>OY992780.1:27011777-32801777 GCA_963921375.1 Tiliacea citrago
ATTTCCAGTTTTAAATTTTACATTTACCACTTGGTTTAACATGATAAATGTTTTCATATAAATTTTAGGTTAATACAGAGTTTAAACCTCTGACACCCAAGCTAATGGAATAAATAAAGCAATATAATAATAATTATAACCCCACCGCCGTATCTCTACGTCGGCGTCGTGGTGGAGCGCTCCTTTACATTCTAGGACTGTGACGGTAGACTGGTAGAATTGACCCATAGTTCAATATCTTTTTTTTTCCATATCCTGCAATAGTTCTGCACCAACCGAGGTTTGTCCTTGGGTACACTTGCTTAGTACGAACAGGGATAATCGTTGGTTGCTGTCTCAATGTAACGTGTAACGGACCTCTAAGAGTTGGCTTCAGCCCCTCGTACGTCTTCCAAAGGCCCGGGACTCCAGCATCCCGAGTTATGTCAAATCACAAAAATAATATCAACTGCCTAGCCTTTTCCCAACTATGTCGGGGTCGGCTTCCAGTCTAACTAGATGCAGCTGAATACCAGTATTTTACATGGAGGGACTGCCTATCTGACCTCCATAACCCAGTTACTGGGTAACACCCCTTGGTAAGACCGGTTGTCAGACTTTCGGGCTTCGGACGACCCGTAACAACTGTCAAAGATCTATAAATGACAGCCGGGACCAACGGAGCGTGATAGCCTAGGCACCGAGGAATCTTGGTATGAATAGATGGCCACCCATCCACGGACCAACCGCGGCAAGCGTAGCTTAACCTGATCAATCGACCCGTGCGGCTGTTATTACTTAGCCACAAGCTCTTCCAAATCACAATAATAATAATAAACCTTTATTTTCAGACCACAGAGAATCCATACAGTAGTGTTATATTTTATTATTTCTACAACATGTCCAACACCATGGTTCCCAAAAAAATACACTTCCATCACAGAATTAAATGTTCGTAAAAAAAAACACATTTTATCCACCCGTATTACAGAACTCGATCTGATATGTAAATGACCTCCGACTGCGTGCAACGAACAGTCCACCGACCTGCTTCTTTATATTCCGCGATATTAATACATAGGTACACCTTGTGGATCTAAGAATAGTAACCACCACCCACCCCCCGGCTACCACCACCACCCTTGCTTCATAAATACTCCAAGAATGGTATGCGGTGGTGCACCCACTTTTGAGCATGGCAACTGTATCAATTACTTCTACAGCAACTTTATTTCTTATGCAGTATAGTTGTGTCAATTACCACTCAAGTAGATAATTATTAGAAACAATTTTCTGGTAATTATCTACTGGAGTGGTAATTGAACTGTGGACCTAGACAAAGTGGCTTTCTATCAGCGTTTACTATGACGGAAAATCAAAAATGTATTAGATTGACATAAGCTACCGAAAAGCTTGTGTCAATACTATTGAAAGTTATTGTTTAATTAGTAAAGACAGTTAAATATACTGACGGTAGACGGGACAACATCAAAATCTACTTGGTATTAATACCTACAGGTTGTAGTTCTTTGTCTCGTGCCATAAATCCCACATGACAGATCGCATTGTGCACAATGCAGATTATTTTCGAAGAAAATATGCCGAATTTATTGTACGTTGTGGTATTGCAAACCTCGTAGTGATAAAAACGGTTTATTTTCGTTAGTATTTTGTAATTTACCGAATATTTAGATAAATTAAATAATTTTCTAAGATATTTCAAACTTTCTGACGGTTGGTAACCAACCGTTGGTGTCGGTAAATTTTTATCGTGTCAACCTTGGCTATTATGTAATTTTGCTAGGTTATGCTAGATGGCGTTATTGAGACATTGTGGTCAGTCTTTCTATGACATTTTTTCTGATAGCATCAAATAGTATCTCAAATCTCTAATAGAAATACGAAACGCTTTGAAAAGCCATTGCCCCGTGCCTAGGCCCTCTGGACCTGTATTATTAGACGGTTGTGTCCAACTGCACGGCAGAGACCTCCTCTAAATCATTCAATTCTCGGTCAATTGCAATGTCAGGGTAATTACTGCAGCCATCTCCTTCTGGGCCTACCGCGTTGTTTAGGGATCACTTTGTGCAACCTTCACAACCGCAGTCGCAAACGTGAAGGCGCAGTGAGGGTAGGCCGATGACCTGATAAAGGTTGTGGGTGTCCGCTATATGCGGCGAAGGACTGGTCGTTGTGGCAGCCGTCTGAGGACACAGTGTAGTGGACGTCTGGCTGCTGAAATTGTGATGATGAGAAATTGACACAGTCATAATCTTCCAGAATTATTTATCTAACAACACACTTAAATCCCACACATTTAGCATTTTATCTCAGACTAATAATATTATTTCCAGCTACTACAAATATACGGGGCAGGTGACTTCAAGACAGGCATATCAGCCTATTGATTCCCCCACCATCCTGCCAGTCCTGTAAGAGTCCAAGATAAGACGGCACCGAGACAACAAAGCAGCTGTAATCTGAAGCTGTAATCTCTTCGTAATATTGAAAATCAAAGCGAATTTTGCTCACGTAAGAGGGATTTACTTAGTTGTATGTGTTTCTATGAGCCGAAGTAAGTGCATTGGCTTTACGGTACAAGCCACAAGGTGGAGAGGTTACGATATTCTTTTATAAAATAATAATTTTTAGCATCGTTTCAATCTCGACTGCATCGTTGGTCTAGTATTGACCAGAGCTACTACAAAGCGGGTCCTGGGTTCAATCTTACTTGAGGAATGCTTACTTTTTATCACTAATCTAATTAAACTTTTCTGCAGGAGGAGCAGTGGCAGCCTAGTATTGCCGCCTTAGTTTCAAACTTAAAAATTACGGAATAATTCTCAAGTATATTGCTAATCCACTGCTTCATAAATTAGAAAAAAAAATCTGCTCAACAACGTAAATAACGCAATTAGTATTGTTAAACTGTCAAATTGAAACCGATTCTGGCATGGAATATTATAGCTTGACATAACAGTTCGAGGACATGTGACGTAACAGGATTACAGCCCAGTTCCCCTTAGAGAGGAGGCTCGCGACCCAGAAGTGGAAACACTGTAAATCGAAACTAAGCATAGGCTATCATGATTGTACCTTTCTTCCGCTTATTACTTGCCCCTGGTATTCTTATAACGGTGCGACCAACCACGTGCAACGGTTATTTGTCACTGGCTACCAGACGGAGCAATATCTCACATAAAACATAGCGCCATGTTAAAATTTAAATAACAGCACTTGTATGCAGCTTTAAGTGGATTAGGTTAAAGTGCAATAGGAGTAAGGCGCTCATACATGTTAGGTAACTATGTACAACCTACTTGTACCGTTGGGGCCAGTAATTTTGTATACAACTAAAAACTTAATTGGTACATTTTATTCGTAAAAAAATAAAAAACTTTTTACACAAAAAAAATTACCGACTTCCAAAAAAACACTACAAAGTGAAAAATAACTTTTATTTCGGAAGTCGGTGTCTTTGGATCTGTATTTATGCCAACGACTTCCGAAATTAAAGTTATTTTTCACTTTGTAGTGTTTTTTTGGAAGTCGGTTATTTTTTTTTGTAAAAAACTTTTGTTTTTCACTTTTTAGTGCTGAAAAAGAATTTTCCAAATCGGTTCGTAAATGGCGGAGTTATGCGTGAACAAAAAACGCAATGCAGAGTAAACGAAAAGATCGTTAATGTAGACAATGTAGATAAATTTTTAGATGTTTGTTGATTTTTCAAAAACCGCTTGTCCGATTTCGATTAAATTTTCAATTATTCCCAAATAGTCCCAACTATTTGGGAAATATACCCTTTCCAACAAAAAAGAATTTTTCAAATTGGTTGGCAAGCGACAGAGTTATGCGCGAACAAACATAAACAGATCCGAATTGAGAACCTCCTCCTTTTTTAGAAGTCGGTTAGAAATAAATAATGATGACTGCAATGTGTTGTTATTTTTGGTGAAATTAACTTTATTGGTTGTTGGTAGCTACAACACATTTTTGAAATAAGCAGGCACTTCTTTTCCAACTTTTCAAGCAGAACACAGGGAACTTAAAAGATAAACTTTATAAGACATCAGTGACATACCTGAAGTTCTAGTTTAACTTAAGTACCTAATTGGTATATTGTTAAAGTCTTTAGAAAGGCAATACATTTATATATCATAATACCTATATAACATGACATACTTAAAATAATAGTAATAATAGGTATGTACATGTATATAAAGAAGAGGGGAAAGAATCATAGGGCATCAAAAAATTCGTCCGCATCGCTGTCAACAGGAAAAGCGCCCAAAAGGCTGGCAGCATCTCCACGTTGTACGGCAACGCCGATTCTTTGGCCAAAAATAGGCCAGCCGTCTGGTTACCTGAAGAGTCGACCAACCGCTTGGCGATATGTCAAAAAACCAAGTGGGCACTCGAACCCCATGGCCCTAGTGATTCAACTTGAAACGGCTCGAATAAGATTGGAATATTTTCGTCTTTTGAGGTTTTCCGCACCTGCAGCAGCCGCCCCAGGACAGCCCGCCGTACTAGGAAGATGAAATGGCGCGAGGGTGTCGACACAATATGTTGCATTCCACACCAAAGACCTGCCTAACTTCCAAGGAGGCATTATGGTCATTCCGTCTGGTCTCTTCCCAACGTCGCGTACCAAGGCTAGTTGAGTTCTAAAACAGCTGGCACCCCGACGGTGACATATACGTCTTTAATGCTAGCGTACCGAGCTATCCGGCCTGCATTTTTAGTGCAAGATAGGCCACGGTGTCCGAGGCAGTCGACAGCTTCACCTTGCTGGCAGCGATGCAGAGCCCTTCAAGGAGCGCCCAAACGCAGTCGCGAGCCGGAAGGTGGTGTTACCCAGCATAGTGCCTATGTTGGGTGATCGTAGTGCTTGAAGCCAGAGGCCCGACTCCCACTCACCCACAGCCAGCAGGCGGGCACGCTCAGCACTAATTGATTAGAACTTAGACTCGATCGTATGTTTAGCGCTTGCAAATAATAAAAATCTTGCTAAAGCCGCAAAATAATTTAAAAAACAAAATCTAAAACTCGACCATCTAATAATCCTGCGCTTACACATAATTTTACAATAATGCTTGACTTAACTACTAATCCAGAAAGTAGCTAAAACAACTAAACTCCCAAATTACCCGCTTTTTACCGCCGTATACACACAAGTTAACCAAATTCCCTCCCCAGCGGCCCTACCTACCTAACACTAGCATATCATTGCAATTTACAAGGAAAACTTTGCCTTCTAATTTGTTAGAAAAAGAAGCAAAGAATGCGTCAACGGTCTGCTCCTGCCAGTTCGGAATAGGATCATAAACTGGCATAATGGAGGGAATCGTCTAACGACCTACAGAAAGAGTCTTAATCTCCTAAATAAAATATCAAGAAGAAATCACAGGGCATGGGTGCGAGGAAGCGCAAGTTTATAGCGGAGAGATTGGACACATATTACAACCAACTTTTCAGTTCCTTTTGTTTCGCGTTTGCAAGTTTTTCGGCTGTAAAATTTTTCGGACGCTCGTCCGTACTTTATTGTAGCGTTCGTGAAAATTTGGACACTTATGTGCTTTTATTTTGTATTACATTTTGTTATATAACCTAGTGTCTTGTGAAAGACTGAATAAAGAATTACACATTGTGCTGTCGTTGTGAGTGTTGTGAAGATTAATACAACGTAGACTTACCTAGTTGTTTATGTAATGCAATTATTTATTCAATCCTTTCAAGCGTAAAATATAATGTTTTTGTATAATTATGACGAAATGACTTAAGGTGTGAATAATGTAGAGAATAAATTACACGCTACTACGCAAGCAAGGTAAAGGAATAGTTTTCGGTAAACTATTTCTGTCAGTGTATTTGACCCAAAAGCTCATGAGATAACACACAACATTGATATAATTTATTCTAATTATGTAATAATCAATCTAAAATTCAAACTATAATGTAAATTCAATGGTATTAATAGTTTGCAGATGGACATCAATAACATTCTGTATCTTTTGCGCCATAGTATACACAGCTGTGTCTCTTTCTTTTTTCTGGTTTTTAAACAAAAATTCTAAATATTACCCATAAAATTATATTTCCCGATAATTCCAACATAACATGTTAGTCATGTTAACTAAAAAAATAATTCGAAAAGCTTCCTTTATCCAGCTTAAAAAGACACGTATCAATCGCCTTTAATATGCAAGAGTGCAAAGAACTCGACCCTTCGCCGTAATAGCAAGTTTACCAACTTCTGTATTTATTCAGTTCAGCCTTCCAGTCATAACCTCGCCTTTCAGGACCTCCCAAAGGACTATGAAATATTCTTTTTTTTTCAACCACAAAGACATAATTAAACCCCAAGGATAAAAAGTCGGTGCCTCCTACCGTATTCTCTTTTGTGCGCGGATTTTGAATTTTAATGCGCGCGAGTTTCGATCCCACGCCTGTGATCGTGCAGGAAAAATTACTACTTATTCAGTATCCAATTAGAATAGATAATTTTCATGTAATTTCTTGATTAATAATGAATCCCTAATAATCCCTGAATTTTCTAATAGGTTTTCTACGCGATTTGACCACTTTCTTCCTGCAAAAGCCCGAGGATATAAAATTATCGTCGAACTAATGACTTAACAAGCCAGGACACATGAACTGGCTCATTGTTGAAAACCAGGGTTCGGGCTGTATTTTTTCGTTGCCAGTTCTCCGGAAAATTGTTCCTTGAGTACGGATAATGGGGATATTTTTAATAAATGAGTACGTAATAACCTAATACAGGTATGCACTTTGAATAAATTGAACTTTATGCAAAAATATTACATTGTTCTATAGTAAAAGACCTCAAAACTGAGAGAAAACGCTCCGTTCTTATTAAAAATCGAGAAAAACATTGTCTATAATTTTTTTAATACAATGAGAATTGAAACAATACATCAGAGCTGACAAAAATGGCAATCCATAAAATATAGACGACCAATCTATAATTTTAACACCCCTCTAATTTTGAGGGCAACATTGTAGAACCAGTAAAAATGTTATTCTAATCGTCGGATAGCACATTTAAACATTGTTTCACGTCTTATATACCGCAACTTAATGTACTATTAATATAAAAAAGTATAGTTAAATTCACCCATACCCTGAAACAATTTGTAGGCGCAATATGTTTTAACGCGCCCATCAAAGTTGGCTATCAACGAAAATTTGTTCAACGCCAAAATGTATGCAGTCTCAAGCACTCAACTGCCCCCGAAAATTACAACAATAAAGAAATAACAGATAAGTGCTCTTACATTAAAGTTCGAGTACAAAGCACCAGTATAACTTGATCAACTGTTCCCCACGAACTTCCATTTTAACACCCAGATTGTACTGTAGGTGGGAAGCGGAGAAGCTCTAGAAAATTTGGCTGAGTTGAGTAGGGTAAAAGCCCCAAAATTTGGGCGCGTGGCTTACGCGTGCCTCAGAGTTTCCCCCTCCACTGCCGAAGTTTACATCACAATTAATGTCACCTCACTAATTGGTGATAGCGGTTTGACAGTTAGGCACAACACTAGACCCGTGGTAAAGTTTGTTCGCTTCTACTTAACTGAAATTGTATAATTTTGGACATTAAGGTAATCTTGTTGAGTTAAGGTATGATTGTTATTGTAAGATTGACATAATATGTCGAAGTTATAAATAGATATTGGTTTCTGCTTCTGATTCCAAAGCTGGCAACAGTGAGTATACACTTTTATTGCCAAGAAATCAAATCTAAACAGGCTTATTGTAGCCATATTTATGACCTGCGAAAAAAATAAAAGGCACATTATACATGTCCTTTATTTTATAAGCCTTATTAAATGGTTCTTTTTCGTATTTTTTTTACAATAATAGTTACCATTCTCTTACAATATGCCAATCGTATGTATTTTGTCTAAATCTAATATGTCATAGACAACCGCAACACATTCCCTGCTGTTACAAAAATGTTATGCTTTCAATAAGTTTAAATTGTATTTTTAGTAATTGAGCATGTGTTGCAACGAAATAATCTGTTGTTGGTCTTTCGGTCATCACTACAATGTTAATAATTCCTAAGATTTGATAGTTGATTTACTACCGAGAATCTAAAAGCACAGAACGGTCTGGTCACACTAAAAAATATACCCAAAAACCGATTATTATCTAACACCGTCTTTCAAAACAAAATTTATTAAACAAATGCAATCATTCACATCCCATCGAAGGGCGAAAAATACTAAAACTTAAATGTAGGGTTAAATAAAAAGGCCGTATATAGAAAACCGATATCGTCTGTCCGTTCAAAATGCATAATCTAATCTATTTGCTATCGGATCGACGCGTGACTCATGACACTCGATCTCAAGGGACACCAGACACTTTCGCGTTTTATTTCATGAGCTATGTGTATGTATTTGGTGTTTTTACCTCAATGCCCTTGGATTTTAGAATTTTATTTACATAGGTAGGTAGTTTTGACAGTCTTTTTTTAAAATGAACAGGGCCCTTCATTTTAAAGTAAATATTTTTGTAATTGTCGCTCAAGCTAGCATAATAGAATCATCGCTAGAATGAACCATGTAATAATATAATTCACTATCTGAAATGTATACGCAACCATGTTTAAGAATCCGAAGAATCTTAGATTTGATTTAGATTTTTCCATCGTTTCAGCTTAGAAATCCAGCGTAATTCAATCCCAGCAAGCCGAGTTTCACTCACCCTGCTTCGTATCCCAAAACATAAATTACGCGTCAAATTGGCGGATAATCCTATGAGCGTAAGTCTGTATGTCCCGCCCGTGCAGTAAAGATCCCCTAAACTTACTTACTTGGCCACGTGACCAGCAATCAGACAAATAGAGACATGCCCGTTTGAACTTAAAAAATAATAATCTAATGTGAATTTGGACACCCCTGTTAAGGGTGTCTCGAATTATAATTATTTGGTAAGTGTTAGTCTTTGGAAGTGAGGGTGAGAATTTTAAGCGGTATTGATGCTACTGTCATTCCATTGAGCGATGATATTTTAAAGTTGGAAATCTGCATTTATTTATTTATATTTATTTAACACACAATTGTACACAGGTGGACTTAAGGCCATAAGCGTTTTCTACCAGTCCACCTTTGGGTGATGAAGAAACTAACAGTGGTAGGTTCAACAGCGAGAATTGAGGAAAAAATATTATTAAATAGTTTCACTTTTCTAATACACTTTGATAAAGCTGTTTTTTTGATCCGTCTAGTTGTATAGATGTTAACGCTACATTGTTTTTGCAGTAAATCGTAACTATTATTATAAATGGGAAAGTGAGAATGAATGTTACGTTTAAACACTAAAACGGTTAAACCTATTGGGATGAAATTTTGCACAGGGGTACACCATGACCTGCACCATAATTGAGTAACACAGTTTCAATCACAATCTGAATAATTTTGAAGTATATTGCTAATACATTGCTTCATATGTTCGAACAAATTGTCTGCTGAACAACGTAAATACCGCAATGTATGTTGTAGAACTGTCAAAATGAAACCCATTGTTACTGATAGTGTGTTACGCTGTTACCCCACTGGCTTAGGACATAAGATAATTTTGTGCCGATCACCATCATCATTTCAGCCGAAAGACGTCCAGTGCTGGACATAAGCATCCCCCAAGGGGATGGGTTGCCATAATCGCCACGCTTGGCAGGCGGGTTGGCGATCGCAGTATGGTGTTTAAATGCATGGATAAATAAATGGTGGTTTTATGCCGATATTCCCAAGGAATCGAGACTTATGGGGGTGAAACCGCGGGGCGCAGCTAGTATTTCATACCTGGGTGTTTATAGCTCAGAGACGGATAATGAAGCTAGAAAGTACTGAAAGGAACTGTTTAAGCCTGTTTATTATGTGTGACTCTGATGACTCCAATGGGAACCCGGAAAACTAAAAAAAAAAAAATCTCCTAAACACCTAGTTTTTCTTGATGGAATTAATATTTATCTGTATATCAAACAAAGCTGTGTTTAAACTGTACATGCAGAAAGTGAGATAGTAGATTTTTACAGTTACCTAGGTCCTACTGTAGCAGCTGATTGAGCTGATTTTGTTCAGTTCCGCATGAAACAAGCATTTATTCGTAGTGCTAGAATTCTACGGGACACCTAATATGGCTAAAATAATAATACACCTAAAATAATAATTAATAGCCACAGAAAGCTTTCAGGTAAAACAAGTCTTGTCTTCATGAGGAAGATTCCTGAAAATGCATGTGCCTGAGATAACGCCATTAATGAGTAGCCTAAAGAACTCATGTAAAATTTGCCATTAAGGTAAAATTATCTGTAAATATTAGAAGTTAATTATATTGATTTCATTACCGTAAGACTAAAAATAAACCTCTTTTAAATGTCTTGATTATTAAAAAAAATTGAATTAAAACGAAATCACAGCTTTTAATAAATACATAGCATGTACAACAGTTCTTAGAGAACTAGGATTTCTACGAAACAGAAAATCGTAACCGAAAGGTCCCCTAAAAACTTAATACGATCATTTAAAACAATTTTGTACCACAATTGCGGTGTCGGCATGTCGTTATAGCCACGTGCCGGATCCGAATCGTATCCGGGATCGTTCCGGTTTGTGACTCTAACGGCTGACATTAGATAGAAGTGTTCCATTTATTGTTACCCCTCGATGTATTTAGACTAGAAGAAAGTAACAAAAAACATATGAATGTAAATAGCAAAGGGGAATGTGTTCAGTATTTTCCTTGGGAGAAATATCTATTGCGATCAAATAGAATTTATTATTGGTAGGTAGAATATAGACCGTGTAGTTATGGTGGTATTGTTGGAATTTCTTTTTTGGAAAGTCAATAATGTTTCTTGGGAGTGATCCGTGATTACAGACTAGCGTTTATTTGTGCACTAATGAGAACATCACTGTTTATTGGAATCAATCAGAGGAAGGACAGACCTTAAGGCAGACGTACTTTGATTTTGGGCTGGTGGACCGCAATACAAGGGAATTTGAATAAAACTAGATTTAATAGCTCTAGTTTTTTTTTATTTAGATTTGTTTAAAACTAGGTAACTAAGTAATTAATTGCAGTTATTTATTATACGATTTTACAAGGCTAGGAAAAGGTTATGATACTTAAAAAAATGCAATCAATGAGATGTTTGACATTGTTTACTCTTAACAAATTTATCATTTTCTGCCCCAAGGTGGCAATAAAACTGTTTTCGCGCGTTAGTGTAAGTACCTGTCTATTTTGTTTTAATTACTAGACATGAATAGTAATAATAAATTTAATTTTGCCAAGCTATTGTCGGGCCGCAAAAGGAAGCCACCGCGGGCCGCACGGGTTGAAGACCTTTGCCTTAAAGCCTATACAAATTATTTAATAAAACACCTTAAATCTATCATTACAGGATGGTCCTAATGCGATAGTTAGTCTACTTATAAATCTCCATACTTTCTACTTATTAAATATACTGGGTAATTAAATATATGGTAACAAGTAATGATTGCTTTCAAAGTGTATTTCTTCAATGACTTTTATCAGGGTTGTCATCAGTTTTTCGGTAGTGTAAGACAATCAAACAAATTTTTGACTTTTCTCTTAATCGTTTTCATTAATAAAACGTAATTTTGTCCAGGTCCTCTTGTTTAGATTAACCAAAAAAGTTTTCTATAAACGTAGAAACTGGACTTTCAGATTTTAGTTTCATTGATTAAAATGATGACAATTTAATGGCAATTGGTTGATCTTGTACTGTCATTTCACAGGTATTATACCTCTGATTTTGCATGGCTCTCAACATCAAAATGCTTTTTTATTATCGTTACAATAAGGCTCCTAGAGTAAAATGACTGTGGAAGGACTGGAACGCAAAGTTTTTAGGGTTCCGTACCTGAAAAGGAAAAAAGAGAACCCTTATACCATCACTCGTGTGTCTGTCTGTCCGTCTATCTGTCACAACCGATTTGCTCCGAATCTACTGGACCGATTAAGTTGAAATTTGGTACACACGTGTAATTCAGTGACCCAAACGAAAAATAAGAAAATAAAATAAAAAAGTTTAGCAAACTGTACCGTATGACATATCAAATGAAAGGACTTATTATGAGGATTAAAAATATATATTTTTTAAAATGTTGAATAATTATTTTCAAGAAAGAAAATAGATGAAACTTTACCATTCCGCCTGCATCTCCGAAACTGCTGAGCATAACATTTTGAAAAAAAAAAGAGAACCGTTCTCTGTATTTTTTTTCAGGAAAACCTATATGAAATCTATGGTCTTAAAATAAAATGGTAAATCTCTCAATATTGTGCGTACAAACTTATATTTGCAGTTGTTATGTATGGGGGAACATGTTTTTCAACTACAATGTTAAGTTTGTTCTTGGGATAAATTCATCCCACGACGACACGTTAACATGACATGTCAGCAAATTATTTAGATTAAAATTTCAGAAACCGGGTAATAGTCAGTAGGATGTTTACTGTTTAGTTAGCGACATTTATAATTATGTTGCATTGCATAGCGTAGCATTGTAACGCAGGTGAAACCCGCCAGCTCTGTAATTGGGATTAGCGCTTGCTTTAATACGGAGTTAATTATGATTTTAATTGGGATACGCGAATAACATATTTTCCCCAGTCTGTGCGAGCGAGCGCGGGCTCGGTACCGTTGGCAGAAAAGTTTTGTGTTTAGGACAGTTGGATTTTTTAATATTTATTTAAAAAAATCGTAAATAACACCTTTTCTTTTGAGTGGGAATATATCAAATATCTTCTCCCGCTTTGGGCGGAGCGAGAGGGCAGACTTTTACTGACTAAAGCCCACCCGTGTTGCTTCAGTTGCCTGTGTGCCAGGGCCACGATATCCCTTTCAGACAACCTCGCAACCCTGGCCCTAACGGACCCTGTCACTTCGTGCTGACATCTCTTTGAGGCGCGCGTAGAACAAAACGTGCCGTCGACCCTAACAGATATTATAATGCTCCAATGCGATGTTACTACTACAAAGGTAAACATACATTATACATATATTAATTAACAAAAATAACAATACCCTGCCGTCATTTTTTTTTTCTTGTTATTCTGATGAAATGGAATAGGCAACAAAGAAACGCGATATGCTCTTCGGTGTTTCTCATGCGATTAATATTTTCACAAGAAGACGTAAGTAAAATACCTGATTTGGTTATCAAAGATCAATTTTGATTCTCAGATTAATAATATTTCTCCTGGATCTATGTAGTTACTGATGGTTGTATTAAATAGTGAATTTAATTATGCTTATATTTGTTAGGAAACAAATACAGGTCATCTTATTTTAAGGGTTCATTTCTTCATTATGGTGTCGTAAAGTCTCAAAAACGTATTTTATAACACGACTAAATGTTGGCCTAGAGAAATGGAACAAGTGGCGGGAGATTTTTAGTTTTTCTTGCTTTTCATGTAATTATTTCTAAAAAAGAGAGAAGTAGAAGTAGAAAGAGAATTAGGAGTAGAAAGAAAAGAAGTAGAAGTACCCTTTTGCCCAGCAGTAGGACAGTAAAGATAACCAATGACGACGATTGAAATTATATGAGGGTTTATTTGTAACCTCTAAGATGTTTGATCTTTAAATACTAGAGAATACTACTATTAATAGAATTGTTCTAATTACCCATAAACAAAAAACAAAACCTCTTTCTGCGGACGCTACCACCTTTTGCGTTTGTCGGAAGGGCTCGGTCGCTTCCGGCGGGAGTGGGGGTGCCCCACCACATCCTGCGGAAGCTGCAATCCTCCCCTCCCCCCGCAGCCTCACTGTCTTGCTCGTCTCGTTCAAACCTTTCCTGCTTTAACTTTTTTCCGTTATGTAATACCTAATGATACCTATTGTTGATGCCTACTCTTTTGTCGAAAATTTTTGGCTGTCCGTTGAATGTAATTTTCTGAGAAACTGCATTTTCAGGAGTAGTTACGGAGTTATTAATTCTCTGTGTTAGTATTTTTTTTTAACAGTTGTTTTGTATATCGAATTGATTTTATTGGACATTGGGTCCAAAGGCAGAGAGTTTAATTTATTTTTAATCTGTGAAACTAGTATTTTTTTTATCCATAAATTCTTTTAAACTATAGGAAGCTACGCGCAATCAACCACTTGTACAACTTTATCTTAAATAATCCAGATTTTAATGTTTTGAATTGGCTTTGGTGTCTTGTTATAAATACGCATCACGCGCATTGCTAGGCTTTTGTGATTTATTTCATCCAAAAATCTGAAATCTACCTTTATCTCCTTCATATTCGATCTTTCTAAGTGAGCTAGCCACACCGCTATTTCATTTTACTTTTCACAAAAATAACTTACATATCTTCAGAACATAGGTACAACAAAATCGTCGAAAATACCGCCGAACGAATATATAATTAGGGTATTTTGTGTATCCCAAGGGAAGTTACACTCACCCGTTTACTGACCTGGACATGTGGTGTTTTTCCAACATATGTACGTTATGTACCTACATACAAACACGTAGGCTAGTAAGTGCCTAGGAGTTGGAAGTTTCACTGATCAATAGAAGCGTCCAGAGAACTAAAATTAGAGCCAAGCTGTTTAGATACATATTTTCATATCATCAAACTCTTAAAATATATATAAGCAAAGGAGTTATAGCTATAAGTGAAGGAGTACACGTACTTAATACCTGATGTTGTCCTTTATATGTGCGTCATGTATTGTGTACATTGTTTTATTTGTATACCTATCTTTTGGTGTAGATCCTAAATACATCAATAATCATTGAACACGTAAAAAAAAAATGAGGTGATAAGGCAACGGTGCAGTTTAAAAGAAGACGTAGTAACAAAAATTGAAAAGAGTATGCTTAGATGGTTTGGTCATGTTGAGAGGATGAGTGGAACGCGACTAACAAAAGGTATTTATAAAGCAGAGGTGAGTGGAAACGCCAGGAGGGGACGCCCTAGGAGGACATATAGTGACCAAATTGGTGATGTTCTTCAGAAAGGTCAGGTGCGTAGTACTCGCAATCGGCGTGCGTGTATGACCAGATGTATGAACGTAGGCGAAGCAAAAGGAGTATGTAAGGAGCGTGGCAGGTGGCGTTCTATAGTTTCTGCCTACCCCCATGGGAAGAAGGCGTGAGTTTATGTATGTATGTATGTACGTAAAAAAAATACACAAACAAGGCTAATTATCAGTAAAACATAAACTTAATCATTGTTTACTTATTACTGTGTAATTGAGTGTAATTTAATATTATTATTTTTAATTAATTCTATCAATCATTGCTGATTTATCTTTAATTTAATTATTATATTGCTATTATTTTAAATTTTAAGGTGTTCGCCATATTGTTTAATTTACATGTCAAAGTACTTATGCAGAAATGTAAATTTATAATTTTTAAATTGTTGATGTAATGTATGAAATTCAAATGTATATTATTTTAGTTTATATACTGTAATTGTGTAATTTTGTGCGTTGATTCAGATACAAGTTACTTGTTTGAATAAATTACTAGGACTATGTAAACAGAAGTCCAAAACTATGTACCAAAACTTACAAAAAAGCAAATATTCATCAATTCTAAACTATTACATACTAGGCTAAAACAAACCACCAAGATCTATTTTCACTATTCCCCAGTCGAAAACAGTTTCAGCGAGCACTAAACGCAATTAAAAACGGAAATAGCGGCTCTATACGGAAAATCGGAACATTTGAACAAGCCAGTGATAAAGAAAGCGCTTAATTACTGGTCTAATTCGCGATAGAATTGTTAATGGACGGCTAAGTATGGCACAGAACAGGCCGGCCGTACTTCCGTGCCTATCCGTGGTACCCTAAAAAGGGTACGTGGTGGATGTGTGGTCCAATTCAGGAGAGTTCAGTAAACACATCATCGTGTTTTTAACCCCGACGAAAAAGAGGGGTTTTACAGTCGTAAGTTTGTATTGTGTATCTGTATATCTGTGTGCATGTCTGTGGCATCAAAGCTCCTGAACGGATGATCCGATTTTGATTATTTTTATTGTTTTTAACACTAGTTACAAGGTCATGTGTTCGATGGGATTTCTTATCGACAAAAATTACGAATTTCCATACAAACCTATAAGGCATGACATTGCAACATCTTTCTTTTTGTTGCTCATTTTTAGTTGTATTATAACTCTTGTACAAAATTTAATGCTTCTAGATACAGCGGTTTTAGCTGAGCGTTCTGTAAGTGAATAAATTTAAGATTTTTATTAAATAAACTAGCTTCTGCCCGCGACTTCGTTCGCGTGGAATTCGTAAGATACAACAATATACTAAAATAACAGCCACATTTTTATAGGAAACGGCCGCGTTGGTTTAGTGGTCTCTGGCGCTACTGCCAAACATGAGGTCCTGGGTTCAATTCCCGGGTTGGGCAGTGTTACTGGATTTTCCTATCTGGAATTTCTCAGTAGCAGCCCGGAGTCTAGATTTGAACCCGATTGATGGCAATATAGACTCGTCCCCTTACATGTTACACGGAACTTAACATAACTGGCGAAATGTGGGTATACCTACTTTAAATTTACCTCTGCCTAACCCTTCGAGGAATACAAGCGTGATGTTATGTATGTATGTCTTATTATATAAATGTTATCGTAATTTGTGACATATTGTAATTAAGTTTTTATAAAACCAACCATAGAATTCACCTAAATTAGTTCTCTACATCATTGTGTATTTTAAAGTCATGATTTATTTAGCTTTGAATAATACTATACGACGTGAATATTTTTTCTTCTATAAATTAAATGTTTTTTTATTGTATGAAAATGCTGGTTGGGCGTTGGGCAACCAAAGAGAACCTGTTCGTAAATGTTCCTTACAAATAATACCATGCTGCTTACCTACCCTTCAATCTAAACTATTTGCATTTTATTGTATTACGTTATCTCGATTGCGTGTTAAAAATGAACCATGTCAGGTAAGTCTACTAATTCAATCAATAATGTGTAAACCAATACAAAAAAAATATAATTCAGCCAATAATGTTCCTACTGCTGGGACATAGAGCCTCCTCTCTGTGAGCGGAAGTGGGTCATAATCCACCACGCCAGCCCATTGCGGGTTGGTGGACGTCACGTCTTCAAAATTTTTGGTTCTAGGACACGCCTGTTACCTCACGATGTTTTGTTTCACCGTTTTGAGAGCAGTGGTGGTGGAATTAAATACACAAAGTAAAGTACCTGTCTGGGTTTGAACTTATGACCTACAACTCGTAAGTCGGGGCTGATACCACGGGGCCACCACTGCTCCAAAGTGTAATTAATTATTGGCAATTTTATGACTGTTTGTCAATGAATGTGAATATGTGAGAAAACTCCTTTCTTCTGAGATATTGAAGATTGTACCTATTGTCGAGGCAATTCAGCTGTTAGACAACACAAATATAGTGCGAAGACTAAAACAAACAAAACCATTTGAGTTAGTGTAGTGTAAAAAGTGTAGAAATAATAGTGACAATGACACACATAATAATATAACACATGAACAAAGTGTTTATATTATTATACCAGACTCTAAGCGCTCACAAGCCGATTTCCGGCCACCGTAGGCGCGGGCCTGCGGACGGTGAGCGATGGGTAGCTCGCCGTCCGATAAGGACCAGGCCCGGGTCGACGGCGCGTTGGGTTCCACGCGCGCCTCAAAGAGATGTCAGCACAAACTGACGGGGTCCGTTAGGACCAATGCCTGCCAGGGTTGCGAGTTTGTCCGAAAGGGATATCGTGGCCCTGGCACACAGGCCACGGAAGGAACACGGGTGGGTTTTAGTCAGTAAAAGTCTGACCCACCCCGCTCTGCCCATAGCGGGAGAAGTTATTTGATAATTTCCCACCCAAAAAAAAAAAAAAACAAAGACTAAGAAAGTGGAACAGACTTGTGTAACTTATTTCAATAAACACTATTCTAAGTTATACTTGGCTTTTGTAATACCATCCTTGCTTTTCCAATGTCCGATGAGGATAAGCAATTGTACAAGTTAGTGATAAGGTAGATAGTAATCAACAATTTTGTGTTTTTTCTGCACTGGGCGATGTGGTCGCTAAGCGACAAAGCCCTTTAAATAAATAAAAAAGTTATACATAATTATCACATAAA
This sequence comes from Tiliacea citrago, assembly GCA_963921375.1. Taxonomy (NCBI): domain Eukaryota; kingdom Metazoa; phylum Arthropoda; class Insecta; order Lepidoptera; family Noctuidae; genus Tiliacea; species Tiliacea citrago. The sequence goes on from OY992780.1 coordinate 27,029,920, forward strand.
AAATAAAGGTTATATTAAAATTGCTTATTAGTCTTAAAGGCTAAATTGTAATTAGTTATTAAGAACCTGGCTCTTTTTAATAAAGCACAAAAAAATGGTCCGAAAAACATGAATCTTTACTTCCATACTAGGTACATAGGTATGCGAAAGTGCGTCTGTCTAAATTCGAACGGATTTGGATTAGACAATGACCTGAGTAACGATAAAATATACATTTTATCCCAGTAGGACGTTCCTGTGGGATAATTTTCAATTTAAAAAAGTACACGCGAGTGAAGCCGCGGGAAAAAGCTAGTAGTTATAATTTACATCGTTGACGTAAGAGTCACAAATCGCTGTCGCTCATCCCTCGGCCCCGAACCCATGAATCCCCGAAGGAGCCGCGGTGGCGATAAAAGCCTCATGCATTATACAGGCTGGTCCGAAATCGAAAAATTAAAACTCCCGCCATCTGCCGGGTGAGAGCGTAATTACTGGGCCGTTTGATGCACCGGCACTAATTATCAGCATTGTGATAAAATGGGATGAGTAGCAAGAGTATATGAGTGTATCATGGAGGTATGTAGAAGTATGTTTTGAAAAAAAGGGTGCATTGTTGATGTTTGCAGTTTTTGTCGGTGGTACAGGTTTGAGTATAGTAGAATGTTTCGAAAGCGTGATTTACGAATGAGATTTTGTAAAGTGTTCTAACTTTGAAACAATAACGAATATTAAAACTGTGTACTTCAGAAAGACTCAGTATGGACTAAAGTTCAATTTAAATACTCAGTATGGACTAAAGTTCAATTTAAATACTCAGTATGAACTAAAGTTAAATTTAAATACTCAGTATGGACTAAAGTTGAATCCATTTTTAACCGACTTCCAAAAAGGAGGAGGTTATATGTTCGGCTGTATGTTTTTTTTTAATTTTTTTTTATGTATGTTCACCGATTACTCCGTCAATTGTAGAGGGATTTTGATAATTCTTTTTTTGTTTGGAAGGGTATGCTCCTGAGGTGGTCCCATTGCCACCAAATCAGAATCTGATGAGGGAATCCCATGGAAATCGAGGGAAATCCTCAAATTTTATAGGCATACCTATAGCGATTTGAGTATTTTTTATAGTAACTCGTGCATTTGCACTCGAAAAGCACCATTTGGTTAAGTGGAACTGATGATGAAGACCACAGATGGCCACCGGAACTACTTAATAATAAGTATTTCACCGTTGCGATTCGATTAGGCACTTTAATATGGTTGCTAAGCAATTTATGCTCGTCAAAATGCATATGGTGAAGTCACCATCAGTCTCCTGGTTCTTTCCAGGAGAACTCGTCAACAATTAACGCCCCAGCATCGGGAAAAGCAATATTTTGTAAAAGGTGATGAGGCCATTGTAAATTGGATAAATTACAAACTGACCCACTAAAAAGTGAAAAATAAAAAACTTTTTACAAAAAAAAAAACAACCGACTTCCAAAAAAAAACACTACAAAGTGAAAAATAACTTTAATTTCGGAAGTCAGTGGCTTTTGATCTGTATTTTAGTTTTTTGCCACCGACTTCCGAAATTAAAGTTATTTTTCACTTTGTAGTGTTTTTTTTGGAAGTCGGTTGTTTTTTTTTGTAAAAAGTTTTTTGACAGTACGGTTGGCGCAGTGGTTAAGCGATTGACTGCTGCGCTGCGTGTCGCGGGTTCGATTCCCGCACGGAACATTAAATATTTGTATGACCTAAAAGTAGTTGTTCCGGGCCTGGCTGGTTGTGTATGTGAGTTTAAATGTTTGTAAACGCACCCACGATACAAGAGAAATTCCTAGTACGGGGCAACGTTTAAAAAAAATATCCTCGGTATGGGCTAAGTTCAATTTAAATCCTTGGATGATGAGAACTGTCTATACGGGTGCCAGTAAATAATGAATGATTTTGCTAAAAGATGATATTAAGAATATTGCTGTTAATAGATACATTTTTTTACCAAATCTTAGGGGTTGCTAATATTGTAGGACATACTAAAACTGCTAAATATCTATTACTTTTGTTTTGGTCTATATATTACTAACTGCGCCCCGCGGTTTCAACCGCATAAGTCTTAATCCTGTGGGAATATCAGGATTACAAGTATACTAAATCCTAATCCAGGTCATGGTATATTCATGTGGCAAATGTCACCCAAATCCGTTTAACAGTTTTAGCGTGAAAGCATAACAAACTCACCTTGGCATTTATTATAGTAGCTATGATACAATCAAGAAATTTTAATAAATAAATAAATTAACTAAAAGAAAACTAATTGTTTATCAGATTGACGCACTCCATCAATTTGCCGTATTATAGCCTTATCATTCAACTGTCAAGATAGGCAGTTGTGATGTTAATAAACAAACAATTTAAGTTGGTAGTCAATTTAGATAAACATTAACTTCACTGACTTTACCTATCTCTGCTCCTGTGGCCGAGATAGAACAAAGAATCTAATCCGAGATAAACATCACAACCAACCAGATACCTGGCCTATCTGGCTTTTCCCCTTGAACACTATTTCAGTGACGAATTTCTTAAGATAGAACTTGTCTTCACCGTTTTTCTTATTAACAGATACCTACGGACTCAATTTGAATTGTAAACTTAACAACTAGATTTAACCAGAACCTTTCAATTTTACTGCCTTGAACTAAACTTACCGTCAAAACTAAGTAAACGTCAGGTAACGATTCGGATGAGACCTGATAGCAGCTAGCACCTATAGCATTTTATAGAAACTTATTTATCTAAGCTAAGCGCTTTTATAGTGAACTTATTCCCGTATGCCGCGATATTCCCGTATGCCGCGATATTCCCGTATGCCGCGATATTCCCGGTGAATCCCCGTTTTAATTAACGTTAAAGTCAAGTATCTAGGTAAATTAAAGGTATTTTTTACAGATTGAGTTAGAATACGAATGTTTTTAAAGATACATAGGAATTGTCCCTCTGGTTACGTTGATTCGATTGCTGAGAAGACAGACGGCACTACGGCTGTCATTTGCAATAGAATTATGAAAGAGATTATGGATCTTTGACCATAAGTATTTAATTTCCTTGCTTTTATTTGCTTGTATTAGCGGCGATAATGATCAGTCTTTGGAAAATTGGGGATGTTGAAGAGTAGAAGATGGTCAGCGTAGCTTAATCTTAGATGTAATTATATTGTTACTTACGGTACAACTTGAAATAAAACCATTTTTTTTTAAAACGTTGCCCCACACTAGGAATTTCACCTGTATCGTGGGTGCGTTTACAAACATTTAAACTCACATACACAAACAGCCAGACCCGGAACAACTACTTGTAGGTCATAAAAATATTTGTTCCGTGCGGGAATCGAACCCGCGACACGCAGCAGTCAATGCGCCAACGGTGCCGTCAAATTACAGATGCAATTGGATGATACATGATCTTGATAACCTTTTTTACTTTCACCATTCAATATGCAGCAGTAAATCCCTCAAAGATTATAAAGCAGAGACAGCAAGCAATTTGCGTCACACTACTGAAGTGCTCGAGTTAATATAGGCTTTGATACATGAACCAACAGGCTGCTAGCTTCACAAGTTTGTGACGCAATAATAGCTCCAGTCAGAGCCGGACTTTCCATTAGGCTGACTGGGCCCATGACGGCCAAACTGCGCCTGCGGCTGACAAATCCTCAACTCAATAAATAATGGAGCTATGACGGCTAATCTACAAAAAATGTGTTTGATATTTGTAAAGGTGTTAACAAAGCAGATGTGAATGGAAATGCTGGGAGGAGACGACCTATAGAAGGACGTATATCTAATTGGTGATGTTCTTCAGAAAGGTCAGGTGCATATTACTCGCAACCGGCGTGCGTACGACCAGATTTATGAACGTAAATGAACCAAAAGGAGTAAGTAAGCAGCATAGCACGTGGCGTTCTATAGTTTCTGCCTACCCCATGCGAAAAAGTCGTGTTTATTTATGAATAAGTGTGTATGACGGCTAATTAAATAGTAATGCAAACACAAAACTTCTAATCAATATATTCTGGCGGGTACAAGTTGAATCGAACGCAATGTGGTTTTTGACTTCACATTTTACGCTGCAAAATCAGCAGAAGAGGTCGGACGGCTAAAACTCACGGCTTGGTGCGGCCTAAACTTCTAGTCCGACTCTGGCTCCGATACTGTAGTCTTCTCTCAAGAGAGACGCATTATGTGTCAAGTAAACTAGCTTAGACCTTCATGTCATGCAAGCCAGGTAAAATACGGTTCTAGCAAGAGCTATGGACCGCATGAAAGCAATCTAACTAAAGCATTGACTTCTATGAACAAATAGCCAACAAAAACAACGAGTCGACTTCATACATTTTTTTATTATCCTAAGCCAACATGTAGTACATTCTCAAAGTGTTAAGATTCTTGATGAACTAAACCATAGGCACATTTATTTTGCTTCTTAATTACAACGAGGACGGTTTTCTTTATTTACTCAAAATGCACGCTACTGTCGTACTGACATATTGAAGGAAACATTTAATCATTTATTTGTTTGTGGACCTAAAGAAAGACCTGAGATAATATAGCCGACCCAAAGTCTAGGTTTTAGAATCAAAAATTAAGTACCTTATTGATATCCATACACAACATATCGACGGCGAAGTGTCTTGCATCATATGCGAAAATTTTCGCGAATTTCACTTTTTATGGTTTCGAATTTAAAAGTCAAATTCGCATATTGTAGTAAAATCTCTTATCTACATTTATTTTTAATTACAGGAATTGCAATTGCATAAATCGTGATGTTGAAATATCGTTTAGCTAAACCACCGAGTCTATGGCATTACCTCCAAAATTCCATGGGACTCGTGTTGACTTTGACGGTTATAAAAAATCTTAATAATGTTAGCACCGTTCACCGGTCTACTAACAGTAACGGGATGAAATGAAACGTGTGTATATAGAATAAAAATAATTATTTCTATGTTTTACACTTACATAAACTCACGCCTTCTTTCCATGGGGGTAGGCAGAAACTATAGGACGCTACCTGCTACGCTCTTTACATACTCCTTTTGCTTCGCCCACGTTCATTCATCTAGTCATACACGCACGCCGGTTGCGAGTACTACGCACCTGACCTTTCTGAAGAACATCACCAATTTTTTCCTATGTTTTAATCTACAATAATTTACATTATGTCATACAAACTCAAACTCAAAGCATTTATTTCAAATAAACCAATTACAGGCAGTTTTGAATTGTCAGTCATAAAGATGAAGCTAGTTGCCCATTCCAAAGCTTAATAGGTACCTATGGAGAAGAGCGGGCAAGAAACTCCACGGACACTCTTTTCAATTAACATATGGTTACAAAATATTGGTTACATCATTCGTGTTGAAATTATACATGTGAGAACGATGCAAAACGTCAAAAGGGACCGTAATAAAAAAAACAATTCAAAAACTAAATTAAATTAAAATAATTCATGGCAGCTAAGAGATGACCAGTCCCTACTGACGGCACCCGTTCACGAACATGACGCATGGATTAGCACCATTCAGCTCAACCATTTTGAAGGGAGCTAAATGATCCAACACACGCGCCACCATCAGCGAGACATTACAGTGAGCATGACATACTCTCAGCCGCCAGGGCACATTCAAGTCAATGAAAGACGTACCCAGTAAATGGTAGCTTTATAGTAAGTACATAGTACTCCCACGTGTGCTACTACACTTGTCAGCTTTTCAAGCTGAGCCCTAATGCTTCCTAATATTCTTAATAAGAATCAACATAACTATTCATAAAGGTTGCATGGTGAAACTATGCAAGTTGATGGGTTTTACAATAGTTGTTTTAAAATGGATGCATAGTATTCACACCAGGTAGACCGTGAGAAATAATTGAATAAACTATGAACGGGCGAAGAACGAAAATATAAGCCGATTACGTCTGGAGTACATTGCAAGCTGTAAGGAATAGGTATGCCAGCGTCTTTTGCCTGTTGCCCTAGAAATAGATTTCACAATTTGTCATAATTGTTTTTCTGACGACTATAAAGTTCCCACTGCTGGGACAGAGGCCTCCGCTCTTCGAGAGGGAGTGGGCCGTAATCCACCACGCCGGCCCAGTGCGGGTTGGTAAATGTCACATGACTTGGAATTTTTGGTTCTAGGACATGCCGGGGGACAAATAAATGAAATTGAAGTATCTGTTTGTAATGTCAAAATAACAGCTTATTAAATGCATATAAAAAAAATAATTGCGCAATAGAAAGCATCTAAATGCTACCTTTAGTCGTCACTTCTCTGGCCACCCTGTAGGTAAATCAGATAACTTATAATGTAGTTTATTTTTCAAGATAAACCTACACCCCTTATTAGAGGCTGCTTTATAAATCCTAAAATACATGTTTTTTGTACTTGTTTTGTGAAACATTACCGCACACTACCGACTTTCGTAAGCAACAACATATATTACTATGAATCAGATAGCAATAACAATAATAATCACTATGATGCAAAATCAAAGATAAATAATAACTGTGACAGGACTTTATGTTGATCATAATAATGGAAGGCCGGTCAAAGCTGTTTGTAGATTCATCCAGCGGGCTAATTGCGTAACACACTATCAGTAGGAATCGGTTTCAATTTGACAGTTCAACAACATTCATTGCGTTATGTTCTTGAGCAGACAAAATTCTCTAACTTATGAAGCAATGGATTAGCAATATACTTCAAAATTATTCAGATTTCGATTCAAACTGTCTTACGCAATTAGGGTGCTGGTCCATTCAATGTCTTTCATTCCATTTGGTGTTCATTTAATGGATAATTCATGAGTTTGGTTTTACTTCATTATTCTTTATTTTCAGTGATTTTAATAGTTTAAATCTATATTTATATTCGACATAGAAAATTTTAGAATTTAAAACCTTCATTATTGTTTAATTCCTTGTAATCACTTTATTAAAAACTAGCTGCGTCCCGCGGTATCACCCGCGTAAGTCTCGACCCCTTGGGAATATCGGGATAAAGAGCAGCCTATGTCTTAATCCAGGGTCTCAGCTACCTCCATACAAAATTTTATCAAAATAGGTCAAGCCGTTTGAGCGTGAAGAAGTAACAAACATACACACACACTCACAAACTTTCGCCTTAACGAGTATAATATTAGTGTCATGTCTACGACATAACGTCGAACTCTATTTAATTGCAGTTTTTTCTCTACGAATAGCTTTAAACCACAGTTTTCTAATTTAAATTCTTTCCGAAAATCGTGGACTCAAATTTCGGAGCATTTAGGAACACAACAATGAATAATTTTCAGAAAAATAAAATAAAACCACCTCTCGCTTTGTATTATTAGCTTGTTTTGGGAACTAGCTACGACAGCGCCATTTTGACAGTTCTATTAATCAGTCGCAGAACTATTTAATTTGTAAAGAATGGAAAAAAAATATGGCTATTATTAATTGTGACCGTGAGAATCGTTCTGAGTATTGAAAGCGTGCTGGACAGTAGAAAGGCATTAAGCGTGGAATACACATGCTACCTAGTGGGCCCTATCAGAATACCAGCGCTGTGGCACTTACTTTTAATTGTCGCAGCATCATGGTGAGATAAGAGCCTTTTGGCCTCGTACAGGACTTTGTTTTTATTTTCATTTTACTTGGTTTTTTTAAGTTTCTAAGAGTGTATTTTAGTTTAGGTAATTTGTGGTCTCCTGTGTTGAGTCCCATTAAATAATGTTTCTTTTTTTTTTTCTTTTCCTAGTAGTAGAGCATGGTACTTAGTAGCATTCAGCTAGCTTGTGTATACAAAAAGAGCATGAATATTTTACAGGCACAGAGAGCATGCTACCTAGTAGCAAACAAGTATGCTTATTAGTAACATGTAACAGTAACCAGGCTTTACACTCGTAGCACGGCCAATATTTCACTACCTATACCGAGCTTTTTACTACTAAATATAGACGGCTAAATATACAACGTGGAGACGACAATATAACAATAAATTCAACTACGTATATCTAATGACGTTCGCAGTCTGCACACGAAAATTCAATCAAATATATCCAATAGTTTAGTCGCTATAGCTAGTCAAAGATTGGCAAAACCCATAGTCGGCACACCACTGCTATTTAGTTTATTTGAAAAAATCACTTTTTTAATTTCGATGCTACAATTTATTTGATCGTTCCAAAATACTCTTATGCATTAGTATTGCCAGTGTTTTCATTTATTGTCGTATTGTTGTCTCCACATTGTATATATAGATCACTTACCAGTACGACTTTAGTATAAACCAAAGAGATTTAAGATAGATTCTATAGAGAGGCTACCAAAAAAATGTCATAGAAAAATTGTGATCCCATGTCTCAGTCACGACATCTAGCGTAATATAGCAAAATTACATAATATAATATCTATGTTTGACACGTTACATTTTTACCGACACCAACCGTTGATTACCAACCGTCAGATATTTTGAAACATCTAAGAAACATATTTATTTTGTCTAAATATTGGGTAAATTACAAAATACTAACGAAAATAAACCGTGGTTAAGTGTAGTCATGTTATCACTACGTGATTGGCAATACCATAATGCACAAATCAGTATATATACTTCGAAAATAATTTTCTTTTGGTGGACACGAATGCGACTTGACATGCAGGCGTACCACACTAGACTGAGCGAATTTTGCCCACTAGGACAAATGTATAGGATTACGCTTTTGTTCGCTATCGTCTATTATTAAGTAAATAATTTAATGTCTTTGGTAAATTGGTATACACTAAAATTTCAACCTTTTATAAACTATAATTTATCAACAAAGAGCTGATCGCGCAAGACAACGCAACGCACGTGTCGTTTTCATAGAGTACGTCAGTGCAGCGCCATACTAATAATAATGAGCGATTAATGACGCCACTAGTCGAGCAACAAATCCGTGATTTATTTTTGTTTGACGGCCGTCTCATTACGCACACTTGCGTACTAATACTTTCAAATGTTTTGAATTTTGGAGGGGCGGGCCATATTATCGTAGTAATTAATCTCTACTGATAGTTTGTTATGTAATTTACCCCGCAGATCCGATTTCAAAAATTCTCACTACCTACACTATTGCCAAGTGTCATAGGATTTAATATAACGGCGCAGGATAGCCTTTACCAGAAGTGGTCATCGTACTAGTGGCTCAGCAGCTTCAATATCATCAGGAATGTGCCCGAATATAGCAGTTTGTCGTGGACGTGGTACGACAGTGGCTTCCCTGACATCTTCTTCTGTCATCATAAGACAGCCGCCACGCAACCATCGATGCGACAATCTGCTAGAGTGTCTGTCACCAGTCAGTGTCACTTTTATTTTACCTTTTCGGTGATTCCAGTAACTTCGTAACAAAACGAGGTGGCGCCACTTGCTGCGTGAAACAAGCATAGAGAACAAGCTAGAATAGAGCGCATTTTCATACACTTTATATTTAAAGAAAAGACAATTTCTAAGGTGAAAATAGAATACCGTCTATCGAGGAGCGTCTGCGGGTGGTGCATGAATGCCGAGCGACCTTGCCGCCTATGCTACGCTCGTCTGATATTTATAGCTAGTTTTTAAATAAACAGATTGTACTAGCTGACCTAGGTAGACCACCTAGGTCAAACTAGTTCGTGGTTATTGTGAAGGAATTTTGTTCAAAAAGGTAAAAACTGTGATCATAACAAAATTAATTAATCAACTTTGCGTGTTTTTGACTTTAACTGCCTGGAAGGAAAACCTCATTAAGTATTTAACGAAGATAATGTATAGTTGAAAAGTTGCCTTTGAAACTAGATACAGCTGAATCAAGTTACTTAAAAACAACCCGTCACAGAAAAATAACCGGATTTCCAACCCTTACAGTAAACGGCTAAACTCACTACTCACTAGATGACTAGACCTAGAGACGACTACGCCGCACCTGAACAACACGATAATGACAGTATGTCGGCTCCCTCGCGTATCGATTGTCGCGCTATTAGCCCGTGTCGATCGTCGCAGGCCATCCGTCAACCTTTTTAGAGAAGCGTGAAAAGGTAACAAGCAGGAGAAGTGAATGGACCAATTAAATAATTCAGTAATTCGTGAACCTGCCGCCGGCGACGTAAACATGCGTGAGACGGTCAGGGGGGCGGTGGGCGGGGGCGAGTGGAGGGGCGAGGGCGTGGCCCGTGACGTCACCGCTTTCCTGCTTCAGTCGGTCACTACCCGGCGAAGCGGACGGTCGCGGAACCGCCGCCATTTATATACCCGAAAGTACGATAAAAATCGCCAAAATTTTTGACCGGCAGTATCACTCACCTTCCAAGGTGTTGAAATTGGAGGACGACCCGTGGGGGTCATGTGCGATGTACTCGCCGGATAAGATGAAATCCGGCGGGGGGCTCATGGCACCCCCGGGGTGCTTCCCGGGCCGGTACAGCCCGACGTACCGGTCCGCCGACCCGCGCCGGTGCGTCCCCAACCCGTCCGTGAGTACTCTGCTTTATACTACTGCTTATACTATTGGATCTGTAGGCCTTACGGCCGCCAACTGAAGGTCTCGATTGTTGACGTCGTACACATGGACGCGTGGAACCAACAACAAATATATTTTTTTTTAATCTTTACGCGTTTAAGTAAAAACTTTAAAAGAATACCTGTAGGCTCTCAACGTTAAATACTCATAGAATATTTTTTCAGGACCTTAATACTTCTTTTTCAGCATATTATGTCTATGTATATATTGTTGCCAAGCGATGTGTGTGTGTTCCCGCTTGCGCGTGCCTTGGCGATTTCATGGAGCTCCATGGGGGGATTGTTGTTCAGCGAAATTGTCCGTGTGTTCACTCTTGTGCAGTTTTCAGTGAAAATTTGTTTTGTCTGTAAAACGAATGACATGACAATTTAGTTTTATACTAAACAAATATAACTAGAAGCTTACTATAATGTAAATGTGGTCATTTATTAGTGAGAAAAATTGTTTATTGTTTCAATTTTAGTTCACGTAGGAAAAATACATTTTTTTTTTATCGTAGCTCACAAGAAGTAGTTACGTAGGTTGTGGGTTTATCTAATAGAACATTTAGAAATAACATTTAAGTACTTAAGCCAAAACAAAAGTAGATAACAATGTTAAATAATATTACAGTAGGTAATGATACAGGTTTCTATTGCCATATCAAAAAAAATAATACTCCAAAATATATTTTATCACCTAGTTAGAAGATAATATTATAAAAATCAGTTAAGTAGCAGATGGCGTTCTATTGTTTCTGCCTACCCCTATCAGAAGAAGTCGTGTGTTTGAGTATGTATGTATCAGTTATGTATCCAATTATTCATAAAAACAATTGAGCCGTCACGGGACGCCTGGCAGATGTGAAACATCGAAACACACACTACTACTTACAGGGTGGCAGGGACATCGACGCGCATCCTGTTACCATGGATTCTGTACATCATTCTTGACCCCTGCGTTAAAATTTATCGTCGGTTATTAAAAAAAAAATTCGCTGTTCCATACATTTTGACCGAGTAGGTATTGCACTTCTATAGGAAACAACTGTTTTTTTTTAATACCGACGAGAAATTTCAACGTACTAACGGGGGTCAAGTATGATGTACTAAATCCATGGTAACAGGTTTCGCGTCGATGTCCCTGCCACCCTGTATAGACTGTAAAGTAACGCCGCGTCGCCACGCGGCATGCGTCGCCCCGCCAGCAATCGGTTTCACGTGCGGCTGTAGATGTTTCACATCAAAAATCTCGAGTAAATAATATTTCATTGCAATAAAATAATTAAGTAGAACAATAAAAAGTTCAGAAACATTAAATGATTGTAGATGATTACCGGTTCCACGTTCTTTTCTGTTTCACCGCGACTCGGTCTTGACAGGGGGCAATTCAACGGGCCGCGGCGGGCAGCGCCCTTTCATTACACTTTAAATTGTTAAACAGTTTATTTTCAATCGTCTTGTTATTTTTACACAATTGTAGAAACTTGTTTAAAAAAATGTGAAACAGCTTTTCCGACGGCGCGGCGGCGGCGGACCGTTTACAAATAAAAGTGTTTGCCGTGTTATTAGTCGGTGTGTTACCACAGTTACCGCAGGTCGGCTATTTTTACGCAAGCAAGACTTTTACTTTCGAACAATTTCTTACAAATACCTACTTAATGAAACTCGAGGCATTAGTCTAATGATTTGAATAGCTTCAGTCATCTTCATCGATTTGCATCGGCTACCTACAATTTCAATAATGAGCTACAATTTCCTCCACAAATTACTGTAATGCGCGCGAGTTAAATAAGCGGCCGTCGGCTACGGCGTAGCCCGTACCGACGGCCGTAGCGTCGTAGACTACCTACGGTCGACCGACGCCATTACGAAGGCGGGGCACAAAACATTTTTTCATCAAATCAAATATTTGATTCTTCAACAGTTTCACGTAAATGTTTTTTCTAAACTTAGATTGTTAAAGTAATGTTATTTCAATGGAAAAATACATATTAGCGCCTTTCAAACTTTTTGGACTTACAAAAAGGTAAAATCTTAATCCTCGTTAAATAATTGAATTCGTTTCATCGGTACTTGAATAAAACGGTAAAAATAAATTTTATAGGGGCTTCAATTTTGATTTCATTCATCTAAATTGGCATGTCATTAAAAGGAATTATTGGCTGAAAACTATGCAAGTGAACACTTATAATTTGAATTGGCGTGAATTATAATTAAATTTTTCAGGTTCGGCCCGGCGGGCGGGTGGCAGTCTTTTAGAAATTGACACGGCGCTAATTACCACCTACGGAAATAGCTTTCAGATACATTTTAATTCTCATCATAAATCATTTGATTTTCAAATAGTGATTTTCATTTGTTATTTTTTATTAAATCAATTTCGATAATGGCTCTTGCGGTTGAGTGAAAAAAATATAAGGATATTATGATAAAATGGATAAATCGACACAAACAAATAAATTTAACACTGCCACTCTTATTGATTTTAACGACTAAGTACTTAATAATTGACTAATAAAGATGAGCGGTGATTATATAAAACAAAATAGTATTTAAACATAATTCGGATTACTCGTAAGCTACAAAGAAAATTGAACGAACAAAATCGAACGCAAATTAATTTAATATTTAAAATCGATATAATCCAGCTAATACTACAACGTTGTGCTTTACAATATTACTTGCTTCGTTTTTTGCGGCTTACGGACATTTTTCTTTTATGAAGATATTATCTTTTTAAGTAAAGATAAAATGTGAAATGGGGATGTTTTACAACTGGGTCATATGGAATAAAGACCGACATTTAATTTATTTTTCGTATGTTTATAAGTTGAGAATTCTATTGCATCATTTTTGTTATTATAAAATTGATATCTTTTCCTGTCAGGTGTTTACCAAAGTTTTACGTAAGTTATTTTTCTCGTTTATGTGCATAATATTATTTTTCGGCATAGAGCTGGTTATGTACATACTCGTACCTACTTGAATAAAGAGTTACCTTCTTAATAAACGTATCTAAGTAATGTACTATTAAGTATACAGGTGGGTTTAAAGTAAATAAGCTTTCAAATCGGTTTATAAGATATTAATTAATCTAACAATAATAAAAAGTAGGTATTAGGTATAAATGCCGGAGAATCGACACGTCCTTACGGATCAATAGCATTTAAATAGTTTGTGACACATAGTTATCAGACAATTTCAATTGCTGTATTCATATTTTTTTGTTTAGTGTTTTGAGTTTATCTTGAAGATTCTAACACAAACAATACATAAATACAGGAATAAATTATTATTCCTGAAACCTTCATTTGAAATACAAATGGACTGACGGTATTACTAAAGCGCTTGTTATATTCAATAAGTCTGGATTGTAAAAATTCTTGGTGCAGACAGGATAATGGCATAATTGTGCAATTTAGTTGGGTATATAATTACCCAATGTAGGCCAATCCTTAGGCGGTGTGGCAAGACACCTCAGGGTTTTCCGGAAACAGATGGTTATATTTTCCAACCACTTTATAAAAATATAAGGTACTTATTTTTATTTTCTATAGATGATAATACTGTCACACTGTGTTTAAAATTATTTTTACACTACCTATGAAACACAGTTTTTAGTGTTAAGATTATTTCGGAAAGAGCACAGTTGAATTTATTTCTTCGGTCGGGTAGATTGGTGTACGATTACAAAACATTAAAATCCACTATTATTTTCATTTAAAACGATCATTCTATTTATGGGAAAATAATTATGATTTTTAATGTTTACCTAGACTTATTATTATTTATGATTAATAGAAACCGTAGAGGATAATAATTTTATGAAAACTGTACAGTGACTCTAAATTAAACAGTGGGTTGATTCTAATGCACTACATTTAATGTTAAAGAATTTCAAATCGAAGTTTTAACTAAGGTTTATCTCTCAGTCAAGCATATTTCACTCATCTGGTTTTAGCATAATATACCTGTCACATTTAAATGCAAGCTTGAAGAATTTGAAGCGAATTGACAGCAAGAATGGTCAATTAATAACTTAAGTATCCATGATTTTCAAACGTACAAAATCCACGTAACACTCAGTGTATCTTTAATTTTTTCGCTAGCTTTACCCTGTGGCTTCGCCCGCGTGGAGGTTGGAAATTAGCCCACGGGAATATACTACCGGGATAAAAGTATCTTTTATGCTAACCCAGGTCTATCCGTGTGCCAAATTTCATCCAAATCCATTCAGTCGTCAAGGCGAAAAAGGAAACAGAGACAGACAGAGTTACTTTTGCATTATTTTATAATAATAAGTATGTATAAGATTCGCAACTTCTATACTTAGCATGAAATATTTAAAGTCTAGTATTAAAAAATACCGGGACATAATAATCACTGATTTTATTGACAAACAAATAATAAGGAAAATATTGATTGTAAGCGCAACAAAATGTTTTTCGCACATGGTCAAGTGTTCTGTGCTAGGTCGCCCTATTCAAGTTGATGTTCAAAGTCTGTATTGATTATTAAATTGGCGCAATTAATGATAACGTTTGAATGGAATTTGAACTAGACGATGAAAATATTTTTTTGTATAATTATCACATCACATCACACTTAACCCTAATATTATAAAGGCGAAAGTTTGTGAGTGTGTGTATGTTTGTTACTTCTTCACGCTCTAACGGCTGGACCAATTATATTATATTTTATTATTATTATATTATTGATAAAATTTTGTATGGAAGTAGCTGACACCCTGGATTAAGACATAGGCTACTTTTTATCCCGATATTCCCACGGGATTGAGACTTACGCGGGTGAAACCGCGGGGCGCAGCTAGTTTCATTATAATGCGTCAAAAATCATTATGATTTGATGAATTATCGATCTGCCTAGCCTTTTCCCAACTATGTTGGGGTGGCTTCCAGTCTAACCGGATGCAGCTTAATACCAGTTTTTTACATGGAGCGACTGCCTATCTGACCTCCAAAACCCAGTAACTGGGTAATACGATACCCCTTGGTAAAAATGGTTGTCAGACTTTCGGGCTTCTGACGACCCGTAACGACTTTCAAAGATCCAAGAATGACAGCTGGGACCAACAGCATAACGTGTTTTCGGAGGCACGGAGGAGTCTCGGTATGTAAAGATGGTCACCCATCGACGGAGCAACCCCGGAAAGCGTAGCTTAACCTGACGAATCGACCCGTGCGGCTGTTCTTACTTAGCCAGTATTTTTGAAGTGCAGAACATTTCTTTTAGTGTGAAATTCTCTTGTGTGATTTTTGGGAGAGGAAAATCATACGGGTTCGTGTCACCGCCATGCTAAAATCAGACTAATGTATTAACTATTAAGTTAAAATGTCCAATTAAAAAAAAAATGATTCTTTAACAAATTTGAAAGTTTTATAAAAACACCGTTATTTCATAGTTCTAAGTTTTCACATCTTTTTTTTTTAATTTTATTTATTTAGGATGGGTTGGCTCTTGACCTTAGTCTAGGTCAGAGGTGACAGAGAGAAAGTCGACGATGAAGTGAGCTTACCCAGAAAAAGCCTGTTCATTCTCACTTTGAAGAGACCCGAGAGATCTGTTTGTTTCTCTATGTATTGTGACCCACATTATGTAGATATTAGCTAGTCTTTAGAAATGCAGGTTGTAATACGATGCTTTTTAGCTCACAAGATATGAATAGTAAGGTACATCATTACCGATTTTAACCGTGAGTGACGGAAATAAAATTGTAAATGTTCTACAATTCGCTTTGTGAAATCCATATGCGATTCAGGCAGCCGTGTGAAACGATTAAATAAATTACAGTGAGGCAAAGTGAGTATCCTGGTTATTTAAACGGAATAAAAAAAAATGCTTTGAAACTACGGTAGCTCGATAATTTTCGCAATTTCTTCGCCGCATTTTGTATTCAGACTGGTCTGATATTTGAATGTCTGACATTTATTTCTTTCTTTGTGTTTGAATATAGCTCGTAGATTAATGTTCTAATGACCAGTTGCAGTGTCGTATTGTTAGAAATGAAGTACTTAAGCAATTATGGTTCATGTCTCGTTGTACGAAGTCGTTCCTATATTTTTATAAAATATATAATAAACTATAATAATAAATATATAATAATCAACTGCTAATTTAATAGTTCCTGTTTTCTAGTTTAGGACTGCCTCGTTCGTCAAGTGGTCGCAAGCACGACTGCTGAGCATGAGGTCCCGGGTTCGATTCCCAGGTCGGGCAAAGTGATATTGGGATTTTCCATTAGGAGTTTCTCAGAAGCAGCCCGGAGTTTGGATTTGTGCTCGGTTGATGGCAATAGGATCGCCCCCCTATTACATGGGACTTAAACATAACTGGCGAAATGTGGGTGTACTATTAGGTACACCTCTGCCTAACCCTTCGGGGATTACAGGCGTGATGTTATGTGTGTGTTAATTTAATAGCGTTAGCGTTATGTGTGGTAGACTTTGTTCAGGTATTATAAGATAATTTTGTTCTTGGATTTGATATATTGTACAGTCACAACTAGCATACTGTAGAGGTTTTAACCCGAGGGCCTAGACAAATGTCATTCGCTTCGGAGCGATTATATTTCTACAATCGATCAACGAAAACGAACGATACAAACAAACGCTTATGTCTGTAAACGGTAATCTCTGGAAATAGGTACTGTCAGCGCTGGAGGAGTCGTGACAATACCGCAATAAATAAAACACCTGTTTGTAGTAAGTACAACTAAGATAATTATTTGGATCTTTGAATATTTTTACATTTTTATCATATTGTGAAAAGCGCTTGCCAGCTCGGTGAGCCGACTCCCTGATCGTTTCTTCTATTCTAAATATAAATTAAATGTTTGTCTCGTTCATGCCATCAATTTAAACACGCGAAGGTTGCATGTTAAGACGCTGACAACATCTAAACCGCGGTCACTGAGAGACTGCATACAAAAGAAAGAGAAGCGCAATGACACAACGCTTGTAATTTATTGCAAAATATGAAGCAATTATCTATTTACACAAAAATGTGTTGAATAATCGAAAATAAAAATAAACAACCAAGTTCTGCATACAAATAAGACGTTCTTGTTATTAATTAAATACAAACCGTACGTTGGTATTTAATACAGATATTTTGGATTGTAACTCAAAGTAAAGGGTTTAGTTTACCGTTAATTTGTATCGAGATTTTTTTTTCTAATCATATTTTGGTAACAACCAAGTTCTGAGAAATATGTTCAAGAATAACATATTTTTTTTTTTGCTACCA
Source organism: Tiliacea citrago (assembly GCA_963921375.1). NCBI lineage: Eukaryota > Metazoa > Arthropoda > Insecta > Lepidoptera > Noctuidae > Tiliacea > Tiliacea citrago. The sequence continues at coordinate 27,047,714 of OY992780.1, forward strand.
CAAACTATATAGATTTGGCTATTTCTTTGTTTAAGACAAGCCTACTCTTGTCATTTGCGTTTTGTCAGCGTCTTAATAGCATGTCAGGTTACCACCTCCACAGTACTAATGGGATAAAAAAATATCCCTCACTGGTAGAAAGCTAGACTATTACCGAGTGGCATAGGATATTTTATGTTATAACAAGAAATTTCACGCTGACAGAAGCAAAATTATTGTATTTCAATATTTCAGTATTTTCAAAATCAAAATATTTTATTTCACATGAGTACTTATGAAACGTCAGAAGCTAGGTGCACGGTTCTAATTGGTCGTTTCATATAGAAAAGAGCCGGCAAGAAACTACACGGTTACTCTTTTAAAAAAAGGGGCTTTTACAATGTTTTCAAGTTACAGTGTTACTAGGTATGGGAGACAGTAAAGGCCTGTCAATAAGTAGGTACCAGGTACTTAACAAAATAGAAAATGGTCAACAGAAAAAAGAAAGAAAGAAAGAAAAAGCATTTTTTGGGTCTCGCACAGATCACAAATTAAACTATATAAAAACAAACATAGAAAAATAAAGAACAAAAACAAAAATAAAACAAAGTAAAAATTAAAAAAAAAACCTACAGACCAAATCCACAGTCTATTAAGCCTACAACAATCTCACATTTACAAACGCACTTTATGTAGGTATAACTTTGATATTTGTAAGTTTTATACTTTTTGAGAAAATAGAAGTGGCCCGGTTTATTTGCTGACCAGTGTCTCATATTGAATTACAGCTTTCTTGTGGTACTAAGAGTCTTTGAGCTAAGCCGAACCCTTATAATTGTATAAGGGTTCCTTGTTGATTACGGAACCCTAAAAATAGAAAATGGCTAAGATTTTGTTTAGATAATAGTGACCATGTCTGTCCTACAAAAATACTTACTGACCAATCATCGTCTCTGAAAGTGTAACATGGACAAAACATCAAAGAAAATCCATGAATCATTTTCCACATCCAATGAAAACTACGAAAATCGGGTAAACAGTTAAGTTAAAATCGATTCGAGCATTAATGTGGCAGCATTCAGTAGCGTGACCGCCACTGACGCAAAATTGATTCACCATTACGTAGGTAAGTACAGGCGGCGCGACGCGAACTGTTATTGTTCGACTGTCGTGATTGTAGTCAATACCTACTGTTCACCTGTACCGTGCAGTATTGTTCTGGATCAGCCCGTAGTGTGTTCGCAACCGGCATTTTATGAAGTGGTTATTAGAACATAACTCTTCTAAAACAAAATCGAGCCTTTAATTTTTGAAGAATAGACTTATCGTAATATATTACGTAAGGAAAAAAAAAAGAAAAAAATCCAAAGAAACCCACCATTTAAAAATCGATTACTGATTTTTTTGAGTGTGTTTTGAACAAGTGAATGCTAATTTCATCATAGGTGGATTAAGCTTAAACACGAAGATCTCAAACATACATTAATCAGGGAAATCCTTGACCGGTAAAAATGTTCAGGTAGATACCTGAACATTTTTAGCAGGATAGGTCTTTCACCCCTATAAAGCCAAGTACGCTGAAACTTTCATGAAAGGCGGCGCAGTATTAGCTCGAGTGACGTATCGCCATAGAGTGTGCTTTCGTAGATGAATTATAGATTCTAGATTAATAGATACTAATACGTACTGCCTATATTTTTCTATGAGGCAGAAAATTAAGATTTTTATACACACAATTTTTTACTATGCATCATTAAATATGCAGTATTTAGTAGTTTTAAAGGATATTATTATACGACTTATACGCACTTGAAATGCAACTAAAATTAAGGTTCAAATCTGTGCACAATACATAAATCTCAAATCCATGTCAGCTCATTGGTCAATAAATCATAACTAGGTGCCTACAGGCATGAACCATATAGTTAATCTACAAGAAAATATGAAAAACGTCAGCAAATTTTATATTAGTCGAGCAATGTCACAAGATGAGTGTAAAGCGTTTACTTGATGACGCTGTGTTGTTTCTTTTTACCTTCACCGCGTCAGAGTAAGCAGAAAACCTTAAATACAGCCATCAAAATGTGGGTAGGTACGATAATTACCAACCATTCGATATTAAACATCACAAATCATTTAAAATCTGCAAACATAATTCGTAATAGATTTTTACCAACTGCATCCAAATCAACAACATAATTGTATCGAATTAAATGGAAGTTAACACTTCCAAATGGTTTCTCTTTAAGCAAATAAAACATCCACGCATGAGAGAACTATACCGCTGTATAGGCAAATCTCCCATGTATCTCTGTTTTATTGCATTTCTACCCTCAGTTATTGTCCCTCTCGCACTTGTTCGAAAACTCCACAAAAGAGCGAGACAGATAGCGCCAGTGAGTGTTACTTTATTCATGTTTGCGCCGACGTAACGCGAGACAGGCATAGCCGTTTACAAAAGGAAAGAATGGGACGGGTGACGTATCTGAAGGCCGTCTCCGAACAAAACGCGGGCGAGGGAACGCTACCGATTGTTATTCTTATGTACGTCTACGGTCGTAAAGGAGGCACGCTTATAATAAAAAAAATGCACTTATTGAATCGTAACCTTTGAAGATATGTAAACAAGTTATTGTATCTGGATGTTCGGATACTGCGATATTATGTGGAAGGTTATATTTTTTTATTGTTATGTAGCTATGCTGTGTTCATTTACCGAGGATAAGGAGAGAGGGTTCCTTGACCCGATACGGACCAATAGAACTTAAACCAGATTTTTCATGTAGAGCTGGAAACCACTAAAATTGGATCCAGTCATGCCAAAATGTACAATCAAGGAAATTAATCGTTTTGCAGCTGCCACATTCGTTTGTGTCAAATAATGATTTGCTTAGCAGTCATTTTCCCTGACTGAACTAACTCATAGACTCTAGTTACTAACACGCTCTCTTACTAAGTAGGTAGGTGTGTGTTTGCAAGCAAGCCCAAATTAGAACAGAAACTCTCAGGTCACCCAGATCTTTGCAGAAGTTCTGAACAGACTGGGAGACCTAATCTGCTTCTGGAGCTCATAGCGCTTCACGTACAATGATTCACTTGAAGTACTAAATGCGGAAACCAATCCCAATAACATAGAACATGCATCTGAAGCAGAAATTCTAAGAGAACCTAATTAGGTATACCGCGTCGGTATATAGGTACTGCCAGAGATCATTATCGAGACAAGTACTTGTACAATAGCCAAATCGATGAATAGCCGACTAATTCACTCGAGTATAATTCTCATAATCGATTCTACTATCGTGTTGAGGTTTGAAAGTCAACTTTTGTCGATATTGACTGGAATCGGCTTAACTAGTTAATTTCAGGTTCGTTCGGAGTTTTAAAAGGGTGATTTTAAAAGAGATTTTCGGGTTTTCATTTTGGAAGCTTTTTAAAAGTAGGGTGGATAGTACAGTAGGTAGGTTAAAAAGCCGATGTCTACATCAGCAACTAAAATAAGATGTTCGTTGCTAATGTAAACATCGCCTTTTCAGGCAATTAACAATTAAGTTCAAATTAGGTTTTTCAGGAGTTTGTTTAACTTTTGGAGTTCAATTATCTTAAGAACATTCTACGTATTAACTATGAAAATAATTAAAGAAAAGTATTTAGTAGCACGTAGGTACCTAATTACAACCGTAATGGTTTTTCTGATACAACACGAAATACAGTCTTATAGAAACCTGAAATAAGTATTTCTCTAGATTGTATGGACACTTACATAGTACATAGTAAATACTTCGTTCAGTTTTCTAGAGCAAAATCCTTTATTCAATGTCATATGCAAAAAAGTTGCTTCACTGATGCATCGAACGCGGGTCATTTACAATTGTATCCTGAAATTAGTGGCGGTCCTTACTCGCCTGTTCTGAGGCATTTTGTGGAAAGGATGGCCAACTAGGTAGCTGATCTCTTGCTTGATCGTTCTCTGGCCAACCTACCTCGAACAATTTTTCTTCAATTCGTTATGTGTTTTCGGTGTTGGTTGTGTGTTTTGTATTATTAACATTACTAAATAAAAAGTATTTTTTCACTAACAAGACTACACTAACAAGCTGAGATCCCTAACTTATGAAGAAACAGAAAACATTCTGAGAAGATAAAACTAAAACAAGAAAAGAAAAAAAAAACGGTACACCCACCCATATACATACACACACACAATATATATAGTGGAAACTTCTTTAGGCGCGTTGAGCGATTTTTGGTAGGGGAAACACATGAGTTCGCGTCACCGACATGCTGTAGTAGCTGTAAGTGAAGTTAAATATACAATCACGTGAAAAAAATAATTTGTGTTTATTGTGCATTGTTTAAATTTTGTTTTAGATATTGTTTAAATTTCGTTATTTTATTGTAGTGAAAGCGCGTTGAGTATGTTTTTATGTTATTATAATAATAATACATACACAGATTTTTTATATTATTATGTATAAAACACTGATTATTTATTAAATTAGTTTTATTGACTCACACACGTCTAGGGGTCTAGCGTAGGTAGTATGTACTCGTACTTCGTCCATTTTGATTTGTTTTGACTATATTTCCAAAAGTAATTAAAACTACGTCACACTTCCAATGAGAAGCGAGACCGTAATTTACGTGGTTTTAAGTGTTTTTGGTATAAAAAATTAGGTATGTATATTAAAAAAACAAATTATTAAAAAAACAAAAAATCCGACTGCAAAAACAAGAACTGAAAAGATGGAAACAAGTTGCGAGTCTACCCACATAATTTATTATTATTGTGGTTCAAAATTAAGTACCTATTAAATTTGTCAATACGAATTATTTTGTTCAGAAATATCCATATCCCTTGAAAAGTTAAGACTCATTTGTTTTTACATAAACGTTTAAAAGTCAAATATTTTTTAATCGCAAACTAAAACCAACTTTGTGCGATTGCTTTAGAGTCTATTATTGTCCTATAATCCGAGCACACAAGACCTTTATATTTAGAACCGGCTATTGTTTTGGTCTATAAGGTCGATATTCCATTCTACTATTACCCACAGTTTCTTTTCTTTTAGGTGAGTTTGAAGGAAACAGGCTCTATGAAATTGAACATTATAGGTTTTATTAAATGAGGAAGTATTTTTGAGAAAGGCGTTTATAAATTATAGATGAGTGTTTATTTGATGGGTTAAAAAAGCCTTTTGTAAGTCCATTCCAAGTTTTACTTGTTTTCGGGTTAGAGATACTGTTTTGGGTTGGACGACAATGCTGCAGTGCGGATGACCGGGTCCTTTTGCGGTATAGGTATTAGTTAGCTGATTTATAAAACATTAAGGCGTTGTCTTTAAGGTGAATCCGAAGCTGTAGCCCGCGAAATTCAAATTTTCTTACGTTTTACGCAATTTGCAGATCAGTGTCAGGTTGTATCTTGATCAAAGTATGATTATTTACAAATTTATAATCATTAATACCACTCTCTATGTCAGATTCGTTCCCCAATGTCCTGATTTCATGTAAAAGTATTTCAATGGAACAAACCTTACTTAGAGATAGGTATGTATTAATGATTATGTAAATGCTTATCTGTTGTAGTCGCGAATCATATTTTGATCAAGATACAACCTGACACTGATCTGCAAATTGCGTAAAACGTTAAAATTTTTCATGAAAATAAATTGACATTTGTAACCAAATCAACTCTAGGATCATCCATTTCTTTCATCAAACCAGTTGTTTAACATTATAATATTGTATATAGAGAAGCACGGATGAGCCAAACTTCAGATCAATCGGATTACTAAAAGTGGGTGAAAATTGATTACAAGATTTTATCTTAAGCGTGAAACTAGATTAAATCCATGATACGAAAATAAAAAAACCGGCCAAGTGCGAGTCGGACTCGCGCACGAAGGGTTCCGTACCGTTATCTATAAAAATGGCAAAAAAATCACGTTTGTTGTATGGGAGCCCCCGTTAAATATTTGTTTTATTTTATTTGAACTATTTATTTTTAAATTGAATATATAACTAAATATTCTGTGAATGTTTCAAGCGTCTACCTGTTGCCGTTAGCAATATCGAGCAAAAACGAGCAAAAAAAAATCACGTTTGTTGAATGCGAGTCCCCTTAAATATTTATTATATTCTGTTTTTTCGTATTTGTTGTTATAGCGGCAACAGAAATACATCATCTGTGAAAATTTAAACTGTCTAGCTATCACGGTTCATGAGATACAGCCTGGTGACAGACGGACAGACAGACAGACAGACAGACAGACAGACATACGGACAGACAGACAGACGGCGGAGCCTTAGTAATAGGGTTCCCGTTATACCCTTTGGGTACGGAACCCTAAAAAATCGCTTGCTTCCTAAAAATATAATTCTCTAATACTGTGCTTCGTGAAAATCATGGCATGGTCGGTTGCTAAGATTATTTTGTATTTATTCGCTATCCAATCTTAGATTTACTCCCCTCCTCCCCCTAAGGCATTCCCCCAGTATACATGCACCTGATACACCTTGTTTTTCTCTAATCCCCAGGTCAACATGGAAGCGAACATACACACTTATGTAAGTACATATATACACTCTTCTTTTTATAGTTTCCAAGACTGTAAACAAACCAATGGTTCGCTTGGGAGATTTTTTCTGATAAATAGTGTGTAGTTGCTTTGTTTACATGATTGGAAAACGTAAAAAGAAGATATAGTACACAACACTTCGCGTTTATTGTAATAAACAACTAAAAATAAAGTAATAAACTAATTAATAAAAGATAAAATATAAATATTTATTACCAACGATTGTTAATATACTGAATTTCGATAATTTGTGTTTCCTTTTAGATAAGCAGCTGTAAATGTCAAATGTAATTAATTATAACTTTAACACTTTCTCAAAAACGCACACCAAATCGAATATTAATAAATATAAACAAACTATTATATCTCTCCATATATACATCAAATATCTAAACAGAAAATATATTATACAGCATTTTAAACCGCAAAGCAAAATCACGTATCAAAATAACCACATCAAACACACACACGAACATATTTTGTCTGACAGCTAATTTGTCAAACTCAATGTAATCGTCAAACTGCAGTACAAATGAATACATAGATACACATACGTAGGTATCAATATGTCACGGGAATAATCCCTAAAGCGTAGTCTACACTATCTACCTATATTTAGAAATAGCTGGTACTAGTATAATAGTCTCAATCTCAATACGATTGATCATAGCTTCATGAATTAATCACTACTGGTATTATATATGTTACTTTTATCTTCGATTGTGAATCTGTGAGTCCAAAGTTTGAGTTAGTAAAATAGGAACAAAAAGGAATCGCCAAAATTCCATCTGCCTATTTTGTATTTTTAGTTATTTTGTAACTTGCCTGCCAAAGCCACATCGAATAGCACAACATCGAAATGCAATAGATTGTACATTATGACACGGATCAAATACTCAATGAGCAACACACCGACGCGATAAAAAATAATATAAAAAACGTATTAAAAACAACTTACTTATTTGGTGACAAACATAGGTGAACTTACTGAGATGAAACTCCGCTAAAAGCAGAGTTCGACTGTCTTTTGCTCATCTCACCCTTTAGGTTCAAGAGATAATGTGTTAAACTCAGGTATTCTGCATTTTCTTCGATTATATTAGTTTCCAAAATAACACACATGAAAAATCTCACACGCAGATAAAATCTCTCAAACTCCATTCACACTCTTTTTCAAGTTTTCAGGTCAAAAAGCCACGTTTGTGGTATCCGGTTAGTTTGTGGTATCCGGTTAGTACGTTCAATTAAGTGCTAACAGTAACTGTAGCCAATCACAGGTTAACTGGCACAGTCGCTAACTGCACTTTTAATATTTAACTAGCGTTGTGTTGCGTGAGATCTCCACATGTGGCAACTATTTGCAGAACAAGTGTTGCCCGCGATTACAAGGAGTAATGGTTCTACACATTAAACATAACAAAGAACTTTTATTTAACCTATTTACATCCCAAAATGGCTTAATTTAAGTACAACAATAATCATAATCAGCCTAAAATGTTCCCCACTGCTGGGACAGAGGCCTCCTCCCTTCGAGAGGGAGTGGGCTGTAATCCACCACGCGGGTCTAGTGCGGGTTGGTGGATGTCAAAATACATGTCTTTGAATTTTTAGTTCTAGGATAATTATGCCGGTTTCCTCATGATGTTTTCCTTTACCGGTTTGAGTGCAGTGGTGACGAAATTATTTACAACAAGTATAGCGCCTGCCTGGGTTGGAACCCACAACCTAGAAACTTTTAAGTTGGGGCCGTTACCATTGGGCTACCACTGCGCTCCCACTGAGACACCACTGCTCTCAACAATAGTCATTAACCCATAATTAATGACTAGGACGAATCCATCTAACTTTGAACCTTGCTGACCGAATACACGTGTTTAAACAACTTATCATTAATAACGACAAACAGGTACATGAGCTGACTATATAATTCAACAATCAGCCGCGTATACGCGTCACGGTTTGTGACCAGCCTTACTCTCGTTAAATAAACCAACATATGTGACGAGATATTTAATCGTTTCTATATTAGGCTGTCTAGACGCGATGAGCTACGGCCATCAGTCAGGGCGGTTTGATAGCAAAGCCAGGTGTCAGGCCGACTTACATGCATTGATGATTTGGGTCGCTACTGTTAGCGGGACCAGTGATGAGCAATTAGCGGATTTGAATACGCTATCGGTACAATATCATTGTTGTTGAGTAGACTAGAGATGAGATATAAGTGAGTTCTAGATATCAATTACAAACACAACACGTTGATATCAAATCTCATTTACCCCTGACTTGCAGTTGCCTTGTTACTCGTAAAGTCGGCTCATCTGACGTTTAGCCCAACACTTTTTACCTAGTTTACACGCTCTTTTTTCTGTACACACTTCTCTTACTAACAGTATACTGTACATGCGTCAAAGCTGAGGTATACTTCAGTATAAAATCTTTCTTGAAATATTGATTTTCAAGAACTGGTTGGAGAATTGGTTTTCCTCAAGCTTTACAAGAACTTGACTCTTAAAAAACAATGTTATTCGTAACAATTTGTAACATATTATTTCCACTATCTTTCTGCAGAGACAAATTCTGCACAAACATTAAAATTAAACCTTAACGAAATATCATGTATACACAGCAAAGATAACGTAACGTAATTACATTAAAGTACCCACATAAGTTTATTTCAAGGTTAATTCAAAGGTCTTTGACATCTCGTCCCTCCGCTTTCATCCCTGAAGACTTGTGGTGTTTCTAAATTTTAATAAAACATTTTGTACAAGGTTGCTCGTGTAAGGACATTAGCATTTTATTCTCAGTTTTCCCCGTCTGTTTGTTCGTGATAAATTCAGTGTGTATAATTTTCTTTTACAATATAAACATTGCTGATTCAACGTCTATTTAATGCTCAGCTAATTCTGTGAAATGCAGTTGCCAGAAGAAAGAAGAGATGTAACTACTTATTTCATTTTTTTCAAAACAACAACATCATGATTTATGATAAATTGATGGATCAGGCAGTAACAGTAATATGTTTTTTTTTATAATTCGTAAGGATGTCTACAGTTTAAAAAAAATTGGGTAACTAAAACGTTTTCTCATAAAAATGTTATCAGATTTACAAAATATTTTATTGAGAACGTATCTTATACTCAACCATATATGTATTACACGAATACACATATAATTATACGTATATTATTATTATTACACATATTATTAATGTATAAAAAATATTGTAAAACATTTTGATAGAGTATTGGTGGAGTTTCTTGCCCATTCTTCTTCATACGAAACTACCTTTGGAAGGGGCGACTAGAATCTGTTCTATTTTTCTGTAAATTTTGATGTTCACGTGCCTTTGTGGCTATATGACATAAATGTTTTGATTTTGACACGCATCAATTCCTTAAATCAGTCTTAGCATGCATTCCCGCTGTCATCGGGACCGCGCCCTCATTAGTAATTCCCACTGATGTGATGTCAGCGTAGCGACGTACCGTCTACGGCCAGGTTAGCCTTTGAATTAGACTAGCGAGCCTTATCATTGCGTATAAATTGCTAGGTTATGTCTACGGTAGATAGAGCTACTAATTATAATGTGCAAATGTAACACGTAGATTGGTGATAGTGAAGTAATTTCACTGAAAATTACTGAACGCTATCGAAGACAAACATTCATGGTAGATAAGATATTGAGAAGATTCGTGGATGCGAATTTGAATCATCATTGCCTAGCCTTTTCCTAACTATATTGTTGTCGGCTTTCAGTCTAACCGGATGCAGCTGAATACCAGTATTTTAAATGGAGCGACTGCCTAACTAATACGATACCCTCTGGTAAGACTGGTTGTCAGACTTTCGGGCTTCTGTCAACCCGTAACGACTGTCATAAGATCCACGAATGACAGCCGGGACCAACGGCTTGCCATGCTTTCCGAGGCACGGAGAGGTCTTGGTATGTAAAGACGATCACCAATCCACGGACCAACCTCGACAAGCGTAGCTTAACCTGATCGATCGACCCGTGCTGCTGTTATTACTTAGCCATTACTTGAATATAGGAATAATTGTTGATTTAATTTCAACTTTGTTGTTGTACTACTATTTTGGGAAGATAGAAGGATAGAACACAAAATGATCTCTTCACTTTGTATTAGTATGTACAGTCAGTGACCAGCATTACCTGACCCCTCTTACAAAAAAGAATAATGGAAGAGGGGTCATGTAATGCTGGTCACCGACTGTACTACTGGAGGCCAATTCATACGTTTACACTCGTACAAATCACGTTTCGTCATTGCCGCTCGTCTCCTAGGTTGCTTATAAAATGGTGACATTATCCAGATTCTTGTATTCTCACTACAAGTTCTTTGTACATCACGAGTCGAAGGACAAAAATGTTGCCATTATACGTCGCGCGAGGCAATCCATTCCACATAACGATGCTACTTTTTAAACGTAATCGTTAATGTACTTTTGACCATCTCTAAAAATGGTTTTTAAGTCAAAAACATGTTTTGAGCAGCATTTATACGTAAGTACTTCATAAACATTTATCAATACCATCATCATTATTGATTTCATAACTCCATTTTTATCCGACTTCCAAAAAGGAGGAGGAGGTTCGGCTGTATATTTGTTTTTTTTTTATTTTTTATTTGTTAACATTAAAATAGGTTCTCCTTAGTATTTCTGACGTTTTGTATCGTTCTCACAAATGTATAATTTCAAAATGAATGATGTAACCAATACTTTGTTTACATATTTTAATTTAAAAGAGTGTCCGTAGAGTTTCTTGCCCGTTCTTCTCCATAGGAACCTACTACTCTTTGGAATGGGTAATTAACTTCATATTTTTAACTGACCGCCTCCTTGACAATTCCTGCCAAAAGTGCCTGTAAATGGTTTAATTGAAATAAATGCTTTGAGTTTGAGTTTGCTTTGTTACAACGGAATAAATAAATAAAAGTTTTATTCGGACCTAAGTATAGATATAGTCCATTTGATTAGTATAGAGTCGACTTAGAAACTAGTGTTAGTACTTAACTTAAACCTATCAGAAAAACAACACAAAACTATTAATGACTATGCCAGAGTGGCATGTAGGCGTTTCCAATGTCCCAGTCTTGGGCTGTCCCACCTATTAGCTATAGGCGAAGACGCGTGCGTAGAATGCGTGGCTGATGCTGATTTGTCAATGTCAACGATATTATTTGTCACGTTAAATTAAAGTCATAATTTTATTGTTTGTTTACATTAGTTATCTACATAAATTAGGTCATTAAATAAAAACAGAATGACTGCCAATGATATTATAAGTAAACTGATGATTACTACAATCAAATCAAGACTTATCAAGATGGAGAAGAAGAAGAGGAAGTGCGATTGTCGTAGAGAGTGCGGTACTGCACCAACTCGACCGTCCAGCTGTTCCAAGGATGCTGTTGTACCTACGTGTCCAAAAGATAAAAAGCTAAGAGATTGTTGGGACATCCTTGCGAATACATATTTCGCCCTGAGAGTTATGTTAGGAGTCTCGTCACAACACGAATTCTTTCTTTGTGGTTCAAGTGACATCTGTCGAACTTCATGAAGACTTTGGGCGAGAGGTGAAAATGGTCCGGTGATTTCTAAGCTTGCGGACAGCGCGCGATACATGACTCCGATTATTTATGTATATTAGTGACTATTATAATGTATTGTTTACGTACCTATATCATTTTTGTTAGTTACTTAAGTTTTTTTTTTATTAGCGATGGGTTTGCTCTTGACCTTAGTCTAGGTCACAGGTGACAGAGACAAAGTCGACGATGGAGTGAGCTTACCCAAAAGAAGCCTGTTCACTCTCACTTTGAAGAGACAGTTTTTACATTGACAAGAAATATAAATAAAAACATTTGAAATCTATATTGTTTGAAATGCTTTTGAAAGACCGCATAACTTCGGTGGTACAATAATAATAGGTGAGTAGTTATATCATTTGTTGCTATACTCCATTTGGAATAAGATTAGAAATTAATAAACCTTTTTTACAGTCCATTCAACCAATTTTGACTTCTATTGCGTTGATGGCATGACAAATGGCAGCTGTAATAAACAGTTGGTATTATAACCTCGTGTTTTATTGTAATGCCATCCTTATACCCACGGAATAGAAGTCAAAATCGGTTGAACGGACTGTAAAAAAGGTTTATTTAAATTTCTAATCTTATTTCAAATGGAGTACCTATAGTGTCAAAATAACCTTTACACAAATACCTTACAGCCTCATAAATAAATTCAGTATAAACCACAAAATTGGTCGAAGCGTCTAAGGCCGCCAGCCTTCTGCAATGCGTTCCCGCATTGCAGAAGGCTGGCTTCCTCGAGGAAGCAGGACTTAAAATTTGTAGTACTGCTCGACTTCTTCTACAGCAACGCCCTTCCTTCGGCACTAATTGGACCTTGGCTCCTTCTCCCTCGATGTCTGTAGGTCCAACCGGGAAATATGCAGGAGGATGGTGAGAAATGCAGCTTCAAAGTCCTCGCTTGCAAGAGTGGTTAGCTGTTTGTTGTAGCTGCGTCACGATCGGCCTTTCTTGCCCTCAACCACAGTTAAGTCGTCCTCGTCCATTTGACTGGTTGTAGAAGTCAGCGCGTTCCACTTCTGTATACACTTCTGCCACAGATGTCTCATCATTCGATGCCACACCAACTCAACAACAACTGCAACTTTGGCGGAGGCGTGAAGTTTTCTTCGTGTGTATTCCTTGTTGTGGCAATCGCAGCATCTTCTAAAGTGTTTATGAACTCGTAACACATTTTGTTAAAAAAATATTTATAGTTTTCATAATCATGAATGACACGAGAACTGTTTGACGATGGTCTGACAGTCGACATGCCGTCATGGTCGTGTCGACTGGTCCCGACCACTCTTTCCATGTCGCATGTAAACTAAGGCATGTCGCGTGGCTTTCATGCGAGAAATGCTTGAATCGACATGCCGAGAATAGCTCAGTGTGACTTTTACGAGGGAAAAGTACGAATCGAACGACAATCACGATCGCGAGATGCGCGAGAATTGCCTTCCTGGGGGCCGACCGCGCTATTTCTCAACGTAATTACCGTTTGAACGGAACGTTTTTGGTCTTGGTTTAGCTGATATAAGAAACGGTATCGCGCTATTTTTTCTGAGCGACAAAATCGTTGACGTTACCCAATACTGAAAGTTCGATCGATCGTTCCTCCAACGTAACTTCCAAAGTAAAGCTAAATCGTATCCGTTGATGATTAGCGCGATACGAAATGTGTCTAACGTAACGTTTTTGGTTGTGGTTTAGTTTTGGTATTAACGTTCAAAATTAGCGCGATCGGCCCTCTGATGGCCTTATTACAATCAGTGCTAGTATAATTCTACCGTAGTGTAGCGTCCGCGTAGCGCTACGCGGCTACGTCTAGAGGGTGGATAATAAAACGATTTCTATGATTTACTAAACTTATATTTAGGTCGAGGTTATAAAATTTGATGGTATTCGCTAAATAATTTCTTGGACAGTGTAAAGTTTCAGGAGTGGGTAAGTAGAAAGAGTAAAAGTACGTTTGTATTTAATGACAGTTATAGGTAAGCTATAATATTTGGTCCTACCAAATACTACGAAGTAAATATTTGTCTAGTTCCGAGAACGTTGCGCCATAATAAAGTAATCCTATAGTACAAAATATCATAATATTTCACTATGTTTTCATACCATGACGTATTTAATGTTTTAACGCGTACTTAAGGTTAATAAAATATGAACGACGCGCGGGTGTTAATGTAGTTTTTAATTTTTATGAATTCATAAAAATATTAACTTCAAATTATTATTTTTTTCATGCTTCGGTCGAACGGGACGGCTCGGTAGAACTAACTTCTACGTTATATTTTTATTGAAACTCGTTTTATCTGCTGTACTTTTCTGCGAAAGCATTATGCTTCTCTTGAACTCATTAAGATGACTCATGATTACGTAAAGGTATACATTGACATCAACAAATAAATGAAAATAAACATTGCCCTCCCTATGAACATATAACAAAAATACAGAATAACGGGATTACAATAACAAACCCCAGTGACATAGCGAACGCAGTTAACATCATTTTGTGAATCAAGCAGGATTACTTTCGAAGGCCTCAAGATCTGCGAGTTAGCAGACCCCAAATACATGTTGTGAATTCATGTTCTTGGCCCCGACTACACCTAATGAAGTATATTGAATAATACAGGATTTAAAAACTAAAGTTAGCGTAGGTGTGATGATATCTCTACCAGAGTATTAAAGTTTGTTTCCGATGAGATATCTGGCCCCATTTGCCACATCATTAATGTTAGTATCTGCTCTGGAATTTATCCTAATAAACTAAAACCAACTATAATTAAACCCTTATTTAAAAAGCATGACAAAACTGAAATTTATAACTACAGACTCATTACCCTAATACCAGTAATATCAAAAATATTTGAGAAGGCTATTTATCACCGTATGTATTCTTTTTTAACGAAACAAAACATCGTGGTACAGGGTGGGGTTTCAGAAAAAGCAAATCCATAAATATGGCTATCTATGATTTTTTTAATATAATAATGACATACTCGTATATACATATATTAATGAAATAATTTATATTAGCGCTATATTTATGGACACGACGAAAGCATTTGATTTAGTTGATCATAATATACTACTACAGAAACTTAATATTATGTGGAATAAGGGATAACGCACTTTCACTTATACAGTCTTATTTAGACAACAGAACGCTGTGCAAGGAAATTAGGCAGATTTCTAAAAAGGATAAAAAAGAGCTTAAATATATTTCAGGAAAAAGTAATATCACTTTTAGCGTACCACAGGGCAGCATATTGGGTCCGCCGTTGTTTTGTTGTTTTTGTTTGTTTGTTTTGAACACGTTGCTTTTCCTATGGTTCTTTTTGCTAATTGTAAGAAATAATAAAAATAGAAACTATGAATGTGACATCAAAGACGCATTGCAACAATCAATTAACTGCCTTGAACATAATAATTTAAAGATAATCTAAATAAAACTAAAATTATGCAGTTTCGACAAAAATTTACCACTTCTGACATAAATATGACTTTTGACGATAACAGAATTGAAGAAGTAGAGCGTATCTAATTTCTAGGCTTGACAATCGACTCTAAACTGACTTGGAAACAACATACATCAATTCTTAAGCATGACAAAATTAAGCAGGTTCGCCTTTGCTCTATATAAACTTAAGAAAATTGTTAATCAGGCAGCTGTTGTAGCTGCGTATTATGGCTATATAGAATCCATATTACGGGACGGAGTAACTTTTTTGGGCAAATTCCTGCGAGAAAAATAACATTTTTAAAGCACAGAAGAATTGCATTAGATCGATATGTAGTCTGAAATCAACGGAAAGTTGCAAACCGCAATCTTGTCATTACATATATGAGACCGCATTGTTCGTCAAGAAAAAAGTGAACTGTTTAAAAAAGCTTCAGAGAAACGCTATAAATAATAAGATAAAAAGAATGACAAAACAACAATATCGACGAATTATGTCTAAGAGCCTCAAAGACCATGCACAAAAATATCCTCTGGATGGGTCCGAAATATTCAATAAAATACCAAATGACATTATAGATTTAAGCTTGACACAATTTAAATAGAGACTAAATATTTTTTTTAATTGAAAAATGCGATTAGGCCCTTACTATTATACCATTGACGAATTCCTTCTTGACAAAATGTAATAAACTAAATCATAATTATTTTTTTATGCTTGAAAATTCAATAACTTGATTTATTAATTGTGTTCTTAATATTTATTATAATATCTAATTGTATTCTAAATATTGAAATGTTTGTTAATTTGTATGTAATATCGATTTTAGATTATTATATTGTTAAATAGTGGGGGCTAATGGGTAGCTTTTTGAGTTATCATAAACTAACTATAAGACCTACTGTATCAGCAAAAATCACACTAATAAATACTTTGACCTTTGACTTTGACGACAAACTGTTTTGCAGTTTGGCAGATACTAATTACTGTTGTAGTGTGTATTTTTATGGGAACCAATAAACAAACATGTAAAGTCAGGGAAATTAATTGTTAAGTAATTTGACTAACAACTTAAATTGTATGAATATTTCAAACACAACTGAATATTGGCTATAACATGGCAAATTGACGTAGGGTATGCTTCACAATTATTTTCCTGACTGTATATTATCGTGATTTTTGCAATCAAGATCAAGTTTATCCTCCCACCTTCACAAGGTGCTGTTACAGTTTTGGGACGACTGTAAATTGGTGACTGGGTACTGTTTAACTCGTTCGTGTAGGGGGTTGTTGGTAGAGGTATGGATAGTTGGGTACACATAATTTAGGAAAGTATCAACCAACCAACGGTACTTTCACAGTTATTTTACCTCTGACTACAGCAACCCAACAGCAACCTTATTGTTAGTACAATAAAGATCACTGTGATTTTGACAGACTTGTCAGTAGCAGCAACCTGAAAGCAACCATAAAGTAACGAAAATGTTTGTACGTTTATTTTTTACGTACATGGTTTTTAATTTGTGGAAACTTGTAAATGGAGCAGTGGTAGCCCAGTGAGAAGTGGTGGCTCAGTGGTAATGGCCCCGACCTCGAGTTGTAGGTCGCGGGTTCGAACTCAGCCAGGCGCTTTACTTTGTGTAAATAATTTCATCACCACTGCTCTCAAAACGGTGAAGGAAAACATCGTGAGGAAACCAGCATGTCCTAGGACCAAAAATTCGAAAATATGTGACATCTACCAACCCGCACTTGGCCCGCGTGGTGGATTACAGCCCTCTCCCTCTCACAGAGAGGAGACCTGTGTCCCAGCAGTGGGAACAATTGGTATAGGCTGATTATGTTGTAAATGGAAATTGTAAGCGCTCGCTATTGTACATATTTAACTAACCTATAAAGATATTAGACTGTAAGCTTTCTGAAGAATAAAAAATAAATAATATGAATAAAATAAAGATCACTATGATTTTGAAAGATTTGTCAGTAGCAGCCAAAAGGAGAGATACTATAGAGAGGCCATCAGAAGTAATGTCATAGAAAAATTATGATCCCATGTCTCAGTGACGCCATCTAGCGTAATATAGCAAAATTTAATAAAAGCTAAATTAGAAGTGTTACACTTTCACCAACCTTTCATTACGAACCGTCAAATAGTTTGAAATATCTAAGAAAGTTATTTGTTTTATCTAAATTCTGGGTAAATTACAAAATATTAACGAAAATAAACCGTGGTTACGTCTAGTCGTTTTATCACTACGAGATTTGCAATACCATAATTATTGCATAATTATACATATACTTCAAAAATAATTTTCTTTTGGTGGACACGAAAGCGACTTGACATGCAGGCGTACCACACTAGACTGAGCGAGTTTTGCCCACTAGGACAAATGTATCGGATTACGATTTTGTTCGCTATATCCCGTCTATTGTTAAGTAAATAATTTAATATCTTTGGTAGCAGCAACCTTATATTAACTGTGATAGGACTGTACGCACAACCAAAGAAGGTTCTAATCTCCAAAGCTTCAATATAAATTAGGTACACGTATTCAGGTGGTCATCGCCCACCATGAAAAATCAACAGCGCTTGGCCGCCGACCCTCAAGACCACAATGGCGCTACTGAAACCCAAGTTCCGTAGCAACTTCAACTACTAGCGTCTACTGCCTCCAACAATGGCTCCACAGTATGCCGTACCGTATTCATAGCTTTCATACAAGTCCCAGGGGCGCAAAGTTAATTTCAAGTTGGGAGAATGGCTGTGACGTTCTCTCATTTATTAAAATACTAACGTCTTGAACTTAATAGGTTTTGGTAACTGAGAAAGTTGATGGAACGCCAGACTATTGTTCGGCTGGGTATTATGTTGGGGTTTGTATCGGTCATATAAGGTCTCGGATTTATATGACAAAGCGTAATGAAATTCACTTGTCTGCCACCTAAAATATATCTTCTTTTTTTAAAAAAAAAACGTTGCCCCACACTAGGAAATTTCTCCTGTATCGTGGGTGCGTTAACAAACATTTAAACTCATATACACAAACAGCCAGGCCCGGAACAACTACTTATAGGTCATACAAATATTTGTTCCGTGCGGGAATCGAACCCGCGACACGCAGCGCTGCAGTCAATCGCTTAACCACTGCGCCAACCGTGCCGTCAAAAATATATGAAGTGACAATACATAAATATTTCATGTATCGACTTCGTCGAGATCAATATCTCAACGTAGTACTCTGGTCTCACAGAATGGTAAGAGTAGATTATCCCGGTTACCTTATGCCAGGACTTATAACAAGTACAAACTATCTCATCACCACTTCCTGGTGGATTAACGTTAGCTCACTTACCACCTGTCCAGCGTGATTGCTGTCACCTAACTTACTAGTTTGTACATCTTTTGTTTTAACAATTATTCTACAACCCTTGTTGAATTTCATAATTTCAGAGTAATTAAAAATGGAGGGCATGGGTAACTTAAATTAAAAAATGTGGGTCTGCAAGCCCTACATAACAGTAGTATTATATAATTTGTATCTATTAAATTAGTAGTCACACTGACAATTAAACATGTTGTATGTTAAAAGAGGTGATTCAGCCTATTTAAAGTTGCTCGGATTATGTTAGTTTACATTTAGAATAAGATCTTTTTATTAACTTGTAATAACCTTTCTGTTAAAAAAGACCTTTAAAAATCAAATCAATCAATAGCTCAACGAAGTAGATATGTGAAATATTTATGTAAAAATCTAAACGACATTAATTCGAAGGAAATAGGAATTTAACTAAAAATGGCTTGTTATCCACTAAGTGGCAACTGTATATTGAAACCAAAAGCTGTTTTACCAACAAAAATACAAAGATATTCTTTACGAAAAGAAAGACATCTTATACAAAAAGATTGGTGTATATAAATCAAATGATCACCTTATTTAATTTGATCATCTCTTTTAGTTCCATTAGGTATTGATTTAATCCTGAAACTGACAGCAGCAATGAAAATGATAAATAGAATCAGTTATTAAGTAGGTACAGCAGATTTTCACCATTTTCCGCGAAATAAATGTTATAAAGTTACGAAATAGGATAAAAATCTCGTTAAAACGAAACTAAAATGAACAAAATATTTAGAATTATTCATATCGAAATCACGCTTCGACCGAACCGCATATTAGTGTAGCTACATATTTTTTATGACTGTTTTTACGAGTTATCATTTTTACGAGTTTCGCTCCTCGCCTTGAAGGGCGTGGAAGGGGTTTGACCGATTTCTTTATATAATTCTATGGGGTTTTATGTTTTGAATATGATTTTGCTTCCTATGTTATTTATTATGTGTTTTTGAACTTGAGTAATGTAGTTTTGTCTTTAATATCCTATCAGCCCTGTCTAGCGTGGTAGTTCCTGGGTTGACATCCAGTTATACATATAAAGTAACGATATTGATTCATTCAAGCTTTAGTTCTTTCAAATCTCCAAATAATTAGCCACCATCAATCATTATAAAGTCAAAAAGAAACCCAGAAATCCCCAATATCATCCACACAAATAAAAAATGAACACATTCTCGAAATTGTTTCCTGAATACTGAATCAATTTGAAACGATATGCATAAGATAATGGCCGTAGTACGCCCATGCTAGCAGCGCAAACATTAGACATAAATAACTTCTTATAAACGTGGGTGGACGGATTTTAAAAATGACAACCTTAATGATTCGAACCAACAAATGTAAATTCTTGAATTTAAAAAGGGTTACTTATAACTCGACATATTCCTTGCAGGACGTCATAGTGTTAAACTACGCAATATATAAATATAACAGCGATTTACGGCGCGACTGTACTGAAATTTAAGTTATTATCATAGTTGATTTCGTTGCGGATCTTTGTTAGTAATAAAAAGTTCGAAAATGTCTAAAACTTTGGCAATGGTCACTCGTCAAACATTTTATTTGCACATTTTAATCTGCAAATTGTTAAAAAAGTAAGGACATTTCAATTTCGCGGGCTACTGCTGCGGATTCCCCTTAATACTTTGTACTTTAAGTAGAATTTCTAAGTAGAAATTGTACTTTTTGGCATTAGAATTTGTTTAAATGTCTGTTCTATAACCTTCACTTGTAAGGTACTTGTCAAGCTAAGTCCAAATGGCTGAAACACATCAGGGCTATCTTGTTTAGTTGAGGAATACCCGTGACCACCTTCAGACTCCATCATCGGACCCTGAATATTATCTAGGACCAGAGTCCTTGTCAAAACGAATTAAAAGAGCCCAAACTAAATGGGTTTGCGACGTTTTATTACAGAGTTCCCATGGCCACCTTCCGGCTCCATCATTAGATCAGCTCTATGTCATAATAACATTGTATTGTCATCTGATTGTTGTTGTTTGTTGTTTTTGCAAAATTTCACCTCTATTGGAATCAGGGAGTGGGTCCAATTTAACTTGCGAGATTTTATTACACTCATACAGAGGTGAAACTAAATAAAAACTGGTAAAAATTATTGTCATCGGATCAGTACTGCCAGAGATTCCAAATATATGAACAAACAAATTAGACCTCTTTATTAGTAAACGACTTCGCATTGCCAACGTGCAATGTCAACGTTCGAAGGTCGCATTCGTAATGGAAAGAAGCTTATAAGCCGCAAAAAATTCTTTGGAGCGTGAGTCCAGCCGATGGCAACCCCTCCACAGAAAGATCTTTGGCAGGGACTGCTTACACCTGATTTCTTTATTGTATAAATATAAAGTCCCATCCGGGCACAAGTTACCGTAGCCTACGTGGACAACCTTAAATAGACTTCGTTATCCAGTCGGCTGCAGCAAGGACAACCTTCGCAATTGGGGGCTCATGGACGGCTCAGTTCTCCGGTGCGTTGGCGGTGTCTCTCCATAGACAATGGCTCACCTCACATCTTGCACCTTAATGGCTGCGACAGCGAACGGTATTCGTGTTGCTGAATTTTTGAAATTTAAAAACGGAATATATTTTTTCGTGCAATTTTTGCTATAGATACGCTAAGAAGAAGAATGGAAAGAAAGTAGGAGAGAAGGTTTTCTTGCAGGATTTTATCATAAATTCTTTGGCTTTGGAGTTGAAAGCAAACATGCAGATCAGTTGTTAATCTATAATGTAAAACCGTGTCTTGATCTTGGATCTTGGATCTTGGACCGAGTGGCATATGGGCAGCTGCCCATAGGAAAATATCTGCTGCCCCTAGCATCTACGAAAATATCTTCAGATGTTCTTGGTAGGTAGCCGTTTTAGCAAGCCTTCTGGAACGTTTTTGGTCTTCTGACCAAAAACGTTTTTAGGCTTCTTTTGCCCGCTAAAGTGCATTAAGGTCAATTTAAACCAAACGAGCGAATGCACATTCTATACCCACTCTACCAAGTTCTTTTTGTGTAAACAGGGACAGAACATATCTTCGTAGGTCTCTCTCTACCGAAGTGTCAAGAATATCAACAAAAGAATGATCTGACTCGTATTCTGGTTATATGTTCGGTTAGTCTAAACCCACCTTTAGAAGCTATTGTTGGTGACATAGCCCCCGTTGCTGCCTTTTGCTTTGGATAAATTAACTCTAAGAAAAGAAGACCGTTTTGTGATCATCTTAAATGATCTCCTTTCTACTACATTACGCTACTTGTTCGTCTGTTGTTGGTACAATTGGTAAAGTCAACGACATAGCATGTAAGTTGATCTTCTCCGGAAACGTTTCACTCTATGTGACGTTTTGAAACTACGCGAGACGTGACTGTCACAGCTGATCCTCATATTTACAGACCTTCTGAAGAACCCAAAGGAAGAGTTAGACTGCTTGCATGATTTGGTGTGTGAAATTTCAAAATATCCTGTTCTAAGGTTAGTTTATCGTGTTTCAACTCGACTAGTTCTAGTTAAAATATGTTGTGACATACGACTGACCGCTTGCACTGTTCTAGCAAGACTGACTGCTTCCTCGCTCTCGGAGGGTCGGTGGGGGCAAACAACGGTAGCTCACCCAAGGCGTGACCTCGCCATCGTTCCTTAACCTCCGTGATCGATCGACATGTGTTGTTGCCTTTAGCCCCGATGCGATAAATTTTTCTCATTTTCGTGTCATGATGGAACCATGTTCGTAAAAGATCGTCGGGGCAAAATGAACTACAGAAAGACCTTGGTGGGCTACTGCCATAACGTTAATAGATGGTGACTGATGTCTTCACTAACAAAAATCCTGCCATCTTTTACAGGAAACGGAAAGAGTGGTAGTTTCTGAATCATTTTACCCACACCAAAACGGCTTCTACCAGAATTGGGCGTATAGCATGTCATATCGATTGCACATACCATGTCTAGTGGCAAATTATCGGGCATATTTGTGATTATAATAGTTGGCTTACTGGTGGCATATGTTGGATCCCACGGTTTGGTCACGCACACCCAGCAATTAGAACTGTTTGCCGAGTTCTGGAGAAGGGTTCAGTTTTCGTGGATTACTATAATTTTATAATTAACTAGCGACCCGCCCCGGCTTCGCACGGGTGCAATATATGTCACGACGATGTTCTGTTCATAACACGTTGTGCACCAGTTCTGAGCAGTAATCTAGCAAAAAGTACAAGGCTTGCATGAATTGAAGATAGTATTTCGTTTGTATTTATTTACTTATTATACAGGGACAAATTAAATTAGCTAGCGAAACTCCTCTAACGTGATGGGTAATGACATCTAAACATGATAAAATAAAAAAGAAATTAATTTGATGAATTTTGTTGTTGGGTCATCGACCGCAGTTGGTGTAGTCCCTTGTAATATCAGTTTAAAAATCCAGTTTTTAGGGTTCCGTACCAAAATGGTAAAAAGGAACCCTTATGGTGAGACTAAGTCTGTCTGTTATCTGTCTGTCTGTCACACCTGGATATCTCAAGAACTACTAATGCTATCAACTTGAAATTTAGAATAGTTTAGATGACGTTTGCCCAACTATTTTGCAAACAAGAAATTCAAAAAATATATATTTTTTGCAAAAGGGACTGAAGGAGACTGGTTGGTCTTAAAAAAGTAAAGTGGGGCTACTAGGGCATGCGAGGTATCATATGAAAGAGCGCTGTTTGCACATACTAAAAAAAAAAAAATTTTTAGGTAGCATTGTATACGGCTTTTGATGAAAAAGGTAAAAAAAAACCGTTCCCCCCCCTTATATATAATATATAAATTTATGGTTGTTTTTGTGTTGAATGGACCGTCCAATCCTTACTGGGTCTAGTTTTGTTGTCGATATTAGAGAGTCAATCGATACATCGGTATCTGAATCCACATACACAGATTTCATTGGCAAAGAAAGAGTGTAATAGAGAGAAACTGCGTAGAGTAATACCTGCGATTTTCTTTTAGTGTTCTTTCTAAATTGCATAACTTCTGGCACTGATGTGGCTTCCTCTCTCCCTTAAAAAGTTTACTCTTCTCTTGCTCTGATAGACTAGATTTTTTATAAATTTATACCATGTTGTGCCATAACTATGGGTTCTCAGCCTACATATTTAAAGCTTTAAAATGTGGTGTATTAGCACAATTTCGCCTCCAATAAGACAAAACAATATTATTTGGCCCCACTCACACCTCACACAAAAAGGTCACAATTGCCTAATAGTCAATCCCACCATCTTTAATCGTCCAGTAGAAGTGTCGTCCACTACTGAGGTCTGCTACATGTCACGAGCGGTGACTCCCAATGTTATTTGCTGTTAGCCGGCCACTTGATTGGTTAAACTTTTATTGGTCTGTTACTACTTTGAAAGTTCCCTTGGCGTGCCTGCCAGCCACTGTTGTTTACTCTGAAATATAGACCCTGTTATTATTTGAAATAGCGTCCATTATACAATGTTTGCAATTTTTGTTTTTATTGCCTGGTGAGTGTTAATACACTTAGGTTTTGTGCTTTAAAGATTATTGTGGAGTGGACTGGCGGCTTTGTGTTTGTTGTGATTGGTCTTTTGCAGCGTGCTCAAGTTGGATAAAGTATTTTATTTCTTGGAAATAATCACTCTGATATCTTTGATCGCAGTTCCATTGCTTGTGTTCATGTCTAATTAATTAATGAGTCTTCAGAATGAAATAGTATATCAGTATACATATATCTGAGTAGGTATATCGTCTTCAGTTCGGCCAGATTTATTCACCATTCAAATTCGGCGTTGTTATTTTCATATATCTCCACAATTGACTAATGACTACCTATGATATAAATCCAACAATGCAAAGCTGTGTAGTAAGACCTACTAAAATAGGTTAATAAGCTGTTCGTATGCAGTATGCAGGTATGTATACCCGTCCCTTTGGGGAGGCCTATGTCCAGCAGTGGATGTCTTTCAGCTGAAGGGATGATGCAGTATGCAGCGGTTCAAATATCGAGGGCTAGTATCACTTATGCACACACTTTCCAGGAGCTTGTCATTTGTATTCAAATATTTCTTATTGAAGTTGGCTTGAATTATAGTTTGGATTTGTTTTATTTTTAGTTAAATCATCACATCACACTAATATCATAAAGGCGAAAGTTTGTGAGTGTGTGTGTGTGTGTGTTTGTTACTTCTTCACGCTCAAACGGCTGGACCAATTTTGATAAAATATTGTATGGAGATAGCTGACACCCTGAATTAACATATAGGCTACTAACATATACTTTTTATCTCGATATTCCTACGGGATCGAGATATTTATGCGGGTGAAACCACGGGGCGCAGCTAGTCTTGTATAAAAAAGCCTAGCAGCTTGAGGGCCCCGTGTCTAAATAATGACAGCCGAATAGGTCGATCTTCAAGGTTAAGCAACACCGACGTCGATTCATGGATCACCCATTATTTATCGATCCTTCCGTGCTTCGGAAAGCACATTAGGTCGTTGGTCCTGGCTGTCATTTGTAGACTTTTGACAGTCGTTATGGTTAGTCAGAAGCCCGAAAGTCAGTCAACCAGTCTTGCCAAAGGGTATCGTGTTACCAGTCACGTGTCGTGGAGGTCAGATAGACAGTCGCTCCTTGTAAAATACTGGTATGAAACTGCATCTAGTTAGACTGGAAGCCAACTCCAACGTAGTTAGGAAAAGGATAGACATATGATGACTGTTTTGCTGCACCCTAAGTTAGCATAAACATAATCAACCTATAATGTGTTTCCATTGCTGAGATACAGGCATTCTCTCTGTGAGAGGGAAGGATCCACCACACGGGCAGTGCGGGTCGGAGGATGCCACATGTCTTTGAATTTTTTATTTGTTTCCTCACGATGTTTTCCTTCACCGTTTTGAGAGCAGTGGTGATGAAAATATCTTTTATACAATGTAAAGTGCCCGCTTAGGACCGAATTCACGACCTACAACTCGTAAGTCACAGCCGTAATCACTGGGCCACTGCTCCTCCTAAGGTTAAAATGTTAGTATTCGAATACCACAACTAAGAACCTGACCTTGTATTGTAATATGTGCGCCAAGCGCCTTCGAATACAATATGTAGTGATCAGCAGCCACTACAACAAAATAAGCTGTATTTTTACTGTAGAGTGGGGACTCTGATATTATTTCATGTAGCATAGGAGCCTTTAACAGTAAAATTGAACTACATAAAAACAGAAGAGCTAATACTAGTCATAAAAAACGTAATAGGAACCATTCGTCTAGTTGGACATGAGCCCACTCACATACCCTCTCAACACTACACACACAGATAAACACAAAATACATCACACCCTCACCCATACCCCACATGCACCTTGAACTCCACTACACTTCATACAATTCATACAAATTTAAGATTGTACTATAAATTTTTTTTCCTTCTCTTCCTACAAAAAGTTTGCTCTTAAAACATAAAATAATAATTTCCTTTAATAATGTTTTTGACGATATGTTTGCCTCCAGGGGGGAGTCCCTGGTGTTCTGAAATACAAGTCATGGCTTAGTTTAGGCACCAGTCTCTGACAAATGAACATTGCGCTACATAATAATTATTTTTTTCAATTTTTAAGTCATACTTAGATAATAAGTGTAATTTGTGGAAGAAAAAAATAAACATATTTATTTTATTTATTTAGAAAAAAAATCCCGTAGACCACACAAGCTATATCTAAGAACACCATTATTATGGCGGGGATAATCCATACAACAATATTATAAATGAGGAAGTAATTACGTCTGTCTCCTTTTCACGCCTTAACGGGTGAACAGATTTGGACGAAATTTGGCACACGCATAGACCATGACCAGCAGTACTATTCTGTAAAAATCTCACCGTGAAATCATAGGTGAAGTGAGCATATGTGATCTCACTTCACCTTAGATTTCACGGTGAGATTCTTACAGAATAGACCAGCTGGTTTAGGACATAGGCAAAGCCGCGGGCAAAAGCTATTGGAAATAAAGTAATTAGGTATCCATATATTCCAGGAAGTGCCTAAGTATGGTATAGTTTACAAGACCGAGTCCACTCGAACTAAGTCATAGTAAATAGGTACCTTACTGCGGTCTTAAGAGTTTCGAAGTCACTTCATTCGAAGTATCACGTTGTATAGTTTCCGTCTCTACGAAATTTTAGAAGTTCGAAACATAATTCCTGGTTCCATGATATTATTATTCGGCTTTGTCCCCTATACGTAGCTATAGTTCGAAGGAACAAACCTTGTAGTTCAGAGAAACAAATCCTCGCTGAAAGCCCATTTTTTACCACTAGTTATTCACATGCCTCGTTGTCTTAGTACAAAACAACACACAACTACTGAGCCTGGGGTCCTGGTTCAAAGCACAGGTCGGACAAAGTGTTGATGGGGCTTTTCCATCAGGAATTTCTCAGTAGCAGTCCGGAGTCTGAATCTGTGGGTGGCGGGGAGTAAAGACACGATGTTATGTAATGTCTGATATATTCTCACATACACGTACAACCTTGACCAGTAATGTTGCATTCCCTTGTCGCACAATTAGCTTGCAGTTATAGGGGTCAATAATAAATAGTTCAATGTTTTTCATTTCTCATACTCGGAAAGTAGTGTTTGTTTGATTCGAGTAGCGGGTGGAAGACGCTGATCCCCACCCTTGGGCGGGAAAGACTCATAGTAATTTCTTCCCTATCTAGAGCACGAATGAATTTTAAATAAAAATAGAACTAAATTCATTGGGGCATGTTACATTGTCAATAATATCACGATACTGTGGTAATATAATATAATATAAAAATGCGGCCTTGTGAGTGTATAAACAGCCAGACGTGTGAATTAAAAAAAAAATACCTATTTAGCGGGACGGCCCGCGGCGGTGTATTCCATGTTTAAATTTAAAAAAATACTATATAATTTGGCGGGATACTAACTCTGTAAGCTGCATCAAAATTCAAAATCTCGGTTTTATAGATTTTCCTTTTCTTATCCATTCCTAGACTCGTTGGTTCCTTGTATTACCTACTTGCGTTGATTTGGAATGTGCCTTTATTATTTTGGAGTCCTGGGGGTAATTGTGTAACAGACTAACAGTAGCAATGGGTTTCATTTTGACAGTTCAACAAGATTCATTGCGCTATTTACGTTGTTGACCAGACAATTTTTTCGAACTTAGGAAGCAATGGATTGACAATATAGGTACTTTTGAATCATTCAGATTTTGATTGATAGAGTGTTATGCAAATCGAGTGCCGGTTTAATAAACCAGTCTTATTTGTTCAGGCAGGAATTATAAGCACAACGCATCAAATATAATAATAAGTTAATACTAATTTCAGTAATAAACAAAAACCAGCCAAGTGCGGGTCGGACCACGCACTATGAAAGGTTCCGTAGTTGGGATGAATTTATCCCTAAAACAAACTTATCATTGTAGTTGAAAAACATGTTCTCCCATACATCGATATACGCCACGGTCAATTTTCCAACTGAAAATGTAAGTTTGTAATCGCAAAAAAGTATTTTTTTATGTGATAAAACTACAAATTAACAATTTTTAGACTTTTCCCTTTATTTGTGCTGTGAGACCTTGCTTCTTGCACAATTTCATGATTCTAGGTCAACGGGAAGTACCCTATAGGTTTTGATTTATTTGCGAATATCGAAATATGACGCAATGATGTCGATTATATCGCCGTATATTTTTATTGCGTTGACTTGGAAACTTGATTTTTTTAGAGCTTCAAGGGACCATAGACCTACGTATTTGATATTAATTTCAACTTGATACCTTCACGCGATCCTGAGAAAAAGGGTCTTGACAGACTGACAAACAGACAGACAGACAGAAAGACGGACGGACAGACAGACAGATAGACTGACGGACAACGAAGTGATCCTATAAGGGTTCCGTTTTTTCCTTTTAAGGTACGGAACCCTAAAAAGAACAGTTTTACACGTCAAAAATAAATTATTTTTATAATAATTTTTAAAACAAAATAAATGTGACGAAATGTGTGAAATAAACGTGTTTTATCCGTATGTATTTTTTTTTTAAATTAACATCATATAATTTCAGATACAATTTATTGCTCATGAATATATGACTTTTGACTTAGGTAAGCGCTTCTCCCGTTTCCATGTGTTTGGGAGCTCGGAGTCTACTCGGAAGATAAATCCGAATGTTCGGCCGTTTCCTGACTATCGCTGCCTAAGGCGCGCGGCGAAAGAATACAAAAAAACGACGGTCAGAGAGATAAGTCAAAGTCAAAAACGTGACTTGATGACGGGTAAATATTCAAAGTCAAATAAGGAAACTTTGGAAGTCAAGAAACGGCCGAACATTCGGCCGATACTTGGGTTTATCGCTTCGGAGTACACTGTGTCGGAAATTAAAAAAAATAAGTCGCTTGTTCTAGGGACCTAATTTGGGAATGGGAATAAATCGAAACTAAAGCGAATGCAGAGGGACTAGACACAGTGACGTTCAATCAGCGATAACAACGATGAAAAAGTCAAAAACTTTTGGATTCACATAAGCTTCCGAAAAATTTGAGTCAATCCGGTTGAAAGTACTATAGAAACACGAACCGCTTTTAAAACAATTCCCTTTAAAGTTTAGGCCCTGGTCTTATGATTAAAAATAAAAAATCTTCTTTGAGTAATACGATGTCAATACTTACGAAGCTTTCACTGTAGGTAGGAACATACAGTGATTGTGCCTTTTCTTGGTGTACAACCTTTATTTTGACGGAATCGGTGCTCAATATCAGCACTGCAGTGGGAGCCAAGCCTTATTCGCGGGTAGCAATAGTCTCCAAACCACTATTGATTTTAGATCGATCAACTTTACTCACTGTTTCGTTTATTTACTGAAGGCTTATACATTTTTAAATATTGTGTTCAGTACTAAACAAACAATTCGAGTGAATTGTTGAGTTAAAGAACAAACACATTACGAAACAATTTAACCGATTAAAGTGTTAAAGTTAAGGAAATGTTGATGGATGGATTACATACAGATATCCCAAGAAAAGCATATGTTTCGGCAATACGAACGCGCGTTGTATAGAGCTGTTACAACCATGAAACTACTTGCCTATTTTGTATTGCTATGATTACAAAGTTAAAGATTAACAACTCTATATTATATAATTATAAGTAATCGCCCTATAATGTCCCCACTGTTGAGATACAGGCCTTCTCTCTGAGGGAGCGGGCCGCAACCCACCACGAGGGCCCAGTGCGGGTTGGTGGTGGATATCACATGTCTTCGAATTTTGGATTTTTGAGAGCAGTGCAGGTGATGAAACAAATTACACAAGTAAAGTGCCTGAGTAGTGACAGTTAGGCGGGATCACGGCAGGTCACGTAGGAGATGGCGGGAAGAGCTGGACAGACTCCGCCAAAAGTGGAAGCAGATCGCGCAGGCTCGCGAATGGTGGAAGGAGTGGAGGAAAGCCCTTGCGCTGACTAAAAAAACAAAAGTGCCTGACTTGGTACCCACGACATGCAACTCGTAAGTCGAGGCCACCACTGCTGTCCAAGTAACATGTAATCAGCCTTTAATTACAGCTTAATGAAGTGGGCCGCAATCAACCACGTGGATGAAGGCCCGGGTTTGATTGGTGGAAGTCACATGTC
Source organism: Tiliacea citrago (assembly GCA_963921375.1). Classification (NCBI taxonomy): domain Eukaryota; kingdom Metazoa; phylum Arthropoda; class Insecta; order Lepidoptera; family Noctuidae; genus Tiliacea; species Tiliacea citrago. The sequence continues at coordinate 27,078,402 of OY992780.1, forward strand.
GTTGAGTAAATGATTCTAGAGCATACCGGTTTCTGCATAAAGTTTTCCTACGAGTACACCGATTTCTGAGTACGAAGTAAAGTTCGCACCATACGAGGAACGTCTGAACTATACGTAAGTACAGTCCTTTCAAAGTTGTTTTGCATATGAAATCAACTCAATCAGCCACCTTGTAAGGTGAGTGTGATGCAAAATCAGAGGTGAATTAATTGTGATGTTAAGTCACGTAAATAGAAAGAAGAAAAAACTTTTTACAAAAAAAAAATACAACCGACTTTCAAAAAAAAAACAATACAAAGTGAAAAATAACCTTAGTTTCGGAAGTCGGTGTCTTTGTATCTATTTTAGTTTTTTGCCACCGACTTCCGAAATTAGTAAAGTTTTTTTATTTTTAACTTTTTAGTGGGTCAGTTTGTAATTTATCTAAGTTACAATAGCCTAATGTCAACTGCTCATCACCTTTTACTAAACATTGCTTTTCCCGATGCAGGGGCGTTAATACTTTAGGAGTTCTCCTGGTAAGAACCAGGAGAACTGGAACTGATGGTGACTTCACCATATGCATTGTGACGAGCATAAATTGCTTAGCAATCATAATAAAGTGTCTAATCGAATCGCAACAGTGAAATACTTATTATTAAGTAGTTCCGGTGGCCATCTGTGGTCTTCATCATCAGTTCCACTTCACTAAATGGTGCTTTCCAAGTGCAAATGCATGGGTTACTATAAAAAATACTGAAATCGATATAGGTGTGCCTATAAAAAATAAGGATTGCCCTCGATTTCCATGGGATACCCTCATGACTTGGTGACAATGGGACCACCTCGGGAGCATACACAATTTCAAATAAAAAAAAAGAATTTTCAAAATCGGGACGGAGTAATTGCGTACCAAACATACAAAAAAAAAAAAAACATACTGCCGAATTGATAACCTCCTCCTTTTTGAAGTCAGTTAAAAAGCGAAGCTGACAGAGCCGATTTTGAAGTTGTATGGCTATCTCTTCTTCGCAAATAAAATAAGATAGAGACATAACTAAATAAGACCTCCCATATGATAGTCCTCCCATATTAGTCTAGACGTACCTAATTTTAGATCATGCCGTGCATACATCGAAGTTTACGCAAAGTTGGCATCTTAAACATCAACATGTTTTGACAGTTTCTAACCGTAACTGTGCTTTTCTCGTGCTAACTGTTAGTAAGAGATAGCAATATCCTAATCCTAATTTAAATTTTGTTATTGCACTAAACATCAATAAAAACTTGTGGATAGTGCTGACAAATTATTTAACTCGCGCTTGACCCTTTTTAGGAATCTAAACAACTGTTACTGTCCTATTCAAAATTTCAATACTCTGAGTTAGAGTCTACTAGTACCTACTTACTGTTTATTTTCGTAGGCTCCCGACACGATTGATCACTATCTCTAATGGTAAAACTGAAATCAGACACATCACTTCGTTTGTTCATTTTTATTACATTCTAAGTTAACACGACACTGATAAAAAACCGGCCAAGTGCGTGTCGGACCACGCACAATAAAGGGTTCCGTAGTTAAGATGAATTTATCTCTAAAACAAACTTAACTTACCATACATCGATATACGCCACGGTCAATTTTTCAACTGAAAATTTAAGTTTCTAATCGCAATAAAGTTTTTTTAATGTGATTAAACTACAAATTTACAACTTTCGGACTCTTTCCTTTACTTGTGCAGTAAGGACCTTGTTTCTTGCCAAATTTCATGATTCTAGATCAAAGGGAAATACCCTATAGGTTTTGATTTATTTGCGAGTATCGAAATATGTCGCAATAATGTCGCTTCTGTCGCCGTATTTTTTTTTTGCGGTGACTTGGAAGCTTGATTTTTTTAAAGCTTCCAGGGACTATAGACCTACGTATTTGATATTAATTTCAATTTCATACCTCCATGCGTTCCTGAGAAAAAGGGTCTTGACAGCCTGACAGACAGACAGACAGACCGACAGACAGACAGACGGACAACGAAGTGATCCTATAAGGGTTCCGTTTTTTCCTTTTGAGGTACGGAACCCTAAAAAACGATTTAAATAGAAATTAATCTTGTTTTGCTCATTTTATTAAATTTTTGTGGGATTTGGATCATTTGGAGCGCGAGTAAACGATGCCGAAATCCAACACCGTTAGATCGGTTCCCTGATAAATTCATTTTTCACTTTGGTTCAGGCGTTTCCCTTCGAATGCAAGATGCCGAATGAAAAACGTAAACAAACAAAAACTGAAGCTGATGCTGTCGACGATGGTACTCGCTTACTCAGAAGTAACTTATTCACTCGAGGCTTGAAAAATCCAAAGTTACAGCTATCGAGAATCATAGACTCCAGCAGGATTAGCACGAGAACCGTACTGTAGAGAAGCGTTTTGTCGACGGAAGAGTATAAGAAAATGACTTTTCCGTGTAGACAGTTGACAGTTTTCTATCGAAAAGGGTAGACAAGCGATTTCTATTCTACAGTTGAGTAGCAACAGAAAGCGTCATGCTAAGCCGGCAGAATGGCAAAATAAAATCATCAAAAACAAAAAAGAAACGATTATAATACTACTATATTGTGCCCTTACACCCGCGTCATTTGAAGTGCTCTTCAGTCGATAGGATAGTTCGTCGACGCGACAATTAGTCGCACGTGTGTCATGTGCTTGATTTGTGGATGTACCTTCCGGTGGAGCGCACGCGATCGCACGCATCGCACACGGATTTCTAACTGTTTTTTTTTTGTTTTATTTGTATCAAAAGGCAGGGTAAGTTCTGTAACAGAACTTTTTTTGAAGTTTTGTTCAGGATGTTTGACAAGTGTAATTGCTAAGCTATTGTACGACTTCAAATAATAAAAGTAGGTCACATTGATTTTTGAGCGGCATCATCTACTCTAGAAGTCGGTCTTTTCACCAAATATGGGTTCATCATCATCACCATAATTTCAGCCGACAGACATTCACTGCTGGACATAGGCCTCCCCCGAAAATATAGGTTAAATGGTATCATAAAACCCATATTATTATTATTCGACCGCGAGTGTATTTAAAAAGTTTCTCCACCCAAAATACCCACTCTAAATTGTGTCAGCCCAAAGCTTATACGAGTTCTGCATTGCCAGCATCGTACTTAAGTTTCTCTGACCACCGACGCGTCCCCCCCCGCGCGGGGCATTTAATCCCATGCATAAGCATAGCCTTGCACTGCTGAGACACAGCACAGACCTCCTCTCTGTGAGATAGTGAGTGGAAATCCACCACGCAGGCACAGTGCGGGTCTGTGGAAGTCACATGCGTCTTCGAAGTTTTTGATTACCACATCCCGGTTTCCACGATGGTTTCGTTTGAGCAGTTTTTATACCATGGAAAGCTTTTTACTAATACAGCCCATAATTTGTTACAATTATGAGTATATCGCAACAGCTGCGTAATGAATGACTATCCATAATTTTAAAACTAAACACTGTTGTCCAATAGCCAGGACGGTTTGGAGATCAACGTCAAGTTTAAGTTTCGTCCGGCAGCCACTAAAGACGCCTTTACGAATAATATTCGTGTCAGAATTTGGCGCAACTAAGCTCAAACTAAATGTCACAGGGCATTGTTAGAAGTGTCTATGAGTGAACGGTGGCACGCTTGGTTTGTATAAAAAAAGTGTTGACTAGAGACCATAGTGGTCTCTAGCTCTCATCCAAGGCGTATCTGTGCTCTGTGGTCTTCAGCGTGTCTTCGCCTAATCTTAAAAAGAAAGTATTTTTTCTTCCGTGGCTTTTTAAATTTAGTCGTTGCACAGCAAATTCGAGGTTTTGTTTTTGCCTTTACAATGTAGCCATACGTTTAATATGTGATGTCCACCCCCATGACGTATGTATGTTGTCCTGACCACGGATATGGTTCCTGCTAGATTATTAGCAGCGAGCGGTCACCAAAGCTACCGTTGCCCACGTCCGGTAGTACGCACACGATACCGGATACAGTATTAATAAGTCTAGTCGATCGTGGTCGAAGTGGTTGCATTAATTTCTGCAAGTACTAATTGTTATAGATCTGTGTATGCTGTTTGTGTTGATTTTTTTTATACGGTGGAGCGGTTTTGTCGTGTTTGGATTGAAGTTAATTAAGGCGCATATGAGGTTAGTGACTTTTAAATCTGTTATTACGCCTTCAAATCATGCAATAACATGTATGATAAACTAGAACGCATACACATCAATTCTATATGTGAACATTTATGTATTGTAGTAAAATACTTTATGAAATAAATCCAGGAAGTAATGTCTACCTAAAGCATTAAAAACTTTAACACTTTCCAACTACATAAGATATTTTCATGTTTTTTTTGTATGAACAGACTATGTTATTATCTATAGATAAATATATCTGTAATTTTTTGCAAATATTCATATTTACGTTAATAAAAATAAATAATTATTGACTTTGGAAACGAGTGGCAGTGCGGCGGTCGCGTCGCGGCGGCGGTGGCGTGAGCACGAAGGGCATTGGTATGGCCAAGGTCAACGGCGTTTACCCGACCCTTAACGGTAAAAATCGTGAATCAATTTTCAGTTTAGTTTCGATGGTACTGATTCATTTTGACGAAATGTTCAACGTAGATTGTGGAGTAGTGTTATGTAGTTGAATGATATAAATAAATAAATTGAACATAAATAAATAAATTGAACATCATCATCACACCATTTATCATCAGTCTAAAGTAGTCATAGACATAGTTCTGAGCTTAATTAACACTTTTCGGGAGACTGAACGAGACACAATATACCTAAATTTTATTGTTATAAGCGTTTGGTGCCCCGGAGTGTTAACATGCAGATTATGAACTGAGATTGAAGACACGATTGTCATACTCTCTTGGACTTGAGCGTCACCGACAAAGTTAAGTCGTGGTTTATTCAACTATTTCTTTTAAGACGTTCTTTATGACGTTTCTATAACTTCTGATTTCCCAAATATGTATCTATCATCCAGATTAAAACCCTTAATATAAAACGTTTTCATAATAAATGTATATACATATATACAAGTAAAAGGATGATCTTAACACATCATTCAAGATACTGTAACTTACGTAACTCAAGTCGACAGGGTGTCAATATAACCAATAAACTTGTCCAAAGTTTTATAACTGGCCGCTGAACGAAATATATCGATTTAAGGCATTTGCCACCCCATACATCACTTAGGGCTGATATTGATAGTCGGTGACAGGACCGGTTTGACATCCCCTGCTACACGATCACACGCTTACGTCAACCTCTGAAGATGGCCAACACAAGCGACTTTCTACCTTATCTAAACCGCAGAAGGTTTCGTTTATTTTAGTTGACTGCAAACATAGGGATGCCAGAAAACTTGTGCAGTATCTAAGAAAACATTTTTCTTTGAAAATGTACCGAGGTTTCCGGCAGGAGGCTTACGGGCTTTTTTTTTTTCTCCTCTCAAACGCGGCCTTTTCATAACTGTCGGAGCCGGGGATCGATTCGGTAAGGACTTCAGAAGATTTGGTTTCCTAATCCGGTCTCATCCGTTACTGCAGTCGTCCGTCTCCGTTATGGTTTAAACCGGTTTAGATCTTTGTAAACTTTCGGTTTTAAGTTTATTTTCTTGTTGCTTTATGGTTTTATAGGGTGACGGGATTTTAGAGTGGTAGATGGGATTTTAAGTTATGGGGAGACGCTGAGTGGACTTACCTACATTAGGCCAGATTTCTTTTGAGTAGTTTGTGTCTTTTTGACTAAACTCTCTCTGACTCTGTTGTTAAGTAAAAGTATTTTGGTCTGTTTTGTTTGGGTTTGGATTTTACTTGAAAAATTAAAAATAATATTGCGTGATTAATGTCTGGACTAAATGTGAGTTTTCTTTACTGGGGTTGACGAGACCAAAGGCGATATTGAAGTTCTATTAGGTAACATTAGTACACAGAATATTATATTGTCAGTGTTTGTCAAATCATACAAATACTGCCACCGATAGTAAAGTTCTAAACTATAACTTGCCGGCAAAAAACTATAAACTATAAACCCTGCCACTACAAAGAAAACAAGAAAGCAGAGAATCAATAGAGCGGCTGTCCAAATGTTTGCAAGCAGTGCGCCCGCACCGGAAGTACGTAGTTAAACAAGATGGCCGCCGGCCGGTCACGTGACCGCTACCCGGATTCACCCCGACTTCCGGTGCTCGAAACATTATGTCAAGTGTATTGCAGGTAGTTATGGTTTGATAATTATCTATGCCATTATAAGCACCCCCTGGCTTGGATGGCACGCATATGTCATGATTTTTGGTGGTCTGGTGGTCAGTTATCAATGTTATCGTATGGTCAAGTAATTCATTCGTTTTGCAGAATGCTGTTTAATTTTATTAAAATGGAATTACGTGTTTTAATGAGAATATGTTTTTTCTTCTTATGGAGGTTTTTTATGAGTTGTTGCTAATGAGTTTGTAAAACTTGATTTGGATAGGTAGACGTACTGTTTCTAACCAGTTAAATACTTCATTCGGAATTATCTTGAATTGATAATATGCTGTTTATCGGTAGTGTGTAAACTTTTCCCAGACTGGACTGATTGATTTATTGACTAACGGATTAAACTCAGCCAGAATCACAGTAAATAAAAAATATGGAGCCTATTTTTCTTATAGGCAAGAGCTGCACAGATAAATAAATTTTGTGAGAGTGCCACAGAGTATCTAATGAACACTCAAAGTTCATTAGATACGGTAAAGAGTTTTAGTAGGGTGCAAAGAATACTTGAGAATTTATTTATTTTATTTTACATATACGCAACAAATCTAACTTGCGAATCCGACTAGTTGGGCTTGGGGCTAAACTTGGTGTAACTTAGGTACTATAAAAATCCCTAAACACCTCCTGACGTCGCGGCGTCGTATTATGTCACACGGTTCTAGGAAGTATGGGCAAGGTTTTCCTGAGCCAACTGTGCAATAAGTTTCATTTATCCCAAGGATCCCTACTTAAAATTATCATCGATATCACAGTGTCACTTAAAGGCTCGTACAGACTCACGCAATATCGTGGGCGCGACAGGCACCGACAAAGAAATTGTGCTCGATATCGCACTAGTATGTATCCTTGACTCTGCTTTGTACCTAATAAAAAAAATACATGCGGGTGTGCCTATTTCATAGGGTATTTGACTGTTGTCTTATTTCGATTTTTCGAAACAAACCAAAATATTAAGCCATGGTAAAAAAAAATTGTTTCAATATCTCAAATATGCGGCAAGTTGTATGCGTTTTAAAGTCTATTGTAGACAGCAAAGAGAGAGGCTGTATACTTAGTCATTGGTTGGGTTGTTGGTTAGAGACAGCACTGCTGCGATCTGACGTCACAAGTTCACAACACAAGAACGCCATAGTAACTTCGCGCCATTCAGTACAATGGTCGTTTTGCGTGACAAGGATAGTAGAATAATTTCAAAAGCGTGTAACTTCTCCATTTTTCCACCGATTTTGTATATTTTTTTCACAAATCGTATTTTTAGTAACACCTATAAAAATAAGTATAAATTCATGTATATTTTTGATAGCAGTCAAATACCCTAATATTATGTATGACTGCCATTATCTCCTACTTACCGACAACATAACGATCACATTTTCATTGCATGTCTGTTTACAAACTAGAACGTCTTAAAATAACTTAATTTTCAAGTAATTGCAGCTGATTATAGTTGACGATAGTTATGGCGTGCCAGTACTAGTTTTTGTGTGTAGTATTCCACTTGCATTTAATTTTGTAATGTGCTGTCCTTCTAATAGCACTAATCAAACGCCAATCAGTCAGGCATTTTAATAAGGAAGATGTCACAGAACTTACTTCAGTCGGGTAAATTAATAGGGAATATGCACGTAATTCAAAACGTATCCATTATTTTAATATACATTGTGTAGGAGTCAAGAAACAAATTCCAATATTTGTTACATTTTTTAATGCATTACTTATTTCACAATTAGTTAATTTATGTTGCGTGTTTTTGGTGGAACGGAACGCAAACTCAAAACGCGTCCTCTTCGAAAATGCCGGAAGTGACGAAACAATACATGTGAATAAAATCTATTCTTTGCTAAATGCTTGAAATCTCACTAAGGTAAATATGTAAGTGCGATTTCTACATAAATAAAGCATAAACAATAATTTAATATATAAGATTTGGGGCTAAAAACAGATGTGAACAAAGCAGTTTCGTGAACAATGACGTCACATCATGACCGCGACAGAAATGGACGTTTGAACTGTAGTAGAAAATTGTTGGAGTTTCATAATTTTTTTGACCATCAATCAGTAGTTCAATTTAACTTTCAATACTTATCTTAGGTTTATATTACTGTCTATTATTGATTTAGTGAAAAAAAAATACATGCATATTCCCTATTGTTTATCAAAAAGTCTGCCGTGCTTTAGTCATTTCATATAAGAAGAGGAGACGAGACAGAGACGGGTTTTAAGAAGGACAGTTGTGTTTTGAATATTCATTATTTATTGCTAATTTTATTATTGCCAATTTGATGTAGCTAAAGTTTATCAGTTTTGGGTATTAGTTACTTGACGTGGTATATAATTTGATAAACTGCTATGTAAGTTCTCATCGGACGACTGTACAATTTACCTACTGTATCAACAACTTGTGTCCCATGAGCATGTTGACGTTAAAAAATATCATAAATAAGTAGCACGTGGCGTTCTCTATGAGAGAAAATGAGTTTATGTGTGTGTCATTCGAAATACTACAAAATGTTATTCTGTAATTTTTCCAATGTGAAAAATTTGTTTCGAAACCGAAGTCGGTTGTTTAGCAACCACATTAAATACCAACTTAAATAATTTTTGTGACTTCTTGGCGGGAAAGTGAAGCGTCATGTTAGCAGTTTTGTTTTATTTTCTAAAATTTGTGTTTAGCCGAATATTAATGTGTAATAGTGGTGGATTATTAACCTTTAAGTGTTCGTGAACCTGCATTAGTGTAGGCAAATGAAACAAAACAGTGCAACATCACTTTAAGTTTTCTCAAGAAGTCCACGCGACGTTTCAGTAAAGTGCTCTTAACTTTAACTCAAGGGGAGCGGGCGGCATATCATCTATCATCTTTATCACGCATTGAATGGAGTTCATTTCATACTTTGTACTTGTTACCTAATTTTACATGACACTGGCTAAATGCACAAACCGTGCGAAGCCAAAAAAAAAATTGTAAAAAGAAATGGCCGTATGTTTAAGAAATGGCTATACCACCTCAAATTGACGTAGGGTGACCATGTGGTTAAAAGTTGGATGTCATTGTGCTCTTACAGGTTAATTAAACTCCGTATGGTGCCGGACGTAAAGAATAGCACCACCCCATTTCTTCCCGTGGGTGTCGTAAAAGGCAACTAAGCCTTAGACTTACTAGAGAATGGGCAACAGCGTTCTCTAGGTATTTTAACACCATACTGACATCGCCAACCCGCCTACCAAGCGTGGCGATTATGACAACACCCCCCCCCCCCCCCCTGGGAGAGGCCTATGTCCAGTGTGTTGATGGGGGTTCATCATACCTACTACCTGGAGTAATCCTATATTTACTAATGCAGCTACGATTCGTTATGCTACCTACGATAGTTTATTGAAATAATAAGGGTTTAACTTACATCACTTAGGATGAATTAAACATCACCCTTTTATTTACTTAAAATATGTACTTAATAAGACAAGAAAGTCATCCCTTTTTTTTAATAAATATGCTTTACTTTAGAATATTGTTTAAAAACAAACATGCACTTTCTGAACAATTTAATAGATTATTACAAAATAAAAAAATCACAAATAAAATAAAAAACATTTAAAAAACATCAGTCAATCATGAGTAGACCGGTTATCTTGTCGCACTGACGTCTCTTTTTTGTAGGGATTGAATGTTTCAATTTGTCGACCGTCTCTGTATCGATGTTTGTAGTCTACATTATGCAACAATGCGTTTTTTTTTTCCTTTCAAATCTCTGCTCAATCTCAATATAGCGTAGGTATTAAAACTCCTTCGTTAAAGGTAAGTACATAACTTCGTTGGTCTTACGCGATAACCTTAGATAAAGAATTTACCCATATTTTTCACTGGCGATGTAGAATAATTGTATAAAGTTTATTCTAATTATTCTGGAAATACTATGATAAACAGTCATTAACTAACCAACACCTGCGACATTTATTTATACCATTTTTATCCGTTAGTAGGAATTTATCAGAGACTTATAATATATATAATTATACAACAATACCATTATCATACCATTGTCATGTCGATAGTCGAAAAATTAAAACATTCAATCCCTACAAAAAACGTGACGTCAGTGCGACAAGCTAATGAGGTTTAATCATGACAACAGACGAAACAATAAAATAAACAAAAAAAATAACGAAAAAACAAAATACACCTGTCTAGGTATTAACCCTAAAAAGTCTGCGTGGAAATTAAATCCAGTGGCTCTGCAATAAAAAGCCGAACGCAGCGTCTGCCCGTCAGTTCGTTTGTGTCAATCAATTATAGCTGGGAGCGCAGATGAGGCACGCAGCGTCCTAGGCCACGCCTTCTATCGATCGAGCCCGCCCAAACGCGCTGAATTGCTTCGTGCGCCGCACTTACTCTTGTTTCTGTTGGTTATGCTTTGAGGACGTGATTTTTTTCGGAGCTTTCAGGTTATTTTTTATGTTATTTTTCGAGCCTCAACTTTCAAAAATAGTGTTTCTCGGTTTAAAGAATTTATTCTCATAATGAACACAAACACTAGTTCACTTTACATACGAGAGGCCTACAAATAAAATCATAACTGTATGATTTTATTTGTAGGCCTATATCTCGTTTTATAAGGTAACGTAATGACTAAATCTTTTTCAAATCAACAGTTATTAAAGAACCTTATTCTTTCAGTAAGCAGAGCTTACGCTCAAGCTGCGTCACGCTCGAGCAACGTATACCAGCGTGTTACGTTTCATGATACGAGTAGTGCTTAAATAATGACTGTATGTTAACCCGTTTGCCGCGACTGTGCATTCAACCCAAATTTTTAAAGTTACATTTAATTATAAAACTTTTATTTAGAAAACAGTTGTAAAATCAATGAATGTTATTAATTAATTATGATAAATTATGTCCACACTGCAGCACTGGTTCAAAATATACCATCTTCTTTGACTCTGCTTTTGTTAGACTGTTTTATAACATGCATATCAGGTTACACGCGAACCTAATAACACTTCGGGGCGTCAAAATAATAATAATAACACGTTACACGTTGGTCTGTGATGGATAATGACATCGTTCTGTCTCTTCTTTCGCTACGTAAATTGTATGCCGTTACTAATTGATATACTTGCTATTAAGTCGCGTAAACTGCGTGTTTCTGCAGTATACCCTCTTGATAAGTAATTAGAGTAGCTAGTTGCAGATAAGGGGTATATTTAATAACATGTCTTGCTTATTTATTTGGCTTCGTTGAATAGAGTATGATTAAATTCTTTACCTTTTAAATTATGATTTTACTATGTTTGTTATTTTTCCCCACGCAGTATCGTTTATTTATTTATTAAAATACAGAGAGATATGACATAATTATAATATTAGTACAAAGGTACAGCTTATTTCTTAAGAAACTTCTTCCAGCAGACCTGCGAAAGGAGAAATGAAAAAGAAATGTAGACAATAGTGTGTGAGTATTAATGAAGACTGCAACCATGGTTAAGGAAAAAATCCTTTTAATTGGGCTTGGCAGCAAAATTAGCTACTATTTTAATCGACATTAAAACATGTGCCCAATTGAATTTTCATAACAATTTTTTTTCAGTTTGTCTTATAATTTGGGGCCTAATGTAATTATATGAAGTTAAGAAACCTCGTATTATGTTCTCTATAACCCTAATTATTACTTTAACTATTCCTAATTATAAAGACAAAACACATAATTAAAAGCAAACATGTTGTATTGATGCAAGTGACACTAAAGCACGAAACTTAATTAACTTAATTTTTATATTGCAGCAATTACACCCACAGTAATTGAAGGGTTAACACAAAAACAGAGCGAACGTAATACAATAGGTTATTGTGTCGATGAAGAATGTTAAAATAGGTATTATTATTTTGTTTTTTTTTAGGGTTAGGCCTCAGGGAGGACATCGCCGTCGAGGTAGACCGCGGCGAAGATAGGGTGACGATCTGGTCATGTTTGGAATGCTAAAATGGCCAGAGAACGCACAAGACATAGAGGTTTGGAACGAATACAGGCCAGCAAAAACAAATTAAACGCGTTCTTAATATTTTTAATTCAAGTTAGGTATTAAATTTTATTGAGATGGAAGTGGGCAGGTCACGTGGCCAGGCTTAAAGATCATAGATGGACGGGAAAATAGTAACATGGACTTGACCACGAGGCCCTGGAAGCAGAGGCGGGCATAACGCTAGATGGGTAGATGGGATAGTGGAGGCGGCGGGTCAAAACTGGCTAAACACAGCCAGCAACAAAGACTACTGGCATTCCTTGGAGGAGGCTCTTATCTGGGGGTCCTCATAAAGTACAAAATATTCTATTACTTTGATTATATTTATTTATTTTTTACTTTGCATTTCTAAGCTATTAGATTGTAATTTGTACTGAAATAAATAATACTTTATTATTATTATAATACATATTATTTGTCTTCTTTAGTGCTAATATTTATTATGAAAAATGGTTAGTTAGTATCAGGAACATCTGAGCGAATAATTAGAATTTTAACTACTAATCAGGTAAAGTTTTTATGAAAGAACAACATTAGGACACGTCGATTAATTTACATTGCATGAAAAAACTTGTTTGAAGTAAAATTCAGATCGTTTTTCTGAGATTTCTAGCCCGAGGATCATTGGATACTGAAGTCAGTAAAATAGGATGGAAACGGCTTTTCTTGACTACCAGACTAATGTCATAATTATTCTAGTTAATGAAATAAAATAAATCATTCATTCACAGACTGACCGACAACGCACACGGAATTTTGCATGAGAACTTACATACGATACGATACGGACTAAGGAAGGATTTTTAGGGTTCCGTACCCGAAGGGTGCCAAACGGAACCTTATTACTAAGCCTCCGCTGTCCGTCTGTCCGTCCGTCTGTTTATCAGCGGGATGTATTGTATCTCATGAACCGTAATAGGTAGACAGAAATAAAGTTAAAAATCAAAGGTACGTGTACGGTGTGGTTACCCTTCGAGTCTGGTCGGTTTTTTTTTTATTTTCGTTTTTTTTTTCTGATGGTGAACCCCATCGGGCGCACGGTTGGCGGGTATAATAACGCCTTAGGGTTCTTGATGTTGGTTGGTACTTGCTACTACAACGTTTCCTAATTAGTCTAACTAAATTAATAATAGTTACACTATACCAACCATCATGATATACTTACAAAATACATAGAAGAAAAGTCTTAAAGTACATACCAGGATAACACTATAAGTGCCGTAGTGCCAAACACGGCACCAGTAACGGCAGCGGCAATAACAATTACTGTAGCATTAACCGTTACAGTTAACCGCTAATGTAACGTTATCGCGTATCGTAACGCGGGACATTCACGGCGCAATTGACGATTATGCGACTAAAAGTCGGCAGCAAAAGCGGTAATTATTAGTGTTTTTGGGGGACTTCTTTAGTAGGTATTTAAATCGATATTAGGCTTAGGGGAATGGGGTATCTTTTGGTAACAAAATAGCTTATCCTCTTATTCACATGTGTTTCTGTAGGTAGGACCGTTAATTTACTTAATCTTCTTCTTAGTGGTAAATGGTAAATAATCTGCTCAAGGTAAATGGTAAAGGCTCAATGGTAAATAGTGTTTGAAAAGAATTTGAGTTGCTTAAAATTAAATACGTTAACAAGTGGCTGTACTGCTAGGGGCACATGACACGTTTTTGGAACTGTGATTTTTTTAAATGTTGGCAATACGTAGTCGGAAAAAATAAACCACGTTAATGCGTTCGTCTCGCTTGATTCGTAGATCTTTGACAGCCGTTACGGGTAGTCGGAAGCCCAAAAAGTCTAACAATCAGTATCGTGTTACCCAGCATCTGGGTTGTGGAGGTCAGATAGGCAGTCGTTTCATGTCATCATCACCATTTTAGCCAAAAGACGTCCACTGCTGGACATAGGCCCCCCCAAAACGGGTGCGGGGTTGCCATAATCGCCATGCTTGGCAGGCGGGTTGGCAATAGCAGTATGATGTTAAAAGCATAGAGAACGCTGCTGCCCATTCTCTATTAAGTCCCTTAGTCGCCTTTTACTACACCCACGGGAAGAAATAGGATGGTGCTATTCTTTTCGTCCGGCACCACACGAGTCATCAACACAGCTCCATGTAAAGTACTGGTATTCAGCTGTATCCGGTTATAGTGGAATCGGACTCCAACATAGTTGGGGTTAGGCAGATTGATTGACGTGAAACGAGAAAAGCTTTTTGCAAGTCCACAATATTGAATAATACTGCATTTTTTACCATTTAACGAGCGATATGCGTTGCATAATTTATCACTGCTACTCCAGTGTAAGTTCAAGCTTTACAATTATTATGTTTCTTGCACCTGCACTTGTGTCAAATGATATGGTTTTATAACGGTGGTATCGATGACATTTTCAGTGTCATTTGCGGTTTTGATTGGTTAAGTAAGTGTTTATGCCATTTTAACAGTACATAAACAAGGAAGTTTGTACCTTCTCCACGTCGATTTTGAGGTCGACGGTAGCTAGATTTGAGTTAGATTCGTCGACCTTCTACCCTTATATCAATCATTTTAGGAAGGGTGCAGTCTGTTTTTTTTAGTCAGTTATCATCGCAGTGTTAACCCCCTTACTAGCCATCACGGTTTCTTCCTCCATCTTTTTTTTCAACCATCCACAGTCATAATTTAAATTCTTCTCACGATGTGAAAAAAACACATACAATGTACTAAATCCTTTTTTTTTGTTTTATTATAATAAATCTGATCTTAATATTTACCAAATCCTTCAATTTTCGTAATGATTAAAGCTAGCATTAAGAGCTGCAAATACGGCTTTAATTGAGCTCAAAGGTGCAATAAGACAGTAAGTTACTATATCAAATGCGTCTCGAAACTCATAGCCGAGAGCGAACCCATTAAATATTCAATGAGCACATTGGATCCCTCTGTAAGCTATGATTTCTATCTTTATTGATATTCTCCGTCATACTAATACGAAATGCTTCTAAATTTTGATAGTTTTTGTTACAACCATTACAAGGAACTGATTCAATAAGTGAAGTCGCGTATTTGAGAGTAAAGTGATTGTTGATTTCGGTTTTGACTGGATTTTGAGTGGCTTCCGGAGGTTTAATTTTGGTATACTAAAATGTAAACTTGCACTAAGAAAAACGCCCTTACTGCAACTAGATAAAGGTGCTGTCCTCTGGTACGTCAATTTGTTACTACTGTGGTTGACTATCCTACATGTACATTTTTACCATGTGTACCGTGTTAATTTAGTAACACAAAAGTTCTCACTGGTTTTTGTCGCTAATGTGAAGTAGTTATATCAAAAGTCAGATGATCTCCAAAACAAAAACAAAACACTTTCAGTCGCACGACTAAAAGTAAAAAAAAACCCGGCTCCATACTCAAAATAAAGAGATTTTCTCGCGTCGCGAGTAGCGAGCTTTATCCGCAGAAACCACGACTGTATCGCGGAGTGAATGGCGCGTCTCTAATGAAAGTCATTAACCGTTATTGTTATAGCTTCCCTGCTGATTACCCGTTCGCATTAACCGGGGAGGATATAATAGATATGTACACTGTACATCGCTGCATGCGTTTGATTTCGGTAAATGCTTGCTCTAGTAACAATATAACGGAGTGAACTGTGTAGAGGTAGGTGGGTAGCACTTTAGGTCGTTGTCGCGGAAAATGTTTGTGTAATAGCTTTGTATATACGAACAGTTTTTATAGTTTATGTACACTACATAATCAACACCTTATGAGGTATTTAGTGGAAAGTGTAGGTTTTCCAACCCGAGTGTACAGCATTTGTTATTAGTTTTAGAGAGAAAATAGTAGAAATTATGTATTTGGAATTGACACAGAAGCTATACTCAAATGAACTAACGAAGTAGTCAAAGCACTACGAGTGATAAAACAAAATATACACCCCCCTATGTAAAGCATAAGCAAACAGCCTGTACTAAGCACGACGAATTCCCGTACACACGGAATTCGAAAAATAACCCTTCGTTGCCGACTAAAAGCCTAACTAAGTTCTCACTCGACACGCGAATAGGAAAATCCCTAAAAACCGAAGCGATAGAGTGCACCCCAATTATCAATTCAAATCCCTCTTATACCCCTCCCGAAAACTCCGCTCCAAACATTAAATACATATCTTTAAATTGGTCGTAAGTACCACCACCCTCATCGGGCATTTTTATCATTATCATAATCTTATAGTCGTCTCCTTCGCTCGTATTGGATTTCAACAGCTTAAGTATTCCTATCTCTGTCTGTGTTAAAGTCCGTCGAATTTAAGGCTCATTCTGTCGTGTCAGATTGAATTCTCCGAGACTATTATGTTTCTGTAATTGTAGAATGAGTTTCGAGAGATACTCGTACTTTTTTTTATTGTTTCGTGTGAAAAATCGCAGATGTCGCTCAGGTAATACTTTCTGGCTGCTTTAACCACGGAATTATTTTATTTTACTTATACACTTTTATATTTTATTGTAAATTTTAATATAATGTGACATTTTGTTTGGTTATAGGACGACTGGGTCTATTTTGATGAAAGGTCATAGAAATTATACCTAGCTAGTTGCTTACTGTGTGTGGGTTGTTATTAAAGCATAACTCTATCTATTAGAAACAATATTTCTTAATTAGCTTACAAAATCAATTAAAAGATGTTCGTTTACTAAAAAGTGAAACTATTTCTTCCAAATCTTCTGGCAAACCCAAAAATAATCGTTAAAAAATAAAACATTGGAATCCTATCAGTTATTTATAATTGCCCTATCTAAACAATATACATAGCCCACTAAACTTGCCAGTTTCACAGCATTTTTTATTAACTCAACAATTTCACTCACCAAAAAATCTTTAAAAGCTATCAAGCCAAAATATTTACGTAAAACAAAACCCATCCATCGATGTTCTTTGACCTGCACTCAAAAATGCCCTAAAACAAACGTTCAGTATTAAAAGTTTTCAGTGAGGGGAGAGAGGGGAGGGTCGGCCCTCCCTTATTTAGTCACGCCATTAGACAGCCGAGGCAAAGGGCTGGGTATTAATTATTTAAGGGCCTTGTACAGCAGGAAGATGTCGCTCAAAGTGTTAGATGGTCATATTTCGCGATAGCAGCCTCGGTTGATACTTTCACTTGATTCAGACCTTTGTGTTGGTCGTAGCTGTAAATGAAGGCATTGATAATTATATGGAGGTTTTATCGTCGGTTCGGTAAAGCTACTAGCTTCGTCATACACATAAGATGAAATAATAATGTGCAATAATGTAAATAACATTAACAAATATCATATTGTCTTCATTATGGCTCATTTTTAGGGTTCAGTACCCAAAGGGTAAACCCAAGGAACCCTATTACTAAGGCTCCGCCGTCTGTTTGTCTGTCTGTCTGTCCGTCTGCCACCAGGCTGTATCTCATTAACCGTGATAGTTAGACAGTTAAAATTTTCACAGATGATGTATTTCTATTGCCGCTATAACAACAAATACTAAAAAAAACAGAATAAAACAAATATGTAAGGGGCTCCCATCCAACAAACGTGATTTTTTTGCTCGTTTTTGCTCGATATTGATAACGGCAATAGGTAGACGCTTGAAATATTCACAGAATATTTAGTTATATATTTACTTTAAAAATACATAATTAAATTAAAATAAAACAATTTTTTTTTTTTTTTATTCCCATACAACAAACGTGTTTTTTTTTGTGCGCGAGTCCGACTCGCACTTGGCCGGTTTTTTTATTAGTCGTAATACAGCATGCGGGGGGTCTCCCCGCAGACGGGTAAATGACTAATGAATGTCATAAGTCGATAATGCGGTCGGTACACCGTCTGCGGGGAATCCCCGTCACGGGCGTAGCGACCAATGAAATTCATCAGTCTGTAAAAAACACACACCGAATGAAAACGAGCCTTCAAAGCAACTGCCAAACGCGCGCTGACTAATGAAAACGGTACCCTGCATGCGGGCCCAATGCCATGCGTTACAGAAATATCAACCAATGACAATTACCCTTTTGTATTAAAGCAAATATTTAAACAAAAAAATAAAATTACTTAATAAATCCTGTAACGAACCAAAACGTAGTAGTTAATGTTCAGATAGATTCATCATCTGCCTAGCCTTTTCCCAACTATGTCGGTCGGCTTTCAGTCTAAACGGATGTTCTAACCGGGTTTGCATCGAGAAAATAGTCTACCAAAGTTTTTCCTTTTAGAATCGTTAATTTTAATTCCTTAATGATAAATCGTCCGGAGTCCTGGCAGCAGAACTTTGAGTGCTTCCGGAAGGACGCAACTTTTTTCGGTCACAGTACCGTAATAATATACAGCACAAAGTTATTTGTACAAAAAATATAATATTTAATTGTTTCTTTCACATTGTGCAAGAAACGGCTACTAAACACAACTGACCTTCAATCAGCACGCGATGGCGCAGTAGTACTCGTACCTCACGAGGGCAGCAGGCTCGCGCGATTTATTTCAACGCCCGAGTTCCTAAAACGCATGCAGTCGTCAACATTTCGGTATTCCAGTTTCTTTCCTGATATTCTTTTTTTTGTGTACCGCGTCTCTTCGCTCCCTTTTTAGGGTTCCGTACCTCAAAAGGATAAAAATAAAAAACCCATAAAAATCCCTCGTGTGCCTGTCTGTCTGTCTGTTTGTCTGTCCATCTGTCTGTCACAGCCGATTTGCTCCGAATCTACTGGACTGATTAAGTTGAAATTTGGTACACATATATTATGAACTTCTGTGACCCAAACACGGACGTGTAACTAAATAAATGAATTTTGAATATGGGGGTCACTTTTGGGGGGCAAATAAAAAAAAAATACAAACCGTACCGTGACATATCAAATGAAAGAGCTTGTTGTCAGGTATATTTTTTTTATACCTTTAAAAGAAGTGCTTTAAAAATGATTTAAGAATACATATGGAAATTAGCCACTCCCCCTCTTATTTCGGAAAGGACATAGCCAAAAAAATAGAAAAAAAAATACAGAAAATTGTTCTTTACTTAAAGATTACAGGAAAACCTATTAAAATCTCTGATTTTAAAATAACATGGTAAATCACTCAATATTGTGCGTAAAAACACGTTTTCATTTGGAATGTATGAGGAAACATGTTTTCAACTACAATGTTAAGTTTGTTATTGGCGTAAATTCATCCCAACTACGAAACCTTTCATTGTGCGTGCTCTGACACGACATTAGCCGGTTTTTTTAAAATAAATTTTTAACTCTCCAGGCACAATTTTTAAGTGCTTAATTAAACCAAAGTGACAGATTTATAGTTCATATAAATAATATTAGATAAATGTGCTCCTATACTAGTAAGTCGTCATTTATCAAGTATATACGAATACGTCCATTTTTATTATTCAAATATTTAACGTACATGAGTTCTTAGTTTTGCAGGTGGCTTGAAAGGAATTTTCAAATCATTTAAGTATTCCTATTTGGGAATGTGTATTGGAAAATCTAAACTTGTAAAATCGACTATACCAATGATTGCTCCTATATTAACAGACATATTTAGCGAAATTATAGAGACCAAAAATATTCCTACTGACTGGACTAAATCAACAATAATATTGTTACTTATAAAGGAGATAAAGCCGATGTCGGGAACTATCGATCTAGTCTAATGTCTATTAAGTTTGTTCCAAAATATTATTATCTCGAATTGCCATTGTATTCGACGAAAACCAACCAAAACAGCAAGCTGGTTTCCGTAGTTAATTTTCAACCATAGATCACATAATGTGATTAGACAGTTTTTATACAAATAAAAAGCGTACAACAAAACCTATTATTTAGGATTCGTTGTTTTTAAAAAAGCCTTCGATACCTTGGAACACGAATATATCTGGAAGGCACTGCATAGTCAAGGAATACAAGGAAAGTACGTACGATTACTGAAGAACATATACGCGAGGAGTACCTACTGCACAAGTCAGGCAAGAAACAAAGGGCGAGGAGTTCCCTATAGAGAGAGGCGTCCAGCAAGGGGAACCTATCTCACCTAAGTTATTCTCAGCAGTTCTCGAGATGATATTCAGGAATTTAGAATGGAATGAAGATGGACTCCACATAAACGGCGAAAACATAAACTATCTACGCTTTGCAGACGAACTGGTTCTGTTTTCTGAGAGCCCAAAAAAGCTAGAGCAAATGCTACAGCAATAATCGGATCAAAGTGAGAAATCAGGGCTGTCAATGAACACGATAATGACCAAAATTATGACCAATTCCTCACGGATCAGTATTGCAGTAAATAGGTAACCAATAGACTACGTAGAAGACTACATTTACCTAAGACAGTTAATATCTACAACTGATACTACGCATAAAGAAATTGATAGAAGGATAGCTAACACTCGGAAGAGATTTTGGTCCTTTAGCGAAGTGATGAAGAACAGAGATATGCCAATTAAAGGCAAAAGGAAAATTTATAATATATGTATTCTGCCATGCTTGACCTATGATTGCCAAAAATGGGCATTGACAGAACAACCAACTCAAAATATAAACGTCTGTCAAAATAGTATAGAAAGAAGAGTAATTAGAGTCAAGAGAAGAGACAAAGTAAGATGAAGTAGGAAGAAATAAAAAGTATAACTAAGTTTTAAGATGCGAAAAAAGTATGTAAAACACAAAAATGGCGATGGACAGGACATTATGTTAAGAGAGGAAAACGATAAATGAACCAAATTAATAACAGATTGGTACCCAAGGGATGGAAAAAGGAGCAAAGGACGACAAGCGAAACTTTGCGAAGATGACGTAAAAAGAGCTGGTCCAGAGTGGATTCAGAGGGCGAGAAACAGAGAGATGGAAATCTTTAGAGGAGGCCTTTGTAGAAAGACAAGGGCTTTAAAAAAAAGAAAAACAAAGTGCACCAAACGTCGAAATTTCAGAAAAAAATTGTAGGTATAATATAGGAAAATAATTTTAGAAACATTGTATACCCATGCAGCAATTAAGACTCATTTTATTTATTATGGGAAATCGACGTTTGATCATTTTTAATTTTGAACATGAATAAATATTATCAATATAATTAAGGCGCGACTCTACGATCCGGTCTGTACAAGCCTTTATACGGTCAGCTTGCAGGTGGCTTGGCCGACTTCAATACAAAATATTGGAAAAATAATATGTTGAAAAAACCTATTTAAAAAAAACCCAGTCAATAATGTATTTTTTTCTATTACCTATTTAGCAAAACTGCCTCAATGGTCTAGTGGCTACAAGCACTACTGCTAAGCATGAGGTCCTGGGTTAGATTACTAGATCGTGGTTTTTTCAACAGGAATTTGTGCCCGGTTGATGGCAATAGGCTCGCCTCCTATTACATGGGACTTAAACATAACTGGCGAAATGTGGATGAAGTATAGGTAGGTACACCTCTGCCTAACCCTTCGGGGAATACAGGCCTGAACTGTGTTTTAACAAAAAAAATTAAGCCATCACGCCTGGCAGATGTGAAACATCGAAATTATTTACACACTCTCGTAGACTGTATAGTAGCGACGCGTCACCACGCGGCATGCGTCGCTTTGCCAGCAATCGGTATTACGTGCGGCTATAGATGTTTCACATCAACATATAAGAAATTAAAAATCACACATGAATCTTCAGCTGTCCTTAAAATAAAGTCAACATTTTATTTTATGAATATACTTGTAAATCAAAAGAGAAATTGAACTACATATTATATTTTTGAGAGCGCAAGACTGATGAAACTACTAACAGTTGCTTTGGCTTACACGAGTGGTTATGCCACACGAAAACTGTACTTATTTAGTCACTCAGACTTACATAAGTAATATTTTTCAATTATTTCTCACAAACAGATATTAAATAGACAAAGTGGGATATTTTCGTGATATTAATCAAAATAATAATATTATTAATTATAATATTATGTAGCTCGTCAAGTAGAAATAGTGTTAATTATAATATTACCTATATAAACTGGCCAGCTTTATGCAGAATGCAGCCATTAAAAGTTGTCAAACACATGACTGTTACCGTCATTGTACGCAGTTATGAATTTTCAGAAATCACCAGAACCCTGAATAAAAATAATTAATTTAATTTAAAAAATCTGAATAATGATCTTTATTAAGTCGGGTTTATTGTGTAATAAAAAGGAATACGTTTTATTTATTATAGAAACGTAAAAACAACTCAAATATTATGTCCATTATATACTTTCTTCAAGACTTAATGCAGAATTACAATAGAAAAATTCACTATAGGTTTGTATGTAATGATGTAGAGTGGTGAAGAATGAAGTGAGGGTGAGTGTTTGTGACTGTGTGTGAGTGTGAGTGTGTGTAAAATGTGCAATTAGTCTATTATGAATATTGAAATATATAATGTAAAAAAAAGCAGTGTGCAAAGTTTAATATTTTTGTTTTTTAAGTGTTATACTTAGTTGAGTTTAATTATTAATTTGATTGCTTTTAATATTTTTACCAATTAGTCATAAGATATTATAATTAGAAAATTTGAACGCCATTGACGGCAAGACATAGAGTTCATTTTTATTAATATTGACATCTGTACTTTGTTTTACCTGTTCTACAAATAAAAATATTTGAATTTGAATGAGAGAACGCTAGCGTGAGAATTTATTTATGATACTACAACTTGCGCAGTAGCATCATAGGACATGGATTTAAACTAGTCTGTCAATTTTCTTCTCAATAAATTCCTCGTTAATTCGATTCGTTAAATCGATTTTCATTCTCCTATTTATATTTTCATAAAGCTTAGACCTAATGTGGTTGAAGTGGCGGCCTACCAAAGACGTGCAGATTTAAATATCGTCGCTTTTTAGTAGGGTACTGAGGGTCGTAAAAAAAAGGTGGTGTGTCTTAAGCGGTGTTTGTTTAGTTTAGTTTAACACCCTAAGTAGATACTATCGATGGAAATTTGTCGTTATCGCCGTAGCAAATATAAGTACACAGATGTGTTAGGTTAATTGCTTTGTTTGTACTTCATAAGGTGAATCCGCAGCTGTAGTCCGCGAAATTCAAATTATAATTTCGTGGGCGGGTTCACCTTAAATTGACGGAGTGCGATCAATCATTTTATTATACCTATTTCATATTTATCACGGACTATGTTTACACGTCGTTTTCATTTGAGCGTTACACAATTGTACCTACAGTAATGGCATAAGGAATATTTTCCCATAATTTAAAACTGACCTGTTATTTAAAAACCATTTGTTCTAAGGGGCATTAGGGGCAAGGGCTTAACCAACATGTGGTCGAATGATCATTTATAGAATAATCGTTTCTTCATGCAATGACTCCGAACTAAATTGTATTGACATTACTCGAACAGGCACTGCACTAATAATGCATGGTATAATGAGCTAATTGACTGTCTAAAGGTTTTGTAATGGCCTCACAAACATGGAGTCTTTAAAGCATTTTATGTGTGATTAATTCTATTCTAGACCCGACTCTAGTCGATACGAAGAACATAAGTATCATTTAGTAACGTTACTTCGTTAGTATATTGTCAAACAAACAAGTCGTTGACTAACATAGTACAAAAGTACACAGTAAACTCATTGATTATTTAAGACAATGAACAAATATAATGGTCCCACAAATAAAAGGTCGGGGTATTAGATTAACGACGAGCAGCCATTACTCACGTATTGAATGCAACCAGCCACGCCTGTTAACCAAATGAAAATTTAAGTTGGTAATTTACTTAGTTGCCTAATTTTTTTATTTTGGATGCGACCTCGTTTGGGTTGCTGCTGATTAAAATATTCAACTGTGCTGGTGAAGCGTTTAATTGTATGCATTTAGTAATATCAGTTACACTATAAAGGATTCTGTTAGTTTGTGGTGTCAGAAACTACAATAACGATGGTCTTAAATCTTTGAGGACATCTCAATGGACATTCTAGTGGTGAGTAGGTAGGAGCTCGTGGCTAAGTAATAAAAGGCGCACGGGCCAATTCACCAGGTTAAGTTACTCTCGCCGGAGTTGGTCCGTGGATAGGTGACCATCTTTACATACCGAGACTCTTCCGTGCCTAGGAAAGCACGTTATGCCTTTGGTCCCCTGGCTGTAATTCACACATTCGTTACGGGTCGTCAGAAGCCTGAAACTCTGACAACCAGTCTTACCAAGGAGTATCGTATTATTACCCAGTTACTTGGTTGTGGAGGTCACATATGCAGTCACTCCATGTAAAATACTGGTATTCAGCTGCATCCGGTGAGACTGGAAACCGACCCCAAAATATTGGGAAAATGCTACGACAAAGACAAAGACATTTATTCGTAGGATAGGTATGGTAGGTACAGAGTTGGATAATTGAGTTATGTTCAAGACACATCCACCGCTACAAGCGGCATATGAATATTCAATATTGCACATGGGCTTATAACCTAACTTACCTATAGAGTTCCTACGAGTACTTTTACTCTATTTTACAAAACAAGACTCTTAGACTACGAGTATATACATAAAGATACATATAAACTCTATAACAAAATAAAACAAATTAAAAAAACACAACAACAACAACTTTCATTTTTTTTTTTTTTTTTTTTTTCATTTCATTTTTGTTTTTTTTTTTTGTTTTTTTTTAAAAGAAACTAAATATATCTAATTTTTATTACTTTTATATTCAAGGAATTCTTTTACTGTGGAAAAATTATTTTAAAGAAGCCATGATTTTAGACTTTTTTTGTAGAAATTAAATGGTAGTTCTCTTATTCGTTTTGGAATATGGTTGTACATTTTTATGGACATAAGGTAGCTGTTTCTGTAGTGGATAGTGCTGTTACAAAATTAAGCAGATTGCAGTAGGTAGGAGTAGGTTCCTGCAGTTTTAATTAACAATACGAGTATGTGTGAAAATCAAGAGAACTTTCTCGTTAGCTTCATTGCTTCCGAAATATGGTCTATTTTATATAGTTAGATTTTTTATTACTTTCGCGTTAAGAGGAGGCTCCCTATTTTTATGATAATTTGCTAGAATATTCTGAAACCGCAAAAACATACAAGCAAAATGAAACTTTAGTATATGATTTATTGGATCTTTTTCTTTCCATGTTGCAGACAGTTACGTAATTGTAATATTTTCTCTCAATACACTTTTTATTCGATAATCATGTCTTTTTTAAGGATAATTCTAAAAAACAAACAAGATTGTTTAGCCTTTATGTCTAAAATAAATATTCACAGCAAGAAAATATAGGTCATTATCCCGACACAAGATATTTTTTCTCTAGATCAATTATTACTTTAGTTATAAACGAAATAAGAATTAAGACTAACGCTTTTTAGTTTCGTGATCAAACACCGCACGCGATATTCAACTTTATTACTGATGTGTTAGCGTTGGGCACATAACGGAGTGGCGGGGAGCGAGGGGCGGAGTTTGCGTTCGAAATTTGATTTAGACTGCCTGCTCTTAACTGTCCTTGTTTTTGATGAGTTAAAATTGAGATTTTGGTTTCCATTACCCAAATTAGGTACTATATATTTTAGAACTATTCGTATTAAGGAAAGCTAAAAATAATTGAATCTGAGGTTGTCTTAAGGCACTGCTGACAAGAGTGATTTGGAGACAAATTCTCCAATTAGATATGTTCTGTTTCTATATTTTTTTGCCAAATCTATTTACATGGGCAGCGAAAAAAAAAAATGTTGATCTTGAACATATTTGTTACAAACTAGGGGTTAAAAAAAAAAAACGCGACCCTAATGAACGGTAAACTAACCTCTTACCATGACCTTCAATCCAAAATATCTGCCTAACAGATACCTACTACTTTGTCTATGTATTCTACTTCATATTTTTCAATATATTTAAATTACATCTCTTTCTTTTCTATGCGATTCGACAGTGTCGGCACTTGTAGTTGAATACTCTTAGAATGATCTCTTAGTAGTCTTGTTCAAACAGATTATCAGAAGGTGTTGTTTGTTTATTAGGTCCCGCGTTTAATCTCGTGCAGAGTGATTCTAATCCCAAGCGACGGCAAAACAATCTTTTACTAGTCGTGTTTCGTGCACGCTTTTATGTTTTCTGTGACACGGGACACTACGGTGATCGGGTTTTTTACTTCAAGTGTAGGTGTATACTTAAGTTCGTGGCTACTATATTTAATCATCTCAATACCCTGGATGGATGAGCTAAGTTTCCTGACCACACCAGAGGGGGAATTCCCGTTTTTTTTAAGAATGGTCGCATTCTGATCTCGGTCTCAATCTGTCAAAAAAATGTCTAATACATATGTGCTTAAAAAGATGCATGGGAATATTTTATCAGGCGTAACTGTTTGCCGTTGAAAGAAAAATCTCTAAAGGGGATGGAAGGTGTTGTGAAGAAACTGTAAACTTACCCAATTACTAATAATTAAACAAAATTAGCAAATTACGACAAATTTGAATAAATAAATGCATCACCTTTGTACGTATTTTCCTGTTCCTTTCTTCTTGTCTGTTTTATGTGTACATAAACTGTTAAATAAATAAAAATAAAATAAATGCAAAAAAGTGAACCTTATAAAATAAAATAAAAACAAAAAAAATACAAATAAATAAATATGAGAAAGACAAAAAAGAAACAAAAACAAATATTAAATTAATATATTCTAATTGGTAAAACATGACTTATCAAACTTACCTAATGAAAACATACTTGTCGTTTAAAATGCTTTTTCAAATCAACATACATGAATACCTATCTATACATATTTTATATAAATAAAATTTAAGTGATTGTTTGTAATATCACAATAACAGATTTTTACTAAAGGCATATAAAAGTATATACGGTACTTAAAACAAAAATATGATTTAAAAATTTTTGTTTGTTTTATTTGTTCCGGCTGATCTCTGAAACGGCTGGAACAGTTTTAACGAGACTTTCAATTACAGAGAGCTGATGTTATAAGGAGTCCCTTAGGCTTTTATTTTAGAAAAGCCACGAGGGCGAAGCCGCGGGCTGCAGCTAGTATTTTATTAATATATTTTGGTTCTGAATACTTGGTGCTGTCTACAAATGAAAGGTGCATGCAAAAAAACATGTGTTTGTATAAGAACAAAGATTTTTCTTTTCAGAGTCGGATATTGGAAGATGCATCGTTGATGTGCAACTCATGGTCACCAAGGCATAACGTAAGTTGCAAATTCCCGCCAAAAACCTCAGAATATTTTCATTTTGTCTATTTTCAAGGTTGCATTGTGACGTGCCTAGCGAATACGCTTGCGTTCATCTTTGGCCAAAGATGTTTGAACTTCTTCTGACTTTTTTCTTGTTTTGCTAAGCGATTATATTTTTTTGCAGAAATTGTAATTTTGTATCCACTTTAATATCTTTTTCCTCAGTAGATTTGAACCTGCAATTTAAAACCTATGTTTTCGTAGAACTAGTCTGATTTAAACTTATATTTTGTTTTATAGAAAGTTGATTAGAGTTTGGCGTGAAATTGTCACGTGTATGACGTCATTACCGACGTATTACTACGTCATTCTTACTAAAGTAGGTAAGTTTCTTTAAAACCGGTTCCATGAATCAGTTATATTGATTTCAGTTCAATTAGTATGAATTACGTGACTAACTCTTTAATGTGTGTTGTTGGGTTTTTTAAAGAAACATTTAAACTATAATACTTTCTTTTAAACTTTTCGCATAAATATATCGAAAAAAAAATTAAAGATAGAAGCGATCGAAATATTTTTTTATTATGTTTAGTATTTAACTAGTGTATTAATATTTAGTAAAAAGTTTGTGTCAAAACCCGGAAATTCGGAAAAAAGCGGTTTAATTAAAATATTATTTTATAAGACCTATTCGCGGTGAAGCTAAAAATTAGTAATTGACTACGACTTATATATATATTTTTTTATAATCTAGGTTTGTTTCATATGCGGAAAGCTACAAATAAGTACTCCAATTAATTTCGTTCCAACGAATTTAAAATTGTCCGAATATCGTAGATAATTAAAACGGGCACTAGTGAATTAAATATCTTTGATTTGTAAACTGAATGAATGGCCATTCCTAAATTACAACCGGTAAAATACCTATACTCCATTGGTTTAGGCAATTAAATGAAGGTGAACAATTCGTAAAAAGGATTTTTATAGATGACACTTTCTTGTTTAAAAACACATTGTAACTTATAACCCAATTGAATATATTTTTGATTTTTACGATAGTTTCCTAATGTATTATATATATGTTAAACTTTATTTATTATTTATAAACTACTGATAAATGATGATTTATTTCTGTAAGTAGGTTTGTACAAACACATCAATCATCACGTCAATCATATTAAAATAAAATAAACTAGGTGAGGTCGGCGTTTCGTATCCGACTACTCTGAGAAGAAAGGCCGAAACAAACTCAGAGGGCACAGTCTCTTTTAAATTCCAGACATAATCTTGGTCAGATCATGTGAAGACCATGTAGATTGGTGCCTGAAATGATCTTTTGATGAAAGAACCACACATATTTAGGGGACCTGTCCAGTCTGTGCACGCATTTGTCAGTACGAGTAGTCGTGCAGCTCAACTAAGAACTTAAGGCGAGGTTGCAGTACTTTTTAACTTTTTTAAACCTCTGTAAATCTAACAAAATATAAATTTTGCGCAAAAAGAAAATATTTTAAGAAAATTGAACCTATTACCAAGCACTGTGTGAAGATAGAAACATGAATTAAATTAATTGGCTCGATAAAAAAAAATCACAAAGATGACACTAAATCGCTATTTAAAACGTGTACCTTGAAGAGATTACTTCGTTAAACCATGTAAAAGTTATACCAAAAGATAGGCTTTATTATTTTTTAGTACTTGGTGAGAACACATTTTATAAATTCCTTACTATTTTTTTCTATGGAGCAAATATACACAAAATCTAGCAGTTCAAGAGCTCGCAACGGCTGGCCAGTTACAGCCGGCTACACACCGCACTACAAGACGGCCTTAAGGAGCTCAACGATTCAACGAACAATACCAAAGAAAGGACATTTGCAGCATAAATTACTTCAAACCAGCATTAAAACTAAGAGAATAAAAAAAAACAATGCACATAGCCCTCACATTCATAATGATTAAAATAATATAATACTTTACAAAGTAAATATTCATGTCATTGTTTATGTAAAATGGTATAAATAAAAAGAAAAATATAAATAGTTGGCAAAAAAATCAAATCAAGATTCACTGTAAATTGGAGCAGCTCAATCCCAAGCCTTTTTGTCCTCAATATAGTCTTTAACAGTATAAAATGCTTTCTGGCGCAGTTTCCGCTTTATAAAACATTTTAATATTATATATTAAGGCTTAATTCTTGAATATGGCTAGGAAGATTATTATAAAAACGTATACACTGGCATCTAAACGAGTCAAGCTGTCTGTCTACCTCTAAGCTTGTCTAAGCTATAAATTTTAACCAGAACAGATTTTTTTTTTAATTCAAAATAGTCCTCGATAGCATATATTATGTATATCTTCTAAGGATGACCCACAGTAACTGTGTTTATCTTACAGAATTTGATAAAAATGAAATTGTTATTTCCGAAGCTGTTTTAACTGTTATTATATTAATCCATATCCAATAAAATATGTTATTTAAATTTTACATTTAATTTAGATAAAAGTACATCATATAATTTAAATTAAAACTTTAAAATATATCACAGATTCAAAATTACGCGTAACAAAATAATTATGGCTGACGGCGCCGGCGGCGGCGGGCGGCGCGGCAGTCAATGACCTTTTCCACTGCTATTACTACGACAGAAAAACGGTTGAACGGATTTGGGTGAAATTTGGCACGCGGATAGTTAATATCCCGGTAATACATTTCCGTTGGATAATATCCGAACTCCACGCGGGCGAAGTCGCGGGCAAAAGCTAGTTTATATTATAATTATTGCTAATGCATAGTAGGTATGTCAACTGTATGAAGTTAAAATTAACCTTTTCTTTTCGAACTTCGGCCAGGTCAGGCAGGTGTAACACAAAAACTAATTTATAGAAGCAAATCATGAGATTTCTTGAAACTAAATTGAGCCCAGTACATATCGTGATATGCCAGGCTGAAGGACACCGCCACACTCGAATTACGGGTATTAGGACGTTCGTTATTATTCCACGAATTGTCTGTTAAGGCAATAATAAGAGGCAAATGATAAAAGATAGGCTTGTCTGAAACAAAAACATTGCCAAATCTATATAGTTTGTGGTAGCGGAAAAAATATATGTTATTCTTGAACATATTTCTCAGAAATTGGCAGTAACCACGTTTAGAATAAAAAATCTCGATACAAATTAACGGTAAACTAACCCTTTACTTTGAGTTTCAATCCAAAATATCTGTATTAAAATATCAACGTACGGTTGGTATTTCATTAATAACAAGAACGTCTTATTTGTATGCTGAACTTGGTTGTTTTTTATTTTCGATTACCTACTGAACTCATTTTTGGGTAAATAGATAATTGCTTCATATTTGGCAATAAATTACAAGCGTTGTGTCATCGCGCTTCTCTTTCTTTTGTATGCAGTCTGACAGGGACCGCGGTTTACCTGTTGTCAGCGTCTTAAGGTAAGGCAGCTATAGACCGCGAAATTAAAATTGTCTTACGTTCTTTGTTAATTGCAGGGCAACATTAGGTTGTATCTTGATCCAAATATGATTCGCGATTATAATAGATATCGTTGCTGTCAAAAAATTTCCAAAGAGTCATAAAAACAGACTGTTTCAGAAAACACAAAAAACTATTTACATAGTTAAAAAAAAGTATTTATGTGAAAAGGTATATTTTTATTGTGTCTATCCAAATGTAATATCCCTGTAAACAAAATGAAGCTAGAACATAGATAGATATTTGTAACAATACGCCTCGTTGTAATTTTTTTTTTAATAAAAATTAACATATGACTTTTTGAAATGACAGCGACGATACGTATTTACAGAATTATAATCATTAGAATCATTAATACATCTCTCTAAGTTAGATCTGTTCCATTGAATGCCTTTTTATGAAAGAATGACATTGGGGAACAAAATCTAACCTACAGGAAGTTTAAAGACAGTTCGAACCCAATTTAAATAATACCTACATTTTAGTCAATTCGACTGCGTCGTTGGTCTAGTGGTCGCTGAATGGTCCTGGGTTCGTTTCCCGGGTCGGGCAAAATTTTATTAGGTTTTTCTTTCTGGAATTTCTCAGTAACAACCCGTGGTCTAGATTTGTGCCCGGTTGATGGCAATAGGCTCGCCCTCTATTACATGGGACTTAAATATAACTGGCAAATGTGTGTATAGGTACTACAGGTGCACCTCTGCCCAACCCTTTGGGCAAACAAGGCGTGATGTTATGCTTTGATTGTCAATTATACAATCGTTTTCATTTGCACAACAATGTATGTATACTTATTTAATTAAAACAAAGTTCACCCAAAAATTCACAATATGTTAAAATAATTAATATACCTACTACAGCTGTACTACCAAATTCCAGAATGCAGATCGCACATAATAAATACATGAATAATTCGTAATAATTATCAAAATAACTTGTATATTTTACGTCGGGACCAGAGTTAGTCTACCCTCCGTGTTCCCCCAGTGATTGAAGTACTAAGTGCACAGCGCGTAATCCCAGACGCAACGACTCATGTACACTCACCGAGTAAAGTGATTCCGATGAAAATGGTTGGTCGTTTTTAGCAAAGATAAAGGATTGTTTAAAAATTAATTAGTTGCATAAATGGGCTCGTCAGATGTTTTAATCTAGTGGACTACTGCTTAAATGATCAAAGATATTATAGAAACTGTATACAGTAAGTACAGCACGAATGCTCAATTCGGAAGAAGCTTCAATAGTTACCATAAAAAAGATAACAAACAAAACAAATATAGGTACCTAACTCACAATTTTTATAAAAAAAAATTAAGCGCTGTGTAAATCTTAATAAAATAAAAGGATCTAAACACGATCAACCCAAATACATAATTGAGAAATAGTTTTGATTCTTTTTCATCATAAAGTAAAATTAATTCATGACTTACACTTAGCTCACATAAATCTTTAACAAAAAATAAGCTTTTTCTACAACTGCAGACCAATTCCCGTAATTAACATAATTCAAAATCTATTCGCAATTTCATCTCAGCGATAATCAAAGTCAAAAGCTTGTCAGAAATATAGGGAAATTAGAGTTTCTTTTGACAAATGGAGACTGAGAATAAAATGCGAACGATTTTGCCTTCTGCAGTGACAAATCCGCAACTCAAACCTTGTGTCGCCGACAGTACTCGCGCGGTCTAATCGACCGGTCGCGTTATCTCTGTGACATTTGATACAGTCAGTCGGGATCATGCCGCCTCTTAACCCTAAAACGGGCTGCTGATGAGTAATAATAGCGAGGATTAGACCGGGACTAATGCGTTCAGCTTTTAGTGATCAGTTGGTGGGTCGCGTCTGAGGGTTGAAAGAAGGATCGATTTTTTTTAAACAATTTATGTTTAATGTATTAATCGATGTATAAGTTTTAGATACATTAAACAAAAAATCTTCTTATTTTTATTCAAGTTCATATAAGCACACACATTAAAAACTTCCTCGTTGGTGTAGACCAGCGCTAACGACCAGTAGGGTCGTTAGCGCTACTGTGAAGCATGAGGTCCTGGGTTCGATTCCCAGGTCGGGCAAAATGTTATTGGGTTTTCTATCTGGAATTTCTCAGTAGCAACCCGGAGTCTAGATTTGGGCCCGGTTGATGGCAATAGGCTCGCCCCCTATAACATGGGATTTAAACATAACTGGCGAAATGTGGGTGCACCTCTGCCAAACCCTTAGGGGAATACAGGCATGATGATAAGTTAATAGAAATGGAACCGCATGAATATGAACGAAATTATTTGCTAGTTTAGTCGACATCCAGTGATGTTGAATTAAAAAATCAAGCTACCTACATTAAAACAGTGTTCAATCAAAGTATATAAAAAATTATACATACGGTAGGTAGGTACAAGCAAATACACGGTGTAAACTGATGCCGTGAATTCAGCACAATGATGCTAGACCCCCGACGAAAAATGTTAACAACGAGAGGGTTTAGAATCATGTAGGTAGGTACTGAATTCATGGTAAGTTTGCGCGTCAATGTCCCTGAGACCTTATGTACCAAGTTGTATTCTTTAAATAACTATTTTAACAAAGATATAAATATGTCTAGATAGATAATCAAAGCTGAGAATTCGAAAATTGCGTCCAGCTGTTGGCCGCAAAATCCACGCAACTAAAATAACACAATGACAGCACAGTGACGTGGCGCGAGTGTAAGACGTAGCTGACACACACATCAGCATAACAAAGTTCACCAGTACCCTAATTGCGTAACGAAGTTTGAATCGGAATCGGAATGATTTCGAAGTATATTGCTAATCCATTGCTTCATATGTTAGAAAAAATTGTCTGCCCAACAACGTAAATAACGCAATGAATGTTGTTGAACTGTCAAATGCAAACCAATTCCTACTGATAGTGTGTTACGCAATTAGCCCTCTGTTTGTTTTAGTTCTTTTGTAGCGCGACACTCTACGAGTATCTAGACATATTAAATAATAAAAGTATTTTAAATCAAGCATTTTCTTACTTGTAAAACAAAATATTTATAAGTCCCGGTGCTGTTCTCAAGCTTGAACAGTAAAGTTCAAATAGATATCGTTATAGAACGTTAAATGCTCATGCAGTCTGCGAACTTTGCAACTCAGTATGACACTTATTAAATAATGACAGCTAAGTGGCTTCATCCATCAGAATTCAGTAGTATGGGGACAAATCAATCCTAATAAGTACCTATTATAAATGCGAAGGTAGCTTTATCTTTCACGAAACCACGGAACCGATCGTTATGTAATTTGACAGGTAAGTAGCCTGGGAGAAAGACAAATGCGACTGGATACTTGTTTAAAAAATCGGCCAAGTGCGTGTCAGACCGCGCAAAATGAATGGTTCCTTAGTTCGGATAAATTCATCTCAAGAACAAACAAGTTCTCCCTGTAGTAGTGAAGTAGGCTCAGCAGTTTCGGAGATAAGGGGGGGAAAGGTTAATTATACGTTACACTTTCATGTTTGGGTGACAGAAATTCATACGTGTACCAAATTTCAACTTAATCGGTCGAGTAGATTCGGAGCAAATCGGCTGTGACAGACGGACAGGCACACGAGTGATCACATAAGGGTTCCGTTTAAAAAAAAACTCTTTTTTTTTTAAATGTTCCCTTTTATGTTTCGTTTAGGGTTTAGTTCCGCATAGGTGAGCTAGGTGAGTGGTCATGTTTTTGATTTCCTTCTGTTGCAATATTTCCCATGGACGTTTTCCTTGCCAAATTGTAATTAGCTGTATAGACTGAGATTCTTAGATACTTACATCATAAAATAATAATAAATACTAGAAAACAATTCATAAACTTAAATAAAATAAACAATAATATTGTAGAAGTAGCAAGTTTATAATTTAATTTTTTGAGTGTCTAATGACAGCAAAAAAAAACAACATAATTCCCATAGTCTCTAACATCGGAGCAATACAAAGATCAAATTCCTATTTATCATAAGCTCGCAAATTCCCTCTCATTAAATCAACTATGACAATTATTATGGAAACTGCGACAGTAATAATTGTTGTTTGACAAGGGCTCCTTCTGTACAATTAAATTAGTCCTGGACCCCTGCTTGCTCCCCTTTGA
Source organism: Tiliacea citrago (assembly GCA_963921375.1). NCBI lineage: Eukaryota > Metazoa > Arthropoda > Insecta > Lepidoptera > Noctuidae > Tiliacea > Tiliacea citrago. The sequence continues at coordinate 27,113,478 of OY992780.1, forward strand.
ACGTTGTGTCTAATTGATTAACATAAGTTAGTTCATCGGTTTATTTTATCATACGAATGAGTATTGAATGACTGAGCGAATGAGTATTGAATGACTGAGCGATTGCGTGAACACAGATAGCTACAAGCCTACACAGGTGGCTACTCGCCTACCCAGGTAGCTACTCGGAGTATTGATTAAATGATAATAAAATTAAGCTGTATCTTGCAGGTTTTAATTTCGGAGTTAAGTCGTTAATTTATTGAAATACTATGAGACTAAAACAAAATTAATGAACATTACTTCAATAATTTTGTTTTCGCTTTTACTTGTTCAGAGATAATCCAAACGGTTTGATTATTTCGGTTCCTATTTGATTTACCTAATTAATTATGTAGAGAGTTAAAAGAAATATTGTTAATATCACTTATAGGTAGGATTAAACAGTAGGTAGAATCTGTTCTCATACACATAATATATTTTTCTACGTTTTTAGTTTACACCAAAACTCAGTTTTTCTTAAATCTCGCACTTTATAAAGATTTGAAGAAAAGACTCGTAAGAAAGAATATACGTAAGTTAGATGATTCCAAAAAAAATATTTCCCAAAATAAATTCATAAAATTACAAACGTCATTATTCCTAATTTGTTCAGGAACGTTATTCATAGTAGTATCGATAATTTTAAAATAGCGATCATAGTTTGTAGAACCAGTCTGTATTCTTGGCATCCCAAATGGAATACAAAATATTTGTGTAGCATTTTGTATTGTCTGGCAGTTATCTAGCGAGCTTTTAATATCGCTTTTGGTTTATTTAAACCTCTTTCGTTCATTATTTAGGTCGAATTTGACAGTCGAACAGTAGTTCGTTCAAAGTGGAATGGATTTTTTTTCTCTTTACTATTTTTTGGTAGTCTAAAAGGGGTTTTTAGTTAACAATTTACTTTTATTAGGTAAATTGTAGATATGGCAATAATCATGATCTTCCATTCTAACATGGGTAATCAGTTTGTGTAGGTACTGATGATATCGGAAAAGTCTAAGTACTTAACGCAAGAAATTCCTAAGGCAAGTATATTTTATTAGCACGAAAACCAAAAACGTATAAATTAAAACCGTCTACTATTTATTGGTTTCAACTAAAAGTAATCAGACATAGCTTAACTACAGGGCGTTGTTTTCAAATTGTTTAGAATTCGCAAAATCGAACAAAAGAAAAATAGTCGACTCCGAAAAACAAACGTACCATTCTAATAAAATAAAACATAATCTTTGACACCTAACCCTTCTCCGGTCGGTACTCGGCGACAAATTATACGACGCTTCGTATATCAAATGGGCACTTGTTAGCAATTACAATGAGGGGTTATGCGAAGTAATGGCTTCAGTGAGGGCATGCGAACAACCTTCTATTCCCACGTTCAATTGCTCCGGATTATATTTTCGATGTCGAATTTTGGACACTTCGCACTTGAGGGTTGATTACGTTTTTTTGTGAGTAAAAAAGTAAGGCCGGGTGTATCTGGTTTGTTAACTTTATTTTATATAAGTTAGTGGAAAAACGTCTGTGATTTTCAGAAAAGAATCCAAATTTTTATGCTCGCAGTATAGTTGGAAAATCTAAATTAAAATATATGGAACAAATTATTTTTTTTCTAAATAGACGAGTGAAATAGTTTTTTTTATTACCTACTTGAATTTGAACACTAGCTTTGGACTTCAAACCTTTATATACCTACTTTCCACGTTTTACATTTCTTTATTGAGATTTAGATTTTTGCCTATGGTTATAACATTACATAACATCACGCCTGTAATCCCCGACGGGTTAGGCAGAAGTGTACCTATAGTACACCCACATTTCGCCAGTTATGTTTAAGTTCCATGTAATAGGGGGCGACCCTATTGCCATCAACCGGGCACAAATCCAGACTCCGGGCTGCCACTGAGAAACTCCTAATGGAAAATCCCAATAACACTTTGCCCGACTTGGGAATCGAACCCAAGGACCTCATGCTCAACAGTCGCGCTTGCGACCACTAGACCAACCAGGCAGTCCCATGCCTCGCATTGCTTGTGGTTAAACCTACCTATAACTGGTTATGGAAGGCTTCATTGGAAACGACCAACTATCTTAACTTAAACTATCCACGAAAAGCCAACATTCCTACAACTTCTATCAACCTTTTATTTTTTTCTAAAAAAGGGACCACCCTACGGAACTTACCACTCCCATTATCGCATCAAAACACGGAGAGCGAACAGAAAACCGAATCGATTTAAGCCCACAAAATTCCAATGCAAACAAAATCACCGGGGGCCTGCCAAATAAAACTAGCAGACGTGCTTGCGACTGCCAAACGTGCTGGCATTGGCAGAGCGGAGAACTAGCGGCGGTTTAAGAGGTCCGGGGCCATAAAACTGCCTGTTTGGAAGTCGGGCCGCGCAGTGCGCATCTATCGGGGCTCCAGCCTCAAGCTACATTTACACTTGACTTATGGAATGGACTCGAACTTTTTAATGTTAAATGGTTTTAAGGAAAATTGTCTGGGTTCAAGTTAATTTTGTGGATAGGTTTTTTAGGATGGTTACTTTTATTTTTTAGTATAAATACCTACGTTAATTGGTTATATTAAGGTAATTTCAAAATATTCGTCCCTGACCTTAACTTATTCTGAAACTTTTTATACTTTTAGTTCTTGTTTTGAAATATAATTTATAGGTAGGTAATAATAAGTTATTATTAGTAGCGTTATAATTGTGTGACGGTCAAAGTCTTTCAATTTACATTTATTCATAAGATGAACAGCACTTCAAGTGGGTCCCAAATCACGCTCCACAAAAAACAGCGCATAAACGTGATTAAAAAGGAAGCCTCTTTATTTAAATACGCACATTTGCAATCAGCAAACCATTTAATCCTATGAAACAGCATCCGAATTCAACAAATATCAATTACACTGACCAATTGAATTTCAAGTCCGGTCCGGGGTCTGGACGAGTGTAAACGCGGCGCAAAATAACAAGTCTCCGAGTAACTGGTGGGTCAGAATTTCTCATAAATTATTTAAAATAATCCGGGAAAAACCCCTGTCCGCGGCCGCCTTACGTAGTTGTATTTTACTTATTTATGTACCACATATTGCGTTCCAAATTAGTGCCGGTGAAGGTCTCTCTACGTTTTGAGTGTTAATTTTTGTCATCCCGTGACGAAATTAATTTTCCGTGTAATATAATTATGGAGGGTCTGCTTCTTTTTTGTGTGTACTAGTACAGAATGTGGTAAATTAAATTATAGTATGCATGAGGAATTTACTTAATTTGGAGGAATGTTGAGGGTGGAATCGTAAATGTTAATAATCTATTCGAACGATGCTGTTGCAGTAAAAGGTTAGATTATTGAATAACCATGAGAAAATTCGCACTTTTGTAAATCGAATTACCTACCTACTAATATCAAAGGTACCAAGTAAAGATTCGAAAGCGGTAGAAAGTGTAAAATGCAAAAAAAGGATTTTAGACCGAGTTAAGGAAAATTGCTTTTCTGTTTTGCTGTTTAAAGACAGTGAGCAAAATTCGATTTTCCTGCGAGCGTTAGACAAAGTAACTTTAAATCATTTTTTTTTAATGCTGAGAACAGTGCTGGGTCTACTTACAAAATTCGAAAGGTTTGTATTTCACTTTGTTCTGTCGCATTCACTTCGATACAAAAATAGCAAGAGACAGTGTTTCTATCTCTCGCGATAGATCAATTATCAAATTACATACCTAGTAGGCCCAAAACAGAAACAAATAATAAAACGTTCGGCTTCACTAACAGTAAAATTTCTAATCATCTGTTAACGTTTTAATGTAATTATTGTTTAAATTTTATTGTAACTTTACTTTTGTTCGTATTGTTTGTTTTACAAATATATATGGTTGAATTTTTACGAGTACCATGTTCTATTTTCCTACCATGTTATATGTTCTCGCTGCTGAGGTGAAAAGTTGTGTGTTACACGAGATCAGAGTTATTTGCTTCTTGTGTTTTTGAATCCCTAGTTGCGCTCAGTATTCTAACCTAGAATCACTCGCTACGCTTGAGATTCAATTATAGAACCTTTCACTTACTCGAGATTCAAAATCAACACTCGCAGAAAAAATCAACTTTTCTCTCTTGTTGCACAAACAACTATATTTTTTTTTAATAATTATTATATTAGCGTTTACCCACTTTCGATCGCAGTCTAATAATAAGCGTAAGTAGTTGATTTCAAATTATTTTTGTTTCGCAAAATGCCTGGTAAATGAACGTAAAATAATTCTCGCAGGATGTGCGACGCTTTGCCGACTCTGTTAACACACATGAATTATAAACTACATTACTTACAATATTTACGTAGTATGCATGTCAGACACATATTAGCCGAACTAAACGGATACCACCTACATTAGATAAACGCCGCCTTGTTTCTACTTACATTCAAATAAAATACTCGTAGATTAATAGAACAGCCTGCAGTTATGAGCATTTTTTTTCAATTTGTATGTTTGCATATTTTTTTTTACTCCTTGTTATTAATATTTGTAAATGTTTTTACAATTTGTTTTGGTAATTATTCATTGTAGTTACCTCTTTTTGCAAATAAGCCTACTGTAGATAGACAGGTGAATTGCTCAAGTGGGTTTGAATGGTCAAATGCGAAATAATAAGGAATAGAGAAAAATCTTCAATTGTACCCAATTTGGATAAATTCACCGCTTTTCCTTGTAATAATTAAAGCTCGTGGATTATATAAGCTCGTTTTGTTTTATGTCCTACGTAAATATTTTTAACGTCATATAAGATTAATAATTATTTACCTTTTGCGTGGTCGCAATGTTAAGGCTGTTACCATATGAAATTTTGTGATTTTCGAACTAGAAGTGAGATTTCACAGCCCATATTCTAGAGCGATGCTAAGCATGATCTTGTTTTTAGTGGAAACTTAAACATAAATCTGTAATTTTCAAGTCACTAAAGTTAGTTTAATGGTTAGATGAACAATATAAATCCTGTATGAACAGTACACATCCTGTGTGTTGTCATTTTTTAATTGATAGCTCCTTTCTTTGCGAAAAACTAGTAGAGACAGGGTTCTAGCCGGCAGGGGCAGTGTAAACAGCCAGCGATGAACTATTAATATAATATGTATATCTTTTACTGACGTTTCTTGAGCGAGAAAGTAGTCGATAGCTAGTCGCTTCCTCTTCAGCAGGCGGTGAGACAGGTGCTTAAGTATCGTTCTAGAATACATCCTCTAAAAGCACGCTTACCAGCCAATCTTAATTTCCAACCTCCTTTGTCCAGGGTGACCTATTTGGGGGCCTCAACGATGGTCTCCTGAGCAGGGCCGAAGCGCTGGCTGCGGTGGACATCAGCAAGCACCAATCAGGGCCGCAGCCGGGGCCTCCGCTACCGCAGCTGAAGCACGACATGGTGTACCATCATGGGGTTGGGGGCCCTTCACCACACAATGCCAGACCACATCAGGTGGGTTATATCTAATTAATACTTAATATGAATGGACTGCACACAAAACGGTGAAGATAAAAATAGTGCGGAAACCGGCATGTCCTAGAACCAACAATTCGGAAACCTCGTAGGGGTATATGGTCCATTCCCACTCACAGAGAGGAGGCCTGTGTCCCTGCATTACAATGCAATGCAGCGGATACCTTCTATTTGTTTTTACTTAAAAGTCTTTTTAGGGTTCCGTCCCCAGAGGGTAAAACGGGAACCCTATTACTAAGGCTCCGCCGTCTGTCTGTCTGTCCGTCTGTCACCAGGCTGTATCTCATGATCCGTGATAGCTAGACAGTAGAAATTTTCACAGATGATGTATTTCTGTTGCCGCTATAGCAACAAATACTAAAAACCAGAATAACATAAATATTTAAGGGGGCTCCCATACAACAAACGTAATTTTTTTGCTCGTTTTTGCTCAATATCGATAACGGAAACAGGTAGACACTTGAAATATTCACAGAATATTTAGTTATATATTCAAAAATCAATAATTAAATTAAAATAAAACAAATATTTAAGGGGGGCTCCCATACAACAAACTTGATTTTTTTGCCGTTTTTATAGATAATGATACGGAACCCTTCGTGCGCGAGCCCGACTCGCACTTGGCCGGTTTTTTAAACATATATCCATGTATCGAACTTCAGCATTCATGCTACATCTGATTAATTATAATTATTATTTTATTCGCTCGTTTTTGATACTTAAGTCAATTTTCGGGGCACATTTCAAAGAAAGAAACACCTTATTCGTTATTTTTTTACCAAGTCTCAAGGAAAGTTTTGAATAGCTGTAAGCTGAAATCTGAATGTTGTGCCAGTTCCTCTTTTCGGAAAAAATTAATGAACGTTCAAAACTTTAAAAATTATCCCCACTTCAACCTACCGAGTTACCCCTTGGCGTTTTAACCTAACGCCCTCTCGACAAAATCTATACATATCATACAAAATCGAGTTTAACATGAATAAAACTAAGTTGGTATCATAAAGTCGATCAAATTCTTCGCAAATACGACCGCTCCTCGCCTGCCCACCCTTCATAAAACACCCTTGCATCGAACCTTCATGGTGATTTCGGCAATATGCATCATATTTTATATAGGATTCGGTTTATCAATAGTTAGATACATAGATAATACGCTTTTAATGAATTTATTAGAAAATTTGCTGAATCACTTCAGTTTACCGAATTTGGTGGTAATCAGCGAATACTGAGTTGGACTTTCGACATATACCTAAAAAGGTTGAACCTTACTAAAGTGACTGCGCACAATTCGAAAGCGAAATAATTTGTTTTCAAAGTTTTTAGTATCCCGGGTTCGCATCTCGACCCGGTCAACTACCAGCTACTATGACCTAACCTACAATTAATTGATTGAGGAATTAATCGATGGAAGCTTGGTAGTTTGGCTTTTGAATGGTTCAAAATGTCCTAAAATATTCAGTTTATCATTCATGAAATGATCCTCTTTGGAGTGCAAGCAAGATACTCAAAGTCTTTATAGCGTGATGATAATATAATCTTACGTACATATATCTGGGGGATTTTTACCAAAACTTACTTAAAAGAGGTTACTATCATTTTTGGTATTATGAGAAACCATTTCTTTGAATAGAACTTTGTTCTAAAACCCATACCATATCCATCGACCAATCCCAAGATATATTCACCGAAATAAAAATAAGAAAACAACATAAATAATAATAACAAATGCATTTCTGTATGCGTGTAGGAAATCTTCCAACCAATGGGGCTCTCTCCTTGGGGACCAGAGGGGATGAGAACGCAAGAAATATGTGCCTTGTGCTATAAAAATGAACTAATATTATGCACTATTCGCTGTAATGGCGTATGGAATTGCTTGTTTTTAGGGTAGGAGGGATAGGATTATTGTGACTAAGGAACTTAAGGAGAAGGGTGCCCCCTAGAGCTTTACTCAGCACGCGCTTTGACTAAGACATGTTCCCGTATGTATCTCACACATGTAGATTGACAGATGTGCGACAGTTACAGGAATAACGCTTAATGAAAGATAGAGTTAAGTAGCATTCGTAGATGGGTTGGTCTTAGAGCTGTTTCACGTTCTACTGCGACGACGGAATATCGTTTTGTTCAAACTGTTGTGGCGTATATTAAGAAACTAGCTGCGCCCCGCGGTTTCACCCGCGTAAGTCTCGATGCCGTGGGAATATTGGGATAAAAAGTATGTCTATGTCTTAATCCAGGGTGTCAGCTACCTCCATACAAAATTTTATCAAAATTGGTCCAGCCGTTTGATCGTGAAGAAGTAACAAACATACACACACACACACACACACAAACTTTCGCCTTTATAATATTAGTGTGATGGAGCGGTTCATAAAGCACAATTAATTGTCGTCCACGATTATTTAACACTGATATTTGTATTGTTTTTTTTATATATATTTTCTTTTTTGTGTATTAAATGGGACTATAACATAACTGGCGAAATGTGGGCGTACTATAGGTACACCTCTGCCTAACCCTTCGGGGATTACAGGTGTGATGTTATGAATGTATTTTGTTTTTAAGACATATAAGGGAAAACTGGAAACCACAGTACCTAGTCTGCCTTTTAATATCTTGTGTCTGATTGATACGAGTACCTATAAAGTTTTCAATTTCGATTATTTGGGAACTTGAAAATTTTGGGCTTTTTTTTCTAAAACCATGCTGATGTTTTCACATTTAATTCCCCTTTCAGTACCAACTTAATCCTTTGTGCAAAGAAGACATAAGATTTTTAAATATGCAAAGGAAACTTTAAAAAAACGGTAAAATATGAATACCTATAGAGAAGATTTCGACCTCATAAATTATTTATTGCCATTTCCTGCTCAATGAAAAATAGTTCTTGAGTTTGCCTTATGGCAGATAAGAATCCGTCCATCTTTTCAAATAAAGTTTTGGTAATATTTGTCCTAAAAGTGACTCCAACATTTTTCGAATAAATTACACTTACCGTCAAAACTTAGTACCGAGCAACATTTTCATACAAACGTGGTCATTTCGAAGCCTCGGTTCTCCGTCAGGTTCAGATGAGGTCTGATAGCAGCTTTCCAGGGTACGAATGGAGGAGATCTAGAACGCCTAAGGCGCCCAACTGATCAGACAAGCCATTTACACTAGAGAGTGTGTAGAGTTCTGAGTGTTCGGATTTCTATACATTTTGATGCTATTTTTGAGGTTTTTTGTTTCATGAAGAACTCCGGTATGAAATTTCGGTGTGATCAGTTGGGCGCCTTACGCGCTCTAGACCTCCATCCATACTTTGGAAAGTTGCTATCAGATCTCATCCTTACCTGATGGAGAACCGAGGCTTCGAAATGGCCTTGTTTGTATGAAAATGTTGCTCTGGGTACTTAGTTTTGACGGTATAAGTGTATTTTATCAGATATTTCAATTGTCAGAAAACCATTGTAGTGTTTTCTTTAATGTATACAGGTGTGAAGATTAGTAGAATTAACAACAGCTAAAACTAACGCAGATTTTTTTTGACGGCACGGTTGGCGCAGTGGTTAAGCGATTGACTGCTGCGCTGCGTGTCGCGGGTTCAATTCCCGCAGCGAACAAATATTTGTATGACCTATAAGTAGTTGTTCCGGGTCTGGCTATTTGTGTATTTGAGTTTAAATGTTTGTAAACGCACCCACGATACAGGAGAAATTCCTAGTGTGGGGCAACGTTTTTAAAAATAAAGAATAAAAAGATAAAGAATTTATTATTTTAATTATTAATTTACCACATGCATGCATGTGAAAAACTTGTCATGTTATAAGATGATAGAAGACTGTAAGCGTAGCCTTATGTATTAGTAAAACCGCTAAAAGCCGAGAACCTAACATGCTATCTCAGTTGGAAGTCACTATTTCAATTAATACAATTAAACACGTCCCTCACACATCAAACCACACTACTATACAGGAACAAAATTTATAAATAATAGAGTTAACATGACAAACCTTACCCTACGAATGTATTTGCAATTTTTCTCGTCCCCCTACCAAGGAGGGTTGTATGCCACGTAATGCGTTCTTTATTGCCCACGGAACCCAAACGGTAGCCGTTTGGGGTTCCCTACATGTCTGTAATCTGTAAATGTAGTTGTTTGGGGTAGTTGAGACCTTGTAAAGTGGTAGCCAGTAGTTCTGATGATGTATTTTATGGATATTACTTTAAAATCGGGGTGGAATTATTTTACATAATTTGAAAGGAATTACAGGTCATAATTATATTAAATGTTGAAGTTTGTTTATTCTTAGCTTCACTTACGATTCACACTTTTCACATTCGCCTTTTTCACTCGTATGGCATGATTAGTTTATGAAATTTATTCATCCTGTAATTTTTTTTTTGTCAGTTACAAGATGGTAGCAGGGCTGCCCTAGTGCTAGTGGCTTCTGTGGATAGGATATTAATTCTGATCAAATAACTTTTTCTTATATATACTTCCTTGACATTAATCTTTTCATTATTTGACATTATATACCTACAATTTTTATTTCATTTATTTATTAATGGCTTTTTGGACAGGGTATTAATTCAGATTTCTTACAGTTGTATACTCGTAGCAATCATGTCATTTGTTTTTTTTGTTATTAATATTTTATATCGATTCTTTTATATTTTGTGAATGTGAGAATGTTGTAAGCTTAATAGGCAGTAGTTTTGTAGACAAATTTATATTTTATTAAGTACCTGGTACTCGTTGACAGGCCTACACTGTCCTCCCATACCAATTAACACTAATTTGATTTTTGCCCAATTCGGTAATTTATAGTAGATTATTAGCTAAGGGTATAAAGCAGTATCTTGTTGTTCAGGTTCCAAATTCAAATCACATTATGCACCAGCGGGTCATAATTACATTCAGGACAAAATGATTGCCCGGCTAGAGCCTAGGGATTAAATAATTTAGTGTGATATCGGTTATTATCGGTGTATGATAATAGACTAAAGGCTGCGTTATCATTGCCAACCCAACCTTGGAGGCGGCACCAAAATTTTTATTCCTATTAAAACATTAATTTTAAAAACCATTATTGAATTGAGTTCACACTAGTAGGTCTTCATAATATATTGATATAAAACAAATAAAAATTCTCTTTTGAACTTCTGAAGCCGTTCTTGGAAACTGAACCTAATAGCAAGGTGCATTTAAGATTAATTTTCCAGTAAGTGTGAGAGTCATTATTTGCCATGAATATGTCAACAATGTAGGGTATAGAAACAGTAGGTATTACTGAATGGCCTAATGAGTGTGGCGGGTAGCAGTTGCCTTCAGTTTTTCGGTAGAATATATCGTGGCAACATGACCTCCGGGTAAGTTTTTAATCGATTGGTACCGCTTTTTGTTTTCCTTACGTTTGTACAGGCTGACAGACCTTAATCGTGCATTAAGTTGCATGTTAATTATCGACTGTAGGCTAATAATTTAAGGGAAGTTTTTGTCTAATGCTAAACGGCTTCCGATGAGAGAATGCGCTCTTGACACCTGGTAGTTCAATACTGTCCTTTGGTGGTTGCTGTCAGATGTAAATACTGTCCTTTGGTGGTTGCTGTTAGATGTAAATACTGTCCTTTGGTGGTTGCTGTCAGATGTAAATACTGTCCTTTGGTGGTTGCAGTCAGATTTAAATACCGTCCTTTGGTGGTTGCTGTCAGATGTAAACACTGTCCCTTGGTGGTTGCTGTCAGATGTAAATACTGTCCTTTTGTGGTTGCTGTCAGATGTAAATTAACAGTATTTTACATCTAACAGCAGCTATATAACAACGACAATAAAGATCACTGAAGCAAAATCAGAAGTAAAATAACTTTAAGAGGACTCTATACACTGAGTTGGTGTTTTACGGATTTAAACTTTATCCGTCTTATTACAAAACAAGGTTTATCTTCATACCCAGGTGTAAACCATGGAGCCATTATTGAATTTCGAACTTCATTCCGTCTATGGTAAAGTTCCTAATATAAAACGGACAACTTAGTACCGAACTAAGTTTTCAGTGTTGTATAAAGAACGGTATTTCAATCACAGTTACGTTCTTATTACAAAAACTGGCTGCATGTCAAAATATAAATCTTGTTTTGTAATAAGACGGTTTAAGTTCCTAATCGCGTTCAACTAACAAGTGTCAGGAACGCATAATTTCGGCTGCCAGGGTAGTCCTTGCTGGGTGTGTAACATTTGAAATAATAACAAAAGTTCATATCAACTAATTTAATTTAATATACTTTTTTTACTAAAACTATGAAAGTAGTGTAATATATTATTTTATATAAATGATATAAAATATTTACATAATTTAAAAACAATAATAAAAATAAAAATAATAATATGTACAAGTATATAAAAAAGGAGGGGAAATAATCATGGGCATCAAAAATTCTTCCTGTCAACAGGAATAGTGCCCAAAATGATGGCAGCATTGCCACGTTGTATGGCAATGCTGATTCTTTGGCATAAAAATATATTAGCCAGGTCACGTGACCGCATTCACGCGGTCACGTGGTCGCGCGTTGTCTCGAAAAACTGAATGGGCACTCGGACCCCATGGCCACGATGAAATGATATAATGAATTATTGATATAATTTCATTTCACCTAATTTTATATGGTTTAATGAACATTTTCTATAATGCACATTTAAACTAACATTCAATTAGTATAATATTCAATTACTATTATATTCAAAATCTATAAGTAACGTTTAATATAATTTAGAAACTTTTGTATATTTATGAATATTTTTTTTGGTGTTTTCTTCTTCTTCTTTTATATACCAGTTACATAACTTTAATTTCCGAAGTCGGTGGCAAAAATCTAAAATACAGATCCAAAGACACCGACTTCCGAAATTAAAGTTATTTTTCACTTTGTAGTGTATTTTTTGGAAGTTGTTTTTTTTTTGTAAAAGTTTTTTTTAAATCTTTACTATATCTACATATCGTCCAGTATCCGGCGATTGATGGAGGACTTTCAGGACTTGGATAATCCCTTTGTAGGGTTTCGTACCTCAGAAGGAAAAAACGGAACCCTTATATGATCACTGTCTGGCTGTTTGTCTGTCTGTCCGTCCGTCTGTCATAGCCAATTTGCTTCGAATCTTTTGGTACACATATGACCTTCTGTGTCTCAAACAAGAACGTGTAACGTAAATAAATTAATTTTGATTAGGGGAGTCACTATTGAGGCAAATTATAAAATTATAGAAAAAGGTTTGCAAACTGTACTGTGTGACATATCAAATGAAGCAGATTATTGTAAGGATTCTATAAATATTTTATTAATAAGTTTTAAGATAAATACTTTAATTTTTTTAAAGAAAATATTTTAATATTGACCATTCCCCTAACTCCGAAACAACTGACCCAAAAATTTTGAAAAAAATACACAAAATAATTATTTACATATAGAAGATTACAGGAAAACCTATAAAAGTCTATGATCTTGAAATAAAATGTTAAATCTATCAATATTGTACGTACAAACTTACATTTGCAGTTGGAATGTAAAAGGGAACCTGTTTTACTACAAAGTTAAGTTTGCTCTTAGGAAAAATAAATCCCCACTACGGAACCCTTCATTGTGCGTAGTCCGACACGCACTTGGCCGGTTTTTTTTAAGTCTGATCCGGATGGTATTAAAGGGGTACAATGAGTACCTACATGAAATCATTGTATTCATTTAATACCTTATTTTCTCTGAACCCCGTAAATATTTATTCAAGTATTCTTCCTATTTTTTGACCTACCTACGACGTAGAAAGTTTTCGGATGTACGCCATTCCACATTACACGATTCATTTTCATTACAAGCCCGCTATGGCACGGCTCTAACTCAGCCCACCCTCTAAGATACGAAAGTGAAGATAACCCTATTCGTGCTACAAACGTTGGAACTTAAACAACTTGTACAAAGGGTAAACAAAACAAGGGTAAGTTCAGTATTTTAGTGCACAATTGTCGCTGTGGTCACAAGGGACCTCCATGACAGTTTTTTTTTGTACTTTTGTTTAAAAATCGACCGTGTAATGTGAAGGGTTTATTGCTTGGGGTTAAGCAGGAGTACGCTTTGGTGTTATTGTTTTTTTTTTTGTGCAAAATCTATGAGTTTGATGAACATTTTTGCTACTTTTTACCCTACTGCGCGACTTCCACTCATATCTTTCATCTGCCTAGCCTTTTCCCAACTATATTGGGGTCGGCTTTCAGTCTAACTGGATGCAGCTGAATACCAGTATTTTACATGGAGCGACTGCCTATCTGACCTCTACAACCCAGTTACTGGGTAACACGATATCCCTTGGTAAGACTGGTTGTCAGACTTTTTGGGCTTCTGACGACCTGTAACAACTGTCAAAGATCTATTAATGACAGCTGGGACCAACGGCTTAACGAGCTTACTTCCACTCATATCTTTGTTTGTTTGTGTGTGCTGTCTATCTATATACCCTTGATTGAAGTATCTGAAGTAATGGCTGGATGGATACATGAGGTGTTCATCGACTTGTCTAGGTTGTGCGATCATTATAGGCTAGGTTATGTTTTTATAAAATCATATAGGTAGTAGATTTTAAACCAAAGAAACGATGGATGGACTGTGTGAAAGATACTCCGGCTAGAAAGGGAGTGACTACCGAGATGACGACTAATAGAGAAGTATGGAAAAAAGGGACATGTTGCGCCGACCACACATAAATTGGCTTATGGGCGTGAGCGTTATGATGAGTGGATTTTAGACGCCAATAAGTAACTAACACCTTGAAAAACAATATGTTTATGTGACAATGTAGTTCAAAATAATGAACTATAGGAGACGATTAAAAAAATATTTAAACACAACAATTTCTTAGTTGCAGTCGAGTTTTCTGTTTTTTTTATTTCTTTTTTAAATTTTGTTGCAATTATTATACAGGTACCAATTATAATTTTTGTTCCAATCACATGAAAATATTATGTTATTTCACATAAACCTACATACTTATGAAACGTCAGAAACTAGGTGCATGGTTCCAATTTGGTCGTTTCCTATGGAGAAGGCTATATAGGTTATATTATTATTATTACACTAGGTATATATTGGCTTTTACAATGTTTTCAAATGACAGTGATAATTGGTATGGGAGGACAGTGTAGGCTGTCAACAAGTACCAGGTAATTAGCAAAATAGAAAATAGTCTACAAATCTACAGTTTAATAAACCGAAAACGTTGTCACATTCACAAAATATAAAAGAATCTGTATAAATGATGAATAAAATAATAAAAATAAACCTATTAAAACCAAACGACATGATTGCCATTACAACTGTAACAAATCTGAATATAATATAATATTTAGTCCAGAAAAGGCACTACTAATAGTTAAAATTAGTGATGTACTTAGGTAGCCTTTATTACAGATGTAAATTGAAAAAAAAAAAATGTTTTTTTCAAAATCTTGAAAAAAACTTGAAAAAAAAACATAGCACCGTCGTTTTTTTTCTAAATTTGGGTTTATTTTCGGAAACAGTGAAATATAATACATTAAGTAAAATAGAATAAATCTAATTATGATTGCTTTATTTTTAATTCAAATCAAATTATGTTTAAATCAATGAAATTCGAACTTATACATAGAGGTACATATTAAGTGCTCACTAAGACCTGTGCTAGGTTACTGATAAAGCTGTCGACGTGGCTAAGTGGCCAGGCATTTGGGTATAGACATTATGATTATCGAGATACGAAGATCTAAGCTCCGTTTGTTTGCGATCAAATTTCATTTCAATATTGGAACTGGTTGTAATTCGTAGAACTTTGACAGTAGTTATGTTAGTAGTTTAGTCGGATACCCGAAAGTCTAACCACCAGTCTTAATAAGGGGTTGTGGCGCTCAAATAGGCAGCCGTTTCACGTTCAATACTGGTATTTAGCTACATCCTGTTAGACCGGAGGCCGAGTCCAAAATAGTTGAGAAAATACTAGGCAGATGATTATTGCAACTTGCAAAGTTCAACTCAAAACCTCTTTCGTAAAAAAGTTGGGATATTGTCTATGGCTTATTATATAGCCGCACTATGTAGGTACCTATAGGTTTTACAACATGCCCTGGAATTAACGCCCCCAACCAAACACCCCAATAATTAGAATAATAAATTATAATCATAATACAATACAGATTTTTACTATTAAGTATAAAACATTGTTCATTTATTAAATTAGATATACTGTTTGTGGGATAAAACTGTGGTCACATTTGAAAAATCTACGCACGTACACTGTCGCACACGTATAGGGGTCTAGCGTAGTAAGTACTTCGTCTATTTTGGTTTGTTTTGACTGTACAGCAGAAGTAATTTGATTTTTTAGTAATTGGACGTGACTGTAATTTACGTAGTTTTAATTATTTGTGGGATAAAAATTACCCATATTAAAAATTACAGAAATCAATTCAGTGAGCGATTCTGAGCAAACTACTTTCATAGGCATTAATTACATAGGCATTGTGTTTTTCTACGTCTTGGATATTCAAAACGGTATTACTGCTTTCCGATGGCTTTCTTAAAAAGAGTTCTTTGAAGTGCTGCCAGTTTTTGTCGTGTGGAAAAACAACAACAGTGTTTTGCAGTACACAAGCAACAATGTGTAGTGTTAGGTATAGTTTTGTCTTTCTCTCACAGATATTATGCTAAGCTAGCAGGCCAAATTGAAGTTCCAATCAATTGTCATGTTTTTTTGTTAGAGTTTGTATATGGTATGGTCAGATAGTTTGAAACATCTAAGAAAATTATTTAGTTTATCTAAATTACAAAATACTAACAAAACTTAACCGTGGTTAAGTCTAGTCGTTTTATCATTACGTGATTTGCAATACCTTGTTACACAATTCAGTATATATGTATACTTCGAAAATAATTTTCTTTTAGTGGACACGAATGCGACTTGACATACAGGCGTACCACACTAGACTGAGCGACTTTTGCCCAATAGGACAAATGTATCGGATTACGATTTTGTTCGCTATGTCCAGTTAAGTTAGTAAATAATTGAACGTTCGGGCCGAAGTATAGGTTAGATAGTGTGGTATTAGAAAAGATTTTCTGACTCTTTCAAAATATTCGATTTAAAAAACTATACCTACCCGTTTTGGTTCCTGCCCAAAACATAGGTATAGTTAGTTATATATCACATCATACCTATACAGTACATAGGGCCATCAAAATATTCGTCTGCATCGCTGTCAATAGAAAAAATGCTCAAAAGGCTGGCAACATTGTCACGTTCATCATTTACATCCGGCAATGCATTTTAAATAGGCCGCTTAGACCTCTGCCCACCCATTTCCGGAAAGCAAGCACGAATATATACCTAACATAACAACGCGTAAACCCAACTACGGTGGACCAGTCGAAACACAGTTCAATAGTAATCGTACAGTAAGTTGTCAAGCGAAGTTGAATCTTATTTTCATGATAATAAAGGTAGCTGAGTGATGTACTGCGGGAGCAAAGGGATACTCAACCTTATGTCTTTGAGATAGGAGAGTGATGTGTGTAAAAGTTTTCAAATTGTACGACTGTATATCAACCTATGGGGTAGGAAATGGTTACGTGTGGCCATGAAGTTAGGTCGAGTATTTGTGTATGTTCTGTGAACACAGGACCGGTCGAAGTAGCGGTGCTTGGGGGAGGCTTATGTCCTGCAGTTGACGGCTTTCAGCTGAAATGATGATGATGCTAAAAGAAATGCAAAAAAGTAGATTAGCGATTCATTCTGTGCCAATTTAGATGATGTAGTGCTAACCGACTTTGTTGCTGTCCGTACCGTGATAGGTTTTCATCATTTGCATTTGATCTTGTTGTTTGGAGGTTGGTAATGCTGACTTGTTTTTGTGTCTTCGTTGGTCTAGGTATTCGCAAGCGCTATTGCTGTGCATGAGGTCCTGGGTTCAATGCCCAGTCGGGTAAAGTGTATTGGGTTTTTCTTGCAGGAACTTCTCGTGAGCAGCCCAGATTGTGCCCGGTTGATAGCAATAGGCTCGCCCCCTATTACTTAAGGACTTGAACGTAAATGATGAGATGTAGGTGTACTACGAATATAGGTAGTCCTCTGCCTAACCCTTCAGCGTGGTGTTATGATACGTTAGTTACGGGGTTGTGAAAAGTGATCATGGGAACAAAGATATTTTGATTTTTGACAAAGAGACAGATTTTGAGGATGTACCTCCAGAGATGTAAGAGTCAGAATTTTCTGTTTGTCGATAAATGGTCTGTAACTTACATTACTTCTGTAATTTAAAAAGTGTCTAAGTTGCATGATTTAGTAAAAATTTGCTCTAAGTTATGTTCTTTTTGCCATGCTTCTTAGACTATATTTCAAATCTATTCTGTTTTCGCTACCCAGCATTATTATGATATTTTTTTTAATAAAATCTACAAATCGCTATCACTTTCGTCTCCTGGTCCCGCGTATTTCGTGGCCACCCCCTCAGACATATTTGGCCACTTGTCCCAATCATAATGTAGCGACACAAATCACTATTATAGGAATATAATTTATTTAATATCCACTTGCAATCGGATTGCATAGGGAGGGGAAACTATCGATAAATTAAAATTATTTGATTAATTATTATTTGTCGTTCAACTTACTAAGTACCTTTTATGATTGTTACGGATATTATTTTTGTCGATGAATTTTGAAACTGTGTTGTCTGAGAAAAATAAAATTAGTATCGATTAGGGTGAAGCCAAACGAACGTAATTTTGTGAGAGAGACAATACAAAACAACCAATCAACCATCGCACTATCAATGTAATGTAGTAATGCAGCAACACTAAGGGTGAGGCCAAACGAGCGTAATTTTGTGAGTCGTGAGTCGCAGAATTTCAGTCGCAGAAATTCTGCTGCATTCGGTTTCATAAAAAAGTCCTATTTTATTCACACGGCGACGCAAAATGAGTTGTCTGCCGACTCACACGCATTATTCGGACCGAATTGAGTTTGCGGGGGGCGGGTTGGGCCGACGCGGGCCGAGCAAAGCGTCAGTCAGGTACAGATTGCGTGAGAGTCGACACGTATTTTTACTCACAAATTTCTGGACACAGATATAATTAGAATTTCTGCACCGAAATTCTGCGACTCACGACTCATAAAATTACGCTCGTTTGGCCTCACCCTTAGTGTTGCTGCATTACTACATTACATTGATAGTGCGATGGTTGATTGGTTGTTTTGTATTGTATTGTAATGTTAATGAATTGTCTGTTGTGTGTATAATGTATTAAATATTGTATATGAGTCATGTAACTAGACATAATAAATGAATAATAATAATTACATGACATGAGAAAGAAAAACTGAAAAACGGTATCGGTATCGGTTCGGTTGATTGTTTAAAAGTGTTTGTACAAACTACATTAATAACATAAAAGATAAACATCCATTACATTTCAACCGAAAGACGTCCACTGCTGGACATAGGCCTCCTCCTAGGGGGGTTGACACAATCGGGTGCCACAGGCGGGTTGGAAAAATAAAAAATAAAAAAGTTAGTAAAGGAAGCCTACGGAATCTTTCACCAAGTATTTTCTAACCAATCTAGGAATAGCGAAGATACTAGTAAACCTATCCAATTTTCCAGCTATTCCAGGAACGATCTGGTAAAATAGGTTGTTTTAAAGCAATTTTTCTAAGATTGTGAGATGCAAGTGTCAGTTAAGTTACCGGCTACGTAGAAGTCACCGTATGTGGAATAAAAGGGAACTGCCCTGAGCAACCATTTTAATGGCTATCTAGGAGTCCAAATGGATGCCACTGAAAATGAAAAATGTTTATTTGTCCCAAAACAGTTACATAGATTATAAATGAGACAACCCCAGTAAGTAATTGATAATACTTGTGTTGGGGCTATCTCGCTCTTTCCCTTAATTATTAACAATATTGAGACGATTGTTTACAAAAGGTGACTAAAAAATTAAAAATTAAGTTTAGGAAGAAAGATAAAAATACCTACTTAAATTACTTATAAACTAATTCCGCCACTATTATACCACTATTTGTACCTTTTGCTATAATTTATCCTGGTTCATAAAAATAGTGTGAAGATCATATTATGACAATAGTTTTGTACGATGAATGAGTTTTCATGCTAATTTTCTACTTCATCTAAGATCAGCAAAAAAAAAGGATTCTTCTTATCTAATATCGGTAAATAAGCCACAAAAATCGGGCATCAGGCCAAACATTAATGATTATGATAAATGCGACCGAATTAGAAACAATAGCATGATATGGAACAAACCAGTCCCATGACGCATTGTTTATGCGCCTTAGGTGTTTCTTTCACATTCATGGATTTTTTTATACTTACATGCTCACTCGGTCACGAATATAGCGCTGACCTTTCGGAGTCATCATAACATAACCTACTTGAAAAACTATAAGTTTTTGATGGGGTTCGTCAAAATAGTACCCGTTTTTATTGCTTCAATAGGTCAGCAGTCCGAGAATATCATGGTTTACGTCTAGAATATGCGCAGGTTATGGTTATGTCTAGAATATGCGCAGGTTATTGTTTTTGTAGTTCACACCCAAATACGTCTTACTACAGAAGGGTGAAGATTTTGCACTACATCAGAGTAGAAGCACAAGGCGGAATAAAGGTCTCAGACTAACATGTCAAGTCATTTTCGCAATAAGGAGCAGCAAGATCCGAGGCAAAACACGGGAAAATTCTGAATAGGATCTGATACTTAGAAATATCTATAAAAAATCACACTTAAGCTAACACCCCAACATTCAAAACAAAATTGACAATGTTATCGATATTTATAAAAGCGTGCGTGTCCCATCACTACACAATGACATACGTGTCCCCCTGTTACACGCGTGTATCAAATATTAGGGGAACAACATTCGAATTATAGCCTTATGTTGCACCTGTGAATCTAACGTGGTTAGGACTTAATTAACATTCTGGAATTATGAATTTAAATGAAGGGTTACGTAAAGAGGAAGCGGAGAAAAAAAAATATTTTAGTAACTGAAGACGTAACTATACGTAATATTATTCTCTAAACATCACTTCGAAATAAGAATGATGTCAAAGCCTGGGCTAGGGCTCGTGGGGAAATGATAACAGCCGCATGGGTCGAGTGAAGGGTAAATTTGTGGATGGGTGACCAGCCATTACTAATCGAGACCCCTCCGTGCCTCGGAAAGCACGTTAAGACGCTGAAAACAGCTAAAGCGCGGTCACTGTTAGACTGCATATAAAAGAAAGAGAAGCGCGATGAGACAACGCTTGTAATTTATTGCAACATAATAATATGAAGTAATTATATATTTACTCAAAAATTAGTCGAGTAATCGAAAATTTTGGTTTGAAACTCAAAGTAAAAGGTTAGTTCACCGTTAATTTGTACCAAGATTTTTTTTTCTAACCGTGTTTTGGTAACAACCAAGTTCTGAGAAATATGTTCAAGAATAACATATATTTTTCCGCTACCACAAACTATATAGATTTGGCAATTTTTTTTAAGACAAGCGTATTTAGATCATTTGGCTCTTGTTAGCGCCTTAAGCCGTTGGTCCCGGCTGTGATTCGTATTTTATTAATCAGTAACGACACGTGTAATTAACCATTTTTTCTCTTCGGCGGCGGGACAAAGGAATAATCCCGAGTGCAGAAAGGAAAGAGAAACAAAAAAATAAACAAACGACAACAAAAAACCAAAAATACATTTATCATTAATCATTTAAAGGATGGGATGTGAAAGGAGTTTTCTTTTTTATTAAATAACCTAAATATTACTAACATCACTAAATTAATTACAAAGTACCTTGCAAAGAGAAGGAAAGCACTACACTAATCTCTTGTCAAGGGGCTTTACTGTGTTCCGACCTGTAACATATAGGCAATAATAGGTCTTGTATGACATATTGACTTTGATCCTAAAATTGTCAACGCTAACGCCAGGTGTACATGGGTAGTGGAAACCACTATCGCAGAGATTCGTCGAATTCTATGAATATTTTAGCATTGCAGCTTTGTTTCGGTGATCTCAACGCACCTGTGACGCCTCTGTAATTGCAGATGTCTTTAAGCAGCGATGACACTTACCATCAGGTGGTTAATGAACTCGTTTGCCAACCGAGGTTCAGGGCTTTTTTTATACCTACTTATCTGTCAATTAAAGCCCACTATTGGACACAAAAGTCAGTGCACCTGAAAATCAAGCCACTAAATAAACTATACCTACTCAACCCAACGCCAAAGACCGTAAAAATATATATTTCGTGCAGCAACATTGCAATAACGTGAGGATACCTAATTGTGAGTTAGTGCGCCCTCGGGACTCAGGCAGACATGAACCCCGGACTGTGTGTAAAAGATAGTGCACTTTTGTTTTTTTTCCTGTCGATCTACGCGACCTTCAAGAAGCTGGATATTGATTGTTGAGACGCTATTAGAGCGTTTAAGTACGGCTATTCCTTGAATAGGTACAACTGAATTTTAAGGCGCGAGTTTGTCACTTTTAGGTGTGTTCTAACGACAGAACGACTTTTATAAACGTTTTTAAGGTTTCTGATAATTTACGGTACCTATTAGGAAAACATTAACCTCATACATATTGCGAAACCGACGCTATAATATAACTAACATTTATAAACCTAGTCCAGCATTATTAATAAATCCTAAGCGTTCATTTTTTCATGGAATACAAACAATAACATTTGATTAGCTGACTAACAAAAATTTCATCATAAAAAATCAAAGCGTCTGACCCAACAGGGGATGCATCGCAATATTTATAGCGAGCGCATATGTGACGACTACACGACAAACATTCATTTCGGCAACAATGCCGGTCAACAACTTAAGCATATTGGCTGAACACTCACTCCCAATCAACGTCACAACACTCGCCCCATCTATAAAAAAACAAGTGTTTGCTCTCATAAAGAATGAGTGCAAATCTGCACAATGATTGTTTATGTTTCCATATCGTCCCGAGCGCCATTGTTGCGCCGAGCACCCTCCTTTTATTTACAATAAAACGTACGATTTAACATGAATGCAGAAGTTAATACGGCGGACGAGTATAATGGCGACGACGCCCCTCATAATCCTCTTAATCATTAAAATATTGACAGGGAACTAACGAGTGTTTCTGTCCGCAGATGGGCCACCACGGTATGGAAGGGCTGGACATGCTCGATCCACTGACTTCATCATCGATGACCACCCTAGCGCCGATGGGAGAGGCAGCACCACCTCACCACCAACTGCACGGCTATGGAGCCATGAACCACGTTATGAACCACCACCACCACGCCGGCGGGCTCTCCCACGCGCCGCCCGCGCACCTCGGGCATCCGGCCGCAGCACTCCACCCCGACACCGACACAGACCCCCGCGAGCTCGAGGCCTTTGCCGAAAGATTCAAACAGCGAAGAATCAAGCTAGGCGTCACACAAGCAGACGTTGGCAAAGCGCTCGCAAACCTTAAACTTCCTGGCGTAGGAGCTCTCTCCCAGAGCACTATCTGCCGCTTCGAGAGCCTTACACTAAGTCACAATAACATGATAGCTCTGAAGCCAATCTTGCAAGCGTGGCTCGAAGAGGCAGAGGCGCAGGCAAAGAACAAAAGAAGGGACCCTGACGCGCCGAGCGTGCTTCCAGCTGGAGAGAAGAAACGCAAGAGAACTTCCATCGCTGCGCCAGAGAAGAGAAGTCTGGAGGCATACTTCGCGGTGCAACCGCGGCCGTCCGGGGAGAAGATAACGGCCATCGCAGAAAAGTTGGACCTAAAGAAAAATGTGGTGAGAGTGTGGTTCTGTAACCAGCGACAGAAACAGAAACGGATGAAATTTGCGGCGCAGCACTGACCGGCGGGCGGCGGCGCGGCTCTGCTGTACCCGGGTCCCGGGTACGGCTACTGAGCACCGCCGCTCCGGCGCGCCACGCCCCGGCACGCCCTCACAACCCCTCACACAGCAATAAAGATCTCATTCCGATCTCATTCTTAAACTCCCTTCGAGTCAAGCAAATCGTATTTAGTGTAGATATTATACCGTTCTTAAGTTTGTCTATACACGTTCCACGGATTCTTATATATTTTTCGAGACACAGGGTATATAATAATCGATTATATACATATCATTACAGTGAGTAGATGTCGCTTCAATCGTTCAGTTCGTGCGCGCCGTCTTTTCAATGTTTTCGGAGCATCGAATATGTACATGAATAAAAAATTGAAATTCAGGATTTTTAAGAGAATGTGCCTTGCAAATAATCAATATTCTGTGTTTTAATGTTAGTAACTTCATTGCTGCGAGTCGCAGGAGTCGCACCAGACAGCCGGATGTCCGGCGTCGGGTCGTATACACGGTAGGATGCGATGTGCGCCGACCGGACGGGTAACATGCGAGACTGAAACATCCTTTTAAATGTAGTATTACGTATTAATTTTCCTGACTTTGCTCATTATTTAGAAGTGAACAAAGTTCTCGCATGTGTTACCTGCTGGTGGTCTGTGCGTAGTCTAATGTTTAAATATTTAATGATAAATTTGTTAGGCGTTTTGTTCTCATTATATTGATACTGTACAAAATAAATGTAAGAAATTATAGTTTCAGGCCTAAGTTGTAGATAATATTCGGTAGGATTTTGTACTATTTTGTTTTACTTTTTGTTCATGTTCATTTTGTATGATTATTAACATTTTCACGAAATGGCACAATTTCTAGTTTAAGAGGTTATTAGTGACATTTAGCCAAAATAGTATTAACGATTCATTTGTAAATAACTAACCTTTCAATTAACAAGTAGGCGTTAGTTTAAATACACATAGTTACTAAAACGAATGGAATTAGTACAACGCGGTTGGATTCATGCACAAAACATATAGAACGTTTTGTTTGTTAATCACTTTTGTAATGATCTAGATAATTAGGAAAGGCGATGTTACAAAATCACTCGATGCCAAAATCTTAATTTGAAACGTCAATAAATTCTAAATTGAAATGCGGCCAAAGTATTGACGATAATGAAATTAAATAAAAGCTAATTTGTGACTACTTTTGGTTGTTCACTGCATGAATCCAAAATGGTGTTATGCACCACAGCTTAAGTAATAGAAAACCCGAAAAAAAACATAAAAATTTTGCGAATTATAAATAATATTTTTAAAAGATATTTTGTAAATATAGATTTAATAAAAAGACTTAAGTAATGAAACGTGCAATTTAGACCTCGGTAATAATTATAAAAATAACTGCTAGGAATTTATGGGATCTACCACAAACAGTGAACACACGCGTTATTCTTTAAAAACGATCTAGTCATAGCTTTATTTATATTTAAATCTTTATTGTGTTGTTTTTAGAAAAACCTAATAATTTGTGTAATTTATTGATGTTAAATAATTTTTTACTCCAGTGTAAAATTTTACCAAATTTTAAGTATTATTATTAAGAAATTATGATGGAAGATGTACCTTTTTGTTAAAATTTAGTACTTATTGAGATTCTGAAGAAATGTACGATACCTTACGTCACCACTCAACCTAATAAGAACTAAGATTCGTGATATTACAGCGTTAAAATTAGAAATAATTACGCATTTCTTTTGTTAAATTATTTTTTACGGTAGCATAGGAAAAGTGGATTTAACTCTGAAATTGCTATAGGAGGAGAATTTACTCTTATTATCGAATAGAGTAACATCTTACTTGTAAATAAATGATTGAATGAAAACTCATAAGGACACAAAACTTACTAAATTGTGACGTAAGCTATGTACAAAAATAATTGATTAATTATTTTAATTTGTAAATAAAATGAGAATAATTAATAATAGACCGAACGTAACTATTATTACTATTAGTTCTGGTAACTAAGTCAGTAATAATTTTAAGTAGACATTAGAAAAAGTTTCTCTTGCAATTATTAATTCTTAATTAATTATTATTATTAATAATAAAAAGGAGACAATCTTATTTCGAAAACCAATAAACAATAAATTGAAAATAGAAATATTAGTAACATCTGTTGTTTCATTACACCATCTGACCATCCCTCTGTGCGTACCACTACTATACCTAAAACAGAAATGGTGATTTGACAATATTCACCCGTCTATAATAGTCTTGTAATAGCAGCACAACCTGGGTTCGATTCCCAGGAAAAAATTCAAATGGACATGCAAATATTAGCCTGTTCAAGTAACATAAATTTGAGTCTTTTCGAAGATTATTTATCAAAATACAGCAGCTCTTACATAGGTACAAAGACATTAAATTATTTTAGTATCTTTAAATGTCTCCATAGGTACGTAAGTTTACAAGAAATCAGATATCACTTTTTAACTTATGCCTATCTCGTAGGAAAACCAAAAATTATTTCCCGGAACGGCTGAATGACATGAGGTGATAAAAATAAACAAAGTTTACATCCAGCAGGGCCCTTAATATAACTGACAATGCGACATATTTCCCAAAAAATTAAAAGGTTGCATTTTTTGTTTGGTAAAGCAGAAAACTATAAAATAAACTTGTAAAATCGTCCGATTATCGCCAGCCAGCTTTATTCAATAGAAATAATATCGAAAATAGGTATTGACATTACAATATTAACAAGTCAACTTACAAAACTTAATTCTAACTAAAACAAAAACTTTCCTAAGTCTTAATTTTTTTTAGGAATTAAAAAAACAAACTATAAAAAAAAATCTTAAAACATTAAAAAAAATGCCTACTGGTATCCGGAACAGGGTCCAAGCTACGGTAAGGAAGAGGAATCTCCTAATAATGCAAGCCGTGTCCAGAAGTACCGCTTTCTGAATCAAGCCCTTGATCCAGCTGCCCAACGAGAGCCTCCTCAGCTGGTCGAGGCTCTTGGGTATCAAGCCATTGGCTGTCATGATTATTGGCACAATGATCGCTGACTCCACATGTCGACAACCTCGCGAGCCAAACCAGGATACTTGATTTGTTTATGTTTCTCAGCTTTCACGAGGTTCCCGTCATGCGGGCTTGTTATGCAAACAATCATTGCGCGCCGCTCTATTCGATCCACCACCACTCTAACAGGGGCCCAATTCTGTAACTTTGAGTTAAGCAACACGCCATTGACACTCTATCGACACACTACAGACATTCTTTTGCCACTGTTGCAAATTTGGCAACAATAATTGGTAGTCTGGTCCACTATAATGATACGAGTACAATGGCATCGTGATGCCAAGCTTACGGTAGTCTGTAAATATTTTAAGTGTATTTGACAGTTGTTTCTATCGTGTTTGAATAGTGTGTTAGCCATCGAACCGCCATTGTGAAGCCATCGAACAACGACACCTATTTTACCTATTGTTTATTGGGTTCAATTTGTATATTTTTTAAATTTGAAATAATGCGTGACTTACGTAGTGAAATTGATAAAGTGGACGTAGAGCAAGCAAGGAAGCTAATTGACGAGCTCATTCCCTTTCTCCAGAGACAGCGACGGCGGAATGGAATCCCTGCTAAATTAAGGGTTTGTATGTGAAGGTACCTAATTTGATACTCCGACCGAAAACCATGAGATGATGTAAAAAATCGACGAAAAAACAATTTTTTTTCTTCAAATATCTAATATTTTTTTTATTAATATACAAATTCAAATATTTCGAAAACGGTGCGTTCTAGGCAAAAAATAACCAACATTGGACCCCCCTTATGTACCACCCCCCGTTTAAACAGCATCCCAACATGAATTAAGGTTTTTTTTTTTTTAATATCGAAGGCCCGTATCCTCGTGCCATAGCGCCCCTAAGGCTACACTCATTAAACGTTATTAAACGCATGTTTTTAGTGAAATTTGATGTTTCTAATACTAAAACGTTTTTATATTAATAAATAAACCCATAATAATTGATAAAAATTGGATTTGAAAAAGTTGTAGGTTTGGTTTACCTCATGGTAGATTTTTGATAGCAACACTAAAACTATTACACGCCACACTATCGACTTACTACCGACTCACTACTGAGACACCACTGAAACGCCATTGAAGTTTTTGCAGAATGCCAAATTTGCAACAGTGGCAAAAGAATGTCTGTAGAGTGTCAATGGCGTGTTGTTTAACTCAATGTTACAGAATTGGGCCCAATGACTATTCTCTATTGAGACACTACTGACACACTACCGACACACTATTGACAAGTTGGTTATTTTACAGAATTGGGCCCCAGGCATATTGGCAACAATAGTCTTGTCAGTTATGATGGAATGTGATATTTCAATTTTCGTTTAATGGGTCGGGCACATAACTGTAGTACGGCTACGGCACTTCCAATTCCACAAGGCTGTATTTTAGAGTAAATCGCCGATGGATAATTTTAGCTACAAGAATTCAATGTGTCTATGATGCAAGTACTCTTCGTTAGCTAGACGAGAATACCCGGACTCCGGAAATAATGCAATGTGTCTGATTTTTTCTCCGGACGGTGGCATGCCCGATAGATGTCAACCGTGCCGTCTTTCACAATAATTCTCCGATAATTGTTCGTCATGATAACTTCGTCCATAATTGGATAAACAAAACCTTCGGTTTCCTCAAAGAGGTCACCGAAACGCAGCCAGGCTACGGACGGTAATAGATCAATATCGGGTCCATGTAGGGTCCGGAAAAAGCGTCCGGGGAACTCCTAACTCTGCCATACCTCCCGCCGATCATTGGTGTCAAGCACTAGTGGCTTGCGCCAGTTATCCGGGAAAGGCCCTTGTCCACCGCGACCACATCTTGGTTCATCCTCACGGCTTCTAGGAAATATTCCCTGAGAGGTGGAGGGTCTTAACGTTTAAAAAACCTCGACCTCCACACTTTCCCATATACAGTTTCATTGCCGATGACCTTTGGTGATGCATTCGTCGATACGCAATCAGCTGCGTATGGACCCTCCTATCCAGGGCGTCGTGTTCGGTCAGAGTCCATTTGAGTATGCCGGAAGAGTATATCAAAATGGCATGATCCAACTTTTTAAGGCGCGTACCTTGTTTCCGCCTGATAGAAGACTATTAAATACTTTCAATTGATACCCAACGCTTCTGACATACCCAAAGGCTTATAAGTTTCGGATGCGGAGAGGGCTCTAATGTTTATGGAATCCGAGAGCTCCCACGGATTCCACAATTATTTATTTTATTATTATGCCGTAGTGTCCCACAGCTGAGAAAATCCCTCCCGCCATTCTTTCCATCGGTCACGATTCTGCGCTACTTCTTTCCATATCTCAAGGAAGACATCCAGGTCGCCCTGTCATCTCCTTCTAGGTCTACCGCGGCCCATGTCACTATTTTAGGGCACCCATCTTAGGTTTTACGGGTCCCTAGCTCGTTCAGCATGCGGTAGACATATGTCCTGTCCAGACACGTCATCGATTTGCGATTTGGAGCGCAGTGTAGTGATTCGAACGTGATCTGTTAATTTAACACCCAGCGCTCCTTAGCACATTGGCAAACCTTAAGTTTGGAGTTTTGCATTTTAGTTAAATACCAAGTCAAGATGGACAAAAAATTATTTGTATATCTATATATCTAATTAATATTTGGCTTAAATAAATTGACACCTTTTCCCTTTTTTTTTTTTTTTTTGTTTGGGTGGGAAATCATCAAATAACTTCTCCCGCTCTGGGCGGAGCGGGAGGGCGTGTCAGACTTTTACTGACTTAAACCCACCCGTGTTCCTTCCGTTGCCTGTGTGCCAGGGCCACGATATCCCTTTCGGACAAACTCGCAACTCCGGCAGGCATTGGTCCTAACGGACCCCGTCAGTTTGTGCTGACATCTCTTTGAGCCGCGCGTGGAACACAACGCGCCGTCGACCCGGGCCTGGTCCTTATCGGACGGCGAGCTACCCGTCGCTCACCGTCCGCAGGCCCGCGCCTACGGTGGCCGGAAATCGGCTTGCGACTCCCGACGCCCGGGGCGTCTCCTGCGGCGACTAGGGGCGCGAGGGAGCGAACCTTGTCTCACCCTCACGCGTTCCGCCTCCTCCTTCGCTAGCATAACTGCTTCGCAGAAGGAGGTGACGGCCTCCCATGCACTCTCGCTCCGAACCATGGCCTGAACCAGGCCCGGACGCGAGAGATCGCCGCCGCCGATCGCCTCCGTGAGGACACGGCGGTGCTCCGCCCAAGCTGGGCATACCTCCACCGTATGCTCCACCGTGTCCTCCGGGCGATCCACACAGTGGTGACACCCGGGCGTTTCCTCCCGCTTAATCCTAAACAGGAACCTCCCGAAACATCCATGTCCGGTGAGGACCTGCGTCAGGCGAAAGGTGAGGACACCGTGGCGCCTCTCCAGCCACTCCTCAAAGAGGGGACTTATCGCCACAATTGTGGCGTGCCCAGACACCTTTTCCCTATGGGGTAAGGATACTGCAGAACGCCACATCTTTACATACTCTGTGGATAAAAATATCGTTCTAATAAAAAGTCTGTAGTGTCCGCTAGATCTAAAAACTAAAGTTATCTTGTTAACTAGCGATGCTCTTAGAAGTAGCGAGGTTGATATGAGCTGTCTCACAACTTGTAATTCTTCTAACGCTGTTGTCACAAGAGCGACTTCACGGCCACGGGCGGGCCATCTTAGGTCTATTTATTTCAAACCGGGAGAAAGCCGGGAGATTGATCACGTACCAAACAAGTTGGTAATAATAACAGTGTAAAATATTTCAAGTGGTTATAGAATCTTGGACATTACTGACATCGGCAGTGGTGTTGAAGAAAAACATCGTGAGGAAACCTGGGGGCCGATCGCGCTATTTCTCAACGTAATTACCGTTCGAACGAAACGTTTTTGGTTTTGGTTTAGTTTTGGTTTAGCTGATGTTAGAAACGGTATCGCGCTATTTTTTGTGAGAGTATTGTTCGATCGATCGTTCCTCCAACGTAACATCCAAAGTAAAGCTAAATCGTTTCCTTTGAAATGATTAGCGCGATACGAAATGTGTCTAACGTAACGTTTTTGGTTGTGGTTTAGTTTTGGTAAATTAGCGCGATCGGCCCCCTGGGCTTATAGTTACTTTAACGTAAATCTGAAATCGCCCACCCGTCTTGAGTAAGCGTGAGATAAAAGCCTTATTAAGCCTTGCAGTGAGATAATAATAGGCTGGTATTATTATTAAATAACACTCCATCATTCATCATCATTTCAGCCGAAAAACGTCCACTGCTAGACATAGGCCTCCCCCAAAAGGAGAAGGGTTGCCATAATCACCACGCTTGGCAGGCGGGTTGGCGATCGCAGTATGGTGTTAAAAGCATAGAGAACGCTGCTGCCCATTCTCTAGTAAGTCCCATAGTCGCCTTTTACGACACCCACGGGAAGAAATGGGATGGTGCTATTCTTTACGTCCGGCACCAACTGGAGCCTTTCAAATACGGAGCCATAAATAACAGTAGATAACAATAACAGTGTAACATATTTTACGGGGTTATAGAACTCATGAATATCAACAACTTTTAGTGTTGACTAATTCTGAAATATCGATTAAAACCGGAAGGTAAATTTTTATACTTAAAAAAAGTTCAAATTCTAGTTGCAATCTCATCTCAGTGACAATGTCAAAAACTTTTCAAAAATTTAGGTAAATTACAGATTTTTTCACAGATCGAGTCTGAGATTGATGTATGCGCTGCTGAATGAAACACACCTTTGATGTTAGCTTGAAATGATAAGTCACGGATAGCCAATGATGATGGTTTATTAAATAGTTTTATCTACCACGCAACTAATGCTTTATGGATGTTGTGTGAATGAGTAGGTTCGGCTGACTATGAACGCTGATTCTGTACTGTCGCATTACAATACAATTTGTGTAAGGCGACGGAGAAGTGCATATCTATGCAATGCGCGTGTCAGGTACGATACCATGACTCGTACAATATAATAGAATGCGAACGTTCTTAAAAATACCTCAGGTTTTCCACAGAAAAATTAATACACGACACGACATGAGTTTGGAATAATTTAAGATTTCACAAAGTGAAGATGATGCTGCCAATTTACCTGATTTCTGTTATCTGTTTTTAATACTCTTATCAGTTATTACATCATGGTCTCACACAAACATATATTTTCGCTAATCTGTGAAAAAATATGCGTAGGTATAATACTCGTATTAGCAGGTTTCAGCATTTTTCTTCTTGCTCACAAAGTTAGTAATTCTTTTTAGAAGGTACCGAAATTCTTATGTAATTATTGAAATAATTAGATCGGTGTCGGACATCTAGGTCTTATAAAAAATAATTACAGTCGGCTTTTACAAACAAAGGAAATATTATGTTGTAATGTAAAACATTTTGAACGTCGTAACTACGTCGCTACGAAGCTACGCCGTAGAGCGTGCTACGGAATGCGTAGCTCGTTCTATGGTGTTATAATCGTAGTTCTTTTTTAGATTTTACATCACCCACAATTTATTTATTTACGAGGGAGTCATTTACACGGCAGTGGAAAATTTAAGAAAGATTTTATTTTATTTAATAATAAAAATAACAATATATTTTAATTATTTTATCAGTCTAGAATAAAACTGATACGCATGTTATTAAGATTCGAAGCAATTTCGTAACACGTATTTGTCACTAGCGTTTGCAAATGTTATTGAAACGAAACGCACATTAAATTATAATTTCACAAAAATCCAGTGAAGACTATAAAATATTTTAAACTTCCTCTCTCCATTTTATTTCTTACCTCCACGTCGCATCTAATTTCGCCGGCTAGGTCGTAAAGACACGGGTAATCGCTCGCAGACAGTTGATTAGCTCAAAGCGCTCAGAGCGCTCAACCCGTGGGTATATACCCACTTCGTAGGTATCAAGGCTGCTGATACTGTTGTTGGCTTCGGATGAGTATTTAAAATTTGCAACGGTGTCGAGGGATTTATTTTGTATTTTTATAAATGTTCAAACAACATCGCTTTGTTTTGTATGCCGTCACGACTTGGCGAGTGACGAGTTTGAGATTGTTTGCGTCGTGTACGGGCCGCCATTCCTAGTGAAATACTAGTGCTGTGACATCCTGGCTCTTGAGTAACGTCGTAGACGATCAGCCTTAAATTCCATCTGTTATGCTTAACTGATAGGCAAATGAACGAGATACACGATTCAATGTGCATTGTAGGGCCTTATTATTAAGGTCGATTCACACATCCACTGTACAACACGTACAGGAATTGTGCTGACGAAATGTTACAAATAATTTATTAATATGAACGATGGTAATCTTTACCTACATTAAAATCGATGGCATTCATAGACCGGTTTGGGTTTCGAGACATAATGGCATATTTTTGTCTTGTTTTTTTCGTTACAGTAACGACATCTGGTGGGGAATTATAGAACTATGTTATGGGAATCTTTTCTAACCAAAAGCGTTCGTCGCGCGAATACGGGAAGGTGCGGACCGCACACGACGCATAATGGTGTCGCTGCGGCATCCTACATACAAATACCCATGGTATGCCTCACGATCCGTTCCGGCGTCGCACTGCACGTACACCGGACTTACAACCCGCGAGATGAGCTGGGGAGGAGAGTACGCGCTGCGACGCTGGAGCGGCACCGCTCATAAGTTTGTGTGGCAGAAGAAACGGCGAAATCTATGCAGTGCGGGGCCGCATCACCCGTATGACCGCCACTGCGGAGAAAACTTTGCGGTGCGACGCCGCAACGCATCGTGTGAACAGGGAGTCTATTCCGAAGCGCTAAACCGAAGTATCGGCCGTTTTATAACTTCCACAGTTTCCTTTTTTGACTTTGAGTCCTTAACCGACTTAAAGTCACAGTTTTGACTTTGGCTTATCTCTTCGACTGTCTTTTTTTCTTATTTTTAAAGAAAGAAAGAAAAATTATTTATTCTGCACAAACAAAACGCACAGTACAACTAAAAGTCAAAAAACACACATACAAAGTAGCCAAAAGCCTCGCATCCAATACCCTAAACATTTTGACAATCTTGTTCATTGGTTGATGTCAGGAACCAAAGACAATTTACAAACTGTTTACTAGTATAAAATCTCATTATATATATATTAGTCTATGGTCTATGTGATGACAACAAAGTCGACAAACAAACAATGAAAACAAAAACAAAATGCCGATTGCCGAGTGGAAAAATAACTACTTTTGAAACAAACAAACTATACTAATTATGAACAATTACAATAACCGTGCGTCACATCTGTGCAAGAACAGGTCTCTGCTCAGCAAAATGCTGTGACTTCGGACAAACCTATCGTCACAGCGCTGATTTTTTGTTTTGCCGTGGTCAGCGCAAGTTAGCCGCTGTAAAGAAACGACGGAACATTCGGCCGATACTTCGAATTTATGTTCGGAGTAGGCTCTTATAGATTAGGTTTAGTAAAATTTGACCTCTTATCAAACTAACAAATCTAACGATTGTAAAAAAATACAATTGGTTCTTTTTTTAAACTGGGTCTTGGCTTATTAACGTTTTTCTCTACAAGTTAATAGGAAGTAAGAACTGATCCCAAACCAATATAAGTTCAAAAGTTTCCGGACCGACAGTCCGAAAGCAATGTATGAAAAAAAACATTGTCTGGTTCCTTATGACATTGCATA
Source organism: Tiliacea citrago (assembly GCA_963921375.1). Taxonomy (NCBI): domain Eukaryota; kingdom Metazoa; phylum Arthropoda; class Insecta; order Lepidoptera; family Noctuidae; genus Tiliacea; species Tiliacea citrago. The sequence goes on from OY992780.1 coordinate 27,147,650, forward strand.
TGGAACCAGACAATGTTATCTTTTTAATATCTCTTAAAAAGAACAATAGTTCTTCAATTAAAAAATGTGGCGTACCTACGTTTATTTATTTTTAGTCTTCTCATTCCACTGACTTCTTTTTAGCATATACCTCGTTCTTGTACTTAGTCATATCATGGTGAAGCTCTGGTCAAAAGAGTGAAGCGAGTGTGCGAGCAGTTGGTCAATTCTGCAAACCTCTCACCACAAAAATATAAGTGAAGCTTGAAGTGAGCTGTCATCCTACCTGCCAGTGTATTCTGTAAAAATCTCACCGTGAAAGCTCAGGTGATGTGAGCTATCATTTATGACTGACACTATGTATTGATGCTCACTTCACCTAAGTTTTAACGGTGAGATATTTACTGAATAGCACTACTGACAAGGTGAGATTTTTACAGAATAGACCGACTAGGAAGTCACGATTCGCGCCAGTTTCAACACCATACAAGTAAGTTGACACAATTGGCCGCGATGGGAGTGAATGTCGTCCCGCATTCCGCTCGTTCACTCGCTTCAGTTTAGCCAGGTGAACCAAAATTATTCGACAGCTAGACTTAAACATTACTGGCGAAATGTGGGTGTACTTTAAGTACACCTCTGCCTAACCCTTCGGGGATTACAGGCATGATGTTATGTTATGTTATTTATGAAGATAGTTCGATGCTCGTGTGGACTTGTAAGAATAAATTGTATAATAAAATCTGAAATATAAGTCAGAGAAACATTGTGTTTTTTTAAATCCATGCAATGCTATATTATTCATAATATAAATGTGAAAATAACTCTGTCTGTCTGTTTGTCTTTTACCTTTTAACGCCTAAAAGGGTAAACGGATTTTTCATTTTCATTTGGCACACAGGTAGACCTCCGTTAGTACATAGGATACTTTTACCCCGGTAGTACGTTCCCGTGGGATAAATTCCGATCTCCACGCAGGCGATGACGCGGGAAAAAGCTAGTCAGGAATATGCTGAAGATTTTTATTTAGAGGTTAGATATGAATCGGTTAATCTCTCCTAAAAAAAAATTATCCTATAATTTCTTCGGAGGAAAATCTCTGCCTTTCGTTTTCCAGACGTATGACAGACAGACGGACATTTATGACAGAGAACGACAACCGTTATTCTACATCAAGTAAGGTTTTATGTCAGGATTCGCGTATATTCGCCTTTATTGCTATAAGTGAGCCGTCACGCGGGCGGATCGCGTTTTTAAGCGGTAGTAAACAATGATCGTTGTATAGTCGACTTCGTAATTGGTTTACCCCTTTTGTCAACAACTCCCAGTGAATTGATACTTCACTTAAGTTGAAAAAATCTAACTGTCACAGAAAAACAGACCTTGTCGCTTTTAGGTTGTCAATCAACCAGTAGCTTTACCACTTTTGACGGCAATTCCCAGTAAATTAATAGGTAGAAATAAATTACGATAACATGACACGCCCCTCCATATTACTGTTTCAATGTGTGAAGTCACATCCTTACGAAAGAGTTTATATGTAGTTGTAAGTACTCGTAATATGTCACTTAATACAGATTTGTTGGTCAACTAATCATAACTAGTCGATTCATAGAGCACGTCAGTGCAGCGCCATACTAATAATAATGAGCAATTAATGACGCCACTAGTCGAGCAACAAATCCGTGATTTGCTTTTGTTTGATTGCCGTCTCATTACGCACACATGCGCACAAATACTTTCTAACGTTTTGAATTTTGGAGGGGCGGGCCATATTATTCACCATCAGCAATTACATTAACAACGGAGCAAATTACTTCATGTGCGGCTTTCCATCCATCCTCTGCACGGTAAACATCGAAAGGGCGGCGATGAGCCATGCACGCTCACGCTGTCAAGACCATACCACACCATACTTTCATACCATATACCAAACTTCTCCATAGTTCCATCCATGTTGCGCACATTCTTTTACTGGTTTTTTGTTATTTAAATGCATCGACTACTGGCATAATTCTCAGTGTTCTACTAGTTTTCTAGCACGGGATCTTAGTCACAGTTAATAACAGCCGCATCGGAGACCAGATCGGTCCATGTATGATTGACCATCCATTACATATCGTGACCTTTACTTGCCTCAGAAAGCCGTAGGTAGATCCCGGGCATCCGGGCAGGTAGTCAGAAGCCCGAAAGTCTGACAATCAATCTTTCCAAGGTTATTCGTGTTATCCAGTAACTGGGTTGTGGACGTCAAATAGGCAGTCGTTCCATGTAAGATACTGGTATTACGCTGCATCTGGCTAGACTGGAATCTGACCACAACATGGTTGGGAAAAGGCTAGGCACATGATCATGATGTATAGTGACCCTAAACACAGTTAATGTGCTACCAAGGTTTCGAAAAGCCATTCAAGAAACAGTCTCTGGCAGTAACAATTTGACTTTAAAAATGCCATTAAAACGTTGCAGTTGAGATTTTCGATGTCCAAGTGTACTACTGTAACCGGCCGTTTATAAGGCAAATCAAATTTAGGAAACTCAAACTCAAAGCATTTATTTCAATTACAGGCACTTTTGAATTGTCAAAGAGTCGGTCAGTTAGTCAGAAAGTGGAAGCTATTTGCCCATTCCAAAACGTAGACCTCTATGGAGAAGAACAGGCAAAAAACATCCAAGGAAACTCTTTTAAATCAAGATATTACTAAATCCTGGGTAAATTATTCTTGTCGCTTCTTTAAGTGAGAACAATGTAAAAAACAATAAAAAAATATTTAAAAAAACAATTCAAAATATAAGATTAAAAGATTACAAAATAAGCCCTGGCAGTTAAGAGAAAGAAAAACGTCCGTCTTATCCTGTCTGTCATTCATACATGGTTATTTCCTAAAGCTATAAGTACCTTATGGTGCTGTACACAAGTCATTCCCTCTAAAGCAGAGGGTCTACACAACGTGACATTCAATCAGCGATAACCAAGATGAAAACGTCAAAAGTTTATGGGACTTCAGGGTGCTGTTGAGGTTGCCCTGGTTCTGCAACGCGTCTAGCATGTTTGGTGTAGCACGAACTGACAACTTTTATGCCAGAGTAAGAAGACCGCATTCTTAATAAGCAGAATGAGGGTTAGCAGCAACAGTATTTTAAAAACCCTAGCTGACAGGCGTCACCCAGATCAGAACAGAAACCCTCGGGTCACCCAGATCCTTCACAGATATCCTATGCCGACCAGAAGACCTAATCAGCTTCTGGAGGGAGGTGGGCTGGTTGGAATAAACCACTGACGGCCGCCATGGCCCACGCACAATGGTCCACATGAAGGACTAAGTGCGGAAACCAAAGCCTCTAAAAAAAAAAAAAACCGTAGCTGAACAACACGAGGCACCAGTATTTAGACACTCTGTCCAGTTGCTTGTGCGGCAGGGATGAATATTAACGATTGATGAATACTAACCCTTAGTTGATAGGTTCTAGGTCCACCAGTGGACCAATAAAAGCATAAGTCAATCCTGTTGTTAGTCTTTGTAGAAATACGAAACGCTTTGAAAACGATTGCCACATGTCTATGCCAACAGGGCAACTCTACAAGAAAGTTTTATGTGATGTTAATGCAGTGCTTTTATCAGTGTAGTTACGAATCATTGTCATAATTCAATACCTACTTACATTTTACCAGGACAATAATAATATTATTGAAATAAATAAGGTGTTACATTTTAATTTGAAGCCCTGACTGCTGAGCTAGATGGTACCTGTGTTACAGGAGTCAGTGTCATCACCTGTTTTCGAAACATTGTCAATTTATGGAATAAAATTAAAATAACGTAAATGTAAGGAATTTAGTGCATGCATACTCTTGAGTGCTGTGTGCGTGTGTATATGTGTGTGTTTATTTGTGTGTATATGTTGTATTTATGTGTGTCTGTGTGTGTGTGAGAGTGATTGTGCTTGGTGACTGGACCACCTCTTCTTTTGAGCAGTTGAGCAGTAGGACATAGTTTTGTATTACCGAATGTTATGGTCAACTATATTTTGCTCAACTTAGTTGATCAGTAGGTCATCCTGTTATAAATTCAAACATATAATCTACTGTTCAACTGCTCTTGATGCTATGGCCACTTATAATGTATTAATAAGACCATATTTAATAAACTTATTTGTAATTGACATTGTTATTTCTCTGTCTCTCTCATTGTAAATGTTATGTTATCTCTCTCTCTCTCTCATTGTAAATATTATGTTATTAATGTAATGAGAGTGTCGTTATATCTGAGAGTTTGTTTGTCTACATCATCATCGTAATTTCAGCCGAAAGACGTCCACTGCTGGACATAGGCGTCCCTCAAGCACCGCCACTTCGACCAGTTCTGTGCTTCCCGCAACCAGCGGATAATAGGTAATAGGTAATACGGGCTGGTGTCGGCAACTCCACGTCAATGCGCGTATTTTACGTACGGGTGGGAAAATCGATTATTCGATCCCTACCAGCTCCTTAAGGAAGGCCAGCAACGCCTTGGTGTTAATAACAATCTCACGTAGGATACCCGGGCTACTGAAGTACTTTGTCTTGTATGTGGCGACCACCGGGCAGTTTAACAGCACATGAGCTGCTGTCTCGTCGTCCTCCATGCAGGCCCTGCACAGCGGACTGTCTGTGACTCCTATGACAAAGAGGTGTTTATTAAATGACCCATGGCCAGTTATAGCCGCTGTAACTGTACGCAGCTGATGTTTAGTTAGTGAGGCGGCCGTCGATAGTATATAGATAGCAACCAGCGGAATCGGGAAGATGTTTGCCTACATAATTAACTATCACGAGTCAGTTCTTTATGTAAGTTTTATGCCTGAGGGTAACTCAGTGTGTGTTTAGTTTTACCTTATTGGGTTGATGTTGAGAATGTTGTTTACTCTAATACAAATATAGCGTTGCCGACGTCCGGATGCTGTCTTACATTGGACTGCGTGACTTTATTAGTGACAGTTCTCATAAGTTTGGTTGCGGGATCACAATAAAATGAGCACTAGTTCGACAACCCGTTGTATACTATCTAAGTCGTATATTATTGTGGAATAAAATGAAGACTTTTGTAATGTCTAGTGAGTTAGTGATACTAAAATTGGTTGCCATCCTGCACTTAAAGGTGAGTAAGTGATATTTATTTATGTTAGGAAGTTTATACGAATATTTTCACACGTCAATAATACACTTGCCGTCAAAACTAAGTACCCAGAGCAACATTTTCATACAAACCAAACGAGGTCAGTTCGAAGCCTTGGTTCTCTGCAGCTAACGATTCGTATAAGATCTGATATCAGGGGGTCTACTCCGAAGTTAAATCCGAAATATCGGCCGAATGTTTGGCCGTTTCCTTACTACAGCTAACTATGGCTGGCTACGGCGAAAAAAAAAGACCGGCAAGTGCATGTCGAACCACGCACACCTCCATCCGTACTCTGGAAAGCTGCTATCAGGTCTCATCCGAATCATTACTATGAAATCTCGTTTGTATGAAAATGTTGCTCTGGGTACTTAGTTTTGACGGCAAGTATATTTTAAAAACTTGATCAGGTTGGTGTTTCATATTTTTAATTTAGGGGGCATCAGTTCGTTCTTTAATCTGGACTCAATTGTACAACATTTCTTATTATTATAATTATATCCGATAACTGTGACAAGAAACATCGAAATAAACTCACACGTCACGGTTTCTTTTAAAGTTCACGCATTATCTTGGTCAGATCATGTGGAAAATAATGACAAACTAACCTCATCAAACTTTACATCAGTATCAGAGTGCTGAATAAAAGTAATAATATACAGCCTCATCTGGTCAGGCTAGTTCTAGAGTTCTAGAATCCCTAATATTATTTGGGGGAAGACTGAAAAAAAGTGTGAGAGGAATTTAACATGAGATCCTGATTGGAATTTAGTTTTTTATGCTAATGAGGTAGTTGAAAGTTATGGAGCCTCATTGGTCTAGTGGTTGCAAGTGCTAATGCTGAGCGAGACCCGAGTTCGATTCACAGGTCGTAAATAGACTCATTGGGTTTTTTCGGCAGGAATTATTGAGTAACAGAACCCTGAACCAGAACCCCGTAACCTTATTTTGGGAGCCTTTCGCCGAACTATATAGCTCTGCTCACCCCTTCGGGAAATACAGGCGTGAATGTTCTGTCAAAATATTGAACTTAATACTACCATTTTTTTGCAAGCACACTTCTCACTGTTCCTTGGTACTCCACAGTAGGCTGTACGAATAACGTGCAGTTAATTCCATGTATCGCTAAGCTGGGCATAGTGGGCAATACTGGGCAATAGTGGGCATGCTGCTGTAAGCACGTGACTGAGTTAGGGCCGCCCCGCGCCATACGTCACCCGCCTCCAGGGAATAGCGCATAGCACGTAACTCAACGTGCTTCACTCGACTTTGGAAGACGTGAGCATGAGAATTCTAGAATTTGGAGTCCAGGAGTGGGTTGGATTTCTTTATTTTAAAACGAGACATTATAGTTACGAGTGGTTAGGAAAAAATGCAGCGATGCCTTGTGTAAGCTTTAACAACGCTTTATTTGCTGATGAGCAATACTAAATTATTGTAAGAGCGTGTCAAATTATACTTTTCCAAAAAAGGAATCGTCAAGTCAATAGTCAAAGTCAAAGTATAATAGGTTGGGGAAAAAGTCTCTTCGCATTTGTTTAAGAAAATTCAAAACATTTTTTAATATAGTTTATTTACTTTTAACTAAAGTATGTAGGTACCATTTTGTTCGATAACTTTTTGCCATCTTGTAGGTAGGGACATGATCCCATTGCTACAGAAATTTTGGGACTTCTGATCAAAATATCGCGACAAGTGGTTTTGGCAGTCCTCTCGTGATGTTAACCTGACACTGCCTAAAGAATTCTGAAGAGACCGAAACAGGTGGAAATCTGAAGGTGCAAGGTCAGGACTATACGGCGGATGCATTAACACCTCCCAGCCAAACTCTCTTAATTTTTGCTGAGTGGCTAAAGATGTGTGAGCGCTAGACGCGTTATCCTGATGAAAAACCACACCTCTTCTGTTGATTAATTCCGGCCGCTTTCTCTCAATTTCTTGCTTTAATCTCATCAGTTGTTCGCAGTAGAGTTAGCTTTTTCAAAAATGGTTCGGTTTCATTACGTCGTAATACTCGTAAAGAATCACAAATGAGTACACGGTTCATTAGGTTTCTTTCAGGGAGCTCGTGTACCCAAATATCGAGCTTTTTTGTGTACCCAGTTTTTTTCAAATGTGCCAAAACTGTTTTGTGGTCAATTCCCAGTTCTTCAGCTACGTCGTAACTACTGATATAGCGATCTTGCTCCACTTTTTCAAAAATGGCATCCATTTTATCCGTAATAGGGCGACCAGAGCGACGTGCATCTTTGACATCAAAATTTCCGGATTGAAAACGCTTAAACCAAATTTGTGCTACTCTCACACACTGCACTAGGTCCATAATCATCGCAAATTTTTTTCGCGGCTTGCGTTGCATATTTACCTATTTTGTAGTAACATTTTAAAATTTATCGAATTTTTTCATTAGATTCACTCATCTTGACAGTACGAAAAACAAATGAAAATCACACATTTTCCTAATTTGAATTTGGAATTATGTTCTTTAAAATTTAAACTTTCAATGATAGCAAAACCAGCCAGATAGAAATAGTATAGCCAAAGAGATTTTATTACAAGTTCATACATACTATAATGCGAAAAGACTTTTTCCCCAACCTAACATATATGCAGTAAATGCGGTACAAAAGATGGTAGGTATATACATTTTTAGTGCGATGACACATTTCGCCATAAATAATCGTCGTCGTTGTTGATTTCGTATTATGACATCGCACAAAACAGCAGATATGATTCAGGTAGGTACTTAATAGACTTTACCTACCTGATATGAACTGGTACAGCCCTGAAACCTCGCTGGGTTTGGATTCTAAGAACATTGTACAAAATCATGTTAAAGCAAGCCGTGTGCCCGAAGGGCTTCCCAATCGGAAAAAAATACGAACTGTCATCCGCTATGGGGGTCCCTATACATAAATTGTTTTCACACTGACGTTTATCCTTGCAGTTCCGCTCCGAAATGTGGTAGTTTTTCATACAATTTGATCAGGTTTCGGTATCATTTTGCTTACCGCAGCGGCAGTGTGAAAACAGGGTTAGTAAATAAATGTGCCGGTGCTACTAAATAATAAGTATTTAACAGGTTGCGATTCGATTAGGTACTTTACAATGTATAAGATGATGAGCAGTTAACTTAGATAAATTATTAACTGACACACTAAAAACTGCCAAATAAAAAACTTTTTACCTATAAAAACCCTCGTCTTCCAAAAAACAACACTACAAAGTAAAAAAATAACTTTAATTTCGGAAGTCAGTGGCAAAAAACTAAAATACGGATCCAAAGACTAGTTCACTTTGTAGCTTTTTTTGGAAGTAGGTTGTTTTTTTTTTGTAAAAGTTTTTTTATAAAGTATTTTATGTTCATAACTAAGCATTCTTCATCTCGCTTACTCACTACACAAACATCTGTCCTCTCCATCTCACCTTCACCCTTAATTTTTTTGCCTCATCTTCACCGCACTAGTTTACGTCCTACGAGCATCGTCCGGGTATCTTGGGCGATACATTTTATTGTCGGACGGGACCGAATTATATTATCTAACTATGTGTAGCTACGAGTATAAAGCCACTGCGATCGCGCTGAACATGGCTTGTTTGTAACCTGAGGTAACCACACTTGGTTAAGAATACCTGTCTGTTAAAATGTCAATGTCTAAGAGCCAGAATAGTCTTACTTCTATACATATAAATTAAAATAAAATACAGGTGGGGGACAATGGCTCTTTTATAGTTCGTGAAGCTGATTTTTAGGCTTCCGAAATCAAAAGGAACCCTTATAGCTTTACCATGTCTGTCTGTCCCTGGCTTAGCTCAGAGTCTCTAAGTACTAGAAAGCTGTAATTTGGCATGGGTATACATATTGATCACGCTGATATAGAGGTAAATATATATATTTTTAGGGTACCTCTCTGGCACGTAAAGTAGGGCTGATGTTTTTTTCCCTGTCTATCCCATGGTGTAGGATATCGTTGGATAAGCCGTTAAAAAATATTTAGGGTCTGTCAAAAACATTTTTTGATTCAGGGATTCATTTGCGTAATATTAAGCTTTAAATTGCTATTTTTTGTTAGAGAGAAGTGTCTCCCTGTCAGATAATGGTTGTTTTTAGATATGTCAGTTTTCGTGTCAGTAGCATAAATAACGAAATCAAAAGGAAAACTATCACAGCTAAGTAGGCTTTACAAGTTAAGTAGTAATAGTCGACCAACTTACATTTGCAGTTGGAAAATTGACCGTGACGTATCACGATTAGTGTTGCCCAAATGCAAGAACAAGACGAGACTTAGCCAGTCTTGGTCTTGGTCTTGCGCCAATACACCTGGTCTTGGTCTTGGTCTTGGTCTTGCGCTCCCAGTCTTGGTCTTGGTCTTGGTCTTGCAGCAAGAGTCTTGCAAGTCTTGCAATTACCTATTAGTCTATTACTATTTATTAAAGTTTACTTTAAATCTTAGAAAAACGTATTAGAATTGGAACATTGTGAGCTTGAATTAACATAGCCATAGTAAAGATCAAGCAGATTAATAAATAACTGAAGATTTGATAAGAAATTCGAAAAATCAACTGACCTATATGTCGTTTTCCATGGAAGTAACTGTTTCTTAATAAACATTTATGATTTATAAGCTTTGATTTATAACCTAATCATAATACTACTTGCGTGATCAGTATAATGTATTCATTTTTATTCTAAGCACTCTGAAACTTATTTATTCTTTGGAACACCTGTAGGTACTCTTAAAAAAATTCGAAATTATTTTTCATGAGTATACCTACGCCCTATGGCGGCAATCAAATAGTGTCACAAATGTTATGATTTCGGCGTGGCGGCAACGATTGTTTTAGATTTCAAAAGAAGCCGCCGGCGCGTGTATCATAACCATGTACTTCCGAAAAGCGGCAAATTTCTTTGAGAAGTAAGTACAAAACCTTTGATGCCGCATTATCAAAGTGCCGATGGTTAAAACATAACTATGCATGCACTCAGTTTGATTTTAATAGATATTTTTTTATTCGCTATGTTTATGGTATTAGTCGTAATGCGCATAGGTCCAGTTTTTCATATTCTTTGATACAGTTTTTTGCGTCTCATAGAATTCCTAAGCGTACCTACCTATACACCGAACTGTTACACCTAACTACTCAGTGAAATAGCGCTAAGTCCTAGCTGCAAGACGCAAGAGTCTTGCAGGCTATGTCTTGTTCTTGCTCAAGTCTTGCACGGTCAGTCTTGGTCTTGGTCTTGCTAAAAATACGCGGTCTTGTTCTTGGTCTTGGTCTTGCAAAAACGCAAGAACAAGACCAAGACTGCAAGACCAAGACTGAATTTGGGCAACACTAATCACGATGTATGGGAGAACATGCTTTCATGTTTCCTAATAGCTTCTATAGCATTATTGATATTCATTGACTAGGAATGCTACATTATTACCTTAGTCAATGACGCAGTGGTGCGGTCATCACGAATATTGCGTGAATGCCTGCTCGGTTTCTAATTAACAGCAAGACCTTAATAATGTACCTATAGGACCTTGAAACTTAAGAGCGGCCAACCCTTCATACTTTTCATACGAACGCTCGTACGTGATTATGGCGTTGTAACCATAGATATAAGAAAGAAGGAGATATACCCAGTAGTTGAAAATGTACCAGAACCCGGTGTCTCCAGTTTGTCCCTACTCTCGCCACTACTACATATGCAGTTCAGTAAAAGCAATAGATACGAAATCACGCACATACTCGCATCTCATAAATCAGAACAAAAACAAAAGAAAAACTACGTTAACATGGCTCGCCCCTCCAAATTACTGTTTCAATGTGTGTAGTCACATCCTCACGAAAGAGTTTGTATGTAGTTGTAAGTACTCGTAATATCTCACTTATTACCAGAATTGTTGATCAACTAATCATAACTAGCCGATCGCGCAAGACAACGGACGTGTCGTTTTCATAGAGTACGTCAGTGCAGCGATTAATGACGCCACTAGTCGAGCAACAAATCCGTGATTTGTTTTTTGTTTGACGGCCGTTTCATTACGCACACTTGCGTACAAATACTCTCAAACGTTTTGAATTTTGGAGGGGCGGGCCATATTATCATATTATCGTAGTTAATCTCTACTACACAATCAATATAAACCTTATCCCGTCAAACACAGCGTGCATTTCACATGCACCGTGCAATTTACTCACATGAAAACATCGGTCGCTATCTTTTTGCCGTGTCCATTTATTTTACATTTATACGCTAGTGATTATACTAAATCGGAAAGTTATTGATTCTTCCATTTATAATTGTATTGAAAAATTTGGTGAATCCTAAAAATAAAATAAATAATAGCAATATTTTCATCAGGCAATCGACATTGTTGTCGTTAGCCTACGTTAGTGGATCTGCACAAGGACATCAGTAACTCGTTGCAAAATACGCGATGCATCCGCATAAATAAAGTATCGTTTTGTTATTTTTACATTGATTGTCCAGTCACTTAGCGACATACTTAGGTAGTGGTTAAGAAGCTATGTATTTCCTACAAAAATATTACATTAGCTGTGATATATTAAAACAAAAGTAACGTAGTAAAAGCAAGAAATATGTTACGATTTGTTGTTTTTCATTATTTGAAAGACAAATATAGTAAAATACTTTTACTTATCCATGATTTATAAAGCTTTTAGTTTGGCTTCGGCTTTTATAAGAAACCACTGAACAACACAAATTCTTAAATGTTATCACGATCATGGTTGAAAGCTCAGTAGTTCGGAGAAACGACCATTTACCTGTGACCAGAGTGTTATGATCATGTCGCGCGGACACAGACACGCCCTTGCCACTTCTCCTATTTTTTATATTTTTATGGTTGTAACACATCTTTCTTTGAAACTTTTGAACTAATAGGTATCTTGAGCACTATATCTAGGTTTCTATTAACGGTAAAAATACAAATTTGGAAAAACAAATTCAGCGTAAGCCTGTAAAAATCTGCATTTTTGCACAAATTTTACCTGATTTTTGGCCGTTCATAATGTATTCATAAATTGTAAAAGTAAAGAAAATATCTTCATACAAACCTTGTACATGTAATGAAGATTCCAAATAATAATTAAATAGTACACAAACTTGGGAGGCTTATTCAAAAACACGTATTTCCTGGATCAAGTTTTATGTAATTTCCGCACACTATTTTTCGTTCAATGTTATCGCGATCTCACTTGCTTGTTAATAGTTCTCACTTGCGCTGGATGAAACAACAAGCTTTTCGACCATGCTCGCGTTGAGGATAGATGGACCGGCAAGGACTCTCTTAAAGAGTAGGTAACACTTGAGTGCAACAAGAGACACGTGGTTATTGTTTTCAAAACTTAACGTATTTTACAAAGACTTTCAACTGGATGGACATAAGCTTTTCAGTAGCTTATGTCAATTAAATATTTTTTTGACTTTTCCACCATCGTATTCGCTGAAAGAATGTCACTTTGCGTAGACCCTCAGCTGTGGAGGGAATAACATAGAGCTTTTGGGAAGAGACCATCACAAATGTATGAATGACAGAGACGATAAGACGGTTTTATTTCCCGAATTTTAATTGCCTTATAAACGGCCGGTTACTTGGATATCTAAAATCTCAACTGCAACGTTTTAATGGCGTCTTAAAGTCAAATTGTTACTGCCAGAAACTGTTTCTTGAAATTGCTTTTAGAAACTGACATCTTCATCATCTGCCCTTTTCCCAACTATGTTGGGGTTAGCTTCGAGTCTAACCAGATGCAGCTTAATACCAGTAGGTATCTTACATGGAGCGACTGCCTATTTCACGTCGACAACCCAGTTACTGAGTAACACGAATACCCTTGGAAAGATTGGTTGTCAGACTTTCGGGCGTCTGACTATCTGTAACGACTGTCAAAGATCTTCGATGATGCCCGGAATCTACCTACGGCTTTCTGGTCAATCAGACACGGAACCATCCGTGCGGCTGATGTTCTAGTAACTGTGACTAGGATCCCATGCTAGAAAAACTAGCAGATCAAAATGGACACTTCTCAAATTAATATTTCGTGGCTACCATTTAAAAGACAATCTAATATTATCTCAAAATTTTGTATTCTTCGCGGAGGTGATGGTCAAAGGTCATAAGTGCGCTATTGCCATGGACATACAAATTGCCCGTTTATAACCTGTCTGCATTATAAATGGGGATGTAGGTAAGTTCATGTGAAGACGTTCGTCATCGATGCAACAGAATGTATAGGTAATAACGGCTTTGTTGTAGGGCAAATTGGTACGTAGTTGTAAGCGTGCAAAGGAGTACATATTGCTTGCATGAAGTCTTAATTGGCTCTTGCATAATATGAAATGGAACATTGGTGTACACGTAAATTCATAAGTGCCTTCGCAAGGTCTTTATGAAATCGCACGTTTTATTTAACAAAAATCTGTTTATTGTATCATACCCACTAGGATACCAGAGCAGTGGTGGCTCAGTGGTAACAGCCCTGACTTACGAGTTGTAGATTGTGGCTTCGAATCCAGGCAGGCGCTTTACTTTCTGTAAAAGAATTCACCACCACTGCTCTCAAAAACGATGAAAGAAAACATCGTGAGGAAACCGGCATGTCCTAGAACCAAAAATTCGAAATAATAGGTTGGGGAAAAAGTTTCTTCGCCTTTTTTAAGAAAATTCAAAACATTTTTTAATATAGTTTATTTACATTTAACTAAAGTATGTAGGTACCATTTTGTTCGATAACTTTTTGCCATCTTGTAGGTAGGGACATGATCCCATTGCTATAGAAGTTTTGGGACTTCTGATCAAAATACCGCGACAAGAGGTTTTGGCAGTCCTCTCGTGATGTTAACCTGACACTGCCTAAAAAATTCTGAAGAGACCGAAACAGGTGAAAATCTGAAGATGCAAGGTCAGGACTATACGGCGGATGCATTAACACCTCCCAGCCAAACTCCCTTAATTTTTCCTGACTGGCTAAAGATGTGTCAGGTCTAGCGTTATCCTGATGAAAAACCACACCCCTTCTGTTGATTAATTCCGGCCGCTTTCTCTCAATTTCTTGCTTTAATCTCATCAGTTGTTCGCAGTAGAGTTCATAATCGATGCTCCTGCCTGGTGGTAACAGCTCATAATGAATAATGCCCTTCCAATCCCACCACACACACAGCATCACCTTGTTGCGAGTTAACCCGGGTTTCACCACAGTCTGTGCCCACAAGCCTGACCAGCCTTTGACCACGACCTTTTTCGCACGTTCTTGTCGTCCGTGATCCACTTTTCATCAGCTTCTTCAAAAATGGTTCAGTTTCATTACGTCGTAATAAAGAATCACAAATGAGTACACGGTTCATTAGGTTTCTTTCAGTGAGCTCGTGAGGTACTCAAATATCGAGCTTTTTGTGTACCCAGTTTTTTTCAAATGTGCCAAAACTGTTTTGTGGTCAATTCCCAGTTCTTCAGCTACGTCGTACCTACTGATATGGCCGATCTTGCTCCACTTTTTCAAAAATGGCATCTATTTTATCCGTAATAGGGCGACCAGAGCGACTTGCATCTTTGACATCAAAATTTCCGGATTGAAAACGCTTAAACCAAATTTGTGCTACTCTCACAGACACTGCACTAGGTCCATAAACATCGCAATTTTTGTCGCGGATTGCGTTGCTTTTTTACCTTTTTTGTAGTAAAATTTTAAAATGTATCGAATTTGTTCATTAGATTCACTCATCTTGACAGTACGAAAAACAAATGAAAATCACACATTTTCCTAATTTGAATTTGGAATTATGTTCTTTAAAATTTAAACTTTCAAAGATACCAAAACCAGCTATAGCCAAAGAGATTTTATTACAAGTTCATACATACTATAATGCGAAAAGACTTTTTCCCCAACCTAATATGTATGTATAGAAAATGTATTTTGTAGTTTGTGTTAAAATAGTAGCTTATAAGTGTTATAATATTTATATTCATATTTGGAATTGGCTATTTACTAGCTTTTATTTGATACCCAATATTATTTTACAAGACGGCGGCGAGTACATCTCACACCTTCGCTTTGCCGATGACATCGTCATAATGGCAGAGACTCTGGAACAGTAAGACCAGATGCTGCACAGCCTATATAGAGCCTCACGGTGGGTTGGCCTCGGCATGAATTTGGATAAGACGAAAGTCATGTACACGTCTTGCCGAGTTCAATCCACATCAAAGGGTCCCTTTTCGATGTTGTGAAGGAGTTATGTTCGTTAAAATTTTAACTTTCAATGATACCAAAACCAGCCAGATACAAATACGAGGGCTGCACTAAAAGTATCGGCAATGGAATATTTCCACTGTTCCTGTCATATTAAAATCTTTTTAATTGAAAACTCCTTGGTTTTAAAAATCGAATACCATTTATTTATTTAAAAAAAGATTCTCGGTTTTGTCACAAGGTTTTTTCAAACTTGTTTAGTCGTTGAGAAAATGGAATTGACTCGAGAAAATTCAAGAGCGATGATTTATTATGACTTTCGAAGTGGTTTAACACAAAAACAGTGTGTTGACCGGATGATTTCTGCATTTGGTGATGAAGCCCCATCCAAAACCACAATTTATCGCTGGTTTGCTGAATTTCAACGTGGACGTGTCAAGCTCAGTGATGATCCCCGTCAAGGTCGTCCAAAAACTGCAGTCACCCAAGAAAACGTTGATGCTGTGCGTAAGCTGATTGAGGAAGATCGACATGTGACATACCGCGAAATTCAGGCAACTTTAGACATTGGCATGAGTCAAATACAAATAATCTTGCATGAACAATTAGGTGTAAAAAAGTTGTTTTCCCGATGGATACCGCATTCGCTCTGTGAAGAGCAAAAAGCGGCTCGCGTTACTTGGTGCGTCAGAACTCTTGAAAGATTCCACGCAGGATCCTCAAATGCTGTATACAACATTGTATCAGGTGACGAATCCTGGATATACGCGTACGAACCCGAAACAAAAAACCAGTCACGAGTTTGGGTGTTCGAAAATGAGTTAAAGCCAACAAAAATTGTTCGTTCACGGAGTGTAGCAAAAAAAATGGTGGCCACGTTTGTCTCCAAAACCGGCCATGTTACGACTATTCCTCTTGAGGGACAAAGAACGGTTAATGCAGAATGGTATGCTAGCATTTGTTTGCCACAGGTCGTTTCTGAACTCCGTAAAGAGAACTGCAACCGCCGCATCATCCTCCATCACGACAATGCGAGTTCTCACACCGCACACAGAACAAAAGAGTTTTTAGAGCAAGAAAACATAGAATTATTAGACCATCCGCCGTACAGCCCCGACCTAAGCCCTAATGATTTCTATACTTTCCCTAAAATAAAGAATAAATTGCGTGGACAGAGATTTTCATCACCTGAAGAAGCTGTGGACGCCTACAAAACGGCCATTTTGGAGACCCCAACTTCTGAATGGAATGGTTGCTTCAATGATTGGTTTCATCGTATGGAAAAATGTGTCAAATTTCGCGGAGAATACTTCGAAAAGCAATAAATACATTTTTAAATAGTAATGTTGTGTCACTTCCTTGATTCCCGAAATTGTCAGTGCCGCCCTCGTAGTATAGCCAAAGAGATATTATTACAAGTTCATACATACTATAATGCGAAAAGACTTTTTCCCCAACCTAATATGTGACTACCAACCAACTCGCACTGGGTCCGCGTGGTAGATTACAGCCCACTCCCTCTCGAAGAGAGGAAGCCTGTGTCCCAGCGTTGGGTAGGTCCATTAGTGGTTGATCATGCTACCATCAGGGATTGAGAGCCCCTGTGACATTACCCTTTAGATTCTACTTGCAACATATAAGTACCTACATCGTAGTGGTTTGCACCCGTGCCTACTTGAGTTCGTATTGGATAGGCAGACGATCACATATGTTCGGAGTTCGTATACGAACGAATTTACGGGCAACAGCTAGTATACTTGGGTACTAATGTAATGAAATACGGAACTAAAAAAACAATAATAATTTAATTAAAACGCAAATGAAAACTAAACATCAAATCAATTGGCATGTAAGTTAATAAAATTGTGTAGGTACATATAATATAAAACTGTTCAGTATCCCGTTTGCATTAAAATTGTATGGTAAAAGTGCCTCGAGCATTTAGCTAGTGAAACATGTTTGCTCCTCTTAATTCCTTGCTCAGCTAGTTTAAATAACGTTGAGCATTTGTTTGTATTCATTATTGGCTGCGTTGAATAACTTGAAGCGGTTTTTTGAATTCGGTTTCGATACTTAGTTTTAAACCTCATTACCTACTAGGAAATTAACCAGTTAAACGTGTTTAAACATCTTTGTGTTTCTGTTAATTGGATGTATTTGACAGGGGCAGAATGTTTTAAAATTGGTAACGGTAATTCATATCCGGCTCTAAGGATAATGATTAGCGTTGTGGAGGAATTAATCAATGCCAAAATTGTATTTGTTGTTAGGTTTAGTGTAGGCAGGATATTTTATTATTTAATTTTAATTAATGTGTTTATGTAGTTAAATGATAAATGATTGAGATATAATTTTTATTTCTGTAAGTAGGTTTGTACAAACACTTTTACACGTCATTCATATTTTTAAAACTAGATGAGGTCGGCGTTTCCTATCTGACTACTCAGAGAAGAAAGGCCGAAACAAACTCAGAGGTCACAGTCTCTTTTAAATTCCACACATAATCTTGGTCAGATCATGTGAAGGCCATGTAGATTGGTGTCTGGAATGGTCTTTTGAGGAAAGAACCACACAGATTGAGTGGGCCTGACCAGTCAGAGCACGCATTTGTCAGTAATCGTGCAGCTCTACTACATTACAGCATTACATTGTTTGGATTGTGTGTTCTTGAATGATTCTAGTTACAGGTGCAAAGTTTTATATTAGAAAAACCGTTGTGAATTTAAACAGTAATTATTTCGTATGATATTGACAATTTGAAGAAAGGTTGTAATGTTGGTTAGTTAATTAAGTAGAATATAGATTTATAACGGGAATTTCAAGTAATATTCAGTGCGTTGTGGACCTTAGCAGTTTGTAAAAGACTAGCTGGTGCCTTCCTTCAACCACCCGTTAGAGTATATCAAAGGTTTCAGTTTTTTTTTTCTGAGAAAGCCTTTCATATTGCACCTCTACGTACTTCTAGCTGTCCCTATTACTCTTATGTTCAGAGCAAGTTCGTTCATATGAACTTTAATGAACCATTTATCAAGCAGTGATACTAAAAGTAACTTTTATTAGGCTGGGACTGGGGGGCTTTTTTTTTTTTTGGGTGGGAAATTATCAAATAACTTCTCCCGCTCTGGGCGGAGCGGGAGGGCGTGTCAGACTTTTACTGACTAAAACCCACCCGTGTTCCTTCCGTTGCCTGTGTGCCAGGGCCACGATATCCCTTTCGGACAAACTCGCAACACCGGCAGGTAGGGCTGGACTGGGGGGCTGGGTTTTTATTAGGCTGGTTGGGGCTTTTTTTAGTATTGTTTTAATGACTAAGGTTCAATCGTACAGCACTAATTAACATGATACGAGCATGGATTGTGTGTTATATTCGCTACTGTACTCTTAATTTGGAAATATCTAAGTTCGTAAACACAGATTTATACCACTTATGAGCGAAGTCAGGCATCGAGTTTTAAATCGACCACCAACATCAAGCAAAATCTTAAGCCCAACTTTTATATCCCCACATTCAATTACAATATTAACTACACATTTCTTCAATCAACAGTATTACCCTTAATGATTAGCCTTAGGCATTCAATCCCCCACAACAGAGCTTGCCAAACAGCGGTTCATCCAATTAGACGGCAGAGTAAACATCTGCAGATTAACCAAATAATGTTTGTGTAACAATGGATCACGAATACATTCGATATTAGGGGCTGATCACGGGCAAACACACTGCATCTATTGTTGTATCACGTTCTGTGGAGACCAGGTCCTTGTGGGTTGTACCTACGTACATAGGTAGGCTTGGCTGTATACGGAGGTAGGTGTAGTTCAGATACCGCTTTTGTTGCTACCTAGTGATGCAGGATAGATCAACTGTGTGTTCTGCTAATCAATGAGGTTTCTGTTGAAGCTGGTCATTGAATATTTGTGTTTGATTATTCTGAATATTGATTGTAAAAGGTGCTCTCTGTTTTTATATGTTTAAATGTTAGGAGTGGAGAAATAGATGTTGGTGACAATGTAGATGCTTAGGACTTGAGCTGACTAATGCAGCTTCATGAGAAATGGATAGTTACTGCACACATTATGCGTATAACTCATGCAATAGCATACATTACTCGTACTCTTGACATCAAGTGACCGGGATGACAGAAGCATGAAGCTTGAAAACATCAAGTTTCTCCCAAAAATGCGCAACATATTTTAGGATAGTTCCCCTAGTAATTTCACTTGCATTTCAACCAACGACACGCTTTTTACCCGACTGTCCCAGAAAGGAGGGTAATGTTTTTCAAGAGTATGTACCTATGGCTAATTCTTTGGCACGCTCTGTAGCCTAAACGGCTTGATGTATCTTAACTTAAGAGGTGTCGTTAGATTCGTCTTAATTGTGACAGTGATATGGCTATATCATATTTATTTATTGAGCCTACAAATACAAAAAAAAACCTAGTAATAAGTAAATTCCAAATATATTATATAATATTTGAATCGATTCATAACTAGCTTTCATTTGATACCAATAAAAAAAAACCCTTTCCCTCCCTTTTTTAGGGTTCCGTACCCAAAGGGTAAAACGGGAACCCTATTACTACGGCTCTGCCGTCTGTCTGTCTGTCAGTCCGTCTGTCTGTCTTTCACCAGGCTGTATCTCATGAACCGTGATAGTTAGACAGTTAAAATTTTCACAGATGATGTATTTCTGGTGCCGCTATAACAACAAATACTAAAAAACAGAATAAAATAAACATTTAAGGGGGCTCCCATACACCAAACTTGATTTTTTTGCTCGTTTTTGCTAGATATTGATAACGGCAACAGGTAGACGCTTGAAATATTCACAGAATATTTAGTTATATGTTCACTTTAAAAATAAATAATTAAATTAAAATAAAACAAGTATTTAAGGGGGCTCCCATACAACAAACGTGATTTTTTTGCCATTTTTATAAATAATGGTACGGAACCCTTCATGCGCGAGTCCGACTCGCACTTGGCCGGTTTTTTTGTTTTGTCTTTTTAGTTATGTGTTTTTGCAGTCGCATTTTTTGCTTTTTTTTAATAATTCGTTTTTATACCTTATTGTATTAACTACCAAACAACCCGTCCCGCATAGATCTAACCAACCACACATTTCACTGTTCTACAACCAGCCCTACCTGCACCACCTAGCTCGGACCACTCAACCATATGTCATCTATCCGTAATAATAATTCACGCAATGGTTTCCACAGTTTGCTTCCACACAAACAAGGTCTCTACCACTTTATTGCGCTATGAATATTTGAGGGGTGGCCAGAAGTCGACGAGGTTTGATTTAGTGCTTTTCTGTTATAGTATTTGAAGTGCTAAGGTATTTTTGGATCGTGACTTTGTGGTGTTATTTCGTAAAGTTCAATCAAAGAAAGTTAGATTATAATAAAATATAATAATATAATAAATAATATTACGATGCTTCCCTACTATAGATTAAGATTATGCTTATTATCCAAATTGATTGTTCACAAAAACAAAAATTCCTAGTTTTATTAAAAGAAACCGCCCATTTGTATATGCTCGTACAGACTAGTGCGATATCGCTCGCGCGACGCGACACTAGTCTAGTTACACAATTTCTTTGTCGGTGCCTGTCGCGCCCACGATATCGCGCGAAAGCGAAAGAAAAAAAAAATTTTTGATTAAAAAATGTATCCAGAGAAAATATTACAATTACGTAACTGTCATCAACATGGAAAGAAAAAGATCCAATAAATCATATACTAAAGTTTCATTTTGCTTGTATGTATGACTGTTTCAGAATATTCATTCAAATTAACATAAAAATAGGGAGCTAAATATGATTGCGGCCATAAGTCAGTTAAACTACTTACATGGATGCAAGAATGATTAATGATTAATTAAATAGCATCTGATTAACGGTGTTAATCGTATCTCTAATGCTTTAGTTTCTTAAGGAAGCGATGAACGTTCACATAGGTACTGCATGACCATTTCTATTTCTACTCTACTGTAGAATAGAAATCGCTAGTGTAACCTTCTCGGTAGGAAACTGTCAACCATATACACCAAAACGTATTTTTTTGTCTTGCTTCCCTACGGTTCTCGTGCCCAGCAGGTTATGCTGGTGTAAATAAGTATATCAAATACTTAATGATTTATATAGAGATGTTAATGACGGCCGTTTTATTATGGTCCAAAGGAACCGCTTTATTTTCTAGGAAACCAAAGTTTTAGACCTAAGTATATTCATAGTTTCAGCCGAAAGACGTCCACTGCTGGACATAGACCTCCCCCAGGCACCGCCACTTCGACCGGTTATGTGCTTCCCGTATCCAACGGATTTCTGCGGCCTTTACAAGGTTTCGGTCCACCTTGTGGGAGGCTTTCCTACGCTACGTCTTCCGGCGCGAGGAAGAATATTTATTTATTTATTTATAATTTATTTCTAAAACACTTAGCCTATTTTACAATTTTTTTATAGCCGCACAACGAAAACCTCACAGGGTTTATCTGTGTGCCGGTATACTACCTAGATATTTTACATCTGAGTGAACGTCTAATTTTGTTTACTTCGAACATTGGTCATCATGACTTTGATTTACAAAGCCACCGTTCGGACTAAACTTTGTTTTCCAAAGCCTTATACTCGGAAGCGAGCAAAATCAGTAATGTGTGCCGTGCAAAATAAACGGACAGATTCGGACTGACCAATACTGGCATCTGTGTGTGTTGTCAAAGACGACTAAGGGCGTCTCTCACAGACCATGCTTTGATGCTACTTTGCTATGTAAAGTAACCATCACAAACGAATGTGAACAATATTTGTACAGCATATTTGTTAATATCCAAATGAAACGCTTGCTTGATTAGCTTATACGAATATGATCATTATTTACATGAAACATAAGGTTCTTATTGTTATGAAACACTTTATTAGGAAAGAAAAGTCAAAGTAGGTACGATCTGTGAATCTTGCCCTAAGTGATTATAAATGTTCATAGACGTTTGTCTACAGTCTACGGGACGCGAAACTAAAAGGTCTGCAAAAGCTCACTGTTTCGATTTCTACGGGAGACATAGTGGTGAAGACAGTGAAAACACACCTTAATGAGAAAATTTGTACACAGAAAAATTAATAGTGGTTACCATGCATCAGGCCATGCATATAACTATTTTATGTTTTGTGAGATTAGTGATTGTAAACGCACCAACGTGATACGATACAAGCGAAATTTCTATTCTAGGGATTTTTCCATGATTCAATTAATGAAATGTACCAACCCCAGCGTGGTTTAACCAGACTCGATGACTCAAATGAACCCAAAGATTCAAACTATCCCCAGGAGCCTCATGTTTCCTATTCCGTGGATTTTTTTATAAAATAAATCTTCTATGCCAATTTCGTCCCAAAAACACAATATCACCATCTTGAAAATTGGCTAAAACAACGGCACCCTATCAATTCAATTTAGAAAGCTAAGTAGTGTACCAGGTACGGAACCCGTACTCACTACGCTATAAATAAATCAATTCAAAACCGCTTGGGGTGTCCACTTCGCCTGGGGAACTCTAAATTCCTAGAGGGTGTCACTAAATCACTCGTTATTGTTGAATGTACCTACTGTTGAGAATGGTCAAAGGATATTCGCTGTAATATTATCCAGTTTAGAACGGGGAGAAGATTTGGAGTTAGTTGCTTAGCAATTATATTATATATATATTATATAGCTTATATTTGTCAAAAAACGACAATATTGGCACATTTCCACGACAGGTGCTGCTTAAGGTGAACCCGCAACTGCAGCTCGCGAAATTCAAATTTTCTTAAGTTTTTTGCAATTTGCAGTCAGTGTCAGGTTGTATCTTGATCAAAATATGATTCGCGACTTTAACAGATACGTATTTACAGAATTATAATAATATTCATTTAATTCAGATAAGTAGGTATCCATAGAGCTAGTTATACACATACCTAGAGTAAGATGTTTACAATAAATTATCACACTAATATGAGATCAATAAAAGCAATAGTTCTACAAGTCAAACCCAATAAGAAAGGTTACATTACATGCAAAGACATTGGACTATTAATACTTTCATAAATTGCCTTCAGAATGTTGTTACCACTGTCACAGCTCCTCTGCATCAGGGAGGCAGCTCTCTTGCGCAAGATTGCGAAATAATCATCAGTACGAGCATGTTTACGCCCGATGCACTACAGAACCGGGGCAGCCGCAACAGCACTCTGAAGGCATGTATGTATAGAAAATGTACTTTGTAGTTTGTGTTAAAATAGTAGCTTATAAGTGTTATAATATTTATATTCATATTTGGAATTGGCTATTTACTAGCTTTTATTTGATACCCAATATTATTTTACAAGACGGCGGCGAGTACATCTCACACCTTCGCTTTGCCGATGACATCGTCATAATGGCAGAGACTCTGGAACAGTAAGACCAGATGCTGCACAGCCTATATAGAGCCTCACGGGGAAGACTGGATTCCCCCAACGCGAATGTACACGTACATCAGTGGTGGGGAGACCCGGACTACCAGGCACTTCTTCTCCTGCAACCGAGCGGGTGGGCAGGTTGCGGATAGCCCAACTCCGGCTGCGGGACCGACTAGTAATGGTCGATCCCGCACCCGAAGCATCTCAGAGAGATCCCGGACAAGAGAAGTTTCCAAAGGCCAAACCCCAGGCTTAGGTTAACCCATGTACCTCTTCCTATGTTTCCTACCACCTAACTCTCCATCCTTTCCTATCCATAAATCCTGTCGATCCCAAATCCCTAAGCTAAATCCCAAGCCTAGGGTGACCCCCAAGAACCCGTACCCTTTACCCACGAATACCTTCCCCCCTATCCCTATATCCCGTCGGTCCCAGAGGAGGGGTAACCTCGATTCCAAAAAAGCCCACCCCCCAATACCAATTTAAAATGCAGAATGAGGAAATTTCTACCCAGGTGGGTCCCGGCCAAGCCGGGGAATCCCACACCGCCTCGGCGGTCAGCCCCCAACGTAATCTGGGGGGGGCACCAATCTGCTCTTTGGTGCCGCGCTTTTCAGCGCGGCCGGCTGCTGCTTTAGCGCCTACAACCCAGGCTGCGACTCACGCGCCCAAAAACCTGACCCTGGCTGCGACCAACGCGCCACACAACCCACCTCCGGCTTCGACCCACGCGCCAACACCCACAACGAAGGTAGTGCCTTCCACGAGTCTCTGGCAACAGAGCATTGTGCGTAGCAGCATTACCTACCCGGACAAGGACCAACACAGACAGAGAGGGACGGGGAAGGAGGACGGACCTGGCAGCTCTAACACTTTCCCGGCCGACGGAGTACGCCTGCTGTACAAGCGCGGAAAAGTCGCTCGAGGAAAGAAAGTAGGCGACCGAAAGCGCAACACCCGCGACGGCTTTAGCCAGCGCGAAGCGCGATCGGACGCCGAAGAGACAGTACGCGACCAGCCGCGAGTACGCGAAGGGGCAACCCAGCGCGAAAAGCGGCCGGACGCGGAACCATGCGTCCAACTGCAAGTACGCGAAGGGGAAACCCAGCGCGAAAAGCAGCTGGACGCACAATTAAGCGAGCAGGGGCAAGTACGCGAAGGGGCAACCCAGCGCGAAAAGCTCCCGCACGTGACAGAGCCTGCCGGAGCCGCCAGTCGACCCCAGGACACCGACAGGATCGACGACCGACCTCAACCTCAACGGAGAAGGGGCAGGCGTTCTGGATCCTCACACACTCAGGCGTTGCCGGCAAAGACTACTGCGCCAGGCACCTCCGACCCGCAGCCTGGACCGAGTGGTACAGGGCCGGCGAAGAGGGAGCGCCCTGATGATTCGGCCTCACCGAGCACGCTTCAGGGGGACGCCAAGCGTGTGAGGGTCCACTCCGCTCAGGGGGTGCAGAGGACCTACGCGCGGGCCACGAAGGACATACCTGCGCGGCTGGCCGTAGCAATCTGCTTCCCTCCTCCCTCCAGAGACCTGACCAAGGAAGAGGCCACACAGATCAAGACAGACCTGGAAAACTTGATGTTGGACACGGACTCGACGACACTGCTGCCGGCCTTCCGCGGATACCCACGGGTAGTGGAGGGCACCGTGCAGCTGTGGTGTGAGGATGACAACGCCCTGACCTGGTTAACACAGAACGTACCGAAGATTAAACTTACAGACACCGACCTCACGCTGACGGTGATGAGACAGTCCGACGTACCTACCCGCGTCCGAGCTTCACTCTTCGTCCCACGTTACAAAGGTGACATAGCCTGGCTCCAAAGTATTCTGATACGTCAGAATACCTGGTATGACATAGCCAGGTGGTCGCTGTACAGGGCTACTACCGTCGGTGGTGACAACTACGGGACTTATCTGACCCTGGGTGTGCCACCGGAGGAAGTCGAAAGGGTCCTGGCTCGGGAGCGTCGGATATCGTACCTGCTCGGGTCGATATACGTGCGCTTCTGGCCCTCGGCCCAACCCTCTGACACATCGACCCAACCCACTGACACCCCGACCGACATCACGGACCCGACCACGACGCAATCGACGACGACAAAGACGAGTGACACGGACATTGACAAACTGGAGGAGGTCATGGCCCGAGCGGCAATGGCTGATGTAGAGGACGACACACCGGCCGCATCACCTGGGTGGAGCGAGCTTCTGTTAGCCTCGTCTCCGGGAGCTCGACACGACGAACGGCACAGGGTGGAGGAGGTGGAGGGATTGTCCGATGGATCCGTCTCCGACTAACTCCGCCTCACCATCGTCATCGCCCCTCTACATAATACAGACCAACCTCCAGCATAGCCAGACCGCCACGGCTAGTTTGCGGAGGGCGCTGGAGGTTAAGCCTCGGACCATCGCACTGATCCAAGAGCCGTGGATCAGGAACAACAGAGTATGCGGCCTCGGTAACATCGGAGGTAAGCTAATCCTCAACACACACAGCCCAGACAAACCTAGAACCTGCGCCTACATACCCAAAGATATCCCTATCGCACCACTCACTCAATTCTGTTCCAGAGATCTGACAGCCGTTAGACTCCAGACAGAAGACGATGTCCCAGACGTTGTACTGGCCTCGGTATACATGCCAGGCGAGAACACCGACTGTCCGCCGAAAGAGATGACCGACCTAGTGCAGCACTGTGAGCGAGCCAACCTTGACCTGATCATCTGCACTGACTCGAACGCCCACCACCCGCTCTGGGGCAGCGACACACCGAACTCCAGAGGAGAGGTACTATCCACCTATTTATTCTCAACTAACCTTTACATCGTAAACCGCGGCTCGGAACCCACTTGGGTCACAGTCCGGGGACAAACGATCATAGACCTAACGCTTGCTACAGAAAACGCGACAAACAGTATCACAAACTGGCACGTGTCGGACGAGCCTTCATGCTCAGACCATAGAAGAATCCGATTCACACTAACAACCAACATCAGAAAGCCCATACCGGGACGAAATCCTCGGCGCACCAATGTGCCAGGATATAAGCGTCTCCTAGCCTCGCTATTAGCTAGGCACTTAACACTGACAAACTTAACAGACCCTACACAACTAGAATACACTGTCACAAAGTTATCAGAATACATAACCGAAGCCTACCATGCATGCTGCAGACTAAGGGTGCCACAAACCAAGGCTGAGAGAAACCCCTGGTGGAACGCCGAACTTAGTAAACTCAGAGATGCACTTCGTAAGCAATTCAACAGAGCTAAGAACACCAGACTTCCGGACGACTGGGAGCTATACAAAGAAACTCAATATCTGTACAGAAAACAGATCAGGACTGCCAGGCGAACAGCTTGGCGGAAGTTCTGTGAATCCATAGAGACAAATAATGAAGCCGCAAGGGTTAGGAAGATCCTATCAACCGACCAGGACCGAACTCTTGGCGCGCTGAAAAAACCCGACAACTCATATACAACAACTGACCATGAAACCAGCAAGGTCCTTCTTGAGACTCACTTCCCGGACTGCAAACTCCTGGAAGACAGGACGTGGGAGGTTGTGCCAGAATGGACCCCAACGGATCGAGACTGGTCAAGAGCCCATAATATAGCAACAGAAGACCGTATAAAGTGGGCTATCAACACGTTTCAGCCTTTTAAGTCAGCAGGACTGGATGGCATCTTTCCAACCCTGCTACAATGGGGGATAGATCACCTGACACCGTGGCTGGTGGAGATCTATCGAGCGTGCATAGCACTTAGACACATACCACTAGCATGGCGCGAAGTGAAAGTCATCTTCATACCCAAACCTGGCAAAACCGACTACACACAACCCAAGGCTTATAGGCCTATTAGCCTTACATCCTTCCTACTGAAAACCCTGGAGAGACTCTGTGATAGGCACATTCGAGACGGACCTCTTCGGAGAAAACCACTCCATAAACAACAGCATGCGTACTCCACAGGCAAATCAACAGAATCCGCGCTACACACCGTGGTTTCTAAGATTGAATGCGCAGTGGACCACAAATGTTCATCACTGGCTGCCTTCATTGATATCGAGGGCGCCTTTGACAAAACCATGTTTAACAGCATTAACATGGCCCTAGACAGACACAACATAGACTCCACCCTGAGCGGCTGGATCACCAATATGCTCAAAATGAGAGCTGTACAGGTCACGATAAATGACACCACAAGGGCCATCGTGGCGAAGGGCTGCCCGCAAGGGGGCGTCCTCTCGCCACTTCTATGGAACCTGGTTGTAGACAGCCTCATCAAAACACTCAATGACAAAGGTTATTTCACCGTAGGCTACGCCGACGACATAACCATAATAATAAATGGCACCCACGAAAACACCCTATGTAACCTAATGCGCCAGGCTTTGAAAATAGTAGAAGACTGGTGCAACAAACACCAATTGTCAGTAAATCCGACAAAAACCGAACTGATTCTCTTCACAAAAAAGAGGAAGCTGGCGACACTACAACTGCCACGACTCTTTGGAACTACCCTAAGCCTATCAACCGAAACCAAATACCTGGGCATCTATTTGGACAAACAGCTGAACTGGGCAAAACATACCAACTACATTACCACAAAAGCCAGTGTATCCTTGTGGCAGTGCAAACGACTGCTCGGAAGGAATTGGGGCATCAGCCCCAAGGTCACCCACTGGCTATACACCACAGTCATCCGACCAATTATCACATATGGCTCACTGGTCTGGTGGCCCAGGACGGACCTGAGCACAGCCCAAAAAGACCTCGAAAAACTGCAGCGGTTTGCTTGTGTAGCAATAACTGGCAGTATGAGGACTGCACCAACTGCCGCTTTACAGGTAATGCTAGGACTGCCACCCCTACACCTCATCGTGCGGGAGGAGGCAGCCTTGGCCGCCTTCAGGCTCCACCTATCGGGAACCCTGAGCAAAGACTCTAGGGTCAAACACACACGCATAAGGGAAGATGCAATCAAACGACAACCGATGATGGCATCACCCTGAGACAAAGCCCCGAAACTACACTTCTTTCAGAAGCATTACAGCGTTACACTCACGGAAGAACGGTGTGACCACTCAGGCCCAAGAGAGATGAGAGTATACACCGACGGATCAAAGACCAACTCCGGAACCGGAGTCGGAGTCTTTTCACACGATTTTAACATAAATATATCCAGCCCGCTTGGAATGTTCAACACCGTCTACCAGGCGGAATGCGTGGGCATTATACAAGCGGCTTACGCCATAGAAGCCAGGAAAGTTACGGACACCCGTATACGTATACTGTCCGACAGTGCCTCAGTTCTGCAATCCCTAGAGAAAAAATATATTACATCCAGACTAACACTAGAATGTCACAATGCACTGGAGCGGGTGACAGTGTGCCACCGTAACGCAGTGACACTGCAATGGATAAAAGGACACAGCGGATCTCTGGGTAACGACGCAGCTGACGAACTAGCTAGGAGAGCATCCAGCGCGTCAGTCTGTGGGCCCGAACCTATTGTACCCATCCCCTTTAACCAAATACGCAGGTGGCTACAGGAGTTCACCCACACACAAGCGGAGAACTGGTGGACCTCGACACCGGGCTGTAGGCAGTCCAGGGAGGCCATGCCATCCTTAGATGGCAGACTAACCAAGCGTTTGCTACGCCTGGACAGGAACGGCCTGCGCTTGGTGACGGGGACCATCACAGGACACTGCTCACTAAACAAACACTTCCACAATATAGGCATAACGGACAGCCCTCTGTGCAGGGCTTGCATGGAGGCTGATGAAACCGTTGCACATGTGCTCTTTGACTGCACAGGCGTCAGCCAGATAAGAACAGAAACCCTCGGGTCACCCAGATCTTTCACAGATATTCTACGCAGACCAGAAGATCTAATAAGCTTCTGGAGGGAGGTGGGCTGGTTGGAATAAACCAATGACGGCCGCCATGGCCCACGCACAATGGTCCACATGAAGGACTAAGTGCGGAAACCAAACCCTCTAACATAGAACATAGAACATAGAGCCTCACGGTGGGTTGGCCTCGGCATGAATTTGGATAAGACGAAAGTCATGTGCACGTCTTGCCGAGTTCAATCCACATCAAAGGGTCCCTTTTCGATGTTGTGAAGGAGTACGTTTACCTAGGGCAAGTTATCAAGCTTGGTAGGCACAACTTTGAGAATGAAGCCGACAGAAGGATCCGGTTGTGTTGGGCAGCGTTTGGAAAACTACGTCAAGTCTTCTCGTCGCCAATCCCACACTGTTTGAAGACTTAGGTCTTCAACCAGTGCGTCCTGCCCATTATGACATACGGTGCCAAAACGTGGACATTGACAGGGCTGGTCCACAAATTCAAGGTCGCTCAGCGCGCTATGGAGCGGGCTATGCTCGGAGTTTCTTTGAAGGATAAGATCAGATATAAAGTTATTCGGAGGAGAACCGGAGTTACCAACATAGCCTGCAGAGTAAGCAAGCTGAAGAGGCAGTGGGTTGGCCGTGTTTGTCGAAGGAACGCTGGCCGGTGGAGCAGATTTATCCTGGAGTGGAGACCGCGTATCGGCAAGCGTAGTGTGGGACGCCCCTCAGGTAGATGGACCGACGACCTTAAAAAGGTGGTTGGAACAGACGATGCAGAAGGCGGACGACAGGGTGTTAGCCTGGGAGAGGCCTTTGTCCAGCAGTGGACTGCTATAGGCTGAGTTGATTGATTGATTGTTATTATTAAAATCACAAAATATATTTTTTATACCCCTCTCTTTTTTGATTTGCAGATGCCATATCAAAATTTTGTAGCCTATGTCACTCCCGTAATTAATTCAAATCTAACGATACCACATATGTTACCATTTATCAAACCGTTTATGCTACAGAGCGTGCCAAAGAAATAGACATACACTCGAAAAACATAACCCTCCTTCTGAGGCAGTCCGGTAAAAATAAGCACTAATTCATAATTAAACACACTATTAGAGCTGAGGGCAAATTTTGTTGTCACGGGCATTGTCAGAATTGTCGCCGACCGTCAGTTTCTAGTAGTACCGAAACGGTGACGCGCACTGAAACACTTGGTTCTATGGAAATTGTTGACAATGCCGCCTCTAGCAGCGGCCGCCAATGTATCTTCCTGCTCTGTGAAGCAGTAATAATATTAAAGTTCCATATCAAAAACAAAACACAACCGATCTTTTTAAGCAGTATCAAAAAGACTTATACACAAGATAAAAGCTTAAGCATTGGCCTCATCCAGGGTTGCACCACGCGGGAAATCATGTTCCACCGACTGGGAGCACATAGTGCGCGCGGCCCTAAACGGAACATGTATGAGGGATGTGTGAGTGTGTGCGTAGATTAGGGTGGCTAGGATTCGGAAGACAGGTTTTATTGTTCGGGATATTTTTTAGGATGGTTTGGTGGGCAAAAAAAGGATGTTACTGTAACATCCTAGAAATACTTGATAGGTAAGTTCGACTACGTGCCGGAATGTTTCTTTTACCGTTAGCTAAAACCTGGGATTAAACCAGGTCAGATCAGAGATCTAGAGTTAGAGAAGTTAGCATCAGATACCGTAAATTACTGGGAAAGCTCAAGGTCATCCTATATAAAGAAAAATAACAGCTACTTACTGAGTATGTGTGTGTTAATCACGAGTTTTTGCATTGATCTCCAACTTGAAGTTAGGTTTCACACTTTCATTTATTACATCTTATGCCTTAAATCTTATCTTATCAGTTTAGGAATTCAGACAAAAAAAGAAAAATACCACAAAAACAGAGCATTGCTGATTACGAATGAATAGATACTTAAATGTTCAGACAAACCAATGTTTTTAAACCTGCCTTGCAAAATAATTGTCAATAACATATCGTTTATATAAACCATGTATCAAACATGTCAATGACGTAGTTTCGGACATGCATTGATAACTATTTTGGTCACCTCTTTGACATTTTAACAAGTCTACAGCTTTGTATAAAATTAGTATTTACAACTTTTTTTAGGTGTAAACGATAAACGAAAACAAATATGCAGAAGAAACGTAGAAAAAACGCATTAAGAATGCAGAAAACAAACTAAATCCTAAATTTTCGTAAAATGATGCCCTCCCTACTCGGCGGGTATGCAAACGCTAGCTCCCACGAGCAGTACAATTTATGTCGGGCATTCCCTTGAATTTTCTTTTGTTTTTTTTTTCAAAAGTAACGCTACTCCTTGCTTGTAGCCTCTAGGGTGCCAGTTATGTAGAAATGATTGAAATAATATTCACGTTTGGGTACAGACGGAACTGCTGTAGTGTACAAGACCTTAGTATTTTTATTGATATTTTTTTTGCAGGTTTTTATTACTAAAGGTTTTATTAAGCCATGTACTTTCTTGATCTTATTCGTTAAAGAGTTTTGCACATAACCTAGATCTCGGTTACTTTCCAATCCCTTAAATGGTCCATGTCAACTCTCTACCATTAGAGATATTGAATGCTGAAAAATAACTTTCAGTCTTTTGAGTGCGCCCCAGTTGTGTAGATGAATAATCATGGAAATTACACACTACATTATTTCAACTTTAAAAACTAAGAGCTTATTCATCAAAGCGCAAGTAAAATTACTACTGCATTGTTTTAGTGTTAAAAATCGCGCTGCTAACAGCCGTTGTCACCGCAAGCCGCGAGGAAAACAAGCCGACAACAAAACAAATTTGCAACAACGAAATTAGCGAATATCTCACTGTCTAGGGGGCGCCGAGTTTCCGAAACACCGTAACTAAACTAAAACTAAATAAGTGGCCGAAAAATGTTGTGACAACCACCGTTTTTCACGGATCTCCCGTCCCGCAAGCAAGGGCCCTCAAAACCGCGCTCATTGTATAAGCTAAGGGGGGTCAGGAGACCAAGTTACAGTGGTCGTTACAAGTAGAAAAACAAGGTGGTTAATCCGAAAACTTTCCTTAATTACGTTCGTACGAAACTAATTCCCTGAACGAATTAAGTGCGAGCTGAATTTGGGTGAAATCCTGGATCAGATTATGAATGTAGGTCCCGGGCGGCGGAGAACGCGCCCGAACTTTTTGTTTAAAAACTGCACAAAGGGGAACGTCCACTAAAAACTACATGAAGATGAAATATTAGGGAATGAAAACTGTGAGGAAATAACACAGGTAGGTAGGTACGTGTGGTTATTATATGGAAATGCTGGGTCGCTGTCACCGGATACGGTGAAGAGGAATTATATATACCTATATAATTGTATAGGCATAATACGGTATCAAGCATGAGCTATAGCTTCGGAAATGTCCGCCTCGTATCACAAAACCCAATAAACAACAAACAGCAAACGCTATTATTCTATATATTGCAAACCGAGTTCCTCAATTCAATCACTAAATATTTAATGGACTTGGCTTTTAAAAAACGTGCCACCGAATAAAATAAAAACTCGTTCAAAACTCGATTCGAAAAAATTGGCAAAAATTAATTGTAAAAAAAGATGGTGATTAAAAAACAGCCCGGAGTAATGAAACGGCGCGTAAATATTCCAATTATGGCGGGTACAAACTTCGGCGGTCGTTATTCGGGAGGTTTCCAAAAAAAATTAATTAGTCATTCGCGCCCAGTCCCTCCGACTTCTAAGTAACTTAATGTCGTAAAAAGAAATTAGAATTTTTTCTTTGGCGACTTTAGAAATAAAAATTCGTTGTCCCCATGTGGACTTATTTTCACTTGCGTTTAATTGGAGTTTACAGACGCAGGGAACTTTTTAATCTGTGGTTGTAACTTTTTTTTTAATAAACAGAGGTAACAATTTTTTTATTGGTGGCGCACGCGATGGCTTCGGGGAGTGTTTGTGCGGGCATCCCCTATTAAAAACTATTTTGTTTATTTTGTGCGTAATGTCAAAGATAAATAAAAAAAATGGTCAAGTGCGACTAGGAATCGAGCACCGAGGGTTTTTACAATTTCTTTGGTTTCACTTTAAAGTACTACATGATACAAGTTATTTTATTACTGCCCCAAGTTTACACCAACAAGTTTGGTTTTATACGACAGGCAAATCAATTTACTAACATGAGGGCTTTAAGAGCCTTGTGCGAAGCACTTGTAAAGAGCCACTTAGAACACAACGCGACTATATATTTGGATTCATAGTGAAGCTACAGTAAAATAAATATATACTTACAGTGAAAATACAGTACGATGTTAGAGCGGATACAAAACAAATATATTAGGTTTTTGTATTTGAGGTTACATGGAGCATACCCAGGATACCCATTGCTGTATCCAACCTTATTTATTTTGGGAATGGAATAGAATAGAATACAAACACCATAAAAATTACAGATATTAATGTTGAAATTTTACATCATCATCAGAATCGGCAAACGTAAGGTAGGACGCCCTTAGGCTAGGTGGAGCGACGATCTTCGCAGGGTGGCTGGTGGCAGCTGGATGAGAGTTGCCGAGAATCGAGCTGAATGGCGTGCAATTGGACAGGACTATGTTCAGCAGTGGACTGCTATGGCCTGAAATTTTACATAGGGTGACACAATGGGCGGATGAATGGTTGGATATTATACAGATTAAGCGGGAACTAGTCAAATTCAAAGTCAAAAAATTTCAAATAAACCAATTACAGGCACTTTTTAATTGTCAATGGGTCGATCAGTCAGAAAGATGAAGCTATTTGCCCATTCCAAAGCGTAGTATGTTCCTATGGAGAAGATCGAGCAAGAAACTGCACGGACACACTTTTAAATTAAAATATTGTTACAAAATATTGGTAACATCATTCATGTTGAAATTATACATGTAAGAACAATGTAGAAAGACGTGCAAGTTAAAAGCGTCCGTAATAAATAAAAATAAGAACCGACTACCAACAATAACACTACAAAGTGAAAAATAACTTTAATTTCGGAAGTCGGTGTCATTGGATCTGCATTTGAGTTTTCACTTTGTAGTGTTATTTTTGGTAGTCGGTTCTTATTTTTTTGTAAAACGTTTTTTATTTTTCACTTTTTAGTGGGTCAGTTTTGAATGTATCTAAGTTACAATAGCCTAATGTTAACTGCTCATCGCCTTTTACAAAATATTACTTTTCCCGATGCTGGGACGTTGATTGTTGAGGAGTTCTCCTGGTAAGAACTAGGAGAACTGCCACTCACCATGTGCATAGTGACGAGCATAAATTGCTTTAGTTCCACTTCACCAAATGGTGCTTTCATAGAGCAAATGGACGAGTTACTATAAAAAATACCCAAATCGCTATAGGTTTGCCTATAAAATTTGAGGGTTTCCCTCGATTTCCATGAGATCCCCTCATCTGATTCTGATTTGGTGCCAATGGCACCTCGGGAGTATACCCTTTGAAACCAAAAAAAAATTCAAAATCGGTCCATAATTAACGGACTAAACACGTAAAAAACATACAAAAAAAAAATACCGTCGAATTGAGAAGCTCCTCCTTTTTGGAAGTCGGTTAAAAATATATAAAAAGAATAAATAGCCCCTTTGTTCCATGTACCTAATAAGGTTAAATTTAAAATTTTACCATACTGTCTATTCGGCTGTGCGTACCAGATGAGTATGTGAACAGGCGGCGTCAGCCTCAGCTGGTGATGGTGCCAACCGCGCGCAACAATCTACTTCAGAGCTCAGCGACAAACAGCTTAGCTAGACAGCTGTGGCAATGGGGCAAGGAAAGAAAAATATGGGTTTATGCATCTTACATTAGTCCCAAAGAAAACTCTATGGCAAATCTAGAATCTAGACATCCTAACATAGAAAATTAGCTGATAAAATTGACTTGTTTTCTTGTTCCCTGAACGACTTTACTCTAGCGGCCTCTAGGAGGTTATATTATAACTATGTTAAATTTAAGTTCAAATGTTTGTTTAGTTTATTGTGAATTTAGCTGATATTATAAGTAGTTTATAATATTTAATAAAAATAAAGTATAGAGATTTATAATTATTTATATTTAACTATCGCATTAGGGCCACCTGTAAATATATATTTAAGGTGTTATAATAAAACATAAATAAATAAGTTGTGATACCTTTCTTAAAGTACATTTTCAAACAAGAAAATATAACATAACATTACGCCTGTATTCCCCGAAGGATTAGGCAGGGGATTACCTAAAGTGCACCCAAACGCCAGTTATGTTTAAGTCCCATGTAATACTCGTAGGGGGCGAGACTATTGACATGAACCAGGCTCAAATCCAGACTCAGAAAAACCCAATAACACTGCCCGACCTGGAAATCTAACCCAGGACCTCACGCTCAGCAGTAGCGCTTGCGACCACTATACCAAGGAGGCGAATAATATTTTACTTAATATTTATAAACTTAAAATAATAATACTATGTACATCCGTAAACAAAAAAGAGGGGAAAGAATCATATAAGTTTCAAAAAATTCGACCACGCAGCGAAAAGTGCCCGAAAGGCTGGAAGCATTGCTGCAACTGTTTTAGTGTACACGATAAACGAATACACAAAATGGTGAATACTCAACATGGAGAATACACAACATGGAGAATACACAACATGGAGAATACACAACATGGAAAATACACAACATGAAGAATACACAACATGGAGAATATACAACATGGAAAATACACAACGTGAAGAATACACAACATGGAGAATACACAACATGGAGAATTCTATTTTTATACCTTGATGTAAGCGCAGGGGGTAAAAGCCACTTTTGTAAAATAATAAAAATAGGCAGTGTTATAACGACATTTTAAGTGAACAGAATCGCTTAGTAATTTTTTTTTGTATTGCAGGTCCTTTTACACAAATTGCACGTTGTAACATCAAAGTACGTCACATTAGATATTCCTTCAGGTAATGCAGCCTTGCCATGTTCCTTTCCAAAGTGATATATTGAGGGAACCATTACGGTAGGTACTTGTAAAAAGGAATGTCACTCAAACGACTGTCCTCTCATTGAACTCTTACTTTAATGGCTTCATAGTTCAAACTAACGCTTCTGACAAGGCGTGTGCGCGATGGAATTTTGCATTCGCAAAAATGGCGACCTTCTTTAAAACCACTTTAGGGGATAAAATTTCCTAAATACTTCCTTATCACTATTATTATTACTTAGTACCTACTCACTTTCATTATTTACAGAAATTTTAAAAAAATATTATCCATCTTTTTTTTTATATCTGAAAGTGACACTGGTGACTGAAAAGTTGTGTGGAAAAAGGTTGTCATTGATTATGCATGTGGATGGTTATATGGGTAGAGGAAGACCAAAGAAATGATGGATGGACTGTGTGAAAGATGATATGGTTAGAAAGGGAGTGACTACTGGGATGACGACTAATAGAGAAGTATGGCAGAAAAATACATGTTGCGCCAACTACAAATAAATAGCGATAAGGGCAGGAGAATGATGATGATGATTTTATGCGTCTAGACCCAGCGGTTTTATGCGTCTAGACCCAGCGGTTTTATGTGCCTACACCCAGCGGTTTTATTCTTCTACACCCAGCGGTTTTATGCGTCTAGACCCAGCGGTTTTTTGCGTCTAGACCTAGCGGTTTTATGCGTCTACACCCCGCCGTTTTATGCGTCTAGACCCAGCGGTTATATGGGTCTAGACCCAGCGGTTTTATAGGCTGTGCGTTGTCTGTCAAACAACTAATTCAAGTTTTTTTTTTTAATGGCTAATGTTATTTTTTGAAAAAACAACTGACCGAGATCTTACAGATGTTTTCTGTCGTCCTTGCCAAGAAACAAAAGAAACGATAAAAAGTGATAATTAATCTACAGGTATTGTGGTACCTTAACTGAATTGTGGAGGTCAGTTACGAAATCGCTCCATGTAAAATACTAGTATTCAACTGTATTCGGTTAAACTTGAAGCTGACCCCAGCAAAGGCTAACCCTAGCCTAAACAGTAGCTTCACAGTTGAGGGCCATGAGTGGAGTCAAGTCTAAGTACCTAATTATGGGAAAGTGAGAATTATTGTGGCGATTTGTCCTTTACAAACAATAAGGTT
Organism: Tiliacea citrago; assembly: GCA_963921375.1. Lineage (NCBI taxonomy): Eukaryota > Metazoa > Arthropoda > Insecta > Lepidoptera > Noctuidae > Tiliacea > Tiliacea citrago. Next base: position 27,185,477 of record OY992780.1, read on the forward strand.
TAGTCTATCCTTTTTAACTTTATCATACTATTTTGACAGAAAAACAACTGTGTGCAAAAAAAACGATAAATGTTTAAAAAAATAATATTGTTTGATTGTGAGAGGAATTGGATCTTGCGTGTGAAAGTTGGTGATAGTTTACTCTTGCTTGACTGAGTCTCAGAAATACTTTAAAACCCTTATGAGGGTTGAAATAAAGGTCAAGTGAACGGTAAAACTTTAGGTTTGTATTCTGCCAGCCGCCACAAGCTTTGTTAAAATCACGGGCCAGCCTACTGAAGTATTCACATGAAAAAAACGTAATGAGGGGGCCTGATCAAACTTTTATGCGAACAAGGATGTGGTTAAATATATCGATAATATGAAATTCAGATTTATTTAAAACGCAGAGTTCTGCCACAAGGCAGAATCCGTTGCTTTCATGTTCAGCTTAAAAACGACAAAATAATTTAATTAGAAATATGTCAAGCAAAAACTACTTCATATTCCTCACCGAATAATTGGTATTTAAATATGTCACAGCAAATCTTTCTTTGTAATATGAATTTCATAGGTATGGATTTAATATGTACCTAACATAGTAAATCCATACCTATGAAATTCATAAAACAAAGAGATTTCATAATGGCACCATAATTTTGAACACTATTAATTATTTATTATCGATAAACCGCTGCAATATATCGACATTTACCCGCTCTAGCTACGTAGGCGAAGCTTGAAACCGAGTGCACCTCCGTGCAAGTCGGTTTGAGAGCTCGTGAATAGAGGCTTATCTGCACTGCTGCATTACAATTTTAAAAATTGGTTTAGTATCGCAAATACTGTGTATAATTTTACTAATTTATAAGAGAAGATTGTAGCAAAAGTCTACATATCATAACATAACATCACGCCTGCAATCCTCGAAGAGTTAGGCAGAGGTGTGCCCGTAAAGAGTCCATCCACATTGCGTCAGTTATGTTTAAGTTCCATGGAATAGGGGGCGAGTCTACGAAACGCTTTGAAAGCGATTCTCTCATGTCTAGGCTCTCTAGTTAGTTTGTTTTAATGGTTTTTAGATTTTGTCGAAGTCACGTTGATATTTTGCAGTAACCGCTTCATTCGCCTGCACTGGCATTGTACGACGACTGTGCTCTCGGCACATTGTCTTGCGACTCGGCTGCCTTGTTTATACCGTCTACTGTACCTATTATATAGTCGCTTTTATTTGTTTTCATATCTACCCAGCTAGATTAATGTCTTAAAGGATTTCTAGTTAAATATTAATATTGGCATGCTATAACAACGTTTGTGGCTAAGTCATAAGTAGCACGAGTCGATCGATCAGGTTGAGCTACGCTTGCCGCTGTTGGTCCGTGGATGGGTGACCATCTTTACATCCCAAGACCCCTCCTTGCCTCGGAAAGCACGATTGGTCCCAATTGATATTTTTTTAGACCTTTGATAGTTGTTACGGGTCGTCAGAAGTTTTTTTTCCAGTAAGTGGGTTGTGGAGGTCAGATAGGCAGTCGCTCCATGTAAAATTCAGCATATCTATGATGTCTGGTATTCAGCTGCATCCGGTTAGACTGGAAGCCGACTCCAACATAGTTGGGAAAAGGCAGATGCTGATGATGTAATAGGAGGTTTGGAAAAGCAGTGGTTGTTAAACCAGCGGCATTGGTTGGCGGCGTGATGTCGCCTGTGACATGAATGAATGAATGAAATGCACTGACCCCAGCATGGTTAAACCAGACTCGATTGCTCGAATGAACCCAAAGATTCACCCTAGTCCCTGAAGCCTCATGTTTCATGGGACTACAGAGACCATTGTATATCAGAGAAGAGACCGGGGGGCGCGATAATGGTAGGGAAGACGTGTCCTTGGGATATGGAGGGATTATTAGAGCCATACCGGTTATGCAACCTTGAGCAAGCATTGGAATAGTAGAGAGACGGGTGATATTTATCTATTTATCTAATAGCTTCGCTTACAAATTATAAAAATACCAGCTTCTGACTTCATCGGCGTGTTTTAACATAAAACATCCTATGACACTCGGCAATAGCGTAGCTGTCTACCAGTGACATATTTTTGAAATCGGATCAGTAGACCCTACGTATCCAACTCACATGTAAGTATTTATAATAATGTGACGGCGCAGCAAGTGGCGCCATCTAGTTTTGTTACCAAATTACTGGAATCACCGAAAAGGTCAGATCAGAGTGAAACTGGCTGCTGAAACTCACTATAGCAGACTGTCGCGTCGATCGTTGCCTGGCGGCTGTCTTCTGATCACAGAACAAGATTTCAGGGGAGCCGCTGTCGTACCACGTCCACGACAAACTGCTATATTCCGGTACAATCCTGATGATAATAAGTTAAAAAAATCATTTATTTCAGGTACCACATAACCCATATTAGAAAACTTCTTAATATTATTCAATGATAAACACAAAATCACACATAAATAAATACGAACGAATAAATACAATAGAAATACAACATCAACACACAAATTAGATAAATCAAATTCAAATTCTTATTGAATCATAATTAACTCATATTCATTACAGTAGTCTCTTACGTGCGACACTACATGTGACTTGTCTGTTGCACATAAGGACAGTCCAACCTGTTTGCTACCATATTCAGCCGGTCAATTCTGTAAAAAATATCACCGTGAAAACTCAGGTGATGTGAGCTGTCATTCCACTGATGCTAGGGATGGACACTATATATTGATGCTCACTTCAAGCTCACTTCACTTAAGTTTTCACGGTGATATATTTACAGAATAGCACTACAGAATTATATTAGAGCTGGCCCGCACGCTGCGCAGAAGAGACGCGCAACGCTTCAGCGTGGTCGCATGAACAGTCCGTGCGCGCCCATGCGAACAAACCTTCTGCGTGTAATTAGTCCACAGGCTGCAGGTGTACATGGACGTGTAATATGCTCGGAAAAGAGTTATTTTCACGCCACCAGAGCAACGCGAGAACCTGCGGGCCAGTATATTAGCTCTTTTAGATAAAGCCCTCCGCTCGCGTTCCAAGTCAGCATGATCCCTGAGGTCAGCCGTGACTATATGTCCTAGGTATTTAAACTGATTCACTCTGTCTAAGGGTACACTATTTAGACGTATAGGTGGTACATAGTCGGGGCTTAAAGCACCTCAAGCTGGCCTCAATGACGATGTACTGACTTTTCTTAATATTATAAACAAGTCCATGTTTAATAGCATAATCTTTACATGTCGCAATCAACCTCCTTAGGTCACAAATCGACGCACTCAGCAGAACCATATAGCTTAAATTGTTCTTACACACATCGTCTACATGACAGCCAGCCGCTGCACTGAATGCTCAGCGCGATGATCAGCGCGTCCATGTTAAGTTTAAATAATGAGGTTGAGGTCAGTCCACCCTGCCTTACACCGCATTGTAATCGATATGGCTCCGACATTGCCCCCGACCATCTGACGCTGTTGACTTGGTGCGTATACAAATACTTGAAGATGGTAACAAGTTCTAGTGGTAGGTTAATACTCTCTAGTTTTTTCCACAAGAGATCATACGCCACCAAATCAAAGGCCCTGGACAAGTCGAGAAAACACGCGTATACCGGGGTTTTACAGTCATCATCTGAAGGTATGCCTAAGACACAGTATTGCACTTTCCGTTGATAATCGTGGTCTAAATCCAAACTGATTATCGAGCAGAGATATATTATAAATGGTTAACTGTGTATTAGGCAATCCGTCAAACACCTTCGCTATAACTGTAACTAGACAAATGGGCCTATAGTTACTATAATCAGCTAAGTCACCGGTTATATCTTTAACTATAGGCACCACCACAGTTTTCATAAGGTCCGGCGGAAGATAAGAGTGGCTCACGCATAGCGAATAGAACATTGCTAATACTCTGTTTATATGTGGGCCAGCGTGAACAAGATGTTTAATGGATAGAGAATCATGACCTGGACTATTGCCTTTTGTCATACTCTTAAGGGTTACAGCCACATCTTTGGCACTAAACCTCACCCCCACTATCCTTTCAGGTAACTCATCATTGTAAACCTCACACGCCAGACCCAAAGGTGATTGAATAGAAAATTGACTGATAAAGATTTCAGCAATGCCTTTAGAGTCCAGGTTTAGCATAACTTTGTTGGTGTTTTTCCAAAAGCCTTGAAAATCACATTTGGCGTGCTTTTCCGCAAATCTGACCATTTTAATCTGGGCTTGATGATCTTGACACTATTTTAAATGTGATTTAAAAACTCTTTTGCTGGCACACATTTCGTCGTACATTAGGTATGCTAGCGTTAAGTTGGCCGCACGATACCCACTCCGTAAACTTCATTCTAGCCTTCCAGTGAGCCTCGCTGACGTGTCTATTCCAACCCATTAAGCGTGACCCACTCCCACTCCTCATCCTGCCCTCTCAACCCGCCAAGGACGCAGCACGAAGGGCGGACACAACGTCAGAGTACGTCACATCAAGAATACGGGGTCATTACAATAAAAATCAGCACAATTTTTTATACACTCAGTAGGAAAGGGACCAACCTTAAACGTTTATGGCACTGTGTAAATATTGTACATGTAAATACTGTAAATATTGACAAATGTAACATGCCCCAATAGGTTGATAATGTTAAGAAGATGCCTCCGACTGCATGAGATTGTTTATAGTATTAATTTATATAAATCATGTTTCCATCTTTTAACCGACTTCCAAAAAGGAGGAGGTTATATGTTCAGCTGTATGTTTTTTTTTTTTTTTTTTTATATGTTTACCGATTACTCCGTCAATTGTGGACGGATTTTGAAAATTCTTTCTTTGGATGAAAGGGTATGCTCCCGAGGTGGTCCCATTGCCACCAAATCAGAATCTCATGGAAATCGAGGGAAATCCTCAAATTTTGTAGGACCTATAGCGATTTGATGATAACGGCCTCCACTCCAAAAGTTCGGGAAAGTTTTTGATATTAATTTCAACGTGATACCTTCACGTGACAGACAGACAGACGGACAACGAAGTGATCCTATAAGGGTTCAGTTTTTTCCTTTTGAGGTACGGAACGCTAAAAACACTAAAATCGGATCAGCTGTTTAGTAGTTACGAGGGAACATAGGGACGGACATACATACATACATACAGGTCACACACATAATCCTCTTTTTTTGGCTTCGCCGCGGACAGGTATTAACTCGTATAGGTACGTCAGCGTTGTAATCACGCAACATTAAAACCGATTGAATATTGTGTTCATCTATATTAGCACTTACCGCACTTAAACAGTCCGTAAAGCCCGGTAGGATATTTGCACAATCAGTAAGCATATAGATACTCATCACAAGCACAGGTTGGTCTTTTGTTGTCACTTTTAATGCGCTAATACGAGCGTTATCACACTGCAACACTGATACTTGTTGGAAAACACTGCTTCTCCATAGTAAAGCGACGGCTCCAAACGGCCTCCCACGCAGTATGGTCGTGTCCATTGCGTTTCGTTCCTGTGTATCCGAATCCGCTGTCGATCATGCCTAAATATGTTATTTCTTCAGGCAGTAACCATGTTTCTTGCAGCTCAATTGGGACACAACTCCCGAACCTATCAACTGATCGCTTGACGTTCTTACAGTTGAAGCTATATAGCAAATCGGTAGCCATTTTTATCAATTATTATGTTGGTATGATATTGAAGCTGCTGAACCAATACGATGATCATTTCTGTTAAATGCTATCCTGCACTGGTATGGGCATATATTTCCTCACATTTAGCCGGAAATTCATAAACCGTGTACATACGTCACAGTGCGATAATTCAGTACGCCCTGTGCACGTCTGAGCAGTCAGTTGCTGTGCGAACCGAATAAGATCAGTAGATTCGTTTATGGGATTTTTATAGCACATGATGGAAAGTTAACTTAAGCAAGAGATCAAATCGTATGATTACTCGAGGTAAAGCTCATGCCTAAGTATATTCATCATTTCAGCCGAAAGACGTCCACTGCTGGACATAGGCCTCCCCCAAGCACCGCCACTTCGACCGGTTCTGTGCTTCCCGCATCCAGCAGATACCTGCAGCCTTAACAAAGTCATCGGTCCACCTTGCAGGAGGCCTTCCAACGCCACGTCTTCCGGTACGCGGTCTCCACTCCAGAACCGAAGAAGAAATGAAGAGTTTGCAGGCGAACAAAGGTAACCGACATAGCCCGAAGAATTGCCAAGCTTAAGTGGCAATGGGCAGGGCACATTGCTCGCAGAAAGCGTCATTAATCTCTCGAAAATTCGCCAATTTAATCATAAACTTTCTTCTTACTGACTCATGAACCTGGAGGATATTAAACTTCCCTTCTCTCCACACATGCAAACCAATCACTTCGCACTCTTTCAACCAGGATCCTATTTAATAAAACGGACAGGGGACAATCCGACAACTTTACAGGTTTCTACCATAAATTTTCTGCTTTATTAAGGTGAATCCGCAGCTGTAGGTCGCAAAATACAAATTTTCTTTTTTTTTGCTAGTTTCAGTGTCAGGTTGTATCTTGATCAACATATGATTCGCAACTGTGACAGATTCAATAATTAGAATTAATTATTAATTATTAATTCATTAATATATCCATCCATCCATACATCTCTAAGTTAGATTTGTTCCATTGAATGACTTTTTCATGGACTCTTGACATTGGGGAACAAATCTAACTTAGAGATGTATGGATGGATGGATGTATTAATGATTCTAATGATTTTTACCAGGAGAACCTTTGACATCCTCCGTGTGCAATATAATAGTATATTAGGTTGGGGAAAAAGTCTTTTCGCATTATAGTATGTATGAACTTGTAATAAAATCTCTTTGGCTATAGCTGGTTTTGGTATCTTTGAAAGTTTAAATTTTAAAGAACATAATTCCAAATTCAAATTAGGAAAATGTGTGATTTTCATTTGTTTTTCGTACTGTCAAGATGAGTGAATCTAATGAAGAAATTCGATACATTTTAAAATTTTACTACAAAAAAGGTAAAAAAGCAACGCAATCCGCGACAAAAATTGCGATGTTTATGGACCTAGTGCAGTGTCTGTGAGAGTAGCACAAATTTGGTTTTTAAAGCGTTTTCAATCCGGAAATTTTGATGTCAAAGATGCACGTCGCTCTGGTCGCCCTATTACGGATAAAATGGATGCCATTTTTGAAAAAGTGGAGCAAGATGGGCATATCAGTAGTTACGACGTAGCTGAAGAACTGGGAATTGACCACAAAACAGTTTTGGCACATTTGAAAAAAAACTGGGTACACAAAAAAGCTCGATATTTGGGTACCTCACGAGCTCACTGAAAGAAACCTAATGAACCGTGTACTCATTTGTGATTCTTTATTATGTCGTAATGAAACCGAACCATTTTTGAAGAAGCTGATAACTGCTGATGAAAAGTGGATCACGTACGACAAGAACGTGCGAAAAAGGTCGTGGTCAAAGGCCGGTCAGGCTTCACAGACTGTGGCGAAACCCGGGTTAACTCGCAACAAGGTGATGCTGTGTGTGTAGTGGGATTGGAAGGGCATTATTCATTATGAGCTGTTGCCACCAGGCAGGACCATCGATTCTGAACTCTACTGCGAACAACTGATGAGATTAAAGTATAAAGTTGAGACAAAGCGGCCGGAATTAATCAACAGAAGGGGTGTGGTTTTTCATCATGATAACGCTAGACCTCACACATCTTTAGCCACTCTGTCTCTCGTTTTGCTGGGAGGTGCTAATGTATCCGCCGTATAGTCCTGGCCTTGCACCTTCAGATTTCCACCTGTTTCGGTCTCTTCAGAATTCTTTAGGCAGTGTCAGGTTAACATCACGAGAAGACTGCCAAAACCACTTGTCGCGATATTTTGATCAGAAGTCCCAAAATTTCTATAGCAATGGGATCATGTCCCTACCTACAAGATAGCAAAAAGTTATCGAACAAAATGGTACCTACATACTTTAGTTAAAAGTAAATAAACTATATTAAAAAATGTTTTGAATTTTCTTAAAAAATGCGAAGAAACTTTTTCCCCAACCTATTATAATAAAATCGCTTGTGAGGAGCTTGTGGCTAAATAATAACTGCCGCACGGGTCGATCGATCAGGTTAAGCTACGCTTGCCGTGGGTGGTCCGTGGATGGGTGACCATCTGTTCATACCAAGATTCCTCCGTGCCTTGGAAAGCACGTCATTTATAGATCTTTGACAGTTGTTACGGGTCGTCAGAAGCCCAAAAGTCTGACAACCAGTCTTACCAAGGGATATCGTGTTACCCAGTAACTGGGTTGTGGAGGTCAGATAAGCAGTCGATCCATGTAAAATACTGGTATTCAGCTGCATTTGGTTCACTGGAAGCCGACCCCAACATAGTTGGGAAAAGGCTAGGCAGATGACATATAATAAAATCGTAGCAAAGTCTAAATTGTACGTACATTGAATATTTTTGAAAAAAAGTAATTGGTGTGAGGTCAGGGGTCGATTCTAATGCCGAAAATATTGTTTTTTTTTATAATTTTTGTCTGTTTGTCTCAATGTATGTTCCAGCATAACGCAAATTCTACCCGGTTACATTCATTTCAAATTTTGCCTAAACATATTTATTTTTTTATTTATTTAATTCGAACACAAATGATTCATATTTTATAAAACTATGTTAGTAACATTTCTCCTTAAAAAAAAAACTAATTCAAATACCTATAAATATGTCCGTTCCCTCCCACCAGACCCGCAACTGTGCATACAGGTCCAGTGCCCCAGGAACGGGCAATCACGCTTGTTAAAAATTACCTTTAAAATGCTGTTGGTGCTCCCGCGAACCCTTCGCATCAGGGATGCTGTTCTTTTTCGCATAATAGCTTGAAAGCTATCTGTATGTGCTTCAGCAAACATGCCCGATGCGCTACAGAACCGCGGGAGCCCCAACAGCACCCTAAAAGCGTTATTGTACTGTACTCGAAGAACGTTGTAGGCTCTCTGCGTATGTCTAACCCGGCTGCACGTGTAGAAGGACTGACAAAATGCCTTGAACAGCGTGAGTTTCACTTCTCTAGTACATCGTGCAAACCTACGGGCCAGCATATTACATCGGACCGAGCTCTTCGCTCCCTTTCTATGTCCCTGTCGCCATTCAAGTCCTCATTCACTATGTGGCCGAGTTACCTAAAATGCGACACTCTGTTTAGTGGCACACCATACAGAAACACCCACATATAAGTCTGGTCACCCGGTAAGCTATATATTATCACGAGTTTGGGGGATGAGCAATATTGTACTATGTTGGTATTCCTCTATGCAGCAAATTGTAAAAGGCCGAGACAAACGGTTAGAAAATTGCAGATAGTTACAGATTTGACCTTTAAAATGATTATCATCACGCTATCTTTATGGGGCTAAGCAATCAATCATCATGACATTTATAGGGTGGATTTTTAAGATGGGGAAGTAAGGGTATCTTAACCGTTGTAGCTACACGAAATCTGTCTTAAGAGACTGTCTTTAAAATGTTGAGACATTTTGTTCTGCATTCACAGATTTTGAAAAAAATGTACAGGCAGCAAGAAAATTGCCAATTTTAGATTTATAGATCCTGTTTCTTATGAGAGAGTTAAACCAACTGAGGTTTGATGCATTGGGTCTGGTACACTTACGCGAATGACATTTCCGATATAGACACTTGCCCGAACCCTTAAAAATTGCGTGAAAAGATGGTTATATCTGGTTGTATCTGATGGTTATATATATGGTTATAACTGCTTCTCATACGGACAACTGTACGTCACTTGGTCCCGCATCACCAGTCTCCAGTCTCTGTATATTTTGGCTGCTGAGATCAAAACTACAAACGTAGTATACAGGATTTTTTTATAAAATAAATTAACATCTCGCCTGTATTCCCCGAAGACTTAGGCAGAGAGGTGTACCCTATTAGTAGATCCTCAATTCACCAGTTATGTTTAGGTCCTATGTAATAAGGAGCGAGCCTATTGCCACTAAGGGCGCCCACACAAAACCGCGATGCGATGCGATATTATGATTGATAGCATAGATTTATGCGCAGATATTTGCGATGCGTTGCGAATTCGCAGTTATGTGTGGGAGCCCTTACTGGGCACGAACCGAGACGTAGGACTGTTACTGACAAATTTCAAATATAAAACCCAATAAGACTTTGCCTAACCCGGGAATCGAACCCAGGACCTCATGCTCAACAGTAGCGCTTCCGACTACTGTTGACCAACGAGGCAGTGTTCTATAAAAATGTTGCTGTTCTACTACTTCTACGCGAACGAAGTAACGGGCAGAAGCTACTCTTTTCTAAAACCTATCCTATCCTTACTTGCAAACCTTACTTTCTCGTATAGATTAATAACTTACCAATACTTAACTAAACAATTTGTTCATTAACACTAAAAGCTTAAAATAAAACAAATTATTAAAAAAAAAAAAACACCCGACTGCATAAAAATTTACTGAACAAAATGGAAACAAGATAAAAAGAAAACGAGTATCCTATAAGTACCAAACATAAATAAATGCAGTCGGAGGCAAATAAGGCGTTCGTAACATCCTACATGGGACAGCAGTTATCTATTTTAGGTGTTAATAAAAAAGATAATTTGTAAAAAAAAAAAGGTGGACAAATGAAGAAGTTACACACGCTTTTGAAATTATTCTACTATCCTTGTCACGCAAACAATCATTATACTGAATGGCGCGAAGCTATGGCGTTCCTGTGTTGTGACGTCAGATCGCAGCAGAGCTATCTCTGTCTACAATAGACTTTATAACTCATACAACTTCGGCATTTTGTTGAGATAATAAAAAAATATATTGTGTATGTGTATATTGTACCTATTGTGTGGACACGAATATTATTAGTAACGGCGGCGTCTCTCACAGAGCACTATATAATATTTTTACGTCTCTAGTCACTGCCGGCGCGGAGATTCCATGCTATGCTTGCTCCATGCTATAGGTAGGTAATACTAATCATCAAAACTTTCAGTCGTGAAAAACTGGCGACTGATAGGAAAGACAAATATTATAACGACTGAAAAGAAAAATAACGTCAAAATAACAAGAGTTACTGTGTAATATTGTTGAAATCACTGCACTTTTGAGTTATTTTTCGAGTGTTTTCCTAGAGAGCGTTACTTAACACCTTAAAATCAAACCTCGATGCTATCTATCATTTCCATGACGGCCGTCATTGCGTCCGTTATGTGGCGGCCACCGCTTTTCTAGCAAACCGTAGCTTCAAGGCCGCAGCAGGGCCAATTATACTGGATGCGAACAGCACATCTAAACTGCGTTCATGAGCTGTCGCGACCAATGCCGAACATTCCCACCACAGGCCTCATGGGACCGACGGTTCCCACGGCCTGTCGGCCTGGCCTGGCGCGATCTGGCCTGTGAGAAGTCGGGCCTTGGGAGCGCAGGAAAACACGTATAAATTCCTTGCGCATCGATAAATAAGTTGTCATAACAAAATTTCGATTAAGTCTCAAAATATACTGAGAGGCACTATATTAATATACACTGTATCTCTAAAAAAGTACAGTTCTGTTTTTTTCATAACACTGCCTTAATAATTGTTACAGTTTTGTAAAACCACAATTCATCCGCTTTCTTTATCGATTCCCAAAGGACATGAGTTTGACAGATTCTAAACACGGTGTTTGTTTATTTCAACAATGGGTTTCATTAAGTCTTCATGTCCTGTGCATTTTTGATCGAAATTATCAAAATTCTTCATTTTTTTTCTTTTTACGGGTGTTAAGATTATATACTAGGTAATCAGACTATAAACATATCCAAAATACAAAGAACTCCGACACGTATTTAAGATATTTAGCCAATTTTGAATGCTAGTTTTTAAGATGAAGTACATTTTTTGTCGTTGCATGGCAGTGCAAACCATAACACGCCTGAGGTCTATCGACTAGGCTATCGACGTCCACCCTGCAGATCGTGGCATGACTATTTGGGCATTTTTGTAGTCGCCCCTTGTCAAATACTGATATTCAGCTGAGTCAAATACTGATATTTTTTGGATATATGCAAAATAGGTGATCACTCGAGGTTATTTAATATAAAATAAAAAATAAAATAAACTGGCGGTATTTTGTCCACGTTTTATTATAAATAAATACTATAAATGCTAAAATACAAATTATATTACTCACAAAATTATCCTTCAGTAAAGAAACATAAAAATTATAGTAAAAAAATCTAAATAACACACATATCGTCAATTCTTTGGCGAACTTTAAAAAGGAATATTTTTATAAAAACCGAATTTAAAAAGACTTAAGGCACTTACGAAAACAGTACTTATGTCTACGTTATATATTTACAAAGGTATACCAAGAAAATTATGGCATGATAATTTTTAAACATAGAAAAGCCTCATATTCTATTTTAATTTATTTCAAGTTATTAAAATAATTCTAAGTACGAAAATGCAGATAGTAAATGCAGTCTGTAAGTACAAACGATATAAAAACAATAATGTTTTGATTAGACTTAGGAATACGAAACGGGACTTTAGTGCGTGAGTTCTCCACCCCTTTTATTTAGTGGGAAACATAAAAATGTCAGACTGTTTTTTTTTTCAAAACTAGGCACTCCTTGGGGAATCTTAATATTTTACAGGTAGTCATTATTTAAAGTTATAACTATATTAACTTAAGGCACTTTTAGGTTTACAACAAATATTTAAGGCAAGGTTTTGCTTATTTTTATAATTTTTGCTTTTTCCAAATATATTTCTAAATAGTTCTACCCTTTCGCTATGATTCACTATATAACTTGATAATTCCTTAAAATATGGCTATTTGAAAACCATTTTTTTTTATGCGAATATTTGACAAAATAAGTATAGTATATCAAAATAGTAAAATTTCAATACCTTAACATGTACTCAAACAGTTTTGTTTAAAAAATGGTGTTGCACAGCACCCAACACCTTTTAACACCAAATCTATTTTCTTATCTCGTTTGTGGTACTCTGGCCTATTATCGCGACATCTACCTCAAGCTGGCAGGTCTACTGGGGCCCTCTGTGGGCTCTAGGACAATCCTCTTGAAGCAACCCTCGGGCAGCTGTTCGAGGATTCCTTTAATGTTATCCACCTCCAAACGAAGGTGGTCATGCTCATCCTCGTACTGTTTCATCCACCTGTTTGAGAAGATTATTTTTGTTAATAAAATAGAAGGTACTTAGGCAAAATATGTGACACAAATATGACCACCTGCCACAAGGACGGGGGAACTTCCAAAATAATGTAATAATAAATTCATGTGACGTAATTTACACCTCCACCTTGGGTCCAGTATGATAGGGGGTGGCGGACGTCCCCGAGTCCGCCGTCTCTGGACCCATCTAGGGGGGCCGGAAGAGGGCATTGTCTGCCGTCTGCCGACGCCCAGTGCGCCTGTTGCAAGCCGGGTGAGCGGAAGAGATCTCCCGCGCCCTTTCCGCAGCCTCCTTCTGCGACACGACTGTTTCGCAGAAAGATTCCACCGCGTCCCAGAACACCTCGCTGCCGACCATCGACTCGACCACAGGCGGCATGTTGGTGAACTTATCCCAACATACTTCATCTGTTTTGAGGAGTCCCGGAGCATGTTTTAGCGCACACTAACACTGAGTTATCCGTGGTAATTGCGTCACACACATAAAATGGGAATCGATGGCAATGCCTCTTATTTTGACAGTTCAGCTACGTTTATTGTGAACATTTACGTGGTTGAGGAGACGAATTTTTACCTATGAAGCATTGGATTAGGAATTCCCTTAAAAACGTTCGGATTGTGATTCAAATTGTATTAAACAATTAGGGTGCTGAGTCCCTAGACAAGTGGCAATCGTGTTCGAAGCATTTCGTATGTATAGACATAGCAAAGCAATCAAGCAAACTTATGTAGATCATGTTGAAAGTCATTGTAGAACGACCTTCAACATGATTGACATAAGCTTTCTGGGGTATTTAGTGTATGTCAATTCAATACATTTCTTACGTGTCCATCATCATATCGCTGATAGAATATCACTTTGTCTAGGCCCTCTGACGTAGCCCTCTGTGACTGTATGTCCTGAATTGTTTTTGAAGTAAACCTCTTTCCGCACGCTTGACTTGGGGTTTAAGCTGGTGAATGCGTGACGAGAGCGTTACGGAAGCGAGCAAACGGAATTTGAGAGGGAGATATAAGTTAGTGAAGATAGAAAGAGAGAGAGTTACTTTTAAGTTTTACTTCAGTCGTGTGGTCTAAAGCACACTCGTTTTTTTGTTACGTACCTCTGATGATTATTCTTGGCCTCAGTCAAGCTCTTGATCTTGCCGTCCAAGTCAACTGCTATGAGGTCGCTCTCAGCCTTGTCTAAGCTCTCCTCTGAAATTATATAATTCGAAATCATGAGCGACGTCAGTAGTTCGTTATACTCGCACATGGCATGGATACAGCATAGATGCCTATAATGTTCGAGCTGCTGGGACACAGGCCTCCTCTTCGTGGGAGGGAATGGGCCGTAATCCACTACGCGGGCCTAGTGCAGGTTGGTGGATGTCACGTGTCAAAGAAAAGGGAGGATCCTCCGACCCGGCCGATGTTGTGTCTGGTGGGCTACTGCCCGACGGTTGATGTCGGTGATAATTATGAAATCACGGATAACTCTGCTTGCGCGATGCAGGATTTGTGTGACGTTGGGTTTTTTATGCGTAGTTTGTATGTGGCGTTGTAGATTTCGCCACAATACTTTAGAACTACTCACGTAATCGGTCGAGGGCCTGATCATCCAGTGTGGGCAGGTTCAGCAGCTCGTCCATGATGACCTTCAAGTCTTCCAGACCTTTGGACACCTGCTTCTCAGCCTCTCGCGCGTCAGTGTTCGCCTGACCAACCTAATGAAGGTAGATAAAAGTCAAAATTAGTATCCTTAAATGGTTTTTTACTAGTACTCATCGTCAGATATTATATTATCATATATTATCTTACATAGTATAAAACAAAGCTACTTTTTGGGCTTAATCCAATTTAGTTAGTTACTTACAGTTAGTTCTGCAGGTATGTCAGACTAATTGGAAAAGTATTCCATCTATTTATAGTTCTACAGTTATGTGTGACTATTTGGAGTGCACTAAATATTATGTGTATGTTCCAAGTCATGCATGTGACGAACGCATGACTATTAGTAAAAGTGTTATTATTACTGTATTAGTGTCCAAAATAATCTTGTCGTGTCTATTTGTATGAACGTTTAGATCTTTTAAACTATACAATGAATTTTGATGCGGTTTCACCATCGTTTAGACTGTTTAAAGCAGCCAAACTCAAAGTGTGCTCCGTGGAGCTCCGCGAAAATACTGGTCATAATGATGGAAAAAAAGTAAATGGGTACTATATTTAATTTACCCTGCAGCCTAAGTAAACTAAAATCTATTTAAATATTCCAACATATAGTAAAAAACATTGCAAATGTTAATGTCAAGTACCTAATATGATTATTAATAAAGAATGCACATAAAACCATTTATGATTATTTTAGGGTTCCGTCAAATATTTCGTTTTCCAAAATGGTTCCGTCGCCAAAAAAGTTTGAGAACCACTGGTTTAGAATTCTGGAAGGTTTATGGGCGTATGTATTTATTTATAAGCACACGAGTGGTTTGCATACGAACTTCGACTTTATATAATTAATGTACGTATACAAAATATTGTAAAACATTTTAAAAGAGTAACGGTTGACTTTCTTGCCCAATCTTCTCCAAACGAAACTATGTTTTGGAAGCGGCGACGATGACGACGCAATTCCGTTACCAGTCGCGACGATTCGTTGGCGGAACAATCGCTCGTTCGTGGAGATTACCCGACATAGAAGCGCGGATCCGTCGCGATTCTCTCTGTCGTGGAGGTGGCCCCTATGGCGCGGCGCCCACTATCGGCATCGGCATCGCTGGAGCTCGGGCGCTTTACAGCGCTTCAGGCGCTTTACGGCGGATCCAAAGCGCTTACGTAAAGCGCCCGAGCTCTACCGAGCCCCACCGATGCCGATGCCGATAGTGGGCGCCGCGCCTAAGGCTCAATCGTTTTTTTTTTTAAACCTTCATTAATGCTCATCTTCATTATCAAAGAAACTCTTGTGCAAAATTTCATGCTTTTAGAACCAGTCATTGAGGCTGTGCGTTATGTCAGTGAATTAATGAACTTAAGTTTTTTTTTTTAATGATAAATAATAAATGATGATCAATGATTTTTATTTCTGTACTTAAGTAGGTTTAAACAAACACTTTTATACGTCAACATTCATATTTTAATAAAAAACTAGATGAGGTCGGGCGTTTTCTATCTGACTAGTCTGAGAAGAAAGGACGAAACAAGCTCAGCGGTCACAGTTTCTATTAAAGTCCAAACATAATCTTAGTTAAATTATGTGAAGGCCATGTAGATTGATGTCTGAAATAGTCTTTTGAGGAAGGAGAACCACACAGATTGAGTGGACGAGTCGACATTTGTCAGTAATCGCGCAGCTCTACTCAGAACTAAAGGAGCTCAGCGATGCGACGAACAATAACAAAGAAAGGACATTTGGGTAGGCCGCATAAATGACTCAAACTTCCAGACCATAATTAAAAACAGTTTTTTGTTTTTTGAAGACTGTGTGCAGAGTCATTGTTATTTTGTTTTAGTCAGCTAAAACAAAATAACAATGACTCTGCACACAGTCTTCACATTCACAATAATTTAAATAATATAATACTTTTGCAAATGTTTATATTTATGTTAAATAGAATGTGAGTACGTACCTTCATTTTAGCGTCTCTAGTGAGCTGCATGTTGTCAGCTGCCTGTTTCTCCAGGCTTCCAATCTGTGTGGCTGTTTCTTGGACGCGAGCTGTTAAAATAAGTTTCCTTTAATAAATGTAATTTGTAATCGACTACGGTTGTAATATTTTTAAATATGTGAGAACCATATAACTAATAACATAATGAACTAATCTTTCATTGCTTAATTTTATATGCTTTGTTACCTATAAATAATTTTATTCCAGGTACATCGTCTTCATTTATAATTATGAATTATTATAATTAATGTAAACAAAATATTGTAGAAGAGTAAACTATGAATTTTCTTTCCCATTCTTCTCCATACAAAACTACTACCTTTTGGAAGGAGCGAGTACAATCAATTGTATTTTTTTTAATGGCCTGGTTGTTGCGACCTTTTAGCCAAGTCTTTATTTAGTTGAATTTTTATTTTAATAAATATGGCCATAGAATATAAAACTAACTTTTATGTATTTTTATTAATATTACCTGTAAGTAACTTTTAGAACAATAAATATTTTTTTTTTTTAAGGGAGTTTAGTTCCTACGTATTTCAATGGCCTACTGGTAATAAAATATTAATTTATGCAAAGCACATCATAGTACATCACCAAACAAGCTACTGCTATCAACATTAATTACCGCTTTCCCTTTCAAACGTAATCGTTTGGAGGTTATTATTATTAAATTACCAGCTAATACCTTTATCATTTTTTTTGTGAATAACCTTCTCCTGCGTGAGCAGAAGGTTACAAGCAAAAAAAAAATTACACAACAACTTACAAAAGTTTCATCACAATCGGTCGAGCCATTTTCGAGTTTTTGCGAGACTAACGAACGGCAATTAATTTTTATAAAATATACAGGGTCAAATTAAAATAGCTAGCGATACTCCGCAGACATGATGGGTGTTGATATCTAAACATGATAAAACAAAAAAATAATTAGGTAATATTTTGAATTATTTTTTTTGGGCATCAACCGTTGATAAAATATTTTTTGACGTGATGGGTTTCGATTACTAAACACGATAAAATAAAATAAAACTGATTTTCTCAACTCACACTTCCAGTAACAGACACTACAACAGGTCGTCGATCCCAACAAAAAAAACATCAGGGGGCCGATCGCGCTAATTTGAACGTTAATACCAAAACTAAACCACAACCAAAAACGTTACATTAGACACATTTCGTATCGCGCTAATCATTTCAACGGAAACGATTTAGCTTTACTTTGGAAATTACGTTGGAGGAACGATCGATCGAACAATGCTCTCACAAAAAATAGCGTGATACCGTTTCTTACATCACTAAACCAAAACCAAAAACGTTCCGTTCGAACGGTAATTACGTGGAGAAATAGCGCGATCGGCGTCTTTTTAATTTTTCGTGTTTGTTATCATGACTGCAGAGTTTGGCCAGCTATTTTAATTTGACCCTGTGTAGATAGATTAAAATCCTGTGGTGTCCCACTGCAAGGCAAAAGCCTCTCTACTCTCTATCACTTTCTCTATATATAGATCCTAAGGATTTGAAGGAGTCCAGCTCATCCCGCTACCTCCGTCTGGGCCTGCCGCGATGTCGCATTTCAGAGGGAGTCGAAGTATTTAGATTAACATAATTTACTAATTAACAGCGTGTGTTTAATACTAACTAGACAGTTTTTCTGCTTCGAATCGCAACTTGGAAGCATCGGCTCTAGATGTTGACGACTTCTTCCTTACTTCAAACGCCGCCTGAAAAATAATCACAAATTACTTACCTATATTTTTCAGTAATTTTATGTTGAAACAAGTTAGCCCGCAGACCTATTCTCATGGAAAATTCAACACCCCTGGTTAACCCGACTGCGGCGAAGCGAAAAATGAGGTTTACGTGTTTGACCTATATGTATGTATGTATGTATCTCTGTCCCTATGTTCCCTCGTAACTGCTAAACGGCTGAACCGATTTAAAAAAAGTAAATAAAAAAAATAAAAAAACCCAACTGCGTAAAAAGTGAACTTAAATAAAACAAATTATCAAAAAAAACAAAAAACCCGACTGCAAAAGAATGAACTGAAAGGATGGAAACAAGATGAACAGTAACCCAGTATCCTGTAGGTACCAAAAATAAAAAAATGCAGTCGGAGGCATTTTTTAAGGCGTTCGTAACATCCTAGTTGCCTCCGACTGCATTTATTTATTTTTGGTACCTACAGGATACTGGTTTACTGTTCATCTTGTTTCCATCCTTTCAGTTCATTCTTTTGCAGTCGGGTTTTTTGTTTTTTTTATAATTTGTTTTATTTTAAGCTTTTTAGTGTTATTATTGAACAAATTGTTCAGTTAAGTATTGTTAAGTTAAACGATAACATTTAACTTATTAAGTAGGGGTAGCAAGATAGGATAGGATAGGTTTCAGAAAAGACTAGCTTCTGCCCGCGACTCCGTACGCGTGGAAGTCGTAAGATATACTAAAATAGCAGCCACAGTTTTATAGAAAACAGCCTAGTTGGTCTAGTGGTCGGAAGTGCTACTGTTGAGTATGAGGTCCTGGGTTCGATTCCGGTCAGAGGTCGGTCAGACAGTGTTATTGGGTTTTCCATCTGACATTTCCCAGTAACAGTCCGAAGTCTGGGTTTGTGCCTGGTTAGTGGCAATAGGCTTGCCCCCTATTACATGGGCCCTAAACATAACTGGCAAAATGTGCCGTACTAAGTCCACCTCTGCCCAACCCTTCGGGGAATATAGGCTGGCATGTTATTTTTATAAAGATTCCCTATATGCTACGTTTATAGTTTTGATCTCAGCAGCCAAAATATACAGAGACTCAGAACTGGTGCCGCGGGAGCAAGTGACGTATAGTTGTCCGTATTAGAAGCTGTCTTAGTCTTGAGGTCGACTCCGTAGTCTTCAGTAGCGATTCCCCATTGCTTGCGAAGTTTTTAGTTTTTAGTGAATTAATGAATGCCTGCGTTCCTGCTTAAACTACCTAATGTCAGAACACTGATACGTTATTTGATGCATTCTTACAGATTTTTCCTGAAGAACGGCTATTACTAAAATAACAATCACCAGTTCTCATTAACAGTCGCCTAACATTAATTTATATAGATAGTATGTTGCTTTTGATATCTGACATTCTAAGAAAAAAATTAGGACCTCAAATAATTTAGAAGGTATAGACTTTTATGGGTATATTTTTATGACTTGTATTGACTTGAATAATTTGTTCCTTTCTTTCATAAAATTCTTAACGTTAAGACACCGATTTAATACCTATTTTTTTTTTAAAGGCTCGTGCATACTGGTGTGATATCGCGGGCGCGACGCGACACTAGTGGCACAATTTCTTTGTCGGTGCCTGTCACGCCCGCGATATCGCGTGAGTCTGTAAGAGCCTTTAACTGACTAACGTCCATTAAATATTTGCATGCCATCAGTATACGGTGGAATATGTCTTTACAATGAATTTTATACAACTTTTGTACCCATTTGTACACATTTATGCAAATAAACGATTTTGATGGGAAACGCTTTTTGCTATCTCTGAGTTTTATAGCGGCCAGTCTATTCATTATAAAAAACCGGCCAAGTGCGTGTCGGACCACGCACAATGAAGGGTTCCGTAGGTTGGATGAATTTATCCTATCAAGATATGTCACATGAATGGCCGTATTTTTTTAATGCGTTGACTTGAAGGATGATTTTTTTTTTAGAGTTTATGGAAACGTAGACCTTCATATTTGATATTGATTTCAACTTGATATCTCCCCACGTTCCTGAGAAAAATGGTATTGACAGACAGACAGACGGACGGACAGACAGACAACGAAGTGATCCTATTTTCATGCAAGTAAGTTCGCGCAAGTGTCTTTAGCGGAAATGTCATTCACGCAAGTGTACCAGATCCGATGTATCAAACCACAGTTGGTCTAACGCTCTCATAAGAACCAGGATCTATTGGTCTTTTTTTGTGAAAATATCTCATATGCAGATTAAAATATCTCAAAATTTTAAGGACAGTCTCCTAAGACCGATGTCGCATTATTATGTAGCTACAACGGTTAAGATTTACCTCCCCATCTTAAAAATCCACCGTGTATATGTCATGATGATTGACTACTTAGCTCCATAAAGATACAGCGTGATGATAATCATTTAAAAGATTAAATCTGCAATGTCCTAACCGTTTGGCTCTTTTTACAATTTACTGTAAACCATAGAAGTATACAAAAATAATACAATATTGCTTATTTCCCATAATGAATAGCGTAATAATATAAATATAGCCTACCGGGTGACCAGACTTATAGGTAATATTATGCAAAATTTGAAAAGAATCCATCCAGTAGAATTTTTGTGATGCTGGAACATACATTCAGACAAACAGACAAAAATTCTAAAAACTATGTTTTCGGCATTATAATCGATTCCAAACCTCATAGCAATTGCTTTTTTCAAAAATATTCAATGTACAATTTTGATTTCTCTACCATTTTGTTATTGTATAGGAAATGTACTTTTTGTAGTTTGAGTCAAAATAGTAGCTAAAAAGTATTATAATATATATATATTTGGAATTGGCTTTTTACTAGCTTTTATTTGATACCTATATTATTAAAATCACATTTTTTTATTTTTTATTTCTTCTGTCTTTTTTGATTCGCAGATGCCATATGAAAATTTTACACCCATGACACTGCTGCAACTAAAACGAATCTAACGATACCTCATATGTTAAAATCCATCAAGCCGTTTAGGCTACAGAGCGTGCCATACATACATACATACACTCGAAAAACATAACCCTCCTTCTGGAGCAGTCGGGTAAAAAGATGGAAACAAGATTTATATAAATTAATAGTATAAACAATCTCATGCAGTCGAAGGCATCTTCTTAACAATAATGACCTATAGCCTCGGACAGCATGAGATTGTTTATAGTATTCATTTATATACCTAAATCTTGTTTCCATCTTTTTTTATTTAATTCTTCTTCTTTCTTTCTTTCTTTTTTTTTAACGTTGCCCCACACTAGGAATTTCTCCTATATCGTGGGTGCGTTTACAAACTCACATATACAAACAGCCAGACCCGGAACAACTACTTGTAGGTCATACAAATATTTGTTCCGTGCGGGAATCGAACCCGCGACACGCAGCGCAGCAGTCAATCGCTTAACCACTGCGCCAACCGTGCCGCGAATTAAGTTCACTTTTTACGCAGTCAGGTTTTTTTTTAGTTCAATCTCAGTTTTGATGCCACCAAATGCACCGGACTGCTTCAAGAGTCAGCTTGTTTTAAACCTTTTACTCGTAGTTGCAATCGGTTTTTTGATGTGTAACACCTTTGCTCTTGATTTCTGTGGGAGTGATTTCGTGAAAATGGACGGAAGTGTGTAACAGGAAGTGACAGTTTGAGCATGGAATTAGTAAGAACTTTTAATTAGCATGGAATTATTAAGTAGATGTCAGATATTACACATCATCTGATTACTGTAAGGCTCACTCGTTTTTTTTTCCAATATTATTTATTTTCAGTTTTTGAATCGCGTTGAGCGATTGAGGAGAAAAACTTATGGGTTCACGTCACCAACATGCCCGCGCCGGCAGGAGGTAGTAGCAGTAAGTAAGTGAAGTTAAATTGTCCAAATTTTTTTTTTTAATTTTTGTATACTGTGCATCGTTTAAATTGTGTTTTTGATAATAATTATTTTATTAAAGTGAAAACTTCTTCAGACGCGTTGAGTGATAAGTTTCACTTCTGCCGGCAGTCACAGGGACTGCCTGTCAAAACGGCTTATTATATTATTGTAAACAGAGAACGAGAAAAGGTTTCCCACCGTAATACGGTTTATAACTAGTACGGGGGTCAGGGTAAATCGGTTTCGTAACAACCGTGAATTTATTATTGCGCACTGAGTAACTAATTGCTTAACTAATCTTTTAGATTCTTAATAAATAAGTACTTGGTAGTGTAAAATTTGTTGTAAGGTTCTTGTGCCAACTAAAGATTATGTTATATTATGCCTATGTATCTTTTTCAAGTTATTACTTATTATACAGCCGAGTAACAATAAATCAGATTATTTACCTCCGACGCTTTATCAGCGTACTCCTTCTGCGCTTGCTGTGCTAAATCCCTGGCTTCCTTCGCCTTATCACTAGCAGTGTACAGCTGCTCCGTGATGCTGTTGATGTTGTCTTCAGCTGTGGCGATCTTCTGCTGCACTGCCGGCACGTCCAGCGCGGCCTGCTCAGCTAACTGACGGGATTCTGTCACTTGATCGCTGAACTCTGTGGGATAAAGAGATTTATGTTTACTTTAGATTGTACCGTTGATCCTGGGTTGTAAGCGACCAACGCGTATAATTTCCTTTTGTATGATTACGATGACAAATCTTTACGCTGTAAAACGAGACGATGCCGGCGGCAGTATGCTGATTTCTAAAATATAGAGCCTTCACTACGTAATAAAATTATCAATTGTACCATATTAGTTTGTTTGTTTTTCAAAGGCATTAACAGGATGGAATAAATTACAAAAATCACATGGACTAATAATCATTTGCGCAGACTCGAAATCGCACTCGTTTTTTTCGTCTTTTCGTCGAATCGATTTTTGTTTTTCTAAAATAGTATAATATTTTTTTTTAAATTACTTGGGGGTACTGCTAACCTACACTAGCTAACGAACACAGACGGCATGCAGATCTCGTTTTCTGTAAAACAAGTAACGCTACATAAACACACCAACAATCCATTCCAACTATACCTTTTAGAGTCTTATATATCTCGTTAGCATCCTTCAGCGTCTGATTGGTGAGGTCCACATCATTTCTGGCCTGTTCCTGAAGTTCGTCCAGCCTTGCTAGGAGGTCATTCAACTCGTCCTGTCTGTCGTAACCCTGATCCAGAAGCCCACGGCCCTGTTTGATGGCGTTCTCTAACTGGTGTAAAGTGTTATTGTTGTCAGTCATTAGCTGTTCCAGCTCAGAGGATTTTTCGTCAATCTGCAATGTAAGATAATACATAATAAGTACAATAAATGCCTTCAGTAAAGGAATGGTCTCTAATCGAATCATACAAGAAATGAATCGAATATCTTCTGGTTCGAACACAGAACACGGTATCGCCGCTCCGGCAGCATCTAGAGACGGCAGTTCTACTGTCCGCACGCAAGTGTTAGTCACCGCCTGAGGTACGTGAGCTGTGAGACGGTGGAGGCCACGATTGACAAGATTGGCAGACTGAGTTAGCTTGGCCTTTGTTTTTTATTTTATAAGGTTTTGAATACTAGACTTTTAGCAATTAGAGTGTGTGTTATTGTCAATTTTATTTTTTATTTTTGTAAAGTGTGTTTTGTTTGTGCAGAATAAACAATGTTCCTTTCTTTTTTTTTTACTTGTGCGCGGACTATAACAATAACTTATGTCACGGACCGTTTTCAAAGCAGTCAGTTTCTATACGTCATAGGTTTCCTATTGCAACTGAACGGTGACACGCTTGGTTTCCGTGCTCTGTAGACTCGAAATCAGGGTAATTTCAGAAAACCCTCCCTTTAAACTTATGACGTCACCACCTTACCGTCTTATTCATTTCCCTCGCAGTTTCCTTGAGTTTGTTCAGTTTGATATCCGGCAGCAGCGTGGTGTTTACTTCAGCGTACAGTCCGAGAGCGTCGTCGTACACCTCCTTGGCTCTCTTGAGCGCCTGGTCAGCCAGTTCTGTCATGCTGTTCAGTTTTCCTGATGCTGCGTTCAGCTCGTTGGTCAGGATTTGGACCTCGTTGCTAAAAAAGATGGGTGTTAATTATAGGAACTATTAAAACTTAATCAACATCTGCCTGTTCAGGTGTATCACGAAAGTCGAGCGGTAGAAAACATCAGAATTTCTAAGCATTTCTCAATATTAAAATAGTTCAGACATCGAGAAAAACTCAAACAACAATCAAACATGTTTACCTAATGTTAGCCTGTTTAGTAATTCCATCCTTAGCAATCTTGTTAGCTGTAATCGAAGTATTGAACGCCTTATCGGCTATTTCTCGAATGTTCTTTGCCTCATTCTCCAATTTTTCTGCCAACAGTCTGGATTCCTTTGCTAAAGCTGACATGTCAACGGATTGCTTGCCGAATTGATCGGATCTGTTGCGAGCCTTGGACAAAGCCGCTGCTCCTTCACCGTCCATGTATTCCAAGGCACTCTGGGAAGGTAAAGATAGAAATTAATATAATTAGCGTGAAAGGAAAGATAATGGCGATGTGTGTAATTTTGCCTATATTCAATAATATACTATTTTAGGTTGACGATGAATTACTATTTTATCTAATGGTAACGACGATGCTGAAAGACTTCACTGTGGTAGGAAAGCAAAGGGAGGAGTAGGGAATACTACTTATAGAAGTATAGTAGGTACCTATATCAAATTGAGGTATTATGGTACAGAATAGAATACTCTTTGTTATTAACATTATATGAATCAACATATATTCAGAATCAGTGTGTTTTGATAGTCGTTGAGATGATTTATTCCAGAAATCCCCACCGACAAATCCCCACCAGTGGGGATTGTTATTTTTTTTCCAAAAATCCCCACTGGTTAAATAAACTCAGCCTAGTGGGGATTTTTGGAAAAATAAGTAACAATCTATTGTTGTTTCTAAATTATTAAACACAAAATGCGTTAATCAATTTAATTATTTTAGAATTCAGTATAAAATTGATTTCACAATAAATATTGCAAAACTTCAGTCATGAAGAATTGATTTTAATCAATGAATTGATGTGAAATGAATTCTGAATTAATTAAATTGATTAACGCATTTTTTGTTTAATTATTTAGAAACAACAATACCTGGTGGGGACTGTCTTTTTTCAAAAAATCCCCACTAGGCTAAGTTTATTTAACAGGTGGAGATTTCTGGAAAAAAAATAACAATCCCCACTGGTGGGGATTTGTCGGTGGGGATTTCTGGAATAAATCGTTGAGATTAGTCACGTCGATCGCGTGCTCTACATAAGTGCAAAGTGCAGAAGCAGCAAACCAACCGCGCCACCCCAACCGCGCTCGCTGTGATGTTACACATAATTACGTAAGAAATTACCTACATTCTACTTATAATTATTATTTACTATCGCCACTAACATGGATAGAACCACCAAAATTAAAATAAAAACCGAAAATGAACAACTACTGTACTAATACTACAGAGCAGAAATAGCAGATAATGAACAACTGCGTAATGTAATTTCTAATATGGAAAAAAAAATGAAAGGCTCTAAACAGCAAGTGAGGTATTTACAACATAAAGCAGTACAAAGTTCATCTTTAACTCAAGATGGATGTCGTAAACAGAGTAATACATAAATATGCAGAAGCTCGTGAACATACTTCGTCACCACGTGATTGTCGAGGCGAAGCAACTCTAGAAGACTAAAAAGGGCAAACCTATTTTTGAGTTAGTTTAGTGCAGAGTCAGTGAACTTAAACTGCAGTGCAAGTGCTGACTATTATAATGAACACGTGAATCAAGCGTCCCTACAAAATATTGAATTAAAAGACGTTATTGGGCGATTTCTTAGTTTTATAGTTACAGTTTCAGTTTAAGTTATGAATGTCATGCTTATTCTTATGGATTTGAGATGGTCTTACATTGATTTCCTTCTGTGCGGCTTCAACAGTATCCTCTGCTTTGGACACGTTGCCCTTACTCTTCTCAACTGCCTCGTTTCCATCGTAACTTTCGTCTTCAATCTTGAACAGCATGTTTCTGTAGATACACAGTGACTTAGTGACTTCTATAATTTGATTGTATACGTAGGCTATTATTTATATATGTCACCGTATAATTATGGAATTTGTTAGTTTATTATCTATCGATATTAACCGACAAATTATGAACTGGTATCAAACTTGCTTGCGACGTAACGAACCTTGCGCTAATACTAAATAGCCTGCCTAGCTGCAAGAAACATGGAAGTAGCACTCGCCGGCCACTGCCGCTACACCGCTTGCTTCGCTCGCTCGGCTCCCGCGCGGTTCCCAATCCCAATTCACAATTTTTAGACAGTTTATAGTCTAACATAAATAATACCGATAGATTATAAACTAACGGTTCTCACAATCACACGGTGACATAATACAATGTGATTTTCTACTAAAAGAATCTCCACAAGCAACGATAATTTCAGCCGCATTAATCTGTGAAAATGAGGTGCAACTATACTAACTATCATCCGCTTCCAACTTGGCAGACTCGGTGAGACTGCGGTCACCAATTCATGAGCTATTTTCGTACACTTTGGCTCGTCAGACCAACGACCTACTTACCTTAAGTTTACCTTACTGAGCTCCTAAGTTTCGAGTTGGGCTACACGATTACTGACAAATGCGTGCATTGACTCTTAAGTTCACTCAAATCTGTGTGGTTCTTTCCTCAAAAAAACATTTCAGACACTAATTTATATGGTCCTAACATGATCTGTCGAATACTAAATCTGGAATATAAAAAAGACTGTGATCTCTTAGTTTGTTACGATGTTTCTTCTCTTAGTAGACGCATAGGAAACTTTGTCCTCATCTAGTTTTTAAAATATCATTGAAGTGTAAAAGTGGCTGTAATGTATAAACCTACTTTACAGAAATCAATATAATTTTACATCATGTATCATACCTGACGTCGGCGAGTCTATCAGCCAGTTCAGCCAGGTTGTCTGTCAGGCTGCTACCAGGTCCATTGCCCAACTCGGCCTGAGCGTCCTGCGCCAGTCGCTCGATCTCACCCCTCACTTGTTGCAGCTCATTGTCAAAGTCTGCGTTCTCGACTACCGTTGGAGACTTTGAGATCTTTGCTAGAATCTGCACATAGAAAATTTAAGATTTTGTGAGAATAGTAGTAAAGTCAATAAGCACCTAATACGAAATGGCACTCAATATTTTTAGCAAGACATAAGACATTCTCATAAAAATATCTAAATCATCACGCAGTTTCCAAGACCTAGCTTGGCGACCACTAAGAACGTATGTCTCTACAGCAACACACAGGGAAGAGTGAAAGGCTGTTGGGGTGACCTTTGCCCAGCAGTGGGACAATACAGGTTGATAAACAAAACATTCCTATACATATTATAGTTTCCCCATTTAACGCAGTCTTCTTGCAATTTAAACCTTAAGATTAACGTCATAACGGCAACAATACAGGACTTCGTGAAATAGTTTAACTATAATTGTATTGTTTTACTAGTGTTTTACGCGCGACTTCTTCCACGTGAAACTTCGGCCCCCGACCCACGTTTTCGCATCGTTCTTTCTGACTTTTTTCTGTTTGTTTGTTTGTTTGTTTGCAAGAGTGCTTTATGTTTACAAGCCTATTACCTTCCTCAAGGCTATCAAATGCAATAATTGCTCAAATTCCACTGTTAGTTCCCGAGATTAAGTGCGTTGAAACTAACAAACAAACTCTTCATCTTTCTTATATATTAGTACAGACAGGTTTCTCTTGTGAAGTCTAGTGGGTTTTATCTATGTCCGTAGATATGTCTGAATACCAGCGCTGCCTTATTTATTTTTTAAATATCACAGCATTATGCTAAGGAGGATAGGAGCTTTTTTGGTCTCGCACTTTTTCCCATTATTTTGTAATTTTGTATTGTTTGTATTTTCTGTGCGTATCTCAAATAAAATATTTTTCTATCTTTCTTTCTATACAGTTCGTGCCGATACGAAAGAAGGGCTAGTTGTACTCACGTCATCAAGTTCCCTCAGCTCCCTCCTGTGCTGATTGACGGCATCCAGCACAAGGTTGTAGCAAGGAGGACAGTCCTCACAACCCTGTCCATCTGCACGACGCTTCTTATTTTCCATACACCTAGAATGTCATGGGAATAAAGAGTAAAAGTTAGTATGTCGTTGAGAATGTGTTCGGGGGTCCCAAAAAGATTTCAGGGACCTTAGTTTTTCCAGTAGCACAGTGTGGCATCGAAAGTTATATTTAGGGATATAATATTAGACTACGCGAAAAAGAACAAAAAAAAAGGATTATAGTTTACCGTTAATCTGTATCAAGATTTTTTTTCTAAACGTGTTTTGGTAACAACCAAGATCTGAGAAATATGTTCAAGAATAACATATATTTTTTCCGCTACCACAAACTATATAGATTTGGCAATTTTTTTTTTAAAGACAATCCTACTTTATGATTTGCCTCTTGTCAGCGCCTTAAATGTCGTGTTTAAACCTGACCTGTCACAGCGCCTTCCCTCGACGTTCTCCTGGCAGGAGCACTGGCCGGACATGTCGCACTGGTAGTTAGTGGAACCCCATTCGTCGCAGTCGCAATCCCTGCAGCCGTCCGCGGAGAACCCGTAGTGGTAGGCGCGGCAGCGATCGCAGTGTTTACTAGAAGACAAAGAATCACACTGTTACTCTGATTGCCATTTTAAAGTTTTTGAAGAAAGAAAATTAGCGCCGAATGTTGAAAATCCAACAGCGCGCAGGAGGCTACCTATGTTTATGTTTATTTGCATGAATATTCTGAAACAGTCACACATACAATCAAAATGATACTTTAGTATATGATTTACTGGGTCTTTTTCTTTCCATATTGAAGACAGTTTCGTAATTGTAATATTTTCGCTCGATACATTTTATATTCGAAAATGATGTCTTTTTTAACGATAACTAAAAAAACAAACAAGATTGTTCGGCTTTTATATCTAAAATAAATATTCGCAGCAAGAAAATGTAGTTTATTATCGAGCAACCAGATATTTTTTCTCTAGATCATTATTATTACTTTAGTTATAAACGGAAAAAGAATTGAGACTTGCGCTATTTCGTTTCGTGCTCGAACACGATCAAAGAGCGCTCGCGATATTCAACTTTATTACTGATGTGTTAGCGTTAGCACATAACGGAGTAGCGGGGACCATGGGGCAGAGCTTGCGTGGAAATTTGATTTAGACTGCCTGCCTCGGCAAAATATTCACACTAAACAGAAAAAGCACGGAATTGCAGTGTTTCTTTCAAGGAAGGATCCAGCGCGAATTGATCTGCCTAAGCTGAAATGGCAATGGGCTGGCCGTTATCGCAGACGTGTTCTGAAATGGAGACTGCAAATTATAAACGTTCTAAATGGAGCTCAGTATAGTTGAGATTAGCTGTTTTCAATATTTTTGTTGGTTAGTTATGGCGTGTGCTAGCTGAGGCATCGCAAATAATTTAATTTAATAGTTTGTGTTTCTTTTGTGAATATCTGTTTAAACAAATTACCAGCAAAATTAAAGAGTATTTAGAATGTGAACATGTTTAAAAATAAACTCGGGGCTTTGTTAATCAATAACGCCTATTACAGCATAAACGAATTTTGTTATGACAAAAATCTTAAACTAGTACTTAATTAAACTTAAATTAAATATGTGTAGGTACTCATTACTCTTTGACTTTGTTATAAATGTTGTTTCTTTATACTTAAATATTTCGACATTAAATGTAGTTTGTAGCATTTTACTAGGGATTTTGTTCTGTATCAATAAGAATATTAATGTTTGTAAAGTTGGTATTTTGAATTTGGATAGACGTTCTAAATTCGATGATGGGTGAGGAACGTGGTTACTTATATTATTAAAAAATATATATTGCTTCTTTTGTGTACCTACTGTGCAAATATTTCGACACAAATGTATTTTTGTTATGAAATAAATAACTTGAACGTGAACTTATAGAATCAAGTTCTTTTAACTTTACAAACAGATGTGTTGCTGGGAAGGTTTTCTGCACTATTTTTTCTTCCCAGCTAAAACACTAGGAAGTGGAGAACGGCGGGCGTTTTGGGGGACTATCTTATAATAATACCTATATGTTACTTTGACGTTCCAAAACTGCTGACTAAGCCATATTAAATTTATACCTATTGTTATTCTCTAAACATCACCTCTAACTCCAACAAGTCAGTTCTCTGTCGAATTGGCTGGTTTGAAGTAAACTTTACATAATAGATATGATGATAGTGAAGATCGAATATAGCTTACCCGTCGATACCAGGCTTGCAGTAACATTGTCCGTTGAATGGGTCGCAGGTATTGTTGTAGGATCCCTCGAGGTTGCAATCACACGTCTCACAGCCTGCGCCGGAGTTGATGTTGAAGTAACCGTCCTGGTTTATACAAAATTTATATTAAATGAAAGGTTCTCGAAGTCCATTCTGTGAAACATATTTTAACTATAGTCGTGACCATTTTATGACTTGGATTAATAAAAAGATGCTTTAGAATTGCCTCTTTCCAGGAGGAAGTCTTTCGGCTGAGTAATTTTATGAATTGAAAGCTGTCTGTAGCTTATGCAGTGAGTCGTCCTTTTAACAAAGTCATAAATTGATTAGGTGTAAAATTATTTCCATGCACTTTGACGAAATAATTTATATGTTTCGACTGTATACGAGTAGTAGGTACTTTTTCATTTGTTTTACGTGCCCGTCATGATAAGTGAGCAATTTCTCAATTTCGCATCGTTTTGTTTAAGAGAAGCCACACATGATTCGGCAGTATTTGTTGAACAACAAAGCCGACCTGAAGCAATTAATGCACTCATGTTATATTCAGCTCGCGCCGATCGAATCACGCTTAATCGTGTTTGGATCGGCTTAAAAATAATTCAAGCTAAGCCTTGCGACTTTTTCCCTAACATAATATCTACATGTTTAATTAAATTCGATTTTGTCGCCCGGATGTGCCCGAACATGTGTGCAGGCTGCAGGACCATAGTTCTGTGACTTTACAGAAATATGGTCCCTCTTTCACTGTCTTGCAGACGGCTTCTTGTCCAACTCACCTCGCACTTATCACAGTTCCTGCCGATGACATGCTGATGACAGCTACAGTACCCAGTAAGACCTTCGCACTGAGGGGGTCCTTCGGCACTCTCCACTGTACCCGCTTCGTGGCACTGGCAGGGCTTGCAGTCACCCTTCTTCTTGGGGTCGAGAGCATAGCCGAAGTAACCTGGATGTGGAAAGTTTTGATACAAATTCTGATAATTAAAAATGGTTTTTTAACATAGGCAACACTGCGCCTGTATTTTCCAGAAGGGGTGAATAGACGTCTATCTTCCTCCTCGCGTCATGTTCTGAGGGTTGTCAAGGAATCGAAATGGGCGAGTTTATTGCAATTAGGCCAGGACTGAGGATCTAAGGCCGAGATGTATAGACGTTACTTAGGGGTGTCTGCATACCAAGCCCAACCCGCCGCGGTTTAGCCACCGCACCGGGCTCATTTTAAACAAAAATTGTACGACATGCAAAAATTGTACGATCGCACTAAGCGGCGGCTTTGATGTGTAGACACCTTAACACTTAAGCGTTATTTCTATCACTGTCGCACAACTGTCAAACGACAAGTGCAAGATGTAGACGGGAACATGGGGAACAAGTGCTAAGTATCATTTTTAAATCATGGGCTCAGTCTCCTTAATTCATCGACTCTGCCTTTATTAGGGCTAAGCTAGGCTCATACATTAACGTGATTGCATTATATCATTTAATTTTCTACGCCCGACTTACCGCTCAAACACTTGTCACAATGTTCTCCAGCAGTATTGTAGATACACTTGAGACACTCCCCGGTGGTCCTGTTGCAGTTGCCGACAGCATTCAGGTCCACGTTCCCATTGCACTGACAGAGTTCGCATTCTTTCGGGGCCCCGAATTGACCGGTCGGGTCTCCGAAATAACCGTCAGCACAGACCTCGCATTTTGGTCCTGTAAATAGAGGATGGTGTGAGAAAATAAATGTGGATTGGTGCATTTGGATTGGTGAGGCTTCCGTAAGAGCTTATGCGCGAGCTTTATGCCTCAATCTAAACTCTACGACGGCCACAAACTCTATTTTACAATAAGAAAGTAATATTTCATACTAAAATGTAATGTTGCCAGCTAATAATATTGTGTGTGTGTGAATCATTATGTCAGCAACGCAAAACGATGTTTTTGCAGTAATGTAGCAACTTTTGTTTACCATTAATTCAGGGGGGGTTTTATGACTTTTACCGTTGAACTCAAATTAATATCTCGTTGAGCGTGTATCTATTGGTGTCTGAGAATTTATCTAAGGGGAGTCTATGTTTGTTGTTAGGTTTTGTGATAGAATATTTTATTGTTCTTTTTATCGCTTTTTAATATGTAAAAAATAATAATCAAAGCAGACAAATAATTTATTTATGTTAATCTCTACTTTGACAACCGTAGGTTGATGATTTCCATTTCCTAATTTTGAATGCACCTACACAAAATATGACTAAATACTACTAATTTAGTAGATGAATAATGAACACTGCCACATTGTCCGAAAGGGACACACTACCAATCAACACCATTCCTTTCGAACGTCTATTGTATAATATATTTAATTGTTTAATATAAATACACGTAATAAACATGAAATTGTGATACCCAAATTTAGATTAACTAAAACAAGCAAGTCATTTCTTATAAACAGTATCCGCTTCTATAACAAGTTGCCAAAGTCGGTTATAGAACTTAGCAATGGTAAGTTAAAAACCCACATCAAACGTGTCCTAATCAAAAAAGCATACTATAAGATTAAGGACTACGTTGAAGACAAGGAAGTTTGGCAATAATTCCTTCTGCACATGTGGCTTCCCTGGTACCTCATAAATGGCATAACTATGTAAATGTTTATTAACTGCTCCTAAATTACGATTTTTATTCCTTTTTTTTACATACTTTGACATAACCTACAATTTTATTTTAAAATATTTATTAGTGACTTGTGGACAGAATATTTATTCAGTTTTGTAACAGTTGTAATGACAATGTTGTCATTTGGTTTAACTATGTAGGTTTTTATTTTTATTATTTTAGTAATATTTTATATAGACTCTTTTTTAATTTGTGAATGCAAAAAAACAAAGCTACAGTCTATTAGGCCTACAACGTTCTCAACGTTGTAGGCCTAATAGACTGTAGCTTTGTAAACTATCTTCTATTTTGTTAAGTACTTGGTACTTGTTGACGGGCCTACACTGTCCTCCCATACCTATTAACACTGTAACTTGGAAACATTGTTAAAGCCCACTTTTTTTTAAAAGAGTAACCGTGGAGTTTCTTGCCGGCTCTTCTCCATAGGAAACGACCAATTGGAACCGTGCACCTAGCTTCTGACGTTTCATAAGTGCCCATGTAGGTTTATGTGAAATAAAACTTTTGATTTTGATTGGTATTGCAAAATAAACTTAATGTCTGACCTATAAAGTTTATTACTATTTACAATTAACTGTCGTCTAAAAATCATAACGTGTCGCGCTCTGATTTGCGTTCATTGTCACGATGATGACGTAACCAATAGTTTTATTATGACGTAATTATTTCTCAAAAATATAAATTAATCTAAAATAATTTACAAAATTAAGTTGGTTTTTAATATTTTTTAGGTCAAAACCATTCTATATTGCAAAATTCATAAGGTATTGTGCTTACTATTAACTAGCCTATTGTAATCACCCTCACCCTATGATTACTTTAACTTGGTCTTACCAGCATAGCCTTCAGGACAGTCTGTGCACACGATGCTGCCATCCATAAGCTGGATACAGCCACTGTCTTTAGGACACGGACAGGATGTACAGTCGTTGGGGGTGCCCGCAATTGCGTTGCCATAGAATCCCTTAGCACAGAGCTCGCAATTACTGCCCGTAGTATTGTGTTTGCAGATACAGAAACCTGGACAAAAGAATAATTATAACAATTAAAATAAGTCGGGTATTCAGGTAGAAATTAAAGTGTAAGTAAACAGAAAAAAGTTCTACGTTGTACATGATCATGCATTATACTGAAAAAACTAAGTCCTCCAGAGTACTTCTATAGGTTGATGTTGTATTATGAAACCCACCGGTAGCAGCGTCACAGATATGCGCGTGTCCATTGCAGTCACAAGGGATGCAAGTCGAGTAGGGTCCTCCGTTCGCTGGCTCATGCTTGAACCCAGGCGCGCACTCCTCACAGTAGTCTCCGACGTAGGCTTTTGGACAGGAACACTTTTCCACCCAGTTTGCTGGAGCAGAACCTTTCTCTCGCCCAACCTTCGCGGTTTCCATTTTGAAGTTCATCATGTAACCTGTACCAGGCTTATTGTAGGTGCCTCTGATTTTAACCGCAGTCAGGTTTTGGAGAAGGCACATAAATTCGAAGTTTGATAAGGTTGGAGACCAGCCGTAGCGAGAGTCCTCGTGAAGTCTGAAGGTGTATTCTTGTTCCTGCAACAATTTTTAAGATGAGCGGTGGAAGCGGCTGATAACATTCGCGAAGTTTACATGCATTTACGAAAGGTTTAAAAGTCTTCTATTGGACCATAATTAGCGACCACAAAATGATAGAGCCCATTGTCCTCGACAAAAAGGTATGGTGTTTGCCATAGAAGTGTTTACACACTTTTTTGTCCGATAAAAATAGCTAATCACATGTTCTAATTGGATAATAATATGCCTTTTGCTTTGTATATGCTTTTATAACTATTTAACAACTCTGTATCAATATTTTGACCGAATAAATGAACTACTTATTACTTATAGAAAAATTAATAAATGCACATTATCCTAACAATCGCTCCATGCTTGCAATGGCGTCTTTAAAAACAACAAGTGTATAAAATCGCTGGTATCGTCAGTCAGGCAGGCTTTTAGCGCACCACCAAGTT
The DNA here is from genome assembly GCA_963921375.1 of Tiliacea citrago. NCBI lineage: Eukaryota > Metazoa > Arthropoda > Insecta > Lepidoptera > Noctuidae > Tiliacea > Tiliacea citrago. Next base: position 27,221,025 of record OY992780.1, read on the forward strand.
TCGCTCATTCGGCAATTCTTCTTAAGGTAACCGGCATAGCCATGGGCAAAATTCATTTATTAACACATAATAAGAACATCGCACAGCAAAATTAAATCTTGGAGCAAACATACCTGATTAGTAGGCTCCGGATTATTCTGAGCGTAGATGTTAATAGATACAGAGGCCCGAGGTCCTTCGAGGATGATGTCTTGTGCCGAAGGGTAGCCCCGAAATTCTCCGAGTCGCAGCGAGAATTTCAAGTCGTGGTTATATGAAGGTCGTTGGTCGCCGAGGAACTGGCTTGAAGCGATGAAGTATAACGTTTCGGCGCCTTGAGAAGAGACGGCTGAAGAAAAGATGAAGGTTAGTTTAGAGACGAGACAGAAAAAGTATTTGTATTTATGTTGTTGGGTAGTAAACAAACAGACGTTGTAGCTCTTGACAAGTGGTCGAGGATTTCTCTAATAACGAAACACTGCAAGTACTATCCATGAGATAAAGCAGAAATGAAGTACTACCTGCACTATAGCCAAAGTTATCACCAAGTTATTTTTGCCGCGAACTACCTTTGTTGTGTTTTGGTAGGAAGGGTATAGGTTCCGATATCACCTCACGCTCATGAGACATTTTGACACGACACGACACGCTCATGACACGTTTTTCTGTTCTAACTCGCTACGCACCGGTGATGCCTCAAGTAATGCATATATGCAGGCAACTACAATATTGTACCATTAGGTAAATCACCTGCTTATTTACTACGAGTACACAGTTTCATAGAAATTGGTATCCCCATTATATTACCTACGACATAATATGAATAAATACTCACCTATATTCTGCGTATTAGCATTAAACTGCAGTTTTGCCGGTCTTTCCTGTTCGTCTTCCGCAGCCCATTTCTCAGCATCTCTGATGAAGTGAGCACTGGTCTCGTGAGCTTGGTACTTGGGGGCTGAACTGCACTGTGAGGAGTGGCCGAAGCAGAAGCAAGGTGTGCAGCCGAATTCGTTGCTGATATCGAGGTTGAAGAAACCTGGCTTGCATCTAGAAGAAGACGGAAGGTAAGGATTGGGTGTTAATGAGTAAGGTGGGAGAGTTAATAATTATAGTTTTATCATCTTCCTAGGCGCTGTTTTTACTTCTTTTATCTCTATAAGCTGTAATCTATTTTTCTAGTAGGTAGTTATCTTTATAATAGTATACTGTGCTCGTCCTACAACAAAATTTCCCTTCGCTGCATTGTGTTTAGATAAGTGTTTTTCTAAAATTTAAGGTAATAAAGACCTTTTTTTAATGTCAATAGTTTATTTGCCAGTTTACATGTAATTCGACCCTAAAATCCGTAAACTAAATAGAAAATCCCGGGAAGTTATCAATTGTTCGTCCATGTAAACATTTTAATAAATTCGTTGTTAGGCTTTGAAATACGATGATGAAAATAATGAATATATACTAAGAAAGAAAGAATTATATTTATTTAGCAACAGTTCATGAAACAGGAAATACAAAGTAAAAATAAAGAGTTAATTAGGTACATTAAAAACATTGTGTCACGACTGCGCCAAATAGGTCAATTTCAGCATTAAAGTCAGACTGATGCTGTCTGATGCCGATTTTCTAATGAAACTTTAGGGACAAGTGACGGATGTATAACAAACAGTTTCAAACATAATACTTACTCTCTACAACGTCTTCCTTCCACGTTTTGCTTGCACAAACACACGCCAGTCTGCGGGTCGCACTGTGGCGTGTTGACGTAGGAACCTGACTCATTACAGCCACAAGGTTTGCAGCCCTGAGTAGTGAACTCATAGTGGTTCGTTGCACAGACGTCGCACTTGTCACCTGTCACTCCAGGCTTGCACTGACACTTGCCTTCAGAGTTACATTGGAGGCTGCGGGATCCTGGACAAAGAAATAATCGTTTACACAAAATAATACACGTATTTCGGCATGTCTCTCCTAAACACCTTGGAGTTTCTTGCCTGTTCTTCTCCATAGAGATCTACGTTTTGGAATGGGCAAATAGCTTCAACTTTCTGATTCACTGACCGACTCTTTGACAATTCAAAAGTGCCTGGACTTAGTTTAATTGAAATAAATGCTTTGAGTTTGAGTTTGAAACAGATTACTCAGTGATCTAGCTAGGACAGCAGCCCTACACCCAACCATTAATTAATCAATGCATAATATGTGAGTTCCTCATGTATAACAAAACCTATAAGGCAAAAAAAGGTTTTGTAAAAAAAATATATTCTATTTATTAATTCGTTTCAGAAAATGTTCTTAACTAACTTTTAGACCTGTATCCTGCTTATGCTTATGAAGTTTCATTAAAATCGGTTCAGTCAGTTCGAAAAACAAGGGCTTGAAAATTTTTATAAAATACCGTACGTCGTATACGCTCTTAACTATACATAGTTAAGAGGTCGCAATTCACGCTATACATAGCGTGAATTCAAACGCTTATATTAGACGAATTCGTTCTTTTTTAGGACACAGAGAAGAGCCAGCAGTACTGGTAACGGCCTCGACTTACATTTAACTTTACCAAGCAGGCACTTAACTTTGTGAGTCGTCTCAAAAAACCTATAACTAGTAGTGATAGTACCATAAATTCAAAGACATGTGTCATCCACAAATGCGCACTGGGCCCGCGTGGTGGATTATGGCTCACTCCCTCTCACAGAGACGAGGCCAGTGTCCCAGCAGTGCACGTTTGAGCTGATTATGCTAGGGCCATTTGAGATCAGAAGGTTGGGCAACTTCCACTTACCAGTAGGATTACAGTTGCAGGGTAAGCAGATGTCTCCAGAGCCCTGGAAGAAGTTCTCCTTGCACCGCTCACAGTTGGCTCCATCCCGGTTCTCTGCACAATCCGTGCATCGTCCTCCGTGGCCAGTCCGCTCGTACAGGTCCTTGTCAAACTCGCATTTGTTCGAGAATCCGTTGCAGTTGCAAGCTGTAAGCGGAGATTAATCAGAACCCTAAATACGTAACACGCTTTTCGCAAGATTTTGACAAGACACACTTCGATAGATTTTGAAGGAAATTGCTAACTCATTACTTCATGTTTTTTTTTTAATTCGTCTGCTCAGCAACGTAAACAACTATATGAATATTGTTGAACTGTCAAAATTAAAGGCATTGCCTTTGTAAGCGTGTCACGTAAATAAGTAGAAGAAGAATCTTCCCAGCAAGCTATTATGATGTAATTTTAGCCAAGCAACCACGTCTTTCGTCATTATTGTCGCTGTTGTAAAATACTGTATTTAGGGCACACCAAGCCGAACTAAAGACAAGGAAGACATTTGACATCCACCAACCCGCACTGGGCCCGCGTGGTGGATCACGGCTCACTCCTTCTCACAGAGAGGAGGCCTGTGTCCCAGCAGGTGGGGACATTATAGCTGATTATGCTAAGCCGTTTGCCATGTTGTAACGGCCTAGTTTTTAAATGGATTTCCAAGAAAATAAAGAATCCAAAATTGGGTTGATAATACGTGTTAGTTAACATTTCATCAAAGTTCCTTGTGTGTTTTTAAAACATGTTCAAGACGCGACAGCTTTTACTTCGTTTTGTATCAAGTGAACACAATACATACCTCTAAAAAAAAACTATATTTTGTTGTGCCAATGATTCTAATAAGAATGGCAAAATGTACGAAAAAAGTGTTAGGTATGTTTAATAGAGTTTTGACGTTTTCTAGGGCAAATCATTAAAATAAGTTGCTTAAAAAAGGAGAAAAAAGAATTGAATAACAGGCTAAAAAAATCTGTCGCTTATAAAAAAAACAAAAAAATTAGGTACCTACTGGAAATTACCTACCATCGCAAATTTGTCTTAATTTTCTGTCATACGTTACTAACATCAAGTTTAATACAAAATAAATCACTATAGATATTCAATTCGCAAGGCATATTTTTATCCAGGAATATAAATATGATTAAGCATTCTTATTAGAGGTACATTTCCAAACTTATTGGGTTTATAATTAGAGTTCAATTGGTTATCTGTTGGGTTTGTTAAACATGACCATAATACAAGAAGAAAATTTAGAGATATTAAATTATCGCTCATGAACTTTCTTCAGAGCGAAGTTTCAAAATTGTTACTCGTAATTACATAGAAGTTTTTTCAATAACGTAAATTTATCCTCTACCAAGAGCGCAAAGCCTAACTGGCACTTAACCTTGAAGTCAAAATAATTATCAAACATAAAATGACATAGAGCATCTCGACGAGAGAGATTTAGTTATCTATTTATTTATATAATATGTATACTGTCATTATTTATTTTATTTTTTATTAATTAAATAGTAAGCATTTTTTCTACAATTTAATCCAAAACAATCACGTAACATTTCTATGATAATTTTATATTTAACGAATAAATAACCAATCAATCTATCCACCACCCCCTTTTAATAGACCTTCGCATTGAGATAGAAACTCGCACTGCACATAGCAAGCAATGTATGTGAAACTAACCCTTGCACTCGTGGACATTGGTTGGCGAAGCTCGTCCCCACGGCGCGTCGTTGTAGAAGTCGAGACACCTCTGGCATTCACGACCAGCTGTGTTGTGCTCGCATCTGAAAAGATTTAGACATGTCAGTTTGTGTAATTAGTATGTTGATTATTTTCTCATGTCTGCGGCTACGAAACCCTGCAAACGGGAACGCAGAAGTTACCGGAGAATCAAGAAAGTTTTTTAGGGTTCCGTAGCCAAATGGCAAAAACCGAACCCTTATAATTTCGTCATGTCTGTCTGTCAGTTTGTCCGCCGCTCAATCTGTCCGCCTGTCAATCTGTATATCCGTCCATCCAGATGAGATGTCACAGCCATTTTACTTAAAGACTGTATTGTTATTTTAAACGTTGACCCACACTTGGAATTTCTCCTGTATGGTGGGTGCGTTTACAAACATTTAAACTCACATACACAAACAGCCAGACCCGGAACAACTACTTATAGGTCATACAAATATTTTTTCCGTGCGAGAATCAAGCCCGCGACACGCAGCGCAGTAGTCAATCGCTTAACCACTGCGCCAACCATGCCGTCCAACGTGCCAAACGCCCAACGCGAGCGTGCCAACGTGTTCCTGTATTTGCACTGTATATGGATAAAAATTCGAAAGAAGTTGTATTTTGTGCATTTTTTTTTAATTCCGAGTACAGTGCTGGGTCTACTCACAAAATTTGAAGTTCACTTTATTCTGTCACTTTCACTTGATACGAAAAAAGCGAGATAGAAACAACTCGATTCGAAGTACAATTTTCAGATTCCCATACCTAGTACTCGTAGGCCCACAAAATAAACAAACAATAAAACGTTCGGATACCGTAAAATTGCAAATCATCTGTAAAGGTTTTAAATGTAGGTAAGTATTATATATTAAGATTTTTTTTTTAATATTCGTTGTTTTACAAATTTACATGTGGTTTAATTTTTACCATGTTGTATTTTTTACCTTTAGATAATAATTATGTTCTCGCTGATGAGGTGAAAAGTTGTATGTGTTACACGAGACCTAAGTTATTTGCATCTCGTGTCTTTGAATCACTCGCTACGCTCGAGATTCAATTATTTATAGATCTCGCAGCAAAAACCGACTTTGCTCTCCTATTGCACAAATATCTAACTATTTCGCTTGGTGTACTGGTGGTTTCGTTTTCAATATTTCTGACCGAAAAAATATTGTAAGATTTCAGTCGCTAATAACTAGAAGACTTTCAATATGGATAGGCATGCAAAAGATTGGTAAACGATTAGATTAGATTGGCACACGGGGCTGACTTAGGGAGCAGCTTAGCTTATGTGGGATCTCTCATTGGTTTGGATAGAGCAAGCTTGGCGTGACAGTGGCTGGCAAAATGCTGGCACCGACTAAAAGTCGCTTTAAAAAAAACTCCTCTCGCGCTGTTGAAACCACAATGCCGACAAGGGAAACACGGGAGATAAAGAAATAATGTTAATAGTGGGCGATTTTTATAATGACTAATCAAGTATAATAAATATATTATTATAAATAATCGTGTACAATAATTTAATCACCTGTAAGCACGAGTCTAATACCTATAATATAATTCAAACTTTATAGTTTCTTCGTTACTGATTCTTGTGTTTTTAAAACATCATATTAAACACACCTAAATACAAATATCATAATGAACACACACAGTTTAGGGATTATAAGCCAGGTAGTGGAACAGTCTAAGTACCTACAGAACTGCAATTTACATATCTACTAAATATTAAAGATAAACAAGTTATGGTCAGAGCTCCTTATTAAGACATAATTATTTGGTTCCTTAAAAATTAATAGGTAATTGCTTTTTGTAATATTTTGCTTATTATTAGCTTTTATCCGCGGTTTCGCCCGCGTGGATGTCGGTAATTATTTCACGGGAACGTACTACCGGGCTAAAAAGTGTCCTCTGTCATAACTCAGGTCATGATTTACCTGTGTGTCGAAATCCGTTCAGCCGTAATACCTCAGCTCCACCTCACTATTTATATCTCTCTCGCACAATACTTTAAGAAAATGGCTCTGGATATTTTGTTTAGCGAGTATTTTAGTTAAATTAAGCTAAGCAACACATTATCACAGCAATATTGTGGACGCGACTATTGTTTTATTTTTGTTTTTATCACTTGTCTTTAGCAGTTTTAACCTTTAGTTAGATCGTGGACAATGGTGTGGGTTACATGTTTGTTAAATCTTATTTTAAGTATTTCTTTGTATTTTTAGCATGTAACTGTTTTTTATCCCTGTTAAAAAATAAATAAATACTGCTCGCAGTTATGCGAGCAAGCGAGACAAGTTGGCAGAGAGGCCGATAGTTTAGGTAATTTATTTTTACCTAACTTTACCATAATTATATTTATTTCAAAATGAATGCTGCAATATTTTCGATATAACGGAGGTTCATGCTAAACAATTTGAGGTATTGTAGACTCTTAAGGCGTAAGTGAAAAGATAACGGATGAACAGAGAGACAGACGAGAGAGAAGAGAAGAAAAACTTACAATAAGAAGAACAGTTAATTGAGTATTTATAATATTATATTGATGATCATCTTTCTCCTGCCCATTTCCAAGTTTATGGCTTCGGCGCAGCATTTTTTTTGGGAATAGCCACATTCGGCTCACTCAAATATACATTACTACTATTGTCTATTGTCTGTACCTGCAAGCTCTGGTCCTGGTGCCATCAGGCAGTTCCTGCGTTTCGCAGACTGAAGCGTGGCCGTTGCACTTGCACCTAGCTCCCACAGCCACATCGGCAATCGCATACCAGTAAGACTGCAGCACCTGGACGTCACCGAAGATCTCGTCTCCAAAAGTGTTCAGACGGTCCAGGGAGATCCGGAGGTCGGTGGCGGTAACCCATTCCTGGTTACAAAGGTAAGCTAAAGTTAGGAAGGATTTAAAGAAAGTCGGTACCCTGTAGTAGTCGTAAACAATCTTCGTAGTAGTGGAAGAATAAAGAATGCAACGTGATTTCGACAGCACTGAGGCACACATTCCTGCTTTTTTATTTGCCGAATTTATATTTTTTATTGTTTTCATTTTACGGAATATGTTGTGGGAATTTCAGCGTGCGCTGAATAATATTCATCATTGAGCATATTTGGAGTATTTGATAATGGTTCGATGGAATTGTTACTTATGTTGAAAGGAGTTTAGTTACTAGAATTCTACAGTTGGACGTAGGCCGTCCTCAAGAATTGTCTCAAGAAAACCGTATAAATCACTATACTAAAACGGTCCTATCGTTTGTTTGTAGAGACAAGCGTACGTGACTTATAGCACCAGAACACCGGCTGAAAATAATGATACTTTACCTGCAACTCAGGGCTGTTGTCAAAAGTGAAAGCCGAAGGTCGTCCTTCTAGAGTGGAGAACAGCACGTTTCCTCCAGTCAGTGGCGATATGTCTGAGTACTCGCTGGTACAGAGGGCGCGGGTTTCGGCACCAAGCTCAGCTGCCCTCTGCTCTTGGACGCCATAGGTGTCGCGACAAGAGGCACTGGGGGATAAAAATACGGATATACGTCTTTCATTTATGCAGTATGGGTTTGTTTTTCTTCAAAGTGGAGAGGTACTACTCATACTTTATCTCGTAATCAGCCTATAATGTTTTCACAGCTCGGAACTCTGTGAGAGGGAGTAGGCCGTAAAACACCACGCGGGCCCAGTGCGTGTTGGTTAACATGTCTTCGAATTTTTAGGGTTCCCTAGTCAACAAGGAACCCTTATAGTTTCGCCATGACCGTCAGTCTGTCTGTCTGTCGGCTTAGGCTTGGCATGGGTATATATTAATCACGCCGACAAAGTGGTAAAATAAAACCTTGAAAAAAATGGGTAAGTACCTCCCTTACACGTAAAGTGGGGATGATATTTTTTTTTCTCGTCTATTCAGTCATCATTGTTGGATAGGCCATTCAAAAATATTGAGGGTCTAGGAAGACCATTTTTCTATTCAGGGATTAGCTTGCGTAATATTAAGTTTTAAAGTGGAAATTTGTGTTAGACTCAAGTGTCCCTGCCAGCTAAATGGTTGTTGATGGATTTGTGAAAAAATTCATGGCAGTAGTATATACATATAACTAAATTAAAAGGAAAACTATCACAGCTAAGTAGGCTTTACAAGTTAACGAGGAATAGTCGACTGACTTACATTTGCAGTTGGAGAATCGATCGTTACGTATATCAATGTATGGGAGAACATGTTTTTGAACTACAATGTTGTTTATTTTTGGATAAATCCATCCCAACTACGAAACCCTTCATTGTGCGAAGTCCGACACTCACTTGTTATTTTTTTGTTCTAGAGTTCATCGTTTTGAGAACAGTGGTAATGAAATAACACAAAGAAAAGTGCCTGGCTTGAACCACCGACCTACATCGTAAGTCGCGGACGATTTCACTGGGCCACGACTCCTTATTGGTCAAACATAGTAACTTTTGACTTCCTGATTTTAGGGATAGTTCAATAAGCATAATCGCGTACTCAGGCGACTGGGACCGGAGTCAAACTGGTATCGCGGTCACAGGTGCATCCAGGATAATCGGCGTCGCTCAAAATGGTATACATCTTTACGGTAAATATTTTGAATGTTTTTTTTTTCAAGTTTATGTCCCATAACCCTTTCATCTGATATACTGGTTATCATGGGTTTAGACCGTATGTAAGATAAAATTAATTACCTGAAGTATTGGAACGGCTCCCAAACCCGTTCTTCATCAGTCTTCTTATAGACGGCGAAACTCTGAGGTCTGGGCGAGTAGAACACAATCCTCACGTACGTTATGTCATAAGCCTTGCCTGTAAGAGTCAACATTTAGCTGTATTAACAAGATATATCAATTTGTTATAACTTCATTGTGACCATCAAAACCAAACCAAGATTACCTCATCGCACGAAACTGGTTTGTTTTAGTAAAACACAAAAACAAGGATCAGAAAATATGTCTTGTTTACCAACAAGGTTTGCAATATTCACTTGTTTCTGATTAGCTTCGAACCGTTGATGATAGTTTACGAAACATTTCCTCTTTGCTTGGATGTATTTCAACAAAATAAGCTTACCCAAGTGCAGCGTCAGGTTGACCTGATTAGGGTACTGGATACCCTCCTTCATGGTTTCTGACTGCCACCAGGTCTGGTTGTCCTGCTCATAGTGAAGATCTGTTAGGTAATAGCTAGAGAACTGGCCCGCTTGGCAGCTGTCGCATGACCTGCAAAAAGGAAGGAAAATAATGAACTTTTGTCGTCTTGGTTTGATTTTTGATCCACTGTCCCACGACACAGATAAGATAGTAGGTTCTTCTATATTGACGTTTGTTACGTCAGTGGCTGTTAGGTTAAGGCTTGCATGAAGAAGCCGGATTTTGTGACTGACTCCCGGTAGTTTCCTGCAAGTTGATATACAGAAAGAAGTTGATGACATGTTTTGGCTGTTTCTTTTTGTATGTGCCCATAAATTAACACGGGACTATGTCACCCGCACCGATCGGTACCGACTTGTACTGGGAACCCGCTTTTTTATGCAACCACCCTAACCCATGACTGGTCTTCGGATAGTTGGTGCCAGTACGCCCAATACTTTGAAAAGGGGGCTAAGTGAGGGTGGAATCGTCATTACTTGTCTTTCGTTTCGTTGTTTTCGGCACGAACCGAATGAGAACAGCCCATTGGTGGAAAAAAACAATAGCCAGCGAGAATTGTGGCTAACTATCCAAAGTGCGGGGGCCATTAAGTATTCTTTTCTCAAAGTTTTGGACTTGTTCAGCACTACCAGAACCAGTGTGTGTCCAGTCTTACCCAGTAAGTGGGCTGTGGAGGTCAGATAGGCAGTCGCTCCATGTAAAATACTGTAATTCAGCTGCATCCGGTTAGACTGGAAGCCGACCCTACTATAGTAAGAAAAAAGACTTAGCAAATGATGACGAAAGACTTCTATAACCAAACTGTTTTAAATAAGATGCTATCGCTACAATATTTTAAACGTACCTAGTAGAAGTGCCGGCTGAAGTCTGGATGCAGTAGACCTTGCCGCCGTTGTCTCCGCAGGTGTTGGTCACTTCCATCTGCACCATAAACGCAGCATTCTCGAACTCCGGTATACATCTCTGAGGACAAGGAAAGAAAGAGAATCAGGAAGATTGCTTAAAGAATTGATAATGTTACGTTATTTGAAGACATAGTGCAGTAGTGATCCAGTAGAGAGTAGTATTGGCCCAGTGCAGTGGTACCAAAAAAACCCAACTAACGAGTTATAAGCTATGGGCTTGAAACATAGATAACTTCGTATAGTGGCGAGGGAACTGACATGTGACTGCCACCAACTACGAGTATCCCTGTGCCCGCGTGGTAGAATAAGGTATGTTCTCAGTCACAGAGATTAGGCCTAAGTCTGAGCAATAGGCACATAATACAAGCATTAAAAGTGTCTAGGGATCAAGTACATTTTTAACTATAAAAAATTACCCAATTAATATTTACCAAATCTAGTCTTCCAGACGGGCTTCTTACTTTAATTCCTATGTTTAAGTTAACAACATAAAGATAAATTTTGTAAAAATTAAGAAAAATTGCACTAACCTATGTTAATGTCGTCATGGCAAAAAAAAACAAAAATGAGAATTTCTTTAATTTTTATTATAAAGATAAAAAAAATATAATCTATGTTTCCACCATTGACACGCATCACACACAATCACAGCGATTTGGCATACTTAAAATCAGTTCATCAAAATCACTTTGAGGAATGGCCGCCCACGTTATTTCTAACAAGTCAAAAAGTTGTTGTAAGGTATGCGCGGCCTCCATACTCGGCAGAGCTCTTCTTTGGAGAATATCCCATGCATGCCCAATTGGGTTGAGGTGTGGTGATTGAGCAGGCCACGGCAGAACGTTGATGCGAGCATCGGCAAGAGTGCATGTCATGTTACGACGCTAGCCGTGTGTGGACGTGCATTGCCGTGCATCGTCGAAACGAATCACCCCACCGGCTTCGCAAAGGGATGATCGGGTCTGAAACAATCCTCTCCGCATAAATCTAAGCATTGAGGTTGCCCGTGATCCAAATGAGATCGGTTCTTCCACCGTTCCAATACCGGCCCAAACCATTATTATTTCCCCCTTCAAATGAATGAACTTCCTTAAAAAATTATATATAGTAATACAGAGGTCCTCCAAACTCAAGTACGTCTTGTATCCGGCCTCATACCGAAACGAGATTCATCAGAAAAGCAAGCACAACGCCAATCTTTTTCCTCCCACTTTCTGTGTTCGCAAGCCCATTATAAACGGGCCCTGCGATTGGGGGGTGCTATAGGTGAAGCTCTCAGCGGCCTTGGAGATCACAGACCCTCATCACGTAAACGATTTCGAATGGTTTGGTCGCTAATCACCAAGCTTGAAGAGCTGTGGAGCCTCGTAGCCAACATTATGGCGGTCATGGTACGATTCCGTCGAGCAGTATTTTGGATGTACCGGTCCTGTCTGCGAGTGGTGATGCGAGATCGTCCTCCATGTCACTCGGCCACGCTGCCCGTGATACGATAGCGTGTCCAGAGGCGGCTTATGACGCTCTGTGTAGTGCCAAGAGCGACAGCCACAGTACGTTGCCTGGAACCAGCTTGCAACATTCCGACGGCTCTCATCATTTCTTCTCGTGTTAAATGATGTCGTCACTCCATACCAATGCATTTTTTTCAGTTCCGATGCAGAAATTGTAGTGGTTTTGTAAAAACGGTATTACACACTTGTATAGGAATCCTGAGTGACAGTAGATTTTCTATTTTTATATAAAATTTAAAGAAAATTCTTTATTCAAATTACGAAATTCACTAAAAATAATCAATAACGACCCAAAAAGTTAAAGTAATAATTATCAACTGCGGCGTTACTCTAAAATGGACTTGATCCCTAGACACTTTTGATATGAGTAGATTGATTATGTTATGTTTGAGGATCATTTAACTGGGTAATATTTCGGTGGCTTTATGAGCCACAGAATGTTTATCTAAAATAAATTAAACCATTCTATCGCAGCATAATAGAGATAAAATTTGCCCTTTACAACATGTCATTTGATCAAATATGTATATCGTTTAGGAGGCAATATAAACCATACTAGGGAAGTATAGTCACGCGCAAGATGCTACCAGGGCTAAATCCGATATAATAAAAACAAATGTCTGCTGACACTGACTGAGAATCTGGCTTATTAACTACCTACTGTCTGAGTACGAAAAGCTGGTTTTCCCCCGATATACCAACCTATAGCAGAAAATAGAAATGCAATAAAACTACACTAGTCACAGAACATATTTTATGTAATTAAATTATACATGTTGAATGGCAATATTTTAAAACTAGATCAGATCAGTGTTTCCTATCCGACTACTCTGAGAAGAAAGACTCTCGATTACGGTCCAGACATAATCTTGTTCGGATCATGAGGATAAGTGTTTGAGATGCTCTTTTGAGGCAAAAAACCACACACAAATTTATGTTTTGTGCTATCGATACTGAGTACAAACTTTCTGATCGAATATTTATCATGAACGCTTATAAGTTATTTAATCATTCATATTCGCACATATCTCGTAACAACGAGAGATAAAGTTCAAAATGCTCGTTCATTCAACAATGTCCTTCTGTATATTTATTCCAACCATTCTCAATACTGGCCGAGAGCCATTAAAACTACTGCGTGAATAATATGCTTCATCTGGTGAGTTCTTAGAATGTCCTATTTACTAGACTTGCTGCAACGGGAATAATGTGTAGTCATGAGTAATCTGATTCGGAATTATCTGTTGCTGCGTTATTGTAAATAAAGTCGGTCCTACATACCTAAGTGCAACTATGTTAGTTATGGTTAAACATCCAACTTTTTATTTTGATACTGAGACATAATTACAGCAATTTAATGGCTGGTACACAAAGACCATTTATTTTTTGGGATTTTCTTTTGTTTTACTAACCAATAATTTCATGAAGATAGACATGGATATTTCAGAGAGGTACTCCCTAGGTATTCACAATGTGTTTGCACAACTTTCGACCTACCTACTCTAGTAAAAACGTAAACTAGCACGTTTAAGTAAAAACTTTTACTCGTAAGTTTACGGTTACGTTGCCCTGATGTAATAGTAAGCGCGAAATCCTTACGTAGTGCAAGAAAGGTGTTTGGGTGAATGCCCTATGAGTCGTTGCTATATATAGCTGCACTATTTTGGCTGCTACCATGTGTCGCGATATGAAGCGAGTTTCCTTGTCTTTCTTATTTTTTCTTTGAAGGGTACGTTTATGTTTTGTTTGTATGGGAAAAGAGATGTTTATAGAACTGTTAGTTCAGTTCTACGGTTGAACTTTGTAGTAGTCTACAGTGTTGTGAAGTTTACTTAGAACACCAGTCAAGACCGCATGTAATTTTTAAAGGGAAACTCACCTGTTTTTATTACGGAAACAGTCGCGGATTCGAATCTCGACATCGTCACTCATCAATTTAGTGATTTTACATAGGATGACAGTTTTATCCAATCTAGACTCATTCAAAAGTCTTGTCTGAACCCTTTGCTACTAACTAACAAACTAGTTAAGCTTTTTACTTATTTATTCATTTGAGACAACTTAAGTATCCGATATGAATATCATGACAAGACAGTAGTGTCGAGAAATGATTATTTAAACAAACAAACATACTCATCGAATAACTTCTAATATGTACCTAGGCTTTCATAATGAAATATTTTACATCCACATATCAAGCACTAATAAACGAGGGAGTATCATTTTAACAGTAGTAGATATTTTTAGATCGATAAAATAGGAAGCCTTAGAACAGTCATTTTACAAAGTATTTCAAAACTAAAACTCGACCCTTGAAGTTCCAAAAATATCGCAGCCATTGGATATAAACTACTTTCTCGTTGTAAATAGATATATTCGATAATAATTCTCTCGCCCTCGATGCGTCTCGCATCCCAATTTATTTGGGGTTGTTGCAGCATGATTCTGTTCTTCCACCATACTTTTCTATTAGTCGTCATGTCGGTAGTCACCCCTTTTCTAGCCATATCATCTTTCACACAGTCCATCCATCATGTCTTTGGTCTTTCTTTGATATTGCCGACTGATGAAAGGTCTTTAATCAGCTGTTTTGGGGGCATATACCCTACTGTACCAGATAATTTAATTTTATTATTTTCCTTAAACTTGTTAGATGCTGACGCGTGTCAGTAATTACTAGTCTTTTCGAATCAAGTTTGTACCACAACCACGGTTTAGAGCTTAGCGCCGCATTTTAGGTCTTATATACATCCTCATCTATTAAGCGTACCTAAGAGGCCTGGTTGCAACCAATCCGGTCGGGCGTATTGTGATTAAGTTTTATCACATGTATTTTTGTGTATATTTTTATATCCTTTCTATCAAAAAAAAAAGGTTGTCTGTAAAAGATCGCTTTTAGCGATAATACCTCCTATTGTGTCACCCTGTGTAAAATTTCAACATTTATATCTGTAACTTTTATGGTGTACATAATAAAGAGTATTCTATTCTATTCTATCTAAAACTTATATTTTCAAAGTGGCGTGAGTGAATATTTTTTTTTTAATTACGCCACAATATGTAGAAACCGTTCGTGATACCCAGTAGTAGAGTGTTGTCTACAATTGATTGGATAATAGTTACGACATTAGGCCGAGTAAGCCTGTATAGTTAATCCAGCATGGATGGCTTGCTTTGTTAAATGCAATGTGGTAAAACACGTGGTATTTTTGTTTCGACGTATCGAACCCAACACTCAATCAATACAGGATCAGAGATATTTCTATTGAAAGTAAATTACACGCCAAGTTACATAACATCTTACTTTCCTCCTAAAGAAACTTAGCCCTTTTCACTTACGTGACTTCGTAATTTCGATTACATCTCTTCATATAAGTGTCGTCTTTAATATCCAAATTATCTATTAGTTTCCAATCCAAACGAATGCTCTCTTTTAACTGGGATTGGCATCTGGGTTCCATAAAAAGTTCTGGATTTCTATCGGCTGCCAGTAACAAATACCATGGTTCTAGGTATTGGTACGACCATATTGTCAGCTAAACGAGCTTCTCAGGACACAGAAGAATCTCGATAACTGTAAATAACCAAGGACCAAGGCAGGAGTTTAGCCGAGGGGCATATACCTCAGTAGAAACCATGTAATTCTGATTATATGACAATGACATATTAGTAGTTACTTGTTTGCTGATGCGTCGCATTACCGGCGCTTCCATTTCCATGGCAAAGAGAAATGAGGCGTATAATCGGTTCATTGCTCGTTCCATTACAATTAATTTTTATAATAGGATCTACGTCACGTCTGTGATCCAGAAAAGGCTTATTTTATAGTCGCTGGGTCCAATGTTCATCGTCTAGAAATATTTTATAGTCGCTGGGTCCAATGTTCATCGTCTAGAAATATTTTATAGTCGCTGGGTCCAATGTTCATCGTCTAGAAATATTTCATAGTCGCTGGGTCCAATGTCCATCGTCTAGAAATATTTTATAGTCGCTGGGTCCAATGTTCATCGTCTAGAAATATTTTATAGTCGCTGGGTCCAATGTTCATCGTCTAGAAATATTTCATAGTCGCTGGGTCCAATGTTCATCGTCTAGAAATATTTTATAGTCGCTGGGTCCAATGTTCATCGTCTAGAAATATTTTATAGTCGCTGGGTCCAATGTTCATCGTCTAGAAATATTTTTTATGATCAAGTCAATTTGAATGCCGTAACCAAGTAAGTGACAGGGCTCTAGACTTATCTCTTTTATATTTCCTAGAGTCATTAAGTTCCGACTGCCATAACTGAGAAAAATCCTTATATTTAATTTGAATAGCGGTTGCACTAGATAATAAAAGCTTTTTCAAATCAGTCAGCCATGAATCACCATAATTATAAAACAAAGGCGAGCTTAGTAACATGAGCACAATAAAACTAATGCGCCTGAGGTATTCCTAGACATGTAAGAATCTATAGAATTTAAAACAGATATGCTTTGTTTTTGTACGAACAATAGATGGCAGGATGGACAGAAAGCGGCATTTTGTTCAAGAATAACCGTTTGTTAGAGGTTATCTTGGAGCTTTGCGAAGATGACTGAATTCGCTGGCGGTCTGCTTGGTTAATATTATAGGTTCGTCGCCTGAAATAACATTCATTTGAATGGGAAGCTTCCCTATGTTCATCATCATCAGTATCTTCACTCATTGAACATGGCTGATTGCATGATGATGTTGCAAGCAACGTGTGTTGACTGCCTGATGATGAAGCTTTTGGGCGAACGACAGATCTTTTGTTCATAAGGTTTGTTCTACTTGAGGTTATTATTTGGCTTGTGTCTGGTTGCGTATCTGTTGACCCATGTTAACTTTACAAGAACTTCCAAATCGGACTTGGTGTGTGTATGACAAACTTTAGAGATTTTCTTATGGGATTGCATAATTTCATTTGCTGTCTGTATTAATCTCGGTCAGTAGCACTAATTCTGTCATACTTTATTCTCATTAGCAAAGATACGATCTTCTGATCAGCGTGGTGATTATTCAGTTGGAAATTAAGCATACAGCTGTCTATTCATCAAAGTTAACGCATATGTAGGTTCACTGCTATCATCACAAATCTACGTGTCCAAACCTCCAAATTAATTTTTGCTACACCTCCCAACTTACGCCCCAAAAAGGGCAGCGTTAAGCTACAATAATAATGACACAATTTCCATGTAGACAATAAAATAAGCATGACGGATGCGATAAGTATGTTCCGTTTGCACTGATAACGGGACATTAGGCGGAGAGCTAACGAACTCATTACAAGCCCCCGACTCCGCTTGATAACCTTCGATCCCCTAAAAGTAACTAGCAACTGAGAGGGTTATTATTTTTATCGGTTTCTGCGATAGTTCATTCATGTTAGTTTAAACGGGATTATCACGCTTGTGTTCGAACAGATGAGCTGTAATGTAGGGGCTAGTATTTCTGGCAATGCTGCTAAGTCTCATGTGGCTACTCCAAAAGTTTTGATAGGTACTCATTGCTAGCTTTGTATTCACGGCAAGGCATGACTTTTACTCATATTGATCATGCGTTACGTGAGAAGTAGATAGATGCTAGTTACCTACTAGACGACACTGAAAATTGCTCTGAGCACAGCATCATGCTGAGTGAAAGCCTTCTTGTCACAGTCATGACGAGCAGCTGTCGGCTATTTATGTTCGGTGTTCTTATGTAAAAATCTGTATTGTTTTAAGTTTTTCTGTATGCACGTTTTTCTGTAACAAATAAATCTAACTTTTCTGTCTTTTCCTTCTAGTACTGGTTTCTTAAAATCTCCCAAAGTCATGGCTGGAACATACAGGCTTATACAGACGACTGGTAAGGACTCAATGCTGAAAAGATTAGGCCAACTCTATGGAGCCCAAAAGCGACTTCTTCATCTTATAATTTATCAATATTCATAACAGTAATTGCTTCGTTATCTCCTCTGGTGTCGTAATAAGGCTAAGGGCTCGTTATCAGCAAATATACCACAGCATCCAACAGTAGATTGATAACAGACTACTGTATTGTAGTTGAGGAATCATTATCAACTTCAGCAGGCACAAGACTCTTAATATAGCAGCTTAATAGATGGAGAACCCATGTTCCACATTAAAGATGCAAGAGTGATAAAATACTTGATACTTAGACAAGTGCGTGTTGTTGTATTGGTATAACATCTGGTTGCCATTATGGGTAAATTAATGTCCACATTCCAAAATGGTTGCGTGAATATGATTTTACCAACCAAGCAGTGTCCACATTGAAACATTTGTAACTAACATAGCCAGATGGTAGAAGTCGCTAGAGCACTGCTTTTTCTGTAAAGGACAAAGCGTTATAGCAGGCATTATGTGGCGCTGGACACCGGTTTATTTGGTAAATAATTGGTCCTAATGTAGGACCGAACATTCCGTTGTTTATGGAAAGTTAACTTTTGACGAGCTTTTGACTTAAATTAACTTCTATCCATTCATTTATAAGTATTTTGATGTAAAGTATGAGACAAACTACTTGAACTACGTCCGACATTCTATGATGAGTCTGTCTTTTAGCGGTCACAACTAAGTTTAGCCTGACTAAACTAAAAGCTCTCATTAACAATAGCTTTACTAGGTGACTGTACTCAAAATACACTATAATCTATTTACTTTAGGGTATATTGACATCTTGACATAAACTTTTCAGAAACACAACTTTTGAACAACACAACAAACTCTAAAAGCTACAACGAAACATACAGTTACGCTCGAAAGCCGAACAAATAAGACAAAAAATAAGTGTAATGTAAAAGCTCGACTTACTTGTGGAACACCGTCACTATTGTAACACGAAGCTAGTTGTTTCGAGCCAATCCGGGGCGTGTGGTAGTAATCCTGTGCGGATACAGACAGTATTATAGATATAAATGTGATAAATAGTGTAGGGATGTCCGCCATTTTGCGCGACGCGACGTAAGCCCGCGCGCTTCGAGCCAGCACTGAGTGACGCGCGCCGGTTTCACAACACTCGACCAAAGATTAAGTGGTGTGGGACGTGAGATGGGTTTGCCTCTATGAGGAAAGAGGCTGGGCATATTATATGCTACTAAAATATTGTTTTGATGTTTGTGACTTTGGATATTGTGAATTTAGATTTTTGAGATTTTGAATGTTTGTGACTTTGGATGATTTATGACTTTGAGTGGTTGTGATTAATGTTAAGTTAGTTCGTTTGAGACGTTGTGACTTTGGATCAGGGTTCACTGATATAATTATATCATGATATACAGGGTCAAATTAAATTAGCTAGCGAAACTCCGCAGACGTGATGGGTATATCTAAACATGATAAAATAAAAATGATTTGATGATTTTATGGAGTCAATGACCGCTAGCAGTGTTATTACTTGAAGTGTGATTGTTGTTATAAAATCTGATGTATCATGTTGAGATACCTACACCACGTGTGTGAAGTTAAAAAAAACTGATATTTTAAGTGACTAAACTACCGGCGGTTAATGACCCCCAAAAAAACATTATCAAATTTATTTATTTTTTGTTCTATCATGTTTAGATATCGATACTAATCACGTCTATTGAGTTTCGCTAGCTAATTTAATTTGACCCGGTATATCACGATATAATATATCAATTGATATTTAGGTAGATACTGTCAACACTACAAATTCTGCAAATTCAAAGTTCACCCTAGCAACACTTGACAAAAAACTACAATTTGGATTACCTTTCCGAAGTGGCAATCTAATTATAAGTTTCGGGAATTCACTATATACTCGTAACGTGCAACTAAGGTAAGCTTTTTTATGAAAGTCAAACCTTGTATCTGTCACCGTAACATCATGAGAACCGTTAGTTTATAATCTATGGGTATTTTTTCCGTTAGATTATAAACTGTCGAAAAATTGTGCAACAAACCCTTTACAATCTAACGCATTATTTTTCGAGTTTATAATCTGACCTCCCTCCCAGCACAACCCAGTTACTGGGTAACACGATACGCTTGGTAAGACTGGTTGTCAAACTTCAGGGCTTCTGACGGCCCGTAAGTCCTGTCAAATATCTAGAAATGACAGCCGCGAACAACGGGTTAACGTGCTTTCCGAGGCATGGACGGGTCTCAGTATGTAAAGATGGTCACCCATCTACGGATCAACCGCGGCAAGCTTAGCTTAACCTGATCAATCGACCCCTGCTTTGGATGTTGTGAACCAGTTACTGGGTAACACGATACGCTTGGTAAGACTGGTTGTCAAACTTCAGGGCTTCTGACGGCCCGTAAGTCCTGTCAAATATCTAGAAATGACAGCCGCGAACAACGGGTTAACGTGCTTTCCGAGGCATGGACGGGTCTCAGTATGTAAAGATGGTCACCCATCTACGGATCAACCGCGGCAAGCTTAGCTTAACCTGATCAATCGACCCCTGCTTTGGATGTTGTGAATTTGGATTTTCGGAACCTTAAGAGTAAGGAGACTGAAGTCTGGTTTTCGAGTCTGGTCTGTATTATGTACACCATAAAAATTAAAGATATAAATGTTGAAATTATACATAGGGTGACACAACGGGCGGTCTTGTCGCTAAAAGCACGGACTTATAATTCATAATTAGAATAGAATATTTAATTGCCAGAAACATGGTATATTTACAGAAGGTGTTCGTATCATTGCATAGAGCTACATGTCTCACCGTTTTAACGGTATCCAAAGTCAATTTACAATTTTTATTATTATCATTGGTTGTCAGACTTTAGGGCTTCTAACGACCCGTAACGACTGTCAAAGATCCACGAATGACAGCCGGGACCAACGGCTTAACTTGCTTTCCGAGGCACGGAGGAGTCTCGGCATGTAAAGATGGTCACCCATCCACGGACCAACCCCAGCAAGCGTAGCTTAAGCTGATGGATAGACCCGTGCGTCTTCCAAGGGGTATCGTATTACCCAGTTACTGGGTTGTGGAGGTCAGATAGGCAGTTGCTTCATGTAAAATACTGGTATTCAGCTGCATCCGGTTAGACTGGAAGCCGACCTCAACATAGTTGGGAAAAGACTAGGCAGATAGATAGTACATACAATCATTGAAGTGCATCAATTTTCAGTTTACAGTATTTACAATATGTTAATATAAAATTTTAATCATTATTTCAATTTAAAAAAAAAAAAAAAAAAAAAAAAAATATTATTATTCTATTTTGGCCTTGTCGTTAAATAATTCTTATATAATTCTGAAATCCCAAATCCGCTTTGACCAAGCTTGGTGATCAATGATCATGCCTTCTCTCTATGAGAATAGGCCTTCGCCCTGCACTGATAAAAAAAAAAAAAAAAGGCTGGTATTATTATTGTTATATTAGACTGCCTCGTTGGTCTAGAGGTCACAAGCACGACTGCTGAGCATGAGGTCCTGGGTTCGATTCCCAGCTCGGGCAAAGTGACGAATTTCTCAGTAGCAGCCCGGATTCTGGATTTGTGTCCGGTTGTTGGCAATAGGCTCGCCCCCTATTACAAGGGACTTAAACATATCAGTGGGTGTACTATAGGTACACCTCTGCGTAACCCTTCGGGGATTACACGCATGATGTTATGTTTTGTTAATATTATCTTATTTTTAAGCATGAGTCCAAATAATACATAATTATGCATAAAATTCAAACCAACCAACTACCCCTTCTACGCGCTCCCCAATCTTTGCCACCCCAGCAGTGGCAGGGAACGTGGCCCCATAACGACGGTTTTTTGTGAACAAACCTGAAAAGGTTCACCTTTTGTTTTCTGTTAGAATGCCAACATGTGCGGTCAGCGGGAAGTAATCGGCGAGCCGTGCAACGTCTCGATGATGTTCCCAATTTTAGAGATACAAGGTTGTGAAGCTTTGGGGGACTAACATCGATAGTGTAGTTGTTTGAGCTGCTGTTGTATCTTCCATGATTATGTTCGTTAATTAAAATGTAGGTACTACCTAATGGTAGCTTATACAGGGTCAAATTAAATTAGCTAGCGAAACTCAAATATGATTAAACAAAAAATAAAATAATTTGATGATTTTTTTGTGGTCACTTGAAATATTAGTATAATTCAAAAAGGTTCAGGTTTGCACACAAAGTTCACAAACGCCATTGGTAGGACTATGAATAATTTACGATGAAACAAAAGAAAACAGAGTTTCCCAACTCGTACTTACTGCACTACCAAAGTGGATGACCGCAAAAAAAAACATTTTTTTATTTAAAATTTCACAAACGTCAAATCATTTTTATTTAACATGTTAATTATCGATACCGATACGTTTGCAGATTTAATTTGAACCTTTATTGAACGTTAAATTAAACAATCTTTCTAACGATCTAGGATTTCTTTGAATATAGCATTAGCAGTTATTAATATGGGTTTTGTATACCTAACAATGGTTGGTGATAAAATTTTGAAAAGAAATAAATTGAAGAAACTCTAGGTATTGTATTTCCTTACTTCCCAATATTGAACTAACCACTCACACATGTATTGAAAACAAAAGTGCATATTAAATAAAACGTCCAATCTTATAAAACAAAATAACGATTCGAACCAAGAATACCCTATTTCACCATGAAGTGACTGAAGTCCATACATGAAGTGCATTTAACGGAGACAGATTACCATAAGCGTTCCATAGAAGGGCTATCGATTATAAGGTACCATCGGTCGGCTTTGAAGTCTGCTAAACGAGTGCAAAGGTAGTAGGTACAGTCGTCCGAACGTCGGTAGGAACATTTTGACCTTTAGTTACTCTAGGGTAGTACCTAATGTAGGTACAATGTACGTGCATAGTACGATGATGTTATGCAATAATGTATCAACCCACAAAAACTGAAATTCGGAGATACTGCTATATTCTGATAATGCATCCTGTATTTAACATTATGCAAGAGAGTTTCAAGTCACTGAAGTCAAATAAATACGAAAAAAAATATCTAAATCATAAATCAAATAGGAAATCACGTATAGGTACAACATTTTGTCAAAACTGTAGGCAGATTGATTGATTGCATCTGTATTAGGCTGAATCTTCCTTTTAACATAATAATTACACATACACTTATTTAATAGACTTTAATGAGACGCTCCTTCTCAGATCGATTTGTCTATGTACATAATAATGTTATAAAACTATAAATAACTACAGATGCAGATGACGCACCGGATTACTGCTACACATGTTCTGGTTTTTTAGTTTCTTGACGAACATTAATATCATGTCCCTTTAATAACTTTTACACTATAACTAAACTATAGTTATTTTCAGCTGAAAGAATTTTATTGCTCACTGCCTACTATTTAAAATAAATGTTGGAAGTACTGGCGAAACGTGGGTGTACTATAGGTAAGTACCTCTGCCTTACCCTTCGGAGATTACAGGCGTGGCGTTGGAGACCATCATGATTCTGAAGCTGTTCATTATCTCTGGGGAGACCGTTTTTATTTGTAAGAATTTGTTACTTCTACTCATACATTTAAAATTGTTCCTAAGAGTTCCGTATAAATGTTCGTATCGGAATATCCGAAAATGGCTCGCTGTCACGAAGACCTCAAAACAGAATCAAACTCAATTAATTTTTTTTAAACGACCGTCAAAAAGGAGGACTTTATTATGTACGTCTGTATGTTTTATTTTTAAGTATGTTCACCGATTTTTCTGTCAGTTGTGGACCGATTATGAAAAATCTTTTTTGTTTGAAAGGGTATGCTCCC
This sequence comes from Tiliacea citrago, assembly GCA_963921375.1. Lineage (NCBI taxonomy): Eukaryota > Metazoa > Arthropoda > Insecta > Lepidoptera > Noctuidae > Tiliacea > Tiliacea citrago. The sequence goes on from OY992780.1 coordinate 27,244,851, forward strand.
GAGGTGGTCTCATTGTCACCAAATCAGAATCTGTTGAGGGGATTCTAATGTAAATCGAGGGAAATCCTTAAATTTTATAGGCACACCTATAGCGATTTGGGTATTTTTTAGAGTAATTCGTGCATTTGCTCTAGGAAAGCACCATTTCGTGAAGTGGAACTGACGATGAAGACCACAGATGGCCACCGGAACTACTTAGTTACTTTATGGTTGCTAAGCAATTTATGGTCGTCACAATGCATATGGTGAAGTAGAGTTGATGGTGGTTTCACCATCAGCTCCAGTGCTCCTGGTATTACCAGGAGAACTCCTCAACAATTAACTTCTCTGCATCGGGAAAAGCAATATTTAGTCAAATGTGATAGCAGTTCATATTAGGCTATATTGTAACTTAGATAAATTACAAACTGACCCACTAAAAACCGAAAAAAATAATAATAAGTAAGTATAAAAAACAACGGACTTAAAAATAAACACAAAGTGAAATATAACTTTAATCGTCATACGAGTATGGTCGGTGGCAAAAAACTAAAATACAGATCCAAAGTCCCCGACTTCCGAAATTAAAGTCATCTTTCACCATGTAGTGTTTTTTTGGAAGTCAGTTGTTTTTTTTTTTTTGTAATAGTTTTTTGTTTAAATTCGTATTTTACCAAAATGGAAGTCCTTTGGAAAAAAGAATGGGCCACAAACTCCTTAGGTACTTAAGTAGGCTTCTACAGTAAATATAGTTACTCTAATCGGTAAAGTAGTAAAAAAGCCTGACCAAGTGTCACATCCGCCACAAATAATTTAGTCTATGCCGTTTCCCTAGTCTGTCTTTTTCATTTTAAACACATGAATAGTCTTCGCCGGTTTAGCGTACCAGTGCATTAGGTAATTCATGTCACTGTCTCTTTCTATCAAATGGCGTCATCTTACTCGCACGTGTAGCGTACGCAAAAAATAATGTGGAGTTCAAATTAATGATGATAAAGGGTGTTCGAAGCGTACGCAAAAAATAATTCGGAGATCAAATCAATGATGATAAAGGGTGTTTGACTCAGTATAATTATAAAAGTAATATTTTTTATTAAGGCTGCGCACAAAAAAAAACCGTTTTTCGTCAATTTCTTATCTAATTGTGAGAAAGCTTAAATAATTTAAACATTAGTCCGTGTAACTATAAAAGTCAGTTTTCGTGGTGCTATACCATCCTTGTCAGTCTCAGCACCTGTTAATAGTTTCATCACTTTTGCGCTCTCGAAAATATAGTTTATTTCGCCGTTGAGTTACTTAAGGCGGAGATTTCTTAAAATGGTCAATAAGGTGGTTTTTTAAAGCAGTGCATCTCTTAAACCGTAAATATTTTTTCCATAACAAAAACAGTATGATATCTTCAGTTTTTTGTGGATGCGGTGATGGAACTCAAAACATAATTTAATACATCAAAAAAATCTTCAAAGACAACTCTTAATTATTTTTAAAAGCAGTTTATCCCTTCGTTAACAGTTATAATTATAATTAAAAGTATATCATAAAATTGCAAATGCCAAACTGCATCCGCTGATGGATTAATTTTTATTAATTAGTTAATATCTAATTTTATACAATTTTATTTGCATTTTTACGCCATACGTTGTGTTATCGCGCATATCTTTCTTTTGTATGCAATCTGACAGTGACAGCGGTTCACCTGTTGTCATCGGTTCCCTATCCATTTGCATAAAATTTTAAGACCTAATATAACTTAGCATAATTTTGTTTGGCATAATTATATTTTCGCATAATATAAATACGCTTTACAGCTTAAGCATAATTTCTCTAACCATAATAATGATTAAGCATAATATTCTAAAGCATAAATTTATTAAGCATAAAGTTCTAAAGCATAACTTTTTTAAGCATAATATCCTAAAGCATAAATTTATTTACTGTATGCCTACGAGATAACTTTTAAACGTATTGAACAATTTTGTGGGTTTTTTTTTTCGCTGTAGGAAGCATAAAGCAAGCAAGCATACAGCATGCAAGCAAGCATACAGCATGCAAGCAAGCATGCAGCAAACAAGCAAGCATGCAAGCAAGCATGCAGCATGCAGCAGGCAGGGTTTCTGTCACGGCTCCGGCGCTGCGGGCTTCCGGCGGCCCCACGCGTGCTAATCGTCGCAGACGGCATTCGCTCACCACCGCAGCTTCGGCTTGTCTCTGCTTCGCCGGCCAGCCTCAGCCGCGGCGGCTCGCTCGCAGCCGCCTGCTCCTCAGCCCGCGGGCCGCCTCGCCCCTGCGCGCCTACGCGATTTTAAATTACACTCTAGGGGTAGGACAAACAAGACTACGTGGAGTCAGTTTTGCAGCAATTCGGTTCTGTCACTAACTTTTGTTGCACAGCATATTAAATTTTTAACCAACAATATTATTTAATTGTTACAGAAACTATAGCAAATTGGTTTAATAAGAATTATGTATGGGGTCTAATAGTCATTATACTATATACATATATACTATACTAACGTTATGCGAATCAAATTTATGCCAAAACAAATTAGTCTTTAAGATGATTATGCCAACATAAAATGTATGTCTAAAAAAATTATGCCGAAGTATTATTATGCCAAAACAAATTGTGCCAAAATCGTTATGCCGAAGTATATTAGGACAAAGAACATTATGCGAAAAGAAGGGATCCCGTTGTCATCCTTTTAATGAAGATATTGTATAATCATAAAATAAAATTATGACTTTATCACAAATTTCTAAATTTCAAATTTCTTGATTAATTTTTAAATTTCTTGATATGGTTTGATAAATAATAGGAATAAAAACATTACCGACTGGGTTTTTAAAAAGAAATTGGTTTTATTCAACATTATTTTTCTGCTATATTTTGTATCGAAGTTGAAAAAATACTTAATCCACATACAAGTGGAACATATAATGATCATTATGATATTTTTTAATGTTCAAAATCAAAAGCAGTTTTTTTTAAAGCATGATCAAACGTCAGTCTCGCATAATTTTTCGAAAAACTTGTTGTGAGTATTAGGGATTTTCCATGAATACTTAATTTATTTTGAAAAAATCCTACAACCCACAACATGCAAAACAAAGAACTCGACTTTGCAAATCACAAATAATTTTGTTTAAATTGTTTTTCCCTTTCTCACAACCAATGAAGATAATTGATCAAAATCAGCCGATTTCGTGCACGGCCCCAATCAGTCTTGGAGAGATAATAAATAAAAACGGTTTCCACTTCAACTTTTTTAAGTTTCCTCACGACAAATCGCACCTTATTACTGAAGGATTAACATGAAGGTCCCAACCTAATAACTAATAATATGAAGGGATAAGAACGCCTGCATAATTCGGTAACCGCAACTCCAAGGTAATTTAAATGCTTGTGGGGTACCAAAACAGTACAGCTGGCATCTGTTGCTACCTGCCTAGTGCCTTATTAAGCACTATTTAGATTAACATCACACCTTGTTGCCCCGAAGAGTGGGGCAGACCTAAAGTACACCCACATTTCGCAAGTTATGTTTAATTCCCATGTACCAGGGGGTGAGCCAATTGCCACAAACCGGGCACAAATCCAGACTCCGGGCTGGTACTAAGATATCACAGATAGAAAAACCTAATAACACGTTGCCCGACCTGAGAATCGAACCCAAGTCTTCATGTTCAGCAGTAGCGCTTGCGACCACTAGACTAATGAAATAATTGTAATACTAGATGTAGTAGATAAGCAATACTTATAATTCAAAATCATTCAGACTCTGTGCTGGCGTCGGGAATTTAAATCGTCAAAACACATGTTAAGATGCCTAGAAGGGTTCTTTTCCCTTGTATTGCAATTCATTTTACTCATGAGTGGCGAGATACAGATTGGATGGTCAATCGATCAATCAATAAGTCTTGGGAACCAAGTGTTCGATATTGGTGTTACATTACAGCTTTCTTGGGATTTTGCCAGAAGAAATTCCTCTGAAGCTGCACTAATTGCATGCAGAGAACTGGCGAGATGTGAGTGTACTATAGGTGCAGCTCTCCACCTACCCCTCCGAGGGATACAGGCGTGATGTTAAAACTTTTTAGATTCATTAAACTGGAAGGGTAAAGTACCTAAGTTATTTAAAGTTATCAACACAATGCTAATGTGAAAGCTAGTTTTCATTAGGCAATTAGTTTAACGGCGCAGGATAGCCTTCACCAGTAGTGGTATTAGTGGTTCAGCAGCTTCAATATCATTGTGCCGGAATACAGCAGTTCGTCGTGGACGTGGTGCGGATGCGGCTCCCTTAGTGTACTCTGTGATGGTTCCCCTTACATCCTCTCCGTCATCAGCTACGCAACCATCGATGCGACGCTCTACTAGAGTGACTGTTAGCAGTCAGTGCCACTCTTATCCGACCTGTTCAGTGACAGCACGGTTGGCGCAGTGGTTAAGCGATTGACTGCTGCGCTGCGTGTCGCGGGTTCGATTCCCGCACGGAACAAATATTTGCATGACCTACAAGTTGTTGTTCCGGGTCTGGCTGTTTGTGTATGTGAGTTTAAATGTTTGTAAACGCACCCACGATACAGGAGAAATTTCTAGTGTGGGGCAACGTTTTTAAAAAAAGAAGAAGAGTGATTCCAGTAACTTCGTAACAAAATTAGACAATTCAGTCATACAGTAGTGTGTTTGTCCGTTGATACTGAAGCCCTTTTGAAGGTTAAAGCAGAGCTTACGAAAGGTATTATTTAGTATTTCCTGAACAGCTACAATATAAGGAGAAGAAGACAAGTCTTTCTTTTACTTAATCGTCACAAAACATTAAGTTAACAAACAGACCTTCATATGGTTTCAGAAAAAACATCATCTTTTTCTCTTATACCAACTAGCTGGAAGGGAAGTGGTCTACATAAGCACAAAACTCATACTGTATCCAGATTCATTCAACGTGTAATACCCAGAACCACGATTGAGAACAGTAGTTCATTGTAATCATACTTCAGCTTTAAAAATAATAATCACACATTTTTGTGCATTTTATCTTTTTATAGGCAGATAGCTGACTCCCAGTGACCTGTAGGATCATGTACTATAGAGCTACATGATAAAAAGATGACGTTATTATTAGAATAAACCATCGTCTATTAACATAACTTTAAACTTTACCAATATAATTATGTAGTTAATAAAGATTTGTCGTAGTAATACAATATATGTAGGATGAAATAGGACAGACTGTCAGACATACTATATGCTCACGCAATGCTTACTAATGCATTAAGAATGTGTTTTTATAATTATCTAAAGTTCTTAAAACTTTTCCTAAATAAAATGGCGTTAATTCCTAATTAAAAGGTTGACCCCTCTGGTTAGGTAGTGCGACGGTCATCGAAGGCTGACTGGGAACGGTGGGTTCAGAGTAATCGATCGAGTAAACGACGTAGGCCTCCAGTGGACTAAAATGCTGATGATGATTATGAACTTAATATAAATTATAAAGCTTTTGAAAACCAAAGTCGAGAAGATAACATTCCAAGGTACGTGTAAATAGTTATAAGACATGACTACACGGAATATTATGGAGTTGCGTCTAGCAGATGTCAACCATATAATTATATCTGACTATATTGTTACATTAGATAAATTACTTACACATATTACGAAGCACTTATGGAACAGATAATAATTATGTATAAGTCAAATTAGATATCAGACAAAATAATTTGCAATCTTGCCCAATTTCATGATTATCAAAAACATTATGAACGTTTTTAACTATATCTTTAGTTTTATAAGTTCTGCTTATACTTAATTGCAATTCCAGACATTTGTCATCCCTATAGTATCTTGACTATAACTGATTTTGTAAATTAACATGTCCTATCTAAGAGAGCCGGGTGATCTGTAACTCAGCAACCTCCTACCTAAATCGCGGCACAGCGGACAGAGCTGCGGAGGGATCTCATGGCGACATGGAGAGTGCGATTGTCGCAACCCAGCGCTGGGCACGCCACAATTGTGGCGATAAGTCCCCTCTTTGAGGAGTGGCTAGAGAGGCGCCACGGCGTCCTCACCTTCCGCCTGACGCAGGTCCTCACCGGACATGGATGTTTCGGGAGGTTCCTGTTTAGGATTAAGCGGGAGGAAACGCCCGGGTGTCACCACTGTGTGGATCGCCCGGAGGACACGGTGGAGCATACGGTGGAGGTCTGCCCAGCTTGGGCGGAGCACCGCCGTGTCCTCACGGAGGCGATCGGCGGCGGCGATCTCTCGCGTCCGGCCCTGGTTCAGGCCATGGTTCGGAGCGAGAGTGCATGGGAGGCCGTCACCTCCTTCTGCGAAGCAGTTATGCTAGCGAAGGAGGAGGCGGAACGCGTGAGGGTGAGACAAGGTTCGCGCCCTCGCGCCCCTAGTCGCCGCAGGAGACGCCCCGGGCGTCGGGAGTCGCAAGCCGATTTCCGGCCACCGTAGGCGCGGGCCTGCGGACGGTGAGCGATGGGTAGCTCGCCGTCCGATAAGGACCAGGCCCGGGTCGACGGCGCGTTGTGTTCCACGCGCGCCTCAAAGAGATGTCAGCACAAACTGACGGGGTCCGTTAGGACCAATGCCTGCCGGGGTGGCGAGTTTGTCCGAAAGGGATATCGTGGCCTTGGCACGCAGGCAACGGAAGGAACACGGGTGGGTTTTAGTAAGTAAAAGTCTGACACGCCCTCCCGCTCCGCCCAGAGCGGGAGAAGTTATTTGATGATTTCCCACCCAAAAAAAAAAAAAAAAAAAAAAGCACCCTCCTACCTCAGACACCTTTCTCTATTTAAGATTGTACAATCATTTTATTAACCAGTGCCTGTAACATGATGTTGAGATAAATAAAGATTTATGATTATGATTATTTATTTATATTTAAAAAAATCAAAATTTTAATTTTCAAGATTTTTATAGATATTAAAATTAGATCTGCACTAGTCATTATTTTCAACGATAATTTTGCCTTTGCCATGATCATTATGACCACTGTCTACCGATCGGCGTAGCATATCGTTTATTTCCGTAGTTTAAGAAACTAATTTATAAAAAAAAAAACGTTCTTACATTGAGCATCATACAAAGTCAACAGATATCGTCACAAAAGAATTTCATTGAGCTGTAGCACGCATCTGACTTATCACTTGAGATAAATCCTAGCCGCCTAATATTAGACTAACGGAAGCTTTTAAACTGTCACTGATAAGAGGTCAAAGAACTGTCTCTGACATTATTACAGTTTAATCTCTGCTTTATGAGGCTGTGAGGTAAGCAGGACTACAGGCAACCATTAAAGCGTGTCTTAAATATAATTTAAAGAACAAGAGCTTATCGATAGTGGAAATACCTTAAGGGACATTTTGTTGAAAATTAGTTAAGTATAGAATTATGTCGTGGTCCGATCGTAGAAATGGCCTTAGCATGATCTGCCTCGCCATTTCACGATACGCCGCCATTAATTCATGATTTGGCTGTTTATATCACACACGATGCGCCTAAACGAAAGACGGTCGGTTTATTTATTTAATACTTTAAGCACATAAATGTACACAGGCGGACTTAATGCCATAGGCATTTTCTACCAGTCAACCTTTGGGCGATGCAGAGAAAAACAGTGGTAGGTGCAATAGCGAGAATTGAGGAATAAATATTATTTAAATTTAAAGATACCTACCTATACATATACCTATTAAAACTATAAATATAATACCTATATACATCTAATTATAAATAAATCTAGGAACAAATAAATATACATAAATATACTAAAACAAATAAGACAAACAATAGGAAAACATTACCGTTGTGATGATACTGCCAGCTTCTTGTGAATATGCTCGCGAACTTTAACTTTAAAGGATAATCGGTTGGTTGCCATCCTGATTTCCTGGGGGAGCGCATTGCACAGAGAGATAGACTGAACGAAGAAGGAAGAGTGAATGAAGTCTGTGCAATGAGTGGGACATTGAAGAAGACAATTTTGAGATGAACGTAATTTTTTATTATGGTTGGCGCAAATGTAGCGAAAGTGGGGGGCTAGATAAGTAGGGGAAGAGGGAGAGTCAAGAAATGAAAACAAGGTGGTTAGCGCCCTTTGCTCTCTGCGCTGGCGTATGGGTAACCACTTAAGAAGCGACCGATGCACAGAGATATGATTATATTTACGCAGATTGAAAACAAACGAAAGCGACCGAGCTTTCGAAGAAAGCAACCTATTTATCGATATTCCCAGCTGACAGTAGTGAGTAGTTGCACATATTTTCCATAGGCCTAAATATTTGAGTTACTTAAAACTTTAATCTGCCTAGCCTTTTCCCAACTATGTTCGGGTCGGCTTCCAGTCTAACCGGATACAGCTGAATACCAGTATTTTACATGGAGCGTCTGCCTGTCTGACCTCCACAACCTCGTAACTGGGTAATACGATACCCCTTGGTAAGACTGGTTGTCAGACTTTTGGCTCCTGACGACCCGTAACGACTAGTGTTGCCCAAATGCAAGAACAAGACGAGACTTAGCCAGTCTTGGTCTTGGTCTTGCGCCAATACACCTGGTCTTGGTCTTGGTCTTGCGCTCCCAGTCTTGGTCTTGGTCTTGGTCTTGCAGCAAGAGTCTTGCAAGTCTTGCAATTACCTATTAGTCTATTACTATTTATTAAAGTTTACTTTAAATCTTAGAAAAACGTATTAGAATTGGAACATTGTGAGCTTGAATTAACATAGCCATAGTAAAGATCAAGCAGATTAATAAATAACTGAAGATTTGATAAGAAATTCGAAAAATCAACTGACCTATATGTCGTTTTCCATGGAAGTAACTGTTTCTTAATAAACATTTATGATTTATAAGCTTACATTTGCTAAAACATGTAAAAAAACAAATTAATTACAATAACTTGACTGTATTTTAAAGAACAATACTTACCTGTCTAGAAAGAGATTGAACCCTCAACTTATAAGAAATTTAATAAAAGAGTTTTACGATTTATCATTTATTTGAATAAAAAATAAAATACAACACAAATCAACAGCTTTATCATTAGGTTATGATACTTTATATCAATTTTTTTGACCAAGAATTAATACAAAGTAACCACCTGGCTGACTCATCACTTAACCTATTTCTATGTTTTCTAATTACTAATGATGCTTTAGAAAATAACCTCTCAGCAGGTACTGAAGTTGCAGGTATTGAGAGAAAATCACGGGCCATTTTCGATAAAATCGGATACTCTGTCTCATGCGTCCTCCACCAATCTAAAATGTCTTCCGAGCTGGCAGTTCTTGGTTTTCTCAGGTACTCCTCCAACTCGTCTATCACTAAGCCTTGAAGACAAGATCCAGATGACGACGAGGGACATTCATAGAGTTTATCAAAGTCTATTACGTCTTCATCTTCATCACATACTTTATTTTCTTTTTCTGGTAATTCCAGAGATTTGTTCAGTGAGTGTAGACTTTTATATTCTTCATAAAGTTCATTGAACTTGCGCAGACTTTCTGTTTTAAGTTGCTTCCCCCACATTGTCAGGTCAAAAGTCTGAGCCTTATGCCTTGGGTCTAAAATTAAAGAAGTACAATAAATCCAGTTGCTCTTCTTGTAATGTTTAAGCATTTTGTCTCGAGCTGCTTGGAAAGCTAGAATGAGCCTTTCATCCACTTCAGATCGATTAGGTTTCTCATCTAACTGTTTTACCATGGATTCAATTTTATCTAGCAAGAGATTGAATGATACAATGACTAGCGGTAATGTAACATATTTGTCTCCACCAAGTTTTGTACTTAAAAGTTTAAAGTTTATTAGAAATTTATGTAATTTTTCGAGTACCTGCCATTCATTAGCTGTGATTTGAAAATCATTTAATTCGGTGACAGAACTGCACAATATGTCAATGCCCGCTCTCACTTTTAAACCAAATCCAATCATATCATGTGTGGAATTCCATCTCGTTGGACAGTCAAGAATGGCATTTAGATTTGATGGCACGCCAGCTGCTTCACAAGCAGACTGAAACTTCTTCTTCACTATCTCACTTCTTTTTATTTTACTGGACATACTGCGTAACTTTGTTACAGATGTACGCGAGTCAGCAATATTTGGTGCAGATTCTTCATCTTCCTCATCCTCAGTTTCGTCTGCATAGTCTTCGTACTGCTGATCTTGCGCGTTAGTGTCAGACTCACAGTGTAATGCTAAGGTCTTTAATAAATCTTGTACACCAAGGTTTAAAATGTGAGCAAAGCACCGGAAATGTTGATTGTCTGAATCAAAGTGTGGCGGCAGCTGTTTGCCCAGTTCATACATAAATTTGGTATTTGCAGTTGCGTTGCCGACCGTGATACCTTGTATTTTATCAATTATGCCATATTCCAATAAACATTCATGGAAAACCTTTGCAATATCTTCCCCAGTATGTCGACCGCGTGATGGTATAAAATCAAGAACTACAGATTGATACTTCCATTCGTTGTCTATATAATGAATAGTAACCCCGTAGTAACTCCTACCAGCAATTGACGTCCACCCATCAATGGTAAAAGACATTTTAGATGATAATTGTTGAAGTCGTTCCTTGAGATTCAATTGGAGCTCTTCAAATCGCTCTTTGACTTTCCTTCTAAGTGTAGACCTTTTAGGAAACACCATATTAGGGCAAATACGTCGAAAATATACTTGTGTAGCTTCGTCATCGAAAAATGAGAAGGGAAGATATTTTTTCACCACCCAATCAACTGTAGCTGTCGTGATGTTGTCACTGCTGTTTTCCGACTGAAACAAAACAATAAATCTTGTGTTATTATTTAAAACATACTAGGTTTGAGCGTATAAGAGGAGGAGGTTTGTTGTTGTTAAATCGAGAAAATCGTTAAATTGATATTTGTTATATTAAGGTTGCACTGTACTGTAATTTACCAAAATAAAGTACTTAGTTGTTACTGGCCGATTAAATGAAAATATGGGTGTTTATAAAAAATATTTAAGACGATAATTACATACTTAATATGTCGCACCCCTAGATGAAAACACCACTAACTCAAAAATACTTACGTAAGTTAATGGCGTTTTTGAAAGTATCGCATGAATAGCTACGCGGAGTTAAAATTCTTTTAACTGTTAAAAAAATATTCTTACCTGTCCACTTCTTCCAGCGGTTACTAAAAAGCTTGTGATATCTCCACTTAATTTTGGTTTAACAGGAAGAAATATTTCTGATTCCTTTTTGTGGAAAGATATTAGATGTTTCCTTAAGCCTGAAGTGTTTCTGTTTTTCATTTTTATTTCAATCTTTTTATGTTGGCACAATTTACAGAAGGCAGTTTGGGATGCATGAATTATTTCGAAAAACTCCTCAAATTTGCTTTTGGGTCTTTTAGATCTGTGACTCAAACTCTCGTTACTCGGACTAGAATAATTTGAATCTTCGTCACTCATATTAAATTGTACACGTGATACGTTTTTAGAAAACAACGAGAATTAGTAAAAACAATTATTAAGTTAGACTCGAAGCACAGCTCAATTGGAAATGACTGGAATTAAAATAATTCCTTTATTTATAGTACGTTTCCTTGCTTTCTACCGCGCCGCCTCGCCACGTGCCGGCTCTATGAAAAGGATGCCGCCGCAAATCAAACAATGCCGCGTGCGGCGTACAAACACACACTAAATATTACCTACTTGTACAGACGCGACGCGTGAATAAAATAGAATTAGTGCCAATCACTATTCTTTACATATAAGTGAATGTTTTGGCGTACATCTATACTAATATTATAAAGCTGAAGAGTTCGTTTGTATGTTTGATGACAGAAGTTTTAAAATAAATAAATAAGTCCTGAACGTCACTATACCTCCAAAGTTACTATTCCTCGTGGACGAAGTCGCGGGCACAGCTAGTAAATACTTACTCTCATCATCTCTCTCAGAGATATTCGGGCTGGTAAGTAATACAAAACTCTTATCGCAGGCTTTTTATTTTATTAGTAGGTAAGTACCTACGCTTTTTATATTATTTTATTAGTTTTGTAGAATTTTTTTACACGTTTCAAGTATATTTAAAAGTGGCTACAATATTTATTAAATATTTGAACACTTTTTTGCTATTTTTTCTTGTAAAAACTTAAGAAATATAATGACTAAATGTACAATAATAGTACCTAAGTAATTAGTTTAAAACCATATAAGTAATCAATATTATTATATATACTTACTAGAATGAATTAATATGACATCTACTACCTATCCTTACCATTTTATCCTAATCATAATACTACTTGCGTGATCAGTATAATGTATTCATTTTCATTCTAAGCACTCTGAAACTTATTTATTCTTTGGAACACCTGTAGGTACTCTTAAAAAAATTCGAAATTATTTTGCATGAGTATACCTACGCCCTATGGCGGCAATCAAATAGTGTCACAAATGTTATGATTTCGGCGTGGCGGCAACGATTGTTTTAGATTTCAAAAGAAGCCGCCGGCGCGTGTATCATAACCATGTACTTCCGAAAAGCGGCAAATTTCTTTGAGAAGTAAGTACAAAACCTTTGATGCCGCATTATCAAAGTGCCGATGGTTAAAACATAACTATGCATGCACTCAGTTTGATTTTAATAGATATTTTTTTATTCGCTATGTTTATGGTATTAGTCGTAATGCGCATAGGTCCAGTTTTTCATATTCTTTGATACAGTTTTTTGCGTCTCATAGAATTCCTAAGCGTATTATTAAGCATATTCCTAAACCTACCTATACACCGAACTGTTACACCTAACTACTCAGTGAAATAGCGCTAAGTCCTAGCTGCAAGACGCAAGAGTCTTGCAGGCTATGTCTTGTTCTTGCTCAAGTCTTGCACGGTCAGTCTTGGTCTTGGTCTTGCTAAAAATACGCGGTCTTGTTCTTGGTCTTGGTCTTGCAAAAACGCAAGAACAAGACCAAGACTGCAAGACCAAGACTGAATTTGGGCAACACTAGTAACGACTGTCAAAGATCCACGAATGAACAGCTTAACGTGCTTTCCGAAGCACGTAGGAGGCTCGGTCTGTAAAGATGGTCACCCATCCACGGACCAACCGATTCGATTGACCGGCTGTCGATCCATCAGGTTAAGCTACGCTTTTTGAATTATTCAAATTTATTTTTGTATAAAAACCAATCAACATCTCTTACCGCACAACATTTTGGCTTTAAATCTATACACAATAAATCAAATATATTTAAAAAAAACGTCACTTTATGTTACTCCATAAATTGAGTAAGTATTTTTTTGTTTTTTCCCATACATTAGTGTTCTCTGAGCAGGTAAATAAAATTTAAGTAAAAACCTTTGTAAGAACAATCTTATATTGAACTAAAAAGTACAAAATAAACCTTACGTAAACATATAACTTTAATATTTTCTTAAAAGCTGGAGGCTTATCTTAAAGTGTAAGAAGGACGTTCACGCCTCAAGCTTTTGATAAAAGAACCACACAGATTGAGAGTACCTCGGGTCTGAGTCTTGATTTTTTTTTTGTGCATATCGTTAGTTTTAAATGCAATTTTTTTTATTTGCGTGTCCCAAATAAATATTTTGCTTTCTTTTTTTTTATCAGCAAAGTTGAAACCGTATACAAAATTTTTGCCTATGCTGCTGACTGCTGAGGAGTTTCCTCGTCTGGAGCCAATCCTGGGTGCCAGGTTATGATAGAATTTTGAACGGACTAACATAATTACATGCGGATATTCAATTTCATATGTGTTCCGTTGGCCGTTTAGGAGTTTCTTTGTCTAGAGCCAATCCTGGGTGTAGAATCAGATGTAAAACATCATAAAAATGCATTGTCTTGAAAACAGAACCAACATGTAAAATTTAAACTCCGTAGGATAAGAGGAAGTGGTTTTTATTCAGCTTGCAAGATTTGACGCATACATACTAACAAACTAACTAACTAGGAAAGTTAAATAAAAGCTTGTAAAATAGCATGTCCCTTACGTTAATATTCCATAATATTGTGAGTCATTATGACTTAAATTATCATGAACATTATTTTTTCAGGATCGAAAACAATTTACCTGTGCTTCCAATGAACTTTAAATAAGGCACCGCAATCCCTCGAATCCCTACGTCAACGACATTCTTTTATACTGACACAATTAACCCTTTAAAATAATCAACATCTATCTATAATTGTTATTATTTATCAAAGTTATGGTTTTTACTTGATTTTCGTTTTAGAACGCGAACTCTTATTCAACCTTCACTATAATAATATAATATGTCCGGGGTAGAATTAAAGAGAACTTTACTTTGAAAAATTCAAGTTGTTTATTTCCCAAATGTTCCTTACATCAACACCGTTAGTTTTTACTTAAAATTTCGTTAACGTAAGGCGTTACTGCCAGCCTACAAGCCTACATCATATCACTGCTGGCCGAAGGCCTCCTCCCATGACTTCCAGCTATTTCGGTCTAGGAATAAGTGTGACCCTAGACCAAAATACCTGGAAGTCACGGGGACATAGACTATTCTTTATTGGACATTGCAGTTATTTTGCTTTAATTATAAACAATCTGGCTCCATTAGCAAAGGTGTGGTGGGTATTTCGAACGAAAATCATATAAGATAAAACCAAAACGAAGTTATAGTTGGAAAGCGCCATCTCACAGTTTATTTGAAAACTATCAAGAACACCCGAACACCCCTAAAGGTTTCCTCACTAAAACTCACCCCCAAGTCACCCCATATCCGATGGTTTATTGCGAAGAAAACCCTCAGTTTAATGCGATAGATTCTGAACAGATGGCGCTATTTTAGATTATATTTTTGTTTTTATTTCATTAATATAAAAAATCAAAACAATATGAAAATATTTTTTTGTTTAGAAATTATGAAGTACCTAATTATTCTAGTTATGAGCACCTTTTGACGAAAAATAAAAGGCAACCCCCATAAAAATCGCACGCCCACTGATTACGTTGTTTTATGTCTATAATTTTTTATCTCCACGATAAGTATTTTCAAAAATATTTTTATTTTTTACTGATTCTTAATCATCAACCTAATCTAAAATTATAGCTAATTAATCAACTTGCCCGTGACTTTGCCCGCGTGGATGTCGGAAATTGTCTCACAGGGACGTAGGTACTACCGGAATAAATAGTATAATAAGTATTTCAAAACCCAGGTCATGGTCTATCCGTTTCATCCAAATCCGTTCAGCCTAATAAGCTATATTAGTATTCGTAGTAGGAAGACCAGAGAATATGGCTTAAATGAAGGCTCCTATTCTGCCTGTAAAGTCAAATCATTAACTAAATCGGAGAGATTTATATGAAACTAACTTTTGCCAGCGGCTTCGCCCGTGTATATGCCGGAAATTATCCCACGTGAACCTACTACCATGATAAAAAGTATCCTATGTGTTATTAAAAGTTATAAACTATCTGTGTGCCAAATTTCATTCAAAGCCGTTCAGCCGTTTTTGCGTGATTGAGTAACAAACATACAAACTTCAAACTACGAATCAACACACCGGCCATTCCTGTCTGCTTACCCTTTTAAAGAGCAGGGGGTGAATTGGGGGTGACCGACTCAAAGAATAACATGTCAAAAGCCATGTCTTTACGAGTACTGTGACAGCGACGACAAGTGATATGACAAGGCACAGTCCTCCATCTATTAAGATATTTTACTTCCTTGTTTTAGTTTATGGTAATACGGCTAGAAAAGGGGTACTGAGGTAATGGCTGATAGACATGTGAAGAGGGGCCATGCTGCGTAGGACTAAAATAAATCAATTGACATAAAAGTATTTATGGATAATGATGAGTTTATTTTATAACAAACTCTAGCGACCCGCCCCGGCTTCAGGTGCAATTAAGATTTGTGAAGACGGTATTCTGTTCAAGACACGTTGTGCACAAGTTCTAAGCAGTAACTTAACAAAAAATACTAAGCTTGCATGAATTCAACATAGTAGGTGTTTCATTATTATTATTAAGTGCTCTGCCCCGTTGGTCTAGTGTTCGCAAGCGCTACTGCTGAGCATGAGGTCCTGGGTTCGATTCAGGTCGGGTAAAGTGTTATTGGGTTTTTCAATCTGGAATTTCTCTGTAGCAGTCCGGTGTCTGGATTTTTGCCTGGTTGATGGCAATAGGCTCGCCCCCTATTACATGGCTCTTAAACATAATTGGCGAAATGTGGGTGTAGAATATGTACACCTCGGCCTAACCCTTCAGGAAAACAAGGCGTGATGTTATTAAGTGCTTATGTTTGTATACATAATCTGCCTATAATGTTCCCACTGATGGGTAGTGTCCCAGCAGTGGGAACATTATAGGCAGATTATGGCCTCCTCTTTCTGTTAGAGGGAGTGGGCCGTAATCCACCACGCGGGCCCAGTGCGCAATTTTTAGTTCTAGGACATGCCGGTTTCCTCACGATGTTTTCCTTCACCGGTTTGAGAGCAGTGGTGATGAAATAATTTACACAAAGTAAAGCGCCTGTCTGGGTTCGAACCTACGACCTACTACTCGTAAGTCGAGGCCGTTAACCACTCTTGATGTTAGTATACAATTTACATAATATATAGCCTATATCCATCTGGAATAACGCACCTTTCAAATGGTGAAAGAATTTTTCAAATGAGAGCTGTGGTTCCGGAGATTACCCTCCACATATGTATACACAAACTCACAACATTCGCTCACTCTCTTTATAATATGTATTATTATAGATTACCCTTCCATCTATATAATATTAGTATATTCCTACTTTTTATAGTAAAATAATCTACTGGTGTTTTTTCTAATTGGGAAAACAAGCCAAATTATAGGTAGGTAACTAAAATGTTTTGACTGCGTTTACGTTGATGTTGTGCATAATTCCAACATAGGAAATAGGTTCAGTTTTATTCGAGTCGAATTCAATGGTAACAATTAATTAGGACCATTGATTTTTAATGGCCATTTAATAAAAAAATAAAACTGTAAAATATAAATTAAATATTTTTTTAATCAATTAGTATGTTCTGACTCTACGTGTTAAAAGGACGTTTTATTTCATATCAGTGGATGTGTGATGTTTAGCAACCCGCTCGTCTCACCCCTTTTAACAACCCACCTTTGCGCAGTTTTCCACTAATTACTGAGAGACTAGCTGTAAAGAGACATAACCCTAGTTTCTGATTTTTTTTTACATTTTTTTTAATGAGTGAGAGTAATGACATCTGCTAATTATTGGTGTTTATTTGGAGTAGTTTAAGTTCGTAACTAATGATAAGTATAAGGAGGGGAAAAAACCTTAACTTATCTATTTCTTTTTTAAATAAAATACCACGCCACGACCAAAGGATTCTTTTTTGTTTTTATGCTTCGGATTTTAAATAGTACTGACTATTGCCTCTGTAAGCCTCAGAATAATAGGACGCCAAGCCAAAATTCTTGTAGCAGGCTAGTCCAAGTAAAAATAAAAGACTCGCCGATGTTTTCGTTCCCCATTATGACGTATAAAATTAACATGACATACTTAATTGACACACATACATACACTCAACATTAATCACTTTAACGACTGACATAGCCCCATAATATTGTTTACATTGAGACTTTCAACACGTGTGCTTCGAACTTGCTGAAAAGCTATTGCTTAGTAGATAAAAACAAAGTAGCAGTTCACTAACCAAACAGAATTCATTGGCTATGCATAACATAATCCATAATCTTGTGACCGACTTACAGATTGACTGACAGACATTCAGTCCAGACCACTGCGAACAGAGATAAAGAATTACTAAAGATGCTTGAGGAGCTTCAAAGCCGCCTCTAACTAATAAACAATTAGAACAGCTATATCTGGCCATGGGTTATTTAATAAACACCTTTTTGCCTTAGGAGTTACAGACAGTCCGGTGTGCAGGGCCTGCATGAAGGACGAGACAGCAGCTCATGTGCTTCTATACTGCCCGGTGGTCGCCACATATAGGGCAAAATACTTCAGTAACCCAGGTACCCTCTGTGAGATTGTCAGTAACCCAAGTCATTGCTGGCGTTCTTTGACGAGCTGGGTTGGATCGAATAATCGATTTTCCCACCCGTACGCAAAACACGCACATTGACGTGGATTTGCGGACATCAGCCTGTATTACATATTATCTATTCATATTAGACTTTAAACGACGTAGAAGTGTTCTAAGAAAGGATTTATCTAAACTACACCTCCCTCCCTAAGGGGTGTAGTTAATAGGCCAAACAGATGGATGAAGTTAAATGCGAACAAAATGTCAAGCAA
This sequence comes from Tiliacea citrago, assembly GCA_963921375.1. Lineage (NCBI taxonomy): Eukaryota > Metazoa > Arthropoda > Insecta > Lepidoptera > Noctuidae > Tiliacea > Tiliacea citrago. Next base: position 27,263,122 of record OY992780.1, read on the forward strand.
AAGCTAGTTATGTATAATCAGAAAACTGTGTCCCGATGGGATTTCCCATCGGCAAAAATGACGAACTCCATACAAACCTTCATGCCCTTATTAACCCCCTTAAAGAATGAATTTTCAAAAATCGTTTTTGTACAAATTTTGCTTTACCCAGTGGTTTAGGTTGTGCGTTAGTGAATGAATTAAAGAATTTTAGATAAGTAGACGTTCCAGGACCAGTCAAGAAGAATGTGATTTAATGTTAATGGTTTGTAACTCGGAAAAAAGTGAATGAGTTTTATGAAAATCTTCGGAACCATATAAAAGTGGCAATCTTGTGTTTTGTGGTGGTAATGGTAAATATTGTGTTATTTCCGATTTTTGACTAGATATTCATCGGTTACGTATCATATGGGGCTAAAGCATTTAGGTCAACCAAGATAAAGACAGATTACCAACAAGGTAATTTATAATTAAACAAGTTTATGATAGCTGTAAGCTTTCTTCTGTACAAATCAGTAGTTATAATTATGATGTACGAATTTTGGTGTCCAAATATTAGGTAATCTATGATTATTCTCGTATAATCAGGCAGTAGAGAAAAAGTTTAAAACTCGACGTATACCTCTTTTCGTAGGCATCCTCTTCAACTCGCGCCAGAAGCCGTCACAGCAGTAGCCACCACCGCTGTCTACATCGCGGCACACGATGGACGCAAAGGTACTTACAACACTTTTTTTTAATTTAATAGATTTGACGGGGAAACTTTTTTCGTAATTCTCTGTTGTGATCGATGAGTAAACTACTTTGCTGTGTGTACTACTTGTGTACTTGCGACTTTTTTGTGTTGTACAGTTGTTTTTAAAGTTGACAACGTTGTGTTTTAAGCTTTTCTGTTTAGGATATACAATTTGTTTTTCTTGTGGTCCAGATTTATGGTGTCGTGAAATCAATAGTTTTGTAAAATACCGGAAGGTTTATCAACACTCTTAAAGCCAAATGTCCTTTACACAGTCCGTCTATCGGTCTTTGTTCTTCCCCTACACTTACGTACATTTGAGTACTGAAACCTCTCCTCACGACATGTTCCTTAAGTTTCCTCATCACATACCGATGCAACCAACTAGGTAATTAGAAGTAGAGGATTGGACTTGTCATTAGTAAGAAATACTTTTGCTTTAAGTATGAAAAGATGTGAAAATCGTTCTTTATTTTTGAACCGCAGATACTAGTTATAAATTTAACAAGTTAGTCAAATGTTAAATTTTATTTTTTAATTACTATTCTTGTGTATTAAGAATTTAAAACAACATTTTTATTATTTCAGTATGACTTGAATTTATAAATTCTCTATATTGTTTGATTTAATCATGACCTGTTTGGCTACTTGGGTAGCGACAGAGTTGTTGTCTTTCTGTTCACAATTAATAATAAACTTTATTTATTGAAACTCCAATGAGGTGTACACTGTAAGAAATAAAATAGCATAGCTTACCATCACCACATTCAACATTCTGCTGCCGTTATCCCAATTTCTTGGGGTCGGTGCAACATATCCCTTTCTTCCATACTTCTCTATTAGTCGTCATCTCGGTAGTTAACCCCTTCTAGCCATATCATCTTTCACACAGTCCATCCATTGTTTCTACTTTTACTTCAATTACGTTCATACATTGGTCATACACGCACGCCAGTTGCGAATGAGCCAGCTAATTTGAGTTGTTAGTCAATTTCCTTAACAATTCAACAAATCATTGACTTTACTAACAGCATAAGAGATAATTAAATGACATTTTTTATACTTTTCCATCAAGAGTTGATCATTCACTCCATGTAGCTCGTTGCAGGTAGCATTGACAGAATATTTAGCACTTTGAAAATATTTAATCCTTAAAGTACCTACGTACTAAATACTTATGTCTTTGTACTCATGTTGTACGGTTTAGTGATGGCCCATTTGTGACACCACTCTTGTGATACCCGATCTTCATCTATTTGTGGATACGAGAAATTGACGATACCAAAATAATTATATCTTCTATCTTTAACTATCTAGATATCTTCTATATACCTATATTAAAAAAATTATGCTGGTCGTTGGTAAGCGCATCATTTGAGAACGGCTGGACCAATTTGGTTATTTCTAGATTTTTATGGAAAGAAAAATTGGAAAAGTTTCTCAGTTTTTTTTTTAAATTCGGAATAATCTGAACGTTCTTTTTTCTATGGGATTTTTGTATGAACTATTGACATTTGGACATGACAAAGTGACAAAGTCTGTCGGGTTAGCTAGTAAAAATAATATAAAACAAAGTAGCTTTTTGTGTTCCCTTTGTTCTTCTAAACTAAAAAATGGATTTTAGTGCGGTTTTCGCCATAATTAAGAACGTTTATGTGTATCAATATAGTGATATAAGCAACTGTTGTATAATAAGGGGTAATAAACACGAATGTGGGTTTTACACATGAGTCTTTTAATACCTAATTATGTACAGTTGCATACAAGACTTTATAGACCAATGATATGAATCCTAACTAATATTATAAATGCGAAAGTAAGTTTATTTATTTGTTTGTTACCTTTTCACGCCTAAACCACTGAACCGATCATCCTGAAATTTTGCATATACGTTGTCAGGTGTACAGAATCGGACATACTTTTCATCCCGAAAAAAAGTACTGTTCCCGACAGTTCCCGAGGAAAACAACAATAGCGTTCTTATGATAATAGATAGCGCCACGTGTCTTTGGAATTGATTAAATAAGAATGGGGATTTTTTATTGTTTATTGATTTAATTGATTATTTTAGGTTGTCTGTAAAAGATCGCTTTTAGCGATAAGACCGCCCATTGTGTCACCCTGTGTAAAATTTCAACATTTATATCTGTAACTTTTATGGTGTGCATAATAAAGAGTATTCTATTCTATTCTATTCTATTCTTAAATTATGTTATGTTAGGGGATGTATTTAATAGCACTTTAAATTTCAAAAAACAGAGTACAACCCGAATTGATTGTTAAATTCTAAATTAACGCGGGCAAAAGCTAGTCCTCTATAAAAGGTTCTGAAACCATGGGGTGTTGTAAGAACTCTATGTAACTCATAGAAAGTTTAATTGCAGAGTATCTAATACAAAAAATTATCTATAGGTAATAATATAATTATTTTTAGTAATAGTTATTTTTTTAATTACGCACTCTGTGGTAGTAAAACGAGAGGCCAATGAATGTTCTTTTTCTGAAATTCATAAAGATACCACGAATTGAGTAGTGAGAATGTGGCTGTTTGATGAGTAAGGAAGAGATCGAAAAAGCAAAGGAGTTGCATAATGAAATTTAGTACAACATCATAACACTCGCTTGGATGATATTATGGTCACTATGACACTGGTTGTTTTAATGTTGGCAATAAGCTAACTGTTTCGGAAACTTTTATACAGGATTTATAGCTTGGGTGTAGATAAACATTAATGTTTAACTTTGATATAGCGTAGAAATCTCAATGTTTTGACAAGATCACCTAGATTGAACCTTAATATCACTATTATACTCTTCTAAATAAACTAACTCATCTTCAGGACTCATGATACATGTTTTGGACAAATAAATGATCGTAACTTATCAGCTCTAAAAATATTTCCATCTCTTTGTGCAGGGTAGAGAACGTGGAATCTTAAAATTGGAGCCTCGGCCTAGAGTGGTTATCGATACCACCAAATCGGAGCTAACTCCACAGGTATGTACTTACTTCTTTCTTACGTTTAAGTTCCGCACGTCTACCATGAGTTGTTATTGAAATATTACTCGCTAGCGTTAAACTCGCTCTGTAGAGTTCACTTCAACCGACGTCATCTAGTTTTAAAATTACAGAAATAAATATGTTTTATCGAGCCTCACTCAAGCGGTCACACATGATTTAAAGTGAATAAATTGTTTGGTTTCATATCATATCGGATATCGACCTCGGTAGTCACCATCATTCAAAGTTTAGGGAACACACACGGACACATTTTTCTGAACAAGGCACGATTTCTGAACAAGGTATGTATATAATAATAATAAAATAATAAAATTTATTCAACAATATAAGATACAACGTTTACAGTTTTCCTTAAATCTACGTCAAGTTCACGATGGTTTGTGCCTGAACTAGGAAGTCCTGTGTTTCAGGCGATTGGAGGTAACTTTAGTTGACATAATAATCACATAGCTTAATAATATATTTGGTAACAAGGTATATAAAAAAATTAAAAAAAAATATAGTATCTTAACCTAGCTAACTAAAATAAAACAAAAATACAAAATAACAATATGAACAATATTTACTTTAGCACAAGTAATAACTTCTCTGTATCTTCATAGGACATAGTTTGAAGAGCTTCCTTAAGGATTTACTAAGGAGTATACAGACATGTTGTCTGTATTTGTGGTCAACTACAACGCTTCTCGCAGTACTTTATTAAATTGTGATCATCAGCGATGATGCTAAAGCCTAGCCCGAAGCAAATAAGAAGCTACCTACGTTAAGTGATAGTGTCATGAGCTAATTTTACTCTTTTTTTTTGTAAAAACCTCTGCTCGCAAAATGGATCAAAGTCATCATCTACCTAGCCTTTTTCCTAACTATGTTGGGGTCAGCTTCCGGTCTAACCGAATGTAGCTGAATCAGGAAAAATAACCTGATCAATCGACCCGTGCGGCTGTTATTACTTAGCCCCACACAAAATGGATCAAACGTGTAAAATGAATTAATTACTGAACCAATGCAACAATGTTCGATTTCGGCATTCAAATTATATGAAATTAGCAAATGAACGTTAAGACGCTGACAACAGGTAAACCGCGGTCACTGTCAGATTGCATACAAAAGAAAGAGAAGCGCGATGACACAACGCTTGTAATTTATTGCAAATATGAAGCAATTATCTATTTACTCAAAAATGAGTTGATTAATCGAAAATAAAAAACCACCAAGTTCTGCATACAATTAATAAGACGTTCTTGTTATTATTTAAATAACAACCGTAAGTTGTTATTTAATACAGATATTTTGGATTGAAACTCAAAGTAAAGGGTTAGTTTACCGTTCACTTGTATCGAGGTTTTTTTTCTAAACGTATTTTAGTAACAACCAAGTTCTGAGAAATATGTTCAAGAATAACATATATTTTTTCCGCTACCACAAACTACAATATAGATTTGGCAATTGTTTTGCTTAAGACAAGCCTACTTTTATCATTTGCTTCTTTGCAGCGCCTTAATTTCTACGTAATTACGTCGTCAAAAAAGAAACCGTCTTCCAAAAAACACTACAAAGTGAAAATATAACTTTAATTTTGGAATTTCGGATTTACCTTCAAACACCCAAAATTGTAAATACATTTAGCACCGGCACCATTACTGGGAAAGGTACACAAAGTGTAATTACAGACAATCAGGGCACTCCCCGGCCTCTAAACGGAGCCAATTAACGAAATGTAATACCCTGCGCAGTCGGTAAAGGCGGTGTTCGACGTTTAGACAATGTTGTGATTTGATATTTGTGTTTTAATTATACGTTACTGAGTAGACCTTGTTTATCTGTTCCGTGCAGTAGATACTGTGTACTGTATTCAACGAATTGGTTGGCAGGAGGGTAGATAACTATGAATACACTTTAATACTTTTTTTTTCGATTCCCAGGGCGGGTAAAGTTTTATTGGGATTTTTCATTAGGAATTTCTCAGTAACAGCCCGGAGTCTGGATCTGTGCCCGGTTGATGGCAATAGGCTCGCCCCCGATTACATGGGACTTAAACATAACTGGCGAAATGTGGGTTTACTGTAGGTACACCTCTGGCACACCCTTCGGGGATTACAGCCGTGATGTTATGTTATCGTAAGCTTAGCGAAAAGCACTAGTGAAACTCTTTGTGAATGCTCATCCAGGGTAGTAGCAGTAACCATTTTAGATTGACAGCGGCTTTATATCGTAGCAATAAGAGTGCTTTTTGCTGCCATAAGCTATTGCGTCTCATCATATCCGTCACCCGCAGCGTCTTTTTGCCGAAAGACAGCGGCCTGCTACAGAAATCCGCACAGAGAAACCCAATAACATGCCCGACCTGGGGATGGAACTCAGTACTTCTTGCGTAGCAGCCCTCTTGAACTGTTCTGATTAATATTTATTTAATAAACCGTGCAGTTTGGAAATCAATGGGAGACACATTAATTTTCCGAGCAGTAGAATATTTTGTACCTAATCAACTAGTTTCCAATATGTCCAAGAACCAAAAATACGAAGATAAGTGTCATCCATAAACCCACACTGATCCCGCTAGTTGGATTATGGTGCTCTCCCTCTCACAGAGAGGAGTCCTGTGTCCCAGCAGACGAATTATGCTTATGCAACTAGTTTCGAGATATAAGTTTGTATTAGGTCTTTAATTATACTTAAACCCAGTATAAAAACGGATCAATTAAGCTACGGTTGTCATCCATAAAAGATTCAATGTCAGACTCAGCTTTGGCTCATTAGAATTCAATATTCTTAATTAGCGTAAAGTACGTATACAGTATACTGCACTCGTTTAACTACCAAACTTATAAACAAATAGGTGTTTTTGGAAGAACAAGTTTAATTCACACATAAAGTTCAGTCACACAACTTCAAACACTTTTTATGACTTTTTCAATAGTACAAGTCATTCTGACATCTACCTATTTATTTACTTAAACAAAGTTGAAATTCTTTGAAGGTTCATCAATTGTCAAGTACACACGTCTACACATCAAAAAATGCTGGCAGCATTGCCACGTTGTATGGCAATGCTGATTCATTGGCGAAAAAATGGGTTCAGTTCATTTGATTAATAATTACTAAGCAGAGAGTGGTTATTGTCAATTTCGTCATATTTGATTAAATCAATGAAAAATTATATAAAAGTCCAAACAGTCAGTAGTGTACCTAATCGTTTTCTAAGTAAAAACAGTCAATTTATTATAAGTGGCAAGGTTAAAGAAATAAAGTAAAAATTTAATAACGACTGGTTATGATGGAGTGTGAATCTTGCTAAAATGAGAGCTTGCGTTCGTCTGGGCACGCTATCGAGGATACTCCTAAAATGGTTTCTTATGTAATACATTCTCACTGCACGGTATTTACATTATTTAGCTCACTGATGTTCTGCGGAGCCAGCTGCACTGATCTTTCCCGTCGCTTTGAAACATCCCAGATGTGCTCTATTGGATTGAGGTCGCGACGAGCTGGCCAATCCAAATTACGAATCTTTACCTCTTGCATTTATGCTTCCACTTCGCTAGATCGGTGGGCATGATTGTTATCATCCATAAAAATCGAATTGTGTCCAAGGGCAATTAATAAGAGTTGTACTTGAGGAATCCGATACCTCCGATATTTTTTATGAAGACTAACTCCATACGGTCCAACTACTGCCCTAAACAGCACAATAAGGGGTAATTTCTTCCAAACACACGTCTGCAACGCGTTCTCCTGGTCTTCGTAGTACTCGCCGACGTCGATCATCACCACATATTGATATCCTGGATTCATTGGAGAACAAAGAAATTTAAGATGGAAAGTTAACAATGTAATGTCTTTGTCGGAGAACAATACTCTTCACCAGTTCTCTTAACTCCACGTCACACAACTTCGAGCCAAACTAAATCAGCAACTCTCACAGAGTAATTTAGGGCCACGGGTTTGGTGGTGATTGCGTATATTGGCAGCTAAAAGCCTCCTCCTGACCGTCCACAGGCTAATTTCCACACCTCTCACTTCCTCTAGGTGATTCTTGAGTTTGACACATGAAGGTTTGCGATTTCTCAACGCCTGACTCACCAGAAAACGGTCATCCCGTGGTTAGGTGCATGGTTTTCTTTCAGAACCCAGGCTATCTACTGACGGAACCAGTGTCTTGATATCGCTGCCAAGTCCTCTAGACTGTTGAACGGAGGTTGAACGACTCACATCTAGCCTTAGGGACACATGACATTGACTACAACATTCCTCAAGCAGCCCTTTGATTTTGCTAGCTGTTACCGTCTTATCAACTATTTTGAAGAACGCTCAGTAACGGTATCAGGGCTTGAAAAAGTCAAGGAAATGAAATATCATTTCCTCATATGTTACCGCCACATGTTTAGAAAATGCTTCGAAACTAATGGCTGCAAAGAATCTAGAGTTGTGAAGTATTAAAATATGACAGTGTGCGTGCCACATGAATTAATACGATTACATAAATTATCATAATAGCTCTAAACGTATCAAAAAAGCTTCCACGAATTAGTAGAATATCGACCACTCGCTATCTTTGGTGAAAAATCACTTCTTAATTATTATTCGGAGTGATATAAACGATGGGAGGGCGCAAGATAATGGAATGAACCTTCAGGGGTGCCACACATACTGGTTGCTTTTTAGAGAATAATAGGTGAGTTTTAGGGTCACAACAGATTCGACAGTTGTATGAAATAGCTTTATCACGGTAAATTGACGTAGTGTGTCTCTTCGCTAAACAATTAAATTTTCCTGGCTTTACGTTCCCTCGTCAACGAAATACTTATATCTTCTTGACCAGGGAAAGTGCGGTGTTGCACTCTCAAGTGCTAATGATATAACATCACGCCAGTACTCTCCGAATGGGTAGACAGAGGTATTATATAGTGCACCCTCAATTCACCAGAGGTGTGTTTAAGCTCCATGTAAATTTATAATAGAGTACCTACGGCCATCATCTAGGTTTGAGGCTGCGGAGAAATTCCTAATGGAAAAACCCAATAGAACTTTGCCTGATCTGATCGTCAATCATATTGCTATATTCACCAAAACTTAGAAACTAGACTGTACTTTACACTTCTCTCTACCCGAAAGAAGTGTAAGTGTAAAGTACAGTCAAGCTTCTAAAACATTCATCAGTTTCCAAATAAATAATCTATATAATAAAGACCGGCCAAGTGCGAGTCTTGCTCTCACACGAAGGGATACCTTAACGTACAAGATTTAAACGAAGAATATTTTTCATCTTAAATTTTAAAAATCGCTAAGATAGATTTGTATTTCCTATTTATAATGTGAATTATAAAGTCATTTTTGCAGTTGCAGAAAATCGTTCACATTTAAATAAAATAGCTTATGAATCTAATATATTTTTTTTAATATTTATTGATTAAATACAGTAATGGTACACGATATACAGAAGTTTCAAATTGCTAACTTGTTTAGTTGTTGCGATAGAGCTCGTACAAAAATGGTCTTAAACTGACAAATTTTACGGCACCCTATTAGTACATTTAAAAGATTTTAAAAAAAATGTACTCTACTCGACGACTTCTAGACAATGAGACCCCACATTATGTGCCAGGGTAAGAACAAAAATAATTTCGAAATCAAAAGTATATTGACCCCTTTAATTATTAACTTTTTTTTTTTATTATTATTTGTTGTTAGAGCGACAATATAAATAACAATCTGAGAAAATTTCAACTGTCTAATTATTACGGTCCATGAGATGCAGCCGCTGACAGACAGACGGACGGACAGCAGAGGCTTAGTAACAGGATTTCGTGTGGCACCCTTCGGGTACGGAATTCTAAAAATGGAATGCTGTTCGTTGGTAAACGCATAAATTGAGAACGGCTGGACCGATTTGGCTATTTATTTTTAAATAATGTTCTTAGGGAAAGAAAATTTTGAAAAATTGCCGAGAAAATAGGTGCATTTTATATGGGAATTTTGTATAAATTATTAATAAGTAATGATGGCCAGACCAACGTTTGTCGGGTCAGCTAGTACAAAATATAAATCAAGTCTGTCATATCAGAGTCTGTCAGTGCCCCACAATATCTAATAATTCCGTGGTGTCACATTCATCATTCTCTATAGTCTGACATAACTGTATACCATGTTTATAAGATGGCTGAGTGTCATTCTGAGATATTATGATGACGCAATATTGTGCTCGTAGCTAAGAAATAACAGCCGCACGCGTCGATCCATTAGGTTAAGCTACGCTTGCCGGGGATGGTCCGTAGATGGGTGACCATCTTTACATACCGAGACTCCTCCGTACCTCGGAAAGCACGATAAGCTGTTGGTTTCGGCTGCCATTCGTGGTTCTTTAACAGTCGTTACGGGTCGTCAGAAGCCCGAAAGTCTGATAACCAGTCTTACCAAGGGGTATCGTAGATTGTGGCGGTCAGATAGGCAGTCGCTCCATGTAAAATACTGGTATTCAGCTGCATCCGGTTAGACTGGAAACCGACCCCAACATAGTTGGGAAAAGGCTAGGCAGATTGATTTAATACGAGTCGGATAAAGAAGTAAAGCAGGGTCTAGTGTGCACTGAGCAAACAAGAGTAGAGCTTAAAAGGTGGCAAAAGTTTTTCCTTTACCACGTTATTGCCGAAATATTGGTATAATATTATTTCCAAATTAAAACTGAGTTTTTCTACAAAGAAATGTCCTCTTGTAACAGCCCTATGTAGTTAATCAGTGCGGGACGGCACTCATTGGCACTACAAGATAGACGGCTGCGTGTCACGTCACTGGCCATTCGTGGCCACTGTGGCAGTGGGCGTGGCCCATGCTTTGCATTTCATTTTGGACAAGCGAAATTTTTGGCAAAATTTTGGTCTACTAGAGGATTCATGTTCAAACCTTCTTTTTTTAAAATTTCCTGACAGCCTGTTCCAAATATTAAACATTTAGACAATTGCACAGTCCTCTGTACTGCATCGCAGGCTGTCTCACCTCCTTTCCTGCCCTCTTTTCCCCAGAACGTGCAGTCAGCGACCTCTGCACTGCCACCGCCGATTCCGAAGACTGGCGAAGTATCAATAAAATTTTACAGGACGACAGGATAAAGGAAAACAGTCCTCCATATTCAGATTGTAAAACGATGGAAGGAAAAAAAACTGGCGAAGTGCGAGTCTGACTCGCGCACGAAGGGTTCCGTACCATTATCTATAAAAACTGCAAAAAAACACGTTGGTCGTATGGGAGCCCCCTTAAATATTTATGCTATTCTGGTTTTTAGTATTTGTTGCTATAGCGGCAACAGAAATACATCATCTGTGAAAATTTCAACTGTCTAACTATCACGGTCCATGTGATACAGCCTGGTGACAGACAGACACAGACAGACAGACAGACGGGCGGAGCCTTAGTAATCGGGTTCCCGTTTTGCCCTTAGGGTACGGAACCCTAAAAAAGGAAGGCTTACATAGCTCATAACAATGAGTAAGGGCTAGCGTTTTTAAGTCCAATACCGTCATTTAGGTATAGTATATTATAGAGCCTCCTCCCTACAATCAGAGTGACACCCGTCATCCTCCTTCATATTCATTAGTCCCCATTTCTCCCTGATCCCAATTTATTTGGGGTTGGCGCAGAATCTCTTCTTCTTATATTAAATCTTTGTGAAATAAAATAAAATACATTTAATTCAGACCTATTATGGTCCATATTTTGTTAGTCTTAAATTAATTATCTTAAAACTATGTTAGTCATGACACGTACAATTAATGCGCTAGTAACGTAAAATCTAAATAAATAATCAAAAAATAATTAAAATAAAAATACATTTGAAGTAAATAAAATTAAAATTAAATAAAAAATAAATTTAAATAAGTAAAATTAAATTGAAAATATATAAACATAATTGACAAAAAAATAATTTAAAATAAATTGAAATATACGACTTCCTCAGGCCACTTGCAGCCTGATGAGCCTTAATTTATTAGCCATCTTCAGAAACTATTCATCCCTATTCTAGTCATGCCATGTTTCACACAATCCATCCATCATTTCTTTGGTCTTTTGTGGTACGAAAAATTAATATAATAATGCTTGCTTCCAGCTTTCACGGAACCATCAAAGACCGGTCTGTCTCTTTGGAACTATAGCGGTGTGACTGTATAAGTTCATTTAAAATAAAGAAATCAATAATCCAGAACTGAAGTCTTTATTTTAAAATTCATGGGGATCCATGGACACTTCTGCCCCAGGTTATAAAAATCACCATAATCAATCATTATAGTGTTTTTAAATTCGCAATTCTAGTTCGTTTTGCGACGGAATATGGCTTGTGCGTGATGACCACAACTTTATCATCGAGGACAGTCGCCGACAGCGTTGTTACAAATATTATGCGACATAACATTTTAATTAAATTACCCACGGACCACGGTTCAATGTCGCGGGAGTTTTGTTTGTTTAGTAATCAAGGTAACTTGCATGCGTTATAAATGTTAGTCCCTACTGAATATAAGCAAAATAAACCTAACTACGGATAATAATTTAAATAGTTTAATGGCCTCGAGCTAGAAACTGAAAGCTCTTTTCATGGTCCTTCAGTTTCAGTTTATCTACTACGACTTTTATACGTTTTCCAAAGTAATACTAAGTGAAATTGTATATTTTCAGTTTCGTCCGCGACTGTACATAAGTAGCTTCACCACACCTTACAATAACAGGGCACAGTCTATATTAATTTAGTATCGTGCGGCTCTTCGTACACTGGGATGAAATTCTTTTTTTTATGTAGATGCTTACATCTATTCGGTCTGAGTTCTAGAAAGTACGACGGCTGCGATTCACTTTTATACCATCATAACATGGTATGGTATGGATGGTATAAAAGTGAATATAAAAGCACGTATTAAGTACCTGAAATTTGTAGTCAGTAAGCAGCCATGGCCATTCATCAAAATCCAGGACTCGAATAACACTGAGCCTATACTGAGGGTCGAACCCTGAATCCCGCGCTCAGCACTCTCGCTTTTGACCGCTCACTAGACCAATGAAGCAATCCCCAATTACCTACACTAGAATTTAAGAAGCCTTTAAAAAAAATTGTTCGATTACCATACGTGGCTGGTCAACTTCTAGGCAATGTGCAGGTAGGTATGGTAGATACATGATAATGCGTGTACAATCGCCATTCAGATGTAAAACCAGTCTGCCTACCCACACACACAAGAAAAACTTCTGAAGTAGTTAACATAAATAGCAGGATTTCATGCCGTTCGTGTGCGGCCTGCCTTGCGTCAGTCGTTTGCCGATAATCCGCCGCAGTACCTTTCTCCGATTGGTCTAAATAATACATCATTCTATCTGTTCGAACTTCGAATATTATTATTCGAATTTTTGTGAACGGTAATTTAGCATTTTATTCCATGAGTGTACGGTTATGGAATAGATTTGAAAAATATTGTTAATAATGCGTTGTTTAGTTGTTTCTGATTAACAAATTAAGTGATTGAACAGACTGCAAAAGTTTTATTTTGAATAGGTACTTTTTTATACAAGACACATTTAGCTTTTTATGCTTGTACCAAAAAAATAACTTCGTCGTTGTGTTTTTAATTACCTTATTACAATCCAAAAAACGATTACAAAAGCTATGAAGTTAAAAAGTGTAAAATTAAAACTAGTTATAATTAAAATCTGACCCGAACTTAAGTGATAATAATTGTCGTCGTTTTGCTAAGTAATGAAAACTAAATTAAAATAACAACATCACATGAATTACCTTTGTTTTTGTAATTTACTAATAGCTTACAAAGTGGTCAGTTTCACCAAGGTTTTACCACTTTCCTTCTATTAATAAAATAATTCTACCGAAAGTAAATGTACGTACATGTACATTCTCCTACCTATCGTACGTAGGTGTCTGAGCAGTGAAATCAATTTGTTGCTGTGTTGCAATTTGAACGACACCTTAAATTGCTGGTGTAAGTACTATAAAAGCACACGTGACAATTTTAATTTGATTTTACTATGACAACGCACCTGCAGACTTTGCACGAGAACCGTAGAGAAGCGTTTTGTCGACGGAAGTGTAGACAAAAATTACGTTTCCGTGTAGACAGTTGGCAGTTTTCTACCGAGAAGGGTAGACAAGAGATTTCGGCTTATTCCGTTTATCCACCCTAAAACAGCCACCCTAGGGTGGATATTCGGAAACGCGAGTTCATGTATCCACCCCAGACGGGGTGGATAATCGGAATTTATATATTATTTTTCATCCGATTTTCCCCCTCGGCTGTGTACAGTCATTTAGAGAAACATGATAGGGCCCAAGATACTTAGTGAACATTAAAATACTAGAAATATAAGAATAATACAGCATTTATAAAATACTACCTGCCCCGCCTCGGCTTAGCACGGGTGTACTCTTTTTTATTTATTTTTAGTTGGTAGATAAGTAATGTTTTTTTTTTTGTTTAATGAAAATCTGATTTTTAGAACAGTATGCAAGTTTTTATTTTAGTAGATAATGTTGTTCCACTGTCAGCTGTACTTGGGGTAAAAAGTCGGAAGAACAACCAGAAGTGAATTCCGATTATCCACCCCGTTCAGGGTGGATAGATGGACACGCGTTTCCGAGTATCCACCTTAGGGTGGCTGTTTTAGGGTGGATAAACGGAATAAGCCAAGATTTCTATTCTACAGTAGAGTAGAAATAGAAAGCGTCATGCTAAGTCCGCTGAGGGGTGATTCCCGTATTTTTAGAGCATTTGCATTCTAATCTTACGCAAAATACATCTAATTATCCTAATTTTTCAAGATGTTTTGCGCTGCAACATTAATTGTCGCTGTAATGAGATTGCGACTATATTATGTAGTTATCTATTTTCTAATTAAGAGAATGGGCAGCTGCTCTGTATTGCAGATGTCTATAGGCGGCCGTATATTAACCACAATTTTGCAAAATGACTATCAATTTAAATTTTCCTTAAATATCAATCGTAAATGAAGTTCCTTATTATCTGTCTTCTGCTTAACCATACGTTTCTCTGACTGTGCATGCAAAGAACACCTACCAAAAGACCCTTTACTTTCTTTTTTGTAGGGCTCCTGCGACCCACCGCCGTCGTCTCCGCAGCCGTCGGTAGACCGGCTGTCAGTGACCTGGGCAGACCCTGGCAGCATGTCCTCGTCAGGGGTCAACCTGTTCCACCTGCCATCGGAGACACCTGTCAGCAATGAAGTCAAATTCTCGCCTTCTGCAGGAGGTGAGCCTACTACCTAATATAATTTTACATGTTACCTATCAATTATATCATAGTTCTCATTTGTTTGCGTAAAAAAATATAAATTAAATCAGCGAAATTGTATCTTCAAATGCTTTGCGAATTCTAAACAAGTGCATGCGTGCAGTCAGCTATAATTATCCGGGTTACATCAGCTGTTCAAAGTTTCAGATGCGTTTTTAAATTCCCAAAAAATCAGCGATTTTTTTCGTTTATTGTACCTACCTATCTGAAGCCCAGCATTATTTTTTAATCGGAAGTAGATAGAGAAGATTTAAATAAATTATTTAAAAAACATGTGATAAGTCTGCTATGTAATTATGCACCGCGAAATTAAATATGTCTTGATTAACGCTCGGTGGAAAATTTGAAAAGAGTATGCTTAAATGGTTTGATAATGTTGAGAGTATGAATGAATGAAACTCGACAAACAAAAAGTATTTACAAGGCAGATGTGAGTGAAATGCCGGGAGGTGAGCCCTAGGAGGACATATAGTGGCCTAATTGATGATGTTCAGAAAGGTCAGTTGCGTAGTACTCGCAGCTGGCGTGCGTGTATGACATGTATGAACGTAAATGAAGCAAAAGGAGTACGTAAGGAGCGTAGCAGGTGGCGTTCTATAGTTTCTGCCTACCCTCATGGGAAGAAGGCGTGAGTTTATGTATGTATATTACTTAGTTCGATGTATAGAATGCGTAGATAGCGGCTATGTATATGATGGCCTAATGGGCCTTTTTACACCCTGTGATCCTCGCATCGTTTCTAGGTGATCAATATGCACTAGGTTAAATATTCTAAGCCTCTACATCAAGCTTGAATTATTTTATCAAAGAATAACACCACATGTCCACCGTTCCATTTTACTTTTTACTGATATCCAGATTCAAAAAAGGCATCTTGTTGGTCAAAATTATAATTGCTAAGGTTTGGTGGGGAGAATTGGTTTGAATTCAACCGGTTTAGGAGAACGCCAGTCTTGTCCCATTTCGTCGACCCTACGGTTTGTGCATTCACCGACAGATTGCTGCATTAAATATCATGTTTCTATATTGAGCAGACGATGTGAGGGCTTTGCTATGGATTACTGATTGTTTTCTTGTCCCATACAGCGACACACCTTTCGAAAACCACATACATTCCTAGAGTAGGTACCTAACATTCTCTCTTCTTAAACAGCATCATTACAGAATACAGTTCCTTGCTCTTGTTTCATGTTTATTATTGTATATTGTATATATATATTATAGATGAGTTATGCTTTGTGTATGTATGTATTTATTGTACATGTAAATAGTACACCACTGACTACCTGCAGTACTGTATCTCCTTCCCTTTTTAATCCATCCAAAGGTTGTCTGTAAAAGATCGCTTTCAGCGATAAGACCGCCCATTGTGTCACCCTATGTAAAATTTCAACATTTATATCTGTAACTTTTATGGTGTACATAATAAAGAGTATTCAATTCAATTCTATTCTATTCTACCTAATATGAACACTGTAGCGTACCTACTTGGATTTAATTTTCATGATTTTAAGAAATGGTTTTCTACTGGCTGGGTTTTGGGTAACCAGAGAGTCGTAAAATGTCTGTGGGCTGGGAGTGGGACTGGGCTAGTCTGTGGTCTGTTTTGAAAGCTGTCATTCCTACTGATTAAACAAGATATGACTTCGCCACAACTTGTAAACAAATACCACTTATTTAATTTACATTTGTTTAAATGCTTTATGTAAACATTATAATTCGATGGAGACATTAATGCGGTAGCAATACAAATCTATTCTAGTATGCGAGTATTGATAGCTTCAATTTTGAAGCTGTAATTGAAAGCCCGTCGAAGTTTTGTATACATAGCTAGCTACCAGCTGCTTCTGTGAAGGTAATCACACATTTGGAAGCCAAATCCATGTAGTGTAGGCGGGAGATGTACACCGGTGTGGTCGGCTTAGTTTATATTACTTTGGTGTAGGTACTAAATTACTTCTCCTTACGATAACAATTAACCACCTGTATTAGACTGTTCTGTACATTACGAGTTAGAGCGAGGGATTAATAGAGGAGTACGGATAAAAAAGATATACGAGTATTGCGCTGGAATCAAATAAATTGACTTGATGTTAAAAGTGATGGTTGGATTTTCTACAATTTACAGCCTACATTAAGTAGGATGTAAAGCAGTATCGGATTGTATGGTGAAGAAATATTATATGCGTGGGATGCGCATTGCAGAAAATGTAAGAATTCCGTAGGCTACCGGTTAAGGAGAATGCGCTCTCTGTTAGTTAATTTATTTCGAACATAATTTTCTTTGTTTGGGGTCTATATTCAAATAGTATACACATAACAATAATTTGAGAGCAGTGGTGGCCCAGTGGTTAACGGCCTCGACTTACGAGTAGTAGGTCGTAGATTCGAACCCAGACAGGCGCTTTTCTTTGTGTTAATTATTTCATCACCACTGCTCTCAAGACGGTGAAGGAAAACATCGTGAGGAAACCGGCATGTCCTAGAACTAAAAAAACGAAGACATGTGACATCCACCAACCCGCACTGGGCCCGAGTGGTGGATTACGGCGCACTCCCTCTCACAGAAAGAGGAGGCCTGTGTCCCAGCAGTGCAGTGGGACATTATAGGCAGATTATGTATATTCAACTTAGAAAGTTTTATTGATGATTTTCATGATTATAAACTTAGGATACGTAAATATTTGTTACGGGCGTGTTACCATACTTAGCTGCAATTTAAAACAAACGTAACAAATTTAAATTAGCGGGCTACCC
Source organism: Tiliacea citrago (assembly GCA_963921375.1). Lineage (NCBI taxonomy): Eukaryota > Metazoa > Arthropoda > Insecta > Lepidoptera > Noctuidae > Tiliacea > Tiliacea citrago. The sequence continues at coordinate 27,280,916 of OY992780.1, forward strand.
TAGCACATTCGCTTTAAGAAAATGAGTGGTTTTTCCCAGATGGCTCAGAAGACGAAGATTACTCGGCGAGCTTGAGCGCGGTGTTGCGTCAGCGTAGGGCAAGCGTCAGAAGATCTCGTAAGGGAAGAGCCAGGCGCCCGTCATCACCCTTTCTCGCTGACGAGAACAGGCCGAGACGTCGGTCTTCTGTCTTTACTACTAGCTCTGGAGAGTGAGTATTTAATTCTAGGGTCACAAAATTGAGTCATCTATTTACTCCCCGTAGTTAAAATATACATAATTGTGTCTTCAATTTATTTTGTAGCTAACTACAATCTAAATTAAAGACTTAAACGATTTTTACTAATATACTATGATACTAATATCTAAACCCCTGTAAAATTATAAAGTTTTTGAATAAAGCCCTCCAAGAACGTTCCATAGACAACCTGGTAAAAAGATAAAACTAATCATTGTATCAGGCCAGTCACAATTGATATACCTTAACTTTGTTAAAAAGCACCGCAATATCAATGGAGGACGCTCAGCTGGCGACAGTGGTGACGCAGGAGCAGATCTTCGAGAACATTCATCTGAATAAGGAGGTCCTAGGCTCTGTGAAGCAGCAGCCCCTTGGGATGAGGAGGAAACTCAAGATCGTGCATCAGGTGATATTTAAAAACCGGCCAAGTGCGTGTCGCACCACGCAAAATGTAGGGTTCCGTAGTTGGGATGAATTTATACCAAAAACAAACTTAACATTGTAGTTGAAAAACATGTTCCCCCATACATCGATATACGTCACGGTCAATTCTCCAACTGCAAATTTAAGTTGGTCGACTATTACTCGTTAACTTGTGAAGCTAACTTGGCTGTGATAGTGACTTGACGGCACAGTTGGCGCAGTGGTTAAGCGGTTGACTGCTGCGCTGCGTGTCGCGGGTTCGCTTACCGCACGGAACAAATATTTGTATGACCTATAAGTAGTGTTCCGGGTGTGGCTGTTTGTGTATGTGAGTTTAAATGTTTGTAAACGCACCCACGATACAGGAGAAATTCCTAGTGTGGGGCAAAATTTAAAAAAAAAATAGTTTTCCTATTAATTTCTTTATAATATACTCGTATGTACTACTGCCATGAATTTTTTCACATGTCCAATAACAACCATTTAGCTGGCAGGGGGGGGGGGACACTCGACTCTGACAAAAAAATGTACTTTAAAGCTTAATATTACGCAAACGGATCCGTGAATTGAAAAATGGTTTTTACAGACCCACAATATTTTTTAACGACTTATCCAATGATACCCCACACCATGGAATAGAAGAGAAAAAAAGGTTTTTCAAGGATTCATTTTATTACATTGTCGGCGTGATTTATATACCCATGCCAAATTACAGCTTTCTAATACGAAGAGTCTCTGAGCTAAGCTGGGGACAGACAGACAGACGGACATGGCGAAACTATAAGGGTTCCTTGTTGACTACGGAACCTTAAAAATGGACCCTATTTGTTTCACGTTTAAGTTTATTTTAATATGGTTAAATTTCACAAGTGAGGAAAGCAAGTATTGAATGTTGATGGTTATATGAGTAGATAAATTATAAATGATTTTATTTCTGTAAGTGGGTTTGTACAAACACTTTACACGTGAATATTTTTAGGGTTCCGTACCCAAAGGGTAAAACGGGAACCCTATTACTAAGGCTCCGCCGTCTGTCTGTCTGTCTGTCCGTCTGTCTGTCTGTCCGTCTGTCACCAGGCTGTATCTCATGAACCGTGATAGACAGTTGAAATTTTCACAGATGATGTATTTCTGTTGCCGCTATAAGAACAAATACTAAAAAACAGAATAAAATAAATATTTAAGGTAGATTGGTGTCTGAAATGGTCTTTTGTTTTTTAATATTTTCACTTTTTAGGGTTCCGTACCCAAAGGGTAAAACGGGAACCCTATTACTAAGGCTCCGCCGTCTGTCTGTCTGTCTGTCTGTCCGTCTGTCACCAGGCTGTATCTCATGATCCGTGATAGCTAGAGAGTTGAAATTTTCACAGATGATGTATTTCTGTTGCCGTTATCGCAACAAATACTAAAACCAAAGGCTCCCATACAACAGACGTGATTTTTTTTTGCTCGTTTTTGCTCGATATTGATAATGGTAACAGGTAGACTTAGTTATATATTCAGTTTAAAAATCAATAATTAAATTAAAATAAAACAAATATTTAAGAAGTGGGCTCCCATACAACAAACGTTATTTTTTTGCCGTTTTTATAGATAATGGTACGGAACCCTTCGTGCGCGAGTCTGACTCGCCCTTGGCCGGTTTTTTTTTATCGTGGCGTGTGCTAGCTAACATATATGGCAAATAATTTAAATTAATGTTTTGTGTTGCGTTATGCAAATTATTTTACATTCTATTGTATAGAATCAAGTTTTCTAACTGAACAGACAGCTGTACTGCTGGGGAGTTTGTTGCGCCACTTCTTCTTCGCAGCTAAAGCAATAGGAAGTGGTGAAGGGTACACATTTCTGGGGGACTGTGTTATGTAAATTTTGACGTTCGAAAAATGCTGATTCTCAGCCTAGTTTGAATAAATGACTTTTGATTTTGATTTTGATTAAAGAACCACACAGACTGAGTGGAACTGTCTAGTCAGTGCGCGCACTTGTCAGTAATCGTGTAGCTCAACTCAGAACTTAAGGAGCTCAACAATTCAACGAACAATACCAAAGAAAGAATATTTGGGTAGGCCGCATACATAAAGGGCCATTTATATGGAGAGAGTTTCTCGTTACGATACGATTGTCGAAAGAACATATAAAAGTTTCTTCGTGTAAACATTTACGTTTCCGAGACGACAAACAGTCGCAGTAATTTTCGCCCAGCGATAAATTACTTTCGAATCTCATTTATGACCTGATCGTAGGCGAGAATTTATAAGAAGTAATTTGTAATAGAACGTTTCTTGGCGAGAAATCGTATGCTACTGTCGCAAGCAATAATCGTTATAAGATTATCGTATAATATATTATAGACATATAATAGAATTTATAGAGATATACAGATTCGCAAGTAATTTATCGTTAGGCGAAAATTACTGCGACTGTTTACACAGCGAAATATGCCCAACATCTTTTTTTCCGCTTTCGTTTTATTAATTATTGTCTAAAGATCTGATATATTTAAAACACCCTCGCGCACTGCACTCATGGTAGTGACTGGTGACTGGCACAAAACCTCGAAATACAATTATTCTTGCTTTGTAGTTCTGTTTACACGGATACATATTAATATTATATTCTATTTCGAGGCAATAGTCGCCCAAGGGGAAGGGCACAATCGTGAATGTTTACACGAAGAAACTTTTTTATGTTCTTTCGACAATCGTATCTTCGATTCGAGAAACTCTCTCCATCTAAATGGCCCTTATTACTCAACCATGATAAAAGGTAACTGAACAAAATACATTAAAAACAATGCCCCACATAGTCGTCACATTCACATGAGGACATTCTCAATATCCATTCATAGAGAAAGACCAAAGAAACGATGTAAACAATGAAGCTACAAAGTGGATGACACATATACTGAGAAAACTCCGAATAGAGATGTATGTAAGATGTAGACATGATATCAATGCATACTTCCGGGCGAATTATTGGCCGCGGTGGTAAATAGTCAGCATAGCCAAATAGCCATGCCAAATGGGGAATGGGTTAAGCCCTGGTATATTCTTCAGTTTCCCAACTTTTCACACCAGCATTATTGACAGGCTAAAACATACATCAAGCGACACGAGGGCCAGCTTCAGGAGAGACTTGCGCAGTCCAAGAGCACCAGAGATATCTACGCTAGATTCAACATCTTGTTGAATACTGTGAGTAATGTCATTCTATTCTTTATTATTAAGTATCTACTGGACGAGTTCAGAAAAAATTGGCTTAGTAGAGCATCTTTTCTGTCATCCTTTGAGAAAGTCTCTTTACCTAGGTGCTGGACCTTAATTGTAAAAGATGAAATACTTACCTACATAGATCAATTATCATTGTTTGTGCTAAACTCACGGAGTTGAGAAGTAACAAGTGAGTTACACTCTAATTCAAAGGGCTTCAAGCCGCGGTCCCCGGACCGCCTGTGGCCCGTGTGGCTTCCTTGGCGACCCGAATAGCTTGGCAAAATGTAATTTATTTATTACTATTCATGTCTAGAAATTAAAACAAAATAGACAGATAACGCTAACGCGCTAAAAATGTTTGATAATTGCAACAGCCACTATTGGGGTCAGGTATTGATAAATATAGTTAAGAGTGAACATCTCATTGATTGAATTTTATTAGTATCATTTCCTGTTTCTAGCCTTGTAAAATTGTATATTAGATAACTGCAATGATTGTTGTTTTTTAATTACTTACTTACTTATAAGTTTTAAATAGAATATAATCAATTTCGCTTGTGTTGCGGCCCGCCGAACCAAAATCAAAGTATTCTCAGCCATTGACTTCAAAAAGGTTGAAGAAGACCTAACTGATATTGTTTTTTTTTTATTTTAGCCTTTTTCTGGCATGGCACATGCATTATATATATAACCAGTGCATTTAGATGTACTATACACCTTTTCCTAACTCTACGGGTAATACAGATGTGTTCTAGCCTCTTCCGCTTACTTTTCTTTCTCTCCAGTACTGGCAAGATTTTATCTGCTCAAGCCTCTTCTGATTACTTGTATCTCCCTCTAGTACTGGCAGCAAATGAAGCGTGAGGCAGCCAACACCTCGAACCTGCTGATCCCGTGGGAGCTTCGTATCAAGGAGATTGAGTCTCACTTCGGATCCGTGGTCGCTTCCTACTTCACTTTCCTCCGCTGGCTGTTCTGGGTGAACCTAGTCATTGGCTTCATACTCCTCGTTTTTGTTATTGTACCTGAGGTTAGTAACTATAGTCATAAAAACTGCATTATCTATTCTCTTAGTAATTATTTAATCACAATGTTATTTAATGCTATTTCAATTCGATCAGATATTTTATTGTAAGACAAGTTCGTTTTAAGCAAAGACTTTGTAAAAAATCTCTCAAACCTGTATTCTATTCATCGAAATAATTTTAAACACATTCAATTTAACCATTTCAGTATCTGACAGCTCACCCACAGCAAGACGGTGAAAGAAAGATCATCATGGACGAAGAAAAGCGTAATGCCTCGAATCTTCTGACTCTATGGGAATTCGAGGGGGTTCTAAAATGCTCCCCTATCTTCTACGGGTACTACAGTAATGTAGAAAGAGCTCAGTACCGAATGCCGCTAGCATACTTCCTCACAGGACTCGCTGTCTATATTTATAGCTTCGTCGCCATTTTGAGAAAGTTAGTTAGTTTGGATGTATTAGACTTAAGTATAGTCGATCTCGTGATTGCTTAACTAAGGTTGTAAGTAAGTTTCACGTCATAAAATCGGTCTAGTTTCGTTTTATAATGTGACAGTATTCTGTTAATAACATAACATAACATCACGCCTGTAATCCCCGAAGGGTTAGGCAGAGGTGTACCTATAGTACACCCACGTTTCGCCAGTTATGTTTAAGTCCCATGTAATAGGGGCCGAGCCTATTGCCATCAACCGGGCACAAATCCAGACTCCGGGCTGCTACTGAGAAATTCCTGGTGGAAAAGCCCAATAACACTATGCCCGACCTGGGAATCGAACCCAGTATTCTGTTAATTTCAACATTAATGAAGTTTTACTCGTAATTAGCTAAGAGCTTTCATCAACACCGGCCAAGTGCGTGGCGGACTACGCACAAAGAAGGGTTCCGTAGTTGGGATGAATTAATAATTTATTCCAAAAACTTAATTAACACTGTAGTTGAAAAACATGGCCTCCTATATATCGATATACGTCACGGTCAATTCTCCAACTGCAAATGTAAGTTGGTCGACTATTACTCGTTGACTTGTAAAGCCTACTTAGCCGTGAGTTTTTCTATTAACTTCGTTATATATATTACTGCCATGAATTTTTTCACATATCCAAAAACAACCATTTAGCTGACAAGGGCCATGACCATGACTTTACAAAAAAATTGCACTTTGAAGCTAAATATTATCGGATCCCTGAATCGAAAAATGGTTTTCACAGACCCGCAATATTATTGAACGGCCTATCCAACGATACCCCACACAAAGGGATAGACGAGATAAAAATATCATCCCCACTTGACGTGTAGGTGCGGTACCATAAAAAAAACCCCATGCCTCATTACAGCGTTCTAGTACGAAGAGTCTCTGAGCTATGCTGCAGACAGGCAGACAGGCAGACAGACAGACGGACATTGTGAAACTATAAGGGTGTTCCTGTTGACTACGGAACCCTAAAAATAAATCTGCTAAATGCGAGAGGCACAGGACCGGTCATTGTTACGATGATTGGAGAGCATATGTGTGTGTGTGTGTGGTGTGTTAGGGTGCGTGTGTGTGTGTGGGTGTGTGTGTGTGTGTGTGTGTGTTGTAGACGTATTTTGGCTGAATAATGCAGATGTTAAATGTGAGATTTTAAGATCGGGAGTTGTGATCATAGATACATTTTAGCCCAACACACCTACATCAAAATACAAACATTACTTTTTGTAACTATCTGGTTCATAATCACAATTTATGACGGCCCTTTTTTAAAGAAATTCCAATTCTACAGAATGGCAGAAAACTCCAGAATGTCTAAGTTGTCTGAAAAAGAAGACGAATGTATATTTTCATGGAAACTGTTCACTGGTTGGGACTTCATGATTGGCAATACGGAAACGGCACACAATCGGATTGCCTCAGTTATTTTAGGATTCAAAGAAGCATTGCTTGAGGAGGCTGAGAAGAAAAAGGATTTAAGGAAGTGAGTTCTTGTGGTTTTTAAATATTTTCTTACCACATGGGACTGTCACCATTTCACTCAATCCATATGTATCCCTACTAATCCATACTAATATTATACATGTGAAAATAACTGTGTAAGTCCGTAACCTTTTCACGTAGCGTAGTTTCGAATATTTCATATTGCCATCCGGCTTCAATCTTCTTCCTTTCAGTTGGCGTATAATATCCCTACGTGCAGTTGTCAACATTTGTGTGATCATACTGCTGGCAGTGTCAGCATACGCCGTGGTAACAGTGGTGTCTCGCTCTGACGATTACTTGAAAGTGAGGAATTGGTGGCGCGAGAACGAGACGACTATAGTTGTCACGGTTATCTCCATCACATTTCCTGTATTTTTTGAGTTGCTCGGTTTTCTGGAACATTATCACCCGAGAAAGCAGCTAAGGCTACAGTTAGCAAGGTATTTATACTTCGAGTAACTGTACATTTCTTTTAACTGGACATTTTAGAAATATGAATATATATTTTTGGTGATTGTTGTAGGATCATGTTATTGAATCTGCTCAATCTATACTCTCTTATCTTCGCGTTATTCAGCAAAATTGAGGGAATGAGCAAAGAACTGGATTCATTAAAACCAACCCTGAGTTTGAATGCGACAATAACACCGAATGAAACTCTAAATCTAAGTGAATCTTTAACTACGAGTTTACCTGACTTTTGCGTCGAGCAGAAAATCTCCTGTGGACCTTGTGACACACAAATAACTCTACCACAGAGTCTAGCAGACGGTATAATTTTGAAAACAGGGTCAGCGCCATTTCCGATAAAAATCACCCCTAAAATACAAGTGAGACGTCCACGTGAAGACAGATTTGTAACATCAAACAATTTTGAAAAGGACAGTTTCGAAAAAAAAGATACCACCACTTTGAACAGTATTTTGTTGGGGCTACACGAACTACAAAGGTTAAGAAATATACGTTTACAACAACCAGTAAATATTACAAATGAAAATGATACCACATCAGATTCAGATGATTACGAATACACATTTAATGATACTGATGAACCTATTACTGGAGCAAAGACGGATACCACACTCGATTACAGAAATGTTGACTACTCGAGTACAGTAGCTGATTACAGCTCATCAGATTTCATGACTACTGAAAATAGTGTTGGTACTGAGATATCAACAGTCACAGACAGTTCAGAAATGCCTTTTACTATTGATGATTTCAGCAGTAACACAGATACAACCACAGACAGTGAAACGACACTCACTGATATTAGATCATTCAGTGAATTCGGATCGACATATTTTAACATTTTTGAAACAACAACTGATATTTTAGACCTAGCGTCTGAAGAAGTAACAGATACATCACTAAATGATATGACAGACACTACTGCTTATACAATAGATACGAGTACCAGTTTAGATGTAACTGATAGTACTTTAAAATACACTACTGACTACGATGTAATAGAGACTTCCAGTCCGTATAAACCACCACAACATGAATCTACAGCTGAAAATAACGCTAAAGATTATGACATAGATACGGAAATATCAACAGAATCAACTGTAGGAACTTCTTTGAATTCCAAAACGATTGCAAATATTGATATTTGTCCTAACTTTACGTTCAATTGTACAGTAAATTGTAACGGGAAGAATGTAAAACAAGTATTTTTTATGTCCAACTGTACTATAGTGAAAAGAGTATGCTATGCGAAGCTTTGTCCTGCAAATATAAGTGCAGTCGTTGATTCGAAGAATGGCACTAATGTCAGTACAATAGACTTGGTATATGTAGATGACAATGAGAGGAAGATGTATAATTTGTCCGTTCCTACGAAGAAGAAATTACTGAAGTTGTGCTGGGAAACCATGTTTGGGCAGGAACTGGTTAAATTGACTATGATGGATTTGGTAAGATATTTTTACTTCAACTTTTTGAAATAGCTGTTAAGTAAGTCTGAAGTTCTGAACTGGTAAAAAAACAAATTATGCATTGCTAAACATACTGGCGTTATACAATTACAGAGGTTTGCCTTTCATTTATTTCATTCTTTCGTTACATTTTAATTATAACGTGGAAGTTGGAAACACTTTTATATTATTATGCTAAATACTTTTATATCAAATAATGATAGATAGCAAAAATATCTGCTAATTTATGCGTAGCCTCAATCTCATTTATTTAGATAGAGATTTGATCTTTCGAATGGTATCATAAAAATGTAGGATCCGTCCTTTTTATGCTGTTGTGTCGGTTCGATTCCCGGTTCAGGCAAACAACTTTTCAAAAATGATTGCATGCAGTTTTACTTACTTTTTCCTTGGAGTAAAAATTGGTGGCATGAATAGTTATGGTGTTTCCCATCCAAGGCCTGCTTAGATTTTCCAACCTGTATAATCCAAAATGTTCAACTTAGTGTTTCAGTTCAGTTTAGTGTTTTTTTTATAAATATTATTTTGCGTATGGTATATTTATTAACTTGTTATTGATGGTAGATACGTATTTAAGTATGTACCATCATTATCGAGTTAATAAATATACCTACGTAATAAAAATATAAAATAAATATTAATATTATACAGGGTGTCCCGTAAATAATGGATCAAACGTAACGGGTAGGTAGCTTACCTCATTTCCAACAACTAATTTGAACAGTAAAAAAAAACCGATAAGGTAACCAAGAATTTTTTTTTTTCGATTTTTACTATTTTCTGTACCAGCATTCAGTATTTTAATGCTGTTGCTGCAAATGGTATCATATTTAGGTTTGATTTTTGTCAAACATTTCTGAATAGTTTACTAATGTTATAAGATACCATTTTTTTAAATAGCATTTTATTTGCCTTAACAGCATTAAAAACACTGAATGCTGGTACAGAAAATAGTAAAAATCGAAAAAAAAAATATCTTGGTTACCTTATCGGTTTTTTTTTTACTGTTCAAATTAGTTGTTGGAAATGAGGTAAGCTACCTACCCGTTACGTTTGATCCATTATTTACGGGACAACCTGTATAAATAAATAAATAATAAATAAAATAATGTTCCAACAGTACTTAGAGTTACATTCCTAACTTTGTGAAACTTACATTTTCCTTATTTCAGGTGTTCGTCCTCCTCGGAACACTGTTCATGGACTTCTTCCGCGCACTGTTCGTACGATACATGAACCGCTGCTGGTGCTGGGACCTGGAGAAGAAGTTCCCAGAGTACGGAGACTTTAAGATCGCAGAGAACATTCTACACCTCATCAATAACCAGGGAATGGTCTGGATGGGAATGTTCTTCTCGCCAGGCCTCGTTGTGTTAAACGTAGTCAAGTTAATGATCATGATGTACTTACGCTCATGGGCTGTCATGACCTGCAACGTCCCTCATGAAGTCGTCTTCAGGGTCTCAAAAAGCAATAATTTTTATCTAGCCCTGTTGCTAACAATGCTCTTCCTCTGCGTACTACCGGTCGGGTACACCATAGTTTGGGTTAAACCATCATGGCATTGTGGACCTTTCTCTGAATACGATAAGATCTACTATATATTGACGATCAATATCTACAAAATATTGCCGAAGAGCTTGAGTTTTGCATTGGAATATATAGCGTCACCGGCTATCGTTATACCCTTGTTGGTTCTGCTGATACTTATCATTTACTATTTGACGTCACTGACAAACTCCTTACGGGAAGCGAATAATGATTTAAAGGTAAGTCTTTGATGTAAGCTGCAAAAATCCGTCGATGGAACGTACCTACTCGTATTAACAGAGACAACATTACTTACTTTTATTATTATACATAATAATCTACATATTGGCATACTTTGAAAAAAATATGATACTTGCACCACGGTAATCTCACGTAATATGAATCCTCTCAAAAACATACAATTAAGTATGTATTTATATAATCAAAACCAGGCTTTTAGTCCAGACTCACCAAATCCTTTGTTTCACTAAGAAATTTCGAATCACACTTTAGATTCAATTAGAACCACATTTTAGATTCAACTGCGCCGTGAAAGAACTGAAGAACGGAGAAAGATGTTTCAACTAGCTGACACCAGGAGAAGAGCTGGGTCCACAGCTATGGACAACACGCCTTTTGCAAGATGGAAGAAGGCACTGCCATCATTGCCAATGAGCAAATCTATTGATTCCGATGACCGCAAAACTTTGACAGAGGAGATGAATGAACCGATAAAGATGGCTAAGAAAAAAGGTATAACTTTCAACGTATTTCTTCTAATCAAGTTTTAGGGTGTTCACACATCTGACGAAAGATGCGTCGCGTATCATCGGTAGCGTAACGCCAGAACGGACAAGTAGATAATAAAACATTCAATCTTACCCACTCAACTGATAATGCGTTAGTGCGTCAAACGTACTAACGAAGTTACGCCCGACACATCTTCCGTCAGATTATTCTTCCGTGTTTTTTTTATTTTAATACAAAGATTCTTAGTGTTCTGTGAGTATACTTAAATTCATGATAATTGTGTTATTTTTAGGTGGTATTTTTGCCAAAATAGTAGGGATGGCGCTTGATAAAAAAGTAGAAGCCGTTTCAGAAGTAGATGGTCCATCAACTTCACCGAATAACGTAGACGATGAAACTGATACTGATTTTCACGAAACTCTGCCAAGAGAAGTTCTCAAAATAAAAGATATTTTTATACTCAAACCCGATAAAAAAATAAGAAATAGTGTTGAATTCAAAACAGATGGAGGGAAAAAGCATAAAATTAATGAAATATTTAATAAAGGTTTAAAAGTTAAGCTCGAGAAAGTTGACGATCGTACTGAAAAGAAAGCTGTGATTGAAAAACAAATACAGGAAGCAAATGAATCAACAAAACCAAAAATTGTAAAAGAAGTGTCTAAAGAAAAAAATAATGGTAAAAAAATTCATGAAAAACAAACTTCACAATCTAGTACTCAGTCAAAACAGTCCGACTCGGTTGGTTCTGTTATACCTGTTATAACTATAAGTACCACAGAAAGTGACGAAGAAGTGTTATCTCACAAAGACAATAACGATAAAAATGGACAGAAAGTAAAGAGCGAAGAAAAACCAAGGAAAACTCCAGATCTAAAGTCTCTACGACGACAGAGCAGTGTGGAAAGCATAAGTGAAAATAAACCTTCCCAAGAGAAGAGACAAGAGGAAGGTCACAAGTTTCAGTACTCACTGTAAACATTGTTACATCACGTAGTAATAGTTCAAATAAATGTGCAACTTTGTAGTTTTATTGGCTTTTCATTCATGGTAACCTAGATAGACTAGAAGGTAACAATAAGGATGGCCGATGCGCTGAAAAGTTCAAGATTGGCGACTACGTCCCGTACGTAGTCGCCAATCTTGAACTTTCCAGAGATAGAGTGGGTACATTCTTCGGAGGTTGACGAATCACAGCACGAATTCGTGGGATGCAAGAAGCACAAGCCCTGTAGATTTTGCGACGCTTGGAGGTGGCCTAGAGTGGACATTTTCACACTAATATTATAAAGGCGAAAGTTTGTGAGTGTGTGTGTATGTTTGTAACTTCTTCAAACTCTAACGGCTGGACCAATTTTTATAAAATTTTGTACGTAGGTAGCTGACCCTCTGGATCGAGACATACGCGGGTGAAACCGCGGGGCGCAGCTAGTACGACATAAACGATGATAATGACTGGGGTACGCAGTCTATTAAGTCCTTTCCATATATTATATGCCACTGCAGGTCACGACTGCGTGGCAGATGTTCCTGGGGTGAGAGAGAAAAGTCTGGTGATGTTATTCGCGCTTAGCTATCTCAGTTTGGGCCTTAGCTGGTCGGTCTTAAATGGCCTTTGTAAATTACTCTAATTAGTTTGAAATTACGAATTAGTTATAAAAAACCGGCCAAGTGCGTGTCGGAGCACGCACAATGAAGGGTTCCGTAGTTAGGATGAATTTATCCCAAAAACAAATTTAACATTGTAGTTGAAAAACATGCTCTCCCATACATCGATATACGTTACGGCCAATTCATCAACTGCAAAAAAGTTGGTCGACTATTACTCGGTAACTAGCAAACCCTACTTAGCTGTGATAGTTTTGCTTTTAATTTCGTTATATTATATATACTACTGCCATGATTTTTTTCACATATCCAAAACCAACCATTTAGCTGGCGGGGGGCACTTGACTTAACAAAAAATAGCACTTAAGCTTAATATTACGCAAACGGATCTCACAGTTGAAAATTGGCTTTCACAGACCCACAATATTTTTAAACGGCCTATAGATCCAACGATACCCCACACCATGTATTAGATGAGAAAAAAAATATCATCCACGTTTTACGTGCAACGCAGGTACCCTAAAAAAAATGTTTTCCATGGTTTTATTTTACGACTTTTTCGGCGTGATGAATATGTACACCCTTGCCAAATTACAGCTTTCTAGGACTAAGCGTCTCCGAGCTAAGCCGCAGGGGACAGACGGACGGAAGGACAAACAGACAGACAGACGGACATGGCGAAACTATAAGGGTTCCTTATTTACTACGGAACCCTAAAATTGAATTTAATTAGAATATTGTCTTTTTTGTTGTGTGGAGGAACTAGTGTATGAATAAGATAAGAGATAAATGCTCTGAGCAGACGATGGACAATAGCATAAGGCATGAATTTATGGAGAATGTTGATATTCTCTCACATTAGGGCTTAGAGGCCCACCCACCCCCATGCCAAAGAGCCCCAACCCTAGCTGCCTACATGGGAAGAAGGCGTGAGTTTATGTGTGAGTGTGTATGTAGAGCTTAAGAGTAATCTTTAACCGACATATATTCGTATCGTCACTATCGCCACTATGGCTGGCATCAGACGTCCTCCTCCAACTGGTTATGTTGAGCTTGCGGAAAAGCTCACAGTGGGCCACCAACTGTCATGGCCCACCTGGAAATCTCTTAACCGATATTAAGCGAAGTGGGCCGCTGTAGGTACAACTTAGTCAGCTTAAATGGTCTAAGGCTGAGGGTACTCAGATGACCCCGCTTTATGACTGTGACGCCACATATCAAACGATAGACGGACGACAGACAGCTGTGCTGCTGGGGAGTTTGTTGCGCCACTTCTTCTTCCCAGCTACATCACTAGGAAGTGGTGAAGGGTGGGCGTTTTTGGGGGACTGTCTTATGTAATTTTTGACGTTCGAAAAGTGCTGATTCTCAGCCTAGTTTGAATAAATGACTTTTGATTTTGATGTCCTGCCCAAAAAAGCCCATTGCGAGGCTAAGCGAACTCTGACGACTGGACTGAATTCTGGTCGGCGTTTATTTAAAATATAAAAATGGAATCATCGATAGATGAATGTCCCATGTAATAGAGGGCGGGCTTATTACCAAACCGGGTTACTCCGGGATGCTACAGAGAAATTCATGATGGAAAAACCTAATTGCACTTTGTCCATCTTGGAAATTTTACATCGCCCTGATTCTATTAAAAGGTGTGACACCAAAATTTATCAATAGAATTCACACTTAAGTAATGAGATCTTAGTAATGACTATTAATACTGAGTGATTAGCGCTTAGCTGAGCGTGATGAGTATAGCGCTACACGGTTATTTTGGCGGTTGGCAAAAATCGGAACTAAGCTGCCATCTTGTTATTTAATACACTTCAAGTGATAATATACAACACAAATGCACAAATGCTTACCAACAGCGTCCCCCTGTTAACGTCATTCGTGCGCCAAAAGATCCTTGCAGCAGTGTAGCTTGCTTGCTTGTTCATGGAATAAATGGATGTATAATATTCATAATCTAAAGAGCTTGCTACATAGGCGCGGTCGCAGACCAAGATTTTGGGCCACCAGGGGGCAGAAAGTAAAGTGCTTGGGTTCGAACCTACGACTTACAACATGTAAGTCGCGGCCCATTTTACTGGGCCACCACTGTTCTCAATTTACATAAACTCATGTGAAAAAGGGGGGGGGGGTCAGGAAAAAAATCACGATAATCATTTAATGAGTGATGTGTAAAATGTGTTTGACCAATAATGAGTTGAACTGAATTCTGCAGCCACGTAAGTACCCGAGCGAGTGCAGTAAATATCAATTAAATTCTTTATTTTATTAATATGTATGGGTTTTTATTTAAACAGATTCTTAAAATATCAGGGGGCCGATCGCGCTAATTTTGAACGTTAATACCAAAACTAAACCACAACCAAAAACGTTACGTTAGACACATTTCGTATCGCGCTAATCATTTCAACGGAAACTATTTAGCTTTAGGTACTTTGGAAGTTACGTTGGAGGAAAGATCGATCGAACTTTCAGTATTGGACGGTTTACGTTATCTATTTTGTCGCTCAGAAAAAATAGCGCGATACCGTTTCTTACATCAGCTAAACCAAAACTAAACCAAAAACGTTCCGTTCAAACGGTAATTACGTTGAGAAATAGCGCGATCGGCCCCCAGGAGCATATCAATAAGGAAGAAGCACCATCTCCTCGTTGCTCTAGTGGTCCCAAGCGCTATTGCTCTGAGCATGAGGTCCTAGGTTCGATTGCGAGGTCGGGCAAAGTGTTATTGGGTTTTTTCCAACTAAATTTCTTAATAGTAGCCTGGTGTCTGGATACGTGCCCGGTAGATGCCAGTAGGCTCGCCTCCTATGACATGGGACTTAAAACATAACTGGCGAAATGTGGGTGTACTTTAAGTAGGTACACCTCTGCCTAACCCTTCGGGGATAAAAGGCATGGCTAGGTTATATGCTCTAAGAGCTCATGGGTGCGGCGTTAATATTCATGTACAGTTTTCTCCAGCTTGCAGTTGATTATATAGGGTGAGAAGAGCGAGCAAAGCTAGCTATATTTTTTTTTTTTTTCAAACAGTAATAGGAGTTACATTGTCGACTTATGCAGGGGAAAGCCCAGGCAACTATGGGAATGTAAGAAAGCAAGAGCGAGTGCAGCGAACTCGATAACTTTACACACTCTCGGCTATGTTAGATTATCTTTTGATCATTCCAAAAGAACTAGGAATTAGTTGCTTTGCCAACTTATGAAGAAAAGCCCAAGAATCAAGAGAATGTAGAATACAAGAGTGAGCGAAGCGACCCTGAAAAATTTAGCACCCCACCTTGAATAGGTTCGGTTTTCTATTGACCATTATATAGAAAGAGAACTAACTTTGTCGAGTTAAGAAGAAACAATTAAACTCGTTTAACAGCAGTTTAGGTTTTGGAATCTGGCTTTAACCTTAGCTTTTCGAACCTTACATACGAGCGGGGTGCCCAAATTCTCAAGTTTGCTTCGCTCGCTCTTGCATCCTACATTCTCTATTTTTAATCGACTTCCAAAAGGGAGTAGGTTATAATTATGTTCATCTGTATGATTTTTTTATAGGATAAATTAAAAACTAACCCATAAAAAGTGAAAAATAAAAAACTTTTCCAAAAAAAAAACAGACGTCTTCCAAAATAACACTACAAAGTGAAAAATACCTTTAATTTCGGAGTTGCGGGGTTTCTGGATTTGTGCCCGGATGATGGCAATAGGCTCGCCCCCTATTACATGGGACTTCAACATAACTGGCGAAACGTGGGTGAACCTACTAGGTATACCTCTGCCTAACCCTTCGGGGGTTACAGCCGTGATGTTATGTATGTGTATGTGTGTATTTCGGAAGTCGGTAGCAAAAAACTAAAATACAAATCCAAAGACACCGACTTCCGAAATTAAAATTTATTTTTCCCTTTGTAGTGATTTTTTGGAAGTCGGTTATTTGAAGTCCTATAATACAGTCTTGGGAAAAAGTAAATATTTATGTAATTTCGTCAACTATCGCAATTCGCAAAATAGCACTTGTGGAACATACTGCAAGTTGTTATTCCAAAAAAACCAATATAGGAAACAATTAGACAGGGTAAAATAAATATTTTCATTATTTGTCTTTTACATTTTTATTTTATTTTTATTAATAAATAAATAAATTGGTATCTAATCAAATTGTAAACTAGATAGGTACAGATGTTCTATGTCACGAAAGAAATGTATCAGAAAGTATCTATGACAACTCTGTAACGGCGGTTGTAGACAACCACAGACTACGATATACTTACAACCAACAAATATGGCGTAGATTGCACAGGCGACAAAGGGAAAAAGAAGGACCAAGGGTGGTTGTCATTTTGAAAGAAAGCTTCCATTGATTGCAAAGCTTCTATTGAAATATATGGAGGTCAGTGACCCAAGGCAAATACGTCTATTAATGCCGAGATTTGAGCCATAGATAATACACTATAGTACACATTTGAGCTCCACAGAGAACGTTTTTAGTGAACTCATAGATAAAAGTACCTACTCTGTGGCTCATAGCTTTGCAGTGATTTTTTATGTGTTTTTTTATTATTGTATTTCTATTCTAGTATGTTTACAAATATTTTATATCATATTTATTTAATATTTTTTTATTTACATCATGAATTTAAATATATTAATTGCTCATTGTTGTCGCGTGTTAAAAACCCAGTGGAACATATTCTATCCTCCACAACTGCAGTGTCGTACATGCTGCCACAAAATATTTACAGATATGAACCATATAGAGGTAATTTCTGATACTATTCTTGTTTCTTATCGTCGCGTAATATTGTAGATACAGGATGAACTACATACGTCATAATTATTAAATAATATCTACCACACTTTTTACGTTTTCTTTTCCATTTGATTTAACTGAGATTCCACATGTCATCTACTGCATCATCATTAATTAGCGTTTCAGCCGAAAGACGTCCACTGCTGGACATAGGCCTCCCTCAAAGGGGTTGAAATTTGGACAGAACAGCGTCTGTCGGGTCAGCTACTTTCTTAATAATACAGATAATCCACAAACGTTTAATTATTACAGGACACAGGACATTATGGAGATCAACACCAACAAAAACAAAAAGTGCTTCGTCAAAACAAGAAAGACCAATGATAACCAGAACCAGGGTTATTTTACAGCAATACAGACCGCAAGTTGAAAGCCAGCACTTGGAGGAGACAACAAAAAAATCTTATTGGCATCATTTCGACGATGACGAAGAGGCTTGGCCGAAAGTCGTACTAGTTTTGTCAAGCACGGAGAGAACAACAACACCACGAAAAATTAAAAAAACTTTTGCTAGCTACTTCCCCGAGTTAAGATACAGATACCCGTCTACAGAAAATGCAGATTCTGGTGATCAAAAGGATACCGGGAAGGATTATACCGTTACCGAGACTTCTGAATTCACCGAATTTGGTATGAATATTATTGCGCTCAACATTGAGTCTTTCGGCGATAATGCTGTTCACAGATATTTGTCTACAGAAAATGCAGATTCAGATGAACAAAACGATATCGGGGAGGATGATACCGTTGCGGAGTCTCCTAAAAACATTGAATTTGGTATGAATTGGATTCCGCTCAATTTTGAGACATTCGGCGATAATGCTGTTCGTCTGAAAGATCATCCAGTTTTCCGAAATGACGACCCTCTTTCTTCAACACCAACATCAACAACAACACAGGGGACAACAACACAAACGACAACAACAACACAGACGACAACAACCACAACAACACACACAACGATAAAAACCACAACAGCACAGAGTACAACAACACTGAGTACACCAACAACAACACAGCAGACATCAACAACAACTACAACAGGAAAACTCGAGCCCACCAAGTGCTACCAGTGTGGATTGTTCAATGTCTCAGAGATCCCCGATGAACCGACGTGTTCCCACTTATTCTCAACCAGTGAACGCATGTATGTGCGATTGAGAGCACGTCACAAAGTGACCTGTGGAGAGAAAAACCTATACAAAGGTAACATTTTGCAACTACCAACAACCCTAAGACACATGGTTTACTATAAACAATTCCGTCCAATGGTGAACTTCCGCTCCGAAAGCATTCAAATACAGCCTACACTTCTGCAATTATGAGGCATATCATTTAGAGGAGAAACCTATCGCGATCTTTTAATCATTTAAGACCTTGAATTCCCATGGTACTTATTTCAATGAATTTCGAACTATCTGTTTGAAGAGTTAGTTTTATTCTAGGTGGATGCTTCAAACGGTTTCTTGACATTGGCATGACGTACGACGAGAGGGGTTGCCGGACGATGCCTCCGCTGGAGGGCGTGAGCTTCGTGTCCAAAAGAATGTTTCTGCTCGAAAAATCGATGCATAACCTAAAAGAGGGCTGCTTGTCCAGCCCATTTTCTTCCTTGACCCCCTTCAGTAAAGCTATTTCGTTGTACGCTAGATACCACGTCTGTATTTGTGTCGGTAAGTACTGCAACCACGGCAAATCCTTGCGTGTTAGTCCTATTTCCTTAATATTGCTAACAGTTTTTGTTTTCTGTACCTATTTTATATGCGAACCCGTTGGGCTGTCGTAATGCGATGCTGGTCTGCCGATCGGCATGAGCCAAATATGTGTAGTAATTGCTTTGTTTTTCAACAAATATTACTGAATCGAATATCCGAACTAGTGTGCAGCACCCGTTCCAATTAGATCAGCGCCGTAATTGCGTAGTAACACACTATCTTATGCAATGGGTGTCATTTTGACAGTTCAACAACATTCATTGCGCTATTTACGTTGTTGAGCAGACAAATTTTTCGAACATAATATAAAGCAATGGATTAGCAATATAATATAAGTACTCTAAAATCATTAAGATTATGATTGACAGTGTGTAACACAATTAGGGTGCTGTATCTACCATACATTGTTTATGTCACTAGAGTTTAGATTAAAGTGATCAATGTCAGTAGACTCCGATTGAAAAGTTCTATGTGTTTTATTTCCCGATACTTATAAATTCATAATTTTACAAAAAAAAAATAGTCGCTAGTAGTAGTTTACATTAAGCTATTGTAAATTAGATAAATTAGAAACTGACACACAAAAGTGAAAAGTATAATAAAATGAAAAAAACACTACTAAGTAGTATTGTTGTTTTTTTTGTTTTTTTTTTTTCAAGTCGATTTTTGTTTTTTTGTAAAAGTTTTTTTTACTTTCGCTTTTTAGTGGGTCAGTTTGTAATTTATCTAAGATACAATAGCCTAATGCTAACTGCTCATCACCTTTTAAAAATATTGTTTTTCCCGATGCAGGGACGTTCATTGTTGAGTTCTCCTGGTAAGAACCTGGAGAACTGGAGCTCCACTTCACCATATACATTATGACGAGCATAAATTGTTTAGCAAGCATATTCAAGTACCTAATCGCAACCCGTGAAATACTTATTATTAAGTAGGTCCGGTGTCCATCTATGGTGTTCATCATCAGTTCCACTTCACCGAATGGTACTTTGCAAGAACAAATGCACGAGTTAATATTAAAAATACTCAAATTTGTTTCGGTGTGCCTAAAATTTGATTTTCCTCGATTTCCAAGGGATCCCCCCTCATCAGATTCTGGCTTGGTGACACTGGGACCACCTCGAGAGCATACCCTTTCATACTATGCCTAGCCTATAGCGATTCGGGTATTTTTTACAGTAACTCGGATTGCACCATTTGGTGAACTGGAACTGATGATGAAGACCACAGGTGGCAACCGGAACTACATAATAAAAAGTATTTCACGGGTTTATGGTTGCTAACCAATTTATGCTCGACACAATGCATATGTTGAAGTCACCATCAGCTCCAATTCCCTTGGTTCATACCAGGAGAACTCCTCAACAATTAACGCCCCTGCATCGGGAAGCGAAATAATTATTTTGTAAAAAGTGATGAGCAGTTGACATTGGCTATTGTAATTTAGATAAATTACAAACTGGCCCACAAAAAAGTGAAAAGTATAATAAAATAAAATAAACACTACCTACTAAGTAGTATTGTTGTTTTTATTTTTTTATTTTGCCCAAGTTACTTTTGCCACAATCTTTTCACGATGCGGGTATTATCCGTGTATACAGATTTCAGACTCAGTAGCCCAAAATTCAAGTTCAGTCAGGGAAATTAATTGTTAAGCAAATTGAGTACCAACCTAAATTGCCTGCATCTTCAAATTACAACTGTCGGAATTCTTTGAGTTGTATGAAATAGCTACAACAAGCAGTTTTCAGATAGATACATAAGGCACCTTTACTAACGGATGTCATGTTAAGTACCCATTTATTTTTATAAGTAGATATTTCGCTGCGATTTATTGACACCCCAGTGAGTTCAAGAATTTGCTGTTTGAAAAGATTTATAAACCACGGAATTATTATTAAGTGCTTCCGAAATTAAACAAGGTGCGCGGAAAAAGACTTCATATCGAAACCATGACTTATGTAGGTAATCGAAAACAGGCCGGAGTCCCGGAAGTGGGAGCAGTCAAGGTAAGTTATATGTTTTTAAGCAACACGGGTCTTAATTGTAATAAAATAATGTCCTAGAAAACTAAACTACTTACAAAAAATATCATAGATTTGCAATTTTAATTTATGAAGGTGTTTTTGTTTTACGTGAACCGTGTACACTAGCTGTTAATTGGTGAAAAGTTAATATATACAAGATGCTATTTCCTCAAATCAATCTGCTGTTTCATTCATTTATGTATCATA
Organism: Tiliacea citrago; assembly: GCA_963921375.1. Taxonomy (NCBI): domain Eukaryota; kingdom Metazoa; phylum Arthropoda; class Insecta; order Lepidoptera; family Noctuidae; genus Tiliacea; species Tiliacea citrago. The sequence goes on from OY992780.1 coordinate 27,302,363, forward strand.
ACTCGTCAAAATGTAGGGAACAGCTGATTAGTTTTTCGTGAATTCAGGTTTGGTGCCATAGTAGGTAAAAGTTGTTCATAATGATGAGTACAATGACCCCTTAAGAGGTTATGTTACACCTTGTATATACATATACAACCCATACCTGTTAACTTTTCTTATTATTTAATGTACAGTCGCACATCAAGTTACCACAAACTGTAAAATTTTCTCATTCGATTTTGAACTTAACCCTAAACATTTTACGGTTTAAAATGATTTGGAGAGATTTGACAGTTTGGTATTATAACCTGATGTGCTGGAGATTGTACAATGTATAAGGCTGTAACAGTTGGCGTGCCTATTTAAATAAATAATTAATGAGTACTAAGTTAACTTAGTTGTCTAGTGCAAGGCAGGGAAGAAGATGCGGCACAGCTAATTGCACCCTCCAAAACTTAAATGAGTCAAACGTGCTGGTTGGAGGGTCAAATCAAATTAACTAGCGAAACTCGTCAGACGTGATGGCTAAACACGACACAATAAAATAAAAAAAAATTGATGATTTTTTTTGTGGTCAAAGTTGTTTGGTTGTCGTTGTTGGTCAGGGTAGTGTTGTTACTTGAAGTGTGAGTTGATAGAATCTGTTTTATCGTGTTGAAATATCACGTCTGTGAAGTTTACACAATAAAAAACTGATTTTTAAACTTATATTTTAAGTGACTACACCGCAGCAGTTGATAGACCAAAAAAAAAGTCATCAAATTAATATATTTTTTTTGTTTTATCTTGTTTCTCATACCCATCATATCTACGGAGTCTCGCTAGCTAATTTAATTTGACCCTGTATAATGATTGATACGAGAGGAAGAAGAAATAGGTATCACTATTAATACTTATCTTAAACAGTTCTTACTCAACCAGAAATCCTATTCCATATCAGCCAATCACCAAACGGACAACACAAATCCGTAGCTAATTTATCTAGCACAACTACCTGCACCCTCCAGAATTTAAATGGGGCAAACGACAGAGCTATACAGGTCGCTACCTATGAACTAGTCGGACAAAATATGAGTACATAAGTCTGTTAGTCATCGACACGAGACGAAGAAGAAAGAACAAATAAACTGTTATTACTCAATCAAAAACCCACCCCAAATAAGGTAACCATATCGAAATTTGAAATGTCCGGACATTTTACTTTTTAATCTTTATTTTTTTCAGTATTTAGTTTAGTTTCTTTTTAAGAAATAAAAACCCTGTTAGCCGAAGAGTCCAGATTAATGACAAGGCCGGACAAAGTTCGGACGGGGGCCCAAAAAGCCGAACATGTCCGGACAAACCCGATCCCTAATGCCATATCGCCGAAGAGTCCAGATTAATGACAAGGCCGGACAAAGTTCGGACGGGGGCCCAAAAAGCCGAACATGTCCGGACAAACCCGATCCCTAATGCCATATCAGCCAGCCACCAAACGGACGGACAAAATAAATCCCTAGCTAATTGATCCACAAAAAAAATACCACGCTACCCTTGCGCGCGCAGCCGGCAATCCGGCATTCGCCGACGGGCCGCCGTCCGCGCAACATGGCGTGCGCAGGCGTATTTATAACGTTCTTAATGCTTGTATACACGGCACTAGTTCATACAGAAGTATTGACACCGAGGTATTTTAACTTAGCGTCGAAAAAGAAGATAACTGCTACAGCTACCTGCGGCGACGAAGGACCAGAGCTCTACTGTAAATTGGTCGGCGCAAACGCAGATCATGATGAGCATGTGATTCAAGGACAGGTGAGATTGTTTATATTTATGTGTGAATGGATTTTGTGTGGTTTCGGTTGATTGTTAGTTTTTTTTCTTTCTTCGGTACTTATTTTGTGCGGTGAGGAAGATAGGGAGATTTGTGTTTATATTTTTCGGTTTTGTTTTCTCTTCTTTATGTACTTATGTCTTTTGTACAATCGACCGCACGTATGTGGTGACACTTTGAGCCTTGAGCTGGCCTAGCGTAGTACGGAGTTTCAATAGAATAACAGGCCAGCTTATACTGGTTTTGTTACCATTGACGTGCGGCGTACTGTATAATAAACTTCATAGTATGAATGAAGGAATGTCTAGAGAGAGCTTTTACTACGACAAGATTAAAGTTTTGTAAATAACTTGACATTTTGCTATCAGTTTTGTGGTCCTGATATACCTACTTAAGTAATTGATCAGTGACGAGGACGACGATTGCTTTGGTGTGCTAGATTTGCCTTCACTTTGATTGAACAGTTTTTAGTGAGGGTGAGTATCTATATAATTGGATACTGTCATTTGTCTGATACAAAGCAAACGTTATATATTATACATATCACCTAGCCGTCCCTTCCGGTGCCCACGCGCAGAGATACCGTGGTTTAACTCTTCACTGACTGACTGACCATGTCCAGTTGGTCAGAGATTTGCTTTAATAGAGAGTATGTTACAGTCAGTGTGTCAGTGTACCCACGTTTTTGTAGATATGGCTTCCGTACACTTTCCTTTATTTCCTCTCTTTGATGACCATTCCTTTTTTAAACATAACGCATTTCTTTATCAGCCAATGATAACTATATCAACAGACTGAACAGCTTATGGGTTTGGCCATGGTGTATACAGGCCATAAGGGTATAAAGCTTTTTTTAGGCCATTTAAAACCACTACAGTACCGATCAGTTCAAAGTCTGCTATAAGTAAGTTCAAAGCTTTTACTGACAAAATTACAAGTTTAGCTTTCTCAAAACTCATGAAAGTAGACTTTGCTGAAAAAGTTACTTTAAACTGAATTCTGAATAGGAGTAGGTATAAAAAAAAAATTGGGTAACCTAATTTTAAGTTCCATGTGGACATAACTTGAAGCAAGACGCCTGCGAGCCACAATTAAATTGTGAAGTACGTAAGTTTATAATAAACTGAATACAGTGTAGAACAATCAGCTACCGGCTGATAACAAAGTGATAAGCTATCTCCGTTCCGCTGCCCCAGCGTCCGCCTGATAACGGGTTCGATGCTCCGTTTGCGCTGAAAGCTCTTAAACTTATTTAATCTAGGTTGAAGTTGTGAAATGGTTTACTTGTTCAGTACAACATCCACCTTTTCATGATACTCATGAAAAATGGCGTAAAATTGCAAGGACATCAAACACTAAGGTACTGATATCGTGACGATTAGCAAAAGCTTTGTGGCTCTGGAAACATGACCCACTCATCATCTAAGCGTGTGGTCATCATGGCATAGCCTCGTACAAGTGGGGAGGACGTATACGATATACGATGAGATCATGCCATTGTACCTATGTATATTAATAAGCTTTAGAAATAGAACAACTTGTGACTGGAAAGACACAAGTAGTAGGAATAAGGCAGTCGCCATCGCTGCATGGGCTTGATGAAAAGCTGTGAAAACACACAATGTTTCATCAATTATATTAACTGGGGGCCGATCGCGCTATTTCACAACGTAATTACCGTTCGAACGGAACGTTTTTGGTTTTGGTTTAGTTTAGCTCAAGTAAGAAACGGTATCGCGCAATTTTTTCTGAACGACAAAATCTTTGACGTTACCCAATACTGAAAGTTCGATCGATCGTTCCTCCAACGTAACTACCAAAGTAAAAAAATAAAGCTAAATCGTTTTGATTAGCGCGATACGAAATGTCTTTTTCTTTTTTTTTTTTGGTGAGAAATTATCAAATAACTTCTCCCGCTATGGGCGGAGCTGGAGGGCGTGTCAGACTTTTACTGACTAAAACCCACCCGTGTTCCTTCCGTTGCCTGTGTGCCAGGGCCACGATATCCCTTTCGGACAAACTCGCAACCCTGGCAGGCATTGGTCCTATTGGACCCCGTCAGTTGGTGCTGACATCCCTTTGAGGCGCGCGTGGAACACAACGCGCCGTCGACCCGGGCCTGGTCCTTATCGGACGGCGAGCTACCCATCGCTCACCGTCCGCAGGCCCGCGCCTACGTTGGCCGGAAATCGGCTAGCGACTCCCGACGCCCGGGGCGTCTCCTGCGGCGACTAAGGTAGCGAATCTTGCCTCACCCTCACGCGTTCCGCCTCCTCCTTCGCGAGAATTACTGCTTCGCAGAAGGAGGTGACGGCCTCCCATGCACTCTCGCTCCGAACCATGGCCTGAACCAGGCCCGGACGCGAGAGATCGCCGCCGCCGATCGCCTCCGTGAGGACACGGCGGTGCTCCGCCCAAGCCGGGCAGACCTCCACCGTGTCTCCGGGCGCTCCACACAGTGGTGACACCCGGGCGTTTCCTCCCGCTTTATCCTGAACAGGAACCTCCCGAAACAACCGTGTCCGGTGAGGACCTGTGTCAGGCGGAAGGTGAGGACGCCCTGGCGCCTCTCTAGCCACTCCTCAAAGAGGGGACTTATCGCCACAATTGTGGCGTGCCCAATACGAAATGTGTCTAACGTAACGTTTTTGGTTGTGGTTTAGTTTTGGTATTAACGTTCAAAATTAGCGCGATCGGCCCCCTGTTCAAGTATGTTGACTTCTAGGAACACATGGTTGTGGAGTGAACGAAAGGGATTGTAAACTCTAGTACTTAATGTTATTATTAACCATATATCGTGACGTTACATTTATTTCAAGATTAGAAAATATAAGTACATAATTCAACAAAACGCCAGTCAGAAACTATAACGTTTTAAGAGTAAAGATAAGTAAATTTTGTAAGTATGTAGTTGAAATATCTACGTTATCTGTAAACTTTGAACCGTCTATCTCATAAATGGTAAAATATTTAATTTTGAATGGGTTATTGTGCTGTTACATTTACTCATTTGAACTAAGGTTTGCTAAGATTTTTTTTATTTTGTGTCATTTACAATTCATGACTATCGCCATTATTTTAAATAGATTTTCAAACTATTTATCCTTTGTTTACGTGAAATCAGAGTTCATATGAATGAGGATGGCTAGAAGAGACTTCTTGGAAGACCATAGAAGCGGCATGCGGCAGATGGATAGTGTGAAAGATGAAATAAGTAGAAAGCTAATAGAGGCTATAAATGGGGTGATTAGACTAATGAGATGACGACTAATAGAGATGTAGGGAGAAAGAAGAAATGCTGCACCAGTACTGAAACCCAAATAAATTGATATTGGTATAAATTCATAATACTCTCAGTATTATGAATTTATGATTGTTGACACAAAATGTTGGTCAGTCTTTTTTCTGCCATACATAGATGGTCGTTTCTGACCTCAAGTGTAGGTACATGAGACCCTCCTGCCTAATGTTATTATCTATAGATAAACTTGTGTACGCTGCACAACTATTTGTTGATACTATCACGACCTATTGCAAATATCTGGGTTGCATTGTAACACAATATTTAAGGGGCTATCATTTCTAACAATGGTCGATCTGAGCGAGTTCGGCGAATTTCGCCAAACATCGACGACACTCGTATCCTTTTTGCGGACATATGGCGGCCAAATGCTCACGCGCATCCTATTCAACTTAGCTCATTTGTTTTTACAAACACAATGGTTCTAATCGCTGCGTGTTTTTGTTAGGAGTTTTTGGCGACAAGCCTCCCGCACACAGACGCGACGCGACACTAGTAGCATATTAAATTCTAGTTCTAATTATTTCACTGATAAAATTTCTATGAAAATTCATGGAAAGCGTCACGCCCGCGATATCGCGCAGGTCTGCTCGAGCCTTTAGAGATTTTGTGAATGGTGTTGAATCCAAATGCTTAGATGTGAAACAAGGGAGAGTGCAGAGTCGATTTCATTGATTTGCTTTGATACCTATGTCCTCACAAGATTTGACAAGATGTATCTAACATGATACCTATTTGTTGAATTTGTAAAATATGAATTATAAATATTATCTAATTGGCAAAGTAGTATGCAGCGTCATTATGTACTTATCGCAAGTTGTGAAAGTTATTAATTTGCAAAGTGTTAATTTTAAAAAGAAGCTTTTTCGTAATTCCTGCTCCTTTTCTGTAATGGGCTCGCTACTGTTACTATTGGTAATACGACTAATTCATAGTCTTTATCTTCTACTACTTGGACGCTGCAAAGTAGCTCGAACCTGCACGTTCCACAGCGGCTGTACCGGCCCCTAGCCATTGGGCTGTCGGGCTGTACTTGGGTATACAGTCAGCGAAGGCGAACTCATTCACAATGCCTCCTTGTTTCATCCCTAGGGATATATTTCTCCATTTTTTCGTACAGGCGCAATTTATAGTTCAACAAGTCATGCGCCCGATGGTATTTCCAATTGGCAATAAAAAAATTAGTTTAAAAAGCTGTTACCCGTCTACGGAAAAATAAAAAGTGATCTGAAAAGTACGAAACAAGAAAATTTTAATTTAATCATATTTATTTACGAAGACAGTAAGTATGATATATATATATGTACATATTTGTAACGTGCTCTTCAAGACCTTTATTTTGGTACTAAACATGCCATGATTATCTCAAATAATTTTTTGTCGAGGTCAGAAATTTCCGTGTAAAGTACACCATATTAAATTTAGGGAGAATCTATAGAGTCTAAGTAACCCGGACTATTAATACAAATCTATTGATAACTCATTTATCAAAATCGGTTCAGTAGTTTAGGCGCTACGGTGGAACACACTTAAATACAAACGTACACCGCCTCTGTACATTTGTGTGCTTAAAGTATTAAATAAATAAATACATAGACTGCAAAAATCATAACCCTTCCTTTTGCCCTTGCGGAACTGTCCGCCCTCTGCGCCATTTAGATGGGAATTTTAATGACTAAAAAGACTGAAAGAATTGATAATAATTATTTATTTTAAAATAAAATGTAATAAATTATTGATTGACTAATGTTTAGTATAAAAGTTTATAAAATAATTTGAATCAATGTTATGTAATTTAATTATTTGACATATAAATTTGCAGTGCCCTTACAGGGTGCATGTCTTGGTATTATGTCATGGGATTTTAATTCATGTCTACTAACCAGTGTTTTACATGTTGGCAAATAACTAAATACATTAATTAATTAATTTTCAAAAATGCTTCCTTATTGGTCAGTTTCGTTATTTATTGTACCCTTGTGCAAAATAGGTAGGACACCCTCAGGCTAGGTGGAGAGACGATCTTCGCAGGGTGGCTGGTGGCAGCTGGATGAGAGTTGCCGAGAATCGAGCTGAATGGCGGGGTTATTCCCAAAGTACTCCAGAAAGAGTTCCCAAACTACTCCATGAAAAATATAATATTTTTAATTAGGTTTAATTCTACTCCATGATAATATTAAAATGTTCTCAAAGTATACTCCACTCCATTTGAATCAAAAAGCTAATTTAAATATGTACCGGATTTTTTTTTTTAACAATTTTTATGACTGAAATATATGTATTTTATAGGTAATTAAGTAAGAGCAGTTTGAGAATTGATAATGAATAATTGGTGGAGTACTTTGAGAATAAATCCGGAGCAGAACGGGAACAAAATAATAAGTGATTCTTATCTTTTTAGAACAAAAGAGTAGTTTGGGAATAGCCCGAATGGCGTGCTGATGATGATGATGCTGGTTATATGCAAAATTTCGAAAGCCGCCCCAACATAGTTTGGAAAGGCTAGGCAGATTGATATTGTGCAAGACTTCATGCTTTCTAGACCCTGCAGTGGTTTAGGCTGTGTGTGGATTTCTATTGAGTAGATTTATTAATCTGTTGTACATATTTCATCTCCAGGTGTGTGATATCTGCGATACCACTAACGAAGCCAAAAAGCATCCTCCGGAGTATGCCGTGGACAGCTCGGAGACCTGGTGGCAGAGTCCGCCGCTGTCCAGGGGGATGAAGTACAATGAGGTGAACCTCACCATCGACCTTGGACAGGTAAGAAAGAAATTGATTTATTTTGTAATTTTATTCTGAGAAGGGACGCAAGCAATAGCAACTCGACCTAAAGTCCTTTCATAGTACATTTTCCCTCGGACAGCAGAAACCCAACAGCAACTTTATTATTACGGCAATAAATATCACTGTGATTTTGACAGACTTTTCAGTGGAAGCAACCCAACATCAATCGTATAATAACGAAATAAAGATCACTGTGATTTTGACAGAATGCAAAATCACAAATCACAAAACCGAAAATAGAAATATTTCAAATAAATATTTAAATAATTTGCTTTATTTGAAGCATTTTAGTCTATTTGTGTATTTGGAATTGACTCAGTATTAGCTTTTATTTGTTATAATAATAATAATATATTTATTCAAAAATTACAAGGTATAAAAATGTGTAGGTACAGTTTTACCTAAATGTAAATTATATTCTTATGAATTACGTTGAGTAGTTTAAATCTTATTTTCTAAATTTGATAAATATCGTAGGTTAGTATACATAATATTTACTTAAATACAGTTAATAAATTCTCTGTATCTTCGTAAGACATACTTTGGAGAGCCTCCTTGAGAATTCTCTTACAGTTTGAGTTTGTTTCTTTTATTTTTTATACCAATATTGTAGTAATTTATTTTTCGTATCACATTTTTTTCGTATTTGCAGATGGAATATATAAATATTGTAGCCTATGTGACTCCTACATATAATATAAGACGAATCTGACAACACTTCATATTATGTTAAAATCCATCAAGCCTTTTAGGCTACAGAGCGTCCCAAAGAAACAGACATACATACATTGTCTCAGAAAACATTACCGTATTGGTAGTATATATAGTACTGAGGTAGTCAGTCAGTCTGTAAGAGTCTGGCAGATACCTCCTTAAATTCTGTCCCATGGCGGAGGATATCCATGTGGATTTCTAAAGGAAAGAAAAAAAATAGATAGTCATGGGGACTGACGCCGGCAGAAGTGAAAACATAAAACTTGCTGTTCTCCAAGCCACATTAGCATGTCGGTGACGTGAACCCATAAGTTTTGCCTCTACCAAAAATCGCTCAACGCGGCTAAAGAAGTTTTCACTTTAAAAATACCTAGACATCGTCATTTATATGTAAAGCACACACATTCTATTTGGCAGTGTTTCTTGTACACACGGCTACATATCAAGCTATAAATTTCCAGTATAAGCTGACCTCTCATTGTACGGAACTCCTACATAATGTGAGATCAGCTTATACTGGTGCGATATATACGTGTGTTCAAGAAAGTAGCACCCTAATTGCGTAACACAGTTGGAATCGGAATGATTTTGAAGTATATTGTGTATAAGCTAATCCATTGCTTCATATGTTAGATAAATTTGTGTGCTCAACAACGTAAATAACGCAATGAATGTTGTTAAACTGTCAAATTGAAACCGATTCCTACCGTTAGTGTATAAAGGCTCGCTCAGACTCGTGCGATATCGCACAGGGACCCACAAATAAATTGTGCTACTAGTGTCGCGTCGCGCCCGCGATATCGCACAAGTCTGTACGAGCCTTTACGCAATTAGCAGATTCGAAACAATTCCTAAATAATACTCGATTTTGCCCCCGGCTGTGCTAATCAATGCCGACACAAACAATTAATAAAGTAAGTAATGCCTAAAAACAAAAATAACATAACGCCTGTATTCTCCGAAAAAGTAGGCAGTCGTGTAGGTATATATTCATAATAATAAAGGTTAATAATAATAAGTTTATTGATCCAAAGATATACATAGACACAGGTTGTGTACTAGTTACGTGCTAAGATTTAATCAACTAACAATGAACATAAGGGGACAAACATATCTGCATTTCGCATATGTTCAAGCCACATGTAACACAAAGCAAGCCTAGAGACAAATCCCTGGCTACCGGCTGCTAGTGATAACTCTTGATGGCTAAAGGCAATAACACTTTGCCCGGGAAATCAAACAAACCCAGCACCCCACGTTCGGCAATCGTGATTAATCAACCAACAAGGCACTTGATATTCCGGTCTGTTACATTGTTCAGATTCCAAACAGGACCACTCTTAGGTCACGACGCCAGAAAGACAATGGCTAAACATTTATTTTACAAAGCCCTAATGTCATCGCTTTCAGAGATTACAGCGAAAGACGAATGCAGCATTGTTATTGAGCTTAGGATAAGGATCTTAGGTGGTCCTGAAAGGCACATACTGCACACGGTGAACAATGATATTCGAAGACTGTATTATTGCAGTGCGATGATAAAGCATTAGACTTTAACCTACCGCAGTCAGTAACAATACTGGCTTTAGTAATCAGCAAATGAAAGCCAAATTATTTGTATGAATGGTCATTATAATGAACACTATTGCTTCGTTGCACAGAAAAAAATTGTTCAAACTTTCATTTGTCGCTCAGTGTCAGTAATTCTTTCATAACTCAGTCTAATAATGTCGCAGGACGTTTATATTCTATAATTTGTAGATCCACTTGAACAAGTAAGGATGTTTAATGTAAGTACCTATTCCTTAAAGGGAGTCAGAGGGATTTAGATAAGTAAGTAGGTAGGGGTAGAAATACCAAACTCTCTACGAAAAACTATGACAGCAATAATTTTATAGAAACGTTAATGATCTAAGTATATCTGACGATAAGATCATTTCAGTAAAAATTCTGACTCCTTTTCTGACTCGGTCACGTCATTCCCAATAGACAAAAAGCTATGTAACATGTGTTAATGTTTTGTTCATAACCATAGGAGGATACACACAAGATCTGCAATGGTTGTTCCCATATACTCGTATATATTCCAGACGATTTTATTATTTAAATAGACTAATCCGATGATGTCATCTTGTCAACCTTGTGTGTTTTATAATGTTCGTTATCTTATTAAATGCATCATCCATTTAATTATCACGCGTTTAATCCCCGAAGGCATAGGCAGAGGTGCGTTGCCAGGCGTCCTCAGGGTCTCATGCCCAGCAGCAGCACTTACGAATTGTAGACCTACGTAAAACCAAACCGACCAATTATGTGTAAATAACTGAATTCTATAATTCAAACAGATTCGTCGATTACATATTTTACGGTAGGAAAGGTATGTGGACAGGATATTAATTCAGATTTGTTACAGTTGTAATGGCAATCATGTAATTGGGTTTATATAGGTTTTTATTTGTATAATATTATTTTAACAATATTTTATATAGTTTTTTTTTTGTGATTGTTGTAGGCCTAATTAATGCACTGTTGATTTGTAGACCAATTTCTATTTTGTTAAGTACCTACCTACCTGCTGGCTAATTGTGTAACACACTCGGTAGGAATCGGTTTCGATTTGACAGTTCAACAAAATTCATTGCGTTATTTACGTTGTTGAGCGGACAAATTTTTCTAACATATGAAGCAATGAATTAGCAATATACTTCAAAATCATTCCGATTCCGATTCAAACTGTGTTACGCAATTAGGGTGCTGGTACTTGTTGGCAGGCCTATACTGTACTCCTATTAACACTGTAATTTGAAAACATTGTAAAATCCAATTATTTTTAAAAAGAAACTCAACGGTCAGCTCTTCGCCATAGGAAACGATCAATTGGAACCGTGCACCTAGCTTCTGACGTTTCATAGGTGGCCATGAAGGTACGAGTATATGTGAAATAAACGAGTTGCCCACACACCTGCACCTGCCTTGCCGCCTGCTCATCTTAATGAGTTTCCAATTTTGTCGAAACAATATTAAGTTACAACTACCGACCTATAATATCGATCCAGTGCAGAGTGCATAGATCCATTGGTCTTCAGGATTGCTATAGGAAGATCAATATTCTCTGGTCGACGTAGATCGAACGCAATCAAGTTGCACCTTTGCTTAGGCCGGATAGTTGACTGACGGATAATCTATCATCCGTAAATCGTGTAGTCCAGTCCATTATCATCATAGGATCGACAAAACTTAAGCAACATTCCATAACTTTGTTGTACTACGTGCAAGTAATTAGGTATCTACTTATTTCGATGCCGTTAAGTATTTCCAAGTAAATCTCGTTTTGTTTCTAATTCCGTAGAATCATTCGCGCCATATGTCCAATGGAGACTATTCAGGACACTCCAGGAATAACGTAACGTTTGTGAGGGCATCGACCCCGGTTTCATGCGATGTTGGGACATAAAATAATTATAGAACACATTTACGAGCCTAGTCAAATGTTTTCGCTGGAACTAATGCCTTTGAATTTCGACTAGACTAGGATTTATTTGGTGTTGATTTTCCTTCCGCATCACCGAGTATACTTAGAACTTAGGATTTAACTCTTGATGCCCTCGTCCAAAAATATAGTTAGGATACCAACACTTACACGATGATGGTGAAAACTGCGTCAAAATCGATGGTGCCGTTTAGAAGATCTAAGATGTATGTGTGACCACACAGACAGACGCGCAAAGTGGCTTTGTTTTGTAGGTACATACTATGTCCTATATAAATAGAAGACATGTAGTTTGGGCCTCTGTAATGATGAGTTACTGTTAGAACATTCTTCAGGGACTTTACTATTGTAATACTAGTCGGTCCTAGGTTAGGATGCTACGAGTCTGTCTGAAAGGGATATCGTGGCCCTGGCACATAGGCAACAGAAGGAACACGGGTGGGTTTTAGTCAGTAAAAGTCTGACATGCTCTCCCACTCCGCCCAGAGCGGGAGAAGTTATTCGATAATTTCCCAGCCAAAAAAAAAAAATGTATGTATGTTTCGCCGTACAAGTAGATAAGTATAATTATATTGTTAAGGAGCCTATTATAATGCATAGTCAACATTTAACTGTATGTATGTTTGTTTTTGCACGTGACGCAATACACTCTGCGAATTATGACTGTGCGAAATTTGACTATCTTGCGATGCGACTCTCGTAGGTACCTATTGCCAAGCGAATATTATCATACAAGCTACTGCTGATGTCCTACAATAGTACTGCATCAAAGTGTCTAATAGCAAATAGCTAATTTTGTAATTTGAGTAGGTATGCAATGCGAGTTTCTATCATATATTTGTTTTGGAAGCGTGGTGGTGGTTCATTTGCCCGGACGATTGTTGGGTTTATTGTGAGCTTCATCTTCACCAAAGATCGTTTTAGATGATGTAACATAATTTCATTAATATAACTTTGTACATGTATCTTTCGATTTGATTCGTTTTCGATTTATTGTATAGCTATTTACCCACGAATTCCTATTCGCTTTAGTCCTAGCTTAGTCGCTTTCCTGGAATATGAGAGAATTTCGATATTCTTTTAGATATACTTTAGAACTCTCAAGCATACCTCTAACTAACGCCTCTAAGGCCCGTATTACAGAACGTCACTCAGACTCAAGCATTATTTAAGACTCGTTTAAAGCCATTTGATTGGTTGAAACTTGAGTCTTGAGTAAGGTTCTATAATACGGGTTCTTTTTTTGGGATGGGTTTGCTCTTGACCTTAGTCTAGGTCAGAGGTGACAGAGACAAAGTCGACGATGGACTGAGCTTACCCAGAAGAAGCCTGTTCACTCTTACTTTGAGAGAATCCTAAGAATCAAGCCTTCCACGTATTTCTTTCTACACTGGATTCAGCTTTGCGTTATCATTCGGACAGTCAGTCACGAAACTGCTTCGTGAGGATTAATAAACATAATCAAAATTCCTCTCACTTTTTATTCTTTGCTTGTACGAGTATCACCACAAACTGAAGAATAACGAATGCAGATATCTATGCAAGATAGTAGCTAGACTAACTGCCCAATAATTTGTAATAATCATTTAAATAGGGACAAAATATAATGTTTAGGTATAATGGGTTTCAATGTCCTGCTGAATGCTAATAAAAAATTCCGTATGATTACATTGATCACCGATTGCTGTATTCCAAATAAAGCGGTTGTTACCTGGTTTTTGCAGACATTCTTCAGGGGAAAATCAATTTGAGTTTCCTCCTAGCTTTGATACATGAAAATAATTTAATTTGCTTTGTGCGGCTTGCTTGCGTCTGATATATTATATTATATTACAAACTTTATTTGACCTTTATTTTTTATGCAGTGGTCTTCAGGGTATTAGGTTCCTATGACCCAGTCCACTATAGGCATTAATTATCCTTAGCTCACCCACTCAAGCGAAACTTTAACCTACCTTAGTTGAACTATCTACTACGCTGATTTAAAAAAAAATGCAATACCCATTTTTCGTGGGCTAATCCCCATGGATACCTTCCGTCTGGGGAGAAAGGTGGGTTATGTGGGACTCCTACTGACCAAAACTGTAAGCTGCCTCCTAATAATTTGCTTTGAAAATGTCGTCTAACTAATAGATATTAGGGTCTTATCACTCCGTGTTCGCGTGACCCGAAGAGGATGTGTGTCTGCGTGGGTAACGATTGTGACGGCTGACGAGATAAAAAACTTTATGTGCCCAAAGGGCGAGGTTATTAGTTCATAACACGATTATGAGGATGTCACAAATAGATCAGGCAACTCGTAAAATGTTATAGATACATGATATTTTTTTATGATAAACTATAATTTAGTTTATTAGATGTAATACACGTGTCTATTATTGGTATGACTTCCGATAAAAATGTGCTGCTGCTGTCAAGGGTGCATGCATGGTTTACATGTTACTTACCAATTATGTATGAACATATTGTACATAGGTAGAACCTAGGAAACAGCTAGGAACCTAGGAAACTAGGAGCAGTGGTGGCCCAGTGGTTAACGGCCTCGACTTACGAGTAGTAGGTCGTAGGTTCGAACCCAAACAGGCGCTTTACTTTGTGTAAAGCGCCTGTCTGGTGTTTACACCGTTTTGAGAGCAGTGGTGATGAAATAATTTTATTTCATCACCACTGCTCTCAAAACGGTGAAGGAAAACATCGTGAGGAAACCGGCATGTCCTAGAACCAAAAATTCGAAGACGTGACATCCACCAAGCTGCACTGGGCCCGCGTGGTGGATTACAGCCCACTCCCTCTCACAGAAAGAGGAGGCCTGTGTCCCAGCAGTGGGAACATTATAGGCAGATTATGATGAACCTAGGAAACAAAAACAAAACACATAAAATATACTATAGAATTGTCCACCTCTGCCTAACCCTTCGCGTAATACAGTCGTTATGTTATGTTATATGTTATCCAAGTTCTATGTTCCATCTAGAACTGATGACATGATAATTGCAATACCTACCTACTGTTGCTGAAATTACTGTACCCAACTCTTTTTGATTCGTTTATTACTTAGATAAGTTGTATCTATATCATGTATGCAGAACCTACATAGGTACATAAATATGATTTAATTGTACATAAATAACTTCCGGGAAATCCCCTTGCTATATTTCCCGTCGACGTCAAAACATACGGGCCAGTATGTTATTTTTAACCCAGAAACCATCGAGAAATATACATGACCGATGCTTATATTGTTTGCTTCAGGAATTCCACGTGGCGTACGTGTTCGTGAAGATGGGTAACTCACCCAGGCCTGGTCTCTGGATGCTGGAGAAGTCTACGGATTACGGAAAGACCTTCAAGCCTTGGCAGTACTTCTCAGATTCCCCTCAGTGAGTATTTAATGGATCTGGGACCTGGGTCCTAGGGCAAAGTCATCTACGCTTTGTCATAAATTAGTCATCTCATAACAGGGACTCTTAAAGCCAATATTAACAAGGATGAGTCAAACACATTGGTACATTCCCAAAGGCTACGTAAGAGATTTTCACTGATTACAATGAAGCCTGCATTCCCCGAAGGGGTGGCAGAAGTGTATAGTACACCAGTTTCGCCAGTTGAGTTATTAATAAGTTCCTATAAGCTCCTATTTCTTCATAGGAGGTGATCCTGTGCCACAATCCCTATGCTTCTGATAATTTTTTAATCTATAGATCTGCTACTACCTATTGATTGAACAATTAAACAATTTACCTACCTACTACCAAACTTAGACCTGTCCAATATAAGAACTAACGAACAGTGCTGGTCCATCGCCAACGGCCCCAACTTTGAGTTATAGGTCGAAAATTAAAGCCCCTACAGGAATGCACTATAAAGGCTCGTACAGACTAGTGCGATATCGCAGGCGCGACGCGACACTAGTAGCACAATTTCTTTGTCGGTGCCTGTCGCGCCCGCGTTATTGCGTGAGTCTGTACGAGCCTTAATGGGCCTCTGTGGCGGACCACTCCCTATCGCAGAGTAAAGACCTGTGTTCAGATCACGGGCATCGATTCTATGGCAGAAATAAACCAATAGGTTTTACCTAAGTTGCACCACAGCTGCTGGCTCCAAGTGGTTCCAACTAGTTACCAGTACTGTAACTAACGTTCGAATTCTAATGCTTACTTTTTCCACAGGGATTGCGAGCGTTACTTCGGCAAGGAGAGTCTGCAACCCATCACCAAAGATGATTCAGTCATCTGCAGCACCGAATACTCCAAGATTGTGCCCCTAGAGGGCGGTGAGGTCAGTCTAATTATTTGATTTAGCATGTCGCAGATTTGTTCATTGTTTTGTTGTGTGTGTGCAAATTCTAACCTGCATACGAAAGAGCTTTCTAGGATTTCGGGAAGTTCCCTAGAGGTTTTGATGAGAGAGTGAGTGAGTCTGTCAGTTAGTGACGAAATCGACTTATTTTAGGTATGTAATAGTAAAATCCAAAGTATAAAAGTTTGGCAAGTGAAACTTAGTGTGTTTTATAAGTCTACCAACTACATCTTATCCTGAGAATTTAAGCTCTCTAGCATTATCCAGGTCAAAGATAATATGAGGGTTTGAAAATACAAGGAAACTCTTCGAGAAAAGGTATAAGTACTTAGGTACTAGTGCTTTTGGTTTTTGGCTCGTCTTGGATGCCGTGTCGGCAGATAAAAATGCTTTGATGCATTGTCATTCTCATCTCAGTAAGCAGCTGATCTATTCTTTATAAATATCACCGCGAAAAACATAGTTGTAGCTTGCTCACTTCAAGCTTACTTCACACACAAGTTTTCACAGATTTTTACAGAATAAACGCACGTTTATGTAATTCAAGTGTTACTAGGTAGTAACACCTGAATTACGTAAACCTAAACTGAAATACAGAAGCTTTCAAAGTCAAACTGTTACCGATGTGCGATTGAATGTTCTCTTCCTTCTAAAACATGTACCTAGTAAATAAAAGTATAGGTTGGTGCTAATTTCTTCTTTGCTTCCAGATCCCGATTTCCCTGCTGAACTACCGTCCGTCTGCGAACACCTACTTCAACTCCTCAGTCCTCCAGGAGTGGACCAGGGCTACTAACGTGCGGCTCCGTCTGCTGAGGACCAAGAACTTACTGGGACATCTCATGTCCGTGGCCAGGCAGGATCCTACTGTTACCAGACGTGTGAGTTCAACTTGCACTTTGTGTGAAACGGTCGCCGGAACAAGTAGGCCACATCCCTGCGATGCGTCTTCGAATCTTAAAAGTCTTTGATATTTGGATTAATGATGATAAAATGTGGAAGATTGTTTAAATGGCTGTTGCTCAGTCACGCCTATACGGCTAGTACTTGGGTAAACAATGACTGTGATAAGCACATGGGTTCCTACGTCCTACATTATGTACTTATCCAAGGAGGGGTCGGTGCATTTCATTCATTCATATCCAAGGACACTCATCGAGTTATTTGAAGATGTGTCGATTAAGTTATGCAGGTAAAATCGCGGGCTACAGCAGCAGCTAGTACCTACCTACTTATAAAATCATTTTAACTGGAGCTGAACCCTCATCCAGTTGGGTATGTAAGGGTTGGGTCCTATAACAAGGCTGTAGGAACAATAATCACCTGCTATTTGAAACGTACAAATACCAATAAATGCAAGTAGCCGGTATTGATTTCTACTGCTAAAGCTTAAAATCAGTGAGCGTGTAACCTACCTGGATTATTTATAGCAAAACAAACAGGTCCTTTTAACTGACAGTACGCGCGTCTGGTTCAGGGTTATAAGGTCAATTTCAGCGTCGACATCAACCTTTTGTTGTACTATACCTATGCCTACTTGTGTGTATTTGTCCCCCCTGCATACCACCGGAGAACTCATAAGTTTAAGACTAAGTAAACCCCATGTTCAACAGTGACAACCATTAGGATCGGTTCTAAACTTCAGTGCCAGCACAATAGCCGCCACCCCGCATCCATTGGATTGATGATTATACCTTTATTGATCATAAGCACTAGCAGTGAATAGTAAATATATTAATCTTATGAGATCCGTCAACGCAAAAATAATGGATAAGTTTTACGTGATCATTCCCTATTAAGGAACACGAAATTATGCACGTAATCTATTAATACTTTTCTTGGGTTTTTAATTTTTTATTACTGTAAGTTTAACTAATAATGATTTAATGAAAAAAAAAATTCATGCATATTCTCTGTCTCGTGTCTGCAGCAGCATAAACCTAGTTAACTCCTTAACGGTTGGCCCAAATTCAATAGACTTTTTGGGACACTAAATTAACACACCATTTTCTCCCGCCAGTACTTCTATAGTATAAAAGACATCAGTATCGGTGGTCGCTGCATGTGCAACGGTCACGCGGACACGTGTGAGCCAGCAGACCCTGCCACCAACACCAACATACTGGAGTGTGTGTGCCAGCACAACACATGCGGGCCCCAGTGCGCGGAGTGCTGTTCAGGATTCGAGCAGAAAAAGTGGAGGATCTCGCAGCATTGGGACAGGTTTACTTGTGAACGTGAGTTGCCTTGGAACTATCTTGATATACATATCTTACGAGAGCCGAGATGTGGTCAGTTATCTATTCCTGAATCTCGTGAAGCAGCTTAGGCTGATTAAATTTTTCACGACTTACCTATCGCATCCTTATATTAATCTTCGCCTCTGGCGTATTAAAAATGTACTTACCTAAGTATAACAACGTACTTTCTCTCCTAGAACCATGCCAAAATATTTTAAGGGTTTTTTTATCTCCATCTGGAAGCTCTTGGCCTTCATCTCTTGCCTGATGGTAAATGATGATCAGGCCGAAGGTGGAGGCGAGCTTCACCCGGAATACTCAACTACAGAGGAACTGGTTATACAAATACACAAAGCGACTGTTCCACACAAAACTACTAACTCTTTCTACTATTGCAGCTTGCAACTGTCACAGCCATTCCACGGAATGCGAATACGACCCCGAAATAGATAGGAAGAGGCTTTCCATTGACATCTACGGCAGATACGAAGGTGGTGGTGTATGCAAGAACTGCCAGCACAACACCGAGGGCATCAACTGTAACAAATGCGTGCCGACCTTCTTTAGGCCATATGGAAAGAGCTGGAATGAAACTGATGTGTGCCAGCGTGAGTATAATTATTACTTATCTAGCTGATGCCTGCGGTTGCCTGGGGAACAACTATGTAATAAAATAATAATGTATTATCCTGATCATCATCGGTTTTTTTAGAAGCTCTGTGAACTGATGACGTCTAATATTTTTAACGAGAAGAACGCAGTAGGTACCTTTTGAACGCATCAGTAATTTATTGGCAGCATTCGTAGAGATACCCATACTTTCTAAAGTCTGTCGATTTTATTGATTCAAGTTCCATATAATCATCAATCAATGTCAAAATAAAACATAAAATCTTCATTTTTTTTAAATTCTGTTAGTGTCAAATCATAAAACAATAGGTACTCGAAGAAAATTAATATTGTAAACTCGAATAATTCATTCACTGGAATTAACTTGACTGGTACAATGTCACTTCGAATAATTAAATAAAAATTAATTTATAAATTAAAAATATGATCTGTAAAATATAATATACTAAAATAATAAGTGTAAAGTTTAAAATAGAATTTATTATTACGACCATAATCTAGCAACTGCTAGTCTAGCTGCTCCTGATAATTTAACCTTACTTCATTGAGATTCGTATCCAAATTCATTTATCGTTTGTTCAGTTCATTTTGCAATTAAATTGCTATTTGTTAAACCCTCGTGTTATGATTATTTTTGTTTTACAAAATCGACTTGTGTGTTAATCGATCGATTACGATTGTACGTTACGTTAGCCTAACATCCCTATTGTTGACAAATATTAAAAATTCAAAATGTCATGTATTCGTATTGTTGTAAACAATTCAACAAACTTTTTTGAAAAAGTTACGAAAATATAATAATTTACTGAAATTCTAATATTTAAAACGAAAACACTGTATTGATTGATTTAAACCTTCTTCCTGGAACCGATAAGTTTACCTTAGAAGATACTTACATTAGACAAACATCCTAAAGTTTCTATAAATCCCATAAAACTTTGCCCGTATGTCCATTCTAAATCGCTTTTCGATTTAGCGTGCAACTGCGACCTGCACTATTCAACCGGCAACTGCGAAGAGGAGTCAGGCCGCTGTGAGTGCAGGGTCGAGTTCAACCCTCCCAACTGTGACTCCTGCGCATACGGATACTTCGACTACCCCGACTGCAAGCCTTGTACCTGTAACCTGAACGGAACTGATGGACAGCAGTGCACGCCTGTTGATGGCTTAGTAAGTACAAGTTTGAATGCAACTGGTAAAGTACATGGAGAATAGAGGTGCAGGGGTACCTCATTAACTTTGAAGGGATTTCAACATTGGATTTTGTACTATAGTTTGTTACGAACAATGTCTCTAAATTGTTTCTTGTTCTCTAGGGTGCAATAAACAACAATAATCAGTGTGGAAATCCCTTTTGAAGTAATTTCACATTCACCTCCACTGCTAATGGTCAATAATGCCTTGTAAACAAAATTATAGAAAAAACTGATATGAAAATCCATGATTTGCCGTTTTTGGTATAGAAATATTAATCAGGTCTTGATTCCTTAATCAATTCAATCTTAACAATGATCCAACCCAATACATTTGTGAGCATCTAGAAACAACTTATGAAAATACTATGTTGGCAAATCAATAATATCAATATTTTATGTCAACAGTGTCCCTGTAAATACAACTACGCTGGAAAATCCTGTGAGATTTGTGCAGATGGATATTATTCACCGCAATGTAAAAGTAAGTAATAAACAAATTGTGGCTGGGGTTGTAAAATAGCTGTAAGTCATCAGAAACAGATGTCATATCTAGTTATTATTTTTTCCCTTTTTTAACAACCTTTATTCTCCCACTGCTGGGCAAAAGTCAGTTCCAGTGAGCATGACATACTCTCAGCCGCCAGGGCACATTCAAGTCAATGAAAGACGTACCCATTAAATGGTAGCTTTATAGTAAGTAGATAGTACTCACACATGTGCTATGCAAACGTCCCCCAAACTGGCCCTGTGTCTCCAGATCCAGTGGAAAAATCCAACATATAACTTGACTTTTCTCAATGAAAGCTATCTCTTTCCTACAGATTGCGAGTGCAACTCCGTGGGTGCAGTATCGCCAGTGTGCGACAAGGACAGCGGCAACTGCACATGCAAGAGCAAATATAGCGGACGGACATGCAACCAGTGCGAAGCTGGGTACTACAACTATCCAACATGCAAACGTGAGTATTTATTCACACAAATTAGCAACCATGGTTGTTAATCATGTGAATGACAATTCTAAAGGGATATAAAAACTATAACAGTTGATACGAAACTCTGTCTTTCTTTCGTGTTTGGGTGTCCTACGATCGACGTCGACCTCTTCCATCAAAAATCCAAGTCACAGGGTGTTAGTTTAAACCAAGGACACACTTTAACAGGGTGTAGTAGGTACTCATGAAAATGAACAACTCTGAAATATGTTACTTGCTGTTATTGGCTATTTAATTTGTATTTTAGGATAATATTTATTTTAACGACCGCAAAAATAAATTGTATTCCACAGTATATTTCGAAAAACCAAGTTAATCTGCGGTTTTAAGTGCTGTAACCGAAAATATTTAAAAATCTATTGACTTAAATAGCAAAGTTACTTAGAAGCATCTATATAAAAGTTCCTAGTTTTACTACGGAACCCAAAAAATGGTAAGCAAACCGTTCCTTCTCGTGGCCTCGTTAGTCACTGGCAGTCCTGCATAGACACTTATGGCGGTATCTTAATATTAGTAGGAGTTTAAATAACTATTGTTCCCATTCCCATGTCGTTGAGGTGTTGGGCTCGATTTGTCGAGTTCTAGTTTCAAGTTTTCCGGGTCGAGTTGTACGAAGATGAATTTTTCAAACGAATGAATTTATTTATTTTACTTTAACATAAAACGGCCAAAGGCCAATTACATCAGTTAAAGACACAACACATTATATAAGTACAAAAACAAAAGAATACAGCTACTCGACAGTCATACGCTCATCTCACAATACTCCAGACATGTTGACAAGATCTTCTTCCATTCATCCGCGAACACATCACAGTGAGGCTTAGCCTCCAAGAGAGCATTGAGCGCAGAGAGTGTGCGAGGGACAGGAGACTGGGCTCGAGCGACGTTACGACTCCAAGGCACGGCGAATGAAGCAATAGATTTAGCAATGTCTTCAAAATCTTTCGGATTGTGAAAGAAGTTGTGTTCACAACTGGGGTGCTGGTGCTCTTTCGTATTTTTTGATTGATCTCTCAATGTGTCCTGCATAATTTCACAAAATAATGATTTATTCTGTTTTTCAGACTGCAACTGTGACGTGAGTGGGACAGAGCCCAGCATTTGTGATGACGTCAGTGGCTCGTGTATCTGCAAGACTGGCTTCGGAGGAGCTCGGTGCGACCAATGCTTGAATGGGTAAGAGGATACAAAATCTACTATATAAGTTATCAATTATTTGATGCGGTTCATGTTAAAGTTAATTTCTTTTAGATTTGCATTACACATAAATTAGAGTATAATTGGTCACCAAACAGTTGCAAATAGTCGTACAACCTACAATTTATTTTCGAATCCTGTTGAATTTCGACCGACTGGAAAATCAATGTGTCACTCCAGAAGTCCGATTTGATGTCATATTCTGGCCCTATATCCATCCACATGCATTTGCATTCTCCCGTAACTCCCCATCCCATTTTTAGCGCTCAGAAAAATCCTTTTTCACTAATAACTAAAGCGAGAATGAATAGGCTACGGAATCGCTCCACCGATGCTAAAGAGCGCGAGCGCTTATAAACAATCTTTCTCGCTCTAGTAAAGCATGTATTTGAGCGTCAAAAAGAGATAGAGATACATTACTCATCTTCTCCAGGTTCTACATGGAAGTCCGTGGCCGAGAGCGTCTCTGCGTGCCCTGTAACTGCGATTCCACCGGGTCCACCTCGACCAGTTGTTCCGCGGACGGCAAGTGCAACTGCCTAACAAATTTTGGCGGCAAACAGTGCGACCAATGTTCTCCAGGGTATTATAAGTACCCGGAATGTTTATGTAAGTGTTGCTTCATCATCATTATATTACTTTACCTGCTGCCATGTTCAGCTCTCTACTTTTGCTAATCTCCAATCTCCTATATCGGTCTCATCCAGTTCTTACCCGCGATGACAACAATATCCTAAATGTAGCTCAATTTAAAACTTATTCACGTACATGACATTATTATGTAAACCTTTGCCAAGTGTAATAGAACAAATGTTTGGACATGGAGTTGTATAAGAAAAGAGGTTGATTATATGGCTAGGTGGGAAGTGAACTCTGGATTGATGACTTATAGAGATGTATGGAAATAAATCCGTGTTTCGATGACCCCAAATAAATTGGGATAACGCTAAAGAATGATAACTTACCAAAGTGTCTTAAGTCTGTTTTAACGCTGTTTTAAGTCATACCTCGGGAGATTACTGCTGTCATTACGAATGAAGTGGCTCAAACATTATCCTCTGGAGCTAGATTCGAACAAAGACTGAAGGTAGTTTATCGCATCACTGCTTTAAATATATTCAATATTTACAACAGTCTATCATCATTTTTCACCATACTCAATCAATCTGCAAAGCCTTTTCAGAACTATTTTGGGTTCGGCTTCCAGTCTAACCCGATGCAGCTGAATACCAATATTTTACATGGAGCGACAGCCTATTTGACTTCCAAAAAGTTACTGGGTAACACGATATCCTTGGTAAGACTGGTTGTCAGACTTTTCGGGCTTTTGATTACCCGTACGACCGTTAAAGATCTACCAATGACAGCCGGGACCAACGGCTATAATGGATGGTCACCAAACTCACAGACTATTTTACCATGTATCTCAATATTTCAAATAAGTTTATCCAACACCAACAGCGTGCAACTGCGATGTGTCCGGCTCCATCGGCTCGACATGTGATGACAGCGGCCAGTGTCATTGCAGGCCCAACTTCGATGGCACCAAGTGCGACAAATGTAAAGAGCAGTACTACAACTATCCTGCCTGTGAGGAGTGTAACTGTGATCCGAGAGGTGTCATCGCTAGTTTTGCGGGTAAGTTACGTTATACCTTCGCTCGCGTGGAGGTCGGGAATTATCCCTCGGGATCGTACTATCGAAATAAAAGTATCCTAACCCAGGTTATGGTCTACCTATGCGCCAAATTTCATCCAAAGTCAAAGTCAAAGTCAAACCATTTATTTCAAATAGGCACATAAGAGGCACTTTTGAACGTCAAAATTTACAAAAACTCCCCTTCCAAAAGGTAGTTTCGTATGGAGAAGAATGGGCAAGAAACTCCACCGGTACTCTTTTAAAAATGTTTTACAATATTTTGTTTGATTACATTAATTATATGATTATATGTGAAGACGATGCACCTAGAATAAAACTACTATACCATAATAGGTAAAACGAATTAAAAACTAAGCAATGAAAAATAACTTAATTATTAGATAGATACGTGGTGTTCACATATTTAAATCCAAATATGTTCAGCCGTTTCAGCGTAAAAGCGTAACAAGCAAACTCACTTTCACATTTATAAAATTTCTAGCTTCCGCCTGCGGCTTGGCTGGGTGGTATGTCGATAAAAAGTACCTTATGTCCTTCCTCAGGGTTCAAAGTATCCCCATACCAAATTTCATCAAAATTGGTTTCCGTGAAAGCGTAACAAACAAACAAACAAACAAACGCACATTCGCATTTATAATATTAATAATAGCTAGGATTGTTAAAGCGATGAACTTTAATAGTTCACCGTTTTAAGCCAAGCCTCGTATTAATTAGAAAAAAAAATTGCACAACATTGTCTAAAGCCGATATCAGACGGTTCACTTTTTGTTAGTTTTTGCCTTTGAAAAATGAAAAAAAAATGAAATGTCTGAACACAAAATGAATCAAAGTGATAAATAAATTTATTAGTGAACCGATCCAACGATGTTAGATTTCGGCACGTCTGAGCATCTTTTACTCGCCTACCGAATGATCGAAAAATTTAATGAAAGGAGCAGATGAACGTTCATTCCTATAAACTTTGTCGGTGTCGTGTGAACGTGAATGAAACAAAAATGAACGAGTGAACCATGCACTCGAGTGAAGCCTCTGATATTGGTTTTAGCAACAGTTTTTTGTGTTGCGGGAATCGTATACATTGTAAAACAAAGGCCGAGCAACATTGTTTCGCAAACTATTATTATTGAAGTTAAACTTCTTTACGCAAGTGAATGCGTGACGAGAGCGTTACGGAAGCGAGCGAACGGAAGTAGAGAGGGAGATATAAGTTAGTGAAGATAGAAAGAGAGAGAGTTAAGTTTCGTATATTACAGAGGCAAGAGAGAGTTGCGAGCACGCATTTTCTTTCTCTCTTTCTCTCATAGCCAGTTGCGTTTCGTATATCTGACACAGTGCAGACCTATTGTTGTAAGTAAGTATAATGAGTATTACTATTTGTAAGTTACACTTCAGTAGTGTGGTCTAAAGCACACTCGTTTTTTTTTATTTATTTAACAGACAACAAAAATCCAATTAGAATACAAAACAAAAATACATACAATTCTAGATGTTAGTAAACAATTTAACTTATTCGCTATTTTAGCACTTAAATTCTAATACCGACATCGTCGTGCTTATCAGATGCCTCATTATGGGGCTTTCGTCAGGCCCATCAGCAATAACTTGCAGGAGGCTGTTGCTACTTTCCCGTAAATGATGCTCGTCTTACTGGTAAACAAATATGGCGTACAGAAATGTCTATTTTGAGTAAATGAATGTGTTTCTCACGAAGATCAAGACAAGCCTACTGCCCACTTGAATTTTATTATTGTTTTATGAAAACTCGAAACGTTTTCTTACTGTGACTGTACATTTTAAGTACAGTCAGAGCAAGAAAACGTTCGTCACCTTAAGGTCTATTTTTTTTGTTCTACTTTACCGACTCAGTCATTATTATTAAGGGGGATGCGCTAAGGTAGCCCGCGAAATTCAAATTTTATTATGTTTTTTGCAATTTGCAGGCAGTAACAGGTTGTATGTTGATCTAAATATGATTCGTGGCCATAACAAATTTGGTTTTACAGAATTATAAACATTAGAATCAAAAAAGCATCATCATCAGTTCAAAAAATCCTACTGAAAGATTATTTCTGAAATAATCATTCAGTAGGATTTTTTGAACTTAGAGAAATGTAATGCTGATTCTATTGATTATAATTCTGTAAAGCCATATTTGTTATGGCCGCGAATCATATTTAGATCAACATACAACCTGTTAATTGCAAAAAACGTAAGAAAATTTGAATTTCGCGGGCTACCTTAGCGCATCCCCCTTAAGGAACTAGACTGTACACATTACGTTGTTTTCTTTAATAAGTTGGGCTCCAGATTAAACGTTATTTTTTCGTACAGGTTGCGGTTCGGTTCCGGCTGGTGAACTCTGTCAGTGCAAGGACCGAGTGCAAGGTCGCATCTGTAACGACTGTAAGCCTCTATTCTGGAACCTACAGGAGTACAATCCATTTGGATGTGAAGGTAAATATATTGTTTGTTAAAACTTGTTTTGTATTCAAGGTTTTTGGCTTACTGAGTAAATACAGAGTTGAATTGAAAGTTTAGGTGTTCAATGGACAACAAGAATAATTAACAAGCGAGATATTTGATATTTATTCTTGTAGTATAGAGTAGACCCCTGTTTTTTTACGTAAACATACGTGGTTTACGTAAAAAAACAGGGGGTCTACACCGAACATAAATTCGAAGTATCGCACGGATGTTCGGCCGTTTCTTGACTAGGGCTAACTATGGCTGACTACGGCGAAACCAAAAAAAAACAAGACAGTCAAAGAGATAAGCCAAAGTCAAAAATGCGACTTGAAGTCGGGTAAGGACTCGAAAGTCAAAAAATTAAATTTTGCAAGTTATAAAACGGCTGAACATTCGGCCGATACTTCGGATTACCGCTTTGGAGTAGACCTCCTGATCACCTTGTCAGACGAATGGTCACAAACGCGACTGCTAAGCATCGGATCCTGGTTGCGATCCCCAAGTAGTGTTATTGGTATTCCATCAATTCCCAGTAGCAGCCCGGAATCTAGGTTTCTGCCTAAAGTCCGGTCGCGAAGCAAAAAGAGTTTCGTACAATGAACCCTTATCACACCCCCATTCCTTATCTTTAGCGCGCGCGCACAAATGTGTTGCTATCGCGCTCGCACATTAGAAGGACGCGAGGGGTCATTGTACGAAATTCTTTCTGTTTCGCGACCGGACTTTAGTGACTCACATGACAGCTCGCTAATAGTTGGGTCTGCGAAATGTGGGTGTATCATTACACCTCCACCCTTGCGCGAAATACAAGCGTAATGTTTATGTAAAACAAAACAGAATCAATCTGGTTTAAGTTTTTTCTTAGAGATGACAAACCATGGTCTAGTATCTATGGAGAACGTTGTTGGTTGCACATTTGTATAACTCCTTATGTTTTTTTTATTCCTTAATGTACCTGCTCTTGACTTCGACTTGACTATAATGTGTAATTGTTAGTTATTCCATTTATATAAAAACACATTAATAAGAAATAAAGTCTAGTTTTTTTTATTATTATTTATATAAAAAAAAAACCATTCTTTATTTCTTATTCTTTTCTGAATAAATGTATTTTCTTTCCTTTCTTTCTTATACTGTTTCCTTCCAACAGACTGCAACTGCCACCTAGCAGGTACTCTTGGAGGTCTGGGACCCTGCAACACTCGCTCCGGACAATGTACGTGTAAGATGAACGTGGGCGACCGACAGTGTAACCAGTGCCAGGATGGATTCTTTAAGCTAGACACTAACAATGTGTTTGGATGTTCTGGTAAGTAATAAGTATGTCAATCTTTTTTGTTTTTGGACAATAAAAACCGGCCAAGTGCGTGTCGGACTTCGCACATTCAGGGTTCCGGACCAATAATGTAGAATATAAACAGGCCGAATGGCAGAATTATTCATAAGCTGTACTGTGCTCATTTGACCGC
Source organism: Tiliacea citrago (assembly GCA_963921375.1). NCBI lineage: Eukaryota > Metazoa > Arthropoda > Insecta > Lepidoptera > Noctuidae > Tiliacea > Tiliacea citrago. The sequence continues at coordinate 27,330,604 of OY992780.1, forward strand.
AAAATCAAGTTGCTTGTAATAGGAATAAACTTGTGTGACAGACGGACATGTGAGTGACAGCAATAGGGCTCCGACTTGGACTCTTCTGGTACGGAACCCTAAAAAGGAGCTAGTGTCAAACGCCCACAATCGGACTTACGAGTTGTAGGCCGTGGGTTTGAACCTAGGCATGTGCTTTACTTTGTGTAAATAATTTCATCACCACTGCTCTCAAAACGGTGAAGGAAAACATCGTGAGAAAACCGGCAGGTCTTAGAACCAACAATTCAAGACACTGAGCCACCACTGCTCTTACATAGCATACATACACTAATCAGCCTATAATGTTCCCACTGCTGGGACTCAGGCCTCCCCTTGGTAAGAGGGACCACTGCTCTTATTGATGTATATTCCCTCACAAATAAATAAGTAGAATTAGGATATATATATGCGGATTTCTTTTACCGTATTTCTGTTACATACCAAATACTTTAGAGGTTTTGTGAGTTTGCCTGTAGGGGGTAATCTTCGGTACGGCTGATCAGATTCCGAAAATTGTTTCACTTATTTGGTATTGCCAAATATGAAATTTGACGCGGACGAAGTCGCGGGCAGAAGCTAGTACCATATAAATCGAAATAAGACCTCCAAGAATTACGAGTATTGTATCCTATACTCCATTTGAAATAAGGTTAGAAATTTAAATAAACTTTTTTACAGTATTTTTAACCGATTTTGACTTCTATTCGTTAGGCATAAGGATGGCATTAAAAGCAAACACGTGGTTACTATACCAACTGTTTATTACAGCTGCTATTTGTCATGCCACCAACGCAATAAAAGTCAAAATCGGTTACACGGACTTTAAAAAATGTTTATTTGTGTGATGTCTAATCTTTTTTCAAATGGACTAAATAATATAGATCTCCATAATATATTTTTTTAATCAATTATCCATTCATTGACTGACAATGCACAGCCTAAAATCCGCTGGTCTAGCAGCATTAAATATTGCGCAAGAGATCCTTATATAACGAGAGTGAGTACAAAGGAAGGATTTTTGAAATGTCGTCCCCAAAAGGGGTTAAATAGGGGATGAAAGTTAGTATGAAAGTTCATAATTTTTAAGGTAGAAACATGGAGGTTGGTACTTGGGTTTCTGTTTATAAGTAAAAGTTAGTCGTATCATTATTATTTGGAAACTTATCCGCTAAGGCTTCTGAGAAGTTGCCGTTGGAAAATCCCATGGAACACGCGGCTTGTGATAAATAAATCATTTATTTGAAACTCAAAAACAGGAAGACAGCAAGGAAAAATTTAAAAAAAAAAGAACATTTAACCTCCTCCTTTTAAAAGTCGGTTAAAAATTACAATTCCTTTACCTTCCCTTCCAGAATGTGACTGCGACATCGGCGGTTCTATAGACAACAACTGCGACAAGACGACAGGGCAGTGCCGCTGTCACTCGCGCGTCGAAGGCCGGCGCTGCGACCGACCCATACGCGCGCACTACTTCCCAACACTCCATCAGTTCCAATACGAGATTGAGGAAGGCTACACCCAGTCTGGACCCGTGAGGTACAGGAACTCCGAAGAAGTGTTCCCTGGATTCTCTTGGAAGGGATATGTCGTATTTTCTATGCTGCAGGTTCGTGTTCCATAGTTTTTCTGGAAATATTTTTGTAGCCATCATAGTTCGGTTGAAATAGAAAGATGGAGCTATGCTTTATGTGTAGCGCCATTCCTTTTTCGCAAAGGAATATTGATGAGTTTAGATTAGAACTTCATATTAGCTCCAGTATTTCAAACTGCGTCGACTAAGATGACTGAAATGTTGCGCTTAAGAGAGGCCAAACCGTCATGCTTTTCATACAAACGCTCATACGTGATTATGGCGTTTTACACTATCTTTCTTTGAAAATTTTGAACCAATAGGTATCTTGTGCACTATATCTAGGTTTCTATGCAAGCAAAAAATAAATATTTGGCGAAACAAATTCAGTATAAACCTTTTAAATTTTTATCTGAACTTAGGCCATTCACAGTGTACCCAAAAATTGTAAATTTAAAGAAAAGATTACGAAAGAAACCTCGCACATATAATGGAGATTCTAAATGACAAACATTTATTTCACAAACTTACTTACTCGAAAACACGTATTGCCTGGAACAAGTTTTATGAAATATCCGTACAATATTTTTTTTCAATGTTATCGCGTTTTCACTCGCCTTTTAGTGGTTCTCACTTGCTCTGTATGAAACAACAAGCTTTTCGACCATGCTCGTGTTGACGATAGACGGGCCTCTTAACGAAATCTATTGACCCATAATTTTGTCTTTTAAAACGAATTAATCCGAAAATTCGAAGCGAGGTCGGACATTATACAAAGGGAACATACTACAGGGTTAAAAAATATCATAGGTCCTAAGTATCATAGGTTAAAAAGTATCATAGGTCCTAAGTATCATAGGTTAAAAAGTATCATAGGCCCTAAGTATCGTAGGTTAAAAACTATCATAGCTCCTAAGTATCGTAGGTTAAAAAGTATCATAGCTCCTAAGTATCATAGGTTAAAAAGTATAATAGGTCCTAAGTATCATAGGTTAAAAAGTATAATAGGTCCTAAGTATCATAGGTTAAAAAGTATCATAGGCCCTAAGTATCGTAGGTTAAAAAGTATAATAGGTCCTAAGTCCTAACGCAGGTCTTGGTCTATCTGTGTACCAAATTTCATCATCCAAATCCGTTCAGTCATTCAGCCATGAAAATTTAACAGACACACTTATATTCGCAAATTATAACTAATATTATAGAGAGCTACAGTTTGTGCGGTTGTAGGGGGTCATCTCTGGATCTACTGAACCCATTTTGTACATTCATTTACCCATTGAAAGCCACGTTATTTGTGAGTGTCATAGGCTATATATTAATCCAAAAAATTAAAAAAACTTTTACGGGTAGTCGCTACCGCTCAACGAAGTGGGCACGGGTCAGCTAGTATCCTAAAATAAATAAAAATTAATGTTTGTTTATTGGTCCTATATGGACTCCGAAAGGGCTGGGCCTATTTTGATGAAATTTTGGTGAGTATATGCCCGCAAAGGTTTAGAAGTAGGGTAGGACAACACGGGAACGTAGTCGCGCCAAGAAGCTAGTATTATATTTAATGTGGAATTAGTATGGATTGTTTTCTCTTCTAGAACGAAGTCACGAACAGAGTGATGATACCCAAGTCGTCCCTGTACCGCATGGTGCTGAAGTACGCGAACCCTCTGCAAGACCCCGTCATCGCCAGCATCGTCATCACACCGGACAGCGTCGTCGATATACAGCAGAAGTAAGTATTCGGCAATCTGTACTACAGTCTATTTCACGAAGTCCTGTGTTATCGCTGTAATGGTGTTAAACATAAGGTTCAAATTGCAATAACCAATAGGACTTCGTGAAATGGTATAATGTAATATCATCATTCTCCTGCCCAATAATAAACAAGCTGCTGAAATAAAATCATTAGAATCATTCATACATATCTCTAAGTTAGATTTGTTCCATTGAATGACTTTTTCATGCAATCATGACATTGGGGAACAAATCTAACTTAGAGAGATGTACCTATGAATGATTCTTATGATTATAATTCTGTAAATATATATATGTTGTAGTCGCGAATCATATTTCGATCAAGATATAACCTGACACTGACTTGCAAATAGCAAAAACGTAAGAAAATTTGAATTTCGCGGGCTATTGCGGATCCCCCTTAACAGAAAGGCAAAGTTGCTTAAAGCTAAGCTGCTTATGTTCCAGGTTCAACGTGGCCCTCCGACCGACGAGTAAGCCTCAGCTGGTAACCGTGGCTGGAGACAAGGGCGTGGCGCCATCTCCCTTCGTTATGAACCCTGGAAACTGGATGATCACCATCAAAACCAACAGGGAAGTCATGATTGTAAGTGGTTTTATTATGTATTTTATGGACACAAAATATGTAAACAAAAACAACATCCGCGAGGGTGTTGTTAAGTTTCGTACTAAAAGTCTATTCGCTAAACATGTGGCCAAAACACAAAAAACAGAAACTAACCCCGCATTTTAGAAATTCAGAGTATTACCTTATGATCCGCCGTCAAACAAAAACAAATCGCGGATTTGTTACTCGACTATTGGCGTCATTAATCGCTCATTATTAGTATGGCGCTGCACTGACGTGCTCTATGAAAACGACACGTGCGTTGTCTTGCGCGATCGGCTAGTTATGATTAGTTGACCAACAAATCTAGCAATAAGTGAGATATTACGAGTACTTACAACTACATACAAACTCTTTGGTAAGGATGTGACTACACACATTGAAACACTAATTTGGAAGGGCGAGCCATGTTATCGTAGTTTATCTCTAACAGTACCTATGTGCCCCTTTTGGACCGGATAGGGTTTTTTTACACATTGTATATTTGAATGATCATAAGTGCATAAAATGAATGTATTAGGTATTACAGGCCATTCACGGCTAGTTCTACCGTCAGGCTATTGATCCGATCACATCGATCGCTTACGACGCCGATCGATTACTAATAGAAGCAAACCGTTGAAACTGAACAGCCCCATCGTTTCGTGTATGGTCATAGTGCATAGCTATTCTCAAAAATTGGATAGATTGCCATGTCATCCAATGACACTTTTTGACGTGAAACATTTATCGCACGTAAAACTGACTGCTGACGGGGCGACGCATGCCGCGTGGCGATCGGTCACTATACACTTATATGTAGTAGTGTGTAGATGTGTGTAGTGCGATTTTTCATATCTGCCAGTCGTCCCGTGACGGCTCAATTTTTTTCATCTGTTCAGTTATTTCTCTCTGTGGTAACATTAACATTTAAAAATAGAAACCTTTATTTCAGAACACAGATAACCCATAACTCTAGTGTTAATAAAGTAGTAATTATTAGTATTACTAAAGTAAAATATTAATCATAAGTTTTTTATTAATTAAGCAGAACTTCACACTACTATCAAAACGACAAAAATGTTTTTTTTTTGTATGTAATTTTTCTAAAGACCGTCTGCAACTCTATAAACAAGCCGTTGTAGAAGCGGTTGGTTACTCCCTAGATAAGCCTAAACCAAAATAGTTTATGTTTTATACTTATGTGTCTATTTCTCATCCAGGACTACTTCGTACTCATCCCCGAAGCGTACTACGAAGCGACTGTTCTAACAAAGCTGGTCGACAAGCCATGTGTCATCGGCGACAGGAAGCTGTGCCGACACTTTGCGTACCCGAGTCTGTTCGGCAGGCCGACTGCCGACGTCAGCGGACTTAGCACGTCAGTCAGCGGGTACATTGATGACGTAGAGGTGAGTCACATATTCCCCATATCTCTACCTGTTTTCTCCGAAAAGATAGACAAGACGGTTGTCTTTAAAAGGTCGCCTTTAGCGATAAGATCGCACATATTGTGTCAGCCTTGTGTATAATTTCTGTAATTTATATGGTGTACATACTTTAGGGACATAGCTGCAAGGTATTCTACGTGTCTTATTTTACGCATCGTGAAGGTAAATTTGTGATTAAAGATCGGAAGTGAAATTTCATTTTTTAATGTGTTTTTTTTTAAATATAATTGTCACACACGTGACACGTATTACAGTCAGAAATTAGGTACCTACAATATTTAACACTTATCTAATTAAACTAGTGAGGACAAAATATACTAATTAAATATAATCTAGTCCACCTCCCTAATAAGTATTATATGTATTCAAAGCAGAGGTTTCATAAATCGTTAAATAGTATAAAAAGTCGCACTTCGTGTTTGTTTGTACGTTTGTCGCTTAGTTCTTCTAAATATAATTTAATTTCAAACCTGCTAGTACGTCTCAGACCGTATCGTATCGTACAGAAAAGCGGTTGCATGAATATCGAAACTGCCTTTTATTACCACACTAGCGATCCGCCCCTGATTCGCACGACTTAAACGACGACATAACATCGAGATTTCCTTAAAGTTTAACATAAACCTTTCGGAATAATTTCTTTATAATTATTATGGTGAATACCACATCAAAATCAGCGAAAAGAAAAAAAATCTAAAGGGTTTAAGATAGGGTTTTTGTAAGCAGTTAATCAAAAACCCATACGATGTGGGTAACCCTTTTGAGCGGCTACAATTATGAGCCATTAAAATTTTGGTTACCCGTTGAAAGGGTTTTCGATAGAAACCCATACGGTGTGGGTTTTTTGAACGGCTTAATTTAAGCCATTCAAAATGGTTACACTTTCAACTCTTAAAAATTACTGCGTAACATTCCGACTGCAATGCAACGTAACATGGTATCTCGATGATAGGTGGCAAAATAAAATATCACGCGTTAAGCGGCCGTGGCGGCGCCTTTGAGGCTACTCACCGAGCGGCTTGTAAACAGGGATCTATGATCAAATTGATCATTATTGCATGTAATATAGAGTTCACTTAGCTTTGCTGGGCGGATATCGAAATGACATAATACTATGATTTTTTAATGTCACTGGGTTTCAAGTAGGTAAAGAACCCATTGAATAGGTTATCATGTAACCGAGCTACTCGCTGGGCAACAAGTTCGCGCTCTGCGATGGCAACTGGCATAAGATACACGGTAAGCTAACTGAGGGGCAATTCTCTTATTTTTATGATAGTTCGCATTGTAAGCTTGATGTTGTGGCGGCAGTTACATCGACACATGCGGACTATGCTTTACACTGTCGTCACGCAAAAATCCTGCTTCGCGCAAGCAGAGTTTACCGGGCGACTAGCATATATACAACATCCCGACATCAACCGTCGGGCAGTCGCCCACCAGACACAACACCCGTCTGGTCGGAGGATCCTCCCTTTTCTATAGAGGATCAGTGAACTTTACACCCTGTTCCTTATGCCTCCAAAGGCTTAACTCTTAACCGGGGTTGTACGGTCTCTGATCAAAATACACTGTGTAGTATAGAAGAACAAAGCGATCATACAGACAGAAACGAAAAGTGACTTTATTTTATACAATATCAATCTGCAGCCTTTTCCCAACTATGTTGGGGTCAGCTTCCAGTCTAACCGGATACAGAAAACTAAATACCAGTATTTTTCACACTTTAGTTTATGCAATTTATAGATAAAACATGACTGGCTAACTCTCTTACTCTTTCACAGCAACTAAACGAGCTTCAAGCATCAGCTGATTCTATCCCGATCTTGACGAATGACGAGATTCAGTACAACATGAAGATAGACCCTCCCGGAGCTTATATCCTCATCATAGAATATGTCACACCAATCAACAGAACTATCGACAGTTCCAACGAAATTGAAGCCTACAACTCCAGCTATTCGTTCGTCAAACGAGGCCCGGTTACCGTCCGATTCCAGTCCGGTGATCAACCGGAAACGGATGCTATTGTGAACCTGAACGACTGCCCGTATACAGCGGCGTGCCGGCAAGCGGTGGTCGATGATCTATCGAAGATACAAGTGTTCAATGTACATGATGCGAATAATATCATTTATTTGATGGTAAGTTTGTTTATTTTTATTTTAATTGCAACACAAGGATAATACCTAGATTTATGTGACTGGTACGAGTCTAGGTGAAAAGAATAGAGGCATTAGGGTGCTATAAACTTATTGGGGTTAGGCGTGATTCGGCACAGCCTAACGGCAAAATCAGATATATCTACGTTGATATAAATGTTCAGGAAAAAGTCGCTCTGTTTATATCGGATTGTGCCGAGCCGAACTTTACATTCAGTGAGGATAGGTGTCGGACGGGGTTTGCTGATCGGCACGAGCCGAATGAAAGCCGAATATGTGTATTAATCGCTTCGGGTCGGCTTTTTTGTTCAACTGTACTGCCGAATAGAATGGTACGACCCGAACAAGTGTGTAGCACCCCTGACTTATCACCATTCTGACTTTCTCAACGAAACAAAAAAAATATATAACTGTGTGTTTATATCTAAAAAAGTTTCGCAAATAGGTTGTATATCAGTTCGCTGTGTCACAGATGCTTACTTAAAATTTTTTGTTTTTATATGTCCTTCATTTGTTGTTGTTAATGAAAATCAGTGCGTCAGCCTCATCATGGTGCGCTACAATATTGTTTAGAAAATGTAGTTAAATTAGTTTTAAATTCAGTTTTTTTATTTGCGCAAATATTTGTACAGTAATTCATCAGTATTTCTATAATGATGGGTACACAACTACACGTATGTGAAACGTAACATATCAATACGTCGTACGGTGTATGGTTCCATCAAATGTAACACACGTTGAAACTACTTCTTCTAGTTATTCATGTTTCATTGCTTGTATAAGGCATATTCGTTCAATGTATTTTATTTACACTTCATGTCAAGTTTCACATGCATATGTGTACCCACCATTAGAAATAAGTTCATACTATTTTATCTATTTATAATCTAATCTCTTCTTTCTGGCACAGGGTGACCGCGACACTTTAGTGGGTATCAAGTCGATAGTAGCGATTCCGGAGTCGGAATGGCACCTGGACTTCATCACCCCTCGTCCGTACTGCTTGAGACGCGACGGCAAGTGCGCGCCGTCAGTCTTCACAGCCGCTGTTGATTCTAAGAAGGTAAATCACATTTGACAATATAACAAAACATCACGCCTGTATTCCCCGAAGTGTTAGGCAGAGGTGAACCGATAGTACACCCAGATTTCGCCAGTTAACAGGAGGTGAGCCTATTACCATCAAATCAGGGCTGCTACTGAGTAATTCCAAATATCAAAACCCAATAACACTGCCCGTTCCGGGAATTGAACCCAGGAACTTATGCTTACCAGTAGCAATTGCAACTATTAGACCAACGAGACAGTCACAAGGCAAGGTAATTAGTATAGTATTCTTTACTAATAATAATATTGTAATAGTTATTCGGTCTCTAATGTTACACACTTTCTAAGGTCGAAACTCCTTTTCCTCGTACAGTCGGCGACCAGCATTACCTGATCCCTCTTACAAAGAAGAATAAAAGAAGAGAGGTCAGGTAATTCTGGTCACCGAGTGTACTAAACACACAACTTCATTAACATCTTAAAACCTTTTACTTGGCAGGTGGAAGCAGAATCAGGTACCGGTGGCGACCGTGACATTCGACTTCCAACTCTTGACAATTCTACCGTGGTGGTCTACTTGACTGCTGACGTGGAACCTCTGAAGATCGAGTCCAAGATGCCAGCTCCCGGAGACTATATGTTCATGGTGCATTATTACCAGCCCGTTCATCCAGGTAGGATAGAACAGTACCAAAGCTATATGAGATCCTAGTCTATGCCCACGAAATTATCCCACGGGTACTTATCATCTGCATAGTCTTTTTCCAACTATGTTGGGGTCGGCTTCCAGTCTAACCGTATTCAGCTGAATACCAGTATTTTACATGGAGCTACTGCCTATGTGACCTCCACAACCCAGTTACTGAGTAACATGATAAACCTTGGTTAGACTGGTTGTCAGACTTTCGGGCTTCTGACGACCCGTAACAACTGTCAAAGATCTACAAATAATAACCGGTACTATCGGAATAAAAAGTATTATATGTCTTAACCCAGGCCATGGTCTACCTGTGTACAAAATTTCATCGAAATCCGGTCAAATACCCTTCCTTAAATAATTTAAAACTAACAAATCATATCCTTTTACCTTACAGAAAGCAGCCTCGACGCAGTAATAAAGACAGACACACAACAGTTCGACTCCAGCATGCAAGTACAGCACTGTCCCTCCAGCACTGGCTGCCGGTCGCTACTCAAGCTAGCTGATGGCACTAACCACTTCCCTATTGCTGACAACTTTACGATTACTTTCTTGGTAAGAATTACACGCAATAGTTCGATATCACCATGCTAGTACAGCGCTGTCCGTCAGGCACTAGCTACGAGTCAACTAATGGCACCAGCCAATTCGCCGTCCATGCTGACAAGTTTACTGTGTCACTTTCATGATGAGTAAAGAATGACTCTTAATCGGTGTTTTTGTCAATCCATTGTTCTTGTCACACGTTCATCAGGATAGAATAGTGTTTATTGTCTCCAGTATTACAGCTAGTAGTAAAGTTGTCAAAAAATAATAGGCCCGTTTTGACATTTAACTTGAATCGATTTATCGTGAGTATCGAGTAACGAGTCGAGAAACAAAATCGACAAAAACCCAAATACATCGCAAAAATAAATCGTAGCGATGGTGGTGCGTGCGTCGTCGTGTAATCATGGAAAAATCGATTCAAGTTAAATGTCAAAACGGGCCTATTATTTTTTGACAAGTATACTGGTACATACACAAAAAACTACAATACTGGAATCAAAAGGTTTAAGCGTCAGTATTATGCTTAGGTTTGGCTTATGGGTTTGGCGAGTTGCAAAGCGCGTTATTAGCGCCGTAGATAAGTGAACTTAAGGTGGAAGCGCTAACCCAGCCCGTGAAATTCGATTTATCTTAGGTTTTTTTTTGCAATTTGCAGGTCAGTATTAGGTTATAATATGTTGATCAAGCATGTATTAATAGAATTATAATTATTAAAATCATCAATGCAACCCGCTGCTCCACTAGATGGGGTAACGATCATCGCAGGGTGGCTGGTAGCAGCTGAATAAGAGTTGCCGAGAATCGCGCAAAGCGATGAGCGCAATGGCGTACAATTGGATAAGCCTAGCTGTGGACTGCTGTTGGCTTATAATGACACATTATGTATGACAAGTTTGTCAAAAACGCTCGATCGAGAGAACCACTGTGTCGAATAGACGTCCTAGTTCAAATAGCTCATAGTCATGTAGCTCGAAACATTTTAGTCAAAATATGATTTTTTATCACATCTATACAAAAAGAGCTAGTTTATTCTTTGTGAACAGGAACTAAAATAGCTCTTTAATCCCTAGGGACTAAAAGTGATTTGAATTTGGAGTGTGGATATTGTTAGTAAAAGTTCCAATCACCAAAGATATAAATCACGAACTTTGTATAAACAAGTAACAGGCTGTATGACAAAGTAAACCACGAGCAAGACAAACTAAAAAAAAAGTTCTGCCTTCGTTTGTAGTTACTCAAATTATTAATTTACTTAGTTTTATAAAAAACTAGTGTGTCTTCCTCAAGTGGTGAGAATGAAGGTATTATATTAACTCTAAATGAACGTACCTTCTGTTATTATTCATCAGTTGCATTTACGTATTTTCTCATAGAGGGTCATAAAAAGTAGTGTCCACCTGGGCAAACAATCTACTATTTAGTCATTTCAACAGCACTTAAATAGCAGCGTAAGGGTTAATTGTATACTCTCGTTGTAATTTAAAAAAAACGGCCAAGTGCGAGTCGGACTCGCGCACGAAGGGTTCCGTACCATTATCTATAAAAATGGCAATAAAGTCACGTTTGTTGTATGGGAGCCCCTTTAAATATTTATTTTATTCGTTTTTTAGTAATTGTTGTTATAGTGGCAATAGAAATACATGATCTGTGAAAATTTCAACTGTCTAATTATCACGGTTCATGAGATACAGCCTGGTGACAGACGGACAGACAGACGGCGGAGCCTTAATAATAGGGTTCCCGTTTTACCCTTTGGGTACGGAACCATAAAAACGTTGTACGTTATTTTCATAAGCAAAATTCGAAACCTGAATGAGTCCTTTCCCGGGCTATTTTAATATGGACGGTTGTTATTATTTGACGCCACCACTGTCATAGGAAACCTAAGCTTTACGCTATACCTAACCAGGTCCTTCTTCGCTATTTATAAAAAAAAACTCACACAGAGATCCGTCCAGCTCTATTGTTTGATTACAATAAAAACACAAGACCTTTTCCGCCTTTGTAGTCCTTTTTACACGACTGTAAAGAAGGGTTATGTTGTTTGCGCGTATATGTACTTATGTAGGTTTTTTTTAAACGTGTTCTACGTTATCCAGGGCAACAACAGCAAAGGTCTCTGGATAGACTACGTGCTGGTCATCGCAGCGCCTGACTTCGTAGGCGCGGCGCTGACCGAGGCGAACGTCATCGACTACACTCGAGAGTTTATTGAGAAGTGTGCCAACAACCACTTCCACATACAATCTAATGAGACAGGTCAGTTTTAGGTATTTCTTTAGCCCCTTTTTCAGCTATTTTACCCATATATTATTATGCCGGGACGTTTCCAGCAGATTTTACCCAGTTTTCCCAAATGAAGTAAAATCTGCTGGAAACCAAAAATGTCCTGGAAAAAGTGCTATTTCTATGGCTATTATTCATTACCAGTGCCAACGTACGGCACTGGCGAAACATACACATCAAAACATGTTGAAATCTAGTTTTTCTGTCAATGAATCGAACCGCGTTTACATTATCCCACAGGTTGTTGAAATGAAACTTGTTTGACGTTTTACATCACATTAATCACAAATATCACATGTTTTACTCAACAAATCTGGAAATCCGTCTAAAGAATCACTGGGTTTCATGTAGTGCTAACGCAAATTCATGCAATAAGTTGTGAGATTTGTTTGATGTGAAAAGTTTTGAAATGTTTGTATGTTTAATGTTTTCTGGTGCGAACGCATACTTAGAAATTGGTCATAAAGAAATTGGTCATAAGAGCCCAGAATCTGGATGTGTGCCTGATTGATGGCAATATTGCCACTAGACTCGCCCCCTGTTACATGAAACTGGAACGAAACTGCCAAAATGGTTGTTCTAAGTTCTATGTACATCTGCCAAGCCATGTGGAGATACAGGCAGGATTATAATATCTCATACAAAGGAAACTCTGATCATTAACAAAAAGACGTATTTTTTTTAAATGAGTGTCCATGAAGTTTCCCCATAGAGATCTACATTTTGAAATAGGCGACTAGCTTTATCTTTCTGAATGACCGACCCCTTGACAATTCACAAGTGCCTGTAAATGTCATTGAAATAAATTCTTTAAAAAACCTCTCCGTCTTCGTTACACCAACATAAAAATACAAAATTGTTCTCCCCACAGGTTTCTGCCGTGATGCCATGTTCTCGATCACCGCTGAATACAACAGCGGCGCTTTGGCCTGCGTGTGCGACTATATGGGGTCAACGGAGCTAGAATGCAACACCTTCGGAGGGCAATGTCCTTGCAAGCCCAACGTGATAGGACGGTCTTGTAGCGCCTGTCGTACTGGGTACTACGGCTTCCCCAACTGCAGGCCTTGTCACTGTCCGTCGACTGCAATTTGTGATGATAATGGTGAGTGGATTTGCTATACTTACACCTGGGTTCTGGAACTCTCAACTTTCAAAGGACTTGGAAAAAGATCAAAAATAAAATACACACATAAGAACTACACAGTGTTATGTGTTTTCTGTATCTTCAGAAAGAGAGAGTCCGACCACAGTCGTCTTCACTTAGGCATTTCGAGTGATGGCTCCACGTTTATCTATACCTTCATGGCTGGCACTGACATAACAACTGACAGTGTGACATGGTTGCTCTATGGAGCCTTCAAGCCGTCCTGCAGGTGACATTTAATGTACCTAATAGTAATATTTGTTTCATCTAGGTATGTGCATCTGCCCGAAAAACGTAGAAGGAGAGAACTGTGATCGCTGTAAGCCTTACACATTCAACTTCGACGTGCAACGTGGCTGTGACGACTGCAACTGCAACCCGCTCGGAGTCGTCGACAACCGGTTGCAGTGCGAGGCTGACAGTGGAAACTGCGCGTGAGTGTTTCCAGAAAGTTATACAGAAACTTAGTTTACCATAAACCCAAAGGTCATATCATGATACTCATAATTACGAGAAACTTTTACTTTAGGGCCAAACTTGAAAAACGCAAAAAAACTGCTGCTTCATACATTTGAGTTCACTTAAATCGTATTGTAATGTATGGAACCGGTGATTTGTTTTCGCGATTGTGACGTTCAGTATAGCTGTTGTGATTGGCCCATTAAACAACCGGTCATAATACATATTATTATAAGAAGTCCATTTTTAGGGTTCCGTACCCAAAGGGTGAAATGGGAACCCTATTACTAAGGCTCCGCCGTCTGTCTGTCTGTCTATCAGTCACCAGGCTGTATCTCACCGTGACAGTTAGACAGCTGAAATTTTCACAGATGATGTATTTTTGTTGCCGCTATAACAACAAATAAAAACAGAAGAAAACAAATATTTAAGGGGGGCTCCCATACAATAAACGTGTTTTTTTTTTCCTTCCATCGTTTTACAATCGGTTTTCATTTCAAGACTACATTTGCGTGTTTTCATGTTTCATACCTTTTGTTGTAGGTAAGGTATACCTGTAGCGCCACGGGTGAATGCATTATCTTTGTGGAAAGACAGAACATACTTAAACACATTAAAATTCATAAAGTCGGTACAACAGGTGTTCACTTGTTGTACCGACTTTATGAATTTTAATATTTCAACCAAGGCATTCGCTTGATGCAAGATAAATTAAAAGTTTGGAAGCGCATCAGTGTGTACACACGGCTACACATCAAGCTATACATTTCCAGTATAAGCTGATCTCGCGTTGTGTAGAATCTCCGTACATGAGAGGTCAGCGTAAACTGGATATGTATAGCTTGATGTGTAGCCGTGTATACATGGGTAGATAAGTTGCTAAGAAAACAGCTGAACCCATAACATAATCATTTGCAGAGCAGGTTAAGTTGATAGCAATAGTTGCACTGCACATGGTTCGCTTATATTGCAAAAATCGCTTGAAAGCGCACATGACATTTAAATGTTCACTTAAACATTAGAAACTCCCAACCATTCCTCACTGATTGAATCATTTCTTTCCTAGTTGTCGTGATAACATAATAGGCCGTACCTGCGACCACTGCGTGCCCGGACACTACGCGTTCCCCGAGTGTGTACCCTGTACGTGCGAGCGAGACGGCACTACTGATGACGTGTGCGACCAGGGCACTGCGCAGTGCTACTGCAAGAGATATGTTACTGGACAGGTTGGTACAGGAAAAAAATACTAATTTTGAACGCCACCGTCGGCACAATCGGCAGCCGATAAGTAATAGACAAATTATAGGAAAACCATGGCTGAAGATAGCTATACCAATACCTACTTAGTTAATCGCACCAGCAGATATCTAGAAACTACCATTAAGAGCCTATACTACCTCAAATGGCTTAGCATGATCCTCCTTTATGTCGAAAATACTGCAGCATTAATTTTGAAATAAATTTAAGGTAAAGTTAAGGATTAATGTTAAGTACTATGTTTGACGAAAACACGATTCCATAAAATTTTCGTGTTAGAAAAATATCCAAAGTTACCTCCAAAACGAACAATAAAGCGCTGGTATTCAAAAAATACTTCAAATTAGATAATTCAACTTTTTATATTAACTGAACTATAAAGCAAGTCTTATGTAATTTTTATTTTTACTGTAAAAAGAAAAAAGTTAAAATATCGGTCCCTTGGAGTCTCCTCCCTGCCACCCTGTCTCGCTTGCTCGCGTGACCGCGGGAATAGTGCGCGAGCGAGATAAAGAGTGAGGTGGCTCTGAGGTAGTATAGCCCCTAAAGATTGACACACTAAAAATAAAACTATTCTACTTGTGGGTATTCTCCTCGCTCACCGCTCCGCTTCCTCACACAGCTCTGTCGGCCAGTCATATAAATAGACGGGTTGTTTTTTTTTTTTGTAAAATTGATGTAATTCGATACAAATTAGTAAACTGTCAACATTCCTGCTTTTATTTTATTTACTTTACAGTTTAGAAGTCTTAGTATGTTTTTATTTCTTTCTGTAAAACTGTCAATAATATTAGTGATAATAAACAGTATTTATTTCTATTCAGGCTTGTGACACTTGCGTGGAGGAGTATTTCAACCTGCAGTCTTCGAACCCTGAGGGTTGTACCAAGTGCTACTGCTTCGGGAAGACCACTAGATGTGCTAGCTCCTACTTATCTTGGGCAGGCGTAAGTACTGACCTACCTACCTATCTTTATACATTTTTTGCTTAGTTTTTAGTAATTATTTTTAATTTTTTGAGTATGTCCCTACCCTAAATTGTTTACGTTGGGTACTTGAAGGTACTTTTTGGAATAGACTAATCTAATAAGCTACTTTTCGAATTAATTAATCACCATTTTACACCAGATCGACGGCATGAGCGACTGGTACCTCGTGAACGTGGACGCGAACAAAACGCTGAACATATTCCCGCGCACGCTCGCACCGGTGATGGTGAACGAATCGGTGATCACCGCGGACTTAGTCGGTGATGACAGCGGGCAGAAGGTCGTGTACTTCGGAGCGCCGGATTATTATCTTGGTATGTCTTTGTTACTTGACTTGGGTTTTCTTGTCCTGTCCTGAGGCCAAGCTGGAGTGCGAAACGTAACGTACATTCGAACGATTTTTCTATTTAAAATACAGCTGTCCTTTACCATTTTGGTTTATTTTTTGCGACAAGCACAATAGTTATTCGAATGATTTTTTTTTTTTTTAGATTTTCCGAAACCAACTATATAATTGTTTTATTATCTCAAAAAATGCCGAAGTTGTGTGCGTTTTAAAGTTGATTGTAGACAGAGACAGCACTGCTGCGATCTGACGTCACAACACAGGAACGCCATAGTAACTCCGCGCCATTCATTACCATGATGGTTTTGCGTGACAAGGACAGTAGGATAATTTCAAAAGCATGTAACTGCTCCATCTTGTCCACCGATTTTTTTTCACTAGTCGTCATTTTTTGTAATACCTATAAAAATAAGCATTAATTCATATATATTTTTGATAAACCCTATTAGTATCACCATAGTCCAGTATTATGTGAAAAAACAAGTATTTTCAATTTTAAATCGTTCGTATTTAAGTTACATTTTCTCCGCGCGTCCGTGCCGGGCGCCTGTAATCTTCCAGTTCAAGCTATTTATAGAATAGAATAGAATAGAATAGAATAGAATACTCTTTATTATGTACACCAATAATAACAATAATAATAATATTTTTTTTTTTTTTGTATAATATTTGATACTCGCGATATACCTGCTTCGCACGGCTTTTACGACCGAACAAAACATCAATATTTGATATAACCTGTATCCTCAGCGATGTATGCTAACTGCCTCGTTGGTCTTGTAGTTGCAAGAGCTACTGCTGAGCACGGGGACCAGGGTTCGATACCCTGGTTGGGCAAACTTGATGTTGGGCTTTCCCATCGGGAATTTCTCAATAGCAGCGCGGAATCTGGATTTGTACCCGGTTGATGACAATAAACTCGCCCCCATTACATGGGACTTCAGAAAAGCGAGTGTACTGTATGCTTCTGCCTACCCCTTCGAAAAATGCAAGTGTATGATTTTCTCTAATCATATTTCTATTAAATCATAGGCAAACGTTTGACGTCGTACGGCGGTGAGCTGACGTACTCGATATACTACGAGACCGGCCCCGATGGACGAGCCATCGCTGCTGCCGACGTCATCATTGGAGGCTCCGATGGGTATGTAGTTCTTCACCATTAAGCCCCCTACTTAAGGGAAACAAAGTTAAGAAACGGTTGCGCAACATTGTTGCATGGAACTACAAATTGAATTGCCATTCATTGCCCAAGAAATGAATTGTGACCTCTCACTCGCTCATTCAATATCACTAAATACTTCTATCCTCTTTCCTCAGGTACTTGGTCCACAACAGCGTCGAACAGCCACCATCTCTGACGTCATGGGTGCATGCCGTCAAACTGTCGGAAGATGAATTCAGCAACGCGGATGGAACACCAGCGAGTAGAGAACAGTTCATGAACACCCTGGTCAATGTCACCAGCATATACATTAGAGCGACGTACTGGGATCACTCGATTGAAACTAGGTAAGTGTTGATCGTTTGAACTTACAATAGACAAGTAGTCTAGGAAGGGAATCTGCTGGATGCAGTCTGCATTTGCATTATCTTCTAAAACGTATTAATTTGTTTTATTTTTTTTAATATTAGAAACTAGCTGTTGCCCGAGACTTTGTCCGCTTGGAATTTAGTGTTATCTTGCACCACTTAGAAATTTAAATATTGTATACGTAATCTAACAATAAAATTGATACAGTTGTAGTAGTTTTCTTATGTTCACAAATGACTACCTAAACCTAAACTGCCCACCAGTGGCGAAGAGTGATTTTATAAGAGAGATAAGCCGGAGCAATAAAATATTTTCTATACAAAATAAACTCCTGACGACGTCGATTTTGTATACAAACTGAACTCACAGCAAGCCGGACGCGCCTGCGACTTATTTTAGACTAAAATGTTTTGTTGTTGGGATATAAAGACAAAAGTGTAATGTAGGCGGTTTGTAATGTTTTAATTGTATGGTGTATTAAATACCTACTGTGTGATTATGCATATTATTTGGCATTATTAAACACTGCTGATTGTGCCATTTTTCAATGACGATAGAGTGGTTGTGTTCCGAATTTCCGAAGGGAAGCCGGTAGGAATCGTGTTATACGGTGGTTTCGCCACTAGTGCCCACCTCTATTTCAATATTTACAATAACTTAAGGTTACTGCCTACATTTTGGGCGAATAAGCCTACTTCTACTGTACTACTCTAAAAAATGTAATATAGGGAAGACACATCATAGAATTTCTTTGTAAACCACATTTACTGTTTTCCCGTTTTGAGCTAATATAAAAAGATTGTCTGCATTACTGACCCGCGAGCAAGCCACATACAGTTGGCCATGGCAAAAACAATCAGACCTTAAGTCGACACCAGCAGCCTTAAGGGTCCGACCCTGGGACTTGTTTATTGTCAGCGTGAAGCAAATGGCTACCGGAAACTGTACGCGCTTGAACTGGAACGGGAAGTTATTGGGGATAAGCGGCATACGCGGTATAAAAACAGTTTTTTTTTTTTTTTTCTTCTTTTAAAATTATAAGAAATAGTAGCCGGCTGTCGGGGCTCCATATATACCGCTTTTTGAATCAAACCCCTGATCCAGCTGCCTAACGAGCGCCTCCTCAGGTGTAAGTCGAGGCTCTGTCGAGAGCCTCTGCCGTCACATGATGTTATTATTATTTATTATTATTAATGCCTGGGGGAGGCCTATGTTCAGCAGCGAACGTCCTAGGCTGTTATGATATACAAAGAACGAGTTTCTTACACGCCTATACAAGTCAGGAGGACTTTGACCCGTACCAGCAGTTTAGTATGTTGTTAATAGCTTATTTCTTGAAATACCATTATTATAGGTTATGATGCTGGCTCAAAGCCACAAGTTCTGGTGCCTAGTGAATCCGAACTAAATAACTTAATCAAGAATGGTCTTAATCCTCAGTACCATATGTACAAACTGAAGTAGATATATTCCCAAATTTCGATTAATTTAAGTCTAGGACAAGTCGATACATGGTTTAATTAACAAAAGAACACTCATATACAGGGTGCACCACGAAATCGATGAGTATGGTTAAATTAAATTAAAGTTATGTTTATTTATCTCCACAAATTACATTCTATTATTTATATAATATATTAATATGACATGTATTTTGAGAAAATTTTGTAATTTGTGGGAGATCTGGAGTCTGAACTAAGCCTAGGCCTGTATTTTAGAACTCCAGGAACTCCTCCATTATATCACATAGTTAAGGTTGTCAACGTGGTACAAGTGCGAGTGATTGATGGTGTGTGGTGAGTGTATGTGTGCGAGAGTGTACCTGTGTACGTGTGTGTGAGGTTCGCTATCGTCATGATTCCGTTGATCTACCCTGTAAAAGCAACGTAATAGAAAGTTTAATACTTGCTCCACACAGCTAAATTTCTCACATAAACATTCTTATTATACATTCCCACTTGCTCTACAAATCACTAAATGCATTTAACGCTTAACATATTTAAAATATAATTCAGTCTCTGTCATTTTCAAATTTCGTTTCGTCTTAAATGTACACCACTGACTACCTGCAGTATTGGCTCACCTTCCCCCTTTAATCCATCCAAAAGATCGCTTTTAGCGATAAGACCGCCCATTGTGTAAGTAATTTTTATGGTGTACATAATAAAGAGTATTTTATTCTATTCGTTTAGCGTTAAACGTGATTTGTATTAACGTGGTTTGTTTGCCTTAATCTCATTTACAGTCTAATATCACTTAATCATTTTTTTGTCTCTGCCACAGCCTAATAGCCGTTACCCTAGACATTGGCGTAGAAGAATACGACGAGTACTCTAAACGCGCATCATCTATCGAAGACTGTCAATGTCCTAAGGCGTACCGCGGGTTGTCGTGCGAGCAATGTGCGGAGGGGTACTACAGGCTTAGCTCTGGGTTCTGCGTGCCGTGTCAGTGCAACGGACATTCCAGGGAGTGCGACGTTAATACAGGAGTTTGTTTGGTAAGTTCTTACATTGTAGTAACATTATTTCCTAGCCTATCTTGTCCCTGGAGTATTATATTATCTGTGTCCCTGGGCATTTTTTTTTTTTCTAATTCACGCGACCCAGCGCTTTTTCTTCTCAGTTTTTTTATTTAATTTCAAATCTTGTCTTGCTATCTCTCCGGGCATAATTTTTGTTCTATGTGCGCCCACAATTTAACATTTTATAAAATAAAGTAAAAGTTCTGCTGCTTTGATGGTGCTTGAAAACGATGCATTGGCAAGTTCAAGGATTCTGTGTAAGTGGGCTGGTATTGTGCATTTTGTAGAAAATTAGGTAGTTCTAGTGATTTATGAGCTGCACATGTAACCGACTAGAGTTGTAGGTACCGTGTACCAAAGCACTAGGTATTCATAAAAAAAAAAAACATAATTTGCGTGTCATATAGCGATCGAGGAATTAACTAAAGATGATTTGTATGCAGGATTTATTATGCATTCATAAATAACCACATTTTTATTATGTTTAGGACTGCACAGACAACACGATGGGTGACCACTGCGAGCAGTGCATCCCCGGTTACCATGGCGACGCCTCAGTCGGCACAATGCGCGACTGTCTCATCTGCGCCTGTCCTATGCCTTATGTGTCCAACAAGTAAGTCCCATTTATAATCCAGTGAAAGTAAAAAAGAAATTAATTCCATTTTCACTCCACCAGCTAGGAAATTTCAAATTATTATCATGCAAACCAAACCACCACTCCACACCACTCACCACTCATTAAAATCCCGGGCTTAAGCCGGACAATAATGTTGTACTGAATTTAATTACGACCCGTTGGTGCATATGACTTGAATTTGGAACCTGAACTAAAAAATATAGAAAAAAAGTTATTTTTTTGTAAAAGTATGAAAACTTTTTCTATTTAAGTA
Organism: Tiliacea citrago; assembly: GCA_963921375.1. Classification (NCBI taxonomy): domain Eukaryota; kingdom Metazoa; phylum Arthropoda; class Insecta; order Lepidoptera; family Noctuidae; genus Tiliacea; species Tiliacea citrago. The sequence goes on from OY992780.1 coordinate 27,351,877, forward strand.
CAGTTCGACCAAAAAGTTCTCATTTCATAGGTTGTACTTGCCGGAAAGGAACGAAATAATTTGATAACTCAACTTATTAGAGACATTATAGTGGTAAGAATAATGTATATTAATTAAAATAGAAAAAAACAAATAATTACAGCTGTTTCTTTATCTGTGGCATTAATGGCGGCGTATCATTGTAACAGCTGTTCGGTTGCTGTGGCGTGTAGAATGCGCGTTGAATGTTGGATTTGAGCGTCATATTTACGATATTATTTATTGTGTTTTTGATCAAATTGCATGAGTTTAGATAAAATAGTGTATGACACTGCACATTGCTAGGTAATCCCCGGTTATTTAACAGTTTCATAAACTAATAATTTGAAAATCGAATTTATTTTTATGACCTCGGGTGCGAAAAGTAGAGTATTCTCCTCGGGAATAAAGGTGTCTTCATCTTGGATGAGCTTGAATCCCTCGCTGCACTCAGAATTCTAGTCATAACTCCTTAACGCTTCGCTCAAGATTTAATTCAGAGCCTTCGTTACGTTCGGGATCGAAAATGGACATGCCATCTTCGTAACGAAGGCTTTTTAATCGCTCGTTCAAGAGAACCTCATTAAATTCACATTTTGCGCTCCTAAAAATATTATTGATCCTCTAAAATTATTATTGAACCTCGACCACTCTTGAAAAATGTTTGAACCTCTTTTAGTGAACCTCAAATAATTTCTATGTTGGGGTCGTAAAAATACTAAGTAGCCAAGTTGCGACCAACTTTGGATGTAGCGCTCGCTCGGCTCGCGCGGGTTTGGCCGCAGTTCTAACCTAACCTATTTGGTTCGGGTACCATACCTTAATTAATGCAACCAATTTAGCTCGCGTGTGGTTGGTCACAGTTGGGCGCATAGAGTTTTCAGAGGATCATTAATTTAAAAAAGTGCCCATCTTACATCATCATTCATCATCATCATTTATTGTCATCATGATTTAATAATAATTAATTAGTAGAGCAAAAAGTTTTTAGACGATCAGTTTAATAAGTCCCATTGAAAACAGCGCCTGTGGCAAAAGACACTGATTTATCCCTGTTAGAATCTATTATTATTTGTTCAACAGCCAAAAACGCAACCAGATGATTAGCTCCGTAACTAAGCAAAAACGGTTTGATCTCAAAACAAATATTTTGAACTATCACTCTGCCCACGACTTCCGCGTGGATTTCGGTAATTTCTCCTACTACCGTCCTAAATCCATAATAACCTTTTTTCCATTACAAAAAAATCTCAGTAGCAGCCCGGAGTCGCCCTGGTAGGCTCGCCCCCTATTACATGGGACTTAACATAACTGACGAAATGTGGGTGTACTATAGGTACAGACGCCAGCAGGTCAAGCTACCCAAAACTGTCAAATTGTCCCAATCAACCTTGAACCTTATACTGTAGGGATAAAGTTGAAAATCTATTAATGAAATTTGACAGATTGTAGTAGCTTGATGTGCTGGCGTCTGTACATCTCTGCCTAATCCTTCGGGGAATCCAGGCGTGATATTATGTTTAAAGTGTTGCCTTTGCTTATAATCGTTGGTACCCTATGACGTAGTAAACGAATACTTAAATATAAACTCTTTGCAGCTTTGCTATCGGCTGTGACCTGAGTGAGAACGGTTCCCTCATCTCGTGTCAGTGCAAGCCTGGGTACGGCGGCGCGAGGTGCGAGTTCTGTGCAGCTGGGTACTATGGCGTGCCGGAACAAATCGGTGAGTTTCTTACGATAAGACCTCACAGAAGTCTCACTTAGAGACTCCAATAAGAAGAAAAAAGTACACAAAAAGTGGTTTCAACCTGTAAGAATTTTAAAGCTTTAGAAATGTTATCATTGTCGCATGCAAGCTTACCAAAAAAGGAAAACGTCAACATCAAAATGACAGGTCACGGGAAAGGATTAGGCAAAGTAGGTTCTAAAGGCTACAAAAAAATCTACGAGACAACTTTAAGGAATCACGAAACCTGCTATTTAAAGATAGTGTTAATGTGAGAATGAACTGTATATATATTAAATTAATAAAAGAAAGGCGCTTTTTAAAATAGTAGTAATAGTAATTTTTACTTCCTCCCTTAACTGGTAAAAGAAAAGATCGACCAAAAAATCATAAAAATCAATAGACAAAATAATATCAAAAACATAGACAAACCTCAAGGAGCGTTATGCACAGATACAGTTTCAAAGGTCATGGGGCCAGTGTCTGGATAGGCACTATCTACCGGATGAATAAAAAAGGAATTTGATTATCTGCCCGATAAGTTAACAGGGACTTATCTGAACGTCTTGAAGGCTGCAAGTTCAGTTATGGTTGACGTCAACCTTGATTAATCAAGGTTCATCAAATCCTGTGCCAGTGTATCACAAATATTCAAAAGGCTGATTTTACTCTTGCTTTGACCCTTAGGCCGAGATTTCTAAACGTCTCTATCTAGCTCTTGTAGTTTGACAGTTGTGCTGTAGTAACAGGAATAACGGTTAGCCTAACCACGTGCTATGTAACGTTTATAGATCTCAGTCAGTGAGATTCACAGACTGCGCTTTGACTATACTTGCCTAAGTTAGCGTGTCATACGAATACGAACCTTATTGTTAAAGAAAATTTAAAAAACCCCGTTACAGAAATGACCTCTAAAACGTAAAAAAATCATATGTATTGGCCCTTCAAGTTTAATGAAATTAGGTTTACAGCAGCTATCGTTTCTATCCCGCCATGACGAGCCAAAATAAAAATCAGGGGCACTACCTACCTTTTCTCGATGGGTTTCGTCGTATTTTCAAACCCTCATAGCTTCGACCTGGTAGAAAGTTCCAATTCCCAGGATCAGATGTGGTTAGCAAACTTATAAAGCACTAAGTTTTATTTGTCTAGCTTTTTTTACTTTGGTTATTAATAATACCTAAAATCTTCGATCAACAATTTAGTACTAATTTCCAATGACCGCATTAAAAACGGCCGGAAAAATAAGACCACACATAATATTGTTGTGGTCTTATTTTGCAACATAGTTTTTCAACCTTATTGCTTAGAAATTATGTTTTATTTTCCCATAAATATTTTAGTCCTTCTTTTAAAAATACTTTTACTTTTCAATTGAAGTAGTAAATATATTGCAAACGATTATACAGTTTATGTTCGAGTGTTAAGGTTTATAATTAAGTTACATGCAGTCGCGGCCACTTTTGCGATGTGTTTTTGTTCCTAATCCTTAATCTAGTGCTATTATTGATCGAAGCCTAAATAAAATACATCGATTTCGTCATTGGCTGATTGACTCGCTCACTCAGTCACTCACTTATCAAAACCTGAAAGCTGAAATTTGGTAAGCAGGCTAGGATTTGTACACAAACAACAGAAAAATTAAAAAAATGTGTAACTTACACCCTCCCACCCCCGTATCGAGGGGCAGGTCTGTATATAAAATAAATCCTCTAGAGTACTTCCCGAAGGCCTAGAAATCCCACCAAAAACATTTCATGGAAAGGAGGTTGCCAAGACTTAAAGTTATCATAATGATATAATTTAGAGCCAAGCCCCTAACTCTACAACAAACCTTACATCTTGGTAAAAATGTATGGCTTGACCATTCCATTGAACTATTGCATGACACAACCTTTTTTTTTTTTTTTTTAATTTATTTATTCAAAATCTGTATTAACAATTACATACATAAAGTCTGCCAAACTTTATGTATGTAATTGTTAAAGACCGGTGACTTAATTTCTTACCATAAGCCCATAGGAGTGTCTGTGCGACGGCCGCGAAACGGCCAAGTCGTACATTTAGTCCAAAATGTAAGGTTTGTAGAGTAAGGCAAAACGAAAAAGGTTAAAAATAAGGTTCACATTTGTACGAAACGCCTACTTTACTAAGTGCGCAAGTAATCTGTGATTCTTGCCCTCAACCTCTTTTAACTCAGTCAAATTATTTATTTCAGATAGGCACATAACAGGCATATTTCAACGAAAATTTAAAAAAAATAAAATTGATTCTAGTTGCCCCCTTCCAAAAGATAGCCTCGTATGGAGAAGAATGGGCTCTCCACCGAAACTCCATCGTTACTCTTTTAAAAATATTTTACAATATTTTTTTTGGTACATTAATTGTTATATAATTAATGTACCAAAAAAAATATTGTAAAATATTTTTTAAAGAATAACTAATATAAGAAGACGATGGAACTAGAATAAATTACTATACCACAATAGGTAAAAAGAATTAAATAATTAAGCAATGACAGATAATTTAATTATGAGTTAGATACATGGTGCTCTCATATTTACAAACATCGTAAAAGTATAATTAGGTTTTCCTAAACAAAATAAGTCAGTGTGTCACAATGATCACAGAATGTAAAATCAATGTCATAAAAATAATAAATTATACAATTAAAATTGCAACCAGTTTGATTTTATCCAGACTCTAGATTGTCCTTTGGAGCTAGACCAGCATGTTTCCATGCATTCTTATCTTGGATATAATCTCTGCAAAGAGTTCCCAAAACTAAAGTACTTATTATTCCCAGGCGACTACTGCAAGCCCTGCAACTGCTCCGGCAACATCAACCCCAACGACCCCGGCTCCTGTGACAGCATCACCGGCGACTGTCTGAAGTGCGTGAACAACACCGCCGGCGCCGCCTGCAACCTGTGCGCGCCCGGCTTCTACGGAGACGCCATCTTGTCCAAGAACTGCACCGGTAAGAGCTTATTAATTTATCATTTTGAGTTCTTCTGTTACAGGTATATAAAGGGTGTCTCAGAATGTTTTTCGTTTTTAGATTTTAAATAAAAAACAACAATATCAATCAAAACTAGTTTTATTTATTGTTAAATTAAAGAGCAGTTCTTGAAGTTTATTTATGAAAAACAACCGTTTGCAAATGTGCACCATTCAGTTGTTCACACTCATTTAACCTGGAGCTAAAATTTTCAATCACTCGCTGGAGCATCGCTCTTGGAATAGAGTTGATTTCTTCAGTGATTCTTTGCTTCAAAACATTCAGGTTGGGTGGCAATGGATTGTAAACTTTACTTTTTAGGTAGCCCCATAGGAAAAAATCAGCAGGCGTTAAATCAGGGCTCCTCGGTGGCCAGTTGATGTCTCCTCGGCGACTTATCACTCTTCCAGGAAAAAAATCGTGAAGAGCAGCTAATGAGTCATTTGTAACATGAGAAGTGGCTCCATCTTGCTGGAAAAAGGTGTTGCGGTTGTAGCCATACTGGTTTTGCATTTCTGTAGCCAAAAAAGTCCGGATCATATGGCAATATCGATCAGAATTAACGGTCTGAGTTCGACCTCGGTCATCCTCAAAAAAATAAGGACCGATAATTCCTTGACTTGATATGGCAGCCCAAACAACAACTTTTGGCGAGTGCAAGGGCTTCTGATGCAGTTCTAGCGGATTTTCGGAAGCCCAGTATCTGCAATTTTGTTTATTCACGTGACCGTTGATGTGAAAATTCGATTCGTCGGAGAACCAGATGTTATTGAAACTCCTAAAACGGTTTTTCATTGTCCTGCAGAATTCGACTCGTTTTTCAGGATCATCAGGCTTCATTTCTTGAACAATAACAATTTTATAGGGGTGAAAATGTAAGTCTTTCGAAATAATGCGATGAACCGTAGATTTGTTCAAATTAAGAGAAGCTGCGCGCAATCTCAACGACTGTCGTGGGTCGTCCATAACAGACTGGCGAACGCGGTCGACGTTCATGCTCGTTCTTGATGTCCTTTTGCGCCCAGAAGATTTGTCCGGCATTGTATTCCCAGTCTCTTCAAACTTGCACACCCAATGTTTAATTAAATTGGCACTTGGCACATGTCTTAAGCTTGTTAAATTAAAATGTGTCCTGTAGAGACGACGAACAATAGTGTAGGAATCGTTGTTTTTATAAAACGCTCGCACGCAAAATGCGCGCTGCGGTCCCGTGAAACGATTCATGGCTACTAAACTTAGCAAGCCGGCCAAGCATTTGAGAGCACTCCCCTCCCCTGCTACCTGCGGTTGGCGCGTATTGGTCAATTCAAAAACGAAAAACATTCTGAGACACCCTTTACTATATTACATATTCTATACTTAAAAGAAGGCCTGCCTCTACGACTTATTTGTTAAAACCTGTTGATTATGAAATAAAAACTTATTATTAAAATCAGCATCTTCATTCAACCAAAAACGTCCACTGGATATATGAATAATAATAATACCAGCCTATTATTGTGCCACTGCAGGGCAAAGGCCTCTTCTGATACTGAGAAGGCACAAGCAATGATCACCACGCTTTCTCAGTGTTTATTGGCGATTTCAATTAAATAAATCAAGGTTCTTGTCATGTCATCATGTCAGTCATGTCGAAGAACTATAGAAAGTACTTAAAAATTAAAGAAGTCGCATTAGCAGTCTAGATTTGAACCCACAACTTCGTGCATAAGAGGCGAGGACTTCACATCACGACACATAGGCCCCAATTATAGTGATTCCAAATAAAGTCTTTCGGCCCACATAGATCTTTTGTGCGAGCAATGTGCCCTGTTTTCTCTTCTTCTTCTTCCATCCCTTAATCCCAATTCTATATGGGGTCGGGTCTTCTTGTACAGCGGCGCTATGACACTCAATCCTGGGTTGTCATTGGAGTTAGGTGCTGTGCTTTCATCCCCCTCTTGATACTAGACCACCGTGTAGCGGGGCATCTTTCTCTTCCCAGGCGTTTGGTATCAATATTCTGGACTGTTTTTACTGAGAAACTATCATGCCTTCTCATTACGTGGCCGTACAATATAAGCCTGCTTTCTTTTAGTTTGTCCGTTATTGGGGCCACTCCGAAAGATCCTCTCACGTGCTCCTTGCGTATACTGTCCAGACGTGTTACACCGCCCAGCGCAGCATCTTCATTTCGGATGTATGCAATTGCTGTTCGTGTTATTTTGCCGTTGTCCAGCACCCCGCTCCATACAACATTGCAGGTCATAATTTCCACACTCAGAGCCGTCACCCAAAAACCAATCAGACACCAGAATATATTTACATACAGACATACATACATACCTACATACAAATATAATATAACATACATACGAATTTTTTGATGTCCTATGATTATTTCCCCTTCTTTTTAGGTTTCCGTACCCAAAGAGTAAAACGGGAACCCTATTACTAAGGCTCCGCCGTCTGTCTGTCTGTCCGTCTGTCACCAGGCTGTATCTCATGATCCGTGATAGTTAGACAGTTGAAATTTTCACAGATGATGTATTTCTAAAAACAGAATAACATAAATATTTAAGGGGGCTCCCATACAACAAACGAGATTTTTTTGCTCGTTTTTGCTCGATATTGATAACGGCAACAGGTAGACGTTTGCAATATTCACAGAATATTTAGTTATATATTCACTTTAAAATTAAATAATTAAATTAAAATAAAACAAATATTTAAGGGGGCTCCCATACAACAAACGTGATTTTTTTGCCATTTTTATAGATAATGGTACGGAACCCTTCGTGCGCGAGTCCTACTCGCACTTGGCCGGTTTTTTATATACTTGCACATTTATTATTATTTTAAGTCTGTTAGTTTTTAAATGACATACATAATTACAAAAATTAGATTATGCAAAGACTGAAACGATCTTAATTATTTTAAAATGTATTCGTAAGTGCGATATATATTATTTACATAAACTTATAGACCGCGTTTCACCATTGTTAAACACACACACCTCGCCCTCGCTCGGACACGTAGGTACTCACGCCCAGTACTCTGTTCTGACGCTCGACGTGAAGACTCAGGACTAATATATATTGCACCCACAGACGCAGCACACTCCAGGGGCACAAAAAGCACCTCGCAATACGAGTATTGAAAAAAAGAAAAAATAGGCTGTCATAGTGACTGCCGACAGGAGTGAAAACTTATTTCTCAACGCGCCTAAAGAAGTTTTATTAAATAATGATTATCTAAAACACAATTTAAACAATGCACAGTATACACAAATTTAAATTTTCACGTGGTCTATTTAACTTAAATTACTGCTGCTACAGCATGCCGGTGACGCGAACCCATAAGTGTTTCCCCTACCAAAAATCGCTCAACGTGCTAAGAAGTTTTCACTTGAAAAAAAATCCAAAAATTCAATTTAATTATTTCCTCTCAGTTCTTGGAACTCTACTCCTATTTCTTAGTACGTAAGTGCCGTTGTAAGAGGATGTGAGCCTGGAGGTCTGTCATACAGGTCCCGAACCCAGCTCTCACAAAGGTTAACTTCTACTTCTAATTCTTTTTTAAGGCCGTCTTGTAGTGCGGTGTGTAGCCGGCTGTAACTGGCCGGGGTCGTTGCAACCTCTTTAACTGCTAGATTTTGTGTATATTTGCTCCATAGAAAAAAATAGTAAGGAAATTATAAAATGTGTTCTCACCAAGTACCTACTAAAAAACAATAAGCCTACCTATCTTTTGGTATAACTTTTACATGGTTTAACGAAGTAATCTCTTCAAGGTACACGTTTTAAATAGCGATTTAGTGTCATCTTTGTGATTTTTTTTTATCGAGCCAATTAATTTAATTCATGTTTCTATCTTCACACAGTGCTTGATAATATGTTCAATTTTCTTAAAATATTTTCTTTTTGCGCAAAATTTATATTTTGCTAGATTTACAGAGGTTTAAAAAGTATTGCAACCTCGCCTTAAACTATTCTCTTTTATTCCTAATTTTTTTTGTTTTATTTTTTATTAATTAATTCAGACATAATAATGAAAATCAAATTAATGCTTGGTTACTGTATCGTATTATTGTAAATTAAAACTTTTTTTTATTAGCATGTAAATTTTTTATAATAGCATTAATATTGTTTTTTTTTATGTATTCTTAATTTTAATTATGTATTTAGAGCATGTGTACTCGATAATGTGTGAGCTGTGGTTACCTGTAATTGAGTGTGCATTACAGGATAATGTATATTAGACAAGTTTTTGTTATTGTAAAAGATAATTGTAATGTATCTCGTTGGTAATCCTTAAATAAATAAGTAAACTTGCTGTTACTTATGACACCTATGAACCAAACCTATGAAAATAAATAAATGAACAATTTATATTATTAATCCTACACCACTATCTCCCTCCAGCATGCAGCTGTGACGAATTTGGAATGGAGCGTTGTGACCCAGCCACGGGTATTTGCGAGTGTCGTCCCGGCGTGATCGGCAACCGATGTGACCAGTGCGCGCCCAACCACTACGGCCTCAACAGCGGCCAGGGATGCACGCCTTGCGACTGCGGCATCGCTTCGGCGTCCGCTCAGTGCGATCATAACACTGGACAGTGCAAGTTAGTAATCTTTTAAGACAGTAAATTTGCAAGTACATTCGTGGAATGATATGCAACTTTAGGTAAATTGTCGTTGCAAATGTCAGTTCGAAAAGGTGACGGTCGTTTTCGAGTGTATAACTGTATACCCTTAGTTGCAAGAAACACGATGATCTTACAAACTATAATACAGAGTACCACAAACATTTCATTTTAAATATGAATATATGAATCTCACACTGCTAAAATCAATATCTAACGTTCAACGGCCTAGCCTTATTATATAGCATGCAAAAATTTTCACTACCCTATTGAAACAACTACTGACTTTTTTATGTTTTATGTTATTCTAGTTGTTCCAAAGGAGTGACCGGTAAACATTGCGACCAGTGCGCGGCTGGATACTGGAACTACACCAAGGAGGGATGCGACCGTAAGTAGCATTCTACTGCACGAAATTGTTGTTGAGCCCTGTATAGTTGTGTCTACTATTTGTATACAAAACTTATAGGAATAATGTCAAAAAGGTAAACAAAATAGTTTACAATACTTGTCTGAAGCAACGTCAATATGATACGTGTTTTATGCTTTATGTGTTCACTATAACTTGATGTGTGACGCGATTGGTAGCACTGAATTGCAGTCATGTGATTGGTAGTTCTGTTCTGTCAGTCGCTATTTTAAACTCTATTAGTATTGAAACTAAGACCGCAAAATTCAGTGCTAAGTGAGTGTGATTATAACATGACGCGTGTGGCGTTCACACGCGTCATGTTATAATGAACGCACTATACGACATGTTTTGACAAGTCTTTTACAATACTTGGGTGTAAATGCGGGGTTATAAACCTTTTATATCCTCCCCTTTATCCCGGCCGTTTAAAACTTGTCTAACATACATGTATTTCCAACAGACTGTAACTGCAACACGGGCTATTCGCTTGGGTTCACGTGCAATGCGACCGGCCAGTGCGAGTGTCTGCCCGGCGTCGTCGGAGAGAAGTGCAACAGGTGCCCGGAAAGGTAACAGATTTACATACATACGTATAGAATACCAATGTATTACCGTCCTACTGCAGGGCAGAAGCCTCTTCTCATACAGAGAAGGCACTAGCATTGGTCACCATCATTCATGCATCTTGCTGCAGAGGGGTAGGCAGAAACTATATAACGTTTCATACTACAGTCCCGACAAGGAATAAATCCAATACTTAAAGTTAAAATTGTTGCAATCAAATTTTCTGTCAATTGAACTACTAAATATTAAACCGTTAATAAGTTAAGCAGGATACTTTGCCGCCAAAAATAATAATTATGGCTTCTATAATAAAAAGCGCCCAAAATTATTTACGTTTTGTGCGCTTTTGATTATGGAAGCCGTAATAATTTTTTGTTTTGCAAATTCTTTATATGCATTTTTAATACTCTAGTAGAACTCCAGACATTAATTTCTAACATAAAATTTCTTATCCATAACTGTGAACATATAATTGTTATTGTCACAGGGATCCGTGCTTAAATCCCACCCTGTATTAATGTTCTCAGGTGGGTTCTGATTCCAAGCGAGGGTTGCCTGGAGTGCGACTCCTGCACAGATGCACTGCTTTTCACCATCGAAGACATGAGTGCACTGCTTGCCAACGAAACAAAAGACTTCAAGGTACGATTTCATTATTATATTTTGGCTAATAAAAAAATATATTTTGCACTGCGTAATATTCTACGGTAGCAAATTGCTGCTAACCAACTAAAACTGTCATCGTGACAATTTTAGGAAGTTAAGTTGTCACATAACTTAGCCGTAGGTAATTAATAATAAAGGTCTACAGGTACCGTATTATGACGTTTTAATGCTATCATGATTCCAGTGCAAGAGAGAGATGGATCTATACATGACCGCTAGCACCGTCCCTTTTTCGGTCTGGAATCATAATGGCATTTATACTTCATAATACGGCCCCTGCAGTGGTTCTCAAACTTTTGTGGCGAGGGAACCCTTTTGGAAAACTAAATATTAGACGGAGCCCTAAAAAAATCATAAATGGTTTTATGTGTATTCTTTACATTACTTGACATTAACATTAATTTGCATATTTTATTACTTTCTGTTGGAATATTTATACTCCATTGGTTTAGGTAGTTAAATAAAGGTAAACAAATCATAAAAAGGGTTTTTATAGATGACACTTTCTTGTTTAAAAATACGTTGTAACTCATAACCAAATTAAATTTATTTTTGATTCATAGGACAGTTTCCTCTTTTATTACTGTGTGTTAAACTTCATCATACATTCTTAAACTACTCTTCGTAGATGTAACTGCTTGAGCACAATTTTTTTGTTAGATTTATAACAATACTATAATATTTTGTAATCTGTCTATTGTAAAAAGCCCAAAAAGACAGGCTCTCTAAACGTCAACGAAATAAAATGTTGCTAAATTGAAGAGTACAACCGTGACGTAGTATGACAATTGAAGTGACAGGTATTACGTTTAGTTGGTTAATTACCAGCTCTCTCGTCACGTGGTTTTTTTTGTTTGCCATTATTGAACTACCTAAATCAATGGAGTATAGATGATTTTATTTTACTCTGATTGCAAAGTAAAATATAATAGGTACCCATTTAGTATTTATTTTTGGCTTTGCGAAGCACTACGCGTTGGTGGAGCACACTTTAAGTATGGCTGGTCTACAGGATAGGATTCTCCAAAATTGGAACTGTTTTTGGCCCATTGGCCACTGGCCCAACGTACTTTGCCTTTTAGCTTATCCGATAAAACAATTTATTGCTTCTATACCTATGCATAAATCACTGTATAATTCACACACCAATTATACCAATATCTCCTTACCTACAGGACAAGGCCGACTCGTTCTTCACAACACAGCGGCTGAACTACATCGCAAATCAGACGCAGCTTCTTCAGCCGAAAGTCGCTGAACTCAAGAACGTGGATGTGGTTGATGTTACCGCCGCCGTCAAGACCTTGGAGAACAGCGCCAAGAATCTACTTAGATCTGTAAGTTTATTAACACTTTGTGTGCGTGAAGAAACTATAGTTACGGTTTAAGACATTTATTTCTCAAAAATTGAATATAAAGTTATTCACTTAAAATGAGAAACGCTATTTGAATACTTACAAATAAAAGTTCATTGGAAGGAGTATCGGAACGGTATGGTTAAGCTGGTATGTGTGATGCTGTTCCACAACGGAGGTGACACTTTATATCGTGCCCTGCATGCCCTGATACCTACTGTAGAGTTGATGGACTCTAAACTAAGTCGGCCCAGTATTTAGCTACAAGTTTGGCGCAAAACTCTTAACTAAATTGAACACCTAAAAAAAAGGTCTTAAAAAATGTTACGAGGTTTTTGATTAAATACAGCTGTATATTGAATAACGACGTGAAAAAGGGAAGAGCGAGATAGCACGATTAGAAAGAGTTAGCCATATAACAGTGACCACAAATTAGAAAATAACACTCTAATGTCAGTTAGACAAGCCTACAGATTTACCAGTACATATTCTAACATAAATTCTGAGCCGACTCAGTTGAGAGTGTCATTGACACGCTAAGAAGATAGTATATGCAATCGACGTGAATCTATTGTGACCTTCTTCTAATGACTGGTTGGTGGCTTATATTTGGTGGCGTTAATTTCTTTTAAAACGCTTTCCCAGTCCAGAGACGTAGTGGGAAAAACTTAATGATGAAATTACATCCATTTATAAAACTTGGTACCTCCGTATCTGAGGCAGGCCGAGCGTAGCAGGCAAAAATGTCGTGTCAAAGTGACGTACTATTGGTACAATCACAGTTACGCGACGCTAGCGCAGCGTCTATGCGATATTAATGCCTACACTGGACATAGCACGCTCAGTTTTTAGGGTTCCATAAGTCCGAAAGAAAAACGGAGCCCTTATAGAATCACTCGTGTCTCTGTCTGTCCGTCTGTCACAGCTCATTAATTCCGAATCTACTGTTCCGATTAAGTTGAAATTTGGTACACATATAAATTTCTTAACCTAAACACGGATATGTAACGCAGTTTGCCGATTGGCACGTGCTGAATGAAAGCCGAATATGTGTAGTTATTGCTTCGGGTCACCTACTAACACCACCTATTCCCCACAGGCGGAATTCGCAGCCACGGACTCCGACAAACAAATCACCAGGGCAGCAGACATAGCCGCCGATGCCGACAAGACCCTGGCTTCAGTTCGCGACAGCAGTGAGAAGGCCAAGGCTATAGTGACTCATGTGGCCGAACTAGCCACTGGCTTGGAACTGAGTCAGCAACCGAAGGTTGACAGCGCGCTGGCTGAGGCTAGGCAGATTAAGGGGGATATTTCTGGTACGTAAAAAGAAGAAAAACATTTATTTGCACTAAACGTAACCTGCGGGCCGAGCACGGGCGTGCCAAGACGTTTGTGACAAGATATGATAAATATGTCATGTCAATTTGTACTAGCATTTTATGACAAAACAGTTTTATCGCTCAAACTGTGATAAAATGTGTGACTCAAGTCATGCCACAGTAGGCCGTGCTCGCCCCGCTAATGATTAATGTAAATCGTAGCTAAAACTAGGGTTTCCTAAGACAGCAGTGCCGATACATAGCGGCCGTAATTTGCTGTCGTGACAACATGGCTTGTGCCTAAGTAAGGGGCTCGTGGCTAAGAAATAACAGCCGCACGGCTCGATCGATCTGGTTAAGCTACGCTTGCCGCGGTTCGTCCGTGGATGGGTGACCATCTTTAGATACCAAGACCGCTCGTTAGTCCCGGCTGTCATTCGTAAATTTTCGTCGTTACGTGTAGTGAAAAGATCGAAAGCCTGACAACCAGTCTTACCAACGGGTATCGTTTTTTACCCAGACAGTTACTGGGTTGTGGAGCTCAGATAGGCAGTCACTCCATGTAAAGACTGGAAGCCGACCCCAACGTAGTTGCGAAAAGGCTAGGCCGATGATGACGTCATGGCAACTTGTTAATAAGTAATTAGTAGACGTAGTTACGTAGACCGCGCTAATTATAAAGTCAAAACACCGTTGCCGCTACTTTCATGACCGTTATTATCTCCTTTATTTCATTTTATACATTTATATAAATTACATTTTTAAATATTAGAATATAAAAAAATATATAAAAACATTTAAAAATATAAAAAATAGTAGCCCACCGGTATCGGGAACAAGGACATGACCGTTATTATTATTATTAGCTTTATTTCCAGACTACAATGGGGTCTATAGTGTTAGTAACAAAAAAGCTTAGCCTATGTTAGTACTTAAGGGCGGCCACCCCGACATAGTTTTTATACAAACGCTCGTACGTGATTATGGCGTTGTAACACATCTTTCTTTGAAATTTTTGAGCTAATATGTATCTTGTGCACTATATCTAGGTTTCTATGCAAGCAGAAAATAAATTTTTTGAAAAAAAAATTCAGTTCAGTCTGCAAAAATCTGCTTTTTTGCACAAATTTTACCTGAACTTTGGCCATTCATAATGTACTCATAAATTGTTAATGTTAACAAAACATTACGATAGAAACCTGGCAAATGTAATGGAGATTCTAAATGACCAACATTTATTTCACAAACTGCTAAGGCTTACCCAAAAACACGTATTTCCTGGAACAAGTTTTATGAAATTTCCGCACACTATTTTTCATTCAATGTTATCGCGTTCTCACTTTGTTAATAGTTTTCACTTGCGCTGGATGAAACAACAAACTTTTCGACTATGCTCGCGTTGAAGATAGACGGACCGGGAAGGCCCCTCTTAATAACTAAAACAGATCAAGTGCGGTTTGCAAGCGCCCACACTAGCGGGCTGTCTGCCCGGGCGGCTATCGATTGCAGGATAGTGTTGGGACTACCACGCAGCCTAAGGAGTAGCGAGGCAGATTTCTTACGCCACAGTGCATCAAAGCCGTCAGTGCGTGCGTCTGCAAACATTGCCGAGGCACTACAGTAGCGCGGCAATCACCTGAATGCGTTATTGTATTGGATACGCAGAGCGTTGTAAGCTTTTTGTGTTTAAGTGAACCACAGGGCTCCCGAGTACAGTGCTGTGCAGTATGCCTTAAAAAGGGTTATTTTAATTGCGTCTGTACATTGAGAAAATCTGCGGGCCAACATATTCGCCCTAACTGACAATGCTCTGCGTTCCCTCTCTAGATCCATATCATCCTTCAGGTCATCAGTAACCAGATGGCCCACGTATTTAAATTTATATACCCTGTTTATAGTGTGACCTTTTCTTAGAAGAGGAGGGATAGTAGTGGGACACCTGGTGCCAGACCTGAAGACCATGAGTTCTATCTTACTGCTGTTATACACTAGCCCATGAGTCGCAGCGTACGACTCGCACACATTGAGTAGCTTTCGGAGCGCACCGATCGAGGGAGCCAGCAGCACCATATCGTCTGCGTAGCTAATGTTGTTAAAACAAACTCCATCCACGTAGCAGCCGACACGTGTGCTGCTGAGTCGCTCAATCAATGCATTAACATACAGACCGAAGAGTACAGGTGAGGACAGGCCCCCCTGCCTCACCCCGCACTCAGGCCGGCATGGCTCCGAAAGCTCTCCTGCCCATCGCACTTGAGTCTCTTGGTTCAGGTACCAGTGCTTGAGGAGATATATGAACTCTGGCGGCAGCGCTGTCTCTTCTAGCTTGTGCTAGAAGATACAGTTATATGGCTGCTCAAATGTCTAAGCGTCTCCAAGCTTAGTTCTGGATCTGGGTAGACAAAAGAGTCATCGACACTTTACGAAGGGAGAGAGCCTACACAAGTGACGCAGCAAACATTCTTTCGCTGCCACACAGGACATTCGCTTTATCATCTAAACTTTTTATCTCTACTCGTCATAAGCCAATACTCTCGTGCCGAAATAACCCGCACGACAATAAAAACAACTCTCAATGTCGTCGCTACCACAGGTACACCGCTATCACTGTCAGACTGCATACAAAAGAAAGAGAAGCGCGATGACACAACGCTTGTAATTTATTGCAAAATATGAAGCAATTATTTAATTACTCAAAAATTATTAAACTCAAAGTAAAGGGTTAGTTTACCGTTAATTTGAATCGAGATTTTTTTGAGGATCAAGAATAACATATATTTTTCCGCTACCACAAACTATATAGATTTGGCAATTTTTTTGTTTAAGACAAGCCTACTTATATTATTTGCCTCTTGTCAGCGCCTTAATGGCACGTGTAATATTATACGAAAGAAGATCTTCTCCTCTAACACAAAATTCGTATCATAGAGAGGCCAAATTCATGTTTATTGTGTTCCACAGCGAAGGACCTGGCACCAAAGAAGCAGCAAGCAGACAGCGCATTCACGAACGCGACCAAACAGATCGAGCGCATGAATGTTTTCGTACAACCAGTCAATGAACAGACTAAGGTAAATACTCGTATAATAGTTATTAATAAAATTAATATGTTTTATTCCATAGATCATACATCAGTAAAGGCGTTTAGCACTTTTAAAGGCAAAATGGTATCCGTACAGCGTTCGTTGTCCGTCTGTCCGTCAAGACCCTTTTTCTCAGGAACGCGTGGAGGTATCAAGTTGAAATTAATATCAAATACGTAGGTCTATGGTCCCTTGAAGCTCTAAAAAAATAAACTTTAAGTCAACGCAATAAAACTTATGGCAATTTTTGCGACATATTTTGATACTCGCAAACAAATCAGAACCTATAAGGTACTTCCCGTTGACCTAGAATCATGAAATTTGGCAAGACGCAAGGTCTTACAGCACAAGTAAAGGAAAAAGTCCGAAAATTGTTAATTTATAGTTTTATCACATTAAAAAAATTGTGATTAGAAACTTACAGTTGCAATTGGGAAATTGACCGTGGCTTATATCGATGTATGGGAGAACATGTTTTTGAACTACAATGTTAAGTTTAATCTTGGGAAAAGTTCATCCCAGCTACGGAGCCCTTAATTGTACGTGTTCCGACACGCACTTGGCCGGTTTTTTAATTATTAATAGCACCGGTCATTCTGAAATCAACTAAATCTGTACTATTGTAAAGTCGATATTTCTATCAAGTGAAAATAACATCAATAAAATTGGAAACACCTATTTGAGTATGGAATAGAGTTAACATCAGGAGTCCTAAAGTCCATTCAGATTCCTTTATTTTTATTTCGAAGCCCGATTAACCTTTACCTTTGTATATGTGTTTACATAATGCCTTTTTACTCCTACAAACTAATTCCGAAAGGCCAATCAAGAAGAAAATTTGCTAACGGATGGTTCAGAGATGTGATTGGCTTTTATTTTTCTGTAATAACAACAGCCAATCAAATCACTTCACATGAAATGATTTGATTAGATAATTTTCGCATTGATTGGCCTTTAAACCAGCCACCGATGCTAATGCTAATCTCAAATGACCACCATATTTTGTTTGTGGATCAGTTATTTGTTCGCATTGGACAATAAGCCGCTCAACAACTTAAAAAAAAATCGGTTGTCTGTAAAGTCGGTTTACTGACGATAGTTGAACGTGACAACGTCATAAGCCTTAAATGGAACGCCTCAGAGCGAGGTAACGCCGCATGAGTCATGTTTTTTCGTGCGTGCAGCCGGCTCCATCGAATTATAAGACGTTGTCACGTCAAAAATACTAAATCCACTTAGGATACCTTCTTCTTCTTTTACCTAAGAAGCCACTAATCTATTCTTCGTTTTCTTACAGAAATTCCACATCCTAGTGAACGACACGCGTGACTTGAAGACCAAGTTAGATGAGATGTTAGAATACACTGACTTGGCGCAACATACCGCTGACAGTGCCGAGCAACTTAACGCTAAGAACAGGTACGGAAAGATTTAGAGGTTATTGCTTAATAAAATCAACCTATAATGTTCCCACTGCTGGGACACAGGCCTCCTCTCTTCGAGAGTGAGTGGGCTGTAATCTACCACGTGGGCCCAGTACGGGTTGGTAGATAATACATACGTCTTCGAATTTTTAGTCTTAGGACATGCCGTTTTGAATGAAGTGGAGATTAAATTATTTACACAAAGTAAAGCGAATGCCTGGGTTAGAACCCACGACCTACAACTCGTAAGTCAGCACCATTACCACTGGGCGATCACTGCTCTAGAGGTTATTAATTTTTTCTAACTTCTCAGACAGATGTTTTTCTATTGCTACTCTATTGTAGAATAGAAATCGCTTGCTTACCCTTCTTGGTAGAAAACTGTCAACTGTCTTCACGGAAACGTCATTTTTGTCTACTCTTCCGTCGACAAAACGGTTCTCGTGGCAAGCCTGCAGTTGGGGGACTGTCTTAAGGCTGTCTATTGCTATTATAAAAGTGCTGATTCTAAGCCTAATTTGAATGAATTATTTTTGATTTTGATAACAAACTTAGAATGAACCTTCTCGGGATGCCGTGTCTTGGAAACGTTAACCCGTTCGCCCCGGCTGTCATTCGTATATTTTTGCCATTAGTTACGGGTATTCAAAAGGTCAAAAGCCTGACAACCAGTCTTACCAAGGGGTATCGTGTTACCCAGTAAGTAGATTGTGGAGGTTAGATAGGCAGTCGCTCCATGTCAAATACTGGTATTCAGCTTTATCCGGTTAGACTGGAAGCCAATCCCACATTTAGAAAAGGCTAGAACCTTCAAGTTCTTCGTCCATTCAAAAACAAATTAATATGGACGTAGCTATACAACACGAATAGCACCATAATTTCGCGGGCTATCACTGCGGATCCACCTACATGCTTTAAAAGCCGCTCGACAATTTTAAAACAAATTGTATGTTTTTCCAGACACTCAAAATTCGGCAGCAAAGTGACTTCCGTTACCAAACTAAACACGGCTGCAATGACAGACCTCATAGACGCCGGTTACCACATCGGTAACGGAACATTCTTCAACCTAGTCGCGGCCACTGTGGTGGACAACTCCACCAAGGCGCTGGATAACATAAGGACTGCTAACCAGGACGTGGTGGATAGACTAGCTGACCTAGAAGAGAATATGCCTGAACTCAGGAACCTGACTGATGTTGCTAATCATCATACCTCTATGTTGAGGAACAGGGTGAGTAAACTAACCTAACTGAATACCTAAATAAAAACTTACGGTTCGATTTCAAGTTTTGGCGCTGACCCGAGCGTTGATAATTAAACAGTGCGTTTAAAAAAAAAAACTTTACTTGTGGATTGAAAAAAGAATAATACATTTTTTTTTTTAATTGAATGATGTTTTAGGATAAAAATAAATCGCAACATGAAGCACGTTTTGTCACATAGTGTGGACAAGCCTTTAAAAGGTTGGTTCTAGTACTTCTAAAGTAGTATCACCAGCTAGGCAAAGTTTCCATCCCACCAAACCAGCAAGTAAAACAAGGAAGAACATTTGAATTACAATCTATATAAATACAAATTAATGGTTATCTAACCGTTAATTTGTAATTTTAAACATGTGTTGCTAAGCGCAAAACTCGAGAACGGCTGAACCTATTTGGTTTATATGTAGTTAATAGTCCCAATTAGGTTCCTACGGGAAAAAAAGAAAAATCGCAAATATAAAAATATCTTGAAATTCGCATGGGGACGGGAAAAAAGGTATAGGCGCGGGTAACGTCGTGGGGCGTCGGCTAGTTCTTAATATACGAATGTCACCTACGTTAGGACGTTACAACAATGTTTATTTTATAATGGGTAAGCCCATTAAACGACATAGATTGATTAAAAACAAGTCACACTGATGGTGTACATAGTGCATTGCTGCAGCGGCCTGCAAAAGGGGCATTGATGGACGACCGTGAAAATGTAGGCCGAGGCACTCATACGTGAGTCCATCAATGCCTGGTTGCGGCCAAGGCTTGTATAGTGCTTTTCTCAAATAATGCGCGGAAATTCAAACAAAGTGAATTTATATTTATTTATAAATTGTAAATTCCAGATTCAATGACAAACAACGATAATTTTTTACGCGCCAATCTGTTCATTAGTTTTTTTTTTTCTATTTGCAAACCAGTTCTAAATTTAAATAAAATCTTTGATAAGTTCATTTTTAAATTACACAATAAATATGAGATTAATTAGTACATTACTGCCGCGGTCTATAATGACTACTTTGCTGGTCGCGCTGATGATGGTCGACAGCGCAGCGTAGCGCAGCTCCAGGCCGACACAACGTGGTCAGCGTGCAGCACTTGATGGACGAGCTGAGATAAAGGCCGAGGCCGTAGGTCGAGGCCTTAACAGCGAGGACAGCAAGGGCTGCAATGATGGCCAAGCTGGAAGGCCTAAAGCGTAGCTAGGCTAGCTCGAGGCAATCATAGCGTGACCAGCGAAGCAGTCATAGTGGGCCAAGGCTTGTATAGTGCTTTACTCAAAAATGCAAGTACCTAATCTAAATAAAACCAGCATTTAATTTCAATAAAATATATAATAATTAACTAGAAATGTAATTAAAATGACAATTATGAAAAGTACAGTTACTAAAACTCAACATCGACTTTCCCGGTTTGATATTACTAATGGTTTGCGGTAATTTTAATGCGGTGATTGACTGCTATATTATTTCTTCATTTATTTCATCATTTTTTTCTTCATGTTCTTGAGCAGATGTTGAAGCTTCCTGGAACTCGTAAGACGTTGTTCGTTTTAAGTTTATACTTTGACCGATTTTTTGTGTAATTCTGTTTTTATTCTCCACCGATTCTTCTATATAGCTCGCAGCAACTCGATCGGATTTCCATCCTCCATGCCTTTTTAGTGTAATAAGATTGGCCCCAGTATCGGTAAGAATAGTGGCCGATGAACGCCGGAAACAATGACCTGTAAATTGTTCCGGATGGGGCAGTTCTAAGTATGTAGCAATTATTTTGGGCATTTGAGCAATTTTATGCCTCCCTATCACTTGTTTAGTGCATTTGCAGTTTTTATAATTTAAAAAAAATCGGTCCGTTTTTACGTCAACTGGACGTAGTGCGTAATATTTTTGCACCACTGCAAATGAGGCGTCACGAACAACGAACACAAAATAACAAGTACGAGTATTAATTATGAGAACGTGTACAGTAAAAAAATTGGGTTTATATAATAACTTACTTTCACCGCTAAGTACTCAGAGTCTGGGGCTTCATTTATAAACTTTTCTACATTTTGTGATGACATCACAAAATGTAGAAAAGTTTGACACTTGATTTTTTTACATTTATATCCGTCTGACTGTCGTTTTAGCATACTCGTTAAATTGTGGTAATTTTTAATGTTCAAATTGAGCTTTATCAGAACCATGCATTTTAACATTGAATAGGTATTCCAGAGAGAGGAAGGCTTCATTTTGTTGGAAAGATCATTGAAATACGCAAGAAAAACATTTTCGGATAAAGATTTAGATTTCCTACTGATTTTCCACTGCACAAATTTTTCATATGCAAGCTTATATTTTTCCTTTGAGTTTCGCGGTATTAAATTTTCAACCACTAATTTAGCTTCATCTTTTATGTCTGGCGGTGTTAAACACATTGAATCGGAAGAATTTTCGCTTTGAGAGCTCATTTTTAGCAAAAAAGTCACTAAATAAAAATAAAATTTTCGCTGACCCGGGCTTGTGACTTCTTTTTTTTTTAACAATGTACAGCTGTACAGGAACTATACAGCCAAATATGGAATAAAATCTTTTTGTACCTATCTCTATAAATACAAACAGCTGTGTTTTAAATAAAATCTTTTTGCATTTGATTTTTTAAAACGTTGAAACGTCAAAATAGCGGCCGGCAATGTTTTGCCGGCCTGTTAGAGCGACTAGCAAAACTTTGCCGGCCGCTCCTTCAAACAGAACGGCAAGTTCGACTTTGCTCAAACAAGGTTGTCAAAATAATGACCACATTACATGCATTTTTGAGTAAATGTAATTTATTT
Source organism: Tiliacea citrago (assembly GCA_963921375.1). Taxonomy (NCBI): domain Eukaryota; kingdom Metazoa; phylum Arthropoda; class Insecta; order Lepidoptera; family Noctuidae; genus Tiliacea; species Tiliacea citrago. The sequence goes on from OY992780.1 coordinate 27,374,145, forward strand.
GGCTGCTAAACCACGACAGATATGGATTTTCATACAACTTTTGGTGGCCGCTGCTGGCATGTATTTGGCCAGTACAGCAATTTCGAATTATCTCGAAGAAGGTTGGCAAAATAATGCTCAAACTTCCAAGCATGTTTGAGAAAAGGTTTATTATTCAATATCAGGTACTCTTTGCTGGCTTCGACTCCTCTTTGCAGCCAAATTTAGTACCAAAGTTTGAGCGTGAAGAAGTAACAATCACACTCACACACTCTCAAACTTTCGCCTTTATAATATTAGTGTGATGTGATTAAACACTTCCTGGCTACAATAACATTTTTGATAAGAAAATAAATAAATAATAATAAAAAATATTTTTTGCTCTTATAATTACTATCCTCTCCAGGCGGACAATTTACGTGACTTGGCAGAGAGGGAGAACAACAATTCGCGCACTCAACACGCGTACACCGCAGCCTCTGCCTACTCTTCAATAGTGCAGGAGATTGGCGACGCCAAGAAGGCAGCTGATGATGCAGAGGAAGGCGTCAGGAACATCACTCAACAAGTTAGTAACAACAATCATCAGCGACATTATGTTAGCCTGCGCTAAATAAGGCAAATCGAGTTTTTGAAGCGTGATTATTTCACCGTAGTATTTATTCTCTACCCGTTCCTTAGAACAAGGGTCTGGACAGGCGGCCAACAAAGTGATCCTATAAGGGTTCCGTTTTTTTCCTTTTGATAGAAAGATAGATAAATCATTTAATTAGTGCACACAAAATAAATTGCACAACAAACATTTCAATGATAACTAAGTGCATGAATAGAAAGAACATACCAGATGCTTTTTGTAGTGCGGAACCCTAAAAATTGTATCCTGCTACCTTCAATAGTCCACCATTTTGTAATGGCGAGTTTTCGGCTACCGTTCTACCAGACATTTGCGAGGTAGCTAAGCGCCAAGCGGCGAAGCAAAGCTACGAAACTATGTGCCTATTAATATTTCTACCAGAGTTGTGAAGCAAGATGATTGTGCTGTGAAGATACGCTTTGCGCCTATGTAAAAATCTTAGTTTCGTTGAACCCCTAGCCAAACTGGCTGGCTGTCCAAGCCAAACAAGTTTATAAAAATCAAACGATTCTATTGGTTGATATAATACACATCTATTGCTACGCAGCTTAAAACTGATATCAAACGCTTCACTCGAGTGAATGTTCGGTTTGTTTCATACCACATAAAGTTTTAGTAGTTACAAAAGTAGTTCATTTCCACTCTGCAATCGACAATTTGTTTTTTTGCCATTTGCCGGTGTCGCAACTCGTAATGTGTATTGTCTTCGACTTCCCGTGACATCAAGCAATGAACAACATTGTCAAACTTTTAACTTTAATGTTTTGAATACTAGGCTTTTGGCTACTTTTGTCTTATTTTTATTTCTGCATAATTTAAAAGCTAATAGTCTTAAAATATGTACAAGTTTATTTTTGGCTACTTTGTATTAGAGTGTGTATTTTGTCAATTTTATATTTTTTTGTAAAGGTGTCTGATTTAATTTATCATTTTTTATTAATACTGTGTTAAGACATTTCACTGCGAGTGAAAGACGCTGAATAGAAAAGACAAAAATGAACACAAAGTGAAGCGGTATCAGCTTTAGCACATCTTTGTTGGAATTTTTATTCACCCGCACATTCATTCATCTTGACACTAGGACCACTTTAAACAAGTATTTCTTCTTACAGACAAACGAACTCAACAACCGAGTAGTGCCAGCTCGCGACAGATCCAGAACTCTTCTGGAACGTGCTGCAAAGGCGCAGAACATCGTCGAACAATCTCTGAGTCCTAACTTGACGAGGGCGGAACAGAAGCTACAGCATGCGGTCAAGACCATGGGCTCCGCTGATGATGACAATAATGCTATACAGTTGTAAGTTTTATTTATTAAGTACATCAGACCCCTCGTCTAGACCCGTATACAGGTGAGGATACTATTTTTCAACGAAGCTCGTAAAATACTGTCACGACACGTCGTGTTTAAAACATGTCTTGTTCATTATTTTGTTCACCTTTTTAACAAGTTATCAACAAGTTTTGGATACAAGTAGTCTTTACAACTTGTTTTAGGCGTAAACGATAAACATGAACCGTAGACACAACATGCAGAACACATGTTTTATACTTAGTGTAATCGCAGGGTAGGAAAGTGGAACGGACTTGTGTAATGTTTTATACTTAGTGTAATCGCAGGGTAGGAAAGTGGAACGGACTTGTGTAATGTTTTATACTTAGTGTAATCGCAGGGTAGGAAAGTGGAACGGACTTGTGTAATGTTTTATACTTAGTGTAATCGCAGGGTAGGAAAGTGGAACGGACTTGTGTAATGTTTTATACTTAGTGTAATCGCAGGGTAGGAAAGTGGAACGGACTTGTGTAATGTTTTATACTTAGTGTAATCGCAGGGTAGGAAAGTGGAACGGACTTGTGTAATGTTTTATACTTAGTGTAATCGCAGGGTAGGAAAGTGGAACGGACTTGTGTAATGTTTTATACTTAGTGTAATCGCAGGGTAGGAAAGTGGAACGGACTTGTGTAATGTTTTATACTTAGTGTAATCGCAGGGTAGGAAAGTGGAACGGACTTGTGTAATGTAAATTCAGTTCAGTTCAGAACGACTACTACTATTGAACATGTCATAAAAGTGAAGGAAGTTATTTTTCCGAAATCACATAAATCTGAAATTTTATGTTTTTTCTTAGTAATTATTGTGAACGCAGTGAACCTAATCATTCTTCATCTACCACAATAGCGCTTGTCGCAAAAATGTGAACAAACATTGGCCCAATATCCCAATATTAACATACCATCTTCTTGCAGATCCGTTCGACAGCCGCCACCGTTCTCTTTAGCCGACGAGGTGGTTAAAGCCGACAAGGTGAACAGCACCGTCAAGTCTAGCTTGGACATCATGTCACAGCTGGGAGCCGACCTGGCTGCCAGCAAGGAATGGGCGCAGACGCTGCCCAAACTAGCTGATGAGGCTCAGAAGATGACGTCTAATATTGATAACTTAGGTTTGTGTTCAACAATGATGAAGTCTGACTCCCAAGATGCAAGTTTTCTGGGGCATACAATGCATAGCAATAAATGGTATATCGTAACACCGTTTAGATGGTGGTGAAAACTTGTGGTATGCCGCAGGCAATTCATTTATTTCCATGTGTAACTAATAAAGAGCGATCTGATTTCGAGATCCGAGTTACATCCGAATTGAAAATTAAACTTATCGATAAGACCGGTTGATGGATCCGATAGACACAGTCTAGTTGCACCTTAGAAGTGCCACACACTTGAGCCGACCCGAACATGATTCAACGAGGGTAGCTGCTAAACGGATTTTGCCGATTTTGTTCGACGGGTACGACCCAAATGAAAGCCAAAAAAGTCTAGGGAACAAGGGTATAGTAACATAGTAATTATTTCAAGAAAAACAAGGGCTTGAAAGTTTGTATGAAATGCCGTACGTCGTATAGGTACGCTCTTAAAGCTTCTTCAATCAACCACATTAATCTGGTTCTAATTGTAATTTTTTATGGTGTACAATAAAGAGTATTCTTGTTCCTCTTTAGTAAAGGACATCGAAAAGCTAAACCCGACCATCACCCAGACGTACCGCACCGTGAAGATCAGACAGGACGACCTCGAGCACAGGCGCAAGGAGGCCGACGAGAAGCTGCTCAAACTGAAGGAGCTCATCGAACAGGTAGAGTGCCATTGTATTTTATGTCTTCATTCATGGTGGGAGGGTCTAGTTTGTTCTTACTTAAAATCACAACACTAAATTTTTTATACTTACACATTATATTTTCGCTACTTTTACTTTGCAATTTTGGTAGATACTGATCTTACGGAAGATTGAAAGGGGAGGGAGGGGATTCATCCAAATCTTATTTTTTCTTGCGTTGGGAGAGGGGGTGTACATGGGATGACATTGTTACCATCGCGGGTAGAACGTGGATGAGGCTGGCGCAGGAGCGTGGGGATGGGCACAAGAAAAGGGAGTGAATACTTTTTTTTAATAACTCAAAGAAAGCAATAATTCTGTTCTAGTTGGAAATATTCCTCAAATATAGTTGTACAAAGATCTTTTGGCGTGTTTTATATCTATACAATTTCACAAAACAGTTTCACAAGTGTTCACCAACTTCATCCTCCATGCGCCAAAAAGCGCACTGTTCTGTGATTTATCTGTATTATTTTTGTTTGGAAAACAAAGCTTTTCATACTCATTTTTATTCCGTTCAGGCCCGCACAGTAGCAAACCGCATCCAAGTAGGAGTCACATTCGACCGGCGCACGACGCTACAACCACGCCTACCAGACACCGTGGACGAGATGTCCACGTCCACACACGTGTCCGTGTACTTCAAGACGAAGGAGAAGGATGGCCTTATACTGTACCTCGGCAACCCGAAGGACACCATGCTTAGAAGGACTAAATCGGTAAGGATGCTTTGTTAAGCGTGCGACACACTTGTCCGGGTCGGCAAAATATACATTCAATTTTGCCGCCGGGCCTGTGCCGAAACATGCCGAACCGAACAGGTGTGTAGCACCCCATACTTTTAGGAAACAGGTTATTTTGGAGAATCCCTCATAGAAACCTGCCTTGAACTTTATGGCGTTCCTGCTGATGTTCGATTGCACCCCGAATGAAGAAAAATATAGCTTATTACTTTAAATGAAGGATTAGGGATAATATCCTCTTATTTTGAGTGTATCCATGATGTTTTATACATTTTACTGAGTTGAATGCAAAAGGTTTTAGTGTAGGAGATTGATGCAACTTTTTTCTTTAATATAATAATGCTCTAGCCGACTCTTGTAATTTTTGAGATAAGATATGATGATCATAATCCCTTGTCAAATCCATAGTTGTAAACGAAAATCTACTATAATTCGACAGTTAAAGTCTCTGAAGCAATGACTGCTGACTGTTTAAAATTAACTAAACAACAAAATAACTGAAAGACTCAAAACATTAAGCAAAATTCACAGCGTTCAAATCACAGTTGATTACCTAACTCTGATTTTCCAGGATGACTTCATGGTAGTCGGCGTAGAGAACGGCTATCCGTACCTGAAGATGGACATCGGAGACAGCGCGGAGTCTGGTCGGGAGCCCGCCAGGATCGGCAGCGACAAGTTCGTAGCTGACAACCGCTGGTACCAGGTCATCGTGGACAGGTATGAAAATCTCTATCCATATGGCAACGACCACACTTATTGACTCGGATTCAGCTTGGACCACTCAGGAAGAGTTTTATGTCTATAGAGAAAAAGAAGTCTCTAGCCTCGTTTCGATTCGGACCACGTGACTCGACACCGATTGGAAACGAAATTTTATCGTGCCGAATTTGCATCGTGGTGAATTTCCGATCGCCGATGTCATACGTGATCAGCTAAAGCTGATTTCACGTCGACAAGTGTGGTCACTCCCTGCCACTCCTCACATACTGGGCGCATGTCACCTTTTCGAACCGCATGTCTTTTTCATTTAAAATGTTGGCAATACGTAGTTGAAAATATTAAAAAAGCTACGACTACAACTGCTTAACATGTTCATTCTTTGACCCTACATGGGCCTTATGACTTAACTGATGAAGTATTTTGTCTAGCCTACCCTTTCGATGAATACGACGTGATGTTAATTTTATTTTACTATTCTATGCTTCCTAACAAAAATAAACAATTTCCGTTTTGTATCATCAGAGTCGGACGCAACGTCAAACTATCAATCCGGGAGCCTCTAGACAATGGATCAGCAGACTATGAGCACTCCAAAGAAGCTGTACTACCAGGACAACATACGATCTTCAACTTGGACCGGCAGAAGTCCAAGTTGTACGTGGGAGGTGCGCCATCAGATGCCAAGCTGCAATCCGTCAGTTTCCCTGCCTTTGAGGGCCAGATTGAAGAGCTGATGATCGGAGACACGCCTGTGGGCTTGTGGAACTTCGTCAGTGCTGAAAATTTGAAGGGGGCTAGGCAGAGGTAAGAGTTTATTATATAATACATTTTGTGGGTACTAAAGATTTTTTGCTTGCAAAATTATGATTAATGGTTTGGCATTAGGTAGTTTTAAGAGAGATATGGACTGGATATTAAAAATTATTGCAATTAACATGCTTAACGTCTTGCTAAGTGACAATAGTTGGGTGTACTACTAGACGCATTGGGGACATCGAGATAAAGCTATACAAGATCAACAACAACACAATCCATTTTTAGCAACAAAACAATGCTGTCCCCAACATAATATGTACCATTTTTTTTTTTGGGTGGAAATTATCAAATAACTTCTCCCGCTCTGGGCGGAGCAGAAGGGCGTGTCAGACTTTTACTGACTAAAACCCACCCGTGTTCTTTCAGATGCCCAATTTCCGTATTTTAAAACGATCGTATTCTAATCTATTTCAAAAATACCTCAAATTTTCCTACATTTTTGACAAGTTTTTGACATTGATTATCGCTGAGATGAGCGACTAGATTTTGAACATATTTAGTTTCGGGAATTGGTCTTCTGATGAACTAATTCCGTATCCTCTTTTCTACCCAACCAGAGACAAGCTCCTACCTCCACACACGGGTCCCCAAGAGTACCGTTTCAACGGCCGCTCGCACGTCACCATGCCAGGCCGTGGTTATCTGACGCCGCAGAAGAACCAAGTGCTGCTGTTCTTCAGGACTTATGCGCCTGATGGACTGATATACCTAGTGGGAGAAGGCGCCTATTTCTTCTCCATTCAGATGCAGGATGGAAAGGTGTACTTGCAGGTAAGGAGTTTTTAGTTTTATCTGTGTTAATACAGTACAGATGCAGGGGAATTTTAAATTAACTGGTGAAAAGACTACTCCGCCAAGAAATATGTATTATATATATTTAATATGGTGGAGTATAAGTGTTGTTACATTGCAAATCACAGAACATATCTTCAAGAAAAAGCATGCACTTCGGCAAGCATCGTATATCTCCAGAACGCGCGCAGATGAGATCTATTATAGAACTGTTACAACATTGGAACTGCCACAAGGAACTGCATACCTATTTGGTCTTACCATAGTTCCAAAATTATACATTAACTACTCTATGAACTTCCAAAAAAAATCCAAAACTGGGGGACCATAGTAGGCAACCCAACAAAGAGAAAGCTCAATAGAAACCCGCAGTGGTAGGTGCACTGCGACAAAACGCGGGAGTACAAAACTTGGAAGATTTGCCTCTGTGGGAGGTTACACAGATACGCGACGTTCGTACTACTTCGGAAATACGATGATAACCGAAGCCCATATCTTCTCTGTTTTAACTGTAATACATAACTATCGGGCTAATAAGAAAAACATCAAAGCACCTTTACAGTTTAACGGTTAAGACAAAACTCCCTTTTCATTCATTGTTAAGGGGGATGCGCTAAGGTAGCCCGCGAAATTCAAATTTTCTTACGTTTTTTGCTGTTTGCAGGTCAGTAACAGGTTGTATGTTGATCTCAATATGATTCACGGCCATAACAAATATGGCTTTACAGAATTATAATCATTAGAATCAAAAAAGCATCATCATCAGTTCAAAAAATCCTTCTGAAAGATTATTTCTGAAATAATCATTCAGTAGGATTTTTTGAACTTAGAGAAATGTAATGCTGATTCTATTGATTATAATTCTGTAAAGCCATATTTGTTATGGCCGCGAATCATATTGAGATCAATATACAACCTGTTACTGACCTGCAAACAGCAAAAAAAGTAAGAAAATTTGAATTTCGCGGGCTACCTTAGCGCATCCCCCTTAAGGCAAAAGTGCCAGGGTAGCCCGCGAAATTGCATTATATTAGTGATTCTAATGATTATAATTCTGTAAATACGTAAATGAAAAAAAAAATCTTTATACAACCTGACACTGACCTACAAATTGCAAAAAACGTAAGAAAATGGATTTTCGCTTATTCCCCTAAATGAACCATGCAAACCATTATTTTTCAACCACATACATTTGTCGGCAGGTTTCCCTCGGCGACCCAGAAGAACTGCTTATCATCGGCACCACGAACTCGTACAACGATGGCAAGTGGCATAGACTTGATGCCGCTCGAATACTCACCAAATGCTCCCTGAAAGTGGACCGAGAGATATTGAAGAGAGATTCCGCTGCTAGAGAAGACTCAATAGGTAATTTATATTTATGATTAGCAACTTATAGAGCAGTTTGTAGAAATGGCAACGGAAGCTGGAGAATGTTGGCTTGAAAATCAGCAGAACCAAAACCGTATAATATAATTATGCTCTGCGATTTCGGAGGTCTCCAGTTCTGGGGCCAAGTACGGTCTGCTCCTACTTTCGCTATCTCAATTCACTCGTGCAGATGGCGAAGTAGATCGGACTGTTAAGCACTGAATTCACACTGGCAGGTCACGGAAACAATCTGCGACTCCCGCATTCCCCTTAAAGTTATGGGGAAGAATTATAAAACAATGGTTAGACCTGCTGTCTTGTATGGATCAGAATGTTGGGCCACAAAAGGGATGAATGATAGGCAATTGCAAACAGCTGTGAGGAAAATGTTAAGAGGTATGTGTGGTGTTCCTCGAATGGATAGAATAAGAATTGAGTATATAACAGCTCGGCTTAGCACGAGCACCGTTTTGTCGACGGAAGAGAAGACAAAAATGACGTTCCGTGTAGACTGTACGACGGCAGCAAAGTAAAAAGAGTCAACTGCACTTTTTACGAAATTCACTCTTTTACATAATTCATTCAATTCAATCACAGTTTTGCGTTCAAAACGCTAACCTGTTAATCATGATTTGGTAGATAACCGTATATACTTTATGGCCGTCGGTCGATAGAAAGTTTTCGACTGTCTTTAGCATGGCGGTTACAAAATCAAAATTGTGACAATTGGGTTATTGTGTGTGTGTTGTTAGTGTGATTATTGATGATGAAATTATGATTGTGACGTGTTGTAGTGTCTTCACTACCTTAGACAACTATCAGTTGTCAGTGTGATTTTGACAGTTTGGGATATAAAACTTTCTTCTGAAATTGTGTACATAAAAAAGGACCTAGACAAAGATGGAAAGAAAAAACGAAAGACAAAATAAATGATTGTAGAAAGATTTCTACAGCGCGAAGTCAAAAATGGTGAAACGAAATGTCACTTTGTGTAGAAAGAGCTGTGTCTATTCTTTGTAGAAATAGAAAACGTCATGATAAGCCTGCAGGAAGTCTGAAAGTGACACCCATGACTGAAAAGTTGTGTGGAAATGGGGTGTCTTGGGCACGTGATACGGAGGAATGAGGAAAATGTCGTCAGGAAAGAAGTTTTCAGTATGAATCTATACGAGTAGGGGCAGACCAGAGAAACGATGGATAGACTGTGTGAAAGATGATATGGCTAGAGAGTGACTACCGAGATGACGACACGAACAAAAAGACACATTGCGCCGAGCCCAAATAAATTAAGATAAGAGCAGGTGAATGAAGATGATTGGTAACTTAGGAATTAACATATTTAATTACAAAATATATATTTATTATATCATCATGTATAATTATTATTTAACAATTTTTTTCGCTGTAATTCATAAAACTTTTATTGTACAATCAGGGAAGATAATTGCTTATCGAATTGACACACTACGTCAGTTTATCGTGTTGTAGGGATTTCATACTGATTGCTATTTTAATTGTATATTTTATTATTTTTATGACATTTATTTTACACTCTGTGATTACCTTAACTCACACACTATTAATTATTTTAGAAAAAGTTTTTTTAACAACTGTCAATGGAACTTGTGGTTAAGTAATAACAGCCGCACGGGTCGATTGATCAGGTTAAACTGCCGCTGTTGGTCCGTGGATGGGCGACCATCTTTACATACCAAGACCCCTCCCGTGCCTCGAAAAGCGCTGTTGGTGCCGTAGATTTTTGACAGTTTTTTTTGTCGTCAGAAGCCCGAATGTCTGACAACCAGTCTTACCAGTCGCTCCATGTAAAATACTGCTATTCTGCTGTATCCGGTTAGACTGGCAGCCGACCCCAACGTAGTTGGGAAAAGACCATGTTGTTACTGTGTTTTACTTTATAAACGAGTACATCTATAGTAGATTGAGCAAATTCCAAATACATTGCTCTAGAGCATAACGAGTCTCATTTTCGAACTGTCGTTTTAATTCATTAATATGGCAGCGAGTAAATATTGGGCCAAATGTGCTAGTCCTTTCCTTTCTCCGACCGTACTACCTGCATCCTAATTAAGTAACACACTTGCCGTTACAATTCGAGAGTTTGAAGGAAACTCCTAATCCATTGCTTCATAGGTTTAAAAAAATCGTCTGCTCAACAGCGTCAATAACGCAATGAACGTGGCTGAACTGTCAGAATTAAAAGCATTGCGATCGATTGCTTTCACACTGCTAATAAATAACTATCGTCTACAGGTGCCCTGGATACAATGAACTTCGGTGGCAACAACAATGGCATCGTGGAAGTGACGAGCGCCGGCTTTGACGGCTGCATCAGACAGATCAGCATGGATGGCGTCAACATTGACCTCAGTGAGAATCTGGAGTCTATCGGCATTGCTTATGGCTGTCAGGTGAGACTTTATAATGTTGAACTAATTTGCCAATCTATATAATATATAAAAATGAATAGCTAAATGTGTTGCTAAGCGCAAAACTGGAGAACGGTTGGACCAATTCGGCTAGGTTTTTTTTTCTAAATATTGTTTGTCCGAAGTCCGATGATGGTTGTTATGAAGAGAAAAAAATTAAAAATTGCCACATTGGGAAACTGAAAGTGCATTTTCTATGGGAATTTTATATGAATTTTTGAAATTTGTACAGGACAGCGTCTGTGGGGCAGCAATATTAATGGATTTATGGAATGTAATACAATAAAGGGGGAGCCAGTTTGCTTAGAAAGTTGGCTAAGATATAATAGGGAATATGGAAATAATTCAAAACTTCATTATTTAAACGTACATTGAGGAGTCAAGAATCAGTTCGGAATTTTGTTTTACATTTATGAATTATTACTTATTTTAAGATTAATTATCATAAATTGCTCTGTTTTGATGAAATAGAACGGAATCTCGTAACGCGACGTACTTGATATTGCCGGTAGTGAAAAAAATACTTGTATATTCCCATTATAGTCTGAAATACATAGTAACAGTTTCTGACACATAATTATAAATTAGGTATATATTTTTTGATGCAAACGTTTTTATAATGTAGTAAGTAATTTAAGTTGTCAGTTTTTTATTGTATATATATTAAAATGTAAGTTTTTTATTGTATATATATTAAAATGTAAGTTTTTTATTGTATATATATTAAAATGTAAGTTTTTTATTTTGGCACGATTCGCGTTGTAGTAATTGGCTTCTATTCTACGAGAAGCGGGTTCAATTCCCACACAGAAAGAGTAGGGTTTCCTCTGTTCTGGGTGTGCACACGTGCGATGTTTTTTTTTAGTAAGAGGAAATCTTGTTGATGTAAACCTTGACAAATATTAATAATATTTAATTTTCTACCACAAGTTCGCGTCTCTGGTGTCTCTGTCGGGTAAAGACAGCTACTTACGCTTCGTGTACACCTCGACTGAGAACCTGCAGCTGACTCTCAAGTTCAAGACATCGAGCCCTGACGGCCTGCTGTTCGTGTACGTCAGCCGCACACAGACCACCGCCATGGCCGACAGCATATCACTATCGCTCATCAGAGGTACGTATACATACAGATGTAATGAGAACCTGCAGATAACGCTAACTTCAAAACATCAACTAAAGTTGCTTGCAAACTATCCCAGAAGTAAAGTCTGCGAAATTAATGTTTCATCAAATTGACACTTTGTCAATTTGCCGTGTTATCTAAGCCACTTCAATCATTATACGGACAATTTAAGTTGGTGGTCACGTTGTTATACAATTAATTTCCCTGACTGTACAATTAACGAAAACAACTGTGATCGTTTCTTGGTGCTGTTTATTTCTAAACCACTTCACTTAAAACGGTGAAGGAAAGCGGCATGCCCCCCTAGGACCAAAAATTCAAAGCCATGATTACGGCCTATTTCTCACGCAGGACGCCTGAGTCCCAGCAATATTATGCTAATTATACATAGCATAAGCATAGGATAATCAGCATATAATGTTCCCATCACGCGGACCCAGTGCGGGTTGTTAGATGTCACATATCTTAGAATTGTTGGTTCTAGAACATTCCCTCACGATATGACATAATTGGCAGAAAGTAAAGTCGCGGCCCATTTTACTGGGCCACCACTGTTCTCAATTTACATAAACTCACGTGAAAAAGGGGGTCAGGAAAAAAATCACGATAATCATTTAATGAGTGATGTGTAAAATGTGTTTGACCAATAATGAGTTGAACTGAATTGTGCGGCCACGTAAGTACCCGAGCGAGTGCAGTAAATATCAACTAAATTCTTTATTTTATTAATATGTATGGGTTTTTATTTAAACAGATTCTTAAAATATCAGGGGGCGATCGCGCTAATTTTGAACGTTAATACCAAAACTAAACCACAACCAAAAACGTTACGTTAGACACATTTCGTATCGCGCTAATCATTTCAACGGAAACGATTTAGCTTTACTTTGGAAGTTACGTTGGAGGAACGATCGATCGAACTTTCAGTATTGGGTAACGTCAACGATTTTGTCGCTCAGAAAAATAGCGCGATACCGTTTCTTACATCAGCTAAACCAAAACCAAAAACGTTCCGTTCGAACGGTAATTACGTTGAGAAATAGCGCCATCGGCCCCTGATCTTTCAATAATAAAAAATGCACGTGATGAAGATTCTTAATTAGGTACCTACATTTTGACAAGTTTTTGACATTGATTATCGCTGAAATGAGCTTGCGTCTGGGTAGTTAACGGTTTTAAATTATAGCTAACTACATTATTTGTATTTGCAGGTAAACTGGTGCTGATGAGTCAGCGAGAACAGCTGGACACTGGTCTGAACACGTACAACGACTCGCAGTGGCACGTTGTCACCGTTACACACAACAACAACGCGCTGCGGCTGGTGGTGGATGACTTCGACTATTTCAGGTACGTGTCATCAAACATCGCAAATAGCTGTCAAATATTACTGTTTTGTTTAATTTGTCAATATTACAGTAAGAAATTATGAAATATCGCTCTGTGGTGCACTCAAATATTGATAACTGGCTGCGCCCTGCGGTTTCACCAGCATAAGTCTCGATCCCGTGGGAATATCGGGTTAAAAAGTATCTTATGTCCTAACCCAGGTCCACCCATGTCCCAAATTACATCCAAATCCGTTCAGCCGTTTTAGCGTGAAAGCAAACGTTGTAACAAACAAACAAACAAAAAAATGTTATATTTTCTCATTATAATATTAGTTTAAATGAATTGCAATAATGAATATCTATATATAATATAAAAAAGCATTCGGAAACTTTCAAAATACTTTAAATATTTGACAGCTACATTGCAAGTAATAGTTTCACCGCACATGGTACAAAATCGCTTGCCATTTCACTTAATGTAAAATATTCACCTGATTCTCGTCAAATATTGAGTGCATGGAAACCTCCCATGTGTACAATGAAATTTGTATTTTCTAAAAGGCAACACAAAAATAACCTTACATAATGGGAAGACCATGTCCAGTGAATTAATTGAATGTCGTTGTATCAGTTAGCCAATCACAGGACTTGACATGTAACTGACAGTCTGACAGCAAATATTTGTGGTGTATGACTGCCTTCGCGGTAAGGGTATAACCAACTTGACGTCTTAACGTAGACAATACGTTGACCTGCACTGTGTGTACGTGGTCGTTGAAAGCCTGTGCTCTAGGCTAACTCCAGATGGGAAGACACTGCCACCTGCTTTAATAATAACCTTCGTTTGTTATTATTTAACGAATAAGTTTTACCGGAATCAATCCAGACGTAAAGTCAAATTATTTATTTCAAATACAACAAAAGTACTTTTGAAATTCAAAATGAACAAAAAAAAAAAAAGTACATATTTTAGATACATAACTTTTCTGTTGCCCCCAGACCTTTATTACCTTCTCATGCCTGAACCTATTCTACTAACTTAACATTGCAGCACGGACACAGCGCCCGCGCCGCTCCACATCATAGACGGCGTGTTATTCGTGGGCGGCGTGCAACCAGGCTACGTGGTGGGCGGCAAGGTGGGCTCCAAGACGCCCTTCAGCGGCTGCATCGCCGACGCCACCATCAACGGCCGCGTGCTCAACCTGCTGGAGCCCTTCAGCAATAGTAGCACCACCTTCGGCAGGTGTGGCAGTACCACCACAACAGGGGGGATCAGTCCTGGTAAGTTTACTTATCATCAATACATTGTATAAAATAGAATAGAAATAGAGTAGAATAGAAATAGAATAGGAATAGAAATAGAATACAAACAATTTTTATAAAATAATATAATTTTTATAATTTTTATAAAATATAAAATACATATAATTTACAATTTATACAAAGGCGATAGGTTAGTACTAAGACAATATTGTTTTTTTAAACTGCATTAATCAGTGATTACCTCCGGCACCCAAGCTAAGATTAAACTTGAGTTATGGGTGCCAAAAAAGTCGCTTTTCGTGTGGCTGTGTGACCGCGTTGTTCTTCTAAAAAATAGTCAGTCATAGGACGTCAGAAGTGAAAACTTCTTAGCTTCACAAATTTGTAAACACCTGTGTTAAATTAAACGGGGTTTTGATAAAATAACAGTGGTATATTTAACAATAGTAAAAATAAAAAAGCGACACTTGTGAACTATGCAATGACAGACCTGCAAAAAAGGGAAGAGCGAGCTAGCACATCAAGAAAGAGTTGGCTATGTAACGATGATCACAGATTAGAATAGAACGTTCTAATGTCATGTAAACAAGGCTACAGATTTACAAGTATATGTTCTAACAACCTGTATGTACAGTCGGTGACCAGCATTATCTGACCCCTATTACAAAAAAGAATAATGGAAGCGGAGTCAGGTAATGCTGGCCACCGATTGTACATATATGTTTATCTGAGGTTGCCGGTCACGCGAGTTCAGTACTTTTTCCCCATCCCAAAAGTACCCAAAGTACCTAAAGAAGTATTCACTTCAAAAGTAGTAAGTCTAATACACCGTTACTGTACCTGTAGGTGCAAAAGAAGTGCGTTTACTACTAAATGAAAAAATATGGATGTTTACGGAAAATAAATCATTGATCGGTGTCAGCCGCTGACGCAACTCGTGATACAAAGACCGGAGGTGTCAAGTTCTGTTCTCAGTGAGACTAGTCGAAGCTCAATTGTTCACGATGATAGTTATGCAAGCGCTCGTCATGGTTCTTAATTCAAACATAGCTCTAACGCTGATAGCACACCTCCGCCGCGAAACCATAGCAGCATACGATGCACTCGCATCCGATTCGAGTAGCGGAACATGACGCGAACTAGTACAATTGGACTACTGAGGTTTCGCTGCTATAGTTTCGCGGCGGAGGGGTGCTACCAGCGTGAATTACATAATGTTAGGTGATAT
The DNA here is from genome assembly GCA_963921375.1 of Tiliacea citrago. Classification (NCBI taxonomy): domain Eukaryota; kingdom Metazoa; phylum Arthropoda; class Insecta; order Lepidoptera; family Noctuidae; genus Tiliacea; species Tiliacea citrago. The sequence continues at coordinate 27,389,752 of OY992780.1, forward strand.
GTGTTTTTACCTACCTACTTGTGTGCTCGATAATTCTGATTTAATACCGAGTCCTTATTTTAATTCACAGCTATTTATTTAGTTATTCTGTTAATCATGTGCTTATTATGTACAATTTCGGTTAACTATTGTTCGTCTGTTTCTTAAGGGATTTTCACTTCAAAAATAATGAAATAACATACCTACTTAACAGTTATTATACCAACCGTCACAAAAATAAAGAATTGTTATGATTATTTACGTGTAGATCAAGCACAATGGGCTGCGACTCCGCGCACAGACGTGTTGCCGACGCCCGGCCTGCCCGGCGCCAGCGAAGCGCCGCCTACCAGAGGTACGTACGACTCCAGCTATCAAATATACACGGTGTAAAGCTGACGATCTAATGTGCGCTTTTATAATGCGATTTTACCGTTGATGTTACCGATGTTAATTGTTTTCTTACATTTACATACTGTGGACGTCTGGTGCCATTTGTGGAGGATTTCAGAAAGTTTGGACGATATCGTCACGTTACAACGTGAACGTTAACGTTATCGTGGACGGACATTAAAACCGTGTACATATATTTCCATACATTTTACTTCCATGTGTTATCGTGATGCCGCTGACATCCACGATGATATGGACACGTTAGAAATTATAAAAGCGCTCATATAAAAATATCACTGCTGTCAATCCCTAGCATCAAGTCACCTAAGTTTTCACGGTGAGATTTTTACAGAATAGAGCGGCTGGTATCAGACGCTTCACTCATATGACTGGTTCACTAGAGCAGTGGTTCTCAAACTTTTATGGAGACGGAACCCTTTTCGAAAACGAAATATTTGATGGAGCCCTAAAGTAATCAAAAATGGTTTTATGTGTATTCTTCATTAATAATCATATTACTTGACATTAAAATTTACATATTTTTTTACTTTTGTTGAAATATTTAGATTGATATTATGTTCCTCAGGTACCAGAGTAAAATAAAATATAGTAGGTAGACACTCCTTTAGTATTATTTTTTTATTCTGACCAGTATTTTTGCGGAACCCCCACAGAGGCTTTGCGGAACCCTAGGGTTCCGCGGAACACACTTTGAGTATGGCTGCACTAGACTGACTGCACATTTTTGTTTCATTCAACGTTCACACGTCACCGACAGTATAGATACCTACTGTGTATTCATTTAACATGACTCAAATTTATTTTTCTTTAAAATTTAAACTTAACTTTATGCAATATATCTAAAATTGTGTACGTTTTGAATTTAAATATTTTTTCGTAGTCCGTTCGTATGTTTTATACTTTACCTAGTTATACGGGGAAACCTATTATTAGCCATACAATACTGTAATACACATACTCTGTAACATACTAAATGTAACGCTGTTGGTTGCCTAAATAAATGACGTGTGTCGCGTTGGTTGTACTGAATTTTGCAGTCTTAGTTTCAATACTAATAGAGTTCAAAATGGCGACTGATAGAACAGAACTACCAATCACATGACTGCAAAATTCAGTGCTACAACTCGCGTCAAGTTATAGTGAACGCACTATAGGAACGTTCGTCTGCTCATTTCATTTCATATTTCGATCATTTGGAGCGCGAGTGAATGATGCCAGATGCGGAAATCGAAAATTTAAATTTAAATTAATTTTATTTACAAATAACAAACATTATCCCGCGATCACACTCGACACATAGACGTGGTCTTAACTACACAATTAACCATTTAATTAATTAGGTACAGGGGACGCCGTATTCCGAAACGCGGTGCTACCCGTGCCGGGAGATGAGGACACGACAGTCGCGCCGCAGACGAGCACGAGCACGAGCACGACTTCTCGTCCCACCACCACGACCACGCGTCGCCCGCCGCCCAAGCCGGAGCCCGGCTGTGCGCTGGCGTATGACCCCTTCTACTCCACTGGAGACCCCGATGTGGGATATAGATTCGGTAAGACACAGCTATTTTATTTTGATAAATAACATGACATAACATCACGCCTGTAATCCCCGAAGGGGTAGGCAGAGGTGTACCTACAGTTTACCCACATTTCGCCAGATATGTTTAAGTCCCATGTAATAGAGGGCGAGCCTATTGCCATCAACCGGGCAAAAATCCAGACTCCGGGTCTGCTACTGAGAAATTCCTGATAGAAAAACACAAGAACAGTTTGTCGACCTGGAAATCGAACCCAGGACCACGTCAGTTTCATCAGTATTCAGGATCGCTCAGTTGTAGCGCCTGCGACCTAGTGGTCGCAAATGCGCGAATCACGAAGAAGTTTAAGCTTCGCTTGCCGAGGTAATTCCGTGGATTGATGACCATCTATTACATACCGAGACACCTCTGTACCTCGCAAAACACGTTAAAGTGTTTGTCCAGGCTGACATCATTGTAGATCTTTGACAGTCAAAATCAAAAGTCATTTGTTCAAACTAGGCTGAAAATTAAAATCAGCACTTTACGAACGTCAAAAATTACATAAGATAGTCAAAAACGCCCACCCTTCACCACTTCCTAGTGCTTTAGCTGGGAAGAAGAAGTGGCGCAACAAACTGTCCAGCAGCACAGCTTTCTGTCGTTACGGTTAGTCTGTAACCCAAAAGTCTGGCAACCAGTCCTAACCACAGTCGCCCCATGTAAGTCATCAGTATTCAGCTGCATCTGGTTAGACAGGGACCCGACCCCCCCATAGTTCATAGTTGGGAAAAAGATAGGCACATGAAGTTGAATAATCAATCGATAAGCTCAGCCAGTCGGATAGGCGTCTTTAGTTGAGCCATAACCGCTTCCGCTTCCAGTCTTGTCCCATACACCATTATAGGATCGTCATAACATCTAACTAAGGGGCGCCCCTCGCAGTTTGCCGACGAATAATTTTACCCAAGTGCGGTGAAACTCGAAAAAAGCATAATGTTTTTAACCTATGCGGTTATCTTTTAGGGTCATTCCATTTGGTTAGAGTAAATTTGTTCCTGGTTATTAATAATCTGCTCTCAAAATGGTGAAGGAATATGGCATGTCCGCCGAAAATTCGAAGAGATGTGACATCCACCAACCCGCACAGGGCCCGCGTGGTGGATTATTACCCACTCCTTCACACAGAAAGGCCTGTGTCGCAGCTTTGGGAACGTTATAATCGCTCGCTCCATAAAGCATACACAACATAACTGGCGAATTTTAAGTGCGTCTCTGCCTACCTCTTTGCGAATATAGACACTATGTTATGCTACGTGACCTACGTGCGATCTGAGAAGTGTGTCGGTTTATTAATTAATGTGTTCTTCAGGTACTCGGAACGACAGTCGCATCGAGTACTCGAAGCTGCCGGGGCGCCACCTGCAGGGCTTTGACCTCACCATCTCGTTCAGAACATTCGACCAGCACGGCGGGCTGGTGTTCTACGCGGCTGCTGACAAAGACCCCTCGCAGTTCCTCGCGTTCTACATGAAGGATGCTAAGGTATGACCTTTGATTTCACACACAACAACCACGAGCTTCACGCTCAAGTGACACGCGTCTTGTGACAGCGATTGTGGAGAAACCAACTGGAAGAAGCGGTTTAGAGCATGCTACGAGACACCACCACGCGACGGACGGAAACAGGGAGTCTACTCCGAAGCGCTAAACCAAAGTATCGGCCGTATGATCGGCAGTTTTATAACTTCCACAGTTTCCTTTTTGACTTTAAGTCCTTATCCGACTTCGTGTCACAGTTTGACTTTGGCTTATCTCTTCGACTGTCTTTTTTTTTCGCCGTAGTCAGCGATAGTTAGCCGTAGTAAAAAAACGACCGAACATTCGGCCGATACTGCGGATTTATGTTCGGAGTAAACCCCCAAGTGATGCGCGCGTGACTGTTCGACTAAAGTCGCATCACCTGATGCCGTGAACGGGGCCTCACAGGATTTGATGCATATCTTCAACACCGTTGGGTAAAAGATTGGATACCAAAAGGCACCATGCTGTATTTGTTCAGTCATAGGGTCGCTGTCAAGGATCAAATTATGCTAAGGATTGTTAAAAGATCCTTGATGAATGACATGGACACCCCGGCGTTGTTGCTAACTTATTTGAGAAATGGTTTATGTATGTGTATAGGTAGGTATGCCATTTTATTGTTATTTTTTTTTATTATCTTATTATTCTTTCATTTCTCCAGCTCCACTTCACCTTTAACTGCGGCGGTGAGACCGCTCTGATCTCATCAACACAGACGTACAACGATACAGTATGGCACGCGGTCACGCTCACTCGCTCGGCTGGTCACGGCAAGCTGGCGGTGGACTCTGAACTAGTTGGCGAGACCAGCGCCATCTGTAACGCGCCCGCAGTACTAGCCGCGCCGTACTACTATGGCGGGCTCCGAGACCTCAACCAAAATATTAGTAACAATCTCAAGGTAAGGTCATTCATAGTAATTCGTTTCTAGCTGTATCATCTTTCACGCAGTACATCCATCGTTGCTTTGGTTTTCCTCTACTCTTAGCCATAATTAATTCAATAATAATAATAATGTTGGTATTTATTACTTCTCAAGGCGTGTCCAACCGAATTAAATATCATATAGGTTACCATACCTATTATGTTGTTTACTTGTCAGTACAGATAAAGTATACAAAAGGCTTAGTATGAAAGTTATGTTTCACTTTGTAGTATTTTTTGGAAGTCGGTATTTAGTTTTTTTTATTTTTCACTTTTTAAAGGGTCAATTTGTAATTTATATAAGTTACAATAGCCTGTCAACTGCTCATCACCTTTTACAAAATATTGCTTTTCCCGATGCAGGAACGTTAATTGTTGAGGCGTACTTCTGGTAAGAACCAGGAGAACACACACGATATGCATTGTGACGAGCATAAATTACTTAGCATATTAAAGTACCTAATTGAATCGCAACCCCTGAAATACTTATTACTAAGTAGTTCCGGTGGTCATCTGTAGTCTTCACATACCATAAGTTCCAATTCACCAAATGGTGCTTTCCGAGAGCAAATGCACGAGTTACTATCAAAAATACCCAAATGGCTATAGGTGTGCATATAAAATTAGAGCATTTCCCATTATTTCCATGGGATCCCATCATCAGATTCTGACTTGGTGACAATGGGACCACATAAAGACCATACAGGAGAACAGCAAATATTAGGTTGGGGAAAGTCTTTTCGCATTATAGTAGGTATGTATAATATGAACTTGTAATAAAATCTCTTTGGCTATACTATTTGTATCTGGCTAGTTTTGGTATCATTGAAAGTTTAAATTTTAAAGAACATAATTCCAAATTCAAATTAGGAAAATGTGTGATTTTCATTTGTTTTTCGTACTGTCAAGATGAGTGAATCTAAAAAGAAATTCGATACATTTTAAAATTTTACTACAAAAAAGGTAAAAATGCAAAGCAAGCCGCGAAAAAAATTGCGTTTTTTATGGACCTAGTGCAGTGTCTGTGAGAGTAGCACAAATTTGGTTTAAGCGTTTTCAATCCGGAAATTTTGATGTCAAAGATGCACGTCGCTCTGGTCGCCCTATTACGGATAAAATGAATGCCATTTTTGAAAAAGTGGAGCAAGATCGGCATATCAGTAGTTACGACGTAGCTGAAGAACTGGGAAAGGGGGAGAAAACAGTTTTGGCACATTTGAAAAAAACTGGGTACACAAAAAAGCTGGATATTTGGGTACCTCACGAGCACACTGAAAGAAACCTAATGAACCGTGTACTCATTTGTGATTCTTTATTACGACGTATTGAAACCGAACCATTTTTGAAGAAGCTAATAACTGGCGATAAAAAGTGGATCACGTACGACAAGAACGTGCGAAAAAGGTCGTGGTCAAAGGCCGGTCAGGCTTCACAGACTGTGGCGAAACCCGGGTTAACTCGCAACAAGGTGATGCTGTGTGTGTGGTGGGATTGGAAGGGCATTATTCATTATGAGCTGTTACCACCAGGCAGGACCATCGATTCTGAACTCTACTGCGAATAACTGATAACTGAAGAAGTTGAAAGAAAGCGGCCGGAATTAATCAACAGAAGGGGTGTGGTTTTTCATCATGAGAACGCTAGACCTCACACATCTTTAGCCACTCACCAAAAATTAAGAGAGTTTGGCTGAGAGGTGTAAATGCATCCGCCGTATAGTCCTGACCTTGCACCTTCAGATTTCCACCTGTTTCGGTCTCTTCAGAATTCTTTAGGCAGTGTCAGGTTATCATCACGAGAGGACTGCCATAAACACTTGTCGCGGTATTTTGATCAGAAGTCCCAAAATTTCTATAGCAATGGGATCATGTCCCTACCTACAAGATGGCAAAAAGTTATCGAACAAAATGGTACCTACATAATTTAGTTAAATGTAAACTAACTATATAAAAAATGTTTTGAATTTTCTTAAAAAATGCGAAGAAACTTTTTCCCCAACCTATTATTATAGAATTTTCAAAATCTATCCACAATAAAATTGACGGAGAAATCGGTGAACATACATAAAAAAATAAATAAAATAGACATACTTACAGACGAACATATAACTTCCTCCTTTTTGGAATTCTGTTAAAAAGAAAATAATGTTTAGAAATGCCCATCTTTGAGTCTTGCTCCATCCACTACTAAGTTAAGGCCTCCTAAATTCTGTAGTACGCTTACATAAAGTATTATTTTGCTACTAATCATTATCTCAGATAGACAAAATACGTCCACTGCTCGACATAAACCTCCATCAAATATCGTCATTACGACTTGCTAGGCTCTGTGACAAGGAGTGCACCACACGGGCCCAGTGCGGGTTGTTGGATGTCACATGTCCTCGAATTTTTGGTTCTAGGACATGATTCGTAATTTTACTTTTCTTAAGCAGTAGTAAATGGTATTATAAGTAAAAAGATATAGATAGGTTATACGCGCTCCGCAAGTGGCAAGTTAAAACTTGGCTTAGTTAACAAACCTTTTTTTTTTTCGAGTGGTAAATTATCAAATAACATCTCCCGCTCTGGGCGGAGCGGGAGGGCGTGTCAGACTTTTACTGACTAAAACCCACCCGTGTTCCTTCATTTGCCTGTGTGCCAGGGCCACGATATCCCTTTCGGACAAACTCGCAACCCTGGCAGGCATTGGCCCTAATGGACCCCGTCAATTCGTGCTGACATCTCTTTGAGGGCTGGCCTTTGGGACCTGAACTCTGTGTCGCGCGCCGGCGTCAACAGAAGCAACGTAATATGCTTGTCTCTTTCGCCCCCGATAATTACGTCATGCCGTCCTACTTCCACTAGTCATCGATAGAGTGACATTAAAAAATTACGTTATTTCTGTGTGTGATAGTGTGCCGTTTTTGAAGATCTAAGGCCATTAACACACGGCACCGCGCTCCGCCGCGGTAGGCGGTGAAGTTGATCTCATGTCGCATTCGCCTCTAATAAATCCGTTGATGCCTAACACACATATACCGCCCGACCGCGCGGTCGAGCGATGCTCTCACCCTCTCTTACCGCGGCGGTGCGCGGTGCCGTGTGTTAATCGCCTAATGTGGAGTAGGTCACCTATCTACCTCTTTTTATTATATGGGTAGTATTTAAACGAGTGACTGTAAATTAAAGTTTCAAGGGACAAAAATAATTAATTTACGTTAAAGTATTATTAAGTGAGCGACTGACTGCGAGAGAGGAGAAATCAACAGAACCACTTCGAAAAATACTTTATTGAGCAGAGTAGGTACTATGAGCTCACATTTTTTGACAATTTTCTTATTAAATAACTATTTGAAGAATAGAGGGAATCTGCCGCTCGACGGTATAATGGTCAATGTTCTAACCTAACCTAACCCAAATGATTAAATAACAGCAGATGGTATATAACTATCCTCTAGTCGCTCACTTAGTCATTTAGTCGCACGGCTAGAATTTTAATATATGAAGCGGATTAATCACAACCCACTTTTAGTAAGCTCGTTCTGGATTTTATTATTAATCAATATTCGTCGTTAGTTTAGGTATTTTTTCGCTTACTCAAATTCATACCGCTCAAGATATTAAAACAGTATCTCATCATCAGTCGCTAAGTTTTTTTTTATTCGTTCGTTTTATAATTCCCCTTATTATAATATCATTGGCAGTGGTGATGAAATTATTTACACAATGGATCCTGCATATTGTCGCTGCACCTTCCGGCAGTACTAATAATACTTACATTGAAACGTACACAAAATACGCGCTTGAACGAGGAGTTACTATACTACTTACATTGTAATATTCTTGTGCAGGGCTTCTACCAGCCGTTCAAGGGCTGCCTGAAGGGGCTGATGATGAACGGACAGCACGTGACCGACGTGTCGTACCGCGTCAACTCGCTGCGGTGCGCTGATAACGTCGAGGAAGGAGTCTACTTCGGAGCATCTAGCAACTTGCATAGCAACTACTTGAAGGTAATACTTAAGCAGTTTCCAATTTATATGATCAAAAAAAAAACTAAAATACTTTACTCCCTACACATAAAGCACCGCTACGATAACAATCATCATTTGCGTAGCCTTATCTCAACTATGTTGGGGTCGGCTTCCAGTCTACCCGGATGCAGATGAAGATGATACCAGTATTTTACATGCCTATTTGACCTCCACAACCCAGTTAATGGAACACGCTACCCCATGCCAAGACTGTTAGTCGCACTTTCGGGCTTCTGACTAACCATAACGATTGGCATCTACGAATGACAGACCTTAATATAATTTTAAAAAATTATGCAATCTTCAATAGCACCAGTCTTTCTGGAAGCAATTTTACACTGGCGCAAAGTTTATACAAGAATTTTAATAGATTTTTTTGAGGGTTATTGAAGAGCAAAGTATCTTAGTGAGTTATCTATTAAAATCTATCTAAAACACGCATGTTAATGGGGTGGTTTGCTGGAAGCTTCGCCGCGAGACAGCGCTGTGTATTTCTCACTTGTCAAAAAGATCTTGAATGAAAAGCGACCATTCCGCAACAATACAAAACACTTACACCGTCTCGCAACAAAGGTTTTAACAAAAAACTCAATTGGCAGCTGAATGAAAATCATCTAGGGCGAACTTATTTGACTTCCTTCCCCATTACAGCTCCTCGAGAACTTCAAAGTGGGCGACGAGGTATCAATTGCCATGGAGATTCGTCCTCGCAACAGCACAGGTCTGCTGATCAGCGTCCACGGCAAGAAGGACTATCTGGTCCTCGAACTACTGGAGAACGAGGTCGTTGCTAACGTCGAGAATGGGAACGGACCCTTCCGCGCGAGCTACTCGCTGGGCAACAAGTTCGCGCTCTGCGATGGCAACTGGCATAAGATACACGGTAAGCTAACTGAGGGGCAATTCTCTTATTTTTATGATAGTTCGCATTGTAAGCTTGGTGTTGTGGCGGCAGTTACATCGACACATGCGGCCTATGCTTTACACTGTCGTCACGCAAAAATCCTGCATCGCGCAAGCAGAGTTTACCGGGCGACTAGCATATATAAACGTCCCGACATCAATCGTCGAGCAGTACCCCCCTCGTCCCTTGCCCCCGCCCGCCCGCGCGGAGCAAATAGCTTTAACAAATGTTCCTAATAATAATATACCGATACTACAAGTCTCCTCTTATACAGTAGTCAGTAACGCCCTAAGCCTAGGTTCGAGTCCCCTATGAAGACGACTGTGGTCGGACTCACTCTTTCTAAATACACACATAAGAACGAGACAGTGATATGTGTTTTCTGTATCTTATGTATATTCAGATAGAGAGTCCGACCAGTCGTCTTTACTTAGGTATTTAGAGTGTTGCCTCCACTTTTATCTATAAGCTTCTTGGATAAGATTGCCTAGATTTTGAAGGTTTTCATTACGGGAATAATAATTGGCCTTCTGGTCATGCATAGCTGATACTAGTGTTAAAGTACATTGACAGTTGTTGGTAAACATTAGTGAAATTGTCACAGAAATTGTTTTGACAACACAATATGGCGGCGTTAGTTCCGATTTTGGCCACGCGCCAAGAGAACCTTGTAGCGTTGTATAGTGAAGGGCGGGACTCTTTTCGATAACTTACTCAAATAATTTGTATAACTGGTTAGGCGCGTCTTTGTGTATCGGTTATGAAGAAATAAAAAATATCGATTAAAAATAGCATTTATTATCGAAATTGGATTTATTATCGTAAATAGTCTTAGTTAAATATTTATTATTAAACAATCGTTGAGATGTTCAAAAAATGTAATTAATAATTATTCTTAAATAGTTCACATGACATCCCTTTTAATAAAACTGAAGACAGTCATGAATTGATTGTTATGCAATAGGCGAAAAAATTAACAGGATTTGAAAGTAAATTTACTTTCAAGAAGATTTACGTGTGGTGCCGGACGTAAAGAATAGCACCACCCCATTTCATCCCGTGTGTGTCGTAAAAGGCGACTAAGGGACTTACTTGACAATGGGCAGCAGCATCCTCTATGCATTTTAACACCATACTGCGATCACCAACCCGTCTGCCAAGTGTGGCGATTATGGCACCCCCCCCCCCTTAGGGGATGCCTATGTCCAGCAGTGGACGTTTTTTGGCTGAAATTATGAAGTTCAATTAATGTTAAATCACTTTAAAAAAAAGTCTCCGATACCATTTTCTCGATAGTTATTAACCGAACAGATACAATATGTAATGCAGTTTAGTCAAATTCTGAATTCTGCATTTTTAAAATGTCTAATTTTGTTTGTGTCCAGTGGTGAAGTCGCTGTACGTGGTATCGGTGGGTGTGGACGGGCATTTCTCGAAGCCCGGGATCGGCCAGTTCGTTTCGACGGACACTCGCTCTGCGCTGTACATTGGCGGGCACGAGCGGCCCCTGCACAAGGTGCGCGGCGTGCGCTCCCGACGCGGCTTCACCGGCTGCATCAAAAACATCGTCATTGGAGAATCACCCGTCAAAATACCACTAACAGCCGCCGGCAGAAACACACACGTTGGTGTTTGTCCCGTCGACTAGCAGAATAACTAACTACAATCACCGAATTATCCAAAGAAGAATTAGCGAATCTTAATTTTATTTAGTTTTGTATGGAAATCCCCTAAAGCACCGATTGCGCGAACCAGGTGTGACGTCACATATTTTGCAATTTTTAATTAAACCTTCTATTAATACTGATGAAGAGTTAATATTTTAAAGATTTTCGTTTGTGATGAAGTTTAAGAGTTTAGATATATACGTTTGACGTCACGAAACTGATGACTCCCGCCCCGCCCCTAATCACCTTATAATATGTTGGCGCTTCCACTCCTTTGGATATGCTCGCAGTGAAACAAACAAGTACATAGCTATTTGAAATATTATCAATTTATAAAATAATGTTTGTAATGTTCAAGTTTAAAGAAATTTCGCTTTGAATTAATTAAATTGCATTTAAAATTGAAGACTGAACTAAAAGAAAAAGTGTAAGCGATACCACAGACATAGTAAGATTATACAACTGTTATTATGATATAATAGGCCTATGTATACCAAAATTATAAAATATATATTTACCATTTAAATGTATTTCTTATCATTCCCTTTGTTAGTCGCCACCACCAACGTCTGCACATAGATCCCTTTGAAGATGCGCCAGAGCATCTGTTCATAGATCCTTCTGGAATTGCGCCATTACATCTCAACGTAGGTCCATCTGCAATTACGCCGCAACATAACTATCAACATAGGTCCTTCTGGTATTACGCCACATCTCAACCAACAGGACGACGAGAGTTTTATCAATGGCCGTGCCCCCAACGCCCAGATCATACATTAACAAATAAATACGACGAATAAGTTCGTGCAAACAAATAAAAAGTATAATAAATACGACTAAGCCGGCACGGCTGGGGCGAATCTGACTGAGGCGGTCCATAGGTCAAATTTGTCATCATGAGAAGTCTTCACTAGGAATAAAGGATGTTGTTGAAGAACCCAAAAGCCTGTTTAGCGGGTTATTGCTGCCTGAAATTCAGCGGGAAAATCCGACTACGAATCTGTCTTAGGGCACGCCAACATTTTGTATGCCTTTGCCCTTTGGTATTCAATTCAAACTACATCCAGCTTACAGTACCCGGCCGTAAACATGATTGTGACAATGAGCTTTAGAAAAGGTTCGGCTTCTCTGTCTGTTATGCTTGTGTGACTGTAACACTGTGCCCGGGTACTATACCAGCTTACCAGCTTATCAGCTGCATCCACCAACCAAAAATAATAAGGTAACAAGATAGTAAATCAGTATATTCCCAAGCGCAGCCTCCCTTACACCTATAGCACTTTTTGGCGTGATCATCTTCCCCATATCGAGAAGAGGCGATAATCCTAGCCTAGAAGTTTGCTACGTTTTGCTTTAATAAAAGGACCATCCACCATCCCTGAGAGAAATTCTAATACATTTACCCATGTAAAGATTATCTACGATAATATGGCCCGCCCCTCCAAAATTCAAAACGTTTGAAAGTATTTGTACGCATGCATGTGCGCGTAATGCGACGGCCGTCAAACAAAAACAAATCACGGATAATAATATGTTGCTCGACTAGTGTAGTCATTAATCGATCATTATTATTAGTATGCGCTGCACTGACGTAATCTATGAAAACGACACGTGCGTTGTCTTGCGCGATCGGCTAGTTATGATTAGTTGACCAACAAATCTGGTAATAAGTGAGATATTACGAGTACTTACAACTACATACAAGGACTTTTTTGGCGGGAAAGTGAAGCGTCATGTTAGCAGTTTTGTTTTATTTTCTAAAATTTGTGTTTAGCCGAATATTAATGTGTAATAGTGGTGGATTATTAACCATTAAGTGTTCGTGAACCTGCATTAGTGTAGGCAAATAAAACAAAGCAATGCAACATCACTTTAAGTTCTCTCAAGAAGTCCGCGCGAGGTTTCAGTAAATTGCCACGTCTTTACTGAAACTCAAGGGGAGCGGGGCGGGATATCATCTATCATCTTTATCATGCATTGAATGGAGTTCATTTCATAATTTGTACTTGTTACCTAATTTTACATGACACTGGCTAAATGCACAAACCGTGCGAAGCCAAAAAGAAAGAAAAAAAAAACTACATACAAACTCTTTCGTAAGGATGTGACTACACATGTCATATTGAAACAGTGATTTGGAGGGGCGTTTCATGTCATCGTAGTTTATCTATAAATGTATTAGAAGCAGTCTGTCAAGATTCAAGAAGAACAGAACTTCATTTTTTTTGTTTCGGAAATATTGCCAGCATAGAACGAGGTTAGGTTATTTTGCCATTCCTGTTACTACAATAATGGTATCTTGAGACGAGAGTTGTGCCTAATAGTTTTAAAAGACAATATTAATAATAAGCCTTCAAGTTCAGATTTCAGGGTAGGTGTAATAAAGAAGTGTTTAGCTCATTACTGTCAGTTACTTTTTGTGCAGTCATCCATTTTAATACTTATTATTTTATCACTCACAGGGCTATTTTAGTTTAGTTCCTTCAGTCAACAATAAATGTTACACCTTCCTAACAGTGTGTTTAGCTTATGTTTAGACGATGCAATTCATTTATTGCTTCAAATTGTATGCCACATGTAAGAAAGTTAGATCATGTAAATCCCCACTTAAGGACGAGCAATGTCAAAATGGTGGCTTCTAAAATATACGAGGACTCATAATAACATAGGTACCTAATTTATGAACGCATCAGTAATATATTAGCGACATAAGTTCCTGTTTTTAACTGGAACTTATGTCGCTAATATATTACTGATTAAAAACAATCCCACAAAAAACATAAAAATATTTTGAAGTGAAACCTCTTAAGCGGCGGTGGCGGTTCGATAATAGGACAAGAATTTGAAATATAAGTTTCAAGGACGCGTCACGTTTAGGCACATTTCGTTTCATGAGAGAGAAAAAATATATAAGTAACTCTCTCTATCTCTCACAAAATTTTATTCTTTATTTTTTAAGCAGTTTCACTTGTATCACGTGACGCCAAACCATTATTTGATTAATTAATTTAGTTTTGATTATTTTGTAATTATAATTAACCGTCGCGCAGTAGCCCACTAAACACAACACCCGACTGGTCGGAGGATCCTCCCTTTTCTATCAGTGAACTTTACACCCTGTTCCTCATTTAATCTCTTGTAATCATTTCCTAGTAAAGAGTAAAATTATAAATCAAGATAATAATAGAACTTTGGTACTCGACCGCTCCTGCTATCTTCTTCATCAGATGCAATTATCAGTCGTGTAAAGTGAGCTGAAAAAATACAATGATATATTAATAAGTAGAGTAATCATTTGTGAAAAAATCATGCAAAATGTTCTAAAAGGTTTTTGTGACAGGTAATAGCGACGAAGGTAATGCCCAACATCGAAATACGATTTTTTTTAAATTGATAATCATCTGTCTGGTGGTTAGGGCCATGACTCTAGCACGAGGTTGTGGTTTCAACCGGGCAGACTTTTTCAATTTATGTCTATACTTTCTAAAATCTTAGAAATTAAAGACATCGGTGAAGGAAAACGACTTATAATTTACAAGTGTGAAATTATGAATGCGCCTTGTGTAAGCATGGTAATGAATGCTCGTGCCTTCTCTGTAGAATAAGAGGCCTTTGGCCTACTAGTAGGACAGTTACAGGCTGGTACCTATTATTATGAAAGAACAGTTTTATTCTAATAATAAAGATATTTTGCGCGAAAAAGCTATCATCGCTTCATTACAATGATTTTCTTCGTAGTTAGCCTTCTATTTCTTTATCATCGTCCAAATCGGAATGGGAATCTGAATCAGAAAAAAAAAGGCGTTCCAGATCTGTGTTATATATTTTTTTATTTAATTCATACAATGATTTTATGAAGTGGCGAGCAAACAAGAAAGTAAAATATTTTAGAAACACATTTTTTTTTATTTGACTTCCCTTATATCCGAAATGAAAAGTATGTTTAACACGGGTAAAAGTCACTAATTCCTACTCGGACTTTAGCCGCTAATTGATTTCTTTCGACCCTTGTATAACAATCTACTATTTAGCTTCGCGTAAAAATTACACCTACTAGTTAGGTATTTAAAAAAGCGGTTAAATTAAAGCCGGTCTTGCTGCGTTCTGTACTACTAACATTATAAAAGGTTACCTTTTATTTGCCCTAATTCCCTAATCGTACTTATTCTACGAAATATCAACTGCCTACCTATTACGGTTAAAAAGATGCAGCCCTGTGATTGTGGTAGACAGACGTGCTGACGGACAGAAAGACAGACGGCGGCGTAGGCTTAAAAATAGGGCCCTCTTCACCCTTTGGGTACGGAAATCCAAAAAGTGACTTGATTTCTTCATCGGCTATTTGGAGTTGTTGAAAGTTCAAATATATTTGTTCACTTCGGAACGGTTGTTTCGTGTTTCACTTATTGAGAATATTTTAGGGGTAGAAAGGAGGGTCAGAAATTCTTCGTGTTTATATTCATCGTTCGTGTTCGTGTTTAACAGTTTGGGTTTTTTCTTAACTTTGTAATTAACGACGTGGTTCCTTTGAACCAATTGCTCTACATCTAATATGGGGACATTTTTGACACTGACCAAATTCATTGAATGACCCTGTATAAACAGACACACAGTGCGACTGAGTTGCATTGCAACTCGCTAATTAATAAAAAAAATACATCTATATTTTAAAAATTTATTATGCTGTAATTAAGTCGTGCTGATTAATTATTCATTTAGGGAAATGGTAGTGCAAACGTATAAGTATGTACATTTTAGCCCTTGCTAGATTTTTGTCATAACAATTCGACATCTTAAAATGCTTATAGCCATACAAAGGTCCTACAATGTTACTTCGTTCTGATAATCACTTACTCGCTATTGTTTTTATGTTTCGTCACGAGTCAAAGGATGTTGTATCTACACTCAGCTAGTATCGATTCAAATAATTATATAGCTGTGCAGGAGTTATACCTAAACACATATTATGTCGACATTTCAACCGGTACGTAGGAGAAAATTATTATTTTATTTCGCAGTATTTAGAAATGTCAATATTTGATGAAAACAATTTCGTAGCTAACAAGAGAGTCAGTATGTTCAACGTTAGGAGCATACAGCATCACATAGTAAAGACTTCGGCACAGAGTACCTACACAATTACAACAGGACAAACGCAATAGAGTTAAGAAGTGCTCAAAGTAAATCAAACATTTCTAGCACACGGTTATGAGCTGTTAATGTGTTAGGAATGTAAGGATTGAAGCTAGGGAGAAGGAATAGATAAGATAAGATAAAGGGCGCGACATGACAATAGGGAAAGTGAAGAATGAAGGGGGGGAAGGACGAGGGAAGGCGGGAAAGAGGGAAGGGGCAAAAGAACAAAGAAAGAGTGGAGAAGGGAAACACACAAGAAATTGTTTTGGACGTGCAAGAACCATAGTCAATTCTCGTGTGTTACTTAGAGCCACCATGTTCACATTAGAGAAAACTTGGTAGTTAAAAATAGAAGACAGACGAAGAAAAGTGGCACCTCATGGCAGCTCCAGTGCACGCTGACTAGATGGTTAGAAGAAGTCATCTAATATTCGAGGTGTTCCACTTAACGCCCCGAATATTTAGACAAATGTGAGGAAGAAGAAGGTCTTAAGTTCTTGTTTGGCTCATGATAACAAGAGGTGAAGTTGTAGAAATAGAGAACACGGAGACACGATTAAAGAAGTGCAGACGAAACAGGCAGCTGATTCTTACTCAGGGTTAAGTGGCTTGGACAGAAGAGGTGGTAGGTTCACACGACCCATGCGAAGTTAGCGTAAGTTAATTATAAGTACCGATATCAGAACGAAGAATTCACCTGAAGTTAGAAAGAAGATACGGAAAAGACTTGGAAATAGGTGATAACTTGAGGAAGCAGAAAAAACAGAACTTTTTGTAATAAAATGTAATTAATGTCTGACAGGGATTGCATTGTAAAGATTATTTCAAAAGGAGCAAAAACGTACATATTTATACTGTTGGATGTTATACCAGAACATAGATATGATACAACTGCACAGTGGACAGATAAGAGACATCGTCTTTATATAATCGTGTAACGTTATTTGTTGTTTCGAACCACAAATCAATATACCATTTTCAGGAAAATACATTCTGCTCTTATCTGTCTCCCGTGTTATAAACGTCCTTAAAATTAAGACAAACATTGTAAATTATACATCACTTGTAAATTATACCGCGTACACCACAATCAACAAAGTAACAACACAACATTTAATCAATTTACACATAGAATTACATTTACAAACAGTACACGCAAATCTAAACCTAAATGATACAATAATATTTGGTAACACGGAAAAAACTCTTTTCACTTGTAATTGGTAACCATATAACTAATACAATTAAATAACATTCAAACAACATATCATCGAAATAGAACCAAATCCTACCTTCAAATTCATCAAAATACACAAACATAATTGTACGATAAATTATTTATAATTTAGTTCATTAAAGGCAATAATTAGGTATTATTGGAGAATAAATTAATTATAAATCGTAGTTTTATAAAATCAACACTCAAATGTGACGCACCGACCGACGTGCTAGGGGTAACTTGTTCCAAGTTATAAAGTAGCGGTTATAAACCGAGTTGTCCCAAATTTTTACCCGCAGTGGTACAGCAGGCGTTAAAATAGCGAATAGAAGATTTAGATAAATAATTTATGACAGACTAGGTAAAATGAAAATACAACAGAAAGGAGATTAACGGAAAGCGCTCTCTCCGTCATCGAAGCGCTCCATTATTTTCCAATTTTCGAAGGAAGAATTCTGAGTCCGTCTTGGCAGATACCGTCCGTCACGATGGGTAGTTAAGATGAAATGGCTGATATGAACTGGATGTCCCGAAACCGTGAAACATGTGCCTGTCACTGACGAATTTCTAGCAATATTATAATATCTGATGATGTACCGTTGATTAAGATGATTCACAATCTGATTTCAGGCTTATTATATTCCCAGTACCGTGCTGTGCTATCATCAGAAATCACCTGCCGCAAGTATGAAGAAATAAGTAAGTAACCCTAACACCCGGTTTCTAAGTTGAGAACTTCCAATTCTCAATTCAGAAACCAAAGCAAAAGCCGATGTAAGCAGAGGCCGAAGCGTCAACATTTAGTTTTTAATGCCAATTTGTTTTAAACTGGTAAAGGACTAAGAAGAAACGAAAAGATCCATCAACACTGCATGGAAGCAAAGTCCTCGCGACTAACCGTGTGCTACATGCAGTCGTAAATTACTATGAATACGTCCCCTATGTGCGCGTGCTGTGCAGTAGCTGGTCGTTCATATCGCACATCAGAAGGTAAATTCCCGCTGTTAAAGTTAAAAATATAGTCGCAATCTCATGTCAGCGACAATTCATGTCAAAAATGTAGGTAACAGCTATACATATTTAGAAACATTGGCACTGAAATTAGATTGAGAATTGTCTTAGAAAAGAATCTTTCGGTAGCGCGTAGTGTACCTATGTCACAGAATTTCGCGACGAAAACGAATATAGTGCGACAGTAACAAGCCCATCACACTCTTGTCTTAAACTCAAATGTGCCATATCAACGAACGCATACTTACATTGGACCGTAAGAGTCCATCGTCCAAATTGACTTTGCGAGACCGTTACTGGCGCACGAGCGGTATACTCACAGATGCGAACACTTAAAAAATAAATACTCCAATTACTGCCTTTTTATAAAAGGGATTTATACTAAGGAATGAAACAAAATTATACATACCTAAGGCGTAGACGTCCATATCTATTTAGGTTCTTGATTTGGTTTCAATCATTATATTTTAATTCATATAAAATTGATTTAGGACTAGTCATCACTAGTCGATTAATGTAGGTATGCGTTACGCAATACATAGATGAATATGACGCGAACATTGTGCCAGTACAGAGCAAAGGCTAACTTTAGATTTCGACACTAATATCTATCAACACGTTGCTAATAGACAGGAGCAATTGTTTGATAGATATCGCTTTTTTACAAAAAAAATACTCGCCCCGGTTCCTGTTCCTGGGCCGCTCTAGCCTCACGGACGTAGAATGAGGCAGAGCGACTACGAAAATCAAACTTACAACAGTGACAGTACTTTAATGACATTAAAAAAAATACATCCAAATCTTAACGCTAGATTTACAACTAAAGATTGCAACTGGTAAACAATACCTACGATTAACGAAACAACACAAATGTAATATTAATATAATGTTACCCGCTTACCCCTTACGACAGGAAACTCCAGGAGGCTATGTCAATGAAGTTTCCTGGCATCATCAAACGAGCATCAACCAAAAGTAATAATGCTTGTGCCCTTGTGCCAAGTTACTAATATTAGCCCAATAACTCCCCCTCCCCCTCCCATAAATTAAACATTAATCTCAACAATCTTGCTGCACCATATAAGTACGCTATCCTGGCGCTCTTTATACCACGGATTTTTCGAATATAAATGGGGCCGCCACTATTGCCGTCTCGGTGCAGGAACTTTGGAAGCACGAGTCCTAGTATTCTAAAAGATATTCACAATTCAGGCAATGACCTTCTAGTGCAATAGACATACACACTCGGGGACAAATATGCAACGATATTACCTGTATAGTATTATGAGCCCTTCCTGGCAGAACCGGGAATGACTCAGAATGTCCGATTATAAGAGTATTCTGTGAGTCGCCGCACAAAACAAATACATTGTAATCGAAGTACGACTTACCAAATAAACAATAGAACCACCACATACGTATACACACGTGCTTGCTTGCTGATATCTTACAAGAAGCACAGAATTGTATGATGGTGCCGCCCTATCTGCTTTTAAGGCAAGCGCGTTATAGTTTATGCCCTTTGGTCTGCATTTGTCAACAAAGCGAATAACAGACGCGACGCGCTCTGCCTGGCCCACTCCTGCTAACCCGGAAACCGCGTCGCATCTGTACAGATCTAGATGAAACCGTCCCTATAGGCACTCATAGCATAGACATACCGATAAAGACTGGCTCAGTCTAAACCTGGGCCATATGCCGCTAAGCACTACACAATCTGCCAGAGTTCATGCTGAAGACAGCGCCGTCCAAAACATAATCACTGCCCAAAATATGAAAAGCAGCGTATGTTTTAGAATAACATTCCGCACTTTCACGTTGGGATACTAATATTAGTGATTCGGCACGATAGACTTGGACAGTATTTGAAAAAGGATTATATCTCCACGTTCATGGTCTCACACGAGCCGACGCACTTCTGCAGGCGAGGGGCAGCGCAGCGCGGTGTTCACTGCCAAACAAATATCACCATTACATTACAATAAATGAAATAAAGTTGAAAATAAATAAGCTGCCCCTAATCAGAGACGAAAAGTGGAACGCTGTGGCGTCGCACGTTAGACGCAAGTTATTTCAGGAATCAATGTTGATATTTGTTTGGGAGTAAAAATCCGCGCTGCTCTGCGCCTCGCCTGATGTGCCGATCCGGAGAGATTCGGAACATGACGATATAATGTGGTTTATCAACATCATTGGCGATCAGTTTTTATCAACTTAACGAGCGTTCAAAATCATTGACTGAGTAGATCCTTCCTGAAGAGGAAAAGACATGAAATACGTGCTTCATTGCCCATAGCGACCAGTATGTGGCCGGCAACCATAATAAAGTATCACGCATCGCATGTAAGATTACAGCAGAGTTGGAAGTGCTGATGTTAATCTTTAGTAGACGTTCACTACTGCGTTGGGGTTGGTACCACTCCTTTTGCCAGTTCCTGGTCAACGTTGCTGAACGCCAAAATAAAACAGTTGCAACGCCTATCGTACAGATTTTATAAACATCGATAAAATACACAAAACGTTCACAATGATCTAAGCAATACCTGCGAGTAATATTCCAAAGACCGTTGACGAACCACTAATTTCTTATTGCTAATATTATACCTAAAAGAAAAAAATCACATAGCTAAAACAAGGACTGATTATAGCCTGAGTACTACGACCAGTTTCTATTGGTGACCGATTTTCTGCTAAACTTCAGCCAATCCCACAACTAAAATTGGCGCGACGCGACACTAGTAGCACAATTTCTATGAAAACTTAATGGAAAATGTCGCGCTGCCTGTCGCGCCTGCGATATCACGTCAGTCTGCACGAGCCTTAAAGCGACTACAAAGAGGAACCATCAGTCGCGTAATTGACGCCGCATGGACGTCGCGCTTGTGTTTAAATGTAGCCGCGCACATATATGCGGCGGCGACGCGGGGAAACGTTAGTTAAGCTGGACTTACGCGTCTTATGAATCACATAAAAAATAAAAGATGTATGCATCGTGGTCGCTTCCCAGTCGTAAGGGTCCTGTGAAGGTTCGCGTTGTAGATCCGCCGCTGCCGCTCCAGTATGGCCAGAGCTTAGTCCGTGAGGATCGGCGACCAATAAAGCGGCTGTCTCTTGTCTGTCGTTCGCGCGTCCGCATGTGTGCTCAGTCCTTATCTACGGCATACCACCGATAACAACGTGATCGTATCGGCAAGAGTCTGTAGTTTGTAAGACTGTGTTAATTTATTATATTCTTTGCTCTATTCTCGCTAACTTCCGGACTAATTATTATCGGTCATATGCGTTACCTCGAATATAGCTATATGTTACATCCAAAAGAGACAGACAGATGCTATAGCTGCCAATTCAGGGTATATAATCCGGGAATTGATAACTACAGCTAACACGGACACTGAATAGATCGTAAGTCACGAGCACAAGGACCTTCTCATCCTGCCGTTGCTTGAACCTTGACTATTGTGACTTAGGGGCTATACTCAAAGTAATACACATAGAAGAATTAGCCTAACACCGATTAAAATAACATAAACTATATTTACAATACATTACACCTAAATAAATTATACAAAACAAAATATTGCAACAAGAGGTATTGAGAGTGTCTTCTGCGTATAGACGACGGCCAAGGCTTGATTTAAGAAGGTCACGGATGTTATATTCCTGAAAAAAAAAGAAAAATATTGATTCTAGGCACTAGCTTTTCGTAAAAAAATTGCTTAAGGTTGGGCTAGTCGACGACGGCTCGTACTCGTTAGTAGGCGTGGCTAACATGCATGCTATTTAGTTTTATTTATTTAGTGAAATAGACGATGATTTATAACGAAAACGAGCGCGTAAAATTACACGGATCTTTGGGCGTATAGATATTATGAAAAAGTACTAGATGTAAATAAAGTTATTGTAATTCTTGATGTACGGTAACAATTTTGCATTTTCATACTCCGGGAGTTATTTATTTACGCCCAATGATGCGTTAAAATTAGTGTTGAAATACGGAACTTTCGACGCTCATAACTTCTACCTAACATTCAAACCAATTTAAATTTTGTTTAATTCTGTTTCCGTACAGGGCTAGATATTACCGAGACAAGGAGATATAATTTTTATTGTAGTGTCAAACAGTGGAGTAAACTCGATACGACGCGACCTTAGTATGAAAGAATGACTGACTAGCGTAACCTTAAGTGGACTAGGTCGCAATCGGTCATTCGACTACGTAAACGATTCGCAAACAAGAAGTCGCGGGGAGCGACGCACTTCGCAACTGTTTACTTTTTATGCCCATTCACACGCGAGCGGATGTAAATCGCAAATGCTGTAGCAAAACAAGAACAAATTATTTGAAACAATACAATAGCTTGGCGTAGTGTCGCAAGTGTAACTAAGAAAAAATAGCAAGCAAGTCTCTTAAATACTTGAGGATGATACTGACCCAGCTACTGATGCTGGCTCTCGACGATCAGCATGATGGATTGATGTTGCTGAGGGTCAGCGTGGATGGTGGGCACTGAGCGTAAGCACTCGATCTGATGAGCCGCCCAGTCTTTCTTCTGGCAGTACGTGGAGCAGTAAGGCGTGCGTCGGCAGAGAGAGCACTCGGCCGATGCCTCGCGGTTGCAATTTGCACACTACATGGACAAACTCTTTTATTATGGAGGGGTACTTTTGAGAATACTACTCATTTCGCACTTTTTGACCTCTATTATGAATGTCAATTAAATATAATAAAAAATAAAGTCTAAGAAATTTGGGTAAAATATTATAAGATACAATTCAGTAGGCTAAATATACAAAAAAAAAACACTTGCAATAGCGACATAAAAATTAAAAAACAAAGTAAATTTTTGTACTCATAGTAAACAAAAGATGCGAAACATTGTTGCAGTATAATTTTTGTTTAGCTGGAAACATGTTGTAGAACAAGTATCTACTTGTTTTACAACATGTTTGTGCATGTCAGGATACCGCGAGGAACCAGCTGAATTTTGGTACATTTATTCTATAGGTGGTATCGCATCATTAACGAAGAACTCCCCAACCAGCCAGCAGCCTGAGATATACAGGATGTTAGGGTGGATTCTGATCAAAATTTATATTCATTACTCTATTCTTTTTAAACTTGTTTATTGTCAGCAACATCTATCTTTCAATAACAATAGTAAAAAAAAACGACTTACAGACAATAAAATAGTAATGGCTGAGACTGTGAAGGACCTTAGTACAATGCTCGGTGATCTCAGTAGAGCTTCCGAATGAGTGGGTCTTTAAATGAACATCGACAAAACAAAGGTCATGTCAAATGCCCAGGTAACAGCCACTCACATGAAGATCGGAGACTACACGCGAAGATGATGACGATTATGTTTACCTAGGACAAACTCTCCAGTTAGGTAGTTCCAAATCCGAGAAAGAGGTTAATCGTCGAATTTGACTGGACAGTGTCCAGGAAGATATCAAATATTTTCTCCTCTCACATAGCGCAGTGTCTCAGACGAAAGTCTGACCACTGTGTGTGTTGCCAGTGATGTCTTATGGCACTGAAACGTGGTCGCTCACAATAGGGCCCAGTAGAGGGCTGAAAGTCACCCAAAGGGCACTGAATAGGACTATGCTTGGAATTTCCCTGCGTGATCGAATCAGAAATGAAGAGATCCGCTGGTGAACCAAGGCAACCGATATGGTTCGAATTGACAAACTTGGGCACTAGGCCTGCTTATCTGCGGTAGCCAGGGCCCATTACTCTGGAGTGGCAACCGCGTACCGGAAGGTTACCTTGTGGAAACATGGTGGATCGATGACCTTGTGAAGGCCACAGTAATCCGCTGGATGCGAGAAGCACAGGGCCGGTTGATATTGCGACCCTTGAGGAGAGGCCTATGTCCAGTAGTGGACATCTTTCGGCTGAAACGATGACCATGATCTTGCCAGCGAAAGATTACACCATAAATATTTTGAAGGATCACCATATGAAGGATTTTTTGTCTTAGGTCTTCAAAATCCTGAGCTAAATTACTTGGTAGAAGCAAATAGTTTTATTCATAATATCCTACTCATTAACAGAGTGATAATCTCATATTAATATTTTATTATTTTTGTAAAACCTTATTATAACATGTAATGTAAAAACCTTTAGATGCGTTACCCGCGCTCAATAATGGCAAAGTAAATGCCAGGCAATTGCCTGACATTTACAATAATTATTATTATTATTACATACGCGCAAATGAGCATGCAGCAACTAGTGACGTAACTAAATATGTATGTTCATCTCTTTCTATCAACAGATATCGGTATAGATCTTTCCTTTTCTTCACGCGCTGTATGATTGTATGCTAGTATGTAGCTACATTCATGGCTTACGCCGTTTTTGAGTGCACTAATGTTCGTGTATGACGCGTCTATTTATAACACGTCATTGATAACATGTCGATGTTTTCCATCGTGCGTGCCTTTATAAAAAATAATGATTCTTTGCTATCTGTAATTCCTTTTACGTATTTCTTTTTAATAGGATCCAAAATAACTTAAATGTTTTACTCTTTGAAATTCACATTCATTCTTCTGATTTTATTTATAAAACACTCTAGATCTAACCTGTATTCTTTTAGGTTTTCAGTGTACAAGTACATAAAAAATATAATGTATAATTTTGTAAAAGGGCGGAGACCTGGTGATCTGAAATAGACGCCTAGAGCTTAGTTTAGGCACCAGTCTCCCACAATATTAAAAAAAAATCTGAGTCTTATACCATGTAATATGTATTTTGTAATATTGTGGTGAGAAAATAAAAAAAACTGTTAATAATGACGTTTCTACTTTCTAGCATGACTGTCAAATATTTATGCTTCCATTGGGAGGCCACATATTTTTGTAATAGGACTGGCACTGATTGCGATAAAAAAGAAAACTCGAAAAATTATCTGTCAGGTTTTTATGCTACCAAAGCGATGGTAAATATTTTCGAACACAAGAACGATGTATCACATTCTTCTGAATTTAACTGAGATGGCAGATATTTATGACGCATGACATGTCCGTGTGCATTGACACATATTTTTGAAGCCGATGTAGCATCCTATAACAGCATCTAGATAGTTTTGGTATTCTTTCGATGTTACATATTTGTGCTGCCACTTGTATATAAAGCCACAAATGATTAAATTATTTGCCGTCATATATTAATGGATGAATCATAAAATCTGATATTATTACCGAGCTGTCCATAGTAATATGTTTATGTTCGTGACTGTACTTTCTATACAAACGTTCTGCCGTATGTTTAAGACACGTATTCACTAGGAGTCAAATGTCCCGCAAAGACGTCTGGCGCACAGTGGGTCGAAACGATGATTTTAGTGACTTAGGGATCAACTTTGTTTTTTACTTTTTTCTTTATGCGGATCGATAGAACTCATTAACCTCAATAATAATTGTTCTGATGCTTTTTTTCCTAAACTTGCTCCTTTAGGTGGAAAAATGCATTTTGTGATATTTTTGTATGGAGCGGATCAAATTAAATTAAATTCCTGCTAAGTGGCGAGTGATCCCGCTTTGAAACTATATTTTTCTTAAAGCTTGCCCAGTCTACTATCATTTGATGCTATGAACATTTGCATAAAGTTGCAACGCTGCCAAATAAATGAATCGAAAAAAATACATTGAATAATTTTTATTTTCTCAAGTTCTTTTAAGTTAAAATTGATGTGGAATAGTAATTAAAAGCACTTAATAATTCACATAATTAATTAACAACTAACGACAATATATTAAGGTTCGTTATTAGCTTAAATTTACTAATTACGTATTACTTAAAAATGTGGATATCATTTATCTATAAATTTCTATTGACTGTAATTAGCTTGACTTTTTACTTTATAAAAACAATGTTTTTCACTTTTAGTCATTACGAGGGCGGCACTGAAAATTTCGGGAATCAAGGAAGTGACACAACATTACTATTTAAAAATGTATTTATTGCTTTTCGAAGTATTCTCCGCGAAATTTGACACATTTTCCATACGATGGAACCAATCATTGAAGCAACCATTCCATTCGGAAGTTGGGGTCTCAGAAATTGCCGTTTTGTAGGCGTCCACAGCTTCTTCAGGTGATGAAAATCTCTGTCCACGCAATTTATTCTTTATTTTAGGGAAAGTATAGAAATCATTAGGGCTTAGGTCGGGGCTGTACGGCGGATGGTCTAATAATTCTATGTTTTCTTGCTCTAAAAACTCTTTTGTTCTGTGCGCGGTGTGAGAACTCGCATTGTCGTGATGGAGGATGATGCGGCGGTTGCAGTTCTAGCTAGCAGTGCTAGCATACCATTCTGCATTAACCGTTCTTTGTCCCTCAAGAGGAATAGTCGTAACATGGCCGGTTTTGGAGACAAACGTGGCCAATTTTTTTTTTGCAACACTCAGTGAACGAACAATTTTTGTTGGCTTTAACTCATTTTCGAACACCCAAACTCGTGACTGGTTTTTTGTTTCGGGTTCGTACGCGTATATCCAGGATTCGTCACCTGATACAATGTTGTATACAGCATTTGAGGATCCTGCGTGGAATCTTTCGAGAGTTCTGACGCACCAAGTAACGCGAGCCGCTTTTTGCTCTTCACAGAGCGAATGCGGTATCCATCGGGAAAACAACTTTTTTACACCTAATTGTTCATGCAAGATTATTTGTATTTGACTCATGCCAATGTCTAAAGTTGCCTGAATTTCGCGGTATGTCACATGTCGATCTTCCTCAATCAGCTTACGCACAGCATCAACGTTTTCTTGGGTGACTGCAGTTTTTGGACGACCTTGACGGGGATCATCACTGAGCTTGACACGTCCACGTTGAAATTCAGCAAACCAGCGATAAATTGTGTTTTTGGATGGGGCTTCATCACCAAATGCAGAAATCATCCGGTCAACACAATGTTTTTGTGTTAAACCAGTTCGAAAGTCATAATAAATCATGGCTCTTGAATTTTCTCGAGTCAATTCCATTTTCTCAACGACTAAACAAGTTTAATAAAACCTTGTGACAAGACCGAGAATCTTTTTTTAAATAAATAAATGGTATTCGATTTTTAAAACCAAGGAGTTTGCAATTAAAAAGATTTTAATTAGACAGGAACAGTGGAAATATTCCATTCCCGATACTTTTAGTGCAGCCCTCGTACTTTAATTTTAATGAGGGTAGTAGAAATATTAGTAAACATTTGATTGTCACAGGAAGTATAAAATTACCATATTTATTATATATTTACAAGTGTTCGTTTATTCGTACTACTATTAACATCTATTGTGATTGTGATCGTCCCTTTTCGTTATAATGGAAAATTTAGTTTAGTTTTAGTTCAAAAAACTCTTCCAATACCTACAAAATAAAATAAACGTGACGCAAAAGAACAGTGCTAAGCTCCAAAAATTATGTACGTGCTTTTGTTCAAATTTAAGTGCAAGATGGGAACGAAGTAGTCGCACGTTAGCACCGTTTTTAAGAAGAAATGGTGATTGGTTAGAAAGTGCGATAAACTGGCCCGAATGAGTAATACCTGAAACTGTGAACACTGAACAGGAAAAGCTCGAGATTTGTGATATTGAAGATGTTGAAAATCTACCACCATCTGCTACAGAAGCTTCAACATCTACATTTACACCTCGAAAACTTTTCGAAGAATTGGGCTCCAGACGAAGACGCGTTGATCAAATAAACCAATCGCTTTCGTTATCTCCGGATGAACTGAAAGCTACTACAATTGCTAGTTTAAGAAACACTGGAAATGAGGATGTAGGAAAAATAATGAACCATTTGCTAAATCACCCCGAAGATCTAGAAAAAGTTAAGCAGTGTTTAAGTGCAAATAAAGCAAACAGTAGTACATATTCACCCGATAAGGCACTGGCTTTATTAGTTTCACTTAAATTAAGTAAGTGGCAATATATAAGCCTAAGACAAGCAGCCAGTGAAAATGGGTCTGATTTATACCCTTCTTATTATAAAATTAAGCAAGCAAAGTCAAAATGTTATCCAGGGAAAGAAGGCATAACCATAACTGAAGAAGGAGCTGCTATTAAACTGCAAGCATTACTCAACTTGACGGTTTCTAGGCTTTTAGATGTAATTGCTTTGGATTTGGACTCGGCAACAGAGTTACTACTTATAAGCAAATGGGGCTTTGATGGAGCCTCAGTCAAAGCAATTACAAACAAAAGACTGAGAAAGAGTTTGATGACTATACTATATTGATGGCCAGTCTAGTTCCTATAAGGCTTCAACAATCTGATGGAATAATTGTTTGGGAAAACGACCGACCATCATCGACTATCTATTGTCGTCCGATAATGTTTAAATTTACCAAAGAAACCCAGGCAACAGTGGCAACTATAAAGGGTAACATAACAGAAGAAATAGAAAGACGTCTGCCAACAAGAATCCACCAAGTAGAAGTTAAGCATCAATTGTACCTGACGATGATAGACGGCAAAATATATCATCGTATTTGTCGGATACATCTGCAGCTGTCTGTGATATTTGCAAGGCAAAACCGTCAGAGATGAACAATTTAGAGGCATTTTCTCAAAGAGAAAAAAACGAGGAAATGTACCAGTATGGTATGTCATCCTTACATGCCTGGATAAGACGCATGGAGTGCTTACTTCATATAGGTAAATATAATTTTATTACTTCATATTTTTTCATGTTTGTAGTTTCCTGTGAGATTATTTTTAAGTGACATTTCTTTTTTTTGCAGCTTATCTGGACTTGGGCTTGCTAAAAATGGAGTTGCAGAGGCGACGACAAAGAAAAACTGTCCCTTAGAAATAGTGCTATACAGCAAGCATTTAAGAGGGAATGCGGTTTACTCATCGACATAGTCAAACAAAGAGTAGGCACAACCAATGATGGCAATACTGCCAGAAGATTTTTCAGGGATGCAGCAACAACAGCCCGCATAACTGGGATTCGTGAAGATTTGATAGAAAGGTTTCACGTGATTCTTCAAACCGTTGCATCTGGAGAGCGCGTGGACCTTTCTAAATTTTCCGAATTTTGTAAAGATACGGCAGAATTGTATGTTACCTTGTATCCCTGGTATTATATGCCTTCCAGTGTACATAAATTGTTGGTACATGGGAGTGACATAATAAAGAACTTTGGTGTCATACCTATAAGGAAACTGTCGGAAGAGGCAGCGGAAGTTCGTAATAAAGATTTTAGGAAATATAGAGTCATTCTAGAAAGGTAGAACGGCGACAAATGAGGATGTTTTACACAATCTTCTTTAGTCGTCTGATCCAAATATCACAAGTCTACGGCCTCGATTGGCGAAACAAAATAGAATGGTTCTCTCTCCAAAAGTCAAAGAGCTTCTGCTGAGTTTTCCTTCAGAATCCGAAATAGAAATGAATAGATCCACGATTTTTTTAAATAATACGTACTTAGTAAATTCAAGCAAATCAGGGACCTTTAAATGTATTGTCGTTAGTATTTAAGTAATTATGTGAATTATTAAGTGCTTTTACTTACTATTCCATATCAATTATAACTTAAAAGAATATCCGAAAATAAAAAATGAAGCTTTTTATTCAAAGTATTTTTTTCATTTTTTTCGATGCATTTATTTAGCAGTGTTGAAACTTTATGCAAATGTTCAAATCATCAAATGATAGTAGACTGGACAACCCCTAAGAAAAATATAGTTTCAAAGCGGGATCACTCGCCACTTGGCAGAAATTTTATTTAATTTGGTCCGCTCCATACAAAAAGATATCAAAATGCATTTTTCCACCCAAAGGAGCAAGTTTAGGAAAAAAATTATAAGAACAATTATTATTGAGGTTAATGAGCTCTATCGATCCGCATAAAGAAAAAATTAAAAAAACAAAGTTGATCCCTAAGTCACTAAAATCATCGTTTCGACCCACTGTGGCGGTGTCACAGGTGTCGCCGGACACCTGTGACACCTTGTCCCCTAGTAACCACGAGGCTTTAAACTGCTAAATAAAATTAGGAATTAGCAATTACAAAGATTTTTCTAAATCGAGCTACCGTGTATTTTTATGTTTATAGGCCGAAAACATCAAAATAATGATTAGTCAGAGAAAAAGTTTTTATGCAGTTGTTTTTTTTATGAAGTTGACAACTGGCCATCATTTCGGCATCACCCACTGACCTCCTTAAATTTCACACGTATTCACCATTGTTCCAAATTTTAATTCTCGAATTTGAAAATGAGTTGAATTAAAGGCAAATCTCTGAAATATAAAATCTAGTGGTGATATATCACCGGAATTATTTTTATGCAGGCATTCGAAATACGAAAGAAAAAACAAACTCCCCCACCCCGTATCCATCTCTTGTTAAATATGGCTTTAGCGATAGCGTTTGTTGGAGATACGTTATTTTGGACACACGTTATTCGGTATAGCGATCATCCGGAATAACGTGGTTTGGGATAGCGTTAATTCGGGATAGCGTACATTCGGAATAGCGTGATTCGAGTTAGCGTTAATTCGGGATAGTGATTTGGAGTTTCGGTCTTACGTATAAGAGTCGATTTGTAAAACTTAAACCAAAGTACCATTTTTTTTTCAGCCAAGTATAGACCGTTGTATTTTATAATTATTTTTAACATTTAAACTAGTAAATTAAAATATTTTTATCGTAATACTGAAAATAGAAAAGAATTGACAATATATGATTTTTATGAGTAAATCCCAAAATAAGTGTCAAAAATTAGCATACATACCTAAAAATACCATCGATCTAGTACTTAGCTGAAAAAAAATAGTGCTTAGGTTTAAATTTAATAAAATAATCACGAAAAAACCTCTAGAAATGTTGTTGTTTCTTATTTTTTTATCCATTCTAACGTTCAAATTATGGATACTGCACCTGAACTAGCCGCGCAAGCTGTGGCACTTCTTCAGTATGGGCTTAGTCAGCGAAACGTAAGAGCACAACATCAAAAGTGATGTTCTGCTGTTCAAAAAATTTACCATCGATACCTGGAGACTGGCGGCTTAGTGCACCGTCCAGGAGGACCAGAAAACCGGGTCACTACAGCACGACAATATCGGTTTATCTTTACCACCAGCCTGCGTAATCGTCACCTCACAGGCCTCTCGTCCTCACAGGTTCAAGGACAGCTTCGATACTTTCATGGCCGGACTGTTAGCGCCCGAACTGAAAAAGAGACCCGAAGAACGTGGCCTGAAACCTCATAAGCCAGCCAATGGTCCCAAACTGACACCAGCTCGCGGGATGGTGTGCCTACAGTTTGCACGCGAACATTTTCATTGGACTCAACGTCAATCGAACCGGGTTCTCTTACGGATCAAACCAAGGTTAAGCTGAATAATAAGCTATAAGTAGTTGTTCCGGGTCTGGCTGTTTGTGTATGTGAGTTTAAATGTTTATAAACGCACCCACGATACAGGAGAAATTCCTAGTGTCAGGCAACGTTATAAAAATAAAAATAAAGAATGGCAATGATGGACGTAGGAAATTCTACCGAAGACAGGGAGAGCGTTTTCAGCAATGTTGCATTGAAGAGAAGGTAAGTTATGGCAGTGGGTCATAGACAGTCTGGGACAGAATTTCCACCGAGGGAAAAACTGGCCTTGAGGTTGTGACAGGACCACGGTTGCCACCACTGGAACGGCCAGCAAGAAGCCCTCATATGAATCCAATGGATCACTTATGGGATGACCTGTAGAGGCGTGTTCGAATTAACCAATCAGCTCCAGAAACTTTGCAGGATCCGAACTTTGTCGTATCGGATTACCATCCCATCGGACTATGAGAGTAAAGGAACAGAGAATGCACCTGTGTCTGCGCACACCCTTGTGCACTATAATATCTCCTGCGTACCTGGCTACTCTCTGTTGAAATTAGCCACCGTGGCCGAAATTCAGTAGGAAAGATATATTTATTTACAAACAGATAACAGAACGCGTCCGGCTACGACAGACATTTCCATTTGAGCTACAGTTGCCGCGTAAATGTGAACCTGATTTATATTACTTAGCATCTAGCTTGTAAGAGCAGAAGTTGCACTAAATTGTATTTTTTTTTTGACATACATAAACTCACGTCTTCTTGCCATGCGGGTAGGCAGAAATTATAAAACGCCACCTGTTACGCTCCTTACATACTCCTTTTGCTTCGCCTACGTTCATAAATCTGGTCATACACGCACGCCGGTTGCGAGTACTACGCACCTGACCTGTTTTTTTTTTAAATACATATTCGTTAAATGTATATATAAATGAATAATACTATTTCTGTTTGCAAATAAAGAGTATTATTCTGCAACTATTTAGTTTTTCTTTTTATTTGGAAAAATGGCACGTGGATGACAGAGGTTCGCCATCTGATCGTGACTGTATAACATATAGAAATAGGAAATATGAAATTACAACTGTGTCGGTTAGAATGGAGACAAGATTATGTTTATAGACGTTAATAAAACAGCAGCCGTGCGTGAAGGCGTGCAACAGCAGACGACTGGTCTCAACATCATCCCCGCTCTCCTCTAGGCCTTTAGGTTGGTAAATAGCGGTAGGTGTAGTTGTGAAAGATTTTCAAGAATGTTGAATATCGTGGTCTTAGGTTAGCAGGTTATTTCTAAATATTATAGTTAAACTTAGCATCTAGGAATTGTTCAAGAGGTTGAGATCGGGTTCGAGATTGGATTAATTGTCCCAATTTACAAACTCATGCATAAGTACAGACGTTAAAATACAGTCACAGACGTACAGTCACAGTGTTAGTTTAAAAAAAATATTCGCACCAAAAATTCCGCGAGCAATATAAGATCGAGTCCTACGCAAGGCCTAATCTTAATTAATCAAAAAAAGTCAAATGCTTATCGGACTTACAAGATGGCAAAGTTTTAGTTTGTCACAATGTCTATTAAATTATTAATATGGCTTTTCAACCATCATGTTTTCTGTGCGAGAGCGCGTGCGTGACTTTATGTACTAACAAAATGGCGTCACGCCCGCGCTGTTGGTAATGCCCAAGATGGCGACCAGTCACAAAACAAAATGGCGGCGCATAAATGGCGTCGCGCACGCGCTTTAAGGCAACGCGTCGCATACCAAAATGGTGGATGGCGTTACTTGACACAAAATGGCGTCTTACAACTGCAAAATTACCTAGGACCACAAAACATTAAACAACTCCGCTGATTCCCGAAGTTAGTAAGCATGATGGTAACCAACACCTATGAAAATTTAATATTACACTGACCTTTTTAGCTTCAGTGTCGTCCACGTTGTGGAGAGATACTTGCTCGGCGTCCACGTGCGCGTCCACACTCGCGGCAAGCAACGCGGATGCTCGCTCTTGCTCGAGGCGCTCTAGCTGCCGAGCATTGACAACACGAACATCTTCGACGCACTGTTTTAACTCCGACGCTAACCTTACGAGGGATTGACCTATGTCGTCCAGTCTTTTGAGAACTCCGGTCATATCGGGAAGCCCTAAAACAATTTTTTCTCGTTTTAAATTTCTGAAGCCAAGACCCTAATTTAGATTGAAGTTAAATAAGAGAATTTCGAAATAAATCGCGAATAATGGATATTTAATCAACCTTTATCTATACGTGTAAGACTACACGGCCATCTACGGCCAGCAAGGGCCGCAGATGGCCGTAACAACACAAGACTGAATGCGGCGACGTCTGACTCGGGAATGAGCGCACTCCGCAGGATCTAGGGGGCCTAACCGGTGCAGCAGAGGCGGGGGGGAGGGGGTGGTGGATATGGAGGTGCATAGGATGGTAATTAGGAGGCTGTGGGAGTACTGATGAAGTACAATAATTTTGGGTGTTTATACTTACTTAGACGGTTTAAACGAAACTTTAAGTGCATCTTTAGGAGATAAAATATTGAAACGAACTAATTGAGCGCGTACATAACAAAGAGTTCTATGATATTTAACGTTTTCAAGGTACTGATTATATGAAACGTGACCCATCGAAATTAATTGTAAATTCTAAAAAATTAAATCGCGAAAACAACACTGAATGGGGAGAACAATGCTCAAAAAAAATTAAAATGCAGACACGACCTAACTCAACAACTGAACGAACCGAATTGCCGTGACGCTGGGAGCTCCGGAAAGCTTGCGGCTGGAGCTCAAAGCTCACGCATGCGACTTGCCTATTTAGGCCTTAGATCTTGAATCAGACAAAAGGGGACCATAGTAATGCTAGATTCGGTCGTTTATATCCTGTATTTTCCGTTTGGGTCATGTAGGACGGGAAATCAATACAGCTCCAATAATTCTGCTCGGGTCATCGCTAAGCAGTTCCGAAACAAAAAACAAAGATCTCGAAGTTTCCAGACGGCTGAGCTCCCAAAGACCCTCGTGTTTACAAACATAATCGTGTAGAGTGCGTTGGTTACGTTGAAATTAGCCTTAGACAAAAAAATGGGTCGAACATTTTAGTGTAATTTTTGGCACATGTACCTATATTTTTAAACGTACCTTACATAATGCAGCTTGACCTCAGCGGTTTCAACCATCATCGATCATCAATATTTTACTCAAAATTTTTCATAATTGGATTAAGACGTAAACAAGCGTGTAATGTTTTTATTGGAAAACGAGTGTAAGAAAATAGGAATAGAATTCACTCGATTTTTATAAATTTTCGACTCTTCATTTTATTTTGATCCAACTAATTTTATTTATTATACTTTACTAGCTGCGCCCCGCGGTTTCACCCGCGTATGTCTCGATCCCGTGGGAATATCGGGATAAAAGTAGCCTATATGTTAATCCAGGAAGTCAGCTACCTCCATACAAAACTTTATCAAAATTGGTCTAACCGTTTGAGCGTGAAGAAGTAACAAACATACACACACACGCACACTCACAAACTTTCGCCTTTATAAATTAATGTGATGTGATAGTGTGCTGTGATTTTACTCTAAGATTGGATACAATTAGACTGCTAAATATTACAAAACAATTAATTTTATTTTATTATTTTTGAAGTGAAAGTTTATTAGAATCGTTGCGATAGAATACGAAGCGTGAATATATGGTATAATAATAAATACATAGTACGAACGAAACCATAGCGTGATTCAGAATCTAGGTCGAATTTATCACAGAGTAGTGAATTGAAACGTAAGCGTGTTTAGACAGAGCAGCGCCAGCTCTCTGAATTTTTAGAAAACAGAAGTTAACATTTTGCGTATTTTAAGTTGCAAAATGCATACAATGCGGGGGAAAATGCATGTTTATTGCAAAAAAGCAGACTACCAAATACCAGATTAAACATAAGAGGGCAAAAATGTATTACAATTCCTTGTTCATCCCACGGCAACACTACATTTTTTCGGGATAAAAGTTTTGTTATCAGCAGTCAACCAAGTTATATTGTCGAGTCCTGGACAAATGGTGTAAAATATTCTTCGAATTTGGTGTACCTTTTTCTGGGTACCGGACTATTCACTAGGCTTGGGTGCTTTTGGGTTGCTTTTACCACCCATAGCATCCTTTGAGTTCGAGACCGGCAAGTCCGTTTTGGTCCGCGACACATGATCGACGTGTCACCTGCGATTCTCTCAAGGCTTGCTACGCTTTGAAGTTGCGGTTCGTCAGGTCTTGTTATCTAAACTATTATAGTTAGTTGATCTTTCACCAGGACTGTTTCTATCGGGATGACTTAGATTCATCTTTATAAGATAATATTAATTAGAAAGTTTACGTAGTTCAAAACTGATTGCAGTCGATTGCCTAGTTCAGAAACTAAATACGTAACAAAGATTTAATATCCGATGTACCTTAAGTTTTCTCGTAATCTCTTTTCATTTATTCTACCTGTATTGTACCTGTTCCGGAACTGTTTTAATGATATTTAATTTTAGCTTATTATAATTTTTTGATGCGATTCTGTTTTAAATATTAATAAATTATTGTACGTGTTAATGTGATATTTTTTTATTTACAATAGGTATATTTAGCACCTCGTTGGTGTATTGGTAGTCCCAGGTTCGAGTCCCGGATGGGACAACGGGTTTAACAGACAGATAATCTCAGTTGATACTGAGATTAGATGGGAATAAGGTCGCCCCTAATTACATTTGACCTATTCCATAGCTATCAAAACGTGCGTGGGTGATATACTTTTTAACAAAATCCTTCTGGATTGAAAGCGTGATACTGATCAAAGATCGACGGTGCGTTGTGTTCCACGCGCGCCTCAAAGAGATATCGGCACCAATTGACGGGGTCCGAAAGGGCCAATGCCTGCCAGGGTTACGAGTCTGTCCAAAAAGGATATCGTGGCCCTGGCACACAGGCATCTGAAGGAACGGGTGGGTTTTAGTCAGTAAAAGTCTGACACGACCTCCCGCTCCGCCCAGAGCGGGAGAAGTTATTGGATAATTTCCCACCCAAAAAAAAAGGCTACTTTTTTTTCACCATAATAATAGGTTGGGGAAAAACTTACTTGGCATTTTTTAAGAAAATTCAAAACATTTTTTAATATAGTTTATTTACATTTAACTAAAGTATGTAGGTACCATTTTGTTCGATAACTTTTTGCCATTTTGTAGGTAGGGACATGATCCCATTGCTATAGAAATTTTGGGACTTCTGATGAAAATACCGCGACAAGTGGTTTTGGCAGTCCTCTCGTGATGTTAACCTGATACTGCCTAAAGAATTCTGAAGAGACCGAAACAGGTGGAAATCTGAAGGTGCAATGTCAGGACTATACCTCGGCTGCATTAACACCTCCCAGCCGAACTCTCTTAATTTTTGATGAGTGGCTAAAGATGTGTGAGGTCTAGCGTTATCATGATGAAAAACCACACCCCTTCTGTTGATTAATCTCTAAAATCCTATCAGTGAGGTCGTGAGGTACCCAAATATCCAGCTTTTTTGTGTACCCAGTTTTTTTGTGTCAAAACTGTTTTGTGGTGTAATTCCCAGTTCTTCAGCTATGTCGTAACTACTGATATGCCGATCTTGCTCCACTTTTTCAAAAATGGCATCCATTTTATCCGTAATAGGGCGACCAGACACCAGACCGACGTGCATCTTTGACATCAAAATTTCCGGATTGAAAACGCTTAAACCAAAGTGCTACTCTCACAGACACTGCACTAGGTCCATAAACTTCGCAATTTTTTTCGCGGCTTGCGTTGTTTTTTTACCTTTTTTGTAGTAAAATTTTAAATGTGTCGAATTTCTTCATTAGATTCACTCATCTTGACAGTACGAAAAACAAATGAAAATCACACATTTTCCTAATTTGAATTTGGAATTATGTTCTTTAAAATTTAAACTTTCAATGATACCAAAACCAGCCAGATACAAATAGTATAGCCAATGAGATTTTATTACAAATTCATACATACTATAATGCGAAAAGACTTTTTCCCCAACCTAATATGTATTTACCTTTAATTCTGTAATCATATCTGTCTACAGAAAAAAATACCGTGATTATTATTGTAAAAAAGTGGTAGTTGATGAATGATATCACATGGCCTTTGTCTTTGTTTTCCTAAATTCAGTCAACCTCTCCGCGACCGTGTCCTCTTGTACTGGAACGTAGGGTAGCCGGGGTCGACTGTCGCGACAAGGTAAAGGCGGCTTCCCACGGTGTGTGATATTGCGGACGGACGCGGACCAGCCCGTATGGCCACCGACATACCAGGCTCTTCCAACGGTGCATGTCAGTCGATGTGGGTCTTGAGATTGGATCCATTTTCATTGCAAAATACAAAGTGAAAGACAACTCGTAAAGACAGCTCGCACCGAACCTTTGAAGTTACCGACTCGCCGCGGATCGGATGCATCGCGACGGACGTGTCTGCGCTACCACGGAAGATACTCTTCCCATGGTGCGTTGATGCAGGCTGTTCCGCTTCCATCCGCAATATCACCGTGGGAAGCCAGCTTAAGAAGTACATTTCGTAAAGAAATGGAAATTATATGGAGGTTCTGAGTTATTTTTTTAGCATTCATGTCTAAATTCTATAGCTTAATAAGACAAAAAAAAACTAAACTTTGATATCTGACTCTGCTCATCCTAGATTTTTAATAAGTAGCTTGCAGATATAACGTGGGTGAGCTGCAGATGAAACATGGGAGGGGGTGCAGTTATCGATCAGATATGGCCGGTACGGGCCGGTACGTTGCCTAGAAACGGACTGCGGAACACGCGCTTACCCATCCCTAAGAATGCATTTTGGAATGGGGAGGGTGTTTTAGCCTCGACTACTTCCAGAATGTTGGTAGGTGCTTTTATCGATTGGGCCCGGCCATCCGGACGTTAGCTGAGGTCAAGACTCAGCTCAAGGACGATTTTTAGTTAATTACACTTCTATTTACCCTAACAGCCATTTTGAAACCTAGCCCTAACCTAACCATAGCATTGTTTGTTGATTAGCTAGCTATAGAGAAACATTACGAGAACGCAATGATCGAGAACGTTACGTGTCAGTCTCCTAGCTAGGGAAAACGTCAGCGGCAACACCATTACCTATTGTTAAAACCTGAATGAGTGGATTACTAAGCATGCGCACCACATTACCCATGAATGAAACGGCACCGACGGCACACCGGTTTATTGTGACTGAAAGAACGGTGACGTCAGCGTTTCCCCTAGACACGAACCCCGACCTACGTAGCGTGTGACGTCATGGGCGGCGCCGCCGATTCGGCACTTGTTGCCATGGATACAAGATCAAGTGGCAACGCAAGAATGAGGGTGGAATCGTTTTGCATGACTAATTTATATACCACGTGCGGTGAATGATGTCTTGCTGAAGACTTATTTATTTTACAGGGGAATCGAGAGTTCATACTCTCCTCTTTCCACCCCTAAGCCCGAACCGAACATAATGTTTAAACATAAGATGTTCGCTGAGGTGAGGTAAGGGGTTTTAAAAAAATTACCGGGTGTAACTGATGTTTATAAACGTGAATATTTTCTTTACATGAATAGGTGCAGTGAACTGCAGAGTTGCATTTTTGTGCATAAGCAGCTTTTTTTATTAAAAGTTTATTAAATTTTGTTGTTGTTTTTGATGGGCATGTAGGATTTGAACTTTCGTAATGATTGTCAAAAAGTCTTAAAACATTACCTTCTTAGGCGAGCGTACTCGCAGATTTGTGCGCTATTATTTGTCTTAAAATTCTACAAGTAGATATATATTTTAAAGTAAGTATTCCGTTTAATTATTAATGTTAGTTATAATAATCTTTTTCATCGTCGTGTCGATCATTTTATTTATGAAGACATAAAAAAATATAGAAAATCTGTTTTTTTTAATCTTTTATCGATCGAAATGATGCATATTAATTTTAATTAGAAGTTGATTTTATTTTATATTTTTATTATTTTCGTTACAAATAACAACCTTTTAAAATTCTACATATAATACTCTTGGTTGGTCCGTTGGTCCTGGTTGTCATTCGTGGATATTTGACAGTCGTTAGGGGTCGTCAGAAGCCCGAGAGTCTGACAACCAGTCGTACCAAGGGGTATCGTATTACCCAGTTACTGTGTTGTTGAGGTCAGATAAGCAGTAACAAATCCATGTGAAATAATGGTATTCAGCTGCATCCGGTTAGACTGGAAGCTAATCCCAACATAGAAAGGCTAGGCAGATTGGTTGTTAATATAATAATCTTCTCCGTCGTCGTATCGATGATTCCTATTTATACCTATACTAGCAAGACAAAAATTGTGATAGCTCGGCTAATATGCTTGATATAAATATAATTTATAACTACACATACACTGAGATATACTGAAATATAATTTATAGCTACACATACACTATTTTTAAATAGTAATGTTCTGTCACTTCCTTGATTCCCGAAATTTTCAGTGCCGCCCTCGTATTATATATCTGTCTGATTTTCAAAATGTAGTTGAACGATATATTTTAGATACCGAAACAATAATTTTACCAAAGACACCATAGCTTCGCACGCACCAGGAGAATATTTGATAAAATTAAAATGAGGCATAAAAAAACCCATAGCAAACCGACTGAAAATCTT
Organism: Tiliacea citrago; assembly: GCA_963921375.1. Taxonomy (NCBI): domain Eukaryota; kingdom Metazoa; phylum Arthropoda; class Insecta; order Lepidoptera; family Noctuidae; genus Tiliacea; species Tiliacea citrago. Next base: position 27,430,166 of record OY992780.1, read on the forward strand.
ATTTTCAAGTGAACATTGGTCAGTTGATGCGAATAAATCATTTTTCAGAAGAAACTGTGCGCATCTTATGTGTAGAATCCATTTAGAATGTGTTGAAACTTTTTACCGATCGGTAACATAGCATTCGGTCTGAAGATTGTTGGAATGATGAAAAAAGTTGCCCAGATGTAGAAAATAATTATATCAGACAAATTTTGTGTATCAAGTTACTAATCAGATAACTTTTCGATAGTCAGAAAAATAGTATTTACGTACGATAAATAAAGAGCTCGAGACCATCGAACTGATGTTGAAGAACTTTTTTTAATAAATTGGACTAAAGGAAACTGGGATAACGTTTGAAAAATGTTGTTTGTTAAAAAAACCGGCCAAGTGCGTGTCGGACCACGCACAATGAAGGGTTCCGTAGTGGGGATTAATTACCCTAAGAACAAACTTAACATTGTAGTTGAAAAACATGTTCCCTCATACATTCCAACTGCAAATGTAAGTTTGTACGCACAATATTGAGTGATTTAAGTACCATGTTACTTTAAGACCATAGACTTCTTATAAGTTTTCCTGTAATATTTATGTAAAGAACAATTATCTGTTTTTTTTTTTCAAAATGTTCGGCTCAGTAGCGGTAGTAGTGGTTTAATGGTCAATATTCATCGATTTTCTTAAATAACTGCAGAAGTATTTATTTTAAAATTATTAAATAATATATCTGAAATCCTTACATCAAGCTCTTTCATTTGATATGTGACATGGTACCAATTACAAAACTTTTTTTTCTTCTAATTTTCCCGCCAACAGTGACTCCCATCCCCTATATTCAAAATTCATTCATTTACGTTACACGTCTGTGTTTGGGTCACAGAAATTCATATGTGTACCAAGTTTCAAGTTAATCGGTCCAGAAGATTCGGAGTAAATCGGCTGTTACAGACGGACATACAGACAGACAGACACACGAGTGATCCTATAAGGCTATAAGGGTTCCATTTTTCCTTTTGAGGTACGGAACCCTAAAAAAAACTCGTTTTTAATCATTGTCGGACTCATGATCATTGTCGTGAGGGATAGGAGCGTAACAAATCACCTCGCGTTTGCCGGGCGACTCAGAAACGTTTATCGTTTTTGGAATTATAAGTGACACTTACTGAAAACATGTTCTTTAAGGTAACACGGCAGCTATACAAAAGATTTTAAAAATAATTGAACCCGGTTGCTATGAGAGAGGTCCCTTTAATTTATGACATTTTTTAAATGCGCTCTGGCCATATGTGACGCGCATGTCTGAAAACAAACATTTTTATAATAAAATGAGGTGTCCGAGTGAGCACAAGCGACACAACTCATTTTGTTTCCAAGAGAGCAAAAAATAAAAATGTACCTATTTCGTCTAGGCTTCATTAATTATTTGTCTCAAAGTATCATAATTTTATATAAAAAATATATTGGAAGTAATTTAGGCCGATGTAACAGTCCACTCCTGGACATAGGCCTCTCCAATTCTCGGATTCTCTCGTTCAGCTGCTTCCAAAAAACTTATTATTTCCAAAAAACCATAACATATAAATATTTCCTATAATAATTAAAAGGCGGTGCTTGGGCATCTAGGGCGTAGCTGTGTCCAGGCTAGCAATAACTTATCGATCCACCCCCCAGGCTGCGTCATGCGGAATGCAGCGCAGATCCTGACAAAGAATAAAATAAAGCAGGACGTTGTGGCAACGAATAGACATAATTTTTATGACTTTTCAAATCTTAATATGAGAAAAAAGTCATAACATTATCCTTATTATGCGGTCCGGGAAAATGTTATTTTTGTTATTATAATTTGAAGAGCTCAGTTCAAAAACACGATTCAAGAAAAAAAATCGCTATTAATATTTAGTGCAAGGTTCAAACCTAATTTCCCCGGCCTAAATTGACTTAAAAAACCGGCCAAGTGCGAGTCGGACTCGCGCACGAAGGGTTCCGTACCATTATCTATAAACATTGGAAAAAAATCACGTTTGTTGTATGAGAACCCCCTTAAATATTTATTTTATTCTGTTTTTTAGTATTTGTTGTTATAGCGGCAACAGAAATACATCATCTGTGAAAATTTCAACTGTCTAGCTATCACGGTTCATTAGGTACAGCCTGGTGACAGGACGGACGGACAGACGGACGGACGGACAGACAGACAGACAGACAGACAGACGGCGGAGCCTAAGTAATAGGGTTCCCGTATTACGCTTTGGGTACGGAACCCTAAAAAAAAGAATTTCATTGGTATAAGTGGTGAATTTTTTGATGGGACTACAAGTTTAAATCTGCAACTAAGAATGAAGAGCCATAGTCAAAGTAACCTGAGTGCGTCTGAGATAAAGTTCTTAATACAAAATTGACAACGTAGACTCGGGTTTAAAATCAGTTTTCATATTAAGAACTTCTCTCAGACGGAATTAGGTACGAAATTAAAAAAATACACGATGGTTTAAACCTGGGTCTAAAGATAAACCTTGTTTTGTAATAAGAACGAAAGAGGTTCCACACGTAAGCACGACAGACCCCAGTAACACCAGACTCATAACTCATAATAAAACCGGCCAAGTGCGAGTCGGACTCGCGCGCGAAGGGTTCCGTACCATTATCTATAAAAACGGCAAAAAAATTACGTTTGTTGTATGGGAGTCCTCAAATATTTGTTTTATTTTAATTTAAATATTTATTTTTAAAGTGAATATATAACTAAATATTCTGTGAATATTTCAAGCGTCTACCTGTCGCCGTTATCAATATCTAGCAAAAACGAGCAAACAAAAATCACGTCTGTTGTATGGGAGCCCCTTAAATATTTATTTTATTCTGTTTTTTTAGCATTTGTTCTTAGTGAAAACATCAACTGTCTAACTATCACGGTTCATGTGGTGACAGACGGACAGACAGACGGCGCGCGGAGCCTTAGTAATAGTTCCCGTTTTACCCATTGGGTACGGAACCCTAAAAACGAGAAATTTTATTTGTATGTCTCCTCTATATCGCCAAGCATTACATTACCTACTTCGATATTCGATATTCCAACTTCTTTACATAAATCAAAGTCAAATTATTTATTTCAAATAATTTGACACAAGAGGCACTTTTGAACGTCAATACGAGGGCTGCACTAAAAGTATCGGGAATGGAATATTTCCACTGTTCCTGTCATATTAAAATCTTTTTAATTGAAAACTCCTTGGTTTTAAAAATCGAATACCATTTATTTATTTAAAAAAAGATTCTCGGTCTTGTCACAAGGTTTTGTCAAACTTGTTTAGTCGTTGAGAAAATGGAATTGACTCGAGAAAATTCAAGAGAGATGATTTATTATGACTTTCGAACTGGTTTAACACAAAAACAGTGTGTTGACCGGATGATTTCTGCATTTGGTGATGAAGCCCCATCCAAAACCACAATTTATCGCTGGTTTGCTGAAATTCAACGTGGACGTGTCAAGCTCAGTGATGATCCCCGTCAAGGTCGTCCAAAAACTGCAGTCACCCAAGAAAACGTTGATGCTGTGCGTAAGCTGATTGAGGAAGATCGACATGTGACATACCGCGAAATTCAGACAACTTTAGACATTGGCATGAGTCAAATACAAATAATCTTGCATGAAGAATTAGGTGTAAAAAAGTTGTTTTCCCGATGGATACCGCATTCGCTCTGTGAAGAGCAAAAAGCGGCTCGCGTTACTTGGTGCGTCAGAACTCTCGAAAGATTCCACGCAGGATCCTCAAATGCTGTATACAACATTGTATCAGGTGACGAATTCTGGATATACGCGTACGAACCCGAAACAAAAAACCAGTCACGAGTTTGGGTGTTCGAAAATGAGTTAAAGCCAACAAAAATTGTTCGTTCACGGAGTGTTGCAAAAAAAATGGTGGCCACGTTTGTCTCCAAAACCGGCCATGTTACGACTATTCCTCTTGAGGGACAAAGAACGGTTAATGCAGAATGGTATGCTAGCATTTGTTTGCCACAGGTCGTTTCTGAACTCCGTAAAGAGAACTGCAACCGCCGCATCATCCTCCATCACGACAATGCGAGTTCTCACACCGCGCACAGATCAAAAGAGTTTTTAGAGCAAGAAAACATAGAATTATTAGACCATCCGCCGTACAGCCCCGACCTAAGCCCTAATGATTTCTATACTTTCCCTAAAATAAAGAATAAATTGCGTGGACAGAGATTTTCATCACCTGAAGAAGCTGTGGACGCCTACAAAACGGCCATTTTGGAGACCCAAAACTTCCGAATGGAATGGTTGCTTCAATGATTGGTTCCATCGTATGGAAAAATGTGTCAAATTTCGCGGAGAATACTTCGAAAAGCAATAAATACATTTTTAAATAGTAATGTTGTGTCACTTCCTTGATTCCCGAAATTTTCAGTGCCGCCCTCGTATTTACAAAAAGTAGACTTGATTCTAGTTGCCCCTTCCAAAAGGTAGTTTCGTTTTTCATTGGTGTATATTTTCGTCTTTTCATTCGTCATTCGTCAATAACAAAAAAATAACATTGGTACTTTCAGTTGACAATAAGTTATTATTGCGTCTCCGGTATCAAAAGGTATATATACAGGGTGGAATTTTGTAATGCCACCTGGAGGGAAAGTACTCTTAATACTGCAGATAGAAAGTTTTACTCAAAGAAAACATTCCTTTATTTTTGAATAGAAAGCAAACTGCATTCAAAGATTTTCGAAAATTCTCTTCTCCCACACCCGGGAATCGAACCGGCTAAAATCTGAAAAAATGCCCCTGTACTTTTATTGCATCGATCGTTAGGGTCAATTATAAGGATGAAATCTCTCTAACAAACATGATAAATTAAATGAAAGGAAAACCAGGAAATCTTAAATTAATTTAATAATTTACAAAAAATGGTAAACTAACTAATTAGTTGCTCGAAATGGGCTCCATTCTCTTGGATACACAAATTTATTCTTTTAACGAATTCATTTCTAGTAACCTTTAATAAAGTGTTGTGGTGAATATTATAAATCGTATTCTGAACTTCAACTCTCAACTCGTTTTCATTCGCATAAGATTTCATGTAAATTTGATTTTTTACATATCCCCACAAAAAAAAAACTAATGGGGTGAGATCTGGCGATCTCGCATGCCATCTGATTGTGCCGTTTGTACCAATCCAGGTATTAAAATGGTTATTAATGTAGGCAGTAGTGATTCTGCTGTTATGTGCTGGAGCACCATCTTGCTGTAGAATTATTTGGTTTCGCTCTTCCTCGGGGAAACCATTTAACTCGTTTCTTAAGAGATCCAGTATTTCAATATACTTGACAGTGTTTAAATGACCTTCGTACACGTGGACTAACACTACATTATTTCTCATAATTCCGCACCAAACGTTGAAAGAAAATCTTACTTGATTGTTAGTTTCATGAACACGAACAGGATTCACTCGAGACCAATAATGGTTATTGCGGCGATTGTACATGCCATTATTGCTGAAGTTCGTTTCGTCAGACCATACAATGTTACTCAAAAAATTAGGGTTTCGGTCAATTTCTCCAAGCATGTTTTCACAAAATTGTAATCGTCTGTCACGATCCCCAATATGCAATTTTTGCACCAACCGACCTTCACGATAGCATTTATACTTATACTTTTTCAGCACTTTAAGTACGCGAGTGTGGGTTGTTCCTAATTCATCGGCAGCATCTCTACTTGAAGCCTTTGGAAATGATTCAAAGTATGTTAAAACATCTAGTTCAAAATCGAAATAGTTTTGCTGAATAGTTTGCCGTCTCTTCTTGAAACCACCCGTATTCTTTAAATTTTCTACCATTCTTTTCAATACGAACCGAGTTGGTGCCTGTCGGTCTTGATATCGCTCTCCATACCACCGCAGAGCTAGATTCACGTTTTTGTTATTTAATAAATAAGCTTCCATTAAATCAAACTGTTCTTGATAAGCCATTTTCACCGTGAGACAAAATGTGAAATGAGTTGTAAAAACAATCAAATGTGAATAACAACTATGACAATCTAATTTTCAAATTTTAATCTAACATTCCATATTTAAATTACCTCATACACGCAGCTACGAGTATGTCGCAAAGGCGTCTGCATTACAAAAGATGGATGTTAGTTAAAGAGCTTTAACTTGACACATTGAATTTGTAACTTCAGATTTCCTGGTTTTCCTTTCATTTAATTTATCATGTTTGTTAGAGAGATGTCATCCTTATAATTGACCCTAACGATCGATGCAATAAAAGTACAGGGTATAATTTTTCAGATTTTAGCCGGTTCGATTCCCGGGTGTGGGAGAAGAGCATTTTCGAAAATCTTTGAATGCAGTTTGCTTTCTATTCAAAAATAAAGGAATGTTTCCTTTGAGTAAAACTTTCTATCTGCAGTATTAAGAGTACTTTCCCTCCAGGTGGCATTACAAAATTCCACCCTGTATAATATTTCATTTAATACGCCTTTCATGCTCATTTTAAAACAACCCTAGCAATGCAGTCTACATTTAATTTTATGACACCATCACTTATCTACGCTAGATCTACATCCTTCCGACAATTCTCTTTATCACACCCATAATACTTGTTTCTATCTCTTCCACTGTCGACCCTGGCCCTACCTAGCCATCGCTTCCACCACGGACCTTACGAAGCTCGAAGCCTCAAGCCAAGCGGTATGCTATGCAAGCGGCAAGATGGTGCTCCAGCACATAACAGCAGAATCACTACTGCCTACATTAATAACCATTTTAATAACTGGATTGGTACAAACGGCACAATCAGATGGCATGCGAGATCGCCAGATCTCACCCCATTAGATTTATTTTTGTGGGGATATCTAAAAAATCAAATTTACATGAAATCAAATTTACAATGCGAATGACAACGAGTTGAGAGTTGAAGTTCAGAATACGATTTATAATATTCACCACAACACTTTATTAAAGGTTACTAGAAATGAATTCGTTAAGGCCAGGTAGACCAAGCGAAGTAGGTATTTAAAACTACGCGAAGCGAGCCGTGCGGTTACGTCGCCGGCGTGAACTTACATGAACCCATAGCCGAGCAAAGTACCACAGTTTAGGTAAGCGTGTCGTGTAGGTCAACTTATTTTGTTATATTTGTTTAAAAAAAAAAACATTATTGTTGTAATGTATTGTAGTACCTTTGTACTAATATTATAATTATGTCGTATCTCTCTTGTGTACATAAATAAAAAAATAAAAAAATATGTAAAAATTGTTTTATGGGCCGGGTGTCCCAAGCGCAATAGGTATTTACGCGCGGACGTCGCTGCCGCGCCGCCGCCGCAAAGATCGAGTTCCGAGTGTTCGCGCGCCACAGTCTAAACTGAAGAGTATTCCAACGGTATAAACAAATTAATGATAAAAATAGCTTAAATCATTATATACTTACTGTAAGTGATTGATATTATTATTAAATAATAAAGTTATAGTTTCATTTTCAGCTTTCAAGCTTTGAATGAAGTTTGTGATGTAGCGCTACTTAAAAAAAACTATATCAAAGTTGTCTCAAAAAATAGGGATAGTTAAAAATAATACAAATTGCGAAAAAAAAATGATGTGTCATAATATTGTCACATAAATTATAGGTAATATTGATTACATTTTTCTTACTTCTATGAAACACATTATCCAACGTCCTAATATTATTATTTGCAGTTTCTTCCCATTTCTTATAAACTTTATTTTGTAGTTGATTAAAATATTTTGAAGAAAATATGGGCATCCCCATATTTTCTTCAAAATATTTTATTTATATATATATTTTTATTTATAGGCGAAATAACTCTTCGATCTGTGAAATTCCTATACTCTGGTATAGGATAATTATATAATATATATATATAAGATATATACCCGTGAAAACTTAGGTGAAGTGAGCGTGGAGTGAACTGTGAGTGAGGGATTGACACTATTAACAAGTCACTTCAAGTTAACTTCACCTACGTTTACACGGTGAGATTTTTTCAGAATAGATCGGCTGGTAGTCGAGAACCGGCCACGCACAAAATTTCACCGCTTGCCGTGGTTGCGCGTGGCCGGCTCCATAAATTTTTATTATTCGCACGGAGTGAATTTTCAGTGCTCAAGACCGGTTTGGAGACAATAATAGGTACCCAATGGAATGTGAACCGTTACAAGAATGAAATAGGTGTCAGTTTCGCCATTTTTAGCGTTCCGTACCTCAAAAGGAAAAAACGGAACACTTATAGGATCACTTCGTTGTCCGTCTGTCTATCTGTCTGTTAGTCTGTCAAGACCATTTTTCTCAGGAACACGTAGAGGTATCAAGTTGAAATTAATATCAAATACGTAAGTATATGGTCCCTTGAAGCTCTAAAAAAATCAAGCTTCCAAGTCAACGCAATAAAAAATACGGCGATATAAGTGACATTATTGCGACATATTTCGATACTCGCAAATAAATCAAAACCTATAGGGTACTTCCCGTTGACCTAGAATCATGAAATTTGGGCAGAAGCAAGGTCTCACAGCACAAGTAAAGGAAAAAAGTCCGAAAATTGTAAATTGGTAGTTTTATCACATAAAAAAAAATTGCGAATATCTCGCACATAAATCAAAACCTATATGGTACTTCCCGTTGACCTAGAATCATGAAATTTGGGCAGAAGCAAGGTCTCACAGCACAAGTAAAGGAAAAATCCGAAAATTGTTAACTTGTAGTTTAATCACATAAAAAAAATGCGATTACAAACTTAAATTTTCAGTTGGATAATTGAACGTGGCGTGTATCGATGTATGGGAGAACATGTTTTTCAACTACAATGTTAAGTTTGTTTTAGGGATAAATTCCCTCCATTGTGCGTGGTCCGACACGCACTTGGCCGGTTTTTATACTTTATACTGACTATTGTTCGGGGGTGATTTTCTGTCCGCTTGTAAAGTAGGTACTACTATTTATTCTGTTCTGAGGATTCCGATTATCAAGAAAACAAAGACAGTACTTACTGTTCTTCTGTGCTTTTTTCCGAACAAATAAGCCTTTTTTATTTCGATTAATTTTTGAAATGAAACAATAAAATTGGGGATATTAAAACAATTTAATCAGAGCAGGACATATTAACTACTTAAATCAATAAAGGTAGGTAAGTAAAAGAAAAACAGTAGGCTTTTACCTCTCTTTGAACCTACTGATGTTATATTTAGACTGTGGCACAGTTTTACAGTCCATACAGTTGTGAAACGAATGTACTTGCCTAGAGCAACGGCGGGGATCTCGCGTGCTCGAAAGTCAAAATTTGCGTGGACAGCTAAGTACCTAAGCGTAAGTACACGGGCGGAAAATAATAATTATTGTAATACTGTGACTGTGGTCAATAGGGATAAATGAATACAAAATATAACTTACCATATTTCTTTCGCGATTTTTTTTGCCTTCAACCTTGATTTAGTCCTATATTTATAATTTTTGTTTGCCATTTTCACAAAACAATCACAAAAATATTGTCTTAAAAGTTATATACAAATATTGACTCAAAGAGAAATAAACACAGAAATAAAATCTTAACTGTGGCCTCTAAAAGTTCTATAAAACAATAATTACTTAAAATTAATATTATTTATTCTTTACGCAGCAGAAAAAATGCGCGCGCGCAAAAATTTGGCATAGGTCTTACCTCGGTAACGTCCCGCGGGACACTGGCAGACACTGGCAAGCGACGCGCGGATCGAAAACCACTTGAATAATCGATCAAAAAATTTATAAATGCAATAAAAAAAAACCAACCGGTAGAGTCGATTCCTAAATTAATTACCTATATATTGATATAAATTATAGAAAAAAAGGAGTAATAGCACTCGTTTAAAATGGAATTTGGCTTGTAAAAAACCTGCAAATCGAGCTTAGTTCGGTATTTTTTTCTATTAAGAAAATTGTGTTGTATCGTATATAGATCGGGTACAACCTATGGAGAAAGAATGTATCTGAAATATTATATTTTTTTTGCCTTTCAAAACAAAGTTCTTAAACATGCAAAAACGGGATACCCGGCCTTAAAAGAATAAATTTGTGTATCCAAGAGAATGGAGCCCATTTCGAGCAACTAATTAGTTAGTTTACCATTTTTTGTAAATAATTAAATTAATTTAAGATTTCCTGGTTTTCCTTTCATTTAATTTATCATGTTTGTTAGAGAGATTTCATCCTTATAATTAAACCCTAACGATCGATGCAATAAAAGTACAGGGTATATTTTTTTCAGATTTTAGCCGGTTCGATTCCCGGGTAGAAGAGAATTTTCGAAAATCTTTGAATGCAGTTTGCTTTCTATTCAAAAATAAAGGAATGTTTCCTTTGAGTCAAATTTTCTATCTGCAGTATTAAGAGTACTTTCCCTCCAGGTGGCATTACAAAATTCCACCCTGTATATATAAGTTATAAAACTATAAGCGATGGCGACATAAGCGAAAAATACATTTAACATTTTTTTTTTTTGCTTGGTTACGAATAAATCTTTAGCTGATACTTTACTACTATAAAAGTACATAAGGGATAAGAATCTAATTCCTATTCTATTAAGGTCGAATCTCTTTCGCGATGAACATGCTACAGGAGTCTTTAAGGCTCTTACAAACACACGCGATATCGCGGGCGCGACATGCACCGACAAAGGAATTGTCTTTGTCGGTGCCTGTCGCGCCCGCGATATCGCGTGAGTGTGTAAGAGCCTTTACTCCCGAAAACGATTTTAATATCTTACTCCCGACCAAAATCGAATTGTAAACCAAGATCAACATAGGTTAGAGTATTATCAGCGTCGTATAAGCGTATCCGGCGGATTACGTCATTGTCATGTGCATTATGTCTTTGGTTTTAAGTACTTGAATGTTTTTACTTCTCTGTCACTTTCCCACGTAAAAAACGATACCCTAGTGCTTGCTTTATTTAAACTTTACAAATAAAAACTTAAGAAAAAACATCAATCAATCTGCCTAGGTATCCTCTTCCCAACTATGTTGGGGTCTGCTTCCAGTCTAACCGGATGCAGCTGAATACCAGTATTTTACATGGAGCGAATGCCTATCTGAGAGCAGTGGTGGCCCAGTGGTAACGACAGCGACTTACGAGTTGTAAGTCGTAGGTTCGAACCCTGACAGGCGCTTTACTTTTTGTAAATTATTTCATCTTCACTGCTCTCAAAACGGTAAAGGAAAAAATCGTGAGGAAACCGGCAGGTCCTAGAACCAAAAAATCAAAGACATGTGACATCTACCTGATCTACCAACCCGTACTTCATTTATAGTGCTGTGTAATGCTAGACTGCTAACTTGACACTAAGTGACCACACGTACGCAAAAAAAATGAGTACCCGCTTTACTTAGTAATTTTAATACGACTAATGTACCCAATTATTACAACTACAAATTTTAATAATTTGCAGCAAAGAGAACACCGTTATTTGCATATTGCTTCTCTTTTGTCAATAAATTATAAAACATTCATAATTTGTGGGAGTCCAAGCAATAGTATTTAGTTAAGACTAGATTCGGTATCTAGAATAGTCAATTGATAATAAGGGTTAAAAAAAAAACAAAACTGGTTTTTTTTTTTATCCGGCGTTTGTTGTTGAAACTCTATAAACGCTTTATTTGAGGAAAGCTATATGAACTTGTAGATAATTGAGCATTCATTAATAATTAATTAAAATCGCGAAATGCAATTTTTTCACCCAACTTCACAAAACTGCGCATATCTCGGAAACTAAATGCCGAGAACTGGACCCTTTTTGCTTGGACACCGACATTTATTGACTTTTCCACTACAGCTGGTTTTTTACCAGTGGTAGACACTTCCCCTGTCCTTCTTAGCTCGTCTTTTAATAGCGGTACTTTAATGTGTCAAAATAACGTATGATACGCGGGGGTGAACTCTTCGCGGTATACATTTTAACATACTCTCTTGTCCATACCCTTTTAATTAATGCAAAGTTAGCCTAAAATTCGGCATAAATTCCCCGGACTAAGTATGCCTGTTATGACAGGGGCAATTGTGTCAATACATGTCAACCTCATACATTTGTCTGCTAGTTTCCAGACACACAAGAGCTTATAGCATATTATTATGGTGATCTGGAATCAAAGCAGACAGTAATTAATTTCTCCACAGCCTCCCCAAAATCAGGTATTAAATTCGAGGGTACGAGTATACATAGGGGAGACTAATTGCATCGGTAGAGTGGGCGGCAGCGTTTTTGTTTACATTAGTAACTGTATTTTTGCTAAAGAGTTTGCTATGGTCATATGGGAAACATTCAGGGCCTTTATTGAAGAACTACAAATAAAAGAAACTTGCATTTACTAAGCATATTTTCTTAGTAAGTATATGCCTTAAGGCTAGGTTGAAACGATACTAATAATAATAAAAATGTGGGCGTGGAAGACACGCGTCTGATAATTAATTGGTTCCGAATTTCCGATTTACCATGCGTATATGTAGTCATGGTGATTTATTTGTGTCGTTTCTGAAGATAATTATTTGCAAAGTATCATCGATATACGTAGAATATCGAAACATACTAATGTCAACTGCAGGCGGCTATCCGTAACAGCAACCATACATCACTATTGAAGAATGTATTTTAAGTGCGTGTGCTCGCTTGTGGTCGGCGACCACAACCGGTTAATTTTCTATGTAACCTTAACCGTTATTATAAAGGTTTTCGAACATATTTCGTTAATTATTCAATATTTTGTTACAAAATCAATGCTCATCTTAAGGACGCATTTCACACACATCACATCTTTCCTCATCACATTTTTCCTCAAATATCAGTGCTTTTCAGGTACCATTTTATTGAATTAGGAGTTACAACTGCAAGGATATCATTGTCTCAAATTAAAGATAATATATTCATCTCCAGAATGGGCACATAAAAATTGTATAGCTCCATACAAAATTTTCACACAAATACGTTTTAACAATCACAATAAAACCAACAAATGAAAAAAAAATTAGGTCTGAATAGGGACCAATATAGCTAAATCCACTGCATAGTTATACATAAAAATAATAACAAACTGTTGCTTATATAGTCCTCTATACGGTCAACTAAATATGTTGTAAGTAAATAAATAACTTTTTTATTTATGATTAAAATAAGAAGCGCCCTCAAACTTCTCCATACATTTTCTACTCGCGGTTCGTCATTCCGCGCTCAGACGCGCTCGTGGAAGCACCGGTGTATCGATTTTTCGCAAAAAAAATATTTACGCACAGAAGTGTGTGCTGTATTGTATACTGTGGGTGGACGAAATTGATACTTTTTCGGACCGAAATAAAAGTAAGTACGATTATTGGAATTAGTTTTAAAAATAAATACATAGTTCAAAATTTTTGTATGAATCATGGTTGTAGATTACGGATAAACATTGTGTAAATAATTATATTATCTTTAATCAAATGGCGGAAATATTACTTTTTTGAGATATTCGATACATAGTCAATTTTGGGTTTTTTGGGGGTGGTGATTACGTATGTCATATTTTTTTTTATCCAAGATGGCGGGTGTATTTTTTTAAATAAAAATTTGACATTGTTAGCAATTGTGGAGGTTTGTTATCAATTGTTGAAGGTGGTGTTTACAAATATACCATCCAACTTTTTATTCATTATGACGGATGTACATTTTGGTGATAAATCGACTTAGTTGTCAATTCATAAATCCAGGGGCCTTACTCCCGACAACATCGAGTACTGAATCAATCGAATTAGATTCGAAATAAATGACGATCCATACTCTTGAAACCGACACTAGCGCACGATCGTGCGGTGGTTCAAAACGACGCTAATTTCGATCGAAAGATTCGTTAGAATCGAAAAGTTCGTACTCCACACGCCATCTGACAGTTATGTATCGAGTAGTTGAATCAAAACTAAACGTCAAATTACTCGATAGCAAAGAAGCTACTTTATGAAGATCGAGCGAGATTTTTTTGTGTTCTTTACTGCTTTATTTGTTCAAAATCTTTATTATTATGACTCGCCTTACTTTGTTTTTCAATGTTCTTGAGAAAACATCGTATGGATCTTCGTGCGAAAAGAAATATGAATCGATATAATACCCGGGGCTATAGAAATGGATTCGGAAGAATTTCGAAGAAGTTATAGTTTCTCGAAGGAGTTGTTTAATGTGTTGGTAGAAGATTTAACACCATACATGAAGAAATTAACCAGACGAAGTGACATTTCCATTAAATGCAAGGCGAGAAGCCCGAAAGTCTGACAAGCAGTCTTACCAAGGGGTATCGTATTACCCAGTCACTGGGTTGAGGAGGTCAGATAGGCAGTCAACATAATCAGCCTATAATGTTCTCACTGCTGGAGCACAGGCCTCCTCTGTGTGAGAGGGAGTAGGACGTAATCCACCACGCGGGCCCAGTTGGTAGTTTTGACATGTCTTCGAATTTTTGGTTCTAGGACATGCCACCGGTGTCCTCACGATGTTTTCCTTCGCCGTTTTGAGAGCAGTGGTGATGAAATAATTTATACAAAGTAAAGCACCTGTCAGGGTTCGAACCTACGACCTACAACTCGTAAGTCGCTGTCGTTACCACTGGGCCACCACTGCTCTCAAGTAGGCAGTCGCTCCTTGTAGAATACTGGTATTCAGCTGCATCCGGTTAGACTAGAAGCCGTGCACAACATAGTTGGAAAAAGAATAGGCAGATTGGTTGATGTTTTTTCATAGAGTTTTATTTGTTAAGTTAAAATAAAGCACTAGGGTATCGTTTTTTACGTGAGAAAGTGATAGAGAAGTAAATAAATTCAACCACATAAAAGATTCTAACCACAGACATAAGACACTTGACAATGACGTAATCCATGAATGATAGGATATAGACAATGACAGGCATAACGACGCTGATAACACTCGAACCTATGTCGATCTTGGTTTACGATTCGATTTGGTTCGGGAGTAAGGTTTTAAATCGAGTTCTGATCAGAAACGAGTTCGAATCGAAAACAAAATCAACTCGAATCGTTTTCGGGAGTAAGGCCCCAGAATAGTAGATGGTTATACGAGTAACTTTCGACACCAAGTATGGTTTTTGATTGTGGTGTGCATTGCTAAAATATTTACATTTGTTATTACAGATGCCACGAATTCAGAAATTTGGATAAAGGACAAAAAAACCATACACGTAGCAGTAAACAAAAGTAATGAGACTTTGTATTTCCATTCGGAAATCACAAATCTACTCTGGAGTTTTGTTACAGACGTTGATATACGTCTGTTGGTAATTTGTTTTATTTGATTTACCTTAGATACTTACTAATGTTTCTTTTTAGGGTTCCGTACCAAAATGGTAAAAAGAACCCTTATGGTGAGACTAAGTCTGTCTGCCTGTCACACCTGGATATCTCAAGAACTACTAATGCTATCAACTTGAAATTTAGAACAGTTTTAGAGCATGTTTGCCCAACTATTTTGCAAACAAGAAAGAAATTTAAAAAAATATAACTTTTTTGCAAAAGGGACTGAAAAAAAGGGTCTTAAAAATTTTAAATGGAGCTACTAGTGCATGTACCAGTCACGGCCAACGTCAAAGTGTATAAATTTGTGCGTAACGAACGGAGAAATAAACGATGAATAGAGGCAGAAAACCATAAGTTTTCTTATAAGAATCTAAATAGAATTACTGAGAAATAAGTGTAGATTCCGTATTGAGTAATTGTTTTTCAAAAAGTAATGATTATATAGGCGAAAAAAGTAACGAAAGTTTAGACTTAAAATTTTTTCCAAAATGGCCGTTGTGTTATAACATGTTTTTGCTAAAAATATTCTCGTAAATAGTTTGTAAGTAATATATACTTATACCATCACGTATTAACATCATTATTGTGTGTCTAATTAGAAAAAGTCGTCAAATTGGCGCCAACCATGACGGTTGCGGGACAAAGTACGTTACCGGCCAGGCAGTATTGCCGCCGGCGCGCGCCGGCGTTCGCAGAATTGTTATCGGTTGACAGAATAAGTTGTTGTGTCATGCAAATAGTGTATTTAGTAGTGATATTTAGTATGTTATGAATGTGTAAACATATGTGCCATCATATTCTAGTGAAGTTTTAGTGAATATATTTGTGGATTCGACGTATTGTGATAAAGTGTGTAGGTTATGTGAATGAATATTATCAAAATGAAAACATATCACGCCACTGCAATATCAGGTCAGTTTTATTTCACTACGTAGCTGTTTTATTAGATAGGAAAACTAATGAGGATTACGGGAAGGTATCATTTATAATTTGTTATTATCGATTTAACAGTAAAATCTTCCTTTTTCTGAAGGCCTACCTACCTATATTACCTACTCGGAAAAGTACTGACATTTACGTAATGTGCGTTTTCCGGAAGCCGACAACCGAAAGGATATGAAAGAGCGCTGTTTGCACCTTCTCATAAATCTTTTTTTTTTAGGCAGCTTTGTGTCCGTCTTTTGATGCAAAATGTAAAAAAAAATACCGTTCCCCTTATCTCCGAAGTTTGCATAGATAAAAATCTGAAATTATTCTATGTGATAGAAGTTTATGTAAAGATTACAGGAAAAAACAAACGATGTCTCTAAAATAGCATAGTTTTTCAGAAATCATCAACATCATATATACGTACGGAACCCTCGGTGCGCGAGTCCGACTCGCTCTTGACCGGTTTTGTATTTTCAGGAGCAAGAATGCGCAATAAGAGAATATAAGCCAAAAGGCACAAAAATAATCGAGATGGATTTCCTTTTTGAGCAGCTCCTTGTTGGCTGGTAGCCACACTACTCTTTTTGATTGCGGCGTGAAGTATCTCATCATGACTAAGAAAAAACAAGGGTTAACAAGATGCTTATACTGTGAAAATTTAAAGAATGTAGCTTCATCAACCGTTTGGTTGTAAAACCTGTGTGATAGACGGACACGTGAGTGACAGCAATAGTCCGCTTGGACCCTTCGGGTACGGAACCCCAGAAAGAGCTGGCCTTCATTCTAAATTTGAACTTCTTTGAAACATGAAATGAAAATATACCTTTTAATACAGGTAGTATTTAAACGCAAATCAAAAAATATCCTTTTTCTATGCAATAAGATTCCGAACTCCCATCAAAATTACTGATTGCACAGCAAAATATTCAACTCAAAATATCACTAAACACACTACAATTTATTTTCGCAGCGTACAGCGATTTTTCCTAAAGCAAAAGCTTTTTCATCAATGCACAGCTAATAATCTTAATGCACATTATACATGTTAACTCTTTTTCTTTTAAATATAGCTTCTATTTTTATATTATGTACAGCAGTTTTTCTAAATAAAACAGCATTTTATTAGTCACAGTCGTCTTATTATTTATTAATTACCACATAATGAGATCAGCAAAAAAAATATAAAATTAGATACAAAATTGTAATTTATTGAAGGGTAGTATTTAAATGTACGAGTATAGTAATTTAGTTAAATTGGATATTGATGAAGAGTTTTTGTTTTGGTAACTGAATTTACCAACAATAGAGGGGAGCTGGGGCTCGGCGGCCGCTGCCGCGGCACGCTCGCTTCGCTGGCTCGCCTTCGCGCGTTAATGATCACTGTTCTAACCTAACCTAACCCAAATGATTCAATCTGGCAAATAATGTATATACGCTCTGGTTAATTTGCTGTACAGTCTATAAATGATGGACCGAGCGAACCTTTTTTCAGTTAATTTGTTCTGCTTTTAGAAATAATGCAATGTAAAACGATTTTTTTGTTATAATAATCATTAAATTTGCCGAGCATGGCTTCTTGAAAATTAAGACAAATATGATGAACAGGTTTTGTTGTACTTACTGGTTAATATGCGACTGGGATAGTTATTTTGCTATGAAATATGGAAAATTTGCTGTGCAGTCAGTACTTATGCTATGTATGTAGTATTTTTGTACAAAAATAAATTTAACTGTATTGCATTATGAGGAAAAAAGTAATGTTATATTGATGTATAATTTCGATTTATCTGCAGTTTGAGTTTTGTTAAATATTTAGTTTATTTGTAGTGAAGTAAGTTATTTGATGTAAAAAAGAATATAAATGATGAGTATGTATTGATAGGCGATTATTTATTTGATATGCAATTTATAATATCCCTTTTAATACCTACTTTGGTTTTAATTTTTATCAAAAGTACTCAAATCGCGCCCCAGTCTCTGTAAATAAAATACTGTTTTCATAAGGCAATGATTATTTTTAAATATCACAACGAAAGTCTACGATAAACTCCCAGGCTAGTATTTGATTATGTAATGCTCCAACATTTGCCAGCAAAAATAATATTTACAAGTACCTACTTACATCTTTTCTAACTAATAGTAGCCTGGGGCATAATCGTAGGTGTTCCTTGTAATAGTAAAATGTTTAGGTTGTTAGTTATGTAAAAATATGGTATTTAATCAATATGGCCAGCGCTTGAAATTTTTGGGTACCTACCTACGCTATGTAATGGCTGATGAATTTTAAAAATACTAAAAACATAATTATCACGCAGATAGTACTTAGCCACAGTTACTAAAATTCGATTGCAAACTTACAACTAACTTTACTCAATCAATACCAGTAAAATTAAAAAAAAAATATACCTTCAAGTACCAAGATTAGTTAAGTTACGTATAAAATCGAGCGGTCAGCGGTTTCAATGTGTGCGTGCGCGTAATGTTGTTGTGTTGCGATTCAGATACCAACCTAAACTCGAGCGAGTTCAAAATGTGATAGCGTCCTTAATGTGATAAAGCAATCTTTGAAGCTAATATAGTATGTGCTGATGTAGCTACGGTTGGTCAGGGCAGTGACAGCTATACATTTATACGCGATGCCCATGGTTCGAGGCGCTGGCTGGACCATTGCTTAGTTACTGAAGCTACGTGGCAGTCGGTTGGTGATGTCACGTCTTGTAATGGTCCGACCACTTTCCTTTGAGAATAAAATGTAACCTAAAGGTAACTAGAGTGAATTCTGTTTTGTGTTATATAGCTGCCAATAATGCTAAGATACACTGGGGAGAGCGAAATGCAAAACAAATTAATACCTAGGTACCAACACTTACGCGATTAACACACGACACCGCGCACCGCCGCGGTCGGAGAGGATGAGAGCATCGCTCGACCGCGCGGTCGGGCGGTATACGTGTGTTAGGCATCAACGGATTTATAAGAGGCCAATGCGACATGAGATCCGCTTCACCGCCTACCGCGGCGGTGCGCGGTGCCGTGTGTTAATGGCCTTATGTAATACAGTTTTAAGAAGCATACATTTGCCCACCGAACTCAGTGAATGTTGTGATAGCATGTGTGCTGATATCAGGCATAGGTTGGTTATCGACGAGCTATACCAAAATACTGTCAGAACACTACAGGAAGCCGCCGTGCAAAGTTACGAGTCAGGGGGAGGGGGGGGAGCGGTAAGCATGTAATAGGGCGGAATAAGGACGTCATAAGCGCCCACACTAAGGCTCGTGTGAAGTTTCAGATGTGGAAATCTTGTGGAATGTCTTCAGATGGCCCCATTTGTATTGCAATGAAACAGTAGGAATCGTTTCAAGAAACAGTTAAAATATTGTCAAAATCATAAATCGCAAATACGTATCGATTTGTTAGTTAAGAGCCATGAACAAAAGGATTTTAAGAGTTTCTGGAAACCAACTGGTAGGATGAGTCCTAGAACTGGCCTACCCGTGAGTGTTGATGGTGAGACGGATGCGGGACGCATAGCCGGCATTTTTAAGAATCATTTTGTGGTATCTTCCGCATTGACAGATGCCCGGTGTACGGATGAAGCTAGAGTGCCGGCGGTGTTTCCTCTTGGGTGTACTGCTAAGGACGTGAAGAAAGTGGTAGGAAGTTTGTCGAGAGGGAAGTCGCCAGGTCACGATGGGCTTGGTATTGAGCATCTGTTACATACGGGATCTCACATTTACGGGGTTCTGGCAATGTTGTATGAGTTTTGTATCCGTCATACCTATCTACCAAAGGAGCTTATCATTAGAATCAAAAAAGCATCATCATCAGTTCAAAAAATCCTACTGAAAGATTATTTCTGAAATAATCATTCAGTAGGATTTTTTGAACTTAGAGAAATGTAATGCTGATTCTATTGATTATAATTCTGTAAAGCCATATTTGTTATGGCCGCGAATCATATTTAGATCAACATACAACCTGTTACTGACCTGCAAATTGCAAAAACCGTAAGAAAATTTGAATTTCGCGGGCTACCTTAGCGCATCCCCCTTAAGCAGACGGTTGACTACTACACAGATAGGGAAACGCCAGTATATGCTGCTTTCCTCGAAAATAAAAATTAACCGGTTTCAAGCCCTGGGGTCGCCGCGAATCGGTTGGTATACGGACGTAATCTCGAATAAACACTGAAGTATATGTTCCCTAATTAGCTTTGATAATTCTCAAGTAATGATGGGGTCTTTTTTTTGTTGTGGCTTCGTGCGGTTTGCACATTTAGCCAGTGTCATGTAAAATTAGGTAACAAGTACAAATATGTTTAAATAATTATGAAATGAACTCCATTCAATGCATGATAGATGATATCCCGCCCCGCTCCCCTTGAGTTTCAGTAAAGACGTGGCACTTTACTGAAACCTCGAACGGACTTCTTGAGAGAACTTGAAGTGATGTTGCACTGTTTTGTTTCATTTGCCTACACTAATGCAGGTTCACGAACACTTAATGGTTAATAATCCACCATTATTACACATTAATATTCGGCTAAACACAAATTTTAGAAAATAAAACAAAACTGCTAACATGACGCTTCACTTTCCCGTCAAGAAGTCCAATGATGAGGTTAAACACAACCCTGGTATTAACTGTCGTGCAGTTAATACCAGGGTTGTGTTTAACCCCATCTTTCATTAATTATTGAGTATGTGAGACGAATAATTAAAATACGATTGAATACTTGAAATGGGATAGGAATGAGGAAAGATAGGGAATATAAGTCCTGCAGCACTAAAATCCTAGGCATTGCGTTCATTTCTATTGTCAAATCTATATGAATTGTTATTATCAAAAGACATTCAATACCTTTGTAATCAAGGTCAATTTCCGTAATTAAAAACTTTCAAAATCTAGTTGCTATATCATCTCAGCGACAACCCATGTCATAAACTTCTCAGAAATGTTGACAGATTGAGACCGAAATTAAAACGGGAACGTTCTTAAAATTACGAGATTACCCCTCGGTATATCATAATTATAAAAAGAGTAAACGATTAACTGATTAGTTACAAATATCGCGACAATATTCATAAAATAAAAGGGTCCAGCATTGTACAAAAAAAAACGAGCAAAGCGGCGCAGATAAATCGCAAAAGCAGTTATAGCAGTGAAATTAGTACATAATGAAAGTCGCTCGGGAGAGTCAAGTTTCCTTGGGCTTGATATGCTATAGTTAGACTATAATCAATATAATAACTATGACATGCACACTGTATTTGATACGAAAAGTTTAATTAGTCTGTTTAACTTCTACCACTTTGTCCACATATAATGTGTTATTTTCAATTATGTGTTTAATTTCATTCATTGTGAGTCGCGTAATGTTAGAGGCAAGAGTCGAACCTGTGTCTTCGTTGCTATACAGCGCAACGGCTTTTTGTTTGACCGTTAGTGAGCATCCGATAAACGTGTTTTTTTTATCGTACTTATTTTTAATTCTCTTTTTTAAATTTCGGGCACAGCAGATTAAAAGTTAAGGCAATCGCCGATATTTAACATTTCAGACCAAAAAGGTTTACCTAAACCTAAGTCATATTATGTAGCTTGCAAGCTATGACGTTACTAAGTTTGTAAGCCCAACACGTGGATGTTAAATTGAAAGTTCAAACCACTACAGAACAAATTACTGTTTTGTTCGCTGATGACTGAAGCGTCGAGTAAATGAATATTTTATAAAATTAGTTGCTCGCACAGACCAGGGCAGCATGGCACAAAAGGGAGGACGCCAATACTCAGCAGTGGGTGGACGTCGAACAAGGCTGCCAATGATGAAGATGACTAATTGCATCACAGCAGCATTCATCGCCTAGTAACGCTAATTATTAAATACATTTAGCTCTTCGCGTTCAGTTACTTGACAAATATATTATTTGACTCAACTATATAGCATTTAGAAACTACCAGACTTAAAAAATAAAAAGTATATATTATGTACAAGTATATAAAAAAGAGGGGAAATAAGCATAGGGCATCAAAAAATTCTTCCGCATCGCTGTCAACGGAAAAAAATCCCAAAAGGCTGGCAGCATTGCCACTGTATGGCAATGCTGATACTGTATATTATATTCACTGTATAAGCACAAATATTTTTTCTTGATTTTCTTTGTAATTGACTCATTCTGTAAGCCTCAAAGAGCTTAACTAGCTTAACTGAACAAAACTTGACATCATTATTTCTTAGCACAGCGTAACTCGCGACTTGGCTAATTGGACTTTCTTAGATTAAGTTTTTTAATTTAATTGTTTCGTAAACTTTAGAGAGCTTAACTTTAAAACTTGACATCATTATTTCTAAGCACAGCGTAACTCGCGACATGGCTGATTGGACTTTCTTAGATCATGTTTTTTAATTGTCTCATTCTGTCAGCCTCAACGCCAGTTGCACCGCACAGTACATAAAATTGAATTCCCCACTAAAAGTAATGCTATCTGTAATGTTATCTAACGGAACGTATCGAAAAGTGACAGCATTACTTTTAATGGGGAATTAAATTTAATGGACTTCATGCAACTGGCGGTCAGAGAGCTTAACTCCAAACTTGAGATCATTATTTCTAAGCACAGCACCAAAGTTACATACAGCCTTCTAAAGATTATTATCTATGACCAATTTAAAAGAAACTCGATTAAAAATAAAGCATTTTCGCTCCGCATACACATACAATTTTCATTAAAAAAAAGCAATAGTTCTACATTTGTACACACAAAAAAGAGTTTTGAGAAATTAGTAGGTATATTATATGGACCAATAGTGAAGTGGTTATGTATATTTTAGCAAATCAAATGTCATTAAAACCTAAGAAAATCAAAAACGGTGGATAAGAATGGTTCGTAATCGACTGCTGGCTTAACCAGAAGTTATGTTTATTTTTTTTAATCCTTATTATCAATTGACTATAATTCTAGATACCGAATCTAGTCTTAACTTAATACCCCACTACTGGACCCTTTTTGCATGGCCGCCCACATTTACGCGTTCTGGTCAGTAAAAAAAAAACAACCTGCCTAGCCTTTTCCCAACTATGTGGGTGTCGGCTTCCAGTGTTATCGGATCTGACCTCCACTTAGTCAGACTTATGGGCTTCTGATACCTGTAACGACTGTCAAAGATCTACGAATGACAGCCGTGACCAACGGCTTAACGTGCTTTCCG
Organism: Tiliacea citrago; assembly: GCA_963921375.1. NCBI lineage: Eukaryota > Metazoa > Arthropoda > Insecta > Lepidoptera > Noctuidae > Tiliacea > Tiliacea citrago. Next base: position 27,453,618 of record OY992780.1, read on the forward strand.
AGACACGGACGGGTCTCATATGTAATGGATGGTCACCAATCAATGAACCCACCGCGGCAAGCGTAGCTTAACCTTCGATCGATCTGTGTGGCTGTTATTATTTAGCTACAATCCCCTCTTTGCTCTTCTATGACGAGCGTCTACTACTCTGCCCCCACCCTGCTGGTCTGGCCAGCATTTAGTACATTATTTGTTACGTTAAAATAACTACATTGCATACAAATGTGCCAAGTTTCCCTTAACGCTCAACCCCTAACATCTCTATTGGTGCCACACAATATACCCTCTCCCTCAACCCCTTTAAAATATAACAAAGAGCAATAGGGCACGCTGCATATTCCAACAGCCCTATTTAGATATTTGGCTGCATAGTTACTCTCTATTATTAAACACTTTTTTGATTGAACGGTACATGGACGAACATATGGGCGAAAGGAAATTGTATTAATCCTACATGATGGTGGACCTTTTATTTTACCTAATCCTCAAACAATACAGAACTTTTACAAAAAAGAGCATTAATTTGGAAAGTGCAGTCGTGTGGTGCCGGACGTAAAGAATAGCATCACCCCATTTCTTCCCGTGGGTGTCGTAAAAGGCGACTAGGGGCCTTACTAGAGAATGGGCAGCAGCGTTCTCTATGCATTTTAACACCACACTGCGATCGCCAATCCGCCTGCCAAGCGTGGCGATTATGGCAACCCCCCCCCCCCTAAGGGGGAGGCCTATGTCCAGCAGTGGACGTCTTTTGGCTGAAATGATGATGATGCAATAAAAGTAAGTTTAGGTCAACAAAAGTCGTTGATATTATCTCAAGTGTTTAATGAATTATATGTTTTATATTAGTCAAAGTTATCACCAGAATCTACTCTTCAATAATAATTTGTAACAAAAAAGTAATTATTAGTAAGTTTTAACTCATAGATTAAATAATTTACTTTTGTTGCTGACCACACAAAACCAAACTATGTGTGTATTTATTTATTTAGTACCTAAAAACGCGGTAGTTAAGACCGGTTAAGGCAGGCGTGAATGGAAACAAAGCGTTGAAAGGGATTTAAACTTTGAAAAGGGTTTCAACCTTGAATTAATAATATAGTTTATTATTAAATTTTATTTAAAAATGTAGTCCTTGTTGTCAACAAACAAAAATTGAAATCCCTTTCGATGTTTTGTCTGTATTCTCCACGACATACTAATTCACCCTGTATAACTCTGACTGACAAATGCTTGCACTGACTGGACAGGTCCACTCATATCTGTGTAGTTCTTTCCTCAAAATACCATTTCAGACAATCATCCTACATGCTCCTATGATCCGACCAAGATTATGTCTGGACTTTAAAAGAGTTTGGGCGTTTCTTCTCAAAGTAGCCGGATAGAAAACGCTGACCATGGCTTCCTTTTTAAATATGATTGACGTGTCATAATCATAATCATTTATTTGTCAGAATATGGTACATTTTATGGTCATAAGATTAGTCTATGGTATCATCACATTCTGCCAAAAGTGTTTGTACAAATTTACTTACTTACAGAAATAAAAATCATTTATTATATTATTTTTGACTGCCTCGTTGGTCTAGTGGTCGCAAGCACGACTGCTGAGCATGAGGTCCCGGGTTCGATTCCCAGGTCGGGCAAAGTGATATTGGGATTTTCCATTAGGAATTTCTCAAAAGCAGCCTGGAGTCTGGATTTGTGCCCGGTTGATGGCAATAGGCTCGCCCCCTATTACATGGGACTTAAACATAACTAGCGAAATGTGGGTGTACTATTAGGTACACCTCTGCCTAACCTTTTGGGGATTACAGGCGTGATATTATGTATGTATATTATTTTTATCATCACAAACTCTTTAGCATTATGCATTGAAAACTGATATTTGAGTGACATCCATGTATAAACTTATTACAAATTAAAGTAATTTTTCGTGGCTGTCTGTGTGACCGCGTTGTTTTTCTGAACTACGCCACGGATTTTGATGCGGTTTTCACACTTTTCACCATCATTTAGAGAATTTATTCCGGAAGGTATATGCATATAGTACATTAATATTAATCAAGTCAGTTTTCGAATAAGTGAAGAAGTCTAACCAACAGCAGCCTTTATGATACAAGACCTATGGGTTTATGTAACCATACATTTTTGTCATTTATTCGTCTCTTAACTTTAGCAGCGTTTATAAATAAAGGGGATAATGTATAAACATTATTCCCTTTACGCTTAACGTTGCTGATTAAGTTGATAAGATGCTAAAGGATTATAAATTCCATTATTTATAAACGCTGCTGATTAACTTCATCATTTCAAATCAATAGGTCATCAGCCAATTAGTGTAGAAGTCAAACCAACTTAGCCTTTATGTTACAAGACATAAGGCCTATAATCCTACAGCTCCTATTTTTACTTTCCTATCATTTCCATCTATGAACAAAGCTTACCTGAAATTGATTCAGCATTGGTGTCCGGATTCTCTAATAAATGGTAGTCAGTGTTGGTGTCCAAGCCTTCAGCAATCGTTTGCCAGGCCTCCTTAGAATTGTTGCTATTGTTGCTGCTCTGGTGTATATTATCAACATCTCCATCTCCTATGCTGGACTCTCTCTTCAGTTTTGGCTTCTTCTCTTCTCCTTCTTGGGTGTGGCGTCTCCTTCTCTTGTAGGGTGTGAACAACCGCACAGGACCCATGGCTGGAAAGTGGAAATTCAGATTGCTATTCAATTAGGCTTTATAGCTATAAATTAGCAGTATTTAACAGTAATTTGAATAAGGTGAGCTGTTTTCATGGGAAACGATAAAAACCAATATTTAATTAACCAAATTAATGTGAATTGGGACTGCCAATTTAGCTGGTGGTATATTTTTCTGTTAAGCTGCTATCTTGTACCTGCTGTACAGTAAAGTAATCTTAGCTAAATAAACTGCAAGCCAAGCAACTTGTTTCAAACTTTTTTGATTGCATTTGTTTTGTTAATTACATCAACATTTCAATTAGTAGACTGGTTACCTAATTTTGACCACTAGTAATTAAGGTTTTCGCTATACAACTGAGTAGTTAACAATTTTGATAAGACCTAAACAAACCAGAGTAGGTATGAATGAGTGGGTATGAATTTTCATATTCATAATTAAATAAGCACAACATTCTGATTACCTGCCATATTATGTAAGCAAAGGCACACAATATTATTTGTATCAAAAATTTAAACTACTTTTAACAACAAAAATATTTTTAATTATGTGTAGTTTATATTGGCTAGCATTTTATGTAGTCCGCTTTGCAGAATGTCTTTGTAAAAAATCATGTATGAACTCTTCACTTTCAAACCACATAAGATTAGTAACTTAAGATTATCCCTTTCACATTTGGCTCTGTGTTTCGTAAAAATTGCTGTTATGAGAGCTTTGTTGATTCCAGTGAACATTGCACATTGTCTACAGAAATTTTACCTAGAAACATGTTCTGAGAATTTAGCTTTAGAAAATGTTGAAATTTAGAGATGTTGCTCAGCTGACTAATCATGCTTTTTGATTCCTTAGTGTCAACAATCTTCATGATTTTGTTTTATATTAATTATTTCTGAGTTCTAATCAGATGCCCAGCAGTAGGAAGATTCAGGCTGGCAGTAACAGTAAAACACTTATTGTATTACTGTTACTGCCAGCCTGAATCTTCGTAGGTCAACTTTTCATGAAATTCCATTTAATCTGTATTTTTCTCTACTAAATATTCAGCTAGTTTATTATATTGCAGTACTCAGTTGTAACATTATATTGTGTAATACTTCATAATTAAAATACTTGTTCATGTAATAATTTGTATATAGGTATTACGGGCTGGTGTCCGCAACTCCACGTCAATGCGCGTATTTTGCGTACGGTAATTTGCATATAATAATTATGTTGTGTTATTACAACAGAAATTTGTTAAAACCACTTCCGGCTAACACAATAGCATGCCAAAACTATGTTTACCAGAAAATGGTTCATTGTTCAACGTATTCTTGCATTAATGTAATTGTTCTATAATTACTTCTAAAAGCTTCAGAAATTTATCATTTTCTGTAGTCTTTCACCAATATCTCAACCATTACCATCAACTGTAGCCTTTCTTTCACTAATATTACTAATAGATTTGAAAGGAAATACAAGTAATATTAGAGATATTACCTGCATACTCTTTTCATAAAACTTTTACTCACACTAAAAATTTTTTCTCACACTAGGTGTGTATATTATCATCAACACATGAATTAGCCTAGTAGAACTGTTGTCATGGTCATAATGTTTGCATGCCTATAGCTTACTTATGAGATGTACTTTTTGGTATGTTTATGCCTGGCTAATTACTGACTTACTGTATCATAATAAAGTACTGTCACAGTCCCCACCTGACTGATCATCACAGCATGCCCCACAAGTACAGCTTGTGGCATGAGGGGTCAGTATCCCCTCGTCTATCAGGGCCTGGATACTTCGCCCACCAAACCTAATAGATCTCTTCCAGTCTTTACTAGAAGCCCTTCCACATAAGGCCTCAAATTCACTTGGTGTGTACCATTCCATTCCATATTTTATACATCTGCCCCTGCCCCCAGAGCCGAACCTTTGTTTATGTAGCTCAGCCGGCGTATTCTTGCATCGAATGGGCAGTATGGGCATATTGGCAGTCTCTGCCCATGAGCGAGCACTCGTGTGCCGCGCACTGGGTGCACTCGAGCCACTCTCCTCTTGCCGAGTCGCAGGCGACGGAGGGTTCTGTATCACGATATGTGTCGGTTTTATGTCATCAGTCACTGGCCCACCTGATATAAACCCATTGTCAACACATATCATAGGCTTGAAATGCGGCAGCTGATCTGATGTTATCACGTTAAATGTCGTGCCAGTAATAAGTGTGCCGACCGGCAGAGACACTGGCACCGTGACCACGCCATTAGAATCACTAGACAATCTTGTATTTTTGATTGCAGTCGACAAAATAGCTCCGCCATCAGATCGGTCGGCATCGTGATCGGCCCCCGCCGACAGAGGATCGGCTTCGGAAACTTCGGTAATGTCCGGCATAACGACGTTGTCCGAACCTCTGTTCTCCGCCATATCTTGTTTCCGCCCACCCAGGCATACACCCTTGCGGTGCGGATGGAATTTTAACTATCACATGAACGATAAACAACTTGGATGCACTCACACTAAATGATTATGAACTTCTTTCACCCACCAACTGCGGTCCGCCATAATTAAATCGAAAAATGAAAAAAACATTTCACGTACGCTACTTAGGTTATGGCGGGAATTTTGAATCTCAAATCTGAAATCATAAAATGTCCATACATAAAAATAAATACGGTTTTAAACGATTTACAATGCTGTTCCAGTAAAATTAGGTGGTTCTAAAGTTTTTAAATAAAATGTAGCATTTTTTATTTGTGGTAAACAATAGCAGGATGTCTTAAAATGTTTTTATTATAAAAAAATAGTTTTTATTCAATATTGTTTTTTTCTAGTTTTGACAGTGTTTATTAGTGTTGCCAAACTTTGTATTTTATCATTTTAGAAACAACATAATATTTATTATTTTACCATTTCTTATTTTATGTCAAGCATGTAGTAAGTATTCTATTTAATATTTATGTAATAATTTTATTCAGGCGAATTACAGATTATTTTCTCACTTTGCACGTCTTTAATATTGTATTCTCTTTGTTTCAATCATACAGTTAGCTACTCAATTTACCTACTGTTTATTAATACACGTTGAAATCATTAGTTTTATTTCATCGGAACAACGCCAAAGTGTGAACTTTATATTGATTTTCATGACGTACCTATTTTAGAACTGGCAACTCTCCTTTGGTTTTCCTCGAATTCTAGTATCGACTTCTTGGCGGGAAAGTGAAGCGTCATGTTAGCAGTTTTGTTTTATTTTCTAAAATTTGTGTTTAGCCGAATATTAATGTGTAATAGTGGTGGATTATTAACCATTAAGTGTTCGTGAACCTGCATTAATGTAGGCAAATGAAACAAAACAGTGCAACATCACTTTAAGTTCTCTCAAGAAGTCCGCGCAAGGTTTCAGTAAAGTGCCGCGTCTTTACTTAAACTCAAGGGGAGTGGGGCGGGGATATCATCAATCATCTTTATCATGCATTGAGTGGAGTTCATTTCATAATTATTGAAGTGAAACTTCTTTATCGGCGTTGGAAAAAAATTTACCGTCACATTTTTCGGTTACGCGTCACATTTTTCCGTTACGCGCCATCTTTTTCTTGCCCCTACCACGGTTGGTTTAGACGAAGAGTATATCATATATATAGAGTATAGCATATATTTCATATTTCAGTTACCATAAGCCATTAATTACAAAAATATATAATGACGATGACAATGATAGTAATAATTCTATTACAATTAATGAAATGCTGTAATAATCTTAGTAGCAAAAAGGTAAAGTGAAATAATTGTATTATTTGTATTCATGTCTATGATAATAAAATCCTTTTGTTTAAACTTTATCTAATTTAACTTTATTTAACCAATTTCTAGAAAGTTGCATGTAGATCATTTTTCGAAAAATAAGGCCATAAAGAAGTTTCACTTCTTACGTGTGTACACTAGTACACGCACACATTTTTTTTTTTAAATAACTTTGTACTTGTTACCTAATTTTACATGACACTGGCTAAATGCACAAACCGTGCGAAGCCAAAAAGAAAAAAAAAAAAAAAAAAAAAAAAAAAATTCTAGTATCGAGAATTAGGCGGGATTTTTTTTTTAAAGCAGTACGGCGCGCGGCGTTCTGACGCTTCCCTTCTGCTTTAGTGAAAATAGTCCTGATTCCAGTAGCAGTCGTAGATGCAATATTGTAATGAACATACACGTGTACACATGTTGTATTTTCTTTCTTTCTTTCTTTAACAAATCAAATGAGTAATTTAAAAAAATAGGCAGTCATGGGGACTGCCCACGGAAGTGATAACTTAAAACTTTGAATAACTTATTAAATAAAAAGGTTGTCCCAGAATAAAAGCCGAAAAACGGGTGACAGACCAAGTCCTGCCTGACAGAGTGCTGACAGATAGCAGGAAAATATAAAAATATCTTGGTTATGTACTTTCAAATTGTATGTAGGTAAGTATCAAAAAATAAATCAGAAAAACTAACAGCTTGTGATGTTCTTCCAAGTTCTGTGACTACAAATATTAACTTTTCTTTGATTTTTTTCTGCAATATAAGTAACCTTAGAAATATAATGGCCTCAGCTTTATGGGGTTATATAGGGGAAGAAAGTTGGTATGAGAAACCTATAATTTCGTAAGTTAGCGATAACTAAATTTAAATTTATGCTTTTGGTAACATTACAGAATTACGTGATTCAAAAATTTTCTAAAATCATACCGCAAGTGGGTAAAATAGCGGTGATTTAAATAAAAAATATGATGCATTATACAGGCTGGATGGATATGGGGCAGTAAGGGCAGCTACCTTAACCGTTGTAGCTACAGGAAAACGGTCTTAAGAGCGGCCAACCAACAGGAATTCAGGATCAAATGGTGTGAACCTGGAGACACAATAAATACTAAATTCCAAAAATATATAAATCTGGCAACATGATATCTAAGGTCGGGTAGGTGCATTGCTGATTCTAATGATTATAATTCTGTAAAGCCCTAATTGTTGCGTCCGCGAATCATATTATTTTGATCAACATACAACCTGTCCGCTATTGTACCTTAGCTTTAAGCCATTGTAACACCTTTACTTAGACATTATGAAATGCAAATAAATATATGAATATGACACAGACCTGCAAATTCCAATAAACTTAAGAAAAATTGAATTTCGCGGGCTACCTTAGTGCATCCCCTACGCTTCTTGGGTGCAATGTACGCAAATGTCAAATAATGACACTGACATTAGTTTAACATTAATTGGCACTGATTGCCATAGGAAAAAAATGCAAAAGTATGCCTGACCTTTGCATGACCTCTTTATTAGTTTTCAAAATTATCAAAAACCGTTGTTATACCTTTTCATCGGGTTGTTTAGCTTCAATTTACCTCAGAGGACAGACGGCAAATAGTTTTATTGTAAGATTTTAATCTTACAATAAAACTATTTCTCTCGAAATGCTCGAAACATTGGAGAGGACTAAAACAATACTTAGGATTAAAATCTAAGGCCCGTATTACAGAACGTCACTCAATACTCATGCATTACCTATACCTGAAAAAGAGAAATTATAAAAAATAAACCATATATAGATTATGAATGAACAGGGTCCAGGACGAATATGAAAAAAAAACTGAATTTCGCGGGACAATCGTCAGCCTTTTCAAAATGCGCGAGACGACTGAAATCTGCGTAAAAGTATTGATTCCGAACGCCATTTCTACGCATTATAATAAGACCGAGTTAAAAAGCTCGTTGTAGCAGTTGCAATTTTCATAATTTCTCTTCGTTGAAGTTGGTTGAAGTACACATTCCTTTTTAGCTGTATTTTCTATGGTGGCTTCCCGATTTTACGACGAAAACAAAGAGGAGGGAAATATTTAAATAAAATATGGCTATTGTTGACATTGAAATGTTTCTAATTTCAATAACTTTTCATTTTTAGGCAAAATGTGAATTAGTTCAGTGGTATTCCTTGACGAATTATTTGATAAGTGAGAGTTACTTGTGTGTTTATATTGTGTAATTTACCAATTTAACAATTTGTACCAAATGGAGGAGTTGAGATCTAAACACAAATCGCTGCAGAGTGCAGCTCATCACATGGCCCTGGAATGCATTCACCATCAGGTACCTATGTAGACAACCACTAGGACATTATTATAAAAAATATTAATTATAAAATTATCAATTATTATAAACATTATTACAACGACTTGTATCTCGATTACCTAGGTATGTAAGCGGTATGGCGAACAGCTAATCTGTTCGCTGTAGGTTTGATTGTTTATATTGATTAAATCTTTCAAAACGTCGGAGTACCTTATCTCAAAGAATTAACTGATGTTGAAATAGTAGGTAAGTACCTACAAATAACATGAGAGTATCAAACATCTAACAATATTAATAACAACTCCAAGATCTGGTTTGGTTCCAGTAAATATAATAAAAATTGCAGCTAAAACTGTTACAGAAAATAGTTTAAGTTCGATCAATTGTCGTAATGAAACTGTGGTAGAACAATAGAATAACTAACAGACAACGCATCCCTAACCACTTGGTATAAAGCAATTTTTTTATTAATCATAATGTACTTTTAATACATTTTCAGATGTGATATAGCATTGGTTTCATTCAGTTTTAGCAACCATGAAGAGCCGGATTCGCTGGGGCCTTAGCTATGGTGGTTATCAGGCTGACTACTACAAAGTACTACAATTTAATAAACTGCACTGTTGTGTGCCCAATGTACAATAATAGAAATGAATACATTTTTCACCGTTGATACAGAAGCAAAATCAATTCAGAGGAGCAAGAGTCAACCCATGCTATTGTGTTATTGAGTAATAATTTATTTGTGTCCCAGGAATGATTTCAAAAAGTGGGAACTCTGTTTGTTTCTTAGTATATTGTGTCTTGTATCTCTGAGTGATTGATGCCACAAAAGTCAAACTGAAAGAGCAATGTTTTCCATGGTATAATTTTTCTGTGATTCTTTTGTTATGCAATGACAAGATGTATTTCCCTTGGAATTATACTGTTCAGATTTTATGCTTAATGAATTAAACAATGACAGAAATTAGTTGAAAGTGTCCCAGATTCTTAAAGAGTCGGTAAGTTTGACTTTTGAACCATCATAAATGTATAAAACATGTTTGTTTGATATTCACAGTGTGGAGGCACAAGTTGGCAAAGCTAGTCTTGTATGTAATGGGGTCGTGAAGCATCCCAACGTAACATTAATAATATTTTTTTTTATTAACAAATGTGGGTACAACTCATCTATCCCAAACAAAAACACAATGTACAGTTTTGAGTATCTTACAGATAGTGTTAATCACAATTTATGTGCTTTAAATTACATCACTCCTATGTCCCATAAAGGGTTAGGATGTGGTTTATAGATCACATACATTTCACAACTATTTTAGTTTTTTGGTAGTTCAGTAGATCCAGCTATAAATGTGATGCTACTGCGATGCGATGGCACTTCTCCTTTGTCACTCCCAAATAGCTTGTAACGGAGAGCAGATTATAAAAGCTAAGCTATGCCATCTTTGCATGGTTGTTCACAGTGGTATTTGTCCACCCATGTCTGTGCATTGGAACTAGCAGTCGGCACACGGGTCACCGTATCACGTGCACCCGTACCCCTCCCCAGTTCGGCTCCAGCATGCGTTCCAGAACGTACAGCACAGCCCCAAGATGTTTCATCCGAAGGGGCTCAAACCGCACCTCGTAAGTACATGCTTAGCTGTCATACATGCTGATTTGTTAGATGGAGGTGAGACCATCAATTTGGTGCCAATTTAACGTCACAATGGACAACAACGTTTAAGGGTTCCTTCTCAATTTCCTTCTTTTAAAATGGGATAATATTGAACTTATTCATAATTATCTAATTATCTCTTTCAGAAGACCTCTTCACCATTAATAACCTATTTATCCATTCGCTTTTTACAAGTAGTTAATTGATAATTTAACCAAAACATAGCCGTAACTTTAGCTTAAGTAGCCCCGGGCAAGACAAAAATGGGGCCTCATTCATCAATAATTTCCAATGCTTGAAAGGGAACAAAAAATACTACACTGATACAAATTATTTTTGATACAATTGATATTAGCTTCAAATATTGCTTCATCATAAATAATTAAAAAAAATATTAAATAATTAACGAAATATGTTCGAAAACCTTTATAATAACGGTTAAGTTTACATAGAAAATTAAACGGTTTCCGAGCCCTGAAAAAGCAGTTCAAATCTGAGACAAAGCTCAAAACTGACTGATAGTGACAGGTCGTCTATCTCGAAGGAGACTGCACAGCAAATATGCGCGAAATTCAAATGGATGAGACGCGATATTCAAAAAGGAAATTCAAATTATTGTAAAATGGACTTGAAATTTTTTGCTTTCTTGTAGAACGGGTAAATTTTTCTCCCCCCTCAATTGCCTGCCTAGGGGCGGCCCTAGTGAGGGCCGGCTAAGTTCCGGCCCTGAACCAAAGTATCAGATGAAGTTGACACCAAATTGTTGGTGTAACCTCCGTCCTACTCCCAATAGATTTTGATATTCTGTATTATAGGGAGCAATTTTTTCAGATTATTCTTTTTCATCTTAATGTGGTTTGTCAACTGAGGTATGTAACCCATATTGCATATTTATATACAAAAGAGGTAAACAGATTTAAAGCACAAAGCACTGACAGAGTGTCAACACCGCTATTGTATTTCGGCTTGAATAAAACGCTTATGTGTTTGTGTGGAGTAAATTCACAATGTTTCCGACACTTGCTTTCTTGTAAATATATGAAATTGAGCTCTAATAAAGCACACCGAAGTGACTTACGTGTTAAATCAATTAAAATTAAGGCAATGGGCACTAGACTATAAAGAATACCAAATAATTAGGCACTATTTTATTTATTTTAAAATTTCATAACGTACGTACTTCTGAAAAATAAGTTATTAGTCTCCACAGTTTTACCAGTCTTTCATCTATTATACGATTCTTCAGGATCCCCGTGCTTATGGAACTCCGAACGACAGCCCTATTTTGGGTCGAGCACTATGCCTCACTCCTCGAGGCAGCCCGGTCCCTGGCAGGGTCTCGCACCTCAACGAGAAGTTCCAAGACTCCTTGACATTGACATCGGACACTGATGCCCTGGTAGCGAAGATTAGCGGAATGTTCCCGACTGTCAGTGAAACGCATATCAAGATATTGTTGAAAAAGTAAGTGGTCTGTTTGAACCTTATTATATTACAAGACGAACAAAAATGATGAACTTCCACACAAACTTTAATCACCTATTTGTATCTGCAAAATTTCACGCTTCTAGAAACAGCAGGTTCGGCTGTGCGTTGGCTGTCAGTGAATAAATACATTTAAGATTTTTATTGATGGTGCAACTAGATTGCGGTTGATCGACGTTGAACAGTCGATAATGAAAGCCTCATAGCATCTGCAAAATCTAGTTGCACCCCTATTTTTTAATACATACATACATACATAAACTCACGCCTTCTTCCCATGGGGGTAGGCAGAAACTATAGAACGCCACCTGCTACGCTCCTTACATACTCCCCTTGCTTCGCCTACGTTCATACATCTGGCCATACACGCACGCTGATTGCGAGTACTGCGCACCTGACCTTTCTGAAGAACATCACCAATTTGGTCACTATATGTCCTCCTAGGGCGTTTCCACTCACCTCTGCTTTATAAATACCTTTTGTTAGTCGCGTTCCACTCATCCTCTCAACATGACGTTGAGAAACAACAAAGCACCTAAGCATACTCTTTTCAATTTTTGTTACTACATCTTCTTTTAAACTGCTATTTTTTAATCATGATGACAAAAGCGACTTCACACCTACCAAAAATCTATATGGCGATTTCGAGCAGATAAATTGTTCTTGCCGTAGCGAAAGGCGCACTACATACAAGTTTTACCCACAAACTGTTTCCAGGTACTACAACAGAGAGGCAGTGGTCATATCGGCACTGCAGGTAGAGAAGCACCCCATCACGACACCAGGCCCCCTCACCATGTCCCCGTCAGCGGTCCGGCTGCAGAAGGGTGCTCCGGGGCTCCACTCGGCCTTTCAGCTCGCTAAAGGCATGTCTGGATCTATACCGGGATCTAGTCACTATACACCGTTAACTGGCACTCCACATGGTGAGAAACATTCATATTTTAATTCATATTTAATCAAGTAACCAGATTTAAGCAATGTATTATGAATTTCCATCAAAATCCTTCCATCCTTCGTGTTTCGCAATTAGGGTGTGGGATTGGATATGATGTGGTAACAAAGAATGGGCCTGGACTTTTTTACATGTAAGGCAGGATTCGTTTGGGGACAGAATATATATTCAAATGATGTAAAAACTTATCGTAGGTCAAAGAAATATGGCAAAAGCGGTAATCTTGGCATTAGCTTCTTGTGTTGCCATCGTGTTTCATTTTAAGGCTCATATAAATAATTATCATTGCATAAATTGCTTACAGGGTCTCCATCATTACTTCGACCAGCGTCAGGCGCTTCAAGCTACTATGGCGTGAGATCTATGGACAGCCAGCCGCCGAGGCACCAGTCTCCTAAGATGAAGCTGAAGTAAGTAGAAACTTTATCTACTACGTCGATTAGGTTCTTATCACCATCAGAATTCCAACTAATGTAAATTGAGATATTCATTTAAGTCCCGGCGCCCATTGGCGGCACGGCATGGCAAGGTATTTTTAACGACTAATAAAAATATAAATTAATAGTATGGAAATAAAGTTGAAATTTCAATGTTAACGGTCATAAGTACAAAAACAATACCGCGGTATGCTTACGACTGTTAACATTGAAATTTCAACTTTATTTCCATACACTTAAGTTATATTTTTATTCGTCGCCTAAAAATACCTTGCCATGCCGTGCCGTCAATGGGCGCCGGGCCTTACTCTTCATCCCCTGCCCTTATCTTTTCCTTTATCTTTTTATTTGTTTCGGGTCCGCGGAGTATGCTATCCCGGTAGTACATTCCCGTATTTCCGACCTTCAAGCGGGGGAAGCCGCTGGGAAAGTCCGCTAGTTTAAAATAATAAACACCAGGTAATTTCACGTGTACCGTTTGTAATCATTGTCTTTGACGTTATCACGTGTCACGAGACGTTATCAATATAATCTCAAATGTTATTGACATTATCACCAAAATACATTGTTCAGATTCTTTGAGTATCTCGGACACTAGTAATAAAATTTTGTAGTAGCGTATTGATATTTAAATTGTGTTTATATTATAATATTGTATTATTTATGTTGGAATTGATAGGAAAAAAACTGTCGTTTAGGCGGTTTTTGAGTAGGAAAAGTGACCCCAAAATGTTGAAAATAATGCCGTCCTGTGTTAGTGGAACTGTGGAAAATGAAACTTCTGATGAAGCATACACGAAAAGTGAAGCTTCTTTTGAAGCATACACGAAAAGTGAACCTTCTTTTGAAGCATACACGAAAAGTGAACCTTCTTTTGAAACATACACGAAAAGTGAACCTTCGGATGAAGCATACACGAAAATTGATATTACTGGTTTTCTAAAAAGGTCAGCTTGAACTGTAATGGAATAGTCGACCTCGTCGCCTAACCACTTTCGACAACAATTCTCAGTAAATCGAAACTTCACTAAGGTTGAAACTATCTAATAGTCATATACACATATAAACCTTGTCCTTTTACGATAAAGCAATTACCAGCTCGACTATACACAATTTTATGCGTGTGCTTTAAAACGGCCTTAATATTTAAATGCACGTCCAGAGCACCAATGGACAGTCTGTAGCACATTGCTGACTGCCTATATTTTGCCAAGGCATGACCAAGTCAATTTTTTTCCTGTAGTACGTCACAAGCAACTGTTCTGCCCTACATGCCAATAATAAGCCGAATAAAAAGACTTCAGTTTACATATCTATGTCCATAGCTACCTTTTAAAATTACAGATACCTCAAAAGCATATTCCCAAAAGCGGAAGAAACGTTGATTCTAGACGTGTTAGCGAACAAAGACAATAACGTACAGAAGGCCAGTGAAGAGCTCATAGTCATGGGGTTCACCAAGAAGGAGACTATCGTCGCACAGAAGAAGGACCCCACGCCATTACCGCAAAAGAAAGTCACTATCATGAAGACTACGGCGGAGAAGAATGAATGTAAGTATTGATATCATGATCAGACAATGAGGGCTATCGTTTTTGTGCTCACCAGTTAGCGCCAATAGTGAGTAAGGTCCGATCAATACTTCTATTGATATGGTTTGGATATGTTAAAGTACCAATAACTTCGTTACAATGTTTAATAAATTAGATCCTAACTGTTTACTTTAAATCTTAAGCCATAATTAATTAGTTATGGCACAACAATCATGAATAATTAGTAAAAATTCTCAATTAAGAAGCTCGAAATCAGTGAATGTTCACTGACACTTTTAGAGACCTTATTTTACACTAGCGACTCTAGCGGCGATTTCAAGCGCGATATACCTCATTACCGTCCACTGCTGGACTGGAAGGTGTGCGATTTCAGAGGCCTATCAGGATGGAAGAATCCTCCTTAATAATTATAGGCCCATCTCACTTCTGAGCCATGTCTGTAAGCTGTTTTCAAGAGTCATTACGAACCGTCTTGCGCGCAGGTTTGACGACTTCCAGCCTCCCGAACAAGCCGGACTCCGTAAAGGCTTTAGCACAGTAGACCACATACATACGCTGCGGCAGGTTATACAGAAGACCGAAGAGTATAACCTGCCTCTCTGCTTAGCGTTTGTGGACTACGAGAAAGCCTTCGATTCGATTGAGACATGGGCTGTACTGCAGTCTCTTCAACGGTGCCAGATCGACTATCGGTACTTCGAGGTGCTGAAGTGTCTGTACAAAAACGCCACTATCTCAGTCCGACTCCAGGACCAGACCTCGAAACCTATCCTTCTGCAGCGAGGTGTGAGGCAGGGAGACGTAATCTCTCCGAAACTGTTCACCGCTGCACTGGAGGATGTCTTCCAAGGTTCTGAACTGGGAAGGGCTAGGCATCAACATCAATGGCGAGTACATCACTCACCTCCGGTTTGCCGACGATATAGTTGTCATGGCTGAGACTGGAAGACCTCAGTACAATGCTCGATGACCTCCGTAGAGTTTCCGAAAGAGTGGGTCTTAAAATGAACATGGATAAGACAAAGGTCATGTCAAATGCCCATGTAACATCCACTCTCATGAAGATCGGAGACGCTACACTCGAAGTTGTGGACGTGTATGTTTACCTCGGACAAACTGTACAGTTAGGTAGGTCCAACTTCGAGAAAGAGGTCAATCTTCGAATCAGACTCGGCTTGGCAGCGTTCGGGAAGCTACGCAATATCTTCTCGTCCCACATACCGCAGTGTCTTAAGACGAAAGTCTTTGACCAGTGCGTGTTGTCAGTGATGACCTATGGCACTGAAACTTGGTCGCTCACAATGGGCCTTATCAGAAGGCTAACACTCACCCAAAGGGCAATGGAGAGGGCTATGCTTGGAGTTTCCCTACGTGATAAAATCAGAAATGAAGAGAACAAAGCAGACGAACAAAGGTAACCGACAACCGACATAGCCCGAAGAATTGCCAAGCTTAAGTGGCAGTGGGCAGGGCACATTGCTCGCAGAACTGATGGCCGATGGGGCCGAAAGGTTCTGGAGTGGCGACCGCGTACCGGAAGACGTAGCGTTGGAAGGCCTCCTACTAGGTGGACCGATGACCTTGTGAAGGCTGCAGGTAACCGTTGGATGGGGGAAGCACAGAACCGGTCGAAGTGGCGGTGCTTGGCGGAGGCCTATGTCCAGCAGTGGACGTCTTTCGGCTGAAATGATGATGATAATGATCAAGATGGCAACCAACCGATTATTATCATTAGTATTTATTTGTTCTTATGTTTATGTATAATTCGGTATATAAATATATTATATTTAAAGTTTTTTATCCTTTTATTTAAATAAATATTTATTCGCCAATTTTCGTTATTGCACCTACCACTGCTTGTCTCTGCATCACCCAAATGTTGACTGGTAGAAAATGCCTATGCCTGTCCGCCTGTGTACATTTGTGCGCTTAAAGTATTAAATAAATAAATACCTCTGAAATCGCACGACTTTCAACACAATCCTCGGCAACCCTTATCCAGCTGCTACCCGTCACCCTGCGAAGATCGTCGCTCCACCTAGCCTGAGAAATGAGGTATTTTTTTTTGTCAACTATTTGGCTCAAATAGTTTACATAAAACCCACCTCATTTCTTTTTGCGACCTGTCCTAACCCCTAATAATGTGGGTTTGGGAAAGGTCGCGGGATTCTAGAAGATGAAGGCAACGACGTATATCTGGTTGTGACGATGCGTGGGGGAAGCCTCGGTCCAGTAGAGTTCGTCTTTTAGCTGTTATGATGGTTTTAGGAACGTCAACGTCTATTCGTTCACCCTCATTTGAATGGCAAAAATAAATCCACGAGATTTTGACAGATCTTTAGGCTTAGCACACAAATTAAATGGTATTGGTTTTCTCCGCTCCGCCTCAATGGATTGCCAGTCTTATTTATAGACCTCTACAAAATAATAAAGACCGAATCTCTAGTACTGTGGGTGTACTATAGGTACACCTCTGCCTAACCCTTCGGGGATTACAGGCGTGATGTTATGTTATGAATCTCTAGTAGAGTGCTACAATAAAAATTACATTGAGCGTTGTTGGTAAATATTTATGAAATTCTCACAGATTTCGGATTGAAAAAAAAACAAGATGGCTGCGTTAGTTGTACCTATTATTTTAATCACCACCAACTTAACCACAGCAAAACAATTCAACAATTTCAGTAAAAGAGCAACTCCAAAAGAAATACAGCAGCATAGCAGAGCGGGTCATATCCCTCGCTCTAGAAAGCGTTGGCTTCAACGAGGAGCGAGCGGAACAGATGCTGATTGCTGTGCTGCAGGAGGAGGCGGCTCCGAAGGTCGTGAAGGTCGAGGTTAAGGAGACGCTGAGGCCCAGTACTATGGAACCGAAGAAGGGGTAAGATGCATGGCTGTTTGATGTTAGGAAATGCCTGGGGTATTGAGAAACGAGGTGGGATAGTAAGATTTGAGTTTTTAAGCAGACGTGTAGACAAAACAATAAGCATAAAGTGAACTATTTCTTCTAATTATAGTTTTACCAAATAATAATAGCACAAAATAAAATTTATTGACCTAAAAAAAAACTGAACAAAATCAATTGCAGTCTACTTTCGTATCTAAATGATCCATAACATCACATCACATTGTGATGTTGCTCACTTGCGCTATTGATCATTTAGATACTCGGAGTATACAACGTGCCGCTACAATGACGATATTATTTTAACACACGGGTAGGGCTAGTGGCCAGTAATCATAAAAAATATAATAAGATATAAAATACATGGCACAATAAAAATAAAAAAATTCAATCAAACTAAATATTAAAGCTTTCTCTTTCCTTCAATTTGCTTACTGTTTGCTCGTTATTTGTTTTAATTTCATTGATACGATGTTATGATCCGTGACCCCGGCAAATGACCTCTACGCTATAGTTCTTTAAGTACAAGTTGCTCCAAAATGCAATTATAGAAAATTGTTAATAAGACAATAAATAATAACGTTTAATGAAATTAAAATATCTTCATAAAAATAAAACGCGAAACCGTATAGGTGCCATATTAGTGTCGCCATTAAAGCGGCCCGCTGTATAACACCAATTTCGCTAGTTGTGTTATCCACTTCCATAATCTAAAGAAGACTCAAGACATTCAAGCTGTTAACTAGGAACTTGTTTTGTACCTATCTTACTATCCCAACACTTGCGTTCTAAAATCGCATACCCCAGATTTAAGCAGTAATTATTTGTATTGACAGCTCAAAAATCTTCAATTAATTGTCATTTAAAATAATCACTGCTTTGAAACGAGATTTGAGCAAAATCTAGAACAATTCAACAATCGTTTTTGTTTGAATAAATTGTACAGTAAGGGGAAGTTTATAAGGCACATTGAGTTTAAAATGTTCGACTTAGTAGTGCAGCGTCTCTGTCTCTCATTCCCGGGCGACAGTCTCTTTCTAAGACTCGGTGTGTCATATTAAGCGCTGAGCAGACGATGGATAATTTGTCGGACAAATTATCCATCGTCTGCTCAGTGCCTTAAAGCTGTCCAGCTAGATTTGCCCAAATTTCCCTCACATAATTATCTACTACATATTTATGTTTTCTTCAACTACTGTACGATCGTTGCCAACGTTACAGTAGTTATTCAGTGCCCACAGCATTAACACTACTAACACAGGTTCCTTAATACTTGACTGCCTATCTAGTAGACAAAGCAAAAACAAAGACAACTGTTAACATGAGTTGTCAACGAATGTAGGGAGTCGAGTATCTGTCTGTCGTGCTAAGAAAAAAGTACCCATAAAATTTTCATCATTTAAAACAAACTACATTACATAGATTAAAGCATGCATTATCTACATCTGGACAATATCTATGGTCGCTCAGAAGTTAACTATCGGAGACCCTCACCACGATTCATGCATCTATGCTACTGATTCGCAAGAGTTCAAAAACAGCTTTAAACACCGCATCAGCGCATATATTTTGTTCTGCAGTAAAGCGACTTAGCAAGAGAAAAAGCCTGGACAGTTTCTCTTCGTTTCAATTCAATATCTATAACTTTTTTCTTTTCATGGCAGAATTGTAGTATGAAATCTGTGGTCACTATCTGAATTCAACCTAAATCCTAATGCTTCTTAAGCTTCTCACACTACGGTGTTGCTTAAATATCTAAATAAGTCCCCTTGAATCAATAAATCAAAATAATATATAAATAATTGCCTTTAAGCGCTAAAAATATAATTTAATTTAACTGCAGTCCAAGTTTGATTAGGTAAGTGGGATCAAAGTAATTAACACTAAAATTATAAATATATATAAAAAAAATACTAATTCACTATCATAATAATTAATTATTTCTCATTATTACAAGCAAATACATGACATTACATCAAATCCAGACAGCACTATCTAATGTATTGTTTAATTTTCATTAATAATAATTACATTACATTGCTCATTCGATGATATTTTTGCAACACTTTAACATACATGAGAAAATTATTTTAATTCGGCGGAGCTGATGAGTATATTACATAGAATAATATTGTTTTACACATTTTGCCAATAATATTAAGTTGGTCATCCCTTTGAACCTGATTGTCCCGTTCCTTTTTAGGGTTCCGTAGTCAACAAGAAACCCATAAAGTTTTGCCATGTCTGTCTGTCTGTCTGTCCGAGCTTATCTCAGAGACTCTTAGTACTAGAAAGCTGTAATTGGTGCCATGGCATGGCATGGGTATACATATTAATCACGCCAAACAAGTAGTAAAAAAAAATCTTAAAAAAAAAATCTATGGTACCTCCTATGCACGTGAAGTGTGGATGATATTTTTGGGCCCCTGCCAGCTAAACGGGTGTTTTTGGATCTGTGAAAACATTCACGGCGGCGCGGCGGTAGTATAATATAATAAGGAAGTTAAAAGGACAACTATGGAAAAAAAACTAAACTATCACAGCTAAGTAGGCTTTACAAGTTAAAGAGTCATAGTCAACCAACTTACATTTGCAATTGGAATGTATGGGAGAACATGTTTTTCAACTACAAGTTTGTTCATGGGATAAATTCAACCCAACTACGAAACCCTACATTATGCGTGGTCTGACACACACTTGGCTGGTTTGTGTATTAAAAGACCAGGCTAGTTGCTCTCGGTAGGTTCACCACATATCAAGGGTATTCCCCTTGATATGTGGCACGTTGTCTTTATTGACCTTTCAAAAACCTGCACCTAATTGCAAAACACAGCTTCAATCACAATCTGAGAGTTTTGAAGGATATTTCTAATCCATTGCTTCATAAGATTAATAAATTCGTCTGCTCAACAACGTAAATAACGCAATGAACGTGGCTGAGCTGTCAATGTGAAAGAAATTGCGATCAGTTTTAATTTTATGTGTGTTAGAGATAAACTACGTTAACATGGCTCGCCCCTCCAAATTACTGTTTCAATGTGTGTAGTCACATCCTTACGAAAGAGTGTGTATGTAGTTGTAAGGTTTCGTAATATCTCACTTATTACCAGAATTGTTGGTCAACTAATCATAACTAGCCGATCGCGCAAGACAACGGACGTGTCGTTTTCATAGAGTACGTCAGTGCAGCGATTAATGACGCCACTAGTCGAGCAACAAATCCGTGATTTGCTTTTGTTTGACGGCCGTCTAATTACGCACACTTGCGTACAAATACTTTCACAAATTCTTCAAACGTTTTGAATTTTGGAGGGGCGGGCCATATTATCGTAGTTAATCTCTACGCAACTACCCCGAATGGTCTCAGCCATATATTGCAATGCCAACTTTTAAATATCGCAGCAGATCTAACAAGTCAACCACGATTCCATCCACTGCCCTTATTACTGTATTCACAATAATTAATAACGGGTGTAAAAAGACGCTTAACGAAGCCGAGAGTCACTTGTACTCCGTGTCATTGTGTTTTTTTTTTGTACTGGACCATACCTGCAAACATGCTCAATGCTCATCGCCTCCGCCCCTCGCCACTCATTCTCCCGCGCCTACGCCAGTGTTGACGCGGAGGCGCGCACGCCGAGCCCGGCCGCCGCGCCCCCCGCCTCGCGCCGCATCAAGACGTGGACCGAGCACTTGAAGTATGTTACGATCGCTTGTACGAATGCTGGGTCCTATTTGTTTGGCCCCTTTTCATATGTTCTGACTGCGAATTTACGGGAAGGCTGACTTTCCGCGAGAGTAACCACGAAGTGAAAACTTCACCGATGGAAGTGGTCCATTTTTAATAGCATGTAAATTGATTGTAAATTAATTTGAAACCCAAATAATAACCATTTGATAACCTGAAAATATTAATGATCACTCTAATATATTAAATGTGCCTCTTATTGTGAGCCTCAAAAAGTTGCCATTTTGTTATCCTAAAATACTAATAATGGTCAATTAATAATTTTATTATTTAGTACACAAAACCAAATAGTATAATGTAGTGTATTATGATTAAGTTGTACAACAGTGGCACAGTTTAAAGTCTGACGTTTGGCTTCTAAACTAGGCAAGAAGCCTATGTCTTAGAGGCCAATGTTTCTGTAATGTACGTGCAAGTACTTTTAATTTTACAAATACAAAAACGCCAAGAATATTATGTGCATAGGTACAGTTTATACTAGTTTGCTTGCAAAGCTAGCCTAAGACCGGATGAAACCTGCTGGTTTAATATATTACTATGGACAGCTCGGCAATAACATCTGATTTCATGATTCATCCATAAATAACTGTCGTCAAGATGACGGCAAATATATGTGATCATTCGTGGTTTTGAAACCGATGGAGCATCCTATATTTTGGCTCGTCAGATAGTTTTGATGTTCCTTCGATGTCACATATTTGTGCTGCCGCTTGTTTATGCCTTCCACAAATGATCACATATATTTGCCGTCATCATGGCGACGGTATTAATGGATGAATCATGAAATCTAATATTATTGCCTTTGTCAAGCTATCCATAATAATATATTTATGCTCGTGACTGTACATCATACATGTGAAAACTTTCATACGTGCTATTAACATAACTTATCACTTGCTCTTCTGGCGTCGGCTACCCAGCAGCATCAGCGTATGAAAAGGGACTTACACGATTTAAAGGTTACAGGGGTTATGTGTAGAATCAGCTACAATAAATTGATTTATAACATGAATTTGACATCAATGTATTGTTAGAATCTTCAATGATATTACTTTCAGCTTCTCAAAGCTAGTAGCTTTTATAAATAGTTTGCCCCAACAGATAATATCTATGTATGTGTTATAGTTTTAGTTCCGTGTGTGACTCATGGAATTGTGTTCAAACACTTAATTTACCTAAAGTGAAAAATTAACCTAAACAGGTAATTCACTTGAAGATAACGAGTTCAAGTGATCATTAGATAAAACAGTACATGTGTCTTTCCATATTAATATTTGAAATCCAAAGCTTAAATACTGCATTGTTTAGTAGTAGTAGCCTGTTATAACTGTACATAAAAAAAAAATGCGGAACCATTTTACTGTAGGTCCACAAATGTCACGTTTGTGAAATTTATTAAATTAAATGAATATTTAGTAAACTTATAAATAGCATCACTGACTGTAATATTAGTGGAGATTTCAACATTATAAACCAAATAGTACCCAGCATCGACCCTTGCAGAGCACCAAATTGTGATGATACAACTTAAAATGTGTGTGTTGATTAATAAAACTAAATGTATCGCGAATGTTCGTGAATGTCTTTTGTGACTGTCAAGTTTAGTTAGATGTGTGAAATGTGTGTTTTTAAAAGAGTTTTTCCTAAGCATGGTGTGTGTTTGTTAGTCGAAGGCTTATGTTGAGTTTTCTGGTGTAAAGGCTTATTTTGTATCAATGAAGCAACCTTTTTACAGCAAAAATAACTGTTAATTTATATTCCGGGAACAGTTATTTCTAAGAAAAAGTACAGTTAGTTTCACTTTTAGAATAATAGGCATGCTGACACTGAAATATTGATGCTTCAGTACAATAAAATGTTATAAAATAGTAGATTTTACCTCGACGTGAATCGCTTTTGAAGTACTTATTGCAAAATAATTGCGATTAAATAAAATAATTCAGCTTTACGGTTTATGAAGTTTTTTTACTAATACTTTCATAGGTCAAAGTGAAACTAGATTTTGTACATTGTATACTGATAGGAATATTTTTAGAAATATGTGTAAATTGTTTAGTGATTTGTATTGTTTTTCTTGTTCGTGTGTTTTAAATGTTCCATAGAATAAAATAGATCCTTAGCAGTTCAAAAGTATAGACTGATACCCAATGATGTATAAAACTATAGATACGTTGTCCGCACTCTAAAATGGCAACATGAAATGAAGCCAATTGGCCACATTGCGCTCAGTCACGCACCAACCTGTCGCGCGACGCTACGTTTGTTTTTAATTTATATCGTGTGTGAAAACCTGTGCAAAATATAAAGAAAACATGCCGTCGTGTGTTTTCAGAGGATGTACAAATTATACCCCAAAAGTTAAAGACAAAAATGTTTACGCGTATAAGTAGTTATCTAGTATTTTCGCCGTTTTTAAGCGCCGAGATGTTTGTTGATAACGTGTCTATATATAATACGTCATTGCTGATACCATCATTGTATATTTTTTGACCTCAAGGACCTCATAGTTTGAGTTCGATGAATAGATTTACCATGGATTGAATAATAAACTTAGTTTTATTTTCTTCATGTTTTCGTTTAGAAATGCAAAAGTATCACAATATAGAAGATAGGAATGTGACTGATTTCTATGAATAAAAATGTTAGCGAATAGATTTAGATCATCATACCTAGATCTCGCTAGTAAGTAGCCTTCACATTCATGATCATTTTATTATTATTTAGCTTCCTCAGAGTCACTCTTTATCACCAACTACTTCAGAAGGACAATAGTTTCATGATTTCCTTAGAATAATAATAAAAAATAGTCTTTAGGAGTATTGCATGCCGTCTTCTGTCTTAGGTTAGTTACAAATATTGGTTCAAAAGATTGTGGACTACGAATGTTGCAGGCCAATATTGAAGACCAGTAGCAGTGCGGAATCCAAGTTCAAGTCACAGTATAGTTCGCCAACCAATGGTCCTAATTCTTCGCTGCGACAAGGACCAAAGGACAGTTTGTTACTGTATGTATATACATGAGATTAAGAGTTATACTTTAGATTAATTAGTCTGTTGTCATCAATCATTATTTATCCAAAAACTCTTAGATGATTCATTTTAAAGGAATTCAACAGGATCCGGAGAGTCCGGGTATTTTCAATATTTAAATGCGACGACATACTTGTAATTTCGTCGCGCTTCTGTCAACCAACGACTAAAGCTAGGAGAAGTATTCTCTA
The DNA here is from genome assembly GCA_963921375.1 of Tiliacea citrago. Taxonomy (NCBI): domain Eukaryota; kingdom Metazoa; phylum Arthropoda; class Insecta; order Lepidoptera; family Noctuidae; genus Tiliacea; species Tiliacea citrago. The sequence continues at coordinate 27,478,366 of OY992780.1, forward strand.
TTTGGCGCGTTTATATCTGTTTAAACTCTTCATAACGCTTTAAAAAACGCACTTGTTCAGTGTCTACACCAGCAAGTTACCTTGCATCTAAACAAAGCATACAAATTCGTGTGCCCAATTACGCAAGCTTTGGTAAACACAATGTGATATCTCGTTTAAAAAAATTGCAATTTATAACAGCTTTTCTTGACACTACGCTCTTTCCTACTTTTAATGTCATGGGCTTTCAAAACACTATATACCATGTCCACTATTTCTTGTTTTCTTATGCATTGACGTCACCACAGTATACAAGCTTGGCAAATGCTTTTGACATTGCGTCAGGTTGCAAAAGACCGGTACCTAAACGACTGGCTTGTTTTTAAGTGTTTGAAAAGTACTTTACGTTTCCAGACTGGATTACATGCCTTGGACGGGGCCCGACCCAGTACTTCGCAGTGGCCAATCCATCAAGACTGAAGGGCCAGAGTCTCGCGACAGGCCTTTCGCCCTCGTTCGAGGACCGTCTGGCCTCGCAAAAGGCCCGTCCGGAATCGCCAAAGGCTCTCTTTATCAGAAATTGAGCAAGAAGTCTGCTAAAATGTAAGTTTTTTTGCAACTTTTGTTGTTGATTACGGGTGAATTTTACCGCGTTCAAGAGCTGTCAGTATCATCATTGTTGTGGAATATTGACAGTGACACTACTCTTGAACGCAGTTTAGATGTACGCTTTAAAATTTTTTTGGGAAATGTGGCCTTCATTTATGGGTTGATTAATAACATTGCCATCAATTTCTATTGTGGTAATATTGTCAATCGCTTCAATTGCAGTTGGTACACGATCAATTTATATCAATCGCGTAAAAATTGACAATTGCAATTGATTGTTTTGGGGACTCTTATAAACCTTCAGTTCTTGCTAAGTAAAAACAATTGAATGTGTACTTTTAAAGCTGCAATAGGGAATATGCATGTATTTTTTTTGTCACTAAATCAATAATAGACAGTAATATAAACCTAAGAAAAGTATTGAAAGTTAAATTGAACTACTGCTTGATGCTCAAAAAAATTATGAAACTCCAACAATTTTCTACTACAGTTCAAACGTCTGTTTCTGTCGCGGTCATGATGTGACGTCATTGTTCACGAAACTGCTTTGTTCACATCTGTTTTTAGCCCCAAATCTTATATATTAAATTATTGTTTATGCTTTATTTATGTAGAAATCGCACTTACATATTTACCTTAGTGAGATTTCAAGCATTTAGCAAAGAATAGATTTTATTCACATGTATTGTTTTGTCACTTCCGGCATTTTCGAAGAGGACGCGTTTTGAGTTTGCGTTCCGTTTCACCAAAAAAACGCAACATAAATAAATTAATTGTAAAATAAGTAATGCATTAAAAAATGTAAAAAAAATATTGGAATTTGTTTCTTGACTCCTACACAATGTATATTAAAATAATGGATACGTTTTGAATTACGTGCATATTCCCTATTAGGTTGTGGTTCATTTGAAGTGCATAGTACAATTGACCGTTCAGACCAAACTAGTGTAGTGCATGGCAGCTAGCAGCCTAATTGCGTAACACAGTTTGAATCGGAATGATTTTGAAGTATATTGCTAATGCATTGCTTCATAAATGTTACAAAAAGTCTGCTCAACAACGTCAATAACGCAATGAATGTTGTTGAACTGTCAAATTGCAACCGATTTTTTACTGATAGTGTGTTACGCAATTAGCCCGCTGATTACGATCGATGATCGACCAATGATTTTATCTATACAAATAAATAAAATTGTAAGTGTCTGTTTGTTATGTCCAAATATAACAGTTTTTTACTAAACACATATGAAAGTAACGGTACTTATAAATAAAAAACTGATTTCAAAAAATTTGTGTCTATCTATCGGTTTGTTCCTTGGCTAATTTCCGAAACGGCTTGACCGATTTTGACGGAACTTTCACTCTTAATTACTTATTTTAGAAAAAGCCGGGCAGCACCTAGTTTAACAAATAGCGACTGCTTGACACCGTTTGACCGCAGTCTAGTTGTTCCTTAGGCACCAATCTTCTCTTTGTCTGTGGGCGTGCCTGTTAACATCTCTTTCGACAGCGCAATTTCATTAATATTTTAACTCTTACGGTTAGGTAACGTTAAGAGGAGCTCGTGGCTAATTACCAACAGCCGCACGGGTAGACCCATCAGGTTCGGAAAGCACGTTAAGTCGTTGGTCCCGGCTGTCATTAGTCGTCAGAAGCCCGGAAGTCTGACAACCAGTCTTACCAAGGGGTATCGTATTACTCAGTTACTGGGTTGTGGAGGACAGGCAGTCGCTCCATGTAAAATACTGGTATTTAGCTGCATCCGGTTAGATTGGAATCCGACCCCAACATAGGGAAAAGGCTAGGCAGATTGATTTATCATAGTTGTCAACTTTATTTTGCTGTATGCTGTCTCCTATAAGTGAAGGACTACTAAATGCCTGATGTTGCCTACATATTTATGTAGCTGCGTCCCAAGTCTCGATTCCTTGGGAATATCAGGATAAAAAGTAGCTTATATGTTATGGTGTCATCTACCTCCATACAAAATTGGTCCAGCCGTTTGAGCGTGAAGAAGTAACAAACACACTCACAAACTTTCGCCTTTATAATATTAGTGATTTATTGTATTTATGTTTATGTATTGTTGGAGATCCCTTAAAAATAAATAAACAATTCAGTGTGATTAACATACTTCATCATTTTACTATTCAGCATCGGCTAAATGGAGCGAGTTTACTACATGGATCATCTGCGCCGTATATTCTACATGAATAATATGTAAATGATAGTATTGTAATTAAAGTAGATGGTTACTTTTAGTAGCAGGTTGAATATGGAAAAGTTTCGATCGTCAGCAATTCAGCTGTGGGCCTGTAAGCAGTGGATTTTGAAGCAAGAACAGAATAATAATCGCGTGTCAATCATTGCAATTTAAACCTTATGTCAATGACGCGATTTGTGTTTTTTGCAAATACTTAACCAACTGTTCGATCATTGTAGCAACCTTCTTGGTTCAAGCATGCTGCTAAATGAAACTCAACCTTAAGCATTCGAGTTATAAAAAATGATCTCATTATTTTTAAAACATTCCTGATAAAACCTTTTGCTCAAGACAAAAATATATCGATAATAAAAAGAGGGCAAACTTAAATTAACTAAAATTAAATCTTGTTTAATATAGGAATTATTAAAAAGTATTTTTTTTTATACCGTACCAATTACTGGACCCGTTTTTTGTTATTTCATGTATTTGAGTAATCGTAAATTTAAATAACAGGTAAGGTTTTATCGAGGGCATTGAAACAACAAAAAAATAAATTAAAGGGAGGGTCTATTTCTTAGTACCAGATGCTAAATAACAGGCCTTTTAATTTTACATGATACTTTGTATTTTTTGCCCTATTTGCCAGATAAATTTCAAATGGCACGGAATTGGTATGAAGTTATCTGCCAGATAAATTAACGACCAGAACTTATCCGGAAGTGGTGACACAATGTAGTGTCTCAAACTGTATAAAAAATCTATATTATTTCCCAACATTATCAAGTGCATTATAAAATTAGAGATTAGTGGATTTAATGTCCTTTGATAAAACTTCCACCCTTTTTTCTAATTGGATAATATTACAACTTAGAATAGAAATTGATCATTGCCAAATATAATATGTTATCTTGTTGTGGTTTATTAATTTTATTTTATTGCTAATAAAAACATACACCTCAACTACGCAAATACCAAAAAGTCGCGATGTATGGCAGGCATTGGTATTTGAGCATGATTAGATTTTCGTAAAGAAAAAATTAAATGGTTTTTATGCCCCTTAAAAAGAGGTTAGGTTGGCATTTCATGCTAATAAATGGATTTAGGATGCCACCCCGTCTTGCAAAACATATATTTATATGTATAATATATAAGTACACAAAAGATTTTTTTTTAAGTTCAAGTCAAGGTAATTTCTGTAACATTTCATTAAAACTTAACATTACTTATACTTAATTTATTACCACTTTTATTCAGAATTGGTAACCAATTTGATTAATTTAGACAAAGACTGTAAATAAAATTAATAAACCAACAACAATATTCGATAGACTTACGTTGTGCCCAGTTCTTCCGAACTCTTGCATTATTTTAAGAACAATGATTAGTAATTATAATTACTCCGAGTGTATCAGGGACTCTGTATCCGGCCAAAGACGTGTGTAAATTTTTTTTTTTTTAAAGAGTGTGGATTTCAATATATTGTGAAATACTGAAAGTGAATTTGAAGTGTTGCTTGCGCTATTTTAGGGAAATGCGACCTAAATAATGATTCGATCTTGCTCATAACATCACCGTTTGAATGGTAGGAATAGGTTGAAATAAAATGTTAAAACCAGCAGTATCCCGTCGTAAATCGGTACATAAAATTTGAGAAGAAGTTCTACCAGGGCCCTATGTAACACTTTCACTCTCCCAAGGTAATCCTATCGCCATACGTCCAATAATAATATTGCATTGTGATGTTTTTTTATGATTATTTACTAATTCTACGACAGCAAACATCGTCTTATCACCCTCTGATAACCATTACATATCATTTTTGACGTAAGTATAGGGCTACGTCTTATTAATGCATGGACAGTGAAATTGTTAATACCAGACAATGCTAATCCGGCACGTAACTTGGCTAGGTTTTGGGGTAGTGGCGGTAAGTTCGCGCGTAGTACACATAGACAACAAAAAAATGGTCACTTTTATTGTTTGTCATTATTCTATGGTTATTGCCATCATTTATGTTAGACATGTCTGTTTAGAAGAAAGTTAAAGGAGAGGAATTCGTGAAGTTTATTAGGTGTTATAAATAAAATATATACAAAACAATTTTTAGTTATTGTGGCCTTTCAAAAAACAATCTTAACGAGAACTAAAGGTTAAAAGCTTCATTAGTAGCTGCCGCAAAAATACACTCGTAAAATAAACTTAATAAAAAAAAATGACTTCTGCGCATCTAACTACTCTTGCCAACTTACTTGTCAATTCAAAATTGTCATATTTATATGACAGACACAAAATTGTCGGATTGTCATGTGGCTATCGGTAGAGCGTCGTCTAGTCTATGTCACTCATACATCTGTGAGTCTTTTTCTAAAGCTTCGTACACACTATAAATCAGAATCTGCTCAACAACGTAAGTAACGCAATGAATGTTGTTGAACTATCAAAATTAAACCCATTGCAGCTATAGTTCAAATTTTTAACTATTGTGACTAGTGATGCAAACTGTGTTATGCAATTAGGGTGCTGGTCTTGTAAAACGTAACCTGGTATTGTATTTAGAGACGTCTAGGGGAATAATAACACAAATATCGTAGTAGCCAATAACCGATCAATTTTGCCAACGTTTGGGGCAACCGTGGTTATAAAACGCGGAAGCTTGATGGCACGAGACCGCCCATACTAAGTGTTCAACTAGTCCTTCCACTGTTATTTTACCTCTTGATTTTGCATCACTGCCAAAATCATAGTGATCTTTATTCTCGTTGCAATAAGGTTGCTGTCAGAGTTAAAATAACTGAAAGGCCTAGTCTTAACGTTCAGTATAGAAGTTGCTCCCAGTTGTCTCGGTAGGATTATACGTCCGTACACGATGTTTTTCTTTTGATGATAATAATAGTTGCGTATGTAGACGATTTTACGGTCTTTATTGAAAACTGTATACTTTGTAGTAGAATGTTTATGCACGTGATTACAAATGGTAGTCATGCTTTTTATGTACTTATACTGTATACATTTATCTTTACGCATCTGTCCTGAATGAGAGAAACAAACCAACCTCAGATTATCTCCATATAAAACAGTACTTTAAAACCTTATTATAACAGATAAAGAATTTGCAGTAAGTACTTACCTACTCGGCCATATAAAGCACTTCGACCTTTTGGAAAAGTTCAGCATTATAGAGTGCCGTCTCTGTCACTAATACCTGTCTGTAGTGTAGCAGTCTCTTTCTAAAGTTCGCTGTGTTTTGCTAACGTCCGGGTATTGTACGGTCACCTAACAACTAAAAACGTTGATCACTTTTGGCCTTTGTCTCACATTAAACTCGTCCGTTTACGTGTCATATTTTTGACGTCGTCATTCGCTTCGTGACAAAGTTCTAATTATGGTTAAGGTTTTCGTAAGTTAACCGTACATTACTCCTAAAAATCCGTTCTCGCTATCGAGTTAAGGCTTGAGCAGATTAGCGTAATAACGGGGGCGCGACGCCCATATTGCTGCCTGTCTGTGTGAGTGCGCTAGTCTGCATGCGCCTTTACTAAGATTCGTGGCGCTAATTAGTATAATAAATTATTTTTGTACATAAACGCGTTAATTAAGTGTGATTAGGTATTGAAATGTCTGTGCAATATCATTGCCGTTTGGCTTATGAACATTAAAGTAGAAACATTAGTTGGTATAGATTTCTTGTAGTAATGTCACTCATATATTTTATGTGTGTCTCTTTCTAAAACTCAATAGGGCAATTAACGCCCGGGTTCTGAACGTACTTTGTAATGCCACAGCCATTGGCGAGTAGTGTGACTTTGTTTCCCCTCTTTCCATATATTATAAACAAAGTCCCTCCCGCCGCGTCTGTCTGTCTGAGCGCGATAAACTCCTCCCGAACTGATTTTCATATGGTTTTCACCAATGGACGAAGTGATTCACGAGGAAGGTTTCGGTGTGTAATTAATTAAGGTTTTGTGTAAATTGGCTGAAATATGACGACGATTGTTTAATAAGTCGGAAAAAACATGCCGACTGGGGAGCTTTACTGGTGTCTGCCACGTATACCAATTAAGTTATATGAAAACAATGTGTTAAGTAGATCTTTTTAAGAGGAATAATTACGTAAAATTATTCCTCATAGAAAGATGTATTAAACTGCAGCAACGATATATGTCCATCTGCATTTTTTATTTGTCTCTGGAACCTATTTATGTACTTGTGCACCCGTTTTATTTATAATTAATAATGTTATAATTTAATATTTTTTAATATTATTATTTTCTCTCAATCAGAGCACCCGCCATCTTATCTCTTCACCACCCTTGGTTGACTGGTAGAGAATGCCTAAGGCATTAAGTCCGCCTTTGTACCTAATTGTGTGTGAGAAGTTTAAATAAATAAATAAATAACCAATTCTGAAGTCCACGTAGATGAAGTCGCGGGCAGAGTGCGAGTTATCTATAAACTAGTTGAAACGACAAATAAGAACTTCCATCATTAGAAATATTTGCATTAACCTAATTTCTATTTTCTAAATATAGTAGCCACGGCTCTATCCGTCTTAAAGAACATTGATATTATATCCAATAGCCAATTTTGACGTATTATCTTATTAGAAGTCCTTATGATTCTTTTAAAGTATTACTGAAATGATTTGTGCCAATTTTACTGTTCTTACGTCTAGATATTGTGAAATTTAGTATAAAATAATGTACCTGCAAATGAAATAGCCATCGAACACTTCTTCCATTTGTAATACACATTTTAGAAAGATTTATATAAGGTTGATTAAATTTCAGTAAACTTGACAATGACTTTCTGAATTATTATTTTGAAGCTTTGAAGACGTGAATTTTTACTAGTGTGTGTTCAAAAACTTTATTTTACCGTTAAAAAAATGTAGCTCTTTCGAGCCAGCTAAAAAAATCTGCTAAATGAATGCACTACAAAAGGTAGTCGTCCAAATACCTAAAACGTAAAGAGCACGTCTTCAGATAGTTTTATTCTTACGACAAAATGTAGTATTAAGTGTTAAATCAAATTTAGACTTGGCCATAATGACATATCTTTTGAGGCTCAGTCTCTCCCTAGTCTAGTTCAGAATCTAGTCAATTAGGTTAATATATTGTAGCGATCACACTTTATTTTTGTGAATATTGTCTGAATAAAATTGTTGGTTTTCTCCAAAAAGTGTTTTATTTAACGAGATTCCCTATGGTCATATGGATCGTCCTCCTATCGCAGTAGAACTCTTCATATGCTGCGTACACACCGGCCCAACGAAAGCCAACCAATGGGTTTCACAGGCCTTCTTTGGTCCTGTGGACGGTTTAGCAAACGCCAACAATCGTTCGTCAGCGTGTGCCGGCAATCTGCAGCGTGGTAACATCAAAGGGACAGAAGCAATCAACCGTTCGTTTGCTCGACCACTAACGGCCGAACCCAATAACCTATCTATCACCAGTTTTGGCATACTGGATATAGAAAAATTTATCTATCGATGGTTTTAACGTCCCAATAATCTATCAGACAATATGGGATCTTACCGGCCCACGCTATGTGCTGATGGAGGGTGTATCGCTTACTACGGATAGCAATTTGTATGAAAATGCCAAAGTTTGCGTCCCAATAACCTGTTGACAGCTATTTGTTTGATAGGACAGTTACTAAAGATGTCAGATTGGTCTATTCCCCGAATTGCAGGGATAATGTATTTACACACATTATTGTAGTTAAAACAATTACCAATAACCATTAACAATTATCACTCGTTTTTTTTGTTGTTTGTATTTTGTGTTTCACGAACTGTGTCCAAATAAACTTTATTATTTCTTTCTTTTGATGTTGTTTGTAACGGAATGCACGGGAGGGCCAAGTAGAGAACCCTACATATTGTTTTCGTTAGATAGCCGTTATCAATGATTGTGAGATGTCATTTAAGGATAGATAGAATTATACTGTCTATCATCAATAGTGTGTCTTTCACTGAAAATAGATTATTGGGTTCGGCCGTTAATGTATTTGGACGTACCTTCGAAGGCCAACGAACGTGCGGAAGCCAACGCCGAATATTCTTCGATGGCGTTCGTTGGGCCGGCGTGTAAGCAGCATTACAAGAGTTCTGGAATGAACATTCCGGCCTCTACCATAACTTACAGCTGCAAACCTGCGTGTATCCAGTAATGGACTGCTAATGGCGACAAAATATTTACAAACAACTGTAACACGCCTTAACATTAACATCACGCCTGAATTAGGCTGTAACTCCGTTCATAAAAGTTAGAAAACTACCAGAAAATTTCCTGCAGGACTATTTACTCAGGGGGTCTTGAAATGCTACAGGGCTGTTGTTTAACGGGAACTTGAGAAAACTTGTAGGGCTATTCTCTTAGAAACTTCAGAAAAGTTATAGGTTTTAAGGGCTATTCTCTTGTGGAAACTTCAGAAAAGATGTAGGGCTCTTCACTTTCGTGTAGGGCTATTGTCTTACAGGAACTTTCGTTACAGGGTTATTCTTTTTAGAAACTTCATAATGTTGTGTGATTATTTTGTTATCTACCGGTAACTTAGTTATAGGAAGTTGGATAAAAAATTAAAGAAAAACATTCCTTCACACCAATTTATTCAAAAATAAAATTAGATTCGTATTAATTTTGCACGTAAACACTATGTTTAACAGTTATGTGCACTTAACGTGATATCAGTTATCGAAGTATCTACTAAATCACAAAATACCACTTTGACGTCTGGCTAATTTTGGGAAGATAAGGTTCAGATAAGGCGTTTATACTTAGCCACAGATAATTTATTACTACGGCTGCATAGCCAATGAATACTGTTCATATACCTACGCGCATTTCGCTTGCGAACAGCTATTTACGCGCGATTTCAGGCACTCGGGGCACCATGTTGCGTCCACTAAACGCACGTTAAACGTCTTACCTAGAACCTTGCATTAATCTAACTGGCATCCTCATATGCTACTTGAATAGAAAAATGGGTATGAGAGCCCATCACCGACACAATCTACCTACCGAATAAAAGTCGGTAGGGGGTCTAAATCTAACTACATAATCAGCCTATAATGTTCCCACTGCTGGGACCCTGGTTCCCACGACCTACAACTCGTATGTCGGGGACATTACCACTGGGCCACCACTGCTCTCTAAATCTTAACTATCGAGGCTCAATGCCGACGTCCCGATGTTCAAAACCAATACAGTGAGACCGCAGAACACATGCGTTATAAATAGGTAGGATGCAGCAAAGCAGAGCAACCTCATGAGTCATAATTATATTCATAGGTACAGTCAGCCCCAAAAACAGGTACAAAACATAGTACCTACCTATACAATTTTTTTCAATACGCCTCGAAAACTGGTTCATATCGCACTACAATTAGGTTCACAATGCAATGTATTTCACACGCGTGCTATTTTTTATTTTCCAACACGTCTGCAGGAATAAAAATTGCCACACATAACTTATACCTATATTTAGTCCAAATTGGTTCAATGCCTCTATTCATACCGTCTCGCGCCAGAGACGGTCCTCTTATACTTATAATATATTTTATTAATCTCGGAAAAGATGCGTCTTTACAGCGTTAATATTTTTGGAATATTTAAATAATGTTTATAAATAGAATAGGTACCATGATTATTACAATAAAAGAATGTCTATGAACAAATAAATTAAAATTTATGTGTTCTAAACTCAAAAATATTTGAATTTTCTATTTTTCATATTAGGCTGTTTATCGGCTTTATACCATTGCTTCTCCTTCAACCTGGCGAAAGCAAAGCTCGAAAAAAAGAAGAAAATTAAATCATAAGTTTCTGAAAAACGTCGTTTGATACACGTGGACATTTGCTATTGCAGTTCTCGGCACGAAAACAACCTCCTACGGCTTGCGTGTTAATTCCGCCTCGAATGCAATAACAAACATTCTCCACTTGTATCAAAATATACTATTACCAAAACGAAGTTTTTTTTATTTTTATCGTAGCCTGCACTAGGAATGTCTATAACGTGGCTACGTTTACAAACATTTAAAACTCACATACACAAACAGCTAGACCCGGAACAATATAGGTTATAACAATGTAGGTTATACAAATATTTGTTCCGTGCGGGAATCGAACCCGCGACACGCAGCGCAGCAGTGAATCGCATAACTACTCCGCCAACCGTACCGTCAAATTTATATTTATATACCCTATGGCCAAAACAAGGTAATCTACATAAGTCTCGCAAATATGTATACAGTAATCATTCAATAACTAGGTAAACAAATCTATTAAAGTTCTTTCAATTCTAAAGTTCAACTTCGAGAGGAGGTGCATGTCATTACCCTAACGCATCTGTCTGACATATTAACACTGTCATGACAACGATCACATCGTAGGGTGGTCACTGAGAGCATTTGCGTGTAATGTAACAGTTTAGATTCGAGTATTTCATCAGTGAATGGTTCCAGGCGGGCCTGGCGTGCATTACAGTGTGTACCTGTAATGATACAATTCGTAACATTGCAACAGTGAGTCCGGAATACCGAGCATTACACTGGAAGTATCACAGTGTACATTGTTTTGGTCATAGGGAGTGTAGATGTTTTGGGACAATAAGTTTTTGTTTTGGTAAAATCAATTTTATACTATTTTACGTACATAAACCGGTGGATACAATGTTATGGAACAAAGGTTGTTAGCAATAAAATGGTTTCTTGTCCGTGTTCATATCTTTTTGGGGCTGACTGTACAGTTAGGGTAGGTAGTTCTCGTTAGAAAGAACACTGGCCGATTATTTCGAATTGAGTAGACATACTCAATTAATAAAAATATAATATCATGATCATAATTTCTAAGTATAGGTACCGACAAAAGTTTCGAAAACGATAATAATCAACGAAACAACTAAGAAAAAATAGTTCCAAAAAATTACCTTCGATGAATTCATGGCGAAAATATTGTTAATTTCCTTTCGGATTAAAAACAGCAGAGTCTTATACCTACTGTTTAAAGGCCTCGAAAGACTTATTCGTAAATGTAAATGTAAGGATTGCTTTCAACTAAAGCGATATCTTTTTCCAACTGTCTCAGTTCAGCCTCCATTTTAGTCTTGCGAAGTATCTTGGGTATCGTATCTGTAAGCATCGGTAGTTGGAGAAAAGCCTTCTGCATCAGTGACCAGTTGTGCTTCAGATCCTGTGAAAGAGATTTAATAGAAGATTTGAAATGAAGTAGGTAGGTACCTACCTATTTTGTGTCAAGAACTCGAGACACTAGTTTAGGTGAGGCGGAGGGTTATGTTGGACTTCTACCGACTAAAACCACACGATGGCCGTCCATGGGGAATCTGAGGACTGCCGAGAAAGCGGTCAAACGCCTGGCTATGGAACGTGTGAAATAAAAACAACTTACATCTAGGAGTTTCGTGCGAGCATCGACGCTGATGAGCTTGCACAGGCTTTCCCTGTGGTCCTCCTCGTATTGCATTTTTGCTACGGCCTTCTGGATCCTTCTGTTTCTCTTCACCAGATACGCTGGCATTTGACCAAAGTCGGGCCTGAGGCAGTATTCTGGAACCTCGCCGGAACCTTTTATCTTCTTTATGTGGCCATCTCTTGTGTCCACCAGCCTAAACGGGGAAGAAGACCGACAAAAACATGTAAGAGCTCATCGCGGGTGTACTTTTTCAAAATTCCAATTCGTATACAGCGCAAAAATATTTTTAACTAGACTGGTGTCGTAGAGTCGTCTAGAGTTGTTGAAGCACTACCATGGGAGCTAAAGAGAAAACTCAGAAGAATTTTCCAAAATAGGGTTTAAAAATGCATGTGAAGTTGTTAATAGCAAAATAATTTGAGATGTCTCATAAGTCGTATCGGCCGTAAATCGGCCTCCTCTCTATGAGAGGGAACGAGTTGGAATCAACCCCAGTGTGGGTTGGTAGCTGTTACATGTCCTTAAATTTTTAGTTCTAGGTCATGTCGGTTTCCTCACGTTGTTTTACTTCACCGTTTTGAGAGCAGTGATGAAATAATTTACACAAAGTAAATCGCCTGTTAGGGTTCGAACTGCAACTTATATATTATCATATGCGTATACATATATCTACACAGACTGCTGCGAGTTTTTCAAGTTTGTCAACACGCATCAAGAAGTTTTAACTTTAAAAGCCTGTTGGAAATACCTAGCAAAAAGTTTAAGATTTCGCCTCTTATCGGCGGTAAATCTGCTCGGAATTGTAAAAAAACGATAATCTAAGAAAGTTTTTTTTTTTTTCTTTTTGGCTTCGCACGGTTTGTGCATTTAGCCAGTGTCATGTAAAATTAGGTAACAAGTACGCAGTTATAATAATTATGAAATGAACTCCACTCAATGCATGATAAAGATGATTGATGATATCCCGCCCCGCTCTCCTTGAGTTTAAGTAAAGACGCGGCACTTTACTGAAACCTCGCGCGGACTTCTTGAGAGAATTTAAAGTGATGTTGCACTGTTTTGTTTAATTTGCCTACATTAATGCAGGTTCACGAACACTTAATGGTTAATAATCCACCACTATTACACATTAATATTCGGTTAAACACAAATTTTAGAAAATAAAACAAAACTGCTAACATGACGCTTCACTTTCCCGCCAAGAAGTCCTAAGAAAGTTTACATCATAAGGAATACAATAACCCTAAAAAGTCTAGTAACGAGCAAATAAAAAAAGTCACGGAACTGTGCTTGCTACACTCTGGACTGACTTAAGGAGTCCCATCGTCAAGTCAGCATAGCGGACTTCTTGGCGGGAAAGTGAAGCGTCAGCGTTTTAGGGTTCCGTACCTCAAAAGGAAAAATGGAACCCTTATAGGATCACTTCGTTGTCCGTCTGTCGGTCTGTCAGTCTGTCAAGACCATTTTTCTCAGGAACGCGTAGAGGTATCAAGTTGGAATTAATAACAAATACGTAAGTCTATGGTCCCTTAAAGCTCTAAAAAAATCAAGCTTCCAAGTCAACGCAATAAAAAAATACGGCGATATAAGCGACATTATTGCGACATATTTCGATACTAGCAAATAAATCAAAACCTATAGGGTATTTCCCGTTGACCTAGAATCATGAAATTTGGCAAGAAGCAAGGTCTTACATCACAAGTATAGGAAAAAGTCCGAAAATTGCAAAGTAGTTTCATCACATAAAAAAACATTTTTTGTGATTAAATTCTCAGTTGGAAAATTGACCGTGGCGTACCTATATCATGTATGGGAGAACATGTTTTTCAACTACAATGTTAAGTTTGTTTTAGGTATAAATTCATCCTAACTACGGAACACTTCATTGTGCGTGGTCCGACACGCAATTGGCCGGTTTTTACCGGTTTAAACTGATGAATGAGATTTTGAACTAACTGCAAATAAGATGGTTAGTGTGGGTGGACTGGACTGCACGGTTTCCCTCAGAGTAACGGCAAGTGACGTTACGATGGCAGTTGACGGAGGTGATCCCTGTCTATACGCCGGCGAGCAGTACTATCGCATAATTTTACCTTGGCTCCACAGGCTTCCCTTTTATCTTTATAGCTTTTTTTATGTTAACAACTCTGAAGTTAACTGTTGGCTTCTCTGGTTTCTTCCCCGGCGGAGGCCGTTTTGGTACTGGTGGAAGATTACCGGATACAAAGCATTTATGATCAGTCTTCTTGATAGGTTGACCTATTCCTTCACCTTTTTTTAAGAAGCTGGTAGGAGGTTGGACTGGTGTTTCAGGGTAACCAAATGTGCGTCGTAGTTGCGGTTTTTTAGCTAATCTCAATTTCTTTTCTAGTTTGGATTCGTATCTGTAATTAATGGTGTCTTATTAAGTATTATCAGACACATTTTCTCTGATCGGCTGATAAAGAACAATTCTGGAGTGTTTATATTTATACAATTTTTGATACAATGCAAAGACGACAAACTGCTAATGCTGTTTTAAACAAATGGTGGAGAAGACAAGCAAAACGTTTATTGGGTATATAAGGTAAGGACCATGTACACCAGCAGTTTACCTACGAGACTAATTTAATTACCTACATAATATAGGTATTACCTACTGAAACTTAACAAATATTATTTTAAATACTTCAGTAGGTATCTTATACAAGTTTTGGAATAGGTTTTAGAATTGATCAAGCTTGTATGGAACGGAAAAAGTAGGTAACCATGGACGTATATAGGTAATGAGATTTTAATAAGTAGGTACCTTGGAGTTTTGGGTGGCTCTGGAGGTGGTTTGTCCAAAATCGTATAGATGACTTCATCGTGTTGAATTATTTCTACCAATGACATATTTGTAATTACAGCAAAGATGGACAAAAAACCAGAACATAAAAAATTATAAAAATGGAACTGTCGGGTTACCCCTGTCGGTCGCTATAGAAACAATCTTTGTTGATTTGTTTCGAAATCTATGGAAATATCACTGTTCTGTCGATTAAAACCATGAAAAGGGTTTTTGTATTTATGTCAAAATCAAAAGTTATTTATTCAAACTAGGCTGATAATCAGCACTTTTCGAACGTCAAAATTACATAAGACAGTCCCCCAAAAACGCCCACCCTTCACCACTTCCTAGTGCTTTAGCTGGGAAGAAGAAGTGGCGCAACAAACTCCCCAGCAGCACAGCTGTCTGTTCAGATATAAAACTTGAATTGAATAAATAATAATATGTGTAGGTATAGTAAGTTAGTTGATCATTTATCAGAGCATATTATAAATGCTCTAAGCATTTAGTAGGTACAATACTTAGTGTAAATAGATAGTTAGTTGTGTTATATATTTTTAGTTAAAAAAAAACCGAGACAAAAGTATGAAAAGAGCGTGCTAAAAAACTAATACCTATGTATTTTGGTAGGGTTGGCACAGGAGGATATAACTAGGAGGTACGGCTTCCGTCATTTAGGGTGACGCAGGTTATACTCTCTCGAGGAATGGCTGCTTCGGGAAGTACCTTTGTCGCATAGGCAGGGAGCCCGACATTCGGAGTCATCACTCCGTCCACTGTAGTGGAGGACACGGCGCGGGCGCGGCGTGGATACTTACATTTGCAGAGTGTGCAGCTTGGGAGAAGCCGCGTTGCCCTCGTTTCGGAAGTAGGAAGCGACCTGTCGCAGCTGCCGGCTGTGATTCGTTCTATGGTAGGCGGCGCAGCGTCGTGGGACGCGGTGATCTTCTGCGAAAATGTCATGTCGCAGAAGAAGGCAGCGGAAAGGGAGAGGTAGATTTCGAGTGCTCTCCCGGCCCGCAGCAGGTGCACCGGGCGTCGGCAGAGGGCACTTAATGCCCTCTTCCGGCCCCCCTAAATGGGTCCAGGGACGGTGGACTCGTGGACGTCCGCCGGCCCCTATCATATTTTATGACCCGAGGTGGTGGCGCGTAATGTTCCACGCGCGCCCAGTCTTAGACGTCGCGGGGGAGTCAAACACCTCACTCCCCCCGCTTGACAAGACGGGGCCCGTGGATTCCCACTGGCCATCAATTTAAGACTCCGCTCTTTCATAAACTAATGAAGTAGTAACTACCTACTTTCCGTACGCGGCGAAGTCACCAGTGGTCACGAAAACACGCGCCTCAAGGTTGTAGCACTTAGAGCATTTAACTTAGTGCTGTAAGTTGTAGTAGTAGGTACCTATCATAACGCGGTTGTATAAAGTTTGTCTCTGTTCAGTTTCATTACTCATGTGGTTTTGTCAGGCACAAATACCATGAAATCAATACGCTGGAAATTTTGTTACCAAAGCTAGCAGGCTT
This sequence comes from Tiliacea citrago, assembly GCA_963921375.1. NCBI lineage: Eukaryota > Metazoa > Arthropoda > Insecta > Lepidoptera > Noctuidae > Tiliacea > Tiliacea citrago. Next base: position 27,494,929 of record OY992780.1, read on the forward strand.
TTGTTGCAGATATTATATTATAATGCCTTCAAGTCGAGTCGGCTGGTGCTTCGCAATGCTTCGAGTTCGCAAAGTGTAATGAATGATGAATCTTAGAGCATTTAACCCTCCGTTAGAACAAGGATACACGCTCAGTTTGGCGTCATTCTGGTCCATCAGTCTGGATTGACTTGACTGACGCCAGAATGATGGATGATTTTCACGGTAATAATTTTCATCATTCTGGACCATCAGTCTGTCAATCCGTGGGTTACACGATTATTCTCCGATCATTCTGACCAGACTGATGGACCAGAGTGACGCCAAACTGAACGTGTAACCTTGCTCTTAGGAGTATATGTGTTCTGTGATTTAACCTGTAAATACTCAAAGGTAGAAATGTGTCATTTGTTGAGCCTTTTTGGCGGGATGGTGAAGCGTCATGTTTAGCAGTTTTAATTTATTTTCTAAAATTTGTGTTTAGCCGAATATTAATGTGTAATAATGGTGGATTATTAACCATTAAGTGTTTGTAAACGTGCATTAGTGTAGGCGAACGAAACAAAACAGTGCAACATCACTTTAAGTTCTCTCAAGAAGTCCGCGTGAGGTCTCCTACTCAAAGGTAGGTGGGGCTATCATATAACATGCATTGTGTATTTCATCATTATAAAAAACGTAATTAAATAAAGCCAGAGCTAAAAGGTCTGAGCAACCAGGCCATTAAAACATTAATAAATAAAAAAACTATATTGTTGTTTTATTTGCAACGTCAACACTGAATAGCCTTTTTATTGTCATGGACACTTGTTTTATCAACTCACTTTAGACATTGGCAGAATAGTCAACACCGGCTTTGCTTGCCATAGAACAAAAATAGAATAGAATAGCCTTTCTGTCAGGAGTGACAGATGTCTGTGCATAAGTCAAAACAAAGTTGGCCATAGTCGTTGATTATTTTTAGACTTGGTACAATTTTATTCTTTGTAGATGTAATGTAATAGATAGACAGTTTTTTTATTTTATTTAGTTTCACCTATGCGTAAATAATAAAAAGATGTTAATAAAAGGTTTCCGGGGGGTAAAGAGGTATAATGTACATAAATGTATAGGTATAGTGTGTAGGGAGTTTTCGAGTCGATTAGATGCGTTAGACCATGAAGAGAGGTTGGAGGGGTGTTTATCGGCATTGCCCCCAAAGGCTAAGGTGGTGATATGTGGCGGAGGAATGATGGGAGCAGCCGTGGCGTACCACCTCTCGCGCCGCGGCTGGGGCGACAAAACTATCGTCATAGAGAAAGAGAAGTAAGTACGCTCATTTATTATCTAAGCTTTGTTTCAGACCGACTATTCAGTAGAAGCGGCTCGCGGCGGCGGCCATAATTTGGGTGTTCCTCAGTTCCAAGCTCAGCTATACCTTGTTATTGTTCAAAATAAGTGTTTGCTTAATTTTTACAGATTTTTGTATACACTCAGATTCAGGTAATGCTTTTGTCTGTTGAAAGTCCTCTGAATGAAAATATTAAAATTAGGTGTGAAAAGGGATGATAGTGCTACAAACTATCTAGCTAAAATATTACTATCTGTGTAGTTTCAAGTTTGTTAATATTTTGTAGGTGAATGTATGAAATAATATTACAAGCTCCTTTTTAAACACAAAGAACACTGGAAAAGTATGGCAGACCTTTAAAACAACAACAAAAAAGGTGTTTTGTTAGAAAGATTTAGTGCTACTCACAATTTCAGCTTATTAGTGAACAAAGCAACTTACAATTTTGTTTTCAAATTATTTACCATGCCTCTAATAGCATGACAAAAAGCAATATTTTTTAAATCATACTTTCATGTTTATATAATTTCTACAATAACTGCTTTAATAATTCTCTGGAATAGATCAATAAAAAAATACTGAGTTTTATTTTGCTAGAGAGATAGTAGGTTTATTTTAAAAATTGAGTAAAAAATATAAGAGACATTTTAATCAGCTACAAAACTAATGATTAAGATTTCTTAATCATTTATTTTGTTAGCTGATTAAAATGTCTCTTACATTTTACCTAGTAAAAAAATCATTTTTATCATAAAAATCAGCACTTTTTGAATAGCAAATAATGTTATAAAATACTTATCCATGTCCATAATGTGTGATTCAGCTGCAGAAAAATGGGCCCAATAAACTACCCAGAACTACATCTTAATCTATTTAGAACTTTAGTTTCTATACAACTGTAAATTAATAAGTAAGTACATTTTACTGCTGTCTGCTAGGGCACAGCAATAATCAAACAGAAACTTTATTAACTTTTAACTTAAGATTGAAATGTGGACAACTACTTAAAATAAAAAATAAAACACCAATATATAATGCAGAGCATGAAAACATGAACACATGAGTTCCTTATATAAAGAGAGTGAGCACTACAGAAGGATTTTTATACATTTATATCCTACAGGGGTTAAATAGTTTTAGTCCCATTGGGCACATGGCTTGTGTCTTACTAAATCAAGAAAAGCCTTAAGCTTCTATTGTATTGGCAAAGTCCTAAGCTAAACCTTTCCACACCCATCTCAGACAGTTAGACTGTTAAAATTTTCACAGATGATGTTTTTCTGTGACCGCTATAACAACAATTACTAAAAAACAGAATAAAATAAATATTTAAGGGGCTCCCATACAACAAACGTGTTTTTTTTTTTGCTCGTTTTTGCTCGATATTGATAACGGCAATAGCTAGATGCTTGAAATATTCACAGAATATTTGGTTATACATTCACTTTAAAAATAAATAATTAAATTAAAATAAAATAAATATTTAAGGGTTTACTCCCATACAACAAACGTGTTTTTTGCCATTTTTATAGATAATGGTACGGAACCCTTCGTGCGCGAGTCCGACTCGCACTTGGCCGGTTTTGCATACTTGTATTGTATTCATAGTTTGCGGTCTGCACACAAGCATGAAAACTTACTTCAGCTATGTGAGCTAAGCTAAACTACCTTAGCTGTAAGCCTGCAACTGGCTGTAGCGTTAACCGGCACCATATTTCCAATATACTAATGTCTGTCTGGCAATATATATAATAACTATTTATATAGAATGGTTTCTATATAAATAGTTATTATATATATTGTTGTATTATAGTTATATATATTATAAATAGTTATCTTAGGAGTCTGAGATTGTTATTATGCTTTTTATCATTTCCTCTTACAAAATCCTTGTAAGAATGCACAAACTGAACTGAAACTCGGAATAATACTTTAGTAGGTATTCTGTCCCTCTATGTTTGAATAAAAATTGTATTTCATGTTTATGCTTGTTTGATATTCGGTGCTTGGGATATCGAATAATAAAAAAACAATATCGGTTTTAGTGTAATTTAGAGTCATAGATGAAAAAAATAAAAAATAAACCTAGGTTTGGTGATGTTCATCAAAGAGACTCCAGACTCGTATGGAGTTCTGTAGTTTCTGCTCACCGTCATGTTAAAAAGGCGTGAGTTTACTGCGCTACGTGCGGCTATCGGTTACTCTTTGTGCAAATGATCGTGTATAGTTTAATTCTACCAAGTGCTAGAAGTGTGGCAAAGTACCCACGACGCAGTAGACAAGGCGTGATTCCCCCGGGACGGATTAACCACAGGCAATCTGATTCTATAAGATCTTTCGTATATGTAAATAAGCATAAAACATACATTAAAAAAGAATAAGCATTTATGACTTTCACCATTTCTTCCCGTGGGTGTCGTAAAAGGCGACTAAGGGACTTACTAGAGAATGGGCAGCAGCGTTCTCTTTATGCATTTTAACAACTTACTGCGATCGCCAACCCGCCTGCCAAGCGTGGCGATTATGGCAACCCCCCCTTTTTGGGGGAGGCCTATGTCCAGCAGTGGACGTCTTTCGGCTGAAATGATGATGACGATGATGATGATCATGATTTATGGCTTTGTAGAGGCGGTACCCAGTAGTATAAAGCTAAATATGGATGAAAAGTAAATTATAAAAATAAAAAGAAGCCATGTAGCCCTTGTTTAGCCCGTATGCAAATTGCACTTGAAACAAAACCAAGCCCAAAGATACCTGAGGGATTCTACGTAATAGACTGGAACATTTATTTTTATAACTTGCCGTGGTTCGGGACAAGAATAGTGTTCTACGTAAGAAAATGCAACATCATCATCCGCCCTTTTCCCTTATCCCAAGGTCGGCGCAACAAGTCTTTTTCCATACCTTCTAGTATAAATGTGGATGGCTAGGTATAAGAACAGACCGAAGAGATGATGGATGGTTTGTGTGAAAAATTATATGGCTGGTTTGATTATGAACACTGAACTCTAAAACATTTTCTTCTACAGAGTCGGTGTTGGCAGCCGCTGGCATTCGTCGGGTCTCGTAGGCGCTTTCAAGCCTACCCTAGCACAAGTTCGCCTGACCCAGTCCTCGATTAGGCTCCTGCAAGAACTGGAAGCTAAAGGCAGAGCGACTGGCTGGAAACAATGTGGATCCTTACTGCTGGCGAGGAACCGGGATCGGATGACGGTGTACAGGAGAATGAAGAGCCAATCTGTGTACGTATTTTGTCTCGTTAGTACCATTTTTCGCCACTTCTGCAGCGTTATCTAGCAGTGATAGGGAAGAGGTCGTTTAGTTTGCTGGTGTTGGATCACGAAGGATGGGGAGTCAGACATAGTTTGTGGCTCAGTTCCACATCCCCACCCTCTCCGCTACTCTTATATTTATTTACCTATTGTATGTCACATAAAACAAACAGGACAAACATATTTTAAGGGTCAAGTGCACGATCCTCGCACCCGGTTTGCGTGTACGAACGTAAACGAAGCAAAATAACTATGTACAGGATTTTCTGTTTTTATTGTCATTTTTACTTTGTTTAATTTTTGTTTTTGTTCTTTATGTTTCTATGAGTGTGTTTTAGTTTAGTTTAATTTGTGATCTGTGCGAGTCCCAATAAATGCTTTTTCTTTCTTTCGTTATGTAAGGATCGTAGCAGGTGGCGTTCTGTAGTTTCTGCCATGGGAAGAAGGCGTGTGTCTATGTATGTGTATATATTTTAAGAGGTTCTCTTCAATATAAACTGTGCCGTGTGATAAATTCTAAAATCTGCACACTTTGTTCGTTCCTCTCTTATCGTCATGAACTCGTGTCATTGGTAAAAATTTCGGCCCGATAGCCTAAATACTAATCCTACCTACCAGGGTACCTATCACCGAATAACAGGAATACCTATCAGGGTGCTTTGGACGTACATTTCGGAATCGCCTCTCATGAAGGCTATTTTTATGCAGGATGCACCATTTTCATAAGTATCGCATAATCGAGTTAGTTACGGAACTGTACACACGGCTGCATGTCAAGCTATACATTTCCAGTATAAGCTGATCTCGCATTGTTTAGGATTTCCGTACGGTAGAGGTATAGAGGAAATATTACGGCAGTCTTAAAATAAGAATAGACTAATGATTGCTCCATCTGTAAACAGAAACTCAAAAGTCATGAATGCAATTCACTTGCATTCAGCTATCATTTTCTTTTTTGTAATTATTCTCTCTCTTAGTCACTCACTGTAAGCAGATTCCGTTTACGTCAAATGTGCGGGCCAAAACCCAGACAAACAATGCTTTGACTGCTTCAACGCACATAGGGGGAGCTCAAATTTAATTGAAACTGGGTATAACGCCTAATTGCTGTTGGGGTGTGGCGGACAGCGCAAGTAATACTGTACTGTGAATATAGGGTATAGGGCATAGGCTTAAAAATCAATAACATGTCTCGGTGTAACGCAAGCTGTCTGCATTCACCGAAGGATTGGTCAGAAGCTTATAGAACATTCAGAGCGCGGTAGTTATTTATTCTCATAACGAAGCGAGCACATTAACATAACTTCGGCACCTTACCATTCAATCTAGACTCAATGCTTCTAAATTAAAAATTCCTAATAAATAAAAAGCACTAATAGTTTGGCCCAAGTGGGCATCCACCGTAAGCCTTCACCTTAATTTGATTGAAATTAATTTCAACAAAAAGTTTATATTAAAACAACAACTTACGTCTTTAAAGATCAGCACTAAAAGCATTACCGTGTTGTGCTAGAAATCTGCCAAATATCTATTTTTAATTTCCAAAGGTACACAATTGGATATTTAGACGGCTCCGTAAACTCCGTACGGTGCTGTTTAGGTTCCCGAAAACAATGAAATGGAAAGAGTCGACTAGATCTATGAATATTGGTGTGATTTGTTCTGGAAAGCGTTGAGGGAGGGATGACTGTGTCTTTTAGTGGGACAATGCAGGCGGGGTAGATAGTAATCTAACTCGACTCACAGTCAAAATATATCACTATTAATAAAATTATCTTTTTTTCAAGCATGTAAACAGAAACTCGGTACATTCCACTTTTAACTCCCAAAATGACTAAGTTCGATTTTAAATTTTCCAGTACTGCCATTCCAAAACCTTATCAACACGCGATAATTAACCGCGCAGCAAAACATCAGACGCAACGCTTTTAGGTTTCGCTTAGGGCATGCAACCCTTCTAATTATGCAGGCAGATCACACGCCGCAATGGGTGCTGCATCGAAACTGGACAACGCAGGATCGAACTTGGTTTAAAAACTTTAATATTTTTTTGGTTAGATAAACCATCTGCTTGTCTATACGAACTTTACGTGTGTTGCATACTTAGAGACTAATATATAATCCAGCCATACCTAAAATAGATGTATGCTTCTTATACTTAAATGTGTTTACGCAATCTCCTGACAGTTTGCCACGCAATGCATAAAAATAAATTGGGTCTATTTAGACAACTTTTCTTATGGATTGTGGTGAACTCTGTTAAAATATTGACTCGTCTGAATAGACCTCGAATTAGGCTGTTTGTAAACGACCAATAAGATACCGTTACCATACTTTCGCATCGAAATAACGATATATATCTTATTGGTCGTTTACAAACATCTCTTCTCCTCTCCGCTTTGGTGGAAACCGGACCTTAGGGTAACCGCAAATAAATCTTGGTAAATAGGACCAGAAGTCTTGTCTTTATTATTAACTCTGTGAATAATGATAGAATGTAACAGTTGCTATATTATTATATCTCTTAACATGATAAAAGAAGGCGCGTATTTTTGTTTTTCCCTCTGGAGACGTTTCAAGTATCAAATCTATTCTATGCCTTGTGATAAGTAGTGTTTCAAGTATCAAGTTATTAAATAGGCCTCACTAGGCATAATAGTATTTATTAGTAACACGACTTTCAATAAACGGATATTTCATATTATAAGGAACAATCTATAACAAATTGTAGATTATACCACAAATGAAAAAAGGGAATTTAATTCGTGAGACTAAGTTAGATCCTGAGAGCAGCGAAGGATTCTAGATTAGAATCCTGAGCGAAGCGATGGAAACAGGGAAGGAGATATTTTCCAATCTGACTGATATCTGACAATCAGTTTTAACAAGAATCATCATCTGACTCAGTAACTTCCGTAACTGAGTAAGTTGACTTATGGAGGTCAAATAGGCAGACGCTCGATGTAATATACTGGTATTCGGCAGCATCTGACTAGACTGGAACCTAACCCCAATATAGTAGAGAAAAGGCTTGGGAGATGATGATAAAATGATTTTGCAACTTTGTAACTCGTGCAATTGCTCTCAGAAAGCACCATTTGGTGAAGTGGAACTGATAATGAAGACCACAGATGGCCACCGGAACTACTCAATAATAAGCATTTCACGGGTTGCGATTCGATTAGGTACTTTAATATGGTTGCTAAGCAATTTTCTGCTCGTCACAATGGTTATGGTTAAGTGGAACTCCAGTTCTCCTGGTTCTGCCAAGGAGAACTCCTCAACAATTAACGTCCCTGTATCGGGAAAAGCAATATTTTGTAAAAGGTGATGAGCAGTTGATATTAGACTATTGTAACTTAGATATATTACAAACCGACCCAATAAAAAGACAAAAACTTTTTCAAAAAAAAAAACCAACCGAGTTGCAAAAAACTTAACTTAATTTTGGAAGCCGATTGTTTTTTGGTAGGAAAGCTTTTTCCTGTGCCTAAATTATAATGACTTTTCTCCAACAGTTCTTGGGGCATACCTTGCGAGCTGGTCTCGCCGAATAAATGCCAAGAGCTGTGGCCGCTTCTGAACGTGGATGACGTGTTAGGAGGACTATGGATCCCTGGCGATGGTGTTGGAGACCCTTACTTGCTGTGTATGTCTCTGATGAGAGAATGCGTGGAGAACGGTACGTGATTAGTTGTGATGTTGTTTTGTTTGATTTCACGAATCATTGAGGTCCACTATTATGACCTCAGTCTGTCGGGAAATTCAGGCGTGCTAAAGTTGTCAAAAATAATAGGCCCGTTTTGACTAGTGAAGTAACCATACGACTTGCTCGATACTCACGTTATATCGATTCAAGTTAAATGTCAAAACGGGCCTATTATTTTTTGACAAGTATAATAAGTGTAAATAACAACTGGGAGTCTGGATTGAGTTTTGTTAGCAGCAACAGGTTTTATTATATTTATTTATGTTTCTTTATAAAAAGTTTACAGCAGTCTTGTACTTGAAACTATGACCTATAAACCAGTTTTCATAGTTTGTCTGTCGCAACAGATCACACAACCGACGAAGTGCAAGTCGAACTCGCACACGAAGGGCTCCGTACCGTATTATTATCGAAGATAAAACGCCGAAAATACACGTTTCTTGTATGTGGGGACCATTATAAACAAAATATTATTTTTTGTTATAGAGGCAGTAGAAATACACAATCTGTGAAAATTTCAACTGTCTACCAGTATTATCTAGGCTATCTGTATTACGGTCCATGAGATCAGCCCGCTGACAGACAGACGGACGGACGGACAGCTGAGTAATAAAAAAGGTTGTTTGCCCTTTTTTTTTTTTTTTGGGTGCGAAATTATCAAATAACTTCTCCCGCTATGGGCGGAGCGGGAGGGCGTGTCAGACTTTTACTGACTAAAACCCACCCGTGTTCCTTCCGTTGCCTGTGTGCCAGGGCCACGATATCCCTTTCGGACAAACTCGCAACCATGGCAGGCATTGGTCCTACTGGACCCCGTCAGTTGGTGCTGACATCTCTTTGAGGCGCGCGTGGAACACAACGCGCCGTCGACCCGGGCCTGGTCCTTATCGGACGGCGAGCTCCCCATCGCTCACCGTCCGCAGGCCCGCGCCTACGGTGGCCGGAAATCGGCTAGTGACTCCCGCCCCCCGGGGAGCTTCCTGCGCCGACTAAGGGCGCGAGGGCGCGAATCTTGCCTCACCCTCACGCGTTCCGCCTCCTCCTTCGCGAGCATTACTGCTTCGCAGAAGGAGGTGACGGCCTCCCATGCACTCTCGCTCCGAACCATGGCCTGAACCACGCCCGGACGCGAGAGATCGCCGCCGCCGATCGCCTCCGTGAGGACACGGCGGTGCTCCGCCCAAGCCGGGCAGACCTCCACCGTATGCTCCACCGTGTCCTCCGGGCGCTCCACACAGTGGTGACACCCGGGCGTTTCCTCCCTCTTTATCCTGAACAGGAACCTCCCGAAACAACCGTGTCCGGTGAGGACCTGTGTCAGGCGGAAGGTGAGGACGCCGTGGCGCCTCTCGCCACAATTGTGGCGTGCCCAGCGCTGGGTTGCGACAATCGCACTCTCCATGTCGCCATGAGATCCCGCCGGAGCTCTGTCCGCTGTGCCGTGATTTCTCGCGGCAGCGGAGTTTCACCCCGGTTGTTTGCCCCCTATTACATCAAACATGAGTGTAGTTACTTGCCCGCAAACGACGACAGCAAACGTGGAATTTCTTGCTCGTTCTTCTCCATGGAAACCTACTACTCTTTGGAATGGGCAACTAGCTTCATATTTCTAAGTGACCGACTTCTTGACAGTTCATAAGTGCCTGTAAATGGTTTAATTGTAATAAATGCTTTCAGTTTGAGTTTGTATGAGTTTAAACATAATTTAGCAGAATGTGAGGTATAGACAAGCGTAAAGATGATGTAGAAGAAACGTTTATTCCTTTTGCTTCCGCCACTTTTTCCCAGCTTAAACACTAGGAAGTGGTGAAGAATAGGCCTTTTGGGGTTGTGTTTTGTAACTTAGAACCTACAAGAAGTGCTGATTCTTAGCCCAAGTTGAAATTTGGTCGTCGCATCTTTCTTTACCTAATTAAAAGTCATTGTTCTTCCACAATCTTAATCCACCGATCAAATCAACTGGCAGACGCAACAATTTGTAATAATAATAGTTTTTTAAACTCCAATTCCGGTCCTGTCCCATTTCCCCTGTGCAAATTTGATCCCGAGTTGCGTATGTATGCATCCGACAGCATGTACAAAGTACATAGTTAGTATATATGGGTGGGTTTGGTCCCCCCTCGGCTAGATGACTACTAGGAAGGCCTAAGGACGCCCGTGTGCCATCATAACAGTATTGATCAGTCTGTTTGAGGTTTAAAGTACCGCATGCATATATTTTAATATACGCTGTTTTTTTGTATCCCGATATGTTTTCTGGTTATACATTGATGACACAGTAAGTTTAATTATTTTTAGTGCTGAAATATTAGCAGACTTTTTTTTTTTTTACCTATAACATTAAATCGTTTGTTTTTTTAGGCGTAGGCGTGATGGAAGATTGCTCTGTGACCGCTGTGCTTTCGAAGAACGATCGAGTGTGTGGAGTGGAGACGAACCACGGAGCCATCGAGTGCGAATACTTCGTCAACTGCGCTGGATTTTGGGCAAGGCAGGCAAGTTACACATTCATTATTATTATTACTTTTTAAACAAAGATAAAAAGGAGGAGGTCCTCAAATCGACGCTCATTTTTAGGGTTCCGTACCCAAAAGGTAAAACGGGAACCCTATTACTAAGGCTCCGCTGTCTGTCTGTCTGTCCGTCTGTCACCAGGCTGTATCTCATGATCCGTGATAGCTATACAGTTGAAATTTTCAAAGATGATGTATTTCTGTTGCCGCTATAGCAACAAATACTAAAAACCAGAATAACATAAATATTTAAGGGGGCTCCCATACAACAAACGTGATTTTTTTGCTCGTTTGTGCTTCATATTGATAACGGTAACAGGTAGACACTTGAAATATTCACAGAATATTTAGTTATATATTCACTTTAAAAATCAATAATTAAATTAAAATAAAACAAATATTTAAGGGGGGCGCCCATACAACAAACTTGATTTTTTGCCGTTTTTATAGATAATGGTACGGAACCCTTCGTGCGCGAGTCTGACTCGCACTTGGCCGGTTTTTTCAATGTATGATCACTAATAACTACTTTTTACAGAGTAGTCCGATTTAGACGAGTTCTTTTTATTAGATAAGATCAGCTGTTCCCTACATTTATGAGAACATAAACTACCTAGAGCTATGAGAACATATATGTAGGGAACAGCTGATTTATTTTGCGCGATTTCAAGTTTGGTTCCATAGTAAAAGTTGTTCATAACAAGTACAAGCACTGTAGTCCTTACTCTTGTTTCATGTTTTTTTTTTTTTTATTTATATAGATAAGTGTATGCTTTATGTATGTATGTATTTATTGTATAGGTAAATGGTACACGTACCACTGACTACCTGCAGTATTGTCTCTCCGTCTCCCTTTAATCCATCCAAAGGTTGTCTGTAAAAGATCGCTTTTAGAGATAAGACCGCCCATTGTGTCACCATTTATTTATTTATGTTTCATCTTGTATAAAGATCATTTTGTTATAAATGATTAAACTTAACGACTTCAAAACGAACTGCCTGCAATGTTTCTGGGTCGCTCGTTGTAAACAGTTTGACACAATTAGACATTTTATCAATATGTTAACCTAAATTACCATCCATATCATTTGCCCAACTACGTTGGGGTTGGCTAAATTAGAGATATAAAATATAGGTTGTTATTTTACATAGGGTGGCACAGGGCTTTCTTATCGTTCTTATAGATTAGATCTCAGATATTTATCAAAAATATTTCTTGAAGTTACTTGTCTTGTAAATGCGACTTGCTTGCGATAAAGGAAGGACTGGTTAAATTGACGCGAATTCCGCGCGAAACGCGGACTACGCGCGTTTAGTGTTTGGGAAGTCACGTGACTATTCGCGCCAGTTTGAACATCTCCATACAAGTTAGTTGACTCAATTATCTCCCGCATCCCGCGCGGCTTTCCCCTCAGTTTGACCAGAGCTTAAAATTGTCTGTATTCACATAATGATAGGAAGTTTTGTAATAGTGAAAAAGGAATTAAAAGCTAAGCGAGTGTACGCTCCAGCGCGCTTAATTCTTTAGCGATGCGAAATATCTATACTTACATACACTTATATATACTTACTAAAAAGTCGAATTTCGTCTATGTCTTAGCTTTCCAATTCTTCGATCACGTGCTAGAAAATGTATCTAAAGACCAGCGGCATTTCACAACTTGTTGCAAACCAAAAACGAGAGAGTAAACCGGGGAGCGTCTAGCTAGCAATGCGTTGCGGTCAGGTGTTGGGATTCCATAATTTATTTTGCTTATAATTGGTGTGTAGTCGGTTCTGATTTTAGTGCAGGCAGAAATAATAAAAAGCTGGCGGGCTCTGAACCAGAACCGGTAGGGGCTTCTTAGAAGTTACTTTGAGAAGCGCTATCTGTGCTCTTTCAGCTTTAATCAAGTAGGTATTTCCAGCACTGGCCCACGTGCTAATGCGTATTATCGATTAGTATAGTCCTAGGTAAACTTGTTGTGGTCTCTTAGTCTAGGCATGTTGTGAATTAGTGACATAATAAGACCTACTAAAGCTGGCGACGTTAAAAACATGATGATATTCCTATGCCTAACCTCTTCGCAGGCAGGTATGTGCGATGCTATGCACAATGCACGTGTGAACTGCGCGGCAATGCCACACAAGCTGCTGCAATTTTCTTATTCATGTCCACTTGATCTGCATCGCGGATGTTGTGACCAATTGATGTCGCTTAAAATATCGCTTGAACAATTTATTATAGACCTCCACGTAGGGGAGCTCTTGCAATGACGTATTCGCACTGAAGTGGATTAATGCATACAGTATTTACGCCCATTCGCCCTGTATTTACTCAGCGATTATAAAGAACTTAGGGCTTTCCAGGTGTAAAATGTGACGCAATAAGGTTATTGATATTCTAATTGCATGTTTAAGTTTCGAAGAGTACTAAAAGAACGCGGTCACGATTAGAATCCTTTAGTTCTAAGTCAGCTTCAATCTTTGAAGCATCAACTTCGGACGCCACTGCTAATAGTCATTAGTTTCTTCATTTTAAACTTTCTCCTGCGAATTTCTCAAGCTTCGTGTGTCTTGCTGTCATCGATCAATTCTGCTTTTTGCCGTTTACTGCCGGACAAAGGGCTTTATTCAATATTTTACGCGATAAGCCACCGCCTCGTGCGATTTATTAATTTTGGATATTCGGTGATTACTAACGTAACTATGATTACTACCGTAAACAGGATTAGGTTATTATATGTTATTTTTACAATATACTTACTGTTTAGCCTCATGATTTTTTTACTGTCGATGGTTTACCTTATGCATCTTTTATTAATGATTTTTAATAACGTGAGTAACACTTCCGAATAAGCTGAACCAGCTTTTTACAAAAAAAAAAAACTCGAGACCTCGCGTGTAGCAAAAAGTTCAACTTCTAGACACAAATATGATCAACGATGCCTTCAGGTCAGTGTGTCTCAACCGTCGGGCTATTGTCTTTTGAATAGTTTTATTGAAGTAAATCATTTGTTCCAGGTTGGCCAACTCGCTCGACCGCAAGTTAAAGTACCCCTACTACCCTGCGAGCATTACTACCTACACACTAAACCTATCGACAACTTAGACCCTATGACCCCTGGTATGTATTATAATATTATACTTCCTTATTAGGGTTCCGCCATGTCCGTATGTATGTCTGTCCGCGGCTTAGCTCAGAGACTTTCAGTACTTACATAATCTGCCTATAATGTTTCAACTGCTGGGACACAGGCCTCCTCTTTTTGTGTTTTTTTTTTTGGTATAGTGGCGTGTGCTAGCTAACATAAGGCAAATAATTTAATTGAATGTTGTGTTGCGTAATGCAAATTCTTTTACATTTTATTGTATAAATTCAAGTTTTATATCTGAACAGACAGCTGTGCTGCTGGGGAGTTTGTTGCGCCACTTCTTCTTCCCAGCTAAAGCACTAGGAAGTGGTGAAGGGTGGGCGTTTTTGGGGGACTGTCTTATGTAATTTTTGACGTTCGAAAAGTGCTGATTCTCAGCCTAGTTTGAATAAATGACTTTTGATTATGGTTTTGTGAGAGGGAGCAATTTCTTTATAATTAATCATTTCTTTCAGTACTAGAACGCTGTAATTTGGCATGGGCATACATTTATTACTTGCCGACAAAATGGTAAAATAAAACCTCAAAAAATAAATTTGTAGGGTGGGGACGATTTTTTTAATTTTTAACCATTTTAATTATGTTTTTCATATGACAATTGAAGTTACTTTTATAACTCCAGTTTTTTTCGATGATTTTCAATTACTGTTGAATGATGTTATTCATGCAACAATTAATTGTTGAAAACGGTGTACCTAACTAATCCCCTTTAGTGAGTGATTGCGTAAGAATTTAACCTGAACAGGATTTGTTTACAATTTAGATTATACATGGTTGTATGGTAATTCTCTACGTTTGAGCAGAGATATACTTGATCATGAATTCATGATCGTTCCAGTTATCCGAGATCCCGATGGCTACATCTACCTACGCGAAAGAGACGGCTGCATCCTAGCTGGTGGGTTCGAACCGATCGCGAAACCGGTGTACGAAGAAGAAAGTAAGTTCTAAGACACTGGTTATGAACGAGCTTGGTAGTGATGTAGGTTTAGCAAACATTACCTACCTACGAATTATTAAAATTATTTTCGTGGCGTTACGCACCTGCGATGCTTTTGGTATTGCACATAGGCGATGGTAAGTTTACCAGTCGTCTGGATTTGTTCAGATTTTGTCCAGCTTTGGCATTGATTGTCCGGAATTTTCGACATAAAGGGTTTTTTTATAATTAATAAACGGTTATTGAATATTGTTCCGTGTGATGCCGCACGTAAAGAATAGCACCATCGATTTTCTTCCCATGGGTGTGATAAAAGGCGACTAAGGGACTTACTAGAGAATGGGCAGCAGCGTTCTCTTTGCATTTTAACAAGTTACTGCGATCGCCAACCCGCCTGCCAAGCGTGGCGATTATGGCAACCCCCCCCCATTTGGCAGAGGCCTATGTCCAACAGTGGACGTCGTTCGGCTGGAATGATGATGATGAATATTGAAAAAAAACTAAGATTAAAAAGTAAAAGGCCCGGACTTTTTTTTGTAAATTCTCCGGTTTTTGTCAGGACATTTCAAATTGCGAAGATATACGCGCCAGAGATTGCCTGCTTATTTACAAATCCAAACATTCTCACCCCACAGTCACATCCATGGCTCAGCGATGTGTTCCAGAAGACTGGGACCACTTCCACGTTCTCCTGCAGCAACTCCTCAAACGTGTGCCAAGTCTCAGCCAAGCAGTACTGCACAAACTCTGTAACGGACTGGAAGCCTTTTCGCCTGACTGCAAGTGGATCGTCGGAGAGGCTCCTGAGGTAGGTTGGTTATGACGGAGAGCTCATTTGAATATGTAATATTTGTACCTATCTCATTTATTTCCTTTACTTATTTAGAATCTGGGATCTGGATAATTAACCGTAACGTTATGTATGATGTAGTTTTAGCCTTTTAGGTCGGCTGTATATCATTAGTATACCTTCAACAGGACTGACAGGGTTTTCAACAGGATTGACTTAAGTTTTTAGGTAGTTGTTATCAATAGAATACATTTTTTACTTTTCTATTATTGTTAAGTATCGCTGATAGAATTTCAAGTGGTCTAAGCCCTCTGGTTTTTGTCTACACTTTTATTATTTCCATGTGTAGGTTTATTATGGGTTGTGCAATGTAGAAAATATATTTTTTCGACTCCCAAGTATGGAGGTTGGAGTATCTAGTTATTCGCCAATGATCATTAGGTTAAAATGCCTATTATAATAAAATAAATAATCAAATTATCTTTCTTGAATAACTAATAAAATTATGATTTTGGTGTACCTATATTGTTTTAATAAAATATATTGTTAAAATGTAGATGTTTTTTATTAAAAATATAATTATGATATTGAAAGAACTAACAAACGAAAGAAAGAAGAAATATGCAGTGGCTGAAGTGTAAGGATCACGGTCGTATGCACGCGTGGTTCTATTGGATTTTTGAAAAGACAATGGTTTATGTCAGCTCGATCTTGAAATACTAACGCCTGAAGAGAAGACATAACCAACCAGAAACCCTTCTCTTCGGAGCATTCAATTTCACGGATTATAGCAAGAAACAAGAAGCTAAATTCGTGACATCGAATGTTTTGACGTGTTTGGGCAAACGTCGTGGAAGACAGAAGAGAGAATAGTTATGAAGAAAGAAAATCTTTTTGTTTAGAAAGGACTATGCTCACATAAATGACAAATCAATCTGCTTAGCGTTTTCCCAATTATGTTCGTGCAGATTCCAGTCTAACCAGATGCAACTGAATACTAGTATTTTTCATGGAGAGACTGCCTATCTGACCTCCACAACCCAGTAACTGAGTAACACGATACCCCTTGGTAAGACTGGTTCTCAGACTTTTAAATCGACTTAAAAAAAGGAGTAGGTTCTCAATTCGTCGGAAATTTGATTTAATTTATTCCCCGATTACTCGAAGACCGATTTAGAAAAATCTTTTTTGTTTGAGATATTACTTCCTAGGTGGTCCCCATAGATATAAGAATGTTTTTTATATTTCTATGGTGGTTCCATATAAATTTTATTAACTTTGCTTGGATAATTTTTCAGTTAGCTTCAATAATACGTATCAAAATCAAAAGTCATTTATTCAAACTAGGCTGAGAATCAGCACTTTTCAAACGTCAAAAATTACAAAAGACAGTCCCCCAAACTCCCCGAACGCCCCCCTTCACCACTTCCTAGTGCTTTAGCTGGGAAGAGGAAGTTGCGCAACAAACTCCCCAGCAGCACAGCTGTCTGTTCAGATATAAAACTTGAATCTATACAACAAAATGTAAAATAATTTGCATTACGCAACACAGAACATTAAAATATATTACTTGCCCAATACAAAAAAAAAAAAACAAAAATCGCCGAAAACTATACTCAAACAGAAATAACGTAAACAGAACGTACTATTTTTCCCGTCTATGTGGATGATGTTTAATAAGTTCCTGCCACTGTTAATAACGTAGCAGTGGTATTCGAATTTGTGTGGGGAAGGTACCACAAAAAAAAATCCTTTTTACAAAAAACAAACCGATTTCCAAAAAAATCAATACAAAGTGAAAAATTACTTTAATTTCGGAAGTCGGTGGCAACAAACGAAAATACAAAACCAAAGACACCGACTTCAGAAATTAAAGTTATTAGGTATTCACTTTGTGGTGCTTTGTAGGGCTTCTGACTACCTACGCCTGTCAAAGATCTACGAATGACAGCCGGGACCAAAGACTTACGTGCTATACGAGGCACGGAGGGAACTCGATGTATAATGGATCACGTCACACATCCGCGGCAACTGCTAGTAGCTTAGCCTTCGATCGAGCCGTGCGGCTGTTATTATTTAGCCACGGGCCCGTCTGCTTACATAAATTTAATATACAACGTGGCGATTAGGTTATCACATTAATTCAAACCACGTTTTCTACATTACGTATTTTAAGCATACATAAATAAAATAATTAATAAAAGTTAACATTCTACCCGTGAGACCTTTTTTTCCCTTTTAGTATTTAACAACATCATGTATTATAACGCCCCGCGCGTGAGCGCAAGTACCTACCCTCCGCTAGTCTCACTGTCGTTTGGCGTGTGCGCCGTAGTATCAAGGGTGGATTATTTATTGCCAATTTTTACGCTATTTAGTTTGTTAGAAAAATTCAGTTTTCTATTTTTAGGTCTATTTTTATTATTTTAACAGACTGATAACAACTTGTAATAACCGCTGTACTATTTAATGTGATAACCTAATCGCCACGTTGTATATATTAATCGAAATACTAGTGTTGATAGATAAACTGCGCTGAACAAAACCTAGGTTTTTTTTTCGGCTTCACATTTGACCATCGTCCTTTACAATATGTTATTATTCTGAATAAAAAGCGTAATATTTTTGTTGATTGGTCTAACTAACAAATTACCAAGGGGTATTGTATTACACAGTAACTGGTTTGTGGAGGTGTTCAGCTGCATCCGGTTAGACTGGAAGCCGACCCCAACATAGTTGGAAAAGTCTAGGCAGATGATGATGGTATAATAAATTGAATAAATTAATTTTATCTACACCTATGCTATTAATCCTCTATAAAAGCTTCTGAAACAGTTAGCTTATTGCCAACATTAAAACAACTAGTGTCATAGTAACCATAATATCATCCAAACGAGTTTTATAATGTTGTACTAAATTTCATTATGCAACTCCCTTGCTTTTTCGATCCCTTCCTTGCTCATCAAACAGCCAAATTCTCACTACTTACTTAATTCGTGGTATGAATTTCAAAAAAAGAACATTTTCATGCACGCGCATTTCACTAGGTACCACAGCGCCGTAATTTTAAAATAAAAATAATGAATTGGTGAATATAAGTACCCGAGTACATCAGAATCTGCCAACATTCAACATGGTGCAATTATTCAAGTACATTTCAATAATTGTACGATCCAAAATATAAAAATTATATTATTACCTATACGTAGTTTGTTTGTATTAGATAATACCTACTCAGCAAACTGTCCATGAATTTACATAGAGTTCTTACAACACTCTACAACACCCTATGGTTTCAGAACCTTTTATAGAGTATTCATATCATGGGTGCAGATAAAGTCTTGTATGCAACTGTACATAATTAGGTATTAAAACACTCATGTGTATTATCACACTCGGCTACGCCTCGAGTGATGAACCGACAGTCGTGTTTAAATACCCCTTATGATACAACAGTTGAATAAATAACTCTATTAGGTACCCATAGCACAAACATCTAGCAATATAGTATAGTCACTGTTGTCGTTACGTTTTCGTAAAATGAATGGATGTCTATGTCTTGTGTAAGTTTTTTTTTCTTTCTGTGTATTTGTACCTTTTTGCAGGATTTAGCGCAGAGTCAGCTTGTAAATAAGAATTACCTATGCAAAGTAAAACTCTGGGCAAAGTGAGGCGAGCCTTGCGCGGGATTCACAACGATATTCGCTCGTCCCTATTGTGTCAATTAACGTGTATGGGAGGTGTTCAAATTGGCACGAATAGACGCGTGAATCACTAAAACAAAATAAATAAAATATGTGTGGTCTGGGGACCCCGTCAGGAACGAAGTTCCTTCTCACGTATGATTTAAAACAAAAACAAAATTTGCGCAGCCGTCATCTTGGATTTACATAATGCTTTTGTCATTTGCATAATGCTTTTTCGTTACGTGACAATTTCTATCAGTCAATTGCTAACGCAAGCCGCGTTAAAGAACTTAATTTCGAAAACGCTGTCGCGTCTCGCAAGGATTCGCCGCAATTTGACCAGAGCTTAAAAATTTTGAACTTGCGTATTTGTCATTCCGTTTACTCACTACGTGGTGATATAGTTTCAGCCTTTTTCAAAGAGAATAAAGAGTTTGTATCGAAGCGAAACTGGAGTTAAAAGCTTAATTGCAATAGTTTTATGCCGATCGTACAAAATATTGTAAAACATTTAAAGAGTAACTAAAGTTCCTTGACCATAGTTCTCTCCTGTTCAAAAGTGCTTTTAATGTTCTACTTATGAAATAAGTTATTCGAATTTGACTTTGTAGCGGTGGCGGCGTTGACTGCCCAGTGACTTCTTAAAAGTAGGAGGTTATAAGCATCACAACTCGTAGAAGCTATTTAAAAGTGATAACGATTATATACAAGCTCATTAATCCTCTGCATTCTCATTACATTCTTCAACCAACAAAATCATAACGAGAAATCATTGTATTTTAGATGTTCAACTACCACGTGGCTGCTGGTATGAAGACTGTGGGCATATCCGCAGCTGGTGGCGTCGCCCAAGCTACGGCAGACGAAATAGTCGAGGGGTACTCCAAGTATGACATGTATGAACTAGGCCTCAACAGGTTTCTGGGTCTTCATAACAATAAAAGGTTTCTCAGGGATCGGGTTAAGGAAGTGCCTGGTTAGTAGTCGGTTCCTATTTCTATAAAATAATTACAGTGCAGGTAAATCAGAAAAGGTTATTAAATTATTAGTTATTATTTGTTAAACTTCGGTCATCTTTGTTTTTCTCAATTAGTAGATACAAATATCGCGCCACAAAGTAATCCCGTCCCACAGAGGCAAAACATCTGAGCCTAGTACTGTCGACCTTTGTCGTAGTGCACCTATCATGGAGCATTTGTTTGAAGCTTTCTCTGTGTTGGGTTACCTACTTTGGTCGCACCTTGTCATATGTCACTCAAAAGTAATGTTTATTTTTGGAATTGCGTTTATTTGTTATTCTCATATTTTGTAACTATGGTTACACAAAATAGGTAAGCGGGTACTTACTAGATCTCATAATCGCGCGTTCGTATTTTCGAATATAGACAATGATGGCAGAAGCGCATACTTTGCTGAGAAATCTGTACTTGACTGTTTATCTTACACGAAGAGCTTTATTAGGGGGTATGCGCTAAGGTAGCCCGCGAAATTCAAATTTTCTTAAGTTACAAATATGGCTTTACAGAATTATAATCGTTAGAATCAGCAATACAGCGTACAGTATACAGCATTGCTGATTCTAATGGTAATAATTCTGTAAACCCATATTTGTTACGTCCGCGAATCATATTTAGATCAACATACAACCTGTTACTGACCTGCAAATTACAAAAAACGTAAGAAAATTCGAATTTCGCGGGCTACCTTAGCGCATCGTCATTAAAATCGAGAAAGACTATCGTTCGGAGGGGCAATTCCTATATTTACATTTTTGACAAGTTTTTACACTAATAATTAACTATATTATTGATTATGAATTACAATAATATCTGAACTGAATGCTTAAATATTTCGCAAAATAAAAGAAATCAAACCATAGTTTATTTCCAGGTGTACATTACGGGCTTCCCTACCCCTTCCATGAGTTTGAGACTGGTCGGAACCTGAGACTGTCTCCTATCTACCCGACGCTGCGCGACAATGGAGGCGTGTTCGGACAAGTCATGGGCTACGAAAGACCCACGTGGTTTGAAACTATTGGTAAGAAACGAAAAAGAACTAAGACATTCTACACTAGACTTCTGGGGTTGATTACTCAAACAGTATTCGTGAAATTCTGAATTACCGTACGTTTCTCGAGGTATCAGTCTGACCTGTCTGGACTTCGCGTTTATTCATAAGGGGGTTCAGATACGGTACAGTACCCGGGCTGAATTACAACACACAGCTTTAAGACACTGTCCCTCAGTTATGATTTACAGAGACGATAATTGAACTTTTTTTTTTTATAAAACCAATGTCGTATATTTACGGTCGGGTACTGTATTTAAAAGAAGGTGGACCGATGACCTTATGAAGGCCGCGGGGATCGGCTGGATGCGAGAAGCACAGGAACATTCGATGTGGAGACCTTGGGGAGGCCTATGTCCAGCAGTGGACGTCTTTCGTCTGAAATGATGACTGGATGTAGTTTGCACTAAGTAGTGCACTAGCCTGTCAAATATGCTCGTAGTAAGAAACTTTTATTTAAAACAACACGCTAATTCTGTGTATAATACTCTTAAATTTTTAAACCTACAATATATTTTGCAGATCCCAAAGAAGCTGGCGACAAGCCCCGTCCGTTCAAAGTTGCATACACGAAGACATTCAACAAGCCTCATTGGTTCGAAACCGTGCAGCGAGAATATTGGGCGTGCCGCGAAAGAGTGGGCCTGGCAGACTACTCGTCATTCACTAAGATCGATATACAGGTGAATACGACCTTAACGTTATAGATATAGAGTACACTGTTTTTAATAGTAACAAAGATAATATAGTGTCATTAGTCCGGAGTCTTTGCTCGTTCGTAAACGTATGTCATTGCAAAACACACTTAAAAGTTCCATTTACGTGAGCCGCCATATTGCATTATTCCTACGGCACTATATCATTACTGCATTATGGCTGTAACACATCATTGTCGACACTAATAGAGAAAATTATTCTTAAAAACCATTCTCACTGGTTGCTTATTCAGTCCCAAGGTCGCGAAGTAGTGGATCTGCTGCAATACCTGTGCTCAAACGATGTGGACGTGCCCGTGGGTAGCATCATACACACGGGTATGCAGAATGAGCGCGGAGGCTACGAAAACGACTGCAGTATCGCCAGGATATCAGACAACCTGTAAGTGACGTTCTCTTCCTCAGAAACTATTTATGGTCTGTTCCAAGCGGATCTGCAACTGTGAACAAATCCTGTTCAGTCAATCACAATCTGAATGATTTCGCAGTAAATTGCTAAACCATTGCTTCATAAGTTCGAAAAAATTAGCTGCTAAGCAACGTGAATAACGCAATGAATGTTGTTGAACTGCCAAAATGAAACCCATTGCTATTGTAAGTGTGTTTCGCGATTATTCCGCTGGTTAAATTCTTATGCAATCACCCACTGAAGGGAATTAGTAACACCCCAAACAGCACGCAAGCGTTTTCAACATCAATATACCAGCCTATTTAGAACTTAGAGTTCTTTTAGAGACGCACAAAAGTGTCAATAAATGATTTTGTCTTTGTAAGTGTGATTTATGAGTTATTATACAGCTCAAACTGTATACAGTCTTTATTAAGGGATCCGCGAAAGCTTAGGGTGCTTAAACAGAATATTAAAATTCTATTATACAACTTTAAGTATTTTGTGACACCATCTGGTTTTATCGTTAAAACTGTATGCAAGCTGTATTTTGTAGGTATCACTAGAAATCGGATATTCGGATGCATATTTACCTAAAGTTTGAGAGTTGACTAGTATGAAGTGCGTCTCAGTATGGGAAAAGTGTCGGTATCCAGGACCGACGAATTTTTAAGAACTACTCTTTTGTACTGTGTCTATCTATCTGCCTAGCCATTTCCCAACTTTGTTGGGGTCGGCTTCCAGACTACCCGGATGCAGCTGAATACCAGTATTTTATATGGAGCGACTGACTATCTGACCTCCACAACCCAGTAACTGGGTAATACGATACCCCTTGGTAAGACTGGTTGTCAGACTTTCGGGCTTCTGACCACCCGTAACGCCTGTCAAAGATCCACGAATGATAGCCGGGACTAACGGCTTAACGTGCTTTCCGAGGCACGGTGGAGTCTCGGTATGTAAAGATGGTCACCCATCCATGGACCAACCCCGGCAAGCGTAGCTTAACCTGATGAATAGACCCGTGCGGCTGTTATTACTTAGCCATGAGCTCCTTTTGTACTGTGTAAATTTATATCATTTCAGCCTAGCCTTTTAAAATTCTTGCCTAGTTCTAAATAGACAAGAAATATTAGTTATGCTTAGGAATTGAAAATTTTATAGACACGTACTGTTATTAATGAAACCGCGCGATCCCGGGAAAAAAAAATATTTTAAGAAGCCGTTTCCATACTTTCATAGCAAAATATTAACTTTAGGCAAATACGAGTATGCATCCGAATATCCGATCTCTAGTTATCACTTACTTATTACAGCTCTAAGTGTTATTATAGTATCACTTGATACTTGTTTCTGTACAATGGTATATGCAAACTCCGTTCTCAAACTTACTTTTATGGCGTAATTATACACTCTTGTAAATACAGTGGTTTTATGACTTGTGTCTATGAGGGAGTTTTAAAACTAAAATAAATATATGACACCGTAAGGTACAGCTTTGGTCAGTGTTACTGACACAGTCGCTCGATTGAATTAATTAATGTTTTCATTGTAAACAAATGCGATATGTGGAAAAAGAGAAAAAGATCTGGTGCAGTCAAGAGGAGAATTGAAAGGAAATATTTGAATATTACAAATTACCAACCAAATAACAGTAATGATAGTGAACCATCAATAATAAATCGGACAACCTAAACTCAAGCGTCAAATCCATCGACGTCCAACGAAGAGGGTTCCGTAGCAAAAACATTAAACGAGTGATATTTTGAACCATGAGATCTATTTCTTTTACTGCTTCGTCATATGACGACAATGATAGCCTTTCTACACAGCATTTTGAGATGGACCAATTATCTAAAGGCTGAGATGTTTCATCCTGTAGGGAATTCCTACACTTATATGATAACAGGGTGATTCTATTGGGATGATGAAATAAAACCGACCGCTTTGAATGTTCGTTAAACACTGATTTATTGAAATATATTCTTAAATATCATTTGCAATAATAGGTACTTAAGCTGTGTGTGCAGAATGCACGGCGCGTAAGTCGGTAAAGTAATGTACGGTTCCGTACACATATTTTACTAATTAGTTTACATCAAACTGTACTTTACAATAAGTTTACTTAGGTATAAAAAAAAAACAGCTAACTCTTTTGGTTTTACCACAAGTACGTACGAGTACGATGACGACGTCGACGTGAGCGAATTATATAAAACGGAAATGCGTGCGCGCTTGCCAGGAGTTACCAATCTACTATTTATACTAAACTACAATACGTACGGCCGAAATATCTTGGCAAAGTCCAAAGTCAAATTATTTATTTCAAATAGGCACATAAGAAGCACTTTTGAACGTCAAAATTTACAAAAAAATTGAATTGATTCTAGTTGCCCCTTCCAAAAGATAGTTTCGTATGGAGAAGAATGGGCAAAAAACTCCACTTTTAAAAATGTTTTACAATATTTTTTTTGAGTACATTAATTATATGATTATATGTAAAGACGATACACCTAGAATAAAATCACTATACCATAATAGGTAAAAAGAATTAAAAACTAAGCAATGAAAAATAACTTAATTATGTGATAGATACATGGTGCTCACATATTTACAAACATAGTAAAAGTATTTCTCTAACAAAAAAAAAATTAAGTCGGTACGTGAGTATCACAGAATATACAATCAGTAATCACAGAATGTAAAATTAATATCATAAAAATAAGAATAACAAGAGTTCGAACTTAATTAAAATCGATATTAATAAAAAAAATATTAAAATCGATTTTAATACTTTTTAGGAACCAAATGGTGACATGAACTGAGTGTGAGTGAGAGAACATGCGTGAAAGTTCGTAGTGCCTATGCTCAGACTCGCCAAGATATTTCGGCCGTACTGTACTAGGTGCTATCAACTAAAAAAAACATCATGGTCGTGGCGTAAAGCGAGATGAAATAAATCACAATCGTTGTATCGTCATAATATCGTTTGACAAAGAAAGAAACG
This sequence comes from Tiliacea citrago, assembly GCA_963921375.1. Classification (NCBI taxonomy): domain Eukaryota; kingdom Metazoa; phylum Arthropoda; class Insecta; order Lepidoptera; family Noctuidae; genus Tiliacea; species Tiliacea citrago. Next base: position 27,520,463 of record OY992780.1, read on the forward strand.
ACTGCTAGAACCAAAAAGTACCTTATATATTGGCTAGAACTGTACAAATAGTAGATTGTAGAACAAGTACATAACACAAGTCACTTATCCGGGATTTTAATGCGCCTGAGCCGTAGACAAGGAGTGCATATAATTATATTAAAGCAAAGTATTAAATGTGTTTTATGAACAAAATCAAAATATTTTATTTCACATAAGCCTAACATGGGCACTTATGAAACGTCAGAAGCTAGGTGCACGGTTTCAATTGGTCGTTTCCTATGGAGAAGACCCGGCAAGAAACTCCACGGTTACTCTTTTAAAAATAATTTGCTTTTACAATGTTTTCAAATTACAGTGTTAAAAACTATGGGAAGACAGTGTAGGCCTGTCAAAAGTACCAGGTACTTAACAAAATAGAAAATGATCTACACATCTACAGTCTATTAAGCCTAAAACGTGCTCACATTTACAAAATATTGAAAAAAAAGAACGATATAAAATATTATTAAAATATTAAAAGTTAAAACCTTGATGAAATTAAAATTGTGGGTATATGTCAAAAACGATTTATAAACTCTCATTTTAACTTCGCTTGCGAGTAAATCAAACAGTGATATTGCAAGTTAACATCTGTTTTAGTTTAAATTAAATTGTAATGATTTTTCTACTTTTTTACCTGTCTACATTAATATTAGACTTGTGTAGGACACTTATACTGTCTAATTACTAGTGAATTTTGAATAAAATGTTATTGATATGAGTGAGGAAGGGATCAAAGTCATCATGGGCTCAGGGTTTTTATTTCTTCTAGGTAACTAAAGAGCATTATAAGTTTGTATAGAGAACTGATATACAGCTTAAGTAATAAAAATATTCTATTATAAAGCTGATTAAAAGTCTATAATTAATTATATAACAATATAATCCTTAACGTACTTAGACTATAACATCGTCCAAATACCGTTTAGGCTGTTTAGCAAATTGTCGCCATTATCGAATCTATAAAAACCATTTAAAGTTCATGATTTTCAGCTTGAATAATGGTCACTGTGCCCTCATATATATTATTTTAAAATTATTTTTTATTTTAACCTTTAAAAACAAACAATTACTTGCCGTATTTAGTATTTTTATTTATGTCAGCTCGATTATGTTGCTGGCGCGTGAATATTTTGAGGGAAAACATACACAGGTTCACAATAAATTTGAATCCAGGTCAGATATCCAAGTCAACACTATCTTTTATACTAATAAATATTATATAAATAATAATGTCGCCATTCACTACGTTTCTATTACACATGTCATTGAAAATACTTCGTTTAATTTGATTATTTTGTAATTATCTTCATAAACCTATTTAGAACACTTCTTTACACGATACTGATATTTGATATCTGTAGTGTAATGGTTTCTTTGTACACCGAATAACAGCTCTGTACAGCAGTGGCGAAAGGACCATATAACACGATTCCTACCGGCTTCCCTTCGGAGGTTTTTCATTAGCATAGCATTTTTCAATAATGTCTACTATTGCCAAAAAATATAGTTACACTACGAGTATTTAAAATTCACTATAACATTCAAACAACGAAAATGCCTATTTTTATTAGCTTTGAATTGAAATAAAAAAACAAAAATGTTTTGTTTGTGTAGTGATGCGTCTTTTTGGTTCTGCTACTTGACGATATATGGTGTAAAAATTCATTATAGGAAAGAATTATTTTTAAATGAATTAATTAATTTTTACTTTATTGATAAGTAAGTAATTTAAACCGGTTTCGCTTCGGCTTCTCTCATACAAAAATTGACACCTCGCCGCTGCTGTACAGCTATTATACAGGTTATCTATTGGTTCTCCAGCTACTATACAGCTCACTAACGCAAAAAGCTGTATAATATGAACCCTTTTTTTTTTACTTATAAGGACTGTATAAACCCTTATACAGCCTGAATATACAGGTTCTAGTATAAAAACGAACTTAAATACAGCTTGTGTACAGCTTGCAATCCTACTTGGGACATTCATCTGTATTTAGGTTTAAATTTTCTATTATTCATGATTAAATTGTAATTGAAAAATCATCTATGCAAAACTTCTGGAACAGACCATACCTAATTAATTTACCTAAACATCAACCCCTTTTTCTTCCAGCTACATGATGATAGCGCCAACAATCCAACAGACACGATGCAAATCGTGGCTAAAGCGTCACCTCCCCGCCAACGGTTCCGTCACCCTCTCCGACGTCACTTCTATGTACACAGCCATTTGTATCATGGGCCCGTTCACCAGAAATCTGCTCTCCGAACTAACGGATACAGACTTGACTCCGTCGAATTTCCCGTTCTTCACTTTTAAAGAGATTGATGTTGGACTCGCCAATGGGATAAGAGCAATGAATTTGACGCATACTGGGGAACTGGGTTATGTACTGTATATACCTAATGAGGTGAGTTTTAAGTTAATATTTATAGAATAATGAGAGATTAAACTGAACCTGCAATTCAATGCAGTTCAAATGATTCGGTTCAACGAGTGGTTGCTCTGGACGTCAAAGGCGCGTAACACATTAGTACTAACATTCGTTCCTAGATGGCGTTTGTTTTACTACTGCAAATCATCCCTAGATAGTACTGAAAATCGTCGCTAGGTGGTGCATTTAACTTATTGGTAGTAAAATAGGTAAATTTCTAGTAAACGTTAAAATTGTAGCTTTAAATTGCCTATTTTACTACTAAAATGGATAAAACCTCATCAAAAAAGAATCTTAGGATTAGATTTATTTATTTAGGATCTCCAAGAAAAGATATACACAATACATGACACATGAATAGTGGGCAACATCAAACAAAATCGAATTCTACGTAATCAATTATTAAGTAGGTGTACTCCTTCACGTGTTCCATGTGGTGCCGGACGTAAAGAATAGCACCACCCTTTTTCATCCCGTGGGTGTCGTAAAAGGCGACTGTGGGACTTACTATAGAATGGACAGCAGCGTTCTCTATGCATTTTAGCACCATACTGCGATCGCCAACCCGCCTGCCAAGTGTGGCGATAATGGCGAACCACCTTTTTGGAGGCCTAGGTCCAGCAGTGGACGTATTTCGGCTGAAATGATGATGTTGACTCCTTCACGTAGTAAAGTTTAAAAAAAAAGCTGTTACGTTATGTAAGCATTTAAATAACAACTTTTATTTATTTTGTTCTCAAACAGTTCGCCCTCCACGTGTACAACCGTCTGATGACGGTCGGTGAGAAGTACGGCATATCCCACGTCGGTTACTACGCGTCTCGTGCTCTTCGCGTGGAGAAGTTCTTCGCTTTCTGGGGCCAGGACCTGGACACCATTACCACGCCGCTCGAGTGTGGACGAACCTGGCGTGTCAAGTTTGATGTAAGCATAACTTTTTTTTTAAGGAGTAAGAGGGAAAGCAAGAAAATTAGGTATATTTATTACAGAAACACGTAAATAAAAGAAAGATACCAGTAGATTAGAGGACAAGTACAGTCGTGGTTGTATGGGCGTGTGAGAAATGTCGTAAGGATCTTTTTTTAGTCCCGGGAATATGAACCAGCCATTTTGGCGATGACTTAGGAAAACTTATGCACAACATTTGACGTATTTTATGTGAGAGAACGACGCTAAAACCAGGAAATCCAAAAAAAAAAAATACATTCAGTCTAATTGAAAATCTCCTTCATTTTGAAGTCGTTTTAAACCAGATTTAGTCATCGACAGATATACACTATTTTTGTCTACGCATCACCCATAATTCGATTGGCCGAAAATGCCTAATAGAATTGAGTCCCCCTCTGTACATTTTATAATATGTGCCTTTAAGCATAAAATACTAAATAAATAATAAAATGCCTTTAAAATTACCGTTACAGAAAGACATAAAATTCATCGGACGCGACGCCCTTCTCCGCCAGCGCGACGAAGGTATCTGTCGTCAATACGTACAGCTGCTGTTGACTGATCACGACCATGAGTTGGACATGTGGTCGTGGGGTGGCGAGCCTATATACAGGGATGGGAACTACTGCGGACAGACAACTACTACCAGCTATGGGTTCACGTTTAAGAAACAGGTAAATGAGAAAACTACAGAGCACGGAGAGGCCACGGCGGCCGCTGCTAGAGGCAGCATTGTCAACACTTTCCATACGACGCATAGAAACTGACGGCTTTGAATAGCGGTCCGGACGGAGGTTCTGCGTTCAACGCACTTTCGGCGCCACAAATTTAATTAGTACTGCCGTCTCCAGACGCTGCCGGGTCTACGATTCCGTGCTCTGTGGAAAAAAAACACTTCTATGGGATCGAATGAACGACTGGTACTGGGTTCAATTCCCGTGTTGGACCTCAGGCAGAGCGTAGTAGTACTGCCTCGTTGGTCCCTAGGAGGTTAACTTCCGAGGAACTGCAAATATAACTGGGTTTTCCCATTCGAATTTTTTGCTTAGCAGCCCGGAGTATGAAGTTCATGACCGGTTGATGGTAATAATATTAGGGGACGTATGCATAACTGACAATATGTGAGTCTACTACTAGACCTCTGCCCATCTTGAAATTCAACTGAATATTATGTTCAGTAGCGATATGTGTTTATTATGTACTGTATATATTTTTATTTATTTTTTAATTATTATTAAAAATATATAAAATAATGTTACTTCAGGTTTGCCTCGGTTTCGTGGAGAAACTAGACGAGAGTGGAGTGCCTCAACCAATAAGCACCGAATACGTGCTCAGCGGACATTACGAGATTGACATCGGTGGTATAAGGTGAGATTGACCGTTAAATTAAGTGGAAACTCATGACTAAATATTAAAAAAAAAACATTATGCTTCCGGTCACTAAATACCTTTTCCATAATCAAGTAAAAACTACCTAACTACTAAACTAACTTACTATATGGCCAGTTGCGCGGTATGGCAGTTACTATACGGCCAGTTGCCAGTGAAATCCACCAATTTTTTTTTATTCTTTGCTGACTCTGTTTCGTGTAAGGATCATTTCATTGTATCAGAAGAATAAAATCGGGACGGTGGAAGTTGGTCAACTTTCGCTAAATTTTTAAACCGGTTTGGATTGGACACAAACAAATGACGTCACGGAAGTGGTGTGCAATATTATTGTACATACTTACAAAAAAGTTTAATATGACTATATTTTGCAATATAATTCTAATACTAAGTACAGAAAAAAAAACATACAATATTGAAAGAGGTATAACTTTAAAAGTAATGGCTTAATGAAAACGTCACATGACAAAAGTATTTATGTAGATATCAAAAATGTACAAACGAATTCTTAAGGGCGATGCGCTATTAGAATTAGCATTACAACTCTCTCAAGTTCATAAAATCCTACTGAATGATTATTTCAGAAATAGTCACACAATAGGATTTTATGAAGAGAGTTAGTTGTATTGCCGATTCTAATGATTATAATTCTGTAAAGCCGTATTTGTTACGGCCGCGAATCATATTTAGATCAACATATAACCTGTTACTGACCTGCAAATTGCAAAAAACGTAATAAAATTTGAATTTCGCGGGCTACCTTAGCGGATCCCCCTTAAGTCCGTACTTTTTGAATTCGTTCCACTGGGGGCGTCGTGCCGTCGTACCGTCGAGTCTTTCAATAAGGCTTCCATAGTGACCCATACAACACTGACGATCGCGCCTACACGGCGAATCAACCTTAGTGAGAAACCATGTATTTACCACAACCACAACGTTATTCCCCAGATACGCAGCAAAAATGAACTTGCATTCACCGAACCTGCCAACTAAATATCCGGACAAGGAACGCGACGTGTACCAGGCGACCAGGAAACCTAGCGAGCAAAAGGAGTTCGTAGGACGACACTACCAACCATAAATACATGTAAACATCGAGGACTCTCACGCACAATGTCTCATGTTACAGTATACCGTATGAATTTTTATACCGTCTTGAAAAAAAATAGGGTATATTAGGTGAACGGAGTAATGGCATAATTGTTTTTTTTTCTATAACGTAGTAATAAATTGATCTATCAATAAATACTACACATTAGAAGTAAACTTTTCATACTAGAACGTTATCGTTCTAGTATGAAAATTTTACTAAAAAAAAAACGATTAAAAAAATATCGAAATTCAAATCATACGCACCCTACTAAAATAGCGGCTAGTAACTATCGGCCGGTTTCAACGAAAGGATCGCGCTACGATTTCATTGATACATTATTCCGTGCATTTTGTAGGGTGCGTATGATTTGAATTTCGATATTTTTATTATCGTTTTTCTTTTTTTTTTTCAAAATTTCTTTTTTTTATCGTTCTTGTATGAAAAGTTTACTTCAAATGTGTAGTATTTATTGATAGATCAATTTCTTACTACGTTAAAATAACTATGCCATAGGCTTTTACTCCGTTCACCTAATATACCGTATTTTTATCAAGACGGTAGATAGTCATCTGGTATATATCGCAACAGCGACCCAGACAAATTTTCTTAGCTCCTTTCGTGAGCTCTCTGATGACTAGCAAAGCTAATACTGATGCTTTGAAACAAATCGTCTTGCAAGACCTAGACAAGAAGCGCCGAATACGCAAAAGTCGCCCAAAGCCTTCACGTACAATGATGTTGATCAGCCAGCACCTCTGTACGCTGTGTGACCTGGTTTTCAAGACCAAATTACAGTAACAAGATTTTTTTTAAATGTGCAATATAAATCATTCCCCCAACTAAATTGGGGTTGGCTCCAGTCTTAACTGGATGCAGTTTAATGCCAGTATTTGACATGGAGCAACATTAATGCAATAAAAATTGCTTTTCAAATGTTCAATAAGAGTGGCAACCCCCTTTTTTGAAGAGGGTTATATAGGGGCAAAGGCAGTATGTTTGTGTCCGTAGTAACTGGAAGAAAAAAACAGGATAATGTGACAAAGACACCGTGTGCAAGAGTCAACGTGTGAAAGGAATTTGTTTGTGAGATAGTGAACATACATAGATTGCAATATTATTTAACATATCGATTTATTTACTATAGGAATAAACACAAAAACCAGTAGCGATTTTTTCAAAGGTTTACAGAACATATCCATCAACTGAATAACATAGCCAAGATTTCAAAAGTTGAAAAGTCAAGGCTAATAATATGTTTTTATCAAAAATAGTTACATCCGCACGTCCACTGTTTTTTTTTAATAATAATTATTATTATGTAAGGATCAGTTTGCAATATTATTATATTTATTTATAGCTTTTAGAAACAGCTCAAATATCTTTAAATATGGAGCCAGATAAAAAGAGCTATATCGAGGAGAGCAAAAGTGAGAATTGGAGCGGTATTAATAATAATTACTTTGACACTTTAATGTTTAATTCATATCAATTTCATAATTCATTTTAGGATACGTCTCACAGTGCCTAGTTTTAAATTTAGTAAGAATTACGGCTAATTATTAGACAGAGTATTGTAATTTATTATTACATCACGCTATAAGTCTTTAAGATATAATTCAATTTAAGCGATTGGCTCATTTAGAAGCAACGTAAATACAAATCTACCTCGAAACAAGTAGAGGGCAGAAACATAGTAATAATTATAATTTGTGAGTTTTTTCGATTTCTTACTCCTTATGTTGGGCAGTGCACTGTATTAGTACTTTCGGATTAGAAGACTGAAATTGCGGAATCTCGATTGAGGATTATCCGCATCGTAGGGACATGTCTAGTGTGGTGGGCTTGGCAATAATGTGGGTCAAAGGTTGGCTTTAATAAAAAAAAAAGGCCAATAATTAAATTAAAGGCCGATTTTTGAAATAGTGTTGTGAAGAAACCCGATGGTTGTACCAAAATTAAATTCTGTTGATGATTATTATTTTTGAAAAATGAGCCACATAATAATATATTTTATTCAAGATATGAAAAAATATATTTATAATTATCTATCCTTAAAAGTCCTTGTAATACATGTATGTATAGTTACTAATATTCTTGTTTAATATTTGAAAATAATTTTACCATTTGTCTATTATTATTATTGCAGTTTTTTTATTTGTTTAATAACATTTATTATGAACACATTGTTTTAATTATCGTATTTACTGTTGAATGATATTCATGATATTAAGTAAGTAATGTTTGCCAATGCTGTACCTAGATACTAAAATCTCAATATTAGTGCTTGATTAGTTTATAGGAAACCACAGATTTTGTATTAGATAGGTATAAAATAGAAGTACTGCCTTAACATAAAAATGTACTCTTCCTAGGAGCCATTTTAGAAATCGGAAGCAACTTTTTAATTAAATTACGTGTCCACATAGAACATCGGGGACGACCTTTTTGTCAACTAGTTCATATCTACAGTACAGACCCATTAGTAAAATGAAATCTGTATAACTTTGGCTTATAAACAGGATTAATCGAGTTCTTTCTCTTGTTTCGTATCGATGGTATAGTACGCGCTTTGTATTTACTCCGTGAGTACGCGCCACGAAAGTTGAGACTTGACGAGCAGCAGTAGAGGGGGGAGGGAGTGCAGGTACTGTCGTGTAAAACATAATTATATAAATTTCAGGAATTCATTAGGTTTCGATAGTACAATGACTATATGAAGAAAATGTGTTAAGTAGATCATCTCTTTTTAAAACTTTCCGTTTCTTTATGAACTAGTTGGACAGAATAGAAAAAATATAGACTGTATAGAATAACATAAATTAGGTATAAAAAGTAAGTGGATTATTAGTTCAACACTCAGTTCTTATGACAAAATTTAGCAAGTTTGTGTAACTCACAGATTACGTTTCGGTTGTTCATGAAAGGGAAATAGAACCTCGCCATAGCTTATACAAGCCGCGTGCTGCAATAGCCTAGTCTAATTATAAACACATACATAGATATAATTAAAGCAGGATTGTATAGTTCCGGTTATGCTTATAGTTACAGATGTCCCTATTGTGCGCCTAATTAAATAGACAGAAGATTTCCAATCGACGAAATTTACAAAAGTATGAAACAATTTACTAACATAATAGTTTCGAAGTGAATTGGTCTTTTTAGGTGTATAATAATGTGTATATATATAAAGAGCATTGGTGGCCGAGTGGTAACGGCCGCGGCTTACGAGTTGTAGGTTCGAACCCAGACAGGCGGCGCTTTAGTTTGTGTAAATTATTTCATCACCACTGCTCTCAAAACGGTGAAGGTAAACATCGTGAGGAAACCGGCATGTCCTAGAACTAAAACTTCGAAGACATGTGACATCTACCATCCCGCACTGGGCCCGCGTGGTGGATTACGGCCCACTCCCTCTCACAGAAAGAGGAGGCCTGTGGCCCACTAGTGTGAACATTATAGGCTGATTATGTAGGTGTATAATTGGGAATCGATATAGGCTTTCCAACAGATAGTTGATGTTGTAATACAATAATGTTTATTAGCTCATTGTCATTCATTGTATTTCCTAAGTGTCTAACATTATTATACTGAATAGCAAGTTTGAATTTGTAATTATGGTAATACCGACTTCGTAAATATAAGTCTTCCTCAGTAAAGCAGTGAAAGCTTCCATTTACTTGCTGTATATTAAAATATATTGATAGGAGCACAATTTGAGTATAAGTCTGGTGTGGGCATAGTCCGTTATATGCTTACACACTTTTAAGAATTATTATGAATATAATGTTTTTGATTTAAGGGAATTTTCCTTTATTTAGTGGTTTCCATAATCAAAAGTTTAATATTACCTATTAGTAGTGGTTTAAAAATTTGTCTTGCCTTATATTTGTATTTTGAGCAATTTTTGTAGTTAGTAAGCAATTACTGAAGAAATAAAATTCTATGTTATGAATTTAATGTTTAATTTACAAATTTAATATCCCAATAAGTTACATAGTTTTCTTTTGTAAAGTAACATTTCGGTTGTATTTTTACACATGAATGCCCTGGGTAGTTAATAGACACAAATCACAACTACTAACATCCAAAAAGTAATGCAGAAAAGCACTACTGTACATTCACATTAACAAAACAGTTATTAATGCAACTGCAGAGTAAATGTATGGACACAATAATATAGAGTTTATAAAAATAATAGTTTTGTTCATCATGCTCTAATAAGTAGTGGTCATATCATTTTCCACATATTTGTTTTGCCTTTACACAATTTATTTCAATTATTAACTTCTAAAGATTGCAATATACATCATTTTTATTGAATCATAATGTATTATTATGATTCAATACTAATTATGATTGCATCATACTAACACAAATAATACTAATAATTTATGATTATAGTCCCCTATCATTATTATTACTTAACTCAGAATATACTCAATACACTATCATACTTATTCTACACAAATAATTTTAGACATATAAATTATACTGGAAAACTACTGTAAGACTTTAAACAATTATTTGGCCACTGTCTAATTGAGGTGTAACTATCACTATGGTCACTATGTGGAGTGGCTAAGATGTTTTGATTGACTATTATGTTACACACATATATTTTATCATAATAAATACTTACTCAGGAAGGCACATCCTGAATCTATTAGCCTTATCTCTGGCTATACAAAATATTATTTAGGAGCCAAGTTGGCAAAACACTACACATTGAGTCTAACTAAATAGTAGTGACCAAGTGTTTGATATATATACTGCGTAACATCTTTATATATGGAGAATGCTTAAAAGTGCATTGTATACAATTACATAATATTACAGATAAGTGATACAAGTAATAAAGTAAATTAAAAGTGTAGTGAAATCCATTACTGCACCATGCACAATGCATAATGGTCTATGGAACAAATATTCCTTCTTAATCTAAATACCAACATTTTATCATCAAAACACTGCATAACAAAAGACAAAAATATAACTTACTCCTGGGACCCTTAACCTGATATACTACATACATCTAGATGTTATAATAATTTATTGAGAAGTGCTATTGATTGAAGTAGGAATCAATAGTAAACATTTAATTTTGTTTGGTATAATGTTACTATTGATCAGAATCACTGTCATCAATAGCAACACCCATTAATCAGAAAAAGTCATGGTACGTGTTACTTGAAGTGTGCACGGGCTTCCTCTTCAACTTCTCTTTAATCAAGTCACACGGAGATTTTGTGCTAAAATCAAATCTGATAATGTTTGAAGGAACTTTCTCTCGCAAATATGGTGCTGCCACAGGTCTCAAACGAGAAGTTAACACTTTTCCAAAGGCTGAGCACTTTCCCATCTTGATTTTCTCTTTCAGTATGTAAGACATGTCTGTTTTAATAGGTAATAATGGCTCGGGCTCTGGTGGTGGTATTGATTCTAGCGATCTTGCCCGATTTGGAGAATTGCTAACAAACTCTTTGTAGTCCAAAACCAGTGACTCAAAGGAGCTGCTGGGGCTGATGACTTCCTGTGTGTGTTGTGTTTCAAGTTGACCCGGTTTCTGCACAGCTTTCATCAGATCAATCACACAATTTTGCTCCTCGATTGCCATCTTTCTCATCTCCTCTTGTAGTTTCTCTTGTTCAATCTCTTGTTGCTTTTTGAGTTCTTTAGCTTTGAGCATGTTGGACAACTGCTCTGAGAGGACATTGGTGATGGGGCTCTCACTTAAACTGAATGTCGGGATAGGTAATCTTTGTGGTGGAGATGTGAGCCTAGTGTCTGACAATCCCCGAGGGAGATTTAACATCGGCATTGGCAACGATCCAACCCGCCCATCTTCGCTGGGACTGTCGTTCAAATTACACTTTGATAAATGACTGTCCACCAAAGCAAAAAGAGACGTAAACGAACTCGAATCAGTCATCTTGACTAACAATCACCTTTGTACTCAAGTCAAACAAACAATTTGGACATGTTCTAGAGCAAAACACTGTACTACAACACTACGCGATAAATTTATAGGGTTTATCAAAATAATGCGTCATATCAAGTACGTTCATCTTATTTACTACTGTAACTTTATTTTTGTTTACGAAACGCGAATGTTGAAGAAATCGATGAAACCACCCATAGACAAGAACATTTCACAACATTATTTTTTGTGAATCTGCACTATTTATGTAGTAGTACACAGTGTCTCTATGGTCAAAATAAAATTAAAAAAATATTTCTTATCGTAAACGTGTTTCAAATCATCAATATTTACACATTGTGATGCCACCATCACAATGTGTAAATATTGCCACGAATAAAATTGCCAAACAGTTAGGTAACACTGAATTTTCTAAAAAGAAATGAGCGGCAACATTGTTATCAATGTAAATTCGTAAACGTCATAAAGATAGCTACTAATAGCTAGTCTGTGGTACAACGTAAGACGGAGTGTATCCCGAACGAAACGGGAATCGGGAAACTTTATAGCAAGTCGTGTATTTAAGTTGTTAAAATTCTTCTGAACGAAAATCTTTGCTGATATGCGCCATAGTGAGTTTCTAAAAGCGGTTTCGTCGTCCTGCGCTAACCATGCCAGGCGCAAAATATGAACAGCTGCCTTTGAAGTCAGATGGTGAAGAGGACGTGTTTACAACCAAGCCGAAGCCGAAATGGTCTGATGTGTGCGTCCAGAAGAGCTTGCTGTCCTTGGGTCTGATTCTCCTCTACTTCTCGCTGTCCATCGGTCTAACATTCTACCAGAGATGGCTCCTGACGGTAAAACTTCTGTTATCAGTTACATATGTTTGCTTTACATTTTACCTGTATTATATTTTTTTGCGACGTTTAATGTTTATTAGTTGGTTGCTATGTTTGAACTTAAGTTTGCTGCTGTGCGTACATTGGCGTATTATTTTTATAGATGAATGTTTCTGATATGCTGTTTAGAGTTAGGTATAATATTATTTGCTGTTGTCTTGTTTATCTCGCATGGCAGTATCACACGCTGGGCTTCCCCTTGTTATAGTTACGTCACCTAATATTTTGTTTATGAGAAATATGATAAGTATTGCAAAACTAATAGTTGAAACCATACAAACCCAAAAAATATTATTATTTAGTGAAATCTTTGATTATGTTTAGTATGCTGAATATATTTGCTATGGTATTCGTCTTACTGTTTGTTCTAATAAGAATTACTTAATTTTATTACAACAGTAATTTCATAAATAAATAAGTTTTATGATTTGTTTGTTTTAAGATAAATAAACCATGGACTTATTAATAAACTAAATTATTTTGGTGGGTTATACATACATATACATAGTAAGCTAAATAATAAATTGCTGACATAACATAATATTACATATTATACAACAAACAATTCCAATATAGAAAAATAAAAGTCTGATAATAATTGAAATAAATTATAGGTCCTGTAATATTATTCAGTTATCTCTGCAAACTTCAGCTCAAATATATTTAAAAAGGTATTTGCCTTACAACGTTATAGATCAGATAGTGCTGGGTTTATCTGAATACACTAGATACTATTATGTTTTATATAAAAAACCCATAATAAAATAAACAACACTATTTTATTTGAAAATTGTCTTATTACTGTAATTTACTGCCGGTTATTAATATTTATTACAATAAAAAGTATCAACTGCTTAATTATGTTGGCACATGACAGCTGTCAAAAGATCAAATACCTACAATTTAGGAATAATTAAATACTATTAAGTATTTTTATAATCATATTATGGCTCCTAGCTTTGACAGTTTAATGTAGGTAGGTACTTAATATAATAATTTATTATTTGTATGTATCAGCTGATTTAAATTAATATTACAAGGCAACCAAACCAGACAACTAAACTAATACTCATCAAAACTCAGCCTATCATTTTTAAATATTTTACCAGACATACTCACAGACAGACATATTATTATTAATAATAAAATTATTCATTAATAATAATTGATTAGTGTTTTTGTAAATTCAAACGAATTCAGTTCTTTACATCTGAATCCATAATGAGCATAAATCTAAGGAAAATCTACAGGCCATCAAAAAAAAAACCACTAGTTTTATGTATTTTTGCATAAAAATGTGGAAAACATTCTTGAAAACACCTTTTGTTTTTTTTTTTTTTAACTTGAAATGTTGTTGTCATGTAAATTACATTCATATGTTTGCTATGATTAGGTACATTGAATAGTTTACAAGTATTTTTCTATGTGAACAATGTATCAATTTGTGCTATTACATTCAATGTAAAGACACTCAGTATTACCTTTCGGAAAGGTTCGACTAGTTTCGTAAAAACTCGTGTTACTATACAACATCGTCAACAGCTGGGTATAGCCAATTAGCCAGAAGTATTTATCCTTCGTTCATGTTATGGCCAGATTCTGGTTAGGGCAGATTCTGTTTAAGGCAGATTATTGTTAGGGCAAATTCTTGTTACGACAGAAGTACAGTCATTACGTAAAACAAAAAATAAAATAAATTTCAATATAATGTACCTATTTATTTTAAATAACTTAACTTTTTAACGTTACAGGAAGTTATTGCGTACGTATACTTACGATGAGTTAGTCAATTATCACTTTTTATTTTTTCTTATATTTTTTTTTATCAGATAAATTATCCAGACAACTGTAATTTCGATTTCTTCAAGGCTTGTTTAAATTTAATTTATTCGTCATTTTTTTTTATAAGCTTCTTTTGTCGCCTTTGACTAGAGATAGATTTTGGTAAAGACTTCGTTTGCTCTATTTTCCTATCTTAGAACATGGCTTCTTTTTTCAGAAGTAGAATAAAATAAAAGATAGTCGGATTCCTGGGGAAACGAGCACTCATTCTCCGATGCCAACCTTCAATGGCGTTGGTCGTCCGAATGTTTTCGCGATAGCAGCTGAACGTCTCACTACCCACTGCCTTGAAAAATAATGGTTAAAGTCAGAACACGCCTTGCAATCAGTAGCTTCCTCTCGAATGGCTAAATAACCGTAAGGTATCATATTCAGTTGCAATAGTGGGACCATGGTATAAAGACGAGTAATTTTATTCCCTTCTGCTGTTTTAAAAAAAAAAACACGAACGAAGGGTATTTATTATGTTCTGTGGTATAGTCCGAGCCGTCGTAAGTTGTTCTAAGTAGTTAGAACTACCTGGCAACTTAGGATGTTATCAACAGCCCTTTCGTAGACGTCACGATGCACGAACGCACGACCTTATATCAGCAAAGGACATCGACGCGCAAACTGTTACCTTGAATTCAGTAGGTACACGATTATATTTCATCGCTGGTGCGTAAAGAATCATAATTATACCTACCGTATGCCACCACCAGCGGTTAATAAAAAAACCGGCCAAGTACGTGTCAGACCCCGCACAATGAAGGGTTCCGTAGTTGGGATGAATTTATCCCGAAAACAAACGTAATAATGTAGTTGAAAAACATCAATGTATGTCACCGTCAATTATTCAACTAGAAATGTATGTTTGTAATTACAAAAAAATGGGTGATAAAACTACAAATTATCGATTTCGGAAGTAGGTACCCTAAAGGTTTTGATTTATTTGCGAGTATCAAAATATGTCGCATAAATCGCCGTATTTTTTTATTGCGTGGACTTAGAAGCGTACGTATTTGATATTAATTTCAACTTGATACCTCCACGCGTTCCTGAGAAAAAGGGTCTTGACAGACAGACAGACAAACAGAAGGACAACGAAGTGATCCTATAACGGTTCCGTTTTTTCCTTTTGAGGTACGGAACCCTTAAAACAACTATTCTATTTATTTTGATTTTGTAATTTTTTTCCCTCTAGATATTTTTATAGCTACTTTAACATTAATCCTCAACTTACTACTACCATAAATTTATTTCAATATTAATGCTGCAGTATTTTCGATATATCGGAGGATGAGCAATTTGCAATTGACAGGTATTGCATGCATTTGTGGTATTTTAGACTCTGTATTGTGTATCAATATTATGTTATTTCGATATCCGCCCAGCACGCTGAGCATGACCAATTCTATCTCTGTTCTAACCAGGGACCATTCTGGTTACCATTTTAGAAAAACCCTATCGAAAACCCTTTGAATGGAAAGGGTTTTCGATAGAGTTTTCTAAGCAGTTAATCATAAACCCATACGGTGTGGGTAATTTTGAATGGCTTAAACTAAGCCCTTCAAAAGGGTTACCCATACCGTATGGGTTTTTATCAAAAACCCTTTCAACGGGTAACCAGAATTTAATTTAAGCCGTTCAAAAGGGTTACCCATATCGTATGGGTTTTTGATTAACCGCTTAGAAAAACCCTATCGAAAACTCTTTCAATGGGTAACCAAAATGGTCCCTGGTCATAAATAGACTTGTTGACTTCTATAGAAGAAAACCATCTTGCCATCAGCCTGTCAGTCAGACTTAGACAAAGGAAACAGTCACTTAATGCAAATACCACAATTGTATGAACACTGGTGAATGTAATGCAATTTATTAATGTCCCCCAGTGGTTTATAAATGTACTGATGACTACGGTCAAGAGTAGGGGTGGATCAGTGTACCTAAAGTACCTCTATTTCATAACACTGTGGCTTTGCCCGCTGCGCTAAAGTGCTACTAGCAGAAGGAATTTCTTTGATTCCATAAATTTCCAATTCTTGAGCCTTTACCTAAAGATTGGACCATGTATTGAATAATCGACGCGCTGATTGTTAGCTGCCATTCCGAAATATGGTATATTATAGTATGGTACGAGCCGTGCGTTACGAAATAGGCTCGCGTTATATCTCCGGTAAAAAGGGGTTTTTGGTGGTCTGCTACTGTACGATACGCGTCATTTTCTGGACCACACAGTTGGACAAATTGTGGCTATACTCGTACTCGTACAAAGCTGCAAACAAGGTGATTTTGCATGTTCACACCGTAAAACGTGATGTACGTGATAGCCTAAGGTATGGTACCGGAATCGAAATGGGTTAGACGCTACATAAGAAAATAATAAGCAATATTGAATTTTAGATATTTATTTCACGCTGCTAGACGCGCCGCTGGGCAGCGCGCCCTTAAACAGCGGTGCACACAAACGAGAATAGTACCGCGCGTTCCGCTGCTGTGAGACAGTCGTGTACAATGAACGTTAATGCGGTTAGAGGCGGCTTACGGCGCGTCTCAACGGCGCACAGTGGATCGTCCCCATACAAGAGGTGTGACATAGAATAAAAAATTGGAAAAGTATTTAATAAAATAAAAAAAAAATACAGTTGCATTCCTCTATTAAAGAACAACAAAAATTGTTATAGTTAAACTATTTCACGAAGTCCTCTCTTGTCGCTCTAATGGCGGTAAACATAAGGTTCAAATTGCAATAACCAAACGGACTTCGTGAAATGGTTTAACTATACCACGCTTTTTTTATTTGACCAGCGCTTTCGGAGCGGTTCGATGAAAACTGTTATTTTTGTATGGAAACGAACACAAAAATGTCTGTATCTCATGATTCCCTCCTTGTTTCGATTTGCGGTTTTCACTACTGTTATTTACTCATTTTATGCCACATTTTCTTCAAAGACACATGGTGCCCCCAAAGTGCCCCTTCTGAGATATTTTGCCTATAGTAACTATCTTTGTTATTGTATTCCTGATGGAATGGAGGTACATTAAGTATACTTATTACTGAGAATAAGCCATCACTAAGTAGTTCCTTAAATAACAGGTGCATTTGTGAGTACTTTAATGACTTATCAACGCTTTTGTTGCAATATAACAAAAGCGTTAATGAATCATTAAATAACGACTACCAGCACTGCTTAATCTAATTAGTTATTGTAATTACTATGTTAACAGCCCTTAAGCTCTGCATTGTGATTGGCTCATATCATCATTAGCATATCAAATTCATTGCTAGTTGCAAACTTGCTGCCCTATATATTTTAGTGTGTTTTGCAAACATAATTCAGTTGTAATTATAACCTCTACCAAGTGTTGTCATTATGGCTTTCCATGGATTTTCTACTTATCTAGATCTTTATGTTGCTCTTCGTAATCATAAAGATATTCATGACTATGAACATTTATTTAACACATTGAAGTCGAATAGTAACGTCCAGTTAAGTGAAAATGATGTGTCAGATCTAAAGAACTGGTGTCGTCGATTTTGCTATCGGATTTACTCCAAATGGGTGCAGTCAAGAAGGACAGTCGACAAGTTCATGGCCAAGAACAGAGACTGGTTAAGTTCAGATATCATTTGGCCAGATTGCTTTATGGAAAATATTGTTCACACTGAAGAAGCTGAAAATACGACAGAAGAGGTAATCAGTCCATCAAAATCGGATGCTTCAACTTCAACATATAAATCTCCTCGCAAACGCTTTGAAGATTTATCGAGTAGACAGAAAAGAAGACGTGTTGATGAAAATATTGCTAGTTGCAGTCGTCCAGGTGAGCTTTTACATACTGTTGAAAGTGCACTTAGTCTACCGGAAAAATTGATGTGGCCAGAATAATGAACCATTTGCTGGGAAATCCTGAACACGTCTCAACAGTTTTGAATGTCCTGGAAACTAAACAGAATACTTTGCTTCGTGAAGTTCCTACTCACAAAGCACTTGCTCTTTACGTTTACATGTAGTTATCCAAGTGACGTTACATCACACTTAGGGACTTTAGTTTTAAAGAAGGTCATGCGAAATACCCAAGCTATTACATGTTAGTGAAAGAAAAACTTAAGTGTTACCCGGCAAAAGAAGACGTAACTGTGACTGATACTTCCGCAAAGATACGACTCCAAGCCCTCTTTGATCTCACAGTTAGGAGGCTGATCGATTCACTTGAATCGAATTTTGATGCTGGTGAACAACTTGTGCTTCACAGTAAATGGGGTTTTGATGGAGCTTCGAGTCAAAGCATTTATCATCAAAGGACAACAACAAGTGAACAAGATTTATCCAGTGTATTTATGGCAAGTCTTGTACCTCTTAAGTTAGTGACTTCTAGTGGAAGCACAGTGTGGCAGAATGATCGGCCATCGTCAACCACATATTGTCGCCCGATTTCATTTACGTTTATAAAAAAAACGGAAGCAAATGTAAAGGCTGAAATGGATATATTTAAGACCGAGATTCGTGGACTGAACCCAACTAATTGCGGCAATGCTACTATTACGCACAATCTGTGGTTAACCATGATTGATGGTAAGGTGCATTCAATCATATCTGGAACATCGGCAGCAGTGTGTGATTTGTGCAAAGCTCGCCCAAGCGAGATGAATAACTTGGCAGAAGTGAGAGCTAAACCTGTGAATGAAGATTTATACAAGCATGGATTTAGTTCGTTGCATGCTTGGATTCGTTCTATGGAGTGTTTTATTACACATTGCCTACAGAATGGACATAAAATCATGGCAAGCAAAAGGTGACGACAATAAAAAATAGTTAAAGATAAGAAAGAAGCTATTCAAGCAGCTTTCCGAAGAAACACAGGCTTACTTCTGGATGTTGTAAAGCAGGGTAGTGGCAATACAAACACTGGAAATGCTGCTAGAAGGTTTTTTGCAAACCCTGAAATGACTGCGGAAATTACAAAATTAGACGTAACTGTTGTTTTGTGCCTAGCCTTTTTCCAACCGGTTCCGATTCCGGTGTAACCGGATGCAGCAAAATTCCAGTATTTTACATGGACCGACTGCCTATCTGACCTCCACAACCCACCCGTGTTCCTTCCGTTGCCTGTGTGCCAGGGCCGCGATATCCCTTTCGGACAAACTCGCAACACTGGCAGGTATTGGCCCTAACGGACCCCGCCAGTTGGTCCTGACATCAGACCTCCACCGTATGCTCCACCGTGTCCTCCGGGCGGTCCACACAGTGGTGACACCCGGGCGTTTCGTCCCGCTTTATCCTGAACAGGAACCTCCCGAAACAACCGTGTCCGGTGAGGACCTGCGTCAGGCGGAAGGTGAGGACGCCGTGGCGCCTCTCTAGCCACACCTCAAAGAGGGGACTTATCGCCACAATTGTTGCGACAATCGCGCTCTCCATGTCGCTATGCGACCCCGCCGGAACTCTGTCCGCTGAGCCATGATTTCTCGCGACAGCGGAGTTTCACCCCGGCGATTCGCCACTCCCAGAAGTGCGCGAGGACTTTTGCCTCCAGATCCCACAGTGGCAGTCCGGCAAGGAGGCTCGCCGCCTCACGGGAGACCGTGCAGTAATCCCGTACCAGCTTGATGGCCATGACCCTTTGGGACGCGTTCAACCGCTGGGCTGGTCGCAACCTCAGAGAACGCACACCAGGGCCCCGTAAAGGGTCATGGACCGCCTGATCCCCGCGTAGAGCCTCCGGCAGAAGGCGTTTGGACACCCTAGATTGGGCAGGACCCGATTCAAGGCAGCCCCAGCCCGCTCCAGTCTGGGAGCCAAACGTCGGAGTCGACTCGACACCGATGTGAACCCCTCCCGCCGTTATCTGGGACCTGACAGTGGCGAGTTCCGAGGACCATAAAAACACATGGCCTCGGACTTGTGCAAGACCACCTCGAGTCCTAATTGCCGGATCCTATTGACGATTGTAGCAACCCCATACCGATGCACCCTAAGACTGGCTTTTTACTAGTGCTGAGCGACGCAGTGATGAAAAGCCAGTGAGGTGAGGGAAGATACAAAACCAAAAACGTCACGTCTGTAATCCTCGAAAGGTAAAGCAGAGGTGTACCTATCTATAGTACGAGTACACCCACATTTCCTCCCATGTAATAGGGGGCTAGCCTCTTGCCATCAACCGGGCACAAATCCAGACAGCGGGCTGCTATTCTGTAATTTCTTATGGGAAAGCAATAAAACCATTACCGATTACCAGGTTGGGCAAACCTGGTAATCGAATCCAGGACTTCATGCTCAGCGGTGGCGCTTGCGCGCACTATACTCGTACCAACGAGGCAATATCAAAAATGGACCAATATTATTGGTGGATTTTATTCTCGCTTCTTCGCCAGCTGTGGTGGAAATCAAGCCAGAAACAGCAAATACAGCTTATTCTAATACGTCATCAGTCGTTTAGTCACTTTGTGAATGCAAAATATTTACCGTGCGCGTGCTCAAGGCAGTCGGGCCTCAAAATGACAGTTATGATAGCATTGTTTCACTTTAATTAACTTAGATATTACAAGCGATTATTATTTGGAGTAATTTTTTTAACCAAAATTGTATGCATTATTCTTGAGATTGGACATTCTATGTACCTATACACTTAATAAAAAATCTTAATTTCACGGACAGAAAAGACACAGACTAAACCGCTGGATCTAGGAGTTTGAAATTTTGTATAAGAGTTCCTTAAATACCGAAGGTAAGTACTAAAGACAGTTTTTTTGAAAAGTTATCACCTAAAGGGGTAAAATAGGGGAGGACCGTTTGTCATTTTGCCGATAGAAATCCCATCGTGCACACGACATGCCTTACAATAATCCTATTCCAAGGCTTTTAATTAAACCTATCACTGCATTTTGTTTTTATTGTCTAATCTTTAAGTAATCTCTAAACCTGGGGGTTTACTCCGAAGCGATAATCCGAAGTATCGGCCGAATGTTCGGCCATTTTATAACTTCCACAGTTTCCTTTTTAGACTGAGTCCTTGCCCGACTTCAAGTCACATTTTTGATTTTGGCTTATCTCTTTGTCGTTTTTTTTTCTTTGCCGGAGTTTGCCGTAGTTAGACGTAGTCAAGAAACGCCCGAACAGTCGGCCGATACTTCGGATTTATGTTTTGGTTTCCGTACGTAGTTTTCGGGTGACCACTGAAAATTAGCGCTGTGCTGTGGGTCCCCCATAGCACAGAATCATGCTGAGCCTTCATGTCACAGTGGTCTGTGTTCATAAGTATAAATCTGTATTGTTTTATATTTGAATTATCATAATATATCAAAACCGCATAAGTACACATTTCTATGAAAGTTAGGTACACACCTAGCCTTGGAATAAAATAATTGATGACCGATCGTGGGGTACTACAATACAGCCGACAGGATGTGCCACGTTCAGTGCATTATTAAATTGTTGTGTTTTTTTTTAATGATTAAATTAGCGGTGGCACGGTGCAGCTGATGTGGTATATAGTGCTTTAACCATTGAATTTGGTCACGTTCAATTATTACCAATAGCCTAGCAGTAAAAATAACATAACATCACGCCTGTTTTCCCCGAAGGGTTAGGCAGAGGTGTATCTATAGTAGGCCACATTCACCAGTTATTTTTGTAATACGGGCCAGCCTATTGCCATCAACCGGGCACAAATCCAGACTCCGGACTGCTACAGAGAAATTCTTGATAGAAAAACCCAATTACATTTTTCCTGGCCTGGGAATCAAACCCCAGCCCTCATGCTCAGCACTAATCATCAGTAGCTCTTGTGACCACTAGACAACCAGGCAGTCAAGCAGTAAAGTGTTGTGTTATAAAAAAGAATTAACCAATTTTGATGTAACTCTACTCATCTTTGGAAAGAAACTGTCTTGACTGGAAAGTCAGACAACGTGTATTTTACATGTCCGAATGAAAAACGGAACGCATATAGAATCACTCGCGTGGCTGTCTGTCTGTCTGTCCGTCTAAAGTTAAGTTGAAATTTGGTACAACTTCAACTATCAATTTCTGTGAGCCAAACAGACGGGTTACGTAAATAAATAAATAGTTCTAAACTTATTTAAAAAAATAGATAAAAAGCTGGATAAACAAAGAGTCATGGCCGCCGCCACCCAATACCTGGGGTTACCTACTACATTATTACAGCCGAAAGACATCCACTGCTGAACATAGGCCTCCCCCAATCACCGCCACTTCGACCGGTTCTGTGCTTCCCGCATCCAGCGGATTCCTGCGGCCTACAAAAGTTCATCGGTCCACCTTGTTGGAAGCCTACTGATAAAAGGCACCAAAAGATCGTAAAAGAATGTCACCCACCCAACTGCCCTGAATCACAACTGTCAAAGAATGACAGTTTTTGATAAACAATTAATTTCCCTTTTTTAACCGACTTCCAAAAAGGAGGAGGTTATTATCATGCACACTTGCTTTTCCAACTCGCTTTAGACCGCGTTGGTAAAATAGTTGAAGTTGGCATTGCATGCCCGAAAAAAAATTGAATTATGTTCCTGGACATTGCAACATGAGATTCCTTAGATCACAGGCTAATTGAAATGACGTCAATACTTTTTCTAATTGTTTTGTTACCGATGTTTGTTTTATGTTGCTTAAGCTTTCTTTTTAATTGTCTCAGCGAATGTTATGCTATGAATTTGAAGAATGATTGATAAAGATGACGTAATGTGTTAAGTACATATGTTATTCCAACTGTATAAATAAGTCGAAAAACACGCACTGTGTTGTACCTCTAAAAAAATGTTTTTTGCGTTTTATGACTTTTCTAGTACTCAAACCTCAATTGGTCCAATAGAGTTTTTTGATCCTTATAAGAAAGAGGATAGATTGGCATAAAAAAAGTTTTTGTGAAAATTGCCCATTTTCCTGCTGACTGTAAATTTTTTCAAAATCTGTGAATGGGGATGAAAATTCCATAAAAAATTATGGATAGTATCTTAAGAACATTTTCGCGTAGCTGCAACGGATAAGGTACTTCCCCTTACTGCCCCGCTGAAAGTTTCCACCCTGTATAACTAAATATTCTGTGAATATTTCAAGCGTCTACCTGTTGCCGTTATCAATATCGAGCAAAAACGAGCAAAAAAATCAGCATTACAACTCTCTAAGTTCATAAAATCCTACTGAATGATTATTTCAGAAATAGTTATTCAATAGGATTTTACGAAGAGAGTTAGTTGTATTGCCGATTCTAATGATTATAATTCTGTAAAGCCATATTTGTTACGGCCGCGAATCGTATTTAGATCAACATACAACCTGTTACTGACCTGCAAATACCTGCATTGCTTACCTTGTTAGATTACTATTACTTCTAATAATATCTTGAATTTTTGCAAGTTTAGTACTTAATCTCGACACGGTTGGCGCAGTGGTTAAGCGATTGACTGCTGCGCTGCGTGTCGCGGGTTCCATTCCCGCACGGAACAAATATTTGTATGACCTACAAGTAGTTTAAATGTTTGTAAATGCACCCACGATACAGGAGAAATTCCTAGTGTGGGGCAACGTTAAAAAAAAAAAAGTTAGATTACTATTACTTCTAATACTATCTTGAATTTTTGCTAGCCTAGTACTTAATGTTAGATTAATATTACTTCTAATACTATCTTGAATTTTTGCTAGCCTAGTACTTAATGTTAGATTACTATTACTTCTAATACTATCTTGAATTTTTGCAAGCCTAGTACTTAATGTTAGATTACTATTACTTGTAATAATATCTAGAATTTTTGCAAGCCTAGTACTTAATGTTGACACGGTTGGCGCAGTGGTTAAGTGATTGACTGCTGCGCTGCGTGTCGCGGTTTCGATTCCCGCACGGAACAAATATTTGTATGACCTACAAGTAGTTGTTCCGGGTCTGGCTGTTTGTGTATGTGAGTTTAAATGTTTGTAAATGCACCCACGATATAAGAGAAATTACTAGTGTGGGGCAACGTATAAAAAAAAAAAGTTAGATTACTTATACTTCTAATACTATCTTGAATTTTTGCAAGCCTAGTACTTAATGTTAGATTACTATTACTTCTTATACTATCTTGAATTTTTGCAAGCCTAGTACTTAATGTTAGATTACTATTACTTCTTATACTATCTTGAATTTTTGCAAGCCTAGTACTTAATGTTAGATTACTATTACTTCTAATACTATCTTGAATTTTTGCTAGCCTAGTACTTAATGTTAGATTACTATTACTTCTAATACTATCTTGAATTTTTGCTAGCTTAGTATTTAATGTTAGATTACTTCTAATACTATCTTGAATTTATGCATGCCTAGTACTTAATGTTAGGTTACTCGGAGAAATTATTATTTGCTATTTGATTATTTGGAATTTTCCATTTTTCTGCGCAATTTTCATAATTTTTCGTTCCGTAAGATACTTCTACAAAGTAGTAGAAAACTTAAAAAAAATATGAATAAAATCGGTGAAGTCGTTCTCAAGTTATGCCGTGGCCAGGGGAAATAGGGATTCCTTTTATATATATATACTGATTCTTTGTAAATTCAAAGTGATCATATAAAAGCGGAAAATTAAAAAGTCAAAGGTTGAACTAATTTCATGCCCACTGTACGAGTCATGTATCGTACCATGGCACGCGCGAATTGTTAGATAGGCACTTTTCCGTCGCCTTACACAAAATATAGCGTGACGCGACAGTACACGAACAGCGTGAAACAGAAATACCTACTTGTGTTTTTTATATTTTTATGTGTGTGCAATATTTATGTAACTCTGTGTTGTTATATTATGTTAATCCTTATCGTTTACACGAACAGCGCGGCAGCGTTCATAGTCAGCTGTACTCATTCACACAACATTCATATAGCATTAGTTACGTGGTAGTTGAATATATTCAATAAACCATCATCTTTGGCTATCCGTGACTTATCATTCAAGCTAACATACTCGTACAAGGTGTATGCGACCCATTCAGCAGCGCATACAACCACAATTCCAATTTAATTAGACTTTTTTAAATTTTATTGAATTAAAATACAAAAAAAATGATCTTTCAAGTATTTTTCAAGTTGCCTTTGAGCGGTATCTATATCTATACCTACTAATAATAAAGCTGAAGAGTTTGTATGTTTGTTTAAATGCGCTAATCTCTGGAACTACCAGTCGGATTAGAAAAATTATTTTCGCATTTTATAGCCCAATTCTTGAGGAAGGTTATAGGCTATTTAGGTTAGACTTAACATCACGCTATGACCCTGGGGTTCCGAGCAAAAAGAAAAAAAAGTCGGAAAGAACGCTAAACGAACGCCAGAGCGTGGGTAGGCGGTCGATACGATGCGACTTGGTGGGTCGGTGGCCGAAAAATCACGCGGACGAATTTGCGGGCGGAAGCTAGTAATCAATATTTATTTATTGCCAAGTGCTATGGTAACAAAACCACCTTCTCATTTCCAGGACTTCAAATTCCCACTCACAGTGGTGATGTACCACCTCATAGTGAAGTGGATCCTGTCAGTCGTCGTGAGGCTGGTTCTCCACATCATCACGGGCACTCCTCAGTTGCTGCTGCCTTTCATGACGTGCCTCAAGTCAGTCGGGCCGACGGGGTTGGCTAGCGGGATTGACGTCGGCTTCTCAAACTGGGGCCTCGAGCTGGTCACAATATCCTTGTATACCATGACCAAGTCTACCACCATCATCTTTATTCTCGGCTTCGCGATTCTGCTCGGGCTTGAGAAAAAGGTATGATTAATTTTATTCAATTTGTTAGAAAGCGTAAAGGCTCGTACAGACTAGTGCGCTATCGCGGGCGCGACGCGATACTAGTAGCACAATTTCTGTGTCGGTGCCTGTCGCGCCCGCGATATCGCGCGTATCTGTACGAGCCTTAGTACTGGTTTGCGCGTGTTCTATCTATACTTCGTTCGGGATTTAGTTTCGAACCATGTAAACAAATATGTTTTTTTGCAAAATAAACGTTATTACCTACACAAGTTCAGTTTGTGCTACAACTTCAAAGTTATTATGACTTTTCAATAGTACTACTCAGTCTGAAATCACCTTACACGGGCATAAATTTGATATTCGTTTAAGTGGAAACAACATTGGAAAAAAAGTTTTGAATAAATTTTACATATCTGACCATTGATATAATACATAATTATATCAATGTATGTGACACACAACACAAACAGTGCACTTAACAATTATGAGAATACCTACAAATAAATCACATAATGACTCCGTGAAGCGATAAAAGGAAAACAGAAATATTGAATAGGCTTCTAAAGATTTTAAATTCAATACAAAAGGTTGTTTATCATATACTTACAGGCAAATTTTCAAACCAAATTCGTGGTAGACGACAATACAGGATTACAGTCTTGTATTTTATTTAAAAGCCATGACATGTGTGTCGGTACGGACTTATGTTATCATGTTTTATTTAGGTACGTTAAATTATGATAATTTTTATTTTTTACAACTTAAATCTCTTATCTACAATTTCCAAGTAAAAAATGATCGTTTCCTAGCCGAATTCGGAAATGGATCGTTTTAAATACCTATCGTTATTTTTTGAAATGCCTTGACTGACTATATATCTAATTTGTAAAGAGTGAGAAGTAATATATATGTCAATGGATCTCAGCTTCAAAATGTGCGAGTAAAGTCAGGGTACTTGTTTTGTTTGAAATAACTATTAACTATGCTTTTGCAAATTTAAACCCGGTTAGGCTAAATGTAAACACCTCAAATTGACGTAATGTGCCAATCTGGTTAAAAATCAAGTTCCCCAACCAAGACGTATAAGCAAGAAAACTGGAGAATTTTATTAATTGTTTAGGCAGCTGGTCGTTTGGATTCATTGGTATCACGTGAAGGTTTTGTCTTTGTTCTCAGTTTTCCACTGAACTGTTTTATTTTTGACGCTTGGAAAACTTGCACATATTAATATCATGTAATATTTAAAAATATGTTATAATTTGCTTTAGAATTTTAGCGTACCGTCATCATCACCTTCCTGCCCGTGTCTCATGTAACTTATACTCCATTTGAAATAAGATTAGAAATTGATTTAAACTTTTTTACAGTCCGTTCAACCGATTTTGACTTCTTGTAGGCATAAGGATGGAATACTAGAGAATGGGCAGCAGCGTTCTCTATGCATTTTAACACCATACTGCGATCGCCAACCCGCCTGCCATCCATTATGGCAAACCCCCCCTTTGGGGGAGGCCTATGTCCAGCAGTAGACGTCTGTCGCCTGAAATGATGATGAATGATGAAGGATGTAATTAAAAGCAAAAACGTGGTTACAATACGAACTGTTTACTACAGCTGCCATTTGTCATGCCACCAACGCAATAGAAGTCAAAATCGGTTGAACGGACTGAAAAACAGGTTAATTTAAATGTCTAATCTTATTTCAAATGGAGTATATTAAGGTCGGTTTAACACGTTTTCTTTTCCATTCTCCCCTACGCGCTATCATTCACTCCCTTCTCTTTCAAATCATTCCTAACACAATCCATCCATCTTTCATTCATCACTCTTTTAGTCACATGCGTTTCCTCCATCCCCATCACATGCCCATATAAAGCCCAACGATTTCCTTTCAACTTTTTTGTTACTGGCGCCACTATCAAACTTCCCATTATATACTCATTTCTTACTTTATCCATTTCCGTCACATCAATCTCAAAATTAATTCTCGTCTCCGCTGCATGTAATTTTTGTTATCCGTCTTCTTAACGATCCAGCATTCCGATCCGTACAGTACACAGTATCGTAAGTAACTGAATAAAGTTGTAATAATATATAGAACCCGCCCGTATGTTTGTGCCCGGTTTATGGCAATAGGCTCGCCCCCTATTACATGGGACTTAAACATAACTGGCGAAACGTGGGTGTACTATAGGTACACCTCTGCCTAACCCTACGATCCAGCATTCCGATCCGTACAGTACACAGTATCGTAAGTTACTGAATAAAGTTGTAATAATATATAGAACCCGCCCGTATGATTGTGCCCGGTTTATGGGAATAGGCTCGCCCCCTATTAAATGGGACTTAAACATAACTGGCGAAACGTGGGTGTAGTATAGGTACACCTCTGCCTAACCCTTCGGGGATTACAGGAATGTATGTATGTAATATATAGAATAAAGTGTGTTTAACGAAGCAGCAAATAACTATATTTACTATCATGGTGCGTTGGACGGGTTGCACTGTGGCAGGATAATTGCATTAGCATACATTTTAGCATAACGTGATTCCTGCATTGACTGGCATAGTGCTGTCACATATATTCACATAGTCTTTGCTCCTCTATATTCTGTTACGTTGCTCTGAAAGAGCCTTTGACGATATGCTGCACTTTGGGCTGCCTGATTGATTCCTTTTTAAAAGCTTTTTAAGAGGTGTGAGGAACAGGGTGGAAAGTTTCTCATCCTCCTTATGACTACGACGAAAAAATTATCGACGTACAGTCCGTGACCTGCATTACCGGACCCCGCTTACAAAGAAGATGAATGGAAGAGGAGTCAGGTTATACAGGGCACTGACTGTACATAGGTTATGCAGGGCAGACTGTACATGACATTTGACAAAATCACAAAATTTTACTATGGCATTAAGCGTACGGGGGAGAAATCTTCATTTAATCAGCTATCTAACGAGGTACAAATTTAAAAAAAATATTTAGAGTTGCCGCCGAAACAGTCGATAGACCTCTTCTTTGTAAGAGGGGTCAGCTAACTCAGAGCACTGACCGTACCATCTATACCTACTAATAAATAAAGTGTCTGTAATGTCAAAATAACAGCTTTTTACTAAATGCATAAATGAAAGTTTAGACGGTACTTACAACAAAAAAACTATTTAATTTTTTTTGTATTTCTGTCTGTTAGTTCCGGCTAATCTCCGAAACAGCTGGACCGATTTTGACAGGACTTTCACTGGCTTAGAGCTGATGTTATAAGAAGTAACATATGTCGCGGCTGAAGCCGCGAACTGCCTCGTTGGTCTAGTGGTCGTAAGCGCTACTGCTGAGCATGAGGTCCTGGGTTCGATTCCCGGGTCGGGAAAAGTGTTATTGGGTTTTCCATCTGGAATTTCTCAGCAGCAGCCCGGAGTCTGGATTTGTGCCCGGTTGATGACAATAGGCTCGCCCCCTATTACACGGGACTTAAACATAACTGGCGAAATGTGGGTTTTACTAAAAGGTACACCTCTGCCTAACCCTTCGGGGAATATAGGCAGGATTTTATGTAATATCTTCTGATAGTATCGTAATTAAAATCATCGGTCACTTGTTACTCAATACTGCCGAAACATTGTTTTGATTCTATCAATTCCTCGTCATCGTTGATATCCACATAGCACGGAGACGCCTAGGCAGCTGCTGCTAGAGGCACCATTGTCAACACATTCCATACAAACAGCGTGACATTAGAGTTGTTGTGCGAAAAAAAACAACTCTAATGACGTACAGAAACTGACGTCGCGACGGCCGGCGATCGTCACAGACGTTGTGCCCTCGCGCTTACGGCGCCAGGAATCGCAAAACGGCGCGGCAATTCCGTGATTTGTGTTGATAGCATTGTTCGATACACTTTTGAGAAAGGCAAGTATAGACTTCTCTTTTTTGCCAAGGAGGGGGTATATGGGTAGCCAGCTGGCCTGTGGTGTTTATAGAATTACCTGAAACTCGAGTTAAGCGAGAAGGCGCCGCAAAAATAACATGTTGGTGTTTCGAACTCATGCAGTTTTAATATCCCTTTAACCAACCATTTGTACGATATGGGCTACCAATTTCAGAAGTACGAGTAATGTACCAGTCTGTACCACTATCAGAAGTTATAATAAAATCAATACAAGCAAAAAAGTATCCAGCCTGTCGGGTGCGCGTTGAAATTTGAGCCTGATTTAATTTAGGATGCGGTGCCTGGACGTGGCGAATTTCAGTGTGAATTCAGTTTTCCAGCGATATAACTTAATTACACAACTTACTGGACCTGAATTTTGGGTTAGAGCTGACACCGATATTTTATCTGATGGTTGAAAAGAAAATTGGATTGTTCATTTCCGTATAGGTAATTAGATTTACGTACACCCGTAATTTAACACCCTGTTACTGAAAGGGTAATCAACGCAAAACATTGTTATGAGAGAGACGTCTCGACTAAAATACAATAACTAAGTACTTCAGTTACTGATTAATGGTCTCTCTCAGATGTACTTAGTTGGATATCAACCCTTGACCTGGAGTTGCGTTATACTGAGTAGCAATCTGACCACAATGATTTTAAACCAAGTCATCAGCTGCCTAGCCTTCTCCCAACTATGTTGGGGTCGGCTTCCAGTCTAACCGAATACAGCTGAATACCACTATTTGACATCGAGCGACTACCTATCTGGCCTCCGGAACCCAGTTACTAGGAGAACAACATTACCCAAACCAAGTAAACAATATTAATTAATATCTACGTGTCACTCCCGTCAACCACTTCAATAAAGAAAATTGAAAGCTGCAACGACAAAGTATTAAAATCAGAATGTTAGTCACCCAGTCACACCCGGGGGTGAGTTTAAAGGGAGCCTGTCTCCCCACTCCGCTTTAAATGTATTAATTTCACCCCTCGATACATTCAGTTAATAATAATAAGCAAATACCGATGTGCATCGCAAATCCAGACTGTAAGCAAATATTTGTTGATTGGATATTTCATGAATGTCCGAAATTTGATTACTGAAGCTTCGTATATTGAACAAATATTTCTTCATTAAATCAGTTAACAATATTCTGCGCGGAATTCACGAAATTCGACTCATACACCGTGGCATTTCAATCGTCTTACAACGGCAGCCCACTTCGTGTATCTAATGACTACTAATCATTCATGAGGGTAAAAAAATATTTATTAACATTTGAATAATTAAAAAAAATAGCAGCGTTTTACCTGAAATAAAACGCATATTAAAATACTTACCTCACTGGAAGCTTTACTATGAGATGGCATTTCCGTTTCCCGTCGATTTCTTACCAGTTTTCGTACTTTTATCCCCTCAATACTTCCGGTTCAGTGGCGCCACCTGGTGGTTGCGGGTAGTTTTATAGTTCTTGTAAAAGGTGTCACGCCATTTTGTTCATTGTCTCATAGAACCAGGCAGAAATAAAGTTAAAGCTTCCAGTGAGGTAAGTATTTTAATATGCGTTTTATTTCAGGTAAAACGCTGCTATTAAACTACTTGACCGTCACTGGAAGCTTTACTATGAGATCTGTTTGTTATCGCCTGGTGACGCCACTTTGATGTATTATATATACTTGGAAGTATGTAGTACTATAGGCCAATGTGATAAAGCATGAAACTAAACAAAAGTGTAATTAATAAGTATGCCATGTAATGTAATATTACTTAAATGTATAAGTAAAGCAATTCAATTTAAAGTACCTAGATAAGTGTACTTTAGCTACAAATATAATTGTAAATATGAAAAATCATAATTTCTAATCATTAACAACCAATTTAAGAATATCCGTTCTAGGTAACATCATATTTATTCAGTAATGTTAATCGATTGGATTAAACAATTGTGTTTCTCGTCTATAAAACTTCTGGAATGTATTGGCTGATCGCCAATTTCAGGATGATTTTGAAACTAGCTTTTTGAGGCTACAGCATACCGGGTGCTACCTGGAGTGGCTGCAATGCCAGCTTCGCCAAACAGGGTCTTTACCCATCCTGCAACGACTACGTGAAGCAGGTTTAGCCGCACCTCTTACCGTAATAAATAAATTAGTTGATTTTGCCACATTACGTCTGTCGTTTAATAATGCTATAGTTCTTTCTATCCAGAATATAGGGCCCAGATTAGAATTATCGGTATTTAAAAGCAATTTCCAGCCAGATAGCCTATAATTACTGCTGTCCGTTTTGGAGCCAAACAGAGGCCATAATATTAAACCGTTATCAGATCTTATGCAATGATTAGGATCAATATTAAGCAGAGTTAGATCGTGTATTCGCCTACCAGAGCAAAGCAACAATAAAATTGCAGTATGACCTGATGTTTGAAATAGGTTATTTGAATCAATTGTGAGGCTTAGTGACCTTTGGATTTTTTAAGGCAATTGATTTTAAAACATGTCTTACTAGAACGTGTTAACTTAACCGACTTGAATTTTCAGCGTTACCTAGTGAAGATATTACTGATTTATTTAAAAGTATTGAAGTATACGACAACTTATCAATTAAGTATAAATCACACAGTCAAGGTTTTTATTTCGACACCACGACGCCCAGCGCTTTCAGGCTACCTCATAGGGTTTTAGAGTCGATTTTCGCCAATAATCTTTAAGTAGTGATAGTTGTTGAGCGTTCCATGTCTTTATTGTGTCATACCACCCCTACATTTCCAAACATCGAGGACGATGTTCTTGACCTTCGGTGGTGGGAGGCCCGTCGACGTGTCTATTAGGTATCTCTGCAGGTTTCTCAGAGTTAATGGAGCCGCGAGCGCTCGGGCATTTAGATCCGCACGCCAGAATACTCTCTCCCATCGAGGTACTACTATTAAGAATAATCCTGTAGACTGGTTTAAGTGAGACAGGACTTTGGGGACTAGGAATGGTGGTGGAAATATCCATGCGAGCTGGTAATTCCATGGGACACTGAAGGCATCGTGGAACAAAGCTTGTGGATCTTTTAGATCTAGAGACACATAATTGTACACTACGTGAGCAAGTCGCCGAGGCAAATAGATCTGTTATTGGGGTTCCCATTTTGCAAACACTATTTCTATACAAGTCGGTAGTAAGTGCCATTCTGGAGGTTGGCGAAGGCGCAATAAGTGGTCCGCATGATTGTTGTATTTGCCCGGAATGTAGTGTATGCTGAATAATGTTGGTCTAACGAATTCAGAATTCGATAGGTTATTTCCAACAGGGATCATGTCCTCGTACCTCCTTCCTTTCGAAGGTATGTGACCGCAATTCTGTTGTCGCATTGAATAAGGAGCGAACTTTGATGAAGCCACTGAACTTTGATCTGAAGAGCGTATAATATTGCTAGCATCTCTTTTTGATTGGTTTTCTCTTGCGACCAAGTTCCTGACAAAGCCAAATTGTTCAGTTGTGCCCCCTACGCTTGATCTGATGCTTCTGTAGCCAGAATATTTATTGGAGGAGGGCACTGAAGAGGGGTTGACCGCTGCCACTTTTGGGCCCACCAATTTAGTTCCTCTAAGACACCTTGTGGTAGTGGGTAGGTCTTTGGTGGCAGGACTGGCAGTGAATTCATGAAAATGACTAACTGTCGATGATTGAGCCGACCCCGTGGGACAGCAAAACAGGCAAAATTTAAAAGTCCTATTTTCAGCAACTCCTTCAGAGTTAAGTGCTCTTGTTCGAGAGGCTGATTTATCTTTGTGATGATGCCCTGAGCCTTTTCCTTTGGCAGGATTTTTTGATTTCCCCATGGTTTCCATAGTATCCGTAAATAAATTATACTCTTTTGAGGAGTAAGAACAGATTTTTGGAAATTGTTTGCCACCCCAGTTTTTGTAATATTTGTACAGTTATTTTGAAATGCTCGCGAAGCGTGCGAACATTCTGGTGTACTAATAAATAATCGTTCAGGTATATCAGGTCCTCATGTTCCAGTTTTCCCGCAATGTTTGGGCTACCCAGTTCGTGAGCATGGAAAACGTTTTTGGAGCAGTGCTCAGATCGAATGGAAGACAAGTCATTTTGTTCTTTCTATACAACTGCTGGTTGTATATTAGGCGCAGACAGCGTCTGGGCGATTTTTGTACGGTTACATTAAGGGCACCCACGCAAAACCGCAACGCGATGCGATATTATGATTGATATTATAGATTTATGCGCAGATATTTGCGATGCGTTGTGAATTCGCAGTTATGTGTGCTTGGGACAAATCTATTTTGCACATCCAGTCCTGAGATTGTAGAAAGTCCGGAATGCAGTACATATTTATTCAATGAAACGGCTCGGTCATCACATATTCGTTTAGTGATTATAGATTGAATTTGGGACGGACAGATCCGTCGGATTTTGGAACCAGAAATAGAGGGGACATGAAGCTTGGCGAGGGTAAAGCTTTCTTTAGAATTGCCTGCTGTTTCATTTTGTCTACAATTGAAGACTTGTTGATTTGTTCTGAAACAAGAGTTTGGAAAGGCCTGTGCCCTTCGTTACATCTGGATAGACAAGTGGGGGCTTTTGAAAGAAAAGTATGCGATACCCTTGAATTAATTCTAAAACTATTTGTTGCTCCCCCGCCCATTGTGTTTGGTAGTGTATCAACCGACCTTACCGAATCGGTGTCATGTCATTGTTTATACCTTTTTCCCCTGGAACTTTTTGAGGAGTTTGCACGTCCCCGTGTACTTCCACGTTCGGGCCGCGAGCCACGGTTTCGAAATGAACTTCTAGTATTGAAGTGATCACCTTGATTACTCGAGGAATTACCTCTGAAAGAGTCATGTGTATGTTGGCACTGACCATGGTATTCACCCCGCGAGGGTGGGTTATGGACGGGTATGCATATGCGATCCTGGTTCGTTAAATTGAGTTCCACGCGATGGAACTATCGGTTTCCATCCCCGCGAGGGGCGGCTACTAGGTTTGGTATGGCTTTTGTGAAGACCTTTCCGTTTTTCGGGGGCCAAAAAGCGTTACGGACCCCGCCAGCCTTCTTTAGCGTAGAGGTAAAGGGCTCGATATTAAATATGTATCCGAGTATATTTTATGAAATTCGCCTTTGTGAAATAATACGTCAAACTTTCCATTTAAATTATCAAAGTACATTGTTGCCCATGAAAGAAGATTACGAATACCTTCCTGCAATGATTGTCTTTGTTTTAATATGCAGTAGGTTAAGGCTGCATAGGATTTATCGGCATGTGCCAGATGACGTGAGGTGTCATATGCTTTTACCTCATCATTTGTTTCCAGGTCTATAAAGCCAGGAGTATGATTATACAACTTTTGCGTATCTCACTTCTGACCAAGAAGTACTACCAAAACGCTGGATATCTACCAACTTCTTCAAAAAACTATCGGGGGTTTTTGGAACTAATGGTTCCTTAAGCTTAGTATCAATGTCAAAAGTGAAATCTAAACTTATATTTTGGTTGATTTGACCAACCCTCGTCACTACATACATTGTTCATAAAGCTGACCACTAATTCCAGAACAAACAGAAGCATTATCATAACAAGCTGTATCAATGTTACTTGTAGTATTAATTTGCGATTCAGTGCACTCGGACCAGCCAAAGCTTGTGGCTGGGTATCGGAGTTGTGCACTTTTATTACCAGGGCTCGGAAACCGGTTAATTTTCTATGTAAACTTAACCGTTATTATAAAGGTTTTCGAACATATTCGTTAATTATTTAATATTTTGTTACAAAATCAATGCTGAACTTAATGTGATGAAGCAATAGGTATTTGAAGCTAATATCAATTGTATCAAAAATAATTTGTATCTACAGAAATAAAATTTTTACCCGGTTTCAAGCCCTGGTTATTACTTTCTATCACTGCAAAGGAATTAAGTTAGATCTGCAATGGATTTATATACACTTTACACAGTTACATTCAAATATTGATTACGAAAATTTACTGGTAAATATTCAAAGTAAAAAATTACAGTAGTGATCCGAACGGAAAACCCGTTAAAAACTTTGATCACGTACGAATTATTCAAAAAGTGTTACCTCTAAAAGAGGGTACTTACGGTCCAAGACTTATGCTCTTTGAAGAACACTTTACACTTTTTACTAAATTTATAAAATATGTATTCACTTAATATTTATTTTTACGTATTCTGCAACTGTCGCGGACGCAGTCACGGCGCACAAGTTGCTTCGACGGAGAATAAAAAGCCAATGAACAAAATGGCGTGACACCTTTTACAAGAACTATAAAACTACCCGCAACCACCAGGTGGCGCCACTGAACCGGAAGTATTGAGGGGATAAAAGTACGAAAACTGGTAAGAAATCGACGGGAAACGGAAATGCCATCTCATAGTAAAGCTTCCAGTGACGGTCAAGTAGTTTAATATATTCATTATGACACATGATGTAGTTTGAAACACCCTGTTATGAGCGCGGGGCGAGCCTTGCGCTCCGTTCCGCGCCGCCCTTGGAACGCAAGGCTCGTAACAGGTTGTTTCAAACTGCGTCATGCGTCATGTTTTTTTTTTTTTAATTACTTATTCAAATGTTAATAAATATTTTTTTTCTTTTATGAATGATTAGTAGTCATTGGATACATGAAGTGGGCTGCCGTTGACTATAATGCCCATATCCCGGTGTACATATTTGTTTGATGACAAGTCATGTAAAGAGGATGTAATGACAAAAAAATGAAAAGAGTATACTAAGATGGTTTCGTCATGTTGAGAGGATGAATGAAAGGCGAAAAACAAAAGGTATTTACAGCAGAGGTGAGTGGAAACGCCGGGAGTGAACGCCCTAGGAGGACATGAATAGTGACCTAATTGGTGATGTTCTTCAGAAAGATTAGGTGCGTGATTACTCGCAACCGGTGTGCGTGTATGTCCAGAATATGTATGAAGTTCGTAGGCGAAGCAAAAGGAGTATGTAAAGGAGCGTAGCAGGTGGCGTTTTATAGTTTCTGCCTAACCCCATGGGAAGAAGGCGTGAGTTTATGTGTATATTATATAAACTGAGTGGCGTCCAACGACTTGAAGACGAAGTGTCGGTCGTCCAGCGACGAGGTGGGTGGACGAATTGTTACCATCGCGGGTAGAACGTGGATGACGCTGGCGCAGGAGCGTGGGCATGGGCACAAGAAAAGAGAGGCCTATGCCCAGCAGTGGATGAAGTGGGGCTTTGGATGATGACGATGAATATAAGCCGATGGTCAGCGTGTGCTACCGACATTGCTCGAACTCGTACATGTAACTAATGTTCAACCAATTTAGTAGTAAAGTTACTAAAGTTGCATTTAATTAATTTTGATATCATTATAAGTAGGATGATTCGGAATTAGGTCCGCCGACCGTTCTAATGACTTTTATCATTAACATCGACGTTGCAATCCTAAAATGTTCAGTTTATTGTTCGATGGCAATAAAGAGAACACTAAATCAAAATGCGATAAACGTACATTATGTAAGTATAACTCAACCAATTTAAAAACAGGGTCATTACTATTTTAGTTTGTATTTATTCATTTTATTTATTTACGGTCCGTTCCCTCTCATCGAGAGGAGGCCTAAATCCCAGCAGTGGGAACATAGTCTGATTATGCTTATGCTTATTCATTCCGAGTCGATTATAATCAGAACTAATATTGATTATAAATCTTGAGTAAAAATTGTCCCCAAGGTGCTTAAGGCGCTCACAAGAGGCATAATGATAAAAGTAGGCTTGTCTTTAACAAAAAAATTGCCAAATCTATATAGTTTGTGGTAGCGGAAAAAATAGAATTATGTTATTCTTGAACATATTTCTCAGAACTTGGTTGTTACTAAAGCACGTTTAGAAAAAAAAAATCTCTATACAAATTAACGGTAAACTAACCCTTTACTTAGAGTTTTAATCCAAAATATCTGTATTAATTAGCAACGTACGGTTGGTATTTAATTAATAAAAAGAACGTCTTATTTGTATGCTGAACTTGGTTGTTTTTTATTTTCGATTACACAACTCATTTTTGAGTAAATAGATAATTGCTTTATATTTTGCAATAAATTATAAGCATTGTGTCATCACGCTTTTCTTTCTTTTGTATGCAGTCTGACAGTAACCGGGGTATAGCTGTTTTCAGCGTCTTAACCTTTTAATTCTTCGAGAGCCCATGAACAAGATCAAAGTGCGGGCAGCAGCAAGTCCTCACATTATTTCAGTTTTTACTACATCGGCGATTACCAAATTCGCTTATCTTTAAACCTTTATCATGTCATAAATATATCAAACCGGCATTAGCTTCCGAACAAAAACCATGACGGTTGTAAAGTTAGGGAAGTTAATTGTTAAGCAAATTGACTACCAACTTAAATTGTCCGTATATTCAAGTCACAACTTTCATTCTTTGACAGTTGTATGCAATTGGTATAACACGGTAAATTGACGTAGGGTATAAATTTGCTTAACAATTAAGTTCCCTGACTGCACAAACGCTACACCTCTACTCAATAACATGTTGAATATTGAGCCGTAATCTAACGCGATTATTTGAGTACTATGTGACGATAAAACTGAAGTACTTATTATAGTAGCCTTTGAATGTTTCTAATCGCCTGCTAATGAACTCGGGTGCAGCATCCGTTCATAAGGATGGCGCGCGATGCTTCATATAATTGCGTTCCCGACTGCCTCGCAATCGCGCAGTGTGTACAGTACAGTAGGCCGCAGGTCGGTGGTAAAAAAACCAGTATAAGCTGGCCTCGTATCCTATTGAAATTCCGTACTACGCAAGGCCAGTGTTACCGAGCTAGACGCGTGGTCTACTGTATTCTGTACACAACAAAAGCACTCTGTAGGATTTATACACGCACAATGGTCCACATGAAGCACTAAGTGCGGAAACCAAAACCCTCTAACATAGAACATGAGCACTCTGTAGGTAAACGAACCGAGCACTCGGTCGGGTGCACTATTTCTGCTACATCTCGCCACTCTACTCGGTATCTATGTGTCATCAATGCAGTAGGAGGAAATAGGTATTTCCCTCTTAGCTGGCTTCAATTTTCAAAATAGGTTTCATTCATTTTAGATTTTCTTTTTTTTCTTCTTTTCACTATACACACATGTTTCGTCACTCAATGTCCTCTATATTTGGTTTCATTTGTGATACAAAGCAAAAAGAGCTCGTGGAGTAAGACACAATATATTATACCTGTCTCCCAATAGGGAATATGCCCCTATTTCAAACTTATCTATTATTTAATATACGTTGTGTAGGAGTCAAGAAACAAGTTCCATTTTTTTACAGCTTTTAATGCATTACTTATTTCACAATTAATTAATTTATGTTGCGTTTTTTTTGTGGAACGGAACGCAAACTCAAAACGCGTCCGCTTCGAAAATGCCGGAAGTGACGAAAAATCCTATGTGAATAAAATCTATTATTTGCTAAGTGCTTGAAACTTCACTAAGGTAAATATGTAAGTGCGATTTCTGCTTGAATAAAGCATAAAAAATAATTTAATGTATACGATTTGGGGCTAAAAAACAAATGTAAACAAAGCAGTTTCGTGGATGACGTTTGAAGTGTAGTAGAAAATTGTTGGAGTTTCATAAATTTTTTGAGCAACAAGCAGTAGTTCTAACACTGCACTGAACTTCTAATACTTTTCTTGGGTTTATATTACTGTCTATTTTCGATTTACTGAAAAAAAATATTACATGCATTTTCCCTATTCGAAAGCATAGACACAAGTTTTAGGCTAAATACTAGACTGTCAATACCCATAAATGAATACTCATTTGAACACTCTTTAAATAAAGCCAATAAGTAATGTTTTTTGTGCAGTTGTGCAACCCTAACCTCATAACCCGACCGTTTCCGTGTCATAAGTCGCCTTAGCGTACATATATAGGTGATAACTTACAGCGATGCCAGCCTTGGATCCTATTGTATATTGTAGTATCTTTATCGCAGGCAGATTGTATGATTTGTCATTATACAAACGGCGCCGTCCGTTTACAAACGGTCGCAGTCCTGAAATATGCCGAACGCAAATTGGCAACTCGTTCAATTCCATCATAAAACACAGGTTGGACAAATCAGACGTTATTCCATCAATCAGGTACCTATTATGTCACCGTAAAACTGTAGACAATTTGTGAACTGGGTTAGACGCGGCAAGACGTGCGAATTGTACATGACTTTCGTCTTGTCCAAATTCATGCTGAGGCCAACCCGCCGAGAGGCTCCATTTAGGCTGTGCAGCATCTGGTCTAACTGTTCCAGCGTCCCTGCCATTATGACGATGACATCGGCTAAACGAAGGTGTGCGATGTACTCGCCGTTTACGTTGATACCCAGTCCAGCGTCTTAAAGAAGTCCTCCAACGCATTGGTGAACAGTTTCGGGGATATCACATCCCCCTGTCTCACCCCCGGAGTAGTTGGATGGGGCTGGTTTCCTTATCCTGGATCTGGACAGTCATTGTTGCAGCGTCATACAAACACCTCAACACTTCGATGTAGCGTCAGTCAATTCGACATCGTTGCAGAGAGGCCAGAACTGCCCAAATTTCGATGGAGTCGAATGCTTTCTCGTAGTCCACAAATGCCATTCACAGCAGCTGATTGTACTCTTCGGTCTTCTGCACAATCTGTCGAACAGTATGGATGTGGTCTACGGCCTTTCCGAAAACCGGCTTGTGGTGGTGGCTGGAACTCGTCAAGTCTCCTGGCGAGACGGTTCGTGACGACCCTCGAGAACAGCTTGTATACGTGGCTCAGAAGTGAGATGGGTCTATAGTTCTACAGCAAGGTTTTGTCGCCTTTTTTGAAGAACAGAACCACCGCACCTCTGCTCCACACTTGGGGCGTTGTACCCTCTTGGATGACGGAGTTGAAGAATGGAAGGCACGTCTCGACGCGTACTTCGTGCTGGCGATCATTGAGTTCGTGGTTCGTTAGTCTTTTTTACTTTGCCAATTTGATGAAAATGGACCAATGTTGTTTTAATGCTAACGTTGAAAACTGTAGCTAATTCAGCTGTAGATTGAGTATCGTCAGCTTCCACAATCGCCTTTTATTCGTCATTGTCGACCAAAGTTTTTGGACGACCTTGTGGTTCACTTTTCTGGTCTAAATTTCCAGAACTGAAGCGGGCAAACCAATAACATGTGGTGTGTTCGATTGTAGTGTTCGCTCCGTAAAA
This sequence comes from Tiliacea citrago, assembly GCA_963921375.1. Taxonomy (NCBI): domain Eukaryota; kingdom Metazoa; phylum Arthropoda; class Insecta; order Lepidoptera; family Noctuidae; genus Tiliacea; species Tiliacea citrago. Next base: position 27,561,890 of record OY992780.1, read on the forward strand.
GTCGTCGATGTTGCGTGCCGCTTTGCTGCCATGACGGTACTCATATTCCATAATTACTCAAATTTTTAACGTATCCATGATATGAAAAAGATTCAAATGCAATGAAAACTGTTTTTTTATATTTCTATGGTTCAACTTGTAGCAACATAACGTGCGTTCATCCTACGCCACGTTCATTGCGCGATCATGTGAACCGATTTGCGACCAGTTTTCCTCCTACATCAATTAATGTTTTCGCTAAAAACTTTGGAGAAATCAGGATTCTTTGTAAGCGAAATTATCCATTGTTTATCGCCCTATTTTGTGTCCTTTTACAATAGTCCTATATTTATAACTAGCTTCTTATACAATCGTCAGACGACGCCTGCACGATACTAATATACGAGGCCACGTCGTCAAAACAAAACATTTGTAATCAGCGGTCCGTAGGAGGCGCAGATTAGATTTTGCATAAGTCCACAAAGTCCATAATATCTTGAAAGCTAAAAGGTTCCCGCAGGCAGGCGCGACGCGACGGTGAGTCGCGAATGTGGTAGAACAATATCCATGAAGTTTTCATAGAAATGGTTCTACTAGAGACAGAGCGACTCGATTCTAGTAGAAAATATAGCACCTGTCCCGCCGCCGCTGTCGACTATTTCCTCGCTCAAGAAACGATGATGAACATGTAGGTCCCGTGTCAGTAAAATATATACTTATATTAATAGCTGATGACTCACTGCCGGCGAGAACTCTCTCCACTAGTTTGTCACAGCGACAAGAGCTATCAAAGAAAATACTCGCTCAACGACTCTCGCTTGGCGGGAAGAACACTCGCTGAGAGACTCTCGCTTGGTACATACGCATACCAGCAAGTGACTGGGCAGTCATTCTACTGGGCGCACTCGCTCATAGCCCAACGACTAAGCTATCCGAAGTACACACTTGCTGCTCCTTGCTGACCAACTCGTTTCTAGTTGCTAGCTCTACTCGCATTATATACTTCATTTCTTGTCAGCGATAAAAGCGTGCACGTAGTGCATTAAGTATTTGTGTCACTCGCTTGGATGAGAGCTGCGTAAGCTACTTTTATCTTTGGTTTATAGTGTGTATAGAAAGATATAAAATATGATAGCTGCATGAAACATTACATCAATCTATTTTCTGACCGATTTGGCTAAGCGTTATTCCTGTTACTTTCGCACAACTGTTAAACTATAAGTGCACAACAGAGACGGCGACATAACTAAACCAATGCATGTGCTAAATGACGTTTATAGATTTCGGCCTTAGACATGAATGTGGAGGGCTATAAATAAAAAACCGGCCAAGTGAGAGTCGGGCTCGTGCACGAAGGGTTCCGTACCATTATCTATAAAAACGGCAAAAAAATCACGTTTGTTGTATCGGAGCCCCCCTTAAATATTTGTTTTGTTTTAATTTAATTATTTATTTTTAAAGTGAATATATAACGAAATATTCTGTGAATATTTCAAGCGTCTACCTGTTGCCGTTATCAATATCGAGCAAAAACGAGCAAAAAATCACGTTTGTTGTATGGGAGCCCCCTTAAATATTCATTTTATTCTGATTTTTAGTATTTGTTGTTATAGCGGCAACAGAAATACATTATCTGTGAAAATTTCAACTGTCTAACTATCACGGTTCATGAGATACAGCCTGGTGACAGACAGACAGACAGACGGCGGAGCCTTAGTAATAGGGTTCCCGTTTTACCCTTTGGGTACGGAACCCTAAAAACGAGCAGTTCAAAGAAAATAATTATCAATGTGGTGTGTGAAAGATGATATAATTATGGCCAGGGAGGAAATTCATTTTGAGATGACAGCTAAGCTAATACGGTATGGAAGAAAGACGTATTGCGCCGACTCCAAATGAATTAGGATAATCAGAAGCAAGATGATGAGCACTAGTTTCGTGATCTTCATAATATTTAAGTATAACTGTATAACAAGCTTTTATGGTTTTTCAAAAGGCTGTTGCGTTTACGTAGAAAACAAGTGGCTACCAGCTTTCTACGTGAATATTAAGCATCGAATCGCAATGTTGGTATTCAATTTTGGCATTTACGACATTGAGATTTATTCGAAATTAGCTTTGAATTATTTTTGGGAGATCAACAGAATAGAGAGGTAAGAATTTGTCCTTTTTTTTCATTGTAATGGAAATGCTGCTAACTTTGGAGAAAACCAGCACCCGGATTGCGAAAATAGTTATTAATATATTGCTAATCCATTGCTTCATAATGTTAGAAAAAATTGTCGGCTTAACAACGTAAGTAACGCAATGAATGTTGTTGAACTGTCAAATTGAAACCGATTCCTACTGATAGTGTGTTACGGTCTTTACGCAATTAGCATTCACGGTTCAACACTGATTTAATAGCTTTTCAAAGACTAGGCAACGAAAATAGGTTAATGTGGCTCTTATATGCAATGAACGGCCTGCTATTGCAATATTCTAATTTTAACTCTGAAAAGTCGCGATAAGGTGTAAAACAGGATGTTTGCATGCAAATAAGTATTTGAAGATTTTTATATCCAGTTAAGAGTCCTCTGAATATTATTGATGATTCTTACTCACGCCTTCTTCCCATGGGGGGTAGGCAGAAACTCCAAAACGCCACCTGCTACAAATCTACGTTCCTTACATTATACTTTTGTTTCGTTTACGTTCATCTTCATACATCAGGGGGCCGATCGCGCTATTTCTCAACGTTATTACCGTTCGAACGGAACGTTTTTGGTTTTGGTTTAGCTGATGTATGAAACGGTATCGCGCTATTTTTTCTGAACGACAAAATCATTGACGTTACCCAATACTGAAAGTTCGATCGATCGTTCCTCCAACGTAACTTCCAAAGTAAAGCTAAGTCGTTTCCGTTGGAATGATTAGCGCGATACGAAATGTGTCTAACATAACGTTTATGGTTGTGGTTTAGTTTTGGTATTATCGTTCAAAATTAGCGCGATCGGCCCCCTGGTCATACACGCACGCCGATTGCGAGTACTACGCACCTGACCTTCCTGAAGAACATCACCAATTTGGTCACTATATGTCCTCCTAGGGCGTCCCCTCCCGGCGTTTCCACTCACCTCTGCTTTATAAATACCTTTTGTTAGTCGCGTTCCACTCATCCGCAAAACACACTTTACTCATTCGTAAAAGTAGAAGCATTACAAAAATATCTTTAAAAATAAAATCACGAATGATAAGTCAGCGACTACTACGCGCCTGACCTTTCTGAAGAACATCACCATCCATCCACTATAGTATGTCCTTCTAGGGCATCCCTCTTCCGGCGTTTCCACCCACATCTGCCTTGTAAATACTTGGTTCCTCTCTCGTTTAACCATGAACTATACAGGGTTACTTTTTGAACTGGTGTCACTGCAAGAAGGTTTGAAAGAAGAAATCTATCTAGACTTTTTAAATCGTATTATAACTACATTTAGGATCTAAAAACTGAAATTATAAGTGAAAATTGAGAATAAAAGCAAGCCGGTTTGGCGCCCTTTGAATAACAGTCCCTTAAATTTTATTTTCACATAGGTAGGGTGCCTACATTTGTTTCTTATGTTTGTTCAGTAAGTCGACTTTCTAAATCATAACCTTGTGTCCAACTCACCTTGCGAGTTCAAATAGCGTGAATATAATCGACGGCATCTCTAGCCTTCAGTTTACGCTTCAGAAGTCTGCGGTTACTATAAAAAGAAATACCATTTTTTGTTCCCTGAACATCAATCGATTGGACATAAAAAGTTTAATTGCTCCCGAGGCTGCGCACAGCGGAAGCCTTCCGACATTTTTCCAGCTAGGTTGAATTAAAATTGCTTGATAGATTTGTAATGAACTGGCTTTTACCTGCAGTTTCCCTCACGCCCTAGGGGAACTACTTAAGGGTGCTATCACAAGGGTGTTAGAAACATTAAGTCTGTGTAACTATAAAAGTACAGTTTTCGTGGTGATAAACCATTCGTGTCAGTCTCACCACCTGTTAATAGTTTCATCACTTTTGCGCTCTCAAAAATATAGCTTATTTCGCCGTTGATTTACTTAATGGAGATATTGTGTAATCATAAAATAAAATTTTGATTTTATCACACGGATAGCTGAAGCCCAGTATGTGATTTTTAAATATATTGTTAATGTTTGTTACATAATAGGAAAAAAAAACATTACCGACAGTGTTTAAAAAAAAAGAAGGTTTTTTTCAACATTATTTTCTGAGACTATTTGTAACATTTTGATAGTTCTTTTTGCTACTTTTTGAGTTGAACATGCCTGCTTACATAAAATATTAAAAAAAAACTAATTTTGTTGTTATTGAAGAAAAATGTTCCTAAACTCAATATGATCTCGTCAATTTTGTGTGAAGAGGCAACGAAAATTTTTTTTTTAGAATATTATAAACCAACATTTTCGAATAAAAAACTGCTACTATTTGGAGATCTGTGGCAATTATTAGTTACATTTGGTTTAGTTTTTATTTTGCCGCATAATGTACCGAAAAACTGCTTATTTATATTTAACATTATCAGACCTTTGACATCTAAACATTGAAATAATTGTCGCCAAAAATATTTTAACATTTTTATAAAAGTGTTAACCGAAATATTATTAACCTACTAGTATCTACCCATCTGTTTAAAACTTACCAAGAGCAGGTTATGGTGCAAAACACCAAGGGTTCTGCGTTATCTGGCATGAGTCTGTTATGTTTTTATTCGTATACATTTTCTGGCTCTGAGAAAAGTCGCTCAGAATATACGTAGCATTCAGGAGGCTTTAAAAATATTCGTGTCAAAAAACTGTGCACGTTAAAACAACCAAAGTTCGGCTGGATTTTTTTAATTTCACCGAATGTTTGGCCGAAGTTCGTATTTGGTTCAAACCACGTTCGGCTAGTCCCTAATAATTTGCGTTGCTCAAAATTAGGTGGTCTGAATTAAGCGCTGAAACCTATCATAGTCGGAGATTGAAGATTGCTGTCAATCTTGAATTAAACGAAGCTCTAAAGGAGATGGATAACGGTCCCATACAAGTTTGGCCCAGAAATTAACACAAATAAAGAAAAATGTATTATGAAGCTATATTAGTGTTTCATAGCCCTGTATATTTTTGTTCGTCGTAAAACTTTGTGAAGGGACATAATATTCTTCTAACGAAAGCTGTGGTGGGATTTCAAATAAATAAGTTATTTTATTAATATAATTGTCTCTTTTTCTGGGTGTACGTCCACCTTTAACAAACGTCACATAAGGCCGCAATATTGGTAAGGGTGTGACAGTACATGAAAATATATGATAAGTTAAGGGAACCTACACAGACCTACAAGCCTAACAGTCCCTACGACTCTAAGCCCTACAAGGCCTAGCCCTAACCTATCATATACCTAGTATGTGATAAATAAATATATAAATAAGTTCAGGATGTTTACACCATGCGACCTAAGGTTACAGACGGATAGTAGACAGGATTTCCAGGTTTGGGAAGGGAAGGGTAAACTCACTGCCAGCCGCGCTGACTCACGAGACTGATCAGAGATGGCTAAAGGTGTCTTGGCCACAGTGAGGGGTAATGAGACAAGAATATAAATTCAAATCTGATTTATTTACAAAATGATACAGCTTATTCTCGTATACTACTTTTTCTTCACACACATTATATAAAATCTTTGTGTCCTATGCGTGTGAAATGCAACCAAATCAATATTTTTAACTGGCCCGCGCGTCAGCCGGGCCGAGTGCTGAGTCAATGTCCAAAGGTAACGTTGAACACTGGGCCAGGTCAGACCTTATCCATGTTCTTTTAAAGCTTGGTCAGATTCAGGATTGTAGATTCACTGTTACTAAAAAACATTACCCAATGGTGGAAAATGCTTGCGAATTTCATTTTCAGCCACAGCGACATGTGGAAGCTAACGTGTTGAGATGTCTACTACGTATTGGTTATGGTTAAAGTAATTATAGTCATTTCATTGCGAATTAATTAGTACTCTTCAAAAGTCGGAAACTTCTCCGTATGCTCAAACATGCGCCTTTGCGATTGTCGGAAAATTGCTTTGCGACTTTTGCAGCATGTCTCGCAAAAATCAATTGATTTAATATGTATAAATAAATGCACTGATTTAAGGCGGTAGTTGTTTATTATTGTTTTGGCAAATTCAAAATTACAAAATGCATGTTTATTTGTTCAATTATTTAATAGTCAGTAGCGACCTCTTTATTTAATTAATTTCAGTTTTGTATGTTTAATTATTTACGTATCTTCTGTTTTTAAAACCTAATTTAACTAAAAGCAAAGCTCTTGATTCAAGAAAACATCGTTCTTGCAAACTTTTATACTGGCATGGTTAGTTTTGCCAACCGTATCTACCAACTGATAAAGAAACAGTATAATACCATTGATTATATATTTGTCTCTAGATAGAGTATCGCGCTGCATAAGAACTAAAACAAACAGGCCAACTTTGTTATGCTGGTGTGCGTAACAGTTGCGTCTTACATTTCCGCCTCGTCATTAAAGTGTGCGTGCATTTTGCGGCCAACTGTTGGACGCAATTTTTCTCGACGAGTTCACAGCTTGAACTGTATATCTAGACATATTTATATCTTTGAGTATTACTTATACTTTTTCCCCTTAGATACTGATTAGGTACTGCTCAGTAAAAATAAGGTACCCACAATACTGTTATTGACAACCATCCCTAGTATATAACCATATTTCTCCTGCCCTTATCCCAATTTATTTGTGGTCGGCGCAACATGTCCCTTTCTTCCATACCTTTTATCGATTAACCATTTTGTTGTTTTTAATGTTTAAATACATTTCGCAAAAGCAAGTTTCAACTGCAACGTTGCATGCCTATGGTACTCGTAGCCAACTAAGTACTAAGTTCTATGAAATATACTGAATTGAATTTTCTTGGTAGTTGTCTGCGAATGTTTTATGATTTCATCTCAAAATAAACTTTTAATTTAACGGACTTTGAGTTTAGTTGGTAATATTCGCTTTTGTTGGCACAATTTATTGCCACAGCTTGTTTTAAGGTTTCACACCGGGAAGTTCTTGCTTTTGTGGGTTTCACTTTGTAACTATGCAGACATTGTGGAATGGAACTGTTACGTTACGTGGCAAATTAAAATCAGTTTTTTTATTTGGCTTTTCCTTCTATACGAAGCGATATAGCGAAGATGTTTTTAATATAGGTAGCGATATAGCCAATACCTGATATAGCGAAGATGTTTGTCCTAAGCAGAATCAGCCTATAATGCCCAATAGGGAAACTGCATGTAATATTTTTTTCAGTAAATCGAAAATAGACAGTAATATAAACCCAAGAAAAGTATTGAAAGTTAAATTGAACTACTGATTGATGCTCAAAAAAAATATGAAATTCCAACAATTTTCTACTACAGTTCAAGCGTCCGTTTCTGTCGCGGTCATGATGTGACGTCATTGTTCACGAAACTGCTTTGTTTACATCTGTTTTTTAGCCCCAAATCTTATATATTTAATTATTGTTTATGCTTTATTCAATTAAAAATCGCACTTAAATGAGATTTAGTGAGATTTAAACACACCTTAGTGAGATTTCAAGCATTTAGCAAAGAATACATTTTATTCACATGTTTTGTTTCGTCACTTCCGGCATTTTCGAAAAGGAAGCGTTTTGAGTTTGCGTTCCGTTCCACCAAAAAAACGCAACATAAATTAATTAATTGTAAAATAAGTGATGCATAAAAAAATGTAAGAAATATTGGAATTTATTTCTTGACTCCTACACAATGTATATTAAAATAATGGATACATTTTGAATTACGTGCATATTCCCTATTCGGAGACAGATATAATACACCCTACTGCTGCTAAATACTCCCTATTGCTGGGACATATACCTCCTCTTCGTGAGAGGGAATGACCTGTAATCCAACTCGCGGACCCAATTGGTAATTGGTAGATGTCACATCGTGTCTTCGAATTTTTGGCATTTTGGGCATGCCGGTTTCCTCACTCAAATTTATTTAAGACATGCATGGTATGTAATGGGCAAGTAGGTACAATGTAGAGGTAGGTACGCCATGCTTGTTTTAATAAAATACGCCACATGTCAGCCAAAGTCTACACGGCACTGACATGCAAACATTCCGGCCTGTACATATTTTTACAGATTATCAGAAATAGTTGACTCACACGCAGTGCTCTGTGACTAGACTTATTGTCATGAATCTGTTGGTTTTCTTATACCATAATGCATTTTTGAAACAGAGGCTGTGGGGAAAGGTCGGATAATCACATATTTGACTCGCCTCTGTCTGAACAACGCATAATAATGTGCCTATACCTAATTTTCCCATTGAGACACAGGCCTCCTCTCTGTGAGGTAGTGGGTAATCCACCATAGTCGATGTCACAGATCTTAGAATTTTTGGTTCTAGGACATGTCGGTTTCATCCCAATGTAAATTTCTTCACCGTTTTGAAAACAGAGGTGATGAGTTATATTGCACAAAGTTAAGTGCATGCTTACCTGTGTTCGAGTCTACGACCATGACCTACATCTTGTAAGTCGGAGCCGTCAGCTGTGGCCCACCACTGCTCTTGTCCATAGGCTTGCATATTTGAAGCATAATAATGAAGCATAGTAAGCCTCATATTGTTCCTACTGCTGGAACACCTGCTCTGTGAGAGGCAGTGGACCGTATATCCACCACGTGGACTTAAGCGGGTTGGTGATGTACATACGTGCTTTTGCTCGCGGCTTCCTCGCGTAGAGTTCGGAAATTATCTCACATAACAAGTATCCAATGTCCTAACCCAGGCCATGGTGTACCTGTGTGCCAACCATTGGAAGCCGTTTAGCCGTGAAAAGATAAAAGACAGACAGACGAAGTTACTTTCGCATTAATAAATAATATTAGTATGGATAATCAGCCTACTGTTTTTTGATTGTCGCTGTGAGATAGTTTGTGGTATTATGAAATATGTTATGAAGGGTAACCCAAAACATTTGTCCCACAGTCGTGGTCGCTGGTGTTCATTGTCCTCATGATCGCGGCCGGCCTCATCATGTTCACGTACAAAGCGACGCAGTTCAACCTCCTGGGTTTCAACTTCCTGCTCATCGCGTCGTTCGCAGGCGGGTTGCGGTGGACCTTCGCACAGATGCTAATGCAGAAGTCCAAGCTAGGACTTCACAACCCAGTGGACATGGTGTTCCACGTGCAACCCTGGATGTTCATCTCGTTGCTGCCGTTCACCATCATGTTCGAAGGTAAGGTGTCTGTATTTACTAATAGGCTAGTTGACAGTAAGAAAATTACTTACGGTAGAACTCAGATTTGACCGATTGGAAATAATGACGTCACTCACTCGATGATGTTGTTCTATTAGTGTTAGTATTACACTGAAACATTTATATTTTGATAAAAATTTACGGTAAATAACACTATTAATCGGCTTCTTTAAAAATGTTGGTGATTTGAATGCTTAATAAGATATTGTCCTTCCCAAAGATTTACACACGAATAGGTACCACGTAATTTACACCGGTCTGCACCTTAATTGCGTAACACGCTATCAATGACAATCTGAATGATTTTGAAGGATATTGCTAATCCATTGCTTCATATGTTCGAAAATGTAATAATGCAATGTTTAATGTAAGGATATAAATATTATAGTAAATAATTATGTATGTATGTGTATTATAAGTTTATAACCTATTTATGTACTTGTGCACCTATTTTACTTATAATTAATTATGTTATAATTTATTTTATTTTATTATTATTATTTTCTTTCAATCAGAGCACCCGCCATCTTCTCTCTTCACCACCCTTAGTTGACTGGTAGAGAATGCCTAAGGCATAAGGTCCGCCTTTGTACCTTATTGTGTGCGAGAAGTTTAAATAAATAAAATGTTGTCTGCACAACAACGTAAATTACGCAATGAATGCTGTTGAACTGTCAAAATTAAACCCATGGCTACTGTTACGCAATTGCCCCGCTGGTTTTTACTTATTATCACGATTGGGGTTTGCAAGAAGCCAATAACGTAAGCAAGAATCATAAGAAGGAACCCCCCTCCCCCCGTGTGTTATTAAACACGAATCATAGCATAACAATACGCCTGCATTACCCGAATGGTTAGGCAGAGGTGTACGAGTACAACTACATTTCGCCATTTATGTTTGTAAGTCCCATGTGACCCGTCACATTCCTCGCCGCCGGACGAGCCTATCGCCATCAATCGAGCACAAATCCAGACTCCGGGCTGCTGCTGAGAAATTCCTGATGGAAAATAACACATTACCCGCCCTGAGTGTCAAACCCAGGACATCATTATTAAAATGACAAAGTATTCCAACCAGATGTATGAGCGTGGACGAAGCAAAATAAGTGCCACGGTATGTACCTATATAATTATCGCAGAATCTGGCGTTTAAAGAAGAAAGAAAAATAATTTTATTTGTCACAGAAACACGCATGCATACGAAAACATAATAAACTCGAGTAGGTAAACATTACACAAAAGAGATCTACATAATAATTACGAGCACAAAAAAAAACTAATAGTCGGCAACTGCTGGCACGTCATGACTGTGACAAGAAGAATTCCACTCAGCATGATGCTGTGCTATGGGGGACCCACAGCACAGCGCTGGTTTTCAGTCCCGAAAAATACGTACGGAACCCAAGTCAGGTTTACTGAGTTGTACAGTACATAATAGGTAACAAAATAAACAGTAGGTACTTAGAATATAATGACTATACAACCAATTATAATAATAAATATTATTAAACAAACATAAAAATTAATCCGCAGGCATCACCATGCATAAATAAACGTAGACACGGCTAACTGCCTGCTCCCATATAAAAAAAAAAACGTTCAGTTTATCTATATGATGTAGATGTACAGACCGACTGAAAATGGACCTAAGACGTTTTTTTTTAGTCCTCGGGTTTACGTGGAAAATGTATTATAAAAGCAACAGAAATACAATTTCAATTTTTTAACCATTAAACATGGATTTTCTCTGAATAAAAGAATTGGTCTAGACTTAAAATTCGAAGATGTACCATCCGTACTGGGCCCGCGTGGTGGGTTACGGCCCATTCCCTCTCAGAGAGAAAGCATAAAGGACATAGGTCACCTCCGACACAGATTGTGCCCTATAGAAAAAATAAAGGCTAATTCTGATTATGATAATGATAAAAGAATTGTAATGTAGCCCTTATTCTTGACTGTGTAGATACTTGAATGGTTAAATAAATATGTACTTAAACACTTAATGACACATAACGCATGTGAAATTTAGTCGCATCAGCTGATGGATTGGATAAATTGATAAAACGATTACTAGTGTTTTCTGTTTAGTTTTTAATATAAATTATATAGGCATTCATAATTATTATAGGTATGCTTAGGTAGATTCAAGTTTTTTTCTATTACCTATAGATAACACCAATTTCACCTTAACCACCTTTTTAAAAAACACTTGTGAAAATAAAAACAACTTAGGGGCCGCTGTAGACGATCACTTTTAATTATTTACTCAGTGGGCTGCTTGAGGTACAGTCAACTGCACAGAAACCACCGCGTGGACGCGCCGCGTGGAAAACCTAAGCCTTTAAATTTGCCGCAATCAAAGAAACGGCAGGAACGCAGCTGCGGCGCTGCTCATATCAAAAAACGAAGGTACACTTCTGACAGCGTCCGCAACCGCAAACCGCAGCGGCAACCGCAGCCTAATCGCTGCGACAGACCGCAGCGACATGAGACACGACTGATTTCTTTATAACACTACGCTTCCGTAGTTGGCCACATTGCCGCCCGTCACAGTTTGCATAGAGTTACATTTACATAGAAACCGGTAGTGTCACTGCGGTCTGTCAATGCGATACGGCGACGTTGTTGTAGACCCTGTCGTGTGATTGTTTGTGGTTGGGGGCACAATAGTTTGAAATCGCCAACACACAATGAGCCGTGGTGATTATTATTAGTCTGACCATTTTCCTCTGGTTCTTGAGTGTAACTTAAATTTATTGACACCAAAGTTGCCTCATAAAACAAGTGCCAATAATAACGTAGTGTGGGGTGTGAAAAACTGTTGAATGTGATTGATTTTCCTGTCGAGTGTATGAGTTGTGCTGATTATTGTTGTAACGAAGACGGCCACAGACGTCCTTGACAGTTTGTACTCTGATATTGCGGCCGTCCTTCGCGATGCGAGAGTGGTCCGCGCGTAGTGGGTTGGAACGAGCATATCAGAGAGGCTCACGGGCAGGCCCGGCTGAAGGGTGCGGAGTGGGTAGCGTGTGGTAAGCCTAGGTACGGTATCATGTACACTGTAATGTGTGAGAGCAGAAGGGTGTTCAAGTCACGATTGAAGGCTTGCCAGGATCGTGAGGATCAGATCCGAATGGACACTATTGCTGAGAAGCATTCCAAGAGTGACTTTCGTGGCTTCTGGAAAAGCACAAGTAAGGTAAATATTAGACCGGGTCTTCCAGTGAGCATCGATGGAGTAAGTGACCATAAGGACATTGCGAATGTATTTAGGAAGCAGTTTTCTGTACAATCTCCTCTGGGGCCTGCGGGTGGGATGTTCAATGCTGAGATGCGGAATGAGGCAGTCGGGGTAAGGTTTATTGCGAGTAATGCGGATAAAGTTATAAATAAATCGATGAGAGGCAAATCCCCGGGGCACGACGGCCTCAGCATTGAACACCTGCAACATGCTGGCCCGCATATCTCTCTTCTCACTGTGCGTGAGCCACTCTTACCTGCCGTCAGATCTTATGAAGGCTGTGGTGGTACCTGTTGTGAAAAATAAGACGGGTGACCTTGCCGATAAAACAAACTACAGGCCTATTTCCCTAGCCACCATCCTAGCTAAAGTGTTTGACGGGTTGCTTAAAACACAGTTCGATAAATATGTAAGCCTGCACGATAACCAGTTTGGATTTAGACCTCAGCTGTCTACAGAAAGTGCTATACTGTGTCTTAAGCATACCGTCAGATACTATACGGATCGTAAGACCCCTGTATATGCTTGTTTCCTCGACTTGTCTAGGGCCTTCGACTTGGTTGCGTATGATATTCTTTGGGATAAACTGAACAGTATTGGCCTGCCGCGTGAACTTGTGACTATGTTCAAGTATTGGTATACGCATCAGGTCAACAGCGTCAGATGGGCGGGGGCAATGTTGGAACCGTATCAGCTTGAGTGTGGAGTGAGGCAGGGTGGATTGACCTCGCCAACCCTTTTCAACCTCTACATGGACGCACTGATCGTCGCGCTCAGCAGTCGGCATGTCGTGGAATATGGGTTTTGCCTGAATTAAATGAATTTGATTTGATTTTATTTTTATTAATGCTCGTTCCTGTATATGAAGCTTTTGTCCAGCAGTGTAACAATAACGGGCTGATATTATTTATTACTAGCTTTTGCTCGCGGCTTCGTGCCCGTGGCGGTCAGAGGAAATGTTATATTACAGACATTGACTACTTGCACATATTTAAGCGGAAGCAAAAGGAATTTCTAACTGATAAAGTGTATTACAGTGTGAAGGAGTATCTAAAAGGGAATCCTTATGGACAATAATATTGATTAGTTCTTTAATAATAGAAATGACGTGTGTAACTAACAATTATTAATTATCTAGGACTTTTAATTCACTATTTACTATGACATTTATTTAATTATTGACTAAGTACTAGATACTTCTTGTTGTATTTTGATAATATATTGTAATTTACGTGTAAATTTTGCATGTCCAAGTGACGGTAGAGCCTGGAGAAAATTATAAATACTTGTATAACATCTGTAGGTACCCCTACCCATGTTGGCGAGAAATAAATGGTTTAGTTTTTTTTTTTTATCATCATTCGGGAACGTCCTACCGGGATTAAAAGTACCTACCCTATTCTGGCTATAAACTATCTGTGTGCCAAATTTCACTCAAATCCGTTCAGCCGTTAAGGCGTGAAAAAGTAACAGGCAGACAGTTACTTCGAATTTATACCTATTTATTATTAATTCATTTATTTTTGAGACAAAGTCCATTACATTAAATAAAATCACGAAATTAATATAAAAATAACCCATACACTTAGAGTGAGTGACTAATGTTGCTCACAGTGGCCCTGAAAGGGTCTCTGTATCCGTAGAGTGACGTCCTTGTCTTCAACTTTCCACCTCACTGCCCGCCCTAGTCGTCCTTCAGTGTACACATGGCGTACTTACGACAGCAATTTACATAATCTTCATAATTTATACAACCCCAGCCTATCAACTGTGTAATGAAACGTTTTATTTTCTCACAGTACTTTTTGTTATAGACATTCACCGTTTAAAGGGGGTGCGCTAAGGTGGCTCGCGAAATTAAAATTTTCTTAAGTTTTTTGAAATTTTCAAGTCAAAATAAATATTTATATATATAATTCATATAATTAATTTATGAGAATCATCATACCACGTTTTAAGTAATAATTATTGACCAAAGGTCATGATTTGCATGAAATAGAAATAATATACCTAGGGCAATTTGAGCTTAGAGAGTTGTATTGATTTTAATGATTGTAATTCTATAAATACATATTTGTTACGCAGTTAATCACATTTTGATCAACATACAACCTGGTACTACTAACTAGGAGCGCCGATGGCCAATTCCACGTCGGCCGGCGGCGGCGGCGGCTACGTCACGGCGGCGTGGTCGTAGATCTTAGATATTTTTTTATAAGGGATAGATTCCTTTAAAAAACTAAAGAAAACCACATTGTTGTTCCCAAAAAAAGCTATATATATAAAGGGACGGAGGATTTACGCGGTCGTAATTGGTAATTCTTGAATTTCACTCTTTTTAACAAAAACAAATTACACTTTTAATGAAAAATAAGCATAAATCATATAATTTCAAGCGAGTAAGCAGGTACATTCTATCATCTCTTCTCTCATGTCTTCATTCCATCTTCCCAACAGTATGAGGCAGCTGCAGGTCAGACGCATTAGTAAATATGTAGTTCCAATTCCTTGTATGAATGACACACAACAATTCGAGGAATACGAACTTCATTTAAAAGAGGCAGAGTTTTAATAATGGTCTGCCATTGTAATTTAATTTCAGGGGTCAGTGGATCATCCCATGATAATTTATGCAACCACATTCTCTGTAATAACATTTTCATATTGATTACAAATGGTGACAAGAGCCCCAAAGGATCGAAGATCTTTGCAATCGCAGAAAGTAAATTACGTTTACTGTTGCTAATAAAGGATATATGTAGTTGAGCCTATAGAAAATACTAGTTCATCTGAACTTGCATACTAGCCCTAGCCCGAGCAACTTGTCAGGCTCACTAGAACCTATATTTAAGTTAAGCGAAGATTGTGCAACTTCAGGCAATAATTGAGGTTCGTTTGATTTCCACTTACGCAATGGCATGCCAGCCGATGAAAGTACATTCGTAAAAGAAAGAAAAAGCATTTATTGGAACTCGCACAGATTAACATAATATACATAAAAAAAAAAAAAAAAAATTTAAATATATTATTTAGTTATTATTATTTGTGACTTCCTGACGAATAAATCTAACCCCACCTAAATCATCACCGCCAGATAATAGGTCATCAGCATAGAAATCGTGCTTTATGACCTCAGCAACCTTCTGATTCTTACAATCGAGCCCTAAATGATGAAGGCACCGAAAAGCTAAAAATGGCGCACTAGCCGTTCCATAGGTAACGGTGTTTAATTTATAATTGAATGGGCTTAGATGCCTTACCTCGCCACAATATCTGCTGCAGATATCTGTCAGACGGATGGACGACTATTTGTCTATACATGTTCTCGACGTCTGCTGAGAAGAAATACTTGTGCTGTCTGAAACGGAGAAGAATCGACAACAGATCGTCCTGAATGGTAGGTCCAACCATCTGTAAATCGTTAAATGAAACGCCAGTTAAAGAAGGACAACTTGCGTTCAATACCACTCGAAGTTTCGTAGTGGTACTACTTTCATACTTTGATGCGGAATAAAATAGCCAGAAGGGCTTAGATCGGATTTTTTGCATTCAGTCATATGACCTAGTAACTCATACTCAGACATGAATTCGTGATACATTTTACTAAAATCAGATTTCGTTTTTAATCTACGTTCTAACAACTGTAAGCAATGAGTAGCTTTATTAATTGATTCTCCCAAAATAGAAGGATCCAAAAATCATCCTTGTCAATTCCAGGTTTTGCGTGCTACGACCACCTGCAGAGGATGTCAGCAGAGAAGCTGGTGCCCACAATCCTGAAGGTTTCCGTCGGAGCCACCATAGCTTTCGCGATGGAGATCAGCGAGTTCCTGGTTGTCACCTACACTTCTAGTCTTACTCTGTCCATCTCTGGTATATTTAAGGTATGGGAAATGCTTATTGATAACTTAATATCACACCTGTTTTTCCCTGGGAACTGTACGTACCGTACTGGTGTGTAGGGTATTTTACCAGTAATCCTAATGCTGTGTGTTCTGAAAGTTGGCGACGAAAAATTTTACAGCTATTTACGCAATTGCCTACATTCAATGAATTGCCTAATTCCATGGTGGCGTGGTGTGCTTATATATTATTATAATTATTATTAATTAATTAAATACATACTTTATTGGTAAACCACACTCCACATAAATTAAGGACTTTTTTTTTAAATGTGTGTGTCAGCTCCGACGCGTAATGACGAATAATTAGCAAATTTTCGGTGGCGCCATCTTGAATTTTGATTTTGACCGCATTATCGTGGTCAGCGCCCTCGAAAACCTTGAGAACGATACCCATGACGGAAAATTAGCAAACTTTCGGTGGCGCCATCTTGAATTTTGATTTTGACCCCAATTTTGATATCAGTGACCTCGAAAACGATGAAAATGACACCCATGTCGAAAACCAATAAAAAGAAAAATAATAAAATAAATATAAAAAGCAAAGTGAAAGGTGCGTAAGACATGTTCCGCAGAAAAACGTTTTGAGTTACCGCTTGTATTAATTTCACTCCTCATAAAATTTTCATACCGGGGGCCTTATATGAAAATCGATTCACAAGGAGTAAACTCCAAAATAGTTGGCACTATTTTGGAGTTTACTCCTTGTGAATCGATTTTTCTACGGGCTGCTACTTAGAAATTCTTGATGGTAAAACCCCAGACTGCTGACACGTGGTCACATATTTGCATCACTAATACTGCCATTGTAGAGTGCATATTATGTGAAAGACCTGATGCTAGTATCGTCTTCGTGCGACGTAACTCGTCAAATTACTGGTATCGGCTTGAAATTAAGTACCTAGTTAAACACGTTGTATATTTTTATATTTATATATACTTTTAAATATATTTTTATGTACGTAAAGATAAAATATAAAGATTAAGATACATTTGGTTGTTCAAACATGTGTAACAGGATACATGTTATGCAATTAAAGATGGAAACAGAATTTTACAGTACCATCATTCTTAAAAGAGTAACCGTAGAGGTTCTTGACGGCTCTTCTCCATAGGAAACGACAAATTGGAACCGTGCACCTAGCTTCTGACGTTTCATAAGTGCCCATGTAGGTTTATGTGAAATTAAAAATATATAATTTGATTTTTAGATTTGTTGAGTTTGAACGACATCGTTAAGACATTGATAATCATCAGAAAAATTTGAATACTCAAAATAAGTACCTTTAACTTAACTAAAACTACCGTAGCCCCCAGATACAGGTACACACCTGGTTTGCCACAGTTCAAACTGCTCATGTAAAAGTATCTACTGATCCTTGATAACTAGAATACAGTACTTTTTACTGTAGGCATACCCAAAACAAATCACAAATAGCAACTGTGTAGAGTGACTCCTTGATTGTTTATAAACTAATTCAGTTAAAAATTACATTTAAAAACCTGCCTTTGGTACAGTCAGTGACCTGCATTACCGGACCCCTCTTACAAAGAAGATGAATGGAAGAGGGGTCAGGCTATGCAGGGCACTGAATGTACCACTGTACACTACATAACCATGTTTACTACAAAGTTGTGTAGGCTAAAAGACCAAACAACTATTAAACAACGGTTTGACGGCACGGTTGGCGCAATAGTGATGGACCGCTGCGCTGCGTGTCGCGGGTTCGATTCCCGCACGGAACATATATTTGTATGACCTGCAAGTAGTTGTTCCGGGTCTGGCTGTTTGTGTATGTGAGTTTAAATGTTTGTAAAAGCACCCACGATACAGGAGAAATTCCTAGTGTGGGGCAACGTTAAAAAAAAAAACAATAGTTATTTATTTATGAAGTTTCACATTAGACATGGTTGCTTTTTCGTGTGGTTAGGGACTAACCTAAAGTCGAATTATTAATTCACCGGAGTAATCTGACATGACTGTGCTAGCTGTGGCTTTGTGTAATAAAATTGTCATATTTTTTGTAATGGTGATCGTTTAGTTTAATCGATTTATTTATGTGTTTCTGAAACAGTTAGCTTGTTGCCACATTAAAACAACCGGTGTCATAGTAACCATTACATCATCGAAACGATATAATCCTGTACTAAGTTTCATTATGGCACTCCTTTTCTCACTACCTACTCAATTCGTGGTATCTTTATGAATTTAAAAAAAAGAACATTGTCATGCACGCGCATTTCACTAAAATAGCGCCGTAATTAAAAAAAAAACCGGCCAAGTGCGAGTCGGACTCGCGCACGAAGGGTTTCGTACCATTATCTATAAAAACGGCAATAAAATCATCACGTTTTTTGTATGGGAGCCCCCCTTAAATATTTGTTTTATTTTATTTTAATTATTTATTTTTAAAGTGAATATATAACTAAATATTCTGTGAATATTTCAAGCGTCTACCTGTTGCCGTTATCAATATAGAGCAAAAAAATCACATTTGTTGTATGGGAGCCCCCTTAAATATTTATTTAATTCTGTGTTTTAGTATTTGTTGTTATAGCGGCAACAGAAATACATCATCTGTGAAAGTTTCAACTATCTAACTATCACGGTTCATGAGATACAGCCTGGTGACAGACGGACAGACAGACAGACAGCGGAGCCTTAGTAATAGGTTTCCCGTTTTACCCTTTGGGTACGGAACCCTAAAAAACAGTTGTTGGATTACGGCCCACTCCCTCTCACAGAAAGAGGAGGCCTGTGTCCCAGTAGTGGGAACATTATAGGCAGATTATGTATGTCACAGTATTTATGCCGCCCATGGGTCTCTGTCTTGGCTTCACATGTCGTCGAGAAATATCTCTCTGGCATGCTGGTTTCCTCGCGATGTTTTTCTTCACCGTTTTTTGATCAAGTGATAATTGTACAATACGCACATGAATCCTAAAAGTCAGAGGTTGCCTTGGGTTGACTCGAGACCGATGGCAGTACCTACGATGGTCACACCACTATGCTATCACTGCTGTCTAAAGTCTTAATTGAGTATGATTTTACTAATCCTCCTCGACTGCCTCGTTGGCCTAGTGGTGGCAAGCACGACTGTTGAGCATGAGGTCCTGGGTTCGATTCCTAGGTCGGGCAGTGTTATTGGGATTTTCCATTAGGAATTTCTCAGTAGCAGCCCGGAGTCTGGATTTGTGCCCGGTTGATGGCAATAGGCTCGCCCCCTATTACATGGGACTTAAAAACATAACTGGCGAAATGTGGGTGGACTATTATAGGTACACCTCTGCCTAACCCTTCGGGGATTACAGGCGTGATGGTATGTTGTATGTTATATTTACTAATACATACTTACGTAATAGTACGGGCGCTGGTTGCCGTGTGGTGCCAGAAGTAAAGAATAGCACCACCCTATTTCTTTCCGTGAGTGTCGTAAAAGGCGACTGAGGGACTTACTATAGAATGGGCAGCAGCGTTCTCTATGCGTTTTAACACCATACTACAATCGCCAACCCGCCTGCCAAACGTGGCGATTATGACAACCCCCCCCCCCCCCCCCCCCTTGGGGGAGGCCTATGTCCTGCAGTGGACGTCTTTCGGCTGAAATGATGATGAATGATGACGGGCGCTGGTTTGACGAAGTTATTTCACACCGGCTGAAAATCTTAACTATAATAGTTTTCCCGTAGTGCCTATGAGATTAAGCGTCAGCTGCTCCGGTAGTGGGGAGTCCAAAATTTAAACTTCCCAAAAATAAAAATAAAGTAAACTATTTCATACCAAAGCGCTAAAACCATATATTTGAGATAATCTAAAGCCAAAAATAAATTTCAGCTGCATGGAAGTGAGGGTATACTAATTAAATATATCAGTCGCGTAAATCACCAAGATTTTTGTGATGCACTTCAGGGTAAATTCGAAACTATGGGTAGTAGGGCAAAGTGGTCACAGGAACAACATCTCAATTTAGATAACAATTAAACTGCAATTCTTGTTTTTGAAAAACCTTCTTCCAGAGCCAGGAATCGAACCCGATCCCTATTGTCACCAGACCAAGGCAGTTATTAAAACATCTAATATAAACATTTTCAGGAAATGTGCATCCTAGTCCTGGCCGTTGAAGTAAGCGGCGACGTTCTCTCACCGATCAACGTGGTCGGCTTGGGCGTCTGTCTACTCGGCATCATCGGCCACATCATCCACAAGGTCCTGTTCATCAAGTCTGTGGCTGGCACGGTCCACGCCATCGACCAAGACTTCGACGCCATCAAAGACTTTGAGTCCATCCGACGGACTTCAAAAATGAAGGGGGAGCATGGTAAGCCGCTGCTCGAAGATCAAGCGTGGCCGGCAAGCGAGGAAAGTGACTTCGACAGCAATGTGGTGCTATTTGAAGTGCTGCAGCGTAGAGACGGTAGGTAGATTCGAGGTCGCGAGAGTTCCGATTGGTTCTAGCTTGATTTGAGGGACATTTGTACGATTTTCATTACGCATGCCAATGGTTGACACTTACAGACAAAAATAGCCTCGACAAACGTCCTATCGACGCGCAATTTTTCTTAGGTAAATGCACTAAAATCGAAAATTTATATAATATAATCGTGAAAACCGCCCTCCTCCGAGTCCTTACGAGGAGACGGTTTCTAGCAGCTTACTAGACGCCGACGGCTGACGGACAGACACATGGGCGTACCCTGCTTCTGGCCGGGGGGGGGGGGGGGGGGGAGGGGGCGGAGCAAATCAGATTTTTTAGGTCGCACACACCTACATGAAACAGGTAAATATTTTATTATCTTGTTTGCTCGCCACTTCATTAAATCATTGTATGCATTCAAATATCTTTCCTTTGAAATTTCTGGCAAAAGATTTTGGATTACTGTATTTGCCTAGTCTTTAACCGAATCAGGGGTCAACATTTCAGAATCGCGAAATTTAGTTCTACATTTAAAATCTAAAACCGATATACCAATCATATTTAATAAGGATGATGTGGTTTACCGAAGGTTTTGGCAGATTAAATAGTTTTACAATGACAATAATCCGCTGTATGACTGGCTTTATGGTTGAACACACACACTCAAAGAATCAGACTAAATATGAGAAACTAGCTCGCGACTTCGTTCGCGTGGAAGTCATAAGATACACAATATATTAAAATAACAGCCATATTTAAAAAAAAAACTCCCTCTACCACGCGTCCTAGTAATTAATTAGAGCAAATCGACAGCCATACGTCAATTTCATTATTTTTTATTCATACAACTGTCAAAGAATGACAGTTGTGTTTCAATACACGGACAATTTAAGTTGGTACTCAATTTACGTAACAATTAATTTCCAAAACTTTACGTAGTCCTAAAAAGGTTCTATAGCAGCTACTATACAATATTTATGAGAATGTTTCTTGGTTTATTTGTAGTTCCTGCTAATTCTAAGAGATGGCGCAACGGGAGTCGCAATGAAAAGACTACAAAGAACAAAAAGCAAGACCGTATGTATTGAAATTAATGTTAATGAGAAATTATAGACTTAAAGCGACGAGGCCAAGTATGAACTGTGAGTGTAAATAAATATGTGCCTGACTTTTAATGAGAACTTTAGTATTAACATTGATGTAAATTATAGAATTTATAGGACATCGTTAAGCATGTTTAGTTGTTTCACTTAGTTGACCTACCGGAGATATTTAGGAAACATAGGGACCTCTTTTCATAACAGAACCCGGCTAAGAAATAAAAAAACACGCTTTTTCGCTGCTACAAACTTTATCGACATCACAAAACAAAAATGCAATAAAAAAAACAGTGTTTGTAAAAACACTTGTCCTCGTTTTGACTAACTCTAGGCGACATGAATACCTTAACAAAAGTATGTTGTTGGATTTTCAGCTTTGGGCTCTAAGCCGAGCGTTCAAAACCCAACAGCGTGTATTATTGCCATAGGGAAAACAAACAAAATCCATCACGATGAATATGTTAGCCGGTTTTAATCGTAAACGAATTGTAGAGAAAAACGCACAGGAAACTTTTGCCTAGTTTTATCATAAGAACATTAGAAGAGATAACGCACATTTAATGTTGTATATTAATTAATTAATGGGATATAGTCTGATAAGGGCCATCCTCATTATTCTCCTGCCTTTATCCTAATTTATTTGTGGTCGGCGCAACATTTCCCTTTCCACACTTCTCTATTAGTTGTCATCTCGGAAGTCACTCCCTTTCTACCCATATCATCTTACACTCAGACCATTCATTAAAAAAATATAGCCATGACTAAAAATGGACCTATAACCAGACCAAGATACAATATACATTGCGTTGAATCGTTGATCTTCCAATGCAATGTATTTCAGTGTAGAGGTACTAGCTTTTTGTCGTTTCCATCTCTTGCGTGTTTATGCCCGTTTTCGATAAAAAACGTTGAAAGTTGATAATCCAACAGCGCGGTTTTATTTAGGCATTCATTTCAAACGGTCTTGGGATCGGCTGCATGGCGGGCTGCAACCAGTCGGGGTTGCGGCGAATGTACAAGCATCTCCCGGGCCCCCGACTCGTGATAGTAGAAAGACTAGAGGGATTTAAGTCGGTCACCTCCTTCTGCAAAACAGTAATGCTCGCGAAGGAGGAGGCGGAACGCGTAAGGGAGAGGCAAAATCCGCGCCCTCGCGCCCCTAGTCGCCGCAGGAGACGCCTCGGGCGTCGGGAGTCGCAGGCCGGTTCCCGGCCACCGTAGGCGCGGGCTTGCGGACGGTGAGCGATGGGTAGCTTGCCCTCCGATAAGGACCAGACCCGGGTCGACGGCGCGTTGTGTTGCAGGCGCGCCTCAAAGAGATGTCAGCACCAATTGACGGGGTCCTAAAGGGCCAATATCTGCCTGGGTTACGAGTTTGTCCGAAAGGGATTTCGGGGCCCTGGCACACAGGCATCTGAAGGAACACGGGTGGGTTTTAGTCAGTAAAAGTCTGAAACGCCCTCGCGCTCCTCACAGAGCGAGAGAAGTTATTTGATAATTTACCACCGGTTTAAGTCGGTAGGAGTCCGACATAACTCTCCGTTCTCCCCATTCGGAGGGTAGTTTTAGAGGGTAATTTCCCAAAACAAAAAATAAGGTTAGACGGCTGTTTTTTTTTTGTTGTTTTGGTCAAAAAGGGCAAGGCAAGCAAAGAAAATGCATTCAAACTACGTTGTGTGTTTAACCATGTAGTTCTCAAATAGACAGTCATTTAAATGCTTGAAACAAAGTGAGATTAATAATGTTGTGAATATTATTTGAAAAAAAAAAATGTGACTTATCAAGCAATCAACAGATTTGTTAAAGAGATACCCAGGTGATAGATGAAATTAAACGATTCTCGTTGCTGGGGTATGAAACCATGGCAGCGATACAGCACTGCAATCACTTGTTATAGTGAAATAATAATTAATATTGTAGTGACTAATGATGTGACCGTAGCAAAAAGTCAAATTATATCGAATGTTCTGTATAGAGACCGAAGATTATCGGCGATCAAATTGTGACTAGCGGTTGGTCGCTACTATCTCTGGTCGGAAACACATGTTTTTCCCATTGATGTAGTCTTTTTATCATAGGAATAGCAACTAATCGGAACTCTGTATGATGAAACAAAGCATTCTATGGAAATTGTATTTTTAATATATTGATATTTTTATACTTACTAAGACAACACTATTATATTAGGTATAAGTTTAAAAAACCTGTAATATTTTTTTTTATTGTTGGATTTTTTCTTTGTTTTTGACATATGACGTGCGATAGCGATGTATCTACTAATATAAAATTATTTTTATAACACAGAAAGACATAGATTATAGAATTTCAGTTCTAATTTTATACTTCAAAAATTTATCTTGAAATTATACATAACCTAACTTAAGAAAGTTCAATGTAATTAAATTTTATAAAATTTTATATAAATAACATTTACATTTATATTGCTTGGTAACGGAGTGGAACTGCCTTTAGATACTTACAAAAAGTTAAAAATGAAATTGATTGTATTTTTTCCTTAAGCTAATTTTAAATCACTTCCACTGTACATTTGTGAAGAGAAATGAAATATATTTATTATTATTATTTTGTAAGTAAATGCAATCAGTCGATTTTGTCGTTTGTGGTTGTTATCTCAACATTCCAATTTTCCTCAAAATTATTTGGTATAGTACAAATATAATATAATTATTGTAACACATTTGAAATTGCTTTATCTACATGTTAATTGTAATCCTCATTATGTGCGTGTTTGATCATAATTCTTATAATATTTGACATGAAAGTTCCGTTTCTAACAAAACTTTATCGTTAACGAAACTTTTCAACTAAGTAAAGATTTTTGTACACATAACTGTACACACAAGCTATAATTTCCAGTATAATCTGACATATCATTGTATGGAAATCCTATACATTGCAAGATCAGCTTATACTGGAATTGTATAGCTTGATATGTAGCCGTGTGTAGAAGGATCTTTTGCTGGCTTTGGCTGAAGTGGGAACGCCGCCATGTTTTATCAAAGCATATAACGAAACTATTGGACAAATTTTTGCCAACAACGTTAGCGTCATTCGAGCACCAAAAACCTTCGTAGCCTGTTGATGTCTCCCCAAAATCACTAAGAAGTATGACAGTGGCGTAGCTATGGCGGGGGGGGGGGGATGTCTGCTCTGGGTGCCACCTGGGAACCTTGGGGTGACACCCGACGCGACGGCGAAAAAAAAAATTAACATACTTTCACGTTTTTTTTTTTTAAGCCATTTTAACCAAGGTATCCTAACGAAATAATTTAAATAAAGCAAAAAAGGGAAGCAAAAAATCACGGTAGTAGTATATAGTTAAAAGGAAAACGAGTAATAGTCGACCAACTTACATTTGCAGTTGGAATGTATCGGATAACTTTTTTTTTTCAACTAACATGTTAAGTTCGTTCTTGGGATAAATTCATCCCAATTAAGGAACCCTTCATTGTGCGTGGTTCGACACGCACTTGCCCGGTTTTCATTCTTGGGTGAAACAATTATGCTCACCGGGTGTCACCCATGCTAGCTACGCCACTGAGTGTCATATGGGTTTGAAACGACGGGAACACCAAACACAACCGAGCTGCGGCCGGTTTTGCAATAAAAGCATAGCAATTTTACAATTCCTTAAATGTCATTCACGAAAATTGGATGACAATAGGAGAAGCATATTTATTTTGTACTAGCTGACCCGACAGACGTCCTGTCCAAACTTCAATAATTCATACAAGAAAGGACGTTCAGTTTTCCCGATTTTGAAGGTTTTCTAAAAAAAATAACTATAAATCAGCCTCATCTTTATAGTATCGTTTCAATACTATGACAAAAAAAAGTCTTAGGTATAAATGACATACAAACACATTGAATGAGGGTTTTCAAGAAAATTCACGCCAGGTGTTGGCGCCACTTTGACAAGAGGTCTTCATTTCGACAATTTAAATAAAATATATATATAATATGAAAACGTTCATAATTCGTTTCATTCATTCTTTTTTTTCTTTTTTTCTTTTTGGCTTCGCACGGTTTGTGCATTTAGCCAGTGTCATGTAAAATTAGGTAACAAGTACAAAGTTATTTAAATAATTATGAAATGAACTCCACTCAATGCATGATAAAGATGATTGATGATATCCCGCCCCGCTCCCCTTGAGTTTAAGTAAAGACGCGGCACTTTACTGAAACCTCGCGTGGACTTCTTGAGAGAACTTAAAGTGATGTTGCACTGTTTTGTTTCATTTGCCTACATTAATGCAGGTTCACGAACAATTAATGGTTAATAATCCACCACTATTACACATTAATATTCGGCTATACACAAATTTTAGAAAATAAAACAAAACTGCTAACATGACGCTTCACTTTCCCGCCAAGAAGTCGTTTCATTCATTCGTCCATCATCAGTCACGACTAAAGAAAATATAGGCGCTTTGACACTTTTGACAGGTACCCGGACCGGACGTCTCAGTGACCCCACCTCGTGAACGTCATTTCAGAAAACCCTCACTGACAGCCTTTCTGTAACTCATTTTATAAAGATCACCATTTATAAGATTTGAAGGTTTTCCGCGAAACTTAAAAAAAAATATTTCCGTAAGTACGTGATTCGAACTATTTCGAACATTTTAAAACATATAATAGCCAAATTGGTCCAGCCGTTCTCAAGGGATGCGCTTACCAACGAACAGCATTTCAAATCATTATATTATATATTCTAAAAAGTCCTTAATATAGTTGTCAGTCGTCTAAATACACCTAAAGTTAAGTACAAGGCCTTTGTTCCCAAGTTCCATTACCATCACCAAGTTTTCCTATTTGACATTCGCTGCTGTAGTTTAATTTTGTGAAATGTAGTTAAGTATTTAATTCGATAAGTCCCGACTTCAATTTTCTACATAATAATAGAACATGATTTAAAAACAACCAAAAGTTTGTCTATCCGGTTTCTGAACGTAACGTAACACGTAATCAGCCTTTATGTTCCCACTGCCTCACGGTAGTGGTTTCTGAACATTTACTAACAAATTGTCAAACTCATGTCGTTTCTGTGTTAAGGCCCTTTCAGAAACGGGGTGTTTATCGCATACGGCGATTTGTTCCATATATATGAACTTTTCCATACGAGATTTGTTGTTATGAAACATATCTTACTAAGAGAGATGAATTAATGATTCTAATTATTATAATTCTGTAAATACATATTTGATATGGTCGCAAATCATATTGTGAATAAGATACAACCTAAGAAAATTACAAAAAACGTAAAAAAAATTGAATTTCGCGGGCCATCACTGCGGATCCACGTTAAGGCACTGAACTCGGAGGTCAGTGACTTAAGGGTGTTACCTTCATAAGGCCCGCTTATTTCAAAACCTGTTACTTTTTGTTGATGTTGATGTTTGACGAGTTCTCCACTTCAAATACTCAACTCAGAAACTGGTTGTAAGTGTGGCCAATATTGCTATAATATTCGCTTTGAACTAGATGCACTAAAATGACTTGAATAACACATGTTTTTAATATGAGTTCGGCTCTTAAAGAAGCCGAAAGTAGCATTTATGAAATCCTTTAAAAGCTTATTGTTATCAACAGAAAGTAGAAATACAGTTTAGAAGGTATTTTGAGGTGCCTTTGATTTAAAAATAGAGTCGTAAAATTTCCATTGCATACTGCCAATAATGCTAGGATGTAAGGTTTACAAAAAAAAAAAAAAAAATATTTACAGATTTATAATAATGTGATTATCAGGGAAAGGCCACCTATATGTGAAATCGACTTTCATTACAAGTAAAGATGAGAATCGAGCCTTTTAATATTTAAATAACTATAAAACAGCCTCATCAATACTATGACAAAAAAAGTCTTAGGTATAAATGACATACAAACACATTGAATGAGGGTTTTCAAGAAAATTCACGCCAGGTGTTGGCGCCACTTTGACAAGAGGTCTTCCATTTCGACAATTTAAATAAAATATATATATAATATGAAAACGTTCATAATTCGTTTCATTCATTCGTCCATCATCAGTCACGACTAAAGAAAATATAGGCGCTTTGACACTTTTGACAGGTACCCGGACCGGACGTCTCAGTGACGCCACCTCGTGAACGTCATTTCAGAAAACCCTCACTGACAGCCTTTCTGTAACTCATTTTATAAAGATCCTAGTTGCATTTCCTAAAACGAAAATGGCAAAACTACTCCATTAAAATTTGCCATTGAATAAGTTTAAGAAGTTGTTCAGAAAATGTAATGTTATAAAATAACAGTTTTATTATAAAGTTTGATTTAGAACCTGTAACCCTCAATATCAAACCAATGACATAACGTACTGCAGCATTTGTTTATCTTTTAGAGAACTTATCTCTAAAAAATAAACAAATGTATTGAAAAAATATGACGCATTATTACACGGTTCAACGAAATTGGCTGAAAGGCTCAATCGTAGGGTTTATTTATAAACGTTGTGTAAGTACTGATTAATCTGCTTAGTCATCATTTTTTGACGTTTAAACATCTCTTTCGTTCGTTTATAAAAATCCCATACCTAATGTCAGATTGAGGCTTTCAAAAACCGGGATTTATTCGAATAAGTAAGTATGTATAGATAAGTAAGGTCATTTGATAAAATTCAAGACTCAAAATTAAGAACAGAGTACATATTATTATCTGTATTGACCATTTTTATACGTAGCAGAATAGGTATAGCGTCTTATGTGTTTCAGCATTTATTACGTAATTGATTTCCTTTTGTAATGGCCGACACAGCTTAGTAAACCATTCCACGACACTCTTTGTTTCCTCTTTTCTATGGTAATTTTGTATATTGGCAATGCTTGTTTTATAAAAGTATATTTCTCGATGCCCATAAAATCGAAATGAAATATGTCCCAAAGAAAATGTTAATTGTGTTGGCGATTGTAAGACTTTAATTTGTAATAATAATTTATTATAATTGTTATTTAGCTAAAGAAATGCTGTATGTACTGTTGTTTGCGTTGAAAAAGTTTGGCATTTTAGAAATTTGAAACTCCCGCTATGACTACACTGTGTTTAGATTCCACTACTAGACGGCGCTGTTCTAAATTGCAAAAGCTGTAAACTTATGTCAGGTTTTGTTTTGGCGGCTGTTATTTCGTTCAGCCAGTTACAGATGTAAATAAAAGCAAGCGTAAGCTTGGTCTTCTACCAAGCTTTCCAAAATCTTGGTGTTATTTGCATTACTTTTTGACCATATTTTTGGCCAAGGTGTTAGAGGTAGCCTACTGAACGCAGGCATCATGGCACTAGCATTTGTAGTCATTAGTAGAGGGTGTATTACATGCCAACGGCTGCTGTTACTTTAGTCGTCTTGTAGTACTGCATGGGAATGATAATTAAAGTATTTCACAGACCACAATATTATTGCTATCGCTGATCTCAATAAGTCTCCAAAATCGTTTTCAATGCTGATAGCAAAAGCTTTTTAGTGTGGAAAATATAGTCACTTTATTTAAATTATGAGGGTAGATTGCAATCGCCATTTTTGTAGTTCAACTTGAAAGACGGACAAGATGGAGGCACGTCGGAAAAAGTCTTGAGATGTTTTTGAGATAACGTAATAAAAACAATTGTTGAAATCGTAACAATTTTTAATTGCTAGCACTACTTAAAAATTTAATCTGGTTTTGTCTAGAGATTGCAAGACTACCCTCGATGTGTGTTGGCTCACTACAACTGATTCGAGCTACTACATAACAAGATTATGTATTTGTTCGTGCCAGTTGAATGAGATGACTTGTTATGTACAGTCAGTCTATGAAAACTCTGACCATACCATGTTATATTAAGATGCAATTGGCGAAGTATTAAATTACTAATGAACGACAAAATAACACGGTGGCAAAGTTAATAAAAAGTGATCAACGTTTTCGTAAGCTGATTGAACAACTATTGTACCAGTGTAAGACGGTTGTCGTTTGATATTGTCATACTACATAATCGGTAAAAAATATATAATTTAAGAACCAGCATTGTTTTATTATTGTCTCCCTGAGTGATGCTGTGTTGCATTTCATTAGTCAGGTAGGCGACGTCCGACCTGAATGTTAGCTTGCTTCAGAATACGGTGACGGAGATACGAACTGTGGAAGAACACACCTCCACACTTCATCTCTTCGAGGCTTCAAGAGAACATCTGCCCCCTGTACACGAATACTGCTGTTGTCAATCTGGAATACTCTAAACCGATTGCGGGCTCAGGTTGGCCGTTGGTCGCTGTATAAACAATCCTGCCAAATGGCGTATCATCGACGTATCCCAAACAGTGTCAGTGTGGAGCACCTTCATAGGATATGGCCTCACCTTCTCACAGGATATGCCTCACCTCCTTTGCTGCCCATCTAACATAACCACCTGCACTTTTTAAGATTTGAACGAGGCACATAACAGCAGAGAGGAGCTGTAGTGGCCCAGGGTAACGGCTGCGACTTACGAGTTCGTAGGACGAGGTCGTAGGTTCCAACCCAGACAGGTGCTTTACTTTGTGTAAATTATTTCATCACTGCTCTCAAAACGGCGAAGGAAAACATCGTGAGGAAACTGATATGATCAGTGGACTAGCTAGGTAACCAAAGGCCCTGTGGGGCAATAAATAAACTAGGGTTCCGAGTTCGACGTACTCTAGATTTGTCGTAATCCAGATTCATCGTACTCCAGATTCGTCGTACCTAATACAATCGCGCGCTTGTAAATTAACTAGTAGCGTCTTATAGTCACGCCGTTGAAGCGCGCCGCGTTTCTCATAGGTCCGCCTTGCGTCAAACGCGTGCTATTGAAACGCGCTGTTTGACGGTGCAACAGTGAAACCAGCCTAAGAGGCTAAGAATACAGGGGAGTACCCCGCAAGTTTTAAACCTTTAGATATTCGAGACTTGTTGGGAATTCCCCTGTATTTTTTCAAATAAGTTGTCATTACTAAAGTCGCGTTCCTGGAATCTGGTTTATTTATATCTCGAATGTGGGAGAAATGTTCACTAGTTCAATTTATAGTTTGTAACTCAGAGTCCGAAGGGCCCCTGAGCTTGGGGGCCCTTGTTCCTGGGGAACTGCCCCGTCTAGCCCTCCGATAGCTACGCCACTGGATATGACCTAGATCTTAAAATATCGACGTCATGTGACATATTATATCAATCTGCACTGGGCCCGCGTGGTGGATCAGCCCACTCCCTCGCACCGAGAGGAGGCCTGTCCATAATATTCCCATCAGTGGGAATATTTAAAGGGAGAATATTATGACTATACTGACTAAGCTAAGACATGTTTGTTTGGTATCTCAACGGTTTGGCTTTTATGTTACGACGGTCGTAGCGTAGCCAGCCAAGCCATTGAAAATAATAACTCAAAAGTGTTTAGGTAGGATAGGATAGCCTCATGTAAGAACGTCAGCTTGCAACCTCGTTTCACAAAAATAATGGAACGATGCTCTTCAAAATCTCGGATCTTAAGTTGCATAAGAGGTGTCGGTAGATGGCAGTGATTTCAATGTGATGTTTCGAAATTGGATCCCTAGATGGCGCGACTAGATCGCGAATTGGACTTCTGGGCCAATGGGGCAGTAGTGCGGAGACAAAAGAAGGTTACGTGTATTTCGGTTGAATATAGGGTATGGGTATCATATGGGTATGCGAGTGCGAGGGCTGCCAATATGATTGAGTTAGCTCTGTTTCATAAATCGGTTATCTAGCGCAGTAAGTAGGTAGGTCTATGAACATGGAGATATGATTTTTATGATTGTATTTTATAATAATCCTCCAGAACGAATTTTGGCCATAGCGATCAATCTCAGCGGAGACCAGCCTTCGGCGCGGGAGATATTAAGAGCGGCCAACCCGACATACTTTTCACACAAACGCTCGTACATGATTATGGCGTTGTTACACGTCTTTCTTTGAAATTTTTGAACCAACTTGGGCATATATCTAGGTTTCTATGTAAGCAAAAAAAAATTTTTTTTTTCCCAAATTCTGTATATGCCTGCAAACATCTGCTATATATTACGATAGGAACCTTGCAAATGTAATGGAGATTCTAAATGACCAACATTTATTTCACAAACTGGTGAGGCTTACTCAAAATCGCGTGCGTATTTCCCTTTCCGTGTTCAACTGGCGACACCGGTCTCGCGAAATCTACACGCTTTTGTTTTACTACGGAATCCTACGATCCCGTGTTCAATTCGCGTCAACTGAGCACGCTTTTGTGATCAAGCAACGTTTTACCAACAATAGAGGGGACCTGGCGCTCGGCGGCCGCTGCCGCGGCACGCTCGCTTCGCTCGCTCGCCTTCGCGCGTTAATGGTCACTGTTCTAACCTGACCTAACCCAAATGATTTAATACTTTTCTGTACACTTTATGACTAAATAAATCTGCTTGATCACAAAAGCGTGCTCAGTTGACGCGAATTGAACACGGGATCTTAGGATTCCGTAGTAAAACAAAAGCGTGTAGATTTCGCGAGACCGGTGTCGCCAGTTGAACACGGAAAGGGAAATACGCAAATCGCGTATTTCCTGGAACAAGTTTTATGAAATTTCAGCACATTATTTTTGGTTCATTGTTATCGCGTTCTCACTCGTTTGTTAATAGTTTTTATTTGCGCTGGATGAAACAACAAACTTTTCGACCATGCTCGCGTTGACGATAGACGGACCGGGAAGGCCCCTCTTAAGTATAGTGTACAAGTGTGTGCGCAAACATAGGTACAAATTCTCTTCCCCCACTCTCATAACCCGATGGGACGGCAATCCTACCTACACGACCGGAGAGAGATCAGGCGCAGGGCCAACGGCTTAACGTGCTTTCCGAGGCAGGGGGGTATCACACAGCCAACTTCCAAACTCCTTGCTGTTACTAAGAAATTCCTAATGGAAAACCCAATAACTCTTTTCCCGACCCGGCAATCGAAACCTGGTTCCCTCAGCAGTCGCGCTGACGACCACGAGACCAACGGGGCAGTAAGGGGAGGGGGATATTTTATAACATAATTATGTGTTAAAGGCCCTTTATTCTCGTAAAATTGTTGGTCCGAAAATCATTATCCATATTACGTTTGCTAAACTGCAGTACCTACCTAACCATAATGTTCAAAAATTCGAAAATTTGTTTTAAGTACATATTTATATCTTTACTTCAAAAACTATTCGGTCATAATATCAAAATCTAAAAAGGAAACTTTGGAAGTCAAGAAACGGCCGATCATTCGGCCGATACTTCGGATTATCGCTTTGGAGTAGACCCTGTCAAGTCCTTTATCTAAACCTGAACAATAAATATAAAACCCAATAACCTGCAAAATTGTTTCATTTTATTAATCAATACACAATAATTTGAAGGTTTATTTTGTTAAGTAGTTTGCTCACCCACACAAACATTTGTTTGTCTCCAATATTTGCAGTCATATTTCTATGGGACCGACAATGATTTTGATGACTAATTTAATTTTTTAGTATTCCGCCGAAACTTAGCTGCGAAGGGGTACGAGCAACCAGCTGGCCGCTTAGCCGGAACAGTTTGCCGTTAATCGAAGTCGCTGCTTCCATTTTCCTCAAAAACATATTTTTACTGGACGTGTTCAGAGTTTTCTCTGTCAAGGTCTTGTTGGATTCTGAACCCATTGAATTAATGATTGAGTCTGCATCTGTATCCAGATTGAATATATTGGTATGAGACTCTTCGCGCCACAGTTTCTGCAAGTTAAGCGCCATCAACTCCAACTGGACCTGAGACAGCTCCCTGATCACGTCGATCTGCACCGACATCACGTTTTCACAAGTCTTTAGTAAGGAGTTTAGCGTTTCCAAAACGTTGGCACGTCTCTTCTGGATACTGTACTGATTGTCTATATTTCGTTCGAAGAAGGCCAAGTGCTCATATAGCTCTGCCAGCTGCAGTGAACAGGATATGTACTGGGCCGAATGATGCTCGAAGTCGTAGTAGTGTTTTGCCCTCATCAGCCATTTATAAATGAATGCGAACAGCTTCCTTGCTTCCTCAACGCTGCAAACGTTTTCTAAAGGCACTTTGTCTTCCATCTCTTTCAAATCCAGAGACGGAAAATTGAATAATTTCTCTGGGGTGCCGCAATCTCCCTTTCCAGACTTTTCCGCACCCAGATCTTTTAAGTTTTCATCTTCTAAGTTCTCTGAGCTGTCCAGCCTGTCTTCCAATAAGTCCACCGTCTTCCACAGATCTGCTCCCGACGACGGTTGCGTGAAGTATTTGTTCAGGATCTTCTTTTTGGACATTTTAAAAAGCGTCAATCCGAATTTAACCCAGTGATGGCTCAACTCCAAGAAGTGGATTTCGAAATCTGCCTTCTGTAATACGAATTCTTCAGGCATGAGTTTGCAGTTGTCGTGGCAGGTTCTCAACACGTGGTAGGCAGCGCACAGGTGATGGCGTGCGTTGCCAATCTGGTTAAGATACGTAAAATAGTTTCCCAGTCGCGCCGTCCTCAAAGCCCAGTCTTGTGGCGTGCCTTCCTTCATTTCCAATTGCCTCCGAAGAGCTGTATGGTTGTATAAAGTGTATTTCTGAGGCAAGTTCATTTTATTGTACAAGAATGCCTGCATCTGAACGTTGTTGGTGATGACTTTGTCTACTTTTTCAGGATTCACACGTTTGATATTGCACACCGGCTCTGTCGTGAACATGTCTTCGGCGTCTAGGAACTTGTCGGGCTCAGACTTGCTGATCTGATCATACAAGTCTTCCATGCTTTCGAGTATTTCGCGGGCTTCATTAGTCTGGTCTAGTTGGATCATGTAATAGCATAGAAGATTTTGTATTCTTAATAAGATGAAAAGACATTCGTCTCTCAGGGCAAAAGGTTTTAATTTATCAAATGAAACTTGAAGCGTATTCCTTTTCTCGATTAAGGATAAAGGCATAGTTTTAGCAGAAAGAAGGGCTAGATAGCCTTCCATTGCTAGGGACCTTATATATTGATCTTGGTTCTCCTTACCTAGGACTATCAATTCATTACAGAGGATTTGAATATCTTTCTTCAAGTTTTGGAGGCGTTCAGAAGAGTTTTTCTTTAAGTTGGCTCTTACATTTTCGAATGTGGTTGTGATCCGATTTATTGTTTCCATCTTATTATATTTACATTTGTTTTCACATAAAATTTTTCAGTTGCAAAGATTTATCAAAGGAGTAAAATTTTACATGGATTCTTGATACTGTCAGATTTAATTCGATTCTGTTTTGTGACAGAATTGGTGTGCGTAGTATAAGTGTTTTCAGCCAGTATGGAAGACAGTTGAAGCAAGGAGACTATGGTCCCAGAGTAATATTTTTAGAAGTAGGTAAAACTTAAATGAATAATCAAAGCTATTATTCTATTAGCAAAATCAAAATCAAAATCAAAAGTCATTTATTCAAACTAGGCTGAGAATCAGCACTTTTCGAACGTCAAAAATTACATAAGACAGTCCCCCAAAAACGCCCACCCTTCACAGCTTCAGCAGTAGGTTAAATGCTCTAAGATTAGCAGCCTGAAGTAAAATAGGCAAAACTATAGTGTAAGCTAAGCTTTACATCAGCTCTCCGAAGATTGTTGTACAGATGGCAGAATGGTTCGAGACTTTTTCCTCTATGCTTTTGAATATAGGACTTTATTGTCTTGGCGGGAAAGTGAAGAGTCATGTTTATAAGTTTTGTTTTATTTTCTAAAATATGTTTTTTGCTGAATATTAATTTGTTATAATTGTGGATTATTAACCATTAAGTGTTTGTGAACGAGCATTGGTGTAGGCAAATGAAACAAAACAGTGCAACATCACTTCAAGTTCTTTCAAGAAGTCCGCGTGAGGTCTCAGTAAAGTGCCACGTCTTTACTTAAACTCAAGGGGAGCTACAAATGACAGCCGGGACCAACGGTTTAACGCGCTTCCCGAGGCACGGAGGAATCTTGGTATGAACAGATGGTCACCCATCCACGGACCAACCGCGACAAGCGTAGCTTAACCTGATCGATCGACCCGTGCGGCAGTTATTAGGTATTTAGCCACAAGCTCCTCTACTAAAATAATAAAACGGTAGATTATGAACACACGGGATTTCTCATTAAAAGTCACCTAACCTAGATATTTATTTATTGATCGATTAACAGATATTCTATTTCACGAAGTCCGTTCGGCTTTGATTGTAGTAGTGACGTATCCCGACAAGCGCGCTTGTGTGTGTAAAAGTAGGTAACGTTACCAAAAAAATCTGATATATATTCAAGTCGAGATTTAATAATCTAAATGAAATTTTGGTTTTAAAAGTATATACATTTTGTAAATAAATTAGATTAGTTTGCAATAAATACAAAAATATTAAGAATATGTAGGCATTTAATTAAGCATTGGTGTTACAGAATGGAAACGAAACAAGTAGGACTATTCAGTATTTTCAATCACTATCAGATAAATTTTTTGATGAAGTGGATGGGAATTCCTTCTCTTCTTTTAATATTCTTTGAACTGTTTTTTGGCTCACACCCGTAGCTTCAGCTGTACGGCGTGTAATATCTCGTAAATGAGACAAATGACAGTTGAGTTCCATTAATGATTTTGTAAATTCATATTCTTCTCGCAGAAAATGATAAACACTAGCTATCATGTTTCGACCCTAAAACAAAATGTAATCAAAATAATTAAGTAATATAAACATTTTATAACACAAAAAAACATTCATTTTATAAATACTTCTATTGCTATATTAAGTATCTTTGTATAACATTTTAATTGAAAACGTATAAATAAATATTACCTCACTATGGACAACTCTTCTTCGTTTTGTTGCCATGCTGACCTTACTCCGTGAAACAATTTGGCGCGAACTAAAAACCACTACTGATCCGGACCGTGTCCCGATCGACACTGAGCGCTCTCGAGGTTACGCACACAAAAACAATGTGCATGTGCATGCTTGACAACATTCATAGCCAAACGGACTTCGTGACATAGAACATCTGTACTTATTTATTTAAAGTTAATTAAAACGCGATGGCGCGGCACGGTTGGCGCAGTGGTTAAGCGATTGACTGCCGCGCTGCGTGTCGCGGGTTGATTCCCGCACGGAACAAATATTTGTATGACCTACAAGTGGTTGTTCCGGGTCTGGCTGTTTGTGTATGTGAGTTTAAATGTTTATAAACGCACCCACGATACAGGAGACATTCCTAGTGTGGGGCAAGGTTTAAAAAAAAAATGGTACAACACCAATTACATGAATTAACATAGAAACATAAAAGGAACCTAAATAAATGTTGACAATAACAAAATAATGTTGTAACTATATAATTAAATTTTAAAACGAATATGGAACAGTGGACACTGGTGAACAGTGGTACTTTCTCTCGCAGAACACCAGACACATACACATAATTTTATTCCATTCATTCGCAAACACATCACATTCATATTATAACCATACTTGACAGGAGATTAAATCGGTATAATTACTCATTCATTCTCCTGCCCTAATCCG
Organism: Tiliacea citrago; assembly: GCA_963921375.1. Taxonomy (NCBI): domain Eukaryota; kingdom Metazoa; phylum Arthropoda; class Insecta; order Lepidoptera; family Noctuidae; genus Tiliacea; species Tiliacea citrago. Next base: position 27,599,386 of record OY992780.1, read on the forward strand.
AATTTATTTGTGGTCGACGCAACATGTCCCTTTCTTCCATACTTCTCTATTAGTCGTCATCTCGGTAGTCACTCCCTTTCTAGCCATATCATCTTTCACACAGTCCATCCATCGTTTCTTTGGTCGTCCCCTACTTTTATAGCCATCGATATCCATACTCATAACTTTCCTCACGACATTTTCCTCATTCTTTCGCATCACATGCCCATACAACCGATTACCGATTACTACTATTCGTACGAAACTTACCGCTTTTTCGCGCGTCGTGTCTTTCCGACTGACTTCCTTCCCGAAGCAAATATTATTTTTATAGATTTCTAAGGTATAATCAGTTTCAATAATATAGGGATGAACTGATTGTTCAACATTGTTTGCAGATAATCAGAACAACTATTTCGTTGTAATTTTATGTCGCACACGTGTTCTTTCTGACCCCGCTTTTACACCCAAAGACAAGTTGTGATATTAATTGTTTTGAATAAATAAAAACATGACAATTTAACATAAATATTGCATTGATGTGGGTTTCTGTAATTTTTTTAAAGTTTACTAGTCTTAGGTGTAAAGGATAATCGAAACATGTGGAATAAATATTTTATACCTTGGTGTAAACGCGGGGATAAACGCCCTTTTTCTAAATCGGTGAGGTACGGCAAGGGTACGGCATAAGTTTCTTAGTAAGTAAGGTTTCAGGCATGGAAGGCCAGGCCGGAAACAAGGGCCATTATTTAAAAACCAGCCAAGTGCGTGTCGGCCTACGCACAATGAAGGGTTCCGTAGTTGGGATGAATTTATCACAAAAATAAACATAACATAAGTACTAGTTGAAAAACATGTTCCCCCCATACATGTTTTTTAGATGATAAAACTACAAGTTATAGATTTTTGAACATTTTCCTTTACTTGTGCTATGAGACCTCGCTTCTTACCAAATTTCATGATTCTAGATTAACGGGAAGTACCCTATAGGTTTTGATTTGTTTGCGAGTACCAAAATATGTCGCATAAATCACCATATTTTTTTATTGCATTGACTTGGAAGCTTGATTTTTTTAAAGTTTCAAGGGTCCGTAGACCTACGTATTTGATATTAATTTCAACTTGATACCTCCATGCTTTCCTGAGAAAAAGGGTCTTGACATACTGACAGACAGACGGTCAACGAAGTGATCCTATAAGGGTTCCGTTTTTTCCTTTTGAGGTACGGAACCCTAAAAATTACAGTTGGTACGGTATTACGGCATCGATTCGCTCGCGCCCCCATCTCGTCAGTAGCGTACACAGTGTGAACGGTTGGTTGCGCCTGCATCATAGTTTTCACCATGTGTCGTGATTAATTTTAAGTATTTTTCTAGCAGCAGGTAGCTACGTAACTATACACATTAGTGTACCCGGATCTGTGTGCGCTGCGGCGGCAAGCGGGCCGCGCCCTGGCGCCCGCACTCGCCGCCCGCCTGCAGCAGGTAGCTACGTAACTATACACATTAGTGTACCAGGATCTGTGTGCGCTGCAGCGGCAAGCGGGCCGCGCCCTGGCGCCCGCACTCGCCGCCCGCCTGCAGCAGGTAGCTACGTAACTATACACATTAGTGTACCAGGATCTGTGTGCGCTGCGGCGGCAAGCGGGCCGCGCCCTGGCGCCCGCACTCGCCGCCCGCCTGCAGCAGGTAGCTACGTAACTATACACATTAGTGTACCAGGATCTGTGTGCGCTGCAGCGGCAAGCGGGCCGCGCCCTGGCGCCCGCACTCGCCGCCCGCCTGCAGCAGGTAGCTACGTAACTATACACATTAGTGTACCAGGATCTGTGTGCGCTGCAGCGGCAAGCGGGCCGCGCCCTGGCGCCCGCACTCGCCGCTCGCCTGCAGCAGGTAGCTACGTAACTATACACATTAGTGTACCAGGATCTGTGTGCGCTGCGGCGGCAAGCGGGCCGCGCCCTGGCGCCCGCACCAATATGCGTACTGAAGTAACCTAGCTGTTTAAGGAAGCATAAGTATATAATTGCATGCCTATTGTTTAGTAAAATAATCCTTAATTATTCGAGAACCTTACACCTGCAGCTTAGAACCCCTACTGCATCTGTTGGTAACACGGCCCGGGCCTTATTTAACGTATGAGATGTTTTGATTTTATCAATATCCAGTTATTATAGCAGTGGATTTTAAGTAATTTATATAGAAATAGCTGTTCTAATGGGAAACAAGTTACTTGCACATGAAATGTGATTGGTAGTTATATGGTCTAAAAGTATTATGGCCAGAACTTAGACCATATTAAAAACAAATTTAAATGTTATTGTTTTTTTGTAGATTAAAATGTTGCCGCCCCTCTTTAATAAGGCCCGAAGCCATATATTATATTTCCACGAATTAAGAAAATTCTCCTGTTGTGAAGACACCGAATATGTTATTTCGCTCAGAATGTTTATTTCTTTAGCGGGCCTTAATATCATGATAGTGTATAATTAGGCCTAAAATGGTAGATAAAAAAAACGTAAGATATGTCAAGCATACCGTTTACGATTATAACATTGATAAAGAAGAAACTTAAATATACGAGGAACCTCTATTAAATGAGTTTTTATTATTATCCTGATTGTATTTATTATTTCATTTTCAATAGAACATTTCGCATTGTCGTCCCTATATTTGTGACATTAACTGGAAAAGTAGGTAAGCCGTACTTGCAGGAATACTTGCTTGCAGTCTCTGTTTGCATTTAATGGCTTCCAAGAATTATGGAACGTTTCAAACATTTTATTTTGTTGGGTGGCAGAAATTATTACTTAGAAGTTTAGGTATGTTGGAATCAGTTAGAAGTATGACCGGGCGAGCTGCTTCAAAAGAGCTCTCGTACTAAAACTGAGTTACTATTTGTTTTTAGGGTTCCGTACCCAAAGGGTAAAACGGGAACCCTATTACTAAGGCTCCGCCGTCTGTCTGTATGTCTGTCCGTCTGTCACTAGGCTGTATCTCATGAACCGTGATAGTTAGACAGTTGAAATTTTCACAGATGATATATTTCTGTTGCCGCTATAAAAAAAAATACTAAAAAACGGAATAAAATAAATATTTAAGGGGGCTCCCATACAACAAACCTGATTTTTTTGCTCGATTTTGCTCAATATTGATAACGGCAACAGGTAGATACTTGAAATAATCATAGAATATTTCGTCATATATTCACTTTAAAAATAAATAATTAAATTAAAATAAAACAATTATTTAAGGGGGGCTCCGATACAACAAACGTGATTTTTTTGCCGTTTTTATAGATAATGGTACGGAACCCTTTGTGCGCGAGTCCGACTCGCACTTGGCCGGTTTTTACAAGCTAGTGTGGTTAGATTCTAAACTCTTAGAGAAAAATAAAAACGGAATGAAAATGGATTTGAAAGAGTAATATTTTTCACCCTGTAGATATAACGTTGCGGGTTAAAAAAGCTGACAATGACAAAAATTTAAAAGAGTATGCAGGCCAGATGTGAATGGAAATGCTGGGATAGGCCCTAGACGGACATTTAAATATGTGTCGCATCGGGCATTTAATGTTTACACAAGACAAGGCGCGCCGCCTAGCGGCAACTATCAAGACTAGAATTGGCGCGCTTCGACAGAGTCGGGGCGTTTCCGGTCAGTTACGAGGTTGAGGAGAACGCGCCAAGTCGGGCATTCTCTATCTGGTGATCGAGCTGTGAAGACGCTTCGGAACTGTCCTACGTTTTGTTGTGCTCAGTTATTGTGGTAATTGTAATTTGTAGTGATTGTGTCAATTTGTGATTTTAATAAACGCTGTGTATCGTTCATTCGTACCCAGTGTGTTTTCATTGCACAAAACCCGCCTTATGCCCACATGATGTCTGAATCGAATAGAATCAATCCTTACGATCCGACATATGTATACTGAACTAGTTGCTATCGATCTTCAGAAGGGTCAAGTGCATAGTACTCGCATCCGCACCATAACGGCTTGCGTGTATGACCAGATGTATGAACGTAAACGAAGTAAGGAGTAGGTATGTAAGGATTGTAGCAGGTGGCGGTCTGTAGTTTCTGCTTACTCCCATGGAAAAAAGGCGTGAGTTTATGTATGTAGATTGACAGAAACTCGCTAGTGATGCTTGTGGGTCAAATTTTGTTGAAAACACGAGTTAAATACCACAAAGTTTTTAATTTCTAAAGTAAAATGGACTATTAAGTTTTTTTTAAACAGTGTATAAAAAATTATGACTGATTCATCATCGAAATCCTTTCCTTGCCGCATGTTACTTGCGGTCGGTGCATCACGTGGTCTCCTTCCATTCTCGTCTGTCAACCTGCTGTCACTCACTGTTCAATCTGTCATCCATAATTTAAACAATGGTGTCATTAAGGCGCTGACAAGAGGCTATTGATTAAAACTTTTTACGAAAAAAAACAACCGACTTTTTTTTTTTTTCACTTTTTAGTGGGTCAGTTTGTAATTTATGTAGTTTACAATAGCCTAATGGACTTCTTGGCGGGAAAGTGAAGCGTCATGTTAGCAGTTTTGTTTTATTTTCTAAAATTTGTGTTTAGCCGAATATTAATGTGTAATAGTGGTGGATTATTAACCATTAAGTGTTCGTGAACCTGCATTAATGTAGGCAAATGAAACAAAACAGTGCAACATCACTTTAAGTTCTCTCAAGAAGTCCGCGCGAGGTTTCAGTAAAGTGCCGCGTCTTTACTTAAACTCAAGGGGAGCGGGGCGGGATATCATCAATCATCTTTATCATGCATTGAGTGGAGTTCATTTCATAATTATTCAAATAACTTTGTACTTGTTACCTAATTTTACATGACACTGGCTAAATGCACAAACCGTGCGAAGCCAAAAAGAAAAAAAAAATTGCCTAATGTCAAATGCTCATCAAGTTTTACAAAATATTGCTTTTCCTGATGCAGGGGCGTTAATTGTTGAGGAGTTCTCCTGGTAAAAACCAGGAGAACTGATGGTGACTTCATTTTGACGGGCATAGATTGCTTATCAACCATATTACAGTCTTCCTTATCGAATCGCAACGGTGAAATACTTAGGTACTATTAAGTAGTTCCGGTGGCCATCTGTGGTCTTCATCATCAGTTCCACTTCACCAAATGGTGCTTTCCGAGAGCAAATGCACGAGTTACTATAAAAAATACTCAAATCGCTATAGGTATGCCTATAAAATTTGTGGATTTCCCTTGATTTTCATGGGATCCCCTCATCAGTTTCTGATTTGGTGGCAATAGGACCACCTCCGGAGCACACCCATCCAAACAAAAAAAGAATTTTCAAAATCCGTCCTCAATAGACGGAGTAATCAAAAAAAAATCTCGATACAAATTAATCGTTAACCCTTTACTTTGACTTTCAAAACGTACGGTTGGTATTTAATTAATAACATGAACGTCTTATTTGTATGCAGGACTTGGTTGTTTTTTTATTTTCGATTACTTAACTCATTTTTGAGTAAATAGATAATTGCTTCATATTTTGCAATAAATTACAAGCGCTGTGTCATCGCGCTTCTCTTTCTTTTGTATGCAGTCTGACAGTGACCGCGGTTTAGTTGTTGTCAGCGTCTTAAGTGGCATGTCACATGCGTATTTCGTAAAAACAAGCAAATTACTCGACAACCAGTACACAGCAAAAAAACATAATTGCGTTACACAGTTTGAATCAGAATCGGAATGATTTTGAAGTATATTGCTAATCCATTGCTTCATATGTTAGAAAAATTGTCTGCTCCACAACGTAAATAACGCAACGAATGTTGTTGAACTGTCAAATTGAAACCGATTCCTACTGATAGCTTATAACACAATTAGCCCACAGGTCGTGATGCCACTTACACAAATATTTGCATAGGTCGAGTCGCTGAAAAGCCAGCGGCAGAGAGGCAACGCGGTGAGCGGCGTTCTCGTTCAATCCGCTCCACTCATACGCGATACCGCTTGTGTGGCTTCCAAATTCCCGACGGTACTTCATCGACAGATAACTGTAGGTATATAAACACGGTAGTGCCAACAACTGCCATCAATGTCCTACACAGAGACAACTATAACGAACTGGCCGTTACTAGGTGTGGTGAAGTAATTATACCAATTATGGAGAGGCACCGAAAATTGTAAACACCGATTTTATAAATAATAGAGACCACTGATAAGGCTTTAAAATATTTTTCTTTCAACTACGTAGTATCATTAATCACTACAAAACCGATCACAAAGGACGTATTTTTTGCTTAGAACAAAAACAGTGCATAAATGTTTTAAGAAATCTCATTGTTGCACAGTTTTTCATGAATGCACTGTTTTTTATTTAGATATAAATTAACAACAGAAGCTTTCAGTTTAATATAAATTTAATGCATTCGATCAAAAATATACTGGCTGAAAATAAAAATCGGCTGAATAAAACCGACTTGGTGAAGAACTTTGTTTTCATTAACTTGAGTTTTTATTTTGAGTAGATATATTTTATCACGGTAGGAAGATTGATAGTTGAAAGAAAAGTAGATTACGCACCTTGCTAAAGTGAGTAATTAATGCACTCGTGCTAATTTAGTGCGCTCGCATGAGCTCGGGCACCAACATAACACTCGTGCATTAATAACTCACTTTGCGCTCGACGCAACCATCTACTATAATGAAATCCATTTTGATGCTGGTATTAAAAAGAATAACTACAAGTACTATTCTGATCTGGTAATTCTGAAGTAAAATTTCTTTTGTCGCGTTGAGCGATTTTTGGTAGCGGCAAAGCTTATGTGTTCGCGTCACCGACATGCTAATGTGACCGCGTCACCAACATGCTAATGTGACGTGTGTCATAAATCATTATTTATATCATACATATTATTACAGGCACTGGTTAATATACCTAATGCACAATCTTAAATAGAGAAAGGTGTCTGAGGTAAGTGGGTCCTGAAAGATCACCCAGCTCTCTTATATTAAAGGACATGTCATTTTGGCAAAACAAAAAAAAAAAACTTTATTTCAGACATTAGACTTATGAATCTTGGTATTACCTACATAATTATGTGTTTCGTTAAATTAAACGAGGTTTTGATAAAATAACAGTGGTATATTTTACGCTAGTAAAAATAAAAAAGCGACACATGCGAACTATGCAATGACAGACCTGCAAAAAAGGGAAGAGCGAGCTAGCACATCAAGAAAGAGTTGGCTATGTAACGATGATCACAGATAAGAATAGAACGTTCTAATGTCAAGTAAACAAGGCTACAGATTTACAAGTATATATTCTAACACTCCCTCAGTCCCTCTAAATTTTAGCCTTACTTATTCTAAACAGTAACAACAACAATAGCAAACAAAATCACCTTACTCTAACATAAACATTGAACCCTAACATTTAAAATTGGATTTGCAACAACACCAAATTGTTTTCTTAAGGAGATAAACTTGACCCTATTCAACGGTTTTGTAAAAATATCAGCCAATTGCTGGTCGGTACAAACATATTTTAGGTCAATTAGTTTTTCTACATATTTCTCCCTTATAAAATTAAATCTGACATCAATATGTTTGCATCTATTATGATGATCATTATTTTTAATAAGGCATATAGCACTTTGGTTATCAATATTAAGAGTAATACAACCTTGTTTAAAATGGTTCAAATCGAGCATGAGCTGTCGAATCCAAAGAGCTTCCTTGGCAGCACAACAGCAGGTCATGAACTCGGCATCGGTGGTAGAGAGTGCGACAGTTGGTTGTCGTTGTCTGCTCCACGTCACGGCGGCCCCGTTTTTCATGAAGATATATCCCGTAGTGGATTGTCTTGTAACTGGGTCATTGGCACAGTCAGCATCAGAGTAATATTCTAATATGCCACCTCAGTTAGATCTGAAACAAAGTCCAAAATTACTGGTTTGATTTAAATATTTGAAGATCCGCTTGACTGCATTCCAGTGCGATATGTCATAGCTATTAAGAAAGCGGCTTGCAGTGCTTACTGCATTATGTCTGGTCTGCTTACTATGGCAGCAAACATTAAGAGATCCTACAGCTTCTCTGTAAGGTATCTTTGTCTCATTGCTAGACACAGAGCTTTTCACAAGTATTACATGCAAATCTGCAGGTACACTAGTCGGATTGGCATCACACATACCAAATTTTATTATCTCAATATACTTTGTTTGATGAATAAAAATGTAATCAGTAGTTTGTTCTATTTGCATTCCGATGAAGTTGAATGTTTTGCAAATATTAATACAGAATTCATTCTTCAGTTCATCCAGAACATCAGTATGTATGGTTGAATCTATTGATAGTAACAATCCATCATCAACATAATAACTTAGCTAAACTTTTGTTCCTCTGATGCAGCTTTTGTACACACATCTATCAGCATAACTGTTCACAAAGCCATATTTCTTCAACACAGAATCAAACCAAGCACCGGGGTGCTTGTTTCTAGCCATACAATGATTTTATAAGCTTACAAGTCTTGTTTTGTTGAACGGTAAGGCCTTCTGGCGACGTCATGTAAATGTGTTCATGCCATTCACCGTATAAGAAAGCAGTCTTTATATCAAATTGAATCATAGTCATACCTTTTTCTGCTGCAACAGATAGCAATTAGCGAATAGAGTCATACCTGACTGTGGGTAAGAATGTTTCAGTGTAGTCAATTCCACTTTTCTGTGAAAATCCTTTAGCACAGAGCCTTGCTTTGTACCTTGGTCCTGTCGGTTCGTCCTTCACACGAAATACCCATTTGCTTCCGATAACTCTGGCGTCGGGTGGCTTCTTCACTAACTGTCAGGTGCCGTTGTCACTGTGTGCCTTCAAATCTTCCTGAATGGCTGCAGTCCACAGCTAAGATTCATTGCACGACAGCGCTTCTGTGTAAGTCTGTGGAACATCATGAGACAACACATCGTTATTACAAAGGCAAGTCTTTGGTTCAGGATTTATGTTCATTGGTTTCCAAGAACGAAGTTTCATATTTAATTTTTGAGGACTCTCAATTGGCTTCTCAGGAACATACTTAGGAGTATCAGAGTTAGAAGCATCACTGAATTCAGTAGCTGTGTGAGTGGACATGTCGGAACTACAATCATCATTGTCAGATAGATCATCACTTACTTGTTGCTTTTCGGACTTGACAAAGAAACTGGTACCATGTCTCTTTTAATGGAACTCTCTAAGAATATGACATCCCTGCTTTTTGTAACAGAACTTGTTTTACTATATCAAACAGTCGAAAACCTTTAGTATTCTCACAATAACCTAGGAAAATCATCTTACTTGATTTGGAGCCCCACGTTTCAAGCTTCTCCTTAGGTATTTGTATCATTACCTCACATCCAAACACTCTCATGTGACTTATGTCAGGTTTACTGCCACTCCACATTTCTTCAGGTGTTTTGTAGTCAAGAGCTCGCGTCGGTGAACGGTTGACTATGTATGCTGCTGTCATGATGGCTTCAGCCCACAGACGTTTCTGAAAGTTAGCTTTGATTAGCATACTTCTAGCATTTTCAACTAAAGTCCTATTCATACGCTCTGATAGACCATTCTGTTGAGGTGTATAAGGGTTTGATGTATAATTCCAGAAGACTTTAAATATTCAGCAAATTTCTTATTGGTATATTCAGTGCCATTATCGATTCTTAGAGTTTTAATTTTTCCATCAAGCTTATTTTCTATAAGCCTATTGTACTCTTTGAATTTGTCTTGGCATTCAAACTTTGAGTTTAATATGAATACACATACCTTTCTTGAGTAATCATCGGTAAATGTCAGAAAATACCTTGCACCTCCAAGTGACTTCACCTCCATAGGCCCACAGACATCGGAGTGTACCAGTTCTAGCAGTTGACTTGCTCGGGAACCTTCACTTTTAAATGGTAACCTGTCCTGTTTTCCTTTGATGCATGAGATGCAGGTCATCTTCTTGCTCGGAGATATTTTCACACCCTCAGTATTATCTTCCAGCTTCTTTAGATCAGCAAATTTGAGATGACCCATCCTTTGGTGCCATAGATTAAAATCATTATTAGTACTTTCAGATATAAACGCCTGAACGGAGGCAATATTTAGCTTGTACATATTATCAACACGTTTTACTGCAACCTTTACTGTCAAACTTTATGTCACATTTATTCTTAATCATCTCACTGACGGAGAGAAGACTAACTAGGCTAACTCGGGTACAAAAAGGACATCTTTTACATGTACGCTACTCGCGGAGCCATCTTTCTGTACAACAATTATGTTCACCTTACCACAGCTCTTGACATGTAATTCTTTATTGTTAGCAACTCTTATTGTTTTGACTGGTGGTGGTGCCTCATCATATATCCAGTCCTGATTCATTGTCATGTGCATTGAGGCACCCGATTCAATGAACCACCCGGAGTTGTTGCTACTTGTCGCTGAAAAAACGGCTACATAAGAGTTGTCACTTTGTTTCTTAGTCTTCACTTTATAGTTTTTACTGATGTGCCCATATTTTTAGCACGTGTAACATCTCGGTCCTTTTTTAGAGTTCCGTAGTCAACCAGAAACCCTTATAGTTTCGCCATGTCCAAGTGTCAAGTGTCCTGCCAGCTAAATGTTTGGGATTGGATATGTGAAAAAAATCATGGCAGTAGTATATATATTATAACGAAATTAAAAGGAAAACTATCACAGCTATGTAGGCTTTACAAGTTAATGAGTAATAGTCGACAGACTTACATTTGCAGTTGGAGAATTGACCGTAACGTATATCGATGTATGGGAGAGCATGTTTTTCAACTACAATGTTAAGTTTGTTTTTGGGATAAATACGGAACCCTTCATTGTGCGTGGTCCGACATGCACTTGGCCAGTTTTTTATTGGATGGTTTGATAGGTGGTTTTTCTTTGCTTTGTTAGCAAACAGTACATTAGTATCAGAGTAATCGGAGATCTTGATTTCTTGTAACAGTTTTGTTTTAACCAAATCAGCTGTTATTTTGATACCGGAGCTTTCAACCGCCATATTCATGGGTTTGTAATGATGCGGGAGCCCGGCGAGTAATAATGTACCCAAGCACTCGTCATCAACCTGAAACCTTATATGCGGAGCTTGTGTGCTGTGGTCATTATCTTATTAACATAGTCCTTTATGCTTTGTGGTATATTTAACAATAGTAAAAATAAACCTCGTACTCCCTCGTTGGTCTAATGGTCGCAGGTGCGACTTCTGAGCATGAGGTCCTGGGCTCGATTCCCAGGTCGGGCAAAGTGTTATTGGGATTTTCCATAAGGAATTTCTCAGTAACAGCCCTGAGTCTGGATTTGTGCCCGGTTGATGGCAATAGGCTCGCCCCCTATTACATGGGACTCAAACAAAACTGGCGAAATGTGGGTGTCCTATAGGTACACCTCTGCCTAACCTTTTGGGGATTGCAGGCGTGATGTTAGGTTTGTAAAAATAAAAGAGCGACACTTGCGAACTATGCAATGGCAGACGTGCAAAAAGGGAGAGCGAGCTAGCACATCAAGAAAGAGTTGGCTATATAACGATGATCACAGATTAGAATAGAACGTTCTAATGTCAAGTAAACAAGGCTACAGATTTACAAGTATATATTCTAACATAACATAACATAACATCATGCCTGTAATCCCCGAAGGGTTAGGCAGAGGTGTATATTACACCCACATTTCGCCAGTTATGTTTAAGTCCATGTAATAGGGGGCCAGCCTATTCTCCTCAACCGGGCACAAATCCATACTCCTGGCTGCTACTGAGAAATTCCAACATGTTTTGTCAATATTAATAGTCTAGCGTTGCAAGTAGATGAACAAGTACTAGTATAACATTCAATGAAAAAATAGAGCATCTGTAGATTAAAAGTTGGGCATGAAGTAGCGATAAAAGTCTCATTATTTAAATCCTAAGCGCTTGTAAACTATGAAAAATACCTTCTATTCAGTCTATAAAGTTCCGAGAAAATATGTTGTTCGTAAACTACTGTCAAAGAGGAAATGCTAAAAGTCTACGTAGACACACAACTCATTTTTTTTTTACATTTCCCCCTTTTCCCCCTAACACGCGGACACCCACGGTCGTAATGCTACTTCGTATAACCAGTTCCGCGAAACTTGATTTAATAATATTTTTTCTTCTTTTAATTCCCTTTATTGAAGTGTTATGCTACGATCGGTCTTTCTCGAGTGCTGAAGGTAAATATAATTGAATTAGTAGGAATCATTCGAAATGAAATAAAATCGTTGAAATGAAATCGTTTATTCTGTAAATAGGATATCGGAATCAGTTTTACACGTCATATTAAAAAGTAAAAAATAAGCTAGATGTAGTCGACACTTCCCCCTGAGAAGAAATGGCGAAACAAACTCAGGGTCAGTCTCTTTTAAAGTCCAGACATAATCTGGTCAGATCATGTGAGGACCATGTAGATCCGTGTCTGAAATGGTCTTTTGAGGAAAGAACCACACTTTAGCCATTTTTTCTTTGTTCAATGTGCAAAAATAATATTACGACACAAAAAATATCTGGATTTTAAATATTTATTTATTAAATAATGGTGCTTCTAATTTTTTTTTGTTTTCGTAAGGCCATCCTGAATACTTTTCCCTGTCAAAAAAACCCACTCAAGTTAACTAAACAAAAAAAAAATTAAGCCCATTTCATAACATGTCCTTTGAGTGGACCTGTCCAATCAGTGCAAGCATTTGTCAGTAATCGTGCAGCTCACGCAGTGCATTTCTACAATAAAATATGTAAATTCATTATTTCCGTTACCGTTATTACAAGTTCAAGGGAATTAGAGCAATAGTAGTTACACGTGGCAGCTTCAAATACATTCAAACGCCGACAAAGTGTGTTCACTGTAGCAATATCCTGCTGGCTGCGACTTACGTTGCAGAGAAGTGCAGCCGTGCAACATATTCTCAGAAACCATTAGTAAGCCATCAACTACGGATGGTACTGGCCTGTCTGTACTGTCTGTACACGACCTACTTACGGTCGATGGATACACGTGCCAGTGAAAGTGCGCATAACGGGAGCAACCTATGGATTAATTATATCGTTGAATGGGAAACTGTTTTCATAAACTTTTCAATTTGCAATGCTCTATTGAAATTAATGTTTTAAATTCTACTTCGTCATTAATAAGAACGAAACTGATTTAAATGAAACACATAAAAATCTCGAATATGAGGCGGGAATGATTCACCTTTTATGCTTTTACTCAATATTCTCGTAATTTCGGGATTCAGAGGATTTGTTTTTTCGAATGAATTCATTTATTTATCTGAGTTACATAAGATGGTGATTATAATTTTATTGAGAAAATATTGACTGGAATAAAAACTGATTGATCCGGTGAACTTTTTTCACTATTTATTTCCGCCGCCGGTCATTATAGCGTCCGATTAACAGCTTCATAAATGAGTTAAGAAAAACATAACCCTTCCTTGGCAGTCGGGTAAAAATATCGGCAATCTTTGTACAGTCAGCCCTTTTGACGTACCTATCTTCAAATTTTGTGTTTTTTTTGTTTACTACATGTGAAGACTTTTAATTGGCCATATTTAGTGTAAACTATTACTAACTGTATCTGTTTTTTTTTCAAGTTTCCTTAAAAACTAAATAAATAAATAAATAATTCCTGAAAATTATAATTTGACCACTTTGACCGATTCTGTTCTTCTTGCATCCAGCGTTGAGTCCTGCGTTCATCGTGAGGGACCCCGTAAGGGGTCTTCTAATGCTACGTCCTTCGGTACGCGGTCGCCTAGAACCTTTCGGCTCCATCGGCCATATGTTCTGCGAGCAACGTGCCTGCCTACTGCCACTTAAGTTTGGTATTTCTTCGAGCTATGTGGGTTACTACGGATCTTTTCATTTCTGTTCTGATTGATGAATCACGTAGGGAAATTTCAAGCATAGCCCTCTCCATGCCCATAGGATAATAAATATACGAAATATTTTATATTTGAAAAAAAATCTTACAGAACAATTTGTTTTGTACAATAATTATTATATCCAACCGAGTAATTTACAAAGTAAACAATGCAATATAACTATGAATATTAGACGCACAAGTGGGACGAAAGGCACTAATCTAAGAATATTTATTCCCATTCGTCATTCGTTTGTAGCTACGGCGTAGACTCGAGCTACGGCGTAGCGCTACGACCTCGTAAACTCTATAGATTTATAATATAATCCTCTTTGTTCGATAAATACAATCATGCATCTATTTGCCTTGTCGTTTCATGGAATACTTATTTTTATTGTTTAAGAGTTTTGCTACGAGCTCCATTATGACTTAGAGTTGTGTAGGCTTTTGCTACGAGCTACATTTCTCGTAGCTTCGCGTAGATTTTTGCTATAATGCTACATTACCACGTAGCGTTGCGTAGACTTGCTACGCGCTACATTTTCTCGTAGCATTTGTGTAGTCTAATTCGCAGTCAACTGCTACGAATTATGTTATCCGTAGAGATTCCGTAGCCATTCGTACGACGTTAACTTAACAAACTAGTTGTGTTAATAATTTTATTATTATTAGATGATGTTGTTATTTGAACTAGGTTTTATTAATCGGAATTCCTTATCTGGAATGTTGGCCTGCCTGAGATTAGACTTCAACATCAATTAACCAATCACAATGAAAGTTGGCGTATATACGGATTTTTTCATGGAAATTTGGGTTTTATTCCGAACTCTACTCGGGCGGTACGATGGGCAAAACCTACTGGATTATAAAAACTGTGAGGATTTCAGAATAAAAACTGCACTGGTTAAATTTATAACATGTTTCAGAAATGTAGTTTTTTTAAAAAAATAATGTGCTATCATTTCAATCTCTAACTTTGAGGGGGTGTGCATTGAAACCTGAATTTTTGACCAAGATTTATTATCAAATTTTTCATCCCAAGAATGGAACCTTCAAATCGTCTTGGGTATGATCTAGTGGTAGGTATAGGTAGTACCTACCACTAGATCAAGGTCAATGATGTTGCCTAACCAATGAATGCCTGTTGTAACCATAGGAACAAGAAGACCGCAGCATTAAGCTGGAGGCGAGAACCACAGAACCCGTTGATGTGCCGATGCTTGGAGGAGGCCTATGTCCAGCACAGTGATGATTTTTCTATAATCTCCTATAATTTGTTTCACAACCAGGATTTTGTTATTACGTTTGTAAGAAAGTATCCATTAGGAAAATATAAGAAATCCCATCACTTTCACAGTATTACAATTTGACATCGGTTTAGTGCTACGCCGCGCTACGAACTATGGTCCACGCGGCTACGCACCATGCCTACGCGGCTACGCACCATGCATACGTGGCTACGTACCATGCCTACGCGGCTACGCACCAGGCCTACGCAGCTGTGAACCACGCCTACGCAGCAACGCACCATGCTTATGCTGCTACGCACCATGCCTACGCAGCTACACACCATGCCTACGCGGTTTGAAGTGTCTACGAGCTTTACATTACCAACGCTCCAGTTTAAATGTAGATTTAACTATGTCGAAAAAATGTAAATTGTAACCGATCTATTTCTCGTTAATATCAGGGTTTTATTTAGTATAAAACCTTGTAATAGCCCACTTAAATGACTAATGCCCTAGTAAGAAAAAAAAAACATTATTAGTATCAAAATTTAACAACATAAGTGTCCTTACTGGTGATGTTCTTCAGAAAGGTCAGGTGCGCGGTCCTCCCGCAGGAGACGCCCCGGGCTTCGAGAAACGCAGGCCGATTCCCGGCCACCGTAGGCGTGGGCTCGCGGACGGTGAGCGATGGGTAGCTCGCCGTCCGATAAGGACCAGGCCCGGGTCGACGGCGCGTTGTGTTCCACGCGCGCCTCAAAGAGATGTCGGCACCAACTGACGGGGTCTGATAGGGCCAATGCCTGCCAAGGTTGCGAGTTTGTCCGAAAAGGATATCGTGGCCCTGACACACAGGCAACGGAAGAAACACGGGTGGGTTTTAGTCAGTAAAAGTAAATTATCAAATAACTTCTGTCTGTCTGTGTCAGAACACAGATAGACAGAAGTTATTTGATAATTTCCCACCCCAAAAAAAAAGATGCGCAGTACTCGTAGCTGGCCAAATGAACGTAATCGAAGTAAAGGATCGTAGCAGGAGGCGTTCTGTAGTTTCTGCCTACCCCTATGGGAAGATGGCGTGAGTTTATATAAGTATGTAGATATATAATCAGCCTATAATGTTCCCACTGCTGGGACACAGGCCTCCTCTCGGTGAGAGGGAGTGGGCTGCAATCTACCACGCGGGCCCAATACGGGTTGGTAGATGTCACATGTCTTTGAATTTTTGGTTCTATGGACATGCCGGTTTCCTCACGATGTTTTCTATCACCGTTTTAAGAGCAGTGGTGATGAAATAATTTGCACAAAGTAAATCGCCTGTCTGGCTTCGAACCTACGACCGACAACTCGTAAGTCGCGGCTGTTACCACAGGGCCATCACTGCCTTTTTCTACGTCAACACTATATAATAAATAGACCGGTGTGACTATATAATAAATTTTCTAAGAAAGTCATGAAAATCAGATCAACTAGTGATATCGTTCAACCTATATGTATAATAGGACAAAAGAAGGATGGAAGCAAGCTATGTTAAACGATACTGAAAACCGCGTCAAAATCCATATTGTAGTTTAGAATAACGAAGGTCACAGACGGACACGACAAGATGTTATATGAAATTAAATAAACAAATCGTTGTTCAATACTATTCTGAATTTGATAAAAAAAATGTTTTTACTAAACCACCTTCAAAATAATCAGATTTGCTTCTAAAAAAATATACCCAGCTGAAGCCAATTGAGAAAACAACTGGCGAAATGTAGGAGTACTATAGATACAATTCTGCCTAACCCTTCGGGAAAAACTGGCGTGATAAATGGTCATAACCACCATGCTTGGAGAATGGATTGGTGATTAAAGATTTGTAGTTATAAATGGACAAGAGAACGCTCTGATAATCTGTTTATCACCATTTCCTGTCACACGGTTTGAAAAGTGGGGTCATTCTCGGCAACTAAAATGTCGAGTGCAGGCTTAAATCTAAAAATAACATAACATTACGCCTCTAATTTTCGATGGGTTAGGCAGAGGTGTACCTATAGTACACCCACATTTCGCCAGTTATGTTTAAGTCCCGTGTAATAGGGGGCGAGCCTATTGCCATCAACCGGGCAAAAATCTAGACTCCTGGCTGCTACTGAGAAATTCCTACTGGAAAATCCCAATACCACTTTGCCCGACCTGGGAATCGAACCCAGGACCTCAGCGCTTGCGGCCACTAGACCAACGAGGCAGTTTAAAATCTAAAAATGTTACCATGAAAGTCTAGGTCTTACTTAGGAGTCTAAGGCGAGACCATGCGCTTTAACTCCAGACACAACCCCAATAGTCAGGTTTTAAAGACCCTTAGAAAAAGTATAACTTTGCTTCACTCGGGATTCCAATCGCTACACTAAAAAGTCGACATTAATATAACATAACTAAAACCATAAATATGTTATAGGAAAAAAAAAACTACTCACACAAAACTAAAGAGTGACATTTTATAAATTAATCGAATTTATTTATATCGGAAAAACCCATCACACCCACACACATCAGGTATTTTTTTGTTAAATTATGGATTAACGCCATAAGAATGAATAATTTTACAAGTCACGGAAATCATGAACATAAAATAAAAATAACTGACTAGAAATAACACTATCAATAGAATTGTCCTATAAAAGTGAATTAAATTTTATTTTAAAATTAATCAGGTCACTCTTTTTACCATTTATGAATGCAAGAATAAAAAAAAATGTGTTTCAGGAGGTTTGCCTGTAATTCTTTTCTACACGGCAAGATATAAATAGTTCTATAACTACAAAATATGACAGAAAAAAAGCTATGTGCTTGGTCATTTAAAGTTCTACAAACAGCTTGTGACAAAAGTTGTCTATTTTCTGTTTTTTTACTCATTGTAGACGGAATTGAAAAAAAGACCGGCCAAGTGTGAGTCTGACTCGCGCACGAAGGGTTCCGTGCCATTATCTATAAAAACGGCAAAAAAAAATCACGTTTATTGTATAGGCGCCCCCTTCAATATTTATGTTATTCTGGTTTTTAGTATTTGTTGTTAAGGCGGCAACAGAAATACATCATCTGCGAAAATTTCAACTGTATATCTATCACGGTTCATAAGATACAGCCTGGTGACAGACGGACACACAGACAGACGGTGGAGCCTTAGTAATAGGGTTCCTGTTTTACCCTTTGGGTACGAAATTTTAAAAACACATTCAAAGAAAAAGTTTAAACCCTTTAATTTACTCCCATTTTACATAGAACTTATAAATTAAATTCTTTACAGTTTGATACTTATCATCTTAATAAGTCTTTTTAAATTCACTAATAGATATGGCTCTAGAAAAAGAAAGGGAACTTTTAAATACTTTCTTTGGCTTTCAAGGGCTGAACCCGCAACCCTCCGCTAGTCCAAACTTGAATAAGGAGGCTGCTTGCCAAAACAGCGCCTTAAAAAAACATGTTGCAAGTACCAAAAAAATTTCACGTGTAATTGATAAATCAACTCAATTTATAAATACCTCAAATCAACAATCACTTCAGGAACCACCGCCTAATACGCTAGTATCATAAGAACATCAATTGGAAAATGGACAATGTGAGCCCGGGGCGAGGGATTTTAGTGTATAATACATTAAAAAAACTGTTCTGGTGTTTACGTTAGCGTGTGTGTGTGCGTCCAGAAACGCAGCTCGCCTCCCGTCTATAAAACTAAAGCCTGCCCTGAACCGCTAGCACTGTGCCCTCGTCTACCGAGCTAGTCAGTCCGCGCGCGCTGCACTAGCTGCATCAGCGATCCGACACTTGGTGATCCTGTCCGGAACCCTAGCATCAATAGCAGAGGCAATCAATCAATTGGTAAGTCTACTTTATATATTTATTTAAATCAATTATCTCGTTTCTCCAATTTTATACGTGTTTTTTTTCATAACTTGGTCAACTTTTGAAAAAGTGCTTTCAAAAATGTAATTCAACTTTTAACTGGAAAAAAACATAATAACTACCTTGCATATTAACCAGCGGATTTATAAATATACAATTTACGGTATTTAATTACGAATTTAAGCCGGAAAACATTATTTTATGGAAATTACAAAAGCCGTCGGCAAAAAATATTTGATGAAATAATTGAAGTCCTGTGATGTCCTATTTTTCTGACCGGCTCCTAAAGTGTTCTAAAGTGCTGTTAAACGAAAGTTAGTGTGAAATTTACGTGACTTCAGACGTTAATTTTGATATTTTGTGAAATATTAGTTGAATAAGTTTATTTGACAATAAGTTTTCGTAGTAATCATAAAACTGCGTGTGAATACCTAATATACGAGTACACGCGGTACTATGGAGGTGTACATTCTACGGAAGTTTCAAAAATCAAACGTCTTGACCCTGAATTCGAACATGATTCACCGCAGAAGCAAGAAATGAACCAACGAAATATTTCAAACAATATTTGAAGCAACTTATAATTTGTATATGTTGATGTCTATTTAAAATAAATATAATTTTACGATAATCCTGGATCTTTTATTATTTAGAATATACCTTCCTTTACAGTTAACCTACAAGATGGCTAACGGTAGGCGCTCATTCACAAGCAGCAATGGACAACGCTTTTCATAAGTTTTCAGCTTATCTTTGCTGAAAAACCGAACACAAAAGGTGTTATTTGGAAACATCACTGAGGTGCATAATTGGTTTACTGTAAATAATTTGGTATTACTCGTAAATGAGAAGAAATATTAGATTGTTATACAAGGGTCGAGAGGAATTGGTGACTTTCACCCGTGTTAAACACTCTACTTTTTATTTCGAATATAAGAAAAGTAAAAAAAAAATGTTTTTCTAAAATATTTTATTTTCTTATTTGCTCGCCACTTCATAAAATCGTTGTATGTATTTAAATATCTTTCCTTTCAAATTTCTGGCAAACGATTTTTGATTACTGTATTTGCCTCGTCTTTAACCGAATATGGGGTCAACATTTCGGAATCGCTTCTCATTTTTATTAATTAATCAAATATTAGTCTATAAAACCGAGATTTTGAATTTCAGTGCAGCTTACCTTTAGTATCCCGCCAAATTATAAAGTCTTTTTTAAATTTTAAACATGAAACACAGCGCGTCACCGCCGCGGGCCATCCCACTTAACAAGTTTTTTTTTAAAATTCACACTGGCTGTATACACTCACAAGACCGCAGCATTCTTTTTTATTTTAATCGATTTTTTTTAATTATGTATAATTTTTACGAGTAGTAGCCGACTTCCTGACCAAACTTAGTTCTATTTTTGAAATTCATTCCCGCCTTAGAGAGGGAAGCAATTACTATGAATCTTTCCCGCCCAAGGGTGGGGAGCTGCATCTTCCACCCGCTACTGGGATCAAAGAAACACTACTTTCCGATTATGAGAAATTATAACTAAATGTATAAGATTCGCGTTACCGAATGTTTGAATTAGTGAATGTCACGTTGTATTGAATAAGGAGATACTAGATTTCGTAAAAAATACTGTTTTCCTGGGAATCACGCTTGACTTAAAGCTGCAGTGAAGGCCTCATTTAACATCACTTGCAGGGCGGCTAACTTAAGTATTTACAATGTTTTCATAACTAGAAGCAAAGAGAATAATCTACCCAGGATTTTGTAATATCTTGAATTAAAAGAGTGTCCTTGGAGTTTCTTGCCTGTTTATCTCCATAGAGATCTACGTTTTGGAATGGGCAAATAGCTTCAACTTTCTGACAAACTGACCGACTCTTTCACAATTCAGAAGTGCCAGTAATTGGTTGAATTGAAATAAATGCTTTGAGTTTTTTGAGTTATTATCCAATTGAAGCGGAGTTGCGACTAACAGAGAGATAACTTTTATTATTAAAATAATATTATGCGTGCAATTTGCCGTTAACTATGCTAGATACCCCAAAAAAAATTGAGAGTTAACTCAATAGCCTAAATGAAATTATGAAGAGTTTTTTATAGGTAATTCGAAAGCTACACCCGGTTTATATCGATGATGTTTTTTTTGTGCTTTATTAAAAATAATCAGGTTCTTAATCTAACCTAATTTTTTATGTGATAATTATTTTAAAACTTAGATTAGTGTTTATTGCACTATACACAAGACCGTTCCACTTTCTTAGAAACTGAAATTATAATTTAAAAAACAAATGCGGGGCAGTCTTTGGGGACTGCCGATATAAGTGAAAACTAAGTAACTTGTGAATTGTATCGTCGAGCAAGCGTTCGGTGACGATCACGCGAGTTCCATGATTTTTGTTAACCCAAAAAGTGCTCAACGCGCCTAAAGAAGTTTTCACTTCAAAAAACACTTTGTTCATGTGTTATATGTGTGTCATTGCCACTATTATTTCTACACTTTTTACACCACACCTCAGATTATAGAATATTACATACATAACATCACGCCTGTAATCCCCGAAGGGCAAGGCAGAGGTGTACCTATAGTACGCCCACATTTCGCCAGTTATGTTTAAGTCCCATGTAACAGGGGGCGAGCCTATTACCATCAATCGGGCACAAATCCAGACTCCGGGCTGCCACTGAGAAATTCTTAATGGAAAATCCCAATAACACTTTGTCCGCCCTGGGAATCGAACCCAGGACCTCATGCTCAACAGTCACGCTTGCAACCACTAGACCAAGGAGGCAGCCAATAGAATATTAGCACTACACTAACTCAAAGGGTTTTGTTCGTTTTAGTGTTCGCAATATATTTGTGTTGCCTAACAGCTGAATTGCTTCGACGTTCACATGTCCGTGGAGTCGGTGGTCATGGGCATCAGCAATTTTTTTAATTATGTTGGTGGGTTCGATGGAGGTGTTCATTTCTTATATACCAAGGGCGTGTTAACAATACTCCTGAGTACCTTATTTTGGAATATCTGTATCATTTTGATATTGGTCGGTTTAGTACAGCCCCAAAGTTGGATGCCATACGTCCATATTGGCATTAGCATATGCTTATAAAATAACATTTTGTTGTGTACCGATAGGCAGGAATTCCATCTGTAAACCAATACATGTTTTTAAAACGCATGTCTAGTTTTTGACGTGCGGTTTCCAGCGTAGTTTTGAGTCACGCGTTATGCCAAGATGTTTGGCTGTGTTTGCGTATGGCACTTGTTGACCATTTATGAAGATAATAATAAGGTAATCACAATTCTTGTGGTTGAAATCAATGTGAAGTGACTTTGATTAATTCAATTTGATTCTCCATGTTTGGCCCAGTCATGAACTTTATTTACAGCAATTTGCACCTTTTTGACTGCTTCCTTGTAGCATCGATAAAATAAATGAGTTAAAAGCAGACAGGAAGGGTGCCGTCGGTAACCTATGTCGACAGTTTTTGTTTTTTTCCGATAGTAAAAGAATTTACAAAGTATTCACATAACGAAATTAGAACCAGCTTTCATGATTTTTCGACTTATAAAAGTTTAATTGTTAAGTTTTTTGTACTTTTAATCGGCTATTTTATGTATTTTTGGGTTTTTACATCTAACGGCAGTAAAAATGTACAGTTTGTATTTCGAAATAGCGGAATGTTTACTGTAGCTTATAAACGAAGACAGATCTATACGGCATTGTTTCAAAGAAACAAATAGTCCCACAAAATAAAAATAGATAATTATAAAAAAAATTGTTACATGTTACAGATACACAGAAAGAGGAGGCCTGTGTCCCAGCAGTGGGAACATTATAGGCAGATTATGTAAAGTGCAATTTTTTGTTAGAGTCAAGTGTCTGCCAGCTATGACGGTAGTACATAATAACAAAATTAAACGGAAAATTATCACAGCTATGTAAGCTTTACAAGTTAACGAGTAATAGTCGTCCAACTTAAATTTGCTGTTGGAGAATTGACCTTGACGTATATCGATGAATGGGAGAACATGTTTTTCGACTACAATGTTAAGTTGGTTATTGGGATAAATTCACCCCAACTATGGAACCCTTCATTGTGCGTGGTCCGACACGCACGTGGCTGGTTTTTTCAAATTCCACGGAATTCTTTGAAATATCCGGATTGAACAATCGTTCGTATTCGTTTACGCATTTCTATGTCCATTGCTGTTTCAAGTGCATTTCTATGTCCATTGCGGTTTCAAGTGCATTTTGGGTTTAGTATTGGTATATAACACGAAGAACATACTATTGCTTGCTAAAACGTTTTCTGAAAATGAACTAAAATTAGATGAATAATATTTTGTAACTACATAGTTTCACTAGTTGTCGATCTCTTGTTTGACGTGCATCCTCAAGTATTGATAAATAACACATTTAATATAATTAAGTTACCGTCGAGGTACACTGCGGCGAATATGGTGTAACGGTCTAATTAAGTTTGCGGGGCCGAGAGATCGCACAAAATAAAGAGGTATGGAAAGAAAAATGCGTTCCTCTGCTAGACAAGGGAGAGGCCGTTGGGACACAAAATAGCAGCGTAGTATTACCTAGTTCTAACCGGCTAAAACTAGGTGTAGCCGCACTTCGGGTATTAGCCGTAACATATACATTAAATAATAGCGTAAACTTGGGACACAAAGATCTGCATCCAAACTAATAGGCGGTAAACCTGTATCTTGGATTACATTTTGATCCCCATAAATAAATTGTGAAAAATTAATAGCCGTGTTTAAGTTTAAGTTAGTAGACATTATAAGATTGCCATGTAAGAATGTATTTGGAAAGTATGCATAATATATGAGAAAAAATATAAGTGTTGAGTGTTTGTGTGTGAGGGTGTGTGTGCGTGTGTGATGCGAATGAGATGATTGTTCAATTTAAGTGATTAAGGGGGGTGCGCTAAGGTAGCCCGCAAAATTCAAATTTTATTACGTTTTTTGCAATTTGCAGGTAAGTAACAGGTTGTATGTTGATCTAAATATGATTCACGGCCGTAAAACATATGGCTTTACAGATTTATAATCATTAGAATCGGCAGTACAACTAACTCTGTTCGTAAAATCGTATTGAATGAATAATCATTCAGTAGGATTTTATGAACTTTGAGAGTTGTAATGCTGATTCTAATGATTATAATTCTGTAAAGCCATATTTGTTACGGCCGCGAATCATATTTAGATCAACATACAACCTGTTACTGACCTGCAAATTGCAAAAAACGTAATAAAATTTAAATTTCGCGGGCTACCTTAGCGCATCCCCCTTAAAGGCTTGTCTATTTAGGAATATTCGTAATCGCTTTAGTTTCATCATAAGAAAGTTTTAGTAGGTAGTCTTGTTCTTTTTACATTGGGTCTTATTTAGTGGATATAGATATATTAATAGCTTTGTTGATTTTGTCGTATAAGAAAGTTCCAAGGAAAATGAAGAATCTTTTAATAAAATATGTTTTGGGAACATGTACGTTTGCATACTGCATGTTTTCTACGTTTGCATAGAGTGTTTGGATAGAGATATTATAATATCAATAAACATAACATAACATCACGCCTGTAATCCCCGAAGGGTAGGCAGAGGTGTACCTATAGTACACCCACGTTTCGCCAGTTATATTTATATGTATTTATTAACTCAGACAACAATGATCCATTTGTTAGTTAGTTAGGTACAAAAAAACAACCTTAAAAGCTTTGTTAGTGTGTTACAATAACTATTTTTTTTTTATTTGGGATGGGTTTGCTCTTGACCTTAGTCTAGGTGACAGAGACAAACTCGACGATGGAGTGAGCTTACCCAGAAGAAGCCTGTTCACTCTCACTTTGAAGGATACACTACAAACAGAAAAAATACAAACGTTTACAGAAAAAATACAAATATTTACATATTACATTCACCGGATGTAAGGAATCACTCCTGCCTGACCAACACCTGAATAAAGTGATTCAGTTATGTTTAAGTCCCATGTAATAGGGGGCGAGCCTAAATTGCCCTCAACCGGGCAAAACAATAATATATAATTCATTAAATAGATACGAGTAAAACCAGCTAAGTGCGTGTGGGACCACGCACAATGAAGGGTTCCGTAGTTGGGATGATTTTATACCAAAAACAAACTTAACTTCGTTGTTAAAAAACATGTTCTCCCATCTTCTCTCTCTCTCCAACTGCAAATGCAAGTTTGTACGCCCAATATTGAGAGATTTACCATGTGATTTTAGAGTTTCTGGTTCTGACCATAGAGTTTTAGGTTTTCCTGTAATCTTAATGTACCTGTAGAACTATTATCTGTATATTTTTAGGCTTAGTTGTTTTTGAGATAAATGGAATGGATATTTTTTTTTTTTTATATACCACTTTACATCTATTTATTTTAAAATAAAATAAAAATATTTGAGGCCCTCACAGTAAGCCTTTTAGTTTAATGTGTCACACGTAACACGGTACGTATCAAATTTCAACTTAATCGGTACATTATCATCATCATCATTGATCATTTCAGCCGAAAGACTTCCTCTGCTGGACATAGGCCTCCCCCGAAGGGGGGGCTTTGCCCTTATCGCCCTTGTAAGCCCCTTAGTTGCCTTTTACGACACCCACGGGAAGAAATAGGATGGTGCTATTCTTTACTTCCGGCACCACACGGTACATTATATTCGGAGTAAATTGGCTGTGACAGACAGACACATGAGTGATCCTATAACGGTTCCTTTTTTCTTTCAGACGTACGGAATCCTATTAATAATTACAACAATAAAAACAATTGTTTTCTTTATGGGACTTACCCAACCACTGCCTGTTTCTACATTATCTGTGGCGATAATGGCGGCATGTCATCGCAACAGCTGATCGGTTGCTTTGGCGCGTACCCCAGCGTGAGAATGTTGGATTTGGGCGTCAAATTTATCATATTATTTTGTTCATCATGAAATTGTATGAGCTTAGATAAAATAGAGTGTTTACCTGCACATAACTAGTTAATCCCCGGTTATTTTAACAGTTTCATAAACTACTAATTTTAATCGAATTGGTTTTTATTACCTTGCAGTAGGTGCAAAAAGTGGAGTATTCTCCTCGGGGATAAAGGTGTCTTCGTCTTGGGTGAGCTTGAATCCCTCGCTGCACTCAGGGTTCTAGTCTTAACGCTTCGATAACTTTCTTTTCATAAAATACCGTTTGTCAATAAATTGTACTAATATTAAAAACGTGTAAGGTTGTGAGGATGGATGTTGTTTGTTACTCTATCACGCAAAAATTAATAAACGGATTTTAATGAAACTTTACAGTAATATTGCTATGTTACTGTAGGTTCATCAAAATCCGTTAATTAATTATACACCAGAATAACACATAGGTTACAACTTATAAAGATTTTGTGTGTTTTGGCCATAATATAACGATAATTATCAAGTAAGTCGGTCAAATTCCAGCCGGTCTATTCTGTAAGAATCTCACCGTGAAATCTTAGGTGAAGTGAGATTTAAATGAGCTGTCATTCCACTTGATGCTACGGATCGCTAGGGACTGACACTATTGATAGCACACTTAAGCTCACTTCACGTAAGATTTCACGGTGAGATTTTTACGGAATAGCACTGTTGCCCTCTGAGTGCTATCTTGGCGTGCGCTGCGTTTGTTTGTCTTAAACAGTTCTAAATAAAAAAATTGACAGCACATATCTACCTTTTGCGGAAGCCCTGATAGCCAAAATAGTGACCCATAAATACATTTAAATTAGATACTTTTTTACAATGCACATTTTAGAGTACCTATTTAGTTGATTCTTATGAAAATTAATACCTTCATCGCTTTTGGTATTTAATGTGGACAATCTTTTACACTAAGTCAGTACCAATGTACCAATGTACCCAATGTGCGACTCCCTTGTAAAAGAGACTAGAGACTCCTAAGACCATATTCAATATACCATGAAGCAAGTATAAGGACCATAAAATTGTAAAAATATAAAGGTATTTAGGAACAACAAAATTAAATTACCTTTCAATTAGGTCAGGTTTCCTTCCACGTAAAGAGGCGCCTCTTTTTCTTAACTCTTCTTTTAAGTTACATTTATTTTCCACGTGGAATACATGTTCTAAATTTAACAATTTTCAAGAAATCAACGCAAATAAGAAATCCGAGGCGGGTAAATGTTTATATCACTTAATGACAAGGGTTCGTAAAGTAGTGGCGCCATCTGTGATCAGCTTTCACTTTCCAGCCCCATTAAAAATAATCTATACATATAATAAAATCGTAGCGAAGTCAAAACACATATTGAATATTTTTGAAAAAAAGTTATTAGTAGATATGAGATCTGAGACCGATTCTAATGCCAAAAATATGGTTTTAAGAATGTTTGTCTGAATGTATGTTCCAGCATCACGCAAATTCTACCGGATAGATACTGTTAAAATTTTGTATATATGATAATAATAATTAATAATTTTATTTAATCCTCGTGTACATAAGTATGTTTTCAAAGTGTACAAATAAACATTTTTATTATTTATTATGTCCGGCCAAAGTTCTGAGTTTGCACGGTACATCCGACACACCATAAATATTTATAACGCTACATTGTTATTATCTGGATTTTTCTCGGTTGTGGGTAATTCATTGTGAATTTGAACTATTATTTCTCTCAGAATATTCTGGCGATAACTGTTACCAATGTTTTTTTTTTCCTGCACGAGTAACACTCCCGACTGTGAAACATTCTATTTATTAGTGTATTCATATCATTACTCAAATATATTTCTTGCTTCCACATGTGAACTTAGGTGGTCGGTTTTACAAAATATGATCATTGTGGACCCTGTCGGGCAGAGCAAAGTAGGAGAGAGGAAGAGGGCTTTTATTTACTTAGTTTTAAAAATATTTTAATTATTTTATAAAACATGTAATTTAAAATTTGTCATTTAAATATTCATTGATATTATAATAGCAATTAGATAATAGTGTAGAGAGAGGAGAAGTATAGTTTTGTTTGAACTGAAGTATTTTCTAGCAACAGTGCCATGAAATGTAATGCAGCGAGAACAAAACGGTTGCTAGGATGTATTACGGCTTGAATATATAACAATTAGGTATTATTGTAGCACTTAAAGAAAAATTTCAAATATAACCTTTTGTCAAGGGTCTTATTTTTCTAGCAATTTGTAACTCTATCTGACAAAGTGAGTCGGGTTCTAAAAGTGTAGTACATTAACTTGAATTGAAAGCAAATCACCAGAATTTGTAATATTTTGTTCACTATAAAGATAGTAAGAGCTGCTCACTTAACTTCTCTTTAAGCCTACAAGTATGATAATAAATTATCGAACTTACGTAAATAATTTCAGTTTCAGGATATACCGTAATATGTTTACCGTTGTGAGATTATGTACCGGTGGCTGAGCATAGTAGATTATTTTTCAGGATTTTATGAACTTAGTCAGGCGAGAGTTTAATTTTTATTCGTTTTTTCATAGAGCGCGGACGCAAACTATTTTCGGAACAGAAATATGATTAATTTACGCTCGTGACGTGGAAGACTATGAGGTGACCTGTGAAACTGTTGATTGTGGGAAAATGTGTTGGGAGTTAAAAAGAAACACATAATTAAATTCTCTGATAAATACTTGGATTGAGTGGCGTGATTCAATCAGCGTGTCATAACTCTCAATGAATTACATTTTTAAAGCGATCCTTTTCTATGTGTAGTCAAAATAGTTTTTTATATTCAAACTAGCTGAACCCCACGGTTTCGCCGGCATAAGTTTCGATCCCGTGGGAGTATAGGGATAAAAAGTCTATTATGTTCTAATCCAGGTCATGGTCTACGCATATGTCAAATTTAATCCAAATCCGTTTACCCGTGTTAGCGTAACAAACAAACAAACTGACTTTCGAATTTATAAAATTATAGTTAGGATAGT
This sequence comes from Tiliacea citrago, assembly GCA_963921375.1. NCBI lineage: Eukaryota > Metazoa > Arthropoda > Insecta > Lepidoptera > Noctuidae > Tiliacea > Tiliacea citrago. Next base: position 27,628,341 of record OY992780.1, read on the forward strand.
TTGGAATTCACAGCGATGTTGTGAGAACTATTCTTTTAACATGAAGGTACAATTGAAGCAAACTATTTCATACTTTCACATAAAGTGTCGTGACTCGTGAATATGTAAAGTTTTGCTTTAGTAACGACAAATTTAATAAGCTAAATAGTATTCAGCATTAAGTGTCTATTATTTTCTGTTTCCCTGTATACAGTTATGAATGATGAAGTTTCTCTAAAAGTTTATTAATATAAATTTAGTTAGACTTTCATAGAATATGGTTAACACTTTACAGTGAAATGGGAAGATTACATTTCTCTGTGAATATTGAACTTTTGGAAATGCGTTCAAAGTGATGAGTTTTCAGTATTCGTGATTTCGAGAAATAGATGCGACGAATTAGAGAATGCACTAATTATAATTCATTATAATTAAAAAAAACTTATAGATTTTAAAGTTCTACCAAGTTTTTATTGAATTAATAGAAAACTACAAACATCTATTTATTATTAACAATAACATATTTTACCTATTCATTATCTAAACAAAGTAGGTACAGTGGCGACCAATAGTCCATAGGCAATCTCACAAAGTAGGTACAGTGGCGACCAATAGTCCATAGGCAATCTCACAAAGTAGGTACAGTGGCGACCAATAGTCCATAGGCAATCTCACAAAGTAGGTACAGTGGCGACCAATAGTCCATAGGCAATCTCACAAAGTAGGTACAGTGGCGACCAATAGTCCATAGGCAATCTCACAAAGTAGGTACAGTGGCGACCAATAGTCCATAGGCAATCTCACAAAGTAGGTACAGTGGCGACCAATAGTCCATAGGCAATCTCACAAAGTAGGTACAGTGGCGACCAATAGTCCATAGGCAATCTCACAAAGTAGGTACAGTGGCGACCAATAGTCCATAGGCAATCTCACAAAGTAGGTACAGTGGCGACCAATAGTCCATAGGCAATCTCACAAAGTAGGTACAGTGGCGACCAATAGTCCATAGGCAATCTCACAAAGTAGGTACAGTGGCGACCAATAGTCCATAGGCAATCTCACAAAGTAGGTACAGTGGCGACCAATAGTCCATAGGCAATCTCACAAAGTAGGTACAGTGGCGACCAATAGTCCATAGGCAATCTCACAAAGTAGGTACAGTGGCGACCAATAGTCCATAGGCAATCTCACAAAGTAGGTACAGTGGCGACCAATAGTCCATAGGCAATCTCACAAAGTAGGTACAGTGGCGACCAATAGTCCATAGGCAATCTCACAAAGTAGGTACAGTGGCGACCAATAGTCCATAGGCAATCTCACAAAGTAGGTACAGTGGCGACCAATAGTCCATAGGCAATCTCACAAAGTAGGTACAGTGGCGACCAATAGTCCATAGGCAATCTCACAAAGTAGGTACAGTGGCGACCAATAGTCCATAGGCAATCTCACAAAGTAGGTACAGTGGCGACCAATAGTCCATAGGCAATCTCACAAAGTAGGTACAGTGGCGACCAATAGTCCATAGGCAATCTCACAAAGTAGGTACAGTGGCGACCAATAGTCCATAGGCAATCTCACAAAGTAGGTACAGTGGCGACCAATAGTCCATAGGCAATCTCACAAAGTAGGTACAGTGGCGACCAATAGTCCATAGGCAATCTCACAAAGTAGGTACAGTGGCGACCAATAGTCCATAGGCAATCTCACAAAGTAGGTACAGTGGCGACCAATAGTCCATAGGCAATCTCACAAAGTAGGTACAGTGGCGACCAATAGTCCATAGGCAATCTCACAAAGTAGGTACAGTGGCGACCAATAGTCCATAGGCAATCTCACAAAGTAGGTACAGTGGCGACCAATAGTCCATAGGCAATCTCACAAAGTAGGTACAGTGGCGACCAATAGTCCATAGGCAATCTCACAAAGTAGGTACAGTGGCGACCAATAGTCCATAGGCAATCTCACAAAGTAGGTACAGTGGCGACCAATAGTCCATAGGCAATCTCACAAAGTAGGTACAGTGGCGACCAATAGTCCATAGGCAATCTCACAAAGTAGGTACAGTGGCGACCAATAGTCCATAGGCAATCTCACAAAGTAGGTACAGTGGCGACCAATAGTCCATAGGCAATCTCACAAAGTAGGTACAGTGGCGACCAATAGTCCATAGGCAATCTCACAAAGTAGGTACAGTGGCGACCAATAGTCCATAGGCAATCTCACAAAGTAGGTACAGTGGCGACCAATAGTCCATAGGCAATCTCACAAAGTAGGTACAGTGGCGACCAATAGTCCATAGGCAATCTCACAAAGTAGGTACAGTGGCGACCAATAGTCCATAGGCAATCTCACAAAGTAGGTACAGTGGCGACCAATAGTCCATAGGCAATCTCACAAAGTAGGTACAGTGGCGACCAATAGTCCATAGGCAATCTCACAAAGTAGGTACAGTGGCGACCAATAGTCCATAGGCAATCTCACAAAGTAGGTACAGTGGCGACCAATAGTCCATAGGCAATCTCACAAAGTAGGTACAGTGGCGACCAATAGTCCATAGGCAATCTCACAAAGTAGGTACAGTGGCGACCAATAGTCCATAGGCAATCTCACAAAGTAGGTACAGTGGCGACCAATAGTCCATAGGCAATCTCACAAAGTAGGTACAGTGGCGACCAATAGTCCATAGGCAATCTCACAAAGTAGGTACAGTGGCGACCAATAGTCCATAGGCAATCTCACAAAGTAGGTACAGTGGCGACCAATAGTCCATAGGCAATCTCACAAAGTAGGTACAGTGGCGACCAATAGTCCATAGGCAATCTCACAAAGTAGGTACAGTGGCGACCAATAGTCCATAGGCAATCTCACAAAGTAGGTACAGTGGCGACCAATAGTCCATAGGCAATCTCACAAAGTAGGTACAGTGGCGACCAATAGTCCATAGGCAATCTCACAAAGTAGGTACAGTGGCGACCAATAGTCCATAGGCAATCTCACAAAGTAGGTACAGTGGCGACCAATAGTCCATAGGCAATCTCACAAAGTAGGTACAGTGGCGACCAATAGTCCATAGGCAATCTCACAAAGTAGGTACAGTGGCGACCAATAGTCCATAGGCAATCTCACAAAGTAGGTACAGTGGCGACCAATAGTCCATAGGCAATCTCACAAAGTAGGTACAGTGGCGACCAATAGTCCATAGGCAATCTGACAAAGTAGGTACAGTGGCGACCAATAGTCCATAGGCAATCTCACAAAGTAGGTACAGTGGCGACCAATAGTCCATAGGCAATCTCACAAAGTAGGTACAGTGGCGACCAATAGTCCATAGGCAATCTCACAAAGTAGGTACAGTGGCGACCAATAGTCCATAGGCAATCTCACAAAGTAGGTACAGTGGCGACCAATAGTCCATAGGCAATCTCACAAAGTAGGTACAGTGGCGACCAATAGTCCATAGGCAATCTCACAAAGTAGGTACAGTGGCGACCAATAGTCCATAGGCAATCTCACAAAGTAGGTACAGTGGCGACCAATAGTCCATAGGCAATCTCACAAAGTAGGTACAGTGGCGACCAATAGTCCATAGGCAATCTCACAAAGTAGGTACAGTGGCGACCAATAGTCCATAGGCAATCTCACAAAGTAGGTACAGTGGCGACCAATAGTCCATAGGCAATCTCACAAAGTAGGTACAGTGGCGACCAATAGTCCATAGGCAATCTCACAAAGTAGGTACAGTGGCGACCAATAGTCCATAGGCAATCTCACAAAGTAGGTACAGTGGCGACCAATAGTCCATAGGCAATCTCACAAAGTAGGTACAGTGGCGACCAATAGTCCATAGGCAATCTCACAAAGTAGGTACAGTGGCGACCAATAGTCCATAGGCAATCTCACAAAGTAGGTACAGTGGCGACCAATAGTCCATAGGCAATCTCACAAAGTAGGTACAGTGGCGACCAATAGTCCATAGGCAATCTCACAAAGTAGGTACAGTGGCGACCAATAGTCCATAGGCAATCTCACAAAGTAGGTACAGTGGCGACCAATAGTCCATAGGCAATCTCACAAAGTAGGTACAGTGGCGACCAATAGTCCATAGGCAATCTCACAAAGTAGGTACAGTGGCGACCAATAGTCCATAGGCAATCTCACAAAGTAGGTACAGTGGCGACCAATAGTCCATAGGCAATCTCACAAAGTAGGTACAGTGGCGACCAATAGTCCATAGGCAATCTCACAAAGTAGGTACAGTGGCGACCAATAGTCCATAGGCAATCTCACAAAGCAATTGCTTGACGTTTAGTTTGACTTACGACCTTTTATTTTCAAGAGACACGCATGCATCATCATTGTCGTCAACAAGTGATTGTAGTTCATAATTTTAACATAACATTTCATAATCTCACAGCAAAATATTGCTTTTGCAAAAATAAGTCAACCTGCGACGCTGTTCATGATCTAACCAGTTTTGTTATAGAACATAAATAAAAATAAGACGTCCTTACAAAATTCCTTGATCTTGCTAAAGGATCGACATTGTTCCCGTTTCCACACTCTTAATCAAACTTGAGAAAATGGGCGTCGTCAGGGGGATACAACTGGATCTTTTCCAAAGTTCTCGAGTCGTTCTCAAAATGTCAGGATCGATGGCCACAACAGCGAGGAGCTTTCCATTTACTATGGGGTACCACAAGGAAGCATTTTGGGTACCACTCTTTTCCTAATCTTTATTAATGACCCGTGTGATCTGATTATCGATAATGCAAGGGTAATATCTTTTTCAGATGACAACGCATCAACCTTCACCGCGGATTTCTGGTCACAACTCGAGCATCTAGCTCAGTTTAGCTTTGACGTTGCGTTAAATTGACATAATTCTCACCCTAAATACCTCAAAAACCAAATTTCTGACTTATTCTAACAGCTCGGTCTCTCAACCACAGACTCCATTTTTAATCAAAGCTCACACGTGTCATCCGCAAATACGGGTTCAAATTGTCATTGTCCTCTTTTAACCTCTGTTGAAAGCATCAGATACCTGGGAATAGTCTTAGGCCCGTATTAAGAAACGTTCTCCAACGACGTACTCAAGCGTAATTATTTAATACGCCATCGCCATTATTACGATATCAGCATCTCAAGATCTAATTAATAAACACATGAAAACAGTATCTCAGTTACCAAGATCAGCTCCTCAAGGCGTTGTACTTGATGAACGATTACGTCACATTGACCGAAGTTTAGAATAACATTCATCACATTTCGTTCTTGATAAGTCGTAAGATTTATTGAAATACTTGTATTTTGTTAAAAATTTAATGCATAGCGCTGTAGTACGTTATAAATATTTCTAGGGAAATTGGAAGACCTCTGTAACTGTATTTCACCAAAGAGTATTTTTATTAATGTGACTCTTAAACAAATCTGGATCATTTTTAGGGGTCCGCAGTCAACAAGGAACCTTATAGTTTCGCCATATCCGTCTGTCTGTCTTTCATTAATAACGCGGACCACGCCGCGACGTAGTGGTAAAACAAAAGCTCGAAAAATATATATATTTTTTGGGTAGGTACCTCCCCTGCACGTAAAGCGGGGATGATATTTTTTTCTCGTCTATCCCATGATGTGGTATCGTTGGACAGGTCTTTCAAAACTATTGCGGATCTATGAAAACTTAAATTATTTTAAAACTTATTAACTTACATAACATAAAATAACATCACGCCTATAATCCCCAAAGGGTTAGGCAGAGGTGTACACCCACATTTCGCCAGTTTTGTTTGAGTCCCATGTAATAGGGGGCGAGTCTATTGCCATCAACCGGGCACAAATCTAGATTCCGGGCTGCTACTGAGAAATTCCTAATGGAAAATCCAAATACCACTTGGCCCGACCTGGGCGAAGTGTATACATATACTAACTTATTAACAAAATAAAAGAAAAACTATCTCAGCTTAGTAGGATCTACAAGTTAACGAGTAATAGTCGACCAACTTACGTTTGCAGTTGGTAAACTGACTCTGACGTATATCGATGTATAGAAGAACATGTTTTTCAACTACAATGTTAAGTGTGTTTTTGGGATAAATTCATCCCAGACTATGGAACCCTTCATTGTGCGTGGTCCGACACGCACTTGGTCGGTTTTTTTAAATGTTCACTTGGTAACTCATAAGGATTCGAGGCATCTCTTAAAAGATTTTTGGCAAAAATATCGTCATAGTACTTATTTCATCGTAATAATTAATTTCACCTAAAATATTTCCAAACTCCATGTTTCGCGCTACTAATCACGACCTCAAGTCGCGGGCTGCCTACACTCAGATTTAAGCATCTCGAGTACACACACCTATTGTATACTTAAGTGCCGATTTTCTTTTATTAATCAGTCCATCACTCGGCTGATAACGTAAACCCACGCCGTAACTTGAGTACATCAATTATTATGTTTATTAATACGATCATGACCTCGAGACTGTTATCAAGTGCGAGCTCTTGGGCTGAGTAACTTTTTGAGTAACGTTTAATAAAACGGATCTTAAACTTTTTGTCCATCTCAATACTCCAAAAATTATAACAGTAACTTCAGAAGCACTATGTAACCTTTATGTCATTATACCTTAAGGGACTGACTTCTGACTTCTTCTCCTTAACACAGGTTTTCATATCCTAGCTAGAAGAGCAGTGCTCACCCACACGTTTGTAGATATAGTACTTACTAGCTGCACCCCGCGGTTTCACCCGCGTAAGTCTCGATCCCGTGGGAATATCGGGATAAAAAACACACATTACGTAAAGTAAGACATAGGCATGTCTTACTTTACGAAATGTGTGAACAAAGAGAACAAGATAAAGAATATTATATTTCTGTCACATTAGTTCCAATCGAGTAAAAACTTACAAAAAGTCTATAAGTACTGCGTGAGGTTTAAAGTCACGGCTCACTGATTTACACATCTACCTGCAAGCGCTTAGCCGCTAGGTCGTCTTGACTCATATTATATTAATAAATAATGTTTATTTACTGAAAAACAAAGCCAATGCTTTGTTTTTTGTTTTTACTTCAATAAGTACACGTTAAAAAATACAGTTTTACAAAATCACACTAATATTATAAAGGCGAAAGTTTGTGAGTGTGTGTGTGTGTGTATGTTTGTTACTTCTTCACGCTCAAACGGCTTGACCAATTTTGATAAAATTTGTATGGAGTTGTTTTTGTATGGAGGTAGCTGACACCCTGGATTGAGACAGGCTTTTTAACCCGATATTCCCACGGGATCGAGACTTACGCGGGTAAAACCGCGGGGCGCAGATAGTATTATATAAAAATGAAGTCACTTTACTATTTTGTTACGCACCGGCCAGGCCTGTGTCCTAAAGTTGGCATCAACTGGCTGATATTAAGCTAAGTAAAAAAAAACCTTAAAATAAAGTGAATCAAGCGAAGGGTTCCGTACCATTATCTAAAAAAACGGCAAACAAATCACGTTTGTTGTATGGGAGCCCTCGTAAATATTTATTTCATTCTGTTTTTAGTATTTGTTGTTATAGCGGCAACAGAAATACATCGTCTGTGAAAATTTCAACTGGCTAACTATCACGGTTCATGAGATACAGTCTGGTGACAGACGGACAGACGGACAGACAGACGGACGGACAGCGGAGTTTTAGTAATAGGGTACCCGTTTTACCCTTTGAGTACGGAACCCTAAAAACGAGAGTGAAATATCACATGAGTGTTTTAATGCCTAGTTATGTCCAGTTTCCTACTCCACTTTATCTAAATTCATGCAAATTCGTGGATAAAGTCTGTCATTAAAGAAATATTTTTGATTTCGTATCTAGATTATTGACATTTTATTTTAATTTGATTTATTTTTTAATTTTTTCTTTCTCTTTTGTTATTGACATAGATTTATATTGCTATTTATTATTAACTAATTTGTATTATGAAATGTGTCATTATTTGTAATATTTTTTTTTATTACCTTCATGTTTGTAGGCCCTCTGGCATAACAGAGCGCACTTTTTTTTTTTTGTTATCATTTTATACCATTATTATTACCTATGTTAAACAAATGAATAAATGACTTATGACTTATGATTTAGAATTTAACGTTATCAGAGCAGATAAAACACTTTAAGGTGAAAGCACCAGGGTAGAAGCACATACAACCTGATACCTGAAAATTGCAAAAATCGTTTGAAAAATTCGAATTTCGCAGCCTATCTTAACGCATCCACCTTAAGACACTGACAACAGCTAAACAAACCGCGGTCACTGGCAGACTGCATACAAAAGAAAGAGAAGCGCGATGACACAGCGCTTGTAATTTATTGCAAAATATGAAGCAATTAGCTACTTACTCAAAAATGAGTTGAGTAGGTAATCGAAAATAAAAAAACAACCAAGTTCTGCATACAAATACGATGTTCTTGTTGTTAATTAAATATCCACCGTACGTTGACATTGAATACAGATATTTTGGATGGCAACTCAAAATAAAGGGTTAGTTTACCATTAATTTGTATCGAGATTTTTTTGTCTAAACGTGTTTTAGCAACAACCAAGGTTTGAGATATATGTTCAAGAATAACATATATTTTTTCCGCTACCACAAACTATATACCTAGGTTCAGATTTTTTTTTTGTTTAAGACAAGCCTGCTCTGGTCATTTGCCTCTTGTCAGCGCCTTAAGGAGAATCCGCAGCGGCAACGACATATTCCTCATTCCATCACATGCCCTTAGCATGTCAACAGATTTCCGCACAACTTTTCTGTCACCGGTGCCACTTTTAGACTTCCTCTTATGTACTCATCTCTTATTATTTCGTGTCACAGCACACATCCCTCTTAGCATTCTCATCTCAGCTACATGCAATTACCGTTCATTGATCCCTTTTGTGGCCCAACATTCTGATCCATACAAAACGGCAGGTCTAACCATTGTTCTATATATCTTCCCCTTAAGTTTAAGGGGAATGCGGGAGTCGCAGATTGTTCCCGTGACCTACCGCCATTTCATCATGTTGTGGTGATAAGGTTTACTTTTGTTAGCACTGTGTCAATGGATTTTAATAATGAAATGCGTCTGTCCTTTACAAGGTTTATTGGCAACTAAATCAATATAGATCATGCTTCTGTTTAAACACTATAAATTGGCGTTAACATAAGCCGCCCATCAAAGAACTATGTTAGTCCTTTAAAAACAATCATTTAATCAGTTAAGTTAAATACAAAATAAAGCTAGATACGTTAAATAATCTTCTCATCTGGCACTGTATCGATTGGTAAAGCACACAACTTTGTCACACATCGCTTGGTTATACTGTCACCGCTCTTTACGCTATAAACTCTAGTTAAACCGTCGGGGCCGGGGTGCTTGTCGGTGATGCGTCCCATGGACCATTTTCCCGGCGGGAGGTTGTCTTGCTTGATCAGCACTATATCTCCCTTCTTAAACTCTTCTTCGCGTTTTAACCATTTAGGTCTCTGCTGGAGTCTCGATAGGTACTCTTTTTGCCATCTTGACCAGAAGTCACTTAACAATTTCTGAGTATATTGCCAGCGTGTCAAATTGCTTATTTTAGCGTCTTTTATGTTTAGGTTCGGGACGGTGACTGATGCTTCCGTTATTAAAAAATGACCGGGTGTCAGTGCTTGCATGGTGTCGTCGTCCATTGGACATAACGGACGCGAGTTTAAGCATGCTTCTATTTCGCAGAGAACCGTCGTCATCTCTTCGAATGTCAAGTTTGTAGTGAGAACTCTCTTCATGTGATATTTCATGGATTTTACTCCGGCCTCCCATAGTCCTCCAAAGTTAGGTGAATATAAAAAGGTGGTATAAAATGCCACTGAGTCCCGTCGTTAGCAAGTAGTTCAGCGATATTTCCATTAAATTGCAAACCAGCTTCTTTCCAGGCTTCGTACAGTTGTTTGTTAGTGCCAACAAAATTTCGTCCTTGGTCGCTCCACAGATTTATGCATTTTCCTCTGCGAACGCAAAACCTTTTGAAGGCGCCTATGAATGCTGCTGTACTTAGGTCACCAACCAATTCCAAATGTAGTGCCTTGGTAGACATGCAAATGTATATGGCTATATAAGCCTTGCTAGTTCTGGCTCCTCTGACCTTACTCATCAATACTTGGAATGGTCCCGCAAAGTCGACACCTGAATTGAGGAATGCTCGTGCTGGTTTCACCCGTACGCTTGGTAAGTCACCCATTACTTGTGTTCTCACCTTTGCGTTTAGCTTAGCACATACCAAGCGACGATGGATGTATTGTTTGACCAGCGTTGTTGCTCGCAGTATCCAATACTTGGATCTAAGGTAAGTAAGCATAAATTGTATACCTCCATGCAACGTCTTCGAGTGGGCTTCTGCTATTATAAGATAGGTAAGTTTACTGTTACGACCCAGAATGATTGGATGCTTGCATTCGTCACTTAACTCTGCGTTCCTGAGCCGGCCACCTTCAGGATACCATTCTCGTCAAGGTAAGGATTTAATGATTTTAATTTGCTTGATTTTTTTTACTCTTTTCTTTCTTTTTAAGCTTTCTATCTCTTCTTTAAATTCTTGCTCTTGTTCTCTTTGTATACAGGTTTGTAGGGAGAGTTGGAGTTCAGTTGTGATCGTACTATCTATGTTTTCCTTTAATTTCTTTTGTTTCAGGAATCTTCGGCAGTATGTGATTGTTCTCAGTAATTCGGTCAGTGTATCAAAGTCGTCGAGTTTTGTGAATAATTTATTACTTTCTTCGTTTTCGTTTTTTGTTATTTTCAGAGCTTGTATGGTGTTTTTCTTTCTTTCTAGGTCTATTGGTGTTATGTTTAGTCGAGTGAACTGTATCTTCTGGTGTAATAACCACTGTGGTCCGTTCCACCATAGCTCGCAACATTTCAAGTTGCCTACTAACATACCCCTTGATGCAATATCAGCTGGATTATCGTGTGATTGAACATGGTGCCACTGACTGCAGCTTACATTGGTTGTGATCTCAACAACGCCTTCCATTTGTTCGGATCTCCATTTAACCAGGAGATAACAATAGAAGAATCTGTCCAAGCATAGATTTGTGTTGTAGGTATCCTCATTGCTTGCCTTATTTGCTTAAGTAGCTTGGATAGAAGCAAAGCTCCACAAAGTTCTAGTCGAGGCAATGAAATGGTTTTCAAAGGAGCTACTCTTGTTCTTGCAGCAATGGTTGTACTTTTTACTGTGCCATCTAAGTTTGTGACTCGGCAGTATGCCACAGCACCATATGCTTGTACAGAGGCATCGCAGAATCCGTGGATTTCTATAGAATCTTTTCTTGACCTAGACGTTCCCATCCATCTATCTATTTTGATTCCGTTTACATGTTCAAGATCAGATCGTATTGTAGCCCATTTTTCAGCCAGTGTCGTATTCAAGACTTCGTCCCAATCAATATTTTCTTGCCAGAGCTGTTGAATTAAAATCTTCGCTATTACAAGGCAAGGTGCAATCCATCCGAGCGGGTCGAATAACTTTTGAATGTTGGATAGAATGCTTCGCTTCGTTATTGCTTTGCCGATAATAGGTAAGTTCAGATTATATTCGAATTGGTCTTTACCCAAATTCCATTATATGCCCAGGGCTTTAATTATTCCATCAATCTTTAGTTCTAGATGTGCATTGAATGATCTTTCGCTTTGTTCAATAGTCTCCATGAAATCACGGTTGTTAGAAGACCATTTTTCAGTTCGAAGCCACCTAGATGCAGTAGCTTTTTGAGATCTTGACTGATTCTTATAGCTTGTTCCAGATCATCGTGTCCGGACATAACGTCGTCGACGTAAAAGTCTTCGCGTAATATCTTTGCAGCTTCGGGATATTTGTCACGTTCGTCATCAGCCAATTGCATGAGTGTCTTTACGGCGAGATAGGGTGCGCAAGCCATTCCAAATGTCACAGTCAAAAGTCTGTAGTCTTTGATGTCTTCCGATGTGTTATCTCTCCATAGAATTCTTTGATAATCGATGTCTTCTTTGTTAGTCCAGATCATTCTATACATTTTGTAAATGTCAGAAACATAACAAACAGCATGAACTCTCCATCTAATGATTATGCTTCTCAAGTCATCTTGTAACATTAGACCCAACAAGAGTTCGTCGTTTAGTGAAATACCGTTGGAGCTCTTGCACGAGGCGTCAAATACAACACGAGTTTTTGTTGTTTCCTTGTCACTACGGATCACCGCGTGGTGAGGTAAGTATACTGATTTATTATTTATTTCATCTTTAGGTATTTCTTCTATGTGTTTTAATTCTTTATATTCGTTTATCACCCTTATGTATTCTTGCTTCAGTTCTGTGTTTTGATCAAATCTTTTTTCTAGTTGAAGGAGTCTTCTTTTTGATATTTCTCTTGAGTTGCCTTCTACTGATTTTGGTTGTTCTGTTATAAACGGTAGCTTGACTATATATTTTACCCCCTTTTATCTCGCTTGTGTGTCTTCTCGTATATGTTTTCACATAGTTGTTCAGTTACGGTAAGTTTTCTTTTCGTGTCCGCATCAACTTCCCATATTGTGGTCAGTAAATCTTCTATACCAATTTCTTGTTTCATGGCCGTCAAGGAATTTTTACGTGCGTTTAGTTTAATTGTTATTCCACCCATTAAGATCCATCCCAGGTAGGTATTTTGGGCGTATGGTGTATAAGGTGGACCTTTAATAAGTCCTTGCTTGAGAATTGATGCATATTCGTTTACACCCAATAGCAGATCAATAGGTCCGGATGCATAATAATTTGTATCTGCTAATTGGAGTTTTTCTATAGGAGGTCTCCATCTTGTTGTTCGTTGGTATGTTGGAGGTCAAATGCTTGGGCATCACGTATGCTCTGATAGGTAAATTGAATTGGTTTTCCCATCGTGACAATACTTGTAACTTGACCTCATGCTTGACTCTGATTCTCATGGATTCCATTCCGGAGACGATTAGATTTACTGATGATTTTTCTAGGTTCAGGATCTGAGTTGCCTTCTCGCTTATAAAACATGCGATCCTGAGTCTATCAGCGCTCTTAAAACAGTAGTGTATCCATGTTCACTCTTCAAAATTACTACTGCGGTGGCTTCATCAATCTTCTTGGGTTGATGTAAAAGTCTGTGATGTCGTCTCTTACAGATGCGGCAAGACACACCGAATGTCCCGCCCCAAGGCAGTTGAAACATAGTTTGTTTGCTTTGACATGTTCGCTTCTCTCATTAATCGTCATTTTATTGAATATGCTACAATGACACAGTGTGTGCGTTTCTTTACACAAAGCACATGGTTTTTGTTTATCATTTTCTGTTGCTGTAACATGAAGAACACGCTCTTTAGTAGGTTTAGTGGTAGTCGTCGGGGAAACCATTTCAAGCGTCCGGAATTTGGCTTCTAAAAACTCGCGCCATTCCTTCCATGTAGGCAGCTCTTGAGCGTTCACCGAGTAGGCAGTCTGTTCGCAATCTTTGTGTGAATCCGGGTCCAACTTCTGCACAACCAGAAATACAATTACTGGATCCCAGGAATCAGTAGGCACTTTTAAATTTTTTAGGCTGTTAATAACCTCAGTGGTACAATCCAGGAGGGCTTTCAGCTGTGCTGCAGTCTGATTGGTACATTTTTTCTGATAAAATAATCGCTTCATTAACGCATTTACTATTATGCGCCTATTATCGTATCGGTGATTTAGCGTTTCCCAAGCTTGATCATAATTAGCACCCGTAACCTGAATGTGCTTCAGTAATGATGCCGCTTCGCCCGTGATACTGGTCTTCAAATAGTGTAATTTTTCAACTTCACTTAGTGTAGTGCATTTATGGATTAATGACACATACAAGTCTTTAAATGTAGGCCATTCTTCGTAGTTACCGGAAAATGGAGGTAATTGAATGTTAGGTAGCATCACTTTAGCCCGTAATTTTCCATCACACGATGTATTGCTGCATGAAGGTTGGTCACTCGTCGTCAAAGTACTACATGAAGTCAACATGTCTCTAAGATCTCCTAACATACATATGTATAAGTCTTCATGAAGGAGGAATTCTTCATTCACGTAGTACGTAATGACTCCACGTTGTTCCCGAGTTGTACTTTTCAACAGATCATGGTGTGTTTTCTTAAAAGCTACCCAATATTCTTCAATCGTTTGAATACGAGTTTGTAAATATCCAGGTTTCGATAACCGTTCCTTTGGGTACTTTTTAAGGTTTATTTGAGTCTTTTTGAGTAATGACGCCAAATCTTCTAGTACACTTAACGCTTGGTCTGCTTGAGTCGTCATTGTTTATCGAGTAAATCGCAAGAATCTTCAAAATGTAGTCTATTTGTTAACTTATTAATGTTCAAATGATACACCGATACACTTTACACACACACTAATTGACCAATTCTAAGAAATCCGCATTCAACAACACCAGGGGGCCGATCGCGCTAATTTTCAACGATAATACCAAAACTAAACCACAACCAAAAACGTTACGTTAGACACATTTCGTATCGCGCTAATCATTTCAACGGAAACGATTTAGCTTTACTTTGGAAGTTACGTTGGAGGAACGATCGATCGAACTTTCAGTATTGGGTAACGTCAACGATTTAGTCGCTCAGAAAAATAGCGCGATACCGTTTCTCACATCAGCTAAACCAAAACTAAACCAAAACCAAAAACGTTCCGTTCGAAACGGTAATTACGTTGAGAAATAGCGCGATCGGCCCCCTGGTGTTCCCTTATCGCTCAATGGAATGCGGTTCTATTGTTCTCACGGCGGCGCTCCGTCAATGCTTAATGAGGATCCGGCTCGTATTCGACCATATGTTGTGGTGATAAGGTTTACTTTTGTTAGAACTGTGTCAATGGATTTCAATAATGAAATGCAACACAACAAGGTCCTCAAGGCCTTTACAAGGTGAATTGGCAACCAAATCAATATAGATCATGCTTCTGTTTAAATACTGTGGCGTTTAATTGGCGTTAAGACATCCATATAACCGTCCGATCTACTTTGCCATCGCTTTGCATGAGTGAACTGAGATACCGAAAGTCGGACCTCACTGGGAGAAGCGCGCCATCAAGGTCGATGGCTCCAGGACTAGGATTACTTATTAAAGCTACGTCAGTTTTACGTCTAGGTAATGGTTTCAGGCTAACGAATTTACGAGAAAATGGAAGAGGGGTTTTTAAAATAGGGTCAAATAGTTTATTGTTTGCAAAATAATGCAAGAAAGTTGTGATAATTTGCACTCTAGTTCCAAGGAAGTATACTGGCTCTTAGGGTTATTTCTCATGCTCCGCTCAGGATAGTCGTTCCCGGGTATCTTGCAGTAGTTGTATGGGTATGTTGGGTATAATAATGTGTCGGTACGTGTGAAAGCTTCCTTACACTTCTTCACTGTATAACGTAGCTGGATCGTGTCAAGACCGTATACAATATTTCGAACAAAGGATTGATTTTGTTCTATGTGTAATTTCAAAATGCCTGGATTTTTGATGTTACGGTATTTTATGGGTTTCAAATAATACGAACGAGGCTGTAAACGGGTTTGTTGAAAACTGTAGTCGAATTTTCAATTATTTTCATATTTCTTCAGTCGCAGTGGTTTTGTGTTTTGAATTGATGGATACCGCATGTGCAGGACCGTGCGGTATCAATCAAGTTTCTGACCTAAATTACATGTACCTACCTAAGTCTACCTAAGTTAGGGCATTATGGCAATGAGTTTTGACAGTCAATTTATTCGTGTGTTACCGTGATTTAGCTGTCACAGTTCCCTTTTTTTGGGAAATGTGGATGTGTACTGAAAGTGCCGAAATGTTTAATTATGAATTTACTGGAATATCCCGAAGTGTGGTCAAACATTGGCGCTCATTGCCGCAATGTCAGGGATGCATTTCAGTTCGATGTGGACGCATCGCCTGCAATAAGACAATATACCCTTCGGCTATTTGCTTATACAGCCCACCTTGCTTTGAAATTTCGGTGTCAAATTCTGCAAAATGTTGTGATTGTTTTCACAAAGAGACAGTATTCATTCGCTCGGGTTTCAGGACTAAAAGTTATAGTAGCACAATTTCTATGAAACTTCATGAAAAGTGTCGGTCGCGATTCGCGATGTCGCACCAGTCTACACGAGCCTTAAGTCCGTTAGAGAAGAAACTAGAACATAGCCCGAAAAAACAAAAATTAAATACTTTTAATTAATTCCAAATGGAATTTTAAAACTTATTGAATTACATTCTCTAATTCAAATTCAATAACCCATAATTATTAGAAAACATCTTTAAATTATTAAACATAAAACAATAAATACAATATAAATATCGGGTGTAAAAAGACACTTTCCGAAGCCGAAAGCTACATATTCTATCCATTATTTGTATCTTTTTTTTCAACTAGACCATACCTGGGAATCCACTGGTTCTGGAGATATTGAAAGCCAAATTCGCATTCGCAAATTATTATTAGGATACTGTGTCACGTGGTACGCAAACATGTGCACAAATACTTTAAAGCGTTTTGAATTTTGGAGGGGCGGGCCATATTATCGTTAATCTCTACCAGCCAGCCAGCCACGCAAATTCTACTAGATAGATACTGTTCAAATTTTGCATAATATTCCTTAGAAGCCTGGTCAGTTGATAGGCTATATATTATCACGCTATTTGCTATGGGGGACGAGCAATATTGCATTATGTTTGTATGCCTCTATGAATGCATATACCAGCATCATGAAAATTCTAAAGATTAGATCCTGTTAAAATTCAGGTCAGTCGGTAGGCTATATATTATCACGCTATTTGTTATGGGGATGAGCAATATAAAAATAATAATATAATAGAAAGTTTCCCAATGCAAAACTACTTAAAAGCAAAGCAATCATTTTAACAGTTTAAATAATTATGCATTCCAAGTTTCATCAACATCGGCCGAGAAGTTATAACGTTTGTATGCAAAGTATGAAAATGACCCGAACGATCCGACTCTCAAGAAATTATTGTTATTGTTTTATACCGATTCAAATTATATTTTTGTAGATGAATACACTCGACAATATAATAAATTTCTCGCTATTTTAATGGGAAATTTTCAACAATTGGTATCATTATGCACGCACACAGAAAGGCAGAATTCACATCAGTCACGCACACCAGCATAACAAAGTTGGCCTGTTTGTTTTAGTTATTTTGCAGTGCGACATTCTATCTAGACATGTACTTAGATAATCCAAGTCTGTAAGGTTATTTTGTCACTAGAAATAAATAAGACATACTCGCCTATTATTATTGTACCACCAAAATGACGCAGTGTTTCGAAATCATTTCAAACAATAAAGATTTCAAATGTTTTTATTTATTTTTTTGTCAATGTAAAAACTTATGTACGAGTAACTAACAAAAATACTATAAGTAAATAATACAATTATAATAATCACTACTTTACACGAATAATTGGAGTCATGTATCGCGCGCTGTCCGTGAGCTTAGGATCAACGGACCATTTTCACATCTCGCCCAAAGTCTTCATGAATTTCGATAGATGTCACTTTAACCACAAAGAGAATTCTTGTTGTGACGAAACTCCTAACATGACCCTCGCGCCAGTAGCACACCTCCGCCGCGAAACCATCACAGCGAAACCGCAGTAGTTCAATTCAACTGGCTCGCGTCATGTTTTGCTACTCGAATCGGATGCGACTAGCGGAACATGACGCGAACCAGTTGAATTGAACTACCGCGGATTCGCTGCTATGGTTTCGCGGCGGAGATGTGCTACCGGCGTCAGGGCGAAATTTGTATTCGCAAGGATGTCCCAATAATTTTTTAACTTTAAAGATTTTGGACACGTAGGAACAGCAGGACGGTCCGGTTGGTGCAGTACTGCACTCTATACGACAACCACACTTCTTATTCTTCTCCATCTTGATATGTTTTGATGTGATTGTGCTATCATCATTGTGATTTACTTATAATATTATTGGAAGTCATTCTGTTTTCGTTTTTTGTACATATCTAATGTAAACAAACAATAAAATTATGACTTTAATTTGACGTGACAAAATATCGTTGACATTGGCAAATCAGCATCAGCCTTAGAGCATTTCCACGCATTCCGCTGTAGCAAATTTAAGGAGAACTAATAAAATAAAAACGGAGTTACAAAATCAATAGGTAGCTAATGATGATGGTATTGATAAATGTTTTTGAAATACCTATAAAATGCTGCTCAAAACAAGTTTTTTACTTACAAACCATTTTTAAAGATGACCAAAAGTACATTAACGATTGCGTTTAAAAATAGCATCGATATGTGGAATGGCTTACCTTGCGCGATGTACTCGTATAATGGCAACATTTTTGTCCTTCGACTCGTGTTATATACAAAGGTCTTGTAGTGAAAAAACAAGAACCTCCACAATATCACCATCTTATAAGCGACCTAGGAGACGAGCGGCAATGACAAAAGCGACATATACGAGTGTACACGCGGGAATTTATTGGCCACCAGCACTGAGTCAGTTTGCCTGGGTTCGCGTTACATTGCGCGCAATAAGAAATAGCAATTTTTTTAATCGCAAAATACGCGCATATTTACGTGGAGTTGCGGACACCAGCCCGTTTTACCTATTACCCCTTTATCCGCCCTTTTGTGGCTTTAAACAATCTGCAAATGGATGATAAAACAATATAGGAAAATAAACCACAATCGATATGAGATCTCTGCATCCCTCAAAATAAAAATCGGTTCCAGCAATATTTTTTGCGCAAAGCTACTTAGTTAGATGACGTAGTTGACGGCTTTGTAATGTGTTTTTTTACAAATCAAATCAAATTCATATCATCCTGTACAATAATGAAATATTTTTCTGGAAACAGCGAGCGTTTTGTTTGGTTTTATAGAAATGGCCTTTATAAGCTTACGGGAACAATCCCTGGGGATAGTTTGAGATTGCTGTTTCTTCAAAGGTTTGTTATAGTTTGCATTGTTTTGTAATTATTTAGAATTGAACTCATTAATGTGATTAGTAACTTAGTAATGCTGACTATGGTAGGCGGCGTTCTATAGTTTCTACCTGCCCCCATGGGAAGAAGGCGTGAAGGCGTTTATGTATGTATGTATGTAATGCTGATTATATAGGAATATATAGCATCACGCTTGTATTCCCCGAAGGGTGGCAGGAAGGCAGAGGTGTACCTATAATACACCCACATTTCGCCAGTTATTTTTAAGTCCCATGTAATAGGGGGCGAGCCTATTGCCATCAACCGGGCACAAATCCAGACTCCGGGCTGCTACTGAGAAATCCCTAATGGAAAATCCTAATAACACTATGCCCGACCTGGAATTCGAACCCAGGACCTCATGCTCAGCAGTAACACTTGCGACCACTGGACCAATGCGGCAGAGGAATATATTACTTTTATCATTACAGTGATTTAGGTAGGTAGTGCACTGGATGTTTGATTTAGGTAGGTAGTGCACTGGATGTTTGATTTAGGTAGGTAGTGCACTGGATGTTTGCGGGTATCAGTGTTTATGGATTCGTGTTTTTATTTTTAGTAAATCGATATTGACAAACTAAACTTACAGTTCCTTGATCTTGTTTCATGTTTATTATTGTATATATATATTATGGATGAGTTATGCTTAGTGTATGTATGTATTTATTGTACATGTAAATAGTTCACCACCGACTACCTGCAGTACTGTCTCTCCTTCTCTTTTTAATCCATCCAAAGGTTGTCTGTAAAAGATCGCTTTTAGCGATAAGACCGCCCATTGTGTCACCCTGTGTAAAATTTCAACATTTATATCTGTAACTTTTATGGTGTACATAATAAAGAGTATTCTATTCTATTCTATTCTATTCTAAACTTTGACTTGTTGGTAAAGTGGTAAGAATTGCTACTAAAGGCTCTTACACACTCACGCGATATCGCGGGCGCGACAGGCACCGATAAACACAATTCCTTTGTCGGTGCATGTCACGTGTGTTTCTAAGAGCCTTAATGCGTGGAGTGCTGGGTTCAACACATGGGTCGGGAAAAGAGCTTTCCTGGTTTTTCATTAGTACAGTCTTATATTGGTTTGCCCGTATTACATGTTACTTATAAATTATAACTGGCAAAATATTTAGCTGCACTGTAGTTACGCTGTCGGTACTACAGTGCAGGATTTTTTAATTTGGGAATATAGGTATGCTGTATGCTTTTAGCCTAATTACCTATTATTAATATTTTAACTTTTTTAGCTTAGTTGTTAAATTTACTTTGCATGCTGTGGTCTCCTATAAGTGAAGGAGTGACAGTAGGGTTTAGTGCTAGATACTTACTAGTGTAGGTCATCAAGTACAAAAGACAACCAATTTCAACCATCATTTTAATTGAAATTTCGTTCAAATTAATTTAAATAAAAGGAATTTCATCTTCCGGTAGAATCTGGTATATAATGTCTTCTGAATCAGGTGTAACTAAATCACGTATTATGTTCCTCATTGGTGATGTGCCGGTGTCCCGACACTTTGTTGAACCCGCTTTCAATGTTCCAGGACCAATCTGCATATCGATAACTCGTGTGAATGTTAGCTCTCTATTACCACTAATAGACAAATTCTTGAATGGTTCCCAAATTTAATGCATCATGCTTGTTGCATTAAATTGTGTTAAATGTTCATGCAATTTTTGATAGAATAAATCTTCCTGTGTTGTATCTCTGATCTGAGGTTTTGATGAATCGGAGCTCGGTTTTTTATGAGGGTGCTACATATCACGGTCAAATATAGCCTCACCATAAGAGTTCTGAATAATAATTTTGCAAACGCCTTCAGAAGTATATTTCACTGAATCTTGCATTGTAACTAATATACAGATAAAGTTAAGTTGCGGTACGCTTATAATCTGTTGAAGATCACATTACAAATCCATACATTTTAAAAGTACTATTGACTATGGCTTCGATATGCTGGTTCAAGGACAGTTTGCTATCAAAGAGAACACCTAGATCCATCACTATACAAATTATGTACCCATCTTGTAGCGAAGAGAGACTAGTACCATTCGAAAGGTCTTTAAAAATATACATATAGGGCAAGCATTAATAAGTACAGACACAATCCTGTGCTCATACTGTAAGCATCATATGGTACTTATGTTTTGGCAGGCACCTTGATAACTTGGCAAATGCTTGGGATAAAGTAACCATCGAGAGCAACAATACCTACCATTTAGTTATGTTTATTTTTTGTATCTTAACAAATTAACAAATTGTGCTTAATTGAATTGATGGCGTTTTAATTAATATAATTTCCTTAGCAAAGAGCAAACCTTAGGAAGCTCGGTCAGTCTCTCTCTACAAATCAGAACGACTGGTTATTCATTGGGCCTATAAAATAACTAATGATTATCAATAAATAGATGATTGAAAATGCAAAATAGAAGTGAACATAACTTCGGTCTCCCATTCATTCGTTCATTCATTTTTGAGTTGTTCACATAGAGGCCTCTACTAAATGACTGTCTAAAATGCTACAAGTGGGTACGGGTTCCAAACAAAATTACACGTTGTTCCATATTTTTTAACCCTTTTCCCGGTGTAACTTTCCGAGAACACTTTTTGTTGCTTTCTTTTAGGCAATAGCCAGTTTAAATTGCGCCTCGTGCCTCTTAGAGATGTTAGCGCCAACTGACGGGGTCCGGTAGGGCCAATGCCTGCCAGGGTTGCGAGTTTGTCCGAGAGGGATATCGTGGCCTGGCACACAGGCAACTGAACACCCTCCCGCAACCCAAAGCGGGAGAAGGTCGTATAGGGATAAGTTGTTAACTTAAACATAGGAATTAATGTACGAAGCCAGTCTGAAAGACTAGATTTGGTAAATATTAATTGAATATTTTTTTATAGTTAAAAATATACTTGATCCCTAGAGACTTCTGATGTGTGTAGACATATATGTATACAGCGTGTTACGGGAAGGGTATATCCATACAAACAGGGTGAAGAGTGCATCTGGTTCAGAATATCTCAGCTCAAAAAGAATAACTTTGGACATGTTTGATATTTTTTTTATTTCTATAGTTTATTAAATTTAAATCAAAACAAAGTGTCACCGCACTACGAGGGTCAATATCCATTGTCTGTATCTGTGCGCCTAGTACACACACACACCTGCTACAGGTCTGCGACACGGCGCCGCACCGACACGCGGCGGCGCGGGCGGCACGATTGGCGGCGGAATCAAACGAATGGATTATAACTTGTACCGATCAGCAGACTTGGTGTAGTGATGTGTTGAATTCAATTGGAAATATTTGATTTTTATTAGTTAAATGTTTCTTATCTTTATAGTTATGTAGGTATTATTAAAAAAAATGTTGCCATGTAGTTTGTTATCACCAAAATAATCCGTGCCTTTGATATAAGGGTGTATACCCTTCCCGTAACACGGTGTATAGTCATATCAGTAGATATCCACTTTTTCTACGAACTAATTTAAAGAAATCCTCATTAGGAAAATACAATCGCATGTTATGAAAATCACCCGAATGTCACTCCTGGATCTCCGAACACTCCTTCTTGGGTTCATCTTTATGTTGGTTAAAAAAAACTTGTACAGAATTTCATAGAGCTCCGTTTGGTTGATGAAAAGAGAATCGGAATCCATATTTGGAGTTGTTTGTGTAAGTTGAGTTTGAAAATATTTGGTAATGGTTAATATTAAATAAATGGTTTAGTGACCTGACCTTGGGGTCTACTCCGAAGCGCTAAACCGAATTATCGGCTGAATGTTTTATAACTTCCAAAGTTTCCTTTTTGACTTTGAGTCCTTACCCGACTCCAAGTCGCAGTTTTGACATCTCTTCGACTGTCTTTTTTTTTCGCCTTAGTCAGCGATAGTTAGCCGTAGTAAAGAAACGACCGAACATTCGGCCGATACTTCGGATTTATGTTCAGAGTAGACCCCGTTATCTGGTCCAACCGATGGTCTCTGCAATCCAAGGTTCTCTTAATTGCAGCGACCTTCTGGTTCGCATTCGACATTCACTGTTTCACTTGGTAGTCACTGGTAATTAATTAGAAATTAGCGCTCGGTGTTACGGTGACTTAACACTCCTTTCTCGTAGGTATTAATAGGATATTTATGGTATAATATGGTAGAAGTTAGTCTCGCATTATAGGGGAAATAACTATATTAAATCACTAGGTATACGAAATAGTTAAACTATATAACTAACTAATTGGTAAATTGTATGGTATTGGTAATGGTTTTGAGTACGTGGTGTCTCTAATGAGATCTGTTCGCGAACTGGCCCATATTTTGGTGAACGAGTAAATGTGCATAC
Source organism: Tiliacea citrago (assembly GCA_963921375.1). Lineage (NCBI taxonomy): Eukaryota > Metazoa > Arthropoda > Insecta > Lepidoptera > Noctuidae > Tiliacea > Tiliacea citrago. Next base: position 27,651,678 of record OY992780.1, read on the forward strand.
TTGCGTTGCATGCAATTATGCATTTTCGAACACCATAGAAACGTCTCGGGCGTAATAGTGAAAACAATCGAATATATTTTGTAACTTATAATTCTTTTTTTTAATGCAGAAGCAATGACTTGAATATGGCCAAACTCAGAACTCGACAAGCGATTTGATTTTTGAATATTCGTTATATTATGTGATGACAACATTGAAACATAATAATATTTACAGTCTATACAAAAAAACATTTCTAAAATATATTCAGTTCAATTTTGAATTATAAATATTATTTATCATTACTCTAACTTCTCATAATACTAAATTATTCTGCTTTAATTTCTCATGTGTAATTTTAATCAGTTTATTATCTCATTTGTAATTTATTCAGTTTTTATTTCTCTTGTGTAAAATGTCTGTAAAATAAAAATATTATTTAACATAACTCTAATTTCTCATAATACTAAATTATTCTGCTTTAATTTCTCATGTGTAACTTTAATCAGTTTATTATCTCATTTGTAATTTATGCAGTTTTTATTTCTTTTGCGTAAAATGGCTATAAAATACAAAATATTATTTAATATAACTCTAATTTCTCATAATACTAAATTATTCTGCTTTAATTTCTCATGTGTAATTTTAATCAGTTTATTATCTCATTTGTAATTTATTCCGTTTTTATTTCTCTTGCGTAAAATGGCTATAAAATAAAAATATTATTTAACATAACTCTAATTTCTCATAATACTAAATTATTCTGCTTTAATTTCTCATGTGTAATTTTAATCAGTTTATTATCTCATTTGTAATTTATTCAGTTTTTATTTCTCTTGTGTAAAATGTCTGTAAAATAAAAATATTATTTAACATAACTCTAATTTCTCATAATACTAAATTATTCTGCTTTAATTTCTCATGTGTAACTTTAATCAGTTTATTATCTCATTTGTAATTTATGCAGTTTTTATTTCTTTTGCGTAAAATGGCTATAAAATACAAAATATTATTTAATATAACTCTAATTTCTCATAATACTAAATTATTCTGCTTTAATTTCTCATGTGTAATTTTAATCAGTTTATTATCTCATTTGTAATTTATTCCGTTTTTATTTCTCTTGCGTAAAATGGCTATAAAATAAAAATATTATTTAACATAACTCTAATTTCTCATAATACTAAATTATTCTGCTTTAATTTCTCATGTGTAATTTTAATCAGTTTATTATCTCATTTGTAATATAATTAAGCTTATAATTTTATTATATCATTGTAGGTACATTACCGTGTGCTCCGTGTGATGCCGGACGTAAAGAATACCACGATCTTATTTCATCCCGTGGGTGTCGTAAAAGAAGACTAAGGGACTTACTAGAGAATGGGCAGCAGCGTTCTCTATGCATTTTAACAACATACTGCGATCGCCAACCCGCCTGCCAAGTGTGGCGATTATGGCAAACACCCCCTCTTAGGAGGTCGCCTATGTCCAGCAGTGGACGTCTTTCGGCTGAAATGATGATGAGGATGTGGTACATTATATGCAATAATTATGCAGATACTATCTAATTCTATATAATCAGATAATAACAGAAAAAAACCGGCCAAGTGCGAGTCTGAATCGCGCACGAAGGGTTCCGTAAAAAAATCACGTTTGTTTTATGGGAGCCCCCTTAAATATTTATGATATTCTGGTTTTTAGTATTTGTTGCTATAGCGGCAACAGATATACATCATCTGTGAAAATTTCAACTGTCTAACTATCACGGTTCATGAGATACAGCCTGGTGACAGACGGACAGACAGACAGACGGCGGAGCCTTAGTTCCCGTTTTACCGTTTGGGTACGGAACCCTAAAAATGATATCACTTTCTCATACAATTGTAAAAGTTTTTGAAATCATACTTTCTTTTAATCTATATGTTTTCGTGAAATTTTCCAATTATATTTTCTAAATCTAAGTAAATATCACTAATTGTAATATTGTCTATTACATATTGTACACATTTATTTGCGCTGCACTCGCAACGTTTTTCAGGGTGATTGTCAGCCTCATACAATTTTGATTGTCCTTGACCGTGTACAAAATCTGTTTTGAGCCCTCATCTTGGTATATGAGTATGCTTGTACCGGCTTGTGCTTTTGTGGGTTGATGAAGTTTCTCCTTTTCTCTTTAAATTGAGCTTAGCTTCGTCGCTCGCAATTGCATTTATAAGAATAGGAATGAAATTAAAAAGATCTTCAGACTGCTGAAACAAAAAAAATATATAATCACACTAATATTAAAAAGGCGAAAGTTTGTGAGTGTATGTGTGTGTGTGTGTATGTTTGTTACTTCTTCACGCTCAAACGGCTGGACCAATTTTGTTAAAATTTTGTATGGAGGTAGTTAACACCCTGGATTAAGACATAGGCTACTTTTTTATCCCGATATTACCAAGGGAGCGAGACTTACGCGGGTGAAACCGCGGGGCGCTGCTAGTAGGTAACATATTTTACGATAAGATTTAACTCAAACTTAAACTCAAAGCATTTATTTCAATTAAACCAATTACAGGCACTTTTGAATTGTCAAAGAGTTGGTCAGTTAGTCAGAAAGTTGAAGCTATTTTGTCCATTCTAAAATGTATATCTCTATGGAGAAGATAACACATAATGATTATAAATATATGATATGATAATAAACATACTCACCGACATTTTATTTAGATTTATCTTACAGAAATGCTCTCACGAATTGTTTCAAATTAAATATATTTTATTCATTTCACTCTTATTTTTAGTATATGCGAAACCTGAATATAGTTTGTTCAGAATAAGGAACTGAATCGATTTCAATAATTTTTACACCATGTTATACGAGTATTTCGTCCCAAAAATATTTAAGTGTGATGGAAAATGTTATCACCATTTAATTACTTGCAATACAATCGCCGTATGGTTAGGTACCTACCGCCAAATTATTATCCATGAGCGCAAGGCGACCATGGAGGCGCGGGGGCGCCGCCGCCGTTAGCATGTTTTTGTACGGACAACCCGGTAACATAACAACCTTATAACTTTGTGATTATTAATGATACAGTTTTAAAATTTTGTACATAGATTCTTTACCTAAAAATACTAGACACGTGTTTCGGGTTTCGCATATACTAAAACTAATATTGTATATAAAATAGCAACATGTTAATAAAGGTAAATTTTATTCCATAAACAAATAAGAAATGGTTGCTGCCAAATAAATTCTATGTACCTACATAGAATTTATTACTCTATTATTCTAACTATCTAATATACTCGGTACTTACAGTTCAATGGAATGGAATCCAATTCCTTCCTTTCCCAGTTTAAGGCTTCTACAGAGTCGCGCGATATCGCGGGCGCGACAGGCAGCGACAAAGAAATTGTGCTACTAGTGTCGCATCGCGCCCGCGATATCGCACTAGTCTGTACGAGCCTTTAGTAAACGGCGCCATACCGTCGATACTTGAGATGAAATTCCAATAAAGAAAAAAACAGCCAAGTGCGAAGTGCAATGTCGGACCACGCACAATGAAGGGTTCCGTATTTGTGATGAATTTATTCCAAAAACAAACTTAAAATTATAGTGAAAAACATGTTCTTCCTTATATCGATATGCGTAACGGTCAATTCTCCAACTGCAAATGTAAGTCGGTTGACTATTACTCGGTAACTTGTAAAGCCTACTTAGCTGTGGTAGTTTCCTTTTAATTTCATTATACATAATTATATACGTACTTAGGTACTACTGCCATGAATTTTTTCACATATCCAATGTGAAACATTTAGCTGGCAGGGGACACACACACTTGACTCTAACAAAAAATAGCACTTTAATGCTTAATATTACACAAACGGATCATTGAATCGAATAATAGTTTTCACGGACCCTCAATAATTTTTCAAACGGTCTTTCCAACGGTATCCCACACCTTGGCATAGAAAAAAAAATATCATCCCCACTTTACATGCAACAGAGGTCGAAAAAGATCTTAAAAAAATATATATTTCACCACCTTGTCGGCGTGATTAATATGTATAATTACCCATACCCAATTACAGTTTTCTAGTAGGTACTAAGAGTCTCGGAGCTAAGCTGAGGACAGACAGACAGACAGACGGACATGGCGAAACTATAAGTGTTCCTTGTGGACTACGGAACCCTAAAAAGGAAGTTGTATGTACATATACCATCGGTGTAAATGAAATAAATAAAATGTATCCGTATCCAAAGCACCGATGACATTAATAGGTAGTGTTATTAGAAGGTAGGCAGATGGGTTCGCTGTAAGTGTAGATAGCAGCTTGTTACTTCTGCTGTGGTGGGCTCATGGACTGGCACCATCAGGATGTGCCGTGGTCAGAGCATGTCCGCAGCTTTCCATTATGATGTCGCTATGGTTTACTTGTAAAAGGAAAGAATTTCATGCCGTGTTAATAAAGGAGGCATGTGAAAAAAAAGAAATTTGTACGCAAGCTTTACGACTGTGTGTGCATCTCATAATGCATAAACAAGTTAACAGATGCGGAACAGGTAACTACAGCTCGTTGCACCACGTTCTAGCGGTTGATGTGCCGTTATTCACTTATAGTTATACGAGATTTTGATGCATCGAGTTAGTGAACTGTCGCGCTCATAATTTATCGATTTCAAGTACTATCGAGTTAACGTTTTCTGGCAAGTGTTATTCGATCTCACGTCATTCGATTTCAAGTCGGGAACGCATGACCAACACTAGTAGGGTATAATTGGAATCACTGGCTCTCGCATACGCTCAAGCTGCGCGATGCAGAAGCCCCCCAATTATACCCTACTAGTACACCATAGAAATATAGTATATCTATGGAGTACACCTACATACCTGATGTTCCCCATTATTTATGTGTCATATATTGTGTACATCTTGTGTTTGGACATCCTAAATAGATAAATAAATAAATGTTACTTTTTGAGGGGGCCTAAAGCAAAATGACCAATGATTTTTCATAAACGTGGCAAGACTTAAAACACCTCTAATTTCCTTCCTCTAATTTTGTGTAATTCCTTTTATTTTTGGACTTTTCCCGATTAAACACTTAGCACGCACGTGCAAAAACGCACTCTGAAAATTTAAAAGCCTCCAGGGACATTATTAATACGTTACTCCGTCGCACACGAGGCAGGCAGTCGTTATACCCACCTGCTATCGGGTTAATAAAATCACAACCGGTCGCCCCACAAAGGGCTCAGTTCCCAGAAGCTATACAGCCCTCAAAGTGGTCTAGTAACCATATTAAATGAACTAACCAGATAATGTTTACTTGGACGTAAAAAGCAGACACCAGGGTTTTAGGTACTTAACCTTTTTATATATACACAATTTATCATCTTATGTATTCTGTGTATTGGTTGATACTGTATTACAGTACCTAGGGTAATAATTATTATATTATAATTGACGTGTGAGATAATCTGTAAAAACGAACGTGGGATCACATGAGTGTTTTAATACCAAACAATATACAGTTGCATACAAGACTTTATCTAAACCCATGATATAATTATGTCCTTTGCTGCATTAGAAATATCTGGTGGTGTGTTACTCATTGCTTGTATCACTCATTTTTGTGAACAACAAAGTAATACCTACATTTTTGCAATACTAATATCGAACAAAAATGGCGGGATATACTTATAACCTATAAGTTTTTTTTTTAATTAAGGCGCTGTGGCAGTGAAACGCGTGTGCATGACAATAATCTTGTTTTGAAATTCATAAAATATAGTTTGCGTCAAACTTTATGGCGGCTCTGAAGTGCGCCACTGGCTGCGCAGTACCGCACCCCTCACCCCCGCTGACACATGATTTCGTTACTGCGCAGTGTCCCGCCTCATATTCCGAACCGCCATAGAGTTTGAATCGTACTGTACCACGAATTGAGTAGTCAGAATGTGGCTGGTTGATGAGTAAGGAAGGGATCGACAAAGCAAAGAAGTTTCATAATGAAATTTAGTACAACGTTATAATTTGTTTGGATGATAATATGGTTATTAAGACACTGGTTGTTTTAATGTTGGCAATAAGCTAACTGTTTTAGAAACTTTTATAGTGGATTTATAGAAAATAGAAATCCGTCGTCTATTTCGTTTAGTCTTATAATGCCTAATTCGCAAAATGGCACACAGTCGCAAAAAGGCCAATTCGCGAATGGACTAGTTCTCAAAAGGACTAATTCGCGAAATGGCTAATTCTCAAAAGGACTAAGTAGTAAAATACCTAATTCGTGAAAGGACTCATTCGTAAAAGAACTAATTCGTAAAATGTTTAATTCTCCAAATGGCCAACTTTTACCAACTCATGCCATGAGTTAAATGACATGAAAAATCTAACTTAATTTTCTAGGTTACTTATGTTAATATTTTATACGAAATGCATCTTACAATCTGTCATACAACCAATTATATTACAACGATACAACCTATTTTATTTTGGTAACTGAATTTACCAACAATAGAGGGGATCTTGTTCTTGTTAATGGTTACTGTTCTAACCTAACCTAACCCAAATGATTTTACCCGAAAACAATCGGCTCGTACTAGGTTTAACCAAGAGTAAGTGGCTCCACCTAGTTCTAACCGGCTAAAACTAGGTGTAGCCGCACTTCGAATTAGTTCTTTTACGAATGAGTCTTTTCACGAATTAGGCATTTTACTACTTAGTCTTTTTGAGAATTAGCCATTTCGCGAATTAGTCCTTTTGAGAACTAGTCCATTCGCGAATTGGCCCTTTAGAGAATCGGGTGCCATTTTGCGAATTAGGCATTATACGACTAAACGGTCTATTTTCCATCAGGCTATGCGACACTTACTGAGAGGAGGTCTGTGTCCACGCAGTGGGAACATTCTATTTCTATTTATTTATTTATTTCCTCACCACTATAAACATACAAACATTATAACACACAAAGGTACATGAAATAGTTTAAATTTACTGTGGGAGACTGGTGCCTAAGCTAGGTTTTAAGGGCCTGTGTTTCAGGTCACGAGGTCTCCACGCTCTAAAAGTTAGAACATTAAAAAAAAAAAAGTGAGTTAACAATTTCAAATTAAGTCTGATTTTTTGGCGGGAAAGTGAAGCGTCATGTTAGCAGTTTTGTTTTATTTTCTAAAATTTGTGTTTAGCCGAATATTAATGTGTAATAGTGGTGGATTATTAACCATTAAGTGTTCGTGAAGCTGCATTAATGTAGGCAAATGAAACAAAACAGTGCAACATCACTTTAAGTTCTCTCAAGAAGTCCGCGCGAGGTTTCAGTAAAGTGCCGCGTCTTTACTTAAACTCAAGGGGAGCGGGGCGGGATATCATCAATCATCTTTATCATGTCTTTACCATGTCAGTGGAGTTCATTTCATAATTATTATAACTTTGTACTTGTTACCTAATTTTACATGACACTGGCTAAATGCACACACCGTGCGAAGCCAAAAAAAAAAAAAAAAACCACAAAAAAATTAAGTCTGTATCTCAACACAAAAGTTTGGGAAATAAAAAATGAAAAAATAAAAAATAATTATAGTATGATTTGGTGATGTGTTAGTATTGTTAGTAAACATTTGTAGTGAGAGCGTGAGTGAGTAGATGGGTTTCGTGTGTGTATGTCTGAGAGTGCGTATGTGTGGGGGTGCGTGCATGGGGTGTGGGACTTATTAGGTAGCGTTTGGTCATTTGGTATACATTAGGTCACGGTGGTAAGTAGTTTTTCGGTGTCATCTTAATTGAGTTCCAGGAGCCACGTGGTAAGCTTCTTTTTGCACTGTCCCTTATTGAGGTTAAATATGGGTTGAATTTTATTGATATTGTTGTACAAAAATCGTCCCAGATAGCAAAATAAGCAGTTAGAAAAAACCGTCGAAAGGGGAGAATGAGAGCGACTTACGGGATTATATCGTCTCTTACCATGTGTAAATGAGGGGTGATAGGTGAGTAATGAATGTTGTTTTAGTAGAGTGTTCAGATTGCTTATAAAGGAGATCTGTAGGGTAACGGTAAGGTAGAAAATTAGAGACTTTTAGGATAACTCTCTGGGCTCTTTCGAGTTCAAGGATAGTGGTTTTAGGTGCACCACCCCAAATTGTTATACAGTAACATAACAATGACTGAACGAGGGCGAAGTAGACTGATCTCTTTAGTTTGTCATCCACCATGTGTCTCAGAGTTTTAAAAACATATATCAATTTACGTAGCCTAGTAATAAGTAAGTCTATATGTTGTTGAAATTTTCGGGTGTTGTCAACTGTTACCCCAGATATTTCACAGATTCGGGTTTAGAAATGTTGAAACAAGTGCAGGTGGCATCGTGCAGTGTTGGGCACGAATGGATTTTAATGGTGTTCGACACTCTGTACGTAAATTTGTTTTTTTTTTTTATAGCAAAGGTAACGTAATGGATTTTACTCGCATTTAGTGCTAGTACTACGAGTATACTGCACAGACATTATGGGCTGATTAGGCATTACGTGTAAACATAGTAAATTTAGAACAATTAATATTTAAGGATTAATTTCATGATTAGGTTTGCAGTTTGACTACTTCATGCGGCCTACCCAATTATCCCTACTTTGGCATTGTTAGTCGTATTGTTGAGCTTCTTAAGTTCTGAGTTGAGCTACACGATAAGGGACACATACTCGTACGTGCACTGTCTGGACAGGTCCACTTAAACCTGTTTGGTGCTTTCCTCAAGAGACCAACTAAGACATTAACCAACATCCTCATAATATGATATAAACGTTAAAAGAGACTGAGCTCTGAGTTGGTTTCGGTGTCGGAGCGATTTTAACCAATTTATAAAACAAATATCATTAGGTACCTATCTAATCATCAAGTCTTGTTTATGTACTTCTACATATTATTATTATTTATAGGTCTCAGTCATTTCTCGGGACCCTGGGGTTCCGGCGGGATTTTGTAAGGCTTACGAGGGCCCGCAACTCGCAGAGGCCCGTCAGACATTTTGAATGAAATGAGCCACCAACTGGCGATAATCCCTGTTCGCACTATTCAAGTGCACCCAAGAACAACCCACGGCTGGTGTAGGACTATTGCAGCATATGGAAACAAAGATATTGGATTGGTTTGGGTGGCTAAAATAAGCTGGTTATGACTATGGAAAGACTCGCTCCTGCCTGACTAATGTTTTATATTAAAATAAAATACACAGATAAAATAGCAGGAGGTGACTTGCACACTTAATAATGGGCCCCCGAAAACGGTCGGTAGCACAGTGTTGGAGCGACAAGGAGGCAAGGAGGTACTGTCTCTTAGAATACAGGCTGCCCTAGTCTAAGAGACAGGGTTTTATACATTTTGTACAGATTTAACAACTTTTAATGAATTTTAATGGACATTGTAAATGTGTTTCTGTATTTTTGTGAATAAAACCTTATATTATGTCCTGAGGTTCTTATGCGGAGTGGAGAGGTATTCCACGGCTATCAGGAGAATTCCGGAAGTACGATCAAGATCCCCCGCAAGCATCTTACTGGAATAGTTCCTTCCTCCGAGCACGTTTTCTTTTAGAAATCTCCACTCAAGCCGTACAATAAAGGCAAGCCAGAAGTGAGGAACAAGACTTATCCCGGGAAATAGCGTCCGTGGGGTCGCTACTGCCCAACAGATCGCCACACGCTGCCCTGCGGGTTTATGTAGCTGTCTTGGTTTTCTCTTTCTGCAAACAAGCCACAAACAGTCAACAGGCAGTTTTATACTCCTTTGTGTCAATATTGAATAATGATTTATTAACCTGAAACACGTGGCTCTCAAATGTGTTGTTTTTTTGTGTTGTTTTGAATGAGATTTATTTTTATATAATATTTTAATTTCTAAAATAATAGTTCTAGTATCTTAGAATGATAATACTAATAATACCCCACCGCCGCACCGTAGGTATCTCTACGTTGACGTCGTGGTGGGGCTTAGGCGCTCCTATGAATTCTAGGTCTGTGCCGGTAGAGTTCACTTTGCTAAAACAGGTCTAGGGTGAGGTGCCAAACCAAGAGAGATACATAAACAACACTTCTCATCTTCGTCAACACTTCTCATCTTCGTCCCACTGTAATGGGACCATGAAGGCAGCTACAATAAACTATATTTCAAACCTTCCGACTCCGGACCATCCTCCATTTATTTTTAGTCAATTCTCTGATTGTGATGTTAAGTAAAGCGTAGTATCAATCACGTCGAACGCAGTTGGTAGTGATTGTGTAAGTCGGAAAATGTTACTCCCTGTCCTCGACGAAATCCTTCCTATCCTATGTTATATCCTAAAGTATTCTATATCCTATGGTGTTTTTCCATCGATGTGGAAAGAGGCAAAAATCACTCCTTTACCCAAAAAATCTAGTCCTACTTCCTTTTCCGAATACCGTCCTATCTCCATCTTGCCTTTCCTCTCCAAAGTCTTAGAACGCCTTGTCCACAATCAGCTTAGTACTTTTCTTTGTAAGAATAGTCTGCTGAATCCTTTCCAATCAGGTTTTCGTCCTGGTCACACCACCGCTACAGCCTTAGTTAACGTCACTGATGACTTACGGTTAGGCATGGAAGGAGGAAATCTGACGGTTCTTTGCTTACAGGATTTTAGTAACGCATTTAATACTGTCGATTTCGATATCCTTCTTGGCATGCTTCGCTTGCTTAACATATCTCCAACGGCGATTGACTGGTTTCGTAGTTACCTGTATGGCCGCCGGCAACGTATATGCATAGAAGAGTCTTGCTCTTCTTGGTGTTATACTTCTGCCGGTGTTCCTCAGGGTGGCGTTTTATCTCCTTTACTCTTCGCAATATTTATAAACTATATTTCCAAAAAACTTCTTTCTTCCTACCACCTTTATGCAGATGATTTACAAATATATAAACAAGCTGCCCTTGCGGATTTGGCTGATGCAATTAATCCCATTAACAAGGATTTGGGTTCAATCTGCGAGTGGAGTGAGGCACACGGGTTGCAGGTCAATCCATCGAAGACTCAGGTCATTGTTGTTGGCAGCTCAAGGATGACCCCCAAGATAAACTGGTCGCAACTTCCCCAAGTTCAATTTAACGGAATTCCTATTCCAGTAAGCGAAAAAGTTAAGAACCTTGGAGTTTGGATAGATAAACATCTTTCTTGGGGTCCCCAGCTACAGGGCGTAAGTCGCAAAATTACGGAGGAAGGAACAATTCCAGTAAGATGCTTGCGGAGATCTTGATCGTACTTCCGGAATTGTCGACGAAACCGGATGCAGCTGAATATCAATATTACACATGGAACGACTGCCTATGTTGTTGGAAGCCACTTAGATTTGATACTGGCATATTAATCTGTTCCATATGTTTTTGAAATAGACCTATGTCTATTATGATTGATTGTGTTGTGTCACTGTAAAAATATATTATGTCCTTGCATCCATTTGAAATTGTGTTTCAATCAATTTCTATTAGGTTATGGGCCCAGAACCCCAGAAATGAGCATATAGCATTTGAGTAACGTTCTTTAAATAAAAAATAGAAAGTGGTTATAAAATTTGCGAAAATATTTTCCACAATAATTATGTCGAAAGAAAACTCCCCTGGCATAAGCGGATTGAGCGGAATAAGAAAATTACAAGGTACGTCGGACTATCCAAACTGGAAATTCTTAGTAAAAAATTACCTAGAAAATAAAAACTGGTGGACTGTAGTTGAAAAAGATGTCGTCATTGACACAGAAAAAGACGTTGATCGTAAGGCAAGAACCATGATATGTTTGTTACTCGAACCAGAGTGTTTTACACACGTATACGATGCAAAGACTGCGAATCAGGTGTGGGCAAATTTACAAAATGCCTACGAGGACAAGGGTTGGGGTAGAAGGATTTCTATTCAACGAGAACTTTGGAGTTGTAAATTGGAGAATTTTGAATCTATTCAAAAGTATATTGCGAAGGTCCTTCCTCGCACAGCAGTTGGCAGATATAGATGCCAAAATGTCTGATGACTGGGTCATTTCGATTTTGCTGGGTGGATTGACTGCTGAGTACGGCCCCCTTATAATGGCTGTTGATAATAGTGCTCAAGCGATCACGTTAGAGCAAATAAAGACCAAGTTGCTTCAGGAAGGAACGAGACAGAGCAATGTAAATACAAGTAATACAACCCAGGAACAAGCTTTGGCTATAAGGCAAGTATGGGACAATGCCAGATCCCCTATGAAACCCGGTGATCGTAAGCAGAAGTGTGCTTATAAGTGCCACAAGCCAGGACATAAAGCGTCTGAGTGCAAAACGCGGAATGGAACCGCAACTGTCTGCCTGAATGCAAAGGAGGCGATTGATAAAGACAAGTGGTATCTCGACAGTGGATGTTCAAAACATGTGACCCACGATAAATCCAAGTTGTTAGCCTATAAACCTGAAAAAGGCAACATGAAGATCTCGGTAGCGAATGGTCAAAAGATATGTGTAAAAGGACGAGGAAACCTTGAACCCCAAGTTGACGGAAATGAAAAGTTTATTTTGAACAACGTTTTACATGTACCCAATTTATCCATGAATCTTATTTCGGTGAGCAATTTAATGAAAAAGAAATATAGTGTGAATTTTGACAATGGATAATGCATAATTAAAAATAAAAATGGAGTTATTGCAAGCTGTCAAGAAATTGACGGAATTTTCGAGTTTAAGGAAAAGAAAAATAACGTTGTCAATTTGACATTGTCAAAACAAAGTGAAAATATTTCGAACATTTGGCTTAAAAGATTAGCTCATTTAAGCAGAAATTATATGAATAAATTGAAAGTCCTAGTTACCGGAATGGAATTTAAAAGTTATGATTTGTACGAACCGTGTGTATAGAAGGGAAGACATGTCAGAGTCCATTTAAAAACAAAGGTACGAGAGCGAAAGATACTTTAGAGATCGTTCACACTGATTTTGAAAAATAAAAGTCAGACTTTTGATAAATTTCGTGAGTATAAAGCGGAAGTTGAGAATGAAATGAGTAAATCAATAAAATGTTTGAGATCTGACAACGGTGTAGAATTCTGTAGTAGACAATTTTATACATTTTTGAAGTCTGCAGGTATAAAGCACCAAACGACTGTACCCTACACGCCGGAACAAAACGGTGTGGCGGAAAGGGCCAACCGAACCATTATAGAAAAGGCGAGAACACTGTTGTCGGAAGCCAAACTGAGCAAAAAGTACTGGGCAGATGCACTGAGAACTGTTGTATATTTAAAGAACAGGAGCCCTACGAAGGCTGTAAGCAATGCTGTACCGGAGAAACTATGGACGGGAAAAGATGTACATGTGAGTCATCTGAAAATCTTTGGTTGTTTGGCTTTTGTATTGAAACCGAAGCAAAAGCGACGTAAACTAGACATGAAAACAGAAACTATGATTTTTATTGGATACCCAGATAATCAAAAAGGATATCGTTTAATGAACCCCAAGACAGGGCAAGTAACAACGGCAAGAGATGTCAAATTTTTAGAACATGTTTTTCTACAAGACGAGAAAATAAATGCTGACGATTCCGTCGTTACGATTAACCTGGATAATGAAGCAAGCATTAAGCCGGATGTGGCAAGAGACCCAGGTACTGTTGCTACAGAACTAGTAACTGTTAATGAAGTGGGTCCCTCGGAGCATGATGGTAGTATATTTAGTGACGCTGTGGAAGACGTGGTGATACCTGAAGAGGTAATGGCTGTTCTTGAAGAGACTGTCAGAAGGTATCCTCTCAGAGAGAGAAGACAAGTTGATCACTACGGCTGTAATGTCATGTGTGCTATGGAAAGCATGATTGATGATGATCCATTGACTGTTGAAGAAGCTTTAGCGAGACCTGACGGTAATTTATGGCAACAAGCAATGGATGACGAACTACAGTCGTTGAAGGAGAACGAGACCTGGATTTTGACTGATCGACCAGCTGATAAGAAGCCAATACAATGCAAATGGATATTAAAGATCAAGAAAGACAGCGATGGTAAGGTGACGAAGTACAAGGCTAGGTTAGTTGCGAAGGGCTTTACACAGGTACGTGGTGTAGATTACTATGATACCTATTCCCCTGTTGTTAGAAGCTCTACTTTACGTTTGTTGTTTTCTTTGGCGGTTGAATATCGTTGGTTTATTGACCAGTGGGATGTCACTACTGCCTTCTTATATGGTAGGATTAAAGAAGACATTTACATGCTTCAACCTAAAGGAGCTGTAGTTAAGGGTCAGGAAACTAAAGTATGTAAGCTTCAACGTTCTTTATATGGATTAAAACAAGCCTCAAATGCTTGGTTTAATGATTTAGATAAAGAGATGTTAGGGTTAGGATTTTCACGGTCAAAAATAGAACCATGCTTGTATCAAAAAGAACTGAATGATAACAAGAAGCTTATAGTGGTAATTTACGTTGATGATATTTTTGTATTTGGAAATTGCGAACAAGAAAAGAAAAAGTTAAAAGCGAATCTACTTAAAAAGTTTAAAGTGAAAGACCTAGGCGCGGCTAGACATGTTTTAGGGATGAGACTGAGGAAGGATCAAGGTGTTATTTATTTAGATCAGGAGCAGTTCATTCTGAGTGTTTTACACGATTTTAGCATGACAGATGCTAAGCCTGTTACCACTGAATGAAGTTGGAAAAATCACCCGACTCCAATTGTAAACTGCCATATCAAAGTTTGATAGGTTGTTTAAATTACCTAGCTTGCAATACGCGACCGGACATCGCACACGCTGTAAGTGTACTTTCCCAGTTTAATTCATGTTATGATGAAGTACACTTCAGGTGCGAAAAGCGAGTCCTTAGGTACTTAAAAGGTACGTCGAATCTTTGTCTTACGTTTAGGAAGTCAGGGAAATTAGATTTGAATGGTTACGTAGATGCAGATTGGGGTGGTGCGTATGATAGAAAATGTTTCACTGGACTAATTTTCAAATTATTAAATAATGTTGTGACGTGGGAGAGTAGGAAACAAGCTACTGTATCTTTATCTTCCACGGAGGCAGAATATGTAAGACTAAGTCAAGCTTCGAAAGAAGCGATTTATTTACGTAGTTTACTTACCAGTTTAATATGTGTGGATAGTAAAGCGGTCGTCATTTATAATGACAACCAGTCGGCACATAAAATTGCAGGCAACAAAATGATGCATATAAGGACGAAGCACATAGATATAAAACATCATTTTATTAGGGAATGTGTACTAAGTAATAAAGTTGAAATTAGATACATGCAAACTGACAAAATGATAGCTGACATTTTAACTAAGTCTGTACATGGTCCGAAACTTAAAGAATTCTTAGGGTAGTTATCTTTGACGAATTGCTCTATTAAGGGGCCGGATAACGATTCGAGACGATTTAAAATTTTATGTTTTGCGTTTATAAGTTATATGTTTTGATAATGTTTTGTGTAATAGAATAATTTTGAATTTGTTATCAGTCCTTGCAATCATTTGTTTTATTTTGCTTTGTGCGAGATACGCTATAGAAAGATAATAGTGTAGGGTTAGCACAACTTTGTAATTTTATTTGTTCTTTTAAATGTTGAGTACAGGCAAGTACAGAAGTGAATTTTTTGTTGAATGTTTTGTTTTGCCTGTATTATATGTAATAGATTAAGGGGGTGTGTTGGAGGCCACTTAGATTAGATACTGGCATATTAATCTGTTCCATATGTTTTTGAAATAGACCTATGTCTATTATGATTGATTGTGTGGTGTCACTGTAAAAATATATTATGTCCTTGCATCCACTTGAAATTGTGTTTCAATCAATTTCCATTATATCTGACCTGATATAAATAAAAAAAATTGTGAATAAATGCATGTTAAATGATAAATATAAGAATAATAGTAATATAATATAATAATATAATGGACATGGCTCCCATTGTTAAAAGGTTCCTCTCTCTGGAGCCCTGACCGCCGGTAGCTTGGAGCGTGTTCCCGATACCTGGTGGGCTACAATTTTTTATAATTTAAAATGTTTTTTTTTTATATTTAAAAATATAATTTATATGTACTAAATGACATAAAGGAAATAATAGTAACATAATAGGAATGTATGTAAACTTAATAAATAATTGCACGCTTGCTTTCGGCAGAATACAATGACACTTAGATTATAAGATCTCACCTTTACCAAAAAAAGCAAATAAACGTTTGATTTTGAATTTTTATAGGTATTCTGAGGTGAAACTAAAAATAAATCAGTGGTAGTATCAAAAGGTCACATGTTTTGCATGGACGTCATAGCGACATTAATTGAATTTGCGTTCGTTATTATGTTACGTTCGGATAAATTGAACCCATTTCATCACCAGACTTAGTACCCCAGGATATTTCCTAAAATATTTTAGCGAATAGTAAATTCGGCCGGTTCCTTTTGTAACCTTGTAATATGTTCTTGGTTCCATTTAAATAAATATGATATTACCATGCACTGTATTTATTAATTATATGTAAAGATAAATATATAGATTAAGTAGCAGTAATAATTAAACAGTAGAATGAAAAACCTAGATAGACTGATAGCATGGACCCCAAGAGAAGGAACAAGGTCTAAGGGATGCCAAAGGAAAATATGGGCTGCCCTATTTTTACAATGACTAGGACCAAACTAGACTTCTTTGTGACAAATTTTGCGAGAGAAGAGAAGAAAGAACAGGAACCGAAGATTTTTTTAAAATTACTTCAAATATGCAGGAAGTTTGCGGACGGAAAAATTTGAAGCTTTGAAGCGCGGACTGAAATCGTAGCAATCTTTGTTTACCAAAGCGAATACTGAACAAGAGTCTGCAACTCGCGCTAGATTTCATGTGGCTCTTGATATCGGAAAACGTGGAAAACCATTCACCGATGGAGAAATGATAAAATAATGTTTCCTGATTTAATGAAAGACAGTAAAGTAAAAAAAAAACTTTTTCAACTCGGTTAGTAAGAATGATCCCTCTAATTACAGGCTAATAATCCCTCTAATTATAATCTGTGCTACCAGCATTGAGTAAAATATACGACAAAATAATGCTTAACCAGATGGTTGTCACATTTTAATTCAAATGGGATTTTATATAGTCGCCAGTTTGGTTTCACGAAAGGTAGGTCGACGACTGACGAGGAGTGAAACTCATGTCACATTTTAGAATCCTGGGAGAAATCCCAGGATGCCATTGTCATTTTCTGTGACCTCTCAAAAGCGTTTGACTGCGTTGATCACAATACTAATCTGTAAATTACACCACTACGGAATTCGTGGACAAGCTGCTGATCTTGTTTTTCCTATCTATCAAACAGGCAGCAAAAAGTAAACGTTAACGGGGCGACGTCCTCGGGGTCTCTAGTAAAGATGGGCGTGCCTCAAGGTTCAATTCTTGTCCCTTTCCTATTTCTAGTTTATATTAATGATCTTCCTTACATGATGGCTCCCAGTCCATGCGGCGCTGACGTCCTGCACCTATAGTTCCAGGTATCTTCGGGCAGCCTGCGATCTTTAACTTCTGTGTACCAGTTAGACGGGAAGAGTTTTGAATGACCCCTGACGAAGGATTACGTTTTGACGTTCCTAGTTATAGCGTTTTTGACGATTCAGTGATAACGTTTTTAATGACTCAGACAAAGGAATATACTACCTGATTAAAACACAAGTCTTGAAGAACACCCAGGAAGCGATTTCGGGACTCGTGGGAACACTATGAAACTACATTGAAGCTATTTAAAAGTGCAAAAAATACCTTGCCGATGACTACAAATTTCAATTTTCCTATGTTTGCTTAAGTACAAGCCTACTTTACCGTAACGAGAGCCGCTAATTACTTCCTGGTTTAAAGTTTATTTTAATGAAGTTTTTACTAATTAGTAAGTACATTGTTGCATAATAGCTGTTCGGGCGCCTCCGACCACTCGGCAATCTTCGGCTGCTGTCGTGAGCCAGCGGAAGGTGGCGGGCGGCGGCGAGAGGTGTGGCGTGCGGGACGCGGGCCGTCGGACTACTCCACTACCGATCTCCGACGACGACACGCGCGCGCACTCCATACGCTTACCAACGTCAATATTTCTGAACCTATTTCGGATTACATATAAGTTTAAAGTCTATTGCTTTTTATTAGTAAAGTCCTTAGTTAGGTCCCTAACAAATGGTCCTTCGAGCCTCTTTATAGTCGCGTTTTGGTAAAACAACTTCGTCGGCTACTGGCATTACAACTCGACGTTGGTAAGCGTATGGAGTGCGCGCGCGTGTCGTCGTCGGAGATCGGTAGTGGAGAAATCCGACGGCCCGCGTCCCGCACGCCGCACCTCTCGCCGCCGCCCGCCACCTTCCGCTGGCTCACGACAGCAGCCGAAGATTGCCGAGTGGTCGAAGGCGCCCGAACATCCTCCCCGGGTTGAACCGTTCAAGTGAGAGGAAGTGGGCAGACGTTGTTGTAAGCCCGCACCACCGTTCCTCTCTTCGTCTTCAGCTCCACTACTCGTGTGGTCCCGTCGCAGCCAGGAAAGACCTTGATGACACGCCCCAGTGGCCACACCAAGGGCGGTTGGCCTTTCTCTTTGATAAGAACCAGTGCTCCCACTGAAAGTTGGCCTGTTGACGCTGTCCATTTAGTTTTTAGCTGGAGCAGAGAAACATATTCTAATTGAAAGCGACATAGCACATGAAACTTTTACATACACATGGCATGTGACATATCGTTGGAATCCTCATGAAATTCCCTATGACCTGAGGTATCCATATCAACTATACCTGTTTCCACTGAAACAACTTTTCAGTGGAAACAGTAAAAATAATATTATTTTTAATTATAATTGGTTTTCCAATGGCTTTTCTCGGAAACCATTAGACCGATTTTCATTCTGATTATGGATACCTCAAGCCTATATATAGACCTACAACAATCTAATATTTCAAACTATACAAGTCTATTTTTCAGGGCGTGAGGCGCCCTGAAAAGTTAACTGTTAAACTTAAAATTAACAATTTATAAAATTACCGAAACACGGCCTTCAAGCTCAATCAAATGGGTCTATTTATCTGACTAGAGACTCAAAAGTTATGTCCAGGGGTAGGTCTTGACCTAGGCTACCTGGGCATGCTAAAAACATATAAATATATAACTATATAGCCCACTTGAGGTTGAAAGGGTCGTACGTATTTATCGTTCTACATACCAAACATTTTACATGTTATTTCTATACGTTAACTATAAGTATTTTAACTGGAATTTAAGTTAATATTTAAAAAACAATATAATACTACATATGTGACGCATCGTCGCGAACATCTCTCCCGCCGTGCAGTGCAGTGTCGACTCGTAGCGACGTCGGTGCGGCGCTGCATCACGCCGGTGAGCAACGAGAGTTCTCGTAGCACCCGCCGTCCCGACGCACGCCGCCTCGGTGTCCGGTGGCGGTGTCGGCGCGGCACAGCATCGCGCCAGCAAGAGCGGAAGCGCCTCCGGCGCTCGCGGCACTCGGTGAATGCGCCAGCAAGCTCGGGTGGCGTGCGGCGTGCGGTAGCGGTGTCAGCTTGACACAGCATTGCGTCAGCAAGCGAAGAATGTGCCTGCGGCGGTCGGAGGCGGTGTCAACTCGACACAGCATTGCGCAGTTTTCGCGCAGTTTTACGCCAGCACGCTCGGATGAGCACTCGCGGTGCTCGATTACTGCGCCAGCAAGCTCGGATGAGCCTGCGGCGCCCGGTAGCGGTGTCGGTTCGACACAGCTTTGTGCCGGCATGAATGGGGATGCCTGCGGCGGTCGGTAGCGGTGTCAGCTTGACACAGCATTGCGCCACCAAGCACGGGGGGTGCCTGTGGCGGTCGGCTGCGGTGGCAGTATGACACAGCATCGCGCTAGTAAGCGCGGGTGAGCCTCGTTGACTACGCCAGCAAGCTCGGATGAGCCTGCGGCGCCCGGTAGCGGTGTCAGCTCGACACAGCTTCGCGCCAGCAAGCCCCCGGATAAGCGCGCTCGGCGCTCGGTGGCTGCGCCAGCAAGCTCGAGTGAGCTAGCGGCGCCCGTTAGCGGTGTCAGCTCGACACAGCTTCGCGCTAGCAAGCTCGAGTGAGCCTGCGGCGCCCGGTAGCGGTGTCAGCTCGACACAGCTTCACGCTAGCAAGCGCGGATGAGCGCGCTCGGCGCTCGGTTACTTCGGTAGTGGGACGACTTTCTTCACCGGACGCTTTAGGCAGGGTATCGTTGTATAGACAACGATACCCCACTCCATGGGATAGACGAGAAAAAAAAATCATCTTCACTATACGTATAAGGGAGAATTTTTTTTTCCAAGATTTTATTTTACGGCTTTGTCGGCGTAACTAATATGTATCCATGCCACAGCTTTCTAGTACTAAGAGTCTCTGAGCTAAGCCGGGGACAGACGGACGGACGGACAGACAGACAGACAGGTAGACTGACAGACAGACAGACGGACATGGCGAAACTATAAGGGTTGACTACGGGACCCTAAAAAGCATATTATAAGATTAAGGACTACGTTGAAGACAAAGAAGTTTGGCAATAATTCCTTCTGCAAAATTATGTGGCTTCCCTTGTACCTCATTAACTGCATAACTATGTAAATGTGGATGCATATTAGAAAATCAAAATTTTCCTGAGCAAATTTCAAAAGAACAACGTACAAATCAACAAAGTTTAAAATAACGATGGTCATTTGATCAAAAGTTCAGCTGACCAAAGTCTGGAATATCAATGTTTAAATTATTTATTACACTATTGACCAAATCGTTTAAAGGTCAAAATGGATTACTGGATTAACTAATTAATCAAGTTAATTACCTAATTATATGAAAATAAAATATGATTCAAGGATTTTTGTGTTTTCTTAACTTTCATTTTAACGCATAATTAGACAGTGGTGAAAACATTTCTGTGAGCAACTTGGAAGTAGCGCTCGCCGGCCGCTACGGCGGCACCGCTCGCTTCGCTCGCTCGGCTCGCGCGCGGTTGGTCACAGTTCTAACCTAACCTAACCTATTTCACCCTGTTCAAAATGACGAAAAATCTGTCTGCGACTAGATAATTAGACAATATTAAAAACATTTCTGCGGCAGATTGTATGATTTGTCATTTTGTGTTCAAAATGACGACTAACCTAACGTATTTCACCCTTTTGGGTGAAATAAGTTAGGTTAGGTTGGAACTGTGACTCGCAGAAGGAGGCTGCGGAAAGGGAGCGGGAGATCTCGTCCGCTCACCCGGCCCGCAGCAGGGGCACCAGGCGTCGGCAGAGGGCAGATAATGCCCTCTTCCGGCCCCCCTAAATGGGTCCAGCGACGGTGGACTCGGGGACGTCCGCCGCCCCCCATCACACTGGACCCGAGGTGGCGGCGCGTAGTGTTCCACGCGCGCCCCTTTGAGACGTCGCGGGGGGGTCTAACACCTCCCCCCGCAGACTTGAGGTGGCCCGCTGAGGCGGGCCGGCACTAGCCGGGGATCACGGAAGTAATACTAGCTCCCAAGATCCCCGGTGCAAGTGTGGGAAGGGAACACCGTGGTGGTTTTTAGTCAGTAAGAGTCTGACAGACCCCTTCACCCACCCCAGGGCGGAGGACATCCATGAGGATTTTCCACACCGGCAACAAAAAAAAAAAAAAAGGTTGGAACTGTGACCAAACGTGTGCGAGCCGAGCGAGCGAAGCGAGCGGTGCCGCGGCAGCGGCCGGCGAGTGCTACTTCAAAGTTGCTCGCAGAAATGTTTTCACCATTGTCTAATTATCAGTGTTTTCGCAATATCCCTAGGGTTCATACATTTATTCAGTCGTTATTTGTGATTATGTAATTTGGTTAGTAATGATTTGATATTTTAAAATTACATCTAGCAACTTTTGATCAGTCGTTCATTTGATGTCACATACATTAGGATTTTAAAATTTTTCTAAATAAAACATTTGGTCATTTAAATTTTGTTATTTCGTTTATTGTTCTTTTGAAATTTGCTCGAGAAAGTTTTGATTTTCTAATATGCAACCGTAAATGTCTATTAATTGCAAAAAAAGACATCGTAAATTAGGAAAATTACGTTTTTTTTTTTCTATTTTTTACATACCTTGACGTAACTACTTGACATTACCTACAATTTTAATATAAAATATTAATTAGTGACTTGTGGATAGAATATTATTTCAGATTTGTAACAGTAGTAATGGAAATCTTGTCATTTGGTTTAAATAGGTTTTTATTTTTATTTTTTTAGTAATATTTTATATAGGATATTTTTTAATTTGTGATTGTGAGAACGTTGTAGGCTTAATAGACTGTAGCTTGTTAACCATTTTCTATTTTGTTATGTACTTGTTGACGGGCCTATACTGTCCTCCCATACCTATTAACACTGTAACATGAAAACATTGTAAAAGCCCATTATTTTTAAAAGAGTGTCCGTGGAGTTTCTTGCCGGCTTTTTTAATGCTTGATTGCAGTAGCCGAATAAATATGTCCCGAAAAGGTAAATTAATTTAAAAGTGTCAGTTTGTCAGCAAACCCCATGGCTCGGAGGGTGCAAGACATCGCAGAAAATATATCATCTCAACTGTCTGACAAGAATGGACATCTTGAGTGGTATTCTCTAGCCTTGGATGAGTCAACGGCTCAGGTGTTGAATTTATTCGTGGAGTAGATAAAAGCTATGAGGTGTATGAAGAACTTCTTGATATTGATAGTATTCACGGCACGACAACTGCGGCAGATATTTTTATGGGTGTGAAAATGCCATTGATAAAAAGAACCTTCGAAGGAAAAACTTGAAATCTATCACCAGTTGTGATGGATTGGATGGAGGCAAACATATGTGTGGTAAAAATAAAGGAGTGGTTGCACTTGTATCAAAGGCTGTAGAAAATGATGGTGGTTCAAAACCATTAGTCTTACATTGTATCATTCATCAACAGTCCTTGTACGGAAAATGTTTGGATATGTCTGAAGTTCTAAAACCAGTCGTATCAGTTGTTAACTTCATCAGATCACTGGGCTGCCATAAACGTGTGTTAAATGAATTTCGCCATTAAAGGGGCACGCTGTATACCTACTTGTACACAAGACAGCGATCATACTTTGAATAAAGCCGTTTCATCTGATTATTTTGCGTATACTTACTACAGAAGATTCAAATTCAAATAAATAGATAAACGCCGGGCGAAAAGTTTCTGCTGGCAGGAAGGGATTGTTTGATGTGAGGGGTAGGATGCGCGGGTGAAATTTGCTTTTTTTCTAGCTTACTACGCCCTCTTAATAACTTCTGTGTGACTAAATCTGTGACAGAAGAGATGGGAAGAAAAGACATAAACCGAAAATTTGTTACTTTATTTAAATGTGTATTTTTTCTGTGTTTATTTAATGTAGTAGTTTAGTATATCATTATGGAAATGATCACCATGAAAAAATATCATTAAAAATACGGCCGTGGGAACCGTTGATCTGATGAGGCCTGTGGTGAAAATGCTCGGCATTAGCCGCGACAGGCGTCGACAGGCATGGCCTCGTGCCAGGCCGCGACAGGCCTTGACAGGCCGTGGTACCGCAGTTTTAGCCAGACGAGAACAGCCAGAAACAATGTATCGAATGGATTCCCCCGGAGGGAATGCCCGACAGATGTCAACCGTGCCGTCCTTTACAATATATTTCCGGTAGTTGTTCGTTATCATAACTTCGCCCATAATTGCAAAGACAAAATCTTCAATTTCCAAAGAGATAACCGAATCGCAATCACGATACGGACGCTAAAGGTCTACATCGGGCCCATGTAGGACCCGGTATAAGCGCCCGTGAAGCTCTTTGCTCTGCTATAACTCCCTGCGGTCATTAGTATCTAATACTTTTTGCGCCAGTTCTCGTTACTCAAAGAAAGTGGGGCGAGGCTATTGTCCACTGCGACCATATCTCGGTGCATCCCCACGTCAGGCCGACGCGTCGGCTTCTAGGAAGTATTCTCTGCAGGGCTTTAGGAAAAACAAAGGTAATACACGAATTACTAAATATCATCATGAAAAACGTAGACAATTAAATACATACATGCGTAGTTTATACTGATATGACCAAAGCCTTTGATTTTGTTCATTACTAAGCCCTGCGTAATAAGCTCAGTGTCGATGGTATCAGAGGTAACATCCTCAACCTCATAAACTCATACCTTAGTGACTGGAAACAATGGACGCAAATAACAAAAATTTGCGTCAAGACTAAACGTGTAAATAAATATTTATCTGAATAATACAGTTATCAGATATGGTGTACCACCGGGCAGTGTGCTAGGCCCACCACTATTCTTGCTCTATATAATGACTTGCCATGTTACATTCAGCATTCAATTGTCTTATTGCGCTGCGCATTAATAAAATGCACTGACTAATAAATAATTCACAGGACATAGTAAATTGGCTTGACATTAATAATTGAATAATAAATTTATCGAAAACGAATATAATGTATTTCTGTCAATGCTCACCATTACAAAAAATTACTATAGAATTCGACGGACAAAAAGTTGACCCAGTAACAGTGGCATTTTTTTTAGGAATATTGATAGTCAGTTAACATGGCAACTCCCAAGTCGAAGAGGTGTGTGAGACAACATTGGTAGCTGACCATGGTTTAGTGTTTAAAAAAAGTGTGTAGAAACGTTGTTTAAGGACAATGTGTGGCCTGAAAATGACAGACAGTTGTGTACCTAGTTATGACAGTTGTGTACCTAAGTTCATAAAAGTGTTAACATTTCCGGCATTGTATATTTTGGAAATGGCCATTTATGTAAGAAAAATAAGAATTATTACTTTGCAACAGTGTCAGAAACTAGGAAAGGGTCTGTTAGAAGGCAATATAGGTAACTATTACAAAATGGTACTTACCGGTTTACGTAAGAAAATTGTTTTTGGCAAGGGGTACCACCATATTTAACAAAATACCAGACATTATAAAAAAAAATCTAATAACAAAATACCAGACATTATAAAAAAAAATCTAATAACAAAATACCAGACATTATAAAAAAATATCTAATCCAATTGTTTAATATGAAACTGACAGCCCTATTACTTGATAAGTGTTTTTATTCAATTAATGATTTTTAAATAACACTACACCTTAGATTTTATATTTGACATTGTGTATATATACAAATAATAAATATAAAATAAGGAAATGTATTTCCTTATTATTATAATGCTCGCTTTAAATTCAATATTTTGTTTGCCAATTTTAATTTGATAGACGAGAATTTTATTTTAAAAAAAAATTGCGAAATTTGTGATCCCTGTACAATCTACAGGGATCACAAATTTTGTAAACACCTTTTATATGTACCTACTTTCTAAGCAAATAAACGATTATTGATTATTCAGCGATTGTTTCATGTCAGCAGCGTTGATGCCTAACGCTTCCGACATACCCAAATAATTATATTTTCGATTGAGGAGATCTTAGGTGTATGGAATCCGAGAGTTGGGTTCCCACGGATTCCGCGATCCCCCCTCGCTTCACATGCATGCCGCACAATTGTCCACATCAAATTCCATCCAGATGTTGGTACGGAAAATTTCAGTTACTTTCAGTAGCTCCATCAGTTGCAAATTATTAGGGGCAAAAAGTTTTAAGTCATCCATATAAAGGGGCTGAGATATAACCGATCATTAATTAGACCACAATTAGATAACCGATCATTGAAACTTCTCGTGACCCGAGGGCTGGCTTTTGCCTTGGCCAGAGGCTAAGCATTGCCATACAACGTGGCAATGCCGCCAGTCTTTTGGGTACATTACCAGTCGACAGCGATGCGGAGGAATTTTTTGACGCCATATTTTAGTTTTGTTAATAGATTTAGTTTATATCACACTAATACTATAAATGCGAAAGTTTGTGAGTGTGTGTGTGTATGTTTGTTACTTCTTCACGCTCAAACGGCTGGGCCAATTTTGATAAAATTTTGTATGGAGGTAGCTGACACCCGGGATTAAGACATAGGCTACTTTTTATCCCGATATTCCCACGGGATCAAGACTTACGCGGGTGAAACCGCGGGGCGCAGCTAGTAGGATATAATTTTGTTATTTTTATAAATTAATAATTAGATATAAGTTGTTATTTATGTATAGATAAATAATCATTAATTATTATTATTTCGTTGTTGCAGAAGTCACACTCAAGTTTCTCCACGGCGAATCACGCGTCCAACCTCTTAGGAGAAGAGCAGCTCCTCGGGTAATTTACTTCAATTGAGAGCTAAACTAAAACGGAGCGGTGCATTTCAACGGTGAAGGTAAAGTAATACCTAATAAATAAAGGTTTCATAATCATCCAACGGTTTCGATTCCCGGGTCGAGCAGTGTTATTGGGTTTTTCCATCTGGGATTTCTCAGTAGCAGCCAGGAGTCTGGATTTGCGTCCGTTTAATGGGAATAGGCTCACCCCTCTTATATGGGACTTAAACATACCTAACTGGCGAAATGTGGGTGTTACTAAAAGGAACACTTCTGCACAGGCGTGATGTTATGTTATGTTAATCATCCAACTGCCTTTATCCCAATATATTTAGGGCGAACCGTATGTTCTTCCTCCATATATCTCTGTCATCTCAGTAGTCGACCCATTTCTAATCAAATCTCAAGCTAACTTCTTAATTTTTTTTTAACGAATTCTCACTTGCGTTTGAATCAGCCTGTATCATGAATGCTAACACTGTCCTCTATACTAGAAATATTTTTCTAATCATCATCAGTCCTTTGTACCCTTGTAAGGATAGTTAGAGGTGTACAGTAGGTACGTCCTCATTTTACCAGGAGTGTAGTAAGCGAGACTATTCATCAAACCGGACACGACCGGAAAAATCCCAATAATAACCTATACGAGTAACTACTAAACCGAGGCAGTCAATAGTGAGTTATTTCGTTAACAGTTTTTGAGGATCGTTGCTTTTATTATCAAATTGTCTTCTGATGTTTTTTTTTCTGTGTATATTTAAAGGACAAGCACTCGTTTTCGGTGAGGTAAGCGTCAACGGACTTGTTGTATTGACCAGCAAAGCTCTTTTTTGTTTTAGGAATTTCGTCTGACCGGCGAAATACGCAACGTTGGAAAGTTTCGCCTGCTAGGAGCCCTCGACTACTGTTTCAATTACTGGAAATATTCACCAGACGACTACTGTTTGACTACTAAAAAACATTTTTTTTTAGTTTAACTGTAAGCATATATTTCCCCAAGAAAAATATGCTCTTCGAAAATCATCGTCTTTCTTCAGAAATACGATAGAGCTGTTACGAGCTATTACAACCATGAAACGTTTCAAAACTTTTAAGTGACAGCTGACTCGACCTTGAGAGGTGCGACCGGATTAAGTAACTCGACAGAGAGAAAACTTAGACCCTTTGCTTCTGTTGGGAGGTTACTTTGTGGCACGATGTTCGTGTAGATTCGGAAACACGAAGATATCCGAAGTGCATACCTTTTCTGGTTTAACTTGTAATTTCTTAGCATAGGTACATGGATATTGAGTTATCTACGTCAAGGTAACATTTTCCAATAAATATACTGATTTTTGTTACAGCAGTCATCCACTTTGTCTCATCGAATTCACTTATCGCGACTTCTTCGAAAGCACACCCTATTCTATTAAGGTAAGCAGACAATTTCTTTATATAAAATAAGAACCATGTTGAATCTACAACCCGTGTTCTATTAAGCGATCGTAGCGAGAATATGCGATCGTAGCGTTAATTATGATCAGTGAACCCGAACGCGTCGTCGCGCCGACAGAGGTCACCATGTGGTTTTCCGAACAAATGAGTTAAATGATCGCGACAATCGCATATGCGCGCGATAATCGCTTGTATTAGGACATGGGGGTAGACTGACGTTATAGAAAATGTACTAGATTAGTCTAGAGTTAACGAAAAATTAAAAAGCTTTAGTAAAAACTATATTTATAAGAGTGACTCCGTGTGGTGCCGGGCGTAAAGAATAGCAGCACCCCATTTCTTGCCGTGGGTGTCGTAAAAGGCGACTAAGGGACTTCCTAGAGAATGGGCAGCAGCGTTCTCTATGCATTTTAACACCATACTCCGATCGCCAACCCGCCTGCCAAGCGTGGCGATTATGGCAATCACCCCCCCCCCCCCCTTAGGGGGCGGCCTGTATCCAGCAGTGGACGTCTTTTGGCTGAAATGATGATGGATGATATACCTATAAGAGTAAAGAGAAGTACATGAATGTTATGAAGCACAAAAAGTATACTTTTGTTAAAACAAATGATAATTATGTAGGTACTACTCGTATTCGGGACATTATTTGGTGAAATTGGAGTTCGAACATGGTACACACGGGTACACATCAAGCTATACATTTCCAGTATAAGCTGACCTCTCACTGTACGGAAATCCTATACAATGCGAGATCAGCTTATGCTGGAAATTTTAGCTTGATGTGTAGCCGTGTGTACGAGTACGTAATGCGAAAAACACGTTTTTTTATACTTGGCAGTACTAAAGTATTGTATGTATTGCCGATTGGAGTGTTCCATATATTATGCTCTTTCTAGCATCCAATTAAGCTGAAAGGCACACGTATTGTCTTGTCTTGTATTTGATTTTAACTATGTACCGAACTTGTAGAAAATTGATATGGTCACAAACTACTTAATCGGGAATCGAACCCGTACTAATGATTAATTAAAATGATTAATTAGCTTCAAAGCGTAGCGTAAGCGGAAGGATGAAAGAATGAAGCGAGTACAGATGAAGAAATGAAGAATATTATTAAATAAAACGATTATAAAGTTATATTTGAATAAATTACACGGACAATTAAATTAACAGAACACAATATAGTAATACTAAGCGCGGTGCGATCCGAATGGTTCGGTAGGCGGTCGAATGAAGACTGTGGCTCCGCAGCCTTCGCGCCGGTGGAAGTGTGTGCACGCAGTCCCTGGCAGCCCAAGGTCGTTGTCGCCGTCGCCAGTACAATAATCACGCGCACATTGTGTGCGTGCGGCGCGTGTAAGCGTGCGGTCATTCGGTGCAAACATCGTGTGATCTGTATGTTTGGCCCAAGATTCGTAAGCGGAGCGATTCCGCTC
Organism: Tiliacea citrago; assembly: GCA_963921375.1. Classification (NCBI taxonomy): domain Eukaryota; kingdom Metazoa; phylum Arthropoda; class Insecta; order Lepidoptera; family Noctuidae; genus Tiliacea; species Tiliacea citrago. Next base: position 27,680,761 of record OY992780.1, read on the forward strand.
TAAAATGTAAGGTGGTGGTCCAATTGTATATTGTTCCGCCACAAACTGATAATATGAATTTTGTGTGCCTCAATGGCGAGACATAGCATACTTACCTGTAATTAACACAGCATCATAGCAACCTATGATCCACAACAAATTATTTGAATTTGAGAAAGTCAATAAGATCATTCTTTGGAAGTCATTTCCCGGGCCACCCAATTTAGATTAGATACTCACAGTTAAGAGAGCCCGCAATTCCGGAATTTTCAAAATTATGGTGAAGTGGGAGCAGTGAAGTCCAGTGGTAACGGCTGCAACTTACGAGTTGTACGTCGTAGGTTCGAACACAGCCAGGCGCTTTAAGTTGTGTAAATTATTTCATCACCACTGGGGGTCTACTCCGAACGTAAATCCAAAGTATCGGCCGAATGTTCGGCTGTTTCTTGACTACGGCTAACTATGGCAAACTTTAACGAAAGAAAAAAAAACGACTGTCAAAGAGATAAGTCAACGTCAAAAACGTGACTTGAAGTCGGATAAGGATTCAAAGTGAAATAAGGAAACTTTGAAAGTTATAAAGTGCCGAAAAGTCGGCCGATACTTCGGATTAACGTTTCGGAGTAGACCCCTTGGTCTCAAAACGGTGTAGGAAAACATCGTGAAGAAACCCAAAATGTCCCATTAATCTTAGTTATTAATAACAAAGCAAAGTACATCACACGTTAAGGTAGGTAAACATAAAATATAGAACTTGATTTTTGAAAACTTGTAAGTAATAATAAAAATGACATAGTATATGCAAAATATTTAGATGCTAAGTTTGTTTACATATTGTTTGTTGCACTTTTTATTAATATGTATGTGAAGGCAGAGGGTCAACATCTTAAATGAGAGTAAGAAATATAGCTGAAGTTAACTTTTATTTCCACTACTTATTAATTCTATTATAATACTATTTTAATTCAGACTACAGTATCTAAGCGCTACATTATGTGCACCGGGCTGAGCCTGCGACAAGAATGATATCCCCTCCTCGGAAACTCGTAGTTTACCTTGAGAGGTCATGACTAATTAACCGGATTTTAATGATCCCCTTCGTTTTTTTTTTATGGCTTCTCGTAGTTGGCCTTGAGAGGCCGTGACTACTTAACCGGAGTTTCCTGTGGCTACCCTAAGGTGTGAGCTTAAAGCCTCCAGCCAGAAGCGTAAATATATTTATTAAAACTAAACGACAGCGCACTAAGGGCACCCCCTGTGGGGTACGAACCTCGGCTTAGGGCGTCGTTGGAATTAGAATAACAGCAAGGTGGGGACAGGCTGGATCAAAAGTTTAGATTCATGATTATTAACGGGGATTAACTATTAAATGCTACGGCTCACTCAGCCTCGGGGCTGGCGGTTCGACGTGCAAGGGATGGGGGGAACAATTATTTCTTGAACTTCGCGTGGTACCTCGGCGGCGAGGACGGAATGACGGTTTGTGTGATTTATGCACTGTACTTGTGGCCCTATCGCTTTCCTGAAGGAGAGTAATGGCGTCATCTGGATCTAAGAGAGTCTGACTAATCGGCCTATAGCTAGCGGCGTGCACAACCAAGGGGTTGCGATGTCTATCTGCGGACTCGAAGAACCGCTTTCTCGCGCGTTTCATAAACTGCTTAATGGTGGGGATTTTAAAATCTAGATGGAGGGTTTCGTTCCGAACGAACCAAGGAGCGTCCGTAATTTTACGGAGGTATCGGCTTTGAAGTGCCTGCAATCTATGAATGAGGTGGGGACCAGCGTGTGCGAAAACAGCACAGGCGTAAGTCATAATCGGGCGGATGCACGCTGTGTAATTACGCAATTTGCCATTAAGGGACCACTTGCTGCGTGAGTTGAGAACGCAATGAAGCCTACCGAGAGCGAAAGCGGCGCGTGAACGCACCTGCTTTGTGTGCTCAGCGAACGAAATGTGATGATCTAGGATCACACCGAGATATTCAGATCGCTTCTCTCAAGAGATAGGCTTGCCGAACATGGTGATCTGTCGGGGCAGGGCGGGTGAACGCCGGGGTCTAGAAAAGAGGACCGCTTGGCTCTTATCAGGATTGACCTCAATCCTCCACTTCCTAAACCAGGCACCGAATCTGTCGACTTCGGTCTGTAGGATGCGGGAGATCTGGTCTTGACTGCGGTCGGTGTAGTAGATGGCCGTGCCGTCTGCGAACAGAGCTAATTGCGCCTTTCTACATTTCGGGATATCACTGGTGAATACCGTGAATATGAGCGGAGCCAGCACAGACCCCTGAGGGACGCCTGCGCGGATCGGATGTGATCCCCTCCGCGCTGCGCGCTACCTTATGTAGAGCGGCTCGAGTAGCGAGAAGAGTGGTAAGGCCTAAGTGACGCATTGCACTGCGTAACTCGGCCCGCTGCGCGTGCTGTTTACAATGGTGACGCCGTCACGGCCATACTGACGTGCGGACGTCAGTATGGCCGAGTTTCGCTAGCTAATTTAATTTAACCCTGTATAAGGAAAAGTGTGGGTCCTATAACAGTTTCTTGTGGCACACCGAAAATCACACACTCCAGCACACTCATAAAGCCATTTATTCCGACACATTGCATTCTATTAGACATGTAGTCTGCGAGTAGTTTTAGAGCTGTTCCACGAACTTCTACAATGTTCTACTTTTGCAAGAAGCAGGGGACAGAGACTGTGTCGAATTCCTTTGGTAGATCCAGGAACACGCCTATTATATTCCTTCCTATATCCAGGTTATAACAATGATAGAAGTTAGATTTTTATAGCGTTGTTAGTCGACTTGTTTTTCCTAAAACCGAATTGATTGCTTTAGAGTAGATTTTGAGATTCAAAGTGACAAGCCCCTCAAAGGTCTTTAGTTAATAACCTTCTCAAGTACCCTTAGATTGGGCACGCCACAATTGTGGCGATAAGTCCCCTCTTTGAGGAGTGGCTAGAGAGGCGCCATGGCGTCCTCACCTTCCGCCTGACGCAGGTCCTCTCCGGACACAGTTATTTCGGGAGATTCCTGTACAGGATAAAGCGGGAGGAAACGCCCGGGTGTCACCACTATGCGGATCGCCCGGAGAAAACGGTGGAGCATACAGTAGAGGTCCCGAAATAACTGTGCCCGCCTAAGCCGGTACCCGGTTAGGCGGAGCGCCGCCGCCGATCGCCTTCAAAGCCTTGGTTCAAGCCATGGTTCGGAGCCAGAGTGCATGGGAGGCCGTGACCTCCTTGCGAAGCAGTAATGCTCGCGAAGGAGGAGGCGGAACGTGCCCTCGCGCCCCTAGTCGCCGCGGGAGAATCCCCGGGCGTTGGGAGTCGCAGGCTGATTCCCGGCCACCGTAGGCACGGGCTTGCGGACGGTGACCGATGGGTAGCTCACCGTCCGATAAGGACCAGGCCCGGGTCAACGGCGCGTTGTATTCCACGCGCGCTTCAAAGAGATGTCAGTCCCAACTGACAGGGTCCGATAGGGCCAATGCCTGCCAGGATTGTGAGTTTGTGGGTTTTAGTCAGTAAAAGTCCGACAGTTCCTCCCGCTCCGCCCTGAGCGGGAGAAGTTATTTGATATTTTCTGACCCAAAAAATAAAGTACCCTTAGATAACGAGGGCAGTAATGATATTGGCTTTTACTTAGAGACACAGTCTTTTTCCCCCGATTTGTGTATGGGAACTATCAAAGCCTTCTTAAGTACTTCAGAAAAAACGACCGTTGCCATGGACTGATTACATATATACCTAATTGTTATAGGCCAAACTAAAGTATCTACGCCTAGTTTTAATATTGAGATAGGAATTCCGTCGCAACCAGTTACTGCGCTAGATTGTTTTAAATTCAGTGTGATGAAAATTCAAAAGTCTTAGATTTTTACTTATTTAGATTATTTTTCAGATACTTTTAACTAGGGTTTCTTCAATGTGTTTTTGGAAGCTGAAAGGGTAATTTATGATTGTGCCAAGATATTTGATAAAATTAGTTTTAACTAATAAAGGACAAGAACAACGGTTTATGAAATTACATGAGTGGGCTTTCAAGTTGAAGTTTGAATGTTGTTGAATTATCAAAATGAATGACAATGCCATTGTAAGTGCGTTACGTTGCTGCCTGCTGTTAACTACAATAAAACCGACCAATAACAAATAAATAATCATCAGTGTTGGAAATTAATCTCTTTTATGTTTTCTCTTTTTACACCTCGTATACGGAAGTAAGCCGTAAAGCAAACATCAGGCGGTGAAAATGGACGGAAATTAACTATTGGTTTTCACTGTTCGAAGTTTATTTGCCACAACTGTGAATCGCTGTCGCCACAGAGCACGTAATCGCCGCACCGGCTATTTGCCTACAGGCTGTACCTACTTACGTAAGTATATTTATATTATTATTTTAATTATGGTGAAAGACTGTGGGTCATAGTTTTTTTTTATTATTAAGAAGGCACGTGACTATTTGCGCCAGTTTGAATACCTTCACGCAAGTTGACATATACAGAGCTCGCGGAATTTAACCCACCTCCCTCGGGGGATTTGCCTAAGTTTGGCCAGAATTTCACGCATCGTTGCCTTGTTTTCGTGGAATATAGTGAACGCATAGTTTGGGACTGATGTACCTGACAATTTTTACAAGTAAAATATCTACTATTTAGGGTTCCATACCTCAAAAGAAAAAACGGAACCCTTATAGGATCACTCATGTGTCTGTCTGTCTGTTTGTCCATCTATCACAACCGAGTTACTCCGAATCTACTGGACCAAGTTAAGTTACAATTTGATACATAATTAAGTATGAGTTTCTGTGTCCCAATCACGGACGTGTCACGTAAATAAATTAATTTTAAATATGGTGGTCACTTTTAGGGGGAAATTTAGAAAATTAAAAAAAAAAAACGTTTTATAAACTGTACCGTGTAACATATCAAATCCGACATATAGTTTTAACCATATACGAAAATAAAAATAAAAAATACAGAAAAAAAAATTGTACAGATTACAGAAAAACTTAGGTATAGGAAGTCTATGGTCTAAAAAATAACACGGCAAATCTCTCAATATTGTGCGTACAAACTTTCATTTGTAGTTGGAATGTATGAGGGAACATGGTTTTGAACTACAAAGTTAAGTTTGTTTTTAGGATAAATTATGAATCCCCACTACGGAACCCTTCATTCTGCGTGGTAAGACACTTGGTCGCTTTTAAAGCTAGATGAGAGGACGGGATCAGTGTTCAAAATAACCCTGGTACGAATCTAGCAAACGACCTAAGAGCTAGATTGACCCAAAACTACACTGAAGACATCCTGGACGTCAGCTTGTCCGAGATTAGAATGGTTCTGAAGCAGCTCAAAAACAACAAGGTACCGGGTAATGACGGAATTACGGCCAAACTGAAAGCAGGCGGAAAACCCGTTCTCAATCAAGGTCCTCCAGAAGCTGTTTGATTCCGTTATACTCGAGGGCAAAACGCTACAGGCATGAAACAGAGATGTGGTGATCCTTTTCTTTAAGAAGGGTGGCAATACCCTCCTTAAGAATTATAGGCCCATCTCACTTCTGAGCCATGTCTACAAGCTGTTTTCAAGAGTCATTACGAACTGTCTCGAGCGCAGGTTTAATGACTTTCAGCCTCCCGAGCAAGCCGGATTCCGTAAAGGCTTTAGCACCGTAGACCACATACATACGCTACGGCAGGTTATACAGAAGACCGAAAAGTATAACGGCCTCTCTGCTTAGTGATAGGGACTACGAGAAAGCCGCAGTCTCTGCAACGGTGCCAGATCGACTATCGCTACATTGAGGTGCTGAAGTGTCTGTACAAAAAAGGCCATGTCACAATGTCAGTCCGACTCTACGACCAGACCTCGAAACCTTACTTCTGCAGCGATGTGTGAGGCAGGGAGACGTTATTTCTTCGAAACTGTTCACCGCTGCACTGGAGGATGTCTTCAAGGTTCTGGACTAGAAAGGGCTAGGCATCAACATCAATGGCGAGTACATCACTCACCTTCTGTTTGCCGATGATATAGTTGTGACTACCCCTTTTCACCCCGTTATGGGTAGATTTTCGAAAAACCCTGATAAAAGTTATTCTTTATGTTTAGGTTTTAAGTATAAATATTGAGCTTCCAGTTGATCGGACCGCGCGTTAAAATTCCTCTGTATAAGCTTTGAGATCCCATCCATTGAAGGTAAGATAAACAAAAAATAACAATTATTACAATTTATTTAGGTAAGTATTCGTGCCAAGTTTCAAGTTTATTAACGCAAGGAATAAGATATTTCATACAAACAAAATCCCCCCTTTTCATCCCCTTAAAGGTTGAATTTCCAAAAAAACTCTTCTTAGCACAATTTGGCACACAGATAATTCTTATAACGTAGGCATCCGCCTACGTTATAAGAACTATCTGTGTGCCAAATTTCAGCCCAATCTGTTCAGTGGTTTGAGCTATGTGTTGATAGACCAGTCAATCACGGTTTCCTTTTATATATGTATATGGCTAGATATACATATATTGAGAACCTATTCCTTTTTTTGAAGTCGGTTAAAAATCATTTATAGCCAGAGTGCATCTCATGACAATTCCAATAAGACCAAACACGGGTAGGATACATTGTTTTATTACGGAGTTTCAGTGCCTACCTTCCAGCTTCATCATCAGATTAGTTTGATGGTACCATTTTGATCAGAACTATTTATTTGGATTTGCATCGCCTAACTATCTGAATCGAGATATCTTATCGCCACCCGTGAAATACTATCATTCAGGAGTTCCGGTGGCCATCTGAGGTCTTCTTCTTATCTCTATATACAGTGTGAGTCTTTATAATGTGCACATAACGAAATGAGGGAAACTTAGCTTAAGCAAAGGTGTACTTATAGTTCATCCACATTTCCCAGTTATGTTTAAGTCGCATGTATTAGGGGGCGAGCCTATAACCATCAACCGGGCACAAATCCAGACTCCGGGCTGCTACTGAGAAATTCCTAATGAAAAGGAAAAATCCCAATAACCTCATGTTCAGCAGTACGTAGCGCTTGTAACCAGTCGACCAATGAGGTCAGTAAGTAACAGTTACTGTCATTAGTCAGTATCAAGGCATACTGTTGTTAAACATTTTGTTGTACTGGCAACTTACTACGTGGCAATAAAAAAAATGATAATAAGGTAACCGTCACGGGACGCCCGGCAGGATGTGAAACATCGAAATCATTAACACACTACTACATAAAGACTGTAAAGTTTTTTTTATAAGTTTATTGGGTTATACACATGGTATTTTTACTTTTAGAAAGCTGATACAATGGAGAATCATTTAAAGTAATAAAAAAGGTTAGGTACTCAAGACTTTTATTGAGATATTTTACATTTATTGTAAAAATTAATGAAAAAATATCAGATTTTTGTTATAAAATCACCCTAATTCTCAATTGAGGACGAGTTTTTTTCTTTAGTTTTTATTTTATGAAGACGCTGTATTATTTCCAGTCATTACTGAGTTTGTTTCATCGTGATGGATCATTTAGTTATAAAGTTATACCGATTTGTTTACACAGGCATCACAGCACCGAGTTAAAAAAAAATGCTAAAAAAATTGTTTTTTTTTTTTTATATATGTGTTTCCGTCGATAAAATTAAAGTGATATTTTTGTTATTAGATAACTTTAGTGTCCTGTGGTTGGGAAAAGGTCTCTCCTTTCTTCTTCCAAATCTTTCTATCTTGAGCAATTTTTGCCATTGGCTACCCTCCAAACCAAAGCGATCGTCGCGAACGCGAATGCTTTATTCGGCGAACCCGAACCCAATAGAGGGTGCCTTCCGGTTTTCCGAAGATGTGAGTGACTTATGAACACGAGATCGCGTAGTCACACGACCGATCGCTTTGATACGACGCGGGGTTAGTCTGTCCTAAATGGTCCAGATTGTCATATCGCCTTTACCGCGATCGACCTAGACGATGATACCTATATTAACCTTAAAACTAACACTTACCCTGACACCACATTACGGCAGTAGAATTTTCCATACTAAATGACAAACGTTTCACGACGTAGTATCATGTTGGACATTTGTTTGTTTGCCCAAATGCGACACTACGTCGACAGACGTGGACGTTACTCGACGTAGTTTCATGTTGGACATCTATTCGCCTGCTTAAATCCGACACTACGGCGAAAGATTTCAAGTCTTCTAAGGGAAGGTAATAAAATGCATATAAGTAAAACAATCATCTATTCTCAAAAACAAATCTCTATGAAAAAAATATTAAAATAATTAGAATTTATTTAGTAAAGTAACATTCAAATTACCTAAAAATGACTGACGACGACGACTGTCTTTAAACATTTTTTAATATTTTATGAATTGAGATCAACAGTCAGTAGTTGCTAACAGTCCATATTGATTCTGAAATTGGTTCAGCATGTTTTATTTATTTATTTAGGTTAACCAACAATTGTTTACACAATATACATTTCTGATTTAATGACTATAGTAACATTTGCAAGTGCAACAATTAATTACAGGTTAACACCACATGTACAGAAGCGGTAGGACTATTGTCCTGCTCAAAATCCGGACTTCTATTTGAGATATCAGACTTACTTACTTGAATCTGATGAAGCGACAGGGTCTCCAGACATGAGTCGACGAGGTGTGAATGAAAATATTTCTTCAGATGAACTAGAGGCGCCAGCTTCGTCTATAAGCTGTGGTTTATAGAACTATGAACCACAGCATATAGACGAAGGTGGCGCCTGGAGATTATGGCTCTGAAATGAACATGTCAGAACCATAATCTCCGTTATTGTCCTCGAAAGGATCCTGATCCTGTTCAGTTTCCGAATTTGATGACAGATCGTCGAACAAGCGTATTTTTGAACGCTTCTTGGAATTTTTGCCGACATCTGAAATAATAAAATCTCAAAACGTGTAAATGCACCATAATCGCGGTATTTTCAAACAAGTAAACGCACAAATTATCTGTTTTTCAATATTTACTTACGGTTTTAGCGATGTAAATAAGTGGATGTTCACAAAATGGCACCGGCTGTACTGATTGTTCGAAAACCAAGGCGCGTGCTCACGCCTGGCGACGTAAATCTCGTGCACGAACGGTGTACGTGTGTGTGTGAGAGCAACTGAGATATCAATATGAAAATACCCACAGAATACTCGTTTTACGACAGTAAGAAATACGAAATTGCTCACAATATGACAGTGTATAGTGCTCTTCATAATATGAAAAATTATCGTCGGACGACGTACTGCCAATACTCCTTAAAAGAAGTGGACCGCCCTTCGACGTACTGTCATAACGCACTATTTAAATTTTCGCACTATTTCTATTTTTATTTTTATTTTCCGCCTAACAACGTACTGTCAGCGAACGCAGTAAGATTGTGAGAATCGTTAGTTTATTATTATTTCTGTTACATTCTAAACTGCCCAAAAACTGTAAACTGGGTGAAATGGGCTAAGTTAGATTAGAGCTGTGACCGACCTTACGACAGCCGAGCGAGCGAAGCGAGCGGTGCGCGGAAGCGGCCGGTGAGCGCTATTTCCAAGTTGCTCGCAGCTAGGTAATTTTCAAGGTCCGTTACGTCGCGCGTCGCAAGTAAGTTTGAGACCAGGTCACTATTTGTCGGTTTCCCATGGATAGATTATTCAACGTGCAGCTACAATGGTGACAATAATTTAACACACGGGTAGGGCTAGTGGCCAGCAATCATAAAAATTATTATAATGTTAGATGACAACACCGGGCACTCCCCCCCACCTGCAACACTCCTGTTGACCTTTTGCTGCTATGGTTTCGCGGCGGAGATGTGTTACCGGCGTCAATTCAGTACTCTTTGCACGTTATTCATTTAATGAATTAATGCACTGAGAAAAAAAAAAATGGTACGACAACAACACTAACAGCCGAACATAGAGCATATTCTGTAAGGCAATGTTTCTATTGCCACGTAGTAAGTTGCCGGTACACCAAAACGTTTAACAACAGTATGCCTTGATACTGACTAATGACAGTAACTGTTACTGAGCTCATTGGTCCAGTGGTCGCAAGCGCTACTGCTGAGCATGAGGTCCTGGGTTCAACTCCCAGATCGGGCAAAGTGTTATTGGGATTTATCCTTTTCATTAAGAATTTCTCAGTAGCGGCCCGGAGTCTGGATTTGTGCCCGGTTGATGACAATGGGACTTAAACAGAACTGGCGAAATGTGGGTGTACTTAAGTGCGCCGCTGCCTAACCCTTCGTGGATTACAGGCGTGATGTTACGTTATGTTGTAATTCAACTACTGCATTTTGCCAAATTAACTATTCTGCCTTTGTTACCACTTCTAAAGCTTTACTACCATATCAAAGATGTTTCAATATTAAACTACTCTCGTTTTGCTCCTGCAGCAAACTTATTCAGGGCCAGTAAATATTCTTATTTTGGGAACCGCAAATGATAATAAACATAGTGAATCCATCATTTTCAGGTGTTGATAACTAAATCATAACGGGCGATCAACAACCGTTCACGAGCATGGACAACTAAATCATAATGGACGATCAACAACCGTCCACGAGCAACGCGCCACCAGCACCGCCAGGTTTGTAGAAACAAAATAAGGTTTTTTTTTAAACGTACCTAATAGTTGATGTTAGAAGCATAATTGCTCTAATTTAAAGCGATATTTTTATTGTTAGATAACTTTGTATCCTGTTGTTGGGAAAAGGTTTCTCCTTTCTTCTTCTAAATCTTCCAATATTGAGCAATTTTTGCCATTAAATAAAAATGTTTTATTGAGATTATAATTATGGAGTTACGTTTTAATTTGAAGCACTGACTCCTGAGCTAGGTGGTACCTGTGTTACAGGAGTCAGTGTCTTCGCCTGTTTTTGGAACAATAATACAAGATGCAATAAAATTAAAATAATGTAAAATTAAAATTATAAATTAAAGGAATTTAGTGCATGCATGCTCTTGAGTAGTTTGTGTGCGCGTGTGTTTGTGTTTTTGTTGTGTTTTGTGTGTATGCGTGAGTGTGTGGTATTATGTTATAGTGTGTGTGTGAGTGATTGTGCTTGGTGGGTGGACTTTAGTTATAATATCTGAGAGTTTGTTTGCCATTACTAATTAACTATCGCGAGTATTGTTCCTTAATTAAGTTTTCCGTCTATGGGTAATCCAGTGTTTGTAGCCATGTGTGTGTGTAGTCTTAGTTTTATTTTTTGTAAGTGGGTTGATGTTGAAAATTTTATTTACATTATTATAAATATAAGTTGCTAGCTATTGGCGTTGCCGTCGCGTCGAGCGGTTGCTGTCTTAGATTTGACTGAGCGACATACAGTAGTGATAGTTCTCCTATGTTTGGTTGCGTGATTTGTCGGTTTGATTTCATGCTGTTTCAATATGAGATTGAGAAGGTATATTTGTCTAACTGTAAGTACGTGACAAGTCTCATACAGGGCTTTTGTAGGGAACCGGTACGGTTTGAAGGTCATGACTTTTAACAAAGATCTTTGGGCTCTCTCGAGGTGCATCATATATGTTTTAAAAGCACCTCCCCATGCCGCGATACAGAAACTTACGATTGACTGTGCTAGTGCTAGATACACCGCACGGAGAATTTTAAAGTCGGCCACTTGCCGCAGTCTCTTAAGAGCGGCCAACCCGATATACTTTTCATACAAATGCTCGTACGTGATTATGGCGTTGTAACACATCTTTCTTTGATTTTTTGAACCAAGCACTATATCTAGGTATCTATGCAAGCAAAAAACAAAAATTTTGAAAAACAAAGTCAGTATAAGCCTGCAAAAATCTGCTTTTTGCACAAATTTTACCTGAACTTTGGCCATTCATAATGTACTTAGAAATTGTAAATGTTAAGAAAAAATTACGATAGAAACCTTGCAAATGTAATGGAGATTCTAAATGACTAACATTTATTTCACAAACTGGTAAGGCTAACTCAAAAACACGTATTTCCTGTAACAAGTTTTATGAAAATTCAGCACATTATTTTTCGTTCAATGTTATCGTGTTCTCACTCGTTTGTTAATAGTTTTCACTTGCGCTGGATGAAACAACAAACTTTTCAACCATGCTCGCGTTGACGGTAGACGGACTGGGAAGGGCCCTCTTAAACCTCCATATAAGTTTTCTAATAAGATAAAATAGTTCGCAAAGAGAAAAAATAAAATAATTCAAATGCTCGCCGACATAGGGCTCTCTCTTTCCTTCAATTCAGTACTCTTTGCACGTTATTCATCATAATTTCATTGATGCGAAGTTATGATCCGTGACCCCGGCAAATGACCTCTGCGCTACAGTTTATTTTACTACAAGTTGCTCCAATATTATATATTTTAGAAAATTGTAAATAAATCAATAAATAATAACGTTTAATGAAATTAAAATATTTTCACTGCGTGTTTTAAATTAATGTCGCCATTAAATCGGCACGTTGTATACTATCGAAAAATAATGCGTTAAATTGTACTCGTAAATGGTTTGTTGCAGTTTTAATTTTGCGACAATTTTATAATCGTAGGTAACACGTTAATTTTGTGCACCATCGTGGACAATAGGCCTTTGATTTTTCTACTTCTATAGGTATTAGCTCTGTTAGTCTCGTGGCCACAAACGCGACTGCTACGCGTGGGGTCCTGGGTTCGATTCTTGGGTTGGGCAAAGTATATGTGTTTCTATCTAGCTGGCCCACCTAAGCCACAGCATCGAAGCCAATGTAGACTGTTATCTTATTGAATGTAGGTACTTGTCTAATCTAACAAAACGATTGAATGTACCTCCGCCACTACACGACAGAAATGGCATTTAATTTCGGTTTCTATCCAGCTCTCTCCGTTATTCCCTCTCCTCCGTTATTCCGATAAGTACATAATTGTATTTTTGAATAATAAACTTATTGCAGAAAATTACCTATGCGCGAGTTCCGTCAAATTTTCAGTGAACGCATCGGCCTGTGCCCTAAAGATGGCATCAACTGGCTGATGGTAAGCTGGCTAAGTCAAAATAACTTCACATATTGAAAGCAAATTACATGTAGGGTCAGCAAAATAGCAGTTTATGGAAATAATATCTACACGACACGTGTTAATAATAGGTACCTACACGAGTCTGAAGTATCACACGAGTGTTTTAATACTTAGTTATGTGCATGAGTTTCACACACCAACTTGTCTAAAGTCATACAAATTCATCAAAAAATATGATTTCCTATCGTAAATAAGGCGCCCAAATTCAACATTCTACCGCGGGGGTATGCAACACAGCAGCCGATCAGCTGTTACGATGACGCGCCGCCCTTAAAGCCATTGATAATGTACACACATTATTCCGAAATTTTGGAAATGCAGTGAAATATTTTTTATTTATTTTTGTTTAAATATAAGTCTTGTATGAAATTCATATTATAAATTATTGTTATTGCATTATAATATCAGCAGTATCACTATTAAGTTATTTTGACTGTCGACGGCAACTAAAACCTATGAATTGAGAACTCATTGATAGACTTGTATTTTATCGGAAAAAAGTAATTTTAAAGCATTATTTTGTTAGGGAAAATGTGATAAAAATATTTTTTTAATTTTAGTGGCACGTAGATCAAGTCTGTCATTAAGGTACCTACTATATTTTTGGTTTCATAACTATAATTTTACGATATGAGAGCAGATGCACTTGCTTCTAAGTAGGTAGGTATCTTTTGCAAATTATACTATGCTGTGGCACTAAAAACCGACAACAGGCCAAGTTTTCTTTTTTTTTGTATTTGTTACCTAAATTAATGTTAACTTTTTGGAAAAAGTAAATACAAATTAGTTGCTTTTGTCAATAAGTAAACATTAATTTATATAGGATAAATTGTTTATTTTACCGTAATATTTTAATCAACATAGAATTCACAAAAAAGTATGCAATAGGCATAATTAATTATTAATTCATTTATTTTTCAGACAAAGTCCATTAAATTAAATAATATCACAAAATTAATAAAGGCTCCACGCTGAAATAAAAAAAAATGTCATATGCGTACAAAAAAAAACCATCAAAGTAATTATGGCCGCATTAGTTTCGTAAATTCAATTTATTGTTTTTGTTACTTTATATTATTACCCTGAATATTGAAATTTTATACGAAGTACAGAATATGGTAGCATTCGATATTAATGCGATTGATTTATCGGTTATTCTAAAACATTTATTTCTGAAACAAAAAGAAACTTACAAGTTTATATCTATAATTCAATACTGTCCGGTAAAGGTGAAATTGGTTGTCTTTGAAATGGCCACATTACAAAGCCAACTGTTTACGTCAACATGGCAATTGGGAATTGCATGACGATCTGGATACTAAAGCAAAAGCTCATTAAATAAATAAAAAAAACATACCGCATTACGTAGTTTATGTGAAACAATAGTTTAGATATTAACCTAACAGCCACTGACGTAACAGCCACTGACGTAACAGCCACTGACGTAACAGCCACTGACGTAACAGCCACTGACGTAACAGCCACTGACGTAACAAACATCATTAATAAGAAAAAATAATATACTATGTCAAAATGTATGTATGTGCGTATTAATATTTATCTACTTACCTTAAACGAAACGTTGTCATACTGACCTTAATTTTTGTTAACAAAACTCCAAATTTTAACAGATCCTTTTTCACCGTAAATTTTAACGTTTATCACAAAAAAAAACATAAATCTCTGTAAGTACATTGATCGTTGCATTGTTGTTTTTTTACTTTATTTTTGTTTTTGATCTTTGTTTCTATGAGTGTGTTTTTTGTATAGTTTAATTTGTGATCTGTGCGAGTCCCAATAAATGCTTTTTCTTTCTTTCTTTCAAAATGCTTTAATTTGGCGTCCGATTTTCACTTGTAAGGATAAAAGCGGATAGAAAAAAAATTACGGATGTTATTTCTGCTATACTGGTATTTGAAAAATAAATGAATAACTTGAAATGTACATTGGAGTATCTCCAATAAAATTTTCAAGTCTAAGCAATACAATAACGGATTGCTTTCAATAAGTGAAGTTATTTTGACTTAGCTAACTTACCATCAGCCAGTTGATGCCATCTTTAGGGCACAGGCCTGGCCGATGCGTTGACTGAAAATCACAATTTGACGGAACTCGCGCATAGGTAATTTTCTGCAATAAGTTTATTACCTATTCAAAAATGCAATTATATTAGTACTTATCGCATCTAAAAAAACGCATTAATCCAGTAAGTACATTGAAAATGCTTTTCGCGTGCGATTTAAACTTGTAAATAATAAAGATAAAAAGGGTCCCGCTGCAAGGTTTTTCGAAATAAATTAATAACTTGAAAAGTACATTGGAAGGAGTATTTCCAATAAAATTTTCAAGGCTCTAAGCAATAGCATAACGGAGGGCCCCGCTGGATAGTAACCGAAAATAAATGCCATTTCTGTCTTAGTGGCGGAGTAACATTGAATATTTTTATGAGATTAGAGAAATACATTCAATAAGCTAACAGTGTACATTGGCTTCGTTGCTGTGGCTTAGGTGGGCCAGCTAGATAGATACACATGCAAAGTATTAATAGGTTTTTCCATCTCGGCACCACGCTTTTACACTCAATCGCCCGCATACAGCGACTTAGTACTTACGTTACTTATATGGAAGTTGCAATAACTTAGTAATGATGAAGGGCACCTGCAAATAAAATTGCATAATTATTAAATTAGATTTTGCCGATTTTCCCACTCAATGGAATGGAATACACTATGATTGCAAAAAATAGAAAAGAGTAAAGGTACGCTTCCGAAGGCGACTGCAATCGCTAACCGCAGCGGCAACCTCAGTGGCAACCGCAGTGGCAACCGCAACCAAATCGCTATGACAGACCGCAGTGACACGACTGGTGTCTATGTAGCTATGAAGAAGCTTCCGTAGATGGCAAAAATAGCTTAAGAAACAAAGTTAGAAGACTCAGAACTGGATTAACTGACATCTTGCGCAGAATAGACACTTAAAAATGACACAGACAGACGGACAGGAAGCGTCAAAATTAACTACCAAGGAGCAAACATTTAGTATCCTAACCTTGCCAATTAGTATCCTAGAGACTTCGCAAGAAGAAGAGGATCTTAAAAAGATTTTTCTCAAACGTGCTTGGAAATTCGAGTATTACTTTGACAACCTTCTTCGAGATAAATCGAAATTTCTGTACTGCAACTTTTGTCGGCCGCTGCTCGCATATATTTGACATGCGAGCAGCGGCCGCCAAAAGTTCTATGAAACGAGGAAAATCCATATGTGTCTTAGTTTAGCGGCCAAATAAATTACATAGTAAACTCATATCCTATCGTGTAATTTTAAAATGGAACGAACTTTTACTCCGAAACATGGCAACCAAGGGGTAACTTATCAAAGGTTTTATTTATAGGAACTGACTTGCAAATAGAAAGCGGTTTATTGAAAAAAAAAAACAAATGAACATATTTGGGCGCGTGAAAAATTATCGTTGTTCGTCATTGAATCTGGAATTTATAAATAAATACTTCCTTTGAGTTTCCGCGCATTATTTGAGAAAAGCACTATACAAGCCTTGGCCGCAACCAGGCACTGATGGCTTCACGTATGAGTGCCTCGGCTCACATTTTCAAGTTCATCCATCAATGCCCCTTTCGCAGGCCGCTGCAGTAATTTACTATTTATTTATTTGTGCGCAACACGTCTTTTTCTTCCATTCTCCCTTGTCAGCTATCATTCACTCCCTTCTCTTTCATATCATTCCTCACACAATTGACACTTCACACAATTGAGCTGCACGATTGGACAGGTCCACTCAAATATGTGTGGTTTTACCTCAAAAGACCATTTCGGACACGGATCTACATGGTCCTCACATGATCTGCCCAAGATTATGTCTGAACTTTAAAAGAGACTTTGACTCCTGCGTTTGTTTCGCCATTTATTCTCAGGGGTAGTCAGATAGGAAATGTCGACTATATATCTAGCTTATTTTGTATTTTTTAATATGACGTGTAAAGGTGATTCAGATATCCTATTTAGGTACAGAATAAACGATTTCAATTTACCTCCTCCCTCCTCTACCTACCTTCCTCTCTCTCTCCACCCAACAACATTCATATTCATAACTCTTAGTCACTTCTTTTATTTTGCATGTTATGTTGAAACTTTCTTAGGCCATTTTTATTTTATCATTCCGTGCTTTTGATGTTGGTCCTGCTTCTTGGTTAGGCGTTTGTACACGTTGTAAGTTACTTGTGCATGACACAGTGCATGCGCATGGCTCGGTAAGTAGCGTTACATGCACCGTGTCCAAGTACCTACCGACCTACCATAAGAATTACAAACAAACCAAACTTGGTATTAATGCTGTTTTTACACTTTCAGGTTTTTCTGATACTGCTTTGCCAATAGTCTTCACGAAAAATCTAAAGAAAATCGTCGATTTTGAAGGAACCCTAATAAAAGCTTCCGTGGAATTTGTTACCGCAATTCCAGTAAATGAATTACAGGGTTGCTGGGAATGGCCTAGAGCTAACGTTTTTAATCAAAACAACTTTACAGTGAGTACCTATATTATAGTTATCTTTACACAATAGATCCTGCTCCGCTCTAGCTCAAGTAATAGCTTCAGTTCACGCCACTATCCCAAGAGGTCAGCAAGAAGTAGAAACAGTCGAACAAACAAATGAAACTGTTTGGTATACAGGCAGCTAACTTGCAACTACTTTTTAAACTACTTCATAAAAAAGGAGGAAGTTATACATTTGGCGAGTTTATTTTTTCATGTACCTATGGTTAACGATTTTTCCGTGATTCTTAGGCCGAGTTACGTGATTCTTTTTTCATTGGGTAAAACACAAACTTGGAAACTGGAACTTGGAGTTTGGTGAAACTTGCATATACATTTTATTCATTTTGCTTCTGTAGTTTTGGAGTTACCTTCAATCATATGTATTTAATCCACTTTGTATACCTATGTTGATGACCTTACTATGGTAACACGAAAACTCGACCCTGGGACTATTAAAATCCAGGACAACTCGACCCCGACAACTCAACCCCGACGTCTCGACCCTGACAACTCGACCTGGTCGCAGTTACTTAGCTATTCAGTATTTTTAGGACAAAACTGATTGTAACGACCGCAAAAATAAATTTATACAGTATTTTTTGAGAAATTTCCGAAAGACCAAGTTAATTCTGCGGTTTTAACCAAAAATATCTCAAAAACTATGTAAAGACTATCAAATCAAATATAAATTTATTACGGATTCAGAAATTATATCCATAAGTGTTAGTAACAATAAACATAGCCTAGTGTTAGTATAGTTTACTCATGCATTTTAATTTAAATTAGTTTTTTATTGAAAGTTGTTATATTTTAATCAGGTTTATTGCATTTGTAGGAAATAAGTGATTTAAATTTAAGATAATTGTTACAAAAATGAATATTTATTTAACTTTCAGGCAATAAATCACAAATCATAAATGGCACATGTTTGTTTGAGGTCAGAATCTTACAGTTAGATCTAATTAAATCAAAATATTTGATCTTACTCTTAGAATAACGTTCAATAAAATAATCAGTTGCAACAGAATTCAAAGAATGCCATGTTTTGACCCTGTGTATGAACGTGCATAGATCAGTCCACTCGGGTCCACTCGAAGAGACCAAAAGGCTCACGACGACGTTTTTCATTAAACGTGTGGATGGGTAAAGTAAATGACAATTTAGTTGGTCCACATTTCCTAGGGGACCTATCCTATCTCCCCTTAACGGATTGCCGACATATTACTAATAACCCTGTACATGACGGAGTTATGCCAGAACATACATAAAAAAAATATAAACATCCAAATTGACAACCTCCTCCTTTTTGAAGTCGGTTAAAATTCATAAGACACGAGATGAAATGTCTTCGACAGATCTAAGAAGTAGGCGTAGATTGGTGTTTTCCTGGCTGTGTAGTAGTACTGGACAAGTGGACAGTCTGATTGACGTATAGAATTGCAGATTCAGTTGACAAACCCGGCCTGAACCTAAACTGAGCGTCTTGCAAATCCAGGTGTCTACTCAGATGTTGGACTAGCAGCCCATCCAGCACCTTAGCTACAATACTGGCCAGCGATATAGGCTTATAATTGGAAATATCAGAGGCATCGCCCATTTTATTTTTAATTTTTGGCATCCGGTAAATAAGAATGACTTACACAAAAGTTAAAGAATATGGAGAAAACCCTAGGCAAGTGTAGTCCCGTATATTTCAGGTGTTCGATGCTGAAATTGTCGTATCCAGGAGACTTTCCCCTCAGAACCATAAAAATTGTAAGCAAATCGCTCGTCCTCGTTGTCTCACTGGCAGTCCTCCATGGAATCTGATGGCGGTATGTTAATATTAGTAGGGGTTTAAATAACTATCGTTACCATTCTCATGTCGGGATCGAGTTGTCTTAAGGTTGAGTTATCGAGGTCGAGTGGTTGAGGTCAATTTATTGGGATTGACTATAAGTTCCCGTCACTGTTGTTTACTTAGCGAGCTAAGTAACTAAAAAGTATTTAGTTGTGTGTTTTTTAAAGATAAAAAAATACTTAAAAAAGAATAATATATATTGAAAAAAGTGTGAAATATTACTTTTAATTTCGGAAGCGGTGTCTTTGATTTCGTATTTTCGGTTTTTGCTACCGACTTGCTAATTTATTTCACCGAAATTTATTTTTCGCAATGTTTATTTTGAATGAAGGTCTTTTTTTAAGTTTTTAAACAATGTTGTGTGAATACTCAATTATTTTCACTATCTTAAGACTAAGCTATACGCTCAAAAAGTTATTTCGCCAACAAAAATGAATAGGTAGGTTAATTACGTTGGTTAGCAATGTATGCAATAGGTACTTATTGGCTTAATGTAGTGAAAAGATGCACATGATGTAACCTGTATACCAAATAGCTTTTTCAACTGTACCTACGCTAATATTGTCCCTCTTTAAAATGTTAAAACTTTAGTCCTACAGTAAAAGCTATAATGTACATCTTCTTAAGTTTCGCCTCATCTCGAACATCTGGACATCTGGATGTTTTGTCCAGATGTTCACGGTAGGCAACCAACCAATAATCGCGACAACAGGTCGTAGTGGAGCAAAAAGAAAAGTGAGTGGACTGTATAACATTTATAATATCTGTAACTGATTGCATAACTGACTTAAAGAAAAAGAACCTTATTGCTTACAATCGTACCTTTATAATATACCTGTATCTACAGGTGTACAGTCTTAAACTATACCTTGTTTTGCTGAAGCGAAGGCTTGCACCAGACTTGCGATATTTTATTACTATAAATATACATACATTACAATAAATCAGCGAGTGCGATTACTGCTACGCGGTGAGAGCCGATTCAGAGGGAATCGATTATAGTTTTAAAACTCAAGCGCTATCATGACGAAGCTAACAAACAACTTGCCTACGAGAACGTTCGAAAAAGTGTATGGACGCACTTAGTGCCGATTCTGACTACAACGTATCCCGGTGAATCGACCTATTACTAGGAGCCGACGTATAGGTACTCTGAAATTATCGTACAAGGTATATTGAAAGGCAATATCTGCTCCCTAGTTGGACAACACACGCAAATTGGGTGGATTTTATGGGGAAAGATGAAATAAATGTTTTACTACCACGCTAATTTATACTTAGAGGATTTCACAAAATTTTGGGAGAATTAAGAAGTTCAAATCACAAAAGATATCCCCAAGGACGAACAGCGCCAACTATTTTATAAAGAAACTGTGAGAGGATCATCTGATTGAAAGTACATTACCAAAATGCCTCTCGTTCTAGACTACGAACAAAAACTAGGCAAGTTTAAAACAATTGCGGTTTTGCAGTTTTTACAGTTGGTAAAACGGCTGCAGAAGAATGAAATCAAAGTCAAATTATTTATTTCAAATCGGCACTTATGATGCACTTTTGAACGTCAAAATTTCCAAAAAAATAGAATTGATTCTAGTTGCCCCTTCCAAAAGGTAGTTTCGTATGGAAAAGAATGGGCAAGAAACTCCACCGTAACTCTTTAAAAAAAAAAGTTTTACAATATTTTGTGATAATTATAAGTGAGGACTGATGCATCTATGGATCTAGAATAAACGGATGCATCTAGAATGAAATTACTATACCACAATAAGTAAAAAAAATAAATATATGAGTAATATTAAATAATTAAAATTATAATTTATTAATGGGATAGATACATGGTGCTCACATATTTACAAACATCGTGAAAGTATATGTTTTCCTAAAAAAACAAGTCTGTGTGTGAGTGAAGGTAATCACAGAATGTAAAATCAATGTCAAACAAATAATAAATTATACACTATCAACCAGTTTGATTTTGTCTAGACTCTAGATTGTCCTATGGAGTTGGACCAGCATGTTTCCAAGCCTTTTTATCCTGGATATAATCTTCTAATTTGTAATATGCTCGTTTACAAAGTGTCCTTTTAATGTGTTTTAAATTTTCTTTCATATAATTGCAATATTACACAAGGAATTTTGTTGTAACAGTTAACACAGTACCCCATAAAAGATGTATGTACTTTAGATAATCTAAAAAATGGTTGATCTATTTTATCATTATTTCTAGTATTACAATTATGTCTATCACTTATCTTGTTAAGAAGATGTATATTTTTTCTTAAATACATAATAATTATTTTCTTAAATGAATTGGCAAGGCAGCATCATAATATTAATCATTTTAATATTAATAGTCCCCTAAGTGATTCGTGGCGACGTAGATTATAAATGACTCTGAGAGCTCTCTTCTGCAAAATAAAGATGGATTCAATGTTAGCAGCCCGAAAATGCCAGTAAAATGCCATACGACATAATGCTGTGGAAGTAGCTAAAATAAACCAAACGCGCGGTTTCTATATCTGTTAGCTGTCTTATCTTTCTAACAGCATAAGCGGCCGAGCTTAGCCGCCCCGCAAGAGATGTTATGTGTGACCCCCATTGTAGTTTCTCGTCTAGAGTGATTCCTAGAAAAACTGTTTGATGAATAAATTCCAGTTTTCCTCCGTTCAATATGATATCACATTTGCTAATTCTAACATTAGGTAGCTTAAATCTAATACCTATATTTGGTTTTTTTTAATTTAGTACCAAATTATTTACCGTAAACCAATCATGGACCTGAAGAATAGCTATTCACGTCGTCAAGATTTTGTGACCGTCGGTCTATTTTAAAGATCAATGATGTGTCATCTGCAAATAACACCATCTTCGGTTACTTTTGAAGTAATTGGGGTAAATCATTAATGTAAACTAAAAAGAGGAATGGACCCAATATCGAACCTTGAGTGACGCCCATTGCCATTTCAGACCCTAATGAGTTTACGCCGTTTACTTGAACTTTAACCTTTCTATCTTTCAGGTATTATCTTATTAAATCAAGAGCTGTATTCCTAATCCCATAGTGCTCAAGTTTCAGCAGAAGTGTCTCATAGTTTACGCAATCGAACGCCTTAGAGAGGTCCCAAAAGATTCCAATGGCATCTTGTGCTTCCCAGGTGCTAAAAATGATCTTTATTAGGGTGACACTGACGTCAGTGGTACAATGCCCTTTAGTGAAACCGTACTGTTGTTCATGAAATAAGGAATTTTATAAAAGTGACGTAACATTTGATTGAGCATCAACTTTTCAAACACCTTACTGAGAACTGGCAGACTTGACACAGGCCTATAATAATTATTGAGTTCTTTACTATCACCGGATTTGAACAAGGAACTAGTTTACTGTGTTTCATGAGACCCGGAAAAGCTCCTTGGTCAACACTGGTGTTAAATATGAAAGCTAAATAGGGCAAAATGGTTTCGATGATAGATCTACAGACTTTTACAGACATTCATTAAAAGCTTTTATAACAGCCTGGGGGTTTGTATGCCGAAACCTAAACACCAAAGTGCATGCCTTTACATTCTTTCTAAGTAAGGCAGCAGAAAGCCCGGGTAAGGAATTTAATGTTTCAGTAGTTTTAAGGGGAATATTAGTAAAAAAAGTTTTCGACCTCCTGAGCTATCTGAAGTGATGGGCTCATGTGCAGTCTTTAAAAATTCAGTATTACGCTGTATTTTGCTACCTGTTTCATTATTTATTATTTGCCAGGCAGTTTATATTTTATCATCAGCTGATTTTATTTTATTGCTAATATAAAGAGTTTAAGCTATTTTGCAAAGAAAATGTTTGCAATGAAAAATACTTTCATCTATGTACAAACAATTCATGGAAGAGTATGCAGATCTTGGTCACGTGAAACTTACACCTCAGGTACATACTGACATCTAGATTTTACCGCGTCACGGTGTCTTGAGAGAAAACTTAAAAACAACAAAGTTGAGGGTCGTATTTAACGCCGCTCAACAAACTACGAGTGCCTTCAGTCTGAAATGTCATGGCAAAAGACGCCAATTTATAAAAAGATATTCAGGCTATAGTGGAATAGCGACCGAAATATAGTGGAAGTCTTACGCGAGAATCAAATTTCGACTCAAAACATTTTTGATTTTAAAGGTGAAGAATCAACCAAAACATTAGGACGTGGTTGGATTCCAAACAGCGCCAGCTTCCACTTTAACCGGCCTGTGTAAAACTCAAAACAGCTAATATAGAAATCCGAGTCCGCGTACCACTGGTCAGTTTCCCTCAGTCGTCAGTTTATTTAATTTGCCAGTTTCGTTGATTAGTCAGTTTCGCTGATTGGTCAGTTTTGGGGATTAGACAGTTGCGTCAACTCGACAGTTTCCAGTGTTCGCCAGTTTCGTTAATTCGTCAGTTTTATTCAATTCGTCAGTCAAAGGACAGTCGGAAGAAAAATGCCCACACGTCTGCTAATTTAATTATATACGTATTACGTAACATAACATCACGGCTGTTTCCTCAAAGGGCTAGGCAGAGATTTTTATTTAAAACTAATATATTAAAAAAAATTTGATTGTAAAAATACAACTTTAAGTTTGATTTAAATTGGGTTCCTTACATTTTCCACTTTTGTTTACTCAATCGTAAACATATATTTTACGTTGAGTGTACTAAACGGACGAATCGAGGAAACTAGCAACTACTGGAAACTATCGAGTTAACATAACTGTCTAATCAGTAAAAATGACCAATCAGCGAAACTGACTAATCAACGAAACTGGAAAATAAATAAACTGACGACTGAGGGAAACTGACCAGTGGTACGCGGACTCAGAAATCCTTACTCTCGCCATAACAAGATTAAATGACACTGGGTTGGCTCTCTCCAGTGACGGTTAAAGCCTAACTTCTATTCCAGAAACTCTGGATGAGAAAACTTTGCTGGGTAGACGTAGTGCCCAGCAACATTGAATCTGAGTGACTTGAACCTCAAAACAGAACTGCCGTACGTTAACAAAATAACAATGAATAGATTGATTGGCGATACACAAAAATGTGTCGAGTTATAAGGCTTCTGTGACGCAAGTGAAAAGGCGTAAGCTTCTAAGCTTGTGTTATTTACATCAAAGTGTTCAACGAACATGGCCAACTCAACGTAACTCTACTAGCTGCTCAAACAAGGGTGGCTCCAATGACTCAGAAAACAACATTGCCAACATTACCTAGATTAGAATTGTGTGGCGCACGGCACACCACTACTGGCTGAGTTGATGGAGAAAACCAAGCAAACATTCTGTGGATATAACATATTAATATATGCCTAGTCGGATTCTTAAGTTGTCCTGACATGGATTCAAGCTGAAACATCAAGATGCGAGACGTACATAGCCAACAGAGTTACAAAGATCAAAAGCGTCATTCCTGCAGCTTTATGCCGGAATCCCACAGACTGCGCGTCAAGAGGGATTTTGCCAAGCAAACTGATGAACTTCAACCTATGGTGGCAAGGCCCCGATCTTTTAACAAACCAAGATCCGTCAAGCGATATTCCTTGCGATTTCCTAACCAATTTTGGCTACATAAATCACGTTCAAATCAAAAAAACCTTCAAGAGAACAAAACTTACAGAGAGAATAACGAACATAACATAATAATAAATTACAAATATTTATGACAGCGTAACCGCCAACGATTCAGCGATGACAGCGTCTTCTCAACTTCGAAGTTGGTTAACTTCAAAAATGTGTACGCTGTCATCGCCTCAACAAGTCAAATGGCTACCTATACAATGGTGATCTACCACTGCAAAGGATCACTCCAGACTTCACCGGTCATGTGGAGGTTAAACACAACAAGGGTAGAGGCGTAAAAACTTCAAAAGGATACATAGACATATTTATATGTACGGTGACGAAAGCCGTTTATATTGAACTCGTGCCAGACCTTTCCACAGAAACGTTTATACCGGCCTTTCAAAGACTGCGTGCAAGGCGCGGCACCCCCAGGCACATGTACTCGGCTGTGGTACAAACTTTGCTGCTGCAAAGGTACTTCGTCAAGCATTTGAAGAGTTCAAACAATAATTGAAACCAGATCTCTTCAACGAACTGGCGAAATTGGAGGTGGAGTGGCATTTCATTCATTTTATTTAATTTAATGTAATTAATTTAATTTCTATTGTAATTTAATTTAATTTTGATGCGTGTAAATTAATTTAAATTTAAAATGGATTGTATATTTTATTGTATTTTTTTGTAATCTTACTATGGGTTTAATACCTGAATTAAACGATATAATAATTCTAATAATTACTATAAAACACATAAACGGTGGAGTTTCTTGCCCATTCTTCTCCATACGAAACTAACTTTTGGAAGGGGCGACTAGAATCAGTTTATTTTGTTTGTAAATTTTGACGTTCAAAAGTGCCAATTTGAAATAAATAATTTGACTTTGACTTTGATATACTTACATTACAAAAAATCGGCGAGTGCGATCACTGCTACGCGGTGACTAACATTAGAGAAAGGAATCGTCTACAATTTTACTTCTAAACACAATTTATACGCAATAAACCTAACGGAACCTTAATGATCTTCTCTTTACGCGCTTCAACCTGAATACCTCAACAACTCTGCAAGTGGACAACAAGGATCTTCTGACGCATGGCAAAATTACACCGTTATCTTGTTTTTCAATACAAAATCACAAAATGTTTACCCATAAAGCCTTCTCAATGTCATAAAAGCATCGAAAGATTTCTGAAGGAGGATTTATCAATTTCTTTCAGACTACATCAAGAGGAGTCATACACGAAATATCTGTTATATTAGATTTTTCGATGTCCGGCCCAGTACATTGTACTGTCAGAATAGTAAACGAAGATCAGAATGTCCTAGGATCTTACAAGATTACATCTAGCTGCAAAGTACTTAACCTTCAAGAGTTGGTCGAAGCCAGCGTAAGTAAATTATCTAAATATCTGCATGGAAAATCTCCAATCAGATTTAGAATCGGTTTTACGTGCTAAATAGATATATATAATAGATATATAATATAGATGTTTCACATCAAAAATCAAGCCACTAAATTAATTTTTTCATTCTCCTGCCCATATCCCAATTTATTTAGGGGTCGGCGCAACATGTCCCTTTCTTCCACACTTCTCTATTAGTCGTCATCTCGGTAGTCACTCCCTTTCTAGCCATATCATCTTTCACACAGTCCATTCATCGTTTCTTTGTTTTTTCCCTACTCTTATAGCCATCGACATTAATACTCAAAACTTTCCTCAGCCTAAATTCTAACACAATGATAAAAAATGGTTCATGAATGAAAGTAAAATATATAAAACAGTTACAGGGCTTTACTTTGTATGCACAAGCTTTGTTTATTAAAATGTACAAAGAAAAAAAAGATAAATCAAATATTTTATTATCTCTGAATATCAAAACGAAATTATTTGCAATATCTAAACGCATATGCTATTGCGATTTTGGTGGTAGTTTAATTATTTAAACTAATAAGAGACTTTTACTACCTAAGAGTTTTACAGGACTGGCACGCCACATTTGTGGCGATAAGTGCCCTCTTTGAGGAGTGGCTAAAGAGGCGCCACGGCGTCCTCACCTTCCGCCTGACGCAGGTCCTTACCGGACACGGTTGTTTCGGGAAATTCCTGTTCAGGATAAAGCGGGAGAAAACGCCCGAGTGTCACCACCGAGTGCATGGGAGGCCGTCACCTCCTCCTGCGAAGCAGTAATGCTCATGAAGGAGGAGGCGGGAGAGACAAGGTTCGCGCCCTCGCGCCCCTAGTCGCCGCAGGAGACGCCCCCGGCGTCGAGAGTTGCAGGCCGATTCCCGGCCACCGTACCACAGGGTTGCGGACGGTGAGCGATGGGTAGCTCGCCGTCCGATAAGGATCAGGCCCGGATCGACGGCGCGTTGTATTCCACCCGCGGCTCAAAGAGGTGTCAGTACAAACTGACGGGGTCCGTTAGGGCCAATGCCTGCCAGGGTTGCGAGTTTGTCCGAAAGTATCGTGGCTCTGGTACACAGGCAACGGAAGGAACACGGGTGGGTTTTAGTCAGTAAAAGTCTGACACGCGCTCCCGCTCCGTCCAGAGCGGGATAAGTTATTTGATAATTTCCGACCCAAAAAAAAAATTGTATTACAGGACAAGACGTTAATTATTGCTGTGATAATTCAGTTCTGTTCCATCAAATCTAACACATTTTGGAGAAGCAGACTCCTGTCTCTTGAAACACAAGAGCATTACCAGACGCATTTCAGACACGGATTTACATGGCCCTGACATGATCTGACCAAGATTATGTCCTGACAATAAAAGAGACTTTGACCCATGAGTTTGTTTCTCCATTTCTTCTCAGGGGTAGTCAGATAGGAAATGTCGACTACATCTAGTTTATTTTTAATTTTTAATATGACGTGTAAAAGTGTTTCCGATATCCTATTTACAGAACAAGCGATTTAATTTCATTTCTAAGCTTCGAAGCTTTTGCAAATACAAATAAATATAAATATTAGCTTAGAGTTAACGATAGTTAAATAAATCCACTAAGTATACGATTTTTGGAGAATTTAGCTATTAAAATCTATTGCTAAAATTTAGTCAGCATCAAATTAAAAATGTCTTGATTGTCAGATTTTAATGTCTAAAAGCTTATCTTTTTGTGTCGTTGTAAATTAGATTATTTACGTACTTGTTTTATTTGTTTTGTGGTGAAGTATAGAACACGAGGATTGTACGTAATCCAGGTATGCAGAGATGATCAATGCCATAGGTTACAATTGCTGCTAGTATGTGTGATGAGCATCTTATAGACCTCCACCGTATGCTCCACCATGTCGTCCGGGCGATCCACACTGGTAACACCCGGGCGTTTCCTCCCGCTTTATCCTGAACAGGATCCTCGCGAAACAAACGTGAGGACCTGCGTCAGACGGAAGGTGAGGACGCAGTGGCGCCTCTCTAGCCACTCCTCAAATAGGGGACTTATCCTCAAATAGGGGACTTATCGCCACAATTATGGCGTGCCCAAAAACGGCACCTGTAATTAGTCACATCACACTAATTTAATATAATATATCACATTAATATTATAAAGGCGAAGGTTTGTGAGTGTGTGTATGTTTGTTACTTCTTCACGCTCTAACGGCAGGACTAATTTTGATAAAATTTTGTATGAAGGTAGCTGACACCTTGGATTAAGACATAAGCTACCTATTATCCCGATATTCCCACGGGATCGAGCCTTACGCGGGTGATACCGCGGGGTGCAGCTAGTAATATTATAAAGGCGAAAGTTTGTGAGTGTGTTTGTTACTTCTTCACGCTCAAACGGCTCCACCAATTTTGATAAAATTTTGTATGGAGGTAGCTGACACCCTGGATTAACATATAGGCTACTTTTTATCCCGATATTCCCACGGGATCGAGCCTTACGCGGGTGAAACCACGGGGCGCAGCTAGTCCAACATAAAAACAACCCACAATTGTAAAATAATAACCTATGCTCGTATGAGTTTGACATGTCTGGTTATGTTTAAAGCAGTTATTTATGTAATTACTGAAGCATTACAATACTTATTATACATTCAAGACAGATTAGTGTGTATGTGAAATAAAATGTTTTGTTTTATACGAGCTGGTTGACATGTGGGTGAACTTGGCAGATCATTTCAAAAAAATGTGAGTTCTATTCGCATGCGGCTGAGTTCTATAGTTCCTGATACTTAAAAAAAATTGTTCTGACTTTTTTTCCTGAAAAAAGGCGAATGAAAATATGCTCTGCTAACTTCCGTTAGCAGATCAATTTTTCCAAAATTAAAATTTTAAAATTGATTTAGGCACTGAAAAAAAATCAATTTTGCATTTTTGGGGTTGAAACACTAGGGCCATGGGGTCCGAGTGCCCACTTAGTTTTTCGAGACATCGCCAAGCGGTTGGTCGACTCCTCACGTGACCAGAGGGCTGGCCTATTTTTCGGCCAAAGAATCAGCATTGCCATACAACGTGGCAATGCTGTCAGCCTTTTGGGCACTTTTCCCACTGAAAGCGATGCGGAAGAATTTTTTGATGCCCTATGATTTTTTTCCCCCCTTTGTTATATAGGTACTTACTTGTACATATTATTATTTTTATTTTAAGTTTGTTTAGTTTTTAAATTATGTAAATACTTTCAAAATTCCTTTAGGCACACAATGGTGAGTTCTATAGTTCCTAATACTTTTCCGGAAGAGTTCTGTCGACCTAAACCAATAAAAAAATAAAACAACAATAATGACCCATTATTAAAAAAAGATAATAATTTTGATAAAACAGCCGTGAATGACATAATTTGTGGATTTTGGTAGATTCTTCAGGTCATGATTTGGTCAAGACCATAGTAACAAAAAAAAAAAGTAAATGAAAGCAGAAGACTCAAAACAGTATCAGCAGAGCCTTGTGAAAAAGTTAGGTTAGAAGACATAGGAACTTCATACAGTGATTCAGTAAGAAGGATGAAAAGAAAACTGAGTAGGACTGGGAAGTGGGAAACCCTCGTTTCCTAATGCACCGATGACAGGAATATTTAAAAACATGCAATATTAACCAAGAACGCTCACTCAAGTATTAACAGAGCATGGGTAAAGGTTTGAGTAAGTTGAAATCAAGATTTCATACAGTGATTCAGTAAGAAGAATCGAAAAAAAAGTTGAGTATGCCTAAGGAGCTAGAACTCCTCGTTTTCTAATGCACCTATGACAAAGCTATCCTAAAACATGCAAAAGTAATCTAGAACTCTCACTCAGGTATCAGCAGAGCATGGTTGAAAAGTTAGATTAGTAGAAATCGAGATAGTATTCAGTGATTCAGCAAGAAGGATCAAAAAAAATTAAATAGGACTGGGAAGCGAGAACTCCTGCAATGCAACAGAACTATTTAAAAACTTGCATATGTAACCCAGAACTCTCACTCAAATATCAGCAGAGCATGGGTAAAGGTTCGAGAAAGTTGAAATCAAGATTTCATACAGTGATTCAGCAAAAAGGATAAAAAAAAATTGAGTAGATCTGGGAAGCGGAAACTCCTCGTGTTGAAAACATGCAACAATTACCAAGAACTTTCACTCAAGTATCAGCAGAGCATGGGTAAAGGTTTAAGTAAGGTGAAATCAAGATTTAATACAGTTATTCAGTAAGAGGGATCAAAAAAAAAATAAGTAGTACTGTGGAGCAGGAACTCCTCGTTCCTTAATGCATCGATAACAGAACTATTTAAAAACATGCAAAAGTAATCTAAAACTCTCACTCAAGTATCAGCAGAGCATGGGTAAAGGTTTAAGTAAGGTGAAATCAAGATATTATTCAGTGATTCAGCAAGAGGGATAATTTTTTTTTTTAGTAGGACTGGGGGCAGGAACTCCCCATTTTCTGATGCACCAATAAAGGAACTATCCGAAAACATGCAAAAATAATCTAGAACACTCATAAAGGTATCAGCAGAGCATGGTTGAAAAGTTAGATTAGTTGAAATCGAGATATTATTCAGTGTTTCAGTAAGAAGGACCATAAAAAAAAATAAGTAGGACTGGGGAGCGGGAACTCCCCATTTTCTGATGCACCAATAAAGGAACTATCCGAAAACATGCAAAAGGGACTTAGAATTCTTACTCAAGTATCAGCAGAGCATGGGTAAATGTTTAAGTAAGGTGAAATTAAGATATTATTCAGTGATTAAGCAAGAGGGATACATTTTTTTTTAAAGTGGCATGGTTTTGGATAGCTCTGTTGTAGGTGCACCAGAAATCGAGGAGTTCCTACTCCCCAGTCCTACTAAACTTTTTTTTGTTATCCCTCTTGCTGAATCACTGAATAATATCTTGATTTCACTTTACTTAAACCTTTACCCATGCTCTGCTGATACCTGAGTGAGAGTTCTAGATTACTTTTGCATGTTTTCGGATAGCTTTGTCATAGGTGCATTAAAAAACGGGGAGTTCTAGCTCCTGAGGCGTACTCAATTTTTCTTTCGCTTCTTACTGAATCACTGTAGGAAATCTTGATTTCAACTTACTCAAACCTTTATCCATGCTCTGTTAATACTTGAGTGAGAGTTCTTGGTTAATTTTGCATGTCTTCAAATAGTCCTGTCATCGGTGCATTAGGAAACGAGGGTTTTCCACTTCCCAGTCCTACTCAATTTTCTTTTCATCCTTCTTACTGAATCACTGTATGAAATCTCAATGTCTTCTAACCTAACTTTTTCACAAGGCTCTGCTGATACTTTTTTGAGACTTCTGCTTTCATTTACTTTTTTTTTGTTACTATGATCTTGGTTACTAATCATGGCCTGAAGAATCTACCAAAATCCACACATAATTTGTGGATTTTGGTCATTCACGGCTGTTTTATCAAAATTTGTGTCTTTTTTTAATAATGGGTCATTATTCAATTCATTTATTATAATAGACAATTTTGATCCATAATGGTTAGTAACAACAGAAACGTATAACTATGTTAGTATGCACAATATCAAAATACAAGAATAACAACACAATATTATAATAACTATAAAATAATAATAATTGAAACATTTCATTTTACCGCCAACAACAATGCTCACCCAAAGCGAGTGTATCGGACACTGATAATATTTACTAGCAATTATCTTCAGAATGTCATTGCTACCGCCGCGTACTCTGCCCAGCAGCGACGCCACTCGTTTGCGTCTTAATGCATAAAAGTCGTCTGTACGCGCTTCAGCAAACATCGTGGACGCACTGCAGAACCGCGGCAACCGCAACAACATCCTGAAGATATTATTATATTGTACCCGCAGAGCGCTGTATGGCCCTTTGAGTATAATTAACCCACAGGCTGCTCGTGTATAGTGATTGGCAGTAGGCTTTGAATAATGCTAACTTCACTTCAACTGAACAACGAGCAAACCTGCGAGCCAACATATTACCCCGAACAGCCAGCGCTCTGCTTTCACGTTCAATATCATCGTCGTCCTTCAGGTTGTCAGTGATAATATGCCCTAGATATTTAAAACTTTTTACTCTAGTAAGAGGAGAACCGTTGAGACAAATAGGTGGCAGCTCATGCAAGGTTCTGCCATCAGGGCCGAAAACCATACACTCGCTCTTGGTCGCATTGTATATGAGGCCATGACTTTCAGCATATCGCTCACAAACCCTCAGTAGGTTGCGAAGCCCCTATTGACGGGCTCAGCAGCACCATATCATCGGCATAGCTTATATTATTTACGGCCACGCCGTCAATGTGACAGCCAGCATGCATGCTGCTGAGCTCGCCAACCAGGTCGTCTATGTACACATTAAAAAGAGTGGGTGAGGTAATTCCCCCTGCCTCACCCCGCATTCTAGTCTGTACTCCTCAGACAAGCAATTAGCCCATTTCACAACATTCAATTGATTGCCATACCAAAATTTTAATAACTCCACTAGTTCTGTGGGTACATTTTGTTTACGAAGTTTATCCCACAGGACCTCATAAGAAACCAGATCGAATGCTTTGCTCAGGTCTAGGTAGCAAGCGTAAGTAGGTGTCTTACGATCTAAATAATACCTAACTGTGTGCTTCAAGCAGAGAATAGCACTTTCCGTAGAAAGGCCAGGTTGGAAGCCGAATTGCGCGTGATGCAGATTTAATTTTTCCTGATATGAGTATTGACTAGACTATCCAATACTTTAGCTAGGATCGTAGCAAGGGAGATGAGACGATAATTACTTTTATCACCAATATCTGCAGTTTTACATTTAACAATTGGTATGACTGTAGTTTTCATGAGGTCCCGGGGAAGATACTTATGACTAATACACAGCGAGAAAAACATTGCCAATACTCTGGGTAAGTGACAGCTCGCATGCCGTAGGTGTTCGACACTCAAGCTGTCATGTCCAGGCGATTTACCTCTAGTCATGTTGTCAATAATACTCTTAACGTCCCTAGGCCTAACTTGCACAATGGTCGCAGCATCTGGCTGGAGGCAGCATTGTCCCGACTCCGGACAATCCGGAGACACACGTGGGCTTGCCTTAAAATGAGCTTTAAATATATTAGCTATTTTATGAGGATCTCTTTCAGCGTTTACACATTCAGCTAGATTTTGTTTTATGTTTAATTTATTAGTGCATTGCCAGAACTTTTTGAAGTCATGATTAGTGCAATGTGATGCCAATATGTCCATTATAATTTGTTCGTCATGGTTTTGACACCACTTAAGGCGTGATTTGAAAATTTTCCTACTATAACACATTGCATCATAAACACTGCCAGATGAGGGCCTCCCATGACAGACCCAATTCATGAAATTAGTTTTAGCCTCATCATGTGCTTCCTTTACATGCTTATTCCAGCCACACACCGGTTTTCTACTGTGACGTCTACGACTCGTAATATTACAGCTTTCTATACTAGCCTCCTGCAACGTTTTTATAATACTGTTATACATCCTATCTATGCTTCCATGATGTCCTAGATTGTTACAACATTTATCAGCGCATTTCTGGAATTCTTCCGAAAAATCGATACATTTGAGAATATTATTACAAATTTCATGATACCGCAGAATTTGTGCTAGTGTTTTATTCCCCCAAACTATTTTGTTAGGTATATTATCTAAATTGGTTGTCTTATGCCTTACAATATTATAATTACACTCTATTTCAACAGGAAAATGATCGGACCAGAAAACGTTATAATGTATTTTTATGTTAGATATAATTTTATAACCCATTTCAGTACAAACACAATGGTCAAGCCACCTACATGAACCATGAACGTCACTAATGAAAGTATAGTCACCTGCATTAAGTCCTAGGCGTTCCGTGTCCGCACATACCCATCTTTGTTCTCTACAAAAGCTCGTTAGTTCATTATAGAAAATACCACCCGGGTGGGCGTTAAAATCTCCGAGCACGAACACCGACTCCACGCCACTACTGTCCACTATTGCACATATTTCACTCAAGCATTCCGTGAACTCGATAAGTTTGTCACCGGACTCAACAGGCATGTATACACAACAAATTAGTACCGCACATTCATTAGTCGCCACTACTTTACAAGCCGCTTACCTGTCACTATTACAGTCCACGGGAGTCACGGACATAAAAGCACCTTTTCTCCATAGGATAGCCAATCCGCCATAAGGTCTTCCTTTTAGACATCCAGTCGACACTTATAGTTCCCAGCAGTGGGATATCATGTGGAAGTAACCACGTCTCCTGAAATGTAATTATATCTGCCTTCCCACAAAACGACCTCACACATTCTATCGATCGCTTTAGGCCTTTACAGTTAAATGTCATAATTTTACTATGTTGTGTGTCACTCATCTATTAATTATTATTGTTAGTTATCGTGTCAGGGCGCTTATCCGCAGTTCGGTACTGATAATGTACAAACCGACGAAAAACTATCCGTTTCGGCCACATGGATTCATTTAAGAATAGTTGTAACGTATAACTCGGTACAAAAATTTTATAAGCATTATATTTATTTTCATTCTTGATAGATAACTTTGTAAGTGTAACTTTTTCTCCAGTTTTCTTTAGAATATAATTGGTGATATCATCTATTGAAGTTTCTCTGTGAACATTCGGTATATAATATTGGTAATCTTTTCTCTGCTGCTTTGAAATTTAAATCTGCATCTTTTGTGGCACTACCAACTTTTCCACTAAAATTATTCTTCCGTTTAGGCCTTTGAACTACTGTCCACTCATTACTTTTCTTCGCTTCGTTTGCTTGCACAACATTATTTTTACGCAAAACTTCGGCCATCGTTATTCCTCTATTTGGGGACACAGTAATACAGTCATCGATTGATTCCTTCGGTGCAGCAGGCGGCGGCGGCGGCGGTGACTCATCGCCACGGCTCAGCTGTTGTGAATCGGAAACCGGTTCGCTTTGCTGTTGAACACACGATTGTTGTCCTACCATGTTACCACAATCATTCTGTTTACAGGTACAGTTACCGTCGCCAACTGGAGCTATTGTTGATGTCGGCACTAGACATTCCGTTGATTCCTTTTCAATTTTGCCAGTGTCGTAATTTAATATTAGTCCTATGGGCCCACTGTCAAGTTCACAGCCGGACATCTTCCGATACCCTCCTCTTTTCTTTTTATTGATATTGCAATCGAAGTTGTTAACGATTGATGCTTTCTTTACATTATCAAGGTCTAAACGCAATTGATTCAATTGTTCCATAGTAGCACACTCACTTTTAAGTGTTTTTATTTCACTTTGCATCAGCACAATGTCTTTGAGCAATCTCGTTGCGTCGATATGATCGAACGTACCTGGGGGTAGACGGTGCAGTTCTCTCGCCACAAAAATCGGGATTTTCTCAGGATCCACTCGTTTTAATGTACTTATGATATCTACAAGATTACGTTGATTTTTGCCATCACCTTTACGCATAGTTTTCTTAACTGCTGCGATCGAGTCAAACAACAAATTTTTCGCCGCATCAACTTCTTTCTCCAGGAAGGACGTTGCACACAGACGTATAATGCTTTCTTCATCCATTACATGCATTTTTGATTGAATGAACGCTAAAACTTCATTAATCACTATATTACAGTGAATACATTTTATAGTATTTGACGACATTGTCGATCACTACACAAACAACAGCGGTGCGCGCGCGCGTGCGTACGTTGCATATTTTCATTCGCCTTTTTCAGGAAAAAAAACCAGAATAATTTTTTTTAAGTATCAGGAAGTATCGAACTCAGCCGCATGCGAATAGAACTCACATTTTTATGCTCTGCTGGGAAATGATCTGCCAAGTTCACCCACATCTGGTTGACCTCGGTCTCTTTAACACTAGCACTGCATCGCTTTGATGTATGGTGGCAGGTGGCATTAAAGATATAGGTATTACCTATATTCAATTTTTTTTTTTCTCTAATAAATGAATACCTAATTATATTTACTCCGTTGTTTAATTTTGTGTTTCCCTGGTTAATAAGTAGTTAAACTATTAAAAATATATTTTAAAGAAAAATAATAGTTTCGAATATACAGTATGTGTCTATCAAAAACCCTGTTGTTTCTTTTAGGGACGTAGGTATACATTTACCTACAAGCACAACATTGGTGGAATTATAATTTAAAAAAAAATTAAGCATTGGCTAGTCGAGAAGTCAAAATCAAAGAGTAGGTAAAGAAATCAGTTAAACATTACAAATATTAATAATTAAATATTTATTTTAATTATTTTTGCAGAACAGTTTTTATAAATGACTTGCTTTATTACGTATGTATACCGATTCCTAAAACGTAGGTAGAAGGAACAACAGGGTTTTTGTTACATATTGTATACTAAAGTCACATTTTTGAAACTAATTATTACCGGTCATAGAGCCATTATTTTTTTTCCATTTTGTCTGTGGAGTTTTGCTAGCTCATTTAACTTGACCTTGAATATTCCGTTTTCGATAGGTCTACATAATTATTTAACAAACAAAAACGACTGAAAAAAAATTGCAGTCGATTCTGCGGAGACTACTTTATTTCGATACTAGAGTCGACCAAAAGGTCGGGACGATTTAAAAAGTACTGAAAATGTATTGTAAAAGCAGAAAAAAACACGTAAAGTTGATTTAAGGCTCTTACGGCGCAGTTCATTGATCTTAAAGACATCAACGCGTCGAGTTCGCTTAGTTTCCCATTTCGCTCCATTTAAAGGTGTGCGCACACTTGACAAAAACCGTATTTTTATCTATCATAGACAAAATTCTTTTGACAAGTATCAAAACAAGTTTTTCTGTCCATTTTGATAGCTGTGACTATGATAGAGCGCTACAAAGACCTTTTGGCACCTGAATGACATTAACAGGGAGCAACTTGTTGTCAACTTGTCAAATCAAATCTTGTCAAATTGTATTTCAATTTCAAGATGGCGTCGTCAGTTCCGATTTTCGCGACGCGCCAAAAGAACCTTGTACTGTTTTGTTGCGTGTGCGCTGTCATTGTCGTAAGGACACATTTTCATGTTGTGAATCGCCCAGTTAGCTGGGAACGTATAGGTCGATCGTTTTAGAAGTCCACTTAGCGAATGAATACTAGCGGGTTGTTTTTCCTCTAACAGGCATTTTTTTATGTTTAAAATCTTGTTTATGGGCTAATTTTATTTTATATACTTCACATATCTTATGTGGTGCGTCGAAATGTAAGGGAAAACTTGATCTTGAAAAGTCTTTTAATCGTTATTCGCAACTGCATCGATTGGCATCATAAAAATAAAACGTGAGAATTGGCGAGGCGTTTTTGTACCTGACCAGTTTTCCAAAATCTGTGAATGCAGTTAGCAATTACAAATACAAATACAAATACAAATACAAATACAAAATGTTTATTTCTGTACCAACTAGTATACATTAGTTTATGATTGGAGCCTCCTTTTAAGCATGATGACGCCTGTGTTAGGAGACTCCGCACTTCCTTAGCTTTGGCTGTTTGTACTACTTACAGAATTATTTTCACTATTTTCCTAAAAATACATTAATGTGGGTGTGTTGGGTGTGCAGGGTGTGTGGTGTGTGAGAGGTGTATGCGGTGTGTAGAGCGAGTGTGGTGTGTGATATGTTTGAGGTATGTAAGGTGTGAGAGTTGTGTGGTTGGTGTGTTTGTGTGTATGAGGGATGATGTGCGTGTGGGAGTGGCGGTACCAGTATTAACTAATTTCCACTTATTATAACAAAAATTCAATATCTGCATAAGTGCGCGATTTTAACCATTCTATTAACATTTTCTTAACTTTATGAAGATATTCAGTGTAAATGTATATGTCCTTATTTATTTTATTATATAACCGTGATGATTGATTATTATATTGCGTAGCAGCAAAATTGGTTTTAGTTTGTGTGACTTGAGCAATAATATCCTTTCTCCTTTTTAATGTTATGTTTTTATCATATGTAAGTGTCTTATGTTTTTTCAAGATCACGGCACAGATATATAGTTTCCTAACAGATAGCAGGCCGCTGATCTCATATAGACTTTCAGTGGGGAATATCCGTTTCTTAAAATACATTATTTTTATCAGACCTCTTTGCGCACGTTCCACGTCTATAAATTTTGATTTTGCTGCCCCACCCCATACAGGTATACAGTAGACTATCACAGATTGTGCAAGGGCTGTGTAGATTTCATTTAGAAGATTTCTTTTGACGCCCCCCTTTGTGGCTACACCTGCAGGGATTACGTATCTCAATGATTTAAATATCCATCCCAACTTTCGTATTCTACCAGCAACATGTTCGAGGTGGGAGTACCAACTTAAGTGCTGGTCAATTATAACCCCTAAATATTTTGTCTGTGATACTTTATTAATTACAGGACATGTACAGGCATAATTCATGGCTCGTTTACAGGAATGTATTTTTATATTTAAGTCTTGATCTGGTTGTGAGCGATTTCTAATTGTAAAACATATATAATTGGTCTTGGATGCGTTTAGCGTAAGAAGATTTTCATTAAGCCAATTTGCAATTTGAGCCATACCTATTTCAGTTTTGAGCTTTATTTCGGACCAGTTATCCCCATAAAAGACAATGGAAGTATCATCGGCGTAAGAAAAAATTTTTGCGCTTTCTACTTTTAAGTTACATAGGTCGTTAATGTACATTAAGAAAAGTGTTGGTCCTAATACGCTTCCTTGAGGCACGCCGAATGATACCTCCACGTCATTACTGAGGTATGTCCCTATCTTAACTCTCTGCCTTCTGTTTGAGAGATAATCTTTGAAAAGCATAAGAGGGGTTCCCCTTATTCCAATTCTTTCTAGCTTGGACAAAAGGGTTGGAACAGCAACGGTGTCAAAGGCTTTTTTTAGATCAAGGAATACAGCCAGACACTTTTTCCCTGAATCGACATAGTCAGTTACCAGCGAGCTAAGCGCTGAAACTGCATCCTCAGTTGATATTCCCTGTCTAAAGCCAAATTGTGTAGGTGATAATATTTTAAATTCTTTTAGATAATGTAAGAGTCTTATATTAATAATTTTTTCTAAAACTTTGGATAAACCTGGTAAGACAGAAATAGGTCTGTAGTTATTGACATCGTCGCTGTTCCCTCCCTTGTGAACCGGTGTAATAATAGATTGTTTCAGTAGTGTCGGAAAGATACCTTTTCTAAAACAGAGATTTACCAAATGAGTAATGACAGGTACAATTTCCTTGCCAATATACTTTAGGAATTTTGTTGGAATATTATCCCACCCTGGAGCACTGTCGGATTTCAAACCCATCAGAACACTTTCTACTTCCATGGGGTCAGTGTCCAAGAGACCAAAAGAATTAATTTGTGTTGGTGGAATGTTAGATTGGCGAGAAGTATTATTAATTGGAATTTGCTGGGCTAATTGCTTTCCAATGTTAGCAAGAAAACTATTAACTGAGTTCACTGATGCAGTTGGAGAGGGTAGGATATTTAATAATTCAGTACTTTGATTTTTAGGTTTATTTGAGTAAGTAATTGATTTTATATTTTTCCATAATAATTTCGAGTTCGTAACCGATTTAGCAAGCAATTCTCTTTCGAATTTTCTTTTCAATTTTTTTAAAAGATTATTACAGTAATTCCTGTAACGAATATACGTTATTTTTAAAATGTCATTATACGAATCTGATCGATAACTTTTTTGTAATTTGTTACGATTTTTAATGCATTTTAATAATCCTGGGGTGATCCACGGTTTAATTATACGTTTGTTACTAGCGATAACTTTTGTGTCAGTGTTGTATTTAATAGCATCAATCAGTTTTTGAATAAGTTTATCTGTTAGCAAATCCGGGTTGTCACAAAAAAGCAGTTCTGCAAGATTTTGTTCTTGTAAATATTTTAGTGCATTTTCAAAGTTTATGGTCGTGGTGATTTTATTAGCAGTTTCGAGACTTTTTATTTTGGAAAGTGATAAAAATGTAGTATAGTGATCGGTAATTGTAGTTTTTAAGACGGCAATTGAAGCTGATGTCTTTTTTTTATGAATCCTCAACATGAAATGGTCTAGACAGTTCCGTTCTCTGGTCGGTAATGTATGACCAGGTAAAATACCATACGTAGACAACATGTTAAGATAGTTCACTCGGTTTTTTTTAACATGAGACATTTCTACATCTTTCGCTGTAATGTTGATATTTATGTCTCCCGCTATTATTATGTTTCTTTGTGTAGGTAACGTATCTAAGTGCTGACTCAGTGAATCTATAAACCTATCCAAGTTGGTGTTGCATGGAGACCGGTATATACACAGAAGAGTGTTATCTAGAATGTCTAATTGTAGACAGGTCGCCTGGTCTAGCCGAATTTCTTGAATTTTTGATTTTAACGTTTTTTTAACGAAAATTACTACTCCATCATTTTGATTCATCTGCCATGTTGATACAAAAGACTGATAATTGCTGAGTTGAGGTATATGTTTGTTCTTATTCAATCTACATTCTGTCAATACTATCACATCTGTTTCGAATTCAAAAGTAGACATCATAACGACAAAATCATCAAAGTTGCAGTATATACTTCTTATGTTCTGAGATAAAATAGTGAAATCGCTTTTTTTGACGCATATATGATCAGAAAGATTTGAAGGATCACATTCAACTGCCCTTGCAATTTCAATGTTGTCTATGTCATTGATTGTTTGCAATGTGTTACTCATAAATGATACCAGATATTATTGAGGTCATCACAAGGCGGTCGTAAATACCACATTGTACATAATAACGGTAAACTATGAGAGAAAGTATCGAGCTAATTGTGTGAATATTTCCAA
The DNA here is from genome assembly GCA_963921375.1 of Tiliacea citrago. NCBI lineage: Eukaryota > Metazoa > Arthropoda > Insecta > Lepidoptera > Noctuidae > Tiliacea > Tiliacea citrago. The sequence continues at coordinate 27,722,024 of OY992780.1, forward strand.
TTGTGTATGTTTTTTTATGAAAGAATGATTTCGAATATTTATTTTTAATTTTATGTTCTTTTTTATAATTAATATATTTATGAAACTGGTCTAGTAATTTAATGTGTATTTCCGAATTCATATGTGTTAAGTGAAAATTAGGTGCACGCTTGATAAACTGTTTTTGTGTTATGGTGCAGATAGACAGCTTTTGTTTTATATGTTTGTGTGAGTTTGTATTATTGAAATGTACATGTACATTTAGTTCGTATAGACTGAATGTAGGCATGTGTATAATGAGCTTAGAGTATTTGTGTGGGTTAGGATTACAAAAAGTTATTAAAAATATAGAAAAAATATTAGATAAGTACCTCATTGCTACGCAGTTACTGCTATGATAGACTGGCAAGAGATAACGTATGATAAATGATGCATGACTAAAAAAATACACTGCAAATAGTCATGTTTTCACTAAAAGTTTATGAATTTGTTCTTCACTTCTTACAATTACTTTTTGCGCTTGATCATCCTTTCTTATATATATTTTGCCATATGCAGTCCAGCAATATTTATACTCTCCAGTTTTAATTAGATCTCTGGCAAGGAAATACAGTCGAGATCCCTTAGCTGTTAAATGCTCAGACAAAAAGATAGGGGTGTCTCCTTGGGACTTGAAGCCAAGATGTTTGCAGCATAGCTTGGACTGATGTTTTTTATTGAATGACTTTCCCTTTTTTAGTATCTCATTTTTTATAAGAGTGGATCCAGTTTCCACAACAATGGGAGTATTTTGGATGTCATTTTTTCCCTGCACTCTATAAATGTCCTTTATGTCAGACTTGGTTAGGGAACAGTCTATACCTTTGGAAAGGGTCATAACTAAGCCAATAAGATCTTCTTTAGTTTCTCCAGCTATTTTCGGCACATTTTTAATCACAAAGTTGGCCTTACGGCTTCCTGTTTCCATTTCTTCTATTTTATTCTCCAAGAGCATAATATATTTCTTGTCTTCTTTCGACTGCTGTTCCAACAGAGATATTTTGTTTCCCAATTCTTGATTTTGTGACGCAAGGTGTGTGATCGTATTTTCTATGTTCAGATTAGTTTGTTGTATTTCTTTTAAAGTTGAGGTGACTTCTTGTGTCTGCTGAGTCAGCATAAAAGCCAACATTTCCTTAACTTCTTGTTTAAAGTTATCCAGCTGTTCCCCAATGAATAAGTCCTCGCGGCTCCTTTTAGACCTCTGGGTCACAAAATTAGGTGGCGTTCGCTTTGCAACCGTTTCCATTTGGTCAATCTCCGTCTCTGAAGAAGATTTATTCATCATCGAGGTCATCTTGTCAATTGGAATTTCGTGTAACAAAGATGCAATACAAGTCCGTACGATTACAAAAATATTCTATTATTTTAATGCGCAAGCGGCGTAGCCGATCCCCCTCCAGACCACTGTGTGAGGTATCGCGTAGCAGATAAGCATCGACCGTCGCGTCGTAGCACTGTAGCAGCGTAGCACTCAATGTGGGACCGTAGCAGCGCGCGTGACGTATATCAACAATTACTCGTAGGCAGGAGACTAATTACGCGCGATGACGCAGACGTTGACTCGGCGCAGCGGCTACGCACTTGACACGACGCTCGCCGCGGCCCGGGTTCAAATCTCACCAGTTGTCCGCGAGATTTTTTCAATGTTTCGAAGTGATGATTTATCCAGCCGCAATCTCTTCGATGGCGCGCCCGTCGACAGTGCGGATTGTAAGAAAGAGATTTCCGACACAATCCAATATGGCCGTTGCACTCAATGGACACTCTCGAAAGATAGACAAGGAGGGCCCGAGTTTAGATGTGGAGTCGCTCGGTTTAAAGAAATAATTAAATAATATTTGATCCCAACGAAGTGGGCAGGATTTTGATGAGCTTAAAATCTGACAGTGCACCTGGCTGGGACAATGTAACAACTAGATTCTTGAAATACATAGGCCGTGAAGTTGTTCCAATCATAGCCCACTTAGCTAACCTCTGCTTCACAAAGGGGGTCTTCCCTGCGCCTCTTAAGCAATCCATCATCATTCCGGTTCACAAGGGTGGGGACAGAGATGATGTCAACAACTACAGGCCGATATCCATTTTACCAGCTATATCTAAAATAATAGAAAAACTAATAAATAATAGACTCTTAAAATATCTACACAAATTGAATATCCTAAGTAACACTCAGTTTGGATTTAGACAGGGTAGGTCAACTGAAGACGCGGTTGCTGCCCTCAGTTCTCTAGTAGCTGATAATCTGGATAGGGGCAGTAAATGTCTGACTTTGTTTCTGGACCTAAAAAAGGCGTTTGACACCGTGTCTGTTCCCATCCTAATAAACAAACTGGAAACGGCTGGGGTAAGAGGAATCCCGCTCAAACTTTTTCGAGACTATCTTTCAAACAGGAAGCAGAGGGTTAAAGTGGGAGAACATGTAAGTTTCGACGCGGATGTCACTTTCGGAGTCCCCCAGGGAAGTGTGCTAGGGCCTACGCTTTTCCTGCTCTATATCAATGACCTCTGCAATCTCAAAATCAACAATGCAAAAGTATTTTCTTATGCCGACGACACTGCTGTCGTCTTTACTGGGAATACCTGGCGTGAAGTTGCCTTAAGTGCTGAAGCTGGTATGACCCAAATAGCTAGATGGCTCATAACTAACCTACTTACATTAAACACAGCTAAAACAAATTACATATGCTTTAGTATTTCAAATCGTACTCAACCAAGTGCAGATCTCCGTATAAGAGTGCATACATGTGCTGATGCACATAATTGTTTATGTCCAACACTAGACAGAGTATCACAGACGAAATATTTGGGTATTGTTGTTGACCATAGATTATCGTGGCATCCCCAGCTTGAACAAGTTACAAATAGGATTAGAAAACTGAGCTGGATCTTCAAAACTCTGAGGCATATTGTACCAAAAAATGCTCCTACAAACACAAACACCCCCAGACATCTCCTCAACGAAATATACTTGGCTTTGGTACAATCTGTCTTAGTGTACTGCATCCCCATATGGGGAGGAGCGGCTAAGACTAAATTTATTAATCTTGAGCGGGCACAACGTGCTCTGATTAAACTAATGTATTTTAAGAGGATTAGATATCCTACCCAAAGTCTTTTCCAAATTAGCGACTTACTCTCGGCGAGAAAACTATACATAGTCAAAACTATTCTAAAGTTACACAAAACCCTACCTTATGTCCCTGGCCAAACCTTGAAAAGAAGAAAAGACATAATAGCAGTAGTTCCCCAGACGAAAACCAAGTTCGCCAGCATACAATATAAAAAACGCTCAGCTCACCTGTACAATAGATTTAATAGAGAGATTTATGTACATAACAAGAAACAACATGAATGTAAAAAAATACTAACTAGTTGGATTAAACCACTTACCTACGAAAACACGGAGGCATTACTAAAATAAAATACAAACCGAGAACATTTTCTATCCCACACACTCACGCAGTCATAAGCACACCAAACACACCCCTTCACAGACCCACGCTTATATTCTCAACACTCACTCATCCATTCTCCCTACACAACATAACCCCTCCCCCATACAGTATTACATCATGCATACAGGATCACATCATACACTCGCTCACACACCCCTCCCCATACACTCACTCAAACACCCCTCCCCATACACTCACTCACACTGAACCATTCCCCGCAGTGACAAGCTCATTTACTTTCTCACTTTTAGTTTTTATATATCTTAATTTTGTATTTTTCATTGTCTATTTTTCTAATTTATTTTTTTCTGTAGTTATTGTTTAAAAAAAAACAAGTTTGCTAATGTTTTAATTTATGTTATGGAAGAGTGGAGTTTCCTGACACAGGCTTTAGACGCCTAAAAGGAAACTCCTACCACTAGTTTGTAAGAAAAAACTTGGCAAAAACAATAAATATTTTTTCATTTTTTTTCATTTTCAATATTTAAATTCGAGAAACAATCGCACATTTAGAAACACGTCCGATCCGAACCGCCGCCAGAAGGAAGAGGATTATTAGGAGATATTAGGACTGAATTATTCAAAAAGTTAAGGACAGTCTCCTAAGAAACTTTTTCTCTAGCTACAACGGTTAAGTTACCTGCCCCGTTTGAAAAATGCACCCGGTACCTACCTAAAGTTACAAAAAAAGTCCACGCTGTATACTTTCTAAAAATGGTTTGCTTTTTCGGAACCTATGTAAGTGTTTATGGTAGGTAGTTATTTACTCCAAAAAACTATCATGATGAATAATAAAGTAGATAGGTAGGTAAGTACCTACCTAGGTAGATGAAAACATAACATCACACCTATATCCCCTAAGGAGTGGACAGAAGTGTACCTCAAGTATTCATTCCTGCTGGGGAGTTTGTTGCGCCACTTCTTCCCAGCTAAAGCACTAGGAAGTGGTGAAGGGTGGGCGTTTTTGGGGGACTGTCTTATGTTATTTTGAATACCTAAATGAGTTTTGATTTTTGATTATGATCTTACATTTTCACCAGTCACGTTGAAGGCCCATGCAATAAGTAGGGTGCGAGCATAGAAACTCAATTTGACACCTTCTTCTTCATAATTTCAGCTGGAAGACGTCCACTGGTGCATAGAGGCCTCCCCCAAATTGCCACACCGACCGGTATTACGTTATCCACATCCATTGAATTTTCAATTTATCCTATTTTTTTTTATATATCCGAATCATGATCTGCTTTGCCTTTTTCCAACTCTGTCCCAACAGTTTGCAGTCTAAACGCATGGAGCGACTGTATAAGTATCTAAGCTCCACAACATAGTTACTGGTTTACGGGTGCTAAACATGGTCGGTATTTGTTGATCTTCAAAACTGACCCGATGTAGGCAAGTACAGTTGGTGTCCTTTTTCATTATTCTTCTTTGTAAGAGTGGTCGGGTAATGCTGGCCACCGACAAGCAAGTACTACACATATTCGGCTTTCATTCGGCTCGTGTTGATCGGTTAAGTGCACCCGGCACCCTCGCTTAATCAAGTTCGGGACGGCTCGGCATAATTCGTGCTAAGCCTAAGTATCTACATATATTCGAACACGTGTATACGTGCCCTTGGGTTTGGGGGCGCCACGTTCCGACCGGCCGTCATGATAATGATGGCACGCCAGTTTTACTTTACGCTGTCAAAAAACGTTTTCTAGGGCAGGGCTCAGAAACCGGTTAACTTCTATGTAACCTTAATCGTTATTATAAAGGTTTTTTTATATATTAAATAAAAAAAACCTTTATAATAACGATTTGTTACAAAACCAATGCTGAACTTAATGTGATGAAGCCATCTTTGAAGCGAATATGAATTGTATCAAAAATAATATGTATCAGCCCTGCTCTAGGGAAACACACCAACTTACTTTTATGAATAACGTTTCTGTAAAGTCATTCGACGGTAAACTGCAGACGCTTTGTGGTAACTACCGCAGTTTTAGAAAACCCTAGCTTCACACGATATCGACGTCTACGTTGCCCATTTATCTTATTTTTTAATAAAAACGGGTTTTCTCCAGTTCGAGCGCAAAGGTCGTGTTGGTCGAGCTCGCAGTGAGATGAACGTACGGCGCCCAAATCAATCCAATCCAAGTAACAACATGCCTAAATCACCGCCGCCGTCGCCTAGGAGTCAAAGTGCCGACGGTTATAGAGGTTAGTACCTAAACATTTTACAGGGAAAAAATATTTTCTACAATATTACAAGAACGCATAGTTATGAAAAAAAAATGTTAAGATAAAGTGAATTTCTCCTTAGCAACAAGAAATATTTTAGCAGATATTGATCTAAGAATAGAGAACAATATTTTTCATTTCTCATACTCGAAAAGTAGTGTTTGTTTGATCGGAGTAGCGGGTGGAAAAGATTCATAGTAATTGCTTCCCTCCCTAGGGTGGGAATGAATTTTAAAAATAGAACTAAATTTGTTTAGGTAGTCTGCGGTCTGAGTTCAAGCGATTCTGAAATGTTGACCCCAGATTCGGTTAAAGACGAGGCAAATACAGTAATCCAAAATCTATTGCCAGAAATTTCAAAGGAAAGATATTGGAATACATACTCGTACAATGATTTTATGAAGTGGCGAGCAAACAAGAAAATAAAACATTTAAGAAAAACAATTTTTTTTTTACTTTCCTTATTTATTCGAAATGAAAAATAGAGTGTTTAACACGGGTTAAAGCCACCAATTGATTCCTTTCCACCCTTGTATCCAATACTTGTAACAATCTACTATATTGTTCTAGTTACACTCAATCAAGTAAACAAATGAAATGGTAATTATTACGTACGCGTATATACGTATTCACGTACAGAAAAATACTGTATTCAGAACGAACCAATTTGAAGACCGGGCGATTCAGATTCAGATTCATTTATTTATTGTAAAACACACACATTTAGTGTTGCCCAAATTCAGTCTTGGTCTTGCAGTCTTGGTCTTGTTCTTGCGTTTTTGCAAGACCAAGGCCAAGAACAAGACCGCGTATTTTTAGCAAGACCAAGACCAAGACTGACCGTGCAAGACTTGAGCAAGAACAAGACATAGCCTGCAAGACTCTTGCGTCTTGCAGCTAGGACTTAGCGCTATTTCACTGAGTAGTTAGGTGTAACAGTTCGGTGTATAGGTAGGTACGCTTAGGAATTCTATGAGACGCAAAAAACTGTATCAAAGAATATGAAAAACTGGACCTATGCGCATTACGACTAATACCATAAACATAGCGAATAAAAAAATATCTATTAAAATCAAACTGAGTGCATGCATAGTTATGTTTTAACCATCGGCACTTTGATAATGCGGCATCAAAGGTTTTGTACTTCCTTCTCAAAGAAATTTGCCGCTTTTCGGAAGTACATGGTTATGATACACGCGCCGGCGGCTTCTTTTGAAATCTAAAACAATCGTTGCCGCCACGCCGAAATCATAACATTTGTGACACTATTTGATTGCCGCCATAAGGCGTAGGTATACTCATGCAAAATAATTTCGAATTTTTTTAAGAGTACCTACAGGTGTTCCAAAGAATAAATAAGTTTCAGAGTGCTTAGAATGAAAATGAATACATTATACTGATCACGCAAGTAGTATTATGATTAGGTTATAAATCAAAGCTTATAAATCATAAATGTTTATTAAGAAACAGTTACTTCCATGGAAAACGACATATAGGTCAGTTGATTTTTCGAATTTCTTATCAAATCTTCAGTTATTTATTAATCTGCTTGATCTTTACTATGGCTATGTTAATTCAAGCTCACAATGTTCCAATTCTAATACGTTTTTCTAAGATTTAAAGTAAACTTTAATAAATAGTAATAGACTAATAGGTAATTGCAAGACTTGCAAGACTCTTGCTGCAAGACCAAGACCAAGACCAAGACTGGGAGCGCAAGACCAAGACCAAGACCAAGACCAGGTGTATTGGCGCAAGACCAAGACCAAGACTGGCTAAGTCTCGTCTTGTTCTTGCATTTGGGCAACACTACACACATTACATACATTACATAACAAGTTCATTTTAAGTTCTTAGTTGGTAATACAGCGAGGGCGCTATGTTTTGCCTCTAGGGCGTACAAAAATAATAATACATGCAAAATAATTAAAACAAGAAATTAATATATTAATATTAATATATGAACCACAAATAACAAGTAAATAAAATTAGATCTTCATAGAAACAATAAAAAATGTCTGTAGTTATTGTAATAAAATAAAAATAGAGCGAATAAGGGGTTCGGTCAGAGCGTGGCGGGTGGAAGCCACTCGTACAACAAATACTAACCACAATTAACTAGGAACCCTACAATATATTTAAAACTTAACAATAATTTAAGGTGTTCACATGTAAGTTCTATGTCTGTTAGGCAAGGGATCCTACACACATGTTCGGGTCGGCATATCGTATTTGCTGAACAACAAAGCCAACCCGAAGCAATTACTACACATACTTTCATTCAAATCGGCCCGATCGGCAAACTTCTTCCAACATCTAACCTCACTTATTCATGTTCGGGTCGGCTCGGTGCAATTATTTGTACCTATTAGTTTTTTATCCACAACGGGGAAGCTCTTGGCCTTCATCTCAACTGATGGTCAGTGATGATCGGGCCGAAGATGGAAGCGAGCTTCACCCGGAATCCTCAACCACAGAGGAATCTGGCTATCTTATCTCTAATGCTGTTATAACATTGTTGTCATGGTGACTTAGAATAAGACGGCGGTAGCTAGCCAGGTGGACTTAAAACAAGCCCTACCAACAACTAAACCGAGCAGAAAATATTGACCGCACTGGGAATTGAACCCAAGCCCTCTGGGTCAGAGACAGGTGGTCTTACCACTAACCACAGCCGGGCGGCAAAATTTTGCCACCCGACTGTGTGGAATCATGCCGACCCGAACATTGTGTGTAGCACCCTAACAACAGATACACACGGCATTAAGTTTTTTTTTTTTTACAGCCGAGTATCGGTCGCCGGATTTGTTTTTATTCCAAACAAGGGCCCCGCCACTTAAGCTGGAATGACCATCAACAACGCACGATCGTTGCAGCAGAAGATCGAGCTCTTCTGAGGAGAGCTCTTCTGAGGAGAGCTCTTCTGAGGAGAGCTCGAGGCCAATTTTTGAAAAATGCCGCCCCCGAGCGCAACAGCGACAGGAGCTGGAGCAGGAATTGCTTCAATCGGTTTCTGATATCGAGGATCGTGAGACGATGACGCCGACGCCGGATACGCCGTCAACATCATCAACAGATGGCGACAACAGCAGCAACAATAACGGATGGCGTCGGTTGGTACTCGTAATAATGAAGAATGGGCCCAGCATTGTAGTACTTTCTTACCGTCCTTAAAAAGCAGTCCTGAGTAATATCGACGAGATCGTGAGGAAATCCTGGCTGGAGTATCAGATCTTAGTTACATTGTTTTGTTTTTAAATCTGAAGTTGCACACAAAATTGCAAGTAACTGCTATTAATCGCTGAGGAGTTCAGTCTTACATCAGATTTACATCTTAATTAAAAATAACTTACTAATAATTTACATAACTATTGTTCTATTTATAAAAGAGAAACATGAAGTAAAAGTAATTAGTTAAGTACATAAATCATTTTTGGAAAGAACTAGAGTAACCGGTTTGTTGCCGACTCTTCTCCATAGGAAACGACCAATTGGAACCGTGGACCTAGCTTCTGACGTTTCATAGGTGACCATAGGTTTATGTGAAATAAAAGAATTTGATTTTGATTGGTTTTGGAACTACTAGGTATACATTTTTTGGTTAATTAATTATGTTATTACGCCATGCTGCCTCACATTACTTAAGGGGGATGCGCTAAGGTAGCCCGCGAAATTCATTTTTTTTTTTTATAGAATTATAATCATTAGAATCGGCAATACAACTAACTCTCTTCATAAAAGCCTACTGAATGACTATTTCTGAAATAATCATTCAGTAGGATTTTATGAACTTAGATAGTAGTAATGCTGATTTTAATGATTATAATTCTATAAAGCCATATTTATTATGGCCGCGAATCATATTTAGATCAACATACAACCTGTTACTGACCTGCAAACTGCAAAAAACGTAAGAAAATTTGAATTTCGCGGGCTACCTTAGCGCATCCTACTTAAAATGTTTTTGGATTGGATATCATTTTAATATCTATAGCTATGAAAGAAAGTGATACAACGCTGGGCACGAACCGATATCGGCAAACATTTTTTTTTAAATCGACATTTTGCTACCGACTACCGAAACTAAAGTTTTCGGTAGTCGGTAATTTTTATTTGTAACTACTTTTTAAATATTTTAGACGCTTTATCTTACGAATAGAGACCGATGTAGAAAGTCATCACAACAAGTCAAAACAATCGGCTTGAGGTTCCGTTTTATTCATTCGATTTTACGCATGTAATTAGTACCTATGTCCTACTTTAATGATTTCTACGGCCACCTTTTTTTATTTATGAAAATGAAATGTTTTTCTTTGGCATGCAGAAATGAAAATACAAAATGACAGAAATGTACGTAAGTGGCACATAATAATTATACTCACTAGATAATGACCACGAATGACAAATGGGGCGACCATCACAAGTCGACAAAGCGAAGGTATCTAATTGTAATAATCACCATAAAACCCATGGCATGATATTGCAAATTTTGTTAATCACCACACTAACCAAAAGGAATGGCGTTAATTTCGCTATTATAACCATAAAACACGAAACGTTGTTAATCACCACACTTGGGAAATGAACTAGCGATTTTAACAGGTAATTATGTTGCGAAATTTTGATATTGCCATAGAGCCATAACTACCTAGATCACCGTAATAGGCAAAGTAATAACCATATTACTGAAAGTGATGCTCATCTACGTATATTAATAGTGCTCTCTTCCGCTACCGTTTTTCTCGCGGCCACCGACAGGAACTTCGTTCCAATATAAATAGTCATCATCATTTCAGCCGAAAGACGTCCACTGCTGGACATACGGCCCCATCGGGCATCAGTTCTGGGAGCAATGCCCTGCCCACTGCCACTTAAGCTTGGCAATTCTTCGGACTATTTCGGTTACCTTGGTTCGCCTGCGGATCTCTTCATTTCTGATTCGATCACGTAGGGAAACTCCAAGCATAGCCCTCTCCATTGCCCTTTGGGTGACTTTTAGCTTTCTGATAAGGCCCATTGTGAGCGACCACTTTTCAGTGCCATAGGTCATCACTGGCAACACGCACTGGTCAAAGACTTTCGTCTTGAGACACTGCGGTATGTAGGACGAGAAGATATTGCGTAGCTTCCCGAACGCTCCCAGACGAGTCGGATTCGACGATTGACCACTTTCTCGAAGTTGGACCTACCTAACTGGACAGTTTGATCGAGGGAAACATACTCGTCCACAACTTCGAGTGTAGCATCTCCGATCTTCGTGAGAGTGCATGTTACATGGGCACCAACATAAATAGTATACATAGTTTAAAACTAAGTATTTTCATTATCAGTTTTTCTAACTGAACATACAGCTGTGCTGCTGGGGAGTTTGTTGCGCCACTTCTTCTTCCCAGCTAAAGCACTAGGAAGTGGTGAAGGACGGGCGTTGTTGTAATTTTGTTGTTTGAAAAGTGCTAATTCTCAGCCTAGTTTGAATAAATTAAATATATTATAATAATAAAGCGTGTTACGGAAAGGGTATATCCATACAAAGCGGGTGGGTGCATCTGGTTCAGAACCACTGTACACAATTTTAGCTCAGAAAGAAGGGGTATTGTATTACTAGTAACTGGGTTGTGAAGAAATTTGTATCTGTTTACGTTTAATGTAAATTTATTATATATAAAAACATTCCGGAATAAGTACTATTAATTATGGTGAGCACCACATATTATAATATATATAAATAATAAATATATATTAATAAATAAATAAAATAAATAAATAAATCTATTGCATATTTTAAACGAAGATCGCGGGCACTGTGACAGACACAAAAAGTGACTTTGTTATATAATATTATATATATAGATAGAGATTAGAGAAGAGATTAGAGATAGAGAATACAGAGGTAGAGATAATGTTTACAGATTTAAAATTTAAAATAACTCCATTAGGGATAATCCTCTTTTAATTAATTTTTCTTTTTTTATTCTTTGTGTTTAATGTATTGTGTTCATTATTTAAGTACTTATTGGTGAAGAACGATTCACGTGTAAATAAAACTCTGTTAATGATCATAGTTTGAATTACTTATGGTCATAAAAATTGTAAAGGAATCTTTAAATTATTAATATCATTTGAAATACTGAGTGTGTAGGATGTTGGATTATACCAATATATAGTAGAAATTTCTACTAAATATTGGTGCTATTGTTATCCGATTTTATCATCAGCTTTAGTAGCTACTTACATAATTATATTTCCTATAGACCGTCAGGATTGAGGAGCCACATAAAATGTGTTGTATTACCGAAATTATATAGTTTTTACGTATTATTTTTATACAACAAATTAGAACTTATTTACTACTAAATTATACTAAAAATTTGTTTTAATTGGTTGATGACTTTCCGAGAAACAGCGCGGTGAAATTTATGGGTTTTTATGAAAAATCAAAGCATTGTTGCTATCTCAAATTCAGCCGTACAAAACCATTTTTTTTTGTACAGATTACGCATAAACACTACCTACTATATCCTACCAAATTTTCAAAAATATCCGTTGGCTAATTCTCGAATTCTATGGTGGCTCCTCAATTCAGACGTCTGCATCTTAAACGTCATATAAGTTTTTAACGGTTTTCCTACAAATTCCAGGATCGGGCCTACAAAATAGGCTAATTTACTAACTACTAAACATTGATCCCTCGTTTAAATATGAGACATGGCTCCTCAATCCATACGGACAAAATATTAGAAATATCTCGATTATGATTGTAAATGTAATGTTTGGTCAATCCCTAGCATCAGGGAGATGACACTGACAGCTCACTTCACGCAATATTTCAAGGTGAGATTCTTACAGAATAGCACTGCTGATATGCTCTAGAGATAAGTTAGTATGCTCTTGCCACTTCTTATTCAGTAAGGTTCTCGTTAGGTCTGACATGTGCTGCTCAGCGTAACTTATTTTCATGGTATGCAGAATTGTAGTAAATACTCAAAGTATGTATTGCATATACACTTATTTGTATTTTGTACTATCATAATTTAATTTCTGTATTGTCGTTGTTATTTTTGTATGTCTTGAAAAAGTATAGAAAAACCATCTTACTACGTCGGCTCTTAATTATATTTAATTTACATCACGAATGCGACGAATATATGGCCTTAATGCTATTTTGTCTGTTGCGAACTTATTTTGTTATGATAACTTGTACATACGCCAGCACATCAAGCTACTACAATCTGTCAAATTTCTTTAAAAGATTTTCAACTTTATCGATAAAGCATAAGGTTCAAGGTTGATTGGGAAAATTTGACAGTTTCGGGTAGCTTGACCTGCTGGCGTCTGTACTTAGTTGGTTCGAATGTCCATCCGAAGTCATTCTTCTTTGTCCTACAGATTTGGACCTTGGCTGCTCGAATCGGCAGGGAACCTAGCGGACTGGGTGATGTGGAAGGCAAGATATGTTTAAATTCGCCTTGGTTAACTGACTTTTCCTTTTCAAACACCGATACCTTGTTAAGTACCCCGATACCACAGTTATAAACCTCCACAATCTTGGTCTCCAATACGGAGATACGACACGATTGGTGCAGTGAAGGCTATACTACATATAGGCTTGCAACGAACGCGTGCTGTAAAAGTAACGTAAATTCTAACGACTTTAAAATTAAATATAAGAAAGAAAGAAAAATTGTTTATTCTGTACAAACAAAACGCACATTACAACAAAATAACATAAATATAATACACACATACGAAGTAGCCAAAAGCCTCGTACACTCAACATTTTGACATTTTGTCCATTGGTATCTGTCACTGGCAAATGACAACCTGTGATGACAACAAAGTCAACAAACAAACAAAAACGAAATGCCGATTGCCAAGTGGAAAAATAAATACTTTTGTAGATAACAAACAAACTATAATATGACACACTATTGTCTACATTTCTTTTTCATTTCTCCTTTCGCAGGTCTGCTGGAAGAAATTTCTTAAGAAATAAGCAGTACCTTTGTACTAGTATTATAATTATGTCGTATCTCTCTGTATTTTACTGTGTGTACATAAATAATAAAATAAATAAATAAACAATTACAATAACCGTGCGTCGCATCTGTGCAATAACAGGTCTTTGCTCAGCAAAATGCTGTGACTTCGGAGAAACCTATCGCCAACAGCGCTGATTTTCAACAAAAACTAATAAATATACTCGTTTTGACATAATATTAGGTTGGGGAAAAAGTCTTTTCGCATTAAAGTATGTATGAACTTGTAATAAAATCTCTTTGGCTATACTATTTGTATCTGGCTGGTTTTGGTATCATTGAAAGTTTAAATTTTAAAGAACATAATTCCAAATTCAAATTAGGAAAATGTGTGATTTTCATTTGTTTTTCGTACTGTCAAGATGACTGAATTTAATGAAGAAATTCGATACATTTTAAATTTTTACTACAAAAAAGGTAAAAATGCAACGCAAGCCGCGAAAAAAATTTGCGATGTTTATGGACCTAGTGCAGTGTCTGTGAGAGTAGCACAAATTAGGTTTAAGCGTTTTCAATCTGGAAATATTGATGTCAAAGATGCACGTCGCTCTGGTCGCCCTATTACGGATAAAATGGATGCCATTTTTGGAAAAGTGGAGCAAAATCGGCATATCAGTAGTTACGACGTAGCTGAAGAACTGGGAATTGACCACAAAACAATTTTGGCACATTTGAAAAAAAATGTGTACACAAAAAAGCTCGATATTTGGGTACCTCATGAGCTCACTGAAAGAAACCTAATGGACCGTGTACTCATTTGCGATTCTTTACTCGTATTACGACGTAATGAGACCGAACCATTTTTGAAGAAGCTGATAACTGGTGATGAAAAGTGGATCACGTACGACAAGAACGTGCGAAAAAGGTCGTGGTCAAAGGCCGGTCAGGCTTCACAGACTGTGGCGAAACCCGGGTTAACTTGCAAGAAGGTGATGCTGTGTGTGTGGTGGGATTGGAAGGGCATTATTCATTATGAGCTGTTACCACCAGGCAGGACCATCGATTCTGAACTAGAGAGTAGACTGCGAACAACTGATGAGATTAAAACAAGAAGTTGAGAGAAAGCGACCGGAATTAGTCAACAGAAGGGGTGTGGTTTTTTGTCATGATAACGCTAGACCTCACACATCTTTAGCCACTCAGAAAAAATTAAGAGAGTTTGGCTGGGAGGTGTTAATGCATCTGCCGTATAGACCTGACCTTGCACCTTCAGATTTCCACCTGTTTCGGTCTCTTCAGAATTCTTTAGGCAGTGTCAGGTTAACATCACGAGAGGACTGCCAAAACCACTTGTCGCGGTATTTTGATCAGAAGTCCCAAAATTTCTATAGCAATGGGATCATGTCCCTACCTACAAGATGGCAAAAAGTTATCGAACAAAATGGTACCTACGAGTACATACTTTAGTTAAATATAAATAAACTATATTAAAAAATGTTTTGAAGTTTCTTAAAAAATGCGAAGAAACTTTTTCCCCAACCTATTATTTATTAAGTTTTAAGACTTTATTCATCTTTGGGTGATACCCAAAGTGGAATTTGTGATTGTGTTTGCAATTTAAGCCAAATGCTATATGACAGTTGTTTTTTCGTTTGAATTTGCGCTACGTTTATTTGCGTTCGTGCCTCTGGATTAAAGCGTAACATCACGCTTGTATTTTTCATACCTAGGCACCGATCTATAGACACCGCATTTAACCAGTAACGAAGATATGTTTATATCACATGTAAAAAAGATCGTGTCTTTGAATAATAACTTGCCACAAAACCAAACTGATGGAAAACACAATGGCTCTGGTTCTACATGACCTCACGTTAGGCAATCGCGTTTGTAACTGTCAAACTAACAATGCTGAATAGAATAGTATCCGAACTATAATAAGTATAATAATATAAAAAAAAGCGAAAGTGAGTTTGTTTGTTTGTTACGCTTTCACGTTAAAACGGCTGAACGGATTTGGATGAAATTTGGCAAATAGGTAGATCATGATCACCCTAGTCGCCGCAGGAGACGCCCCAGGCGTCGGGAGTCGCAAGCCGTTTTCCGGCCACCGTAGGCGCGGGCTTGCGGACGGTGAGCGATGGGTAGCTCACCGTCCGATAAGGACCAGGCCCGGGTCGACGGCGCGTTGTGTTCCACGCGCGCCTCAAAGAGATGTCGGCACCAACTGACGGGGTCTGGAATGTTCAGCCTTTTCTTGACTTCCAAAGTTTTATTTTTTGGCTTTGAAACCTTATCCGCCTTCGAATCACATTTTTGGCTTTGACTTATCTCTTTGACCGTCGTTTTTTTTTTCTGTCGTCGTAGTCAGCCCAGCCGTAGTCAGGAATCGGCCGAACATTCGGCCGATACTTCGGATTTTTCTTCGGAGTATACCCCAAGGTTAGGACAAGGGATACTTTTTGTCCCGGTGGTACGTCCCCGTGGGATATTTTCCGACCTATATGCGGGCGAAGCCGCGGGCGAAGCCGCGGGCAAAAGCTAGTACAATTATATTATTAGCAAGAATACGGGTACCTACAATGAGTACACATAATTATAAATATGAAGGAATCTTTTTAATATCTGTACATTTAATTAAAATAAACTTACCGTCAAAACTTAAGTACCCAGAGCAACATTTTCATGGACGAGGTCTTGAGCACCCAAGGCACCCAACTGACCAGACAAGCCATTTACACCAGAGAGTGTGAGTTCTGAGTGTCCGGATTTCTATAAATTTTGATGCTATTTTTGATATTTTTTGTTTCATGAACAACTCCTGTATGTCGTTTTGATCAGTTGGGTGCCTTAGGCGCTCTAGACCTCCTTCATCCGTACTCTGGAGAGCTGCTATCAGATCTCATCCGAATCGCTACCTGACGGAGAACCGAGGCTTCGAAATGACCTCGTTTGTATGAAAATGTTGCTCTGGGTATTTGGTTTTGACGGTAAGTGTAGAAACGAAGTCAAAACTATATATTGATTATTTTTTGATTACCTATATGAGAATATTAATTGAAGGTTTTAAGTAACGTTATAAGTACGTCAGGTTTGTAAGAGGAAGAAAAGTTACAGGCAGATATAGTTTATTAATGCGCTGCCAAGAAACAAATGATAAAAGTTTGTGGTAGCGGAAAAAAATATATGTTATCCTTGAACATACTCGTATTTCTCAAAACTTGGTTGTTACCAGAACACGTTTAGAAAAAAAAAACTCGATACAAATTAACGTTAAACTAACCCTTTACTTTGAGTTTCAATCCAAAATATCTGTATTAAATATCAACATACGATTGGTATTTCATTAATAACAAGAACGTCTTATTTGTATGCAGAACTTGGTTGTTTTTATTTTCGATTATACTCAACAAATTTTTGAGTAAACAGATAATTGCTTCATATTTGCGCTTCTCTTTCTTTTGTATACAGTCTGACAGTGACCGCTGCTAAGCTGTTGTCAGCGTCTTAATAATTATTATTTTAGTTGGTCCTAGTGATCGCAAGCGCTGCTGCTGAGCGTGTGGTCCTGGGGTCGATGCTCAAGTCGGGCAAAGTGTAATTGGGTTTTTCCATCACGAATTTCGCAGTCCGGATTTGTGCCCAGTTTGTGGCAATAGGCTCGGCCCTATTATTTGGAACTTAAACATACTTACTGGCGAAATGTGGGTGTACTATATAAGGTACACCTCTGCCTAACCCTCCGGGAAATACAGGCGTTATGTTATGTTATGTATATTTTTGTTCTTGCAGGGCCAAGTATGGTATTACGATATACTATGGGCGTGGTACCGGTTTTTAAGGGAATACAACCGGTTCAGCGACGGTATAAGAAGAATGAACCGAGAAAATCGGTAAATTTGTTGGGGTAAGTAAGAGCTAATAAGCTTTTACAATACTAACTATACTGCTACAAGTACTTTTGGCGCTCCATTGACGTTGGCAGGGGAGCTTTGTCGGCACACGCACAATGAAGAGTTCCGTAGTTGAGATGAATTTATCCCAAAAACAAACTTAACATTGTAGTTGAAACACATGTTGAGACACATGTCCGATACGCCACGGTCAATTATCCAACTGCAAACGTAAGCCGTCGCATTTTTTTTATTTGATAAAACTACACATTAACGATTTTCGGACTTTTTCCATTACTAGTGCTGTGAGACAATGCATCTTGCCAAAATATAATGATTCTAGGTCAACGGGAACCTTATCGGTTTTGATTTATTTGCGAGTATCAAAATATGTCAAATAAATCGTCGTATTTTTTTTAATGCGTTGACTTAGAATCTTGTTTTTTTTAGAGCTTCAAGGGACCGTATAGACTTAAGTATGTTATATATAATTTCAACTTGATACCTCCACGCGTTCCTGAGAAAAAGAGTCTTGACAGACTGACAGACAGACAACGAAGTGATCATATAAGAGGTCCGTTTTTTCCTTTTAAGGTACGGAACCCTAAAAACAAGATGGCGGTATTAGTTTCGATTTTTTCCACGCACCTAAAGTTTTTGTACAGCTTTACGTTGTATTTTTTTATTTTAACTGTTCTTGCAAATATTTTGTTACAATTAACAATAGCTAAGTATCCAGGCAGCTAACTTGCAACGACTTTTAATCTAGATTCGTTTTTAGACAAATTATTTAAGTACATCGCTCTTATGAGTTTTTTAGTTTAAAAGTTGTGTGTGTATCTTTAACACTTATGTTGACTGTACTAGCTTAGATATAATCAAAGGGTTTTCTGTTTTGTTTTATATTAAATCTACCCTGAAACCTGTTTAACCTGTTTTGTTTTACTATAATAGGTAGTTTAGTTTTTTTGCACAGCGATTTCGTTTTCCATTTGCGAATGTGTTTTTAAATATTTATTATTAAATACAGTGTGTTTAGAGAACTGTTACCGATACCTTATATTGTATATTATTTTTTATTGACAAATGCAGTTATATGTGTACTAATAGCCTACTACCCCGCGAATGGCAGCCATCTTATTTTTTAAATGTGAACCAAATTTAAACTTATTTCACCTTATTACAAAACAAGGTTTGTCTACAAACCCAGGTTTAAACCATGAGGCCATTATTGAATTTAGAACTTTATTCCGTCTATGGAAAAGTTCCTAATACAAAACGGACAACTTAGTACCGAACTAAGTTTTCAGTTTTGTATAAAGAACGGTATTTCAATCACAGTTACGTTCTTAATACAAAAACTGGCTCCATGGTTTAAGCCATGTCAAAATACAAATGTTGTTTTGTAATAAGACGAAATTAGTCCAGTAGTTTCGGAGCAAATTAGCTGTGACAGACGAACAGACAGACACACGAGTGATCCTATAAGGGTTCCGTTTTTACCTTTTGAGGTACGGAACCCTAAAAAAACAGCGTTCAAAGTGGGGATTGTTAAAATGTTGGCTTTTCTCGTAACAGTTTCGATTTTATAACCGGCTAGTTATCGGGGGGACTTGCTGACCTCGCGTATAAATTTTATTAACATTACTTAATATTTTCCAGATTTGTGCTGCTTGGACTACATCGTGAACTTAATATGTGCGTTGTGGTGAAAAAACAATACCTACGAACTTAAGTGTATAGTGGTGACAGAAATTTGAACTTTTAATATGAATTGTGGTAAAAATAGAATACGAAATCAATTTGAGCATATTGGTTAAATAATATTACAATCTCAATTCGAGCGCGGTGGTTGAAATAATATTACGAACTCAATTTGAGCGCGGTGGTTGAAATAATATTACGAACTCAATTTGAGCGCGGTGGTTGAAATAATATTACGAACTCAATTTGAGCGCGGTGGTTGAAATAATATTACGAACTCAATTTGAGCACGGTGGTTGAAATAATATTACGAACTCAATTTGAGCGTGGTGGTAAAAATAATGCGAACTGTATTCATACATACCTAATTGGTGAAAGTGCAATATAAAAAAAAACATTAACATTATGGTAAACAAAAAAGAAAAACAATATTAACAGCGTTCCAAAGACAAACAACGACAATTTTTCAGTGATGTAAAAAATCTTATTTATAACAAGCCGTGTGATTTCTCATCGACTTAAAATGACGACAATTCATACAAATTGGTTTTGTTGGACTTCACAAAGATTCATCACTACAAACCTTCGGAAATCTACCATTTGTATGTTTTTTTTGTCACTGACTTGTACAGAGTCAAAGCATTTACGCGTGAGATGTAGCGTGACCCCGCGGTCCCGCCACCGGAAATATACGTAATCCTTTGTACGAGGCCACGGAACTCACCCGTGAGCCTTTTACAATATTTTAAAAACTAGACGGCAAAAGTCGCTAATATTTTTTTTTTCATAGAAATTACCGCATTTTATAAACTTTGGAATGAAAATCTCAAGTTAATGAAACTTACCGATTTACAGATTTTGGCTTGGCCCGAATGGTATAGTACGCTAAGCCGACCGGTGGGTTGAAAGCATATACAACGTGATTCGTATAGGCTAGATTGTATTTAATTATTAAGAACTTGGTTCTCTTTAATTACAGATTAAAAAAATGCTCCTAGAGCCAGTAGTTTGAGTACCTGAACAAAGGTTGTAAACTTTTGAATAAATCTACTATATTTACTGTAGGTAAAAAATCTTTTAAATAATATTTTTATAATATCTTGATGTTGAATGTTAAATGTTACAATTTACCAAAAGTTATCATGTTTCCACTTTGATTGCTCAGCTGTAGGTGGGTTGAAAACATGATTCGTATAGGCTAGATTGTAATTAATTATTAAGAACTTGGTTCTCTTTAATTACAGATTAAAAAAATGCTCCTAGAGCAAGTAGTTTGAGTACCTGAACAAATGTTGTAAACTTTTGAATAAATCTACTATATTTACTGTAGGTAAAAAATCTTTTAAATAATATTTTTATAATATCTTGATGTTGAATGTTAAATGTTACAATTTACCAAAAGTTATCATGTTTCCACTTTGATTGCTCAGCTGTAGGTGGGTTGAAAACATGATTCGTATAGGCTAGATTGTAATTAATTATTAAGAACTTGGTTCTCTTTAATTACAGATTAAAAAAATGCTCCTAGAGCCAGTAGTTTGAGTACCTGAACAAATGTTGTAAACTTTTGAATAAATCTACTATATTTACTGTAGGTAAAAAATCTTTTTAATAATATTTTTATAATATCTTGATGTTGAATGTTAAATGTTACAATTTACCAAAAGTTATCATGTTTCCACTTTGATTGCTCAGCTGTATATCTTGATCACTTGGATCACTTTTACCGAATTTTATTGTTTAAATAATAAAATTGAAAATCGGTGTCTCTTATTAATAGAAATCATCATACCTATATGAACATTAAGGTAACAAATTATATTAATAATTAAAACGCTTTTTTTATGTACATTACATAAAAAAAAGAATATTATACAAAAATATTTACTGTAGGTATGTATACTAAATTAAGTAAATGTTTTAGTAGGTACCACATACATACATAAACTCACACGTTTTTCCCATGGGGCCAGAGAGAAACTACACAACGCCACCTGCCGTTGTTAAAGCATTCAAGCAAAAATATCAATTTAAATAAATTGTATACTTATTACTTACTGGACTTCATAATGGCTTTACCACTCTAGGGTTGAATGGCACTTGTACGTCATAAATAAAACGACAAGGTCTATTGGTGCAGTATTTTTATATCACGAAGCAACGCGTGCTTTACTTATTACCAACACACTCGCCTTAAAACTCAATAATGGTTGCAAAACTGTCCATTGAAATAAAAACAGACATGGAAAATCAGTTGTATGAGTGTTATATCCAGGAGAAAACGGATAGAGAAAACCTATAATGGTAGAGATAAACTACGTTTACATGGCACGCCCCTCCAAATTACTGTTTCTATGTGTGTAGTCACATCCTTACGAAAGAGTTTGTATGTAGTTGTAAGTACATTTAATATCTCACTTATTACCAGATTTGTTGGTCAACTAATCATAACTAGCCGATCGCGCAAGACAACGCACGTGTCGTTTTCATAGAGCACGTCAATGCAGCGCCATACTAATAATAATGAGCGATTAATGACGCCACTAGTCGAGCAACAAATCCGTGATTTGTTTTATTTCACGGCCGTCTCATTACGCACACATGCGTACAAATACTTTCCGTATTGAATTTTGGGAGGGGCGGGCCATAGTATCGTAGTCTCTACGTTAACTGGAACAGGAACAAATGCAAGGCCTTCAAGTAGAATTAAAATTCTTGAAAAATACAAGAAAAAAATAAGAATCCTGAGAGAAAGAGGAATGTCAGACCATATCTCCGGTGTGGTGACCACTACAACAACCTGTAACAAGCAGCAGTAACTCAACAATAAAGAAAATGCAACCTCTAAAAAATTCTAGCACCACTTCGTAGTGGATGGTGATAAAAAATATCAAAAATTCTACGACTTTTTGACTGAATCTCAGCCAGTAGAAACGTTACGCGGGTGTTAAAATAAATACCAAATATGAAGATTCTTACGGAGAGATTTCTCAACGTTTAACAGTAAATAACTGTCTATGGCAACTCATACGAAGATAAGCAGACTAGGCCAATAAGATAGTGGCGAAAAAATTACATTCATTCTGCTTGCCGGATCGGATCAAAGACGACTTAACGTTGCAAGGATTCTAGATATAAAATGCAATTAACAAGTTATGCTGGAAAAAAAAGAACCGCTGAACATGTTTATACTATCATTCAAGAATTATGAAGTTGTCGGTAAAACATATCCTTCAAACATTTTCAAAGTTATTCTTTTCGAGATGAAATTTTGTACAGAGATTCTGAACCAGATGCACTCTTCACCATGTTAGTATGGATATGCTCTTTCCGTAACACGCTGTTTTATATCTTGTAATTTTATGTGTCTCGTTGTCAAATATATTATCTATATATTGTAATGTTATGTGATCGCGACGATAGGTCTTAGTGGACCAAAATGAAAGTTGAGTGGACTGTATTTATAACAAGCATATAAAATGAAATACGAAATTACAAAGCCTGTGTCGGTTAAGAGCAAACAAGAATAAGGACGGTAATAAAAACGCGTAAGCGCAGCCGTGCTCCGTGTGGTGCCGGACGTAAAGAATAGCACCACCCCATTTCTTCCCGTGGGTGTCGTAAAAGGCGACTAAGGGACTTTCCTAGAGAATGGGCAGCAGCGTTTTCTATGCATTTTAATACCATACTGCGATCGCCAACCCGCCTGCCAAGCGTGGCGATTATGGCAAACTTACGGGGAGACCTATGTCCAGCAGTGGACGTCTTTTGGCTGAAATGATGATAATTATGAAGTGCAGCCGTGCGTGAAGGCGTGCAACAGCTGGCTCTTGTGGCGCGGGAGCCTGCGTCTAGCCGTGCGGCCGTCTTACTCGCCGCTGCCCGCGCACCCCTCGTTCACTGCCGCCAGCGCGCGGCGATTTTGATAAGACTGGTCTTGACCATGCTTCTGTGTCGTCTTGTTGTCAAATATATTGTATTTTGTAATGTTTTTGTCTTGTTGTCAAATATTTTATGTCTTGTTATCTATGTTAGGTGTAATAATAAAATAAAATTGTATTTTAAATTAATTAAAAAATGCATTCTTTTTATTGTTCGTAAACCTCGAAATAGAACCTGGTTTTTTGTTTAAGATCCTAATCTTAAAACAACAACCAGGTTCTCCAAATAAATAAGTAATTAGGTACATGTACGTATACTTTCAGCCCTAAACTTAAGAACTTAATTGTTTCTAACTCCAGTTAGGCACAATTTAGACAAACACAAGGCAACAAGTGGGTTACAAATGTGTGCACACTTGTTCGGCTCAGCATAATTATTTCGGCAGTATTTGTTAAACAACAAAGCCGATCCGAAACAATTACTACACATATTCGATTGGCGAACTCCGTTCGGCATCTATACCCTCGCCGAATCATGTTCGGGTGGCTCGGCGCAATTCGAGGTTAGACGAGCGGCTTTTTCCCGAACATAGGCATCGATAACACCCGAATGTAACATGCCTGAAACTTGACGAAATAAATGTACCTGCTCAGAGAGAGCAGGTACATTTATTTCGTCAAGTTATCCGGGGATAACTCCGGGATACCTCTATACATCCAGTCTTTAACCAAACTCCGAAGTCTGATTGACTGTTGCAAGGGGAAAACCTGAGGGCCTACACAAGTGAAAAGTTTGTATTTTAATATAAAAGGAAACAGTTCATTTTGATCGTAAGCTCATTCTTGCATACCCAGTCCGAGGGCTTGAGGCGCTGCGTGCTGAAACACAGGCTATAAACCTAGTTCGGCAGCAGATCCTAATAATTTTAATACAATTTTTGGTCTAATAAAAATATTATTATTAAAAAAAATATGGTTATTAAATCACTTTCAAAGCGTTTAATATTTCGACAGGGACTTTCAACGGCTTGTAGTCATTAGCTTAGCTTGCAGCTGATGTCAATCAAATACATTTTTTACTTTTCCATCATCGTTATACGTGATTCAATGTCATTTTTGTTTTCTGTCTTTGTCCCTCTGTTTTCTGTCTTTGCCTCCGCTCAAGTGGAGATTTCCTTGCTTGGAATTCGGAAATTATACCAAGGAAATGTTCCACCGGGAGTAAAAAAGTATCCTGTATGCCTTTCCTCTAAATCCGTTAACCTATATTTTTTTAATAAATCAAACATGAAATAAATAACATAAAACAACATTTATGAATCTAATTGTCTTATTTAACCTTTAACCCTTATAGGATCACATCGTTGTCCGTCTGTCTGTATGTCTGTCTGTCAAGACCATTTTTCTCAGGAACGCGTAGAGGTATCAAGTTGAAATTAATATCAAATACGTAAGTCTATGGTCCCTTGAAGCTCTAAAAATATCAAACTTCCAAGTCAACGCAATAAAAAAATACGGCCATATAAGCGACATTATTGCGACATATTTCGATACTCGCAAATAAATCAAAACCTATAGGGTACTTCCCGTTGACCTAGAATCATGAAATTTGGCAAGAAGCAAGGAAACAAGTATAGAAAAAGTCCTAAAATTATAAATTTGAAGTTTAATCACATAAAAAAAAAAATTGCGAATATCTCGCACATAAAACAAAACTTATAGGGTACTTCCCGTTGACCTAGAATCATGAAATTTGGGCAGAAGCAAGGTCTCACAATACAAGTAAAGGAAAAAGTCCGAAAATTGTTAATTTTTAGTTTTATTACATACAAAAACATTTTTTGCGATTACAAACTTAAATTTTCAGTTGGAAAATTGACCGTGGCGTATACCGATGTATGGGAGAACATGATTTTCAACTACAATGTTAAGTTTTTTTTAGGGATAAATTCATCCTAACTACGGAACCCTTCATTGTGCGTGGTCGGACACGCATTTGGCCAGTCTTTTCTGATGAATAGACTGGCCGCTACGAAAAACTTTTCGCTCATAAGTCAAACGTTCTATAGTTGATTACTGCATCGAGCAGAAAGTGACTTCTTCAAGCAATAAGTCATGTTGAGTGAGGTTCGTAATCTGCTTTTCTTTCAACTACTACAACAATGGCTTCATAGTTTTCGTGAGCTCACTAAAATACGCTAAAAACACACTCGGATACAGATTTAACCTTTCTTTCGTTTTTCCAAGACATGACATTTTCATATTATGCCTTGAAATATCTGGCACTAGATTTTTCTGGTAATAGGTTATCAATTATGATCATAGCCTATTTTTTATAGCTTCTGAAAACTAAATTTCACTAGAAGAATCCATTTTTTTACTAATTCTAATGAAATTCGTAATGTTCAGCTGTAAAAGTTTTTTTTTTTTTTTTTTCTTTTTTTTTTGGCTTCGCACGGTTTGTGCATTTAGCCAGTGTCATGTAAAATTAGGTAACAAGTACAAAGTTATTTAAATAATTATGAAATGAACTCCACTCAATGCATGATAAAGATGATTGATGATATCCCGCCCCGCTCCCCTTGAGTTTAAGTAAAGACGCGGCACTTTACTGAAACCTCGCGCGGACTTCTTGAGAGAACTTAAAGTGATGTTGCACTGTTTTGTTTCATTTGCCTACATTAATGCAGGTTCACGAACACTTAATGGTTAATAATCCACCACTATTACACATTAATATTCGGTTAAACACAAATTTTAGAAAATAAAACTAAACTGCTAACATGACGCTTCAATTTCCCGCCAAGAAGTCAGCTGTAAAAGTTATAACACGTTCGTTCACGTTAATTCGTTTTTTTTTTTTTTACTATTATTTATTTACAGCCAGCAGCCCAGCACGTATTATTTTTCAATCTCTTTGGTTGTCAGCGTACATTTTATACGGAACATATGAAAACTTTTTGGTCAATGAAAAAGTTTAAAAAAAGTAACAATCATTTCTGCATTGTTAAACGTTTTTTTTATTGCAATAATCATGGTATTCTAGTCATAAACATTATTTAAATATTCCAAAAATAACAACGCCGTAAAGACGCATCTTTGCCGACATTAAAAAAAAAAATCCTCCGAATAGAGAGGACTGGTATTATTATTGAGTATGTTAGTAAAGGAGGGTGATTAGTAAAAATAATCACAAAACTTGATAACTCGTCATAAAATTTATTTGAAATCCCCAATACCCCGAGGTGCTTTGAAAGTTTGGACTCTCTAACTTAGGTAACGCTGAATAAATCTTTACAAATAATACTTTATAATGTATCTAAGAGCTATGGTCGAGTAGATCGATTTACATGTCGAAAGGAATTTTACTCAAGACTAGGTCGCTTCATATTTCGCTCTCTTTTTAACGCGTAGCTGTCATAATAGTTTTATCTCACTCTAACATCCTAGACCCATTGATTTTTAGAGCCCAGGCAAAAACAAAACAAAATGTTCTAAAACCCTTATTCAAATATTTTGAGTAGGTATTACATAAGTAGTTTAAACTTTTATTATTTATATTTTTCGACAAAAAATAACAATAGTTGTAAATAATGTGTTTAAATTTTAAGTATTATAAATTAAAGTCGCTTTTTAAGTACCTTCTACCATAATTTGGTAAATAATTGCTGTAGTAATCTTAAATATAAGTAGATAATACATACGTGACATAGAAAAGTTGAAAAACAAAACTAGTCAAATATTTATAATGATTCGTACAAAATTTGTTCTTAATAATATAGTTTTTTAATATTTCCTTATCAAAACTTTTATAATATGCAATTAAAAACGCAAACCTTAGAAATAAATCTATAACAATATAATAATCTAGTTTCCTAAACTTTTATTTTAAATGTGACATGTAAACCGACCATATAAAATACCTAACAGAAAAAAAAAACAAAAAACTTAACACTTTTTACTTCGCCGTTAAAAACAAAAGTTACGTCATTCGAGTAAAAAAGTAATAAATAAAATGCACAGAAAATAAATTACAATAGAAAAAAAACTAATTAAATTAGTTATTGTTATTATCTTCACGCGCGATGTTTCCTTTCCTGAAATAAATATTATTTGTGAGAAAACAATATTGCGATACCAACGAGACTCGCAATGCTGAAAATCGCAAAGCTTGCATAGAAAAATGGGTACCCGAATTCGCGTAGCTCCTACTACCCGAAGAGCTGATTAATTTTCAACACTTAACCGAAAAATAAGAAAATCAATCAACATCTCAGGACTACTACAAACCATGAGAAACTTACGTTATCATACAGATCCAGATGTTCAGTCTTGTCTAGGAACCGACGGGTACCTCCGGTAGGTCAGCGACTTCCTCGGAGAGGGGCTGTATGCCCTCACTCCTGCGTAGAACTTGCCCTTCTGAGTGATCACCTCTAACCGGGCTGAAGCTTCAGCCCTTCCGAACTCATTCTCGACAGTTATCCTGTAGATACCAACGTCTTCGATCGTAACCTGGAAACAACAACACCAATCTTAACACCTACATATTGCCATAAACCGGACATAAACGAATCAAAACCTACTATGGCACCTAACCAAAAAAACCGGCCAAGTGCGTGTCGGACCATGCACAATGAAGGGTTCCGTAGTTGGGATGAATTTATCCCTAAAACAAACTTAACATTGTAGTTAAAAACATGTTATCCCATACATCGATATACGCCACGGTCAATTTTCCAACTGAAAATGTAAGTTTGTAATCGCAAAAAAATATTTTTTGATGTGATTAAACTACAAATTAACTATTTTTAGACTTTTTCCTTTACTTGTGCTGTGAGACCTTGCTTGCCAAATTTCATGATTCTAGGTCAACGGAAAGTACCCAATAGGTTTTGATTTATTTGCGAGTATCGAAATATGACGCAATAAGATCGCTTATATCACCGTATATTTTTATTTCATTGACTTGGAAGCTTGATTTTTTTAGAGCTTCAAGGGACTATAGACTTACATATTTGATATTAATTTCAACTTGATACCTTTACGCGTTCCTGAGAAAAAGGGTCTTGACAGACTGACAGGCAAACAGACAGACAGACGGACCATATAAGGGTTCCGTTTTTCCCTTTTGAGGGACGGAACCAACAAAACCAGCGATCCAAATGATTCAACCGTATTGGAACTCGTAACGAATCAAATCAAAAAAAGACAGTGGAGGGTTAAATCATTGTATTTGTGTTGATCACAACAAGCACAACAAGTTTTTCTGATCTGAACACATGTCGCGGGCAACTTTGCGCATGTAGAATGGGTATTAAGTGGGTGATCGAGCCTATACCGCGGTTTTAAATTAATAACGTCGGTTTTACTCGCGGCTCGTTGGTGCTGATCGACTAGCGAGTGAAACAGTCGTATCGTAGTCGAATTGAGGTTAACATGTCTTGTTCGGAGTCAGAAGCTTTGTGTTATCTTGGTATACCACGAAATTAAGAAAACAAATAAGTTTTTTATTTTTAAAATCGTTTTTGAACGACGAGCCGAGTAAAAATGAAGCAAACATGACGAACCGCGAGCCAGGCTCGTCAACTTACAAAACCGTGGTATTACAATGATACACCGGCGAGCCATAAGACTGCGGTTTTACTCGCTCGTCGGTCAGGGCCTTAAGTCATGTTTCTGGTGCTTAATTTCACCAACCTCTTCAATTTCGAGTATCCTAAGAAGCTCATCTTTTTCTCTGATAGTGAATCTGGCAGAAGGTGTGATTATGATGCCGTCCTTGTCCCACGTAGCCCAGGGGGATGGCTGGCCTTTGACGGCACATTTGAAGGTCACGCGGTCTCCTTCTTCCGCTACTTTGTTGAAGGGATACGTGTAGAAGGAAGGTGCCATCTGTCGAGATGGACTGCAGAGTCGGCGGGTGTCGGGGCCTGTAATAAATGGTTCATTATGTTATTTAAGGTATGCAGGATTTCGCATCATCAGCGATCTTGGAAATAATGTTGTAAGGCCTGGTGTGTGAAAAGCCTTACTTTAGCCTGAACCAAACGTTATAAAGTAAATAAGTTTTAACCATCTGCGATCTTGCAACAGGTCAGGACTATCTGGTGTATGAAAAGGTCTGCCAAGCCTAAAATGAATTCACGTTAGAGGATATTCTACGTGTTTCATGAAATCACAAACATTCATTTTCAAACATTCCATTAATTTAATCTACTTAGTTTCAAAAGTATTCACTAACGATAGCAGCACCTATACATAGACAATTAATTAAATTGTATCATCCGTACTTAAACCCAAGCCTCATGCGCGTAGCAGGCATAAATTGTAGTGAACTTAAACTCAAAGCAGTTTTTCCAATTAATAATTAATTAAACCATTTCAAAGACAAACGACAAAAATTACGACAAATGCTTGCACTGATTGGACAGGTTCACTCAAAATTGTGTGGTTCTTTCCTCAAAAGACCATTTCAGACACAGATCTACATGGTCCTCACATGATCTGACCAAGATTATGTCTGGACTTTAAAAGAGACTTTGACCCCTGAGTTTGTTTCGCCATTTCTTCTCACGGGTAGTCAGATAGGAAATGTCGACTACATCTAGCTTATTTTTTACTTTTTAATATGACGTGTAAAAGTGATTCCGATATCCTATTTACAGAATAAACGATTTCATTTCATTTCAAGCACTGTTGAATTTGCAAAGAGTCAGTTAGACAGGTCATGGTGGTCAATTCCAAAGCGTAGGTCTCTATGGAGATGAACCGGCAGGAAATTTCAAGGACACTCTTGTAAATCAAGATACTTATTACAAAATCCTTGTTATATATTCTTATTGCTTCTATATATGAGAACAATATACAAAAAACCATATAAAACAATTTAAAATATAAATTAAAGATAAGCCCTGGCAGCTATGAGGTGACCAGTCTCAACTGACGGCGCCCATTCACGAACATGAGTGGATCAGCCCATTCAGCCCAACCATTTTGAAGGGAAACGAATGATCCAACACACATACTCTCAACTGCCCATGCTCTTTTATGTCACACATCATAATAACATGATAAACGACTACATTCTGGATACAAAAGTGGCCAAAACTCTTATTTTTTTATATTCGGTGACCAAATGGAATCGGAATAATACATGGAATAATCCCGCGCGAAACGCGGGTCTCGAATTAGGAAGTCAGTTTGAGCCATACTTCAAGTCTGTTGAAACAATCAGCGCGAGCGAATTTCGACCCGCATCACACGCGGGATTCACTTCAGTTTGGCCAGATACCAGCCGTTAATGGCATGCAAGTCTTACCAGGTGTTCTAGATACGGATCTGGCGGGCGTGCTGCGAGGTGTGGAGCGCGGCGTCGACGCAGCCGACAGTAATGCGGGAGGACGACGCAGGCGCTGGCTCAGGGTGTTGGGCTCGCCAGGTGCTGGAGAGTAACATTATAATAATTATCTCTACCATAGCCTTAAACTAATAGACCAGAAAGACTTAATTTCCATAATACTCTAAAAACCGCAATTTGTAATAAGAAAGTTCATGCAAATCGGGGACAATATTTCTCCTAACATTCATTCGTCACGATAGAAATGCACCACACACACGCTACATTGACTTGGCTACAACCTGTTAATGTAGCTTAAACTAGCCGAAGAGCTAAGAAATAGAAGAAGTTTTCCAAAAATAACAATTAAATATTTATTGCGAGTATTGTAATTAGCCTAGATAACGTTCTCTCTCCGGGGAAACAGGCGTCCTCTCTGTGAAAGGGAGTGGGCCGTAAACATCAGTTAGTAGGTGATATTAAGTGCCAAGGATTGCAGAAAGTCAATGCATCATGTCTTGTTTTGAACCCCGAAACTGTTTTGTGTAACGAAAAATTTACTAGCAATCCGTTTGTAAGTAAAATTTTAATGTCGCCTCTACAAAAGTCTCAAAACAAGAGTTGAAATTGAAACACAATACGGCGAAACAGTGTTTCCTTACCCAAAACATTCGTCCCACCTGCTAAAGATCTCCCACCTGGACATGAGTTGTCTTGGCTAACCTGGAAGTCTTTAAACAGACTCCCGGACCCAGATTGGCCGAAGCAAGGAATAAAGGTGGAGATTCATAGGTGACTCCGCCTTGGAGTGTAAATGTGGTGCTGTTCCACAAACGATCGGACACTTAGTATCCTGTCAGATGCACATTACAGGACCCTAGTGATGGCGCCAATCACGTAGCCGAATATTGCATTTAGATTGCCAACGACTCGCTAAGAATCTTCTTAGCGCTTCTTAATGGCAGATACTTACGGTACACCACAAGGCAGGCACTGGACTTGGCTTTTCCGAGGTTGTTGGAGGCCTCACACGAGTACGTGCCCTCATCCTCAGCCGTCACTTGTTTGATCTTCAGCCGCGCGGCACCTTCATCGAACGAGGACTCGAAGTCTGGGCAGTCGTGTATTAACTGGAAAATTATAATAATACATATTATACAGGGTGATAGCAGACCCATCACGAAGCGCCATCTACGCATTCTATACATCAAACAACAAAGTAACATTGTAAAATAATCATTGTTGGGAAGTGACTTTTATTTTCGGTGTGAATAATCGATGTTGAACATTGTGTTTATGGGTGCTTGCAACGGTACAGGGGTTGTGGGGATATTTCTCTGGGTACGGTCCAGTCATAGGTTCAATACAAAAAACAATCAGAATGACAGAAGAATAAGTGGCTTTCGACTTCGTGTCCTTTTACATCCGTAACTACGTAACGTAGCTTCCTGCCTCATCATTAGTCTGTATCAGCCCACTGCTGGATATAAACCTCTCCAATAGCTCGAACCTCGGTTCTTCTAATACGCGAAGATTATCGCTCCATCTTGCCTGAGGAACTTTTTATATTTGTCGATTCATACATAACGCCTGTATTCCACAACTGGGTAACTGATCAGAGGAATATTAAGTACACCCTTAATGGGCTGGTTAATCTCATGTGACATCGGACGAGCCTATTGACTTATAAGGGTCACAAAACTGGACTTTGGACTGCTTTTGCCTAATGGAATAATCAAATAACACTTCGCCTCGCTGCATCTATTAAACGCTGTCGGTAACATCTGGCGTCAGTGTTATCGTTACAGAGTATTTTCTTAGATATATTTTGCGTTTCATAGAGATTACAAGATTATGAGTAATTTTTTTTTACCTACCTACATTTTCCATAGAAAGCGCCGTCACGCAGAATACCTGGGCGATGGAATAGCTAAAATGGATTGACATAATCTACCGAAAACTTAGTCAATCCTGTTGAAAGTTGTAGAAACACAAAATGAAGGCGCTTGCCACTTCTAGGCCTTCTTTTTCTACTCCGTGGGTCTCTCGCTCCGCGGATCTATATCCAGCTGATTGTGGAGAGACCATAGCTTAAACTTTAGGCTGTGGGCTAAAGGACGCTCGAATGATCACTTCCGAAACTTTAAAATCCAACTGCGCACTTTAATTTAGGCACAATCCGCGTGTGGTTTTAGCAAAAAAGACAAAATTTTATACAAACTTTAATTCCTTATTTTAACCCCTTTAGGGGATTAATTAATTCAAAAATTCTTCTTTCGTACTCACTTTAGATAGATATACAAGGAACTCTTATTCAAAATTCCATGCCCTAGACCCAGCACTTTACTGCGGGGTCAAATAAATGTAATGATGAGATTATTTTACGTGTCGCTTAGTGTTAGTGAAACCGAGCATTCAAAAATTTCTTCGCTTATCATACCTCATTGTAATGGAACCACCGGATGTCAGGTTCGGGGTTGCCGGTGACGTGGCACTCGAACTCAATCGCGTCGCCGTCATATGACAGCAAGTCTGTCAGCTCCCGATCGAAGCGAGGAATCACTTCCACGCGGCTAGAAGGAGAAGAAGTAGGTATATAATATGTGGCAATTGATACATGATCGTTTTTCTGTAATTATGAGGAATTTACTCTAATAATATCATAAAGCTTCTAGATAAACATGAAACCAAAACCTATAAATTAATGTTACCTCTGACGTTTTAATGTCCAACAAACAGTTCATACAAAAAAATGGAATGAATTTGGAACCTGTTTCAATGTTCATGATTAGGGTTAATCATATTATGCTTACCCATATCTTACGTTGTGTGAATCGTCTGTTGAAGATGGATCTGAAATCACAAAAGGAAAAAAATAAAATATTGATAATTCAGCCTTAAACCATGTTTAAGGCAAATAAAGACTTATCTTATCTTATCTTATCTTATCTTATCTTATCTTATCTTATCAGAACTTTGAATTATTGAAGCTGGCATAAAGGAGTTGTTGAAATATTTCAAACAAAAGATGACCTTTCGCACATACTCCCAATCGGCACTAATTAGTTTATTTCAGGCCCGCTTTTTTTGTACAAAGCTGACCGGCCGAGGCATGCAGCATTATAACAATCATCTGAACTCTGAATTTTGCCATCCTTTCCATCTCAAAAGCGGTCTTCAATGCCCCAAATGAGAAATCGTTAATCTAAGCCCGCCCCCGAGCGGTTCATCCAATGCAATGTAGAATAACAGACCCACACCATCCGTTCTCGTGAAAACGTAAAGTAGGTATATGAAAAAGGAGGTACTTTTTCAGTAAAGTGGGTCACGGGGCGTGCCACGCAATTTATTTTTGGGGGGCGTGAGAGAGTTGTCCCCGCGATTGTGTGGGTAGGTTAAGTGTTTGGAGGGGTGTAGACTAACCGACCAAGAACAATGGCGGGGAATGGATTTGAAGCCACATTCCTTTCACAGATATTTTAACTGATAGCAGCAACACAATAGCAACCTTACTGTAACGAAAATAAAGATCATTGTGAATTTCACAGAATTGCCAGTGGCGGCAACCCAAAATCAACCATATCAAAATGAGGATAAAGATCAATGTGATTTTGACAGTGATGCGGTGGGCGGTGGCGTTACTTTGAACAATTTATTTACCGACTTAAAATATTACAATAATAGCCTCCTTTGCTTTCTAGTCGTATTATCGGTTAAATACCTTGCTTGAAGTCCCATCTCAACACACAAAAAGGATTCGGGTTCGATTTCTGATTCAGGCAGAAGCTTTTTCAATAAACTAAATGTGCAGTGCTTTCTATGTTTACGAAGGATCTTTACAAAGTGACAGTTTTGACATCGCACCGTAGAGATCCTTCTATAATCTGTAATTTTGTTCGTTTCTAATGACCTTTGTCTAGGTCCTTTTTAACCTAAACCTAGACTATTTCAGAAGAAAGTATTCTGTCCCAAACTGTCAAAATCACACTGACAACTCACAGTTTTCTAAGGTAGTGAAGTTAATTTGATTTTGTAATCGCCATGCTAAAGACAGTAGATAACTTTCTATCGATGGCCACAAAGTACCTATAAACGCCATAATGTTTTGGTGCGGTATGAAATTACTTTTACGCGTTTTTTTACAACTTTGACTTGCTATAACTTTTGATTCCCTTGGATGCGGCGACTGACTCTCATTCTGATGATAAGTAAATAACAAACAACTACTAGCAATGAAATTTATTGCTACTAAAATGTTTGTGTCTGCATCACCCAAAGAGTCACTGATAGAAAATGCCCAAGGCGTTAAGTCAGCCTCTGTACGACAATAATACAATTGCACTGAACTGTTTCCAAACAACTTAATTGTTGGGGATTTTACAAAACGTCACACTATTTATGTACTTATTCGTTTTATTTTTACCTGACACAGATTGATTTTATTTATGTATGCATACACACGTTGCAGTATAAAACAGATTTACATCCGTCACCTCACACTTCAGGTCCAGTTGAAAACCAGCGTCAGGCACTAGTTGTCTGGCATTTTTTGCTGAACTGGGCCTTTTTGGCGCAGCCGTGAGGCACATTTTACTGATAATTTCTTACATCGCATTTTACACTTTTTACTTACTTGTTTCATTTTTTTTCTGCTGTTTGTTTATATTGTGTGCCTTTTTAGTCTGTGCTAAATAAATGTATTTTCTTTCTTTCTTTCTTTTTACTAATGTATGCTCACACTTTACTAATAATTTCTTACATCTCATTTTACACTTTTTACTTGTTTTTTTTTTTGCCTGCTGTTTGTTTATAGGTATTGTGTGCGTTTTAGTCTGTGCTAAATAAATGTATTTTTTTTCTTTATTTTTACTAATGTATGCTTAAAGTATAAATAAATACTTATGAGAGCTTTTTAATATGTCACCGTATGATTATGAACTGACAAAACTGTCGCCAGAGCTGAATCCCCAGTGTGTCGTACTTTGAAGATGCTCAATGCCCTTCTGACTGCCAACCGTGAATGTGATGTGTCTGCGGATGAATGGAGTAAAATTAGGCGTATATGTCTGGTGTTCTGTGAGAGAAAGTATGCAAGGGAGTCCACTGTTCTATGTTAGTTTTAACAACGCAAAATCAAATTAAATTGAATCAAATGATAAATAGACAAAAATATGTTAATATTAATCATTTTTTTTTATGCTTACAAGCTAATATGGTACTTAATTGGTGTTGTACCATTTTAATTAACTTTATAAAATTGAGCACCGTTGGTTCATAATCTATCTAGTTTTTAAACTATGGAAAATTGTGAACTGCGACAAACCATTAACGCATTATTTTTCAATAGTTCTTATTATTAAATAAGAACGAAAGTTTTTAGGGGTCCGTAGTCAACAAGGAAACCTTATAGTTTCGCCATGTCCGTCTGTCTATCTGTCTGTCCGGTTTAGCTCAGAGGCATGTGTATACCTATTACATATTAATCACGCCGACAAAGTGGTAATATTAAATCTTGAAAAACATTTTTTTGGACGTGGGATTCTTGTCTATCCCATGATGTATCGTTATATAGGCCGTTCAAAAATATTGGGTATGTGAAGACCATTAATCGATTCAGAGATCTGCTTGCGTAATAATAAGCTTTAAAGTGCAAATTTTTGCTAGAGTCAAGTGTGTACCCCCCTCCCCCTGCCAGCTAAATGGCTTTTGGGTATGTGAAAAATTCATGGCAGTAGTAAATATACTTAACGAAATTAAAAGGAAAACTATCACAGATAAGTAGGCTTTACAAGTTAACGAGTAATAGTCGACCAACTCATTTGCAGTTGGAGAATTGACCGTTACGTAGATCGTATCGTATGGGAGAACATGTTTTTCAACTACAATGTTAAATTTGTTTTTGGGATAAATTCATACCAACTACGGAACCCTAAATTGTGCTTGGTCCGACATGCGCTTGGCCAGTTTCTTAATATAATTGATTACAATGTAACACAACAAATTGAAAAATAACTTTAATTATGGAAGTCGGTGTCTTTGGCTGTCGATGGCTATAAAAGTAGGGGAAGACCAAAGAAAAGATGGATGGACTGTATGTAATATGATATGGCCAGAAAGGGGGTGACTACCGAGATCACGACTAATAGAGAAGTATGGAAGAAAGGAACATGTTGCGCCGTGTCTTTGGCTGTATTTTAGTTTTTTGCCACCGACTTCCGAAAGTTATTTTTCACTTTGTAATGTTTTTTTTTGAAAATCTGTTGTTTTTTTTTTCGTAAAAAGTTTTTTTATTTTTCACTTTTTAGTGGGTCAGTTTGTTATTTATTTAAGTTACAATAGCGTAATGTCAACTGCTCGTCACCTTTTACAAAATATTGCTAGTCCCGATGCGGTGGCGTTAATTGTTGAGGAGTTCTCCTGGTAAGAACCAGGAACCAATCATATGCATTGTGACGACCATAAATTGCTTAGCAACCATATTAAAGTACCTAATCGAATCGCAACCCGTTTAATAGTTATTATTGTTATTCATTAAACGGGTTCGATTCGGTTAGGTACTTTAATATGGTTGGAAAACTTGAGACTAGAGATGCATGCATTCCACCAGCTTTTATGACAAATCTTTTACAGATCAAGCAGTACGATTATGGAATGCCTTGCCCGTGTCGATAAGGCGTACTCAATCTTTGTCCACTTTTAAAAATCAGGTAAAAAAACACTTCCTCACTCCTAAGATATCGTCATTAGATATTACAGTTCCTTGCTCTTGTTTCATGTTTATTATTGTATATATATATTAAAATATATTTATATAGATAAGTGTATTGCTTTATGTATGTATGTATTTATTGTATATGTAAATGGTACACCACTGACTACCTGCAGTATTGTCTCTCCGTCTCCCTTTAATCCATCCAAACGTTTTCTGTAAAAGATCCCTTTTAGCGATAAGACCGCCCATTGTGTCACACTATGTAAAATTTCAACATTTGTATCTGTAATTTTTATGGTGTACATAATAAAGAGTATTCTATTCTATTCTATGTTGTTCCGGTGGCCATCTGTGGTCTTCATAATCAGTTCTACATCACCAAATGGTGCTTTCCGAGAGCAAATGCATAAGGTGTGCCTATAAAATTTAAGGATTTGCCTCGGATTTCCATGGGATCATCAGACTCTGATTTGGTGGCAATGGGACCACCGCGGGAGCATACCCTTTCAAACAAAAAAAAAATAATTTCCAAAAAAAAAGAACATACCTACAGCCGAACATATATTAAATAACCTCCTCCTTTTTGGAAGTCTGTTAATAATCTCACCTTTAGCCTTAATTTGCAGTGATATAATCGCCTTAGCTTCTCCGTGTACGTTCCTTGCGACGACGGAGTAGGCGCCGGTGTAGTCTAGTTTGGCGTGCGGTATCTCAAACCGGTATTCCGGGCCGTCGCCGACGCGTTTGAAGTGAGTTGCGTCCCGGTAGTAGTCCGGCTAAGGGTGTGAATTTTATTTTTATATTATTTATAATCAAAATCAATTATTATTTATTCAAGTCCATAAGGCACTCCCTCTCCTCCTCCTGTCCAGAACGCCCGTACTTCTCCACTTCCTGATGTTTTAGCTGGGAAGAAGAAGTGGTGCAACGAAACTCCCCAGAAACACATCTGTTTGTAATGTTGGAGTAATGTTTTGGGCTTCGGACATGAGGTCACTTTGCGAGTCAGTTCAGTTTGTCGCCTTGAGCCGCATACAGTCACGAGCATTTCCTCGTGAAATAACGATTGCAACTTTGTGAAAAGTTATATTATATAGTACGAGTAGCATAGTTTCGAGAATAGGTAGTTACTATGTTCGTAACACCATCATATTTGTATCAATACTTTTAAAAAGATAAAATTGCTTTTAAATCTTGCGTAATTGTTGTATTGTAGCGTATGCTTGATTAGCAAACCCGCCTCGTGTCCTGAGCCCATGAAGGTGAGAAGGCTAAACTAGTGTTAGCGGCAAACTATGCAATTTGCCTGAAATTTTCTGAAAAAGCGCAGGCAGGAATGGTTGAAAAACTAGATTTACTTTTTGCGGCATACAATTTATCCACTATGTTTTTATAGCGCTGCCGATTGGAACATCATGTGTCAGAAATTGCGACCTCTACGTAAACCAGACGTGCTGTTTCTTTAAAACTGGGCTGATTGATGAACAGATGTTAGTTTATGGTAACATCTGTTCTCCAATCATCATTTCAGTCGAAAAACGTCCTGGACATAGGCTTCCCCTAAAGCCGGGTTTGCCATAATCGCCACGCTTGGGTTGGCGATAGCAGTATGGTGTTAAAATGCATAGAGAACGCTGCTGCCCATTCTCTAGTAAGTCCCGTAGTCGCCTTTTACGATACCTACGGGAAGAAATAGGGTGGTGCTATTCTTTTGGTACCGGAGTACCACACAGACAACAGTTCACCAATCAGAC
Organism: Tiliacea citrago; assembly: GCA_963921375.1. Classification (NCBI taxonomy): domain Eukaryota; kingdom Metazoa; phylum Arthropoda; class Insecta; order Lepidoptera; family Noctuidae; genus Tiliacea; species Tiliacea citrago. The sequence continues at coordinate 27,760,982 of OY992780.1, forward strand.
CAGTTTAAAAAACACCTAAAAGGAAACAAAAATACAAAATAAAAACATCTGCTGAGACTGAGGGTCTCTTCTTTCTGTATCACACCCAGACGTTTATGCCTACTATATTTTTCCAACTTTTGAGAGTAAAATTCATTATTATCTCACCTTTAGGAAGTCCCTGAGCCAGTACACATCAGGTTTGGGGTCTCCGATAACCTCGCAGGCGATAATGACGGTGTCTCCTTCCCTGGCTTCACTCGAGCGCGGCTTTCGTACGAACATCGGCTCCTTTGAGTACCTGCAATGGTCAAGTTTTGGCTATAATGACTCCAAGAACTTCTTATAGTACTTTAGTAGGTTGTAGTGGAGCTCTTTGTGAAGGAGCTCGTAAGGGGAAGTTCTTACACTATCTATGTCTGCTGCAAAGCAGTGTTTCTGTATTTCGGCTAGGGTATATGTTATTACAGGCACATGACTTTCAGCTTTGTTTTTGGAGTTAAATCGTATCTGCGCTGACTTTGGTATAGGGCGGCGTAACTGGTGTGTTGATTAGTGCCTCCTTCAACATAATAAAGACTCGATCAGCGGCGATGATGACGCTGTTGATCGAAGTTGAAGGATACACTAACATACCAGTTATGCATGTCTATTTAATATGCAGCGGTTTGTTTACCATCCAATAATATTAAAATACATGCCATGCATTGCAATTGCAATGCTTTGCATTTCACAAATAGCAGTTCTTCTAGTGAGTGACACAGTTAACCTTGGGCAATTAGCCATACTACCTACATGATCAAACTCGAAAATATCGTGACGACTGCCATAGATGGTAAGCACGGTAGGAATCCTGACCCTGACTGACGCTTTTACGTACATCCGGAGGCAAGCGGAAACCACAGACTGCGCAGATTATCCACCGTTGCGAAAGCCAATCACACTGATATAAAACATAACATAAAATCACTGCTGATACCCCCAAAGGCTGTATTGGGTGTACTAATAGATAGATAACCTCAACTACATCTTTACCTTATAATATGATTACCCCTTTCGGGAATACAAACATGATTTTAATTTACACTCTAAATTCACAATAACTTTCCCTGACGTGGAGGCTCTCCCGACTTCAGTGGAAGCTGTCCATGTGTAGACCCCAGCATGATAAGTTATTTGAAGGCTTCAGCCAGTTCTTCCTGACCATCTCTTACATAGGATTAATGCACTGTAAGTACTACTGACCTTTGTTTACCGATTCGAGAGATACAGACGAGATTTGATACTATGCTACAAATACACAAAACTCACGGTTCATCAGGAGCATTGATTACTACTGGAGGCGTCCTCTTCTATGTTTAACAAAAAACTTTTTGATTTATGATTTCTCTCTCGGCTGTCCCTTCCACCACAATCACTTTTCCTGACGTGGAAGTTCCCCCGACTTCATTGGAAGCCATGCTAGTGTAGATTCCAGCAACTCGATACGTCACAAAGGCTAGTGCCAGTTCTATCTGACCATCTCTTACATAGGACTGAGTGTCTGACCTAGACACCTTTACTTACCCGTTGGAGGAATCCGGACGACATTTTATACTATACACAGAAACTCACGGTTCATCAGGAGCATTGATCACTACAGGGGGCGTCCTCTTCTCTCTCGGCTGAGTTCCCTCCACCACGATCACTTTCCCTGACGTGGAGGCTCTCCCGACTTCATTGGAAGCTGTGCAAGTGTAGACTCCAGCATCACGATAGGTGACGAAGGCTAGTGCCAGTTCTATCTGACCATCTCGGTCTAGCGTCATGATGGCGCGCCGACTCGGGCGGAGACGGACGCCATCGCGGTACCATGTGACTCCCACTGATGGGTATGCTTCTACGACGGCTGATATTCGGAGCTCTTCACCTGGAAAATTGGTTGCAGATTGTGAATGGATTGTAGGAATTCTTAAATGGCGGTGAGGTGACGGATAAGGGATACTCATAACTAATCCTTCCTCAAAACTAACTCATAAATAAAAACAGTTCAAGAAAAAGTAATTTTATGACATTGGCGAATTTATAAGAAATGTTGTAAAAGATTTTAAAGAAACGATTGCTATATGATAATAATCAGCCATCCTGTAGGTATGACGTAAATAATAATTATTATAATATCCAGAATGATGATAAACTAGACTGATGATAAACAATAATGTGACAACCCACAAAAAAAATAAAATTCGGAGATACTGATGTATTCTGATAGCGCATCCCGTATTTAATTTCGCGCTAACTCATTAGCCAAACTAACTACTAAGTAGTACCTAACTATAAGTTAGTAAGCTACATTCATTACGCGCTAAACGAATTTAAATCATCGTTATATTTCTGTCAATCGGTTGAAGATGGCAGAGGCAGAATTATGTTTTAAATACGTTTAGCGTTTGTTTTGTGGCGCAAGCTGACCTTAATGCTTAAAAATCAGTAGGTATTCTGTAGTAATGATTTTAGCTACAACTATTAGTTGGTATGGTTTCCTGAGGACTAAGTATTGTGTTTTTTAGGGTTCCGTACCTCAAAAGGAATAAACGGAACCCTTATAGGATCACTTCGTTGTCCGTCTGTCTGTCAAGACCATTTTCCTCAGGAACGCGTAGAGGTATCAAGTTGAAATTAATAACAAATACGTAAGTCTATGGTCCCTTAAAGCTCTAAAAAAATCAAGCTTCCAAGTCAACGCAATAAAAAAATACGGTGATATAAGCGACATTATTGCGACATATTTCGATACTCGCAAATAAATCAAAACCTATAGGGTACTTCCCGTTGACCTAGAACCGTGAAATTTGGCAAGAAGCAAGGTCTCGTAGCAAGAGTATAGGAAAAAGTCCGAAAATTGTTAATTTGTAGTTTTATCACATAAAAAACATTTTTTGCGATTACAAACTCAAATTTTCAGTTGGAAAATTGACCGTGGCGTATATCGATGCATGGGAGAACATGTTTTTCAACTACAATGTTAAGTTTGTTTTAGGGATAAATTCATCCTAACTACGGAATCGTTCATTGTGCGTGGTTCGACACGCACTTGGCCGGTTTTTTTATTTTATACATTGTCACCACTGGGACAGTGAAAGTCTCCGGCAATAAAATAATTTACCTTCACAAAGTCTATACAGCGGTTCCAATCCGCAGCAGAACTCCGGAGCCACATAAGCCCTGATGCCCTTGTCCACCACCAGGCTACAGCGACAGCTGACTGCGCCGGAGCTATTCCGTGCCATCGCCTCGTATACCCCTCCATCCTCCAGCGTCGTGGGGGCGATCTCTAGCGTATGGAAGTGCTCATCCTGGTAAGTGTTGCGGCGACCTTGAAAAAGAATAAATAATATTAGTAGCTCCCATAAATAATTATTTGTTATTTGACTACGATATTGGCGTATTTGTACACATTTTGTTATAAAAAAATTTCAAGGTTTTCTTAAGATGAACAATGTCATCACCTGCCTAGCCTTTTCCCAACTATGTTGGGGTCGGCTTCCAGTCTAACCGGATGCAGCTTATACCGGTATTTTACATGGAGCGACTGCCTATCTGACCTCCACAACCCCGTTACTGGGTAACACGAAATCCCTTGGTAAGACTGGTTGTCAGACTTTTGGGCTTCTGACGACCCGTAACAACTGTCAAAGATCTACAAATGACAGCCGGGACCAACGGCTTAACGTGCTTTCCGAGGCACGGAGGAATCTTGGTATGAACAGATGGTCACCCATCCACGGACCAACCGCGGCAAGCGTAGCTTAACCTGATCGATCGACCGGTGCGGCAGATATTATTTCGCCACAAGCTCCTTAAGATGAACAATGTCATTTTAAAATTCGTTTGGGTTGGATATCTTGGTATTCAAAATATAAATTGTGAACTATACTAGTTACAAGTTCGATCACTTCACTTTGCGCGTGAGATCCTCATAAAATATGAAAAGAAAATGGTGTCCAAAATGTGGAGAACCGGCAAAGCCTGCATTTGATTTGGTACCCACTTCTTCTGAAATCACCTATGTAAACTTTTTAAGCCGTCAGCCTTTTCACTCTTTCGAAAGATGGACAGTTTATTATACAACGTGCCGCTACAATGGTGACATTAATTTAACACACGGGTAGGGCTATTGGCCAGTAATCATAAAAAAATATAATAAGATAAAATAATTCGTACATTGAAAAATTAAAATTTTCTAACTAACTAAAATAATAAAGCTCTCTATTTCCTTCGATTCACCTTCTCCTTGCACCGTATTCGTTTTAATTTAATTAAAAGCCCCAGCAAATGACCTCTGCGCACTACAGTTATTTAAGTAGGTACAGGTTGCATCAAAATGCTATTTTAGAAAATCGATAATTCATAAATCAATAAATACTATCGTTTAAAAACTATAGGGTGATATAACATAAAAAATTAAACAAAATCTACTTACTATCAAACACCAGCGTGTCACCATCTTTGAACCATGTGAGGGTCGGGGGAGGGTTGCCGACCACCTGGCAGGTCAATCGAACCGGGTAGGTGGCCTGCACCCGCCGATCTCGCAGCCGCATCGTGAACTGGGGCGGATAGTCGCCTTCTGCGTCTTGGGAACGCTCCCTGGAAATGAAGTATTTTATTTGAAGATTAGCTAGCTTATTTATCCTGACATACTCGTAGATGAAGGAATAAATCGTGAGGAAACGTTATAACTTTAATTAACTAGATTTTGCAAGCGATTTTGCCCGCATGGATGTCGAAAATATCCCCCGGGAACGTACTACCGGGAAAAAAGTCCTATGCCCTAACCCAGGTTACGGTCTTAAGTACCTGTGTGCAAAACTTCATTGAAATCTGTTCAGCCGTAAAAGGCGTAGTAACAGAAAAACATAAGAGTTCCATTCGAAATTTATAATACGTGATAGTAGGTATGCAAGCAAGCGGGGTGATCAATGCTCAAGCCTCCTGTTTATAATAAAGAGCCTTTCCTTTGCACTGCAGTGGGATACGCTGGTGAGGGACTTCCGGGCTCCTGGCCAACCAAGATAAGTGTTTGTGTAAGTTTAACACATTTTGCAGTACTGAGGACTCCGGACAGCCCGCAGTCCGGACGATTCGGAGCCGCAAAGCCCTGACTTTGATATGTAAATAAAGCTGAAGATGAACACTCTATTCACAGATTCCTAGTTTTGTGTCCACATAAACAGTGACGTCATACACACAAAACCCCCGTCCACACAGCGTTGATCAGTACGTTATTTTATTTTATACTTTTGGGATCATACAGTCTCATACTGAATTTGTTTTTAACTTTAGTAGTGGTCGGAAGACGGGCTGGCGTTCCCAACTCCACGTCCGAGCGCGTCGCATATTTTTATATATATTTTAACTGTAGGTACGAGCAATGGGATGTTGACCTGTGATCCCAACATTTAACCGCTGGTATCGTATGCTGAAAAACGCTGTTTTAAACGGCCGCTAACTGCGACGGAATACAATTGAATGTGCCCATTTTCGGATAGAAAAAGTGCTCTTTTTCAGTTCTCATACACTTGTATATAGAAACTATTACGTCTAGTTAGTGTTTTTGTGCGTTCTAGTACGAGATTGGCTAGCAACCGCAGCAATTCTATTGGACTATATTATTATACTATATATATTGGATTATATATTGGATTTTAAGTATGCAAGTCAACAATAGCCTAGCTTTGTATTGAATACAATCATTTAAACAATTCATAAGCTGTCAATGCACTTATTAAGGCATGATATCAATAGTCTCATGCGGTTAAAAGCTGAAACAGTGCGGATTACTTTCCGCAAAGCTATCCTACGTTAGGTCAAACCTTCTGCTTTGCACCACCCAGCATACGACGTAGTATAAATGGTGGGTGGATGCAAGTACACTCTGCAACAGGTCGGAAAGGCCAACCAATCGGCTCTCTAGTACTACTGTAGTATACTTTTTGTTTTGCGCGCAAAGATGCAATTTGAGTGTAGGTACGAGTATAAACTGCAGGCTTTGATGCATGTTTTGGTTCTGAATCAAATCGAAAATAAATTAATTCAATAATCGGTTGGTCGACCAATCGCCAAGCGGTTGGTCGACTCCTCACGTGACCAGAGGGCTGGCCTATTTTTTGGCCAAAGAATCAGCATTGCCATACAACGTGGCAATGCTGCCAGCCTTTTGGGCACTTTTCCTGTTGACCGCGATGCGGAAGAATTTTTTGATGCCCTTCGATTATTTCCTCTCCTTTTTTAACCGACTTCTAAAAAAGGAGGTGGATCTCAATTCGGATGTTTGTATTTTTTTTTTATGTTTGTTCGCCATAGCTCCGTCGCTTACAAACCGATTTGAAAAATTCTCTAATTTTGTTGGAAGGGTCTAATTTTCTTCCCAAATGGTCCCATGAAAATTTTATCGAAATCGGACTAGCGGTTTTTGAAAAATCAACAAACATCTAAAAATTTATCTACATTTTCTACATTAACGATCTTTTCGTTTACTCTGCATTGCGTTTTTTGTTCGCGCATAACTCCGTCATTTACGAACCGATTTGGAAAATTCTTTTTCGATACTAAAAAGTGAAAAATAAAAAAAAAATTACAAAAAAAAATAACCGACTTCGAAAAAAACACTACAAAGTGAAAAATAACTTTAATTTCGGAAGTCGGTGGCATAAAACTAAAATACAGATCCAAAGACACCGACTTCCGAAATTAAAGTTACTTTTCACTTTGTAGTGTTTTTTTCGAAGTCGTTTATTTTATTTTGTAAAAAGTTTTTTTATATACTTACTTGTACATATTATTATTTTTGATAATTAATGAATTATGATTGACTTCATGCTAGAATATATCGAAACAAGTAGGCGTTGCTCCTATGTCTATCTCACTTTTTTAAAGGAATAGATTGGAAACCGACTTGTAGTTATGTTACTATCATTCAAATTAGTTGTATCTATAGCAGTTACAGCATTAGTTTTCCGTTTAAATCATCAAGGTCTAAGATGGCCGCCGAGCTTTGGGTTTAGCAAAACGGCACTGGTCCAGCGTGTGCTTAATTTAAAATAGGTACCTAGTATTTATACTGGTCTATTACTGGTCCTTGTCTATTCTTGCTTACCTACCCATCTATATACGTAGTACTAGATTTCTGTTTAAGATTTTCCCTAAGGCATCCAATGCAAATCGTAGTAACTAGTAAGTTTATAGATGTAAGATATACCTACCTATCTATCAACTCTACACATTGCAATGGGTTGGATACCTTCCAAACAAGGCCATTGATCCCTTCTCAGAACGTGTAACTAAATGATCACGTCAACTTGTTCAACATATTATATCCCTCAAAATAAATAAACATTTTAGCTACTTAATAATAATTAAGTAGGTTTTGAATATTCGATTGGTGAAGTACGTTTAGATTCGTTCGAAACACGCACAGGACATGTACCTGAGCTAGAGATAATAATTGATTTTTTTTTTGGCTTCGCACGGTTTGTGCATTTAGCCAGTGTCATATCAAATTAGGTAGCAAGTACAAAGTTAATTAAATAATTATGAAATGAACTCCACTCAATGCATGATAAAGATGATTGATGATATCCCGCCCCGCTCCCCTTGAGTTTAAGTAAAGACGCGGCACTTTACTGAAACCTCGCGCGGACTTCTTGAGAGAACTTAAAGTGATGTTGCACTGTTTTGTTTCATTTGTCTACACTAGTGCAGGTTCACGAACACTTAATGGTTAATAATCCACCACTATTACACATTAATATTCGGCTAAACACAAATTTTAGAAAATAAAACAAAACTGCTAACATGACGCTTCACTTTCCCGCCAAGAAGTCGATAATAATTGTTTAGAATAAGTAAGTTGGTTGTAAGTATATAATTACCCTGAACATATACCTAACTATAGTGATATATTCGATATTTATTCTATTCTGAATTGTCAGCAATTTTGATCAATCAGTGTATAGTACCGTCGTCATTCATTTATTGGAACCGTGACAGAGATAAAACTTTTCTATTTACAAACAGCTAAACCAAAACATTGGCCTGAGTTCCGTGCTTATGTAAATAACTAATATTCGTTATATGGCATAATTGAGGTAAGTATAATTAATAATTTACCCATTAAATGTAGGATCGAATGTCCGAAAAGGTAATTAAAGCTTTTTGATATTATTTAACTGTAGTAACGGTGCAAAGCAGAACTGGTTTCGACAAATTCGCAAGCGCATTTAAAATCATGTTCAACTCACAATTTAAATTCCATTATATCAGTACCAATCTCAATATTACAATAACACTATAAAGACTTACCTTTTGAGCTTAGCATCAGCTTCCCAGATCAGTCTGTCCGTCACGACGGCCACTCGCGCGTACGTGGACGCCCTTCCGTGAACATTCGAGGCCTCGCAGCTATACCGTGCCTCATCCTCGATGCTAATGTCCTTGATGGTCAACGAACAGTCTTGACCGTTGTACAGAGTCGTCATCCGGCTCTCTTCCTCAATCTCGTGACCATTCTTCATCCAAACTATTTCAGGCAACGGCTTGCCCTTCACACTGCAGCTGAGGTTCGCGGTCTCGCCAGCTAACACCTTTAACTGTCCAGGTAGAATATCCACGAATTCCGGCCTGTCACCGGCAAGGCCGATGCCTATCGGTGCGGAGGTCGGCACTGACTCTCCCCACCCGTATCGGTTCCTAGGAGTCACTCGGAAGTGGTATTCCTCTCCTTGTTTCAGATTGAATGCGTCGAAAGAGTTTAACGGGGTGATTCCAAGTTCCACCCAGCGCGCGCCACCTTCTTTGCCGAGCAGCCAGCTTTCTATTTTGTAGGCGAGGACCGGTGCCGTGTCCCGAGGATCAGTTTTCGGCCAGGCGAGAGAGACCCAGTTGTTGCCTCCGTCTACGACGCTCGGCTCACCCGGGATGCGATCCGGCACGGCTAAAACGAGAACCGATGCGGCACTGACCTTAAAGAATACTTGACGTGATGCCAGCCGAGACTGCCAGATGACTTATAGTATTGATTTGAGAGTGATCGAGCCAGAATTGGCAGGTTAGGCTTAATATAAATAGTGGGTATGATCTAATGATTTTTTGCTGAGTGCCCAAGACTGCCGCCATTGTTGCGATGATTGATTGACGGATGACACGTGAATTGGTTCCTGTCGGCAAGAGTCTATTACATAATACTATAAGTTTATCTTCTGGCAGATTTCGCGTCTGGTGCATCAGTATTAATTAAGGTAGCTACAGTAAGGTTTAACGATAGCACTTGGAGTTTCTGGCAACATGTTTGATCAGTAAACTATGAACAAACAAATTAAAAATTGGATTCTAGAAACTGGAGTTTTGATCAGATACCTTGTATTAGAGTGGTGAGTTGGCAAGATTTATTCTTTGTGCATTAGTACACTCACATTTTGCCAGTTTAAGTCCTCGGTCATAGGTAGTAAGTTTACGAGCACAAACCCTACAGCCCTAAAGCTGAATGCTGTGTGTGAATCTTGGGTCCCCAGAACCGGCTGTATGTCATATGTCATGTATGTCATGGCACGGAACTAAAACCCACTTGGACCACGAATTACCTAATACGTTCAGCGCCAAACGCATTTAAAATGTCGCGTCGTTCTTTTTCTGACAGTCGTTTGAACATGACAGAGACTGGATGCTGTTTTACAAAATTATGTTTAGCGCTAAACGCATTTAGTGATTCATGGTGCAAGCGGGTTTTAGAGTCCGTGCCATGACATACATGACATATGATATACCTAACAGCCTGTTCTGGGGACCCAAGATTCACACACAGCATTCAGCTTTGCGAACACTACAGAAGTAGAGACCAACAAGGCAGTTGAATATAATTTAATAAGGTATTAATACGAGTACTTACCCGACGGCGTTCATCCCAAGGCCGCGCAAAGCGTTACTCAATTTTTCCAAAACGTAAATTTCAGTAACAGCCTGGAGTCTGGATTTGTGCCCGGTTGGTGGCAATAGGCTTGCCCCCTATTACATGGGACTTAAACGAAATGTGCGTGTACTATGGGTACTGCTCTGCCTAATCCTTCGGGAATACAGGCGTGTTGTTACGTTATTTAAGTAAATACTTACATTTATACTTCCTTTCCCCAATGGACATGGAAGAGTCATCCATTGGATAAGTCCAGTCCGATATGAGATTTTCAGAAGAAGCTCGTTGTCTCACCTGAGAAAAGAAACAAGTACATAATAAAGTACTTAGACAACATTCGTTTTTCTTTACCCTAAAAACTCAAAAAGGAATCTTAATCAGCCTGCAACGTTCCCACTGCGCGGGCCCAGTGCGGGATGGCGGATGTCACCTGTCTTCGATTTATATGGTTTTTTCATGATGTTTTCCTTCGCCTTTTTGAGAAAAGTGGTGATTAAATAATTTACATAAAGTTCGCCTATCTCCAACAGTGGACTGCTGTAGGCGATGATAATGACAATTTGCCTGGGTTCGAACACACGACGTGCGACACGAAAGTCACCATTTTTATTTATTTTTTACGTTGGGTCACCACACTAGGAATTTCTCCTGTATTGTGGGTACGATGACAAACATTTAAACTCACACACAACGGAACAACTACTTGTAGGTCATCAAATATTTGTTCCGTGCGGGAATCGAACCCGCGACATGCAGCGCAGCAGTCAATCGCTTAACCACTGCGCCAATCGTGCCGTCATTACCACTGGGTCACCACTGCTCTCAAATAGAGTTCATTGTTTTCATAATAATTATTTACAACTTTTTCCTATAATACTAAACTTGAAATCGCGTAAATAATCCGTCACAAAAATCAATCAACAAAAGTAGGTATTAGTGGCGACAATAATTTAATACACGTATACGGCTTCGTGTTTTCTTTTTATGACGATTTTTTGATTTTATTAAACGTTATTATAAATTTACTATCAATTTTCTAAAATAGCATTTTGACCTAAAGAACTGTAGCGCAGAGGCCATTTGCCGGGATCGGATCATAACATCGCGTCAAATAAATTACAATGAATAACGTGTGAAGACTTGGCGAATTGAAGGAAAGAGAGAGCTTTATTATTTAGTTTGTTTGAAAATTTAAATTTTTCAATTTAGGATTTATTTTATCTAATTATATTTTTATGATTACTGCCCTACCTGTGTGTTGAATTAATGTCGCCATTGTGGCGGGACGTTGTATATAACATAATATATTACTACCAGCCTATTATTGTGCCCTGATAAGTAAATTAAGGCACTAATTGCTCCTTCCTAGAGAAGGCACAAGCATTGATCACCACGCTTGCTCAAGACACGATGAGGATTTCAGAGTTATATAAATTATAAGGCCACGTTTCCTTACGATGTTTTTCCTGCACTGATATTAATCATGTCCAAGATAAACCCATATAAGTTGAAAAAGTAACATTGCTGCTTGCCAGATTTGAAGCCACAGTCTCATCAGAGGCGAGGCCTTAAGGTGCCGACAAGAGGCAAATGATAAAAGTAGGCTTGTCTTAAACAAAAAAAATGCCAAATCTATATAGTTTGTGGAAGCAGAAAATATATATGTAAAAACATGTTTGAAAAAAAATCTCTATACAAATTAACGGTAAACTAACCTTTTGAGTTTCAATCCAAAATATCTGTATTAAATATCAACGCACGTTTGGTATTTAATTAATATCAAGAACGTCTTATTTGTATGCGAACTTTAACTGAACTGTTTTTTATTTTAAATTACTCAACTCATTTTTGAGTAAATAGATAATTTATTCATATTTTGCAAAAAATTACAAGCGTTGTGTCATCGCGATTCTCTTTCTTTTGTATGCAGTCTAACAGTGATCGTGGTTTAGTTGTTGTCAGAGTCTTAACCCCTGGGTCTGCAGTCTCGATATAGATAGCGATCGCTTTACAACCGAATTCAGACGCGAAGTCTTAATGGGGTCCCTAGACAGTCAAAATTGCTTGACAAGCACGAAAAAATCACAATCTTGTCAAGCAATTTTGACCGTCTTGAGACCTCATTAAGAGGACTTCAGACCGACCGTATTTATAGAGCGTTACTCAGTACTAAAGTATTACTTAACCCTTTCGCGGACAGTGAACGCCTGATGACGTCATAACAATAAAACTTCTATTGTGTCTCCTTCACCGCCCGTGAAAGCGTTAAGACTAGTTTCAACCAATCCAATGGCTTGTCTCTAGTCATAAGTAATGCTTGTGTACTGATTATTAACGCTTTATAAATACGGGCCTAAGACATTGCGACCAAATTCGGTCGTAAAGCGATAGCTATCTATGTCGACTGTAGGCCCTGGACTGCCTATGGAACATTTTTTTTTTAATAATTTTATTATACTCACCACAACAGTAACAAAGGCTCGGTCGCATCCATACGCGTTCCTAGCCAGTATGCAGTAAGTCCCCGCGTCCGAAACTACGGATCTCTTGAGAGTAAACTTGACGTAGTCATCTGAAGTCATCTTGCAGACTCGTTGGTTGGTTGTAATGTCACGGATGCCTTTCATGAACACCACTGTGGGAAATAATAATGGAATTAGAATACTGACACAGCTTTTAATTTTTTACTGAGAAAAGGCGTTTCAAAATATATTTGTACATCGGAATTTTAATCGAAGCTTCCGGTGATTCTATTCCATCATCATCTGCCTAACCTTTTGTCAACTATGCTGGAGTCAGCTTCCACTTCCACACAACAACATTTACTACGTAATACGATACCTCTTGGTATTTCAATACTTCATGTCTGTATTAATTAAATTCTGTGCCGTTACATATTTTAGCTACGTATTATCACGTTAGAGAAAACAAATGATTAAAAGAGTTAAATGAATTCGGTGATTCAGTGGAATTAAAGAGAAAAATGGTAGATATCAGCAAAACTTTGGGCCTAGCACGAACGTACGGAGTAAGGGTAACGTAAATTCCATCGATTTTAAAATTGAAAATACTCCTAACACACAAATAATATTTACTTGATATTAAAAAAAAAAAAATTGAATACCTAACGACTTCAAGTCGTTAGGTATTCAATTAATTTTATTTTTTATATGTCTTTAAAAGAAGGCACTTTCTCAATTGGATGGAAGAAATCATTTATTGTTCCAATACATAATTGGATTCACGAATAATAATAGGAAATAACAGGCAATTTATTTACTGAAGAAAAGAAACCTGTGACTGACCTGCAAATTGCAAAAATTTTAAGAAAATTTGAATTTCGCGAGCTAACTTAGCGAATCTGTACCCTAATTGCGTAATACAATTTGAATCGGAATCGGAACGATTTTGAAGTATATTGCTAATCCATTGTTCCATAAGTTAGAAAACATTGTCTGCTCAACAACGTAAATAACGCAATGAATGTTGTTGAACTGTCAAATTGAAACCGATTCCTACTGATAGTGTGTTACGCAATTAACCCTCTGGTCTCCCCAACACATTATTAATAAGAACCAACTAGAACTGGTTCAACTAAAATTTATTAACCATGTTATGTATCGCCTCCGTAAACCTCCGATGACATTTATGAAGCTAGTTGTCGAACACATGGTATGCTAACTCTCAATGAAAGGCGCAAAGTTATGGATCACATATCCATAACTTTGCGCCTTTTATTAAGTGTTGCTCTAATGACATACTCAATGGACGCCACGCTTGCCCCGGGTTGACTTGTAACACTCTCCCCTACGGCGCACTCGTCATTATGAGGACTGATTACGCACGACTGGACTAATTACGTAAAAAAATGTGTACATTAGTATTGCTCGAAATTACAGAACAGATTTCTCTAAGGTTATATTTGACAGTAATAAAGCTTCATTACAGATATATATATACATTTGATAGAAATCAATCAATATTATTTAATTCTTTAATGGAGGTCCAATCAAAAATCAAATAATAAAAACCAGGCAAATAACAAGCAACTGATCTCATAATATTCAAACTTTTTTTCTAAAGTTTAAAGTTTAAACTTGAAGTAATATATCTAAAATTGCACCTGGAGAATTTAAATATTTTTAGTAGTCCGTTCGAATGTTTTATATTTATCCCAGTTATACAAGGAAACCTATTAATTACACATTATTTTATATTAATTACATAATACACTTACTACAAGTAAGTTGGTTGCATAAATAAAGTAAATAAAATAAATATCAGCTATGGATAGAACAGTTGTTTTTTCGATCCAAAAATCGTTCGAATTTACGTTACGTTGCGCCATCTCATGTACGGAAGAAAACAATAAAAAAAAATACATAAGAATAATTTCTCACCTTTTGGCTTAGGTTCTCCTTGAACCCTGAACGAAATATTAACATCTTCGCCCACAGATATGAGGATATCTTTCTCTGGTCTGCCAGCAATGATGGCAGGCTTTCCCTCCAGCTCATTGGTAACCACAGTGATCGCAGCGTTCATATCAACATTGCCATGGGTACTCCAAGCCCTGCACGTATACATCCCCGTCTCTTTTTCGGTGACATCCGAAAGTGCTAGAGTATATAAACCCTGCTCCACAAACGTTCTTGCGTTTCTGTACACTTCGGTGACAGAGCAACCTTCTCGCAGCCATTCTACCCTGGTAGGACAGCCTCTGATTTCCACTTGAAGGCCTATCGTGCCCCCTTTGGCGACTTTGTAGTCGGATAGGACGTTGGTAAAGTGTGGACGTCGTGTCTCTAAAGCTTGGCGGTTGAAATGGGAGCGTTCTCGTGTGGCTATGTTTGGGCTGAGGCGGCTTTCTTTACCTGAAATAAAATAGTTAATTATTATATTATATATTAGATGTTGTAAAATACATAGTGAGGTAGCGATTATATTTTTTGCTGGTGGCTGCGACTTTCTCTATGTGTATTTTGTATAATATCCAAGATGAAAAGTATATATGTCTTTTTCCAGATCCCAGGCATGTCAAATTTCCTGCCAGGGTTGCGAGTTTGTCCGAAAGGAATATCGTGGCCCCTGGCACACTGGCATCTGAAGGAGCACGGGTGGGTTTTAGTCAGTAAAAGTCTCATATGGGCTCCCACTACGCCCAGTGTGGGAGAAGTTATTTGATAATTTCCCACCCAAAAAAAAAGCATGTCTACAAAGTTACTTTCGCATTTGTATGGATTTACACAACAAAAATGGTTAACATTAGCATAAGTTTGTAATTAGTAATGACAAACTCTCATATCTTCTAACAAACTTGTAAACTACAGGTCACTTTTATTGTAAAGTACTCAAATATTGATTGCAGAGTCCTATAATGAATACGGTACTCATGTTATGACATAAACCTATCTATAACTCTTTCTATGCAATAGGGTGAGGGATGTTGTAAGCCCAGACAGCAGATACATCAAATTCAACTCAACAATAAAAAAGTGTTCGTTTTTCTCATAAATAGAACCAGTAGACAATAGTAAGCAAACATTTTTGTGTACCAACTTAATAAGTTCGAAACGTATAGTTTTGAATTTGGAACGAATGATTTTATACGAAATGTTTTATAAGCGTTCGCGGCAAAAGGGCAGCGTGTGTTTACGGCCATGTTTCCCGTCAGACTGGCCCCGGGCCCGTGGTCGCGGGACCCGGACGCTGGTATCCCGACACTTAAATTTATGACGCGATTTTAGAGCGCGCTGATTGGCCATAATTGGCGTGTATACAATGTATGCAACTCACCGGTAAAACTAACAACGTGGGTGATTTGATCCGTCCATACAGAATTCTCAGCTTTGCAGGTGTATTTTCCACTGTCTTCGGGGGTGGGTGAGCTGATTGCAAGTCTGCATACTCCGTCTGCGAGGTAGTAGGCTTGATACCTCTCGAAGGTTGTTACTGGCTTGTCATCCTTTAGCCACGTGATCGTTGGAAGAGGCTGGCCACGGATTCGGCATTCAAGTACTAGCTCGTTTTCGGCTAGGTGGTATGTGTCTGCGTGGCAAATAAAAGGTTTAGTAAAGTTATAAAAATATGTAAGTATTGACGTTTTAATAGACCGGGAAAAGCATTAGGAATACGATACTATCCATAAATACAAAAAATGGGACCTTGAAGAAAAGGAGTAAAATATTTTTAAATTTTCAAAGTTACGTTTTCAGTTTTGACTGACTCATTCCAAACTAGGTAAGAAGGGATTTTTGCTGATGTCAAAAAATATGTGCTTGTTTAGAATCAGCACGCGACATGTTCGTCTTTCATAAATTTCTATTACCCTTAATCTCAGAAATCACTGCCATTCTAGCAATATTATCCTTTACCAAAATCCATCCATCTTCTCTTTAGTTTACCTCGTTTATATAGCTACTCACTTTCATACTTAACACTTTTCTTATCACATACGCAAAGAGATCATATAATACTTTCCTGTATATATACAAAGCAATAAATACTTATGTCCATTAGATGTTTTATAGCTTAGCTTTACTTAGTCACGAGATAAGAATCATTTGAATTAAAAAAAAAAAAATAGGCAGTCATGACTGCCGACAGATGTGAAAACACGTCACCCTTAGAGCTATAGATATACTGCTTTAACAGCATGTCGGTGACACTAACCCATAAGTTTTTTTTTTACCAAAAATCACTCAACGTGCCTAAAGATGTTTTCAATTCAAAAACACTTCGGGTCTTTTAATAGTCAATCAATTATCCATGATCATCTTTTTCCTAATTATGCTGGAAAACATCGTAAGAAAAATGGAAAAACGGTGAAGTATCATTCTCCCTTGCCCATCGTTGACGATCCTTAGGCAAGATTGAATAGGATACCATTTACAGTAAACTGGATTTGAAAGATGTATATTTTCCATTCAATCAATAAGATTAACAATATTTATTTATTTTCCAGAAACATGGTAATCATACAAAGGTGTTCATAAAATTGCATAGTGCTACATGTTTCATCGTTTTAACGATATGCAAAACCAATTAACAATTTCATCAAATAATTGAAATGCATTAATTTTCAAATTTTAAATATTATTTCAATTTATATTACATAATTATCCTACTACTGGTATTCCGACGCATCCGGTTAGACTGGGTTCCGACCAACATAGTTGCGAAAAGGCTAGGCAGATGATAACCATACCACACACATCATTTACAAAATACCATGTCATTAAGTTAAACAATAAGTTTAACATAGTACCTATCACTTAACATAAATAATTACTTATGCCTGTATTTTGATGCCAATGATGATGCAATTCAGGGTACCTACATGGTGGTTTTTTCGCTATTCGTCATTTCTAACGACGCCTCTAGAAAGCCTTAATGTCGAGATAATTCATTTCAATTAGCCCTGACGATTTTTACCGTATAACTTACTTGTCATGTCTCAACGTGGCTAGTTTTCTAGTTTTTGACGTCAGAATTTAGGAGCCACCTTAAACGTGCTTTAACTTTTTAAGGATTAAATTTAAATATGAGTCATGGCTCGTATCGTATAAAGACACAAACTATGGGATATTATTATTCGTGTGATGACGAATTGATGACGATTGCCTACCCAAAATTTATTTGCTGATAGTGGAGAAATTCAGGAATTTTAGAGTGGATTCTACATACGGGTTTTGGGTGAAAACAGATAAACCTGAACGCCAAAAGCCTATTTGAAATGTATATTGGCTAGCAAATAAACTCGAATGTAAAGTGTTTGAGATTTTAGGTAGGTAGGGTAGGTATATTCTTTTCATAAAATTGTTTTAACAACTGTATACTAGTTTCGTTTTGTTTAGAGCGTGCATGTGTGCATGTGTACATAAAACGATGTCTTTAAAAGCCCAAGTAGCTTAAGTTACTATGTAATAGTTATTATTTATAAAATCCACCTAACTCCTACAGAAATGACCGTAACAAAATTTTTGAGGGACAATTTATTTTTTTGGTCCAACAGATCAATTTGCTGTTGTTACATTCCTATAACCAGATTTTTTTTCTTAAGCAATGATTTAAAAATGTTAAAGACTATTAGCGAAAAAGTGTATCGTTCGCTAATAGTTTCAACTTTTGAATGTTGGTATTAAATCAAAGTGAATGGAACCGCCACCTGTAAGTATTGCTTCAAATTAGCAGCTACACTTACAATGTAGTTCATTCAACATTTTACTGACAGAGGGCGACTCTGAACCGAGTACTGTTTTGTAAATGCAATGTAGACAGATTTGACATTCCATATCTTTAAAAGTTGCCTATAAAAATTATATTATTATTCTAATTACAGGTTTATACTGCGTTTAAAACTTCAGCATTTTTATGGCATTGAAATGAACATATTATAATTTACCTACACTCGAATAAAGTATATGTCTAAAAGGGAAGCACGTCAATGGAAACAATAAATAGGCTTTAGTTTAGTTAGTTCTCCTGACACAAAGATGGCGCTTGTGACTGCGTAAGGAGAACTTCGATGAGTCATAGGGGGCCCGTGACCTTCAGGTGGTACTGGGAAATGTTAGCAACAGTTTGGGTATATTTTGTGTGAGTCATCGTGACGATACTCTCGTAGGTACACATTTACATCGTAGGGGCACATTTAGGTGAGTTCTAGGACATACTGCTGAAGATTTTTTCATTAATTGATGTAAAGACGCTAAAGATCCTAAACATAGAAATAGTATCAAGAGGCGTAGGATAGTACATCTGACATATAAATTTCAAGCTGAACATACTAAGATAAAATAATAATAACTCAATTGTATTCTAAAAATATGAAGAAAGTTTGTATGTAGGGGTAATCTCCGGAACTACTGATCCGATTCTCACTCTCACTATTGCCGAATGACCGTTGAATAAAGAAATTTCACGCGGACGAAGTCGCGGCCTGGAAGTAGTACTTCATAGTTGAATAGTTTTGCATATTCTGCATAGCGCAAATTTATAACAAAATTCCAAAATCAATCAATTAGTTAAACTTAAATGGATTTAAAAAGAAACTTAAAGACTTGATAGGTAATAATTTTATTATAATTTAAACGACTATTTGAATGATACTTTGACGAGTCCGCGTATCACTGGTCAGTTTCCCTCACTCGTCAGTTTATTAAATTCGCCAGTTTCGTTGATAAGTCAGTTTCGCTGATTGGTCAGATTTGTGGATTAGACAGTCGCGTCAATTCGACAATTTCCAGTGTTGGCCTGATTCGTTGATTAAACATCATAACATCAACATCTAACATCATAATTGTATCTGAAATCTAATAGGTAGACTTTAATACATATATTTTGTTTTTTATTTAGCTTCGTTGGTCTGGTGTTCGCAACCGTTATTGCTGAGCATGAGAGCCTGGGTTCAATTCTCAAGTCGAAAAAAGTTGTATTGGGTTTTTCCAGTATACATTTTTCAGTAGCGGCTCGGAGTCTGGTTTTGGGTCCGATTAAAGGCAATAGGCTCGCCTCCAATTACATGGCACGTAAATATATCCAGTGAAATATGGGTGTACTCTAACTGCACCTCTGCCTAATCCTTTGAGTAAACAGGCGTGATGTTATGTTACGTAAATTGTACATAATTAAATTAGCAGACGTGTGCAGTTTTGTACAGACTGTACTTTGACTGCCCAATTGAATAAAACTGACGAATCAACAAAACTGGCAACACTGGAAACTGACGAGTTGAAGCAACTGTCTAATCCGCAAAACTGACCAATCAGCGTAACTGATTAATCAACGAAACTGGTGAATTAAATAAACTGACGAGTGAGAGAAACTGACCAGTGATACGCGGACTCAATTTGACATCCTTAATGAATTGTAATCTTTGATACTCTGACATTAAATGCTACTTTGACAACCTAAATGAATTTGTGTGTTTATGATATAATTTTTAGCTTCCTATATAACAAAAATAGAAAAGAATAGATATAATTTTTAACAGACACACCTGAAATTGTAATTTTTATTCGTGATTAAGTTTTTTTATCCTTTATTAAAAATAACTAGGTTCTTAATAATTATATGCAATCTAGCCTATAACACTAATAATTAATTTTAAGCTAAATTATTTTTATGTGATAATTATTTTAACTCAACTCAAAGCATTTATTTCAAATAAAACCCCTTGACAATTCAAAAGTGCCTGTAATTTTACAGGCACTTTTGAATTGTCAAGGGGTCGGTCAGTCAGAGAGATGAAGCTAGTTGCCCATTCCAAAGCGTAGTAGGTTCCTATGGAGAAGAACGGGCAAGAAATCCACGGACACTCTTTTTAATCAAAATATTGTGACAAAGTATTGGTTACATCATTCATGTTGAAATTATACATGTGAGGACAATGTAGAAAGACGTGTAAGTTAAAAGCGTAAGGTAGGTAAGTTAAAATAAGCCGTGGCAGCCAAGAAATGGCCAGTGCCCACTGATGGCGCCCGTTCACGAACATGACGCATGGATCAGCACCATTTAGGACAACCATTTTGAAGGAAACTTAATGATCCAACACACACGCCACCATCAGCGAGACATTTGAGTGAGCATGACACACTCAGCCGCCAGGGACATTTGACATTCAAGTCAATGAAAGACGTACTTAGTAAATGGTAGGTACATAGTGCTCACATAATTATGTGCTATGCAATTATACAATACTAAGAGATTGAATTTATACAATATAAAGATAGTATTTACAATCTTCAGCAGCTCCAACAATATTTTCGAATGCTAATCAATTAGTTAAAACTTAGAATAGGGTTGATTGTACTTTATACAAGTCCATTCCACGTTTCTTAGAGTCTGATATAATAATATAAACACTTTGTTCCTGTGTAATGTGTGTCATTGTCACTGTTATGCCTACACGTTTTACACTATACTAACTCAAACCGCCTTATTACAAAACAAGATTTATATTTTGACATGGCTTAAACCATGCAACCAGTTTTTGTAATAAGAACGTAACAGTGATTGAAATACCGTTCTTTATACAAAACTGAAAACGTAGTTCGGTACTAAGTTGTCAGTTTTGTGTTTAGGAACTTTACCATAGTCGGAATAAAGTTCGAAATTCCATAATGGCTCCATGTTTTAAACCTGAGTCTGAAGATAAACCTTGTTTTGTAATAAGGGGGAAAAGGTTTTGTTCGTTTTAGTCTTCGTTTTTGTTTGGTATAACAGCTAAATTGCCTCGATGTCACAGTCGGTGTTCATGGGCCTCAGCAAATTTTTAGATTATGTTGGTGACTGGCTCCATTTTCAAAGTCACGATGGAGTTCGTCATTTCTTAATACCAGGGCGCATTAATAATACTCCTGAGTAGGTACCTTATTCTGGAATGTTTGTATAATTTGGATTTAGTTCCGTTTAGTACAGCCCCCCAGTTGGGTGCTATATGTTCATATTGGCATAAAAATATGCTTATATAATAAAAAATTGTTGTGTATCGATAGGCAGGAATCCCGTCCGATCAACCCATACATGTTTTTAAAATGCATGTCTAGTTCCTGTCTTTTCTTTTTACGTGCGCTTCGCAGCGCAGTGAAGTAATCGATAATGTTTATACTAACCTAATAATTGTATGTAGAGACGCCAGCACATCAAGCTACTACAATTTGTGAAATTTCTTTAAAAGATTTTCAACTTTATCGGTAAATCATAAGGTTCAAGGTTGATTGGGAAAATTTGACAGTTTCGGGTAACTTGACCTGCTGGCGTCTGTAGGTACCTAATATTTGCACGCCACATTTGGCAGAATTTGATGATACCATTGACTAATCTTATGACCATATATTGTACCATATTCTGACTAATAAATGATTAAGATTATGATTTAACTTCAAAGATTTTTTTTGTTACCTACCTAAAGAAAAATATTGTTTTAAGGATTTAAGTTTGTGTGTAACTTAAAATGTTATCATCATTTAAAAATTCTAATAGATATATTCGTGTCATATTCTTTAAATATCTTAGTAAAATAAGTACCTATTAAGGATTAATGTAAAATTAATTGGCATGCCATAAATAGGCAAAATATGGACTGTTTAAACCACCAACTCTTACAACTGTTAACACCTACATTTTCTGCAAATAAATTATTCATATGCTTATCTATTCTTATTGTTAATATTATTATTGAAGTGTAATAATACTCGTATAATAGTAGGAATATTTTAAGCCAGTCTCTCCCTCGTAAAAAAGTAGGTTAGAGTCTCGTTTCCTACGAAATGTATAGGAAAAGTTTTTTGTGATTTCTGACTTTTCTAGTTTCAACCCTCAGTCAGCAAGAAAATGGGCAATTTTCACAAAAATTTTTTTTCATGCCAATCGATCCTGTTTCTTATAAGGATCAAAAACTATAGAGGACCAACTGACGTTTAAGTTAAAATTCAGAAATCGCAAAAACACTTTTCAGATTCATTTTGTTAGAAATGACTTGCTTTTTTATAATGAATAGACTGGAAACAAAGAAAGAATTTTTCTCAAAGGATAAAAAGCTAATAAAGGTTTAGTTAGGTACTTACCGCGAATAGATCTCGTAAAGGTCGGCGGAATAGGTGAGGCTTCGAAACTCGGGTAGACCTTCAGGTTGGCAGACGTGTTGACGGATCCGTTCTCATTCTCCGCTGTGCAACTGTACTCAGCCGAGTCACTCACAACTGCATTCAAAACCTCCAAGGTAATGAGTCCATCCATAAACTTAGTTCTATACTTCAATTTATTGTCCAATAGCACGCCATTCTTATACCACGTGATCGTAGGATCCGAGGACGATAGAACACTGCATGTCAGTTTTACTCGAGAGCCTTCAACTGCAGTTCTGTCTGTGAGGTAAGTAGAAAATATTGGCTTCCTCTTTAGGTCCCTAGAGAGCCCTGAACGTTTTTCAGATATCAGGCTTCTAGCTTCGCTTAGAGCTTTCGATCTGTGCCTTTCAACTCGTCTCTCAGAATCGCTTCTATCGTACTTCTCTGTTCTTCTTTCAGACTCGCTTCTATCAGGCTGAGGTGGGGCAGACGATCTCAGCTGCGAGTCCAATATGATCGTTTGAGCTTTGTATATTGTAGCACTTCTACCTAATGATTCCCTTTCAGAGAACTTTTCATGTTCAAATGTTTTCTCTCTGTAGCCAGAAGGCCTTATGAACTCCATGGTGTAATCTTTGTGGTTGTGGTCAATGAATTTGGCTCGATCATCAGACTTTTGTCTCGTTGGCTCATAATTATACTCTCTTATATAGTGATCGCCATCCGTTTCTCGGCTTGCAGAGACGTCTCCATTTTGTTTTCTTTTAGGTTTAGATGCTCTTGACGTGTCTGCCTCTGAGGTTGATATAGGCCTCTGAGTTGATTCATTTAAGTCTTTCTCTATTTCTCGTCGCCTCTCTTCTCTTATTCTTCTGTCTGTTTCCCTAATTTCTTGTTCACGTTTTTCGTATTGTTCTTGTTCTTTTATCTGACGGAGTTTTTCTTCTTCTTTTTTTTTTTTAACAGTGTCTTTTCTAGCTTTTTCCGCTTCTTCGGCTTCTATTTTCATACGTGCTTCCTCTTCTTCCCTTTTCTTTTGAGTTACCCGTTTCTTTTCTAACCTGGCCTTTTCTTCGTCTTCACGTAATTTTTCTTCTTGTTTTTCTTTTTCTAGTTTCACCATTCTTTTCTTTTCCTTCTCTCGTTTGTTTTCTTCTTCCTCCTTTAATTTTTCTTCTTTCTCTTTAGCTTCTTGTTTTTCTTTTTCTTTTAACCTTTCATCTTCCTTGCGTTTTCTTTCGGCTTCTTCCTTTTCTTTAACAGATTTTTCTACCTGCTCTAATTTTAACTTTTCTTCTTGTTTTCGTTTCTTTTCAGCTGCTTTTTTATCTTTTTCCCGTTTTTCTGCTTCTTTATCTTTTTTAAGCTTCTCTTCTTCTTCGCTTTTCTTTTTGGCTTCTATTTTTTCCTTTTCTTGTTCCTTTATTTTTGCTTCTTCCTTCTTTTTGAGTCGTTCAGCTTCGATCCTTTCTTTTTCGTATTTTTCTGATTCTACTTTGTCATGCCTATCTTTTATTTGTTGTTCTAATTTAGCTTTTTCTTTTTCTAATCTGGCTTCTTCTGCCTGTTTCATTTCGGTTTCTTTCTTGGCCTTTTCATCTTCTTCCTTGCACTTCTTAGATTTTGCCTTTTTGAGCTTATCGGCTTCATCTTTATGCTTTTTGGTAAGCTCATCTTGTTTTACCTTTTCATCCTGTACCATTTTTTCCTGTAGATGCTTATTTTCAAGTTCTTGACCTTTTTCACGTTTTTCAGTTTCTTGATTTTCTATTTGTGCTTTAGCTTCTAGCCCCGCTTTTGCTTTTTCTATTTTGGCATCCTCTGCTTGTTTGATTTCAGCTTCCTTTCTAGCTCTTTCTTCCTCCTCTTTAAGTTTTTTAGTTTTTTCTTGTTTAAGCTTATCGGTTTCATCTTTTTTTAGGTGTGACTTTTCTTCAGTATGTTTATGTTCACTTTCCTGTTGTTCTTTATTTGATTTTCGTTTCGATGCCTCTTTTTCTTTTGATGTACGTTGCTGTTCCAGTTTTAATCTCTCTTGTTGGCCTAATTTATCGGCTTCAAATTGTTCTAGTCTTTCTTTGTCTTCCTTCTCCTTTTCAATTTGAGATAATTTTATCTTTTGTTCTTCTTCTTCCATACGTAACTTTTCAATTCGCTCTTTTTCTTCTTTGAGATGGTCTTCCTTTAGTTTGCTTTCAGCTTCCATTTTCACTTTCTCTTCTTTCTTCTTTTTAGTGAGTTTTTTCTTTTCAGCCACTTTCATCTCTTGCTCTTCAGCTTCTAAACGTTTCTTTTCTGATTCTACCATCTGTTTTCTTTCGGCTTCCATTTTAACGTTTTCTTCTTCCTCTATTTTCGTTCTTGGAAGGCTCTCTGCCTCTCGCTTTTCTAACTGTTTTTTATAGCGTTCTTCAGCTTCAATACGTTCCTTTTCAAGTTTTTCAGCTTTAATGTGCTCATTCTCAGCCTCATGCTTTTGTTTTTGTTCAGCTTCTAATTTTGCATCGCTTTTGCCTTTTTTCTTAATTTTTTGTTCTTCAAGTTTTTCTGTGTCCATTCTTTGTTTCTCGAGTTTTTCGGCCTCTGTTCGTTCTTTTTCTTTCGTATCAACCTCTATCTTCTCTTTTTCAAGGTTTTCAGCTTCTATACGCTCTTTTTCGGGTTTCTCAGCCTCAACTCTCTCTTTTTCGAGCTTTGGAACCACTTCTTTTTGCTTCTTTTCAGCTTCAACTTGCTTGTCCTTGCGTTTTTCAGCGTCTATCCGTTCTCTCTCAATATTTTCAGAAATAACACTCTCTTTTTCGATCGTTTCAGCTTCTAACCGCTTTTTGTCGAGTTTTTCAGCCTCTATGCGCTTCATTTCGAGTGTTTCAGCCTCAATACGCTTTTTTTCAGCCTTTTCCTTTTGTTTATTTTCGGCTTCCACTTTTGCCTTATCTGCATCTTTCTTCTTTTTTGAAAGCTTTTTCTTTTCGCTTTGTTCTGTTGCCTTCTTAGCTTGCTCTTCATCTTCTGGCCGTTTTGTTTTAGCCTCAAGGTATTCTTTCTCGAGCTGTTCAGCCTCAAGTCGCTCTGTCTCGAGCTTTTCCACTTCAATTCGTCCTTTAGTTAGTTTTTCAGCCTCAACTCGTTCTTTTTCGAGGTTTTCTGCCTCTACTCGCTCTTTCTCGAGCTTTTCCGCTTCAATTCGCTCTTTTTTGACATTTTCAGCCTCAATTCGTACAATTTCTAGTTTTTTAGCCTCAAGTTGCTCCTTCTCAAGCTTTTCAGCTTCCCTTTGCTCCTTTACAAGCTTTTCAGCTTCAACTCGTTCTTTCTCGAACTTCTCAGCCTCAACTTGCTCCTTCGCAAGCTTTTCAGCTTCTTGATTTTGTTTCTTTTCAGCTTCTAAAGTCTTTTTCTTTTCATCCTCTTGTTTCTTCTTTTTCGCGAGTTTTTTCTGTTCTGCCTTTTGTTTCTCCTCTTTTGCTCGTTTTTCATCTTCATCTTGTTTCTTTTCTGCTTCAGTATGCTGGGCCTCGAGTTTTTCAGCCTCTATTTTTTCTTTCTCGAGCTTTTCCGCTTCGAGTTTTTCAGCCTCTACTCGCTCTTTTTCGAGCTTATCCGCTTTAATTCGCTCTTTTTTGTGATTTTCAGCCTCAAGCCGTTCATTTTCAAGTTTTTCAATATCTACTTGCTCTTTCTTGAGCTTTTCAGCTTCTCTTTGCTCTTTTTCAAGCTTTTCAGCCTCCACTCGTTCTTTTTCGAACTTCTCAGCCTCAACTTGCTCCTTCATAAACTTTTCATCTTCTTGTTTTTGTTTCTTTTCAGCTTCTAAAGTCTTTTTCTGTTCTGCCTTTTCTTTCTCCTCCCTTGCCCGTTTCTCATCTTCATCTTGTTTCTTTTCTGCTTCAATACGCTCGGCTTCGAATTTTTCAGCCTCTATTTTTTCTTTCTCAAGCTTTTCCGCTTCAGTTCGTTCATTTTCGAGCTTTTCAGCCTCAAGTTGCTCCTTCTCGAGCTTTTCAGCTTCATTTTGCTCCTTTTCAAGCTTTTCAGCCTCAACTCGTTCTTTCTTGAGCTTCTCTACCTCAACTTGCTGCTTCATCTTTTCAGCATCTTGTTTTTGTTGCTTTTCAGCCAGTTTTTTCTGTTCTGCCATTTCTTTCTCCTCTTTTGCTCGTTCTTCATCTTCTTCTCGTTTTTTTTCTGCTTCAACTTGCTCGTTCTTGCGTTTTTCAACCTCTATCCGACCTTTCTCGATATTTTCGGACACAATTCGCTCTTTTTCAATCGCTTCTGCTTTTAACCGCTCTTTATCGAGTTTTTCAGCGTCTATCCACTCCATTTCAACTTTTTCAGCCTCTATCCGCTCCATTTCGAGTTTTTCAGCCTCAATTCGCTTCTTTTCAAGATTATCAGCCTCTTCCTTATGTTTCTTTTCGGCTTCTAATTTTGCCTTATCTGTATCTTTCTTCTTTTTTGATAGCTTTTTCTTTTCGCCTTGTTCTTTTGCCTTCTTATCTTGATCTTCATCTTGACGTTTTGTTTCAGCCTCAAGTTGATCTTCTTCGAGCCTTTCAGCCTGAATCTGTTCTTTTTCAAGCTCTTCAGCCTGCTGTTGTTCACGCTTTTTAGCCTCCTCTTTTTGTCCACTTTCAGTTTCTACTTTGGTTTTATCATCTCCCTCATTTTTCTTTTCATAAAGGTCTGCCTTTTCAGATACTTCTCTTTCATTTTCGAGAAATTCTTCTTGTTTTATTTTGACTTCATTCTGTTTCATTTCAGCTTGTGATGGTAACTGAGCTTGTTCTTGTTGGGCTTTTGCCATTTCAGCATCTTTCTTAATTTTTTCGACATCGTCAGTTTCACTGTCTATGAGTTTCTCATCATGTTTTTGCTCAGCCTCCAGTTTTAATTCTAGCTCACCCTTTTGTTCCAATTGTTCTTTCAGTTCGGCTTCTATGATTTCTTCTTCATTCTGTTGATGTTCTGTCTCTTTTGCCTTTGTTTTTTTCTTATCCTTTTTAGGTTCTGCTATTTTAGTAGCTTCGTCAGCCCCATCAGTTTCTGTCTTTAACTGACCAATGGTTTCTTTGATTGCTCGAGTTTCTGCAGATTTTTCGAGTATATCTACCTCTTTTTGTTTCTTTTCAATTTCTTTTTGTTTTGTTTTGTCATCTGCAACTTTCCTCTCACTTTCTAAATCTTCAAATAGTTTGGTTTCTTGTTTACTTATTGTATCTTTTTGTTGAGTCTTTATCTGTTCTTCATCTGTGACTTCTTCTTGTTCCAGCATAACTGTTATTTTTTCTTCTTCAAATAATCTAAGTTCTTCTGTCGTAGATTTAACTACTTCATCTTGTTTAGATTTCACCCTGTCTATTTGAGATTTTCCTTCAGATTCATTTACTTCCGTTTCAATTCTAGTTTTTTCTTCCAATTTGCAGGCTTCTTCTTTTTCCCTTTCAAGTTTTTCTTTTTCCTGCCAAACTTTTTCTAAGTTTTCGGCTTCGTCTTTTTGAAGAACTGATACGTCTTCTTGGAAGAGATTTTCTTTTGATTGCTGCTTTCCAACCACTGTTTCTTTCTGCTTTTCTTGTTTTGCCTTTTCAGTAACTTCCTCTTCTTTTGCCTCATGAACATCTTCCACTTCTTTTTGGCGCTTCACTTTTGTTTCCTGCTCTTCTATTTCTGTATTTTCGGATAAGTTTTCTTTTTTTGTAGGAAGCCCTTCAGATTTATTTTTTACTTCCTTAATTTCCTTACTTAGTTCATTTTCTGCTACAGACTCTTTTTCAAGGTCTTCCTGATCTTTATCTGAACCTTGCGATGCTCTTTCTTCTGAGTCTTGTTTTTTACTAGTAGAAGTAGAAAGGCCTGAAACACCACTTTTCATTTGTTTTTCCTCAGTTTTTTCCAGTTTGAAAGTCTCTTCTTCAAGTTTTTCTTTTTCCTGTACCAATTCGTATTTTTTACTTTTGGATATTTTTTCTTCCTTTTCTTTTTTATCTTGTTTTGATATGTCCTCAGAGACTTCTAAAGCTTCAGCTTCAGGTTTAGGTTCAATAGTCTTTTCTTCAGTTACTGATTGCATGATTTCAATATCTTGAATTTCCGTAACTTCAGAACTTTGTTCTTTTTTTACGCTTTCTTGTTCCTGTTTTTTTGCTTTTTCTTTTTCAAACTCTTTCTGTTTGTGTAATGCATATACTTTGGGTTGCTCAGAGTCCTTTTCTTCTATCTCTATAGCTTGTTCTGCCTTGGAGTCAATGGTTTCTTCAACTTTAAGAGATACACTCGCTATCTGATCATCTTCGACAGGCAGAGCGTCTTTGGCTTCATTTATCTTTGTTTTTTCACCTGGATTAACTGCAGCAAAAGTATGTTCTTCAGGTACTGGAATACTTTCCTCGACAGCTTCTTTAATCACTTCGGTAATTTCAGCCTCATGTACTTCTTCCCTATCAATAAACTGTGCCATGGCTTCAGGCAATATTGCTTCACTCGCTAAAATACCCAACTCCTCCAAATTTTGCACAGCAGCAATAGCTTGTGCAGCTATTTCATCTACAAGTTCAGAAGCAATTTGTTCTATTTCAGTTTTAATGTCCGTTTCCTGAATCATCACTTGTTTACGTGCTTTTTGCTTTTTCCCTTCATTTTCAGCGTGACTAGGTGATTGTAATGCTGTTTCTTCTGCTTTCTTAAGTTCCGTAATTTGTTCCGTTTCTTGGGCAGCCTTTCTGATCTTATCTACTTTCTCAACTGTTTCAAGTTTTTCCTTAAACTCATCATCTGTAGAAGGATATGAGACAGTTCCAAGGGAAGTTTCTTGTTCAACAGCAGGTATTACTTGTTGTTGTAATATTTCTGGTTCTTCTACATTTTCTTTTGGTTCATCTTTTTTTGTTTCTTTGGATAGTTCACATATTATGGTTTTTATGTAATCGGTTACATCAAATATTTGTAACGAAATTTCTTTGAATGCAGGAATTTTCTCCTTTACTTCTAAAGTGGACTTCGATTCGATGTGAGTAAGACATTTGTTAACACATTCAAGGAGATTATTTACCTTTTTAATAGCTTCTGATCCTAATACTGAAGCATGTGGAACCAGTATTTCACAGAGATTAGATTTCAGTTCTTCGAGTATAATCTTAGTGAATGCTGCATCACTTGGCAATCTAGCTGTTTTATCTAGATTGATATAAAACTTGATGTCTTCAAAATGATTCAAAACCTTGCGCAATGATTTTTTAAATGCCTTCCACTTTTGTTTATCTGCTTCGTTAATTTCTAAAATACTTGATACATTCTTGATAGAACGTAAAATAGTTTCAGATGGTTTACCGTAGTTTTCAAACATGTATATTTTTTGTATGCTCGAAATAGTCCCCCGCATGTTAGAAATACTCCCATAAATAGAGTGGACGGCTGTAAGTATTTGATCGCGTACTTCTGTTTTAAGACTAACTTCAGCCAAGTCTTTCTCTAGCGTAAATACTTTATCTTCTAATTGATCAAGAATTTGTACAACGTCAACGCCTTTTTCTATCAAAACGTCAGCGCTGTCCGCAAAGCTTAGCTTTAGTGTTTTAATTGTATCCTTAAGATTGTTCAAACTCATCACAATACCAACCAAGTTAGTTTCTTTCATATTAACTTTTGAGGCCTGTTCTAAAAGTTTTACTGTTTCATCAGTCTCAGTGGAACATTTTTCTAGAATGTTTTCATTTTTGAGTTCTACAGATAAGGTTTCAGCAACTTGAACCTGTTGCGTTTCACTCATATTGTTGACTAATAGTTGTAATGTAGCACAGGCTTCTTGAAGCATTTCTGGTGGACTGTCTTCATTAATTTGGAGCTGCACACTCCTCACGCTGCACTCTAAATCTTCAAGAGTCTCATTGAGAGTGTCATTTGCAGCTCCGTCATAATCCCGCTTAAGTTTAATAATGACAGTCTGTACTTCATCAAGTGCATCTCTAAGAGCTTCATTGTCTTCAACTTCTCTGACTGTTGGTAAATTTATAATATTTGTCACTTCTTGAAGCAATACTTCCAGTTGTTTCATTGAACTTTCTTCAACTGAAAATAAGTATAAAAAGTTAATATTAATATATATATTAATATATATATATATATATTATTACTATATAAAGTATAATAAGGTTCTTTAAGGGTGTATTAATTATACACCCAATAACGATACTAAAAATGAGGTGTCACTTAGATCCAGTACATGGCATTTTTACTATGAACATGATTTTTCAGTCATGATAATAGCTTACCTATTTCCGCTGCATTGCGAACTAAAGGTATCCCAGAAACGACCGCGTTCTCCAAATCTTCTTGCAAATGCGTTATGATTTCTGACACTCTTTGAAGAGCGCCAGGTTTTGCCATCGGCGCGATCTTCTCAGCATTTTCCAATGCTTTAGTATGAAGGTTTGATAAAGCATCTTGCAGTCTTTGTGCCAATTTAGCCTGTTCTACTTTGGCCTCCTCCAATAATCCAGGTTTTTCAGACACTTCAACAAAGTCTATACTTTTTTTCAAGATTTTAGCCAGTTCAACCGACTCTTTCAATTCTTGAGAGTTGGTTAGCTCCGAAATTACACCAAATAGTTGTGATATTTCATCTGATATAAACTCATTAATGTGCTGAATGATACCTCCTTGTTCTGTAAATAAAAAAAACAATGTCATCCTTGATCATAGTAGATGTTGTTATCATCGAAAGCGAGGCTCACAGCCCCTATACAATTATTAAATGCGTGTAAGAGTGTGCATGTATTTATGTGTGTGCATGATAATGTGAGTAATGTTTAAATTGCCGATCCTAGAAACCGGATGTTTAGCGACTAATTTAAAATTACATTATAACGTATCTACCTAATAGGCTGAGCAAGAAAATAGAGGGAGAAAAACATGTTAAGTCCTGAAAATAAACTTAGCGCAAGATAGGTTTTATGAAGTAACATGAATTAGGTAAGTATGATGTAAAACTTCAAACAGATGACTAAATAAATTATCTTGTTTACCGGTTCTTGCTATCAAACTACGCATCATTGTATCATCTTTTTCACATTCACTTAATTTTGCACCTATTTCAACTTTTGCATCGGATATTTCTGACAAATTATTTGATCTAGGAAATACAAATTCATTACTAAATGTTTTGTTTAAAATGGGTTCTAGTTTCTCTGAAGACTTAAAATCATTGTTTACGTTTTCAACTATTACTTTAGAGTCTTCCAACAAAGCCTTTTCTAATATTGGAGGCTTTATCACTTCTATTACACATTCATTTATTTCTATGTTATCTGAAAGTTTTAACTTCATGGAATCATCTGTTGTCACTAAAATTGCTTCTTTTTCAAATGCTATGCTTATTTCTTGTGTTGGCGTTGGTACATCTAATTGAGTATCAGTAGTATTCAGCTGTAACGCACTTTCTGTCAGCATTATATTTATTGGAGTGATAGTTTCTAATAATAAAGATTCAACAGTTTCATCTGAAGCATTTCCTTCAACAGTTGTCATCAGAACATTTACTGACACATCCTTACATTCCAAAACAATTGGTACATCTTGATTTGAAATAGCATTATCAGTTTTTCTTGAAGTTGTGATTGCCGCTAAGTTATCTGCAATGGGTGTCAATGGTTCTAAAATCAAAGGATAACAGATTTCAGCACAAAGTGATATTTCTGGACAAGAAATAACTGTGCTCGTCATTGATGTTGGTTCCGCATCTGGTAAATACATTTCGCTGACACTATTATCAAATTCTGGGTTCGTTGTAATAAGTTCCGATGCTTTTTTATCAATTGGTGTTGCGGAATCGATTGCATCAGTTACAGTACTAGTTACAGCTTTATATAGATTTAAGGTTTTTAAATTGACTGGTGCAGTTTCTTGATTTATAGCACGTATTTCTGAAAGCGCTGATAATAAGGAAACGGCTGCATCAGGTTGAACTTCTTCACTTTTATTAACATTTTCTAGTAAATGTGTTTCAAATAGTTGTAATTCTTTTTCAGATATATTGTCTATAACTTCCACAGTTTCTGAAAATGTGTCTTCTTTGATTTGTGTTTGCGGATCAAGAATTAAAGGCATGGAGTCCCTATCTTCCTGACCACTTTCAGTAATGTAATTTTCAGATAGTAGGACTTTCTGGCTAAAATCTAAATTTTCCAATATTTGATCACACTCAAGTAAATTTTCAATTAGTTTTGATTGAGCACAATTTTTCTTCTTCTCAGCATATTGTTGGAGGTCATTAGAAGTTTGGACTTGCTCAAAAATAAGTGGTGAGACTTCTTCATTTATAGCATTTTTCTCGTTTTCAACAGTTTTGATGGCGTCTTTGATAATGTCTTCAATTTGTTCAAGGACCATCAATTTAGCTTCATGGCTCGGAACTACCTTTCCTGCTGCAGAATTTTCGGTTTTCAGTTCCGTTGCTACCACAAATTGTATTTCTTTTAATGGTATAGGAATTTCTAAAACAACAGGTTGTAAGTCCTTGCTTGCCACTGCTTTTTCATCAAAAATGATTTTAGGTTCTATTGCAAAACTTTCAGTTTCATCAGAACTTACACTTTCTTGACAAACTGGTTCAGTTTTCTGACACACAACAGATATTTCAATGTTTTCTATATATAGAGCTGCAAAAAATTCAAGCTGTTTTTCTTCTACTGGTGTCAAGGATTCCAATATAAGAGGTTGTAAATTCTCACTTAAGATCAAATTATAATCGGTTACCACAGGTGTGTCGCCGCTAACACTAATATCAATTTTTTGTCCACAAATACTTGCTTCTTCAATAGGTACTACTTGTTCTAAAATTGATAGAATGTCTTCTTTAATAGCAATTGTTCCTAAAGTTTCTTCTACGCTGTTTTCAGCTATTTTGTCGGTTGCTTCTATTTGCTCAAGTATGACTGGTTCAACTTGAGTTGGAGCAATCTTTTGTATTTTATCATCATCTGATTTCAGTGGAGTTGCAACAACAAGTTGAATAGCTTCAATGGGTATTAAAGTTTCTAGAAGCACTGGCATAGAAGATTCAACTTGATGGACAGGTGCAACATTTCTTAATAAATCTTCAGTAACATCAATTTGATACGTAACTTCTGCAAACGTGTCAATAGGTGTCACTGGTTCTAAAACTAGAGGTTGAGAGTATTTACTGAAAGCATTTGCTACCTTTTGCTCTTGTTCGATAACAGTTGCAGCGATTGGACCTTCGTCAATATTTACAAATTCTGATAAAATCACTTCATCTGTTTGACTGAAATTCATTTCTTTTAGATATTTTTCCTCAACATTTGGAAATTCAATACTTTTTTCTTCAACAGCTGTTACCGACTCTAACAACATTGGAAACAAGTTGCTGTTTATTTCAGTTTGTCCATCAGTAGATTGGTCGTCAGATGTGATTGCCAATATTAATTGCACCTTTTCAATTGGTGCCACAGAGTCTAAAATTAAGATTTCGGTCGTTTCCTGAATAGTTAATGCTTTTTTAGACGCTTCATTTATTTCAGCAGCAATCATAGAACTGTCACGCACGTTGAGCAGCGGTAATGATATCACTTCTAGGCTTGTTGCTTCGTTATCCAATATTACATTAGTAGTAATAAGTGTGGTTGCCATTTCTGATTCTTTTTCTGGCATTATAGAATTAAAAACGATAGGTTGCAAAGTCTCATCTACAGCTAATGTTACGTTAAGATCTTTTACTTCAATAATGTTTTGAGGACTTCTATCAGCATCATTTTTTAATAGCGAAGATGCATTACTGTCACCTAGTGCTGTTTTTTCAGTGATAACAGCTTGAAGCCTTGTTTCTAGTACAGGACTAAGTTCCTTCTTAGAAAGTAAAGGTTCAACTACCATTCGTTTGGAACTTTCACTTAAGGCTACTAGTCTAGATCCGCCATCATCGTTTAAAACGGTAGCTTCAATTTCATTAGAAACTACTTGTTCCAAAAGCATTGGTTCATTTTCAAGAACTGCTACTACTTTTTCTGATTTAGTTCCAGCTGATTGGCCCGCAATAATTGGTTTTATTTCATCTATAGGTGTCACAGATCCCAGAATCATGGGCGGAGAAGTTTGACTTACCTCTATAACCGTATCTAATAAGTAATCTTCAGTCACACAATTGGAACACTCGTTGATGGTTCCACTGTCAGTAGATTTTTGTAGAGTTTTTTCCGTATTATATTCAATAGATGTTACGGATTCAAAAACGAAAGGTTGAGACGATTCAGCAATTGCTTCATAAAGTCCTACATTTTTCATCTCAGCAATATTTTGATAAGTTCCATCGATGACATTTTCAAATAACACTGGTATGATTTCTTGACCGGGGGGTAACTCTTCAACTATTTCCGGTTCCAATTGAACAGCCATCAAAGGGCTTAGCTCTGTAATAGGAGTCAAAGGTTCTACAACCATGTGTTGGAAAGTTTCACTTAAAGCTACCTCCTCGACTTGGTTATTATTCTTCAGCTTTAAACTTTCTGTTAATATAATAGGTTCAGTTATTTGTAGAGCCTTGGTATTTTGAGCATCAATGATTTCTTCAATCGATGAAAATTCTAACATTAGGGGCTTTTCGTTGGACTCCAATACAACAATACTTTGTGTGTGTTCGTGTGTAGTTTTAATATCATCGTTTGTTCTTGTTGTCTCATGAACCAATAGAGATGGATCTTCTAGGTCCGTCACAATGCTTTTAGAGTGTGTGTCTGAAAATATGTAAGTAAGAGTATTTGAATATTTTAGTATGCGAAAGTGTAAGCGTTATTTTCTCAAAAAGTTGAATTTGAAGAATTAATTGAGAAGTATTTTTTTAATAAACACCTCTATATTTATATCGTCTTACGCTTGTTAGTACAATTATTAGAGGAGTTTATTTAAACGTTATAAAACCATCTACGACGTAACTTTAATGTTTTAAATATTTAGCAGTTAATGATTTTGTTATTATTTGCGATAGAATACATATTCACTACGCTATCAAGAATCATTTTCGATTGTGGCGTTTGTATAAACGTATTTTATTCTAACAACGCGGACTTGACGAATAATTGTTTGTTATTATTTTAATAAATATAGTATTAAGTTAACTACAACGCCATTAAGTAAATGAGTTTTAAAAATGATAATTCATCTTTTACCGTCTTTCATTTGCATAATTTCTAAATCATGGCAAACTCGCTCACTTTGTTTGTCTTTGGTTTCTTCATTAGCAACGTTCGGAATTCGAAAAATAATATAATCACCCTTCTCATCAACATCTTGCTTAATAACCTGTTCATCGGTAGCTGTTTGTGTTGTAATGGTGGTTTCCCTTTCGGATTCATCCCTTATTTTCGCAGTTTTATATTTAGCAAGGGGTCGTTTCTCAAGTAGGTCATCAAATTGATTGACTTCACC
The DNA here is from genome assembly GCA_963921375.1 of Tiliacea citrago. NCBI lineage: Eukaryota > Metazoa > Arthropoda > Insecta > Lepidoptera > Noctuidae > Tiliacea > Tiliacea citrago. The sequence continues at coordinate 27,796,919 of OY992780.1, forward strand.
TAAAACTTTGCCTTCATGAACTTTTAGTATACCAGGTTCATCATGTGAAATAGGCATTGTTCCTGAAGGCTGTTCTGTTTGTCCACTAATATCATTACCTGATTGATTTTCCAAATCCGTTAATATTGCCTTTTCTGCTAATTTTAATTTATCGACTGGTACTTTATTTTCATTAAATAGGAAAGTTGATTTTTCATAAGGTTTTGATCCTTTAAATTCTGTTTTGAAAAATGCTTAGTTTAAAATACAACGAGAAAAGACAAAGTTACATTTCAAATGTTAGAAATTAACTAACTAATGGCAAACAAAAAAGATTGATTTTTCATTAGTTAGATATGTAAAAATAATATATTGAAGCCTGAGTTTATTTATTAGTGTAATCTATTTAGGCATCATATTAATATATCTGAGAATTTTACTGCAGTCGACTATTAAAGTTCTAAAAAGCTTTTTTAATTAGTGTTTAAAAAAATATAATACTAAAATGACACGTGCTATCGGAGTAACATATTATTTTGTATTAGATGTTTCGATTTACCGATAAAATTGTGCGAATCCGATGTCTGTTCCAGAACTTGCAAGCATTTGTTTTCTTTTTCACAGTCTAACTGTTGATTTTCAATTTCTTTCAGAACTTTTTCGTTCAGAGCTACTTCTAGAAAACCCACAGGATATATTTCTTCAGCAGTAGTAGTAGTATTGATATTGAGTTTTCCCACTGGAATTTCTGCATTTATTGAGTCGAAAGTAGCTGGTAACTCTTCTATAAGAACATCACCCACTACTGGAATTATGATAGTTTTTGCAGTTTCCATTAGCAATGATCCTAGAAAATCACTTTGAGTCGTCTTGCCACATTCCAAGTCAATTGGTTCATAAGTTTTTTCAATGATCACAACTTCTTGATTATCTCCAATAGTGTTTGTTATTGTTTCATTATGACTAGCCAGTGAAATCATTCCTCCAACTTCTGCAAGCACTGCTACGGAAGCATCTTTATTTAAATTATCATCTGCCTTGGTACATTCTGCAAACATATCATCAACTTTTTTGTCTCCTAGTATTTCTTCTTTAGAAACCGAACTAGTATTTTCGCTACTTTCAGTGAATTTTGATTTTTTATTAACATCATCTTTTTCAAATTCTGCTATTTCTGATTGATTAATTAAACTATGCGTTATGTCATCTTTGTGTTTTATTTCATCATTCGACTTTTGAACCTCAGTTTTAACTATAATTTCTTCTGTTTGGGTATCATTTAACTCTTCATTGCACTTATCATCCGAAAGTAACTGGGATCGTAGTGATATTACGGTATCAAGTTCACTTGTAAAGTGTTCAGCAATATCGAGAATATTAAGCAACGCTTCTTTGCTTATTACTGGGTGTGTTTGTTCTACAGCTTCAAGGGCTACTAATTGCAATGCTAACAGAGCACTTTTTAAGTCTTGTCCTAACGGAACTTGATCTTCTTTTATTTGGGTATTTTCGTTAAGTGTTTCTTGAGCTATACTATTGCGTAACTGGCGAGCTACTACTATTGACTGAGAGAGTTCAGTGTTGTCTGAAACCTCTGCTAACTTATTGACTATATCAATTGTGTCATCTGATAAGTACTGGTCAATGTTGAGTAAAAGTGTGTCTGTAAAAAATCGTAGATTATATTTTAATGAGATTAAGAGTAGAGACTTTGACAAAAGATATTTTTTAATGGTGTTGTAATTATTTAATCATTAGGTATAGTTAGTAATGAAGTATAATATGCTAATTGATGTTTCGGTTTAGTAGCCTTTTCTACTCGTAGAAGGTATTTATTATTATGCACGTGGAATATTCGTTGTTGCTGTAATATTAACAATTTTAACATTACATTGTAGACACGAGTTGTATAAAAATATGGAATCACATTAGTCACTTTACCAAGACATTATTTTGAATTTTGACTTTACTAGATAGGGAGAAAAGTAAAGATATACAATAGTACTAATTGATTGATTTCGTTTTGTACCATGATCTTAAATTAATGAGTGAGAACTCATTAATAAATTATCTTAATCTTAATCAAAACTTAAATTGAAATCTCTGTCTGATAAAAATTTACGTTTTCCCTTAATATCAAGGAAGCAACTACACTGCCAAAGTATACCTGTTATTGCTAACCCGTGTATTTTTATTAATCAAAGAGAATACTATGTTTATTGTTCATTTGATTTATGTTAAAGCATTTTTATATTCATTTATCAAATTAAAGATTTTGTATTGTATAAGTATCGTTAAGTTCTACCAAAGCACTAAATAAGAAGCCATGATTATTATGTGTGTTATGTGTGTGTGTGTGTGTAAAAGTATGTGTTGAAAAATGAAAGAGCTGAAGTCACAATGTATTATAATGAATGTATCTATTACGTATCTATTATATGTATCTACTTAAATCATAAAATATCGATGCCGAAGTCAAAAACCTTACTACTCAACTAATAAATTACAAGCTGTAGCGAATTTATTAATTGCTGCATCCTATACCAAACAAATGAAGGCTCGAAAGCGCCGCCACCATCCGTAAAACATAAGCGTGCACAGGAGATAGCGTATCAATGAAATACCATGATATTACAAAATCCCAACTACATAGGTACCATAATAGGTATACTTATTACAAAATATATTACAAGGTGAATAGCGTCTATCGTATTGTTAAAATAACTGTTCAATTCATGAAAATAAATGAATTACAGAAAACATTGCAATATTTATGTATTTTCACATAAAATCTAAATATTTCATAAAAGACTAACTGTGTGTCTTTGAATACTACTAATAGAAAGACACACAAAGACAGACTAGAAAGTATTTGAATATTTACACTAATGCAAAAATATTTATTTTGACTTCAGCCAGCCGTGCAATTGCTAATTATTATTTTATGCATTATGCTTCGCAGCACTTATAACTCCACAGTATGGAAAATATAATTTACAAGTAATTACTAAAATCCGTTTGACAGATAAATCTGATTGAAATACTCGATTGATAAACGAGTCTGTCATAATAGGTGAACGGCCTTTTCATCTGGTGGCCAATAAACCCGGGAGAAATGTGCCATATGAAAGCTTTCATACTTATACGTACACTTTCATCACCGCGAGTTTCACTCATCAAAGTTCGCCGTTGTAATGTGGAAGTAACACGGTACAGTTCAGACATTTTAGCGGTGAAGCCAATAAAATAAAATAAATGTCTATTTATTAAAAGTCATACTGTGTAGCTATTTAGCATTTTAGATTAACAAAAGCTGTTCTACGAAACTAAAGAAATCAGTAATAGTAGGGACACAATATTTTTTATTACCGAGAGTAATGTGTGTTGCTTCCGTTGGTTGAGAAACCGTTTTTTCTGAAGCTAGTTTTGAAACAGTTTCACTTGTCTCCGGCAGAAGTACAGCAGAAGAAGCTTCACACGTATCTTCTATAAATTCAGTAGATTTAGTTTCAATCACTGGTTCTAGTTCAAGAACTTTAGTCTCTTCTGTTATTTCTGGCTTTACACCAATGTTTTCTTCAAGTGCATCTTGTGCAACTTCACTGACTAGTTTTTCTTGTTCTGACGGCTTTATGACGGCTTCTGCAATGGTTTCTATGCTGTTTATAGCTGATACTTCTGTTTTTTCTGTGCCAATAGCTACCTTGTCATGCTCTTGTGGTTCCAATACTTTGGGTTCAACTTGAACTGTTAACTCGACGGTTTTTGCAATCCCTGTTTCTGTACTTGTTGTGACAATATTAATTTGCTCTAGAGGTTGTGGCTCTACTACCTCAGTAGCCGCACTTATTTCAACACTTTCATTGACAACTGGGGATTCAGTTTCGGTAACATATGGTTCTAGCTCAATATATGTATCTACATTAGTATGTTCACTTGTTATCTCTTCTTGATGTAATGGTCTTATTTCCTCCACATTCATACTTGGAATAGTTTCTTGACCAACAAACACAGGTTGCTCTGTTATGATGACATCACTATTTGCTATTCCTTCTTCTATATGTTGATCTTTTACTACATTAGTAGCTGAAGTAATTTCAACACTTTCTGCATCCAACTTTGATTCAGTTTCAATAACCACTAGTTCTTGTTCAATACATTTATCTACATTGGCCTTATCGCTTGCCGCTTCTTCTGAAAATAATGGCCTTATTTCCTCCACTTTAATACTTATAGTAGTTTCTTTACCAACTACAACAGGTTGCTCTGTTATGATGGCATCACTAATTGATATTTCTTGTTCTAAATGTAGAAGTTCTGCTACATTAGTAGCCACGGTTGTTTCAATGCTTTCTGTATTCAACTGTGTATTAGTTTCAATAACCTTCGGTTCTTGCTCAATAGATTTATCTACATTCGCATGAACGCTTGCTGTTTCTTCTTGATGTAATAGTTTAGTTTTTCCCACGTCAATACACTCAGTAGTTTCTTTACCAACAGCTACAGTTTGTTCTGTTAGGACCGTATCATTAACGGCTATGTCTTGGTTCAAAAGATTTGTCTCTTCTGTGGTAGCAGCAGCAATAGGCTCAGTGTTTTCTGAAGCTGGTTGTTCAACCATAATAGCTTTAGCTTCTAAACGCTCTGCCTGTGCCATTTCTTTAGCAGAGATAACAGTTTCAACTCCAATAATCTCTTCTACAGATTTTTGTTTTCTTTTATCTGCAGAAGCATCTATTTCTTGACATTCTATGGCAACCTGATCTATTGAAATATTTGTTTGCCCCGCTAAATGTAAAGAACTTTCTTCAGTTGCTTTTACATCAATATGTTCGTTGAACGTAACCAATAGTTCCATATCCTTGGGCTCTCCTTCAATAATCGTTGAAGATGTTTCTGCGGATTCATGGACTACTGTTTCTATTTTTGCAACATCTGTTGTAACTTCACTCTCTTTCAAAGGTATTTTTGAGTCTAGAACTTCTTCTTTTTCTAAAATTAAAGGCTGAATTGCTTCTTCAATAATAACAATAGCAGCATTGACGATTTCAGTGGTATATTCATTTATATCAGTAACAGTGGGTGGCACTTCTAGCACTAATTGCTGTACAATGTCTTCAACTACAGTGATTGTAGTAACAGCACTATCACTATCTGCAGTTTGCTCTACCGTGGGCACTTCAGGCACTATGTCTGGCTGTAGTATAATTCCTTGTTCAGTGACTACATCAGCGGCCACACTATCAATGGCAAGCTGATTTATTATACCTTGTTCTGTGGCTTTTTCATGTTTTTGGGATTTTATTATTTCAGTTGTAGCAATTGTTGCAATTTCATTCAATGAATGTCCATTAGTTACTATGTCTGTTAACATTTTGTCCTTATCTACAACTTGTTCTATATAAGCTGGCGCGCCTTGAACTTGTTGTTCAGTAACCATAACAGTAGTCTGCAGAGCATCTTCAGTCAGCTCCTCAGTGGGTCTCACTTGAGTAGTTGCAACAGTTTCACTGATACGTTCCTTTATTACAGCTAGTTCCGGCAAATAATCTTCTTCATTCAAATCTTTTGCAGCAGCTACTTCCAATGTAATCGATTCTCCTGTTTTTTTATCTTCTTCCATCAGCACAGCTTGTATCGTTGGTGCATTCACTTGTTCCAATGTCTGTGGAGTATCTTCTCCAGTCACTGTTGCGGTGACATCAATTGCTTTCGACATTATTTGAGCGTCACTTTTGTCGGACGGTTTTATGCTTTCTTTATCTATGACTGCAGTAGTATCCACTGTTTCTGTTAGGAGTTGTTCTATTACGACTTCTTTTTTAACGATTTGATCTTTGAATAGTTTTTCATCGCCTGATTCAATAGCTACTTGCACAGTATCCTCTGCGATCTGTTCTGGAAGTACTTCGGTAGCTCTTTGGTCTAATGTTTTGGTTACATCAGCAAGAATAATATCTTCGATTATACCTATAGCGGGCAATCCCATAGTTTCTGCTATTGGCATATTATCATCTACGATAATGTCGACTTTAACGCATATTTTTTCCACATTTTCAGACAGACCTTTAGCTTGTTTAAGTACTTCATGCACATCAAATGTATCAGCTTCAACCTGAGGAGGTTCGATAGTTAATTCTTTAACTTCTCCTTTTCCTTCTAATGTTTCTTGCTGTACATGAACTTGTGAAATTACAGCAGCAAGTTCCAAAGATAAATGAGTACTGGTATTGGCAAGTTGCTGCAGCGCTTTTTTCCCAATCACTTGTATCAGTTCACTGGTAGAGTCCAATGCAAGTGTTTGTACCGTGGATAAAGCGTTTTGTAGTTGTTGAAGTTGTTCACCGCTTGCCACACTAATTTTGGTCGTCGTATTGTCTGTAGCCGTCTTCATGCTCTCCCGTAAGTCACCCGCAATTGCTACTGCTTGTTTAAGTTCAGCAACATTAACAATTGCAGATATTTGATCGATTGTTTGGACAATGTTTTCTGATAAGAATTCATTGATGATTTGTAACAGTGGTTCTGAAAATATGTAATTTTCATGTAGTGTAAGTTTAAATAATATGAATGGTGAAGGTGATATGAGTAATAACAATATAAGTATGTTTAGGTGTTGAATGGATACACATATTACGTTTCTAAAGTGAGTAAGACCCCATTTCCACATCTTTTTTGCACTTTCGTTATACAATTTCATAATTATATCTAGAAAATAATCCAAAAGCAAATTTTTAAAGACGTTTAAATGCTACAATTTACGTTTTACAGAAATCACTCATTTAAATACCAGTTTCTGTTTGAATTAAAGGTAGGACAGAAAATCAAATCAATTGTTGTAATTTACTTCTAGATATACTTAGGGCCTCTTTCACCACCCTCAAGTAAAGTGTCGAGTAGGCTATTCGCAAATTTAAGTCCACCGTAACTTCACATATGAATATCACGACGTTCTAGTAACACTACTCATAGGATTAATTGACCCGTAACTTACTTGCTACGTCGTCGTCCGCCAATTAGCTTGTTTACTTGACGGTTAAATGTTTAAAAGTTGTCTGTTTTAATTCTGAGTATAACATTTTTACCAACGATAAGGTACTTCAAATAAATTAATGAAAATAGATTTATTTGATTTAATCTGATCTTGAATTTAATTTGATCATCAATTGGATGAGTAAGAACACTCTACGGGGTAACGAACACCGAGGATTCGTTCATTTCTTTTTTTTCCACGTTGAAGCATCGCTTTGTTAGTTTTCTAGCATCGCTTGTATTTTTATACAAGATATACCAAAATGTCCCTTTCATGTAAAGAAAAGTTTTCAGTTATATATTTTCTTATTACCTACTTTATCCATGATAAGAAGATTAGAAGAAATATAAAAATAAATAAATTCATTTATTTCAGGTCATTACACCCATTACCAAACATAAATTAATAGAAATTGAATTAAATAAGAAAAAATCAAAATAAATCAAATCAGAATAATTCAAATTAAATGATATCAAAAGAAATAAAATAAAATAAAAATCAAATGGAAATTAATAAATCAACAAAATAAAAATACAAAAAAAAATGCTAATTAATACTTTCTCTCCGACACTGGTCTGTACCAACACAATTTAAGTACTAAATAACCAATTAAAATCACATGCGATTATATTCCAAATAATTCAACCAGACACAAAAACACACATGATAACAAATGACAACTGCAATGACGTTTGACAAGTGATATTGAACGAATGTAACGTATGATTTGATACGACATTCAGTTAGCCAGTAAGTTGTTACTCGAAGCTTTGTTTTCGCTTGTGAAATTGACAAAAGATACTCGTTACTTTTACTTGCACATTAACGTTAATTGGGAAGTAACTAATCAACGCTTTACTTGAAGATGGTGAATGAAGCCCTAAATCAAAGAAAATATTACTCAATTATGTCCTAATAATAAATTATAGCTAATGACTAAAATTATATAAATTACCTGTTGCTGCTTTTTGGAGTGGATCCTCTGAATTCTGTATCCCCTGTTCTGTAGACACGTTTACGTCACTTACTGCCACTTCTTCTAAAATAATTGGTTCAGTTTCAGTAGTAACTACTAAAGCTTCACCTAATTTAGTATCGACTTCAACTAATTCTACTTGTTGTACTTCTCCAGCTACACTCTCTTTATCTTCAGAAACAATAGGCTTTACAGAAGCAACTTCAGCCATTGTAATTTCCAAATGCTCGGTTGATGCAGTTGCTTCAGCCACTTTAGACTCTGAAGCTTTCAATTGCGCAGCATCAGATGAAACTTTTTTAAGCTTCACATCTTTAAGTTGGTCAAACAATTTTGGGGTTGTTTTTACCACTACGAGGTCAGCGCGCAGATTTTCACTTATTGTAGCAACGCGCTGTAGTGTGTCTTTGTTGATTGAAGGGATATCTGTTAAAGTGTCTAATGGCAGATTTTCCAAAGCCGCTAGAGCTGTGTGTAGCTGCTCCGCTAGTTGTGCATACTGTTGAATAACTTCATCTTTCAGAACATCACCTGTTTCTGCTTTTAATTCGACTTCAGAAGCAGCGATGTTCTCACGCATTTCTTTAGCAATACTAATCGATTGCTTCAGTTCTTCAGCATGCATGACGTTGGCTAGTTTGTTGATTACTTCTGTTATATCATTAGATATAAACTGATCTATATGTAGAACAAACATTTCTGAAAAAAAAAAATTCTTTAGCATGTGCAACAACAATTGTATAGGCATAGACAATACTACAGTATCAATATACATTAAGAAGTAGTTTATTACCAATAGTTGCTTTAGGAGCTTCTTGTAGCTGGGCTTGATGACTTATTCCAACATCAATCTGCTGTTCATCAAAGGCAACTTCATGCAACACTGGTCCGAGGTCTTCAATCATAACGGCACTTTCTGATTCTAATTTCAATGTCTCTACAGATGCCACTCCTTGGGTTTGATCTCCTTCAACTATACTGAACTCAACATCTTCTTTAGGAACTGTTTCTGTATAAGCTGCTTCAGTTTGTTCCAGAATGACAGCTTCAGTGCCCTCTACTGCAAGAGCTTCGGCAGTATTAACGTGACCCGACTCGATTACTATTTCTGATGGTAAAAGGTTGGCGTATTCCGCTGTGACAATTTCTTTAGTTTCAGCGATTGATCTTTCCAACATTTCCGTTGTAGCAATTAACTGTTCAGAAGATGATACTTGCGCGACTAAACTAATTTGTTCTAAAATAGTTGCTTCCGATCCTACAGCTGCTGTTACCAATTCTGGAGTATTGATGGCATCTTTGCTCTCTACAACTTCAATCTTCTTTACTATTTCAGTTAAAGGTTCAGCAGGAGCTTGCAGTGCCACTCTTATGCCAGTAACAGCGACCAAATCTGCTTGTAACTGTGCTGTAACTCGAGCAATTCGCTGAATCACTTCTGTACTGAGTGCTGGCGCTAACTCTTGTACGCTGTCAAAAACTTGATCTGGCAAAGCAGACAATGCTGTATGAAGTTTTAAAGCTAACCTATTTTGTTCTTTGCGAACTTCTTTCACTCGTTCAAGGCTTTCCTCTCCTTCTGAGATTATTTCTGAGGCAGCAAGGCTTTCACGTAACTCTTTCGCAATATCCATGGTCTCTTTTATATCATCGATCTTTATGATAGCAGATATTTCTTCAACTATTTCGATTAATTCTATATATTGATCAATATGCTGAATGATTTGCTTAGCTTTTTCTGGAAATAGAATATTTATTTTTGTTAAATTGTATTGTTAGCTATAAACTATTATAATTACTTGCAGAATGAAGCATTTAAAACTGTAAAATAGTGAATCTCTTGTAAAAAAAATATAGAAGGTTCTTGTATATATAATATAATGAAAACACGAATTTGAGGAATGGAAAACTGATTCAGTTGCTCATGATGATTTTGTAAATCATGTTTGTTGGCTTTCATATTTAAGCTAGACAAATAGGAAACCATATTTAAAATTGACGAAACACATTAAAGCATAAAATGTCACTTTCGAGGCACGACAGCGTTTGTACAAAGCTCTGATTAATAACGACAAAGCCAGATTATTGACATCCACTCCTACTTTACCTTCTTTAACTTCTATATTTCCCATTATATCAACTTTTTCCAACTCGGCCAATAGCTGATAAGCCGCAAGGAATACGAGCTTCATGTTTTCGGTTTCTAATTTACTCTTTCCATGGTACGCATCTGTACTTTGCCAATCGAATTTCGACATGATAGCTTTTAGAGACCTAATTTTTTTGTTTTTTAATTCTGATATTTTGGAAGAGACCAGCTCTTCGGGGTTAAGTGCCAATAGTCCTTGTAGTTCAGTTGCAATAGTGAAGCTTTCGTTCAAATCAGCGTCGCTAAATGTACCTGATTCGACTAATATATCCATTTCAATACCTATGAAACGGTCTATTGCGTTTTCCAAAGAATCGATATTCGAATTGACATCTATAAAAAATTTCGACAGAAATATTATGTAATAATTTTGTTAGACAGTTTTCCTCAACACGGTAGACAAAACCAATTAATAATCTATTCTTTTGACAGTAAAATACCATGAATTAATTTATTTAAGGTTGACCTCCATGAAAATAGGTTATGATATCGGCGAAATATGGATGCATAACATTTGACTATTATCTCATCAATGAATTTAAACGTAGCTCCATAATTGTAATATTGTATTTCATTACAAAACCACGATTTTTTTTACACGAGAACTTATTTTTTAAACTTAGATTCTGGTCCTAGGACCATGAAGATCTTTTATATTAGAACTATTTATATGAAAATATAAATAAAACATAAAAACTCACCTTTAGGAAGTTTATCTTCACTGTAAATGTTGGCTTTCTCTGAAGACAGAATACCTTGCATAGACTTCTCAATATCTTCCACGGGCTTAGCAATTTCTTTAACAACCTGAGCAACTTGGACGTTTTCTATAGATCTAAAGCTATCTTGTATCGAGTGTATCTCTTTATCAACTTCTATGATTAAAGAAATTTCCTCATGGGCAATCGCTTCTTCCGTTTCCATCCTTTCTATCATTTCTTTATGTTTTTCAGTCATCGTTTGAACAAGAGATTCCGTAGTTGTTATATCGACGGATATCGAATCTTCATCAACACCTCTAAGAACTTGTTCTTGAACATTTGTTAATTGACTGTGTAATGCTTGTAGAGGTTCTAACATCTCCGTTAGAACTGCTTTCAAAGGACCTTCTTCCAACATTTGTTTTGGATTTTTCACTTCAAGAAGACCTTCTTGTAATACATCCGTGCAGTCAGCCAAACATTTTAGTAAAATCAAAGTCTTGCCTATACCACTCGCATCTTTGAAGTCATGGTGTTTCACAATTACAGTTGAAACTTTTTCTAACATTTCTTTTGTTACCACATCTATTTTCTGCATTTTGACTTCCTCGACAAAAGTCGCGAATTCTTCTATCAAATTAACTAAAGTACTGTCTTCAACCACGTTAGGTTTACCACTTTTGATTTCCTCTAAAATATCTGCTTGTACATGTTGCAGAGAAGGTTTAGCCGTTTCTAATATTTCCACAAATTTGTCAACTATTTCAAAGACTTGTTCATTGAGTTTAATTTCTTTTGCCACTTTAAGTTCTTTGGCCGAATTTTCAAACTTCGCCAAAGGCGCTTCAATCAAAAGTTTTGCTTGAGAATCAACAATCTTTATTAGAGAAGTTTGAACATTTTGGAGGCAATCATCGGCATGAATTAGGAAAGTAGCTAAGCAGCCTTTAACGTCATCAGTCAACTTTAATTCAAATCTTTTAGTTCTGAAGTCATTTATTGTACTTTGCAAAGAACTAAACTCTTGTAATAATCTTATAATCTTCTTATGAGTTGTAGCTTTAGATATGAGACAACGCAGAATAGTAAATTCATTCTTGCAGGTCTTAAAGAAGTCTTCCACTATCATTAGGTCAGCTATTGGCATATCATTTGTGGAGTCTTGTACCACGATAACAGCACTATCCACGATATCTTCCATTAACATAAGAGAGTCCGATTTAATTTCAACTGCAGTTTGCGGTGATGTGCAACTCAGGTCTGAAGCACGAGAAAGGTCAATGAAATCATATTGCTCTAACACAGCAATATTGCTTTGCACTTCATCAATAGTTTGAATTAGTTTTGCCTCTTGAGCCAATTTTTCCGGGGCTTGTGGAGTAAATTGAATCATCTCCTCTTGCACGGTAGCTACATTTTCATATAACTCTTCTGTAATCATTTTAACTTGCTCAATCTTGATTCCGTTGGAAACATCAGTAGCATTAAGTAAGCGGTCAACAGTGCGTTCCAAAGCTTTAACTTCTTCTGGCACAGGAATATTTTCTACGGCCTTTGTAGTTTCAATAATGTCTTTTAAATGCTCACAAACTTCTCTGAGTGCACCGACTTTGTTCGCTATTTCAACGGTATTGTCAGCGGTGTGCATGGCAGGGAACACAGCGAGCATACACTTATCTAAATGCTCTTTAAATTCAGATACGCTCTGAATCACGGAATGTATTCTTTCCGTCGGCATCTCTAATAAATTTTCATATATTGGAATGTTATTTGAGTCTAACACTGACAAACTTTGCTGCAGTTCCTGCATCGGCTCAGCAATAGCTGTAAGTTTTGATGGATTGATTAAGTTGGCTATTTCATTTGATCCCTCCATCAGTAGAGGGTGTAGAACCTCTTCGATTCCAGAATGCAATTCACCTAAGCCTATAACGAATGATTTTAAACTAGAGTAATCACTGACTTCAGATAACGTATCTAACGCGTCAATAATTTCAGGATTTTGTAATACAGTAATGTGTTCATGCAATGTTTGTAGTGCTTGCGCGGTTGCAGTAGTTTGCAGTTCCTGATTAAATGGCGAAATCACCTGTTCTACTGCAGTTTCTTCAGTAGCCGGTAGTACTAAACGGTCGGATGGGATAGTGTCTGCTGTAGTCTTTATTCCTGATATATCTTCGAGAGTAGACATATCGTCTGCCGCTTCTACTCCTGCCTGTTCTTGTATCATTAAAATGCAACTCTGTAGATTTTGTACTGCACTAGCCATATTGATACTGACATCATAAGGAGTAAGATTTTCACTATATTGAGAAATAACATCTTGCTGTAATATTTCAAGTGTCGTGTGAAGCTCGTGAATAGGTTCAGCAATCGTGGCCATAACTTCACTGTGTTGTTTCAAACTTTCAATATTTTCGACAATTTGTTGATTTAGAACAATTATATTCTGGTTTAGTTCACAGAGTGGCGTAGCAAAAGTTTGGGCAAAAGATGAGACTTCTGATATGTCAGAAATATGTTCTTCTTCAACACCACTAGCTTTAATCGAAGCTACACTTCGTTTTAGTTCCTCTAGAACAGGACAAATGTTCTTCAATGTAGGAGCAATGCTTGTCTTGAAATCTTGTGTCGATTCTATTGCCTTCACATTTTCAATTGCGGCTATCACGTAATCAATATGTTCCATTACAGCCTTGGCCTTTGTTTCGTCATACTCATGACTAGGGGCTATGGGTTGTATGTGTTCGGAATCAACATGAATGCTGACTTCCTCAGCTGTGTTGATAGCTTCTTGAATATGAACCAAAGAATCAGCTATATTTGTAAGAAGCGAACAATTAAGCTCAGAATCAAAAACGTGTGTGATAAACTGGTCTTGAATAATTCTTAAGGTGTTATTGAGGCTAGCGAGAGACAAAACGTTATCAACATCTAGATTCTTGATCGAAGCATTGATTCTGTTAACTACATCACAAGTTTCCATCAGAGCAAAATATTTCTTAGATTCGTTACTCTCTATTACATTTTCTAAAACTTTTGTTAAGTTTTTGTGGAATACGGTCATGTGATTCTTAATTTCTGGCATCGGTTCTAATCTCGGTAGGTTGTTTTCTAATGCTATAAGAATCTGGGCCATCTTTTGTAGCGCATCCAGCTTATTTTCGCTCTGTAAGACATCAAACGTACCTACGTTATTTTCAATGACTTCTATTTGTGTTGATATTTTATAAAGGTTTTCTTTAATTGAGGCTACAGCCTGTTTCAGTACGGCTTCATCTTCACCTTCAGACTCTGTGGATAATTGCTCAAAAGAACTCCTAAGTTTTACAACGGATTCCATTACAGTTTCAATAATCTCAGTGTTGTATTTTTGTAATGGCGTATTTGATTCCTTGACTGATAGTGTTTCAATTTGTTCCAAAGCTGTTTGCAGGTCTTGTATAGAAGCATACATATCATTAAGTATTACTTCACTATTGCGCACTTTAGCGACATCTATTATTTTCCCACTTTCAGCACACTCAGCTATACAGAGTAAAGAAATAAGAGGACTTTTTAATTCAAACACCGCTTTTTGTGTATCTCTCAGATGTTTAACTTCAAGAGAGGGCTCGTCCACTATAATTTCACTAGCTTCGCTAAGAAGATTCCTGGCTTTGATAGTATCAGCAGAGAATTTGATCACTGTACTCATCTCGTGATTCAATGACTCGATTTCTGTGAGAACTCTATCTTCAGTAAGTAAATAATCTTTAGACGTAACGGAATTAATATCCGAGATCCATTTATGCATTTCACTGCCGCATGTTTCAACGAATGCTACGCAAGTTTTCTTAACAAGTGTTTTGCTGTCACTTTCCATGTCTATACATTTTTCAATGATAGTCAGCGACTGTTGAAGAGCTTTTAATGGCTGAGGTAAGCTATTGAATAAAGTACTGCTGACCTCTTTAGTTTCTGAAGCTGATTCTTTGGCAGCATCAGCAATACTGTGTATTTCCGAAAGCGGAGATATTAAACTACTGATAATTTCCAAACTTCTTGAAGCAGTTGCTGCCGATGACATTAGTTCAGACTTAAGAATAATATCTCTTTCAATAATTTGAACGTCGTTTATTACTTTAGATAATGAGGTGCTGATGTTGATCATTTTGTGTTTGAATTCTTCTTCTGTCATTTTTGGTTTTTTGGGTATTTCCATCTCAAATGACTCTTTTTTCCGAAGAACTTCTTCTCTTGACTTGCTAACAGACTTCTCGCTTCCTGAACTGGATCGTCTAGAACTGCGGCTACTACGACGCTCTCTCTTAGGTTTCACAACAGGAACTGGCTCGATGTCTAAGTGCTTCAAAGCTTCATCTTTAAAAAGAATAGTTTTTGTGGGCTCTGATGACTCCTGACCGTCCCCTGATGGTTTCGAAGATTTCGATTTAGGTTTTCCAGAACTGTGTGCACTCGCAAAGCTTTGCAGATCTGATATGGCTTGAGTGTCATCGTCTCTCTTTTCTTCCGACAGTGACTGATCACGTGATAAACTGAAAAAGTCATCGGCGCTTCTCTGGGAATCTGACTTCTTCCTACATAGTTTAAGATCCGATCTTTCATCCGATAACAACGCCATAGTTTTTTCCAAGTAATCTTCTCCACCAATCTCAAAGTCTTGATCTAATGATAGCTGAGGCGGGCCGTTCTCGTCCGCAATCGATAAGTCTTCGAGATCTGCTTCTGTTCGCATATCTTCATCTGGAGACACGAAATATTCCGGTGAAACGTCAATTATAACTGCCTCCATCAACAAATTACCAGATGTAGATGTTTCCTTAACGAATCTTAAAGGTGGAAGCTCCACCACGTTGTGCTCTGTAATATTTTCCGATAATTGATCGGCGTACATTTCCACAATTTGTAAAGCTTCTTCTTCGGTCAGGTCTGGAGTTTCGTAAAGAGACACAGAAACTTCTTTACCATCGAATGAGAAGGATATTTCTCCTTTATCGTCAAGAGTGGTGACGTCACCGACTGGCGTGTCGTACATCTGTGAAGTTCTTTCTTCATGTATGGTGCTAAGAGATAAATTCCTTTGTAAAGCTTGTTCTTCAGCTTTTTTCTTCTTTGCTTTCATTGAATCATCAAATCCGAGGAGCGAAGCAGAACTGGCGGCAATGCCCATACAGTTTTGCGCTTCACAAGTGTAAGTACCAAGACAGCACGTGCCGTCTTGACCAGATATGATTCTGTGAATATCACCAGGTTTTAATTCCTCGCCATCTTTGTACCATTTGAGGATGGGCTGCGGGACACCGATGACCTTACACTCAAGGTTCACGGCTCCCTCATCAGATAGAATGGCTTGAAGGTTTTCTAAGAATCTGGGTTTCTTGTAGTGTCTAGGTATGATTAGTTTGAGGAAACACGAAGTGACGCTGTGTCCGAAGTCGTTCATGGCGACACACTTCCACTCGGCTTGGTCGAGGAACTCCAGGCTCTGTATGTCGAGGTAGCAGACGCCGCGTTCCTCCCGGCCGAGGTGGCAGCGTGAGGTTTCGTCCACCGGCTGGTCGTCGCGGTACCACAGTACCGACGGTTCAGGCGGAATAGCGACTGAAACATATTACAAATTGGTGTTATGATTATGATTAAGAGAAAAAGAGGTAATTTATGTTAGAAGATTATTCTGTAAAATGTAAACTTCGATTCCAATTCATGTACCGTATCTACATTGTTTAGTAATCAAGTGAACGCATTTTTTTATTTTTTTTCGTATTCCTGGCAAATATCTTTTTTTCAAACTGTAGGCCTAGCAAATGTAACGTAATTTCAAACGATTTAAATTATAAAATACTCGTTCCCCACATAATATTTTCTTAGTTTTAAGACCTTATTCTTATGTATGGGTAAATACTTAATTGTGCTTGTCGAAAAATATTGAACCAAAAAACTTTTTACAAAAAAAAAATCAACCGACTTCCAAAAAAAACACTACAAAATGAAAAATAACTTTAATTTCAGAAGTCGGTGGCTTTGGATCTGTATTTTAGTTTTTTGCCACCGACTTCCGAAATTAAAGTAATTTTTCACTTTGTAGAGTTCCGGTGGCCATCTGTGGTCTTCATCATCAGTTCCACTTCGCCAAATGGTGCTTTTCGAGTGCAAATGCACGAGTTACTATAAAAAATACTCAAATCGCTATAGATATGCCTATAAAATTTGAGGATTTCCCGCGATTTCCATGGCATTTCCCTCATCAGATTCTGATTTGATAGGAATGGGACCACCTCGGGAGCATACCCTTCCAAAAAAAAAAGAATTTTCAAAATCCGTCCACAATTGACGGAGTAATCGGTGAACATACATAAAAAAAAAAAACAAGCAAACAGCCGAACCTCCTCCTTTTTGGAAGGCGGTTAAAAATGCTATAGAAGAGTTGTATTTTCGATTAAAACATTGTTTGAATTTATGTAACGTTTGCGGTCAACAATGAAAAAACCATAACTAACCTTTTACTGTAAAACGGAATGGCTCATCAATCTTCGCTTCGACGCTCTTCAATCCCTGAATGAATTTCGGTGCCTGATTCTTGGAGAAGAGCTGCAGTTTCTCTTCCTCATTCAGCTGGTTTTGGATGTCTTCAACTGTCAGTTCAGCGGAACTGCTGGCTTGGCCCATACAATTCCTGGCTATACAGCAGTAAGAGCCTAAAGAGTTGGTTCCTGTGAGTTGGTACACGTCTCCTGGCTTTAGTTCCTGGCCATCTTTGAACCAACTAAGAACTGGCGTGGGGAAGCCCACGACTTTGCACTCGAAGGAGACTAGCCCTTCTTCTGTTAGTACAGCTTGAAGGTTCTCCATGAATCTTGGCTTTCGGTAGTTTTTGGGCACTGTGGAAAATGAGAAAATTATTAAAATAAGTAAATTACAACATAACTACACATTAAATAATAAAACAATGACGATCTACTACCTAACCACATTCATTGAAAGAATCAAAACGAAGCCCCAGATTGGTATGAACGAATATTAATTAATAGTAGAAACAACCCAGAAGCTTAAACTCGAACAAAATAGAAACAAAGTATATTTTCAACAAATATTAATCCTTTCTCAGCTGTTTTGAATACCGCGAATATAAAAATACCCACGAAAAGTATTATTAAAGCCTTTGTAGTGCTATTCTGTAAATCATTTCAAACTCACTCAAGAGAGCGTTGACTTGCTCCCCCTATTGCTATTGCCTATTGCCTATTGCTTGACCCTATGTGACACCTAAATGAATGCCTAATTTAAGAGCGCGCTGTTGAATTTTTAACTTTCGGCGCTGACCCGAGCGTAGCAAGAACGGGATTAACCACACTAAAGATAACACATTTGTAAAGCCAACCCACTTGGTTTTGAAGTAAATCATCGCGTACCTTATATAACAATGTTCGAATTTCGACTGATATCCGCGAAATACCCTACACACAGACTAACCGACCTTACATTATTAACCTTAAGCAAAGCGGTTTGCTAAAACATAGAACAGAGGACATAGCAAGAACGCGCGACGTTAGAAACGTTACGAAAATACGTTTTTTTATCGAAAATGCAACATAAAGAAAGAAAGAAAATACATTTATTTAGCACAGACTAAAAGGCACACAAAAAAGTATACAGCAGAAAAAAAACAAGTGTAAAGTGCGATGTAAGAAATTTTCAGGAAAGTGTGCCTCACGGCTGCGCCAAAAAGGCCCAGTTCAGCAAAAAAAAGCAAAAAGCATTTTTTTTCAAATTTTTCCGAGAAACAGAATAAGTATCACCATAGATATGAATAAATTCTTAAAATTAAGTAAATATTACGTGCTAATCTAGTATTTTTCAATTTTAAATTGATCGAATTTACGTTAATTACGGTGCGCATTCGTACTATGTCCTCTGTTCTACGTTTTAGCAACCCGCATTGTTTACGGTTGATAATGTAGGGTCAGTAAGTCTGTGTGTAGGGTATTTCGTGGATATCAGTGGAAATTCGAATATTGCACATAACGTACGCAATGATTTACTTCAAAATCAAGTGAGTTTAAGTTTACCGCCATGTAGCTGCGTACTGGCACGCAGCTTCATGGCGGTAACATGGCTCCTCGAGTTTTACAGAAAGTTCAGTTTTGTACAGTGTCTCAGTCACCCATGACACTGCAATAGCTAAAACTCAATGTGCCATATTAACACCCGGCTACTGTAGGTAGGTATCTCACCATCCATGGTGACATAGCAAGTGGAGATGCCGATGCGGCCCCCCGTGCTGGTCGCGACACACTTCCACTCGCCCTCGTCCGGCCACTCGGCACAGCCCACCTCCAGTAGGTAGCCACCAGCACCGTCTTCGAGAACGTGATACCTAGAATAATATCAAGATAATAATTATATTATCAACAACTTTATCAGTCCCACTCAAGTGAACGGTTCACTCGAGTGACTGATCATTTTTGTTTCATTCCACATTCACACGACACCGATAAAATTACACTCCTGTCAATCATTTTTTCGATCATTCCGTAGGCGAGTGCCGAAATCCAACATCCTTGGATCGGTTCACTAACTAATTAATTTTTCACGTTTTTTCCAGACGTTTCCCTTCGGATGAAAGATGCCGAATAAAAGGCAAAGAGCGAAACGTCTGGTATCGGTTTTAGTTCTCTAAGCGTACCTAGCGCCTACCATCTACTGCAGAATGCAGTGATCCTAAACACATGCAGGCTGGTAAGAAAGTTTCTTCAGTGTTAATTCGACAACGTGCAGCAGTTATACTCTCACCCAAATTCATCTTCATCCATTATACCTACAGTCTACTGTATGAATTTGGGTGATGCTCACAACCGCGTAGAATCAACAACTATATATAAACACTTGCCTCTGTCCCGTGCCATCAGGACTTCCCGGCTAGCCAGAGAAAATAAAAGAATCAAAATAATAATAAATTATTGGCACCAAAAATATTAACATTACAAAAAGTAGATTGCGTAAATGTTGAATGCTCATCTGCCTAGCTTTCCCTACTAAGCTGGGATCGGCTGGCAGTCTAACTGAATGCACCTCAATACCAGTATTTTACATGGAGCAACTGGTTATCTGACCTCCACAACCCACAATACCCCTTGGTAAGACTGGATATAAAACTTTCGGAGTGAAGACTGATAAAGTCAAAATGAAGTTATACCATATCAAAATAAGTTATTTAGTATGGTCATTATCGATCTTCGTTAACACTACAGTGTTTCAAACTATAACACCATGATGACGGAAAGTACATCAAATACTGAAAACCACAGTATCTGGTGATCCGGATGTAGGTAGAATTTCATATTTCATTAGCATCTGCCTAGCCTGCCCCACTAAAGTGAAATAAACTTCCAACTAAAGTTAGTGTTGCTAATCTACTTAAGACGCTGACGACCAGGTAAACCGCTGTCACTGTCATACTGCATACAAAAGAAAGAGAAGTGCGATGACACAACGCTTGTAATTTATTGCAAAATATGAAGCAATTATTTATTTACTCAAAAATGAGTTGAGTAATCAAATATAAAAAACCAGCCAAGTGCGAGTCGGACTCGCGCACGAAGGGTTCCGTACCAATATCTATAAAAATGGAAAAAAATCACGTTCGTTGTATGGGAGCCCCCCTTAAATATTTGTTTTATTTTAATTTAATTATTTATTTTTAAAGTAAATATCTAACTAAATATTCTGTGAATATTTCAAGCGTCTACCCATTGCCGTTATCAATATCGAGCAATAGCGAGCGTAATCAATACGTTTGTTGTATGGGAGCCCCCTTAAATATTTATTTTATTCTGTTTTTTGTATTTGTTGTTATAGCGGCAACAGAAATACATCATTTGTGAAAATTTCAGCTATCTAACTATCACGGTTCATGAGATACAGCCTGGTGACAGACGGACAGACAGACAGACGGCGGAGCCTTAGTAATAGGGTTCCCGTTTTACCCATTGGGTACGGAACCCTCAAAACAACCAAGTTCTGCAAACAAATCAATCATACGTTGATATTTAAAACAGATATTTTGGATTGAAACTCAAAGTAAAGGGTCAGTTTACCGTTAATTTGTATCGAGATTTTTTTTTGTAAATGTGATTTGGTAACAGCCAAGTTCTGAGAAATATGTTCAAGAATAACATATATTTTTTCCGATACCACAAACTATATTATATAGATTTAGCAATTTTTTTGTTTAAGACAAGCCTACTTTTATCATTTGCCTCTTGTCAGCGCCTTAAGTGTTGTGATATCGTAACTTACATACAATATTTCATGTTATAATATTAACCAGGGGCTGCATTCTCGACATAGATAGCAATCGCATTACGATCAAATTCGGTCGCAAAGTCCTAATGGGGTCTGTAGACGGTCAAAATTGCTTGACAAGATTGTGATTTTTTCGAGCTTATCAAGCAATTTTGACGGTCTAGAGACCCCATTAGGACTTTGCGACCGAATCCGGTCGTAAAACGATCGCTATCTATATTATGTTGAAGCTGCAGGCCCTGGATAAAAGTTTACTTGTGGCGCCCGAACAGTGTCATGTGTATTAGTTTAGCCTTTGTGTACATTGTGCAATAAATGAATAAGTGGGTCGGGATTGGCTTCCAGTCGTACCAGATGCAGCTGACCAGTATTTTACATAACCTATCTCACGTCCAAAACCCTGTTACTGGATAACACTATAACACTTAGTAAATGGTTGGCATTCATTGGTTGGGTATTCGGCATTAAAAAAAACAGTCACTATAAATGCCAATACAGTCAGACACGCAGAATTAAACTATGTCAAATAACAGAAATATGTGATATTATGAACATTTTGTTTTCGCTGTTGCCATGTTTAAAGGAATTCAAATATTGGAATAGTCCAAAATCTCCAGAGTATCTATCAAAAGCGAGCTTACATAAAACAAGCATTGTGTTGAAAGCTTTGTTGTTTGAAAAGTGCTTTTGTCAACGTTTCTACAATCAGTGTTTTTTGTGTAGGTACTAGATTATTCAGCTTACTCGGTTTACGTCGAAATGGAATGGGAGTCTACTCCGCAGCGCTAAACCGAAGTATCGGTCGAATGTTCGGTAGTTTCTTTACTACGGCTAACTATGTCTGACTACCGCCAAAAAGAAAAAAAAGACAGTCGAAGAGACAAGCCAAAGTCAAAACTGTAACTTGAAGTCGGGTAAGGACTCAAAGTCAAAAAAGGAAACTGTGGAAGTTATAAAACGGCCGCACATTCGGCCGATACTTCGGTTTAGCGCTTCGGAGTAGACCCCCTGAATTTGCACCGTTATATGAAAAAAAGTGCTCCGTTATATCAAGTAACTCTCAAAATCTCTGCGGTTTCGTTTAAAAATTGTTTACAAAACATACTTTTACTCTATTCTGGGAACATTCAAAATCAACAGATTTCATACTTATCTCTACTCAAATGTTTGTACCAACAAACTCGAGAATTATTCTAAAATAACGATTTTTTTTTTGTAATTCCATCTGTCTGCCTAGCCTTTTTCAAATCAAATTAAGGTCGGATTCTAGTCCAACCGGATACAGCTGAATACCAGTATTTTACATGGAACGACTGCCTATCTGACACAGTTTGTAAATATGTTGTGGAGGTAAGTATATAAATAATAAATAAATAATTATTGCTCTGCATGCATCAGGGTAAAGCCTAAGTGACTTTTGATACAGTGTCGAATTATCAGACTGGCAATCACACATAGGTTCTAATATATTTCCGATTTGTATTCAGCGGAATATTTGATTTCTATACGTTTTTAATTATTGCAAACTGCAGTGGATTTTAATGAGGTATAAATAATGAGGATACCACTATGTTAAATTATGTAGCATAGTACCAATGTACCTAACACAACATCAAATAATTATACACCTGCGCAGTGGGCCACAAGGAAAAAAAAATACTAATTACCTCTCGCTAGGCTCAATTTTTCCCTCCTTGTTGTACCAGACGACGCTGCGGGGCCAGGGAGGTACCACGATGTGGCAGCCAAGGGTCAGCGGCTCGCAGACCCTCACATACTGGTCCTCAAGTTCTTTTGTGAAGATCGGTGGCGGCTCTGGAGTCACACTGCTGTAGGTGAAGGAGGAAAGTGTTTATTTTGTGACAAATCGACACACACCTCTGACTTAAGTACGTGTGACTTGGGACGTGTCGTAGGTTATACCATCTACTGTACGTCAACGAGAACGAGATGATGACGCCGAAGTAGCGAAAGTACATTTACAGACTGTAATTGTACTGTCGCTACTTCGGCGTCCCTCGTAAATGACAACACAGTAAATCCGAAAGTGCCATTTTGTAAAAAACGCGGTTAAAGTTTAATTGTTAAATCGCTTTGTTATAAATAAAACGTGTAAGTTAGGTTGAAAATTACATTTTTATATGATGTAAAATGGACAAAGCTTAAGTTCAGAGTATAACGAACTAATATTTTACTGAATTTTTATTTAATAAAATGTTAATCACACTATCACGCTAATATTATTAAGGCGAAAGTTTGTGAGTGTGTGTGTGTTTGTTACTTCTTCACGCTCTAACGGCTGGATCAATATTGATACAATTTTTGTATGTAATGTATGGTGGTAGCTGACACCCTGGATTAAGACATAGGCTTCTTTTTATCCCGATATTCCCACGGGATCGAGACTTACGCGGGTGAAACCGCGGGGCGCAGCTAGTGTGTAATAAAATAGGAACATAATTTTTTTTTAAATAGTTCAAACCTAGTAACAGAATGATTACTGTGGTCTAGTTTAGTTTTACACGTTACTGTGTATTAACCATTTAAAGGTTGAAACCTAATAAGAGTAGGCTTCGATTACCTAGCTGAATACCTAGTTAGTGAAGATGCTGTATTTAAGACTAATTTAAGATTATAAAATCTAAAATGCAGTGATAAGTACCTAGTTAGCCTTTTTCATTTGTGTATGATTCCTCAAAATAATAATTACCCTGGTTTTGTATTGATTCTAATGATATAATTCTGCAAATACAAATCTGATAAAGTTGCGAATCATATTTTGATAAAGATACAACCTGACACTGACCTGCTAATGGGGAAAAACGTAAGAAACTTTGAATTTTGCGGGCTACGGCTGCAGATCAACCTTAACCAATTAGTAAACAGAGGCAGATAGGTTATACACGCTTCCCCAGTGGCACGCCAAAACTTGGCTAATTAGCCTAGTTACGTATAGTATTGTCTCTTTCTTGCTGCTGATCAATCAAAATCAAAATATTTTATTTCACATAGCTTCTCACGCTAATTTAGCTAATTTTCCCAAAGGTTTTTATTTTTACTCCTGGCTACATTTATTTAGGCAACCAACAGCGATACTTATAGTATGAGTATTACAGTATTGTATGGCTATTTATAATAGGTTTCTCTGTATAACACGACGACGGGACTTCTTGGCGGGAAAGTGAAGCGTCATGATTAGAGTTTTGTTTTATTTTCTAAAACTTGTGTTTAGCCGAATATTAATGTGTAATAATGGTGGATTATTAACCATTAAGGGTTCGTGAACGTGCATTAGTGTAGGCAAATGAAACAAAACAGTGCAACATATCACTTCAAGTTCTTTCAAGAAGTCCGCGTGAGGTCTCAGTAAAATGCCACGTCTTTACTGAAACTTAAGGGGAGCGTACGGGTGGGGATATCATCTATCATGCATTGTTTAAAATTCATTTCATCATTACCTATAACTATACAAAGTAACTAAATAAAGACTTGGCTAAAAGGTCGCAGCAACCAGGCCATTAAACTATTATATAAAAAAAAAAAAACACGACGCCAACGGCACGATTGGCGCAGTGGTTAAGCGATTGACTGCTGCGCTGAGTGTCGCGGGTTCGATTCCCGCACGGAACAAATATTTGTATGACTTACAAGTAGTTGTTTCGGGTCTGGCTGTTTGTGTATGTGAGTTTAAATGTTTGTAAACGCACCCACGATACAGGAGAAATTCCTAGTGTAGGGCAACGACAAAAAAAAAACTAGGATATGTATAAAACATTAAAACATGCGAACGGATTAGTAAGAAATCTAAATTCAAAAGGTACAATTTTGACCAAAAAAAAAGTTTTAATTATAAGATATAAGTAGTTTGTCATTAAATTTGCCTTCACTCATGGTTATTATTATTTGTTTTTTTTTTTATGTAGGTTTATTACAGTTAAATAATAGGTTGGGGAAAAAGTTTCTTCGCATTTTTTAAGAAAATTCAAAACTTTTTTTAATATTATAGTATGTAGGTACCATTTTGTTCGATAACTTTTTGCCATCTTGTAGGTAGGGACATGATCCCATTGCTATAGAAATTTTGGGACTTCTGATCAAAATACCGCGACAAGTGGTTTTGGCAGCCCTCTCGTGATGTTAACCTGACACTGCCTAAAGAATTCTGAAGAGACCGAAAAAGGTGGAAATCTGAAGGTGCAAGGTCAGGACTAAACGGCGGATGCATTAACACCTCTCAGCCAAACTCTCTTAATTTTTGCTGAGTGGCTAAAGATGTGTGAGGTCTAGCGTGATCATGATGAAAAAATCGGTTGTCTGTAAAGTCGGTTTACTGACGATAGTTGAACGTGATAACGTCATAGGCCTTAAATGGAACGCCTCAGAGCGAGGTAACGCCGGATGAGAGGTAACGCCGCATGAAAGGTAACGCCGCATGCGTCATGTTTTTTCGTGCGTGCAGCCGGCTCCATCGAATGATAAGACGTTGTCACGTCAAAAACCACACCCCTTCTGTTGATTAATTCCGGCCGCTTTCTCTCAACTTCTTGCTTTAATCTCATCAGTTGCTCGCAGTAGAGTTCAGAATCGATGGTCCTACCTGATGGTAACAGCTCATAATGAATAATGCCCTTCCAATCCCACCACACACACAGCATCACCTTGTTACGAGTTAACCCGGGTCTCGACACTGTCTGTGAAGCCTGACCGGCCTTTGACCACGACCTTTTTCGCACGTTCTTGTCGTACGTGATCCACTTTTCATCACCAGTTATCAGCTTCTTCAAAAATGGTTTGATTTCATTACGTCGTAACAAAGAATCACAAATGAGTACACGGTTCATTAGGTTTCTTTCAGTGAGCTCGTGAGGTACCCAAATATCGAGCTTTTTTGTGTACCCCGTTTTTTTCAAATATGCCAAAACTGTTTTGTTGTGAATTCCCAGTTCTTCAGCTACGTCGTAACTACTGATATGATATGTTGATCCACTTTTTCAAAAATGGCATCCGTTTTATCCGTAATAGGGCGACTAGAGCGACGTGCATCGGATTGAAAACGCTTAAACCAAATTTGTGCTACTCTCACAGACACTGCACTAGGTCCATAAACATCGCAATTTTTTTTCGCGGTTTGCTTTGCATTTCTACCTTATTTGTAGTAAAATTTTAAAATGTATCGAATTTCTTAATTAGATTCACTCATCTTGACAGTACGAAAAACAAATGAAAATCACACATTTTCCTAATTTGAATTTGGAATTATGTTCTTTAAAATTTAAACTTTCAATGATACCAAAACCAGCCAGATACAAATAGTAGAGCCAAAGAGATTTTATTACAAGTTCATAAAGATTTTTTCCCCAATATATCCACTTGAGAGAAATCTGTGTTATAAATTCGAGCAATTCGAGTCAATACACAATTTTGGGCATAATTAGTAGAGTGCCGAGGCACGTGCAGCATCGTAGCGTGACGAGTGCGCCGTAGGGGATGTTAGAAGTTACCTGCGCGACCAACTCCCGGCAATGGAGGCGTCCATGCAAACACATATCCATAACTTTGCGGCTTTCATCGAGTGTTGGTTCGAAATAATTTATTGGAGCCTAGTTGCAATGTTTTACCATCGATTCAAAATTTCGTTAGCACCTAGTAGGTAGTTTGGCGACTAACCTGTTGCGTATTGTGTTACTAGTACTATTAGTAATTTGATTTTGTGTGATTTTTCCGTTTGTGTGTTTTTCGTGTTTAAATGTAAGTATCTTGATTTATTTTAATGTTTTTTTTTCTTGTCAAACTTAATGTACCTAGATTTTATGTAAATGATGTGGTCTCCTATAATTGGAAGCACACACTTGTATTCGTCCCTTCGATGTATGCATGCATGTAATTGTGTAGCCTCTGTTGGAGATCCAATAATGTAGGTAATTCTTTGACAGAATAATATTATTTTGCATAATCATAACATAACTATTTATGCATGACGACTTTAAATAGTAATTCTTTAGAGAATGTCAATTTAATTATTTTTATTATTTTAATATTAAGTTATTGACATTACTTATAATTATCTAGATACTATTGACATTATCGCATTTGGTCAAATATTGACATTAATTACCTAACATTAACTACCTATTGCCTTCTATTAAATTACATTTATTTTTTATTATTTTGTTAAATTGACGTCGATTTCACTCCTGAATTATTATAAATTAATTTACTTAATGGCCCAAGCCTAATAATTGTATGTTTGTACGCCAAATGGCAAAACATAGAGAAACTTTATATTAAGACTTGTAACATCTTGCACATTGTTGTAACCTATGTTTACAAATAAAGATTATTGATTGATTTATTGAATAAATAAATAAAAAATTCTGAATAACCAGGTCTATTTCTAATATAGTTACCTGGAGCTCGGCTTGGCAGATCCCTCCCTACTACCGCGGCCGACAACGTGGACCTTCGATGAGGAGTAGGCCCTGCCCATGCAGTTCACAGCCTCGCAGGTGTAGGTGCCGAGTGACGTGGGATCCTCAGCGTTCGCTGTGAGCGCAAAAACATCGCCTGCCTTTATTTCGCGACTGTCCTGTAAATAAATTGAGTACACTTTTAGGATCGTATAACTTATGATGAAATTTTAAAATAGAACCATTGCAGAACAGGTTTGGGCTCGCCGACCACCTTGGAACACACACACAGTCCAAAGAGCTTTACCTTGAACCATCGCAGCACAGGTGTGGGCACGCGTACCACCTTGCATGGAAGCAAGATGCTCCCCTGTCATACAGGGGAACACATGTAGGTACAGTACAAAGAGCTTTACCTTGAACCATCGTAGCACAGGTGTGGGCACGCCGACCACCTTGCATTCAAGCGAGACGGTCCCCTGTTCAGTCAGGAGTGCGCGGAGTTCTTCCACGAATTCAGGGCGCTTGTACGCTTTTGGTACTGTGAAAAGAAATTGGTTAACATAAGTTTTCTTTTCATAAACACACATAACATCATGTCTTTTTATTTGTGATGGGAAACTAGAAAAAACGGAATATTATTAAAAAAACATAAATTATAATTTAAAAGTAGGTATTAAGTTTAAGACGACGACGCTTAAGTTTCCTTTTTTTGTATTTTTTTTGTTTATCTGTGTGATCTATTGTATAGGTATAATGATTTTAATTTAAGTTAACATTTTATAATAGGTACCCATTATAAGTATCTATCCGTATTCATCACCACATCACACACAAAATTTATCGTTTGTTTTTTCCTCTCTTTGCAGATAGCAAAACTAAGGTGAGTTATGGGGCTTATTAACTTTTGTGCTAAGGACATATATATATTTATTTACAAGTAACTCGTGGAGCCTATGCACCATTTCCACTGGATACGGGAATCATAGGACTGGTCGTTGTGACGATGCTAAATATTATGCCACAACAAATAAAAATAAACGGACGTCTTACAGCTGAATGTTGATAGAATGCAACCCAAAAGCAGCTGAAACCTTAAAAAACTCACCAAGTACATTAAGATGCGCAGAGCAGCTGGCACGGCCACCTGCATTCTCCGCGGTACAGGTCCATCGACCAGCATCGTCCACACTGACGGCGGCCAGGTCTGCACACCAGAAATTGCCATCCCGGGCCAAAGCTACCCGCTCCGCTTCCAACAGACGTCGCTCGTTGCGGAACCATGTCACCTGGGTGAATAAAAATAAAGATTAATGACTTGCTTCATTTTTCTAGTGATCGCAAGTAGTATACTGCTGAGCATGAAGTCCTGGGTTCGCTTCCTAGGCTGGGCAAAGTGCTATTGGATTTTTTCGATCAGGAATTTCTCAATATAAATGTGGGTGTACTGGAAGGTAGTAGAGGTGTACCTTCCAGTACACCCACATTTATATTGAGAAATTCCTGATCTTCTAACCCTTCGGGGATTACAGCCGTGATGTTATGTGAAATTGTGATTCTTTTCCAAAATAGACATCTAAGGTTACTTTTACCTGCGCCTTATTATTTCCGACTTCCTATTTCTATTTCGGAAAAATAATAAGTCGGTAAAATTTTCAGTCTGGACAGTTATTTCCAGCCTTCTATTGCCAACATTTTGAAAGAAAATAACAGACGACAAGTGACATGCGCCAGTTATGTGGGAAAGGAATTTGTTTGAGACTTGCTCAACATTCTCGCTCCTTGATCGTAAATGAATTATTATTGCCAGCAAAATCCCTAGTTTCAAAGACTTAAATTTAGTCCTTAATCCCGAGTCAACCAGTAAAGATAGGTTGCCATTATCAGTTAACCAAGTGCTCTCATTTAGCATAACAAGTGGTTGAATGAATAATGTCTTCAAGTGGGTATCGATGATTATGGATACATATGTTTACACGTAAGTATAGCAAATAAAACAGATACCTAGCTAAAAAAAAACAAAAAAATGGTGGTGACCTGTAATCTAGGTTTTTATATAAACCTACTTCCGGCACCAGAGTCTAACAAAGTTAACTCCTTGTTCATGCACTATTGTCAAATATTAGCATTAAGGCGCTGTTATATGATTTTAATGACTTTTAAATCTGTTATTACGACTTCAAATAATGCACGTAAGATAAGCCAAAAATTTATGTTAAACTAGATCGCGTACCAACACATCAATTATATATGCGAATATTTAAGTATTGTAGTAAAATACTTTATGAAATAAATTTAAAAACGAATGTCTACCCAAAGCATAAAAAAACGATATTAGCTTCAAACTACTTAAGATTCATGTTTTTTTTTTGTATGAATATTTTATTACTTATCTATAATAGAATTTTATCGGTGATTTTTTCAAATATTCATATTTCCGTTACTAAAAATAAATCTTCCTTTTGAAACCGAACGGTAGCGCGGCGTGAGTTCGACGCGCGTTTGTATAGCCAAGGTCAACGGCGTCTACCCGACCCTTAAGTAGGTAATTAAGTTTAAGTAAATTTATATATCACCAATTTTATGAGGTGACCAAATTCTTCGGATGTACAGAGAGAATTAAAACGTTGAAGTTCTTTTCAGTATTTATTTACTAACGATACCTAATACAATGAGTGTACTTTATAAAGATCGAATATGTTCAAATAAACAAATATATTATTAAAACTGACGTGATATCTCTATGTTGAAAAACAAAAGCCAGTCATTTTTGTGCATAGAATGGTAAAATTAAAGTCCCGTTTACACGATGCAAGTTTTTGCCTGTGGCAATAAAATTGAACCAACAATTAAACACTGTTTACACGGTCCAACTTTTATTGTTACTACAACTTAAAGTATGCCACAGGCAATTAAATCACACCGTGTAAATCAGGCTTAAAACCAATACAATCATTGACGCTGGTAGCACATCTCCGCCGCGAAACCATAGCAGCGAAACCGCAGTAGTTAAATTGTACTGGTTCACGTCATGTTCCGCTACTCGAATCGGATGCGACTAGCGGAACCATGGCATGACGCGAACCAGTTGAATTGAACTACCGCGGTTTCGCTGCTATGGTTTCGCGGCGGAGACGTGCTACCGGCCGGCGTGAAGGCTGTGAATTCATTCGCTTAAATCTTAAGCCATTTAAACAAACCTGAACTCTTAAAATATACTATGGTATTCAACATTTGATTGCATTCGAAACAGAAGTATTGATGAAATACTAAAAAGAGAGTTATTATTCTAAAGCACATTTTCAACAGAGTAGTTCAATAAGTCAATACAACAATATTTCCACCAAGGAAAGCGCATTTCTCCTTGTAAATACTGGCAATCAGCTGCGTCCGGTTAGGCTGAAAGCCGACCCCAACATAGTTGGGAAAAGGCTAGTCAGATTTGATTAGATTGAAAGCGCATAGTATTTCCAGTTTCGTCGATAAATTCGCTGTTGCATTTCTGCTTATTAAACAATGTATCTGTCAGGGAAATTTATTGTTAAGCAAATTTACACCCTACGTCAATTTTCGTCAAATAATGATTGTATGTGTATTTGAATATAGGTACGGACAGATTAAGTTGCTAGTCAATTTTATTATAATTAACTTCCCCGACTTTATGTAAGTAAGTATTGGAGTACATTGTTGATTCGAAATACCTGCGGAGATGCCAGCCACATTAAAAACTAACACCAATCATGTCAATAGGTCTCCGACCCAGTGTTAAAACTATGGCGCGGGCCTGCGGACGGTGAGCGATGGGTAGTTCGCCGTCCGATAAGGACCAAAGCCCGGGTCGACGGCGCGTTGTGTTCGACAAGCGCCTCAAAGAGATGTCAGCACCAACTGACGGGGTCCGTCAGGACCAATGCCTGCCAGGGTTGCGAGTTTGTCTGAAAGGGATATCGGAGCCCTGGCACACAGGCAACGGAAGGAACACGGGTGGGTTTTAGTCGGTAAAAGTCTGACACGTCCTGCCGCTCCGCCCAGAGCGAGATAAGTTATTTGCTAATTTCCCACCGGAAAAAAAAAGAAAAAAGTGTTATCACCATTTTGGGTTGCGACTGCTAACTAATTTAATTGATGGCCACCACACATACTACACCTACATAACACTCGAGTTAATTAAATGCAACTGTTAAGAGGGCGATATATGCCAGAAAAAAAAATTGTTCCTCCTTGCCTACCCCTCTCATTAAACACGACGAAAACAAAACACTTGAACTACGCAGTAAAAAATAACTTTTGTTGGTTTGGAGAGTAGACCGACTTGAATGAACACTTGACTGACTTGTCATCTCAATTACCTCTTTTCCTTGAATTTGTATGTATATATATAGATATATATATAATGTAGGGATATAATTTATTGTAAATATGTATGTATGTGTATTATAAGTTTATAACCTATTTTATTCTCTCAATCAGAGCAGCCGCCATCTTATCTCTTCACCACCCTTGGTTGACTAGTAGAGAATGCCTAAGGCATTAAGTCCGCTTTTGTACTAAGGTACACAATAAGTTGTGTGCGAGAAGTTTAAATAAAGACTGAATGTTACTTCAAGATACTACCTATAAATTTTCGATTCCGAATTGAAGGACAAACTTAACTGTGTTGTTGAGAAAATATTCTCCCTTACATTATTTAATATAACAAATGAACGATTTTCGGATATTTTCCTGTACCTATTTTTGCTGTGAGACCTTGCTTCCTGCCAAATTTCATGATTTTATGATGAACCGAAAGAATAGTTTATATTGGTATACGAGTATTTAGACACTCCCAAATAGAATAAAACCCCTATGGTTTTAATTTATTTGCGAGTGTCAAAATATGCGACATTAATGGCAATATATACCGCCTACTTTAATCAAGCTTCTAAATCAACGTCTTAGAAGCTGGATTTTTTATAGCTCCAAGGGACCGTGATCCAAGGAATCATAGATATACACCGTGGAATTGTAATCGTCCTACAACGGCAGCCCACTTCATGTAGGTATCCAATAAAAGTACTACTAATCATTCATAAAAGTAAAAAAATAAATTTATTAACTTTTGAATAATAAAAAAAATATTTATATTATTCATTATGACGCATGACGTAGTTTGAAAAACACTGTTACGAGCGCAGTGCGAGCCTTGCGTTTTAAGGGCGGCGCGGAATGGAGCGCAAGGCTCCCACCGTCATCAAGTGTCGCTCCAATATAATTGGAAACCATATTAATGTTTTTTAATTGCCTGATATAAAAATCACAATAAAATAGCCTAATATAAAATGCACATTTCAATAAAAGAATCCGCAAAAATAATTTTAAAAATTAACACTTGCGCCGCCATCATGCCGCCATATTTGTTTTTTCGGGAGCTGTCAGAAGAAACGCGGGAACAGAATAACAGATTATAAATACGTACAACGGATGTGGTTTAAAATAGACGAATTATGTCACGAGCATCATTGGACATTCCGATGTTTCTCAAGGTTCTTGTGTGGCGTTAATGAAAATGTGTTACGGGTAAACATGGGTTGTAGTATACTCGCCGAGACGCGAAAGAAAACTCGACGATTTATAAAACTCCTTCCATCTTCTACTCGTAATGGTCAGAGTTGGCTACAATTCAATGGCAAATGCTCCATTTCCCTACATACATAGATAAGTAATTACTATCTTATATTTCTATAACATAGTATTCAGAAACATAAAAAAAAAGAAATTGCACTTTTCCTCAAACAATTAAGGAAATGCGTGGGCACCATGTTAGATATTTCTGTATCTCAAGAAAATTCTTTATTTTATTACAGTAAAACTGTCTCAATTATTGTTCTCCACACAATTATTAGGTTGAATAAACATGCAATTTTTTATATTAAATTCTATTTGACTGGCTTAAAATATTCTCCAAAGAAAGTTTCATTGAGTTCGGTCTCGAGTTCGT
Source organism: Tiliacea citrago (assembly GCA_963921375.1). NCBI lineage: Eukaryota > Metazoa > Arthropoda > Insecta > Lepidoptera > Noctuidae > Tiliacea > Tiliacea citrago. The sequence continues at coordinate 27,830,446 of OY992780.1, forward strand.
GAATCTTATTGTTCTAAAAGCGCAAGATTGAATAACTTTTAACAAAAACCACAAAAAACTACAAATTAATTTGACTAAAATGGTCGTAACTTGTAGGGTTTTGATTTCGAGAAATCCACTCCCTACTTAATTATTTTACAGAACATATTCTGTAAAAAAATAAATAGCGAAAACACACACATAAACATTACATATAATAAAAATGAATTTCAAACTTAAACCTCATATTTACCAATATTTATAGGTAATTTGTACAAAGAGGCGGGTGGCTAAAAAATACTAGTAATAATCAAAGAGTTTTTAATCAAGGGAGTGGTCATTTACTAAATGTTCTTATTTCTTTGATCACCGCAACACAATGCTGCGCTGGACGCTATTTTCGTCACATATGTACCTACATAATATAAATTTATTTTTAATTAATTTAACTAAGAACGTTATTTCAATCTCAGTTATATATATTCGGTTTAATGGAATGTAGCCCTCAGTTCTAAATTAGGCGCTAAAAGCTTTTATGTTCCAAAATATCGGCCTCGATGACGGATTTTACATCAAGATAGGCAACTACCTACGGTGCACACGGCTACTATACAGGGTTACTTCGGGAATTTCGGTAGAACATTTGGTGGCTTAATTTGTTGCATTTTAACCTTACTATGACGGCGTGCAAGGAATACGTTGAGTTACCACTATCCCTGTATACGTAGCCGATAGCCATCAAGCTATAAATTTCCAGTATAAGCTGATCTCGCATTGTATAATATTTCCGTACAATGAGAGGTCAGCTTATACTGGAATGCATAGTTTGATATACAGTGAGTCTTCATAATGTGCACATATCGAAATGAGGAAAACTAAGCTTAATTTTATAGACGGAAAAAAAGGGGGTCTCTACTGCTAAAGTAAAGTACGTACCCGAGTGGCAAGGCATTTCTTAAACATTTGATACGAAACGTTGTGATTGAACCATCGTCAATTGCCAATGGCCAATTCGCCATCTGGCGAGAACATCCGCCGACCATCACCATCCCTGGCGTCTGCAGCGTGGCACACCCGCCGCGGTCTTCGTCACACCAGGCTGAGCCAGGAGAGTACTGTGCTACGCCCAAGGGAAGTTAGGGAAATCCTTGTGACCATAGACCTACCTACCAAGGGGGTAGGTAGGTCTATGGTCACAAGGATTTCACTTGTTTATGTGATATTATATTTTTTATGTTGACAATTTACGTGGTCTTATTTATCTGGTCCCACCACGTAAACCCATTCCCTCACATTGGCCATTGAATGTCTTTTATAAACAGGGTATTTTTACTTTTAGAAAGCCGACACGATGGAGAATATTTTAAAGTAATAAAAAAGGGTGCTCGGTAATCTGATTGATATCAGGGTCCTCGCTGTCCCTTTCAAGGAATAGTTCGAATTACCGAGCACCCTGTATAAAAAAAGTATTGTTTACAGAGAAAACACAGCATCAGCACTATTTTTATTTCTAGTCATTTCTATTTGTTTTATTTATTCCAATCCATAATTGAAATAACCTAGCTTTTACGTCATAAATAATAAAATGGCAAACGAAACAGTGACCTGAAGAAAACAAACTTTTTTAAATCCATCTGAACATTTATATATTGGATTTTGGCCACTCAATACCTACAGGGTTTCTATGTTATTACTGGCGGCCCACGTGGTAGGTACAGTCGACCGCGCGTCATTGCAAACAAAAACGTAAGAAAAATTGAATTTCGCGGGCTACTGCTGCGGATTCACTTTAAACAACGAAGATTCTCAACAAAAACCCAAAGTTATCAGCACACTTCGCTGTGAAGTTAGCTCCAATTGACTTGCGAGCAGCAGCATTCCAGAGTCCACCATCTCGGTTCACTGTTGGCTAACGTCACGTATGTTTATAAAAAAAAAACCCCGGTCGAAGTGTGCTACGATAAAAATAAATGACTTCTTGGATTTTTAAGCTAAATAAGTCTCAATTGGAAGAGCAACTATCACAGTAAGGAATTGTCATTCAAAACGAAACGGTTGATGAACTACTAAAACTACTGAGCAACTGCTGGAAAGAACAATTGAAAATAAACGCTACCAGTTTTTCTCCATAAATAAAGGCAATAATGTCAAATTATGATCAGCAATCATTTAATGGTGAGTGTTGGGAATCTTTTTAACAACAACTACTATGTACAAATACGTTAAATAAGGTTCCAGAAACTAAAAAGAAGAAAAAGTTTGGTCACAACTGTAACCTTTTTTTTTTATTGTTGCCGGGTTGGAAAATCCTCATGGATGTCCTCCGCCCTGGGGTGGGCGGAGGGGTCTGTCAGACTCTTACTGACTATAAACCGCCCCAGTGATCTTGAGAGCTAGTATTACTTCCGTGATCCCCGGCTGACCTAACCTAGTTAGAGGAGTTCCCTAAACAATCCTTAGCCAGTGCTAGCACTTTGCCAGCCACTATTGCGCCAAGCTTGTTCTATCCCAACTAATGAAAGGTGGACACATTAACTTTGGATTCTCTAATTCAGTCCAAGCAAGCTTTTCGTTGGGAAACTATCGGCCCCATCGGCCATCTGTTCAGCGAGCAATGTGCCCTGCCCACTGCCACTTAAGATTGCCAATTCCTCGGGCTATGTCGGTTACCTCGGTGCTCCTGCGGATCTCTTCATTTCTGATTCGATCACGTAAGGAATTCCTGAGCTATAAATTGTCGAAAAACAGTGCTTTGCGTTTATGATACGTTTAACATTCGCAATCAGCGTGACGAAATATCTTTTCATCTCGACTCACCTTACACTCCGTGGAGCTGATGATCTCGACGAGGAACCGGGTCCTTGTGCCAACCTTCACGGTGAGGTCCTGCAGACGTCGCAGGAAGGTCGGGGGATCCTCGCCGGTGGGTGCCTCGTCGGCGCAGACTTCCAGACGGAGCTGACTTGTGTCGCTGCCGGCTGCATTGCTCGCCTGGGTAGAACACAAAACTTTTAGTCATGTTCTGCTATAATTCAAGGATGAAGTACTGTTTTGGACTATCGTATGTACAGAGAACGCAGACGCCTTGGTGGCCGATGCTAAAGGCCGCATTATCAATACTTTCCATAAAACCAAGTAGGTCGCCGTTTACTCGCACTGCGACACAAATGACATATAGAAACTCTTGACTTTGAAGATGCATGGTCCGTGTCAGAAGTTGTGTGGAGGCCTGTGTCCTAGGACTGGGAACTTTATAAGCTGATGCTGATTATGGTATAGTACTTAAAGTAAAAAAAACATAAAAAATATGATTTCGAACCACATCCTCGTCTTTTAGAACCGAGCCACTTAAACTCCGAGCCATAAGTTGTAAAAGATCAATGAAACTGCTGATACTATAGGACACAAACAGGCTGTTACCTCAAAACTACGTTTTAAAGCTGTTCTTTATTCGCAGCCTATTACCTCGAAAGCCTAACAGTAAATAACACTGTAAACACATTTTCTTCAATTTAAGGGGAGCATCACACACTTCGGCATTATTTGTTGAACAAAAAAGCCGACCCGAAGTAACTACTACACAATCATGTCATAGGTATTATGCTGTTACGATCTTCCCGCAGATTTTTCAATGTCACCCATATATTTATATAATTAGAAACTTTTAATTGGCCATCTTCTATATAATGTTATTGCATACTTAAATTGACTAGCTGTAAGTTTTCTTATAATTAATTAAATATATTTTATTCGGCGTTCATTCGGCTCATGCCGACCGGTAAGCCCCGATCGGTATCTCGCCGGCAGCGGCTTTTATCCGAACGTGTTTTCTACATTATACTCGTATTCGATTTTGCCGTCTGGCTATGCCGAATCATGCTGGCCACATAAGTGTGTAGCAACCCCCTAGGTAGAGCTTAAAATGATCTTGTGAACCAGGCTACCGGAACATGGATAATTAATATAATTTCCTATGCAATTGCTATTCGAACGATAACGCTTTACTCGTCACAGCCTCTAGAAATGTCGGTGTCTATGCCCCGCGATTATACTGTCTTTAAAGAAGGTGAGCATGAGGTCATGGGTTCGATTCCCAGGTTGGGCAGTGTCATTGGGATTTTCCATCTGGAATTTCTCAGTAGCAGTCCGGAGTCTGGATTTTTGCCTGGTTGGTGGTTCGCTGGGATTTAGTGGCACACACACGACCGGTACATTGTCAACGGCAGAGGCAACTGTAGTCGTCGACACGTCGGCGGCTGCCGTCGACAAAATGCCGTTCGTATATTTGAGCACGTACTCAAATACACAAGCGGCACGTTGTTGACGGCTGCAGTTGCCTCTGCCGTTGCCGCGTGCCACTGGTGTATATGAGCTCTTAAGGCGAAAGCGTAAACGTAGTAACCGGCGAAATTAAAATTTTCTTACTTTTTTGCTATTTGCAGGTCAGCATCACGTTGCCTGTTGATTTAAACATGATTCGCGGCCATATCAAATATTTATTTATAGAATTTATAATCTTAAAGATCATCATGCATTGATGATCTTTTACGGTCGCGAATCATATTTCAATCAACATACAACCTGACACTGACTTGTAAATTGCAACAAAAAAAGTAAGAAAATTTGTAGTTCGCGGACTACTTTAGCGCATCCCACTTAAACAAAACTGGCGAAATGTGGGTGTACTATAGGTATACGTCTGCCCAACACTTCGTGGAAAACAGGCGTGATGTTAAGCAACAATCATAAGGGCGACTGCGGCTGTGTTGCAGTTCATAGAACATTCTGTAGGTTTGAAGTTAGTTGGTGGTTTGATGGCCGGGCGTCGGGAGTCGTAGGCCGATTCCCGGCCACCGTAGGCGTGGGCTTGTGGACGGTGAGCGATGGGTAGTTCGCCGTCCGATAAGGACCAGGCCCGGGTCGACGGCAGCGCGTTGTATTCCACGCGCGCCTCCAAGAGAAGTCAGCACCAACTGACGGGGTCCGGTAGGGCCAATGCCTGCCAGGGTTGCGAGTTTCTCCGAAAGGGATATCGTGGCCCTGGCAAATAGGCAACTGAAGGAACACAGGTGGGTTTTAGTCAGTAAAAGTCTGACACGCCCAGAGCGGGAGAAGTTATATGATAATTTCCCACCCAAAAAAAAGGCATGAAGTTCGGTTTAAAGAACTTTATTCTCATTAAGACAATCGTCACTTACATGAGAACATTAAATCTTATTAAGTACTAATTAAATTATCTCAGTGCGGGTAGAAGAGAAACAAAAAGCAAAAAATAATGTATGACAAGTTAATTGCTTTGACTACTCTATTATGCTGGATTTGTAATCATGTTAGACTCATTCCGCCTGATTTATACAGTTACCACCAGTAACTATCTAGCACGATGTTTTAAGATATTTCTATAGTTTTTTTTTATACATTGCCAATTGACACTAGCTTCCGATACATCGCAGACGTGATGGGTATATAATACGATATCTAATAACAATAAAAAAAAGGGGAAGCGTGAAGCGAAGAATTGAGATTGAGGAAGCGTGAAGCGACTTACCCTTCCCGCCTTGCCCCTTGTTAGGCACCCGCCTCAACAAAACAAAACTTGAAATGGAACGTCAATATTTTATTCACAATAGTAATTGTATTGTCAGACTGCAATCCCTAACTTGATTGTTATTGCGGAAGACAGCCAGACAAAGTAATTGATCTGATTTGAACATCGTAAATAACTGAGAGGCAATTCCCGTATTTACAAGAATAGTTGAATGGTAGCCATACATGTTAGGATATACTTGTGCAAGTTTAGACTTGCACAAGTATCCGAATACTTGTGCTAATTCATCCCACACACGTTTTTCGTCCAATTTTGTGCAAGTATATTGTAACGTGTGTGACCTGCATAAGGACGGGAATTATTAATAAAATGCTGGCTAACCAGCATTTTATTAATAATTCCCGTCCTTATTATATATTACAAGCAGTATCTAAATACTGCTTGTCTTTGGTTCATTCAAATAAAATAGAAACACACAAACACCTGTAATATAATGTACTAGCTGTTGCCCGCGACTTCGTATGCGATAAAAGATAAAAAGTAGCCTATGTCCTTCTCTAGGTTATGGTGTAGGTACCCATGTGCCAAATTTTATACAAATCCGTTCAGCCGTTTTAGCGTGAAACCGTTACAAACAAACAATTTCACAGGTTTGGTTTTACAGAAGAATTATTCATGGTAACATTACAGAAAAAAAAAAAAAAGAAAAGTTAATATTTGTAGTCACAGGACTTGAAAGATGATCTTTCAAGTCCTGTGACAGGGTGTCAGTTTTTCCGATACATTGTTGATACTTATAATTTGAAAAGTACATGGCCAAGACTTTTTTATATATTTTTCTGATAATTGACTATCACCCGATTCCGGCTAGACGTTGATTTCTGGAACACCCTTTATATAATATGTCGTGGTCTGATCGTAGAAATGGCCCTAACGTGATCTGCCTGATCGTTTCATGATACGCGCATTATAATAATATATCATAAATAATACTTATAATAAAATAGTAAAGAACTCAAAACTGTACATTGAATAGTTTTGAAAAAAAGTAATTGTATAGATAGGAGGTGTTCAACGAGTCCGATGCCGAAAATATAGTATTAGGAATTTGTGTCCGTATGTCTGCTTGTTTGTTCCGCATTGGCGTAAAAATGGCAGCACGGATTTGGATGAAAGGCACACAGATACTTTGTAACCTGGATTAACACATAGGATACTTTTAATCCCGGTAGTACCTACGTTCCCATGGGATATTTTCCGACAACCACGCCGGCGAAACCGCGGGCAAAAGCTAGTACAAAATAATATACAGAGAAAGAATAATTTCTCTCCAACCGGGATACGCACGACACCTTTCGACTTCTTTTCTTAATTTTACCTAAACTTTATCGCTTTTTGTTAGGACAGAGTTGCATTGTTTGGGTTTCCACAAACTAGTTCGTTGCTCAACACTGCTCTGTTGCACTCAAACAAAAGATGGTGCAAGTTTCATACCAAGTAAAGTAAAAGTAAAAGTTTTATTTTGGAACAACAACAAAATCAAAAATTAAAAGTCATTTATTCAAACTAGACTGAGAATCAGCACTTTTCGAACGTCAAAAATTACATAAGACAGTCCCCCAAAGAACAGTCCGTTAGAACAAGGCTAATTAGCAATGTTATCTTACTTCACAGACACACATGTTCGGCACATTCGATTCGGCAGAATGCGTTGAACAACAAAATCAAATTCAAAAGTTATTTATTCAAATTAGGCTAATAAATTAGGAATTAGGTTAGGTTCCGTGTGGGCCGGACGTAAAGAATAGCACCATCCTATTTCTTCCCGTGGGTGTCGTAAAAGGCGACTAAAATGGGCAGCAGCGTTCTCTATGCATGTTAACACCATACTGCAATCACCAACCCCCTTAGGGGGAGGCCTATTTCCAGCAGTGGACGCCTTTCGGCTGAAATGATGATGATGATGATTAAGCACTTTTTGAACTTCAAAATTACATAAGACAGTCGCCCAAAAGCTTCGCTACTTTCTAGTGCTTTACCTGGGTAAAACAAGTGGCGCACCAAACTCCCGACCAGCACAGCTGTCTGTTCAGTTAAAAACCCACTCGAGGCAGTACTACATTAATTCGGCTTTTATTCAGCGTGCCGGTCGGAAAACTACCTTCGCTTAATCATGTTTGAGTTGGCTCTTCACAATTCGAGCTGAGCCGTGTGGCTTTTTCCCGAACATACATCTATATTTATCGTCATCATCAGCTCATAGCAGTCCACTGCTGGACATAGGCCTCACCAATTGCACGCCATTCAGCTCGATTCTCGGCAACACTCATCCAGCTACCACCATGCAGCCGCCGTGCGAAGATCGTTGCTTCACCTGCCTGAGGGACTCCTACCTTGCCGATTCGCGGTCTCCACTCAAGAACACGTCTACCCCAATAGTCGTCGGTTCTACGGCTAATATGGCCGGCCCATTGCCACTTCAGCTTGCTTATTCTTTGAGCTATGTCGACAACTTTGGTTCTCTGCCGGATCACCTCGTTTCTTATTCGATCCCTCAGAGAGACTCCAAACATAGCCCGTTCCTTAGCTCGCTGAGCGACCTTGAATTTATGAACCAGCCGTACCGTGAGTGTCCACGTTTCGGCACCGTAAGTCATAACAGGCAGGGCGTACTGATTGAAGACCTGGAAGACCTTCGTGTTTAGGCTCTGTGGAATACGCGACGAGAAAACTAGACGAAACATTCCAAGCGCTGCCGAGCCCAGCTGAATTAAACATCTTTATTACTTATATCCAATTTTGCTGCTCGGGTGTGCCGACTCATGCCGACTGGTGGCGGCGGCGGCGGGATGATTGTGTAACATAGTTACAATGACATTGCCTCATTTTGACAATTCAACAACATTCATTACGTCATTTACGTTGTCGAGCAGACGAACTTTTCAAACAAAGATGCGATGGATTAGCAATTTCCTACAAATTGAAAGGGTTTTCCGCAATTGTCGTACTGAACATGTTTGTAGGACTCCTAAAGCAGCTGGCAGTATGTTCACAACGTTAATTTTGTCCCATTGTTTGTCTTACTTGTAGGTACAAATAAATCTACATAAATACACGAATATACTAAATATTCGTGTATTTATTTGTGGTTATATTTGGTTTACATATATACTCGTACCTATTGTATTTTATAGTTTGTAATAGGATAATTATGTATCTTTATATTTTAATAAATATTTATTCCTCAATTTTTCGTCTGTCTTTGTATTACCAAAACGTTGACAGGTAGATAATGCCAATGGCATTAAGTCTGTCTCTGTACATTTATGTACTTGAAGTATTGATTAAATAAATAAGGCAGCATACTCACTTGCAGGGTGTAGACATTGGTGTCGCCGGTCCGGGCCGCAGACACCGTCAGCCGGACGCCGCTCGCATCTTCCGACGCCGTGAACCGTTCGTCTAACGACGCTCCGGCGCGACTCCTGTACATCGCACAACAATATTTTATTATTAAGAAAGGCTCGTAAGGAAGGGAATTCTCAATTAAATAAGAATACAAGATTACTATATTGACTACTATGAATAGGTACTGCACTTATACTCAATTATACACCAACATAATAATTGTTAAAAAATATTCAGTTTTTTTTTTTTTACTTTACTGTCCCACTACTGGGTAAAGGCCTCCCCCAAATCTTTCCAGAAAATCTTTAAAATTTATCTCTTAAAATTTTAAAATAGGTAGGTACACTTCATTCCTTTTACAAATCATGACATTTTTTTAATTAAATTTGGGACTATTCTATGGCATTCTATGTACTTTCATAATATGATAGACACTAACATATAGATGAAATATGGCATGATACATATGAAGTATTTGTACTTGTTATTTAATGACTCATGAAAGACACAGACACTGAAACACTTAAGTACTCTAATTTAATGGCACAACGAACCAGTGAGACAGACGTACAATTACTATTCTATAACCGTAAAACTATAGAAAAAAAAAAATATTTTACAAAAAAAAACAACCGACTTCCAAAAAAACACTACAACGTGAAAAATTACCTGAATTTCGGAAGTCAGTGTCTTTTGATCTCTTTTTTAGTTTTTTACCACTGATTTCCGAAATTAAAGTTACTTTTCACTTAGTAGTTTTTTTTTAAAGGCGGTTGTTTTTTTTTTCAAGTTTTTTTTTCTCTTTTTATTGTGTCGGTTTGTAATTTATTTAAGTTAAATTATGTTAACCTTATGCCTTATGTCAACTGCTCATCACCTTTTACAAAAATATTGCTTTTCCCTATGCAGGAACGTTAATTGTTGAGGAGTTCTCCTCCTTCTAAGAATCAGGAGAACACACTTCACCAAGTGGTGCTTTCCGAGAGCAAATGCACGAGATACTATACAAAATACCCAAATCGCTATAGGTACTATTATACAGTTTTAGGATTTCCCTCGATTACCATGGGATCCCCTCATCAGATTCTGATTTGGCGACAATGGGACCACCTCGGGAACATAAACTTTTAAACAAAAAAAATAATTTACAAAATCGGTCCAATGACGGAGAAATCGGTGAACATAAATAAAAATAAAAAAAACAAACAGAAAGCCGTCCATAATTAAAACCACCTCCTTTTTGGAAGTCGGTTAAAATTAATGAGAACCAAACTAAAGCTAGGCTTTCCTAAGACTGCGGCAGCCACCACATACTTGAAACTGAAACGTTATTTATAAAATAAATTGGTATGTTTCCCTAGAGAGCGTTTTTTGACGCCGTAAAGTCAAACCCCGGTGCCCTATTTTTTTAGAAACCGTAGATTAACGGTAACGAAGCTTGGGAAAATCATCGATAACTCCTTACTAATATCCGCCAAAGATCCGAAAAAAATAATGCATACGATCCAATGTACAATCACCCTTAAATCACAGTCGACTGGGCTTGCACTGCGCATAGAAGATCACGGAACCGTGTAAAAAACAATAGGGCAGAAGCGGCGAGTGTATAGGGTTTCAAAGAGGTCGGTGGCTTGATATCTAGCCTACACAGTCTCACAAACGTGAAAGGAATTTCAAGATAGATCAACAAATCTGGCTCACTACGACTATAACCACATAAGTTACTATGGAATCAGATGGGTAAGAGGTCTAAATGCCGTTATGTTTTGGTACATAGATTAGCTAATGGAATGTCACTTAGCAATAATAGATACTCCTATGCATACATTTTAATGTTGGGAAAACAAATGAAATGAATGGAATGGCAGTGGCACTGAGGCCCATAAAACTGAACTTTACCCAAGACAAGCATTATTTAATCAAATGACTAGAAACTTGACTCATTTTGTGTCTGACTTATTTTTACAAACAGGTTTTCCTTATTCATTTTCTTACTAGTCTGTATTCAATGCGACACCGCACCGGTGCAATTTTTAACACTGAAAAAATAGCACTCGTGAGCATTTCGAAGGCGTCAACGAATTGTTCGTATAAATTAACGAATCACATTGATCCAATTCTCGCCGGTCCACATGCTGTTTAAAAGTATCACAAATAACACTTAGTATGTCGTCTTAAAAATCATTAGGCCAGTCAACAGATTTGCGAGATAATAAAATCATTCGCCCCAATTCTAAAAATCTCTCACCGGGACATGAGATGTCGTAGATGGCTTGGAAAACCAACTCCGGACTCAGGTTGACCGAAAGAATGACAACCTGCTCAGGTGGAGATTCGTAGACAGTTCCACAATCGATGAGACCCCTGATCTCATGTCATGCGTGTCCTACTAACAGCTCTTTCAAAGTTGATTAACCTCTGCAGTAACCCGACAGCAACCTTAGGAAAACGAAAATAAAGATCACTGTGATTTTAACACACTTATTAGCGGAATTAACGCAACGGCAACTTTATTGTGTGCAGTTAAGAGTTGTAGGTCGCAGGTTCAAACCCAGCCAGGCACTTTATTTTGTGTAAATTATTTCATCACCACTGCTCTCAAAACGGTGAAGGAAAACATCGTGAGGAAAACGGCATATCCTACATAGAACCGAATTTCGAATACATGTGACATCAACGGGTGCACTGGGCCCACGTGGTGGATTACGGCCCACTCCCTATCATAGAGAGGTGGCAAGTGTTCCATGAGTGTGATCATTATAGGCTGATTTTGCTTATAGAAATAAAGAAAGAAAATACGTTTATTTGCGGTAAACATGCCGCAAAGAAAGAACACAAATACAAAAAGACCAACTTGCGGGAAAATATGCGACACATCCACGCAAAACGGCCACCGCTCAGCATAATGCTGCGACCCTATGCGAGACAGAGCCCCAGCGCTGGTTTTCAGTGACAGCCGGCGTTGACGTGATGACGTAGACCGGTGCAGCATACAGTAAGATTATAAATAAGAAATAAAATAAATACAAAGTACTAACTTTTTTTTTTTTTTTTTTTTTGGGTGGGAAATTATCAAATAACTTCTCCCGCTCTGGGCGGAGCGGGAGGGCGTGTCAGACTTTTACTGACTAAAACCCACCCGTGTTCCTTCCGTTGCCTGTGTGCCAGGGCCACGATATCCCTTTCGGACAAACTCGCAACCCCGGCAGGCATTGGTCCTATCGGACCCCGTCAATTGGTGCTGACATCTCTTTGAGGCGCGCGTGGAACACAACGCGCCGTCGACCCGGGCCTGGTCCTTATCGGACGGCGAGCTACCCATCGCTCACCGTCCGCAGGCCCGCGCCTACGGTGGCCGGAAATCGGCTTGCGACTCCCGACGCCCGGGGCGTCTCCTGCGGCGACTAAGGGCGCGAGGGCGCGAACTTTGTCTCACCCTCACGCGTTCCGTAGCATAACTGCTTCGCAGAAGGAGGTGACGGCCTCCCATGCACTCTCGCTCCGAACCATGGCCTGAACCAGGGCCGGACGCGAGAGATCGCCGCCGCCGATCACCTCCGTGAGGACACGGCGGTGCTCCGCCCAAGCTGGGCAGACCTCCACCGTGTCCTCCGGGCGATCCACACAGTGGTGACACCCGGGCGTTTCCTCCCGCTTAATCCTAAACAGGAACCTCCCGAAACATCCATGTCCGGTGAGGACCTGCGTCAGGCGGAAGGTGAGGACGCCGTGGCGCCTCTCTAGCCACTCCTCAAAGAGGGGACTTATCGCCACAATTGTGGCGTGCCCAGCGCTGGGTTACGACAATCGCACTCTCCATGTCGCCATGAGATCCCTCCGGAGCTCCGTCCGCTGTGCCGCGATTTCTTGCGGCAGCGGAGTTATGCCCCGGAGTTTCGCCTCTTCGCGCCACACCCAAATGTGCGCGAGGAGTTTCGCCTCCAGATCCCATGGCGGCAGTCCGGCAAGGAGGCTCGCCGCCTCACGGGAGACCGTGCGGTATCCCCGTACCATCCTGATGGCCATGACCCTTTGGGACGCGTTCAACCGCTGCGCTGGTCGCAGCCTCAGAGAACGCGCCCACACCGGTGCCCCGTAAAGGGCCATGGACCGCACGATCCCCGCGTAGAGCCTCCGGCAGGAGGCGTTTGGACCCCCCAGATTGGGCAGAAGCCGCTTCAAGGCAGCCCCGGCCCGCTCCAGTCTGGGAGCCAAACGTCGGAAGTGCTCGACGAAGTTCCACCGGCTGTCGAGTCCCAGGTACTTCATCGTCGACTCGACGCCGATGTGAACCCCTCCCGCCGTTATCTGGGAACCCGACAGTGGCGCGTTCCGAGGACCATAAAAACACATGGCCTCGGACTTGTGCAATGCCACCTCGAGTCCCAATTGCCGGATCCTATCGACGATTGTCGCAACCCCACGTGCCACCAGTTCGGCCGCCGCCTGATGCGAACTCCCTTGTGCCAGGACTAGCGTGTCGTCAGCGTAGCAGACTACGCTGACGCCACCAGGGAGGTCGGCGCGCAGCACCCAGTCGTACCCGATGTCCCACAGATGCGGCCCCAGGACCGATCCCTGTGGGACACCGCACGACATCTCTCGCCGGCTCCACTCTCCGTGGTGACCGGGGTAGATGACGGTCCTGTCCGTCAAATAGGGCTCGACCACACGACAGAGGTAGGTCGGCATCCGGTGATACCGAAGTGCCTCCCTAATGCAACTCCAGGGCAAGGTATTGAAGGCATTGGCGATGTCAAGAGACACCGCCAAGACGACCCCACCCCGGGCAACAGCATCCCCCGTCGTGAGGGCTCGAACGCGCATGATGGCATCCACCGTAGAGCGCCCCTTGCGGAAACCAAACTGGCTCTCCGCCAAATCCGGCCCCACCCGCACCAGCCGCCCGACAAGGCGGTCTGCAATTACTCTTTCAAAGAGCTTGCCCACCTCGTCGAGCAGCACAATGGGCCGATAAGCGGACGGAGAGTCCGCCGGGCGCCCTGGCTTCTTTATGAGGACCAGTTTCCCCGTCTTCCAACGAAGTGGGAACTGGCCCCTCTCCAAGCATGCGCTTAGGAGCCCCCTTAGTCGAGGCCCGAGAGCCTCTAAGGCCAGAACCCAGGCTTTTCCAGGCAAGCCATCGGGTCCTGGGGCGGTATTCTTGGCATTCAGCCTACGTACCGCCACTCTCAGATCTACCTCGGTCACCTCTGGAGCATCGTCGTCGTCGGTGTGGTCCGCACCCGGCACTGCAGGAGGCGGAGCCATGGGCGGGGGAGCATGTTCCCCTCGCGAAGGGAACAGAGCGCTCACCACGTCCTCCACGAGCTGGGGCCGGAGACTCTGCGTCAGCGGGGGAGCCCAAGGGCGGAGTTTACCGAAACCTATACTAACCTTATTGTACAGACGCCAGCATATCAAGCTACTACAATCTGTCAAATTTATTTAATAGATTTTCAACTTTATCCATACAGCATAAGGTTCTAGTTTGATTGGGAAAATACTACAGTTTCGGGTAACTTGACCTGCTGGCGTCTGTACAAGAATCTGAGATTTTGAGAGTGAGTTAAAATAACCGTGAAAGGACTATATTTCGGACGCCATTGATAATAATGCTAAACCCGTAGATAAGTTCTGTACTGACACAATAACGATTGCCATCGACACGCTAAGAACAAACAGACTACTCACATATTGTGTACTTATTCAGCCTATAATGGTCCCATTGCTAGGACACAGGCCTCCTCTCTGTCAGAGAGAGTGGGCCATACATAATCCACCACGCGGGCCCAGTGCGGGTTGGTAGATTTCACATGTCTTCGAATTTTTAGTTCATGGACCTACCGGTTTCCTCTTGATATTTTCCTTCACCGTTTTGAGAGCAGTGGTGAAGAAATAATCTACACAAAGTAAAGCGCCTGTCTGGGTTCGTATCTACGATCTACTACTCGTAAGTCGAAGCCGTTACCAGTGGGCCACCACTGCTCTCAGATCATATCTCGATCTCACAGATTGTGTAATTATTCCTAAATAGAGATGACGAAGTGATGAATGGAAGCGGTTGGCTGGTAAAGCTCATTTATTTCTAGTTACGCTCAACGGTCGCGTGTTATTTACATTTGACGGCCTACTGACTCGAACAACACTGTTCGAATGGACGCAAATATTCTGGGAATTTAGAGTGCACGTTTTACTTTTACAGTTGAAACTCTTTCAGATTACATTTTAGCTGTATGACTATAGATTACTGTCATTAACTAACACGGTTTTAGTGAGAATGGCAACACTAACGTAATATTGTAATCTCACTCTATAATGTACAAATTATATGCAAAATTAAAACTTCTACCAATCTGTACACCATATCTCTATAGGCATATCATCTTTCACACAGTGTATTCATAGTTTATTTGGTCTTCCTCTACTCGTATATCTCTCTTTTATCCACATTCATACTTAAAACTTACCCGACGACATTTCTCTCATTCCTCCGCATCACATGCCCATACCATGACAACCGATTTCCGCACAACTTTATAGAAATATAAAACATTTAATCACCATGGACAAAACAAAACAGCAACAATGAATAGTCAAAGTAAAATAATTTATTTCATTTTGAGGCACTGTCTTTACTGCTCGGTTTGGTTGGTGGTAGGGCTTGTTCTAAGTCCGCCTGGATAGCTACCAACATCTTATTTAAATCTGTGTTAACAGCATTTGTTTTGTTTCAGCAGTTAGATGTAAGACCGTTTAGATCGTTTTTTTTTAACATATAAAGTGTCTATCAATGAAACTAGGAATTTGTAGTAATATTCGTAATCACTACCATCATATTATAAAACAAAGTACAGTACAGACAAGCAGACGCGGCGGGGGGCACCGCGTCTGCTTGTCAGTCCGTCTGAGCTCAAGAAACTCGAAAACTACTAAAC
Source organism: Tiliacea citrago (assembly GCA_963921375.1). Taxonomy (NCBI): domain Eukaryota; kingdom Metazoa; phylum Arthropoda; class Insecta; order Lepidoptera; family Noctuidae; genus Tiliacea; species Tiliacea citrago. The sequence continues at coordinate 27,846,319 of OY992780.1, forward strand.
AGATTTTCATACGGTTTTCATCAATTGATATCATTACCGCGCAACATAACACAGCTGGCCCAGGACCTGCAGTCTCAACATACATAGCGATCGCGTTACGACCGAATTAAGTCGCAAAGTCCTAATGGAGTTCCTAGACAGGCAAAAATCCTTGAAAAGATTATGATGTTTTCGTGCTTATCAAGCAATTTTGAACGTCTAGAGATCCCATTGGGAGTTTGCGATCGGTTTACGACCGAATTCTGTCGCAAAATCCTAATGGAAATAGAAATCTAGTCCTTTCTAGACGGTCTAAATTATTTGATAAGATTGTGATTTATTCATAAGCATGAAAACATAGATGGCGTCGGCCATTCCTAGATGACTGATCCTCGAGAAGGAATGTCGAAACTAACTCAGAGGTCATGATCTATTTTAAACTACAAACATTATTTTTAAGCTACCTATAGATTATATGAGTCCAACAAGCAGGGCAGCATGTCCAGACGATTGCATATTACGAGTAGAAAATCAAAACTTTCTCGAGCAAATTTCAAAAGAACAATAAACGAAATAACAAAATTTAAATGACCAAATGTTTTATTTAGAAAAATTTTAAAATCCCAATGTATGTGACATCAAATGAACGACTGATCAAAAGTTGCTAGATGTAATTTTAAAATATCAAATCATTACTAATCAAATTACATAATCACAAATACACAACCTAACCTAACCTAACCTTATTAATTTATTTTGAGAAGTAGCGCTCGCCGGCCGCTGCCGCGGCACCGCTCCCTACGCTCGCTCGGCTCGCGCGTGATTGGTCACTGTTCTAACCTAACCTAACCTATTTCACCCAGTTCAAAATGAAGAATCATACCTACAATATCCCGCAGAAATGTTTTCACCATTGTCTAATTATCTAGTCGCAGGCAGATTGTATGATTCATCATTTTGAAGTGGGTGAAATAGGTTAGGTTAGAACAGTGACCAACCGCGCGTGAGCCGAGCGAGCGCAGCGAGCGGTGCCGCGGCAGCGGCCGGCGAACGCTACGTCCAAGTTTCTCGCAGATTTTATTTCACCATTTTTACCTTTTTCAGTTAATCCATTTGATAATTAATAATTTATCCAGTAATCCATTTTGACTTTTAAACGATTTGGTCAATAGTGTAATAAATAATTTAAACATTGATATTCCAGACTTTGGTCAGCTGAACTTTTGATCATATGACCATCGTTATTTTAAACTTTGTTGATTTGTACGTTGTTCTTTTGAAATTTGCTCAGGAAAGTTTTGATTTTCTAATATGCAGCCGTCCAGACATATCCCCAATTCCAGAATTGGGAACTCTGAAGATAGATCCGAAGTATCGGCCGAATGGTCGGCCGTTTACAGAATATGGCGAAAGAAAAATAAAAAAGACAGTCAGAGAGATAAGTCAAAGTCAAACCATGTGACTTGAAGTCGGGTAAGGTATTCGGTATTCAAGCCAAAAAAGGGAAGTTTGGAAGTCGAGAAACGGCCGAACATTCGGCCGATACTTCGGATTATCGCTTAGAAGAAGACCCCAGCTTCTCAAAAGAGCAATAGCCGGCCTTTGGTACGAGAACTTGGAAGCGAACCCGTGACCTTGCGTCCCTTTCGACGCAGCCGGCCTCAGAGCGTCCCGAAATAAATATTATTGCGATGTAGGTATCTACTGGTCGCCAAAATCGTAGCCCAATTATTGTGTATGTACTGATCAGAAACCAATGCCCTGGTTATCTGACGGGCGATTAGTTTTTGGCTGTCAATAGCATTAAATTAATTGTGAGTTCAAATCCGTACAAGTATCAATGTGACTTTATCAATTCGTATGTACTTTCTGGGTTTATCTTGGACATTAGTGACATTTGTGAAAGAAAACATCGTGAGTAAATTTACAGTTAAAACTCGCTTTTGTCCGCGGCTTCACCCGCGTATATGACGGAAATTAAAGTACCCATGGGAACGACCTATATTTTCTGCAAATAAATTATTCTTATTCTATACTACCGGGATTAAATGTACCCTATGTGTTATACCCCACGTTATAAACTATCTGTTTGCCAAATTTTATCCAAGTCCGTTCAGCCGTTTTTGCCCCAATCCGTAACATACATACAGACAAACGGACAAAAATTCTAAAAACTATATTTTCGGCATCAGATTCGTTCCCGCGCCTCGTATCAATTACTTTTATCGTGTTCGTTGGTCTAGTGCTCGCATGCTCTACTGCTGAGCATGAGGTCCTGGGTTCTTCTGACGACCCGTAACGACTGACAAAGATCCACGAATGACAGCCTGGACCAAAGTGTTAATCACGGTTCCAGACCTCAATATTTTCATTATAAATAAATAAATAAATAAATAATAAATTTTATTCACAAACTTTTTTACAAAAATCCTATGAAAACCCTGACTAGGTAAAAACCTGTATTACAGAAGTCAGTGCCCTCTCCCACTTTCTACTTTATACAAATTGCGAATAAAAAATATAAAAAAGAGAAAAAAAAAAAACAAATAAGATGAAACAAATCAAATAAGTGATGGGTTAGGTTTACTCATGTTGTGTTTATGCATGTAGATAACGTGTTTGTGTGTACGTGTGTGTGCGAGTGTGTGAGGGTGTGTGTGTTATAAGACACATAGGCGATTTCAAGATTGCGCAGTATAGTCAATGTTGTACTAGCCGGGTTCGTTCCACGTCGTCGTCGTCGGGGCCTTGAATACCAAACATTTGCGTTTGTAGAACAGTCTAGTAGAATATGTAAATGTAGGTGGGTTGTTCTGAGACCAGAAAGCGTCGTGTCACTAATCATTGCCAACAGTTATTACTGTAGGAGTTTTAACTTGGATTTTTGTTGAAAACTATATAGCGTCACTTTTTAAGGTTCCGTAGTCAACAAGGAACACTTATAGTTTCGCCATGTCTGTCTGTCTGTCTGTTATCGGCTTAGCTCAGATACTCTTGGTACTACAAAGCTGTAATTTGGCATGGATATACATATTAATCACGCCGAAAAAGTGGTAAAATAACATCTTGAAAGAAACCTTTTTTTAGGGACCTCTCTTGCACGTAAAGTGGGCATTTTTTTTTCTCGTCTATCCAATGACGTGGAGTATCGTTGGATAGGCCGTTCAAAAATATTGAAGACAATTTTTCGATTAAGCTTTAAATTTTTGTTAGTCACACGCGTGTCAGGTTGCGATTACTTCGCACCTGACCTTTCTGAAGAACATCACCAAGGTCACTGTATGTTCTTCCTTAGACTAACATTACACAAATATCACTTATTTCATGCCGAAATGAGATTTGAATAATAACCCCTACTTAGATACAGTAAATAAACTCTAAACTAACTCTAATTCTAGCTAAACTCCATAGCCAGCTTAAAAGAATTTCAACGCCGTGCTCTTATTTCCGACAGTTTAAAATCTATAAACGTTTAAATATGCGTATGAGCATAATTTATGGTTGAATATCAAGTAAATATAGAGCATGGTATTAAGAGGTCAGTGAACCCGCCTAAATAGATCCCCATGGATCTAAAGAAACAAGACAGTAGGAATGAGAATTTACTGGCGTCAAGTGTGCCCATTTGTAGCACTAAAGAACGCGATGTATCTTCGAATCTATATCGTGACGGTAAAGTGACGTTATTGATGATATTATATTGCCGACTGCTAATGATTAATATTTTTTTAATTATTTTAGAGTAGACGTCACTTGCGTGAGCTATGCTGCATTATGAATCTGAGAGTGTAAAGGCTCCTGCAGACAGGTGCGACGCGACAATTTCTATGAAAACTTCAGGGTCGCGCTGTCTGTTGCGCCAGTCTCCACAAGCCTCATGAGCTCATTAGACATAATAAAATTCGTCCGCATCGCTGTCAAAGGTAAAACAAACAGTGATTAAAATGTCATAAAGCATTTTATATTTTTCAGCTTTGGTTATAATCACACAGTTGTTATTTATTGCAACGTACATTTTTGTGCCTACTCTCATTATTAATACTAAACTGTTAATTAATTGAGGACAGGTTTTTATTAAGCTAAAATTAATTCATTGTCAAAAACATGAATTGTTATTTTCAGGTTGATATTCCCAATGACAGTTGTCACGAGATACTTTTGTCCAGTATTGAATTATCCAAGCTTCCATAAACCAGGCTACAATCGAGTCAAAATCCGTTTCTACAAAATAGACTGAGACCCCACAATTTACAATAGGCAGCTTCCGAGAATCTTGCCTTTCAATGCTCCTGGAATTACCATCTCCAAAATCTCTGAGGAATATTCAAACTTAAAGGCATTCAGCTATTTGATACTGTTCGGATGTGCCTACGGAATAGGTAACAATATTACATTAACATGACATCACGTGTCTAATCCCTGAAGGGTTAGGCAGCGTGTATCTATAGTACTACCTTTTGGAAGGGGCAACTAGAATCAATTCTATTTTTGTAAATTTTGACGTTCAAAAGTGCCTCTTGTGTACCTATTTGAAATAAATGGTTTGACTTTGACTTTGACTTTGAGTAGGTACATCCACATTTCTATAAAATATGTTTAAGTCCCGTGTAGGTAATAGGGAGCGAGCCTATTGCCATCGACCGGGCACAAATCCAGGTTCCGGGCTGCTACTGTGAAATTCCTGATGGAAAAACCCAATAACTCTTTGCCCGATCTAGGAACGAACCGAAGACCTCATTTTTAGCAGTACCACTTGTGACAACTAATATGGACTACTTAGATAAAACAATCTGCCAGACTAGTCAGTGACCTGTCGCTGCCGGCCGTGGTCGAGTCGATGGCTGGCAGCGAGGTGTCCTGGGACGCGGTGGTGTGCTTCTGCGAAACAGTCGTGTCGCAGAAGGATCTCGTCCGCTCACCCGGCCCGCAGCAGACGCACTGGGTGTCGGCAGAGGGCAGACAATGCCCTCTTCCGGCCCCCTAAATGGGTCTAGGGACGGCGGACTCGGGGACGTCCGCCGCCCCCTATCACACTGGACCCGAGGTAGCGGCGCGTTGTGTTCCACGCGCGCCCCCTTCAGACGTCGCGGTCTAACACCTCATCCCCCCCCGCAGACTTGAGGTGGCCCGCAGAGGAGGGCCGGCACTAGCCGGGGATCACGGAAGTAATACTAGCTCCCAAGATCCCCCGTGCAAGTGTGGGAAGGGAACACCGGGGTGGTTTTTAGTCAGTAAGAGTCTGACAGACCAAAAAGGGTTAACCGGATGCAGCTGAACTGGTGTATTTTACATGGAGCAACTGCCTATCTTACCCTCAAAGACTGTCAAAGATCCACGATTGACAGCCGGGGCCAACAGCTTAACGTACTTTCTGAGGCACGGAGGAGTCTCGGTATGTAAAGATGGCCACCCATCCACAGACCAACCCCGGCAAGCGTAGCTTGACCTGATGGAGCGAAAACTACCTTTCAAGGAATTTAAAACAAAAGAAAATCGATGTGCGTAGGTACTTGTAATGCTTCCTTTTCATTGAATTTAACCTTAATAACCCTTGGTGCTTTAATTAAGTTATGTCGGAAATAAATCTCTTATAACTTTCTGGTTATGTGCGTCATTTCTAGACGAAAATTTGATTATATAAAACAACCCTCGTTAAATAAAGGGTTTCTGTTAAAGTTATACTGAAGGTTTTTTGTAACCAGTTTCTTGCTAAATACCCAATAACAATAAATGTCGAAACATTTAAAAAGGGTTGTCAGCTCCTGATTTGTAGCTAAAACGACGTTTGAAAACCAAAATAAAAAGTTAACGATTCTCTTTTCTGAACAACAAATACGGCATGAAATGAACTTTAAAACACGACATTAATCAATGTTGAACATCCTTAATTCAGCGTCACATTCTTTAATCTTTGTAACAGAACTCGAAGCCTATTTTTAGAAAATAGATCAATGTAAACAAAGCTAACGGATGCGTGAAGCTTTTTCCATAACTTTGTTCTACTATATACATATAGGACATACTAATTCCATGCTTTCATGCTTTTTAATTTTCTTACATTGTTTATTTATACTAACAATATGCACCGAAAACAGTAAAAACAAAAAGGCCGCAGAAAAGTTTTGATTCCTTTTTAAAAACTTGCTTCATTCTTAGAGGTGTGTCCGGTTCTGTACGGTTACTGTCATTGTCATCAATTTTTTTATACTGGATGATTCGCGTGCCTCTGCGAATCATGTCAAAGAGATACTTTGTGTTTGTTTTTGACTGACATGGTAGTGTCAACTTTTTCTGTTTCATCCAAAGACATTTAAGATACTAAGTATTCAAGTAATTGTCGAGTAGGTAAATAATTATTAAATGCCTTTCAGTTTCATCGGTCAATGGAGAACATTAAGTTTGAGACCATTTTTAGGGTTCCGTACCGAATGGGTAAAATGGGAACCCTATTACTAAGGCTCCGCCGTCTGTCTGTCTGTCTGCCCGTCTGTCACCAGGCTGTATCTCATGAACTGTACCTCGTGATAACAACTGTATCTCGTGATAGTTAAAGAGCTTACATTTTCACAGATGATGTATTTCTGTTGCCGCTATAACAAAAAATACTAAAAAACAGAATAAAATTAATATTTAAGGGGGCTCCCATACAACAAACGTGATTTTTTGCTCGTTATTGCTCGATATTGATAACGGCAACAGGTAGACGCTTGAAATATTCACAGAATATTTAGTTATATATTCAATTTATAAATAAATAATTAAATTAAAATAAAACAAATATTTAAGGGGGGCTCCCATACAACAAACGTGTTTTTTTTTGCCATTTTTATAGATAATAGTACGGAACCCTTCGTGCGCGAGTCCGACTCGCACTTGGCCGGTTTTTTTTTCTGGTTTCGACCTGCAGGTAATGGGACTTCAATACGAATTGGGACCCGTTTCTTTGAAAGTTGGAAGGTAAAAAGGTAAGGACGTGGTGCGGCAAAAAGAAACTCATTGATGTTTCTTTCCTCTCGCATTCAGTGGGAGTGATTTCATGAAAAGGGACGGAAGTGTGTAACAGGAAGTGACAGCTTGAGCATGGAATAAGAAAGTACTTTTAATAGCATGGAATTCGTAAGTACTTTAATATAACATGGAATTAGTAAGTACTATATAGATTGTAAGTAGAGGGGGTCGTGGGCGATCACTAGTAATGAATAATTAGTCGAATAAATATTACAGTATTTAGGTTTTTTAAATTTTGAGGTTAATTTCTGTCTTTGCTCTGTTGCTTATTACCTTATTACCAAGATGAGTTGTCAGATGTTACACAAAATATGCGACTAGTGTAAGGCTCGCTCGTTTTTTGCTGTATCAAATTATTTGCTGTATCATATTTATTGCTGTATCATATTTATTGCTGTATCATATTTATTGCTGTATCATATTTATTGCTGTATCATATTTATTGCTGTATCATATTTATTGCTGTATCATATTTATTGCTGTATCATATTTATTGCTGTATCATATTTATTGCTGTATCATATTTATTGCTGTATCATATTTATTCTGGACTGCCTTGTTGGCCTAGTCGCAAGCGCTATTGCTGAGCATGATGTCTTGGGTTCGATTTCCGGGTCGTGCAAGGGTTATTGGGTTTTCCATCTAGAATTTCTCAGTAGCTGCCCGGAATTTGGATTTGTGCCCGGTTTGTGGCCATAGGCTCGCTCTCTAATTACATGGGACGTAAATGTAACTGGCGAAATGTGGGTGTACTTATTATAGGTACACCTCTGGCTAACCCTTCGGGGATTAGAGGCATGATGTTATGTTATATTTATTTATTGTTCGATTTGTTCTCCTAACCAGTTTCCAGTTATTATTAAAGAGTACGTACGTTACACAGCAAATCGAATGATATTATTGAATATCTATAAATACACACATCAAAAGTGTCTAGGGATCAAGTACGTTTTAGAGTATGGCCGCAATTCAGGATTATTATTTTAACTTCTTTGGGTCGTTATTGATTCTTATTAGTGATTTTCACTATTTGAACAAAGAATTTCCTTTAAATTTTGATTAAAAATAGAAAATCAACTGTCAATCAGAATTCCTATAAAAGTGTGTAATAGCGTTTTTACAAAACCATTACAATTTCTGCATCGGAACTGAAAAAAATTGCATTGATAAGGAGCGACGACATCATTTGATACGAGAAGAGATGATGAGAGCCATCGGAATGTTGCAAGCTGGTTCCAGGCAACGTACTGAGGCTATCGCTCTTGGCACTACACAGAGCGTCATAAGCCGCCTCTGGACACGCTATCGTATCACAGGCAGCGTGGCCGAGCGACATGGAGGGCGATCTCGCATCACCACTCACACGCAGACAGGACCGGTACATTCAAGATACTGCTTGACGGAATCGTACCATGACCACCATGATGTTGGCTACCAGGCTCCACAGCTCTTTAGGCTTGTTGATAAGTGACCAAACCTACCGAAATCGATTACGTGAAGTGGGTCTGCGTTTCCGAAGGCCGCTGAGAGTTCCACGTATAGCACGCCGATTGCTGCGCTGGGCTCGCGAACACAGAAATTGGGAGGAAGAAGACTGGTGTTGCGTTTGCTTTTTCAATGAATCTCGTTTCGCTATGAGGCCGGATATAAGACGTAGTCGAGTTTGGAGGACCTCTGGAAGTCAGGAACAAAAATGGTTTGGGCAGTTATTTGGATCAGGGGCAACGTCAATGCTCAGATTTATGCGGAGAGGATAGTTTCAGACGTGATCTCCCTTTGAGAAGCCGGCACGGTGATTCGTTTTGACTAATGCACGACAATGCACGTCCACACATGGCGTAAATCGTACTCTTGCTAATGCTCACATCAACGTTCTGCCGTGGCCTGCTCAGTCGCCAGACCTCAACCCAATTTAGCACGCATGGGACGTATGCTCCAAAGAAGAGCTCTGCCGATTATGGATGCCGTACATACCCCACAACAATTTTTTGACTTGTTAGAAAGACCGTGGGCAGACATTCGTCTAAGTGATTTTGATGAACTGTTTTTAAGCATGCCAAATCGCTGTGATTGTGTGATTCGTGTCGATGGTGGAAACACAGATTATTTTTTATCATTACAATAAAAAATTAAAAAATTCTCATTTTGCCTTTTTTGCCATTTAATTGACGACATTAACATTATAATTTCCCACAATTTGCAATTTAACTTAATTTTTCAAAACATTGGTATAAAAAAAAATAGTTGTTAACTTAAACATTTCCTATGTTTAAGTTAACAACTATTTTTTTTTAATTGGTAAATATTAATTGGATAATTTTTTATAGTTAAAAATGTACTTGATCCCTACACACTTTTGATGTGTGTAGATAACAAGCTGCCAGTTAATTAGAATGGTCCACATACAGATAATAGTATAATTCAATCACACCCTATGCACGTGAATATTACGTTTCTGGTATGCCGAGCAACGTACATACTAATTAACCACATTTCATCACTAATAGGCTTATTAAAATCGAACTGAAATTCATAATCGGTATTTAGGCAACTGTTGTATAAAAGCCGAGTGTGACAATAGTATGACATCAGTGTTTGAATAACTAATCATGTACAGTTGCTTATAAGACCCATGATATTATGTATCCTCTATAAAAGGTTTTCAAACCATAGGGTGTTGTACAGTGTTGTAAGAACCCTATGTAAACTCATGGAAAGTTTAATTGCTTAGTATTTACTAAATACTAAGCAATTAAACTTTCCATGAATTTACAGTTTTTTATAGTTTGATAGTAGGTACTAAATACTATTTAGTACTAACAAACTATGTATAGGTATTAATATAATTATTTATTGTAATAATTATTTTTGCAATACTAGTAACAAACAAAAACGGCGGGATACGACGTGAAATCGAATAGGTAACCTATAAGTTCTTTTTTTAATTTCGGCGCTGTGGTAGTGAGACGTGCGTGCATGACAATGTTCTTTTTTTAAATTCATAAAGATACCATGAATTGAGTAGTGAGAATGTGGCTGTTTGATGAGTTGGTAAGGAAGGGATCGAAAAAGCAATGGAGTTGCATAATAGTACAACATTATAACACTCGCTTGGATGATATTATGGTTACTATGACACTGGTTGTTTTAATGTTGGCAATAAGCTAACTGTTTCAGAAACTTTTAGAGAGGATTTATAGGATGGGTGTAGATAAAAGTATTTAGGTAATTTGTAATCAGAATTTGATAAATATTATTCTATGGATTAGTGAAACTTAAATGTTTTATACTATTTTAATAGATATAAATATTTAAATGTCAACAGTATAGGTACTAATAAAAAATGCATAAATTCTAACTAATATTATAAATGCGAAAAAGAGTTTGTTTGTTTGTTAAGGCTCGTGCAGACTGGCGCAATATCGCGGGCGAAACAGGTAGCGCGACACTTTCCATTTTTCATAGAAATTGTGCTACTAGTGTGGCGTCGCGCCTGGGAGCCTTTACGATTTCAGGCTAAAACGGCTCAACGGATTTGGATGAAATTTGGCACATGGGTAGACATGGAGAAGGATATAGGCTACATTACATCCTTGATCTGAGACCAAGTCGCGGCGATCAGTATTTAAATAAATAAATGTTAGTTTTACTGTGCTGAATTTCAGGTAATAAAAACTGAGAAAAGTGCAAGGTACGACCGTCAGTTTAATGGTATTTCAAATTTTGATGTTGATGTGAAACATCTACAGCCGCACGTAAAACCGATTGCTGGCGGGGCGACACATGCCGCGTGGCGCCGCCTCGCCACTATACAGTCTGAGGAAGTGTGTAAATAATTTCGATGTTTCACATCTGCCAGACGTCCCGTGACGGCTCAATTTTTTTCTACTTTTATGTTTGCATTTTTTGTACCTCGAATCCATGTAGGTAAACTAATATACCCAGTTCTAAAGCTATTTCAGTTTTACTAAATCTTCGTTCCACATAGATTGCTCCATGAAATCATTTCGGATACAGGTTAATTCGTTCGGTTAAAATATTTCCACAAATACTCGAGCAATCCCGTACCTACCGATTTGCTGGTTTTGAATGTCGATTCCAAAAGTTTTATTTTTAACTAAATAAAATAAAAAAAAATAAAAAAAAAATTAAAATGGTTATTTTCCAAATCAGGTCACGCTTGGAATGGGCAACTAGCTTCATCTTTCTGACTGACCGACTCCTTGATAACTCAAAAGTAATGGGTTTATTTGGAATCAATGCATTTTTTTCTTTTTTTTTTAAGATAATCATATTTGTGATTACAAAAAAAAAGTTTCAACATGTTTTGCCTAGAAAGGCGTACAAATACAGTCAAAGTACAAAAATCATAAAAGTTACCTACGTCAAATTAATATCTAAAAATAAAAATAAAATGTCTAAAGTACATCATTTAAATAATTGTCAACATTATAGTAGCATTTATTTATTAAAAACTTCTTCATGCTTTTATTAAAACCGTTAATATCCGAATCTTTGTATGCCTTTGGTACTTTGTTGTATAATTTTGGGGCCATGCAGAATAAAGGTAGGTAAACGAAGTCTCCGATCATCACATTGATTTCTTTCGGAACCATCTGAACACTTCGGAAACAGTTGGGGATGATTTTTAACAATAATACAGCATTGATTTAGAAGTTTTGAGTTTTCCGATATTAAACGACTTTAGTTTTATTATGACACGTTTTTAAAACTGGACCGGGGCTAAATCCGTCACCGTGTAAAGTAGGGTAAGTCGGTACTTGTCTTTGTTTTCGTACACAGAAGAATGATTGATTATAATCAATCAGTTTAACTACGGGTTAAGTCATAACTTTATAGGAATGTTTGAATTAATATATTTGGTACATTATAATACGGTCATGTAGTTCCGATATGACGGTTTTAATTTCCCCTCTTCTACTTTACTGTGCCCAAGGTTCCACAGTAATCATGTCTTTGTAGAACCGACCACCTAAGTTCACATTGTGGACTGTAAATAAATATTGAGTATTGAGTACCACGATATTAAAAAAATAGCTAGAATAAACTTGATTGAAACAGCCCATTCTAGAGAAGACTGGATATCTTTGGAGGAAGCTTTCACTTGTTGGGTTCTTGTAGAATAAATTACTTATAAGCAGGGCTCGGAAACCGGTTAATTTTCTATGTAACCTTAACCGTTATTAAAAAGGTTTTCGAACATATTTCGTTAATTATTTAATATTTTGTTACAAAATCAATGCTGAACTTATGTGATGAAGCATTCTTTGAAGCTAATATCAATTGTAACAAAAATAATTTGTATCTTCCGTAATAAAAATTAACCGGTTTCAAGCCCTGCTTATAAGTACATTTAGAAATTAAATAATATAAACACACTTTAATATACAGCTTATAATTTAATTACTAACATTTAGTTTTAGTTTTATTTTACTTTATTGTGTAGGCTAGGTAAACTAGTTAAGGTTGCCAAGAAATATAAGGCATTTTCAATTATTTTAATGAATGAATAATTTATATAACCAATGTAAAAATCAGATTTCATCATCATTCTCGCCCTTATCCCGATTTATTTATGGTCAGCGCAAAATGTATGTCTTCCACACTTCTCTATTATTCGTCATCTCGGTAGTCACTCCCTTTCTAGCCATATCATGTTACACACAGTCCATCCATCGTTTCTTTGGTCTTCCCCTAATCGGAATTTCCGAATTATAAAAAAACATAACATCACGCCTTGTTTCCCCAAAAGGTTGGGCAGAGGTGAACCTGTAGTACACTCACATTTCCGAATATATTCATTTAAATTGCCCATATTTTTTATAATGTCTGCCTGTGCTTATTTTTATTTTATTGACGAATCAGATCAATTTGAGAGCAATGTCGCTTGCTTAAAAGTATTCGTTTCACTCGTGAAGAACGCGGTGTTCAACTACCTGAACTCCGCGTTCAATCCTGTAAACGACACTTTATTAATTAGGGGACGTGTCCGGCTGGGCGCTCGACAGATTAGGAGACCAACATGCAGCGTTTGACGAAAGCCGTACTGGGGCACTTACCACGCACAGTAACTTCATAAGTGGCCAAGTCCGGCAGCAAAAAAATACGACGATTTTCACCCCATACCCCCTCTATTCCAACTTTACGCCTGACCGATTTTTGATGACATCGCCAATACATCAAAAACGTAATAAAAATATAACCTGCAATAGGTAGGTACGTTCCAAATAAATGTTTTCATTCCGTCCTCAAAATAACTTTAGTAGGTACAAAATTGTAGTTTAACGTCAGATATTATTTTAGCGTGATTAAATAAACGTTCTGGCAATTTCATTGTGCCAGGTACTCCATACGGATGTATTTAAATATGAGAGCAAAAACGTATGGAATTGGGAAATAATTCTGAAAAACATTTGGTGGTGGTGGTTTTCTGTTATTGACGAACGTTAAACGATTATTAACATTATTGGTCAAATTAGTGCAATTAATGTGCACAACGATTCGAGTGTTCAAACGTATTCTACGAGTATGTAGATTTTATGAGATAGTTGTATTTTTGATGGGCTACAAATAAGCGTTGATCTGCTACATTCCTAAACTGTTCATAAAAGATAGGGACACTTCCACTCATGTAACTATTTAGCTTATCAGAAGACCAGACGGTCCATTCTGCAAAAACCTCAAGGTGAAAATTAAGGAGATGTGGGCCTTCCCGGTCCGTCTATCGTCAACGCGAGCATGGTCGAAAAATTTGTTGTTTCATCCAGCGCAAGTGAAAACTATTAACAAACGAGTGAGAACGCGATAACATTGAACGAAAAATAATGTGCGGAAATTTCATAAAACTGGTTCCAGGAAATACGTGTTTTTGAGTAAGCCTTACCAGTTTGTGAATTAAATGTTGGTCGTTTCGAATCTCTATTACATTTGCAAGGTTTCTATCGTAATGTTTTCTTAACATTTACAATTTATGAGTACATTATGAATGGCCAAAGTTTAGGTAAAATTTGTGCAAAAAAGCAGATTTTTGCAGGCTTATACTGACTTTGTTTTTCAAAAAAAATATTTTCTGCTTGCATAGAAACCTAGATATAGTGCACAAGATACCTATTAATTCAAAAATTTCAAAGAAAGATGTGTTACAACGCCATAATCACGTACGAGCGTTTGTATGGAAAGTATGTCGGGTTGGCCGCCCTTAATGTGAATCGCAGCTGTAGTCCGCGAAATTCAAATTTTCTTACGTTTTTTGCTATTTGCAGGTCAGTGTCAGGTTGTATCTTGATCAAAATATGATTCGCGATTACAACAGATATGTATTTACAAAATTATAATCATAAGAATCATTAATACATCTCTCTTAGTAAGATTTGTTCCATTGAATTACTTTTTCATGAAATCATGACATTGGGGAACAAATGTTGTTTCTTTATTTTCTGGTAAGTCTTTGATTGAATCTAATCGTTTCTGGAAAAAAAAATCGCTTTCCCTAACAAGCACACGCACGAAAACAGTTAAAATTCCTAAATACTCAGAAATAGAGCTTCCGCCTCCCGGGACGTGTCCGGTAACTCAGTACAAAGTCAGATTTAGTAACATTGCGTGCAACATGTAAGTATGTACACAATGCGACGACGTCATTGGCTATTTTTAGTGATAGCTAATAAATGGCGGTAAAAATGAGAAATGTCCACTACGTGGAATTACCCAGGAAGCGGATGTGCAGTTGCGTTGCGACCTAATTTCTTTGAGATAGTGGTTTTTTGTTGCTTCCTTATTTATTTTCATGGCTGTTTTGATTTTATTCATAAGATTCATTTCATTAGATTTTATATGCGGCTTCGCGCGTTGGAAATCTGTTTTGTACAGACTAGAGGAACTGTTTCATCTCCCGCGATGAATGTAATCTTGTTTGTCCGTTACGGGGTATATTTTTTGCAATGTTTTAAGGCAGTCTTTTTCGTAGATGCCATTTGGATTGCACGCTACTTTTTACGTCCACACGTGGTCAATGTTATGTAGTCTTGCCAGTTGACTTGCCGCATGTTAGCAGCACATTTTTAATCAAGAGGACCACTACGTGCATGTTGTCAACGTGACAAGTTGACAACATGCAATCGTAATTTGGGAGAATCACTTCTTACGTATTGAGGCGTAGTGCTTTATCTCGTAGGATTTATTAATATGGTTATTTGGAATTTATTTTTGTTAATAGTTTTATAATATTTACGTGTAGCGTGTAAGTATGTCTATATAAAATTCATAAAATGTACAGCACCGTGAAAAGGGCTCCAAAAAGAGATAAATTAACTATAAATGTTGTAAAAATAAAAGAAAACAGCTTTGATTTCTATTTATTATCACGGATTTGCGTTCCAAACGCTGTCCAAAAAAAACAGTATTTTGTAAATAACCGTAAATACTTTGTGGTCGTCGATATTTAAAAGCGGGCTACTACATACCGCCGACAGAAAACGTAAAAACAAAAACACCCGGACGTTGTTAGTCCGTCATTCTCGGTATCGGCGGTATCGATATATTCCGATTCGTAGATTTTTTATCAAAAGAATAAACAACAAAAAAAGGACTTTGATAAATATATTGACTACGGAACCGGACAGTATAATTCAATAACGCGAACATTTCTCCAGCTCTTTCATCCATGCGTTGGCCATAGTAACTAAGTTAGGCATTAACTTAGTTACTGTGGCCAACTTTTATAAAAGACCAGAAAGTTTTTTTTTCTTACTGTTCCTCGTGGAACAGGCTAGGGTCGGGGACAATGCTGCCTAGGCATTAGTTAGTTTGTATTTTTTTGTAAATTCATTTAAATTCATCGGTTTATTTATGAATGACTAAGGTAGATAGATGCAGTTAAAGTCATTAGTTTGATATTTATCCATATAAGTAAGTTAATCCAAGTTAAGAGATCGGTTTCTTATTTTTCCTAAGTAAAGTGAATCCGTGTTAAGTCATCAGTATTTTATATTTATTTCACTATAATCCAAGTAGGTACATATAAGACTTTTTATTCTACAAAATCTTAGGTAAAATCTAAAATAAAAGTCAATCATTTATAAGTTATTTTTGTAAGAGCAAAGTTCAACTCTTTAACATTTTTCTTTTTTTTTACTATCCAACCCCACTGAAGCCCCAACAAACGACGGGGTTTGATCGTGGAGTTTATCATAATACCATAGCACCTATTAATAGAAAACGAAATAAGTGTTACGAAAGACCAGAAAGTTAAAAAAATGCTCATTTATTTTAAAAAACCGGCCAAGTGCGAGTCGGACTCGAGCACGAAGGGTTCCGTACCATTATCTATAAGGTGCTAACAAATTAGGTACCAATACTTTTAGAGCTGATAGTACTCGTCTCTAGGAGTAGACTTAAGTATGAAACATTGAAAAGTTTATGTTACTTTTTGGAGATAATTAGGGAAACAACGTTACTGCGTAAAAACACCCTGTTAATAGATAGTCAACAATCCGTGACTAAGTCCTCTTTGATTATCTTATGAAACCTCTTGACTGTCCTGAGTCAATGGCCACTTCACTTAAATAAATAAATGTCAATGTCATGCTATTTCCAATCATTGACGTTAGTCACAAACGACGATGTTCACTTGACAGAAAGTGTGTCTTGTCAGTTAAAAGCACAGGATGATTGTTTGGGCGAAATTTTAATTTATTTATTTTGTTCCGTAAATTAAAACAAAAATATCATATAAAAAGTTTTCTTAATTTCTATTTAAAGTTAATTGTTTTGATGTAATGTAACACCTCTTAAAATATTGGTACTTAATTTGTTAGCACCTTATATAAAAATGGCAAAAAAATTACGTTTGTTGTATGGGAGCCCCCTTAAATATTTGTTTTATTTTAAATTTAATTATTGATTTTTAAAGTGAATATATAACTAAATATTCTGTAAATATTTCAAGTGTATCAATATCGAGCAAAAAAATCACGTTTGTTGTATGGGAGCCCTCTTAAATATTTATGTTATTCTGGTTTTTAGTATTTGTTGCTATAGCGGCAACAGAAATATAATACATCATCTGTGAAAATTTCAATTGTCTAGCTATCACGGATCATGAGATACAGCCTGGTGACAGACGGACAGACAAACAGACAGACGGCGGAGCCTTAGTAATAGGGTTCCCGTTTTACCCTTTGGGTACGGAACCCTAAAAAGAGTACACAATTTGTGACCAAATTGTTTTTAGTAGATAAAATAAATGTTGCCCCTTTCAAATCGATAGTTAAATTAACTTCAAAAACGTTATGGCAATAATGTAAATTTGCTTCACAAAATCTCATCATATTCGCCAAATATTAATTGGAAATAAACTAATTCAACGGCTCATTTCACGTTTCTATTGTTAAATAGAAACATGAAATGAGCCGTTAAATTATCTACTAATTTGTAATTACAACTACTCGCTAATGCATCCTAATTTAGAATTAGTTGCGGTGTTATTCTTTCGTGTCGACACGTTACCCGAGTTATACGAGAATATCGTGCCGTAGTGCGAAGATAAAAACCAGCCAAGTGCGAGTAGGACTCGCGCACGAAGGGTTCCGTACCATTATCTATAAAAACAGTAAAAAAAATCACGTTTGTTGTATGGGAGCCCCCTTAAATATTTGTTTTGTTTTAATTTAATTATTTATTTTTAAACTGAATATATAACTAAATATTCTGTGAATATTTCAAGCGTCTACCTGTTGCCGCTATCAATATCGAGCATAAACGAGCAAAATAATCACGTTTGTTGTGTGGGAGCCCCGTTAAATATTTATTTTATTCCGTTTTTTAGTATTTGTTGTTATAGCGGCAATAGATATACATCATCTGTGAAAATTTCAACTTTCTAACTATCACGGTTCATGAGATACAGCCTGGTGACAGACGGACAGACAGACGGCGGAGACTTTTTTCGAAAATTCGACTTACGATTGGGGCTAGCCAGACAAGCTATAAAGTCTGTCGGAGTGTGACCTTGACTTAAAGCTTATTATTTCGGCTCGAACAACAATGTAGTATGGCTGCCATCTGTTTTACTCACATTTAGCACCGAATGCATCTGAATACCAGTATTTTACATTTAGCAGTCATTATTAACGGAAATTTATAAAAAACGTGCAAACTTCACGAGCAATCATACCTATAGTCACTGGCAGACTAAGGGGGGGTGGCAGGAGCAGACCGCCACGGTCCCCCGGGCCCCCAAATCTTATACGAACTACTTTTAAATCAAATGCACGAAAAAGATAATCTAACGGGCGCGAGACCCCTTACGGTGTAGATAGAGTATAATTACGCTCGTAATGCTTGTAATTATAAATTTTTCGCAAAATATAACTAGAAACACCTACAAACTGAGAAGAAAGGTGGCCTCATTTTGTTTTGCTACCCCGGACCCCCGACAGTCTTAGTCCGCCACTGCCTATACTGCTGCCGCCGCCGTTGTAAACAAGATTTTTTTCAGGGTTTGTTTTTATTGACGTTAATTTTCTCTTGTTCACGCGGTCGTAGTTACCGCTTATTAATTGCCTCGTAAAATTCCCGATGCGTTGCCATCTTAACTATATTTAAAAATATGTAACATAAAAGGTACCTATCTAAACATTCGTACGTCAATGACCTACAAATAACACATGAACGATTACTGAATATTTTACGGCACTGAATTGGCACTCAGATTTTACCAAAATATGATTTAAAATATCGATATTAATTGCAAACAAACAACTAATAATTTTCGAACCATTTATCCCCATAGTCACCGAGTACCCTTGTGACAAATCAAGGGTACTCGGTACAATTTACGTAGGGTTACTTACAGTATGTATATATATGCTAAATAATAACAGCTGAATGGATCGATCGGTGTTTCGAAAGTAACTACGCTTGCCGAAGTCGGTCCGTGGATGGGTGACCATTCCTATCATATCGAGACCCCTCCATGCCTCGGGCAGATCTTTGACAGTCCTTACGGGTAGTCAGAAGCCCGAAAGTCTGACAACCAGTCTTACCAAGGGGTACTCAGTAACTGGTTTGTGGTGGTCAGATAAGCAGTCGGTTCATGTACAATACTGGTATTCAGCTGCATCCGGTTAGACTGGAAGCCGACCCAAACATAGTTGAGAAAAGTCTAGGCTGAATAAAACAGGATAATTCTTCATTATATACACCATACAAATTGCAGATTAGCAAATAGATTGTTTATTTATATGAAAGTTATTTTAAGATGGATTCTGAAACTATTATTATGATCAGTAAACACGATGTGGGCAGGTATTACGTATTATTATCATAACATATTTCATGTACTTCTATCTAATTATAGCGTTTCACAAAAGGGCTCCACGTGCCATCTTATAAGTTACTAACCCCCGAATAATGTAACGTTATGTAACTTTAAGACATTCTTTAAAGTATATCTGTCGCTTCATAATACTTCTAGAGTGACAGAGACAACTCGACAGTTGGCCGTCTGCAATTAAAATCGGTAATTATGGCGATACGTAAAAATTAAATCATAGCAAACTGGGCGGTCGTAAGGCAGTGACAGAGTATATTACTTCCACATGCGAAAAACATTTCGCTGGCACCAAAATAAAACAACGTAAGAGCGCCAAATCAAATAAAAATTGTCAAAAATATTTTCAGCCAGAGTTTTCAATTACTACGCATATTTTGAGTGCAATATTGCAATAATATTACTTAGGATTTTAGAATTACAGAAAAAAAATATAAAAAGTAGAGGTATTTTCGGAATTCAATTATATCGAGGAAATTTAACCCAATTGCGTTTTCCTTCAGTCAGAGTAATAATTATGTTTATAAAATAAAAATGTTTATTGACTACCGGTAGGTAGTCAATAAACATTTATATTAAATCCATAAATGTCATGCTGTAATAGTGAAATAAATGGTTACGAAAAAGCCCCCAACTTATTTTAGTATCGCCATAAGCGACAAAAACAATCTTCTTTTTCTTGTGAAACCATTTTTGGCACTAATTTTGCATTATAAAAGCACTAAGGGCTGATTTTACATTCCTGTGTTAACTTTAATTTTAGGAATAAATATTGCGGTTTGACAGTATTTTTTTAAAACAACTCGAATATGTACCCGAAGGGATTACCCATCGGCAAAAGTGTTGAACTTCCATACAAGAGGGTGAATTGTCAATAATCCTTACTTAGTGCTCATCTCTGTTACCAGAAACTTTTCTGAAAAATTACATGCTTCTAAAACCAGCGGATTAGGTGTGTTGTCAGTCAGTGAATTAATGGATGGTTTTATTACTCGATTTAACGAAGATTCTCAGAACTGGCGAAATATGGGTGTATAAGGTACACCACTGCCTGACCCTTCGGGGAATGCAGGCGTGATGTTATGTTATGTGTAGGTACCAGGGGCGACGGCTTCATACAACCCCATTCCTACCGGCTTCCCTTCGGAACAACGACTGTACTTGAGTTTACTATTACCAAATAATATTATGGTACATACATAGTCACATTACAAGTATTAATAATAATAATAAGTTTATTAGTATATAAAAACAACAACACAGTACATAGCATATGGAAACAGAGAGTTGTACTACCAAGTTTAAAATTATAGTCAGCTTCCCGGGCTCCTAAACTAGGTGCATAGACCTGTATCTTAGGAGTCGGAAATTTTGCGGCTTCGATTTATAAAATACAACCGTGACTTTTCTGATTGTGTACAGTGGTTGTTAACACAGCAGATAGAGTGAATAATTGTGGTTGTGTATCTAGGAGTGTGTATATGAGTGTAGTGTGTGTGTAGGGAGGTGTGTATGTAAAGTGTGAGTGTTTTATTAGTTTTCATACGAGGTAAGTTTGATTAAGTTATGATTGTATAGCCAATATATTTTCTGTTTCAGCATAAGTTAAGGATAAGAGCCATTTTCTTAATTTATATTTAATACATCATAAGATAAAAAAACATTACAACAACGTCTATCCTAAATCGCGAGCGCAGTTTACATTTTTTGTCTTAAAGGATTCCGACACTAGCGCCAATAAACCGCACGTGGTGTGTCAGAGTACAGTATTAATCGTAGTTCTGACCACGCTACTTCGGGCACACTTCGGTAGCAATCGGGGGTTCCCAAACACCGCTAGTTACGGTGCGAAGTAAGCCGTTCTCGAGCGAGTTATTACCGGGAGCGAAAGAGAAAGTGCGTAGGCGAGAACGAGATAGAATGAGGTGTTGTTGAATTTCGTAGATTTGCTAATATTTTATTGAGTCGAACTGTTGACAGTTAAATTAACTTTTTTTTCTTTTTTTTTTATTAACTTTTTTGCATTTGATTAGTTAGTTACATTCTCAACATAATTTTATAATCTATAGTAGGTACCTATTACAGCCGAAATTTGTTTTGGCGTGTGTTGTGCCGTTCAGTGATATTTTGATTTACGTGAGATTGTGTTTACAACGTTGTCATTTTGATATGAATAGAGAGCCAGAAAGAATTAGTAATATTACATTTCGTAGATTTGTTGTATTGATTTGTTGACACATAAATTCACGTGTGTTTTGTTTTCACCCGTTCCTCGAATTTTATTCGTTCTAACATAATTTTAGAACATAATTGTAATAGACTGTTTTTCAGAAATAAAACTATAATCGATACTCGTAATACCTCATCATCATTCTCCTGCCCTTATCCTAATTTATTTGGGGTCGGCGCGACATGTCCCTTTCTTCAATACTTTTCTATTAGTCGTCATCTCGGTAGTCACCCCTTTTCTAGCCATATCATTTTTCACATAGTCCATCCATCATAATCGATAATACCTATTTAGTTTTATTTCTGTAAAAAATGGATAATTTTGTTTGTGTATTAATAGCGTCTCTTTGGTTCTACTACTTGGCCATAGATGGCGTTAAACTAAGAAATTTATTACTTCAAAAATTAAATCATTTTTGAGGTAATAAATTTAAATGATAACTTGTGTTTATGAGCACTTAACAATTTTTTCTTCGGCTTCCCTCAATTGGAAGTTGAAGCTTCGCTACTGGTAGGTACATCGATGCATAGCAACATAAAAATTTGGCGTCCGATAAACAGCAAGACTGATTAAGACACGCGTGGAAGTGCTGCCAATGACTTCGAGTTATAGAATGAAAATGGTGACTGACTCATATCTCTTAACAGACTACAATTACATTCCTATCGTGAATGACAGAAGTATTGATACTAGGTCAGGTGTTTGCGACTAAGCGAGAAGCGAGGTTACATTCGATTTACATGAAACTGTAAGCGAGGAATATACAAAGTGGTCGTAGGTTCGAATACTTTCATTAGTAATGCACCTTTCGTTCCGCGTTTGTCTGAAGTTTTCTCATTGTCCGGTTACCTACTCCGGTCTCAGATCGTCATAGTTTGCCACTCCAAAGTCTTGTTTTTTTTTTAATTTCATAGACTTGTTATTCTATTTATGTAATCATGGTAAAATAAAATAGGCAAGTACTTCGATTGTTATACCAGCTCTATATAGATCCCATCATCACTCGTTCGTATTTCCGAAGATAGACGATGATGCCCGATGCACATACTTTTCTTTGGAAAGCTGCACTTATTTGTGCAAGATGCAGTCATGTGGATCTCTTTATATACGCAAAACGCCGCCTGATAGTACATTTTAAATGTGTAAAAAGATATGTATCGGGGAAATATCACATGACATGGTTCCTGTACGGCACGACGTTCTTTTTAGGGTTCCGTATCCAAAGGGTAAAACGGGAACCCTATTACTAAGGCTTCGACGTCTGTCTGTCTGTCCGTCTGTCACCAGGCTGTATCTCATGAACCGTGATAGTTAGACAGTTTAAATTTTCATAGATGATGTATTTCTGTTGCCGATAACAACAAATACTAAAAAACTGAATAAAAAAAATAAATATTTAAGGGGGCTCCCATACAACAAACGTGATTTTTTTTTTTTTTTTTGCTCGTTTTTGCTCGATATTGATAACGGCAACAGGCAGACGCTTGAAATATTCACAGAATATTTAGTTATACCTATATTCACTTTAAAAAATAAATAATTAAATTAAAATAAAACAAATATTTAAGGATACATACAAAAAACGTGATTTTTTTTAGATAATGGTACGGAACCCTTCGTGCGCGAGTCAGACTCGCACTTGGCTGGTTTTTTTTTTTTGTTTTTTTCTTTGGACTTTGTCTGACCCTTTGCCACGGGTCGTTTTTAACCTGAATTAACACATAATTATAGATATTCTACGCAGACCAGAAGATCTAATAAGCTTCTGGAGGGAGGTGGGCTGGTTGGAATAAACCAATGACGGCCGCCATGGCCCACGCACAATGGTCCACATGAAGGACTAAGTGCGGAAACCAAACCCTCTAACATAGAACATAGAACACATAATTATTAATAAATATAGTAATTTTAACCCCTGTAACTTACGTTCCCGTGGGATATATTCCGGTATCCACGCGAGCGAAGCTGCGGGCTAGTTACCAATAACAGGGCATAAATGTAAACTCCGAGCTGCTACTGCGAATTTCCTTTTACTGTTTTACTAAAGGAAAACTTCAACAACAATTAACTGTCATATTTATTCTCCCGATGAAAGTTATCTGACTAATGAAGAATCTACATCAGTTGGCGCCACTCTGACAAGAGGTCTTCCATTTCGACAATGAATATAAAATTTAAGATGACGTTCATCATGCGTTCATCATTTAGTGACGACCATGAAGGTATAGAAAAAAGCCATAAAATAATACCATAAAAAAAAAAAAAAATTTTTATAAAAAATCGTAAACAGACCGTACCTAAATAAAAGCCTCCAGGCATAATGGGCATGCCCACTTACATAAAGCTACAGCTGTAACTCGAAGTCACAAATGATAAACTAGCACCATTGAAGTAAAATAAATAAACAGCCATTTCAGAAAACCCTAATTAATAATGAGTCTCTGAATATAGGTAACTACCTAATTATTTAGGTGCTGGCACCTATACATTTTTTCTAATTATGACTGCAGTGGTTAGACAAAAATGGACCCCGATAAAGTAGTTACTTTACCCCAACCAAACGAAACACTTTCAAATCGATTGAAAATTAATCTGTTTGAAAGGCTACAAACCTGCCTGCAGTAACTGTTAAAGACAGTTCAGACAGCAGGCAATTTTTTAGCTCCTCCTTAACCGAGATGAATCCACAATGACATATAAATATCTGATGTTGCCTCAAAACTCTTTGATTTCAGCAGTGGTCTGTCTGAAATAACCGAACTCCTTTGCGTTTTGGTTACCAATATTTTAAAAAAAATGGTGTTGCAAGAATAAAAAGGGCTAATAAGAACCCACTTAGCGACCATTTGGTTGTATCATCATCATCATCTGGTTATAGCCTTTTCCCATCCAGGTGAGGGTCGGCTTCCAGGATACCCTGATTATATTCCTACCGCAATTTAGATCCCATGAAACAGACGAGGCTAAATTATTCTATACACGGATAAAACTTGACCAACATGTATGTATGTTTCTGAAATATAACGGCGAGAGCGTGAGATGTACCAACTCTATTTAATTTATAAACGAGGAAGCTACGTGGGTTTTAGAAGCCTGCATTTCCACAACACAGCGACGTCTATAAGGAAATTAACATCCTGTGCGGTCCTGTACACAGTCTATTAATAAATACTGGATCTATAAATATTGGAAAATAGGGAGGATGTGTCTCTACACATCCTCCCTATTTTCCGTGCTCTGTGGTCTCTACCACAGAGCATGGAATCACCGTCGCCGCGCTGGCAGCGCGGTACTAATATTCGCAGCACTGATAATACGTTGAGGAAGGTATCACATCTCCGCTGCGAAACCATAGCACTGAAACCGCAATAGTTCCGCTATGACTTGTCCGTTATACGACAGGCGAAATAGCGAAAATGCCTATTCTAACATATAGATTTGATTACGATTCTATCTTTTTCCCGCGAGATTTCGCCGAGCTGCTTGGAAGCCGGTTACACTTCCGCGCCCGCCATTTCGGTGCCGCGTTTTTTTCGCACGTATCTAGCAAGTTTATAAAGCGAAACTTATTATTTTTTTGTAAAATGGATGTTTATTTTAGAGAGGTCCGAAGTAGACCTATACTGTATTTACTAAGGCGAAAGCGAAGACATGTTGCTCCGATTGCTACGATATAACTGGGGGTCTAAATACGAAGTATCAGCGGAATGTTCGGCTGTTTCTTGACAACGGCTAACTATGGCAAACTACAAAGAAAAAAAAAAAAAAAAAAGGCTGTCAAAGAGATAAATCAAAGTCAAAAACGTAACTTGAAGTCGGGTAAGGATTCAAAGTCAGTTATGGAAACTTTGGAAGTTATAAAACGGCCGAACATTCGGCCGATATTGCGGATTAACGTTTCGGAGTAGACCCCCTGACTCGCATGATGTTCCGAATTCGAATCGCGACAATGTTTCGCAGCGGAATTCGTTCAGCGGTTTCGCATATTTTCGCGTTGAAAGTGTGCTAAGGCCCTGTGTGCTCAACTTCTGTCACGGACCACCGTCAGTTTCTATGCATCATTTCTGTTGTAGTGCGACAGATGTTGATACGCTTGGTTTGTATGGAAAGTGTTGACAGTGCCGCCTCTAGCAGCGTGGCCGTGGCCTCTTCGTACTCTGTGGTAGACAGCTTTTTAAATCACATTAATAGGTGCCTGTGCGATGTTCGTGGTAAAAGCTTGCCGAGCACATGAGATAATTGGTACCTAATTAAATGAGTGCAGGGATATAGAAATAATTCTTTGAAGTAAAATGGGATGGTCGTTTGATATAGATTCTTATTTTTTTTTAATACCCCTTGATCGCATAATAGGTTGTTATTTCATTAAAGGCTGATTTTACCTAAGTCAAATATCTTTTCTGTTTTTTTTTGTGAAATAATACCTATACACATGCATTCATATAATTACGTCTGACAGTTTTTAGGGTTCAAAACTGTCAGACGACTAAACGGAAAACTTATAGGATCACTCGTGTGTCTGTCTGTAACAGCCAATTTGCTCCGAATCTAATCGGCCGATTATATTGAAATTTGGTAAACATATCAATAGCTTTGACCTAAACACGGAAGTGTTACGTAAATATTTATTTTTAAATATTATACTTGCTCGGAAAGTACCATATTACTTAAAAAAAAAAAATATTGAATGTTCGTCACAAATGTGCTGGTCGAAAAAGTGTATAAACATCCATTGTAATGCAACTCAGTAGCTAACCAGCTAGCTAGCTAACTCTAAAGACAAAAAGTTTTCATCAACAAGTGCAAAATGATACTGGCCACATACGGAAGCTGAACTGATTTAATAGCACAGGCACAGCTAGTAATCTCTTGTGCAGTATATCAAACGTCTCAAACTAATATTAATCTCCGTGGCAGAAGTATTACATTTATAAATTTCACTTAAAAAACAGTATTTCATACAAAGTTCTGTCTGACAAATAAGAAAAAAAAAAGTTTTGTTCTGTACCGTGTGTCATCTTACTGTTAGAAAATTAATTAAAATACTTGGTCACAAATATTTTTTTTTATAATTTATAAATAAATATTTTTAAAGTTATAAACTCATCCCAACTATGGAACCCTTACTCGTGCGTGATCCGCCACGCACTTGGCCGTTTTTTGTATGTAAAATCTGTCTGAAATTCATAAATATTCGCACGATAAAACTATACAGCACCCAAACAATCTTTGTACTCATTAAACGCTTAACAACGACATATTGAACTATACAACAAAATAATCCTATACCTAGATAGAGCCCGCCACATCGTCAAAATAAATTGAAAATGAAACATGAATTGAACTTGGAAAAACTGCATGAAAAAGCTTTTTACAGAAAACCTGAAATGTAACCGCAACAAAATAAAAACACAAAAACAGATACCAATTATTTTTCCAAAAAAACAGCACACGAAAACATCTAACCAAAAATTATAACAAGCAGTTTTCTATTAAAAATAAATGAACTGCATCAATTCCTACCCGGTTCCGACAAATTCATAAAAAATTGTTCAGATGATTTTGCACAAGCGTAATCACGGCAGAAAATGACGGATATTTTGTTGAACGGTCTATCGTTAACCATTATTTCACTTCCACACGTCTGATCAAAGAGAAAACGGGCTCAATTAAAACAATTCTCGGCGATAAATATCATGTCAACAATTAAAAAGCTCCCAGAACGAACTGCCGACAATACCTATGGCTGAAACGTTTCAAAATGGCGACCATGTATTCGTAGCTCGTAAAATTGGTCGCACCCGCAAACCAACGACCAGAAGACCAATTTTTCAAGACGCAATCAAATCTCAACGACAATCAACTTGTCAAAAATGGAGGTAACGTAGATTTATTTTTGACAGAAACTAAGATTAGAATGTGAACGTTCTTAGAAATATTGGAATTGCGTGAAGATCGCAGGAATCCACTGGTCATAAAAGGCACAGGTCCATCGTGTAAGAAGTGGTAAACGGCGTGTGTTTTGGGATAGGCAGCAGTTTTTAAACGTCAAAACTACTTAAGACGAATAGTTAAAAAAAGTTGAAAAACTTCCCGATACCGGGGGTCTACTCCGAAGCATTAATCCGAAGTATCGGCCGAATGTTCGACCGTTTTATAACTTCCATAGTTTCCTTTTTTGACTTTGAATCCTTAACCAACTTGAAGTCATATTTTTGACTTTCGCTTAACTCTTTGACTGGTGGTTTTTTTCGCCTTAGTCTGCCATAGTTAGCCGTCGTCAAGCAACGGCCGAACATTCGGCCGATACTTCGCATTTATGTTCGGAGTAGACCCTCTGGCCCGGTCTTATGAAAGTGTAATGTACTAACGCCGTCTGGCGAGAGCCACCAGTTGCGCAAATTCGCACAATCGCTGGATAACGTCCAAGCGTCGTGCAACCTAAACGATTGACAGATGCGCACGATATAAACTAACCGTCGGTTTAATAGCATTCGGATACGGCAGAGATGAGCAGACTGGATCATATTGCATGGACTACATAGAATGAAAGTAAAATTATGGAGTGGTGAATGACGCTTTACATTCGTTAATGGTGGCACTAGGTTCTATAAAAGCACGACCAAACCCGAAAAGAAACGAAATACGATTTAGGTTCTGGCTTTCCAACTAAATAAGAACATGTTAAATATGAAGGCACTGTTTGCTACTGCAACTATCCACATCCACCATAAAAGAGCTTACTCCACGGTACTACCATAACTTTTCAACAAAGAGTATCTTCACAATTCCGCGATGTACAGATCTTCACCATCTTGCCACACTGATTTTACACATATACGAACAGACAAGAAAAAAGGAACAGAAAAATACGACACACGATCCTCTGCGTTCATAGTTCGGACATCGGTATGCAGGCAGTTTGTTTTTGGATTGTTTTAGGTAAAGAATACTCTTTAACACCGAGAATATTTTTCCAGCCATTTCCAGTTTCCCAATACCAGCTAACAGTTCCAACAGCTTCCAGTTAAAATTAAAAATCCATCGACAAAAGCTATCTCTCAGCCTCCGAATCTAAGTTAATAAAACGAAATACTAGCTTGTAAATGCTGTAGCTTTATCAGTCATGCTACTGAAAGCTGAATATCTGACGGAATACCTTTAGATATTTAGCTTTGAATTGCACTGTCCATTGCATACTGCATGATGCCATTCTACGATTAGTACGTGTATGTGGGCTTTCACAGATTTGTGTGAAAAGCGCATAGAGGATGTTATACGTGAACGCTCAAAGGCTACATAAGTAGCATTGCTTATGAAGTGAATATCTATAATTGGTACGGTGGCTGAGATACCTTATGCATCAATTATTTATTGATGGGGTCGGCCAGTCTAACCGGATACAGCTGAACAGTATTTTACATGGAGCGACTGCCTATCTGATCTCCACAACCCAGTTACTGGGTAACACAAAATCCCTTGGTAAGACTGGTTGTCAGACTTTCGGGCTTCTGACGACCCGTAACTACTGTCAAAAATCCACGAATTACAGCCGGGTCCAACGACTTAACGTGCTCTCCGAGACACGGAGGGTTCTTGGTATGTAAATATACGGAAGACAGAAAGTGACTGCACCTAACTCCACTTTTGCAAGGAGGCCCCAATCAATAATTGTTAAGGAATTCTCTTGTTGAAAAATAAATAGAGAAAAACAAATAACAAATATGAAAAGGAGCAATGCTTTTACTCAACTTTGAACGGATTTGCATGACATTAGCACACCCGTGACCCGAAGGTTGTCTTGGAGTCGTACAAAGGAAACTTACCCGGGTACCTACACGAAAAAATGCCTCTAAGATGCAAGTAAAACCAAGGGATACGGGCAGGAGGACGACGGTGGCCAGAAATAACGTGGAAAGAAGGACGTAGTTAGAATAGTAGCTTGTTTTGTGGCCAATGAGTACTACGGTGGACATTTTATGTGTACCTAACGTGTGTATTATTTAGGTGTAACGACCAACTGTTAAAGACCGCGACCGACGACGTAGTGACCGCGTTTACACGTAATACAACATAGTTTTAGGACATACCTAAACTATTTAACCGAAAGCTTTTGTTCCGAAACAGTGATATAATTGATATCTAAAGTTTTTACAAGATAAATGTAAACTAAAGAAAGAAAGAAAATAAAAATTGTTTATTCTGCACAAACAAGACACACAATACAAAAATTAAAATAAAATTTGACAAAAATACATACTCTAAGGGTTGATTTCACCAATGAAACTGAACGCGATCAGCACATCTAAACCGAGTTCAAGAACTGTCAGTGTCAAAATTACAAAGATAATAATAACACTGACAGCTCTTAAACGTGGTTTATGTGCTGATCGCGTTCAGTTTCATTCGTGAAATTGGCACTAATACAAAGTAGCCAATAGTACAATAATACTTTAACAGGATAAATGCATACTCAAAGTACTTTAAGACTATGACGTAAATATTAACCAGAAATAAAAATAAGAAAAACTAAGTATATCCTAACCAGGCCCAGCAGTCTCGACATAGATAGCGATCGCTTTACAACCGACTTCGGTCGGAAATTCCTAAAGGGGTCCCTAGACAGTCAAAATTACTTGATAAGCACGAAAAAGAACAAGCAATTTTGACCGTCTAGAGACCCCATTATGACTTTGCGACAGAATTCGTTCGTAAAACGATCGCTATGTCGAGACTGCATCCTCAGGGCTTGTAATAAATTATGTCAAAACTACCCAATAACTCGTCGTGAATTGATTTTACCTTATTTAATCGCAAGAGCAATCAAAAACAACTCTGTTTTAAGCGTACTGTCAGTCATTCTACACAAGTCAACATTGGTAAGTACACGAACAGTGCCTACAACACTCTTTGTCTGTGCAAATAAATCAAATTGACGTGGCTGTTTCTAATGTGATTTTGACATTACAAACAGCCTCTAGCCGTTTCGGATATTAGCCAGAACTCTGGCCATATTAGCCGGTCTGTCTGTTTGTTCAGACTAATCTCCGAAATGGCTAGACCGATTTTGACGGAACTTTCACTGGCAGATACCTGATGTTAGAAGGAGTAAAGTTCTTTTATTTTAGAAAAAAAGCCTTGCAGGCTGAAGCTAGTGTACAATACGTATAATAATGCTTTCTGCAAGCTCAACTTGCCCTGGCAATGTGACGCTCATGAGAAAGCTCTGCGCGTCGTTCTTTACACGAGTGCCAGCGAGTACTCGTAAGCAATGGTCTCCTAGACGTTGTGTTCTGTACTGTACATCTACCGCGGAAGACAAAATAAATACGAATACGAAGACAAAAGCCTACCACGGCGTGCATTTGTTTTGGTTATCTTGGTGTGAAATAGGGGGGAGGGGTTATGTGGGTATTATGAATAACATTACTTTTAAATATTACGTCATGTAAGAGTTTTTAAATGTTTGCAATTTTATGCCTCAAATAAACTGCCTGAAATTAAATGTCTTTGATATACCTCGGGACCCTGAGGTCCCGGACTTTTGGATGGCGTACGAGGGGCCGATGCCAACTCGCAGAGGCCCGTTAAGACGCTTTTAATTAAATGTATTCATACATCCCGAATCTCAGCGCTCTTGCAGATATATTAAATGAAACGCTTGTACCTAGACTTGTGATTCGATCATTATTTACAAGTACACCATCTCTCAGCCAACGGGGTCGACTCTCAACTCTTTTTTTTTCTAAATATGAAATAGTGTTTAAAATATGACATGAACTGAAAGTCACATTTTACATAAGCGTATTAAAATAATATTAAAATAAATAACCTAATTAATTAATAAAAATAACAAAATTATATCCTATGTAAAACTATTCCCAAACTAAAATATAGCGTCGAAAAATTCATCCACATCACTGTCGACTGGTAATGTACCCAAGAGACTGGCGGCATTGCCACGTTGTATGGCAATGCTTAGCCTCTGGCCAAAGTAAAAGCCAGCCCTTGGGTCAACCCTAGTTGTAACAGTAGAGGGTATATGGACGCAGCGAATCAGCCAGCCAAACCTAGTGTCCCGATAATGTTCCAAAATGATTTTAGTGGCAGTTAAAAATAGTCGGACGGAATGTTTTATAAATAACCCGCTACATAGTGCAGATCTAAAGGCCGCTGCATATCTATGCCGTGCGATGATAAACAAATACCTACGTACGAATCGTACGATTAATCAGCTTCTGTGGTTCTCGACGATGATCAGTAGATAGGTGCCTAAGTGCTATTCTGTTAAGTCCTAAAACGACCAGTACCCTAATTGCGTAACACAGTTTGAATCACGATCCGAGAGTTTTGAGGGATATTCTGATCCATTGCTCATAGGTTTGACAAATTCATCCGCTCAACAACGTAAATAACGCAATGGACGTTAGTGAACTATGAAATTAATAAATGAAACCCATGGCGATCAATTGGGATTTAATGCGTGTTACGCAATTATCAATGCGTGTAGTCACATCCTTACGAAAGAGTTTGTATGTAGTTGTAAGTATTCGTCTTGGTATTCGTCGAATTTATTCATAGTTTTTTTGCAATCAGTACTCGTATTATCTCACTTATTACCAGATTTGTTAGTCAACTAATCATAACCAGCCAATCGCGCAAGAACGCACGTGTCGTTTCCATAGAGTACGTCAGTGCAGCGCCATACTAATAATAATGAGCGATTAATGACGCCACTAGTCGAGTCTCATTACGCATACATGCGTTGCGAGTCTTGGTGGCGCTTTGTAAATACTTTCAAACGTTTTGAATTTTGGAGGGGCACGCCATATTATCGTAGTTAATCTCTATTCGTACTTCAACACACCATCGTTTGAAGTTATGTCCTTGCAGCGTTTGTCCACAGCCACGGTCAATGAGAAACGAGATTATTCGAACCGAACCTGAAGTCCCGGTGGTGGTGTGCGGTAGACACGCGACATAATAACTGCATGTATCGCCACTTTGACGCCGTCATCTCGTTTTCGTTGACGTCTTATTGACGTGGCGGTGGACAAACGGCCTTACACTGTTTGTGCACCGCACAACGTCAACGAGGAACGAGATTATTCGAAGCGAACGTGGCGGACACGCGGCCATGGTAAATGCATCCCATGTATCGCTACTTCGGCGCTGTCATCTCGTTTCTCGTTGACGGTGCAGTAAACAAACGGCCATAATCTGGATATTATTTTGAAATTACGAGAACATTACTTGGGAGGGTATGTCCATCGCAATTTCTCCAGCGAGAGATGAAGAACATAATCTATTATCTAAAATTGCCATTAATGCTATTAGGTGTCTAACAGTCATATAAGTAAGTAATATTTTGTTATTTTTGCCAAAGTCAAAGTCAAACCATTTATTTCAAATAGGCACATAAGAGGCACTTTTGAACGTCAAAATTTACAAAAAAAATAGAATTGATTCTAGTTGCCCAAAAGGTAGTTTCGTATGGAGAAGAATGGGCAAGTAACTCCACCGGTACTCATTTAAAAATGTTTTACAATATTTTGTTTGATTACATTAATTATATGATTATATGTGAAGACGATGCACCTAGAATAAAATTACTATACCATAATAGTTAAAACGAATTAAAAACTAAGCAATGAAAAATAACTTAATTATTTGATAGATACATGGTGTTCACAAATTTACAAACATCATAAAAGTATGTTTTTTAAAAAAATAAAAAAATATGTCAGTGTGTGAGTATAGGTTATCACAGAATGTAAAATCAATATCATAAAAATAACAGATTTTACCATAAAAATAGCAACCAGTTTGATTTTGTCTAGACTCTAGATTGTCCTATGGAGCTGGACCAGCATGTTTCCAAGCATTCCTGTCCTGGATATAATCCTCTAACTTGTAATATGCCTGTTGTCTGGTTTTTATTTAATTGTTTTGTATTTCACTTTACATTTTGTTTTCCTTTGTATGATTTTAGTTGAACAGTGGTGGCTAAGTGGTTAACGCCACGACTTACAAGTTGTAAGTCGTAGGTTCGAACCCAGACAGGCGCTTTACTTTGTGTAAATTATTTCATCATCACTAATCACAAAACGGTGAAGGAAAACATCGTGAAGCAACCGGCATGTCCTAGAACCAAAAATTCGAAGACGTGTGACCTCTACCAACCCGCACTGGACCCGGGTGGTGGATTACGATACGACCCACTCCCTCTCACTGAGAGGAGGCCTGTGTCTCAGCAGTGTGCAAATTAAGCTATGCTATGAGTTCTTGTCAAACTTATTGTAACTACCTAGATTATAAGTGAATAATGTGGGCTCCTGTAATTGGAAGCAAACACTAGTATAGTTGTCCCTGTTTTTGTTGCTTGCATGAGAGGTTAATTGTGATTATTATGATTTATGTGATCCAATATAAATAAATATATATAATATACTCAATCAAAACATTCGAGTCAAATGAATAGAAATCTTTCCTAACCTTACTAACCTTATTTACAAAATTACCTGTCTGGAGGACTACAAATTACTTTGAAAATTACGGAGTAAGTGTTTTTATTTTCACGATAAAAGAACAACAAGCAATCTGTTAAATTAGCGCCCACGATATTTTTCACCTTTGTTACTGGAAGGATGAGTTGAGAAAATACGTTTTATAAAAATCGGCTAAGTGCGAGTCGGACTCGCGCACGAAGGGTTCCGTACCATTATCTATAAAAATATCACGTTTGTTGTATGGGAGCCCCCCTTAAATATTTGTTTTATTTTAATTTAATTATTTATTTTTAAAGTGAATTTATAACTAAATATTCTGTGAATATTTCAAGCGTCTACCCGTTGCCGTTATCAATGTCGAGCAAAAAAATCACGTTTGTTGTATGGGAGCCCCCTTAAATACTTATTTTATTCTGATTTTTAGTATTTTTTGTTATAGCGGCAACAGAAATACATCATCTGTGAAAATTTCAGCTGTCTAACTATCACGGTTCATGAGATACAGCCTGGTGACAGACGGACAGACGGACAGACAGTCAGACAGACAGACGGCGGCGGCGGAGCCTTAGTAATAGGGTTCCCGTTTTACCCTGAGGATACGGAACCCTAAAAATGGACGCTGATTTATCATCAACCTCCATTATCCATCCATACATTATTGTCTTTTGGTACCTAGTTATATGTTTACACAATAAAAAAAGATTTTTTAAACTGTTAGTTCAACTACACATCAAGTTAATTTCATTTTCATTTTATCTTGTTTCGATATCGTTACCCTTCTCTCTGCTTCTGAGTTTCGCTAGCAAATTAAATTTGACCACAGGGTCAAATTCAATTTGCTAGCGTTTGATTTTCAATTTACTTTCGTTATACAGATAACGGCTGTAAAAGACGCTTAACGAAGCCGAGAGTAACTTGTACCTATGTATGTCACTGTGATATTTTTTTTTACTGGACCATACCTGGGAATCTTCTGGTTACGGAGATATTCATATTATATTCTCATTAGTACATAAGCTTATCTTTGACAATTCTCTAATTCTAAATTTACTTGTATGCTCACAAAAATCGCTAGACTTAATGTAATACGAAGACAGTGCCTCCCAAGATACAGGATGTTCCTAGTTTGGGGGGCAGGTTACCTATTCTTATTGGACTTCGACCCCATTGCAGTCACTACCTACCTTTTGTATCCAATCATTGTGTAATTTTACTATTATTTTATTTTTAAATTTTACTATTATTGTGTTATTTTTTTATTGTGTCTGTTTACCCTTTCTCTGTTATTGTCAAAGTTTATGTTTTCTGAATATTCTTTTTTATCATTTTTAGGGTTCCGTACCCAAAGGGTAAAACGGGAACTCTAATACTAAGGCTCCGCCGTCTGTCTGTCTGTCTGTACGTCTAAACATTCACTTACATTCACGTATTCACTTTAAAAATAAATAATTAAATTAAAATAAAACAAATATTTAAGGGGGACTCCGATACAACAAACGTGATTTTTTTGCCATTTTTATAGACTCACTCGCACTTGGCCGGTTTTTATTATTATTTTCTATATCCAACTTTGTTTGCTTTTTTTCACGAAAACAAGTTTTAAATGTTATAATTTAACTTTACACCACTTTTTTTACAACTGCTGTACCGTTGCAAATACCGGCACTATGTTATGTACTCACATTTCGCGTAAAAGTGATGTTTTAAACCAAATATAAAAATCGTTTACTAGCAATGATGTCTATTAGCTCACTATTACTTCGGGGATAGGCTGTAAGTACCCTAAGTGTAAGTTTGCAAGTGAGTAAACGTAACTAGCGCGTTTGCGTTAATATTTTTATTCTCACCCTTATAGTCTTAGCATTATGATCTATAGGTAAAATTTTAACGCAAACGAAATAGTTACGTTTACTCTGTTGCAAACTTACACTTGGGGTACAGAATACCAGCGCTGCGGTATTAGTTTTTTCAAATATCGCAGCAACGTACTTAACTATGAGCGATTTTGGCCTCACACAGGTCTTCATTTGTTTCCTTTTTTTTTGTTTTCACTATTTTGTGTATTTTGTTAAAGTTCATTGAGTTGTTTTCATGATTTTATTAGTTTTAATGTAGTTTTTAGGGTTCCGTAGTCAACAAGGAACCTTTATAGTTTCGTCATGTCCGTCGGTATGTCTGTCTGTTTGTCTATCCGTCTGTATGTCTTTCTATCTGTCCGTCCCCGGCTTAGCTCAGAGAGTCTTAGTACTAGAAAGCTGTAATTAGACATGGATATATATTAATCACGCCGACAAAGTGGTAAAATAAAATCTTGAAAAATTAATTATCTTAGGGTACCCTTGCACGTAAAGTGGGGATAATATATTTTTTTTTCTCATCTATTCCATGGTGTGGGGTATTGTTGGATAGGCCGTTCAGAAATATTGCGAGTCTGTGCAATTTATGTTTCGATTCAGGGATCCGTTTGCGTAATATTAAGCTTTAAAGTGCAAATTTTTGTTAGAGTCAAATGTGCCCCCAGCCAGCTAAATGGTTGTTTTGGATATGTGAATAAAATCAAGGCAGTAGTATTTATTACGAAATCAAAAATAAAACTATCACACCTAAGTAGGCTTTACAAGTTAACGAGTAATAGTCGACCAACTAACTTTGGCAGTTAGAGAACCGCACCGTATATTGGTGTATGGGAGAACATGTTTTTTAACTACAATGTTAAGTTTGTTTTTGGGATAAATTCATCCCAACTACGGAACCCTTCATTGTGCGTGGACCGACATGCACTTGGCCGGTTTTTTTAATTGTTGTATTTCCTCCCACCCACTTGTCGATGTGGTTCATGGATTGTCGCCTGCACGAGGATCGATTCCCAAACAGACACTTTTTGGACGACTTGTTGTGCCTGCATAGCTTTCAGCGATTCACAACGAATCGATACGCTTCCGTGCTGAATCGAACATCAATCAATGCTAACGAAGAAGTCCTCTAAACGCAGTTCAAACATCCGAAACCCAAAATGTTTAGGTAGGTACCGTACAAATCAAATAGACGAAAGCTTTTCTTCCGACATCTAATTGCTGTGGGGAGCAAGGCAAATCAGGTAACCGAAAATGTGTCATTTTTTAAACGGAGGCCTGTTGAATGGTTGTGAAAAACTATGCTGGTCTGAATGTTTGAGCACCAGAGAATTGTAAGCAATGACCATAATATATCCCGTCGTTGATTGTAACACATCTATAAATTAGGTAAAAAAAACTAGTTTTTTATTAAGTTCCACAGTATTTATAAATTGATAAACATATTATTCGATCGGTGTAAACACGGCAACACATCAAGCTAAACATTTCCAGTATATGCTGCTCGCATTGTAGGTATAGGATTTCCGTACAATGAGAGGTCAGCGTATATCTGGTGTATTCAAGATTCAAGATTCTTGATTCTGTTTACAGTACAAAAGAAATTGGTCCGTATCTTGGTAAACATTCAACAGATAGATAGCTGCAAACCCCATTTTATAAAACCAGAACTCTGCCTTGTATATACATACTTGAAATATGCAAATTCGCTCACAAACACCAAGACCTATACACTAAACGTGAAGACATACAAACAAGATACACACTACGACACAAAACACGACTAAATTTACCAACATCACGCTTAAAAATACACTCCACAGGCCCTCTGGTAATGTCAATAAAATTATATAATAAGTTACCCGAAACAATAAGAAATGAAAAAAAACCTCCATCTATTCGTGAACAAACTGAAAAAACTATTATTAAGTAAATGTTATTACAGTATAACCGAATATTTAAATGATTTATCCCTAAAAAACATGTAAAATACACAAAACCTAAATATTATGTTTTAGAATAAGTTAGATTTTAAGATAAACTGTGAGTCCTCGTCTCCACCTGCCATCTTTCTTTTGCTGTGCCCGACAGGGTCGACGATTGTTTTCTAATCAAATGTTTACCACCTAAGCATATACATTGTGGAATGCAATAAAGATTTGAGTATTGAGTTCTTTATTTGTGGAAACATGAGTACACATACAGAGCATGCAAGTTATTAAATACGTTGTAGTTTAAGACCAGTCATGTTTGGCCTTAGTGGCGTACAAATATTTAAATTTCAGTACCTAATAAAAGTTATTGGATAAGTATTACAATTACATAAGGACAAAATAATAAATAATAAATGTCAATTTTGTTAAGAATAAAATTAAATATATGGTCATCATTACGAAACAATTACTAAATGTCAATTAAAATGTATATCTTGTTAGTAAGAAGTTAATGTATACCTTGATGTGTAGCCGTGATTACATCTGATTCAAACTCAAAGTATTTATTTCCAATAAACCAATTACAGACACTTGATTCCATATTATAAAATTTTTCCGTAGTTACTCATAATGTTTACATACAATAAAGAATTCTAAAGTTCGTTTATAGCTACACTTTACGTCATTCAGTAATATTCAGTATTTATGTCATTACCTACGCAACTTGGCATCGAGTGGAAGCGCCGTTACGAAAACATGTAATAAATATTTACTACAGCTTCCAAATCTTCCAATATAGCTAACTTTATGTATTTATCTGATGGTTTAAATAGCATAATTATTAACTATGCAACGAAATGGCTTCAAAGTGGCTTTGTAGTCGCAGAAAGTCAGACCTAGGGTAATCGCATAAACTGCGAATTGTATTTCTACAACGGCTTTCAACAAGATTGACGTAAGCTTTTCATCCGCAGCTGTAGCCCGCAAAATTCAAATTTTCTCACGGTTTTGGCTATTTGCAGGTCTGTTTAAGGTTGTATCTTGATAAAAATATGATTCGCGACTATAACAGATATGTATTTACAGAATTATATACATTAGAACATTGATATAAAAGAATCATTAATACCTACATCTCTCTAAGTTAGATTTGTTCCATTGAATGACTTTATCATGAAATCATGACATTGGGGATCAAATCTAACTTAGAGAGATGTATTATTGATTCCAATGATAATAATTCTGTAAATACATTGTTGTACACGCACATACTTCATGCGCTGGTTTCTATCGATCCTGTGCGCGGTGGACATCGAACGGGCGTATATACACGTTAATATTATTTTATTGACGTGTAGAAAAGTGAGCTTGTTTATTTATTTGTTTCTTATGCTTTCACGCTAAAACGGCTGAATGGATTTGGATGCAATTTGACACATGGGTAGACCAAGATCTGGATTAGGACCTATGATACTTTTTATCCGATATTCCCACAGAATCGAAACTTATGCGGATGAAACCGCGGGGCGTAGCTAGTAAATTATATTTTATTCCAGTAGGTAAAAGCGGCCTACACCTTGACCAGACTTAGAACATTATCATATTATTGGATGGAAATGGTGAAGCAGAAAAGACAGGTCAATGACAAGAAACAAGTTTAATGTGACAAAGTCCGAATGGGATCCGTTTTCGTAAGGTGATGCGAGCCGAGCAATAGGTACTTAGGCCGTGTAGATATTTGTATTGTTTCATATCAAGGTAGGTACTTGTTCAAATTACCAATTCACCGCAGCTTACGGGTTACGAACATCTAAAAGATGGTATAGACTAAGTCAAGACTCTATTTTTATATATTTATTTATATATTAGACAGACCATCGCTCTATGAACAGATTCGCAAAAACATATCAGATAGGTACTCTCTAAAACATTGCCCTTCTTCTGGGGCAGTCTGGTAAAAATACAAAGTCTCATACAAAGCTATAAATATGTCTAGATAGACAGTCAAAGCTGTGAAGTTGTCGAAAAAAATTGCGTCCTTATTTTGGCCGCAAAATGCTCGCACGCTAGAATAACACAATGACGTGACGCGAGTGTCACACGTAGCTGTCAGGCACACCAGCCTATCAAAGTTGGTCTGTTTGTTTTAGTTCTTCTGTAGCGCGACACTATATCTAGACATTTATTTATAATCAAAACTAAACGGGTCGAAACGCTCGGGTCATGGGGCCCGAGTGCGCGTCTCCTTTTTAAGACGCTGACAACAGCTAAACCGCGTTCACTGTCAGACTTCATACAAAAGAAAGAGAAGCGCGATGACACAACGCTTGTAATTTATTGCAAAATACGAAGCAATTATCTATTTACTCGAAAATGAGTTCAAATAAAAAACAACCAAGTTCTGCATACAAATAAGACGTTCTTGTTATTAATTACCCAAATACTAACCGTACGTTGATATTTAAAACAGATATTTTGGATTGAAACTCAAAGTAAAGGGTTAGATTACCGTTAATTAGTATCGACATTTTTGTAACAACCAAGTTCTGAGAAGTATGTTCAAGAATAACATTTTTTCCGCTACCACAAACCATATAGATTTGGCAATTTTTTTGTTTAAGACAAGCCTTCTTTTATCATTTACCGCTTGTCAGCCTTAAGGAAATTTCTCGCCGACTGATCGACACTTCACATGACCAGAGGGCTGGCTCGATCTTTGGCCAAAGAATTAGCATTG
Source organism: Tiliacea citrago (assembly GCA_963921375.1). NCBI lineage: Eukaryota > Metazoa > Arthropoda > Insecta > Lepidoptera > Noctuidae > Tiliacea > Tiliacea citrago. The sequence continues at coordinate 27,886,921 of OY992780.1, forward strand.
CCATTCAACGTGGCAATGCTGCCAGTCTTCTGGGCACGTTACCGGATGACAGCAGTGCGGACGAGTACTTCGACGCTTACCTAAGTGTCCTTTTTTTTGTATTTTTTTTGTTTAGGTATCTCGTTAGTACCTAGTGTAAATTATAGTTGCGTGATCTATTGTATATAATGATTTTAATAATCAAAGGGGCCATCCCATGATTTGGGGTATTGTTGGATACGCCGATAGATGTTTAAAAATCATAAGGGTCTGTGAAGACCTTTTTTTAGATTCAGTGATCCGTTTGCGTAATATTAAGCTTTAATAGACCCCAGCCAGCTAAATGGTTGTTATTGGATATTATGTGAACAAAAACATAGTAGTAGTGAATATAACGAAACTAAAAGGAAAACTATCACAGCTAAGTAGGCTTTACAAGTTAACGAGTAATAGTCGACCAACTTACATTTACAGTTGGAGAATCGACCGTGACGCGTATCGATGTATGGGATAACATGTTTTTGAACTACAATGTTAAGTTTGTTTTTGGGGTAAATTCATCCTTACTACGGAATCCTTTATTGTGCGTGGTCCGACACGCACTTGGCCGGTTTTTTAGTTGCTAGCTCTACTCGCTTATCGCAAATCGCCGGCGTTAGGACACGTGCCTTAGCGTGGAGCCATACTAAAGTGTTCTCCCTAACCACGTGAATGGCTATGTTTACCATAGCAGTTAATCATGAATTCATATTTGCAAAACAATACAACTGTTAAGTTCTTGGTAACTTGGTAGCTGTGGGAAAATTACCTCACTGTTATGGCTCATTTTCATTAGTCGATAGGTAACTCGATCGATATAAGATGAGATGACTCATTTTAAAATGTGGATAACGTCGTTGTGAGCTACACATAGGTAATCTCTTTATTTTCTCACTGCCTGTTTATTAAGATTTTTGTATAACTGTTTTTTTTCCGAATTAAATAAATAAATAGATATACAACATGCGGGCTCCCGTAGACGGGTTAATGACTAATTTAATGTAAAATTCACACCCAATGAAATTGACCACTGATAATGGGCCTTCAAAGCAACTGCCAATCGTGTGGTGCAGAGTCTCCGTATACCGCAATAGTTCCCTATCGACTAATGAAAACGGATCCCAAATACGGGTCCTATTGCATGCTTTACAGAAATCTCCAGCATACGAGCGTTATCGATCAATGAAAATGAGCTTAAAGAGATTTTTTTTCAATTTTATATTTTGGGTTTTGTTTTCGGTGTGGAATTATCAATCAACTTCTCCCGCTCTGGGCGGAGCGGGGAGTGGGTGTCTGACTTTTACTGACTAAAACCCACCCATGTTCCTTCAGTTGCCTGTGTGCCAGGGTACGATATCCCTTTCGAACAAACTCGCAACCCTGTGTTGTTATTCCCCAGTTGGTGCTGACATCTCTATGAGGCGCGCGTGGAACACAACGCGCCGTCGACCCGGGCTTTGTCCTCATCGGACGGCGAGCTACCCATCGCTCACCGTCCGCAAGCCCGCACCTACGGTGGCCGGGAATCGGCCTGCGACTCCCGACACCCGGGGCGTGCTGCTACTGCTGCGGCTACTATTACCCCGTGTTTACACACATACCCACGAGTTGTGATACCTACTTGAAAGTCGTAAAAGACCCTAATTTGTTTACCGTTTTGACATGTTTTTGATCTGTAACCTCTTTCCTCTTGCTTGCTGTGGGAGTGATTTCGTGAAAAGGACGGAAGTGTGTAACAGGAAGTAACAGCTTGAACATGGAATAAGTCTGAAAGGGACCAACTTTTTAATCGCGAAAATGAAATATGCATCATACAGAGTATTCTTATTGAGCTGCACGATTACTGACAAATGCTTGCACTGATTGGACAGGTCCACTCAAGTGTGGTTCTTTCCTCAAAATACCATTTCTGACACGGATCTACATGGTCCTCACATGATCTGACCAGGATTATGTCTGGACTTTAAAAGAAACTTTGACCCCTGAGTTTGTTTCGCCATTAGGGGTAGTCAGATGGGAAATGTAGACTACATCTAGCTTATTTCTTATTTTTATACGACGTGTAAATGTGATTCCGATATCCTATTTACAGAATAAACGATTTCATTTCACAGTTTAGAACAGTAGGTACCTACCTATAAACTTTAGTAAGGAACAGCAGATTTTTTTTTCGCTATTTCGTAGTCTGTCCCATAATAATTAAAAGCTTTTCAGTTCAATGGCCTAAAGCACTCCTTAATCCGTTTGTCAGGTTAAATGCTAAACACCTTAAATCGCGAAAAAAGAAATCTACTGTTTCTTACATTTATGTTCACATAACTCGTCAAAATATGGGAGCAGATATTTTTTTTTTCGCTATTTATATTTTTGACCCATATTAAAAATTGATCATAATGATGAGTATAATGACCCCAAGAGATTTAGTGTATAAATAGATACACCTTATATATTACAAATGCAATACACTATAATTAATTTCAATCTATGTTGTGTGAATGAATAAATGAATACTTAATAATTAAAGAAATTATAAGTAAACATTGTGAACACTTTTGTACAAAGTAGGGAGTTTCCCAGGGTAGGGGGGGTTTAGGGGGTTTTTGTTAGTTTTTTTTTCTAAGTTAGCCTACAAACTTAATAATATATGTAAATAAAATACACCGTTGCTTGCTTGGACACCCTCTTCAACTTACTTCAACTTACTCCAACTTTTCAACATCGATTGCGTATAAATATTTTGTCGATGTGAATAAGTGCTTTAAATAATCTTTCACATCATATTAAAACATTTTCACTGAACCCTTTTAAAATATGTAAACATGGAGATTGTTACAGAATTTCTCTAGCAGTATTCATTACACATTTTTTATTAGTGAATCAGCTCGTTTCGTTCGACAGATTAGTTTTCCCGCCTAAGGAAAACTGACGCCACGCGCCAGTCGGTGACTTTTTGTTTTCGAAACGCTACTACGTCTGGGTTTTTTGGAGGCTCCCTAGTTTTATATTATAAACTAGCTCTTGCCCGTGACTTTGCCGTCTTGGTTTTTCTAAAATCAAAGTAGCCTTAGTTAATCCTTACAATATCAGCTATCTGCCAGTGAAGTCCCATCAAAATCGGTCCAGTCGTTTCGGAGAATTACCGGAACAAACAGACAGACGGTCATACATTTAATAAATCGTTTTATTGTTACAAGTACCGTATATACCTGCATTATGCATTTTTATAATGCATATGAAATAAAAATATAAGCTTCCTCATCATTATCATTAAAAAAAGATAAATAGATAATGATAGATCATCACTCCATAAAAACTTTAACTGTGCCAAATTTCATATTTTCTCCGTCCGCGTAATTCTCGTAAACGTGGGGTACAAAGTTTTCGCTTCACGTACCTATTCAATATGATATAGATACTAGAGCCACACCAGCGTCTTTTGTCACAACGCACAGGGTGATAAAGCTTCATAATTATGTTTAACTCGCTAAAAAGCTATCGTACTTAAGCGGTCACATTAGCAGCTTCGCAATTTTTTTTTAATGTACTGCCAAGGAATAAAAATCTGTTAAGCGCCTTAAGAGAGCAGCTGTGGCTCAGTGGTAACGGCAGCGACTTACGAGTTAGGTCGTAGGTTCGTACCCAGACATGGCAGGAGCTTTACTTTGTGTAAATTATTTCATCACCACTGCTCTCAAAACAGTGAAGAAAACGCGGTGGATTACGGCTCACTCCCTCCCACAGAGAAAGGAGATCTGTGGCCCAGCAGTGGGAACATTTATAGGCTGATTATGTAAGCGCTTAAGAGGAGGCTCTCTATTTTAATGTTAATTTGCATGAATATTCTGAAACAGTAGCAAAATTAAACTTTAGTATATGATTTATTGGATCTTTTTCTTTCCATGTTTAAGACAGTTACGTAATTGTAATATTTTCTCTAGATACATTTTTTATTTGAATATCATGTCTATTTTAAGGATAATTATAAAAACAAACAAGATTGTTTGGCTTTTATGTCTAAAATTAATACAGATAAGAAACAAGAAAATACAGGATGTTAAAGAAATTGCGTGCCATAGCTTAGGGGTAGGTTCAGAATCGATAAAAGAACCCAGTAAAAAAAAACACAAAAAAAATATTGCCCTGTATAGTTATATATTATTATATTATTATTGTTATATCCACCCACCAGATATTTTTTCTCTGTAACAATTATTACTTTAGTTATAAACGAAATAAGAATTGAGACTTACGCTATTTAGTTTCGTGTTCGAAGACGATCAAAGAGCGCACGCGATATTCAACTTTATTACTGTTAGCGTTTAGCTCATAACGGAGTGGCAGAAATTTGAATTAGACTGCCTGGTCTTAAGATTAATTTTTACTTTTTCAACTATGTGTCATTGCCAACATTTTGAATGGAAATTACGGTTCGGCAAGGTGACATGCACCCGCTATGTAGAAAAGGAATTTGTCTGAAAAATGTACATAATCGCTCCTTGACCTTGACCAAAACACCCGAATATAACTGCAATGCAGTCCGATCGTTCGCTGCGATATGATAAAGGCTGGTTACATCTGTGTGTACCGTTTCATAGCGCAAAACTTCGCTACGATTGTCGAGATATATTATGGCCCCAGCATTAGAAAATAAGTTATAACTACCTACCAAATTCTATCATCAACTAAATAATATTCTTTTAAAAGAAAAGTCACAAAGACCTTGTTCGTTGGAGCTACACGGAGGAATCCGACATAGTGACCCAAATACAAGAAACAAGGTTACAAAAAGATGATATAAAAAGCCATGATGACATCTTAGTGCTTATTTTTATTGGGGCTGATAGCATTGCTAATTATAGATGTTGGTAGTATTGCCAGCAGGTGAGGAGACGGGACATCGTCCGGCGAGCCAGAATAGTGGGGACAAATATTGGAATTATGAAAAGTACTCAATATTTTACTCATTACAATGTGTAATTAAGTCATTGACACGCAAACTGTAACCATAAATCTGTGCTAAGAGGAGGGACATTGACCCGCAAACTGTACACGGTAAATATACTCGGGTATAGTTTTTATGGGGAGAATCTATAAAAAAAAAATGTTGAACTACACAATAAATATTAACAAATCAAAATATTTTATTTGACATACCTACGCGGGCACTTATGAAACGTCAGAGGCTTAGTGCACGGTTCCAATTGGTCGTTTCCTATGGAGAAGAGCCGGAAAGAAACTCCTCTTTTAAAAATAATTAGCTTTTACAATGTTTTCAAATTACAGTGTTAATCAACAGCAAAGGCAGTGGACGGTTGAGCAAGACGCCGATAAGTTCATACCTCCCGTCATGGTACAAGAATACAATTCCGCAAATCGGGACTGATATAAAACGTACAAATTCCAAATAAAAATACTCATAAATAATACGTGTGTTCGTACGTAAAATTGTAAATAATAGCGAAGAAATTCAAGTCCTCAAAACCTCTATGGGCAAAAATACCATTAATTGAACCCTACAGAGTTCGTTGCATTTTTAAATAAAAAAAATCCAGTGAAATCTCGTTCGCACATGATAATGAAATTCGTTTGCGCATGTTAATTAAAGCCGAGCTTTTTGTCATTGTTCTGTATCAAAGGATACTGCCGCGAATGAAATGAAGGATTGTGTACCTACATGACTATGCTGGTTATTTAGTTAGATACGAGTATACCTAGACATTCGTAATATTTCCACCCTTTGACGGACTTCAGACTTTTAACGGAATTCCTACGTTCAATTACGACAAAGCATTGCCATCGATATAGTTTTAAACATAAGTCTTACTACTATTTATACATATTCTTTTGTAGCTATTAAAAGGTAAATAATGAGAAACTTATATCTTTATATGGGGTTTAAAGGGTTGACTACTGGTAGTCTACTGCTATTAGTCAATCCTTTAAACCCCATATAAACGGTGCCAGAATATTGCCTTATTAATTACTTACTGGGGGCTTAAAATGGACGCTTTATAAAACCCGCAATTCATCTGTTTGACAGCTGCTATTTGACATTAGACTTCATTATAGCAATTTATAATTTGTGGACCATTACGAATCTCCATACAAAACTGTCAAACAGATGAATTGCGGGATATGAATTGTACGCAGATCATATTTTGAATTGTCAGTTTGTGACCATTTTACGTATTTTAATATGATTGATAATATTATCATATTATGATTCTGCCAAAGCGTGCATTTTAGGCCCCTTGGGGCTGTTTCATTTACATTTGTAAATGTAACCGTTTGAGACACAAAAACAATTTTATTTTTTTACTTTATAATAAAATCGCATACAATTCTGGCATGAAAATTTTCTATCATTCAAAGTTAAAAAAGTCTTGAGAAGATTTCCGTATTTGCGCTGCCAGATATTTCATTAAATTTAGTGAAAGTCTTTTCAAGATTTTTACTTGAATCAACTGTATGAGGACGTGAATATCAGTGTTTAGACGAGGCAAAACAAGCATGCAATAATCGCCTTGCAATAATCTGTTTACAACAGAAGTCGCTTGCAATAATTGAACGTGCTTGGGCTTGGGCGCGAATTGGGCTTTACTGTATATCTGTTCTATTATTTTTCGTACTACAGCATTGAAAGTACCTGCCTCGGAAAGCACGTTAAACCGTTGGTCCCGGCTGTCATTTGTAGATCGTTTAATTTATTTTAATTAACAATTAAAATAATATACATACAATTATTCAACTATTTAAGTAACATGAAATTTACAGTTTTTACTGACTACGAGTACAATGGCGTTTATATTAACAGAAATTCAACCCATAGATGTGGCTTGAATTTCCGTTAACATTAACGGCTAAATGTGAGGACACAGGTGGCATAATACATTCTTGTATGGGCCGGGATAATAACGTACCGCTGTAAGCTGTAGTTTATAGAACCGATAAGCTATCTTTTTATAATTTGTAAGCTGACAGGCGCGATCATACACTGCCGCTGGTTTAGTGATTAAGTAGGTATTACCATAGTGTAAGATTATTTTCTATTCAGTGCAAATTAACAAGTGAGATTCTTTTCTACATAATCTACAGTGTATTAGTAACTTGTTTTATTATTCTAGTTATGTTCTATGTGAAAGATGATATGGCTGGAAACGGGGTAACTACCGAGATGATGACTAATAGAGAAGTATGGAAGAACAAAAAGCACTGAATCTATTTCGATAAAATTTGTATGGGACCACCTACCAATAAGAAAGAATCATCAAAATCAATTCATAATTGGCGGAGTAATCGCATAACAAACATACAGTCGAATTGAGAACCTTCTCCTTTTTTGAAGTCGGTTAAAAAGACATGTTGCGCAGACGCCAAATAAATTGGGTTAGGGGCAAGACAATGATGTTGAATCTAGTTAGGTATGTTCATGATTTTAATTAGACATCTCCTATCGAGTTCGGAACTAGTCTGTTAAACAGAAAAAAAATACCTTCGTAAAAACATGAAAGAAGATTTATCTCACAAATGTTTTAAAATTCAAAAATAGTTATAATAAAAAAACACTTAAACAGAACTGGCGAATGTTTGGGTGTACCCTACTATAGGTACACCACTGCTGAACCCTTCGGGGAAACAAGGCGTGATGTTATGTAAGTTTTAAAATAAAAATTACAGTTGTAGTATTGACGTGTTACGACATTCAATGATGCTCCGCTTCAGTGAAATAAAGCAACGTGTGTCCGCCCGCCATTAATCTCTAGAACATGAATCAAATATAATCGGTACTCGAGTTAAGAATGGTTTAATGACTAAAGCTTAAAATAATTCTTACTAAGCTGTTGTGTAAATATTAGGTACCTATATTGATGAAGCGCTGTGGCTGTAACAAACTATTCGTTAAGCATATTGACCTACAAATAGAGCAATTTAAATTATATTCCATTCACTATTCCGTTACATGTAATCTTAGTCAAAAAAGTTTTTATATGTAAACAAATTCAGATAGTACAAACCTACATCAAGAGCTTTCCTGAAACATTTTGCTAGATTAATAAACTCACTAAAATATAATTCACTTTATATTACATAATAAACTTTTATATAAATCGCTATGCAATATTTCCACCGTATCATCCTCACGGACAGGAGCGTAACAAATCAACCAGATACTTATACGACGTCAAAATATCTATAAAAATCACGCGACTCTTAAAAATAAGAGATTAACTCATTAATTTTATGACACAAATAAAACTGCGCACTACGGAGACGATAGTAGACACCTGTAGCATCCGGAGGGTTATCAACAGATTTCATGACACAAATAAAACCAATAAAGACCAGTAAATTCGCTCAGAAAAACCAAAAGCCAATCAATCCAATCATATCACACGAAATTCGAACTCAGCTTGAAAAATGTTACCGTTCGATTTTAGCGAGCCATGCTTTACTTTTCACGGGTACCCGACCTTAATTACATAACTAACGCTATAATACCTCAAGCACAACACTACACTGGGGCACTATCACTACACTACGTACGGGCGTAATGGTCTGAGGACCCAAGGTACGCCGAAGACCTCCTGAAGTATGGTTATAGCCAGCAAGAAATACCTGCTGTATATAGAGGAGTTAGACCGGATAGGTCTGCCGCCGGCATCGCCTTTGCAACAGTTGCTGCCCATAATGAGGGCGCATTTCGTTCGAATACCCGCGGAGCCGGGCGATAACTGCGCGAGCGCAGACTTATTTTCGTTGGAGCGACTCTAGCGCCGCGCGGTTCTGCACAGGGTCGCCACACGCGAGCGTCTGACGCGTCAGACAATGTTGCTACACTGAACGATTCGGGTTTATAGTTCGCGTTTCGCGATTTTATGTTCGTTTGTTAGCAGTTCCGTGTTTTGAGGGTTTGTTGTTAGAACTTATGTGGGAGGTTCGCTAGAGGAGTTTTAATACAATCATGACGGGATTGCGTGAAAATTATAAGTTTCACTCTATCCCGTGAGAACTAGGTATTTTGATAAAATTATACGTAGTAGCTCAATGCCACTGCGACCACCAACCACCAAACTTGTAGTAATTACTTTCTTTCATTGACACATAACATAACATCACGCCTGTAATCCCCGAAGGGTTAGGCAGAGGTGTACCTAATAGTACACCCACATTTCGCCAGTTATGTTTAGGTCCCATGTAATAGGGGGCGAGCCTATTGCCATCAACCGGGCACAAATCCAGACTCCGGGCTGCTTCTGAGAAACTCCTAATGGAAAATCCCAATATCACTTTGCCCGACCTGGGAATCGAACCCGGGACCTCATGCTCAGCAGTCGTGCTTGCGACCACTAGACCAACCAGGCAGTTTCTTTCTTTACTATGTAAGTAAATAGGATAGGTAAGTTTAGGATTGAAACGTTTTCAGTTGCCATGAATAACCAACGGGCGAGGAGATGGAGCTGGTGAGGAGATGGCGCGTGATGGATTACGGCCTGCTCCCTCTCTCACAGTGGCCTATGTCCCAGGAGTGGGAACGTTATAGGCTGGTTACGTCTAAACCCATGCATACTCAAATACTGCTGATATAACATAGTAAACGTCAGTATAGGTCTGCAGCTTGTCTTTATTCTGACATTTTTGCCATTGACTCTGTGAAAATTATCAAATTATCACCGGTATCAAAATAGATGCGCGATGTGTTTCTGAGAAAGATCTTCGGGGGAAAAAACACTACCGTAATATTCCTCTTTATAAAGAAAAACTTTAAGACAATAGGGGTAAGTATTGTTAAAATGTTTTAGTTTTTAATGAAACTCACTATGAAATAAATTATTTGAAAAAACCGGCCAAGTGCGAGTGGGACTCGCGCACGAAGGGTTCCGTACCATTATCCAAACAAATAGCAAAAAAAAATACGTTTGTTGTATGGGAGCCCCCCTTAAATATTTGTTTTATTTTAATTTAATTATTTATTTTTAAAGTGAATATATAACAAAATATTCTGTGAATATGTCAAGCGTCTACCTGTTGCCGTTATCAATATCGAGCAAAAACGAGCATAAAAATCACGTTTGTTGTATGGAAGCCCCCTTAAATATTTATGTTATTCTGGTTTTTAGTATTTGTTGCTATAGCGGCAACAGAAATACATCATCTGTGAAAATTTCAACTTTCTAACTATCACAGTTCATGAGATACAGCCTGGTGACAGACGGACAGACAATAGACAGACAGATGGCGGAGCCTTAGTAGTAATAGGGTTCCCGTTTTACCCTTTTTTTTGGGTACGGAACCCTAAAAAAAACACTCTTCTCCGGTCTAAAGGCTATTTTTATTTCAGAAATCTATGACAATGCTTCAAGAATTCTCTCATTGAAAAATAATAGGCTACAAAATTAAGAAGTACGAAAATGTTTTTAAGGCGGAGACGAAACATTTTCCTTTGCTTTTATAAAAGTCTCGTGCATAAAGAGTAGTCCAGGAAAAAACAATTGTTAAGCAAATTTACCACCTACGCCTTATGTATTATAGCCATTTAATTCAACTGTCAAAGCATGACAGTTATGATTTGAATATACGGACAAATTAAGATGGTATTAAATTTATTTAACATTTAATTTCAAAATTCGGACATAGTGATATCGGGTTCTGCCCAATCTAGGGGGTCCAAACGCCTCCTGCCGGAGGCTCTACGTGGGGATCGTGCGGTCCATGGCCCTTTACGGGGCACCGGTGTGGGCGCGTTCTTTAAGGCTGCGACCAGCACAGCGGTTGAACGCGTCCCAGAGAGAGTCCCCTCTTTGAGGAGTGGCTAGAGAGGCGCCACGGCGTCCTCACCTTCCGCCTGACGCAGGTCCTCACCGGACACGGTTGTTTCGGGAGGTTCCTGTTCAGGATAAAGCGGGAGGAAACGCCCGGGTGTCACCACTGTGTGGATCGCCCGGAGGACACGGTGGAGCATACGGTGGAGGTCTGCCCAGCTTGGGCGGAGCACCGCCGTGTCCTCACGGAGGCGATCGGCGGCGGCGATCTCTCGCGTCCGGCCCTGGTTCAGGCCATGGTTCGGAGCGAGAGTGCATGGGAGGCCGTCACCTCCTTCTGCGAAGCAGTTATGCTAGCGAAGGAGGAGGCGGAACGCGTGAGGGTGAGACAAGGTTCGCGCCCTAGCGCCCTTAGTCGCCGCAGGAGACGCCCCGGGCGTCGGGAGTCGCAAGCCGATTTCCGGCCACCGTAGGCGCGGGCCTGCGGACGGTGAGCGATGGGTAGCTCGCCGTCCGATAAGGACCAGGCCCGGGTCGACGGCGCGTTGTGTTCCACGCGCGCCTCAAAGAGATGTCAGCACCAATTGACGGGGTCCGATAGGACCAATGCCTGCCGGGGTTGCGAGTTTGTCCGAAAGGGATATCGTGGCCCTGGCACACAGGCAACAGAAGGAACACGGGTGGGTTTTAGTCAGTAAAAGTCTGACACGCCCTCCCGCTCCGCCCAGAGCGGGAGAAGTTATTTGATAATTTCCCACCCAAAAAAAAAAAAAAAAAAGTGATATCGGGTTTTTCCATTCGGAATTTCTGGGGGTTTACTCCGAACATAAATCCGAAGTATCGGCCGAATGTTCGGTCGTTTCTTTATTATAGGTACACCTCTGCCTAACCCTTCTGGGAAGACAGGCGTGATGTTATGTGTGTAATATCCCTGACTTTACCTCAGTATAAGTAGTGCTCAAAGTTCACTTTAGTTTAAACTGTACCTAATGTGCACAGGTACGAATCCATTTGTCTTTTAATTATCGCCGATTCACGCATTTCAGCACCGTCTGAATTTCGAAGTGATGTTTATAAAACAACTCCAGAGAATGCTAATTCACGTGCTTCAACGTGTTTTAAAATCTAGTTTAGATCTAACCTCAATGCCAATAAATGTCAATAATAATTAACACAAGTTTTTGAACGATAATTGGTTCACTGGTTTTAAAGTTCAATTTCAAATTGACGTCAAAACGGATACTAGGAAAGCATCAGTATCAAAATCAAAATATTTTATTTCACAAATGAATCTACATGGGCACTTATGAAACGTCAAAAGCTAGGTGCATGGTTCCAATTATTGGTCATTTCCTATGGAGAAGGGATGCCAAGAATAACCACGGATACTCTTTAAAAAAAAAATTGGCAATTACAAAGTTTTCAAATTACAGTGTTAATAGGTATGGACAGTACTTAACAAGATAGAAAATGGACTACATTAATCTAGTCTATTATTAGAACGTTCTCACATTCATAAAATATTTAAAAAAAACTAATAGATATTATTAAAATAATAAAAGTATAAACCTTGATTAAATTAAATTGTAGGTATAGGTTTAATGTAAAATAAAGAAAATATTATGTCAAGGAAGTAAGTAAAAAAAAAAAATTAAAATAAACATCGTAATTTGGGAACAGTTAATAGACATTTACATGAGGTACCAGGGAAGCCACCACTCGTGCAGAAGGAATTAATGCCAAACATTCTTGTCTTCAACGTAGTCTTTAATCTTATAACATGCTTTTTTGGTAACGACACGTTTGATGTGGGTTTTGAATTTTCCATCGCTAAGTTCTGTAACCGACTTTGGCAACTTGTTATAAAAGCGGATACTGTTTCTAAGAAATGATTTGCTTGTTTTAGTTAATCTAAATTTGGGTATCACTATTTCATATTTACTACGTGTATTTATATTATGGAAATCGCTTCTTATTTTGAAAAGTCCTATGTTTTTGCAAAGATATAAAATACTTTCTAAGATATAACGAGAAGGCAGAGTTAGTACATCAATTTATTTTAATTTGTTTCTAAGGGACTCACGAGGACCCATTCTATAGACCGCGCGGAATAAAAAATTAATCTCCCACAGCAGAACACCATAAGACATAATACTGTGGAAATAAGCAAAGTATACTAACCTAGCTGTGGCTATATCACTCAACTCCTACATTTTTCTTACTGCATGCAGCTGAACTTAATCTACCTGAAACAGCTTTAATGTGGGCACCCCATTTCAATTTGGAATCTAGAGTAATTCCTAGAAATACGGTTTCCGTAATAGCATCTAGTTTCTTGCCATCAAGTTTTAAATGGGTCACTTGGGGTAGGTGGGTGGATACATTTGATAGGTAATGAGAACTTTTTTTTTATTATTATTATTATAACGGCAGGAGAATGATGATGATATTATGATCAGAGGGGCTACTCCGAACATAAATCTGAAGTATCGGCCGAATGTTCGGTCTTTTCTTTAATACGGCTAACTATTGCTGACTACGGCGAAAAAATAAATAAAAAAAGCAGTCGAAGAGATAAGCCAAAGTCAAAACTGTGACTTGAAGTCGGGTAAGGAATCAAAGTCAAAAAAAGAAACTATGGAAGTTATAAGAAGGCCGAACATTCGGCCGATACTTCAGTTTAGCGCTTCGGAGTAGACCCCCTGGATTCGGTGTTTCTCTCATTATAGCCTAAAACTTAGTCTTCGTCCTCTGTTTATTGGTGTTAACTCTAAATACTCTCGTACTAAAGTTCTAGCATCATCTTGTTTAAATCGCAAGCATGTGAGCAGCCTTCCTTTGTCACATCCCTGACACATTATAAGAGCCATACACCTGTACATAACATAATACGTCATTACACTAGTATTCTCCGAATAAACAGCACAGCCTGTGGTGGCCCAGTGTTAACGGCCTCGACTTACGAGTAGTCGTGGGTTCAAACCCAGACAGGCGCTTTACTTTGTGTAAATTATTTTCATCACCACTGCTATGACAACGGTGAAGGAAAACATCGTGAGGAAACCGGCATGTCCTAGAACTAAAAATTTGAAGACTTTATAATAATTTAGAAGAATTTATAATATTATAAATATACGTAACATAATATCACGCCTGTAATCCCCGAAGGGTTAGGCAGAGGTGTAACTATAGGTATAGTACACCCATTTTCGCCACATATGTTTAAATCCCATATCATAGGGGGCGAGCCTATTGCCATCAACCGGGTACAAATCTACACTCCGGGCTGCTACTGAGAAATTCCTAATGGAATATCCCATTAACACTTTGCCCGACCTGGGAATCGAACCCAGGACCTCATGCTTAGCAGTAGCGTTTGCCAACACTAGACCAACGAGGCATTACTATAATGCAATCGCAGTAATGTAATAATACTTTAAAAGGTGTATCTCTTAGATTATATAGTGTATATATTCATACACGAAATCTCTTAAGGGGTCATTCTTCTCATCATTATGAACAACTTTTACTATGGGTACAAAGGTAAAATCGCGAAACACAAATCAGCTGTTCCCTACATTTTGACGAGATATACAAACATAAATGTAGGGAACAGCTGATTTTTTTTTGCGATTTCAAGTTTGTCCCCATAGTAAAAGTTCTTCATAATGATGAGTGCAATGACCCCTTAAGAGATTTCGTGTATGAACAGATACACCTTATATAATAATATGTATATAAGTTACGATTAAGTATGGATAGCTTAGGATTATGAGATAAATTGTCAAACAATTAGAGAGTCAGCTTGAAGAACTGACAGGTGTCAATATATAAAAGGTAAAATATTATCTATAAATTGATTTTATGATTTCAATAATTACGCTTTAAAAGTAAATAGTATTTTATTCATTAAAGTAACTCTTCCACAGTACCTAAGTTGTGTAGGTACTTAAATAAATCCCCGGCATACCCCGAGTTATCAACCCGCTACCACCTAGCACTCTCTAAGCTATTCTTATTTAATTTGTGACAAAACGAGAGAATACGATACAGAAACTGGCAGGCAGGGTGACAAATAATAATTATGCTTTTTTTTGTTGTTGTTCAGCGATGGCAAACAAGTCTATTTTTTATTGTTACAAAATTGGCTTGCTCTTGAACCCGATCTCGTCTGATGGAAAGCGATGGATAAGGTCTGCGATGGGACGAGCGTGCCCATAAGATGCATGTTCACTCTAGCTTTGAAGGCTGACGGGTCATATGAGGAAGGGAACACAGACGCTGGCAAAGAGTTCCACGATGTGGGCATGCGCATAATAAATGGGAAGGAGAAGAGCATAGTACAGCCGTACGCAATTGGTTGATATCACAACCAGCCGGTTGTGATATCAATATTACTCTGCAGAACGTCTGGTAGTCCGGTAGTGAAAGGGAGATGGTTGGATCAAGTCGTGGAGCTCCTGCGTACACTCTCCAAAGTACAGTCTGTAGAAGAGCGACAGGCAAGCCATATTATGCCGATGAGCCAAGCTTCAGTCCACCTGACGGTCTAAGCACTTGTTACCATTCCAGAAACAAAGCAATGCTTGTCAATATACTATCATGGATGTATGGGTAGGACGGTACAGGGAGTACCTATTGGGTATGGCCCTACAAGCCGGACCTCGGTGATGCAGTTTGCCAGCAGAAAAAGGTCTTCTCCGATCGTGATCCTTTACAAAGAGTTCTACTAGTAGTCAATTGATTAATAATAATCAAGGAATGTTGACATACTTACATATCAAATTAGGTACTTAACGGTAGCATGCGCATGCGCAAGTGCGCAGGCTCCTGTTCCTTTTATAAAAATGGGGCAAGGCAATGGCTTCTAAACTAAAAGCAAAAAGCTTTTCGAAGAAATCAAGCTCCTAAAATTATATTGCCTAACAATGATCTGACTATAAAAATAAACTGCCAGGAAACGAGTTCATGCGCGCGCCAACAGATGGCGTTAAACAAACAAACATTTACTAGGTCACAGTACTAATGCGTTTTCACAGTAACAAGCTAGATGGCGCTGCGACCGTCACGGCTTGAGAGTCTCGCTCGCATTTATTTTTGGTTATAAAAGGTAAACAGGTTGGCAGGCATCATTCTAATTTAAACGTTTTATAACAGTCCGATAGTCCGGGCGAAATTAGGGAAGTTCAGTTACCTACAGCTATGTTTGGCGCTTATTTTTAATTAGATAAGATCTCTGGCTTGGGAGCGAAAAGTCAGCTGACTATTTTACACCGGGTGCGGTATGCACGGGATTCTATACATACGGTATTTCTACAAACAATTATTACTTCTAATACAATTGAAATACTCGTGCAACTAATACTCCATTTGAAATAAGATTAGACATTTCAATAAACCTTTTTAACTCGCTTTTTTTACAGTCCGTTCAACCGATTTTGACTTCTATTCCATTGTAAATGCCTTCACTTCCATGGATGTCATTAAAAGCAAAAACGTGGTCACAATACCAACTGTTTATTACAGCTGCAATTTGTCATGCCATCAAAGCAATAGAAGTCAAATCGGTTGAACTGACTGTAAAAAAGGTTAGATAGGTACCCCAATTTTTAGATGGATTTAGATTTCTAATCTTATTTCAAATAGAATATAGGTTTAGAACATTATTATTTAGATCAAACGGATTATTGGTGATCTATTTGCACTTAAACTGATAATTATGATTTCCTATTCGATTAATGAAAACATGATCAGGCGCATTTCTAAAATAAAAACGTTAGCTTTTAAGTTTGATCTATTTTAACCAGATGTAGTTTAATATCAGTTATTGCAATGGATATTAACGATTATTGCATGAAATCTAACATATAGGCAGGCATTTCATTCACATTTTACAATAACATATTATTTTAAATATCTATAGTATCTAGTCAAATCTAAACTCAAATATTTCATTTTCACTTCACAATCAATAACATGATAAATATTTAAAACAATCTATATAATTATATAAACGTACATGACAAAGTTTGTGAGAGACTTATCTGGTGAAGGTCTGCACTAGGAATATCTGAATAGCAGATCACCAGCACAAGAAACCGCAGCGCAGAAAGTAGGTAGCCACTTCAAAAAATGATCCATAATAATGAACTGATTCCGTAATTTAAAGCAAAATTCAACAAACAAAAAGCATAAGTGGGAATCAAAGAACAATGCAAACTAACTGAACACAACACTACGTTGCAAAACTACTGTAAAACTACCTTTTGTTGTGCCATTAAATTAATTATCCAAACAATTAGAATGAACAAGATCTTCTTGTGTTTTAGTTGGTGGTGCAGACAATGTAGCCGCAGTCCAAGTTTCCCGAGCTTTGTTATTGTAAGATTAACTAATAGGTTGTGAATATCATGTTGCATTGAAAAGTCGGTCAGTCATTATTTTATTTTCAAATAAATCGTTTTATCAATACTTTCATTAATTTTAGTCATAAGTAAGAATATTAAAGCCGTCAAGCATTTTATTACAAGGTCGATCGATTCACAGTCACCTTAAAATTTTTTGATGTATTAAATTATGTTTAATTATGTTTTGAGTTTCATCACCCTATGCACAAAAGACTTGAAAATATCATACTGTTTTTGTTTTGGAAGAAATATTTACGGTTTATAAGATACACTGCTTTAAAAAAAAACACCTTTTTGACAGTTTTCAAGAAACAATGATCAAAATACACTTATCTACATTAAGGCCGTCTTGTAGTGCGGTGTGTAGCCGGCTGTAACTGGCCGGCCCCAGCCCCCCAGGCCCCAGGGTGTCGTAAAAGGCGACTAAGGGACTTACGAATGGGCAGCAGCGTTCTCTAAGCATTTTAACACCATACTGCGATCGCCAACCCGCCTGCCAAGCGTGGCGATTATGGCAAACACCCCCCCTTAGGGGGAGGCCCATGTCCAGCAGTGGACGTCTTTTGGCTGAAATTATGATGATGATGAATTTAGTTGGATGCATATAGGTATAACAAAAAATTATTTAAAATAAAATAGTTTGCTGATCGCACGGTGTACGTTTGCAAGTACTAGCAACCGTGTGACTAGTCAATGATCAGCGAACGGAGGCTCCTAGCTGCCCGCGCTCTGCAGAGACACAGGCTTCCTCTCTCGGAAAGTGTTCCACTTTCAATACCACCAACAAACAATTGTGTGTCAGCAGCACTGAAGTGAGAGTGGTTTGTTTCGCTATTAGTAGTCAGATAGGAAATGTCAACTCCATCTACTTAATTTTTTTCATGGTTATCATGTTTCCTCTAGCTCTCTGTGGGAGTGATTTCATGAAAAGGGACGGAAGTGCGTTACAGAAAGTGACAGCTTGAGCATGGAGCTTGATTAAGTACTTTTTTATAGCATTGAATCAGTAAGTACTTTATTATAGCACTGAAGTAGTGTACTACTCGTGGAATTAGTAAGTACTATATAGATTGTATGTATTAATGATGTAACCAATACTTTGTAACAATATTTTGATTTAAAAGAGTGTCCGTGGATTTTCTTGCCCGTTCTTCGCCATAGGAACCTACTACGCTTTGGAATGGGCAACTAGCTTCATCTCTCTGACTGACCGACCCCTTGACAATTCAAAAGTGCCTTTTTGGTTTCAGTTTTGCTTTTTAATTTTTAAGATTAATTTAAGTTCCTGCTCAATTGATTATTACCAAGATGAGATGTCAGATGTTACATAACGTACGGGATGACTGTAACGCCCGGTTTCCACCAAAGCGGAGAAGAACGAAGAGGAGAGGAGATGTTTAACAAACAACCAATAAGATACCGTTACCGTACCATCGCATCGAAATAAGGATATCTTATTGGTCGTTTACAAACATCTCCTCTCCTCTCCGTTCTTCTCCGCTTTGGTGGAAACCGGACCTAAGGTTTTTTTTTGCCCTAAAATTTAATCTCGATAGCCTATTCACAGGATAAACAATTCCATCTCAACTAGATTACTCTGGCCCAGTAGGTGTCCCACAATTAAACACGTTTATCTACCAAACTTGACAGATGCACTGCCGTGCACCGCTCAGATATATATAACAGATAGGCAACGGATTCAAGTCTATTTACGTGGCCGACGGCCGCAAGATGGCGTACGAGTAGCTCGATTTATTTTCATTGAAGCAATAAATATCAGTTGCAATCGACAGAGATAATTCTTGTATAATGAGTGCCCATCAGCTATTGGTAAAACAGAACTGAATACATGGAGATTATTAGGTTTAAACTGAGATTTCGGTTATAGTATTTATTTAACTTTGTTGTAAAAAGTATCTAATTAATGACCTAATTAATCAAAATATCAAAATCAAAATATTTTATTTCACATAAACCTACATGGGCACTTATGAAACGTCAGAAGCTAGGTGCACGGTTCCAATTGGTCGTTTCCTATGGAGAAGAGCCGGCAAGAAACTCCACGGTTACTCTTTTATTTTTAATGGGCTTTTACAATGTTTTCAAGTTACAGTGTTTATTGGTATGGGAGGACAGTGTAGGCCCGTCAACAAGTACCAATCGGAAGCTGCTCTCATGTTTACAAATGGCGTTTTACTTTGTGAAAGTGAAAGTCAAGTAACTTATTTACAAAAAGGCACTTTTGAATGCCAACATTTACAAGAGAAAAAAAATATTTAATAAAGTGACCCTTTCCAAAAGGTATTTTGGAGAAGAATGGGCACCAACTCCATAGGTACGAGTCTCACTCAAGGAAGTACGGAGTTACAATACAATGCCAGTTTATACTGGTTTTTTTACCACGGACTTCCTGCCTCCTGAACTTAGATATTACAAGCCCTACAGGCTCACTTAAACTTCTTCAAAACAAAGGAAAAAGATTGTACGAGTATTTAATAACCACAAATTACAAAGTGAAATCTTAAACTATACTGTTTACAGACAGTACGGCCTTCTAGATACATTTTGAATGTGGCATTGACGGCGTCAACTCTGAAAAATCGATCGATCGATTCGCGATTAACACTCAGTGACCTATTCTAGTACTTTACAGATTGTTTAGAGCTTTACACTGCTAGCCATTGGCCTTCCTAGGACCCGTCATCACATCATAAACTCACGCCTTCATGGGGGTAGGCAGAAACTACAGATCGGGTAAAATGGCAGCAGGTGACTTGCACAGTCAATAATGGGCCCTCGAAAACGGGCGCTAACACATAGTGACGTAGCGACAAGAATCAAACAAGCCCAGCGCCCGGAAGATGATCAATATCTCTACCAGCAGTTACTGGAACACTTCCTTCCTCCGACCTCGTCGACCTTTTACGAATCTCCACTCAAGCCAGCCAATAAAGGCAAGAATAAGGTGGGAGCTCTGCTCCTCAAGCCAGAGATGAGGAACAAGACTTCTCCCGGGAGATAGGGTCCATGGGGTCACTAATGCCCATTAGCGCACCACATGCTGCTCTGCGTTTCTTTATCTCTCTTGGTCTGGCTCTTTACCCTAGACCTGGTCCGGCAAAGTAAACTCTACCGGCACAGACAATTCGGAGCGCGCAAGCCCCACTACGACGTCAACGTAGAGATACGGCGGTGGTGGTGTTATTATTATTATTATAAATCTAACAAAAAATTGTGCAACACAGAAAACAGTTAGAAGAGTATTTTAAAAATAAATGATAATGTTTAACATACATTAATAAAAGAGGGAACTATCGTAAAAATCTGAAATAAATGTAATTTGTTTATGACATATTTTTAAACAAGAAAGTGTCATCTATAAAAACCCGCTTTACGATTTGTTTACCTTCAGTTAATTACCTAAACCAATGGAGTATAAATAAAGTATGAGCATTTAATAAAGTCGACCAATTTAAGTACTTGGGGCACTTACTTACCGACGACCTTAAGGATAATGCAGAAAGGGACCGTAGGGCACTGGCGGTCCGAGGGAACATGTTGGCCCGAAGATTCTCTCGTTGTGCGAACCAAGTCAAAATCACCCTGTTCAAGGCGTTTTGTCAAGGTCTGTATGCGGGGGTCTATGGGTCAGCTACACCAAAAGATTGCTAGATGTCTTACGCATCCAATACAATAATGTTTTTATGATAAAGAAAGAAGAAAGAACATAACGCAAAGAAATAAAAACACGAAAGAACAAGATGAGGGAAAATATGCGTCACATTCACGCAAAACGGCCATCGCTCAGCATAATGCTGCGACCCTATGCGAGACAGAGCCCCGGCGCTGGTTTTCAGCGACAGCCGGCGTCGACGTGATGACGTCAACCGGTGCAGCATTAAATGAGATTCTGTTCTGATCAGTTATTTGAAATACTTAGGACTATGTGACACTTCACATGGCACCCGACATACTGACAAATATTGACCTGCTATTACCGCTCAGATGCTTCTTGTAGTTCCATATTAAAATGGACGTTGTCTCTGTCACCTCTGACCTAGACTAAGGTCAAGAGCAAACCCATCGCAAAAAAAAAATATAAAAATAAAAAAGATCAAATTCATGAAAAGTTCTCATGGTCGTTTTTCTCAGTCGATCGTTTTGTGTGTGTTTTGTGTTACTTTTAGTAGTTTTACGGCAGATTTTTTAATAGTCTGATAAATTATATCTTAAGAATAATTCAGGTAAAAGACTGACTATTGTAGCTCTGCCTTGTTTCGTAGAGGGATCGCTACGCAAGCGCGCTACGCGCTACGCTGCTACGACTCGTAGATTTAAACGTAAAATAACAGTTACTCGATAAGATATAGCAACAATTCCAGACTGAATTTAACTCACTAAAGTACGCGAAGAATCTCTTTGTCATCTGGCACTGACTGGGAGGAACTATATTAAATACCTGCAGACAATAAGCTTATTTCCTCGCTAGTTCATAAAGGAATCTAGTTTGATACTCCAGCAAATACCTGTGTACCTATTAAAATTAACAAAATGTAATTCCACGGAAACAAAATTTTAGATTTTTTATCTTTGGTGCATTTTTCAATATAATTTGTATGGTACTACAAATGCGCGGATTAAATCATCAGGTATTTTTGTGTTAAACGTATTTTTCTCAAACATGCTTGGAAATTCGAGCATTATTTTGACAACCTTCTTCGATATAAATCGAAAATCCTGTATTTGTCAAATACATGCGAGCAGCGGCCAGCAATGTTAGTATGAAAATCCATATCAGTCGTGTTTAGCGGCCGAATAAATTACTATGAAAACTCATATCTGTCGTGTAATTTAAAAATGGAACGAAGAACTTTTTACGTCGACACATGGCAACCAAGGAGCTTATCAAAGATTTTATTTAAATTTCAAACCGGCTTGCAAATAGAGCTGTTAAAAGTAAAAAAGAAACAAATTAACATATTGGCGCGTGAAAAATTATCGTTGTTAGTCATTGAATCTGGAATTTATAAATAATTTACTTAGTATGAATTTCCGCGCTTATTTCAGAACAGCACTATACAAACCTTGGCCGCAACCAGGCATTTATGGACTCACGTATGAGTGCCTCGGCTTCGCCTCGGCCCACATTTTCACGTTCGTGTATGCCCCTTTTGCCGGCCGCTACAGTAATGTTTGTTTGTGACGGACATGATAGACGTAAGTTTTCGTTTATTATTTGCACAAACGCATAGTACGAATCTGTAACCCTTATATAGTCTTCTATTTATTCTATTTATCCGACTATTGTACTGAAAGTTCAATCAATTTTTGTTTTGTAATCCCATCGCTAATTCCTAGTGCCATACAATTTGGATATCCTCTGACGTTGGAAATAAACTAAATAAATAACGACATAAATGCAAAATGATACGTATATGAAAACTTTCTGTTAGTTTTTAACTAACGGTATGCGGATACGGATAGTAACAGTGTGTTATTTAACAATTCCCGGTAGCTGTAATCAAAAAGTGACAGACAGTGCTCAACTTCATCAAAAGCTTTTATTTGAATAATATTTATTAACAAACTGATGTCTGCTAAAACTATCACAGAATAAATAAGCTTCTACTGCAGTAGGTAGATATTTTATGTGTAATTTACAAAGGTCCGCAAGACAGGGGTCACCACGTTCTCCCGTTCAAAGCGTTAATTCGGAGTACTTATCATCCGATCCAGCAGCGAATCCACTAAATGCAAACGTTTTGCTTCGAGTCACAGATAACAAGAAACTACGGACACAGTGACACAATAGCAGATACGAGTACCTACTACCACGCGATTTTGAACTTTTAAGCTTTAATATTACAGTATAATTTCAAATGATTAGATTAACATTAAAAAGGGATATTTTTGAGCGCTAACTAAATGTGTTATTGTTTTTTTTTAAGTAAGTAGTTTTTAAAGCTTGTTTATTATATTACGTAACTGTACCGGTCAACACTTCAACATAGATAGATAGATATTATCTTGTAAAATGCGTCGGACATGGTCGGACATCATCGGACGATACTCGTACCGGTTGAAGTATATGTACGAGATATGTGCTAAGATATTATGTACGAGATACGAGTATGTGCTAAGATATTATGTACGCATTCTATTTCACATTAAGTTTGGTTCGATCGGCCGACGATGTGCGAGCATAGTTCAGCCGATGACGGATTAGGTGTATTCGAACCGAGAATATTATGTCGAACGGTATGCGCTGTATTGGTATTAATTTTAATGAGCTCAGCAAGATCGGTATCTGGCATAATTACTATTCAGCTATACTGAATTTTTTGTCATTGAAATATCATTTAAGTAATACGGCTATCACGAGAACTGACACTTCTGCCTATCCATTAGGTGCAATAGCGCGACGATAGCGCGTAATAAATTTCCATCACAGTGATGCATTTATGCACAAGAGAATTTCAATGGAGGTTGAATTCCGGTGGTAGGTAAGTATATAAATCTTGAACACGTTGCGATGCCAAGCGATGGAAATATTAGGTAAGTGTGTACCCAGACGGCTAGCTGAGAATTGAATCCTTACGCATGTTTGGCGAGTGGGGTGAGCACACGGTGAGCAGCATGTCGATTATGTAACCATCTCGCCGTGAAAAATTAAGTGAAGTGAGCGTGGAGTGAGCTGTCAGTGTCATCCCACCTGATGCTAGGGATGGACTAAATATTACATTTACAATCATAAAGAAGATTTTAATAATACGTTTTAGAAATAGTATAAAAAATCTCGATTACGATTGTAAATGTAATGCTTGGTCAATCCCTAGCATCAGTGAGATGACACTGACAGCTCACTCCACGCAAGATTTCACGGTGAGATTTTTACAGAATAGCACCGCAGCAGTGCTATTCTGTAACCATCTAACCGTGAAAACTTAGATGAAGTGAGCGTGGAGTGAACTGTCAGTGTCATCCCACCTGATGCTAGGGATAGACCAAGTATTACATTTACAATCATAAAGAAGATTTTAATAATACGTTTTAGAAATAGTATAAAAAATCTTGATTACGATTGTAAATGTAATGCTTGGTCAATCCCTAGCATCAGTGAGATGACACTGACAGCTCACTCCACGCAAGATTTCACGGTGAGATTTTTACAGAATAGCACCGCAGCAGTGCTATTCTGTAACCATCTAACCGTGAAAACTTAGATGAAGTGAGCGTGGAGTGAACTGTCAGTGTCATCCCACCTGATGCTAGGGATAGACCAAGTATTACATTTACAATCATAAAGAAGATTTTAATAATACGTTTTAGAAATAGTATAAAAAATCTCGATTACGATTGTAAATGTAATGCTTGGTCAATCCCTAGCATCAGTGAGATGACACTGACAGCTCACTCCACGCAAGATTTCACGGTGAGATTTTTACAGAATAGCACCGCAGCAGTGCTATTCTGTAACCATCTAACCGTGAAAACTTAGATGAAGTGAGCGTGGAGTGAACTGTCAGTGTCATCCCACCTGATGCTAGGGATAGACCAAGTATTACATTTACAATCATAAAGAAGATTTTAATAATACGTTTTAGAAATAGTATAAAAAATCTCGATTACGATTGTAAATGTAATGCTTGGTCAATCCCTAGCATCAGTGAGATGACACTGACAGCTCACTCCACGCAAGATTTCACGGTGAGATTTTTACAGAATCAACCTGCTGTACACGTCCATTGGAAGGAGGATGATTACATTATCCTGCCTTCGTCTTGGAGTCAACGCAGTACGTTTTCGATCAACTAAGTCAGCCATACTCAAAGTGTGTTCCGCGGAACCCTAGGGTTCCGCAAAGCCTCTGTGGGGGTTCCGCAAAAATACTGGTCAGAATAAAAAAATAATACTAAAGGAGTGTCTACCTACTATATTTTATTTTACTCTGGTACCTGAGTAACATAATATCAATCTAAATATTTCAAAAAAATATGTAAATTTTAATGTCAAGTAATATGATTATTAATGAAGAATACACATAAAACCATTTTTGATTACTTTAGGGCTCCGTCAAATATTTCGTTTTCGAAAAGGGTTCCGTCTCCAAAAAAGTTTGAGAACCACTGATCTAAGTATTCAGATGTTATATATGTTAGAAAAGCTTTTCCTACTTATTTTTTGTGCAAAAGAAAGTCGGGTATGCAAATAAAACCTGGCTTTAAACTCACATCATGCATATCCCCATCTGCGGAAGTCAAATAAAAACGTTACACACGAATGATCATTACTTTGTAAAAATCTAGGAAAACGATCTCGGCATAGCGCTTCATATGAAATGTTCATACGAAAAATAAACATACACGTACTCGTACTGTACACATATTATTTATGAATATTTCTCCGTAATGCGGGGAAACTGACGAACGAGTGAAATCTCGCTAACTACCCTTCGGAGGACCTAGCACGAACGTGTGACGTAAACAAAAGGTAAAACTTCTTATTCTATTTTTTTATTTATTTGAGTACAAAAGAAAACGTGTTTTACCAAAAACTTTATTACTTCCTAATCGAGTCCAACTGACACCGTGTTAGGAACGCATTCTGTCGGTGGCCGGAATATTTTTTTTTTTACGACAAGATATGAATAAAGTCTTAAAACATAATAAATACGTCATGCCTGTATTCCCATAAGGATTAGACAGAGGTGTACTCTTGTCACTTCGTTTTTTTTTATACAAAATGGGCAACGAGATGAAACGAAAAACTGATATTTTCATCTCGAAATATTATAATTATGCGGGGTTTTTAAAATATGATAAGTATATCAATCTACTCCTGGTAATGTATTCTCAACATTTGAAAATATTTCGAACCCTCTAACTAAATGAACTCTTTTTTTTGTAAGTACAATTACTGTTAGGATCTCGCCATGATTCTTTAAGCTTGTCTGAACGAATGAATGAAAAATACTTGGCTGCAAATTGCAATAAAAATTGCTAAGTAAGTAGTTTCAGTCGGATGGAGTAATTCCGTAACACACCATCAGCAGCAATGGGTTTCATATTGACAGTCAACATTAATTGAGACCAATAATAATATTGATACAGACATCGTCATGTTATTGAACTGTTAGTGGTTTTACCTACCTACATACCGTCAACAAGTCAATATTATTGTAATATCCTACTAGGTACTAATACTGTAATATCCGTGTCTAATATGAGGAATGCTGTTTCCTTTCCTGAAACCAGAAATAACTTTGTCAATGTCAATGCAGACTGGATTGTCGTTGCTAGCCATCAATAGAGAATTTAATCATTGCCTTTATTGGTTAGTTATTTGTTTTGTTAATGTTAGTTATTTTAGATGTTTCATCTTTCCTCTCGCTTTCAGTGGGTGTGATTCGTGAATAGGGACGGAACAGTGTAACAGGAAGTGACAGCTTGAGCATGGCAGTAAGTACATTATAATAGCATGGAATTAGTATGTACTATATAGATTGTAAGTAGCGGGGGTCAAAGTTCGACCAGTGCGACCACTAGTACCTAATTAATAATTATTCTGATAAATAAATCAGTATTTAGCTTTTTAAATTTTGAGGTTAATTTCAGTCGCTGCTCCATTGCTTGTTTTGCTTCCAATTCAATAGGTGAGATGTCAGATGTTACTCATATGCCACTTTTTACTTGCTTTATCATTTTACATAATATTATTTTGTTTGAATCCTTGGAGCATTTTGGTAGCATTCATTGGTTTTGACTTCATCGTGTCGTAAGGTTGTCACTGGTCACTGATTTTAAGCACCACAGAGCATATGGAAATAATTTAACGAAATGCAACATAGTAGTGTGTAAGTATATGTGATAGATTTAAGGTGTTATAATAAATCAATAAAAAAGTAAAAGTCGACAAACAACTTTCCTACATGGTGACCAT
Source organism: Tiliacea citrago (assembly GCA_963921375.1). Lineage (NCBI taxonomy): Eukaryota > Metazoa > Arthropoda > Insecta > Lepidoptera > Noctuidae > Tiliacea > Tiliacea citrago. The sequence goes on from OY992780.1 coordinate 27,914,045, forward strand.
TTAAAGGATAGTCTGTTTACATTAAAGTATTAATGAGGTTTACAAGATTTCATCTAAACCCAAGCTAAAATATCAGCGTCACTACAAATTATGATACGCGAGAAAGAGAGAAAGTATTTAGCTTCAGTAACGTTTGGCAAACGACGGTATTACTCATAACTCATACACCACATGTAGTTAGATATATGTATAGCATAATACCTATGCTTAGACATACCAACACACAATACAACATGTATCTTTCGATCGAAAGCTAACTGACATTGACAACCGAAAAAACATCGCCGTTAAACTCCGTTAAGCAATTTAATAGCTACATTAAAAAAATATATATATATTAAAGCGAAAACATTCTTTTTCGCACCGAGGTAACGGAAAGCTCTGCATCCCGTTTTTATTTTTAATAACACCTCGTTCATGCAGTAGGTAATACACATTTTTCTATTACGAAATGCCCCAAATTATTATAACAGAAAGCGCCGAAGTGTCAAGTGTCTTTGCTAGCTTCCTGGTGTTGTATTTATAATCGACACACGAAAAACAAACAACGCTTGCCGGCGCGGCGCAGGCGCAGCTCCGGTCTCGCCTAACCTACATGCTCTCGCATCGAACACTGCACGATCTATTGTGATCGTAGTACAGGACTAAATTATAACCTAAATATGTGCAGCTGGACTGAAAAAATGGTGGAAAACGTACCATTGATAGTTGAACGGTGGTGTGCCGGTGGGTAGAGGTAGGGCGAGGGTCGCGTCACTCCCGGGTGCCGCCCGCACCGTGGCAAGGCCGCTGGGAGGGAACGCCGGGGGCTCCATAGGGCTCCAGTCCTCTCGGGCCGCGCGCGACTTGCCGTGTGCGCGCCACGACGCCCGCCAGCCGCCTATCTAAAAATAATACGGAAAAATGTAACGCGCGCGCCACGAAATTCGTACGACGCGAATATTTTGCCAATACCGCTGGTACGCTCGGATTTTGTACGTGATCAGCTGATCGACTGAGCGGACGGATTTTTTTATGAGTACAGGAGATTAGATTGTTTTAAGAACTTAAAAGCTTTTAAAAGCCCTGCGTAGGTACAATTCTGGGAAATTTGATTTAGTTAACAATCGAAGCTGATGAAAAATATTTCGTTTCAGGTCTTTATGGTAGACTTTTAAGTGAATGTGATGCTTGAGATTAACTTAGATTGAGACTTAGATATTATTTCCCTAAAAATGCAAACCCTTTTCTTTCTTTTTTTTTTGTTGCCGGGGTGGAAAATCCTCATGGATGTCCTCCGGTGATCCCCGGCTAGTGCCAGCCCGCCTCTGCGGGCCACCTCAAGTCTGGGGGGGGGTGTTTGATTTTTAGACCTCCTTTTTAACATTAGATACTTTAACAAAATAAAATCGAAATACCTACTTTCTGCAGGATACTTTTATATGTAAAAAATTTGACAATCTGTCAAGAGCTTGGAATATTAGAATTGAGGATACCTACGTATTTTATTTTAGTTTAAATGCAGAGTAAATATTAATTAATTAAAATTAATTAAAAACCCGTCTTCCCAAAGACAGTGGGATGAGCCGCTCAGCAGGTTGGTACGGAATAACTCATTAATACGTCCACCAATACTGCTGAGCGTGCTCGCCTGCTGGCTGTGGGTGCATGAATGGGAGTCGGGCCTCTGACTTCAGGCGCTACCGTCACCCAACATAGGCACCATGCTGGGTGACACCACATTCCGGCTCACTACATGTTTGAGTCTGGGCGCTCCTTGCGGAGCTCCACATCGCTATCAGTGCGGTGAAGGAGTCGACTGCCTCGGACACCATGGACTATCCTACAGCAAGAGCGCTGGTCGGATGGCACGGTACGCCAGTATTAATGACATCATCTGTCGGGCTCTTGTCACCGCCGAGTGCCAGCTGTTTTAGAACCCAATGGCTTGGCCTGGTCGACTCTTCACGTGACCAGAGGGCTGGCCTATTTTTAGCCCAAAGAATCAGTATTGCCTTCTAACGTGGCAATTCTGCCAGCCTTTTGGGCACTTTTCCCTTTGACAGCGATGCGGACGAATTTTTTGATGCCCAATAAGCACTTCCCCCTTTTTTATTATTTTGTTACATACTTGTACAACCGCGTTAGTTTCCGGTCGACCACTTTTCGTCCTTATGCCCATAGTAATAAGGTTGAAAAGTGATCGACCGGGAACTTTCGCCTAGATACATACTATACCTACATATTTTAGAGTTAGCTTGTGTATTGTAAATAAGGATCTATCGTTATAAATATCTAATTAATAACACATAAAGAAAACATTTAATAAGTTTAAAATAAAATATTAGTCAAAATTAATTAAGAAAGACTAAAAACTTTACTTCTTTACTTAAGGACTAAAGGCAGGCTCCTTATATCTGTACATAAAATTGCAATTTTAACAATCTTTTGCCTACAGTTTTGGATACAGATTGTTTCAGACGGACTATTTGTAGCTCGACTTTTTTTGTCAGGCGCCAAACCTTATACTACCAAAATCTATTGAGTGTGTTTATTTCTAACGTGACAATATTATCGTGGACGTCCACGACAATAAAAATGTATGGACATTCGTGCACGTTATAACGTTATTATTATTATTATGTACAACGTAGCTTTTACTTCCGTAGAATAGCGCGCGAACCAACGAGGACGGAAATTTAAAAGCGTTTTTATAATTTCCATACATTTTACTTCCCTGTTCTCGTGATACCGTGGACGTCCACTATAAATCCCCTCCTTAGAAATCATAAAATGTGTACATTCAATAGTAAGTTACGTTTTAATTCACATGATTTTAATAAAAGTAGGTACATTAGGTAAACTTCTCAGAAAATACAGGGTCACCAATTCGAAGGTTTCATAAATTTAAATATATTTTTTTATTACAAACGAAAATTACCAGATATTTTCCCATAATTATATAACAAAGGCTTGGCAATTTTTTATTAAATAAAATCCTTCCCTAAAGTCTCCTCCTTTTGGCTTCTTTAATAGGTATGCGATCGCTTTTCATCCTGTGTTTCAACAAATTTTCGCATAGTTACTGTATTAGATAGCCCACTATCAAAGTCATAAATTTTCTATTTTTAGTGTTCAGAATTGACACGTCCCTTTATATACCTAACCCTACAGAAAGAAACCATACAGGAAAGTCAGGGCCTGACGAATCTGATGAATTTGGGGCTCAATTGGTGTCATCATTTCTTGGAATTTATTGTTTCGAAAAAAATCCTCTTAAAGATTCGATTATGTTTCGACCTACTTTCAGGGTCCATCTTATTGGAACCACGTGTTTTCTAAATCTACTTGACCGATTGGTCTGATTAATTTTTTTTTTAAACTTAACACTATTGCGATTGCCAGTCGCAGGAACAGCAGCACCTGCCCTGGAGTCCCTTTATGGAAGAATGGTACCTACCTACAATTACCTACTCCACGTATCCAGTCAGACAAAAATAATTTAGGTGTTGCCCTTCTCCACAATAGTGAAAATGTTGTTAATTTAGAAATCATCTACTAGGTACAGGGGGCCTAAAATGGACGCTTTGGCAGAATCATAATATTATGATCTGCGTAAAATTCATACATCCCGCAATTCATCCGTTTGACAGCTGCTTTTTGACATTAGACTTCAATAAAGCAATTCTTAGTTTGTGGACCATTTTACGAAACTCCATACAAAATTGTCAAACATATGAATTGCGGGATATGAATTGTACGCAGATCATATTATGATTCTGCCAAAGCGTCCACTTTAAGAACCCTGATTTGAAAAAAAATTGAGTTGTTTTTCAATCCGTTAAGGAACCTTAGAATAAGATTACAGAAATTAATGTGGTAGTTATGGCCTTATAAATGGTGCATAACGAATCTGCCACATTTTAACCAAATTGAAATAATGATTGAAACTTGCTGCCTAAAAAAGTTGTAAGTAAGTATACTTACTAACATTCGATCTGGCCACCCTATGGATGCTAGAAGGTACAAGTTTCCATCAAAGATTTATCCATTAAGCAAATTCTAAGAATGATTCAGTAAGTTTTTTCATACTTAACTGAACGCAATGGATACTTTTTCCTTTTGAACGAATAAAATGTTATTTTCCATACCTGTACGTTACGGCACGTCTTCTCGTCTGTTGCAGACGCACTCTCGAGTTCCCCGCACCTTGCCTGTCTCTGTTTATAACTTCACAGTCACTGCTCGTTTTGACAAAGACAGTAAACCTATGCTACGGCTGTAATTTTTGACAAAAAATTGGGTATTATATAAGAGATAGATAAGCGATCACATGAAGAACGTAGGCTGGATTAAAAATGGAATCCTTATTAGGTAGGTACCTACTTTTTAATGTCTGGTAAGTCAATCAATCAACTCAGCCTATAGCAGTCCACTGCTGGACATAGAACTCTCCCAGGCTGCGCCACAACACCTTATCCTCCGCTTTCCGCATCCAGTCTGTCCCAGCCACCTTTTTAAGGTCGTCGGTCCATCTAGCTAGGAGGCGCCCCACACTACGCTTGCCGATACGCGGTCTCCACTGCAAGACTCGTCTGCTCCACCGGGCATCGGTCCTTCAACAGACATGGCCAGCCCACTGCCACTTCAGTCAATAATTGGGAATTGGGAATTATATCGTGATTTTCACCTACCCATAAGAAGTGGCGGCGTTAGGCGTCAACGTTTTCAGCACCGCCGCCGCGACGGCCTCGCGCGTGAGCCTTGCAAAAAAGTTTTACAAGTTATTAAAAGTTTATTTATCTATTCGTATTTATTTCCCGGCCCCCGGTCTTGAGGAGCCACCAAATGTCGAGAAGTACTTTTTAATCAAATCCCAAACAAGGCCAAAATTTATTATGTAACAAAGTCAGTTTTTAGTTGGAAGCCCCTCTACGCTATCCAAAATATTATATAAACATAGTATGCTAAAATTCTCGAGCTCGCTTCGCTCGCTCTTCCATCGTAACTACTTACACATTCTTCGTTTTCAAACTTTTCTGCATAGGTTGACCGAAATTTCTGTATACAGGTATGTTCAATGAAAATTTTACCTATCTGACACTGGGATGGCTGGATGCTATAATTTTCCAGCTCGCTTCGCGCGCTCTAAGTAGCATCCTTTATTCTTCTCATACTCAAACTTTTCTGCATATAAGTCAACAATGACAAAGTATCTTCTATTTATGTACCTACGTATGTATGGTCAAAAGAAAACCTTACCTTTCCGAGGCGACGTCTTAAAATTTTCGAGCTCACATCGCTTGCTCTTGCATCCTACTTCGCAAACTTTTCTGCATTAGAAGTAGTGGCTGATGTTAGTTATGAGGGTTATGCACTTATGACATAATCTTGAAAACAATCTGTGAGGCTAAAACCCTAAAAGTTGTTTGTTTATGTAATTAATGTTATCGTTTGAGAAAAAATACATACATTATTTTCTCTCATACATTTCTGATAAGTAATTGAGCTCATTCAAATTTTTTAACATTTTTCTTTCGACTGGGAAATGAAAGCTGATGTCGCCGACGCCGACGTCCAGGTTTGGTCTAGCGCCGCCACTGCCCACACGTGACCCGCGTAGTGGCTGACAAGAGGCCTGAGTCCCAGCAGTGGGAATAGATTAAGTATCTACTAAGAAACCCCTACATATAATTCAGACAAAATTACGGATAACAATCCGTTATGTTGTCTGAATAATATTGTTCCTATTGTTCATAATTACCTCTTACAGGGACTGATTAAGTACTATTTATAACCAAGGATCAAAAATACTACCTTCTAGAACGCCCACTCACTACGTAACAATTATGTATGACTTTGCCTGTTGTTGCAAACTGAGAAAACATTTAGGTACCTATTCTCTGTCTAGGTACTTATAGCTGGGTCTTTTCGGAGAAAAATGTATTTTTATTCAAAATATCTCTCAATACAATAAAAAGAGATGTGAAAGGCAACTTTCTGAATATTATTGTTAGCAAGAAAATAAATTATCGATACGTGGAAGGTTGTCTTTATAGCTATTAGTACCTATATGTAATAGGTTACATTATACAGGTTTGATTTTTGAGATGGGGCAGTAAGGACATGTACCTAAATCGTTATCGGTACAAGAGTAACTTTAGAGAAATTTGGATCTGCAATTACACATTTTGAAAAAAAATACATAATCTTTAACAAAAACTTTTTTTGATGCCAATCCATCCTGTTTCTTATATTAGGATCAAAAAACTCTATCGGACCAACTAAGTTTTGAGTACATAAAAGAAAAGTCAGAAATCACAATTTTTCGATTCGATTCCCGCACGGAACAAATATTTGTATGACCTATATTTTGTGTGTGTGAGTTTAAATGTTTGTAAACACACCCACGGCCACGATACAAGATAAATTCAGGGTGGGGCAACGTTTAAAAAAAAAACTTTATATGATGGACAGACTAGTCGAAAATAAACAAAAAAAATTAACTTCGAACGAATACTTACGCGTTTTAATTGTATTTGTTTAAAGAACAAGATAGTTTGTTGCTTGCGATTTTCGAAGTTTTGAGAAAAAAAATACCTCAAATAATTTTAACTATCAGACTTGTATTGGGGATACGTTAAAAATACTGTCCGCTACAAAAGTCAGAAATAGTAAAAAATCTTTGTATGTAAATAGTTTTTTGAAAACAAACAAAGTAGGTACCTATCAAAATATTGGTCTCGAAGCAAATAAATTTATAATGCGTATTCGTTCGAAAGGACATCGTCGTAAATCGCCATAGGACCAAACATCTGACGTACAATTATAATAGTTATTTATGATACTAGTGCGGTAAGTTGGTTTTTACAAATGAGTAGACGAATGAAGTCGAGGGCTTACCATAGTCACGAGTTTGTAAATACCAATTTCCGCACGTGTGTCATACAACGTTTTTCAACACATTTACGAGAAAACAGTACAATAGGTAATGAAACAAACCATCAAAACATTTTTAGAGAATGGTTGAGTATTTCTTCGAGTCTACTCTACAGGTACGTTCGTTATTTGCGTTCGCAACATTTGATTAAAAATAATGACTTTTGAGTAATTATTTATTCTGTCTATCTGAGAGCTTTTTACTTAGGTCAGATGGAATAATAATGAATATTTTTCAAATCAATTTGTTTTCATCTTTTTAATCTTGAAATGTAATATTATTGAGAGTAGGGTTTATAACTCAACAAAAAGGGGGTTGGAATAAACAACATAATGATTGTTATAATATATTTTATTTCTCATAAGTAAAATACATAATATACGAATACACTTAAAATTAACTCGACTAGACCACAAATTAGGCTAATCTATAATAATAATACCAGGGCCTGGTGTACTTACACAAACATTATTTTGCATTACTATAAACTTAGGGACTTACGTAATGTGACTTAATATTTTGACATATAGCTGGTATATTGTGAAAGGGCCCTGGTGGAATAGAAAAATGCACTCGAAATTAGGTTTGAAGAGTACCGTATCGTATGACTACCGTAAGTAAGTAATTTTGACATACATGGTAACTCTGTTGTGTATCTCAAGTGTTAACAAAAGTCTCATTCAGGCTATAGTGATCCCAAAATAACGAAAATCCGGTACTCTTTAAAAGAAGTGGGACTTACAACCATTCTTAAGCAACTATTGCATCTGCTATAAATACCTTTCCTCCAGAATCCGAACGGTGTGTAATTTTATTTTAAACCGGCAAAAGCGACACGATAAACTTTTTAAGGATGTCTAACTTGCCGTAAATATCTGGATGTTTCCGGACGTATACGTAGAAACGAATAAAAACTTGGCTTTTGCCATTTAGTGAAAATATTCGTTGAATCTCAACATTTTGATGTGAAACATCTTTTGGCGCGCCTTGCCTAAGATCGACTCGTATGGCGTGAAGTCAAATGGCATGACGCTCTTTTATGCCGTCACACCCCATTGTGACATTTTTAATCTGTTCAAATATTTACTCACAGAAGGATAATTAATATGCAAGGGTATGTATTATTTTGCAGTTTTGAATTTATTTAATTTTAAATATTCTTGTAATAGGATTGGTAATTTTGCTGCTTATCAGAAAAGTATTTACGACAGACGCCCTCACCTTACCGTACGTTAAGTATTTAGAAGAGGTACCATGGGTTCTAGCTGTAGACTGACAAATTGGCACTGTCACGGTGTACAAGTAGCGATAATAGTGACGTCGCCGTCAGGAACAGAGATTTTACTACTTTTTTTTTATTCGTTATTGTAATGTACAAAATTCGTACAAATTTTGGTACCAAAATGCAAATGCGTTAAAAATCGTTTACTCGACAAAGTTGAGCATTTAAGAACAGTGCCAAAAGGTTATAAGTTCAGTTTACAGTAAAGTTTTAAAAATATGTTCAGACTAAGTGCAGTCTATATATTCATTTTGTAGTAAAGTGAAGTACAAAAGCTTTCTTGTGAAGCTGGTGAGTGGACACAGGTTGAGTAATACCAGGCGATGAATGGAAAAATACTGAGGATCTTTGGTTTTAGTAGCATTTGCCTTGACACGGTGCTCCTGTCAAGTTGGCTGAATGATGTCAAATGGCCAAACTCAAGCAAATTTCTTCCAATCCACTCTGATACACCCAACTCGTATGTTTACAAAATTAAAATAACTATAATCACAATATGTCGCAAGTCTTACTCGCACCGAGGGTTCCGCACAAAATCACAAACAAAGCTAAATCTCAAAGTATAAAAAATAAATGCAATCATTTCGAGATCTGTAATTTTGGACCCTCACAAAACTCCATAAATAAACTTTATAATAACATATTTTTAAAAAACTGAGCACTTATTTAGAATAGTTACTCACTAAAGTACGGAACCCTAAAATAAAGTAAAATAAAAACAAAACAATAATAATAATTTTACGGTAACATATTTTTTGCAAGTTCTGGCAAGTTACATCTCGTGATAATGTATTTACAAAAGGTTAGCAAATCACTCCGTATTCAATTCTAATTTTGTTTTGAAAGCAGTCGAATACACTTCATAATTTAGTTTAGAATAACTATAAAGTCTGAAATTTAAGCCTGTGTGTCACAAATAGTCGAAGTTACGGGGACCATGGTTCATATATTCCGGGTTAGTTGTTCAATCAGTGAAGAACAACCGCGCGAGCCGAGGTAACCATCACAGGTCAACCTTCCAACCATGGCAAAAATGGTCCGTCTTTTGTCAAGCACACATTTTTAAATTCAATTAAAATTAAGAATACGTCATTAAACGTACTTATTTACAGTAGTTATTAATTACCAATTTGCTTTAGCCAAGATGTCAGAAATGAAATAAAAATGTATTTAAGGGGGATGCGCTAAGGTATCCCGCGAAATTCAAAACTTTCTTAAGTTTTTTTGCAATTTGCAGGTCTGTCAGGTTGTATGTTGATTAAAATTTGATTTGAGGCCGTAACGAATATGGCTAATACAGAATTAAAATCAGCAATGATTGCAAAAAACTTAAGAAAATTTGAATTTTACGGGCTACCTTACGCTTTTGCCTTATGTCATATAATAAAAAAATAACATCAGAAAAGTCAACGTGTGTGCTAATCTCATAGAGTTAGCGCTGAACGTCGACTTGACTACCGACCGCTTTCCAATAGTCTAAAAATACGAGCAACAAAGCTCTAAAATACAGCCGTTAATTTCTAATAACGCTTTCGCCATGGTTTCTCGAAAGCATGGCCTTACATTAAAAGTTTAATAATACTTTTTATTCTTTTCCTATCGTCCTCGATCCCATCTTTCTTGTCGCGTTTGTGCACCGTACAGAATACGACATAGTATTTTTATGTTTTCTAGATTTTATTTTTAAGAAATTATTAGGTACCAAAATTATTGCACAGGCGTACAGCCAGTTCAAACAGTTTACAATAAATTAATGAGTCTCCGTTCCTAAAAGATCAACGGTACCATCAATACTAAAAATACTCGCTTTCAAACAATGCCTTCGAAAACCGAACCTTATCAATGATCAGTGGTGGAAAGAAAAGTACATTTAATATCGAAACTATGGTTAAAATTCATATAGGCCCAGGAACCAAGGAGGCAAAACGTTAATTATTTATTAAAGAAAAATTATCTGGTAATAGGTCGGCACTATGTCGGAATTCCTGTCGGGGCATCGCGGTACGCTTAGCAAAAAATATGTTATAAAAATATTACTTCTCACTACTCGTTAATATTAAGTTTTTTTACAAAAATACGGGTAGAAAAGCTAAATCGGGATAAGAGAAGGGTACACCCACCAACCATCGGCCTACACTAGTTTGCGTACTACACAAATTCGATAGTTCCTGACAGTTGATCCACCCACCCTCCTCATAAATAACGGTTTATTAATCAAAAAATCAAATAATCGACTAAATAATCAAATCAAGACCTTGGAACAAAATAAGTAGTTTTAGGCCAGCTAAAACTGTAAATTAAGTAAATTATTAAATAACTAAATTAAATAATTGTTTACTCCTACTTTTTAACTTAATGATTAATTCTAAAATAAAACAAAAAAATGTCTTACAAAGTAATTTGAAGATTTTTTTTATAATAATCAATATTGGCCAATCTGCTTTTCGATTCAATTTAAGGGATGAAATATGAAGTAAAAAAGTTAAGTTTAGATGTTTGTAGAAGTTCGTTCAAGATCCAGTGAGTTTAGGTTTACTGTTTTTGCGAATGCTCTATGGAATGTTAATATTTTTAGTGCAAATTAATAGAGCAATTTAACTAAAATTAACTAATTGTAGTTAAGTTTTACCGTCGTATTTTTTCCCACGTGGGAGAGATTCGCGCGAATAGTTTATTACTTATACCAAAATACATCGGTATTTAAAATACAATGTATGAGCCGTTTTGATTAGTATTTAGTTTGAACTTCAACATGAGCGAAAAATATAAGTCGGAATGCCTGTTTTAAGGAAAGATGGCGAAACAAAACTACATTATCTGATCGGAAAATGAAAAATGATAATAATATACCTACATCATTTATCTATTCACTAGAATCAACATTACTACTCGCGGACTGAAAGTGCTAAAAAATCGGTCGTGAGTTCGCATGTTCTTTATGCGAAATCACTAAAGCTATAAGCCCCTGGTTTAGTAAGCCAATTGAGACCTTATAGTCTAAGATATAAGAGGGCCAAGGTAAGCGGGGCTTTTTAAATAAAATATACATGTATATGTGGGCGTGGCCGGCCTCTGCCGAGCATATCAGAAGCGGCCATACTTTCAGTCCGCTACATGAAGCAGGAAAGGATCATATTGCATTGATGGAATGTAGAGTTATACTAACAAACAGTAATACATTGACCTATGTTTACGCGTAGGAGACAGTTGCTCAGATGACGATCACTCTGGCCAAAAGACCACCAGACTCGTCAGTTCGTAATTTCGTTCAACTGAGGAGCAAACTACCTCCTAGCATACTGATCATGGCACAGACATTTATAATTATAGACAAAGAAGTGAGATTGCAAGACCTTAGACTTGGATTTCAGGTGCTTGCTTGTGTCACAACAAGCAAGTTCTTAACCATCGCTAGATCAAGCAATGGCATGTTCTAGCCTAACCACAACAACATATTTTTTTTGTTTTTCTTTTTCATATCTGGTACACAGAAAGACAGACAAAGACGAGATTGCTATTCAGAGATCCTTCCCTCCAACTAACTAAGAAGACCGGGCATTGCCTCGCAAACACTAAATGGACTCACTAATTGAGCCTCTGAAAACACAGATCATCAGGATGGGAACATGCACGCGTAGCCCACGCGAATGAGAAGAAAACAAGTAGGAAATTAAAAGTAAAGAGCGCTTTACACGTGCGCGATGTCTGGAAGCTTGTGGTTGTTGTCAGTGCGCCGACGGCTTTCTTTCGGCTTGACTTCAGTGTTTCCGTTCTGCTCAACGACGGTGTCCTTTATCTTTGGGGCCGCCATGTTGTTATTCTTTTCAATGTTGGTACTAGAACCACAGGCGCAAGTAACGTCCTCTTTCACCGTGTTGTCGACTTTCTTCTCCTGGACGATTACAGACACCGTTTTACGCTGCTTCTTCTCGTCAAAAGTCACTACTATCTGAGAGGGTTCCTTCTTTGTCATGACGCGACGGCGTGGGTCGTTGGCGGCGTAATCAGACGAAGAGCTCGACGGCTGGTAGTGGTACTTCAGCTTGTTGCGTAGACCACATCGGCAGGCCTTCAGCGCGGTTTCGCGTCTGTAAAGAAAGACTAGGTTAGGCTGGGAAGCGAACTTAGAGATCGGGAGTTAGAGATCATAAAAGAGGATTAGTAACATCTGAAGAACGTTCGCGTTTTTATCTCCGTCTCAACCTGTCAAAACAACATCGAATTTAAAATAAAAAACCTACTTATTTGCCAAGTTTTTGACATTGATTGTCGCTGAAATGAGATTGCAACTAGATTTATAATTACGGGAACTGGCCTTCTGGCTAATAAGATGTTTCAAAATGAACCCAACAAATTTTTAGAAAAAAATCTGCTGTTCCATACTAAAGTCTAATAGCAACTGTTCTAATCTGTATGGTAATCTGTTTTTTTTTTTCACGATTTCAATGTTGGTCCCATAGTAAGTTATCCAGTTCGACGGTCTTAAGCACATCTTAAAGTTTGTTGGGTACATTTTGAAACACCATATTATATGTCTAACTAAACACATTTTCCGTAGTTACGCTAAGCACTGATTAAGAAGAAAGCATTGGTGTAAAATAAGAGCTTTCGCATAAAGTGTTACGACTAAAACTCTTCCATATTATGTTTTAAATACGCATACAATTTGCTTGCTATAAATACACAGAAGATTAACGCGTAAATCAGTTGGACAGCACTAAACAGTCGCAATCTCTTTCCCGATTAGTCTGTTCGAAAAATATTGCAATATTCTTATTTTATTCATCAGTATCATTTTAAATGTAACGCAATTACACTTTTATGTTCATAAAGTTACGGTTCATTTCAGTAGATATTCACGTGAGAAGACCATTTTAAATGAACTTGACTGACAATGACAACAGGTAAATAAATTCAATCAATAAAATTGTAGTACAAAAAATGTTGCGTGTCGAAACGCCAGCGTATTTAAAAGAGAACAAAAGAAAAATACTATTCGGAAAATGAATACTCGGTCGGTCGCGGAAAAGCTTCGGATTGAAATTGAAAGAGTAAAAATGTCTAGGCGTGTTCGTATGTAATTAATTAACTTTATATTAATCAACGATTAAATCAATTAACCTTCGATATAAGACCTTAGTTATCTTTTTATATAAGGGAGGTTCTACCGTAACCGAGTGCACAGACACGCAATGCGTCAAGATATCATTAAGTAGTACCTATTGAATATATAAACTATGATTAAGGATTCATCCGTAATTGGGCATTAAAGGTGCGTCCACAAGCATTGCCAAGCTCGCAGGACACCACGAACTTACTTTTCAATCACTATAATTACAGTCTGTTTCAAATTTATCTGATGGAAGTTTAAACAATTTCCGTTCAGGTTAAATTCTTGCGCGCAATCAGTTCAGGTTAAATTCTCACGAGCAATCAGTTCAGATCAGATTCTTACGCGCAATCAGTTCATGTTAAATTCTTACGAGCAATCAGTTCAGATAAGATTCTTACGCGGAATCAGTTCAGGTTAAATTCTTACGAGCAATCAGTTCAGGTTAAATTCTTACGAGCGATCAGTTCAGATTAGATTCTTATGCGCAATCAGTTCAGGTTAAATTCTTACGAGCAATCAGTTCAAATAAGATTCTTACGCGGAATCAGTTCAGGTTAAATTCTTACGAGCAATCAGTTCAGGTTAAATTCTTACGAGCGATCAGTTCAGATTAGATTCTTACGCGCAATCAGTTCAGGTTAAATTCTTACGCAATCACTAACTAAAGATAATTAGTAATACCATCTAGTATTTAGAAGATTTCAACTTTATATCTCACCAATTTTTTTAACAATAATGGTTTGTTTATTATTATTAAATTATACTTGAAAAGTCATCGACGAAAATTGGTTGGTTATAATTTCAATTGTCAAATGAAAAACATCTAAAAGGTCATTTAGAAATAAAATGTTAGGTGCGAGTATAAATAATTAATTCAAAGCACTTAATTTGTAAGTGGAACTACAAATTGGCATCCACAGATACGTTTACTGATCCACTTGTTACATTATCATTAAATACTTTTGGAACTGAGCCATGTTTACACCTGCTGTCTTGTATGGAGCAGAATGTTGGTCCTCAAAGGGGATGAATAAAAGGCAATTGCATGTTGCTAAGATGAGAATGCTAAGAGAGAGAAGTGTGGTATGACAAGAATGGATAGAATAAGAAATGAGTACATAAGAGAAAGTCTGAAAGTGACTGAAAAGATTTGCGGAAATCGGTTGTCATGAGAAAAGCTATGAGTATGGATATGTATGGCTATAAAAGTGGGGGGAAGACCAAAGAAACGATGGATGGATGGACTGTGTGAAAGATGTTATGGCTAGAAAAGGAGTGGCTACCAAGATGACTAATAGAGAAGTATGGAAGAAAGGGACATGTTGCGCCGACCCCAAATAAATTGGGATAAGGACAGGAGAATGATGACTTTTGAAACAGAATATAGTTCCTAATCGAATGAATGGTTCAAAACTATCACAAACGTACAAATGGACACTCGATCTTAAATATTCGCTAGTGAGACGAACTTACAAATCATGACATATTAATCGCATTAGCAATTCGAATTGAATAGTATTATATTTGAAAGAGACGGAGCGCGGCCGGCGTTCACACGCACGAAAACTTTCGCAGACTGAAGTTGCCTCAGCAAACTTGTAACACAACTGTCCAACAAAATTGAAATTCCTTTGCAATATGCATAAATAACTTTTCCCGATACGGCAGATTTTTCAAGAAAAATAAATACTAAAAACCAAATAACTCGTATATATTTCGATCTAACAAAGATACGAGGTTCATTTGTATAAATTCATCTCTGAAATATGCGGCATAAGAGTTGCTATCGGTGCTTCTAACATCATTTTTGCATATCATGCTTAGTTTAGGAGTAATAATTTATTTTCTAAATATCCAAATGAAAATTGGGGGAAAAATGATTAATCAAAAACATGACGTGCTTGCTAGCTAAATGGTGATACGAAATCTTGCATCTAAATTATTCTTTCTATTAGCTTTTTATAGTAAAAATGCAATTTCCGAAAACTGGGGATCTACTCCGAAGCGCTAAACCGAAGTATCGGCCGAATGTTCGGCCGTTTTCTAACTTCCAAAGTTTCCTTTTTTTACTTTGAGTTCTTACCCGACTTCAAGTCACAGTTTTGACTTTGGCTTCGGCTGATTGCCGAGCTCAGCAGTACCAGAGTCGGATGTTACGTAGACGGTATCTGCGTTAATAATATCAGTTACGCGGACGACATGGTGCTGCTGAGCGCGTCAATCTGTGGGTTGAGAAAACTGGTTGCCCAGTGTGCTAGGTTACATGGCTTGGCATATAACGTCAAGAAGTCAGAGATCATGGTCTTTGAAGCTGGGGGTAAGAGCCCTAATAAGGTACCACCTGTTTTACTTTATGGCACGGCTTTAGAGAGGGTCCATAAGTTTAAGTATCTAGGTCATATATTGACTCCCAATCTCAAAGACGATGACGACATTGGACGGGAGTGGAGAGCGTTGTCGGTTAGAGCGACCATGCTGGCTCGCAGGTTTGCTCGATGCTCACTTCCTGTAAAGATAACGCTCTTTCGAGCCTTTTTTTACGAACGTTTATATTATGCTCCATTGAAATGATTCATAGGGACCTACTGCCTTATCTCTATTGTTTGAATATTATTCAATAATCAGCGGTAGAACTGAAATTTCGATACGTTTCTCCTAGCGAACACAAACATCCACTTCAATTTATTTACATAGATTTTCCAATATATACAGGGTCAACTTAAATTAGTTAACGAAGGGACGTACGAACGAAGCACGTGTGCGTTATTTATAGAAATAATCTAGGCTTTGACAAAATACGAATGAAATAACATGAGCTTAGGTATCCATAAAGAAAACTGACCGAGTAAGTAGACACCTACCTAGTAAATGCAATTAGTGTTAACAAACACTAACGGTTTCCGTATGAGCGGTTAAATAAACCGCAATTAATAAAGCTTTAAAGCCAACCTATGAGTTTAAAACTATTGTTTTACAAACAAACTCTTGTGGGTAATTTGCCTACAGAAACTGTGTGTTAGGGAAAACTATAAAATTGTAGGGTGCTCATTAGCACGTATTATGGCAGACTTTATACGCTACTCAGTCAGTCTATAATCAGGAATTCAGAATTCACCCTTCCATTTCAGAAATAAGTTTAAAACTGCACTGCATGATTAAATATTTAATTGGCCCATACCTTACTTATTTCTGAAAACTCACATCACAACATTAGGACTGTATAAGCCGCAAGGGTGAGCCTATTACCATCAAAAGTGCTGTAATCCAGACTACAGGTTACTACTGAGAACTTCCTAATGGAATCTAATAGGTACTAAAAATCACATAAATTGGATAAGTGATTCTCACGCGAGCCTACACTTCAGCCGAACTATGCTCGTATGTCGTTGCCCAAACTCGGGTGATCGATCCAAACATTAAAAAAACCGGCCAAGAGCGTGTCAGACCACGCACAATGAAGGTTTCCGTAGTTGAGATAATTTAACCCCAAAATAAACTTAACATTGTAGTTGAAAATCAAGTTCTCCCATAAATCGATATACGTCACGGTAAATTCTCCAACTGCAAATATAAGTTGGTCGACTATTACTCGTTAACCTATAAAGCATTCTTAGCTGTGATAGTTTTCCTTTTTCGTTATATACACTACTATGTCATGAATTTTTTCACATATCGAAAAACAACTATTTGGCTGACACTTGGACTAACAAAAATAGCTCTATATAATATTACGCAAACAGATCCCTTAATTGAAAAATGGTTTTCACCGACCCGCAATATTTTTGAACGGCCAATTCAACGATAGCCACACCATGTGATAAGCGAGAAAAAAATATCATCAATCTTAAAAACTTTTTTTCTAGATTTCATTTTACAACCTCGTCGGCGTGATTAATATGTACACCATGCCAAATTACAGCTTTCTAGCTGAGCTATGCCGGGGACAAATATATGGGCATGGCAAGACTATAGGTAGATAAGGGTTCCTTGTTGACTACGGATTCGGAACCAAACAAAAACGTAACTTCATACACTACTTCATCCGACATCGTCCGATAACTAAGCGTATGCACTAACTTTCGGCGGACGACGTACGAGCATCTTTCTGCCGATGACGTACGAGCATCTTGTGATCAGTGATAAGCGTATTTACGTCCAGGAGGACAAAGAAATAACGCGTTCTATAATATGTAAGGGGAATTACAATAAGACAGAAAAAGCACTGTAATAAAATGCTAATAAAAATGTTAACATTTTGTACCTATCACCTTTGATCAAGAATACACTTTTGATTGGAGCCTTTATAGGAGAGATAAAGGAAACAGGAAGAGAAAATCCTATCCATCTGTTTATCACGCAGTTACTCAATACTTTATTGCATTCCATAATGTGTACTTAAAACAGTTGGTATGTTAAAACATCGAATCAATTCGGTACCTATGTAAAGTGAAAATTAACTTGCCGATTCCAAAACCATTTCGAGATTTGAAGCTTCTAATACTTATTTTCTATTAATAGGTCTTAAAATTATAAGATCGTATTTATTTTCACAAAAATACTTAAAATCATTTGACTTTTATTTGACCTCTAAATGTCATCCAAAGTAGCCTGAATTGGGAACTTTCAGTGCCTCTTGTAATTAAATGATTAAGTTGTTCTGTATGTGTCAAGTGTCAATGTCACCGACAAATTTACATGAAGCACTATATTATTATTCTATTCAGATAGGTAAATAGTATAGTTTTTCACCATAGGGTTGCCAAGTTTTATTAGACTATCAGAGTATATCTGACTTCATAGGAGGTAAATAAAGAGTACGCACTTCCAAAAAAGAGAATCATTTAATTTATATTTTATTAAAGGTATTTTTTGTACTTTTTGCAGCTCATAACAATTTTTCATGGTTTTTAAAAGAATTGTATGACTCCTAACATTCTAACTCAAGAGCTCATTTTTAATCAATTTCAATGAAGCTCTGTTTCTCTCTTCCCGCCACTTCACATTCATGACCGAAAATACTCTCAGTAAATGCTGAAGTGGCGGGAACAGAGAGTATACACCGTGGAATTTTAATCGTCTTACAACGGCAGCCCACTTCATGTATCCAATGACTACTAATCATTCATAAAGGTAAAAAAAAATATTTATTAAGTAACATTTTTTTTTTAAATGTTATGACGCATGACGTAGTTTGAAACACCCAGTTACGAGTGCGGTGCAAGCCTTGCGGCGCGGAATGGAGCGCAAGGCTCGCACCGCGCTCTTATCAGGGTGTTTCAAACAACATCATGCGTCATAATGAATAATATAAACAAAATATTCAAGTGTTAATAAATATTTTTTTTACTTTCATGAATGATTAGTAGTGATTGGATACATGAAGTGGGCTGCCGTTGTAAGACGATTAAAATGCCATCACCGTGGCATATTTTTTTTTTAACAAACAAATTCGTCGGGACATTTTTTTTTTAATAAATTGCCATTTTTCTGCAGTGGACTTTTGGGAAAAATCTTTGTTATTTTACGTTACTATTTACAAAGCTGCGTTTAGAAACGTTCGAATGTGGCTTGGGGATACCAACATATTAACAGTAAATAGTCGACTTTTTTGGTTATGATAATGGGTTCGCAAGGGTTTGCATAATATTACATGACTGGCACTAGTATAGTAAACATTGTGTAAAAAGAGTATTTTAGCATAGGTACTCTATTAGTGTTATAGATTATAATCTATAACACCAATAGAGTACCGGCGTAGTACGCCTACATGATATCGAGTACAATACTCTATTTTAGAGTACGGTTGGCAACCCTAACAGCGGCCGACAGTACATGTCGAATCACATCGATGTATCGCCTCAGGAAAACTTAACTTACGTTCAAATGATCTTCACAATAAAGCAGCCGCTGCCGCCCAGACTTGTGCTCAACATTTACTTCCTCGCACCATTTCTTTTTAAGGTTTCTTTTACTAACAATCAATTTGTGTCGGCTATTTTTTGTGGTGTTTATACTTGACGGTATGAAGCACTTAGCAGAAGTAGTCTTTGATTCATTCATTTTATTATTAAGCTATAACTTTAAACTAAGGTACGGAAATCGCTAAAGTATGAAATGTAAACAAATTAACTGTCAAATCTGACAGTTTGACTTTACTGAATTTTGGTTTTAATAAGTGTTAATAAAAGTGGCAAGGATCCTAAGCTTTTCGCTACTTTAGAAATCAGCACGAACAATACTTTAATAAAATAAGCTTGTAAAAACAAAAAGATGAAATTATGTGTTTCAAATACTCTTATCTTTAAAATAAAAATACAAAAAACATACCTGAAAAATACTTTACATACCGAATTATGGACCGAGTCGGGCACAGCAAAGTTATTTTTTAATAGGAGAGAGGATGAAGGCGATTTTTGTTCAGAAAAAAAAAGAAAAAAAAAAGTATATTAAAATACTTAATAGTTACAGCGTGACAGACAGATTAAATCGAACAATACGATTTATAATTACATCTATTACCCACTGCTGGGAAACAGGCATCGGCTCGGTGAGAGCGAGCACATTATTACGGTGCAAAATTAAAGTTTCATAGTCGTTTCAAATTAGTATTCCAAATATTTCGAGTCGAGTGTAAATTTCTGGGAAACTAGGAACTATATTCATCAACAATAGGAAATGTTGATGAACTGTCCAAAAATAGGGCGTCAACGGCAAAAGAGCCACAGCAATATAGCTGAACTTTAATTAAACTAACTGAAAATTCAAGTCCAATTTAGATTTTCCGACCACTGACTATCTATAGTACGACATTATTATACTTTGAATTCTGTTATTTGTGAATATTTGGATATTAAGTATATCGGAACTTCACCACAACGCGCAGAATTCACTATTTCATTCAGAATCAGAGTAATTGTGAAATAATACACCACTGAATATGTCCATCACCACTACTCTCCAAACGTGGAAAAAAATATCGTGAGGAAACCGGCATGTCCTAGAACCAAAAATTTGAAGACATGCACCAAACCCGCAATGGGCCCGCGTGGTAGATTACAGCCCAATCCCTCTCAAGAAAGAAGGCCTCTGTCCCAGCAGTAGGAACATAATAGGTTGATTATGTTGTGTGTGAAATAATAGGTAATTAAAACAAAATACCTTGTGATATATTACAATTAAATGAAAGATTTTTTTTAACAAATATTAACGACACCGCAGTAGTTCAATTGTACTGGTTCGCGTCATGTTCCGCTACTCGAATCGAATGCGAGTAGCGGAACATGACGCGAACCAGTACAATTAAACTACTGCGGTTTCGCTGCTATGGTTTCGCGGCAGAGGTAATGCTACTAGCATAAAAGTACACTTTGTAAACAAGCATATTACAAGTTAGAGGATTATATCAAGATAGGAATGCTTGGAAACATGCTGGTCCAGCTCCATAGGACAATCTAGAGTCTAGACAAAATCAAACTAGTTGCTATTTTATTTTATTGTATAATTTGTTATTTTTATGACATAGATTTTTCATTCACCTTAACTCACACACTGATTTTTTTTTTAGGAAAACATATGTTTATAATGTTTGTAAATATGTGAGCACCATGTATCTATCTCACAATTAAGTTATTTTTCATCGCTTCATTTTTAGTTATTTTTACCTATTGTGGTATAGTAATTTTATTCTAGGTGCATCGTCTTCACATATAATCATATAATTAATGTACTTAAACAAAATATTGTAAAACGTTTTTAAAAGAGTAACGGTAGAGTTTCTTGCCTATTCTTCACAATACGAAACTACCTTTTGGAAGGGGCAACTAGAATCAATTATATTTTTTTGTAAATTTTGACGTTCAAAGGTGCCACTTATGTGCCTATTTGAAATTAATAATTTGGCTTTGACTTTGCAATTCATTTGGAAATCAACAGATAGATTGTAGTGAGCGTATTTGCTGGTTTTTTGCTGACAACTAAAATCACATCACAGTGGATTCTACTAATTAGTATCTTCATATTCTCCTAGAAACCTGATCTTTTCTATTCAAAGAATTTGAATAATGACCGTAAACTGCGTTACGCTGATCAACTTACAGTTACAGTTTACTATCAACAGACAGTTGCAGTATAGGGTTACAAATCTTTCTTTCTTATCTACTTGTTATTGAAAACTGTATCTTCAGTACATTCGATTTGGCAGTTATTGTGGAACAACAAAGCCGACCCGAAGCCACCCGAAGCAATTACTACGCACATTCGGTTTTCATTCGAATCGTGCCGATTGGCAAACACTGTGCGGCATCTACTCTCGCCGTATCATGTTCGGGTCATCTCGGTACAATTGGGGCTAAGCCAAGCGGCTTTTTCCCAAACATTTATAATATCTACATACCATACACCATAATATATTCGATTTTGCAGCCTGGTTGTCCCTAAACATCTGGCTGACCTGAAGAGGTTTACGACTCAGCTATGCCTTCAAATCGTAGACGCCATTGTCATTACATAGATTGCCTGTGTATTTACTTGGTGATTTCATCACAATTAGAGTACCGTAATCTTCCCTTGAGCGAACCAATGAGAAATTCTGAAAAGTTTGAACTGATCCTGTTGAAAAATTGATCGATGCTTCTGCGTATCAGACATTTCCAAGAGCAGAAAATTATTTTGAATGTGCATGTTCGTAGAATTGACTCATACAAATATTTATTTCGTTGTGAATTCATCATTTATCTCAAATACCACGTTGTTCGTAGGTTCATACCCACACTGCGCCATTTCATAAAATGTAATAATGGATATTACGCGGATTTCCCCATTGTTCTTTCTACCAATATTTTATACAATTATTATTTGGTAGAGCACTGAGGATTGAATGTTATTCATTAATTTAGTTACAGCTGAATGAAACAGATTTCCAATGTTTTTGGCCAAAGTGGACCACATGATTGTTAAAATTTGATGATTGTCAATACATACAAAGCCGATAGGTACCTAGGTTAATTAATTAAAAGGGTGTGTCCCCTATGCAATAATGAAAACCCAAACTTTATTACACACATGACGGAGTACACAAAAGGACTGCATAATTTATTACTTTGAGAGCTTCGTTTTGGACTACGTAATGGCATAGTTTACGCAAAAGCGTGTCATGGTGCCCGCAATCAAAGGCTTTAGGGCAAGAAGCAAGGCAAAGACGCAAGGAAAGATCACAAAAAACTCCAATAGCATTTTGCGAGTACTCCCATCGGTCAAAGTGCCGCTAGTTGTCAGCTATCAGTAACTAGTGTTGAACTTGAGAAAACTAGAAACAATGCACTATACACACCAGCACACAATAAGCACACCATTTGTGTTTCAAAAAGACGTGGGCTGGAAACTTGCATATTCAATACACCTACTGAAATCAGGGCTATAAACTTAATAAAACTTTTAATGAAAAAAACAATTTGTCAAAAATAAAATGTTTTCATATCAAGCATCAGAATATTCAGAACCGTCTAAGTACACACGGCTACATATCAAGCTATACATTTCCAGTTTAAGCTGATCTCGCATTGTAAAGGATTTCCGTACAATGAGAGGTCAGCTTATACTGGTATAGCATGATATGTAGTTGGTGTACAAACAGTTGTAACCTTAAACCGTATTGAAACCACGACAAGATGTGATCTTGCTTTGTGAGAAAGCCATAGCATCGTTAAAGTTTTAAGATAACTGTATATAGCAAATACTTATTTAGCAGTTAACTTAAACATACAAACGCAAAGCAGAAACAGATAGGTACATTTCCGAAAGCTTGCCGAGAAACAATTAGTCGCCAAGAGTTACAGACAGCTCGTTACTAGTTGAAAGCAATGGTTCCCGGGAATTGGAACAGAATAACAACGCCGATACGCTCTGAGAACTAAGGAACAGTCGAATGAAGTCGAAAGTCGAAAATTTATTACCGAGGTACCTTTTTGAAAGAACTTGGGGTCTACTCCGAAGTATCGGCCGAATGTTCGGCCGTTTTTAGGGTTCCGTACCTCAAAAGAAATAAACGGAACCCTTATAGGATCACTTCGTTGTCCGTCTGTCTGTCAGTCTGTCAAGACCATTTTTCTCAGGAACACGTAGAGGTATCACGTTGAAATTAATATCAAATACGTAAGTCTATGGTCCCTTGAAGCTCTGAAAAAATCAAGCTTCCAAGTCAACGCAATAAAAAATTACGGCGATATAAGCCACATTATTGAGACATATTTCGATACTCGCAAATAAATCAAAACCTATAGGGTACTTCCCGTTGACCTAGAATCATGAAATTTGGCAGGAAGCGAGGTCTTACAGCACAAGTATAGGAAAAAGTCCTAAAAATGTAAATTTGTAGTTTTATCACATAAAAAAAATTGCGAATATCTCGCACATAAATCAAAACCTATAGGGTTCTTCCCGTTGATCTAGAATCATGAAATTTGGGCAGAAGCAAGGTCTTACAGCACAAGTAAAGGAAAAAGTCCGAATATTGCAAAGTAGTTTTATCATATAAAAAAAAATTGCTAATATCTCGCACATACATCAAAACCTATAGGGTACTTGCCGTTGACCTAGAATCATGAAATTTGGGCAAAAGCAAGATCTCACAGCACAAGTAAAGGAAAAAGTCCGAAAATTTTAAAAAAAACATGAAAAAAAATTGGGAATATCTCGCACATAAATCAATAATTTGAGTCCTTAGACGACTTCAAGTCACATTTTTGACTTTGGCTTATCTTTTTAACTGACGTTTTTTTTTGTTTCGTCTTAGTTTGCCATAGTTAGCCGTAGTCAAGAAACGGCCGAAAATTCGTCTCGACACAAATCCGAAGTATCGCAAGTATTTTACGACTTGAGAAAAGGTGAAGATTTATTTATTATATCTAAATATTCGTGTATTATAATACCATCCAGAATAAATTCTCTAAATGACAGAGAAAACCGCATAAAAATCCGTTGCGTACGTTTAGAAGAACAACGCGGTCACACACACAAATGCGATCTTAAAATTTATAATTATGTATAGGTACATAAAGATATTTATTTATTTATATATAGTCGCAAGCGCTACTGCTGAGCATAAGGTCCTGGGTTCGATTCCCAGGTCGGGCAAAGTGTCATTGGGATTTTCCATTAGGAATTTCGCAGTAGCAGCCCGGAGTCTGGATTTGTGCCCAGTTGATGGCAAGGCTCACCCTCATTACACGGGTCTTAAACATAACTGGCGAAATGTGGGTGTACTATAGGTACACTTCTGCCTAACCCTTCGGAGATTATATTATATGAACCGTATACAAAAATTCGTTGCCGCTCAAGTTTATCGGTTGCTTTTGGGTTAGGTCAAAAAGCTGGCATCAGCATAACCAAAGGTCGGTAGATGAAGTGATTGGGCAAGCGCAATCTTGTTCGCAGTCTCCTCAAAGACGCAGCGGAAACAAACAGCTTGCAGCTAACTTCCTGCAGCTGAGCAGTCCAAGAGAACAAGATACAATGTCGTCTAGAACGCGGGCAGGTAATTGAGTGGTTACAGGTATGAGCACGCCAGCCAGCTTAGTCGCAGTAGATATTGAATGCAATGCTCCTTAAAGATATTCTATAAACTACAATAAATATAAGTGCTAAACAAACAGAGAAGCTCGAACAATTGCGCGATAGCTACAGTAATACGTGACACGGCCAAGAAGTTAAAGCTTTGTCTTATTGCTTACTGCTTTTGCCGGGGGAATCCCCCGCGATTACGTCGGAAATTATCCCACGGGGACGTAGGTACTTCCGGGATAAAATTATCCTGTGTCCTTATCTAAGTTATGGCCTACTTGTGGACCAAATTACAAAAAAAGAAAAGGCTCAAAGCTTAAAATTGTGAAAACTTCAGAATGGCGCGAAATTGCGAGCGCGACACTTTCCATGAAGTTTTCATAGAAATTGCGCTAATAGTGTCGCGTCGCGCCTGTCTGCGGGAGCCATAACAGACAGACAGACAGATTTACTTTCGCATTTATAATACTAGTAGATATGGACAAACTTATGAGACTGTTGTTTGTAAGACTCGTCGCGCAGCTCTGAAAAACGCTTAGCAGCCTAACAAACCGCTGAAAATGCAAATACCAGTCGTACTCAACCTGTAGCTTCCGAGTTACTGCCGGTTCGGAATGAAACAGCGACCGCGGCGTATCGACATCAAGCAGGTAGGTGCTGGCCGTGAAAACAGATCGAGTACCACTGATATCCACATGGTACCTAAACACAAAAAAACACGACTTTGCATCAAACAAGTATTTCTTGACCGCTGAAGACGACGCGGGACGGCTTATTGAGAAGTCGGATGTTTGTTAGCGAGGCGACTTTTCCTTTATCCTAGATGAAAGTCAAATGTACTTACTCTTCAACTTCCTTTTCCCTTTGTTCTAGTTGCAGTCGCACGGCACAGACTTCCAAGAACAACTCGTTGGCATGGCTGAGCTGGTTTTCGTAGATCTTGCGAATGTTGCGCGCAGACTTCAGATCTTCGCGACGGTTGCTGTCACCACCGCTAGCTCCCTCCTGGCCGTCGGTTTTGGTATTTCTGGGAAATTATCACAACTTTAATAGACCTAGAAAAAAAAAAAAAACTCGACTGCAACTAGTCAGTTTTTTTTAAGTTTATTTTTCTATTTTCCAAAAATAAATAAAAACTAAAATAAATATTTACGGAGGGAAGTTAGGTTAAAGTTCTTGTTATTATTCAACAACTATCACTGTCTTTAACTTAGTAGTTTAATAAAATAATCATCAAAAGGATCAAAAACAATAAGGGTTGATTTTTCAATAGTAATTTTTCGACGCATTCATCCGGCGAACGATCGCATGATAATATTGACAATTTAGGGAAATCCCGGAAATACAGTAGTTTTTCTTAGAGAGTTGTCAATGTTAGACCATTTCAGGGGAATCCCAGTGTTTTCTTAGAGAGTTGTCAGTTAACAAAGTCAAAAACTACCATTTACAGAGATAAAAAATAAAAATTTATAAAAAATCGAATTAAATCAAATAAATCCGTTTTTTTTGTTTTTTTTTTACGGTTTGAAGTATTTTCTACAAAAGCTGTCAAATCACAATAGTTATTTTTAACTTTGTGTCAATTATGTATGTATTATACCTGGCGTGTTTGGTCTCCTATACATTTCCCTGCTTACATAATAATAAATAATAAAATTCTTTATTAGCATAAAAAATGTGTACAAAAAAGTAAATCCCTGACTCTTGCGCTAGGTAAAAAAACCTGTGTTTTAAACAGAGCCAGTGTCTTCTCCCAAACAATAGGTTCTGGATTTTATGCAATATACATCGTTTGAATTTACTTATGACAAACAAAGGTAATAATTAAAATAGCAAAATAGTAGTTACATTCATAATTAAAATAAATAATTAAATTTATGATTAAAAATGTGACTTGACAAATACATGCGTTGCCTTCTAGCAGCTGAACAGAACATAAGCTGGTAGCGTGGCGGAGGGCAGACGCACAGACCTTGCAGCTGTAATTTTGTGAACTCAGCTTTTTACTCAAGTTATCAACATATTGTTGCTGCTGGTCATGTTGTGCGATTACGCTTTGGGTGATCATCAAGTCGAAACCTATAATGTGATCTCACTGACATACTGTGATTGTTACCTGTTGTAGTTGCCTTGTGATTTTTTTTTTTTATATCGAGTAGCTTAAAGCTCTTAGCTTTTTAAATTTTAATGTACAGAAGGGTTATTCATAGTTACATTACAAAGAAAAAACAAAGAAATATTAATATTTGTAGTCACAGGATTTGAAAGATCATCATAGGGTTTCCGATAAATGATGTGATACTTATAATTTGAAAAGTACATGACCAAGATTTGTTTATATAATATTTTTCTGATAATTGTTACCCGTTTCCGGCTCCACGTCGATTGGACAAACTGTATATAATAGAAAGAGACAGAGAGAGAGAGAAAGTCGCATGGAGTGGGGCATAACGTATTTTCGTTACGTGACGATTTCTACCAGTCAACTCCTACCGCAAGCCGCGTTAAAGAACTCATTGCAAAAACTACACTACGGGCGGTCCGCTCCACAAACTTAGTAACCTGAAATAACTCGTACACTCTAAAACTCAATAAAGCTAGCTTCAGTCCGGCTCGTCGATAGAATGTGTTCCGGACACCTGTCTGTTGGTCAATTTCTAGCAAAGATCAAATTCACAAAGCACATATTCGTACGAAACCAACAGGCATCATGGCCGCGTTCTCTCGACGGCCGGACTGTAAATCCTATCAATAAATCCAAATCCAAAACTAAAATAATCCGATTTTTTTACAATTTCAAAAATAGATAAAACTATTATAAATAATATTTACGAAGGGAAGGTAAGTTATAGACATTATTCAACAACAATCACTGTTTTTTAACTAACGGATTTTTAACAAGTAGGTACCACACGCCCAGTGCGGATTGGTGGATGTGTCAATGTCTTAAAATGTTTAGTTCTCTAGGACATGACGGTTTCCTCATGATGTTTTCCTTCACCGTTTTGAGAACAGTAGTGATCAAAATAATTTACACAAATTAAAGCGCCTGTCTGGGTTCGACCAAGTAAGTCTCCAGTAGTGACCACACGTAATTCGAGCCCGTTACCACTGCTGGGCCACCACTACTCTCTCGTTAAAACGTTATTGTCATCGAACGATTTTAAACAGGCTTTCAATAAAAACTAGATATTCTCGGACTGCGCCACAAACTAAGATAAATTTATTTCTACACAAAAAGTCAACAAAATCGCAAAAGACAACACAAAAACGGTAAAATAAGATTTTATTCGCGGAAAATCAGATTAAAGTTAATTTGATCCTTTTTAAAATTAACTGAACTGAGACTATTTCAAAAAAATACATCAAAATAATTCAATACACTGACACAACATTCTAAGTAAAAACTAGATCACTCGGCCTCTTTTATAAACTATAAGCTTCAGTTTTTTCACAGTTCACTAAAAGTTAACAAAACTCGTTAAATTCCTATCAATAATTCTCAAAGGCTTCTGCCCACCAACGAACAGCAGCGAGGCAGGCCTGAATAGCAATGTTAAATTAATAAATAAATAATAACCCTGAATGAAAAAAAACACGATGTTCACGAAAAATATCTAAAAAAGTGCCAAAATAAATCGGAACTTCACTAAAATATTACCGCGAATACACTAAAACACAGCCTAACTCTCTGCCTAATACCTAAAATAAAAAACGTAACAAAATATTAAAAAAAAAAAGCCTAGCTGAATTTATTTATGAAAAATCTCAAACATCACTAAAATCGACCAAGTCGCTTAAAATACGCGGCACAAAATTACAAACTTACCTTACAAAGAAACGTTTCATGCTGTCTTGTACTTCTTTGCGCCAAGCTGCCTGACTCTTTTTAAAACGATCCATAGGATAAGTAGCTAACTCGTCGCCAGCAATTTCCAAATTAGCGGCGATTATTTTAAACGGCGGCCTAATAAAACACAAACATTTCAATGTAAACACAATCACACAGTAAAATATAGCACTATCAGAATAAAATAATAATTTACGAAAAAAAAAATCAGTTTACGAATGCAAGCGAGCCGTGTGCCTGTGACCGCGGGAAAGGCAGTACTGGCCGCCGACTCACGTTGCGTTTGTGATGTTGGCCCCGGTGGCGGTGCAACCGTGCAACAATGCATCAGTCCCAACTGACAGACTCAAGCGGATTGTTTTACTGCGCATGTGCGCGACAACGCGGCTTACACTGATATCAACTTATCTACCAGCGGGGTAATTGCGTAGAGATAAACTACGTTAACATGGCTCGCCCCTCCAAATTACTGTTTCAACGTGTGTAGTCACATCCTCACGAAAGAGTTTGTATGTAGTTGTAAGTACTCGTAATATCTCACTTATTACCAGATTTGTTGGTCAACTAATCATAACTAGCCGATCGCGCAAGACAACGCACGTGCCGTTTGCATAGAGCAGTGGGCTAATTGCGTAACACACTATCAGTAGGAATCGGTTTCAATTTGACAGTTCAACAACATTCATTGCGTTATTTACGTTGATGAGCAGACAAATTTTTCTAACATATGAAGCAATGGATTAGCAATATACTTCAAAATCGTTCCGATTCAGATTCAAACTGTGTTACGCAATTAGGGTACAGGTCAGTGCAGCACTAAACTAATAAAAATGAGCTATTAATGACGCCACTAGTGGAGCAACAAATCCGTGATTTGTTTTTGTTTGACGGCCGTTCATTACGCACACACGGGTACAAATACTTTCAAACGTTTTGAATTTTGGAAGGGCGGGCCGTAATATCGCAGTTAATCTCTAACACACTTAGTACTGGTCATTGCTACTGATGCAATGACCTTACATTTTGTCAGTTCAACAACATTCATTACGTTATTTACGTTGTGGAGCAGATTTTTTTTGTAAATATGAATCAATGGATTTGCAATATAGTCCAAAATCATTCAGATTGTGATGCAAACTGCAATTAGGGTGCTGTTTTAATTTTCATGTAATGAATTATGCATTTTCGATGCGTTTGGGACGTCAACTTGATTTTGTAGCTACGGGAAGAAAATAATAGTTTCTTTTCGTAAAACTGATTTCAAAACTATTTCTATGATTTTGTAATATATTGGACTACTAAGAATGGTTTTAAAACTTTATAAATATAGATAGATATTGTTATCTTTTTACGGTGTATAAAAGAATTTCGTTAGTTTGAAAACAGTATGGGAACTTGGATTGTTTAGTTATATTTGTTCCTAAGTACCAATACGAACTCATCAAGTGTACTTAGAGCGAAAAATCACAAAACAAATCAATGTTTAATCAAAATTCGTAAAACAACCGCACGTTGATAGAAAATCCGTAAAACAGAATAGTAACGGAACATCGTAAAAAACGTAAAAATATGAGCTTTTACATTGGAAACAGACAGACTGCAGTGATGGATGAAAGCCGTTTTTCATCATTCGTCACAGACCTAAAATAAAAGAAAAAACTACTATAATTTTAGGTCTGTGACGTGATGATGACGTATGTAATGACGTAATATGTAAATCTGTATACCTGGCAAAGGCCATAGGCTACTTTCGTCCTGGATCGCAGACGAAGTCACGGACAACAGCTAGTAAATGCACTAAAAATACGAGTATTACAGCAAGTTCATAACTATCTTGTAATTTCTGCGGATATCAGCGCAATCAGTTCTAGTAATATATTATATTTAAAAAGCTAACTTTTATCTGATTCTTCCTTTGACGAAGTAAAAGATTTAATCACATTAGAATGGGTCAACTTAAATAAAAACATAGCGAAGCAAAAATAACTTAATACGTTATAAAAGTAGACTATGTTCGGATCAGCGTTCCCGTGCAACAGGTAGGCCACAGTATATCAAATCTAGTTTATTAAAAATGGCATACGCTCACCTATTCCTGGGCGTCCTGTTCCAACATTGGTTCATGAGCAGCTGCATGCTACTCGGAAGCGTCGAAGGTATTGGCAACGCGATCGTGTCAGTTCCCACGCCCCACATAATAGCATGTGTTTCTAGATTTTTGTATGGGACTTCTTGTGTGAGGAGTTCCCAGAGAACCACGCCGTAAGACCACACGTCGACACGTTCAGAGCATGGTTCGTGTCTTATAACTTCTGGTGCCATCCAGGCTACCGTGCCCGTGAAGCTCATTACGGCACTTACGTCATTCCATTCGCGACTTGTACCAAAGTCGCTCACTTTTACCACGAGATTATCAGCAATCAGTATGCTGAAATTTTGCAAAAGAGTTTATTGCAACATATAAAAAAACACCACATGTTGGTGAGATCCTTCGAAGAGCAGCGTGGATACGTTTTCTATCCCATGTCAACTTTTTTTCTCCAGGAAAAAATGTATTCGCGCTTTTTCCTTAAGGGGGATGCGCTAAGGTAGCCCGCGAAATTCAAATTTTATTGCGTTTTTTGCAATTTGCAGGTAAGTACCAGGTTGTATGTTGATCTAAATATGATTCGCGGCCATAACAAATATGGCTTTACAGAATTATAATCATTAGAATCGGCAACACAACTAACTCTCTTCGTAAAATCCTATTGAATGACTATTTCTGAAATAATCATTCAGTAGGATTTTATGAAATTAGAAAGTTGTAATGCTTGTGCACGTTGTAATGCGAATCATATTTAGATCAACATACAACCTGTTACTTACCTGCAAATTGCAAAAAACGTAATAAAATTTGAATTTCGCGGGCTACCTTAGCGCATCCCCCTTAAGTATTTTACCTACTTTAACATGCAAAGCGTACTGCTTAATGAAGTGAGAATCGATACTGACTGTCACTGTCCAAAATGTAATTAATGTTTCAATGCGCTATCGATTTTGTGAAAGTTTGGTAACCTAAACATAACCAGCTTATTAGTCTAGCGACTACGAAGCAGGCCCTTTAAATATGAACACGAACGTGGACGTAAATATACGCAGTCAAACAATAATTAATACGTTGAGATCTTAGTGAAATTATGACGCGGGACCAATTAAGATGTGCTCAAGATTATATTGATAACTGAAGCAGTCTTTATAGAATACTCGCGGAAGTTTATTTTAATTCCAGTTACTATTTATGAGAGCATGAGAGAAGCATTAAATAAATTGTATAAAATATATTCAAGCTTCAACATTTTAGTTTTTAATTGATGTTCCTTCGATGTTGTTACTTCGATTCGATCGACCGAACTCATTTTCACGATAAATTGAGATGTCAGGTTCATATTTCAAAATTGGCATCCTTTGAGCAAGCAAGTTTCTGTAAAGGGCATCAACTATCGGGAAATGATAACATCAACTATCTGGAAATGATAACCGTCTCGTCTCAACCTACCTGTTTAAAATTTTAGAGCATAAAATGTATTATTTTAAACATCGAGATTTATTTATTATAATTATGTAAGTTAAATATGAATAAAGGTAATAAAAAAACCTTCCGGAATAAATAATCTATATGATGGTGAAAACTGCGTCAATATTAATTTATGAATTATTTTTAAATTCGGTATTTTGGGAGTTGTGTTTAGAAAATATTAAGGTAAATAAACGAGACCCGATGGCCTCGAAGCGGGGGTAAGCAGAGTTATGTCAACGTGCAAGTTATATATCATGTGTACTTGATATTCTAGATCTGCAAGCTAGGTATTTTTAAGATTCTTTGTATTTTACGAAATATTAGAATAACATTTCTCCTAACATTTCTAAGCTCTGAAAAGCAATAATTACTATTTCATTGAAGGTGCTTGAAATTAAATAGGCACAAAGAAAACTTTAATAGAATTCTGCTATTCAAACTATAGGAGCTTCTTACGAAAAATACAACTTTCGTTTACAAACTTGTGGGCTTTACCAAGAATTCAGTTTTAAAATAATACTGAAACAAAGTTTAGGTTTGCGAAGTTGGAAGGCAGACTCCGACGCGTGGGGAATTTTGCCGGGTAACTGCACAGAACATCGAATGCAAACAGCATTGCTGAGCGGACAGCCCTGTGCCTTCAAATAGCCTGTTGGCTATTTAATGGGGGCTCTTAAAAATCGGAGAATCGATACGTGACAGAATTTGAAATGCAGTCAACCTAACGACCAACCTTGGCACCTTTGCGAGTCCTACAAGTACGTAAGATGGGTGCCTACTTATCAATTCCGAACCCGTTATGACGCCGCAGATACAGGTAACTAGTACACGGGCGCTTGAATCACGATTTCAAGCGCCCGTGAAAAGATCTCCGGACACGAATTGGAGATTTACGGACTAAATCCAACTAGAGTGGAAATGTGGAGCTGTTCCTCATACAATTGGACTCTTTAGATCTTGGTCTGCATGCTAGTAATGATACTGTACTCGTAGCTAAGTTTTTAAATTGACATTGACACGCTACGAAGATAAGCTAAAATGTTAAAATTATGCACTTTTTACAAAAAAAGGGACTGTTTATTATGAAAAACCGGCCAAGTGCGAGTCGGACTCGTGCACGAAGGTTTCCGTACCATTATATGTAAAAACGGCAAAACAAACGTTTGTTGTCCCTTAAGTATTTGTTTTATTATAATTTAATTATTTATTTTTAAAGTGAATATATAACTAAATATTCTGTGAATATTTCAAGCGTCTACCTGTTGCAGTTATCAATATTGTGCAAAAAAGTGCAAAAAAATCACGATTGTTGTAAGGGAGCCCCTTTAAATATTTATTTTATTCTTTTTTTAGTATTTGTTGTTATAGCGGCAACAGAAATACATCATCTGTGAAAATTTCAACTGTTTAACTATCACGGTTCATGAGATACAGCCTGGTGACAGACGGGCGGACGGACAGACAGACAGACGGCGGAGCCTTAGTAATAGGGTTCCCGTTTTACCCTTTGGGTACGGAACCCTAAAAACCGTCAATTTAAAACACATAACAACACGTGTAAGTCCAATTTAAATTCGCCGAAGCAATGAAACTGTCGTAAGGAAACCATGCTGCCATAAATTGTGAGCGTTTACGTAATAGGTCAAAACGTAAAGGTTTGTAATAAAAGGCACGTGCTAATACCGTGGGGCAGAGCAGTTTAATCACAGGGCTAACTTAGAAAGTGGAGGGATAGAATTACAGCCTTGAGAGGTGAGGAACACGTTACATACTTTGGAATACGAAGATTCTGTAAAATGGTGACTAACATTTTTATTTTGGTACCGTTATTTTTTGTCAGATGGACGATAAACCGATCGTTTTACCTTATCACCACAGTTTTAAATTTAAGCGAAAAGTAAAATTCTACTCTAAATATAATAGGATAGAGGGTTACTTATCGCGATAGTGCGAACATTCGCCGTTGCCCGACATTATGACCCTACAGTAATGCGTGAATTGATATTTGAATTTTCCAGTTTGATGGATGAAAATATAATATTTTTCTTGGAGATTCATCCAATTGGCCCTTAACTAACACTGTTTGTCCACCGCACAACGTCAACGGTACGTTAACGAGAACGAGATTATCCGAACCGAACGTGACGTCCCGGTGGTGGCGTGCGGTGGACACGCGGCCTAAGGGCCCTTTCACATTCTAGTACGTCCGGAATCCCCCTGGGCAGGGAAGTCTTCACACTACGCCGTTATCTATTTCCGTACATCCTTCGCCACGATGAGAGTATTACACAAGCTAATTAACCGACTTCCAAAAAGGAGGAGGTTATATGTTCACCTATGTTTTTGTTTTTGTGTTGATCATTTTAACATTGTAGTCGAACATAAGTGTTGAGTACTAACCTTTATATAAAAAAAGTACTTTTTGGCTTCCACACCTCCAGATAACTTTGACGTTATTTTCCCCCAGCATCTCATGCAAAATATGATTTCTTATATTGATATGGTAATTGTTGCGTCCTTCCCTCAAATATGGCTAGGGGGATGATGGCTGATCTTAGCGTTATGTCTTGCTGAACATGGTTTTGTTATTGTTATTCGTAAGTAACTGTTTATTTATTTTACTTTGATGGTCCCTAGTTTATCATATGTGAGTTACAGCTTTATATAGCTATATGTAAGCGGGCACGCCCTATATGCCTGGAGCCTTTTGTATAAGTATTAAGTTTATTTATTTATGCTTTAGTTAAAAAAAGGGTTTAGTGTTAGGAGCCTCCTTTTAAGCAAACATTGCCTGTGATAGGAGACTCCGCTCTTCCGTAGTAGGTACAGCATAATAACTTTAATCTAGTAAGAAAACCGTAGGTACTTAAAATGTCAAATAAAAATAAGTATATTAGTCAGAGTATGATTCTACTGTGAATATCTACCTGTGCGTAGTGTGTCTGTATGCGAGAGAGTATGTGTGAGTGTATCTGCTACTTTATGTGATCCAAAAGTGCCTCCGTGTCATCATTGTGTGCCTTTATCCAATTGGTTATTGTTTTCTTACATTCATAACTTTGTATAAGTAAATACTTTAGTTTATTTTTTTGTACGGTTGAGCAGACCGTTTATCAAATTGCCTCTCCAAGCAACCATGGTTTTAGTCCATGGAATTTGCGCAACAATGTCTGTCCTCCTCTGTCCTTCCTTAAGTTCTGCTGTTCTACTTATGTTTTTAGTTTTTATTTCGAGTATAGTTTACGATGTTTTCTATTGGTACATGTGTGCTAGATATCATAAGGCAAATAATTTAACTTAATGTTTTGTGTTGCGTAATGTAAATTATTTTGCATAGAATGTATAGAATAAAGCTTTTCTAACTGACATACTGCTGTGCTGCTGGGGAGTTTGTTGCGCCATTTCTTTTTCCCAGCTAAAAGCACTAACCTAAGTAAGCTAAAAGCCTAGCCTTTTCTCAACAAAGTTGGCGTCAGCTTCCAGTTTAACCGGATGCAGCTGAAGACTCAGTATTTTACATGGAGGCATATGACCTCCACAACCGAGTTAAGTACTGGGTAACACGATACCCCTAGTTAAGACTGGTTGTCAGACTGTCTTATATAATTTTGACGTTCGAAAAGTGCTGATTCTCAGCCTATAGATTTGAATAAATGACTTTTGATTTGATTTAGTCATCTGGTCAATGTGAAACTGACCCTTTAAGTGGGCCATGAAAAACATAGAAAAGTTTGTTTATGCAATCGATTTTTTATGTATCGACTTAGCCTCGAAGACATGCTTGAATTCAGTTTACTTTGTGAATTATTTGCAGGCATTTACGTGGCTCTGCTGCCTAAACTATTTAGGACTTACCCGACCCTGGGAATAGGGGTAACCAAAATAGTTTAAATGACTATTTTAAGTCGGGACGAAGCGATCTGCAGACTAGCCGGTCTAGTATGAATGGTTGAGTTGATTATATCGTCTAGCTAGACTATTGATTGGTGAAAGATGCTTAGTTCCATTGGTGACAATTATTATTTTGCCGCTTTATATGCCATAATATCCCTCACACAGAGCGGAGGCCAGTGTCCCAGCAGTGGGAATATTATAGGCAGATTATGCATATGTTACGGCTAATACCCGAAGTGCGGCTACACCTAGTTTTAGCCGGTTAGAATTATAGGTCCAGACAATCCCTGTTGGATAAAACCAATTTACCAACAATAGAGGGGATCTGGCGCTCGGCGGCCGCTACCGCGGCACGCTCGCTTCGCTGCAGCTAATTTATACAATTCTCTATATTCGTTTGCGAAGCTTAGCATTGGCGGGATAAGACATCAAATTTCATGCCAATTATCATTCAGAACCCACTCAATATCGTTACGTGCTTAAGGTAAATCCGCAGTTCATGAATGTGAGTCTCTCAGTACGCTTCAGCCACCAATAGAGAATATCGAATTAATTGATACTACGGGCAAAGCTCATTGCAAGGTATATAATAACCTTATTAGAACGGTAGTAAGTTGTCATAAGTAACATGTCTATTGGATGTAGCGCAACCTATTTCAATAGGTACCGGAATGTTTTTTCGTTTTTCTATGAATGAAGATCAGAATGCGTTTGTTAAGTTTCTTTGTTTACAAATCGTACTACATTTTAAGTAACCTATGCCTTAAGCCCTAAATACTATTATTTTTAACCGGCTACGGGAGTCAGATGTGTGGATGGATGATTCGGGAATCGTGCTTTATTGTCAAGCACGGGGATTTGAAGTACTTACTCCATGGCAAATGAAGAATTTTATACTACGAACAAAGGAAGGTGAATGTAAAAACCCAAATCAGCCGATCTGTATCGAACAGGTTTCGACGAAGAACGAACGATTTTTTTTCCTAAAGCTATTTATAATTTAAGAATTATCGTAATAAATTGATATTTTTTTAGGTTTCTCGGAATATTGAAGAGAGCTCAGAGATTATTTTATAGAACATGCAACAACAACAAGTAAGTACAATAACAGCAGAAAAAAAACATTTTAATTTTTACTTATATCTAATAAAGGTCAACCGTGTCATGCGCATTGCTATTTTTTTTCTTTGAATTCGTCTATACCTGGGCTAGCTTTCATAACTTGAAAATCTGTTACAATTCAAATCAAACAAACAATTCAAGCTCCAAATTCTATTAATTCAGATTTTTTTTTAAAAAGGAAAAACTACGAGCTTTTTGTGATGAAGTACGTTGCCGGCTTGAACCCTCTGTTTATCAGTCCCCATAATGTCATGAACTACGTTGCCGGCTTGAACCCTCTGTTTAGCAGTCCCCATAATGTGATGAACTACGTTGCCGGTTTGAACCCTCTGTTTAGCAGTCCCCACAATGTGATGAACTACGTTGCCGGCTTGAACCCTCTGTCTAGCAGTCCCCACAATGTGATGAACTACGTTGCCGGCTTGAACCCTCTGTTTAGCAGCCCCCACAATGTGATGAACTACGTTACCGGCTTGAACCCTCTGTCTAGCAGTCCCCACAATGTGATGAACTACGTTGCCGGCTTGAACCCTCTGTCTAGCAGTCCCCACAATGCAGTAATACTAGCACAATAGGTGGAAATCTTAGCACAGTTGAAGGAAATGAAGTCTTAGTTTCCGAGTAAACATCCTCTGTAAACATTACAGACATATTTTCAATGCCTGTAATGCAATCTCTAGAAAGTCGTACAAATTGAATAAAAGAGGAATTATTTGAAAAGTTCGTAGCTTGTGCAGTGACTGGTCAAAATAGAATGGCATTCACAAGTGAGTCCATTCTTTCTTTGTTTTTAAAAAGCTCGTAACTTTAGATTTAATAATAGAAAACCAACTTACTTTGGAGATTTAAACTCTCCTTGAATAATCTTATTTACGTGTAAAGAAGCGTAGCTTTAGATTTAATAATAGAAAACCAACTTACTTTGGAGATTTCAAATCTCTGTGGATGATCTTATTTACGTGTAAATAAGACATCCCCTGAGCGATCTCTTTGGCCCATTTTACGATCTGCGCTGGTACGAAGCATGACCCACTATGTATGTACTCGAACAGTGGGCCGTACTGGCAGAACTCCATTATGATGCACGAGTTGGGGCCGTTGGTACTGACCCCTTTGAATTGCACTAAAAGGAAAAAGGGACAAATTAAAACGTGGAATACAAACACACTGCAATGGAAATGTGTCACGGCACGAACTTAATTAAACCCTTTCGTAAACATCGTAATATTTATTTGAATAATTAAGAAGTGGGTAATCATCAAATAACTTCTCCCGCTCTGGGCGGAGCGGGAGGGCGTGTCAGACTTTTACTGACTAAAACCCACCCGTGTTCCTTCCGTTGCCTGTGTGCCAGGGCCACGAAAAAATTACTAGGCTGACATCTGCAATAAGTTGTTCAGTACTTCAGAAATAAATGCGTTCAGTTAATACCTAACGTACTTAAACATAACATATACTATGTATTTGATGCAAAGCTTTTGTTCATTGTCAGTATTTATATTAACATGTTAATTTACTACAATTGAGGTGCACCTCAAATTAGGTAAGTTAACCAATGTTTGATACAATTATTAAGTAACATCATTATTATGGGCAATCACAGTAACACATATATTTGTTTACAATCATTATTTAAATAAATAAATGAACTCGACCATGAAGAAAATCTGAATAAATTGTACAAAATTTTAAAACCGCTATTTTATTATTGGTGCTTATAATTTGTTATTTGGTCTTCATAACCAGGCATTAGCCGGAACCGAATCAATTTAACTTTATCTGATTCGACAGTTATCGGACTTCCCCAAATCAGATATTCCCGGTACTTCATTGCGTGGGGCAATCCCGGGCTAAATTTTCGGAAATCGTTCCGGATACAGCGCTGGCTCAAGTTACAAACCAGATTGGCTAGTCTTACCGATAAGTTTTCTCATCCGGTATTCCGTGAAAGAAAAAAAAAACAGGCCAAGTGCGAGTCGGACTCGCGCACGAAGGGTTCCGTACCATTATCTATAAATATGGCAAACAAATCACGTTTCTTGTATGGGAGCCCCCCTAAGTATTTGTTTTATTTTAATTTAATTATTTATTTTTAAATTTTATATATAACTAAATATTCTGTGAATATTTCAAGCGTCTACCTGTTGCCGTTATCAATATCGAGCAAAAGCGAGCAAAAAAATCACGTTTGTTGTATGGGAGGCCCCTTAAATATTTATTTTATTCTGTTTTTTAGTATTTGTTGTTATAGCGGCAACAGAAATACATCATCTGTGAAAATTTGAACTGTCTAACTGTCACGGTTCATGGTATACAGCCTGGTGACAGACGGACAGACAGACAGACGGCGGAACCTTAGTAATAGGGTTCCCGTTTTACCCTTTGGGTACGTAACCCTAAAAAGAAAGAAAAGCATTTATTGGGACTCGAACAGATCACAAAAAACTAAACTAAAACACACTCATAGAAACATAAAGAACAAAACCGGCCAAGTGCGAGTCGGACTCGCGCACGAAGGATTCCGTACCGTTATCTATAAAAACGCCAAAAAAATCACGTTTGTTGTATGGGAGCCCCCCTTAAATATTTTATTTTAATTTAGTTATTTATTTTTAAAGTGAATATATAACTAAATATTCTGTGAATATTTCAAGCGTCTACCTGTTGCCGTTATCAATATCGAGAAAGAACGAGCAAAAAAATTACGTTTGTTGTATGGGAGCCCCCTTAAATATTTATTTTATTTTGTTTTTTAGTATATATTTGTTTTTATAGCGGCAACAGAAATACATTATCTGTGAAAATTTCAACTGTCTAACTATCACGGTTCAAATGCGTTACACACATTACATGACATTTGATCGCCATGTGTTTCATTTTGACAGTACACACACGTCAATTGCGTTATTTACGTTATTAAGACGCTGACAACAGCTAAACCGCGGTCACTGTCAGACTGCATACAAAAGAAAGAGAGGCGCGATGACAACGCTTGTAATTTATTGCAAAACATGAAGCAATTATTTATTTACTGTAAAATGAGTTAGAGTAATCTAAAATAAAATCAACCAAGTTCTGCATACAAATAAGACGTTCCTGTAATTAATTAAATACCAACCGTACGTTGATATTTAATACAGATATTTTGGATTTAAACTCAACGTCAAGGGTTTAGTTTACCGTTAATTTGTATCAGTTTTTTTTTTTAATAGTAGCCTTGACTTAAACAAAAAAATTGCCAAATCTATATAGTTTGTGGTAGCGGAAAAAGTATATGTTATTCTTGAACATATTTCTCAGAACTTGGTTGTTACCAAAACATGTTTAGAAATAAAATCTCGATACAAATTAACGCTAAACTAACCATCTACTTTGAGTTTCAATTCAAAATATCTGTATTAAATATCAACGTACGGTTGGTATTTAATTAATAACATGAACGTCTTATTTGTATGCAGAACTTGGTTGTTTTTTATTTTCGATTACTCAACTCATTTTTGAGTAAACAGATAATTGCTTCATATTTTGCAATAAATTACAAGCGTTGTGTCATCGCGCTTCTCTTTCTTTTGTATGCAGTCTGACAGTGACCGCGGTTTAGCTGTTGTCAGCGTCTTAACAACGTAAATAACGCAATGGACGTGGGTGTACTGTCAAAATGAAACACATGGCGATCAATTGTCATGTAATGTGTGTAACGCATTTGCCCCGCAGACTCTGAGAGCATTGTGTTAGTTTCTACTTTTGTTTTTTCATCTCTAATATTAAGGACAGTTCATTACTATTTCAGTCGAAACACTTATCTACAAACGAAATTATACGTAGGTACTAAATAATTAACAAACGAAACGTAAACAAAGCAAACGGAGTACGTAAGGATCTTAGCAGGTGGCGTTCTGTGTATGTACGTACTTAATTAGAACGACTATTCAAAACTGCAAAATCTACTTGAATACACGGAAAGCGGGAGCATAGGTATCTAAAAATACATATTAAACTACTATTTTTCACACACATTACACACGTTAATTTTTATTTATTTTTTACTTTTTTTTCACTATTTTTATTACTATAATAAATAAATATTTACATTCGTATTCCTACAGTTAGGTTTCAAGACCCGGATATTTCATGCATCGATGAACTTAACAAGAAAGAACTTTATATCAAAGAATTGACATTGGAAAACTCGTGGAATAAGATTTTCCACATAATGGTTGCGGGAATAAACAAACGTAGACTAAAAATTTAGAAAGTTTTTTTTTTCTTTCATTTTTGCTTCGCACGGTTTGTGCATTTAGCCAGTGTCATGTAAAATTAGGTAACAAGTACAAATTATGAAGAAGTTATTATTTATAATTTATATATATATTTTTTTTTTTTTGTTTTCTTTTTTCTGTGTTCCTTTATCGATACTGAACCTACCCCTAAGCTATGGCACGCAATTTCTTTAACATCCTGTATACCTAATTTATCAACATGAGAACAATTGAATGTCGCAGCCAAGTTCCTGATAGAAATAAGTCAATGGCGGTTGCAACAAACCTCTTATACGTATCGGATAGCTGTTCCGAGATGTTTTAATAAACTCACTTCCGAGCCATCTAAGGGTGTCTACACCCCAAGGTCTAACGGCCCAACCTTTGCCGCCGGGCTCATTTTAAACGAAAGTTGTTGCGACTTGCAACGCTCTGGAACTGCCGGGCTAACCCGCCGGCACCCGGCTTTGGTCTATGGACACCTTAACACATGTTTACGTAAGTAAATTGCAAACATTCTTGTACTTGACCGAGCGACTTGAACGAGGATCTTTCAATATAATACGTTGGTTTAGAGTTATTACGTTTTCTTGAAATCCTCCTTCTTGGGATCCTCAAGAAACTCATTAACATTATGAACGTAAATCTTGTGAAGTCGTTTGGAAGATTCCAACTGAATCACGCGTGGATGGCTGTAAGGAACCGGTTGAAGGTTGGTTTACGGTAGACTACATTCACCTGTCACCTGTTGGTTCAATAAGGCCTTGTCAATTTTACATGTTTTTAATTATTTTGAGTGCGTTATTATACAGCACCTGTCATGAAAATATTTTGAGTGCGTTATTATACAGCACCTGTCATGAAAATATGTCGTTGTATACCTACATTTATTGGCAAATATGTCTCATTGTCAGTTATAATAAATAAGCCCCTGGATTAATACATAGAAAACTTTTTAATAAGAAACAGCTCAAGAACCACAGTATGAAACCGTGTCGGGAAACTGGTTTAGGGCTAGACTTTATGGGTAGGTTCTGTTTAATTGCCTGATGAGTGTAGGTTTTTCATAATGTTATCAATTCTGGGCAGTTTTATCAATAACGAGGGCGAAAATATAAATAAAGTAAATGTTGGAAGTGATGAGTATTGGTAAAATACATGGTGGGAACGTCAATACGACACAAATTAAACTTAAACATGGAGCCATTATGGAATTTCGAACTTTATTCCGACTATGGTAAAGTTTCTAAACACAAAACGGACAACTTAGTACCGAACTAAGTTTTCAGTTTTGTATAAAGAACGGTATTTCAATCACTGTTACGTTCTTATTACAAAAACTTTCTCCATGGTTTAAGCCATGTCAAAATATAAATCTTGTTTTGTAATAAGGTCTAACTATTGACGTTCGCGGACCCTGATCCGTGCATTTTCGAATAACTATAAAATACTCGGTTTAAAGAAATATTGTACAACACACTGCTTTTATAATTTTAGATATCGTATTACCCGGTAACTAGGTTGTGGAAGTCAGATAGGCAATCGCTCCATGTAAAATACTGGTAGTCAGCTGCATCCGGTTAGACTGGAAGCCGACTCCAAAATAGTTAGGAAAAGGCTAGGTAGATGATGAGATGTAACTCATTTACTGTCGTCTAAATTAAATATTCTTGGATTTTGCTGTAAAAAACTACCTAAAGGTACACACGGCTACACATCAAGCTATACATTTCCAGTATAAGCTGATCTCGCATTGTATAGTATTTCCGTACAATAATAGGTTAGCGTATTCTGGAAATGAATAGCTTGAAGTGTAGCCGTGTGTACTAATGCCGAGGCCATTTCTATCTTAGCGATTTATTGCATTTACGACAATGTTCAATTTAAATTTAAAGGAGATATAATAATATATCAATAATATACCTTGATACCCTGTTCCCGATACCGGTGGGATACAATTTTTTTTTTATGAAAATATTTAAAAATGTCATTTGTACGTTTAAAGTGAAATAAAAGGGAAATAATAATATGTAATACGTTTATTTGGTAAACATGACGCAAAGAAAGAACACAAAAAGACCAACTTGTGGGAAAATATGCGTCACATCCACGCAAAACGCTTAGCATAATGATGCTGGGGTGGAATAGAGCATAGCCGGCACGTCTTTGATAGGAGTCTTCAGCAATCGACTGGGTCACTGAAGACTCACGATAGGCCAAGTAATTTAGTCGTTTTAGTCCTAAAATTCGAACTGTATCGGTAGAAGTACAATAGAATCCAGAGTTCCACAGAAAACAAAGAAAGTGTTGCCTGAATGATCATT
This sequence comes from Tiliacea citrago, assembly GCA_963921375.1. NCBI lineage: Eukaryota > Metazoa > Arthropoda > Insecta > Lepidoptera > Noctuidae > Tiliacea > Tiliacea citrago. The sequence continues at coordinate 27,957,923 of OY992780.1, forward strand.
GCATTGCATTTTGCATAATTTTTGGCCTCGCACAAGTCTTGTTTTTTTAATGATTTTGTTACTTTAAATGTCCTTTTTAGGGTTCCGTACCTCAAAAGGAAAAAACGGAACCCTTATAGGATCACTGGTGTGTGTCTGTCTGTCTATCTGTCCGTCTGCCACAGCTGATTTGCTCCGAACCTACTCAATACTCCAATCTTTATTGCATTCCACAATGTATATGCTTAGGTGGTAAACATTAGGTTAGAGAACAATCGTGGACCCTGTCGGGCACAGCAAAAGAAAGATGGTAGGTGGAGACTAGGACTCACAGATTATCTTAAACGCTAACTTATTCTAACGTGTGTTTTAGGGATAAATCATTTAAATATTCGGTTACACTGTAATAACATTTACTTAATAATTGTTTTTTTTTAGTTTGTTCACGAATAAATGGAGATTTTTTTCATTTCACTGGACCGATTAAGTTGGCATTTGGTACACATGTGGAATTCTGTGACCCAAACACGGACGTGTTAAGTAAATAAAAAAAAATGAATATGCCACCATATTCAATTTTTTTTTATTTATATCATCATTTTTGGGGGCAAATTAGAAAATATTAAAAAAGTCTTGCTGACTGTACCGTGTGACGTACTTATCAAATGAAAGGGCTTGTTTTAAAGATTTCATATTTTTATATTTATATTTATATTTTTTTTATTATTTGAAAATAAATACTTTTAAGATTATTTATGAAAATAGTTGAAAATGACCATACCCGCCTTATCTCCGAAACTACTGAGCCTAAAATGTTGAAAAAAAAATACAGAAAATAGTTCTTTACTCATAGATTACAGGAAAACCTAGGTATAAGAAGTCTGTGATCTTAAAATAACATGGTAAATCACTCAATATTGTGCGTACAAACTTTCATGGAGGATCATTTGTTTTTCAACAACAATGTTAAGTTTCTTCTTGGGATAAATTCATCCCAACTACGGAACCCTCCATAGTGCGTGGTCCGACACGCACTTGGCCGGTTTTCTTCAGATTTCTGTGGTGGTAAACTATTTTTCGCTTTTAATTATTTAATGAATGTTGGTTCACAGTGTTTTTCATGAATGGTTAATCACAAGTGTCACTTTTATTAAACACTAGTTTGGTCAACCAACTTTTTGATTGATGATCTAGATAATTATATTTTAAGAGGTAAAGTTTGTGAGGTTGTAGAGGGTAATCTTCGGAACTACTGATCCGATTTTGAAAATTCTTTCACTAATGGGAAGCTACAGTATTGCCGAGTGTCATAAGATATATTATATTTTATGTTAAGAAATTTCACGCGAACAAAGTCGCGGGCAGAAGCTTGTATTATATAAGCTCAAAATAATATTATGTACATGTACATATACATATAAAAAAAGAATTTTCGCTTAATTTACTTTGACATTTGAAATTTACCACGCACCAGCTCACTTTGTTTGTACTTGTAGTGTAGGCAGTTTAGTGATACAATCATAATTATTGTGTAGTTAGAAGAATGAATTGTTAATTATTTACTTTAAAAGGGAAGTTTATAAAACTTGTTTTTTTTAACATTAATAATTCTTTGTTTAAAAAAAAACATAAGGGAAAAAAGAGGTGATTATAAACAAGTACCGAAAAAATAATACCGGTATTACCATGAAACACAATACCTCATAGCCTTACCAACAGTACAATAACATAGAAATCTCGTAAAACATGTACACGTGTGCGGTACATAATCTTCTCTTTTCCAGGGGTTTAATACCTTTCGCACAGGCAATATCAATGTCGCGAACCTCTGGGGATCAAGAAGTGTTATTAGGTCAATATCGGATCGCGTACCAGGCATGCCGCAGCGAGCTCTTTTAGCGGTCTACAACCTGTTGGATCGCACATGCCAGGCACACGAGCATTAAGAAAAAAAATACGAGTTTCAGTTTGTGACAAAAGGTTGAGCGTCTCAGATGGTGTAGTGGAAGTTACAGTTGGTGAATTTAATAGGTTGAGCGCCCCGTTTACGTGGCGATGATAAATGAAGTTGAATTTGCAGACCATACAATATTCGACTTATACCCGAAACACTAGCTTCAAAACAGCTAGACTCACTCAGAGCCGCGTGCGCTTAAGATAGTGTAGGTATGCAAATAACTGGCAATTTGTCTCGCAAAAGACCAGTCGTGACTCGTGACCATAAGCTATGCATATAGTACTTTCGCACAAAAACTACGGCGCACGTTAGTGGTAAACAGAACCAGTATAAGCTGCCCTCGCATTCTATCGAAATTCCGTACTAGGCTTGGCCGGTTCAAGGTCCAAGTGTTACCATCGACTTGCGGTCTAGACCTGCACTACTCCAAAAGACAGATATGTATACAATAAAGTAGTTTACCCAGTAATGAACAGCACGTCATGTAGTTAAATCGGTCAATATCGAGACGAGCGTCTGTGGCTTTACGGGATTCTTTTATACATTCTTCGCAAACTTGGACCATCTCAGTTGTATTCAAGTTCTGTTGAATGTTAAATGCCCGAGTTAATTCAACAAAACTTGAATGACAAACTAATAGGCAATGGGGGGGGGGGGTCATGGAATTTGTAAGCTTTGTTCTTGAGATATTGAAAATTCATCGTAGCGCAGTCTACGATGGATTGTCAATGTCTCAAGATCAACGAGTTCAAGGTTGGTTCTGTTTTGCTGGACGGTAGACCGTGCTATATAAGGACTTGGAAAATACTTTAATACAATTTCGACTATTAGTTCAATACTTATTGAACTGAAATTCCAGGGGTAACAAGCAATGAGTAGGTACCTCCCACATCAGCTTGAAGCGGAGCTGGTGCTAAAAAGGGGTACTAATAAATCACCCTGACTTTCAAATATGGTATTGGGGCCACCTCACGAGTCCAATAAGACACGTGGTGCGAAAAAAAAAATCGACAGTCAAAAATCCCAAATTCAGTTTTTTGCAAATATTTCGTGAAATATGGGTTTTACGACCATTTATGCTTTTACAAGTTTCTTCTTTACTTAATTCTGAATTAAAAGGTCCATGACAAGATTCTCGTAGGACCAATCGTTCTCAAAATATTAGTCTTAGAAAATCTCAAGTAAAGCGCAAACTACTGATCTAAAAATGTTGTGTTATGCCAATAAAATTATGTTTTATGTTTAAAAAACCCCATGTTATTGCAATGAAGTTTTCCCACAGTATTTCTAATAAAAAATATATAATCCCGATAAGAATTCGTCACTAGGAGTGTAAGTGAAAAATTCTTTAGGCGCGTTGATCACTTTTTGGGTGAACAAAAATCATAGATCTCGCGTCTTCGTCACCGAACGCTAGTTTTCACTTCTATCGGCAGTCCCCGAAGACTGTCCCGCATGTTTTTTTTTTCTATTTTCCAAAGCTATTTTATGCAAAATAAAATGATAACAATTATGGTTTTTAATTTTATTAGAAAGTAGCTGACCCGATAGAAGTCTTGTCCAAACAATAGTTCATACAAATATCCCATAGAAAAAAGTACTTAGTTTTTTCCTATTTTGAAACCGGGAAACTTTTCCAATTTATCTTTCCCTAAAAACATTATTCGGACTATTACGAACATGTAAAAACAAAAAATTGCCAAATCAGTACAGCCGTTCTCAAGTGATGTGCTTACCAGCGAACAATATTTATTTTTTATTGATTACAAAGTACGGACGACGTAAACCCGCGTTTAGCGATGATCGATATGGGGTCTACGTAGCGCGTTGGGCCTCTTAAACCCTTGTAGTGTGACGCCGAACACCAATGTAGACACGCGTATGCGCTTAAAGCTTTCGTAAGCCCCCGTAGCGCGAAGTTCGTCGTAGACCCGCGTAGAGCGACATACAACGTAGACCCGCGTAGCACAATCCGTCGTAGACCCACGTAGCAGTACAGTCAAAGTAGAAACCCGTAGCGCGGACGCCGTCGTAAACCAGCTTAACGCAGCAACCAAACTATACCCGTGTACATTTATTACCTCTACCATAAGTTTACACAGCCAAAACTCGCTAGCGTCTCTTTCCCGGTAACGGCAAGAATTAAAATTTGTACCATGAGCACTATAGATTTCTATAGGTAAGAAACCTAACGTAATCTATTCGATAGTAACTAAAGTTTTTCAGCTGTGTTTCATACAAAACGACACCATGAGTCACTAATTCGACAGACGCTATCGAAAAATACGCTTGCGTCTAGTTACGTAGCTCACTAGCATTTTGAGGTGTGAAATATTTGTTTACATTAAAATTATATACGGATTTGAGTCTAAAAGTCAGAATAATGTCGGGAAGAGCTTATTTAGCATGAAATATATTTGTGGCCAACTTTATAGACTCTCTAGAGAAGCATTTGAAGATGTGTGCTTATTATTGAATAATGTTACGGATTTAAAGTCAACACAAAGAACTAGAACTAAAACAATAATTTTCATTTCTCTATACACTATACTAAATTGTGACCCATTGGTTCTCATATATTCTATTTGTGTAAACATATTTCAATTTAAATATAAGTTAAAAACGCTGCAGACCACATAACGTCAACAAAATTACAAATTTAATCGACGACATGAAGGAAGGAAACGAAGGTTTTCTATGGAATAAAAATTCAACAACTACTAAATGCCATAAGTAGCCCATGAACCGACAACCTTTCTAATTAGTCGGATTATTTCGTGATATTTACTGTAATATGTGCTTATGTGCCGATCTCTCTTGAGAATGAAAGAAACAAAACATACGGAGTGAGGTTAGATAGACGACACCAAAACACGTTTATCTCTCGAGCTTACCTTAGCGTCTGCGTATGACTCCGTAAAACTCATGCTGCAAACATTATCGAAATCTAGTTGATCTACGTTAAGAGCAGGCAGTCTTAATCAAATTTCGAACGCATGCTCTGCCCCTTGGTCCCCGCCACTTCGTTACGTGCTAAACGATAATACATCAGTAATAAAGTTGAATATCGCGTAGGCACTTTGATCGTGTTCGAGCACGAAACTAAATAGCGTAAGTCTCAATTCTTATTTCGTTTATAACTAAAGTAATAATTGATCTAGAGAAAAAGTATCTTGTGGGTGGATAATAAACTATATTTTCTTGCTGTGAATATTTATTTTAGACATAGAAGCCTAACAGTCTTGTTTGTTTTTTATAATTATCCTTAAAAAAGACATGATTTTCGAATAAAAAATGTATTGAGAGAATTACAAATACGTAACTGTCTTCAACATGGAAAGAAAAAGATCCAATAAATCATCTAAAATTTCATTTTGCTTGTATGTGTGACTGTTTCAGAATATTCATGCAATTAATTTGCATGAATATTCTGAAACAGAATATTCAACATACAAATAGGGAGCGTCCTCTTAATACGCTAGCAAGCTTAAGACGCTGACAACAGGTAAACCGCTATCACTGTCAGACTGCATACAAAAGAGAAGCGCAATGACATAACGCTTGTAATTTATTGCAAAATATGAAGCAATTATTTATTTACTCGAAAATGAGTTGAGTAATCGAAAATAAAAAAAACAACCAAGTTCTGCATACAAATAACACGTTCTTGTTATTCATTTTTTTTTTTTGTTTTTTTTTTTTTTTTAAACGTTGCCCCACACTAGGAATTTCTCCTGTATCGTGGGTGCGTTTACAAACATTTAAACTCACATACACAAACAGCCGGACCCGGAACAACTAGGTACTTGTAGATCGTACAAATATTTGTTCCGTGCGGGAGTCGAACCCGCGACACGCAGCGCAGCAGTCAATCGCTTAACCACTGCGCCAACCGTGTCGACATCTTTACAACAATTAAATACCAACCGTACATCGATATCTTGACTTTATATCAATATTATCATTATCACAAATTAATTGAGAGTGCCCGTCGAGGAGATCCCCATCCTTTAATATATCCACTCTCTAGTGGATAGATTAAAGGATGCTGTGTGAATGGATGAGAGTATCGCGTGCGTCGCGGAGCACGGGGCGGCAGGCGCAGGGCTCATGGGCACGTCACAATTGTGGCGATAAGTCCCCTCTTTGAGGAGTGGCTAGAGAGGCACCACGGCGTCCTCACCTTCCGCCTGACACAGGTCCTCACCGGACACGGTTGTTTCGGGAGGTTCCTGTTCAGGATAAAGCGGGAGGAAACGCCCGGGTGTCACCACTGTGTGGAGCGCCCGGAGGACACGGTGAAGCATACGGTGGAGGTCTGCCCGGCTTGGCGGTCGAGGCGATCGGCGGCGGCGATCTCTCGCGTCCGGGCCTGGTTCAGGCCATGGTTCGGAGCGAGAGTGCATGGGAGGCCGTCACCTCCTTCTGCGAAGCAGTAATGCTCGCGAAGGAGGAGGCGGAACGCGTGAGGGTGAGGCAAGAGTCGCGCCCTCGCGCCCTTAGTCGCCGCAGGAGACGCCCCGGGCGTCGGGAGTCGCTAGCCGATTTCCGGCCACCGTAGGCGCGGGCCTGCGGACGGTGAGCGATGGGTAGCTCGCCGTCCGATAAGAACCAGGCCTGGGTCGACGGCGCGTTTTGTTCCACGCGCGCCTCAAAGAGATGTCAGCACCAACTGACAGGGTTGCGACTTTGTCCGAAAGGGATATCGTGGCCCTGGCACACAGGCAAATGAAGGAACACGGGTGGGTTTTAGTCAGTAAAAGTCTGACACGCCCTCCCGCTCCGCCCAGAGCGGGAGAAGTTATTTGATAATTTCCCACCCCAAAAAAAAAAACAAAAAAAGGGTTAGTTTACCGTTAATTTGTATCAAGATTTTTTTTTTCTAAACATGTTGGTAACAACTAAGTTCTGAGAAATAATAGGTTGGGGAAAAAGTTTCTTCGCATTTTTTAAGAAAATTCAAAACATTTTTTAATAAAGTTTATTTACATTTAACTAAAGTATGTAGGTACCATTTTGTTCGAAACTTTTTGTCATCTTGTAGGTAGGGACATGATCCCATTGCTATAGAAATTTTGGGACTTCTAATCAAAATACCGCGCCAAGTGGTTTTGGCAGTCCTCTCGTGATGTTAACCTGACACTGCCTAAAGAATTCTGAAGAGACCGAAACAGGTGGAAATCGGAAGGTGCAAGGTCAGGACTATACGGCGGATGCATTAACACCTCCCAGCCAAACTCTCTTAATTTTTGCTGAGTGGCTAAAGATGTGTGAGGTCTAGCGTTATCATGATGAAAAAGCACACCCCTTCTGTTGATTAATTCCGGCCGCTTTCTCTCAACTTCTTGCTTTTAACTCATCAGTTGTTCGCAGTAGAGTTCAGAATCGATGGTCCTGCCTGGTGGTAACAGCTCATAATGAATAATGCCCTTCCAATCCCACCACACACACAGCATCACCTTGTTGCGAGTTAACCCGGGTTTCGCCACAGTCTGTGAAGCCTGACCGGCCTTTGACCACGACCTTTTTCGCACGTTCTTGCTCAGCTTCTTCAAAAATGGTTCGGTTTCATTACGTCGTAATAAAGAATCACAAATGAGTACTCGGTTCATTAGGTTTCTTTCAGTGAGCTCGTGAGGTACTCAAATATCGAGCTTTTTGTGTACCCAGTTTTTTTCAAATGTGGCAAAACTGTTTTGTGGTCAATTCCCAGTTCTTCAGCTACGTCATAACTACTGATGTATCTTGCTCCACTTTTTCAAAAATGGCATCCATTTTATCCGTAAAAGGGCGACCAGCCATGTGCCTCCACATGGCTGGTCGCCAACCAGGCGATGTGCATCTTTGACATCAAAATTTCCGGATTGAAAACGTTTTAACCAAATTTGTGCTACTCTCACAGACACTGCACTAGGTCCATAAACATCGCAAATTTTTTTCGCGGCTTGCGTTGCATTTTTACCTTTTTTGTAGTAAAATTTTTAAATGTATGGAATTTCTTCATTTGATTCTCTCATCTTGACAGCACGAAAATCTAATGAAAATCACACATTTTCCTAATTTGAATTTGGATTTGTGTTCTTTAAAATTTAAACTTTCAATGATACCAAAACCAGCCAGATACAAATAGTATAGTCAAAGAGATTTTATTACAAGTTCATACATACTATAATGCGAAAAGACTTTTTCCCCAACCTATTATGTTCAAGAATAACATTTTTAATTTCCGCTACGACAAACTATATAGATTTGGCAATTTTTTTGTTTAAGACTACCCTACTTTTGTCATTTTGCCTCTTGTCAGCACCTTAATAACACAACAACAACATAGGCTTACAATTAATGTTAGTTTGATTGTTTGTGTATAGGTTAAACGAGTAGATGAAGTGTCCAATGTCGTTCTTTAAAAATACAAACCCTTTAAGCGTGTTGTGCCGTAAGCTACCGGAGTCGGCCATGTAGCTTGTAGTTTGGCCATGTAGCTGATTAATTTCCAGGAAAGTAAAAATAGCCTTTCTAAAAGTAACATGTTGGGTTCGTAAGTCTCATTTTTGCTTGTTCAAATCTATTTATGTTAACCTATTCCTTGTGGAACACTTGTTTAAAATAAGTCTACAGCTAAAGAGTCACAGAAATAATACTCTAAATCTTATTTATTTTGATTTTTTTATCAGCCTTTATGCATTATCTTATTACGATTACCGACTATGAAGATGGCGATCTCGTAATTGATTCACCGCCGTAAGCTTGAATGCCACTTGCACGTCTTATAACATGTTGGGGTCGGCTTCCTGTCTAACCGGATGCAGCACTGGATAATACGATACCCTTTGGTAAGACTGGTTGTCAGTGTTTCGGGCTTCTGACGACCCGTAACGACTGTCAAAGATCCACGAACGTCAGCCTGGACCACGGCTAGACGTGCTTTCCGAGGCACGGAGGGGTATTGGTATGTACAGATGGTCACCCATCCACGGACCAACCGCGGCAAGCGTAGCTTAACCTGATCGATCGACCCGTGCGGCTGTTACTTAGCCACAAGCCCCTCTTACAACGTCTTCAACGTCGTTAAGCTCTATTCTTGCTTCAGGACTAATGTAACAGTTACACAGTTTCATTTCAACCGCAGAGCTCGGAGACGCCCGGCGGCCGCTGCGAGAAGCAGCATGGTCAGCACTTTCCATACAAACTAAGCGTGTTACTGTTACTCGTACGACGACACAGATGACGTCATTCAATGGCAGTCCGTGACAGAGGTTGTGCACTCAACGCACTTTCGGCGCCTCTCGGCGCGCTTTTATTAGTACCTACCTGCTGCCGTCTCTCGCTGCTGCCAGGTGTGGCGTTTTCGGGTATTTGTCAATTACGAGATCGACACTATACAATTAGCGAACGGCCGCGCAAATGGTACAGCGTTAAGTCTTTAGCCACCGCACCTTAAGAGTACTTTCCACGATTCAAGTCTCTCTCGGCGGCTCTCTGCACTGGGCTGCCAGCCTTTGTATACCCTTGACTGGCTAATAAGTACTTATATTGTATTTCGTGCCGACAGCAGTCAAATCGGTGTTAATACATTCTAACTTTGAAGACACTCACTACAAAAGTTGCGTCTTCAAGTTAAAACCACGCTGAATGTTTTAGTAACATCCAGAGTTCAAGCGACAGTCAATTTAGGGTTCAACTTACATTAGGTTATGCCGACGTGACGGATACGTGGTTCATAGGATAGACACGTCACATTCTGATGACACTATAGAGCAATCAAAAATAGTGACATTGAAGTAACTGATAATGTTTACACAAAAACAATTCACCATACCGACAATCCTTCCATTAAAACAGGTATTTTAATTAAAATGTTATCACACTACCGAAAACTGAGAAATATTTTTATTATTATTTATAAAAAAAATGTATTACAGTAATACACCCCCCCCCCCGCTCCCGCATCTTACGCGACGGATGCGCTCCGGACAAATTCGCGTATAACGGGGAATGGAAATAACAAGCCAAATTAAAGCGCTTTTATTGCAAACATGAAATAGAATCAGCCTATTAATTGTTATAGAAAAGTTTTTACTTATTTATTCCTTAGAATTACATGAAAAATTGATATTTTTCGAGTAGCATTTTCTTTGCGTTCCTGCCAAGTCTTTTGTAGCAAACAACACTGTTTTGTATTGCTTGCCGAACACTATTAATGCGATACCACTGTCTGAGTTTTCTAAAATCTCAAGGCCTAAATAAATTCCCGACAACGCCTCGTGAATAGTGGTGGACGACAATACTCTTTCTTCAGTCTGTTCTACGGTTCCCGTCTGAGTCTCGTCCAAAATAATTTGCATGTTTTTCATAAACTGAGAAGATTCGCGTTGTTATTGGCTAGAACAATCACGCCACGAAGCGCGCTAATGGACCAATCAATGCATGGATCCGCGTATAGCGGGGTAAATTAGCGCAATATTTGATATTCGCGTAAAACCGAAACCGCGCCTAACGGGGTCGCGTAAAGTAGGATGTTACTGAAATTATAAAAATACCAGTTTCCGTAATCGAGAAACATTATCGATACTGAACACAAACTCAACAAACTTTTCGGAAAACATTTTATTAATCCGCTGCATGTATTTAAAGTTGCATAAGTATATTTTCTTTTTCCAATACTAGTTGCCGCTGTAGTCAGAGTCAGAAGTAGAATGCTAGAATAACTGAATGGGCGCGCAAGTTCCTTCGATATTTTTAGTAATATACACGAAACTCACTCTCAAATTGATGAATAGCCTAGCACTTAGCTAGGCTTAAAAAGGTTATTGCTAGATTTAGCCAACGCGCATGCCTAGCCTTCTCTAACTATCTTTAAAACCATCATCGTTTTGTGGCAACAAGAGACTATTGTGTGAAGTACTCGTACATTCCCAGCTAAAACTCTAGGGAAGTGGTGTACGTGGTATTGGGTGCTGGTTTTTGTAACTTTTGAAATGCGAAAAGTTAAATTTTCAGCCTAATTTTAATGAATCATTGTGATTAATTTGACCGATGCGACCTGTATACTCTAAAGCCCCTGAAGATATTTTCTTTACACCACCAGCTGCGATGTTATAGCCAACTCCACCATAGAAAAAGGCGTCACCCTCACCAAGCTCTAGAAAAACTTACCGATGTTCTCGTGATTGAGTTTCCGCAGATGCTTGACGTTCACATCATTTCTGTCCCGCAGCTGCTTGACTGCGACCAGTTCGCCTCTGTAGTGGCCGCCGAAGACGATACCCTGAGCCCCTGCCCCCATATATACCAGGCTCGACAGCTTTTCGTATGGGATGTCCCATTCTTCCTCTGTTGACAATGAGAGAATTTTAAATTAGGTTATTTTTTACTATGTCATGTTGTTGATTATTGTCTTGTTGTTGTTGTTTTGTGCTGGGTATGATTCCCAGGATGGGCGGAGGATTATTGGATATAGAGATTATTGGATTATTTGGATTTTAGGAGGATCGTTAGATATTCATTTTTTTTTTTACTTTCGTTTGTGTATTCTTTGTACATGTAACAGTTTGATCAATAACTGATTGGTCATAAAAAGTAATTCTCGATTGATAAATTTATGTTAAAATAACTTAAGTATATTAAGTAACATACCATATAAGTGTACTTATCACTTTTTGACCCAACATTAAAAAACAAAAACATTTTAATGATAACTCCTATTTATCCTATTTATATCGTTTAAAATACAAACACTAGCTTAAATATCTGCGTTTTTATTTCCAATAAGTGTCAATAATCATATTTGTATCAAAAACATTTTTATTTAAATAAAACGAGTTAACTATAATATCAGAATTTATCCAATACGTATAAAAGATATAGAAACTTCTGCAACACCCTTCTGAAAAAAATAAAAAATGAATACGATAGAAATGAACTGCAGAAAGCAGGCAAAAGTAGTAAACTTATTTGGAAATTTATAAAATCAAATACATTTAGAACAAAAAACCCTGAACCTCCACTTGACTTATTGACAATAGAGAACAACCCAATCGAATCAGCAAATAAAATTAATTTCTATTTTTCTAACGTAGGCAAAACCTTGGCAGAAAAGACCTTAAAATCTAGAAGTTTTTTCCCTCAAATCCAACCTAAAACATTCCCCAATCTCAAATCGTTTGTCTTACTAGATACGGATGTCGATGAGGTACTAACAATTATTTCTGGATTAAAGGACGTTTGTGCTGTTGGGTGGGATGATATTTCAAACAAAATACTTAAACATTTCAAATACCTACTTGCTCCGCCGCTAACTCATATTTTACAGTTATGTTTAACTAATGGTATATTCCCCAAGGCTCTTAAAAAGGCAGTGGTTACTCCTGTATATAAATCTGGTGACAAAAAATGTGTTAACAACTACAGACCCATTTCAGTTTTAACAGGGCTCTCCAAGATCCTAGAGAAAATCATTAATATTAGATTAATTAAATACCTAGAAGATAACAATTTACTTTCAGATAGCCAATTTGGCTTTAGGCCTAAAAAATCAACTAACCAAGCAGTACATCAAATGACAGATTATATAACGACTAATTTGGATAAGGGCATGCACACCATTGGGATTTTCCTAGACCTCGCCAAGGCCTTTGACACAATTTCTTGTCCTTTACTATTGCGCAAGCTTGAAACACTCGGAATAAGAGGAACAACGCTCTCACTACTTTCGGATTATCTTACTGACCGCGAACAATGTGTCAAAATTGGTCAGTACGTCAGTTCTGAGCTTCGAAATAGTAATTACGGAATACCACAAGGTAGTATTTTGGGTCCTACTTTATTCCTAGTATATATAAATGATCTGTGCAGCTTGTCACTCCAAAATGGTGTCATATTGTCATATGCAGATGACACAGCTCTATTGTTTTCAGACAAATCTCGAGATGAGGTGTATAAACAAGCCCAGAATGGTTTTAATATAGTGTCTAATTGGCTACATGTAAATCTCTTAACTTTAAATGCAGATAAAACCAAACACATTTTATTTACTATTAAAAATACTAACCTGCCAACTACTAACATAAACATGTATGCGCATAAGTGCAGCACTTATGCTGACAATGCATGTAGTTGTCCTACTTTAGCAAAAACCGATCATATGAAATATTTAGGTGTAACGATTGACACAAATCTGAATTTCCGTAAACACATCGATTTATTATGCACACGAATGCGTAAATTAATATACATTTTTAAGAATTTACGATACATATCAGACTACAAATTAGTTAAACAGGTTTATTTAGCTTTGTGCCAATCCATCCTCACTTATTGTATAACATCATGGGGTGGGGCTGCTAAATCAATCCTACTGCCATTAGAACGTGCGCAGAGAGCTATCCTTAAGGTAGCCACCTTTCGCCCATTCAGATTTCCCACACACAAGCTTTACACGGCATGTAAGGTTTTAACCGTGCGTCAACTATTTATATTGAATATAGTACTACACCAGCACAGCAAACTTCCTTATATCCCAATATCTATAGATAAGAGAAGAAAAGACTTGGTTTGCATAAAGCCTCAAACTAGACTTACTTTTATAAATAAAATTTATGTATTTTTAGGACCGTTCTTATATAATAAAATCAATAAGTCTCTAAGTATATATAGTGTAAGTCGTAAAAAATGTAGTGAATTGTTGTGTGAATATTTAGCGACACTTAATTACTCAGACACTGAAAACTTGCTAGATGTAATGCAATAAGCTTATTAGTGTTAAATCAATATTTATTTAAAACTATAATTACTATGTATCAATGCTAGCTCTATGTACAGTAACTTAATGTCCACTAAAGCACACAGCGTTGTTAAGTGATGGCCTGAAACACAGGTTTGAATAAACCTACATCAGGCAGTTCGCTATTGTGTTCACTTAGACCCTTAACTTAATTAATCTTTATAAGTTATACACTTGATTTATTTTAGACATAATTTAACATGTTCTTACTAATTAATATGTAACTTGGTAAAGATGTAACTTCTTGGTAATTTTATGTGAACTTATGAATAAAATTATTATTATTATATTATTATTATTATAATAAGTTTAGACCTTCCGCGACGAAACGTTCCATTAAAATTTATATATTAAAATACAAAGACATACAAGATCTATTTATTGATCCAGTATACTTACCAGGGTTTTTACAAATCATTACAATACACTCAATCTAGAACAACTCGTCAATATTTATGAAGATAAATTTAAAGAGCAAGAATAAGATAGAATAAGTAAAAGAGCGAGTCAAAATACTCGTTCTTACTCATGTTCAAGAGTAAGAACGAAAAACCCTAATAGCATAAGGAGAAGGCAAAGAAGTGAAGGGTTGACGTTTGTTCAAATGATGATAAGTGCATTTTGTTTCAACTTATTTTTCCTGTTTGGTACAAATTTGATAAGTAACACAGTACCTACAGTAGTGGGCTGCAATATTGTCAAATTTTGTATTATCTTTTCTATGTTCCAACACATATTGTAGCTGTTTATTGTCCCTGAATAAAATAGAATAAACACTAACTAATAAAGTATAGAATGTATTTTTTTTGTGTACCTACTTTAAACTTTAGCACAATAATAGTACATTATTGCAAAAGCCGTGAAATAGGCAATTGCAGGTCGAGTATTACGGCTCGGCCTCACTAATACGAGATTTCCGCCGAGGCATATATACCTAGTGCTTTTCTCAAAATAATGCAGCGAAATAAAACATACTTTTTATATTACACATTTAATTAAATTAATATTAAAAGTTACATTAGTCATAATAGGGCAATTACGAAAAGAAAATGTTATTGGTTACCCCGGTACATTTTTTTTTTTTTTTTTTTTTTTTTCTTCTGGCTTCGCACGGTTTGTGCATTTAGCCAATGTCACGTTTTAGTTTTATAAAAAGGTAGGGAAACAAAATTAATAGAAATATAAATTTTAACGAGATTTAGGATAGACGGGATAGGATCAGTATTACGTTAATTACACTATAAAAAAATAAAAAATAAATTACAACTTAATATTATTTAGAGTAATGAATGAAACTATACATTTATAAACAAGAGAGCTATTTGTACAAAGTAAAGAAAGTATTGAGGTAGGAAAAGGAGTATGGAGGGATAAGAGGTTACTAAGAAAGGAAGAACGGTCATATAAGGGACAGGAGAAAAAAATGTGATCTAAGTCGCCTACATCTGTGCCACACAAGCATATGGGATCGTCGATGATATGAAGTTTGGCAAGATGAGCTGGAGAACAAACATGACCCAGTCTCATCCGTATTAGAATGGAGGTCTCCATCTTGCCAAACTTGGCCCTGCCAAACCACGGTTTTTCTGGAACGTCGGGTTGAATATACGAAAAATAACGTCCCTTCGATTTACTTCCGATATCCCAAGCCACCTTCCAGGTTTCCCGAAGAAAAGTCTTTGGTAACGATACGAGGTCATAACTAAAATTTGTATAAGGAACTAAGTCCCCACACTGCACCGCATCACCGGCAAGTTTATCAGCCGCTTCATTGCCATGGATTCCAGCATGGGCCGGAATCCATACAAATTGTAGTGTATTACCCTCAGAAATGGTCCTGAACGCAAATTCTCTTATTAAATAAATGATAGGTAACTGCGATTTGTGTTCGAAAGCGGATTTATTGATGGCTAGAAGAGCACTTTGAGAATCAGTAAAAATTATAGATTTTTTGAGCTTTAAAATACGGATATATTCTAAGGCTTTAAAAATGCCGAAACATTCCCCGGTAAAAACAGAAGTCTCCGGAGGCAGTTTTATTTTTTGTTCGATGTTGTATTGAGAATGGTAAGTACCTATTCCAACACAACCCGTCGGAGAAGGCTTGGCAGCATCCGTATAAATATGGTGGTACTCTACGTGTTCAGCCAGAAAATGATTAAAACTTAAATGGCAATCGGGATCTGATTTACTTACACAGTTATATTTTATAATGGGACTGAATTGTAAACTCTCATAACTATTGCTAAATATGGGAAGTTTATTGGAACGGTGAATAGGAGAAGAAAGTGAAAGGAATTTTTTATAGCTTACAACTAAACAAGGATCACGTCTATGGGACCAGTAATCTGATGATTCAATCTGCAACACTAATGTGTCCAGTTTAGGAATGAGAGGATGAGTTGAGAATTGAAGAATCCGGAACAAATATTTGTCAGATAGGAATTGTCTTCTAAGATATAAAGGAGCATCCCCGCATTCAACTTGGAGTGCATTAATGGGACTAGACTTCATTGCACCTGAAATAATGCGTAATGCTTTAGACTGGATGCGATCCAATTTTTTAAAAGCCATGACATTACCTGGCTCTAGAACGAACAATCCATAATCCAGAGTGCTTCTGATGATTGCGTTGTAAATGAGTTTCAAAGAAAAGGGATGTGCACCCCACCACACACCAGAGAGGCATCTAAGCATGTTTAGGTGTTTTTCACATTTGTTAACAATATATTCACAATGAGGGACACTACTTAATTTACAGTCAAGTATTATACCTAGATATCTGAATTTATCTTTAACTGGGATAGGTATTTCCTTATAAAGGAGATTTACTATGGGAATATTTCTCTTCCGGGTGAATAAAACAGCCGCGCTTTTAGACGTGGATAAATCCAAACCGTTTAGATGTAACCATGACGCCAAAATAGATAAAGCAGAATTGATGGCGGAGCTAGCTTGCTCAACAGATGGACTTGAAGAATATAATAATAAATCATCGGCATATTGAAGAACCTTAACATGACTAGTTAAGGATAACTCTAAATCATAAGTGTAGATATTGTATAGAAGGGGACTGAGCACAGAACCCTGTGGGAGACCCCTCCATACAAGATGAGATACCTCATGGTCTCCTATTAACATGTTAACAGAGCGTTCAGTCAAGATATTAATAATGAAATTCAACAAATTCAATGGAACTTGTAAGGCTTCTAATTTATTTTGTAAAACCGATAATACAACATTGTCATAAGCTGCATTAATATCAAGGAAAACTGCAACGGTGGATTGGTTATTAGAGAAGGATAACCGAATATCGTATGTTAATATACTTAAACAGTCAGTTGTACTTTTACCTTTTCTAAAGCCATATTGTGATTCTGCCAAGAGACCCTTACTTTCAACATACCATTCTAGGCGATTTTTAATTAAGTGTTCCGCTAATTTCATCATAATTGAAGACAAAACTATGGGACGGTATGAAGAAGCATCAGAAGGAGGTTTATTTGGTTTAAGGAATGGCAACACCATTTGACGTTTCCATTCAACAGGGATGTTTCCTGTATAAAAAATAGAATTAATAAGTTCTAAATAATAACTGAGGACTTCATCATTTAAATTAGCAAAAAAGGAATACGGGATGCCATCAATGCCTGGTGCAGAATCATTAGTTTTATGGATAACAACCTTTAATTCAGTGAGAGTGAATGCAAGATCTAGCGACGTATGAGTGTCTCGGATATTGGAAACGAGAGACAGGTTATGGTTAGTACAAATAGCCTTAGCCTCAGGAACCCAAGGCGGAGCTAATATATCAAAAAAATCACTGGCTAAAGAATCAGGAATAGGAGAAGGGTTCTTATATATGGACCTAAATCTACGAATGTTGCGCCAGACAATCGTAGGGTGAGTATTCGGTGAAATTGATAAGCAAAAGTTACGCCAAGATTCAAATTTTTTCTTTTTAAAAAGTTTATAAGTTTCATTATTTAACTTAGTAATGATATCAAAATTCGTATCAGACATATCAACGTTATAATTATATTCAGCCTCTTTACGTTTTTTAATCAATTCAGTGCACTCAGAGTCCCACCACGGAGGCGAGGGAATTGTACTAATATTGTTATTTTTTACAGGAAAAACTTCATCAGCCGCTGCAATTAATATGTGTGCTAAAGCTTCAGCACAACTATTTTCATTGCCACCAGAAATTACGGGCAAGGAGCTAAGCTTACTGTCAACAATGTTCCTAAATTTGCCCCAGTCAGTATTATTTCTATTAGGCAGTTTATATTTTAAGTTTGATTTCCTTAATTGTGCATTTGGTTTGGGAAGAGGATAAGAAATAACTATTGGAAAATGGTCACTACCATAAGTAGAGGTTAAAGTATGCCAAGTTAATGAAGAGGCTAAGTTTGGAGAACAGATAGAAAGGTCAATTGCGCTTTGGTTCTGATTGGGATCTGAACGACGAGTGGCAGCTCCAGAATTTAAAATACATAAGTTGTGTAAGTCTATTATATCTATTAACTCATCACCATAACAGTTCGAAGTTGAACAACCCCATGATTGGTGATGGCAATTAAAATCCCCCAGTATTAATAATGGCTTTGGAAGAAAAGAAACAAGATTATTCATCTCTTGAAGAACAGAAAAAGAAGGGTGAGGAATGTAAATAGAAACAAGACAAGTATGATGCACTTTAATAGCTACAATTGAAATTTCCTCACTATGAAGAGGTAATGTAATGGTAGAAAAAGGGATAGAATTCTTGATAAGTATAGCTACTCCACCATACCCATCAGATCTATCCTCTCTAATGGTTAAATAACCATTCATTTTAAAAATATGATGAGGTTTGAGCCAAGTCTCTGCTAAAGCAAAGGCAAATGGCTCATATTTGTTTAAAAGATGTATAACATCACTCTTTTTGTTTACTAGACTGCGGCAGTTCCACTGGATTATTTTGGATGTGTTGTCCATTAAGGATGGATTGTGATACATTGAAAGATGGGGCAACGTTGGACGGTGAAATGTTGAACTGAGACAGAAGATTGTGTAATGCAGAAAGAAAATCGTTTATGGAAAAACTGGCATCAATTTGTCCATTGTTATGATTAGAAAAAGCACAACCATTTGCTGGTTGAGGAATGTCGTAATCTTTAATAATGGCGTTGTGAGCCTCTTTATTATATCCTTGTACAGATTTGGGAGGTGAGCGTGGTTTAAGGAAGACAGTTTTTTTATAGCTACTTGAAACAGGCATTCTATTAGAAGAAGGGAAAGATGGAGTATCTGCAAAGTTTTTGGAAGGAGAAGACAAAAGTGTATCGGCATACGATTTAGTAACTGGGGGATACATTTTTGCCGCTTCAGCATAAGATACTGAACTTTGTGCCATGTATGTTTTAATTAATTTTTGTCTAGACATTTCTGGGCAAGATTTATTAGTAGCATAGTGAAAACCGGAGCAAAGGCAGCAAGATGCACTTTCTTGTTCTCTTTCGCAACTGTCCCCAGTATGGCCTTGGCCACATTTATAACAACGAGGTTTGGACCTGCACTGAATTTTTGTGTGACCAAAACGACAGCAATTGAAACACTGTACAGTAGGGAAAATATATAAATCTACAGGTAATGCATTATAGCACATAAAAATTCTTTTAGGCAGAATCTGCCCATCAAAAGTAATAACTATTGATTGGGATGGTTTCCAAATGGTTGTACCATCAACAACAGTTTTAAAATTGAGGCGTCTGACTTTTAAAATTGGACCGCAACCAATTGGTACAGTTATATTATCAATAACTTCCTCTGGAGACCATTCCGCAGGAACACCACGTACTAAACCCATTCTAGTAACATTAAAAGTAGGTATAAAAGCTTTATAATTATATGTTTCAAGGCTATTATGTGTAATAAAAGAATTTGCGTCCATGAAATTGGAAAAAGAAATAGATATTTTATTACGCCCGATTTTTTTGACGCTACCGTTAATAATATTTTGGAAAGCGTTGTGTTTTAGGAACTTGCCAAATGTAATAGGGTGCAATGACGTTCCATCATCTGGTGATACTAATATTTTTTGTACATGAACAACGTATGGCGCGCTGTCAGTTTTATCATATGTTTTTCGACCAATCTGAGTGGGAATAACTGAAGGCGGAGCAGGAATATCTGGAATATCTTTATAAATTATTTCAGAGCTTTTAGGCTCCGATGGAGTTAGAGAGGGAGGTGTAGAGTCCAAGCAACCACAACCCAAAGACTCTGAACCTTGATTTTTTCGGATACGACGGCGTTTATTGCAATTCTTGCACACATGTATGCGGCTTCTTTTTAAATGGCGAGCCGACGACGACCCATCGGTATCCATGCCAGATTCATTTGAAATTATAGTTACAAAATTGCCTGCCGGGGGAACAAAGTCCCCCGGGTCAGGCGGGTCTTTCATTTTCCCGCTATGAAATATTATTAAAAAGAACTTACCCTACTGAAGAAAATATACAGAACTATAATTAAAATAAATGTGAAAGAAGATAAAACACTAAAACTACTACTACTGATCCTATAATACAAGTTAATTAATTATTTTCAATTTAAGTAAAAAAGGACACGTCCTCAAAGTTAGGTTTCCCGCTCTTTTTTTTTTACCCCGGTACATTTATGTTTGTTTGTTGAACTTCTGATGATTATTTGTCATCTGTGCCGAAAGGCAAACGCATTTATACGAGGGCGGCACTGAAAATTTCGGGAATCAAGGAAGTGACACAACGTTACTATTTAAAAATGTATTTATTGGTTTTCGAAGTATTCTCCGCGAAATTTGACACATTTTTCCATACGATGGAACCAATCATTGAAGCAACCATTCCATTCGGAAGTTGGGGTCTCCAAAATGGCCGTTTTGTAGGCGTCCACAGCTTCTTCAGGTGATGAAAATCTCTGTCCACGCAATTTATTCTTTATTTTAGGGAAAGTATAGAAATCATTAGGGCTTAGGTCGGGGCTGTACGGCGGATGGTCTAATAATTCTATGTTTTCTTGCTCTAAAAACTCTTTTGTTCTGTGCGCGGTGTGAGAACTCGCATTGTCGTGATGGAGGATGATGCGGCGGTCGCAGTTCTCTTTACGGAGTTCAGAAACGACCTGTGGCAAACAAATGCTAGCATACCATTCTGCATTAACCGTTCTTTGTCCCTCAAGAGGAATAGTCGTAACATGGCCGGTTTTGGAGACAAACGTGGCCACCATTTTTTTTGCAACACTCCGTGAACGAACAATTTTTGTTGGCTTTAACTCATTTTCGAACACCCAAACTCGTGACTGGTTTTTTGTTTCGGGTTCGTACGCGTATATCCAGGATTCGTCACCTGATACAATGTTGTATACAGCATTTGAGGATCCTGCGTGGAATCTTTCGAGAGTTCTGACGCACCAAGTAACGCGAGCCGCTTTTTGCTCTTCACAGAGCGAATGCGGTATCCATCGGGAAAACAACTTTTTTACACCTAATTGTTCATGCAAGATTATTTGTATTTGACTCATGCCAATGTCTAAAGTTGCCTGAATTTCGCGGTATGTCACATGTCGATCTTCCTCAATCAGCTTACGCACAGCATCAACGTTTTCTTGGGTGACTGCAGTTTTTGGACGACCTTGACGGGGATCATCACTGAGCTTGACACGTCCACGTTGAAATTCAGCAAACCAGCGATAAATTGTGGTTTTGGATGGGGCTTCATCACCAAATGCAGAAATCATCCGGTCAACACACTGTTTTTGTGTTAAACCACTTCGAAAGTTATAATAAATCATCGCTCTTGAATTTTCTCGAGTCAATTCCATTTTCTCAACGACTAAACAAGTTTGACAAAACCTTGTGACAATCTTTTTTTAAATAAATAAATGGTATTCGATTTTTAAAACCAAGGAGTTTTCAATTAAAAAGATTTTAATATGACAGGAACAGTGGAAATATTCCATTCCCGATACTTTTAGTGCAGCCCTCGTAGCTATACAGCCACGTGAACGCAATTTGTACTAAGCAAAGAGACTTACTTT
Source organism: Tiliacea citrago (assembly GCA_963921375.1). NCBI lineage: Eukaryota > Metazoa > Arthropoda > Insecta > Lepidoptera > Noctuidae > Tiliacea > Tiliacea citrago. The sequence goes on from OY992780.1 coordinate 27,979,702, forward strand.
GGAATGCCTTGAATGATAAAAGAGATCCAATCAAAGAGTATTTAATAACCCCAGCACGCCGTTTCATACAACATTGCTGGGGCCCAAGTCTGCTATTTTTATAAATTCAGTCATTCCAACACGATCCCATTGTCATGCCATTGTCATTTTGCTAAATGTTCGTAATCTGGTAAATTCATAATGGTCGATCATTGGTCGGTCAATGTTCTCGTAATATAATTGCTGTTGGCTGTTTGTGTATGTGAGTTTAAATGTTTGTAAACGCACCCACGATACAGGAGAAATTCCTAGTGTGGGGCAACGTTTTAAAAAAAAAAAAAAAAAAAAATGTGTTATTATAATGGCATTGTCGTATTGACGGCACGGTTGACGCAGTGGTTAAGCGATTGACTGCTGCGCTGCGTGTCGCGGGTTCGATTCCCGCACGGAACAAATATTTGTATGACCTATAAGTAGTTGTTCTGGGTCTGGCTGTTTGTGTATGTGAGTTTAAATGTTTGTAAACGCACCCACGATACAGGAGAAATTCCTAGTGTGGGGCAACGTTTTTAAAAAAAAAGAAGAAAAGAAGTATTGCCATTATTATAAAACCCATTAGTAGAAATGTCATTCATTGGTCATTATGTACAGACGCCAGCACATCAAGCTACTACAATCTGTCAAATTTCTTCAATAGATTTTCAACTTTAACCCTACAGCATAAGGTTCAAGGTTGATTGGGAAAATTTGACAGTTTCGGGTAGCTTGATCTGCTGGCGTCTGTACGAGATTACCAATATATGCAATTTATTTCAATGCAGTGTCAGTGGCCGACCATTGGAAAGTCATAATGACGCCATTATAATAGTAGATTACCAAACTTGTCAAAATCAACAATTATGAAATCAATGATCGACCATTCTGACACTATTGTAATAGCAGACTTGAGGCCCTGGAGCGTTGTAATGTTCCAAATTCAAAAAACGCTCCTGCAATGGATTTGATTTTCTTTGACCGTAAATTGGATACTTCGCGTCGACTTTTTCTTTACTTGTGCTGTGAGACCTTGCTTCTTGCCAAATTTCATGATTCTAGGTCAACGGGAACTACCCTATTGATTTATTTGCGAGTATAAATCAGCGTATTTTTTTATTGCGTTGACTTAGAAACTTGATTTTTTAGAGCTCCAAGGGACCGTAGACTTACGTATTTGATATTAATTTCAACTTGATACCTCTACGCGTTCCTGAGAAAAAGGGTCTTGACAGACTGACAGACAGACATACAGACAGACAGACGGACAAATATGTGATCCTATAAGGGTTCCGTTTTGTTCCTTATGAGGTACGGAACCCTAAAAATAAGTAGGAGTCTCATTTCCTACGAAATGTATGATCAAAGTTTTTCGCGATTTCTGACTTTTCTAGTACTCAAACTTCAGTTGGTCCCTTACAGTTTTTTTATCCTTAGAAGAAACAGGATCGATTGGCATCAACAACAAATTTCGTGAAAATTAACCATTAGTAAGACTGTACTTTTTTTAAATCTGTGAATGCAGATCAAAATTTCTCAAAAACTTAAGGACAGTGCCCTACGACCGATTTCCTGTAGCTACAACGGTTAAGCTACCCTTACTGCCCCATCTCAAATCCACCTGTATAGTCATGACGTTTGAGCATATCAAGCAAATTAATCCCGGAATTTGCGTCAAACAATCGTAATATTAAATCAATGGGATACGTCAAACTGCCGGGACACAAGCCTCCTCTTTGTGAGAGGGAGTGGGCTGTAATCCACCACGCGCGGGCCCAGTGCGGGTTGGTAGATGTCACATGTCTTCGATTTTTTTTGGTTCTAGGACATGCCGGTTTCCTCATGATGTTTACCTTCACTGTTTTGAGAGTAGTGCTGATGAAATAATTAGTAATTTACACAAAGAAAAGCGGCTGCCTGGGTTCGAACCTGCGACCTACAACTCGTAAGTCGGAGCCATTACCACTGGGCCACCAATGTTCCTCAAAGTCTACTACAACAAAATAAAGTCCTGAATATTATAGTCTTTTGGTGGTATGAGGAACAGGGTGTAAAGTTTACTCATCCACCATAGAAAAGGGAGGATCTTCCGAACAGACGGGTGTTGTGTCTGGTGCGCAACTGCCCGACGGTTGATGTCGATATTGCTAGTTGCGCGGTAAACTCTGCTTGCGCGATGCAGGATTTGCGTGACGTCAGTGTGACGCGTAGTTCGCATGTGGCGATTTTGATGCCGCTACAGTCTAAAATAGTCTAACTCTTAAGTCAGCTTAGCAGTGTTTTAATAAAAACTCTTAATGCAGTCTTCAAGTCTTCATACAATCAGGCTTAACTAAAACCAGAAGCCCAGAGCATTAAGTTCATGTTCACTAGGCTATAGATTTAAGAATTTGTTATAAGATGTCAAGAAAGACCAATCTTATCTAAAATATAGGTCAGCTAGACCACTGGTATTAAATTTAGGACATGCCGGTTTCTTCACATTGTGAAGAAACCGGCATGGCCTAAATCCGAAAATTTCCTTTACTGTTTTAAGGGCAGTGGTGGTTTTGAGGGTACAACAAAGATATGCAATTTTTTATTGTAATGACAATGCTTTAAGTTGGAAGCTAAGGTCATTCCAGTCTGTCTTCAAGCTCACTTTGCGATGCAGTAATATTACAAATTTAAATTCCGAATCCTCAGTTCCTTTGTTCAGGATATGAAGCAAATTTTCTGTATTTTCTTTATTTGTAAAGCTTTATTTGTATTTTTGTAAATTTAATACCTGAAAATGCTTCCTTAAGGCGCTTACAAGAGGCAAATGATGGCAAGCAGGCTTGTCTTAAACAAAAAAAAAATAGCCAAATCTATATATATAGTTTGTGGTAGCGGAAAAAATATATGTTATTTTTGAACATATTTCTCAGAACTTGGTTGTTACCAAAACACGTTTAGGAAAAAAAAACAATACAAATTAACGATAAACTAACCCTTTACTTTGAGTTTCAATCCAAAATATCTGTCTTATCTATCAACGTACGGTTGGTATTTAATTAATAACAAGAATGTATTATTTGTATGCAGAACTTGGTTGTTTTTTATTTTCGATTACTTAACTCATTTTTGAATAAATAGATAATTATTGCTTCATATTTTGCAATAACTTACAAGCATTGTGTCATCACATTTCTCTTTCTTTTGTCTGACAGTGACCGCGGTTTAGCTGTTGTCAGCGTCTTAATACTATTAAATGTGAAGGCGATGTGAGGCCTTGTGTTGTCATTTGACATTATGCTGAGCTGAGGCCCTTTTGGCATTATAATTATATTGTTTTCTGTTTTTTTATAGTTTTAAGGTGTATTTTTTGCTGTAATGCCAATAAGTGCATTTTTCTTTCTTTTTTCTTTTCTTTAAAAACATTCTTTCATCTTTCGAGTGACTTGAAAAGCTGAGTTATGTATGCTTTAGTTAAACTACTGGTTAACGGCTGTCCTAGTAAACATGAGGGAAGTTAGAACAAAGCTGGTTGCATTCTGAGAAATATATCCCTGGTTGTAACTCAAATTGGGGCAGAGATGCCTTGCATTGTTGTTGTCCTAATTAACTGGGGTCTGAGTTTGACCTAATTTCTAAGTAGCCTGGGTTAGTGACTCCCAGTAATGTACTACAATAATATGTTAATCTCTTTGTGTCTGTTCCGAGATAGCTTTTCATGAACCTGTAAATAAATGGATAAAATAAATAGGTTGACTGCACTGTGTAGCATAAACTAGTAAGGTATGCTAAATAGAACATAAATTAGTGGAATTCAGTTTTATTTTTTAAGGCTTCAATGCATACTGGGTGAAGTAGGTAATAATTGTAAAAAAAGGTAATGCCAGCATATTATAACAAAAACAAATAAAAAATTAAATATTTTAAAAAGAAATAATAGAAGAAAAACAAAAAGAAAACCTTAACAGGATCTTTTTTATTAAAAACATAAAAAATTGTCTGTACTCCTTCACAATAGGTGGAATGCAGCTTCTCTAACCAGTTGATCTTAACTTGTTACTTCATTCTCAGATTCACAGCATGTTACAAATAACTTAGTTGCAGGTAAAATGGGTCAAGGATGTATGGCCTTGCGCGGTCGCTTTCGCTAGAATCATGCACCAGATGCACCGCCTAGCGCCACCTCCGAGGCTCAACCTAGTGGACGTACATTGCATCCTAAACATCAATAAATCTCAAACATCCCCAAATCGACGCGCAGCGCTTTCAGCACCGAATCTATTTTTAGAACAAAATGCATAAAGCCCAAACAAACAAACAAAATGTGATTGAATAACTCACCTTGAGGCTTCAGGTCTGCTTGGCTGAACAGGGAGAAGACGGTGGAGAAGCACTCCATCACGCCCCCCATCCATAATAATTTCTTTTTGTCTTCTTGTTCTTCCAAGGCTGGGAAACATCCTTGAAGCCTGCCCTCTAAAACCTCCGGTGCATCAGGGTCGTCGGGAGGACTCCCGTCCATTTTGTCGGTTGATTGCAGCACACTTTTATCTGCACACGAAGAATTAATTATTTTTACACATTTGTAATAGAATAACCATTTTTGAAATTTATTAATAAAATCAAAACAAGGATTCCACTCACTTCCGAGGCGTGCACCATAAACAAATTCACTGTTTTTTTTCTCCGCAAGTCTGCACATTATTACTCCACAAGTCCACAGACTTGTATATTAGAATGTACTCTGTGGACTTTAATGTGGGGGAGTCACAGAGCACTATTGGTAGGGGTAGTAATAGTGTTCGGTGTTCCTGTTCTGTGTTAAATGGGGATATTGGGATTAAGAACTGCCACTTCAGATGTCACTACTACTGCTTAGCTAATAGCTAGAATTCGACAGCCAACTGTCACTATCCATATAGTTGTTTATAAACAAGCGACTCCTTTTACACACATAAATAACTGTTGACTGAAAAAAAACAGAGTCCCATGTATTTGGCAAAGATACACATAAAGATACACACATAAACTCACGCCTTCTTCCCATGGGGGTAGGCAGAAACTATAGAACGCCACCTGCTACGCTCCTTATATACTCCTTTTGCTTCGCCTACGTTCATACATCTGGTCATACACGCACGCCGATTGCGAGTACTACGCACCTGACCTTTCTGAAGAACATCACCAGTTTGGACACTTTATGTCCTACTAGGGCGTCGCCTCCCGGCGTTTCCACTCACCTCTGCTTTATAAGTACCTTTTGTTTGTCACCTTTCACTCATCCTCTCAACATGACCAAACCAGCTCAGCATACTCTTTTCTCTTTTCAATATTTTTTTCTTTCTTCCCTTTTTTATTTTTCTCTTTTGGCAAAGATGTTAAACTTAAAAGACGAAAACTGCGGCAGAAAGCTTTCCGAAAAAATATTGGAAACCCAATATGTCGTCGAAACTCGAAACTATGTGCTATCCTTTGTATACCTGAAGACTTTTACGCGAGAAATTCGTATAAGTATAGATGATGATCCCAAGATAACTAAGTATATTTTCATTACCTACAGGCACTTGTGTGTGGTGCTTTGAGTGATATGTAAGTTATACATGTATAGTTAAGGTGTGTTTTTTGTATTTTCATATTTTTGATCAGTGCTAAAAGAAGATCATCCTCGAGTTGGGTTTCTACTCCGATCTGGTAATTCCTGATGTACGCCTCCAGTCTTCAACAAAAAAAGAACTTAAAAAGTCAACAAACACAAAATAACCTATAAATGATAAAATAGTTATAATCTAATTACTTTTCCGGTTGATGGCAATAGGCTCGCCCCCTATTTCATGGGATACTTATCTGGCGAAACGTGGGTGTACTATAGGTACACCACTGTCTAACCCTTCGGGGATTACACGCGTGAAAATGTCATGTTACTTTTCCACTAAACCTGCTATTTTACCATTGGTAGACGTTTCCCTTTTTAGGGTTCCGTAGTCAACAAGGAACCCTTATAGTTTCACCATGTCCGTCTGTCTGTCCGTCCGTCCGTCTGTCCCCACCTTAGCTCAGAGACTCTAGTATTAGAAAGCTGTAATTTGGCATGGGTTTATATTAGTTACAAAGACGTAAAATAAAATCTTAAAAAAAAAATTGATGGTACAGACGCAACTTTATCGTTAAGGGGGATGCGCTAAGGTAGCCCGTGAAATTCAAATTTTATTACGTTTTCAACATGCAACCTGTAAATAATGTAATGCTGCAAATTGCAAAAAACGTAATAATATTTGAATCTCGCGGGCCACTTTAGCGCATCCCCTATAAAGCTTAGGGTTCAAGGTTGATTGGGAAAATTTGACAGTTTCGGGTAGCTGGACCTGCTGGCGTCTGCTGGCGACATACCTCCCTTACACGTAAAGTGGGGTTGATATTTTTTTTCTAGTCTATTCCAATCGTTGGATAGGCCGTTCAAAAATATTGTAAGTTTGTGAAAACCATTTTTCGATGCAGGGATCCATTTGCATAATAATAAGCTTTAACGAGTAATAATAGTCGACCAACTTAAATTTGCAGTTGTTGAATTGACCGTGACGTACATCGATAGGGACAACATGTTTTTCAACTACAACGTTAACTTTGTTTTTGGGATAAATTCATCCCAACGCTGCGCGCCGGAACCCTTCATTGTGCGTGGTCCGTCACACACTTGGCCGGTTTTTTCTTAGCTCGTTTCTAATAGTGGTACACTGCAACTCGCATACATTTTTATCTAGTTTTCATACGATTTGTAGATGGGTAGCAGTGCTGCCACCTATAACGAGCTTATAGTTTTTTTTTTAAGTTGACTTTAGTGTTGTGTTAACTAAATAATATGTTACCCAATTAAAACCCTATTCCTCGCTTCTTCTTTGCTGTTAGCAACAGGGTCCACAGTCGTAGGCCATTTAAGCTACAGGTGCAAAGTCATGACATCTTTTTAAATAAACCTACCATCCTTTATTGTTTATTTATTATAATTACACTGTCGGATGCACAAAGCTTTCGTGGATCATGCAATAAATATATTGAGTATTGAATTCGTGTGTTCCTTCTCCAAACTCTGGCACTGGTAACAACTTGATAAAGTTTTTCTCAATACTACGAATACGAATTGTTACACTGTTTATTTTTATACATGATCCCTTCATGAAGCTAACTGTACAAAATACCAGAGACCAAAGAAACCAGCGGAAGGATTTGATTTTAGAACGTATAGTGCCAATGTCAAAACTGACAACTTACTTGATTAGCGGTATCGGTGACGCAGATGGCAGGTGGTCAGATTAAGTCAGATTACCTCTCGACTGGGGGCAAAAGTCTAACACCATTGAGTGCGGTGTCCAACCGAAATATAAATTACGTTAATTTCGTTCACATTGCCTTACCTACTTCTTAAAAAGGTCCATTGTTATGAGTGTTCGCTAAGGTAACTTTATATTAATGAACAGTTATTAGCGAAATACGATTGTATTGGTGTTTATTTTGTGACCTGACGTGAAGTTCCTGTTAGCAAAATGAATAAATCATTAACTTTACAAGAGCTTTATGCAATGTACAAGCGATGGGTGATTAGCAATCCTGGTGTAGTGACGGACGTCGAGACAGTAGCGACATGGTCTTCTTACTTCGTGGCGGGAAAGATAAATAAATCGCCCATAGTATCAGAGTTGGTTTACTCGCTGTCCAAACTCGTGTCACTGTTCAATGACAGGCTTATAAGAGAGGCTTACGGTACGGAAGAGCCTTACTACGGACTACGGGAACAGATCAAACTGTGTCTGACAGTCGTCCACTACTGTGAAGTGTTCATAGAGCTGCTGGTGAAGAACAGATGGGGCACCCGAGGGAAGTGGACCATAGCAACTCTACTGCAGGTGTTCAAGTGCTCCTCGGCGCTCGTCTTGCTCTTCAGGTTCAAAGAGCTACCTGTAGCACATCCCCCAGTAGCAGCATTGCAGAGAAAGAAGTTCACAGAAGGTAAAGAGACGGATGAGAACTCCAATTCATTCTTCACACTTCGGAGATCGGGTCGCGTCATTCGACGTGTTGATGGCGCCCCCTCGGTAGCATTCCGTGACTGGGAGCCTGTGAAGATAAAGGATGACAGGCCTGGAGCAGCTGTGAATGTGAAAGATTTAGTTTATGCTGAGTCACTCCACATTTTGAAGCCCTTAATACATTTAGCATCTATGAGAGTGTTTGGCACAAAGGCATGGAAACAGTGGGTAATAGCCCTTTGTGTAGATATAGCAAGTATGAAAATGTACAGCAAATACATGAAAGATTTGTCTTATGACCAACGGCTTGAGATAAGCCGTAGAAAATTAAGCCTAGTTTTGTACTTACTAAGGAGTCCGATGTACAATGGTTATTCAAAGAATGTTATTGAGAATGCATTGTCATCTATGACAAACAAGGTACCTGCCATGTCATTTATTTGTGGACCAATCATTCAGTATTTGAGCCATTGGCAAGATATCTACTTCTATATGTGGGCTTCATAGGAAGTTTGTTACATTAATGGATATGGAAATCGTAATTTGGACATACACAACAATACAAATAAATATTTTAGATGGTGTAGTTAATAATTAAGGTATTATAATGTTATGTATTCATGACACTTTATGACTGTTGCATATATTTTTATGGTTGTTGACCTTGGATTGTGGTGTACACAATATTGTCTTTGACACTTTGTTGAACCTGTGGGGCTAATTGCGTAACACATTATCAGTAGGAATCGGTTTCAATTTGACAGTTCAACAACATTCATTGCATTATATATGTTGTTGAGCACACAATTTTTTCTAAAATATGAAGCAATGGATTAGCAATATACTTCAAAATCATTCCGATTGTGATTCAAACTGCGTTACGCAATTAGGGTGCTGAAACTTTAGCAGAAGTTAGTAATATTTCATTCGTTCAAGACTATTTTTACTACCATTTGCCTCCAAACATCAATAAAATGATTGCTGAACTAAAGCTAAAATTAGCCTTTTTGATTTTGTTTTTTCTAAACTGACTCATAATTAAGTAATTTATGTTAATTTGTTCTTTATTATTATTAATTTTCCGTTATATGTTTACAAATGTCAATAGTAACTATGCCAAATTCAGTACTAAGCAATAAAAATTAAAGTGGGATAACTATGTATAATATAGTTGACAATTTGTAATGACAGAAACTCACTTCAACTGTGTTGCATTAATGAAGTGTCTGATTCATTAATGTTAACATGTACATAGTGTCTGACACTTGAGTGAAGGTCAGACCAACGCTTTGATCACAGTAAATTTTATTACATTTCTCTATCTCAGTAACTACTACATAAGCTCTACTACATGGCTCAATAAAACATGCTTGTACTGTATTTTGGTTATGTTTGTAATAACCAGATATTAGTGTATTTAATTATTTTCAATGTAATGCTGTCACTTTGGTGGAGCCCAGTGGGGGTTTCGGCAAGCATATTCAGCACGTAAACTTGATAGATGAGTAAGTGGGGCGTGATGAGTGAAGGTCAAAAATATATTTGAAAAGTTTGAGATGCCAGAAGGGGACTGCGTTCAGAATTAAAAAAGGACAAAAATTAAGTGTAGGTTCAGCATTCATCACACTAATATTATAAATGTGAAAGTTTGTGAGTGTATGTTTGTAACTTCTTCACGCTCAAACGGCTGGACCGATTTTGATAAAAATGTTGTATGGTTGTAGCTGACACCCTGGATCTATATAGCGTACTTTTTATCCGGATATTCCCACGGGATCGAAACTTGCGCGGGTGAAACCGCGAGGCGCAGGGAATGGGGAATGAGGTTGTTTTTGAATTTGTTTGCTTAGTATTATTGTCATTGTAATATGTTGAAATAAGGAAATTTGTTTAGGGAGTACCCCAAGCATGTTCTTATTTTGCTACTTAACTTTTAATAATCACTATCAAGTGTTTATTATTTTCAAACTTTTGAATACCAAAAAAAAATTACAAAAGGATCCACTTCAAATTCAAATAGTAATCATAGCTTTAAGGTTCTTTGATTTAGAGATAAATGTAAAATTATGACTGCTTTTGGAGACTCTTCTCATGAGAGACAATAGGCTCCATAAATCCGTCACATATTTATTTATTTACTATCAGGTCAACGGACACTATCAGGAAGAAAATTTTGTTTATGCTGAATATCCTTTAAAAAAGTGTCAAAATACAACTTTTCGGATTCATCAGATTTAGTGAAAGCCTACAATAACTTTGTCAGATTTGACTATTTTAAACGTTTTGTTCTGAAACTTTTCAAATATAATTCTGGCGTTCTCTCATCATGCCCCACCTACTCAGGTATCAAGTTTTCGTGCTCAATATGCTTGCTGAAAGGTTCCTCTGTCCTCCTGCCACATAGTACCTACGGTCTGTTTTACAAAATTATGCTCAAATTTTAAACTCAACTTAGACCTGTGTACCTCCCTCAAGAGTCAAGCATTACTTAAAACAAGTTTATAGACATTCAATCGGTTGAAACTAGTGTTCAGTAATACTTGAGTCTTGAGTAAGGTTCTGTAATACGGGTCATGATCCCAATCAAAAGGCTTTAAACAAGGACAATCTCAAGGCAAGAAACTTGAATATCGTTCTATAATACCGGGCTGTCTTGCATTTATTACGTCACGTTTGCTCATATAAGGCTAGACTGGTTTATCACTTAACTTTCAATCGTTGTCCAGTATTTGCGATTAATATTTACACATGTTTGACACATCCTTATCACTTATGCATGCTTATGCTTAAGTACATTCAACCTCAAGAAGATGTAAACATAAACAAGAATCCATTCAATACAATCTTTGTTTCTTTAATTTCTTCTATAATTTTGTATCAATGTATAGACATTGCAATACGAAATTATAGACTTGTTTATAGAATTATAGCTACCTACTAGCTACTAAACATTTATTTCACATTGGGTACTTAATTGTAGCTACACATTGATGCAGTATTATGGAACAAAAATTGTAGACAACCAATTGAATTCTTGTTGATGTGACACCAGTTTGAGACTGACTGTACTAGAAAGAAACTTAAGGATAATTATACACAATACTCAATCCGTTTATTGCATTCTATAATGTGTACCTAGGTATTTAAGTGGTACCTAATTTAAAATTTGATGAGATCATTGTGGACCTTTCCTGGCACAGCAAAATTGTAAGAGAGGGGACACTTTGTGACTTTAAATAACAGTCTTCTGAACTAAGTTTATTTTATTAAATATATAAATAATTTACTCTTAACTAGTATTTTCGGTTCAATAAACCTCTATAACAAAACACATAATATCAATACTATGCCTGTACGTTTGCGTAGGCAGTAAAGGTGTACCTAGTACTCCCACAGTTTGCCAGTGATGTTTAACATCACACACAGTACAGTCAGTCAGTTACTAGTTTTACAGTACTAGGTAGGGCCCATAAATTTGCAGTAAGATACCAGAGTTTGGATGTGTGTCCAGTTAGGGCGAAAGCGCCAAGGTAGCGCATCCCCCTTAATGGCAATATGCTCGCTCCCATCCTGATTAACCGACTTCAAAAAAGGAGGAGGTTCTGTGTTTGTCTGTATGTATTTTTATTTCTATTTTTCGTGAAAGTATGAAATAATAATCTTAATTATTGATTAAGTAGGCGTGGGGTTAATTTCTAATTTAATATTCTAATTTATTTATTATAATTCCTCAACGATGATGAATGTTTATTGCAAGATATTTTTTTTGGTATTTTATTTTATTTTTCTTTATAATTATGGAGTTTGTTACTGTAAAGTGTGGGGTTTTTGGTTTGATAAGTATGGTAGGTAAATAAAACATTAATTAAGTACACTGATTAACAAAATTAAGGATTCATCGAGCCAGTCGAACTTTTTAGTTCTTATTTTAATATAAAGTACCTAGGTAAGGTGTCATTATTAAAATGTTTTTAATTTTATTAGCCATGAATTTTATTTGGTGAAGGATATTTTAAGAAAAAATAAAAGGTTTCCAGAATAAATAAATATTTATGATTTTCTGGAGTAGGTAGGTATTTGGCTTCCGGTTGACCATTGTTGGGCTCCACCTAGCCAGAAAACGTTTTTCCATCTTTGAAATATCTTGATGGCCCTTCCTACATGCTCATCGCAATTTTTTTTCCAAAAAGTCCATACATTTGTATTTACATCATTCCAATAGGTATCATCCAATAGGTACGTACAATAGATACCAAGTCCCCATCTTGAAACGAAAAACTATTAATCATCACAGTTTCGTAAATGGCGTATTTTAGTTTGACGAAGTAATAAATTCCATCTTTTCAAATGAGATGATAGCAGTTATTCCTGCTTTTTAGGATTCCGTACACGAAGGGTCCAAACGAAGCCCCTATCGCTGTCACTCTAGTGTCGGTCGTCTGTCACACAGGTTTTACAGCCAAACGGTTGGAGCTACAGTCTTCAAATTTTTCAGTTAAGCATCTTTTTGACCCAGCCGTACAAATTGTCAAAAAATATTTTTAAATGTTTTTAAGGGGGTCGCGAAAAAATAATGTTGATCTACCCCATCGAGTGGGGTATTGTTGTTTAGAGCTCGTTGAGTTGATAACAACTGTATTTTTTGTTTAAAAAATATTGGAAAACAAAGGAATGAGAAGCCACCAAAGCTAGCATTTTTTACAAAATTGTGTTCCGAAGAATCCTTTAACTTCCCGTTAACCTATGAACTTGAAATGGTGATAATGTTTATTATTACGTATATTTTACTAACAAATACCAATATATTGATAAATCTGATTTTTCCTTTGAAATTCCCTCGGTTTTCCTATTACAACCAACTTGATTTTGCGGTCAAATGCCGCACAGAAGGGAGCAGGTCCCTCACCTACTGCTTATGAATAATTCTGCCATTCGGACTAATAATATATTTTTTTTTTTTTAGGAGTTAGAGTATATTATAATGCATTCAATTAGTTTTACTAATGAATTTCTTAACTTTATGTTAAGTCAATCAGTGCAAGCATTTGTTACCTAGTAATCGTGCAGCTCAACTCAAGACTTAAGGAGCTCAACGACTCGATGAACAATACCAAAGAAAGGACATTTGGGTAGGCCGCATAAAGTGCTCAAAATGCTAGACCATCATTAAAACTAACTAAGAAAAAGAAAAAATAAGGAAAATATTAAAAAAAAAAAACGGCCAAGTGCGAGTCGGACTCGCGCACGAAGGGTTCCGTACCATTATCTATAAAAGCCGGCCAAGTGCGAGTCGGACTCGCGCACGAAGGGTTCTGTACCATTATCTATAAAAACGGCAAAAAAGTCACGTTTATTGTATGGGAGCCCAATTTAATATTTATTTTATTCTGGTTTTTAGTATTTGTTGCTATAGCGGCAACAGAAATACATCATCTGAGAAAATTTCAACTGTCTAGCTATCACGGATCATGAGATACAGCCTGGTGACAGACGGACAGACAGACAGACGGCGGAGCCTTAGTAATAGGGTTCCCGTTTTACCCTTTGGGTACGGAACCCTGAATCGAAAAATGACTCACAGACCCGCAATATTTTGGAACGGCCTATCCAACCATACCCCACACCATGGGATAGACGAGAAAAAAAATATCATACCCACTTTAGGTGCAAGGGAGAACGCTACAATTTTTATTTCCAACCCACACTGGGCCCGCATGGTGGATTATGGCCTCCCACTCCCTCTCACCGAGAGGAAGCCTGTGTCCTAGCAGTGGGAACATTGTAGGCTGATTACACACCGTGGCATTTTAATCATCTTACAACGGCAGTCCACTTCATGTAGGTATCCAATGACTACTGATCATTCATAAAAGTATTTTTTATTGATGTGAAACATCTATAGGCGCACGTAAAACCGATTGCTGGCGGGGCGACTCATGCCGCGTGGCGATCGGCCACTATACACTTATAAGTAGTAGTGTGTAAATGTGTGTGTAGTGCGATGTTTCAAATCTGCCAGTCGTCCCGTGATGGCTCAATTTTTTTATTAACAATTGCATAATTTAAAAAAATATATATTATTCATGATGACGCATGACGTGTGTGAAACACCCTGTAACGAGCGCGATGCGAGCCTTGCGTTCCAAGAGCGGGGGGCGCGGAATGGAGCGCAAGGCTGGCTCCGCGCACATAACAGGATGTTTCAAACTACATCATGCGTCATATCATAATGAATAATGTTTAAAAAAAATATTCAAATGTTAATATTTTTTTTTTACTTTTATGAATTTTTTTTTATGAGTCCGCGTATCACAGGTCAGTTTCCCTCAGTAGTCAGTTTATTTAATTCGCCATTTTCGTTGATTAGTCAGTTTCACTGATTGGTCAGTTTTACCGATTAGACAGTTGCTGTAACTCGCCATTTTCCAGTATTTGCCAGTTTTCGTCGATTCGTCAGTTTAGTACACTCAACGTAATAATATGTTTACGTTTAAGTAAACAAAAGTGGAAAATGTAAGGAACCCAGTTTAAATCAAACTTAAAATTGTATTTTTACAATCACAATATTTTTTTAATATATTTGATTTCTAAAAAAAAAAAAAAATTATCTCTGCCTTGCCCTTTGAGGAAACAGCCGTGATGTTATGTTACGTAATACGTACATAATTAAATTAGCAGATGTGTATGAGTTTTCTACCGACTGTAATTTGACTGACGAATTGAATAAAACTGACGAATCAACGAAACTGGCGAACACTGGAAACTGTCGAGTTGACGCAACTGTCTAATCCCCAAAACTGACCAATCAGCGAAACTGACTAATCAACGAAACTGGCAAATTAAATAAACTGACGACTGAGGGAAACTGACCAGTGGTACGCGGACTCCATTGTATACATGAAGTGGGCTGCCGTTGTAAGACGATTGAAATGCCACGGAGTATACCTACTTTAGCTTAATTATACCATTTTCACGGCGTGATTAATATAAAATGTAAACCTAGACATAACAAATTACAGCTTCTAGTACTAAGAGTCTCAGAGCTAAGCGGCGCACAGTGAGTTCCTATATCGATGCGATTTTTTTTTATATGACGTGTTATATTATTCCTTACAACTTTTATTCTTATAAAATTTCTTCTAAAGTTGATAGTTTGTCTTGAAAAAAATTAATTAGATTTTTTTGTATGGAGCGAATCACGTTTAATTTTTTTTCTTCAATTGTACTAATATGTTGAGTGTGTGGCGTGAGTATATGATAGCTAGGGTCATTCTCTATCCATGAAAAAAAAATCAGCGCCGGCCATCTGCGGCAGCGCGAGTAATCATTCGGTAAAAAAAAAATGATTTGGATGAATTTTTTTGTCATTTAAAATAAATTCAAAGCATATTTTTTGTCTCATTTGGCTGTTTTCACCTTCTTTTTAGTTAAATAAATAGTTTTAATAGCGCATACGTACTTATAACTAGTAATTCTGGTAGAGATTTAGTTATTATTGCATGTTATCGGTAGCACCTGCATTGTGATTGATGACTCATTTGTTTGTGCACTCGGCTAAGCGCATAACTAATGAGTCATCGAAAAATGCTCGTCTCTGATTGGCTGAATAATTTTCACTCACTGTTATGTCCACTACTTGAGTAATTAACACTAACTATAAATATAAAGACATTCATTAAGTCCATCTAGTTTCGCTCTTGTCGCTTGTTTGTGAACACAGTGAAATACTTGTATTTTTATATTTACATTAGAACTATGGCTGGATTTTGTACCAACCTAGATCTTTTTGTGAAATTAAGAAGTGGCGGTGATCTGAAAAATCATATGTTTCTGTATGAAAGTATCATTTCTGTCTTGACTACCGAAGTTTCTGAAGAAGACAAGAACCGAATCAAGGAGTTCTGTCGACTTTTTTGTGTAAATTTAAATAAAAAGTGGATAGAGTCAAGTAGAAATCAAAAAACTTTTATGAATCGTGTAATTAATCGCAAGTGGTTGGAAAAAAACATCAACTGGCCTGTTTGTGACAGTGTTGATCTGAGAAGTGTGATGGGCTTTTCGGACGCAGCCTTATCTGAGCTTGTGGATATAGATTGACATGTTCCTACTCTTGCAGTATGTACTGCGGAAGCGGGAACATCTACAGAAAAGGAGCACAGAAAACCGTTCGAAGAGTTAAGTAATAAGCAAAAGAAAAGACGTTCTACTTCCATAGTAGAAGAAAATTCCGAGGAAGAGTTGCAGCACTGGTACATAACAAAATTGAAAGACAACGGCAAAACGAATCTGGCAAAAGTGGTCGAATACCTTTCCAGTAATCCAGATGCGCTATCCGAAGTAGAAGAGAGACTATTCAAAAAGCAGAGCTTAAGTACTGTCTCTGAAGATAAGTGTTTAGCTCTTTATACATCAGTTGCGCTCTCAAAATGGAAGTACTTAGCTCTTCGACAATTTCTGAAAGAAGAAAACTGTGCTGCCTTTCCATCTTATCCAAAGCTTGTAAATGCCAAGAAAAGATGTTACCCACCACAAGAGAGTATGGAGATTACCGAAAACGGAGCTCACATTAAATTGCAAGCGCTATTGGACCACACTGTGGAGAGGATATTACTTGATATAAATACTTTTGATAGGTCTCAAAATGAAGAACTCAAGTTGACCTGGAAATGGGGACTTGATGGTTCTTCGTCGCAGAGTAACTATAAACAGAAAACGTCAAACACAGCTACAGAGTTCGATGATTCATCAGTAGTCATGATAAGCATCGTCCCTCTTCGGCTAGTGTCTACTAGGCCATCATCTGGGAATGAAAATCTAGTTTGGGAGAACCTTGCTCAACTCTGTACTGTCGACCAGTGAAGTTCACTTTCACTTCGGAGACAGCTGACTTTATAAAGTCTGAAGAGTCTGAGATGAAAAAACAAATTGATGAACGAATATCTACACAGTGTGGAAATATTATTGTATCACATGAATTGCATATGACCATGATTGATGGAAAAGTGGCCAATATTATTGCTGGAGTACCATCATATGCAACGTGTCCCATTTGCTTGGCAAAACCGAGTGAGATGAATAATTTAGACGCTTTGACTTCTAAACCACTTCGTGAAGAAATTTACAAACAAGGAATTTCTTCACTGCATATGAAGATTCGGTGTATGGAATGTCTTCTCCATATATCTTATAATCTGGATTTTCAACGATGGACTGCTCGCGGCGAACATAAGGCTTTGAAACAAGCTAAAAAAAATACCACACAGCAAGAGTTTCGTGAGCAAACTGGAATGCTGATTGATATAGTCAAACAGGTATGTATTTAATTTTCGCTCTCTTTATGTTGTTTGTGAATTATATCTCTATGTATTGTATATTACAGTATTGTTTTCCCATTTTAGGGTTTTGGAACTACAAACGACGGGAATACAGCGAGGCGCTTTTTTCAAGATTACAAAAGATCTTCCAGAATAACGGGAATTGACGAAAATCTGATTTTCAGATTTTCCGTTATTCTACAAGCCATATCATCAGGCAAAAACATTGACTGTGAAAAATTTAGAAGATACTGTAGAGAAACAGCTGATGTGTACGTGCAACACTATTCGTGGTACTACATGCCAGTTAGTGTACATAAACTTCTAATGCACGGTGCAGACATCTGTAAACACTTTGGTGTTTTGCCAATCGGTAAGTAAAAAATAAATATAGTTTGATGTATTATTTGACTCGATTGCGTTTTGAAATTCAAATGTATGTACTTATTCGTTTTAGGTACCTTATCTGAAGAAGCTTCGGAAGCCCGTAATAAGGACTTCAGAAACGTCAGGGAGAGGCACACTCGGAAAACGGGGAGAATAGCAACAAACGAAGACATCCTCCATGGACTTCTAATAAGCTCTGATCCCCACATATCCTACATAAGGCCTAAAATAATGAAACAGGTTCATAATGAGTTGTTGCCTGAAGCAACTCAGTTGTTACAGACTACTGAGCCTCCCTGTGACAGTGAAATTATGGAGGAAGAAGAATGCCTCATAGCAGAAAATTTGCCGGACCCACTAGCACTTCTGGATCAAGAAATAATGTGATCCGGCTCTAAATTATTCCCACAAAAGCCCATCAGGGTTAGGAATATGACAAACAGCCCTTTTCAGGGCTACAATTACTTCACAGTTTCATATTGATCATACGTACGATAACTTATACTATAATAATATACATACAGTTGATTATGTAGATAATTATCAACGACTTGCCCGTACAAATTTAAATTATTTCACCTATCATTAACAAAATTAGTATAACCTGAAACATTACGATATATTTATTCAACAATAGATAACGTGCAGTTAAAAAATAACACAGCCAATCAGAGACGAGCATTTTTCGATGACTCATTAGTCATGCGCGCACAAACAAATGAGTCATCAATCACAATGCAGAGCACCTGCATTGTGATTGATGACTCATTTGTACCGATAACATGCAATAATAACTAAATCTCTACCAGAATTACTAGTTCTAAGTACGTATGCGCTATTAAAACTATTTATTTAACTAAAAAGAAGGTGAAAACAGCCAAATGAGACAAAAAATATGCTTTGAATTTATTTTAAATGACAAAAAAATTCTTCCAAATTATTATTTTTTTACCGAATGATTACTCGCGCTGTCGCAGATGGCCGGCGCTGATTTTTTTTTCGTGGATAGAGAATGACCCTAGCTATCATATACTCACGCCACACACTCAACATATTAGCAAAATTGAAGAAAAAAAATTAAACGTGATTCGCTCCATACAAAAAAATCTAATTAATTTTTTTCAAGAGAAACTATCAACTTTAGAAGAAATTTTATAAGAATTAAAGTTGTCAGGAATAATATAACACGTCATATAAAAAAAAATCGCATCGATATAGGAACTTTGTTGCCTAAGTCCACTAATTTTCAGTATGGGCCCACTGTGCGGCGGACAGACAGACCGACGGACATAATGGCAAAACTATAAGGAGGTTCCTTGTTGACTACGGAACCCTAAAGCTGATTGTTTTGAATGATTGCAAAGTTAGCCCAAAAGTCGGCGTAAACTCCCCAGGCTTTAAACTTTCCTATGTAATTAATTTTTATGTATAAAGTCTTTTGGTATAGTTTATTTTCTATCTGTTGTTGTGGGAATTTTCATGACATTTTTTTGTACTACCGGGACTTCAATGAGAAGTTTTAACGATTGGTGCCGCGCACGAGTATCTACGCCCAGTTGAGCGCGCACGAGGCCATGGAGGGCATGAGCCGCCGCGCGGACCCGGGCTCGAGATTTTGAGGATCGAGGAGTACAGCTTCGTTCGACGAAGAGCCCCGCATGACGGCGCTGGACGTATACCTACTTTAAATTATGTATGTTAACGATCTTCCCCAAGCATTAGAACAAGATTGTGTCGTTTTTGCTGATGACACGACGGCGACGGTTATTTTAGACTAAGAACGTTGAAACCTACGAGTCAGTCATAAATAACACCCTACCCAATTTTACCGTATTTGTCTGTTTCGTTCTCAAACAAATATATCGAGGAGTGAAAGGCCATTTGTTTGAAGTGACATTTTGGACGGTATTGAGTTATAATTATACATAATTCGGATTCAGCGTCGGATGAGCTGGGTTTCGTACAATTCTGAGCTCTTATTAGGCGCTTAAGACAATGGAATTTTATTGCATAATTCTCAAACATGATAGATGATCCGACATTTAAATTTGCCATATTTTTTTTGTACTTCATTTAAGCTGTACCTACACACAAATAGAAAATCAGAGCTTATGCCATTATTCTCGTCCTAAAATTTCAGTTGGATGGCAGATAAAGCGTTTTTCGGTATAGCTTACTTGATATGAAAAGTCCCTTCATACATTTTGCTTTCCACTACTAACACAATTCAATGTCTCTAACACAATTACAGAAATAAAATCATTTATCCCTTTTCGCTGCAACTATTTAGCACTCTGTTTGGAGCTTCAAACAGACTGAATGTTAATTAAATTACGAAACAAAACGTACGTAGTGTACCTACGATTACGTAGGTACCTACACTACGTACGTTTTGTTTCGTAAAATATTTTTTTAACAACAGAACTTTTTTATTTATTCTGATATAATAATTATTCACCCATTTCAATACTACAACTTCTTAACTTACTCATAAATCTGTAATTATTATCTAGTATCAACAACCATGTTTTATAAAATCCTTTCCAAACATGAAACATCAAACAACTCATTAAGAATGTTCATCGTTATAGTTAAATAACTTGTCTGTAGGTATTATCAAAACCCAATTGGCACTTAAATTATAGCCTATTCTTAAATGATTGAATTACGTCGATTAAATAATTTTGCTTTCTACTACCTATGGACTGTAACAGTGTAGTCACTTAAACCATTTTGCTCGCTGCTGATTGGTGAAACGGTTGGAAGTTGAATCATTTTTAGGGTTCCGTACCCAAAGGTTAAACCGGAACCCTATTACTAAGGCTCCGCCGTCTGTCTGTCTGTCTGTCCGTCTGTCACCAGGCTGTATCTCATGAACCGTGATAGTTAGACAGTTGAAATTTTCACAGATGATGTATTTCTGTTGCCGCTATAACAACAAATACTAAAAAATAGAATAAAAAAATATTTAAGGGGGCTTCCATACAACAAACGTGATTTTTTTGCTCGATATTGATAACGGCAACAGGTAGACGCTTGAAATATTCACAGAATATTTAGTTATATATTCACTTTAAAAATAAATAATAAAAATTAATATAAAACAAATATTTAAGGGGGCTCCCATACAACAAACGTGATTTTTTTGCCATTTTTATAGATAATAGTACGGAACCGTTCGTGCGCGAGTCCGATTCGCACTTGGCCGTTTTTATAGATACGGAACCCTTTGTGCGCGAGTCCCACTCGCACTTGGCCGGTATTCTTTACTCTAGAAATAAGGCGATGCAGCATTTATCTTGGAATTTATAACAATTTTTTTATTGAATTAACTGGAACATTAGGGGATTTTGCAATAAAGATTCCCATTAAAGTAAGAGTAGTAGTTTTTTTATAACGATATTTTTCCAAACTTTGAATCTAAACATGGATCTCCTGTAAAGTTCATAAAATGTCGCTTCAAACAAATAGTCTTTCACCCCTCGATAAGACGAATATTTCTTCCAAAAACGCAAAATTAAAATGGTATTTTTTGATGTTATTTTTGATATAAGGCTGTGGCGCATACAAGATAAAGCTTCCAACTAAGATTAAAAACTCATTTTTGTGTATTGCGTATAATGTACAGCCATTATTTAAATAGAGTGCTATAATTGGACGTAGTTATGCGAAAATGATCCATTCCACAATGATTACAATTTGAGAAAAACGCAATTTAGTGTTTCAGTGGTACACTTTTTTGCCTTAGTTAGTAAAGACGAACAATATAAGTATAATCGTAGTAAAATATAATTATTACATAATCATGTACTAGTTTTTATCATATTTACGTTAAAACAGTAGGTATTTAGGAAAAGTGGTATTGGAACATTTTTGCTAAATTACTTTTTGTATGTACCCTCATTCCTAATCATTATTCAAAAATGTTCCATATATATTTTTTAAATAAGTGTAAAATAAATATTAAATCAATAAGACAAAATTTAGGAAATAATTTGTTTATTTAAAAAGGTCAATCAAATCGTTTGGTTCGGTTTCGGAACTAGTTAAAGTTTTATAAAATTGGAGACAATCATTAGGAAAATATAGATACATAGACGGCAAATCAGCTAATTTCGGTGGCTCAATAGGTTTGCCAAAAGGCTGCAACAGACAGGAATCATTTTGATTAATTTGACGTATTTCTCCTTTGATTTTTTTTCTATAATCAACTCCTTATAGTCTTCTTCGAATGATGACCTCATAAAAATAGAAAACATTTTATCTTTTTCAATTTTTATTTCTTTTGTATGTAACCAATTAACTTTACTTTTATCATTGATTTTTTTTCTATTCATTATGTTTTTTTACAAATTTCTGTGTGCTGTAAAAGTCAGTATTCTTCATTTTATAAACTTGAAAAGATTTTCTTTTTTTACTGTTTTTAATAATATATATATATACTCTTCGGCTGTATATACTCGTTGATGATGTTTCAGAGCAGTTTCGATATTCGTAAAATCTGTGTCATTCGGTAAAAATGTATGTCCCGACTCAAGAAATCGAAATGAAATTGTTCTTATTTAATATTGCGGTTCTGACCACCGCAGCTATCGATCCATAGAATAAGATTTTCAACAGTGGGACTCAGCTTCTTTTTATATATACTTCTTAAGGCACGAACCTACTTCCTGCGCACCTCGTCCTGCTTCTCCCTCAACCCAAACATAACAATGCCCAGTGTCATCGGATGCACTGTGGATACCGCTATTATAGAACCACAATTGCCTTTTATAGAATGCCACGTTCGTCGGTATGCGACGTAATGGTAATGTCTTTTCTAAATCAAACGTTAAGCATTCAACTGTAGGTACGTTTTGTGCTTGTTTAATATCGTAGTTCATCCGGTTCCTCAGACTTTCAGCCCTTTGCATATGTTGTGTCTTCTCTGCTTTAGCTTGCTCTTTTTCTTTTAGGCTTTTTGCGTTCTGAATTCTTACAGCGAACATGTCGCACCTATTGCAGGTGTCTTTCTTTAATGTTTTACACTTCAGGTTAAACTTAGAGTAAAAATTTTTTTTCAGTCTCCAAGGAAGCGCAATTGCGCTCTTCACCATACTTTTCCGTGTATTCTCGTCGATATATATCATAAATTTTGCCTAATGTCATCCCCGGTTGTAAATATAACGTGTCATTATTAGTTTCCCTTCTATAATGGGATTCATATTTTGGAAGTTTATTAGTACAGTACGTAATGATTTGATTTGAGTCCACAATGACACGTAGGCAGGATTGTCTGTCTCGCTTGCACAAGTAGGTAAGCATTGACAGAAGCCCTCTGACTCGCTTTAATATATCGAAATAATATAATTAATAGGAAATATTTATCGTTTTATAAAATATTTTATATAAAAATTACATTTTGAATCGTTTATGCATCACTTTTGTTATTTAGTTAAAATGTTCCAAATACATTGGAACATTATTTCCAAGAAAAACATACATAACATGGGTTTGATAAAAGGCTCCAGGGTTTTTGGATCGTTTATGTATCACTTTTGTTATTTTTAGCTCAAACGTTCCAAACACATTGAAACATTATTTCCAAGAAAAACATACATAGCATGGGTTTGATACAACGTTCCAAGATTATTGAATCGTTTATGCATCACTTTTGTTATTTAGATAAAACATTCCAAAAACATTGGAACATAATTTCCAAGAAAAACATGGGTTTTGCTAAAACGTTTCAAGGTTATTGAATCATTGTATAAAAATATTAAATAAGAATCGTGTTCATTAAAAACGTTTCAGACGGATAAATACATTATAATTATTCTTAATGAAACCATTCGATTGGTAAAAAATGTGGGTTGGAACATACAGTGACAAATGTAAGTAATGAAAAATTATATGAGGAATGGAATGTTTTTGCTAGAATGATGTAAGGTGTCAAAAAATGAAGTCTCTTTATCTCATTTCTGAGTGACTTGTGGGTTGTAACGTTTTCGCATAACTACGTCCCCAATTATACCTCCGCTCTTATACCCGTTCCTAAATAGCGTGAGGGCGAAAACGATGACGCGCGAATCGTCATAGATGACGTCTTGACATGCGCCATCTTGCGATAACGCCGACCATGCCCTAAATTAATATCACCGTGAGCGCTGTCACTAATGACAGTTGCGATGTTTTATTTTGAGTCGTATCGTATCTAATATGCGTGTCATTTTTGAAAATATGCTTCTGGCTACAGTCGCCATCTAACCAAAGAAGAAGAAGTTTAAAAATGTGTGTGTGTGGTGTAGGTATACACAAATATATACTGTAATCCAACATCCAACCGTGAGCGCATTCAGGAGCATTTTTTCCCGAATTGTTGACAGCAGTCAGCTGTCAACAATTCGGAACAATTGTGTCAATCGTGTTATGGAACGGAAATTATTGATGTGATAGTGAGCGCTGTTAGCGACTATGGTTTAATCATGAAGTGCTTTTCCTTATTCTGAGTCATGAAGGTATAGATATAGATAAAAGTGGAGGCAACACGCTAAATACCTAAGTTAAGACGACTGTGGGCTGACTCAGTTTCTGAATACATACATAAGAACGACACAGTGATATGTATTTTCTTTATCTTATGTATTTGGAAAGAGAGATCGGCCCACAGTCGTCTTCACTTAGGTATTTAGAGTGTGGCCTCCACTTTTAGCTATACCTTCATGAGTTTATTACGGAATGTAGCCTTAGCCTGGTGCTGTCTGGGCACGCCACAATCGTGGCGATAAGTCCCTTCTTTGAGGCACTCCTCAAAGAAGGGACTCGTTAGCCACTGCTAACGAGGCACCATGGCGTCCTCACCTTCCGTCTGATGCAGGTCCTCACCGGACACGGTTGTTTCGGGAGGTTCAACTGATGATGAAGACCACAGATGGCCACCGGAACTACTTAATAATAAGTATTTCACGGTTGCGATACAATTAGGGACTTTAATAAGGTTGCTAAGCAGTTTATGCTAGTCACAAAGCATATGGTGAAGTCACCATCAGTTCCAGTTCTCCTGGTTCTCACCAGGAGAACTCCTCAATAATTAACGCCCCTGCATCAGAAAAAGCAATATTTTGTAAAACGGTATGAGCATTTGACATTAGGCTATTGTAACTTTGATAAATTACAAACAGTCCCACTAAAAAGTGAAAAATAAAACGCTTTTTACAAAAAAAAAAACAACCGACTTCCGTAAAACACTACAAAGTGAAAAATAACTTTAACCTTTGAAGCCGCACCGACCACCAATTTCTCTATTTTTTTAATTCAATTTTTTTTAAACGATATGCTCCCGAGGTTGTCCCATTGCCACCAAATCAGAATCTGACGAGGGGAACCCATGGAAACCGAGACAAATCCTCAAATTTCTTTAGGCACACCTATAGCGATTTGGGTAGGTATTTTTTATAGTAACTCGTGCATTTGCTTGCGGAAAGCACAATTTGGTGAAGTGGAACTGATGATGAAGACCACAGATGGCCACCGGAACAACGTAATAATAAGTAATTAACGGGTTCCGGTTCGTTTAGGTACTTTAGGTTGTTATACAATTATTTATCCTCGTCACAATGCTTATGGTGAGGGGCATTTCTCCTGGTAAGAACCAGGAGAACTCAACTATTTTACTAACGTGCCAGCATCGGGAAAAGCATTTTTTTTGCAAAAGGTGATGAGCAGTTGACATTAGGCTATTGTAACTTAAATTAAAAATTAAAAAGTGAAAAATAAAAACTTTTTACAAAAAAAAAACATATTTCCAAAAAAACTCTGCAAAGTGAAAGATAACTTTAATTTCGGAAGTCGGTGGCAAAAATCTAAAATACAGATCCAAAGACACCGACTTCTGAGTTCTGCAGGGCTATTGCGTATCTCTGTTGACAGTTCATAGTGATGATCACTTGGCAAAGTGTATAACGAATACCTGTCAAACAGTTAAGTTTCGTATTGGGTAACTTCAGTGAACAATTAGGATGACGTCATAAGCACCCAGTACCGCTGATAGTCACCGAACACACATTTTGACAGATGTTTTTGTATCGATACTTCTAAGATTGAGATTGTGTAAGCTTAGTGGACATCAAATTGATGAAATGAACACGTCACGTTGTTTTTCACTTTGTAGTGTTTTTTTTTTTTCTTATAATGGCAACTATAGTCAGTGACGCATCTAGTGGCCATTTTGGAAGAATTATGTTAAGCGACCAATTTCAGACACCTTCCACAACGTATGTTTCGTGTGTAAATAGTGAACTTCTTAAAATAATAAGCTAACACCACCATTCGCCCCCAGCCCCCCACTTCAAGTTCATCAACAGATCAACACTGACTGATTCGTTCGTATTTGTACTACGCAATTTGTGCGATCTAGGTCGGACCGTGTTTATCTTCCCAAGTTATTTTAAGGCTTAATTACGACTCACCAAGATGACGAACTTAATACAACAGTTAAGTTTTAGTAGTAGTAATTACAATATTGACTACGATGTCGCTGGACTGGAACCCCCCGCTGTTGAGGAGAAGAACTGCGGCGATAACACGTCGCTGAGCGCTGCCGGAAGCAATCGGCAGACCTCAGCTTTGTCGGCTTCGGACGCCGAGTGTTTCTCGCTGTGCCTGGGTGCCGGGCCTCTGTGGTGGTCCTGATGTTCCGGCTCACGGCTCGGCACCGTCCGGAGGGGTAAACGGCGGGGCCGCGAGCCCCGCTACCCCATCAACACCCAACCACGACGACAACAGCCGTGACTTGTTGAGTGCCCTGCTATGGGCCGGTGCGAGTTCACTCGCAAGCAGCAAGGAGAGCCTCATCAACGAGTCGCAATCACCGACGCCCGCTCACCCAGCCATCAACCAACAACGCAGAGAAGCGACTATCAGCAAGATCCTCGAGCGCAAGGACAGGCAGCCCGTTAAGGTGGACTTAAAAATCTTTCTCACCGAAAACACCGTCAACCGCTGGGAAGCTGTAGTTCATGGAGGCACTATTTACCTGCGCATGCCGGATGTACTCCTGTCAGGGAGCAAGGAGAGTTTCATGCTACTGCTTGACTTTGCTGAGGAGAGGCTCGGTTGTAACAATTGCATCATCTGCGTGCTAAAGACCCGTGCGGACCGCGCAACCATGCTTCGCACATTCATGTTCATGGGCTTCCAACTATTGGCCCCAACCTCGCCCCTGATGCCCCAGGAAATCACCAACCCCGAGTACATATTCCTGCACTACAATATGCAGTAACAATCTGAATATTCGAGTTTCGTAAAGTCGGAAATTTAATGCTAAAGATAAAAGTAAATTTGTCTTGTAATCTTAGTAAAACCTCGAGCTTGCCTGTTATTACTTTTAAAGATCCATACATTTCAGTAAGTCCTAAAACAATTCAATTTCAAATTTATTATTATTGGAGTGAATGATAGTGTGACGTTGACAGGGGAGAATGGAAAAGAAAACATGTTGCGCCAACCCCAAGAAACATGGATCAAGGCCAGAAAGATGATGATTTATGAAATAGCCTCCCAGGCGATCATTAGTATTAAGCGGTGATAAAATAAGTATTTAAATGTAAAAAAAAAAGTGTTACATAATTATTTTATGGTGGTACCCTTTGTGTGCGAATCTAATTTAGCTGCTTTTTGTGTAAAAACCTTTTTTTCCCAAAAACTGTTTAAAAAAATTGTGCAATTGATTTCTGCATTTTATTAAAATAGGAACAACAAACGGCTACATTATGCAATATTATAAACAGAAAAACATAAATAATTTAAGTAATAATGTAGCCCACAGCGCTGTTCACAGATAACCATCAATAAATAAAACCTTAAAATTACATTAGTAGGAGGTGAACTGCATGACAGTGTTACACTAATATTATAATAAAAAATAAATAGTATTTAAAAAAAAACCATAACAAAAGCTAGTCTATGAGTTTGATATGTGTCTCATTAACTCATTCCACTCTGCGCACACTCACTGGAATCTTAGTTTAGAACTTTTGTGTAATTGTAGTATTATTACTATTGTATAGTATTATCGTATAACTGTTATTATTAGTTTATTACTGATTTCTTATGTCATGCGTGCCGTGTAGCTACTATGTGTAGATGTAAATCAGGCTACTTGTTGGGATTTGTGTTATCAATATCATCAATTTTGTTACTTCCTGAGTTGCGACTCCCTAGTGGTTTTCTTTACGAAAGAATTGGAGTATGATTCTAATTCTATATTTTGGGCAGATGATAAATATTATCGAAGCTAGAATAATCATATTATAAATGTGTCTTACCTGAAGTAATTGGCCTGCAAATTCCACGTACCTAAGCTGAAGTTTTGAGACCGAGTTGAATAATAAAATAAATGAATAAGAATAAAAAAAAACTGACTACAAAGAGAATAACATAATCTTAAGTGTGAAACAGTTTAGGAAGTGCCTAAACTGATTTTGCCTTTGCTAAATGAATATAATGATAAAATAAAGATGATTTAAAAGAAAAAACCGGAACTGTTTCCACAAATACAATTATTTTATTATTTTTGAAACTGATATTTACTTTTTAAAGGTTATTTATTTTTTCTAATTTGAGTGGCATATCAACAATACATGAACATGCTAAAACAGCAATCGCGAGTTTAAATAATTATTATGTAAAAAATTGTCAGTATATGGTTTTTCAGGATGGGCCTAGAAACCATTAAACTGTAAGCAACTTTTAAAATAATTAATTAATTAAAGTAATTCATTTTAATATATATGTATGTGATGTTATTTAATGTGACTGTGTGTTTACCTTTTATTATTATTATGAGTCTATATTACTTGAATTAAATGATTATATTAGGTATACATTATACTAGCGACGCGCCCTTGCTTCGCACGGCTTTTTGACTTCACAAAACATCGATATTTCATTAGAATAAATAAGTATAATTTTAACGTATTATACACATCAGGGTTCGTCAAAATCCGATATTTATAATAACATCCGATAATGAATATATACATCCGATTATAAATGTCTAACGTGTAGGTATAAAAAAAAAGAATCGATTTTCATTCTGTAAGACAAGTGGTCGAATATGTGTTTTAGTTGTAGAATTAAAGTTTTTAATAAAAAAGTAACAAAAAATTAAAAGTCTTGTGAATAATAATCAGTCTTACCTCGTGAAAACATTAATGTGTTTTTCTAACGAAGTCAACTACGATAATAAAAATAAAGAATTCCCATAGAATTGTAAATTTATTAAATAAAGGGGAACCCATAAGTTATGGATTTAAGGTGGACTTTAATAAAAAGAAAAAGAGAAGAAAACATGATAGATGGCCACTTCGGGAAAGGTAATCCAAATTGTAGTTTTTGTCAATTAGTGTTCCTAGGGTACCTAATCCTTGACTTGAATCAGCTAAATTTCTAGTTTTAACAATAAATATCTATTGATATAATATCTGTATAATATTAATAAAGCTGAAGACTTTGTTTGAACGCGCTAATCTCTGGAACTACCGGTCGGGATTTGTAAAAATATTTATGCATTTGATAGATTCGATTCTTGAGGAAAGTTATAGACTGTTTTACATCACATTCTTTTTGCTCGGCTCCTAAGGGTCGTACCTTAAGAGCCGAGCAAAAAGAAAAAAGTCAGAAATAGCGATATGCGAAAACGAAGTAACAGGGGCACAGCTATGGATGTTTTTGTTAAAACAAGACATTTCACGTGGACGAAATCGCGGGCAGAAGCTAGTCGTGGTATATATCCACTGATATAATTATCGGCGAACTATGATACACATAAACCTTCCCGAATAAATTTCTCTAAAAGATAGTGACAACCACATCAAAATCCGTTGCGTAGTTTAGAAGAACAATGTGGTCACACAGACAGATTATTGAAGTCTTCATTGTCTAAGAATTATTAAAATCTGTTCAGAATTAGCGACGATATATTTATATATTTCTCTGTAAGTATATGGTACATTGAGATCTTACATTAAACATTGATTCACACATATTACCATTGCTGGTGTAGAAATATTAAATAATAAGCTAGGTAGGTACATGCAAATCAGAACTAGGTATACATCGATGAATATTATATAAATTTAAGAAATTTTGTATTAAGTTTATGAACTTATAATTTTAATGACAAATTAATAGACAGGTATACTTTTATGTTTGTGTGATGTTATAGACAGGATAAGATTAATCAAAAATGCGTTATTTATAATTTCAAAATATTAATAGTTAAATCAAAACTAAAAATCATAACGTCGAAAATACCTATAAATCATAACGTCAAAATAAAAATGTCCAAGAATTCATAATAATGTTAAAGTACTAATGTCATTTATAATCTTAATTAGTTATTTTATATCCTAATACAGCGTAAAATACTTACGAGAAGTTGTATTGAGAACCTCCTCCTTTTTCGAAATCGGTTAAAAAAAATCGAAACAACAGTGTTATCTTTTTATTTATATGAAAATAAAGTTCATGACTACGATTTTTTTTTAATTCTGACTTGCCAAGCTGTAGGTACCAGATTTTTTTTGGTAGGTTGTTTTTTTGGTAAGGGATACCATAAAACTTCAAGATTAAATTGTAGAAATAAATTGCCTAATACACAAAATTATATAAATATTATAGTCTGGGTACTCTAAACAAAGAAAACTCCAACTATTGTGCGTGTAAACTGTCTATTAATAGACAACGAAATGTAACTTTTAAATTAACTAAAGTACCTACACCCAGTATTTTTTACAATTAATGATTTATTTATTGCTTAGGCTTGAAAACCGGCAGTACCAACTGAATATATTATGTTCTACGATTTCGGTGGTCTTCTGCAGCCATAGCGCTTGATGGCGCGCTTACCCGTCTGTTCTGACTGTCGGTTCACACGTGCAAAGCGATGGCGAAGTAGATCGGACTGTTATAGCAACGTTACACGCTCAGTTTGGCGTCAGTTTAGTCTATCAGCCTGGATTGACTTGACTGAAGCCAGAATGATGGATGATTTTCACGGTTACACGGTCATTCTAGACTGACAGCAGACTGATGAAAAGTACGCCAGTGGCCGTAAGACTGCGGAGCTGACAGTCGTCTGTAAATATATCAGTGCTTAGTCATGAATATTAAAAGGAAAAAATAACGTGTGTTATGATAATTATCTCGTTGCTGCTAAAGAAATGCGTAAAAAGAGGGGCTTAATTTTTACAAGTATTTTAAGTAGCTTTTGCAACGCGTCATTCCTTTTATATTTATTCCTATAATTAATTGGTGTGTGTTTTGTCCCACAAAACAGGCAAGGACTATAAAGTTGCGATAAAATCTTTTTCGATGTCAATTGGTGGCGGCGGGGGCAGGGGCGGAGGCGTTGGGGGCGGCGGCGCTTGCGGCGCGCTCGTATTTATGTCGCTAGTATTGTAGTTATGCTCGTAGTTGACTCGTTCTTCTGCATTGCGTCGCTGACGTCGACTGACGCAAGAATGATACGAGCGGGTTACACGATCATTCTCCCATCAGTCTCTCATCATTCATAACGGACTGATTTTTTTTTTTAATTTTCATCAGTCTGTCATGCGTGGTTACACGATCATTCTGACCAGACTGATGGACCAGACGGACGCCAAACTGAGCGTGAAACCTTGCTCAAAGCACAGAATTAACACTGGATGGATGAAATGGCGGCAGGTCACGGGAACAATCTGCGACTCACGCATCCAACTCAACTCCAATTCAACTGGAAGATGAACAATGGTTAGACCAGGAGGCCAAGTCTGCTATTTTCAATGATTGGTCATTCTGACGACCATACCAAGGCAACGCCATGACCATTGTGCCAATAGTTAGTAAACTCCTAAATTCATAATGGCGTGACAGTGGTCCATAGGGAAGTCAAAATAATATGAGCTTGTCAGTACGAGAATACCAAATACACACAATTTTTTTTACAAAGAAATAATAGCTGTTTACGTACCTATTAATAATTTGTTATCTAAATCAATTCCGATATCTTCTAAAATAAACCAAAAGACAAAACTTTACATTATTACATTACACAGTCACTCGTGAAAAAGGCGAATAGGCAGGTGAACAGTCGCAATCTTAATTTAATGCTAAGGTAAGAGTGTTCACATGTGGCCTTTAATTCAGCATTGACTAAATTGATAGTTAGGCACTTGTGAAAAACAAATTAGGCATGGATCGATGTGAAGAGTACCTAGTCACTAGGTAGTCACACATCGATCCATGGCTAATTTATTTACGCCAGATGAACCACCTTTATGGATCCAAGCTTTTAGGGTTCCGCTGTGTTTCTGCTAAAACCATTTAATTCCTTTTTTCGTTCTTACTTTACGTTCGTACGTACATACATAATCAGTACCCCAAGTGTAAGTTTGCAAGAGAGTAAACGTAACTAGCGCGTTTGCGTTAAGATTTTTATTCTCACCCTTATAGTCTTAGCATTATGATCTATCGGTCAAATTTTAACGCAAACGAAATA
Organism: Tiliacea citrago; assembly: GCA_963921375.1. Taxonomy (NCBI): domain Eukaryota; kingdom Metazoa; phylum Arthropoda; class Insecta; order Lepidoptera; family Noctuidae; genus Tiliacea; species Tiliacea citrago. The sequence continues at coordinate 28,011,933 of OY992780.1, forward strand.
GTTTCGTTTACTCTCTTGCAAACTTACACTTGGGGTACAGTTTATCGCCAAATCCTGCTACTCAAATGTTTAAGTTTCTTAAAAAATACTTACATATGGTACTTGATTTTGTTATTGTTTTTACAGAACATGCCTTACAAACATTTTAGACTATAGAGGGAGGTGTCGGCAATCTGTGAGTCGTTCCTGCACTGTGGGAAGATAAGGGACTTCTACGGTCAATTCTTCTATCGGTTTGAAATTGCCCTTTGTTTTTTTTTAAATTGAATTTCTTTTTATCATGTAAGTAGGTACTTAAATGTATCTCAGTCATTTGTGTCTGAACTGTCTGAATCGATGGGACAATCTGTAAGAGTACGTTTTTACGAAACGTAGTGATTTTTTTAGATTCAAAGGTGACAACTACACCAAACAGAGACCATGAGACGCAACAAAAATTTTAGTTACATTTTGTAATACAACTCTAAATAAAAATAATATTTATCATATTATTTGCATTACAATTTGTAATAAATTACCAAAGATCATAAGGGAGCTTCCATTTAAATATTTTAAAATTTAACTACGTAGATGGTTAATAGAGAATTGTTTTTATAGTTTACAAGAATTTCTGCAACATTAAGAAAAAAAATATATGTTGTTTCATAGAGGATGTGTGTGTGTTTAATAGTTTAACTTGTAAAATATCAATATTATTATAAATAGCAGTAGTGGCCTAGTGGTAACGGTCTCGATTTACGAGTTGTAGGTCGTGGGTTCGAACCCAGACAGGCGCTTTACTTTGTGTAAATAATTTCATCACCACTGCTCTCAAAACTGTAAAGGAAAACATCGTGAGGGAACCGGCATGTCCTAAAACTAAAAATTCGAAGACATGTGACATCTACCAACCCGCACTGGGCCCGCGTGGTGGATTATGGCCCATTCCCTCTCACAGAGCAGTGGGAACATTATGGGTTGATTATGTAAGTAAAATATTATTTTAAGAATTTCATTTTTGTTATGTTTATTCCTCTAATTAGACTTAAAATAATATGTACATAAATAACAACTTAAACCTAATTAATTTATAAAAATACCAAAAAAAAATTGTAACTTAAAATTTATCATAATTTAAAAATCTTAATAAGTAGATATTTTCCTGTTTATCTTAGTAAAATAAGTAATTATTAGGTATTAATGTAAAATAATTAGCATGCCCTAAACAGGCAAAATATGGACCTATATTTTCTGCAAATAAATGATTCTTCGTCACCATAAATATTGCATAAGGAACACGTCTCAACCAATATTCTTTGGCTTTCCACATTTTGTAAAACAACGTTAAAATGTCAAAATGGTGTAGAAATATTAATCGCATACTGCAAATAATTCAATCAGCAGATTAAATGCCTCCGCAAGCGCAAGTTCAATTATTCAGCCCAAGACAAAATAGCTGACATGTTCGCTGTTATGTAACCGCATAAAAGTTCACTTTAATGTACCTTATAAACACAAAAACCTTTCCGGAATTAATTCTCTTAAGTCTAAATGATGCTGAACACTGTATCAAAATCCGTTGCGCAGTTTAGAACTTTAGAAGTCACACAGACACGAAAAGCGTCTTTAAATAATAATTGTAATATGTATAGAACCTACATCCATAATCTAGCATCACTGTGTTGCCAGATCGTTGCGTACCTACAGGGTTTCCAATATAAATATACTATATACCTACCCAGTCTATTTCTGCCATGGACGTATAAAAAAAGATTTCTGCTGACTTGTGTGGCAATAAAAAAATCTATGCGTAACAAAAAACTTCGTTGTTCTAAACAAACAGAACGCCGAATTTAACTTTCTTGAATGGAAGTTCTACTTTAAATAGGAAAAATAAACCAATTAAGTAATTTACATATTTTATTATGTTTTCAGGATTATAGACGTACGTATGTACTTATACATAGTATTAGTGCTACTTGACATATATCATATTTTTAACTTCAAAATCGCTAGAGGAGAACATCGAATTTTTTATAATTACAGAATGATACAGTAGATCGCACGTCGATGGTTACACTTCTTGGACCTTGAGCTGGCCTAGCGTACTACGTAGTTTCAATAGAATAAGAGGCCAGCTTATACTAGTTTCGTTAGGCTGCGGTCTATCTGACCACACGCCGACCGCGCGGCGTCGTGATGTCACCGCACGCTGTCGGTAGCGTCTGACATTTTAAAGAGACCCTAGCCTTAGCCTTATAGTTAAAGCAATGGTGATATTTGTAGCAAAAGGCACTTTACCGGCTGGGACTGGGTATTCGAGGTCCTGGGATGATTTCCAACCTTTCGTAGATTTAAACTTATAGCCCCAAATTGCTTGGAGCGGAGATATAGCGGAGAGGAAAATGAGTTTTTTTTAGCTACCTATTGCGGTATTATGAAAGATTATACTTTATTTATATCATTAAAAAATTTCCCGCCCGAGCTTACGGTTTGCTTTGGAGCAGTGATTTTTTTTTTGCTCTCAGTTTTCCGCTTGAATATTTAAGGAATTGTCATTACGATATTTCAAATGTAGAAAAAAATCCCAGCCGTTAATGTTTGACTGTTTCCGAGAAATAAATTGTACAAAGTGACAAAACAACGATTTTCGAGACCTTTTAAAACGATACCTGCAAAACAATGTTAACATTGTTTAAAACGGTTGGCAGTGTAGTTATAGCTTTATGGGGTCCTAATAAATAATATGTGTCAATCCCAGCCGTTTAAAAAAATATTTAAACCCCTTTCTCCTACCCCAAAAATGTATTAATTTTAGTACTGAAGGAGAGTTGCAAATAGTTGTAGCGGTCTAGACCGCGGCCGTGTGTTTACGAACATAGCATTCGGCCGTCGTCGGTGACGGACGGCTACACATCGTCGCGGTCGGCGTGTGGTCAGATAGACCACAGACTTACGACTGACCTGCGCCCTACCTAATTGGTAGTTATTTTAAATATCTATTACGAATTTTCAATGTAAAAAGCTTACGTAAGGTTATTCATCATACGTAAATGTCTTCAGGAGTAATTTGTTGGTAAATCCAATTCAGTCAAGTTATCGCTGCTAAATGTCCTTTTGAATGCATTCAATTTAAGTCAATTGCAGGGATTTGGAGCATCTCTCATCAGTCATTTTAATTAATAGATTTTGTTCACGTTCATTATAGTAAATATCATTGTCGATTGATCAAGGGAATTTAGTCAGGCGCACCGTCATCTTTGGCGGATCGATCGTCGAGCAAAGTCGTGTATCATTCTCGCCGAAGAAAGGAAGTTGTGTCATAGGTTATTGGAGGTATATTTACCAGTCGTTTGTAAATGTAGACTATCAAAAGACACAGAGGACCTCAGAAACAAACAGGGACCAAACGAACTACCAATATGACGTCATATTGTTCCAACGAGACTAACACCACGACAAAGAACCGAACCGCCCTCTACATTCTACAAAACAGACTTCCAGAAGCCAAGGACTAACCTTTGAAACCTTGCCCAATATCGACTTAACATTATACGGTTACCTCCGTTTTAACCAACATAATATTAAGGTGAATGTAGCCCGCGAAATTCGATTTTTCTTACGTCACTGACCTGATAATAGCAAAAAAACCTAAGAAATTTAGAATTTCGCGGGCTACATTCACCTTAAATGATTTTAGTTTTGAAACTGATCAGTTTTCCGTAACAAATCCGTCGGATTGTTTGTATGAATAACTGCTGAGAAAGTGCAATGTGATCGGACATACAAGACAAGTAATTTTGTATAATTCAGCGTCAATTGTGTCGTGTCGTCAGTGAGTGTCAGTATTTACAAGAACACAAACCATCTAGTTTTACTACTCACGACAGTTAATACACGGGAATCGTTCGTCAAAATTATATATATGTCAGTTATTACATAAGAATCCTTAACAAAGTAACATTTTCATGTATCCCTCAGATGTTACATTTATATGCAGAGTTTTGGCAATAAATTTTTATTTATTTTACAAAAATTATAAACTAACCAATGACAACACTGAGTTGTTTACAAATCATAATACCGCCTTAAACATGTATCTACATAATAATAAATCAATCATTCAGTATATCTGGTGGGCGCCATTCACTATCCGGTCGCAGCATAATAATAGACTTCTCCGCAAAGTGTCGTTAGTGAATGTGCCTTACAATGTCGTAGGCATAGACAAGCAATCCGCATGGTTGCTACCTCCATTGGGGAACTAGGACCGAGGGTTAATTATAGAAGAGTAAATAACAATAATTTATTTACTTGGGATGGTACATTAATAAAATATACACAGTGGCAAGACGATGTCTCGGACACGAGGACGGGGAATACTGAATGTGTGAGACACGTTAACAACACGCTCTCGATCATTAATACCTTAACTAAATATTATATAAAAATAATTTGCTCGATAAATGTTTACGAAATAACTTTTCCCCAATAGAGGTATAATTATTAACTAAAGGTACTTGCAATAACACTAATTTTAAATATTCATAAACTTATTAGCTAGTGTGTAGATGTATTTACAAATTGAATATTCGAAATAGTAAACTAAAATGGAATAACTTTTAGAATAAAGTTTTTAAATTGTTGCGCGGGCGATAAATGGTGTTTAGTGAAACGACTAAAATGTCAAATGTTGACCGTTTAGTCGATTCTCCTTCTAATCGATGGTGATCTAGCGAGATCACTGCTCGTGTTTACAGTTCATGCCCGCGCACTTTACTTCACAGTGAACATAGCAGTCCAAAAGTAGCTAATAAAATAAAACCGTCCCTAACCTTTTTAAATAATATTTGTTCTATTGTGAGCTGCCTCATCGAGCACTAAGAACACAGGGATCGGTTTGGTATAAAATAAAAATAATATAAACTATACAAAGAAAACTGCTGAGAATTGCAGAAAAAAATACTCAAGCGGCGTACGATAGTTTTGTACAATTTATGCAAACAAAACAAGATCCTGTTAATGTAAAATATAAATATATATAAAAATATAACCTTTTTTATAATTACATACATCCAAATCAAAAGACAGCTTTCGAATAATTCATTTATTCGGACGGCCATTAACGGAGTTTCATAACGAGAGTAAATTTTTGAAACGAAATCGAACGTCTTCAATACAAGGGCCTACTCTCTAAGTTCGCCAACGAAGATACGGGCCCGTCCGAAAGAAGTTCGGTACTTCGGTGTGAACCCTACACCCAATTAATTAACCCTTTCGTTGGAGTAAGGACAACTGTCAAAGCGTCGTGTCATTCATTCTTAGTTCGGGCCCCGAACTACTCTTACGACTGTAGTTGATACGGAGTAGGAATCGCCCGTAACTTCAGCCGACACTACGGGTTTCGTGCTTAGAGAGTAGACCCCTAGAGCTTTCAATCTCATATCGCTCCCCACCTACCACTTCCCACAAATCTACCACCGCGACGCACGAACCCGAGATGTTATTTAAGGATGTTAAAAAGTTTTGTTTTCATTTTTTACCTAATCTCGTCCTTCTCCTCACAATGCTCTTTCTTAATGTTGTCCAATTTTGTCCTGAAAGTATGAATTCAATTAAGTTCAAAATGTTGACTTCACTCCCCAATCCTTAAACTAATTTTATTTATGGCGCACATGCATCTTTCTTTAGTTTAAATACACATAACATAAAATCACGCCTTGTTTCCCCGAAGGGTTAGGCAGAGATGTACCCATAATAAGTACACCAGCATTTCGTTTATTTTTTAATAATTTTTGTATTTATTTTGTTTAATTGTGTATTTTAATTTAATTAGCACCTTTTCTTATTCACCGCCAAGTTCCGCGTCAAATGCGGTCAGTCGCAGGCAATCGTGCCAAAAGTTTAACTAACATAAGTTGTAGTAATTTCATGTGACGATTTACGACTGAACTCTTTAGAATCGCGGCTTAGAGGCATAACGTAGTCTTCCACTAGGTGCCAGCTTACCGAAGCCAAACGTGCACCCATGATTAGTTTAATAAATAAATGAGTAAATTCACATACTGACAATATAGCAGTGATCCGTCACCACGACACGTATCAATGGCTCCACGTCCAGCCGTACATCACATGATCGCGCCAGTCAATTCAAATAAATTACTTTCATAATTCGAAATAGTCAAAATATTACTCAGTTAAACGATTGAGAATTCATGTTGAAATGAAAACGACTACACGATAAAGAAATGCATTGGAAAAATAAAATAATTAAAAATATATTGAAGTAGATCTCTAAGTGCCGTTCCCCCCGCGTGCTCACATCCCCCGACCGACAACTTACAAAATACAAATACTCTACCGCTAACGCGATCTAATCCATAATCCCTAGAAAATCCCTAAATCGAGAATAAGCTCATTCATTCGTTTGTAAAGATAAAAAAACTGATCGTAATCTTTTAATAAAAAAGGGGAAAATATTAACAAAAAAGTGCGTAAGTTCTAACACGTGATATTAAAAAATTGACTCTCATTTCAAATAAAATACACTTAGGATTTAGGTATTTTTTTTTTTTTGCGATTTTTTCTTATTTTTTAACACTTAACTATGTTCGAGTGTGGAAAAAACGGACTGTATGGTTGTTAAGTATTTACAGTCAGATAATTAATTCGTGCACGGTAAGTGGCGGCACTCAACGCCACTTTTCTTAACAAACGACAACTACTAGGGTGATTATCAATATTTTTGGGGTTGATTCCTATACTTATATTTCAATTATTCCTTAAAAATGTTGTTACTCACCCCAGCACTTGCAACACACCCCAGACTACCGGTTTGTGAATGGTGGAGCCAACCTCGAGATTTATTCAAGAAAACTGTTGTTCGAAGTTGGTTCAATACATATGAAATAATGAACTGGTTTTGGTACGAAATTACGAAGATAATCGTCGAAAGTACCGATTGTCGTGGAGGAGTTCTTATTCAATTGGAATGACAGAATTAAGAGTAAAGTCTTAGGTTCGTATCAATCGGTCCTTCCCGCCCGAAACGAACATTCTAACCGATATGAGATTATGAGTAAAGATGAAAGAACCATTCGGTGCGTTCAAATTCAGTCTCGAAGTAACATTTCGGTCGCAGTACGTCGGTATAATATGTGTAAAATAACGAGTGAATAACTTAAAGTGTGATTAACTATGAGCTAAGAACTCCTTTTAGTTGTTACTATTCAACTAATCGCCTAACGATTACATGTTAAGTGGTACAAAAGCAGTCTTACTCAAGTTCCGAAAAGCCCGACTCTCAATGATGTCCAGTTTGATTTGGTTACACTGTTTTTAATACCGGATCCTCGTATTTATTAATTGTATAATTTGATGATTGAATATAATACAATTTTGAGCGAGTTAGCGGAAAGGAAACGATAGAAAACAAAAATTGTGATTGGCCATAACTGTGGCGATTTTTATTTGTCATATTTTCGAACAGGGAGGCATCCGTCAAAGTGGGATAAATGCAATAAAACATTGCAAAGAAAAATTAATCGAAAACCTAACACAAACTCAGCTCTCAGCTCAACAATGTCATAAGACAAGAGAATGATTAATAACTTAACAAACAACAAAGATCCAGTATTTATTTTCACAGAAAACGTGAGAGTCGAGCGCATGGAAGTCTTTAGTGTTTGACGTATGAGTATATAATGATGCCGGCTAAAATGAATCCGAAGGTGATAGTTAATGGTTTGTACAGCGACCTCTTCAACTGGTGCCAGCGCTCCGCCTCGCGCGCTTTCCGCTTCATGTGTGACACGCGCTCGGCCAAGTCACGAGTGCGGCGCCTGCGCAGCGTTTCCGTGCCGTCGCCGCCAGAGCTGCAAAAACATAACACATTTATAGTAAAAACATTAAACAGTAACAAAAATGTGATAATATTGCGAAAGTATACTGAAATGTGCTTTTTACTCCGATTTTATTTTGCGGACTTTCTTATGGATGGATGCTATTTCATGAGTTAAGAGCACTAGAAACTGTGATTGATTAATTTTTAACCCTATTTCGTCGCCATACAGCAGCTTTTCTATTCCAAACTTTTAAGTCTGTTGACACTTAGGCCATTTAATTTTCTTACTGGTTACTGATTTTTTTTAACAAGTTTTTATTTTTCTTATATAATGTGTAATGAAATTCTATGGTATCTGAACCAAGTACACTAGTCAGTGGTGTTAGTGCCAGTGCACTGATCATCACAGAGACAAGGGACAGCCAGAAGAGCGAGACGGACACATTCCTGCTGTGGACTACAGTCTGTTGAATGTTACTAGATTTCACAACACTATGCACTTAAGGCTCAAAATAGCCTTATTTTTATTGTATTTATTTTGCTATCCGTTTTATATAAAGCAATACTTTTGTAAGTACAATAACTATTGCCAGCTTCTATTTACTTAATTTTTTACAGTATTTCTTCTGATTATTATATTTAGTAGGTAATTCATAAGCGTATTTTTCCCATCTTAAGACTATACCAAAATAAATTGGGGGCTCTTTCGTAACCATTTATTTAACTATTACAGCATGTATGGATTTTATTTTTTATTTATTATACCTATTTATTGACTAAATGCAACTTAGTACCGACCTACTTAGGACACATTTAAATTTGTGCTTTCAATAAAAGCCTACTTAAGTACTTACTATGTATCGACTATATCGATCGACTTGATAGCCGATCTACCTATATCTATAGTAGGAACACAGCTATAGCTTTATGTAAGCGGACCCGCCCATTATGCCTGGAGGCTTTTATTTAGGTACGTTCTGTTTACGTTATTTCTGCTTGAGTTTTCGAGTTTTCGACGATTTTCATGTTTTTTTTGGGATAGTGGCGTGTGCTAGCTAACATAAGGCAAATAATTTAATTTAATGGTGTGTTGCGTAATGCAAATTATTTTACATTTATTGTATAGATTCAAGCTTTATATCTGAACAGACAGATATCTGACTGCTGGACAGTTTGTTGCGCCACTTCTTCTTCCCAGCTAAAGCACTAGGAAGTGGTGAGGCGAGGGTGTTTTTGGGGGACTGTATTATGTAATTTTTGACGTTCGAAAAGTGCTGATTCTCAGCCTAGTTTGAATAAATGACTTTTGAATATGATTTTTTGATTTTGAACCCGTCTGTAAGTCTTTATTGCCTAATAGGGTGCAAATGAGTACCTACAAAACATTCAAAAGCTGTACTTATATTATGTCAAAATCATAAAACTTTAGTGTATGGTCTTTGGACCCAAAAACCTTACACTTAAAGCTAAAACCCCAAAAACCCACATTATAAATCTGAAAACCTTAAAACACTACTATTTGAAGCCCTGTACCAAAAAGCCTCCTACAAAGTCTAGTCATCTTCATCGGACTGTTGATTATTATTATTAGGATCGGCAGGCGTGGGTGGGACTGTGAAGTCCAGTCCGCGGTTTCACATATTCTGTATACAAGCGCACCTCATGGCCAACGTATCATGTCTGTGACAAACCTTTCAGCGACGTTCGCGGTGGGCTCGTCATCTTCGTCGTCAGCTGATGATGCCGACAGCGAATCGTCTCGCGAAACCGGCGTAGGTGGACTCTCGTCAGAGCTGGAGTCTTGCGGCGCAGACAAATTCAAGTTGCCTGCGGAAATACATTTTTAATATATTAGCTTCACAGTTGTTACTTACATAAATAAAAATCAGCCAAGTGCGTGTCGGACCACGCACAATGATGGGTTTCGTAGTTGGGATGAATTTATCCCAAGAACAAACTTAACATTGTAGTTGAAAAACAAGTTCTTCGATACATTCCAACTGCAAATGTAAGTTTGTACGCACAATAGTGAGAAATTTACCATGTTATTTTAAGACCATAGGCTTCTAGTTTTTCATGTAATCTATAAGTAAAAACTAATTGCTGTTTTTTTTAATTTTGTCTCAGTAGTTTGGAGATAATTTGGTAAATTTTCATCTATTTTCTTAAATAACTTGAAAGTATTTATAAAAAAATATATATGACTGAAATCCTTACAAGCTCTTTCATTTGATATAGACACATGGTATAGATTGCGAACTACTTTTAAAATTTTCTAATTTGCCCACCCTACCCCACCTAGTGACCCCCATATTTAAAATTAATTTTATTTACGTTATTCGTCCGTGTTTCAGTGTTTTGTGTGTGTGTGTCCGTGTCACAGTCACAGAAAATTGTACCAAAATTAAACTTAATCGATCCAGTAGATTCGGAGCACATTGGCTGTGACAGACGGACGGACGGACAGACAGACCGACACACGAGTGATCCTATAAGAGTTCTGTTTTTTTTAATTCGGACTTACGGAACCCTAAAAATATCTTAGGTCATAGAAAATAGATATATTGAGATCTAATCGTGGTTTCTGAAAGCCTTTTAACATGTGCACGGTTCGCGAAGTAGGCATGGTAAGACAAATCGAAAATTCGCCAAGAATTATAACGTAATCACGGGACAGACATTATGGTCTTGTTACTTCATGCACTCAATCACAACTGCTCAATAACATAATTCTCCTGCCCTTATCCCAATTTATTTGGGCTCGGCGCAAGATGTCGTTAGTCCTCATCTCAGTAGTCACTCCTTTTCTAGCCATACCATCTTTCACAAAGTCCATCCATCGTTTCTTTGGTCTTCCCCTTCTCGTATAGCCAGCCACATTCATACTCAAAACTTTCCTGCCCACATTTTCCTCATTCCTGCACATCACATGCCCATACTGTGACAACCAATTCCCACACAATTTTTCAGTCACCGATGTCACTTTCAGACTTCCTCTTATATACTCATTTCTTATTCTATCCATTCGCGTAAGTGTTACACATCCCACTTAGCATTCTCATCTCAGCTGCATACAAGTGCCTTTCATTCATCCCTTTTGTGGCCCAACATTCTGATCAAAACTAGACCGCAGGTCTAACCATTGTCTTATAAATCATCCCTTTCAATTTAAGGGAAATGCGGGAGTCGCAGATCAAGGCCTATGACTGGAGAGACCGCCGAAATCGCAGAACATATCGTCGGTTTTGGTTCTGCTGATTTTCAGGCCAACATTCTCAAGCTTGTTGTTGCATTTCTCCAATTTGCTCTTGATCTCAGGTCCATTTCACCAACAAAAATAATGTCGCAGTCCTGTGTATCACCTTTGTTCTTGAAGATGGGCACTAGTGAACTATTGCACCAATCTTTTGGGATCGCTACTTTATATAACAACGTATTGAAGAATAAAGTCAGCCAATACATCCTTTTTCTTTTAAACACTTTCATAGTTCTACTGGGATATCATCTGGGACCGTGGCCTTCCAACTTTTCATACTTTGAACTGCGTTTCTTACTTCATCCATGCTAATTTCCCTCACTAAACCCACATTTACTTGTACCTCTTTGAGCACACCGTTACATTCATTCTCATCGTTTATTAACTTTTCAAAATAAACCTTCTATCGTTATTTTATTTCGTCATCTTTCATAAACATTATGTGAATTATATCTCTCGTTCTCCTTTCTCCTGCTTTTGTAATTCGGTGTAGCTCCTTCTGGCCTCTTGGGCTATCTAGTGAGTCATACAACTTCTGCGCCTTAGCCCTGGAAACTACTACCGTCTTTTATCTTATTTCAAACGATCATTCCCGTTTTCTACATCCTGCCAGTTTCAAACGCAACTTTATTTTCTTTAAGCATCCTTTACAACGTCTTCATTCCATCACCATGTATCCTTTTCTATCATACCTTTTCCTTTTTTTTCTCCAAACACACCTTTTGCTATTCTCCTTATATAATCCGCCATCTCTTTCGTACGTTAATTCGCTGATTTTCCCACCCATATCCTTCATTTCACTCATTTTATTTACCACTTAACTCTTAAACATAACTGGCACATTCCTTTTTTTCTATCATACTCCATCTGGTTTTGGGTGAGGGCCGTTCCTTGTTCGTACGGTACGAGACACTGACTTTTACCTCCATTATTTACAGACGGTGTTGTGAGACTTAGGCTTCGCCTGGCAGCACTTTATAGTTTTGACACATTTTTTACGCTGTTCCGTCTTACCAGCAAGAAATTAATTTGTGTCGCGTGGCTGACACTTTTATAGTAATAAGGTGTTCGTTCAAACCACAATTTGTTATTGCCAGGTCAAAGGCAGGAGCAGCTTCTAGCAGCGTCTCGCCATCAGTGTTACGGTCTCTGCTAATATTAACATATATTTTTTGTTGTATTTGTACGTTTTTTTATTTTTTTTGTGTATTTTACAATTTGTGTTTGTTTGATTTTTTATAATTATTAGTTTTGAATTTTTTATACATTTATTGTTTCCTTATTGTTGTTTTCTTTTTTTTTTCTTTGTTAATTTATTATTTCAAGATTTGGCCTTTCAGAAACCGGATGATGGTCGCGTAACGTAAAATGATACAGATACGAAAAACTCCGACATCGACAATAACATCTTTAGTATCCACCGCTTCAACTAATATCCTATTAAAATAAATTAATGAAGAAATTCACTAGTAGTAAAAGAAACAAATCTACAAACGGTGGAAGAGTCATATCATAAAACAGATAGGATTTCATACAAAAGCTCTTAAGTATAAAACTAGCAACAATAGATTCCATCTCGAAAATATATCAACTATAAGTTTCTATGACCTGAGATAAACACGTAAAAATCAATAAATTTTAAATACGAACATCGCACATTGAAATGAAAATAGTTTTACTCGCGGACGCTCAAACGCGTAGTGTAAAAGTAAAAAGACCGCGAGGGTGTAAAGCTAAAGTCATTTCAATACAATGAAGATTTACATCGTAAAGCTCGCATCCCTTCTCTAAAAGAGTTCAATATCACAACGCAGATATGACCTAGATATAGAAATTATATAGATGAATGGCATGCAATATGCTAGTGCCTGGTACGAGTATATGTTCGGTATCTCGATGTAAGTACACGGCTGTAAACTAAATATTAGTATACCCGCGGGTCTTCTGCTGCATTGACTCCTCACGCTGGTTTCTTTTCTCTATTCCGATGGCTTTAATCAAATGAAACGAGTGAACGACGACATGCACAAGACAATGTTGTTTTGCTTGTAAACTGTAAATAGTATAAATGTATCTACCGTATATATATGTACTTAACTTAGTAGGTGGGATCTTTTTTATATATCTTAGACACTGGTATAAGAGCACAGCAATTGCCAGACTTCAGCTACTACCAAGAAAAATAAACGAATTCCCATTCGCCAAAATAAAAGGATGCCTTCGGTCTGCCTTTAGGACAGTCGAAGGAGGAAGACAAATGCAAATCAACGGGGTGATAAAGCAAATCAACGGGGTGATAAAGCAAATCAACGTTAGAAACGAAAGATGCAGGGTGCGGAAGCGCGTTCGGAGAAGCTTCAAGTACTTACCGAGGGACTCGCTGGCGGGGATGGCGGGGAGGGGGCGCGCGGGAGCACGAGTAAGGCTCTCCGCGCGTGGAGGCGGCGGAGGGGGGGCCTCCTCCTCTCCAACCATCACGTAAATGCCTTCTTCTAGCTCGTCTTCGTCCTCCTGCAAGGAGAATTGAAGAATTGAGAATTGTAAAATACCGAGGGGAACCCGGTTCACAATAAAACTGAAGAAGCAATCTATCCATTTCAATTGCTTTAGTTCCGTTGGTTCCCAAATTAAGCTCTAATGCACTGTAGCGACCTTCACGAGGCCGACGGTCCACCTTGGCAAAGGCCACCTGTTACCCATGGTAAAGTACATGGTTTTCAGTAAATCAGGCAGATATGGAAAACTTAAACACTTACGTTGTTGGGATCTAATCGCTTGGCTCCTTCGATGACGGCTTGGTAGCAGAAGCGCAGCTGATCAGGTGTCTGGATTAGCCCCATGCGGTGACGGCGCATATCCAGCAACGTCTCCTGAATGTTCAAGTTCTCCATTCCCTCCTTCTCGACCTGGAGAATTGGACATCCGGTAAGATTCGGCCATCGAATATCAAGAAATATTTGAGTCTTGATTAAAATCGACATTGGATAACTAAGAAGCTTCTTTCCATCCATCTTGAGTTGAAACACGGCACACTTTTAAGTATGATTTGTTTTACAGCTATCGCGGATAATCCGAGTTTAATCATCCTTCATTCGTTGAACACTTGAAAATTAAAATTGTTTGTAATATTTGGTTTGTCTAGTTTCAGACGAAAGTGCAGTTACAGGGACTGTCTTAGGAGTACCTATATATGGAACCGCCATTATTAAATTAATTGATTTCGAAGTATTGATACGTTTTACTGTCTCTTTGTTGTAAAGTTCATGTTAATTCGGAAAGACGAAAAAACCACAAAATGCGCGACAACTAAATAGCAGGACGACTCAAAAAAAAAAAAATTCAGCTCATAGCATTTTATCTCGTTATGTTATATGTGTCACATAGACCAAGAAATGCATTAATTGTGTAAACACTTACCATTGAACAAAAAGTAATTAATTAAAAGAAAACAACGCGTCGATATTTCATAGAATAGAATAGAATATTTATAATAACTCTAGAGCTGCATTATTTTCGATTCAATTTAAATTTAAATTTTCGATTTAATTTAAAAAAAACTAGTTGTAATCGTTATATCCGTCTAAAGACACAAGAAAATAATAACTTTTAAATACCATTAAACATTAAGAACAATAATTAAAAAACGCGATGCACTAACCGCTTCAGGAGCAGTAGAACTTGATGTAGGTTCAGACAATATCAAAAATTATCCGAAATTAAAGAAAGACTAAAATATTAACAGCACGAATTAGAAGCACGTCTGCACCCGACCGCCGCCTACGTGGAAATGCAACGTGCAGTGGAAGGGCATTCGATTGGTGTACATTTATATTAGTGTTGCCCAAATGCAAGAACAGACGAGACTTAGCCAGTCTTGGTCTTGGTCTTGCGCCAATACACCTGGTCTTGGTCTTGGTCTTGGTCTTGGTCTTGCGCTCCCAGTCTTGGTCTTGGTCTTGGTCTTGCAGCAAGAGTCTTGCAAGTCTTGCAATTACCTATTAGTCTATTACTATTTATTAAAGTTTACTTTAAATCTTAGAAAAACGTATTAGAATTGGAACATTGTGAGCTTGAATTAACATAGCCATAGTAAAGATCAAGCAGATTAATAAATAACTGAAGATTTGATAAGAAATTCGAAAAATCAACTGACCTATATGTCGTTTTCCATGGAAGTAACTGTTTCTTAATAAACATTTATGATTTATAAGCTTTGATTTATAACCTAATCATAATACTACTTGCGTGATCAGTATAATGTATTCATTTTCATTCTAAGCACTCTGAAACTTATTTATTCTTTGGAACACCTGTAGGTACTCTTAAAAAAATTCGAAATTATTTTGCATGAGTATACCTACGCCCTATGGCGGCAATCAAATAGTGTCACAAATGTTATGATTTCGGCGTGGCGGCAACGATTGTTTTAGATTTCAAAAGAAGCCGCCGGCGCGTGTATCATAACCATGTACTTCCGAAAAGCGGCAAATTTCTTTGAGAAGTAAGTACAAAACCTTTGATGCCGCATTATCAAAGTGCCGATGGTTAAAACATAACTATGCATGCACTCAGTTTGATTTTAATAGATATTTTTTTATTCGCTATGTTTATGGTATTAGTCGTAATGCGCATAGGTCCAGTTTTTCATATTCTTTGATACAGTTTTTTGCGTCTCATAGAATTCCTAAGCGTACCTACCTATACACCGAACTGTTACACCTAACTACTCAGTGAAATAGCGCTAAGTCCTAGCTGCAAGACGCAAGAGTCTTGCAGGCTATGTCTTGTTCTTGCTCAAGTCTTGCACGGTCAGTCTTGGTCTTGGTCTTGCTAAAAATACGCGGTCTTGTTCTTGGTCTTGGTCTTGCAAAAACGCAAGAACAAGACCAAGACTGCAAGACCAAGACTGAATTTGGGCAACACTAATTTATATGTAGTCCCACCTACCACCGCTATTATATATTTATAACTCTTATATGCGACCCTCGTCAAAACTATTATACTACCTTCCAGAAGGAAGTCGCCAATTTTAACAATAAACTAAGTATTTTTTTAAATGCAGAAACGCTTGCAAAATTAAATGTAAAACAGCAAATAATAATAAACAAAATATTAGTTTTTAAAGTTGTCATTCCCATCATCGTTCCTCGGTTCCTGCAAGCCTCTGGAATGCACAGATAAAAAGACACGCAAAATAAAATAAAAACGTAATATCATGCTAATTAAAGAAAACAGTAATAAAAGTAAAAAAAACCGGCCAACTGTGAGTCGGATCACGCACAAGGAAGGGTTCCGAAGTTGAGATGAATTAATCCCAAGAACAACTGTCTTAACATTGTGTTCAAAAAACAAGTTCCCTCATACATTCCAACTTCAAATGTAAGTTTGTACGCACAATATTGAGAGATTTACCATGTTATTTTGACACCATAGACTTCTTATAGGTTTTCCTGTAATCTATAAGTAAAAAACGACCTACTTTATTTCTGTATTTTTTTAAATAATTTTAGGTTGAGTAGTTTCGGTTTCAAATGGCCAATTTTCATCTATTTTCTTAAATAACTTTGAAAATATTTATTTTAAAATTATAAAAACATCATTATCTGATCAATCCTTACAACAAGCCCTTTTATTTCATATGGTATAGACTGCAAAACTTAAAGGAAAAAACTAATTTGCCCCCCAAAAGTGGCCCCCATATTCAAAATTCATTTATTTACGTTACACGTCGGTGTTTGGGTCACAGAAATACATAAATGTGTACCAAAATTCAACTTAATCGGTCCAGTAGATTGGGAGCAATCGGCTGTGACAGACGGACAAACAGACACACTAGTGATCCTATACGGGTTTCGTTTTTCCTTTTGAGGTACGGAACCCTAAATATAATCAGATTTTGGCACAGATAGAAGTTAAAAATAATACAAAAAAAAGAATAACTGAAGTTCACTTACAGATACCACAGAAAGATGAGCAACGAAATGACATGGTAGTCACGAGAACTATTAATCATTCTTCTTTTATGTAAGACTTCTCAGTCGTCTTACGTGTTAATTACTTAATAAAAACAATGAATCAAGGAAAAACAAAACATGCTTAACCAGAACCTGTTGAAATCAAACCTGAAAGCAGAACATCTTATCTGTTACTGAAGAATTACTTACTATGACAAGGCAGCAGTCTACAAGGCAGAAAGTGCCCGATCTTCCGATGCCCGCGCTGCAGTGGATGACTGGTGGGCCGTCAGTAGGATCTAACACCCCTGACTCGCGTACTCTCTTCAGGAACTGAAGGAATGCAGTGGGCGAACTGGGGACCCCGAAATCGGGCCAGGTTGTGTAGTGGAACTGCATGACATCACGACTGTCACCGCTTTCAAGATCGTAGAGTCTGGGTAAAAGCAAATTGGTGTTACGGGACCGAATAAAACCATGGGAAATAATCGATAAGATCTTTGAGCTTTTGATAATAATAATGATTGTTGAAATAGTGACATCTGGGGGCCGATCGCGCTAATTTAAAAACGTTACGTCAGACACATTTCGTATCGCGCTAATCATTTCAACGGAAACGATTTAGCTTTACTTTGGAAGTTACGTTGGAGGAACGATCGATCGGACAATACTCTCACAAAAAATAGCGCGATACCGTTTCTTACATCAGCTAAACCAAAACCAAAAACGTTCCGTTCGAACGGTAATTACGTTGAGAAATAGCGCGATCGGCCCCCAGATTTGGATGACTGAGTGAGACCAGATTATTAATTTCATTACAGAAACTAACGGAGTAAGAGCGAGACTTGTATTGATATTAGGAGAACATTCACTGGAGGAGCTCGTGGCTAAGTAATAACTGCCGCACGGGTCGATCCATCAGGTTAAGCTACGCTTGCCGGGGTTGGTCCGTGGATGGGTGACCATCTTTACATACAGACTCTCCGTGCCTCGGTAAGCACGTTAAACCGTTGGTCCCGGCTGTCATTCGTGGATCTTTGACAGTCGTTACGGGTCGTCAGAAGCCCGAAAGTTTGACAATCAGTCTTACCAAGGGGTATCGTATTACCCAGTTACTGGGTTGTGGAGGTCAGATAGGCAGTCGCTCCATGTAAAAAAACCTCAGTTCTTCGATGATAAAACTATATAATTGCAGTCATGTCAAAATAGCCAAGTATTTCTCAATATTTTAGCTATACGAGGGCTGCACTAAAAGTATCGGGAATGGAATATTTCCACTGTTCCTGTCACATTAAAATCTTTTTAATTGAAAACTCCTTGGTTTTAAAAATCGAATACCATTTATTTATTTAAAAAAAGATTCTCGGTCTTGTCACAAGGTTTTGTCAAACTTGTTTAGTCGTTGAGAAAATGGAATTGACTCGAGAAAATTCAAGAGCGATGATTTATTATGACTTTCGAACTGGTTTAACACAAAAACAGTGTGTTGACCGGATGATTTCTGCATTTGGTGATGAAGCCCCATCCAAAACCACAATTTATCGCTGGTTTGCTGAATTTCAACGTGGACGTGTCAAGCTCAGTGATGATCCCCGTCAAGGTCGTCCAAAAACTGCAGTCACCCAAGAAAACGTTGATGCTGTGCGTAAGCTGATTGAGGAAGATCGACATGTGACATACCGCGAAATTCAGGCAACTTTAGACATTGGCATAAGTCAAATACAAATAATCTTGCATGAACAATTAGGTGTAAAAAAGTTGTTTTCCCGATGGATACCGCATTCGCTCGGTGAAGAGCAAAAAGCGGCTCGCGTTACTTGGTGCGTCAGAAATCTCGAAAGATTCCACGCAGGATCCTCAAATGCTGTATACAACATTATATCAGGTGACGAATCCTGGATATACGCGTACGAACCCGAAACAAAAAACCAGTCACGAGTTTGGGTGTTCGAAAATGAGTTAAAGCCAACAAAAATTGTTCGTTCACGGTGTTGCAAAAAAAATGGTGGCCACGTTTGTCTCCAAAACCGGCCATGTTACGACTATTCCTCTTGAGGGACAAAGAACGGTTAATGCAGAATGGTATGCTAGCATTTGTTTGCCACAGGTCGTTTCTGAACTCCGTAAAGAGAACTGCAACCGCCCCAACATCCTCCATCACGACAATGCGAGTTCTCACACCGCGCACAGAACAAAAGAGTTTTTAGAGCAAGAAAACATAGAATTGTTAGACCATCCGCCGAACAGCCCCGACCTAAGCCCTAATGATTTCTATACTTTCCCTAAAATAAAGAATAAATTGCGTGGACAGAGATTTTCATCACCTGAAGAAGCTGTGGACGCCTACAAAACGGCCATTTTGGAGACCCCAACTTCCGAATGGAATGGTTGCTTCAATGATTGGTTCCATCGTATGGAAAAATGTGTCAAATTTCGCGGAGAATACTTCGAAAAGCAATAAATACATTTTTAAATAGTAATGTTGTGTCACTTCCTTGATTCCCGAAATTTTCAGTGCCGCCCTCGTATTCTTGTACATATTACTGCCCCCGATCGAATTTTCATGCCAATTTTTTTTACATGTTAGACTGTAAGGATGGCGATCGGAAGTATACCATCTTTATACGACGTATTTGACTCATGCCAATGTCTAAAGTTGCCTGAATTTCGCGGTATGTCACATGTCGATTTTCCTCAATCAGCTTACGCACAGCATCAACGTTTTCTTGGGTGACTGCAGTTTTTGGACGACCTTGACGGGGATCATCACTGAGCTTGACACGTCCACGTTGAAATTCAGTAAACCAGCGATAAATTGTGGTTTTGGATGGGGCTTCATCACCAAATGCAGAAATGATCCGGTCAACACACTGTTTTTGTGTTAAACCAGTTCGAAAGTCATAATAAATCATCGCTCTTGAATTTTCTCGAGTCAATTCCATTTTCTCAACGACTAAACAAGTTTGACAAAACCTTGTGACAAGACCGAGAAACTTTAAAAAAAAAAAAAAATGGTATTCGATTTTTAAAACCAAGGAGTTTTCAATTAAAAAGATTTTAATATGACAGGAACAGTGGAAATATTCCATTCCCGATACTTTTAGTGCAGCCCTCGTACTATTTTTTTTTATTTTTATATACTTCTCTTTACTGTAGGACGTGGGTTAATTTTGTATGGGCCGTGAGCCTTGTTCTTTCTTCTCATTTAGTTGAAGAATATCTAGTGGTATTTTATTATAACATTTTACACAGTACCCCATAAAAGAAGTGTGTCACGTACTTTTGACAATCTGAAACGTGGTTGATATAATTTGTTCCTATTTCTAGTGTTAAAATTATGCCTGGAAAGATGTAGGTTTATTCTAACATAAATAATATTTAACAGCAAGTTCGTCATGCTCCCTTAGATGTTCACTGCTTGCGGTAGCATCGGGGGTCGGGTTGCCTCAAATATGGCGAGGGGGTAATGGGGTGATGCTTGTGGTTAAATTAATTGTTATTAGTAATTAACTATTAATTTATTTTACTTCGATAGTCCTAGTTTATCATTCGTGACTTCAAGTTACGTGTAAGCAGGCACGCCCTTTATGCCTGGAGTTTTTTTATGTTTTTATTTTTTATTTCTGCTTGGGTATAGTTTTTTTTTTTTTTGTTGGTATATTGGCGTGTGCTAGCTGACCTTGGCAAATACTTAATTTAATGTTTTGTATTTCGTAATATTAATTACTTTGCATACGATTGTATAGAATCAAGTTTTTCTAACTGAACAGACAGCTGTGCTGCTGGGGAGTATGTTGCGCCACTTTTTCCCAGCGAAAGCACTAGGGCCCGTATTAATAAACGTTACTCAGCCCAAGAGCTCGCACTTGATAACAGTCTTGAGGTCATGATCGTATTAATAAACATAATAATTGATGTACTCAAGTTACGGCGTGGGTTTACGTTATCAGCCGAGTGATGGGCTGATTAATAAACGAAGTCCGACACTTAAGTATACAATAGGTTTGTGTACTCAAAATGCTTAAATCTGAGTGTAGGCAGTCCGTGACTTGAGGTCGTGATAAGTAGCGCGAAACATGGAGTTTGGAAATAATTTGGGTGAAAATAATGATTACGATGAATTAGAGTAAGTATTATGACAATATTTTTGCCAAAAATCTATTTATGGGATGCCTCGAATCCTTTTGAGTTACCAAGTGAACATTTAAAAAAAACCATCCAAGTGCGTGTCGGACCACGCACAATGAAGGGTTCCGTAGTTGGGATGAATTTATCCCAAAAACAAACTTAACATTGTAGTTGAAAAACACGTTCTCCTATACATCGATATACGTCACTGTCAATTTTCCAACTGCAAATGTAAGTTGGTCGACTATTAAAAAGAAAGACAGACAGACGGACATGGCGAAACTATAAGGTTCCTTGTTGACTACGGACCCCTAAAAATGATCCAGATTTGTTCAAAAGTCACATTAATAAAAATACTCTTTGGTGAAATACAGTGGTCCGAGGTCTTCCAATTTCCCTAGAAATATTTATAACGTAATACAGCGCTATACATTAAAGTTTTAACAAAATACAACTATTCTATAAATCTTACGACTTATCAAGAACGGAATGTGATGAATGTCATTCTAAACTTCGGTCAATGTAACGTAATCGTTCATCAAGTACAGCGCCTTGAGGAACTGATCTTGGTAACTGAGATACTGTTTCCATGTGTTTATTAATTAGTAATGATCTTGAGACGCTGATATCGTAATAATGGCGTATCGAATAATTACGCACTTGAGTACATCGTTGGGGAACGTCTATTAATACGGGCCTAGGAAGTGGTGAAGGGCACCTCATCTTTGGGGGACTGTGATTCTCAGGTTAGTTTGAATAAATGCATTTTGATTTTGATATCGATGCATAGTTCTTAATTACTTTTCTTTAATCAACGTCATGCCAATAATTTAATTTCAAAGTAGACCACAAGCTTCTGACAGAATTTTAAAATGTTTAAACGATACTAGTTCTACTTTGTTCTGGGTACATTTTAATCGTATTATGTCCTGTACTTCATTATGAGACAAATTAATAATTTAACCGACAGAGTGTATATAAAACGCATAATTTAGGAAGTCTTAATTAAGTACTTTCTCTTTAAAGTAGATACATTAGAACTTATGCGTGTTTCAGAATCAGATATACATTTATTTAAATTAATTACTAGTGCATCTTTCTATTCTAGCTTATGGCCTGCCAAAACTCGTGATTATGATGTAATTTTAGTTATTTTTTTTTATAATTACATCAAATCGGAAGATAGGTACTTTCATTCGATAAGAAAAGAGTCTTCCGTAGGATATCATCTCTTCTCCATTGACTCAATCAGTTGTCAATGAAGCAATTAAATGAGCTCGTTGTGCGGTGACCCGTAGTATGCGACCTTGGTGTCAATTTGGCTTACACGTCACACGCTGGTACAGTGAGGAGTATAGGATACATGCATGATTTATATTTATGTAGCGTTTTTCATGGGTTATTTGATTAGCGTGACAGCTAGGCGTCTCTTGTGGTTCATCCGCGAGTCGGACAACGCGTTAAGGGGTTTTTGAGATTTCATAGAGTTGTCCGGAGTCTGGACTTGAGTCTGGTAATAGCAATAGACTTGCACTCCATAACCGACTTGAAACATAACTGACAAAATGTGGGGGAGCTTCGGGAAACAGGCATGATTTTTGTTATTTTACGTCAAGTAACTTACAACGACCTAATGGTGTTTTTGAACGAGTCTGGCTTTCGATTACAAGGTGAATTCTTGAGACTGGGCAGTAAGGATTGATATATTGGCATCAAAAAAAAGTATTTTTGAGAAAATACCACTTTATTGATTTGAAGCCTTTTTTTTCCAAAATCTGTGTAGGCGGATATAAAATTCTCAAAAAGTTAAGGACAGTCTTCTAAGATCGTCTTACTGCAGCTAAAACGGTTAAGGTACCTACGGTAGGTACGTACCTTAACTAGTATCTACCTACCAACTTTTTTGTGATATCGTGCTAGCCTACATTCCGCCTAGGTTTTTGAAATGATTTAGGAAACTGGTAGTATTAAAAAATATTATATTATATGTATATATTTTAATTTATATATTATATATTTGAAGTAGAAATTTCTACTCTGTATCACTCGAACGCAAATTCCTCCTTTTCAGTCAAAATTTTTGTATCTTGAATTACTGTAAGGAATATTCCATAACAATGAAAATTGCAAAAAAGGGATGTGAAAAAGCCGTGTAAAAATAAATAACTTTTTTAAAGTGGTGCCCATAAAATTAGACAAATAATTTAATTACGATTTTTAGGGTTCCGTACCCAAAGGGTAAAACGGTAACCCTATTACTAAGGCTCCGCTGTCCGTCTGTCTGTCTGACCGTCTGTCACGAGGCAGTATCTCATGAACCGTGATAGTTAGACAGTTGACATTTTCACAGATGATGTATTTCTGTTGCCGCTATAACAACAAATACTAAAAACCAGAATAAAACAAATATTTAAGGGGGCTCTCATACAACAAACGTGATTTTTTTTGCCGTTTTTATAGGTAATGGTACGGAACCCATCGTGCGCGAGTCCGACTCGCACTACGCCGGTTTTTTGGATTGTTATTGTCTATCCGTACTACGTTTCGTCGAGTGCGAAACTATCATTAGTTTCACATTTTAATATCTTGTTATTCATTTTAGAAAATAGTCATACTATCGTCATTTTAATATTTATGTTGTAATTTGCTCAAAATACCATGTGTTAGTTAGTAATTACTAGTGCCACCTATTATGTGCAAGTGTCGGTAGTAGGCTGTATGATATTCTTTCCATAGTCTTAAGAGTATGTAATGTCTGTGTAGGAAGAAATATAGGTACTTCCTTCCGTCTTGGTAATCGAGCACGTTTGTTTTATTTAGAAACCTAAATACAAAATATCAAATCATAACAATTTAGTTGGAACTTTAGTAATTAAATAAACTTTCGGAGTTTTAAGACTCGTATTTAACCGAACTATATTATCACACTACACACAAAATTTGATGAAAACGTATATAATTCTATCTAAGTTTACTTTTCCGTGCAATAATTACGACTCAGTCGAAGGGGTAGCAAATTGCAAGCACAATATAATTGTTTGCAACCGGAGATACATTTCGCGGAAGATAATTTAGTTTTCGGCACCCGTCTTCATTAGGCAATGAAAAGTTCTTCATTAGGCAATGTCTGCTTTCGGCCATAGTTTTCGAAGTATATTATTTACACTGGAATTTCGTGCTAAGACTATATTGGCGAGTTTTAATACACAATTCTATGAAAGAAATACGTCGGCAGTCGTATTTTCTAGTTTTATGGATAAGGAAAATGATCGAACTTCCATACAAACTAACCAAAGGGAATTTTTTATCAAAAATTCTAAGGATGCATGTGATTTAATGCCCGTTATCACTAATACGCTGTTGGGTCTTCAACTGTCGGTGGTGAGCCGAGGGTTGAGAATCCAACAGGGCAAGTTTCGGCAGTTTAGGCCAGTTAATCAGTCAGGTTCTTCTTTTAGGAGTATAAAATGGAATATGACAAAAGCGCTTACTTGAATAGCCTAGTAGAGTAGTAGCCACAATCTTCTTCCTTTTCCAGTACGACTGCTAAGTTGACATCGTTGAAGGTCATTTTTTGTGTTTCGCCAACGCCTTGTGGCCAATACCAGTGGCATTTTATTTCGTTTTTCTCTATCACTTTGTTTAACATTAATATAGCTTTTGTATTTTGTTCCCAGATCATCAACCAAAAGTGGCCCACGGTGAATGCCAAGGGACCTTGAGTTAGTATATAGCGACGGTTGGCACGCTCCATCTGTGGACAAAATGATCATGGGTAAAGTCAGTTTACACGGAATACAGGTGCAGCGCTGAAAGTAGCTCTGAGTTTCAGTGGAAGGTAAGGTGCAGTTGTTTTTTTTTTCAGCGCTGAAAGAGCTGCATTTATATTGGTACGAGTATGCACAAACTTTGTTAAAAGAACATAGTTCAGCTTGCCACGCCGCTGTTTATCTCGTGTGGTCAGTACTGACTGCGGAATGTTTAAGTTGTCAACCAAACATTTTCACAATAGCGAAGGGGAGAAACCAAAACTATCTCGGAAAGTCGTGGCTAAGTATTTCTCAATGTGATTTATTTGATTGGAACGAAAAGTTGGAAGGATTTCGATTGTATGTCTTGTTACATAAGTACCTAGGTAAGTTAGGTTAGCAGAACTCGTTAATTCATTGCCTTCACAAGTAATTGTAAACAACCCTAAAACTTTCCAATAATCATAAGAAAACTCTCTTGTGTAACTTTTTATATTGTAGCACGAATAAAATAAGGTAACTTGAGTAATGTTTTACGAAATTCTACCTACATTTAAGTACTAGACACATCTCAATTCTACATCCAAGTAGAACGAAATGCCTGAAGTGAATACATTTAATACTCATTATTATTATTAAAAACTAATTAAGGATAGCTATAATAATATAATATAATCTTTATTGGAACAAAAACACATTTAACAAATTGATTGCGTACGTAAATAGTAGCTACATTAGTTACAAAACTGTGTCGCAGATATTAACGCCCACCTCCAAGAGGGAGACAACAGCGTTCCGGATTCCAGAGTAAAAATACAGTAGGGATTAAAAAAGAACAATAACAATATTTAAAAAAAGTAACAAATTATAAAGAAAAAAAAATATAGGTATACAGTATGTTAACTAACAGAGGGCGTTCCCGTTAACCCGCAATAGTATTGCATCCATACATGCTAAAAAAAATATTACCATTCGAAAACAAAATGTTTTTATTTTTTTTAATATTAAAATATTCACTAAAAATGTTAAATTGATGCGTAAAAGAAACACTCTGTACACGCGTACTTGAAGGACGGCAACTTCGCAATTTACCTATTTATGAATGACGGGCCGCGCCAGCGGCGATCTATTTGATGTGCCTAGCCCCGCCCCCTGCCCCCGGATGTCCACCTAATTTTAGTCGGAACTAATATCACGCGCTGAGCGGATGTGCATTATTTTCGCATTGCAACATCTTGCGTCATTCTTGTGTGAAAAATGCCGCGTTATCAGTTCAGTGCTCAGGAGTATGCGAACATGGTGCTCATTTATGCTGAGTGTAATTATGATGGTGCACGTGCTCTGAGGATGTATGCTGAGAGGTACCCCAATGCACATCAACCGCGGAATTCTCGTGTTATTGTGAGTGCCCTGGTGCGTATTCGTAACAATGAACCGGTAGTGCCGCGTCGTTCTGGTGGCCCCCGACCCGTGATCTCTGTGCGGCAGGAAGAGAACGTGCTAAGGCATTTTGAGGAGGAGCCCGGTTCAAGCACTAGAAGAGCCGGCCGCCTGTTAAACATGAGTCACGTCGCAGTCTTTAAAATTTTAAAGAAAAACAAGCAGCATGCGTACTCACTTCAAAAAGTACAAGGTCTGCTTGGTCCAGCTGACTTCGAGCGCCGGTTAACTTATTGCCAGTGGGCACTGCAGCGATGCGCGGAGGACACCCACTTCATCGAAAACGTCATATGGTCAGATGAAAGCCTATTTACGCGCAATGGCATGTGGAATCGACGTGTATGCCATCACTGGGCAGAAAGAGGCCATAATCCGCGTGCCACTCGGCCGTTAGCACATCAAATACGGTGGTCACTGAATGTGTGGGCTGGGATAAAGGGAAATAAAATAATAGGACCTGTCTTCATCCCAGGGACTCTAAACCGTGTGAGATATCTGGCTCTTCTTAACGACACCGTCGCGCGCTACCTCGACAGATTGCCGCTAGCCGAGCTCCGAAATGTGTGGTTTCAACACGATGGAGCACCCCCTCACATTTCAACAGAAGTGCGGTCGCGGCTAAACGAGTTGTTTGATAGCCGCTGGATCGGGAGGTACGGTCCCGAGGCGTGGCCACCACGGTCACGTGACTTAACGCCACTTGACTTCTTTTTTTGGGGTTGGGTCAAACAACTCGTTTATAAAAAAGAAAGCCACTCGCGGGAGGAGATGGAAATGCGAATCCGCACAGCATTCCGTGTTATCAGGAACCGCATACGCGAAGACCCGCTTTTAATGCGACGAGTGCACCAAAATAACCGTCGGCGATTGCAACAATGTGTAGACAGAGGAGGTCAGCATATTGAGCAGTTCAAAATCTAGGTAAGTTTTTAACATTATTTAAATGTATCATAATAGCTAAAACATTTCGAAAACATTAAAATAAAAAATAACACTAAACGACTGTGCTACAAAATTAATAAGTTCAGAAGGCCCACTCTTTCCTAAAACTGCTTTTATACTCAGGGAGTACCCCGTTCAACGAACGTGTTACTACTGTGACGTTACACGATTGCTATGAATAAACGCAAGTACTTAGGAATTACGAAGGCAACTGCTTAAAATAAAAGTTTTTAAATTTCTGTATTGGAGAAAAAAAATCACTTGCTAACGTGTAATACCGTCATTATGATTTAAATCCTAGCCTAAACTGTGGTTTTAATAAATGAAACTTTCTCCAAACTTAACCGCACACTATTTATTAGCGGTACATTATTTTTTAGATAAAATTAATTTTTAAAAGCTTTTTTCATATTAACACTGTAAGCCTGTCGTACCACCGGTCTGAGTAGCTAGGTAAAACAAATTTGTGTACTTGTGCCGTGAGTGGACCTTCTGTACTCGTATCTGTTTATTTTGTGGCCACGAGCCCGCGACGATGCGCGACGTAAAGAAGCGCTGCTACCACCTCGCGTTCATTACGCGGCCACTGCGTGCAGAATAACTGTCTAATACTCTGTATTTTAATTTTAATGTTATTAAAACGTGGCTTAGATAGGTAGATACATGAATTTATGTTTTTTTTATTTACCTACTATGTTTGCGAATAGGTCCTTCCAAGTCCAAGGTGCCTCAGTGACGCATTCCTTTGTCAGCCGGGCATTTGAGACGGGTTGTTAAATGTTATTGCTAAACCTACACATACTTACATAAATGTTTAATTTTACTGATAACAACCCGACGACGACGTGTCTTTCTAATTCATTATACCGCTAAGTGCCCGTGGGAACTCTAGTTCCCAGACGTTTTATGCCGCCATTATAAAAGTCGCCGCTCGCCACTCAGCGCGGCGCGGCGCGCGGCGGTCGGTTCGCTCTGCTTCGTGAGTATTCGTGAGTCGCTCGGCATCGTGCGTATTGCAACGTTGCCGGTTTGGGCAATGCTACTACGCTAGGTACTATTCCGCGCTACTATTTTGATGTTAAACAGGAGGTTTCGAATTTATTGTCAATTATTATTTTTTTTTAATTCGGATTATTTTGTGCTTATTTTTCTATGCTGATATTTTTATTTTTATCTATTAATAATATAGATTAACGAGTTTAGGGGAACGCCCTCTGTTATTTAACATACTGTATTAATAGTTTACTTAATTAATGTTATTCGTAGATCTTTGACAGTCGTTACGGGTAGACTGGAAGCCGACCCCAACATAAGTAGTTTGGGAATAGGCTAGGCAGATAGATATTAAAACCCTGTGGGTTGTAACCCTGGGGACTTTCCTGTGGGTGCCTCAATAAATTAAGGCCTCCAACCAGGGCATAAAACTTACAAACTAAGCGACT
This sequence comes from Tiliacea citrago, assembly GCA_963921375.1. Classification (NCBI taxonomy): domain Eukaryota; kingdom Metazoa; phylum Arthropoda; class Insecta; order Lepidoptera; family Noctuidae; genus Tiliacea; species Tiliacea citrago. Next base: position 28,040,666 of record OY992780.1, read on the forward strand.
ACATGCTATAAAGGGCACCCAACCCCTGTACCTCAGATCATAAAATTTTCTGATCTGTGCCCTGTACGGACCTCGGTTTAGGGCGTCGCTGAGGGAGGACAGCAAGGGACAGGCTGGATCGGATTAATTTTATTATTAGGGGAATTCAAGCTACAGGTTCAGCGGTGCGGTCTTGCTGGCTGGAGCAAAGGTCTGGGCGGGGATGGACCCGCCGTATTTTGTTTTCGTGTGCCACAGTGCTAGTGGTGGGACTGCTCTTCTGGAGGAGGGAAAGAGCGTCATCGGGAATGGAGAGAGTATGCATCGGTCGCAAATCATACTTATGCGGGAGGGAGTGTACCGGGCCGCCTCATCAACTCTACAGACGAAATTATTTAATGGAATCCTTTTACGGATATCTAAGCAGAGTTTAAAACCATTTAATAGTACAGGTAAAGGGAAAGGTTGTCTGTAAAATATCGCTTTTAGCGATAAGACCGCCCATTGTGTCAACCTATGTAAAATTTAAACATTTATATCTGTAACTTTTACGAGTATGGTGTACATAATAAAGAGTATTCTATTCTATAGTACTGAGAGCCTCATGCAGTGAAAAAAATACGAATACAGAGTTCATAAATCGTCACAATTATTATCGATGCATCATCATCATCATCATCATCATTTCAGCCCAAAGACGTCCACTGCTGGACATGGGCCTCCCCCAAAGGGGGCTGTTGCCATAATCGCCACGCTTGGCAGGCGGGTTGGCGATCGCAGTATGGTGTTTAAATGCATAGAGAACGCTGCTGCCCATTCTCTAATAAGTCCCTTACTCGCCTTCTACGACACCCACGGGAAGAAATAGGGTGATGCTATTCTTTACGTCCGGCACCACACGGACTCTTTACGTATTATCGATGCATCAAAATCAAAGTATTTTATTTCACATACACCTACATGGGCACTTATGAAACGTCAAAAGCTATGTGCACGGTTCCAATTGGTCGTTTGCTATGGAGAAGAGCCGGCAAGAAACTCCACGGTCACGGGCTCGTTAATAAAAAAAAAGGGCTTTTACAATGTTTTCAAGTTGCAGTGTTAATAGGTATGGGAGGACAGTGTAGGCCCGTCAACAAATACCAAGTACTTAACAAAATACATAGAAGTGGTTTACAAAGCTACAGTCTATTAAGCCTACAACGTTCTCACATTCACAAATTAAAAAAGAATCTATATAAAATATTACTAAAATAATAAAAATAAAAACCTTCCTATTTAAACCATATGACAAGATTGCCATTACAACTGTAACACATCTGAATTAATATTCTGTCCACAAGTGACTAATAAATATTTTAAATTAAAATTGTAGGTTATGTCAAGGTATGTAAAAAAAAAAGAAATAAGCATCGTAATTTAGGTGCAATTAATAGACATTTACATAGTTATGCCGTTAATGAGTACCAGGGAAGCCACATGTGCAGAAGGAATTATTGCCAAACTTCCTTGTCTTCAACGTAGTCCTTAATCTTATAATATGTTTTTTTGATTAGGACACGTTGGATGTGGTCTTTGATATTCCTCTTAATGAATATGATATCAACATCCACTTGCCGTCGCTCTTATCCTAATTTATTTGGCGTTGGCAGTGGCATATCTTCTTCCATACTTCTCTATTAGCCGTCATCTCGATAGTCACCTCTTTTCTAGACATATCATCACACAATTAATCATCCATCGTTTCTTTGGTCTTCCTCTACTCTTATAACCATCCACATTGATACTCAAGACATTCCTCGTAATTAATGCATTATAAGCAAATTAGAAATTGTATGCAATTAGCAAAATGTCAGAACGAGCCGCAAATAGGACAGAATAGATATTAACTGTACCATTTACAGGTCATTTTGAGGTAGCTAGTCCTTTGTGCACTTTGTAGTTAGGTATACTATTTGTAGCAAAACACTGCGTGGGAATAGGATGTATTTACGGGCGGAAACGCTTTTCTTTTGCGTCAAGTTAATACAAAACCACGAGATACTTCCCAAATAAAATATTTTCAGATACTTTTTAACTTGATCTAAGCTCTGGAGATGAAAACTAATTATAATAATATAAATAATTATAGACGTTCACACTAATCGGATTAGATTCGTCTCCAGTTTAAGCTCGCCGTGTATGGTTACCTCAAGATGTTGTTCGCTCAGAGACCATGGTGGCCCAGGTCGTGGGTTTTCCATCCTGACTTTAAATACGTTTCCAACTTTAAAGCTGCATAAATTGCTAAGTGAAAATTCAGATTCAATGCAATTAAGTACTGTCAGTGAAATTTATGTAAACGTATGCACGCGTCAGTAAATTTATTTCAGCTACCGGTTTGGCTTCAGTAAACTGAAACGTTAATAAAAGCCTGTTGCATTCACAATGTGACGAACTGACTGTTTTGTGAGGCGCACTGACACGTACAATCAACCAGATCACATAGGTCAATATGGTGACGTCAGCCAATAGGGACCAGTGCAAACAAGTCTATGACTGATTGCTTCGGTGCCACAGGGCTAAAGGCTGTATTTCTTACAGAGTTAATAGTTTAGTACCGGGAAGCGAGCCTCAAGGTAAGTAGTGGTAGTCTTATGTAGGTGGACGTATTGAAATATTCGTTTAGTTGATTTTGTATTTAAGCCTTTAGTTTTTGTTTAATACAAGTCGACCCGACAGACGTTGTCCTGTCCATCATCATCATCTCAGTGTAAAGACATCCACTGCTGGACATAGGCCTCCCCCTAAGGGAGGGGGGGATTGCCATAATCGCCACGCTTGGCAGGCGGGTTTTCGATCGCAGTATGGTGTTAAAATCCTGTCCAAATTAAAATAATTCACACAAAAATTCCATAGAAAGAAAACCTTATCAGTTCATCCCTAATTTTCCAATTTTCCGTGAACCTTCCCCAATTTTTCATTCCTTAAAATCCTCATTCGGACTATAACTTTAAATAACAAACATTTAAAAAAGAAAATTAAACCAAATCGGTCCAGCCGTTATCAAATGATGCGCTTGCCCACAAAAAGCATTTCTTTTTTATTTATATTAGACTACCGACCCGTCATTGCTCCGGCATTGGACACAAGTGAAAACATCGAGATTCCTGTGCTATAGGTATCTAAGTTAAATATTAATGTAGTTTAAGTACCAACACATAAAACCTTCCGGAAGAAATGCTCTAAATTATGGTTAAAACCGCATCAAAATCTATTGTGTAGTGATAAATTCATACCAATTACGGAACCTTTCATTGTGCGTGGTCTGACACGCACTTGGCTTGTTTTTAGAGTTCCGTACCCAAAGGGTAAAACGAGAACCCTATTACTATAAAAAGTTGTAGGTACAGTCGACCAATGCAAACTTAAGAATTAATTAGAAATAAAAAAAAACGAGCGATTCTTACAGTAGTTGCATAAGATGTGTAACATCTGACATCTCACTCTATATAGTACTTACTAATTCCATGCTATTAAAAAGTACTTACTTATTCCATGCTCAAGCTGTCACTGTTACACATATCCGTCCCTTATCACAAAATCACTCCCACAGAAAGCGAGGAAAAATGTTACACATAAAACAAAATTAAGTTCCAGGCTTATCTTCCGCTTAAGATAAAACTTTTTTTTTTTAAGTGTAGGTAGATACTGATTATCCATTTTCAAAAACATCACGCATGCGCCATGTAGGCATACTCTCTTACACGTCTGCTTATTACTCCGGAAAATGCACGCCTGCTCAAATAAATTGTTCAATGTCCTGCAGGCTTAGCATGAAATCGCTTGTCTACCCTTTTCGGTACAAAACGTCGGAAACGTCATTTTTGTCTACTCTTCCGTCGACAAAACGCTTCTCTACGGTTCTCGTGGTAAGCAGTAACCGTATGGCGTAGATTTCATGTTGTATCGAGCAATTTACAAAAGTCACGATTGATATACACGTCAATGCCTGCCCATCTTATTGTCATCACCATGCTATTGTTACAAAATAATTTCCATCTTATCGTGGACAAAGATATTTATATTTTGATCAAAAATTAATTTTCCGAATGCATCTTTTTTGAGGTTTCAGATGTGGTGGCGATATCATTAATTGCTTTTATTGTAGTGTGGGTTCTCGCTCGTGTGAAAAAATAATTTCCCAGTGGGTACAAAAAGTACCCATTGCTGGATTCTACTTCTTTAAAACAGCTGTTACTGTACGATAATGAAATAACCCTGATTCTCTTATACAAACTTATCTAAACTAGCCTAGCGCGAACTGCCATGCGTTTTTTTAATCGCAAATCTGTGAAGTATGGAATGTCATAGAAGTGCGCGCATTGCGGTGAGAAAAACGCATGCGGTTTTGTACACAGTAGGCCGCCCGCTGAGGCAGAACTAACGCACCACATTCCAACGCACCGCAGACCTATGACTATAATATTTTCACACGCGAACATATTTTTGAGGCTGTAAAAGCCAAAATTGCCTTAACCCTTCAAGCATTGCGAGTAAATTTCAATAACAAACAAAATCATTTTTAGTTAGTACAGAGGTGCATCAGAATATTTATTCTGAATGATTAGAAAATATTCTCCTATATCCACATTCGTTTTGATTCATATTTCGTGGTACCCTCGGGGTGTTAGAGAAGTTAAAATAACACCGTTTTGTTGTTGTTTGTTTACGTACAGTACGCAGTTTTCACGTTTAAGGCTCTTACAAACACATGCGATATCGCGGGCGCGACATGCACCGACAAAGGAATTGTCTTTGTCGGTGCCTGTCGCACCCGCGATATCGCGTGAGTGTGTAAGAGCCTTTATGCGATTGGAGAATTTGGCACGTTCGCATGGGCTTTAGTTAAGCAGGTGCCTCATCAGTCAAAAAACGAGAAAATCTACTCACTGTGACGGTCTTTAAACTCCTGTTGCTACAAATTTAAATCTTTTTTAATTTTCTTTTTATTATGTAATACTGAATAATCATATAATCATGCTCCTGAAAACTGAAAGCATTGGGGTACACAAAAATAATTTTAGACCGAGGTCGGTCTGTTGATGAGTGACCAGCCACTAAATATCGACTATTCCGTGGCTCAGGGGCCCAATTCTGTAACTTTGAGTTAAGCAACACGCCATTGACACTATCGACACACTACTGACATTCTTTTGCCACTGTTGTAAATTTGGCAACAATAATTGGTAGTCTGGTCCACTATAATGATACAATGGCATCGTGATGCCAAGCTTACGGTAGTCTGTAAATATTTTAAGTGTATTTGACAGTTGTTTCTATCGTGTTTGAATAGTGTTTTGGCCATCGAACCGCCATTGTGAAGCCATCGAACAACGACACCTATTTTCCCTATTGTTGATTGGGTTCAATTTGTATATTTTTTAAATTTGAAATAAAGTGTGTGTGTGTGTGTGTGACTTACGTAGTGAAGTTGATAAAGTGGACGTACAGCAAGCAAGGAAGCTAATTGACGAGCTCATTCCCTTTCTCCAGTAACAGCGACGGCGGAATGGAATCCCTGCTAAATTAAAGGTTTGTATGTGATGGTACCTAATTTGATACTCCGACCGAAAACCATGAGATGATGTAAAAAATCTACGAAAAAAAAAATTTTTTTTTTCTTCAAATATCTAATATTTTTTTTATTAATATACAAATTCAAATATTTCGAAAACGGTGCGTCCTAGGCAAAAAATAACCAAAATTTGACCGCCCCCCCTATGTACCACCCCCCGTTTAAACAGCATCCCAACATGAATTAAGGTTTTTTTTTAATATCGAAGGCCCATATCCTCGCGCCCTAGCGCCCCTAAGGCTACACTCATTAAACGTTATTAAATGCATGTTTTTAGTGAAAATTGATGTTTCTAATAATAAAACGTTTTTATATTAATAAATACACCCTAATATAAAGATTTAATTGATAAAAATTGGATTTGAAAAAGTGGTAGGTTTGGTTTACCTCATGGTAGATTTTTGATAGCAACACTAAAACTATTATACGCCACACTATCGACTTACTACCGACACACTACTGAGACACCACTGAAACGCCATTGAAGTTTTTGCAGAATGCCAAATTTGCAACAGTGGCAAAAGAATGTCTGTAGTGTATACGATAGAGTGTCAATGGCGTGTTGCTTAAATGGTTACGAAAAGCCCCCAATTTATTTTGGTATCGCCTTAAGGACGCTATCACATTTTTCCTCAAATATCAGTGCTTTTCAGGTACCCTTTTAATGAATTAGGAGTCACAACTGCAAGGATATCAGTGTCTCAAATTAAAGATAATATAATCATCTCCAGAATGGGCATATAAAAATTGTATAGCCCCATACAAATTCTTCACACAAATACGTTTTAACAATCACAATAAAACCAACAAATGAAAAAAAATGAGGTCTGAATAAGAACCGATATAGCTAAATCCACTGCATAGTTGTACATAAAATTAATAACAAACTGTTGCTTATATAGTCCTCTATACGGTCAACTAAATATTTTGTAAGTAAATAAATAACTTTTTTATTTATGATTAAAATAAGAAGCGCCCTCAAATTTCTTCATACATTTTCTACACGCGGTTCGTCATTCCGCGCTCAGACGCGCTCGTGGAAGCACCGGTGTATCGATTTTTCGCAAAAAATATTTACGTACAAAAGCGTGTGCGTGTATTGTATACTGTGGGCGGACGAAGTTGATACTTTTTCGGACCGAAATAAAAGGAAGTACGATTATTGGAATTAGTTTTAAAAATAAATACATAGTTCAAAATTTTTGTATGAATCATGGTTGTAGATTACGGATAAACATTGTGTAAATAAAATTATATTATCTTTAATCAAATTTTTTTGAGATATTCGATACATAGTCAATTTTGGGGTTTTTGGGGGTGGTGATTACGTATGTCATATTTTTTTTTATCCAAGATGGCGGGTGTATTTTTTTAAATAAAAATTCGACATTGTCAGCAATTGTGGAGTTTTGTTATCAATTGTTGAAGGTGGTGTTTACAAATATACCATCCAACTTTTGATTCATGATGGCGGATGTACATTTTGGTGATAAATCGACTTAGTTGTCAATTCATAAATCCAGAATAGTAGATGGTTATAACTTTCAACTCCAAGTATGGTTTTTGATTGTGGTGTCCATTGCTAAAATATTTACATTTGTTATTACAGATGCCACGAATTCAGAAATTTCGATAAAGCACAATAAAACCATACACGTAGCAGTAAACAAAAGTAATGAGACTTTGTATTTTGATTCAGAAATCACAAATCTACTCTGGAGTTTTGTTACAGACGTTGATATACGTGTGTTGGTAATTTATTTTATTTGATTTACCTTAGGTACTTACTAATGTTGTCTTTTTAGGGTTCCGTACCAAAATGGTAAAAAAGAACCCTTATGGTGAGACTAACCCTGTCTGTCTGTCACACCAGGATATCTCAAGAACTGCTAATGCTATCAACTTGAAATTTAGAATAGTTTTAGATGACGTTTGCCCAACTATTTTGCAAACAAGAAAGAAATAAAAAAATATATACCTTTTTTGCAAAAGGGACTGAAAAATTTGAAATGGAGCTACTAGGGCATGTAGGGTATCATATGAAAGAGCGCTGTTTGCACCGTTCCCCTTATCTTCGAAGTTTGCATAGATACAAATCTGAAATTATTCTATGACATAGAAGTTTATGTAAAGATTACAGGAAAAATTAAACGATGTCTCTAAATAGTGTTTTTGAGAAATCATTAACATCATATATACGTACGGAACCCTCGGTGCGCGAGTCCGACTCGCTCTTGACCGGTTTTTTATTTTCAGGAGCAAGAATGCGCAATAAGAGAATATAAGCCAAAAGGCACAAAAATAATCGAGATGGATTTCCTTTTTGAGCAGCTAATCCTTGTAAGTAGCCACACTCCTCTTTTTGATTGCGGCGTAAAGTATAAATAAAGAAAAAACAAGGCTTAACAAGATGCTTATACTGTGAAAATTTAAAGACTGTAGCTTCATCAACCGTTTGGTTGTAAAACCAGTGTGATAGACGGACACGTGAGTGACAGCAATAGTGCTCCACTTGGACCCTTCGGGTACGGAACCCTAGAAAGAGCTGGCCTTCATTCTAAATTTGAACTTCTTTGAAACATGAAATTAAAATATACTTTTGACTACCTACTTTGGTTTTAATTTTTATCAAAAGTACTGAAATCGCGCCCCAGTCTCTGTAAATAAAATACTGTTTTCATAAGGCAATGATTATTTTTAAATATCACAACGAAAGTCTACGATAAACTCCCAGGCTAGTATTTGATTATGTAATGCTCCAACATTTGCCAGCTAAAATAATATTTACAAGTACCTACTTACATCTTTTCTAACTAATAGTAGCCTGGGGAATAATCGTAGGTGTTCCTTGTAATAGTAAAATGTTTAGGTTGTTAGTTATGTAAAAATATGGTATTAAATCCATATGACCAGCGCTTTTTGGGACCTACCTACGCTAGGTAATGGCTGATGAATTTAAAAAATACTAAAAACATAATTATCACGCAGATAGTACTTAGCCACAGTTACTAAAATTCGATTGCAAACTTACAACTAACTTTGCTCAATCAATACCAGTAAAATTAAAAAAAATATACCTTCAAGTACCAAGATTAGTTAAGTTACGTATAAAATCGAGCGGTCAGCGGTTTCAATGTGTGCGTGTGCGTAATGTTGTTGTGTTGCGATTCAGATACCTAAACTCGAGCGAGTTCAAAATGTGATAGCGTCCTTAATAGGTATGGGAGGACAGTGTAGGCCAATCAACAAGTATATAAAATATTATTAAAATAATAAAAGTTTTTATTGCGTAAAATAAACAATAAATATAGTCTGTATTTCCGCCGTTAATGCGTTTAACACAATCGCAGCGATTCGGCCATACTCAATATGAGTTCATCCAAATCGCTTGCAGTGTGTGGACTTATCATGCATAAGCAGAAATGAAGCACCTGGTTCGGACAAGTGCTGTTGAAATCAGTGCTCTGAGTGGAATACCTCCAAATTGGGTCCGCAAACGAATTACATGTGACAATGACAACATCTGATACAATCGTTTCAGCGTCAATCGGTGCATTGAGATTGCATGTGATTCAAATCAGTTCGGTTCTTCCGCCGATCCAAATACCCGCCCATATCATGATTGTTCCACCACTGTATGCATGGACTTCCTGGCATGATTTTAAACATTCTTGGCATCCAGGGGTCCTCCAATACCGAGTACGTCTAGTATCTAGCCTCATACCAAAGCGAGATTCGTCAGAAAAACACATAAAAAGCCACTCTTATTCTGCCTAATTTGTGTGTTCACAAGGCCATTGTAATCGGGCTTTGCGATTGCGGGACTCAATAGGTGGTACACGTCAGCGGCCATCGAGGACGGAGATTGATTTCATGCAAGCTATTTCTTATGGTTTGATGAAGTTTGATCGCTTATTAACATCCCTGAAGAGCTATGAAGCCTCGTAACCAATATCATCGCGGTCATTGTACGATTTCGTCGAGCAGTAATTTGTATGTAACGATCTTGTCTGCGTGTGGTGATGCGAGCTCGTCCTCCATATCGCTCTACCACGTTGCCAGTGATGCGGTAACGTGTACAAAGTCGACTTCGAAATTCCCAGAGCGATTGCCACAGCACATTGCCGAGAGTCAGCTTCCAACATTCCCACGGCTTCTTCTCGGCTCAAATGTCGTCTTCTCTCCATAATAACGTTCTTTTGTATTGATTCCACTCAGAAGTATGGCAGACTGATTTGGCCTCAAACCCGTTGCAAGATTTATATAGCTATATATATTATTCATCTTTTCACCAAAATTTTAAAACTATTCCCTTTTTAAACGACAAAATTTACTAAAAGTAGGAGTTACAAAAATTATAATTTAAAAACGTGATTTTTAGTAACTAGCAGAAACGTGCTTGACAGTTCTGATGTGTGTAAGTATGTCCTATATTTTCAACATAAGCACTAGATAATTTAGGTAGGCAACCTTATAATATAATACTCTCGGCTTTAACTCAATCATGACGACACGACTACGACTCAATTAAGGCGATACAAACTTAACTGAGTTATCATTGTATTAAGTAGAGGAAACTGCATTAGCTAATGCATTATAACATAATATCATCATCACGCATGTAATCCCCGAAGGGTTAGGCAGAGGTGTACCTATAGTACACCCACATTTCACAAGTTATGTTTAAGTCCCAAGTAATAGGAGGTGGAGCTTATTGCCACCAATCGGGCACATATCCAGACTCCGGGCTGCTACTGAGAAATTCCAGGAAAACTCAATAACAAGTTGCCCGACCCGGGAATCGAACCCAGAACCTCATGTTCGGCAGTAGCGCTTGCGACCTCTAGACCACTGAAACTGACGAATGAAACTTGCGTATAGATAAACAAATCTCATTCACGTGATACGAAGTTAGTAGCGGATTTTAATGAGACTAAAATATAATCCCGTGTGTTTATTTATGTCTTCAATGTGAATGACATATATATTATATATTATACGTAGAAGACAATGGACTGTCGTTATCACTGAAATACACGCATTGTAAACCGGAACAGAATTGGTCCGAAATATGAATGTCTTTTAGAAGCTGTTCAAATGAAAGGACTAAGTCCCGAATTCAGAATGGTTGATCACAAAAACAGCACGAAGACGCCTTGGCGGCAGATGCTAGAGGCGGCACTGTGAACACTTTCTATACAACCCAAGCGTGTCACCGTTTATTCGCACTACGACGTCATGGATTTATAGAAACTGACGGCCTTGAAGGCAGTCCGTGCGCTACTATCGGCGCCACGATTTTTATTAGTGAGGAGATTAGTCCGAAACCGGGTATGGGGGTAAAACCGGGACAAGACAGTATAGTCTCTTACATGTTTCAAATTTACGCACGCGTTAGTTTACGCAAGTTTGTCGACAAGCTTTCAATGGCGTCGGTGCATGTTCGACGAAAATGAATAAGATGTTTTTTTATGGTATATTGATGTTATTTTCTGGGGATTAAATAAATATGTCATTATCTCATATATCAAGGGCCGTGAAAATTGTTTTCTAGCAAAGATTAAACATGTATGAAAGTGTAAATGAACAAAAATAAGTTTAGAATGCGCCATGATATTGGCTTATTTTTGTATTTATCTCAAGTGCGATTGGGGCAAAACTTTTCGGGGTAGTATCGGGTGCTTACTATCTAGTCCCTACATTTATTATTATCTCATATCATAAACAAAATATTGTAAATCTTTTTTTTAAAGAGTAACGGTGGAGTTTCTTGTCCATTCTTCTCCATACGAAACTACCTTTTGGACCCTAGGGGCAGCTAGAATCAATTCATTTTTTTTGTAAATTTTGACGTTTATAAGTGCCTCTTATTTGAAATAAATAATTTGACTTTGAACAGCTATAACTTTTGACCGAGTGGACCGGACCGATTTTAATTAAATAAAGGATAAATGTTACCCGAAAGTATGGACTATGAGCATATTTCCAATACCTTAAAAAAAAGGTACAAAAAATTTAATTATTAGTAAAAAAATGAAAATTTTAAAACTATCCCGATTTTACCCCTTTGGGGGATAAATTTTCAAAAACGCTGAAGCACTTAGTTCTTTATTTCTTATCAAAAACATGAATTTGAATTTTCATATCCGGAACTTACAAATTTCATCCCCTGTATCACCTTTATGATTATTATTTATTTTTTATACAGTAAGTTGCTTATGTCCTTCCCCAGGATGCCATCTATCTCCTTGCCAAATTTTATTGAAATCGGTTCAGTGGTTTAGGCGTGAAAAGATAATTTTAGAATTACTTTCGTTTATAATATTTGTATGGATTGTTTGTTACTTAGAATGAAGAATGAATTATGGTTGACAGGGAAGAATGGAAACATGCTGCGCCGACCCCAACCAGGGCCGGATTTAAAGGTGTGGAGGCCCTGGGGCAACCAAGGAGTGGAGGCTCCGAATTGTTTTTGGAACAGACGAAAATAAATAAACAATTTAAAAAACCGAACTTTTTGATGTATCTTTCCTCTCGCTTTCTGTGGGAGTGATTTCGTGAAAAGAGAGGGAAGTATGTAACAGGAGTGGAATAAGTAAGTACTTTTTAATAACATGTAATTAGTAAGTACTTTATAATAGCATGTAATTAGTAAGTACTTTATAATAGTATGAAATTAGTGTACCTACTCATGGAATTAGTAAGTACTATATAGATTGTAAGTAGAGGGGGTCTAATTTCGACCACTAGTAATGAATAAATATTTCAGTATATATTTATAGGTAGCTATAGCTATTTAGTATCGCTTTTTTTATATTTTGAGGTTGATTTCTGTCGCTGCTCAGTTGCTTATTACCAAGGTGAGATGTCAGATGTTACACATCATATGCGACTACTGTAAGGCTCTTCTTTTTTTTTTCTTATAAGAAAAACAAAAACGAATTGTGGAGGCCCCTTCTTTGTGGAGGCCCGGGCCTAGAGCCCCTGATGCCCTGCCCTAAATCAGGCCCTGACCCCAACCGACATGGGACAAGGGCATATGATGATTACTTAAAATTAAGAAAGATGTGATTTCAAGTGCTCTGTGGTTTATCAAGTTCCTGATCAGGAAATGGGTTGTGTAACTCATGTTTGCTATTGTGGTTGGATAACAGGCGTTCAGAATTGCAGTAGTAGTCATTCAGAAACCTAGAATGAAATAATTTATAGAGAATTAACAGATTTTACCGTTTTACGCAATCCATAAATCGACCGTGAAGCCATATCTCACTTACTGTCTAATTTATTCACTACAGGAAAACATAGAAAGTCATACAAAACACCGCGCTCTGTTTAAGTCAGAATGGCATAAATACTTTTTTAATCAGTATTATTAGTTCTTGGTTCAATGTAATGGACTACTGAAAGGTTACGAGTCACCGCGAATGTTCCGAAAGAGTTCGAATTTGTGATTTTACCTTTAACACGGATTCGTTAAAAGCATGCTTTAATCATCATTGGCAGAAGTGAACTCGTTTATTATTTATATTCTATTAGCTGATTTTGTCCTGACCAAATTTACAAAAATCTCATAGAAAAGAGGATGTTCAGTTTTTCCTCGAATCTGATAATTTTTCGGGAAACTTTTCTAATTTTTCTTTCCATAAAAACAAAAAACATTTGAAAAAACAAATCGATCCAGCCGTTCTCAAGCTTACCAACGAACAGAATTTCATTTTTATTTAAATAGATCGATTGGCAGTGCATACAATATTGAGTCATAATAACATGCTACTGTACAGGACTGGTAATGCTCTGTTAACAAACAAACTGTATTCAAGTAAATAGGAAACAATGTGACTATTGCAGCCACAGCCGGCGGCGGTCGAAACTTCGCGGAACGACTCCATAGAGTAAATGAGACAGAACAAATAGCCAGTATGTCAGCTACAAGTCTGCATAACATAGGGGCGTGTAACAAGTGCACTAAACACTAACGGGTTAAAGGAGTACTCAGTTGGCTCTCAAGACTCGTATTGCGTGACGGGGAACGTGTGATATAAGCCGTTACTTGTTGTAACATAACTTTCCATATTCGCCGGCGGTACTGTTCTAGTAATGTTGATTCGCAAAATGTATCGAGAATTCTAAATTGAGTCGCGGTATCTAATGTTTGACATGTTTTTTAGGGTTCGAACCTCAAAAGGAAAAAAAAGGGGCGCTTATAGGATCACTCGTGTGTCTGCCTGTCCGTCTGTCAGCCGATTTGCTGCGAATCTACTGGACCGATTAAGTTGTTTGGCACACATATGGACTTCTGTGATCCAAACACGGACGTGTATTGTAAATAAATGAATTTTGAATGTGGGGATCACTTTTGGGGGGCAAATAGATTTTTTTTTTAAGTTTTCGAACTGTACCGTGCGACTTATCAAATGAAAGCGCTTGTTGTAAAGATGTCAGATATCCTTTTTTTAATAATTTTAAAATAAAAACTTTTTAAATTATTAACGAAAATAGAAAAAAAAACAAAATATTTCTTTACTTATAGAATACAGGAAAACCTATAAGAAGTCTATGACCTTAAAATAACATGGTGAATCTCTCAATATTGCGCGTACAAATTTACTTTTGCTGTGGGAATGTATGAGGGAATATGTTGTTCAACTACAATGTTATGTTTATTCTTAGGATAATTAATCCCTACTACGGAACACTTCATTGTGCGTGGTCCGACACGCACTCGGCCGGTTTTTTTTTTTTGAAGTATTGTTATTTGCAGATGGACCAGGTGCTGAGCGGTAATTTTTGCCGCGCCATTTTATTGTTCCCTTCCTAATGAGGCTCCTTGGCCACATAAATTGGTTTGTTTGTTGGAACAAACTTTTGTATAAGGAATTCTACTACATTTCTCTTACGTCGTCACCTTTGGAACTTACAACAAAATTCTGTCTCTGTCATCTTCAAACGATTGACTGAAACAGAATGCTTTCAAATTGCAAGCGGCGTTCGCGCTCCGGGAATTGCCCGTTGTGATTTAATGTATTTTTCTTTAATCCTCTTGACTACAAGTAACAGTGCTATCATATACATAAATGTTAATCAAACTCAAACTTTATTTATTTCAGTAAATAATAATTTCATTTACAGGTACTTTTTAAATTGTCAAGGAGTGAGACAGTCCGAAAGATGAAGCCCATTCCAAAGCGTAGTAGGTTCCTATGGTGTAGAACGGACAAAAACCTCCATGGAATTTCTTTTAAAATATTGTTACAAAATATTAGTTATGTATGTTAAAATTATGCGTCGTTATTATTGGGTAGCGGACATAAAGTCAAAGCCTAATAAAAAAAATTGTTTATTCATGCCGTGTTGGGTATCAAATGAAAGGCCTTAATTAGCACATTTCAAATATATGTATATTGTCAGCTGTTGCTCATGGCTTGGCTTGCATGCACCCAATAATTAGGTATAATTTCTATAAAATCATAAGCAACAACGAAGATATTTTCTCTCTATACCTACACAACTGAAAGGTTAAGAAAGTCTTTTAAATTTCGAAACATAAACCTATGGTATATGTTTGGTATATTACACAGGTAGGTACATATAAAACATTAAACCTAATGAATGAATGAATGAGGTGCACTCGAATGAACCTAACCAAAAAAATATTTAAATCGCCTCACGAAATTATAACCCCAAAATAATTTAAATAAAAAATAAGTTCAAAAACTATAACCCGACTACTGAAAAACCACGCTCTAAAAAAGTATGAAACAAGAAAATATTCTCATCTGAAATTATTATGTACAAACTATTCAATATTTATCGTTTATTAAATAAACAACTTACACGTAATATATTTTAATGTATTAGGTTGGGGAAAAAGTCCTTTCGCATTATAGTATGTATGAACTTGTAATAAAATCTCTTTGGCTATACCATTTGTATCTGGCTGGTTTTGGTATCATTGAAAGTTTAAATTTTAAAGAACATAATTCCAAATTCAAATTAGGAAAATGTGTGATTTTCATTTGTTTTTCGTACTGTCAAGATGAGTGAATCTAATGAAGAAATTCGATACATTTTAAAATTTTACTACAAAAAAGGTAAAAATGCAACGCAAGCCGTGAAAAAGAATTGCGATGTTTATGGACCTAGTGCAGTGTCTGTGAGAGTAGCACCAATTTGGTTTAAGCGTTTTTAATCCGGAAATTTTGATGTCAAAGATGCACGTCGCTCTGGTCTTTTACGGACGGTCTATTACGGATAAAATGGATGCCATTTTTGAAAAAGTGGAGCAAGATCGGCATATCAGTAGTTACGACGTAGCTGAAGAACTGGGAATTGACCACAAAACAGTTTTGGCACATTTGAAAAAACTGGGTACACAAAAAAGCTCGATATTTGGGTACCTCACGAGCTCACTGAAAGAAACCTAATGAACCGTGTACTCATTTGTGATTATTTATTACGACGTAATGAAACCGAACCATTTTTGAAGAAGCTGATAACTGGTGATGAAAAGTGAATCACGTACGACAAGAACGTGTGAAAAAGGTCGTGGTCAAAGGCCGGTCAGGCTTCACAGACTGTGGCGAAACCCGGGTTAACTCGCAACAAGGTGATGCTGTGTTTGTGGTGGGATTGGAAAGGCATTATTCATTATGAGCTGTTACCACCAGGCAGGACCATCGATTCTGAACTCTACTGCGAACAACTGATGAGATTAAAGCAAGAAGTTTAGAGAAAGCGGCCGGAATTAATCAACAGAAGGGGTGTGGTTTTTCATCATGATAACGCTAGACCTCACACATCTTTAGCCACTCAGAAAAAATTAAGAGAGTTTGGCTGGGAGGTGTTAATGCATCCGCCGTATAGCCCTGACCTTGCACCTTCAGGTTTCCGCCTGTTTCGGTCTCTTTAGAATTCTTTAGGCAGTGTCAGGTTAACATCACGAGAGGACCGCCAAAACCACTTGTCGCGGTATTTTGATCAGAAGTCCCAAAATGTCTATAGCAATGGGATCATGTACAAGATGGCAAAAAGTTATGATAGAGAGTTAGATGGTACCTACATACTTTAGTTAAATGTAACCAAACTATATTAAAAAATGTTTTGAATTTTCTTAAAAAATGCGAAGAAACTTTTTCCCCAACCTATTATTTAATACATATTCATAGTGATGTTCAGAAGACAGCCGTGGTCGTATGCCACCTAACCTATCAAAACAACACATTCTAACAGTAATAAGCGATCATAATCTTTAGGGCAAAGTGCCATACGACCACGGCTGTCTTCTGAACATCACTATGAATACGTATTAAATACATCAAAATATATTACGTGTAAGTTGTTTATTTAATCGACGATAAATATTGAATAGTTTGTACATAATAATTTCAGATGAGAATATTTTCTTGTTTCATACTTTTTTAGAGCGTGATTTTTCAGTAGTCGGGTTTTAGTTTTTGAACTTATTTTTTTTTTTCCTGTTAGATTAAACACCACAGTCGCCATTAAAATTCAATTTATTTAAATGAGTCATATTTTTAGTTGAACACTAGCTTTACCCGGCCCTGCGTCGCACGGGTAGCGCTAAGTATCTACCCTACCAGGTAGGGTAGGGTAGATACTTAGCGCTCTCTTTCTACCTAAGTCAGGTCGTAATCTCCTTGGCATTTTAATTTTTTATATAAAAAGATAATAATAATACAAATTTTAATACAACTGATCAAAAATTATAATTCCTGAAATTCTGGGTTAAATAATTTCGCTTTATATCCGTTCCGGGTAACAGAAGGCATTTTATGTAACATGTTCTGCTGAAAATGTCTATAATTTTAATTAAACAAATCCATTCTATTATAATAAGTTAGTAGGTACCTACTTACTTACAATAATGTACTGCGGCGTATGAGAAATATGCAGCTGGACTGATAATTATTTTCATCCATATTATTTCGTCGTATTGGTGATTTTTAATAACTACAAAAGCTCGAAACATTATGTCTCTTAAAAATTGACATTTGGGCGTAACTTTTAGAATTCATTTGATTTGACGACCAGTCAAACTTTTATTTCATTAACTTCCTCCTGGCTTTCCCTTCCTTCCTCGTGGTCAAACTTAATGGTCTTCTACGAATGTGTTATGATTTGAGCGTTGCAATTATTTTTTTTCCATATATTTTTTTACACAGTGTATTAATTACACTAATTACTAGCTCTTAATAATACCTTTTTGTTAAACAAGTTAAATAAGTCAATAACCTTTTTTGGAAATAACTAAATTTGTTATTATTATGATGTCGTTTATTTAATAATTTTTCATCTAGAAAACATTTTTAAATATTTGCTAAAAAATATATAAAAACCGGTCAAGTGCGTGTCTGACCACGCACAATGAAGGGTTCCGTAGTTGCGATGAATTTATCCTAAAAACAAACTTAACATTGTAGTTGAAAAACATGTTCACCCATACATCGATATATGCCACGGTTAATTTTCCAACTGTAAAGTGAAATTGAAATGTAAGTTTGTGATCGCAAAAAAGTATTTTTTAGAGCAACAAATTAACAATTTTCGCACTTTTTCCTTTACTTGTGCTGTGATATCTTGTATCTTGCCAAATTTCATGATTCTAGGTCAACGGGAAATACCCTATAGGTTTTGATTTATTTGCGAGTATCAAAATATGTCGCATAAATCGCCGTATTTTTTTATTGCGCTGACTTAGAAGCTTGATTTTTTATAGCTCCGAGGGACCGTAGATCGTTTTTTATATTTTTTTTCAAATTGATACCACTACGCGTTCCTGAGAAAAAGGTTCTTGACAGACTGACAGACAGACGGACAACGAAGTGATCCTATAAGGGTTCAGTTTTTCCTTTTGAGGTAAGTTTTGATTACTACAGAGCACGGAATCACCGCGACTCGACTGCAGTGTCTAACTGTCTAGAGTAGTGCAGCGCTAATAAATTCGTGGTGCCGAACGGCCATGGTCCGCCTTCAACGCCGTCAGTTTCTATACGTCATTTGTGTCGTAATGCCAGTAAACGGTGACACGTTTTGTTTGTATGGAAAGTGTTGACAATGCCGCCTCTAGCAGCGGTCACCGAGGCGTCTCCATGCTCCGTTTCCTTGCGTCTTGTCATTTTATGTATGAGGAAAACTGTTTTACCCATAAGTATACCTACATAATATGGGCTAAGTGATTTCGTAATTAGTGTAGCAGAAACAGTATATTTAGATTAGGCACAATATTTAGTATTGACTGAGTAACGCTTTAGATTTGGCCACTCAAGATTTGTAATCTGGATCAGACTGAGCCACTCAAGACAGATTTAGCTTCGTACATGGTTTGCGTGTAGATATCGTATAGCAAAGTACAGTGCTTCTATTTTCTTAATGTCTCTCGGCAAACTTCGTGTTTCGTCAGTCGTCGAATTTCAATAGTTCATCCGAAAATCAAAAAACAACAACAAAGTACTTAGTTCTGAATTCAAATTATTATACACTTATAGAATAATAATTGATGGACACGTTAATCAGCATTCGTTCGTATTCAGGACCGGACTTTCTGTTTTTATTTTTATTAGTTTCTATGAGTATGTTTTAGTTTAATTTGTGATCTGTGCGAGTCCCAATAAATGCTTTTCCTTTCTTTCTTTATTCGGAAATGTGATGATCGCCGGGAAAGAAAATAGAAGCACTGTATGTGTTATTGTACTAAATAATAGTACGTTTTTACGTGGTGGCGATTTTATATATTTTTTTATTGAGAACTCTTGCACTCACTCTTTTTTATTAGGGTTCCGTACCCAAAGGGTAAAACGGGAACCCTATTACTAAGGCTCTGCCGTCTGTCATCAGGCTGTATCTCATGAACCGTGATAGTTAGACAGTTGAAATTTTCACAGATGTTGTATTTCTGTTGCCGCTATAAAAACAAATACTAAAAAATAGAATAAAATTAATATCTAAGGGGGGCTCCCATGCAACAAACGCGATTTTTTTGCTATCTAGTTATATATTCACTTTAAAAATAAATAGTTAAATTAAAATAAAACAAATATTTAAGGGGGCTCCCATACAACAAACATGATTTTTTTACCGTTTTTATAGATAATGGTACGGAACTTGGTCGGTTTTTATTTTACGCACATAGGTAGAACCTTGGTCTCTCTGGCGTCCCTAATTACAACTTTTCTTAATTTTTGACGAGTAGTGCGCTTGTGCAAAATCAATCCCCAGCCCAAGATCGTTGTATGAGCGATTAGAAGATTCTCACAATAAGCAAGAACTTCTATTTCTTAAGTCTAGAGCGGTAAAGTCTAGTTTTTTTTTTGTTATATCGTCCTAACTTTTAGTTATAAATTCAACACTAAAGATGTAACAATATTTTTGTAACATAATAATTTAAAAGAGTGTCGATGGTTTTTCTTGCCCATTCTCCTCCATATGTACGTACTACGCTTTAGAATGAGCAGCTAACTTCATATTTCTAACTGACCGACTCCTTGACAATTCAAAAGTGCCTGTAAATGGTTTAATTGAAATAAATGCTTTGAGTTTGATCATTTTTATACGATTTAGGTATATTTCCATGTGATAAATGTGGGAATATAGTAAAATTCTATTATCAGATAAATAAGATAATGCGGGAAATTTTCCGTTTCTTGTGACCGTTAAGTTTGTTGTATGCATGGTTGTAGGCATTTAAGTCTAGTCTGGTCGGGGGTTATTACATGTGATTCACTCCAGTTTCATATTATAACGTTGTAATTAGAATACCTAAAAGGTAAAAAATTAAAGTATTTTTTTGAAAGTTGGATACGAGCCGCAGAATAATATCTAACTTTTATTTTAAGGTTACTTTTTAAGAGGATCATCATCATCACCATTGGCAGCTTTGTTCCACCGAGTGCTGAATCTAGGCTAGAGGATATTTACATATAAACGTTTTAAGGTGCGATGAGTCTAATCATTTAAATCTAGGGTTACCGCAATTTGTAAATTACTCGGCCAGCAACTGCCATTCCACGTTCGGTTGTAGTCTAGCCGAGCGATGCATTGTTGGGAACTACGGCGCGTTACGACACACCGTGGCGTAAAAAAAAAACAAATTAACCAAAGGAGTAAGGGGAAAACTGCTGTTAAAGTTACGAGTTTTTAAGGTTTTTTTAAGTTACTCGTTACTTAGTTGCTACAGTATTTCTTCGTTCAGCACATTATCAAAGCGACAGTATATTTTATCACTAAGAAAATTGTGAGCAAATACTCTCAAAGGTTTCCAGCTAACTCCAATGAACAGTGTAGGTACATAATTATGTTAGCGGAAACAACTTACGGAAAACGGAACGTTGAAGACTACAAAAAGAAGTTCTCAGAGAATACTGGAGAAAATATATCTAAAAGCAACTGGGTACAATACGCGGCAATGAATAAGGCATATACCACTACAAGGTTCTTTTGGCGCGTGCCTAAAATCGGAACTAACGCCACCATCTTGTTTTTCGATACATTTCACAAAACAATCGCCCTGATGTTTACCATTAGCGCCCCTCTGTCAACGTCATTCGAGCGCCAAAAGATCCTTGTAGCAGTACTGTCACACATGTATGAGCGATAGAGATGATGCTCCACACATCCGATTTTTTTTAAAGCAGTTTGATAATTATATCAAACAGAAAGCTGGTAATTGCGACCAAAATATCGTATTTTTTAGTACAAAAGGATCAAGTCATTTATTGAAATTAGGCTGAAAATCAGCACTTTTTAAAAATTACATGAGACAGTCCCCAAAACGCTACCACCACTTCCTAGTGCTTTAACTGGGAAGAAGTGGCGCAAAAAACTCCCCAGCAGCATAGCTGTCTGTCAAGTTAGATGAACTTCATTCTATACAATACCTACATAGGCACTTATGAAACTTCAGAAGCTAGGTAGGTGCACGGTTCCAATTGGACGTTTCCTATGGAGAAGAGCCGGCAAGGAACTCCACGTTCACTCTTTAAAAAATAATTGGCTGTTACAATATTTTGAAAATGTACTGAAACTGGTCAGCCAACGCGGCGGTCAAAGCCCTAACTCTGATTTTATAGACATCAGCAACAGAAAAATGTCTTCAGCAACGTGACTATCAATGCAATGAAAAATTGTATTTCTTCTACGTTTGGCCCACTGAGTTTTGTACTTTTGTCCCACATACTCGTAAAAACAGGATTTTTTTGACAAAACTCAGTGAGCCAGTCGTCCCAAACAATATGCTTCCTTCGTCCAAAAGTATAATTTTAATTATTTTATTCCCGCTTCGGCCTATTATATTCTGTACAATCGGCAAAAAAGGATTACGTATTATTAAATATTTAACATCAATCAATTATTTAAAACCACCGCTCCTCTCTGTCTTCTCCGCGAGAGAAAATTTACTTGTATTATTTTATAATAATACTATTCATGCAAGCCTAGTTAGGTCTTTTTGTTAGGTCTACTGCTCGAAATTGTGCACAACGTGTTGTGTCGTAAACAGTATACCGTCTTGTATGAATGCAATGTACCTCGGATAAAAACTATCCAGGTTATAAACTATGTCATCCAAATCCTAATTAGTGGGACAATACTAATGATTTAAATACTATCTTGAATTCATGCAAGCCTAGTACTTTGTCAGGTTACTGCTATTACTACTTACAGATAAATTATTATAGAATAAAAAACTTTTTACAAAAAAAAAAAAACCGACTTCCAAAAAAAACACTACAAAGTGAAAAATAACTTTAATTTCGGAAGTCGGTGTCTTTGGATATGTATTTTAGTTTTTTGCCACCGACTTCCGAAATTAAAGTTATTTTTCACTTTGTAGTGTTTTTTTTTGAAGTCGGTTGTTTTTTTTTTTGTAAAAGGTTTTGTATTTTTCACTTTTTAGTGGGTTAGTTTGTAATTTATCTAATTTACAAGAGCCTAATGTCAAATTCTCATCACCTTTTACAAAATATTGCTTTCCGCGATGCAGGGGCGTTAATTGTTTAGGAGTTCTCCTGGTAAGAACCAGGAGAACTGATGGTGACTTCACCATATGCATTTTGACGAGCATAAATTGCTTAGCAACCATATTAAAGTGCCTAATCGAATCGCAACGGTGAAATACTTATTATTAAGTAGTTCCGGTGGCCATCTGTGGTCTTCATCATCAGTTCCACTTCACCAAATGGTACTTTTCGAGTGCAAATGCACGAGTTACTATAAAAATACTCAAATCGCTATAGGTATGCCTATAAAATTTGAGGATTTCCCTCGATTTCCATGGGATCCCCTCATCAGATTCCGATTTGGTGGCAATGGGACCACCTCGGGAGCATACCCTTCCAAACAAAAAAAGAATTTTCAAAATCCGTCCACAATTGACGGAGTAATCAGTGAACATACAAATTAAAAAAAAAAAATACAGCCGAACATATAACCTCCTCCTTTTTGGAAGTCGGTTAAATAAAATAGAATACTCTTACGAATTATTTAATTTTTCTGAAATTTTCACCGCAATTTTTCCTTTTTTTTCTTTCCGTAATAACCTTCTACGAAGTATTGGAAACCTTAAAAAAAAGATAAATGAAATCGGTAAAGTCGTTTTCAAGTTATGGCCTGACCAAGGGATATAAGGATTCATTTTATAAATAGTACAAATAAGTTTTTTTTTTTTTGTTGTTGCCTGTACCTTTAAAGTACTTGTAATTTGTGACGAAGCACAACTTCAATAGTGATATGGGACAAACTAAGATTTTTTTGCTTCAGGACGAACGACGAATAAATCAAAAATTACTTGTAAGATTTTATTACATTGTTAGTTACAAGTGAAGCTAATAAAAGTGTTTTAAAAATAAATAAAGTGAAACAAAGAAATGAACGCGGGATAAAGGTGTCCATAACACCGGATAATCTATTCTGATTTTATGCTCCAATTTCCAATTGCTGTTACGTTTCCTTCAAGAAAACAAATTATTTAGTCAAAAAGAAGCTATGTAATTATCATTTTTTATTTGCAGATGTTACTTTCGCAGGAAATAAAAAAATGTTGCAAACAGGAACATTTTAAAAACTTTAATCCACTTTCAGATTCGTATGAGATTCGGTTTTAGAAGGTCGGCTTCTAGTCTAACCGGATGCAGCTGAATACCGGTATTTCACATGGAGCGACTGCCTATTTGACCTCCACAACCCAGTTACTGGGTAACACGATATCCCTTGGTGAGACTGGTTGTCAGACTTTTGAGCTTCTGACGACCCGTAACAACTGTCAAAGATCTACAAATGACAGCCGGGACCAACGGCTTAACGTGCTTTCCGAAGTACGGAGGAATCTTGGTATGAAAAGATGGTCACCCATTCACGGACCAACCGCGGCAAGCGTAGGTTAACCTGATCGATCCACCCGTGCGGTAGTTATTATTTAGCCACAAGCTCCTCAAATTTTACTTCACGGCAATCTGAAATATAATTAATTAAACAGAGTAGTATTCCTTACACACACGTGTATCATCGCGTTTATTAGTTTTTTTTTTTTTATTAGATTATTTCACCTCAGCTGGCAACACAGGAATGTCACTTTTATTTTCGCGCGCGTTTATGACATCGCAAGAAGAAATTCTCTCTCGTCAAATTATTCATTTCAAATACGGTTGCAGTTGTTGTTGTTTCAGTTTACTTAAAATTATGATCTTTAACATAATTTTAACTATTCTAAGCTTAAATAAGGAAAAAGTCTGTTTTCTGTATAGAGTAGTTCCGCATACTTAAATTCACTCCGCCTTATTACAAAACAAGATTTATATTTTGACATGACTTAAACCATGCAGCCAGTTATGTAATAAGAACTTAACAGTGATTGAAATACCGTTCTTTATACAAAACTGAAAACTTAGTTCGGTACTAAGTTCTCAGTTTTGTGTTTAGGAACTTTACCATAGTCGGAATAAAGTTCGAAATTCCATAATGGCTCCATGTTTTAAACCTGGGTCTGAAGATAACCTTTTTTTGTAATAAGGGGTTCAGGTTTTACTGACAGGATAAGTGAATTAGGTAGACTAATTATTGTTAACCAGTTTAGCTCCAAGAATCTGCAAAGGTATAAAAAACACCGCACTGGTGCGGTATGTGGCTTCAACTGGGGCTGTTGCGGGTATTTCAGATCGCCGTTCATTAAATTAGAATCAAGACTTCGCTTAACAGGTAAGCTCGTTTGATTCCCAATTATTTATGATTGTTTTATCGATCGTAAGATAATTATTATAAGCCCGGATTTTACCAAAGACCTGAGTCTCTTTCCACAACTCTCTATTTAGCTCGTACACCAAATTAAAACAAAATAATGATTTCCATCGCCGTTTCTAGATTTACCTAGTAATTAGTATTTTCATCCAATGTTCAGTACCAAAACAATGGTTTTGTCCTACCTAATACCGATACCGATAATTGACTAGCCCTGCATGTACATCAATTATCGGGTATCCGCTTACATCCCTAAATTGCCAGAACCTAATCGGATAGGCCACAGCGCACGCAGAGGCCCCGGCGCCCACTGTTACAGGCGGAATTGTCAACACTTTCGGTACGAACCAAGCGTATCACCGCTTACTTTTATTATTTTTTAATTTGTGAATATGAGAACGTTGTAGGCTTAATAGACTGTAGCTTCGTAAACCTTTTTTTATTTTGTTAAGCACTTGGTACTTGTTGACGGGCCCACACTTCCCATACCTATTAACACTGACAACATTGTAAAAGCCCTCCCTTTTTAAAAGAGTAACCGTGGAGTTTCTTGCCGGCTCCTCTCCATAGTAAACGACCAACTGGAACCGTGAACCTAGCTTCTGATGTTTCATAAGTGCCCATGTAGGTTTATGTGACATAAAAGATTTTGATGCGTGATTTTACTTTTTGCCCCCACCAAGTCAAGTGACAACAAGCGGCACGGCCGTACCATCCTTTTCTTGAAGTAGTTCAGGACATTTTCGACCCCTATAACTTTGTTGTGGATAAAACTAGAAGCCTGAATTTTCAGAAACCAAGCAGGCATTGTATAAACTCGGTATATTTCCATTTTCATTCAATTTGAACCAGTAGTTTAAGAATTATAACTAGTCAATGTTTGTTAATTTGTCACTCACTCACTCACTGACTGACGGACCGATCATCAAAACTCTAAAGCACTTCTAGCAGACATAGAAAACTTCAAATTTAGAATACTAGTGACTGCAAATTTTATAAATCAAGTAAAAACTAGAATATTTTGAAATTTCGGTGCAGTTTTCTACATACACCAACTGCATAAATAACTTTGTAATCCCATATAAATATAGGAGATTTATATGCGCTATTAATGCGCCTGATATCTCCGGTCGTGTCGAATTGCCGTCTTATCGAGACGGACTATGAGAGTGTGGAAAGAGAGAGTGCGCCTGTGTCTGCGCACACACTTGTGCTAGTGTACTTGTGATATTATAGTTAATATCTCCTGCGCCGAAGGCTGTTCTCCGCTGAGATTGGTTCTGGCAATTTTCCTTTTGAGCATCCAAATCTTGCTGCCTTTGGAGTCCCTCGTAAAGCAATTTATAGACTAATATCATCTCAATGACTAATATGATAAAAGAAATAGGCTTCAAAGGCTGAAAACCCTTTAAGTTATGGCACTATCGATATGTTCATGAGGCACCTAGAGGCACATTTGCTTATTTAATATTTAAGGTAGGTAATTGCGGCTGGCAGGATAATCGGTCGGAAGTAAAGCCAAGTTTTATTAAATTCACGTTCTGAGTCCGGAATGCGTCCGTTTAAGTCCATCCTTTGTCAAATTAGGACGTGTTAGCAGATTGACAAGTTTAGATTTCTAGAGGTTTGGATTTCTGAACTTTCCTATTTTAGCAAATTGTAGCTTTTTCCGTAGGATGCACTATTTGAATTTATAAGTCATAAACTGAAAGAAGTCCGAAAATTTTGAAGTTTTTCGAGCACCAAGCAGTTAAGCACAGGTCTTTCGAATCTACAAACATGGTAAAACTATTGGCACATATCCTAACAACATCCCAAAAAATCAGTACAGTGCTTTCTTGCGACCAATGTTTTAAATTACTGGATAGAACAGTGATTTGCAGAAGTTAAAGTTGGGGCAGAAAAAAAATAGAGACAGCGTGGTACTGCGAATTCGCTATTGCTATTCAGATTCCCTGAAGACATTCAACAATTTAATTGGTTTAGTCCCACATAATTTTAAACCAAATATAAAGGTGCCATACACGTACCGTATTTGAGTCATTGCGTAGTCTATAATCTATAGTATAAATAAAAATTAAATGTTGTTCGTTGGTAAGCGCATCACTTGAGAATGGCTAGACCGATTTGTTATTTTTAAAAGTTTTTTAAAAGTTGTCCGGGTAATAGAGTATGCTAAAATACTCTTTTTTACACAATGTTTACTATACTAGTGCCAGTCATGTAATATTATGCAAACCCATTATCATTATAACCAAAAAGGTCGACTATTTACTGTTAATATGTTGGTATCCCCAATTCACAAGCCACATTTGGACGTTTCTGGACGCAGCTTTGTAAACAGTAACGGTAAATAACACAGATTTTTCGCAAAAGTCCGTTGCAGAAAATGGCGATTTATTTTAAGAAAATGTCCCGACCATGGACCTAAAAAAAAGTCGGACGGAACTCCCGCTAAGACAAAACTGTGTCCCGTAATGGCAGCGACAGTCTTAGGTGTGAGTGAATTTAGGGTTGTCATGATAGCCAAAATTACCCACTTAATATTGTTTTATTTTAAGAAAAATATCGTGTCGTTTTCGTAATTTCAAAATAAATACTTACCATGTTACTAACATGTTAGCTTAGATTGTTAATTTTAAATTTGTAAATTAAATTGGTAAATTAACTCCGGCGTGTTGTTACATATATGTAACAACACGCAGGAGTCCTTTAGTTGTATAAAAGTCATTCGTTTCAAAATGTAAACTGCAAATGACACTGTATTTGTTTGGAATCCAGTCATTTTGACAGTTACAATTTCGATTTTTTTCAATCCAATCATTTCGCCAAACTTCATTTACTTTAGGAAATCTAGTAGAAAGAATATAAAACAACTAGTAATAATTAACCTAAATAAATTGAATTGATTAAAAAATATATTAATTTCCCATATATTTAGGGTAATTTGCACACGTGAATATTGGCAACACTGGCCTTGTGATGAATTATTTTTTTCTGGTGAATAAATATTGATTGTAATCTATAAAATCGGGAACTAAGTTGTTGAATTATTCATTTACCTATGAAACGTGATTCCTGTATTTTTTTTTCTTCCGATCGCTACGGTTTTTGCAACATTTCACCACACAAGACATGCTGTATTTCAATACTTTTTTTGCCGCGTAAACGTGTCGACTGTGCTGACGTTTGCACGCGTAATGGGTGAGTATGCTGTGAATGTGTGCGTGGGGGCCTGTACGTAAGCGAGCTGGCTGACTCTGAGTGACACAGTTTTCTGTTAGCGAGAATCCGTCCGAGTTTTTTATACGTCCATGGTCCCGACGAATGTGTTTGTTTAAAAAAATATTAGCTATATACTCTCTGTTCCCGCCACTTCAGCATTTACTGAGAGTATTTTCGGTCATGAATATGATATGAAGTGGCGGGAAGAGAGAAACAGAGCTTCATTGAAATTGATTAAAAATGAGCTCTTGAGTTAGAATGTTAGGAGTCCATGAAAAATTGTTATGTGCTGCAAAAAGTAAAAAAAAAACCTTTTTTTTTAATATAAAATAAGCGATTCTCTTTATTGGAAGTCCGTACTCTTTATTTACCTCCCTCCTATGAAATCAGATAGCACTGATTTCAACAGCACTTGTCCGAACCGCACCTTAGCACTTATACTCTTATTTCTTACCTGTTGTACCTATTTGGTTTGAGTACTATGTCATATTTCTCACATACTTTTTATTTCTTTTACAAAGACGATTTTATTGCAATAGCTTTCAAATTGCATGCAATTAAACTCGCAAAAAACAATTTATTTACATTTTTTTTTCTATTTTTAAAAACGTTGCTTAAAATTTTTTTTTTAAACAAAATTTTTAAAAACGTTGTTTAAAAATTTTGTAAAGTATTTCAAAAAACCGGCCAAATGCGAGTCGGACACGAAAGGTACGAACGTTGATTACGTCCGTACAATATTTAACACTACTTTTTTTACACATTAGTTTAAAAAAAAAACACGTTTATTGTATTGTCCTTGTGGATCCCCTTTAATTTAATTTCTATGATTTGTTGTTATAGCGGCAATAGAAATACACAATCTGTGAGAATTCAACTGTCTACCTTTTACGGTTCATGAGATACAGCCCGCTGAAAGACGGACGCACGTACAGCGGAGGCTAAGTAATAGGGTTTCTTTTGGCATCCTTCAGGTACGTACCCTAATTAGCAGACCCGACAGACGTCCTGTCAAAATTTTAATATACAGAAAAAATCACTTTCAGTTTTTTCCCAAATTTTCCAATATTCCGGGCAACCTTTTAAATTTTTCTTTCATTAAAACCTAATTCGGACTATTACGAATATTTTATTATATATATAGATTACCTTCCTTCACTTCATACGTCTCGGTTGTAGACAAACACTGTGACGTTTTATTTGATTTACACAGTCACAGTGTAATTGGGGTTCTAAAACCCAAAAGTCCGTTAAGAGCTTTCGTTTCTAAAGAGCCAGAGGGCAACGGCAGTCCACCCATGGTTACTATTCCACGGCTGAACACCCACCCTCGAATCCCATTGCGTGTTTAGTTCAAACTAGACTGACATTGCGAGTTCCGAGTATTTAGTGTATAGAGTTCGTGCAACAGCGTCAATTTCAGCTACGAGGCCTACGAGCGTAGCGCTACGCCGTAGAGGCGTAGACTGTGCCATTATATACCGTAACTTGGTAACTTATACCTTGTGCGGAATTCTGTACCCATCGGTATACATTGTAGATCGAGAATATTCTGCAATCCTCTTTTCGACGGAGAATATTCTCGGAACATGGACAATTCAAAATTGAAATAATTTAATAGTAGTAGTTAATTATGATGATAACATACTTAAGGAATAGAAAAATAATTTATGAGAATAATCTTGGAAATCTTCTCGAGAAGTTGTTCCGTAGAACAACGTTTTTATGAGGTCACGCTATAACAGAGATCTGTCTCTACAAATATATACCTAAGGCCCTTCATACATTCGCAAGAGACAATACTTCAGTCGCATACCAATAAAATACTTGTTCACTACTCGAGGTATGCTACTGAAAACAAAGAAAGGGGATTGAAGATTTTTATACGGAGTCTGGCTACCTACTGTCCGCCATTTTGTTTTTTTTTTAATCAAAATGGCGGCCACGCATGAAACCTATAAAGATCGATAGCTGACATCTAAGCAAACAACTTTGAACGGGGTTTGGTCATAATGTTTTCTGTTTAGCGAAGTGTGCGATGATCCATACAAATGTATGTGAGATACTCGTCGGCGACTGATCTTCGAGACTCACGTATGATATAAGGTAATGTGAGAACGGCCTATTCACATGGTACGGTAATTCCTGTAATACCGAGATTGAGCCCCAGGTTCATACAATAGTGTTTGTTAGTATTGATTGCAGCTAATCAGCGTTGACCACTCCGCTGATTGGCTGCAATCAATACTTTATTAATTCATTTATAATCAATACATATTTTCGATAAATATCATTGTAGCAGCTCTAAATAAAAAAAAAATATTGACGAGTATTCTAACGTTGGAGTTATATTTATCATGAAAAGAACCGGCACATTTTAAAGAGACATAATTTATTTGTTAACTCGTGAATGTTCCTACCCATCTTGAAATTATTTCATTGAGTGAAAACAAGAGAGGTAGGTAAATTGTTGAAATCGATACTTTTAACTACTTTTATTCCCCTTCAAATTGTAATCGAAAACAATAGATTTCAAATTGATTTCTATTCTCGGCAAGAATAGGTACCTAAATCGCTAATCGGATCGCAGCATAATGCTGAGCGATGGCCGTTTTGCGTGGTTGTGACACATATTTTTAAGCGTTGCAAAGAAGTCGAGTCTTCGAGTTCTATATAAACGGACTCGGATGATGAATTACAAGACTCGACTCATTACAACAGGCCTCCAAGACTAGAGAACTAAATTCTCTACGAGCTCTTGAATCTTACATGAGAGCTCGAGTTTCTTTGTGCGCTCGAGTTTTTTGTATGCGGCGAGTCGCACTCTAGTCCTTTTCGTGTATGAGTCTAGCAATACATTTACAGGACGGGTAGAATGATTCAGATAAAAAAAATACAGTATTGATTAAGGATATTTTTAATCATATAAAAACATCATAAAAAGTGGGTAATTTGGAATTAAAGTCTAGCCATGATGCGAGACACATTGAGGCTTGTATAGTTTTATTGCCAAGACGGTTTCTTTTTTAGTAATTAAATTGCTGGATCTCGAAAATGCCTGCTCGCTTGGCACTTTCGAATGATGATCTTCAAGTCTCATATTCATGCTCCGAGTTTTTCTTGAAGACTAAAGTTCATTTTAAAACTCAAGTCCTTTGTAAGACTCAAGTGGCTGTTAAATGACTCGGGCTTGGCTTGACTCTAGACTCCGAGTCTGTTTAGCACACTGAGTCTTGCATAATTGAATCGAGTCTTTAAAATTTCGACTCGAGGACTCGAGTTCTTTGCAACACTACATAATTGAGTCAAGTCTTTAAAATTACGCCTCCGAGTTCTTTGCAACACTACATATTTTCCCCCAACTTTTTCTTTCGTGTTTGTGATATGTAACATTTCTTCAACTTTCCGCTCGCTTTCTGTGGGAGTGATTTCGTGAAAAGGCCTGGCAGCTTGAGCATGGAATAATTAAGTACTATTTAATAGCATGGAATTAGTAATCTACTTATGGCATAGAATTATTAATTAATAGTACTTACTGTACTATATAGATTTTAAGTACAGGGGGCCGAATTTCGACCAGTGCGCGACCACTAGTAATGTATAAATTATTCGAATAAATATTTCAGTATTAGGCTTTTTTAAAGTTTTGTGTTTTATTTCTGTCGCTGCTCAGTTGCTTATTACCAAGGTGAGATGTCAGATGTTACATATGATCGCTCGTTTTTTTTTTGCGATGTGTTTACAGCAGATAAACGTATTTTCTTTCAGGCCAACTGTTTTCGGTCGATATCGATATGAGCGTCGAATTGTAAATGTGTAGTAGAGTGCCGTCTATAGAAAACCTAACAATTGGCTAACGCTTCTACATCGGTGTTCCAAAAAAAATCTTAAGAGAATCTTGAAAGATTCGGAAGAAATTTTATTACCTATCAAGAAACACCCCAAAAATATAAGTCTTATTCGTAGACATCCTCAGAACTAGCATTGAGTTAGATATTTACGGCTTTTGTACACTACCTGGTTCGCGGAAACAAAACGGACGCACAACAAATGTTTGACAAAGTATCGCGTTCCGGAGCGGAATCGCGGTGGGAAGCGTCAGTGTACACAGTGCTAATAAACGGATACAGGCCCCTTGCAATTGTCGCGCCGTAACTGCACAGCAAAACACTGACGTTGTACGCACATGATCGAATAAACACATGCATTTTTCTAATAAAATAAATAAAGCAATCGTTACTTATATTGTAAGTCAATTGGCGAAAAGTGGCCAGTTACGTCGTTGCTCACGGTACAAACGTGACCTTAGTACGACACTCCTGCGCTGATTTAAGTGGTCCCGATGCACTTTAGATCTATATTGTAAATCTCGGTAAAGGTCACGGCGTACCCAGTTGAGGTGCATATATATGAAGACCCTTTTGTGCAAACTTGGAAGCTCTAAACAGGCGCTCAAAACAATTGCCGTTACAAAGTAAACCTATACTTGGTGACCTTTAGATACTTGCTCCAATAAAATTTCCCGATGAGGAGCACAGCAATTTCTTTATTGTAATGCTATAGGTATTATTTTGATTAAGGCACTGGGTATTACTGATTTAAATTATCGCAATCACCTGCACATTGGTGCCGATTCTCTTGTACACCGAACTAAACTAAACTATAACTAAAATTTCTTAGTTTTAGTTTAGTTATTCTTAAAAGCTATTCTGAAAACAAGATTCACTAAACTTAGAAACAATTTAGACACAACTATAATCGAGTTTGACAATCGCTAAGTTGAATAAACCATAGACCAAGATTTGTTGGGAAATAAAATAAAGACTGAACGAAATGATCCGAAATGCATAAAAACCTGAGTAAAATCATAATAATCATCTATTGTTTGTCAATAATGATTCAAATAAAATACAGAGAACATAATGACGGCGTCTTTATAGCATGATTATCTTGCTTTTTATTTCAGCGTAATAGAGCAAATGTTCTAATAAAAATGTGATCTCGAGAAAAGAAAATCCGGTTTGGTGTTCAGTAAGTTGAAAATCTCCAGTATTCTCGTCACCGCGCACCGTAGGAAAGCTCTATCAAGGACATCTTGAATTTGTCTGTTTGTTTGCCATATCAATTGGTTGGTGGCAAGAAACATATTTACTCTGGAGAGAAGAATAAAAAGTCCGTACAAATAAAATGGTACGGCATTGGGGGCGTCCTGGTGGATGACACCGAAAACTCGCGAAAGCGGGAAATTCAAAATCACATTTCTAGATAAGGTCTGTCCACGAAATCGAACTGGGAAACCGATGTTAATGATTGTGAAATATTACTGGTTGCAATTTTCCAGCTCCACTTTGGTGGTTAGGCAGCCATATTGTTTAAATTAACATAAAAGGTGAATAGGTAATCAATTCATGCTTGTAGAAATCTTTGAATTTTGACAAAAATAGCGTCATTAGCACCACGCTTAAATTTAAACTTTGCCATAACTTTTTAGTGTAGTAGCGCTATCTTATTCGTGAGCCATGGCGCCGGCAAATGTCAACCTTAACTGCTCGAACAGATGCGTGGTGATCGTAAAGCTCGATAAGTTTAGCCATAAAAATATTAACTTGCTCATTGACTGATCCAGAGGCAATCAGTCCAGCACCAATCTATATTATTGGCATCCTTGCAAAGATCATTCCACCAAAATTGCGTTGCATGAGATTCTTAGCTTTAGCCTTAGGTGGACGAATTTAATACGACAGAAAAATAAGGTAAAAAATAAGGAAAAATAAGTTCAGGGATTTAGTGGTGCCATGACTTATGCATTCATGTACAGACGCCAGCACATCAAGCTACTACAATCTGTCAAATTTCTTCAATAAATTTTCAACTTTAACCCAACAATATAAGGTTCAAGGTTGATTGAGAAAATTTGACAGTTTCGGGTAGCTTGATCTGCTGGCGTCTGTACGTTCTTACAGTTAAAGCTTGCCGGCATATCGTGGAAATGAGCCCGAATGATCTGAGCGTTAATGTGTATAACGTTAAAATTCTTAGGAACATCCGAACACTGCGCTGCAAGAGAAGAGTACTCATGAAACTGTCGTCGTCGTTACTTGTTATAGAGAAAAAACTACTACTATCACTGCTTTCATCGATAGACATAAATATTACCAGACTAATAAAAATAAATCGTATAAAGGCTCCTACAGACTGGTGCGATATCGCGGGCGCGACAATGGTCGCAATGCCTGTCGCACCAGTCAGTAGGAGCAATAACTAGTCCACCTGCCGGTTGCGTTATTCAATCAAAATAATTAAAACCTACTTACTCAGTCCGGGTAAAAAGAGTTAAACAAAAGCATATAAAAATAATATGTAACACATTTCAGATATAAAACAACAAGAAAACAAAACACGGTCTGCCATTCCACCTTTACGAAAAACGGAACGCACGGAATTAAACTGACATGGGTAATGACTGACACTGACAGCTGACAGTGACAAAATTGTTACCTCAATGCTTAAATCAATAGTTCAATACTGTACTTAGCACAGTACCGTAGACAGCACAGTACAAAACATTTATTATATTAATACCATAAAAATTACAGATATAAAATGTACATAATACCCCGACTTTGAATAAAACATCACAAAGAAATCACTGCTTCAAAAAAGCAGCACGCTTTAAGCTAGCGGTCCTCGCAGCAGCAACGGGACAGAAGCTGGCACATCCGTTATTGGATCACTCCGCTCGGGCTCACTGAGATTCGGCGCAATCTTGTCCAATTCAGCAAAGGTCTCAACCCGATGCCGCGAATCATTGGGGCCAAAGACATACACGCAGCCATCCTTAGTCCAGCTCTTGGTGACACCGCATATTTCTCTCGCAGCCAAGAACAGATCATGCCACCCCCTTTGTTAGGAACTTGGCTAATGGTGTTGCCTATAGCCTTTAATTTGGCTTTGGAAAACCAAATCTTATCCCAAAGCGCAAGACTGCCTAGCTTGAACAGGATAGGCCTGATTTTATTAGTTACTGCACGTCCCATCTGGTGACACCATGCAACAGCAAGATCTTCCTTGTACTCGTAGTACGCAGAATACGCGCATATTGACGTGGAGTTGCAGAAACCAGCCCGTTTTACGTATTACCTAAGATCTTCCTTCGTCCCTACATCTCAATTTGGTTGACACTGCGAGCAAGTAGGTCCACCTGTTGCCGAACACTGCTGAGAGCCTGTGTGATGAATGTCCAAACTCCTAAGAAGTTGTGGATGGGTGGGTGTGGTGATGGAGGGGCCTTCTGAAGTTTATCTTCAAAGGCGGACATCTATGTGTGAAACAACTCCTTTAATTTACTCAGAGTGCTTGTTAGAGGATCCATTGTGATGAAGTGAAGTGATAATAGATTGTAAGAGAATAATTATGAGATAACGCTACACAAGCAGGTACTATGAACTTTTAAAATATAGCTTATATAATTGTAAATAATGTTTCTATTAAATTATATTGAATTTCAAATAAGAGCAAATTAATTTTACTTTGTGTAACTGTTACAACTACCCACAAGTGACATTAAATATGTGCCTTGAATAACATGCGCTCATGCCAGCAGTTTTTTTTTTCTTGTGAAGTGTCTTTGTGGGTGCCAGGTATATTTAACTAAAGCTTACCCATACAATTTTGTGAAATTAATAAATTTAGAAAATAAGTAGCCTCTGCCCGGTGCGTTGCAGTAACTTAAATGAATTATTTATTTATCTATTGCTTCAGCAAACTCCTGATCTAGGGAGTCTAAATAATTTTCTTTCTTCTGCCATTTTCGACGGGTTAGAACAGTTTTGTAATGTCCAACTTAACTCTTTCTTGATATTTTCAAAAAAATTGTTATTTCATATTTCACAGAATCTGAAAAATGGATTTATCCACTTCGTTCCTAAATCTTATTGTAGTAGGCGGTATTGTATTCTAATACTTAACAATAATTTTATTATTAACTTTCTGGCAAATTGACAACGGCTTTTTAAATGATTTAAGATTTTCCAAACTCACAAGCATAGAATAGAATACTCTTTATTATGCAGACCATAAAAGTTGCAGAAATAAATGTTAAAAGTTTACATAGGGTGACACAATGGGTGGACTTATCGCTAAAAGCTACCTTTTACAGCCTTAGGATGGATTAAAGGGAGAAGACGAGAATACTACAGGTAGTCAGTGGTGTACCATTTACTTATACAATAATATACATACATAAAGCATACCCTTATCTATATGAATATATAAACAATAATAAACATGAAACAAGAGCAAGGAACTGTATTCTGTAATGATGATGTTTAAGGAGAGAGGAAGTATTTTTTTACCAGAATTTTAAAAGTGGACAAAGATTGAGCACACCATAACGACACGGGTAGGGCATTCCATAACCGAGTATGGTTATGGAATGCTTTACCCGTGTCGAGTCTTTTACAAGTCCCAAATCAACAAAAGCATCCCAACTTTCAAGAACTAGAAGAAAAATGTACTTTGTAAATTTTAGTTCATGACAACTAATTTTATTCCACACCTTTTTAATCGCGATTAAAAATAGTCGATTTAACCTAATCTTAGCTGAAAAACGTCAAATTCAGACTACCAAAATTGCGATTTTCATTAGATTGAATAACTAAAATGACATTAGTGCTGTCAAACTTTATTACAGTTAAGTTGTGTCACTTTAGTAAATTTCAGAATGGGAAACATCATTTGACAGGAATAAACTAAATTTTGGTGATTTTTAGTCTAGTTTAGAGAATTTTGTGACAACAGAATCGGCACTAATCCTAATTTTAGGTGAAAAACGTCAAATTCAGAATAGCAAAATTGCCATTTTCACTAAATTAAGTAACTAAAATGACATTAGTGCTGTCAAACTATAATATAGTTAAGTTGCGTCACTTTAGTCAATTTCAGAATGGGAAACGTCGTTTGACAGGAATAAACTAAATTTTGGTGATTTTTAGTCTAGTTTAGAGAATTTTGTGACAACAGAATCGGCACCAATATCAACTAATTTAATTTTAATAAACTATCACAGGGAAAGAGATTTGTTATGCACTTATTTTGCAATACATACATGTCCCGATTCAAAACTTTTCGGCTTTCATACACAAACATTATAATAGTCGCGTCAATGAGTACATAAAACAGGCAATATTCATAAGTCCTCAAGAACAGCTCAGATTTTGATGTTTTATATTTTTCAAAAACAGAAACCTTTGGAGCGGGGACGGAAGTGCTGTTGAAATCAGTGCTCTTAGTGGAATGCCTCATTATTTATATTGTTTAAACAATATCTATGATATTTATGCAGATTTTTTTTTTATATCGCACTATCCGTTAAAAAGTTCAATCAACTCAGCCTATAGCAGTCCACTGCTGGACATAGGCCTCTCCCAGGCTGCGCCACAACACCCTATCCTCCGCTTTCCGCATCCAGTCTGTCCCAGCCACCTTTTTAAGGTCGTCGGTCCATCTAGCTGGGGGGCGCCCCACACTACGCTTGCCGATACGCGGTCTCCACTCAAGAACACGTCTGCTCCACCGGCCATCGATCCTTCGACAAACATGGCCAGCCCACTGCCACTTCAGCTTGCTTAGTCTGCAGGCTATGTCGGTAACTCCGGTTCTCTTCCGGATAACTTCATTCCTGATCTTATCCTTCAAAGAAACTCCGAGCATAGCCCGCTCCATAGCACGCTGAGTGACCTTAAATTTGTGGACCAGCCCGACTGTTAGTGTCCACGTTTCGGCACCGTATGTCATAACGGGCAGGACGCATTGGTTGAAGACCCTAGTCTTCAAACACTGCGGGATTGACGACGAGAAGACTTGACGAAGTTTTCCAATCGCTGCCCAACCCAACTGGATCCTTCTGTTGGCTTCCTTCTCAAAGTTGTGCCTACCAAGCTGGAAAACTTGCCCTAGGTAGACATACTCCTTCACAACTTCGAGAAGCGACCCTTCGATGTGGATTGGACTCAGCAAGACGTGCGAATTGTACATGACTTTCGTCTTGTCCAAATTCATGCCGAGGCCAACCCGCCGAGAGGCTCCATTTAGGCTGTGCAGCATCTGGTCTAACTGTTCCAGCGTCTCTGCCATTATGACGATGTCATCGGCAAAACGAAGGTGTGAGATGTACTCGCCGTTTATGTTGATACCCTGTCCAGTCCAGTCCAGCGTCTTAAAGAAGTCCTCCAACGCATTGGTGAACAGTTTCGGGGATATCACATCCCCCTGTCTCACCCCCCTGAGTAGTTGGATGGGGCTGGTTTCCTTATCCTGGACCTGGACAGTCATCGTTGCAGCGTCATACAAACACCTCAACACTTCGATGTAGCGCCAGTCAATTCGACATCGTTGCAGAGAGGCCAGAACTGCCCAAATTTCGATGGAGTCGAAGGCTTTTTCGTAGTCCACAAATGCCATACACAGCGGCTGATTGTACTCTTCGGTCTTCTGCACAATCTGCCGAACAGTATGGATGTGGTCTACGGTACTGAAGCCTTTTCGAAAACCGGCTTGTTCTGGTGGCTGGAAGTCGTCAAGTCTCCTGGCGAGACGGTTCGTGACGACCCTCGAGAACAGCTTGTATACGTGGCTCAGAAGTGAGATGGGTCTATAGTTCCTCAGCAAGGTTTTGTCGCCTTTTTTGAAGAACAGAACCACCGCACCTCTGCTCCACGCTTCGGGCGTTGTACCCTCTTGGATGACGGAGTTAAAGAGACTCGCTAGCTCTCTCAGGACTGGAGCCCCGCCCGCGTTAAGGAGCTCTGTCGTTATTCCGTCATCACCAGGCGCCTTGTTGTTCATTAGCTGCTCGAGAGCCGCCATAATCTCGCAGTGGTCGACATCCGGGATGTCCTCCGTGTAGTGGCGCGTTAATCCGGCTCGATGGTCATCTTCACTATGCGCCGCTGGTTTTGCCGTCCGCGTTGAATATAAGTGTCCGTAAAAATCCTCGACTTCCTCGAGTATCTCGGACTTCGAAGTCACAATTCTACCATCGGCAGTTTTCAGTTTCGTCAGATGGGACCTCCCTAAATGCTGAGCGAACACTTTCGACCCTCGGTTTTGCTCAATCGCGACCATAATGTCACGGGTGTTGGAGCACCGAAGGTCACGTCGCGTCAGCTTTCTAATTTTTAGGTTTAAGGCCCTCTTATCTGACGAAGACGGCTGCGTGGATGGCAACCCTCGTCTTTCCCTCATAAGTCCGAGAGTCTCCGAGGAAAGTTTGGACACCTTACTTTTCCGCTGCGACGGGAAAAGTCTGCGGGACACGTCGCGTAGTGTTTTGACCACCTCGTCGGCTTTCTCGTCGACAGTGCTTGTGGTTTCCAGTAGGGCGAATCGATTTTGAAGTTCCAGTTGGAACTTTTCGGATCCAAGAGCGGTTTGGAGCTGCGTAGGTCGGAGAGTAGGCCTCATCATTCGGATTCTCTCAGCTCGAAAATCGATATTTAGAGTGCCTCGAACAAGCCTGTGATCGCTTCCGGTATTAAACCTGCTGATCACGGAGACATCTCTAAATATGTGCCTCTTATCCGTCATAATGAAGTCTATCTCATTCCTTGTCACGTTATCGGGGCTCTGCCAGGTCCACTTCCTTTGGGGCTTCTTCTCAAAGAACGAATTCATCAAGAAGAGCCCCTGTGACTCTAAAAAGTTGACCAGCATTTGCCCCCTGTGATTCCTGCGCCCCAAACCAAACTGTCCGACTTTCGATTCGCCGCGTTCTTGTACTCCCACTTTGGCATTGAAGTCTCCCATAACAACGTTGTAGTGGGCCTTACCGTGCATTGCCTTGGCAATGTCCTCGTACATGGCCTCAGCTGTGTCGTCAGAGCATGTCGAAGTCGGTGCATATACCT
Source organism: Tiliacea citrago (assembly GCA_963921375.1). Lineage (NCBI taxonomy): Eukaryota > Metazoa > Arthropoda > Insecta > Lepidoptera > Noctuidae > Tiliacea > Tiliacea citrago. The sequence goes on from OY992780.1 coordinate 28,080,638, forward strand.
GTATCACTTTCAGGTAGTACCTGTCAGTGAGTCTTAGTACAAGGTATGCTACCCGTGTCGACACACTACTGATTTCCACAACGCTGTTAGTGAGTTCCTTGTTCACAAGAAAACCGATACCGCCTTGGGAGAGCTGATCACCTTCGCGGAAGTAGAATAGGTGGCCTGACTCCAGGGTTATCGTGTCCTCCCCCTGTCTTCGGACTTCAGATAACCCCAGTATATGCCAGTTAATGCGACCTAACTCTTACCTCAAGTTCGGCGAGGTGATGGTCCAGCCTCATCGAACGTCCATTGTACGTAGCCAGATGTAGTCGTCGTTGGTAGCCTGCCGTAACCCGGGGATTCTTCGCACCCCCCGTCCCGCCGTTACCGTGACCGCTACCTTGACCAGGAATAGCGGGACCACCGGGAACTGGGGGCCGTTGTTTTTGCACTTTTTTCATATGGGAGGTTTAATGCCCGTAGTCACCACGCTGGACAAGCGGGTTGGTGACCGCAGTGCCAATCCTTTCGCAACGATGACGCTGCTGCCCGTCATCGCTCTGGTGAATTTAGGTTGGCTTGTTAGATGGTTATACCGCCACCGATCGGTCGCCAGCCGGTAAAAAGTTACAAAAACATATATTTATATATTTTTTTATAGTTATTATAAATAGTTTCAAATTATTATATATTATATTATATTTCGTCAATAAATTGAGGCCTCCATCCAAGGTTTAACTTAAAACTAACTTAAAAAATCCGGCCAAGTGCGAGTCGGACTCGCGCACGAAGGGTTCCGTACCACTATCTATAAAAACGACAAAAAAATCATGTTTTTGTATGGGAGCCCCTTTAAATATTTGTTTTATTTTAATTTAATTATTTATTTTTAAAGTGAATATATAACTAAATATTCTGTGAATATTTCAAGCGTCTACCTGTTGCTGTTATCAATATAGAGCAAAAAACTCACGTTTGTTGTATGGGAGCCCCCTTAAATATTTATTTTATTCCGTTTTTTAGTATTTGTTGTTATAGCGGCAACAGAAATACATCATCTGTGAAAATTTCAACTGTCTAACTATCACGGTTCATGAGATACAGCCTGGTGACAGACAGACGGACGGACGGACAGACAGACAGACAGACAGACGGCGGAGCCTTAGTAATAGGGTTCCCGTTTTACCCTTTGGGTACGGAACCCTAAAACGGCAAAAAAAATTTGTTTGTTGTATGGGAGCCCGCCTTAAATATTTGTTTTAATTTAATTATTTATTTTTAAAATGAATATATAACTAAATATTCTGTGAATATTTCAAGCGTCTACCTGTTGCCGTTATCAATATCGAGCAAAAACGAGCACAAAAATCACGTTAGTTGTATGGGAGCCCCCTTAAATATTTATTTTATTTTGTTTTTTAGTATTTATTGTTATAGCGGCAACAGAAATACATCATCTGTGAAAATTTCAACTGTCTAACGATCACGGTTCATGAGATACAGCCTGGTGACAGAAGGACAGACAGACAGCGGAGCCTTAGTAATAGGGTTCCCGTTTTACCCTTTGGGTACGGAACCCTAAAAACTATGCGACTGCACGGGCGTCGCTGGGGGAGGCCAGCAGGGGATGGGCTGGATCGGATTAATATTCGGGGACAAAATTGCCTCAGTGCTGGTGGCGCTATTACTCTCCTGGAGGAGGGTTGTGGCGTCATCTGGAATTGAGAGGGTATGCCTCAGTCGGCGAACGCACTTATCATACCACACGCCGGAGGGAGAGTATCGGTCGGCTGTCACAATCAGGGATTTGGGGTTCTTGATAGCGGAGTCGAAGAAACGCTTTCAGAGGCGTTTCATGACTGCTGGATGACTGCCCCCGTCTATGTTCGCGACCTGCGAACACAGAAGGGGGCTCCCGTGACCTTTCTAAGGAAACGGTTCTGGAGGGTCTGCATCCTATGCAGGTGGTTTGGCTTAGCGTGTGCGAAGACGACGCAAGCATAAGTCATAATGGGACGGATGACCGCGGAGTAGATGCGCAATTTGCAGTTGAGTGACAATTTACTGCGTGCGGTCAGTATGAATTGGAGCTTACCGAGAGGAGACACGCAAAGGAGGCTCGTTCGCGTGCCTCCTTGATGTGCTCACTGAACGATAGGTGACGGTTGAGGATCACACCTAGGTATATGGCTCGCTTCTCCCAGGGGATCGGCTTGTCATAAATAGAGATCGGGCTGGGGGGGGGGGGGGGGGGGAATGGGGGAATGAGGCGGCGCGATCTCGAGAAGAGGACCGCCTGGCTTTTATCGGGACTAATACTAACCGAAGTAAGTAGTAAAAATATAAAACTAGTCGAACATCTGATCTTCGATCTTGATAATACATAATAAATAAGCAGAAATAAATATATGGAACTTATGCACGTAACGCATACATATTTTTCATGATGTTTATATTTTTGATTTAAATATCTCTATATAAATAATTCCGTCCCCACTCCAAAAGAATTCTGATTTTAAACAATTTAAAAAAACATTTGTTTTAATCATCAAAATTGGAGCTGGTCTTGAGAACTTTAGACCAAAAGGCTTCGTTGACGCGACTATAAATATAAAATCAAATGAGACATAAGTGCCTTACTTAGACAATTTTCTTGACTCAGAACGACAAATCGTTCAATAGCTAGTCGTCTGACAGGGCATGCTATCTGGAACAGTCTAGTTATTATTCAATAAGCTTTAAATACCGTTTTAATATTTTATATTCTAAAAATACTCGTGAAATCGTATCAATTCTTAAAATAAGTATGTCCCAATTACGAGGGCGGCACTGAAAATTTCGGGAATCAAGTTAGTGACACAACATTACTATTTAAAAATGTATTTATTGCTTTTCGAAGTATTCTCCGCGAAATTTGACACATTTTTCCATACGATGAAACCAATCATTGAAGCAACCATTCCATTCGGAAGTAGGGGTCTCCAAAATGGCCGTTTTGTAGGCGTCCACAGCTTCTTCAGGTGATGAAAATCTCTGTCCACGCAATTTATTCTTTATTTTAGGGAAAGTATAGAAATCATTAGGGCTTAGGTCGGGGCTGTACGGCGGATGGTCTAATAATTATATGTTTTCTTGCTCTAAAAACTCTTTTGTTCTGTGCGCGGTGTGAGAACTCGCATTGTCGTGATGGAGGATGATGCGGCGGTTGCAGTTCTCTTTACGGAGTTCAGAAACGACCTGTGGCAAACAAATGCTAGCATACCATTCTGCATTAACCGTTCTTTGTCCCTCAAGAGGAATAGTCGTAACATGCCCGGTTTTGGAGACAAACGTGGCCACCATTTTTTTTGCAACACTCCGTGAACGAACAATTTTTGTTGGCTTTAACTCATTTTCGAACACCCAAACTCGTGACTAGTTTTTTGTTTCGGGTTCGTACGCGTATATCCAAGATTCGTCACCTGATACAATGTTGTATACAGCATTTGAGGATCCTGCGTGGAATCTTTCGAGAGTTCTGACGCACCAAGTAACGCGAGCCGCTTTTTGCTCTTCACAGAGCGAATGCGGTATCCATCGGGAAAACAACTTTTTTACACCTAATTGTTCATGCAAGATTATTTGTATTTGACTCATGCCAATGTCTAAAGTTGCCTGAATTTCGCGGTATGTCACATGTCGATCTTCCTCAATCAGCTTACGCACAGCATCAACGTTTTCTTGGGTGACTGCAGTTTTTGGACGACCTTGACGGGGATCATCACTGAGCTTGACACGTCCACGTTGAAATTCAGCAAACCAGCGATAAATTGTGGTTTTGGATGGGGCTTCATCACCAAATGCAGAAATCATCCGGCCAACACACTGTTTTTGTGTTAAACCAGTTCGAAAGTCATAATAAATCATCGCTCTTGAATTTTGTCGAGTCAATTCCATTTTCTCAACGACTAAACAAGTTTGACAAAACCTTGTGACAAGACCGAGAATCTTTTTTTAAATAAATAAATGGTATTTGATTTTTAAAACCAAAGAGTTTTCAATTAAAAAGATTTTAATATGACAGGAACAGTGGAAATATTCCATTCCCGATACTTTTAGTGCAGCCCTCGTAAGACGATAATTCGAGTTGAAAAATGTAGCTTCATATTTTCACTTCGTGCAATGTTAAAAGCCCGATGCCCATCAAGATTTTTTTAGTTGGAGCAAAAATCGTTCCGACACTAACTTTAAAGAATTTCCACATTTCGTTTTGAGAGTTGACGGGCAGCTTCTGGTGGACAAGTTTTAAGTTATAACTAGCGATCGGATATTCGGATGCATATTTACCTAAAGTTATTTTTTTAGTAATGAAAGTATGGAAACGGCTTCTTAAAATATACTTTTTTTCCGGAATCACGGAGTTTTATTAATAACAGCGTGTATACATTTTTGTATACATAAGCATAACAAATATTTCTTATCTATTTAGAGCTAGGCAAGAATAGTTGAAAATATAACACTCAAAAAAATACTATTCTTTCTTTAAAGCTTTTTAATCTAAAATGTGTTTATTCGTCCGCATACACAGTACAAAAGAGTAGTTATTAAAATTTAGTCGGTCCTGGAAACCGACACTGTACCCATACCGAAGCGCACTCCATACTAGTCGACTCTCAAACTTTAGGTAAATATGCATCCGAATATCCGATCTCTGGTAATAACAGACTACATAATTATTCAAGTTTTTTTATTTAGGTACTCAACGCCATTCGCGGCAGAAAATGAAACAATTAATAAGAAAAAACAATATGTCGTAATTTCTGATCATATAAAAATTACAATGTTTAAACACAGCGATCACAGGGAATTTGATTAAAACGATTGTAGGTAACTACTTACTGACCGATTTAAATTATGAATATCGCTGGAAAATTTCAGGTAGATAGACAGTCGCTCCATGTAAAATACAAGCTGCATCCGGTTAGACTGAAAGCCGACCCCAACGTAGTTGGGAGAAAAGGCTAGGCAGATTGATTGAATCGCTGGAAAAATTGATTGGGAGAGTACACAGTATAGTTTAGTTTACTATCGGAATGTCACAAGTATGGGTAGATGACTGTACCTACCTACTCGACAGCAGTGCATGTACAAAAACTGCAAGTTAGTTTCCTAACACATCAAGAGGGCAAGTGTATAGAAATCAATAACGTTGTGAGTGACGTAGGTACCTCAGACCTTCCAGACAGGTTATAACGTAAACGGACATAGACAGACCGAATGACCGTCGGTAATTGCATCGGACAGAGTATTCTAGCCTAATGTGTTATCTGGCTTAGGGCTGTTTTCATCAGTCACGATATTGTTTTTCCGAGAAATAAAATTTACGTCTGACAGTTTTTTACGGAAAACCGGCCAAAAATCGAAAAATTGCAGGAAAGACTTATACTAGGTATACGTTTGGTTGAACACGCCCTTACTCGTAGATATAGGAACCTACTACGCTTTGGAATGGGCAACTCCCTTCATCGTTCTGACTGACCGACTACTCCTTGGCAATTGAAAAATGCCTGTAATTGATTTAATTTAAATAAATGTTTTGAGTTTGCCGCTAGAGCTGTTTCCACCGCCCATTTATTTTCTTTTTCGAGAAAGTTCGGACTTTAGTTTTAAGAGGATAAGCACATATTTTCTGGAGTCCGCTTTGTGTCCTCGAAATATGTTACGCCGAATAACGCAGCGCCAAAGGGTTGCAATTACGAATAATGTAATGACGAAGCAACGAATATCAATACATCGAAAACATTTGATAACGAATCACGGAACAACGAATGCACGTTACAACGAAAAACTTCACACCTGACTACGCAGCCTCGAAATAATGTAACAACGAACGTATCAACGACAGCAAAATAGAAAAACAAAACAATAAATTGGTACTAAGTACTAATAATTTGGACGTAATATTAGGTAGGTAATAGTTACTGAAATTTTGCTAAAATTTTCGTTATGCTAACGTAATAGTGTTCTTATTGATCTACTAGTTTAATATCCCTAATAAGGGTAAGTTAGTAATAAATCAGTAAATTCTGGTAATAAATAATTTTAATACCAAGCAACTTGTAAGAAAATTGAATACTTAAATTGTTAACTATAAAATAATGTTTTAAGAGATCCGTACTCTTGACTCACGACTTTCCAACAAGGGGCCGTCCGTTCGTCCATCACCCGTCTGTCACATGGCAGTATCTATGTAACCGAAATTGTAATATTTACAGAATACCGATTACTATGATCGGTTATTAATAAAGAAATCAAAAGTCAAAATGGCAACAATGGTACGGAACCCTTAATGCGCGACGCTGGCTCGAAGTTGGCAAATAATGCTTAATACTTTATATCAAGGTTTAAAATAGCATAAATAAGCAAATCCATTGAAAATCGTTGTAATGTCCAAGCTCTTTTTTTTTTCAAAATATGTTTTTATGTTCTCGTCTCTTATCTTTCTTTATTGCCCGTCCCCGTTGTGTTGTTTCTTGGGACTGTGAACAGTTTATCTAATAAAAATTCTGTATTTTTTGTTCTTTACTGAATGCTTCAATGGTTTTAATTAAATTCAATTTCTTTCAACCTAGCAGGCCGTTCCAGCGGTAATGCCATGACTGAACACTATTTTGAGTACTAGGATAACAGGTCCCAATACAACTATTTACTGGCCATAAAAGAAAAGGAAAGTGGTGGCGTTTATTAAATTTTGTTTTACGAGGGCTGCACTAAAAGTATCGGGAATGGAATATTTCCACTGTTCCTGTCATATTAAAATCTTTTTAATTGAAAAGTCCTTGGTTTTAAAAATCGAATACCATTTATTTATTTAAAAAAAGATTCTCGGTCTTGTCACAATGTTTTGTCAAACTTGTTTAGTCGTTGAGAAAATGGAATTGACTCGAGAAAATTCAAGAGCGATGATTTATTATGACTTTCGAAGTAGCTTAACACAAAAACAGTGTGTTGACCGGATGATTTCTGCATTTGGTGATGAAGCCCCCTCCAAAACCACAATTTATCGCTGGTTTGCTGAATTTCAACGTGGACGTGTCAAGCTCAGTGATGATCCCCGTCAAGGTCGTCCAAAAACTGCAGTCACCCAAGAAAACGTTGATGCTGTGCGTAAGCTGATTGAGGAAGATAGACATGTGACATACCGCGAAATTCAGGCAACTTTAGACATTGGCATGAGTCAAATACAAATAATCTTGCATGAACAATTAGGTGTAAAAAAGTTGTTTTCCCGATGGATACCGCATTCGCTCTGTGAAGAGCAAAAAGCGGCTCGCGTTACTTGGTGCGTCAGAACTCTCGAAAGATTCCACGCAGGATCCTCAAATGCTGTATACAACATTGTATCAGGTGACGAATCCTGGATATACGCGTACGAACCCGAAACAAAAAACCAGTCACGAGTTTGGGTGTTCGAAAATGAGTTAAAGCCAACAAAAATTGTTCGTTCACGGAGTGTTGCAAAAAAAATGGTGGCCACGTTTGTCTCCAAAACCGGCCATGTTACGACTATTCCTCTTGAGGGACAAAGAACGGTTAATGCAGAATGGTATGCTAGCATTTGTTTGCCACAGGTCGTTTCTGAACTCCGTAAAGAGAACTGCAACCGCATCATCCTCCATCACGACAATGCGAGTTCTCACACCGCGCACAGAACAAAAGAGTTTTTAGTGCAAGAAAACATAGAATTATTAGGCCATCCGCCATACAGCCCCGACCTAAGCCCTAATGATTTCTATACTTTCCCTAAAATAAAGAATAAATTGCGTGGACAGAGATTTTCATCACCTGAAGAAGCTGTGGACGCCTACAAAACGGCCATTTTGGAGACCCCAACTTCCGAATGGAATGGTTGCTTCAATGATTGGTTCCATCGTATGGAAAAATGTGTCAAATTTCGCGGAGAATACTTCGAAAAGCAATAAATACATTTTTAAATAGTAATGTTGTGTCACTTCCTTGATTCCCGAAATTTTCAGTGCCGCCCTCGTAAGTAGTTCCTAGCTTGCGTACTGTTTATAGGTTCCATAAACATAATACTTGGAAAACCAGTCTGTGACTGCCGCAGCTTCTTTAGGTAAGACTTTTTTCTTTAATAGGTACGTCAAAAGCCTTGGGAATCTGGTGGAAATGGCTTTAAAAAAGCTAAAGCGGCCATTTTGTGGGCAAACTCCGTTGATTCTCCGAATATTTTGGTTAGACCAGGGGGTCTACTCCCTAAGCACGAAGTCCGTTGTGTCGGCCTTCGTTACGGGCGTTTCCTACTCCTTATCACCTTCGGACGGATGATTCGTTTTGGGCCCGAACGAAGAATGAATGACAACACGATTTGACAGCTGTCCCTAATCCCGATACGTTTTTGCCCGTCCGAAAAGTTTAACTTGACATTTGTTTTCCACACTTTTTGCTGCAGTGATTGGGGCTATTTTACAACATATATAATTAAATTAAAATAAAATAAGTTAGCCTTCCCGCCTAGTACGAACTCTGACTGACATTTCATTTGAACATTGCCGTCAAAAACAAAATAGGCAAAGGTATCAACAGGATAATGCCGGTTTCGGAACAAACATGGCAAAATAATTCAATTCTATATTTAGACATAATAAAAAGTATATTGTTAAAAATGCGGTCGCTTCTAACGAGAAAAATATTAATTTTTGATTATTTCAACCTGAAAACCACAAAATAAGTAAACCGGTAATCGACCGGTAAAATTGCGCAACTCTATAGTCATGCGTCATTCGTTCACGAAGATTGTCTATGATTCCGTTGGAAACTGATGAATCCGAAATCATTAGGGAGTAGGGTTCACTGCGACGTATCGGACTACTGTCGAACAGGCCCGTCGCTTCGTTTACGGACTTAGGGAGTAGACCCCCAGCTCATTGAATATGCTTTGTGTGAGATGGCAATAACAACACTTGTGTTTGCTTTGGGGAAATACTTGTTTGACTTTATTAATGGACGCTTTCTCAAAATCTATTATAATTACTTTAGGTAGTAAATCTATTCGAATACTCGCTGCTCGAGACTTTAGTAGCTCGAGATATAAAATATAATTCCTCTCGCTTATATTAGATAGAAGAACCTTTTGCGTGCTTCTTTGCTCTCCGATCATTCCGAGCATTGTGTAAATCTTATAAAATGTGAAATGTCGTGTCGGCTATTGAAGAAACGGCCTTTATATCCATTGTATTTCTCGTATGGTTTCGTATACAAAACTCGGATTGCTATTAAAAATGTCGAGGCAGTTTTTTTTTGTATCCTATTTATAATATCTCTCGCCTTCTCATCCACCAGACATAATACAAAAAGTCCTAGAAAAGCGCCGACTTAGAAGAATAAGGCATCAATCTCGTCATCCTCTCGATAAACTCAATTTCAACAAGGCAGCAAAGGAGTTGAAGGCTGTAGTCCTCGTCTACGAACTCAATGTTGACAAGGAACCTACAGATGATGTCACCTACGGGGGTTGGCGCGAACTCGCTCTGCCTAAGCCCCTGAATAACATTATTTACTGTAATTGAAATTATTTACTGTTATAAAAGTAACCGCTATTGTGGAATGGGCAATGGTTTTTTGTAAGGTTATTTAAAATTAGTAGTATTTCGGTTTTAGTTATTCAAATAATCAAATCACTCAATTTTTATGTAGCACTACAAATTGGCATCCACAAGTACGTTTTCTGACCACAAACTGTGCATTTTCATCAAATTGTATGGGAACTGACTGACAAATTGTAGGAAAGGTAAACGTTTTCTAAGCTGATAAACTGCTTTTCTTAGTAACATTTTTGTCAGATAACAAAAACAAAAAATATTTCATCTCAACATTCCCACAATAAAATTATTTTCTTTTCTTTGGAATTTTATTCAATAAATATTATTTACACTTCTCTTAAAGAGAAATATTTTCTTTATAACCCTCTTAGTTATAATAAATACTTTACCTAGTCCTTTCTTTTTTAGCAATATTAACAATCTTACTAATAAAGGTCTTAAACACTTCTTTCTCCTTAACAATAAATTAAATAATTTTGAAATTACAGTTCACTTCATGAATATGAAAATGACAAGGTAATACTGCAACCGAATGGTGTAATAACAATTTGACACTAACGATACTACCTTTTGTGTAAATTTTAAAGTTCAAAAGTTCTTCTTCTGTGCCTATTTAAAATAAATTTTATTTTGAAGTTAAACCCTTCAATTGCAGCAGTAAGAGTGATTTTCTTGGTTCACATGTTACTTCTGTAGTTGACCATACCTATTTATATGACTAAGAGAATTATACTTGACTACTGGAAGGAAACATTGCTACAAACCTTTGTTGAACGCCTTCCACCTTACAATGAGACCCACCTGGGAGTTCTGGAATGCACTCACCGTTACATAGTTAGCGTTGATGTAGTCCCTCTCACAACGCTTCAAGACAACCCGGGTGTGATCGAATGGGTTTACGTCGCGGTAGCGGTTTAGAGGCTTGTTCTGTGGTTGCTTAGCTTCGTTCCAGCTGTGACGGTACTGTTGGCAGTCAATCCCGATCTTCTGTTGGGCAAAGTTTGGAGGTATTAGTGAAAGTGAATCAGTACAACTAAGGAAATGGTGTCCTATCGAATAAGTGTAGGGGGTTTCATTTGATATTACTTTAGTTATTTAAAATGTAAGTCTAAAATGCAGTGAGGTTCTAAGAATATTTTATTTTGAATGTTGTATTGCATATCAAATGTTATATCTTCCATTTGAAATGGATGGACGAATTCTTATCGGTAGGTACCATAATGACATAAACCTAAACCTCGAGTTAATTAGAATAGTAGATCAATCTTCCATACCATGTTACATACGAGGGCTGCACTAAAAGTATCGGGAATGGAATATTTCCACTGTTCCTGTCATATTAAAATCTTTTTTATTGAAAACTCCTTGGTTTTAAAAATCGAATACCATTTATTTATTTAAAAAAAGATTCTCGGTCTTGTCACAAGGTTTTGTCAAACTTGTTTAGTCGTTGAGAAAATGGAATTGACTCGAGAGAATTCAAGAGCGATGACTTATTATGACTTTCGAACTGGTTTAACACAAAAACAGTGTGTTGACCGGATGATTTCTGCATTTGGTGATGAAGCCCCATCCAAAACCACAATTTATCGCTGGTTTGCTGAATTTCAACGTGGACGTGTCAAGCTCAGTGATGATCCCCGTCAAGGTCGTCCAAAAACTGCAGTCACCCAAGAAAACGTTGATGCTGTGCGTAAGCTGATTGAGGAAGATCGACATGTGACATACCGCGAAATTCAGGCAACTTTAGACATTGGCATGAGTCAAATACAAATAATCTTGCATGAACAATTAGGTGTAAAAAAGTTGTTTTCCCGATGGATACCGCATTCTCTCTGTGAAGAGCAAAAAGCGGCTCGCGTTACTTGGTGCGTCAGAACTCTCGAAAGATTCCACGCAGGATCCTCAAATGCTGTATACAACATTGTATCAGGTGACGAATCCTGGATATACGCGTACGAACCCGAAACAAAAAACCAGTCACGAGTTTGGGTGTTCGAAAATGAGTTAAAGCCAACAAAAATTGTTCGTTCACGGAATGTTGCAAAAAAAATGGTGGCCACGTTTGTCTCCAAAACCGGCCATGTTACGACTATTCCTCTTGAGGGACAAAGAACGGTTAATGCAGAATGGTATGCTAGCATTTGTTCGTCACAGGTCGTTTCTGAACTCCGTAAAGAGAACTGCAACCGCCGCATCATCCTCCATCACGACAATGTGAGTTCTCACACCGCGCACAGAACAAAAGAGTTTTTAGAGCAAGAAAACATATAATTATTAGACCATCCGCCGTACAGCCCCGACCTAAGCCCTAATGATTTCTATAGTTTCCCTAAAATAAAGAATAAATTGTGTGGACAGAGATTTTCATCACCTGAAGAAGCTGTGGACGCCTACAAAACGGCCATTTTGGAGACCCCAACTTCCGAATGGAATGGTTGCTTCAATGATTGGTTCCATCGTATGGAAAAATGTGTCAAATTTCGCGGAGAATACTTCGAAAAGCAATAAATACATTTTTAAATAGTAATGTTGTGTCACTTCCTTGATTCCCGAAATTTTCAGTGCCGCCCTCGTACCACAGAAAATACATGTATTAGGTAGCATGCGTGTTATAGTTGGAATTGGGACCTATACAATTTGCAAGTCCAATGTACCTATCAGTATTCTGTATTTACTATTGCAGGAATCATTAATTGATTTTCAGAAAGCTCTGTGGCTGTGACGCTGAGCCAGGTCGGGGTCGGCGAAGAGGGGGGGTGGACATAAGGGGAGGGGATATACGCGCTGTAATTACGTGGTGAAGACCGGGTCTGGCTAGGTTCGCAAGAGGGGGTGAGGGGACGAGGGGATGCAGCTTTCCCTGAAAATACAGGTTCGCGTAGTCTAAGTCGTAGCTTCAGGGAGGGATAAAAAATGGCGTCGAGAGCGAAAATTAAAGTACACATATTTATGATTTTTTCTAGAGCTTTCCAGTAAGGTTTAAAGTAAAATTAGGACATAGAGAATGTATTGTCTTGTTATTCATTTTCATGAAAACAAAAAAATGATGAAAGATTTTAATGCATAAAGGTCGTATTTTTTTAGATTAAAAGTTTGTTTTTTACTTTTTTCCATGAAGGAAATTTTGTTAGGACTGCCTCGTCGGTCTAGTGTCGCAAGCACTACTGCTGAGCATGAGGTCTTGGGTTCGAATCCCGGGTTGGGCAGTGTTATTGGGTTTTTAAATCAGGAATTTCTCAGTAGCAGCCCGGAGTACGGATTTGTGCCCGGTTAATGACAATAGGCTAGCCCCCTATTACATGGGACTTAAATATAATTCGCGAAATGATGGTGTACTATAGGTGTACCTTCGGGGAACACAGCCATGATGTTATGTTATCACACTAATATTATAACTAAAGGTGAAATTTTGTGAGTGTGCGTGTGTGTGTATGTTTGTTACTTCTTCACGCTCAAACGGCTGGACCAATCTTGATAAAATTTTGTATGGAGGTAGCTGACACCCTGGATTAAGTCATAGGCTACTTTTTATCCCGATATTCCCACGGGGTCGAGACTTACGCAGATGAAACCGCGGGGCGCAGCTAGTGTAAAATAAAATGAAGTTGTTTTATACAAGGATGGACCACATTTTGTTCCTAATCCCCAATATGCAGTCTTACTGGGTGAATGTTAACAAGCTAAAACTTTATTTGAAGAAAGCTTTTTCTCTTTATACAATGTACAATAGTATTTGTCATTTTTGGTTAGCGGAAAAAATTACTTTTAATAGAAATGGCTTTTTTTATTTAATAATTGCTTTAGTGAAGTAGAATGATGACTGTGGTGAAGAATAATAATGATTTATTTAAAAATGAGGTAGAAATGAAAGTATCTTTCAGTATAGTATTGTTTATTATCCTCAACCTGATGCATTACCTAGAGTATGCTATGGCATAAATTAATGTAATAAATTTTTGTTAATTAGATACATTAACTTTCTGGTGTTAAAATATTCAAATAATAGACAAATTCTCAAAACATAAATATTTATACATATAATAGGAATGCAGCTCAGGCTCTGCAGATATGGAAGAGTAACTAAAACACTATACAGTACATGGGATAATAGTTGCAATACACAGAAGTCTTCAAAGGCAGGCCTAGACGTATGTCTTCAATAGTAACCAACGCAATTACAAAAAAATAACAACAAAAAAAGTAAGTCTAAAAAACAATTATAACAAGTTAATGAAAACAACTAAATAAAATAGCAAATGCACTAATTGCTATGCCACGGCTAAAATCCGCAAGCAAAATCAATTACTTTTCGTATCAAGACCTGAAATGCAGAAAAGTTTCAAGAAATCGCGAGTCGAATTAAGTTCGCAGAAATTGTTATTAGTTTTAGCGCGTGGCACAGACAACCGCGTTCCACCTACGCAACATACCTGATAGACCAGGGCCCAAGCATTCTTGGAGACGATGTCCAAATACTCCTCCTCAACTTTGTTGGTGTACACGTTGTTTTGACTCATTGTTGAAGTTGTTTCCTTCTTTTGCTCACTCATAACGAAGTATTGTTTGGGTATCGGATACCGCTAACAGTACAAGTTTGGAAGTTACTAACAATTGAAACAGGTGTATGATATTTTGTAGATATAGGATGTGCCCAATGCAGGTGGTATGCAAGACTTATTACGACCCGTAACAAACAACTATTCCAGCGACGAAATCAGAATGATTTAGTTTTGGATAGCGGCCTTCGACATGAGTGCACCGCTGTCGGATTTAGTGTTGTCAGATTTTGTTTACAAAATCTCTGCTTTACTAAAATTCTACCATGGTAGTTTTTGATTATCTGTATATAATAAAAATCATTTATTTAAGGTTCTTGGCGGGAAAGTGCAGCGTCATGTTTAGCAGTTTTGATTTATTTTATAAAATTGGTGTTTAGCCAAATATTAATGTGTAATAATGGTGGATTATTAGCCATTAAGTGTTCGTGAACGTGCAATAACAAAATAATAGGCCCGGTCGCTACACTATTTACGTCCCGATGGACAATCGCGACGTAACTAGTGAAGGAACCATACAACTTGGTACTCGATACTCACGTTAGATCGATAAAGTTAAAATTAATGTCAAAACGGGCTTATTATTTTTTGACAAGATGCAAATGAAACAAAACAGTGCAACATCACTTCAAGTTCTCTCAAGTCCGCGTGAGGTCTCAATAAAGTGCCACATCTTTACTGAAACTCAAGGGGAGTGGGCGGGCGGGGATATCATCTATCATGCATTGTATATAATTAATTTCATCATTATTTAAACAAAGTTTGTAACTAAATAGTTGCTAAAAGGTCCCAGCAACCAAGCTATTAAAATATTATTAAATAAAAAAAACATTAAGTTATTATGGGGTAATTAATTAATCAGATTGCATCTGATGCATTTTTTAATGTATTAAATTTTTAGTGGCTTTCCTTATTTTTCTATCCAAATAAATAAAAGTAACTTTCAAGGTGGCATCCGTTTTACTTCAAATTAATCCAGAAGCAAATTAGTGTTAAATGTATTCAAAATAAATGTACCAACTGACTATTTGGAACGTTGCTTGCCTTCTGTGTGTTTTATAGTCATGCGCGCTTTTATAATTCCACATGACATCACGATGAAAAACGCAGGGAAGAAAATGTATGGAAATTTATGAAGGCAATTTATAATTTATTAATTAAACCGTCCACGATAACGTTATATCGTACACGTAATGGACGTTAACGTCCACGATAATTTCGTCACATTAAAAATTATATCATCTTTAGAGTTGCTTGGATTTGCTTCATAAATGCATTTTTACTAAGAAAAAGTATGTCGACGTCGAGTGCGTACCTCACACACATGAACTGTTCGAGTGGTCACTGACGTTAAGTTGCACGAAACAAACATTAGTTTATAGGAGACTTGTAATTCATGCCATCCCTTACATTTTATATCAAAAAGAAAGTGATAGCAACAATTTAAAGTCTCCGTTAAACTAATTTTGGTTTTGTGCAACTAACCGACACACTTCTAACTAAGTCCGGACAATCAAAATTATTGTGGCACACATTTAACAGAGTCATAACTTCCAGAAGTTTCCGTCTTGATTTTAAGGTCAAAAGATCATACTTTTTTAGAAGTAAATGGTATAAATATATTTACCGCCAATAAATAGAAAAGCAAAGTAGTCATTAAACAAACTATGACAGTCGTAAATTGTAACGACCAAGAGTGTCAACCAACGGTCTAACTAACACATTCAAAGTATTTCAGTGGGCAGTCGCAATTAATGGGCAGCTAACGAAAACTAGTCATTTTTACCCGACTGAGTGACGCAAAGGAGGGTAATGTGTTTATCAGCCTATGTATGTATGTTAAACTAAAAAGTAAAAAACAAGTTGTATTAGTTAATCTGTATTAAATAATTATGTACAAAGCGAAAGGTCACTCATTTACTCGCTGACTAAACAGATAAATAAAATTGTCATTGCTGTCGGGGAACCGTTCTGAGGAACTAATAAAACCGTACTAATCTTAGAGGTCCCCCGGCAGCAATGACAAGTTTATATATCTGTTTAGTCAGCGAGTAAATGCAACCTTTCGCTTTGTCGTACATATAATATTATACAGATTAACTAATACAGCTTATTTTTTACTTTTTAGGTCGTTTTTTGGCAGGTCAGTTTGTTTTATTTTATTTAAATTTAAATTGAAAGTTCACTCTTTAAGCAGTCGGGTTTTTTTATATTTAAAATTACCTTTTTTTTCTATCGGTCTTTTGATATTATACAGTATGTGTGGCGTAAACATGCTTTCGTTGAAACGTGAGACCTATAGAAAAACCGGCCAAGCGCGTATCGCACCACGCTCAATGAAGGGTTCGGTAGTGGGGATTAATTTATCCTAAGAACAAACTTAACATTGTAGTTGAAAAACATGTTCTCTCATACATTCCAACTGCAAATGTAAGTTTGTACGCACTATATTGAGAGATTTACTGTGTTATTTTAAGATAATAGACTTCTTAGGGTTTCCTGTAATCTATAAGTAAATAACTATTATATTTTCTGTTTTTTTTTTATTATTTAGTTTCAGCAGTTTTGGAGTTATCGTAATAAGAATCCCATTTCGCGGCGATATGGTAAAGTTTCTTTTATTTTCTATAATAATTCCGTGTCCGTGTTTGGGTCACAGAAACTCATACATTTATAAAATTTAAACTTAATCGGTTCAGAGCAAATCGGCTGTGACAGACGGTCAGACAGATACATGAGTGATCCTCTAAGGGTTCCTTTTTCTCCTTTTGAAGTAGGTACGGGACCCTAAAAAATGCTTCAAATGTTGTCAAGTGATAGCTGAATATACTGTGTTTCGACCCTCAACGTTGGACCACTATTTAAGCCACAACCTGTATATGCCTTAAATTCCACATGGGGCAGGACACAACTTTGTAAGGACCACACGTAATTACAGTGTAGGTATAAAAAATAATAAGTCTTTTAGGTAATTAAAAAAAAAACATAGCCAGTCATCGGGGACTGCAACAGAAGTGAAAACTTGTAGCTCAAAGTGCTAAAGAAGTTTTCGCTTCAATAAAATAATAAATATTTAAAACACAATTTTCACAATATTATTAATCCATTTATTTCAAACTCAAACTCAAAGCATTTATTTCAATGAAACCAATTACAGGCAAATTTGAATTGTCAAAGAATCGGTCAGTTAGTCAGAAAGTTGTCCTGGGTACACTACTCTTGTCGCTTCTATATGTGAGCACAATGTAAAATATAATTATGTATATTTAAAAACACTATAAGATTAAAAGATTACAAATAAGCCCTGGCAGTTAAGAGATGACCAGTCTCAACTGAAGGCGCCTGTTCACGAACATGTCGCGTCGATCAGCACCATCCAGCTCAACCATTTTGTAGGGAACCTAATGGTCCAACACACGTGCCACCATCAGCGAGACATTTAAGTGAGCATGACTTAACTGCCAAGCTTTTTTTAGTCAACATACATCATCACATAACCCATTCAAGTATTCAACAACTAAAATTTGATTACATAAAAATAAACGATAAGATTGTAATGTCGGAACAAAAACAAAAAAAAAGGGAAGCTTCTCTTCCAAATATAATTTTTTTAACAAGTGAGCCCAAATGGTTGTGGAGCAGGACCAGCATTTAGTCTGTGACCAGCATTAAGCCAAGCATTTTTATCAACGATATAATCATCCAACTTATAATATGCATAGTGTGCGTTTAATGAATGTTTTAAATTTCTTCTCATCTAATTGAAGAATATCGAGTGGTATTTTATTATAACATTTTTTTTTTTTTTTAAGATTTAGTGTTCAACTAGGACTAGATTACATGACAAGGTAAATGTATAAAGCACAAGCATAAAGTTTCATAATCTAGTTAGTGGGTGTCGTACTGGTCTCCTAGATAGGTTACAAAATAACCTGAGTTTAGACACACACACAGTAGTACCCCATAAAAGAAGAGTGTAGGTACTTTAGACAATCTGAAAGTCGGAATTCAGTCATCACAGGCCCTTAAATAACCTAAACATACAAATTTTTATTGTGCGTTCAATGTGATTTCCAGCACATTCAACATTTTCCTCTCTCCTCACGCCAAGAAAATGGCTAGCGAAACAGTTACCGCCCGCAACTCCTGAGATCTCTGCCAGTCCAGCGAATTTTCAATGCGTACCCGGAGATTACGCAAGTCCTCGAATCCTTCGCGAATAGGCCCCATAATGTATAACACACCCCACGCGAGAACTAAACTCAGATCCCTCAAGTTAGGCTTCTTTAATGCCGACGGCATTAGGGAACAATGAGACGAAATCGCTGTGTCCCTCCACGATCATCAGATAGATATTCTCCTAGTACAGGAAACCTTTCTCAAGCCTAGTCATCGAAACCCGTCAAATGCGAACTATCGCATAGTTCGCAATGACAGGTCTCGATGCCACAGAGGCGGCACCTTGATCTACTATAGAACCTCTCTCTATTGTATCCCCTCGATCCTCCAACTATCTCGCGTCTTGAAGTGTCTGCATGCAGACTAGGCATGTCAGGTCATGAACCGATCACTTTAGTTTCGGCTTATATGCCGCCCACCGCGACCTCGCCAGCAGATACTGCACTGCCTGCCTTGCCTTATCGGTGACGACAAGGCTGAATGCCTGGCTGACAGTCTCGAGACCCAGTGCTCGCCCAGTTCTCAACCAGTAGCCCAAGCTCACCTCGCTGAGATCGACGCCGAAGTCGAACGTAGAGCCTCTCTCCCTCCGGTTGAAGACCCTGATTGTCCTCTGCCTCCCGTCACCCCAGACGAAGTGCACGATATCATCAAGGGTCATAAACCCCGCAAAGCCCCCGGATCAGACGGTATCACCAACTTACCTTGGCTTATTTATACGCGTCTCAGAGATTATGCCGAGACGAAGGGCCTTATCCCTAATGAACGGTTCAGTTTTAGAACCCAACATTCTTGCGTAGAACAGGTCCACCGTATCATAGAACATATAAGCGTCGGCTTCCAGCACGGGCTCATGACGGGTGTTGTGTTCTTCGATATTGCGAAAGCGTTCGAAAAAGTCTGGCACAACGGCTTATTATATAAGCTCTTCAAACTCGGTATGTCAGATCGTCTCATGCTCATCTTACGAGACTTTTGTCGGACCGCACCTTCCGCTATCGCATCGAGGGAGTGCTATCCATTGTCCCCCCGTCCCTTGCACGTCGAACCGCTACCCGCCCGCACCGAAGCTGAGTTCGCCGTAGCGTTAATAGTAACCCCTGATAATAATCATGATTTAAACTTTGATCCAGCCTGTCCCTAACTTACTGTTCCCCAACGACGCCCTAAGCCGAGGTTCGTACCCCACAGGGGGTGCCCTTAGTGCGCAGTCGTTTAGTTTTAATATATATATTTACGCCCCTGGCTGGAGGCTTTAAGCTCAACCTTAAGGCAGCCACAGGAAAGACCGGTTAAGTAGTCACGGCCTCTCAAGGCCAACTACGAAATGCCATAAAAAAAAATAGATTACACGTGACTTGGATTATATGAAAACCGAAAAATTGACATTGATATCGTGTACCTTTGTAGTCGACGTTTAGTCTTAGTCGGGTTTCAGTTTTATTTCAATTATTTTGGAGTTCGCAATCATGATTAAGGGTTGCCCGCCCAATTCTTTGGTTTGCGAAAATTGAACAAATATTATTAGTTGTATTGCAATATATGGCTAGTGGCCTCGACAATCGACCATTATTCCAGCCTTGCCTTAGCAACCGGCAGCCAGTTTTTTTATACTCCCCTATATTTCACTGCTTGCGGTAGCGTCGGTGGTCGAATTGCCTCCTTCTCTTAAATATATAGCAATATAATGGTGATGGCTGATCTTTACGTTATGCTCGTGAACGGGTGCTGCTTGTGGTGGCTGTTCGTCTTGTTGACTATGGCTGTTTATTGTTATTATTAATTAATTATATATTTATTTTACTTCGCTGGTCGTAGTTTATCAAAATCAAAAAATCAAAATCAAAAGTCATTTATTCAAACTAGGCTGAGAATCAGCACTTTTCGAACGTCAAAAATTACATAAGACAGTCCCCCAAAAACGCCCACCCTTCACCACTTCCTAGTGCTTTAGCTGGGAAGAAGAAGTGGCGCAACAAACTCCCCAGCAGCACAGCTGTCTGTTCAGATATAAAACTTGAATCTATACAATAAAATGAAAAGAATTTGCATTACGCAACACAACATTAGATTATTTGCCTTATGTTAGCTAGCACACGCCACTATACCAAAAAAAAACATAAAAATCGTCGAAAACTATACTCAAGCAGAAATAACGTAAACAGAACGTACCTAAATAAAAGCCTCCAGGCATAATGGGCGTGCCCGCCCACACAAAGCTATAGCTGCAACTCGAAGTCAAAAATGATAAACTAGCACCATCGTAGTGAAATAAAAAACAGTTAATCATTAATAACAATAATAAAACCCTGGTCAGCAAGACGACCAGTCACCACAAGCAGCACCCGTTCACGAGCATAACGCAAAGATCAGCCATCACCCCCCTCGCCATATTTGAGGGAAGGAGGCAACCCGACCCCCGACGCTACCGCAAGCAGTGACATCTAAGGGAGCATGACGAACTTGCTGCCGGTTGCTCAGGCAAGAATAATATAATCAATTGTCTAGGTCGCTAGCTAACCACTTATTGCAATACAACTCATAAAAAAAACATTTTCATGAGTATATTATGTCACTAATAAATAAAAATAAATTGACTTAGACAGTCAAATAAAAATAAACAATTATATGAACTCATATAACCTGTCAGTAGGTACGCTAATTCTGGAGAAAGAACATGAACATTGTCTTGAGTTAATCACAGCGACCAACTATTCTTATCGTCTAAGTAGTCATTGATAGAATAGTATGCCTTTGAACAAAGATTGGATTTAACTTTAACTTTAAACGCATTAAAAGGCAAATCTAACAAAGAAGAGGGTAGCTTGTTATAAAAAGTTATACCAAGTCCAACAAATGAGTTATGAACCTTATGAAGCCGGTGAAAAGGAGCACGTAATTTATCCTTATTTCTGGTGTTAATATTGTGAATATCACTGTTTTTAGTGTATAAGTGTATATTTTGCCTAACATATAAGATGTTGGCGAAGATGAATTGTGATGCCGCCGTGAGTATACCAATATCCTTAAAAAAATCTCTTAGAGAAACTCTGGCACCCAGCTGGTAAATTGCTCGAACAGCTCGTTTTTGGAGTACAAAAATATTTTGAATGTCAGCTGCTTTACCCCACAGCAGAATACAGTCATCAATCCATATCAATAAATTGTAACTTCGAGTTACTGCTATATGAACATAATCCATCCCGCTGCACGTTAAAGCGGGCACACCACAGACTAAGTAGGGGCACACCCTTCATGCCTGAAGACATTTATTTAGGTATTAGTTATGTTGTTTAGGTTTTTAGTATGGCAAAATACTATGACAAATAATTTAATTTAATGTTTTGTTTTTCGGAATGTTAATTAGAGATACTATTCATTTTCATGTTTAAATGGCCATTATCATCCAAACCGTGAAAACGGTTTTGCGGGGCAAAGTTCTTAGTTATGATTTTTATAAACTTTGTTTTTATTAAATAAATAATGTATAATTGTATACTAATCTGAGTTGTGAATGAGTTTCATTTTGCGCATGTACAGACGCCAGCAACTCAAGCTACTACAATCTGTCAAACTTTAAAAGATTTTCAACTTTATCGTTAAAGCATAAGGTTCAAGGTTGATTGGGAAAATTTTACAGTTTTGGGTAGCTTGACTTGCTGGCGTCTGTACATAAAATTGTGTTGCGCTTCACAAGGACCAGCATAAACCGGTCTGTTATTGTGTAGGAAATCTACCATGTGGTAGAAAATTCAAAATTACAAGTAGTTGTCAAAAAGTTGCAAAAACAAGAACTTAACAATAGACAATGAGCATTTTTGCATCTTGAACTTCATAAATATCTAAAATTAAAATAGTCCTAACACAAAATTATGGAATATAATTTCCGAGGCGACTTACAACTTAAAGGGCGACTAATTATACTTAAAGGGCGACTAATTATTTGCTGCAAAAAAAATAACATGGCAGCGATTAAATATTATTTCTTAATCGCTGCAGTCATCTACTGTTATTGAATCATTTGGGTTAGGTTAGGTTAGAACAGTAACCATTAACAAGCGAAGGCGAGCGAGCGAAGCGAGCGTGCCGCGGTAGCGGCCGCCGAGCGCCAGATCCCCTCTATTGTTGGTAAATTCAGTTACCAAAACAAAAATTCGATGCCATTTCAAATTAAAATAAAGCTAAAAACTGATATATGCTACCTATTACTTATTACGATACTCCTTATTAGCTGCCAACCCATTATATATAGTACCCACTCTATTTTTTTTTAAAACCTATATTCATTTTACTTAGTTGCCGCATTAAATACATGCCCAAAATTATCATGTCTGTCTGTGACCTTGTTAACAACTTTCTTATGTATTTTGATGCCTGTTTCACCATAATATAAATAGGTAATTTATTCCGGTAGGTTTATGTGCCAAATAAAGCATTTGTATGGATAAAAATAAAGGAATGAAATACAAAAGCATTTGTATGTATTGTAGTAGTTGACGTTGTTTTTACTGCCCTTGGGAAAAAAAGCGTAAGTTTCTATATCTGACGCTAACGCTATAGCTAGTCGTAAAAACCGTGTGATGCAAGGACGATTTGCTAATATTTAATCGAAATGGATTAAAAATGAATTATTCTATCTAATTCAATGTTTTGGCTGGATGGGTTGATGGATTTATCGTGTAGCTAATTACCTTGGTTTCAAGTCCTGCGATATTTAGTCAAAATGTTGACATAAAAAATGTATTCTTGTCAATGGATGCCAAGTGGACGTCTGAAATTTTTTGACAATTCCACAGACGACAATTCGCAATTCGCTGTGTTTTCAGTGTGTACGTACTCCGTGCGTTCCTGCTTAATATTTAAAATAACACTATAAATTCGCAACTAACAGCTAAGAAATGGCTTCGCCACGAACCCGCAGGAAGCTAAACTCCATACGAAATATCGACGATAATAACGTAAGTCATTGTGTGTTGAAATTCATATCCGTATGCTAAGAAAAATTTCGTGATCCTAGTGAAAATGTTCGTAATTTTTTGTAGAAATGTTTCGAGTGTGGAACCTTGAATCCTCAATGGGTGTCTGTTACGTATGGCATCTGGATATGCTTAGAATGCTCAGGAGTCCACCGCAGTCTGGGGGTCCACCTTTCATTTGTACGGAGTGTAACCATGGATAAATGGAAGGACGTGGAGCTTGAAAAAATGATGGTAAGACTCCCCCTTTCTTAGTTTTTTTATTTTATTATTATGACTAAACATTGCCAAATGTTTGTGTACACAAACTATAGTGGTGGCTATTATGTGAAGAAACTGTATCAATGTATTCTGCCTCTGCAATTGAACTTTCTTGGCTATGTTATACACTTCTTATGCCTACCATGCTAACAGTTTTCAAACACAATAAAATTGTATCACCTTGTCAATCTAGTCTAGACAATCATTATAGTAATACTCAACAGCAGCCACTAGTAGTTTAAATATAGTATAAGTTTAATTTTTACAATAATTTAATAATGATTCTATCATTTTCTGAGATACCTACTTGATTACAACAAATAGTACCTTCAGAAATGTCTTTAGAACCAGTTTACCATCAGAAATCCACACTAATACTGATAAAGTCTCCTTGAAATCAGTTTATGGTTTCCAAACAAGTGGCAGAACTTTTTAAAGCTATTTATTCAATAAAGAAAGCCACATCAGCAATAGCTTCAGCTATTGAGAAAAAAAAACTGCTAGTTTTTATACTGCTCCATTATTATTACTTTTAGAATTGGGTCTTGCGATTAGAAATTGTTACAATTGTTAGTTAACAATCTAAATTAAATGCAATCTTTCTTTTTCCCAATAATTGTACATTGTTTGATGCAGTCAAATAATGTAAATTTTTTATTAGTATTATTGGTTTTAAATGTCCCACAAACAGTAGGACTTTAACCAAGAATATTGTAAAACCATGTGGTAATAAGAGAGAATGTCATTTATTGGGTAAGTTTGTTTATCAAAGACTAGCTTTTGCCCGCAACTTCGCCCGCATGAAGGTTTGAAATTATTCCACACGAACTTACAACTGGTTTAAAACTATCTTATGTCATAACCCAGGTCATGATCTGCCTGTGACCCAAATTTCATCCAAATCTTAAAATTTACTTTTTCACACCTTAATGACCATCAAGGCATGAAAAGATAAAAGACAGACAGGCAGAGCTACTTTCGCATTTATGATTTTAAGTATTGTATGTACACCTCAGGGAAAACTAAAGCTCTAGCATATATGAAGTAGCTAATACATAAGGATGTCAGTATAGCTTGAGCTTCATTAGATGACATTAATTAGTATGCCCTGTGTAGTGTGCTCTTACGGCAATTAGTCCTTTACCTACCTTGCTGACTAGCTCATCTTTACCTGTAGCGTTTTTACTACTATAAATCCAAAATATTGTATGCAAGATAACTACAAGTCAACAGTTCAGATTAAAATATTTGTTTTGTAAAAGCATTGAGGTTTCAACCTTAATCATCATCATCATAATTATACTAAATTATGGTCACTGATAGTAAAATTAAAAGCACTAGTATATTCATATACCAGCCTATCATTGTCAGGGCAAAGGCATTCACAGACGATAAGCATAGATCATTGTGCCTGCTCAATGAAAAAAAAAAGAAAAGAAAAATTATTTATTGTGCACAAACAAAATGCACAGTACAACAAAATAACACAGTCACAATACACACATACAAAGTACTAACGTATGAACTTAACTAAATATAAACAACACGGCCTATAATATTGAAACTATAGTGGGACTTTTAATGAACTGCAGTTAAATGACACTTCTTACTGTCATATCATAAAAAAATGTTCTATGTTCAATTAATCTGCCTAGCCTTTTCCCAATTATGTTGGGATTGGCTCCCAGTCTAACCGGATGCAGCTGAATACCAGTATTTTACATGGAGCAACTACCTATCTGACCTCCACAACCCAGTAACTGGAAAATACGATACCCCTTGGTAACACTGGTTGACAGACTTTCGGGCTTCTGACGACCCGTAACGACTGTCAAAGATCCTCGAATGATAGCCGGGACCAACCACTTAACGTGCTTTCCGAGGCACGGAGTAGTCTCGGTATGTAAAGATGGTTACCCATCCACGGACCAACCTCGCCAAGCGTAGTTTAACCTGATGGATCGACCCGTGCGGCTGTTATTACTTAGCCACGAGATCCTCTCAAAGAATATTCTACGTTATTGCTTCATATTACTTGACATCAACATTTGCATATTTTTTACTTTATGTTGGAATATTAAGATATATTTACCTCTAACTCCTTTAGTATTTTGTTTCATTATGATCAATATTTCCGCGTGACTTTGCTGAACCCTAGGGCTTCGCGGAGCACACTGAGTATGGCTGCCCTATACTATAATATTATTTTATATTATTAATGCAAATGTTACTTTGTCTATCTGTCTCACTGTTACCGTTTCACGCCTAAACTACTAAACCAATCGTAATGAAAGTTGACAAATGTATAAACATTCATGACATTTGTATAAAAAAAATGATGAAATGCAAAATACTATGAACAAAAGGTACAATACGAATTACGCTAGCGCCTGGCAATTGTTTAGTAGCAACGTGTTGCGATTCATGTGATTTGCGATCAGGAAACGTAATGATGGTGAAACTGATGAGCAATTTTATGTGAGTGAGAAGTAGCTTTGGGAACTTTAATATCGTAGTAAAGTTTTTCTAAATTGGAAATACAGTTAAAACCAAATACCTAGTACAAAACGGCTATTTCCATGCTTAATAATCCTAAATGCAACCCAACATAGGAGGATTTTTTTGTTCAGCTTTGCTAATGATAAATTCATTAGATTGCATATTAAGATGATTACCGTCCTCTTCGTCCGTTCGTTCTATTTCAATAAGGTTTTATTTTCTGAAGAGTTGAACGGAAGTGGTATATTATTGACAGCGGCCTGTAATTGGCCCCTGCTGCGCAAGATCATTTTCAAATACAAAGAAGGAATGGCATTAAACACCATGCTCACCCATAACCTAAGTTTCGGTAATTTCCAATTTCATTCATTGATAGCCCCATTGCTGAGTATAGCCTCCTCCCATATGTGCCATGCTTCTCTGGTTTGTGCAAATCTTCAAACTTATTAGTCCAGTTTTCCAAACGTCATATACGTCTGTATGCCATCTTTAAATTATTTTTTTATTAATTATAATTAATTATCTTTATTATATATTTAATTAAATTTTAATTTTCTTTTGCAATAATGTATTTTTTGTTTTAACTGTTTAGTAGAAATACATGTTACCTGCTTGTTTATTTGTATGATGCCACTAAGTGGGGCCTGGTGACCTCCATCTCTAAATTATTTTTATATTAATTATCTTTATTATTTATTTAATTTAATTTTAATTTTCTTTTGCAATAATTTATTTTTTGTTTTAACTGTTTGGTAGAAATACATGTTACCTGCTTGTTTATTTGTATGATGCCACTAAGTGGGGCCTGGTGACCTGTAATACAGGTTTTTATAAAACCTACTTTAGGCACCAGCTCTTACAATGTGAAAGTTTATAGTTCAAAACTGTTATGTGCTACAAAAACATTGTGAGAGAAAATAAATAAACTAATTATTACTTATTCATTTACGTTTTTGGTTCGAACCTACAACCTCGTCCTTAAGGCGCAAATATATGATTTTAGTGACTTTTAAATCTGTTATTACGCCTTCATATAATGCAAATAAGTTATGCAAATGTATATTAAACTAGAACGCATACACATCAATTTTATATGTGAATATTTAAGTATTGTAGTAAAATACTTTATGAAATAAATTCAGGAAGTAATGTCTACCCAAAGCATAAAAAACGATATTTTCATGGTTTTTTTTTGTATG
The DNA here is from genome assembly GCA_963921375.1 of Tiliacea citrago. NCBI lineage: Eukaryota > Metazoa > Arthropoda > Insecta > Lepidoptera > Noctuidae > Tiliacea > Tiliacea citrago. Next base: position 28,107,895 of record OY992780.1, read on the forward strand.
AATAGACTGTTTTATTATCTATAATTCTATCTATGATTTTTTTTAAGTATTCATATTTTCGTTACTAAAAATAAATATTCCCTATGAAAGTTAATGGTGGCGTGGCGTGAGCGTGACGCGCATTTGTATGGCCAATGTCAACGGTGATTATCTGACCCTTAAGATGCGGTCTTCTTAAACCCCAGTTCATCACTCCTTCGATTTGTTAGTACTGAATCAGCTCTAATGTTCGTAGCATAGAAATATATATGTAAACTAACAGTCTAACACAGCTGATTAAATTATCAATCCGCTGACCCTTTTCAAGTCAAAACATTATGAGTTACTAAAGTAGTCAAGTTACTTAGGTAATCGGAAACACAATATCGGAAGTCGGTGGCAAAAAACTAAAATACAGATCCAAAGACTTCGACTTCCTAAATTAAAGTTATTTTTCTCTATCTATCTCGCCTAATTAGGTTACTGGGACAGTGATTTTAAACCCTAAACTGTAAAAAATAGAGTTCAATATCACAAAACTATATAATATACGTGACGTAATTTGGTCGATAGTAGTGATTCAGTAGTTCATGTTAATGCGGATATAATCAGAAAATTGTGATAAGATAGCGGCCTATTGGTATTGACTTGGATAAACAAAATACGAACTGAAGAATGTTACGAAGTTAATATCTGAATATATTAAAATAACTAACTTTCTGCTACAAAATAAAAGCGCTGTCAATGGCGAATGGTAACCATGAGTTCTGGTTGACAGTGGTTTTGTTTCAGACAGGCATACTTACTTACAGACGTGTTTATGTACCTACCTAGAAAGAAAGAACTACTAATTGTAAGTACCTACTACGTAGATATTTACTAAGAGACTGGTTAGTAAGAGAACCCAGAGCTCTTGGTGAAGGATCTTGTACAGTCAGTGACCTGCATTACCGGACCCCTCTTACAAAGAAGAAGAATGGAAGAGGGGTCAGCTTATTCAGGTCATTGACTGTACAAACGGCTACACATCAAGCGGCTCGCATAGATAGGATTTCCGTATAACTAGCTGGTATTTTGGTTTGAAGGTTATGGGTGTCGATGTACTGTATATTTAGACTCTAAATAGGTAGTCATGTTAATCAATCAATCACTCACTATAATTGACGCAAAATAATTAGAAATAAAATCAGTAAAAGGAGAATTAAGATGGTTTATCATATGGGTGTACTAAATACTAATAGACCTCTGCCTACCCCTTCGGGGAAACTTGTATGATTTTATGTAAGCAACACACATTTTTGTCAAGTTTAAAAAAAAAAGCCGTCAAGCAAAATCTAACCTTGGCCCTGAAAATAAAACCCTCGCGTAATTATTATCTGTGGTTTGTTTAAATATCTCTGAATACCGGCTTAGAAATTTAACCATGTTTACAACCAATTAAGATCCTCAGGCAATACAAAACTTTTTATGTAAGCAACACCCATTTTTGTCAAGTTTAAAAAAAAAAGCCGTCAAGCAAAATCTAAACCTTGGCCCTGAAAATAAAACCCTCGCGTAATTATTATCTGTGGTTTGTTTAAATATCTCTGAATACCGGCTTAGAAATTTAACCATGTTTACAACCAATTAAGATCCTCAGGCAATACAAAACTTTTTATGTAAGCAACACCCATTTTTGTCAAGTTTAAAAAAAAAAGCCGTCAAGCAAAATCTAAACCTTGGCCCTGAAAATAAAACCCTCGCGTAATTATTATCTGTGGTTTGTTTAAATATCTCTGAATACCGGCTTAGAAATTTAACCATGTTTACAACCAATTAAGATCCTCAGGCAATACAAAACTCTACTTAAGTTGACTTGTTTTTGTTATCGTCTTAGCTAAATTGAAAAGAGATGTCAAAACGAATTGACGGGGTCGATTAGGGCCAATGCCTGCCGGGGGTGCGAGTTTTTCCGAAAGGGATATCGTGGCCCTGGCACACAGGCAAATGAAGGAACACGGGTGGGTTTTAGTCAGTAAAAGTCTGACACGCTTCGCCCAGAGCGGGAGGAGTTATTTGATAGTTTTCCACCCAAATAATTAAAAAAAAGAAGCTAAATTAAGTCAACTGTCTAAAATTCTAAATATGGTCTGTTCTAAAAGTATCCATCTTTTTATGGGGTCAACGTCATGTGAATAATTGTTTGTTTTTTTTTCCGTTTAAGCCTTTTTATTTTTCACACAATTCATCCATCTTCCATTTAATCTTATTTGAACTTTTAACCCATCTTACGTTTGATTTATTCTCTTGACAAACGGACAAATAAGTAAGAAAATATCTCTAATATAACAACATGATTAATACACTATCACCATTGGCACATAGTTGGAACACAATGTGCTCAAGTGGCTAGATTGTCTTGCGTTACCAATGCGATGCGAAGGTTATATTTTGTAACAGCTGCGCAAAGAAGTCGCGAAAGCAAGCTAGCTGAAAGGTCCAAATATTGGTTTAGGCGCTAGCGCACATAACAGCCGCATCGAGCCGCAGTGCATCGCATTTTAATACAAAAACCGTAGAGCGGCCCGCCTTTAGTTGCGCTGGTTCATACAAAATGTAGGAAGTTTTTTTGCGTTGTGGTGCGGCCCGTCCAAATGCGCGTCAGCCTTTAGGGGTAACGAATATTTAATTTGAAGGCATCATTATTTACGTATCATGATATCCCTTAGTATATTATGTATATTATATTATTTAAGGAGAATGCGCTATGTTAGCTCGCGAAATTTATTTTTTCTTACGTTTTTTGCAATTGGTGTTCAGTGTCAGATTGCATGTTGATCAAAATATGAGCCACGACTGGAACAAATGTGTATTTACAGAATAATACTTATTAATTAAAATCATCAATACAACTCTCCGATTTCATGAAATAGTAATTTAATAGGGTAATATGAACTTATCACTGTCAGTTAGATTGGTCATTTAGATATAGATAAAAAAAAAAACTGTGTTTCCACCATTGACACGAATCACACAATCATAGCGATTTTGGCATGCTAAAAATCAGTTCATCAAAATCACTTTGAGGAATGGCCGCCCAAGTTCTTTCTAAGAAGTCAAAAAGTTGTTGTAGGGTATGCACGGCATCTATACTCGGCAGAGCTCTTCTTTGGAGCATATCCCATGCGTGCTCATTTGGGTTGAGGTCTGGCGATTGAGCAGGCCACGGTAGAACGCTGATGCGCACCTGCAAGAGTGCGTGTCACGACTCTAGCCGTGTGTAGACGTGCGTTGTCGTGCATTAGTCGAAACGAATCACCCAACCGGCTTCGCAAAGGGATGATAACGTCTGAAACAATCCTCGTCGCATAAATCTGAGCATTGAGGTTGCCCCTGATCCAAATGAGATCGGTTCTTCTACCGAACCAAATACCGGCCCAAACCATTATTTCCCCCCCTTCATATGAATGAACTTCCTGACAAAATTTCAAACGTTCTTGACGTCCAGAGGTCTTCTAAACTCGAGTACTTCTTGTACTTCTTCTTGAAATTCATCGGAAAAGCAAACACAACGCCAGTCTTCTTCCTATCAATTTCTGTGTTCGCGAGCCCATTGTAAACAGGCCCTACGATTGCGGGGTGCTATAGGTGGAACTCTCAGCGGCGTTCGGGAACGCAGGACTATCCGAAATCGTTTACGTGAAGTGGGTCTTCACGTAAACGATTTCGGATCGTCCTCTATGTCTCTCGGCCACGCTGCTCGTGATACGATAGCGTGTCCAGAGGCGGCTTACGACGCCTGTGTAGTGCCAAGAGCAGCCTCAGTACGTTGCCTGGAACCAGCTTGCAACATTCCGACGGCTCTCACTCTTCTCGTGTCAATTGATGTCGTCGCTCTAGATCAATGCATTTTTTTTCAGTACGATGCAGATATTGTACTCGTAATGGTTTTGTAAAAACGCTATTACATACTTTTATAGGAATCCTGAGTGATAGTTGATTTTCTATTTTTAATCAAAATTTAAAGAAAATTCTTTATTCAAATACTTGATAATTTACTAAAAAGAATCAATAACGATCCAAAAAAGTTAAAATAATAATCCTCAATTGCGGCGATACTCGAAGGGCTGTTTTCACCAATGAAACTGAACGCAATCGGTACATCTAAATCGCGTTCAAGAGCTGTCAGTGTCATCATTTGTCGGGGAATATTGACATTGACAGCTCAGGTTAGATGTGCTGATCGCGTTCAGTTATATTGGTGAAATTCGGCCTACAACGTACTTCATCCCTAGACACTTTTGATGTGTGTATCTGTATTCAGGGTGGAAGGGACATCGACGCCAAGCCTGTTACCATGGATTCAATACACCATACTGGACCCCCGTGCGTTGAAACTTCTCGTCGGTAATTAAAAAAAAAAACCAGCTGTTTCCTACAGAAGTGCAATACCTACTCGGTCAAAATGTATAGAACAGCGAATTTTTTTTAAATAACTGACGAAAAATTTTAACGCAGGGGGGGTCAAGAATGATGTACTGAATCCATGGTAACAGGATGCGCGTCGATGTCCCTTCTACCCCGTATAATATTTTTTAAATTAAAATTAATTTAATTCGATTCTTGATTTGTGTTTGATATTTATCTGGTAATAGGACCGCATTTGCGTCTACTTGCCCCAATTCAAATTCCAAACTCATTTCAGTTTATTTTTCTCTATTATTTTTAAAATCACACCATAAAAACTTAGGTAAAGTGTCAATAGTGTCGATCCCTACAGATCCCTAGCATCATGTGGACTGACAGCTCGCTTGAAACTTAGCAATTTACCTCATTTTCACGGTGAGATTTGAATCTGTGAAACCAATCATAAAATTAAGTAACAAATTTACTTAATCTTCATGCCACCTGTACAGCAAGAGTGTCACCGTTCAAACCACGAAAAAATAAATATTATTCTTATCTATCTTTGATATCTGTAAATAAAAATAATTCTGGTAAACCAGTTGTGCCCAAATTCTTAACTCGTAATAAAAAGTTAAGCACGATTTTTGCTTTTACTTGAAGCCTTGAGACTGCAATTAAAAAGTTACGAAACAAATTCTAAATCCATTGCTTTATATGTTTGGAAAATTCGTCTGCTGACAACGTAAATAACGCAATGAATATTGTTGAATTGTCAAAATGTTGTGAGCATAGTTGTGTGTGTTACGTAAAATCAAAATGTGTCTTACGTAATAAGAGTTTTTCTACCGATAAATATGTGCAAATGTCAAAGAACACAATGTCAAACAATGTAGCATACATTATGACTTATACTTTGATCCAATCACACCACAGACATGCAACAGATGCACATCAAAAACACCAATAAGTGATTGTTGGGAGCGTCTAGAACACTTTAGGTCCTCTTACTTAACACTTGTTGCGCTAGCTCGTTCAAATGTATTTCAATTGCTAAATTGATGGCAAATGGAATATTACACCTAGGGGGTTACTCGTTTCCGTTCCAAGACTTCAATTAAATGATTTAAACATGCAGTCTTAATCTCAGATTCAGTAGTTCTAGTTTGAATTGGCTTTATTTATAACATCAGCTACTTACTCCTTATAACATCAGCTAGCTGCCAGTAAAAGTCCCGTCAAAATCGGTCTAGCCGTTTCGGAGATTAGCCGGAACAAACAGACATACAGACAAACATAAAAATACCGGCCCAGTGTGCGTGGTAAGGGTTGCGTAGTTGGGATGAATTTATCCCATAAATAAACTTAACATTGTAGTTGAAAAACATATTCTCCCATACAACGATATACGCCACGGTCAATTTTCCAACTGCAAATGTAAGTTCGTAATTGCAAAAAAATATTATTTACGTGATAAAACTACAAATTAACGATTTTCGGGCGTTTGCCTTTACTTGTGCTGTGAGGCTGTTGACGCATTCCATTAAGAGCACTGATTTCAACAGCACTTGACTGAACCGCACCTGAGCACTTCCACTAACGGCGCTGAAACAAAATTTTTAAGAGTGCGGTTCGGTGGAACAGTTTATTAATATTATTTTCAGTCCTCGAACGGCACCTATGTAAAATATTTTTTTAGTGATGGGGTGTATTTTTTTGTTCAAGACCTAAGCAAACAAAACATATTGATACAAATCAGCAGAAGTTAAGTCTTCCGGATAATTCCACCTTGTTCACCTGGAGCAAAGAGTAATGTTTTATTTGAGTCGCTGTCAGTAAACAAAAAATGAGAGACCTTGTCACTTTTCTTAGCGATTTCGTTTGTTTAAAATTGTTCTGAGGTTCAAATCATACAGTAGGTATTTCAACTAGGAACAAAATGGTCGAATGAACACACTCACACATATAGACCGGTACATGAAATCTAAGTATGTTTCAGTATGCACTGAGTCGGGGCTGTCATATCGAGGCAAGTTTAGTAATTGCGTGTTATCATGTAGGTAGGATGTCTAATTTATAATAATAATTATGTCGTTTGTTTTTTGTTTTCTTACCAGAACACATTTTTAATTATTTCCTACAATCAAAAATAAAAAACAAAACATTTAAAAATATAAAAAAAATGAGTTCCGCCGGTGTTGGGAGCAGGGTTCAAGCTACCAGTTGTTAGGGCCGCAGGAGATAGGAACTTCCTCACAATGCGAGCCGTATCAAGGAATACTGCCTTTTGAATCACGCCCTTGATCCAACCGCCTAACGAGAGCCTCGAGAGATGTTGATCGAGGCTTTCAGGCATCAGGCTTTTGGCCGTAACTACAATGGGCACAATGACAGCCAAGCTCACATTCCACATGTCAACAAGCTCGTGTCGAGATATTATGTTTCTCTTTCTCAGCTTTCACGAGGTTCTCGTCATGTCGAATGGCAACATCTACAATCATTGCGCGGCGCGCTAATCGATCTATCACCACTATATCAGGCAAATTGGCGACAATAGTCCGGTCAGTATGATAGACCGATCCCAGTACAACGTGACATGGTAATTTTCGAGAACTAGGTCAGGCATATTCATTATTATTATTTTCCGCCATTTTGGACTTGTTAGTAACTTAAACTTACTACTTGTTTACTTCTCGAAGAGAGGAGGCCTGTGTCCCAGCAGTGGGAACATTATAGGCTGTTTAAGTATGTGTGTTATGTAGTAACGATTGCTTTCAAAATTGATTTTAGTTTAGATTTTTTTTTAATTACTAGGTATGTATCTAGGTATGTGTGAATGGAATCAAATCAACTCCTCATAATATGTAACTATTATATCGTCAATGTGATCTATCAACTCAGCCTTGCGCTGACCAGTGCAGGTAATAGGCCTCTCCCAGACTGCGCCACAACACCCTGTCGTCCGCCTTCCGCATCCAGTCTGTCTCAGCTACCTTTTTAAGGTCGTCAGTCTATCTCGCCGATACGCGGTCTCCACTCCAAGACTCGTCTGTCTATGGGCCATCGGTCCTTCAACAAACATGGGTCGCCCACTGCCACTTCAGCTTGCTTACTCTGCAAGATATGTCGGTAAATCTGGCTCTTTTCCGGATAGTTTCATTTCTGATCTTATCCTAAAAAAGAAACTCCGAGCATAGCCCGCTCCATAGTACGCTGAGCAAACTTGAATTGTGGACCAGCCCGACTGTATGTGTCCACGTTTTGTCACCATATGTCATATCGGGCAGGACGCACTAGTTCAAGACCTTGGTCTTTAAACATTGCGGGATAGGTGACGAAGAGACTTGACGAAGTTTTCCAAACACTGCCCAACCAAACTGGATCCTTCTGTCCGCTTCATTCTCAAAGTTGTGTCTACCGAGCTGGATGACTTCCCCTAGGTAGACATACTCCTTCACAACTTCAAAAAGCGACCTTTTGATGTAGATTGGTCTCGGCAAGACGTGTGAATAGTACATGACTTTCGTCTTGTCCAAATTGATACCAAGGCCAACCCGTCGAGAAGCTCCATTTAAGCTGTGCAGCATCTGGTCTAACTTTTTCAGCGTCTCTGCTATTATGCTATGTTGAAATAGTTTAGTGATTTGAATCCAACGATAAACAAATTGCATACGTAAAAATTTACCCGCATCCATTACGTACGATATCGGAGCCCTTTACTGTACGTGGTTCGATTGCACTTACTACTCGTTATGTTATAGTTGGTAATGTCCTGAACACTGAATATAATATACGTCCCATCACTACAAACTGTATGCAGGTGCCGTTCGGAGACTTAAAGTAATATTAGAAAACTGTTCCACCGAACCGCACTCATCAAAATTTTGTTTCAGTGCCGTTAGTGGAAGTGCTCAGGTGCCGTTCGGTCAAGTGCTGTTGAAATCAGTGCTCTTAGTGGAATGCCTCTTGCCGTTGACCTAGAATCATGAAAATTGGCTTTGAAGCTAAATTTCATGATTCTAGGTCAACGGGAAGTACTCTATAGGTTTTGATTTATTTGCGAGTATCAAAATATGTCACATACATTGCCGTATTTTTTTATTACGTTGACTTAGTTAGACCCTTGATTTTTTAGAGCTCCATGGGACCGTATTTGATATTAATTTCAACATGATAGCTCCACGCGTTCCTGAGAAAAATGGTCTTGACAGACTGACAGACAGACAGATGTACAGACAGACAGACCGACGGACAACAAAGTGATTCTTTATGGGTTGAAGATTTTTTGTGAATAACCGAAGCTTTCTGCGTAATTGTTTTGTACAGTTTAATTTTGTTGTCAAAATATCTTCGTCATTTCGAAACGATGTGGCCATTGGCCAATCAGTAGCGTTAATCCTCAAAAGGACATATATGACACGTGGGACAATCTAGCAAGTGGGTCATGTTGTGGTCAGGGTATAGTCGGGTGTCGGATAGATCAATATTAATTCCCCATTTTGAATAAAATTTAAACGCAAAAATCTTAGCGTTCATTCGTTCAGCATTCAAATATGCTCATTTATTTAGGTAATTGTTTACCAATGTCATTAAATGTTGAGCAGATTTTAGTCTCATTTACTAGTGCCCTGACGTTGACAGCTCTAGCGCCGCGCGTGTCTGTTGTTTGAAAGATTGTCTCCAAACATTTATAAACATGCCTGACTAATACGAATCGTACCTCCCACGCCTTCTATTCGCTACAGTCCTCACTAATGTTTTTGAAAATAAAAACGAAAAGGTTCGCGGAAAACTAATATTATGAAAATGTAACGGTGCTTATCATATTTTACTTAGGTCGATTCACTTTCTTGATTAAAAAAAATGTCCTAAATAACAGAAGTACCTACGTAGTTCCATAAAGAATTCTTCCAGAACAAGCACCATCCATCGTCTTGCACCGTGCGGTCCAACTGTCCATGTCTAAGAGAAATTATGATTCAGATCCTAAAGAAGATTGACCTTCTGACTCTTCGGTTAGCGAACAATGTGAATAAATGAAGTGCTGTAGATGCAGGCCACTTCGATGCGTAGTATCTTCGGTTTAATTCGAAGATTACAATAGTGCATACCCGGTGACAGGTAGCCCTATACAATAATGACCAAGTTCCTGTTTCTGGAAGCTTCATAAACGATCGCTCCTAGTCCAACACGCCATTATTCACCGTGGCTTCGGGCGGCATTGACGTTTACTGCTGTATCATTTGTGATTCTGATATCAAGTGTATATTCATCCTTCGCCGTAGAGCTCCTATTCGAGATGGTACGTATAGCGGGCTGGCGCGTCTGTTTTGATGCTAACTTTGTGTTCTTTCCATTTGATGTTTCTACTCCACATTGCCGCGTTTTCTTTATTGTTGGTGGGTTTTTTGTTTTAATGTCCGCTTTGTTTATGGGTATTTTTTGTTTTATTTAACAATGTTGCTTTGCGTCGTCTGTTAGGCATTTTTACCAGGTTTTAGAAGCGATAGCTGTGTGTATTTTGGGTTTCAAAGGTGAGGCTAAGTTCAAAGTTTTGGTTGGGCTAAACCGCAATCCGGTTAGACCGTTCTCAAGCGCCAGAATTAGTTGCAATGAGCCGTGCAATACCAGTGCGGCTGCAGCGCAACTATCGCATTTCTTGGTTAATCCATACTTAGATATTGAAAAACTTACAAATGCAAAATTAAATCCCGCTATAGGTGAGGTCATTTATTTATTTACTTATACTAGTGGTCGCCCACTGGTCGAAATTCGACCTCTACTTACAATCTATATAGAACTTACTAATTCCATGAGTACACTAATTCCATAGTACTTACTTATTCCATGTTCAAGCTGTCACTTCTGTCGCCTATCTATCTTCAAGTCATGAGGCCCAGGTACTACGTGTGTGTGTGTGTGTGTCAAACGCATGGTAGTGTGTAATATTTTTTTAATTTTATTTATTTCTAATACATACGAGGGCGGCACTGAAAATTTCGGGAATCAAGGAAGTGACACAACATTACTATTTAAAAATGTATTTATTGCTTTTCGAAGTATTCTCCGCGAAATTTGACACATTTTTCCATACGATGGAACCAATCATTGAAGCAACCATTCCATTCGGAAGTTGGGGTCTCCAAAATGGCCGTTTTGTAGGCGTCCACAGCTTCTTCAGGTGATGAAAATCTCTGTCCACGCAATTTATTCTTTATTTTAGGGAAAGTATATAAATCATTAGGGCTTAGGTCGGGGCTGTACGGCGGATGGTCCGCAACACTCCGTGAACGAACAATTTTTGTTGGCTTTAACTCATTTTCGAACACCCAAACTCGTGACTGGTTTTTTGTTTCGGGTTCGTACGCGTATATCCAGGATTCGTCACCTGATGCAATGTTGTATACAGCATTTGAGGATCCTGCGTGGAATCTTTCGAGAGTTCTGACGCACCAAGTAACGCGAGCCGCTTTTTGCTCTTCACAGAGCGAATGCGGTATCCATCGGGAAAACAACTTTTTTACACCTAATTGTTCATGCAAGATTATTTGTATTTGACTCATGCCAATGTCTAAAGTTGCCTGAATTTCGCGGTATGTGACATGTCGATCTTCCTCAATCAGCTTACGCACAGCATCAACGTTTTCTTGGGTGACTGCAGTTTTTGGACGACCTTGACGGGGATCATCACTGAGCTTGACACGTCCACGTTGAAATTCAGCAAACCAGCGATAAATTGTGGTTTTGGATGGGGCTTCATCACCAAATGCAGAAATCATCCGGTCAACACACTGTTTTTGTGTTAAACCAGTTCGAAAGTCATAATAAATCATCGCTCTCGAATTTTCTCGAGTCAATTCCATTTTCTCAACGACTAAACAAGTTTGACAAAACCTTGTGACAAGACCGAGAATCTTTTTTTAAATAAATAAATGGTATTCGATTTTTAAAACCAAGGAGTTTTCAATTAAAAAGATTTTGATATGACAGGAACAGTGGAAATATTCCATTCCCGATACTTTTAGTGCAGCCCTCGTATTATATAAAAATATTTGTTTTCTGCTCTTTACTTTATTGTATACCAGAAAATACATATAAATCATTCGTTAGTCAAGAAATTAACACCACCGACTTGATGGCCTTCTTTTTTTTATTTCATTTCGGGGATCCGTTTCTCCGAAGATATCGAATCAATCTAATCTTAAAAAGCTCTTTCCAAGAAGCCATAAGGCTGACGCATAATTGAGCGCGCCGCACCGTATTGCAAATATCCTCCTACATAACATTAGTACATTTTGTATGAACCATCGCACACAACAAGCGTGCCGCACCGCACTTTTTGTATTGAAATGCGATGCGCTGCGGTCCGATGCGACTGTAATGTGCGCTTAGCTTTAGAGGGCGAAAGCTCTGATGGAGTTTGTCGTTAATTTATTCAAAAGCACGATCAATTCCTTCTTACCTACACAAATAAAAACTAAATAAGATTACCGAGTAAAGCTAGGTACTAAATAAAGAAAAAAGGTGCACTGATTAGTTGTTGGAATCTTACTTTTAAATGCCTTATTTCATTTGTCAAACAGGTCGGGGGGAACGGGAAAGCCCGAGAGTTCTTCGAGAGCTCCTCTGATTTTAAGCCGGGGCTGACTTTACCTCAAAAGTACAACACCAAAGCGGCAGCTATGTATCGGCAGAAGGTAAGGTCTCTACATGGCATTGCCATTCAGACAGCGAAGCAATGTGTTCTTGAACTGTAACGGACGGCGAAAATTGACAGGTGCTAGCACGTTTACCAATGTAGCTTTCGCCTAGCCTTGCCTTCAGCTCGCTGACTGTGTGACAACGGCTTCATGGTTGTTTTCGATATTTGTTTTCGTGTGTTTTTTCAGATTTGGGCCGCGAATTTTAAACAGCATTGGGCGCTCCAAAATTGAGATTGTATTAGCGTTATTTCGAGCATGTTTAAATGGCATGTGCCTCTGCGTGCGCATTTTGATCAGTCTTGCAGGCCTCGTTATCATTCTTAACTGAGATTGACTAAAGTAAAAAATGAATAATTTCTAGCTGCACAGGACATCCTTGAATAGATGACCATGATTGACACTGATTGGTGATTCATTTAAACCCCGCGGGAGATGCCTAGAATCTTGCACATTGCATGCACAGTGCATCTATTGTAATGTTATTATTATTAATATGTTTGACTTCCAAGCTGTTTAAACTTTACGGGTCCACACATGGTCGATGGAAACACTGCGCATAACCAACCGACCTGCCTCAAGATCATTGTTTTCTTGAGGATTCAATATTTAATATAAGATTAATTATGTATTACTGCACTTTGGGAATGAGTGCAGTGGCTATCTACGTTCCCAAATTCCATTTGTTTATTTGCAAATCAAGCAGGTAGGTTACCTGCTTAATATCTTAAAACTGTTAACTTATAATTTATTTGTAAATTTTTCTTACATAATTATGACATGAAAGAGTAATACGCGTTTTCATTCAAACTGTTTCGAATTGGATTGGAGTCATGGCTAACGAATGGTAGCCAAAACAGCGAAGCTTCTGTGTTTAGTAACTTAGCAATTTAGACGCGGCGACGTGAGTTCTACAGGCGAATCCTAAAAAGGTAAGGTAGATTATAATAGTTTTTGACGGCAGGATTGTTTGTTTTATAGCGGTATTGTAGTTAAACAAGCCACTTTTTGAAAGACGCGGCGACGTGAGTTCAACAGGCGAATCCTAAAAAGGTAAGGTAGATTATAATAGTTTTTGACGGCAGGATTATTTGTTTTATAGCGGTATTGCAGTTAAACAAGCCACTTTTTGAAATAACTGCCAAAGATCCACGAATGACAGCCCAGGACCAACGGCTTAGCGTGCTTTCCGAGGCACGGAAGGGTCTCGGTATGTAAAGAAGATGGTCACCCATCCACGGGCTGATCACGGCAAGCGTAGCTTTACCTGATTGATCGACTCGTGCGGGTTATAATTTAGCCTCGATCCCCCACGACATAACACTTGTCACTGATTAGGACATAACCTAAACTTGCTTAATACGATTGTATGTCGCACATAAAGCCCCCTACAGACAGCGCGATATCGCGGGCGCGACATGCACCGACAAAGAAATTGTGCTACTAGTGTCGCATCGCGCCTGCGATATCGCACTAGTCTGTACGAGCCTTAAGGCTGAGATATCTTAAAAATGGTCAAAAAGGTAGTTTTTAAAGCAGTGTATCTCTTAAACCGTGAATATTTTTTTCATACAAAAACAGTATGATATTGTCAAGTCTTTTGTGGATAAATGCACGCGGATATGTGTAAATGCACGCTGTGTTTGATGGAATAAGTTTTATAATTGATTGTGTAGTACGTTCTGATTTATTTCTTGCGACTTCGTATAGATTGCTTTTACTGAACTGCATGTGTATAAGTTGTGGCGTAGCTGCGTAGGGACAAACTGGAGACACCGGGTTCCGATACATTGTCAACTACCGGGGCATATCTCCTTCTTTATTATATCTATGTTCCGTTGCGTACGCTGCGTAAACGATTAAAGTTACGCAAAAATCATATATGACGGAATTGATTCCCTTTAAAAAAAATCTGCGACAGCATATGTAATTATATCTTTTAAGGTTGACTTGTTCTAAAATAATGCATTATTTGCGAAGGTGTTTTTATAAACATGATAGTAATCTTTATCCAAATAAATACTTACGACACAAGTATTTCATTTTGAACAAAATTGCCCTTGACATCATATGATTTCAATAAATATCTAAGGAGATATCATAGTTTTAAAATAATCATAGTGTATATATATTATCACCACACTAATATTATAAAGGCGCAAGTTTGTGAGTGTGTGTGTTTATTACTTCTTCACGGACCAATTTTGATAAAATTTTGTATGGAGGTAGCTGATACCCTGGACTGACATATAGGCTACTTTTTATCTCGATATTCCCACGGGATCGAGACTTACGCGGGTGAAACCGCGTTGCTTAGCTAGTGTTATACAATATGTAACAAAAACCCTGTTGTTCCTTCTACCTACGTTTTAAGAATCGGTATACATACGTAATAAAGCAAGTCATTTATAAAAAACTGTTCAACAAAAATAATTAAAATAAATATTTAATTATTAATATTTGAAATGTTTAACTGATTTCTTACCTCTGCAATTCTGCATGAAAGCGATGCCGCGAAATCAGAAAATAGGTAGAACATTCCCGCCACTCTCTTTGATCGGTGCCGCTGCGCCCGTGCACCCGCGCCGCTCTACCTATTTTTCTGCACAAGTTCGCGACCTTGTCAGCTGTTGTTTATCACTGAACACGAATGAATCTTTGAAAATGTTGGTTTACACGGTATTTGCACAAGCACAATTGATAATGTTAAAACTACATTATTTTAACACTTTTACATAAAAAGAAAAAAAAGTCACCGCGTCTGTCACATAAAACCTTATGTAGGTACCTACTTAATTTATTATGATGTCTACTTGACGGCCACGGAGATGCTGTTCAATATGACCACCTTGTACCTTTTTTGTACCAGAACGGACGTATCGGACTCTCCAAACGCGCATATGGTTTACTCCTAGTTCTCGTCCCACTGAGCGCGTACTTCGCGTTGGATCGTGCTCAAACAAATCCAGGACTTGCTCCTCGATGTCACTGTCTTGAGTCCTCGGCCTGCCTGCGTCAGCTCGATGTTGGTCTCGTCCGTGCACACTGCCGGTATTGTACGTACGTATGTGCAAACGTTGGAATGCCATCGCCGACTGTAATGGTAGACTCGCAAAACGTTCTTGGTAGAGTCTGCGTGCTTCTGCATAATTGCAGTCACATTTCCCAAGACACATCAACATGTTAAAATATTCTACGTTAGAATAAGACATGGTTAACGTTAACGTAAAAAAACACAAGTCACTCACTCACTACGTAGGTCAAACTCAACAATAACATCCGTTCGGAAGTAAGCTGCGCGGGAGACTAAGGAAGTGATTCGCAGGGCGGCGGGTGGCGGGGTAAAGGGGTAGGTAGGCACGTGGGGTAGTACTGACCCGCGGGGCACGTGCGCCGGCCGCGGTAAGTTTTGGCGGCATCTTCTGTCGCATCAAAGAAAGCCGCCGAGCTCGTAGGCTATTTAGCGAAATAAAGATATACTTGTAAAATCAGATACTCCAAACATTTTTTTGAATGTGTCGTTTTTAATAGTTATTTGATTTTGACCTCTCCACTAGCCAATGTTGATTTTTTTAAAATTATAATTTCATCATTGTTGTGCTCGTAGGTAAATGTATACGTTCCTAAAAGGAACAACAGGGTTTTTGTTACATATTGTATAAGATGCGAAATTCCAAGCTTCTAGACACACCTGTTTAAACTGTGCAGTGTCTGTCAGTCAGTCAGTCAGTGTAGTCGTATGATACATAATATACTTGAATAACAGCCACATTAGCGCCGACCCGCCGGCCAAGCGTGGCGATTATGGCAAACTGGGGGCCTATGTCCAACAGTGGACATCTTTCTGCTGAAATGGTGAACGGCCACATTTGTATTAAACTCCCTAGCGCGCCAGCACTAATACTTCGTTTTCGCTTTGCATTCTTACTTTTTAGAGTTCCGTACCCAAAGGGTAAAACGGGAACCCTATTACTAAGGCTCCGCCGCACGGTGGGCTGGAAATCGGCTTTCATAGACTTAGGGATTTCAATTTGCAAGTGCTTGATTTTTTGCCGGATATCGCTTCTATTAGTCATTACTATGTACAAAAATGACACCCGAGTTATTTCTGCCCAAAAACGAAGGAAATATAATTTTTTTACGAAAAATTTGTATGAAGCTATGAGTATGAAAAATCAAATTATCTCCTAAACGGCATGTTTAACCGTACTATCCTTAGAGGTGGTCATAGTGCTAATTATTTATGATTTTTTGGTTGCCGATTTGACGATAAATTTAATGCCGTTTTTTTTTTAAAAATCGTCAAAATATTTTTATTTATTTTTACATGTAAAACGATCCCTTTTAGTGTCCAAGTTAAAAAGTTCGATATGTTATTAACCCAAATATTAAGAGCACACAAAAAAAGAAAAATTAAATAAAAAAATTGCTGTTTTTTGACACATTTTTATTAATTTAAATAAAAAAAGATTATCAAACTCTTATTTAAGTAACATATAAAGTTATAGAGTTTCAGCAAAAAAGGTCCGCTTTTTCTTGGCATCTAACGTAGGCCTTTGTGCACTTAGCAAAGGATCCGAAGAAACAATAAGCATATTTAAAATGTCTTGATTGGAATCCTGCCTGCTTCTTTTCTGCGAATGATGTTCTCGAAACCTCCTAAAATCTTTGTTTCGAGACTCTGAGGCTTCTATTGAGAGAGTCCCAATCGACACAATATTATTTTTTTCGATTATGTCAGCCCCATGGATTAATAATTTATGAACGGTTGACGACATGTAGTACCAGTCGTATAATAATACGTACTTTTCGGCTGTTTTGCGGGCATAATCTCTAAATTTTATTATATCGACCTGCTCTCCAGATGTAATTGCTTGTAAAATTACAGCAAATCTTTTGATGAGGTCTTCATCCAAACCGGTTATAGCTGCGGTTTTATTAGGAAACTCAAAGAATTTTCTTGCAGTATTCCCGTCATTGGTGGTTCCCGAGCCTTGTTTTACTATATCAATCAACAGATTGAGCTCATCTTTGAATTTATTTTGAATTATTTTCTTCCTTGTCTAGCATTTCTTTGTGCTCATCACTTCTCGCTGCCCACCGTTTGAAGTCGAGCCTGTATGCAATGTGTATCAGACATTCCATACAATTTATACGGGCGTGTAGGGATGACAAGCCAAATTTATACAGGTCAGAACACACAATTTTTGATGTTACAGCATCTAAGCGGTTCATTTCTGTAGGCTTTGCTAAGCACAGGTAGCACGATGCATTTGATCTATCTTCAGAAAGGTAAGTGCAAACTTTAGCGTCGATCATCGTCATCATTAGTTCATGAGTCACCCTATTATTATTATTGCACTCTGTGGGGATAAGGGCCTCAATTTCTTCATCCATTTGTTTTTTCAGCTCAAGGACAACTGCTTCACCAGCAAAAACAATCATATTTACGTCAGAAAAGGCGCTTGGATTACTTAGGCCTTTGTGCACTTAGCAAAGGCTAAGTGCACAAAGGCCTAAGTTAGATGCCAAGAAAAAGCAGAGCTTTTTTGCTTAAACTCTCGACTTAATTCGATTTCAGGAAACTGAGTTCGAGTTTTTGGATATATCCAATCTGGATGCTGACTCAGAATTGGAGTCTGACAACGAGAGTGATAAGGAAAATTTGTAAAAAAATTATATATGTACATATTTGTAAATTTGTATTTGAGTGTGTTTGGGTTTTTTTTTTGTAATATTTAATGATATTTTGTCTTTTTTTTTTTTATTTATTTTACTTAATTTTACAAATGCTTAGTATTAATTCCTTAAATTAAATTATTTTGTATATAATATAACTTTATATGTTACTTAAATAAGAGTTTGATAATCTTTTTTTATTTAAATTAATAAAAATGTGTCAAAAAACAGCAATTTTTTTATTTAATTTTTCTTGTTTTGTGTGTTCTTAATATTTGGGTTAATACTCGTAACATATCGAACTTTATAACTTGGACACTAAAAGGGATCGTTTTACATGTAAAAATAAATAAAAATATTTTGACGATTTTTTTAAAAAAAACGGCATTAAATTTATCGTCAAATCGGCAACCAAAAAATCATAAATAATTATCACTATGACCACCTCCAAGGATAGTACGGTTAAACATGCCGTTTAGGAGATAATTCGATTTTTCATACTAGCTTCATACAAATTTTTCGTAAGAAAATTATATTTCCTTCGTTTTTGGGCAGAATTAACTCGGGTGTCATTTTTGTACATAGTAATGACTAAGAGAAGAGAGAACTAATAGATATCCGGCAAAAAATCAAGCACTTGCTAATTGAAATCCCTAAGTCTATGAAAGCCGATTTCCAGCCCACCGTGCGCCGTATGTCTGTCTGTCCGTCTGTCACCAGGCTGTATTTCATGAACCGTGATAGTTAGACAGTTGAAATTTTTACAGATGATGTATTTCTGTTGCCGCTATAACAACAAATACTAAAAAACAGAATAAAATAAATATGATTTTGCTTGATATTTAACAGGTAGACGCTTGAAATTTTCACAGAATATTTAGTTATATATTCACTTTAAAAAGAAATAATTAAAATAAAACAAATATAAGGGGGGCTCCCATACAACTAACGTGATTTTTTTTGCCGTTTTATAGATAACTAGCTTCTGCCCGCGGCTTCGCCCGCGTGTATGTCGGAAAATATGTCACGAGAACGTACTACCGGAATTAAAAGTACGTGTAGTAGTATGTGTTAATGCAGATTATAAACTATATGTATGATACCAAATTTCATCTAAATCCGTTCAGCCATTTTTGCGCCAATCCGAAAGATAAAATCATCCCCTCTAAAATTGACTACCTCTTTTAGATTTCCGTTTATTTCTGATCTTAAATATAAATACCGAGTTTCAAGTAAATCGAACGGCGCGTTAAAATCTTTCCATTCAATTATTTTCCCCCACAAAATTTAACACCCCATTTAAAAGGTTGTTTTCGAAAATTTATGTTTACGGCCGTTTTATTTATTAAGAAAATATCGGGGTCAATTTTCAAGTTTATTGATCAAAGGAAACATAATTTTGATTTAAACTGTCTCCCCGTTTTCACCCCGAAACGAGTTTATTTTTGAAAAATATTAAATCATGTTTTATTCAATTACTTTGGAGTTTATCATGACGCGCAGTAAAATTCTTCCCTAAAAACTTAATTACCCCCTTTTGCCCCGTAAGGGTTACATTTGAATAAACCCAAACACATGTAAGGCTTTATATTTTGTGAGCATTAGGTATATATAAAATACCGAGTTTCGAGTTAATCGGATCGCACGTTAAAATTCTTCTATACAAACTTTGACATCCCCAAAACCCGTTTTAGGGGTTAGTTAAAAAAACAAAAATTTACAAATTTTATAATTTACCTTCATGCCTAGTTTTAGGTTTATTAACTCAAGGAATAAGATTTTTCATACAAACAAAATCCCCCCTTTTCACCCCTTAAAGGTCGAATTCCCAAAACCCCTTCTCAGCAGATGCCTACGTCATAATTTAGAGTAAATCAAGCCACGCAGTAAAATCCTGCCTTGTCAAATTGACTACCCTTTTTCACCCCGTCAGGGGTCAGTTTCAGTGGCTAGAGAGGTGCCACGGCATCCTGTTGTATCAACGGGTTCCTACTCAGGATAAAGCGGGAGGGAACGCCCGGGTGTCACCACTGTGTGGATTGCCCAGAGAACACCGGGTCTGCCCGGCTTGGGCGGAGCACCGCCATGTTCTCACGAATACGACGCTGGCGGCGATCTCTCGTCGGTCCGGCCCTGGTTCAAGCCATGGTTCGGAGCGAGAGTTTATGGGAGTCCGTCACCTCCTTCTGCGAAGCAGTAATGCTCGCGAAGGAGGAGGCGGAACGCGTGAGGGAGAGGCCAAATTCCTGCCCTCACGCCCTTAGTCGCCGCGGGAGACGCCCCGGGCGTCGGGAGTCGCAGGCCGATGCTCGGCTACAGTAGGCGCGGGCTTGCGGACGGTGAGCGATGGGTAGCTCGCAGTCCGATAAGGACCAGGCCAGGGTCGACGGCGCGTTGTGTTACACGCGCGCCAGATGCGCGATATGTCAGCACCAACTGACGGGATCCGTTAAGGCCAATGCCTGCCAGGGTTGCGAGTTAGTCTGAAAAGGATCGTGGCCCTGGCATACAGGCAAATGAAGGAACACGGGTGGGTTTTAGTCAGTAAAAGTCTGACACGCCCTCGCTCTCCATACAGAGCGGGAGAAGTTATTTGATAATTACCCCCCACAAAAAAAAGAGTTCAATTTTCGAAAAACTTTGTTACATTTTATTGTTAATTTTTATTTCTAAGTATAAATACTGAGTTTCGAGTTAATCGGACTGCACGTTGAAATTCTTCTATACAAATTTTGACATGCCCAAATCTCCTTTAAAGGGGTAGTTTGAAAAAACTAAAAATTACCAATTTTATAATTTACTTACGTAAGTATTCATGCCATGTTTTAGGTTTATTAACTCTTGGAATAAGATTTTTCATACTAACAAAATTCTCCCTTTTACCTCCTTAAAGGTCGAATTTCCAAAAACCCCTTCTTAGCGGATGCTTACGTCGTAACTATCTATGTACCAAATTTCAACCCAACCCGTTCATATATACATATTATAGCTGTGTGTTGATAGCCCAGTCAGTCCCACGACCTTATATTTAAATAAATATTGTGTATTTGTATAAGTTGGAGTAACATTTCGTTTTGTTTCATCGCAATCGCTTCATTCTATGAAAAGTTAGAAACGGTACACGTGTACTTATATTATTTTTACTTGAATACAAAATTTAGCGAATGAACAACTTCAATACAAAACGTCATCCCCCTTTTCACCCCCTTGTGGGTTGAAATAAATCAAAAAACAATGGTTTACGTTCTGTTAGTTTCCAACCATAAGCCATAATATTAGTTATTTTAACTTGAAAAATAATGAATTTCATACCCCTTCTTAAGGGTTGAAATTCTAACAACACCGTTGCGTTAGCTTCCAACCATAAGCCTAGATAATAAATTTAGTGATTTTTACTTCGAAAATTAAGGACTTTCCGTACACAACTTCATGCCCATTTTGAACCATTCGGGGGTAAAATTATTAAAAAATAATTTATAAGTGTCTCACACGTATAAATTATTTTCAATCATCAGCCTAAACACAAAATTTGAAGATCCTAACTTCAAAACTGACGGACTTTCATATAAATTTCCATCCCTTATTTTACCCCTTTAGGGGTGGAATTCCCAAAAATCCGTTCCTAGTGGATATTTACTCTTCACAAAGAACACACCCTCCAAGTTTCATGTCTCTAAGACCAGCGATTTGAGTTGTGTGTTAGTTTCCACCTTTTTTTTAAAATATGATTGACGTGACTACTTACAGAAAATAAATCATTTATCATTTAACCATATTAGTGATTTTAACTTAAAAAATAAAAAAAACTTTAATTAAAAAGAAAATTTCATCCCCCTTTCACCTCTTAAGGGTTGAAATTTTTACAACACCGTTGCGTAAGATTTCAACTATAAGCCTAGATAATAAATTTAGTGATTTTTACTTTGAAAATTAAGGACTTTCCATACACAACTTCATCCCCCTTTTTTAACCCTTCGGGGGTGGAATTATCAAAAAATAAATTAATTTAAAACTTAAACTTTTTAAACTTCCATCCCCTATTTCACCCTCTTAGGGCGAGAAATCACGGCACAGCGGACAGAGCTCCGGCGGGATCTCATGGCGACATGGAGAGTGCGATTGTCGCAACCCAGCGCTGGGCACGCCACAATTGTGGCGACAAGTCCCCTCTTTGAGGAGAGGCTAGAGAGGCGCCACGGCGTCCTCACCTTCCGCCTGACGCAGGTCCTCACCGGACACGGTTGTTTCGGGAGGTTCCTGTTCAGGATAAAGCGGGAGGAAACGCCCGGGTGTCACCACTGTGTAGATCGCCCGGAGGACACGGTGGAGCATACGGTGGAGGTCTGCCCAGCTTGGGCGGATCACCGCCGTGTCCTAACGGAGGCGATCGGCGGCGGCGATCGGCGGCGGCGATCTCTCGCGTCCGGCCCTGGTTCAGTCCATGGTTCGGAGCGAGAGTGCATGGGAGGCCGTCACCTCCTTCTGCGAAGCAGTAATGCTCGCGAAGGAGGAGGCGGAGCGCGTGAGGGAGAGGCAGGGTTTGCGCCCTCACGCGTCTAGTCGCCGCAGGAGACGCCCTGGGCGTCGGGAGTCGCAAGCCGATTTCCGGCCACCGTAGGCGTGGGCTTGCAGACGGTGAGCGATGGGTAGCTCCCCGTCCGATAAGGACCAGGCCCGGGTCGACGGCGCGTCGTGTTCCACGCGCGCCTCAAAGAGACGTCAGCACGAATTGACGGGGTCCATTAGGGCCAATGCCTGCCAGGGTTGCGAGTTTGTCCGAAAGGGATATCGTGGCCCTGGCACACAGGCAAATGAAGGAACACGGGTGGGTTTTAGTCAGTAAAACCCTGACACGCCCTCCCGCTCCGCCCAGAGCGGGAGAAGTTATTTGATAATTTCCTCTGTCGATATCTACTCTTTACAAAGAACACACCCTCTAAATTGTATGTCTCTAGGACCAGCGGTTTAGGCTGTGCGTTGATATATCAGCCAGTGAGTCAGTCAGGACTTTGAATTTTATATATATAGATGTTACGGTACCCTTCGTGCGCGAGTCCGACTCGCACTTGGCCGGTTGTTCTTTTAGCTTGGCTCATAAGGGCGCGCGGGCGTAGCGTAATGTTAAACAGCCTATAACTCTACTCAAGAATTGGCCTATAAAGAGCAAAAATATTTTTTCAAAGCCGTCTAGTACTTCTAGTGAATAGCGCATTTCAAATTCAAAGAAACAAATAAACAGACAAACTCTTCAGCTTAATTATATTAGTATAGGTAGATACCATCTGTTGTAGTATTGCGCATAAAAATTCAATACAACCCGGGTAGTGTAGGGCTGAATAGCATTTTTTGTTAGTAAAAAAGATTTCAAACGATGAATATTGAGTTTTTGCTGAGCTATCACGTAGTTGATATCTGATATTTTTTGTTGGCTTCAAAAACTCCCGTTTGAACCGTCGCACAGTGGGCCCATACTGAAAATTAGTGGACTTAGGCAACAAAGTTCCTATATCGATGCGATTTTTTTTTTATATGTCGTGTTATATTATTCCTGACAACTTTTATTCTTATAAAATTTCTTCTAAAGTTGATAGTTTGTCTTGAAAAAAATTTATTAGATTTTTTTGTATGGAGCGAATCACGTTTAATTTTTTTTCTTCAATTGTACTAATATGTTGAGTGTGTGGCGTGAGTATATGATAGCTAGGGTCATTTTCTATCCACGAAAAAAAAATCAGCGCCGGCCATCTGCGGCAGCGCGAGTAATCATTCGGTAAAAAAATAATAATTTGGAAGAATTTTTTTGTCATTTAAAATAAATTCAAAGCATATTTTTTGTCTCATTTGGCTGTTTTCACCTTCTTTTTAGTTAAATAAATAGTTTTAATAGCGCATACGTACTTAGAACTAGTAATTCTGGTAGAGATTTAGTTATTATTGCATGTTATCGGTACAAATGAGTCATCAATCACAATGCAGGTGCTCTGCATTGTGATTGATGACTCATTTGTTTGTGCGCGCATAACTAATGAGTCATCGAAAAATGCTCGTCTCTGATTGGCTGTGTTATTTTTTAACTTTTTTAAAGTTAATATTTATTTTTTTAAAAGATAATATTTAATTTAAAGTTAATATTTAATTTATTTAATTAAATAATGCATATTTACAATATTAAGCCTTATAGTAAAATGGTAGGTATATAATAATGGTTCGACCTAAACTAGGATAAACCTGTATCTCAGGTGTCATAAGTGCAAAATTACATTAAAATTTTCTAAAATTGATGGTAGACATAATTAGTGAGTAACTTAACAGACTAATGATAGGACAGTACTTAATTAAAAATAATATTTAACTTAAAACAACCAGTAACTTTTCTGTGTCATCATAAGACAGATTTTGTAACCAAGTTGAAATAACATTTTTGCATTGTACCGTTTTTAATGCAGACATAGACAAAATTGCGTTTACTTTATTATACAAAAATGGGCCTAAGAATATAAAAAATCTATACATAAACGAATGCCTTAATCTATAATTATCCATACAGATATCTTTACGTCTTTTATCAGTGACAACTCTATCATACGGCAATTTAGAGTGCTGTTTTATTAAAGTATTCATAATGAATAACTGCCGCACTGTCAGAACATTGCAAGATTTATATAAAACTTGGGTCGGGAACAGGATAGGCCGGAATGTGGATACTTTCAGAACAGCTCTTTGCGCGCGCTCCAGTGGTAGTAAAATTGTTTTAGCCGCTCCTCCCCATGAAGTAATACAATATGTAATTATCGATTGACACAAAGCATAATATACCTGTTTTATCACCTTAGAGTCAGCAAAAGGCCTAATTTTCTTGAATATGAACATCAACTTACGGACTCTACTGCATAATAGTTCAACGTGATTTTTAAATGTAAGAGTAGCGTCAATAATTACTCCAAGATATTTTATAGTTTTCGTATTAAGGATAGTTGGGCAATTGCATTTAGAGTTTGCAACTGTGTTACATACATGCGCATGAATATCTGGAATGATCATAGATGTCTTTGAGTTGCGTAAAGAAAAGCGTATGTATTTAGTTTTGTCTGCATTTAATGTCAGTAAGTTATGTTGTAACCATCTATTAACTATATTGAAACCTTGCTGTGCACATAACCAAACTTCATGTACTGTATTTGCGGAGAATAGGAGTACAGTATCATCAGCATAAGATATAATTTTCCCCGAATTTAGGTTGAGACTGCAGAGGTCATTTATATAAATAAGAAATAAGGTTGGTCCTAATATACTTCCTTGCGGGACTCCAAAAGAAGTATTTTTTAGTTCTGAGCTAGTAAAATTACCAATCTTCACACATTGACAGCGGTTGTCTAAATAGTCTGCAAAAATCTTAAGCTGCTTACCTCGTATACCTATTTTCTCAAGCTTGTTCAATAAGATAGGAACAGACACGGTATCAAAAGCTTTTGCTAGGTCAAGAAAAATACCAATAGAATGATTACCTTTGTCTAGTTCTTGAGATATATAATCGGTCATATCTTGCACAGCATCAGTTGTGGATAATTTTGGTCTAAAACCAAATTGATTATCCGAAAGGATGGCTTTAGACTCTAAGTACTTCATTAACCTATTGTTAATTATTTTTTCTAGTATTTTAGATGTAGATGAAAGTATTGAAATGGGTCGGTAATTTGAAGGTACTTTTTTGTCACCTGCTTTATGCGCTGGGACGACTAAAGCTTTTTTCAGATAGTCGGGAAAAATGCCTTCAGAAAGGCAAATTTGAAAAATATGAGTTAACGGCGGAACAAAAATGTGTCTGAAATTCCTTAACACACTATTTGAGATACCGTCCCATCCAACCGCACAGACTTCTTTCAGCCCCAAAATAACCCTTTCGACTTCGTCTTTGTCTGTATCCAGTAAAACAAATGAGGTTAGTTGACGATATTGCGATGACACAATGGCCCTGTTTCCGTGTATGCTGTAATTTTTGTTATAGTTACATTTAATTTGCTCAGCAAGATTTTGACCCACATTAATAAAGTAACTATTAACATGATTTGCTGATGTATGCGGCGAGGCGAGCGTTTGTAATAACTCTGACGATGATTCATGCTGTTTTGATCCAAAAGCGAATTTTTTTATATGGCGCCACATTTTTTTGCTGCCGTTTCCTGATTCTTCAATTAAGTTTCTATTATACGTATTTTTCAACTTTTTTAGTAGATTGTTACAGAAATTTCTATATCTTTTATATGATGTTTGTAAAAAGGTATTATCTGGAGAGGATTTTGCATGCATGTGAAGTTTATCCTTGTGCTGAATGCACTTTATTAGCCCGGGTGTGATCCATGGTTTTAGGTTATTGTTTTTCTTAGTTAGTTTTATGTGCGAAGTATTATTTACAATAGCACATTGCACTTTATTAATAAAGTATGGCAGCGAAATGTTCACATCATCAGTTTTGTAAACTGGGTCAAAGTCAATATGACGTAATGCGTCTTCAAGTTTTTTCATATTTATTTTAGTAATGGTATTTGTGCACTTAGATCTAGGGGTTTTTACTTTTAAACTAAGCAGGACTGCTCCATGATCGGAAACTGAAGGATTTGTTACTAGGGTAATGGATGCAAGGTTAGTTTTAAGCAAGGTGTGGTCTAAACAGGACCCACTCAAATGTGTTGGAAGCAAATGGGCCGGAAGCAGTCCCTTGCATGCGCACATGTTAAGGTAGTCTTTAGCAACTCTATCACTGTCTTCTGGGTTAATATCTATGTTCATATCGCCTGTTAGTACTACATTTTTGTATAGAGATAGTTTTTGGAGTGCTCCGTCCAACGACGCTACAAAATTATCAGTATGCTTAAAAGCACAAGGCCTATAAATACATAGGATAGCAGTTTCTAGGTCCACTTTTATCAATAATCTGCTACAATCTTCTATGGGAGGTTCTTCTACCGATACGTTCAAACTTTGTTTGGCATAAACAACTACACCGTCATTTTGATTATGAACGGTCTTACTACTAAACATTTGGTAACCTGACAGAGAAGGAAGGTTCTGTTGACATTTAGATAGCCAACATTCAGTCAATACAATAATGTCACACTCAGTATCCAGACGTTTCAACAGAATGAACAGGTTGTCCATGTTTTTATTTATACTACGAATATTTTGCGTAAGAATAGTAAGTGATTTAGAGGGATCAGGGAGATATACTTTACATTTTTCAATCTCGCATGTTTTTGCCACTGATAGGGAGACCACATCAATATCATTAAGTAACTTATCCATAATTTTATTTACTTTAAACTCCTAGTATAAAAAAGACTTATCGATTAATGCAAAATAAAAGATTAAGGGCGGCGCTCTTAGGCGCCTTCATTATAATCTATAGAGTTAATGTACCTGCTTTCAGCAATTTTCCTTGCCGGGCATTCCAGCTCACCTGTTTTATGGTCGCTGGGTTTTTTGAAGCGCAAACATGTTGCACACTGTGATGGTTTATCGCTCGTAGTACAATCATTAGACTGGTGACCTTGTTGTCCACAATGTCCACACGTGTGGGTAGTCTCCCGACATGTCCTTGCAGCATGCCCGTACTGATGGCATTTAAAGCACCTCGTCACAAGTGTGAAATCCCTAACTGGGCAGGATGTCCAATTTATAAATACTCGATTCTGGTTAATAAGGGCTTTTCTTATGCTGGCAGGTACTTCTAAAATAAAATTGCAAGTAGGTCCATCTTTTTTCCCCGACTTATGACTTAATTTCAAAGAGGCCAGGAAAGAGTCACGAGGCAAATTAGGTAGCTTGTCGGCTAGGTTTTGTTCATAAATGCAGTCATATACTTCTTGGTCAGTTAGGGCTGAGGGTACTCCTATCACTATAATTCTTGGTCTTCTCTTTTGTGGCTCTTCCACTTTCAGGCCGGAACTACTAAGCTGCGACGAGTTTCGTAGTTTTTCTATGTCATCCTTGGTTTCGGTGCTGATGATAACTCCTCCGTTTTTGGTTTTACGCATTCCTCTAATGTGCAGTTTCATTTGTTCTGGGCATATTATTTTTTGGACCAGAGATTTAGTGTCGTCACTAGTTTTAAGCTTATCATCAGGATAAATTGCGATAGTGCTGAGATTACTGGGGCGCAAGTAGTTATTATTGTTCGTCTTTACCATATCAGCAAAGGAAACATTTTCCATCTTTGTTGGCTGGGCGCAATTTTCTTTAATGCTGTCTTCGATTGTTTTACGGAAGTTATCAAGGCAAGCCGTGAGGTCTCGTTCTTCTCTCAGTGCTTGTAGTGAGTTTTGCACTTCTCTGGCCTTATGTTTCAAGTCCTGGTAAAATACTGCCATCTGGGATACGCCATTTCCTACCTTACGTGATAGGGAATTGATCCTCAATTTTTGCTCGGAGTTCAGTTTTCCATCCTGAGCAATGGAACAAACTTCATTCAGGCATTTTTCTATTGACATCATCCAGTTGCTAATTTCACTGGTGTCCAAAGTCTCAATTTTTTCTTCAGCCGCGTGGTGGTCGTCCTGTCCTGGTTGTTGGGGCGATGTAGGAACCGGGGTTGTTGTTGGTGGAGGGCTGCGTCGACTCATCGTGCTCCGATTAAAGGGGCTGCCTTCCATCTGTCACTTTGTATGCAGTCAGTCCATTTCTTTAAACCTTTAAACTTATCACTGTAATGTTTATTTGTATAGCCTGCTAATAAGTTAAAACTAGGTCACTGTTTATTCGAACGTTAATTTATTTTATTTATATTTTGCATTGATGAGCACGTCTGCAAGCGTCGGATGCACAATATATATTGTCCTAACTGCACGTTATCTATTGTTGAATAAATATATCGTAATGTTTCAGGTTATACTAATTTTGTTAATGATAGGTGAAATAATTTAAATTTGTACGGGCAAGTCGTTGATAATTATCTACATAATCAACTGTATGTATATTATTATAGTATAAGTTATCGTACGTATGATCAATATGAAACTGTGAAGTAATTGTAGCCCTGAAAAGGGCTGTTTGTCATATTCCTAACCCTGATGGGCTTTTGTGGGAATAATTTAGAGCCGGATCACATTATTTCTTGTTCCAGAAGTGCTAGTTTGTCCGGCAAATTTTCGGACTCTGCTATGAGGCATTCTTCTTCCTCCATAATTTCACTGTCACAGGGAGGCTCAGTAGTCTGTAACAACTGAGTTGCTTCAGGCAACAACTCATTATGAACCTGTTTCATTATTTTAGGCCTTATGTAGGATATGTGGGGATCAGAGCTTATTAGAAGTCCATGGAGGATGTCTTCGTTTGTTGCTATTCTCCCCGTTTTCCGAGTGTGCCTCTCCCTGACGTTTCTGAAGTCCTTATTACGGGCTTCCGAAGCTTCTTCAGATAAGGTACCTAAAACGAATAAGTACATACATTTTAATTTCAAAATGCAATCGAGTCAAATAATACATCAAACTATATTTATTTTTTACTTACCGATTGGCAAAACACCAAAGTGGTTACAGATGTCTGCACCGTGCATTAGAAGTTTATGTACACTAACTGGCATGTAGTACCACGAATAGTGTTGCACGTACACATCAGCTGTTTCTCTACAGTATCTTCTAAATTTTTCACAGTCAATGTTTTTGCCTGATGATATGGCTTGTAGAATAACGGAAAATCTGAAAATCAGATTTTCGTCAATTCCCGTTATTCTGGAAGATCTTTTGTAATCTTGGAAAAAGCGCCTCGCTGTATTCCCGTCGTTTGTAGTTCCAAAACCCTAAAATGGGAAAACAATACATAGAGATATAATTCACAAACAACATAAAGTTAAATACATACCTGTTTGACTATATCAATCAGCATTCCAGTTTGCTCACGAAACTCTTGCTGTGTGGTATTTTTTTTAGCTTGTTTCAAAGCCTTATGTTCGCCGCGAGCAGTCCATCGTTGAAAATCCAGATTATAAGATATATGGAGAAGACATTCCATACACCGAATCTTCATATGCCGTGAAGAAATTCCTTGTTTGTAAATTTCTTCACGAAGTGGTTTAGAAGTCAAAGCGTCTAAATTATTCATCTCACTCGGTTTTGCCAAACAAATGGGACACGTTGCATATGATGGTACTCCAGCAATAATATTGGCCACTTTTCCATCAATCATGGTCATATGCAATTCATGTGATACAATAATATTTCCACACTGTGTAGATATTCGTTCATCAATTTGTTTTTTCATCTCAGACTCTTCAGACTTTATAAAGTCAGCTGTCTCCGAAGTGAAAGTGAACTTCACTGGTCGACAGTACAGAGTTGAGCAAGGTGTGGGGTTCTCCCAAACTAGATTTTCATTCCCAGATGATGGCCTAGTAGACACTAGCCGAAGAGGGACGATGCTTATCATGACTACTGATGAATCATCGAACTCTGTAGCTGTGTTTGACGTTTTCTGTTTATAGTTACTCTGCGACGAAGAACCATCAAGTCCCCATTTCCAGGTCAACTTGAGTTCTTCATTTTGAGACCTATCAACAGTATTTATATCAAGTAATATCCTCTCCACAGTGTGGTCCAATAGCGCTTGCAATTTAATGTGAGGTCCGTTTTCGGTAATCTCCATACTCTCTTGTGGTGGGTAACATCTTTTCTTGGCATTTACAAGCTTTGGATAAGATGGAAAAGCAGCACAGTTTTCTTCTTTCAGAAATTGTCGAGGAGCTAAATACTTCCATTTCGAGAGCGCAACTGATGTATAAAGAGCTAAACACTTATCTTCAGAGACAGTACTTAAGCTCTGCTTTTGGAATAGTCTCTCTTCTACTTCGGATAGCGCATCTGGATTACTGGAAAGGTATTCGACCACTTTTGCCAGATTCGTTTTGCCGTTGTCTTTCAATTTTGTTATGTACCAGTGCTGCAACTCTTCCTCAGAATTTTCTTCTACTATGGAAGTAGAACGTCTTTTCTTTTGCTTATTACTTAACTCTTCGAACGGTTTTCTGTGCTCCTTTTCTGTAGATGTTCCCGCTTCCGCAGTACATACTGCAAGAGTAGGAACATGGCAATCTATATCCACAAGCTCAGATAAGGCTGCGTCCGAAAAGCCCATCACACTTCTCAGATCAACACTGTCACAAACAGGCCAGTTGATGTTTTTTTCCAACCACTTACGATTAATTACACGATTCATAAAAGTTTTTTGATTTCTACTTGACTCTATCCACTTTTTATTTAAATTTACACAAAAAAGTCGACAGAACTCCTTGATTCGGTTCTTGTCTTCTTCAGAAACTTCGGTAGTCAAGACAGAAATGATACTTTCATACAGAAACATATGATTTTTCAGATCACCGCCACTTCTTAATTTCACAAAAAGATCTAGGTTGGTACAAAATCCAGCCATAGTTCTAATGTAAATATAAAAATACAAGTATTTCACTGTGTTCACAAACAAGCGACAAGAGCGAAACTAGATGGACTTAATGAATGTCTTTATATTTATAGTTAGTGTTAATTACTCAAGTAGTGGACATAACAGTGAGTGAAAATTATTCAGCCAATCAGAGACGAGCATTTTTCGATGACTCATTAGTTATGCGCTTAGCCGAGTGCACAAACAAATGAGTCATCAATCACAATGCAGGTGCTACCGATAACATGCAATAATAACTAAATCTCTACCAGAATTACTAGTTATAAGTACGTATGCGCTATTAAAACTATTTATTTAACTAAAAAGAAGGTGAAAACAGCCAAATGAGACAAAAAATATGCTTTGAATTTATTTTAAATGACAAAAAAATTCTTCCAAATCATTTTTTTTTTACCGAATGATTACTCGCGCTGCCGCAAATGGCCGGCGCTGATTTTTTTTTCATGGATAGAGAATGACCCTAGCTATCATATACTCACGCCACACACTCAACATATTAGTACAATTGAAGAAAAAAAATTAAACGTGATTCGCTCCATACAAAAAAATAGAATTAATTTTTTTCAAGACAAACTATCAACTTTAGAAGAAATTTTATAAGAATAAAAGTTGTCAGGAATAATATAACACGTCATATAAAAAAAAATCGCATCGATATAGGAACTTTGTTGCCTAAGTCCACTAATTTTCAGTATGGGCCCACTGTGCGTCGCCCATAAGAGTATTTGACGCAAAAACGCGGATTAAAGTCATACATTGACTTTAATCCGCCTTTTTGGGTCTTTTGGGACAAAGTAAACAAATGCCGGAAACGGTTGATAGTTGATACGTCATATTGGTACCACAATGCATAGAGAACAAAAATCTACCGTCATTTTGTTTGAGTAGGTTTGCGATAAGTTGTACGTAGTCGTTATCTTAGTACCTTGCAGCGAATACGTAAATAAGTTCAACGATTTTAAAGTCCTGCATTTAGAACTATGTGGTGAAGTTAAGAGTGGATTAAACCACCATTTTTATGATGAATACTATTGAACCAGGTACGCACTATATGTAGTACTCAATTGTTTCAAAATAACACGAGTTTAATAGTAGATATTGTAGTTATTATGAACCGCAAATCAAACTAATGATATTTTGGGTCAAAAATATATACATTAGAGTTTTTGTTGTATTTCTGGGAGCTTCCCGGTATATATTTGTTTTCGTAAGTTGATGTAACTACCCTACTTTTGAATAGGTTAAGATTGGGTGTCTAAAGTTGCCTATTGTATTTTTAGGGTTCCGTACCAAAAGGGTAAAACAGGAACCGTATTACTAAGGCTCCGCCGTCTGTCTGTCTATCTGTCCGTCCGTCCGTCTGTCACCAGGCAAATGTTTTATTACACTTTTTCCAGAAGAAGTAGCTTAGTTACGTTTCACTCTTTGCTATTTTAAACCACATTAAAAAAGTTAAACATATTACTATTTTGAACTTATATGTCATTTAAGACTGCAAAATAAAAATACGTATTTTGGAGTCAAATACCCCTATGTGCGTCGTCGACCATTCAACCT
Organism: Tiliacea citrago; assembly: GCA_963921375.1. Lineage (NCBI taxonomy): Eukaryota > Metazoa > Arthropoda > Insecta > Lepidoptera > Noctuidae > Tiliacea > Tiliacea citrago. Next base: position 28,140,639 of record OY992780.1, read on the forward strand.
ATTGAACCGTAGTTAGAATTTTTTATCTAGAATTGGCTGCCAAACGATCGGGTTCAGTATTTTTACGGACGCTCCAATCAACCTAGATTATTAAATGCTGTAAAATACGAGGGCGGCACTGAAAATTTTGGGAATCAAGGAAGTGACACAACATTACTATTTAAAAATGTATTTATTGCTTTTCGAAGTATTCTCCGCGAAATTTGACACATTTTTCCATACGATGGTCTCCAAAATGGCCGTTTTGTAGGCGTCCACAGCTTCTTCAGGTGATGAAAATCTCTGTCCACGCAATTTATTCTTTATTTTAAGGAAAGTATAGAAATCATTAGGGCTTAGGTCGGGGCTATACGGCGGATAGTCTAATAATTCTATGTTTTCTTGCTCTAAAAACTCTTTTGTCCTGTGCGCGGTGTGAGAACTCGCATTGTCGTGATGGAGGATGATGCGGCGGTTGCAGTTCTCTTTACGGAGTTCAGAAACGACCTGTGGCAAACAAATGCTAGCATACCATTCTGCATTAACCGTTCTTTGTCCCTCAAGAGGAATAGTCGTAACATGGCCGGTTTTGGAGCAAAACGTGGCCACCATTTTTTTTGCAACACTCCGTGAACGAACAATTTTTGTTGACTTTAACTCATTTTTGAACACCCAAACTCGTGACTGGTTTTTTGTTTCGGGTTCGTACGCGTATATCCAGGATTGGTCACCTGATACAATGTTGTATACAGCATTTGAGGATCCTGCGTGGAATCTTTCGAGAGTTCTGACGCACCAAGTAACGCGAGCCGCTTTTTGCTCTTCACAGAGCGAATGCGGTATCCATCGGGAAAACAACTTTTTTACACCTAATTGTTCATGCAAGATTATTTGTATTTGACTCATGCCAATGTCTAAAGTTGCCTGAATTTCGCGGTATGTCACATGTCGATCTTCCTCAATCAGTTTACGCACAGCATCAACGTTTTCTTGGGTGACTGCAGTTTTTGGACGACCTTGACGGGGATCATCACTGAGCTTGACACGTCCACGTTGAAATTCAGCAAACCAGCTATAAATTGTGGTTTTGGCTTCATCGCCAAATGCAGAAATCATCCGGTCAACACACTGTTTTTGTGTTAAACCAGTTCGAAAGTCATAATAAATCATCGCTCTTGAATTTTCTCGAGTCAATTCCATTTTCTCAACGACTAAACAAGTTTGACAAAACCTTGTGACAAGACCGAGAATCTTTTTTTAAATAAATAAATGGTATTCGATTTTTAAAACCAAAAAAGATTTTAATATGACAGGAACAGTGGAAATATTCCATTCCCGATACTTTTAGTGCAGCCCTCGTATTTGTTCTACCGTATATTGTTCCGTAGGTAAAGTTCTTTTTCCGTAGGTAAAGATTATTCCGGTAAACATTAGACTGTAGTTTCTGGACATTAAATAATTATTGTAGAGTAGGTACCTCCAAGAAAAGAAACTTATTTTGAAGTATGAAGCTGGACTTCTAAAACTTTGTAGTTACAAAACTTCATGGAAAATGTAATCAGGTCAAGGGGTCTAGTGTTGAAAACTATTTGTAGACAAGGCTCTCAAGAGGTACTTAGTTGTTTTCTTTATGAAATTTGAATGCACGTGTGCTAAATTAATTTTATGAGTTCTCCCGCGAAATACGACCAGGGGGCCGATCGCACAAATTTTGAACGTTAATACCAAAACTAAACCACAACCAAAAACGTTACGTTAGACAAATGTGTCTAACGCGACACATTGCGCGATACGAAATGTCGTATCACGCTAATCATTTCAACGGATACGATTTAGCTTTACTTTGGAAGTTACGTTGGAGGAACGATCGATCGAACTTTCAGTATTGGGTAACGTCAACGATTTTGTCGCTCAGACAAAATAGCGAAATACCGTTTCTTACATCAGCTAAACCAAAACCAAAAACGTTCCGTTCGAACGGTAATCACGTTGAGAAATAGCGCGATCGGCCTCCTGCTTAAAGTATCAATCCAAAAACCTAACCGTTACGATATTACTCGCGCCTGTAAAGTAAGATGAGTCTCGATCTGTGCAAACTATTGTTGAGTTGAAAGAGATAGGTCGCTCGCATAAACAGGAGCATCCTGTCATAATTTGTTGCGAAGCGGACTAACAGCTATGTACGTAAGTATAATAGTGTTGCACTTGTATGTATTATCTACAATCAAGTGTAAATGTATCTATTCCATAGTGTGTGGTCGCTTGGAGTTCTAAAAAACTCAAGCCACTAAGTTAAAGCAATCAAAAAAACTGGGCTATTATGCGACATTATTTTGATACTCGCAAATAAATCAAAACCTTACTTCTACTTCCTGTTGACCTGGAATCATAAAATTTGGCAAGAAGCAAAGTAAACAGCACAAGTAAATAAAATATCTGAAAATCGTTAGTTTGTAGTTTTATCACTACATCATCATTTCAGCCAAAAGACATCCATTGTTCACACACACAGGCCTCCCCCAAGCACCGCCACTTCGACCGGTTGTGTGCTTCCCGAATCCAGCGGATCTCTGCGGCCTGCACAAGGTCATCGGTCCACCTTGTGGAAAGCCTTTCCAACGCTACGTCTCACGGTACGCGGTGGCCACTCTAGAACCAGTCGGTCTGTGTGTGTTTTGTGCCATTTAGTATATCGGATGACTTTTTTTACCGTCTTGAAAAAAATAGGGTAAATTAGGTGAACGTAGTCCTCTTTCTTTTTTTTTTAATTATCGCGCCCGGAATAATTTATCAATGAACTCGTAGCGTGATTCTATCCTTTGAAGCCGGCCGATAGTTACTCGCCGCGCATTTAGTAGAGTGCCTATAATTTGAATTTCGATATTCTTTTATCGTGATTCTTCTTTTTCTCAAAATTTCTTTTTTTGTCGTTCTAATATGAAAAGTTTACTTCAAATGTGTAGTATTTATTGATAAATCAATTTATTACTACGTTATAAAAAAATAATACAAAAAACCGGCTAAGTGCGAGTCGGACTCGCGCAAGAAGGGTTCCGTACCATTATCTATAAAAAACCGGCCAAGTGCGAGTCGGACTCGCGCACGAAGGGCTCCGTACCATTATCTATAAAAACAAGCGAAAAAATCACGTTTTTTTGTATGGGAGCCCCGCTTAAATATTTATTTTATTCTGTTTTTTAGTATTTGTTGTTATAGCGGCAACAGAAATACATCATCTGTGAAAATTTTAAGTGTCTAACTATCATGGTTCATGAGATACAGCCTGGTGACAGACTGATAGACAGACAGACATACAGACAGACAGACAGACAGACATACAGACAGACAGACATACAGACAGACAGACGGCGGAGCCTTAGTAATAGGGTTCCTGTTTTACCCTTTGGGTACGGAACCCTTAAAATGGCAAAAAAAATCACGTTTGTTGTATGGGAGCCCCTTAAATATTTATTTTATTCTGTTTTTTAGTATTTGTTGTCATAGCGGCAACAAAAATACATCATCTGTGAAAATTTCAACTTTCTAACTATCACGGTTGATGAGATACAGCATGGTGACAGACGGACAGACAGACAGACAGACGGCGGAGCCTTAGCAATAGGGTTCCCGTTTTACCCTTTGGGTACGAAACCCTAAAAAGGACTATGCCATAGTCTTCTACTCCGTTCACCTTTAGCATATTTTTTTCAAGACGGTAAAAATATTATCCGGTATACAGGAACGCAGGCGTTCATTAATTCCCTAAAAACGAAAAAACGAAATTACTACTGTAGACTGCGGACTCGACCGCAGGACTAACTGCTTCTCACACGGACAGTAAGTCGCTTGCTCCCACGTCACCAGTCCTGAGTCTGTGTATATTTTGACTGCTGAGACCATAACTACAAACGTAGCATAAAGATAAGTTTTATACATAGTAAATGCGGGAAATAAAGTGAACGCTCAAATACATGCAACTGTGACCAACCAGTTGATGCCCAAAAAGACTCGACTGGCTCAACTGGCTGTCCAGAATGGTGTGCTTGGTGCCCAAGCTTAAGTATGGAATAACGAATGTTGGGTGTGGCAAAAGAAGCATGAAAGTAGAGTAAATGCTGTGGAAATGTATTCATTGCGAAACATGTGTGGCGTGAGTCGGCGTGACTATGAAAGATGATGTGGCAAGGCAACGTAGTAATAGTAATTACAAAGATATAGTAACAAAAATTGAAAAGAGTATGCTTAGTTAGATGGTTTGGTTATGTTGAGAGGATGAATGAAAGGCGACTAACAAAAGGTATTTACAAGAGAGATATGAGTGGAAATGCCGGGAGGGGAGACCCTAGGAGGACATACTCGTAATAATATAGTTACCTAATTGGTGATTTTCTTCGGAAAGGTCAGGTGCGTAGTACTCGCAATCCAAGTGTAAGTTTGCAAGAGTGTAAACGTAACTATTTCGTTTGCGTTAAAATTTGACCGATAGATCATAATGCTAAGACTATAAGGGTGAGAATAAAAATCTTAACGCAAACGCGCTAGTTACGTTTACTCTCTTGCAAACTTACACTTGGGGTACAGATGTATGAACGTAGGCGAAGCAAAAGAAGTATGTAAGGAGCGTAGCAGGCGTTCTATAGTTTCTGCCTACCCCCATCGGAAGAAGGCATGAGTTTATGTCTGTATGTTTAATAAAAATAACATAGCATCACGATGGTATTCCCCGAAGGGAAAGGCAGAGGTGGACCTACCTTTAGTACACCCACATTAAATTTCGCTGGTTCCATGAAATAGAGGGCGAGCCTTTTGCTTTTAACCGGGCACAAATCCAAACTTCGGTATTTTACTGAGAAATTTCAGATAGAATGCCCAATAACACTTTACCTGACCCGGGAATCGAACCCAGGACCTCATGCTTAACAGTAGCGCTTGCGACCACTAGACCCACGAAGCAGTTTTTAATAAGAATGTAACTGTTATTTTAGTATATTGTGGAGTCTTACGGCTTTCTCGCGGACGAAGTCGCGGGCAGAGGCTAGTATCAACTATATTTTTTGGTATTCATAACCAAAAAATGTTATGCCCTGTATATACTGGGTTGTTAACGTTACACTCGTATTTAGCTGCTTCAGGCTTTCCGGAAGCGTATATATATTATATATATAGCCAGAGCCATCGTCCCATACAATAGTTGGATTACTTCAAAACCATTTGTATGGAACGGCAGCTGTGGCAATCCGCTTATGGAAAGTCTGAAGAGGCTAAAAACGAAATAACATTGAAAAATTTCTTCAATTCAAATAAACACAACGTTCCCGTCAACGTTATAAGCCTAAGCCTCCTCTCTGTGAAAAGGAGTGGGCCATAATCCACCACGTGGACCCAGAAGGTGGATGCCACATATCTTAGAATTTTTGCTTCTAGGACATGCCGGTTTCCTCGCGATGTTTTCCTTTACCGTTTATGGAGCAGTGGTGATGAAATGAAACAATAAATTTAACGACTAAATATTTAATTACATATGTTTTATTTTTACACTGGTGAATATAATTAAACATTTTATATAATCAAAAATAAAACATAATTTAGTATCTGATTATTAAATTTATTGTTACACAATATTAACCAATCAAATACTTAATTATGTTACATTTTTACAGTGGTGACCTTAGGGTTACATAATATAATAATAATCATACATAATACATTATGACTTGAAAAGAATCAAAAAGTTTTTTGTTTAGTTTTCTATACTAAAGCGTGTTTTGAGTTTTTTTAAACTATTATTTATTTTCTACTTTTTAGTTTGCTTTTCTATTAAAGCGTGTGATATTGAGTTTGTAACTACGTCCCCATGCCGGGATTGCACGCCTACAGCTTTCCTTGTATATGGTAGCCGTTTCTCAGGCTCTCTCCGAAAAACTAAATTTAAATGGCTAATTCTGAAAATGGTGGTCAGGCTAATGGGAGAATTTTTTTTTGTAGTAATTTTTTTTTTTTTTTTTGGATACGAGGTATATTTTATTTTTGTTGAGTGTACAAACCTCTCCAGTTGATCCTGCCAATAGTCATATGCTTGTCTCAAATTTTAAGTCATGTATGCCTCTTGGCACAAATTACCGTCTCTCTGAATATAAAAAATAGATAATCCTGGTAAGGATTATGGGACAAACTTATTAAATTATTGTAGTGTCATCGGTCCATGGCCCGCTGACTTCCGCAATGTAACGTTGAGCAGTTACGGAACCCTCATTTAAAATAGCGATCTCAGTTTTTCCGAGTAAGCTAATCTCACCATGCCCTCGAGAAAGGAATTTGAACAACTAGTCGTTTTGAAGTTTGCTGGTCTTCGTGCAATGGATTCTGGATAGTTTTAGATTTTTGTTTTTGTTACACGAGTACTCGTTGTCAACCGAAAGCGATTTTGTAACTTACGAGCCACTGAACGTTATCGGCGGGCACTTAGCTGGATGTACCGAACCACGTGAACAGTTGTAATGCAAACTCTACCCGAACTTGGTCTTCTTGCAACACTGCCGGTCTCTTGGAAGCGATTCCAAACATTTTGGAGACAAAACCCCAGTTGTGAACCCACATACCGCTGCGAATTCATTCTTGGTTCATTGTAAGTTAACGCTGGAGACGAGTAATGAAACGCAATTGACAGTTTGACATAAGAAACACGTTGCTATGGTTACTAGACGAATAATGGGGTTGGCAAGTGTCAAAGTGGCGCTAGCATAGCTTTAACCAAACTATAAGCATTTTATAAGGAACATTTGTTATTGTAATTATTTTCACAATGCCAAAGATCTGTGAAGTACCTTTTTGTAAGGAAATCGGTGCGCATCAGTTTCCAAAAGATTCAGCAATAGCAAAAAAGTGGCTAAAAGCCATACGCAGACAAAACTTCAAGCCAGAAAAAAAATCGAGGTTATGTCGTAAACATTTCTTGGAAACAGATTACCATAAAACTAGTTTTTATACAGGTACGTCATTAACTGTGATATAAAAATATTCAGCATCATAATGAAAATGTGTTCTTTATCCTTTTTGGTTGTTTCTAGGTATTGAAAATAAGCACCGTTACCTGAAAAAAACAGCAGTCCCAACAGTGTTTCCTTGGACTACTAAAACTCTTTCTCAAGAAGCTCAAGCTCGAGAAGAGCGGTTATCAAAGAGAAATATTAGAAAGGCACTCTTTGAAGAGACAGACACATCCACTGTGCAAACTCCCAGTTTAGAAGAATTGAGTCTTCCTGATAATGTACATGACAGTGCAATTTTTACCTAAGATCATGACACAAATACACCGGATATTGCGAGTGAACAATACGTAGAAGCAGAAGTTACTGAAGAACTAGAGGAAACAATCCCTCACCCAGCCCAATATAAGTGTTCAGGAACACAGACAAGTGCTACTGTAAGAATCTTTTCTACAGATTTGTTGTTCACAGATGATGAGGCAGTTTTGTTTTACACTGGATTAGAATCCTACGCAAAACTAAATCTAGTGCTTAATACTCTTTTACCTATGGCAAATAATTTAAAATTCCGCTGGAGTCAAGTAGTAGGTGTGTCAGTTGAAGACCAGTTCCTAATGTTATTGATAAAGCTCAGACGCAATAAACCAGATTATGAAATAGCTAAAATGTTTAATGTAAGCAAAACAGTTGTTTCAAATATATTAGTAACTTGGCTTCTATTTATATTTGATGTGTGGTCCCTCATAGATATTTCGCCCCGACGTGATTTAGTAGATTATTACATGCCTGAGATATTCAAAGTTCACAACAACAATACTAGAATTATTATTGATGCAACAGAAGTACCTATTGCTAAGCCAAGTAATCCAATATCTCAGAGAGCCACATACAGCACTTATAAAAACACAAATACCATTATGTTTTTGGTGGGGTCAACACCAGGTGGACTCTTGTCTTATTGTTCACAAGGTTATGGAGGAGCAACAAGTGACAGGCAGATGATTGAACACAGCTCATTGATTAGTTTGTGTGATGAAGGTGATAGTGTCATGGCTGATAGAGGGTTTAATGTCCAGGACTTGTTTGCAGTGAAAAATATATTAATTAATATACCTGCTTTCTTGAAAGGTAGATCACAGTTGCCAGGTTTTGTATTAAAGCGTGATCAGAGACTTGCAAGTCAAAGAGTACACATAGAACGATTAATAGGCTTAACAAAAACTTATAAAATTTTGCAAACGCCTTTAGTTTCATTTTATGTGCCATTGGCCGCCGAGATATTTTTTATTTGTTTAATGTTGTGTAATTTTAGAGAAAGGATTGTGGATAATAAAAAGAAATTCAAATAATTATGTTCATTCGTTTTATTTTCACAACATAGTACTTAACTAATAATTTACTTTATTAAAGAAAATAACAAAAAAAAAACTTATTACAGGTACAGCTTATTTATTATTGTCTTTTAATTAAATCATAACTTTTATATACATATTTATTCAAAATTGCTTGTTTAAAATAATTGTTGAAGAAGTTATCAACTTTTTCTAACATCTCTGAAATAAATTCCTCATCTCTTGAAACATATATTACTTCTAGAGCTTTAAACAATTATATATATACAATTAAATGCTGTATATACAATTAAATTACAAAATGATCTTTTAGTACAATATAGCTGGGCCTGTATCTGATAATAATATGGGCTAGTTTTTTTTAACATTAAACTATGATTTTTTATATCATTAACCAGATAGGGAACAGTCACTGGTGTGATCATTGCATCCCTGGTGGAATATGGACATTTTACTTCGATAATTGTGTCATCTCCCAGTAAACCATCTGGTGAGGCACCTAAATATGGTCTGTCCTTGCTTATGTGTAATCCACAATTCTCGATTGTTAACCCATATTTTGTCTCATATTCTTTTATAGCAGCCTCTTCATTCATTATTCCATGGGTTGTTGCCCTTGATGTAAAGGGTCTTTGATTTAGGAGCTGTCTGCTGTAACTTGCCTTCGATGAATCTCTTAAGTGGCAAACTGTGTGGAACTTGCTAGCAGTAATGCGGTGTCTCCGCTCTTCATACCATACTAAACAGTTTTTCTGTCCTCGTGTGAGCTGTTCAATATTATGTATGGTTTCTTCACAGATTTTTGTTAGATTTAGTGTCTCCAGGGTTTCATTTTCAGGATTTTTAGCTGTATAGGCATGATCTGCTCCAATAGCATAAGGATTTGCAGGATCAAATAACTGCTTTAATGGCATTGTAGAATTTGGGTAATTTAATATTAGGTTCCTGATTTTATTGTTATATTCTTCTTTGATAATAGTTTGTGTGGGATAAGGAATAAACCTACCATCAGGTTTTTTTCTTGGCAAGTTGTGTGCAGCTATGGGTGATGCTGTAAACTGACCTTTCGGCACGTGAAAAGCCTGCAACCTTTGCGTACACACTTGGTGAAGTAACATTATCTTGTCATTCACCATGTGTTCAACTCCCCATAGGAGTACAGCAACATGTTTACATTTGGCTTCTGTGCCACTTCCAGCAGGACATTCACAGTGTGATTCCTGTGGCGTTCCATTTTTATGGATTTTTATATCTACCTCATACTGCAGAGCCTTCATAGTTTTTTTGCAGAAACCTTTTATATAAATTGAGTCACCTACAGTTATTGCCCTTGCCAAGATAAGGTATCGGGACTCGTATAAGGCTTTGGCTTCATTTAATTTCTTATTAACACTGTAACAAAATATTTAACTGTAAACCTGTGGACTAACATTTAATAAACATAAGCTCATGCATGATGTTGGGGCCACACATTGGATATAATTTGACTTTGGATTTCATAATGTTAACCTGAACAAAAATTCTTTACATTTTCTGGTATCTATGACCGACTTAGTTACAGATATATACATTTTTTTATTGAGGTAGTAATGATACAAAATAATGGTAGGTACTTACAAGCAAAAATATTGCCTTATATGCATTTTTGTTAGTGGTGGTAGTGCAGTATTGCTGTTAATGTCCCGATACGTGCTGGAGTGAGGAACGTCCATTAAGGGATCATCGTGTCTTTGAGTTCCTACGTTACCAAAGTTGAAATTCCGGTCATACAGCTCTAATCTGTAAACAAAACGTGAGTTCAGTCTTGATAGAAAAAACATAGAGGCACTAACTTGAATGCCTTTACTTTCGATAAAACGTTTTGTACCAAAGTATATTAGGAAAACGAGAACCAATATAGCAATCTCTCTTTCAAAATCATGTATTTAGAAGGCGAAATGTGTGATTAGGTTATACCTGTCGACAAGGTCTGCTTTCCTTCCTCGTAAAGATGCACCTCGTTTCTTCAATTCAGTTTTTAACTCACTTATCCGCCATGTCGAATACATGTTTTTTACAACAGTTCTTTCAATAATAACAAGAAAAACGCAGTAAACAAGGAAAGCCAAAACAAAACACAAACTTGACAGGTGAAAGCTATGCTAGCGCCACCTATAAATAGTTTCACCGGCCAACCTCATTATATTTCATTGATTAGTGCTACAGCTGCGGATTCCCCTTAAATTGGCCACTGCTGTTTTATTTAAATGATTAGCAACTTAATTTGCTCATATGGTCGATGCGGCATTTATAGGTAAGTTCGCTGTGAACTAAGTGACTGGACTCCAAAACCACTTTCCGAGTCGAAAACTTCCGCTACCATTTCAAAATCATCTCTAGATAACGTACTTTTACTTGAATCGGACATGTTTTCTACGATTATTTATAAAGTGTTATTTTTTTAAGTAAACAATGCTTAGTTAAATACAATTCGGGGAATAGACCAATTTGTTATTTTTAGTAACTGTCCTGTCAAACAAATAGATAAATGGGTCGCCTTTTTTGGCATTTTCATACAAATAGCTATCCGTAGTAAAGCATACACCCTCCCATCAGTAGATAGCGTGGGCCGGTAAGATTTCATATTGTCTGTTAAATTATTGGGACGTTAAAACCATCGATAGATATATTTTTCTATCTCCAGTATCCCAAAACTGGTGATAGATAGGTTATTGGGTTCGGCCGTAAGGGTCTATACGAGGGCTGCACTAAAAGTATCGGGAATGGAATATTTCCACTGTTCCTGTCATATTAAAATCTTTTTGATTGAAAACTCCTTGGTTTTAAAAATCGAATACCATTTATTTATTTAAAAAAAGATTCTCGGTCTTGTCACAAGGTTTTGTCAAACTTGTTTAGTCGTTGAGAAAATGGAATTGACTCGAGAAAATTCAAGAGCGATGATTTATGATGACTTTCGAACTGGTTTAACACAAAAACAGTGTGGTGACCGGATGATTTCTGAATTTGGTGATGAAGCCCCATCCAAAACCACAATTTATCGCTGGTTTGCTGAATTTCAACGTGGACGTGTCAAGCTCAGTGATGATCCCCGTCAAGGTCGTCCAAAAACTGCAGTCACCCAAGAAAACGTTGATGCTGTGCGTAAGCTGATTGAGGAAGATCGACATGTGACATACCGCGAAATTCGGCAACTTTAGACATTGGCATGAGTCAAATACAAATAATCTTGCATGAACAATTAGGTGTAAAAAACGTTGTTTTCCCGATGGATACCGCATTCGCTTTGTGAAGAGCAAAAAGCGGCTCGCGTTACTTGGTGCATCAGAACTCTCGAAAGATTCCACGCAGGATCCTCAAATGCTGTATACAACATTGTATCAGGTGACGAATCCTGGATATACGCGTACGAACCCGAAACAAAAAACCAGTCACGAGTTTGGGTGTTCGAAAATGAGTTAAAGCCAACAAAAATTGTTCTTTCACGGAGTGTTGCAAAAAAAATGGTGGCCACGTTTGTCTCCAAAACCGGCCATGTTACGACTATTCCTCTTGAGGGACAAAGAACGGTTAATGCAGAATGGTATGCTAGCATTTGTTTGCCACAGGTCGTTTCTGAACTCCGTAAAGAGAACTGCAACCGCCGCATCATCCTCCATCACGACAATGCGAGTTCTCACACCGCGCACAGAACAAAAGAGTTTTTAGAGCAAGAAAACATAGAATTTTTAGACCATCCGCCGTACAGCCCCGACCTAAGCCCTAATGATTTCTATACTTTCCCTAAAATAAAGAAAAAATTGCGTGGACAGAGATTTTCATCACCTGAAGAAGCTGTGGACGCCTACAAAACGGCCATTTTGGAGACCCCAACTTCCGAATTGAATGGTTGCTTCGATGATTGGTTCCATCGTATGGAAAAATGCGTCAAATTTCGCGGAGAATACTTCGAAAAGCAATAAATACATTTTTAAATAGTAATGTTGTGTCACTTCCTTGATTCCCGAAATTTTCAGTGCTGCCCTCGTACTACCTCAGCGCCACCTCACTCTTTATCTCGTTCGCTAAAGAACAAATGTGACCGTTAAGGGGCTGCATAAATCTTTACACGGCTTTACTTCCATGTCCTTTGTTTTAAAAATTAGAATTTGAATGCACAACTTGTCCTCGAATACAGTTCTTCTCGTCTGTTTCGATAACGGCGACCCTTAGAATTCAAGTCCTTGCGTGTTGCCCTTAGTTGGCTAGCTAGACTGAATTTAGTTATGAACCCCCGTCACAAGTAAAAAAACTAGAACAATAAAGTCAGCATGCAGTGTTGTATGTGCTTATACGTATGAGGGCTTAGGTCTCTATGTGTATTTGGCGCTTCTCAATAATAGCTTTGCTCTCGAATGGTAGTGTGTTTGGGGTGTGTTACGTTTGAAATAATAACAAAAAGTTTAATGATCACATTACCTAATTTCATTTAATTTACTTTTTTTTATCTATCGATGAAATGGTATAACGAATTATTGATATAATTACATTGTACTTAATTTTATATGGTTTAATGAACATTTTCTATAATGCACATTTGAATAATATTCAGTTAGTATAATATCCAGTTACCAAATCTATAAGTAACGTTCAATGTTATTGAGACATTTGGGTTAGGTTAGAACAGTGACCATAAACGCGCCAAGGCGAGCGAGCGCAGCGATCGTGCCGGGGAAGCGGCCGCCGAGACCCAGATCCCCTCTATTTTTGGTAAATCATTTGGAACTAAATTTTATATAAAAAGAGCATTATACAAATTGAAAATTATATGAAATAAACGTGATGCTAAATGTTATTAGAGCAAAAAAGGTTATATGAAATATAACATTAGATCACTACGGTAATTTAATTTATAGCTATTTACTTAATTAATAGTAACAATTACTAAGTAAGAAACAAAGGTTTATTCTATATTATTTATAACCTGTTTTTGAGAAACAGGTTAAGATTTAATTTAAAGCTTTTATTTAATTAATAATAATAACTATAACTAAAAGAAGTACAGTTTAAATTATAATATTATAAAGGTTATTGATATAATATGATATTATATCATGTCTTTATTATGATAACTTTTTGCTGTAAATCTAAATTTTTCTTACATAATTATATTTTTATTATTTCCGAGTGACTTTTATTTTATTTTTGAAAAAATAAAAATGTTATAGTGATTATGTAGAGTTTAATTAAAATTATTTTATTGATTGTATTTAAAAAAAAATTACCTACGCAAAACCAAAGATTCTTTAATTTTTAGACAATTTTTCCAAATCTCCACCCATCTTAAAAAGTGCTCCTTTTGCGAAGTGCACCAATTGAGAAGTGCACCAGTCGCGAAGTGTACCATATGAGAAGTGCACCAGTTGCTAAGTTCACCATTTGAGCATGGTGTACAAGTTGAGATGTGCACCAAATGCGTCGACACGCACCATGAGTAAATTAAATGTTTTAATTTAATTAACTTCCACTACTATAGGTAGATACTAGTGTTAACTAAAACCGTTGAGCTCGGAGCTTCCAATTTTTTTTAACTGCAGGTTGACAGTCCTTAATAAGGTTAAGTTCGCTTATAGATCGCCATTTAACATCAAGTTAAGTAAATTTAGCGCCAAACACGTTTGAACATTTTGCCATCGTTACGCTCAGAAGAAGAGTGGCAACTTTTTATAAAATCGCAACAATCCTTGCAATATAAAATTTTGTAAAGGGAATACAGACAGACGTTTCCGAAATTTCACCATGTCTGAAGTCTGGTCCCCTTGGACGCGCCGGAACCGTTGAACGTTTGAGCCGGCAAATAGTAATGAATGATGCATACTCGTATTAGGTAGCACAACAATATTTTTTTACAACGTTTCATGTTATGTCTATGGAATTTCGTCAAATAAATAAGTAGTAAGTATCTGTTTTAGTAGAAATATTAAATCGGAATACGCGATTCGAATTGCTTTTCAATTAACATATAAACGATAGCAACTACAAAATCATAATTTAAATTTAATTAATTAAATTTAAAATTAAATAGTTTTATAAAAATATCTCGGATCACAAAATTTTCTGATCTGTGAAAAATATCTTTGCGTAGTGAAAATTAACTTAAATAATCGGAAAAGCATGAACAATGTAACCCCACTTATTTTATCTCATTATGTTAGTTTTCTAGGGAAGATCCGAATTCAATCTGTCTAGCCCTTTTCCGATCTATGTTGGCGTCGGCTTCCAGTCTAACAATGGAGCGACTGCCCAGCTGACCTCCACAACCCAGTTATTAGGTAACACGACACAACTCTGTAATACTGGTTGTCAGACTAGGCTTCTGAGTACCCGTAACGACTGTCAAAGACCTACGAAAGACAGCTGGGATCAACGGCTTAAGACGCTGACAACAGCTAAACCGCGGTCACTGTCAGACTGCATACAAAAGAAAGAGAAGCGCGATGACGCAACGCTTGTAATTTATTGCGAAATATGAAGCAATTATCTATTTACTCAAAAATTTGTTGAGTAATCGAAAATAAAATACAATTAAGACGTTCTTGTACACACAGATAATTATTTTGGATTGAAACTACAAAGTAAAGGGTTCGTTTACCGTTAATTTGTGTCGAGATATTTTTTTCTAAACGTATTTTAGTAACAACCAAGTTCTGAGAAATATGTTCAAGAATAACATATATTGATTTTTTTTTTATTTTTTTTTTTTTTTTTTAACATTTATATCTGTAACTTTTATGGTGTACATAATAAAGAGTATTCTATTCTATTCTATTTTTTCCGCTACCACAAACTATATAGATTTGGCAATTTTTTTGTTTAAGATAAGCCTACTTTTATCATTTGCCTCTTGCCTTAACGTGCTTTCCGAGGCACGGACGATCGACCCGTGCGGCTGTTATAATTTAGCCACGAGCCCCTCAAAAAACAAGAGATCCGTATTATTAATTGTTTTATCCAATAACATATATTTTTTTAAAGCCCAGATTTTGGCATTGTTCTTCTTCCTCTTCTTTTTCGTGTGGTTAGTGACTAACCTGGTGTCAGAGTTTTTATGCTGCTCATGGGCCTCTGACTTGGCTCAAGAAATATCTTCCTCACATTTTGGCATTGGAATGTTGTAATTTTTTTTTTCAAATTCGTTACTCCACTAGAAATTTCTCCTGTATTGTGGGTGAGTTAACAAACATTTAAACTCACATTCACAAACAGCCAGACCCGGAACAACTACTTGTAGGTCATACAAATATTTGTTCCGTGCGGGAATCGAACCCGCGACACGCAAGTCAATCGCTTAACCACTGCGCCAACCGTGCCGTCAGCCGAGACCAAAGGTCGAGGCCTTTATAGTGCGGACAGCAAGGGCTGCATGAGGACCAAGCTTGAAGGCCGAGAGCGTAGCTAAGCTTCTGCTTATTATCTCTCATTCGAATTTAAAAGCCAGAAAAGTTATGAGTAACAATTTCTAGGCCAGCTAGAAAAATTAAATAATAGGGTTTAATTGCCAGAGGTAACACTGCAGCCTAGATTCGTGGTGAGGAGGTGGTCCCAGGTGCTCCATCAATCCCTACCTAGTAGTTAAAGGGCCGATTCTACTGGTAGAAATCTAAAAGTGAGCTATTTACATTTACTGCATTTTGAGGAGCTATTCTGCTCATCACGCCAAAGATCCTCATCCGATCTTCACCAAATTTCTATGAGACCAACTTAAAGTTACTACCTTTCAAATGATTTTTTTTTTTTCAATCAAAAATTCCCGACGACAAAGAGTTCTCTATAGTCGTAAATCCTGTATACCAAGTTTCGTCCAGATCAGTTGTAAAATACGACCTGTTGTAATGTAGTACCAAAAAACTGACAGAGGAAATCAAATTTTGCCAGACTTGAATCAGAGACAGTTCGCTCGCTCGGTCAGTTAGAATATAAAGTCCAGGAAAATAATTGTTAAGCAAATTGACTATTAACTTAAATTGTCCGTACGAAAAACTACACAACTTTTACAAAGAGGCGTCTTTGGCGTTTTGTTCCTAGCGTCAATTTAATAATTTCCTGGGTAATGGGGTCGGATCTTAGAAAACTACGCGTGCATGTACTTATACAGAATTCAAATTTCAGGAATTCATCTTCAGAATCTCCGATCTCTTAAGATCCTTCTTGTTATTTCGTACATTTCCATATTTCGCGACTCAAATGCATACTAAATTCCTGAACTTAAAGAATGTTATAAGTTCATGTTCAATTACATTTAGGGTTGTCTCTAGTCGCTTTTCGTCACATACTAGCGACACAATAATAATATGAGTGGCACTTATATAGTAGAAAACTCGAAACATTAAAGTAATTCGGGGCAAAGGGATGCACTTTTTAACCGACATCCATAAAGGAGGAGGTTATATTTTTCACCATTTGTGCATATGTGTCCACCAAAGTGGAACTGATGATGGCCACATATGGCCACTAGAATTACTTACTAATAAGTATTTCATGGGTTGCGATTCAGCTCCAGTTCTCCTGGTTCTTACCAGCAGAATTCCTCAACAGTTAACGCCCCAGCTTCGGGAAAAGCAATAGGTGATGAGCAGTTTACATTAGGCTATTGTAACTTACACACAACTTACAAACTGACCCACTAAAAAGTGAAAAGGTTTTTTTTTTTAAATTAAAATGTACATCTAAAGACACCGACTATAGAAATTAAAGTTATTTTTCACTTAGTACTTAGTATTTTTTTTGGAAGTCGGTTGTTTTTTTTTGTACAATGTTTTTTTCTTATTTGATATTAGGATCGTTTATTTGCGCTATCTGTAGCATAACTATTAGGCTACTAAAACGCAATAAATATTCGACGATCAAATGGTCTTTTGCATAATAGGCTAAAAAGGTAGGTTGTGTATAATTTGCCATGGTCAGGCTGCGTACCATTGCCCCAACATGTGGGTAAAAATACGCGGTAATTTGGGTAAAAGTACACATTTGGGTATAATAAAAGAAAATAAAAATCCGCTGTATATCGTTTACTTCTTCCCTCTTCTATTAGTTTTTTTGTAGCAATCTTCTCATCAACCAACTGTCTCCCTGGAGTTTTTTTATTTATTTGCGTGGAATTATGTCGCATTCTGAAACAAATACATACTTATAATGAGTCCGCGTATCACTGGTCAGTTTCCCTCAGTAGTCAGTTTATTTAATTCGCCATTTTCGTTGATTAGTCAGTTTCACTGATTGGTCAGTTTTACCGATTAGTCAGTTGCTTTAACTCGCCATTTTCCAGTATTTGCCAGTTTCGTTGATTCATCAATGAAAATGCCGAATTAAATAAACTGACTACTGAGGGAAACTGACCAGTGATACGCGGACTCCTTAAAATATATAAAGTTGATATTTTTTACCGACTTCAAAAAAGGTGGAGGTTATATATATTCGTCTGTGTATTAACTTTGCTTGAGTCTAATAAGAGTTACCTTCTTCGTTAATACGTATAAGTGGATTAATCCACTTTGTGTATCTTGATGATGTTATAATACTTCCTGTCATTGTTTTTTACATGGCATGGTAGATACGAATTGGTGTGGGGTCGATTTTGTACGCTTACGGTTAGTCTTGGTATATTCCGATAACTCGATATTATCAAAATAATCGCGTGTGCAGAGATCCAATAACTGGTCAAAACTAAAATAGCCATTCATTTTTTCTTATAGTATCAGTTCAATTTCATATGTGTCGTGAGCCTGAGTCGCCCGTATGAGCAGTCAAGAGGCTTTATAGTCATTGGGCACACGGTACAGTGTGCAAAACTATTTTTTTAATTTTCTTGTTTCTCCCTTAAGTGACACGTCTGTGTTTGGGTCACAGTAATTGATTGCAACAAATTAGTTTTGACAGACAGACACACACCAGTGATTCTATAAGGGGTCCGTTTTTTGATTCGGACATACAGAACCCTAATAAAAGGGCATGCCTAGTTCCTAGTATTTTATTTAAAACTGGCGGACACAAACGCGGATTATATAATTTGAAATGGTCTTTTTTATAAACCTCTGTTTTCAACATTTCATCAAATAGAGACAAAGAGGACCAGGATCAGGATGGATGCAAAATATTTTAATTTATTGTTTTAGTTTAATAAAAGCTCCTGATGTTGTCCTGCTGCACGGCAAATAAAGTTCATTTCGTTCCAAATTCAAATAGAAATGTTGGCGGGTGCTCATGAAAAAAAAACAAAGCGTGTATGAGAATTTCTGTCAGTACAACCCTAGGAAGATCCGCTGCGATCGGAATCATATGAGCGATTCTAGGTATGCTGCGAAATTGAATAGTCAAACGACCTTACCTGTAAGTGAAGTTCGACAGTAATTATACTCGTTCGTTGTCTCGTTCGTTCTGAAAAACATAATGTATTATGTCAATAACATTTAATACACACTAACCAACATACTTTAGCTCACAGCTTTTTAGGGCTTTTTAGGGTTCCGTACCCAAAGGGTAAAACGGGAACCCTATTACTAAGGCTCCGCCGTCTGTCTTGTCTGTCCGTCTGTCACCAGGCTAAATCTCATGAACCATGATAGTTAGACAGTTGAAATTTTCACAGATAAATGTATTTCTGTTGCCGCTATAACAACAAATACTAAAAAACAGAATAAAATAAATATTTAAGGGGGCTCCCATACAACAAACGTAATTTTTTTGCTCGTTTTTACTCGATATTCATAACGGCAACAGGTAGACGCTTGAAATTTTCACAGAATATATTCACTTTCAAAATAAATACTTAAAATTATTTTTTATATAATATGCATTAGAATATACATATATTAAACTAGCTTTTGCCCGCAGCTTCCAGCTCCACCCGCGTGGATAACGGAAAAAATTCAAGATTTATAAACTATGTGTGCCAATTTTTATCTAAATTCGTTCAGTCGTTTTTGTGACAATCCGAAACATATAATCATCCCTCTAAAATTTACTACCCCTTTCCACCCCGTTAGGGGTAGATTTTCAAGTTAATCGAACTGCGCGTTAAAATCTTTCCATACAATTATTTTCCCCCACAAAATTCAACACCCCTCACCCTTCTCCCTTTAAAAGGTTGCTGTCGAAAATGTATGTTTACGGTCGTTTTATTTAGTAAGGAAATATCTGGGTCAATTTTCAAGTTTATTGATCAAAGTAAACATAATTTTGATATAAACTGTATCAAAATAGTTTTCACCCCGATTGCCTTTATTTTTTGAAAAATCTTCGATCATGTTTTTTGTCATTTAATGCTTAAATTACTTTACAGTTTATCCTTAACAAGACGCGCAGTAAAACTCTTCTCTAAAACTTAAGTAGCCCCTTTTGCCCCGTAATGGCAAAAATAATAAACCAAATAAATAATATAATAAATAATAATAAACATTTTGAATAAACCCAAAAACTTGTAAGGCTTTATTTTCTGTGAGTATTAGGTATATATTATAACTCTATATCTCTATCTATAATATAATTTTATATATAATATATAAGATACCGAGTTTCGAGTTAATCGGACCGCACGTTACAATTGTTCCATACAAACATTGACACCCCCCAATCCCCATGTTGATTTTGGTTTACTTCTTTTCATCCCCTGAAGGGGTGACTTATAGGTTATTTATCCCAATTTTCGAGTCAATCAAGCCACGCAGTGAATTCCTCTCTTGTTTGACTTCCCCTTTTCACCCCGTCAATTTACGAAAAAACCTGATACATATTATTCTTTAATTTAGTTTATAAGTATAATTACTGAGTTTCGAGTTAATCGGGCCGCGCTTTAAAAATATTCTATACAAACTTTGAAATCCCTCAATCCCCCTTTATGGGGTATTTTAGAAAAACCAAAAAATGCTTAATTTTATAATTTACTTACGTAAGTATTCGTGCCAAGTTTATTAACTCATGGAATACAATTTTTCATACAAACAAAATCCCCCCTTTTTACCCCCTTAAAGGTCTAATTTCCAAAAACCCCTTCTTAACAGGTGCCTACGTCATATTAGCTATCTTTTTGCCAAATTTCAACTCAATCCGTTCAGTGGTTTGAGCTACAGGTTGATAGACGAGTCAGTCACGGTTGTCTTTTATAATACACCGTGGCATTTTAATCGTCTTACAACGGCAGCCCACTTCATGTATCCAATGACTACTAATCATTCATGAAAGTAAAAAAATATATATTAACAATTGAATAAATAAAAAATTATTCATAATGACGCATGATGTAGTTGGAAACACTCAGTTCTGAGCGCGGTGCGAACCTTGCGCTCCATTCCGCGCCGCCCTTGGAACGTAAGGCTCGCACCGCGCTCATAACAGGGTGTTTCAAACTACGTTATGCGTCATAATTAATAATATAATATATTATATATTTTTAATTATTTAAATGTTAATAAATAAAGAAAGAAGAAGAAAGAAAATACGTTTCATTGCGGTAAACATGACATAAAAAAGAGCATAAACACAAAAATAAGAAAAGGTTGAGGGAAACATGCGTCACAAAACGCGCGCGCGCGTGTTGGGAAATATTTTTTTTACTTCCATGAATGATTAGTAGTCATTGGATTCAAGATGAGGGCGGCCGTTGTAAGACGATTAAAATGCCACGGTGTCTAAAGACACACTACCATGCGTTTGACATAGACACACATATAGTACCAGGGCCTCATGACTTGAAGGATAAATAGATGACAGAAGTGACAGCTTGAGCATGGAATAAGTAAGTACCTACTTTTTAATAGCATGGAAATAGTAAGTACTATATAGATTGTACATAAATAAGTTCGGGAAAAAGCCCCTCGGCTTAGCTTGAATAGTACCAAGCCGACCCGAACATGATTCAGTGAGAGTAGATGCCGCCGGACGGAGTTTGCATCTCGAATATGTGCTTTGGGTTGGCTTTTTTGTTCAACAAATATTGGCGTATGGAATGTGCCGACCCGATCAAGTCTGTATAGCAGCACCCATAACGAACAACTAAGAGATCCTTAGATTGTTAGTAAAAGATTTGCACTTAAAATGCAGCTAACTAAAACGCCTGCGTCGTTAGTCTAGTGGACGTAAGCGCTTCTGCTGAGCACGAGGTCCAGGTATAGGTATTTTATAATTAAAACCTTGAATAGAAATCCAATTAACGTTCTAATAAATGTCAGAAAATATTAATTAATTTACAAGCATTATAAAAGACTATAAATAGGCATCCACACACTTGCGCGCGTAACCATTAGACCCTGAAAGTAATACCCATGTACCTAGGGTAGCTTTTCAGTACATGGTGAGTATTGGTGAGAAGCGCAGCCCACCGCAGTTCGTCGCGAAACTTCGTGCAAGGCAGGCGTCCTCTTAGCTGCTAGTCGGTTCTACATGACAGACGCGCGATCTCGATTGGGCTTTTCCGGCGGGAAACGAAACTCAAGTTTCCGGAATTAGGCGTTAAGTGCGGGTAAGTCCCTTTGTAGACGGCACGGTTTCTTATGGTACAGCGTATATAATCCGCGCCGTAAAAAACACCTTTCAACTAGCTTCCATAGTGATCCATACAACACTGAAGACCGTGCCTACTCACGGCGATTATACCGTAGTTTTTCACGGCAACAATAACGTGTAAGGGCCGTAGGCGGCAAAAAGGTCATTATAAATTATCGTACGCTCTTGTTATTGTAGGTCATTATGTTTTTATTATCGTCCGTCTGTCTGTCAGCGGGCTGTATCTCATGAACCGTGATAGCTATTTTAGAAAATTGTTAATACCTAAATCAATAAACAATAACGTCTAATGAAATTAAAATATCTTAGTATAAAGAAAACGTAAAACCGTATATGTATTAAATTAATGTCGTAGCGGCACGCTGTATACAAACGAAATTGAAAGGAAACTATCACAGCTCGGTAAGCTTTACAAGTTAACGAGTAATAGTCGACCAACTTACATTTGCAGTTGGAGAATTGACCGTGACGTATATACATATATGTATGGGAGAACATGTTTTTCAACTACAATTAAGTCCCAACTACGGAACCCTTCATTGTGCGTGGTCCGAAACGCACTTGGCCGGTTTTTTATTTTAAATCTGTCTCATCAAATTTTCTAACGATCTTCAGCGTGATGAGCAGAATAGCTCACTTTTAGATTTCTACCAGTGGAATCGGCACTTTAACTACTAGGTAGGGATCGATGGAGCACCTGGGACCACATTCTCATCACAAAACTAGGCTGCAGCGTTACCTCTGCCAACTAAAACATATTAGTTAATTTTTCTAGCTGGCCTACAAATTTTGAAAAACCATATTTTTAATAACAAAAATATGGTATTTATCCCGTTTTAAATAAATTTAGTGTTGCAAAAAACGTTTTTTATTATTATTATTTATTATTTCAATCAATTTCGGGTCATAGGTACAGACTAAATGAAAAATTATTAACAAAATTAAATAAATACATCAAATTGAAAATTATACATTAATATAAACAAAATTAAAATAATATCTTAACATTAGTCAGTACGTGAACCATGCAGCAGTGGTTCACGTACTGACAGTCAAAACGTTCAGCAAAAGCGTTCAAGATACTGCTCGCGAAGTCTACACAGTTCGTAGAACTAGATAGGATATGGTACATATCAAAGAGAATATAGTCTTTGGTACATATATATGTTAAAGTCTTGAATTATATAATAATCATTTTTGCACTTAGTTTCAAGAAATGGTAAACTGTAGTACGTACTAACTTATTGTTAAATGTATTGTATAAATACGAGTCATAGTAATGGTAATGGTTTTTGAGTACGTGGTGTTGTCACCAAAGAGATATATCTATCTGAACGCGAACTGGCCTAAATTTTTGTGGACTTGCGTTCAATGCAATTATGCATTTTCGTTGAGTGTTTGATTTTAAAACTCGGAACAATCATATCAACTTGTATACGCTCACTTCGAATATATGCATCCCAAAGAAATTGTAATGATCGGCCCTTTTAAAAATACATGAATCTATATAGTTAATAAAAAAACCGGACAAGTGGGTGTCGGACCACGCACATTGATGGGTTCCGTCATTGGGACGAATTTATCCAAAAAAAAAAAATTAACATTGTAGTTGAAAAACATTGTCTCCCATACATTACTGACAAATGCGTGCACTGACTGGTCAGGTCCACTCAATCTGTGTGGTTCTTTCCTCAAAGACCATTTCAGACATCAATATACATGTCCTTCACATGATCTGACCAAGATTATGTCTGGACTTTAAAAGAGACTGTGACCTCTGAGTTTGTTTCGGCCTATCTTCTCAGAGTAGTCAGATAGGAAACGCCGACCTCATCTAGTATTTTAAATATGATTGACTTGTAAAAGTGTTTGTACAAACCTACTTACAGAAATAAAAATCATTTATCATTGATATACGTCACGGTCAATTCTCCAACTGCAAATGTAAGTTGGTAGACTATTACTCGTTAACTTGTAAAGCCTACTTAGCTGTGATAGTTTCCATTGAATTTCGTTATATGTACTACTGCTATGATTTTTTTCACATGTCCAAAAGCAACCATTTAGCTGTCATTTTAAAGCTTAATATTACGCAAACGCATCCCTTAATCGAAAAATGATCTTAACAGACCCTCAATATGTTTGATCGGCCTATCCAACGATACCCCACATCATGGAAAAGAGGAGAAAAAAAATATCATCCCCACTCACAAAAAAAAAAAAAATATTTCATGATTTTATTTCCCGACTTTCTCAGCCTGATTTATTTTACGACTTTCTCGGCCTGATTAATATTACCTATATGTATTTATTAACTCGGACAACAATGATGCGTTTGTTAGTTAGTTAGGTACAAAAACAACCTTATAAGCTATGTTAGTGTGCTACAATAAAAAAATACAAATATTTACATAATACATTCACCGCATGTAATGAATCACTCCTGCCTAACCAACACCTGCATAAAGTGAATATGTATATCCATGCCAAATTACAGCTTTCTAGTAAGTACTAAGAATCTCGGAGCTAAGCTGGGGACAGACAGACTGACGAACATTGCGAAACTATAAGAGTTTTTAAATAATTGACCGAGCGAGCGAAGTGTCTGCTTCAAGCCTGGCAAAATTTGCTTTCCTGTGTTAGTTTGCTACTCCTCTACAGGTCGTATTTTACAACCGATCTGGACGAAACTTGGTACTTATACAGGTTTTACGACTTTATAGATTTTTTTTTCCTCGGGGATTTTTGATTGGAGGGCTACTTCCTCAAAAAGGGGGCTACTGGATATCTCCGCCGTATGAGGGTTCACATGTTTATATGAGGGGTACTACTATAAGGGTTCCTTGTTGACTACGGAACCCTAAAAACCGGCCAAGTGGGTGTCGAACCACGCACAATGAAGGGTTCTGTAGTTGGGATGAATTTATCCCAAAAACAAACTTAACATTATACTTAGTTCAAAAATTGGATAGGCCATCCAACGATACCGTGGTATAGACGAGAAAAATAAATCATCCACACTTTACGTGCAAGGGAAATACGCCAAAAATATTGTTTTTCAAGATTTTATTTTACCACTTTGTCGGCGTGATTAATTTATACACCCATGCCAAATTACAGCTTTCTATTACTAAAAGTCTCTGAGCTAAGCTGGGGACAGACAGACAGACGGACATGGCGAAACTATAAGGTTTTCTTATTAATTACGGAACCCTAAAAATTAATAGCTAAATGTGTTGCTAAGCGCAAACCTCGAGAACGGCTGACCAATTCGGTTTTTATTTTTTTCTAATATTCGTTGAAGTCCGAGAAAGGTTCTTATGGAGAGCAAAATTTGAAAAGATGTGGGGAAAATAGAATTTTGTATGAATTATTGAAATTTGGACAGGACAACGTCTGTGGGGTCAGATAGTAAATAATAAAAAACTATGATCGCAGTTTGTAATTAGTTTTGAGGTGAGACGGTTCGGCCCAGTTATGTCCATCCTCCTGTCGTAAAGGCTTGCTTGCATTTTCACGACACACATAATCCCTACATTTTATAAAAACGCAGTCTTTCTACCTGACAAAAAATTAAAAATTAAATGCGCTTTCGATTCAAAAGCCACTTATTCGATTTTCGTGGCCCTAGAGATACTTTTCTTCTGTCAAGTTGGAGTAAAATTATTTCATACATTTTACATGCTCCTAAAAGCCACCATTCTCAACACATGTCGCATCACCCGAAAGTTCCTGACTTCTACATTATCAACCACCTTTTCAAAGCATTTTCCCCTTACACACTTGGTTCCGGCCCTTGTGTAAGCTCGTAAACTCTCTCAAAAGTGAAGAAAAATAAAGAACTCAATATAATAATAGTAATATTTTTATTGACTGCCTTATTGGTCTAGTGGTCGCAAGCGCTACTGCTGAGCATGAGGTCCTGGGTTCGATTCCCAGGTCGGGCAAAGTGTTTTCGAGATTTTCCATTACGAATTTCTCAGTGGCAGCTCGGAGTCTGGATTTGTGCCCGATTGATGGCAATAGGCTCGCCCCCTATTACATGGGACTCAAACATAACTGGCGAACTGTGGGTGTACTATAGATACACCTAACCTAGCCTAACCCTTCGGGGATTACAGGTGTGATGTTAAGTTATTTTTATTAGATCAAAAATAATAAAAACATGTTACTTGTCTTAGCTACTTAAGGCTAAAAGTAAATCAGTGATACAATAATATTGAATTTGCCTTAGTTCTTACAAAAGATTAAATTAGCTACAATCTTTTTGTGTGATACATTGGCAATCAGGCTGACGGCTCACGTCATAGAAATTGATAACCGCCGTGCATAATATGCAGCTGAAGAATCAAGGAGTTAGCGATGAGTTGCCAAGTTAGCGATGAGTGGCCAAGTTCGCGATGAGTTGCCAAACTACGAGATATTGTTGAAGTGTGGCACGTAACAGCCTATCATACCAGGCACCATCGCTTAACTATCTCATAGGAACATGGTACTAACTCTTTTGCAAGAAGCTACAACGTCAACTGGGTCAAATTATCTGGCGAAGTTTATAGACGTAAAGCTGGGCTCATACTGAGGAGATTCCCGCGTGGGTTGGGTGACTAAATTCGCTCGCACCAGTATTACCAACTTAACTTCCTTATCATTAAGACATGTAGAAACAGTATAGTTAAGGACCTTACTGGTAGGTCTTCACATATAATCATATAATTAATGTAATCAAACAAAATATTGTAAACATTTTTAAAAGAGTATCGGTAGAGTTTCTTGCCCATTCTTCTCCATACGAAACTACCTTTTGGAAGGGGCAACTAGAATCAATTCTATTTTTTTGTAAATTTTGACGTTCAAAAGTTATGTGCCTATTTGAAATAAATGGTTTGACTTTGAGGATGTATGTAACCAAGAACTACCAGTGGTGCTGAAATAGCCGCGTTAATAATAAGAAAAGCGTGCAGAGTTTATGTTTGCATGCCATGTTATTGTATTGTATATTTTTTTAATTTTAATTTTTTATGGATCATGTGTGTGGTCTGAAATGAACATTTTTATTTATTAATTTATTATTATTTAAAACAATCGACGTGCGGAGTTGAGTCCCGCGCGCGATTCGTTTCAGTGTGGCCCGATCTTTTTTCTGTAAACTTTAATAGAAATGTAAGGAACAGCTTCGAACTCCGTTGCCACATTTAAGCTAAAGCCATTGAAAATGTGTAATCAAGCGATGAAGGTGTGATTACTTGAGCTATTCGTGAATGTTGTTTGACGAATAACATCTCAAACCGCTCGATATGGAGTATACAGTCACAAGTGATACAAATCTTAAGTACATAGCTTAGACTTTACATCCTAAAGAGGTAAGCATAGGTGTAATACACTCTCATCCCGTCAGTTGTGTTGTAGGGATCGATAAGACGTAATAAAAAGTATTACATTTAGTTTACGGAAGTATTTTTTTTTATGTCTAATCATTTCCGTTTGACCTTTTCGGCCGAAAATAAGACTAAAACCGAAGCTTCATTTTCGCTTTCGGAAGAAAATCCATTTTCGGCCGGACACTACAAATAGTAGAAAATTATTTCTTCTTGTGGATTTCACACATTACAGCCGTCCTAGCTTTTACGGTAAAATAATGGGAATTATTATTATTTAAATTAATGAGACTTCAGGGTTGATCGATTTCCACATGTACAGTAATTAATATTGTCAGTGCGCAGTGATGGCAAAAGCTGCTATCACACACTCGTTTCGTAACTATTGTAGCATCATTCACACGGGCCGCAGTTTGTAAAATAACTATTGGTTGTTCATAATAATATATGTAACTAACTGTAAGTCTAATATTTATTAGCTATATAACTACACTATTGTATTAGGTAAGCCTGTGATGATAGTTGTATGTGTTTTTAAATAAATAAATCATTTTCCATTGACACGATGGAACTATGCAAGCTTTTGGTACAAAATGGATTACCCACTGAATAACATTGAAAGCGAATATAAATGTACGCTCCTTAAATTAGTATAATGAATATCGAAATGCATTCAATTTAATTGTATTGAACCGACATTTCCCGCTGTGTATACTTTGTAGAAAAATTATTTTGATGCTAATGGAAATTGATCAGAGAACTATTCATACTGCACCCGTTGACTGGTTTTCGATGTACTACATACATACATTTCGACTACATAGTAGTACATTAATGTGCTGGTAGTACATTGATGTATCGGGATAGAGAATTAGCATGGCAGTAATCCACCTTGTACATAATATGCACAGTTATACACAGAGAAAGAAAAACTAAGAAAATACGTTCATTTGCGGTAAACTTGACCCAAAGAAAGAACACAAAAATTAACAAGTTGGGGACATAAGAAGATATTTAACAATTAAGATCGTATTGCGATTATGTCGGATTATGTTATTTTATTGTTTCGGTTGTCCGTTAAGGTCAATGGTGAAAAAATTTGCTTCTCCGCCAAATTGCTGCTATCCAGTGAATTCCTGATTATCAAGATCACACCCACAGCCAGAAAAGAGAAGGCAGCAACGAAATCATGCTTTCTGTAAAACAGGTAAGAGCGCATACGACATGACTGTTTGAGCTCAGAACGCAGCAGCGATATGTTTATTGAACTTCTTTGAATTTTTAATGATGATATGAAGATGATGAGGCCAGACGGCAAGCGTCATCGTCGCTCAGCGTCTGTGCCGCGGTTGCGGGGCCCGCGCCGTGCGGCCGTGCACCAGGCGATCCTTCGCCGGTACGCCAGTGTACCAAATATGCGTCGTGTTTGCGTCGTAAGTTAAGATGTTATTTACTTACATATAGGTACCGTGCGTCTGCGTACACTAGTCGGTTGGAAACATTTAATGCTTCGCGAACGGATGATACGGTTCAAAATTGGTTAGTCTTAAGTTTATGGGTTGCGTTTTAATATTGATTAAAACTAATATACACTCCCGGACTCCTACATCGCGCCACGTGTGCGAAGGAAAAACTGATCTTAAGGTTATGACTGGACCACGGTTGCCACCGATACATTCGTTAATGGCTAGAGGTTCATGTGGTGCCATATATTATGCTGAGTTTGAGGCCCAGGATTTCATTTGTATGAATGATAATGCAAGGGCGCACACTGGATCGTAGTAATGGAACGGCCAGCAAGAAGCCCTGATATGAATCCAATGAACAGTTACGGGGTGATCTGAAAAGGCGTGTTCGAACTGATCAACCAAGAAAACATTACACAGTACGTCATAGTGGCATTCATATATTCCATGCCGAACCGCATGACGGCCGTCGTAAATGCTCTTGGAGGTAACACACATTACTAAAACAAAGTTTTCTCTATGTAAACTATTGTTTTCTTAAAAAAATATACGCTTATTTTACACCTGAGCAACGCGAAAAGACTACTTATTACAATTAAACTGTTTTTTTTTTGTATTCCGATTTCAAATTTGGAACAATGACAAACGGAAATGATAGTGAGTGTCTAGCTTAAAAACCACTTTTAAAAAAAAAATTGTACTACCGTTATTTAAGAAGATAGATATGCAGGGTGGCTGGATTCAGGTGTCTGGGAGTGTAAAAACGTGTAATTGGGCCTTTTTTTGTGTCGAATCATATCAGCCATTAATTACCTTCCATTGGATGTAGCTATCATTTAGATTGGAGAATTATATTTCTAACGGTAAGAATAATTGGAAGTCGGTTTGTTGGGAGTTATCCATCGTGCGACCTAAAAGTGGACACAGTCTGACGGAGTTGCAGTCGATCTGTGTATCGCATCCTCTGTGCACATCTGACCTCGCTTCTGTTTGTGTCTTCTGTTTCGTATTTCAGAATGTACTCGTTTTTATTTTGATGTGTGTCCCTTGCAATTGTACTTCTTCGTTTGGTTATTCTTTTTTTTAAGTTTTGCTTTACTAGTTAAGATGTTGTTAAATAATAATGTTGTGTGTACTTATTTGTTAGAATGTTATATCGCGTGCCTGGCAAATTTTGCTGCGCTCCTGTCTCAACTGTTATACACTGCGTGCTACATTTTTGTCCTGTTAAAACCCATCTAATTTTGTAAATTGTATCTATTGTTTTTTTTTTCTGTAAGTTAGTTAGATAAACTTATGTGTTTAAAATTATTTAGATATATGGCATATTCTTTAGATATATGGCAATTTAACGCCCAGCGTAGACTGTAGTTTTAGCATCGACTACAGCGCTTTTGGTACTGGAACCTGTACAAGCGAGCGACTTCATTTCATTACTTATATAAATGAAGTATAGAATTGAAACATTATTGAAAACTTCAAAGTTTAAACATTAATGCTCGTTTTCACTAACACTTAGGTCCATATAACTCCAATGTAGGTACCTAATGCATAAATGCACGTTGTGATTTTTAACTAACGTATTGCTGAGCCAAGCTTTGAAAATCAAACCAAACCAAAAGCTTTATTTTCATTCACCTGATCTATGTCTGTTTGCATGCAAAAATAATTTGGTAGAATTTGAGCAGTTCTACTGAACTCTACGCTGCACGATTGCACGCAGCAAGTAACAGTCAATCGATCAACTCAGCCTATCGCAGTCCACTAGGATAGACATAGACCTCTCCCAGGCTACGCCACCGCCTTCCGTCCTCCGCCTTCCGCATCCAGTCTGACCCAGCCAACTTTTAAGGCCGTTGCTCCATCTAGCTGGGGGGCGTCCCACACGTAGCAAGTAACGCCCGCTCTGAATCTTAGGGTCTAAGGGGTATATTGTACTATCATATAATAATGATTTATAATATGATCATAGATCTATGAATCAAACACCCAGTGTTTGAAACGAAAATTATCAAAGTGTCAAAATAAAACGCAAGTATCCGATTGGCTGTTGATAATTCAGTCAACAAATCACAACAGTTTTCGGGCGCTTGACAATTTTTAGTAAATTGTTGTGTATACATAATCGTTCCAGAAACCGGGTGATAGATAATAATTATGACAATCCAATATACCTAGACATGAATCTTTTGTGAGCTTCGGTATAATATATTCCAAGATTATAATGATATTGTAATGTCCCCATAACTAAGGTTGTATGAGGCCGCTTCAAATATTTTGTTCCAAGATTGAATCAGATTTTATTGACTTGAATGTTAATTTATTTGGTCAAAGGCACATTGTTCAAAGACATTGGACCAGTGACATAAGTACTACCCTCAAATAAGTTTTATGCCACTCGCCGATGCTACTACTACAACGGCACAAAGATCTTTTGGCGCTCGGCTAAATTCGGAACTAACGCCGCCATCTTGTTTTCAATACAATTTCTGTCACAAATGTTTATCAACAACGCCCCCTAACAATGTCAGTGCGGCGCCAAAAGCTCCGTGTAGCACTCTACATAGAGTAATTCATCATCAATGTTAACGTCATTTTCTTTTCAGATCTCTTCGCTGGCGGAGGGCAAGCCCTGGGTAGCTTCTGACTACAAGCCGGAGACGGTCGACAAATCGCCTGAATGGGCCGCGTCCCGGGATTTCTATTCCTCGGGCGACAGTACATTCCACACCTCCGGCAGTGACAATAATATATCCTATCAGTAAGTTTTTTATCTCATTTTGGGCCATGTGCTTTACACGTAACACATGAACAAAGTGTTTCTATCAATTATCAGACCCTAAGAAAGTGCTACGGAATTATGTAAAAGTGAAAATTGACACTAGGTATTCTTAGTCATAACGTTAGAGTTAAATTGCTTAAAAGTTTAATATGCTAGATTGTAATCAATTATTAAGAAATTTAGTTCTTATTCGTTCAGGAAAATAAAGAGGGTAATAACAGAGACGATTCTTTTAGCATTGGCAATCACCAATTTCATCTATGCTGCCTTTTGGCGACACTGCGTTCGCGCGATATAAATTTCACGCATCGCAGTGACTGCTTCAATGCTGTTTCGCAGTGTCATGATACCGACAGTTCTTGAACGCAGTTCAAATAAACACAAATATGCTGATCGGGTCCAGTTTTATTGTTGAACTAGCTTCTGCCCGCCACTTCGTTAGCATGAAAGTCGTAAGACACCACAATTTACTAACAGCCGCGTTTTTATAGAACATCCCTGTATATACTACGTTTGTAGTTTTGGTCTCAGCAGCTAAAATATACAGAGAGTCAGGACTGGTGAAGCGAAAGCAAGTGATTTACTGGTCCGTGTGAGAAGCAGCTGGTCCTGGGATCGACACCCGCAGCCTTCAGTAGCAATTTCCCATTGCTAGCTAAGTTTTTTGTTTTCCTGCATATACTACCTAAAGCCACAACACTGATACTACTACTATCCAACATAAAACAGTAAGTTGGAGTCTCATTTCCTACGAAATGTATGGGAAGTGTTTTTTGTAATTTCTGACTTTTCTAGCACTCAAACCTTAGTAGTTTCTTGATCCTTATACGAAACAGCTTGGCCTAAAAAGTTTTTGTGAAAATTGCCAATTTTTCAAAGTGTTCAAAATCTGTAAACACAGATCAAAATGTCTCAAGAAGTTAAGGACAGTCTCCTAAGACCGTTTTCCCGTAGTTACAACAGTTAGGGTACCTGTCCATAATGCGCCATCTCAAAAATCCACCCTGTATATGTCATGATTGACTGCTTAGGTACATAAATGTATAGCGTAATAATAATCGCGTAATTATCTGCAATATTCTAACCGTTTGGCACGTCTTTTACAATTTGCGTTAACTATAGACGAATACAAACATAATGGAATATTGGTCATCCCCCATAGCAAATAGCATGATAATTTATAGCCTACAGACTGACTAGACTTATAGGGAATAACTATGCAAAAGAACAGAATCTATCCGGTAGTATTTGCGTGATAAACAGACAAACGGACAAAAATTTCAAAAAACTATATTTTCTGCAAAATCGTTCTCAGACCTTGTAGCAATTCTTTTTTTATTAATTTATTTGGGAAATTATCAAATAACTTCTCCCGCTCTGAACGGAACGGGAGGGCGTGTCAGACTTTCACTGACTAAAACCCATCCGTGTTCCTTCCGTTGCCTGTGTGCCAGGGCCACGATATTCCTTTTAGACAAACTCGCAACATTGGTACTGAAGGACCCCCCGTCAGTTGGTGCTGACACCTCTTTGAGAAATAACGAGAAAGAAAAAAAAGAGGGAAAGTACCTTGAATATTGTAGATGGAACATTTTACTGAAAGAAGACATTATTTGAATTTAAAAAACAATTTAAACTGCATTCATAGATATTTAAATAATTACATGGTTGAACCAGAAATCGAACCCGTTACACGAGAAAAATAATCACCTGTAGCTTTATCATACCGATCGAAAGGCTTCATCAAAAGGATTATTTTTGCTAAATAACATAGTGTCACAAATAAAAGGAAGACCATGAATTTTAACAGGTCCTGGGTTCGATTCCCGGGTCGGGCAAAGTATTATTGGGTTTTTCCATCTGGAATTTCTCAGTAGCGGCCGGGATGTCTGGATTTGTGCCCGGTTGATGGCAATATGTTCGCCCCCTAATACATGGGAATTAAACATAACTAGCGAAATGAGGGTGGTCCGTAGGTTCACACCTCTGCCTAGCCCTTCGAGGATTACAGGCGTGATGCTATGTTATGTTTCGTTACCCACCTATCGGAACTGAGGTATGAGTACTAAAAAATCAGAAATTGCGAAAACTTTGCCATATATTTCGTAAGAAATGAGCCCAACCTACTTTTTTATGATGAATAGACTAGCCGAAAATGACCAAAAAATTTATTCTACCTACATAAGCTCTGAACACAAGTGTACAGTGCTTCTATTTTTTTAATGTCTCTCGGCAAACTTCGTGTTTCGTCATTAGTCAGATTTATATTAGTTGCCCTTTGCACTTGGTACAGGCCGGACGCTCTCAATCGACTTGGAAGTATATAGAGTTGTTACTACTCTATTTAGTTATTACGTAATTTATTTTAAAAATGGGAGGAAATGAAGCACTGTACAGTCTCCTCTCTAAATCACTTTGTTCGAACCAGTAACCAAATCAATGTACATCTTTTGCTGTTTTAACTATATTATAACCACGAAGATGGGATGATAGATACAGTCGAACAAGCTATACACCTACAGACAATTTTTTTTCACTACTCTCAGCCAGTATTCATTTTAATTTTGTACGTACCTAACATAATAAACTTTTAGCCTAAAGGCTGCGTCCTAAACAAAGCTTCCGTCGCACGAACACGAAACGGTCGTGTTCATTTTGTTCGGCGAACCTAAAGGCGTGATCTTGCGACTGAGGGTGCTTTAGACGCAGGGTAAGATATTCTTATAAAAAATATGTAAAAGACTTGATTACTTGGAACACTCACAACATTAAGGCTCGTGCAGAATAGGGCGATATCGCGGGGGCGACAAGGGTCGCGTTGCCTGGCGCGCCCGCGATATACCTAGCTCCGGTCTGCCCGAGCCTTTATTTAAATGTAGTATACCAAATAGTTTGTTCGACTGTACCTGTCTAACGTATTGGGAGCACACCCTTCACTCCCCTGCGCACTGGCGCGTATTTAAATAATTGAATATTGCAACAGAGGTCGTTAATTAAGTGTGCACTTCATCAAGTAGGTTGTTGTTTGTTTACCAATTTTATGTGGTTAATTAGTTTAAAAGTTCTGGCGAAACTGAGGCGAATCCCGCGTTGGATGGGACGAAATTCGCTCGCGCTGATTGTGTCAACTAACTTGTATGGAGAGGTGTTCGGACTGGCGCGAATAGTCGCGTAATTTTTTAGGCGGCAGCCACACAGAAGGGATTTGAGACGATGTCTATGTATGACATAGATCTGAGAAGAAACGTATAATAGATGTAGGTCCCATGTCAGTAAAAAAGATGCATATGTTAATAGTTGATCGCTGACTGTTCACACTGCCGACGAGATCTCTCTTTGCACTCGTTTGTCGCAGCGAAAAGAGCTATCAAAGAAAATAGTCGCTCAGCGAGGCTCGTTTGGCGGGCAGAAATCCATTCTACAGCGCGCACTCGCTCATAGTCCAGCGACAAAACTATCCGAACTACACACTCGCTGCTCGTTGCTTGCCAACTTTTTTCTAGTTGCTAGCTCTACTCACTTCTCGCTAATCATCGGCGGTGGATCAGATGCCTTACAGTTTACACCAAAGCGTGCAGCAAGCCACTTGTTGCTCACAAACAGTTGAAGTTGTAAAGTTTATGGAAACCATTCAAAGATTGTTATAAGTTTGAAGACTAATTAGTCGGTAATTGTGTATCGTGTATATAATACTTCTGTAAACATGAACAAGTTTTATCGATACTATTTTTAATTGCCTCGTTGATCTAGTGATGGCAATAGACTCGCCCATGTTGGAAACTAAGGCTCATATTTCACTAGGACACCATGGCGGCGCAACCATGGTCGCGCTGCCAAAAAATGTATGGTTGGTTGCGCAACCGGTCGGACCCTGGTAAGATACCAGATGGCAGCGCGACCATGGTTGCGCCACCATGGTGTCCTAGTGAAAAAGCCTAAGACCGTTTCTTAATATAAGCACGACTTGCGATCATTTGTCACTCATTAATACAATACGAATTACAGATATAGATAGACATACTTAACTTATACACACAAACGTCAAATACTCGTATATTCTCTAAATTATGGTGAAAGCTGCAACAACAACACAAGAATTAAGTCAAAGGTCACACATAACCTGAAAAGCGGCTATATTTTATACTATTTAATTAAAGATTTATAATCTTCTTGTTTAAGCAGTAGCGAGTACGGCACCGGCCGCTACACGGGATTTGGGAATCAGAAGCAGTCACAAAGTACTCCGATGTCCCCGATGCACAGCGGGAATGAAACATTCGACAATACCATCGCTTCATTGGCGACCGTAAGTACTTATTTATCTTCTATTTATATAAAAGGAAACCGTGACTGGGAACGGATTGGGCTGAGATTTGGCACACTTATACTTATTATGACGTAAGCATTCGAAAAAAAGGGGTTTTTGGAAATTTGATTTTAAGGGGGTGAAAAGGGGGGATTTTTTTTTGTATGAAAATCTTAATCCTTGAGTTAATACTTGAAACTTGGCACGAATACTTACCTAAGTAAATTATAAAGTTTGTATTTTTTGTCTTTTTAAACTACCTCTTAAAGAGGGATTGGGGGATGTCAAAGTTAGTATAGAAGAGTTTTAACGCCCGGTCCGATTAACACGAAACTTGACCCCTAACGGGGTGAAAAGGGGTTGTCAATTTTTAAAGAGAGGATTTTACTGGCTTTATTAACTCGAAAATTGGTATAAATAACCTGTAAGTCAAGTAATGGAAAAGTCGCAAATCACTTTTCAACACTTAACCCCTTTAGGGATGAAAAGGGGGATACAGTTTGTATGAACGCAATCTTCTTTTGTTGATCTATAAACTTGAAACTTGGCCCGAATACTTCATCATCATTCTCGTGCCCTATTCCCAATTTATTTGGGGTCGGCGTAACATGTCTACTTATACTTATGTATAAAGCTATCTTCTGTCTATCTATTAGAATCTATCCATCTATCTATCATAATTATCGCACAACCTCTTAAGGGGTCATTGTACTCATCATTATGAACAACTTTAGCTATGGGACCTAACTTGAAATCGCGAACACAAAATCAACTGTTCCCAACATTTTTATAAAAGGCTGACCAACAGCTTCTTTATATCTTAAGTATAGGTTATATATTAACCTCAGAATTAAACAGTTGCCAATTACAGGTAAACCCAGAGATAGATAACAATGTGTATTTGTTTGCAATATTTACCGTTTATTTTTACATAAAAATCGTTGTGCATAGACTTGGTTCTAACAATCAAAATGTACAGGTGGCCACACGGCAGTGGTGTCAAAACCTGTGTTAGCTGGCCTCTTATTCTATTGAAATTCCGTACTACGCTAGGTGAGGTCAAGGTCAAAGCGTCACCACCGACTTGCAGCTGACCTGACTGTACGACATATTTACAGGTGATTGTTAGAACCAAGTCTATGAACAACGATTTTTAAAGGCAGCATGCAAATCTCATACTTATTTACAATAAATATTGTCAGATATTTCAGTAGACTTATTATGGTCATTCATCAGACCCTAGGCCAAGATCTATAAACGTTACTTAGCTTTGACTTAGATATATTCCCGACACTAACTTGCACTTGTAGTTTGACAGTTAGGCGACGGTAACAGGAATAACGCTTAGCCAATGTACGTGCTAATTAAAATTTATAGGACTCTGCCTACGACCCAGGTACTTCGAGAAAATGGAGAATATCAGCTTAACTTAAGACGATAATATATCAATCCCTCCCAAGATTGTTGCTTTCCTTGGTTTCGATACCAATGCTATTTCGGAAATAATTTCAGGTACCGTAATATGTGGTCTTGTCATAATGATTTCAGTGCAAGAGAGATAAGGAGTTATACATGATGTAGCTAGCACCCTCCCTTTTCCTGACAGAACTCATGATGGCATTAATCCTTAATTATACTTACCCAGTTCTTCGTACCACATAAGTATCCTGCAGGTTCTTACTTAAGATAATCACCTTCTAGTTCTGTCATCGGTACCCCAGATTCAGGCCAATCATAGCGACTCGGTATCTTATAGTTTGCGTGTTGGTAAATGTCAATGACGTTTTTTGACACTATTCTTATGTAAACATGGATTATTGAAGTAAAAATTTCTCAAGGCGCGGTTAGCGATTTTTGATAGGGGAAAACTTTTGGGTTCGCGTCACCGACATGCTAATGGGACGTGTTGCGCCACACTGGCGACGCGCAGCGGCCTGTTTACATATTACATATGCATATAAATATATAATGTGGTAATCCAAAGTTTTAAGTTTACACTTCTGTCAGAAGTCTGCCTTTTTTTTTTTTTGTTTGGGTAATTATCAAAGAACTTCTCCCGCTCTGGGCAGAGCGGGAGGGCATATCAGACTTTTATTGACTAAGACGCACCCGTGTTACTTTAGTTGCCTGTGTGCCAGGGCCACGATATCCCTTTCAGACAAACTCGCAACCCTGGCTGGCATTGGCCCTATCGGACCCCGTCAGTTTGTGCTGACATCTCTTTGAGGCACGCGTGGAACACAACGCGCCGTCGACTCGGGCCTGGTCCTCCTCGGACGGCAAGCGACCCATTGCTCACCGTTCGCAAGCCCGTGCCTACGGTGACTGGGAATCGGCCTACGATTCCCGACGCCCAGGGCGTCTCCCGCGGCGACTAGGGGCGCGAGGCCGTGTACCTTGTCTCTCCCTCACGCGTTCCCTCCTCGGCTCCTCCTTCACGAGCATTATTGTTTCGCTGAAGGTGTTGACGGCCTCCCATGCACTCGCTCCAAACCATGGTCTGGACCAGGGCCGGACGCGAGCTATCGTCGCCGCCGATCGCCTCCGCGAAGACACGGTGGTGCTCCGCACAAGCCGGGCAGATCTCAACCGTATGCTCCACCGTGACCACACGTGCGATCCACAAAGTGGCAACACCCGGGCGCTTCCTCTCCCGCCTTATCCTGAACAGGAACCTTCTGAAACAGCCGTGTCCGGTGAGGATCTGCGACAGGCGAAAGATGAGGACGCCGTGGCCCCCCTGTCTAACCATTCCTCAAAGAGGGGACTTATCGCCGCAATTGTGGTGGAGAGCGAGACCTTGCGGTATCCTTGGACCAGCCTGATGGCTATGACCCTTTGGGACCCGTTCAACCGGCGGGCTGGTCGCCGCTTCAAAGAACGCGCCCACACCGGTGTCCCGTAAAGGGCCATGGACCGCACGACCCCCGCGTAGAGCTTCCGGCAGGAGGCGTTTGGACACCCCGCCCCCGTCGGCAGTCTGCCTATTTTTTATACGTTCTTGTTTTGCTAAGTTTTAATAAACTTATTTCAAGTATAATCGACCTCTTTATTGCCACACCACTTTTCACAACTTTTCCCAGTAAATTGAAACTTCATTAAGTGCCAATTTCGCCAATGAAACTGAAAGCGATCAGGACATATAAACTAAGTTTAAAACCTGCCAGAGTCAATATTCCACAACAATGATGACACACTGACAGGTCTTGAAACCGGTTTAGGCTGATCGCGTTCAGGTTCATGCGTGAAATTCGGCCCAAGGCTGAACTATCTAACTCACATTGATACAGGATTAGGGCGATAAAGCATTTTTGAGTTCGAATATACTAATAGCAATGGATCTCTTACTGTTGCTGCTGTGACCTTTAAGCCATCTTGAAAACGAAAAAGATTTCAATCTTTTCTTCAACTTTCATCCGTCCAAACTTATAAAATTAAATGATAGATAGTGTAGAGATGGATTGACAAAAGTTGTACACACTAAGTACCGGCTAAAAGCTATAACTTTTTTAATTAAGGGCAAGTTCGTACGGTCGCGCGGACGGTATAACGAAGAAAAAGAGCGGTTTGTCCCGCTAAAACCCAAATCATATGGCCAGTCGTTGCGGATCGTATGTATTAATTTTATAACCGCAACATTCGCATGGTATCGCACGCACGACCTTCTGAACTTACCTTTATGCCTGGTGACTTCTCATTATCCTCCATGCATTTCCAAGTTTGTCATGGACGCGTCAGCATAGACCAACGTTTCCACCTGGCGGTAAGCAAGACCTTACGCTTATAGCAAGCTCTGGTCAAACTGAGGCGAACCAGGCGCATGATGCGGGACGAAATTCGCTCGCGCTGATTGTGTCAACTCACTTGTATGGTGTTCGCACTGGGGCGCGGGATTTGCCTTTGTTTCAACGCTTCTTCGTAGCCTCATGATAATTTTTGACGGGTTGATTTGATGTTATAAATTTTAGACAAAACACAGGTAGAAAAGTGCGGTCTATCAATCTCTTAATTCTGCATAAATACATCTTTTTTCCAAATGAATGAATTCGTTTCATTATCACTAGTCGTTTCACGCGCATTTAGTCAACTCAGCTGCATGTGGTCCAAATAAACCATCTTTCAGAGGCTAGAATCGGGGATTAGCTACCGAATATCTTGTACTATTTACGATGTATTGATAAACTACACCTACGTCATCGTCGTCTTCCATCTTTCATATCGTACTAATAACATGAAGGAACAATTCATTACCCATGTACTCAAGTTTAATACAATGTTGCCTTTCTAGCCAATTACGTCTGTATGCATGAGCGGAAGAGCCAATCACGCATGCACTTAAGGTTGTACTGATAACGTTTCACGAGCGCGTGTTCAATAATAGACAGTAATATAAACCCAAGAAAACTATTGAAAGTTAAATTGAACTACTGCTTGATGCTCAAAAAAATGATGTAACTTCAACAATTTTCTACTTAATAGTTCAAACGTCCGTTTCTGTTACGGTCATGATGTGATGTCATTTAACACGAAACTGCTTTGTTTACTTCTGTTTTTTAGCCCCAATTCGTATACATTATATTATTGTTTATGCTATATTCAAGCAGAAATCGCACTTACTTATTTACCTTAGTGAGATTCAAGCACAGCAAAGAATAGATTTTATTCACATAGTATTTTTCGTCACTTCCGGCATTTTCGAAGAGTTTCGTTTAGAAAAACGAGCAAAAAAAATCACGTTTGTTGTATGGGAGCCCCCTTAAATATTTATTTTATTCTGTTTTTTAGTATTTGTTGATAAAGCGGCAACAGAAATACATCATCTGTAAAAATTTCAACTGTCTAACTATCACGGTTCATGAGATACAGCCTGGTGACAGACGGACAGACAGACAGACGGCCGAGCCTTAGTAATAGGGTTCCCGTTTTACCCTTTGGGTACGGAACCCTAAAAATGGATAAGTTTTTAATTACGTGCATATTCCCTATTATCTCAATGACATACTAGTTCTCCAAGGAAAATATGCGCTTCGGAAATCTTCATCGATGTTCGGAAATACGAACACGCGATGATTAGATCTAATATACAGACTATTACTGCCAT
This sequence comes from Tiliacea citrago, assembly GCA_963921375.1. Classification (NCBI taxonomy): domain Eukaryota; kingdom Metazoa; phylum Arthropoda; class Insecta; order Lepidoptera; family Noctuidae; genus Tiliacea; species Tiliacea citrago. The sequence continues at coordinate 28,181,522 of OY992780.1, forward strand.
AGAAATGCTTGCCTATTCTGTATTACCATAGGTACAAAAATATAGACAGTAATATAAAGTATAAATCTTTGCAATTCCAATAAACTTATGGCCCGACAATCGTGTTCGGAAACACGAAGATTAATGAAGCACATTATACCGTTTCTGGTTTAACTGTACGACTCGCATGGCGCGCGCTCGTGAATTTCAGGTACTATACCATGTGAAACTCTCACGTTATGCGCTAATGACACAACCTCTATTCAGGGCTGGTCTATGTTCGCGTCGTCAGTGAGCAAGGCGGCCCGCACCGCCACTGAGAGCGCGGTGCGTTACGGAGGCATTGCTACGCAGAAGGTCTCCGAGATGGCATCAACCGTTACTGAGAAGGTGAGAACAAACGTTTTAGTATTATTTATTTAAGAATGTATCTACATAAGGTAGATTAAAAGGTTTGCCATTTTTATGATTTTAAAAATTTCATAAAATCGAAAATGTTAGGTTCTACATAAAATGTTATTTGTATCTTTTACTTTGTATTGATTTTAGCTACAATATACCTGCGGGATAATTGCGAAACACACTTAAAATGGTATAATGCCTTTATATTCAATCCACCAACATTCATTGCGTTATTTACGCTGTCGAGAAGATGAATTCTTCTAACACTTGAAAGTCAAAGATTTATTTGCTGATAAATATGGTTACAAAAGTTCTTACAGTGGTAGTATTATAGTAGCTTAACATATTTAATCATAACATAATGACATGCAAGTAATGCATGTAATTTAAACTAAAGGAATTCTTTTAAAATATAGAAGGAATTCTCAATTAACCAACTGCGTAAAGCCCTTCTGAAGCGGACCATTGGAAGTTCTTTCATTTGGTTAGGAATCTTGTTATAGATCTGAATACACTTAGGATAGCAACTTCGCCCATATAATTTCGTTTTCATTCTAGGAATAGTTAATCTAGGTATTAGGATATCTAGTTTTGAACATACATTTATCTCCTAGTTTTTCAAACATGATTGTCAGGGTGAGATTTGGTAAATTTGCATACTTCCTCAATATAAATACCAGTTAATGTAAGTTTACGAAACAGGATGTAAGTGGGTCTACATTACAAATCGCACGTATACACCTCTTTTATGCGATGAAAGGTCTTTCCAGATGCACCGAGTGTCCCCATACCAGTATAACAGTATTGAACCAACATAATGCATGATAAGCCTGTAATGTGGCTTGTCTGGCCAATGTATTAGCAATTTCCTTCAAAACCCGCCAGATTGTGATTGAAAATGTCGAAATAACTTCAGAACTTTTGTCTATTTATAATTCTAGCCGTGGGGTATTTTAATTTTCTGCACGTGACTTTTAATCTGATTGCAAGACTGACTTACTAAGTCACATGGAATATAATTTTTTTGGCCAGCTCTCGAAATGTTAGAATAGAGCACAAATAGGGTTTCAGAACTTACATGTTTGCTTGTACACACATCAAAAGTGTCTAGGGATCAAGTACATTTCTAACTATCCAATATTCCAATTAACATTTACCAAATCAAGTCTTCCAGACTGGTTTCTTACTTTAATTTCTATGTTTAAGTTAACAACCTATCCCTAAATTTTGCAAAAGTTAAGAAAAATTGCAATTTTATTAAATTGTGGGAAATTAACCTAAGTTAATGTCGTCCATTAAATCTATCCCAAAATTTTGTAAAAATTAAGAAAATTGCAATTTTAGCAAATTGTGGGAAATTAACCTAAGTTAATGTCTTCCATTAAATGGCGTATATTTGTACTGTAGAGATTTAAAAAAAAACTGTGTTTCCACCTTAATACGAACCACACGATCACAGCGATTTGGCATGCTTAAGATCAGTTCATCAATATCACTTTGAGGAGTGGCCGCCCGCGTTCTTTCTAACAAGTCAAAAAGTTGTTGTGGGGTGTGCACGGCATCCATTGCCAGCAGAGCTCTTCTTTGGAGCATACCCCATGCTTGCTCAATTGGGTTGAGGTCTGGCGATTGAGCAAGCCACGGTAGAACGTTGATGCGAGCATCGGCAAGAGTGCGTGTTAGGACTCTAGCCGTGTGTGGACGTCCATAGTCGTGCATTAGTTGAAACGAATCACCCAGCTGGCTTCTCAAAGGGGTGATCACGTCTGAAACAATCCTCTCCGCATAAATCTGAGCATTGAGGTTGCCCCTGATCCAAATGAGGTCGGTTCTTCCACCGATCCAAATACCGGCCCAAACCACACCTGACAAAATTTCTAACGTTCTTGAAATCCAGAGGTCCTCCAAACTCGAGTACGTCATGTATCTGGCCTCATACCGAAACGTGATTCATCGGAAACGCAAACACAACGCCAGTCTTCTTCCTCCCAATTTCTGTGTTCGCGAGCCCATTTTAAACGGGCCCTACGATTGCGGGTTGCTATAGGTGGAAGTTTCAGAGACCTTCGGGAAAGCAGACCCACTTCCCGTAAACGATTTTGGATGGTTTGGTCGCTTATCAGCAAGCCTGAAGAGCTGTGGAGCCTCGTAGCCAAAATCATGGCGGTCAACTCACGGTACGATTCCGTCGAGCAGTATTTTGGATGTACCGGTCCTGTCTCTGAGTGGTGATGCGAGATCGTCCTCCATTTCGCTTGGCCACGCTGCAGCTACCCGCGATACGATAGCGTGTCCAGAGGCGGCTTAATACGCTCTGTGTAATACCAAGAGCGACAGCCACAGTACGCCTGGAACCAGCTTGCAACTTTCCGACGGCTCTCATCATCTCTTCTCGTGTCAAATGATGTCGTCGCTCCATATCCACTTTTGATGTGTGTATTTGAAACTTTGGTAACTAGAGGAATGTTATTGTTTTGGCATGCTTCGGTAGTTCAGGAGTAGCCAACAATCATTTATTTCTTATTACATTCCCAGCTGGTTTTAACTGTTTAAGAATAAGCCATGGCCATATAGCTGCAGAAAAAGGAATTTTATTGTATTTTCTTACTTGGAACCATTGAAAACTAGTGTCAAACGCAGGTTAACACCCGCGGTGGTTGGAGCACCCTAAGCGGGACCACCGAGCAACGCCGCGGCTCCAATGCAAGCGGGGCCAACTACCAGGCTTCGGGCTATGGCGCTATGAAGAGCTCGACGAGCGAACCGTACAGCCAGTGGTAAGTATGCTTCTAGAAAATATTTTATAGCATGAACTTTTCTACTAGCTGGTGCCTTCGGTTTCATTTCTTAACGAATCTGGATGAATAGTATCTTATCCCAAACATTGAAGGCATTTCAGCCATTCGGGTAACAAACGAGGTTTGCATTATAAGGATAATAAGGCACAACAAACAACGAATTGTCCAATAAACGTTGGTGTAATTATGAATATCCTTAAGACTAGGGTTCCAGAGTCGTCATAACCAACAGTGTAAAGAAACAAAACACAATCCCGTCTCATTACAAAACAAATTCTAATGTTATCCCAAGCCGAAACAGTCGAGCCAGTTATTATATTTAGAACTATTCCGACGAACGTAAAGTTCTTAATACAAAAACTAGCTTTAGAACTGAGAAGTTGTCGATTTTGTATCTATTAAGAACTTAGATATATTGCAGTCTAGAATATCATAGAAACACAAACTTGCACTCTGTGTACAACATGCATAATATATAGATTTGTAATGTTGCCTTAAATAGTTGCACATTCTTGGCATACGCTTTGATGCGGCTTGGAAACTTAGCAGCGAACACCGGGTTATAGTTTAGTATACTGTAGGTAAGGTATTGGTTCGCATAACTTATTGATACGGATACAATCTATGGCATTGTCAATACTCGTTTCAACACCGAGACTTTAATCTCGAAAATTTTCAGGAACGAGCAGCTTCCGTACAAGGAGTCAGTCACCACTCGCAACGTTGACGGGCGCGATCTGTCACAGGTGGGCGTGCCCAGCCCCCCTCCCAACGCGCCCGCGAAGGCCGACGAGGACTGGGACTGGCTCAACCAGTAAACTACACAGGTATTGCAGGATTTCTGTCCTAAACTTAAAATACCTTTCTATTACTATCCCACTGCAGGGCCTCTTCTCAAACAGAGAAGGTGCGAGCAATGACCACCATGCTTGCTCAAAAATCTTTTAGCTTAGAAAAATACGCTGCTAGCAACTACATACTGTCTCCTCCACTATCTCACAAAGTACTCAAGAGTAAATAAGTCAACAATAAAAGAAACATACATCACAAAACTGAACTTGCACAAAGATAAGAAATGCGGGCAGGAACACAAACCTGTTCAGTTGCGCCCGTAGATAAGCTGGCAGCACACCAACAGTTTTGTCATACTCACCAGATTTGTGCTGAAACGATTCAGGAGAGAATCTTTTCGTTCTTTGAGTGTACGGTGCACCTAGAGCCCTCTCACATTTCGGCGCTGCGCTAACTTAGGTGTTTTATTTATATTATATTTACTCAACAAACAAACAGACATGACAAAGAGCGTGAAATCAATTGACATAGGTCCGTCCTTGACAAGCATTCGTGCGATATTGAACGCACATCGCATGGTGAAATATATAGTACTTTTATTTTATTTATAAAAAATAAAAGAAACAATGGAAAAAATAATGCTATTGTTTAAGAAAATGTTGGACATTATTTTGGTATAAAAACTACTTCAAAATGATGTAGAACTTCGGAAGTATTCAGACTTGTTTCCAACCCTTTTTAGTAGAAAATTGAATTAGGTCCACTCGTTTTTTTATTTATATAAAAGGCATAAAACAAAAATGTATTCTATTATTATAAAAGTATAGGATATTTGTATTATGAGAAAACATATTTGGATGGATTATATTCAACAAAATCTGCAAATTAGAGCTCTCAAATCAGCTCTCTATGATTTTTGCCTAAACATGCATCAGGAGAACGATTATTGCTAAATAAGTAAATAAATAATTAAAAAATCGCTTTATTATTACTTTAGAAGAGAAATTGAACTATTTTTACCTAGTAATTATTATTTATACGAACCAACGAATAGTATTCAATTTCAACGAGGAAATCATGCATTTACGCGTATTTTGTAATACAAATGTAAGAGGGCTCTTAATTATAAAACCCTCTCATCATGACAATGGGTTTGTTATTTTGACTGTACGTTGCACCCTAATAGGGAAAGCCATTTGTAATGATTATCGTTTTTTCTTACAACACTCCAAAATCAATAGGCTAGTTGACAGTTTTTAGCAATTAGTAATGTTCTTGTAGTTTATTTACCTGTAAATATGAGTATTTCAGCAAACATTAACAGGCTATATTTTTACGCAATTATTTCTCAAATAAATTTACTAAAATCATTTACAAAATTAAGTTGTTTTTTTTTATAATTTTTAGCTAATGACCATTCTACAATACAAAATCCATAAGGATTTTTATTACTGTCAACTAGCCTATTGTAAAATAATGCACTGCAGGGCAAAGCCATCTTCTCTTATAGAGAAGGCATGAGCATTGAATATTTGAATGTGACTTTTTAAATTCATATTTACATTGTAAGTTTATCTTGAGCAAGACTGGCATCAGTAATTCAGCACCCTAATAAAATTGCGTACCACACAATCACAATCTGAATGATTTTGAAGTATATTGTTAATCTGCTGCTTCATGTTACAAAAATTTGTCTGCCCAACAACGTAAATAACGCAATGAATGTTGTTGAATTGTCAAATGAAACCCAATGCTACTCAAAAAAAAAACTATAATTTACAATCTTTTCTTTGTTGTTTGGTAAATTACTAACACTTTAGATAGAATACTCTTTATCAAATATCATATATTTTACAATTTTTGTGTGTGTATGTATGTTTCGAAAAGTGCCATGTCATGGGCTTATCCATAAAAGCGATATTTTACAGACAGCCTTTGGATGGACAAAGGAAAACGTAAGAATATGTACGATAAATAGACCATTTAAGAAGTAAAGGTCTCAAATAAATATTGATTTGAACACAGGCTAAACTCATCTACAATATTGTTGTATCTTATCCAACCCGAACTTCAGGTCCATTTGAAAACCAGCACCAGGCAGTATTTTTTGCTGAACTGGGCCTTTTTGGCGTATCTTTGAGGCACACATTCCTGCTAATTTCATAAAATGCACTTTTTTTTTTGCTGAATATATTGTGTGCCTTTTAGTCTTTGCTAAATAAATGTATTTTCTCTTTCTTTTATTTATTTATATAATGTTTGAATTAATAAGAGTTTTCTCTATCATTCCAGGAGTTTCGCTCTGCTCTCCATCAGCTGAGCAAGGACAGTTAGCAGTAACGGCCGTACATCGTTCTATAGCTTGACAACGTTCCAAGTATCCATCGTTCATCTTCAGAATAACAGAAATTAGGCGATTAAAATGTGAAGAAATCGACTTATATTCCAGCCTAAATCATAATAGGGTGGCGCAGTGACTACGACACTCCCTTATTGAACCACTCTTATTCGCGAAGTTTCAGTTTTTACAAATATAAATGATGAAACCTTTGAACGTTGTCAAGCTATAGGTACCATTTAATTCCATTACCTCCTCCCTTACCTCGGCTGAATTCAAAATTACCCAATCTAAGAGAAATATTTACTGTTTTAGTTGTCGGGTATTTGACAATTCGGTATACATTAAAGGTTTTGTTACATACTACTTGAGTGATTTGAATAGTAAGGCGTCAGTGTACTCGAATTTTTAATTAATTAGGAAGCAGCGGAAGTATTATTTTTCTAATGACTGCAGTTGGCGTGTATAAATAAACCATCTCGAAAAGCCATTAGGCTGTTAGTTCAGGTTATGCCACGTTAAGATAGAACATCAGGCATTAGATACAGAATACGGGCACAATAAAAAAATAACAATTTGTAATATTTATTCACTTTATTGCACTGACAATTTACTCTGTCGTCCAAGTAGCTACTAACTCAAAAACATCAATGTAAACCAAATTCTTGGATTATTTATAGATGAACAAACCCTATATGTATAAATATTAAATAGATTATAAAAATCGATTTAGGAAATTGTATAAATATATATATCAAATAATTTTATCATTCTGTCCATATTTGGTGCCACATTATTTTAAAGTATTTTGTTGAATAATAATTTAAATGTCTGTTGCTGAAAAAGGCGCAAACTAGATTCGTGCGCTATTTCTAAAGCTGTAACACTCGTCCGATAATTGTGGGCTTTGTATTTATATAAAACTCTAGTTTATCACTTTGTAACTATCACCGTTTCTCTTTTCTTTCCTTGTATTATTATTAGCCCTTTCGGACGAGGCTCGCTCTAGTAGCTATACTGGCCTAAATATGTTTATCACTAGGCTCATATTTATTAGTATAAAATATAGATTTAAGGAAGCGCTTAGAAGGTCGCACGTCGGTCCCCGTTAATTAAAGCTGAAGTCTGATTTTAATGGTAGACCGCGTACATGGAGTGATTTGAAACTGATTAAGATGTACTGAGGCTCAGCCAGTACTGTAGGAACTAAAAATGTCATTAAAATGTGTAATTATAGCTTGTATTTATGTTTGTGAGATCTGCGACCGGTACGTAAGACATATCAAGTTTGTCATGCTTTAAATTTCATCTCAAATCATGTTTTAATACTAATATCGGTTGCATTTCATTCAGCAGATCTCTCAAAACAAAAGCCTCTTAAATGAGCTTTCTTAGCAAAGACCAGATAAGAAGATTCCATTCTTTTATTGTATAAGTTTTTAGCAAATTTTAAAAGTACCTTAGTTTTATTATTTTATTAGGCATAATACTACAACTGCAATGTCTGTTATGAATTTTCAGATATATTATTATTATATTTTTGTATATTTTTTGATGTTTAGTAAATAAAATTGTAATTACTCAAATTATTTTTTTATCAACATTTTCTGTTGTATTTATCTTATTTTTTTGCGTTGCTACCAGACGTCGATAGATGAATCCTAAATAACTATACAATTTTAATTCTGCCTACCTATTACCGTCCTCCTGTGATTCTTAACATTAACTAAAAAAATATTCGAATATTATTTACTATTTAGGAAAATGTTATTCAAAGTATTTTATATCTTTATTGACTATCTATCGACTTCGATAAAGCCTTGCCCCGTCTAAGCTGGGTCAAAAAAAGTAGTTACAAAACAAAATAAATATTATTCATAGTTTAACAAAAATATCTAACGACTATAAGGCAGCTGGACAAGGCTTTTAATCCCTAAGAATTTTTAATCATTATTAATCCCATCTGATAAGGTACGGATTTTAAGTTTATAATACAATATATTATATTTTTAGCCCAACTTTAATTTATTATTTTCTATTTATAAGTTTAAATTTAAATGTATGTACAAATATGTTATTATTTTTAAGACTATGATTATTTACTATTAGGTTCTTTTATATTATGTATGGCTTATCGGAGCTTACGATCCGAACAGGATTATGTTTCGAAAACTATGCCACAATTGATTTTATGTAATTATTGAAATAATAAAACTAGATTAAACATATTTCTGTTTTACTTTAAACCTGCACATTATTTTAATTTATCATGACATTGAGGTAATGCTATGAAAGTGTATTTGGACCTAAGCAAGTATCTATATCAAAAAACAATTTGACTTAGTTTTACCAAAACGAACCGACCAAAAATGTTTCAATAATAATATATTTCAAAAATGTCGTACATAGTCGTACAAACAGCTCCATTAAGTGGTTACCCCCCAAAAGACCTGTGCGTTCAAATCCGTGATAGGCCATTTTTTAAAAGTCTGTTTTTAATATTGTTTTTTCAATAAAACGTTAATACTTTTAATAATGCGTATAACGACAAGCAAAAATAGGGATATCATTTACGAAGAATTACTCAAATTATATATAGACCGTAGTATACAGGGTGGAATTGTGTAATGCCACCTGCAGGGAAAGTACTCTTAATACCGGTACTGCAGATAGAAAATTTTACTCAAAGGAAACATTCCAATTTCTAAACATTTTTTTTTGTGGGGGTATGTAAAAAATCAAATTTACATGAAATCTTATGCGAATGACAACGAGTTGAGAGTTGAAGTTCAGAATACGATTTATAATATTCACCACAACACTTTATTAAAGGTTACTAGAAATGAATTCGTTAAAAGAATAAATTTGTGTATCCAAGAGAATGGAGCCCATTTCGAGCAACTAATTAGTTAGTTTACCATTTTTTGTAAATAATTAAATTAATTTAAGATTTCCTGGTTTTCCTTTCATTTAATTTATCATGTTTGTTAGAGAGATTTCATCCTTATAATTGACCCTAACGATCGATGCAATAAAAGTACAGGGTATAATTTTTTCAGATTTTAGCCGGTTCGATTCCCGGGTGTGGGAGAAGAGAATTTTCGAAAATCTTTGAATGCAGTTTGCTTTCTATTCAAAAATAAAGGAATGTTTCCTTTGAGTAAAACTTTCTATCTGCAGTATTAAGAGTACTTTCCCTCCAGGTGGCATTACAAAATTCCACCCTGTATAGACTATAGACCGACGTAGTATATAGACCGTAGGTAAAGTACAGAAAGCTCATTTGGCCCGATATTATGTAGTCGCACTATTCGTCATGGAGGATGCTCTTATATTGGCGTTCTTCAAAGAGCTCCTTTTAAAGCACCCTGAATTCATCACCGGATATGGCACTAAGTTTTCGGAGTTGCAGGCAAAGCCTTCTGCTAACCTTGCTAACTCGGCCTTCCCCCTCCGTGGTAGCTGCCTCAGTGGCCCCCACTCCGGCCCCCATCATTGTCCCCTCCCCGACCATTTCATCCTCTTCGCAGGATCTCCCCACTCCCACGACCGCTTCTGCCCCTATGCCCCTAAGAAGATTCCCCGTCGCCCTCCTATCATTATCCAGGATACGGGTAAATGGACCGACGTGTCCAAATGGTGCGTTGATCAATGGATCAACTTCACGAACGCCATTAGTACTCAACCGTGTATTAAAGTTTCAATTTGTTATATACCTACCTCTATGGTTGTTTGTCATTGTTACATATTCACTACGTCAATAAATAGACTCTTATATGATGATATTAATTTATTTCATTGGCGACGAGGATTAAGTAGCCAAAATGAACGCGGAACAATTTAAAGAATTTATACAATTACAACGGGAGCAACAACAGCAAATTTCAGACGTTTTGCAACAACTCGTGTTACAACAGCAGCGACCGACAGCGGCGGTTCCCACACCAGCAACACCTGGTACGGAGTCTACGAACTCGGCGAACACCAGCAACAACTGTAACAAACTAACAATTATTAAAAATTTAAATTGCGATACGTTTAACCCTGCTACTACGTCAGTAGAATATTTTTTAGATTTTTTTGAAAAAAAATGTGATATCTGGGACGTAAGCGAAGACGACATCAGGAATGAACTCTTATTCTCTTGCTTAACTCCAGAAGTCTTCCACGATCTGAAAGTAGCACTCATATCCGATTTTGAAAACAGTCTATATATAGACGTAAAGTTTAAACCACTCTACTTACATCGACCTAAAACAAAAAAAATCAAAGCTTTAACCGAGTTTTGGAATTGCGTAAGAGACTGCGATGAGACTATGGAACACTACGCTACGAGTAACAGGCTCAAGAAACTCTCCACCGACTGTGGCTACAAGGACGACTTGTTCGAACGTCTACTGCGTGATCGATTTGCGACCGGCTTAAACCACCCGCAGCTAGAAGTGGATCTCAACATTACGATGGAAAGACTGTGGAAGTTACATTTGCCAAATTCATTGCAGTAGCTCAGTCTAGAGAGCTTGCTGAGGGTGATATTCACGTCGGTATACCTGCTGCCACAAACAAAGTCAGAACAAAAATCAACAAGGCGCATCATAACAAACAGAGTACGTTTTTACGCAAGATTGGTCTAGATCAGTGCCGTCTGTGCGGTGCATATGATAGGCATAAGGTGGGCGATTGTAAGGCAAAAGACCATACTTGCAAGGAATGTCAAACGCAAGGGCCTTTTGAAGATTGCTGTATCAAGACTGGGAGAGCATACTTGATGAGCACCAAGTCAGGAAAGAAACGAGCAATCAAAAACGAAAAGAAATTACATAAAATTAGGAACACTGACAGCGACGAGTGTTTATCAGAACCTTCTACAAGCTCATACGATAGTGACGATATCTTCAAGATTGAGCGCAAAAGGAACAAAGACAGCAAGCGCATTGGCGTCACACTCAACGGTGTCAGATGTACGTTTGACTGGGACCCGGGATCAGTATACTCCCATCATTAGCACAGAATTTTGGAAACGTATTTGAGCACCCCCTTTAACAAAGGCACCGAAACTACGTGCCTATGGGAACCTCAAACTCAAACCAAAAGGACTTACAGACGTAACAGTTGAAATCCTTGGAAGACAGAAAATTTTGCCCGTTGTAGTTATGGAAGACGCCAACCCCACGCTTTTTGGTCTCCAGTGGAGCGAGATGAGACATGACGTTTCCAGAACCCGTCTATTCGGTTAAGCTTACTCAACGAGATTCCAGAACACTTAAACAGGTATTATACACATTCTCATCTCTTTTTGACAACAAACTAGGAAAAGTTAAAAATTACGCCGTTAACATCCATATTAAACATGGTACCGTACCTAAACACGTCCCTGCCCGACCCGTTAAGTTCGCTATGTGCAAAAACATAGAAAGAGAACTTCAGCGTTTAGTGGACGAAGGAATAGTTACCAAAGTTGATCCAAATATGACCCCCTGGGAATGGGCAACACCCACAGTCAACGTGGTCAAAACAAATGGCCAAATCAGAATTTGCGGTGATTTTCGCAGCACTATTAACCCTGCCATGGTAACACACGCTCATCCAGTTCCGCTATTTGACCAGTTACGACAAAACCTTGCAAACGGAGTTAAGTTTTCGAAAATCGACTTAAAAGATGCGTACTTGCAATTCGAGATCGCTCCAGAGTCAAAAAAGTACCTGACAATATCTACTCACAAAGGATAATACCAATACAATAGGATGCCCTTTGGAATATCAACAGCACCCTCGATTTTTCAACACTACCTTGAAGAAGTACTTGGTGGTATACCAAACGTAGCGATTTACTTTGATGATATCGCCTTAACAGGGAAGGATGACGCTGAACATCTCGAAACACTTTCTACTGTGTTTGACAAATTACAACGGGCTGGCTTAAAAGTCAACTTAACAAAATGTTCATTCTTTCAAACAGATATCGAGTACCTAGGACACACAATCAGCAAGGAAGGAATACGACCAACCAAATAGAAGATTGAAGCAATAACAAAAGCGACACCGCCTACTAACGCTCAAGAACTACGGTCATTCCTTGGCCTCGTAAATTTCTATGAGAAATTCATACCTCACCTGCACAGCTTTTGCGCGGACCTGCATGCACTAACTTGCGCGCGCCAAAAGTGGCGATGGACAGATAAAGAAAATACAACGTTTGAAAATACTAAAATGCTGATTTGTGAATCAAAACCACAACAACGTCCTTTGACGAGAAGCGTCCGTTGTTTTTAGCGTGTGACGCCTCAGAAAAGGGTGTGGGTGCCGTATTATTTCATAAAGCGAATGATCAAATTCAACCTATCGCTTTTGCGTCAAGAAAGCTGAGATCAGCGGAAACTAAATATTCAGTTATTGATCGAGAAGCATTAGCCATATTTTTCGGCATCCAAAAGTTTGACCAATACTTACGTGGCACAAAATTCACACTCGTTACTGATCATAAACCCTTGATTAGGCCCACAGCGCAATTTACCGAAGCTTGTTAATAATCGCTTAATACGTTGGGCTTTGATCATTGGTCTCTATGACTATGACATCGTCTTCACAAAAGGACAACTTAATTTTATAGCTGACTTCCTTTCCAGGATGTCCAATCCTGATGAGAGTCCGTCCCGTGTAGAATTGACAGTACACAGAATAATAGCTGAACTAAAACATAACAGTGTTTCAGATATAGAGTTGACAGAAGAAATAATAAGGGATGCGTCAAGAAATGATCCTATTTTCAAACAAATATCGGAGAACATTAAGTCAGGTTGCCGGGAAAATTCAATGAGAAGGAGAATTCATATTCCGACATCTTAAAACCTTATGCTCGGAAACGTAACGAGTTGTCCATCGAAAATAAGATTTTGATGTGGCAGGGTCGATTAATCATTCCGAATACACTCAGGAAGGTTACTTTGAAATACCTGCACACAGGGCACCCAGGAACTTGTGCAATAAAAGTACTCGCACGTTTTTACGTATGGTGGCCATCAATCGACGATGATATTGAAGAGTACAGACGCCAGCACATCAAGCTACAAGCAAATTTCTTCAATAAATTTTCAACTTTAACCCTACAGCATAAGGTTCAAGGTTGATTGGGAAAATTTGACAGTTTCGGGTAGCTTGATCTGCTGGCGTTTGTACATCAAATACTGTCGTAAATGCCAAGAAAACCGGCCAAATAACCCTGAATTGCCTGTGTATTCCTGGTCCGTTCCTGAAAACCCATGGGAAAGACTTCATGTCAATTTTGCGGGACCATTTGAAGGAAAATACTGGTTTGTTCTAGCAGATGCACTCTCAAAATGGATTGAGATCAAGCCCATGAACCAAATAACTACAAACAAACTGTGTGAAGAGTTAGACTCTATATTTACAACGTTTGTTTATCCACAATTCTTGGTGTCGGATCACGGGACACAGTACAACCTACCAGGAATTCCAAAATTATTGCAGAGACAAGGGATCTCCATATCACCCGAGGACTAATGGCTTGGCAGAACGCCTGGTTCGTACTTTCATAACTAGAATGTCATCAAGTGCGAGCGATGGCATGACCTTGAGAAGGAGGCTAGAAATCTTCTTATTTTCCTACCGTATAACACCTCTAGTACCACCGGTAAGAGCCCAGGTGAAATTTTGTTTGGGCGTCGGTTGCATTGTGCTCTGGACAACGCGCGGCCTAACCCTAAAAGAACTCTGCAACACAAACAGATACAGGCAAACATTGAGTCTGAGAGAGATGAGAGTATACACCGACGGATCAAAGACCAACTCCGGAACCGGAGTCGGAGTCTTTTCACACGATTTTAACATAAATATATCCAGCCCGCTTGGAATGTTCAACACCGTCTACCAGGCGGAATGCGTGGGCATTATACAAGCGGCTTACGCCATAGAAGCCAGGAAAGTTACGGACACCCGTATACGTATACTGTCCGACAGTGCCTCAGTTCTGCAATCCCTAGAGAAAAAATATATTACATCCAGACTAACACTAGAATGTCACAATGCACTGGAGCGGGTGACAGTGTGCCACCGTAACGCAGTGACACTGCAATGGATAAAAGGACACAGCGGATCTCTGGGTAACGACGCAGCTGACGAACTAGCTAGGAGAGCATCCAGCGCGTCAGTCTGTGGGCCCGAGCCTATTGTACCCATCCCCTTTAACCAAATACGCAGGTGGCTACAGGAGTTCACCCACACACAAGCGGAGAACTGGTGGACCTCGACACCGGGCTGCAGGCAGTCCAGGGAAGCCATGCCATCCTTAGATGGCAGACTAACCAGGCGTTTGCTACGCCTGGACAGGAACGGCCTGCGCTTGGTGACGGGGACCATCACGGGACACTGCTCACTAAACAAACACTTCCACAATATAGGCATAACGGACAGCCCTCTGTGCAGGGCTTGCATGGAGGCTGATGAAACCGTTGCACATGTGCTCTTTGACTGCACAGGCGTCAGCCAGATAAGAACAGAAACCCTCGGGTCACCCAGATCTTTCACAGATATTCTACGCAGACCAGAAGATCTAATAAGCTTCTGGAGGGAGGTGGGCTGGTTGGAATAAACCAATGACGGCCGCCATGGCCCACGCACAATGGTCCACATGAAGGACTAAGTGCGGAAACCAAACCCTCTAACATAGAACATTGAGTCTGAGAAACTAACCCCATCTTTTAAAACAGGAGACAGCGTTTTTGTTCGCACCCGAGATGGATCCCGATGGGTACCTGCTACAATATCAAGGCGTACGCACATATATTCTTACGCTGTGAACATTTCAGACGGTGTAGAGAGGAGATATCATGCAGATCATGTGCGTTTCCGTTTAACAAACCAAATCAGTCCAGTTGATACTGATCTTCCTCCATTACCTTCGTCAACGCCTTTTGGACACCCACTAACACCTCAGTCCACACCTCATTCTCGCCCTTTGCCTCCATCCACACCTACGCCTCATTCACTAGCTTTTTCCACACCTATCAGACAGCGATCACCATTACCCACACTTAGCAATCAGCCAGAGTCACCTCACCCAACGCCTCAACTAACCCAACCATCAATTTGGTCCTCCTGTCAGGCTACTCAAGACTCACCTGGTATTAATCCAAATGTGATGGAGCACATCGTTCCAACTTCGTCAGGCACACAGAATCAAGCGGGCACTCCACAAGCCAGCGCGTGGTCAGTGAGACACCCAGTCTCCCACTGACCACGGCTGTCTTGCAGGGAGCACCAGCAAGGCGCAGTGGGCGCACCACCACGAAGCCACGACGACTTATCGAGGAGATGTCGTAGCTTATTAGGATGTGGACGAATGTTATATACCTACCTCTATGGGTGTGACATTGTCATTGTTACATATTCACTACATTAATAAATAGACTCTTATATGATGATATTAATTTATTTTACAATCCCTACGTCAAATGACTACAGGGAACTTACCAAACTTCTTCGGGTGAGAAGCATCTCATTCCACTCAGCACCGAGGAGGTTAAGGCCGACCTCGAGGCCCATAGAATACCCCTGTTTTAGAGGTCCACCGTATGCACCGCTCCAGAGGCAGTTCTCCCTATGAAATGGTTTTAGTCGTATGTCCACCAACCGAAGGGCATCACCATATCTTCCAGATCAGTTCGATCTGTAGCCTTAATGGTTTCAATATTCAGAAGCCCCGAAAGTCATGCATCATCGGTCAATGCCAGCTTTACGGCCATGCGCAGAAAACTTGATTTGCGAAACCCAGGTGCGTTAAGTGCCTGGGTTAGCACGGCACTTACGATTGCCAACGGCCTAAAGACCAAATGCCCTCTGCACCAAGCCGTAGCTGCGTACTGTGCGGTGAGTCAGGACCCATGTATTTGCCAAAGATGTTAAAAGCAGGGACCATTTTGGTTACCCATTGAAACGTTTTGCGATAAGGTTTTCTAAGCAGTTCATAAAAAAAATAACCCAAACCAATACGGTTTGGGTAATTTTGAATGGCTTAAATCAAGCGTTCAAAATGGGTGGGTAACATTATAGGTTTTTGTCGAAGCCCCTTTCAACGGGTAATCAAGCCGTTCAAAAGGGTAACCCAATGATCAATATTTTTAAGGTTGGGGAAAAAGTATTTTCGCATTATAGTATGTATGAACTTGTAATAAAATCTCTTTGGCTTTAGTATTTGTATCTGGCTGGGTTTGGTATCATTGAAAGTTTAAATTAAGAACATAATTCCAAATTCAAATTAGGAAAATGTGTGATTTTCATTTGTTTTTCGTACTGTCAAGATGAGTGAATCTAATGAAGAAATTCGATACATTATGGATACATTTTAAAATTTTACTAGAAAAAAGATAAAAATGCAGCGCAAGCCGCGAAAAAAATTTGCGATGTTTATGGACCTAGTGCAGTGTCTGTGAGAGTAGTATAAATTTGGTTTAAGCGTTTTCAATCCGGAAATTTTGATGTCAAAGATGCACGTCGCTCTGGTCGCCCTATTACGGATAAAACGGATGCCATTTATGAAAAAGTGGAGCAAGATCGGCATAGCAGTAGTTACGACGTAGCTGAAGAACTGGGAATTGACCACAAAACAGTTTTGGCACATTTGAAAAAAAACTGGGTACACAAAAAAGCTCGATATTTGGGTACCTCACGAGCTAACTGAAAGAAACCTAATAAACCGTGTACTCATTTGTGATTATTTATTACGACGTAATGAAACCGAACCATTTTTGAAGAAGCTGATAACTGGTGATGAAAAATGGATCACGTACGACAAGAACGTGCGAAAAAGGTCCTGGTCAAAGGCCGGTCAGGCTTCACAGACTGTGGCGAAACCCGGGTTAACTCGCAACAAGGTGATGCTGTGTGTGTGGTGGGATTGGAAGGGCATTATTCATTATGAGCTGTTACCACCAGGCAGGACCATCGATTTTGAACTCTACTGCGAACAACTGATGAGATTAAAGCAAGAAGTTGAATGAAACCGGCCGGAATTAATCAACAGAAGGGGTGTGGTTTTTCATCATGATAACGCTAGACCTCACACATCTTTAGCCACTCAGCAAAAATTAAGAGAGTTTGGCTGGGAGGTGTTAATGCATCCGCCGTATAGTCCTAACCTTGCACTTTCAGATTTCCACCTGTTTAACATCACGAGAGGACTGCCAAAACCACTTGTCGCGGTATTTTGATCAGAACTCCCAAAATTTCTATAACAATGGGATCATGTCCCTACCTACAAGATGGCAAAAAGTTATCGAACAAAATGGTACCTAGGTACATACTTTAGTTAAATGTAAATAAACTATATTAAAAAACGTTTTGAATTTTCTTAAAAAATGTGGAGAAACTTTTTCCCCAACCTATTATATATTATAATCAAGCCGAGTCCTGCGGGGCATGCACGGCCTATTGTAACATGACTTGAGTCACACATCACAGTTTGAGCGATAAAACTGTTTTGTCATAAAATGCTGATACAAATTGACATGACATAATTTATCATGTCTTGTCACAAACGTCTTGGCACGCCCCACAGTGGATCGTCCCCATACAAGAGGTCTGACATAGAATCAAAAATTGGAAAAGTATTTAATAAAAAATAAAAAAATATACAGTTGCATTCCTCTATTAGAGAACAACAAAAATTGTTACCACGCTTTTTTTTATTTGACCAGCACTTTTGGAGCGATTCGATGAAAACTGTTATTTTTGTTTGGAAACTAACACAAAAATGTCTGTATCTCATGATTCCCTCCTTGTTTCAATTTGCAGTTTTCACTACTGTTATTTACCCATTTTATGCCACATTTTCTTCAAGGACACATGGTGCCCCCAGAGTGCCCTTTCCGAGATATTTTGCCTATAGTAACTATCTTTTTTATTGTATTCCTGATGGAATGGAGGTACATTAAGTATACTTATTACTGAGAATAAGTCATCACTAAGTAGTTCCTTAAATAACAGGTGCGTTTGTGAGTACTTTAATGACTTATCAACGCTTTTGTTGCAATATAACAAAAGCGTTAATGAGTCATTAAATAACGACTATCAGTAGTATTTGCTTAATCTAATTAGTTATTGTAATTACTGAGAATTATATATCATAATTAAGAAGTTAAATGAAGAAAAGGCATTAGTGAGTTCTATATATTGAAAAAAATATCGGTAATGAGTTGTGACATCGCATTAACAATAACAAGTCGAAAAGAAAAGTTTTATGGTGAATAAGAAAATATAATATGTATTAATATATTTTTTATTTATAAAATCAATCAAAATCAAAAGTCATTTATTCAAACTAGGCTGAGAATCAGCACTTTTCCAACGTCAAAATTACATGAGACAGTCCCCCAAAAACGCCCACCCTTCACCATTTCCTAGTGCTTTAGCTGGGAAGAAGAAGTGGTGCAACAAACTCCCCAGCAGCACAGCTGTCTGTTCATTTAAAAACGTGAATCTATACAATAAAATGTAAAATATAACACTAACTAATATAACACTGTAAAATATCATTAAATCTTAAAGTAAATTACAATTAAAGCTATAATAATTTATAAATAAAAAATAAAACAACTAAGTACTAATAACTAAATTAAAAATACTAATTATAATAAAAAATTAATAAATTGTAAATACTAATTATAATAAAAAATAAATAAATTAATACTACCATTTAGTTATAAAAAATTATATTAGGTACTATAAGACTTAAACTATATTTTCTTCATCTTCATCATAATCATTATTGTCGTCATCTTCTTCAATGTCACTACATTCCGAAACTGCTCCAACTATTGTATCAGTTGAAATGTCAATGAGCTCCAATTCACTCCGATCATGTATGAGCAAATCGTCCAGTTCTCTAAATGAAGATTTTTTTCTTTATTGGTCATCTTTGGTCGTAGGCTCGTTAGAAGAGGATCGGAAGATAACAGAAGATTATGAAGGATGTCTTCATTAGTGGCGATGATACTATGCTTTCGTGTATGATTTTCTCTAAATTTACGAAAATCCTTGTTTCTTGTTTCAGATGCTTCTTCAGACAACACTAATGACTTATGAACGGTTTTGTTGCACAAAAGCGTTCATAAGTCATGAAAGTACTCACAAATGCACCTGTTATTTAAGGGACTACTTAGACTCAGTAATAAGTATACTTAATGTACCTCCATTCCATTCGGAATACAATAACAAAGATAGTTACTATAGGCAAAATATCTCGGAAAGGGCACCTTGTGTCCTTGAAGAAAATGTGGCATAAAATGGTTAAATAACAGTAGTGAAAACCGTAAATCCAAACAAGGAGGGAATCATGAGATACAGACATTTTTGTGTTCGTTTCCAAACAAAAATAACAGTTTTCATCGAATCGCTCCGAAAGTGCTGGTCAAATAAAAAAAGCGTGGTAACAATTTTTGTTGTTCTTGAGTTCTAGAGGAATGCAACTGTATATTTTTTTTTTTTAATTAAATACTTTTCCAATTTTTGATTCTATGTCACGCCTCTTGTATGGGGACGATCCACTGTGCGCCCGTGCTCGGCCCGCTGCTGTGGCTCGTCAATTGCCACAGGGCTGCCATCCCTAAAATATAAATAATGTTTGCAGTTAGTGATGCAAACATTTTATTTTTCAACACTTGTTTTAAAAAAAACGGGTGGCTGTAAAAAAAATTTAATGCCCAAAGACATCAAAATAATTACTTACCCTTTTTCAGCCAACTAAAATGTTTCAAAAAGTTTTTTTTTATCATCTAGCTCTGTTCCGATATTTGACATACAATTAGTTTTACCCTCACCAAGTTTTTCCGGGAAGAACTAAAAATACTGTCAAAAAATAAAAGTTAAAATTTAGAATTATTTAGTTTACTGATTTAAAAAATATTATTTTGGCTAAGTACCTAAGTATTGTCAATTTTTGAGATTTGTTTTACTTAAATTTTTTATGTTTTATATTTGTTTTGATGCATAATAATGCATATTTTATTGCGGTCGTGGGAAAATTAAAAAAAAATTGGTAGGAATAATTTTTGATCTCGTTTCTATGACAGATTGTTAGATGTAAAGTATATCGAAATAGAAAAATATGGTGAGTTTATTAGTATAGTTTTTTAAATGAAAATGCTGTTTTCGTTTCATTGTACCCCACTTGTCCCTAAATATAGACAGACAAAACAATGGCGGTTTATCGACGGACAATTACTGTGCTGCGGGTGCTGCCACCTATGACGAGCTGGAGTTGAGTTGCCTTGTTTGAAACACAAGTAAAATAATTTTATGTAAGTGGACTTATCGCTTTCACTACTAAGTCTGTGTTAAAGGTTGGCTCCACCGGCAGCCCTGTCCGTAGTGTCAGTACTACTTAATCTGTGGTAGGCGGTAAAGTTACAAGTTCTGGGTTCTTTGCGGGAAAGTGAAGTGACATGTTTAGCAGTTTTGTTTTATTTTCTAAAAGTGTTTAGCCGAATATGTGTAATAATGGTGGACTATTAACCGTTTAGCGTGAAGGTGCAGTAGTGTAGGCAAATGAAACAAAACAGTGCAACAATACTTGAAGTTACTTGAAAATATATATTGAATACTTGAAGTCCGTGAGAGGTCTCAGTAAACTACCACATCTTTACTGAAACTCAAGGGGAGTGGGTGGGGATATCATCATCATGCATTGAATATTTCATTTCATCAATATCTAAACAAAGGAACTAAAAACAAAGAAACAAATAAAGTCTTGGCTAAAAGGTTCCAGACACCAGGCCATTAAAAAAAAAAAAAACTTGCTCTGTGGTAGACGGTAGTGTCCGCCAGTGTTGCCAGATGTACGAGAAATCTCGTAACTTTACGAGATTTAACAGTCTCTGTACGAGATACGAGAAAAATAAAATCTCGTACACTTTTTTACGAGATTTTCACAATGCTTTTTCTACGGCGCGGTTTATACGCCGTACCATACAAAGGGCCTAACAGTACCTACTATCCGCTTGTTTACTGCCGGGGAACACTACATAGTCTGTGCGCCGGTGCTTCTCGATTTTCAAAGGAGTGGTATAAACAAAAATGAGCACGTCGTAAGTGTTGTTTATCCTATGATCAAGTTCATTCATAGTAATCTTATATTAATAAGTTGAAGTAGGTAAGACGAGTGAGCTAGTAAAGTGTGTTTGTGTTGTGCTTATTCGATGCTAGTACGTACAGTACGCGTATAGTAGTTGAAGTTGCAGCACATTAGAATTTCACCCTAATTATTCAGTGGTTTTTATAACTCGCTCTATATGAATCACTTAATGGTGTTGTCATTTGGTTGCCCAAACTTAATGTACCTACTCCAGGCTAGCTAGTAATAGTACATAGTGTACCTACATTAAGGATTTTAAAATTTATACTTTTACGAGATTATGTATTGAAAGTACGAGATATTTGGCAGCCCTGGTACGAGAAAAAAGTTCGCCATCTGGCAACCCTGTGTCCGTCACGTCACCGTCAGTTCAGCACAGTTGAGTTGAGCACAGTGTTTCGTAATTCGTTCAATGACGTTACTGACGTTCGTAAATTATAAGCTAAATAAACGTCCATTTTAATAAATTGTGAGAACATGGATCGCTTGCGAGTGCGTGTGGACTTTAAATATATAACCAGTGTGTTCCTTTTGGTTTTTGCTGTCGGCCAGTCTACGAACGGTATGTATGTCGCAACTTTCCTGCCCACGTAATGAAAACAATGCAACGTTTAATTTAAGTTACTTTGAATGCAGATCCATTTAAAACTTTTGCATTCTTACATATGACGTGATTGTATCTTGCCGCGTAGATTGCTTCTCGAAACTTTTATTAAGCAGAAAATAGTTTGTAGGTCACGATATAATTTTCGTTTCAAACTAAGAAACAAGCGAAGAAAACCTTGAAAGCCTTTAAGCTGTTTTTTTGTTAGCAAGTTTCAATACGTCATCTGACGTGTTTAAATTATTCGCGCGGGTGTTATTACATCTGTAATTAAGTTAATTTATGTTGTTTTAAACAACTTGTTGCTTTCGAAAGCATGTCTTTTGCAGAGCAAATAGTGTGCACCTACTACAAAATTATTATGAAACCTTGCATTTTATTCCGCCAACATTTATTATATTCACCAGGTTAAATCATTGTGGAGAAAATGCTGGAGATGAATTATTTCTGTTTGCTAATTAATGTAGGTAAATTGTACACAACTGTGCTGTTAATGTCATCACTACTTTTGTTTTAGGGTGACTCAAAAACTACTTCCTTTCATTGTAGGTATACACCAAATTGTTTATTATTTAAAAAGTAGATTAAGTTTGCAGCTACAAATTGAATATTCAAATGTAATTTGGATTGCTAAAAGCATTAGTTATTGGCAAACATATCCTGGATGCAACATTGGCCAACACTTTATTTATTACTTGTATGTTAATGGTTAGCTCTCTAATTTAAAGGGAGTATTGTAGGTGTATGTAAAATTTATAGTAAGTAGGTACTATTGCGGGCATCCAAATTGGACCTAAGGACTATTACTAAGGAATATTAATTCCTATTGGTTGAAAAAGGGTGGCCAGACATCTGTGGCCATTGTAACAGAGCCTGAGAAAGAACTATTAAAAAAAAAAAACTAGGTATTTATATTATATTAGTTGACGCAAAAAGAGGCCCGAACAGATGTGGTTCATTGTGAGCATGAGATTTTGTTTAGAAAGTGGTCATATTTGGGTTCCCGCAGTACTACATGAAAAGAAAACTTCAGGTCATGAAATTAAATCTACTTTACTATTCAATAATATTCTTTACACCTTTTGTATTTGAGCTACTGCTGCATCCAACGGGCCGTCAGCTTGCTTGCCGTCTAAGAACATAAAAACCCAAGCCATGTTTATTGATGTGCAAAATCCACCCTTTTCTATTTTATAAAAACAAACCCATCACCAATGTATACAATGGACATTGCATGTGTTAAAATCAATCCAGCTGCAAGGATGCTTTGAGGGGATAAAAAATCCCATAAAGATTCATAGAATAATTATATGCATGAAAAAAATATCCATGTCTTTGCTGTTCCGCAGTCAGGTAAAAAGCAATGTAGACATCGAGAAACTTAATTTATCATTTATAGTATGGTATTAGTGTATTTATTTAATTTGTGAACCTCATTCATAAGAAATTTATTATCATGGACAAACATTCTAGAATATAATGACTTTTTTATAATTGTATGATAAATATGAGAATTCTTAGGGACTTTGTTATTTCCCACCATTTGATTTAACTGTAACAAAATTATTATTATGATGAACATTATAAACACTAACATTATTACTGAAACAACGTTGCTGAACTTTGTTTCCCGATGAATATGAAGGTTTACAAGTAGCCCTGAGTCTGGATTTGTTTTCGGTTGATGGTACAATACGCGTCAAACTTAATGGCGGCCCTGAAATGCGCTAATCCCTGCGCAGTACCCCACCCCTCACCCCCGCTGACACATAAATTCGTTACTTCGCAGTGACTCCCTCATGTTCCGAGCTGCCATAAAGTTTGAATCGGGCTGTAATAGGCTCACGCCCTATTATATGGGACTTAAACACACCTGGCGAAATGTGGGTGTACTACCTCTGCATAAACCTTCTATTTACAGGAATACTGGTGTGAAGTTATGTACCCATGACCGTTTTCGCATTTATGACTTGTTGAGTGTGACAAATCACTTCTGTGGGTAGCCTTAATACTACTAAGGATAAAGTATGAATTTTTATTATTGTAGGATAAAGTATTTGCCCGGTTTCAGTTTTGAAAGATGTGGAGCTAATAGGCCTATAAACCTTGGCTGATAGGCCTATTAGCCCCACATCTTTCCTACTGAAAACCTTGGAGAGACTGCGATAGACACTTTCGAGACGGACTTCTTCAGGTAAACCATTGTATAAACATGTAGACAGCCTCATCAAAATAATCAATGACAAAGGTTATTTTATCCTAGGCTACGCCGACAACATGACCATAATAATAAATGGCACCCACGAAAACACCTTATGCAACCTAATGCACCAAGCTTTGAAAATAGTAGAGGACTGGTGCAATAAACACCAACTATCAGTGAACCTTCAAAAACATAATTGATTCTCTTCACAAAAAAGAGGAACTTTTGCAATGCTACAACTACCACGATTCTTTGGAACTACCCTAAGCCTATCAACTGAAACCAAATACCTGGGCATTTTTTTGGACCGACAGCTGAATGGGCCAAAACATACCAACTACATCACCACAAAAGCCAGCATATCCCTATAGCAGTGCAAGCGAATGCTTGGAAGAAACTTATCAGCCCCAAGGTCACCTACTGGCTATACACCACAATCATCCAACCAATTATCACATATGGTTCACTGGTCTGGTGGCCCAAAAAGACCTCGAAAAACTGCGGCTGTTCGCTTGTGTAGCAATCACTAGCAGCATGACGACTACACCCACTGCCGCCCTACAAGTAATGCTTGGACTGCTACCCCTACACCTCATCGTGCGGGAGGAGGCAGCGCTAGCCGCCTCCAGGCTGAACCCTGAGTAAAGACTCTAGAGTCAAGCACACACGCATAAAGGAAGCTGCAATCAAACAACAACCGATGCTGGCATCACCCTGTGACAAAGCCCCGAAACTACACTTCTTTCAGACGCACTACAACATAATACTCACAGAAGAACGGTGTGACTACTCAGGCCCGAAAGAGATGAGAGTATACACCGACGGATCCAAGACCGACTCCGCAAACGGAGTCGGAGTTTTTCACACGATTTCAACATAAATAACCCTCAGGTCACCCAGATACTTCACAGATATCCTAAGAAGACCAGGAAACCTAATCAGCTTCTGGAGGGATGTGGGCTGGTTGGAATAACCACGTGGGCCGTGGACCGCCATGGCCCACGCGCAATGGTCCACATGAAGGACTAAGTGCGGAAACCAAACCCCGCTAACATAGAACATATTCATTTTTTTATTTCATGTTCTAATTCATTAGTATGCGCTTATCTGCTCTTAATTAAATAATGAACCATATTAACCATAGTCATTGCATAGATTGGTTATCCTCCTTTATAAAAAAATAAATAATACATCTAATTTGGTGTGTGTTTACCTCATTCAAAAGCAATTATAAAGTATTTTATCATTTGTTTTGTTTGATTGCTTGCTCAAATCCGTGAATTCCATATCTGAATTCTATATTTAATGTTATTTTGTCAGGATGGACCCGATGGATGATATGGATATAACAACAATTGACAGGAATTCATGGCTGTAAATTGAGATAGCTGAAAAAAGGCAGGAAGCCAGTATCTGTCATAAAAACTAACAAGACCTACGTTTTTTTTGCAAAAATGTGCATTCATTTTTATGAATGTTACCTACATTATATAACAATGGAGCAGTGGCCGTCGTACAACGAAACGAACTTAAGTCTCTTAATTTAGTGTTAGAGACACTAAATTTAAAGAATTTAATAAAAATAAGAAACTCATTGTTGAAATGAGAGAAGCATTGTTGTTGTTGTTGTTGTTTGTTGTTGACAAAGGTACAATAACACCCCTGTTTCATCAACTACCTACCATCCCTACCGTCACTTAATTTTGGAAACACAGCTAAGAATCAGCACTTCTTGAATGTAAAAAATTTTACGTAAGACAGTCCCCCAAAATGCCCGGCCTTCACCACTTCCTAGTTCTTAGTGCTTTATGTAGGAAGTAGTGACGCAACAAACTACTCAGCAGCACAGCTGTCTGTATATACACATAATTATTATCACAAAATAAAGCTCAAACTTCAATGCTTAGTGTACTTTAGCCATTTCCATAGTCTAATGTCGTACGGTATTCTGTTGTGGGGAAATGCCGCCGACCGACATTCTGACTATCTTTGTTTTGCAGAAAAAAGCTGTTCGATCAATTTATAAATTAAGTCCAAGACACTCTCAGAGAAAAATTTAAAGAGATTAATGTAATGAATGTGCCTTCTCAGTATATTTTTGAAAATCTTTTATATGCCCATAAAAATATAAAATTGTTTAAACAATACAGTGATATCCATAATATAAATACTAGGAACAAACACAAATTTGTTGTATCTACAACAAGGCTCAAGAAAATAGGTGGCTCGTTCATAAACTTCCAAGCCACGTTCAAGATCTAAGCATTAATAAATTCAAATCATTAGTTAAACGTAAGTTGTGCCAGAAAGCCTTTTATACCATGGATACTTTTATGGATGGATTGGTGGGCACGCCGCAATTGTGGCGATAAGTCCCCTCTTTGAGGAGTGGCTGGAGAGGCGCCACGGTGTCCTCACCTTCCGCCTGACGCAGGTCCTCACCGGACATGGATGTTTCGGGAGGTTCCTGTTTAGGATTAAGCGGGAGGAAACGCCCGGGTGTCACCACTGTGTGGATCGCCCGGAGCACACGGTGGAGCATACGGTGGAGGTCTGCCCAGCTTGGGCGGAGCACCGCCGTGTCCTCACGGAGGCAATCGGCGGCGGCGATCTCTCGCGTCCGGCCCTGGTTCAGGCCATGGTTCGGAGCGAGAGTGCATGGGAGGCCGTCACCTCCTTCTGCGAAGCAGTTATGCTAGCGAAGGAGGAGGCGGAACGCGTGAGGGTGAGACAAGGTTCGCGCCCTCGCGCCCTTAGTCGCCGCAGGAGACGCCCCGGGCGTCGGGAGTCGCAAGCCGATTTCCGGCCACAGTGTGATATTATGAAAACCTAGCGGGACAAAATTATTTTGTACCATTTTTAAATTAATGTTATTAGGAGGTAAAATATAAATGAATAAATAAAAAAATATAATTGATAGTTTTAGAGGTATAAATTAACATTAGAAAATAATTTCACAAGTATACATCGAAAAGTAAATACAATAAAGAAGTTATACAAAAATTCTTCCCAAGTTCTTGTAAAGTATAATGCAACAAAGCAGCTTGTCTTGATTCTTTGGCGTTAGCAAACCAAACGTCAAAAAACAAACGACGAGAAATATGCGAAGTCATTCTGAAAATAAGAAATTGTTGTATGACAAATGAATAATTTTCTTGTATTATATAAATATAGCTTTCAGAAAAATATACTCTTTGCACGGAGAAATGCAGGGAAACTAACTAAAACCCTAGATGAAACTAAGGAAGTACTGTTTATGATCAAATATTAACCTTACTTTGTTAATTTAATATTTATGATTAAACTAATATACATACTAACAATAAAATATATGGAAATTTACCTTGAAAGTCCCACAAAAACGATAACAACACAAAATCACCACTAGCACACAGAAACACAGCGTATTCATCGAGCGAACTCAGACGAATGAAACGTAGCAACGAGCGGTCGGTCGGTATGGCTCAGGTAGCCGGCCTACCCGACCTTTTTTTACCTGCTATTGTTTCGTGTGGATTCCCAAGAAATGTACCAGATTGTAGTATAATTTATTAGCTTTGAATTTATTCCGTTAAAAGGATAATTTAAGACATGTCCTAAATTGACTTTTGTCCATCTAGTTTATCAAAATATTATACTGTGCACCGTAGGCGCGGGCCTGCCGACGGTGAGCGATGGGTAGCTCGCCGTCCGATAAGGACCAGGCCCGGGTCGACGGTGTGTTGTGTTCCACGCGCGCCTCAAAGAAATGTCAGCACAAACTGACGGGGTCCGTTAGGACCAATGCCTGCCAGGGTTGCTAGTTTGTCCGAAAGGGATATCGTGGCCCTGGCACACAGGCTACGGAAGGAACACGGGTGGGTTTTAGTCAGTAAAAGTCTGACACGCCCTCCCGCTCCGCCCAGAGCGGGAGAAGTTATTTGATGACTTCCCACCCAAAAAAAAAAAAAATGGATGGACCTGCTCCAATTTTTACATGTATACTGATTGGTTTTTGCTAACTTTTTTTTTACATTTACTGATTATTTTAAACACAATGACATGAATATTTACTTTATGGAGTATAAATATTATTATTTTAAATTATTGTGAATGTGAGGTGAGGACTATGTGGGTCATATATATTTTTTTTTAATTTTTCTCTTTCTTAGTAAGTTTTAATGATAATCTGGCAGTTTGAGTACTTAATGCGGCCTACCCAAATGTCCTTTCTTTGGTATTGTTCGACGAGTCGTTGATCTCCTTAAGTTCTGAGTAGAGCTGCACGATTCCTGACAAATGCGTGCACTGACTGGTCAGGTCCACTCAATCTGTGTGGTTCTTTCCTCAAATGACTATTTCAGACACAATCTACATGGCCTTCACGTAATCTGACCAAGATTATGTCTGAACTTTAAAAAAGACTGTGACCTCTGAGTTTGTTTCGGCCTTTCTTCTCAGAGTAGTCAGATAGGGAACGCCGACCTCATCTAGTTTTTATAATACGGTTGACGTGTAAAAGTGTTTGTAGAAACGTACTTACAGAAATAAAAATCATTTAATCATTGAAAAACGTACTATTCTAATAAAATATGAAATAAAAAACCGTTTACTTCAGACTATTTTTGTCCATATTTTGTTAGTATTCAATTATCTTAAAACTATGTTAGTCGTCGTGGGCAGACAGGCGCTTTACTTTGTGTAAATTATTTCATCACCACTGCTCTTAAAACGGTGAAGGAAAACATAGTGAGGAAACCGGCATGTCCTAGAACTAAAAATTCGAAGACATGTGACATCCACCGCGTGGCGGATTACGGCTCACTCCCTCACAGAACGAGGAGGCCTGTGTGCCAGAAGTCGGAACATTAAAGGCTGATTATGTATGTTAGTCGTTGTTAGTTAAATTAATAGCCACCCTCAGTTCTTTGCTTCTTCAACTAAAATAGCACAGTATTTATTAAAATCATCTTTTACTTATCTACCAAAATCTGTGAAGGTAGTTATGAAACTATATAAAACTGACTGCCTCATTGGTTTTAGGGGTCGCATGCGCTACTCTGCTAAGCGTGAGGTCCTGGGTTCGATTCCCAGTTCGGCCAAAGTGTTATTGGGCTTTTCCATCTGAAATTTCTTAGTAGCCCCGAGTCTAAAATCAGTGCCCGATGGTGGCAATACGCTCGCCTCTATTATATGGGACTTAAATATAACTGGCGAAATGTGGGTACACCTCTGCCTAACCCTTCGGGGAACCAAGGAGTGATGTTATTATATATATGTCTGTCTGTCCGTCTGTCACCAGGCTGTATCTCATGAACCGTGATAGACAGTTGGAATTTTCACAGATGATGTATTTCTATTGCCGCTATAACAACAAATACAAAAAACCTGAATAAAATAAATATTTAAGAGGGGCTCACATACAACAAACCTGATTTTTTTGCTCGTTTTTTGCTCGATATTGATAACGGCAACAAGTAGACGCTTGAAATATTCACAGAATATTTAATTATATATTCTCTTTAAAAATAAATAATTAAATTAAAATAAAACAAGTATATAAGGGGAGCTCCCATACAACAAACGTGATTTTTTTGTCATTTTCATAGAAGTTGGTACGGAACCCTTCTTGGGCGAAACCGACTCGCACTTGGCCGGTTTTTCAGAACACCATAATATACAATTATTGCATAAATTTCAATTATCGATCCTACCATATTGTTTTTGTATAAGTATGTTTTTCTGCCTGCTTAAGGTCGTTAAACTGAGACCAGGACCTCTTGTCAGTGCGGAGCGGCCGACAAGTTCTGGTGACGTAGGAAGGAGGTCGTAAACTCAAGGTCACAACGTCTTCCTCGTGTTTTTTATACCATATCTAATCGAATGTACCTACTTGAATAGACT
Organism: Tiliacea citrago; assembly: GCA_963921375.1. Classification (NCBI taxonomy): domain Eukaryota; kingdom Metazoa; phylum Arthropoda; class Insecta; order Lepidoptera; family Noctuidae; genus Tiliacea; species Tiliacea citrago. The sequence goes on from OY992780.1 coordinate 28,211,666, forward strand.
CAAGTCAAGTAAGCCCGATATTTGTGAAGTTCTCATGATGTCAGGGTACATACGGATATTAATCTATATATTTCCAGTGTAAGCGGACCTCTCATTATACGGAAATTCTACACAATGCGAGATCAGCATACTGGAAAAGTATAGCTTGATGTGTAGCCGTGTGTACAAACAGCGTTATTCTGGTTGCTCTAAATATGTCGCCGACATTTCATACCATACGGTACCTTTCTGATTGTGATTTGCACCACAAAGAGAGATGTAGTTTCTCGAGATTGCCAAGGATCTCTTACTTCTAAATACATAGCGCAGGTAGAGATTAACTACGATAATATGGCCCGCCCCTCCAAAATTCAAAACGACCGTTTGAAAGTATTTGTACGCATGTGTGCGTAATGAGACGGCCGACAAACAAAAACAAATCACGGATTTGTTGCTCGACTAGTGGCGTCATTAATCGCTCATTATTATTGGTATGGCGCTGCACTGACGTACTCTATGAAAACGATACGTGCGTTGTCTTGCGCGATCGGCTGACAGAATTATAATCATTAGAATCTGCAATGATTATAATTCTGTAAATATATATTTGTTGTGGCCGCGAACCTTGGGGTCTACTCCGAAGCGTTAAACCGAAGTTTCGGCCGAATGTTCGGCCGTTGCTTGACTACGGCTAACTATGGCTGACTACGGCGAAAGAAATAAAAATAACGACTGTCAAAGAGATAAGCCAAAGACAAAAATGTGACTTTAAGTCGGGTATGGATTCAAAGTCAAAAAAGGAAACTATGGAAGTTATAAAACGACCGAACATTCGGCCGATACTTCGGTTTAACGCTTCGGAGTAGACCCCCTTATTTAGATTAACATACAACCTGTTACTAACCTGCAAATTGCAAAAAACGTAAGAAAACTTGAATTTCGCGGGTTACCTCAGCGCATCCCCCCTTTTTTTTTTTTTTTTGTTGCTGGGGTGGAAAATCCTCATGGATGTCCTCCGCCCTGGGGTGGGCGGAGGGGTCTGTCAGACTCTTACTGACTAAAAACCACCCCGGTGTTCCCTTCCCACACTTGCACCGGGGATCTTGGGAGCTAGTATTATTTCCGTGATCCCCGGCTAGTGCCGGCCCGCCTTTGCGGGCCACCTCAAGTCTGCGGGGGGATGAGGTGTTAGACCCCCCCGCGACGTCTCAAAGGGGCGCGCGTGGAACACTACGCGCCGCCACCTCAGGTCCAGTGTGATAGGGGGCGGCGGACGTCCCCGAGTCCACCGTCCCTGGACCCATTTAGGGGGGCCGGAAAAGGGGATTGTCTGCCCTCTGCCGACGCCCAGTGCGCCTGCTGCGGGCCGGGTGAGCGGACGAGATCTCCCGCTCCCTTTCCGCAGCCTCCTTCTGCGACACGACTGTTTCGCAGAAGGATACCACCGCGTCCCAGGACTCTTCGCTGCCGGCCATTGACTCGACCACGGCCGGCAGCGACAGATCACTGCCTACTTCTGAGATGAGGGCTCGGCGTGGCTCCTCCCAAGCGGCACCACACTCTGCCAGCGTATGCCGCGCCGTGTCCTCCCGGCAGTCGACGCAGTGGTGACACCGGGCGTCCGGCTCCCTGTTTATGCGACACAGGTACTTCCCGAAGCAACCATGCCCCGAGAGCACCTGCGTCACCCGAAACGACAGGGAGCCGTGCCTCCTCCCGAGCCAGGGCTCGAGTACCGGCCGGACCGCCTCGATGGTGGCGAGGCCGGCGGTAGGGCGTGAAAGCCTGTCCCGCCATTCCGCCACCAGGGCTGCGCGAAGCTGTGACCGACGCAGCTCCACATGTCGCTGCATCAGCCACTCGCCCCGCGCCCTTGCTTCCTCGCGCCACCGATACAGTGACGCGAGTACTTTCGCCTCGAGGTCCCAGGGCGGGGATCCGGCCAGTACACAAGCCGCCTCGTAGGAGATCGTGCGATATCCCCTGATGACTCTGACGGCCATCGCTCTCTGCGGTCTTCGCAGGACTGCGATGCTTCCGGCCGTCAGGTCAGCCGCCCAGATCGGGGCCCCGTAAAGGGCCATCGATCGCACGATCCCCACGTAGAGCCGCCTACAGGCGGTGCTCGGGCCCCCCAGATTGGGAAGCAGCGTTGACAACGCCCCAGCCGCGCCCAACAACTTGGGCGCCAGCCGCTGGAAGTCGGGGCCAAAATCCCACCGGGTGTCGAGCACCAATCCTAGGTACTTCATGGTGGACTCTACAGCGATTTGAGCCCCCCCGACCACGATGTGTGATCCCGGCGGCGGCGCCCGCCGGGGGCCATGAAAGATCAAGGCCTCCGACTTGTTGAGGGCAACCTCCAGCCCTAGGCGACGTATGCGGCTCACCACCTGTGAGACCGCAGCCGTCGCCAGCAACGCTGCCTCCCTGTACGAGCTCCCCCGGGCCGTGACCAGTGTGTCGTCCGCATAACACGTCAGGTCCACGCCCGGCTGGAGCTCGCCCCGCAGCACCCAGTCGTACCCGATGTTCCACAGGAGCGGTCCCACGACCGAGCCCTGTGGAACACAGCACGACATGCGGCGCTGGTTTCCGCCATCACGTCCCGTGTAGGTGACACACCTCTCCGCCAAATAAGCCCCGACGATGCGGCGGAGGTAGGAAGGCACCCGATGGTAACGCAGTGCCTCCCGAATACAGCCCCAGGGCAGGGTGTTGAAGGCGTTGGAGATGTCCAAGGACACCGCCAACATCACCCCGCCCCGGGAAGCGCATCCCCCCTAAGTGAGGGTATTCTTTAACCTCAATTTTCGTCGATGATTTTTACTTACAATTTAACAAAGAGATTTAAGGTAGATACGAGTACTATACAGAGGCTATCAGAAGTAATGTCATAGAAAAATTGTGTTCCTGTCTCAGTGACGCCATCTAGCGTAATATAGCAAAATTCAATAAAAGCTAAGTTTGATATTACCATGCACAATTAGGCATTATACTTCTCTTTTGGTGGACAGGAATGAGAATTGCGACTGGACATGCAGGCGTACCACACTAGACAGCGACTTTTGCCCACTAGGATAAATGTATCGAATTACGATTTTGTTCGCTATGTCCCGTCTTTTGTTAAGTAAGCAATTTAATAATGTTATTCGAAAAAGTGGCGAGTTATAAAGTTGATACTTTTTAATAATTCCCATTAGTGCGTAAGAATACAACCTGAACAAGGTAAGTTCACATTATCATCCGATACTTTTGGAGCCAGACTAAGGTTGAGATGGTCCAGTTTAAAACTGCACGCCCGCCGGTACTTGTTGCATACACATTTTAAATGTTTTTTTATATAAATTTTAGTGGAGGTGCGGGCAGTTTTTAACTGGACGATCTATACCCATACATCAGATCATAAAACTATACCATATAATGTGCGGGGCAGTACGTTTCCACAATGTAGTATATGTGGTACGTAGTTTCGGTTGGCATTCAGATGATCTGGATTACATACCTTTGGACTCGGTTTTTAACCGACTTCCAAAAAGGAGGAGGTTATATGTTCGGCTGTATATTTACAGTAGTGTATGTTTTTACCGATTACTCCGTCAATTGTGGACGGATTATAAAAATTCTTTTTTTGTATGGAAGGGTATGCCTCCGAGGTGGTCCCTTTGCCACCAAATGAGAATCTGATGAGGGGATCCCATGGAAATCGAGGGAAATCCTCAAATTTTATAGGCATACCTATAGCGATTTCAGTATTTTTTATAGTAACTCATGCATTTGCACTTGAAAAGCACCATTTGGTGAAGTGGAACTGATGATGAAGACCACAGATGGCCACCGGAACTACTTAATAATAAGTATTTCACCGTTGCGATTCGATTAGGCACTTTAATATGGTTGCTAAGCAATTTATGCTCGTCAAAATGCATAATGGTGAAGTCACCATCAGTTCTCCTCAACAATTAACGCCCCTGCATCGGGAAAAGCAATCTTTTGTAAAAGGTGATGAGCATTTGACATTAGGCTATTGTAAATTAGATAAATTACAAACTGACCCACTAAAAAGTGAAAAATAAAATATTTTTACGAAAAAAAACAACCGACTTCCAAAAAAAACACTACAAAGTGAAAAATAACTTTAATTTCGGAAGTCGGTGGCAAAAACTAAAATACAGATCCAAAGACACCGACTTCCGAAATAAAAGTTACTTTTCACTTTGTAGTGTTTTTTTTGGAAGTCGGTTGTTTTTTTTGTGTAAAAAGTTTTTTATTGCTTTATCTTTACGTAGAACATTCGTCAGACCAAAATGCGTCACTGTCTACGAGAATTCCATGAGTGTCAATAACTGGGGAAGCCTACGCAAGTTGCTTGTTGTGTGGTGGCTCTGTAGTTTCCCAGGAATGGACTGACTGTTTTCCTTAAACCCAATTAGAAATTACTACTTTCCTTAAACGTGGATTATTTTCGTTTGCTTTTTGCTGTTTTCAACCAAAAACCGATGATATTAAAGACATGGTAGCTAGGTACTCACATTCAGTCAGTTTTCTTTTTAAATGCCATACAAAAATTTAATTAGTTATTGAATTAAAACACAATGTGAATTTTAATAATCGTTAAACACTTAGTAACCTTTTTGGCAGATTTTCTGTTTTTTATGTGATTTAAACTTTAGTGAGGCTCAGTTCATTAACATGGCTTGGGACTTTGTTGTACAAAATGTAGAACAAGGCTCAACAAGGTACCTAGTTTCTTGAGAAAATGAAACGGCGTACTAACGTTTATGTCCAACCAGTGGCGTAGCTAGGGGTGGGGGGTGGTCCGCACCCGGTGCCACCTGTAGTGGTATTCTGTAATAATGTCACCGTGAATACTGTGGTGAAGTGAGTTTGTAGTGAGCTTTCAACCTTTAGATGCCAGGTAGTATAATGTCGGGATATCTAAACATAGTAAAACAAAAACGAAATTAATTTGATTAATTATTACCGTAGGCAAAGATGCAATGAAGTTTTCACATGTTTAAAGATTTCATGAAAATGTAGAAGACCAAACCTTTCTGTTTGGAAGCTCTTCAAGTGATCTGCTGATATGACTAAGGAGTGATAATAATTCCCATGATGATACTGGTTTGCTGGTCAGGGTAACCCCACACCCTTGACAGCCGGTGGAACTTCGTCGAGCACTTCCGACGTTTGGCTCCCAGACTGGAGCGGGCCGGGGCTGCCTTGAAGCGGCTCCTGCCCAATCTGGGGGTCCAAACGCCTCCTGCCGGAGGCTCTACGCGGGGATCGTGCGGTCCATGGCCCTTTACGGGGCACCGGTGTGGGCGCGTTCTCTGAGGCTGCGACCAGCCCAGCGGTTGAACGCGTCCCAAAGGGTCATGGCCATCAGGATGGTACGGGGTTACCGCACGGTCTCCCGTGAGGCGGCGATTCTCCTTGTCGGACTGCCGCCATGGGATCTGGAGGCGAAAGTCCTCGCGCACATTTGGGTGTGGCGCGAAGAGGCGAAACTCCGGGGCATAACTCCGCTGCCGCAAGAAATCGCAGCACTGCGGACGGAGCTCCGGCGCGATCTCATGGCGACATGGAGAGTGCGATTGTCGCAACCCAGCGCTGGGCACGCCACAATTGTGGCGATAAGTCCCCTCTTTGAGGAGTGGCTGGAGAGGCGCCACGGCGTCCTCACCTTCCGCCTGACGCAGGTCCTCACCGGACATGGATGTTTCGGGAGGTTCCTGTTTAGGATTAAGCGGGAGGTAACGCCCGGGTGTCACCACTGTGTGGATCGCCCGGAGAACACGGTGGAGCATACGGTGGAGGTCTGCCCAGCTTGGGCGGAGCACCGCCGTGTCCTCATCACGGCAGCGATCGGCGGCGGCGATCTCTCGCGTCCGGCCCTGGTTCAGGCAATGGTTCGGAGCGAGAGTGCATGGGAGGCCGTCACCTCCTTCTGCGAAACAGTAATGCTTGCGAAGGAGGAGGCGGAACGTGTGAGTGTAAGGCAAAATCAACGCCCTCGCGCCCCTAGTCGCCGCAGGAGACGCCCCGGGCGTCGGGAATCGCAGGCCGATTCCCGGCCACCGTAGGCGCGGGCTTGCGGACGGTGAGCGATGGGTAGCTCGCCGTCCGATAAGGACCAAGCCCGGGTCGACGGCGCGTTGTGTTCCACGCGCGCCTCAAAGAGACGTCAGCACCAATTGACAGGGTCCGAAAAGGCCAATGCCTGCCAGGGTTACGAGCCTGTCCGAAAGGGATATCGTGGCCCTGGCACACAGGCATCTGAAGGAACACGGGTGGGTTTTAGTCAGTAAAAGTCTGACACTCCCTCCCGCCCCACCCAGAGCGGGAGAAGTTATTTGATAATTTCCCACCCAAAAAAAAAAGAAAAAAAAAGGGTAACCCCACACGAATTGAAAATATTTTGCTGATTTAATTATAATAAAGATAGGTATACTGCGCTAAAGATAAAGCATTCTATTCTATAAATAATCTATAAACAAAAGATTTTTATTTCATAAAAATAATCATCACAGGAATGCAGAAATAAAAATAAATGGAAGGCAAAGACATTTTATCTCCCAGCCATTAGAGACGAACAACTAACCTCTGAGCATTCTTGTTTTGCTATAATCTCCCAATGTTTTATTTTTTATATTCCCATTGTTATGCTTATCTCTTGTTTATTGTTAAACGTACGTGCCACATCATATTTATTCATATTATTATGAATTCCTCTTTCACATTCATTACAGAAAGAATCGGTAGTTTACAGCGGCGAGGTGTCAATTTTTGTTAGAGAGAAGCCGAAGCAAAGCCGGTTTTAACTTACTTATCAAAAAAGCAAAAATTAACAAACCTAAAAATAATAATCTTTCCTTTACTGAATTTAAAACCATCTATCGTCCAGTATCAGAACCAAAAAGACGCTATCACTACAAAAAAAAAGTGTTTTACAGAAATAAACTCAAGTACATTTGATACTATCATTCTAAAGAGCCGTAGAGTTGCTGATGCGAACCTCCGAAGGGAAGCCGACAGGAATCGTGTTGTATTGTGCTTTCGCCACTGGTAGTTTATTAGTTTGTCTCTGCCTCGTTGGTCTAGTGGTCCCGAGCGCTACTGCCGAGCACGAGGTCCTGGGTTCGATTCCCAGGTCGGGCAAAGTGTTATTGGACTTTTCCACCAGGAATTTCTCAGTAGCAGCCCGGAGTCTGGATTTGTGCCCGGTTGATGGCAATAGGCTCGCCCCCTATTACATGGGACTTAAACATAACTGGCGAAACGTGGGTGTACTATAGGTACACCTCTGCCTAACCCTTCGGGGATTACAGGCGTGATGTTATGTTTAATGTATGTGTTTATGTGATGTTTCTGTAATTGTTGTCTAATAAGAGGTATTAAAACACGATAATGGGTTTTATCATAAGTACATACAAATAGCATAAAACCCATAGGAAACAAGATATTTGCAATAAATGTGTAAAAATCGTTTTTTTTTTTACCTGTGACCTTGGAATATCTATAGTCGCGGACACCCTACGATAAGTAGGTTTTGAGACAAGTTTTAGGCCAAAATAAAGGTTTATACATGACTATCTCTCATTCCGAGATACTTGCCCTGATTTGACTAATTTTATTGGACTATAGTGAGAATGTGGCTGTTTGATGAGTAAGGAAGGGATCGAAAAAGCCAAGGAGTTGCATTATGAAATTTAGAAGTCCGCAACCGTTCTCCGACAGTCGTTTCTCCTTTGGACTGTTCACCGACAGGACGTTTCGTTTTTGAGAGATTCGTCGATAGAACGTTTCACCTATGGATGTTTCGCCGACAGAATGGTTCGCATTTGTTAGTTTCGACGACAGGACTTTTCATAGGTAACCCGGAACTCAACTATTTCGATTGGGTTAAATTCTTCTTTAAAAAAAATGGGTAGGTTAGGTTAGGTTAAAACTGTGACCTCCTACGCACGAGCCGAGCGAGCGAAGCGAGCGGTGCCGCGGCAGCGGCCGGCGAGTGCCAGAAACGAAACAATCGTAGATAAAACGATCTGACGGCGAAAAGTATGATATAGTTAGTTGTAGTATGACATAGTTGAAAAGTCCTGTCGTCGAAACTAACAAATGCGAACCATTCTGTCAGCGAAACATCCATAGGTGAAACGTTCTATCCACGAATCTCTCAAAAACGAAACGTCCTGTCGGTGAACAGTCCAAAGGAGAAACGACTGTCGGAGAACGGTTGCAGAATCGAAATTTAGTACAACATTATAACGCTCGTTTGGATGATATTATGGTTACTATGACACTGGTTCTTTAATGTTGGCAATAAGCTAACTGTTTCAGAAACTTTTATAAAGGATTTATAGCATGGGTGTAGATAAAGATTTTTAAGCAATGTTTCCTAAAAGAAAGCGGCCGCAGGTCTCTGCGGCCGCTATTGCCATTTTCCACCGAGGTTTGACTTTACGGTCCAGAAAAATCCCTCTCTAGGAAAACACTCGCAACTTATTTTCATAAATAACGTTTCAGTACCGTCAATCGCCGGTAAATTGCGGACGCAATGTGTGGGCCACCACAGTCTTACGAAAATCTAGCTTTAGGCTGTACCATAAAAAAATACCTAGTCTTCTACAAAGCCATTACTCACAGTTCAAAGTAACAGGTTGAATTTCACCAATGAAAGTGAACGCGGTTAGCACGCCTAAAATGCGTTCGAGAGCTGTCAGAGTCAATATTCCTTCCAAAACAATGATGCCACTGACAGCTCTTGAATGCGGTTTAGGTGTGCAGATTGGTGGAAATCGCCCTAAATGGGGTTACACTTTGACACCTACTGATAAAGTCATTATGACTGCAAGTGACCATGCTAAGTATTTAAGGAAGTCGCAAAGTCGCGTCGCGCCCGTGTGCCTTCATCCCGAAAGATCGACGTCCCCTTCATTTTCAATATCAAAACAGCAAGATGCAATATTCGGGTCAGTGACAGCTCGGCCCGAGTCAAATAAGGTCAGGCAGAAAATCGATATTTTAAAATAAAACATTACGAATGTCCTAATCATGTAGATAATTATGATTAGGAAATTCAGATAAGTACTTGTTGACAATGTCGGGCGAAGGGCCTTCTCAGGCCAGAACCTGTAACTACTAATTAATACAAAACCAGCGAGGTGTGAGTTTATTCCACGACGGTCACGTTTATCTAAAATCCTAAAACATCGCGAAATCTGGCTTCAACTGTGTGCATGTGCTAATAAAAAAACAAATTAAAAGCAGTGGCCAGGTGAAAGAGATCCACCACCTTTATGCAAGTTCTTATCCGAAAAATGTTATAATTCCGTAAAAATAAAAAAGCCTATGGTAATAGTAGACTGTAATGCAAATAACAATCGTAAAATTATTTTCGCCTCAAAAGATGTCAGCAGTCATATAAAAACCGGCCAAGTGCGAGTCGGACTCGCGCACGTAGGGTTCCGTACCATTATCTATAAAAACGGCAAAAAAATCACGTTTGTTGTATGGGAGCCCCTTTAAATATTTGTTTTAATTTTATTATTTATTTTCAAAGTGAATACACAACACGTGAATATTTCAAGCGTCTACCTGTTGCCGTTATCAATATCGAGCAAAAAAATCACGTTTGTTGTATGGGAGCCCCCTTAAATATTTATTTTATGCTGTTTTTTAGTATTTGTTGTTATGGCGGCAACAGAAATACATCATCTGTGAAAATTTCAACAGTCTAACTATCACGGTTCATGAGATACAGCCTGGTGACAGACGGACAGACAGACAGACGGCGGAGCCTTAGTAATAGGGTTCCCGTTTTACCCTTTGGGTACGGAACCCTAAAACGGGACGAATCCATGGAGATTTAGGAAGCGACGAGAAAAGAACTAATATAGTGCCTATGTTTTATGCTCTATTTTCATTTTATTCTTAAAATTAAATTATTTAATTTCTATCAATAAATTAAAAAATCTTCAATATTTTCAGAGGTCGATATTTTTCATGCGGACGGTACACACCAATTTTTTAGGTGTTTTGACGACGTAGTATCTGGTATTATTATTCAGGCCGAGTTGTCACTGACCCGAATATGCTGTAGACTAGAGTCTAGAATATATTCTATAATTAGAATTAGCTATATTGATTTGTAATTAATGTAGGTAGAAAATCAGTTGTTACAGTTTGTATGGAATCCCTCTACATTCTACCTTAATATAGCATGCAAATTTAGTACAGTCGCCAGCACATCTGGTTAAACCAAACTATCAAATTTGACGTATTCCATATTAGGCACCCACTTAAACGGCACCTGAGCAAATGGCACCTGCGGATTCCACATACGGCACCTATCGATATTTTTCGCAGGTGCCATTAATGAAACAATTTGTTATTTAAAAATTTATTCCACAAAAGGTGCCATTTGCTCAGGTACCGTTTAAGCGGGTGCCCAATGTGGAATACGTCTCAATTTTTTCCAAATGACTTAAAACCTTAAAATTTAGATGTTAAGAGCGTATACGACGTACGGCATTTCATACAAACTTTCAAGCCCTTGTTTTTCGAAATGACTGAACTGATTTTAATGAAACGTCATACGCATAAGCAGGGTACAAAGGTATAAAAAGTTAGTTAAAAGCATTTTCGAAAAATAGTGTTACAGCCAAATTAGACCGATTTTAAATAACGCTATAACGCTGAATCCATCCCGTATACTCGGCTTCAGTCGAAAGTTTTCACTTCTATCGTGCTCATAAGCACGACAAGAGGGTGTCACTTTTTCATACTTATACCCCCCCCCCTTTACCACAATTTTAAAGTACCTATAATTTTGAGTATTAATTGTGGCTTTCATTAATGTGTTTTACATAGGTATACCCTGGACAGTTAATGGCATCCACTCAAAATCTTTTCAACGGTCGGTCGTGGCATTGTGGCCGCAAGGTCATTCGGTATAGCGGACAAAGGGAAGTTGTGGTTAGGCCCGCATAAAAGGCTGGGTGTCTATATGTACGCCATTTTTCAATAGCTTAATCAACCTCATCATTCAGCTGAAAGGCGTCCACTGTTGGGCATAGGCTTGCACCAAGCACCGCCACAATGATAAGGTTAATAATCATATCGCGAAACTCGCGAGAGTGAGATTTTAGTGAGTTTTTTTTTTTTTATCAACCACTGGCTGTTGCCCGCGGTTTCGTGGAGGTCGGAAATTATCCGTCGGGAACTTACTACCAGTATAAAAAGTATCATATGTGTTAATGCAGGTTATAAACTATCTGTGTGTCAAATTTCTGCCAAATCCGTTCAGCTGTTTTTGCGCCAATCCGCAACATACATCCAGAGACACGGACAAAAAAATCTTCTTTAATGTTTAATTATATGTTCAGGCGCCAGCACATCAAGCTACTACAATCTGTCAAATTTCTTTAAAAGATTTTGAACTTTATCGTTAAAGTATAAGGTTCAAGGTTGATTGGGAAAATTTGACAGTTTCAGGTAGCTTGACCTGCTGGCGTCTGTACATAGATATTAGTTTGTACCATATTCACATTTTACCAAACGCAGTTGCTACTCATACAAGTGACAATTATTTACCACCTGCAGGCTTGCATGACTCTCTATTACTACTCTACTGTAGAATAAGAATCGCTTGTCTATCGAAAATGTTCTACTATCTACACGGAGACATCATTTTTATCTACTCTTCCGTCGACAAAACGCTTCTCTACGGTTCTCGTGCTAAGCCTGCTGACCAAAACAATATTGAAGCCTCAAGTTAGTATTTGTGCTTTGAAACTAATTATTTATTTATTTAACCATTTATGTACACACATATATAAACATACAAGAAGAAAGGAACAGAAAAATACGTACAGACACCAGCAGGTCAAGCTACCCGAAACTTTAAAATTTTCCCAATCAACCTTTAACCTTATGCTTTAATGATAAAGTTGAAAATCTTTTAAAGAAATTTGACAGATTGTAGTAGCTTGATGTGCTGGCGTCTGTACAAAGGTGATGCTTATTTCTAAAGAAATCTCTTCCAGCATACCTGCGATAGGAAAGTCGATAAAGAGATGTAGACACTGTGTGTAAGAGTAGAAGAGAAAATAAAATACATATAATCAAAAACAATTTACTTAATAAAACTAAACAAATAATATACTAATATACATACATACATACATACATACACACAAACATACATACTTCTAAAATAAATATCACTAGAATATTAATTATAATTCTATTAAAATAATAAAAACATACGCAACTATGACGAAGTGGAAAGATAGTGAGAGATTATGTATTCTGTTAAAATAATCTGTTGAAAATTTTGGTCACGAACTGTTTATTGAGAAAATTCTGTGGGTTATCAGTACTTATCGTACTAAAAAGCAAAACAAGATAGATAAATTTTTCGTTTGGGTTATAGTTCATTATACAGTAGGATTAATAGGTTGGGTCAAGTAGGTACTTCTCGAAATATAACGGTCCTTGTCAAAATAAACGTTATTTGCACTCATTTGGCGATCAATGTGTTATCCAGTGGATATGACTGATGAATAAGTCGCCAACTAGCTTAATTAGCCTTTCAGTTAACAGGCTTGCCTTTTTACTAAACGGCGCTCAACCAGCGCCCTGAATGATATTCATTATAGGCTAACGAGTATATCTCTGTGGAAGGCTGTGCTTGCCAAAGTGTATTCAGGACATTTGGCTAAGGCCTCCTGCAGACAGCAGACTGGTCACATCACACACGAAACAGTATTTAATCATTTGGAATATGTATGAAAATGTACACAGGTCGTGACTTCTTGTCTATGTTATTGTTTTATGTAGCACATTATCAATTGATCACCCTACGAAAACGTTGATCACCACTTTACACTCGTTCCTTTTCAATTAATATGATACGTCGCCATTTGCATCGTATAATATGACAAGGTTCTAAATGGTTAATGTTTTCGTAAGACGACAGTGCGATTGCTTGCAACATAAAGGCTCCCCGCAAACAGGCACGACGCGACTGCGGTAGAACAATTTCCATGAAAATTCATAGAAATGGTTCTACTAGAGTCTTAAATGACTCATAGTACTGTACGTCCGTGTTGTACGGACTAAACGGAGAAAACTGCATTGTGACCACGCAATCAAACAGATAAGTTTGTTTAGTCGTTCGTCTGTGGCCGCCCTAAAGCACTAGACTTATGTTTATGTTACTTATACAAGTCATGCTTCCAGAATGCTGCGCAGCATGTAATTAAAAACATACAAGCGCTCATCTACACATCCTCATTATTTACTAACATTATTGTGGGATATTTATATGTGATTCTGTAGCCTAACGACCTGTCTTATTATCATCATCATTTCAGCCGAAAGACGTCCACTGCTGGACTTGTGCCTCTCCCAAAGGGGGGGTTTGCCATAATCGCCACGCTTGGCAGGCGGGTTGGCGATCGCAGTATGGTGTTTAATGCATAGAGAACGCTGCTGCCCATTCTCTAGTAAGTCCTTTAGTCGCCTTTTACGACACCCACAGGAAGAAATGGGATGGTGCTATTCTTTACGTCCGGCACCACACGGGACCTGTCTTATAGTAAAATTTAAAATAAAATATCCCAAGTATATTGTTTTGAAAAAATACTAACTTTTTTACTTTATTTTACATTCATCTTCACCATGACCACAAATGAATTAATTCCATCGGTTATTTGTCACGGACCGCTATGTGTACGTGTAGTGTTGTGATGATTTTGAGGTTTGATTAACGCGTCTTTTGAACCGACTTCCAAAAAGAAGGAGGAGGAGGAGGAGGTTATATGTTCGTCTGTATGTTAGTTTTTTTTTATTACGGAATCCCTAAACAATGAGCAATGTGTGACAGCTTGTTAGACGTAAAGAGGCATGCAGGCAGACCCGTGTCTCGTGATGCATACATATACTTGATTAACAATATTCTGTGAGTAAGCAAATCCATTGTGCGAGGAATAAATATTATTACTAATGATTTCTTATCTGTCAAGTTCTTTGTACTTATACGTATGTGCGCATGTATTATAAACTACGCATAGTTCGTGCTGATGGCCTAGGCAAGTTAAGATTATGTTAGGGCACCAGCCTAGAAGTTCCTACTGAAAATTGGTGTTAAGCACGCCAAAACTACACAAGACGACTTTTAAAATTATCCGCCGATTATTGTTCCGGGTCTGGCTGTTTGTGTATGCGAGTTTAAATGTTTGTAAACGCACCCACGATACAGGAGATATTCCTAGTGTGAGGCAACGTTTTAAAAAAAAGAAAAAAGTAAGAGAAAGAAAATTATTATAGGAAATATAAATTTACCTTCACTTTTAGAAATGTTTAATCTCCAAACAAAACATTAATTAAGTAAAATAATGAACCACTTGACGCATACTGTATTAATCACAAATAAACATAGGGAGTCAACAGCCCCAAATTGAACAGTACAACCAACAACGTTTTTAATTGAAAAGACAGGAAATAACCTATTGTGTATTAAACCATAGCGCTAGTTCTCACATTCGTACTAATTTCTACGTGTTATGGATGCAAATTGTAATCATAATACTGGCCAATGAACATGTGTGACTGTGAATCGCAGGTTATCCAAACTTTTGTTAGCTAGTGTAGGTATTTAAAGGCAATCATAAGTTAACCCCTTATGAATGTGAACTGTTATCTTCGACTGTTACTGTTAGCCTGTAACACTGACCACTGCGGGGCAACGGCCTCTCCCCATGACTTCCAGTGCTAATGTGGACCACTGGTCGTTTGTGTCCAGCTCGCCCCGCCATCTTCTACGGGGTCTGCCGCGACGCCATCTGTCTCACGGCTCCACATAGTGGTTATTTTGGTCACAACTCATCATGCATGCGGCAGACGTAGCTAGCCCAGTCCCACTTCAATTTTGCGGCTTTTTGAGCAACGGCAGTAATCTGAGTTTTGGAGCGTAGTGTGGTGTTGTGAATATGGTCTGACATTGAGTTTGACGCCTGGAATACTGCTCTCCATTTCACGTTGGCAAACCTTGACTTTGGGCTTTTTAATGTTTGTCTAAGACCAAGTCTGGGTTCCATATGTCAAAATGGGAAGACTGCACATCTTCAACTGTTTTTTCAAAATTTTCTGCGGGGATTTTATCGTGACTGTCTGTATCGTCAATAATCGTCATCTATATAGCTTCTTTGTTTCCTTTTGTTAGTGCTTCGTAGATTCCGTATTGTCTGAGCTGTTTCCTTATTTAAACTGCTCGTCGCTTTAAATCAATTCATTAAAGAACTTCTTGTCTGTGTAAGTACAGATTTTATGCAGTAGTCTCCTCCGTAGTCTTTATTGCTCCTGAAGTGTATATGTTTAAGTAGAAGAGTCTTTTTACACGGGTACATACAATGTTAGGCTGGGATAGGATTCAGTAGTTAGTAGCTATTTGCAGATGTCTAAACAGTTAATAGTTACAACCGTTCGTAACAGTTAGTAGTTATTTTCAATAATTGAATGACTATACGTGCATGAAGTCACGAATATGGTCCCGCCCCCGTTTGTATTGTACAGTCGCGGAACTATCAACATTGTGAATGCAAATGACAGTTCAGAGAGGTGATGTATGCCTGCTATAAAGGAAATTGCTTAACCTTTCATTCTCCCTCTGTACATATTAAAGTGGATTGTTCATTGAAAGTAAGATACCAGCAAGTGTGAGTCAATTTAACGGAATAAACCCTCGTAAAATCTGTAGGCAAAGCCATATCAACTTGTCACACTTACACTGATTGTGATCAGGCATTAATAACATGATTACTTCTGATGTTCTTGATAAACCTACTTAGTCAATTCAAATCAAAATACCTTTATAAATCTGAGCTTGTTTCGAACCTCATTGCTTTACTCGTATCACGTACCTAACGGAACGCTTTGACCTGATTCCCTTATTGACACTTATTTAAATGCACTGAAAACTATTGAAACTCTAACAAAGTCCTAAGCCATTTCGTTATTATATACACCGTGACATTTTAGTCGTCTTACAACGGCAGCCCACGTCATGTATCCAATGACTACTATTAATCATTCATGAAAGTATTTTTTTTATTAACATTTGATAATTAAAAAAAAAAAAAAACATTGTGACGCATGATGTAGTTTGAATTATGACCCCCTGTTACGAGCGCGGTGCGAGCCTTGCGTTCCAAGGGTGGCGCGGAATGGAGCACAAGGCCCATAACAGGTGTTTCAAACTACATCATGCGTCATAATGAATAATTTTTTTTTTTAATTATTCATCCACGACATCTTCGATACTCATCACGTCTGTGAAGTTTAAGAAACGATAGAACAAAAAATACAGATTTTCTCAGCTACTTCAAGTAACTACACTAACAGTGGCCACTGACCCCAGAAAAAAAAAATCAAATCTTTTTTTCTTTGTTTTATCGTGTGTAGATATCGGTACCCATCACGTCTGCGGAGTTTCGCTAGCTAATTAAATTTGACCCTGTGTAATATAATAATAATATATTTATTATATTATCGATATTCCTTGTTTCTATTTTTTAGGCCACACTTAAAGATAGCTGCATCATAAAATGGCACCGCCAATATCTCCAAAACCAGTGGATTCCCAGGTTTGGTCTAGTGGAAAAAACCGGCCAAGTGTGAGTCGGACTCGCGCACGAAGGGTTCCGTACCATTATCTATAAAAAAACCGGCCAAGTTTGAGTCGGACTCGCGCACGAAGGGTTCCGTACCATTATCTATAAAAACGGCAAAAAAATCACGTTTGTTGTATGGGAGCCCCCCTTAAATATTTGTTTTATTTTAATTTAGTTATTGATTTTTAAAGTGCATATACGAGTACAACTAAATATTCTGTGAATTTCAAGTGTCTACCTGTTACCGTTATCAATATCAAGCAAAATCGACCAGAAAAATCACGATTGTTGTATGGGAGCCCCCTTAAATATTTATGTTATTCTGGTTGTTAGTATTTGTTGCTATAGCGGCAACAGAAATACATCATCTGTGAAAATTTCAACTGTCTAACTATCACAGATCATGAGATACAGCCTGGTGACAGACGGATAGACAGACAGACAGACGGCGTAGCCTTAGTAATAGGGTTCCCGTTTTACCCTTTGGGTACGGAACCCTAAAATACGATCCAAATAATGGGTGAGAATATGTAGCTTTCGGCTTCGGAAAGGGTCTTTCTACACCCGATATGAATCATGAAGTTTATTCAGTGTGAAAAAAAATCGTTACTAGCATTCATGCTTGTAATGTAGTAAATATGGAGTTAGACACTAAAATACAATTAATTTTCATTGTGATCTCACATTTATCTCCCAAGAGTATAATCATAAACATTGTAGTCTTGTAGATAAGGAACTAGTTCATAACATCTGTCACTTATTAGTATAATAATTATTAAAATTGTGTGTTTGGTGGTTTACATTATATTATAAAACCTTGCTCTATAAACGACCTACAGGCGATATCAACTCGGGAATACGTTCATTCGAATGAAACATTAAGAGCCTATACATACTACATCAAATGGCTTAGCAAGATCCTCCGTTATGTCGAAAATACTGCAGCATTAATTTTGAAATAAATATATGGTAAAGTTGAGGATTAATGTTAAATACTATGTTCGACGAAAACGCGATTCCATAAAATATGTTTGATACAAAATATGAAATATGTTGAATATTGCGTGCGCTCTTTTATCGTGTTCGAGCACGAAACTAAATAGCGAAAGTCTCAATTCTTATTCCGTTTATAACTAAAGTAATAATTGATCTAGAGAAATAGTTCTGGTGGCTGGATAATAAACTATATTTTCTTACTGTGAATATTTGAGAGAGAGAATTTTTGAGGGAGTTGAAAGACCCCGTTCGCTTTTGGTTTTTTTTTATAGCCATGTAAATTGCTGTAACATGGACAGCTTAGTTGAAGTCCGAAACTGCAAGTAAATTTAAAAAAAAACTAGATAGCTAATGTCACTACTTTTGAATTTTAAAGTCATAATCATCATAATCAGCCTATAATGTTCCCACTGCTGGGACACAGGCCTCCTCTCTTCGAGAGGGAGTGGGCTGTAAATCTACCACGCGGGCCCAGTGTGGGTTGGTAGATGTCACACCACTGCTCTCCAATTTTAAAGTACTATAATACAATACACATCTAAATAAAATTAAAATTCAGAGTCTACGATTTATACTTTTTTTTTTTAATTTGTACTTGAATGTACAATTTGGGTATATTTTTAATAAAACAATAAAAAGTCGATGAAAAAAAACCACAGGGCATGAGAAGTGTTTAGGGGTCTGAAAGGATAGCTGATGACCCCCCAGTCGACCATTTCAATTTGGCACACGATGCACCAAACATCCTGTATATTGTAGGTCCCATACTATTTTTTTTTATGTAATGCAGTATTGCAACTCTCAACTAGTAACAAAAAAATTGTAGGTACTGGCTTCTGATTGGTCTCCTACTACTTGTGATACTGTAGTAAAAAGATGCATGTCAAGTTTATCAAAAATTGCCATTTCTAAAATATTTTACATACATTGCCGGAAATGTTAACAGCTTTAGGAACTTAAGCACTGGACCACAGCTATTGCAAATACAGCAGACAGACTATTTCGATGCATGTATGAAAGGTTTTTTTTACGACTCAGATATGGGTTTCATAGGGAATAGTACATTGTGATACAAGGGTGGAAAGTAGGTTAGAAACAAGTGTCATTAAAAACCCTCGCCTTCGGCTCGGGCTTGACAACTGGTTTGCAATAACCTACACACCCGTGTATCACACAAAGTTTTTCAATACACTTGTGGGAAATAGTAAAAACAAATCAAAGAATTAATTAAAATTTTCAGAAAATGGCGCGTTTTTGCAACTGGACATATTTTTTTTTTCAGAACAAAAACAGCCTATACAGCGATTTTTGACAGATGTTGATTTGAAAATAATTAAAATAAAATTAGTAATTAAATATAATAAACAACCATTTAAAAGACTGAGAATTCAATGCTAAGACGTACAGACTCATTAGTTTTTCCTCGTATAAAATCTATCCCATTTTATTCTATGTTTGAAAACTCCTTGCTACTAAACTTTTTAAATTGGCTTATTTTAAAACTCAACTGCAAAACTAATGATAGAGCTCGTAAACAAAAGTCACGACCCGCGTAACAGAAAGATGCTTAAGCAAAAGATTTAATTTTCGAATCATAATTGTAGCCTCTGAAAGTACGCCATGTTTAACAACTGTATTGAAAAGGTGTTTATTTTAGTATCACGAGTAGAATCACCCCCTTGACGGATACAGGTGCCAAAGTTCCCACCCTGTAGACCCATCACAAAATTGAAAAATCTTTCTTTAACTTTCAGCATGGAACATAGAATATGCTCTGGACAGCGGCAGCTCCAGTCCGTTCCGTTACGACATAGTGACGCTGGACCACAGCCGCCAGCGCAGGGATGTGCCCGCGCTGTCGCAGGGCTCGCCAGCCCCTGCGTTGCCTGCCACACCAGCAGTCCCCGTACCGTTCGACCCTGCACCAACGTCGCCTAACACTTCTTTGACGAATGCCACGCCGGGATCCAACAAGACTGCTAATACTACTGAAAGTAAGTAGAATTATTTGACACTGCAGGGCAACTGTACACTGTAGGCTTCTTCTTATACAGAGAAGCCATGGGCATTGATCACCGCGCTTGTTCGAGGCGGATTGGCGATTTCATAATTATATTAAGTTCAGGTTTCCTCACAACGTTTCAATGTTACCTCATTTGTAACAAGACGAGTTAATGCTACATACATTTAGTCTAATATCAGTTTCATAGATAATGTCATTTGCTATTTATTTAGTGTTATCATCATGTTTTCCCTTGACAGGTATAGCGTGTTTTCTAATTACAGTACTTGCATAGTAAATATGTAGTCTCGTACAATTCTAATTACCTTTCCTGTTAGTAACGTGGAGTTTCCAACACTGCTTTTGAATTGTTAATGCACTTTTGTGTTAAAAATTCTCGATTCCTGTAGGGTTTTCGTCTACTCTTACTTTTTAATGGGGTCTATCCAATACTGTTCTGCTATAATGCCTATTGAACACGACAGCACCCTCTTTCGTGTCTTGTGATTGACATTTACAATATAAAATAATTGTAGCACGTTTTTTAGAAGTTCAGTATAGAATAGACATAACTGATGTCTATCTATATGATTATCGTTTAGTGTATCTAATTAATGCAGTGGAAATTGCCATAATCATGTTATATTAGCACAAAACATATTCTTTGCAAAAAGCTGATCTTCCCTCTAATTTGATGGCATATATTTTTACATAACAGAAAGATGACCAATGTAATGCGCGACTCTTTGAGACTATAGAACAAGTTTTACATCCACTACGTCATTCCAAAACTAGAATTTGTGGAAAATTTCTTTAAAATGGTTTATGAATCAAAATCTAAAGTTAGCATCCACCAGTATTATGGCGATAAGTCCCCTCTTTGAGGAGTGGCTGGAGAGGCGCCACGGCGTCCTCACCTTCCGCCTGACGCAGGTCCTCACCGGACATGGATGTTTCGGGAGGTTCCTGTTTAGGATTAAGCGGGAGGAAACGCCCGGGTGTCACCACTGTGTGGATCGCCCGGAGGACACGGTGGAGCATACGGTGGAGGTCTGCCCAGCTTGGGCGGAGCACCGCCGTGTCCTCACGGAGGCGATCGGCGGCGGCGATCTCTCGCGTCCGGCACTGGTTCAGGCCATGGTTCGGAGCGAGAGTGCATGGGAGGCCGTCACCTCCTTCTGCGAAGCAGTTATGCTAGCGAAGGAGGAGGCGGAACGCGTGAGGGTGAGACAAGGTTCGCGCCCTCGCGCCCCTAGTCGCCGCAGGAGACGCCCCGGGCGTCGGGAGTCGCAAGCCGTGTGGAAGTCCACATGGACGAACCCCAGCACGCGTTGCAGGACCACCGTAGAAACGGTTTGACGACGGAAGAATAGACAAATTGACAGATTGTGGAAAGATTTCTACCGTCCTAAGCATGGCGATGTTAAAACTGAAGAGAAGAAATGTTTCTATTCTTCTGTCGACAAAAGTCTTCAATGTTAAGCATGACGCCCAATTTTTCTCTACTTTTGACACTTGGGGTAGAAACATTCCTTCTCGACAAGTGTTAAATAGTCTACATCACATTTGACCTAGACAAGAATCTATTATATTATTGATTTTGAAAACTCAATTAAATATTTTCACCGTCCAAATTTCTTCTCACTGAACAATCTGGTCAGTGGGTCGTCTTAGGGGCGGAGTTGTAGGAGTTGGAGTATATGCTTATGAGCAGAAAAGAAAACAAAAAAAATTGGGAAAATGGTGGGAAAGAAATTGTTGTTCTAGTCGAAAACCATCCATATGATGATGTAAAAAAACCAGCGAAAAAAAATGGCATTTTTTCCCTTAAATTCATGTTGTTTTTAGGGTGCCGTACCCAAAGGGTAAAACGGGAACCCTATTACTAAGGCTCCGCCGCCTGTCTGTCTGTCATACTAAAAAACAGAATAAAATAAATATTTAAGGGGGCTCCCATACAATAAACGTGATTTTTTTGCTCGTTTTTGCTCGATATTGATAACGGTAACAGGTAGATGCTTGAAATATTCACAGAATATTTAGTTATATATTCACTTTAAAAATAAATAATTAAATTAAAATAAAAGAAATATTTAAGAGGGGCTCCCATACAACAAACGTGATTTTTTTTTGCCGTTTTTATAGATAATGGTGCGGAACCCTTCGTGCGCGAGTCCGACTCGCACTTGCCCGGTTTTTTTTTAGTTAATAAATTCATTTTGTCATGCTGTTTGCACGGTGGTGATACAGGGGGATAAATTTCTGTGATTTTTTTCCTAGGACACACCGTTTTCGAGATATTTAAATATCATTTTTTTTAATAAGTTAATAAATAAAGAAGATATTTCGCCGGTTAATTAGAAACTTGAGGCAATTTGTCCAAAAGAGGATACTGGAAGGTACATCCCTTTTTAAGGCACCTTCGAGTCATAGTGGTATACAGCACTTCAAAACCATAGTGTACATCGTTATATCCGATGGACGATACATTGGAACACTATCGATCGACGTCAGTCCTGTGTATTAACTATGGCATGCGGGAGACCCCTCGATTCTTTTAAATTTCGATCCCCAACTTGTAAAGCCCCGTCTCACTCACTCTTGTACTGTCCCAATACCCTCATTAAACGTCAAAAATTGTTACATCCCATCCATACCAGCCGACACACACTTTCTTCTCGACAGCTCAATTCAAAAGAAAACGATTCGTGATTTTCATTGTTGAGCTGCTCTCTAAAAATAATAACACGTTTGAATATTTCAACTTTACGCCAGTTGATGTTATCAAGATTTTCAATTAATGCAGGCTCCAGTAGTTTTGTTTTTTTTATTAGCCTACATTGGTCCCCCTGCTGGGCAAAAGCCTTTCTCCTTCCAAACTTCTCTGCCTTGTGCAATCTCTGGCAATGTTTGCCCTGCGAACATGATTAGATCGTCACACCACCTTCGCCGCGGTCTACCTCGACAGCGATGTCTTCCCTCAGGCGGACAGTGAGTGACGATCTTTGCCCATATCTCACAGTGCATTCGTGTCACGGTATCTTAAACCACGGTTCCATGGCCTGTCGCAACCTGGCGCGCGGCGACGCCCGTCGAGGTCTGTCGCGGCCAATGCCGAGCATTCCGACCACAGGCCTCATCGTTCGACGGTTTCCATGGCCTGTCGGCCTGACCTGGCGCGAGCTGGCCTGTGAGAAAGCGGGCCGTTGGACTGCAGCATTACGATATAGGAAATGAAAGTCGGTTTTATGGTACTGCATGCAAACCAAGTTGCCACCAAAACGTTATTTCGACGAAATCCTTCGAGGCACATCCAATGAATCATCATACACTTTTTATATAATTTATTCACAAATACATATGAGCAGTCATGGCTATAAGCAGTTGTCATTTGGAATATAATATATGTATGTATCCTTGTATACGCAACTGTTTTATTTATGTTTTTGGCATGTTTTCGTCGGCATAGCGAATGAAACGAGCGAATTAATATGTGCTTGCAAATGGCTGGGTCATGCTGGCGTGGAGTTTTTGCATTGGATTTGCGGTTCCCATTATAATATGTAGATATTATTAGTTCTCGGATCAGGTACTAAACTTTCGTTTGTCGGTATATATGAGATCAGGACCCGGTAGCAATAAAAGATTTGAATATCTAACATCGAGCAAGGTTTAAGGCTCGTGCAGACTGGCGCGAATTGTCGCGTGACGCGATACCGGTAGAGCAATTCCCATGAAATTTTCATAGAAATTGTTAAACCGTTGACGCATCGCGCGACAGTCTTTAAGAAATCATTGCTAAACATTAACTGATAGAATCAGGCTTCTGATTTTATGATTCTGGAAACCAGAGTCTTTGAAACTAGGGAGTAGAAGCCAGAACACATATTTGGTGCGATACTGCATGAAAGAATATGCACAATGATGTGAGAAACATGTACAGAACTTAAATAATATATGTACCAAAAATCTAAGTACTTAAAACTTACACTGAATTAAATACTTAATCAAGGTTAAACATAAAATCTGCTCAACGATTTCAATAAAAATAATATTGATTATTTGATTGAGTTTCCTTGTTAGAATTAAAACAACATTATAATTTTTGAATAATCGACTTTACTGATTAGATTTGATTGGCTATGGCTACTATTAACACTTATTTCTTAAGGAAAATGATGAATAAACGTAATTACTTCTAGAATGTTCATTTTGATCGTATTTATTCAGTGGGAATGAATTGACGTTTTCGTTTGTTAAACAAAACTTTAACTTTAACAAGTATGGTGTAAATACGTTGGTTACACAGCACCATACTTCTTAATGAAAACAACAACATAATTATATTTATATATAAATAATATGGCAAACCACGACTGTGAGTACGAAGTGGTTATGTGAAAACCGCGAAATGCTTTATATTGTTAATGTATTCTATTCATTCTTTTTATTTTATTCTCATATCAATTTATGGTCAGTATCTTTATTTATATTATATATATTAATCTTAATGTAATCAATTTAATCAATTATAATTTAATCAGTAATCACAGGCCAATGATTTTTTATTTTTTATTAAATTTTTATATGTTGTAAACAGCATTGAATGTTATCATATTTTTTCTTTATTTTTGTTTTGAATTAGGTACTTATTCATTATATGTAAAATTTCTAATTTCAATAATTTATCAATAATATGTTACGAGTATGTAAAGCCGTTTTCTGTGCATGTGGTGTTAACCTGTAATTAATTGTTGCACTTGCAAATGTTACTATAGTCATTAAATCAGAAATGTATATAGTGTAAAGAATTGTTGGTTAACCTAAATAAATAAATAAATATTGCCACACTGTGTACTCAATTTATGTTGTAAATGGTTTTTAATGGAGTTCTCGTTAGAGTGCATACGCAGTCCTTGCACATGTTCTTTTTCCTGTTTAATTCGGAACTACTTTGATAAATGAAGATTGACATTAATAAGACGCTGTTTGTTATCATCGCCAATTCGCCATTGTTGATACAGTGCACTGCACTTAAAAGAAAATAAACATTACCCATAAAGGCGCATTTACACGAGAAGAGATTCTCGCCCTTCGAGAGCAGAGATTCTCCATGCAAGTACCGTATGCGAGAATCGCCTGGCGATTGTCGCACTCAAGTGTTTACAATCGAGCGAGAAAGAAAAACTCGCCTGCGATTATGTCAAGACTCGTAGTTGATTTTCTCGAACTTTGATTTGATTTGAAGACTCGAAATACGATTTTTTATTTACAACTTACACGGGCGCTGGCAGCGAGAAAATGATTTCTCTTCTTTATGTCCTAAAGTGTATTAGTCTACTGTTATTATTCACAAGCTGTGCGAACTATGCTCAATGTTGCTGTGCGTTTAACTCAAATGCTTTGCTTTTCATTAAGTTCTTATTTCGTTCTGAATGGTTTATAGTTTTATAATATATTGATATTTATATGTGGTATATGGACGGCACGGTTGGCGCAGTGGTTAAGCGATTGACTGCTGCGCTGCGTGTCGCGGGTTCGATTCCCGCACGGAAGAAATATTTGCATGACCTATAAGTAGTTGTTCCGGGTTTGGCTGTTTGTGTATGTGAGTTTAAATGTTTGTAAACGCGCCCACGATACAGGACAAACTCCTAGAGTGGGGCAACGTTTTTGAAAAAAAAAAAATATGTAGCATGCAAAATTAAGTTACGTGTCCTAAATTATAAATTGATTAGGTTTGTGTGTTCTAGTTCAGTTAAGTGTTGCAGATTATTTTGTATGCACAAATCGTTATAATCTTTGTTACTCCTCTTCATGATCTCATCTGTACTTACTCCTTGTAGGTACTAGATACCACCCACGAAATATCAATTTTACTATTCGTTAATACATGGTATTCAATGAATATTTACTTTGTAGCGCATGACGTCTACCCTCCGTAACCTTTTGGTAAACGAGTTTTATATGTATGTTAGCTGCTTGGTATTTATGTTTTCTTCATCCACCTAATAATACTCGTATGTTAGATAAACTTTTACAACGACTTTTTCGAGCTTTTACGCTTCGTTGCCGTACAAAGGTTCATTTTCTCCAATTTAATCTTAAAATATGAAGTAATGCTCGAGTTGAAGTAAGTTAATGACGAATCAATGCTAATAGCAGGACTACACCGATATAATAGTTAGCCGTAAAGAAAGAGATTCGCCTCTAAATACACAAGGGTTAGACACAATACACATGTAGTTTAAATTTAGGACGAAGCACTATACATTCGTGGTCATTCGCGCACTGTGCCCTGCGCTGCGCCCACTTGCGGCCCGGACGGTAAAGATTTTTTATGCGACGAATAGAATTATACCTAAATAATAAGACAATAAAATTGATATTTCAATGATAATGCCTAAGGACGTAGCGAGGTTACCGCGGCATCGTTGCCGTCAGTTTGCGCTTGCATGAGGGATTCCCTGCCGCGCAGCCCTTGGGCGAACGTCCTAAGTATTGCCACTCGTCGATAGAGGCTATAATGCACTAACATTGTATAAAATAGAGCGCACCTTGAAAATACTGTGTGAAAGTAATGACACTGCTCATATAATAGGACAGTGTTGTTTGTCAAACAATTGGAGGACAATATACGCCGGCCGGTACGTTCACATCCTCTGTGGTAAGATATTTTCTTTCATAACATAACAGGTTCAGTCGTCATCGGTAGATTATAGTATTCATAGTGCGTCACTTTCTTACTGGATGTTGTGTAAATTTTTAATATTACAACAATGCAAATATGTCGAGAATTGATGACTTGTTAAGGCCTGATGTACAGAATGGTGCGATATCGCGGGCGAGACTCGACGCTAGTAGCACAATTTCTATGTTGCTGCGTGTCGCGCCCGCGATATCGCGTGAGTCTGTAAGAGCTTTTACACAAACTCTTTTGCCCGTTTTCACTAGTACTAGGCGACGCGACAGTTAAATGTAATGCACAGATATTAAGCAGTTACTTAACCCAAAAACATTTCACCAGCCACTAGGCGGTCGATAAAGTTGCGACATCGATTAATTTTCTTAAAATGGACATGCTCGCACTTTGAATAAAAACACCACGGACTAGCTAGTGTTTAAAATACATAATTATTCCGAAGCCTAGGAGTTGCCTGCTAAGTAATGAATGGTGAAACAGCCGGTCTAATAAGTAAAACCGGCCAAGTGCGTGTCGGACCACGCACAATGAAAGGTACGGAACCCTTCATTGTGCGTGGTCCGACACATTGGGACAAATGAATAAAATACATACACAATAATATTGGCAGACCCATTTTCAAAATTTGAACTTATTTTTTTTATTATATCGTTTACAAGTGGAGAATTCTAAAAACTTCGCCCTCGTATGAAAATCCATATCAGTCGTGCGTGGTTTAACGGCCAAATAAATGACATAGTAAACTCATATCTATCGCGTAATTTAATAAAACCGGCCAAGTGCGAGCCGGACTCGCGCACGAAGGGTTCCGTACCATTATCTATAAAAACGGCAAAAAAATCACGTTTGTTGTATGGGAGCCCCCTTAAATATTTGTTTTAATTTAATTATTTATTTTCAAAGTGAATACACAACTAAATATTCTGTGAATATTTCAAGCGTCTACCTGTTGCCGTTATCAATATCGAGCAAAAAAATCACGTTTGTTGTATGGGAGCCCCTTAAATATTTATTTTATGCTGTTTTTTAGTATTTGTTGCTATAGCGGCAACAGAAATACATCATCTGTGAAAATTTCAACTGTCTAGCTATCACGGATCATGAGATACAGCCTGGTGACAGACGGACAGACAGACAGACGGCGGAGCCTTAGTAATAGGGTTCCCGTTTTACCCTTAGGGTACGGAACCCTAAAAATGGAACGATCTTTTACTCCGAAACCGTTGTCGTGGTGAAGGAGGATCCTCCTGCGAGGTCGTTTCTCCCTAACTTTTTCCAAGACAAATGGCAAACAATTACTATTGTTAGTGTACTCTCTAGTAACTGTTTTTCGATCCTCTAAAACAATTTCGTCAAAAGGACGAATAATTGTTTCGCTCTATTCCGCGTCGCCCTTGGAACGCAAGACTCGCACCGCGCTCGTAACAGGGTGTTTCAAACCACGCCATGCGTCATAAAGAATAATATTTTTTATTTTTATTTATTCTAATGTTAATTTAAAAAAATACTTTCATGAATGATTAGTAGTCATTGGATACATGATGTGGGCTGCCGTTGTAAGACGACTAAAATGCCACGTTGTATCAGCAATAGCTCAACGAAATCTGTCTTCAACCAAATATAAAGATTCTTAATAGTAAATTACTGCAGCGGCCAGCAAAAGAGGCATTAATGGACGAACTGGTTGCGCCCAACTGTAACACTTGTATTGTATAGTGCTTTTCTCAAATAATGCGCGGAAATTCAAACAAAGTAAGTTATTTATAAATTCCAGATTCAATGACGAACAACGATAATTTTACACGCGCCCATGTCTTCTTTTGCTTTTGTTTTTTTCAATAAACAGCTTTCTATTTGCAAGCCAGTTCGAAATTTAAATAAAACCTTTGATAAGTTACGTCCTTGATTGCCATGTCTCGGAGTAAAAGATCGTTCCATTGTTAAATTACACGGTAGTTAAGAGTACTACGTAAACCACGACAAATATGTATTTTCATACAACTTTTGGTGGCCGCTGCTCGCATGTATTCGCCAGTACAGCAATTTTGATATATCTCGAAGAGGGTTGTCACAATAATGCTCTAATTTCAAGCATGTTTGAGAAAAGTATGTATAATGATAATTTCCTATACGAGCCAAGGAAACCGCGCAGAGTACCTGCAGCACCTGGTTATATCATGCGCTTGCTACAATATCGATGCTAACGGGTTTTTCCGATGCCTATGAACGACTTGCAATATGTCACTACATAGGCATAACCTTCGTTGCTTACGTGTAGTTGCAAAGTGTCGATTTATGATAGATTTTTCAAACTGTTTCTCAGGCAGATTTCTCAGGATTGACCACCCAGCACCCTTATCAATTCTGCTCACCTCTTTAGGGAGTTCCTTTGCTAGGAGCAGATGTAACATTAATTATGTTTAATCTAACTTTGTTTAAAACACGATTTTTTCTAATAGGGTCTGCGTCACTAGTGACATTCTTTAACAATCTATTAAACTAACGATGGGATATAATGAGAACGAACATCATCTGTTAACGTCACGTAATGACAAGCATCAAAATCAAAGCATTTAGTTTAATGACCGGAGGACACGTCACGACGACATAGCCTACTATATCAGTTCGAAGTCTAGGACGAGAACTAAACTTTGACTGGTTGAGATTTTTGGCGTTATAGCAGACTAGCTGTTGTACGAGTACTCTGCTTTTTGAAATTTAAAGTGCTATTAAATACATCCCATAACATAATTCAATCATGATTCGAAAGACACCTGGCGCCATCTATTATCATAATAACGTTATTGTTGTTTTCCTCGGGGACAGTACTTTTTTTCGGGATGAAAGGTACCCTATGTCCGTTTCTGTACACCTGACAACGTTTATGCAACATTTCAGGATGATCGGTTCAGTGGTTTAGGCGTGAAAAGGTAACAAACAAACTTACTTTCGCATTTATATTATTCGTTAGGATTATCTACTAGCTGCGCCTCGCGGTTTCATCCGCATAAATCTCGATTCCGTGGGAATACTTTTTCGTGAAAGTTTTCCTGAAGAACGAATAAAATTCATTTCTATGGCACTTTCTGTGCTGTATGATCAAGAAATCAAACGTACTCACATCTTTCATAGCAATTAGCATTCATATTGCAATGACGTCATCAGTATTCAATGTTCCATAAAGTTGAAAACAGTCCTTTCTTTATAACAAAATCTACGCGGATAACGGATATCGTCAAAATATAAGCTGTGGTGCCGAAGCGAGTCTTTTGTGTGTAATTAGGATGAAGAGCCGCAGCTGTTGAGAGTAGCTTAGGGAACCTAATTGTACGGGAGTACAATACAATGCAGATCATCGTTTTGTCAATCTATCCGGTACAGGGATCGAAGATTAGCTGTTAGAATGTTTCTAACTGGAAAATTTGAAACAGATAGGTGTCAACCTTATCCGTATCAACATTTGACTGGAGTTATAAATTATGATACTGACATCGTCATATTCTGTTTCTTTAAGCTTAGCTAACTTCCTGTGTAACTTTGTAAGAAAAATACAAGTTATTTTTCGCCCACTTAAATTATTTTTGATCATCAGTGTATAAAATAACACTATATAAAATGCAAATATCCTGTCCAGCCATTGGGTGGGTACTGGTACTGAAACCCCATCAATATATAAGTGGCTGGTAATCTGACGACCTCGATAGACCACATCACGGTCAACATCGCCTCACAAACCAGTCTGGCATATTCTTTTATTAATAACTACTTATGTACTAGTAAGTGATTGCATTCATTCGTGATTTTTTGCAAGAATGTAGTAAGTAATGACAAAAGATGTAGTCTAAACTTGATAGTTTCGACCACATCTTTTGTCATTATTGCTCCTTATAAGATTGTTGCAATACCATTCAAATCGTTAGACCATATAGAGGTATTTTTATAAAATAGCCTCTACGAGTGATGGATCGATCATTAAGAGCTATGCTTTCTCATATTATTTATGGTTCGTGCTGACCAGAGAAGAAGTTTACGTTCTTGAACGCTGACATAGTATGATTTTCCTAGGGATCATTTCAAGTGAAAAGCATTCTTTTCAGGAAGTACCTAACGCAAAGACTTTGTACTCAGTGAACTTTAAAATCATAAATTGGCCCATTTCCTTGATAGAACAACGAAACAGCAATCGAGCGAATCAATCATCAACAATGAGCTCGCGATTACATTACTAACGAATAACGTTCAATTTACGATCGCACTACAAGCTTGACCTGCGCCTACGCATCGCGCTTGCTCAATTGCCAAACGTACGAATATGTGTGCACGCATATCTCGATACTAAGTATTATATGTTATTATGTCTAAGGAAACTTGTCTCCGATGACTGGTGACCCTTAAAGAAGCGTCTCGAAGTTGGTTTGATTATTATCTTGTTTGTTTATTTAATAATAAATTCTGCCCGCGACTTTGTCCGCGAGATTTTTTATGGTTATTTAATTACTCAAATCACTATCAACATAAATTTCAAATCAATAAGGTATATATGCAATACTAGCTTTTTCCCGCAGCTTCGCTCGCGTAGGGATCGGAAATTATCCCACGGGAAGATACTACCAGGATTATCGTACGTCCTAACGCAGGTCATTATCCATCCGTGTGCCAAATTTCATCAAAGGCAACAGACAGACAGACAGAGTTACTTTTGCATTTATTAAGAATGGATTATAAAAGTCACACGCTTCATTAATCCTTACAATATGATTGACAGACATAATTCAAAAGTATGAACGTTAAGAGCAGTGTTCATTTGAAGTGACACCACTTGCTCATGCCCCTATCATCTGTGATGTCAACGAAGGAATGTCAGCTGTGTCAGTATTCAGATGATCTCAGGATAGCACCAAGGCTTGGGACGTGACTCGCCAATCAATCGTTTAAGGCTCACCGATGGTTACGATCCTGTCGCGCGAATGAACCCTCATCTCTGGAGCCATTAAGTATTAATGCGACGCCATTTGCGATGCCATACCCCATTATATTTATCGATTTTAAGTTTTTAACACCATTTAATCTACACTTCCCGTCAAAACTAAGTACACAGAGCAATTGAGAGCAACATTTTCATACATACGGTCATTTCGGTTTTCCGTCAGGTAATGATTCGGATGAGATCTGATAGCAGCTTTCCAGAGTACGGAAGGAGGAGGTTTAGAACCCCCTAAGGCGCCCAACTGCTCAAACCGACATTTCATACCGGAGTAGTTCATTAAGGGTCAGATAGTCGCCGATGACCTTGGCCATACAAATGCGCGTTGAGCTCACGCCCGCGCAAACACTAATTTTCATAGGGAATTGTTATTTTTAGTAACGAAAATATGAATATTTGAATAAAATCACATATAATTATAGATAATAAAACAGTCTATTCATACAAAAAAAAGCATGAAAATATGTTAAGTAGTTTGAATTTAATATCGTTTTTTTATGCTTTGGGTAGACATTACTTCCTGAATTTATTTCATAAAGTTTTTTACTACAATACTTAAATATTCACATATAGAATTGATGTGTATGCGTTCTAGTTTAACATACATTTTTTGCATAACATACTTGCATTATATGTTATTGCGTAATAACAGATTTAAAAGTCCCTAAAATCATATATCTGCGCCTTAAACAAAAACCTCAAAAATAGCATCAAAATGTATAAAAATCCGAACACTCTGAACTCTACACACTCTCTGGTGTAAATGGCTTGTCTGATTGATCAGTTGGGTGACGATATACTTAACCATGTTAAGGCGGCGCCGAAGGGAAACACTTCCTTCCTTGGCACATCATAAGAGCGACTTTCGTGACAAACAACCGGGCTTCCGATCGATACATTTGTGTAAACAGGATTAATGCACATAGTACACGTAAGAAGATACAATACATTTTAAAGCATGTTTCCTATTTAGTAAACAAATATGGCATCAGAGTAAACAAACAGTTAGGCAGGTAAACAATGGATTGTCTTGTGACGAGTGAGATAACACTCAGTAGTGCAGATAACTATTTGTTGACAAATGCTGTGATAAGTTTTATAACTATATAGCTGTTGTGCCTCTTGCGTGAGCTAAAATCTAGCAGGTAATCTATCTTCTACTCGTACATCTTCTATAATAATTATACTAAATAAAAAAACGAGCGAGCCTTAGTAGTCGCATGATGTGTAACATCTGACATCTCGCCTTGGTAAAAAGCAAACTGAGCAGCGACAGAAACTAACCTCAAAATGTAAAAAACCTAAATACTGAAATATTTATTCGAATAATAATTATTAGTCGAAATTTGATCCGCTCTACTTAATTAATATAGCTACCCCTATAGCTATACCTATATATATATAGCTATACCTAATTTATATAGTACTTACTAATTACATGCTAATAAAACATGTACTTACTTTTTTCATGCTCACTTCCTGTTACTCGTACACACTTCCGTCCCTTTTCACTAAATCACTCCTACAGAAAGCTAGAGGAAAGTTGTTACACGTCAAAATTAAATGCAGTTCGTTCGTTGGTTAGCGCATCACTTGAGAACGGCTGGACCGATGTGGCTATTTTTTATATTTTATAATGTTCGTATTATTCCGAATTAGGTTCTTACGGAAAGTAAAATTGAAAAAGTTTCCCGGAAAAATTTCAAATTTGGGAAAAACCTCCTTTTTTGTATGCATTATTGAAAAGAGACGTTCACGAAAGTGTTTAATAGAAAGGGAAAAATAATTATATTGCATAGAAATGAATAAATAAAGACTATGTGCGTTTTGTTTGTATTAAAACACTTTTCACTTTTTCACAAAAACGGGCGCCTGAAAAAATCAGATTTAACGATAATCGAGTAGCATAATAAATAAGCTTTCTACTATGGTACATCACATTAGCGTTTAAAAATCTTCGGAATATTATAGCACTTTTGACCTCTCCTTTGGACAGAATAACGTCTGACGGGTCAGCTAGTTTAAAAAAAAAGTGTGCGATCGGGCAAGCCCCGTCAGGAACGCAAAGTTCCTTCTCACGTATGATTTAACGAAAACAAAATTTTCGCACGCGCCATCTTGGATTTACATTTTGACATCACCGTCGACTTTAGCACCCTCGAAAACTATGAAAGCGATACCCATGAAGAAAAATTTGAAAATTTTCGCAGTCACCATCTTGGATTTTCATTTTGACCAAATTCACACTTTCTCTCTCTGAATGTGTGAATTAGAGGAAGACAGTGGCAAGTATGAATGCTTTTCTCGTAACGATTTCTGCCAGTTTACTCCTACCGCTAGCCGCGTTAAAGAACTTCGTTCCAAAAACACAAAACATTGGATATCTGATTCTAGAGTTATATGCACACTTAACAAATAGACAGACAGAGATGTTACATTTTATAATATGGAAAGATATAGCTAACAATTATAACAATTAACGATTGCTATAATTGAATACATTGTAAATAGGTAGACAGACGCTCAATCCCAGTCTTTCATAGGATCTATTCGATCTTTAATAATTAAACGTTTGACAACGTTAATGACTGCATTGTTTCAGTTCATAAGATACTCAAATGGCTTCCAAATGGGTTGTGCACTTATGACGAACAGTAGGTAATTAAATAATAATTATACTTAAAGCTGAAGAGGTTGTTTGTTTGATCGCGCTTGTCTCTGGAACTACCAGTCGGATTTGGAAAATTATTTTTTCAT
Source organism: Tiliacea citrago (assembly GCA_963921375.1). Taxonomy (NCBI): domain Eukaryota; kingdom Metazoa; phylum Arthropoda; class Insecta; order Lepidoptera; family Noctuidae; genus Tiliacea; species Tiliacea citrago. The sequence continues at coordinate 28,245,766 of OY992780.1, forward strand.
TTGTTAGCGCAATTCTCGAGGAAGGTTATAGACTATTATATAACATCACGCTACGACACTTAGGAGCCGAGCAAAATAAAAAACGCTAAGCGAAAGCGAAGTCGCGGGCAGAAGCTAATATAGCGAATAAAATGTACCTACCAGTAATTCCTTTATTTGTGTAAACAAATAACAAACCTGAAAGCATCAAAGCACTAAAAGAAATCAAGACTCCGCTGGGACTCACTGCCTGCGGGAGCACTAGCGTCGTTTGTGGTTACTTTATTTATAATCACACACAAGTAACATAAAGTTCATAGGTGTCGGCTATACTCGCATGTCTAATATAACGCAGTTTACACGTAAACAGTAATTGTTTGATTTATTATATCGCGTGCAAAAGTATGAATTCATTTACTTAATCGTAATTCTTATTTCCATGAAACCCTTTGTTAAAACAACCTGCTGAGTGGCCCTAATCTTGAGAATATCGTGGTAATTGTTTCTCAAGGCTACTAATGTGCGGGGCTGGCCATTTGTATTGATATTGGCAGCTTATTATCCATATCACGTACCTTCACATGTCTACAGGTTTACTAGTAACTCGACGTATTCCTTGCAGGACGTCATAATATGGTTAAAATGCAATAAATTAAGCCACCTAATGTTCTACCGAAGTTCAGTAGTTTTTGAGTTAGTTCGATTTTTAGTTTTTTTTTATAAAAATCCCAGATTAAATCATTTGGAGCCAAGGTAACTAAATTGTATACCTAAACACTTTTAAGTTTTGCCTTCCATTATACTACCGTGTAAACATAATTTTACCAGGGTGCGCCCGCGCCAGCCGTGCCACGCCACTCGTGGAGGTTTTTTAATGCACCGCAATCAATTTAATTTAAACCGTCTATCATACCATCAGGTCTGTATTCCTGAAGGGTTAGGCAGAGGATAGTTCATCCACATTTCGCCAGTTATGTTTATGTCCCATGTAACAGGGGGCGAGCCTATTGCCATCAACCGGGCACAAATCCAGACTCAAACTCCGGGTTGCTACTTAGAAATTTCAGATGGAAAAACCCAATACCAATTTGCCCGACCCGGAAATCGAACCCAGAGGGTCTACTCCGAAGCGCTAAACCGAAGTATCGGCCTCTTCTACTGTCTTTTGTTTTTTTTTTCGCCGTATTCAGCGATAGTTAGCTTGTGGTTAGCCTAGTAAAGAAACGACCGAACATTCGGCGGATACTTCGGTTTAGCGCTTCGGAGTGGACCCCCAGGACTTTGTGCTCAGCTGTAGTGCTTGCAATCACTAGACCGACGAGGCAGCCAAACCGTGTGACATTGGTATAATTACGATGTTTATCAAAGTGTCTTGGATGGGAGTTCCTTATGATAAAAACATAAATTATTTGGGTATTTGAAACTCTGTTCGTGGCATGCCTCAACGTGCTAAACCTCAAGTAAATGTTTACAAGCCAGGAAGGTCAACACTACTTTGGATGACGTAAAAAGGAAAAAATGCGTGCAATTGATTTTCAATTGCAACAATATCCACTGTTGTGCACGTGAAGCGTAACTCGATAGATCCATTGGTATAGGAATTGTCTATAAATAAGCATTTAAGTACATGTATCCGTCACGCCAGTCGTCCGCAAAGGGGGCAGTATAGCACTCAGCGGTAGCGGTGGCATCAGAGTGTAGCGCTACGACTTGTGCTGAGACTGGTTTCATTTTAGGCTGTACTGCATAGCTCTTTTTAGGGTTCCATAGTCAACAAGGAACCTATATTTTCGCTTGTCCGTCTGTCTGTCTGTCCCCAGCTTAGCTCAGAGACTCTTAGTACTAGAAAGCTGTAATTTGGCATGAGTGATGTCCGTGACTACCGCAGGACCACGAACGCCAATCGCTTCCATATTTGGCAAATAATTAGTGCTCAATTGGTGCTAATTAGTGCTCGAACAACAGAATTGGTGCTTTAGTAGTTTTCGAGAAAATCGACTTTGAAGGTGGTCCTGCGGTAGTCACGCTCACTTCAGCAGGACCACCATGAGCGCAGAAAAAGGGGACATGCTACAGCTTAGTGCCCTTAAATGTCATTCATTTCGTAACAAAAACCGAACTGAAACATTCTTATTTACCGAGAAATCAACGACGATAACTTTCGCGCGCTCGTTCAGCAGGACCACGACTTTGAATGTTGATTCCAAGTTTCAGGAGCTAGTCGCTTTCCTCAAACCTACATAGAAAATTAGTGCTCTGCGAGATAAAATCGATACCCAAAATTCAAAATTACTACTCCAGTAGTTTACGAGATATACCATACCATTGGTGGGGTGGCGGTAGTCACGGTGTTAAATTTTCATTTAAAGATTTCCCTATTAAAAACTCTGTGATTTCTTCCCAAATTTATACAAAAATTAGTGCTCCTAAAGAAGTAATAGTGTACAGAAATTCAGATTCCCAAGTGTTGTATTTTAAGAGAAATTGGCTTTCATTACTTTGCCATACTAAATCTCCGCGTATAACCCGACCAAATTAAGTTGTCAAAGGTATTGAGCTGTTTATGAGATGTACACTCATGCACATAAATTGATGGATGTCGGAATAGTAATAAAAACAGTTCAATATCTATCATTTTTATACAAACTGTTTACCTAGGTACATATTAAGTAAAAAAAAATAACCTGTCGTTACCCATGGCCTGTGATGCCTTTGTTAATGACGTGGGTAGGTAGGTACTCGAATAATTATTTTTCAGTATTGTAAGTACCTAGCTTTTGTGTTGTTACATGAATATCATTAAAGAGCGATAGGTATTTCTTATTTATTTCTTTCCTACTAATTTACCGTTGCTGCAAGCAGTACCTATCATCAATACCATTAATAATATGTTGCTAATAACGCATACTCGTATAATGTAGATATTTATCTATATAATGATATATGAATATTATAAAAGTACTAGGCAGACTTCACACAAACTCCTTCAAGTTAAGTCTCAATTAAGAAGACTTTATTTATAACAATTGGTCCTTAATTAAAATATACAAGCTAACTCTAAAATATGTATAGAGTGGTAGATAGAGAGAGAGAGAGCGCTGGTCGGATGGCACAGCACGCCAGTATTAATGACATCATCCGTCGGGCTCTTGTCACCAGAGTGCGAGCTGTTTTAGAACCCAATGGCTTAGTGTGCGACGATGGGAAGAGGCCAGACGGAATGTCCATAATGCCATGGAAATTGGGTAGGCCTTTGGTGTGGGATGCAACCTGTGTCGACACCCTCGTGCCATCCCATCTTCCTGGTACGGCGGGTTGTACTGGGGCGGCTGCTGCAGGAGCAAAAAACCTCAAATGGCACAAATATAACAACCTTATTGGGAACTATATGTTTGAGCCATTTGGGGTTGAAACACTAGGGCCTTGGGGTCCGAGTGCTCATCAAGTATTTCGGGACATCACCAAGCGGTTGGTCGACTCTTCACGTGACCAGAGGGCTGGCCTATTTTTAGCCCCAAAGAATCAGTATTGCCATCCAACGCGGCAATGCTGCCAGACTTTTGGGCACTTTTCCCATTGACAGTGATGCGGACGAATTTTTTTGATGCTCAATGCGCACTTCCCCCCTTTTAATTATTTTATTATATACCTACTTGTACATACTATTAAGTGGACTAGATCATTTTACTGTAATCCAAGTATAATCTGAAAATAAAAATAAGTTACTATTCTAAATACGTTCTGGTAAGTACGTACTAATTATTTTAAGTATTTAATAAATATAGATTGTGTTATTACATGCACTGTATCTAGGTATACTTACATAGGATGTTTTCAAAAAACGTAAGTCAAGACACGTTCAAACTTAGATCAAGTGGATCTATGTTATAATTCACACAAAGTAATTATGTATCTTCATATCACAGGGCTCATTTTAAGTTCTACTCAGTTAAAACAAACAAAAAACAAAACTAGTTAACTGACAGATTCAGAAGATTTTGAATCTTATTTTTATCTTGTCTATGGTACAAAACATTTTTTTGTGGCATGGCGCGCAGTTTATTATTACCAAAGTAAAGCGTTCGCGAAGCGTGTCGTGGTACCTACATCGAGTTCTTTTTTTATTCGTTTATTAAGGTATCACAGGCCATGGGTAACGATAGGTTATTTTTTATTCTTAACATGTATCTAGGTACACAGTTTGCATAAAAAATATAGATAATGAACTGTTTTTATTACTATTCCGACATCCATCAATGTATGTGCACGAGTGTACATCTCATAAACAGCTTAATACCATTGACAACTTAATTTGGTCGGGTTATACGCGGAGATTTAGTATGGAAAAGTAATGAAAGCCAATTTCTCTTAAAATACAACACTTGGGAATCTGAATTTCTGTACACTATTACTTCTTTAGGAGCACTAATTTTTGTATAAATTTGGGAAGAAATCACAGAGTTTTTAATAGGGAAATCTTTAAATGAAAATTTAACACCGTGACTACCGCCACCCCACCAATGGTATGGTATATCTCGTAAACTACTGGAGTAGTAATTTTGAATTTTGGGTATCGATTTTATCTCGCAGAGCACTAATTTTCTATGTAGGTTTGAGGAAAGCGACTAGCTCCTGAAACTTGGAATCAACATTCAAAGTCGTCGTCCTGCTGAACGAGCGCGCGAAAGTTATCGTCGTTGATTTCTCGGTAAATAAGAATGTTTCAGTTCGGTTTTTGTTACGAAATGAATGACATTTAAGGGCACTAAGCTGTAGCATGCCCCCTTTTTCTGCGCTCATGGTGGTCCTGCTGAAGTGAGCGTGACTACCGCAGGACCACCTTCAAAGTCGATTTTCTCGAAAACTCCTAAAGCACCAATTCTGTTGTTCGAGCACTAATTAGCACCAATTGAGCACTAATTATTTGCCAAATATGGAAGCGATTGGCGTTCGTGGTCCTGCGGTAGTCACGGACATGCATGAGTGTACTATTAATCACGCCGACAAAGTGGTAAAATAAAATCTTGAAACATTTTTTTTGCGGTTCCTCCCTTGCACGAAAGGTGGGGGCGATATATTTTTTTCTCGTCTACCCCATGGTATCATTGAATAGCCTGTTCAAAAATATTGAGAGTCTGTGAAAACCATTTTTCGATTCAGGGATCCGTAATATTAAATTAATTTGCGTAATATTATGCTTTAATTTTTTGTCAGAGTCAAGTGTCCTGCCCTGCCAGCTAAATGGTTGTTTCAGAATATCTGAAAAAATTAAAGTAAAAGGCAGTAGTTTAACAGCGTGCCGGTTTAATGGCGACATTAATTTAACCCACGTATATGGTTTCGCGTTTCCGTTTTATTAAGATATTTTAATTTAATTAAACGTTTTTATTTATTGATTTATTAACAATTTACTAAAATGGCATCTTAGAGCAACCTGTACTCAAAGAACTGTAGCGCAGAGGTTTTAGTCAGTAAAAGTCTGACACCCAGCCCGAAGCGGGAAGTCTGTCCCGCTCCGCCCAGAGCGGGAGAAGCTATTTGATAAGCCATCCAAAAAAAAGAGGTTATTTGCCGGAATCACGGATCATAACAACGCATCAATGAAATTAAAGGCTCTTACACACTCACGCGATATCGCGGGCGCGACAGGCACCGACAAAGACAATTCCTTTGTCGGTGCATGTCGCGCCCGCGATATCGCGTGTGTTTGTAAGAGCCTTAAAGCGAAAAAAGCGCCTTATTCACGATATATTCCCGCTGTACGTCCGCTCAAGGCCGCGTGTGCATGTTTTTGTGAATATTTCCTCAAAAGTCGCCTTCCTACCTATTGTTTTATTTATTTATTTTTGTGTAATTAGTATAGGATTTAGATTAAGGTACTGCGATACGAGAAAGACGCTTTGATTTGTTGTCGTTAGTTTTCTACCTAGTAGGTACATCTTCTGCGACAAGGACGGTTTTATTTGTATTATTAGTGCTTGTGTAAACCTGTGATCGTGAATTCGTGATGTCTTGTTATTAAAGACGACGTCTACGCGGAAAACATTGACGTAGTGAAACAACTACGCCTTCGCATAAGGAACGCGCTTGAGAAATTTAGGGAAATTTTCAAAAAAGCGGGATAACATGAAACGCCATTTAGCCCTTTGTTTCCTCCAACGCGGTGGTCACATTGAGAACTTGAAAGTTTGAAATAAAGACAATTTCCTAATAAGTGATTACGCACCTCCGCGCTGCACTCGGGATCGGACCGATCGTACAACGCTTTGATTGGAGCGTGCGAAACGAGACGTTGCCGCTCCGAGTAGAACGTATGCCAGAGCCAGCCTAGCTCCTGCCAGGGTTACGAGCCTGTCCGAAAGGGATATCGGGGCCCTGGCACACAGGCATCTGAAGGAACACGGGTGGGTTTTAGTCAGTAAAAGTCTGACACGCCCTCCCGCTCCACCCAGAGCGGGGAGAAGTTATTTGATAATTTCCCACACAAAAAACTAAAAAAAAAATGCCACAGGGATCGGGCCTGGGGCCGCATCTGTGGGACATCGGGTACGACTAGGTGCTGCGCGCCGACCTCCCTAGTGGCGTCAGCGTAGTCTGCTACGCTGACGACACGCTAATCCTGGCACGAGGGAGTTCGCATCAGGCGGCGGCCGAACTGGCGGCACGTGGGGTTGCGACAATCGTCTTTAGGATTCGGCAATTGGGACTCGAGGTGGCTTTGCACAAGTCCGAGGCCATGTGTTTTTATGGTCCTCGGAACGCGCCACTGTCGGGTTCCCAGATAACGGCGGGAGGGGTTCACATCGGCGTCGAGTCGACGATGAAGTACCTGGGACTCGTCCTCGACAGCCGGTGGAACTTCGTGGAGCATTTTCGACGTTTGGCTCCCAGACTGGAGCGGGCCGGGGCTGCTTTGAAGCGGCTCCTGCCCAATCTAGGGGGTCCAAACGCCTCCTGCCGGAGGCTCTACGCGGGGATCGTGCGGTCCATGGCCCTTTACGGGGCACCGGTGTGGGCGCGTTCTTTAAGGCTGCGACCAGCCCAGCGGTTGAACGCGTCCCAAAGGGTCATGGCCATCAGGCTGGTACGGGGTTCCTGCACGGTCTCCCGTGAGGCGGCGATTCTCCTTGCCGGACTGCCGCCATGGGATGGGGATTTTGCTCCGAATATATTGCACCGATTTAGTTGAAATTTCGTACACATATATGGATTTCTGTGACCCCAAACACGGCGTGTAACGTAAATAAATTCGTCCATCTACGGAACCCTCCATTGTACGTGGTCCGACACGCACTTGGCCGGTTTTTTTGTACGTCCTTTTGCTATGCTGTGTGGTAACAAATAAATGTATCTATTTTCTCTCTTTGTTCCCATCTCTGTAATGACCTGGATGCTACTATGACAATCCGCCCTGTAGTTTAGAAGAACAACGCTGTAACACATACAGACACAATTAGCGACTTTTACTAAGTGGTCTTTCGCTTATGTTTCAAATTGAAACTATAAAACAAAGAAGACAGTAGCAAAACTATGTTATGCATTGTTCTGTCATTGTTCGCTTTTTCAATTAATGTACATTTGCGAAGTAGTTATGAGATGTGCCGTGGGAGAAAGTCATTTGAGAACTTTTTCCTTGTTATGAAAATGGTATGACGGCCGGCAGTTCGGCACTATAGCACTAACGCAGTAACAGTAAACCACGAACGTTGGTTTTAGTATAAATAAGCCTAGGCCGAACTTAGGTACGATACATTTTAGTTCATTTTAATTCATTTACCTAATAAAAGTTTTTACGCACAATATTGAGTGATTTACCATGTTATTTTAAGACCATAGACTTCTTATAGGTTTTACTGTAATCTATATGTAAAGAACTATTTTCTGTATTTTCTTCTACGTTTAGGCTCAGTAGTTTCGGAGATAAAGGAGAGAAATGGTAAATTTTCATTGATTTTCTTAAATAACTTTATGCAGCATCGTAAGAGCCTGTTTCACTGTATCTGAATACTTCCGCCACAATACTCATCGAAAAAAAAATAAAAATGGTGAACAGGAACTTAATCCTAGGTGGTGAAACAGCCGATCTAACATAACATCACGCCTGTAATCCCCGAAAGGTTAGACAGAGGTTCACCTAAAGCAGGGTACACCCACATTGCGCCAGTTATGTTTAAGTCCCATGTAATAGGGGGCGAGCCTATTGCCATCAACCGGGCACAAATCCAGACTCCGGGATACTGCTGAGAAATTTCAGATGGAAAACCCAATAACACTTTTCCCGACCTGGGAATCGAAACAGCAGATTTATTCTGTAAAACAATGTCGTGTCCGTAATAACTTGGTGAAGTAAGCTAGTCAATAGTGTCAATCTCAAAGGACCCATTAAACCTAAGTTTTCACGGTAAGATTTTTAAAGAATAGACCGGCGTGGTCCTTAGTGTAGTTGGTATTAATAAACACTAACTTATATGTCGGTGTCCAAGCAAAAAGGGTCCAGTACCCCAAGTGTAAGTTTGCAAGAGAGTAAACGTAACCAGCGCGTTTGCGTTAAGATTTTTATTCTCACCCTTATAGTCTTAGCATTATGATCTATCGGTCAAATTTTAACGCTAACGAAATAGTTACGTTTACTCTCTTGCAAACTTACGCTTGGGTTACTGTTCTCGGCATTTAGTTTCCGAGATATACGCAGTTTTGTAAAGTTGGGTGAAAAACTGCATTTCGCGATTTTAATTGATTAATTAATGCTCAATTATCTACAAGTTCATATAGTACATGACTTTATACATAATATGACGTTTCTAAGTACCAGAAATTTGAAGAGAAAAGCTTAGTAAAAAGGTACCAGCGGCATGTCAAAATTTGAAAATGCTTTTCCTCAAATCAAACCTTTTCAGAGTTTCAAATTCAATTGTGTGATTTAAAAAAAAATGTACCATATTTTTAATCCTTATTTTTTAATTGACTATTCTAGATACCGAATCTAGTCTTAACTCATTACCCCCTAAGGGACCCTTTATGCTTGGACGCCCACATACCTATAGTTAGTCCAGTGATTCAACCCAACCTCTTCTATCCTAAAACATCTTCAGCTGTTCAAGATTGAAAGAGGTGACCTATCACAGCTCAGTTCCATTAGCCATATCATATCTTTTGCAATGAAGTTTGACGTCGCCATTATAATTATCTCCAGTTAAGGATGGAGCCAGTTGATAAGCAACCTGTAGTGAAAGCAGCCGGGTGTAGCGACATCAATATTTAAATTATAAGTACGTTGGGTTAGTGGTCGCCAGTGCTACTGCTGAACATAAGGTCCGCGGTTCGATTCCTAAGTCAAAGTGTTATTGGGTTTTTCTATCAGAAATTTCTCAGTAGCAGCCTGGAGTCTGAATTAATGCCCGGTTCATGGCAATAGCCTTGCCCCGTATTACTATGGGACTTTAACTAACTCGTGAAATGTGGGTGTACATTATACGAGTATACAGTGTGGAAACTTTCAGCGGGGCAGTAAGGGGAAGTACCTTATCCGTTGCAGCTACGCGAAAATGGTCTTAGGAGACTATCCTTATCTTTTTGAGAAATTTTGATCTGCATTCACAGATTTTGAAAAAAATGTACAGTCAGCAGGAAAATAAGCAATTTTCACAAAAACTTTATTTTATGCCAATCGATCCTCTTTCTTATAAGGATCAAAAACCTCTATTGGACCAATTAAGGTTTGAGAACTAGAAAAGTCATAAATCGCAAAACACTTTTCCCATACATTTCGTAGGAAATGAGACTCGAACTTACATTTTTTACCATCGATAAACTGGCCGCTACAAAAAAGACTGATCGAAAAACAAATACAAAAATTATAACTTCTACTTTGGGTATTATTTCACCTTAAAATTAAAAACTTGAAACTTTACATTTGGACTCACCTAGAAATTTTACTTTTGTGCTCTAAGTTATGAAGTGTTGAGAATGGTAACTGTTTTGACGATAGGTTTATTCCCTTTACTACAGAGTGGGTAGCAGCTGATAATGTGCTAAGATTAATTCCATAGAGAATCGTGGTAAGTAAATCTTTGAGATCCTGAACACTGTTGTATTCCTTTTTATAAAGTTCCATTTTTAAATAGCGCCACATAAAAAGTGTAGACGCGTGAGATCTGGACTGCGAGGTGGTCACGTTAAAGGACCATCATTATGTTTGTACGAGGGCTGCACTAAAAGTATCGGGAATGGAATATTTCCACTGTTCCTGTCATATTAAAATCTTTTTAATTGAAAACTCCTTGGTTTTAAAAATCGAATACCATTTATTTATTTAAAAAAAGATTCTCGGTCTTGTCACAAGGTTTTGTTAAACTTGTTTAGTCGTTGAGAAATGGAATTGACTCGAGAAAATTCAAGAGCGATGATTTATTATGACTTTCGAACTGGTTTAACACAAAAACAGTGTGATGACCGGATGATTTCTGCATTTGGTGATGAAGCCCCATCCAAAACCACAATTTATCGCTGGTTTGCTGAATTTCAACGTGGACGTGTCAAGCTCAGTGATGATCCCCGTCAAGGTCGTCCAAAAACTGCAGTCACCCAAGAAAACGTTGATGCTGTGCGTAAGCTGATTGAGGAAGATCGACATGTGACATACCGCGAAATTCAGGCAACTTTAGACATTGGCATGAGTCAAATACAAATAATCTTGCATGAACAATTAGGTGTAAAAAAGTTGTTTTCCCGATGGATACCGCATTCGCTCTGTGAAGAGCAAAAAGCGGCTCGCGTTACTTGGTGCGTCAGAACTCTCGAAAGATTCCACGCAGGATCCTCAAATGCTGTATACAACATTGTATCAGGTGACGAATCCTGGATATACGCGTACGAACCCGAAACAAAAAACCAGTCTCGAGTTTGGGTGTTCAAAAATGAGTTAAAGCCAAAAAAAATTGTTCGTTCACGGAGTGTTGCAAAAAAAATGGTGGCCACGTTTGTCTCCAAAACCGGCCATGTTACGACTATTCCTCTTGAGGGACAAAGAACGGTTAATGCAGAATGGTATGCTAGCATTTGTTTGCCACAGGTCGTTTCTGAACTCCGTAAAGAGAACTGCAACCGCCGCATCATCCTCCATCACGACAATGCGAGTTCTCACACCGCGCACAGAACAAAAGAGTTTTTAGAGCAAGAAAACATAGAATTATTAGACCATCCGCCGTACAGCCCCGACCTAAGCCCTAATGATTTCTATACTTTCCCTAAAATAAAGAATAAATTGCGTGGACCATTTTCGCGTAGCTGCAACGGATAAGGTACTTGCCCTTACTGCCCCGCTGAAAGTTTCCACCCTGTGTATCTGCTCAACCCTTCGGGGAAATAAGGCGTGATTTTTATGTTAAGTGCGTTAATGCTCTTGGACAATTTCCCTGACTGTGCCTATTTTTTTTCTAGTGCTTGAAGTTTGATGACGTGTCGAGTTTTAAAGGCTCTTACAAACACACGCGATATCGCGGGCGCGACATGCACCGACAAAGGAATTGTCTTTGTCGGTGCCTGTCGCGCCCGCGATATCGCGTGAGTGTGTAAGAGCCTTAAAGCTGTACCGATAGAGATAATTTTTTGTAAGGAGATTTAATGTATATTATGACCCAGAAACTGGTTATCAAAAACCTTAGCTTGTAAATGTGTTTGTAACGCTTTCACGCTAAAACGGCTGTACGGATTTAGATGAAACTTGGCACATGAATAGACCATGACCTGGGGAAGAACATAGGCTACTTTTCATCCTGACCTAGACGAAGTTACTGGCAACAGCAAGTTTTGTATATACCATCGCTCACTATAGGCGGGCCGCATCGCAATTTATTGTATTGATATGTGTTGCGCTGCTCTCTCCATTGGGCTAGCCTTTTTCGCAAATAACTATGAAGTCAACTTCTGGTCTAACCGGATCCAGCTGAAAACCAGTGTTCTACATGGAGGGACTGCCTATCTGACCTACAGGTACTGGGTAACACGATACCCCTTGGTAAGACTGGTTGTCTTATCAGTTACTCGGGCATCTGACTTCGTTAGCGTAGATTTTATCCCTCGTTTAACCGTATTTGGTAATACTGTATTTGGGGACGCGGCCGTCCACCGGCATGGCAGTTAAGTCATGCGCGACGCCATTGTTTACAACGGACAGAATGAGTTCTGGTTCTGTTGTGTCAATGGAATAACTTTCGTTTGTTCACTATTATCATGATAATAATATAGATTGAATGCCTCACTGAACTACTTTTAAAATCGACTACGTATGTTGAGGAACATGAGTTTCGAGTTCTTTATTGGGATTATTTGGCATAAAGAACCCTCTCTCTCTCTCTGTAAAGACAATCTCGAAGTCAATCTTGTCGAGTTCTCTCTGAGAAGACTCTGTAACACCGATTTTACCTTGATGTAAAATTAATTTATGTTTCTGTTTATTTGTTCGTAGAGTGCCTATCAGTTAATTGCTGTTTACGAAATTGCTTTCGTTTTGATATTCGAACATGAACACTTTTGACCTTACGCGTAGTTTAAAAGGGTGCACTCTGAAGTTGGCAACGTTGCAAATAACTGTCAAATATTTCGCTGTTTTGATTGATTTGTTTTTTAATTTTACTAAATTAATTATGAAATATAAGAATAAGAATCATTTATAACTCTGTAGTCCATACAAATATTGACTATTAATTGAAATAATATTGAATACATGCTTTTTTGACTCCTAAAACTAAATTTTTGTTTTATGAATGCACCTTCTTAACGTTTTTAACGGTTAAAATAAAAAATTGTCATTGTACTAGGGTGCTGATTGACATTTTATCATAAAACCGATTAGACTCGTTTATAATTATTTAGCAAATATCATTTGTCGCCAATGACACTTCAGTCGCGATTCCCAGTAACAAAAAGTGTATACTTAAATGCCTTTAAACTGACGGAACTAAGTGTAGGATAATAAAAATACTATAACTTCACGCCTGTAGTCCTCAAAGGGGTCGACCCCCTCCTCGGGGGGGAGTCTTTTGCCATAAACCGGGCACACATCTAGACTCAATACTTAATATATTTATTGCTTCCACATGTGAACTTAGGGTGGTAAGTTTTTACAAAATATGGTCATGGTGGACCCTGTCGGGCACAGCAAAAGTAGGAGAGAGGAAGAGGGATTTTACTCCGGACTGCTACTGAGAAATTACTGATGGAAAAACCCAATAACACGTTACAAACAACAATAAAAATGATAGTTTGGAATACATATATTCTTGACTTCTTACCTCTTGCATCATTACGTATCTTACCATTTCTTAGAACTGTCGCAGTGGTTAATGTAAATATTTATCATTTGTTTGTATGAGATGACAACTTGAAAGTAATTTTTCGAGGTAGCGTCACACTGCATAGGTTGAAGAAAACTTGACGGCTTTAGATCACCTTTATAAACAGACTACCTGAGCCGTGCCCACTTTGTTGGGCGGAAAGTCTTTTAATTTTTCGGATTAATATATAGCCTATGACACACACAAATAACGTGGCTTTCTATGGGTAAAATAATTTTCTAAATCGGTTCAGTCGATCCAGAGATCTCTTCAACCTCACAACACAACAACTTTACATAGTTCGATTACAAACATTTTCACGTTGACAAGGTAACATTTTTTTAAAGAAAATTCACGTTGGTACTTGTCCGGATTTGAACCAGTTGAAGTACCTTTTTTAAATGTTTGTTGCCGATGTCCATTACGCCGATAATCTACTCAACGCCATGGGCGTTGTTGAACTGTCATAATAAAACCGATTGTCTGTAGGAATGCGTTATGCAATTTGGGTGTTCAAACATGTCACATCATAATCACACGCATACGGTCTACTTAAATTGCTATTTACCATAACCACATAAACCATACGCTTGTCTTCTTTGGCCTGGCGAGATATTAACTAATGTGTTATCTACAACTTATGTTCTCCTAGTACCTACACATCAGGTGCATAAACACTAGCGCCTAGTTATCTGTAACGGATACTGTTTTCTAGCGGATATGATGGAAACCTAAATATAGCTTGTACCTATTGTTGCATTATTAATCAAACTATTGCATCTGCAAGCAATTTGTTCGTAATGACAGGAAGAGACAGCGCTGTATAACATCTAGGCGTTGAAAAGAGACGAGGTCTCGAGTGCCATCATTTAATCATCCTAGATATACTCCAGCTTTTCTGCAAAATAATTGACAGGTAGACATACCTGTCAATTATTTTGCAGAAAAGCTGGAGTTTTATCAATTGCGTAATGGTGGAAATTATTGTGGTGTTAATTGCTGTTCGACTGTTTTTTTTAAGCTCTAACGATGTTGTCAATGTTTCTATTTTGTCCTGAATCTTATGATTATCGCTGAGCGCAGATTTCTATTTTATTATTATTTAAAAGTAAAAAAGAACTTGCAAATAACATGAATAAAATTATGCAAGTATCCAACTGAACGTGGAATCAAAATTAACGTATTTATTAAACACAAAGTAACACACCTCAAGTTATGTTCACAAATGAGCCAAAAGCCTTGCCTGCATTTGCTATTTCATCATTAGTACCTTCAACCTTGCATTAGCACATGCAGCGTCATGCTCTGCTACTTGGCGAAAATACAATGGTCATAATGTCTTCTTTATACTTATTTTTAACTTGTTCTAAAAATGATGTTTTACGAAGTAAACTTGAATTGTCGATCTAATAAATAATAGGTTGATGATAACTCTCATCTAAAAAAGAAGTAGCACTGACAATCTTCTTCACTTATATAGCGATTGTGATCTTACTAATGTGAACAGAACCTGGCAGGTGGCAGGCAACTCCTTTACCAAACATAGCCCTTTAAAAACGCATCCTTGAATTGAAAGTTCAAGATAATACGGCCATTTATAACTCTTTTTATCACCATTTTCCGCAGATACAGCGGCACCTACAGCGATTTCGGTGACTCAGATCCCGCTGCTGGGCGTGAACGGTTCTGGGATCCTGCATGTGAACCTCACGGGAACTCCACCCGTCAACCTGACTGATAATATGCCCAAAGTTAGCGACCCCATCGTGCCTGATGACAGTACGTATTAACCTATATATTTTAAATTAATATCTTATATCGGATCCGACACACGATACGCTCCAAGACGCAAATCGTTGACGTTTCCCAGACATCAGCAGAGCTCAAGTGGGACAGGGTTGGGCACGATTGCCGCATGTCAGATCTAATATCCAACGGCATCGCGACAGATCCTGGCGAATATGGCGGGACGAGCTTGAGGCTTATGTGCGGGATTGGGCCATATCGGCTCAGGATTGACTTGAGTAGCATAGCGAAAAGAAAGCCTTTGCTCTGAAGTAAGACAACAACGGGCTGTTTTCAGTTATTAATGTATTGGCCCGGCTCTTGTTCTTGGTATGTCTTGTGGAAAACCATGAAAGTGGTCTTAGATGGATACAGTGTAATCGTCCAGTACATTCTTGCGTTGAACGTTATGGTGGTGGGAACGCAGGCGGTGGCTTAATTTCCACACTTCACTTTTTTACCAGTTTACATAAAGCTGATATCAGACGCTTCACTCGAATGAATGTTCATTATTAGGGTTCCGTACCCGAAGGGTGCTAAACGGAACCCTATTTCTAAACCTCCGCTGTCCGTCCGTCAGTCTGTCAGCGGGCTCTCATGAGAGCCGTAATAGGTGGACAGTTGAGTTTTTCACTGATTGTGTATTTCTATTGCCGCTATAACAACAAATAATAAAAATTAAAATGGGCCATACTAGAAGCGCGTTTGTTTCGACCTTAATACGGTCTGGAACCTTTCGTGTGTGAGTCCGACTCGTACTTAGCTGTTTATGATGTGTAAAATCTTTCCTCTCGCTTTCTGTGGGAGTGATTTCGTGAAAAGGGACGGAAGTGTGTAACATGAAGTAACAGCTTGAGCATGTAATAAGTTAGTACTTTTTAATAGCATGGGATTAGTAAGTATTTTATATTTTTGTTTCATTTCACGTTCACACGACAATGACACCATTTTAGAGGAACAAGCCGTGTAGGTACCCGATGGGGTTTGCCACCGGCAAAAATTACGAACTTCCATACAAAGTTTCATCCCCTATTTAACCCATTAAGGGGGTGCATTTCCAAAAAGCAGGAAGTGATTTTGAAACTTCGCCCCCAGCAAAATTTTATGCTTATAGACCAAGCAGTTCTGTGTCAATGAATGAAATTAATTTAAGATTTTTATTCAGTAGATTGTTGATCTATGCGGAAAACCACCAGTACAGTGAATCTCGGGGGTACCTACATAGGTGTGCTCTAGCCACGCACGCTTGTTAAAGGACATCCTTATTAAACAGCATAAGGTCAGGACTATTCCACGATTTTGTAATAGTCATTATCGTATTCGTCTCCGGCCATCAAGCTGAAGTGGTCGAGGAATACACCCACTAACACACATGCTGGTATGCTGCGATTCAACAATATGTTGCACATAAACTGTTCAAATTAAATGATAAGAATCATTGCGAGTAACATACAGGGAGCGGCGAGTCCGGTGTCCCAATCGTGACCCTGCTACTTATCATTGCGAGTAACATACAGGGACCGGCGAGTCCGGTGTCCCAATCGTGACCCTGCTACTTATCATTGCGAGTAACATACAGGGAGCGGCGAGTCCGGTGTCCCAATCGTGACCCTGCTACTTATCATTGCGAGTAACATACAGGGACCGGCGAGTCCGGTGTCCCAATCGTGACCCTGCTACTTATCATTGCGAGTAACATACAGGGACCGGCGAGTCCGGTGTCCCAATCGTGACCCTGCTACTTATCATTGCGAGTAACATACAGGGACCGGCGAGTCCGGTGTCCCAATCGTGACCCTGCTACTTATCATTGCGAGTAACATACAGGGAGCGGCGAGTCCGGTGTCCCAATCGTGACCCTGCTACTTATCATTGCGAGTAACATACAGGGACCGGCGAGTCCGGTGTCCCAATCGTGACCCTGCTACTTATCATTGCGAGTAACATACAGGGACCGGCGAGTCCGGTGTCCCAATCGTGACCCTGCTACTTATCATTGCGAGTAACATACAGGGACCGGCGAGTCCGGTGTCCCAATCGTGACCCTGCTACTTATCATTGCGAGTAACATACAGGGAGCGGCGAGTCCGGTGTCCCAATCGTGACCCTGCTACTTATCATTGCGAGTAACATACAGGGACCGGCGAGTCCGGTGTCCCAATCGTGACCCTGCTACTTATCATTGCGAGTAACATACAGGGACCGGCGAGTCCGGTGTCCCAATCGTGACCCTGCTACTTATCATTGCGAGTAACATACAGGGAGCGGCGAGTCCGGTGTCCCAATCGTGACCCTGCTACTTATCATTGCGAGTAACATACAGGGACCGGCGAGTCCGGTGTCCCAATCGTGACCCTGCTACTTATCATTGCGAGTAACATACAGGGACCGGCGAGTCCGGTGTCCCAATCGTGACCCTGCTACTTATCATTGCGAGTAACATACAGGGAGCGGCGAGTCCGGTGTCCCAATCGTGACCCTGCTACTTATCATTGCGAGTAACATACAGGGACCGGCGAGTCCGGTGTCCCAATCGTGACCCTGCTACTTATCATTGCGAGTAACATACAGGGAGCGGCGAGTCCGGTGTCCCAATCGTGACCCTGCTACTTATCATTGCGAGTAACATACAGGGAGCGGCGAGTCCGGTGTCCCAATCGTGACCCTGCTACTTATCATTGCGAGTAACATACAGGGAGCGGCGAGTCCGGTGTCCCAATCGTGACCCTGCTACTTATCATTGCGAGTAACATACAGGGAGCGGCGAGTCCGGTGTCCCAATCGTGACCCTGCTACTTATCGCAAAATCGCGAATCGAGACTCGCGCACCGAGGGTTCCGTACTTCCGTGATTTCTGAAAAACTGCTATTTAGAGACATCTTTTTATTTTTCCTGTAAACTTTACATAAACTTCTATCGCATAGAATAATTTCAGATTTTTCTCTATGCACACTTTTTTAACTTTCGAATTTTTAAGACCCCGTTTCAGGCCCTGTTGCAAAAAAGTTTTTTTTTATTTTTATTTCTTGTTTGCAACATGTTAGGTAAACGTCATCTAAAACTATTCCAAATTTCAAGTTGATAGCATTAGTAGTTCTTGAGATATCCAGCTGTGACAGACAGACAGACTTAGTCTCACCATAAGGGTTCCATTTTACCATTTTTGTACGGAACCCTAAAAATTTAAACAATCCAGATAGTTTTGCTGGGTATCAGCACAAAGGTCCTCTTCCGAAGGCAACCGCAAACCGCAGAGACACGACTGGTTTCTATGTAGACTGATGCCATCTGCCGCAAACTAGTCTGGTGCTGTCACTGGCTGTCGCTAACAGAGCTACAAGACGTACTTTTTGTATGTGTGTCAAAAAGTTTAAAAAATAAAGAGTTACATGAATATTAGGAAATAGCTACCAGGTGCCAATATACAACAAAAAATAAAAACCCGCCAAGTGCGAGTCAGATTCGCGCACGAAGGGTTGCCGGGTCTAGTGATTATAATTATGTAAAGCCATATTTGTTACGGCCGCGAATCATATTTAGATCAACATACAACCTGTTACTGACCTGCAAATTACAAAAAACTTAATAAAATTTGAATTTTGCGGGCTACCTTAGCGCATCCCCCTTAACGATAAACGATATTTGTTTTGTAAGTAGAGATACAAGTAACACTTACACTTTAAAATATGAAGCTAGTTGCCCATTCCAAATAGTAGGTTCCTATGGAGAAGAACGGGCAAGAAACTCCAAAAACGGGCAAGAAACTCCAACCAGTCCAAACTTTAACCAGTCCAAACATTATATTAAAGAATGGAAAGAACCACACAGATTAGAGTGGACATGTTCAGTCAGTGCACGCACAAGTTCAGATGCGCGATATCTCATAAAAAGCCCTCCGTGTGGATGCGCTAAGGTAGCGCGCAGAAATCATATTTTCTTACCAATTTTTTAAATTATCTGTTCCAAATCCAATAGGCAATATGGGGCATTTAATACTCCTCCGTCTGTGTAATTTTCGTAGAACGGGGTAAGTACAAAGTTTTCGCTTCACGCATTAATATAATGTTATTGAACAGAAAAGAGCGAACAAAATTAATTATCAACGCCCCATGCGACACGCGTAACTAGAAGCCGTAAACCATAGTCAATTTAACTAGGAAAGCAATGCGTTATTAATTACTTTAGATTAATTTTAATTAATAATAAAATAATAATAAAATTTGCTTGGCTTTCGCGCAGTAGATTTGCGACTCTCTGTGTTGAGCCGAGCATTGAGAATCCAACAGAGTGCAACCCAGCGTGTCGAAAAAACACACTGTTGGATTTTGAACTCTTACTGCTAAGCAGAGCGGTCAGAATTTCCAATACCTACGCAAAAAAAAACGCCCGTGCGTACCTGGGCTAATACCGTGGCCTGCCATAGCACGCAATCGTGGTACCGACATCGACAGGGAAAATTATTAAGAGTTCTCAATTAGGATTCCCCATGTGATGTTGTTAATAAACACACATCTAACATTACAACTACATAAATTATACGGTGACTCGTGTATGGTCACTCGTGTACCTAATTGCGTAACGCAGTTTGAATCGGAATCGGAATGATTTTGAAGTATATTGCTAATCCATTGCTTCATAATAATATGTTAGAAAAAATTGTCTGCTCAACAACGTAAATAACGCAATGAA
Source organism: Tiliacea citrago (assembly GCA_963921375.1). NCBI lineage: Eukaryota > Metazoa > Arthropoda > Insecta > Lepidoptera > Noctuidae > Tiliacea > Tiliacea citrago. Next base: position 28,265,553 of record OY992780.1, read on the forward strand.
TGTTGTTGAACTGTCAAATTGAAACCGATTCCTACTGATAGTGTTTTACGCAATTAGCCCTCTGGGCGCTGATCATTCAGCCATTACGATTGATTAACACAGAATTTTGTTACTAAGATGCAAGAAAACTTCTTGGTCATCAATTCGGTACTTAGATTTGTTCCCCAATGTCATGCTATCATGAAAAAGTAATGCAACAAATCTAACTTAGTGAGATGTATTAATGATTTATCTGTTATAATCGCGAATCATATTTTGATCAAGATACAACCTGACACAGACCTGCAAATTGCAAAAAAAAACGTAAGATAATTTGAATTTCGCGGGCTACAGCTGCGGATCTAATCTACCTTGTTACTTGATAAACTAACTGCACTTAAGGCGCTGACAAGGGGCAAATGACAAAAGTAGGCTTGTCTTAAACAAAAAAAAATCCAAATCTATATAGTTTGTGGTAACGGAAAAAATATATGTTATTCTTGAACATATTTCTCAGAACTTGGTTGTTACCAAAACAAAACACGTTTAGAATAAAAAATCTCGATACAAATTAAGGGGGATGCACTAAGGTAGCCCGCGAAATTCAAATTTTATTACGTTTTTTTGCAATTTGCAGGTCAGTAACAGATTGTATGTTGATCTAAATATGATTCGCGGCCGTAACTAATCTGGCTTTACAGAATTATAATCATTAGCATTACAACTCTCTGAAGTTCATAAAATCCTACTGAATGATTCTTTCAGAAATAGTCATTCAATAGGATTTTACGAAGAGAGTTAGTTGTATTGCTGATTCTAATGATTATAATCCTGTAAAGCCATATTTGTTCCGGCCGCGAATCATATTCAGATCAACATACAACCTGACACAGACCTGCAAATTGCAAAAAACGTAATAAAATATGAATTTCGCAGGCTACCTTAGCGCATCCCCCTTAACGGTAAACTAACCCTTTACTTTGAGTTTCAATCCAAAATAACAAGTACGTCTTATTTGTATGCAGGACTTGGTTGTTTTTTATTTTCGATTACTCAACTCATTTTTGAGTAAATAGATAATTGCTTCATACTCGTATTTTGCAATAAATTACAAGCGTTGTGTCATCGCGCTTCTCTTTCTTTTGTATGCAGTCTCTCAGTGACCGCAGTCAGCTGTTGTCAGCGTCTTAATAATTAATTTTCTTTCTTACTTTCAGATCTTACTGATGTATTCAAAGAAACACCCGAAAGGATCCAGTCAGAACAGAACCTAGCGAATTTGACCTACGTAAGACATGACTTTAAATTATTTTTATATTTCCTTCTATCACCACCGGGTGCGTTCTATTGAAGTGGTGACGGCACAACATCCTGTGCTATCCTCATCATCATCTGCTCAGCCTTTTTGCAACAACTATCGGCTTCCAGTCTAACGGGATGCCGCTGAACACCAGTATTTTACATGGAGCGACTGCCTATCTGACCTCTTATCTGAGTTACTGGCTAATACGATATAACGATTTTTTTTTAAATCTTGTGCTGTATCTGCACGGGTGTTGTGGCGCAGGTTGGGGGAGGCCTATATTTCCAGGGTGGAAAATCCTCAGGGTCTGTCAGAAAAAAACGCTTATATGGCCAGCAGTGGACTACGTAAGACTGAGTTAATTGATTGTTATAAATAAACCTTTCGAAATAAATTCTTTAAACAACGGTGAAGACCGTATCAACCATAATCCATTGTGTAGTTTAGAAGAATGAAGCGGACAAACAGACATGAAACGCAGCTTTGTTTTGTGTTATTTCAGTATTTGGCTGTTATCAATAGGTACCTCTTTTCTAGCCATATAATTTTTCAGACAATCCATACATTTCTTTGGTCTTTACTCAGCCATCCATATAGAACTGTGCCTCCATTTAAATAAAGTATCTGCATCGTTTCCATCCCTGGGGTAATTATTCTGTCACAACTACTCTCTTGAGACAGAAAGAGTCTTGCCCAAAGATGGCAAACGGAACAGAAGACATTACAAAGGATTGGAAGACAAATTAAAGCTCACAGCGGGTCCAAATTGAGAAGAGTTTGCCAAGTAAAAGAACTAAGAGACATTCCATAAACTACTACTGAAAATACCACAATGCAAATGCAATGAAAGGCCTATTATTATTATTATCTGCATCGTTTCAGGACCACCACAACTTCTACAACAGCTCATTCATCGGCAACCAGGACTTCTTCAATGACTACTGGGCGAACATCTCCATTCATAAGGCAGAAGTCCACCAAGTGCTGAGCAACTCGCACCGGAGAGCAACTGTGAGTATAAGCTACTTTACAGACACCGATTACTAACTGTGTGCCCGATGGGATTTCCCAAAAAATACGAACTTCCATACAAACTTTCATCCGCTACTCAACCCCTTTAGGGGATGAATTTTCCAAAATCCACCATCGTTATATACGGAACTCTTGTGAACTATGTCATGCTTCTAGCTCAGTGGTTTAGGCTATGCGTTGTTTGTCAGTGAATTCAAGATTTTTATCAAGCTAGCTAGCTGACTCTACAGGCGTTGTCTTGTCCAAATTATAATTTCTTTTTGTGATTGTAAGTTCGTTCCTAGTTTTTCACGTAGTTAAAAATTGCCCTTACCATAAAAACCTAATTCAGACTATTACGAACATTTTAAAACAAAAAATAACCAAATCGGTCCAGCCGTTCTCAAGTGATGCGCTTACCAACGAACAGCATTTCATTTATAGATTAACACGTAAATATAATAACATGACATAACGCCTTAATTCCCCGCAGGAGTAGGCACAGGCGTACACCTACATTTCGCAAGCTCTAAGGCTAATGTCATGGGCGAGTCTATTGCCATCAACCGGGCACAAAGAGACAGAAACTGCAAAATTCTTAAATTGAAATCAAAGTCAAAGTCAAATTATTTATTTCAAATAGGCACATAAGAGGCACATTTGAACCTCAAAATTTACAAAAAAAATTGAGTTGATTCTAGTTGCCAAAAGGTAGTTTCGTATGGAGAAGAATGGGCAAGTAACTACACCGTTACTCTTTAAAAAAAAAAAAGTTTTACTATATTTTGTTTAAGATAATTAATTAGTATATGTGAGGACGATGCATCTAGAATAAAATTCCTATACCGCAAAAGGTAAAAAAAATGAAGCAATGACAAATAATTTATTAATGAGATAGATTTATTATTACCCGACTGCTCCAGAAGGAGGGTTATGTTTTTTAGAATTTATTATTGAGATGCGGAATGGGGCAGTCGGGGTAAGGCAAATCCCCGGGGCACGACGGCCTCAGCATTGAGCACCTGCAACATGCTGGCCCGCATATCTCTAGAGTCTTAGCAATGTTCTTCTCACTGTGCGTGAGCCACTCTTACCTGCCGTCAGATCTTATGAAGGCTGTGGTGGTAACTGTTGTGAAAAATAAGACGGGTGACCTTGCCGATAAAACAAACTACAGGCCTATTTCCCTAGCCACCATCATAGCTAAAGTGTTTGACGGTTTGCTTAACACACAGTTGGATAAATATGTAAGCCTGCACGATAACCAGTTTGGTTTTAGACCTCAACTGTCTGCAGAAAGTGCTATACTGTGTCTTAAGCATACCGTCAGATACTATACGGATCGTAAGACCCCTGTATATGCTTGTTTCCTCGACTTGTCTAGGGCCTTCGACCTGGTTGCGTATGATATTCTTTGGGATAAACTGAACAGTATTGGCCTGCCGCGTGAACTTGTGACTATGTTCAAGTATTGGTATACGCATCAGGTCAACAGCGTCAGATCAGGAACCGTATCAGCTTGAGTGTGGAGTGAGGCAGGGTGGATTGACCTCGCCAACCCTTTTCAACCTCTACATGGACGCACTGATCGTCGCGCTCAGCAGTCGGCATGTCGGCTGCCATGTTGATGGTGTCTGCGTCAACAACCTTAGTTATGCTGACGACATGGTGCTGCTGAGCGTGTCGATCTGTGGCCTGAGGAAGCTGGTACAGGTCTGTGAGGAGTACGCGATTAAGCATGTCTTAAATATAATGTTGGCAAGAGTCAATGCATGGTCTTTGGAGCCAGCGGTGCAAAATGCCTAGAAAATGTACCACCGGTGTTTCTCAATGGTGTTCCCCTAGATAGAGTGGACCATTTTAAATACCTAGGGCATATAGTCACGGCTGACCTCAAGGATCATGCTGACATCGAACGGGAGCGGAGGGCTTTGTCGAAAAGAGCGAATATGCTGGCTCGCAGGTTTGCACGTTGCTCCGACCAAGTTAAGATCACCCTTTTCAAGGCATATTGCACCTCACTGTACACGTGCAGCCTGTGGGCTCGCTTCACACAAGCGTGCTACAGCGCCCTCCGCGTCCAGTATAACAACGCGATCAGAGCGGTGTTGAGGCTGCCTCGCTTCTGCAGCGCCTCGGGCATGTTTGCGGAAGCGCGCTCCGACTGTTTTCACGCCACCATGCGCAAGCGGTGCGCGTCCTTAGTGCGCAGGGTGCGGGCCAGCTCCAATACTGTCCTAATTATGATTGCTGAGCGTTTTGACTGCCCCTACATACGACAATGCTGTAACAGACATGTTTTTGTATAGCCACTTAAATCTGATTATAATTTCTATTATTTTAATTTGTTTTTTCTTTAAATTTAATTTTGTGATCCAAATTTGACATTTTATTTTATTTTTATTTTTAATTTAAATTCTATGACATTATATTTCTGTCTACTCATTCGTTTATTTAAATTGCGTTTGACATTTAATTTTTATTTTTATTCTGACCTTTTTATTTTGTACCTACCTACCTGTTCGTTTATTTTAATTGAATTGACATTTTGTTCTGTTCTGTTGCAGTATTGGAAATTTTATTTTATTTTATCTTGTGGAATATGGGTTTTGCCTGAATTAAATGTTTTTTTTTATGGATACATGGTGCTCACATATTTACAAACATCGTAAAAAAAAAATACCTTAAAAAAAAATGAGTGTGTGAGTGAAGACACTCACACACTTACCACAGAATGTAAAATCAATGTCATACTTATAAATAATAAATTATACAATAGCAACCAGTTTGATTTTGTCTAAGACTCTATAGATTGCTCATATAGCTGGACCAGCATGTTTCCAAGCATTCTTATTCTGGATATAATCCTCTAATTTGTAATATGCTCGTTTAAAAAGTGTACTTTTAATATGTGTTTTAAATTTTCTTAAATTTAATTGCAATATGTCACAAGGTATTTTGTTGTAACATTTAACACAGTACACAATCCAATAAAAAAATTAAAATAAAATCCAATAACCGCTATTATTATCGTCTTCTAACAAAACCCTTCTATTTCCAGTCAATCCAGCTAAGTTTCGACTTCCCGTTCTACGGACACAACATCCGAAACGTGACGGTGGCGACCGGGGGGTTCATTTACACTGGCGAGCATGTGCACAACTGGCTCGCGGCCACACAGTACATCGCGCCACTCATGGGCAACTTCGACACTACGCTTACTAACGACAGCAACATCAAGATGTATGATGACGGTGAGTTACACGTTACTACCTGACTGTCCGTCATCATTTCAGCCGAAAGGCGGCCATTGCTGGACGAAGGCATCGCCACAACGACCAGGGGATCTACTCCGAAGCGCTAAACCGAAGTATCGGCCGAATGTTCGGCCGTTTTATAACTTCCACGGTTTCTTTTTTTTGACTTTGAGTCCTTACCCGACTTCAAGTCACAGTTTTGTTTTTTGGCTTATCTCTTGGAGTGACTTTTTTTCTTAAACAAAAAAACTACGATAACATGGCTCGCCCCTCCAAATTACTGTTTCAACGTGTGTAGTCATATCCTTACGAAAGAGTTTGTATGTAGTTGTAAGTACTCGTAATATCTCACTTATTACCAGATTTGTTGGAGCAATTAATGACGCTACTAGTCGAGCAACAAATCCGTGATTTGTTTTTAATTGACGGCTGTCTAATTAGGCACACATGCGTACAAATACTTTCAAACGTTTTGAATTTTGGAGGGGCGGGCCATATTACCGTAAAGTTAATCTCTAAATAAATTATAACATTACTAGCTTTTGCCCGCGGCTTCTCCCGGATGCAGGTATGAAATTATCCCACGGGAACGTACCACCGGGATAAAAAGTATCGCTATGTCCTAACCGATGTCATAGTCTAACGGAGGTCACAGTGTTACCGAGGTCATAGTCTACCTGTTTTCCAAATTTCATTGTAATGCGTTTAGTCATTAAATCGTGAAAAGGTATCACACAGGCAGACATTTCGCATTTATGATATGACTAGCTGTTGCCGACGACTTCTGTGATCCAAAGTGGAAAGTACGCCTATGTATTTCTCCAGGGCATGGTCTACACGTGTGCCAATTTCATTCAAATCCGTCCAGCCGTTTTAGCGTGAAAGCATAATAAACAAACTAACTCATTTATAATATTTTTGGTTATGATAAAGTATGGATGACAGTCCTACACAGATAATAATTTCCGTCTAGTTAACTAAATCTTTCTTCCCGAATATTCAGGCGAGAAATTCACAGCATTCTGGGAGAACGTTACACTTCAAGAGGACAGAACGAAGAAGTTCACTTTCGCAGTCACCCTGTACAAGAACGGTGACATCATATTCGCGTACAAGGACATCCCGATTGACGTGAAGGTGATCAACGACACGGAACACCCTGTGAAAGTCGGCATCAGTGACGCATACCTCACTGACAAGATTGTGTTCTGTAAGTAGAAACTTAACTTTGTTACAATGTAGCCAACAAAATTGTGTTGTTGCGGCGAAAGTACCAGTGAAGTATTTGAACTTCACTGGCACTTCCCCGTTAACATAGCATACTAGTTTTCTCCGAAGGGCTGGGCAGACGAAGACCCGATAAAGTAATACCATATTTCGCCAGTTGTAATGTTCGTTTACATTTTGTTCTGTAAATAGAAATGTGCTTTTTTATTTAAATCTATTACAAACAGGTTGTGCCACAAAACACGGCTCTCCGCCTTCTGGAGCCTATATATCACAGTCTCCGCGTCGTTTTTAGGGTTCCGTACCCAAAGGGTAAAACGGGAACCCTATTACTAAGGCTCCGCCGTCTGTCTGTCTGTCTTTCCGTCCGTCTGTCACCAGGCTGTATCTCATGAACCGTGATAGTTAGACAGTTGAAATTTTCACAGATGATGTATTTCTGTTGCCGCTATAACAACAAATACAAAAAAACAGAATAAAATAAATATTTAAGGGGGCTCCCATAGAACAAACGTGATTTTTTTTGCTCGATATTGACAACGGCAACAGGTAGACGCTTGAAATATTCACAGAATATTTAGTTATATATTCACTTTAAAAATAAATAATTAAATTAAAATAAAACGAATATTTAAGGGGGGCTCCCATACAACAAAAGTATTTTTTTTGCCATTTATATAGATAATGGTACGGAACCCTTCGTGCGCGAGTCCTACTCGCACTTGGCCGGTTTTTGTTTACTAGCCATTTGGCTTCTGGGAATATTTTAAAAACATCCTCTTACACCAATTATTTTTTTGTGAATCGTTTCTTGCTTGTCAACCTTGGAGGTTTTCGGCTGCTTAACCGGTCTATCCTTTTGATGCCGGAATAAATGAAGGCCTTCAGCCAGGGCATACAATTTATAAACTAAGCGACTTCACGCTAAGGACACCCCCTGTGGGGTACGGACCTCGGCTTAGGGCGTAGCTCGGGGAGGGTAGCAAGGGACAGGCTGGATCGGATCCAATTCTCTTGGCCTATACAAGTTGAAACTATTTGTACTCATTCTATTCTATGACAGTATACACCTGATGCTGCAGTTAGGGTACTCTACGTGGGGACACTAACAATTACTGGCATTTGAAACCTTAGGTCTAACGAAGATTCTCTTAAGAAAACAGCTAAACAGACCAGTTTGTTTTGGGAAACAACGGTCTGTTTCTCTATTCTCCAGTTTTATAGACCGTGTACTTCATAATACTTGCCTCGCTGCGTTGGTCTAGTGGTCGTAAGCGCTACTACTGAGCACGATGTCCTGGGTTCGATTCCCAGGCAAACTGTTATTGAGTTTTTCTATCTGGAATTTCTCAGTAGCAGTCTGGAGTCTAGATTTGTGCCTGGTTGATGGCAATAGACTCGCCCCCTTATCACTTGGGACGTATACATAACTGGCGAAATGTGGTTGTAGTGCTGTACTATGGTACATCTCTGCCTTACTCTCCACCGAATACAGGCGTGATGTAATGTACTTCATAAGAATAAATAAATTCGTGTACTAACTGATATTACTACCTATCATGCTTATGCTGAATCATTAATACGCTATGGGCTCATAATCTGGGGTAATAGTACCGACAAAATACAGTATTTGTTGCACAAAAAAAGTGTATTCGTGCAATGTATGGGCTCCAACCTGATGAATCTTGCAGGCGAATATTTAAAGAACTTGGTTAATTACGGCTCTATATATTTATGAAGTATGCATGTTTGTTAAGAAGCATAGACTTATAAAGGCAGAGGATGTATATCCTCGAAACCGGCGAGATCCTCACAGGCTTATAATAAATGACTTACAAAGATTGGCTAAATATAATAAAACCTGTTTAGCCATGTCTGTTCGAATATATAATAAAATTCCAAGTAATTTAAATACTATTGATTGTGGATTGAAAAAAAATCACTGAAATTGTTAAACAATGTAACCAATAATACTTGCATACTATGATTTAAGCAAAACATGTTGTATGCTCTTTAATTTATTTTTAAAACAACTGTAGACGCCATATTTATGCAAATAAATATTATTTATATTGCCTATTAAATATCAAAAAATTCCAGACGTACGTCGCAAGACGATCTACGAGTACCACCGCGTGTCTTTCAAGGACCATATGATCAGCAACAACACCGTGCTCAAGATGACCGCCTTGCCCACCTGTCTACAGTACGACACGTGCGACGCCTGCCTAAACCACGACACTGGCTTCAACGTGAGTACCATACAGACACTACACCATTGATGCTGAGAATCAGAGTATAATTATGTACCAATACTGATGGTTTTATAAAGAAACTGTTGGTTTTATACAAAAGGTGAGTTTTAATATAAATTTTAACATTTTGCATAAAACAATCTTGTAAAACTTGAAAAATAAACACGCCGCCGATTGCTTTCTCCGTCAATTGTAGTCCGATTTAAAAAAAAAAAATTTTGCTTGAAAGGGTATGCTTTTCGAGGTGGCCCCATTTTCACCAAGGCAAAAAACAAAAATTAGAAGTTAAAGTTATGTTTCACGTTGTAGTGTTTTTCTTTTAAGTCTGTTGTTTATTTTTGGAAATTGTTTTTCGAAGTCGGTTGATACAATTTTTTTATGAGTATTAGGGTTCCATACCCGAAGGGTCCAAACGGAGGCCTATTGTTGTCACGTGGCCGTCTGTCACACAGGTTTTACAGTCAAATGGTTGGAGCTACATTCTTCAAATTTTCACAATATAAGCGTCTTGTTGACCCAAAGCCATACAAATTGTCAAAGAGGGCTCCCATACAGCTCCATAGCTGTATGGGAGCACAGTTATTCGCAGCCGCCCTAAAAAAATGGCCTACCCTATCGTTGTTTAGAGCTCGTTGAATAGATATATGCTGTATTTATTTGTTTAAAAAAATATTGGAAAACAGAGGAATGGGAAGCCACCAAAGTCAGCTTTTATTACAAAATTTTGTTTTGAAGAGTTTTTTAACCTCTCATTGACCTATGAACTTGAAATTTGGTGATAATGTTTATTATTACATATATTTTACTAACAAATACCAATATAATTAATAAATCAGATTTTTTCTTTGAAATTGCCTCATTTTTCCTATTACAACCAACTTGATTTTGCGGTCAAATGCGCATCTCTACTGCTTATAAATAATTCTGCCATTCGGATGGCTTATATTCTACATGTATGGAACACTAAATGTGCCAAGTCCGATACGCACTTGGCCGGTTTATATATATAGATTTGAATATTATAATTGTATTCTAAATAAGACTTTCTATTCCAGTGCACATGGTGTCCGCAGATCCTAAAATGTTCAAGTGGTACCGACAGGAACAAGCAAGATTGGTTGCTAAGAAGTAAGTAGTTACTGACAGGATTTTTCCCGTACCGTACCGACAGTCACGAGCACAAATAAATTACTATGGACAGTTCGGCAATAATATCTGATTTTATGATTTAGTCATTAATACCTGTTCTTAAGAAGACAGCACATATAAGTGATATCTGTGGAAGGCATATAAATGTAGCGGGACAAATGTGCGACATACAATGAAACACCAAAACTAGACTCTTACAAGACACTCTATCAATAATTATGCTATGAAAGAAAAAGCGGAATTCGAAGACAGATTTCTGTGAAAACGCGGGGAGGGTAAGCCCCTAGGAGAGGGTAAGGACACACTGACATTTTTGGTTACCCGCGACCAGTGCGCGTGGACAGCTCATGTGCGATTGGGAATCAAATAATAGCGTGTATGTGGTGGCGTTCTGTAATTTCTGCTTAACCCATGGGAAATAGTACTTTATTATGCAAGTGTAAAAACATGCTCAAGCGTTACATACGACATTTTTCAAAAAAAAAAATTTTTCTTTTCGTAAAAAGAAAATCAATTGTAAACAATATTTTGATCTGTGAACAAGGACTCGCGGACTGTTTTAAAGAGAGGCACTGACTCGAGCCGCCAAACAGACTTATATGCAAAATATAAAAACGGAATATTTTTGTATAAAGAACACTAGTGTTATTTTGTTAACAAAAATTAATAATTTGCTTTAATTAAATAAAATGTCTATTTATTTACTATTTAACAGAGTTTATATTATTATATTCACACACAATTTCAGGCATAAAAAGACATGAAGGCTCTTTATTAGTTGTCTTTGTTGTTTGTGGCACCTTTTGCCGTGATGGAATACAAAGTAAAAAACATGCGTGTTCAATACACTGTGTGGAATGCAATATTTTAATGTTCATCTTTTAACAGAATGCGAGAAAACAACTATAGTGAACGCTACGGGCTGTGCCGCGTCGCGGGTGGACGCTCCCACAGACACCAGCGGGGTGCCGGCGACCGGCAACACTGCCTACACCACCGACCAGCAGAGCGCGCGACATGATACCGTCATCAATACACGTACGTACTAATAGCAGAATCTTCAACACAACTCCCTCAAATGTCATTAAGGCGCTGACAAGAGGCAAATGATCTAAGTAGTCTTAAACAAAAAAAATGCCAAATGTATACACCGTGGGTGGCATTTTAATCGTCTTAAAACGGCAACCCACTTCATTTATCCAATGACTACTAATCATTCATATAAGTAAAAAAAATTTTTATTAACATTTGAATAATTAAAAAAAAAACAATATTATTCATTGTGACGCATGACGTAGTATGAAACACCCTATTACGAGCGCGGTGTGAGCCTTGCGTTCCAAGGGCGGCGCGGAATGGACCGCAACACTCGCACCGCGCTCATAACAGGGTGTTTCAAACTACATCATGCGTCATATTGTGTAATATTAAAAAAAAAATATTCAAATGTTAATAAATATTTGTTTTATCTTTATGAATGATTAGTAATCATTGGATACATGAAGTAGGCTGCCGTTGTACGACGGTTAAAATGCCACAGTGTATAGTGTGTCGTAGCGGAAAAAATAGATGTTATTCTTGAACATATTTCTCAGAACTGAGTTGTTACCAAAACACGTTTAGAAAAAACAAAATCTGTCTACAGATTAACTTTAAACTAACCTTTTACTTTGAGTTCAAATCCAAAATATCTGTATTAAATATCAACATACGGTTGGTATTTAATTAATAACAAGAACGTCTTATTTGTATGCAGAACTTGGTTGATTTTATTTTAGATTACTCTAACTCATTTTACAGTAAATAAATAATTGCTTCATGTTTTGCAATAAATTACAAGCGTTGTCATCGCGCCTCTCTTTCTTTTGTATGCAGTCTGACAGTGACCGCGGTTTAGCTGTTGTCAGCGTCTTAAATTGACATTCAGTAATGAATTTAATTTGGCGGGCTACCCTGGTGCTATTGTTTTAGGTTACATTTTGTTATCTATAATAATACCAGCCTTTTATCGTCCCTCTGCCGGGATAAGGCCTCTTCTCATAGCGAGAAGAAATGACTATTGATCACCACAGTCGTTTAAAACGGATTGGCGATTTCAGACTTATAATGACCATATATGTCCAGGTTTCCTCACGATGTTTTTCCTGAACCGATGTCAGTAAAGTCCAAGATAAACTCAGATAGTACGTAAGAATTGAAAAATTAGCATTGGTACTTGCCCGGATTTGAACCCATAGCCTCGTGCATGAGAGGCGGAGCATGAACCATTGGGCCATCACAACATAAATATTATTTATAATACAAATACTATTGTTATCAATCAACAGAGCCGGACTCCCCAAAACCTAGCGGGGCCCAGATGGGTCAGTCGGCGGCCGCGCCGGCTCCACACGAGGCGCATTCCCCACTGGGGGGTGTAGTTGCCGCCTTCATTGCCGTCACCCTCATCTGCGCCGCCACGTCGTGGATCTTCTACGCGTTCAAGAACCCACACACGCGTAGTGGACAACTGCTTATTAAGGTAAAGTCACATCCAAACTATTTCCGTCGCCTTAGGGGCTATTTTTGTCTGCTCATTGCACGATAGAATCTGCTTTAGATATTGCGACCGACCGACTCAGCATTAGATATTGCGTCATATTGTCAATACCGCAGAATGACATTCAGCCATTTTCTTTACATGTCAAACCGAATTAAAAATGTGACCAGACTGAAAATTATATTTACAAAAAAAATAAGAAGAAGTATTTAACATAAAATGGCCAGGCAGCCTGGCAACCAGTCATACTTACTAAATGGTATCTTGTTACCTAGTCCCTGGGCTGTGGAAGTCAGATAGGCAGTCGCTCCATGTAAAATACTGGTATTCAGCTTCCTACGTTTGTCACTCGAAAATACTGATCCAGCCACTTTCTTTATAATCAACGCTAAAGTAAAATTAATTTAAAGACTTCAAATTATGACAGGTTCTTTTTGTGTTTTGATATATTTTTTAGAGTTTTTTCACTAAAATGTTGTGTGTAAAATAATTATTATCATCTGCCTCGTCTTTTCTTTACTGGTGAATGGTCGAATGTCACGCGAACCCTGTTTTACATGGACCGACTTTTTTTTTTTTTTTATAGTCAAAGTCAAAAGTCATTTATTCAAACTAGGCTGAGAATCAGCACTTTTCGAACGTCAAAAATTACATAAGACAGTCCCCCAAAAACGCCCAGCCTTCACCACTTCCTAGTGCTTTAGCTGGGAAGAAGAAGTGGCGCAACAAACTGTCCAGCGGTACAGCTGTCTGTTCAGATATAAAACTTGAATCTATACAATGTAATGTAAAAGTATTTGCATTACGCATCACAACATTAAATTAAATTATTTGCCATATGTTAGCTAGCACACGCCACTATACCAAAAAAAAACCATAAAAATCGACGAAAACTATACTCAAGCAGAAATAACGTAAACAGAACGTACCTAAATAAAAGCCTTCAGGCATAATGGGCGGGCCCGAAAATAATAATGACTTTTACCTTTCCAGTACCGTCCGTCGCAATGGAACTGGCGCCGCGGCGAGGCTCGCTACACGGCCGCCACTATCCACATGTAAACGCACCCGCACCCGCCACGCGCCGCTCTGCGCAACGTGCTAACTGACACGTCACAGGTTTGTTGGGCATACTCGTACAATTATGACAAGTGGGCGAAGCTACGTAATTGTCTGATAAATAGTAACAGTCTGTCTACAACGTCAGTTTATAATGACAACAATATCTAAAGAGCGTTTTAGAAATAGGGCATCTCTCAAAAGTTTAATTGATTAACTGGATTTCTCTCTTGTTGGACTGCTAAATAACAATATTGTAGTTAATCTGACATGGATACAGTAAATATTATCATAGCTACGTCCATGCGTAGAGCAATAAATAAAAAAACATCAGACAAAAAGAAATGAAAAAGACGGATTAACTCCAGTTTTTTAAAGGTAATTAATAAAGCTACAAAATTGAATGCATATCAAAGTTAACATGAGGTCAAACTATAAAATAGCAGCTAATAAGACATCTAGAATCTGGTTCTATTTCGTCGATGTTTTTTTTGTTATTGTTATTGTCGAGTAAACAGTGAAACAAACCATCAATGGTCACGGTAGGGAGTGAACTGTCACGCAGCTTAGAATAACATTAATTCAAACAATTTTATTGTGAACATTTAATTATCTAGACACGTTTTCGATGTATGTAGCTACACAGGGTCGTTTTACATTGTCATTTTGGGTAGTATTAAATTGTAATTTTACTTCGAATAAATTTTAATATTCACCTGATTTATACATAGTTATATTAAGACAGCTCTACACTTATTTATATTATACTGTAATTACTGTATTTTTGGAAACTGGATAATTCATGTCAATGTGTTTTTAATATTCTGATTGTATATTAAGCTATTATCTGTAATGTGAACGTGATTGTAATGTCATTTTCAGAAAAATATAATTAACCTCTTGAAAATTGTAAATCTATGCCGTGATAAATAATTATATCGGCATACACACACATGTCAAATAATGGCATTATAATTTATAATTGGTTTTTTTAATAAGAATAAAATTAACATATTTTGAACTTGGTCATGTTGGTTAAATAGATGTTAAGGTTATCACGCTGATCATGACGTCCTACAGTGTCACGACAATATACAGGTCCAATTTGAATAATTTTTAAGACAATAACAAAGTAAATTGTACCTTTAATGTAATCCATCTCACGCGTATAATATTAATGAATCAATTGGTATTGTAAACCCCTCATGGTACCTAAATTTCATGTAACGTCTTGCAGAATATTTTTGTCCTCTGTTAAGACAATACGCAGCTAATGGAATGTATGATATTATATTATACCATGTATCAGAATCCTGCAACAGAAAAGCAAAATACAGGACAGCTTTGAAAAATTATATTAGTTCATATTTGGACGAAAAAAGGCTATGTGAAGATTATTAATCTCATACAATGTATGTTTCGAATTTGTGAAGTGCCTTTATTTTCAAAATTATATTTTGAATTAGTTAGCACGTTACGCAGTAAAAAAGTTAATTTCAAAAGTAACTTATAGAACAAACAATCATTTATTTTATAAATAAAAACTTAACCCTTCTTGACAGTCGGGTTATAAGCGCCTTGAATTTTGTACAAATTTTTTAATTAATTTATTGTATATTACTTAGAAATTATACAATATTTTATACGTTATATTTGTAGATACTATTACTTTTTGGAAAAGATTAGTCAATGAATTAATTATCAAAACCATGTACAATGTTAAAAAAAAAACAATTTTGAATTTTGATGACACATAAAAATCATGTTTGATATTAAAAAAAATCCTTTTACTATTGTTATGTTAACTATAAATCTACTTTGTTCTATAAGTTAATTTGTAACGCATCACATAAAACGTTCGTTTATATGAATCCATGTGCCTTTTAAGAGTTCCGTAAGTATCGTAGGATCCGTCCTGAGTTTTATTAGTTTTTTATAGTGATATGAAGGTACCTGTCGCAAATCATAGAGACATTATGAAGTGTTCAAAAGTACCCCGCCGTAAGTTTTGCACATCGAGTCTTAGGAAAAGTGCAACTTTTATAGCGTTATTTTTTCACTCATACCAGGTGTGATACCCTTTTTATAAAGCTCGTGTGTCATCCTCATCATAATGCTACCGGGTACTGTACGTAGATTTTGATGACAATGTTATTTTTGTGTGGTCTTTGGAAACGCCACCGTTTTTCTATGATTTGAGGCACCAGTTGTCATTAAGATAACGGTACGTATTAGCCTAACGCGCTCACAATCGCAATTAATTGTCAATTCTTAAAAAAATGAGTTTTTTTTTGTAATTTTTGGGATTTTCCACTCATATTTTAAGTCGCACTGTCTATGGCCCTACGGTTTTTGTTCACGGTTGAGATTATAATTCGGAGGTGTTTGGTTGTAGTTGAAGATGTTAAAAAGATCGAATCTTTATTCTGTTTTCTTAGATTTCTATGAATATTCTTGGATAACTTTAAAGATTGAGATACAATACTATACCAACGGCTTTTATGTCTATTTCCTATAATGAATAAAGCTTGTTAATTACTCTTTGTTCCGAGCACCTTCCTCTTAGACGTGTAAACATATCAAGTAGATTTACTTTGAGCCCTGAAGATGTTGAGGCCACTCTGAATAAATGTACAAAACTTAAGAATCTCTTACCCAATTATCAGTATAATTCTATTAGATGTATAATTTTATTTTCTGAGGATAATAATGGTACTTTTTCTCTTAGTTTTGTGAAGCAAGTGCTAAGTAGATCATTAACTAAATACATTAATTTAAAAATCGTGATCTGGCCATTTTGCCTCATATATAAAGATTGTGGGAATAAAGTACCAATAAATCTCATTAATTTGTATTACTCTCCTAATGTTTCTCTTAGCTCGAAATGAAAAATCGAATTGAATTGTTTATTTTTTCTTTTTCTCAATACTAAGTATTTTGTCTTTGTTATACAGAACAAAGAAACACATTTCAAAACATGTTATTGGCGATTTACTTAATTATATTTTTTGTTAATTTGGCTTTTATAAGTTAATTTTATACGAAATTCTTAATATTGGTTAGTGAATTTTTTTTTGATGTTAAATTGATGTGTTCTTTGATATGTGAGATTTTGGGATCGTAGACAAAATTATAGGAATAAATAAGATAATACGTACGTTACGTTATCGTGCGGCGTCGTCGTTGAAATACGTCGCACGTTGGTGGATATGTATTGGATAATCACTTTTATCTCGGGTGAAGGGTAAAATTATAAATATCATTTTTTTATAAAGTAAAACAAAACGGCCACCACGCGCAAGGTTAAATTTTGTAGTTTTACACATTTATATTATTATAAAAAATTTACATTTATTGCCATTAAATGGCCTTAGTGTAAGGCAATGTGGTCTTTAATAATTTATAAAATATCCCTTACGGAACTCGTCGTGTACGAAGTGCATTGCGACCTAAATTTCAAGCCGTACGTCGTTTGGTGTTATTAGTGTTATAAAATAGTGATATTATTATGTAAAATATATTAACGTATGTTACTCTACTTTGGGATGTTTCTTTTTTTTAACTCTTTAAACAATAATTTTTTCGTAAAATCTGTACACCAAAGAACTTGAATCGCGTTCTATAAGATTCTGTAAAGTGTCGCTCAATCATCAATCGATTAGATGTGTAGTGTTAACATGGAACTATTGTAAATTATAGTTTTAAGGTACCATTCCGACATTTTCTTTTGCATTAAGGGACCATTATAAAAGTCTACAATAAATCCTGCCGTTGGAAGAATTTGATGTTTTATTTATTTCCACACTACCTTTTGTGCAAATTAGACTTTGTGAATACTACCGCTCGACCGAACAGACAGAATTTGCTATCCATGTAATGATGTAAGGACAAATGATTCCCAAACAAAAATGTCTCGTGAATGCTGCCAGTTTGAACAAAGATTCAATTATTTACTCTAAAAATTCTGAACAAAATACCTATTGTGCAGAACCCCTGTAGAACGCCAACCAATTATACCGACAGCACTCTCCCGAAAGCATTTTAAGTGATTGTGACGCAGAATCGTTTCATACAAGGTTCACTATGTTGATAACTGTGAAACAGACTTATCACAACATGAACCGAATCGGTAGGTCCTATTATAATTCCCAATATAGGTAATTCCTAAGTAAATGTTGATGTGAAATTTCCACTTGGAAAGTTTACAGTATTGATAACCTTTGAATTTTTATATTTCGTACTTTGAATTATTGCCTTATCAAAATAGATCTGCATTGACATTGCACACGCGTCTCGTACAAATAAAAGTATTCGGCAAAACGGAGTGTTGCGCTACTGTTCGCAACACACTTATCGGCCCATTGTTCTAACTAATGATCTGCAGGTGTCGACGACAAAAAGTCTGCGATTTAGGATCAATCTTGCAGATGTAACGCTCTTCAATGGACCGGTTGTTAATAATACTCCTCGCCGTCACTGCAGAAGCAAGAATGTTCTGTGAAAAGACGAAAGCACCGTTGGAACTGGGGGAATGGAAGTACGACCTCAAACAAATGGACTCCGCCGTAGTAGAAAACCCGCCTATGTCTATCAATGAAGGGCAAATGTATGTGTATGAGAATTATTTTCCTAATTTCACGATAAAATATATTCACGTGGACAACTTGGCTATAAGGACGTGCGGAGCGAGTGCATCGATCAGGTCCGGAGGCGTGGGCTTCTCGTCCGTGCTGATAGTCCTCACCGCCCGCATCAACCAAGAGATACGGTCTGTGGTTGACATCTGGGGCAAGGCGGGTGCAGACCACGCAACAGAGCAAACCGTGAACAACATGACGGACACCAGACGTCGTACGAACCCTGAAGATGCGAGGAACTTTAAGTCACTGTATTTATTCAAAAATATGCGAGCCGTGAGTCACAACAGACGAAATAAAAAATATTATTAATTTATTATATTAGAAATTTTATATTAGTTTTTTTATGAATGTACCTACTGTTTCTATTAAATACTCTTTATGCTTGTTTAATTCACTGATGAGTGTGATTTGCTGAATAGGTACCTACCTGAAACGCACTTCGATGATGGCCGCAATTCGTCCGGGTAAGTAGCAAAGTCTGGGATGGATCTATCGTGAAGGTCTATCTACGAAGCCAACGGTAATCACACCGGTGTCGGTGGCTACCCAACGGATCAGTAGGAGCGGATCGGTCAGTAAGGGGTATCGGTAATTCTAAGGTTTTCTAAAATGTCGTTATTTTCTTTTCTCAATGGCTTAATCTACCTCAGGCACACTTGTGGCCCAGTGTTACTGCCTGACTCAGGCAGTGGTATTGAAACATGTGCTTTATAACTTACATCTGGAAGTGGGAAAAAACCCTGACACATGAAAACTGCTTATTTTTGATAAAAATCTATACTAAAGCCGAAGTTCGGTTTTTTAATTGTTTGATCGCACATATTTCTGGAATCTCAAAGTCAAATTTGTTGACGTTCATATAGCATAAAAAAAAATTCTATCCATTTATTTAAAAAATAGCTGACATCTATTTCATCGTGTATTAACTCCTTTTGGCATTTTTTAATGATTTCGTCTGTATATATTAATTCACTCCGGCGAGGAGACGCTTTCTCGGAGGAATTGCTTTCTTTGTAAGCACGGGTCCGGACTCGTCTAATGATGTTTTGAGCAAACGAGACACTTGCATTTGATTATGACCATTATATTATTATTACGACGCGACACTTGACAATTTTATCTTTGACTGTACATACTTAAACTGCTTGTATACAGCTGCAGCGTGCTAAAAAGATGCAATTGATAATTGTTCCTTGTGGTCAAATCAGTTGGACAAAATAGTTTGACTACGGGGAAGGACCCAGATTTTTCCTTACATACATAATATTTTCATAAATGAACTGACAAGGTACCGTCATAATATTAATCTTTTTAAATAGTTCACTAGGAGATTCGCGGCGACGTAGATTATAAATTGCTCTGACAGCTCTCTATTGCAAAATAAAGATGACTCAATGTCAGTAGCCCGACCCCACAGTAAATGCCATACGACATAATGCTATGGAAGTAGCAAAAATAAACCAAACGCGCGGTTTCTATATCTGTTAGCTGTCTTATCTTTCTAACAGCGTATGAGGTCGAGCTTAGCCGCCTTACAAGAGAGGTTCTATGTGGTCCCATTGCAGTTTCTCGCCTAGTGATTCCTAGGAAAACCGTTTGATCAATAAATTCCAGTTTTTCTCCGTTCAATATGATATCACATTCGCTACTTGTAACATTAGGTAATTTAAATGTAATACATTTGGTTTATTTTTCATTTAGTACCAAATTATTTACCGTAAACCAACCTTGGACCTGAAGCATAGACTTATTCACGTCGTCAACTTTTTGTGACCGTCGGTCTATTTAAAAGATCAATCAAGTGTCATCTGCAAATAACCCGTGAAGTGCCGGACGTAAACAATAGCACCACCCTATTTCCTCCCGTGGGTGTCATAAAAGGAGACTAAGAGACTCACAGAGAATGGGTAGCAGCGCTCTATGCATTTTGTAGCCATACTGCGATCGCCAACCCGCCTGCCAAGCGTGGCGAATATGGCAAACCCCTTGGGGGAGGCCTATATCAAGCAGTGGACGTCTTTCGGCTGCAATGATGATGATGAATCTCTGGAACTACCAGTCGGATTTCTTGATATTTTTGTATTTGATAGCTCAATTCTTGAGTAAGGTTTTAGACTATGCCATTATCGTCACGCTACGATCAAACCGTAATTCAGAAATAACGCTTAGCAAAAACGAAGTAAAGCCGCGGGCGGGCGATGGGATGCGACGGGGTACAAGAAATTTCACGCGGACTAAGTCGCGGGCAGAAGCTAGTGCCATTTATTATAAGAGTAAAGTCAGCACATCGAGATAATAAGAATATATGAATAATTGGATTAAGCTGAGACCATCAATGGCGGAGAGATTGAGTTAAATATTAAAAGTAACAAACATTAAATTATTTAATTAATAAACATACATTTACAATACAGACATACATTAGTCAACTTACGAATAATCTTATAATAGAGTTACAATAACAAACTATAATGATTTACTATGTATTTAATATATACTTTGTATATATCTACTAACCAATTTGGATATCAATTAATTTTTGACTAGAGGTGGCAAATTTTTTATTGATTTACATACAATCATCAAAAAATAAAATTTCTACAAAAACAATATCATACAATTACAAATGTGAAAATATATCACTATGTATACATATTTCTGTAATATAGTTACTTTGTGCCAATTAACTCAGCGATACAATTTTATTAATATGATGTTGATGTCATTTATAATTAATAAGATATTTATCTTAATTATATATTATGCAGTGTATAACATTATTAATAATAATATAATATGACATTTGTGACATTCGATGCTCTATAGTAATAATATGATCAAAATTAATTATAAATATGTTTTATGCGATACTAATAAATTATTATTTTATATTATATTCCAACTAATATAAAAATCAACTCGATTACATAGGTACTTACTATCTAAATAAACCTACTTATTAGATTCGAATATACTTTGACAAAACGTCATCTTATAGGTATATCGACATTTATATTAAAAAGTACGATTAATTGCATTTCCGTATAATATGTGTTTGTGTATATTGAAAAAGGGTACATGGTATAATATATTTCTATATAAGTATTAGGTATATTGGTATTATAATGGCGAGTTATTCTAGTTTATCAATACATCAAGAGATTTAAAGATTTTATACACAAATGGATACAACGTTGAGAAAGATCTCTAAAATCGTAGACAAAAAAATAAATTACGTTTGAATTGTTTTTTGAATTGGTAAAATTACGAGGCGTAGTTCTATAAAAGTTTGGCGGGATTATCAATTCCTGAAATTATCTTAATTCGATAGTTTACTTAATTATTAGGGCCAGACTACAGCTGCATCTATCGGTATACAAGCGAATAGGTACTTTAGCCTTTTCGCGAGCAGTATGAAAATTACACAAATTCTGTTCATACACAAACTCCCGACCTACTCAGTTTCATTAATTAATTACTTTGTTCGTTACACTCCCGGCATTATGTCGATAGTTTTTCCAGGTTGTCCGTCACCACAATGTAGGCTATACCAAAAATAGATCTATGACTTGGCAGAAATACCCATGGACCTGTCTTAGCGTCAGCTCAATATCAGAACTGAACAGGTAGCAATACGGTACGCGAGGGTAAAGAAGGACCAGAGATAATTCCGCCAAGCAGTTATATTTGTCGTAATAGCAAGCTAAAACGTTCCCACTGCTGGGATCCAGACCTCTTGTTTGTGTGAGGGTGGTGTGGGCCATAATGCACCGCTCGGGCCCGATGATTGGCTAGCGATGAAGATGGATTCTAAAGAAACTTTCCATGTCAAAGTAATTTGTCGTTTTTGCACCCAAACTTCGATAAAGATTTCGTTTTCTAGTTCTGTCCTTCATGCTCGCGAAAAGGTAAAAGCATGTTAAGACTTTGCTTGCTAGCATGAGCTACCAGGGTGTAAACTGGCGCTTTCTTCTTGCCTATAGACCTAATCAAATCTTCTAAACAACTTTGGCAGTATAACTTATTGTTGCATCCGTGTAGGTTGACATTAATGGATCACTCTGCATTCTTTGGTAAAATCGCTATTGCACCTTTTCAGTCAATACCAAACCCAAAATCTTAGTTCACATTTTTTGTATAATTTTTGGTAATTATTGCAATCTCCTCCCTTCAAAAGTCTTATTTACACGGTGCGATTCAATTGCTTGTGGCATCCTTTTCAAAGTTTAGACAGTGCAACCGCAATAACGTCAATACAAGTCTTTTATTGATTCAAGTTAATTGTATGTCACAGGCAAGAAACTTGCATCGTGTAAATGGGGCTTTCGACAAGGTGCAGACAACCCGCATATCAAGCTACTACAATCTGTCAAATTTCTTTAATAGATTTTCAACTTTATTCCTACAGCATTAGGTTCAAAGTTGATTGGGAAAGTTTTACAGTTTCGGGTAGCTTGACCTGCTGGCGTCTGAACATTTATAGTGCTTTTTATCAAAACAATCCTTTTACTATTCAAGTTACTTCAGGTACACCCAGGCTTTGCCCAAACTAACAAGTTTGTTATCTCTAGTACTTTTCCGTTCTTCAATGCCCGGTTCAAAAAAAAAGGGCACGAAGTTCTACTAAGGTGGTAACTTTATCACCACCACTTAGGCCCCTGCCCAATTGCCCATCCCCTTTATACTAGGTAGGATACACATTAATGATACGTCAATGTTACTTATATTTTTATAATACTGCTGGCGTTTTATAATTTAAATAGTGAAATATGTATTAGTTTTTAATTAGGTAACTACGTTGATATATTTTATTAGAGTAGGACTTTCTTTCCGACTTTTGATACTTGATGTTAGGGTAAAGGAATATCGGGCATATTGAGAGAATTATCAAACTTTAGGGTACTTTCAGATGGCAAGCAATCATTGATTGCGCATATATGACGCGCGGAGGTTTAGCAAAGCACGTTTTATTGGTATCCCCTACATTCACGCAAATCATGGTCATCTGGAAGGGCGACGTGTTTAAATATTTACTGTCGCAATAGTTATCCACGACGCGAGAGCCAAGAAATGCCAGAGAAAACTCAAGACCGAGCCAAGCAGAAAAGTCTTTAGAAAGATGACGATGGCACTTCGCCAAGACAACGGTACGAAGAAGAAAATTCTACACTACAGTTGAGTTTTACTTAAAAACAATGCTGCCGCAGTGCTCATCATGAGACAAGGATATTTACAAAAAATAATACTAAGAACAAACAAGATTATTTTTTAAATATTAGATACAGAAAAATATAAAGTCATACACTATCTACAGCAAGTATAATATATTTTTACTTTTCAAATCAATGGACACAGGCGCTTGATTCATACCGTCATTTAATTAAACTCATGTTTATTCCATAATATGTGAGTTACAAGTTCTAGTATCCGCTTCGTCCCTCGTTTTATAATTTCACCAAGAATTTGTGAGATGCATACCCAACTATTAGAGGGCAACTGTCTTGACTGCGACCCGCAAAGGGTAGGCTAAGGTGACAATACACAGTCGTATGCGGTCTAATGTCGTTACTTATAGACTCATCGCTCCCCCTGGTCTCAGTCTAACACCTCGTTACGTTGGTCCATAACTGGTGTCTGGACTGGTTTTGGTAAGGTGTCGTTAAAAGGAGACTTATAAGCTGACGTGCGCACGGACGTAAAAATATCGCGTCGGGATTTTATCGTGTACTGGATTTTCAACTGTTGGTGTTAAACGTTTAACGCCGCGGGAAAACATCGCCCTTGCAAACCTGGGCTAACACTCATCTCTACCCCTCGTATACTTCCGCTATTGCGAAGTCACGTACAGACATCGTGAGGCATGGTTGGCCACATAGAGGACTTTATACAAATTAACAATTGTTATATTTGTAATTATCTTTCCATCTATCCAATCAAGGCAATCAATATAATTTACGAAATAATGTTTACACATTGAATTCTGACCAGAAAAACCCATCACCTGATAACTGGAATAATCATAACATAAACCGTATTGAAACCCATTCAGCATTCCTGCTACTACCTGTTCGGTGTGTGAAGTTCTTATGCGTGTACGTGAGTTATATAAAACTATTTACAATAATATGATGTTGTGACATTGAATCTTTGTTTGCATCACGAGCGTTATCATCTAGGGGGACGTGAATAACTCACGCAAAACGTAACCTATGCTACCGTTTATCAGGCATTCGCACAAGTCGATACTGCGCTATACTATTTGAAAGCGATGATTTTTTTAATCGGTCATTAAAAAAAAGTATTTTGGTAGTATTTTATGGCTTGTTTCCGATGTATTATCACAAAAGTTCTAGCTCAGTCTATTAGCTAACAATTACTCATTAGGTTGTCATGAAACTTTTGTTTGACATTCGACAGGTATTCTGCTCTACCCGCGTGTCGTTATAAGTGTGGCTCTATGACCCTAACAGGCTAAAAATAATAATATAGAATATTTATGGTATTTATAAAACGATCATCTTCTGAATGTGGGTCACAAAAAGAACAATCGTGAAACTCGCGGTTTGGTGACCGCAGTGATTCGTTATTCGGGCAGGGAAGGAGGTTCTGGCTCGTCACTTTGAAATGTATGATCCCTGAGTTGCCTTTACCGACATCTATGAGATGAGGAAGGGCGGTATATTCAGTCGGCGAATTTTGCGCGAAAACCGGAATCCGTACATTCGAGCGTTTACGAGAAAACGCAATAACGATTAAATAAAATTACGCTTCTATCTTCTCTCCTATCTTTCCACCGACTTGCAAAAAATTAAATTTATCTTCTAGGAAAGATTATCAGTCACAGACTCGCGAGAGGATAACCATACGGCGTATGACGGAAAGGTGACTATCGCTGTTAAAAGGCAAGTTTAGTTACGTCAAAGATAAAATGTTATAATGTAATGATATCTAAAGGGTCAAATTAAATAAGCTAGCGAAACGCAGACTTGATGGGTATCGATATTTAAACACGATAAAATAAAAAAATTAAATATTTGAATTATTATTTTTTGGGCGGCGGTGTTTGCTACTTCTTCACGCTCAAATGGCTGGACCAATTTCGATAAAATTTTGTATGGAGGTAGCAGACACCCTGGATACATATAGGCTACTTTTTATCCCGATATTCCCAGGGGATCGAGACTAACGCGGGTGAAACCGCGGGACGCAGCTAGTAATGCATAACTTACAAAACAACTTTTTCTCGTGTCAAAAATGAACCTAATAATGGTTTTGTAATCCTTCCAACACGTTGGGTAGTAGTATAAAACTTCCCGATATTATTGTGCCAACATAGCATCAATATCGCGAACCATAGCGTAACTTTCTGTACGCAACTGTACATCTCACATATTGTGATAAGGCGCTAAAATTAGCGTTCCTTCTCAAACGTTATCATTACCAACTTTGTTTGACATCTTGTTATCATGTATCAAGTCGCCGCATCGCATCAAACCATTCATGCTGGTTTCTGATATCCTACTTTAATTAATGAGGTGAGCTGCATTTAGTATGACTATCTTCTATACATATTATAAAATAGTATCTAACGAACTCAAATCTGTATACTGAATATTTTTGAATAAAGTAATTGCTACGAGGTGTGGGAACGATTCTTATGCCGTAAATGTAGTTTTTAGAATTTTTGGCCGTTTCGCTGTTTGTCTGGATGTATATTTCGGATTGGCGCAAAAACTACTAAATAGATTTTATTCAAATTATGCACAAATATTCCTTATAGGTCTGGTCCTCGAATAGGCTACCTATATACTATCACGCTATTTGCTATGGGGGATTAGCAATGCCAATAGACTTCAGTCACGTGAGCGGAGCCGCGGTCACAGATAGTGACTAAAAAAAAAAAAAAAAAAATCTAACTAAACATAATATGTGGTTTGGCCACGAAAGAAATAACTAGTTGAAGCTTTAGTTTCGAACGAAAAATGACTAATTGGAGATCATTGGTGTCGGCGAAAACTGATCAATTGAAGATATTATGGAAATATTTTTAGATTGAGTAATATGAAAGGCTATTTGCAGGCTCTAATAGATATGATGTGAATATTATACAGGGGTTTTAAAGCTTGCTTACCTACACTACTTAAATTACAAATAAATATAACTACAATAGCAAACAATAATAAAAAAAACGAATATATAAGTCATTTCAAAAGTCGTACCCCACATCGCTAGGTATAAAACAATTTAGTGGTTTTCATAGAAATCTAAGAAGGTTCTAGGTAATTTTTTGCTGAGTACTTAATTAAACCTATGTATAACTTAAATAATAATTTGTGACCACACTAACTTATATTCATGTAATACTCGTTCCAAGAAAAAACATTCCTCAATAATAAAAACTACTTGTATGATTATTATTGAGGTTTTTCTGTGCCGAATATGGGCATCCCCATAGACCAAAAAGCGGCCATTAAGGTAATCTTGACTATACTGTACCACCACCACTCAAAATTGGTTAATTAATGATCTTATTTATGATTATTACTCGTATTATATTTATATAAATACGTATATGATTTATGTATGTATTTATTGTATATGTAAATGGTACTCCAAAGACTAGTAAAATTTCTACATTTAGGTATATCTGTAATATATATGGTGTACATAATAAAGAGTATTCTAATCTAGTCTAATTAGCAGATTTAAACATGTTACTGTCTGAGCAAGATTATTCCACATCGCCGGACGGCGGGGCTGAGTATTTTAAATTTACCAACGTAAATTCAACCGATCGATCCGATTCGTATCTAATGGTAACAAGATATAGATTCTAAAGCTCAGAAACCGACCACGGAGCATCAAAGGGGATTTCTCTCTGCGATATTGAAGAGGGCGCTGGAGGATACCGCGGCGGGTTGCGAAGGCATGCGACGACGATTTGAGCCAAAGTCCGCTCTAGCATACGATCGCGGCGGAGAGGCAATGCAAACTGGGGTGCACTCCGTATTTCCGCTGTGGCATACCTCGACACGCTACTCGGTAAATCCTCCTCGATGCTATCCCCCGCTGTCCGGCGGTGTGCGTTGGCCTTTATTCGCCTTCTTCGACACCTGCAGGAAGAGGGTTAGCCTATTCTTACGGGTTTTTTTAATATTGTTAATATCCTACTTATTATCCTAACTTATATTATAAATGCGAAACTGAGTTTGTTTATTTGTTTGTTACGATTTCACGCTAAAAACGGTTGAATGGATTTGGATGAAATTTGGCACATGGGTACACCATGACGTGGGTTAGGACATCGGATTTATTATCCCGGTAGTACGTTCCCGTGGGATCATAATAATAATTACTCATTAAATATAATAATTTCCGACATTACTGAACTTATATATAGACAATATCCTGGAGTAATACATAGGATGCTTTATATCCAGGTACATGAAGTATTTTTTACGATTGAAGCTGTCGGCAATTGCAGCTGGTAGGTATAAATATAAATTGATTTATTTAAAGCTTTTTGTTAATAAAATAAGATAAATACAAATTAATATTATGACTTCGTTACAAACAGTTTAATACTCGTATATATAATTATCATGAATTTAAAAGAAAAACAATAAAATCCGTAATATTGACGCAACCTTTTTATTGAATTTAGATTAGATGCATTACCGCCAGAATTTTGATCACTTAGAATACATACATTGGACCCACTCACAAGCGAAGACAAGTGATTCCGTAGTCCAAAAGTCTACGGTTTACCTAAGTCTACGTATTTTTGCAAACAAACTGTAACATTTGAAAGGAGAGTAAAGGAAAGGAGAAATTGCAAGCTATCTCTTAACACCAATTTACATCAAAATCGGTTCAGCCTTCTAGCCGTGACGTAACGCAACATACAAACAACAACACTATCACATTTATAAAAGTGTGTATGAAAAAATCAGCAGAGGTTTGATAGATGTTGATTGGTCCTAATTACTTATACTCATGCCAGACATTTTTTTTGTAAACAAACCACTCACGACTACTGTCGATCAATTGTTTCATATACAGTATTTTATTAAAAACTTGATCTTTTTGAACTTGTCTATCAATTGTTACCAGACTGAGAGTGGCTGTCAGCAATTGATTACTGGTGTATTATTTTTGTTTTTTTTTTCTTCTACAAAATAGGTATCTTACTTCGTAAATGATATTAAGTACATGTTCGTACTTAACAAACGATGAAGATAAAATGAAATCCATGTAATAACCTCAAATTATTAATTTACAAGCATACATAATAAATTATGTTACACATACATATCATGTATTTTATTTTAATATAATTTTATGCATGGCTAATAGTAAATTAATGTAATGGATAATAATTAATTCAATATAATAATTAACTATTTATTTTTATTTTAAAATGTTTTTATATTTTAATTTTTGAAAATGTAATTCATGTGTATTTATGAAATAAAGGATTTTTATTTTATATAAATATACATATTATATATTTTAAGCTAATATTGTAGTAGTTCTATTATTATGCTATAAACACACAACAGGACCAATATATTTTCTGTTTTAATTTATTTAATGAAGCTCCTACCGAAGCTTTCTTATTTTATTGTAGATAATTACAAGTGTTCAAGGTTTGCCCAAAACAGTTCCATTGTAGATAATTACATTGGTATTTTTTAAAGTGATGTCGAGTGCTGATTTAGGCATTTGGAACGATATAACGACTAGAATTTTGAGTAATTTCAAAAGTGACTGTTGTTGATACCTACTTTAAAAATGTGTTTCAAAACGATTGCCAATTAAACTAAATATTAGGAAACTAATTTACCCAACTATTACCTACTTAAAAAAAAAAATATTTATTAAAACCAAAATATGGCGCTACGTATTAAGGATATTAGTTAGGAAAGAACTGATAAAAATAAATAAAATGTAGGTATATTAGAAAACTGATAAGCAAATGAGGTGCAAAGTATCATAACAAATTGCTTACAAAGCGTGCTTGAGTAACAATAATATAATAATAACTTATCTACTGGATAAGGGGTAAAGAAAAGCAAAGAAACGTCTATTTAAACTACTATAATAATTACTAATGATTAAAAATTATGTTAATACCCTGAGCAGCGATAATCACCAGAATAGTCGGAGGTTTGGAGATATTGAAAGCCGATTTGAGATCCAACATTCAGACTCATTGTATAATAATTGTATGCGATATAAATTAGAATAGGTTTCAGCTTTCGTTATATTGTAATAGATTTTACTTTAACAAGAATATAGGGTTACTCATATAAGTATAGTCAGTAAGTCCAGCCTATTCTTATGTTGCCTGCCTAATTAATTCCCTACCGCAGCGGACCGGACCAGCCCTTAATTCAAAACGGATCGCAGAACCAGTACCACAGATAAAAACGACCCAAGTCCCTCCCTGTCATCTTAACCCGAGAAAATAACACCCGAAGTATCCGTAATATGATCTGCATTGATGCATGCGGCCTGCACCCGATTCGAATCCGGGAAAATCGGTATCGAGGTCACTGCCCCTGATCCGAATACGAGCCTTCATTATCAATTCAATAAAAAATCATTTTTTTTAATAATAAATTTTTATTTTGTTTAAATTTTGTATTTTACACATTAAAGCTTTTCCATTTTTAAAGCCTGAATGTTGTCAGTTTCGAATCGGGCGCAGTGCACATTTATTTAGTCTTTGTCCAAGTTGTCATTGATAAACGGTTTTTTAACAGTCACGCAACGCATTTCGGTGACATCTGCCATCGTTCGTTTTTAGGTATTTCTGGCCTGAACTTCGCGAACCTCCCGTGATGAATCTAAAATAACTCTAGCCCGCTTAGATGAAGTTCGCAAGCCACCACATACATATCGTCATAGAAATGTTAACGCAGATCGACATGGCATCAGTATTCACCATTAACAGTTATTTTATTAACACACTAGCAATGTGGGTCACGCATTAGTCACGCTCAACCCCTATAGAGATAAAGAGTCACAAGGGCAACCAATAGTTCAGCGGTAGGATTGAACTTGGATCTATCGATCTTATAACCCAATACCGGAGGCGTTGGATTACTGATCAAAACTTACTCTTTAAGTGTGCGTTTCCTAGCGCCGCAAGATTTACTAATTTATGCCTAATACCTAAAAGGAGTTCCATTAGGTACCACCACTAGGGCCACCCGGACAGTGGCTACTTTCAACTATTCGCGATCTATTCTTAAGAAGATTCCACGTTAGGTAACTGTAAATAAAAGTTATTTACTTTTGCCTCAATTTTCAATCATGGACTCTATTTCATTCGGTATTATAATAACGATTTCCAAGAAAGAGAATGTTTCGGCAGTGCCCAATACCGGGTTTTGAGTGACTGAAACCGATATCCACCAACTAATGCTCGGTCTTATTGCCAAGCAAAATCTACAAGTAATAGCCATCAGTCAGCATTTACTTGATCGATATAATGACATCAGTTCTATTTATTAAAACGCTTAACGATAATTTTCCAAATTTTCGACATGACGTTTTTGAAAGTAATTTTTGGAGAAGACATAAGTAAATATGTTTAGCTAAAGAAAAGGTTCACAGTACCGATACCCTAGAACAGCAAGTATCATATAAGTCGTGTAAAGAGTGACCCGCTCAGCATTGGAACAGAATCATCAGAACACCGATGTAAACGCCAGCAGTAAATACTAGAGGTTTGAAAACTGTTCGCTTTGCATATACAATTATAAGGAAGAACAAAATTCGCATCAAGCTAAGAATGAACCTCTTGGAAAGCTTGCATTCTTCGTTGGAATTAGTTAACTGGGCACCGATACCCATGAAGGAATCCAGAATTATTAGAACATTCGCGTATAATGAGATTTTGCCGAAAAATGGCTCGATATAATATAAAATGTTTTTTATTTTTACTTTGGTAATTGCTATAAAAGAAACTTAGGATAGTAATCAAATTTAACATCGACTTATATTCTAGGTAAAATAATTTCCGATAACGTCCCACCGATACACTTGCTGTGCTCAGGTGTCACGCACCGTCGGCGTCGGGTAGACGACTAATTGCGACGTTCGGTGTTCCACATAATTCAATAACGACTGGTTCTGCCAGATGTTTGCGTGACGTTAAACGGGCACAAATGTGAACCCTCTAAAAGAGTAGGAGGGTAACTTCGACCCTCGAGTCAAAATAAAATCTCCAAATGTTCACAGATCTAAACTAAACGTACTACGTTCCGTCTAATCTAAGCAAATTAATTAATGTTTAGTCACAGTATGTCGGTAGGCTGTAGTCAATTAGTCGATGTTGTGGAATTTGAGTATCGCCCGTCCTTTGATCTCGGAGTTGCAGAGCTTCCTCACAACCTCTTGCGCTTCCTCCGCGGGGAACACCGAGTGAGGCGGAGGTTCGATCTGTTGGCAAACAATGATTTTTGTTACATACACAAAACAAATATACAACTTTCTGTTGGGAAGGTATAGACAAGACATGCATGCTTGTTGGACAAAATTAATTAATTCCAGCATGTCGATTCTGTAACCATCTCACCGTGAAAACTTAAGTGAAGTGAGCGTGAAGTGAAGTGTCAGTGTCATCCCACCTGTTGCTAGGGATGGACCAAGTATTACATTTACAATCACAATCGAGATTTTAATAAAATTTTGTATGCTAATTCTGTTGATTATTTTATATTATTTAAAAGCTACTATTTAAGCGTCTAAACACAGTAATGTTTAAGGACTAGTCTAGGAAAAAATAGAAAAAAAAAACAAAATTGAGTTACTGAACGAATTTCTGTTTTGCTATTTTATTTAAAAACCTCCTAATTAGTAATGTATAGACACTTAAATACTAGCTTTGAAATAATATAAAATGATCATCATAATTAGCATAAAAACTATTATTAAAATCTCGATTATGATTGTAATTGTAATACTTGGTCTATCCCTAGCATCAGGTGGGATGACACTGACAGTTCACTCCGCGCTCACTTCACTTACGTTTTCACGGTGAGATGGTTACAGAATGGACATGCAGATTCAATAACGAACTACGATCATTTTTTACGCGCCAATATGTTAATTTGTTTTTTTTTTCCAATAAATAGCTTTAATTTTGCAAGCCAGTTTGAAATTTAAATAAAACCTTTGGTAAGTTACCTCCTTGGTTGCCATGTTTCGGAGTAAAAGATCGTTCCATTTTTAAATTACACGGTAGATATGAGTTTACTATGTAATTTATTTGGCCGCTAAACTATGACAGTTATGGATTATCATACAGCTTTTGGTGGCCGCTACTCGCATGTAGGTTTTTGACCAGTACAGCAATTTGGATTTATCTCCAAGAAGCTTGTCAAAATAATGCTCAAATTTCCAAGCATGTTTGAGAAAAACACCTTATTTTTAAAGGAAGTATGAATTAGAAGGTTGAATACTTTTTTTATTTAAGGATCCATTTAAGATTCGTTTTCTTTATAATCTACATTAGCAGTCTCTCACATGGGTATTTTTGCTTGACACATATAACCCTGACTTTGAACTGGACCGAGGGACGCTGCAGTTGGGTCCAGGAACGGCGTCCGCCGCCCTCTATCACACTGGACCCGAGGTGGCGGCGCGTAGTGTTCCACGCGCGCCCCTTTCAGACGTCGCGACTTGAGGTGGCCGGCACTAGCCGGGGATCACGGAAGTAATACTAGCTCCCAAGATCCCCGGTGCAAGTGTGGGAAGGCAACACCGGGGTGGTTTTTAGTCAGTAAGAGTCTGACAGACTCCACCCACCCCAGGGCGGAGGACATCCATGAGGATTTTCCACCCCGGCAACAAAAAAAACAAAAAAAAAGGGACGCTGCAGTGGAGACGTAATTTTTTGAATTGCCATCTACTAGTCCCGGCTAACTGGGCGTCATAAACGTTGATAGATTGTATCAGATGGTTATCTCACTACATCCACCGGTTCATAACAGGGCACTGCAAAATTCTGTTCCTTATAGGGTGTGAAGGTCGTGGATGGATGGACGCTTCCTCAAGAAGAAAATAAGAGACCTGAGAAATGACGTCCTTCTTTATTGTCGGTTAAAAATAGATTGACAAGTCTCTGCGTGGTTGCTGGTTCTCTCCTAACTCTCCGATCAGTAAATATACTGCCCATATTGACGGGAGTGGTGGTGATTGATTTAATTAAAGGGCATGGCGGTTGTTAACAGATTTCGTCGGATTAGATCGTGCTAGGTACGTGCACTGTGGCACTGTCTGTGTGTGCACTGTGTGGTGTCGTGGGCTGTTTTAAAAGGTGCAATTGTGCAAAACACAAAGACATGTAAATTTTCCAAAAAACATAATAAATAATTCATTAAAGGTCCTTCATCATCCCGAAACTATTTCTATTTAATTACACTTGACTATTTCATTAGTTTCAAGAGCCTGTTATACAGGTTATCATGTCACATAATATAGGTACCGGTATAATGCGCGCGAGCATCGAACGACCTTGCATAGATAACGGACGAAACCTCGCGTGGGCTACTCCAAATAATTGCACGCGATAGGTAATTGAAATCTGTGTCTTCGCAAAATGCTATATTTAGCCTGGTTATTGTCTTTCGAAAAATTTGGTTGCAGGATTTTAATTGAAACACATAAATATTAAAGTAAATCATTCAATGACACGTTTAGTTCCTGGTACTTTCAATAAAGATTGAAAAGTATAGGTACAACAACCAGACAAACAGCTCACCCAAGAGTTGAATATCTCAGGTGGGTGATAATAAAAATACAGGAATCAAAGCAACAGGTGATTATACTTAGGTAAAAAAAAAAAAAATGTGCAAATGGAATTACCTACCAAAAATAAATAATATAAAAAAGGTATTGAAGGTTGCAACGATGAAAAAACATTAATACCGTCTAAATGAAAACAACCTGACAGTCCGACTATCAAAGATAAATCAGTGAGAAACGCGACAAGGGAAGTCAGAAGAATTCGCCATCTATTGACATAACAATACGCCTTGTCAAAAGTCATAACATAACAATACGCCTTGTTTCCCCGAAAGGTTGTGCAAAGGTGTACCGTGTGTACACGCCTAAAACAAAATCTGAAAACGAGTTTCCTTTACTGGGACTGATGGGTTAACCCTCAGCTCAGAAAAGAAACGAAGAAAAAACTTCACATAAAATCAAATCCAAAGCAGCCGAAAAAATCAACAGTACACACAGCAGGGATATTGCACTAAATAAAATTAATTGACTTACGACAACAATTTCACCGATCTGCTGGGAGGAGACACTTAAAAGACTGTTTTCTGCATGGAAACACAGAAACGATTGCACTGGTAACATGCACCGTCGAGAATGAAATATGTACCGTGATTGGAAGTTAACACTGCAATTGAATAAATTGGTCTAAATTGGCCTTGCATTGAGGGAGCGAATTGGCCCCTTGTGAATCAATCAGTGCAGTGTATAAGCCACCATATATACCCTTGCAACAGAGGTAGGTTTGTAGTCCACCGCCTGCGACCCTGCAATATACTTGTTACCATCAGTTTGCTCGCACAAACTGCGGAATTATGGGCAACGAATACACTTTTCGTGCTTCTTTAACGTCTCCATGAACATATCGGTGCCCCTAATCTCCTGACCGTACTCTGATTTACCCAAATTGGGGGTAAAGTTGTTACATTTCAATAGTTTCCTATGCTTATGGTGGAATTAAAGAGGAACGGAGGGATTATCAGTTGCTCCTGATTCTCCGCAAGTTGTATGAGTACACTGATGTTAACAGGTAGATGCGGGGTTGCCGGCGATAGACTATTAATAACTTTTTATCTTACACTTAAGGATCAAAATGACCTAACTATGTATTGTATATAAAGTCTGACTGACCACTACGAGATTTTTTTTTAAATAATAGTTTAATGGCCTGGTTGCTGGGACCTTTTAGCCAAGTCTTTATTTAGTTACTTTGTTTTAGGTAATGATGAAATGAATTTTATACAATGCATGATAGATGATATCCCCGCCCGTACGCTCCTCTTGAGTTTCAGTAAAGACGTGGCACTTTAGTGAGACCTCATGCGAACTTCTTGAGAGAACTTGAAGTGTTATGTTGCACTGTTTTGTTTCATTTGCCTACACTAATACACGTTCACGAACACTAAATGGTTAATAATCCACCATTATTACACATTAATATTACACACCACATCAAAAATTGTGGCTAAACACAAGTTTTAGAAAATAAAACAAAACTTCTAATCATGTCACTTCACTTTCCCGCCAAGAACTCCCACTACGAGTATGTTCAGTATAATGGTGACAACGCAAGTGGTGGAGTTCTGCCTCTTGAGTTAAGGACGGATTTAATCCTCACAACCTATTTCAGGTTTGCAAATATTGACGAGATATAACAATATGTCATGACATGATGTATCCTAGTTCGACATAATTCTAGAAAACTTAAATGGCAACGAGACAGCTTTCTTAACTTCTTCGTACAACCACTTGTGCGATATCCGACCGCCAGACCCTAGGTTCAATTCTCCGTCAAATGGTACTGGGGTAATGGGGCTGGCTGTTGGCCATTCACGTCCAAACGCGTATTTTGCGTACGGGTGGAAAAGTTGATCATTCGATCCATTCGGCACATGATTACTCGGATATTGATTAAAGAAATTCTCAGTCTCCAACCCGTTTCGTGCGTAATATTCTTAGCTGATTTTGGAAATCTTAAAAATCACTTTGGGGTTACACCTTCAAATACAGTACCGGAGGGTACATTGAGCTTTAGGAAGAAGCAGTCACACAGGATAGGGACGAGGTTCAAACCGCACTATTTTTTAGAACTCGATACGCCATATTATCCTGTCCTTTAATACAAAATTGCGTATACTCACTTCACCCCTAGCCACCAGGGCCACCAGTGCCTTGAGTTGTTCTATGGAGCCGTTGGGGACAATTTCTATGTTGACGTTCATATCTTCTGCTTTTTTGGAAAATTTCGGTAGAAGGTGCTCACCGACATCTTCTGTCACTAGTACCACTCCACCCTGAGAGAGAAAAGATCATCAGTATACGTATACGCGGATGCCTGTTGTAGCCGAAAGTTCTAACGTAGACCCCCAAAAAGTTGGACCAGCGACCTGGTGAAGGTCGCAGGAATCCGCAAGACGCGGAAGGTACAGGGCCAGTCGTTGTGGTGATGCTTATGCGAGGCCTACGCCCAGTAGTGCACGACTTTCGGCTGAATGATAATGATGGTGCACGTAAAAGTATCTTATGTTATGGGCAGCAATACCTATATAAATAATGTTTGCATTACTATGTAATAGAGAATGTTTAATAAGGCATGGTCAATACCTGCCACTTTTTCACTAAAACCAGCAATACTGTTATCACCAAAATTTTTGACAAGCTAAGTGATCATGGAAATATATAGTACCTACCTTTCTTTAAAAATGTAGTAGACCGTACTCTCCCGGACGAATAGCTTTAGAATTTTCCTACTATAATTATATACCATTGGCAGGGGCATGTAAGAACATTCTACTCACAGTGGCAAGGCATTGCAAAGAACGATGTAGTGATCGGGAAGTGGTGCCAAAGTTCAGGACCACATTAACGGGACCTCCACACGCATCCGTCGTCCTCTCAATGAGCTGCTTTTCGTACAGATCCTCGTTCCACTGGACCACGTTCACCCTGCGTTAAATAAAAAACAATCGTTAGTCTACAGGTATATCGTAGGCGACCAAAGAAAAGATGGATGGATTGTGTGAAACTGTAGGGGAAGGGAGACTTTTTTTAAGAGGACACTTGAGCAGAGAAGTGTCCTAAACTTATTTTATACGCTTGAGTGAGACTCAATTGGCAAGGTTGGCGCAGTGGTTAAGCGATTGACTGCTGCGCTGCGTGTCGCGGGTTCGATTCCCGCACGGAACAAATATTTGTATGACCTACAAGTAGTTGTTCCGGGTCCGGCTGTTTGTAAACGCACCCACAATACAGGAGAAATTCCAAGCTTGGGGCAACGTTTTTGTTAAAAAAAAAGCAGTTGATAGCGACATTAGTCTACTTAATTATGGCTAAGCCAAATTTACTTGTGACAGCAACGAAATGTAGGACTTTGTGCTTTATTTAATATCTAATTCAGATTTTGAGTATACAAGATCTATTGTTAGCGCAAACTTTATCTAATTCCTGCGTCGTACCAATGGATATCAATTAGACAGTTAGAAGTAGGTAGTGACTTCAGAACACACGTTAGACCATGTTGCTATCGAGCACAGAGTCCATAACTAGGACCGGGTTGAACTAGAAACTAATTGACTAATAAAACAGATCTGGCTGAACTGATCCGACTATTGTGCACTGATGCAAGTTCAACCGAGAAGACTCTTTCTATTCTATTCATATATCTGCCGAGATGTTATTTATGCTCTTTGTCATCGAGCGAATATTTTTCGCGATAGTCAGGGCCGTCAGGGGTTGTCACAACCCCTGACGGCCCGACGGGCCTGACGGGCCTGACGGGGGGCGGCTCACAAGTTTAGCAATTCTGCCATTTAGCCTACATCAGTGCCATCTAAACAAATGGAATCAAACAATACGTCGACCTCAACAACCTTTAGCAAAGATCAAGATAATATTTGTTAGCAGATGTTATTCAATTTACATGTGTATTAATTGATAAGCTAAATATAAAATATAAGATATATCAAAAGTTACGACATGACGTTACGTTTTAGCTTCCTTGAGTCTAAGACACACAAAGAAAAAATGAATACAACTTACTCTTCGCATTCCTTCGCTAGAATGAATCCTTCGTCCTTCAGAGTAGCCACACAGATCCTGATGCGATTGTTGTAGGATGCGTGCTTGAAGTAATGAGTGGCAATGCGCAGCGCCCACAGCGCCAGACCACCGGTTCCCACGATCAGCACAGTTGTGCTGTCCTTCTTCGACGGGCCTTCCAACACCCTCTTCAGACATTCTGCAGCCGTAGCCACAGTATTCATTGCCAGTAAAGCACCAGTAGGCAGCATCGCTGCCACACTTAGAGGCAGCTGATCAGGTACAGGCACCAAACATTTAAAATCTGGCACGACAATATACTCCGCATATCCATTGGGCACACCCTCGTAAGGGTACAAAACAATCCTAGAACCTTCTTTGATTCCGTCTAGTCTTTCCGCAGCTTTGCCGATGGCGTCCACAACGCCAGCGACTTCATAGCCTGGGAACAAGGCACCGTCTCTTATACCTATGTGTGAAGGAGTGGTGTGGGTGTGGATGCCGAAGTTCTCCATTTCCCCTGAGAGACTGCCGATGGAGGATATGGAAGATGTGCTGCAGACGGAGGCTGAGCGAGTCTTGTTGGCTCTGTAGCAAGCTCCTGCGTACACCACGCGTATCCTGGCGCCGTACATGGGTACGTCGGGCACGGGAACGTCGAAACTGAACACGCACTCCCGCATGGTCGGTCCGGGGGACTCGATGGACACTTGTCTGCACAGCTTACTCATTTTGAAATCTGTAAACAACTAAAATCAAGTTAAAAAAAAAAAACTTTGAAGATCGCACGTCTTGATAATAATTGTCAGGGCAAGTTTTGACAACAAGATAAATTAACCAAAACGTAAAAAAAATATGTGTATTGGCCCTTTAAGTTGGATATATAAGTTGTAGGTAATATTTTAATTTAAGCTTCGCGTCGCACACTGGTCCCGAATGATAAAAAAGTGGACATTAAGAAATTTTTGACAGAAGGTCAACGGATTCGGCTGATTTTTTTTTTGTAGACAGCTGATGCAATTACAAATCACTTTTATAGATTGAGTTTTTGCCAAATAAGCCGTATTTTCAGAGAAAAAAAATATTGAAATATTTTTTGTATGAAAGAAATCCTAATTTTGTCTTTATCTTCCAAGATTCAAACGTATTCAAAATAAAACTTAGCGCAGCTTGTAGAGGTGCTAATTGCTCACCACTTTGTCATAGACACTCTTCTGCGATTTTGTGCTCCTTTTGAGTTACAGGCACTTTAAATATTTTTTGTATAAAAAAATTCTAATTTTGTCTTTATCTTCCAAGATTCTAGGCTAATTAAGCAATGACTCATTACCAAAAAATGCTTATAATCTGAA
The DNA here is from genome assembly GCA_963921375.1 of Tiliacea citrago. NCBI lineage: Eukaryota > Metazoa > Arthropoda > Insecta > Lepidoptera > Noctuidae > Tiliacea > Tiliacea citrago. Next base: position 28,305,157 of record OY992780.1, read on the forward strand.
TATAAGTCACACAATAAATTACCTGTACCTGAACATGTCTGTACACGTTTTGAGATATCCAAGTTGTTTATTTGATATATTTAAAATAAGACTTTTTTTAATAGAAAGACATTTATAAGAGTTACTTATTAATGAAGAAAATGTTATTACATCTTAGTCTATCTTTAACAAGATTATTTCTAATCCGCCTGAATTAATTTTTTAACTCTGAAAATACGGCTTATTTAACAAAAAATACATCTTTAAAAGTTACTTGTAATTGTATCAGCTGTCTACAAAAAACTAGTAAAGCTCATCCGACAACGAAAAATTTAAAGTGCCTGTAACTGAAAAGGAGCACAAAATCGCAATTGAGTGTCTATGGCAAAGTGATGAACAATTAACCCCTCTACAAGCTGCGCTAAGTTTTATTTTGAATACGTTTGAATCTTGGAAGATAAAGACAAAATTAGGATTTTTTCATACAAAAAATATTTAAAGTGCATGTAACTCAAAAGGAGCACAAAATCGCAGAAGAGTGTCTATGACAAAGTGGTGAGCAATTAGCCCTTCTACAAGCTGCGCTAAGTTTTATTTTGAATACGTTTGAATCTTGGAAGATAAAGACAAAATTAGAATTTTTTTATACAAAAAATATTTAAAGTGCCTGTAACTCAAAAGGAGCACAAAATCGCAGAAGAGTGTCTATGACAAAGTGGTGAGCAATTAGCACCTCTACAAGCTGCGCTAAGTTTTATTTTGAATACGTTTGAATCTTGGAAGATAAAGACAAAATTAGGATTTCTTTCATACAAAAAATATTTAAAGTGCATGTAACTCAAAAGGAGCACAAAATCGCAGAAGAGTGTCTATGACAAAGTGGTGAGCAATTAGCCCTTCTACAAGCTGCGCTAAGTTTTATTTTGAATACGTTTGAATCTTGGAAGATAAAGACAAAATTAGAATTTTTTTATACAAAAAATATTTAAAGTGCCTGTAACTCAAAAGGAGCACAAAATCGCAGAAGAGTGTCTATGACAAAGTGGTGAGCAATTAGCCCTTCTACAAGCTGCGCTAAGTTTTATTTTGAATACGTTTGAATCTTGGAAGATAAAGACAAAATTAGAATTTTTTTATACAAAAAATATTTGAAGTGCCTGTAACTCAAAAGGAGCACAAAATCGCAGAAGAGTGTCTATGACAAAGTGGTGAGCAATTAGCACCTCTACAAGCTGCGCTAAGTTTTATTTTGAATACGTTTGAATCTTGGAAGATAAAGACAAAATTAGGATTTCTTTCATACAAAAAATATTTCAATATTTTTTTTCTCTGAAAATACGGCTTATTTGGCAAAAACTCAATCTATAAAAGTGATTTGTAATTGCATCAGCTGTCTACAAAAAAAAAATCAGCCGAATCCGTTGACCTTCTGTCAAAAATTTCTTAATGTCCACTTTTTTATCATTCGGGACCAGTGTGCGTCGTCGCGTCGGAGGGCGGCTAATGAAAATAGTTAAAAGTTAACAGCTATCCTTGTAACAGCATACATTACATTCATTATTGCTAGGTTTAAGCCTCGTATGTTTGGAGTTTTTTTATTAGCCGTCTCCCGACGCGACAGAGAGGCTTGGATCTACAGGGTCAAATTAAATTAACTAGCGAAACTCCGCAAACGTTTTGCTCTTTTACCTACAGCCTCGAAAGTATTCGAGAAAGCGATGTGTAATCGCGTCTATTCGTTTTGCGAAAAATATAAAAATTTTCATGAATCCCAGAATGGTTTCCGAAAAAACCACTCTACAGTTCTAGCAGTATATAATTTTATCCAGGAAGCCATAAATATAATTGATAAGAAAAAATATGCCGCAGGTATACTATTAGACATGACAAAAGCCTACGATAAAGTGCAATTCGACATTCTACTTAACAAGCTACAAGGAATAGGGATCCGCGGAAAATCTTATGAATGGTTCAAATCATATTTGGAGAATAGAGAACACCAAGTCGAAGTAGACTACTACAACGAACATGAAAAACAAATCCAATACATTCGGTCAGATAGCAAGCAAATTAACGCCTCAATCCCCCAAGGGAGTGTTATTGGATGCCTCTTATTTATCATCTATATAAATGACCTCCCCACAATAATAAATGAATCATGTGTTCTGTTTGCCGACGATATCTCAGTACTAACTTCTTGCCACGACAATACCAACTTAACCGAAATACTTACAAGCATACTTAATAAAATAATAACTTGGATGACAGAACACAACCTTCAATTAAACTTCAATAAAACTAAAATCATGTCCTTCCATCCACGTCAGAAAACCCCTTTAGACTTAACATTTATTTACAACGACGCAAAAATTGAAACAGTAAAAGAATTCAACCTACTCTGCTTATCCATAGATACACATTTAAATTGGAAATCACATATTAAAAAGATCAGGTCAAAGCTATCAAAATTTTCCTATGCCCTCCGTGAAATAAAAAAATCCACAAATCTCTCCACTGCTCTGGTTACGTATTATTCCTATGCATACGCATGGTTAAACTACGGCGTAATATTATGGGGAAATAGTACAGACGCATCAACACTATTCATACTACAAAAACGACTGATTAGAATACTAGTTAACATAGATAACACAGACAGCTGCAAACCCCATTTCCAAGAACATAAACTTCTAACCCTACCTTGCATATATATCTTGGAAATGTGCAAATTTGTTAGAAATAATCAAAAACACTTTACTACACGCGAAAACATACAGACTCGCTACACACTACGACACAAAAACAGACTAAACCAAGGTTCAAAGCTAAAAATTCACTCCACAAGCACTTTAGTAATGTCAGTTAAATATATAATAAACTACCTGATGAAATTAAAAATGAACAAAAATTTAATATCTTTATAAATAAATTAAAACAATTTCTAATCTGTAAATGTTATTATAATGCACATGAATATTTAAATGATACATTTAATAAATAACTATAATGTCAAAAAAAAACGCAATAACAATTTATTTATAATTACCAATGATAATAATAATATATGTATAATTTAAATACATATTAATGTTTAAATCCAATATATGAGTGGTAAAAATTATATGTACACAATTAGTTATCAGCCTACCTACCTACACAAAACGAAAGAGTAGATTAATATTAAAATTGTTAACAAATAAAGTCAAAGTCAAAGTCAAACCATTTATTTCAAATAGGCACATAAGAGGCACTTTTGAACGTCAAAATTTACAAAAAAAATAGAATTGATTCTAGTTGCCCCTTCCAAAAGGTAGTTTCGTATGGAGAAGAATGGGCAAGAAACTCAACCGGTACTCTTTTAAAAATGTTTTACAATATTTTGTTTGATTACATTAATTATATGATTATATGTGAAGACGATGCACCTAGAATAAAATTACTATACCCTAATAGGTAAAACGAATTAAAAACTAAGCAATGAAAAATAACTTAATTATTAGATAGATACGTGGTGTTCACATATTTACAAACATCATACAAGTATGTTCTTCTAAAAAAAATAAAAAAATAAGTCAGTGTGTGAGTATAGGTTATATATAATATCTATAATAGCCCTCCTCCTAATTTTTATGTTGTTATGCCCGACATGGCCCACAATGCTCCAAAACGAATGTATGTCTTTATGTACCTACCACCTAAGTTCACATTGTGGAATGCAATAAACGTATTGAGTATTGAGACGTGAATGATGGCTATCGATATAATAAAAATAATAAAATTATTAGATGTTTTTTTTCAGGGGGTCAACGACTGCTGTTGTTTTGTTACTTGAAGTTTGACAAGAGAAAATTTAATTTCTTTTGTTTTAAGAAAAACTGATTTTATAAACTAAAATTTCAACAGACTACCTACTTACACTAACTGCGGTCGATGACCCACAAAAAACCATCAAATTAATTCATTTTTGTTTTATCATGTTTAGATATGGGTAGCCGTCACGTCTGCGGAGTTTCGCTAGCTAATTTAATTTGACCCTGTATATATTACCTACAACTTATTAGTAAACACTTTTTTAAAACTTTTTAGAGGGTTTTGCTTGACTAGGGAGATTTTAAAATTTCACTTTTACTTTTTTGCTATTTAAAGTACTACTACGAGTTATAGTAGACACGCTATGATCGACACGTGCCTCGATTAAATCTGCGTAGCTGTATGTATGTTTCCCACAGTAAAGCTAGTTACTAATTTATCCTCATTTCTCTTTGCTAATCCATCTTTAGACCCTGAACACCTCCATACCCATAACCTATTCATTGAGACCATGTCAATGAGCCCAAACATGATACTTCTGCTGTAAGGAGGTGAGTTGGGTATCCTGCAAATTCCAGGTGATGCTGCAGCATCAGTTCAATATTACTATGTTCTTCTAATATCACTGAAGTAATAGAATACAAGATTTTGGACTCGATCAGACCTGTGGAAGATGCTCACATCCCTTCATCAAATAGAAAAGAGCTGATAATCTACAAACGGCTGAACAGATTTTCTCGAATCATAGCTAAGAACACTCTCGATCTCGATCATCTTACAAACAAAACAAAACAAAAACATAATCGGTTCAGCCGTTTGGGAGCTATGATATCGCAGACGATACACAGACACACAGATTACACCACTCTGTTTTCGTCGGGGGTTGACAAATGCTAACAAACATTGAGCAAAGTTTCGCTCTGCCTACCTTAGTCCTCACACTTCACTATGAATGTATGATAACGATATGACACAACAATGTCTAGAACAGTAATTATTTCTACTAATTAAACGCAACGTCCGATCGTCCCGAGACCGCACTCGATTCTGAAGTACGGAAAATCTTTAGTACACAAACCGATAAAGGAGATACCGGTAAAACGGGGTGAATAGGAATGCAGGGCTGAATCGGAACGCAACTTTAAAATGGATTATAACGTTGAAATAATATCTTTTGTTGCCAAAACGGACTATAATGTGTTACCTGTATTATATTTAACGATTAAGTGTCTTTGTTGGCAACAAACTATAATTATTTCATGGTTAAAATCCATTTTAAAGTTGCGTCCCGATTCACCCCTGCATCCTTATTCACCCCGTTTTACGGTACTTAACAAAAACATTAACAAAAGGGTAATTTAGCACAACAATGTAAAGTGGAAGAGATATTTAACAGCGGCAACAGACAACTTCCGTGAATTTAAAAAGCAGTGTACTATTTTCCATCGTGTATTAATTGAAGGAATATTATCTAGTAGTGGCTAAAATTTAACTGCTGCACGGGTCGATCAATCAACAGGCTTAGCACGAGCACAGAGTACATTTTATGGCACGAGAACCGTAGAGAAGCGTTTTGTTGACGGAAGAGTATGCAAAAATGACGTTTCCGTGTAGACAGTAAAAAGTTTTCTACTGGCTTTAGCACGGCGATTACAAGTCTTCTCTACCCTAGAAAATTGTCTACACCGTCAAGCATGGCGCCAATTTTTCTCCGATGTTGACAGTTTGGGATAGAAACCTTTCTTCCGAAATAGTCTACATAAAAAACCGGCCAAGTGCGAGTCTGACTCGTGCACGAAGGGTTCCGTACCATTATCTATAAAACGGCAAAAAAATCACGTTTGTTGTATGGGAGACCCCTTAAATATTCATGTTATTCTGTTTTTCATTATTTGTTGCTATAGCGGCAACAGAAATACATCATCTGTGAATTGTCTAACTGTTACGTTTCATGAGATACAGCCTGGTGACAGACGGACAGACAGACAGACGGCGGAGCCTTAGTAATAGGGTTCCCGTTTTACCCTTTGGGTACGGAACCCTAAAAAGAACCTAGACAAATATTCGTTAGTTGTAGTTTCGTTAAGGCGAGTAATTTTAGGCGGTGCTTTGTTACTTTTATCATATAATTGGCTGAAATTAACATGCTGGGTTCAAATCACCGCTATTATTTAAATTTTTATACAGAAAAACTTGAGCTAAGATGGGAAAGAAATACTATTAAAGAGCTCGCGGGAGCCTCTGATCTCCCGGGAAGTGAGTTCCTGTATAATTATAAAATAAGCAAGGAGATGGTGCAGTGTTTAGGCGAGGAACTCGACCAAAACTTCTGTAATCAATAGATTTTTAGTATTAACAATAAAATAAGAACAACAAAAGATACTACCATTTTTCTATGTATTAAATACATTCACAAGGAATATAAAACATCTGAATGAACCAAAATCTTCTCATTGAGCACTGACTACATCTCACACATTCGTTTTAAATGGAGCTTATACTAATACATAAAATATCGATAAACAAGAAATAACAATGTAAGTACCTAGTAAAAGATAAAGGCTCCCGCAGACAGGCGCAACACGCTAATGTGCGGTAGCCTTAAAGGATACTTATTTCTTGCGAGACGCCATCAAAATAGTATAATTATGGCACTCTATTTAAATAATGGCTGTAAATTATACGCAATACACACAAATGAGTTTTAAAACTTAGTTGGTGGCTTTAACTTGTATGCGCCACAGCCATAAATCAAAATTTATAACATCAAAAAAACCATTAGCGTTTTGTTATTGAAGAAAGATTCATTAAAAACACTTTGCTTTTTAAATTTGTTTTTTGAGAACAAAACGCTTAAATACGGTAAAATTGGGTAGTAATACACACCACTAGCGAGTAAGAAGAAACCCGAGTCTAAGTGTGACCTCGTGCTCGGGAAGAAGAGATTTCGAGAAGTGTAGACAAGCGATTTCTATTCTACAGTAGAGTAGAGATAGAAAACGCCATGCTAAGGCTGCTGGTTAAGCTACGCTTATATATAATATATATATATATCTTTACATACCGAGACACCCCCGTGCCTAGGAAAGCACGCTATGCCGGTGCAGATCACAGCTGTCATTCGGCTACTTAGATCGTCCACTCGATATGACGTCTCTAGACGTTTGGTTATGCAATCATTTGCCTGCGAGACGCGTAAACAGGAAAAGGGATAACTTTACATGGATAGAAAAACAGTATGTCACGTACTTTTATACCAGTTATAACCACACGAACACGATAGAAGTGAAAACTTATATACGAGCGTAGTATACGCGATTCAGTGTCACTGACCGACTTAAGCCTAGTATACCCGACTCAGTGTCACCGACCCGAACGTGACAGTTCAGTTTCATCACTGTTCAGATAGAGCCCAAAGAGGGCCTAAAGAAGTTTTCACTTAAAAAAATCGAGCATCTACGAGTAATAAGACATGCATTCTTATCTACATATAGTCTTGCCTAAACGCTAAAGCTTGAAGTATACGTGCACTTAAACACATTCTTCCTCAAAAAACGATAACGTGTTTATTTCCATACATTAATAAGTGATTAAGATAATAAGTGACTAAGCGATCATTCTGTTCTACGCACATCTCACAAAGAAATGTATCTGCATGAAGGTACATCATGAAATAAATAGTAGGAGACGCATCATGTATATTATATTACAAAACAACAAGCCAACATTTCGACGTCACGACTTGTTCACAGGATCGTCACGTGATACAAATCAGCAAAGTGCCAATCAGTGGCATGCAATGCAAGCTACTTGCTCGTAAGTTACTGCCATACGTATTCTGGCTTAAAAACAAAATGATAAAATCAATCGATTTCAAAAGTAGCAGCCTAAAGATCTTTTCCCTAACTGCATAAAGCGGGTCAGCCAGGATGTCGACCCCGCCTATTAGGATAGGTAGTTCCTCAATTCAGACGCCTGCAGAACTGTCGACGTTGGCTGGCTCTGCGAAACTAGACAAAGATGGGGTAAGTTTTCCGACTGCGTTTAACTGTTGTTTTCATATGTTTACACTTAATTATTCAGAGTGCATTTTGGTACAATTTTAACTTCCAAATCAGAGGTTTCGTTAGCAAAGTTTTCTTTTGGCTGAAATATATTCCTATGGCATTGGCCCTAAAGGACCCCGTCAGATTGTTTACAGTCTAATGAATTAATTTAACGGCGCAACGAGATTTTAAACACAGAACGCGAATAACAAGGACAATCAAGATGGCTGACATTTTTTGAAGTAAAACTTCTTTATGCACGCTTGACTTGGGGAGTAAGCTGGTGAATGCGTGAGGAGAGCGTTGCGGAAGCTAGCGAACGGAAGTTGAGAGAGAGATATAAGTTAGTGAAGATAGAAAGAGAGAGAATTTTTACGTAAGTTTTACTTCAGTCGTGTGGACTAAAGCACACAGCTTAAAAAAAAAATATGACGTGTGAGCGTAGTGTAGGAAAGTTCCAAAGTTCTTCTACCGCAAGATGCACAGATTGATTGTGATAGGCAGCTACAATATGCAATACTTAGTAATAAATTGCACGCGACAATTGGCGTCAATAGCCGCCTTCCGTTTTCAATGCGAGGCGCGAATTGTTACGAAAAGTGCTGTATACGAGTACCTACATATAGTATAGTTAAAGACAGTTTCTTTATTATTTAATCTAGAATGATAGAATCTGCGTCTTCAGGACGTTCTATTAGACTATGTAGGTACCTACCTCCTTTGCGTTTGTCTTGAATGAATGACAAAATATTACGAAAACAGAACGCGCTGTAAGAGGTTTTGCAACTATAGACCGACAAAGATCATTGCTTTGATTATTTATACATCTCTAGAATGTCGCGCTGCAAAAGAACTATAACAAACAGGCCAACTTTGCTAGACTGGTGTGCGTGACGACAGCACAACCGTACAACCCCGGTTAAGAGTTAAGCCTTTCGAAGGGGTAACCCATTAAACGGGTTACCTTTATCATGATGTAACCCATTGAATGGGTTTTATACTAGAAACCCAGTAAAAGAGTTACATGATAACCCATTCAATGGGTTCTATACCAACTTGAATCCCAGTGACATGAAAAAATCATAATATTATGTTTCGATATCCGCCCAGCACGCGTAGTATGACCAATTCTATCTCTGTTCTACAGGGACCATTTTAGAAAAACCTATCGAATACCCTTTCAATGGGAAGGGTTTTCGATAGGGTTTTTCTAAGCAGTTAATCAAAAACCCATACGGTTTGGGTAATTTTGAATGGCTTAAACTAAGCCGTTCAAAAGGGTTACCCACACCGTATGGGTTTTTATCAAAAACCCTTTCACCATATCGTATGGGTTTTCGATTACCCGCTTAGAAAAACCCTATCGAAAACCCTTTCAATGGGTAACCAAAATGGTCCCTGGTGACAGCTACGTTTTACACTCGGGTCACGTCATTATGCCATTTAAGTGTGAGTGCAGTTTTGCGGCCAACAGTTGGACGCAACTATGACACACTAGATAGAGTCACAGCTGTGACTCTATCTAGACATTTTTGTATGTTTGGTATCATGAATGTTGAGTCGGTCGACTAAGATTTAATTTTACGAAACGAAAATACCCACACTCTACCAGCGTGAAAACTATGTAGGAAAACATAAAATTAACTATGAAAGCCTGTTTACAAACAATACCCTGTTCTATGTATATTATATGCACTTATTAATAAATGTATTGTCGACTAAATCACGCAATGGGTGTGTGTACCGACCGTCTATTTAAGTTTGTCGCGTGTTCTAATGAAACGAAATCATTTGAATTAATGAATAGTTGAGATATGGCTGAAGACGGGAATAGATTGGAGTCCTTGTAATAACGTGCTTTTATATCAAGGTCAAATTGTTTTATCAATATGTTGTTAAATAATGTGTGCTGATTTATTTGAACACCATTAATTTCCTCGTGACATGCAAACGGCCCCTTTATGTTTTTAAAATCTCAAATAAAAAATGTAACTTTTTAATTCCGCTAACATTGGAGGCCTATTTCCAGTGGTTGATTGATTGACTAACTAAGTATTTGACGTTCTGATTATTATTGTTCTTGCTTGTGGGGTCGTCTATGTAGGCTAGACCTTGTTTTGCGTACGATGCCCTACTTGAACCGCGTCGTCTGTACCTGGCAAAACTGGCAATCCTGTGAGAACCGTTAGATTATAATCTATCGGTATTGTGTCAGTTAGATTATAAACTGTCGAAAATTTGTGAAATGGGTTAGGTTAGAACTGTGACCAACCAGGCGCGAGCCGAGCGAGCGAAGCGAGCGGTGCCTCGGTAGCGGCCGACGAGCGTTACTTCCAAGTTGCTCGCAGCTAGGCAGGCTATTAATTAGTATAATATCGCAAGGTGCGTTTCGTCCCAATCCCGAGCAAGTTTGTTACCAGTTCACAATTTGTCGGGTTCCCATGGATAGGTTATAATTTATAAACTATGGAAAAATAATACTTTAAATTGTAAATAATAATAATAAAACGTTTATTACTACCAACAGTGCCAACAAAGGATTATAGGCACAACAAATTACAAAAATAAACAAAAACACCATATAAACATATTACAAACTTCGATTGTATGTGAACCATAAAGCAATGGTTCAGGTACTGTACAATCGAACCTCTGCGCGAATGCCTTCAGGATGACGCTGGAGCTAGCCCGAACCCTGCGCACCCGGGATGTACACCGTTTTCGCATAGTAGGTAGAATAGAAACAGTCTACATGCGACTCGACGAACATCCCCGATGCGCCGCAGAATTGGGGCAGCCTCATCAGCACCCAAATACATTATTATATTGCACACGCAACGTGTTGTAGGTACTGTCTGCGCGTGTATGAGACCCACAGGCTGCTCGTGTAGGAAGATGTACCATATGCTCTGAACAATGTTGTAAGTGGTTTGTTGCAGTTCACCATTTTACACAGACAGTTTATAATCTAACGGAAACAACACCGATAGATTATAAACTAACGAAGTTCATAATTATACGCTGAATTTTACATATTTGCTATTTGTTTCTTTGTATATTCCGCTGTTCCCCCATAGTCATATTATTATTAACTATAAAGGTTTCTTCGACGTCATTGCAATTAAAAATAAACGGGTTATTTTTAATTGCAATGACGTCGAAGAATATTATGGTTCAGAAGAAAACTTCGAGAAGCGCGAAACAAATCCGGTCTGGAAACAGGTGTCGGAGTCGTAACTGTCTTGTGTAATACGGGGTGCAGTAGGACGGGCGCCACAGTGGGCTGGGATTACAAGGTTGGGTCTTAAGAGATCAAATGTATTTTTTTGGTATCTAGGCATAAATTTAAAACGTTTTTATTCTTTGACTTTTTTTAATTTAACGAGTACTTTCGGAGATATAGCCATATCAAATTTGTATGAAGAGTCATGTTATTTTAGTTAAGCAATTTATTCCAATTAAATTGAAATTGAAAATAATGTATACTAAACGGCCTGAAAACCTCAATACCTACTTAGTTCTTTAAAAAAAAACAATGTTCGACATTTTCCATCACCATAGGTAGGTATGACGTAATTTGTTTTGAGACTTATTTCCGGGAATCAAGGGATAAGAGTGCGCAAGCGCAACAACAAGTTATGACGTGTCGTAACGTGATTGGTGCAACGATAGGGTATCTACGGAATGTTCGGTTGCATTCAAACGTACTTCAGTGTTCTGATCCCACCATAATAGACGCACTACCTCCACACATTCATTACTTACTTATTTGTTATTTTGTATTTGTGAAAATGTTTGAAAATTTAGTGACAAACCTTGATCTTTTCGTTATTTTAAAAAACAGTGGCAGTATTAAAAATAATGACAGTTTGTGTAGTGAGATAAGGTCTAAATTTTTTGTCGAATTAAGTGATGATCACGAAAAGACCTTAAAGTTGTTTTGTGCAAAATTTTGTTATAATTTAAATAGAAGATGGGAAAACGCTTATCGTAAAGAAAATAATATTCAGAACTAAAAATAGTGAATGGTTACAAGAAAACATAATATGGCCAGACTTTATTAAGTGTTTAATAGGCAGTAATGAAGATCAACCAGCACCGAGTACATCAACTCAGTATGTATCACCATCAAAAGTTTCTGTCGGTGTCTCCACCGAACAAAGCCCAAGAAAACCTTTTTGTGAATTAGCGCCTAAACAGAAAAAAAGACGTGCAGAAAACTTTCATTTATCTTCGGACGAAATAAAATATGCATATTTTGAGCAGTTGAAAGCGGATGGGAATGAGGAGGTTGCTAAAATACTAGAACATTTACTAAAGAATCCCCAAGATGTAAAAAAAGTTAAAAAGTGCATATCTGTTAAAGAAACAAAACCTGTGTTTTCTCCGGATGAGGCTTTAGGGTTATTTTTATCACTTAAGCTGACCAAGTGGTAATACAATACTTTAAGAAAAAGTGTTAACGAAAAAGACAGTAATATATTTCCATCTTATTATCAAGTGCAACATGCGAAACAGAAATGCTATCCACCAAAAGATGCTATTACAGTGACAGAAACCTCTGCTAAAATAAAGTTACAAGCTCTATTGGATATAACGACAACAAGAATAATGACGTCACAACGAACAAGTTATCTGGCAAAACGATTCACCAAATTCATCTTACTGGTGTCGTCCAATCTTTTTCGAATTTGTGAAAGAAAATAAAATAACGATATTGCGGGAAAAAAGTGCTATTAAGGAAGAGATTAAAATTTTTGTGAAAACAGAAGTTGGAGAAATAAAAATTTCACACTCTTTATTAATGACTATGATAGACGGAAAAGCAACATCAATTTTATGTGATACTTCATCTCAGAGATGCGACATTTGTAAAGCCACTCCAACAGAGATGAATAATTTGCCCTTAATTGCATCAAAACCGACTGATCCAGATCTCTGTAAATACGGATTGTCATCATTGCATACCTGTATACGAATGATGGAATGCATTCTGCATATAGCCTACAGATTAACGATACAGACATGGACAGTAAAGGGAGACAACAAGTGCATCATGGAAAGAAGAAAGAAAGACATACAAGACGCTTTTAAAAATAGAATGGGACTTCTGATTGATGTTGTTAAACAAGGGCACGGCTCCACGAATGACGGAAATACTTCTAGAAGATTTTTTGCAAATCCAAACATGACTGCTGAGATAACTGGTGTTAGTGAAGAATTAATAAGGCGATTTGCAATCATTTTAGAGGCAATTTCATCAGGTTACCACATTGACACAGCGAAATTTCACGAATATGCTCAAGTGACCATGCAAGTGTATTTGGAATTATATAGCTGGTATTATATGCCTTCAAGTGTTCATAAAGTTCTTATGCATGGTGCAGCTATTATTGAAAATTTTGGTCTAATACCAATTGGGCAGCTATCTGAAGAAGCTGCTGAAGCTAGAAATAAAGACTTTCGTAGGTACCGCCAACACCATTCCAGGAAATGCAGTAGAAAAACTATAAATGAAGACATTTTAAATAATTTATTGACCAGCTCTGGTCCACTCATCTCAGCGAAACGTCACAAACTTCGCAGAAAACATAAAACTTTGTCAGTAGAAGCAGAAAGTTTATTAGTAATTGAACAAGCGGAAACATTTGATGATGACGATTACGAAAATTTTGCATTCGTTAATGTGGATGACGAATACGAAAATTTTGCATTCGTTAATGTGGATACCCTTGACAGTGATTAAATTAAAACAGTGCAGTGGCCAGTAGTGATTGTGATTTTTACTTATTTATTTATTTATTTTATTAGTCCTTAGTGGATTAGGCCTAAAGGGGAGACCACTACATAAAAAAAACGCGCCTAGTCTTAACCTCTATGGTGGTGTGGAATAGAGAACAAAATTTGAAATTGCGACCAAATCGTAGAAAATCGCAACCCGAGAATAGGCGCTAAAATAGGACAAATATACGTACTATGCATACGTAGAGTCAATTCTTTGAGAAAATTTGAGAATTTCGAGATTTTCACATTTTTTTCTTTTGCTTCATACAAAAATTACTTTGGATATTTATAACTCCGAAAATACTAAGTTATCTGAACGACCCTCATAGAAATAATTACTTATAATCGATAGATAAATCCAACACAATATTTAAAATTTCAGAAAAAGAAACTTTTTGTTTTAAAATGCTAAGTCCTTTACCGGCCCGTTTCAGCCCACTGTGGGGCGGTGGCGGAAAGGCGTAAGACGGAAATTTCTTGAAAATGGTCAAAAGGTGGTTTTATAAAGCAGTGTATCTTTTAAACCGTAAATATTTTTTCCAAAACAAAAACAGTATGATATTTTCAAGTCTGTTGTGCATACGGTGATGACTCAAAACATAGTAATAATTAAACATTATTTAAACATCAAAAAAATCTTCAAAGAACAACTCTTATTTATTTTTAAAAGCAGTTTATCCCTTCGTTAACGGTTATAATTATAATTAAAAGTATACCATAAAATTGCAAATGCCAAACTGCATCCGCTGATGGATTAATTTTTATTAATTAGTTAATATCTAATTTTATACGATTTTATTTGCATTTTTACGCCATACGTTGTGTCATCGCGCATCTTTTTCTTTCGTATGCAATCTGACAGTGACAGCGGTTTACCTGTTGTCAGCCCCTTAATCTACCATCATAGCCGATTGTTTCGGTGTCTTAAGATCTTCGATCAATAATAGCACTAATAATAGTGCTACTCGTATTATTGATCGAAGCTTAAGATAGAAGGTACAGCGCCTTACAAGAATACCAGTGCTTTTCACTGCAGCTTGCTGTGTCTCAGTCAGCAGATCCTTTGGAGAGTTAGTTGATTTAAATGTAGATTTACGAATGAATAAATACGTAGCTAAACTTCCCGATGCCCTGGAAAGTTGTTTGCATAAGTTATTTTGCGAGTAAAATCATTTAACGATGGTACGGTGATTAAGTGTTGAAGTTTTGTATGGGATGATTTATATTTTTTTCGCGACTACGATGTAGGTCTCCGGGAGAAAGTTGTTCAGTTTGATGGTATATAACACACCCTTGATTTTCGCCACACCTTCAGACATAATGTATAATCATGTAAATAGTAAATAACGGATAATCATACATTTTCCAAAAGTGGAGCTAGGGAGCGTTGAAGTTCAAAGGGGAAAGTACGAAACCCAAGCGAACGAAGCCGCGGGCGAAGAGCTAGATAATCTATACTATTTATAAACCTACCTACTAATAATAAACCTGAAGAATTTGGTTTGTTTGTTTGAACGCGCTAAACTCTGGAACTACCAGTCGTTTTGACAAAATTTTAAAAATTAAATTTGCATTTGATTACCCAATTCTTGAAGAGGGTTATTATATTATATAGGCTATTTAACATCACGCTACGACCTTTAGGAGCCGAGCAAAAAGGAATAATAGCGCATACGGGCGATGCGATGTGAAGCGGTGGCCGAAATTTCACACGGACGAAGTCGCGTACTAGTGAGTATAATTATGACAATAATATTAAATATTATAATTTGTGTTTTTTAGGGTTCCATACCCAAAAGGTAAAACGGGAACCCTATTACTAAGGCTCCGCCGCGCGCCGTCTGTCTGTCTATCTGTCCGTATGTCACCAGGCTGTATCTCAAGAACCGTGATAGTTAGACAGTTGAAATTTTCACACCTGATGTATTTCTATTGCCGCTATAAAACAAACACTAAAAACAGAATAAAATAAATATTTAAGGGGGATCCCATACAACAAACGTGATTTTTTGCTGTTTTTATAGATAATGGTACGGAACCCTTCGTGCGCGAGCCCGACTCGCACATGGCCGGTTTTTTAGGGTTTCGTACCCAAAGGGTAAAACGGGAACCCTATTACTAAGGCTCCGCCGTCTGTCTGTCACCAGGCTGTATCTCATGAACCGTGATAGTTAGACAGTTGAAATTTTCACAGATGATGTATTTCTGTTGCCGCTATAACAACAAATACTAAAAAATAGAATAAAATAAATACTTAAGGGGGTTCCCATACAATAAACGTGATTTTTTTTCTCGTTTTTGCTCGATATTGATAATGGCGACAGGTAGACGCTTGAAATATTCACAGAATATTTAATTATATGTTTACTTTAAAAATAAATGATAAACTTAAATATTTAAGGGGGGCTCTCATACAACAAACGTGATTTTTTTGCCGTTTTTATAGGTGCCCTTCAACCCTTCGTGCGCGAGTCCGACTCGCACTTGGCCAGTTTTTTTTATGTTGGTATTGGTAGCCGGTAAGCTCGGTAGATGATAAATAGGTAGGTATATTTACAATCTTATATTTTGATGATCGATTAGTGTTTTTTTGGTCACGCTTTTTTTTTTTGTTCTGTTTCTTTTTTATTAAATTAAGTAATGAATTTACAAATAGTAGGTACAGGACGAAAATAATAATTATTGTTTTCAAATATAAATTCGAAAAGAATGCAATCAGGAAAGTACAAAAATTATGTAATAGGTATTTACGTAGTGCAAAACTACGCGGTAAAAATATTAATTAAATTATAAATAGAGGTACAAGTAGTCTTTTGTTTGTTTTGAATAAACACATTTCTTTGTTTCCTCAACAAAAGAAAATGATGCGTTTTTCCAGGAGGTGACAATGCATAGCAACAAACCAAAGAGCAGGACTCACCTTTACTAAAACACAAGACACAAAGGTTGGCCAATTTAAATGTTTATTCATGTGATATTTTTCACTCTGTGCTGTTTTAAATGTTACATTTGTAAAGCAACAAGCGCCCACATCAATACTAAAGTCCACTTCGGAATTCTATGACTCTAAAAATAGTGAGTGAGCGAGAGGGGGCCTGATAACCACAACCGGGTGTTTTGAATTTAATAGTAAACAAGGACAGGACAATGAACGCGATCACCCCACAGTCGGGTGACCGCACATAACATCGCGAAATTATCTAAACATCACTATGACCTTCCCTTATGCTGAAGGTCACAAAGAAAAAATAAAAAATCCCAATGAGGGCAGGTTAACACACTAAAAATACATGGCAGTCAATATTTAGAGCATCGCAGCGAATCCGCGCGAGCAATTACATAAATAAGGCATTTTTTTACAATTTACGTCAATATTTCAAATCATAAATTAACAATGAAACTAAGCATTTAAATTGATGAGAGCACGATCCTTACCTGATAAGCTGAATAGGTTGATCAGTGAACACTATGTATTTGTTTCAGCGGTCGCTGTCTGTGCTTAAATTTTAAAATTCAAGTTTTTATTTACAAGGACAAAAAGACAGAGGAATGACGTCACTGACGTTTTTACATTACGTTCCGTTTCTCAACCAAATTGCAATTTTGAACCCCACGCGTACATACGAAGGCTTTGTTGTGATTAGGTTGCATGTTTTGCGACGCGTTTTTAAATGCGTAATATGAAACGTTTTAAAATTATTTTACGCTTGGAACACCAGGCAGAGGTACTTCTAAAATGTTCAAAGATTTTTCGAGTTTTGAAAACGATAAAATTCAATAAAATAACAACAGAGTCGCATTCAGAAAATATTCGTGATGTAAAACTATAGTAAATCGCTACTGTTGCCACTTGTTTCATTGACTTACTAAAATTACTAACCAACAGAAATATTAGAGAAATCTAGGTAATCAGAATCACACATCCCAGAACATTAATTATTTTCTAAAAAAATGTTAATTTAGTTAAGTCACTGTAAACTCGAAAGCGATCCATTCGTAGGTCACCCTGAATAATTTTTTAAAAATCTTGACTTTTTTGTACAGGCAACTCAGATCGGCGTGGGTTTCGATGATTATTTGTTAGCGTGGGTAGATTGTTTTAATTATTTACACGGAATTATATCAAAAAGTGCACTACTATCGACGCAACAAAAATATAAACTACAGTATGGGTAAGTTGACAATTTGTTAACGCTAAATTGCAGCTGGCGATATTTATTTTGTTATTGATTGATGTCATCTTCGGGGTGGTCTATCGGTGCAAAGCTTTATTTTTTTACGCTTTTGACTATTTGTGCGAGCGCAAACGTGTTTGGATAAAAGAGTGAGAAATTAGGTGCATAGAAGCGAAGCGATGGTTAGTAAAAATAATAAATATTTAAAGTTTAACGTATCTATTGTTCAAATTGACGGCAATAACGTGATTGTTATTGTACGTGAGCCGAGAGCAATGTAGTTCGATTCGTTCGGATTGCACTTGTAAAAGGCTGTGCACCATTAAATGATCGCTAAATACTGGCTTACGAGCTTAGTGGACACTAAGCACAAAGTTAAATGAAAATAAAACAAGCAAACATTTAAAGGATCTACATTGAGTTCACAAAAAAAAATCTTTGACATCTGAATAATTATCAACAAAACAAAAACCACTTTACGAAACAAATGCACATCTTGATTATATATCTAATACTAAAAAGTGAAGATCATGAGTCTGAAATTATGTTTATGTTAGTGAATATCAATGCTGCAGTTTGGTTTATTATTCAAATATGAGCATGTAAACTTTTAGTCTGCTCATTACTGAATATTGTGTAGTTTTATTTATAGTATGTTCAGAATGAAAATATGTGCTGGTCTTGTAGTTTAGAACAGAGTTTCTTGCCCATTCTTCTCCTTACGAAGCTACCTTTTGGAAAAGGCAACTACACGCCCATGCTCGGCCCGCAGGTGTGATAAAATTCCACTGGTTATGAATTGAGGAACCAATTCCTTCATATGTGCATACACCAATATTTATTAATGTCACTCATCGGTGACATTAGTAAACATTGGTGTATGCACAACCAAAATATGCTGTAAATAAGGTCAAAAATTGCACTATAAAATGCCAATTTGAAGCTATAATTAATCAAATATACAAAAATGTTATGTTTGATGAATTGGTACCTATTAAAAGCAAGGACCATACAACCCTGGTTAAGAGTTAAGCCATTTATGAGGTTTCCTTTATCATGATGTAACTCCTTGAATGGGTTCTATGCTTGAAACCCAGTAAAAGGGTTACCGGTACCCATATTGTATGGGCTTTTGATTAACTGCTTAGAAAAACCCAATCACAAACCCTTTCAACGGGTAACCAAATTTGAATAGCTTATAAATTAAGCCATTCTAAAAGGTTACCCACATCATATGGGTTTTTGATTAACTGCTTAGAAAAACCCTATCGATAACCCTTTCAATGGGTTATCAAAATGGTCCCTGATAAAGCATGCTTCTTGTGACAGTAAAATATTATGTTTTTTTTTTAAATTTCTATACCAATTGCTGACAACATAACCTTATAAAACTATGTATGTTTAGGTTAAGGTATTTAACTATGGGCCTGTGTTGCCTGAAAATAAATGGTTTTATTATTATTATAATATATATTCATGTGTAATTTATAAGCTGAAACAAAAAATGTCAGTTAGGCACACTGGGTGGCCAGGAACAACAACCTTTAACCCTTAACTGCCCACAAGTGTCTTGCAGATACATTTTGTATTCAGAAAGTCAATCTCAGCAACAGTTAATGTCACAATCTAAGAAAGAAAGAAAAATAGTTTATTGTGGTTTGTCTACATGTCAAAAATGTAGGTAAATATTGACTGATTTGGACTGAGATTAAAAATATGGGATTTGCCCCATATTAGGAATCTAGAATGTAATAACTTGAACATTTTCGTTTAATTTTCACTGCAAACAGTATGTGTAACCATGTGTTTGATTGTAGTTGAGACTGCATCATTCATATTTACTCGTAGTAATATTACAGGTACCATTAGGAATGTTCACAGAACGTTATTTGTGTTGCAAAAGTAGTCTTTAAACTCGCATTTTCGTCAAAGAGCTTAGAGCTTTAAATTAATTTGGTTCTTAGCAATGTCCACTGATACAAACAACTTTAAATTGCTGTAACAACTGTATATATAAGTTCATTTGAAAGCATGTTTAGTAGTTAAGTGATAAAGGCGATTACATTTATTGCTTTGTATTCTTTCAAAGAAAATGCTTTTAAATTTATTTAATTTAATTTATGGATTTGGCCTGAATTCCTTCAAATAGCCTTGATTTTATAAGTATATTCATTTAATAAGTATCTATTGGACACTACTATTCAATAACGTTACAGAAGTATACTGGGTAGTTAAGGGTTAGAGGGGATAAGTTAAGTATAGTCCGAAAGAAAAGGTGCTCAAGCGTGGTCTAAATGAAAGTTTATATTAGTAAAAAAATAGTTAATACAAAAAAAAAACCACCAACTTCAAAAAAAAACAGTAAATTAATCTGCCTAGCCTTTTCCCTTTCCCCTATGTTGGGGTCAGCTTCCAGTCTAACCGGATGCAGCTAGCTGAATACCAGTATTTTACATGGAGCGGCTGCATATCTGATCTCCACGACCCAGTAACTGAGTCAAAAAAACATTACAAAGTGGAAAATAACTTTAATTTTGGAAGTTGGAAAACCAAAGTACAAAACCGAAGACACAGTTTTTTTATTTTTTTCCAACCAAAGTTTTTAGTTTTCACTATTTAGTTGCTGTATGTACCTAACCCACACAAATTTTTATACCACTACTTGTCATGTAAACGATGGTGGCAGGAAGTTTTATAACATCATCAACATACACAAGGTGGATTAAATACGTATTGTTGATGCTGACTCAACAACTACAAAAGCTAATTTAATAAAAATTCATAAGGGACCACCGCGAGCTTCGTCTACCAAATAAAAAACCGGCCAAGTGCGAGTCGGACTCGCGCACGAAGGGTTCCGTACCATTATCTATAAAAGCGGCAAAAAAGATGTTTGTTGTATGGGAGCCCCCTTAAATATTTATTTTATTCTGGTTTTTAGTATTTGTTGTTATAGCGGCAACAGAAATACATCATCTGTGAAAATTTCAACTTCTAACTACCACGGTTCATGAGATACAGCCTGGGACAGACCGACAGACAGACAGACGGACAGCGGAGCCTTAGTAATAGGGTTCCCGTTTTACCCTTTATGTACGGATCCCTAAAAAGAATTTTCATAATCCTCCTGATAAAAATAACGATTAACATACATAAACGAAATACATAATTATAGATGACATAGAACCTCCTCCTTTTTTAAAGTCGGTTAGAAAACTGTTTAACATACAAATAGAAATAAAAAATAAATAAAAGCTTCCGATGAAACCTATAACCTATTTTTGGCAGAAGGTATTTTATCGTTCGTCCTTTATCTGGAGGCCTTAGCATAATTATAAGGCATCGCCAAAATATGATGTAATTTGCATGGAATTACCATGTACTATTATAGTACAGTAATTTGGTACAAATTACTTGTAAGGTTGGTAGTCCGTTAATTTTTGGTTACTCTGCAAACCATCCTTTCACCTCCTCGTAAAAATAGTTCATGCCCTCTGTCCGTCTGTTTCGTGCTCCGACGTTCCCGGGGGGATAGAAGACCTGATCAAAGACCCTAATTGTGTAACACTTTCAATCAGAATTCAAGGGTTTTGAAGAAAATTCCCAATCCATTGCTTCATAGGTTTGAAATATTCATCTGCTCACCAACGTAAATAACGCAATGAACGTGGCTGAACTGTCAAATTTAAAGTAATTGTCATTTTCAATTACCCCACGGGGTAGGCCACCCGCTCCCCAAAACGTAAATATGCTTCCCCTCGCGTAAGTAGTAAATTATATGATGTCAATGTTAATTTAATTGCCCAATTTAAATAACATATTTTACTGGCTATGGATTAATAATATATCTACCGGTCAAAATAGCTTCGGAAATAAAACTTTTTTATTATTTAATTCTTAATGATAAAAAAGGTTGTTGTGGGTCAACCTTAGAAAATATACATAATGCTATTGCGGACTTTTTTGTTCATCTTTTTTTGATGTACAATCCTGTAGAACATTATGTATCTCTTATGGTTTACGCGGATCGCGCCAGTAAAGCTCCCCAACCGGCATGGTTTTTCCGACATCTTCAACAATAATCGTCATAATTACAGCCGATTTACACAAAACCTCAATGAATTGTACACGTAAACCTTCCTCAGGAATCAATCCGTCCATTAGTGAAAACCGTTTGAAAATCTGTGCCGTAGTTTTTGAGTTTATCGCGTTCAGACATACAGCGAGACAGACGCGGTGGGGGACTTAGTCTTATAATACACTATCACGTTGACCATCGTACGGTCCGTCCGTGTTTAACATAATTATAGTACACTGGACACGCGCGTCGCCTGCTGAGTCCCTTAGTCTAAGACGCGTGAAGTTACACGTAGTGTGACGTATGTGCGCGCACGCATTCCTTCGCCGCGCATTCGGAAATCGGAAGTTGCCGGCAGCTAGTCACGATCTATCTCGGACACTGGACGCACGCTCGCTTGTTATTTTTTCGATCTCCTACCCGCGCTAAATCGCTGTGTAACTTTGATGAAAGTTTCCTAAGCTTATTGTTTCATAATTATATTAAAACCGGCTAAGTGCGTGTCGGACCACGCACCATGAAAAGTTCCGTAGTTGAGATGGATTTATCCAAAAACAAACTTAACATTGTAGTTGAAAAACGTGTTGTGTGCAAATGTAAGGCAAACGTATTGGTCGACTATTACTCGTTAACTGGTAAAGCCTACTTAGTTGTGATAGTTTTCCTTTTAATTTCGTTATATTTACTACTGCCATGATTTTTTTCACATATCCAAAAACAACCATTTAGCTGGCAGTGGGGGTACTTGATTCTAACAAAAATTAGCACTTTCAAGCTTAATATTACACAAACGTATCCCTGAATCGAAAAATGGTCATCAAAGACCCGCAATGTTTTTGAATGGCCTATCCAATGATACCCCACATCATGGGACAGACTTTAATAGAGATTAATAAAGTATTATGTATCCATCCAAAATTACAGCTTTTTAGTACTAAAAGTCTCTGAGCTAAGCCCGGGTCACACAGACAGACAGACATAGCGAAACTATAAGGGGAACCCTTGTTGACAACGGAACCCTAAAAAACATTGTTGTGTAAGTGTGTGGACATAAAGTGTTGAATTACCAAAAGGACTATATTTTCTTCAGATCCAGTAAGTCTACCCTCACACACCACGACATAACCAAATTACAATTTTGATGAATATAAAACCATTTCATAGGTTTCACATACGTACATTTTTGTGGTTTTTTAGCGTTCCGTAAGGGTACGGAACCCTTCGTGTGCGAGTCGGACTCGCACTTGGCCGGTTTTTTTTTCACCTTTTGTATATTGTACATACCGGTGCGATATCGTAGGCGTGACAGGCAGCCTGACTCTTGAAGCACCTGCGATAGCGCACCAGTCTGTATGAGCCCTTATTTCGCCACGTTTTCTTTCTTTTCAATGTTAGGTTAATCTTATTTTTCTTATTTATTTCTGAGACAAAGTAGATGATCTAAATGCTAATAAAAATATTAAAAGTGGGATAATAATATTAGTAAGTTAAATTATTTAAATGTGCTCGTCTTTAATTAATGTAATTGGAAATTGGCCGTTTTATGGTAAAAAAATAACTAAAATTACACATCATCATATGGCTAGCCTTTTCCCAACTATGTTGAGGTCTGCTTCCAGTGTAAGTGGATGCAGCTGAATAACAGTATTTTACATGGAGCGACTGAACTGACCAAAACCCAGTTACTGGGGGTAACACGATACCCATTGCCTTGGTAAGACTGGTTTCAGATTTTCGGGCTTCTGACGACCTGTAAAATATCTACAAATGATAGCCGGGACCAACGGCTTAACGTGCTTTGCGAGGCACGGAGGCGTCTTGGTTTAAATATGGTCACCCATCCACGGGCCAAACGTGAAAAGCGTAGCTTAATTTTTGATCGATCCGTGCGGCTGTTATTACTTAGTGAAAAGCTTCACTCGTGGAAACCGTTTAAAGGCTCTTACAAACACACGCGATATCGCGGGCGCGACAGGCACCGACAAAGACAATACCTTTGTCGGTGCATGTCGCGCCCGCGATATCGCGTGAGTGTGTAAGAGCCTTTAATCCGGTAACCCTAACTGAAAAAATAAAAATATTTTGCCTTGCAAACGTGATCTTTGATTTAGTTGAACCGAAGGTCCATCTATACAGGGTGGATCCATCTTTTTTTATGCCAATTGATCCTCTTTCTTGTAGGGATCAAAAACCTCTATGGGACCAATTGAGATTTGAGTACTAGAAAAACTTTTCCCATACATTTCGTAGGAAATGAGACTGCAACTTACATTTTTAAAATTAAAAACTGGTAACTATCTCATTTGGACTCACCTAGAAATTTTACTTTTGTGCTCTAAGATATGAGGTGTTCAAAACGGTAGCCGTTTTGACGTAGGCATAGGTTTATTCTCATTATTACAGATTGGGTAGCAGCTGATAATGTGCTTGGATTAATTCCATAGAGAATCGTAGTAAGTAAATCTTTGAGTTCCTGAACTGTAGTATTTCTTTTTTTAAATAGCGCTACATAAAAAAATAATCAAGAGGCTTGAGATCAGGACTGCGAGGTGGTCACGGTAGGTATAGGACCATGGGGTCTACTCCGAAGCGCTAAACCGAAGTATCGGTCGAATGTTCGGCCGTTTTATAATTTCCATAGTTTCCATAGACTTTTGAGTCCATACCAGACTTCAAGTCATTTTGACTTTGGCTTATCTCTTCGACTGTCTTTTTTTATTTTCGCCGTAGTCAGCGATAGTTAGCCGTAGTAAAGAAATGACCGAACATTCGGCCGATACTTCGGTTTAGCGCTTCGGAGTAGACCCCCAGATGTTTGTATCCATGCCTTGCGAATTGCCGGTTGAAATTAAAATGGGTATGGCGGCTGTTGCGCAGAATTTCTGAAATTACAAGCAACCAAACAACAAACTATCTAGATTCTGTTTTCAAAGCAAATTAAATTATGACGCGTATTCGTTCGAAATTCAAGTTTTTTTTTGTTTGTTTAGTTTTGGCCAGTCTTCATTGATTGTAGCGGTCCATTTAACCATCATAAAAAACTAACTATAAACTTTCCCATGCATTTCCTATGAAATGCATGGGAAAAGTTTTTTGCTATTTATGATTTTTCTAGTACTCAAACCTCAGTTGGTCCAATAAAGGTTTTTGATCCTTATAAGAAACAGGATCGATTGGCATAAAAAAAATATTTTGTGAATATTGCCCATTTTCTGCTGACTGTACTTTTTTTTTCTAAATCTGTGAATGCAGATCCAAATTTCTCAGAAAGTTAAGGACAGTCTCATAGGACCATTTTCGTGTAGCTACAACGATTAAGGTAGCTGCCCTTACTGCCCCATCACAAAAATCCACCCTGTATACTTAAATAAAAACCAAGGGTTAAAAAATTAACGGTTCCGTAGTTGGGATGAATTAATCCTAAAAACAAACTTAACATAGAAGTTGAAAAACATGTTTCCCATACATCGAAATACGTCACTTCAATTCTCAACTTCAAATAGAAGTTGGTCGACTAATACTCGTTAACTTGTAAAGCCTACTTAGCTGTGATAGTTTTGACAATGCTGACATAAATTAAATTGATTGATTACACCTATACTGTACATACAATGAACCAAAAGTCTTACAAGTGCTTACAATATTGAAAAAAATGATGTGCTGGCGTAGTAAACGAATCCTTGTCGAATCATTAGGCATGCAAAGCGAATATTTTCTCTGCAGAGTTGTAGGATAGGCAAAGGTTAGACAAACAACTATCGTAAACGCAGTGATTTTGATGTATTGCTCGGTGCCATTTATTCATTTGTGCTACCTTATTTGAACTTTTAAGCAACGAATTGTATCAAGAGAAATGTAGCTGTGTAATACATTCTCGTTCATCGGATTTGAGAAATGCAGTAATTAAAATTAATATGTGATATTTTTACAGAAAAAATAAATTAATCCTTTGAATACCTGGTGTGATGTAATGTAAATGAGAAAATAAATACTTATAAGTAGATATAAGCAGGCGTTCGCCAAAATATTGTTCAGGTATTTTATCAAAACAAACCGACCAATTATCCGACCGCACAGCATAATCAGCCTATAATGTTTCCACTGCTGGTGTCCCAGCAGTGGGCCTCCTCTCTTTGCGAGGGAGTGGGCTGTAATCTATCACGCGGGCCCATTGCGGGTTGGAAGATGTTACATGTCTTCGAATTTTTGGTTCTAGGACATGCCGGTTTTCTTCACGATGTTTATCTTCACCGTTTTGAGAGCAGTGGTGATGAAATTATTTACAAAAAGTAAAGCGCCTGGCTGGGTTCGATCCCACAACCTACAACTAAGTCGGGGCCGTCCACTGCGCCACCACTGCACCACCCCGACCGTACATTTTCTGAAAATTGAAATTGTTTGCTTCCAACAAATTCATTTTAATTTCCAAAAACTGTCCGGAGTCCAGACCAAAGACGATGTAATTATCGAAACCAAATTGCATCAAATTAATCTTGCTCGTTTTCAACGCTGTATCTGTATATAGGTAAATTCCTCGTAGGTAGCCGGTGGGTGGTTAGTCTAGGCTCCACCAGTGACGCAACGGACGCGGCCTGGGGTGGCTGTGCGCCGGACTAGTACTTAAATACATCTATGCACCAGTCAGTCTAAAAGCTATTGCGCGGCGCGCTAGTTTAAAACTAACTGGGTTACCCCCAAAAGTTTAAATGTAACAAATATACCACGTATGTGGGAATTAAATTCAGGATTCTGTTTAAAAAGTGAAATGCAAGGCGAATTCAAGATACCTTCTCTTCCCCAATATAAAATATAGTACATACACAACTTTTCTAGTTTCTGTGATACTTTTGTTTGTTTAATTTGGCTTTATTTTCGTTGATCTACTGCTTGGGTGTTTTGGAAACTTGTTGTATGTCGAGTTTTGAACTTATTACGATGTGCCTGTACTACTGTCCAGCCATATACCTAAGGAATACAGGCATATTACTTGTTATGTATGTTAAGAAATAAATAATATACAGCTTACTTATTTATTAAAATTTTACTGTTATTTTTTGTGTGTTTTTTTTTATACTTCGTAGGTTTTATTATGTTTGGTGTATTTAATGAGTAAAAGTTTGTAAAATATATTCTAATATTATTATGTTTGTGTTTTTCAGTAATCGGCCTCCGGCAGGGAAGTTTGGAAAACTAAACAGGACCAAGGTACGTTACTTGGATATCCTATATATAAAGCATAGTTTTTAAAACATGAGGAACATTGCAGAGTACCTAACAATTGGACGGAAGAAAGTGACAGTTCCTTGGATGTAAACTTCCAAGTTGTGAAACTTAGTTTTTAGGGTTCCGTACCCAAAGGGTAAAACGGGAACCCTATTACTAAGGCTCCGCCGCACAGTGGGCCCATACTGAAAATTTGTGGACTTAGGCAACAAAGTTCCAATATCGATGTGATTTTTTTTTATATGACGTGTTATAATATTCCTGAAAACTTTTATTCTTAAAAATTTCTTCTAAAGTTGATAGTTCGTCTTGAAAAAAATTATTTAGATTTTTTTGTATGGATCGAGTCACGTTTATTTTTTTTCTTCAATTGTACATATATGTTGGGTGTGTGGCGTGAGTATATGATAGCTAGGGACATTCTCTATCCACGAAAAATAAAATCAACGCCGGCCATCCGCCGGAGCGCGAGTAATCATTCAGTAAAAAAAAAAAGTTTTGGAAGAATTTTTTTGCCATTTCAAATACATTCAAAGTATATATTTTGTGTCATTAGGCTGAATGACCTTCTCTTTATTAAATATATAGTTTTAATAGCGCATAGGTACTTATAACTAATTATTCTGGTAGAAATTTAGTTATTATTGCTATGTTATCGGTAGCACCTGCATTGTGATTGATGACTCATTTGTTTGTGCGCTTGGCTAAGCGCATAACTAATGAGTCATCGTAAAATGCTCGTCTCTGAATAAACGTGATTCGCTACATACAAAAAAATCTAATTAATTTTTTTCAAGACAAACTATCAACTTTAGAGGAAATTTTATAAGAATAAAACTTGTCAGGAATATCATGACACGTCATATAAAAAAAAATCGCATCGATATTGGAACTTTGTTGCCTAAGTCCACAAATTTTCAGTATGGGCCCACTGTGCGCCGTCTGTCCGTCTGTCACCAGGCTGTATCTCATGAACCGTGATAGTTAGACAGTTGAAACTTTCACAGATGATGTATTTCAGTTGCCGCTATAACAAAAAATACTAAAAACAGAATAAAATAAATATTTAAAAGGGGGCTCCCATACAACAAACGTGATTTTTTGCTCGTTTTTGCTCGATATTGATAACGGCAACGCTTGAAATATTCACAGAATATTTAGTTATACATTCACAGAATATTTAGTTATATATTCACTTTAAAAGTAAATAATTAAATTAAAATAAAACAAATATTTAAGGGGGGCAATACACCAAACCCATACAACAAACGTGTTTTTTTTTTGCCTTTTTTTATAGATAATGGTACGGAACCCTTCGTGCGCGAGTCCGACTCGCACTTGGCTGGTTTTATAATAATGTTCAAATTGTAAAAAAAACATCTTTTGTTAATTTAAAATTATTAACGAGTGGTTTTTTCACTGCTGGCCAAGTGCAACACGTCATACTCATAGCTACAGATATACTGTTGGCATAAGCATGTCGGTGGCGCGAACCCATAAGATTTTGCCCTAGAAAAAAACACTCAACGCGCCTTAAGAAGACACATTTATTTTAAAATAGCACGTAACCTTTGACCCGCCCTTTGACCGCGCAGCTAAATTTTTTAAGAACTGTCATGGTTGTATCTATCTGACCTTGCCTTATTGAAATGTAATAAAAGAATTGAGGACATTGAAAAGGAACGAGGCGGAGCGTTTTATATAATCTGTCTCCACTACAAATCAGTTAAACGTCGTCGCTTCAAAGGGATATGAAATGTAATTTTCCATGTGGCGAGGAAGTCTTACAATTATGGATTTAATTTCAGTTCGTCCTTAGATGCCTTATTGATGAAAATTATTGTCTTTTGCCCCTGAACACCTGAGAGGCTTGCAGGAAGGTTGTTTAGTCAACGATAAAGTAAGTTTTATATTGATCATATTTCTTAAAATTCACGTTTCTTGAAATTGTTCTAAGAATAGAGACACCATCCTTATTAGTCGCTTGAGTAGGCACTGCATGTCGATTCTGTAAAAATTCTCTTACCGTGAATTCTTACGTGGAGTGAGCTGTCAGTGTTATCCCACTGATGCTAGGGATTGACCAAGCATTACATTTACAATCAAAATCGAGATTTTAATAATATTTTTTATACTAATTCTTTTGATTATTTTATATTATTTCAAAGCTAGTATTTAAGTGTCTAAACATTACTAATTAGGAGGTTTTTAAATAAAATACCAAAACAGAAATTCAGTCAGAAATTAGTATTCAGTTAAACATTACTATATTTAGACACTTAAATACGAGCTTTGTAAGAATATAAAATGATCAACAGAATTTGCATTAAAAATATTATTAAAATCTCGATTACGATTGTAAATGTAATACTTGGTCCATCCCTAGCATCAGGTGGGATGACACTGACAGCTCACTCCATGCTCACTTCACATTGGTTTTCACGGTGAGATGGTTACAGAATCGACATGCAGATGTACTAACAATCCTACTTGAAGCTAACTGTCGAACTGTATCGATGGTGAGTACACCATCGATACAGTTCGACAGTCAGCCCTCTATTTCCTAACAGTTTGTATTGATACCAGGAATTACTTATGTAGACAGAAAACAGCTGCAATGAATGAATGTCTTCTCCGAAGCAAAACCAAATATAGAATACTTTTTTCCAAAATTCAGTTCACGATTTTTTTATTTTTTGTTTTATAAATACCGATATGCGAGTAATGCCTGTGATTGGAAAATAACATCACGCCTTTTTGTCCTGAAGGGGTGTGCACATGCGCATGCTGAGGTGTACAATACAGAACGCGCGTGATTTATAAGATTTATTGACTTATTGTCGTTAGTTACCCACATAATTCAAAGGTCCTATGTTGTTGCCAATCGCGTAGGAGTAATCATGACGTATTCAATATGCATCACTTAAAATAATGGACTAGGCAGTGCACCGTGACCATCGTGTCATAATATTCATCAGACATAGTCACAAAATTAAATGTAGCTTAGGCGTATGCGTATTGCAACTGTCACTGTGCTATTTAGCTTTTTTTAATGTCAACTGAGTAGAGGAATTGTTACGTATTGAATATTTACGTCTTTACTCCGTTGGTTTAGGTATTTAAATAAAGGTAAACAAATCATAAAAAAGGGTTTTTATAGATGACACTTTCTTGTTTAATAATACGTTGTATCTTCTACCCAAATTAAAAATCATTTTTGATTTTTACGATAGTTTCCTCTTTTATTACTGTATGTTAAACATAAACTTATATAATTTATTCTTAAACTACTCTTCTTGAGCACAATTTTTAGTTAGATTTATAATAATGCTTTAATATTTTGTAATATGTCTATTGTAAGGAGTCCTTAAAGACAGGTTCCCTAAACGGCAAAGAAATAAAACGTTGCTAAATTAAAGAGTACAACTGTGACGTAGCATGACAACTGAAGTGACAGGTATTACATTTAGCCGGTTACTTGACAGCTCTCTCGTCACGTGGTTTTTTTTGTTTACCTTTATTTAACGACCTAAACCAACGGAGTATAGGTACTTGGGGTGCCTTGTAGGGGCTCGTGAGTCGTGGCTTAATAATAACAGCCGCACGGGACGACCAAAGGTTAAGCTACGCTTGCCGCGGTCGGGGCCTGGATGGGTGACCATCAACTACTTAACGAGACCCCTCCGTGCCTCGGAAAGCACGACTAGCCGTTGGTCCCAGCTGCTATTCGTAGATCTTTGTTACGGGTAGTCAGAAGCCCAAGTCTGACAACCAGTCTCTCTTACCGAGGGGTATCGTGTTATCCAGTAACTGTCGCTCCATGTAAAATACTGGTATTCAGCTGCATCCGGTTAGACTGGAAGATGACCCCAACATACTTGGAAAAAAGGCTAGGCAGATTGATTTGGGGTGCTTTGCGATGCCTGTCTTAAAACCGATTTGTCGCCTTGACGTCGAGTCCCGCCACGTCGAGTCGCCGCCGCGTTACTTCCAAAACTCCCGCTTTTATTCCCGCCTCGTCGAATCGTTGAAAAATACTCTTTTATTACCGCTACGTCTACTTAACTATTTTATTTGTACAGTTGGGAAAAAAATACTCATATACCAACTATGAGTATTTTTATTTGGAATGAATAGGTTACTTATAACTTATATGTAATACAACTAACGATATCTTGTATGCGTAGTTTTAATTTCTGTGCTAGTGCTATGCACTTCTGTAAGTGATGAATTCACAATTCCTAAAACTGTATGTGATTTTTTTTTAGGGTTCCGTACCCAAAGGGTAAAACGGGAACCCTATTACTAAGGCTCCGCCGTCTGTCTGTCTGTCTGTCTGTCTATCTATCTATCTATCTATCTGTCTGTCTGTCTGTCTGTCTGTCCGTCTGTCACCAGGCTGTATCTCATGAACCGTGATAGTTAGATAGTTGAAATTTTCACAGATGATGTATTTCTGTTGCCGCTATAACAACAAATACTAAAAAACCGGCCAAGTGCGAGTCGGACTCGCGCACGAAGAGTTCCGTACCATTATCTATAAAAATGGCGAAAAAATCACGTTTTATTTTAATTTAATTATTTATTTTTAAAGTGAATATATAACTAGGTAAGTATTCTGTGAATATTTCAAGCGTCTACCTGTTGCCGTTATCAATATAGAGCAAAAACGAGCAAAAAAAATCACGTTTGTTGTATGGGAGCCCCCTTAAATATTTATTTTATTCTGTTTTTTAGTATTTGTTGTTATAGCGTCAATAGAAATACATCACCTGTGAAAATTTCAACTGTCTAACTATAACAGTTCATGAGATACAGCCTGGTGACAGACGGACAGACAGACAGACAGACGGCGGAGCCTTAGTAATAGGGTTCCCGTTTTACCCTTTGGGTACGGAACCCTAAAAACAGAATAAAATAAATATTTTAATTTAATATTTATTTTATTCTAAAAACAGAATAAAATAAATATTTTAATTTAATATTTATTTTATTCTGTTTTTAGGGTTCCGTACCCAAAGGGTAAAACGGGAACCCTATTACTAAGGCTCCGAACCCTAAAAACCCTAAAAACAGAATAAAATAAATATTTTAATTTAATATTTATTTTATTCTGTTTTTAGGGTTCCGTACCCAAAGGGTAAAACGGGAACCCTATTACTATCTATGTCTGTCTGTCTGTCTGTCAGTCTGTCTGTCCGTCTGTCACCAGGCTGTATCTCATGATCCGTGATAGCTAGACAGTTGAAATTTTCACAGATGATGTATTTCTGTTGCCGCTATAGCAACAAATACTAAAAACCAGAATAACATACATATTTAAGGGGGGCTCCCATACAACAAACGTGATTTTTTTGCTCGTTTATGCTCGATATTGATAACGTCAATAGGTAGACGCTTGAAATATTCACAGAATATGTAATTATATATTCACTTTAAAAATAAATTATTATAAATTAAATTAAAATAAAACAAATATTTAATGGGGGCTCCCATACAACAAACGTGATTTTTTTGCTGTTTTTATCGATAATGGTACGGAACTCTTCGTGCGCGAGTCCGACTCGCACTTAGCCGGTTTTTGTTTGTGTATGTCTTAAGTGAGCCAGTCGTTGAAGTGCCTTAAAAATAAATATATGTATAATAAACGCCCCTCCCATAGATAAATATCACCCGTCTCTCCACTATTCCAATGCTTGCTCAAGGATGCATATCCGGTAGGCTCTAATAATCCTTCCATATCCCATGGGCACGTCTTCCCTACCATTGTCGCGGCCCTCCGTCTACTCTTTGATACACAATGGTCTCTGTAGTCTCATGAAACATGAGGCTTTAGGGGCTAGGGTGAATCTCTGGGTTCATTCGAGCAATCGAGTCTGGTTAAACCATGCTGGGGTCAGTGCATTATGTTCATTCATTCATTCATTCATTCGTATAATGTATGTATAATAAACAGAAAAATATACTTATGAGTTTATAACCCAATAGTTTAAATGAAGTAAATACTGCGTACTTTTTAGTGCCAAACATCGATATTGCTGTTTCAACCGTTGTATCCTCACAAAATAACGTCGCAGACAGAATATTCAGTGTCAAATTAAATTAGCTAGCGAAACTCCGCAGACGTGATATCTAAACACGATAAAATAAAAATAAACTGATTTTCTCAACTCACACTACCATACCAGTAACAATACTAGCCTCTGTGACTTCTGAGTTTGTTTCGGCCTTTCTTCTCAGAGTAGTCGGATACGAAACGCCGACCTCGTCTAGTTTTTTTTTCTTCATATTATTGACGTGTAAAAGTGTTTGTAAAAACCTACTTACAGAAATAAATCATTTATTATATAGCAGCGGTCGTTGACCCCAAAAAAAACCATCAAACCTTTTCATTTTTATTTTTTAGTGTATAGGTTTCCATACCCATCACATCTGCGGAGTTTCGCTATCTAATTTAATTTGACCCTTTATATATTATATAACGTAGGAATATCTATATTTGGTTCAATTGACCAGTAGCCATAATGTACAAAAAGTGTGACACCCGTATTCAAGAACATACATACTATGAGGGCTCACAGTGCCCATCAACGCATAGGGCCGGTAAATCCAATTCATAAACAATACTTGAGTGATGTGCAACGCTATGCGTTCACTTAGAAGGACCCTTACGTAAAGTAGCTGGACAGCTATTTTAACCAACGCATAGTGTAGCTTGTTGTAAAAAATAAGGTCTGTGTCAAATGATAATGTGGTCCACAGATGTGGTTGTTTCTGTGTGTTTTGTATCCATTTGTGATATTTTATTTTATTATTCATTTTAACTTTTTTAATTCAATATTTTTGGCGTGTGTGCGTTTGTCTTCCATGATACTGGCCGCTCCCGCATTAATGCTAAAAAGAGCTATCGTTCCGATACAGAAAACGGTAGCTTCTCAAAACTAAAGCAAAATAAAATTATATTTAATTGTTATTAAATAGATAGAATAGATTTTATATTATTGTAGATGGTAAAGTTGTTGAAAGATGTATAGGTAAAATAATCAAAAAAAATTAATTATTATTTAGTAATAATACTATAAAATCATTAATATTAAAGATGATTAATATTAATGTTATAGAAGTTAAGTTTGGTCGTGTTTTAGATAATATTAATTTAATTTTGACATGGTTTTGATTTATTTTGATTTTGACTTATATTTAATTTAATTTTGTTTTGATTATAATTTAATTTAATTTTTGGTTTAGTTCTAATGTGATGTGTTGATTTTAATTTTTAATTAATTTTGGAATTTTGTTTGGATTGAATTAATAATTGTATTTTTTTTTTCAATGCTATTAACATGTTTTTCTAAGTTCTGATACTAATACAATATGGATGTTTTCCGAAATAAAAATTTGAATTTGAATTAATATTAAAAAAACAAACAGTAAACACACCATTAATTGACGGCTTCTTTTGTTTTTAGAGAATTCGAAATCGTTAGCAAATCCTAATAATCCACACATAACTAATCAATTGAAGATAACTAAACTATTTTTGTTTGTCGATCCTTGAAAACAGAGTACTTTTTATTATTACCTAAATCACCACACTTCATGGTTTATATTTCACAACTGACAAAACGTTTAAAGGTTATATTTATTTCGACCACACATCTGCCAAACACTAAAGCGAACTTAGCAACAGAAACGGACCAATCACAGATCTATAATCGACGCTGTGCGTTCGCATAGTAAAGTGTCGCTTGAGTATTGTTTGTGAATTAAATGGCCTGCCATGACGAACGCAGTGAGAAATGCCTTACTTAGCATAGTGGCGCTGCCATACTTATGTAAGTATCGTTCTTGAATACGGGGGTGAGTGAGTTGTATATAACATAACATCACGGTTGTAATCCCCGATGAGTTAGGCAGAGGTGTACCTAATAGTACACCTACATTTCGCCAGTTATGTTAAAGTCCCATGTAATAGGGGGCGAGCCTATTGCCATCAACCGGGCACAAATCCAGACTTCGGGCTGCATCTAAGAAATCCCTAATGGAAAATCTCAATATCACTTTGCCCGACCAAATCGAACCCGGGACGTCATGCTCAGCAGTCGTGCTGTGTGCGTCGAGTTGTATGTTTCTGTTTAAACATACATAATCTATGTATCCTATCTATTTATTCCAAATAACTAACTATGAGTATTTTTTTTCGACTGTACTAATAAATATGGTTAAGTAGACGTGGCGGTAATAAAAGAGTTTTTCAACGATTCGACGAGGCAGGAATAAAAGCGGGAGTTTTGGAAGTAGACGTGGCGGCGACTTGACTTGGCGGGACTCCACGTTAAGGCGACAAATCGTGACGTGTTATTTCCCTCGATAGTCTTTATATAATTTAGTATAATTCATTCGTTTAAGCTATAAATATGACCTACCGCGTTGTAGTGTTTCCACGTCCGTCCTTTTCCTTTTATAGTTAGTGCCACTGTATAGACTACAGAATGAAGCTAAGACTGCAACGATATTTATAGGAGAATCAATATCACAAAATTATTATGAAAGCTTGTCAAAACGAAATATAAGAATTTTGTGATATTGACTCGCCTATAAATATCGTTGCAGTCATTCTGTTCACACGACTACCCATCAAGCTATAAATTTCCAGTATACGCTGATCTCGCATTGTATCGGATTTCCGTATAATGAGAGGTCAGCATTTATTAGGAATATGTAGCTTATGTGTAGCTGTGTGTACAGTGGCACGGAACAAAATAAACCGTGACAAGACGAAAAGAAACGTTGAGACAATTAATTTAACATACATTTTGAAACATTTATCTTTTCAGTCGTCATATTTCGTTAGTCAAAATAAATAAAATAAAATTCATTTATTTCAGGTCCTTGACCCATATTAAATACAAAAAAACAATACACAATTATATCATTTTCAATGTTTAATAAATTTTGGTTGTCTCGCTCCCCGGTCTACTGTTTGATATACAATGGTCTCTGTAGTCCCATGAAACATAAGGCTTCAGGGGCTAGGGTGAATCCTTGGGTTCATTCGAGCAATCGAGTCTGGTACAACCACGCTGGGGTCGGTGTATTTCATTCATTCATTCATACTTAAAAGCACAGAAAAATAAAGGTAGCTTTTTAAGAAGTTTGAATGATGCTACGTAGGTAAACTCAACTCAAATTCAAAGCATTTATTTCAATTAGATACTTTCCATTAAATTCACGCTTTTTTTTCGACGTTGTAGATAGGGTACCTAAATTCCTCACTGACGATGGATTCGATGCTCGGGTTAGGCAGACATAATTGCATGTCACATGACGGAATTACGTGTTCACTTATATATTAAATCGAGAATTTACATCGCTTCAGCTTCATTGCTTCCTGGAACTATGGGAGTAAAAAGGTCGTTTGAACGTACATACTCGGTGCAAGTATGCTCTTGCCAAGTTAAAAGATACACGTATTGCGACAGATGCACTTAAGCTAATAATTGTCAAGACAAGTGCCTCTGCCTTCAATCACTTAACTAAGTTTACAAACCTTTGTACCAACCTATTGTTGTATAGTTTAATAGTATACGACTAATATTGGGTTCTTCGTCGTCCAGCCAGTGTGACATATGTAGGTAGGTGTAGAATCTTATGGGTACTAAGAGGTCGATTGATTAGAAATCTAGGTTTTTAGGGTTCGGTACCCAAAGGGTAAAATGGGAACCCTATTATTAAGGCTCCGCCGTCTGTACGTCTGTCACCAGGCTGTATCTCGTGAACCGTGATAGTTAGACAATTGAAATTTTCACAGATGATGTATTTCTGTTGCCGCTATAACAACAAATACTAAAAAACAGAATAAAATAAATATTTAAGCGGGCTTCAATACAACACACGTGATTTATTTGCTCGTTTTTGCTCGCTATTGATAACGGCAACAGGTAGACGCTTGAAATATTCACAGAATATTTAGTGATATATTCACTTTAAAAATAAATAATTAAATTAAAATAAAACAAATATTTAAGGCTCCCATACAACAAACGTGATTTTTTTTGCCTTTTTTTTTATAGATAATGGTACGGAACCCATCGTGCGCGAGTCCGACTCGCACTTGGCTGGTTTTATAATAATGTTCAAATTGTAAAAAAAAACATCTTTTGTTAATTTAAAATTATTAACGAGTGGTTCTTTCACTGCTGGCCAAGTGCAACACGTCATACTCATAGCTACAGATATACTGTTGGCATAAGCATGTCGGTGGCGCGTATCCATAAGATTTCCCCTACAAAAAATCGCTCAACACCCTAAGGAAGACACTTGAAAATATTTATTTTTACCTTTACTTATTTTAGAATAGCACGTAGTCTTTGACCGCGCAGGTAGCTTTAGGAACTGTCATAGTTGTATCTCTCTGTTCTTACCTTGTTGAAATGTAATAAAAGAATCGAGGACATTGAAAAGCAACGAGGCGGAGCGTTTTATGATATAATCTATGTCCTCGCCACTAAAAATCAGTTTAACGTCGCTTCAAAGAGAAATGAAATTTAATTTTTCATGTGTCGAGGAATTCTTACTAGTATGGAATTAATTTCATTTACGTCTTTTTTATAACATAATCTGTCTCCTCGCCACTACAAATCAGTTTAACGTCCGCGTCGCTTCAAAGAGAAATGCAATGTATTTTCCCATGTG
The DNA here is from genome assembly GCA_963921375.1 of Tiliacea citrago. Taxonomy (NCBI): domain Eukaryota; kingdom Metazoa; phylum Arthropoda; class Insecta; order Lepidoptera; family Noctuidae; genus Tiliacea; species Tiliacea citrago. The sequence goes on from OY992780.1 coordinate 28,342,947, forward strand.
TCGACAAATTCTTCCAAGTATGGAATTAATTTCATTTAAATCTTTTTTCCTTCCTCCTATCCTCCTCCTTTTTAGGGTTCCGTACCCAAAGGGTAAAACGGGAACCCTATTACTAAGGCTCCGCCGTCTGTCTGTCTGTCCGTCTGTCACCAAGCTGTATCTCATGATCCGTGATAGTTAGACAGTTGAAATTTTCACAGATGATGTATTTCTGTTGCCGCTATAACAACAAATACTAAAAAACAGAAGTAAATAAATATTTAAGGGGGCTCCCATACAACAAACGTGTTTTTTTTTATATTGATAACGGCAACGGGTAGACGCTTGAAATATTCACAGAATATTTAGTTATATTATTATATTCACTTTAAAAATAAATAATTAAATTAAAATAAAACTAATATTTAAGAGGGGCTTCCATACAAAACCCATGATTTTTTTGCCGTTTTTATAGATAATGGTACGGAACCCTTCGTGCGCGAGTCCGACTCGCACTTGGCCAGTTTTTTTACTTTTTATAGTTCTTGTGCGTGTCCCAAATAAAGTATTTTTGTTTCTTTCTTTCTTTAGTAGGTACCTATGGAGAAAAACGGACAAGAAACTCCATGGGCACTAATAAAATAAAAATAAAATAATTCATTATGAAAAAGAAAACTTTACAAAAGTTTAAGACATCAATTAAATTATAGACTATAACTTGCCAATTCTTTTTACACCGTAAAGTACTAGGGACACAAATAATGTTATAGCGTAGCCTTGATTGACACTGTCTTTGTAATAAATAGTCCACCGGGCGGCAATCTCCATCATTTCCTGCGCCGTGATTGGGTGAGCTGTCACCACTCACCAGTAGTCACTACTCACTACAGTAGACCCTCGCGCCCTCTAGACTACGTCCAACTATACACTGATTATGTTGTCATGATGCACTTCTTACGTAGGTACCTACATTGTTGCAGCAGAATGTTATTGTGTTTCGACAAACAATGTTGCTAACGTAAGAAATGGATGGCAGATTTAGACATGGCGTACACTATGCGACTGAGACAGCTCGGCGACTAGACGCAACGACAGGCAACAATTTTTCATATATTTTGTTCAAAGCTTCACACACTTTTTAGGATTCCGTACCCAAAGGGTAAAACGGGAACGCTATTACTAAGGCTCCGCCGTCTGTCTGTCTGTCTGTCCGTCTGTCACCAGGCTGTATCTCATGAACCGTGATAGTTAGACAGTTGAAATTTTCACAGATGATGTATTTCTGTTGCTGCTATAAGAACAAATACTAAAAAATAGAATAAAATAAATATTTAAGGGGGCTCCCATACAACAAACGTGATTTTTTTTGCTCGTTTTTGCTCGATATTGATAACGGCAACGGGTAGACGCTTGAAATATTCATAGAATATTTAGTTATATATTCACTTTAAAAATAAATAATTAAATTGAAATAAAACAAATATTTAATGGGGGCTCCCATACAACAAATGTTATTTTTTTGCCATTTTTATAGATAATGGTACGGAACCCTTAGTGCGCGAGACCTAGTCGCACTTGGCCGGTTTTGTTATAGTCGCAGAAGCATAATGACAGCACTGCGTCTGATCGCAGCGATAAGACACAGATGCAAATGAAAACTGTGCGTCTTGTTGCAGCGCCTAGACGCAGTTTTTGTGCTGGCACATTATTCTTATTAAAAACTCATGACGCCGCCAATTATGGCGATGCAACGTAGAACCACTTTTATGTTTATCGACCCATAAAGCTGCAACATTAGAGCGATCAGAATGACTAGGAATGTTATCAGGTTGATAAGTCACAGTTGTGACGTGCACTTACCAGTCACTTCCAAGCACAAAATGCAGATCTATAGATTTTTAAACAATCTATTTTCAGCGAATAAATGAATTCTCAGTCCTCGTCCGTTCCATTTGCATACATAATCAGCCTATAATGTTCCCACTGCTGGGACACAGGCCTCCTCTTTCTGTGAGAGCGAGTGGGCCGTAATCCACCACGCGGGCCCAGTGCGGGTTGGTAGATGTCACTTATCTTCGAATTTTAGTTCTAGGATATGCGAGTTTCCTCACGATGTTTCCCTTCACCGTTTTGAGAGCAGTGGTGATGAAATAATTTACACAAAGTAAAGCGCCTGGCTGGGTTCGAACCTACGACCTACAACTCGTAAGCTGCGGCGTTTACCACTGGGTCACCACTGCTCTATCTTCATTTGCATAAGTAAATTATAAACCGTACAATGCATCTCGAGTGGCCTTTTTGCAGCTATATAGGATTTTTATTAGACAAAACTTCTAGTTTCGACTGTGATTTAGAAATTATATTATTACTTAGGTACATTTTTTTTCAATATCATCATCTGCCTAGCCTTTTCCCAACTATGTTGGGGTCGGCTTCCAGTCTAACCGGATCCAGCTGAAGACCAGTATTTTACATGGAGCGACTGCCTATCTGACCACAACTCAGATACTGGGTAACACGATATCCCTTGGTTAGACTGGTTGTCAGACTTTTGGGCTTCTGACGACCCGTAACAACTGTCAAAGATCTACAAATGACAGCCGGGACCAACGGCTTAACGTGCTTTCCGAGGCACGGAGGAATCTTGGTATGAAAAGATGGTCACCCATCCACGGACGATCGATAGACCCGTGCGGCAGTTATTATTTAGCCACAAGCTCCTCTTTTCGGCTCCGCCGTCTGTCTGTCTGTCTGTCTGTCCGTCTGTCTGTCTATCTGTCTGTCTGTCCGTCTGTCACCAGGCTGTATCTCATGAGCCGTGATAGTTAGACAGTTGAAATTTTCACAGATGATATATTTCTGTTGCCGCTATAACAACAAATACTAAAAACAGATTAAAATAAATATTTAAGGGGGCTCCCATACAAAAAACGTTTTTTTTGCTCGGTTTTGCTCGGTATTGCTAACAGCAACAGGCTTTAAATATTCACATAATATTTAGTTATATATTCACTTTATAAATAAATAATTAAATTAAAATAAAGCAAATATTTAAGGGGGCTCCCATACAACAAACGTGATTTTTTTGCTATTTTTATAGATAATGGTACGGAACCCTTTGTGCGCGAGTCCGACTCGCACTTGGCCGGTTTTTTTAATAGACAAATAATTCAACATGGTATTCGAAGCATGGTATCTTTAAAGAGACATAATGAGACTTTCACTTTAAATTCCTCATTGACGATGGATTCGATACACGCCATAATTGCTTGTCACCTGACGGAATTACGTGTTCACTTATATACTCCCACAGATCCAACAGCTTCCCTGTTATCTGAAACTGCGGGAGTAAGTAGGTCGTTCGAACGTATACTCGGTGCAAGTATGCTCTTGCCAAGTTAAAACAGACACGTATTGCGACCGATACACGTAAGCCAATAAATTGTCAAGACAAATGCCTTCAATCACCTAACTAAGTTTACAATCCTTTGTACCAACCTATTGTTGTATAGTTTAATAGTATACGACTAATATTGGGTTCTTCGTCGTCCAGCCAGTGTGACATACGTAGGTATGTGTAGAATCATAAGGGTACTAAAACGTTTATTGAACGCAGTTTGTCAGCCTTTGTCTGAATTTTTGATAGGCTCTGAAATCTAATTACAATCTGATTCGACCTGATCACGTTGTAAAAAGATTTCAAATCGGTAGCTTTTCATTCGCGCATTTTAACTTGAATAAGGTAAGGTATACTTGAAACACAAATGAATGCATGCAAAATAGTGCATGACAGCCACGGTGAGTAAAAAAAATAAGTTGCCAAATTCAAAGTTTAATTAAAAACTACACAGATTTTTGTAGACTTAATTTCTATGCCCGTCATTGAATTGATAACCTCACCTCTTTTTTAACCGACTTAAAAAAAGAGGAGGTTCTCAGTTCGTCGGAATCTTTTCATATTATGTTCTCCGATTAAGTACTTGAAGACGGCTGAACCGATTTGGATTTTTTTTTTTTTTTGTTTCTGTGGTGAGTAGTTTTTGAGTTAGCATTAATAATACGTATTTTTCCCACTTAGTCTGGAGAGATGTTGGCGACAGATCTGGTAACCCCGTCGCTAGAGGTTGGTTGTAGTTGGCTAGCGACGGGGCTTGTCTGTTTTAAGGGTTCCGTACCCAATAGGTAAAACGGGACCCTATTACTAAGACTCCGCTGTCCGTCCGTATGTCACCAGGCTGTATCTCATGAACCGTGATAGTTGGACAGTTGAAATTTACACAGATTATGTATTTCTGTTGACGCTATAACAACAAATACAAAAAAAACAGAATAAAATAAATATCTAAGGGGGCTCCCATACAACAAACGTGATTTTTTGCCGTGTTAATAGATAATGGTACGGAACCATTCGTGCGCGAGTCCGACTCGCACTTGGCCGGTTTTTTACTAATATTATCTTAAAACTCTTGTGAGCAAATATTATACCCTGCACCTTATCTGTGTTTCATACGGTGCTTAACATGAGGTAGACTAATAGACTAGGTAACCGCCGCCAGTTGCACGTAAGTTCATTCAATTTAAATTCCCATTAAAAGTAAAGGTGTCACTTTCTGATACGTTCCGATAGATAGAGACAGAATTACTTTTAGTGGGAATTTAATTTAATAGACTTACGTGCAACTGGCGGTAATTGGGACAAATACGTATTGTTGAAGCAGTTAGTTAGTGTTAGAACTTCCTGTCACTGTTATTTACATAGCAGGTAGTGGTATTAGAATTTGTGTGAGTTAGGTGGATAGGTACCACAACTAAAAAGTTAAAAATATAAATAAAATAAAAAAAACACCTGACTTCCAAAAAGAAATCAACTACAATCTGAAAAATAACTTTCGGAAAGCGGTGGCAAAAACACGTAAATACTAAACCAAAGACACTGCTCTATGTTTAATGTAAATCTAGACTGTCATCTTTCATTTCCGCTATTAAGGGTTTTTAACCGACTTCCAATTGTGGACGGATTTTAAAAATTCTTTTTTTGGATGGAAGGGTATGCTCCCAAGGTGGTCCCATTGCCACCAAATCAGAATCTGATGAGGGGATCTCATGGAAATCGAGGGAAATCCTCAAATTTTGTAGGCATACCTATAGCGATTTGAGTATTTTTTATATTAACTCGTGCATTTGCACTGTAAAAGCACCATTTGATGAAGTGGAACTGATGATGAAGACCACAGATGGCCACCGGAGCTACTTAATAATAAGTATTTCACTGTTACGATTAGGCACTTTAATATGGTTGCTAAGCAATTTATGCTCGTCAAAATGCATATGGGGAAGTCACCATCAGTTCTCCTGGTTCTTACCAGGAGAACTCCTCAACAATTAACGCCCCTGCATCGGGAAAAGCAATATTTTGTAAAGGTGATAAGCATTTGACATTAGGCTATTGTAAATTAGATAAATTACAAACTGACCCACTAAAAAGTGAAAAATAAAAACCTTTTTATAAAAAAAAAACAACCGACTTCCAAATAAAACACTACAAAGTGAAAACTAACTTTAATTTCGGAAGTCGGTGGCAAAAAAACTAAAATACAGATCCAAGGACACCGACTTCCGAAATTAAAGTTATTTTTCACTTTGTAGTGTTTTTTTTGGAAGTCGGTTGTTTGTTTTTTGTAAAAAGTTTTTAGTAAAACGCGTAGCCTTTTCACACGCACCGACTGCAGATAGGGCATTTTCATAAAAGCTTTTGCAAGCCGCTAACCGCTTTGAAGGTAGTATTAATTCGGAAATCGTTGAGACAACCGGTAGCAATAAGTTGAATTTAAAGCTCATATAATATTTTATTTTTTGTTTTTTCATTGCATAGGTGTATACTCGTAGTATAAATACTCAGGCTCTTATTCATAAACGTCTAATAAACCTATTTTAATTAAAATGCTGCTAAAGTTAGTTTGTCCTTATTTTTAACTTTTTATGTTTATGACCGTGAGTATTTACTAAAATGCTTGCTAACAGTTTCCTTTTACAGCTAAAAGAGCTTTTATTTCCCATGAAACCTGTAGTATTTATCGGTTGAGTTTAAGCATTCGTTCAATGAACATATTATTATGTACCTTTCAGCAGTGTTCCAGGCAAAATTTTGGGGGACTGCACAAGGGCTGTGGTCCACAAACGATGAATAGAATTTATAAAAAAACGAGCTGCTACCTATAGTTATCGCATATGATGTATAACATCGGACATCTCACCTTGGTAATAAGCTACTGAGTAGCGACAGAAGTTAACCTCAAAATTTAAAAAGCTAAAGTATTACTGAAATATTTATTCGAATAATTATTCATTACTAGAGGTCGCCCACTGGTCGAAACTAGATCCCCTCTACTTACAATCTATAAAGTACTTATACGTACCTACTAATTCCATGCTATTAAAAAACTCTTAAAAAACTTATTCCATGCTCAAGCTGTCACTTCCTGTTATACACTTCCGTCCATTTTCACGAAATCACTCCCACAGAAAGCGAGCGGAAAAATATTACACATAAATAAATTGATACATACACCTGTCTAAGAAATTATTGCACTTATAACTAAACGTAAGATGATAGGTTGGTTATTTTTCTCAAACATGATTGGAAATTCGTGCATTATTTTGACAACCTTCTTCGAGATAAATCGAAAATGCTGTGTGTCAATTACTTACGGGCAGACGGCCGGCGATGTGGCGAAAATCCATGCCAGTCGTGTTTGGCGGCCGAATAAATTACTAGAAAAAACTCATCATAACTGTCGTGTAATTTAAAAACCCGCCAAGTGCGAGTCAGACTCGCTCACGAAGGGTTCCGTACCATTATCTATAAAAACGGCAAAAAAATCACGTTTGTTGTATGGGAGCCCCCCTTAAATATTTGTTTTATTTTAATTTAATTATTGATTTTTAAAGTGAATATATAATTAAATATTCTGTGAATATTTCAAGTGTCTACCTGTTACCGTTATCAATATCGAGCAAAAAAATCACGTTTGTTGTATGGGAGCCCCCTTAAATATTTATGTTATTCAGGTTTTTAGTATTTGTTGCTATAGCGGCAACAGAAATACATCATCTGTGAAAATTTCAACTGTCTAGCTATCACGGATCATGAGATACAGCCTGGTGACAGACGGACAGACAGACAGACAGACAGACGGCGGAGCCTTAGTAATAGGGTTCCCGTTTTACCCTTTGGGTACGGAACCCTAAAAATGGAATGGACTTTTAATTTTACGCCCACACATGGCAACCAAGGAGGTAGCCTATCAAAGATTTTTTCTTTCAACTACGTAGTAATGTTATCATTAATCACTACAAAACCGATCACAAAGCACGTATTTTTTGCTTAGACCCAAAAGAGTGCAACAATGAGATTTCAAACAAATTTATATCTAAATAAAAACAGTGCAGAAATCTGCACTGTTTTTTATTTAGATATATGTTTGCCACAGAGGTTTAATATCTCGCATTAAGTTTAATATAAAATGTATGCATATTAGATCAAAAAGATACTGGCTGAAAATAAAAATCGGCTGAATAAAACCGACTTGGTGAAAAACTTTGTTTTCATTAGCTTGAGTTTTTTTTTTTTCTTGGCGGGAAAGTGAAGCGTCATGTTAGCAGTTTTGTTTTATTTTCTAAAATTTGTGTTTAGCCGAATATTAATGTGTAATAGTGGTGGATTATTAACCATTAAGTGTTCGTGAACCTGCATTAATGTAGGCAAATGAAACAAAACAGTGCAACATCACTTTAAGTTCTCTCAAGAAGTCCGCGCGAGGTTTCAGTAAAGTGCCGCGTCTTTACTTAAACTCAAGGGGAGCGGGGCGGGATATCATCAATCATCTTTATCATGCATTGAGTGGAGTTCATTTCATAATTATTATAACTTTGTACTTGTTACCTAATTTTACATGACACTGGCTAAATGCACAAACCGTGCGAAGCCAAAAAGAAAGAAAAAAAAAAAAAACTTGAGTTTTTATTTTGAGTAGGTAGGTATATTTTATCACGGTAGGTAGATTGTTAGTTGAACGAAAAGTAGATTACGCACCTTGCTAAAGTGAGTAATTAATGCACTCGTGCTAATTTAGTGTTAACATAACACTCGTGCATTAATAACTCACTTTGCGCTCGGTGCAACAATCTACTATATTTAAATTTTGAACTGGCTTGCAAATAGAGCTGTATAAAGTAAAAAAGAAACAAATGAACATAATAGGCGCGTGAAAAAATGTCGTCATTGAATCTGGAATTTATAAATAATTTACTTAGTTTGGATTTCCGCGCATTATTTGAGAAAAGCACTATACAAGCCTTGGCCGCAACCAGGCATTGATGCACCAGGCATGATTTTCTCACTCACGTATCGGCCCAAATTTTCACGTTCGTCCATCAATGCCCCTTTTGCAGGCCGCTGTAGTAATGTAATATTCATAACCTGTTTTGTCAATGCGAGTCTTAGCTAAATATATTGACGCTGAATATCTTGTATTTGTGCGTCATTCAACCAAAGTACAAAATAATTTGGTTGAGCCAGGTTATATCACCATTTCAAACTAGTATTTTCTTCTTAAATACATACTTAAACTGACGCCTTCTTTCCATGGGGTAGGCAGAAGCTACAGAACGCCACCTGCTAGGATCCTTACATACATACCTACTCCTTTTGCTTCGTTTACGTTCATACAATCTAGTCATACACGTACGCCGGTTGCGAGTACTACGCACTTGAAGAAAATCAGCAATAACTTTTAAGTGTTTTCTGTGGATTATTCTAATATCTTAACTGGTCTTTAAGGCTCTTACACACTCACGCGATATCGCGGGCGCGACAGGCACCGACAAAGACAATTCCTTTGTCGGTGCATGTCGCGCCCGCGATATCGCGTGTGTTTGAAAGAGCCTTTAGGCCCGGCGCCCATTATCGGCATCGGTACGACTGAGGATTTTAGGTGGCAAATAGCAATATACTATAACATAATGGCAATAAAGTAGAAATTTCCGTGATATGTGGTCGTAATAACAAAAATACCGCTTCGGTATGCTTGAGGCTGGTGTATCGGCAGCCTTGAGAATGCTTCGGGATGCTTCGGCATCCTTCGGTACGCCGCCGGCGCCGAGGCAACACTCGGGGGATAGTTTGCCCTGCGGGGCGTCATCCTTAAGGACGCTTCGTCATCCCTAAGAACGTTGCAGCATGCCAAAGCATAATTGCCGATAGTGTGCGCTTGCATGTAGGATGCCGAAGGATCCTTTTCCTTGCCGATGCCGATAATGGGCGCCGGGCCTTATACGTCTATAGGCCATCACGCTATACTACCTACTGAGTCGGCAGCAGTCAACGCCGCCTCCGCTAATTAGTTTTCCAATTGCTGCTGCCTTTGAATACCACCCGCAGGTAATACGTGCGGGTGGTTTTCTTTTCAGACAATTCTGCAAACTTTTAGTTTGTTAATAGTTTTAGTTAAGTTAGGATTGTTATTTTTATTAATTAATTAGGTAGCTATGTTGTTATTTAAGTATCATTTTAATTCTGAATAAACATTCTCTTTACTCTACATGAGCCTGGTCAAGATATAAGAAAATCTGTTTTAACATTTGTGATTGGAACGTGCTACTTTATGTCATGAGCCTGACGCGCTTGTGATAGCGGTGACGTCACGAAATTTCCACACAATCACTACGCTATCATGAGTTTGAAAACATAATTATGTTTCTACAAAAACATTATGAATAAGAAACGCATATTTTCTTTCTTATTTAGTTTTGTATTATAATTATTTAAGGTTAGGTAAAAAAGTAGGTTTTATATTTAAAAGTGAAGCGCTTACAACACGCACGGCATGTTTCGTATATAACTGCCGTGAATATATGGAGCGCTAAAGCAAAAACTCTTTGTAACAATATGATCAATGTGATCACGGTTACTTATGCTGGGAATACACCTGCGTCTATTGTGCGCTTTTATAATTTCTAACGTAACGATATTATCGGACGTCCACGTTTATAAAATGTATGGAAATACATCCGACCCAAAACCTCTTACTAAAGATTCAGTATTATGATTCTGGACCCCCGTTGACATTTATCGTCAATAAACAGCTGGTACATTTTAAAGTGCAATACCTATGCGGTCAAAATGTATGGAAAATCTATTTATTTTAATAAATATTGGGCCAGCTATGAAATCAGCTGTTACATTTTACTTTCCAGAGTTTGATGCCGTGGACGTCCACAGTAATAGCATCACGTTATAAATTATAAAAGCGCACATTGGCACGAAGCAATACAAGCCAAAGCTTCGTATGTTTTGCTCGCTTCTTTGTCGTATCGATAATTCCATTATTGCCCGCTATTAAAAAGTTATCGTGCTAATGGACCGGTGGTGGTCACATTAGCGGCTTCGTAATGTTTTAGCCCGTGCGGTAACTGGGACGCAGTCCTGACTTCCGCTACGAAAGTGGTGGATCACATCTGCGTCTATGTGTATCGTGTTAGAGCACAAAGCCCTGGCGATAGATGGTGTGGCCCCAGCATAACAGGAACAATAAGAGGAACAATTTCATCAAACTATTTTATAACTTACTAGCAACCCGCCCCGGCTTCGCACGGGTAGCAGAGCATTATATGCCTACTTTTTTTTCTCGTAGTTTCATATCAGCCTAAAAGTTTAAAGTAAAGTCAGCCTTAAAGTATAGTTAGATTTAAATGTAACTGATGTTCATCGTACTTGGAGTAGGTATTTTTAATGTATGTTATTTCCAGTCCTGCAAATATTTGAAAAAGTAAAGAATAGAAACATATTGTTTTCATTTAAAAACTTTATTGGTTTACGCTCACGCTAGTAAAGGTCCCAGTCGGCATGATTTTTTCCGACATATTTAACAATAATCGTCATATTTCAGTAAATTTACACAAACGGGTTGACGTCATCACGTCAAGGCACGGCAAGGTTTCGCTAAAAACCAGCGCTGGGGCTCTAGTCTCGCAGCATTATGCTGAGTGATGGCCGTTTTGCGTGAATGTGACGCATATTTTGCCTCAACTTGTTCTTTCGTGTTTGTGTTTTTATTTCTTTGCGTTATATTTACCGCAAATAAACGTATTTTCTTTCTTTCTTTTTTCTTTCAAACCCTTAATTAATTATACAACTTAACCTTACTCATGAATCATTCCGTCCATTGGTGATAACCGTTTGAAAATCCGTTCAGTAGTTTTTGAGTTTATAGGGTTCAGACAGACAGACGCGGCGGGGGATGTTTTATAATAATATGTAAAGATGTTATGTAGTGATTTCATAACCCATCTAGAACTTTTCAAATAAAGGCAATTCACAATTTGTGCGTTTTAACTATCTATTTCAAGAAATAAAATAAAGATTATTTTTTTGGATCTTGTGAACTTTAATGGAGTTAAATAATAATTTCACGCCTTCTGCCCGATAGACAGCCGGATGGATAGAAAGTACAGAACGCCACCCGCCACCAGCTACGCTTATTACATACTACTTTTGCTTCGTTTACGTTCATCAGCTGGTCATAAACGCACGCCGGTTGCGAGTACTACACACCTGCCCTTCTGAAGAACATCATGATCAATACGGTCACTATTTTTGTCCCTGCCGCCGGGAGAAGACGTTATACCTACTTTTTTATTGTTTCCGTTTATTTTTAGATATTCAATCTTTATTATTATTTTGTAAATAGTTACTAAAGGTTAGGTACTTTCTTAATCAGGAACTGATCTTCGTACATTAAAGGCCGTGTCTACAACTGCTGCTTATTGTATGTTACATGATTGTCGGCCGAATACTCAAATGGCACTTAATTTTAAGGAGCTGTAACTCTCATACTATCTGTGTCATTTAGATATTGAATTTCAATATTTATATTTGTAATTTTTATGGTGTACATAATAAAGAGTATTCTATTCTATATTGATATCATCACCATTACGAATGTGATAAAATGCTAATTATACTATAATATAAACTAGTTTTAAAGCAAGTAAGCGCCCTCCGAATGCACGATCTGTTCTACATAACAGTTCATGCAGAAAAGGACGCGACATTAAAACTGTTCATAAAGCAATTTTGTTTTATAGCAAAATTGCCGCTAAGAGTTACATTTTATTACAAGGTCGATTCCCTGGTCTGGTAGTGTTACTTGGGTTCTTCCATCAGGACTCGGATTAGTGCTCGGTTGATGGCAAAAGGCTAAATTGGCATTGCATCGGATTTTTACGCAACCATTTGGGGAACACAGGGGTCATGTTATGTGACGATAAATGTATTGGCAATGCTTTTCAGGACCCCCCCGTCATGGCGCAGCAGTACAGCTTGCGCTGGAACAACCACCAGCCCAACTTCATCTCGCAGTTCACCTCGCTCCTGAACACCCAGACGCTGGTCGATGTCACGCTGTCTGCTGACGGGGTGCAGCTCCTGGCACACAAGGTTGTCCTGTCCGCGTGCAGTACTTATTTCCAAGTGAGTAAATGTAACTATGTACGTTGTTTGCTGTGTACTTAGTATAGATTATTTCCATCTCTCTCTCATTAGATTTTAGAAAAGAAGTAGTTATGGTTTAGTATATTTGAAGAGCAGCAGAACCAGCGCTGCTGTGTTTCTATAAATATCGTCTATAGGTTTAAGCGCCAGAGATTTCATGACAGGTTTCAAGCATAACTTGGTACATGGCACACTGTCGCAAGAGTAAATACTTCTTTACTAGATTAATGCATTACACCTTTTGTATTATTCTTAGAGGAGGAAGTTACAAAATAATTATCCACAAAAAGAAAATATTTTTAAATAACATGCTAGTTTTGTCAATCCCTTACATTAACATCTTACTTTATGATCGATAGTTACCTTGATGGGCTAGTAAGCCAAACACTAGCTACTAACCCGTAGTTGTCTAATTAACATGTTATCTACGAATGCATTTTTTTTACAGATTGTGAGTTTTTTTTACTCAGTTATAATATAGGTAACTTATAAACCTTAATTAAAATACACAAGCTAACACTAAAAGATATAGGTATAGTATGTACAAGTACATAATATAAAATAAATAATAAAAAAGGGGAAGAGCTCATTGGGCATAAAAAAATGCATTAGATTGAAATTACCTAGTTTCTTGCCCATTCTTCTCCATACGAAACTACCTTTTAGAAGGGCAAACTAGAATCACTTCTAATTTTCTGTAAATTTTGACGTTGAAAAGTGCCTTTTATGTGCGCAGACGAAATTGCGGGCAACAGCTAGTATTATATAAACACAATAAATGGTCAATACGTGAATGACGTTACGATTTGTTAATATACGATTGAGATACGATTGTTTCCGTTCACATTAACATGGTTACTTCATTAATTCAACTATACTGCGTTACTGAGGTGCAATTCTTGTGGCCGTCCATTTCTGTCTGTCCGTCTGTCATAGCTAATTTGCTCCGAATCTAATGGACCTATTAAGTTGAAATTTGGTACTCAAATCAATTTCTGTGACCCAAAAACGGACGTGTTACGTAATTAAATGAATTTTGAATATGGGTTCAATTTTGGGAGAGAAATAAGAAAATTTAAAAAAAGTTTTGCACCCCGTACCGTGTGACATTGACATATTCAAATGAAGGGCTTACGTGGGGGTCTTGAGTATATTTTTTTATAATATTAAAATAAACAGTTTTAAAGTTATTTATGAAAATAGATAAAAAATGACCATTCCCTTCGCCCCCTTTTCTCCGAAACTACAGTGACAAATATAAAAAAAAACAAACTGTAGTTCTACACTTATAGTCTGGTCCGACACGTACTTGGCCGGTTTTTTAAATAAATTACGGCCACTGACCTCTAATGTATAGAAGAAATCTATGAATCTAGAATTTATGTTTAAATATGTCACCTGCACAGAGTACATTTTATATAGGGGTCACCTGATTCTAGAGCTGCAACGTGTCTCTCTCAATTATTCAGCCGATTCCTCTACAGAAGCAGATTCGTCAGCCATTTTACTTAATGTACCTAATATTATTATCTAAACATTTCAATATTTCCTCTGCATGTTTTAAAGCTTTCTACTGTTTTATTCCAGACCCTGTTCGTCGATCATCCGGCATCACATCCTATTGTAATCCTGAAGGATGTCACCTATCCCGATCTACGCGCGCTCGTTGACTTCATGTACTGCGGCCAGATAAACGTGACTGAGGAGGAGCTGCCGCAGGTAAGCTAATCTGATAGATAGCCTCCCATCATCATGTGCCTAGCTTACCTAGACAACTATATTGGGGATTGTACATGCAGTAACGCCTAATACCTCCACAATCCAGTTACTGGGTAATACGATACCCCTTGGTGAAACTGGTTTTCACACTTTTGGGTTTCTGACTACCCGTAATGACTGCATATGAGGGATGCGCTAAAGTTGCCCGCGAAATTTAAATTTTCTTACGATTTTTTGCAATTTGCAGGTTATGTGGGGGGTAATAGGGTTCTACGAAGAGAGTTAGTTGTATTGCTGATTCTAATGATAACAATTCTGTAAAGCCATATTTGTTACGAATCATATTTAGATCAACATACAACTTGTCACTGACCTGCAAATTGCATAATACGAAAATTTTAATTTCGCGGGCTACCTTAGCGCATCCCCCTTAAAATCTACGAGTTGCAGCTGATCCCAACGACCTGCACCATAATTATGTAGCACACTGCCAATTACAATCTGAATGATTTTGATTAATAGTGAGATTGATATATTACCATTGAATCAACAATGTTTAGCTGACTTATTTGTGTAATTAGGTACCTTCTTATTGTGTCAATCTCAAAGCAACCCGGTTAAAAGTCAAGTTAAAAGATATATATGACAAGTTTAAAATAAAATAGGTTGCAACACTGTCCGTGAATAGTCCGATACGATCGGCTGCTTGCAGCGTATTGAGCGATGAAGTGCACGTATTAATTAAATTGTAACAATGTGTTGGAACGTCGAAGACTGGCATCGCTCAAAACAGGTTTGGTTCGTTTCGAAAGATTTCTGGATCTATCATTTGTGTCCGTCTCGTTTATTGATTTATCAGTTTGTTTTGCAATTTTATATAAAGTCACACTAACTATTAAAATATTTGTTATTATTATTATCTTACACAAATTTATTTTATTTAAGTATACACACACATGCAGTATGACACTGATTTACATCCGTCATCTCACACTTCAGGTTCAGTTGAAAGCCAGCGTCAGGCACTAGTTGTCTGGCATTTTTGCTGAACTGGACCTTTTTGGCGCAGCCGTGTGGCATACTTTCCAGCTTTCTTTATTTTTTTTTACACTTTTTTGTTTCCTTTTGTTTTACTTGTAGTAATAATATATTGTGTGCCTTTTAATCTGTGCTAAATAAATGTATTTTCTTTCTTCTTTCTTTCTATATTTGAAAAAAACCTGGTCAGTAACGTAAATAATTCAATGAATTCTTTGAACTGTAAAAATGAAACCCATCGCTACTGATAGTGCGTGTTACGCTGATAGCTTTTTACCGGTTTATAGGCCTTGTTTTATTTTGTATTTTATTTTAGTATCAAATTAGGCTGAGAGCCAGCATTTTTTTTCCAGTCAGCAATTTAATTTATTTATTATTTTAAAAATGTCAAAAGTTTAAGAGACTGCCCTCTAAAGCCACCCTTATTATAATTGAATTCATAATGATGTAGTTAGTGTAGTGTGTAAGAATTAGATAGATGTAGATCGCTTAATGAAGGAGTATTTACCATAACTAAATGGAAAAGTATAAACATAATCCGCCTTATTACAAAACAAGATTTATATTTTGACATGGCTTAAACCATGCAGCCAGTTTTTGTAATAAAAACGTAACAGTGATTGAAATACTGTTCTTTATACAAAACTGAAAACTTAGTTCGGTACTAAGTTGTCAGTTTTGTGTTTAGGAACTTTACCATAGTCGGAATAAAGCTCGAAATTCCATAATGGCTACATGTTTTAAACCTGGGTCTGAAGATAAACCTTGTTTTGTAATAAGGGGGATAAAGTTTAATTACTCATAAGTACCCTTATATATATATAAAAAACGGCCAGGTGCGTGTCGGACCACGCACAATAAAGGATTCCGTAGTTGGGATGAATAAATTTTATCCCAAAAACAAACTTAACATTGTAGTTGAAAAACATGTTCTCCGATATATTCCAACTGCAAATGTAAGTTTGTACGCACAATATTGACAGATTTACCAAGTTATTTTAATACCATAGACTTATTTTAGCTTTTCTTTCATGTAATCTATTAGTATATAACTATATCTACATGTATTATACTGATTTTTTTTTTAATGTCGGCTCAATACTTTCGGAGAAAAGGGCGGAGCGAATGGTCGATTTTCATCTATTTTCTTAAATAAGTTTTTTATTTTTATTATAAAAACCTATACTCGAGAAGAATATACTTTATCCTCACTGTAAGCTCCTTTTGATATGTCACACGGTGTAGAGTGCAAAACCTAAAAAAAAAAAAAAAATTGTCTCCCAAAAGTGACTCCTATATTCAATATTCATTTTTACGTAACACGTCCGTGTTTGGGTCATAGAAATTGATATGTGCACCAAATTTCAATTTTATTGGTCCATTCCATTCGTAGGCTGTGACAGACGGACATACATACGGTTCGTTTTTAGATTCGGACATACGGAACCCTAAAAATATATTTTTCTTTATCCTTATTAATAACGCGGAGTAAAGTAATTTATTTAATAATTTAATTCAAGCAACAAGACTAGTAACAATATACTTTCAAACTATGTTAGTAAAACAATAACACAGAAACAATTTGTGACATCACTGCTGCAAGGTGACAGGCTCAGCCGATACCTTGCAGCAGTGGCTCACAAACGTACAATCTAGCCTGCTTGCTACCATAGACTGGATGCTGTTGGTGCTCCCCGCACCCTAGTAACAGGGTTGTTCACTGCTTCCGCATCTCAGTGTAGAAGCAGACAATGGCAGAAAACTTGTCTGATGCGCTCCAGTATCGAGGCAACCCCATCAGCGGCCTGAATGCGTTATTGTATTGAACGCGAAGGGCGCCGTATGATTTCTGCAAGACTGCAAGAGTAAAAAGACGTGCAGTAAGACCTGCCCTCCTTATAGGCACGCCTGAATCTGTTAGCTCTCTGGCAATCATGTTAGCTCTCACACACAGCGCCCTCCGCTCCCTGTCAATATTCTCATCAACCAATACCAAGTCAA
The DNA here is from genome assembly GCA_963921375.1 of Tiliacea citrago. NCBI lineage: Eukaryota > Metazoa > Arthropoda > Insecta > Lepidoptera > Noctuidae > Tiliacea > Tiliacea citrago. The sequence goes on from OY992780.1 coordinate 28,360,234, forward strand.
TTTTTTTTTGTTTACCCTGCAGTTTATACTGGATGATAATTCTCTCTGCGTTTATTAATAAGAGGGTTTACGTTAAAATACCGTGTCTTATCTTCCTCCTGTGTGTTCAGGTGCTGGCTACCGCCAAGCTCTTGAAGATCAAAGGTCTGCACGAGATGCCGGACTCCACCTCCCTGTTGCGTTCTCACGGTGCCGTCTCAGACTTTCAAAGCCAAGGGGACTCAGTCGACTCAGCGCGTGACTCGCCGGCGACGTCGCCTTCAAGTAGACGCAGGAGGTAACACTCATTTTTTTTTCCAGCCATTACTAGCCCGAGAAGTGCTAGACACGACTTATGAGTTGTAGGTTGCGGAGTCGAACACAGCCAGGTATTTTAATTTGTGTAATTTATTTCAACATCACTACTCTCAATACGTTTTTCCTAGAACCAATAATTCGAAGACATGTGACGCCCACCAACCCGGACTGGGCCCACAGAGACCACGGTTGTGTCCCAGCAGTGTAAACATTGTAGGTTACGGTGGAGCGTAATAGATTTTTTTTATTTTATTTTCTGAATTGTTAATCGATTATTCGTAGCAACACGATAAAACGAACCTACTTTTAGTCTTGTACTGCCGTTCAAAGATTTGAGGAAAAAGTGAAAATAGCGCTGATTTCGGATAGTCTTAATTAATTATTTTTTTCTCCCAAAATTATCTCAACTTTATCTGAATATAATCAAGGTTACTTAAATAAAATAGTCTTTAACTGTGAAATCATATCAAGAAAATTGGGTACAGTACAAATCAAAAATGTTGTTATGTAATATTAATAATATGTCCTTCTAGGACATCTCCTCCCGGCGGTCTCCACTCACATCTGCCGTGTGCCTTTTGTAAGATGTTGTAAAATCATGAAAATTCTCTAGGCGCCGAAGAAGTTCAGCTGGCTCAACGCAACTCAACGTGGTCGAGAACGAACATGGCCGCGCCGACGTCAGCGCTCAGACCGTGGAGGCGATCACACTGAGCAGCGTGAGCAGCGTGCCGCAACAACGACGAGTACGCGAGTACCACGAGATCCGGACCATCGACAACTCACAGCAGGTAGACGATGTTAGTACACACCCTTTTGTTTTTTTATTTGCTTTTTGTTCTAAGCTACCCGACCTTGCTTCATACGACACAACATCGAAGTTTCTGTAATATCATCATTTCCGAAAGACGTCCACTGCTGGACATAGGCCTCCCCCAAAGGAGGGTTTGCCATAATCGCCACGCTTGGCAGGCGGGTTGACGATCGCAGTATGGTGTTAAAATGCAAAGAGAACGCTGCTGCCCATTCTCTAGTAAACAATAATAGTAGTAACATTAATACTAGTTCTGCAATATACATTATAAAATAAAGTCGGTTTTCGTGTATAACGGTGTGACGGCGTTGTTCTTTAGAACTATGCAATAGATTTTGATTCATGTAAATCCATTTCGATTTGTAACTAGGGATACGCTCTAGTACGCTCAGAAAAATTCAGTTTGCAAAATAATTGTTCATTAACGTAAAATTTTGTCTCTTTACATTGTGAAATATTTAGTCGATATAGATACAGAAATTATTGTAGTTAGATAATTCAATACGATTTCTTGTGATATAGGTATAGCATGCCATGCATTTGATGTTCTATTTGTTTTTTAATTTGTTCCAAACACCTCTGCCTAACCCTTCGGGGATTACGGGCGTAATGTTATGTTATGTTTATGTTAATTTGTTCAAAAGTGATTTGCGCTTACGGTCCTGTGCCAGTAAATATTTTTCTTTCTTTATAATTTTATTACTTTATGTAATAGTATTGAAATTTTGTTTTATTTAGTTTAGCTGTAATGGTTGTCCAAATATCTACTTATTAATTAAAAATCATAACTGAATAAATAAACTGGGAAACAGGAAGCATTCCTAGTATTTTGATATATCATCAATATAGGCAAGGTAAGCGCTTCCTGAAGCAGTACGAAGACTTGTTAGCTATTGTTATTATTTAGTCAAGAAACATCTTCCTTTAGCTGCGGTTGGACATAGCCGACGCCGGTTCACGAATATATCTGGAACCTATAGGTGTATGACGTCAGCGCCGTCTGGATCTATACAAGAGGTCGACAACACTTGGTATCCAACGAGAACGCCCGCCGAGCCGAAGCTTTTCGCCGAGTCTTCAGTCTTCAGGAATGTTCGCTGTATTCAGCGAACTTTCCTGAAGACTGAATACTTTCCGAAACTGAACTCAACCATCAAGATGCTATTACAAGATTGCAAGGCAGAGCAACTGAAGCATCGACGGTGGAGGTTTATGCGTCACCAGCTACCTCCACTTTCATTGTCTAGCACTGAAGATACCGACATAGTCTAAAGACATAGAACTAACCGAACAATTTCAACACTGAGAAACGCCTGCTCTTTGGCACCGGCACTTCGAAGATTCTCATCGGCCAAGACAACTGGCACCTTCTGCGTGCCAGTGCGTAATAGAACAGAAAATAGAAGACACATTAAATCGACATACAACAAAGAAGATGGCCGCATAGAAACCGCCATAATCCTGAAGGCTGAAAACATACAGAAGCCAAATAGTGAAGGAACAAGTCTGAAGAAGTTCGTCTCAATAGAATAGAAGCTGGACAGCAATCCTACATTCGAAACAGATAAAATAGAACGAATAGATTCTGCAATGGTGGTGAAAATCTGTGCAGTTTAGAAGAAGTACACGCACTCATAACCGGGGATTAATTTACCCTATGTGTTAATCTAGGTTATTAACTATCTGTGTGCCAAAGTTAATCCAAATCCGTTCAGCCGTTTTTTATATCGTAGTAATAGCAGAGGAAAAGATGACATAGACTCCCGCGCCGCCGTCGACAATAATTATTTAGTTACGCGTAATTTTGAATCTGTGATACCTTTCAATATATTCAATTAAATGATACTTCAAGGCATATTTTCAACAGGTAGTTTCGTATGGCGAAGAATGGGCAAGAAACTCCACTGTGATGAATAATTCACACGTGAATGAATAATTATTTCCGATAAGAAAGGCGACGACGTCGAACGTGGCTGGGGGTCGGCTTGGTTTTCTCGGGGATCGTTTAAAGAGGATAAGAATTTAGCATCAGAGGAGCCTGGAAAACGTAGATTAGAAGTTATATGTAAACTTTTCTAATTAGTAGATTGTTAAGTTTAAGTAACAAGTGATTATATTTACCACACGCCACTACAAAGTGGACAGACCGTTACAAAATTACTCCTTATAATATATAATTACTCCTCTGATAACGAAATTGAGCCTGTCGCTCCGACATTTTAATTATATTCCTGAGTATAGTGCCTTGTTAACTAGCTATACTTTAATAATGATTTATTTTTATAATTCCAGACTACAGACCAAGAAAATATGAACGTGGAGCCCATTGGAATTGACAATACGAACCCGGTAGCCTTGCCCGCAGGTAACCACTTTTCTTTACTAAAATCGTTGTGTGATGGCCTCGAACGACTTGTGTTAACTACGCGAACGTAGGAGTATACTCTTCTTATATTATCTTGTACCTAACATTTATATGGGAGTAGGTTGCAGTGGAAATAATATTACTCAGTCAGCAAGGTAATAGTGTTCCAGTCTAACCGGATGAAACTAAATACCAGTATTTGACACGAAGCGACTACCTATCTGACCTCTATGTAACATTAAACCCAGAAACTGGCTATTAAAAACTGCCCCATATCAAAACCCAGTAAGGGACAAATTAAAATCTAAATAGTTTTCTCACATAATCTTTACTTCAATAGTATGTCGTATCAAATACACACACAACAAACACGCGCTTTAAATTCTTAGCAAATACGGAGATTTTAATACTACTAAAACTGAAAAAGTGTACCACATACATACTATCTAAAAATAAAATATATTCGTCACTTTGACAATTTCAAATCTAACAAATGTTCGGAACTTACTAGGTTTCTCGATGGTCAACTGTATTGTTAATGTAATGCAACCTAGGGAGCTGTTTTTGCGCTCGTCTGGAAGATTTAGTTAGAAGCAGACACTGTGTTTTCATATGGGGCAGCCGAGCTTATGTCATGTTGAAAATATAGTTAGTCAGAAAGCCAGTCGTTGCGGGACTGACTGCCCAAGGTACGCCGGACGTACATCTGTGAACACTCGTTAAATTACAATGATTGCATCTAGACGCCAACAGCTTAGCTACGCCTGCCGCCAAGTTTCAGGTCTTCAAGTTATATATCTTTATAAGAAAGCTGATCTTTACATCAGAAGGTCAACTAACAAACTATCAAGTTGCAACTATGTTAGTATTTTAAATATTAATCGCTAACTTCTGCCCCCGACTTGAAATTTTATGTTACCTTGACCCACTGCGTCGCATCGAATCGCGTGCGCTATTACTCCGTTGTCGCATAGCGTTGTTTGTTTTGTATTTGCTCGGCTCCTGAAAGGCGTAGCATGATGTTAATTAGCATATAACGTTCCTCAAGAATTTTTCTATCAAATGCAAAAAAATATTTTCAAATCCGACTGGTAGTTCCAGAGATTAGCGAGTTCAAACAAACAAACAAACTCTTCAGCTTTACTATATTAGTATAGATAGATTAACGGCCTAACACTCAAACCCAACTCTGTTTTATGGCCCCGTGAAGTCTCACACTGTCTCTGCCACTTTGAACTGCATTGTAGAGAAAGAAAGACTTAAACTTACTTCGTATTAAAGTTTAGTGTTGTTTGACGTTGGGGGCCAGTTTATCATTAAAACACTTACATTTTCACAAGAGTTCACAAGAGAGAGCGCCATCACACATCGATGCCTTAAATATCATTATTTTTTTAATTTAAGTTTCATTCTCTTATTTCATAATGTAGTCATCATGATTTCAGCCGAAAGACGTCCACAGGTGCAAATAGGCCACCCCAAATGGATGGGGAGGGGGGGGGGTTGCCATGATGTAGTATTTTTTTTAAATGAACTGTTGTCATTCTGAGCTTTTAATGTTGTAAATGTCTTCCTTCCCCTTGTCACACCTATATGTGTGTGTGTATAATATTAATCCAACTGTGCACTTTATACGCGCTAGGGATGCACTCTGTTGGATTCTCAACGCTCGGTTCGACGCAGAGAGTTGAAAATCCAGAGCAGGGTCAATAACTCCGCGTTAGAAAAAGCGCCCGTGCGTACGTGGGCCAGCGTCAAAGCAAAAAGGGTCCAGTAGCGGGGTATTGAGTTAAGACTAGATTCGATAAGTACCTAGAATAGTCAATTGATAATATGGATTAAAAAAAATATTCAAAAACTGGCATATTTTTGTTTAATCGGACATTTGAAGTTGAAACACTGAAAAAGCTGGATTTGAGAAAAAGCATTTTCAAATTTGACCATTAGTACCTTTTTACTAAACTTTTCTCTTAAAATTTTTGGTACTAAGAAACACCATATAAAGTCATTTGTAATACAATTTTTTCACCCAACTTTACAAAACTGCGTATATCTCGGAAACTAAATGCCGAGAACTGGACCCTTTTTGCTTGGACGCCCACATTTACGTACAGTATTTCAACTACAGTCCGTTTCCCAGTTCTTTTACCTCTGATTTTGCATAACTGCCAGAATCATAGTGATCATTAAACTCGTTACAATAAGGTTGCTTTTGGGTTGATGCCACTGACAAGCTGTCAAAATCGGAGTGATCTTTATTTCCGTTGCAATAAGGTTGCTGTTGGGTTGCTGCTGTCAGAGGTAAAATAACTGAAAGAACTGTAGACAGAAATGGCCGAATCGACGCACTCATACATTACACACGCGTTTACACGAAATCCAAGTATGCCATATATTATAATAATATATTATGCTATATTTTTCTGTAACTAGATCAACGCAATGTGTATTTTTAGGGTTCCGTTGTCAACAAGGAGCCCTTATAGTATCGCCATGTCTGTCTGTCCACGGCTTAGCTCAGAGTCTCTTAGTACTAGAAAGCTGTAATTTGGCATGAGTATAATTATATATTAATCACGCCGACAAAATGGTAAAATAAAATCTTGAAAAAAAATTATCTTTTATAGTACCTGCTTTGCACGTAAAGTGGGGAGGATATTTTTTTATTCGTCTGTCCCATGCTGTGGGGTATCATTGGATAGGCCGTTCAAAAATTTTGCGAATCTGTAAAAACCATTTTTCGATTCAGGGATCCGTTTGCGTAATATTAAGATTTAAAATGCCAATTTTTTGTTAGAGAAAAGCACCTCCCCCCTCGCCAGCTAAATGGTTGTTTTTGGATATGTGAAAAAAATCACGCCAGTATTTTTAATTTCGTTCGTTCGTTAAGTCTACTTTACAAGTTAACGAGTAACACCGTAGTCATCGACCATGACGTATATTGATGTTTAGGAGAACATGTTTTTCAACTACAATGTTAAGTTTGTTTTTGGAATAAATTCATCCCAACTACGGAACCCTTCAGTGTCCGACACGCACTAGGCCGGTTCTTTTATTTATTATTTATGTATACTTAGTGTATGTATACAGTCAGCAGTGGTGGCGCAGTGGTAACGGCCGCGACTTACGAGTTGTAGGTCATAGGTTCGAATCCAGACTGGCGCTTTACTTTGTGTAAATAATTTTATCACCACTGCTTCTGTCCTAGAACCTAAAAGACTTGTGATATCTTCCAACCTGCACTGGGTCCGCGCGATAGATTACAGCCTTCTTTAGAGAGGAGGCCTGTGTCCCAGCAGTAGAAACATTTTAGGCTGCTTATGTCTGTATGAATTATTGTTCACCAGATTATATATTACAAAAAGAAAAAAAAATATACACTTCAAAATATACAATGGACGGCCTTATCGCTTCCAGGCAACCTTGATTTTTTGAATTATCACATCAAAAACGAATGTTAACACATTCGTTTTCTGCGATATACATTTAGGGTGCAAATTGGAGATACTTACATCAAATGATAAAACGACCCTTTTAAATGTGGTTAGTCCTTAACTGAAAACGTCAAGAACATTTATATTTATATCACAACGCAAACGTATTAAACATCATCTGTTTCTCATTCATCTCTAAAACGTAACAATACCATCATCTGCTTCTATTCTATGCTTCATGTATTCTGTGCATATACCGTGCTATGTGTAGATAGTTTACCTACTACGCGTACGCACTGGAACTTGTATACGGTTAGCGTAACAAAAAATACCTAATGGCACAGAATACATAAAAAAAAACTAAAATTGATTCTTGAAATAAACTCATGTTAAAATATTGGTGTTAAGTATTACAATACTCCACTAAGTAAAAGCAATTTCAATCTCAAAAAAACACAGCACGATTAAATCAGCTCATATCATAGTATACCCGCGCATTACAACCCGAACGACGTTTTACTTTCCAGGGAAGGGAGATCAATGAGAAACCGTTTGTTTAAAACTTTAACTCAAAAATATGATACTGTACCTAGAGAATTTGATTAAAATACGTACATTTATCTCTCTTCCCAGGAGGCCAGTGGACCATGATGGAGCACTCGTATCCACGGTACACGAATGCGTGCATAGGTGCGCTACAGCAGGACCCCGGCATGTACATCAACAACGTCATCAACAACCCGCAAATGGACGCCGATCTCAACTACGCGCAGGGCCTCGGCGTGGCCGGCCCGTCGCCCGGGTCGTCCTGCGTCGACGTGCAGGCCTCCGCCGAGCCCAACCCGCCCCCGGCCCCCAAGCGGCGCCGCACTACCAACCCGCAGTCCGAAGAGAACTTCCAGCGCGCGCTCGAAGCCGTGCGCTTCGGGGGCATCGGGTTCTGCAAGGCGGCGCGCATGTTCGGCGTCAACAACCGCACGCTCTGGTTGGAGTACAAGAAGAAGGGCTACCCCAACAACCGGCCAAGCATCAAGAGCAGGATCAAGCGCGAGCACACAACGCCGCCGCCCGAGCACAAGGACGAGGCGGCGCAGCCCGACCAGCAGATGGCGCTGCTGTGCCCGCAGCACCAGGTGCCGCCCGGCTTCCTCGAGCCCGGCGCGGCGCACGGCTTCCCGCTGCAGAGCGTGGCGCACAACTCGCCCCTCAACCTCCTCGGCGTGAACTTTAACTCGATGCAATAGAACGCGGCCTGCGGCGTGTCGGCTGACGAGTCCTACTCGTTGTGACAGGAGTGGCAAGGCGCCGACTTCGGCCCGCAGCCCTACGTGGCGCCTTCGCCCCCGCACGCCGCGCTCGTGCCCCCGCGGTACGATCATATATACATGCATGTCGCGTTGTAAATATTACTTGGAGCACGTAACGTATGTACTTATTATCGGTATCGGCTGTGGACTCCTGCTCTACACTTACAACTCGTGTCTCGGGAGAGGATACTGATGCAAGTGGTCAACATCATGTGTTGGCTTGGTTTGGCTTCACATGATGTTACACATTTGTAAGTGTATTGCGCTGTGACCGGGTGCAATCGTAAAATTTCATTGGCAATAAATGAAAGCAATTTTTTTCATTTTTATAGCGATTAATTTTGTTCAAATTATGTACCAGCGGTGCAGCTTGTCGGGTCGTTGGAAATAGTGTGAAGCTTATCACTTTCTAATTGGTCAAGAGACATGCAATAATTTTTAGACTATTATTTAATAACTCTAATCAAATAAAGAAGACTGCGGCATCAACTAATTCATAGCAACGTGCCCAGTGTCCGTGAGACAATAGTAACCATGGTATAGTAGGTATAATAATATTATCTGTAAGTAATGTTTATTGAATGAACTTCCTCCAGTGTTTCTTCGACCTGACTAGGTGACGTCCACAGCCGCAGTATTGCCATGAAAACAAAAACGTATTTTGTAGATCTCAATAGAACCGTAAGTTATGAACTGTTCGGTACACGTGTGTTTTTTTACATATTATAGGGTCGCACAACCGTAGTGCTGTATGTCGTCGTGATAGCGAATTTTTTATGTGTAATTCTCGCTTTATTTGCATCACTGGGGCACAGTTTCTGTAAGTTTGTCGTTGTCCTCGCAGTAATTATAATAATATACAATGTTATTTTGAATTTGTTCGCGAAAATTCACAGACGTTTCGATATCTATATCAACTCACACCTTGTAGATATTAATCGTCTTCCATTCATCCTGTCAACATGGCCAAACCAAAGCATAATAAAAGTAAATAATATATATTTCTAGTCAAATAAGCAGATTTTTCAGAGAAACAAGCTCATTTCATTACCTTTGATTACTGCCTAAAACTTCACAATGACGTAAAAAATGTTGTGTTGTTCAAAAAAGCTTTTAAATTTTATATTAGGCTTTGGTTCTCTTATTTGATGCTATAGGTGACGTCTGATTTCAGCGTCAACGTTCCGATCGACGTCTGAACGCAACGGACTGCGTCCGCGGTCAGTGCGTCCGCAGTGGACCACGACGATTCAATCGTTGCTCGCGAGTGTCGAACCATGAATACGTCGAACCAATGGTTCGAAATAACTAGAGACGTGATGCATAGGGTTCGAATGCCGCGTACGACGTCAAGACGCTGTCGTCGGTTCCATAGCATCGTGACGCGGCGTACGACGTATTGCTGTAAGCGGTCGACAGCGTTTATAGGAGATCATAGCCTTAGGAAGAGAAACAAAGATTTTTAATGGTTAGACTTTAATACCTACTCGTCTGTGAAGTTACGACAACGAATTCAAATTATGATGTGTTTAGCGTAAGGTGCTGGTCTCTAAAGTATTATATGTACACGAAATGGTGCCGTACGGGGAAGTTGTGAACATCATCACTGTGTTCGGGGGCAATGGCTAAACAGGGAACTGTGTGCAAATATTTTAACTTGTATATCTGAGTGACTGGTTTCACACAATTTTATTCATAACTACCTCTATTTATAAGTATTTTTATTGTTTATGACAGGACTTTCAGAAGAATTCTGTGTAATGTTTTAAGAATTCGGATTCGTTTAGTAGTCACCTAAATCAAAGTACCTATAGTATGTTTTTCATACTACATACTAATAATTTGAAGTGATAAAAGGATGCCAGTAATGATAATTATAAAAAAAAACTAAAGTATTCATTGTCCTCATGCATTTACGTTAGACTGATTAAAACTGCACATATCTTTTTTTGGGCGTGAACACACGTCATTGGTAGCTCGCGGCGTGATAGCACGTCAATTAGCTTGAACAGGAACAATATTACCAGAGATCTCTATCGTGTAGTTAGGTAAGCATGTAATTATGTCTCTGCATTTATAGTGTAAGATAAGGATAAGCGGTGCCCATGACGGTATAGGACATAGCTTTGTCTCGCGGGCGGCTCTTGGCAAGAGCGTGGGGGTGTTTACATTATTTGGGGTATTGTATCTTTTTTTTTTCATTATTATCTAAGTCCAAGGTTCACTCAACGGCAGTATATGTAGCCGAACCTGAAAACGTGAATTTGTTAACAAATTAATCATATCCTATGGGTTTTTTTTATGAGAATAGGTGCCAAAGTAACTTCTCTAGTTGGTTTAAGCACCTCTTTCACCGCCCTCATGCAAAGCCTCGAGTAGGCTAATCGCCAGTTTTAGTCCCCCGTACGAATTTCACGACGTTCGAGTAGCACTATTCAACGTCATCCGCCAATTAGCGTGTTTACTTGACGGTTAAATATTTAAAAGTTGTTTGTTGCCATTTTGGGCATTTTTTAACAATATTATCTTGAATTAAATAGGTTTATTTGATTTAATTGATCATCAATAATTGGATGAATTAGAACATTCTACAACGCAACGAATAGGTGCCGAGTATTTCTTTTTTTTTCCATGTTGAAGCATCGCTGTTTGTTTTCTAGCATAGCGTGTATTTTTGTACAAGAGATACCAATATGTCCATCTCATGTAAAGATAAGTTTGTACTTCTATCTCTTATTACTTTATCCATGATAATATAAGTAGATAAGAAGAAATTTATAAATAAATAAATACATTCATTTATTTTAGGTAATTTCACCCATTGCCAACATAAACTAAAAGAAATCAAATTAAATAAGAAAACGCAAAATAAATCAAATCAAATTGAACTAAAAATAAATCATATCAAAATACCTAAATAGAATCAAAGTAAATCAAATCAGAATAAATAAAATTATACTATATCTAATTTTTTTTTATTAAAAAAATCGAATCCAAATAAATAAATCAACAAAATAATATAATTAATACTGTCTCTCCGTCACTGGTACAGCAACACAATTTAAGTACTAAATAACAAATTAAAATCGCACGCGATTATATTTCAAACAATTCAACAAGACACAAAAACTCACATGACAACAAATGAACAAGTGCAATGACGTTTGATGAGTGTAAGTGTGCGACATTCACCCAGTAAGGTGTTACTCGAAGCTTTGTTATTGCTTGTGAAATTTACAGAAGATACTCGTTATTTTACTTGCCAATTAATCGGGAAGTAACTAATCAATGCATTACTTGGAGATGGTGAACGAGGCCTTATGTGAATACATTCACATAAGGCCAGTTTTAAATTGACTTGTTGAAATTTTAAACAGAGCTGTTATTGATAGTTTCCCAGGAACGTAACGTAAGTTAAAAGATTTTTTTAAATTCAATCTGTATAATTTACTTTTTACGATTACTGGTTGATGTGTCCGTAACAACCATTGTTGGTAAAAATGTAGTTTGAATGACTTTTTAAAACTAACGTAATAAATAACTAATGATTAACTATTGAATTCGTTTTAGTAGTTAAAAAAAAAAAAGATTGAATAAGTTTTTAATTTTGATTAAAAAAGTTATTGAAATAGTCAGGTAAAACGCGCACAATGGTACACATACGACTAAGTGCGGAAACCAAAACCGCTAACAGAGAACATAGTCAGATAAAACCAGAAAAAAAAACGATCATTAAACTAAACAAATGGTATATTCTTTTAATAGTCATACTTAGTGTGCAAATAACAAGTCTTATTATGTTTATATTACTTATTTTGAATTGAACCAACCTGAGTAATTGCAATCATACTAAAACTAATGGTTATTTGATTTTAGGTAAACGATTAGAAGGTCTGGAATCAATCGAGTGATTAACGGTGCCCGGCCACGAGCGTTTTTCTCGATTTTTGTCAGATTGTATACATTCTAACAAAAATCGCCGAGAAAAACCATCGTGGGTATTTCATCATTACTAAGGGTGCTTAACCCTTAGTAATTTAGCCCAACACTAGTTACAACGTTTAAATAAATAATTAACGTGTCACGTAGTGGTATGCAGGCCGCTTGGGCCTGCTTGTTAATCGCCGAAGGGCGAACAAAGTCTCAGGATGCTTTAATTCTCAATTTGCCTCGTAAATTTTGAAGATATGCTGCAGAAAGGAATTATATTGCAATTTTCGGTGTAGCCAATGCGTCAATTAAAAATCGTAAAAAAGTAAGTTTCGCATTGAATGTAAATCATCTAGCTCCGTGTGTCCGGGTAGTAGAATATAGAATGAACCTATCTCATCCGTGGATGTCGTAAAAGGCGACTAAGGTAACCTCTGCCATACAAATGAAAATACACTGTATCTTAAGGTATTTTGTCGTAACACGTTTGAGTTCCTTGCGCATGGTTACTTAGGGGATGGCATATAAAAATTTCGATTATGTCTTAAACATACTGAGAAACAACATTGGAATTTACACTGTATTTCCAAAAAGTAAGGGTCTGTTTTGTCATAACTCGGTCTTATAAATGATTACGGTGTTTTTTCAAAACACGACTCATGTTTTCGTCTCCCGCCTATTACATAAATGCAGTATTTTGTCATAATAATCCTCAAAGAAAGCGAGGTTGAGGCATTATAGATATCGTGTATTGTCTACTTTAACACTGGATTTCATCCAGTTCACACGTCCAGTCCATTTTTGATCTAAATTATCTTCATATAAGTTTGTCATTGCGCTGCAGAGCTAGAGGATTGTACTGATTCCCTTTGTGTGGTACGAACAACTCACACCCAAGCTAAGGTTGCCGCGCCGAGATCTGCATGGCTAGGGGGGAGCCTAGTCGCGAACGTACCTGTTGTCTGGAATTGGGCGCCCCCAGGCACTAACAAGCCTTATCTCTGCATGACTTTATAGAGTGTGGACAGACTTTTCCTTTGCTTTTCATGAGGACTAAATAATATTCTTACACAAGTCAGTTTAAAACTAGTCTAATTTGAAATTATTCGCTTAAACCAACTAGAGATAGTTTACGTTAAACATTATAAGCGTGTTTACAACGTGTAAAGCTGCTGCGATTCTTACATTGGAAGCTGTGATTGAAACTCAAACCGCCCGCGAGTACAATTTGTGATCTTGTCACTACCGTCATTTTAGAAGTATTACTTTTATTTTTTAAATAAACTAAGGAGTATTATATTTTTCTATTCGCCTAGACTTACAACGATAATAACCAGTTTCGTCGTTTGCGATCTCTGTAACTTTTTTGTAATTTTGACTGATTTTTTTAAATAATTTAGAAGGTTCTCTCGTTTAAGCTGGCAACATAGCTGCTACATATTGGAGGTCACTGAAATTGTAAATATAATAATTATGTATATACAACCTACGGTAGGTAATTAAATAGGTTCCTCTTTCTCGATTTATTTTAACAGTGTTAAATCGATGATTGATTTACAAAGGTTAAATTGTAACTAGATTTGAACCAGTACACCTACGACTGATTGCCACATAAATCTGTCCTTTTGCAAAAATCGTCTACTCTATTACTGTGTTTTGTTTGAATACTATTTCAATGCTACGGAAAATAGCGGTAACGCTTTATATGTCGGAATATTCTACAGAAAACATCAAAACATTTCCTCACGCTATATTTTTCTGGTTTCAGCAGGTACCTTTACGTTACCTTGAAAAAATCATCATTAATTTTAAGAAATCGAATGTGAATGTGGTAGTTTATTGTGGTAGATTTACATAATCAAGACCATATTGGGCTCCAACATTGTTCCTAGATAACACAGCAATAACTTAAAAAAAAAAAAACAATTAAGCAACGGTATTTACTTCGTTGCGATTTTGCTATAATAAAAATGTACTTACATTATTAAAAATCAGAGTCTTTGAACATGAGTATATAATATAAGAGTAGGTATGAAAATAAAATAAAAATCATCACTTCACAATAATTATTACACTCCAAATCATCACATTTAAACATGAGTGTGAAATTATAGTATCTTGTTTTTTATTGATCTTATTTTAGAAATTTCCCAAATAGGACATTAAGAACTAGCTCTTGGAAATCCACATCCACATGGAGAAATCTCTGGGTCTCTGTTGAGAGCCTCCAGCGTCTCCTCGCGGGCCAGTCCTCTGGCCCGCTGGATCTCCGCTCGGAGGGCAGTCTTCGCCGCTCTATACCCCTCGTATAGCTCCGCCTGAATGGCTTCCGTATCCGGACGGCGGATACAGAGCCTGCGGTGCCTGGAGTACCGGTGGCGCGCAACAACACATGCCTGGCGTGAAGCGGTCAGCTCACGCGGCCACCAGCACACCTGGCGCCGAGCACGTCCGGGTCCAACCCGGGGCATTGCCACGTCACATATTTCGGACATGGCCTCCCGGAACCACTCCGCCTCTTGGTTGATGTCGGCAGGCCTTCTATGTTAGCGGGTTCGGTTTCCGCACTTAGTCCTTCATGTGGACCATTGTGCGTGGTCGGCAGGCCTTTCTGGTGATGACACCCAGGCCTGCACGATCGAGGCTTCCAGGAGGAGCTCCCGGTCCAGCTGCTTCAGCGCCCACCGTGGACCACTCGGGGTCTGTCGGACCGGCGCGCCCGAGGTCTGGGTGGAGACGTCAAAGGTCTCCACCCCTTCCATGGCGCGCCAGTCGATGACACGCGGTGACAGAGCGGGGCTGGCGAACGAGATGTCCACCACTGATTCACCCTGCATCCGTATACACGTGGGGACAGAACCCCGGTTTAGGACAACCAGGCCTGTCTCCAGAGCCCGGTCCTCCACCATCCTGCCCCGTGTGTCCGTATACCGGGTACCCCAAGCCGGGGTTGGTATTGTTCTTGGCATTGAAGACCCCGAGGACGATCACAGGGAAGGGATGGTACCCGACGACGAATACTCGCAACTCCCCAAGGGAGTTGGGAACTCGGCGAGAGTTCGGCTCGGGGAGAAGTATACTCCTACCACGACAATCTCCCCGAACCGTGCTGCCACGCAACCCCGTCCTCTCTTGACGGTCTCGAGGGACGGGGTACCAGCGGCGGCTGACGAAATGAGGGTCACTGAGCCACTCAGGTCCTCCACCCAGTCATCCCTGGGCGGGACAAAGTACGGCTCAGCGACCACTGCGCCATGCTCTGGAGCAATAGATCCTGAGCGGCGGCGCAGTGGTTGATGTTCGCCTGGAGGAGGCGTAATGGGGCCATTTATTGGCAATCCATTTCAGCCTCCTCCCGGGCCCTCTGGGATGGCCGTGTCGCGGTTTTAGCGGCGAAAACGGTAGAGGCGGTAGCGGCGGCGGCGGCAATCGTGGCGGTGACGACGGGGGCGGAGGGCTTGCCCCTGCCCATGGTTTTAGGGGGGGAACGCAGGCAAAGCAGTGTGGCGTGGCCTCGCAATAGCCGGCCTTGTGACCGGGCTGACCACAGCGGAAGCAATGATCGCTGCGGTCCACCTGCGGACTAGGCCGCAGGCGTCTCCGAAGTAGCCACGGTGGCGGCAAAAGTGGCCGGCCTGCTCGCTGCTAGCGGGGGGCGCAAGACAATGCCCTCCAGTACGGAAAACCGGCTGTTGAAGGCAGGCAGCTCCTGCCGCACCAGGGTCAAAACCCGGTCCTCCGCCGGCAAGGCCAGGCCCTGCCCATGCTGCGCTCCCCCCCTGGGGCCAGCTCCTCGAAGCCGGGCCAATGACAATGGAGGCTACCGTAGACACTATCACCCGACGTTTTTCGCCTGGCTATTCTCAGTACCCTCAGGTGTAGCAAATATAAAGGACTTCACTGACCCGGAACTAGCGAAGATGCCTTCTTCTTGTTCTGCTGGTAAGCCTCTGCACATTGAAGGTGCTGCTTCTTTGCTAGCAGGTTCCTCCTTTACCTGTTGCTCCCGACCACTACCCGATGCTGGTGCTTCCTCGACGTGGTAATTTTGCTCATACTTCTCTGTTATGATGTAATATCCACCATGTGAGTTCTGAAAGTTAATTTTTCTTCAAATTCATAATCAGTCAGATTTTGTTGCCCCTTTGCACAAGGGTAAGATGAGGTATCCCTACACAAATATTAAAACCATATCGATAGTAGTCCATGGTTTTTGTAATGAATTTTGAGCCAGTAAAAAAAAAAAAAGGACAACTTGCGACTGCGAGTTTAAACAAGGAGCTGTAGTTTTCGTGGTTTTTAATTTATGCAAGCTTTATAAAATAACTACCTTTTTTTTTTTTTTTTGGAAGCTGAGAAATGCATTGCCGCTCGTGGGGGACGAGTTGGGGTATGTGGGACTCCTGTCAGGAGTGACAGTATACCCACTAAAACTCAGCGTGTTCCCACATCGCCGTGATGGGAGGGCCATGGGAAACCGGCTCAACCTTTACATCCATGACCCTCTCGGAGCATTCCCGCCTGACCGGTGGGCCCCGCGTGCCCCCCATTCTCAATGGGGGGCTACGTGAATGGCCGGGAACACCTGGCCATTCCCGTCCGGCTCTGGTGGAGGCCTGTGCAATACAGGCAAGGGTGCCCCCGCACCCGTTGCCTGCTGGCCTCCACCTCCACCTGGGAGGAGTCGGAGACGACGATCATACAATCGCCTTCTCACGCCCCCTCTTCGCCTGCGGAGCGGCACCGCGAGAGGGTCGCCCTCCCGCGTGCGCTCCGCCGCCTCCTTCTGTGACATTACTTCCTCGCAGAAGGAGGCGACCGCTGTCCAGGCCCCCTCGCTTTCCAGCATGAAGTTGACGACGCTGGGAAGTGAGAGGTCCGGGCCGGGTGCTGCGATCAGAGTGCGGCGCAGCTCGGACCAGGCCGGGCACACCTCAAGAGTGTGCTGTGCCGTGTCCTCCGCCCCGCCACAATCGTAGCACGACGGGGTCTCCTCCCTTTGGATTTTGGATCCGGTACAGGTGCGATCCGAAGCACCCATGGCCGGACAACACCTGCACCAGACAAAGAGAGAAAACCGTGTCACCAGGCGTCAAGAGTTCGGCGGCCAAAAGCGGCAGTGGCGAGGTCCTCCGTCCAATGATGGACGATTGCGCCTCTTGCCGCACGGCCTACCGCTCTCCTGCAGCGGGGAGCTCCCCGAGCGCCTTACGCCGCGCCGTCCATTCGTACACTCTGGTCAGCACCCTCGCCTCGAGCGCCCAAGGAGGGGTGCCGGCCAGAGCGCACGCCGCCGAGATGCCCACCGATCGGTAGGCCCTCGCCATCCGCAGTGCAATGGCCCTTTGGGGCCTCCGCGTGGCAGTGGCGTTCTCACTCCTGTGGAGGGAGGCCGCCCAGATCGGGGCCCCGTAAAGGGCCATGCTCCATGCTTACAGGCGGCGGCATCGCGCCTTCGGACCTCCCAGGTTCGGGAGGAGCCACGACAGGGCGTTCGCGGTCTTCAGCAGGCGCGTCGACAGCCCGCTGAAGTGTGGGCCGAAGCGCCACCTGCTGTCGATTACAAGGCCCAGGTATTTCATCTGGGCTTTGACCCCGATCCTGACGCCCTCCACGACAATGTGGCCGTCACGAGGAACGTGCTGCCGTGGCCCGTGGAAGTACACGGCCTCGGTTTTGTGCAGTGCCACCTTCAACCCTAGGCGGCGGATCCTTCCTGCCAGTAAGGATCTGCCAGCAAAAGCCAGACTGGCTGCCTCCCTGAAGTCCCTCCCGCGGGCAATGAGGAGGGTATCATCCGCGTAACAGATGATGCTCGTGCCACGGAGGAGGGTTCCCCGCAAGAGCCAATGTTCCACAGCGGTGGTCCTAGGACCGACCCCTGCGGACTCTGTGCCGTATCGCCTAACTCTGGCCGTCTTGTCCTCAAGGAGGACCACCCGGTCCGCCAAGTAGCTGGCTAAGAGTAGGCACCGGTACTGAGGCGCTCCGTGGTGCCTCCAAGATTGTCGAGTGGGTGACGAGAGTTGAAAGCGTTGGCTATGTCGAATGACACCGCCAACACTCCGTAACCTGCCTCCACGGCCTCCCTCACCTGGCCTTTGAGTAGAGCCAACGCGTCCACCGTCGAACGATCCCGTCGGAAACCGAATTGGGCGTCCGACAGGTCCGGCCCCACCGTCCCCAGCAGGCTATTCAGCCGGTCGGCGATTATCCCCTCGAACAATTTACCGACCTCATCGAGCAAAACGATGGGCCGGTAAGCCGAGGGGGTCCGCCGATAAAGTAACTACCTACTATTGTGAAGTGCCAAATACATATTTTTAGTATACGTTTAATGAACAGAAAAAATAACAATCTAATTTAGCTCATACAGATCTAGTTTCAATTTAACTTTATAGTACGGGCGGTGACGATGGCTTGAACAAGTTATTTTATTTTATACCGGCTGAAAATCATAACATTAATAGTTTGCCCTTAGTGCATAAGATGTCTGAGCGTCAGCTACTACAATAGTTGGCGATTCCAAATTTACAGCATGTCAAAGATGTAATTTTTTTTTAAATAAATAGTTATATCATACCGATTTCATATCAATTGGAAGTCCCATCCCAAACAAAAGTGATCGGGTTCGATTCCTGGGTCAGGCAGAAGATTTTTCAATAAACAACTAAAGCAATTTTACTTTCCGTCCTAATTGAGGTTATGTTTCCTTTGACCATAGTTCCGAATTTAGCCTGATATGCCATCGCAAAATCATGTTCATTTACGCGACTGACATAATATATTCCCCTCACTTCCATGCAGCTGACTATTTTTATTGGGATGAAGAAGATGCCATAAATCGTCCCATAAGGTTTTGTAGCGGTATGAAATAAACTTTTTTGTTTTTTTTTACAATTTTGACATGCTGTAACTTTGGATTGCTTGAATTTTGTGGTGGTGCGGCGACTGACTGCGTCTTAGGCATTGGCGGCACGACATGGCAAGGTATTTTAGGCGACGAATAAAAATATAACTTAACAGTATGAAAATAAAGTTGAAATTTCAATGTTAATAGAATGTTAGCATACCGCGGTATTGTTTTTGTACTTACGACCGTAAACATTGAAATTTCAACTTTATTTCCATACTATTATGTTATATTTTTATTCGTCGCCTAAAAATACCTTGTCATGCCGTGCCGCCAATGGGCGCCGGGCCTTATTCTGATCAATATTGAATAATAAATAACTACTAGGTATGATTTTTATTCGGTATAAAATTGACGGGAAAAAAAGAGCAGTACTTTCCCTACTAATAAGTATCTCGAAAAACTGCTCAGCAATGGGGAAGTGGATGTTTTCTGATATTTGTACAGCTGAACTCTATACTCTGAAATGTTGTCTTTGTTTTAACAATTTTACCAGTATTCGAAGTAACGTGTGAGCATATTGTTTAACACTACGCTTGCCAGTAGGTTGTAAAGCTGTATTTTTTGTAGTCATTTACGCGACATTTTACCTAGTGCATGACTAGACCACTAGTGCTCCGATTATAGAGAAAGAACTGTTTTCCCATTTATTATGTTGTAACCCTCTCTTTTCTTGAATAAGTGCCATCCAAGGTGATTTCAAAGTATTATGTTGGTCATAAAGTAAATGGCCGTGAAATATCGATGTTACCAGATAACAAAAATAATTTAGTTACTAAATCTCGTGTGTGGGTAATGTTAGGTAGGTTAATATTACGGTTATAAATGTTTTAGCTGGCCAACCACTGTGAGAGTCGTGTTCAAAATATATAAAAAAACAACATCAGCCTCAGTCCGTCCGTCGGTGGCTGATGTTTTTTTTTTAACCGACATCAAACAAAGAGGAGGTTCTATGTTTGTATTTATTTTTTAATACATTTCTCTGGACGTAGCCGAGACTGGGCCTTAGGCAATATCAATATTAGAATAACGAACATCAACCTATTGATCGCCCCAGTCGGATTATTACGACAAATGTATTCGTGCCCGTGCCGCCTCAGTCGAATTTATACGACTGAGAACCTTTGTTCGTTATTTGCAACTAGTACTGTTCGCTAGTACAAAATCCAGCCGCCCAGTTCATGTCCGCCCTGACACTTGCTCGAGCCAGCCCGCGCCGCTGAGCCTGTAGCTTTAAATTCGTCCCAAATTAATCTAAATCAGATCCAGCCTGTCCCTCGCTGTCCTCTCCCAGCGACGCCCTAAGCCGAGGTCCGTCCCCCACAGGGGGTGCCCGTAGTGTGTAGTTGCTTACATTTTAAGTTTTATGCTGGCTGGAGGCCTTCATTTATTGAGGCACCCACAGGCAAGCCCGGTTAAGAGGCGGTTGTTTTTTATTTCATTGCATGACCCTATTCGTCTGAGATATTTATTTGTCGATTTATGAGCTGGGCACTGGTGGCACGATCATTGATATAAAACCAAGAGCGGTCAATAGGCTAATAAACTAACTAAGAACTTATCGCTACCTCCAAATTTCTAGACATTATTGTCGTTAACCGTGCTCTACAATACTCACACACGAGAAAGTGATTTATATGTACCAGTGTTTGTCGAAATAGTATTAATCATGAAATGTTTATTATAATATTGCATGGGTTTGTAACTAAGGGGCGACAGTCGTGGTCATTAAGAAATAATTAATCCTTAAAACCAAAATAGATAATAATAATGAATAATTTTTAATAAATAATTTTGATTATTTTGTAATTAAACTCTTTTACTTAAACCTATCCCATAAGAATTAATATTTATTTTTCTATCACAGTTATAATATTGTATTATAAACTCGATTAAAATAAAATTATAACATGACTGAACGGAAATATAAATATAATTATGTTTATCCCATATTGTGAATGCTATACTGTATTTCATTCAAATAGTGACTTCGATATTTTGCACGCACACACACTTTAGACACAGACTTCGTTAACCATCTTCGTACTCGTAACAATTAAGTATTCATGAGTAGCAAATTAATAATATTAAAGTCTTTACGATGATGATGATGAGATGACGATTCAATCAATGACTTCTCGCCAGGGTGGTCGGGATCTTCGATGTGCTGCTCTTTCATGCGCTCTCATGCTGCGAGCATATTCATATATTCATATCTTTGTAGTAGATACAATCATCCTTAAAAACATGTTTATCAACAATAATTCATTTGATTGTCTACAATTTGTGTTCCATATTACTTTACGTATACCTTTACGTGTACCTACTTAATTGTAGCTACACAATGATACAACTCATACAAAACTTTAGAACAAATATTGTAGACAATTAAATTAATTCTTTTAGATCTATACATATTTTTGATGCTGACTAATACACGGTGCCGCTATTAAACACTCAATACCTGCTTACTATATCTATATAGGTACCTATCTAGAAGTCAACGGGGGACCTAAAATGGACGCTTTGGCAGAATCATAATAATATCTGCGTACAATTCATATCCCGCAATTCATCTGTTTGACAGTTTTGTATGGAGTTTCGTAAAATGGTCCACAAATTATGAATTGCTTTAATGAAGTCTATTGTCAAAAAGCAGCTGTCAAACAGATGAATTTGCGGGATGTATGAATTGTACGCAGATCATATTATGATTCTGCCAAAGCGTCCATTTTAGGCCCCCAGTACAGCATTTGATGAGTAAATACACAAAGATCCGATATTAATGTTACGGAATAGCATAGAACAAAATCTAATCTTAATACATCATCAAAGTGAATTGAACTTTTGCTTTAAATATCTGGATACAATAGTGTAAATTAAAGATTTATAAATGAACGAGGTACTATTTCATTCGACAGATAACTAACAATTACTATAATATTCAACCAAGTTAATGAGATAACAGTAAGCCATCAGCTCGTGACGGCCGCAAATATTTGACGGATTTGAACGGAACTAAGATGAAAACGGGACCTGCAGTTCTATGGATGCAACCTGACCGCGGTCGATCGACGTCACTAGTATTATGTGGCATAAAATGTATGAGATTACCTACATCTACATATTTTGAGGCAACGGTGACGTGGATCGGCTGCGGTCTGGTTGCGCAGGCTTTCCTCCCAGTGTTTTAACTGAACATATCAATTGTTTAGCTCCAGCAAACCCGAACTCTTCAGACGGCTGGCACAGGCGAACCAAACATTTCAAACGACAGTCGCGGGTGCCCGATGAACAAAACATTCGCAAGCAGACCTCCGAGCCCATCCCACCACCGCCTGCCGTATCGAAGACGACGCCCACGCTACAGAAACATGAGTCCTACCCGCAGTACATCACGACTAAGGTAACTATTAGCTTAATACATGGCTGAATTTTATATAATTAGTTATTTTTGCCAATGACACGCTACGAGAAAGATCGTCCATACTAAATCCAAAAGACCTACCCAAAGTGACGATTCTGTGCTCAAACTTTATGTAGGCTATCTAATTTTTTTTTCCAATAGAACAGTGTAAAATAAAGAGCCGTTTTTACTTACATTGAAATAAATAATAGGACTGTTTTGCATTAAAAAAAAAAAACAGTTATTATGTGTGTGGAAAAACACACAGCATTTGTGAAGAGACAAACAAATTAAGCTTAAAAGATCAGGCAATTTCGTTTCATACCTGTTCTCTTCGTGTTACCTGTCTGTTTCACTCCTAGCAGAGCGTTGCAGTTTTCCTGAACTGTAGCGCACCTGTCAATGTCAACTCATAGTCTTCTACAACCACCAGCAAGCGCCTTGCTTCAATGCTGTGTGTTTTTCCACACACATAATAACTGTTTTGTTTTAATGCAAAACAGTTCTATTATGTGTGTTTCCAAAACACACAGCATTTGTGAAGACTGACCTGTTTGATATCTGCTGGTGAAAAGAAAACCTGTAATAGGTACAGGTATAATGAACGCTATGTGAAAATAAATGATTTCCATTAATAAATTTGCAATTATTTATATTCCAGATTATGTCATTTTTTTTGGAACAAAGTATTAAGTAGGAAAACTACTAACTAATAATCCAATGAGAACATACTTATGAATTTCTCTAAAAATCAATAACAGAAAAACAAAACAAAAAATAAAAACAATCTATCAAGGCACTCCTACCTCTTAACTTTATGGGCGCTAAGCTACGGGGTAGTGTCTTCAATATGAACACAGTAGCTTCACACACTTCGTTTATTACTATGTAAGCGCGAATGCAAGCTCAGAATGATGACAGATAGCATGGAAATATAATGCAATAATTTAGACAAGTTAGAAAGTCGAGAAGTAAGAATTTAAACACATGAAAACAGAAAAATGCGTGGGCGTGAGCCGAGCGTAAAGCGACGCGGGTGTGCTTTGGGAAGGTTGGCTGCGCACTGGCGCGGGCGATCGTCGACTGACTGCAGGTTCTTCGCCTCTGTCCCCGCGCGCCGCGGATCCACCCGCTGACGCCTGGACCGGTTCACGTAAGGATGTCTGTTGCTTGCGCTAGTGTTGTACTGGCGACGGGAGTCCGTCCGCCACATCACCCCCTTTGGAGACTTAATGTCCTGCGGAATAGAAATCAGGAAACCTGACTATGCGTCCTGAACGAGTGGTTTTTGGAAAAGGACTTTGATTAGAATGAGAAGGAGGAGGAACGGGGTTGTCGGGAATGACAAAATCGCTATTGGCTTGGATGTAAGCTGGTTTGCATCTATCAATTGAGACGGTCACTGGTCCTCTATTTAATTCTACAGTGATGGTCTTATCTGTTCTTGAATTAACTTTGTGTGGTCCCGTATATGGTGCTTGTAGTGCACCACGCAAAGCATCTTTTCGGAGAAAAATGTGTGTACATTTTTGTAGGTCTTCATGAATGAAGACAGATTTATTTGAATGTCTAGAAGCAGGTTGAGGTCTGAGCTCAGACATGTGGGCTTTTAGTTGTGAAACGAAATCTGATTGTAAAACTTTCTGAGATTTAGTTGAGTGAATGAACTCACCAGGGATCCTCAATGGCTCACCATATACCATCTCAGCTGCTGAGCATTTAAGATCTTCTTTCCACGCTGTTCTGATGCCGAGAAGGACCACGGGGAGAATGTCCGTCCATCTCTTCTCGCCATGCGCCATGATCGCTGCCTTCAGGGTGCGGTGTAGCCTTTCAACCATGCCATTCGCGGCAGGATGGTAGGCAGTTGTGTGGCGTTGCTGGACTCCGCAAAGATCTGATAAAGCCTTGAAAAGGTGGGAGGTAAACTGGCGGCCTCGGTCTGTTGTTAAAATCTGTGGGCAACCAAAACGTGAGATCCAAGTGTCACAAAAACCTTTTGCTACTGATTCTGCTGTTATGTCCTTGAGTGGGAATACTTCTGGCCAGCGGGTATATCGATCTATGGCTGTGAGACAGTATTTGTAGTCATCTGATGAAGGGAGTGGGCCAATCAAGTCTATATGGACGTGGCTAAATCGTTCCCCTGGAAGTTGGAAGTTGCTCAAAGGGGAAGAAGTGTGACGTTGTACCTTACTTCTTTGGCATGCTTCGCAGGCTCTGACCCAGGTACGACAATCCTTGCGCACGGAGGGCCAGACGAACCTTTCTGTGATGAGTTTGATGCTGGATTTGGTTCCAGGGTGGCTCATGGAGTGAAGAGAGTTGAAGACCTGCCGACGCAACTCCTTAGGAACATAAGGACGAGGCCTCGACAGAGAGACATCACAATAGAGTGTGTAACTGGTACCTGGCACAGGGACTTTCTCTATTTTCAGGGAAGAGGCACTCGAGGAAATGAGTTCCTGTAATTCTGCGTCATCCCGCTGTTTGTGTGCCAATGTAGCTGTGTCGGGAGGAGTTGAAATGGCTTCGATCCTCGAGAGAGTGTCGGCTGGGACGTTGTCCTTACCAGGGATGTATCTGATGTCCGTTGTGAACTGCGAGATGTAATCCAAGTGATTGAACTGTCTCGGCGAGCAGTGACGATCCTTCTGATCAAAAGCAAACGTGATAGGTTTATGGTCAGTATAAATCACAAAATGCCTACCTTCGACCATGTGGCGGAAGTGTTTCACGCTTTCATAAATTGCTAATAGCTCCCGGTCATAAGCACTGTACTTTTGTTGAGCCTTATTCATCTTTTTGGAATAGAAAGCAAGTGGCTGCCACTCTTCATCTACCAGCTGTTGGAGAACTGATGCTACCGTAGTTGATGAGGCGTCAGTGACGAGAGCAAGTGGTGCGTTATGAACTGGATGAGACAGAAGAGTACATTTGACCATACTAGCCTTACAGGTGTCAAAAGCTTGAAGAGTCTCTGTTGTCCAGGTGAGTGGTTGTGAGCCTTTCACTTTTGGTCCAGCGAGCATGTCGTGTAGAGAAGCTTGATCTTCAGCAGCGTGAGGGATGAAACGTCTGTAAAAATTCAACATTCCTAAAAATCTGCGTAAGCCATTGACGGATCGTTTGATCGTGTCCTTATAACACACAGGCGGGTCACCAATATGGGCGCTAAGCTACGGGGTAGTGTCTTCAATATGAACACAGTAGCTTCACACACTTCGTTTATACAACTTAATCAAATAATTTATCAAGCATATAAAATATTATGTGAGGTATATTATGAGATCAAAAAGAATAACTACAATACAATGCCGTTATCTTCATTAGTATTTTAATAATGATGTTTATCACCTTACACCACCTTACTCAAATGTTATATAATTAAGAAGTTATTCGAGAGATAATCATTATTATCATTACTAATTGTTTTCTGTACTGTTCGACAGTAGAACTTCCTGAAAGTGTTAGAGCTCTTCTAATTTGCTCTCTCTAAAATTTCTTCTACAGGCCTGTTTTCCAAAAAACTTCTTGAAGCCACTACTGATCTCACACTGCCTGGTGATGCATCTATTATGATTGCTTGTTTAAAGACATTCCTTATCCAGCCAGCTATAATGGTACGAGTGGCTGGTCTAATTTTGCCTGTGATTGATATAAACAGGCTTGTCGAGTTACCACATTTAGAGCGCCTAATTCCTGTGGTCTTAATTAGTTTCATGATATGTCTGACTGGGCATAGGTTCCCATTGGTATGTTGTTTCAATAACCATCGAGATTGTCTGCTTACTGCATTATCTGTTTTTGAGCCAAATATTGGCCACAATGTTACTTCATGCCTGACGTTATCCATAACAAGGTTGTCTTTAGACAACTCTAAAAGTGTCAAGTCATGAATTCTTCGACCTGAAGCTAGTAATAAGATTACTGCAGTTCTTCGAGATATGTCGAACAAAGTGTCTGACCTTGGAGTATTCTTGAGCCATTTGAATAGTAACTCGGTATCCCAGATAGGTGTTTTCCTTTCTGGCGGTTTAACTAAAGATGTAGCCTTTAGGATTTGTTGTACAAACAATTTTTTAGATATTGCTTCGCCTGCTGCTGTATATGTTGATATCGCAGATTTATGTAGGAGTATAGTCCTATGTGCAAGTTTGTCCTCGATGCATAACTTGGCCAAAAAACGAGCAACATTATTGCTTTGCGGACAATTAGAATTGATGTTGTTTTGCACACACCATGCAATCCAACGCCTTACAGGCGCTTTGTAAGTTGATAATGTAGAGCTTCTCCAGCTCTTGTTTAGGAGTTCTCTTTCCTCAAGAGACCAGTGAGCTACTTTATTCGCCCACCCCCAATTTTCCATTCTAGAAGTTCCAACTTCTGCACTTGCGGAGGGCTCCTGCCTATTGTCAAGTCTATCAGGTTGTTGTGTAGCTCCCGTATTGGTACTGGCTCCGATAGAGCTCGCGCCTTGAGATCTGCTAGCCAGAAGCACTGTGTCCAATGTGGCGCTATCACGACGTAAGTCCCGGTTGCCGTGTTGAGGTGGCGCAGCACTCGTGGAATTAGATTCGGCGGTCGGAATACCCAAGCCAGCTCCAAGTTCCATCGTCGACTGAGTGCGTCGTAAAACATTGCTGACCCATCTCTGGAATCCCATGTTACATAAGAGGTTACGACCGCGCTTTGCCTTGATGCGAACAAGTCGACGTCTGGTAGGCCCCAAATTCTGAATACGGCCTCCGAGGCCGGGGGCAACAAGTGCCATTCCGGCACTGGTCGATTCCTGGACAGGCGGTCGGCAATGCCGTTGTACCTCCCCGGGAGGTAAGCCGCCGAAAGCGTGACGTTTAGGTGCTCGGTCAGTTCCAGAAGCTTGGTCGTCAGCTCTAGTAGGGCAAGGGATCGCGTCTCTCCCTCGTTCCTGATGTAAGCTACGAGAGTTCTGTTGTCTGATTGAACTAAAATGTGTGCATTCTGCAGGAACTTTTGACAACGAACTATGGCACCGTACACTGCAAACAGTTCTTTTACGTTTGAGTGCCAAGATCTCTGGTGCACTGTCCACCTGCCTGTGAGAAACTTTTCGTTTAGATGAGCGCCCCAGCCCGCATCTGCAGCGTCTGTGGTCAAAAAGTGAGTCACCTCTTTTTTGTGCAAGACCACTGAACTGTGGTCTATGGCGTTTCGCCACCAGCGTAGTTTCCGCTGCACACAAAGAGGAAGATCTTTCTTTTGAGATCCCTTGAGTCGACTTAATCTTCTTAGGAACCTTTGTGTTCGGCGACAATGTAAGCGCCCTCTCAGTGTTGTCAAGTTTACAAAATTCAATTGACCTAGTAAGCATTGACTCTCCCGAAGAGTGCAACGACCTCTCTGTAGAAGTCTTGTTTGAACGGTCTTTATTTTTGTCACCTTTCTCGGTGGTAAGGCCATGGTGTTGTTTCTGGTGTTCCATAACATACCTAGATATTCCAGTAATTGAGAGGGTGCTAGCACTGATTTTTGGTAATTTACATACCAGCCTAGACTTTCCAGAATTTTTAAGGTCTCCGAGACCTGATTCTGTAACATATTTCTGTCTTGACTGACTAGGATGTAATCGTCTAGGTAGACCAATAGTCTTATTCCCCGAGCACGTAAGATCTCTGCAATCCAGTTGGACAGAGTGGCAAAAGTTCGGGAGGCAGAAGACAGGCCAAACGGTAGTGCTGTTAATTGAAGCGCTTGGTTGTTGTAACAAACCCTTACAAAACGACGATGGGGTTCTTCATGAAAATATGCTTGTTGGAGATCTATTTTTGTCATCCTCTATTTTTGTATCCTTTTTTTTTATTTTTGCGTTCTCTTGCAAGAAGTCTGCGACATCTGTCTGTGACACTAACTGAAAATGCTTGGTTGCTATATGTCTGTTGAGACCCCTGAGGTCGAATATTGGACGAATGCCCCCATCCTGCTTCTTTACAAGAAACATCTTGGAAAGGAAACTGGAATTCAAAACCGGAGGCACTTCCAAAATTCTCTTTTCTTTTAAGTTGTTTATTACAGCTGTCATCTCTGCGGACTTTCTTGTGCTGAACTTTTTCAATAAATTTGGTGTTAAATGTTGAAGAGGTCTTATCTTGAAAGGCAGGCGGCCCCTGGTTACTGTATTTAGAATAAATTGGTTTGCCCCAAGTTCCTTCCATGCTTGTGCATGGTGCTTTATGCACCCCCCCTGGACGGCTTGGCAGCGTTGTACATAGTCAATTTTGTTTTGTGTTCTGATCGGAGTTCTTCTTTTTGAAGTGGTTTCTACGAAAGTTATGACGTTTTTGGGGAGCCTGAGTACTATCTTGCTTCAACTGCTTGTTGTCATATCTAGTATTTCTATTATAAGAGTTGTGTCCTCTTCTTTCAAGTTTGCCTACGGGGGTACAGTTTGCTCTTCCTTCCTTAATATAATCTGGTTTGTTTAACCATGACTGAGTTCCACCTAAAGATTTAATGACTGGTTGCAAAGCCTCACGGCACGGCTAAACAAATATTCACTACTTGGAGGAATCCCCCTTAAGGTCACTTTTAAATTCGGATTATTGACTTCCTTCATTATCCTTTCTCTCCTAATCTCAATTGATTCTCCCCTCCTACCACATATCTGCATGATGTTCTCTGAACATCTATGCAGAGGGGAACCCGGTCCCAGTAAGCAAGTATTTTTTTCAAAAAGAGAATTATGGTTTAACTCTTTTGGATTTACTGCGGCCCAGTTCAATAAGTCCTGCAATCCCTGTTTTAACAATTCCTGTTGTTCTAATTCTGCATTAGTCAATCCGGCTGGGACATTCTCTGCAGAAGCTAAATAATCCTTTGTCCTATTTAAGTGACAAAATTCTTCATTAATTTTTAGTGGTACAAAGCCTGGAGTCGCTAAATAAGTCTGCAAAGTGGACTTGTATCTCATTCCTTTCCATGCCTGTGTATCAAAATGTTGTAGTTTAACGAGCTTCTCCAGCCTTTCTTTCTTGGCAGGAGGCACAACTTTTCTGTCATCAAAATCTGTGCTTAGCTCCCCTAAAGTAAACTTATCGGAGTTGCATGGGTTAATAAGAAATTCAGAATATTCGGTTCCCTTACTAGGCCCAGGAAGGGTTAGGGTATCGGTACTCTGATTACGATTAATTAAAGGTAAAGTTTGTTGCAAATACCCAGAAGCCAAGTAGGTTACATCTACTTGGCTTATCAGACCTTCAATACGCGGGGCAGAAGTAGAAGTATGTTTGTACTTACGACGTTTGTTTGGCGGCGGCGAGGCATAGCCCTCCTCATCTTCCGAAAATGAGGAAGAGTTGCAGTCGTCACCAGAGGATACCGGATGGCGCGGCCGTCGAGAAGGCTGTTCTTCATCCGAAGCAACAACAACCGAACTACCAGGTTTACCAACGCCCTTGTCCATATCGTCAATACCATTCCCCTTGTCAATATTACTCACCGACTGAGTGCTCAAATAAACTACACAATCACTTGTTTGCACTTGAAAAACGTTATTTATTACTATAATATTCACCCTGAGAAAATTTTGCGTTATTTCGCGGCAAAATTTATGAACTCTTTGAGTTGACATTGACAGATTTGACAGGTGCGCTACAGTTCAGGAAAACTGCAACGCTCTGCTAGGAGTGAAACAGACAGGTAACACGAAGAGAAACAGGTATGAAACGAAATTGCGTGATCTTTTAAGCTTAATTTGTTGAACGTCTCTTCACAAATGCTGTGTGCTTTGGAAACACACATAATAATAGGTGTTGGATCTATAAGTACCTATAGTGAGAAGGGTCATGGGCCTACAGTGGACATCATAAAACGGAAATAATTTGTATTGTCATAATATAAAAAAATTGGGCAATCCAAAAGTGCACACCTTATAATCAGAAACATGACGAAGATAAATTTTACGGAAAAAACCTAAGAAAATCCATCGAATTTTGTTAATATCTTTTGAACAGTTATGAGTTTGATAACGAAAATCAATCGGGCTCATCCGAAGAATGAAAGAAAACAAAAAAAAAATTTACATTAATCCATTGTTTGTGCCGATGTGAATCGTGAGGACAAACAGACACACTTCCACTTCCCAAAAAATGCACTATACGTAATTTTTTTATTACATTTTTTGTTACACAGGGTGGATTTTTGAGATGGGGCAGTAAGGGCAGCTACCTTAACCGTTGTAGCTACAGGAAAACGGCCTTAAGAGACTCCTCAACTTTTTGAGAATTATTGATTTGCATTCACAGATTTTGAAAAAAATTTACAGTCAGCAGGAAAATGGGCATCGCAAAATCATTTTTGTATGCCAATCGATCCCTGTTTCTTGGATCAAAAAGCTCTACCTCTACTGGACCAACTGAGGTTTGATTACTAGAAAAGTCATAAATCGCAAAAAAACTTTTCCCATACATTTCGTAGGAAATGATAATAATTAGACCCCAACTTAGTTTTTTATGATGGATAGATGGACCGCTATAATGAAGACTGACCAAAAATAAACGTTTGTGTTGCACAAGTTTGAACTCGTTTCCTTTGCTCGTTGGTTGTTTTTTTTTTTTTCGGTATCGTGGGTGCGTTTACAAACATTTAAACTCACATACACAAACAGCCAGACCCGGAACAACAACTTGCAGGTCATACAAATATTTGTTCCGTGCAGGAATCGAACCCGCGACGCCCAGCGCAGCAGTCAAACGCTTAACCACTGCGCCAACCGTGCCAATTGACCTTGTTTGGGTATGCAGTTGTTTTGAATCCAGGAAGGAGCATTCCACCAGAGCTCGTGGCCTATTCAGATGGATGGTAAAATTCCTCTTCTTGCGCAGTCCGCGAGATTCTCTTCGGACATGATTTGTTTCCAGGATTTGGATGGTGTTATTTATGTAATTCCGTTGGCTAAAAAACTCTTCCAGCGACTCACGTCACCCTGTAGCCAGCTAATCACCACCATGGAGTCGGTCCAGCAAATGTATGGTGACCATTTGCGTGTTGATCGAGTCTTTGAACCTATATATTTAAACCTTTTTGTTAAAATAACTTACTAAATCTCTCAATATTGTGAGTACAACCTTATATTTGCAGTTGGATTGTATGGGGAACATGCTTTTCAACTACAATATTAAGTATGTTCTTGGGATAAATTCATCCCAACTACGGAATCCTTTATTGTGCGTGGTCCGACACGCACTTGGCCGGTTTTTCTTTGACATCCCTTCTAATAGCCAACCATATATCTCCTATGTACAGGATGGCCTGTGAAACGACGTCCAAAGATACTAGGCTTTTAGTAATTAGTGTTTTTGTAAATTTTTATTTTATTTTTGTAAAGAGTGTCTTATTTGTGCAGAATAAACAATTTTTCTTTCTTTCTTTTTTTTTTTCAAAGAAAAAATGTTAGAGCTTCTATCCAAGCGCTTCCCGAAACACCCCTGTGTATTTTCAGCGATTATTTATAATTTAGGAGTTAAACGGTTTTTAATATTTCTTGGGAAATTCACAGTTTTTATTTGTGTCTTTCTGAGTCGTATTTTTTGGAATTGAGTTGTTTTCATTATAAATTCTTAAATTATGGTCTACAATATACAGCCGATGAATGAACGTAGGTTTTCCGAATTTTCGCGCATGTTCTCTCACTCACTCTCGCCTCATGTCACTGTTTGGTTCCTTAAAAAAAAATAGAGCATAAAAACTAAATTTCAAGAGCATAAAAAAAAAATCTGCTTAATTAATTAAGCTAAAATTTGGCATAAGGTACGTATTTACTGGTGACAATGCAAAAATATGGGACTGTAGGCTCTTCCCACATTTCGGTAATTATTATACACACACATACAAAATATTCTCACACACACGAAAAGTAACTGAAGATAATTACAAAAACAAAATCAAGTGTTTAGAATTTGCACGTCGTCCTGTGGATACTTACCACGGCTAGTCAGGTCAGTTACAAACTGGTTCTGACGGCGCGGCGCGGCGCACACGTAATCACGCGCCCGCCGAGCGCCGCGCCCGCGCCGGCCAGCCAGTACGTGCACCGCCTTTACCTGCGAAGCCCGAGTCACACTCAAACTCAAAGCATTTATTTCAAATAAACCAATTACAGGCACTTTTGAATTGTGAAGGGGTCGGTCAGTTATAAAGATGAAGCTAGATACCCATTCCAAAGCTTAGTAGGTAGGTACCTATAGAGAAGAACGGGTAAGAAACTCCACGGACACTCTTTTAAATTGACATAATATGGTTACATCATTTGTGTTGAAATTATACATGTGAGAACGATGCAAAACGTCTAAACCGTCCGTAATAATAAGAAAAAAAAAAGCGTTCTAAAATTAAAATAAGCCATGGCCGCTAAGAGATAACCAGTCCCTATTGATGGCACCCGTTCACGAACATGACGCATGGATTAGCACCATTCAGCTCAACCATTTTGAAGGGAGGTAAATGATCCAACACACCCGCCACCATCAGCGAGACATTACAGTGAGCATGACATACTCTCAGCCACCAGGGCACATTCAAGTCAATGAAAGACGTACCCAGTAAATGGTAGCTTTATAGTAAGTAAGTACTTACATAGTACTCACACATGTGCTATGCAATTATAAAATACTAATAGATTGAATTTATACAACGCAAAGATAGTTTTTGAAATCTTCAGCAGCTCCAACAGTACCTATTTCCAAATGCTAATCAATTAAGTTTTTGCGCCCTTGTGGAGCAGGACCAGCATTGAGCCAAGCATTTTTATCAGCGATGTAATCCCCCAACTTATAATATGCCTGGCTGCATAGTGTGCGTTTTAAACATGATTTAAATTTTGTTTCATTCAGTTAAAGTATGTGCAGAGGTATTTTATTGTAACATTTTAAACAGTACCCCATGAAAGATGAGTCTACTTTAGCCAGCCTGAAACCTGGTTGAATTAATTGGTCCCTATTTCTAGTCCTATAATTGTGTCTTTCGCCTCTTTTAATAAAAATATGTAGAGTCACTCTACACCTACAGTACTGCATGTCGATTCTGTAACCATCTCACCGTGAAAACGTAAGTGAAGTGAGCGTGGAGTGAACTGTCAGTGTCATCCCACCTGAGGCTAGGGATGGACCAAGTAATACATTTACAATCATAATCGAGATTTTTATAATATTCTTTATGCTAATTATGATGATCATTTTATATTTTTTAAAGCTATTATTTAAGTGTCTAAACATTACTAATTAGGAGGTTTTTAAATAAAATAGCAAAACAGAAATTCGTTCAGAAACTCATTTTTTTTCCTAGACTAGTTCTTAAACATTACTATGTTTAGACGCTTAAATAGTAGCTTTTATATAATATAAAATAATCAATAGAATTAGCATACACAATTTTATTAAAATCTCGATTGTGATTGTAAATGTAATACTTGGTCCATCCCTAGCATCAGGTGGGATGACACTGACAGTTCACTTCACGCTCACTTCAATTAAGTTTTCACGATGAGATGGTTACAGAATCGGCATGCAGCTCTACGCTATCAACATGCTTTCATATTCATACTACGCCGCGAATATGATCAGACTGCTTAAGTCTCTTGTGCTATTGCCAATTTCCTGTGCTTCTTTGCTCCGCGATTCGATAACCTAAGAAGGTCACCTCGGGTGCACCGAATAGGCACTTAGACACATTAATCACCATACCAAAGTCCCGGAGCTTGGTAAATAGGTAACTGGCGAAGGTGGTCCTCGTCTTACTTTTCGCCTCTGCTATAAATTAGTGTTACCTAGCATTCGCAGTGCATTTAAGGCGGACCTACAAACCATTTTCGCAGAATTGGTGTACGGTGAACCACTAAGACTACCTTCGACCTCAGTGCCCTTGGTACATCAGACTTGTCAGATTTTACCACGCGCTAACGATCATTCGCTGAGAAGCTGAAACCCGTGCAGGCGTCCCACCACGTCAAGCACAGGGTATTTGTGTTCAGAGAGCTAGTTACCGCATAACACGTCTTCCTACGTGGAGACGCTTCATGTGCCCCTTTTCACCTAGCCTACACAGGCCCACACACAAGGTGATAGAAAAAGACGACAAGGTATATAAACTGATGATCAAACATATCAGTCACAATTAATCGAATATCTCTTGTGTTTATCTACGTCACGAGCATGCCGAAAACCGCGTCTTGAACGATGCTAAACCCACAGATCAATTCAACTTGCCTCCACGCCCACCCTATGACCCCACCAACCACCAGCAACCTTTGCCTGAGAAGCCCGCGTCACTCGCTATCCGCGGGCTTTCATATTTATCTATACTACGCCGCAAATATAATCAGCTTGTGCTATGCTATTGCCAATTTCCTGTGCTTCTCCTTCTATCCTTCGCTAAAGACTTTATGGTGTGTACGGTGTGTCTGTATTATCTCTTGTGCAGTCAAAGGTTTAAAAAAAATTACTTATTATTTGGCTTCAAAATGAATGGATGAAAAGTATTTTATGTAAAAATCTAGCATTAACCGTTCAGTAATTTCAGCCTCTATTTCCATGTGAAAAGGCATTAAACCTAAAAGTAATGTTTATTTTTAAGGTTCCCTACCCAAAGGGTAAAACGGGAACCCTATTACTAAGGCTCCGCCGTCTGCCTGTCTGTCCGTCTGTCACCAGGCTGTATCTCATAAACCGTGATAGCTAGACAGTTTTTTCACAGATGATGTATTTCTGTTGCCGCTATAACAACAAATACTAAAAAACAATAAAAATAAATATTTAAGGGGGCTCCCATACAACAAACGTGATTTTTTTTGCTCGGTTTTGCTCGATATTGATAACAGCCACAGGTAGACGCTCGAAATATTCACAGAATATTTAGTTATATATTCACTTTAAAAATAAATAATTAAATTAAAATAAAACAAATATTTAAGGGGGCTCCCATACAACAAACGTGAGTTTTTTTGCTATTTTTATAGGTACGGAACCCTTCGTTCGCGAGTCCGACTCGCACTTGGCCGGTTTTTTTTATTTTTGTCAAAGTCAATCAATGCCTAGCCTTTTCCCTAGGTTGGGGTCGGTTTCCAGTCTAACCGGATGCAGCTGAATACCAATTCAGCTGCATCCGGTATTTATTTTTGTCAAAGTGCTTACCTATTTAACCATTTCAATTTCCAGGCTATAGTAACCCGAAAGCCTCGCCTGGAACAAGAAGTGGGCTCACTGCTGATTCGGGCCGTGAGCACCGCCGAGCGGCATAGCTCGTCGAGTACGAGCGCGACGTTGACATCGGCGTCGGCGTCGTTCGAATCGGCCGCGTCCGACGCCTCGCAGGCGACCCGCGCCAGCCACACGCCCGCCGTACGCTCCGGTCCGCCGCTCAGCTGCAACTTCTGCTGGAACACTGTGGACGAGTGCGGCCGCATCCTCCGCCGCAAGACGCAGTACCACTGCCCCGAGTGCCGCACCAACCTCTGCATCGTGCCCTGCTTCCACGAGTACCACGACGGGCCCGAAAGCGATTCCAATAACGCTAACGCTCGGTGAAGCTACTTCCTCGACGATGGCACGAGGCGTTTGCCAAAGAAATGGTGGACGTTCAGCCCGAACGGGATGTAATGTGGGAGACACTTGCAATGCTCATAAAAGTTTGTCTGCTTTCCGCAAGATTAAAGTGATTTATGTACGACAGCCCTAACCGCTTAAAATTGCAATGATAGACAGATCATTTTATCCATGTCACACTCTTTTAGACGTTCTATTGCTACAACTACCTATTTGAGCTTTGGAATTTAAATCTTTTTGGATTCTTCATATGAAGAAGATATGACATTTAGGGCTGATTTTTTAGATTTAAGTTATCTGACTATTCAAAAATCAGCCCTCAATCATGTTGACTGACCTTGTAGTGATAGTATGTGTGGTAGTATAATAAGACTTCTTAAATATTTCTAATATATATGCGTGTATTTATTCGTAGTAGGTGCATGTTGGTGATATATTATGTTATTATTATTAATCCTGGATCTCGAACATGGTAGAATTATCGTTATTACGAGCACCATAGTTATAAGGGCATATTTAACTATTAATGGTATAATAATAAAATAACCTGGGTTTTACATATTCAAACTAAACCATCGATTTACATCATTAAACTTAGTGGGGAAAAAAGAACTTTATGTAAGGATACTTCACATTAATTTCAAAAATATTTTTTATATAAATGGCAATAGAGAGTTAGTCTTAGCCTAAGCGTATACGGTGATGCAGGCCGCGCAGCACAGCACTGGGTAGGACAGCATAGGTTCAACTGAGTGGCAAATGTCTGAACTGCGTATACGAAACTCGCATGACCCGCGCGTGTTCTTGTTCAGTCTATAGCAAATCGCAAGCCAAGCAACATGAGTTCTTCCTCACCAAGGAACCCCACTGAGTGCACGTGTTGCTTAAATCTGTGTCCTGTTATAAGGCTTTTTAGTAGACGCTATTTGAGAACTCGCCCGGAGAAGTACTCTGTGCCTATTTCTGCCGCCAAGCACTGTTGCTGTGCTCCGATTTTTGTAAAGATGTATTTGATAGTAGGTACCTATTTAGGATCATAACATCTCTATCTAAACTTAAATAACGCTAAAGTTAGTGTTTCCGGCTAAAATGTAAGTAACAAGCACTACGTAATTACATCCAATCCAAGTACAGACGCCAGCACATCAAGCTACTAAAATCTGTCAAATTTCTTTAATAGATTTTCAACTTTATCCCTACAGCCTATGGTTCAAGGTTGATTAGGAAAATTTGACAGTCTCGGGTAGCTTGTCTGTACATTGCACAAGCGTGGTGACATAATTATAATTATTAAGAATTTAAATTTTATTTGCTTTATTTATTCTTCGGAAAGCTTACAGTCTAATATCTGTAAAGGTAAGTTAGAATAGCGCTTACAATTACCATTTACAAGCTTCCACAAATTAAAGATTAATATTCCAGTAATAGTCTGCGTATACTTCTTGCCATTCATGATAACGTATTGTATTGCGTATCCCAGTGTCATAAGATTCTATTTAAGATGAATCCGCAGCTGTAGCCCCCGAAATTCAAATTTTCTTACGTTTTTTGCAATTTGCAGGTCAGTGCCTTGATCAAAATATGATTCGCTACTATATCACTATGACTGACTTGCAACTGCTGCGGATCCACCTTACCTATTATTCTCGTGGCATACGCGACTAAATATTACTTTCTTTAAATATAGTCTAGTCGAGGTTGCTTTCAGTCTAAAAAGCGACACTATACTAAATATATAATAAGATAATTATGTATTAAACGTATTAGTGAGAAAGCTCTCAGGTTACTTATCCATACCTATATTAAATACACCATGTCAAAAGTGATTGGTGATTTTTTGAGTTGAAACTTCAGAGATACTGGAATTTAGAGAAATTTAGGAAATTGGACAAAGGTCTCCGATCCAATTCATCCCGTAGTAGGTAGTATAATATATGTAGTTTGCTCAGTTATTCACGTTAAAATTACGAACAAAACAGTAATTTTAGATAGATCTATAGAGCGAACTTTGACTACTCAACAAACTCGAATTTGAAAAGATTACGTCTTAGGTCAATCACTCCACCCACACCATTTCTTTGGCAAACGTAGGTATTAATTTTTAAAGAATTTTAACATTTGTAAATAATATTTGTTAACTTTAATTTTAAATAACGGTTGGACCGTTTCATCGACATGTTGTTTTGAACACTTCTCTATTTTTATCGATACTTCTAGTTTTACCGATGCCAACAGATAAATCTTCGAAGTTAATGTGTGAGGGACTTTTATTGCATTTTTATTTCATCTGTTGTTATCAGTAAACCTGAATATTAGTGTAAGTGTACATCGATTGTTAGGTATAAGTCTATTTGCGTGTCATACACTGATGTTAGGTTTTGCGACATATCGGTCCTTTTGGATAGTATCGTAGATCAACCATTTGTACGTTTGCTGCGAGCAATTTCTATATTATAAATATTCAATTCTCTTACATATTCGGTGTAGCGTCTATTTAATAAACATTGTCAATGTGGTAATTTTATCGATATTTATATGGGACGAAGACTTTAGTCTACGATTAAAATGACATGATATATTTTATGTATGCACTTTTAAATAAACGATTGATAACTGTTTCAAGTATCTAAATGGAAACTTTTAAGTACTTATATAATATTTTTGGATCGAAAGTGTTGGTTATTTAAGATTGTTGGTATTTAGTGGCAGCACTTGCCTTTTGTTGTATTGTAAAAGTATCTTAGAAAAGTGAAATGTTAAGTTTAGGTCGCTGAAATATTCAGCTTCTTTGAATTGTTGGAAATTTCGAACGTTTAGGGATCTTATAAAACGGCTAAGGTTAGGAAGTTTTGGGAAGTATTAAATGTTATCGATTTTGATAAGAAGGAATTAGATTGTTAACCAAATTGATCTTTAGAAGCGGACAAAGCTTCCTGTAACGAAAGTGGTAGGTCTTTCTTACGATGTGATGAACAGATTTGCAATAAGTTTTTTAGCATACTTTTATACATAATATTGTAACCATTTAAAGATAATTATCAATTAATAGTTAGAATGTCTTTTTGGAAAAAAACTTTACTGATAGATAGCGTACTTGATCGATTTTCGACTAGGTAGGTACATTGTGTCCATGCACTTGTTGGTGGGGTGTTTCAAGATAGTTTTCACAAACTTTTCATTTTCATTAGAACTGTCGGTATCGAAATTGTATCGTATTAATGTTCATAATGTACATTTGAACTTACGAATTTACAGATAACATGTTACCTCCGAACTAAGAATTGCTTAAAAATTTTAACTTTTTATCAGATATTTTATCACGAAACTCTAGGTGATGTTACAAAATAATTGTATGATGATATTGACGGGCTCTTAGAACCCCTCTACACAGCTATTATAAAAAATTACAGTGAATATTTTTGTAACACTTTTAAGGAATTATATTTATAACGATACAATTATTCAAATTCAAATATTTAATTCGGATAACATCCATATTGTGTTAGTATTAAAACTTAGAAAAATATGTTAGTAAAATATTAAAACATAAAAATAATATAAAAGATACAAAAATTAAAATTAAAATCAATATCAAAATCTTAATTAAAATCAAAATCTAAAACCAAATTTAAATTATAATAAAAAAACAAAATCAAAATTATAGTCAATATTACATTAGAATTAAATCAAAAATAAAATAAAATTACAAACAAAACAAAATTAAATCAAAAATTTAAAAAAATACTAAATAAATGCAAGCATTGGTTCACTTACCACGACATTATAATATATTTTGTATCTTAACTGTATTGGTACTAATAAAGGATGCCTCACGTTACACCGTGCCGGGTCCGAGCCGAGTCCCGGCCGTAGCACGGTCAAATAATATCCCATATATTATATTTTGTATGGGATAGTACGTAGCACATAAGTACGTACTACGTACGGTCACCGAGTCGGTCAATAATATAATATTGATATTCATTAAAAGGACCTTGTGGCTAAGTAAGAACAGCCACACGGGCCGATCCATCAGGTTAAGTTACGCTTGCGGGGGTTGGTCCGTGGATGGGTGACCATCTTTACATAACAAGCCTCGTCCGTATCTTGGAAAACACATTGAGCCGTTGGTCCCGGCTGTCATTCATGGATCTTTGTCAGTCGTTACGAGTAGTCAGAAGCCCGAAAGTCTGACAACCAGTCTTACCAAGGGGTATCATGTTACCCCCAGTTACTGGGTTGTGTAGCTCAGATAGGCAGTCGCTCCATGCAATATACTGGTAGTCAGCTGCATCCGGTTAGAGTGGAACCCGACCCCAACACAGTTTGAATAAGGCTAGGCAGATTGATTGAATATTGATATTCGTTTCAATAATACGTTTCAACGGCGGAAATTCGGCTCGGGCCTGCACGGTGTAGCGTGAGTTATCCTTAAATGTCTGTTCTCTCTAAATTCAAAATCTAATAACTTAAGTGACATACATCTTCTATTGATAAGTTTTGGAAATAATTTGTGCGTATGATAATATACAGTACGCAGTGGTAAATGTTACACCTTGATACTATGTCCACGTGTTTAACTGCTAAACTTGTCAAAAAATAATAGGCCCATTTTGACATTTAACTTAAATCGATTTATCGTGAGTCGTATGGTTACTTCACTAGTAAAGTAACCATACGACTCAGTACTCGATACTCACGATAAATCGATTAAAGTTAAATGTCAAAACGGGCCTATTATTTTTTGACAAGTTTAGCGAGGTCAAATTGTAATAATTAGCTATCGAAAGCTATTGCAATTGTTAAATTGATTTAGCACTTCATAATAAGTGTAGAAGATACACCAATACATTAATGCTGGACAAGCTTTATAACACAAGATAGGTCCTACGGTCCAGCAGTACCTGTGACCCAAAAAGTATAGGTATGTAAACCTACAGATATGTAATTGGAATATCGATATTATATCATTCAAATAAATACATTTGGTTAAATTACCTATCACGAACTGTAATATCATGTATTTTTGTATTATTGGCATATATCATGTTAGTCTTACCATCGGGGTATCGTATTACCCAGGAACAGGGTTTTGGAGGTCAGATAGGCAGTCGCTCGATGTAAAATTCTGGTATTCAGCTGCATCCGGTTAAGATTGGAAACCGACCCCAACATAGTTGGGAAAAGGCTAGGCAGATTTATTGATTGATTGTACCCATCTTGAATTGCAGTGAAATGTATGAATGGAGATACACACTATGTATTGTATGGAAAAAAACCTTTCCTCAGTAAAATATTATTCATAGAACTATTTAAAAGAAGTAAGAAGATAAAGATTTACTGTAGTAAGTAGTTACGTCCATTTTGAAAAATTACTTCGTTGAATGAATGTATACTGTAGCATATTCACAGAATTTGTAAATATTACGTTAAGTTATTTTACTTTATTAATATTTGATGTCGATCTAGGGTCATGCGTTTGAACGACTAACTGTAATGCTATTCTGTAAAATACAAAATTAGATTTGAATCTCAAGTGAACATGAACAATTTTAAAGCATACTCAGTCTTGTATAGCCCGATTCAAACTTTATGGCGGCTCGGAACATGAGGCGAGTCGCTGCGATGTAACGAATTCATGTGGCAGCGGGGTGAGGGGTGTGTTACTGCGCACCCAGCAGCGCACTTCAGAGCTGCCATTAAGTTTGACGCGTACTATAATCGAATAGTCTTTCGCAGATTCGCCTTTTTATCACTAGGTGATCTTACTGAGGTCATCCAAGAATGATACTATCATTCTATACCGTTTTGTTTTACTCAACCATTGCATTAGTAGGGATGATTTTTATTTTAAACTAAAAAAAAAATTGTTTGTAAATAGTGTAAACAATATAATATTATAAAAAGTGTAAAAGCTTAAAATAATGTTTTAAAATAACTGCTGAACAGCCCTATCGCAGAAGTGACGTCACGACTATGTGTAAGCGCCATACATTGTCCGTACCACGCGACAAGGGCGGGAATAATCCCTTCCAAAAACTTTGAGAGCGTCTTGCTTCTTGAGGTTGATTGTACAGATTTTATCGATTCTCGTTTTACTAAGCCTTCTTTGAAATTACCTTATTTTTTACGCGTAGTCAAATGTACAATATCACTGAGAGCGCCTTTCAATGAACCCATCGAAGTGATAGTACGGAATAGCACTACAGCACTACTCTACGTGTTTACGGCACATT
Organism: Tiliacea citrago; assembly: GCA_963921375.1. NCBI lineage: Eukaryota > Metazoa > Arthropoda > Insecta > Lepidoptera > Noctuidae > Tiliacea > Tiliacea citrago. The sequence goes on from OY992780.1 coordinate 28,402,510, forward strand.
ATTAGTAAGTACATAGATTATATTGGACCTTAAATGTTAATATATAATATAAACAAAATAAACCGCACTACGTAGTAGTGATACCTAATAATATTGATGTAACAGTGTAACTACTCGATGTCTTTGGATTCCCTTCCCTATCAACTGTATTGAAATATTCTCGACTATTTACTGTTCAAATTAAACTGATTTTCTGTAGCATAGGCCTTGTTTTATTGTTTAATATTTTATTGAAAATAACCCGTTTTGTAGGTACTCGGATGCCTATAGTTGTAGCATTACAAATTTAATGCGATTATTGTAATTTATTTAAATATTATATTTATTAAACTGCCTCCATGATTTAGTGGTCGCAAACGCTACTGCTGAACTTGAGGATTCGATTCCCGGGTCGGGCAAAGTGTTATTGGGTTTTTGCATCTGGAATTTCTCAGTAGTAATCAGCAGTGCTATTCTGCAACCATCTCACCGTGAAAACTTAGATGAAGTGAGCGTGGATTTTGAACAGAAACTCGATTTTGTATCATTACATTAAATTGAGTTTGACAAAATGTCTGTTTTGCTATTTTCTTTAAAAAAACCCTTAAATAGTAATGTTAAGACACATAAATACTAGCTTTGAAATAATATAAAATGATCAATAGAATTAGCATAAAAATATTATTGAAATCTAGATTATGATTGTAAATGTAATACTTGGTCAATCCCTAGCATCAGTGGAATGACACTGACAGCTCACTCCACGCAAGAATGCGTGGTGAGATTTGTACAAAATCGACATGCCGGAGTCTGGAGTGATGATAATAGGCTGACCCCCTATTACTGGGACTTCAACATCACTTGGCGAAATGTGGGTGTGTACTATAGGCACACCTTTACCTAATTTTCGGGGAAAACAAGCGTGATGATAAGTTGTTATTTTAATTGAAACCATACATATATGTTATGTCATCTCGTTGTTGGCCTTGAAATGCTGTGACTACTTAGCCGGTCGTTCCTGTGGTTGCCTTAAGGTTGAGCTTAAAACCTCTAGCCTGGTGCGTAAATATATATTAAAACTAGACGACTGCGCACTAAGAGCGCCCCCTGTGGGGTACGGACCTCGGCTTAGGGCGTCGTTGGGGACAGGCTGGATCAAAGTTATTAAAGCTACGGCGCACTCAGCCTTGGCACTCAGACTTCGCGTGGTACCTCGGCGGCGAGGACGGAATGTCGCTCTGTGTGATTTGTGCACTGTACTGGTGACTCTACTGCTTTGTTGGAGGAGAGTAATGGGGTCATCTGGATCGGTAAGCCGATGGTGGTCGCCCTGTTACATATTTGTACTAACAACTATGATCGCCCACTGGTCGAAATTCGACCCCCTCTACTTTTTTGAAAAGTTTTTTGCGATTTATGACTTTTCTAGTACTCAAACCTCAATTGGTCCAATAGAGGTTTTTGATCCTTATAAGAAAGAGGATCGATTGGCATAAAAAAAAGTTTTTGTGAAAATTGCCCATTTTACTGCTGACTGTACATTTTTTTCAAAATCTGTGAATGGGGATCAAAATTCCATAAAAAAATATGGATAGTCTCTTAAGACCATTTTCGCGTAGCTGCAACGGATAAGGTACTTCCCCTTACTGCCCCGCTGAAAGTTTCCACCCTGTATAGTACCTACTAATTCCATGAGTACTATAATCAGCGTATAATGGTCCCACTGCTGGGACACAGGCCTCTTCTCAGTGAGAGGTGGGCCGTAATCTACCACGCGGGCCCAGTGCGGTTTGGTAGATGTCACATGTCTTAGAACTTTATGGTTCTAGGACTTGCCGGTTTCCTTCACCGTTTTTAGAGCAGTGGTGATGAAATAATTTACACAAAGTAAAGCGCCTGCATGGGTTCGAACCTACGACCTACAACTCGTATGTCGCTGCCGTCACCATTGGGCCACCACTGCTCTATTCCATGAGTAGTACTTACTTATTCCATTGTCATGCTGTGACTGCTGTCACCTATCTATCTCTTAGAATAATAATTAATCTATCTTCTAGTCATGAGGCTCTGGCTTGGCTCAGCAGGCCTTGGTACTATGTGTGTCAAACGCATGGTAGTGTGTATAGTGTTTCTAATGCATACTTACTATATAATAAAAAACTGGCCAAGTGCGTGTCGGACCACGCACAATGAAGGGTCCCGTAGTTAGGATAAATTTATCTCTAAAACAAACTTTAACATTGTAGTTGAAAAACATAACACAACACGCCACGGTCAATTTTCCAACTGAAAATTTAATCGCAATTTGTTTTTTTTATATGATAAAACTACAAATTTACAATTTTCGGACTTTTTCCTATACTTGTGCTGTAAGACCTTGCTTCTTGCCAAAAATTCTTCTTGCCAGATTCTAGGTCAACGGAAAGTGCCCTATAGGTTTTGATTTATTTGCAAGTATCGAAATATGTCGCAATAATGTCGGTTATATCGCCGTATTTTTTTTTTTTTTTTTTTCTTTTTGGCTTCGCACGGTTTGTGCATTTAGCCAGTGTCATGTAAAATTAGGTAACAAGTACAAAGTTATTTGAATAATTATGAAATGAACTCCACTCAATGCATGATAAAGATGATTGATGATATCCCGCCCCGCTCCCCTTGAGTTTAAGTAAAGACGCGGCACTTTACTGAAACCTCGCGCGGACTTCTTGAGAGAACTTAAAGTGATGTTGCACTGTTTTGTTTCATTTGCCTACATTAATGCAGGTTCACGAACACTTAATGGTTAATAATCCACCACTATTACACATTAAATTCGGCTAAACACAAATTTTAGAAAATAAAACAAAACTGCTAACATGACGCTTCACTTTCCCGCCAAGAAGTCACGCCGTATTTTTTATTGCGGTGACATGGAAGCTTGATTTTTTTAGAGCTTCAAGGGACCATAGACCTACGTATTTTCTTACTACTTATTATTTTTAATTCCACTTGATACCTCTACGCGTTCCTGAGAAAAAGGGTCTTGACAGACTGACAGACCGACAGACAGACGTACAACGAAGTGATCCTATTAGGGTTCCGTTTTATCCTTTTGAGGTACGGAACCATAAAAAATAAATTAAAAAAACCCTGAAACTTACTGACTTACTGACTGCTTAGATAGTGAACTTAAAAAAAATGGAAACAAGATTTATATCAATTTAAAACGACGAAAGCGATTTTGGTAGCTCAACTCTCAAGTCACTGTAATTCACAACACCACAGAGTAGGTATAATAATAATGAATTGCATGTGTGCTACATAATACACTAACTTTTGCCCGCGGCTTCGAAATTATCCAACGGTAGGTACCGTGTCCTTATGTTCTAATCGGTCATGGTCTACCTCTGCAAATTTCATCGAAAGACGTTCAGCCGTTAAGGCAGACATACTTTCGCATTTTATTAGTATGGCTTCGAATACAATGTTTGAAAAAAAAATTAAACCTTTTATTTTTGAGGTTGACAGTATGACAGTTGACATACAGCCATAGATAATACACTATAACAGCTACCACTGTAGAATTAATTTCAGTTCGTAATATTGTGATTGATTTTCTTAGATCAAGGTACAAATAATAAATTTATCTATTAATGTTCCAAAATCATGAGTTACACGATTCATATTATTACCATAGTTGCGTGGTTGCACCCGAGAAGGATGTGTTGGAGACAGACATAGTGGGCACGGGCTGCAAGCCCCGCATCATGCGATGGTGGCACGATTTGTTTCTACTGTCATACACATGTGGGAGGTCTAGAGGTTTCTACAGTAGCTCCCATGCCATGAAGATTGAAAGATTCAGGCAGTTCCGCAAATACAGGCATCGCATACATCCGATGAGCAAGTTCAGGTAAAAGGAATATTATGCGATGGTAGTATGTTTAAACAGTAAAACTCGCGAAATCATAAGCGTTTTTTTTGACAAATGTTGTACCATTTTAATGAAACGGGAATCGCAGGCCGATTCTCGGCCACCGTAGGAACGGGCTTGCGGACGATGAGCAATGGGTAGCTCACCGTACGATAAGGACCAGAGGGCTAATTGCGTAACACACTATCAGTAGGAATCGGTTTCAATTTGACAGTTCAACAACTTTCATTGCGTTATTTACGTTGTTGAGCAGACAAATTTTTCTAACTTATGATTTCGCGAATGTAACGGATTAGCAATACCTATACTTCAAAATCATTCCGATTCCGATTCAAACTGTGTTACGCAATTAGGGTGCAGGCCCGGGTCGATGACACGATGTGTTCCACGCGCGTTTCAAGAAGACCAGCACAATCAGGCCTGTATAGCGATATAGATATTCCTTTCCGCCATAACTGTTTTCTGGTATATCTAAATAATTGTAGAATCTTCATCAACTCAGAAGTTACGCTGATGTCGATACAGCACCGTCCAGCACTATCTATGAGAAACTTAGTGCAAGCCTAACATATTATTTTGCAGATGAGACGACAACATTCACTGACGGACTATAATAATGCTATTATCACGTTTCAGGAACTTCTGGGACTTCCTGATACTGCACGTATTCATCATGAACAAGATTATATTCATCATAACGTCTTCCTTCATATTCGAGGAAGTACCAATATGTCTGTTTTACTTAGGGGCTTGGTTCGAACTAATTATCATCGCAGATCTATATGTCAACCTGAAGACTGGGTACATTAAACACGAGGCTAAAATAGTTATTTTAGACACAGATAAGTCCCTTATAGACTACTGCACCAAAAAACTGTTCATACATTTTGCGTCGGCCATACCGCTACATTGGCTGATGTTCATTAGATACGGATTTAATATAGCATGTGGCTTCTGCAAGGCTAACAGGTTTATATGTGCTCTGAAGATTATCAGTGTCTTTAGTCTATTTAGGGTTGTTGAAACATCCGCCTATTGGACTCAGAAACGTCGCTCACCTAACAGAAACTTTTTCAAGTTCTTAAGGATCGGGGCCATTGGCTTCGTTACCATGAGCCAATTCTACGATCTAAGCGACGCCATAACTTTGCTTGAATTCATAGCTAGAGGCGTAGTAGTCCCCAATTCCATGTTAGGTATCAGAGCGGGCCTCAAGTACGGTAAAGTACGGCCTGTACAGTCTAACCACTTTTACTTGGGTTTAGATATGAATAGGATTTTTAAATCTATACAGCTACATAACTTTGGCATTGCGGAGAGAGCCTTCTATTTGGATGAGATGACCGCATTGATTGGTTACATTATTTGTAAAATATTTCTCGTTTGGACTTTATTGGAGTGTTATGCTTGTGTTAGTCCATATGTATATCCTAAAGATAAGTACATGCAGTTAAGGAAGAAGGCTTTAAATGTGCTATCGGCTCGTCAGATATCTGATGACTTGAATTTGAAGGTACGACAATACTTTGACTTCAGACCGGCACGATATAAAATGTTGGAGCGGAATAACGAGTTGTATAGGATGCTGCCAAAAGTATTGAAGAAGGAAGTCAAGTTGAGTTGCTTCTTGAAGCTCATGATGCGGATCCCGTACTTCGCTGATCTGCCTCTGCCCATTCTAGAGGAGATCGTCCTACTGCTGAGAGAGGAAATATATTTGAGAAATGCAATCGTGTTAGAAGTGAGTATTTTACCATAATCCTTCACCGCGAAGTAATAAGTCTTTGGGATATTAGTCGATCCCTTATAAGTCTATGCGATTCTATGTTTTTATATCAAAAAAAAATCCACTGCTCATGTGCTCAGTCCCTATTATTAACAACATGAAAATATTTTGTACCAGTTTTAACGTAAGCTTCTCAATAATAGGATGCACGTCCTTCTAGAAGGAGCTCTTTCAATATCACAAGTGATCTAAAGCAAACTCTAACCTAACTAGGCATGGGTGCAAGCAGAGGGCCTGATGATTGTTGACAATGGAGTCCTGGCAGTATATTCCAAGAACCGTAAGGAACAGGGTCACCTGATCGACGGTGATTTTTTCGGAGGATTATCTCTGGTTACCGACCAAGAACTCTGCATGTCCTATGTGGTGGCAATTACTACCTGCACTGTAAGTTGATGATTTTTGTATTGGAAGCGTACCATGATTTTTATTTTTAGTTTGCACAATTCGTAAGACATTTGGTAGCCCAGGTGGGCAACTCTTGTCGAACTACTGGCATGCAGGCCGTAGATGTGTAGTGTACGCGTAGGTAACAACTTGTGGTAAACACGTCGTATACTAGGTACTTCCACTTAATTTTCATGTTTTTACGTTTTCATTTTGACGTCAAAACGTCTTTTTGCTCGTTGTACTGGTAGGAAGCTCAATATTTCTGACCACCAAATCATGTTAGATTTCTACCGCATATTGGTGGTAAAATTACAAAAATGTATTATTGACATAAAACAAGTTGTACAACAAATTATAGAATTCTCATTTGCTAATAATGCTAGAGTAATGGTTGAGCACTCAAAAGAAAGGTCATATATAACAATTTTGAAGCAGGATTTCTCACTATGAATCGATTTTGCAATATTTTCCCATCTCACACTTGTACTGGGGACCATGGGATCATGTGCGACTTCCGCGATTCCCGGCTGTCCCGCCTCATTCATATAGCGCAAAACGTGTTTAGCTAGAACGTGGATTCTGGTGTCGATGTCAAGAGTTGACAAAGCACTACCAGAACCTAAAGAGAAACAGAAAATTTGGTAAAATAGGGTTATTCAAAAATTAAGTAGCGTTTGGTCACTGTTGTAATGAAACCTAACCTAGTGAGAGGAGTTCCCTAAAGAGTCCTTATTCGGTGCAAACACTTATCATGCCCAAGCTTACTTTATACTGTGTGTTGCACTCGCATCATTCGCTCATTGCTTGAATGAGCGCGCTCTGTTGGTAGGTTGTCTTTAAAAGATCTGTTTTAGCGATACGATCACCCATTGTGTCACCCTATGTCAAATTTCTACCTTTATATATCTGTAATTTTTATGGTGGGTTGAGTTAAAATCCTATCGTTAAGTCAGCTTAGCGTGTTGTGAATATAACCACCTCTCAATTGTTGGGATAGCTCAAGCTTGGCATGATAGTGGCTGGCCAAAAGCTAGCACCGACTAAGGATTGTTTAGGAAACTTCTCACACTAGGTTAGGTTAGGTTAAAGCTGTGACTTGAGGTGGCCCGCCGAGACCAGCCGGGGACTGCGGAAGTCGCACATGATCCCCGGTGCAAGTGTGAGAAGGGAACACCGGGGTGGTTTTTAGTCAGTAAGAGTCTGACAGACCCCTCTGCCCACCCCAGGGCGGAGGACATCCATGAGAATTTAACACCATGAAAACAAAAAAATATAAGATGTCTAAGCGCTTCTCTTTGAGTCGAGTAATCGACTTGGTGTGTCGTTAAGATTTGCAACAGCCTATAAGTTTAGTTGTGCGTCAATCTAAACCACGATCTTGGCTACGGCCTTTCTTTTATTCTTCTTCGTCGCGTCGATGATTCCGCGAGAGTAGGTAATATGTGTGTTAAAAACGAGGTTTTGATAAAATAACAGTGGTATATTTATTAATAGTAAAAATACAAGAGCGACACAAGCACAGAACACATATTATTATACTCCAACTAGGACCCAAGCGAACTATGCAATGGCAGACGTGTAAAAGGGAAGAGCGAGCTAGCTAGCATAGCCAGTGTTGCCAACTAGGCTAACACGAAATATGCTAACTTGCTGTTAAAAAAATGCCAAAAATATGTTTTTTTTTAAAGTGCTATAATAAAATGCCAAATTTCAAAATTGATTAAAAATTATTCTAAAATATACAGATTTGAAGTACGTAGGATTACTTCAAATTTTGAAATAAACAGTCGATATCTTAATCTTCATCAACAGCAGATAAAGATGTGGAAGACTGACATGACAGTCCATGCATTCGTTTTGACGTTTAAATTGCTAGTAGCACGGTGAGTTTTATTGTTAGAGCTCTGTATTTTGTCTTCACTATAAGATAGAATACTTAGTTTCCTAGATAATCGCAATAGTGTTGGACCAGAGTAGGGGTGTGGTTGTACAGACGCCAGCAAGTCAAGCTATCCGAAACTGTCAAATTTTCGCAATCAACCTTGAACCTGTACGCTGTAGCGATAAAGTTGAAAATCTATTAAAGAAATTTGACAGATTGTAGACGCTTCATGTTCTGGCGTCTGTACAACCCATAGACATAGAGAATCGACTCAGCAATCCGTAGTAGTACTTGAGAGACAAAGCTACTACAGGTATTGGCTGCAAATTCGCTTTGTCTCATTTTAGACAGTGGTCAATTTTGTGACGCTAACGTTCAGTCCAGTTCTCTATGTCTATGGTACGGCATGGTATGCTAAAAATATGATATATGCTAAACGACGAAATTTTATGCTAAACAGAAAGAAAATCTGCCAAATTTAGCACATAATATGCTAAATTGGCAACACTGAGCATAGCAAAAATGAGTTGGCTAAATAAAAATGACCACGGATTAGAATAGAACATTCTAATGTCATTTAACAAGGCTACAGATTTACAAGTATATATTCTAACACTATGGTAGGTACACTATATTATATACCTACACTTTGCTCAGAGGTAGGAAATGTATACGAACAGAAACGTAACAGACTCCTGCCAGATAACGCAGAATCCTTGGTGTTTTTGCACCATAACCTGCCCTTGGTCAACTAACAGAGATGACGGCTAATAGAGAAGTAGGAGGTAGGAGCGGTAGGAGAACTGTTAAAATAATTTAGTACACTGCTATTCATATCGGGCAATACCTATGTTTAAGATTAATAAAAATTACGTTAGATATTAAGTGCTAGTAACACTGCTACTTCTGCTGTCACCACCACCTTTGTGCTTTTATAAACCGCTGTTAAATTGCTATTAATTAAAAAGTGTTCTGGCCAACTATCGCTTTGCCTTTTATCTACTGCACCCGCACCTCATACTCGCGAACAAGAACAATAAATAAGTGCTTATGATTTATTTACTGGTTTAGTTTTATTGTTTTAGCCAAAACACTTATTAAAAAATATTTCCTTGTATCGAATGTTCGGTATTGAACCGAATTTCGGCCAAATACCAAAAGTCGGTTAAACCGAATGTGAAACGAATTTCGGCCCATCCCTACTTTACAACGTCGATTTTTCTTTTGTAGATCCTGATACTAGAAAAGCAGCGTTTTAGAAACCTGATGAAGAAGCATACTAAGTTATTTTTAGACATGAAGATGCAGATGAAGAACAGATACAAAATTAATGACAATTATCTGGTCTCATCTCGCAGAGCGTCCGAGATAAGTGAACTGCCTCCTGTCAAGTATTGGCTGGATCGAGAGGAGATTTAGAGTACCGGGTAAAACGGGGTGAATAGAAATGTAGGGGTGAATCGAGACGCAACTTTAAAATGGATTTTAACCTTGATTTACTTAATATAGTTTGTTGCCAAGGCAATTAATCGTTAACTATAGTACAGTTGACACAATAAAGTCCTTTTTGGCAACAAAAGATATTATTTCAACGTTAAAATCCATTGTAAAGTTGCATCTCGATTCACCCCTGAATTTCTATTCACCCCGTTTTACGGTACATACTAATTCCATGGAAGACATACAGTCAAAACATCCTTGTACTGACATTGACAGGGGGGCGGGGGGGGGGGGGGCGCCATTGACATATAAACTACTATACGCAATGGGGGGCGCAGATTGAATAAAAAAACAAGATGGTGGCGTAAGCTCCGATTGTGGTCACGCGCCAATTATAATATTTTTTTTTTAAACGGGCAACGTTTTGCACACTAGGAATTTCTCCTGTATCGTGGGTGCGTTTACAAACATTTAAACTCACATACTCAAACAGCCAGACCCGGAACAACTACTTGTAGGTCATACAAATATTTGTTCCGTGCGGGAATAGAACCCGCGACACGCAGCGCAGCAGTCAATCGCTTAACCACTGCGCCAACCGTGCCGTCTTAATAATAACCCTGTATCGCTAATTCAGTACTACCTACATGGATCTTGTGGCGCTTGAAAGACATTGACAGGGCTGCTCTACTTGGAAAACATTTTGTGAAATTTTTACTAACCTTTTTTAGCTGTCTATTATGTATTTTAAAAACTACATCGCAGCGTTAGATCGCCGATTTTGGCCACACGCCAAAAGATCCTAAAAAGTATCTAGACTGGCTCATTAAAAAGATCTATAGAAAGCGCGTCAAATTAAAAAAAAACTGCATGTGATATCTCCGAATAAAGTAGGAATAAATCATTTTATTATTCTTGACAAAACTTACCTCTAATGATATGCGAGTCCTATTTTTTAAGTGTCCGATTATTTAATCTGTTTAAGTCCGTTTTAGAAGTACTTGATGATTTTAAATCTTGAGATTTAAGATTTGTTTGTTTGTTGAGTACTACCTAAATAATTTAATGTCTTTGGCCGTAAGTGAACAAGTTTTTTAAACGTAGACTAATAAAATTATGTAATTGAAACCGTTTTTAATTTATAGGTACTGGTAAATCCGCAGTTGTAGCTCAAATTTTCTTCCGTTTTTTTGCTATTTACAGCACCCTAATTTCGTAACACAGTTTGAATCAGAATCAAAATGATTTTGAAGTATATTGCTAATCCATTGCTTCATATGTTAGAAAAAAATTGCCTGCTCACCAACGAAAATAACGCAATGAATGTTGATGAACTGTCAAATTGAAACCGATTCCTACTGATAGTGTGTTACGCAATTAGCCCACAGGTCAGTGTCAGGTTGTATCGTGATCAAAATATGATTCGCGACTTTAACAGATGTATTTACAGAATTATAATCAAAGTTAGGTTTGGTACCACAGTTGTCATGATTTCATGAAAAAGTCATTCAATGGAACAAATCTAAATTAGAGAGATGAATCAGGTAATGATTCTAATGATTATAATTCTGTAAATATTATCTGATAAAGTCGCGAATTATATTTCGATCAAGATTGCGGGCTACAGCCGCGGATTCACCTTAATCTTTAGTTAATGTGAAAACCTGTAATAAGCAGAGAACTTAATCTATTAACTTGAAAAATTTGTATTAATTAAAACACAATATCATTATAATACAGTCACGAACGATAAAAGGGTTAATAGTTCGGCCGACTGCTCTTCATTATCTACTTACATCAACAATATCGACTCATGACTAATTTCATCCAATTTGCTGTTTCGCTGATGTTAAGAAAATGTATGCCACAATATCACCGCAGGAGAACGTGAGAGCACTTCAGGATTATCTATGTCGTCTGGAGGATTATTGTTGAAGTAAACTTGATCTAAACCCTGTTAAATGCTAGGTTTTATCATATTATCGAAAGCGCTCAACCATAAATTAGCCGCATCGTACACCCTGGTGTGCGGTCAAGCTCAAGCACTACCTAGATCGAATTCCATCCGAGATGTACTACATTTTTTATTTTGAAGTCAAAAACATGTTTGGAGCAGCAATTTATACGTATTTCATAAACATTTTTAGGGTTCCGTACCCAAAGGCTAAAACGGGAACCCTATTACTAAGACTAGACTAATAAATGCTGCTCCAAACATGTTTTTGACTTAAAAATAAATAATAATAATAAGAAGAAGGTATTTATTAGTCTTCTTTCAGGCGGAAACAATTTTATCGATGTTACCATTCCGCATGACGAGAACCTCGTGAAAGCTGAGAAAGAGAAACAAATAAAATATCTCGACTTAGCACACGAGGTTGTTGACATGTGGAATGTGAGCTCGGCTATCATTGTGCCGATTGTCGTATGGGCCAATGCACAGTGGTTCCGCGCCCTAAGAGAGGCGGTCATAGGGTTTCGCGAAGGTAATGACTGTCGTTATCAATACTAAATATTATCATTATGCTTTTTTGTAATACTTTATGTTATAATAAAATGAAAAAACCGAATGAATGTTAAAAAACTTATTTTATTAGAATAAATAATGCATTTATTGTACTTGACGAAATACTTACTAAAATACAATAAAGGAATTGGAACTTAATAACTAATAAACTTAAATATATACATTTTTATAATAAAAATAAAGTAAATACCTAATTATTACCTAACTACAAATACAGAAATGGACAAAAAATATATTATTTACATGTTAATAGTTACATAATAGGAGCTGTATCTAAAATAATGTAAATCTAGTGTTTATTATATAACTATATACATTTTATCCTATACCGACAACAAATTCAACACCTCTTTAGATAGAATAGACTTCTTCTTCCGTGGTAACCTTCTCAAACCAGAAATATAAGGATCCGAATTAAGAAGAAGTCTATGTATCAAGTCGGTGTTTGTGACAACCCGGGATATTTTCCTCGTGTTGTCACGCCTAAACTGTTTAACTAACTTATTGCAAGATTCGGCGGCCTCTTCCGAAAGCTCACCTATTGACAATAATGCGTGGTCAATTACTTCCGAACCATGAATGAGGACCTTATGTACAGACGAGGGCAGGTTGTACCATGGATAGGTAGCAACAAGCTTACGTGCTGTGTCTAGAGCATACTCTTTAAAAGCCACGTTATTAATTTTGTATCCCGACGAAAGACACTGCAGCAGATTATGACATCTGTCAATAAGGTCTTTGTCTAATCCAGTAATTTCCGCTGAAATAGCTGAATTAGAAAAAAACCTTCTGGCAGTGTTTCCATCGTTGGATGTGCCACTTCCTCCACTTCGCGGTTTGTCGACTATTAGACCAAGTCGTTGCCTAAACTGTTGCTGGACATGTTGTTTTTTCTGTGCAAGAAGAGCTTTATCGTCTGAAGAACGCGCCTGCCATTTTTTGAAATCTAATCTATAGGTAACGTGAATAAAATATTCAAAGAATCGGATATGCGAGTGAAGAGGAGATAGTCCAAATTGATATTTACTACTGTCTACAGTTTTGCTACATGATTTATCTATATCATTCATGTCTTTTGGAGTTAAACCACAAATATAGCACCTACTACAAGATGTATCACTCAGAGCACTGCACACTTTACCATTAACCATGGTTAATTGTAAAGAATGCCGCACCTTTATTTCACATCCATTGTGAGTGAAAGGTGATGGCTGTAAACTGTCAATTTTAGTCTTGAAATAAGCTTCTTCTTGCACGAAAAGGTCTTTCGATTCTTTGGCAAATTGGAATCGAATAGGCCTACAATACCTGGTGGAGGAAGGGCGCGGGTTTTTCCAAACTATTTGGTCTTGGTCGAAAGTATTTGACTTACAAACTAATTGGAGAGGACAATATGAAGTAAGAAACATACTGCCATCATCCTCGATACTAGAATCACCAAAACACTGTTTATATTCGCTGTGCCCCGTACTCCCATCGAAACCCCATTTTCCAATTAAAACAAATTCTTTATTAAGGTCAATATTATTTAAAACGTGTTTTTGGGATTCTAGTATCCGGCATGCAGTATGGTCTAACAATGATTGTAATTCTACTTCAGCCGATGATTCCGTGATAAACTCTTGCGATGGATAACACCGCTTCTTAGCTTCCAACACTTTTGGATAAGATGGTAATGCATTCGGTGATTTTGCATTAATGAACTCTTTCATCATAAGATACTGATGTTTAGTCAGTTTAGTCTCAGTTATGAGAGACAAGACTTCATCAGTGTTGAAATTTAAAGAAGCGTAAGCGGCGTCAGATCGACTTGAATCATCCAACAAATAATTGATCGCGGAACTGTCTACTTTACTTAACTCTGCAAGCCTGCGGCGTTTTGATCTCTTGCGACACTCTTCGAAGTCCTTTCTGTGCTGATGCTGTTGAGTGCTCGTCGAAGCCTCTGCTGCTGGCCGTTGAGTGTCATGGCTCCCTGCTGCTGCATAATTTGACAGAACGCAAACTTCAATTTCGTTCAGCCAGTCTCCGTACTTAGATACCATGCGAGATTGATTGCGAGAGACTTGCTTCCAAATAGCTACAAATCTAGTACAAAGATTAGCAACTCTTTTTTCTAAGTCATCAGCAACCAAATTCTCAACGTCAGACAGTAACTGTATCAGGGCTTGAAAAACTCGACGCCACCGTTGCAGTTCGGAATTGCTGTCCTTCATAGACAGCCAAGTATGTAGTACAAGCATTCTTTTAAAAGAACACTCAATACTAGTACCTAAAACAAAACAACAAACAGTTAAATGCGGATCAAAAACAATACATATTTCGTAGCAAGTGCTACGCGCCCAGCCGCTCGGCGTAGACCCTGGCTGCACCTTACAGATGCAGCATGCCGCAAGTACTTTTTTTAAATTCTAGTAGTAGAGATTTTAAGTGACATTTTTATACCTAATTCAATGGCACAAGTAGATACAAACATAAGTAAAAGCTTCAATATAAAAAAAATACAGAAATTAATTCGCAAGAAATGCTGCGGCGTAGCACTCTATTTAAAAAAAAATGTGTATTCAAAATGCAAAATAGTAAAGTAAATTAATAATACATACCTGTAACTTGAATGTCCATTGCAAAATAACAGGTCACAAACAAGTTCGATCTTGAAAACACACGTCGCGTCTTAGGGTAATTAGCGCTTGGTGATGACACGGTTGATGACTAATTACATGTGTTTACTTCCGATGCCAAAAAAGGAATGTTGCGAACAATAGATTGCAAAACCTTCTATACCCTCAGGTAGTATGACAACTAGTGGGTAACTGAACCAGATATAATGACTTAGCTCAGTCATTGCCATTGGAAGCCTATGACCTACTAACGGGACCACTGTGCAATGGCCTGATGGCCGAAAGCCTCGAGCAACATATTACGAGACTCTCGTTAGGTTGTTGGATTCAGAAGGCAGTACTCCTCGATACGGCTCGCATCGTGAGGAGGTTCCTATCTCTGCAGCCCTAACCACCGGTAGCTTGGACCCTGATCCCGATACCGGTGGACAACTATTTTTTATATTTTTAAATGTTTTTATAAAAAAAAAATATACTGATATTTAAAAATATAATTTGTATGCTTACCTAATTAAAAAAAGGAAATAATAATAATAACCTTTAGAAACACATACACAACAAGAAAATGAATAAAACAAATGATTAAAAAAAAAACAAAAACCCGACTGCAAAACATGAACTGAAAGGATGGAAAAAAGATGAACCAGTATCCTATAAGTACCAAAAATAAATAAATGCAGTCGGAGGCAAATTTTAAGGCGTTCGTAACATCCTAGTTGCCTCCGACTGCATTTATTTATTTTTGGTACTTATAGGATACTGGTTTACTGTTCATCTTGTTTCCATCCTTTCAGTTCATGTTTTGCAGTCGGGTTTTTTTTAATAATTTGTTTTATTTTAAACTTTTTAGTGTTATTATTGAACAAATTGTTCAGTTAAGTATTGTTCGTTTAGCTTATAGCAAGATAGGATAGGATAGGTTTTAGAAAAGACTAGCTTCTGCCCGCGACTTTATACGCGTGGAAGTCGTAAGATATACTAAAATAAAATAGCAGCCACAGTTTTATATAATACAGCCTCGTTGTTTTAGTGGTCGGAAGTGCTGCTGTTGAGTATGAGGTCCTAGGTTCGATTCCGGTCCGAGGTCGGTCAGGCAGTGTTATTGGGTTTTCCATCTGAAATTTCCCAGCAACAGTCCGAAGTCTGGGTTGGTGCCCGGTTAGTGGCAATAGGCTCGCCCCCTATTCATGGGACCTAAACATAACTGACAAAATGTGCCGTACTAAGTACACCTCTGCCCAACCCTTCGGGGAATACAGGCTGTTATGTTATTTTTATAAGAATTCCCTGTATGCTACGTTTGTAGTTTTGATCTAAACAGCCAAAATACATACGCGACACTAGTAGCACAATTTCTTTGTCGGAGCTTGTCACGCCCGCAATATCGAGTGAGTCTGAAAGAGCCTTTAACTGAATAACGTCCATTAAATATTTGCATGACATCAGTATACGGTGGAATATGACTTTGCACTGAATTTTATACACGTTTTGTACCCATTTGTACACATTTATGCAAATAAACGATTTTGATGGGAAACGCTTTTTGCTATTTCTGAGTTTTGTAGCGGCCATTACAAAAAACCGGCCAAGTGTGTGTCGGACCACGCACAATCACCGTAGGTTGGATGAATTTATCCCATCAAAATTTATGTCGCATGAATGGCCGTATTTTTTTATTGCGTTGACTTGAAGGATGATTTTTTTTGAGCTTTTAGGGACCGTAGACCTTCATATTTGATATTGATTTCAACTTGATACCTCCCCGCGTTCCTGAGAAAAATGGTATTGACAGACAGACAGACGGACGGACGGACAGACAACGAAGAGATCCTATGAAGGTTTCGGTTTTCTTTTCGTTGGCGCCATCTTGCGTTTGGATTTTGACACCCATTATCGTCGTCAGCAAAATTTGCAAATTTTCGTTGGTGCCATCTTGAATTTTGATTTTGACCCCAGTTTTGTTATCAGAGAAATCGAAAACATGAAAACCACACAAAAATCATCACAAAATCACGACAACCATCTTTTTGTGCAAGTAAGTTCGCGCAAGTGTCTTTAGTGGAAATGTCATTCACGCAAGTGTACTAGATCCGATGTATTCAACCACAGTTGGTCTAACTCTCTCATAAGAATCAGGATCTATTGGATTTTTTTTTTGTGAAAATATCTCATTATGCAGATTAAATAAAATATCTCAAAATTTTAAGGACAGTCTCCTAAGACCGATTTCGCGTTATTATGTAGCTACAGTTAAGATTTACTTCCCCATCTTAAAAATCCACCGTGTATATGCCATGATGATTGACTGCTTAGTCCCATAAAGATATAGCGTAATGATAATCATTTAAAAGATTAAATCTGTACCTCTCTGCAATGTTCTAACCGTTTGGCTCTTTTTACAATTTACTGTAAACCATAGAGGATACAAACATAATACAATATTGCTTATCCCCCATAATAAATAGGGTGATAAAGTAAATATAGCCTACCGGGTGACCAGACTTATAGGTAATATTATGCAAAATTTGAACAGAATCTATCCATTAAAATTTGCGTGATGCTGGAACATACATTCAGACAAACAGACAAAAATTCTAAAAACTATATTTTCGGCATTAAAATCGATTCCAAACCTCATAGCAATTGCTTTTTTCAAAAATATTCAATGCACAATTTTGATTTCGCTACCATTTTGTTATTGTATAGAAAATTTACTTTTTTGTAGTTTGAGTCAAAATAGTAGCTAAAAAGTGTTATATTTGGTTTTGGCTTTTTACTAGCTTTTACTTGATAATGGGTATCAAGTAAAAGCTAGTAAAAAGCCAATTATTAAAATCAAAAAAAAAAAAAAATTTTATTCCTTCTGTCTTTTTTGATTCGCAGATGCCATGTGAAAATTTTATACCCTATGACACTTCTGCAATTAAAACGAATCTAACGATACCTCATATGTTAAAATCCATCAAGCGGTTTAGGCTACAGAGCGTGGCAAAGAAATAGACATACATACATACATACACTCGAAAAACATAACCCGTCTTCTGAGGCAGTCGGGTAAAAACCAAATAAAAATTACGGAAAAAGCAAGATTGACGGCTGTCAAATTTGACCAATAAAATGTAAAATGTGAAGAAAACCAAGAAACGGAATGTTGACGAGATCAGCAGCTCGCCGTGCACGCCTACCACCTGCGGACTCGTCGCTCAGCTCCGCCTCGCCGCCACCGGTACCCAGCCCCATTGTGAACGCTGTGACAACACTGGCCGCGGTAGTTGCGTCGAGTTCGAGCAACGAGTATTTCTCTCCGCCCACGACACCACCACCTGCTCGTCGACGGGGAGGACGCCGGCCGTCGGACGGCTTAGGACCTCGAGGCCCACCGGCCTATGATAGGGTCCCAGCTCCCGGCGGAAGTGTGCAGCGCATGAGATCACAAAAGGTTGGAATAAGAGAAACCCCGCTGAAATTGCTCAAACACTATCTCTCGTCTAGAAAGCAAAGGGTTAACGTGGGTGAACTGACCAGTAGTGACGCTGAAGTCACATACGGCATTTCCCAGGGCAGCGTACTGGGCCCTACACTCTTCTTGGTCTATTTGAATGATCTCTGCAACATGTATATCAGTAATGCAAAAGTTTTCTCTTACGCCGATGACACTGCTGTCGTTTTTTCTGGGAATTCCTGGCAAGATGTGAAACTCAAAGCCGAGATGGGTATGGCACAAGTAGCCAATTGGCTAAATAATAACCTGATCACTTTAAATACATCAAACACCAATTACATATGTTTTAGTATTAACAAAAGTAGTCAACCAACTGAGGATCTCAATCTAAGAATACACACATGTGGTGATACTAATAACAGAAACTGCAATTGTTCATGCATTATGCAAGTAATAAATACTAAATATCTAGGTGTGATAGTCGATCAGCGGTTATCCTGGTATCCACATCTAGAACAGGTCTCAAATAGGGTTAGGAGATTAAGTTGGATCTATAAAACTCTTCGCCATATTGTTCCAAAAAGTATGACCAGTAAGCAAGACCCCTCCAGAAATGTTCTCAATGAGATCTGTATGGCTTTGGTGCAGTCTGTCTTGTTATATTGCATCACTGTTTGGGGTGGTGCAGCGAAAACTAATTTTATTGACGTGGAGCGAGCCCAACGAGCCTTGATAAAGGTAATGTATTTTAAAAATAAAAGATTTCCTACATAGAATCAGCAATCTACTATCCGTAAAAAAAATGTATATTTATCCAAACGGTCTTAATAAAACATAAAACCCCGCCATACGATCCAATCTTATTACGGAAAAGGAGAACTGGGGGCCGATCGCGCTAATTTTGAACGTTAATACCAAAACTAAACCACAACCAAAACGTTACGTTAGACACATTTCGTATCGCGCTAATCATTTCAACGGAAACGATTTAGCTTTACTTTGGAAGTTACGTTGGAGGAACGATCGATCGAACAATACTCTCACAAAAAAAAGCGCGATACCGTTTCTTACACCAGCTAAACCAAAACTAAACTAAAACCAAAAACGTTCTGTTCGAACGGTAATTACGTTGAGAAATAGCGCGATCGGCCCCCTGATATTGTTGCACAAATTCCACAGACTAAAACCATGTTTGCCAGTAGGCAATTATAAACGGTCTGCTCAACTTTATAACAAAATTAAAAAAAATATTTACATATACACAAACAGAAGTTATGAATGTAATAAAACAATAACCAATTGGATAAAGACACTTACATATGATGACATGGAGGCACTTTTGGAGCACATAAAGCAGTAGAAACACTCTCACGTACACTCATACATACACTCTCACATACACTCATACATACACTCTTACACATACACTCTCACAGGCAACACACAAAACGCATAGATGTTCACACTCGTTACATACTCTCACTAAAATCCATTTATTTAGTTTTTATTTCTTATTCAATATTTTTAGTACCTACGGTTTTATTAATTAGAATAAGTAAAAATGCTGTTCTATGGAAGAGCGGAGTCTCACACAGGCATTGTTTGCTTAAAAGGAGGCTCCAAACACTAAAGCCAATTTTGTAAACTGAAGCATTAATAAACTTTTTATTATTTTATTATTATTATTATGAGATGGACTCAATCCATCAATGAGAATGTCATGCGCTCATATTAATTCAAAATTAATACAAATATTTCAAGTTAATAGCTTAAGTTCTCTGCTTATCACAGGTTTTCACATTAACTAAAGATTAAGGTGAATCCGCGGCTGTAGCCCGCAATCTTAATCGAAATATAATTCGCGACTTTATCAGATATGTACTTACAGAATTATAATCATTAGAATCATTACCTGATTCATCTCTCTAATTTAGATTTGTTCCATTCAATGACTTTTTCATGAAATCATGACAACCGTGGGACCAAACCTAACTTTGATTATAATTCTGTAAATACATCTGTTAAAGTCGCGAATCATATTTTGATCACGATACAACCTGACACTGACCTGTGGGCTAATTCCAAAAACTTTTTACAAAAAAAAACAACCGACTTCCAAAAAAAACACTACAAAGTTAAAAATAACTTTAATTTCGGAAGTCGGTGTCTTTGGATCTGTATTTTAGTTTTTGCCACCGACTTCCGAAATTAAAGTTATTTTTCACTTTGTAGTGTTTTTTTTGGAAGTCGGTTGTTTTTTTTTTGTAAAAAGTTTTTATTTTTCACGTTTTAGTGGCTCAGATTGTAATTTATCTAATTTACAATAGCCTAATGTCAAATACTCATCACCTTTTACAAAAGATTGCTTTTCCCGATGCAGGGGCGTTAATTGTAGAGGAGTTCTCCTGGTAAGAACCAGGAGAACTGATGGTGACTTCACCATTATGCATTTTGATGAGCATAAATTGTTTAGCAACCATATTAAAGTGCCTAATCGAATCGCAACGGTGAAATACTTATTATTAAGTAGTTCCGGTAGTAGTTTCCTACAGGTATGCCTATAAAATTTGACGATTTCCCTCGATTTCCATGGGATCCCCTCATCAGATTCTGATTTGGTGGCAATGGGACCACCTCGGGAGCATACCCTTCCATACAAAAAAAGAATTTTCAAAATCCGTCCACAATTGACGGAGTAATCGGTGAACATACATAAAAAAAAAAAAAATCGAGATAAAAAGTAGCCTATGTCTTATTCCAGGGCGTCAGCTATCTCTATACAAAATATTATCAAAATTGGTCTAGCCGTTTGAGCGTCAAGAAGTAACAAACATACACACACACACACACTCACAAACTTTCGCCTTTATAATATTATAGTGTGGTAGTGTGATTCTGCGTCAGCAGAATCGGTACCTAAGTCAAAATATTGCACAAGCACTTCACATTCGAGGCTATGTGTATATTCGATTTTTTCTGCGGGTGACTGATGTGCTTACACATCAAAAAAATCGAGGGTTTGTAGGTCAGTGCAGTGTTTTGTTGAGTCAGCCGCAGGCATTAAACACGAAAGTCTGGCTTTGATTATGACGTTCTAGGCGCCCTCATAGTCGATAGAGTTGATGTACTGTATTCCGCTATTTTCCTAGCAGGGCACGCAGCATCTCCAGTTTTGTGGTTATTGGGCTTATTAAAGCGTGAGCAAGTAGCACATTTCGGTGTGTCAGCTTTCTTTGCGCACTCTGACATCTAATGTCCTACTTCACCGCACTGACCACACGTAGATTTCAGCTCTCTGATGTTTTTGCTGTATGACCATATTGTTGGCATTTGTAGCATCGGGTAACTAGGGCGAAGTCCGTGACAGGGCAGGGTGTTCAATTTATAAAAAGCCTTGATTGGGACAATAGGGCTTTACGTATATTGGCTGTAACTTCAATAACGTAGTTCAGCGTCAGCGCATCCTTCTTACCAGATTTGTGGCTTAATTTAACCACGCTCAAAAAAGATTCCATAGGCATTTCTGGAAACTTGTCGGCTACGTTCTGTTCGTAAATGCAATTGAAAACTTTAGTTTCAGCTAAAGTAGTCGGCACACCTACAACCACGATCCGAGGTTCGCGCTTGTTGGGTTCATCAGCGGTAAGTCCGGATGTGGAGAGCTAGACCGCGTGGTTCAGTTTATCAGCGTCATGTTTTGTCTCTGTACTAATAATAACGCCTCCATTTTTTGTCTTACGGACACCACGTACATGGAGCTCCATTTGATCTGGGCGAATGATTTCTTGCACGAGGGTTTTTCTTTCGTCAATCGACTTTAATTTATCGTTAGGATAAATGGCTACAGCGCTTAAATTAAATCTAGTACATCTCGGATGGAATTCGATCTAGGTAGTGCTTGTGCTTGACCGCTCACCAGGGTGTACGATGCGGCTATGGTTGAGCGCTTTCGAGAATATGATAAAACCTAGCATTTAGCAGGTTTTAGATCAAGTTTCAATCAATCAATCAACTCAGCCTATCGCAGTCCAATGCTGGACATAGGCCTTTCCCAGGCTGGGCCACAACACCCTGTCCTCCGCCTTCTGCATCCAGTCTGTCCCAGTCACCTTCGTTCGATCGTCGGTCCATCTAGCTGGGGGGCGTAGATTAGATAGAGATTATTACTTAGATCAAGTTTAGTTCAATAATAATCCTCCAGACGACGTACATCGTCCTGAAGTGCTCTCACGTTCTCCTGCGGTGATATTGTGGCATACATTTTCTTAATTGTGTTTCTGGCTACAGTGGCCATCTAACCAAAGAAGACAAATTGTATAAATGTGTGTGTGTGCTGTATACACAAAGAAATACTGTAATCCAACCGTGAGCGCGTTCACGGGCGCGGGCGTTCCGAATTGTTGACAGCTGTCATAAACGTGCTATCTAAATTGGAACGCGTACGAGTATATAGAGCGCTGTGAGCATTCGAAGGCGTCATTCGTAATGCAGCCCAAGTGTCAATTTTTTTTACAGAATAGATTACATCCTTTAGGGTATATAATGTTCTGTGAGATTACATTGACAAAAATTAAGCGTAAGGAACCCGCTCACCGCCACGTTACTTGCAAAAACTTTAATTGTTTACCACAACTATACAAAATTTAAAACACAGTGAAAACAATCTAAATGAAAGATTAATGCATTCTGAGTGACTAAGTACCAAAAAACGAATAATCATAAAATTATCAAAGGCTTGAAGGCTTCCGTACTGCTAAGTCATTAAATTCTCAAAAAAAAACCGGAAGATGTCGCTACTTGTGGCTAAAAATCAAAAAATGTTCAAAAATGTTTGCAAATTGCGAAAAACGTAAGAAAATTTGAATTTCGCGGGCTACCTTAGCGCATCGCCCATATGTTAAAAATAAATCATAATAATTACTGTGTTTTCCTGCTAAAATAATCAATGAACTAAAACTTGGAGCTTGTTTTTAGATACGGAATTATTAAAATTAATTACTAGGCAACTCTTGCTCTTTGTGAGCGACCCTTTATACAAATGTACTCTGTGGAGCGACCTGCGAAATGGATAAAACTTCAGAAACAATTTTAATATTTCGACCGTAAGATGTCGCTTGTTGTTACAAAAAATGTCCTGATTTGTAAAGTAAAAAGGTTATTTTCTGTCAAAATAATCAATGCAGAAACAAGTCATCTCGAAGTGAAGTCTGTTTGTATGTTTTTAGTTTTTTAGTGTGATAATATGTGTACAAACTGATAACGGTGATTGTGATTAAAACTTTGATTTACGAACTTTGCAAATCACAATCATTTTCGAGTACATTTTGAAAATGTCAGATGAAGAGAGATGGAGTCGAGACAGCCGCAGCAAAGGTATGTTTTAAACAAAATTTTTAAGATTATCTCTTTCTATACCTTCTAAAGAGGTATCGTTACAACAGCATTTGTAGGTCGTTGTTTCTAAAAACTGAATCAAAAGTCCTCAAACGTATTAAAAGCGGTACGGTGTTATGCCGTTGTGAAAGAAAATCAATAATCTTTGACCATTTGATTGCCTAATACGACAAACGAAAGAGAATAATTATTAGGCCAGGTATCTGTGTGCCTCATTCCTTGAGTTTTTAATGTGTTGATAATGACTAACTCTTGACCAGTTTTTGTTAGCATTTGTCTGCTTAAAAAATAATACTTATAACAATATGACTACCTAGGTATATTGCCTCTGTCAGAGGGTCATCTTACTCCATGATACTTAGGTAATAATAACTTATCAAATCTCAATTAATTATCAATTCTTTGTCACACTTGGGGATTGATGGGTCACAAAAGTTATATGGTTATTATACTAAACTATTTTGTGTGAGTGTCACTGACCCAATACAAATTTTTTAGTAAGGGTTATCTGAATTATTGTTATTGTGAAAGACAATGAAATGTATTCAATGAAAGCTTAAACATCAGTCATGTTGACTATAAAACACATAGGAAAAGTTTTCTTTTAAGCAACCAGCAATTGTTCAGCGGCTACTGCTGTTCCTGTCCATCATAGCAACGGTGCATTTATATTACTTTTAGGAAAGAAACATAAGAAAAACCGCAGTAACTATAGATAGACTGTATGATAGTTTATATGGCTAGAAAAGATCTGACTACTGAGGTAACGGCTAATAGAGATGTCTGGTAGAAAACCACATGCTGCACCTAATCCATATAAATTGTGTTATGGGGATGAGAATAATGTACTCAAATGCACTTCTGCCCACATTAAATATGATTGTGATAAATCCTAGCCCTAAGGTGATCTATAAAGCCACTTGTTTGCTTGTTTCTATTTTATTATGTCTTTCAACGGCTACAATATTGGGTAAAAAAGAATGAAATAAGTCTTTGGTCACATTTGTTTACACTGGTATGATTCTAATTGGAATGGTCTAAATGAGCAGAACTTTATCATCAGTGAAGACTTGAGTATTTTTAATTATCTGATGCATAATTTCAGACCAAAGATAATGAGCTGGAGAAATTACTTATGTGGTGATTGGTTGCAAGCAGACTGCCACCAAAAACTTGCATGGCATGCTATTACTCATTAGCCATGATATGACTTAGGAGTTATTAATATACAAGCTGCGTGCCTGATAGGATTTCCCTTTGGCAAATTCTCAGGAGCCTTGGGGATGAGTTACTAAAAAACGATGATACAACAAATTTTTATTAAAACTTCAAAAATAACAAACTTTCACCCCCTTCAACCCCTTTATAGGATGAATTATTAAAAATTCTTCCTTAGAGCTCACCTTCATGGTTTGAAGTGCAAAGCGTCATGCTTCTAGACTGAGCAGATTAGGCTGTATGTTGTCTTTTAGTGAATAAATTAATTGCTTTCCCCGAAGCTTCTCTTGACTGGAGGTTGAAAAAAAAAGAAGCCTTCTCCATACTAAAATACATGTGTATACTTTGATATATTATACTATACATTATATAGTTTGTTGGGTAGTTATAATAACAAAACAAGAAAATAAATTGCAAGATATAAGAAACAAAATAAATGCTGTCATTGCCTCTTATTTATAAACACTGCTTATAGTTAGATGTTTAAATGTCAAAAATATATGGTTAAGCAGATGCTAATCATTACGTGGGTAAGTGTTTTCTCAACATGGGTAGGTGGTGTTGTTGGATGTGTTTCTACTATGTGTGTCGCTGATTTACTGCTTTCCTTGAAATGTTAAATGTTCTGTAGGATTGAAGTTTTAATTGACTCAAAGCAACAATCTGGCGTCTGTTAATTTATTAAATGCACGGTTATAGTTTACTTTATCGACTTAAAAAAAATGATAAGGTCCTCAATTCGCCAGCGTCTTTTTTCTTTGACTTGACGCACTTTTGACTGCCTATAGCAATGGTATTTGATTCCTTAGGTTTAGTATATTCCCAGTTAGGTGTATTGTATTAAGTTTTATATCTGTAAAAGTTTAAGTGAAGCATGATCTCAAACAGAAATTATTTCTCTAACTTGGCGATCTAACCATAAATCCCTTTATAAAACTAACCAGAAATTCCGATATAAAATAGCTCGCGACCCGCCCCTGTTTCGCATGGTTTTTCCGACTTGGCATAAAATCGAGATTCCCTTTAATTTATGTAAGTCTAATTAATGTGTAAACCATACCTTTCTTATATCTATGGTGTAAACATTAATCTCACGGAATTAAAAACCGTTGCGTAGTTAAGAACAGCGACTTTAATATTTATAATACGTAGGTATATTTTATTCGTTCGCTGCGCGTCCATGTCAGCATAAAACTAATAGAATTGCTTGTATAATTGATTAAATAAACGGTGTTTTGAATGTTCTTACTAAAAACTTTCTTTGCAATGCGAACAAACAGCTATGTAATCTTTATTTGTATGTGGCTTTGCCAGTGTTTGATGTTTGTTTTACTTTTAATTCTTGCTTGTTGCAAAGCTAGCTTTTCATTAAGATTTTTCATACAGATAAAGTTTCCCTTTTCAACCTCTTAAGGGTAAAAATTCCAAAAATCTTGGTTTACCTACGTCACAAAAGGAACCTATTGTTCACATTTCGAATTTCTACTCTCAGCGGTTTGGGCTGGGCGATGAATGATATGTCAGTCGGGACATATACATAGATTTGTAGGGTTTAGTCCACCAATGAAACACCTTTCTTTCCACACAGAACAGCTGTATTTATAAATATGAGTTTATGACAGTTACACAATGCTAACACTTTAGATAGAAGATAGGAAGATGAAAGAATATAAGAAAGAGATATAACAAGAAAGCTAAGCAGATAGTATTTCGAAGAACAGATAATTAGATTACGAGAGGTTACGTTTAGTAGTTTTTATATTAGCGACCGCGTGAGTGCCTTGCGCAACGGCGGACAAAGGACCGGCGCGCGGCGCGTGAGTATGCGACGAAACCGAACTTTCCCGAAGGAGCGCGCGGCGCGGCGGAGACACCCGATGATCTACGAGCGCGGCTCGGGTCCGTTCATCATTGTGGCGGCGATGCCGCTACAGATTTATTTTAGCCTAGCTGCTGTCTGAATTGATAACTAAATAAAATCTAGACTCAGGGCTGCTGAATCCCTTTAACCGTTTCTGGCCTGGGGATCGTGCCCGGGACTCCACGCTCGGCGGTCACTCAAGCGTCCACTAACCCAGCTAGGCAGTCAATTTAAATTTCTATAATTATTATGCCCTACAAAGTATTTTGTGATCATACATTTTTTTGTAATATCTGCTTATAATAGTCGCACTGCAGGGCGAAGGCCAAGGCCTAATTGTGAAGGAACGAACATTAATGCATATGGCATTAAGTCCGCCTCTTTACATTTGTGTTCTAAATTAATTAGCATTTTTTTATTATACAGGGTGTTTGGTGCATCGTGTGCCAAATTGAAATGGTCGACTGAAGGAGTCATCCGCTAGCCTTTCAGACCCTTTAACACCCCTCATGCTCTGTGGATTTTTTTTTATCGACTTTTTATTGTTTTCCAAAAAAAAGACCCAAATTTTACATTCAAATACAGATTTTAAAAAAATATAAGGCGTAGACTCTGAATTTTAATTTTATTTCGATGTGTATTGTTTAAGAATACTTTTAAATACAAAATTAGTGATATTAGTCACCTAGTTCTTTTTTAATTCACTCGCAAAGGTAAAACTTAAATTAAAGCTGTACATGTTACAGCTGTTTATAAGGCTACAAAAAAAAAAATCAAAAGCGACCGGGATCTTCCAACTCCCTCATTAATTCTCCAGTCTATCCTCTTTCTAATGATGTGCCACATGCCATAAAAGTATTTTAACAACTTTGTGAATTCGCTAGAATTGTGAATCGAGTCACCTAAGGCTAATATTCAAAATTATGATTTTAAAAAAAAATACCTGTCAAACCTATAAATCTGCTATCTCATTCTTATGGTTAGGTAAATTCGTGTCTCATATCTGTATCTTTCGTGGGATTTACTTGAAATAAAAAAACAAAATTGCATTTTTAACATTTATTTAATCATTGTTACAAATCTTGCTCAAATTGTTGGCCTCTGTTGCGAATTCAGGCCCGACACCTGTTTCGTATTTCAACAGTTGTTGTACGAAGTCGTATTTCCTCCTTAATAGTATTGAATGCCGCTTCTATGCGTTGGACTAATAGCTCCCTAGTTGGAACCTCCGTGGCATATACCAACTCTTTGGCACGTCCCCAGACATAAAAGTCTAACGGAGTTAGATCTGGGGAACGTGGCGGCCATGGAATAGGGCCATCGCGTCCAATCCATGCATTGGGGAACACATTGTCGAGATATTCCCTCACAGTCAATCGCCAATGCGCGGGACAGCCGTCATTTTGAAATACAATGGGCACACGTTCATTAAATACGGGCACATCGGTCACTAATTCGGGCAGGTCATTTTGTAGGAATTCCAGGTAGTCTTCGCCATTGAGATTATTGGGCAGGTAATGCGGTCCAATTACCTGATTCCCAATCACTCCTGCCCAAACGTTTACACTAAACCTTCTTTGAGAAGATTTCTGTCTTTTAACACGTGGGTTTTGCGTTTTCGTTGTCCAGTGGTGCAAATTGTGTAAATTGAGGATCCCATCCTTGGTAAATTTGGATTCATCCGTCCACAGTATTCTTTTTAAAAAATCAGTCGAAAATAAAAAAATCATCCGTGTGTAAAAGAAACCGACAAAAAGCCACTCGTCTCTCAAAGTCGCCACCCTCAAGACCTGCAACAAACAAAAAACTCTTTTAAATTTCTCTTGGGCAATAAGTAATTGCACAAGAAAGGACCCGCTGTTCGCGCTAATAGATTCACTGCCTGGAAGTGACGCCATACCATACCCATTACCTGCTAAACAAAGGCAAGGTCAAACAAAGCTTGCACGGGTTTAAAGTTAGTTTAAAATTACGTACCTTGCACCGGAGTGTAGTGGAATGGATGCTTTTTGTTTTGACGAAGTACTTTCCACACTTTCCATATTGAAATATCAAGATGTGATGATTCTAATGCTTCTTGTAGGGTCTTCCTCAAAAAGTGCCAGTATTCTCTCGTCTACTTCAACATTATGTCGCACAATATGGCCCCTTGGTTCATTAAAAGTAACACTGCCAGTCTCGCGTATGCGTCGGTATGTGTCTTGGAAGACTCTGCGGCCAGGTAATCGTCTACCAGGAAAGCGTTCCTGGTAAAGTCGTTGCGCTGCACGAGCGACGCCATTAGCGGCTCCGTAAGCCATCATGATGTCCGCATATTCTTCGTTAGAGAATGTGGCCATTGCAATAACAAAAAACTCAAAGTTTAACAATAACAACAAAAATTAAACAAATGTAACAAGAACCAGCAAAACTTAACGATAACAAAGTAATAAAAGAATCGCGGAGTATGGTGAACTAGCACACACGTTAGGTAGCAGAGGCAGTCATGTCTCGACTAAAAAAATGGCGGGTCGGGCAGCGCGATTTGTTCAAACCGATTTAAGGTATGCAAGAAAGAGATAGAAGATAGATTTTACTGTGAAAGAGTGAGAAAACAAATTTTACCTCTTTCTCAAGTAACAGTTCCGCAATAAATATTTTTTCATTAGAATTTGGAATGTAGTTTTATGTGACTTGATTCACAATTCTAGCGAATTCACAAAGTTGTTAAAATACTTTTATGGCATGTGGTACATCATTAGAAAGAGGATAGACTGGAGAATTAATGAGGGAGTTGGAAGATCCCGGTCGCTTTTGGTTTTTTTTTGTAGCCTTATAAATAGCTGTAACATGTACAGCTTTAATTTAAGTTTTACCTTTGCGAGTGAATTAAAAAAAAAACTAGGTGACTAATATCACTAATTTTGTATTTAAAAGTATTCTTAAACAATACACATCGAAATAAAATTAAAATTCAGAGTCTACACCTTATTTTTTTTTTTTAATCTGTATTTGAATGTAAAATTTGGGTCTTTTTTTTTGGAAAACAATGAAAAGTTGATAAAAAAAAATCCACAGAGCATGAGGGGTGTTAAGGGGTCTGAAAGGCTAGCGGATGACCCCTTCAGTCGACCATTTTAATTTGGCACACGATGCACCAAACACCCTGTATAACATTTTTATGCGCAATAGACTTTGCTTTTCTTTTTTGGCGTATTCAAACATTTAAGCCTGTTTTTATGCGCAATAGACTTTGCTTTTCTTTTTTGGCGTATTCAAACATTTAAGCCTGTTTTTATGCGCAATAGACTTTGCTTTTCTTTTTTGGCGTATTCAAACATTTAAGCCTGTTTTTGTGCGCAATAGACTTTGCTTTTCTTTTTTGGCGTATTCAATCATTTAAGCCTGTTTTTATGCGCAATAGACTTTGCTTTTCTTTTTTGGCGTATTCAAACATTTAAGCCTGTTTTATGCGCAATAGACTTTGCTTTTCTTTTTTGGCGTATTCAAACATTTAAGCCTGTTTTTTAATGTGATGGTTTATTCGCTGAGTCAGTGGTGTTTGGCGCTTCGTTTTGTTTTATTTTCCGAGGTTCTGTGGTATACTTATTTGTAGTTGTGATTGTGACAGGAACGTGACTTAATTTTTTGTCAACAACGCAACGTGCGTAGGCATTTACTGTGAATAGTACCTAATTAAAATTATGGTGTTTTTACTTGTAATCACACTTTTTAAAGCGTTCCTTCTTGGAAAACATTTCATTGTCTGAAGCTGCAAAAATACGTACCCTCACACAACAACTACAGGAAATTTCCCAACTTACGTAAATCTTGGCATGAACTTCTTTCCAACGTTTACGTAGGACGGCAAATTGTGAAACTTGTATTACAAATATATTTTTCACGATTTTCCGTCCTACGGGGTTCCTTCTAAGAACTCCAATTCTAATGTTTTATGCAGGTATTTCTCTTCTTGCCTAAGTTTAAAAAAGTTTACCTCGAGACAAAGGTTACGATTTCTATAGTTTTCATAAATAAATCGAAATATCAACGTGACGCTTTTATAAGTTATTTCCGATTGGTCACCATGATTTTACTCCATACATGAAACCCGAATTGTCATTAATAGAAAACAATTGAATTTTTATTTAATATTGATATTCCCATTTCGTCATCGTCATTAAATTGCTTTTTGTACAGTACATGTGCTCGGCAAGATTTTTTTTTGTATGCCTTCTAAATCAATTTATTTATACAAAATACAATTTTTAAACATAATTCACAAACATAAATACTTCACTAAAATCGTATCTAATGAAAATAAGAAAAAACCCATTAAACTTAAAATTACTATAGTAAACGGGCAGTATGTGGGCAAAAAAAGCAAAATGTGTCACTAATAAGAAAAGATTGAAATGTATCTTTCGATCACTGGGATATGTGTCACTCTTTTGTATCCTTATCAAAACAAACAAAAAAAAAAACAAACAAACAAAACGTTTATTGTGTCCAAAAATTATACACAAACAATTTTGGGTTTGGAGTCCTCATTTAAGCAATGCCTGTATTGGAGGACTCCATATGTTATGTATCAGTAGCTCACGCTCGCGCGCACGACATGCAGGTTATAAACAGTGATTGATGGAAACGGATTGATTCATATCTTTTTATCTATCTCTCCTGAGCTACCCATCTCTACTTCAAATGTGTAGTATTTATTGTAGATCAATTTCTTACTACGTTAAGAATTAAAAAAAACAAGGGCTATGCCATAGGCTTCTACTCCGTTCACCTAATATAGGTACCCTATTTTTTTCAAGTTGGTAACAAATTCATCCCCTATATTATGAACCCTGTAAGACAGTTTATTTTGTACCAAGCTATTGCCATGCTAAAATTAAGTGTCATCATATCAGTGAACTTTTATGTCAAATAAAAAAATATTATTTGTTATACATTATTCCGATTTTTGAAGGTGGAGTATTTATCAGATATCTGAAGTTGTAGCACTAATAACTATAAAAAAGAAGTGGGTCTCGTGTCCTTTTTTAATACATTAATATTGAAATCACCAAAAATTATACAGGATCTATTTATTTATTTATTTAATTACGGCACTCCAACAACTTATTCACTAATACATTTTTTGGGGTACTGTAATAATTCAACTTAGAATCTAGAGTCAATTAGTCACTTACAGGTGTATCTATTGAAGAAATGCTGTAACAGTTTTCAAGCAGAGTATGATTTTATCAAAATGACTGTTTGCAGGAGTTCTATAACAACAAACAACTCACAAATTTGTCTCACTATCCCTAACTCCACATATTTCGAAAAAATCAGTTTTATACAACTGCTTACATACTTGAAGTTAATCCACGTTTCTATCCTGAGGTGTCGTCTGGGAATCATCGAACCTCCTGTATTCTTTTTGAGTCTAGTGTTGTAAACCCCATTTTGTAATTTAAAAAAAATAATTGTTTTGCCAGTGTCGTTCAAAAAATGTTCAGATACACATAAAAAAATCAGTTCTCTTGACAATTCTCTTAGGTACACTTCAAGGTCATCTTTTTTATTATTGATGCCGCATATAGATGATAGATTTTATAGCTGTAATTTTTAATGTGTACATAAAGAGTATTCTATTCTATTCAGTGCTGTGCGTCGTATGATAGAGACTGACAAAAGAGTGACTTATCAGCAGATTCGGACAAGCTTAGGCATCGGTATGAGTCAAGTGCACAAAATCCTCCATGAACATTTAGCGGTCAGGAAGCTTACTTTGTGTCCAGTGGATACCTCATAATTTGACAGAGGCCCAAAAAGTCCGTCGTGTTGATTGATGTCGTGAAATGGTTCAAAGATTTAACGGAGGTGACTCAAATGCTGTGTTCGACCTACTTACGGGTGACGAAAGCTGGATTTATTGTTATGATCCTGAAACTAAGAGACAGTCTGCTGTCTGGGTGTTTCCTTCCGAGGAGTTGCCAACTCAAGTGAAGATAGGTCGAAGCGTGGGAAAAAAGATGGTGGCCTCGTTCTTCGGAAGGACCGGTCATTACGCAACAATTGTTTTAGAGGATCGAAAAACAGTTACTGCAGAGTGGTACACTAACAATTGTTTTCCACTTGTCTTGCACAAAGTTCGGGAGAAACAACCTCGCAGTAGGTTCCTCCTTCACCACGACAACGCCTCGTCGCACACCGCCAAGCAAACAATCGACTACTTGGCGACGTCAGGCGTGGAATTACTGGGTCACCCGCCCTATAGCCCCGACCTCGCGCACCTTGCGATTTTTATTTATTTCCGAAAATAAAAGAAAAACTTCAGTGGCTGCGTTTCAAAATGCCGTCGAAGAGACCCCTAAGGACGAGTGGGCAAAGTGCTTCTCTCAGTGGTTCCATCGGATGCAGCGATGTATTGATGTAAATGGACACTATTTAGAAAAGATATGATAAAACTAAAAACTTGCTAGTTTGTTCAGTTTTTGATTTTCTAAGAACTTTCAGTGTCACCCTCGTATGATGCATAATTTTGGATTTCTATGCACCGATTTGTGCTTTTGAAGTATTTCCGCTGTATTTTTTTCCGACTCTGTATAGATGTAGTGAATTTATATTGCGGTGGTTTAGTACTCAGTTTAGTTTCCTCCCGTTGAATTTCTATTATTTGTTTTTGGGTTCAGATTGAGGGGGATATTTGCTGGTATTTGTTATTAATTTTGTTGTTTTGGGACTGTCAGTTGCATCCTTTCTTATTTGAGCCGATGGGGACGGGACGTCGTCGTTTGTTTTCTCCTTGAAGCAATCGTAGTAGCGGTATTTTGTTTATGTTGCGTTTTTTTCCAGATCAGGTGTAACGTTTTTATTGTCTGTTATACTTTTGTATGTTTCTATGACATTTCAATATTTTTGTAGTTCTGATTTTTCGGAATTGAGATTCTCAATTTTCTGGCGCGCTATTAATAAATCGTCCGATTATTTTTGTAACTTTTTCGTTTACGTCGAGTACGGTCAGACTAATATCTAGCGATTTATTTGGCAAACTCATCATTGTTGCATCGAAAAGCGCCGAACTATCTCTGGAGATATCGTTTAATGAACTGGTTCGGTTTATTTTACGGTAAGTAATATTGTTACATTCCTCCATTGTTATTCAATCTTTTATTTTACAAATTTCTCAAAACGCTCGAATAGTAAAGTTTCCGAACGAAGATTATCCTGGCACGTTCGTGACCTAATTGGTGACTGGTTAAATAAGTTAGCTATTCCTTGTTTTATTGTTTACATTTGAAAAGAAACAGACTTTGAATTCGCAAGAATATGTTTTGTTATTGTGGCCCAGAATTCCGTGTTTCGTAGCTTAATGTACCTTGTTGTTCATATTATTTATAGCCAACCTGTTTTGATGGTGTTGTTGATGGATTGTCGTTAATCCCCAGCGAATTCGCTCGTGTACTGTTTGCGCCTTATCTATCTAGTGTAAGCCGTTTTAAACGGAGTGACATTGTTATCTATGTTTAGGCCAATATATCGATAATATTGAATAATTATTGTATAAAAACACAGAGTGATGTTTTCTCTCCATCGAATTTTGACAGTCAGTATCGTTTTCAACTAGCTATAGGTTTAACGAATATACTTACTGCAACTTTCTTTCGTTTGTAGTTCTTAAATAAAGGCCCTGAACGTTTTCCATAATATACCAACGCTAATTCTTCGACATTTTTTTTTTAAGTTACTAATGTAAATAAAAACGCTGCCGTCCAATCTACCGATGCAATTAGTCTCCCCTTTGTACATTTCGGAATTTAATACGAGCATGCATTCAAACGAGATTTTGGGGATGCTGGGGAGAAATTAATAACTCTATGCTTTGATTCCGGATTGCCATGTACCATCAACTCCCCTTATGTGTCTGCACCAGATACATTATTTACGTCTGCCCCTCGTAGACAGGGGCGAATCTATTTCGTTTCAAGGTTAAAATTGCCTCGTGTAACCAAATTATATACCATAATTTTTCGATCTGATCGATCGACCCGTGCGGAAGTTATTATTTAGCCACAAGCTCCTATAATTAAATTATATGTAGTTAATAATAATAATTATGTCAATAAATTAAGACGGCACATAAACAAATAGTATTTAGACACAATTTTGTGTACAATAATAAAATTAAATAAAAATGTCAATAAAGAATTTCTTATGGGAGCAACATTTTAATTTCACAGGCAGATATAAAGTTATATAATAACTAGCGGACCCGGCGAACTTCGTTTCGTCTAGAAGTCGAATGTCAAATCATCGTCAATAGTCACAAAACCGACCAAGAGAGAGTCGGAGAGTTCTGAACAAAATTTCGTCAATCAAGTACATATAATTGTCAAGAGTGCTGCTACCTAGAGACATCGTTTTATTTTTCCTGTAAAGTTTACGTAAACGTCTATCATGTCAAATTATTTCAGATAGTTGACCCGGCGAACTTCGTACCGCCTTAACCTAGCTTTGATGCACTACTTTATTTTGTATAGCTGACCTATCTTATGTATGAGTACCTGTTCAATTTGAACTGGAATCTATAATATCCTCCATATAAAAATGAATCCTTATTTCCCTGGTCTCGCCATACCTGAGGACTTTACTAATTTTTATTAAATAAAAAAACAACATATTATATATTTTCATAATAGTGTTTATTCCATAGGGTTCAATTTCACTCATATTTTTACAAATCGCTATTGAACAACTTTACATTTTGAAGTAAAAAATGAGCTCAACACCACGCGCGCTCTAGAAAGCAACTAATAGCCTCTATACCCTTCACCTGCTTCTCTCTATTCCTCTCTATTCTAATGCTTTTTGATAAACTATATTTTTAGTTTTATGTTCTGGCGCGTAAATAAATAATGTTGATGGTTTTCCGACACGGGAACAGGCGACATATAATTGGCCATGTGAAAAACATGGATTTTCTAGGTTGATGCCACATACACTTAGCGACTGCCCTTGTGATTTATTTATTGACATTGCAAATGCAAGCCGCACTGGAAACTGTAAACGTTTAAAGCTGAATGGCATGTCGTTCGGTATCATAGGGATGCGTGGGATTAAAACATCTTCGCCTTTGTACTTCCCTTTCAAAATTGTGGCTTCGATGACGTTGTTCAATAATTTCTTCACCGCAAGCCGGGTGCCATTACACAGACGTGGCTGGTTTATGTTACGTAACATAATAATTACTGATCCGATTTTTAATTGCAGATTATGAGGTGGTAAGCCGGGCAATTCCAGCGAATTTAAAAATTCTGTTGGATAATTGACAACTTCATCTTCATTAGTAATGGAATCAACTGATTTGTAATTCTTCAATTCGCCAGCTATTTTCTCTTGAATCTGAAAATTCATTTCATTCACATCAACATTTTTTGCTGCCAATATAACACGTTCGCTTAACCAAACGTGATTTACGTAATTTTGAGCAATGTTTGGGAAAACCATCTCCATGAGTTCTGTCTTTGATTCACAAAAGTTACAAAAATTGGTAGGGAATGTAATGTATCCAGATGATGTATCAACAGCAATAATACCATTACCAATATCGAGCAGTTGTTTGGAAAACACTTCTCCAGACTGGTCTTCCTGCAATTCAACTCTCATGTTTATACTCAATTTAAGTGTTTTAATGTATTTCCATAAAATGGACGACTTCAAACATGCATTCAGTTCATCAGCAGGCGTTGAGCGTGGAACAACTGGCAATATTTGTCGAAAATCACCTGCCAATAGTATCATTGCACCACCAAACCTTTTGTTATTCCGTAAATCTTGCATCGAGCGATCTAATGCCTCCAAAGATTTTTTGTGTGCCATCGTACATTCATCCCAAATGATCAATCTGGTTTGCTGCAGCACTTTGGCCATCGCAGAATTCCTCGAAAGGTTGCAAGTTGGAGTCTCATTAATTTGAAGGTTCAACGGCAGCTTGAGAGCTGAATGAGCTGTTCGACCGCCTTCCAACAACGTAGCTGCAATACCTGATGAAGCTAGGGCTAGTGCAATTCCATTTTGCGATCGAATCGTTGCCAAAATCAATGATAACAAAAAAGTTTTTCCAGTTCCACCGGGAGCATCTAAAAAATAAAATCCGCCAGATCCATCGTTCACTACTTTCATGAGCGTATCGTAGGCATATTTTTGTTGTTGATTTAAAAGGGGAACTGTTCTATCAACCATTTCTCGTAATGTTTCGGAATCGTATTGGGCTTCGCGTCTCAATTCTTGATCAAATGAGTCGTGCATTGGGCGATTGGGTGCTATCATTCCTATTTGTGTTAATACTTTGTTGGTAAGCATCAAGCACATGTCCTCAATTAAAATTAATGCTTCATTGTGAATTTCTTCGTTCATTTGCAAATCTGCATTCGATGTTCTAAGACGCATCTGATGCAATATATCTTCTGCCATATGATCTTTGTATTTATGCCGTAAATCAGTCGGTGTTGATGGGAAGCATGTAGACAAAATTATAAAAAATAATGTTCGTATTTGTTTAGCATTTGACGAAATCACAGCATCTTCGAGAGTGTGGTCCCAATGAGTGTCATTCTCTAACAATCCCAAATGTTGGCAGGCTTCTCTGTATGTGCCACACAATACACCATTAACAGTTCGCAGATGTTGGAATGATGTTGGATCACGAACATTGACTAACAGTAAACGCAAATAAAAACACTCGTCTTGACTGGGATGCACTGCATAAAGACGGCCTAGTGCATCGGTGGAAAATACTCGTGGGTAACCTGGAACTGGCTGTCCTCGTTTTTGTCGTTCAAATTTTTTTGATGATTGATTCCAAGTATAATATCTTGGCATTTCGGAGTAAAGTAACGTTCTGGCAAAATCATCATTCTGGCACATTTCAAAGAAGCTGGTTAATGTTGTCGATGGTGGCCTGTCAACTCGTTGTAATACGTTGGCATCTGTAAAATACATCCGTTGACCATTTTCCAAATGTACGGCCAAGTGAACAACAGTAGGGTGTCGTTCATGTATAGGAAACGAAAATATACGCCACATGCCTTCGTTACTACTAACATAGCGGCCCATTTGATATTGAGTGACTTCATCATTTGAATTTTCTGCAGCAACTCCGAAGACAGCCATGTCACTACCTTTGTTCACATACTTGCAAATGTATTTAATAGATTTTACGGAATGGCAAAATTCGACGTTTATGTGTGCTTTATATGCCTTGCAGAGTAATGGCGAAAACGGAACAACCCAACGATTATCAACTTCAATGTCTTGTCGATTTACTTTGACTATTGTTGTCTTTCCATTGTCATCAATGGATCGGCGGCGATAAAGTGGATATCCATCATTTCCAGTAATAGTTTCTGCTACTAATTGTTTTGGGTAGCGTTTTGAACATTTTCCTTCAACCATACACGGAGAAATGGGATTTAATATTCCACATGGACCATGTATCATATTTTTTGTAATAACCTCATGTAACAGTGGGTCTTCATTATTATCGGGAATTTCTGCTGATATCACATTATCAATTTCATTTGGTCTTATCCTCTCAACTAACCAAATGAGGATATGTGCATGTGGCAATCCGCGTTTTTGCCACTCAACTGAGTACATCCAACAGCGCGTCTCGCCGAACACGCGATGCTTAACAATGAAATCCATGAGTGATTTTAATTTCATTTTGAACACCCTTGCAGTGATATCGTGGCGATCAATAGGTGATTGTCTAGTAAATAATTCTTGTTGAATTTCTGTCCACTTTAGATTGCATGTAAACGTGATAAACAAATCTGGTGTGCCATAATGTCGTACATAGGACATCGCATCTTGCGCATATTCATGCATATGTCGCGGACTTCCGACGTATGTTGCTGGGAGAATAGTTGTTCTGCCAACATTCTGTGCATTTCCATCAGCATTAATGGCATCCCGAAGATGAATGTATTCCTCGGAACGGAGTTTTGCCTGGTTCAACCTGATAAATGTTAATCGTTCCGTTTCAACTTTCACATACATATCCACAGCATATTGGTGAAATAGACGCCGACACTTTAAGATGTGATTGTCCTCATTTTGCCGAACCATCAGTCTATATGAATAATAATTCATTGAACTAACTTTTTTGTTCGTTTCAGCACCTGTAAACAATTTTTTGTGTTAATAATATAAATTTTAAGTTAGTAAACATATATTTTAATGTAGTAAACATATATTGTTAATTTACCTGTAACTGGATTTATCATCTTAATTGAAAAATGATAGCCGTCTTCACCTTGCCAATATAGGATAGGATATTGTAAGGCATCATATGATCGATGTGTTTCAGACACACGCTGAAGTTGATCGTTCCGCCGATATAAAACAGTCTCGGCTTTCTAAATTTTCTCCTACGACGACAATAGCCACTTCATCAATTGTTGGCGCATTAAAACGTCCAGCATGTTGTCCTGCAGGCGCCTTATCGGCTCTGATAACAATTTTATGATTATCTGATGGCATGCGGTCTAATGCAGTTGTGAATAATGCAACTAATTCATTGTGTTGATGGAAAAATGTTTGAAGTTGTTCCACAATGGATCTTTTCACTGAGTTGTGTGCGCAACGCTGATCGACTTCTCTTGCTGAATTGCCCATAAAATATATTTGCAAAAATTTATAGTCTTCATCAGGCACTGGCAATAAGGAACCTGTTCTATGATATATTTGACCCTGAATCTGCAAGAATATAAATATGTATTTAGGTAATTGTATAGCAAATTGTTTGTCCACCATGTGGCTCGCAAAATACTGCCACAATACTTTACATCATTTCAAATTAAAACTACTTTAAACCTCGACATTGAACAGCAGCCTTCCATGGCAGCTTTAGGTAGTAGGCTTTACCAAGTATTGGAACACCTTGCTCATGCCATTATGAAATACAACATGTTATAAAATGTTGCTGATTAACTCATTGGGTTATAGACTATTATTATGTATTTGACTTATTGTTTACAAAATATACACGTCTACACAACACTGGCTCAACCTATTTAGCACCAGCTACATGGTTGTATAACTTAATAAAATTGTTTGCCATTATACTTACTTACCTTGAAAGTAGGTAAAAAATTGTCTCGAATAACTTTTGTTGCGCCAAATGACGTCATTTGAAAGCAATTATTGTATTGCTGGATATGAGTCAAAAAATGATTAGAATCTGGCCCATCTCCGGAAACCAATGAATGTAGTGGCTCTGGTGGTGGTACCAATGGCGTCAATTTGACTTTGCCGCTGGCGCAACACAATCCAGGGGCTTCATTTTTGAATTTCAATGCAGTGCCATGTGGACACACAATATTCATTAGTCCAATAGCAACAATTTGCTCTGAACTGTAATCAATTGCCACATTATAACTGAATGCAGCTCTGTGGGGATTAAAAACAACATTTCTATGTTGATTTCGATTCCGTTGAAGTTCATTTCGCGCTTCGCGTTGCTCATCAGTTTCATTTGCTCTTATATTTCTTTGACTTGCCGTATTTCGAGTTCTGCGGCCTAAGTTTGTACGTCTGGTTGGTGGCATTGTTAAAAACGAAAATCCAACTGAAATTAAAAAGATCTCATATATTTTCTATATAACCATGTAAAATTGTAATATTGTGTAGTCACCAAAAGTTACCAAAAATCGATATGAAGTGAAGTGAACTTACCGTGATTAACGAACATTTATTAGCAAACAAAAAACTTCTTAGTCTTTAAAACAAAACGAACTTTATCAAAAACATAATAAAATTATTATTAACGCGGTTATGGATGTGTTGTCACAGATTACCACAGATTCTTTTGTTTTAAATTGAATGACGTTGACATTTGTTAGCGCGGTTATCGATGTGGTGTCACAGATTACCACAGATTTTTTGTTTTAAATTGAATGACGTTGACATTCGTTACGCGCGTTTTTTAAAATATGCAAAATTAAATGTATATTTTTCAATCTTTCTGAGAGATTTTCTTAATATTTGTTTCCGTAAGAACCTTGTACAGAGTATTAGAAAACTACAAAAAAAATATAAGCCAAATCGGTCAAGCCGTTTTCATGTTATGTCGTGACAACGGAAAACGGGTTTCATTTTTATATATATAGATATGAAACAATTATCTATTTACTCAAAAATGAGTTGAGTAATCGAAAATAAAAAATAACCAAGTTCTGTATTCAAACAAGACGTTGTTGTTATTAATTAAATACCAACCGTACGTTGATATCTAATATAGATATTTTGGATTGGAATCCAAAAAAAAAGGTTAGTTTACCGTTATTTTTTTTCGAGATTTTTTTTCTAAACGTGTTTTGGTAACAACCAAGTTCTGAGAAATATTTTCAAGAATAACATATATTTTTTCTGCTCCCACAAACTATATAGATTTGGCATTTTTTTTTGGTTTAAGACAAGCCTACTTAGATCATTTGCCTCTTGTCAGCGCCTAGGTGTTTCGTCATTTAAATTTAACCGTGAAAGTTGTACCTTACTCTCCAGTTCGGTAGGTACAGCCGGTATCGACCGAAACGGAAGGTAACGTTTTGTTGAGTAAAAATGCAAATAAGGTTGAAAATCTTAGTTTTATCTAACATTAGCTGCGCCCCGCGGTTCCACTCGCGTAAGTGTCGATCTCGTGGGAATATCGGGATAAAAACTCCTAGCTACCTCCATACCAAAATTTTATTAAAATTGGTCCAGTCGTTTGAGCGTGAAGAAATAATAAACACACACACACAAACACATTCACAAACTTTCGCCTTTGTAATATTAATGTGATCAACACAAAATCTAATTTAAAGAAAAAATACGGTTTGCTCCTCAATACACATATATGACTTACTAAATCTAAATTATATATTTACCACCTAAGTACACATTATGGTAAAGCAATATAGATATAGAGTATTGAGTATCTTCCATCTTCTTCTTCTTTACCATAATCGGTTAATTTCTTCAGTACGTACCTATGGGTGCATCTATTCAACAACTTTGTCATAAATTGTTACCTAATTATCAATATTAGACATTATTATTTCTATAATAAATAGAATGACTTGAATCAATGACTCAACTAGCTTTTTCCACAACGAGGTTACAGGGGGTTGAAAATGTCCTGAATGGCTTCGAGAAAAGGATGGTACGGCTGTGCCGTTGTTTGTTATTGCTCTCATCGCTCGACTTGGCGGGGGCAATGTCGTGCCCCCAGATTTTGACTTGTCTATAGCTATTCACTGTCAACGGTTTCGCACGTATCTGTGGCAGTCGACAAGTTTATAGAGCGAAACTTAATTTTCTTTGTAAAATGGATGTTTATTTTACGGAAAAGCTAATCCAGGAGGTCCGCAGTAGACCTATTATACTGTATTTACTAAGTCATCCAGACTATAAAAATAATACAAAAAACTGCTGGCTTGGAGAGAAATTCAGAGTGAATTAAATGAAGAAGGTATTAGTTATTATGTGGTTATCGTATAAGATATTCAGCAGCTACAATATCATCAGGATTCGGTACTAAATCAGCAGGCATATATTTCGAAATCTTAAAAAAGATTAATGCAAAATTATTTGAAACATCTTTTTCTCATCTCTGACGTTTTGACAATCAACGAAATTAATTACTAAGGAAACCACATTGACAAATTTCTTATACGAGTAGGTCGAAACAAAAAGTATTGATGTATCAAATGTATGTAGGTATCTTTCTTCGCCGTCATAAATAAAAATGATTAGTGATAATTATATAATTTATTTGTAAGGTAACACGCTAAGTTCTGTTTGTTTCTGCAAAGTATTGAACGAATTTATCTCTAACCCCAAACGCTTCCAAAGATGCTCTCAGTCGGTTGCCAGCGAGTCCATTTTGTGGTAGGTAGGCACCTAGCCGTTCTGTTTCAAAACTGGAACTGGAATGTACGGCTGACTCTTTCATCTGAATGTAGTTGTGTAAACAACAAGCTGCTTTCACAATTTTTATTGTGTTTGTCAACTCCGTTTCGAAAGGTCTTAGAAAAATCCTAAACTTTTGTGCCATTATTACAAAAACACATTCCACAACGACACGTGCTCTACTAAGTGATTGATTAAATCTCTTTTTATGTCTATCTTGCATAGCAGCTTCTCTTACAAAAGGTCTAATAAAAAACGTTTCCAGTTTAAATCCACCATCGCCTATTAAAACACACGGCAAGGGATCTGTGCGTCCTGGTAATGGTTGGGCATTTGATACGTTGACCAGTTTGTAATAGTTGAGAAAAAGTTGTTTTTTCAAATATTGTACTATCAGAATCTTTCCCAAACGATCCAATATCAACATAAATGAATTTGTAATTACCGTCTACCACAGCCAATAACACAATCGAAAATTTACTTTTATAACAAAAAAACATTGACCCGCTACATGGAGGGCATTTGATGGTAATGTATTTTCCATCCAAGCTTCCCAGGCAATGAGGAAACCCCCCTTTTTGAAAAAAGTCTTTAGCTATATTGTGCCACATTTCCTTAGTAGGTATTGGAAGGACAAGTGGTCGTAATATATTCCATATTTCATCACACACTTCGGTCACTATTTTCGAAACCGTTGTATTCCCCATACGATATAAGAACGATATTGTCTTGTAGGTATCTCCGCCGTCGCGTCACAGGTCGCGTTCACCGAGTTCACACCAATACAGCCGAGCACGTAGGTACTGACAGATACAGTTGTCTTTGTCCACTTTACACACCAGGATCACTTTAAAAAAAAATAACAATCTATGTTCAAGGAATATAGAGTTTTTGCAAATTGTATGAAATAACGTATTGTACTTATTATCGATAGTTTCAGTTAGTATCCTATCTCTATTCGAAAGTGAATCATAGGAACGCTTCGAGAAAAAAAAAAGTTAATATTTTAAATTGTTATCGGGAGCGCTACTAAAAGGTGCGCTCTGAGGAATAATAAAGGTGCACCTCAAAACGGTGGCGCTTCGAGGAATACCTCGAAATTGCTTCCCTAAATCTTGTATTTTGTTTTGTAATATTTGACTTCAATAGATTATGCAAATCTTTAAAATTTTCTCGGCTCATTCTAAAATATGTATAGAAACGATCTTCATGTGACTCTAGTTCTTTACATAATCTGTTTTCTCCTAACTTCTTCCTTTTTTCATTAATCTCGTGCACCCAAGCCTTTTCAAAGTTAATGACCACAATAATATTTCTTCCTCCTCTGACTCCGAAAGCGACGACATTTTGCTTCGATTGTGACAACTTAACCGACTCGCATGATGTTCTGCTACTTGAATCGCGACTCAAATATGTTTCGCAGCGGAATTCATGTAGCGGTTTCGCATCATCAGTTTCGCGGCGGAGGTGTGCTAAGGGCGTCACTACGCGTCGAACTTAGTACAAGTTGAATGAAGGTGATTCTGGCGCCAAATTTAAATGTATCTGAGATAGGATTTCTTGCAACGCTGCGGCGTATGAAATAGTATAAAATGGTATTAAAAAGTGAAATCTTCTAAAAATTTAGATAAGAACCGGTTGCCAGTTCACAGTCACAGAAATTTGGTTTTAGTGCATAACGGGAGTAACTTTTTAAAGCGCAGTTGACTTTCGACAGATTTATTTAAAAACATGTTGTTTTTTTAGAAAGATACTGCCTTCATAGATATAAAAAGATGGTACAGCCAATATTTTTAGGTTTTGGAAATGTGGTTTGCATGAATCCGTTCGTTTTATTTTACATATAGCTCGAATACATTTTTTCTGTGCTATTAATACCTTCTCAATCTTAGTGCCATTGCCCCAAAATACAAGGTGGCGCAAAAGTAATGTCATAATGTGAATTAGCTGCATTTAGTTGTAAATTAAAGAAAATGGGGTGTGTTTTCACGGAAAGTTTATGTAAAGAGAAAAAAATATGTCGGTCAAATGGCCACCTGAGTTGATGCATATTTATGCTCGTTTTACAGCATTTTGAATTGTTGCTCGCAAAACCC
This sequence comes from Tiliacea citrago, assembly GCA_963921375.1. Lineage (NCBI taxonomy): Eukaryota > Metazoa > Arthropoda > Insecta > Lepidoptera > Noctuidae > Tiliacea > Tiliacea citrago. Next base: position 28,446,986 of record OY992780.1, read on the forward strand.
CGGCTCCAAATTGGTGATTTCTTCTTCAACGTTGGCTTTTAAGACTTGCAAGGTTTGTGGTTTGTTGTGGTAAACGCGAGATTTCAAAAATCCCTCTTGTCTCTGATTTCTCTCGAATCGGATGGCCAGTTCAAATATCCAAAATGGGAGATTACACGACCCGAAAATACGTGTTTCAAAATCTCCATCGTTGCCTGTGCTGTGTCTATCGCTCCATTGTATTATCAACTAACATTATGACGTCATTTGCAAAAATTCTGCCACATTCACATTATGACATTTCTTTTGCGCCACCTGTTATTGGGCGATGTCGCAAAGTAGAGGTGACATAACCATGTTAAGTTGCTAGGAGCGCTGTCTAATTCACAATTTTGCCTAGCATATCGTTTTGGAATCACTGACTCCCAAGTCACAGGCAACAAAACCTAGTTTGGGTGCCAGGAGATTAATTAGTCTCACATCTCTGTACCAAATTATTGTACAATTGATTTTGTCACCAGTTATAGATAATACAAATAAATCTAAAACAAAAAATGTAAAAAAAAAATATAAAGATTTCCGTCACTAATGCGTGACACCTTGTGGTGTTCTCATTTCTTTGCAAAATTCCTTATGCATGAATTTTCATTTGAATAGAACCTCTCTTTATGTCATGAACCATAACTTTCGAATGACAGGTTTCGTTTAGGTGTTCACGTCCTTCGACTTGACATTATTGGGTTCATATCATGAATTCCATCAGGAATTTTTGAGTAGCAGCCCGGACTCGGGATTTTTGCCTGGTTGATGGCAATTGTTCACTTGGCCTATATCCAACCAGTGTTGTATGTTCATACTTACCAATTTACAAAAAGTTATGGTTTGTACTCTTTAGTCTATTTTTGTCCGCTTTTCTGTTCTAACAAAGAAAATGAAATACCACTAACATTATTATTTTAACAAGATTATTCTTTAAACACGTTATCAGCACGAAGTTGCTTATTTTAAAAGTACATAACGTAATGAGGATGCTTCTCATTCATGAGGAGCTGTGGACATCCATCACTGGGTACGATGATTCTGATAAAAAGGCAGAGGATATGCTCTCTCGTAATGACCAGAAGGCGTTATCAAAACTTCGCATGTGCGAAATGAGAAAAACGTTAAGGAGGCTTGGGGTGCTTTACAAAAAGCGTACGAGGAGAAAGATATGGGTCGAAGGCTGTCTCTATAGCGTAGATTATACAAAATACCTTGACCGATTTCCAAGACATAGAATCTTATATCAACGCCATTATGAGTACTGCTCACGATCTTGAAGATATTGGTAAGAAGATTGACGTTGGATCTCTAGCTGCGATTATTCTCGGAGGATTGACATCACGGCACGAACCGCTGATCATGGCTTTAGAGAACTCGAATGTTGATTTAACCAGTGAAAAGGTAAAGCTATTAAACGAGTTACAGCGCTACGATCAACAGGTTCTACAAGCAAAAAGATGAAGCCTATAATCTTAATGCTTTAAGTGTATTCGTAGACAACCAGGACACAAAAGTCTCCAATGTCCCAATAAGAAGGATAAGAAGGCTATGAGCGGGAAAGGTTTTTAAAGGTACAGATTGCCATCGTAATGAAAAGGTGGAACAGGCTGTTGTGAAGGAATTGGCTCTCTCTGCGCCAGCTGCAAATGATGATAAATGGATCATTGATTCCGGTGCAACCATTCACATGACTCCACATCGCGAGTGGTTCAGCAGTTATCGGTCAGTACAAGGTGGAACGATTAATGTGGCTAATGGACACAAGTTGGCTGAAAGTAGGTACCTATGTTCTTGTGTGTATATTTTCGTATTTCTACCCCCCAAAAGAACTTTAAGGTTATTGACGAATAGAAAAACCAAAATATACACCAATGGCAATAAACCAATCGACACTGGGTAGAAAATTGTCCATCCATCGTTGTAAGTCTGAAAGAACTTTTATACCTTAAAGTAAGACACATCTTTGTGTATGCCTTGAGATCTCTGTTCTTCCTCACGGCCAAAGTTATATTGTCTTCCTGTTCGTAACCTGCAGACCATAGCAGGTCTTCGTGTAGCAGGAATATGGGCATCTTAAATTGATATTGTTGTTAGCCATCCTTACCAGTCAACGTCTGATGGATGTCAGTGAAGTTCCAGAACCCGAACGCGTAATTACCTTCTACTGACATTACGCAATCTTTTTTTTCTTAAATATTTACGCACGAACAACACCGCCATAAAAACTATAACAAAAAACAATACAACGTGAAAAATAACTTTAATTTCGAAAGTCGGTGGCAAAAATCTAAAAAACTGAACTAAAACATTGAAATTGTTTTAGCACCACTAACCAGCCACCAATGGAAAGCGACTTTTATAACATTATAATCATTTATCATTACTTTTTGAAATGACACAGGCACAGTTACGACGTGTTATTATTATCAGAATATTTATTATGGTTGTGTACATGAATTCATTAGTACCATTTCGCGTCAATAGATGTCGTTACGTGTATGTAACTTATGTACAGTTCTCCTTGAACACTTCTAAATTCATAATCTTTTGATAGAGTGAAGCGATTGTGATTAAACAAAAACTAAGTGGTACTCCGAGTTGCAAAAATATGTGTCGTAATTTTGACTAGTAGCTTCTCAGCACTTTGTTTGAAAAAAAAAGGTCCTTCCGATGCATTTCTATCGCATGCGGCGGCAGAATTGCACTCTCGAGGCGTAGTTTTTTGATGTTAACCATACTTGTTGAGTATTAAATGCACAGTTAACTTTGGTATACCTGGGCGCCGTTATATCGCTCTAACCGAAGTTGTTGGATCTAGTTCCTGTTTCTGAAGCACTAAGTAACTCATCGTCTAGAACTTGAGTGCCTCCACCGCCACGTTGACCTGGCAATCTGCCTTCCACATACGCATTCTAGAAAACATTACCTACATGATGAGGACGTCTCCTATCTGAATGGAGTTTTAAGTTTTTGTTAACCGTTTAGTGAAAAAAGTTACAAGATTTACTTTTATCTTGAGCTCCATCGTCTTTTTAATGAAAATATTTTTCCAAAGAATAGAACAACTATTCACGAATAGTCTGATGTAAAAAAAGATACCAAAAACAGTTTTTTTCATAACAAGCTGGTGAAAAATCTGATACAGGGTAGGGAATGTTCGATATTTTAGACAATTTTGTACAACTTAAAACTTTTAACTTTTCGTGGACCATATATTGTGTTCTATTATTAGGTACCAAGCTATCATCCCTAAAAGTATGTAGCACTATTTACTGGAGACTTTGTATTATTTGTACAAAAGTACCCCATGTAACGAAAGTGAGCACTAAGGTACGATTTTAGAAAATTCAGCCGTGATTGAAATTGTTTTATTGAAATAATTGATTTACATAAATATTTACAAAATAGGGCCTTAAAAACTAAGTCATCGTGAAAGTTTGTACTTTCTTAAAACAGAAGTCTATATACTTACTTCTGTTTTCATGTTAAAGTTAGTTGTCAGTTTTTTCGAAACCCTATGGCTCCTGAGAAGTTGGCGATGGGAAATCCCATCGGGCACACGGCTTGTGTGTGTATAGAATAAAAGTCATAAAATTAAAGGAATAACACGCAACCAAAACCATTTATAACCCAAAACACAGACAGAATACGCTGCTAACCTGATCCCCCAGTCTCGTCTGTGTAAGTTTAATGCAAACCCTCCGAATTCGAGACTAACCGCCTAACTTGAGAACATTTAGAATTCAACTTCAGTGACTTAAACATACGGCTGTAAGTTAGGACGCTCGGGCGCTACACCAATTTTACCCTTATGTTAGAGTAACTAAAGTCGCTTCGCCGCCGTTCCGGGCTTGCGCCCTTCCGACTGCGTCCTTGGTCCTAAAGCGCATGCGTAATTCGTATCGACCCCTTGGAAATTTTACTGCGTCTAACTCGAGCCCCATCTCGCCCAGTTCCCGGCTGTCCCGCTAACTGATCGGTAGTCAGCGTGGAGACCGTTTTGGAATAATTTTCACTTTGATCTTAATTGAACCGCTGAGCAACAGCGCCTAATAATGTATACTCCGGAGATATTTTTTCCGGATTGTAAGATGTGTGTGGCTCTTCGTAACTACGAACGTATGCTGGAAAAAGCAGAAGCAAAGAAACAAGATCCGGTGGATTATTGTCGAGATCTCTATTACAACAACTATTACGAGGGCTGTAACGAAGAAGAAGGTAAGATTGCTAGTTCTTTGTGTGAGGTGGTGCCAGATATGATATATAATTGTAATTGTGATACGGGCCATATTCAGGAAGGAACTTAAAATGGCGGCGGTTCTACCATAATACTCATTCGGTACCTAGGTAATTTAGTTTGTTGATCGTTATTTCGGAAAGTGAATGCATATGTCGGATTCTTTGTCTTATTCATTCAAATGGCGACGACGACAGCGAGTTCAACGCGCATGCTACGTATCGATCTTCAAATGGCGGAGTTATTTTTAGACTGCCCAGATCCCTCTGATTTTAGTAATGGACAGATATTTTTCGTTATGGTGATGATGAAGTTGGCTAATTAATTTGCAGGGAGTGCTAAGAAATATATAATAGTTAAATATGCTTATATGGCGGCAAAGTGGAAATAGGTTGAATAATCAAAATGGCGGGCGCACGAAAACATGGTGGGCACAAAATAGGGCAAGATGGCGTCGATGCTACTGCAGCGTGCTTGCGTTATATCGATCGCATGCAACTGGTTACTGTAACATGTTTTTTTTGCTCGTAATTAAATAAAATAGTGGCTATAAAATAATTGAAAAATTATGGATTACTATGGAAAAAAATACTAATCCTAGGTACTTACACCTATTAAAATATCTATTTCTTAAATATATTCGCCTGTATAAAAGTATAAACAGTTGCTGCGTAAAAGTGCTCTTACTGATATACATCATGAAAGAATAGGAAAATTTTATAAAATAATTATTGAGTACTATTCCAACAACTCTCCTTCCATCTCTTTAGCGAATGTTAATTTTTAGTTTTAATTATTTGATATTTTTATTATATTTGTTTGTTAAATGTTAATGTTATCAATCTTTTTGTTATATTATTTTGAATGAAATATTTGTTATTATTATTGTTACGCGTGAATTACCAAAAGTATTGAATAACTTTAATTGTATATATCCTTTTTGGCTTTGTACTATTATGTAAAACCATAAATAGTGCATGTTGTGGTAGCCTGTAAGTGATTGTTGCACTTATAAATGTATCTACTACGAGGTGGACACTGACCGCCTTATTACAAAACAAGATTTATATTTTGACATGGCTTAAACCATGCAGCCAGTTTTTGTAATAAGAACGTAACAGTGATTGAAATACCGTTCTTTATACAAACTGAAAACTTGTTCGGTACTAAGTTGTCAGTTTTGTGCTTAGGAACTTTACCATAGTCGGAATAAAGTCCGAAATTCCATAATGGCTCCATGTTTTAAACCTGGGTCTGAAGATAAACCTTGTTTTGTAATAAGGGGGTGAAAGTTCTTAGAAAATCAAAAACTGAACAAACTAGGAAGTTTTTAGTTTTATCATATATTTTCAAACTAGTACCATTTACATCAATACATCGCTGTATCCGATGGAACCACTGAGAAAAACACTTTGCCCACTCTTACTTAGGAGTCTCTTCGACGGCATATTGAAACGCAGCCACTGCTTCCTCGGCGTCCATAAAACGTTTTCCTCCATTTTTTTTTTTCGAAATAAATAAAAATCGTAAGGTGCGAGGTCGGGGCAATAGGGCAGCTGACCCAGTAATTCCACGTCTGACGTCGCCAAGTAGTCGATTGTTTGTTTGGCAGTGTGCGACGAGGCGTTGTCGTGGTGAAGGAAGATCCTACTGCGAGGTCGTTTCTCCCGAACTTTTTCCATGACAAGTGGCAAACAATTGTTAGTGTACCACTCTGCAGTAACTGTTTTTCGATCCTCTAAAACAATTGTTGCGTAATGACCGGTCCTTCCGAAGAACGAGGCCACCATATTTTTTCCCACGCTTAAAAGAAAGAAAGAAAAAGCATTTATTGGGGCTCGCTTCGACCTTTCTTGACTTTAGTTGGCAACTCCTCGGAAGGAAACACCCAGACAGCAGACTGTCTCTTAGTTTCAGGATCTTAACAATAAATCCAGCTTGCGTCACCCGTACGAATGTCGAACACATCATTTGAGTCACCTCCGTTAAATCTTTGAACCATTTCACGACATCAATCAACACGACGGAGTTTTTGGGCCTCTGTCAAATTACGAGGTATCCACTGGGCACAAAATAAGCTTCCTGACCGCTAAATGTTCATGGAGGATTTGTGCACTTGACTCATACCGATGCCTAAGCTTGTCCGAATCTGCTGATAAGTCACTCTTTTATCAGTCTCTATTAGGGCATGCAAAAACCGGGTTGTTTATAAAACCCGGTTTTTTTTGGGGTTTTTTGTTTAAGTACAAAAGCGGTGAAACTGGTTAAATCGGTTTTTTTCAATTTTTTAAAGAAATGAGAAATATGTTTGTAAAGAAATGAAAATGAAGAAGTTTAATAAAAATGTCATTTCTTTGGACTGAAATAAGCTGCAACTACTAAGTAACAATATAAAAAGTTTATTTTCTTTATAGATAACATAGAATAAAGCTTATTATTTAGGAAAATACAATATTCTTAAAAACTTAAGGTACGTAACATACAAAATTAGGAACATTTGGTAGGTACACAAAGGTCTATAATCACAGAATATTAAATAATAATTTAACCGTCTTAAAAACAAACAAGCAAAATCAACAGTACGTAAAACAGCGATCAAAATAATTATTTAAATATCGCATAAAATAGAAGTCTTATTCCTAAATTGCCAAAACAAAATGAATTCAGTCATTTATATAGATATAGATTAAAAATTAAAGTTACACAGCTTAACCAAATTACTATTTATTACTTTGATAGAATGACCGTAAGGATACAAGTGCATCAAGGGAATCATCATTTAGACTACTACGGATACCCGCTGACGAGGCTCTCTCTGATTCCACACTTGTTGGAGGTAGGTATAGAATTCAAAGCTTTATATACTTTTGTTAAGTGCTCTCCCATTTTTCCTCCACCGTCGTAAAGTGCCAATTCCACCCTGATTTTAGTTTTTAAATCATGTTCTGTACATGGGCTTGCACCAGAGGTATGTTGTTTGAGCGCCTTCTTTATTTCTTGTCCAAGTTGGTCCTTGTTGTTCCGTGAAATATTGACTACTGTATGGTCTACGTTTTCCTTTGTTGTCGTTGCCGTCGGTGTAGTAGTCGAAAAATGCTTATTTATAATGTTTACTGTGAAACTTCGAATTTGTCCGTTATCGAGGGCTATCGCGTTATTTACGCCATCCAAAAGATCCTTGTAGTATGTAGCTGGACTGTGCTATCTTTGTTCTATTCTTGACTCTAACGAATTTGCCAATTGAGTGCTGATGAAAGAGTAATCTTCTTGCAATTTTTTAAGCATACATTTTTTTTCTGCTACTGCTGTAATTAAATTAGCATCACGCTGGCGTACAGCTTCTACAGTAGCTTATATGACAGCTAAAGAACCAGCTAATTCAGCGAGAATCAGTAACTCTGCATCATTAAATTGAATATTAGACTTGAGATCTAAAACAAGCATACTATTTGCTTAAATGGATTCTCCCCATTGTAACTAGAATAAGTTATTTAAGTTGAAGCAATAAACTTTTTTTTTTATTAAAGCCTTCGATACAGCGTCTTTTATTTTGAAACCAAAAATCCGGTTTTTATATCCTAAAAAACCCGGGTTTCAAATCAGTCGGTTATCCAGTGTTATTTATGGCGGCCTTGTCTGCAACAGTTCAATACGCGTGAGAGTAGTGGGTAGCCACGCGGCCACGTCTTATGTTCCTGTAAAACAAGATGGCGGCCGTTGCGCGGCTACAACGCGCATATCTCTTATAGATTCCATTAATTTTGATGCCCCCGAGTCCACCTTTCACCCCCGTACCAAAGTCAGCTCATTAAATCCCCCCCCCGCACTGAACCCCGCACCTCAACAGCCCTTGCACCCCACCACGCCCGTAAAACATCCCTTGCACCGGACCCCGCACCTCAACAGCCATTGCACGGACTCTCGCTCCTCATGCTTCCGCCCCGCGCCCAGCCGAACATTACCGTTCGTTATTGTCGGGGACGGGCTACGGGAGCGGAAGATGCGGGCGCTGTTTGTTACTGCGTCGAGCAGTACCTATAAGTAATGCAAGATGGCGCAATTTTATTGCAATGGCGCTGCGCGTGTGTAAAGTGCAAATACGCAGAGCGCATGCTCGAAATCGATCGCCAGCATGAGCAGAATGACCAGGCCGCGCCAGTCTTCTTCGGTTCGGACTGGTGATCGGTCGTTCGGTAATTTATGTGTTGACTCGCATAAATTTCAATGGCCGGAATCGACTCCAGATAATTCTACTTCACTGTTTGGGACTTTGGTTGAGTGACTAATTTTCTCCGCTTCGGGCACTTCGTGCGTCGAAGTTTACAAGAGCAATTGCACAAAGGAATGTTTTGTTCAAAAATGAAATGAGATCAAATGTGTGATGCGTTGTGTACGTGTCTTTGCTCTTGATATAATTCGGTGAGAATGGTGCGAATTAATTCAAAATTTTCTAGAAAGTTCGTGGGAGTAGCGGGTGGGCCTGCTGAATGTTCCGGAAAACCAAGATGGCGGCTGATAGGCGGATAACGCAGTTGCAGCGCGTGTGCGGCATCGATCGCATGAAACCTTTACAGCGGAAATTTACTATCGCAGTCTTCTTCGGTTTGGCTAAGTGATCAGGAGTGGTTCAGGATCTCACGTGTCGATGTTCTTCAAAAGCAGATATGGGTCAATTTCAAATAAGATTGTCGTGAATTAAGATCTAATAAGATTAGTGTGTGATATTTTACCAACAGTGATTCCTTTTTTGTGATAACATAAGTTTTAGTGTGTTTATTTGCATTTTTAGTGAATGATTTTTCCTTTTTTTATTAAAAGTTCTTTATGTAATGTTTTGTGGTCATCTTATCTAACGCTAATACGTCTTTAATCGATCGTGTTAAGGTACCGACCGAGAAGCATCTTCGTTTATAACTTTGTAAGTATTTATAGCATAGAATAATTATAAATTCTTAATTTTGTGGTTCGGAATTGTGTGAACGGTGTAAGAAAAGTTTAAATCTGACAAGGGATATGGTCTGGGGGTCATTCAAGGTGGTCGCCAATAAACCGCGCATGCGTGTTAGTGTTCGAACCAAATCTTTTATGTGATTGGTACCTATGTATCTGGTTTTGACAACTTGATAAGTTAATATCTATAACAAAACAAATACTTGCCAATAAGTTTTACATTAATTTCAACCAACTAGTATTGGATTTAGGTTTTTTTATTTCGCGCGTTTTCTCTTAATACATCTGAATCTGTCATTGGCAGAATTGTCGACATTGGCATCATTGTCATAGAGAAAAATAAGATAGAAGAGAATTATGAAATACAAATAAGACAAATTGCATCTAACATCATTTAAGATCCCAAGTACCTTAGTAGTAGTTCAAGATGGCGGCCAACGTGTGTGCGTCGCAGTTGCATCACGCATGCGTAATATCGGTCGCTTATAGTTGTCAAAAAATAATAGGCCCGTTTTGACATTTAACTTGAATCGATTTATTGTCATAAAAATAATTATTGTTATAAAAACAACAAAGGATAGTGTTGTAGGGTGGGGGGTAATTTTTAATGGCCGCCGATTCGATGCTATCGCAACAAGCCTGTCCAAAAGGCACATGCGCATGCGTCTTAAATTGCGACCAAATACCGTTAGTTCAAGATGGCGGCCGATGTGTGCGTGCCGCACTGACGCAGCTGCATCACGCAGGCGTAGGCGGCCATTTGAAATTGCACACCTCTCGTCATCCGGTTTCATAACGGCCACCGATTCCATTGCAACACGTTTGTTCAAAGAACAGATCGCGCATGCGTCAGTATTCGATTCAAACCTCTTTGATAAGGTATAATAATTTGAATATTTAGTGTGACAACAAGATCATTTTAAAATAGTATAAATTGCGACAAAAATCTTTGAGCTTCGAATTCCCAAGTCCCGTTCAAGATGGCGGCCAACGTGCGTCGCAGCTGCAGCACACAGGCGTGAGCGGCCATTTGCAGTCGCCCACCTCTCATCCAGTCATTTCCAGTTCATAGTCAATCAACTCAGCCTATAGCAGTCCACTGCTGGACATAGACCGCTCCCAGGCTGCGCCATAACACCTCGTCCTCTGCCTTCCGCATTCAGTCTGTCCCAGCCACTTTTTTAAGGTCGTCGGTCCATCTAGCTGTGGGGCGCCCCCCACTACGCGTGCGCCGATACGCGGTCTCCACTCCGGTTCATATAGTGATCGGTAATTCGGTAGATCATGATCGGTACAATGCGTAATTAGACTAATGTGGAGGTGCGGAATCATTTGTGTGTGATGATGAAATTAAAACGTATTGTTTTTGGATGTAAATACATTAGTTTTTGTATATAGTAAAATCATATTATTAGAACACTCATGATTTTATCAATAGTGTTAAAGTGGCCGGGCGCAGCACTTTCTTTTACTATAATTTGAATTTAAAATAATAGTAAATTCTGGATTATGAGATAGGTGCCAGGAACGATAAAAAGTACAAAAGATAGTGTCAGTAGGGTTTTTTTTTAAATGGCTGCCCATGCCATTGTAACACGCTCCGTCTAAAGGGCAGACCGCGCATGCATCTAAAATTGCAACCAAAAAGCTTATAAGCTATTCGCAAGTACCGAGAGTACTAGATGGCGGCCAATATGCACGTGACGCAGCTGCATCACGCAGGCGTGAGCGGCCATTTGCAATCAAATTATCAAACACCCACCCGCCTCTCGCCCAGTCGACTCCGGTTCGTAGTAGTGATCAGTCGTTCGGTAATTCATGTGTCGGCTATAAGTGTTTCGATGGACTCCCAATACTTACTGACTTTGGAAGTGTTAAATGATTTGTGAGTGATATACGCGGTGTATGGTAGGAGGTACCTATGTATTTTTATTGCAATTATTGTGTGATGTGTCCAAAATAATGGAGTGTTTAACGAAATAGGAAGATTTTTAACGAAATGGGTGATATATTTATTATGAGCAAAACGTGGGGGTGCGGATAGTTCAAGATGGCCGCCGATGCTGCTGCACCACGCCGTTCCACGCCAGGCCGTGTTTAAACCACGCATGCGTCAGTGTTTTATCCGAATTTGTTTAAGCAGTCATAGTCTGACAATTTATAGATTACAATATCTATCTTCTTTCTTTATTTATAAAAGGAAAGCGCGACTGACTCGTCTATCAACACACACAGCTCAAACCATTGAACGGATTGTGCTGAAATTTGGCACACAGATAGTTATTATGACGTAGGCATCCGCTAAGAAGGGGTTTTTGGAAATTTTAAGGGGGTAAAAAGGGAGGATTTTGTTTGTATGAATAATCTTATTGCTTGAGTTAACTAACATGAAACATGCCACGAATACTCACTTAAGTAAATTATAAAGTTTGACATTTTTTGTTGTACTGAACTTCCCCCTACCCCTAACGTCACCACGTTTTATATATTACAATATTTTTTAAATCGTAATTTGGAATTTAGTATTTTGTGACTCGATTCACAATTCTAGCGAATTCACAAAGTTGTAAAAAGATTTTTATGTCATGTGGCACATCACTAGCAAGGGGATAGACTAGAAAATTTTTGAGGGTGTGGGAAGACACGGTCGCTTTTGTTTTTAACTAGATGGTAATGTCACTAATTTTGAATTTACAAGAACTGTAATACAATACACATCTAAATAAAATTAAAATTCAGCGACTACGACGTATACTTTTTTTTTTAATTTGTACTTGAATGTAAAATTTGGGTATTGTTTTAAAAAAACAATAAAAAGTCCATGAAAAAAAATCCACAGGGCATGAGAAGTGTTTAGGGGTCTGAAAGGATAGCAGATGACCCCATTTCAATTTGACACACGATGCACCAAACCTTTATATTCCCTTGAATAACTTAGAAAATCTTAATCGTTAATTTTTTTTTTCCCTCTATAGACATTTTTGCTTCTAGTTCGAAATGGCGCAATAATGTCGCAGGTTTGTTGATTTCCTTGTACTACTGAATAGTTAAGGAATCTAAAAATGTCATTAACTCGACATCGGCAATAAGGAAACCTCATCTTAAAAATTTAAAAGATAGAAAATTTCCTTACGACACTTAAAATTAAAATTTTCTTTAATATATTATAACCTACGTATAAACTAGAGATCCTGAGCAATACAAAAATGCATAATACCGCTATATACCCTTGAAGAACTTAGAAAATCGCCATTTACATCATTTATTTTATAAATAATATTTACATATAATATATAGATACGCTAACAGACTTAAAATAATAATCATGTATATAAAAAAAGAAAAAGGCAGAATCATAGACAATAAAAACCTTAGTAAATATCTTCTTCAATATTTTTTTTTTCCTCTATCGAAATTTTTGCTTTTAGCTCAAAATGGCGCAGGTTTTTTATTTCCAATCTAAAAATGTCATTAACTCGACATCGGCAGCTATCGGCAACAAGTAAATCTCCACTTGTAAATTAAAAAGACGGAAAATTTCCTTATGACACTTAAAAATTAAAAAAAATAATGAAAAATAAATATTTCTCATAAAAACATAACGTATTTGTAAACTAGAGACCCTGAGCAATCTAAAAATGTATAATACTTACATATTCCCTTGAAGAACTTCCATAATGAGTAATCTAAATAATATGAAATTATCGAAGTTTGGGTGTAATAAATAATATGAAATTATCGAAGTTTGGGTGTAATTTTATACACAACTGTTTTTTTTTTTACTATTATATCGGATAGCTCTATCATCACAGATTGTAAAACAATCATAATGGTACAATGGTAACACTACTATGGTCCGAACCATTTAGGAGATGGAAAAGACTGTTTGGTCCCATAGTGCGGCGCGACACCGGCTGAACAATTTCCATGAAATTTTCATATAAATTGTTCTACCGTGTTGCGCCGGCCTTACGAGCCTTTACGCTTTCACGCTAAAACATAGGCATACGGGTAAACCATGACTTCGATTAGGACATATAATACTGTCTATCCCAATATACCTACGGGATCGAGGCTTATGCGGGTGAAACCGCGTGACGCAGCTAGTATAATATAAACGGCACGTTAGGCTAATTGCGGCGAAGCGGCTCTTATGCTAGGAGTTTGCGATTAGCTTCTTGATTGCTGATCGAATCCGTTGTAGCTGTAACTGACAACGTTTCTGAAGATTTTGTTTTCACTGAATGTGATGTTTGTAACGTCTTCGATGTTGTTAAGATTATTATAGTGTTGTATCTATTGTTAACAGATATGTACGGCTCGCCAACGCACTCCAGCTTCGAGGTCTTGGATCCCCATGATCCCACTCTGAGTCGTCTTGCAACGCTTCTCTTCAAGCGTACTAATGAGTACTTGCAAGGTGAAATCGCTTGTGGCGGGGTAAGTGTTTATCCATTTTCAAATAAAATACCTGATCTTTTTAGGGTTCCGTACCTCAAAAAGAAAATACGGAACCCGTATAGGATCACTCACTTCGTTGGTCGTCTGTCTGTCAGTCAGCCAAGAACCTTATTCTCAGGAACGCGTCAAGGGATCAAGTTGAAATCAATATCAAATACTTAGGCCTACACTCCCTTGGAGCTCTTTTTTAGAGCTCCTAATCAAGCTTCTAAGTGAACACAATAAAAAAATACGGCGATTTACGCGACATATTTTGATACTCTCAAATAAATTAAAACCTATAGGGTACTTCCCGCTGACCTAGAATCATGAAATTTGGCAAGAAGCAAGGTCTCACAGCACAAGTAAACGGAAAAGTCCGAAAATCGATAATTTGTAGTTTTATCACATAAAAAAAGATTTTTTTTACGATTACAAACTTAAAAATGATGAACATGCTTTTCAACTATGTTAAGTTTGTTTTTGGGATAAATTCATCCCAACTACGGAACCCTTCATTGTGCGTGGTGCGACACGCACTTGGTCGGTTTTTTACTGCTGAGGTCACAATTTCTAGTATTGCACCAGAAAGCTAACAATACTTTTTGTGACGCGACCCTTGTGTGTTACTTAAAGCCTTTCACGGTCCGTAAATAATTAATAATTTATTTATCATATACGTGGGACACTCAGAAAGTTTTAAGAAACTGAAAAACCAACTTACCTATATGGATAAAATAATTTTATTAAATCTTTTCAAATAACTCTCCGCCAGCCTCTATACAAAGTTCAAGCGTCTGAATCAATTTTCGAAACACTTTTTCAAGTCCACCGCGGACACCTCTTCTACGGCCTTCTCGAACCCTGTTCCGCATCTTCCGGCGATGAAAACTATCCCTTTCACTTGATTTTTTATTTTAAGGATGAAAAAGGAGTCACACGGTGCCAGATCACGACTGTAAGGAGGGTGGCCCAAGACTTTGACCGGTGTAGTGTCCAGGAAGTCCCTTGTTTTGAGCGCTGAGTGCGCGGACGCGTTGTTGTGGCCAGTAGCCCGCGGAGCCCGGTGTTCGGTCGCTTGTTGATCATTGCAGTGAAAACTTCTGGCAGGCATTTCATAGTAAACCATTCGGCGTTGATGCTGCTTTGATTTTGTAATGGAATCGACACCAGATACCCCGTCAAAGTGAAGAAACTAGCGATCAAAATTATCCCTGCTCTTCTTGATTACTTCATTTTGGTAGGCTTTGGTTTGTTTTGAAACAGCCAAACTGTCGACTGACTCTTTGTTTCTGGTTCGTATTGTTAATCCAGGATTCGTCACCTGTCACAATGTCGTAAACGCGCCGAAACGAGCCTCTTTCAAATTTATTAATAAAGTCACGGCACCATTCCACACGGGCCTGCTTCTGAGCTTCGGTGAGGTTGTGCGGCGGCACCCAGCGTGAAACTATCCTTCTCACGCGAAGGCGTTCGTGTAGAATCTTGTGAACGCTTCCCGATCAAATCTGCAATATATGCCGAATCTCTTTGTACGTATTTCGCCTGTTTTTTTTATAAAACTTTGTGCCAAGTCTTCCCAAAACATTAACACTACAATAGTACCTACATGTCTTTTTCTAATAAAAAATTGTGCCAAGTCTTCCCAAAACATTAACAAACCAAAAATCAGTGTTAAATATAATGTTATAATTCTCATTTTTCTTTGTCCTTAGGACCATTACATGTTGCTGGAAGAGATAAATCGTACGGCTATTACCAAGTACACTGACTTGCGTAATCTAGCCGTTAACTTGAACAGGACGCTGTCGGAATATAATGATATATGTAAGTAATAGTTCATTTTAAATTGTACACACCATCTTTTTCCTTCCGCTAGCACACAGATTCACGTGGATGCAACCAAATGCGTCTGACCATCTTCAACGGCAACACTGAATAACTGTATTTTTTATCTGCTCAAACAGATGGCAGCACCATCAGGCCGCTACTTGCGCAAGTAGACGACATAGACGTGATGGTGGCTAAACTTGAGGAGAACGCTTATCGTCTGGATAGCTACACTAAGCAGCTCAAGACCCGCGTAAAGGACATGTACGACACCAAGTAAATGGTACCATAACTAGCAGCTTAAAATGTACCAAATTCTGAATCCAGTTCCAATTAATGAATTTTTAAACGGTAGTTGAAGGGTTCTATATAATGTTGCTATGTAGACGACTTTCTGCCTCAGGCGCCTACTCCCAGTGCGCGTCTGAGGGTTTTACTGTTTGGATTGCAAAAATTTTTACCATCGGAAAGATACACTTTAGTACCAAATCTTCTAAAAATGTAAAAATTAATCTTCTCTCGTGTCGACATGAGCGCGGCGTAAAGACCCTTTTGTCGTGGCGTAGACTTTGTTCTTGCATGAGCAACAACAAAGTCTACGCCAGGACAAAAAGGTCGTATTTTAAGGACTACACACACACCTTTCGAATTTGACATTAGGGCTGTTTTCTCCGTGGGACGTTTAGGTACTAAAGTATAGTCAACGTTCAAGACCCTTATAAAAAAAAAAAAATATGACATAAATTCATTTATTGGACTACGTTCACTATTTGACCTTGATGTTTTCGAACTAAAAGTAGATTAGGGAAGAACTTAGTTCTCTCATTAATATATTTTGTGTCTATGGCATAACAGCAACAGAAGGCAAGGCTCTAAGATTGAAAAGTTAGAAGAGAGGGTAAGACCCAGACTATGCGTGGCAAAATTTCAAAGCGTTGTATTCCTCGTATTTGAGTACCTTTTGATATTCGTAATAGTTTTGTACATTTTCAATACTTGGAATGCCGTAAAATGACACAGACGTAGGTTAGGACAACATCTCGACAGCTGCACGAAGCGTCGGAAGGCTCGATTTTAAAGACGTCGCACGTTGTGGGGCCTTGTACACTCGCGACTTCTGAAAAGCACATCTGTCTCTTTGATTCTCGGATATTAAATTTCCACGAGTTCATGAATATTCTCTACGGAAATATATATATAATACTGTTTTTCTGTTGTCTTTTAGTTTTTTCTGTATTTATCTCAGTTACTATCCACAGAAATGGGATTGCATTCTTGGGGCCTTATGTCTCATGTTGCTCGTCCTAATCTTAACGGTATTTAGCCACGTGTATCAATTTTATTGTATAACCATTTAATGTTAAGCTGATATTACTTCGTGCAGCATTGTTAAGGATTTATAGACGTGTTACTTTATGAATAATTGTTTAAATGTGCTTGATAACCGAAACACCACAAGTATTTAAAGGTAAATAAAACTATGGGCGGTTACGGTTTACCGATATATACCGCGTACTATATTGTAATATATTTCTGTATTTAAAGGATCGAACAATATGTAAGCAATTATAATAGGTGATATATAATAGACACCTATTATAACTGCTTTCATATCGTAACGTTTGAAACGTTTATCAAACGTATTATAGAGGAATATAGTTTGGCGCAAATAAACTTAAATAGTTAAAAACGATCACCCTTGGTCTGGATATTTCGAATATATCCGCGTTTTGCATAGCAGTTAAACAAAAAAATAAAAAAAATCATCAAATTATAATTAATGTAGGTATTTGAATAGGATAATAAGGCCTGCTTTTACCACAAGATATGTGAATGCGTTTTCGCGTTGAATTCGAATTCAAATCATCGTTCTATTTCTGCCGATCCTTTGAAGATGGCAGATACAGAGAGATGTTTGAGCTCTAAACGTATTAAGTGATTTGTGGTGCAAGTGGGCCTAACAGTTTAAGGGAAAAATATGTAAATATAAAGAAACCGAACAAAGAATAACTTTTATTAGATATAATTAGGGAAATATATTCGATTTATATCGAAATATACCTAATTATGTAAGATGTTAGAAGAAATGGGATGTATTGAAAGATTTCATTATTAAAGGAATAATAAATTTAAAATCGTAGTAGAACGTAATAGAGAGTATTAACGGCGTCTAGTAGGTATATAATTCAAGATGAATATAAGTTTAGGATAATAAATTATTAAGTACAATATAAACGTATACAAGCACATTCTAATTCACTTTGAACCGATATCATTCACGTTTTCAATATTGATTCATAGAACAATGAATACAGAAATATAATCATAACCTTATAGTCTTAACCTAAGGTATTAACTTATTATAAAAGGTTATGAAATTCCGTAACTTTTCACCGATATTGTAGTGTTATCGTATCGTCTGCTAGTTGTAAAACGTCTATTTTAAATATTGATAGGTACTGAAATTTCGAAAAAAAATTGTTCAGTACCTTCCACAATAAATACGCACACCACGGCACATTTAGCGGAACATACAAAAAAATGCCAAAATTTTAACAAATACGGTTTAATTTTAAAATCTAGGGCTTATACTTCATTTCTTATTTAAAAATTAAAATGAAATTACATTTAATATTTTTTGTGAAAAATTTACAATTTTTATTATTTAAGGTAACCAAGATAAGTTGATAAAGTTAATTAAAAAACAATGTTTTAAATAAAAAATATCCAAATTAATATCGCGTGTTTTCTCTACGTCCTCTTATTAAAGTTTCCACACGCCTAGACATGCGGAGAATTAAATTATATTGTTTCCTGCGATAGTCGCTGCGATTTCTCTACTACGGCGATTTGCAGCTCACCCTCATTGATAGGAGCTGGGATTCTGGATTATACTCTTCGTTTCAGCAGATCCCAGACGTGTCCTATCGAATTCATATCCGGTGATCTCGCCGGCCACTCCATAAGTGTGATATTCACATTATTAAGGTACGCTTGAGTTGAACGAGCAGTATGCGGCCGGGCATTATCCTGCATTAAACCAAAGTTGTCACCGATAAAGGGGGCAAAGGTACCACATTTTCTTCTAAAATGTATCTAATATAACGAGCTGCAGTCAAGACTTCCTCCATGGAACACCACCAGGTCCAGACGAGCTCCTAGAAATATCCCCCCCAAACATTGGTCCTCCACCATATGCCACTGTACTTTCAAAATTTATCTGATTATATCGTTCTCCTTTGCGTCTATATATTCTTTGCCATCCGTCAACTTGATTTAAAAGAATTCTGCACTCATCACTGAACAATATTTTACCCCATTGGTCCGTGGTCCAAATTAGATGGTCCCGAGCAAAAGTTAGTCTGTTTCTACGATATTATGTCTCAAATTTTGGAGCCTTTGCCAGCTTCTTCGAACCTTCATCGGACCGTACGCTCACTTACTGTGGCACCTCGAACTTCCTCAACCTCATTTCTGGCTTGGACGGCCGTTAGACGTGGGTACGTACGAAAAAGAATGAAACGATAACTCCCGCTCGAAGTAAGTCTTGTCTCGGTCTTCTCTCACAAAAGCATTAAGTCTCCCTGAATCGTTGGATACCTACTGCGATAAATTGTTGGAACAGGTCGGCAACAATTCTTGAGATTACTCTGTAGGTTTGATCATTTCTCCTTATCTCAAGTGACCTGGCAATCTCAGTTGCGCTTAAGTCGGGCATATCGAAATCCTAGACTTTTAAAAAGATTTAAAAGTAAAAAAAAAACAAATTGAAATGAATTTTAATGAAAATTTTACGAAATTTCAAACCAAAACCATAAAATGATGATTAAGGGAAATTAGCTCCAAATGATGTAAGTACGAATAAAATTAAAACAATCGCATAAAAGGTGACGTTCAATTGTTTCCTCAATTTGAAATAATTATTTCTAAAATAAAACGAAAACGAAACAACCACCCAGCAATGTTGCACAAACCAGTTTTTCGATTTTTTTTTATGTTCCGCTAAATTTGCCGGCGTGTGTACATGCAGCGATAGTACAATTTAGGTAAAGTACACAATTGGTAAATAGTAAATTAAGAATAATAAAAAAATGAGGTATCTGTCGTTCTTCCTACATTATTTAGTAAGTTTACAGTTTTGCTTTTAGCACCGAGGTGAAACCATTTTCGCTGCAATCGTAGTAATTAGTTGTAAGACTTTATGACGTCATGTAGTGGTCGCAATAGTCTAGTTATGGATAGGTATAGACATGTAGCGGTGGGAGGTTTCATTATATTTAGTATCGTTCTAATTCTGGTATTTTCGGATTTGAAAACACGTCTGCACCTTTCGAAAGTTTACATTCTTTTAAAATGCATTATTCTGTAGTGTATTCAGAATAATGCATTTTAAAAGATAAATAATAATAATAATAATAATTAATACTCTAAGCACGTCAGTCGTCATTAAAAACTTTGCTACTCGGGAAATTAATCAAACATTACACTCAAGCTCATCCCTTTGACTTGAACAACTTTGTTTATCTAGAACATTTAGGTAGACCTTGTGGTAGAGCCTAGCTGTAGCCTGCACAGGGCCGCAGCTCGTCGCTGGGCTAGCTCGAACCGGGAAGTACCACGCTCTCACAGACAACCGACGTGACGTGGCGACATTGTATTGCTGCGACACGTTCGTTCAGTGACGAGTACCGGAAGCCCATTCCGCTCCTCTCACAAACATCCCTACTCCCGGTGAAGCAACTAATCCAATTCCTAATCCAACATTGTCCGCTGGACGACCCTTTTTCATACGAAATCCCTTTACCCCCCTTTTTTTTTCTTTTTTTTTTTGGTGGGAAATTATCAAATAACTTCTCCCGCTCTGGGCGGAGCGGGAGGGCGTGTCAGACTTTTACTGACTAATACCCACCCGTGTTCCTTCATTTGCCTGTGTGCCAGGGCCACGGCATCCCTTTCGGACAAACTCGCAACCCTGGCAGGCATTGGCCCTAATGGACCCCGTCAATTCGTGCTGACGTCTCTGAGGCGCGCGTGGAACACAACGCGCCGTCGACCCGGGCCTGGTCCTTATCGGATGGCGAGCTACCCATCGCTCACCGTCCGCAAGCCCGCGCCTACGGTGGTTGGAAATCGGCTTGCGACACCCGACGCCCAGGGCGTCTCCTGCGGCGACAAGGGGCGTGAGGGCGCGAACCCTGCCTCTCCCTCACGCGTTCCGCCTTCTCCTTCGCGAGCATTACTGCTTCGCAGAAGGAGGTGATGGCCTCCCATGCATTCTCGCTCCGAACCAGGGCCGGACGCGAGAGAATCGCCTCCGTGAGGACACGGCGGTGCTCCGCCCAAGCCGGGCAGACCTCCACCGTATGCTCCACCGTGTCCTCCGGGCGATCCACACAGTGGTGACACCCGGGCGTTTCCTCCCGCTTTATCCTGAACAGGAACCTCCCGAAACATCCATGTCCGGTGAGGATCTGCGTCAGGCGGAAGGTGAGGACGCCGTGGCGCCTCTCTAGCCACTCCTCAAAGAGGGGACTTATCGCCGCAATAGTGGCGTGCCCAGCGCTGGGTTGCGACAATCGCACTCTCCATGTCGCCATGAGATCTCGCCCGAGCTCTGTCCGCTGTGCCGTGATTTCTCGCGGCAGCGGAGTTTCGCCATCCCGTAACCCCTGCGCTGCTTATTTGTGAAAAGTGGAATCCGTTTATTCTATAGTACTGGCTTCCCATGGTGCATGATTTGAAAAGACTAAAAAATATACAATGTTATGTTTGTTCATAGAACTGAAAAAGACAGCATATAATGTCAGGTCTTTTTTTATGTCTGATGGGCTGGCTATAGTCTTTCGACCATACCGCCTAGTCTTTAATGGCAGGTAGGTGGTAAAATCTGTTTAATATTTTTGACACCTACGTGGTCGTTTGGAAATAAAATTTGCGTGCAAATCCGTGTAATCGCGGAGACATTCCCCAAATAGACTGGTCCTCCACCATTTCTTTCCGTAATTTAATCTGTCGGGTGGAGTTTAGATTGGCTTCCCACCGCTCACACTTATTTTATTTAATGTTACGTATATTATTATAATGATACGTTTTCAGTTTGTTTAGTAAGTATCTTAGCTGGATAGCTTATATTTAACTGGCGAGATTTTGGAGTACAGCTAAAGGGGCATATTATTGTAGTGTCTATAGTCCTTGAAGGTAAGTTAGCACACCCTTCGGGGTAATAAGACCGTGTATTTAAACTACGTCATTACGTCACCCAAACTCGTTTTATTAGTTTAGGTATATATATGTATGGCTAATACTAGATATAGCGTTTTTCAGTAGATAATTGCAAAATTTGGCTGCAGTTACGATTTTTTATCTCCATGATTTTATTAAGAGCCACGAAATTAAATATTTTTATGTCCGAAAAACTTTGTAGCGGTTTTTAAAAACTCATCTAACATTATTTCTAAATGCCTTCTTTTAACACTATAACTGTGTAACGCTGATTACTGTCACGAATCACTTCCTTTAAACTCTTGAGATAATATATTCTAAATGACAGAAACACGAAATTTTTAATCGCCACTCCCATCACAGGACACGTAAAAAAATTGCAATGGAATTTTAACAGCTCGGCCCTGATAAGTTTGACATGTTTTTCATCATCAGCTTTGGACCCGCTGGTGAATTTAGGTATCTCCTGTTCGTCCCATGCATCCGTGATCTGTTAGTTTCAAGGTGTTATCCGCCAACCTTTGCAGGTCAACCATCCCCATGTGCACGCTGTTCAAATCAAAACTCAGTTATTCAAATAAGGCCAAAAATCAAGAATTTTTGAACGTCAAAATTACATAAGATTGTGTTCCAAACGCACTTTCCTACAGCCTCACGTCAAGTATCTTGTCCACCTCCATTACCAAGCCGCTCCACGTAGTCCACCTTCTTGTACCTAGTTCTTTGTCAGATCTGTGAATCACTCTTTCGATGGAAACATCTCATTACTACGTAGGTAATTTTTATAAATTAAATTCTCTATTCAATGCTTTGCAGAAATTTACTGAAAATTCATTAGGTTAGTTCTCTAGTTCTAAACGAATATTTTTTCTTTAATAAAATATGTATGTAGGTTCTAACCACGCTCCTTCACTCCATCCGGGTGAAGAGATGCTGGTCACAAAAACTCGTCGCAAGATAGCAGTAATAGGCAGGTAGGCGTAACGTATCCCCTTGAGGGATCGAACAGCCTACCAGTAAGATGTAAAATAAATTATATATGTAGGTATCATGAAGAGTCATAATTAAAAAAAAAAAATTTAGAGAAGTATGAACGGTTTATCAACACGGACAATTTATTTAAGTATGTATTAACTAGTAGGTTTAGTAATCGTTCGTTTTCGTCAGAATCGTGTCGTTGTTTAGGTTAAATACTTGTTTATTTAATGAATATTAATTAAATTATGATATATTCATGAAATATTTATTATCTATTTAGAATAGTACATTAATAGCATAAGCATTATTGTTCCCACTGCTGGGACACAGGCTTCTTCTTTCGTACGTTTATAACTTTGCTGTAATCCAAATATTTAACGAGTATGTTTATAAACGTTAATGAAATCTATTTAGTGTATGGTCTATAACGTAGGTGAAATTTAACCTTAGTATTTATTTTACGTACGTTTATAACGTTGATGTAACCTAAAGTATGAAGTGTTTACGTTTAAAATATTTAGGAAACAACTTTGTTTTTTATGAAACCAACAACTTGCGGTTTCGATTGTATTTCGAAAAATTATAGACACTTAGGCAGCGTAAAGCAAATGTTAGTCTTTTAATTATCATATTTAATACATTAATTTCATATTTAATATTGCATGTATTTATTAATGCTTCAAGGCTAGGTTGGTAATTTAACTGTAATTGTACATCTCTTAAATGTGCTTGCATTTTGTGTACTTTGTAGTTCTTAAAAAATATAACGGAAGTATATTTTTCTATTAAGAAATAGGTACGTATAATTGCCTTGCTAGTTCATCCGCGACGGGGTGTATATGTAGATGCTATCTTTGCTCTATCGATATATAGGGCATTAGAGGGTAGGCTGAAAGGTAGCCTACTGGTAAGAACAATGTAAATCATTCAATAAAAAAGATGTCTTGCGCGATAATAAAGTAGTTTTTGTAGGATAAACGATCTTCCGATAGCAATTCGGAATCGGTAAGTGTAAACAACTTATTTGTGGTTTAGTGTTAGAGTAATAGTAAATAAGATAGTTATAATTTATTTACGTGTGTATACTTATAACTGATTGTTTATTTTTTTACTTTGATACCAAAAGAGTCATTACCTTACGTGTCTAGTGTACCGTTAATTTGCATTCTTTTACATTTTTATAATAAGTTAAAACCTACATTAAGAACATGTTTTGGTTGACAACTTGTCGGTGCATATAAATTCCTGGTTGATGGGTTTGTTTGAAAGAAATAACTTCGTTTGATGGTGCCAACGCCAGCAATTTGTAAATTTGAATGAAAAAAAAACCTTAATAAATACTTATACTTTAATGTCACTATTTCAAACTACAATTATTTTTGGCGAGCAAAATAATACAACATGGAACAAGAAGTCGGTTTAAAATAGGGGTATTGCCCCATCCTTTTAATATTATTCATTTTATTAAATTAATTTTACATACTAATTCAATAAACATACATACAAAAAACATCTCGCCTGTAATGCCCGAAGGGTTAAGTAGAGGTAAATCTATCTACACATTTCGCCAGTAAGTAATGGGGGCGAGCCTATTGCCATCACCTGGGCACAAATCCAGGATTCGGGCGGATACTGAGCAATTCCTAATGGAAAAACCCAAATCGAACCCAGGACCTCATGCTGAGTAGTAATCGCTTGCGACCACTTTTAAAATAATATAACGGAAATATATTTTTCTATTTATAATTAAGTAGTTATAGTTTTGCCATGCTCATTCATCCCTGATGGACAGATGCTGGCTAATCCTGCGAAAAATAGTGCATTAGTAGGTAGGCTCAACGGTAGACCCCCTGAGGTACCGAGCGGCCTACTGGTAAGGTATATTTAAATATATTACATAACTCGGATGGCTTAAGAGAGTATTGTTTTGTGTAGTGTATATTCAATAAAGAGTCTAGTACAAGTAGATGTAAAAATAACAGAAAAAGTTTACATTGTGCGATATAAAAGTAGTTTATTCAGACCAAGAGTTGGAATCCGGCAGCTGCCGTTTTTAGAATAATCACGTATTTATGTTACTGATCTATTGTTGAGTCCGACTGAATTTCGTTTTCTGTTTTCGGCAAAAATATCCAGTTTCGCCCATTTTCGTTGTCGGGCGATTTGTTTTGATTATTTTCGGTTGTGGGCGAAAAAATTAAATTCCGGTAAATCAACAATAATTTTTTCAGATAATATTTTTTCAATAATTACAGCAAATAATAGTACAATATCTGAGAAATGGCAGTAACATTGCTTTTTCGCGCTTAAAATATCAGATCGTTTATTAACAATTACGTCTTGGACAAATTATTAAGATTTTATTACAAAAACCTATCGACAACAAAACAATTGTTTTCTCGATTTCGGTTTTCAGCGTAAATGCAAAAAGCAATTTAGTTATCGTAATCGGCCGAATGACAATATTTTCGGTCGGATTCTAATAAATAGGAATATTTCTTCATTATTAACTTACATAGGTATGTAGGTAAGTATGTAACTGAGTGTTTTATTTACGTGTGTATCTAAATCTTTTAAAAAGGTTGTTATTTTCCATTATTTAAGTTTCGGGGTTACGTTATTTTGTCCTACGGTTACATTTGTATCAAACAATTCGTTTACGTTTATAAAGATTCGATTGTTTACGTTTATTTATAACATTTCAAGTTTGCGTTGAAACTTAAAATTAAAACTATCGCCCTGACCATGCTTCGCACCTTTCGGCCTAGTCGGCCATCTGTTCTTCGAGCAATGTAAGTACCCCGCTCACTGCCCGTTTGGCAATTGTTTGGCCTATGTCGATGGCTTTTAATTCACCCTGGGTATCGCTTCATCTCTCATGGGATCACGCAGGGGAACTTAACATAGTCCTCTTAATGCATTGTATTCGCATTGTATTACCCTTGGTGGTGAGTGGTTTCTGTTTATTTTGTTCTAAGTAAGTATTTATATAGTTAAGTAAGTGTTTTTAAATAATATAATGGAACGAATAAAATTCTATATTGATAGCTAGGTATACCAGAAGCGGTCTTTCATCCTTAGAGGGATGAAAAGAAGTGGGTATAGGTCGTAGGTATGACATAAGTAGGTAAGCTAGAGTAGACCCCTGAAGGAGTACATACCTTACTTGAAAGAAAGAAATATATTTTTAGTAATTAGGTATCGATAACTTAGGTCACGAAGATAGAATTAGGTTGTTAGCTTATCAGTAAGATTATGCTCGAAATAAGTAGATGTTACTCCGTTTGCAATATCCTCTTTAGTTGTTGGTTAGTACGTACTGGTAGTACCGTTAAGGTTTTCAGTTTTTATGGCTTTTCTATTTTATTCTCTTGTTAAAATAAGCAGTGTTTTTGATAAAATCAGCTTTGGGTAAGATCTTGTTATATGCGTTTCATTCAGTTTATATTTGATATATTAGGTATGTGTATTTGGCGCCTATACTCTATCTATTGGTGAAGAGCAGCCGGATATTGCTCCATAAAATATGCAATATTAGGTGTAATTACTGATAATTAACTCTAGGTCTTCCCGCGACTTTGCGTTACAAATTTCCAGCCCCTATTTCTGCCCGTTACTGGTTCATTATTTATTACAATTAATTATTATTTTCATGTCTTCATAATAAGTACAATTTTTTATAAAAAAAATCATCCTCTCTTGACACATCATACCGTCTGTAATAATTTAAAACCGAAAAGGCAAATACTATTTTTAACGGATTCCACTTATAACATAACGGAATTACATAATTATATACTATCCCTGCTCTATTTAGAATTGATTACTTTACTAAGTAACTAGTCTCGCGTCTCGCCGTGCCACGATATCGCCGTGTGGAGATAGCTCCATACAGTTGTCTGTCAGTTTCTTCTTTAGTCAATAAAATAGGAAAAAAGATATATTTTTATATATTGGTAGGTAAGTATAGACATGAAAGAGTTAAATAGGTACCTTATTTGTTGGTGAGTTAGCTAGATAATTATTAGAAATAAGTATGATCTTGTTCATTTACAATGAAGATTGGGGCAACCGAGAAAACCTATAAGAATAGTTATTGTAAGTAGTCTGGTGCCAGACATAAACAAACCCCTTAAACCCCTTTATTTATAAACTTTACTTAAAGTTAAGTAATGATTAGCGATTGTTTAACCATACATTTTTAACGTTTAAACGTCTCTTAACTTTAATCATCGTTTATAAATAAACCCCATTATGTTTCATTAAGAATTTAGTTATTCTTTCTGAATAGGTTCTTTTAATAGTTTGATAACATTGTGTTATAGTTAAACGATTTTGATAAATACCTTTTTAAAATGCTCTATTTTTGTTTTGTTACTGAACTTATGAGCATTGTTCTTTACTCGACATTGCTCGTCGGTGGACGAAAGAAAAATTGGTTTTCAAAATTGTCAGTTAGCATTATTCGGTAAAAGTATTTTCCATTATTTTAAAAACTGTTTTTATTTTTCATTAACTATTTATATATTTATAAGCTAACTAGTAAGTTGTACATTTCGACCACGAGAAATGTGGAAGCGAAAATAGTCTTTATACTACTTAATAGGTATCTAATAATAGATAGTCTTACATAAAGATTTAGAATTTAGTTATGCCTTTATAGGTTCTTTTAACAGTTTGATAACATTGTGAAATGTTAATTTTTTAAAATAAAATACTTCTTTAAAACTGCTCTATTTATGTTTTGTTACTGTACTTATGAGCATTGTTCTTTACTCGACAACGCTCGTCGGTGGACGAAAGAATAAGATTCAAAGTAGGAGTACAATACCGTTTCGTTTGCAAAATTATCAGTTAGCAATATTCGGCAAATGTATTTTCCATTCTTTTAAAAACGGTTTTTTATCATTAAATATATAAATTATATTAAATATAATATATTTAACAGCTAACTTGTAAGTTGTATATTTGTGACCACGAGGAATACGAAAGCAAATATAACGTCTTTATAATATACTAAATAGGTAACAATAGATAGTGTTCCATAAAGGTCTACAATAGTAAACTGAAAAAAAATATTATATAATGAAAAATTTATATTGAAGTGAAATTAGCCAATCTAATTAATAAATTTACATATAATAATAACATCGCTATACGTATCAGGTATACATGAAACTTATATTCAAAATCAGTCAAACCATCGGCAGAACAACGAATTAAATATTTATCGAATGCTTATTTTATTAATTAAATTATAGTTTACAGTTATCATTACATATTTGAATAATGATCATCTAGTTTCATTTCAATGTATGTAATAATCTTAAATAAGTTGTAAGTTGTAGGTACATTATGCGCAGAATGGCCATCGTTTTGTTATTAGTTAGGAAAAAAGTTTCAATAGGCTATAGAATAAGTACCTACATACTTCGGAATATATGATCATCTTATATATATCTTGGGAGATGCGATGTTCTTCTCATGAATAGATGTATCGTCAAATAAGTATATCAATATATTCGGAGTCGCGGATGTTTTCCTTGAACATAATATCGGAATATAAGTATATCGGGCCTTAAGTACCTACCTATTTATATATTCGGAGATAGGATTTTCTCCTCTAAAGTACAAGTACCTCTGTATATCGGATAATAAGTATAAAAGGAATAATTATGTATCTTCGGAAATGCGAAATTCTTCTCGAAAAATATCGTATATAAGTCATAATAGCCATCTTCGGAGATGCTGTTTTTCTCATGAATGTATCATGTAATAAGTACATAAGGCATTTAATATTTATATATTCGGAGTGGCGATGTTCTTCTAGTAAATGTATCGTATAATACGTATATAAGGCATACTTAAATATCTTTTTGGATGCCATTTTTCTCAGGAATGTATTGTGTAATAAATATATAACTTAATATAAGGCATTTTATATTTACATATTTTATATATTCGGAGTAGCGACTTTCTTCTAGTAAATGTTGACGTAAAACAAGTATATAAGGCATATTATTTTCCCGGATGCCATGTTTTTCTCAGGAATGTATTGTGTAATAAGTATATAAAGCGTTTTATTATATTCATGTCTTCGAAGATGCGATATTATCCAGATATTGATATTGGGGTGCCCATGGGTAAATTATACATTATATGATTCGAAATTGGTGTCTGGTTATCAAGCATATAAGCAAGTTTATTTTCGTAACTTTTTTCATAATATTGATGTATATGATATTATTATAATCACAGTAGTAAAACCACACGATATTGGGAAATATGTATCAAGATAGAAGAGATACTTAATCCAAATTTTATTGTAATTGCGAAACATCTTGATGTTCTAAGTGTTTTAAAAATGTATCTTATAGATGTTTTATGTACATTACATGTTGCATTGATGTGTATAACTTCACTTTCACTGGATAAACGTAATACTACGTAATAACTCACTGTAGCCGAGTTTTAAGTAGTCAGAATAATATCAGTGACTTCTTTAAAGAAAAATCTTTCTCGTAGAGGTGACATGCTCATCTCCCTATATTTATAATATGAACAGTATATTTAATGTATTTAACAGTGTATTAAATTATATATCACATAGTGAAAGTGTGCACAAAACTTGATGTGACATCTTTAGATTGCGAATGCCTACAAAAAAATCTTCTGACTTCGTCAAATCTTAGAGACAAAAATCACGTTCTTTGAGAAAATTGTAAAATCATACAATTATTAAACAAATGCTAAAGCGTGTTAAAAAATGAGTTGTTCTTGAGGTGCATAATGTGAACAACCTCTTTTTCGGGAAAAAAAATGTAAAACATTATTACCGAGGTTAGGCGTTAAAAATGTAATGAACATCTTTTGAAAGAAATAAAGTCAAAAATGTATATTGAAGTCTGATCAATATTTTCCCTGTGAGATGTCAACAACTAAAAAAACAGTTTCCAAAGGTTCCGAGTGATTAAAGTTATAATCAGAATCCTCAAAAATGTTTTTGTTGCTCTCCAGATGCGATTTTTGATCAAACTAGGTATGATGTCTTGGAAAAGTTTCATATTAAAAATGTGAACTATGTCTGAAAATTATGTTAAAAAATACTTTTGTATGTTAGTGTAAGCCCTTCCTTTCTGAGGATGTCTATGGACTGCGTTATATTTAAATTCCCTTAAATGGGATATACTTTATATGTATGCTACTCTGTCTTGGAATACTGTGTATTGAAAATTATCTATTTCTGAAATAAACTATATTGCTGTAAAAAACGTTTTTTTAATTTAACTCCTAAGTAGATACCCTATTTGCTCTCATACACACATCACCACTAATTTAAATATACATTGATACGTGCATACATCTTTATTATACCCTAGCTACGTCCTCGAGATTATACCGAAACCGAACTGCTCGTTCGGGATGAGGCTCTTTGCCTCGACGTAGTCCTTGAGCCGCTTATAAATAAAAGCCGCTCGTAGATTTAGCCGAGGACATTGAGAAGACTGATGGGGCGGTAACTCGTGGGCTCAGACGTTGAGATACCGATAGCTTGCCTGACTTAGGGATACCGATAACAGTGGCCTCTTTTCACGCTTGCGGAAAGTTGTTGTTTCTCAAGGCGCCATTGAAGATGGCGGTCATGAGCATAATGAGAGGAGCGGGGAGGAGTTTGTATACCTTATTGGTGATACCGTCCGAACCGGGGGCTTTTCAAGCGTGGAGCCCTTTTATGACGTCATGGACGTCGTCTGGAGTGACGGGATGCAGAGGATCATCAGGGTCTTTCACAAGTAGGAGGGAAGCTCTACGTTCGACTCAACAACCTTGTCAAGGTTGGCTTGGTATTCAGCATTGTGTCGGGGTTGTCAAAAGCGACGCTCTTGCGGGTAGGATGAAAAGAGGCATAGAGACCTCTTCGGAGGAGCGTAACTTCCTCTGTAGCTGCCAGAAGGCTTGGTGAGTGCGCTCAAGTTCGCCCAGCATCTCGTTCCAGCCAGCCCTCAGTACGCAGCTCCACTATGCGTTTTTTTACAGCACGCTGTAGATTGCTTATGTGGGCTTTGTTTGCGTCACATGGAAAGGAGTTGTAGGCAGGACTGGCTGCGTTTTTATCGGTTATCAGTTCACGCATGTCATTCGGTTATTTCCAGCAATGGTCGTCCATCGCCGGTACTTCCCGCGAACAATCCGTTAATACGGATAGTACGTGTTCTGTAAACAAGGTAATCGTGCCGTTCGTGTCCGTGACTGACACTGTGGTCGGGGATGGAGACCAGCTGAAGTGACGTGGTGGATTTTAGTTTTCCCTTACTTTCCTCCAGTCGGTTATCACTTGGGTCGGAGGCGGCTGGTTGGGATCGGGTGGGCCCGAGTGGCCCACTGGCCATGCATGACCACTGGACTGTGGTCAGAGTTGAGCTCGTGTAGCGTCTCGATGGATTGCAAACGGAGGTTTACATTTTTGCGCAGCGCTTAATCGAGTGCGTTGGGAAGTTGGTTGGGATCGCTACGGAAATGAGTGAGATTCATCGGAGCGATGACATCGAAGTTGAGGGTGGCACCTAGGTTGAACACGATCCTACCTCTGGTAGAAGACGTGTGGCTGTTCCAAGCGGGATTTTTGGCATTGAGGTTTCCCGCCAAAATGATTAAGTCACTCATACCGAAATACCGAAGAGGATATTCAGGTCCTTAGTGAGAAAGATGGGATCCTCCGCACAATTAGTAGGTAGGATATAAGCGGAGATGATGGTGATTGGTGGATGACCAGTCATGCTGAGCCGACACAGAGAGATCTCCATGTGAGAGAGGAGGAGAGGAGGTGGATCTAAGGGGATGCTGTACAATGCCTTTCTGTAGTGAACAAGGGTACCGCCCTTGTGACAACGAGACCTATCGTTGCGAACAATTGTATAGTTACTTAACACCCCTTTAGAGCGAAAAGTCAAAAAGTCAAAAATGACCAAAATGAGATACGAGGCCTCAAAGAAAAAAAAAAGAAAAAAAATCGTAACTGTTATTTGATTCAGGCGTGTTAATCTATATATATGTTACGGCTAATACCCGAAGTGCGGCTACACCTAGTTTTAGCCGGTTAGAACTAGGTGTAGCCACTTACTCTTGGTTAAACCTAGTACGAGCCGATTGTTTTCGGGTAAAACTAGGTCTAGCCTTCATCATGTCGGTTACAACTAGGTCCAGCCATTCCCTGTTGGATAAAACTAGGTCTATCCGATATCATTCCGGCTAGAACTAGGTCCAGACAATCCCTGTTGGATAAAACTTACATGCGTGTCCCGCCAAGCCTTCCGCCCCGCGTCACACTCATGACTCACAGCATCTGCAGCAGCGGCGCGGGGTGGAGGGCATAGCGAGGCACGCGCCTGTGCAAAGTCATCTACTGTTATTGAATCATTTGGGTTAGGTTAAGTTAGAACAGTAACCATAAACAAGCGAAAGCGAGCGTGCCGCGGCAGCGGCCGCCGAGCGCCAGATCCCCTCTATTGTTGGTAAATTCAGTTACCAAAATATAAATCACACTTTTATAAAGTAAACTTGTTTGTATCTAGTTTTATCCAACAGGGAATGGCTGGACCTAGTTGTAGCCGGCATGATGAAGGCTTGACCTAGTTTTACCCGAAAACAATCGGCTCGTACTAGGTTTAACCAAGAGTAAGTGGCTACACCTAATTCTAACCGGCTAAAACTAGGTGTAGCCGCACTTCGGGTATTAGCCGTAACATATATAAAATTCAAAGTCCTGACTGACTGACTGATATATCAACGCACAGCCTAAACCGCTGATCCTAGAAACATGAAATTTGGAGGGTGTGTTCTTTGTGAAGAGTAGGTATCCACTAAGAAAGGGTTTTTCGAAATTCCTCCCCTAAGAGGGTGAAATAGGGGATGGAAGTTTATATGAAAGTTCATCAGTTTTGAAGTTAGGATCTTCAAATTTGGTGTATAGGCTGACGATTGAAAATTAATTTACACGTGTCTCAGCGTTTTTGATAACTCTACCCCCGAAGGGTTAAAAAGGGGGATGAAGTTGTGTTTCAAAGTCCTTAATTTTCGAAGTAAAAAACACAAAATATATTATCTAGGGTTATGGTTGGAAGCTAATGCAATGGTGCTGTTAGAATTTCAACCCTTAAGGGGTGAAAAAGGGGATAAAATTTTATTTTTAATGAAATTTCTTTTTAAGTTATAATCACTAATACTTCGGCTTATGGTTGGAAACTAACAACGCAAATCGTTGTCGAAAAGGGGGATGTAGTTGTTCATTCGCAAAATTTTGTATTCAAGTAAAAATGCACAGATAGTTATTATGACGAAGGCATTCGCTAAGAAGGGGTTTTTGGAAATTCGACCTTTCAGGGGGTGAAAAGGGTGGATTTTGTTTGTGTGAAAAATCGTATGCCTTGTGTTAATAAACTTGAAACTTGGTAAAAATACTCACCTAAGTAAATTATAAAGTTTTCCATTTTTTGTTTTTCTAAACTTCACCTAAAAGGGGATTGAGGGATGTTAAAGTTTGTATAGCAGAATTTTAACGCGCGGTCCGATTAACTCGAAACTCAGTATTTATACTTTACAACCGAAAATAAAGAATAGATCTTATCAGGGTTTTTCGAAAATCTACCCCTAACGGGGTGAAAAAAGGAAACTGACTGACTGGTCTATTAACACACAGCTTAAACCACTAAACGGATTGGGCTGAAATTTGGCACAAGAAGGGGTTTTCTGGAACTTTGACCCTTAAGGGGGTGAAAAGCGGGGATTTTTTATATGAAAAATCTTTTTGCTTGAGTTAATAAACTTGAAACTTGGCACGCATACTCGTACTCACCTAAGTAAATTATAAAGTTTCTCATTTTTTGTTTTTCTAAACTTCCCTCTAAAGGAAGGATTGGGGGAAATTTGGCATGAATTATAACGTGCGATCCGATTAACTTGAAACTCAGTATTTATACTTAAAACCAAAAATAAAGAATAACGCCCTTTATTGTTTTTTGTTTTATTTCAACCCACAAGGGGGTGAAAAGGGGGATGACTTTTTGAATTGAAGTTGTTCATTCGCAAAATTTTGTATTCAAGTAAAAGTAATATAAGTACACGTGTACCGTTTCGGATTTGGGGATGTCAAAGTTTGTAGAGAAGAATTTTAACGTGCGGTCCGATTAACTCGAAACTCAGTATTTATACTTAGAAACAAAAATTAAGACTAAAATGTATCAAAGTTTTTCAAAAATTTAACCCTTTTTTTGGCGGGTAATTATCAAATAACTTCTCCCGCTCTGGGTGGAGCGGCCCTCCCGCCGTGTCAGACTTTTACTGACTTAAACCCACCCATGTTCCTTCATTAGCTTGTGTGCCAGGGCCATGATATCCTTTTCGGACAAACTCGCAACCCTGGCAGCCATTGGCCCTAACAGACTCCATCAGTTGGTGCTGACATCTCTTTGAGGCGCGCATGGAACATAACGAGCCGTCGACCCGGGCCTGGTCCTTATCGGACGGCGAGCTACCCATCGCTCACCATCCGCAAGCCCGCGCCTACTGTGGCCGAGAATCGGCCTGCGACTTTCGACGCCCGGGGCGTCTCCCGCGGCGACTAAGGGCGTGAGGGCACGTATTTTGTCTCTCCCTTACGCATTCCACCTCCTCCTTCATGAGCATTACTGCTTCACAGAAGGAGGTGACGGACTCCCATGAACTCTCGCTCCAAACCATGGCTTGAACCAGGCCCGGACCGACGAGAGATCGCCGCCACCGATCGCTTCCGTGAGGACATAGTGGTGCTCCGCCCAAGCCGGGCAGACCTCTACTGTATGCTCCACCATGTTCTCCGGGCGATCCACACAGTGGTGACACCCGGGCGTTTCCTCCCGCTTTATCCTGAACAGAAACCCGTGGATATAACAGAATGCCGTGGCGCCTCTCTAGCCACTTCTCAAAGACCTATCGCCACAATTGTAGCATACCGAGAAATTGACCCCTAACGGGGTGAAAAGGGGTAGTCAATTTGACAAGGGAGAATTTAACTGCGTGGCTTGATTAACTCTAAATTATGACGTAAGCATCTGATAAGAAGGGGTTTTGGGAATTCGACTTTTGAGGGGGTGAAACGGGGGGATTTTGTTTGTATGAAAAATCTTATTCCTTGAGTTAATAAACCTAAAACTAGGCACGAATACTAACCTTAGTAAATTATAATTTTCTGTTTTTTTAAACTACCCCCTAAAACGGGTTTTGGGGATGTCAAAGTTTGTATAGAAGAATTTTAACGCGAGCTCCGATTAACTCGAAACTCGGTATTTTATATAAAGGTACCTAATGCTCACAAAATATAAAGCCTGACGTGTTTGGGTATATTCAAATGTAACCCTTACGGGGCAAAAGGAGGTAATTAAGTTTTTAGGGAAGGATTTTACTGCGCGTCTTGATAAACTGCAAAGTAATTGAATAAAACATGATTTAATATTTTTCAAAAATAAAATCCTATCGGGGTGAAAAGGGACACAGTTTATATCAAAATTATGTTTCCTTTAATCAATAAACTTGAAAATTGAACCGCATATTTTCTTAATAAATAAGACAACCATAAACATAAATTTTCGAAAACAACCTTTTAAACGGGGTGTTGAATTTTGTGGGGGAAAATTATTGTATGGAAAGATTTTAACGCGCGGTTCGATTTACTTGAAACTCGGTATTTATATTTACGATCGGAAATAAACGAAAAGGTTTAAGGTGATACGTAAAAAATAAATCATCGGCAATAAGAAAGTGACAGAGTCAATTACTTCCGAAAAAAAGAGAGCGAAAAAAAGAGAGCGAAAAAAAGAGAGCGAAAAAAAGAGAGCGCAATAATGCGCTGGAACCAAAATACAACAACGTTATGGCGCCAAACCAAATAAAAATTGTTTAATAATAAATTAAGCTATCTATAAAAAATATTTTCAGCCAGAGTTTTCAGTTATCTAATACGCTCATTTTGAATGCAATTTCGCAATGAAATTACTGAGGATTCTAGAATTACAGGAAATATATGAAAAAATAGAGGTCTTTTCGGAAATAAATTATATCGAGGAAATTTAACTCAATTGCATTTTCCTTCAGTCAGACTATTAATCAAATAGTCAGTTAACATATATTCAAAAATTAAAGCCATACATGCTGTAATAGTGAAGTAAATGGATACGAAAAAGCCCACAATTTTTTTTGGTATCGCCTTAACAGGGTTGTCAAAAAATCTAAAAGAGGTAGTCAATTTTAGAGGGGATGATGTTGTGTTTCGGATTGGCACAAAAATGGCTGAACGGATTTAGATGAAATTAGGTAACATACATATAGTTTGTAATCTGCATTAACACATACTCTACACGTACTTCTATACATACATATTCCGTTAGTACGTTCTCGTGAAATTTTTTCCGACATCCACGCGGGCGAAGCCGCGGGCAGAAGCTAGTACTCGTATAAAATATTAAAAGTAGATCATTTGTTTTAAAGATATTTAGGCAAAACTAAAGTAATTATTTTTTTTCCTTGAATCTTTTAGTTTCGAAGTAAGTTAGTGATTTTTTGATCTGACTTAGTGATTTTTCGCCCATTTTTAAACTAATTAGATAGAAATTAACTTGACTTAGTTATAATGTAACTTCTTTCTGAGAGCATCATATTATTCTGAAAATAATGACTAAGCATTTTATCACTCTTAGTAGTTATAATTGAGGATAAGAAAGCATTTAAATATAATCGCTATACAATCATTAATTTTTATAAAAATGTTGACCAAAAACAGTTACATGAAACCTTAAAAAACGCAAAAACAATCAATACAAAATATACGTAAATATACCTTTTTCTGTTACGTCTGGTTCGAACAATCTGTCTATAACATCTTTACTGGTAGGCAGAGTTCCATACCAAGAATAAAGCTCTGAGCTTGAGGTATAATGCCTTTGGTGCAAAGATTCAACAGGTCTTTTTTCTTAGCTTCTGATATTGGGATTGGGCTAGAATAGGCCTTAGGAATAACATTCTTTTAATCTGTCAATCATGTCTTTTCTGCCTTCAAAATCATTTTCCTCAATTGCATGACCATCTAGAGCTCTTTTCTTCCTTCATGTAGCACGAGGAGCAACTTTATCTAGTATTTGACATACATCAAATTCGGAATACGTCGTGTGTGTAACGGATTTTGACCAGACCAGGATGTTGTTTTTAGAATCTGAGACACTTAATTTATAGCCACATTATTTTCTTACCCTCTACGTCCTTACTTGTATTTCTAAGGAAGTATTCACTTAGAGCTTTTACGTCTATCATATCGTCATAGGAAATTTCTTTAACGACATAATTATGGTGGTGCCGAATTCCTGTCTTTTTGAACGAGCACGAACCATAATAGATTTCCAATCTATCATAGAAAAAACTGGTTTATGCCTTTGACACTTTTCTATTGCACTGTGCATAGAGTCTACCTCCATGTGCGTATGGCCACTTCAAATATTTTTGCTCAAAGATTTTTACGTGCACATCGGACCTCGGACCTGACAATCAAGAAATGAAATGAAATGAAATTTATTTGCAAGAATTGTAGTACATTACATATGCTCGGGTTTTTTAAATTAAGTTTCTAAAACAATTCGCTAAAACTAGCATGCAAAATAATTGATTACATAATAATTGATACAAATATAATTAAATCCATGATAACAAAATTGTAACATAAGTCCTAGATAATAGAAATGTCACACATTTGTCAAATTATAATAGTTAAATGTCAGTGTAAATCTTTAAAGTTTAGGTACTCATTCACAGAAAATAATGATTTTTCTATAAGCCATTTCAATAGCACTGTTTTAAACCGATTGATTGGTAGTTCCCTATATGATTCTGGTAATTTATTATATATTCTTATAACCATTGGAAAGCAACTTCTGTGATATAAGTGGCTTTTAATTGGAGGAATAATTACCCTATCAGGATATCTTGTATTAAACGTAACAGTGTCTCCAAGACGTTGACATAATCTGGATTGCATTTTAACATATTTACAGCATTCAAATATGTACATACCGGGAACAGTTAATATATTGAAATCTTTAAAAAGAGGTTTACATGATGTCAATGGTGGCACATCACAAAGAGCACGGATACAGTGTTTTTGGGCTATAAATACCGTATTTATAAGAACAGAACTCCCCCATAGCACAATGCCGTATCTAATGTTGGAAGCTACGTAACCATGATACGCTAAGAGGGCCATTTTGAGGTTGGCTATTTTACAAAGTCTCCACAAGGCAAAAGCGAAACGATTAATCTTATTTGTGATTTTAAGCAGTGAGGTTTCCATGTGCAGCCACTGTACACAGTTATGCCAAGAAAAATGGCTTCGTGTGCCCCGTTAACTCTTTTATCGGAATAAGTAATCGTAAGGTCAGACTTTGATTTTCTATTGTGGAATTGAACGAAGGAGGTTTTATCTATGCTCATTTTTAAATTATTATTATTAAGCCATGTTATGATAGCACTGACCGCTTCATTAATTTCTGCATTATAATTAAGCATTTTATTCTCCGTGATAACCACCGTAATATCATCCGCAAACAGTGAGTAGAAATGCTTAGTAACATTTGGTAGGTCGTTAATATATAACAGAAAGAATAACGACCCTGTAACACTACCTTGTGGCACTCCTGTATACTTGTACACTTGTATGTAGACTTACACAATACCTCTTCTTTATTGTAATTTATTTCGGAAATCGCTGTATATTGAGTCCTATTTGAAAGATAGCTATGCAGCCACTTCAATGCTAGGCCGCGAAGACCGTACAGTTCACATTTAGTGAGCAGAATACTGTGATCTACAAAGTCGAAAGCCTTGCTCATATCGAAAAACACAGTGCAGGTACGTGTATGTTTATCTACATTTTGCGTTATTTTTGACATTCATTTAAAAGCTGCTAGAGTTGTCGATTTGCCTTTTTGGAATCCATTTTGTTCGGTTTTTAGTATTTTATGTTTTGTCAAGAATTGAGTCATACGAGAATGCATTATCTTCTCGAATACCTTAGATAAAAAACTTTTTAACAAAAAAAACCGACTTCCAAAAAAAAACACTAAACAGTGAAAAATAACTTTGATTTCGGAAGCATGTCGGAAGGATGTCTTTGGTTCTGCAGTTTCATTTTTGGCCACCGACTTCCGAAATGAAATCAAGTATAATATTAAATGTCGATGTACTACAGCAGGTACACCTCTGCCCAACCCTTCGGGGAAACAAGGCGTGATGTTATGTTATGTGCTTCCGAAATCAAAGTTATTTTTTACTTTTTAGTGTTTTTTTTTGGAAGTCGGTTTTTTTTTGTTAAAAAGTTTTTAATTTTCACTTTTTCGCTGTGGTACGAGTACCTACCCCACATCAATTCGTATACCACTTCTTGCTATGAAAATAACAGTGACAGGAAGTTCTATACAAGCTTTGACATCCCATCCATTGAAGTTAAGATAAACAAAAATTACAAACTTTATAATTTACATACTTAGGTAGGTAAGTATTCCTGCCAAGTTTATTACCTCCAGGAATAAGATTTGTCGTGCAAACAAAATCCCCCCTTCCCCCCTTTAAAAGCCTTAAAAGTCAATTTCCAAAAACCCATTCTCAGCGGATGCCTACGTCATAAGAACTGTCTGTGTGCCAAATTTCAGCCCAATCTGTTCAGTGGTTTGAGCTATGTGTTGACAGACCAATCAGGCACGGTTTCCTTTTATATAAGGCTAGATATTATATTGAGAACCTCCTCCTTTTTTGAAGTCGGTTAAAAACCATTAATAGGCAGAGTGGATCTCATGACAATTTCAATAAGACCAAACACGGGTAGGATACATTGTTTTATTACGGAGTTCCAGAGCCTACCTTCCGGCTTCATCATCAGATCAGTTTGATGATACCATTTTGATCAGAACTATTTATTTAAATTTGCCTCGCTTGACTATCTTAATCCAGATATCTTATCGCAACCCGTGAAATACTTATCATTGAGAAGTTCCGGTTGCCATCTGTGGCCTTCTTCATCGGTTCCACTTCACCAAATTGTACTTTCTGAATGCAAATGATTGACTTGTTGATGAAAATATAAAAATCGCTATATGTATGCCTATAATATTTGAGGAGTTCCTTCAGTTACTCATGGATCCCAACATCAGAACTGGATTTTGATAAAAACGGGACCAATCTGGAAGTATATCCTTTCAAATAAAAAATATTTTTTTAAATCTGTTCATAAACGACGGAGTTCTGAGGTAACAAACATTAGAAAAAATACAGACGACTTGAGAACCTCCTCCTTTTTGTGAAGTCGGTTAAAAACTGGTATTAAGGCAATTGGCCTATAATTGTTTATATCCGTTACGTCACCTTTTTTAAAAATCGGTTTAATAACGGAGGTTTTTAATTTATCCGGGATGGTGCCCTGAGAAAATGACATATTAATAAGGTACGTTAAAATTGGTGTAATCAAAGCTGCAGTGTGCTTTAAGATATGTGTCGGGATCTCATCACATCCCACAGAAGAAGTATTGTTCAGTGACTGTATAGTTTTAAATGTTTCATCATTACTAACTGGATAAATGAAGAAACTGGCGTTAAGTGGTGAAATTTTGTAAAATTGAACAAAGAAAACGTGTTACAAAGGCCTAATTGGTTTTTGGAACTCTACCAGAGAAACCGACGAAACAATGGAACATTATTCTAATAGACTAAACTTTCAATAGAATGCGGCTATGAAGGGGCTTTGTTTAAACAATAACTTGTTAACCAACTAGTACTTTTACCACTTCTAATGTAGTCAAATATTTCAGTTGGTATAACATATTGCTCTGAGTCAATTCACACAGGCGGGTCGGGCCAGGCATTTTGTAAAATTATTCTTGGTTGTTCATAATTTAATTGTAAGTCTAATCTTTCTAAGCTATTATAACTATAACAACACTATTGTATTAGGTAAGCCTGTGATGATAGTTGTATGTGTATTTAAATAAATAAAAAATATTTTACGCAAACTTAAATAAGGTAAATATATAGTATCGTCAGTTTTCAAATTACCATTTCTATTCAGTCAATTGCAACCTACTAAAATATTTTTTTCTATATAAATTCTAGTCGTTTCTGGCACTCGCCGGCCGCTCCCGCGGCACCGCTCGCTCGGCTCGTGCGTAGGGTGCCACAATTTTAACCTAACCATTTTTTTTTTATAAATAAACGAATCTAACTAGTTTGGTTCCGGGTAGACTACTAATAATAATTAATACAATTATTTGACTGTTTATTGTCTAAGGATTGTTTGCTATAATAAATCATTTGATTAAAGACCAAATGCCTTAATGACATTATCCTTGGTAATATTCTGCCGAGTGAAAATTTGTCTAAATGAAAATGTGCGTACTAAAATCATTCCAAATATTGCATTGGTATAAAAAAGGTTGCTAAAATTTGTTTGGGTAGTGAAATTTTGTCAAAATCTTTTCTATATAAATCTAATAATTTAATTTTTATATCGTCGTATGTCGCTGTGTCAAAGTCAGGAGTTAACGCTACCTTCAGTTCGTGGTATATTTCAGGTGTAATGCAGTTTATGAGTAGGTATTTTTGAATACTAACAGTCTCTTCACCCCATATTCGGAATTCACTTCAAACAAATCCACAAAGTTTTCTGCGGTTGTTGTGGCAGGGTTAAACTTATCGCACTTGAAGTGTTTTACAATGTTTTGTTTCGATGTACAAGGTGCTGCGTTATCGTCGTTGTTTGTCATGCTGTTGTTTGGTGAGGGGCATCCCTGGTGGTGTTGCTGTTGTACGAGTTTTTGTAGGAGGAGTGTTAGTACCTTCTGTTGTTCCTGTTGCGCGGTAATGAAGGCCGCGAATTGTTCAGCGATCATGTTGTTTGTTTACTGCAACACAATTTGCCT
Organism: Tiliacea citrago; assembly: GCA_963921375.1. Lineage (NCBI taxonomy): Eukaryota > Metazoa > Arthropoda > Insecta > Lepidoptera > Noctuidae > Tiliacea > Tiliacea citrago. The sequence goes on from OY992780.1 coordinate 28,488,647, forward strand.
CGTCACCAATGAAATGAAGCTTATTTGTGGAAAGCATTAATCAATTTTTTATTACAATTCTGACAAGATGTACAAAATCAGATATCATGAATGACGTTAACTGTGCTATGACATACAAAAGAATATAAAATCTATGATACCAAATGAGTCTGTAACATAATTTTTGCTATGTTCTTCTTCCATTTCCTAGGATCACTTATCTTCCAGCGTTTTAATTGTTTTTCATTATTTAAAATGCTGACTGTTGAACAACTTCGCTGGTCATCATCAGCTTCTAGAGATTCTTGGTTCTTTTCCACGGTGATAAGTGATGTCGTAGTATTTTGCTGCAGATTGGATTCCGTTTCCACATCCTCTACAATATTATTTGAAACACACACGAAGTCCTCCTTACAACATCCTTGTTTTGCTATTACTACCTCGGTTTTGTTGTGTTTTTTCGTTTAGAATACGCACAAGAATTACTGCTATCACTTGAGGATGATCTATTAACCACCAGTTATTTCTTTTTTGAACAAAAATCTTCCTCTCTATCTGGATACGAAGAATCCCCGGAATCAGAGAAATCAGGCTTGGGGGAACTGTCCAAATGCTTAATCCCAACTAAATACGAACTTTTGGGTGGTTCTTGGTCAACGATAATAATGTTTTGCAGTTGTTGCGAAGATAGAAAATCTTTTTCTAATAAAATATCTTCTAGAGATATGAGAACGTTGCCTGTATCAGTTAATATTGGGGTGGAGTATGGCCGTTCGATTGATGGTAGCCTAGGATATACTTGTTCTGATGGTGGAGCCGACGTGTATAAATCTTTGTTTAAAAAAAAGTCGTCTACTTCGAAAGTTTTCGACTCCTCATCAATGGGCTCTTCAAAACACAACATTCGCAAAACACAACATTCTTAATGTTGTGTTTTGCGAATGTGGTGTTAAGAGATCATGCTATTTTGAGAATATGATGTTTTGATAATGTGATGATTTGCGATTATGGTGTTTTGAGAATATGATATTCAGAGACTGAGCGATTTACACTTGTTAATAACTTGTATTTAATTAAATGGAACATAAGCCAGACCAAACCTCTTGACTCGATGACATGACATATTGGAAGGGACTCTAGAGCTGTCACCGACCGCATACAGATAATATAGGTAGTATAATATTGTCTAACATCTCCCCTTTTGAGTAGGTATTAATATAATAGAAATAAACATATTTAAACTTAACTTAAAGTTAACACAAACATAATTATTAAGAGTGTTCTGCACAAGTATACAATCGGCTTATTAACAAAATTTACTTTTATTCCTGAGCCTATTATAACTTATTAAGTACCTAATAAATAAACCTATAAACTAATTTTAAAATCTTTCATCTAATCGCAATTTATTTCACACATATATTATCACTGTCTACTTATTTGCCTTTGTTTTAAGAATAAGAAGTGTTTTAATATTTAAAAAAATGTGTTTTGTTATCATGCATATAAAACAAGTAGCAGGTACCTATGTAATTTCAAAGTTTATAGATATTAAAATTACAAAACAAAAGCGTCTTCAAATTAAAATTTACAAATTACATTCTATCTCGACGTTTCATAAGTAGGTTTAAAGTAAACTTGTCTTGTACCTCAAAGTATTTAAAAAAAGGTTCTAGATTTAAAAAGGTCACATACTGTTTAATAGTTACAATTTATGATATTGTAATTTATTCATCGTATTACAAAGAAAATAAGATTATAACATAATAAATGAAGTAAATAACTATCATGCCTTTACTAATAGACATAGTTGATCAGGCGCTTCGCTTAAAAACCTATTTATTTCATTAGGTAAAAGCGTTTTCGATTTCTTCCCTGTACAGCCTTCTGCTTTACGTTTTAACAAGGCAATTAATTTTGAATATTTTGAGATATCCACGTTGTGATTAATACTCAGCGTACTTTTGAGCATTGAATAGAAAGTCCATAGGGATGAAGATTTGAATTTTTCTGATAATTCTTGAAAATACACTAATACTCGTAGCACAGAAAATGATGTACTACTCTTTGATATTTTCCAATTCATGAAATCTTGGTACACCTTTTCATATTGTTTTCTCGACTTTTCTGGTAATAATTGGTTAGAAATGTCCTTTGCTGCATTAGAAATATCTGGTGGTGTGTTGTCAAAGCTTGTATCACTCATTTTTGTAAATAACCAAGTACTTACACAATATTAATATTGAACACAAATGGCGGGATACGACGTTAATTCGAATAACCAATAAGTTTATTTTTTAATTATGGCGCTATGGTAGTGAAACGCGCGGGCATGATAATGTTCTTTTTTTGAAAAGGAGATGCATAATGAAATTCGGTACAACATTATAGCTCCCGTTTGGATGCTATTATGGTTACTATGACACTGGGTGTTTTAATGTTGGCAATAAACTAACTGTTTCAGAAACTTTTATAGAGGATTTATACCATGGGCGTAGATAAAACTATTTTACTACCTAATAGTCCTAGATATAATTCTGATTTTCCTTTACAATTTACACATTTTTAAATTGTTCATGTGCACGACGTATTTTTTTTTTATAAAGAAAAATAAATGTTGTTTCGATCTGGAGTTCAAAGCTCAAAATGTGGATAATCTCTGTTTTTGATACCTATGATTAAAATAAAAACTTGCCCTACCGTTTTTGGATGGCTGACTGTGTTTTACAAAAGTATATAGATACATATACCTACTATTTTCTTGTAACATTATAGGACATACTGAAAAAAACGATGTATTTCTGAAATAAAATCATGATACAATACATATTTGGTGTGGTAAACAGTTATGATTTTATTCTTCGGTATGTAACATAGTACTTAGACTGTACCTTAACTGTAGATACTTACTTAACCTGTACTGCGTAGGCAACCTGTCTGAACCTATTACACATTGCTCCCCTGCTGACTGACTGGCTTTTATCAGCATCAACTATTCTCATAACGTAGTTTGTGCTGATACGGGAGAAGAAGTGCATATACTTAGATAAGACGCAAAACGAAAGTAATACATGCTTTTTTAAACAACACGACTCCATTCTTCTAAAAGGTAGGCAGAGGTATTTAGTACGACACCCACATTTTGCAATTTAGGTATTTTTTTTACGTAAGTACCGTTTAAAGGCTTCTACAGACTCTCGCAATATTGCAGGCGCGACAGGCAGCGACAAAGAAATTGTGCTAATAGTGTCGTGTCACAGTCTACACGAGCCTTAATAAGGTTCTCAACTATTAAGCGGTACTTACTTGAAGAGCAGGAGGGTGATGATAATTTATGATCCCCCTGCCCTTATCCCCGTCATAATACCAATACATGTACACTTCAATGGCGCGTCTAGTATCTACTCACACACAATAAACAATAGCTCCGCCCTATTCATAGAAAAAAGATTGCCCTGAGCCGTGATTGGCCGGGATGTGTATGACGCATTTCCATATTTGGTACAGCAGTCCGAGGCGTGCGTCACTCCGAGCGAACCCCCCACCCCGCTCCCTTCGGATAATGCGTGGGGACGGGCCATGACAACGGAATACGCAGAAACAGGTATCTGTATTATGGGAAGTACAAAACAACAATAAAGTACAAACTTTTAATCGTAAGTATTGATTTTCAAAAGAAATTTTAATACCTATTGCAGGCTGAGAGCTTTTACATTGCGAGAGAGGTTTTTACACTGTTTAAAAGTTACTAAGTATCTAAAGTTCGTTTTTTAATCCCAGGTACCTACTAATTTGACAGATGTAAATGTCAAACTCCAAATTTAAAAAACGAACAAAGTTCCACCTTTCTGCCAATTTATTCCGCTAGAGAGCATCATTGCATTAGATACGTATATATAGGGTTATAAATAGTGCGCATAACGTGCGATAGTGAACTTCGTTCCAAAAACAGTCGAGGGATGTCGTAGGCACTCGTGGGACACCCGGTCGGAACGGAATTCCTTTTGGTTTTGGACACTTGGCTGATGAGAGCTAGACTGAAAAAACTGTAGCATTTTGGCCGTCACGACCAATGTTAAGTAAAAAGAGGTACACTCTGTTGGTTTAGGTAGTTACATAAAGGAAAACAAAAAAAACCACGTAACGAGAGAGCTGTCAAGTAACCGACTAAACGTAATACCAGTCACTGCAGTTATCATATACGTCACAGTTGTACTCTTCAATTTAGCAACCTAGACCGGTCTTTTTGGGCTCTTTACAATAGACAGATAACAAAATATTATAGTATTGTTTTCGCTCCCGATAATGGCGACATGCCGTCCTACGTCAACGTGTCATCTAATAGCGGGACATTGTGCCGTTTTTGAAGATCGAATGTTGAGTAGGTAACCCTCAGAGGTAACCGTCTTTTTACTTATAATATGATTGGTCACGACACTTGTGTTACCGTGTAGCTCTGATTCGCCAATTCGCTGTTCAAGTTCCAATAAAAAGTTTGAAAGCAGGATTACTTCAGAAATTATCATTCAGTAATTTTTTTTGAACTTGAGAGTTGTAATGCTGATTCAAATTATTATAATTCTGTAGAGCCATTTTTGTTATGCCGCGAATCATATTTAGATCAACATACAACCTGTTACTTTTTTTTTTGGGTCGGAAATTATCAGATAACTTCTCCCGCTCTGGGCGGAGCGGGAGGGCGTGTCAGACTTTTACTGACTAAAACCCACCCGTGTTCCTTCCGTTGCCTGTGTGCCAGGGCCACGATATCCCTTTCGGACAAACTCGCAACCCTGGCAGGCGTTGGTCCTAACGGACCCCGTCAGTTGGTTTACTGACCTGCAAACTAAAATTAAATTTGAATTTCACGGGCTACCTTAGCGAATCCCCCTTAAGCATGAAAAAGTGAGTAGGTACGTCCCTCTTTCCTGTTTAATACATTAATGATAATACGTTCTCACACAAAATATTTACGACACGGGTGGGTACGCTGCATCGCAAATGAAAATTATTTTTTGAAACACATTTTTACGAAAAGAGTTTGGTACCAACAGCAATTCATTTTCCACAATATTTTGCATGACCAATTTATTGTTTCCTTTTTCTGTGGTGACGTGATAGACTGATGACAGAAATACCTACGGTTTTAGATTGTTTAGATTAATATAGTACAGATTAATTGGTTCATTAGTTATTTGGTAATAATAGCAACCTGTTTAGAAGTGCATACGTTTTATTCCTTTAGTAAGATCCTGGTGGTATTCTTTGCGATAAATGCTTCATGTTGTGTTGAGAAATAACTGAAGTAGTATTTGGGAGGCCTAGACAATCAATCATACGAGTAATATTATGATGTGTTCTGCATAAGTAAGGACAAACAATTTTACGTGTTAACGTGTTCCAAGGCTCGAATGAGTGCCTCTAGACTATCCAGAGAATACGTTTTTGGCAGGTGTAGTATGTGGCAGTAATTTTAACTTAAAATCAGCAGGGAAAATCGAAATCATTTTTTCTTCTAGCTTCGTACGGTTTGTGCATTTAGCCAATGTCACGTTTTAGTTTTATAAAAAGGTAGGGAAACAAAATTAATATAAATATAAATTTTAACGGGATAGTATCAGTATTACGTTAATTACACTATAAAAAAATAAAAAATAAATTACAACTTAATATTATTTAGAGTAAGGAATGAGACTATACATTTATAAACAAGAGAGCTATTTGTACAAAGTAAAGAAAGTATTGAGGTAGGAAAAGGAGTATGGAGGGATAAGAGGTTACTAAGAAAGGAAGAACGGTCATATAAGGGACAGGAGAAAAAAATGTGATCTAAGTCGCCTACATCTGTGCCACACAAGCATATGGGATCGTCGATGATATGAAGTTTGGCAAGATGAGCTGGAGAACAAACATGACCCAGTCTCATCCGTATTAGAATGGAGGTCTCCATCTCGCCAAACTTGGCCCTGCCTAACCACGATTTTTCTGGAACGTCGGGTTGAATATGCGAAAAATACCGTCCCTTCGATTTGCTTCCGATATCCCAAGCCACCTTCCAGGTTTCCCGAAGAAAAGTCTTTGGTAACGATACGAGGTCATAACTAAAATTTGTATAAGGAACTAAGTCCCCACACTGCACCGCATCACCGGCAAGTTTATCAGCCGCTTCATTGCCATGGATTCCAGCATGGGCCGGAATCCACACAAATTGTAGTGTATTACCCTCAGAAATAGTTCTGAACGCAAATTCTCTTATTAAATAAATGATAGGTAACTGCGATTTGTGTTCGAAAGCGGATTTATTGATGGCTAGAAGAGCACTTTGAGAATCAGTAAAAATTATAGATTTTTTGAGCTTTAAAATACGGATATATTCTATGGCTTTAAAAATGCCGAAACATTCCCCGGTAAAAACAGAAGTCTCCGGAGGCAGTTTTATTTTTTGTTCGATGTTGTATTGAGAATGGTAAGTACCTATTCCAACACAACCCGTCGGAGAAGGCTTGGCAGCATCCGTATAAATATGGTGGTACTCTACGTATTCAGCCAGAAAATGATTAAAACTTAAATGGCAATCGGGGTCTGATTAACTTACACAGTTATATTTTATAATGGGACTGAATTGTAAACTCTCATAACTATTGCTAAATATGGGAAGTTTATTGGAATGGTGAATAGGAGAAGAAAGTGAAAGGATTTTTTTATAACTTACAACTAAACAAGGATCACGTCTATGGGACCAGTAATCTGACGATTCAATCTGCAACACTAATGTGTCCAGTTTAGGAATGAGAGGATGAGTTGAGAATTGAAGAATCCGGAACAAATATTTGTCAGATAGGAATTGTCTTCTAAGATATAAAGGAGCATCCCCGCATTCAACTTGGAGTGCATTAATGGGACTAGACTTCAATGCACCTGAAATAATGCGTAATGCTTTAGACTGGATGCGATCCAATTTTTTAAAAGCCTTGACATGGCCTAGAGCGAACAATCCATAATCCAGAGTGCTTCTGATGATTGCGTTGTAAATGAGTTTCAAAGAAAAGGGATGTGCACCCCACCACACACCAGAGAGGCATCTAAGCATGTTTAGGTGTTTTTCACATTTGTTAACAATATATTCACAATGAGGGACACTACTTAATTTACAGTCAAGTATTATACCTAGATATCTGAATTTATCTTTAACTGGGATAGGTATTTCCTTATAAAGGAGATTTACTATGGGAATATTTCTTTTCCGGGTGAATAAAACAGCCGCGCTTTTAGACGTGGATAAATCCAAACCGTTTAGATGTAACCATGACGCCAAATAGATAAAGCAGAATTGATGGCAGAGCTAGCTTGCTCAACAGATGGACTTGAAGAATATAATAATAAATCATCGGCATATTGAAGAACCTTAACATGACTAGTTAAGGATAACTCTAAATCATAAGTGTAGATATTGTATAGAAGGGGACTGAGCACAGAACCCTGTGGGAGACCCCTCCATACAAGATGAGATACATCATGGTCTCCTATTAACATGTTAACCGAGCGTTCAGTCAAGATATTAATAATGAAATTCAACAAATTCAATGGAACTTGTAAGGCTTCTAATTTATTTTGTAAAACAGATAATACAACATTATCATAAGCTGCATTAATATCAAGGAAAACTGCAGCGGTGGATTGGTTATTAGAGAAGGATAACCGAATATCGTATGTTAATATACTTAAACAGTCAGTTGTACTTTTACCTTTTCTAAAGCCATATTGTGATTCTGCCAAGAGACCCTTACGAGTACTTTCAACATACCATTCTAGGCGATTTTTAATTAAGTGTTCCGCTAATTTCATCAGAATTGAAGACAAAACTATGGGACGGTATGAAGAAGCATCAGAAGGAGGTTTATTTGGTTTGAGGAATGGCAACACCATTTGACGTTTCCATTCAACAGGGATGTTTCCTGTATAAAAAATAGAATTAATAAGTTCTAAATAATAACTGAGGACTTCATCATTTAAATTAGCAAAAAAAAAATACGGGATGCCATCAATGCCTGGTGCAGAATCATTAGTTTTATGGATAACAACCTTTAATTCAGTGAGAGTGAATGCAAGATCTAGCGTCGTATGAGTGTCTCGGATATTGGAAACGAGAGACAGGTTATGGTTAGTACAAATAGCCTTAGCCTCAGGAACCCAAGGCGGAGCTAATATATCAAAAAAATCACTGGCTAAAGAATCAGGAATAGGAGAAGGGTTGTTATATATGGACCTAAATCTACGAATGTTGCGCCAGACAATCGTAGGGTAAGTATTCGGTGAAAGAGTCCCACCACGGAGGCGAGGGAATTGTACTAATATTGTTATTTTTTACAGGAAAAACTTCATCAGCCGCTGCAATTAATATGTGTGCTAAAGCTTCAGCACAACTATTTTCATTGCCATCAGAAATTACGGGCAAGGAGCTAAGCTTACTGTCAACAATGTTCCTAAATTTGCCCCAGTCAGTATTATTTCTATTAGGAAGTTTATATTTTAAGTTTGATTTCCTTAATTGTGCATTTGGTTTGGAAAGAGGATAAGAAATAACTATTGGAAAATTGTCACTACCATAAGTAGAGTTTAAAGTATGCCAAGTTAATGAAGAGGCTAAGTTTGGAGAACAGATAGAAAGGTCAATTGCGCTTTGGTTCTGGTTGGGATCTGAACGACGTGTGGCAGCTCCAGAATTTAAAATACATAAGTTGTGTAAGTCTATTATATCTATTAACTCATCGCCATAACAGTTCGAAGTTGAACAACCCCATGATTGGTGATGGCAATTAAATTCCCCTAGTATTAATAATGGCTTTGGAAGAAAAGAAACGAGATTATTCATCTCTTGAAGAACAGAAAAAGAGGGGTGAGGAATGTAAATAGAAACAAGACAAGTATGATACACTTTAATAGCTACAATTGAAATTTCCTCACTATGAGGAGGTAATGTAATGGTAGAGAAAGGGATAGAATTCTTGATAAGTATAGCTACTCCACCATACCCATCAGATCTATCCTCTCTAATGGTTAAATAACCATTCATTTTAAAAATATGATTAGGTTTGAGCCAAGTCTCTGCTAAAGCAAAGGCAAATGGCTCATATTTGTTTAAAAGATGTATAACATCACTCTTTTTGTTTACTAGACTGCGGCAGTTCCACTGGATTATTTTGGATGTGTTGTCCATTAAGGATGGATTGTGATACATTGAAAGATGGGGCAACGTTGGACGGTGAAATGTTGAACTGAGCTAATGCAGAAAGAAAATCGTTTATGGAAAAACTGGCATCAATTTGTCCATTGTTATGATTAGAAAAAGCACAACCATTTGCTGGTTGAGGAATGTCGTAATCTTTAATAATGGCGTTGTGAGCCTCTTTATTATATCCTTGTACAGATTTGGGAGGCGAGCGTGGTTTAAGGAAGACAGTTTTTTATAGCTACTTGAAACAGGCATTCTATTAGAAGAAGGGAAAGATGGAGTATCTGCAAAGTTTTTGGAAGGAGAAGACAAAATTGTATCGGTATACGATTTAGTAACTGGGGCATACATTTTTGCCGCTTCAGCATAAGATACTGAACTTTGTGTCATGTATGTTTTAATTATTTTTTGTCTAGACATTTCTGGGCAAGATTTATTAGTAGCATAGTGAAAACCGGAGCAAAGGCAGCAAGATGGACTTTCTTGTTCTCTTTCACAACTGTCCCCAGTATGGCCTTGGCCACATTTATAACAACGAGGTTTGGACCTGCACTGAATTTTTGTGTGACCAAAACGACAGCAATTGAAACACTGTACAGTAGGGAAAATATATAAATCTACAGGTAATGCATTATAGCACATAAAAATTCTTTTAGGCAGAATCTGCCCATAAAAAGTAATGACTATTGATTGGGATGGTTTCCAAATGGTTGTACCATCAACAACAGTTTTAAAATTGAGGCGTCTGACTTTTAAAATTGGACCGCAACCAATTGGTACCGTTATATTATCAATAACTTCCTCTGGAGACCATTCCGCAGGAACACCACGTACTAAAACCATTCTAGTAACATTAAAAGTAGGTATAAAAGCTTTATAATTATAAGTTTCAAGGCTATTATGTGAAATAAAAGCACTTGCGTCCAGGAAATTGGAAAAGCAAAGAGATAACAATAAAAAGTTTTAAGAACTTGCCAAATGTAATTGGGTGCAATGACGTTCCATCATCTGGTGATAGTAATATTTTTTGCACATGAACAACGTACGGCGAGCTGTCAGTTTTGTCATACGTTTTTCGACCAATCTGAGTGGGAATAACTGAAGGCGGAGCTGGAACATCAGGAATATCGTTAGATACAATTATTTCAGAGCATTTAGGGTCCGATGGAGTTAGAGAGAGAGGTGTAGACTCCATGCAACCACAACCCGAAGACTCGGAACCGTGGTTTTTTCTGATACGACGGCGTTTGTTGCAGTGTTTGCACACTTGCATGCGGCTTCTTTTTAAGTGACGAGCCGACGACGACCCATCGGTATCCATGCCTGATTCATTGGATTGGATAGTTACAAAATTGCCTGCCGGGGGATAAAAGTCCCCCGGGTCAGGCGGGTCTTTCATTTTTTCGCTTTAAGAAATAATAATAAAAAACTTACCCTACAGAAGAAAATGTACAAAACTACAATTAAATTACAAGTGAAGGAATAAAAAACACTAAAACTACCACTACTGATCCTATATTATAATTAATTAATTATTTTCAATTTTAACAAAAAAGGACACGTCCACCAAGTTAAGTTTCCCGCGCTTTTTTAGGTTTTGTCATTTTCTAACAAACACAAAGGTCAAAGTGACAAGGACAAACAAACTTTAGTAGCATTTTAACTAAAATAGGTTTGATAGACTTTTATGAATAAGAGCCAATATTTATATAAAACTCCTTACACACTAACTGACGGAACGTCCCATTACTCTCCCTTAAGTAAATAAGTAAAGTATAAATAATTGTAGTGTCTTCGGCTTAGTGCTATACACACGTGCGGCACCCGTCAACGGCAGAGGCAACTGCAGATCAGTGTTGCCGCAACTGAATTCCCAAAAGGTGCATATCCAGCGCTGAAAAGGTACATTTTGGGTTAAAAAGGTACATATGCAATGCTTTTACTAAAATCACTCAGTACTGCTTCTCTCGCTCTCCCGCAATGAATACGAGACAGGGAGAGGCAGCCTGCTCGCCAGCAGAAATTATATTTTTTGGATTCTAGGTGTGAGAAAACTTACCTATAATAAATAAAAAATCCCAGCAGTTTTATGATAGGTACTCATTGAATTGTTTCTCGAGGTTATAAGGGAGAAATCGCATGATAAAAAAAAAGGAAATAGTGATTGTTAGATCCATAATCTAAAAATTAAAAAATATAGGTACTATGGATAGGCACATAATTGTCAGTTAAAAGTAAAATAATAAATTAATGGTGTTACTAATTCAAGTCATGCGTGTTTGTTGCAACAAATACCTTCACCAACCTTTTGTTAGCCCAGGAGATCAAGGACGTTAGTTATGTATTAATTATAATATAAAATTGTTAGTAAAAAAATAATCATTGTTTGAATTTCCAGTTGCTGTTGTAAAGTAGTGATTTCGGCGGTTCGTATTTGAACGAATCTTTGATGCTTTGTTTGGTCATCATGAGAGCTGATAATATAGTGTCTGTGTTTAATCTGTTACGATTATCGGTTTTGATGAGTTTAAGCTGGCTGAATATTCGACCGAAGCATTTGAAAAGGGAAGGACTAGAAGTAGGCAAATAACTTTCTTTAGGTTGGGGAACAGAGTCTTCGTTCATGTTTCGTAACTTGAAAACCATATTCCAGTAGCTGGTGGCCGTTAATGTTGGGTCTAGTTTCAAAGTTTCATGATCCAGCAGAGCATGCTCTCGCCATTCTTCGTGTAGAGCTGGCTCGTCAACAACACTTTTCAAAACTGGATATCTTTTTATTAACACTTCGTTTAAATCTTTTCGTTCGAACGATTGTGCCACTTTTGGGTCCAGTATAGATACAGTGTTAAACACGGGATCATAACACAGGATCATTAAAATCAAATCTATCCTTGATTTGTTTGATCAATTCTATGTAAAATGTAAGGCAGCGTCTTCTAAGGTTAGTCACATCAGGTAATGCTGTAGGTTGGTCTTGTAAGATCTGAATCACAGGATCTTGTGCCAGTACTCCAAGATATATCTTTTCGAGAGGCATAAAGTGACCCGGGTTGGCGTGATCAATGAGTAACGGTTTAATGTTTTTGACGTGGTTTAATTGCATGTAATTAGATGCAATGGATCGGATTAACTTTTCTTTTTCGGGTTGTAGGCAGTGTAGAAGTGGTTTGTCGGTTTGGAATAATTTGTTGAAATCGGTTAGGAACTCTAATACGAGTATGTATGATAGAAATTCGAGGTACACTTTGGCAGTTTATTTTCTAGACCTTCGTAAATACGAACGTTACCGCTTGTGCCATTTTCGAACATCTCCAGGCGAAAATACTCGGTTAGGACCACGTACTGCTCTAGCGTGCGATCAACACAGGCTTTCAGAGAAAGTCATCGGGTGTTACCTGGGCTCAATATTTTATGCATTTCCACACCGTAAAACTCCTGGCACTCTTGAAGGCGGCTACTCTTTTAGAGCTCACTCTTGAAGACGGCTACTCTTTTAGAGCTTCGGCTGAAGTGTGCTCCTATGTTTCGTACAAGGTCTTCGATCGCGCTTGGAAGTTTAGAGCACGCTTTTGATGCCACTAAATGGATCATATGGCAGCTGCACTTTACGCAAGTAATATTCGGTATGCTTTCTTTTAAGTGGCTGAAAACTGAGTTATGCTGCCCAACCATGCTATTAGTCGTATCAGACGCAATTCCTACGACGTTTTCTAAAGGAATTGAGTTATTCTTTAGACAGAGTAGCATGACCTCACATAATCTTCAGCTTTACCAGAGTCGGCTTCATACAAATCAAAAAATCTTGTTTCTACAATTTCTGTATCGTTGTTGAAAAATATTATGGACAGGCGCGCATTGTTTTTACCCGACTGCTCCAGAAGGAGGGTTATGTTTTTCGAGTGTATGAATGTATGTATGTCTATTTCTTTGGCACGCTCTGTAGCCTAAACGGCTTGATGGATTTTAACATATGAGGTATCGTTAGATTCGTTTTACTTGCAGAAGTGTCATAGGGTATAAAATTTTCATATGGCATCTGCGAATCAAAAAAGACAGAAGAAATAAAAAATTGTGATTTTAATAATATGGGTACCAAAGCTAGTAAAAAGCTAATTCCAAATATATATATAATATAACACTTTTTAGCTACTATTTTGACTCAAACTACAAAAAGTACATTTCCTATACAATAACACGAAAATTTTGGTAGCGAAATCAAAATTGTACATTGAATATTTTTGAAAAAAGCAATTGCTATGAGGTTTGGAATCGATTATAATGCCGAAAACATAGTTTTTAGAATTTTTGTCTGTTTGTCGGAATGTATGTTCCAGCATCACAAAAATTCTACTGGATAGATTCTGTTCAAATTTTGCATAATATTACCTATAAGTCTGGTCACCCGGTAGGCTATATTTATACTATCACGCTATTTATTATGGGAAATAAGCAATATTGTATTATGTTTGTATAACTCTATGGTTTACAGTAAATTGTAAAAAGAGCCAAACGGTTAGGACATTGCAGATTTAATCTTTTAAATGATTATCATCACGCTATATCTTTATGGAGCTAAGTAGTCAATCATCATGACATATACACGGTGGATTTTTAAGATGGGGAAGTAAATCTTAACTGTAGCTACATAATAACGCGAAATCGGTCTTAGGAGACTGTCCTTAAAATTTTGAGATATTTTATTTAATCTGCATAATGAGATATTTTCACAAAAAAAAATCCAATAGATCCTGATTCTTATGAGAGAGTTAGACCAACTGTGGTTGAATACATCGGATCTAGTACACTTGCGTGAATGACATTTCCACTAAAGATACTTGCGCGAACTTACTTGCACGAAAATAGGATCACTTCGTAGTCTGTCTGTCTGTCAATACCCTTTTTCTCAGGAACGTGGGGAGATATCAAGTTGAAATCCTTATCAAATATGAATGTCTACGGTTCCATAAAGCTTTAAAAATAAATCATCCTTCAAGTCAACGCATTAAAAAAATACAGCCATTCATGTGACATATCTTGATAGGATAAATTCATCCAACCTACGGAACCCTTCATTGTGCGTGGTCCGACACGCACTTGGCCGGTTTTTTATAATGAATAGACTGGCCGCTATAAAACTCAGAGATAGCAAAAAGCGTTTCCCATCAAAATCGTTTATTTGCATAAATGTGTACAAATGGGTACAAAAGTTGTATAAAATTCTTGCAAAGACATATTCCACCGTATACTGATGGCATGCAAATATTTAATGGACGTTAGTCAGTTAAAGGCTCTTTCAGACTCACGCGATATCGCGGGCGTGACAGGCACCGACAAAGAAATTGTGCCACTAGTGTCGCGTCGCGCCCGCGATATCACACCAGTATGTACGAGCCTTTAAAAAAAAATAGGTATTAAATCGGTGTCTTAATGTTAAGAATTTTATGAAAGAAAGGAACAAATTATTCAAGTCAATACAAGTCATAAAAATATACCCATAAAAGTCTAAACCTTCTAAATTGTTTGAGGTTCTAATTTTTTTCTTAGAATGTCAGATATCACAAGCAAATTACTATCTATATAAATTAATGTTAGGCGACTGTTAATGAAAACTGGTGATTGTTATTTTAGTAATAGCCGTTCTTCAGGAAAAATCTGTAAGAATGCATCAAATAACGTATCAGTGTTCTGACATTAGGTAGTTTAAGCAGGAACGCAGGTATTCATTAATTCACTAAAAACTAAAAACTTCGCAAGGAATGGGGAATCGCTACTGAAGACTACGGAGTCGACCTCAAGACTAAGACTGCTTCAAATACGGACAACTATACGTCACTTGCTCCCGC
This sequence comes from Tiliacea citrago, assembly GCA_963921375.1. Taxonomy (NCBI): domain Eukaryota; kingdom Metazoa; phylum Arthropoda; class Insecta; order Lepidoptera; family Noctuidae; genus Tiliacea; species Tiliacea citrago. Next base: position 28,503,701 of record OY992780.1, read on the forward strand.
GTGGAGTCTCTGTATATTTTGGCTGCTGAGATCAAAACTATAAACGTAGCATACAGGGAATTTTTATAAAAATAACATAACAGCCTGTATTCCCCGAAGGGTTGGGCAGAAGTGGACTTAGTACGGCACATTTTGCCAGTTATGTTTAGGGCCCATGTAATAGGGGGCAAGCCTATTGCCACTAACCAGGCACAAACGAAGACTTCGGACTGGGAAATGTCAGATGGAAAACCCAATAACACTGTCTGACCGACCTCTGACCGGAATCGAACCCAGGACCTCATACTCAACAGTAGCACTTCCGACCACTAGACCAACTAGGCTGTTTTCTATAAAACTGTGGCTGCTATTTTAGTATATCTTACGACTTCCACGCGTACGGAGTCGCGGGCAGAAGCTAGTCTTTTCTGAAACCTATCCTATCCTATCTTGCTACCCCTACTTAATAAGTTAAATGTTATCGTTTAACTTAACAATAGGTACTTAACTGAACAATTTGTTCAATAATAACACTAAAAAGCTTAAAATAAAACAAATTATTAAATAAACAAAAAACCCGACTGCAAAAAAAATTAACTGAAAGGTTGGAAACAAGATGAACAATAAACCAGTTTCCTGTAGGAAACACCGAGAACCAGTATCAAGGAAGAACCGACACTACCAATTATAAAAAAATATAGAACGATGCCAAAGTATAGATGATTTAACCTTTTAAAGGCAAATATTTATAAATACACAAAATTATCTTGCACCTAGACTACTCGTATTAAACGTGGGAAAGCATTCAAAAACAAAATCCTATTCGAAAGCCACCGCATGCGTTTATATAAAGAATTACAAAACTACAGAAAAAGTACATCCAATATTTCGAAAGATTATTAACATAGACAGGACTATGACAGAACACTAAAAGAAGGGGATTTTACTGTGTGTGTGTGTGTGTAATATTCTATAAATCAAATATATAAAGGTATATCGTGATTGAAGGCACAGTTGTTTGTATTTGCTTATACTATACAAAAAACGTACGTACTTAGTTTGTTGTTGTTGTACTTGTTGTTGTATTGAAAACTTATTAAAGTTGTTGGTTTCTTATAAATATACTTTCTTTAAGCTAGCACTGTGCCCACTTGTATGATTCTAAAATGTTTGTTGTTTTAATTTCATTATTTCCACTTGCATGGGCACATGTGCATGGAACAGAAGCATGAAACAATTTAAATTACTACGACAATAGAAAATCTCACTACTAACCAAACCAGTAAGAAAATGGATAAATTTATCCGCCGCTTACCCCCAAAACCTAATTTGACTAAAATGGTGGAAGATGATTAAACAAAGCCGTCCACTTCAACTATCCCTGCAGCGCAAGATATTACAGTATTATCTGACTTGAACTCAACTTCCAAACAAGACTCAAAAACAAAGCCTTCTTCTTCAAAAACGGTTTAAACAAAAGAAGAGGCAAAAACAAGGCCTGCTGAACAAGAACACCCTGCAACTAGTGCTAACATAGAAATAGTACAGCTTGATAATGTGCCAGAGTCAGAGAAAGAGTTTCTAGGTGTAGAACCACCCGCTTAAAAAAAGAAAACAGGTCTATAAATTCAATGATGACTGGCTTTTGTTGTCGTCATTTTGAAATTGGCTAGAAAAGAAAGAACAAAAAGATAAAGAACCACTGCATTTTGTAAATGGTGTGAAGTCACAATTGCTAATCATAAACCTGTATTAGAAAGACACATGACAACCACAAAACACCAAACAAATGCTAATGCTATACAGCACACTAAACACATTGGTGACCTAATAAAAAAAACTAGTGGTACTAGCAGGGATCAAGCAAGACCGGCAGAAGTAAAATTCACTACATTCTTGGCTGAACATAATCTGCCGTTAACTTTGGCTGATTCTCTTGTCCCAATTGTACGAAACACATTCCCGGATTCGACGGATCGACGATTGCACGAGAAATGTCTTTAGGTCGTAGTAAAGCCACTGACGTTCTGACTAAAGTTGTAGCGCCAGCTTGTAGATCCGAGCTGATAACGCACTTAAAAACTCCTGGAAATTTCTTCAGTTTGTTAATGGACGAAACGACTGATGTATCTACAAAAAAAAACAAATTATTGAAAAAAACAAAAAACCCGACTGCAAAAAAATTAACTGAAAGGATGGAAACAAGATGAACAGTTAACCAGTAGGTACCAAAAATTAAAAAAATGCAGCCGGAGGCAAATTTTAAGGCGTTCGTAACATCCTAGTTGCCTCCGACTGCATTTATTTATTTTTGGTACCTACAGGAAACTGGTTTATTGTTCATCTTGTTTCCAACCTTTCAGTTAATTTTTTTTGCAGTCGGGTTTTTTGTTTATTTAATAATTTGTTTTATTTTAAGCTTTTTAGTGTTATTATTGAACAAATTGTTCAGTTAAGTACCTATTGTTAAGTTAAACGATAACATTTAACTTATTAAGTAGGGGTAGCAAGATAGGATAGGATAGGTTTCAGAAAAGACTAGCTTCTGCCCGCGACTCCGTACGCGTCGAAGTCGTAAGATATACTAAAATAGCAGCCACAGTTTTATAGAAAACAGCCTAGTTGGTCTAGTGGTCGGAAGTGCTACTGTTGAGTATGAGGTCCTGGGTTCGATTCCGGTCAGAGGTCGGTCAGACAGTGTTATTGGGTTTTCCATCTGACATTTCCCAGTCCGAAGTCTTCGTTTGTGCCTGGTTAGTGGCAATAGGCTTGCCCCCTATCACATGGGCCCTAAACATAACTGGCAAAATGTGCCGTACTAAGTCCACTTCTGCCCAACCCTTCGGGGAATACAGGCTGTTATGTTATTTTTATAAAAATTCCCTGTATGCTACGTTTATAGTTTTGATCTCAGCAGCCAAAATATATACGTGTATTTAAAGGTTGAATGCTTTTTTCAGTCATACATGTCTATTTCTTCATCCCTGATAGCTGTAGTATCATTCATCGGACAGCTGCTTTGATTAGTTACATTATCATCACTGACATGGAACTTCTCATTTGCTTTTGCTTGCAGCTGAAATATTTCAATTTCTTCCATTAAAATTCACAATTACGTCGCTAAAAAAGTCGCTTTTTCTAAAACCGCGTTGATCTTCTAAAATACGCAACTGATTTTGTTGCAGTTTTCATCGTCATTTCTATAATTTATTCCGGAACGTCTATGTTTATTATACGTTACTATAAACTTACTTACAATAAAGAAATCTCGATGTTTTGTCAAGTAATAACCGTGCGAAGCTGGGGTGTGTCGCTTGTTTCAAGTATAAAATATAAAGCCAATGTAGACATTTTACTGTCAAGTTCCTTGGCCATGAAAAAATCACAGCATTAATTTTAATAGTGGGATCCCCAGAACTTTTCCATTTTTTTGAAAAATTTGCTGAGCAATTCTAGGCCTATAATTTTCTGTTCTTTTAGTTGGTTGATAGCATTAGCAATCCATAACACATATCTTATATGCTTTATTTTCTTACAAATGTATTAGACATCTGTAGCCGAACTAGGTGAAAGCCTGTATTTCGGCTATTAGTGCCAAACCCCTCAAAAAATAAAAAATAAACTTTTAAAACTTTTTTTTTTTCCTTTTTTAATTTCCACATGAGCATTATAACGTTTAAACCTATGAGCTCTGTTCGCTCTGATTGACAGCGCCCTATGCTCCCTGTTCATGTCTTCATCGTCGCGTAAGAGATCGGTGAGTAAGTGCACCAGATATTTAAGACAGGTGACCACTTTTCATGGGTGTTCCTTTTAAAGTCAGGATACAATGAAATAGTAATTATGGTACAAAGAAGACTTGATTTGTTTAAATGTGGAAAATAATAGTATGAGATGTACTTGTTTGCTAAATTTCATGATTCTAGGTTAACGGGAAGTACCCTATAGGTTTTTATTCATTTGCGAGTATCAAAATATGTTGCATAAATCGCTGTATTTTTTTATTGCGTTGACTTAGAACAAGCTTCTAAAATAAATAAATAATATAAAAATTTTTTTAGTGCTCCAAAGGACCGTAGACTTACGTATTTGATATTAATTTCAACTTGAAACTTCCACGCGTTTCTGAGAGAAAAAGGGTCTTGACAGACAGACAGACATACGGACAACAAAGTGATCCTATAAGGGTTCCGTTTTTTAACCGACTTCCAAAAGGGAGGAGGTTATATGTTCGGCTGTATGTTTATTTTATTATTTTATGTATGTTCACCGATTACTCCGTCATTTGTGGACGGATTTTGAAAATTCTTTTTTTGTTTGGAAGGGTATGCTCCCGAAGGTGGTCCCATTGCCACCAAATAAGAATCTGATGAGGGGATCCCATGGAAATCGAAGGAAATCCTCAAATTTATAGGCATACCTAGAGCGATTTGAGTATTTTTTTATAGTAACTCGTGCATTTGCTCTCGGAAAACACCATTTGGTGAAGTGGAACTGATGCTGAAGACCACTGATGGCCACCGGAACTACTTAATAATAAGTATTTCACCGTTGCGATTCGATTTGGCACTTTAATATGGTTGATAAGCAATTTATGCTCGTCAAAATGCATGTGGTAAAGTCACCATCAGTTCTCCTGGTTCTTACCAGGAGAACTCTCCTGGTTCTTACCAGGAGAACTCCTCAACAATTAACGCCCCTGCATCGGGAATACCAATATTTTGTAAAAGGCGATGAGCAGTTGACATTAGGCTATTGTTAATTGGATAAATTACAAACTGACTCACTAAAAAGTGAAAAATAAAAAGCATTTAAAAAAAAAATCAACCGACTTCCAAAAAAAACACTACAAAGTGAAAAATAACTTTAATTTCGGAAGTCGGTGGCAAAAAACTAAAACAGATCCAAAGATACCGACTTCCGAAATTAAAGTTATTTTTCACTTTGTAGTGTTTTTTTTGGAAGTCGGTTATTTTTTTTTTGGAAAAAGTTTTTTTTTGTTTTGAGCTACGGAGCTCTAAAAATCATTATAGAAGTGCTAGTAGTTGTATACGAGCGATGAAGTTGACTACAAGCCACCGTAGGAGTGGTAGACTTCAGTAGCAGTATCAAAACAACTTCATCGAAACAAAAAAAATTACAAATAGACATTTGCATAAAGGTCACGTTAAAGCAAACGTTACACTTGGACCGTTTCTAGCAAAAAGTATATCGCATGATACAGGTATAACGTGTAGGTACATTTCAAGGTCTGGGTTGCCAAGCAGCTGCCGTGAGGGGAGATTCTAGGTCAAGGACGAGCTTTCCTTGTGAAACTTGGGGTGAGCGCAGTAAGTTCCGACCTTACAACGAGGTACAATAGGTACAATACCAATAAAATCATTAAACTTACCAAGTTTCAAAGACTTTAAAATAACGACGTTTAAAATTCGAAGACATGTGACATCCACCAACCCGCACTGGGTCCGCGTGTTGGATTACGGCCCACTCTCTCTCACTGAGAGGAGGCCTGAGTCCCAGCAGTGGGAACATTATAGGCTGATGATTATGTAGGTAGTTTCGTATGGAGAAAAAAGGGCAACAAACTCCGCCGTTATTCTTTTAATTTTTTTACATTATATTGTACCTACGAGTATATAATAATAAAACATAACTGGCGAAAAGTGGGTGTACTTAGGTACACCTCTGCCTATCCCTTCGGGGATTACAGGCGTGATGTTATGTTATGTGTGTAATTAAGTTTTTAAATATTGACTAAAAGTAAAAATAATATTCACGAAATTGTTTAATTTCATTTTCCGAATAATCACCTTATTGTGAGAGTCACGGCTTCCTGTACTAAATCAAAAACGATTTTCATAATGGACTACATTATGAAAATCGTTTTTGATTTAGTATGACTTTCATACCTTTCTGAATAGCCGTTAAGACAAGGATATTTTTCTAGTAATTTGTACATCAGACGTAGTATTTTTTTTGCACTAGATAATATTATGTGTCATCTGTCAGGCAGGATGACATCAAAATTTTCCGTTTTTTCTATTTTAATGTATTTATTTTAAAACAATCTTTAAGTCTCAAAAATCGCAAAGAATGTGTGCTATATGGATGGAGTAATGGAAATATGGAGAAGTCTCTTCACGCTGCGTGAGTGTGCGTGATCCATCGCCGCCCGTTCGATGTCCATCGCGCACAGGATGGATGGATAGCAGCACATGATGTATTTTTTTGCTCCGTTGGTGTAATTGCTGTATACGCCATACAGCAATTACACCAACGGAGCCAATGAGAGGATAAATAAATAAATGAAAAAAAAATTTTTTTTTGTAAAGTAATGGCAAAAATTAAAAAAAAAAAATATGTTTGCTTAGTGATCTTCGCCAAAGTTTTAGTCATTTTTGAACTTTTAATTATTAAAAGAGATCTGACACGGCATAAACTATGATAATAACTTTTTCAGTACAGTCGCGCAATCATTTTTTAATTCGTTCCAAATGATTTAATCTGGGATTTTTCATAAAAACACTAAAAATAACTAACTCAAAAACTACTGAATTTCGGTAGAACATTTGGTGGCTTAACTTGTTGAATTGTAACCCTACTATGACGTCTTGCAAGGAATACGTCGAGTTACCAGTAACCCTGTATAGTAAAAAATTCTGTATGTTAGCTTAATATTTTAACTGTATGTATGGCGGCTTAATGCTTAAGGTATTACTAGCGGCTTAATGCCTGCCTCTACTTTATCGCAATGTGTATCCTTTTTGCTATTATTCTGGTCTCTCCTGTCACTACCGGTATCACTTTGTAGTATTTGCTTAACTTTTTTATTTATTTAGGCCCTATGTTATTTAAGCCTCCAGAACAAATTTTAGCCGTGGCGACCAATTTCAGCGGAGACCAACCTTCCGTGCGGGAGACATTATAGTGCACAAGTGTGTGTGTGCACAGACACAGGTGCACTCTCTCTTCCCCCACTCTCATGGTCCGATGGGACGGCATTCCGACACGACCGGAGAGAGATCAGACGCAAGTCCCAAAATTCCAAACTTCGGGCTATTACTAAAAATTCCTAATGGTAAAAACCAATAACACTTTGCCCGACCCGGGAATCGAACCCAGGACCGCACGCTCAGCAGTCGCGCTTGCGACCACGAGACCAAGGAGGCATGGGGCGGGTCGGGGCCCCATGTTATAATATGGCACTGTAAAGTCAATTACAATGCTACTAACTAGCAACCCGCCCCTTACGTGTTCCTATCTACCCATACTAAACGACTAAATGATTTGATTTGATAACTTTTATAGCGAACTGAGCTTTTGGATTAATTGCCAAAATCAACTAAGGAAATCCATTTTAAATCTATCCGTTGTAGCACCATTAGCAAAAAATATCGCCTTAATATTATAACAACGAAGCAATGAATTGAATACATCATGAGCTCGGCTTACCGGAAACAAAGCGTGCAACCCCTCTGTATGATATATCCCTATACATACATGCGTACGTATACCTTCTATGTATGCCAACCGATAGTTAAATAGTCAAACAACCCTTCATTACGATTAATTGGTTACTGTTGTGTAACCCATCATAAAGGGAACTTTTATTTGTAACAGTTGCTCGATGCATTATGTCAACCAGTAACAGACGCACACAATCGGTTTCACCCTCATATCCCACCCTTTCCGCACCAAGGTCGAATCCACGCAGCGGTTTTACCGGTTACTGCGTCTGTATTCGGCCCATTTTACATAGGGTGCTTTGTAATATCCCTTTTAAAGACTTGCCTCGATTCACCCTTGCATCGATGCACCCCATTTTTAACCGACTTCAAAAAAGCAGGAGGTTGTTTGTGTTCGTCTGTATTTTTTTATTTATGTTCATCGATATTTTCGTCAATTGTAAACCTAGATTATACAAATTATTAGATAATAATTTATATAATAAATATTTATAGTATAATATAATAATTTATAGATTTTAAAAAATATTTTTTCATTTGGTAGAGGAAGCTTGCGCGCTGGTCCCTTAATGACTAACTTTGCTTGGGTAGTTTTTGAGCTAGCTTCGATAATACCTATTTAATCCACTTTGTGTATCTTGTTAGTAACATAGGAAGTAGTTGCATACGATTTGGTGTGGGGTAGATACCATAAGTCAAAAATGTTTTTTTCCCCTACGTTGCATAACTTCTAGCGGTCCTCTTGGTCGCTTGAATTACTTGTAGCAAAAATATACGTTACAATTTAAGGTCAGGGTTGACAGTTATTACGCAGTTGTAGTAGGAGCGGAACACACGATACATTGAAGGGACCAAGGATTACCTTTGTTTGCAAACAAAAGGGGTGAGCACGCTTAATTTACTCTTGTATGCCAAACGAAGAAACAGCGCGTGTGACATTGAATAAAATAATACTGCAAGTAAAATATAGATGTCAGTATAGGTGTCACTATCATTATTAATTTCGGGCATAAATCTTTACTAGCAAGGATCCTACGATAAGGCGCTGACAATAGGCAATTAATTATCTAAGTAGGCATTACTTAAACAAAAAAAACCAAATCTATATAGTTTGTGGTAGCGGAATAAATATATGTTTTTCTTGAACATATTTCTCAAAATTTTGTTGTCCCAAAACACGTTTAGAAAAATCTCGATGCAAATTAACGGTAAACTAACCCTTTACTTTGAGTTTCAATCCAAAATATCTGTATTAAATATCAACGTACGGTTGGTATTTAATTAATAACAAGAACGTCTTATTCGATTACTCAACAAATTTTTGAGTAAATAGATAATTGCTTCATTGCGTAGATAATTGCGCATTCATGGCGTTGTGTCATGGCGCTTCTCTTTCTTTTGAATGAAGTCTGACTGTGACCGCGGTTTAGCGTTGTCAGCGTCTTAAGTCTTATTTTGTTCATGCGTAACATCTTTCCCCTCGCTTTCTGTGGGAGTGATTTCGTGAAAAGGGACGGAAGTGTGTAACAGGTTGTGACAGCTTGATCATGGAATATGTAAGTACTATCTTCATCAACTTTCCTCAAAGAAACTTCGTAAAAGTAATTAAACGCCGTCCGACCACCAGAGCAGTCATCATAAAAGCCATGGTTTATAGTAGCGATATTTCAAATATCGCTTCAATTAAACACGGTGTGGACAACGAAGTCATTGCGCACAAACAACTAGCAGCACAGGAAGGAGTAGAAAGAAGATCATGTGGCCTGTTTATATATTAGATTGCGAAAAACCTTTTTTAGCTGCTACCCCGGATGCCCTCGTTGGGAATGATATAATTGTGGAGATCAAATGCCCAATTTCAGCCTTTAAGAGTAGCTGTTGAAAAAAGAAAAATTTAGTTTTGGAACATCAAAGATGATATTATAGTTGTCAACAAGAATGATATTGTACTATCAAATACAAGGCCAGCTGCATATCACCAAAAGAAATGTTTGTCTCTTTGCTTTATTTATGGCTCGGTGAAAAATAACCGATGCTCGTCGAAAAAATATGTCGTGATGACGATTTTTGGGAAAGAAAAATGATTGGCAAGCTAAGTGAATTTTATATAGATCACATATTACCAGAATTAATTGACCCACGTCATACAAAGAACATGCCACTGACAGAGCCAAGTATCCTAATAGCCAAGAATATCAAAAATACGAAATAACGGCAAAATAAAGTGGAAATCAGTGGTGGCCCTCAAAACATTCACGTGACCAATCCGGTCCGAGCAATTCTACGTCTGATAAATCTGATCTAGAACGCAAACTAGATCTCGTTTACTCTCAGAATTTTGAAGCAGGATCTTATTACAGAAGAAAAAGCCGAATACTAATAGGTAGAAATAAAACAAATAACAAATAGAACAAATAAAAAACGTCAGGTTGACAGCACAGCGAACTCGTGATTCCGATAATTATTATGAAAATCAATTGGACATTGCGTATTATAGTGTTAATGGTGGATGCCAATCAATGATCTGAGCTCATAAAAGAGGCGTTGCAGTTTGCATATGAATTCTCACACAGGCTCACGAAAGGAAGGAAAATTAGTCTGGTCGCTGTCAAAACGGATACGGTGAAGAGGACTATAATTACCTACTCACTCAAAATTTATGTGACTGTACCTACCTATCTATCGTTTGTCCCTAAAATAAATATTTTCACTTGGATTGAAATTATAAAATAAATATTTGACCGACGCGACGCTGTCTCATGGCAACGGTTGCCAGGGCTCGCCGAAATAACATACGGTGGTGCGGCGCCCCAGGTGACTGTGCCGCTCTCATCGTGCTGCCGTCAAGCTTCCGTCAAGTTTTGTCAATTTTTTAAAGTCATTTTTGTTATGTTTATATGTTTTTTATTTTAACTTTCTTAACTTGTTTTACGTGTAATATATAAGGAAAAAATCCTGTAAGTACCATTTATGTTGAACAATGAAGACAGTAGTGACGCCGCACGAAGCGCCAGTCAACCTTCCACATCGCTGGATGGTCTAGTGAGATGCCCTTATTGTCCCCAAGCTCGCTTTTTTAAAGGTGAACGAGGCTTGAAGGTACATTTGGGCAAGAAACACAAACCCCACAATGTGCCTTCATCATGCCCGACCATACCCAGTTCCCTAACTCCTGATTTACCAACTCAACCCTTTTGGAAAACCCTTGCAAAATTTTAAACTTCAACTCCAGTTTTGAAGAGAGTTCCTCGTGGCGCGAGACCATCCGTGGCTTCATGTTTAGTGCGTTGTACGAGGATCCGCTTCGTCACCCGAGAGAACGCTCGAAAGTGCTTGGGAGCAATTAATCACCTTCCCGTTTAGAATTCTACATGTTCAAAAAAAAATTGACAAATAAAAAAACGTTAACAGCACAAATCAAGGATAATTGTAACATGTCGGCCCAATGTTTCGACTCTAAATTAACAGCCCACCTCCCGCAAAGAGGTTTATTGCACCATGTAGAGTCTAAACTAGGCGAGGGTGATATCAGAGGTGCGTTGCGTCGTACTCACCAGGGACACTTACAGCTCTGGAGAGCAAACATCCCGCCCCGGCAGATGACCTCTCCTTCCCTGACTCACCCGGTCCGGAATACAACTCACTTGAAATTACAGCTCAACAAGTATGTGCGGCCGTGTGCTCCTTTTGAAGTGGCTCCGCCGGCGCCTCGACGGCTTGACTCCTCAACATTTGAAGGACCTAATTTGTTCAGGCTGGTTCAGGCAGGAGGCTGGTGAGTCCCTTTTGAAGGAGCTGACGGCCCTCATTAATCTCAAGCTCTCCGACAATGTGAACGAAGCCGTCATATCGTTTACAGTTTTCTTTATCAATGTTACCGGCACCCCTCTAAACTACTCTATAAAGACAACCTTTTGAGATCAGCTGTTGGATGTCAACTGGGTGACCCCCTTGGGCCAGTCATTTTTAGTTTGGCAATAAATCCAATTATTCGACAAATAAATTCTGAATTCAACGTTTGGTATTTGGATGACGGAACCCTAGGAGGTGATGTAGACACAGTCTTAAAAGATTTAACTTTTTTTAAAGAAAAAATCAGTTCCATTGGCCTTGACCTTAACTTTTCAAAATGTGAAATTTATCTTCCCCAAACGACTGACAGACAGACTACCGTAGCAAAATTTAATACAATAGCACCAAATATCAAAATTACGGAAAGAAATTCTCTTCATCTCCTGGGCTCCCCAATTTTTGACGAATCCTTTCCAACGTTCATTGAGGAGAAAATACAAAATTTTAATGATGTCTCGGAAAGACTTTTTAAAATTAACATCCATTCGGCCTTCACACTCATTCACATTCCCGCATTGCTCCTCACATTTATGGAGACATCCACAACTTTTAGAAAAAGTTGACCAAATTATTAGGAACACACTAACTTCTATCCTAAATGTGGCCCTGGAAGACCGAGCGTGGCAGCAAGCCACACTTCCCATTCGCCTGGGAGGTCTAAAATTTCATGTATAAGTTTACCGGCCTTCATCTCCTTGGTTCACAGTACTGATAAATTAACCAGGAACATTTTATCTACCGTGTTTGACCGACGCTTTGAACGCTTGGAAAATGGCTTGTCCCAATACGGATTTGCCAGACAACCCGTCCTCCCAGAGACGGTGGGACGTGCCGCTCTGCAGTGTTATTCGGAATACCCTGATAAACACGTCACTTAATACTGCTGAGCGTGCCCGTCTGCTGGCTGTGGGAGAATGGGAGTCTGGTTTGTGGCTTCAGGCGCTACCGTCATCCACCATAGGCACTATGATGGGTGACTCATCGTTTCGGCTCGCTACGTGTCTCCGCTTGGGCGCACCTTGTGTTGCACCGCATCGGTGTCATTGCGGTGAAGCCGTCGACAGTCTCGGACACCATGGCCTGTCCTGCTGCAGGAGCGCAGGTCGCATAGCTCGGCACGCCAGCATCAACGATATTATTTGTCGAGCCCTTGTCACCGCCGGCGTACCAGCGGTACTAGAACCAAACGGATTGGTACGTGACGATGGGAAGAGACCAGACGGCATGACGTTATTGCCTTGGAAGGTGGGTAGGCCTCTGGTGTGGAACGCAACCTGTGTCGACACCCTTGCGCCATCTCATGTTCCAAGCACGGCCGGCTTTGCTGGCTCCGCTGCTGCGGCTGCTGAGACCCTCAAGCGGCGCAAATACAGTAATCTTATGGGTAACTACAGTTTTGAGCCGTTTGGGGTCGAAACGCTCGGGTCATGGGGCCCGAGTGCGCGTCTCCTTTTTAAGGAAATTTCTCGCCGACTGATCGACACTTCACGTGACCAGAGGGGCTGGCTCGTTCTTTGCTCAAAGAATTAGCATTGCCATTCAACGTGATAATGCTGCCAGTCTTCTGGGCACGTTTCCGGATGACAGCGATGCGGACGAGTACTTCGCTTAAGTGTTTTTTTTTATTTTTTTATGTTGTATTTTTTTTTGTAGTTAGTATCTAGTTAGTGTAAATAAATAGTTGTGTAATTTAATAAAAATTTCATTGCTAAAAAAAAAAAAAACAATGTTAATAGGTATAGGTTGTAGTTATAATTGCGCGCCACATCCGTGAGTTATAGTCGAATAGTTGTTTTACTAGTAGTGTGTAGTTTTTAGTTGTTGGTCTTCTTTCTTCTCTATCTACTAGTTAGTTGGTAGCAGTGAAATAGAAAATAAATATTTATGATTTTCGACTTTTGTTACATTTATCCTCCGTTCATAAGTTGATTTGTATTTGGTAATACTATCTTATGTAAATTAACCATTCGGACTTGTGTCATCTATCTTTTCAGATTGTTTTGTTTTTTGTATTCTGTCTTCTTCAAACATTTTACATTTTGATTTGGGGCTTGTGCATAGAAGTGATTTCTGAGTGTGATACGGTGGTTTTTTTTGTATTAAATGCCACCACTGCAGCCGCATAGCTAGACCGATATCTCTGCCGTTGTATTAAATTCGTTCTGTTGCCACCAAGAATTTGGCAATTATACTATTTAATTGCTCCACGGCATTGCTGTCACAGTCGTTTATCATACTTCTTGAATTTGTGGTAACTCTAAGCCCACATATACTGAACTTTAGCCCAAAACGAGTAGTTTTTAAGTTTTATCACCAGATGTTCATTTTCTCTTTCACTGTTACATGTAGCATGTGTAACGTAGTTATAAGAGTTGGAAATGTTAGTGTAGAGTTTATGAATTATTTTTCCTAATTCAGTTGTTCAGGATGTACGTATTTTATAACACAATGTTAAATTACTTTCTTAAGGTTCTTTGTTTGGTAAGCAGTTTTCTTATAGACTGGGTATTTTTGCTAGCACACTGGGTATTTTGCTCACACAACGGTCAGGCCAATTATCATGCACATTGGATTATGTTGTCGTACGAAAGGTACAACACAATGGGCCAACCCTTAAGGCAACCGTTACACTTGACCTACCAACTTAACCAGTTCTTGCAATAAATATGTCGCACGATACAGGTATAACTTGTAGGTAAATTTTCAAGGTCTGGGTTGCCGAGCAGCTGCCGTGAGAGGATATTCTAGGACAAGGGCGAGCTTTCCTTGCGAAACTTGGGGTGAGCGCAGTTAGTACCGACCGAATGGAGATATTACAAGTACAATACTCGTAGGGACACGTTTTGGTTCGTAGGCATTCATATCACACTTGTACAGTTGGACAGCTTTTCAATATAAATATCACGTGTTCATTCAAGTTGACGGTTATATACCGTTTTGTGGTGCCCGTCAAGATGGAGGGCGATCCCGGCCCTTGTATTACAAATCAGCCTACATTAAAGTTTAATACTGTAAATCTACTATTTGCTACACCTATGCAATAATTTTAGCTACCTCAATGTATACGTAGTTATTTAACAAAATGGAGGGACCAGATGGATACGCTGGTCGGCGGAGTATCTTACCTATAAATATGTATACAATACCTTAAATTCTACTATAGAAATATGAAATTTGATTGCCCCTAACATGAATCGTTTCAGAAGTTTCGACCATAAACGTTGGTCCCTCCATAATGACGATTCAATAATTTGGTCAGACATATTAATGGATAGTTTTTGTTTTTCGGAGTCATCAAATTTAGTAGGTACCCATTTTCTACATTTAAATTATAAAAATGTCTAACTTAAAAAATTTACTATAATTCTTGTTATACTTAATACCCAAAACTATAATTGAACTCATATTTAGGAACAACTTTCACAACGGAACCAAGCCGTAATTCACGAAAAAAACTGCTGTTCCAATCATTTTGTCATTTTGACATAAGATAGTAGAACCGCGATTCAGGTCTTTCAGTTATTTTAACTACACCTTGTAATCCCAAAGGTTGCCTGAAAGAAATTGCTGCTCAGCAGTTTACTGTTTGCCTGCGTCATTCCACTGAAAGAAAGAAAGGAAAACAATTTTATTTGTCATAGAAACACGAGCATACGAAAACATAATTAACTCGAGTATAGAGATGTGTCCCTTACTCATGAGGTCCCTCATTTGAGGAACTCGTGATCGCACATTGAAAGAGTTACTCGAATTTTAACATTGAAGCACCTCACCACACCTCACTCCCTCACTCGTTCACGCGTCGTGAAAATTTGACATTGACAATATGAAATCGTGGCGAGGGGCGAAGCGAGCGAGTTCGATACTCGCGAGTACTCACGAGTCGCGAGTGAATATTGAGTTATTGAGTGTCTGAGTGAGCTCAGTGAGCGAATGATGAAAAATTAACCGACTTACAAATTGTTTAGTTGTTTACAGAATTAGAGAATGAGTGAGGTGACTGAGGTGAGGTCTGGTCTCGGAATTTTTACAACACATTAACACAGTAAAAAATAACATTACGATTTTGGTATGTACCTAATGAAATAATTTAGGTAATGATGTTTGTTGCGTCATGTGTGTGTGTGGAGAGTGGGATATTGATGTTTGGTAGAATATTATTTAGATTAAAAAGAGATACAAAGAATGGGTGAAATGAGTTACAGGGTAAATAAACGCGAAGCAAATAAAAAAAACAGTGTTTAATTGAGATCAAAGAATAAAAAAGTAACATTTTTTTTCGTAAGGATTGAACAATCACATATTTGCGTGTAAAAATAAAATCAGGCGCACTTTTTTACCATCCAATCGGTCAGTAACGACATGTCCTGCTTTCGAAAAAACTCTTTCGGAAGGAGTTGAAGTAGCTGGGGTACAAAGGTGTCTTTTGACTACATCATTAGGCGTGGATGTGTGTGCCTTTTCGTGTACCACCATAATATAGGATTCGTTGGATTGCTTCCTGCTGATAAGAGGCTCATCGAAATATTTATCTACTTCTACGATTGCAGCTGCGGTCGGGTTTTGATTTTTAACTGCATCTACAACTTTCAGGTCGAATTCATCCCATATAGACGGTTTTTCTATGTTTGTATCCATTTCTGAAATATCTTCACTTATTTCGGAATCAGTTTCCATATTCGATGCAATAGATTTAGCGGCTATATTAGATAAATATTTTTAGCATTATCAATGTGCTACTTTTTCTGTCATCAGGCAAACCATATGCCTTAAATCGTGGGTCTAAAAGCGTACTTACGGCAAATAATTTATTATCCTCTACATTTCTAAACTGTTGTGCTATATCAGTAACGAACCGCTTGGCCAAATTCATTACAGTGAGAGGATATTCTAGGACAAGGGCGAGCTTTCCTTGCGAAACTTGGGGTGAGCGCAGTTAGTACCGACCGAATGGAGATATTACAAGTACAATACTCGTAGGGACACGTTTTGGTTCGTAGGCATTCATATCACACTTGTACAGTTGGACAGCTTTTCAATATAAATATCACGTGTTCATTCAAGTTGACGGTTATATACCGTTTTGTGGTGCCCGTCAAGATGGAGGGCGATCCCGGCCCTTGTATTACAAATCAGCCTACATTAAAGTTTAATACTGTAAATCTACTATTTGCTACACCTATGCAATAATTTTAGCTACCTCAATGTATACGTAGTTATTTAACAAAATGGAGGGACCAGATGGATACGCTGGTCGGCGGAGTATCTTACCTATAAATATGTATACAATACCTTAAATTCTACTATAGAAATATGAAATTTGATTGCCCCTAACATGAATCGTTTCAGAAATTTCGACCATAAACGTTGGTCCCTCCATAATGACGATTCAATAATTTGGTCAGACATATTAATGGATAGTTTTTGTTTTTCGGAGTCATCAAATTTAGTAGGTACCCATTTTCTACATTTAAATTATAAAAATGTCTAACTTAAAAAATTGACTATAATTCTTGTTATACTTAATACCCAAAACTATAATTGAACTCATATTTAGGAACAACTTTCACAACGGAACCAAGCCGTAATTCACGAAAAAAACTGCTGTTCCAATCATTTTGTCATTTTGACATAAGATAGTAGAACCGCGATTCAGGTCTTTCAGTTATTTTAACTACACCTTGTAATCCCAAAGGTTGCCTGAAAGAAATTGCTGCTCAGCAGTTTACTGTTTGCCTGCGTCATTCCACTGAAAGAAAGAAAGGAAAACAATTTTATTTGTCATAGAAACACGAGCATACGAAAACATAATTAACTCGAGTATAGAGATGTGTCCCTTACTCATGAGGTCCCTCATTTGAGGAACTCGTGATCGCACATTGAAAGAGTTACTCGAATTTTAACATTGAAGCACCTCACCACACCTCACTCCCTCACTCGTTCACGCGTCGTGAAAATTTGACATTGACAATATGAAATCGTGGCGAGGGGCGAAGCGAGCGAGTTCGATACTCGCGAGTACTCACGAGTCGCGAGTGAATATTGAGTTATTGAGTGTCTGAGTGAGCTCAGTGAGCGAATGATGAAAAATTAACCGACTTACAAATTGTTTAGTTGTTTACAGAATTAGAGAATGAGTGAGGTGACTGAGGTGAGGTCTGGTCTCGGAATTTTTACAACACATTAACACAGTAAAAAATAACATTACGATTTTGGTATGTACCTAATGAAATAATTTAGGTAATGATGTTTGTTGCGTCATGTGTGTGTGTGGAGAGTGGGATATTGATGTTTGGTAGAATATTATTTAGATTAAAAAGAGATACAAAGAATGGGTGAAATGAGTTACAGGGTAAATAAACGCGAAGCAAATAAAAAAAACAGTGTTTAATTGAGATCAAAGAATAAAAAAGTAACATTTTTTTTCGTAAGGATTGAACAATCACATATTTGCGTGTAAAAATAAAATCAGGCGCACTTTTTTACCATCCAATCGGTCAGTAACGACATGTCCTGCTTTCGAAAAAACTCTTTCGGAAGGAGTTGAAGTAGCTGGGGTACAAAGGTGTCTTTTGACTACATCATTAGGCGTGGATGTGTGTGCCTTTTCGTGTACCACCATAATATAGGATTCGTTGGATTGCTTCCTGCTGATAAGAGGCTCATCGAAATATTTATCTACTTCTACGATTGCAGCTGCGGTCGGGTTTTGATTTTTAACTGCATCTACAACTTTCAGGTCGAATTCATCCCATATAGACGGTTTTTCTATGTTTGTATCCATTTCTGAAATATCTTCACTTATTTCGGAATCAGTTTCCATATTCGATGCAATAGATTTAGCGGCTATATTAGATAAATATTTTTAGCATTATCAATGTGCTACTTTTTCTGTCATCAGGCAAACCATATGCCTTAAATCGTGGGTCTAAAAGCGTACTTACGGCAAATAATTTATTATCCTCTACATTTCTAAACTGTTGTGCTATATCAGTAACGAACCGCTTGGCCAAATTCATTACAGTGAGAGGATATTCTAGGACAAGGGCGAGCTTTCCTTGCGAAACTTGGGGTGAGCGCAGTTAGTACCGACCGAATGGAGATATTACAAGTACAATACTCGTAGGGACACGTTTTGGTTCGTAGGCATTCATATCACACTTGTACAGTTGGACAGCTTTTCAATATAAATATCACGTGTTCATTCAAGTTGACGGTTATATACCGTTTTGTGGTGCCCGTCAAGATGGAGGGCGATCCCGGCCCTTGTATTACAAATCAGCCTACATTAAAGTTTAATACTGTAAATCTACTATTTGCTACACCTATGCAATAATTTTAGCTACCTCAATGTATACGTAGTTATTTAACAAAATGGAGGGACCAGATGGATACGCTGGTCGGCGGAGTATCTTACCTATAAATATGTATACAATACCTTAAATTCTACTATAGAAATATGAAATTTGATTGCCCCTAACATGAATCGTTTCAGAAATTTCGACCATAAACGTTGGTCCCTCCATAATGACGATTCAATAATTTGGTCAGACATATTAATGGATAGTTTTTGTTTTTCGGAGTCATCAAATTTAGTAGGTACCCATTTTCTACATTTAAATTATAAAAATGTCTAACTTAAAAAATTGACTATAATTCTTGTTATACTTAATACCCAAAACTATAATTGAACTCATATTTAGGAACAACTTTCACAACGGAACCAAGCCGTAATTCACGAAAAAAACTGCTGTTCCAATCATTTTGTCATTTTGACATAAGATAGTAGAACCGCGATTCAGGTCTTTCAGTTATTTTAACTACACCTTGTAATCCCAAAGGTTGCCTGAAAGAAATTGCTGCTCAGCAGTTTACTGTTTGCCTGCGTCATTCCACTGAAAGAAAGAAAGGAAAACAATTTTATTTGTCATAGAAACACGAGCATACGAAAACATAATTAACTCGAGTATAGAGATGTGTCCCTTACTCATGAGGTCCCTCATTTGAGGAACTCGTGATCGCACATTGAAAGAGTTACTCGAATTTTAACATTGAAGCACCTCACCACACCTCACTCCCTCACTCGTTCACGCGTCGTGAAAATTTGACATTGACAATATGAAATCGTGGCGAGGGGCGAAGCGAGCGAGTTCGATACTCGCGAGTACTCACGAGTCGCGAGTGAATATTGAGTTATTGAGTGTCTGAGTGAGCTCAGTGAGCGAATGATGAAAAATTAACCGACTTACAAATTGTTTAGTTGTTTACAGAATTAGAGAATGAGTGAGGTGACTGAGGTGAGGTCTGGTCTCGGAATTTTTACAACACATTAACACAGTAAAAAATAACATTACGATTTTGGTATGTACCTAATGAAATAATTTAGGTAATGATGTTTGTTGCGTCATGTGTGTGTGTGGAGAGTGGGATATTGATGTTTGGTAGAATATTATTTAGATTAAAAAGAGATACAAAGAATGGGTGAAATGAGTTACAGGGTAAATAAACGCGAAGCAAATAAAAAAAACAGTGTTTAATTGAGATCAAAGAATAAAAAAGTAACATTTTTTTTCGTAAGGATTGAACAATCACATATTTGCGTGTAAAAATAAAATCAGGCGCACTTTTTTACCATCCAATCGGTCAGTAACGACATGTCCTGCTTTCGAAAAAACTCTTTCGGAAGGAGTTGAAGTAGCTGGGGTACAAAGGTGTCTTTTGACTACATCATTAGGCGTGGATGTGTGTGCCTTTTCGTGTACCACCATAATATAGGATTCGTTGGATTGCTTCCTGCTGATAAGAGGCTCATCGAAATATTTATCTACTTCTACGATTGCAGCTGCGGTCGGGTTTTGATTTTTAACTGCATCTACAACTTTCAGGTCGAATTCATCCCATATAGACGGTTTTTCTATGTTTGTATCCATTTCTGAAATATCTTCACTTATTTCGGAATCAGTTTCCATATTCGATGCAATAGATTTAGCGGCTATATTAGATAAATATTTTTAGCATTATCAATGTGCTACTTTTTCTGTCATCAGGCAAACCATATGCCTTAAATCGTGGGTCTAAAAGCGTACTTACGGCAAATAATTTATTATCCTCTACATTTCTAAACTGTTGTGCTATATCAGTAACGAACCGCTTGGCCAAATTCATTACAGCTTGGGGAATATTAGTCTTGATTGGTGAACGCCTCACACTTTTTTTTGAGCAAATTCACTAAAACTATGATTTGCGATAGAGTAACATGTTTTTCTGCACTCATAATTTCAGTGACTGATTTAAAGTGTCGTAACAAATCACAACATTTAGACAAAATTTCTATGTCGTCGGGGGTCAAATTTGGCTTGTGGGGATAATCGGTGGCTATGGTGGAAATCACACTTCTTTTTATCTCTAAAATCCTCTCGAACTTGTCGAACGTAGAGTTCCACCGTGTTATCACGTCTTGTTTGACTTTTAGTTGTTTCTCCCCTAGCTGCTTTTGCATGGCTGTTAGGCGCTCACTAGCCAATACGCTCCATTTGAAAAGTTCCACTATAGTTTTGACTTTAATTCGAATTACCTTTATTTCGGACAACCCTGTTTGAACAATCACGTTTAAAGTGTGAGCAAAAC
The DNA here is from genome assembly GCA_963921375.1 of Tiliacea citrago. Classification (NCBI taxonomy): domain Eukaryota; kingdom Metazoa; phylum Arthropoda; class Insecta; order Lepidoptera; family Noctuidae; genus Tiliacea; species Tiliacea citrago. Next base: position 28,524,625 of record OY992780.1, read on the forward strand.
ACGGTACTTGCTTCTATTTTAATAAAGAAATCGCAGCTTGAATGTTATTAGCATTAACATATTACTTTTTCGAAGATATTCCATTCGGTGCAATTTTTTTAAATTAAATCCGCTAAGTTCTGTGCGGTATGGCGTTGGGCATCTGGAATGCATTCTAACATTACCACCTTAATGTTGTTATTTTCAATAAAATGTGCTGTTAAGGCAACATACTGTTGATGAGAAGCAGAAGTCCAGGCATCCGTAGCTAGGGCAATATAATCCGCTTGTCCTAGTAATTTCGTCACATCTTCTCTTGCAATGTTATAAAATTTCAATAATAACGCATTTGATAACGTCTTTCGTGATGGAGCAACATATGAAGGACACAATTCTTGTGTAAATGCTTTAAATGAATCGCTTTTGACGATTGTAAAAGGCAAATAATTTTTGACAATCATTCGAAGGAGCATCTTATTAAGAATTTCGGTTTTCTTTAATGATAGCGGTTTTGCAAAATATTGATTGATTTGATGGTTATTTCGATTAACTAGAGGACGACGGTTCGGAACGGCAGTTGCCGGTACAAACTGTGTAGAACCATCGGGGCAGGCTGAAGACGGCTCATCTTGAGACGTAGATGGAATCGCAGGTGTAGCAACAATATTATCGTTGTTTATAGCCATACAATCTTCCTCAATCCCAGCTAGGACAAGGAGATGAGTGGATTTTAAATGTCTGGTTAAATTATATGGACCTGCACCCCTGTGTGACAAAGTGTTCATGCAAATTGTACATTTGGCCCTACATTCTCCCAAATCCGTAAAAAACTCCCAAGTTTTCAATTTTTTTTTACCGTTGGCGCCATAACCACGTTAAATATGTAGGTATGGTAAAACCACTACCAGCAGCAATAAGTATGTCTAGCACACCACACCACCACCACCAAAACCAAAACAAGCAAATAAGTACGAACACAAAAAAAAACAAAAGTTTACGTAATTGTTGGAAAAAAATATCAACAATTCACTTCACGTGCACCTCCAAGGTCAACATTGTCAACATTAAGTAAACTATTAAAATTATTAGTCAAAACGAATTTTAAAACAAATATTCTTATTTCAGATAATTATGGTTAATTATTAGATTGGTAATCAAGTGATAATGATTCGTTTATTTTGGCGGTCTAAAATTTATGAGCGAAAGAAAATGATGTGTGTGAAAGATGAGGCAGTTGTAAATAATCGGACGGAGAGTCGTGAATACTCGTGAGTTGTCGTCGCGCCCGCCCGCCTCGTTCCCTCAGACGTTCGGGAGTAATCGGCAGAGTTCGGCGCACGAGGCGTGAGGTGAATACCGTTGCACGAATCCTCACCTCAAATGAGGGGTACCTCGTGAGGAGCTCACGAGGAAAACTGAGGTACTCGCTCAACCTCAAATAAACAAAAAAATTAAACAACCCAGATCTAAATATAATCACGAGCACAAAAAACAAATAGTCGGCAGCTGCACGTCATGACTGTGACAAGGAGGTTTCCACTCAGCATGATGCTGTGCTATGGAGGGGTTATACAATATAACAGAATGGATAAAAAAACTACTATTTATTATAATGCTCAATATAACTTATTAGATTCGCAAAAAATAATAGAGGTTTGTCCATGTAGTTATGCCTACTTACCTGCATATAAACAGCTATAAATTAAACAACAAAATACCTAACATGAATGTTAATAAGATAAAAAAAGTAAGTCATGAACCTTTGGCAATGAGCATGGTCATGAGTGCTTGGTCCTTATCGCAGTGTTTCTAGGAAAGTGGCAATTGATATTTTACCGGTTACTAACTGCATTTGAGCATCCATGATCATTGCATCGTTGATAATGCTACTTTCTTTTCGGTTATATTTATTTTCCGCAATGTCCATAATGGCATCTTCTGCACCCTCGTTTATTGCTTTCAAAAATTGCATAACGCTTACGTGCTTTCGGGTTTTGGAGGCTTGGTTAAGTGTCATAATATGCCATGCTTCCATCTACGTATGGTATTCCGAAATACCGCTCACCGAAAGGACGGTTTTCCGATAACACTCTACTCCGACGGTTTGTTGAACGAAAAAATGATTGGCCGATGAAACGTTTCGCCGAAAATGAGAGATTTCGATTGGGTTAATTTCTTCTCTAAAAAAAATGGGTAGGTTAGGTTAGGTTAAAACTATGACCCAGAATCTACCAACCGTCGATGAATAATATTTTCGGCGAAACGTTTCATCGGCCAATCATTTTTTCGTTCAACAAACCGTCGTAGTAGAGTGTTATCGGAAAACCGTCCTTTCGGTGAGCGGTATTTCGGAATACCATACGTAGATCCCATGCTTCTACGTTGTTGGTACTCCGATGACGCTCACCATAGACGCACCACGTGTTTATGAATTGACCATTCCTGAACCAGTGCCTTTGAAAATAATTTATAAAAGTGGTTATTTTTTTATTTTTCGTAAATTCTTGTATTTTTGCAGCCTTGTCCTTAATGTATTCCCATCCCTCATGAACAAAAGCATTTGGCAGAAGCAGTAAAGCACCACAAAAGCCTACAATTTTTTTTGGCCATTTGTCCTTCTTTTTAATTAAATCCATTTTTTTGGCTTTTTTTCATAAAAATTTAACACCCTTTAATTCACCCTTTTCACCCTTTAACCCTATTTATGTAGTATAAATAAATTGCCATCGACGCTGACATTAATTGAATCAGAATGTTATAACGTCATTATATTAGAATAGAATAGAATAGAATAGGTCTTTATTTGCTTAGAATGTAGGTACATATAAATAAGTTGTTAAATTATAAAATGGGATCCATGTACATTTTGCATGCAAATGTAATACAAATTATAGAATACTAAAGACATTACAAAAAATCATCATTTAAGAAATCCTGCACAGAATAATAACATTTTTCCACAAGTAACTCTGTGAAACGTTTTTTAAATTTTTGCAACGGTAATTTTTTTATTTGGTCAGGTATTTTATTGAAGATTACAGGAGCCATACAAATCACATTTCTTTTTAGTAAGCTAGTTTTAAATACATGCATAATAAATTCTGGTATTGAGATCTCATAGCTGTACTTCGTTTTCTTGTTTCTATGAATGTTGGAAACAGACATCGATTTGTTATTACAAATATTGCTAATTCAAGTATATAAAGGCCTGGGAAGGTTAACAATTTATGAGACTTAAATATAGGTACGCAACTGTGTGTTACTCCAAGACCAAAAATAGCTCGCAGGCAGCGCTTTTGAGCTTTGAAAATGCTTTCTCGTTCACTACAGTTACCCCAAAATATTATACGTTTAGTTTAAATATTATACGTATTAGTAACCAGGAATATAATATAATTGCTTATCATTGATATTAGAACTCCTTTGAATATTATTTTGTTGTTTAATTTATAGCTGTTTATATGTAGGTTGTAGGTATAACTACATGGACAAACCTCTATTATTTTTTAACCGACTTCCAAAAAGGAGGAGGTTATATGTTCGGCTGTTTTTTTTTTTTTATGTATGTATGTTCACCGATTTTTCCGTCAATTGTGGACGGATTTTGAAAATTCTTTTTTTGGATGGAAGAGTATGCTCCCGAGGTGGTCCCATTGCTACCAAATCAGAATCTGATGAGGGGATCTCCTGGAAATCGAGGGAAATCCTCAAATTTTGTAGGGATACCTATAGCGATTTGAGTATTTTTCATAGTAACTCGTGCATTTGCACTATAAAAGCACCATTTGATGAAGTGGAACTGATGATGAAGACCACAGATGGCCACCGGAGCTACTTAATAATAAGTATTTCACTGTTGCGATTAGGCACTTTAATATGGTTGGTAAGCAATTTATGCTCGTCAAAATGCATATGGTGAAGTCACCATCAGTTCTCCTGGTTCTTACCAGGAGAACTCCTCAACAATTAACGCCCCTGCATCGGGAAAAGCAATATTTTGTAAAGGTGATGAGCATTTGACATTAGGCTATTGTAAATTAGATAAATTACAAACTGACCCACTAAAAAGTGAAAAATAAAACACTTTTTCCAAAAAAAAAACAACCGACTTCCAAAAAAAAACACTACAAAGTGAAAAATAACTTTAATTTCGGGAGTCGGTGTCTTTGGATCTGTACTTTAGTTTTTTTGCCACCGACTTCCGAAATTAAAGTTATTTTTCACTTTGTACCTAGTGTTTTTTTTTGGAAGTCGGTTGTTTTTTTTTTTGGAAAAAGTTTTTTGCGAATCCAATAAGTTATATTGAGCATTATAACAAATAGGACTTTTTTGTCCATTCTGTTATATTGTATAACTACCAGTATGACTGACCCCTATGGAGGACCCACAGCACAGCGTTGATTTTCAGTGGTCACCCGTTAAAGGCCTCTCCCCATGACTTCCAGCTCTTTAGCAGTTTAGCTGTTAGAAAACAAGGTGCTTTTATTTCTTGATGAAATACCTTTCTGTTTTATTACATCGACAATAGTATTACTGCCAACAAAAAAAGTTCAGTTGCATGTAATCTTGCAACTTATATTTATTGAAAAAAAAAAAACAGACGAGGCTCTGTCGAAATCTCACCAAGACGCACTGGCCAGCGTGCTGTTTTCTGACTATATACCATCCCGTAAACCAATGGTGCAAATAGAAATGGCTCTCAGTACAGATGTTCTATGTCACGAAGTCCGTTTGGCTATGAATGTTGTCAAGCGTGCACATGCACATTGTTTTTGTGTGCGTAACCTCGAGAGCGCTCAGTGTCGATCGGGACACGGTCCGGATCAGTAGTGGTTTTTAGTTCGCGCCAAATTGTTTCACGGAGTAAGGTCAGCATGGCAACAAAACGAAGAAGAGTTGTCCATAGTGAGGTAATATTTATTTATACGTTTTCAATTAAAATGTTATACAAAGATACTTAATATAGCAATAGAAGTATTTATAAAATGAATGTTTTTTTGTGTTATAAAATGTTTATATTACTTAATTATTTTGATTACATTTTGTTTTAGGGTCGAAACATGATAGCTAGTGTTTATCATTTTCTGCGAGAAGAATATGAATTTACAAAATCATTAATGGAACTCAACTGTGATTTGTCTCATTTACGAGACATTACACGCCGTACAACTGAAGCTACGGGTGTGAGCCAAAAAACAGTTCAAAGAATATTAAAAGAAGAGAAGGAATTCCCATCCACTTCATCAAATTCACTTCACCTATGAAGAAAAATTGGAATTGTACGATACAATAAAGAAGTACAAAGCCCAACACGTAATCTACAAGATTGACGATTTTATAAAAAGCAAGGGTTTTGATGTCTTACGCCTTCCCCCTTATCACCCAGAATTAAATGCGATTGAAAATATTTGGGGGATCGGTAAAAATTATGTCGCATCTAAAAATATCGAGCAAAACATGACGAATACGGAAAGACTGATCAATGAAAGTTTGGGCCAAGTTAGCAGTGAAACGTGGCAAAACACTTGTGCTCATGTTGAAAAAATTGAAAAAGACTACTTGAAATATTTTGATCTCGATTTTGAATTTATAATCAATGTACAAGATGATTCTGACGACAGCAAAACGGAATCGGAAATCGAAAATTTTTCTGATAGTGATTGAAAATACTGAATAGTCCTACTTGTTTCGTTTCCATTCTGTAACACCAATGCTTAATTAAATGCCTACATATTCTTAATATTTTTGTATTTATTGCAACCTAATCTAATTTTTTACAAAATGTATATACTTTTAAAACCAAAATTTTATTTAGATTATTAAATCTCGACTTGAATATATATCAGATTTTTTTGCTAACGTTACCTACTTTTACACACACAAGCGCGCTTGTCGGGATACGTCACTACTACAATCAAAGCCGAACGGACTTCGTGAAATAGAATATCTGTACCAAGCAGCCAAGCTGTTGCTGATCATGGTGATGACCTGGCATGATTTAATGCCAGGACGTTACGAACTGATAATCGACTTTATTAATGGGGACACGAGGCAAGTGAAATAAAGTGGGTTTATAGGTCTGTCAGAGATTCATTAAACTCTGGTAATTTATTTTACTTTAAAGGTCATGAGGACTCATCATATGGTGGCGTTGGATTCCTTGTAAATAAGAGATTAGCTTCAGCTATCCAGGACATAAAAAGTATTTCCACACGCGGTTGTTATTCTAAAGTTTCGATTAACAAAAATGATTACATTGAAAGTAAACTGTAGAAGATTATGACCCAAACCGCTTAGTTTGTATTAGCGGTAGATGCCGTACACCGTTGAGGAGTTCTTCTGGTGGGTGCAGAATCCTGGTGATGCCTGCGCATCAATTCAAGGTTATCATACTTTTGCAATATCATTGACAACCTGCCAAATTGACAGGAAATTCCTGTTCAAATTTCGAATCGATCAGACCTGTGGAAGTTGTTTATATCTCTTCATCTCAACTAGAAAAGAGGTTATGATCTTCAATCGGCTGAGCAGATTTGCTTAAAACATAGCTAAGAACACTCGATTAAGACACATTTCAAACAAAAAATAACAATTTAATCGGTTCATCCGTTCAGGAGTTATGATGCCACAAACAGATACACACTAAAAACTTATAACACCCCTCTTTTTCGTCGGGGTTAAAAATAATAAGCTAAATACTTATTTGGAAGCTATGGGCACAGTAAAATACAGGACATGCATAATTTAGTTGATGATCTCACTTTAAAGCTTTTAAAAGGTTTTTTATTATCCTAACTTATATTATAAAATGTAAAAGTGAGTTTATTTGTTTACTCGTTACGCTTTCCCGCCGGCTGAATGCATTTGGATGAAATTTGGCACATGGGTACACCATGACCTGGATTTAGACTAGGATACTTTTGATCCCGATATTTCCACGTGATCGATACTTAACGTGGGTGAAACCGCGGGGCGCAGCTAGTTCTATAATAAACCAACTACCGAATAACCTACTTTCGATTTGTTATTCCCCTAAAATTTTCTACCTGCATACTAATACTTTTTTTGACTACAAATGTAAGGGCCGGGTTCGAAGGTCAAGGGTGAGGGTACTGTTCCTTGCCAGACGAGGGGTACGCTCACTAAGCTGGGATTCGAAACATGTTTTGCAGATGTGTATCTTTATTTGAATAATTGAATAACGGGATACCGTCTGATAAAGTGATGAAAGAATAGTCTGATTGGTTTAAGGAACCCGTGTAAAAAGACCCATTGTAACTGAAAAAGAAAGATATCTGACGGAGTTTTTTTATGTGTCTCGTCAATAAGTAAGAAAACAAAGTAAAACCGTTCCTTCCTCGTGGTCTAATTTAGTAGTCAAACTGATTTGACCACGAGGAATTTTAACATTCTTCGTGGTCAAACTGCAACTATATAACCTCTTTGAACATACTATATACGATGTAGTCTTATTGTACAGGGAAAAATAAAAATAAAATGAAAATTGTATTTCTGTGTCACTTGTATTATTTTCCTGTCTTGTTTGCATTTGCATTTTCATGTTCAAATAATTTGGGACTTTTCTGCACTTAGTGATATTATTAAATATGGACATAAAATAAATAAAGCGTAAAAGAGGAACGGTATTGTTATTCAGTGGACGGCAGTACTATAAATTGCGGACGTACAAAAATGGATCCACTTTCTGGAGTTGCAGTCGTCTTAAAAAAGAAAAGTGTCGGGGGTCTATTACTCTGAAGGTAAAAAAAAAACACAATCTTTAAGTGTTGTTTCACGAGTTGCGTTTGCCTTATGCGAAGTGTAGCTGGAGAGCTGATGACGAATTAGGGGAGAAGTCTTCTTTTAGTTGTAATTATAATTAACAGATTTTACCTACAAAAAAAGTAGTAACTAAACTACCCCAATGCTCCCCTGAATTTATTTAACACAATTTTTTTCTCTTTTTAGGATGGCAATATAGAGAAATGTACTAATCACTTATGTGCCGCTGATAACTATAAGAATGAGATTGATATTGCCGTTGATGAATTAAGGCATGAAGTAAAAGACACTGAGATCACAATTTCAGAGTTGTATGCTGAAAAGAAAACGTCCCTAATAAACCGGGACGCAAATTTTGAAAGCAAAGTTCCATCTTTTGGTAGCGTTAAAACTGCTTTGTATACGAACAGGAAACAAACTTGCTTTACAGATTTTACTAAAGTTACTGTTCCACATAAATTTCAGTCATTTCTTTTGGCTGATTATAATACAGAGAAATGTCGGATTATGGTTTTTTGTTCCGAAAACAACTTGGAAAAAATTATCAGATCAGATGAATTTTTTGGCGATGGCACATTTTTTAGTTGCCCGAGTCCATTCACCCAATTGTACTGCATTCATGCCGATTTTTCAAAATCGATAACTACAACACACACGGCTTCTTTGGCTTATGCATTAATGACTGACAAAAAATAAGAGTCTTACTATATATTATTTTATTTTCGAGGATAAAATCACGATTGAATAATTGGTCACCAAAATTTTTTCACGTGGACTTCGAAACAGCTTCAAGCAATGCACTATTACAAATTTTTCCTAAAGACCAAATTGTAAACTGTTTTTATCATTTCTCAAACAGCCAATGGCGAAGAGCAAAGAAATTGAACTTGAAAAGTAAAAATGAAAAGAGAGTTGTTGGCTTATGTGCTGTACTCGTCTTATTACCTGAAGACAAAATTGAGGAAGGATGGGAGTATATTAAATCTGATAGTCCCAACACCGCGAAATGTGAAAAATATTTAAAATATTTTGAGACTACATGGATGAAGAATAAAACATTTAAAAAACAATGGTCCGTATATGGTCAGCGACATTGTACAAATAATATAGTTGAATCATGGAATGGACAACTGAACAAATCAATGAAACGATATCATCCAATCACGGTTGCTCGTTTAATGGCAACTTTATTGAAAAAAGAAAATACTGATCCAAAACCATATCCTCGACGCCAAGAACAAATATTCCGAGCCCAATTCATAATAAAGTGTCAAATGGAATTTATACATGGCGATGTAGGTGTAGGTTACTTTTTAAATAAATTACGTTAAACAAAACTTTTGGCTATAACTGTACAATTTTATTTCAAGACTATCACACAGGGTGTTATTTTTTAATAAATTTGATAGTTTGACCACGAAGAATGTTAAAATTCCTCGTGGTCAAATCAGTTTGACTACTAAGTTAGACCACGAGGAAGGAACGAGTAAAATACTGTCCCATGACCATCACATTTAGTTACGAAAGGAAGTTTTGACATGAATTTTTTATAAGATTTCAATCGCGGATTCGCGGAGCATGAAAAATATATTATAGGTTATATTTATTTACATTTTAACGCAAAAACGTGTTTAGTAATAACGGTGTTTTTGGTATGGTTGTCAAGAATTGGCAAAGCGCAGATCTAAAGAGAAATAATAAAATCTCGTCGCATATCGGCTGTAAATCTCCTCAGAATCGAAAGTAATCGAATATAATGAAGCTTGCATCATTAGAAATGCAATGGACCACCTATAAGAGGAGACCAGGCTTTCAGATTTGATCACACTCCGTACCACTATCATCATGGTTTACAGAGTCCCTGCCCCCAGACATACCCTTAGTCTTAGCACACAAAAATCTTACCAATACATCACAAACTGGAAAGACTGTCATGCAAGTGGAGGAGAGACGATAGATGGAGATGTCAGATACTCCGATGACTTGATTATTTCCGTATTCCTCTCCTTCCTTGCTCACGTGCAAATAACCTGCATCTCCGGTCCGCGGGTAGGTGTTCCTGACGAACGTGGATCCACTGCCACTATAGAGACGAAAGATCAGGGCATTCTTGCCACCACTCTTGCGGCATTGATGACCTTAGCCAAGCCGATCACCACGCAGAACACTCCTGCCTACGCCAAGAGATGGAAGGCTGCCCTTGCCTCTGCCAAGGTCTCAGATTTGGTGGCTCCAGAGGCATGGGCCAGCATATTATCCTTGGCAAGCAGATTTACACAAATCGTCAACAGGAAGGGAGGATCTACGTCAAGAAATAGTAGACCGTGTGTTAACATTGGAGAAAGCTGGAGCCGAGGGAGCAGTCCTTATTCAGATCAAGTTAGTATGGGAATACTCGTCCCTAAAGGCCGTGCAATACATGGATCAGTTCGTCAAATCCCATTGCAGGGCATTAGAAATCCCAGCAGTGTTGGATCAGGCGCTCGATCTCAGGAGTAAGTGGGCATCAGCCGCCGCCGTGGATCCCAAGCTCGCATATAGCAGGGTTCGCGATGTAAACGCACATCAGGAGCTCCATCATGCACACTTCCCCGACCTTTATTATGCCGCCATAGCGTATGCTAAAGTGAATAAGATTATAGGAGAACATTTTCAAATCTCGCAGTCACACACCTCCCAGCACACAATACTAATTGACAGGTATGTGCGCAAAACCGCAGCAGTAGAACTGGGGGATCTGTCCGAGGACACAAAGAAAAAACTAACTGAACTGGGATATCCAGTGTCTAGGCGCAGGCACCACGACGAGTCGGAGTCGGACGATGAAGAAGAATCCACACACAGAAGGAAGAGGGGTCGCAGAGTTTAAGAAAAATATAGCTAGATAAGATTGCTAAGTAGATAAGATCAACTTTTTTGTAGTTTTCTTTTGATCTCTTTATGATTGTTATTATCTCTCTCTTATCTTTAGAAAAAATGACCCTGAATAGGAACAATGGAGGAATCCGATTACATGCTGGACGATGAGGACCAAATCTCAGTGCTCTACTTAAGTTACCTACATAAAACCAAAAAAGACGTTATACACCAGGGCGTGACCGGCCTTGCAGGACCCTCTGCAGGGATAATCACCAGAGCAGCGGGTCGCAGACAATCAGAAGATGGACAACCCACAGCCAAGAAACCCAAGGGCAGACCTAAGAAGCCCACAGCCTCCCTCTTAGAAGAAAACTCAGATGAGGATGTACCACAATCCAGAGACCACCGCGGCACACCTCTGAGCACCTCCCAGGCAGCAGGCGATCACAACAGCATGGTTATGACCATCCTATTAGATATTCAGAAGACACAACGAGAGATGCTGTTAGCGCAAAGAGACATGATGAACACCATCTCCACCATCAACACCCAACTCATCGCAGATAGGCAAAGACTGGAACAACCTGGAACTCAGAGTGGAGAGCTTACAAAAGGCCAGAATGCTGGGACTCACTGGGCAAATCGCTACACCCTCACTCCCCACACCAGCAAGCGGAACAACACCTCACATCACCTCTCAGGGAGAACTGGGGAGAATTTCGATATAATTCCTCATATTAATTATGCACCCACCTCCCCACCTCATTATTAAAAAATGAGCCTAAAAGTCCAGTGTCGAACAAATACAACAGCTACGTCAATGTCGAACATCGTAAGAAAATCTGTTGCAAATAGCAAAAAAGTTTAAGGTGTCGTCTTTTAATTCGTAAATCTACCCAGTTTTGTAAAAAAAACACATGAACAAGTTATAGTGTTTTATTTGTTTTTCGATTAGTCTTTTTTGTAGCGGCCAGTTTATCGATGGTAAAAAATGTAAGTTGGAACTTCTCATTTCCTACGAAATGTATGGGAAAAGTTTTTTTGCGTTTTATGACTTTTCTAGTACTCAAACCTCAATTGGTCCAATAGAGGTTTTTGATCCTTATAAGAAAGAGGATCGATTGGCATAAAAAAAAGTTTTTGTGAAAATTGCCTATTTTCCTGCTGACTGTACATTTTTTTTCAAAATCTGTGAATGGGGATCAAAATTCCATAAAAAATTATGGATAGTCTCTTAAGGCCATTTTCGCGTAGCTGCAACGGATAAGGTACTTCCCCTTACTGCCCCGCTGAAAGTTTCCACCCTGTATATGACATGTAAAAGTAACGTTGCTGACCGTACCTAATAAAAAGTATGTGTCAACAATTTTATTTTCTTCTTGATGGACAACTATTTTTGTAATGCTTATAGATTCGTATTGTGTTGCTTATTTCTAGAACTTGGTGCAACCATCTTACCTAATAAGAGATAATTCCAGTACTTCAAATTTGAAGGCCAAATCTAGTAAGTACAAAGATCAGCAAGTCTGCTGATAGGTTATTTTCTTGATTGGATGTTTTCTCATAAGATATTACATTTTCCGTAATATTATTACGTTTTTGGGTTGTACATAATGCGTACAATTCTTTAGTGTATACTCTGTCCGGGTAAGCCTTATAGTTTACGAAAACCGTGGTGGCGCGGCCAGGGAGAATACTCCCTTGCCGCGCCACCAACGCAAGGCTATAATTTCTAAAGTAATTAAATTTTCGAATCTCTTTATAGCGTACGGGTAAGAACAATTTCGGTAGAATTCATTAGTGTATAATATACTATGTCCGGGTACGCATTATAGTTTACGAAAACCGTGGTGGCGCGGCCAGGGAGCATGCTCTCCAGCCGCGCCACCAAAACTTCATTATATTTTATTATTCGTTGAGATAAAATTTTTTTCATTACAAGTACCATATAGTACATAAACGGTACAATTTATCTAGAAACATGTTTCTTTAATTTTCCACTGTGGCGCGGCCAGGGAGTATCACACTTTTTCCTCAATTGAAATATAAATAAATTTTTGACAGGTTGACAGTTGGTGTTTCAGTCCACAAAACAAGCAAATATTTATGATGATGTTGATGATTAACTAATTTTTCAGGTTTTGGCCTTGAAATTTCATGTGGGGTTCTTCCCGCGTCTGACTCTCAAACGGTATGGGCCCGATGTTGCTGTGATGGAGCCGCTGTCAACTCAGAAACTGCGCCAAACTTCATGACTAAGACGACCTTCGCGGTTCAAAAAATTCGATAGTAACTCCACCCTGGCCTGACCTGACCTAGATTTTCGTGACTGGCAGCAAAATCTAGCCACCGTGTGCGCAACAATGGAGATAGTTTGCTAAGCAGCGCCCCGAAGAACTCTGGCGAACGTAAATAATCGCTGTGCTGTAGTAGCTTAGCAAGTTTTACACAATTACGCACACGAGAAGCAAACAAATTCAAATCTTTTACCTGCTGACCAAGCTTAGGCAGAGCTCTGACTGCGTTGCCCTCCTGCAGTACAACCTGCTCAGGCCTGCCGTAACGCCGATCGAGAGCGTCAATGACGTCAAATGCGCGAGGAGCCATCACCAGTAGCATACTTACAGCCTCACGCGCGGCACCTTTCAGTGCCTGGCTCAAGCGCGCGAGGTTTTCTGCCTCTGTAAAAGTTTCTACCGTGTCCCGAAAGGCACGCTTGAACATAAGCCAATCTAACGGATTTTTTCCGTCAAAGGATGGGAGTTTTATCATGTTTTTTTCATTAGGACTATTGTCTTTTAATAACTGCATGGCTTGCACCAGTTGTGTAACGGCAACGGAGCCGTCCTCTCTACAAAAGTCGGTGGCAGTGACCCCGTCACCCCCTCTTACTTTGTGCTGAGGCAACTGTGTAGGGTTCGGTACTGCGACATTCGTTGAAACAACGACGTCATTATGAAGTGGAAATGCCTGAGAACATGTAACGTTATTAATAGGCTTTGCCTCATATCCGTTGTTGGATGGCGAATAATAATTACCTGGTTCTTCCCGTTGTGGATTTGTCATCTTGGCAGGACGAGAGTGCTGTGCAACTATCGCTGAACGCTGGCGCGACTCCTGCCACTGCTAGAACCATGCTTACTTTCCGCGTCTATTGCGGTAAGCTCAGCCTGGTAAGCAAGTTCGGCAGCTTTACGCTCTAACTCAGCCTGCTTACCCTGAATCTGTGCTCGTATCGTCGCCTCCATCTCCTCGATTTCCAGTTGTGCGAGGTGACGAGCATGTTGCGCTTCTGCTGCTAATTTTTACATGTGGGGTTCTTCCCGCGTCTGACTCTCAAACGGTATGGGCCCGATGTTGCTGTGATGGAGCCGCTGTCAACTCAGAAACTGCGCCAAACTTCATGACTAAGACGACCTTCGCGGTTCAAAAAATTCGATAGTAACTCCACCCTGGCCTGACCTGACCTAGATTTTCGTGACTGGCAGCAAAATCTAGCCACCGTGTGCGCAACAATGGAGATAGTTTGCTAAGCAGCGCCCCGAAGAACTCTGGCGAACGTAAATAATCGCTGTGCTGTAGTAGCTTAGCAAGTTTTACACAATTACGCACACGAGAAGCAAACAAATTCAAATCTTTTACCTCCTGACCAAGCTTAGGCAGAGCTCTGACTGCGTTGCCCTCCTGCAGTACAACCTGCTCAGGCCTGCCGTAACGCCGATCGAGAGCGTCAATGACGTCAAATGCGCGAGGAGCCATCACCAGTAGCATACTTACAGCCTCACGCGCGGCACCTTTCAGTGCCTGGCTCAAGCGCGCGAGGTTTTCTGCCTCTGTAAAAGTTTCTACCGTGTCCCGAAAGGCACGCTTGAACATAAGCCAATCTAACGGATTTTTTCCGTCAAAGGATGGGAGTTTTATCATGTTTTTTTCATTAGGACTATTGTCTTTTAATAACTGCATGGCTTGCACCAGTTGTGTAACGGCAACGGAGCCGTCCTCTCTACAAAAGTCGGTGGCAGTGACCCCGTCACCCCCTCTTACTTTGTGCTGAGGCAACTGTGTAGGGTTCGGTACTGCGACATTCGTTGAAACAACGACGTCATTATGAAGTGGAAATGCCTGAGAACATGTAACGTTATTAATAGGCTTTGCCTCATATCCGTTGTTGGATGGCGAATAATAATTACCTGGTTCTTCCCGTTGTGGATTTGTCATCTTGGCAGGACGAGAGTGCTGTGCAACTATCGCTGAACGCTGGCGCGACTCCTGCCACTGCTAGAACCATGCTTACTTTCCGCGTCTATTGCGGTAAGCTCAGCCTGGTAAGCAAGTTCGGCAGCTTTACGCTCTAACTCAGCCTGCTTACCCTGAATCTGTGCTCGTATCGTCGCCTCCATCTCCTCGATTTCCAGTTGTGCGAGGTGACGAGCATGTTGCGCTTCTGCTGCTAATTTTTACGCAATGACGGTCGCAGATGAGCGGCTAGTATGCGTAGCAGCAGAAAATGTGCGCGTGTTGGTTATAGGTACTTGTACTACTTCCCGTCTGGTAGTCGACGTAAGAGGCGTTGAAACCATCTCGTGTCTCGGTTTGGAAGATATATTTGGTGTACTTTTTGCGAGTTTCGTATTCGATCTCGTGATAACCATTTTTGTACGCGAAAACAAAATTGCCTGTAAAGAAGAAAAACTGTGGAACGCACTAGTTCACTTTGGTAGAACGGTAGAAGGACCACTATTACCGACTGCTTAGGCTGCAGGTTGGATTCTTAATAATTATAGAAAAACACAGCCATTCGGTATAGAAATATATATTGGCAGGGAGCAGTCACGTATCAAAAATAGACAGTAAAAAGCTAAACAAAACAAAAGATAAATATTTATAAAAAGTTCACATCATATCGTGAACAGCGCCCGTTCACGAACATGACGTTTCGTAGATAATTGGGAAAAGGGGGTATTCTGTGCGCCACTATAAAATGGTCCTACAACTCGTAGGTCGGTGCCGTTACAACTAGGCCACAAAGGCTCCCACTTACATCCTGTGCTTATCATTAATGTCGACTTACATTTCCCAATTCAGAATGCATTACGCTGTAAAAGGCCTAAACAAAGTTTTTTTTTTTCTTCTGGCTTCGCACGGTTTGTGCATTTAGCCAATGTCACGTTTTAGTTTTATAAAAAGAATGAATATACGAAAAATAACGTCCCTTCGATTTACTTCCGATATCCCAAGCCACCTTCCAGGTTTCCCGAAGAAAAGTCTTGGGTAACGATACGAGGTCATAACTAAAATTTGTATAAGGAACTAAGTCCCCACACTGCACCGCATCACCGGCAAGTTTATCAGCCGCTTCATTGCCATGGATTCCAGCATGGGCCGGAATCCATACAAATTGTAGTGTATTACCCTCAGAAATGGTCCTGAACGCAAATTCTCTTATTAAATAAATGATAGGTAACTGCGATTTGTGTTCGAAAGCGGATTTATTGATGGCTAGAAGAGCACTTTGAGAATCAGTAAAAATTATAGATTTTTTGAGCTTTAAAATACGGATATATTCTAAGGCTTTAAAAATGCCGAAACATTCCCCGGTAAAAACAGAAGTCTCCGGAGGCAGTTTTATTTTTTGTTCGATGTTGTATTGAGAATGGTAAGTACCTATTCCAACACAACCCGTCGGAGAAGGCTTGGCAGCATCCGTATAAATATGGTGGTACTCTACGTGTTCAGCCAGAAAATGATTAAAACTTAAATGGCAATCGGGATCTGATTTACTTACACAGTTATATTTTATAATGGGACTGAATTGTAAACTCTCATAACTATTGCTAAATATGGGAAGTTTATTGGAACGGTGAATAGGAGAAGAAAGTGAAAGGAATTTTTTATAACTTACAACTAAACAAGGATCACGTCTATGGGACCAGTAATCTGATGATTCAATCTGCAACACTAATGTGTCCAGTTTAGGAATGAGAGGATGAGTTGAGAATTGAAGAATCCGGAACAAATATTTGTCAGATAGGAATTGTCTTCTAAGATAGAAAGGAGCATCCCCGCATTCAACTTGGAGTGCATTAATGGGACTAGACTTCATTGCACCTGAAATAATGCGTAATGCTTTAGACTGGATGCGATCCAATTTTTTAAAAGCCATGACATGGCCTAGAGCGAACAATCCATAATCCAGAGTGCTTCTGATGATTGCGTTGTAAATGAGTTTCAAAGAAAAGGGATGTGCACCCCACCACACACCAGAGAGGCATCTAAGCATGTTTAGGTGTTTTTCACATTTGTTAACAATATATTCACAATGAGGGACACTACTTAATTTACAGTCAAGTATTATACCTAGATATCTGAATTTATCTTTAACTGGGATAGGTATTTTCTTATAAAGGAGATTTACTATGGGAATATTTCTTTTCCGGGTGAATAAAACAGCTGCGCTTTTAGACGTGGATAAATCCAAACCGTTTAGATGTAACCATGACGCCAAAATAGATAAAGCAGAATTGATGGCAGAGCTAGCTTGCTCAACAGATGGACTTGAAGAATATAATAATAAATCATCGGCATATTGAAGAACCTTAACATGACTAGTTAAGGATAACTCTAAATCATAAGTGTAGATATTGTATAGAAGGGGACTGAGCACAGAACCCTGTGGGAGACCCCTCCATACAAGATGAGATACCTCATGGTCTCCTATTAACATGTTAACAGAGCGTTCAGTCAAGATATTAATAATGAAATTCAACAAATTCAATGGAACTTGTAAGGCTTCTAATTTATTTTGTAAAACCGATAATACAACATTATCATAAGCTGCATTAATATCAAGGAAAACTGCAACGGTGGATTGGTTATTAGAGAAGGATAACCGAATATCGTATGTTAATATACTTAAACAGTCAGTTGTACTTTTACCTTTTCTAAAGCCATATTGTGATTCTGCCAAGAGACCCTTACTTTCAACATACCATTCTAGGCGATTTTTAATTAAGTGTTCCGCTAATTTCATCATAATTGAAGACAAAACTATGGGACGGTATGAAGAAGCATCAGAAGGAGGTTTATTTGGTTTAAGGAATGGCAACACCATTTGACGTTTCCATTCAACAGGGATGTTTCCTGTATAAAAAATAGAATTAATAAGTTCTAAATAATAACTGAGGACTTCATCATTTAAATTAGCAAAAAAGGAATACGGGATGCCATCAATGCCTGGTGCAGAATCATTAGTTTTATGGATAACAACCTTTAATTCAGTGAGAGTGAATGCAAGATCTAGCGTCGTATGAGTGTCTCGGATATTGGAAACGAGAGACACGTTATGGTTAGTACAAATAGCCTTAGCCTCAGGAACCCAAGGCGGAGCTAATATATCAAAAAAATCACTGGCTAAAGAATCAGGAATAGAAGAAAGGTTGTTATATATGGACCTAAATCTACGAATGTTGCGCCAGACAATCGTAGGGTGAGTATTCGGTGAAATTGATAAGCAAAAAATACGCCAAGATTCAAACTTTTTCTTTTTAAAAAGTTTATAAGTTTCATTATTTAACTTAGTAATGATATCAAAATTCGTATCAGACATATCAACGCTATAATTATATTCAGCCTCTTTACGTTTTTTAATCAATTCAGTGCACTCAGAGTCCCACCACGGAGGCGAGGGAATTGTACTAATATTGTTATTTTTTACAGGACAAACTTCATCAGCCGCTGCAATTAATATGTGTGCTAAAGCTTCAGCACAACTATTTTCATTGCCACCAGAAATTACGGGCAAGGAGCTAAGCTTACTGTCAACAATGTTCCTAAATTTGCCCCAATGTTCCTAAATTTGCCCCAGTCAGTATTATTTCTATTAGGCAGTTTATATTTTAAGTTTGATTTCCTTAATTGTGCATTTGGTTTGGAAAGAGGATAAGAAATAACTATTGGAAAATGGTCACTACCATAAGTAGAGGTTAAAGTATCCCAAGTTAATGAAGAGGCTAAGTTTGGAGAACAGTTAGAAAGGTCAATTGCGCTTTGGTTCTGATTGGGATCTGAACGACGAGTGGCAGCTCCAGAATTTAAAATACATAAGTTGTGTAAGTCTATTATATCTATTAACTCATCACCATAACAGTTCGAAGTTGAACAACCCCATGATTGGTGATGGCAATTAAAATCCCCCAGTATTAATAATGGCTTTGGAAGAAAAGAAACGAGATTATTCATCTCTTGCAGAACAGAAAAAGAAGGATGAGGAATGTAAATAGAAACAAGACAAGTATGATGCACTTTAATAGCTACAATTGAAATTTCCTCACTATGAGGAGGTAATGTAATGGTAGAAAAAGGGATAGAATTCTTGATAAGTATAGCTACTCCACCATACCCATCAGATCTATCCTCTCTAATGGTTAAATAACCATTCATTTTAAAAATATGATTAGGTTTGAGCCAAGTCTCTGCTAAAGCAAAGGCAAATGGCTCATATTTGTTTAAAAGATGTATAACATCACTCTTTTTGTTTACTAGACTGCGGCAGTTCCACTGGATTATTTTGGATGTGTTGTCCATTAAGGATGGATTGTGATACATTGAAAGATGGGGCAACGTTGGACGGTGAAATGTTGAACTGAGACAGAAGATTGTGTAATGCAGAAAGAAAATCGTTTATGGAAAAACTGGCATCAATTTGTCCATTGTTATGATTAGAAAAAGCACAACCATTTGCTGGTTGAGGAATGACGTAATCTTTAATAATGGCGTTGTGAGCCTCTTTATTATATCCTTGTACAGATTTGGGAGGTGAGCGTGGTTTAAGGACGACAGTTTATTTATAGCTAATTGAAACAGGCATTCTATTAGAAGAAGGGAAAGATGGAGTATCTGCAAAGTTTTTGGAAGGAGAAGACAAAAGTGTATCGGCATACGATTTAGTAACTGGGGGATACATTTTTGCCGCTTCAGCATAAGATACTGAACTTTGTGCCATGTATGTTTTAATTAATTTTTGTCTAGACATTTCTGGGCAAGATTTATTAGTAGCATAGTGAAAAGTATTAGTAGCATAGTGAAAACAGTGTTTCAATTGCTGTCGTTTTGGTCACACAAAAATTCAGTGCAGGTCCAAACCTCCTGCCAAACCCTGTCCAAACCCTGCTCCGGGCAAAGGCAGCAAGATGCACTTTCTTGTTCTCTTTCACAACTGTCCCCAGTATGGCCTTGGCCACATTTATAACAACGAGGTTTGGACCTGCACTGAATTTTTGTGTGACCAAAACGACAGCAATTGAAACACTGTACAGTAGGGAAAATATATAAATCTACAGGTAATGCATTATAGCACATAAAAATTCTTTTAGGCAGAATCTGCCCATCAAAAGTAATAACTATTGATTGGGATGGTTTCCAAATGGTTGTACCATCAACAACAGTTTTAAAATTGAGGCGTCTGACTTTTAAAATTGGACCGCAACCAATTGGTACAGTTATATTATCAATAACTTCCTCTGGAGACCATTCCGCAGGAACACCACGTACTAAACCCATTCTAGTAACATTAAAAGTAGGTATAAAAGCTTTATAATTATATGTTTCAAGGCTATTATGTGTAATAAAATAAATTTGCGTCCAGGAAATTGGAAAAAGAAATAGATATTTTATTACGCCCGATTTTTTTGACGCTACCGTTAATAATATTTTGGAAAGCGTTGTGTTTTAGGAACTTGCCAAATGTAATAGGGTGCAATGACGTTCCATCATCTGGTGATACTAATATTTTTTGTACATGAACAACGTATGGCGCGCTGTCAGTTTTATCATATGTTTTTCGACCAATCTGAGTGGGAATAACTGAAGGCGGAGCAGGAATATCTGGAATATCTTTACAAATTATTTCAGAGCTTTTAGGCTCCGATGGAGTTAGAGAGGGAGGTGTAGAGTCCAAGCAACCACAACCCAAAGACTCTGAACCTTGATTTTTTCGGATACGACGGCGTTTATTGCAATTCTTGCACACATGTATGCGGCTTCTTTTTAAATGGCGAGCCGACGACGACCCATCGGTATCCATGCCCGATTCATTTGAAATTATAGTAACAAAATTGCCTGCCGGGGGAACAAAGTCCCCCGGGTCAGGCGGGTCTTTCATTTTCCCGCTATGAAATATTAGTAAAAAAAACTTACCCTACTGAAGAAAATATACAGAACTATAATTAAAATAAATGTGAAAGAAGATAAAACACTAAAACTACTACTACTGATCCTATAATACAAGTTAATTAATTATTTTCAATTTAAGTAAAAAAGGACACGTCCACAAAGTTAGGTTTCCCGCGCTTTTTTTCCTAAACAAAGTTGATGTAGGAACAATAGAAGAGATACACTCACGGCCAAAGAATACGAGTCGGTACGATAAAATAAAATTACTCGTAAAATAATAGAGCTAGTGGCATGAATGAAACTGTGTGTTGTAGATAATTTACCAGTTAATAAAACAACACCAAATATTGGAAACATTATTAGTTTAATTGTCAAAATTACATAAAAAAACCACAATATCAATAATTTTTACGTTGTCTAAAGATGATGGTTGGTACCCACATAAAACACAAAAACGAACTTTAATCCAAAATTAATACTTTGTATTGCCTCCACGGGCTCTTCTCACAGCTGTCAGGCGATTGGGCGCTTGCTGTTCATTTAGTTTCATAAGCAATGTTCCGGGATATTGTTCCATTCTTCCACTAAAGCATGTTTCAGGCCTCGAAGTGTAGCTGGGGCGGGGTTTCGATTTCTTACACATCTCCCAAGCTCGTCAAAAGCGTGTTCAATTATTCAGGCCCGGGTTTCACGCGGGCCAGTCCATGCGATTGATGCCAACGTCCTAAAAATACTCATTTACTATTTGAGCTGTATGTGGCCTGGCGTTGTCGTGCATGAATATTGAATTTTCACCCATATTAATTAAATATGGGACGACATACGCATTAAGAGTTTCTTCAACATATCTTGCACTAGTTAGCGTATCATTTTCTATCAGCACTAACTCCGTGCGACTTTATGAAGAGATTCCAGCCCAAACCATACAGACAGACCAGATCTACCGCCGAATGGCACTTTTTCTAATTACGTTGTGGATCATTTAAGGTTTAATTTCATACGATATTAAAATTCTCTGTAATATAAAATTAGTTTCATCACCCATTATTAATTTGTAAGTTACGGATTTTCGTCATCGACCCGTATATTTGACCGCGAGTGTACCTATATTATTTTGCGAAATGTTTGTGAATACGAATAATGGTTAGCTTTTCCTTCACTCCAACTATCCAATGTTTCTACCTAGCCATTACTCAACCATGTTGGGCTCGGTTTCCTATCTAACCGGATTCAGCTGAATACCAGTATTTTACATGAAGCGACTGCTTATCTGACTTTCACAAACTAGTCACTGGGTAACACGGTATGTCTTAGTAAGACAGGTTGTCTGACTTTCGGGCTTTCAATTTGGTGCTAACTCAAAGCACAACGTTCTTCACGATCTTGGGAAAGTTTATCAGCTTTTCATGATGGTGTCGCTTCACTCACAGATTGTTCGCGCATGCGTCTGTGATGTCTCCGGCAGGCAATCACCTGGCCGGCAGTTCCCGGCCGCAAGTTCTGTGACACGTCCGATTGTTAAGCCAAGTAAGTGTTCATTTGGTTCTTGTGTTATGTAGGCAAATTGAAAATAAACGTGAAAGTGAATCCCGTTTTGTAAAGCGTAAAGGGTGAAATTGTGCAACGAATCACTACTTTGAATCAAGCCATTGAAGTGATGAATCTTATGGGAACTTAATTCTCTAACCCAACGCCGGTTTCATGTGGCGTCACATTACCAATTCAAAATGGCCACCGATCTCGCCGCCATTTTAAGTTTATGTGCGGTCTATTCCTGTTTGCTAATAAGTATTATTTGTGTTTTTCAGATAAATAACTGAATCGGCCAGAATTTCTATGTCAAGTTCAATAGAAACCAAGGGAAGGATGAAATAGAACGCCGATTTGAATTCTAATGACAGGTAATTATGTGTATGTACATATTTTTATAGGTAAATAGGAACAGAAATAGCTACATAAAACTGAAGAGACAACAGATACCTTTAAATAAGTTAGTATAAATAGTTATAGTTGAATAGTTTATATATTATAAATATAATTTAAGTTAATTTACTGTTATAACCACATTTATTATACATATAAATTACAAAAAAAAAACAATTTTTAATAGGTAACATAGAACTATAATTCATCCTCGTTAAGTTTATGTTAAGCTAAGCTTAAATTAATGATAGAAAAGCATTTGCATCTGCCATCACTTTACTAGCTTGTACGAGTATAAGTCAATGTGAGTAGTTATTTCTATAAGTGACACTTGATTGCCAATTCGAATGTTTTCTTCGCTGAGCCCCCAATTTTAACCCTCTGCGAAGCGATGTTTTTGTTATGCTTTGCCGCACTGCAATATTATGCATTTTTAAGCGACATTTTATAATTTCAAAGATAACTTGTTTATTTTCAGAATCTGACGTGATATTTTTTTATGGAGTGGGAAGACGATAACAGAGGATGTAAGTATCACAGTTTGATTTTAACTTCCAAAAATGTTAGGTACATTTATTTAAATTTTGTGACTGTGTATAATATAATATTTATTTCATTTTCCAAGATAACATTAACATACATAATTTAAAAGGTAACAGTCTTCAAATAATAATAATCACTAGCTTTTGCCCGCGGCTTCGCCCGCGTGTATGTCGTAAAATATCCCATGGGAATGTACCACTAGCATTAAAAGTACCATATGTGTTAATCCAGGTTATAAACTATCTGTATGCCAAACATTCAAATTTCTGTTCTGCTGTTTTTGCGGAAACCCGGTACATGCGTTCAGACAAACAGAAAAACGGAAAAAAAATCTAAAAACTATATTTTCGGCTTCAAACTCATTCCAACACCTCGTAGCAAATCCATTTTGCAGAAATATTCCATGTACAGTGTTGACTTCGTTACTATTTTATTATAGATAGGTAGCATATAAAAAAGGAGGGGATATAATCACAGTGACTGTTGAGTGTCATATATTGTGCCGTTTTTTTTAATCACGTAAACGTTATTTCTGGGAAAGAAGAGACGACCAGTCAACGTACATTATCTCTATGGATTCGACAAAGGTATTTCATGAGGATGGGCAGAAGAAACCTACAACGTCCAATTAAATTTTAGATACTATACTAATGATAAGATTTTTATTTGTTTATAGATATTTTATTTATTTATATTATTAATATTGAAAAACATAACAACTACAGCTTCAACTACTTTTGGCCTCGTACAAGATTTCCAGTTTTTATTTTCGTTTTACTTTGTTTTTATTTTGTTTTTCATGTTTCTATGAGTGTGTTTTCGTTTAATTTGTGATCTCCTGTGCGAGTCCCAATAAATACTTTTTCGTTCTTTCTTTAACTAGACTTCTTATCCATAATATTGTTTCGTTAGATGATTACACGTAGATGATTATAAGTATACATCATTTTATTGGACGGTATCTCCTGTAGCCCATAGATTTGGTCACCAACATCCACGAATTAATTGCTCATTATAAAATGTGTTGCAGAATAAAAACAAGTTCTCAGACACCCTAATAATAAAATATAGAACCATTTTTTTTTTATTTATGAACTAATCTAAAGAAAACATCAATACATTCCATTTGTCAATTTGCAAAATGATTCAGGAGTCCTTCAGGAGAAATACTTTAAGGACTTGCGTTTATTCTGTTAACACGATGTAACACGTACCTACAGTTCGCGTTATGTAAGTTTGCCCCTCTGAAGTAGACTACAAATGATTACGCAGTAAGTAGTTAATGTCTATACTAAAACAGCAGCGCGCCATGTCATGCGCATCGGAAAGCCTGGGGGTCTACTCCGAAACGCTAAGCCGAAGTATCGGCTGAATGTTCGGCCGTTTTATAACTTCTATAGTTTCCTTTTTTGACTTTGAGTTCTTACCCGACTTCAAGTCACAGTCTTGACTTTGGCTTATCTCTTCGACTGCTTTTTTTTTCGCCTTAGTCAGCGACAGTAAGCCGTAGTAAAGAAACGACCGAACATTCGGCCGATACTTCGGATTTATGTTCGAAGTAGACCCCTGGTTTCAGAGCGGCAAACGTGACGCGAACTCTAGCGCCACGGATCTTTGTGAAAATAGTTGCAAACCGAATTTTCTCATTCAAGGCGGAGCTTGAGAAATACAACGGTTATGCATTTAACGCGTCTTTTATACCGGGTATTGTTCGGGAAATTTTGGGAAAAAAATTAATCTGCCTAGCCTTTTCCCAAAATAAGGGGATAAAGACTACCCGCAGCTAACTTCAGTCACATAAATCAGTGGCGCGTACTGTGGTTATCCACTAATTGGTTTCTTATCTTATGGGCAATAATATCCTTGCTCTGATCATTCATTGTAGTGGTAATTAGGAGGTCCACGTTCAGCAGTGGATGTTCATGTATGCGACGATGACTCAATATAGGTACCTGTTTTATTCAAAATTTTAGTCGTTTCGACCGGTTAAGAAAGTCAATCATTCATTGTTTTGCAAGTGAGCTTACCTCTAAGGGTTTTCTTGAGTGGTAGACCACAGTTTTCACCGACTGCATACTAGCTAATATCGAGACATTGGTAGCACCCGCTTAACAAATACCTAAATCTAAATAAACAGACTGTAATATGTGTATTTTTTCTGTTTTAGCAAACATGGCCGACCCTAAAAATCCTGTTCGCCGTGAAGCCGACTCAACGAATTTGAGGCGCATCGAGAACTACCTAACCCATGTTAGGGCGATGTTTGAGGGCCCGCCGAGTTCACCGACCACTATCCAAATTAAGCCAAGACCGATCTCGGTGGGGACACAAACTTGGGCTACAACTCAGTTCAAGCCTCTTTTGTTGCCTGCAACATCAGCGCCTATTAAGGTTATCACGCCTTGTAAGGTTACCACGCCTAGTAAGGTTACCACGCCTAGTAAGACTACCACGCGTAGTAAGTTTACCACGCCTAGTAAGTTTGCCACGCCTAGTAAGGTTACCACACCTAGTAAGGTTACCACGCCTAGTAAGTTTATCACGCCTAGTAAGGTTACCACGCCTAGTAAGGTTACCATGCCTAGTAAGTTTATCACGCCTATTAAGTTTATCACGCGTAGTAAGGTTACCACGCCTAGTAAGTTTATCACGCCTAGTAAGTTTATCACGCCTAGTAAGTTTATCACGCCTAGTAAGTTTATCACGCGTAGTAAGTTTATCACGCCTACTGAGGTGCCTATGAATTGTAAGCCTAATGCAGACGTAAAAGATTCAGCAGACGCTAAGTCTGTTAAGAACAAGGGCAAGCGGCCTAAGACCGTAGGGTTCAATCTGGTGTCGAAGAGAGGAAGATATGATTATGCGACCATCAAGAGATCAGAATCACCGGTATTCTCCGCTGAACCATCAAACCCATTTCAGTAAAGGAAACACATCGGTACGAAAAATTCACGTGACAATAACTCCAATAATACAAAATGTTCAGAGTTTTAAAAACCTACTTATATAATTATGTCCAATTCCTTTATAATAAATCTAAATTCAATATCAAGAATTATTTCGCAGGCGTTTATAATAAGTAGACCGTACCTAGTATTTTATTCGATATTTAATTTTTTTTTTTTTTGATTTGGAAAAAATAGACAAACTATGGTAGTAAAATATTGGTTGGCCTGATAAATAGTTTAGGAAAAAAATATTAAAACGCACATTCGCACCAAATCGCTAAAGGTGCAGCCACATTGCGGTAGATCGATGTTGACCAGTTATTTTTGTCGCCTCGTACCTTTTAGATGGCAGGTGCTCTGCTTAAGAGGAATAATGAGAAAAAAAAAACATAATGATTTTTATAATGATGATGATAGATTTGATCTATTCAACACCATAGATTGAAGTCGAACAAAAACAGTGGATGTTGATCGATCGTAACCTAGTTTCCATTGGTTCGGTCTGAATAGTCGATGTTATCGATCGACCGCAACCAAGTTGCACCTTATAAATGATTTGTTCCCGGCTTTAGTATCTAATCATTTTTAAGGTACTGAAATGATAAATGATAATTAGTTCTGTAAATTGGTCTAAAAATATCACTTTTACACGTGTCGTGGCTGTCAAACCTCCATAGTGACGACGAACTGACTGCCTGTCTAGAATAATGACATGACAGATGACATAAAGAAGACCTGAGACAATTTGCAAGAGAATAAAGACGAAACATATACAATATCAGTTTTAGTATATATGCGAAACCCGAAACACCTGTCTAGTATTTTTATGTCAAGAATCTATGTACAAAATTTCAAAACTGTCATCATGAAAAATCACAAAGTTATAAGGTTATTATGTTACCGGGTTGTCCGTACAAAAACATGCTAACGGCGCTCCCGCGCCGCCACGGTCGTCTTGAGCTCATTTATAATAATTTGGTACCTAACCGTACGGCGATTGTATTGTAAGTAAATAAATGGTGATAACATTTGCCATCACACTTAAATATTTTTGGGACAAAATATAACATGGTGTAAAAATTATTGAAATCGATTCCGTTCCTTATTCTGGACAAACTATATTCAGGTTTCGCATATACTAAAAATAATGTTGTATAAATGTCAGACCAAATAAAAAAACCTAGACAGAGCGCTGCGAACAATAAAGTGAAGCATGCAAAACTAAATGAAGCGTCACGCTGAAACAAATTAAATTATTTTATCACGAAATTGCCGACTTGTGCGGTGAAAGGGTAAAAAAACTATTCTATAAAAAATAAAAAGCAAGATGGAATCACGTTTCATACGTAAGTAAACACAAACTAGATAAAAATCCATAATTTTAATAAATCAAAATATGACAACTTGGAACACAATATCTTAACAAAGTGTTGTCACTAGCATGCGTCACAAACACCGCTTATTGGATAAGTAATTACCTATCTATTTACTCGTTCTGTCCCCCTGCCAGTACTGAAAACAAAATATTTGGGTAATGAGTTTTTTACTGCGCGGCAACACTCACTAATGACACATGTTTGCGAAACCGGCTTTACGTCACCGTTGACAGCGCTCTGTCTAGGTTTTTTATTTGGTCTGAGATATAAATATATTAAAATTACAATTTAATAATCGCTTTCCTTTTAAAACCTAGAAGACAAGACCGTTCAAGTGGTCCTTCATCGCCAAGTTTGACACTGGCAGCTATGATAACTGGTAGTAAGTCGAAGGAAGGAAACATGGCAACAACCTGCGTCCGACACAGCCGCGTGCCTTCGCCGACTTCATCCATCGTTTCTGCTCGAAATACGACATTGACGGTAAGACGACAACAACCCTTTAATGTTGCAACTTGAAGTCGCTGAACAAGCTTTGAATGTAGAGAAAAAAGCCGCTGACGCACAGTCAGAAGCTGCAGAACGAAACGCTGCAATTAAAAAGCGGCTTGTAATGGAAAAGTTACGACTACAGACTGAGGCGTTGAGTGACATGGATAACGGTAATCTCTCAAATACATGTGCCGCGACTGTACAATCAACTGTAGATAAAGTAATTCCCACAACGAGCACCTTCCATGCTCCCGACCAGTCACTTGCTCCCGATGCCGGCAAATTTCCGCTTTACCACGTCCAGACTGACACCGCACGTGCTGTGGAAAGTGATATAAAAAAGTTCAGTAATAAAGGAATTACCGACATTTTCTGGTGAGCCTGAAGAGTGGCCTATGTTATTTAGCCAGTTTAAAGCTACATCAAAGTTATGCCAATACATCGACGACGAGAATATTGCTAGACTGGCTAAGTGCCTCAGTGGAAAAGGTTGTAACGCCGTATCTACCCTGCTGGTGAGTGCCACAAATTCAAATAAGACCATTGATACTCTTAAACTTCGATTCGGAAGACCTGAATATCTCATTGAGATTATGCTTCATAAAATAAGAGCCATGCGGGACATATGGCATGATAACATCAACGGCCTCATAGAATTCTCGACCGCTGTACAGAATAAAGTGGCCGCCATGACTGCGACAGAGATCTGACTAACACGACACAGATTAGAAACAATATTGGAAAACTACCATCTATTCTGAAGTTCCAGTGGAATTTCTAGGTCAGCGAGAAAGGCACAAGACGTGTCACACTGTTTGGCCTTTCCGAGTCACACGCCTTGGTTGATGATTACGAAGACATGGTATTGGTCTGACTCAACGACCGTTCTCCGTGGGTTTAGGTCTGACCCCGGACGTTTCAAGCCTTTCGTGGCGCATCGTGTAAGTGAGGTAGCAGAACTCACGGAGATTCACGACTGGAAGTAGGTACCGTCAGCCATGAACGCTGCAGATGATGCTACGCGTGACGGTTTGATTGAAGACAGTTTTAGGTAGCTGCTTGGACTATAATATTTACATCAACCAGTTGATTTCTGGCCCAAAGAACCTGAAGATAAGATCAGACTTGATGAAGATGACATAGAAGTTAAGACGGTTTTAGTGATCTCAGAACCTGACTCCCTTCTGCCTGATGATGAAAAGTTTTTCAAAGTACTGGAGACTAGTAAGGAGTACAGCATAGGTCCAGCGAGCTTGCTACAACTGGTTACATAAAGACAGCCGACGACAAAGGGAGCTGATTGTTGATGAAATATAATCAGCACAGCGACAGATACTTACAGAAGTCAGTGAAGAACATTTTCAGCCGATATAGAGAATATTAAAAGAACTGGATTAGTGGGGAACACCCAAATACTCCGAAATATTTTATTCCGAATTTCGATGTTCAGATTTTCAAAAGTCCGAATTTCATAATACCTAAGAATTATAATGTCTATTAATAAAAATCATGAAATTTATTTTACCGAAAGTCGTAAATGCGATTTGTTTGTTTTCCGATTTTCATACGTTCGAAGAACAAATGCTCGATGAGTTCTCTGTCCGAAAAACGACATTCCAATTTTCCATACTTCGAATAAACAGCAAAAATTTGGATTCTGATTCTGGTTCAATTAGTATCTATAATATTCAATTACGCATATAAATTCAAAATCTATAAGGAACGTTTAATGTAATTACAAAACGTCTACGTTGTTATTAATATAATTTGTGTATTACTATTTTTTTTTGTGTTATCTTCTCGATATATACCTGCGGCGGCGGGTACCATCTACTGTTATTGAATCATTTGGGTTCGTGCCGCAGCTTCAGCTGCCGAGCGCCAGATCCCCTCCAGTGTTAGTGAATCATTTGGGTGAAGTTAGGTTAGAACGGTGACCATTAAAGTGCGAAGGCGAGCGAGCGAAGCGAGCATGCCGCGCGAGCGGCCGCCAAGCGCCAGATCCCCTCTATTGTTATTTGGGTTATATAAGGATCATTTGGGTTAGGTTAGGTGACGAGCAATTATGTGTTTATTTGACTTTATTTGTCTTGCTATTCAGTTTTACAAGGCGTTTTAATTTCGGAATTCTAATTAATCTTTACTTTATAATCGGAATTCGTATTTTTGATGTTTCGAATTATCTTTACGTCGGACAAGGCGTTTTAATTTCGGAATTCTAATTAATCTTTACTTTATAATCGGAATTCGTATTTTTGATGTTTCGAATTATCTTTACGTCGGACTTTTTGTTATTCGATCTATTGAAACTTGGTATTTTGAGAATAGTAATTATAAACGTTAGGAACATTGAAAATTTTGGAATTATAAAAATATGATGTATGATAAATCGGAGTTGGTATATTAGGAATTTTGAACCGTTTGAAATTACGAAAATCGGTATTTTGAAATACGTATTTGTGACTGTCGGAATAAAGTTTTTCGTATTTATGTAGTGTACCCGGATTGGTGACGTCAGACAAAGTTCTTCAACAATTGATCCCGTTTTTAGACAAGAATGACATTTTTCGTGTTAGCGGGAGGATTAGTGCGGCAGATGTCGACGACGATATGAAACACCCCATAATTTTACATCCAAAAGACAGGATAACTAAACAACTTTTGATTCGCTACTATGAACAATCTGCACATTCGGCCAGAGAACGCGTTTTAAACGAAGTTAGGAGACGTTTCTGGGTACTTAATGGGCGAACTGCTGTCAAGGCACATGGATCACATGTCAGGAGTGCAAAAACAGGAGATCCAAACCTTCACCGGCCCTGATGGCCAACTTGCCTGTTGAAAGACTTACTGGAGGATACAGAGGTTGCACCTGCACCGGCCTTGATTATTTGGGACCATTGACGCTCAAGGACAGAGTACCTTCTGACGAAACACTGCTAACCCTACTGAGTGAGGCGGAAAAGATGATCAATTTCCGCCGTAAGTACCTATTGACCACGCCGATGACCTTCCAATTACGCCAATGACTCTGTTGGCTAAGGCTACTTTTGGTTACCTCGCTGGAATTTTCGACAATGGGGACCTTCTTAGAAGAAGCTGGCGTGAAGCACAAAAACTGACAGACCTTGTATGGAAACGTTGGGTCAGAGAGTATCTGCCGACTCTTACTAGACGAGAGAAATGTTAGCTGAAGGTGACGTAATGTTTATTGCAGATGACCAGCTCCCTCGAAACCTGTAGCCGTGGGGATGTCGGGGCTGGCCAACTTCCATAGTGACGACGAACTGACTGGCTGACTAGAATAATGACATGACAAATGACAAAAAGAAGACCTGAAGAATAAAGACGAATAATATCTAAATATATTAAAATTATATTTTAATAACCGCTTTCCTTTTAGAAGACAAGACCGTTCAATACGTCAAAAATAAATAAGAAAGACCGAAACAAACTCAGAGGTCACAGTCTCTTTTAAAGACCAGACATAGTCTTGGTCAGGCCATATGACTCATATGAACACCATTGAGATTAATGTCTTTAACTTTTTCAACTATCACAATATCATAATTAATTCATACTGATTTGTAACTTTCTAGTTTTATATCAAGGCTCGTGGATGTGGCTCAAATATTTAGAAGATAATATACTGAAAGACCATGAGTAAAACCCTGTTGAGACTGAAGAAAGATCATTTATTTTTTTAGTACATATTTCTAATTCTATTGTTATGACGTTTTGGTATACAGAGATGATGGACTAAGCAAACGTGTAAGAAGGTGTTATGATTGCTTTCTGCACAGTAGCAGCCTGGGTTAAGAGTCCATAATACCTAAACGCCACCTCACTCTCCATCTCGCTCGCACACTACTGCTCGCGGTCACGCAAGGAAGCGAGGCAGGGAGAAGGCACCAAGGCTAGTTACACAAGGCTAGTTAGACACCTAGGCAAGTATAGTTTAGGTGATTTCTTTTTACAGTGAAGATAAAGTTAATTTAAAAAAAAAACATTAGTATCTGTTTTATATTTAGTTCGGTTTGGAGGTAAATTTATAATTTGATCGAACAGCTCGTTTTTGAAGAACAAATATATTTTGAACGTCAGCGGCTTTGCCCCACAGCAGAATACTTAACATTAATCCTCAACTTTACCATATATCTATTTCAAAATGAATACTGCAGTATTTTTGATATAACGGAGGATCATGGTAAAATTTGAGGTATTGTAGACTCTTATCGGCTTAGTCAATTCAAGAAAGCACAAAACTATTTACTTAAACGGAACCCTACTAGGATCACTCGTGTGTCTGTCTGTCCGTCTGTCACAGCCAATTTGCTCCGAATTCAAACTTATTTAAGAAAATCGATGAAGAAATTTACAATTCACCCCCATGCAAAACTACTGAACCTAAAATTTGTAAAAAAAATACAGAAAATTATTCTATACTACATTACAGAAAAGCCTATAAGCCTATGGTGTTAAAATAACATAGAAAATCACTCAATGTTGTACGTAAAAACTTACATTTGCAGTTGGAATGTATACATGTTTTTCAACTACAATGATTGTTCTTGGGATAAATTCACCTCAAGTTCGAAACCCTTCATTATGCCAATTGTGCGTGGTCCTACACGCACTTGGCGGGTTTTTGTATGTTCTATCCCTGTCTAAAATATATTTTGTATCCGCCCGGGCGTCGTTGTATTGTAATTGTTAGATGATAAGACAGTTTTAGATTATAAGACCAGTGGTTAGTGACCAACTCATATCTACAGGACTCTATTAGATAATAGGTAAGCAAAATAACAGGTATTTCACACTTTTTATTGAGTGTTTTATTTCTCGATGTGTAGAACAGAGAAGTACTGTTTAATGCAATAAGTAAAATA
The DNA here is from genome assembly GCA_963921375.1 of Tiliacea citrago. NCBI lineage: Eukaryota > Metazoa > Arthropoda > Insecta > Lepidoptera > Noctuidae > Tiliacea > Tiliacea citrago. Next base: position 28,557,586 of record OY992780.1, read on the forward strand.
TCTATTGTATTTATATTGATGTGATCATGTTGTGAACATCCTGATTTTGTAAAAATATTGGTATATGCTTTATGCCTAGTCCACACTACGGAACGAGTCCCTGGAATAATATATATTTGTTCGATTCCCGCACAACTTGGCACTATTGTACATAGACCTTGTGCCAAGAAAGTGCTAATTCAATAATACAGACCTTTATGTGGACCAGGCTTTAGATTAAGCGGCCCTTCCCAACAGGGGAAAGCAGGGTAAGGACTGAAAGGACTGGTCAAAATTAACATAGCAACCAAACATCCAATCATCAGTATTCATAGTGTCAAAAAATGTTTTTAGTTATTTAATGTTTAAATCTAATCATTGTAATCAAACATTACAACTTAACTTATTTATCAGTCCTAGAGAGATATCTCGCTAAAATTAAAACATGTAATAGATGATTTAAAAATAAAATAATATCAGTGTCATTCATTTCCTTATTTGAACCTCCTAACTATCCACACATCCTTATAATAAAGTAACCCTCTTATAATATGGATGGTATTTAAAAGTACTTCAATTTATTCCCATTTCATTTACCTAATTTTGCCTGTGTTCCACCAAATATACTGAATGTGCACCAAAATATGTTCATTAAAATATGTCATAACGAGCATCTACTCGTATTTAACAACTGTTGCAAATTTGTAAAAATAGTAATACACCTAATTTTAAAAACAAGCATTTATTTTTTTAGTTTTACTTCAGATAATGCACTGCAAAATGTATTTAAATCAAACACCAATTAATGTCCAATGTAGTTTTATTATAAAAAATGAACACATTATAAAATGTAATGCTTACTAAAAATGTTTTTTTGCAAGTCGTTTCTGCCACTCGCCGGCCGCTGCCGCGGCACCGCTTGCTTCGCTCGCTCGGCTCGTGCGTAGGAGGTCACAGTTTTAACCTAACCTAACCTACCCATTTTTATTTGGTGCACGATCAGTATTTTTCGGGGAAGAATAAAATAGTTATTGTTACAATAGAATATTTGCAGCGCACTACAATAAAAAAGTGTTATATCTTGGTGTTAATTTGGAATTTGTTTGATGTAACATATTTTGTTGGCCGAGTAGTTTAATTATAGTAAAACAATTAAACGGGTTTAAGATCAATATTTTAGAAATGCATACATAGATGTACCTTTAGATTTTTGGTGAACACAAAAATATTACCCTTATAATAAACTCCCGGACACCTGAATCGAGCCACCCTCCATCTTTTATAATTATATCTTTTTAACCAATGGTAGTACAAAAAAAAAACTCACTATTATTTCAGTTTGTTATTGTTCTAAATTAGAAATCGGAAAAACAGTTTCATATGCAATAAGTCATCTTTTTGCCTTTCTCAGGGCCAAAATTAGCGTAGATTTTTTTGAAAACAATGATTTACATAGAGAAAATGTTTATTAGTAACTTGAGTTACCTCCAAGAGCATTTACGACGGCCGTCATGCGGTTTGGCATGGAATTAATTAATGCCACTATGACGTGCTGTGGAATGTATGGATCGGAGTGCTGGGTCGTGAAGAAGACGGGTTCGGATCGGATTGGTGGTGCCGATCAGGGTCCAATCGCGGCCTAGACTAATACTGGTACGCCTGTCATCTAGCTTTTCTGCCCAGCAGTTGATTAGAGCCTGGCGAAGGCGCCAGGGTCTTACCACTGCGTCTCTGGGAGTTCCTAGACAAGCTAAAAAGGTTTATATGAACGAAAAGTGGGCGGTTTATTATTAAACCCAATCTCCTTTGTATTATATAATTGCATAGCACCGCCCGTTGTGAGTACCGGCTGAGAGTATGTCATGCTCACTCAGATGTCTCGCTGATGGTGGCGCGTGTGTTGGATCGTTTAGCTCCCTTCAAAATGGTTGAGCTGAATGGTGCCGATCCATACGTCATGTTCGTAAACGGGCACTGTCAATTGGGACTGATCATTTCATCATCATTTTGTCATCTCTTAGCTGCCACGGTTTATTTTAATGATTGTAGTTTTTTTTATTTGTGTTTATTTACTGTACTATGGACGCTTTTTTCTTGTTATATCGTTACATTTAGTTGTATATTCAACACCAAAGATGTAACAATATTTTTGTAACATGTATGTATGCATGATGTAACAATTTTTTATGTTTTTTTTTTTTTGGTATAGTGGCGTGTGCTAGCTAACATAAGGCAAATAATTTAATGTTGTGTTGCGTAATGCAAATTCTTTTACATTTTATTGTATAGATTCAAGTTTTATATCTGAACAGACAGCTGTGCTGCTGGGGAGTTTGTTGCGCCACTTCTTCTTCCCAGCTAAAGCACTAGGAAGTGGTGAAGGGTGGGCGTTTTTGGGGGACTGTCTTATGTAATTTTTGACGTTCGAAAAGTGCTGATTCTCAGCCTAGTTTGGATAAATGACTTTTGATTTTGATTTTGTAACAATATAATTTGAAAGATTGTCGTTGGAGTTTCTTGCCCGTTCTTCTCCATAATGTACGTACTACGCTTTGGAATGAGCAACTAGCTTCATATTTCTAACTGACCGCCGTCTTGAAAATTCAAAAGTGCCTGTAAATGGTTTAATTGCAATAAATGCTTTGAGTTTGATTACATTTTATTACAAAAAGTGCGCAAGGCCGCCCGTAAAGAGAGATAATAGTATATTTGAGTTTCCCGACAGCAAAGAGAGATAGATAATATTTTAGTATGTTTGGGTTTCCCAAGGTGTCATTCTGGTTCGACATCGAAATGAGAATTAACCCAACGGATTAGGAACTAGAACGACTTCTGGAATGATTTTCATTTGGATCCGGATGCCATTACATCAAAAGTGTCTAGGGATCAAGTACATTTTTAACTAAAAAAAAATATCCATTCAATATTTACCAAATCTAGTCTTCCAGACTGGCTGCTTACTTTAATTCCTATGTTTAAGTTAACAACTTATCCCTATATTTTGTCAAAATTAAGAAAAATCGCAATTTTTTCAAATTGTGGAAATTAACCTTAGTTAATGTTAATGGCAAATAAGGCTAAAATGAGGATTTTTTATTTATTTTATTTTATAATTGATAAAAAAAATATAATCTGTGTTTCCACCATTGACACGAATAACACAGTCACAGCGATTTGGCATGCTTAAAATCAGTTCATCAAAATCACTTTGAGGAATAGCCGCCCACGTTCTTTCTAACAAGTCAAAAGTTTTTGTGGGGTATACACGGTATCCATACTCGGCAGGGCTCTTCTTTGGAGCATATCCCATGCGTGCTCAATTGGGTTGCGGTCTGGCGATTGAGCAGGCCACGGCAGAACGCTGATGCGAGCATCGGTAAGAGTGCGTGTTACGACTCTATCCGTGTGTGGACGTGCATTGTCGGGCATTAGTCAAAACGAATCACCCAACCGGCTTCGCAAAGGGATAATCACGCCCGAAACAATTCTCTGCGCATAAATCAGAACATTGAGGTTGCCCCTGATCCAAATGAGATCCGTTTCTTCCACCGATCCAAATACCGACCCAAACCATTATTGTTCCCCAGCCATATGAATGAACTTCCTGTCAAAATTTCAAAGTCCAGAGGTCCTCCAAATTCGAGTACGTCTTGTATACGGCCTCATAGCAGTATTTTGGATGTACCGATCCTGTCTGAGAGTGGTAATGCGAGGTCGTCCTCCATGTCGCTGGGCCACGCTGTCCGTGATACGTTAGCGTGTCCAGAGGCGGCTTATGACGCTCTGTGTAGTGCCAAGAGCGACAGCGATGGATTTTTTTTCAGTTCCGATGCATTTTTAATAGATAGAATTTTTTAGGGTTCCGTACCCAAAGGGTAAAACGGGAACCACCCTATTACTAAGGCTCCGCCGTTTGTCTGTCTGTCCGTCTGTCACCAGGCTGTATCTCATGAACCGTGATAGTTAGATAGTTGATAACGGCAACAGGTAGACGCTTGAAATATTCACAGAATATTTAGTTATATATTTACTTTAAAAATAAATAATTAAATTAAAATAAAACAAATATTTAAGGGCATACAACAAACGTGATCTTTTTGCCGTTTTTATAGATAATAGTACGGAACCCTTCGTGCGCGAGTCCGACTCGCACTTGGCCGGTTTTTTATGTATATGCTCTTGCGTGTACCTAGTTGTATAACCATAATATGTCATATCCCATTTATTTACTGATTTTTAATTATAGAAATCATCAACATAATATTTATTTAAGTAGTTTGCTGGGACATGTCTTGTTTTCATAAAATTGACACATTTATTTATTATTCAAACTTCTCGCACACTAAAAGGTACAAAGGCGGACTTAATGCCTTGGGCATTCTCTACCAGTCAAGCAAGGGTGGTGAAGAGATTAGATAGCAGGAGGATGGATGGAAGAGGAGGTTTAATGGATGGGATGAGTTCCAGCTAATACCTATAACTTAGGGGTTTTTCGTAGTGCAACTGTTACCAGATATCACTGTTATACGATTTACTGCACCTAAGTCCGCCTCGTCTTGTGGCTTAGGTTTGAAACACAAGGTATCTTCTTAATATTTTCATTATTTAATAGTTGTGTTGTTTGTTTCAGGTTCCGTAAACGTTTGATCCGACGCCGACCAGCAACTCACTATTCTTCTTGATGATGCCAACAGCCATTAGCAAGTAACTCTTTTCCATACGGAACCTCTTTTACTTTATTAAAATTATAGATATTAGTTATTTAATAGTTATACAGTTATTATTATAATAGTTATTTAATATTCATGTTTTGTGACGATACTTAAATTAAAGAATAATTTTAAGTAAATAATATTTGATTTTCGCGTGCCTCAGCCCAAGAGTTGAATTTCTGTTGGAGGTCTTCCACGTTATGATATTAAATAGCATTGGGCTGAGGAGCCTTGATGCACCCTGACTTTAATTTCAAACATTTCGTCTCTGCCTCCAGGACTTACAATATTAAATGTCAAGTGTTAAGTTTCAATTATTTCAAGCTTTCTCGGTAAGAAATTGACAACAGAGGGTTATTTTCAAATAAATTGTTATTGCCTTATTTTAAAATCAATAAATACAATCTCCTTTTTGTATAAATGAGGGTTCCTTTGCCCAATTTTCTTATTTATCTGATTGTGCCATGAGTACTTACATACTATTCTTGGTAACAGCTTAAGTAATTTGTATATGTATTCAGTATCCGTGGCTTATGTGTTATATTCATTGTAGTTTACACCATGAGGCATTTTCTCTGTAATCGTCATGCAACCGTCAGGAATATATATATTTCTTTGGTAAGTATGCCAGAGCTGAAATACATGTTCCAATGTAACGTCTACCTTCACTATAAATAAATAATAATAAATAATCTTTTATTTCGGACCAAAGAATCCATATAGTGTTAGTAACATACAAAAGCTTACTATCTAGTGTTAGTACCTAACCTATCACCCTCCTCACAAACTGCTTCATTATCTGAGAGCTGAAGCTCTCTCCTACAGACCTCAGGATGCTGTTGTGACTGCCCCGCACCCTCCTCAGAAGTGAAGCTGTTTTTTTGCGTAGAACGGCATGGAATCCGTCCGTACGAGCTTGCGCAAACATTCCCGAGGCACTACAGTAGCGAGGCAGTCCCAACAACATCCTGAAAGCATTATTGTATTGGACGCGCAGGACATCCAGTGATCTTTTGGTATATCCGACCCACAGATTGCCCGTGTACAGACTGGCAATAAGCCTTGAAAAGTGTAATTTTTACTAGGTCCGTACACCGAGCAAATCTACGGGCCAGCATATTGCTCCGGACCGCTAGAGCCCTACGCTCCCTCTCAATATCTACATCGTCTTTAAGGTCGTCGGCAAGAACATGGCCCAGGTATTTAAAAGTAGTCACCCTATTGATGACTGAACCGTTCATGACCAACTCGGGTCCGTCCTCACGGCACTTGCCGCCGACCTTAAAGACCATGTATTCACATTTCTTAATATTATATATTAAGCCATGCGCGGCAGCGTAGGCTTCACAAGTTTTAATAAGCTCTCTGATTGCCCCCGCCGACGGACCCTGCAGCACCATGTCATCCGCATAGCTGATGTTGTTAATGCTAACCCCATCAACGCTGCATCCGACACGCATGCTGCTGAGTTCCGCTATGAGCTCATCCACGTAGAGGTTGAAGAGCCTGGGAGACGTCAAACCTCCCTGTCTCACCCCGCACTCCAACCCATACGGCTCAGAGAGTGTACCGTCCCATTTCACCTGATTGGTTTGGTTACCATACCAATACTGGAAAAACTGACATATTTCCGCAGGTATACCCCTGTCTCCCATCTTCCTCCAGAGCACATCATACGAGACAAGATCGAATGCCCTGGAGAGATTGATCTCTCCAGGGCATTCGATCTTGTCTCGTATGTCTTGTTTCCTTGAGGAAACAGGCGTACACCGGCGTCTTACGATCTATATAATATTGAACTGTATGCTTGAGACTCAAAACGCACTTTCAGTTGAAAGTCCGGGTCGAAACCCAAACTGCGCGTCATGGAGATGTATGTAATCATTAAGGTAAGAATCAAGCATACCGTCCAATACTTTTGCAATTATTGTCGCAAGAGAAATGGGACGATAGTTTCCTTTGTCCGAGATGTCACCTGTCCTATTCTTCACAATGGGAACTACGATGGTCTTCATCAGGTTAGTGGGTAAGTACGCGTGTCTAATACACATTGTGAAGAACATAGACAGGACTCTCGGCAGATGGACACCTGCGAGCTTCAAGTGCTCAATACTGAGCCCATCATTCCCCTCGTTGCCTCGTTTCATATTTTTTATAACAGCACTTACTTGTTTAGCAGTGAAAAGTATCAGAGGTTTCACTCCACAGCTGCTGGGCTCAGCATTGTTTAACAAAGATGAGGGACCGAGTGGGGATTGAACTCTGAAATGTTCCTTGAACATATTCGCTATGCCCCTAGGTTCACTCCTCCCTCCGACACTCACAGAGAGACCAGTCTTCGCATCTAACTTACTAGTGGACTTCCAAAATTTTCCAAAATTTTTACTAGCTCGTTCTTCAGCTAACCTATCCATAATCATTTGCTCAGCGTTGCTTTGACAAAATCTCAGACGGCTTTTAAATGTTTTCCGCTTTTCATACATTTCATCATACACAGGACCTGAAGAGGGACGGTTGTTAAGTATCCAGGCCTGAAAACTACACCTGGCCTCTTTGTGAGCGGCTCTTACATATTCATTCCACCCACACACGCGCCTACCCCGTCTCGGCCCTCCCTCCCGTGTCAACTTAGATTGCCTAGCCGCCGCACATAGTATATCTACAATCTGTCCATACAATCTATCCAGAATAACTCTATGCTCGGCCAAGCTGCATGACCCACTACCACAGCTCTCAAATTCATGAGGGAAGTCAACGTCACGTAGCTTACTATTACATATATTATGGTAATTTTGCGATTCCGACTTAGTTCTTTCACCCCACACAACAGAGCTGCGGCAGTCACCTCGTTTCATCAACTTAGGTCTCACTATTTCTAGATTGCATTCTAGATAGACAGGCAAGTGATCAGAAACATAAACATCCTCAGAAACATTAACATTAGTGATAGTTTGCCAAGCTGACATTGATACCACACAGTGATCCAACCATCTCCTACTTCCGTGAGCATCACTAATAAAAGTATAGGTATCACTATCCACCCCTCGTTTCTCAATATCAGCACATATCCAGGATTGGTCACTACAAAAGTTAATTAATTCTTTATAAAACAATTCATGAGGGTGAGCATTAAAATCCCCCAATATATATACATTTTCTACCTCACAGCTTGCTATGATAGCACTAATCTCACTTAATCCGTCAGTAAAAACTGGTAAGTTATCTGGACAGTTTGTAGGCATGTAAACAGAGAATACAAGTAGAGTACGATCCCTTGATGTGGCTGAGATGGCCACTAATCGAGGACTGACACAGTTAACAACAGAAACTGACTCAAAGATACCCTTCTTCCAGAGAATAGCTACCCCCCCATGAGGTCTTCCTCTCAATAGGCCCTCGGAAGTGTCTACAGCCGACTTACCCGTATATTCGAAGTCCAGACTTATTGTTCCCAGCATTGGAATATCATAAGGGAGTAGCCAAGTCTCTTGAGGGGCTACCAAATCCGACCATATACATATATCTTTAATATTATCTATGGATCGTCTTACCGATTTACAATTAAAACTAGTAAACTTAAGATAATCATTAATAACTATAGCCTTGTATTACTTGTTCATACGTTATACCGAAATAATACCTTTTATGAAGCGCATAATTCGCTTAACACGTAGCCAATCTTCATGTGTCGGGTTTTCCAGATTTCTTGAAACTAATCCAACTGCATACGCTAAAACACCTACTGCCTCTCTGTATGGGAACTTCCTCTCTTCTTTTTGCTTGTTAACTTTCTCTGCTTGAGAAGTTGTATCTATTGGCGTTGAAACTGGATTACATTCTGACATCCTAAAACGTTCCAGTATTTTTTTGGCGTACGACTCTTGTTGATTGTAATGGAGCCATCTTTCGACTGTGCTATCTCAAGTCCAAGGTAATAAAATACTGGCTTGCTTGTGATCTTCAGAATATACCCTAATTCTTTAAGGAATTGGTTTGCCAAATCTTCATCTGTAGCGGCTACAAGGCCATCGTCTACATATAGACTTATCAAGATTTTCTTGTCACCTATTTTCTTCGTAAATAGGCAACAATCAGCTACATTTTGCTGAAAACCTTTCTCTAATAAAGTCTCCTTAAAGCATGAGTTCCAGCATCTAGGTGCCTGCTTGAGTCCAACAAACATTTGAAGTTCTGTCACTGAATCCATCCGGCTGCTGCATGTAAATTTCTTCCTTTAGCTTGCCGTTGAGAAATGCTGTAGAAAAGTCAAACTGCGTCAAATATAATTTTTCTTTGGTTGCGACACTTAATAATGCTCTGATGGTGGCCATCCTAGCAACTGGACTATAAGTCTGTTCGTAATTGATTCCTTTCCATTGCTTGAAACTAGCCTTGTCTTATATTTGTCGATACTGCTGTCTGGGTTTCGCTTGATACGAAAGACCCACTTGCAAGGGAGTGCCTTTCTATCTTTAGGTAGCTTACAGAGTGTCAATACATCATTTTGCTTTAGAGAGTTCATTTCACTCGTCATTGCTTTGACCCACTCTGCACTGTCATCCCTTTCAACAGCTTACTTAACTTAATATTCTGTGCCTACGAAACAGACGTAGTCTTCGAACTTCTTAGGACGTGAGAGGCAAGTTCGATCGCGTATCGAGGTCTCGCGTCCAACAACGGTAGTTCGACTATCTCTAACTCCTCGTCAGCGTCAATGAACTCTTCGTTAGCACTCTCATCCACTCTCGTTTCGTTGCTATCTCCCAAAAGTTCAACATGTATATGTTCATCATTTTCTCCATCTCTCTCTTGAGCATGTTCATGATTAATTTCCTGCTGTTCTATAGCACGTTCAGGCACAGCTTCGTGCGTAAACGTTTGGTTATCCCCCTCTGAACTTGAAGTTGTGGGAATTCCTGTACAGATCCGGAACTCGACGTCAGTTTGGAAGGTTATGTCCCTCGACCTTTGCGTTTTGTTTCCGCCCAAATACGATAACCATCATCATTTTTATAGCCTATAAGCTTGCATTTTATTGCCTTTTTGTTGAGCTTCTTTCGTTTTTGTTTTGGAACGTGCGCAAAGCATTCACTTCTGATAACTCTAAAGTGACATATCTTAGGTATTTTTTATGCCAGAGCTCGTAAGGTACCTTACCCGCAACTCTCGATGAACCTGTCCTGTTAAGTACATACGCGGCAGTGTTGACAAGTTCTGCTCAGAGTACTTGCGGTAGTTCTTCTCTTACATGCATCATGGATCTCGCAGCTTCGACTAAGGTACGGTTTTCACGTTCACTACATCCATTCTGCTCTGGAGTGTAAGACATTGTCAGCCGTTGTTGAAAGCTATATTGCTGTAAAATATCTCGTACTTCTCTGTTGTCGAACTCACCTCCATTATCACTAAGAATCGTCTTGATTTTCGAAGTCTTAGCTTCTTGCAACATTTGAAGAAGTTTATTCTTAACTTCAAATTTGTTTCTAATGAATTAGACCATGCGGTAGCCAGAGTAGTCACCCTTTAAGAGTACGTAATATTTGTATTTTGTTATGCTATCTACGAAGGGACCGCAAACATCGATGTGAATCAGCTCTCCTACAGCTGTTACTCTTTCCCAATTTCCGAACGGTTTTCTGTGTGACTTCCATATATACAGCCTTCACATTTGATGTTGTCAGGACTAAACTGTACTCCAAGCTCGCTCTTCACGAGGCGGAGCACATGTTTCTTGTCCTGATGTGCAAATCGCTCATGATATAGCTGTAGCATATTAGAGCCAGTCACAGCGATTTGGCATGCTTAAAATCAGTTCATCAAAATCACTTTGAGGAATAGCCGCCCACGTTCTTTCTAACAAGTCAAAAGTTTTTGTGGGGTATACACGGTATCCATACTCGGCAGAGCTCTTCTTTGGGGCATACCCCATGCTTGCTCAATTGGGTTGCGGTCTGGTGATTGAGCAGGCCACGGTAGAACGTTGATGCGAGCACCGGCAAGAGTGCGTGTTACGACTCTAGCCGTGTGTGGACGTGCATTGTCGGGCATTAGTCAAAACGAATCACCCAACCGGTTGACCCCTATGGCCCATGGTTTAATTGGTATGAGCGTCTTCATGTTCAATCTATAAAGTCCTCCATATTGGACTCTCTTTCCAACAACTCTAGTTGTGCCTCCAATATCTAGCTTGCACTCTCTAGTCGTTGAACTGAAGATACTGTTCTGCATCCTGTCTTGTGCTGCAAGCGGTGAGAAGAGGTTCTTCGTTAATGATGGTACTAACCACACATCGTTAAGTGTTATTCGCTCCCTCTTGCCACTGACATTTGATTCCACCGCAACGGTGCCTTTACCTATGGCGTCTATGACGCTCCCGTCCGCAGTCGATACGATATGGTCTGAATCAAATTCATGAAACTCCTGGAAATAAGCTCTTCTTACTGCGATGTGAGTTGTGGCTCCAATGTCAACGAACCAGCTCTCCCTGTCTTGAATTTGTCCAGTGGAGCAGGCATTCACTAACAAAGAAATGTGTTGCACTTGTTTTGACGTTGAAGCAGCTGCTCATGTGCCAGTTGTGTGTTCCTCTCATCCTTTATCCACTTTTTGCACTCCCGAACTTTGTGTCCTTTTCCGTAACAGTAGTTACAGATGAGCTCTCTCTCATTGCTTTGCTTGCTCTTGCGTTCTGTGCGTGTTGCCGCAAGGCCTATTGCTTTATGTGGTCGTTACTACCGAACGCTCTTTCATATGCGCACAGGTGACTCGTTAAATGGTCCACTGTCCGTTCATTTTGGTTCAGTAATAACCAGCTCGACTTGAAGGCAAAATATTTTTCATCCAGTGTATCTAGGATTTTGCAAATGAGAAATAATTCCGGCAGTTTGACAGTTTTCATTTTGGCATTGTCCAGATTTTTTCAGTTTTGACATGTGGGAAGACACGTCATCCTCCGGTATTATGATGTCTGGTCATTGTCATTTCAACGCCTAAGGCCGTTTGTCCACCACCACGTCAACGAGAACGAGATGACGGCGCCGAAGTAGCGATACATATTCGTAGGTACATTTACCATGGCTGCGTGTCCACCGCACGTCCGTCACCGACGTTACGTTCGGTTCGAATAATCTCGTTTCTCGATAACGTGCCGTTGACGGTGGTGCAATTCGTTGCGTCGAGCTTCGTAAAGAACATTTTTAATTGAATTGAAGGTTGGTACGTCATCGAAAAACTCAGATTTTGCTGCCTTCAGATGACTCTGTTTTCGTAAATCGCCTTTACACTGCCGTGCTCTTAGCGTACACGCGACTTGTATGCGTCTATGTGTTTTTTACGACATTTGCACCAAAACCGTTTCTCTTATAATTGCAGAGTCATCTGAAATTAAGGTAACACTATCTTTACAAGATGACCTGCCGAAATTAAAACGAACAGCCGTTTTAATTATTTGGCGCATGTTGTAGCGATGACCGTTTCTTAGTGGGACCTCTTTCACTTTGAATAAAACTAACGATTCTTTATTCATTTTACCAACAAAATGATGATGATTTTTTTATTTCTTTCTCTAAAAACATTGTAAGAATGGATTCTACACAGATCACTATGTTAACAATTATGAGGTATTTTGATCGGCTTATGCATTGTTTGAAAATAACTCTATTTTGTATAGTATTCTGATCAAGTATTTTCTTTGTTGCTTAGGTACTCACTTATTTTTTATTGCTGTTGTGACCTTGATGACAGTACAGTTTGAATGTATTCATAATATGTGTTTTCTAATGTGTACGAATATGGACGATGTATTTTGAAAATAAAATATTGATGTCAAGATTGATGTAATTGTCTCACCATTTTCCTGGATAGGTACAGTCAACCGCAAATGCACATCGTTGGCACGGCGGTAACTGGTCTTTATTCCGCAGCGCAGCAGTATTATTTATGTTGGCCGTTTCCATCAACGAAACCATTTGAGATTTGCGGCACAGAATTCGGTTATAATTCCGTTATGTCCACTGGATAGAGTAAGTATACCTACAGTTTAAATCGCATACGAAAGACTCCACAGACTTTAATATTAATTAGCAAAAAAAAGAATACCGCAGTCAAAAAAATTGACGTACGAGTAGGCGCAGTTGGGTTCGCGCCGCAATTTTGTGAAAACTTGTGGTGGAATAATAACAAGTTTCCTTTACGATGTAGTTAGATTTTTTACAATTTAATAATACATAATAAATAACATTTATTTTACCATCACACAATGAACAATTGGTACAAATCATAAATGTGTATACAAAAATGCATTGATTTTGTGGAGACTGGAGCCTGTACTAGGAATATCTGTGTAACTAGTTTCCGGGTCTCCAAACTACCCGGACAAGTCTCATTAGTACAAACATCTACTAATCGATGATATCGTTCTGATGAAAAATAAAAAAAACAAAACAATTTAAAATAAGGAAAAACAAATAATTATTTACACAGCAGATTAGGGTGTGTTGTAGTGAGTGTGTCATATTCAAAACTGGTATTCTATTAAGGTATATGTAGCACATGTCTAACTACTTTTTATGAAATGACTTCTAAGAGTCACCCTGTGGCTTCATAATCGTGAGATTGAAGCCAATTTTGGTATTTAGTTTTACAATTGAATAGGGATAAGGAGTAGATGGAGATGGCTTTATTGACTTTGTTGAAAAGGTAATCCAAAACCAAAGAAACCAAAAGAATCTACGGCTGAAGCTGGTTTTGAAGGACCTTGATTTACAGACTGTTTGCATCTCTTGTCAAGGATTTCGAGGAACGTATGGATGTTGAGTATGCCTGCGAATGATAGTGCTTAATATGAATAATTGGCGACTACAATAACGGGAACACCTGGAGTGGACTATTGTGGGCTAGGGTGGACCCTAGAAGGATTATGTATGTTTATATACAATAAATAAAAAAGTAAAATATTAAAACGAGAATTAAGTAATAAGAAATTCAAACAACAACAATTTACAGAAATAATTTTCTAAATGTAGTTAACTTGATTGTCATAATTATTATGAGATTCAACAAGAGCCTGTGGCAGCTGAACTAGCGTAAGTAAACCTCTCAATCTATTGAATCTAAATGTCTAACATAACTCAAGTCTCTACGAGTATTACTTCCTAACTTTCTCTTGCTGCCCGCTAGCCGTAAGTTATCGTTTTCGAACATATTTACGAGTCACGTAAGTCGACATTTCATAGCTTAATTTAGACTTCGATATTATTTGTTCCTACGCCCCGTGAACAAAGACATAATTTGATGGTACAGGCAAAAAATTACACAGAAAAGGGCAAGGGTGCAGTGCGCCGTCGCGGCTGGGGCCCTGCGCCCCTCTGAAGAGCCAATATTGATTGATGAACCCGCACTGCAAGCGTGGGTTACCTACATAACAAACAAATACATACATAGGTACCTATATACCTCGGCCGCAGCCCGGATCCTGGCGTAGCTGAGCTTTGATGTCCGAACGTGAACTGTTTGCTAGGTTAAATAAATTAAACGACGTGTTACCGGTACTAAGTATAATCTTGGACTGACCCACGAATAACTAAATATGCAGATACCGACATGACACCTCCACCACTAAATAAAGCTATATTAACTGTTATATTTACATACATAAGGATCTTAATTAATAACAATACTTGACCGGATAAAAGCTATACATGTAATTTACTGAGGAATATATTATTAGAATTAAGTTTCCTAGTAAACTTAATTCTAATAATAATAATAATACGTAATTCTAATCAAACTGGAACCCGTATCTAATCACGGGTTTCCTTTGCTGATTAGGACGTGATTGTGACAGTTCTGGAAGTGGTGAACCGAGTGTCGTGGGTTATTTACTTTTAATATCATCCCGTACGACGGGCGAGACCACATTTTGAGTTGAAGGATTATCTCTAGATTGAGATTCAACCGTTTCTTTACGTTCTTGGCCACTTAACGCACCACTACTCTCATTTCCCACTTCATCCTCCTGCGAAATGGCATTCTCACCCCTATTCGTTGATGAATCACCCTTATCAACTTCAGGACAGGCAACATCTGATAAACGCGATCTACGACGCATTTGATCTATACGACGTTTCATCAATTGACCGTTATCACTTTCCACAACGTACCTGCGAGAGCCTCATTTGTCTTGATGACCAAAGCCTCTCGCCCAAACCGAATCGCCTTGCCCAAAATCACGCTTAACACCACCTGCATACTGTGCCTGGCTGTCTTGGGCGGAACGTAGTTTGTCCAACAAGGTTTGATCGTTCCACAACAGATCAAGACGTGAGCGTAATCTACGTTTCTATAGCAACATAGCTGGAGTTTCGCCTGTTGTGCTATGTATAGATTTTCTCTAGGTTAAGAAAAAGTTTTGGAGGGCTAGATCTACATCAATGTTAACCCTGTACGCTTTTTTAAATCGTAGGCTTATATAACTTGACAGCGTCCTCCGCTGCCCCATTTGAAGATGGATGGTAGGCTGATGAGAAAGACTGCTTAAACTGCTGTTTAAAAAACAAAACGAAAATGCTCTACTTGTAAACGGAGGACCCTGGGGCCTTACTCCCGAAAACGATTCCAGTTTGATTTTGTTTTCGATTCGAACTCGTTTCTGATCTGAACTCGATTTAAAACCTTACTCCCGAACCAAATCGAATCGTAAACCAAGATCGACATAGGTTCGAGTATTATCAGCGTCGTTATGCCTGTCATTGTCTATATCCTATCATTCATGGATTACGTCATTGTCAAGTGTCTTATGTCTGTGGTTAGAATCTTTTATGTGGTTGAATTTATTTACTTCTCTATCACTTTCTCACGTAAAAAACGATACCCTAGTGCTTTATTTTAACTTAACAAATAAAACCCTATGAAAAAACATCAACCAATCTGCCTATTCTTTTTCCAACTATGTTGTGCTCGGCTTCTAGTCTAATCGGATGCAGCTGAATACCAGTATTTTACAAGGAGCGACTGCCTACTTGAGAGCACTGGTGGCCCAGTGGTAACGACAGCGACTTACGAGTTGTAGGTCGTAGGTTCGAACCCTGACAGGTGCTTTACTTTGTATAAATTATTTCATCACCACTGCTCTCAAAACGGCGAAGGAAAACATCGTGAGGACACCGGTGGCATGTCCTAGAACCAAAAATTCGAAGACATGTCAAAACTACCAACTCGCACTGGGCCCGCGTGGTGGATTACGTCCTACTCCCTCTCACACAGAGGAGGCCTGTGCCCCAGCAGTGAGAACATTATAGGCTGATTATGTTGACTGCCTATCTGACCTCCTCAACCCAGTGACTGGGTAATACGATACCCCTTGGTAAGACTGGTTGTCAGACTTTCGGGCTTCTCGCCTTGCATTTAATGGAAATGTCACTTCGTCTGGTTAATTTCTTCATGTATGGTGTTAAATTTTCTACCAACACATTAAACAACTCTTTCGAGAAACTATAACTTCTTCGAAATTCTTCCGAATCCATTTCTATAGCCCCGGGTATTATATCGATTCATATTTCTTTTCGCACGAAGATCCATACGATGTTTTCTCAAGAACATTGAAAAACAAAGTAAGGCGAGCCATAATAATAAAGATTTTGAAGAAATAAAGCAGTAAAGAACACAAAAAAATCTCACTCGATCTTCATAAAGTAGCTTCTTTGCTATCGAGTTATTTGACGTTTAGTTTTGATTCAACTACTCGATACATAACTGTCAGATGGCGTGTGGAGTACGAACTTTTCGATTCTAACGAATCTTTCGATCGAAATTAGTGTCGTTTTGAACCACCGCACGATCGTGCGCTAGTGTCGGTTTCAAGAGTATGGATCGTCATTTATTTCGAATCTAATTCGATTGATTCAGTACTCGATGCTGTCGGGAGTAAGGCCCCTGATCGGAAACTAGTTCCATCGGAAGCCCGAATCGTGCAAAAGTAGCTCGCAGAATTTTTGTAATGACTGACGCATTGGTTTGTTTTGTTTCAAAGGCCTCGATCCACTTCGATGTGGAATCTACCAATATTAAAAATGTGTTACCCATATACGGTCCCAAAAACTCAATATGTAAGCGTGTTCACGGATATTGGTTGCCATAATTATGTCACGGTAAAAAGTTCGTTCCATTTTTTTAAATTACTTGACTGATATTAGTATTCATAGTAATCTTCACGGTCGCTAAACACGACAGACATGGATTTTCATACTAACATTGCCGGCCGCCTGCTCGCATGAATTTGACCAGTACAGAATTTTCAATTTATCTCTAAGAAGGTTGTCAAAATAATGCACGAATTTCCAAGCATGGTTGACAAAAAGTCAAATTGTTACGATGGACGAGCGGCTAACCTAAGAACGTAATAAATAGAAAGTACTATCTAATATTGCTGTTTATTTATTTATTAATCCTCCCACTGCATGGAACGCCATACAGCAATTACTCCAACCGAGCAAAAATTACTTCATGTGCTGCTATCCATCCATCCTGTTGCGTGGTCTGAAGGATGGATATCGATTCCAATGTGTCTTATTAATAATTGAGTGGCTGTATGAGTCACTGCTACCGCTCTCTACTTAGAATTCGTTAATAATTATTTCCGTTTTCCTTTAGTCCAGAGCGGAAAATCGCATCAATCTATAAATAAAAATCGGGGATTAATACAAACGAAATTGGTACGTCCTTACACAATGACACATAAGGAGCCACCTTCACATTATTTTATAAAGCCAGGCCACGCAATTATATTTGACTTATTTTTGGTGAACATGTAATTATAAAGCTTCATTTATAATGAATGAGATCTAAAACTGAATTAAAATAATAATCTCATTATTAAAGGATTATTGGATTACTTTTGTCCTT
Source organism: Tiliacea citrago (assembly GCA_963921375.1). Lineage (NCBI taxonomy): Eukaryota > Metazoa > Arthropoda > Insecta > Lepidoptera > Noctuidae > Tiliacea > Tiliacea citrago. The sequence continues at coordinate 28,575,177 of OY992780.1, forward strand.
AATTTATACAAGTTGGGTAATATACCTGGGGCCTTACTCCCGACAGCATCGAGTACTGAATCAGTCCAATTTGATTCGAAATAAATGACGATTCATACTCTTGAATCCGACATTAGCGCACGATGGTGCGGTGGTTCGAAGCGACACTAATTTCGATCGAAAGATTCGTTAGGATCGAAAAGTTCGTACTCCACACGCCATCTGACAGTTATGTATCGAGTAGTTGAACCAAAACTAAACGTCAAATTACACGATAGCATAGAAGCTACTTTATCAAGATCGAGTGAGATTTTTTTGTGTTCTTTACTGCTATATTTCTTCAAATTGTTTATTATTATGGCTCGCCTTACTTTGTTTTTCAATGTTCTTGAGAGAATATCGTATGGATCTTCGTGCGAGAAGAAATATGAGTCGATATAAGCTTCACCCGGGGCTATAGAAATGGATTCGGAAGAATTTCGAAGAAATTATAGTTTGTCGAAGGAGTTGTTTAATGTGTTGGTAGAAGATTTAATACCATACATGAAGAAATCAACCAGACGAAGTGACATTTCCATTTCATGCAAGATGGATCTGTTTTCAAATAAAAAGTCCACACACGTTGACTTAAACATAACTGGCGAAAAATGGGTGTACTATATGTACACCTCTGCCTCACCCTTCGGGGACTGCAGGCGTGATGTTATGTTATGTGTGTGTAAATAAAAAGTAAATTATATAAGTATTTGGTATATTTTCACATTTGTGTGAGTAAATATAGCTATGAACCTATATATTTAAGTTTAACCCGTTAGTCCCGGCTGTCATTCGTGGATCTTTGACAGTCGTTACGGTTCGTCAGAAGCCCGAAAGTCTGACAATCAGTCTTACCAAGGGGTATCGTATTATCTAGTTACTGGGTTGTGGAGGTCAGATTGGCAGTCAACACAATCAGCCTATAATGTTCTCACTGCTGGGACACAGGCCTCCTCTGTGTGAGAGGGAGTAGGACGTCATCCACCACGCGGGCCCAGTGCGGGTTGGTAGTTTTGACATGTCTTCAAATTTTTGGTTCTAGGACATGCCACCGGTTTCCTCACGATGTTTTCCTTCACCGTTTTGAGAGTTGTGGTGATGAAACAATTTATACAAATTATAGCCCCTGTCAGGGTTCGAACCTACAACTCGTAAGTCGCTGTCGCTACCACTGGGCTACCACTGCTCTCATATAGGCAGTCGCTCCATGTAAAATACTGGTATTCAGCTACATCCGGTTAGACTAGAAGCCGACCACAACCTAGTTGGGAAAAGGATAGGCAGATTGGTTGATGTTTTTTCATAAGATTTTATTTGTTAAGTTAAAATAAAGCACTAGGGTATCGTTTTTCACGTGGGAAAGTGATAGAGAAGTAAATAAATTCAACCACATAAAAGTTTCTAACCAGACATAAAACACTTGACGATGACGTAATCCGCCGACACGCATAACGACGCTCATAATACTCGAACCTATTAGTCTACGATTACGATTCGAACCTAGTTTACGATTCGATTTGGTTCGGGAGTAAGGTTTTAAATCGAGTTCAGATCAGAAACGAGGAATCGAAAACAAAATCAAACTCGAATCGTTTTTGAGAGTAAGGCCCTGCTTGAAAATTATGAGATCAATACAAATATTTTTTGATTCGCGTAGACTCAAGACACATCTTATAAAGATTTAGGAAAACCAACTCAATGTCATACGGGACAAAGTTTAAACAAAAAACAAACACAAATGCCATTGAAACTATAATTTATTTAGGACTTTTTTATTACAATGGTCAATAGATTAATCTCAAATAGTACCACGCGGGGATTTCGGGATTTTCTCGAGCGCGCCAGAATAACAAAAGGGGACAACCTTGCACCTTGTGAAGTACTTCCACCATACCTGAGCCCTTTATATAGGGTCAAACGTGTAGGGCAACCGATCAAAACTTGGAATGTCAAAACTTGCTTGAGTATTTTTAGATGCTCAAGACATTCTGTATTTGCTTAAGCAATTACTACCGAATCATCATATTTTACGTTGAAATCTTTACAGTTGTAATATTTATGTCTCCATAGACATAACCAGGTTGTTTACAAAACAATACGGCGCTTCTCAAGTAGATACTAGCAAGAAGCAGGTTGGAAGTTTGTTGATAGTGTTTCTGAGTAAGGTTAGTGATAAAATGTGGTCATTGTGTCATGATAACACTTACTTGGCTACTCATTCAATTGCAAATGCGTATTCGATCCGTCTTTCAGGCAATCGTATCGATCTGTTCGCCCTGTTGATCGGCGATGGGAAAACGGTGTATTCTATCTCCGAAGGAACCGGCGACCGTATATAATGTGAGCTTTCGATTTACATTTTGGTATTTCGCTGACTTACGATCATCGTAACACTTTATCACTTACCACAAGCACTATTATTTACTTTCTATAAAGTTTTACCCGAAACTTTATTAATTTTGTATAATATATTTTTTTATTCGTACTTTGGTGGCCAATTTTTAGACGCTATGAAATTCCATATAATTGTCATAGCGACATCCTTCAAGTATTCTTTCACCAGCAGATATCAAACAGCGGTGCTGTTCTGTAAAACATTTCACCGTGAAAACTTAGGTGAAGTGAGCTTAACGTAAGCTGTCAATAGTGACAATCTCTAGCATCGGATGGGATGTTAGTTCACTAGAAGCTCACTGCACCTAAGTTTTCACGGTGAGATTTTTATATATTAGAATGCATTGGCTGGTCTTCAACCAAATGAGGTGTTTTGAAGGACACATAATAGGGTTGTTTTGGATTAAAACAAAACAGTTATTATGTTATGAAAAACACATAGCAATTAAGCAATGGGGTAGTTGTTGAGTATTGAAGACTTCTATGAATGCCACTTGACAGTGATAGATCCAGCTTGCTGTGTGACCTGCCATACTGAAGGAATAACAATAACGACCTATGCCTCAGACTGCCTGAGATTGTTTATAATATTAATTTATATAAATCTTGTTTTCATCTTTTTTTAAGTTCACTTTTTACGCAGCCGGGTTTGCTGATTTTTTAATTTTTGCGTTCGTTTTTTACACGTACGACGTAGTCCTCACTTTTACAGTTTAAGGCATTTATTCCTCAAAAAGAATACAATTCATGTAACATAAGAAATACAAGTTAATCTTAATACTATACACGAACTTATGAAGAACGGTAGGTAAACGACGGGAACTGTAAATAAGCGGTTAATAACGGTAATACGAGTAGTAACAGTAGTAGTAGATGCATAAATATTTTTTTTTCTTACAATGTTTTGAGTATAATAAGAAAAAGTGAGTGTACAATTTCATAAAGTTTCTTAATGGCAACGCAGTCTCAATATTATCAAGATTATCTCTCTCGATTAGATCTCAAATTATCAGTGTCAATATTATCAAGCTGTCAATATTTTTTGTTAAGTAAAGTTGATTACAAGTAAAAATTAAAAATTTTATTTTGAACATCAAACGCAACATTCATGTTACCAATATGTAATTTAAGCTCATCAAAGGAGAGCCTTTGAGGCCCAAAATCCTCACCCCTCAAAAACGAATAATACCAATATTAAAAGCAGTATATACTGTCTATGTGTCTGGCGTTTCAGACTCCCAATGTTTCCCTATGTATTTCGCATGAGAGCAGCATCTGTTTTGATTTAAATCAAAATAGATACTGTTATACATTTATTTAAAATATACATGTGTGTATTTTGTATCTTTTTATAGAAATTCTTAGTTTGAAATTTTCTTTTTTATTTATTGATAAAAATAAAATATACATCGTGTAAACTAACTAACTAAACCTATCATTCTGCATAATGTTCTCCTTCATACTAAACGTGAAAGCTATTCAACTAAGAATTTATCGGCGAGTGTGTGGATGGCTATACAATAGTCGGCCTGTTTAAGTAGGTACTGGATAATTGCATCGACTGGACCCCCCTTTACAACCCCCCTGTCTGCCTTTGTACTCGTGTCCCTTTATTTGCTGACGATGCAAATGGCTTTGAGTGACGCACCCTGCTTCAGGGTTTGCAAACCTACGGTTGCCTACAAAAAAATAGTATTGTGTCATTATTATGGTCTACTTAAAATTTTCTTCATACAGTGTTTCTTCAGAGAAGTTATATACAAACAGGATATTATAGCACTTGATAGTGAAATATCCGAGAACAAAGTAAAAAACAATTTTACGAACGTATTTCTTGATTGTATCGTATCGTATTTTTATGTTTTATTTTAAATTATGTGTCATTAAAAAAAAAAAAGGTAAAAAACAAGACAATTGGGCAACGAATTTTGTTTATGGAAAACTTTCAACATTTTCAATAGAACGCTTTTAGGGTCTGACGCACCTGCCAGGGTTGCGAGTCTGTCCGAAAGGGATATCGTGGCCCTGGCACACAGGCAAATGAAGGAACACGGGTGGGTTTAGTCAGTAAAAGCCCTCTCGCTCCGCCCAGAGCGGGACAAGTTATTTGATAACTTCCCACCAAAAAAAAGGGTCTGACGCAAACTTTTATGTCTGATGAGGTTAGGTTAACAGCTTAACTAAAACTGCTCAGTTTTTTTACGTAAATGTAAAAATTCTTAGGATTTCTCTTCGGAAAGTTCAAAAGTATTGCTTGTTTGAATACTGTTACGTTAACCGGTTACATTGATGTGGACGAAGAAGCTCAACAAGTCACGTTTCGGTGGTTGCACTACACGGAAAATGTATTAACCAGATGTTTTTCCGTACGCGAATTCAGTTTAAAACAAGCGATGGTGAGCTCAATACCAATAATTTGACATTTGGGCCATAAAAGGTTTGCCCTCCCCTGCTTCAACTTTTCCCTTAGTAAATTCGATACTTGATAAATTACCAGACTTGTAGCGGGATGGAAGCTGCGGGGTGCGGGGACGAACGGAAATATCATATTGTTCAACAATGAACTGTGGAACTCGCCACCCGGTTTATGTCTGGCAGCCACCCCGTGGCCGCCATGTTTTTAAATCAAAGGGAGTGGTACCTATCTATCTATGAAACGATATACTGTTAATGTAATGTAGTCCAAATTTAATATTAGTAGTTAGTATTCTCTTACAGGAAGAGTTCGTCCGGGGATGTACTACCACTTTACCATTTCTATCCTGCAGCAGCATGGTTGCCTGTCCGGGTAGACTCTCTGCTCCTGACTAGTAGCTAAATCAGCAACAAAAGTCGATTAACACTTCTATGCATATGTATTTCTCCAAGAGATTAAACATTTATGTTTATCACTGTGAAGAGTATGGGTTCCGAAAATTAGAGGCACTTGATACATTTCAGTTTTGCCTCTGGAATGGAAATACTTGCGATGCCTGATGGTATAGCAGATGTCCAAAGGCAGCGGGTGCGGGGACTACTTGCCGTGCCAGCTTATTTGCCTCACGGTACCATAAAAAATAACGCAGTCTGTGAATATTATGATTAAGATGGTAGAAGCGACGGCTGCAACAATTCTCTGCGTGTTGGTAAACATGCGATCAAAACAAAATCTTCTCTAGCTTGAGAAGATTTTGAAATCTCTATATTTTATTGATAATTTATCAATCTTCCACTACTACACAGAGAGAAGGTATTGCTTTGTAATAAAAATACAACGACGTTGAAATTTTTATATTAAATACAAGAAGATAACATAGACATCGAAATTACGTTACTACATCTTAAATATTACCTTCCGTTCAAAAGTATAAACAGTCAAAAAGCATTTATTTAAATTAATGGGCCGAGAATTAGAACAAAAGTAACATAAGACAGCCTCCAAAACGCCCGCCCTTCATCACTTCCTAGTGTTTTGGCTGGGAAGAATTGGCGCAGCAAACGTACATCATTATTCTGTTTATTTAATTGATTGTTTAAATATTGAATATCTAAATAATAATAATTTGAGATTATAATAATTAATTTTATTTTTTTATATTAAAAAGTAAGTTAGTTTATTAAATTATTAAAAGTCAATTGTTTCCGATGTCGACAATTTAGTCACTGTCAGATGCTAAAGCAAGTGTGTAAATAATTTAACGTATTTTGGAAGGTATCTAAGATTCTGAATTCAGGTCAAGATTTTTTTATATAGTCACAAGACTTTCTAAATCTCCAAGGTATGTAAACCCGTTACGGTAGACGTTTTATAGATATTTGGGTATCTAAATCTTGATAAAACTTACTCAAAACAAGAGTATTTTATTCAGTATGAAAGTATTATGCTCCAGATCTGTTTATGACACACAATGATTCCTTCGCGTTCTCGTTTCCCTTCGGGTCCTCGCTTTCCTCCCAGTTTTCGGTTTCATCCGCCTCTATGTCATACCCATCGGTAGAGTCATCGTCGCTCAGTTGATTTATGGTACGTAAGTCCTCGCTTACTTTCGCATTCTCGAGGCTTTGCTTTCTTTTGAGACCTCGCTTTCCTTGAAGTCCTCACTTTCCTTCCAGTTCTTGTTTTCCTCCGCCTCGATGTCATCCTCATCGGTAAACTCACCGCCGCTTAGTTCATTTCTGGTGCGTAAGTTCTCGCTTTCCTTCACGTTCTCGTTTCCCTTCGAGACCTCGCTATCCTTCGCGTTCTCGTTTCGCTTCGAGTCCTCGATTTTCTTTGAGTCCTCGCTTTCCTCCCAGTTCTCGTTTTCCTCCGCCTCAATGTCATTCTCATCGGTAGAGTCATCGTCGCTCAGTTCATTTATGGTATGTAAGTCCTCACTTTCCTTCGCGTTCTCGCTTCCTTTCGAGTCCTCGCTTTCCTTCGAGTCCGCGCTTTCCTCCGCCTCGATGTCATCCTCATCGGTAGAGTCTTCGTCGCTCAATTGATTTACGGTACGTAAGTCCTCTATCAATTTTCTCGTTCGTTTAATATCTTCTTCGAATTTTTTTATGTCCTCTTGGTATGATTTGTTATTGTAGAGTTGCGCCATTGCCACAATAGGTATCGGAGAAAGATCTTCTGGTTTTACTATAGTACTGAGAAGTTTTTCTTTCCAACGTTCAGATTTTCGAATACTTTTACCGAGAAATCTAATGTATTTACGTATAGACTTCTTTTCTCTCTCAAATGCCAGCATCATTTCCTCAAATAGATTTTTTTCATTGAATTTCCTTTTTCTATTTTTTCTATCCATGTTCAACCAAGGAAAACCAACTTAGGAAATGTCTTTATTTATATCACACGTTCTTTGTTTTCATCCCGCGCCGCCGCAGGCTACCTATGTGTGCGAGCCTCCTATTGTCAACTAATACTTGTGCCCTCTGAGAGTTGCGAGAATAACAAATCAAATCGAATAACTAATCGAATACATTGAATTCGAAAATTGAAATTTTAGTATTTTAGTAAATTATTCAATGACTTGTTAGTATTTTTAATATGAATTTTGTTTACGGTTTTTCTTTATGTTATCAAGATATCTGAATGCTCTAAAATATTAGTTTTGTACAAGCTTAGATTTTAGTAACTACTTAGCGAGGTTTTAATTATTAACAATATAATCTATTAGAGAAAGCAAAACACAAAATGTATTCATGTATCAAAGTCTAAAATTTTTCATCTGTGTAGGTATAACCTAACCAAATTCAAAATCACGCTCGGTAACTTGCTTGTTTGTGTTTCATCTAAAATCAGTAGGTATAATAAAAGTTTTAAGATTGTTTATGATGATACAGAAAACATTAAATGTTTCACTAATATTGGTTTCGGAAATGTCCCATGCTTAACGCAGTTTAGGTTGTCGAATTAAGCTGTTTGAACATTACACATATCTACCTATTAATGTTTAAGATTTTTATTAGAATTGAATGTAAAATCTTCTGTATCTCGGGTATACTGCAGGTCAATAGAAACACCTGAATTACAAAAACCGCCCTTAGCATAATCAGCGTATAATATTTCACTGCTAGGACACAGGCCTCCTGTATGTGAGCGGAAGTGGGCCATAATTCATTAATCCATTGTATGGTTTTAGTAAAAAGCTTTAATTGATCTGTATAGTTACTTAGGTAAAATCTTGTTAATAAGTGATAATATAAGTAGCGGTCGCCTATGCATCTCTGCATCGTCTCCTGTGCAGTCTTTGTCACCTGTTCCTATCTATATTGCCAGCTGCATTTTTATATGCATTTAAATAATGCTACAAACCAAAAGAGGGTTCTATGAAGTGAAAAGAAACAAGAAATATAGTTACATCAACAATTTTAATAGTTGTTACAAAATCAAAAATCACTCATTCTAACTAGGATGAGGATCAGCACTTTTTGAATTTCAAAATTATATAAGACAGTCTCCAAAAATGCACGCCCTTCACCACTTCCTAGTGCTGTCGCTGAGAAGAAGTGGGGGCAACAAACTCCCCAGAAGTACAGATGTCTGTTCTGTTATACCTTGATTATATACAATATAGTATGAACAGTAATTAATATTATAAAACACAAAACATTAAATTACATTATGTGCCATATGTCAAATCTTATCTAGGCCATGATTTCATCTATTTTATTTTGATTTACAATTTAATTGCAACTTGTTAATATGGGAAACACAGAAACACATGATTTGAAACTAGACACTAATATTAAGTTATATATGTTATGTATATTAAATAAAAGTATACATCACAACAATAATATAATATTAAATTTTATATTTAGATTAGGATATAAAGGATTGGGAAAATCTTTATTCTCCAAATCTAAAAGAACATTTACGGTGATTATTAAATATGGTTACAAGTATAAAGGTAAATAAGTTCGGTAAGAAACAATGCACACAACACCGAATAATCCATGTAGAAAAAAATTAAGCAAGGTAAGTTAATCATATTTTGTATTTTTAATTATAAAATTTACCATTTATTTCAAAACTTACACATTTACGGTTTCTTTATCACTCAGTCAACGAAATCTAGAGACTAACGGTTTCTGCAAAGGTTTTTCGAAGTTTGCGAAGAGCAGCACGTCGAAGCTTCCGATTCGCAGATTGAAGAGACGTACTTTATACACGTTGATCACGATACTGAAAATGAAATAGAGTAGGTAATACTCGTATAGTATAACCTTCTGCTAAGCTTAGGCGGAGTAACAATTTTATTGTCCGGAAGAATGAGCGAAAAGTGACAAAATGCAGCAAATGGACAATTTTGTACGTGTTCTACATTTTATTAATTATTTCATTTAGAACAACAAACTATTATAAATTGGGGTCGGGGTAGAAGCTACGTGATTTCCTTTGTGTGAGTAAATAAGGGTTAATAATAAATTGGTAACAATACATATAGAAACAGGAATAGAGGGGAGATAAGTCAAAACTAAATAATAAAATCAATCAATCCGACACATAATCTCCGGGACCGCTGCGCTGGTAGCTTGGACCCTGTTTCCGATATCGGTGGGCTACTATTTTTTTATATTTTTAAATGTCTTGTATTAAAATAAATAAAAATTTAATTATCAGATCAATTGTCATGAAATCAATCAGTCTTCACTATTCAATCTTAACATACAACAACAACTGGAATCTTGAGGTGTATCATGAGCATGACAGAGCTGTCTCCTCGCCTGAAATGATCGATGTACGTTAGTCATAATATTTAAGGGGGCAACTAAAGAGCCTAACGATAGATTAAAAAACAGTTTTATTAGTAATTGTGGCATTAAAATTATTAAAACTTTTATAGATCCGTACAAAAGAGTGTAAAAGTGTATAAGCCCTGACCTGTTTCGGTAAAGGTCTAGAGACAGTTAAGTAATACTAAGCGTACTATCCCAGCACCCGTTTTTATACTTACCATATCTCCCAAATAAAAATTTTATTGGTGAAGATTGTTACCCTTTATGGTACCAATCTTGTGCAGCAGGGGTCGCCGCCCGCACGTTCCTGTATGTTTGCAGATACCAGTGTATAAGCCCTGACACTCATTCGGTAAGGGTCTAGAGACAGTGAGTTAAGTAATACTAAGCGTACTGTCCCTGCATCCGTTTTTATACTTACCATATCTAACAAATATTTTTTTTATTGGTGAAGATTGTTACCCTTTATGGTGACAATCCTGTGCAGCAGCGGTCGCCGCCCGCACGTCCCTGCATGTTTGCAGATACCCGCACAGGCGACGTCCGGTGCTCTTTACTTCATGCACCAACTTTTCAAATAGGTTTTAATAACAAAATAACGATAAGGGCAGCAATGAAACCGAAAACCTTTAATGAGTTATAAAGGTTTACGACATTCAACGTTTACAAGGAACCGGTAATCATTTGGATTACGGGCCCGTCATGTCGTGGCTTCGTTAGCAGCACCACAAGCTCGCCGAGGTAGCGCTCCATGGCGCGGTCCTCCTCCAGCTTCATCTTGATCAGGCGATTCAGAGTCTCGGAGCTGCACTCTGGCGTTGTGTAACTGTCGCCTGTAATCATTAATATTAACTGTGTGAACGTAACGTCTCAGCTCGGAGCTCATATTTCCTGATAACATTCGTGATTTCACTGTCTCGAAATCATTCGAGTGTAAAGTGCCGTGGTCGGGTGCGACCAGACCAAAAGGGAAATAAGAAGTCTTAAAGAACTTTCTTCTACCGAAAAGCAATTATTTTTATTTACATTTAATTGAATTTTTAGATTCGGTATTTTTTGTATATTATTATTGATGTCATGTTTTTGATTTATTTTTATATTCTAGTCTTCGTAATGTTTTGTATTAAAACATCTACGTAGTATCATACTACTATGAGGAGGTAAATTTAGTAGGTAAGTATGTATAATAAAATAAAAAAAACTTACGCATCATTTGAATCTTGATGAGCGTAACGATTTTATTCAGCACTTCCTGTAACAAGGATTAATTACATTTTATTTCTGTACCACGGAAAACGTAATTATGTTGTAAAGGTACCTATAGGCAACTCAACCTATCCCAGTTCCCTGCTGGGCACTAACCACTGCCACTTTTATGTTTCATAACCATTCGTAAACCAAATAAACTTGACAAATAGGACGAAATATTTTTTCTATTGTAAATATACGCCGGTGCATTTAAACATTCGAAGTAAAAAAATTGTCTTCAAAAAATGAAACACGTATTATTTAAAAACAATCTCTAAATCCCAACTGAAATCCGTGCAGACCAGGTCGCACGCAAACCTAATTAGTATTAGGACAAATTAAGTTATAACTAACAAATAAACAAGGTGTCAGTCGCAGTGTCAATTTTTAGTGAGTATAGTGCAGCCAGCCCATCTGGTCCGGTGGAAAAGTTTGCTTGCTATATGGTTGCGCCCACATACATTATCGATTCCGCTGTTTGCTGCACAAGTCTGCACTAGATGACAGACTTGTTATATGATAACAAAACTCAGAGCTAAAGAACAGAATAAAAGTCGTGCGTATTGTGCCCAGCAGTAAGTACGGTCAGCGACAAAAGTCCATTACCACTGTCACTTTTACATAATTATCATCAAAATTACCACATGTTAATCACAAAATGATTCGATAAACTTCGTAATAGCTTTTCATTTAAGAGTTTTTGCGATTTGAATTAAATATTTCGTTAAAGCGAAATAACGCGAATAATTAAGATTTAAAGACTGATGTGTTAATCAACCTTTTTTGCTGACTTTACAACAGTACAAGTTACAAGTTTACAAAAGTACTTTACAAAAATTTGGTTGCAAACGAAGTCGCGCGCAGGAGCTAGTTAATTTATGATAATATTATAAACATAAAATAGAAAACTCACAAATACTTTGGCTGTGTCAACCTCGAAGTTGTCGTCAGCCATCTTGACCTCGGAGTTGATGATCGCTCTGAGATGCCAGGTGTAGCGCACGCCTGGAAAATACAAGGAAAATATATTTAAAAAGGACTGGACTAAAATGCTTCAAGTAAGTACCAAAACATTTTAATGCCATCTGTGCACCAAATTGAAAATAATAAAAACTCGGAAAACAAGCACAAGCATTCCTAATTTAAAACAAAAATCATAAAATCAGTATAAGCGTCCACAATATAAACAACTGATCTCATTGTTATGTTAACCTTAGTTTGTAGTGTAACGATACCTTTTTTGAAAATAATATTATGTTAAAAAAGTTATAATTAGTGTATAATGTTGTAAACAAATTATTTAAAAAAAAATCTAAGTACGCAGTAGAATAAGATCCTAATATTAATAAACAGCGATGGTGATAAATAAGGTCAGTTATATGTAACATTGTCTGAAATAAAGATTGAGTTGATTTGATAAAATAAATGCCTTCGTTGTTTAAATCTGTTTGGGTTATTTTATTATGATCAGTTCAACACAAAAACTGATTAATATAGACATCCCCAAAGAATCACAAAGTAAAAAAAACAACAAACAATAACTGCACTTGCATTGGGCGGCCGCCATTTTGAAAGGGGTACGCCAACGACTCACGAATGCAGTGCTGCCCAATATAATCACTTTAAACTTACCCATATAGTCAAAAAAAAAAATACCAGATTAAAAAAAGTTACCCCATTAGTTCCTTTTTTTAAAAAGGCGGGAGACATTAATGTTTACCGAACTTCCGTCTTTTCAGATCCATACCCAACAACTTTATATTATTACACTCACTGTTTTCACAACACTTTTGAACCAACTTGAGATAATAATTTCGCATAATAAATTCATGATTTTTATTATGTAGATACCTGAGAGAGTAGATATTGAGGAAAATTACAAATGCAGAACCGATTCGGAAACGGCTCACGGGTAGACTGGCAGCAGGCGGGGTTGGCAGGCTAAGCTTGGTCCGCCCTTGCAAAGCTCAATAAATCTACGCATGCGTCAAACTTGTAAGCCAATGAAACTGATGAATATTAGAATTGCAATAACTTTTATTTCAATATTTTTTATTTTCTGAAATTTTTCAGAACCGGCCCGGAATCTGGATTACTGCCAGTTCACGGCAATTCGGTAGTCAGTAACGGCTCGTCTCTTCAAAATCAATCTATTACTAATCAACTATGTTGGGATCGGCTTCCGGTCTAACCGGATGCTTAAATACTGGTATTCAGCTGAATATTATTATATATGGATCAACTGCCTATCTGACCTCCACATTTGACGTTCGAAAAGTGCTGATTCTCAGCCTAGTTTGAATTAATGACTATTGATTTTTTTTTTTACGACTCAGTTACTGGGTAACACGATAGCCCTTGGTAAGACTGGTTGTCAGACTCGGGTTTTTGACTACCCATAACGGCTGACAAAGATTTACAAATGACAGCCGGGAGCAACGGCTTAGCGTAGTTTCCGAGGCACGAGTGGTCGCGGCATGTAACGGATGGTTACACATCCACAGATAGACCTCGGTAAGCGTTGCTTAACATTAAAGATCGAACCGCACTGGTGTTATTATTTAGCTACGAGCCCCAGAGAGTTAGGAGAAAATATATATATAATAAGGGGATTCTTTGGTGTCGCCACATCTGGGCCAGAACAAATACAATATAAGCAAGCGACCCTCTATTTTTCACTATGTGTCGAAATTTCAATTCATATAGCGCAAAAACGTATTCATCCAAAGCGGTGATTCTGGTATCGTGGCCTAGAATTTCCAGAGTTACAAAGCATTACCAGGACCTAGAGTGATACAACAAAAATATTTCACAAAATAGTGTGTCAAATGCATATAAAGTAGAAATTGCATAGCGAACTTATTTCAGATATCATCTCATATCGGCCGTAAATATGCTCCGAAATGAAAAACTTCCCAATAGAAGAAAGCTTGCATCCTATAGAATGTAATGAGCATAAAGAATCCAGGGCCGAGCATACACAATAGCTACGGCTGTATCGGAAACCGCAAGAAAGTATGATACAAACTCGAAGATACAAACAGCAAAAAACTTAAGATGTCGTCTATGCCGTGAATTGTAAAAAAACACAAATGAAGTTGTTGTTGCATCCCTTACGATGCACACTAACAAATCCAATTACAAGTGAAAACGAGGGCTACTAACGTTGTTTGTAACGCGGTATCCTAGTTCTCTTTCTCTGTTTGAATGGGCGCGCTTCCCTCTTTCTACTCGTAAGATCGCTTCGCTCGCACGGCTCGGGCATGTGTAGGCAAATTGCGCACGCTCTTGGTTTGCTCAATCGACTCGTAAATTGGCTCGCTGCGCTCGTTCGTTTCGTAAGTTCTTATCAGTTTAAACATAATCTAACTTAACGTAACTAGAGTGAGTAGGTAGCCCTTACCGAGCTTTTAGAATAGAATAGAATACTCTTTATTATGTACACCATAAAAGTTACAGATATAAATGTTGAAATTTTACACAGGGTGACACAATGGGCGGTCTTATCGCTAAACTTTTAAATTGTCTATTCGATACTAAGCCACGGGTAGCCGTCCATCGTGTGCCGCTAGGGCGGCATCCTAACTCCGCGCACTCGGCAAGCCAACTGGCCGAGTCTTAACAGTCTTTAGAGTTGATGCAATCAGTTCATTGGCCGCCAGATGGCCTGATGATTAATACCTACTTGTTATTTAAATCGAGTATGCAGCATACATAGCGTAATATAATTTGTCATATTATTATATGATGCACTAAATTCATAAAATGATTAATTTTCATGTTTTATTTTTATAAGTGATATGGGGTTTTTCTATCTGGAATTTCTCAGTAGCGGCCCGGAGTCTGGATTTGTGCCCGGTTGATGGCAATAGGTTCACCCCTATTACATGGGACTTAAACATAACTAGCGAAATGTGGGTGTTCTACAGATACACCTCTGCCCGACCCTTCGGGGAAACAAGGCGTGATGTTATGTGTGTTATTTAAACATTTTTGAACTCAAATATCTCAGAAAGTATATCACATACGAGATTCAACACTGAATATTTTTTGTTTATAATCACTTACTCTGACGATTGACCCAGCTTTCAGCAGCCAAATCCAGCTTTTTCAAAATGGCGGACGGTATAGGTTTTCCAACGAGGTTCGATGTTCTTTCATTACATAATTTATTATTTTTATGACATTAATTCTACAACCTGAGATTACCTTAATTCGGTGATACTGTACATTTCCTATCATTTTAAAATGTTAGGAAAAATCATGTACACTTTGCAATATTTGTAATTTTTTATTACTTTGTGTCTATTGCAGTATAGTACTTTTATTCCAGGTACATCATCTTCACATAAATGTAATTATAATTAATGTACAGACGCAAGCAGGTCCAGCACCCGAAACTGTCAAAATTTCCCAATCAACCTTGAACCTTATGCTTTAACGATAAAGTTGAAAATCTTTTAAAGAAATTTGACAGATTATAGTAGCTAGATGTGCTGGCGTCTGTACACAAAATTTTGTCACTATCGAGTTTCTTGAAGTGACTACCGAAATGACGACACATAGAGATAGAACTATGGAAGAAAAAGGCATGTTGTGTCGACCCCAAATAAATTGCGATAACGGCAACGGAATGATGACCTATGTAATTCTGTTGGAAGGGGCAACTAGAATCAATTCTATTTTCATGTAAAAGCTTAACGGTCAAAAGTGTTGTTCATGGCCTTCTTGAAATAAATGATTTGACTTTGATTAAGTATAAACTTAAGATAACAATAGTTTTCCCGAAAACATCAAAAACACAAACGGTAGAGTCGAATACAATCGTTTAAAATGTCTAAGTCGTTTATTAATCAAATCACAGTTCGTAACACTAACACCACGTATCTGATACCCGATTTATATTATTGTAGGGAGTACGTTGCCAAGATACAGGTTGCAAATCACTTCGTTTAAGATCTAAATGGTGGTAATGGTCTTCGAAGTCATAGATTTTATTGATAATTCTACCATAAACAACATCAACTGCTTCTGAGGCATAAACATAATCTAGATGAGTAAAATCGTCTAAGAATATTGATTCATTCACATTTGGAAGGTTCTGCATCAGTATTTCTACATCTATGGTGTTCGCCAACCAGTCTTTAGAACTATAAAATAACACCACTGGTACTGTCACATACCTTAAATCATAATCAGGCGCCCGTATATCACCATAATTTATGTAATTCTCTTTTTCACCATAGTCGTACCGACAGAACCGATGTGACTGGACTAACTGTCCGTAATGAACGAACTGCATCGTAGACGAACCAGTGGGCGAGTGTCCTAATATAACAGATAAAAATGTCTCGTTTATTTTGGATTCATATCCTGTTAATGAGAACAAAATATTATCACATTTTCCTGACATAACACTACATATAAAAGCTGAAATTTTATTGAAGAAATCGATTCCTGCTGAATACGCATTGAAGTTTTTTAGTATGAGTCCCAGTATATTGTGAGCGGGTGAAAACATTCTGACTATCGGACTTTTAACGTGACCCATCCAGGCCTCTGGAGCTAGCGAAAACATAATTTTGATTTTGTAATTGTATTCAGGCTTCATCGAGCACATGACGTAGCCGACTGTAGTGCCTTGTGAATGGCCTATGTAGTATACACGATCGTTTTCTGTATGTTCCAGGATGTAGTCGATCATGGCGGGCAGGTCATACAGCGCAATCTCTTCCCACGTAAACTTCCAGTATTCTGTCATGCTGGAGTTCAGAGTCGTGTGCATCTGAGCGTGTTTGTTACCTCTAGAGTTGCCCATCCAAACATCGAATCCTTGGTCCGCGAGTACATACCCTAGTGCTCTGTCGGGTCCCATTAACACCCAAGTGTCTGAACTTTCTAAGATACCATGCATTAAAAACACAATTGGCCTTGTTTTTTGACGGTTTGGTATTCTATGGAAATTCAATATGTATCCGTCCTCTGTCGTCACCGTGTGTTCTTCTAGATGATATCCATATTTTCGCGCCAGTTGTTTGATGTTCAGACGTGCGTCCACAGGAGCGAATGTATCATGAGTAATATCCATTATATTCCCCAGTATATTCCATAAACTCCGATTGTCGAGGGCTGCAGCTAAACTGCTGATCAACAATAGTTTAAGATACATTTTATTAATTCTTAGCCAAGTGTGCGGCGACGGCACCGTCTGTACGTGAAACAATGCGGTCTTCGATATCAAAATATATTGTTCTAAATCCTGTGTTATTAAACTTTACCCCTTTGTTAATTGCTATTAATCCTGACACGGTTTTATTTAAACTTTTGGTCTGTGTCAGCTCGCTTAATGAACTCTCTGTATATGCGTTTGGAGTAGTTCCCGACAGTCTTCCAAGTATTTATAACATTCTTAATATTTTTCACTATTTTTCTTTCCAAGTAATACAGAAAATTAAACACTAATTTCCTAAATTGTGTATTGTAATGAAAAAGTTACTGGGGGATTAGAAACGGTTCTCCAAAAACATGGGTGTAATTCTCATAAACGAAATTCATGTTCAAAAGAATCACACTTTTGTTTCACAAGATAAAGGAATAATTTTCTAGAGTCGATATTTCTTTCTTTTAAAGAGCCGGCAAAGGTTTGAAATTTTTCCCCTTCGCCATTATTTTTATCAAAGTTGCTGCACACTGTACTTCTATAAAAAAATATATATATTATGGTCAGTTTAAAAAAAAAAATGTGCGAGTATATCTAAAGAGGAAGAATCACAGGTCGTTCAAAAAATTGTACTTTTCAGTTGAATAAAATATTCTCTCATTCATCGTCCTACATCACGGTCGATGCTAGAGGAGCTTGTGGCTAAATAATAACTGCCGCACGGGTCGATCGATCTGGTTAAGCTACGCTTGCCGCGGTTGGTTCGTGGATGGGTGACCATCTTTTCATACCAAGATTCCTCCGTGCCTCGGAAAGCACGTTAAGCCGCTGGTCCCGGCTGTCAATTGTAGATCTTTGACAGTAGTTACGGGTCGTCCGAAGCCCAAAAGTCTGACAACCAGTCTCATCAAGGGATATCGTGTTACCCAGTAACTGGGTTGTGGAGGTCAGATAGGCAGTCACTCCATGTAAAATACTGGTATTCAGCTGCATCCGGTTAGACTGGAAGCCGACCCCAACATAGTTGGGAAAACTCTAGGCAGATGATGACATCACGGTCGATGCTCTAACTGCAATTTGCAAGTGCCAAAATATGCGGCATAAATCGCCGTATTTTTTATTGCGAAGACTTAGTAGCTTGATTTTTTTGCTGCTCCAAGAAACGGTAGATCTAATTAATAATAATTATTAATAATATTTATAATCTAATTCTGTATTTCATATCGATTTCAACTTGATATCTCCACGCATTCCTGAGATATAGGGTCTGGGTAGGGGGAAATCCCATCGTCCAATTAGCCTGATCTCCTTACTACTAAAGACTCTGGAAAGGCTATGTGATCGGGAGCTGAGGGAAGGTGCTCTGAAAACCATACCGTTACACGATAATCAACACTCAAGTAAGTCGACCGAATCTGCTCTTCATCTAGTCAGCCAGATAGAGGAAGCGATTCATCAGAAAGGTAGCTACCTGACCACTTTCATAGACATCCAAGGAGCCTTCGACAAAACCAACTTCTCCAGTATTAGCAGCGTGCTCTCCAGACGCGGAGCAGAACAGGTACTAACATGCTAAGCAAACGAGTGGTTCCCCTTGAAGATGAGCAGCAGTAAGCCATGATAGCCATAGGCCGCCCCCAGGGCGGGGTGCTTTCTCCGCCTTCTATGGGATCTGGGGATTAATGCCAACCACTATTACACAATAGGATAAGCAGACGACCTCGCAATCCTTGTTTCGGGTAAGACGACGGGAACGATCTGTTACCTTACTCAGCAAGCGCTACGTATCGTAGAAAGATGGTGCAAGGAATTTGAACTATCAGTGAACCCCACTAAAACTGAACTAGTCATGTTCACCCAAAAACGAGCATTAGGCCCTTTCCGCCTACCAAAATTGTTCAATCCAGAACTTTAGTTAGACAACGAAGTCAAGTGACTCGGGGTCATTTGGACAACAAGTTAATAAGGAGTTCCATAAATGAAAGCCATAAATGACCGGGTACTTAAACAATATAACTTTGATAAAAAATACAGAATCCAACTTCGCGAGGATCGCCGATTGATCCAAAACAGATAGTAACACAGGTTCAGGAATCTTCTCGGAGGATTTCAACGTACACAGCCACACCATTGGCGGTCCATAAAACAGCGTTCCAGGCCAAATGCATCGGTATTTCTCAACCCACTTCAGCCATCATGGCCAGGGAAGTTAAGGACCACTCGATCCGCATACTCTCAGAAAACATGGCTGCCTCGTCTCAACCAGCGTCAATAAACATACAATTAGCGGAACATAAAAAAGGTTTTTTTTTATTTTAAATACCGTATAGTTGTAAAATCTAGTATTTAGTCTTCTTTTCTTATTTATAATTACAATTTTTAAAATTAAAATGAGATCACATTTAATATTAATTTTGCGAGAAAAATATTTTTTTTAGAAAAATGTACACTCTTGTTTTTAGAGGTAACCTAGTTGAAAAGCTAATTAAAAAACAATTTTGAAAATAAAAATAATACCTAGAAATTAATATCGCGTGTTTCCTTTACGTGCTGTTATTTAAGTTTCTCCCTGCCTAGACATGCTTAGAATGATTGTTATCTATTGTTTCCTGTGACAGTCTCTGACATTCCTCAACTACGGCGATTTGCAGTTCACCCACATTGATAGGAGCTGGGTTTCTGGATTTTACTATTCGTTTCAGCAGGTCCTAGACGTGTTCTTTCGGATTCATATCCGGTGACCTCGCCGGCCAACCCATAACTGTGATATTCACATTATTAAGATATGCTTGAGTTGAACGAGCAGTATGCGGCCGAGCATTATCCTGCACTAAAACGACGTCGTCACCGATAAAGGGGTCAAACGGTACCACATTTGCTTCTTAAATGTCTCTTATAATTATGACGAACTGCAGTCAGACTTCCTCCATCGATTACCACCAAGTCCGTACGAGCTCCCAAACATATCCCCCCCTCCCCCAAACCATTATCAATCCTCCACTATATGCCACTGTAGTTTTAAAATTTGTCTGATTATACCGTTCTCCTTTGCGTATAAATATTCTTTGCCTTTCGTCAACTTGATTAAAAATAATTCTGCACTCATCACTAAACAATATTTTGACACATTGGTCCGTGGTCCAAAGTCGATGTTCCCGAGCAAAAGTTGTCTGTTTCTACGATGATGTTCTCAAATGGAGCCTTGGCGGGCATGAACCAAAATCGGCTTCTTTGAATCTTCTTCGTACCGTACGCTCACTTACTGTGACACCTCGAACTTCCTCAAGCTCATTTCTGGCTTGGACGGCCGTTAGACGTGGGTTCCTACGTAAGCGAAGAAGCGAATGAAACGATCATCCCTGCTCGAAGTACGTCTTTTTCTGCCTCGTCCCGGTCTTCTCACAAAATCATTAGCCTCCCTGAATCGTTGGATACTGTGATAAATTGTTGAAACAGGTCGGCGAAGAATTCTTGAGATCACTCTGTAGGTTTGATAATTTCTCCTCATCTCAAGTGCCCTGGCAATCTCAGTTGCGCTCAAGTCAGGCATAAAGTCCTTGACTTTAAAAAAGATTGAAAGTAAAAAAAAAACAAATGAAACTGATTTTTAATGAAGATTTTACGAAATTTTAAACAAGAACCATAAAATGATAAATAAGGGAAATTCGCTCGAAATAATGTAAGTACGAATAAAATTAAAAAAATCGCATAAAAGGTGACGCTTAATTGTTTTCTCAATTTGAAATAATAATTTCTAAAATAAAATGAATTGACAATCAGCCAGTAATGTTACACACTAGTTTTTCGAAAACAAATAATTATATATTAGCGGGCACCAGTGAGACCTGAACCCATTGCCCCACTCCCCTTCGGGTGCTAACGCGCTCTGGTAAGGAAACGAACCAGGGACCAACATCACCAACTAGGAAGTCGCACTTGATCCCATGATCCCCGGTGCAAGTGTGTGAAGGGAACACTGGGGTGGTTTTTAGTCAAAACGAGTCTGACAGACCCTTCCGCCTGCCACAGGGCGGAACACATCCAAGAGAATTTTCCAACCCGTGCACAAAAAAAAAAATGTGGCTGCAGGCTAAGGAAGCTCTCACGAAACAGGTTCTCCGACTAACTAATTAACAACTGCGCACAGTGACAGCAGCTATAACGGGCCATGGGTCATTTAATAAAATACCTCTTTGTCATAGGAGTCACAGACAGTGCGCTGCCTGCATTGAGAACGACTAGACAGCAGCTCGTGTGCTGCTAAACTGCCAGGTGTTCGCCACTTACAGGGCAAAGTACTTCGGTAACCCAGGTACCCTCCGTGAGATTGTCAGGAACACCAAGGCGTTGCTGGCCTTCGTTGAGAAGCTGGGGTGGATCGAATAATCTATTTTCCCATTCGTACGCAAAATACGCGCTTTGACGTGGAGTTGTG
Source organism: Tiliacea citrago (assembly GCA_963921375.1). Classification (NCBI taxonomy): domain Eukaryota; kingdom Metazoa; phylum Arthropoda; class Insecta; order Lepidoptera; family Noctuidae; genus Tiliacea; species Tiliacea citrago. The sequence continues at coordinate 28,596,638 of OY992780.1, forward strand.
GATACCAGCCCGTATTACCTATCAAGTAGCCAAATTATGTATATTTGTTGAAGTCCTATTATAAAAGTTTGGTTCGAATCTGCAGTGCTTTCTTTGTCACTGGTATTCTTTACATAGCTATGAATTTCTATACATTTTAATTTCTTTTCTATCTGCTACCTGCTTCTTCTCTTCATTCAGACTATCCTTTTTAACATTCAGAAGGCCTCATCCATTGAATGACATTCGTTTACCAGTGCGTTGCCGTCGTTAAGAAACTTAAGAGGGACCATCCATAATGATTTATAAGAGTTTTAAGTAGAACAATCTCATATCGTAATCCAACAAAATTCCTTAACTAATACCTACATGCTTACCATGTTCTCGCATTATAAAACCATGTCAAATTACTATCGACGGTAAACGTATAACATTATTAAAAACATGCCTAATACTCGTATGTGTTATAACACATTTCTTATTTGAGTTATGGTTTCCGATTATAATTTTTCTGTTGCTTGTTGGCATAATTTTTCGGTCGTTGTGCGTAATACTCGTAGTTGTTTCAGGAGTAGGTAAATTAATAAATAAATCAGCCATAAATCCTTAACTTTGTGAATGGCATTTTTGGTCATGAAAATGGTTTTAATCCTTAATAAAGTTTACTAAAGCTTTATTTACTTAATTAAATATAAATTAAGTACATTTTGTTGAATAAATAAATATTTAAGTTTTATTGTTCCCTTTTCAGAAATGCTTCTGACTAAGGAATCAAAGCTAAAATATAAGACTTTAAACAAAAAGTTACAAAAAGTCAAACACAATTCATTTACAAACATAATAAAAACAAATTACTTAATAATAATTAACTAAACTAAAAACAAAGCTAAACTCATAATAAATCTAAAACCTGCGTCAACATTACGCTCATTTTCATATGGGGAAGTTTCCGAAGACTTGGTAGGACTTGGAAGTTCTCTTGAAATTTTTCGAGTATGATCTCGTTTATAGGCCTTATATTTTTTATTGACGATTCGGCTGCCTCTTCGAATAGTTCGCCGATAGAAGATAGACCATACTGTGCCACTTCAGCACCATGAATGAGGACGTTGTGGACGGAAGTTGGGAGATTGTACCATAGATATTCTTGAATTAAAAGTCACGCGGTTTCCAAAGCACGCATGCGTGCGCTTATTACTTATTTTATTATCATTCAATTTATTTGAAATAATATTAAATCCCGATGACATACCGTATAAAATTGTAAACATGGATCGATCAAACTTTTATTTAAGCCTCTAATTTTAGCTGAAACTACAGAATTATTGAAAAACTTTCTTGCTGATTATCCATCGTTTGATGTCCCACTTCGGCCGGTTTGTCTACTATTAAATCTTATCTTAATCTAAACTGATTCTTTGTATACAATATTCTATCTGCTACCTGCTTCCTCTCTTCATTCAACGTAACCTGTCACTTTTTAACATTCATCCTGTAAGCGAGATGAACTAAATATTCATAAAACAAATCTAAATTTTTTATTCATCTCTTTGGGAGTTGCTCCACAAATATAACACTTATACAGGAATATATACTTTACCATTAACCATTAGCTGTAAAAAGTGCTGAATTTTAAAATTGCGGTTGTTAAAACTAAAGGTTGTTGGGAGTCAAATTATTAATTGTATTTCTGACGTATGCCTCCTCTTCCTTATATTCTGCAGAACTTTCTTTCTTAAGGTGAATCCGCAGCTGTAGCTCGCGACATCAAATTTTCTCACGTTTTTGGAGGTCAGTGTCAGGTTATATTTTGAAAAAAATATGATTCGCGACTATAACCAAAAAAGATTTTAGAGGAAAACGCGAATACAACGAATTTCCTAATCCTCTGGAAGTGTTCGAACATTAAAGCAATTATTAATTAATTTTTAAGTGACCTAGCCTGTGTAAGTGCTTTGATTTAGCAAAACGATTATAGCAATAATAATTAAATTATTATCTTCAACCTTTGTAATAAATAGGAGACTGATTAACATTTTTTTGTAAAAGAGAATGTTGAAACAACTTTGTTACTGTTGAAGAACTGTGTTACCATTATGTCCCTATTTCTAAGTAGAGGTTTTTCGATTTCAGTTGTACAATTGGTTTATAAATTACATTACAGGTATACTCGTATCAGATGCAAGATAATATATATTTGTATCGATGTTAAATAGTTTGCTAAGATATTTTTACACGTACACATGTTATGTCCCGTACGCAAAATACGCGCATTGACGTGGAGTTGCGGACACGAGCCCGTAATAGGTAATACGGGCTGGTGTCCGCAACTCCACGTCAATGCGCGTATTTGTCGTACGGGTGGGAAAATCGATTATTCGATCCACCCCAGCTCCTCAAGGAAGGCCAGCAACGCCTTGGTGTTACTGACAATCACACGTAGGATACCTGGGTTACCGAAGTACTTTGCCCTGTATGTAGCGATCACAGGGCAGTTTAACAGCACAGGAGCTGCTGTCTCGTCGTCCTCCATGCAGGCCCTGTACAGCGGACTGTCTCTGACTCCTATGACAAAGAGGTGTTTATTAAATTACCCATGGCCAGTTATAGCGGCTGTAACTGTACGCAGCTGTTGTTTAGTTGGTTGTAGAACCCGTTTCGTGAGGCGGCCGTCGATAGTAGGGAGTGCCTCCTTCGCCTGCCTGCACTCACTTTGGTCCAACCATAGTTTGTGATGTTGGTCCCTGGTTCGTTTCCTTACCAGAGTGCGTAGATAACCGAAGGGGAGTGGCGCTATGGGTTCGGGTCCCACTGGCGCCATGCTAGACCCCCTTCTTGCGAGTTCGTCGGCTGCATCGTTACCTAGCGAACCGCTGTGTCCTTTGATCCATTGAATGGTTATATTATTGAGGCAACCCACCTGGTTGAGGCGCTGGTGGCACTCGTATATCAGCCCAGAGTCAACTGTATGACTATTTAGCGCTTGCAAAACAGCCATGCTGTCTGAGAGTACACACCAGCCCGTATTACCTATACATGTTATGTCAAATATTTTGAAACAAAAGTGCACAACAGTAACACAGTTGTCTTTTAAATGTGATTTAATAAATGATAAATTTCTAATTAAAGTTATGAGAAAGATTTACGTTCCTAAAATACATTTGTTAATTTTTTTGTTGTATATACATATAATATAATAAAAATATTTTGATTGGTAACAAAGTGGTATGATTTTTCTGCCTTGGTCGACAAAACCTTTATTTTCAGAAAAATATATGTATAAAATTCGCTGCTAGCAGTGTATTGTAATTTTATTTATTGTAATTTTATTGTTTAGCTATAATTACGCATACATACAATGAAATAACTTCATTTATCTTTAATCAATAATTTTTTGAAACCTGTTACTACTTGTGCCAAAAACCTGCAGTAAAAATTAGAATGACCCTAATATATATTTTTTCTCACTACCTGTTTATTTATATCTTTGTGTAACTGTTTGTTTGCCAGAATTAAATAAATAAAATAACAAATATTGTAAAACATTTTAAGAGTAACAGTGAATTCCTTGCCCATTCTTCTCCACACGAAACTACATACCTTTTGGAAGGGTCAAATAAAATCAGTTCTATTTTTCTGTAAATTTTGACGTTCAAAAGTGCCTTTTATGTGCCTATGTGAAACAAATTATTTGACTTTTGACTTTGATTGATGCTTCCGGACGGTGGCACTCCCGACAAATGTCAACCGTGCCGTCTTTCACAATAAACCTCCGGTAATTGTTCGCCATGATAACTTCGTCCATAATTGCACAGACAAAACCTTCGGTTCCCCAAAGCGGTTACCGAAACGTAGCCAGGCTATGGACTCCAGTAGATCTAAATGGGGTCCATGTCGGGCCCGAAAAAAGCGTCCGTGAAGCTCCTCCTTACTCTGCCATACCTCGCTGCTATCATTAGTGTCAAGCATTACAGGCTTGCGCCAGTTCCCTTTAGCCTAGGAGAGCAGGGTAAGGCCCTTGCCACCGCGACCACATCTCGTTGCATCTCCATGTCAGCTTCTAGGAAATATTCCCTTCAGCTGTATCATTATTACCAAATCTAAACCTCCCAGACAATGCACAGATGACAGTTAAGGAACGGTATTCTTGTCAGCATCACAGAAAGACTGACACCTTCGTTTCAGTATCGCAGCGTAAAGCTTGTCAAGAAAGGCGATTTACGCGCACCCTATCTACTAGAACCTAGAAACCAAATACATTCCGTCTACATACAGGCATTTTGTTATACATAGTATACAACGTGGACAATACGACAGTAAATGAAAACACTGACAGTACTAATGCATAGGATTATTTTGAAACTATCAAATAATACCTAACATAAAAATAAAATATATTAAAAAAGTTTTTTCTTTTTTTTAAACTAACTAGTAGTGATGGGCCGACTAAGTATGGGTTTAGCCAATCTTTCCAAACTAGTCCAATACTTTAGTCAATATAGCTAGCTATCATTCATCATTTCAGCCGAAAGACGTCCACTGCTGGACATAGGTCTCCCCTAAAGAGGGTTTGCCATAATCGCCACGCTTGGCTGGCGGGTTGGCGATCGCAGTATGGTGTTAAAATACATAGAGAACGCTGCTGTCCATTCTATAGTAAGTCCCTTATTCGCCTTTTACGACACCCACGGGAAAAAATAGGATGGTGCTATTCTTTACGTCCGGCATTATCTAAACTACCACATTGACTAAACTGTTGGACCGGTTTGGTTGAGTTTTTGTATGCACGCTGGGAACGTCATTAGGTACCTACTCGTACGAAGATTAATTTATTGTCGTATGGTCGTCCCCACCTTATATACACAGCCACATCAGCGCTAGCAAAGGCGTCTCAAAGGTCTTTTAGAGTGCAGTTATTGCTCGGAGAGCAGGACAGGAAGTTAGGAATCGTTTTTGATGAGGTTCCATTGGCACACACATCTGGCTCGGTTTAGAGATTTCTATGCCAGTTAGTGCGCTGGGAGTTTTATGCAGACTCAACATAGTCAGATGGATGAAGCTGTCTGAGAAGACACAGCTTTTTTGTGCCTCACTGGAGCTGTTGTCGTTAAGAGTCGACAACTTCCTGATTGTTCTTTCTGCCCCTTGGCTTCAAATTTTGTAACAAAATATTAAATAATTAACGAAATATGTTCGAAAACCTTTATAATAACGGTTAAGGTTATATAGATAATTAAACGGTTTCCGAGCCCTGAGTATAAGTCTGAGTGTAAAACGTAAACACAGCTTTTTAGGGTTCCGGACGTCCGAATGAAAAAACTGAGCCCTTATAGGATCACTCGTGTGGCTGTATGTCTGTTTGTCAGTATGACACTGCCATTTTGCTCCGAATCTAATGGACCGTATAAGTTGAAATTTGGTATATATATATATGAATTTCTGTGACCCAAACACGGACGTGTATCGTAAATAATTGAATTTTGAATATGGAGGGTCACTATTGGGGACAAATTAGAAAAATTAAATTATAAGTTTCACAAACTGTACCGTGTGACACATTAAATTAAAGGAAGGCTGTGAGGGTCCCAATTTTTTTTTTATATTTATAAAATAAATAGTTATTTAAGAAAATAGATGAAAATTGACCATCAAAAATGTTTGCTCAGTAGTTTCGGAGATAGCACCCGCCCCTCTATCTCCGAAACTACTGAACAAACATTAAAAAAAAATACAGAAATAGTTCTATACTTATACATTACAGGAAAACCTATAAAAAGTCTATATTCCTAAAATAATATGATAAACTTTTAATAGTGTGCACCATTTCAACCAAAAGACGTCCACTGCTTGACATAAACCTCCCCCTAAGGGGAGTTGTTTGCCATAATCGCCACGCTTGGCAGGCTGGTTGGCAATCGCAGTATGGTGTTAAAATGCATAGAGAACGCTGCTGCCCATTCTCTAGTAAGTCCCTTAGTCGCCTTTTACGACACCCACGGCAAGAAATGGGGTGGTGGTATTCTTTACGTCCGGCACCACACGGAGCAAATAGCAATAGTGCAATAGTGTGCATACAAACTTAGATTTGCATTTGGAATGTATGAGAGAATGTTTTTCAACTACAATCTTAAGTTTATTCTTGGGATAAGTTCATCCCAATATTCGATAGCACGTAGGGGTGGCAACGAAAGCAACGCTTCTAGCGGACGGAGAGAGAAACTCGTCCATAGAACATTTCATTTGTAAATAGAAACAAACGTAAACGCAAAACGCAACGCAAATAAACGTATTTTCTTTCTTTTTTTTCTTTTCTTTTAAATACTCGATGTATTTAAAGTAAGTTATTTTACTGTATAAAAGTTGTGAAATCCTTCGATTATTACTTCTACCTACCTGTATAGTAAGTGTAATCGCGATGAAATGCCGCCAGGCTAGGTAGAGCGGTGATCTTCGTAGGGTGGCTGTTTGTTGCTGGATGAGAGAAGCTGAGTTCAGCAGTGAATTGCTATATAGGCTGATGACGACGCGTGATGGCTCGTACAGACTAGTGCGAGATCGCGGGCGCGACGCGACACTAGTAGCACAATTTGTCGGTGCCTGTCGCGCCCGCGATATCGCGCGAATCTGTACGATCCTTGATAGATTACCCTCATAAAAAAACATATCTGCAACACCTGTTCCGTGAAGAAGTCGGCCGAAAGAACATACTTTTGAGTGAAACAAGCGCCACTGACAAACAGAAAAAATATATGGAGATGTGATGAGGGAGATACGCAAGTGACGTGATGACGGCTGATGTGAGTAAAGATTGATAGATGGAAAGGAGACCAAAGATGAATAGACTCTGTGAGGTTTGATATTATTAGAAGAAAAATAAAGTGAATGATAACGTGACAGGGTACAATGGAACGGGAAACCACTTTGCGTCGACCCCAAATAGGGAACATGGACAAGGCTAGGCAGAAGAATTGTTAAAAACCGACCAAGTGCGAGTCGGACTCGCGCACGAAGGGTTCCGTACCATTATCTATAAAAATGGCAAAAAATCACGTTTGTTGTATGGGAGCCCCCCTTAAATATTTGTTTTATTAAAATTTAATTATTTATTTTTAAAGTGAATATATAACTAAATATTCTGTGAATATTTCAAGCGTCTACCTTTTGCAGTTACCAATATCGAACAAAAACGAGCAAAAAAAATCACGTTTGTTGTATGGGAGCCCCCTTAAATATTTATGTTATTCTGGTTTTTAGTATTTCTTGCTATAGCGGCAACAGAAATAAATCATCTGTGAAAATTTCAACTGTCTAACTATGACAGTTCATAAGATACAGCCTGGTGACAGACGGACAGACAGACAGACAGACGGCGGAGCCTTAGTAATAGGGTTCCCGTTTTACCCTTTGGGTACAGAACCCTAAAAATCAGCTTATGTATGGAATAAATAAAAAGAAAATATGCTATCCAAACCTAAACAAAATTAAAAATAGGAAAAAAGATGATGCGACGAGGTTTTAAAAAAGTAAGGCATCTACTACACCAATTTATTTAAGTTACATTTTAGACATAGTCCGTAATATCATAATATTCGGTAATCATATCCAATACATTCTTAGACAACAAGGTTGTAAGACTAAAACTTACTTCACTATTTTTTTAAAATATTGTACGTAATGTAAGTAGAAGTAAATAAATAAAAATACTTATATAACATTATTTTTTATGTGATTTAGTGCACCCATTGTTATAGTTGGTAAAATGGTCTGAGCTTCTGAATGAAAATGACGTATTTCAGATTTATGGTGAAAATTGAGAAATTCCATTATTAATAGATTGATGATCTCTTGTACAATTCAGTTATTTAATTGGTTTGGAATGCTAGATAACACTAAACATCTAAATTAGAACCTACTTCAATGATTTTTCGTAAAAGTAGGTATTTTAAGATTTTATTTATTAATTATAAATAGAGTTCGTCCTTTTCGAAGGACGTCAGTCATAGACCCTGCTAAGTCCCTTTTAAGGGACGGGCACTTAGCCTAACACTACAGTATAGATTTTTGTGTTGAACGTTCAAAGACAATCATCAAAGACTGACTGTTTTCTTGTCTTCAGAAGGAAAACAGAAGCAATGAAAATTGAAAGCTACCTACAAACAGACCACGATGACTCTTGTGCTTAGAACCAGGGGTTCCATGCCAGACTTCATATCTGTGATAACTACTTGCATCTTTCCGAAAAATTACGTAAATCCTAAATTATTCAATACTAGTATGGAAAGTAATTGATAAAACTGGTTAAAAAGCTAGTCAATCATATTAATTATTCAATGAATTTGATTATCAATCTAAAATACTATGACCTAAATGTCCTTTAAATGTGATGTGTTGAACATTGATATAAAACGACACTTTACTTCTACATAGGTAAATATTGATTGGCTAATTGATTCAAGCAATATCAGACACAAGGCCTTGAGAATACCGTTAGATTACAGACACTGAGATGGAAGACTTACTAGAAATGCGCTTCATAGAGCTACGTGCGCCTACCAAACTATAATCTAAATAAATTTAATCCGAAAGTATTTATTGTATGCAATAAATAAATTACTGAAAATACATAGTATTTAACAAAAGAATCCAAGTCCTTCCTAATCCTAATCAGGGTCTAACCCTGGCTGACATAAATCCTTGCTACTTTCTAACTAATCATTGCTATTTTTGTTGAATGCGCGTAGTTAATTTTACTGATGTTTCATAAATTCCTAAAGAAAGCTGCGTTGATTTTGCCGCCTTTAAATCTAAATAGAGATGTTTATAATAACCCCACTTTTACAAAAACAACCGTGGCACCTGTACTAGTTTTATTCATATTTTGTTGAAACATAAAGAGCTAAAAATAATTATTTTCACGTCAATGAATTTCAATGTGCTCTGAAGTTTAGCAAAACAGGGGGATTTTCAGAAATAATAATATGAACTTTGTATTTATCTCAAGACGTAACGTAAACATAACATCACGCCTGTAATCCCCGAAAGGTTAGGCAGAGGTGTACCTATAGTACACCCACATTTTGCCAGTTGTTTAAGTCAATAGGGGTCGAGCCTATTGTCATCAACCGGGCACAAATCCAGACTCCGGGCTCCTACTTAGAAATTCCTAATGGTAAATCCTAATAACATTTTACCCGACCTGGAATCGAACCCAGGACCTCATGCTAAGCAGTAGCGCTTGTGACCAACGAGGCAGCTCAAGAAATATCAGGAAATAAAATAAGATGAAAACCAATTGAAATTACGACATGGAATTTTCGAAGAATTACTGAATTAAATGAGAGGATGAATAAAACCAGCAAGTATACATTTGTTGAAGTAAAATACAGCCCAGTGGTGATCAGCCATCGCTTCTTGGAAACCTTGCTGCAGTCCTTATTCCAGACCGTTCTTCTTGATCAGGTTCTCAATCTGACGTTGTTTCATTTCCAATTCCTTTCGGCCTGGCGGTGATTTCTTCAGCAAATCCTTCAGTTTTTCGAAGTACGTATCCAGGATACGTTCATTGTCCAAGTACTTCTCCATCATTTCGTCCACCATCTCTTGTTCGTCTTCAGGGCAGGGCTGAGCGATCTTTTCGCCTGAAACCAAAATGACATAAAAAATATTAAATTAGAATAGAATAGTCTTCTAAAATGCTTGTAATGTGGTCATTGTTTTGATAACCTTTTTTGAGCAAAGTCGACCTTTCCGTGCTACTTTGCTATTTAATACGTAATCCTGTGCTCCTTTGTATAAATGAAAATAAATTAAAAAAAAAAAAAAAACAACTTGAATAGGGGCCAGCAAAGTTGTATGGAATTTCATTGCTGGTGAGTTTTAGCAACTAGAAATTCCCTTTGAAAATCCATTATTGTGGCAGTACAAATATCATTGACTAATTTAAAAAAATAAATAAAACAAAAGCGCGACGCGGTGAAAATGTTTGCAATTCTCCATATTGTGTTCCATCAATTTTCGTGATTTTACAATAAAATAATACTCAATACTTTATTGCATCCCATAATGTGTACATAATATAACAGTTGGTACGTTAAAACATCGAATCAATTATGGACCCTGTCGGGCACAGCAAAGTTAATTTTTAATAGGAGAGCGGACGAAGGCGCTTTTTGTTAAAAAAATAAATAATATTAAATTAAAATAGTATCATGAAAATATTATAATAGTATCATTTGCTTTTCTGGTATTTATATTTTATATAAGTAATATATTTATATATTTGGTTTTAAGTTATAAGAATCTATTTTTAAATTATATATTGCACGATTTACATTATTAATATTATAAATTACAATAAATAAATATTTAGAATTTTATTTAGTCTTGTAGAATGTTATTATTAATAATTAATCAAAGACAAATTCATAGAAAATTGGTATTAAATTGGAATTTCAACGTTAAGAATTCTATGAACGAAAGGAACAAATTCTTCAAGTCAATACAAATCATAACAATATACCCATACAAGTCTAAACGTTCTGAATTATTTGAGGTCATCATTTCTCTTATCTTCTTAGAATGTCTGCTATCAAAGCAAATAAAATTATAATATGGTGAACTATAATATTTTTATTATAGTCGACTGTTATTATAGTGTACTGTTATTTTAGTAGTACTTTTGACGGCCCTACAATGTCCTCTCATACCTATTAACGCTGTGGTTTGAAAACATTGTAAAAGCCAATTTAAAAGAGTAACTTTAAAAGAGTGGAGTTTCTTGCCGGCTCTTCTCCATAGGAAACGACCAATTGGAACCGTGCACCTAGCTTCTGACATTTCATAAGCAAAATATTTTATTTCACATAAAACTGTAAGAATGCATCAATCAATGTATCAGTGGCCCTGGCACACAGGCAACGGACGGAACACGGGTGGGTTTTAGTCAGTAAAAGTCTGATACGCCCTCCCGCTCCGCCCAGAGCGGGAAAAGTTATTTGATAATTTCCCACCCAAAAAAAAAAAAAAAGTGTAGTGACATTAGGTAGTATATGCAGGCGTTTATTCATTCACTAAAAACGAAAAAAATGCAAACAATGGGGAATTGCTATTGAAGACTGCGAAGTAGACCTCAGGACTACTTGCACACGGACAACTGTACGTCACTTGCTCCCGCGTCACCAGTCCTGGGTCTGTATATTTTGGCTGCTGAGATCCAAACTACACACGTAGTATAAAGGGATTTTTTTATAAAAATAATATAATATCACGCCTGTAATCCCCGAAGGGTAATGCAGAAGTGTACCTATAGTACATCCACATTTCGCCAGTTATGTTTAGGTCCCATGTAATAGGGGGCGAGCCTATTGCCACCAACCGGGCACAAACCCAGACATCGGACTTTTACTGAGAAATTTCAGATTGAAAACCCAATAACACTTTGCCTGACCCGGGAATCCAACCCAGGACCTCATACTCAACAGAAGTGCTTGCGCGACCATTAGACCGGTGAGGCCGTTATTTATAAAAGTTTGGCTGTAGTTCTAATATGTGATATTTTACGACTTGGAAGCGAACGAAATCGCGGGCAGTAGCTAGTTTAAAATAAAACTGGTTTTATTGAAATTACTCGCATTGTTTGACTAAAGCACTACAAGCGTGTACCAGTTACTTATACAATAAATACATACATACATAAATTGTGCGAGAGCAATATAGCCGCCAAAACAAAAGATAAATTAGTATACTAACCCAAAGCATTATATTCGGTGAGCGTGATACGAATAATCTCGTTCATCAGTTGCTGAAAAAGGAAAAATAAAACATTGAATAACAGCAGATACATTTCAAAACATACAAATAATTTATTATAAAGCATTGTATATCATCATAACATATCATAATAATTATAAAACAAAGTGTCAGTTCAGTGTGTTAGTAAACTCTATGACTTGAGAATATTAGATATTTATTTTATTTCAGGCTTAGGCCCATTTACACGATGTACGAACAGATAAATGGAAAAGAATTTGTAAGAGATTAACTGAAACTTAACCGTACTTTGTGAAGCAGGCCCTAAGTACCTATTATATTTAGCCCACGCGTGGGAATCCGCTGGGCTCCCCTCGCGTAAGCTAATTCTATTTCGCGCAGATGGCTTTTCGCGCAAGAGGATTCGCAATCATGTTTTTTCATGCAAGTGTCTTTTCGCGCAATTGTGTTCGTGCAAGTGTTTTTCGCCCAATTGGTTTTGGGAAAGTGACTTTTGCAAAAATGTCTTTCACGCAAGTGTCTTTCCTGCTACACAACGCATAGCCACAACTTAACAGAAAATAAAATTGTTCTTTAGAAATATGAACGAATGTTTCCAAAACAAATTCGTAAGGCATTTAACCATTAGGTCGCGGTGAGTATATAAGTATTTTATACTGTTTCGCAAATGATGATATGTCTACTATGTAAAATCTTAAATTCTTTCTTCATTGACAGACGACGACGCTCAGCATACATCGCTGGTTTTAGAAGCACGATTACATCGCTGGTTCTAGAAGCACGAGTACATCGCTGGTTCTAGAAGCACGATTACATCGCTGGTTCTAGAAGCATGATATTTTACACAAGAGTTCCTTTTTTGACGAAAGTGAGTTCTTAAGAAGGATTTTTGAAAATGTATCCCATATAGGAGTTAAATCATGAACGTTTCTATCTTCTTTACAATACAAGAACAGAGTATGTTCGTAAGACTCTCGCACAGCCCAAAGTGTAATTTAAAACGGGGGGTACGAAGAAAGGATTTCACCAAAAACAATCCGTATTAAAAATCTTATCCTTGTGTGTAAAAAATTTAAAGTTCGCAGAAATACTTCTTTAAGTAAATAGTAAAGATCGTAATTATTAGTTTTTTAAAACTACCCTCCAAAAAGGATGAAGGGGGTGTTGAATTTCGTAGGGGAAAGTACGAAATCCGCGCGGAAGAAGTGCTAGATATGCATAGCTACGGTTACTTTGATTTTTCACCATATAATGTTGGTCGCCTTTTTTACTCCTCAAATAGGTCCTCCCTTCGCTTTCTTCTTCACAATTATGTTTCCATTACATCGCAGACAGGCAAAGTGACGCTAGCTTACGGCCAATAACTCAAAAGTATGAGAGCAGGGCCCTATACTATACAAAACTTTACCGGCCTTGTTACAAAACAAGGTCTATCTTTAGACCCAGATAAACCTTGATACAAAAACTGATTTAAAACCCGAGTCTAAGTTGTCAATTTTGTATTAAGAACTTTATCTCAGACGAAATTAAAAAAAATACACGATGGTTTAAACCTGGGTCTAAAGATAAACCTTGTTTTGTTATAAGGCCGTAAAAGTCTAAAACTCTACAAAATTGTTAAATTGTAGAAAAATTGCGTAACACAGAAACTACAAATATGTATGAGTTTCAGTATTGTAAACTTGTCCCAACAATTTTCATATTGGTAAGGGTTTTCCGTTACGATTGTGTGGCCTTAAAGTTTTGTGGTGTACGCACATGTAAGATTTTCAAAAATTGTAACTAATAATTGTAAGCTTTTGTGGTATAGGGCCCAGGCCCAGAAGTCGCATTACCAGCAGAACTACTTAATAACTAGAATATACTTAAATAAAAAAATGATTAAAATAATTACTTACAGTGGCATTAGCAGTCTCAAAATCGAAGTTAACCATCTTCACCGGTTTTAAGAGACGCGCGTGTATCTGAAAATATAAAAATAGGTTATTATTATAATAGTTTATTATTATTAGTTGAGGCATGAATTTTCAGAAATACTTCTTTAATGTTAACATTCGTTGTATGAGGACGGACCTCTTGTGCATAATTTCATGCTTCCTAGGCGCAGTGGGTTAGAAATAATTTTATTAAGTAGACCATATTAAAAAAAACAAGCATCACCAATCCTATCTTCATTCAAATTATCCTCCTCCAAACACCGTATCTAATAGTTTAATAATTTAGGTACTAGAGAATGGGCAGCAGCGATCTCTATGCATTTTAACACCGTACTGCGTTCGCCAACCCGCCTGTCAAGCGTGGCGATTATGGCAACCTGGCAACCCCCCCCCCCCCCCCTTTCGAAGAGGCCTATGTCCGGCAGAGGACGTCTTTCGACTGAAATGATGTTTACCAAAACTAAGTTTGTAGCACTCTTTGATTCTTTGTCTCATAAAATCGACTGTCGAAATCGATCCGCTATCACGAGCCAATCACTGCAAAGTTGAATGTCCGGTAAAACTGCACAAGCGTATTGCAATGCGCGGTCATCGGCGACCATCTTGCATTTAACACTGACCACGCCTTCAAATGCCCATAGTGCAATGTAACCGAAGTCCATGTAATTAACGCAAAATGTCGTCAGTATTACTAAATACACTCATACTAATTTGATGACATTTTACAAAACCTTACCCTCTCTGTCGGTGTCAATTCAGCATTGAACATTCGTTGCTCAAACAAAAGATGGTAACAAAAACGTTTTGAAGTATATCGGCTTACGATTCGAATATTTTAAACGAGACCTTACAAAACTTCGTTTGACGAAGTTTAACTAATAGTCAATCGGATCTCAATAAACTAAACTTGAACACGAAAAGAGGGAAAAATCTCTATACGAACTTAATAATGCTACCACCAAAAGCCACTCGTAATTCTCATAAAACTCTTCCATTCACATTTGTAAATCACTCCAAAACATAAATAAAAACACTTACGTGTTTGAAGAAGCTCTGAGAGAGTTATTAATTGGTTGTCAAGCAGGCGACCGATCACTTATCACAACTCTAGAGAACTGTGCTGGGCTGCTGCCGCTGCTGGGCGAGACGCGGCCTGCCAGGAGGTCGATGAAATGACGCATGCGCTATGACGGGCAGAATCGTTAAGACTTGACGCTCAATGCCTCGAAGTTGCTATGAAATAACTTTCGGTTGCTCGTTAATTGCTGAAATACGAGATCACCTTATTTGTGAGATACCAGAGTCTTAATCATTTTAGCAAATCTGACGTTTTCAAAATTCTTTATACATCATACATATTTAAAAATGAACGATTGTTTGTTTAACACATACCTATGTGTTCCTAAACCACTCAACCGGTTACGATGAAACTTTGGTAAGTTGTCCTGCGCACGACCACGAAGGTACTAGAAACGAAGTCGCGGGCAACAGCTAGTAGTGTAATAAATGTGTAGTTAAGGTCGTATGCTGGGCCTTTTTTCTTTAAAAACCTTACTCATCTACGTTAAAGTATGATGGCTGGTTTCCAAATGTATACGTTTTACAGAATGTTGTAAAAAAACCAACATAAGTTATTGCCAGACACTATGCCTGGGCCCTAACTTCTGCCAAGTCGTAAAAAGACGAAGGAAAACTACGTGATAGTAGCAAGCCCAACGATCAATGGCTATTTTGGACGGGGAAAAAGCAGAATTTGCTACCGAGATGAGACTGTTACCAAAATGGAGTTATTTGTACGTTGTTAATGTAATCATTGGATATCCTTCATATTATTTTTTAAAGCACAGGAAACAATAGATAACCGTCTCCAAAAATACAACTGTTCCTAATCAGAACGCAGGATAATATATCTTATTTCTAAACGCATTCGTAAGTTGTATATTCCTAGAGATGTACACATACTTTTTCAAAGTTGAAAACGAAATTAAATCGCAGACAATGTCAACCGTATCTGATGTTAGTCCAAGCAAGTTAGGAGAGTGGCCATTGTGCTGCAAATTTTTTTCATGGGATACCATTTCAAGACCTTATGTTAGCAGCGAGAACAATCCGATGGGCCAAACGTCGCCAAACACACGCAAAGTTGCTGTCAAAATAGGTAGTGTACGTAAATACCAGGCGCACTTATCTGGGAATCTGATAAAACTAATCCGTTTCAAATGATTTTTATGGTAAGGTGCATCAAATTTTCTAGAACCAAAACAGATATAAATTTAACTATTATGATTAATCTTATTATTTGCGATGATATAGGTCATAGTAACACGGTTCAACTAGCTATTTACTACGGTTAAAAAAATACAGCTCTGTGTCACCTAGACCGTCGGACAAACAAACGGCGTACCTAGGTCAGTACCTAATAGGGTCCCGTTGTCAACTTTTCATCCTTTGGGTATGAAACCCTAAAAAGGGGAAAAAAAATAGTTTTATTCTCTTGACATTAAATGGTTGTCAAGGAGTTGAACAAAATTGATGTACTTTAGAACTGTTAGGGCTCCTGCCCACGAGACGGTTTTTACACGGCCCGGTTTTTTGCCGGCGCCGCGCGCCGGGTAGAAACCGTCCGAACTTCCACACAAGACGGTTTGTACTCGTGGGCATGAGCGTTTAGTTGGCACACGCCGGGCGTAGGTCCGGTCTCGTGTAGATGCGCTCATACACTGCCATACTTTACAGACGCGGCGAGCACCGTGCCCGGTTGCGAGGTGAGCCGGCGTCGTGTGCACGGCTTCATAGTGTCTCATACACGACTGACGACCGGACGTAGACCCGGTTTGACGCCGGGCTTAGCTCCGGCGAAAAATCGTCTCATGGGCATGAGCGCTTACTGTAAAAGAATTCAACATGCCGCATGCTATTCCTCTGAAGTCCAGATTCCAGATATCAGAGATCCTAATAAGTATGCAACCACAGTCGCCCGCAGCTTTGTTGTCTAATATACGACAAGCTTTATAGATTTTATAACGCAATAACTTAAATACAACCAGGAAATACCAAAATATATTTCAAGAGATTTGATTTGCAGACATTGTTGTAATAAAAATCACCATCATCATCAGTTCAGCCCAAAGACGACCACTGCTGGACATAGGCCTCCTCCAAAAGGGGGTAATACAAATACAAAAACATTATTTCAATTTCAAAATCAGATCATTTATTTGCTCGAATATGGGTACATGAGGTTATACATACAAAAAAGTTATTTAAACCATATCCTACGTAAACAGGTGTGCAAATACTCGTATCAACTGTAATATAAATACTCGTATTTCTTATTACTTTGTACAAGTATTCATTTACAAATATTAATATTAAATTATTTATCAAATTTATAAATAATTTTATTATTATTAATAACATAACATTTATCATTTAAATAATCAATAACTTTGTAATAGGCTTTATTGATCAGGTAAGTCATTAATTTATTTTTAAATGATATAAAATTCTTTGCTTCTTTTATATTATTAGATAATTTATTATATATTCTAGGGCCAAAACAAAATGCACTCTTGTCAAACATAGCTGTTCTATGGCGTATTGCACAAAGTCTACTGGCAAGCCTGGTACTCTTTAACGTTTCATTTTTTTTTATTATTTCTAAATTTAAACATTGTGTCATACATAAATTGAGGCAGCCCCAGTAAGTTACAATAGAACTTATGTCGTAGCTGTCTCACCCATCCCCTAAGTGATAACTTAACAATGATGTGGCTAATATGTAAATAGAGGGTTAAAAAACCCTCATTTAACAGCTTTCGGTGTGTGAGGTGTGCACGTGTGTGTATGTGTGTGTATATGAGTGTTGTATTGTTCATAATTTTAGGAATCTCAACTATTCATTAATTGACTTACATAGTGTGCGCAAGGTTAGGATCCAAAAAAATTGTAATTCATTTAAGTCTTTGGCACTTAAATACGTTTTTACAACAAACTCCCAAGCCATGTTTAAGAATTGAGCCTCAATAAATTTAAATCATTTATTAAACAGAAACTCTGTCTAAAAGGTTTCTATACGCGTAATTCTATTAGGTAATTTATTAGATTATTTCTGGACTTTAAAAGAGACTTTGACCTCTTGAGTTTGTATCAGCCTTTCTTCTCAGAGTAGTCAGATACGAAACGCCGACCTCATCTAGTTTTTAAATATGATTGACGTGTTAAGTGTTTGTACAAACCAACTTACAGAAATAAAATCATATATTTATTATTTATCATTGTTTTTTAGGGTTCCGTACTTTAAAAGGAAAAAACGGAACCCTTATAGGATCACTTCGTTGTCCGTCTGTCAGTCTGTCAAGACCATTTTTCTCAGGAACGCGTAGAGGTATCAAGTTGAATTTAATATAAAATACGTAAGTCTATGGCCCCTTGAAGCTCTAAAAAAATCAAGCTTCCAAGTCAACGCAATAAAAGAATACGGCGATATAAGCGACATTATGGCGACATATTTCGATACTCGCAAATTAAATCAAAACCTATAGGGTACTTCGTTTCTTCCCCGCGCTTATTTTTTTTTTAAATTAGTCAATGATGGTTGTACTGCCTGTACTTTTTTTGTGGCTAAGACTCATGAAATTCTATACAGCTTTGCTGGCGCCTATTCAAGTAGCACGGAAAGTTCGACTTTGCTCAAAGAGTTCTGTCAAAATAGTGACCAAATTACAAGCATTTTTGAGTACCTAATAGTTTATAAGTACATAAAACATGACCTTACAATGTCCCTTGTGTATGTATATATAAGATATTTGTTATCATAGTAGGCGTAATATTAAAACGCAAATTCGTTGCTTCTGAAATTAAAGATTTTATTTAACATCTAAGTTTTACTAAATTAAATTATAAACTAAAATTATGAACTAGGTATTTATAAACTAATCACATACCTGAAATTAAAGAAACGACATTTAAAGTATCTTATTACACCTATTCGTTTCTCAAAATGTATCTAATAAAATATTTAACAACTAGCAACTAGAATAAAAATTAATATTGTAATTTTTCATGTCATCTTGACATGCTCTATCTTTTTCTAGTTGACATGCATAGTAACTGTCTTACAGAACCTATTGAGCAAAAAGTATTAATATCTACGCGGAACGCGATTAAAGATATTAAGAAATACATTTTCTTTTACATCTCCCCCCCTTGAAGAAGAAAATTGAAAATAAAATTTTCGTTTTAAACTACTCTTCCTCTTCTATTCGTTTTTCTATAATTCCGAATGCAGGGACAGGAATAAGTTTAGTGATATGGAAAAGATTTGATTCATTTTTTCTGTGTCTTGTTCCTATTTTGTATATAGAGTTTGAAATTTTTTCTAGGATCTCATATGGGCCAATTTTCAGTTCATCTAATTTTTTCCCGTTTAGTTTGTTTCCATTTTCCACGTAAACCATGTCGCCTATATTAAATTCATAGTGTTTACGATTTTTATCAAATAGTATTTTGTTGTAATTATGTGATTTTATTGTATTTTCAAGTGCTGTTTTTCTATCTTTAATCCAGTCACTGTATGATTTTTCTTCTTTAAATTCATTCGGAAAAATTTAGCAATCTACACCATATAGAAGATAACTTGGTGTAAAGCCAGTCACCGAATGACTAGTTTTATTATATTTATTGACGCATTCTTGAGCGATTCTTGCCCAGGCGCTCTTTTTTCCTGCTCCGTTTATTTTGCATCTGATTTTGTTAGCTAGTGTTTGGCAACCTCTCATTTAGGCCATTTGAGAATGGTGCATTGACTGCCGTAAAGACCATCGGTATCTGCTTGCCATTTAAGAATTCCTTAAATTCTTTTGAATTGATTCCTGGATACTGATCGGTGAGAAGCATACCAATGTCCTCCGTTTCTGTTATATTTTTCACTAGTTTTATGAAATCATTGGCACTTTGCGTCTTAGAGGTGAGAATAAATGCGTACCTAGTAAAGTGATCTACTAACAGATGTAGATATTTTTTTGTCGATCTTGAACCTCCAAAACCTCCAATTGTGTCTATAGACATTATTTCTAATGGCTTTGTGGCCGGGCCTAGGTGAGACATCAAGCCAAACCGATCGTGTCCTCTTGATTTATTTTTAATACAAATCTCACAGCATTTACAATTTCTTTTATATTTTTTGTCAAATTTTTGGCCATGTAAAGTGGACTTATCATTATTTGCATTTGTCTAATTCCAATGTGGCATAGGTATTCATGTATATTTTAGGAGTTTGATGCTAAACTCTTCTGACAGCATTATTTTTTCTTTTCCCCTGTCCTTTCTTAAGTATACACTATGTTTTTTAATCAATTTGTTTTTGTTATTTTGTATCTCTTCATTTTTATTTTGATCTATTATAATGTCCTCTAGTTTTATCAAGTTAACAACTTTTAATTGTTCATCTCTATTTGTATCTGATTCTAATACTGGATTTCTGCTTAGACAGTCTGCTTCTAAATTGTTTTTTCCTGGAGAATATTTAATTTTGAAATCATATTGCGATAAATAATATGTTAAGTCACCTAACTCTTCATCGGTTCTAGATTTTAGATTCATGTTTTCTAGCGGTTTGTGGTCTGAATAAACTGTAAATGATTTACCTATTAACCAGTATTGCCAAAATCTCACCGCTTCTTTTATAGCTAAACATTCAAAGTATATTGCTTTCTTTTTTTTTTGAGCGTCATTAAGTGTTTTTGAAAAATAAGCCACTGGTTTCTCTTTTCCATCAGGCTGTGTCTGTTTCAAAATGGCTCCAATTCCTTCTAAAGAAGCATCTGTATAGATATTGATTGGTAAATCTTGATCAAAAATTTCCAAGACTGGTTGAGAGCATAGCAGGCTTTTTATCATTTCAAAAGTTTTTTGGCATTCATCGGACCAAACGAATTTTTGATTTTTCCTTAGTAAATTATGCAATGGATCTAATATTATTGCACTTCTTGGTATATACTCATGGTAAAAATTGATCTTTCCAAGAAATTGTCTTACATTCTTTTGTGTTTTTGGAACAGGAAAATTCTTTATCGAAATCAAATTATCTTTTATGGGTCTGACTGAATTATTTTGTATTATATGACCCAGATATTTAACTTGGTCTGTTGCAAAAGTACATTTTGTAAACTTTAACCCGAACCCCTCTGTTTTGATGGCTTCCAGCAACTGTGTTAGATGATTGATGTGTTCAGAATAAGTTTTAGATAATAATAAAATGTCATCTTATATAGATGACATTTTATTATTATCTAAAACTTATTCTTTTTTAAATTTACAGCAAAATCAGTAAGTTTATATTTTCTCAATATGTTACTTAATATCCTCTGAAAAATTGCTGGTGAGGTCTTTAATCCAAATGGTAAGCATGTCCATTGGTAATGTCCGTCCTGTAATCCCGTCTTTTTCCTGTCTTCAATTCGTAAAGGTATCGACCAAAATGCAGAATTTATATCTAGACTTGAAAAAAAATTACAATTTCTCGCCTTTATGATTAGGTCATCAATTAAAGGAAATGGTTGGGCTTGTGGTACTACTATTTTATTCAAGTCTCTGAAGTCTATGCATAATCTGGATTTTTTGTTATCCTCTTTTTTAAACGCTTATGTAACAGGTGCAGCAAATGGACTGTAGGATTCTTCTATTAATTTATTATCTAGTAATTTTGCTATTTGTTCTTCTATTTCTTTTTTGTCTTCAACAGTGCACCTATAAGGCCTCTTACTACAATATTTGTCCACTAATAAGTCTATTCTCGCTTCATATTCATTAACAGTGCCCACATCATATTTATGTTTCGCAAAAACAGAATTATGTTTGCAAATCAGTCTATCTATTTCAGACTTTTGAAACTGATTCAATGATTTATTTTTATTACAAAATTTTCTTCTTTTACATGCTCATTAAAAATTATTTTGTATTCTTGTATAGTATCATTTGGTTTTTTACCCGTAGAAATTTCTTTCACATTATTTTCATTCTTTAAACTCTGTTTATGAGTTATTTTTAAATCTTCATCTTGAATTAGTTTGAACTTTTTATCAAGTCTAATCCTATCAGAAAATCGTACTTGAAATTCTCGTCATCAATAATGTATACATCAACACTTTTTTCTAGATCAAAGATTTTAACATTCATTTTGTCAAACCACTTGCTTTTTTAACACCATTAATCGTTACTAAATCTGCTTTGTGAATATTGCTTCCTTTTCCTTTTATATTCAACAATTTTGAATTTATCAAAGAAACATTTGAGCCTGAATCATAAACTCCAATTATTTCTGTTTCTCCATTCAGCAGTAGTTTGACATTTATTAATGGTGTTACAATTAGTTTTTTTGATCAGTTTCATTTAACTCCGCTTCTATCAATGAATTGTTTACATGTTTGATGAAATTTTTCTTTACTTTATCATATTCTTTTGGTCTGAACCAACACATAACCTCAGAGTGATACCGAGTACCTTTATTTAACTTTTCACAAATTTTACATGGATTTTCGTCTTCATTTTTACCTTTAGTTCTTTGATATACATTTTTTTTTCTTATCCGCATAGCTCTTTTTATTTACCATTTGTTCGTACTTACTCACTTCATTAAATAAATACACAGTGTCTTTTAGCGCTTGCCTATCAATTTTATTAAGAATAAATTCCGGTAAACCAGCTGCAATAACATCAATTAAAGTACCCGTGTCAATTGTTTCTCATAGCATAATCCAACAAATAACCATCCTTGTATTTAAACAGTAACGCATAAGTAACTGGAATCCATCCCTTGTTTGCAAACGTTTCACAGAATTTATTTTTCCATGTTGACCACTCTGAGTTCATTGTTAATTTTATAATCATTGTACCGTACCAATCCATACAAGACTTATCCATGAATAATCTGAGTATTTCTATTTTATTTTCATCTGTTGTTACATCAAAACGTATACATTCTTTTTCGAAAATATTCATCCACTGGTTTGCATTCGAAGTTCTGCTTGTAAATTTTTCAACCACAAACTGTTCTGCAATAAATTTTAAGCTCTGTCGGTTAGGTTCCCGTGAATTTTCTGATAATTTCTGTAATAATCTCTCTAATGTACCAGGTTCAATTTGATGTGCGTCAGCAAATTGTTCTTGATTTATCTCTTCCAGAAATTGATCCTCAAATTGTAAATTATCATCTACATCCATGTAAATTGTTCTAAGTTCTTCTGTCATTGCTATCCAAACTCTTCTTACTTGGTACCTTTTTTTTAACTGTTTTTTACTTTACGATACGCATCCGTTTTTATTACTTCCACATGAAAAGAAACTGGTTGTAATTCTTCTGGTATTGCGTATAATTTATTATCACATGTGCCTATCGCACTTATAGACAAAATATTTGATTTCCCATCACTTCCAGGCAATAGTGTGAATTCAAAGCGAAGTTTCGCCATTTCGAACTAATATTTAAACAAAAAATGTCGTTTTATAACATATTTGTTATCATAGTAGGCGTAATATTAAAACGCAAATTCGTTGCTTCTGAAATTAGAGATTTTATTTAATATCTAAGTTTTACTAAATTAAATTATAAACTAAAATTATGAACTAGGTATTTATAAACTAATCACATACCTGAAATTAAAGAAACGACATTTAAAGTATCTTATTACACCTATTCGTTTCTCAAAATGTATCTAATAAAATATTTAACAACTAGCAACTAGAATAAAAATTAATATTGTAATTTTTCATGTCATCTTGACATGCTCTATCTTTTTCTAGTTGACATGCATAGTAACTGTCTTACAGAACCTATTGAGCAAAAAGTATTAATATCTACGCGGAACGCGATTAAAGATATTAAGAAATACATTTTCTTTTACATATATACAAAAACAATTATTTCCTACTTTCTTCAATATAAGTTTTTTCCAAATTTTACCGGAACACAATCTTCCTTTATACAAAACTATAAAATCCACGCTTGGAAACTGCGCGGAATCGTCATTCCGCACGCTTCCAAGCGTGGTATTTTAACAGTTCAAACCTCGCCAACTTCGCGTTCATTTCGCGCGGTTTCGTTCGTTGTATCATAGAGAATACGTTAATAGCAAATGTCTGATAAGATAAGGAATTGACGTGATTTCGAAGTAAAGAATCTTTAAGTGGTCATAGTGAATTAGGGCCCTGTCGTAAGGCGATATATTTGGGTGATTGCAATCATTGTCACCATGCGCATTTTTTTTCGATTTGATTATAATAGGTTAGGGAAAAAGTTTCTTCGCATTTTTAAGAAAATTCAAAACATTTTTAATAAAGTTTATTTACATTTAACTAAAGTATGTAGGTACCATTTTGTTCGATAACTTTTTGCCATCTTATAGGTAGGGACATGATCCCACAGCTCATAATGTATAATGCCCTTCCAATTCCACCACACACACAGCATCACCTTGTTGCGAGTTAACCCGGGTTTCGCCAGTCTGTGAAGCCTGACCGGCCTTTGACCACGACCTTTTTCGCATGTTCTTGTCGTACGTGATCCACTTTTCATCACCAGTTATCAGCTTCTTCAAAAATGGTTCGTTTCATTACGTCGTAATAAAGAATCACAAATGTACACGGTTCATTAGGTTTCTTTCAGTGAGCTCGTGAGGTACCCAAATATCGAGCTTTTTTGTGTAACCAGTTTTTTTCAAATGTGCCAAAACTGATTTGTGGTCAATTCCCAGTTCTTCAGCTACGTCGTAACTACTGATGCCGATCTTGCTCCATTTTTTCAAAAATGGCATCCATTTTATCAGTAATAGGGCGACCAGAGCGACGTGCATCTTTGACATCAAAATTTCCGGATTGAAAACGCTTAAACCAAAGGACGATGGGCAATTTACTATGGACCCCGTCCCCACTTTTTTTTTTTGATCCAACAGACTTCACTTTTGTCTCATATTTTTCTTTACAAACTACAAAATAACAATCCGCTGGTTTCAAGTCTTAAATATATGGGGTTTCCTGAAAAATTCATGTTTTAGTTTCAATTATCTAACGAGAATATAGATGATTGTTTTCTATTTTTCGTCACAATAAATGAGATAAAACATAATAATTGCCTACTTATTTAATATGGAACATAAAACAACAAAACATCACGCCTATATTCCACAAAAGAATAGATAGGCAGACATGTGTGGAACATTCACATTTTGCTTTATGTTGTATTTCGCGATGTAATCTATTATACTCATTTTACTTACATGATATCACAATAGTATTTCTCATAGGGAGGGGAAGGCAGAGGGCCACCCCTATCATAGGTAGGTACTACTGCATTGTATTTTTCGTCAAAATGAATTGTCTACGACTATGTTTTTATTTTAATCTATTTAAAACTCTTTACAAGACACCAGGAACATTCTCAAAGTCGATTTCAACAGAGTGATCTGGAATTTATTTAAAGTGACCTGATACCGCCTTTATTCCCTGCAAGTGTAGGCAGAGATGTTATGTTATGCCATTTTAAATAAAGAAGTAAGTATACTTAAAACAAATATGCAATAAAGCAAAATAACATTCGATTTTCAATTTTTAATAATCTAACTTATTCTCTACTACAAAATAATTATGACCACATTTTATTATTTTCCCTTAAAACCCCATACATTCGACGGTCGTCGCCGTAATAAAAAATGATCAGTTAGCCAAGACCTTTTAAATGAGATATGTCTCAAGTCTGTTGACTAAGTTTGGATATCGTGTTGTGGGTACCCTGGGTACACAATATCTACCTACACCTACGGGGTATACAAGCGTGAATATGTTATGTCATGGAAAATAAATACAATATGAAGTATCATAAGTAAAAACCAATACGATTTTCACTTATTTTTTCATAATCAAACATATTTTGTACTACAGTAGTACCATTACATTTCCTTGATTTCCCTTAAAACCCCATGCTTTTGACTATCGTCGCCATAGTAAAGAATGATCAGTAAGTTAAGACCTTTTAAATGAGATATGTCTCAAGTCTGTTGACTAAGTTTCAATTTTGGGGACGCCAGTTCCCATCGTCCTTTGTGCTACTCTCACAGACACTGCACTAGGTCCATAAACATCGCAAATTTTTTTCGCGGCTTGCGTTGCATTTTTACCTTTTTTGTAGTTAAATTTTAAAATGTATCGAATTTCTTCATTAGATTCACTCATCTTGACAGTACGAAAAACAAATGAAAATCACACATTTTCCTAATTCGAATTTGGAATTATGTTCTTTAAAATTTAAACTTTCAATGATACCAAAACCAACCAGATACAAATAGTATAGCCAAAAAGATTTTATTACAAGTTCATGCATACTATAATGCGAAAAGACTTTTTCTCCAACCTACATACGTAACAGCTGACGGTATCCAATCTACCGTGTCCAGTTGTATACAAGATGTCAAGAGCAATAGTAAGCCATCTATTTGTGTTCGTGTTCTCTCCGCACACATTGGTCAATACTGGTCACATTTTAATGTTCGTGTTCGTTTTTCAAAAGTTCATGATCATTGTTGACAGAGGTTTCATTAGATTTTTTTCAAAAAATTTAAGGTTTTTAACATAAACCAAACTGGACTCGAATAAATTTAAAAAATATATATAAAAATGTTTATGTTAGTTGGCACTATATTGAGTTCTATTTTTTAGCATTTTGTTTGATATCAAAATTATACGTATTAGTGGTGAATAATCTTTATTCATTTATCCGTCATTGCGCGGCGGGGGGGCAAGTTCCCCGTCGTATTCTAACGGTGTGTTTTTCGCAACATGACATAGTGAAGCTGACCAACTAGATAAATACACACATTAAAAGTGTCCAGGAATCAAGTACATTTTTAACTATAAAAAAATATCCAATTAATATTTACCAAATCTAGTCTTCCAGACTGGCTTCTTACTTGAATTCCTATGTTTAAGTTGACAACCTAACCCTATATTTTGTAAAAATAAAGAAAAATTGCAATTTTTGCAAATTGTGGGAAATTAACCTAAGTTATTGTCGTCAATTAAACGGCAAAAAAGGCAAAAATGAGGATTTTTATATTTTTGATGTTAATAATGTGTGTTTCCACCATTGACACGAATCACAAAATCACAGCGATTTGTCATGCTTAAAATCAGTTCATCAAAATCGCTTCGAGGAATGGCCGCCCACGTATGTACTTTCTAACAAGTCAAAAAGTTGTTGTGGGGTATGCACGGCATCCATACTCGGCAGAGCTCGTTTTTGGAGCATATCCCATGCGTGCTTAATTGAGTTGAGGTCTGGCGATTGAGCAGGCCACGGCAGGACGTTGATGCGAGCATCGGCAAGAGTGCATGTTACGACTGTAACCGTGTGGACGTGTAATATCGTGCATTATTCGAATTGAATCACCCAACCGGCTTCGCAAAGGGATGATCATGTCTGAAATAATCCTCTCCGCATAAATTTGAGCATTGAGGTTGCCCCTGATCCAAATGAGATCGGTTCTTCCACCGATCCAAATACCGGCCCAAACCATTATTGTTTGAAATTTCAAACGTTCTTGACGTCCAGATGTCCTCCAAACTCGCGTACGTCTTGTATTCGGCCTCATACCGAAACGAGATTCATCAGAAAAGCAAACACAGCGGTAGTCTTCTTCCCCCGAATTTCTGAGTTCGCGAGCCGATTGTAAACGGGCCCTACGATTGCGGGGCACTCACTATAGTTAGAACTCTCCGCGGACTTCGGGAACGCAGACCCACTTCACGTAAACGATTTCGAATGGTTTGGTCGCCTATCAGCAAGCCTGAAGAGCTGTGGAGCCTCGTAGCCAACATCATGGCGGTCATGGTACGATTCCGTCAAGCAGGTTTTTGGATGTACCGGTCCTGTCTGCGAGTGGTGATGCAAGATCGTCCTCCATGTCACTCGGCCACGCTGCCCGTGATACGATAGCGTGTTCAGAGGCGGCTTATGACGCTCTGTGTAGTGCCAAGAGCCACAGTAGTTTTGTAAAAAAACGCTATTACACAATTTTATAGGAATCCCGATTGACAGTTGATTTTCTATTTGTAATCAAAATTTAATGAAAATTCTTTATTCAAATAGCGAAGAAATTCACTAAAAAGAATCAATAACGATCCAAAAAAGTTAAAATAATAACCCTCAATTGTTGCGATATTCTAAAACGTGCTTGATCCCTAGACACTTTTGATGTGTGTATTTAGAAAAAGATGTCTTGGCACTAGCAGAATTATTTCTGATAATCTCACCGAGCTAACTGAAACAAGTAAAGCACTGTCAAACTAGCAAAGATGTCTGGGACACACTTGAGGGAATTTACTACATCAAAGGTCCTCCACAAAACTCAAGTCCTTTGGAAGAATTAATCCGAAAAATGAATGAAGACGATAATATAGTGGATCACTTGAACAAGTTTTTGTTTTTATATATTGTGGTGTGTTACGACACGCGAACGAAGTCGAGGGCAGAAGCTAGTTAATATTAACCATATTTATGTCTTTTTTCATATTTATTGTTGCTTTTAGCATTTAATACCTACGTACTCCATAGAGTGCTTGATTTCTTGGTCTCTGATAATTTAATAAAATATGCCACCAAAACATTTTCTGAGAAAGTTTTGGCTCCTTTAGCTAGTCGCCACGTGATAAAACATATCGTACTGTTCAAATTCTTCTCGCGTGATTGTTGAGGGAGAAAGCTCATTTGCGCATTATTAACAATTTCAGTCAATTCTGTTGGCGTCAAATAAACTTCCTCGTCGCTAGAACCACTAATTTTATACTTTTTTTGTCCGTAAGACACAGTGTTATAGAAAATGTAATTTTTTCTTAAATTTTATTTACCTAGCCTAGTTAGCATTTAAGAGAAACACGTAATCTCGTGACTGATAAAAAAATATATTTTTGTTTTTGTAGCCTACCCACTTAGTACATAGACAAACACGTAATGACGTGGCTATGATTTTCCTCTGTATCTACACAGTTTTATATAATATCTTTAATTGTAAGTATACGGGTATAAACGCGAGTAAAAATAAAAAGCATTTTCTCGATGACATGATTTTTATTTCTCTTTTAAACTGTATGCAAAGGGGATATGAAGTATAATTGATTTTTGTGTTCTACATATCATACTAATTTAATTTTTATATCTTGGGGACTAACAATGATCTCAGTCGGCCTGCTAGTATGTAATTTGGCTTTGAATATTTTCAAGTAGGTACGATGATTTCACCGGTTGTTCAAAAACTTCTATTAAGTCTGCAATTTTATACCCATATGTTTATTATTATTTAATTGCTAACAACAGTTATTTTCTTCACTTCCAAAACGTCATTATTGTTTCTTAAAAAATATTTATCATGTGATTTTGATGTATTTTATAATCTTTGAAATGTAAGTACAGTTAGTTTCCTGTTATTAGTAGTTACAAAAGGTTCACGATTTGTAGGTTGTCGATTTGCTCAGCTCCTGGTGATTTCTAAGGATGTTTAATGTTCACCAAATCTTTTTGCCACTTGAGCAAGAGATTTGTTACCGTGCCATGCCTCAGCATCCTTTCAATTAAATACAGTTTGTTCTCGAACGGATAAGCGCTAAATGTATGAAGTGGGCCAAATTATTGAACTTTATCCGTGACATGTACTCCATTGTGAACATTACTAGTTATATAAACTGCTCCGTAAAAGTCTTTATAATGTTCGACAAAAGGCTGTAGGAGCTCTTTTGCCAAAGGAAGAAAATGACTATAGTTTTTACTTGAACATATTGTTATACCGCAAAGAACGCCAGAAAATGTGTAAATGCATCATCGTCATAAATAGAGCAAGTAAGATCTATATTCAGATGCTTTCCAATGCGAAATATAGTCTAATCCTCTCACTGACCTGTGCATTTCAGATGGAAATTTGCGCTTGATTAGAAAATTTGAAACTATTTCGGTGTCTTTGGCACTCCATTTGGTTACGTGTTTTACTAGGTTGGGGAATAAGTTTCTTCGCATTTTTTAAGAAAATTCAAAACATTTTTTAATATAGTTTATTTACATTTAACTAAAGTATGTAGGTACCATTTTGTTCGATAACTTTTTGCCATCTTGTAGGTAGGGACATGATCCCATTGCTATATAAATTTTGGGACTTCTGATCAAAATACCGCGACAAGTGGTTTTGGCAGTCCTCTCGTGATGTTAACCTGACACTGCCTAAAGAATTCTGAAGAGACCGAAACAGGTGGAAATCTGAAGGTGCAAGGTCAGGACTATACGGCGGATGCATTAACACCTCTTAGCCAAACTCTTAATTTTTGCTGAGTGGCTAAAGATGTGTGAGGTCTAGCGTTATCATGGAAAACCACACCCCTTCTGTTGATTAATTCCGGCCGCTTTCTCTCAACTTCTTGCTTTAATCTCATCAGTTGTTCGCAGTAGAGTTCAGAATCGATGGTTCTGCCTGGTGGTAACAGCTCATAATGAATAATGCCCTTCCAATCCCACCACACACGCAGCATCACCTTGTTGCGAGTTAACCGGGGTTTCGCCACTGTCTGTGAAGCCTGACCGGCCTTTGACCACGACCTTTTTCGCACGTTCTTGTCGTACGTGATCCAATTTTCATCACCAGTTATCAGCTTCTTCAAAAATGGTTCCTTTTCATTACGTCGTAATAAAGAATCACAAATGTACACGGTTCATTAGGTTTCTTTCAGTGAGCTCGTGAGGTACCCAAATATCGAGCTTTTTTGTGTACCGAGTTTTTTCCAAATGTGCCAAAACTGTTTTGTGGTCAATTCCCAGTTCTTCAGCTACGTCGTAACTACTGATATACTGTCGTAACTACCGATCTTGCCCCACGGTTTCAAAACGCTTAAACCAAATTTGTGCTACTCTCACAGACACTGCACTAGGTCCATAAACATCGCATTTTTTTTTTGCGGCTTGCGTTGCATTTTTACCTTTTTTGTAGTAAAATTTTAAAATGTATCGAATTTCTTCATTAGATACACTCATCTTGACAGTACGAATAACAAATGAAAATCACACATTTTCCTAATTTGAATTTGGAATTATGTTCTTTAAAATTTAAACTTTCAATGATACCAAAACCAGCCAGATACAAATAGTATAGCCAAATAGATTTTATTACAAGTTCATACATACTATAATGCGAAAAGACTTTTTCCCCAACTTAATAATAACCTCTTCATTGTTCCCATATCAACAAGGTGTAGAGAATCTGCTACCAGGAAGTTCTGTATCATATCTACTGGTAGTCGCAGTAGAGGAGAATCTTTTTTATGGTGAGGCCTATACTTTAAATTTATTCTGCAAAAGAGGGCTATCAGAGCCATCTACAACCTCAGCAGACGCGATTCTCTAAGGGAACTGTTTAAAAAAATTAACATCATGACGGTACCTTGCCAATATACGAGTATATATGAAAATATTATGTATGTTAGAAAAAACCTACATCTTTTCAGTAAGATTAGTGACAGGCATAATTTTAACACTAGAAATAGGAACAAATTAGATCGACCACGTTTCAGATTGCCAAAAGTACACACTTCTTTTATGGGGTACTGTGTTAAATATTATAATAAAATACCATTAGATATTCTTCAACTAAATGAGAAGAAATTTAAAACATGCATTAATCGCACACTATGTAGACAAGCATATAATATTATAAGTTGGGTGATTATATCGTAGATAAAGATGCTTGGCTTAATGCTGGTCCTGCTCCACAACAACTTGGGCTCACTTGTTAGAATTTTAATATTTCGAAGTGATGCTTCCCCCCTTTTTTATTTTTGTTTTGACATTACATTCTTATCATTTATTTTTATGTACTTAATCAAGTTTTAGTTGTTGAATAGGCACTTCAATAGGTAACAACGATTTTCTTTTTGCTAGTAAAATTTTATTAATCATTGAAATACATTGCAAGCTATAGTTTTGTATAATTTAAAAGCATTTTTTCATTTTTGTAAATGTCAGTACCATAGAGCCGTTTATTATGTTATGTTGTAAAAAAGCCTGGCAGTTGAGAGTATGTCATGCTCACTTAAATGTCTCGCTTATGGTGGCGCGTGTGTTGGACCATTCGGTTCCCTACAAAGTGGTTGAGCTGGATGGTGCTGATCCACGCGTCATGTTCGTGAACGGGCGCCGTCAGTTGAGGCTAGTCATCTCTTAACTGCCAGGGCTTATTTTGTAATCTATTAATCTTATATTTTGCATTGTTTTTTTTAATATATATTTTTTTTGTTTTTTACTTTGTTCTCACATATAGAAGCGACAAGAATAATGTACCCAGGATTTTGTAATATCTTGATTTAAAAGAGTCTCCTTGGAGTTTCTTGCCTGTCCTTCTCCATAGAGATCTACGTTTTAGAATGAGCAAATAGCTTCCACTTCCTAACTGACCAACTCTTTGACAATTCGAAAGTGCCTGTAAATGGTTAAATTGAAATAAATGCTTTGAGTTTGAATTATAACTAAGGCAAAGTGAAAATAAAGACATTTTGGAAAAATAAAAAAATATTTTACTCCCAAATTAAGTTAAGGTTGCAATAAAGGTCATTCTGGCAGACCTACAAATTATTGACATTTTTTTTTATATAAAACGGCATCTAACTATGCCTTGAAAGTCTCACTTCAAACGAATAACTCTAACATGTCAAATTTTCAACAACAAGTCTCAGGACTTATGCACTATAAAATTTTTGTCCATTTAGATGGACCGTTCGGTTTTAATGCCTAGTGAACCCAAAATGTGTCTGGGTCTCACGAGGTCGAAAACCGACGTTGTCTCTGGGAATTAATCATTTCGGTACCGAATTAAACATTTACAATACACTCATCACAGCTTTACAAGAAAACTACAATAACAATTTGTTTTAATGTGTGTTTTATTCTATTAACAGAATTACAATGTTATGATCAAGATTCAACTAATATTAATGAGAACTGCAGTGAACATTCACGTCATAAACTAATTATGTTTACATGGTAATTGCAGGTCTGATACCTCTTTACCCCAGTATTTTACAGCCTTCTGTTCATAATGAAGATTGATGCATATAATATCAACTTTCATTTGATGTATAAGTGGTCTTTATTGGATATACCGGCCAAAGTGACCCATCTTCGTTCCTTCCTCATGGTCTAACTTAGTAGTCAAACTGATTTGACCACGTGGAATTTTAAAATTCTTCGTGGTCAAACTATCATTAAAAAATTACACCCTGTGATAGTCTTGAAATAAAATTGTACAGTTATAGCCAAAAGTTTTGTTTAACGTAATTTATTTAAAAAGTAACCTACACCTACATCGCCATGTATAAATTCCATTTGACACTTTATTATGAAATCGTCTCGGAATATTTGTTCTTGGCGTCGAGGATATGGTTTTGGATCAGTATTTTCTTTTTTCAATAAAGTTGCCATTAAACGAGCAACCGTGATTGGATGATATCGTTTCATCGATTTGTTCAGTTGTCCATTCCATGATTTAACTATATTATTTGTACGATGTCGCTGACCATATACGGACCATTGTTTTTTAAATGTTTTATTCTTCATCCATGTAGTCTCGAAATATTTTAAATATTTTTCACATTTCGCGGTGTTGGGACTATCAGATTTAATATACTCCCATCCTTCCTCTATTTAGTCTTCAGGTAATAAGGCGAGTACAGCACATAAGCCAACAACTCTCTTTTCATTTTTACTTTTCAAGTTCAATTTCTTTGCTCTTCGCCATTGGCTGTTTGAGAAATGATAAAAACAGTTTACAATTTAGACTTTAGGAAAAATTTGTAATAGTGCATTGCTTGAAGCTGTTTCGAAGTCCACGTGAAAAATTTTTGGTGACCAATTATTCAATCGTGATTTTATCATCGAAAATAATATATAGTAAGACTCTTCTATTTTGTCAGTCATTAATGCATAAGCCAAAGAAGCCGTGTGTGTTGTAGTTATCGATTTTGAAAAATCGGCATGAATGCAGTAAAGTTGGGTGAATGGACTCGGGCAACTAAAAAATGTGCCATCGCCAAAAAATTCATCTGATTCTTGATTTTTTTCCATGTTGTTTTCGGAACAGAAAACCATAATCCGACTTTTCTCTGTATTATAATCAGCCAAAAGAAATGACTGAAATGTATGTGGAACAGTAACTTTAGTAAAATCTGTAAAGCAAGTTTGTTTCCTGTTAGTATACAAAGCAGTTTTAACGCTACCAAAAGATGGAACTTTGCTTTCAAAATTTGTGTCCCGGTTTATTAGGGACGTTTTCTTTTCAGCATACAACTCTGAAGTTGTGATCTCAGTGTCTTTTACTTCATGCCTTAATTCATAAACGGCACTATCATCTCATTCTTATAGTTATCAGCGGCACATAAGTGATTAGTACATTTCTCTATATTCCATCCTAAAAAGAGAAAAAAAATAGTGTTAAATAAATTCAGGGGTGCATTGGGGTAGTTTAGTTACTACTTTTTTTGTAGGTAAAATCTGTTAATTATAATTACAAGTAAAAGAAGACTTCTCCCCTAATTCGTCATCAGCTCTCCAGCTACACTTCGCATAAGGCAAACGCAACTCGTGAAACAACACTTAAAGATTGTGTAATTTTTTCACCTTGAGACAGTTTTCTTTTTTAAGACGACTGCAAGTCCAGAAAGTAGATCCATTTTTGTACGTCCGCAATTTGTAGTACTGCCGTCCACTGAATAACAATACCGTTCCTCTTTTACGCTTTATGTATTTTATGTCCATATTTAATAATATCACTTGACAGATGACACTGCCACGGTAACATTAAGCTCCGTAAAATCTTTACTTTAAAAATAAATAAACACAGTGAAACCATTCAGACTAGTGATAATAACAAAGCGTGCATTGTGTAATATCGGTAAAAGTGTTATCCAAGCCTAAACATAATTGGGCACGCCACAATTGTGGCGATAAGTCCCCTCTTTGAGGAGTGGCTGGAGAGGCGCCACGGCGTCCTCACCTTCCGCCTGACGCAGGTCCTCACCGGACATGGATGTTTCGGGAGGTTCCTTCTGCTTAGCTTGGGCGGAGCACCGCCCTGTCCTCACGGAGGCGATCGGCGGCGGCGATCTCTCGCGTCCGGGCCTGGTTCAGGCCATGGTTCGGAGCGTGAGTGCATGGGAGGCCGTCACCTCCTTCTGCGAAGCAGTTATGCTAGCGAAGGAGGAGGCGGAACGCGTGAGGGTGAGACAAGGTTCGCGCCCTCGCGCCCTTAGTCGCCGCAGGAGACGCCCCGGGCGTCGGGAGTCGCAAGCCGATTTCCGGCCACCGTAGGCGCGGGCCTGCGGACGGTGAGCGATGGGTAGCTCGCCGTCCGATAAGGACCAGGCCCGGGTCCACGGCGCGTTGTGTTCCACGCGCGCCTCAAAGAGATGTCAGCACAAACTGACGGGGTCCGTTAGGACCAATGCCTGCCGGGGTTGCGAGTTTGTCCGAAAGGTATATCGTGGCCCTGGCACACTGGCAACGGAAGGAACACGGGTGGGTTTTAGTCAGTAAAAGTCTGACACGCCCTCCCGCTCCGCCCAGAGCGGGAGAAGTTATTTGATAATTTCCCACCCAAAAAAAAAAAAAAAAGCCTAAACATAATATCCAACGAAGTTCTAAAGTGAAAGAAAGAGAATCTGGACTCACAACAACAACTCAGTATCAAATAGTGCATCAATTATGTGTTTTCTGTGCTCATTAATATTAACATACATGTGAAAACTTTATATAATCAGATTCTGTAAACTAATATCTTGAAAAAACTTAAAACAAATAAAACGATCAAAAGTGAATGTAACAGCAACGTTCAAAAATTCAAAATTTCTTCCACCCACATTAAAGAATAACGAACTCTAGAATAGTGACAAAAGTGATAAGCAGGCTCTTAATTTCTTGACGGCTCAGACCTGCATATTAAAATTTAGAGTTTAAATCATAGTTGCGAAGTTCATTACCGCACGTACGTTGTCGCGAACTTTCGCGACAACGTACGTCGCAATGGTAAACTTCCGCAGTAACGTACATCGCAGTAAAGAACATTCGCGACAACGTACGTCGTAATGGTAAACTTTCGCAGTAACGTGCATCGCAGTAAAGAACTTCCGCAACAACGAACGTCGCGATAGAAAACTTTCGCAGTAACGTACATCGCGGTAATGAACTTCGCAACTATGATTTACACTCAAAAATTTATCAAGATATTTTTCATATACGTGGTTGCTAAGGCCGCCATCGGTTGTCCTAGCGACGATATGCGACGCTAGGTCTCCTCCACTCATCCTGTGACGCACCTACGTAACGACGCATGCGTTTTGTTACCAAAACAAGCAGCCGTCATATTTTGACTTTTACTTTTTTTATGTTAACAGTGTAGTAACACTGAAAACATAAAAAAAGTCAAAAAATTAAAAAAATATTATTTGCGAATGTATTTAACTGTTGTGAATGTAGTCCGTGACCCAATCTTGTGATGGCACGTCGAACGCGACCAATACATGTACACAGTGCAATAAGTCATTCAAATCTTTGAAAGGCCTCAACATACACACTACAAAAACACACAGGAAATGTATTAGCCAAAACAGTTCACCTTTAGACATCCATCCCATTATTCCGAGAGCGCCTACTTATGTAGCCAACGATCCAACTTCTTTCCACACATATCTTAGCCATTTGAAAAATAGTATACCCATAGTTAAAAGAATCCCTCGAGGAGCTCGAATAACCGTTGCTACACATTTGTCACAATTAATCCAGAATTGTTACATAAGCAATTGTACTCAAGACTGGCAGAACCTATCTTTATTTTCTTACAGCACACTACATATAATAAAAACTGATGAACCGAATTTATCCTTGACGAAAAAGATTAAAAATAACTGTGTTGTAAGCTCCTCGCCTTCTCCCGCACTTCTAATCAAACATGATGCCCCTCGTAATCGCAACAAACTCATCGAAAACAAAATTTGTGACGGAGACCTCAAAGGTGCCGCTCGCCTTTTGTTCTCCAACGACGTGCTATCACCAGATACCCCTGACACCCTTCAGGCCTTACGGACAAAATATCCTCCAGCTCCAGTAAACACATATTTTCACGACCAACCAACAGCAGGACAAGCATGCCTTCAAATTCAAAACAAAGATGTTACGGATGCCATTTTATCTTTTAAACCAGGTTAGGCTGCAGGTTTGGGTGGAATCTCTCCCCAACATTTGAAAGACTTAACATCGCGCATTCTGTGGGTGATGCAGGCGAGCAACTTGTAAATTCGATCACTAAATTAATCAACTTTATGTATTCCAGTAATGTCAATCCAGAAATTGTTCCCATTCTTTTCGGCGCGAACCTCATGGCCTTCACCAAAAAGGACGGAGGGGTGAGACCAATTGCTGTTGGATCAACACTACGACGTCTGGCCTCCAAAATTGCTGTTTGACATATTTTACCAAAATTAAATTCGGAATTTGAACCCGTACAGTTAGGCTTCGGTGTAAAAGGCGGGTGTGAGGCAGCCTTCCATGCCCTACGCTCTTTCCTAACTTACGGACAGCCTGACGTGTTGCTCAAAATTGATGTCAAAAATGCATTCAATTCGGTAAATAGGGATACCCTGCTGACGGAAATAAAACAACATATACCGGAAATATACAATTATCTTCTTCTCAGTTACGCTGACCCAACAAAATTGTTATATCGTTCTTATGAACTGTCCTCGGAAGTAGGTTGTCAACAGGGTGATCCCCTTGGGCCTGCAATTTTTAGTTTGGCCATAAATCCAATAATCAAAAATTTAAATTCTAAATTCAACGTTTGGTATTTGGACGACGGAACCGTAGGAGGTGATGTGGATACTGTGTCTTCGGACCTTTTTTTAATCATAAATAAATTTGAAGCCATTGGTTTGGAGCTTAATTTTAGCAAATGCGAACTTTTTATAAATAACTGCGCCTTAAATTTCAATGACGTAAAACAAAAATTTAATATTTTGGCTCCAACAATTAAAATAGTTAACAGTAATTTCCTTTACCTTTAAGGTTCTCCAATTTTTGATGAATGTATTTCTGAATATTTTAATAATTCAATTACTAAATTTCAAAATTCTGCTGACCGTCTCCTTGAAATTAGTCCACATTATGCACTTTGCATTTTAAAATTCTGTCTTTTCGTTCCAAAATTTACATATTGTGCTCCGTGGCTGCTTCTTTTGGAATCACCCAGATCTTTTGACACAAGTAGACGACTTAATCAAAATTAGCTTAGAATCGGTTCTTAATATGCAGCTGAACGAGCAATCTTGGACCCAAGCATCCCTACCTACATTATGGTGGTTTAGGGATTCGCAAAATTTCCAGTGTCGCTTTCCCAGCCTACCTATCTACTGTCCATAGTTCAGCAAATCTCATAAGTAAAATTTTAAGGGCATCCCCTTCAAACTTTGAGATTGCTGGCTTGGAAGAAGCTAGAAACGCTTTCTTAATTGCATGCCCAAGTCAAAATTTCTTCAAATTCACAGAGGAGCTGGGACGACATAAACTGCAAATTGACTTACGACAATCTTTTGAGCTATAGTACAGGTTCGGCGCGTGCTAGGCTATTGAGGCCGGCTACTGGCTTCACGCGTACCCTTCGTCAAATACAGGAACATTTCTTGAGCCTGACACGCTCCGAATCGCAACCTGTCTACGGCTTGGGGAACCAGCAACAGAGCTAGTGCGGCTTGTGAAGCGGCTGAAAAAGCTAAAGCATCCAAATACAGGGGTCTAAGCTCCGAATATGATTTTGTCCCATTCGGTGTCGAGACCCTTGGTCCGTGGGGTCCTAGCGCTATAAGGCTTTTTAAGGAAATTACAAAAAGGTTAGTCGACATCACATGAGACCGAAGAGCTGGCAGCTACCTCGGACAAAGAATTAGTCTAGCTATTCAAAGGGGGAACGCTGCCAGTATCTTCGGAACCTTGCCTAAAGGGACTCCTTTCAATAATATATTTTAGATATTTTTCTTTTAGTCATAAATATATTTTTAGCAATCAGAAGCGGAGATGTTAAAAAAACAACTCATCACGTTTATAAGTCATTACAACTGGTTGTTTTTACAAAAGGAACAAGATTATAACCACTAAAACAAACTTAAATAACCTCTAATAGTAATTAACATCAAATTATCTAGTTTTGGCAATTAATTACCACAACAAATAAAAAATTTAAATCTTACTGCCCTTTGAGCGATGTTGCCGCCACGAGTGACCACAGAGTACATTTGTATATCGAGTGACACCCGACCAAAGACAAGAATAATAGCGCGTGCACTCCTTTTATACTGGTTTAGAAATCATCACAAGTCTCTTCCTAACAATATATATAATATAATAGCTGGTATGTTTTTATCACAAATTCACAATATATTAAATAAATAATATCACTAAGTGCAGAAAAGTCCCAAATTATTTGAACATGAATATGCAAATGCAAACAAGACAGGAAAATAATACAAGTGACACAGAAATACAATTGTCATTTTATTTTTATTTTTCCCTGACAATAAGACTACATCGTATACAGTATGTTCAAAGAGGTTATATCACGAAGAATGTTAAAATTCCTCGTGGTCAAATCAGTTTGACTACTAAGTTAGACCACGAGGAACGAACGTCATTCTTTGACCATCATGCTTGACATTGAAGACTTTTGTCGACTGAAAAATATAAATATTTCTTCTCTTTAGTTTTAATATTGCCATGCTTAGGACGGTAGAAATCTTTATGTAATCTGTCATTTTGTCTATTTGTCTGTTGACAAAACCCGTTTCTATGGTGGTCATGAAACGCGTGCACTTGGGACAAAACAATGATCGTAACTATTTAGAAGAAAACCAAAAGCAACCAACACCTAAAAACAATAAATTTAAGAGTCCAGAAACTCACAAAAAGTTTTCTTATAATGTGAAATTAAATAAGGTCAGACTCAACCAAATCATTGAGAACACAACCATATCATTATTGTTCTTCAGGTTTTTTTTTGTTTGTGCATATTATTCATATAAAGCTACGATATAAATTCTAGTAGGTAGAACAAAATAAAAATAACAAAACCTACGGAGGAACCCGCCCCTAAGAGCCCCGGACCCAAATCATTTCAATAACCCCGAAAACGAGATGCTTGAACCGTTGGACTTCCAAGTTCAACGAAATTTATAAGATCACTCTTCTATTTACCGATGAGAATCCACAATGTTACACTGCGAAAGTGCGGCCCAAGACCAGTGTGGGCAATACAGATTGATGATACACGCTTGGTACTTTCCACAAACTACGAAAGCGCCCTTATTACACCACACAAATTACTTCAGATTTTATTACCCTTATAACAGTTGTAACGAGCTTAGATTATTTCACTTAGGGACCCGCCTCGTAGGATTAGTTCCTCTGTCAAGGTACTTAGTGGGAGATGTTTGATTTTGGACTACCACTATGTAAATTTGTACAATGTATAGATAAATAGGAAAAAAATTGGGGATATTCAATATATATAAAATACCAAAAAAATAATTTGAAGAAGAGTACAGGCGTATGAAAATGATTGATTGGGAAGATTTTTCATACGCCCTATATTTAGGACGGCCATGACAGTTGTGTCACAAGAACACAAGTGTTACCAACTCCTAAAAAAAATACCCCTAAGATCAAGATGAAATACCCCTAAATAACCCTAAATTCAATATTCAAAAGCCCCAAAAAAAACCCTGTCAGTATAGTGTACCTATTCAAGGATATTGTTTAAATGAGTTTGCCATTTTATTAAGGTAAATAAAATATAACTTAGTTTTAATTATTTTTTATTTGAACTTATAATTATAAAATAAAGCACGCATTCATAAATCTGACAAATATTAGCAGTTTTCAAGTTCAAAAAATCCTACTGAATGATTATTTCAGAAATAATCTTTCAGTAGGATTTTTTGAACTGATAGTGATGTTTTTTTCATTCTAATGATTATAATTCTGTAAAGCCAAATTTGTTATCGCCGCGAATTATATTTAGATCAACATACAACCTGTTACTGACTTGCAAATTGCAAAAAACATAATAAAGTTTGAATTTCGCGGGCTACCTTAGCGCATCCCCCTTAACGGGTGTTAGCTTAGCAGTATTCTATTATGGTGCTCTGTGGGTATTAGTGTTCTGTGGCGATGTGGCGTGAACGTGACCAAAGATTAATACCACAGAGTACTAGAATAGAGCACTATGACATTATGACAACTCGTATATTAAGTAGACGTTTAGCTTTTTTAACTCGTTTTAGTCAGTCTTACTATTGATGCACGTAATATTATGTATGCCTCTAAAAATAGCCCTAAATTTTTTTGGGCCCTAAAAAAAGCCCAATGTGCATATTTCCGCCCTAAATTTGGGGCTAAAAGCCCTAAGTTGGGAAGCCTTGAGGCAATGACTCAACACATACTCAGAGAGGTTTGACATGACGTTTGACGACTCTGACAGTTTTACGTTTCTCTAACCCTTATCGCTCACAGCGCTCACATCAATCATTTCCGTTCCGAGTTAGATATCACGATTATGACAGCTGTTAAAAGGCCTCCGATGGATGCGTAGTTCATACAAACGTAATACCAAAATAATTTGAAAATCAAGCATATTCTTAAGGTAGTGTGTTTTTATTCCGATTGGAATACAGAATATCTAGGTTCCCAAATATATATTTTGAATGGACACTGATTTAAACGAGAGTTATGAGAAAACAAAGTTTTCCATAGAAGTTTTAAATTCCTCATATCTCGTATAGTCCTTTCAAAATATATATTTGGGAACATGGATATTCTGTAATCCAATCGAAATAAATACACACTACCTTATTAATATATTTGATTTACAAATTATTTTGGTATTACGTTTGTATGAACTAGGCATGATACGCCGGCCCCTTAACAATTCGGAACGCTCTTGAACGCGCTCACGGTTGGATTATAGTATTTCTTTGTGTATATGTTACGGCTAATACCCGAAGTGCGGCTACACCTAGTTTTAGCCGGTTAGAATTATAGGTCCAGACAATCCCTGTTGGATAAAACCAATTTACCAACAATAGAGGGGATCTGGCGCTCGGCGGCCGCTACCGCGGCACGCTCGCTTCGCTCGCTCGCCTTCGCATGTTAATGGTTACTGTTCTAACCTAACCTAACCCAAATGATTTTACCCGAAAACAATCGGCTCGTACTAGGTTTAACCAAGAGTAAGTGGCTACACCTAATTCTAACCGGCTAAAACTAGGTGTAGCCGCACTTCGGGTATTAGCCGTAACATATACACCACACACACACATTTGTACACTTCTTCTTCTTTAGTTCTAACCAAAGAAGAAGTGTACAATTTCGAAAATGCCACGATATTTAGTTATGATGCAACTCAAAATACAACAGCACGACTGTCATTTTGACAGCGCTCACGGTGTGTGTTTTGTTTAGGGCATGATCGGCGTTATCGCAAGATGGCGCATGTCATAACGTCATCTCTGACGATTCACGCGACATCATTTTCGCGCTCACGCTAATTAGGAACGGGATTAAGAGCACTCAAATCAATTACAACGCAACTCAGAATGATTGAAAAAAATTGTTAAAAAATTGAAAATTTGTTACTGCCTAGTTGGACTAAAATAGTTAGATTCTTCCCAGCTGTTACTTAGGAATAGTAGAAGTAAATAATTTAAGTCTTTGGTAGACTACTTGAGCTATCAATAACTTGCAGTTGTCATTAGCTTACTGCACAGCTCACTGCTCCCCTATGAATTACCGAAGTCCAGATTATACTGATAGGCATGCAAGAATGAAGCAGCAGGACAGTTTGATAAACAAAATAACGCTCAAGTCATCGTTTCGTGCTCCTCTTGACACCGATTTATAGCTCCTCCAATAGGTTATTTATGAGGTGCTGCCGCATTCAAGTAGAATATCCTGTAGTTTTATATTATTATCACAATCTTAAGACTAACGGAACCATAATATTTTCGGAATTCATGTGTTGTTTTTGTAACGCAGTTAGTACACATCAATCAAATGTCATTGCCAAAATGACATTTCTCTCACCATCCACTCATTGACCATAGTTACGCTGTTTTGCTCTCCTTGATCGAGTTAAGGGGGATGCGCTAAAGTGGCCCGGGAAATTCAAATTTTATTACACTTTTTGCAATTTGCAGGTAAGTAACAGGTTGTATGTTGATCTAAATATGATTCGCGGCCGTAACAAATATGGCTTTACAGAATTATAATCATTAGAATTGGCATTACGACTAACTCTCTTCGTAAAATCCTATTGAATGACTATTTCTGAAATAATCATTCAGTGGGATTTTATGAACCCAGAGAGAAAATTATTTAGGTTCTGGTTCTGGGTAAAATAAATGTATAGGTTAAAACTCCTTGCAAGCAAATTGTTGATTGATTGAATACGCGTTTCCGAACGCACCTTGTTGTGTCGATGTAAGTTCTCTTCCGCTAGCAAAAGACAATAATCTATTCTATCCTACTCGTAAGGTTTATGTACATACGTGGTAAAAAGATAATATCTTTCTTCACACAAATATGTTGTGCACACGATATCATCGTGTACACAACATATTTTGTTGCTGGTGAGGTACAGCTTTAAAAGAAAAGCGTGTTAAGCGTAAATAATTATTATAAGTTTTGCACTTTGCGTTACATTTACTCCGACAGACGCAATGATGAACAAGTTTTCGAATGAAATGTACGATTTCAAGAAAAAAATTACTGCAGATGACGTAGAAGCCCAGACTACTATGGTGCTTTTCAAAAATGTTTGGAAACTGTGTAGTAGTTAAGATATTAGTTTATAATAAATTTACGTAAATTTAACTGTTTTTACTAAAAAAAAAAGGCTAACAAATTAATAAAAGTGCCTAGGTAATTTCACCAAACGTTAGAGTCACAGAGCACTAATTATAATATTGGGTTAGGGAAAAGCAAAATCTGAGGTGGCAACACTGGCCAACACTTTTTTCTTGAGCTGTGTCTGCACTTTCTGCTGTGTTCAG
This sequence comes from Tiliacea citrago, assembly GCA_963921375.1. NCBI lineage: Eukaryota > Metazoa > Arthropoda > Insecta > Lepidoptera > Noctuidae > Tiliacea > Tiliacea citrago. Next base: position 28,640,485 of record OY992780.1, read on the forward strand.
TGTTATGTAGATAGACAAAGTTACATTCTCTGTGGTGACTGGTGTAGACTGTGGCTCAATGGCTAAAAGGTCCCAGAAACCAGGCCATTAAACAATTTAAAAAAAAAAACTGTGGCTCAAGGGTGTTCTTGGCGGGAAAGTGAAGCGTCATGATTAGCAGTTTTGTTTTATTTTCTAAAACTTGTGTTTAGCCGAATATTAATGTATAATAATGGTGGATTATTAACCATTATGTGTTCATGAACGTGCATTAGTTTATGCAAATGAAACAAAACAGTGCAACATATCACTTCAAGTTCTCTCAAGAACCGCGTGAGGTCGCAGTAAAGTGCCAAGTCTTTACTGAAACTCAAGGGGAGCGTACGGGTGGGGATATTATTTAACATGCATGCATCATTACATTACAAAGTTTGTAACTAAATAAAGACTTTGCTAAAAGGTCCCAGCAACCAGGCCATTAAACTATTATTTAAAAAAAAACTGTGGCTCTACTGTGGCAGTCGGCGGATCAAATAAATCTATGCGTAAAATATCAGGATTCAATTCAATTATCAGTTTCGTTTGATATCCTTTTTCGAAGAACACACTGTGAAAGTGAAAGTCAATCGTCTCAGATCATGGAAAAAAAACCTAACAAATCACGAGTGGCAGTGGCACCTGTAAGTATTATTTATTTACATCTTTATTTAATAATAAATCCATCGAAGTTCTGCAAAAGTCGTATTTCAGATTAACAATCAGTCAGTGGGTAGTTCTAGGATTAATCCGCTTTTGAGTAATACAGCCAGTAATCTATTACAACAGGGAACAATTTAGACTTTTTTTGTTGCATGAAATTTTGCGAATTTACTCACAATTTTTTCTAACAGGTCTAGTTTTTGAGATATAGTTATTGCCCTATTGGCCATCTTTTTGTACTAGTTACACTTTCTTAAAACTGGGCTGTGTTTTTTAAGTCTATTTACAATGTCCATGTAATGAAATATCTTGTAAAAACGTTCCCAACTATTTCTGTAATAGCTGTGGTGAATATGTTACGGTAATTGTGATTAATAGAAAATTATTCATTATTAATAATTACCATGATTTAGTAAATGTCAAAATAACAATGAAATTCATCACTAATAGCAGTTTTTATTAATAATTCACTACTCTCATTAGAAAAAGTAATAAAAAAAAAGACTGGAAGTAACTTGTCCAGTAGGTATCTATTTATGATAAGTAAATCAAGCAAGAAAATCTTTAAAAGATTTTTTTTTGATTAGTGGTGGTCAATAGGTTGGTTTTCGAATGTTTTTTTATAAATATAATATTTTTTCTTGAAAATCGCGTTTTCATTATATCTCAAAAACAAATCAGCATCCTGAAAATGTATAATATTTCATGCCAACAAAAATCTTTCCCCTTGTGTTATAAGTAGTTCAGAAGATTGAATAAAACAAACAATTGCTTTAGTTTGGTGTTTACTTTTTAACTAATTAATGAACAAATCCCAAGTAGTTTATTAGATGACTCATGCTAAATGTCTATTAATAATTGACCTTTATTATAAATAAATGAACATAATGTTTACCTATGCCTGGCATTTTCTACTAGTCAACTGTAATTGCAAAAATTCTGTGAAGTGTCAATTCGTTGCTTCATACTTCATACATTAATTTAACATAATTATGCAAGTGTACTAGCATAAATCAAACATTATCGGCGCGTAAACACGCTAGGGGACGTCCTAAGGCGAACGCAATATTAAACGCACTATAAATTCGCTTATTAACAAAATTCACATACTTAATTATTATCAATTATCGTCATAACAGGAAATGACATTAGCAATTAGCATGTTAAGACTCAAGAATCTGCTTGCTCATGAAATTTATAAAAAAATAGCATTCATTACAATTAACTTAAGGTCAATTGAAGCCTTAAGGTAACCCTTTCAACAAAATACCTTGTGATATATTGCAATTAAATGAAAGAAAATTTAAAACACATAATAAAAGTACAACTTTTAAACAAACATAATTATTAAAAATTAAGGGATTATATCCAGGATAAGAATCCTTAGAAACATGCTGGTCCAGCTCCATAGGAAAATCTAGAGTCTAGACAAAATCAAACTGGTTGCTGTATAATTTATTATTTGTATGTCATTGATTTTACATTCTGTGATTACCTTCACTCACACACAGACTTATTATTTTTACCAATACCTTTTTCTTAAGTTTGTTTTCTATTGTTCACAGGTAAAATTGGCAACCACATTAAAGTCATCCATCGGTCTATTGCCCCCTGCTGGGCCGCACTTGGAACTGTTTGTCTTACCTGGCAGGGCTACAGTCTACCAGGTGTCATGAAGACGTGTTATCACATGTGTTGTAACAGAAAGTCTCTACTACGTTGTAATGCTGCCATTCAATCCTGTCTACTGTAGCAGTGACTATGTCTTCTTCTTTTGTGTTGAAACACCGAAAGCGGAAATGTCACCTGCCTCAAACTACAAGCCTCACCAATCTTGATAAACCTCGTGTTGTTGAGTAATAGTCCTTGTTTTGCATTATTTGTTGTTGATCTAAAAGTCGAAAAAAAACCATTCTTGAGAAAACAAACTAGTAAAAGGCAAGGCAAGGAGATGATGCATTTGTTGTTGTTCTAAAAGTCGAGGAAAAACATTCTTGTGAAAACAAATTCGTAAAAGGAGATCTTGCATTTTTTGTTGTTCTGAAAGTCGAAAAAGCTATTCTAGAGAAAATTAATTCGTAAAAGGAGATGTTGCATATTTTGTTGTTAATCTAAGTCGAAGAAAAAAAAAACATTCATGAGAACACCAATTCGTAAAAAGAGATTTAGCATTTGTTGTTAGTCTAAAAGTCGAAGAAAAAAAACCATTCATGAGAAAACCAATTCGTTAAGGAGATGTTGCATTTGTTGTTGATCTAAAAAGTCGAAAAAAAAACCATTATTTTTTCTTCCTTTCAAATTCGTAAAAGGTTGCATTTTGTTGTTAATCGCGTAGTCGGAAAAAATCCTTTCTTAAAAAAACATATTTGTAAAAGGAGATGTTGCATTTGTTGTTGATCTAAAAGTCGAAAACAAAACCATTCTTGAGAAAACAAATTAGTAAAAGGCAAGGCAAAGAAATCATGCATTTGTTGTTGTTCTAAAAGTCGAGGAAAAACATTCTTGTGAAATAAATTCGTAAAAGTAGATCTTGCATTTTTTGTTGTTCTGAAAGTCGAAAAAGCTATTCTAGAGAAAATAAATTCATAAAAGGAGATGTTGCATTTGTTGTTAATCTAAAAGTCGAAGAAAAAAAAATGTTCATGAGAAAACCAATTCGTAAAAAAAAGATTTTACATTTGTTGTTAGTCTAAAAGTCGAAGAAAAAAAACCATTCATGAGAAAACCAATTCGTAAAAGGAGATGTTGCATTTGTTGTTGATCTAAAAAGTCGAATAAAAAACCATTATTTTTTCTTTCCTTCAAATTCGTAAAAAGTTGCATTTTGTTGTTGATCGCGTAGTCGAAAAAACTCCTTTCTTGAAAAAACATATTTGTAAAAGGAGATGTTGCATTTGTTGTTGATCTAAAAGTCGAAAAACAACCATTCTTGAGACAACAAATTCTTAAAAGCAGATGTTTTATCATTATTGGTACCTACACAAGCTTTTGCCAGCGACTTCGCCCGGGTGTCGGTAATTATTCCACTGGAACATCCTACTGGTCCTAACCCAGGTCTTGGTCTACCTGTGTTTCAAATTGTAAACATGTCTATGTATCAATGGTAAGTTATGGAGTCTCATGTACTGTCTAAAACCACAGATTTCCGAAGTCGAACTTTAAAATCATAGGTTTCTTGTTGGTCATACTTCGAAAAAGTCTGGTGTTCAGTGGGTCATCTTGGAAAAAGGCGGGTTTTTCATTTGGTTAACTTTGTCAAAATATTAAACTTTCAAAGTCAAATATGCAGGCGGTCAGATAAATGCTAAATGATTTTTATTTCTGTAAGTAGGTTTGTACAAACACTTTTACACGTCAGTCATATTTTTAAAACTAGATGAGGTCGGCGTTTCCTATCTGACTACTCTGAGAAGAAAGGCCGAAACAAACTCAGAGGTCACAGTCTCTTTTAAAGTCCAGACATAATCTTGGTCAGATCATGTGAAGGCCATGTAGATTGGTGTCTGAAATGGTCTTTTGAGGAAAGAACCACACAGATTGAGTGGACCTGACCAGTCAGTGCACGCATTTGTCAGTAATCGTGCAGCTCTACTCAGAACTTAAGGAGCTCAACGATGCGACGATCAATACCAAAGAAAGGACATTTGGGTAGGCCGCTTAAATGACTCAAACTGCCAGACCATGATTAACACTAACTGAGAATAAAAGACAAAGTGAAAATAAAAGAGCAATAACCCACATAGTCTTCACAATCACAATAATTAAAATAATATAATACTTTACAAGTAAATAATCATGTCATTACGGTACATTACGTATATATTACGTTACGTATATAAAATAATAAAAGTTAGCAAAAAAAACATCAAACAATAAAAATAAACCACTTCAATAAGTAAAAATTGGAGCAGCTCAATCCCAAGCCTTTTTGTCCTCAATATAATCTTTAACGGTATAAAAGGCTTTCTGACACAACTTAGTTTAATGAATGATTTGAATTTATTAAGGCTTAGATCTTGAACGTAGCTTGGAAGTTTATTATAAAAGCGTATACATTGACATCGGAACGAGCCACCTATTTTCTTGAGCCTTGTTGTAGGTACAACAAATTTATGTTTGTTTCTAGCATTTATATTATGGATATCACTATATTTTTTAAACAATTTTATATTTTTATGGGCCTATAAAAGATTTTCAAAAATGTACTCAGAAGGTACAGTCATTACATTAATCTCCTTAAATTTCTCTCGGAGAGTGTCTTGGACTTAATTTATAAACTGATCGTACAGCTCTTTTCTGCAAAACAAAGATAGTCTGAATGTCGGCGGCATTTCCCCACAACAGAATACCGTACGACATTACACTATGAAAATAGGCAAAGTACACTAAACGGGCTGTCTCTATGTCAGTTAAATTACGAATTTTTCTAACAGCATATGCTGCAGAGCTTAGCTTTTTTGACAGTTTATCTATATGTGGGCCCCACTGAAGCTTAGCATCCAAAGTTAAGCCCAAGAATACTGTGCTATCTTCAGGATTCAATTCTTCGCCCTTTATCAACACATCAGTTTTCACCTGCCTAACGTGAGGTAGCGTAAACTTAATGCATTTGGTTTTTTTTTCATTTAGAAGTAAATTATTAACATTGAACCAGTGAACTACTTTTGAGATCGCGCTATTTACATCGTCAGTAAGCTGCTGACGTTTAAGTTTAAACAAAAGTGAAGTGTCATCTGCAAACAACACTATATCATGATTATCCTTTATGAGGTAAGGCAAGTCATTAATATAAATAAGAAACAAGAAAGGACCAAGAATTGAGCCCTGTGGAGCTCCCATTGTTACTATAGATCCGGGTGATCTTTTTCCATTGACGTCAACGCTCTGAATCCTATTACTCAAGTATGAAGCAAAAATATCCAGAGCGGTGTTCCGGATCCCGTAGTGGCGGAGTTTCCTGATTAACGTTTCATGAAAAACGCAATCGAAAGCCTTGGACAAATCACAAAAAATGCCCAAGGCATCGCATTTATCTTCCCATGCATTATAAATATGTCCTAACAGTTCAACACGAACTCAGTCGGTCATCGGTATCAGTAGTCGAACGACCCCTTGTAAAACCAAACTGTTTGCTATGTAGTAATTTATGTTTATTAAAAAATCTTTGCAATTGGTCTAAAATTAATTTCTCAAAATTTTTAATAATATTATGAATAATTGCAGGGATCAAGCTAAACTGGTTGGTTCCGTAAAATTGCACAAAATTGTATACCGCGTTGATGTCTTTTTGAAAAGTCCCTTTCTCTCACTAGGGTATTGTTAATACGTCTGCCCCTTTCTATCTGTACTAATGCTGCAGTGTTGTGACAATTTCAAAACAAATCGATAGTGATCGATTGAGAGTGAATCGATAGTGAAAGGGAGGTGGCGCTGACGAGTCAACATTAAGTTTATGTGTGCTCTCATTTATAATTACTAAAAACTAGTGTAAATAACGATTTGAACTGTAAAAACTGTACAAAAGTGAATATAAACACGTTACCGAGCAGTGCAAGTGTTATCAAAAGATATTAAGTTGAATAACAAAAGTAAATTCACAAATAAACAAAACAGTGGCTTCAGTGGATAAAAAACAAAATAAGTGCAAAAAATGACAAGATAAGTACTCTTTGTGCATTAATTCAACATTCAGTGCTAAAAACTCAAAAAGTACATGTATGTGAAAGTTAAAGGAAGAAAAATAAGAAACGAATTCAAACATTGCACATCAAAAGTTCCGTTTTTTATTTGAACGTTGACACAATAACAGAACAACTACAACGCCATCTCTATTATACGGACTAAACTACATAGTGCTTAGCGTTGTCAGACTAATTAGTGTTTGACATTGCGAATATCGCAAATAAACTTAAGTATAGTGACATCTATTGAGCAATAATAAAAAACATAAACACTTGACACTTCATAATAAGAAGCACAATTTCACCGTTTTAGTACAAGATCAGCTGGTCTAGTTGGTTAAGCGCCTACATTAGAGTGTTAAAGAGACCGAGTTCGAATCCAACCAAAATCTTTCATATCGTTTTTGGCTCTTTCACAGTACATTTAGATAAAAGGATAAAGGATGAATTTCTTAGAAAATATCACGTTTCGACGTACTCGCACTCGATCGGAGCGCTCGGAAATAAGCGACAGTGACAACAACAAAAATATTACTTCCCAAACACTGGACGGTACATCTAATAGTATGCCCGAAATATCAGATGATGATGAATATAACCAGCAGATTGAGTTATTGAAGAATTAACTTCACAACTAAATAGCGCTCATAGAGAGATTGAACTGCTTTCATTAGAAAATAATAATTTGAAGAAAAATAATGAAGATTTAACAAAGAAAAACATAATTTTTAGAAAAATTGCTAGCAGCCCAAGTAAACCCTTAACACCAAATAAGAATACCGAGAAGAATGGCCCAACTAAAAAGAAAAAGACCCAAACAAAACAAAATAATAGGAGTTCCATTGAAAACAATAAAGAGAACGAAACCAAGAGTCAAAAAAGAACAACTTTAACACTAACTACAGAAGATGCTCCCCGCACCATGATTAATGATACCTCATTACAAGACTCACCATCGTCTTCAAAACATAAGCTGTGTCTCATCAGTAGTGAAATCACAAACAGGCTTTATACTTTAATGGAAAGTAGGGTTATATCTAATTATGAAATATGCCACTATCGTATACCTAAATGTGGAATAGAGTGTATTCTTAATAATATTGAGGGCAAAGTCAATAATTTTAATAAGTCCGATTACTGCATTATCTTTATTGGTGAGGAAGATTTCCGGAAAACGCATAACTATAGAGAAATGGTCGGGTTTATTAATAAAAAATTAACGCCATTACATCACACTAATTTCGTAATCTGTCTACCAACATTCAAATATATGAATAATTCTAACGTGATGTTCAATAGCAGAGTAGAAGCTTTCAATAACTTACTCTATATGGACACTGAAATCTATAAATATGCGTTTACTTTGGACTCGAACCTTAACCTGCCATATACAAGTGATACCTACAATAAACGTTTTGGAACGTTAAATAACAAAGGTCAAATAATCGTTATTACTGACTTGCAGAACCTTATTCAAGATTTAAGCGTACTAAATGCTGTCCACTTAGAGGTTGATAGTTTCCGATTAAATGAAAAAGAAATTCTCACCGAAAATGATTCAAGATTAAACTCACAGTTTTTTCTGTAATTGGATTAATATTCTGCACCAAAACATAGCGGGACTTTTAAATAAACTAGATATGCTTGTAGTCAAACTAAGTGAACTGAATAACAATGACAGAACTGTAGATGCTATATGCATAACGGAACATTTTATACAAATAGGATATGAAGATTTGCTGCAAGTTCCGAATTACTGTTTAGCTGCATGTTTTTCGAGGAATGTTAAAAGAGGGGGCGCTTGTATACTTGTGAGAGAAGGAGTTCAGTACAAAGAAATACCGGAGATAGCCAAACAATCAATTTCAAATGTTTTCGAATGCTGTGCAATAGAATTAATATCTTACAATGTTGTCATATTATGCGTGTATAGAATACCTAAAAGTAATTATTCAACATTCTACGGAAAGTTAGAGTGCATACTGAAACGAATTAGTTTACAATCAAATAAAAATATTGTTATGTGTGGAGATTTCAATATAGACGTACTCAAGAGAAACAAAATAACAATGGAATTCGAATGTTTCCTCCAACAATACAACTTAAGACTAGCCCTTTATGAACCTACTAGATTTGGCAGCAATACATGCATTGATAATTTTGCACACAACTATCGCGCGGCATGTAAAGCAGAAGTAATCGACCTAATTCTCTCAGATCACACCTCTCAGATACTTAAGGTACCTGTCAAAAAAACTTGTAAACTTAAATTCTGGAGAACAATAAAACAAGATATATGCGAAGAAAACCTAATTAAATTCAAATCACATCTAAAAAGTCTATCTTTCATGAATGTTTATGATGCCAAGGATGCAAATGAATCGTTTCAGAGTTTCATAAATAACTTTTTACTATTATATAAATTATGCTTCCCAAATAAATACGTTACTATAAAAACTAGCAAATCTACCAAGTGGATTTCCAATGGTATAAAAATATGCAGCAAAAAACAAAGACGATTACTTTGGGAATATAGAATGCAACGGAATCCAAAAAATAAACTTGCGTTTAAAAAATACTCTGCAATATACCGGAAAATAATAAGATTAACTCAAAGAGCCCAAAATAATCATTTTATTAAATCCTCTAAAAACAAATCCAAAGCTGCTTGGAAAGTAATCAACAAAACTAAATACAATTTTCTTCATGACTCAGTATTATTATTAAAAACAGAAAACCGAACTATTACTCATCCAAATGAAATTGCAACAACATTTAATAACTATTTTATAGAATTAATTGAAAATGATAATATAAAAGACGATTGTGATAATACAACTAATAACAATTTTAATAATTTGACATCTCAATCTTTATTCATGTTTCCAGTGACACCGTTAGATATAATTAAAATAATTAATGAATTAAAAAATACAAATACTGTTGGCTACGATGGCGTATCTACAAAAGTAATAAAATATGTTAAAGATTCAATATCACAGCCTCTAGCTCATATTATTAACAATTGCATAACCGATGGCTTATTTCCTACACACCTCAAAAAGGTTATTATTAAGCCAATTTTCAAAAAAAATGATAAATCCGATATTAAAAACTACAGGCCAGTCGCAAAAATTCCAGTATTCTCAAAAATCATAGAAAAAGTAATATATAATGCTCTTTGCAACTACTTTGAAAAAAACAAGCTATTATGCCACGAACAAAAAGGATTCCGGAAAAACTCTACAATAAATATGGCACTTTATGACCTATTATCAAGCATAATGACGTCTGTAGACAAAAGGAGCCCAGTATGCGCCATATACACTGACATGTCGAAAGCATTTGATTATGTAGATCACAACCTGCTACTAAAGAAGCTATATGGATATGGAGTAAGAGGCAACATCCTTAACCTTCTAGAATCTTACTTAAGTGACAGGTATCAATGTACTGAAATCTGTAGAATATCCCCTAAAACTAAATTAGAGACTTCCTATACATCCGCATTCAAAAAGGTTAAATACGGCGTGCCACAAGGCAGCGTACTGGGTCCGTTACTATTTTTAATATACATAAATGACCTTCCAAGAGCAGTAAAACAAAAAATGGTCCTCTTTGCTGATGATTGCACAGTAGTTATTGAGTGTACAGACCCTAACGACCACGAAAATAATATCAATGTTACTCTAAGCGAGATCGTTAAATGGATTGAAAACAACAACTTAAAAATAAATTTAAACAAGACTCACGTGATGCATTTTCACCAACGACGCGTAAATCCTACCATTTCTGTAGCCTACGACGATAAAATAATAGAAGAGGTTATGGATAGTAAGTTCTTGGGCATAACTATTGACAACAAGCTAACTTGGAAAGTTCTTGTAGAATTGTTATGTAAGCGCATAAGTATATCTGCCTATGCACTATTTCAGCTTTCAAAAAAAGTAAACGTTGAAACACTAGTCACAGCATATCACGGAGTAGTTGGTTCAGTCCTTCGCTACGGGGTTATTTTCTGGGGTCAATCGACTAACAGTGAGACGGTATTTAGAATGCAAAAGCGTTGCATAAGGTCAATGTGCGGTCTTCAAGTAACAGACAGCTGTGTTCCTTATTTTAAATCCTTGAAAATATTAACTCTACCGTCATTATATATTTTAGAAACTGCGTTGTTTGTAAAAATGAATCCGAATCTGTTCCCTAAATTCTCAGCAGTAAAGAAAAACCCAATAAGATCTCAACATGCAAATCAATTATGTAATTTAAAATGTAAAACCGCTCTTATGCCCAGAAGTTTTTTTGGATTGGCTCCTAAGATCTATAATAAATTACCTAACGGCATAAAAGACATGCCAATAGTTAAATTTAAAACAGCTCTACAGAAATTTTTAACCGAAAAATGTTATTACAGAGTAGACGAATTTTTAAACGAGAAATAATTATAAAACTAAAAACCTTACTGTAATAGTTCCTAATTATATTTTAAATTTATTGTACTAATATTATCTAAGCATGTGAATCTAGTTATTAAGTTCTCAACAAAAAACATTTGTATGCCAATGAAGCAAAACATAGAGCTACTATGATTTTATTTTATTTTAATACCATCTATGTTAAACCTATGTTTACAAATGAATAAATGATTATGATTATGATTATGATTATGATAATACAAATTATCGATGTTTCATAATGGTAAAAAAGTAATATTACTTAACTGTTTACATTTTATGAGAATTTATTGTTCTTTCCGACGGGGATTGAGGCAATTATTTTTATTGGACATACTTTCCGTCGGTTAAATTAGCTGATTGATTTGATTGAATAAAGTTAAATCTGAAGTGTTACGTCAGTGTTAAATTTGCATCTAGTTAACATCCTAACAATATAGTTAAAAAAAATGTAGAATTAATACCCGACGATTTTATCGATATCTAAAATATAGTTGCAAAATTGACTTGTGCATCACTGTTCGGAACTTTCGTCCTATCATTGTTGCATCAGCCAATCACAACCGCTGTATTTTCTCCGTCCCCCAGCCCGCAGTGGTGAGTCGTGTGCCTAGACGAAATCGGTCTATCAGCTCTCAAGTGGTTTAATTCTCTTTGGCGGCGTATGATAGAGACTGACAAAAGAGTGACTTATCAGCAGATTCGGACAAGCTTAGGCATCGGTATGAGTCAAGTGCACAAAATCCTACACGATCATTTAGCGGTCCGGAAGCTTTGTGCTCGTGGATACCTCATAATTTGACAGAGGCCCAAAAAGTCGGTCGTGTTGATTGATGTCGTGAAATGGTTCAAAGATTTAACGGAGGTGACTCTAATGCTGTGTTCGACATACTTACGGGTGACGAAAGCTGGATTTATTGTTATGATCCTGAAACTAAGACACAGTCTGCTGTCTGGGTGTTTCCTTCCGAGGAGTTGCCAACTCAAGTGAAGAGAGGTCGAACCATGGGAAAAAGACGGTAGCCTCGATCTTCGGAAGGACAGGTCATTACGCAACAATTGTTTTAGAGGATCTAAAATCAGTTACTGCAGAGTGGTACACTAACAATTGTTTGCCACTTGTCTTGGAAACCACGAAAACGCCTCGTCGCACACCGCCAAGCAAACAATCGACTGCTTGGCGACGTCAGACGTGGAATTACTGGGTCACCAACCCTATAGCCCCGATCTCGCACCTAGCAATTTTTATTTATTTCCGAAAATAAAAGATAAACTTCGTGGAAAACGTTTTATAGACACCGAGGAAGCAGTGGCTGCGTTTCAAAATGCCGTCGAAGGGACGTCTAAAGACGAGTGGGCAAAGTGCTTTTCAGTGGTCCTATCGGATGCAGCGATGTATTGATGTAAATGGACTCTATTTTGAAATGATATGATAAAACTTTGTTCAGTTTTTGATTTTCTAAGAACTTTCAGTGTTACCCTCGTAGTAAACATGAAATTGTGATACCCAAATTTAGATTAACTAAAACAAGCATTTCTTATAAACAGTATTTGCTTTTATAACAAGTTGCCAAAGTCTGTTACAGAACTTAGCGATAGAAAATTCAAAACCCACATCAAACGTGTCCTTATCAAAAAAGCATAATGTAAGATTAAAGACTACGTTGAAGACAAGGAAGTTTGGCATTATTTCCTTCTGCACATGTGGCTTCCCTGGTACCTCATTAACGGCAAAAATATGTAAATGTCTATTAACAGCTCCCAAATTACGATGTTAAATTTTATTTTATTTTCTACTTACTTCCTTGACATAATCTTTTTCTTATTTGACATTATTTACCTACAATTTTAATTTAAACAAGGTTTTATTATTTTAGTAATATTTTGTATCATTTTTAGGGTTCCGTACCCAAAGGGTAAAATGGGAACCCTATTACTAAGGCTCCGCCGTCTGTCTGTCTGTCTGTCTGTCTGTCTGTCTGTCTGTCTGTCTGTCCGTCTGTCTGTCCGTCTGTCTGTCCGTCTGTCTGTCTGTCATCAGGCTGTATCTCATGATCCGTGATAATTAGAATAAAATATTTTTTTAATGGGGCTCCCATACAACAAACGTGATTTTTTTTGCTCGGTTTTGCTCGATATTAATAACGGTAAGAGGTAGCCGCTTGAAATATTGAAAGAATATTTAGTTATATATTCACTTTAAAATTAAATAATTAAATTAAAATAAAACGAATATTTAAGGGGGCTTCCATACAACAAACGTGATTTTTTTGCCGTTTTTATAGATATAGTACGGAACCCTTCGTGCGCGAGTCCTACTCGCACTTGGCCGGTTTTTTTTTTAATGTTTTGTTCATGTGTGAGTGTCTGTTTTAGGCTTAATAGACTGTAGATTTGTAGAACATTTTCTATTTTGTTAAGTAACTGGTACTTTTGACGGGCCTACACTGTCCTCTCATACCTATTATAGTCGCTGTGTTTGAAAACATTGTAAAAGCCAATTATTTTTAAAAGAGTAACCGTGTAGTTTCTTGGCGGCTCTTCTCCATAGGAAACGACCAATTGGAACCGTGCACCTTGTTTTTGACGTTTCATAAGTGCCCATGTAGGCTGTGAAATAACATATTTTGATTTTGACACGACCAAGTAGCCAAAGTCATACACCAGAAAGTAACTCATCAATACAAACTTATAGACACTAGTACTATAGTATAAAACACAACAATGAAGCGGTATTAGAGAACCCGACAACGAAACTGTACTTCAACCGAGCCATACAATTTTCGACAATTTTCAATTTGCCGCCAAATCGTAAACAGATGACAAATGAATAAAATACATACACAATAATATTAGCAAAGAGTTCCATTTTCAGAATTTGAACTTATTTTTTTATTATATCGTTTACAAGTGGCTAGTTCTAAAAACTTTCAGTGTCGCCCTCGTAGGTGTATTTATATTATGGAAATCGCTTCTTATTTTAAAAAGGCCTCTTAAGTTTTGGCGAACATATAAAATACTTTTTAAGATATAAAAAGAAGGCAGAGTTAGTACATCAACTTCATTAAATTTGTTTTTAAGGGACTCACGAGGACGCATTCTACGAGTATAGACCGCGCGGATTACCCTCTTTTGTAAAATGGAAATTGAATCCACGTCGGCTGCTGATCCCCACAGCAAAACGCCATAAGACATAATACTGTGGAAATAAGCAAAGTATACTAACCCAGCTGTGGCTATATCTGTTAACTGCCTTAGTTTTCTTACTGCATATGCAGCTGAACTTAATCTACCTGAAAGAGCTCTAATGTGGGCACCCCATTGCAATTTGGAATCTAGAGTAATTCCTAGAAATACAGTTTCCGTAACAGCATCTAGTTTCTTGCCATCAAGTGTTACATTTAGACCCACTTGGAGTACATTTGGTAATGAGAACTTAAGACATTTTGTTTTGTTCGCATTAAGTAAGAGATTATTAGCTGCAAACCATTTAAAATGTTTTTGAAAGAACAGCTCGACTATCGTTGACGTGTAAGACATCCGTATCTTTTCTATCTATTTTAAAAATAAGAGAAGTGTCATCAGCGAAATAGTGGATGTAAATATAATATATGTGCCAACGCATAACAATACTAGTTTTATATTTGCTTCATCACCGAAGAGCGATTTAGGTATTAGTAAATTCTTTTGCAGTGCTTCATTTCTAGTTCATCTTTTGCAGTGCTTCATTTCATTTTAATGTGTGGTAGTGTGCCTGTGCGTGGGTGTGTGTGTGTGTGATTGTGTATGGTTTTATGAATTTTTGTGACCAGTGGGTGTGTGTTGCTCCGGTCTGCGATCGCCTGTATAGCCGACTGGGAGTCAGAGAAGACAGTGGTATGGGTTTGCTTCTTTGTGTATGCCCATTTGCAAGCTTCCAGGAGGGCCAATAGTTCATCCTGGAAGACTGTGCAGGTGTTGTGTAATTTTTTTTTTTCGTTACGGCTGTTCCTCCCGGATCGTAACAAACGAAGGCCGCTCCAACGGCACCATCGTCATGCTTGCTCCCGTCAGTGAAGATGTTGTGCTGCGTTTGGGGTGTCAATTGGGTCACCTCGACTTCAGCGTGTCTGTGTGTCCGGATTCTAATGACTGATTTAGGTAGTCTAGTTGCTGGATGCAATAGCTCGCGTACGGGTGTGAGGCGTTCAGGACGTGTTCTTTGTAATATTGTTTTTATTATTGGTTATGTCTATATTTGTAGTATCAATGAAGTGATTATTAAAAGCTTCCGCTATTTCTACTAAGAAGTTATTTATGCTTTTGAAACAAAACGGGTGGTAAACCGCCAAAATAGCCACCTCATTATTAATTTTAATAAGTAAGCAGTTCGCCTCTTGTATAACGGGTTCTTCAAGAGAGGCTTTAATATTACTTTTTATAAATATTAAGACTGTCAAAGTTAGCATTAGGGCTACGAATATTTTGCGATAAGATTTTTAAGTACCAGTTAGGTTGTTTTAGAAAAGACGCGCAACATTCAGGTTGACAGCTAATCGTATCGGATATTGAATAGTTATCAATCTCAGATAATAAATCTTTATCGAATTTTAAAATTAAATTTCATGGTATTGGCAGTGAAGACAGGGGGGCAGGCAGGCCTCTTCAATAATGCTCGAAAATTCCAGATTATGGTTTAATGTTCGGTTATTACAATAATTTTGAGTATCACACGCGACGTAGTAGGTGCGCGCGGTCGGGCCATCGGAATTGTGCTCAGTAGCGCCGCGGGCGGACGTCTTTTGAGACTCTCGCTCGCAGCGTCGCAGTCGCCCATCGAATTTCAGACAAAACACGATAGATGGCGTTGCTTGTCCCAACATACCGGCCACCTTGGAAGGTCCATCATCCAACTGAACTTGGAGTCACGAAGTCTAAACCGGCAGCGGGCAGATTTTTGATGAAGCACGCTTGATTGTGCCTTGTGAAGTTTGGATCTCAGCTACTCTGGAGACACCGTCATTGCCTGGGAACAGTTTAATGATTCTACCCATTCTCCACTTGAGTGGTGGTAGGTTATCTTCTTTTATGACGACAAGGCTATCCTGAGCGATGTCGTCCGTCTTGTGCGCCCACTTCGTCCTGCGTTGAAGCTCAGACACGTATTCTTTTGACCATCGCTTCCAAAAATGTTGCCGCAACTGTTCCACCCGATGATAGCGACAGGCAGGCTTAGATGTCGTGAAGTCCTCACTGGCAGGTGCAGTCAACGGTCGGCCGATTAGGAAATGAGCAGGTGTGAGTGGAAGGTAATCAGTTGGATCTGTGGACATAGGTGACATAGGACGGGAGTTCAGGACGGCCTCAACCTGGGTCAATACCGTACCAAACTCCTCATAAGTTAGTTTAGCATTACCTACGACACGTCTCAAGTGATACTTACACGACTTCACTCCTGCCTCCCATAAACCACCAAAGTGAGGCGCATAAGGCGGAATGAAACTAAATATAATATTATTACTACTCGCAAAATCAATTATTTTGTTGGGTTTTTCAAATATAGCTGTAAGCTCCTTTTCAGCTCCAACGAAATTTCTACCATTATCTGAAAAAACTTGACACGGCTTACCGCGTCGTGATATGAATCGTTTGAATGCCATTATATAATCCTGAGTGGACAAAGAACTAACTAATTCTAAATGCACAGCTCGGGTAGCAAAACAAACGAATAAACAAATATATCCTTTAATTAGTTGTGTACCTCTGCCTTTGCGGTTCAATATAGATACTGGCCCGGCATAATCAACACCACATCGCATGAATGGAAATCCAGCTTCCAAACGTTCAGCAGGGAGATCACCCATGAGTGGAGTTAACGTATTTCCTTTCATGCGAATGCAGGTTACACATTTATGAACTACTAGCCTAGCCAAATTACGTGCTCCCAGCACCCACCATCTATCGCGCATGGTAGCCACGAGAAGCTGAGGTCCAGCATGAAGTAAACGTTTGTGTTCATATGAACACAATAACCAAGTAAACCGATGTTTATGGCACAACAACACTGGATGTTTCTTATCGTAATTAAATTTGGAATTACTAAGTCTATCACCAACACGAATTATATTATCGTTATCTAAAAATAAACTTAAACCTATTGTTTTATTACTAGATTTATTGGTTAAAGGCAACTTTTCTTTAAGGTTATGATATTCCTTACTGAATGATTGTGATTGAACTAAACGTGTCAACACAACTAATGCACTATTAATCTCGCTCACGGTCAACGAACCTGTTTTGCGACCTTGACCGACACGCGATGCACGTAGATTAAAAATGTACCGTAAGACATACGCCATTGTTCTTTGCAAACGATTAAAGCAAGAGAACCTATCGAAATCAATTACATTAATATTACACGATTCCACATTTAATAAATTTGTAGTTTTAGGACATTTTAACTCCGGTAACTTATTATTATCAATAAACTCGGTTTGATTACTGTTTGTTGTTAACCAACTTGAAGTCGGTTCACAAAGAAAAATCGGACCACACCACCACAAACTAGTGTTGTCCATTAATGAATCAAAGAGAACACCTCTTGATAATATATCAGCAGGATTCTCCTTACTTTTAACATGCAACCAAATAGTGTTGCTTGTTAATTCGTTGATTTGCACAACCCTATTCTGCACAAATGTTTTTAACAAATGTGGTGATGTCCGAAGCCAAGCTTGAACTATAGTGGAGTCAGTCCAGAAATAGATCTTATCGAATTTCAGCCTAAGGGAAGTTATGATTTTATTATAAAGTTTAGCTCCAACTAAAGCTCCACACAGTTCAAGTCGTGGAATACTTAACGCTTTAATTGGCGCGACTTTACTCTTAGCACATAGTAATCGACATGTAACCTGTGACTCATCACTGTTAGGGTGTGAACGAATGTACGCACATGCACCGTATGCAGACTGAGAAGCATCGGTAAAAATATGTAGCTCTTTATTTACAGCATTAGTACACATGACATAACGCGGCACTAATATTTCGGACAAATATTGTAGCGAATTAATAAAATTATACCAGACACATGCAATCTGACTAGGAACTTCATCATCCCAACTTATTTTAGCAAGCCATAGTTTTTGTAATAATACCTTAGCCGTTGTAATAGCTGGTGCCAATAATCCTAGTGGATCGTAAATCTGTGCAATGACAGACATAATTAAACGTTTAGTTAACTTCGTATCACTATTACATTTATTTACACAAGTTGAAAAATTAAATAAATCGTTCTTGTTAGACCAACCAACACCTAGGGTTTTAGACTGACAATATTCACCAATGCATAAATCCTTGGTACTCTCTGAAGTTACATCGAAATTAAAACTCCATTTCCTTAAAGGAAAGCAACCGCTTTGTAGAATGACGGACGTTTTATTGCAAATATCTAATAACATGTCGCGCTGATCATGCCCGGTCAAGAGATCGTCTACATAGAAATCGTCATTAATAACGCTAGCGATGACGTCATCCTTACATTCCTTTGCCAGCTGTTTCAAGCAACGGTTACTAAGGTACGGTGCTGATGCAGTGCCATACGTCACTGTGTTGAGACGATAAACTTGAATTGGCATGTTGTTATCAGTTCGCCATAATATTAATTGTAAGTTACGTTGTTCAGTATGAATTAAACATTGCCTAAAGAACTTCTCAATATCTGCGCAAGCTACATATTTATATTGGCGGAAACGGAGCAATATTGAGAAGATATCGTTTTGTAACCTAGGTCCCACGTATTGGATATCATTCAACGAATTATGATTAGAAGTTATCGCGCTTGCATCGAACACAACACGTAATTTGGTTGTCACGCTACTTTCACGATATACCCCATGGTGTGGTACAATATAGTATGGCTTATTTAAACTATTGAAGTCCGCGAAAAGAGTCATGTGACCTAATTGCTCGTACTCGTGCATAAATTCACAATACATTTTTTTGTATTGTGGTAAACGATTTAGTTTCTTCTCTAAAGATAGAAAACGCTGCAACCCTGAATTATATGAGTCACCCAAACAATCGGGAGATTGTTTAAGTGGCATTCTTACAGTAAACCTACCGTGCTGATCGCGTTCAGTAGTCTGCAAGAACAACTCTTCACAAGAACGATCCTCCTCAGTAATAACGGGAGGGATATTTACTTCTTCGATTTCCCAGAATTGTCGTAGTTGACAATCAACTAACGACAAATTGCACTGGACATCTGACATGCCAGCCGCAAAAAAACGATTATTATTATAAACTGGACCGGATATAATCCAACCTACCCACGAATCTTGTAAGTATGGACCGGTGTGAAGTTTTATTTTATTTTCTTTTAGCAAATCCCAAAAGACATCCGCGCCAATTAATAAATCTATGTCGCTCGGTACATAAAATGTGGGATCTGCAAGTAGAATATTGCTAGGTATATTTATAGCATCACTCTTAACGTGTGCCGAAGGCAACTTCGAAATGATACTAGGCAACACTAAACAATGTAAGGTTGTATTAAAATCATATACCTTAGAACGAATATTAACATCGCATTTGTGACTGGACTGTGAAACGGTTTGTCCAACGCCACAAACACGTATAGTGGACTGTATAATAGGTAAATTTAAACGTTTACATAAGCTTTGAGCTATAAAACAATTTTGACTGCCGCTGTCAAGCAACGCGCGAACTGTGTGATAACGGTTATCAATATCAGCGATCTCAACTAACGCCGTAGACAGCAAGACAGTCTGTAACGATTTAGCATTATCTACGAACGCATTACATTTACTATTATCAATATTGTCAGCTGTTTTACTAACGCAGTGTAATACAGACGACTGTGGCAACGTATTATTGATAACGGAACGCAGTGACGACGTATTTGGAATAACGCTATTATTGTCAACATGAATTAACGCATTATGTTTTTGTTGACATAATTTACAAGGACCGAATTTACAATTTTCAATTGTGTGAGTGTTTGTACGTAAACAGTTTTGACAAACGTTTTTCGACTGAACAAAATTTAATCTTTCTTGAACGAACATATTTAAAAACTTGACACATGAATATAATGCATGTTTATCACTACATAACGGGCATGTCAAGTTATGTTTATTTGTTTTACTTTTACTACCTGATGAGACCTTATTATTATTATTCACGCTCGCATAACTAAGTGTAGTTTGAGAATTATTCTGTTTCTTATGATCAGCTGACTGTTTACCCTCATTTTTACTTTGTGAATGTGACTGATTATTTTTACTATTACCCGAACTTATCATGTCTAACATGTCGGACCTATTATTTAAAAACGTTAATAAGTCTTCTAGTTTTAAAGGTTTAGAGGTTTTGTGAGAATCAGAGATAAGTGAGCTTCTGTAGTTCTCCCACTCGCGTTCAGTAGCAGAGTCAAGTTTACTGACAATTATATAAATGATAAGCATATCCTCGAGTGAAGACTCAGGTTCTTTAAGAGAATTTAGGGCTCTCAGATTACGTAAAACGCAATCTACTAACGTTCTGATCTGTGTCGGACATTCCTTACCAAGTGAAGGTGCCGCAAACAATGCCTTTACATGATTATGTATCAATAGCCTATTATTTTGATACCTAGCTTCCAGCAGGTCCCACGCGTTACTATAGTTCGGTGCAGTAAACTCCAACGAGCTGATGACATTTATCGCAGATCCGCTGAGAGACGACTTTAGGTACTGAAATTTCTGTATCGGATCTAAATCGTCGCGATCGTGTATCATTGTAACATACGAGTTCCTAAACTCTAGCCATTTGTCAAACGAACCGTCAAAGACAGGTAACTTTATTTGCGGTAATTTTATTGACACTGATTTCCCGGTAGTGCATTGAGAATTATTCAATCCCATCTGTTCAGAGTCGCCTATCATGTTTTTTGCTATGGCTACAGTTGAATAATATTGGCACTCAAACGAATCTCTGTACTCTAAATGTGATAGTAATTCCTTTTCATCAACGATTCTTTCTAATTTAGATTGCAAGTCGTTAAACTCGGCAAAGAAAATGGCTGCCGAATGAATACGCATTTGCACTTGGGTTTTAATCACAGAATCTAAGCACGATCTATCTAACTTATTAATATAATTCGCAAATAATGTTAATCTACCTTTTACTACACCACGTTGTCTTTTAAGATCAGACATCTGACTATCTAAACGAGAAATAGTTTCATCATCACTCATTTTGGTAGCTTATTGAAAGTAGGTACTCACAGTTTGCTTGTTCAGTCGTGTTTTCTCACCTGAAGACGGCCTCAGCGCTGCCAAAACGAACTCCTGAAAACGTTTAGGTACGATATTAACACAAGGCGAAGACAGGTTTTGGAGGGAAAGGAACGACTGGATAACCTGACCGTTGCTGGCTTTCACATCAATGGCTTCTGTTTACTCCGATAGCACCTGTTTGAACAATTTACTAGAAAAAAAAAGGTGGCTTAACAAAACGAACTCACCAAAGTCTGGAATCACCTGGTTCCTGTCCCGGGACACAGTTTCTCTTATGCACAGCACCAGTTCCACTTTCACAGAATGTTTTAGATACCACTTACACGAAAATTCTTGGGAAATATCAATATTTTGTCAGGAGCCACGCGCGTATTTGATATGAACGGTCTGTGTTTTTGAAATGACAGTGGCGCCACCGCATACGGTGGCGCGCGGGTGAAGTTCCGGTCAAGCCACGGACAATAAAACTATACATTTCCCCCCAACGAA
The DNA here is from genome assembly GCA_963921375.1 of Tiliacea citrago. Classification (NCBI taxonomy): domain Eukaryota; kingdom Metazoa; phylum Arthropoda; class Insecta; order Lepidoptera; family Noctuidae; genus Tiliacea; species Tiliacea citrago. The sequence continues at coordinate 28,662,064 of OY992780.1, forward strand.
ATCCGCAAGGATTTCACAGTTACGATGCCAACGTGTGGTAGAAAATGTATGTATTTCGATGTGAGGTAATGAATGTAGGTACTTGTGTAATAATACTTAAATTAATATTACAAATCCCAAAGGCTACTTGCTATAGAGAGTGGACTGTATAATACTAGGATAAAATAAAACTTAAATGAATAATTACTTATAATTAGTTTTGAACGATAGCTAGATCATTATGAGTCCTGATCTAGAGGCAAAGGGCTGACTTTAGAAACGGGACGTGTGAACTCGTGACCGTTTGCAGTCTTTAAATGAACTACGCGAACAACACCGTCCGGACCGGTATGGAGCTTTGAGATTCTTCCTAGCGTCCACTTAAGGGGTGGCGCGTCTGAATTAACTAGCACTAGGTCACCAATATTCAGGTTTTGACAAGTGTGTTGCCATTTTTGCCTTTGTTGCAAGGTATTTAAGTAATCCTGCTTCCAATGTTTCCAAAACTGCTGCGACAACTGTTGGACAGCCTGCCATCGGTTCAGTCTATACCCAGATACGTCCGTGAGATCAGATTCTGGTACTGACAGTAGCTCCCTACCTATGAGGAAATGACCAGGGGTTAAAACTTGAAACTCGGTCGGATCATCGGATAAAACACTCAAAGGCCTCGAGTTTAGTACGCCTTCAACACGAGCAAACAGTGTTCCCAGTTCTTCAAATGATAAAGCTCTAGTCCCAATGGTGCGTTTTAAATGTAATTTTGTCGACTTTATAACAGCCTCATAAAGTCCGCCAAAATTACTGCCGGCTGGTGGGTTAAATCGCCATATTACTCCGCGAGATACGAAGCCATTATTTATTTCATTCGATTCCGAATGTAAAAATTTGGTTATTTCAGCTAGCTGTTTGCCCGCAGACACAAAATTGGTACCATTGTCAGATACGACAGAATGACACAGACCTCTCCTCGCCGTGAATCGGTCGAAACACGCTAAAAAACACTGGGTGCTTAAAGATGACAAGACCTCCAAATGAACAGCCCGTGTCGCACAGCACACAAATACGCAAAGATAAGATTTTGAAATGTGGGCATTTCTACGAGTTGATTCTTTAGTAGGAAAAGGTCCGCCTATATCCACGCCAACAGTGTGAAACACATGAATATCTTGAGAACGGTACTTAGGTAGTTCGCCCATTAGTGGCTGTCGATTTGTAGGAGACACCCTAAAACAAGAAATACATTTCCTAGTGCGGGATCGAATAGCACATCGCGCTGAAATGATCCAATATTTTTGGGTTATTAAACTTTGAAGTGTGCGCGGGCCCACGTGCAAATACATTTTGTGATAATGATCGATTAAGATTTCTGTAAAATGAGACTTTTTAGGGAGTAATAGCGGATGTTTCTTTTCATAAGTCAGATCTGATTGGGAAAGTCTACCCCCCACCCTGAGGAAACAGTTGGAATCCATGAAAGGGTTGAGTTTCCGCAATGATTGACTACCGCTACCATCTTTTGTTAGTGACATGATGTCATTAGAAAAATAACGATTTTGAACAGTTTTCACTAAAATGTCATGCGCGTTTCTTATGTCCGACACCGTGAGGGCTCTGCGTTCATAAGCAGATAGTCTACAGTTACGTATGAATCGATAACATCGAGCTACGACGTTGAGCAATTTGCTGAAACTAGAATATTTCTCAGTTAAATTATAAAGAAAACTGTATGAATCAGAATCAGTGGATACAAGAGCCGTCTTGGGACACTTGAGATCGGGAGGATTGCAGTCACGAAACTCGTCCATGGTCTTAATCGGCCACTGAGTCTGGTCTTGCTGGAGCCAGGCTGGGCCTGTGAACCACTCCGACGTTGCTAACAATACAGAAGGTAAAGCGCCGCGAGAACATATATCAGCTGGATTTGCCACACCGCTTACATGGTACCAGCATTCACTGGGGACACTGTCGTTGATTTTGGAAACCCTATTGGATACAAATGTTTTGAGTGTATAGCTGGCTGTATTTAGCCAGGCTAGCACCACCGACGAATCCGTGAATAGCAATGTCTCATCTATGTTAAGCCGGTCACGCAATATAGATTGAACGTATTTTATAAGCTTTGCGAGCAAGTGGGCCGCCATGAGCTCTAGTCGCGGAATGGTGATTGTTTTTAGAGGAGCCACTTTGGATTTCGCGATTAGTAGACTGGCCTTAACTTCACCTGCAAGGCCTTTTGTTCTCAGATATACAACTGCCGCATAGCCGAGTGTTGAGGCATCGCAAAACCCTATAAGTTGACATAAGGAATGAGAAGTTGCTTTTACATGGCGGCTATGCCGTATGTCCGACAACAAGGGCAGTTCATCAACATATGACTGCCATTGTGACGCAAGCTCTGATGGTAGACTTTGGTCCCAGTCAAGCTGGCGAGCCCAAAGCTCCTGCATTAGACATTTGGCATAAAATGTGCATGGCGCCACAAAACCGAGAGGATCGAACTGACGACCTATTTGTGATAACACTGTTCTCTTTGAAATGACAGGGTTTGGCGGAGAAATGGTAAACGAAAATGCATCAAAAGTGGGCAACCACTGAAGCCCCAGCACCTTAATAGCCAAATTCTTTTCATCATCAAACGTGATCGGCGTTTCACGATAATCCTCATCTAAACTGTCTAGGACCTGTGCGCAATTACTCGACCATTTGCGGAGTATAAAACCACCTGACTTTAATAGTTTCATTAATTCTTGTTGCAGAGTTACAGCTTCGTCTACAGTAGTTACAGACCAGAGAAAATCATCCATAAAAAATGCAGTTTTTAACAGTGGAACAGCCCTAGGAAAGTTAGCCATTTCATTATCCGCCAAAGTGTGTAAGACTTTAATAGCCAAATAAGGGCAGCTAGCTACACCGTATGTAAGGGTGTTCAAAGAGAATATTTGAATTGGTTGATCCAGGGAGTAACGCCATAAAATATGTTGATACGGTCGTTGACTAGGGTCGACCAGTATCTGCCGATACATTTTACATATATCAGCAGATAGACAAATTTCATGTAGTCGAAAGTTTATTAAAAGCTGGTTGATATCAGCTTGAAGCTTGGGCCCTGGTAACACGACTGAGTTGAGTGACATATTATTTGTTGTTTTACCTGACGCATCAAATACCACACGATGCGACGTAGTGGTACTCGTTGGCTTAATAATGCAGAAATGCGGGATAGTATATTTTGACTCCACGTTCTGGACATCACTAAGACACGTCATATGCCCGAGATCTTCATATTCGTGCATAAATTTATGATATTCAGTTTTGAGCACAGGGTCTCTTTCTAATTTTGACTCTAAGTTAAGAAGCCGACGAGTAGCCATCTGACTTGAATCACCGAGTTCTATACATTGCCGAAGTGGATACTTAACCACATATCTACCCGTATCATCGCGCCTATGCTCTTGGGCAAACAAATACTCTGCTCGCTCCTCATCTGGGTTACGCGAAGGCATACTAGAAGGTACATCTTCTATTTCCCAAAAATGCTGCATTACTTGCTCTAGATTCCCAGAAAATGCACAGAATGACACATCGCGAGCAGTACTGGTCGCGATTGACGCGGTACAGGAACCAAGTTCAGTTTGACCTACTAGGACGTATCCGAATATTGAGCTCATTGCAACAGGTAAACCGTGACCTCGTGGAAGAATCTTTTGACTGTCGTATATGTACGGAAACAGATCACCTGCTATCAACATGTCAATCGGCGCGGGTCTATAATATTCTGGGTCTGCTAACTTCAGATGTTGAAACTCGGTTATCACTTTATCAGGCAATGGCATTGTGGGCAAACACCCGACTATTTTAGGTACAATGACCGCATCAGTTGGCAGTATAGGACCAGGTTGGTGTCGCGGCTTGACCTTACAAGTGGTTAGCCCAAACTCCTTAACTAAATTTCCACCCAACCCGATAGGCTCAAAATTACATTTTCGTCGTGCCAGGTTTAAGCGTTTTGCACAGTCTTGAGTTATGTAGCTCGTCATAGCTCCGCTATCAATTAAAGCACGTACGGTGTGGTACTGGTCCCAACAATCTGCGACGTGTACAATAGCGGTGCCGAGCAAGACTGTCACATTAGCTGAGCACGTCAATGTGACTGCACTGGGATTCGAATTTGTAACAGAATCAATGTGCAGTGTGTGATGATGCTTTTTTTTGCAGACCGTACATCGTACCTTGGACGGACAGTCGTCGACCGAATGTTCGCGTAAACAATTTTCACACAACTTTAATTGTTTAATTTTATCGAGACGCTGTGCCGGTGTCAGGTCAATATAGTCGGTGCATCGATAAATAGAATGCATCTTTTTACAATACAAACACTCACTGGACTTCGTTGACGTAACAGTTTGGTTTGTACTTGTACTAACAGCTGATGATAAGGTCAGTCGCTGCGTCTTTTTTGACTTTGAAGTAGAGGGTTGACTGTCTCTCGTAGAATCACTAGTACAATCGGACATTTCAAGAACACGCACGTATTTATCCACAAATTTTATCAATTCCTCATAAGTAGGTATATCTGTATGTCCTAACGCCTTTTCCAATTCACGCCTCGTTATGGGGTCCAAGTTACGCAAAGCGATGTAAAATAACATAAAACCTGCAAGATCATTGACCTGTAACATCTGTAGGGCCCTAACGTTTTCTTGATATGTCTGTAAAAAATCGTTAAGTCCCGAGACAGATTCGTTTACTAATGGTTTAAAATTGAATAATTTATCAAGGTAATTAGTTGCTAATGCACGCTTATTTTCATATCGTTTTTCTAACGCGGACCATACAATCTTATAATTGTCTGAAGTGACTGGCATAGACTTCACGATAGTCAACGCGGACCCGCTTATCGCCGAGAGTAAATAATAAAATTTTTCAATGTTAGCAATTTGACTGTTATTATGTATTAAACTGAGAAATGTATCGCGAAATGTAGGCCAGTTTTCAAGTTTACTGTCAAACGGAAATAGTTCTAATTTTGGTAGCCTAGGCTTTACATAGTTATCCAACTTTTCCGACTTAAGATCCGTACTATAAAGACTGCTATAAACAGCGCTAACATGATAGTACATAGCATCAACGCTATCAAGTTCTTTATACGACGGCACATAAGTGGGATATAATTGCTTTTTTATTACTGTAATAGCACTGACACTATTTTCGAACTTTTCGCGCCACTTCGGTACGTCTTGATAACGCTCCCGAAATTCACTGGCGAACTCAGGTTTGTCATCAAGTTTTTTGGAAACATCGTATAAGGCCTGTATTCTCACGAAACACATTTCCTTCATTGTAATATGTGGCTGCGCCAACTTATAGTACTCATCACCTAATTTGATGTCTGGCATCTTGCAACAAAATTACGACAACGCTCACAATGTAAATAGGTAGGTTAGGGTTACCCACTAATGGCGGCCGGCCGGCGTCGGTAAATCAGTCGTAAATAATTTTGGAAAATGCAAACTTTTACTAACGCTGTTGTAATTGAAATATACGCTGGGTCAGGACTCAATGTGTATAGAAATAAGTTTAGAATATATTTTAATTCTGTGCGTTCGATAATAACAGAAATATAAATGGATTTCCCTACGTAGTAGATACGTGTGTGAGTAGCTGCCGCGTGCTTACACGAAATACGAAGTATAATTATTGAACTTTATATTGTAATACACTTAAATAAATAGATGTGTAGTTGCATTGACTACGTAACTGGTAAATCCTGGCTCGATTGATCAAAATGTTTACTCCGATAGCACCTGTTTGAACAATTTACTAGAAAAAAAATGGTGGCTTAACAAAACGAACTCACCAAAGTCTGGAATCACCTGGTTCCTGTCCCGGGACACAGTTTCTCTTATGCACAGCACCAGTTCCACTTTCACAGAATGTTTTAGATACCACTTACACGAAAATTCTTGGGAAATATCAATATTTTGTCAGGAGCCACGCGCGTATTTGATATGAACGGTCTGTGTTTTTGAAATGACAGTGGCGCCACCGCATACGGTGGCGCGCGGGTGAAGTTCCGGTCAAGCCACGGACAATAAAACTATACAGCTTCTGCTCAGTAATCTGTGGCTGGTCTTCCAAGTCTCCTCAACGTATACACCTCGCTTCCTTGCTTCTTCAACCCGGCTCGTCGCGTGGCTGATATTTTCAAATCCGCTCGTCGCGTGGCTGAATATCTTCAAATCCACTCGTCGCTTCGCTGAATATCTTCAAATTTGGCTCGAAGGTCCAATATTGGCAGTGAAGACAGGGGGGCAGGCAGGCCTCTTCAATAATGCTCGAAAATTCCAGATTATGGTTTAATGTTCGGTTATTACAATAATTTTGAGTATCACACGCGACGTAGTAGGTGCGCGCGGTCGGGCCATCGGAATTGTGCTCAGTAGCGCCGCGGGCGGACGTCTTTTGAGACTCTCGCTCGCAGCGTCGCAGTCGCCCATCGAATTTCAGACAAAACACGATAGATGGCGTTGCTTGTCCCAACACATGGTGTATAACATTGTTACGTGACGTTTGTTTGAAATTATTGTCAAGTTGCTAAGCTGTATGATATATTTTAATAAAGTCATTAGAATAGTCATGTTGCAGTAATAATGACCTATTGCAAAAAATGTTTCAATATTAAGATAGTTGTTATGTATTATAATGTTATGTGAGGTCGTCAAATTCTTCGTTTTTATTAGATGAGTGAAGTAATAGTAGATTATTAACCAAGGGGATAAAGCAGTGTCTTCTGTCGCGGATGACGATTTAAATCGCGAGGGATTTAAGTTCACCCAAGACTAAGACAGCTTTACCACCGAGGAAATACTCTACTTTTCGTACTACCATTTTTTTAAATTAACACAATAATAATATGAGATAAGCATTTATTAAAAATAATGACAATTAAAAGTAAAAGTTAACATTCGAAACATTGGTCCAATTATTGATAGAGAGAAGAACAGAGAAATACTACCAAACAAAAATGTAACATTTTTGTTTGGTAGTATTTCTCTGTTCTTGCTTCTGAGGAACTTGCGTTTCATTGTAAATAGTATACGTCGGAGATAGTGGTGGTGGTGCATCGTGAGTTACGGACGAAGATAAGATGCCGGAAGTTGATGGTTGTGGCTCTGATGTATTAAGTTTTATATTTTTGTTAATTTGACTGCTTAATATGGTTTTATTCGCCATTGAGCTTTCGTTATGACCCTCAGCTACTCTATCAGAGCTCTAACCACCGTGTCTTTTTATTGAAGTAATATCCGCCCCTGAATCCGCCAAGAAAGTCGCCGAAGTTCTTCTAAAGCAGTGACCGGTGTAGAGTTCAACATCTTTAAGTTTTAAATATTTAGCAATTTCCTTTGGCAAATTGCTAATTTTATTTTTGCCGATGGCTTGTCGAGTACATTTCCCATTCCGATAGTTTATAAAAAATCTATTGTTTTCCATGTTGGTGGGACGTAATGCTTGGTATTTATGAATGATTTTAGTATAATGTCCTTGTCAATGAATTACCGATTTTTCTTTGTCTTAGTTTCCTTTACATTAATCAGCAGTAACTCATTGGAATGATTTTCAGCGTCTTCCACCTTTAAGTTTACAAGTTCACATCCGCGGCAAGCACCATTGAGTCCAATAATTAAGGCCACCTATAACAAAGATAAAAAACAGGTAAATATATAGAATAATTACCATTACTAAGATACGAAATATTCATAGTTAAATCATTTACCACTTGCCCAAAAAAGTGATATTCTATGCCACAAAAAGCGAACATAACAATAGTCATTTTTAATCTGTTAAAAACAGGGAAAGAAAATTGTACTGAATTTCATTCATTCTCTAGGGGGAGAATAAAAAAAGAAAAAAAAATTCTTTATTTCGCAAAAAAGTGAACAAATAACACTAGTAACGCTAAGAGGTGTGTTACCAGATTTTTTTCAAAACTAGCGTAATTTGAACTCTGGTACTCAAAGTAAGATCTAACTTGTGTTATGAGTACCAGTGTTCCAACAAAAGTTATTACACAAAGGTACACAGGTGGAGGGATGTGATTTAAATTTGGAATACTCACCGAAATTTATATTGAACTACATCTGTGTTTACACCATTGAGTTTGTATATAAAGCATTATACATCTTTTTGAAAAAGGAATACGCATTTATTATGCAGTTATGATTATTAAATAAAATTACGAAAACCGACGAGGCCGTATGAGCTTGATGCCATTGCTTTTCCGACAAAAAAATATTAGGCTTTGAAAAATATTAGAATTTGCCGCGTTTTTGTTGTCTTCAAATACATAAACGTTAAGTTTATTTTAATTTATTTTTATAAATAAGTTAATGTTTTAAAAATACGTTACGATGTTAAATCAAAGCGACAGTGACAGTGAAATTTTTCTGGCCACAAAAGTAAGTATACATGATTTAACTATGAATATTTCGTATCTTAGTAATGGTAATTATTCTATATATTTACCTGTTTTTTATCTTTGTTATAGGTGGCCTTAATTTTTGGAGTCAATGGTGCTTGCCGCGGATGTGAACTTGTAAACTTAAAGGTAGAGTGCTTCATATTGCTCTAGAATCCGCACTACCGCACTGCGAAGTGAGAGCCAACGTGTTTGGCATGGATGCTGGATTTTATGGGGCTTTAGTGCAAGAAACTCTTGAAATTCCTTTAGTAAACCTGTTCGTTTCGGACTCGTACTGATATAATTGTATACAAAGTCAAAGTCAAAGTCAAACCATTTATTTCAAATAGGCACATAAGAGGCACTTTTGAACGTCAAAATTTACAAAAAAAATAGAATTGATTCTAGTTGCCCCTTCCAAAAGGTAGTTTCGTATGGAGAAGAATGGGCAAGAAACTCCACCGGTACTCTTTTAAAAATGTTTTACAATATTTTGTTTGATTACATTAATTATATGATTATATGTGAAGACGATGCACCTAGAATAAAATTACTATACCATAATAGGTAAAACGAATTAAAAACTAAGCAATGAAAAATAACTTAATTATTAGATAGATACGTGGTGTTCACATATTTACAAACATCATACAAGTATGTTTTTCTAAAAAAATAAGTCAGTGTGTGAGTATAGGTTATCACAGAATGTAAAATGAATATCATAAAAATAACAGATTTTACCATAAAAATAGCAACCAGTTTGATTTTGTCTAGACTCTAGATTGTCCTATGGAGCTGGACCAGCATGTTTCCAAGCATTCCTGTCCTGGATATAATCCTCTAACTTGTAATATGCTTGTTTACAAAGTGTACTTTTAATATGTGTTTTAAATTTTCTCTCATTTAATTTCAATATATCACAAGGTATTTTGTTGTAACATTTAACACAGTACCCCATAAAAGATGTATGTACTTTAGATAATCTGAAAAATGGTTGATCTATTTTATCTTTATTTCTAGTATTAAAATTATGTCTATCGCTTATCTTGTTAAAAATATGTAGATTTTTCCTTACATACATAATATTTTCATAAATGAATTGGCAAGGTACCGTCATAATATTAATCCTTTTAAATAGTTCCCTAAGAGATTCGCGGCGACGGAGATTATAAATTGCTCTGACAGCTCTCTTTTGCAAAATAAAGATGGACTCAATGTCAGCAGCCCGACCCCACAGTAAAATGCCATACGACATAATGCTGTGGAAGTAACTAAAATAAACCAAACGCGCGGTTTCTATATCTGTTAGCTGTCTTATCTTTCTAACAGCATAAGCGGCCGAGCTTAGCCGCCCCGCCAGAGAGGTTATATGTGGTCCCCATTGCAGTTTCTCGTCTATAGTGATTCCTAGGAAAACCGTTTGATTAATAAATTCCAGTTTTTCTCCGTTCAATATGATATCACATTCGCTACTTCTAACATTAGGTAATTTAAATCTAATACATTTGGTTTTTTTTTCATTTAATACCAAATTATTTACCGTAAACCAATCTTGGACCTGAAGAATAGAGTTATTCACTTCGTCAAGATTTTGTGATCGTCGATCTATTTTAAAGATCAATGATGTGTCATCAGCAAATAACACCATCTTCGGTTGATTTTGAAGTAATTGGGGTAAATCATTAATGTAAACTAAAAAGAGGAATGGACCCAATATCGAACCTTGAGGAACGCCCATTGCCATTTCAGACCCTAATGAGTTAACGCCGTTTATTTGAACTTTAACCTTTCTATCTTTTAGGTATGATCTTAGTAAATCAAGAGCTGCATTCCTAATCCCATAGTGCTCTAGTTTCAGCAAAAGTGTCTCATGGTTCACGCAATCGAACGCTTTAGAGAGGTCGCAAAAGATTCCAATGGCATCTTGTGCTTCCTCCCAGGCGTTAAAAATGTTCTTTATTAGGGTAACACCGGCGTCAGTGGTACAACGCCCTTTAGTGAAACCGTACTGCTGTTCATGAAAGATGGATTTTTTATTAAAGTGACGTAACATTTGATTGAGCATCAACTTTTCAAACACCTTACTGAGAACTGGCAGAATTGACACAGGCCTATAATTATTGGGTTCTTTACTATCTCCGGATTTGAACAAAGGAACTACTTTACTGTGTTTCATGAGATCCGGAAAGACTCCTTGATCCACACTGGTGTTAAATATAAAAGCTAAATAGGGCGCAATGGTTTCGATTATAGATCTACAGACTTTTACAGACATGCCCCAGAGATCTTCTGTTAATTTAATTTTAAGATCTTTAAAAGTTTTTATAACAGCCTGGGGGTTTGTATGTTGGAACCTAAATTCCAAAGGGCATACTTTTACATTCTTTCTAAGTAAGGCAGCCGAGAGCGCGGGTGAGGAATTTAAAGTTTCAGTAGTTTTAAGGGAAATATTAGCAAAAAAGTTTTCAAATTCCTGAGCTATTTCTACCTCTGAAGTGATGGGCCCATGTGCAGTTTCTAAATTTAATTCAGTATTACGCTGTTTTTTCCTACCTGTTTCATTATTTATTATTTGCCAGGTAGTTTTTATTTTATCATCAGCTGATTTTATTTTATTGCTAATATAAAGAGCTTTAGCTATTTTGCACACACTTTTAAAAGTTTTAGAATATTTTGCAACATATTGATGAAAGCTTGCATTATTCTTATGTTGCTTTAGGCCATAAAGTTCAAAAAGATTTTCCCTGCTTTTACGAATACCTGGAGTCGCCCAATCACTAAATACGAACTTTGTGTAAATACTTTTAGTCTTTAGTGGAAAAGTGTCATTAAATTGTGTGTTTAATAGTGAAAAGAACTCGGCGTAGAACTCATTTGGGTCACAAATATTATTAAATCTCTGAACACACAATGCACTGCACATGTACTGTACATCCCTTACAAGGCCTTCAGGTTCACGCGGTAATTTTGTGCATGCATAGGACGCGCATAATGCGAATGAGTGGCAAATGCATTTTACAACATACAAATGGGGAATATCTTCTAATAATCTGCTTGCTACAGAATTATGCTGACCCATCATAGCATTAGCTCCGTCGGCGGCAAATCCAACCAAATTGTCTTTATATGGAATATCATTATCTGTAAATAACTTTACTAGATGTTCGTAAAGTTTTTCGCCTGTCGCATCTTGAACGGGTATTAGTGCAAAGAACGCATCTTTAATTTTTTTGTTTCTATAATATCTAACAACAATGCATAAAAGCTTGACACATCCTCTGTCCGTACTTTCATCAATAAGCAGTGAGAATTTTCGAATTTTTAAATCTGCAATTAGGTTTTCTTTTTCAGTGTCTCCTGTAACAGATTTAATAACAGCTGTGGTTTTGGTGCGACTACACGCAAGTTCTTGTGCAGTGGGACTATCCTTACATGTTGTTTTTATGAGTTGAGGGAGGTGTTCCATGACATTCATTGAAAGGTTATGCTCAGCTACAAAAGACGCCAATAGAAGTTCACCTGTTTTTACATCATCAGCAATCGTACCTTTTTGAAAAAAAGCAGTGACTGGTTTTTGAATGGCAGAAGATACAGGAACTGAGTTTAGGTGTTTAGTTGTTTTCATATGTCGCACAAGATCATTTTTCCCCCACCACCGATTGCAAGGTCTGATAAACAAAATTTACAGTATGCGTAATCTTCTCCCTTTTTACTTTTTGTTAACCACGATTTAAAACTGCTTTCTTCCAGCCAAGTCTGATTAAAACGCTGCGTATTCCGTGACTGTTTCGCGAGCATATTAACAAGTTATTTACTTCACACTGAGAGTGATCAATTTTAATTTTCTTAGAATGCAGCACTCACTGAGTCACTGCACACACAAGTCACAACACAAAATCGACAAGAAAATCAAGAAATCTTAGCGCAAATACGACTCGCGATACTCGACTAGAACTAGAAGTTGAAACTCCAACCAAACAAATCGTTTCATTCTGCTCATTCCGTTCATTCATTTGTACTGAAGGGATTCCCCGAAACGCTATAAATGTTGCCAGGGACAACGATTTACACAGAACTCAGGGAAAAAATGTTGAAGGCAATAAATAAACACTAAATTATTATACACTAAAAAGAGATACATTTTCAATCATTTCATCATAGATTATGTGAGGAAGCGAAAATTACGAAAATCTGTATAAAAGTTATGTTAAATCTGTATTCTGTATTGGTGATGAAAAATCTGTATATATGGCAACCCTGTCTGCGACAAGCAATGATGTCTTAAACCGCCCGGCGGCCGGCGGCCGGCGTCCTCCCCGTCGCACATACGGCAAAATTACCACTTTAAGCGGTCAAAAATCAAAGATGTGAAATAATAATGTGCATTTATGTTTAGAAATGTTTCTGTCCTTTATGGTTACTTTGTGTTGAGTCTTGAGAAGGTTTCTAAGTACCTACCTACCATAAAGGTTTTTATAGCTAGAAATAAAATAGTATTAAAAATAAAATGTAGAATATTTTACTTAGTACACATTAATTTATAAATCATACATCAATTATGTAGTAAACAGTTATGTTGTTAATTACTATCACTGTCGTCATGATCATCCATTGTTTCTTCGTCATTATCATCCTTGTCTTCGATCGTTTCTACAAGTGGCACGTTCAACATTTCTAGCACCTCCTTAGGAAACGGTTTTCTTGTTTTATTATGGCTCCTCCTCTTGGATGCAATAATTGGATCAGAAGCTATTAGCATCCAGTGCACAATGTCTGTGTTAGTGTTGATTCTGGAGGTTTTTCTAGCATGGAAAAGTCGTAAACCTTTATATTCTTTTTGACTAGTTTCCAGCACATCTTCTGAAAACAACCCCACAGGCAAAGGTAGCTCCTTTATTATGTCTGCACCGTGTATTAATAGTTTGTGCACAGATGCACTCATTTTGTACCAATTATAACGTTCTATGCACATTTTTGCTGTTTTAATGCAGTAGTTTTTAAAACTAACGTAGTTCACGCTAAATCCACATGATAAAACACTCAGGATGTTGGCAAATCTTTCTATAATTTCAGGATCCAAACCTGTGATAGCCCCAGATTTTGTAGGCTCGGCAAAAAACTTCCTTGCCGTATTCCCATCGTTTGAGTTGCCCCCACCCTGCTTCGGTTGGTCTACCACTAATCCCATTTGCTGGTAAAACTTAGTGGTTATTTCTCCTTTTCTCTTTTTTACATTTTCTTTGGCTTCTCTGCCCCTCGCTTGTCACTGCCGTAATTCCTGTTTATAGGAAATATGTAACAAGTACTCGTAACATCTAAGGTATGAGTGCAGTACAGATATTCCAAACTTAAATGAATTTGTCGTAGGACATTTTTTCTGCAAAAGTAGGTCAAGGTTGTTGAGATCCTTGGGTGTAGCCTTGCACACATTGTGATGACGAAGTGTCTGTGAGTACGTTGCATGTCTTTCCGTCCATCATTGTACACACAGCATGATGTTTAAATGTGTAACATTTATCCCCAAGAGTAACCTCAGTAGGCTGCAACGTTGATATTTGTTCCTCTATTGCTTCGTAATGGAGTTTTACTCATTCCTTTGTTTCCTTTTCAATCTGCAGGCGAATGATGCGGTTATATCTCGACGAAGACGGACTTGGATTTTGCCAGAAAATCTGTTTTCCATTCGTTGTGACCTCTGACATTTGCAATGGAACTATTGTGTCTCCATACAATGAATTGTTGGCAAAACATTGTTTGTAAATGGAATGTCCACCACTCCCGTCAAGACCCCACTTGTAAAAGATTTCGATCGCTGAGTTTTTCTCGTGATCATGGTGTAACAGAAGTACCGGGTGTCTCACGGCAGAGTTAGGGTTTTGAAATGAAATAAAAGTCAATTTGCATATTTTTGTGAAAACATTTTTATTGAAAATTATTGAACTACAGTGCGGATTTTATTTTTTAAAGATTACATCTTCCAGATGTCTTCCATTTCGTAGCACGCACTCACGGAATCGATACATCGCATTTTGCATAACGCGCCTAAGCATAGCTGGATCGATGTCACGTATCTCTCGTTGGATATTTTGTTTTAGCTCAGCGATATTCCTCGGAGTATTGACATAAACTTTGCTCTTAAGGTACCCCCATAGGAAAAAGTCCATGGGGGTCAAATCGGGCGATCTCGGAGGCCACGCAATATCACCAAAGCGGGATATCAATTTCTGAGGAAACAATTCACGAAGTTGGTCCATAGTGGCTCTTGCAGTGTGGCAAGTGGCTCCATCCTGCTGAAACCACGTTCTTGAGCTGTAGGCTGGATGCTCTCGAAGTTGGGGTATAAAATAATTGGATATCATTTGCCGATACGCCTCACCAGAAACAGTTATCGCAGCACCCGTCGCATTTTCAAAAAAATACGGCCCGATTATTCCATTGACCGAAAGAGCACACCACACTGTCACTTTTGGGCTATGCAGCGGTCTTTGATGTTTTTGTCTGGGATTGACATCTGACCAAAAGCGACAATTTTGTTTGTTTACATATCCATTCAAATGGAAATGTGCTTCATCACTCCAAAACACAGTATTCAAAGTGCGAAATCGCTCTATGATTGTCTGGCAAAAACTTTTACGTAAATTGTAGTCATTTTCATTTATTTCCTGCACTGCTGGTGTTCCCATCATTCGTATTTCCGAAGTTTGTTTTCGGCATATCTACTAATAAGCCAGTTTCATTGCGAAACCTGGTCTGTATCTCAATTTTCCTATTCTTTTCCATTTCTTTTTCCTCGTCTGTTTTTCTCTCCCGATACTTTTTCACGGGCAATTTGTACGCTAAATGCAGAATGCTTTCGAAAAATCTTATTCTCGCATGTAAAATAGACAATCCGAATTCAGTAGCATCTTTTGAGAGTTCCCTTTTGTCCTCCAAATTATTAAACTCTAGAAGTTTTTCCACAAATATAGCAGCGACTCGTGGATGTTGTTCCAGTAGCTGCATTGCAAACTTTTCCGTCAACCATTGTCATTACAAATTGAGAATTAATTAAAAACTTTTTTCCGTCAATATCCACCTCAGTCGCAACCAAATTATCAACAGAATTTTTGACATAACTGATCTCTTCATTGGTTATCGCACAAGATACTAGACTAGGATGGATCTTGTCTGGCCAAGTAGGTAAAATCAACCAAAGCGAGACTTGCCACAATACTGTAGTAACAATGCATTCTACTCATACAGATGAGAATACACTCCTTAAAAAATTCTGGGAACTAGAATCTGAACCCAAGGGCGATTATGATAAGGTTTACTTGACTCCAGAAGAACAGAAGTGCGAAGATATATTTAAGGCCACGACTAAACGAGATGAATCTGGTCGCTATATTGTACATATGCCTTTCAAGTCAAGCGATCCTGCTTGTAAATATGGTAGATCGAAAGATATTGCTCTTAAACGCTCTTAAAAGCGATTTCTAAGGAATCCCGAGTTCAAAGCTCAGTATTCAGCTGTTATAAATGAGTATATAGCTCTTAACCATATGGATATAGTACAGGATAGAGACAAAGAAGGTTCTGTGTACTTACCTCATCATGCCGTCATCCGTAACGAAAAAAGTACAACGAAGTTGCGCATCGTATTTGATGCATCATGTGTAGGTAGCAACGGTGTATCTCTTAATCATGATTTGATGGTGGGCCCTCCTCTACAACCTGAGCTTCGTCATATTATCATGCGTTGGCGTTGTGAATAGGGAATGCAATCCGGACTATCCGTAATCCGAAAAATCCGGGTATCCGCACATTTTTACTAGACTTCCAAATCCGGATTTGAAAATCAAATCCGGATTTTTTGAATAATAAGTAATTGTAACAAAAAAATCGAAACGAGCGAGTTCGCTGTTCGCGCGTCTCGCGAGTGTCGAGTATATCGGCTCTGGGGGGGGAGCGAGCGGGGCGCGGGACGCGTGTCGAGCGTGTGTGAGGCTTCCTTGAGCGTTCCGTTCATTCGGCGACAACGACGAGCGAGAGAAACATCTTCGTGCCGTGTTCCGTGTCGCGACCCTCGCGCGAGTGATTTAAACCGACATGGCGCGTCGGCGATTTCGTACGTAAGTAGATAGAAGAACTATAAATTAATTATTATTATTCTGTAATTTTATCACAGAAAACCTTTATTCAATGCACAAGCACAGTTCATTCAAAATTATCAATAAGATGTACCTACGTACTTACTTAATGCAATTATTATTTACTTTTCCGTTTTGATGTTATTCGCGAGAAAGTAAGTGAGTCGATTAGCTTTGCTGTTGTTTGAGTAACAAATAGTTACGATGTGTTTTAGTGTCTAAATTCGTAAATTACGGTTGGTTATTAACATTTGGTTTTGAACATCTATTATTGCATAATAGATGTTCATTTGTTTCAGTATAAACTGACCATGCATTTCAAAGAATACTCCAAAAAATCTGGCGATTCATCTAGTGTATGGGCTCATTTCTTAAGATCCTCAAATGGCTCAGAAGCAAAATGTAAACTTTGTCAACGGATTTTTAAGATAAGAGGCAGTACATCAACCTTGCATAATCACCTTAAAAATTGTCATGCCATATATCGGACTTCTATTGCTGCTACGACAAGTAGCAGCAAAGATGATGAAATACCTATTATCAAAAGACAAAAAATGACTGATTATTACAAAAGTGAAGACTCGCTAGACTATGTTATTGCGAGAATGGTATCTTTAGATGGAATTGCTTTTAAGCTGTTTTGCACATCTGAGGACCTAAAAAAACTACTCCGTAAAGGAGGTTATACGAAATTGCCAAGTTCCCCAAATACAATCAAAAATATTGTAATGGGAGTTTATGAAGATGAAAAAAAGAGACTAAAGCAAGAAATATATCAATTAAAAAACCAAAAATTTGGTTTGACATTCGATGAGTGGACCTCTGTTAACAACCACCGCTACATAAATATGAATATACATAGCAGATCCTTTAAAAATGGGAGATTCTGTCACAACATGGGTTTGATTCGAATATATGGATCTATGCCAGCTGAACTGTGCATTTCTTTGATTCGGACTAGATTAGCTTTATTCGATCTCACCTTGGATGACTGTGATGTTCTTGGGATGACCACAGATGGAGCGAGTGTGATGTGCAAAGTAGGCCGTCTTTTACCTTTATTTCATCAAATATGTCTTGCTCACGGGATACATTTAGCTATCTGTGATGTGTTATATAACAAAAACTACCGTCATTTGCCGTCGCAGTCGGTTAACGATCTGCTTCCGTCATTAGCTGAAACACCAATATCTGTATATACAGATATTGGTGTTTCATCTGAAGACGAAGAAGAGTCAGTTACAGAAGGAGAGTTTATTATTGAAAGAGCTGGATCTGCTTCTCCCTTGAACTTAGACTTTCGAAGCACTTTAAAAAAAGTTAGGACAATAGTTAATCTTTTCAGAAATTCTCCGACTAAAAACGACTCTGTCTTACAAAAGTATGTCCAAAATGAATTTGGGAAAGAACTTGTACTGTTACTCGACTGTAAGACACGATGGAGTAGTATGGCGACGATGCTAGAAAGATTCATTAAATTAAAAACCTGTATTCAAAAGTCGTTATTGGATTTAAAAAGCGATATCAATTTCACTGATGAAGAGTTTAACTTAATCCAAGATCTGCAAATGTCTTTAGATATTGTTAAAGCGACAGTAGAAGCTTTGTGCAGAAGAGACGCTACTTTGATCACCGCTGATACTGCACTGAAACTGATGATCGAAAGTTTAGACAACAAAGATGGAACTCTGACAAAAAGTGTTTCTGACGCCTTGAAAAAGAGGATTAAAGAAAGACGCTTACATTGTGTCGCAGGAGCCATGTTTTATCTCCATAATCCTAATGAGTTTTCTAACTCACCCCCCGCCGATGAAGTATTTTATAAACCATCTAAGACAGAAATAGAAGAAGTAATTTGCAAAACTGTAGAAAGCCGTATTAATCCTATAGAAGTGTCTGTTGAATCACATGCAACTACGTCCAGAGAACAAGAGTCCTCCGATCAAGAAATGAGTTTTCGAGAGAGATTAGCATTTGAGCTAAATAAAATCGATAAGGCTGGAGAAGAAAATGTGCTCATAAGCAGAAAGCCTGAAACTGATATTCCCAGTTTAGTGCGAGTGGAGATGGCATTGTTTGAGGATAGCGGTTCACGAGGACGATACTTGGAGGCTGCTTTCAAGCATCTGCAGTGCATTCCGCCTACAAGCGTAGAATCAGAGCGTGTTTTTTCCGCAGCAGGAATCATGTGCAACCGAATTCGCAGCAGGTTAAGCGACAGCACTTTAGATGCCTTATTATTTTTGAGGTCACATTTTATGTCTCAAAAAATTGCATAATGTTTTTGCGTTGTTAAACTTTTTCTGCCTTATTTCAAAACAAAGTTTATCTTTAGAACCAGATTTAAACCAGTGAGCAATTTTTGAATTTCGAAATTTATTTCGACATCGTCGTTTCGTCTAAGTTCTAAATACAAAAACTGATTTTAAATCCGAGTCTATGTTGTCACTTTTTTATTAAGAACTTCAATCCAGTCGGAATAAAATTCGTAATTCAAAAATGGCTCACTGGTTTAAAGCTGGTTCTAAAGATGAACTTTGCTAAGGCAGATGGTGATTTAAGTGAAGTTAAATTGTTTTGTTACTTTTGTTTATGTTTAATAATTTGACAAGGAGTCTATTTATCTTTATTTTTGTTCTTCAGAGTTTCTTTTAATTTGTTCCTATTAATTATTTTAGTAACGTTACTCAGCACGCGAGTCATAGACTGATTATTTTTATTAAGAATACATAGCAATAACAATAACACCTTAATTAAGATATTCAATGATTTTATTTTGAATAATTCCAATTATCAAACAATATTAAAAATCATTTGATTTGATTTTCATGTGCTTTTATTTTAATCCATTTACACAAATATAAGAAACATCATAGTAACAAACTAACTATGCAAAGATTTGTTCATTTTCATGAAAAATCCGTAAAATCCGGATAATCCGGATTGGACCAAAAATCCGTTCTTAATAATCCGGATTTTAAAACAGAACGGATTTGCATTCCCTAGTTGTGAACCTGTCTGTCTGGTAGCGGACATTGTCAAGATGTACAGACAGATAAAGGTGTGCAATGATCACACAGATTTTCAGCGCATTTTATGGCGTGAGAATCCAAATGACGAAATTCAGGTGTTACGTCATTTGCGAGTAACGTTTGGAACCTCATCGGCGCCTTACCTAGCAGTAAGATCATTGCAGCAGTTAGCTCAGGACGAAGGCGCTGATTTTCCTTTAGCAAAGAACCGTGTTCTTTCAGGGTTCTATATGGATGACCTAATGACGGGATGTCAAACCATAGAGGAAGGAGTTAAAATATATAAGCAGACATCGGAGTTGCTTAAACGAGGAGGTTTTCAGCTCCAAAAGTGGGCTAGTAACAATGAAGAATTATTAAAATTGGTTGAAGACGGTGAACAAATATCACAAACACAAGGGAACATGGAACTAAAAACAGATGCAATTTCAAAAATATTAGGTTTAACGTGGGACAAAGACAATGACGAGTTCGTTTACACTATTCAGCTTAATGATCTGGATTTACCAGTGACAAAACGTAAGGTTATTTCGGACATAGCGCGACTATTCGATCCCCTTGGATGGTTAGCACCGACGATCATCACTGCGAAGGTGTTTATTCAACGAATATGGATGACTGGGATCGAATGGGATGCAGAACTACCTGCACCATTACTTACAGAGTGGCTTGAGTACCGGAAAAACCTTTGCAACCTTATTAAGTTTCGTCTGCCTCGTTGGATCAACTCTGGCCAGGAAAACAAGGCTCTAGAATTGCATGGCTTTTCAGATGCGTCCAATGTAGCATACGCCGCGGTGGTATACGTCCGCGTCATTGATAGAGACGGAAATATTCACACAACCTTGGTGACTTCAAAAACCAAGGTTGCTCCGGTTAAGCAGGTATCAATCCCGCGATTAGAGCTTTGTGGAGCTGTCTTACTAGCAAAGCTTCTTCAGGAAGTCGCTACAACTTTAGAAGTTCCCAAGCAGCACCTATATGCGTGGACTGACTCAACCATCGTATTGGCGTGGTTAAGCAGCCACCCTAGTCGGTGGAAAACGTTTATCGCAAACCGCGTTTCCGAAATACTTACCATTATGGATAGAAGTCAGTGGTCTCATGTATCGTCGCCGGAAAATCCAGCGGATTGCGCATCTCGGGGAGCAAGCCCTTCTGAGTGTAACGATATGCTACTTTGGAAAAGAGGCCCAGTATGGTTACAGAATGAAAAAATAGACTATAATAAAGGAAATATACAAGTAACTACGCTAGAAGAAAGAAAGATAAAAACAAAATGTCATGTAACTGCGATAGAATGTGATGATAGTGTATTTACTAGATTTTCTAAGTTCGGTAGGTTAATAAGAGTAATAAGTTACTGTAGAAGATTTTTACGAAGAAAGGAATCTGAATATAATAAAATAACTACTTGGCTAACTACGAAGAAATTAAATGAAGCTGTACTTACCTGTATCAAACTCTGTCAACTCCAGTCCTTTCGTGATGAAATAGAATCTGTGAAAAAAAAACCGTAAATTAAATAAACGTAGTAGACTTACCTCGTTGAGCCCTTTTCTTGACGATGATGGGATCCTAAGAGTTGGCGGTCGCTTGCACCGGGCTTCTATTGATGAAAATATGAAGCACCCCATCTTGATCCCTCATAAATCACACTTCACCAATCTTTTGATTGCGGAGGCTCACGAGAGAACTTTGCATGGCGGGGCGCAATTGATGCTCAATTACTTAAGATCCAAATACTGGATACTCAATGCAAGGACTCTCGTTAGGCAACACGTTCATAGGTGTGTAACTTGTGTTCGACATTCAAAACAAACACATCAACAAATGATGGGCCAATTACCGAAGGCTAGGGTGTCTGCTCAGAAGCCCTTCCAATGCAGTGGCGTTGACTACGCAGGTCCAATCAGCATCCGAACATCTAAAGGTCGTGGTCACCACTCCACTAAGGGTTATATATGCTTGTTTGTTTGCATGTCCACTCGGGCTATTCATCTAGAGGTTGTCAGCGACATGACTTCTCAGAGTTTTCTTGTGTCTTTTAAGCGCTTCGTAGCCAGACGTGGCCGAGTATTGGACTTGTGGAGTGATAATGGGACCACATTTGTTGGTAGCGCAAAGGAATTGCGACAGCTTTTCAATGCTGAAAGGTCTATGGTAGCTTCGGAAATAGCTGATTTCCTATCTATGAATGGTACGACTTGGCATTTCATACCTCCCCATGCTCCAAACTTTGGAGGATTGTGGGAGGCTGGTGTCAAGTCCACGAAGCACCATTTGAAAAGAATTATAGGCACCAGCACATCGACATTTGAAGAAATGAGAACTGTGCTGGCTCAAATTGAGGCCTGCCTTAACTCGAGGCCGATCTCTCAGCTTTCTAACAATCCAGAGGATTCGTGTCCTTTGACGCCTGGGCACTTTCTCGTAGGTGAACCTCTGGTAACTGTACCTGATGTAAATTATGAAAATTCATCCATTGGTAATCTGAAACGGTGGCATCTTACTCAAAAAATGCTTCAAAATTTCTGGCGTAGGTGGTCACTAGAGTATTTAACTCAATTGCAGCATCGATACAAATGGACAGATTGTAAGCCTGAACCTGAGATTGGAGACGTGGTTCTGGTTAAAGAGGATGGTCTTCCACCCGCTAGATGGCTATACGGAGTTATTACAAATAAACATCCAGGTTTGGACAACATTACTCGCGTTGTAACCATACGGTGTAAAAATAATGAGATTAAAAGACCCGTATCTAAATTAATTATTTTACCAGTGGACACTTAGTTATTTTTTACCATGTTATTGATGAAATAGATACTTAGGGACTGTTTTATTTATACAATGTAAACTGTTTGTGAATTTACTAGAATTAACTTATATTTTTTACTTTGTTTTATCGTTGTTTAATTTTAATTTACTTCTAGCATGAACTAGTATCGTAGATAATTATAAGGCCCTAGTTTTAGGTCATGGTGGACAGCCAAACCACCAATCATTAATTAAAGTTTATATTGTCATATTATGGTTGATGTACAAAGCCGTCCATGGTGGGCGGAATGTCTAATCTGTTTAAATGTGTTCTACATAATTATATAACATAAGAAAGTGAACATTTGTCATTAGCTTAGTACCGCTATTGGATAACAGATGGCGTTGTGTCGTGACGTCACTTTTGTGAATCGCGATGTTAAGATTTTCATTCGAAACATGACCATATGCGGTACTTTATGTAATAAATTGTCTTACTCTGGACACATTGTTTTATTTCTTTATGAGATATTTTTGGGACTTTGTACACGCGTAATGCATGTTTGGGTTCTTGTCGAACTGTGGTGGTAGTCTTATTTCCGGCATGGGGATGAAGAAGGGCGCCTTTTGGATTTCGTAAGTCTTTGCGAAGTCGCCGATTTGTTCCGATGTTGAGGGCACCGGTGACTTATTAGGAATGTTGACATGGGGTGTCTGGCAGTAGTGGACTTGTCCATAGGCATAACATCAGCAATATCAGCATACTCCGCATCGGTGTTAGTATTGATATAGCATTTTTCTCGGATATCTTGGATCAATAAGTTCCGGTAATATGCAATCCAAATAAAACGTAGTTAATTAATTTTCCATTACGTCTTTCCAGAACTTGTCTTTTACTATTATATCAATATTCACCCAGCCGTAGTCTAAAAAGGGTATCTTGTTTTTTAGGGTTCCGTACCTGTAAATGAAAAAAACGGAACCCTTATAGGATCACTTCGTTGTCCGTCTGTCTGTCTGTCTGTCAGTCTGTCAAGACCATTTTTCTCAGGAACGCGTGGAGGTATCAATTTGAAATTAATATCAAATACGTAAGTCTATGGTCCCTTGAAGCTCTAAAAAAATCAAGCTTCCAAGTCAACGCAATAAAAAAATACGGCGATATAAGCGACATTATTGCGACATATTTCGATACTCGCAAATAAATCAAAACCTATAGGGTACTTCCCGTTGACTTAGAATCATGAAATTTGGCAAAAAGCAAGGTCTGACAGCACAAGTATAGGAAAAAGTCCTAAAATTGTAAAATTGTAGTTTTATCACATAAATAAAAATGCGAATATCTCGCACATAATTCAAAACCTATAGGGTACTTCCCGTTGACCTAGAATCATGGAATTTGGACAGAGTCAAGGTCTTACAGCACAAGTAAAGGAAAAAGTCCGAAAATTGTTAATTTGAAGTTTTATCACATAAAAAATATTTTTTTTTTGCGATTACAAATTTAAATTTTCAGTTGGAAAATTGACCGTGGCGTATATCGATGTATGGGAGAACATGTTTTTCAACTACAATGTTAAGTTTGTTTTGGGGATATATTAGTCCTAACTACGGAACCCTTCATTATGCGTGGTCCGACACGCACTTGGCCGGTTTTTGGTTATGTGAAGCTGGCCCAGAATATGGTAATACCAATTTTGATTGGTATTAATAATAATCGTACCAGTTTTATAAAAGGGTATTTTTTTTAGCAACTGCTTCGATAAAACTTAGTTGGTGAGTTGCAACAGGGCATTTAATTTATGCTACCATGTTCTCCTCGACAAATATACGGTCAGGAGCAGCGCCTAAATATTGCAATTCGTCGTCAATGAATAAACTAATTATCTATTCTAGTGTCTTATGCAATTTACTGCATAAAGTCTGTAAAATAGTCTCTTTTTCAATATTTTCTCTTTCTTCTTTGCTTGTCTTGAAATTATTGATGAAATATTTGGTTTTTTTTTTTTTTAATGGAGAAAGAAAGAAAAATATTTTTAAGTACTTTATTTTTTTCACTAGCACAATTTTCACCATAATTAACATCTTCCCCTTGTTAAATAATAATGGATGGATAAAACATTACAACACACAATAGCACAATTAATAGATAACAAATTGTAAGCTCTCCACTGAGTTCCAGGTTGTTCAGTCTTTGCCTATCTGCGATGAGTTGGGTGTTGATGGTGGAGATGGTGTTCATCATGTCTCTCTGCGCTAACAGCATCTCTCGTTGTGTCTTCTGAATATCTAATAGGATAGTCATAACCATGCTGTTGTGATCGCCTGCTGCCTGGGAGGTGCTCAGAGGTGTGCCGCGGTGGTCTCTGGATTGTGGTACATCCTCATCTGAGTTTTCTTCTATGAGGGGGGCTGTGGGCTTCTTAGGTCTGGCCTTGGGTTTCTTGGTTGTGGGTTGTCCATCTTCTGATTGTCTGCGACCCGCTGCTCTGGTGATTATCCCTGCAGATGGTCCTGCAAGGCCGGTCACCCCCTGGTGTATAACGTCTTTTTTGGTTTTATGTAGGTAACTTAAGTAGGGCCTCTGAGATTTGGTCCTCATCGTCCAGCATGTAATCGGATTCCTCCATTGTTCCTATTCAGGGTCATTTTTTCTAAAGATAAGAGAGATAATAACAATCATAAAGAGATCAAAAGAAAATTACAAAAAAGTTGATCTTATCTACTTAGCAATCTTATCTAGCTATATTTTTCTTAAACTCTGCGACCCCTCTTCCTTCTGTGTGTGGATTCTTCTTCATCGTCCGACTCTGACTCGTCGTGGTGCCTGCGCCTAGACACTGGATATCCCAGTTCAGTTAGTTTTTTCTTTGTGTCCTCGGACAGATCCCCCAGTTCTACTGCTGCGGTTTTGCGCACATACTTGTCAATTAGTATTGTGTGCTAGGATGTGTGTGACTGCGAGATTTGAACATTTTCTCCTATAATCTTATTCACTTTAGCATACGCTATGGCGGCATAATAAAGGTCGGGGAAGTGTGCATGATGGAGCTCCTGATGTGCGTTTACATCGCGAACCCTGCTATATGCGAGCTTGGGATCCACGGCGGCGGCTGATGCCCACTTGCTCCTGAGATCGAGCGCCTGATCCAACACTGCTGGGATTTCTAATGCCCTGCAATGGGATTTGACGAACTGATCCATGTATTGCACGGCCTTTAGGGACGAGTATTCCCATACTATCTTGATCTGAATAAGGACTGCTCCCTCGGCTCCAGCTGTCTCCAATGTTAACACACGGTCTACTATTTCTTGACGTAGATCCTCCCTTCCTGTCACGATTTGTGTAAATCTGCTTGCCAAGGATAATATGCTGGCCCATGCCTCTGGAGCCACCAAACCTGAAACCTTGGCGGAGGCAAGGGCAGCCTTCCATCTCTTGGCGTAGGCAGGAGTGTTCTGCGTGGTGATCGGCTTGGCTAAGGTCATCAATGCCGCAAGAGTGGTGGCAAGAATGCCCTGATCTTTCGTCTCTATAGCGGCAGTGGATCCACGTTCGTCAGGAACACCTACCCGCGGACCGGAGATACAGGTTATTTGCACGGGAGCAAGGAAGGAGAGGAATACGGAAATAATCAAGTCATCGGAGTATCTGACATCTCCATCTATCGTCTCTCCTCCACTTGCATGACATTCTTTCCAGTTTGTGATGTATTGGTAAGATTTTGGTGTGCTCAGACTAAGGGTATGTCTGGGGGCAGGGACTGTGTAAACCATGACGATAGTGGTACGGAGTGTGATCAGATCTGAAAGCCTGGTCGCCTCTTATAGGTGGCCCATTGCATTTCTAATGATGCAACCTTCATTCTATTCGATTACTTTTCGATTCTGAGGAGATTTACAGCCGATATGCGACCAGATTTTATTATTTCTCTTTAGATCTTGGTAGCGCTTTGTCAATTCTTGACAACGATACCAAAAACACCGTTATTACTAAACACGTTTTTGCGTCAAAATGTATATAAATATAACCTATAATATATATATCATGCTCCGCGAATCCGCGATTGAAATCTTATAAAAATTTCATGTCAAAACTTCCTTTCGTAACTAAACGTGATGGTCATGGGACAGTGTTTTACTCGTTCCTTCCTCGTGATCTAACTTAGTAGTCAAACTGATTTGACCACGAGGAATTTTAACATTCTTCAAACTATCAAATTTATTAAAAAATAACACCCTGTGTACACCCGGTACATCCCTACTTTGAAATTATTGTCATTGGTCATTCTGGCTCTAGCCGTTTTAAATTTTTAAATTCATGCACCAACATGTTGTGATCATGTAGTAGGTACTCGTTGTAATTTTTTAACAATGTTTTTTTCTACATCTTGCATTACTGGCGTACTGAGAATGTTTTATTGACTTGTGCTTCTTCATCACACTTTAATAATTTAACTGATAAGTTGTTTGAAATGAGACCCCTAGTTACGGATACACAAATTTAGTCTTTTTTAAAATACACTTTGTATAACATTCTGCAAAGTGTTGTGGTGTATACTCCTAATAAAATTTCTACCTCAACCCCTAGCTCTTCTATAGTCTCATAAGACCAAATCTCAGAGGCACCATAAAAAATAGTCAGTCCAGCGGCGTCTGGTCTGGACATTTTGCAGGCCATCTAATCGTCCCGTTTGTACGAGTATCAATTCAGACATTGCATTAAGGTAAGCCCTGGAAATTCTACTATTGTGAGTATAGCACCGTCTTGTTCAAAAATTATATTATTTCGTTCCTCTTTCGGTAGAAGGTTTAATTAATTTTGTAAAAGATCTAATATTTCAATGTTTGGCCGTATTCAGAAGGCCAATTCTACTAATTAAAAAACGTTCAAATTCAAGTCGCAGTGCCGCAAAAGTTCCAAAATGTCACAAAAGGTATTCTACTAAACCAAAAAAGCAAGTTAAACGTGACGTTTACCAAGCGTTTACTGCAATGAGATTGCGACTAGACCGAAGAAAAATAATGTACTAGAACGGTATTCTGCTAAATTTTCGAATTGACTTTGTAAAAAATATTGGTATTCCACTAAAAATAAAAACGTCAAAACTGACGCAAGCATGAGCTTATTTGTTGACCGGACTGTGACTAATAATTTTAGCTTCTGCTAGTTAGATATCTATAAAATATATATAGCTGCATAGTTATTATATAAGCGTATGTATAAAACACAGGACAGACGTTTTGTGTATTTTTTGGTTTGTGAAGTGTTTGGATATTCTGGTATAGTTGGATAATTATTTAAAAGGAGTGGTTTTCGTTTGCGGCATGTTTGCGGTTACTTTATTTAACCCTGGCGCAACGTGCATGCAGCGGCGTCAGAAAGACGGAGAGAACGCCGCGCCGTCGTCGTCGCCTTGCAACGGATGCATTTTCCATGAGCGAACGAGAGTGTGTGAAGACCTACAGGTCCTCTAAGTCGCTCGTAGCAAATTTAATAACGGAGCTGACGCCGCACATCCCTTGGGAAAGGCGCAAAGTTGGACTCGATGCTCGCCAAGGTGAGTCTTAGTTACTGACAAGCAACAAGGCAGCTAGATTCCAAACATTACATTATCTACTTTTTCTAGGTACTGATAACCCTGGCGTTTTACGCCAGCGGGTCCTAGCAGACCTTGGTAGGGCAGCAGTAATCCCATTCAGTTTCCAAGTCGAGCGTCTGTAGGGCGGTCAAACAAGTGACCCTGGCCCTGAACCACCCACATGTATTTAGAAAGCATGTCTTTCCCTTTGACAAGGGGGGGCCGAGAAAAGGCTAGGAGTGGGTAAGTCTAAAGACTAGCGCGTATATTATATCTACATACGACGGAATACAATCAAGTTAGTTATCCGTCGACATCGCTTGCAACAACTTAACAAAACATCAATGTATTTCTTTACTATATCTATGTCATTTTAATGTTAAATAAATTCTCTAAATGATGCTTGAAACGGCCTTAAAATCCGTTGCGTAGTTTAAATGAACAACGCGGTCTGTAGTGTAATGAAGATGCACGGCAATATTGACAATACAATATTATACCTATTATCTGCATTTTAGATTCTATGCCAAATTTGGATTCCCGGGCGTGGTTGGCTGCATTGATGGTACTCTTGTCTGCATCATAAAACCATCAGAACGCGAAGAGTCCTATTACTGCCGGAAAGGCCACCCACTGAACGTGAGAAAGAGAACGTGAGGATAATAAGTGTTTAGATTGATGTAGCTACTTAGTACCTACTACCCAGTGGCTAAAATGGCGGGGTGCGACGCCTATTCTGTCAGGGCTATTACCTCCTCAAGTCAAAAATATTTAATTAGATAACAACTTAGCAAAATAAATATTGTAGGAAGTAGGCATGACACACGCGCACGCACCCCTTTCCGCGCCCTTCAGTCCGGCTGAAATCACGATCGCAAACGGCACAATTTTTGCACTGTTCTAAACACACAACTAAGTATTTTCAGCGTTTTGTATTGAGTGGACGATTATATTGGTTTTTTTTGTGCCGCAAAACTTTTATTTCATTGGATTCAACTTATAATAACAATTTTCAGATATGTGATGCAGAGATGAATAGGTATACTTGGCGTCGATCCATTTAGCCCCGGGAGTTCACACGACTCGACCTTTTGGAGGGTTGGAGGGATCACCTAGATTTAAGTTAGTCGGTAAAGAAATGGATAAATGATAACCATTGTGTACATACAAATAACTCGTTTCTGCTTACCCCATGGGAAAATGGCGTGAGTTTATGTATGTTTTCTTTGGTTACCAAATATATTGAGGTCGGCGTTCAATTTTGGATTCAGCTAAGTACCAGTAGTTGGATTCATATGATACGTATCTACGGACCGACTGCGCGTGACCTGCGTAGCTTAACTTTGATCGATGGACCTGTGCGGCTGTT
The DNA here is from genome assembly GCA_963921375.1 of Tiliacea citrago. Classification (NCBI taxonomy): domain Eukaryota; kingdom Metazoa; phylum Arthropoda; class Insecta; order Lepidoptera; family Noctuidae; genus Tiliacea; species Tiliacea citrago. The sequence continues at coordinate 28,691,373 of OY992780.1, forward strand.
ACTTAGCCTCCAGCCCCTCATAGGTATTGTTTAATAAATAAGATTTAATTTTTTTTTGTTATATGCATATTGTTTATTAATTAACAAAATAAAAGTGAAAAAAGAGCCGGTGGCGCATCGCTTGCGTGGAGCACGGCGCGGCAGCGTCAACAAAGCCCTGAAAGGAAACACAATTTAGTTTTTTATTATTACATATTATTTATTAAATAAGATTGCTTTATATAAAACTCAGCGTTTTATTTACAAAACAACAAATGGTAGGGATTTTTCAGCAAGCATATTCAGAACGACATAATTATTCGTTCCTTGAATATGCTTGCTGAAAAATCGTAACGTAGTATATATTATATATATATCCAATTCTCGACTTCCACGCGAACGAAGTCGCGGGCAGCTAGTTAGTAATACGTTCACAAATTACATTTACATACCTTTGCCATTATTGGATACTACTCGGCAGTTCTGATGCTGCTGTTGCTTGAATTCTAAAAACAATCAATTTCTTCAAATGAAATCCTATTGCGAGTATGATTGTCTGATTTATTATTATTCGCCTAAACACACTTGCGTTACGTCGTCGCAGCCGAAGAGTTTCCTCATAGAGGCCGGCAAAACGGTTTGCAGCCCCTGCTATTTCCTCCATCGCAGAGGCATACCTAAAAAACAAACACATAATTATAGTACTTATTATTTTAGTTTTGTGATGTTAAACCTCACCGTCACGCCTACTGCGAGGCAGATAGATATAGATCTATCTGTCCCGCAGTAGGCGTGACAGTAGGCAGGTATCCGGCATCCTGCTGCACAGTGGTAATCCCATCATATCCACCACTACCATCAGTTGCCTTCTCGAAGGACTAGTCAAATAAGTATATCATACAATAATTGCCTGTACTTCTAAAGCTGGGTATCCATTTGCGCAGCCTCGTGACGAGCTGCCTCATCCTGAGCGTGCCGCGGGCTGCGGAAAGTACATGCGTCTCCACTTGAGCACACATAATATCGTATCGAGCGGCAAGCCTCAACCCGAGCCACGATTTTCTCAATTCCTCATTAACCACCATGGTTGACGCACGTAAAGTCGCTGCAGCATTAGTAATAATTAGTCACTACAAAAGGAAGCAACATAAGAAACGGAAACATCGATGGTGGACTAAGGAAATATATCGTCAGCGAAATGTTCATGCAATAAAATTGTTGTCAGATATGACCTTTGAAGGCGTAGAAGAAACTATTAAAAATTTTACCAGAATGAACTCTGATACCTTTGAAGATCTATGTATCAAGCTTGAACCAATAATTGGAAAAAAAGATACATCGTTTCGCAAAGCAATCACAACAAAAGAACCACTGGCCATTACCCTGAGGTTTTTAGCAAGTGGTGATTCGTTTGTTAGTTTGCAATACCTTTTTAGAGTGTCAAAGCAATCTATTTCAAAAATTGTTCGCGAAACATGTGATGCCTTGGTAAAAGTGCTCAAAGAATATGTTCAGGTATGTTAAAAATGCTTTATTAATCAAAATTTTAGTAAAGTACAAAGTTACAATAATGACAGAGTAGTAAATTGTTCAGTATTTCCAGTAGAATCTTGTGAGTTCACAGAAGTTTGCCCATATTGTTGGGAATTTTGTGCGTTCGCAGAAGTTTGGCCGTATTGTTGCGTGTAGTATCCTTGTTGTCGTGTACCTGGTAACATCCCGGTATCAGCTTGAAATAAGATATCCATCATAGCTCTTTTAACGTGTGCTAAAGTAATTGGATCATATTTTCTAAGTTCTGCAGTAATATGTTTACCAAACGTATCATAACTATCATCTGTATAATTTAACACTTCCATAGCTTTATCTAGATCTATATTATCTTCACAAGCATCAGGCAATTTTCTTTTATTTGATCTTGAAGTTTCGGGCTGCGTCTGTTGTTGATCATCGCGGGGCAAAGATGATCGCTCGGAAGAAGCAGTTTCACGCATCGATTCATTTTCTTCGAATAATTCTTCATTCTGTAAATTAAAGTAGATAAAATCATCAAATAATGTTTTAGCAGTACGATAGCCTAATAGTAAAATATGTGACATAATTTTCAGATACCATCATCAGAAGAAGAATGGTTAAAAGTAGCACAAGATTTTGAAAACCAGTGGCATTTTCCTCATTGTGTGGGGGCCCTCGATGGCAAACATATTATTCTTCAATCACCAATTAATAGTTACGGAGAATACATAAATTATAAAAAAAATCCCAGCATCGTATTGCTTGGCTTGGTGGATGCTAATTATAATTTTATGTATGTAGACGTTGGATGTCAAGGACGCATATCCGATGGTGGAGTCTTTAAAAACAGTGCATTGTATAAATCATTGGAAAATAATGAATTAAAGTTACCAGCACCCTGTATATTACAGACACCATATTTGATTAAAGTGCCCTATGTTATATTAGCTGACAAGGCATTTGCTTTAAACAATTATACTATGAAACCGTTTGAAGGAACCCCAGACAATGGTTCTCCGGAAAGAATATTCAATTACCGTCTATCTAGAGCACGAAGGGTAGTAGAAAATGCTTTTGGCATCATGAGTTCTGTATTTAGAGTGTTAAGAAAACCAATGTTATTGGAACCAGAAATTGCTACGAAAGTGGTACTGGCTACTGTTTATTTGCATAACTTTTTACGAAAAACAAGGGCAAATATTTATACACCACCAGGAAGTTTGGACTCTGAAATCGATGGAAATTTCGTACAAGGGTCGTGGAGGAATGAACCAGATTCGACTTCTTTTGTGCCTTTACGTGCAATTCCTCGAAGGTCTGCAAATGACGCAAAAGCAATTCGGTCACACTTGGCTACACACTTCGTTACAAATGGACAAATAACATGGCAACATAGATATTAAATATAAAATATAATTCCGTAAATATGTTTCCGCCTTTAGCCCAAAGCTTACTGACCCCAGATACTTACAGAAGGCGACGGTTCTGAATTTGTTGTGTCTCTTGCTGCAGAAGGCGACGATGTGTCGATAGACATTGAGTTTTGAGTCTCACGGGGAGAGAACTTGTCACCCAAAAAGTAAAAGTGCTCATAAGCGAACCATTTCGATATATACACCTCATTACGACCTAGAATAAAAATATTTTTTAGAGGTACACTACACTACACACGTGAGTAAAATGAGTATAAAATAAATGACAAGCAATATAGGTACAACTAATTTTCAAAAACCAATGAATTTTTACCTGATCCCGTGACGAGACTTTTTTTATGCCGAGATTTTTCCCACCGAAAAGATCCACAAAGCGAAGTAATTTTTTTTTTACTTCGGAAATGGGTAGTTTCATTTCCTTGCTTATTATTTTCCAAGAATCTTCTTTCAATTGTTTATTATAATGATGCGGTGAAGTTGGATCCCACAAATGTCGGTGGTTTTCATATAACTTAATTAATTCGATACATTTCTCATTATCCATTTTGCTGCGTGCCGAGCACACGTACGTCCGTCTCCACTGAACGCACGCCTCACACTGAGGCGTCTTTGAGCATGGCCATTTACCGACACGATTTGGCTCACTGCGCGGCCGCCTCGTTTGGTTCAAGTCGCGGCAAGCCTCGACTCGCGGCACGGTCTCCACTAGATCTGCCTCGGGTCGAGGCAACCGCTCGGCCCGAGGCTGCCTCAAATGGATACCCAGCTTTAGAGTTGTTATGTTCAATATGTGAAGACCACCAAAAAAACTACATATAACTTATCAACAGTTTTTACTAGAGCATCCAGTGGGTTCTGGCTGAATCATCATCATCATTTCAGCCTTAATCATCATCATCATTTCAGCCGAAAGACGTGCACTGCTGAACATAGGCCTTCCCCAAAGGAGGGGCGGGGTTGCCATAATCGCCACTTACGACACTTTGTCGCCTTTTACGACACCCACGGGAAGAAATGGGATGGTGCTATTCTTTACGTCTGGCACCACACGAAATGCCTGGCTGGTAGAGGCGAACTGCATCCTCCCACGATGCTGAGCAGGCGCTCTTCGAGGGGGAACCACGAAATTTGGGGTGCTGGCCCACCACTCCTTGTTCGATCCTCCTTTATTTGCCTCAGTTATGCCTTCGTCCGGCTTTTGTACAGGTTGTCGTACTGCAAACAAAAATGATGATGTATTTGTTGTTTTCCGACTCTCATGCGAGCACAGCTAGTGGTTACAATAAGTTACCTTCTTCCACTCCGGCCCAGATTTGGACAGTCCACCGGCATCAGCATTCAAAATATCGGCGCTATGTCTCCAGAGCCTCTTGCACAGGGCATTTCCTCCCTGCCTCTCACCTTGCCCAACGCCAATGATTGGTGCTCCTCCAGAAAATCTAGAATCAGCTCCAATTGGCGAGGCGTCACGTGGCGGGCCATAGGTAATATTATTAAAATCAGAAAAAAATATAATGTTGTGTTTTGTGTTATTCACACTTTCGCGCGGATATGACAGAGTTGCTCGTAAATAATCGTTTATTACCCACAACCACGATAAAAATACTCACTTTTTACTTGACTATGGTAAGCATAATTTCATCTGTTCCGTCATAAGTCTAAAACCAAACCAAAGGAGTGGGTAGGTAGACCTCAATGATCCCAAAATAATTGAAAAAAAAACTTCAGGTACCTTAACAAAAAAAAAAGGTTCTAGTTTTCAACTTTCTCATTCCTTAACATTCGATATAAACTCAATCAAATTTATCCCAATCAGAAACGATTTGATTACCGGTCGTCGATTATTAGATCGGATGTACTCTATAAATAGAGCGCATCTGATAAATTATAAGTCCGATTCTGTCTGTGTGTATGTTTATTTATAAATTCAGTCGTTCTTGCTTCTCCTAGTTTGAGCGTGTGGCCTAACAACTCAACTCGCTCGCTTGCTCGGTCGCTTAAAGGAGCAGATGGAACACAAGGGTGAAAATACCATCAGACAGTCGGATGGACAATAAAATCGAAAACAGCGTAAGTGCCGTTTCTGACTGAAGTACGATCTGCCTATCGGATTGGACGTGTATCAATGTATCGGTTTAATACAAATGTAATAATATTTATTATTCCGTCTTTAATAGCTATAACCGTACCGTACCTAGTGTCACAAGTTCAATAACTGAATTTACCCGCACATCGGGAAATTATTCACCAAATGGCAACTCTGATTTTGACACAATTGACATTCATTCTGACATACAGTATTGAAAAACATTGCGATGGCTAGGTCCAATAGTCCAGAAAATCAATGTAGTTTTATAAATAAAATGGAATAAATCTTTTAGAATACTTTCTGACAAAATTAAATTATATAAAATTGAATTATAGTTTGACATTCGTAAAAATAAATAATGACGTCTCTTTTTGACATCTTAATCATTCGCATAGCGCATGCGCGTCGCGATTACCAATACGTTCCATGTTAGCTTTTTAGCCGATTATTTATTTGAATGATTTTGTATTCTCAAAGATATAAAATAACAAACGGGAAACGAAAATACTATGAGTATGCACTTAATCAAGCAAACCAATAAAGACATTAAAACGATCTGAAAATAAGGTTGCTAAAAATTAAAGTATCACTAATTATCACAATATCGTCTGCGTAAATTGAATCAACATGAAAATATGTTTATACAAAGTTGACCGCTATGTGAACAAACCTAATTTTAAGGTTAGCAGAATACCATTTTTTGGTCTGTTCACAATGTCATCGCATTCCGGTCTCATGTTTTTCATATTGCACGTTAATTAGTAGAATTGACCTTCAGATGTCCTTCGTAAACGTGCACCAAATCAGCCATATTGCTTCTGATTTTCGCGAACAAGGAATGGATTAAGACGGGACCAATAATGATTGTTACGCCTATTATCCATTCCATTATTACTGAAATTTGTTTCATCAGACCATACAATGTAGTCGAAGAAATTTTGGTTGTGGGCTATTTCTGTTTGAATATTCAGACTACTCTAATTTTCTTAGACGATCTCCGGGATATAGTTTCTGCACCAATCGTCCATCCATTGTAACATTACGATTAGCCAGAGGGCCAGTCGTAGGTCACAAGTTAGTGGAAATACAAAAAAATACACAAAAAGGAAGTCTTCGGCGGTTTGGGCTCGGGAATACAGGAACGGGATCAGGTTTATCAGCCGGTATCTAGACTGGAACAGGACGGGGCTGCAGCGTTTAGAGTTGAATGGGCACAGGAGGAGGCAATCTTGTTCAGGGGTGGAAAATGATCTGATGTAAGTCCAAATTTGATGACTGGAAGCTAGCTATGATGGGGGTTTGAGACACGCCGCCGTTGAAGGAGAGTGGGGGCACTGCCTCACGCTCAGGAGGAGAATTCTGGCCTCGCCATGAATGAGGGAGAGCTCAGTAGACAGCCAAGATCAGCTGCGAACACTGGAACAGCAGCCGGTGTGCTGCAGACATCACAGGCCTCCCAGAGGCGCAGGCGAGAGGAGGCAGCGATCAGAGAGGAGTATAGGGACTTCAATCACACACAGTTAAACATTTAAACTATTTGTATTTGGCTTCACAAACTATTCGTAAAATTAGTGATTTTATATATTTATTTAAAGCAAAGATATTTCAAATAGAACACAGACTCCTCTAAAGTAATTAGCACTGAAGTTAAACTGAGATATGATTCGAGATCGAAGATAAACGGCAGTACCTAACCGAAGTTGGTCTAAAACACTGACTAAACCTTTGTCAGATCTGATGACCGCTTTTATAGATTCTGGGCTGTCGTTCTAGAAACTTCCAAACGATCCGACAATTTAAAAATTACTTCTTGTTTGATTGTCGGCCAGGATAAAAAAAACGGCTTACAATGAGAACCTAGCCTTAAAACACTAATTATGTAGTGTAGAGACGGTCAAAGCAAGCAAGCTATAAAGTTTAGTAAATAAAACAGACAGGTGACAATTTATAATGAAATATGTCAGTCACAATATCCTAAGATTGTTTTCATTATCATAATGAATACTATAAAATACAGTATTTGTAGGCAAAAAAATCGGTTGTCTGTAAAGTCGGTGTACTGACGATAGTTGAACGTGACAACGTCATAAGCCTTAAATGGAACGCCTCAGAGCGAGGTAACGCCGCATGAGAGGTAACGCCGCATGAGTCATGTTTTTTCGTGCGTGCAGCCGGCTCCATCGAATTATAAGACGTTGTCACGTCAAAACAGTTAAAAGTGACTAAAGGTTCTGTTTTTCAGCGTTAATAGTGTTCCAAGAATATGTAAAGAGTAAATAGGTGAATGTTATAATATGATTTCGTGTTTGAAAACAAAGAATAGATTTATCAAGAATTGTTGGACCATCAGCCATTTAAAAGGTAAATATAGATATAAATATAATAAAGATGTGGCTTTGAATAGCAAAATACCACACCATCACGAAAACAATTGTATTTGAAGAACAAACAATTACACATATATTACAAATAAATGGAACATAAGGAGTTATAAAAATGTGCAACCAACATAGTTCTCCACAGATGCGATGTGAGTGCATGAAATAAAATACACACAAATTACAGCAACTGCTAAGAAACGTCGTGATGGCGTTGTGGTTAACGCCTCACCGCTCATATACGATGTTGTGGGTGTTTCAGATAGTGTTGATTTTAATAAAACTTTAATTGCAGCTATATTTGTTTAATTTTTAGTTTTACATGGATAGGTACTTTCGAAATAAATTAGATTTGCTAAACAACGTTTGGTTGAGCTCTGCGTGTGGCCACACGAAGACGATTGATCTCGCTCGCTGCTCGCGGTGATGGCGGGCACGCAACGTAGTGTGTGTCGCCGGCGGCGGTTCACGTGTGTGTGCGTTGTAACAAATCTACTAGCCTACTAAAATAAAAAGAGTAAAGAAGTCATGTAGATTATATAATTTAGAAGTATGTTAAAAAAAATACTATAATGATTAAATAAGATACCAAACCTACCTACCTAGCACACTCTCAGAAAGAAGGAGGAGGGAGGTTATATAATTAATAACTTGAAACGGTGTCAGGCCTCGTCAGCTCTGAGGCGTGAAGGTTCGCTTCCCAGTTTAAACGTGAGGATCACAAAAGGCGTCAGGCCAGGTTAGACGTCAGGCGTCGTCAGACGCATATTTTAAAGTATGCTTAGTCTAAAGTCTCGCTCGCGTACCACCGATGTCCGTTACGTGTCTGAGATACGTACACGCAGTAATGAATTGTAATCTTCCCTTCAAACTTTACACAGGGTTAGGACTGTCAACGTAACGATTTATCTACATTGTAGATTATTGGCGTATTTATAAGATTTCAATTCATTTTGCAGAGTAATTAGTTTTTTTTTTAAGTCACTTATATATAATCAGCCTTAAGAATTTTGATTCAAGAACATTAATGGCTGGACTTTTCGGGTCCCCAGCCTCGTTCTCCTGTCATGTAGTAATAATCCACAGGAGGAAAATAATCTTTCACGAGGGACACTCGTAGCCATTGCATTCAACTTGGTGAGTGCCAGAGCACACAAATGCGGGTACACATCTTTCCGCTTTTTCCACCACTCTAGTGGTGATATATTCTCACAATACAATACTCTCGGCAATACTCGTACAACTTTATCATCCAAATATCTTTGTACTTCTAAAATCGCTCGAGAAGTAGCTGTGCCCATGGGTTGAATATTTTTCATTTTTTCGGCATAGTGCTGCCATACTAAATTAATTTGAGGCTAAGGTGAAGGATAAGCTTCTTGATCAGATAGCTGCTGCTCTTCATTTTGAATTTGGGGATTATTTGGATCCTCTTTATTTATAATAGTTGTAATTAATTCTATAATTCATTGTTTTGCATCATGTCAGCTACATATTGATCTTCAAAATACAGTTTGAATCTCGGATCCAGGAACATACAGGTAGTAAATGTGCCGCTTTTATCTAAATTTACAAATCTATATTTTATAGCGGCCAGCAAGTCTTGTTTTAAGTTTTAAGCGGTGTCGAAGTATGCACTACTGTTAATATTTTCTAAAGATTTGACTAACCCCGTCGTTATAGGTTGCTTCCTGTGACATATTTTTGAGCACTTACTTCCCTTGTAACTTCTTCACAGGGTTTTAAAATGTTGCAAATGTGTTCACATAGTTCCCAATCAACTGCAGTTAAGATTAAAGTATTGGCGTTTAAATTAGAAAGCGCACTATTTACCTCTTCTTTTAATTCTACAAACCTCTGCAACATGTAGAAAGTAGAATTCCACCTCGTGCTGACACATTGCAAAGGTCTTTGAATAGTTATGTGAAGAGTCGACTAACCGCTTGGCGATATCTTGAAAAACTAAGTGGGCACTTGGACCCCATGGCCCTAGTGTTACAACCCCAAACGGCTCGAACATATAACTCCCAATAAGATTGGAATATTATCGCTGTTTGAGGTTTTCTGCACTTGCAGCAGCCGCCCCAGCACAGCTCGCCGTGCTAGAAAGGTGGGATGGCGCAAGGGTGTCGACCTATGTTGCATCCCACACCAAAGGCCGACCTAACTTCCAAGGCATTATGGTCATTCCGGCTGGTCTCTTCCCACCGTCGCGTGCTTCGCCATTAGGTTCTAAAACAGCTGGCACCCCGACGGTGACAAGAGCACGACGGATGATGTCATTAATGCTGGCGTGACGTGCTATCCGGCCTGCGCTCTTACTGCAAGATAGCCCATGATGTCCAAGGCAGTCGACAGCTTCTCCGCACTGGCAGCGATGCAAGGCGCGCCCAGACGCAGGCAGGTAGCGACACGGAAGGTGGTGTCACCCACCATAGTGCCTGTGTTGGGTGACGGTAGTGCTTGAATAAATAAATAAATAAAAGTTTATTTAGGTAAAAAGGTAAAATACTAAATACAAAGTTGCTTAAATCTACGTAAGCCAGAGGCCCGACTCCCACTCACCCACAGCCAGCAGGTGGGCACGCTCAGCAGTATTGGTGGACGTATTGATAAGATTATGCCGTACCACCAACCTGCAGAGCGGCTCATCCCACTGTCTCTGGTAAAAGATGGGTTTGCGGGCCGATCTGTATCCGGGCATGCCGCTTTCCAGACGTTCACGGCATCGGTCAAGCACGGCACTTCTGAGTCAACCAGGGAGGGAGCTAAAATTTTCCGGGTAATTTTTTCAGTTCTGTGGACAGAGGACAGGAACGTAAGGACAGGAACGTAGTAGAGGGAGGCACAGTGAGGCTAGAGAAAAGGTGGATCGCATATTTTAAAAGTTGGAATAGGTGCAACCTAGTCTCATTAAATACCTAGTCCCTGGATCTGTTCTAGTATATACGCTTCAGCCCTATTTTTTTTCCACATCATCTGATTTCTGTTCTTTCCAGAATTAAATTTCAAATTCAGTGCTCGAAATGCCAGAAATATTCGTTTAAAAACCTCTTCGATGAATTCTGAGAGCGTGTCAATAATTTTTTTAAATGTAAGTTATGATACAATTATTCAGTAAACAATCATAATTATCTATAAAATACAATATTTGAGCTAACATATTTATAAAAATAATTTTAATTATATAAATCAAAAGTAACCTTCATAGACTAAGCCAGCAAGAAACTATGAGAGAAAATTAGAAGAAAAAGTAATGATAGCAGTCAGAGTCATAAGTCAGATGGGAACTACCCACGCCCCTTTTCACATGATATTTTGCAGATTTCACAGCTGCTTCATGGAGTCCGCCGAAATTAGGAGAATATGCAGGTGAGAATTTAAATTTAATGACTTCCTCTGCAAAGGCTCTGACACAGAGGTTCAGCTAGATTCCACAAAAAATCCTATTTGACGATGAGCCCTGACAAAGTTGGAGCCATTATCACATCAATTTTCTCGGAGTTTCGTTTCCTAATGTAATGCTAGAATAAAAGCCTCTGTACTGGGGTTACCAACTACACTCGCGAGCAATAAACTGGAATCACTTTATCGTGCGTTGCTCAAGACAATTTTGTATAATGAACGGTGGATTGTGGTATATCACCTGAAAGGTAATTTTGTTAGCTTTCAAATGATATATCAAAAAGATTTTCTTACATTTTCTACCTAAATTTAGAGAATTATTACAATAGGTCGAAACGTCTAAATTAATAGGAAGTAATATGTAAAGATAATTTATTTATTTACAATTTATGTTATTTACCCCTTAATATTTTGTGTTACCCCCCTGGCCCTAATGACTGCCTGTAAACGGTTTTTCATTGACCGAATGAGTTTCCTGATGGAATCCTGTGGGATTTTCTGCCACTCTTCGACTAAAGCAGTTTTAAGGTCTTCTATTGACGCCGGAGCTGGACATTTTCCTCGTACCCGCCTTTCCAGCTCGTCCCATATGGATTAGGATGACGGCTTGAGCGGCTTCTATAGGTGTGGTTTTCAGGCGCTTTTAGGTATTCCGCTGTATTTTTCATGAACTGGGATCCTAGGATTTGATTGACACAACAGCAAGTGGCCTTTATTCTACCCATCGATATTTTTTGAGCAATCTTTTAGTCTGGACTGATATTTGCTACGAGAGGGACAAGCGTGTCACACAATAGAAATGGTAAGTTATTTGTTGCTAGAAGAGATGCTAATTTTATTTCAGCCCTTTTTGTCATTCTATCTTATTCAGAAAATTGCAATGCTTCTCTAATCGGTAGTGTCGTTCGAATAGCAGTTATGATGTTTTTTATGTGTTTCAGTCTCAGCATGCCTGCACAAGTGAGGTTTGTGATTATGTAAAATGACCTGGCTGTATTTGCATTTGGCCATCTAAATGCCCTTTTTGTAGTCTGTTGTCAGCCAGTGTTTAAATTCCGTAATGGTTCACCATTTGTCGCTAAATGAATATATTTTAGTTTTAGATGGTTCTCCTGTGCTACTAGAACAAGACGCAGCACGTTCGTGGTTGCTAGCAAGGTTAGTTTCAGAATTATTATCTGACGATTCATTTTCGTTCTTTTTTATTGAAGAAATTGAAGCTTGATTATATTTTTGTATAATTCCTGATGATACATTATTTTTTGTTTTCTTTAAAACTACTTTAGTTTCAGATGAATTGTAAGATGTATGAAAGGCTTCGTCATCTTCTTTTCCTTCAAAGTGAACTGTACCTGGTAAGATGAATTTGTCCATTTCCTGGGTAAAAAAGCAAACATGCTATGCAACAAAAACCATCCCGGTTAGTAACCATGACACCATAAATAAAAGACTGGACCACACTAAATCATATTTTTATGTAGGTACCTAATCATTTTTCTTTAATCTTATCGAAACCTCTCTTTCTGACATGACATATGTCTGAGACACAGTGTATGCACTGAAAGAGCGAGCACAGTAAATTAAAATTCTGATTGCTGATTGGTCATGAGTTTTTAATTATTAAACTTATATATTAAAACCATCAAACAGCTAAACAAGAAGTCTTATACAAACGTTTGACGATTCCTTTTCTTTGTTTTTTGAAGAAGTTGAAGCTAGAGCAGATTTTTCTACTATACCAGAAGATATATTATTTTTTATTTTCTTTGAAGCTACTTTAGTTTTAGACAAATCAAGGTCAAGATCTTCGTCATCTCCTTTGTTTTCAAGGTCAATTCTACGTTTTTTATAAATGAATTTGTCCATTTCCTGTTCACAAAAGCAAACATGCAATGAAACAATAACCATCTCGGTTAATAACTATAACACTATGACACCACAAATGAAAGACTAAACCACACTAAGTAAATCATATATTGATATACCTAAACTTGGTAATTTTTCTTTAACCTGGCAACTGGAATATTCGTTACCCATCGAAGTCTATGGTCTAGCTGTCATTTATGCGTGTCATAATGGTGTCATACAAGCGGCTAGGTACGCTGCCTACCTACAAAAAAAAAAAAAAACTGTATTCAAGTTTCTGACCTACCGCGGCGCAAAGTGTGCTTGAGTCCTGTCTGGATAATTACATAAATATACATGACGCACAGTTCGGGTTTAGACCTGGACTGTCAACTGAAAGCGCGATTCTGGTCCTTAAGCACACTGTCCAATACTATACTGAACGGATGACCCCGGTCTACGCCTGTTTTTTGGATCTCCAAAGCCTTCGATCTCGTTTCGTATGAAGTGCTTTGGAGAAAGATGGAGGACAGGGGTATACCGGCAGAACTATTGAAAATATTTCAATACTGGTACGCGAATCAGACTAATTGTGTTAGGTGGTCAAACTGCCTCTCAAAGTCATACAGGTTGGAGTGCGGAGTGAGACAGGGGGGGTTGTCCTCTCCAAAACTGTTTAACTTGTATGTAAATGACCTCATAGTCGAGCTCAGCTACATGCGTGTCGGTTGCCGGGTAGGGGGTGTTTGTGTGAACAATATCAGCTACGCGGACGATATGGTGTTGCTGGGCCCGACTGCGAGGTCAATCAGGGAGATGCTGAAGGTTTGCGAAAAGTACGCCGCATCACATGGTCTTATTTATAATATAAGGAAAACCGAGTTCATGGTCTTCAGGGCCGCCGGCAAGTGCCCAGACACCATCCCTTCAATTTCGCTGAACGGCGCCACTATAAAGCAGGTGAAGAAGTTTAAATATCTGGGCCATATACTTGTCGATGACCTTAAAGACGATGAAGACGTGGAGAGGGGGGAGCGCAGGGCGTTGGCGGTCCGTGGCAACATGTTGGCGCGCAGATTTTCTCGTACCGATCAGGTCAAAATAACCTTGTTTAATGCGTATTGTCAAGGCCTGTATACGGGAAGTCTGTGGTTCAACTGCTCACGGGGGACGCTAAGCGCCTTGCGCGTCCAATATAATAATGTTTTCAGGATGATGTTGAAACTCCCTCGTTTCTGTAGTGCCTCAGGGATGTTTGCCCGATCAAATACAGATGGTTTCCATGCTGTCATTAGGAAAAAGGTGGCATCGCTTGTGAGGAGAACTCGAGGGAGTAGCAACAGCATCCTGAAAGTAGTGGCTGAGGACCTGAGAGCTCCTGTGCTGAGACATCTCATGCGGAACCATTGTCCGTATGACATGCCTCGTAAGTACATGACTCACTAATTGTTAAAATTAAATATGTTACTTTTTAATTTTATTATTACTAATCCTAGTTTATAAGTTTTAGTATCTAAGGTGTGTACTAACAAAAATGGTTCCTATGTTGTTCCAAATAAAATAAAAAATAAATAAAAATAAAAAAGTCGCCAAACCACGCCAAACAAATCTAGATATCAAATCAAGCTATGAAATCAAGTATGTCAAACAATTTACAATGTCTAAACACCTATTGATACAACATTTAGTTTCAAACACAGGTTTGTAGAAAAGCTGGTTTCATCACCTTGCATCGGTTTAATTGGTTACCTATGTTATTAGGTATATGACTAGACTAGGCACCTTTGTTGTTATCTAGTTATGTATACAGGCCAAAACTTGACCCACCAACCCATCCATCTGTATTCCATGCATCCATATGGTTATTTTAATTCAGCACAAAGCACACGCACTTCAGTTTTAGACATAAATCAAAATAATCAGAACAAAAAGTGTAAACAAAGGAGATCACTCATTTAGTAGGGCGACTCGGGCTAAAAAAAAAAAGTTGGCGGCCAGGAATGAAATACATTTTATTTGAAAGGTTACATGAGTAGAAAGAAAATTGTATGGTGACAACGTTATAATTAATTTAGGGACAAAGATATAGAACGGTCTTTAAAAAATAAAATCGGGTTTGTTCGAACACTTTAACTCGAGAACGGCTGGACCGATTTTCATGGTTTTTGGTATTCATAAAATAACAAAATGGAAAGAACATAATGCAACGGGCGGCCTTATTGCTTGGCAGTAATTTCTACCAGGCAACTTTTGGGTTAGGAAAAACAGCTAAAAAAATATACATTTTGAATTCGATCCCTATTTTTTATATTTTATGATTACAACACTGCTATCTACTAACCAACTAGATATATATAATAGGCGTTGTACGGATTATAATAAAACAAAGAAAAGGGTACAAAAGTATCAATTTATTGTTTTTTTTATACAGTGATCTTACATATTATGCTCATTATCTTGAACGATAACATAATCTAAAAAACCTGCCGGTGTTTGTAAGGGCTCATCTAGATGTCTAGCCAAGCCGAGAAACCAAATAATTGACATGGTATGAGCACAGCAGCCTAGAGTTTTTTTGCCAGTAAGACACGTACAATAATATTTTTTAATTGCATTTCTGCCATTTTCCGTATAATCTGCCATAATATAAACATAGTACGTCCTGGCCCTCGAATGTCGCGATTGAATACGACCTCTTAGAAGTCTCGTTGTATTATTAACATTAGGCAAGTTGATAATATTAGGATCATTATACAGTTCAATCGTGTAAACCCCGTCTCTGATGTGCTCGCCACAGTATGATCGGGCTAATTTGAGCTGATAAGTGCCCAAAGCAAAAAGAATACAATCTTCTTCATTCAGACGAGGAAAATCTATTAGTTCTGGGTCATCAGCCGTCATTCGTCGGAATACAACTCTTTGCCTGTTCATATTATTTTCTATGACATAATCGGCAAGATCGTTCTCTATATTTCGCCTGTGTTGTATGATTTCCAAAAAGTCTTCTGCGTGTATGCTATCTATTATTGGTTGATGGAATGCATTGACGAGACTGGCTGCTACTCTAAAATCATCCATCATATGAGGCATAGCTCTATTGAAAAAATCTTGACGGAACAATTTATAATCGCGCTTAAATCTTCCATTCACCACTTCGATTACCCAACGACACATAGTAACAAGTCTTGATTCGTTGGCTTGAGCTGTGGATAATTGTAGTGCACCGACTTCTTTAGAGTGTGGTAAATAGCACGAATAGCCACATTCTTCTAAGGATGCAACTGAGTCTCGAAAGCCCCTGTCAAGGATGAAGACATCTTCATTTTGAAAGTACCAATTGAACACATAACCACTCTCGTCTCTTGCCATATTCATCATGATACGACCATCAGATGATGTAGCAGAATATGGGCCAGTCACATCAATTATATATCCATCGCAAGTTACATATAGAAATGGCTTCAGTAAATTGGTATATTTGTGTAAGCTATAGCTTTCCCGCTGAAAAAGAAATTGGAGCTTTTCTGACAATAAACGTATGTTGCGTCGCATATTACGATTGCCTTTATCTCTTCCGGCGGCGACCCAGGATTACCGAAAATCGTTTCTGGTACTAATAAGTTCCGGGATACTACTTCCTGTCGACTAATGTGATCGAATCCTAAATGACGAGGAACAAAATCTCGAAGCAAGCATTTTCTAGCAATTCCAAGTTTTCGTTGTAGAGTAGACTCTGGCATTCTGAACATGTTACTTAGACGTAGGTTCGAATCACCAGTTCTGTATTTTGCTAGTAAAATGCCTAGGCAGGCTTCAGGACGTTTTTGGTTTCTCAGACTAGGTGTTTCAGACAATATAAGTTGAAACTGATCATGACTAAGACCTGTCCAGTAAAATAATTCTGTTTGGCTCATTTGCCTATAATTGACAAAGTCTAGAAAGGAACTCCTTTCTTCTTTTAACACATCTATTATATCATCTAAGTAAGCCCCACTAAAATCGGTACATAGATTTGGTGCCTCCTGTAATTGTTCCCAATCAAAACTGATCAAATGTTCTTGACAAACACGACTATCTTTAGGTATGTATATGTTATACTTGCATAAAACATTCGCCCGTAAAGAACTCGGCAAGCGACGCCGGGTGGTATTTTGACAACTAAATATTAAGCAGCGCGAACTTGTGCAAGGAACACGTCGATATCTGCTACTTTGGACAGAAGAGTCTCTGGCCGATGGCTCAGCGACTTCCACAGGCACAGCAGCATCAACAGGCGCAATGTCATCTGCTGGCGGAACGTTATCTGCTGGCGGAACGTCAGCTCTTCTTCTCCTGTCTGCTCGTTGTACACAAGGACGGCAGATAAATTCTTCATGATTCAGAAGAATCTGAAAAGAAACAACAAAATGAATTCGAATCTATTTTTTGGCATTGATTTACTCAAAGCGGTTACTGATTCACTTTAAAAATCGTAACTAAAAGCCTGACCACGAGGACGCCTTGTAGGGGCGAGATCGTAAGGCAGCGGGCAAATAAACACGTGCCCTTATCTTTTTCACGCCTTATCAGAATACAAAAGTGACGTCATCGACGCCAGGTGCAGAGATATTTTAACCGGGTTGTACACAGGTAATTCTTAGATACCTACATACATACATACATTAATTATTAAGTACAAACATTTTTAACATTTGACCAAAAAATATGTACTTATATACTTACTTGTCGAGGGTTTATAACTTCTGTTATATACAATCGTAAGTGCGGCCTATTTTGAAACAACTCAGACGTCAATAAAGATCGTCTTCTATTAACAACTGAACGATTACAACACACACACGTTCCCATGATAACATCAAGTCCGTTATTTGCGCAATGGTCACAGATTATAAAAAAAAAACAGTCCTTATAACACACGCCGAGAAATAAGCTGATTCGCAAAAACAGTGAGTAGTGAACAAGGCAACAGATGATGCGTCACTGAACGGACTGAGACGACTCGCGCGCGCGTGTCTATTGTGTTACAAGTAAACGGCACAGAGCACGGGGGAAGTGAGGGACGCGCGGAGCGTGCAAGATTAGAACAGGTTTTTACCTGAACGCGCAAAACGTATTACTTGTACCAAATATAATTCCTAATAATTATTAATCCTATTAATCTTCGAACCCAAATTGTTCTCGTCTTTGGTGCCATAGTAAAACATAATGTATTCTATACATATTTTTAAAATATGTAAGAATTATCGAGGGCCACCCAAAAAAAAAAAATTAGCCCAGAATGGGTGATCTCCTTTTGTTGATCAAGAAGAAAATCGGATCGATACGTACATACAGTAAGCAAGTTTGTCGCTTCTTGTCTTCCTCAGTATCTGTCCACTAAAACCACTGCTAAAACAGTATTATTATAAAATGGTTTTAATTAAAGAAACTCTCAAAACGAAAACTCAATTTCAAATTAAACACCAACGAGCAACGTAGTAACTCGTACGTAATGAATTCAGCTGAATAACCGAATGATTGTGGTTGATTGTGTGCGCGGAACGTACAGGCAAGCGATATGGGATCATTGCGCGTGTAAAAAGAATGGCTGGCAATATACGCCAGCAGTGATCTGAAATTGCATTCACACGCCGCGCGTTTCTTTTATTAAGTTTTACGCATCTTTGTAATTTTGCATTTTGTTATTTGCATTTTAAACGCATTTTTGTAATATGAAACAGGGATGTTGCGGATGCAGATTTTTTCACATGCGGACGCGGATTTTAAGAAGCTCACATCCGCGGACGCGGATCTATAAAAAAAAACTTAAGTGTGGGTTGGTTAAAAAAGAGTAATATTTATCCTTTCTTTATTTATTAATAAAGTAGTAAGTGAATTACTATTACTAATTATTTTAGTAATTAAATTTGAAAATTGGAGCATTATATTTAATGAAAAAGAGAATGGCCGCCTTTTCGGACTCCAGTCTATTTCGCAAGGGTTCTTATATGAATCCTGCGCTACTAAATAACTGTTCACTTGAACACTGGCTGGTGGAGCTGATAAGAATTTGCGCGCTATTTTAGATAACAGTTTGAAATCGCTATGATTAACACTCCACCATTTAAGAGGACACTAATTTAAATTAATTCGCTTCTTATTGCGGAAATTAACTAACTCCTTCTTGAGAATTGCGTCAGGGCTGACAATTTCTGGTGTTTCTTGACTCTCATCTTCACTTGTTGAATCGAGCATCATGGCAAGATCATTTTTTAAACAGGACTGGCGTCCTGTACCTGAGGTCCCTGGTCGTTCCGTATGTTTCTATGGAACCTGTCATTCTCATTCTCTTCGCTCTTTCGGTACTTGGAGATATTGTTTGAGAATCCAAGATATCTTCGGTGTTTCTGTTGATCTTCAATATATCATCTTTAAACTTTTCCTCAGTTACCGATGTGAAAAATTTGTGCTTATAGCGAGGATCTAGGTAAGTGGCTATGGCATATAAGTTATCCTCTTCCAACAAAGTGGAAAATTTTCCTGAAATTTCAGCTTTTAAAGTTGTGGCTGCATGGTGAATTGGAGATTCCGGTGAAGCTGTCAAATAGTCACTAACTTTTTGCATCAGCATTCGAATTATTGGGATCACAAATGAAATGAGAGTCTGACAGCTGCTAAGTTCACGTGTGGCTTCTTCAAAAGGTTTCAACAGCTCAACACAACATTCTATGATTTTCCACTCTTCTGGTAAAATAGGGTTTATCTCGCTGTCGTTTATGTAAAGGCTTAAGGCATCTTATACTTTCAAAATCGCTCAAACATATAAAACGTAGTATTCCACCGCGTAACACAATCTAGAAAAACTTTGAGATGTGGTTGGTTGAGCCTCCTGGATATTTTGCAGCTGTTTTTGGGCTATAGTAGAATGGTTTAAATGCGTCGATATTTTTTTACATTTTTGTTTGATGCCCTTCATATTTTCTTGTGAGTTTAAACTACTTCGAATAGCAAGTTGCATCTTATGAACTGCACAATCCAAATCTTGGAATTTTGCCAATCGCATCGCTCTTTTCATATTAGAGCCTTCGTCTCGAATCATGCAATGCACTTGATCATTTGAGATATTCCATATCATATATAATTAATTAGCCAAAACGACTACAATATCACAAGGCTATAATAAGTATAAGTAAGTACCTAACTAAATTAGGTAATTTTGCCTAAAATACAACTTACCGGCATCAGTTTTTGTTTTCTGTAGCTGCTTTTCGTTATTCGCGTTTTCAAATAAAGTAAACTCTTCGGGTTGCATTGATTTTAGATGATTTTTTAGCGACGATGTAGTTCGTCCCTTTCGAGAATATGTTTTACTACATATTTTACACTGAGATTTATCCCGGTCATTTTCAATAGGTTTGAAATAGGTCCAAATTTCACTTTGCGTAGGTGGTGGCATAGTTCACTTGTCCAATAGGTCAATTTGAATTAAAAAGGCAGCACTCACTTAAGATAAATTTACGACAAAACAACAAACGTGCGCGTCAGATCTTGTCAGTCAATGAATAAACAAACAATTGCGAGGCGCGTCACCGTCTAAAACAAAATTATTGCTTTCCTATTGGTCAATCAGCACGCGCCATCGACACGTGCCACTCGCCGGGCCCGCCCCTTTCTTTCTTGTCGCGACTTGCTACACATCCGCATCCGCATCAGCTCCGCATTGATTTATGCGGATGCAGATGCGGATGTCTAAATCGATGCAAATGTTCCGCATATGCGAATGCGAATATTCGCAACATCCCTGATATGAAAGTAAATTATTGTAGTTGGCTATTTGAAAAGCGACTGAAACTTCGAAGGGACGTAAAGATGTCTAAACAGACAAAAATCGTCCCTTTTGGGACATTCTGGCAACTCTGAAGCTGATTCTAGTTTCTCTACTATTTTCTGAAAATTTTTAGAAGCATTGACTCATCATTGTATCCGTAAATTAAACCATCGAGATAGGGAGTCATGTGACAGATTTGAGTGGACCTGTCCAGTCAGTGCACGCATTTTTCAGTTATCGTGCAGCTCAACTCAAAACTTAAGGAGCTCAGCGATTCGACACACAATACCAAATAAAGCACATTTGGTTAGGCCGCATAAAGTACTCAAACTGCCTGACCAGCATTAAAACTAAGAGAATAAAAAAACAATAACCCACATTCATAATAATATAATACATTACAAAGTAATATAATACATTAAAAATTCATGTCTCTGTTATGTAAAATGGTATAAATAAAAGGAAAAATATAAATATGTAGTTGGCAAAAAAAATCAAATCAAGATTCACTGTAAATTTATTGGAGCAGCTCAATCCCAAGCCTTTTTGTCCTCAATAGTCTTTAACAGTATAACATGCTTTCTGGCACAGTTTCCGCTTTATAATACATTTGAATTTATTAAGGCTTAATTCTCGAGTATGGCTAGGAAGTTTATTATAAAAACGTATACACTGGCATCTAAACGAGTCACCTATTTTTTTAAGCCTGGTTTTAGGAACAACAAATTTATGCTTGTTCCTAGTATTTACATTATGTATATCACTGTATTTTAACAGATTAATATTTGTATGTGCATACAAAAGATTTTCATAAATATACTGAGAAGCTACATTCATTATATTAATCTCTTTAAATTTGTCTCTGAGGGAGTGTCTTGAGACTTAATTTATAAATTTTGAGCACGCCTTATAGACACGGACAAGGCATTCCATAACCGTACTGCTTGAACTGTAAAAGACTTGTCATAAAAGCTGGTGGAATGCATCGCCATCTCTAGTCTCTAGTTTTCCGATGACCTCAGATATCTATTATGTGTTTCATGATGGAACTTGAAACGTTCTTTAATAAGAGGGGATTGTAGGATTGAACAGAATACTGTAGAGAATAAGATATGACAATTCCAGCAAAGGCGTATGGGAAAACACCTTGAGTTTTGTACGAAATTCGGAAATGTTGTATTTGCGCAGGCCAAATATAAATATTATGCAAAAATTTTGAATTCGCTCAAGTTTATCTAGTTGTGCCTCAGTGAGATGGAGATAACTGACATCAGCGAAGTCAAGGACAAGTAGTAAAGGAGATTGTGCAAGCGCAGCTTTAGTGGCAGTTGGAAGAAAGTTCCGCAATCGACTCAGGGACATCCCGGATGCAAAACTTTTGTGATTTACGTCCTGTAGCTGGGGACCCCAAGAAAGATGTTTATCCATCCAAACTCCAAGATTCTTAACCTTTTCGCTTATTGGAATAGCAGTTCCGTTAAATTGAACTTGTGGAAGCTGCGACCAGTTTATCATAGGGGTCATGAACTGAGTCTTCGATGGATTAACCTGCAACCCATGTGCCTCACTCGACTCGCAGATCGAATCCAAGTCCTTGTTTATGATATTAATTGCTTCAGCCAAATCCCCAAGAGCAGCTTGTTTATATTGTAGCGGCATCAACATCGCCACATGCGAACTACGCGTCACACTGACGTCACGCAAATCCCGAGTTTACCGCGCAACTAGCATATATACAACGACCCGACATCAACCGTCGGGCAGTTGCCCACCAGACACAACACCCGTCTGGTCGGAGGATCCTCCCTTTTCTATGGTGGATGAGTGAACTTTACATCCTGTTCCTCATGCCTCCAAAATATATTTGTAAATCATCTGCATAAAGGTGGTAGGAAGCAAGAAGTTTTTTCAGTTTAAAATATTGCGAAGAGTAAAGGAGATTTATCGCGACCCTGAGGTACACCGGCCGAAGTATAACACCAAGAAGAGCGAGACTCTTCTATGCATATACGTTGCCGGCGGCCATACAGGTAACTACGAAACCAGTCAATCGCCGTTGGATATATGTTAAGCAAGCGAAGCATGCCTCGCAGGATATCGAAATCTACAGTATTAAATGAGTTACTAAAATCCAGTAAGCAAAGAACCGTCAGATTTCCTCCTTCCATGTCTAACCGTATGTCATCAGTGACGTTAACTAAGGCTATAGCGATGCAGTGACCAGGACGAAAACCTAATTGGAATGGATTCAGTAGACTATTCTTACAATTTAAAGTAGTAAGCTGATTGTGGACAAGGCGTTCGGTATTCGGAAAAGGAAGTAGGATTCGATTTTTTGGTTAAAGGAGTGCTTTTTGCGTCTTTCCACGTCGATGGAAAATCATCATAGGATATAGAGTAGTTTAGGTTATAGCATAGGATAGAAAGGATTTCGTCGAGGAAAGGGAGTATCATTTTCCGACTTACACAATCACTACCAAGTGCGTTAGTTATGATTGATACTACACTCTTCTTAACATCACAATCAGAGAATTGACTAAAAATAAATGGAAGATGGTCCGCAGTTCGAAGGTTTCAAATATAGTTTATTGTAGCTGCCTTCATGGTCCCATTACAGTGGGAAGAAGATGAGAAATGTTGATTCAGTAGATCAATATCTAGGTTTTCAGGAATCGATTCTTGGCGTGATTTTCTAACTCCCAGGGACTTAAGAAATTTCCAGACTTTAGCTGGATCTCCGTTTTCAACTGAGGTGTGGATAAGTCGGCGTTGGGCATCTCTACACTTCTTATTGCAGCGATTTTGAGCATCCACAAGAATCTCCCGGTTCGACGGCGAGGGCCGACACTTATATTAAGTTTTGGTTACAGCCTTCCTGTGCTTGATACTTCTAATATCGTCTGTAAGCCATGGTGCCGGAAGGTGTTTAATTTTTACAGCACGAATAGGAGCGTGGACATCGTACAGCAGCACAAGGTTGTCTGTCAGCAGGTTGACTTTATCGACAATCGACTCAACACCGACTAGAGGAGACCAGTCAATGCTGACATCTCTTCGGAGATCATCTGTCTTCATGCCACAAAAGTTGCGCTGCAGAAGAATTTTAGGTTTAGCCTTCGGTGGGTAAATTTTGTAAGCGACGAATAATCATGGTAAGAAAACATGTCATCTGGGCATTTACCATGCTTGCTGACATATTGAGGACAGGAAACAATAAGAAGGTCCAAAAGTGCACATCGTGAGGAAACCCAAGAATTTATCACATCACATCACACTAATATTATAAAGGCAAAGTTTGTAAGTGTGTGTGTGTGTGTGTGTGTTTGTTACTTCTTCACGCTCAAACGGCTGGGCCAATTTTGATAAAATTTTGTATAGAGGTAGCTGACACCCTGGATTAAGACATAGGCTACTTTTTATCCCGATATTCCCACGGGATCGAGACTTACGCGGGTGAAACCGCGGGGCGCAGCTAGTAGTTAAATAAGTCTGAAATGGCCAACCTGTCGTAAGTGGTGATCAATGCTTGTTACTTATCTGTATGAAGCGGCCTTTGCCCTGCAGTGGGACAATTGTAGCGGTTAACACTGTTAATTTGTAATATTTCATGGTTTAAAAACGAATTGTAAATTGTTTACACACAGCCCATTACATAACCTTACATAATTTCACATTTGACGTGTTAGCTATCCATTTACGCTATTGGCTATTGATTCATAGACAACAAACGACAAAAATATTATTTACAACAATAATTGCTTACGTACTATATTTACAACACACAATATCTATAAACATATTTAACAATTATTGACACCCCCACATCTATAAATTATTGTGTATATCTGTGAGAAAGCCAAATGCGCATTAGGCCGTGAAATGGATCACTCCTTCGGGCACGATCGGGAGTCGTCGGAACCGTTCGTGACCAGATGATCTGCAATAAATCACTATTAAAAGTTCAATGACCTCAATATCGACCTTGTCTCAAGGCGATTGCTCGCCGGCTTAGCTCTAAAATCTAGACTTCTTATACGCGCTAGATCTCTCCAATTGTTATGTATGTTTTGTTCGTAAAAATTGTTCTTAGTCCTTATTGTTACGCGTTCGATAGTAGGTAAGTAATTCGGTATGTAAAGTAAAAATTAACCTATGCCGATTCCAAAAACATTTCGAGATTTTAAGCTTTTATGAGTTATTTTTCTATTAATAGGTCTTAAAATTATAATATCGTATTTATTTTCACAAAAATACCTAAAATCACTTGACTTTTATTTGACCTCTAAATGTCATCCAAAGTAGCCTGAATTGGGAATTTTCAGTGCCTCTTGTAATTAAATAATTAAGTTGTTCTGTATGTGTCAAGTGTCAATGTCAACGACAAATTTACATGAAGCACTTATTATTATTCTATTCAAATAGGTAAATAATGTAGTTTTTCACCAGCGGCCGACAGGACAAGTCGAATCACATCGATGTATCGCTTCAGGAAAACTTAACTTACGTTCAAATGATCTTCACAATAAAACAGACGCCGCACAGACTAGTACTCAACGTTTACTTCCTCGCACCATTTCTTTTTTAAGGTTTCTTTTACTAACAATCAATTTGTGTCGGCTATTTGTTGTGGTGTTTATACTTGACGGTATGAAGCAAGTAGCAGAAGTAGTCTTTGATTCATTCATTTTATTAATAAGCTATAACTTTAAACTAAGGTACGGAAATCGCTTGTGAACATATGTATATATAATGAAATGTAAACAAATTAACTGTCAAATTTGACTGTTTGACTTTACTGAATTTTGTTTTTAAATAAGTGTTAAACGTGGCAAACATCCTAAGCTATTCAGGCTACTTTAGAAAGCAGCACGAACAATACTTTAAAAAAATATATAAAAATAACTACAGCTTGTAAAAACAAAAAGATGAAATTATGTGTTTCAAATACTCTTATCTTTAAAATTAAAATATAAAAAACATACCTGAAAAATACTTTACATACCGAATTAAAGAAACAAAAAACAACAAATAAAATAGCAATCGTTTAAAATTAAAATAATTTTAAACGATTGCTATTTTAATATTGCAATCATTTTTTGTTTTTTTTTATTTTTATGTTATTTTTTGGATTTATTGTTTATTTTTCCTGGGTTTCTTTATCGATACTGAACCTACCCTAAGCTATGGCACGCAATTTCTTTAACACCTGTATAATTCCGTTTTTTTATTATAAAAGTGTATTTCATTTATAAATTGAAAACCGTCGTTTTTGAGTTCCATGACAACGTCTTGGTACTGTTTCTGGATTGATATAAAATTACAACTGCTCCTCTGCTTCAGATTGTCTATATTTTTCAAAATTATATTTTTTCCGATGTCAGCTTCATGTTCCTTTGTGATTTCTATAATCTCATTTCGTGTGTTAAATTTTCATACATCCTTTTTTTAGTATATCATTTATAAAACGTCTTCCATATTATATACTTTTTTACGATGATAACGGTGACTTTCATGCAATATTGATACACCTCCTACCTACCTCATACCACTTGTAGTTATAAACTCTGTTTTAGAGGAATTTGGAAAAATGTTTGAAGTAGACATTGCTTAACGAAATGAAATGCTTTATGCCCAAATTACGAAATTAATTTAAAAAAAAAAAATTACATCATATTTATTTTATTAACATATGTCAATATAGAGGAAAAATAACCCTGGCCAGTATTTCTAGGAACAGGTATGGATTGACCGCGAAGATTGCCAACAAATTGATAAAACTTCCCATTTTGCAACTGGTTGCGAAACTCAGTTGTCATGGCGGCCAAAAGGATTCCTTGTTAGCAACTGGTTGCGTATAAAGAAAAAAAAAATATTCCATCGCAATTAGTTGCCAAGAAAGAATAAAAAATCCTTTTTCACAACTGGTTGTGAAACTCTGTTGCCATGGCGGCCGAACGTGCTCTGTCATTAGACGGCGATTATTTATTTATTTAATAAAAGGTAGCTTCCCAGCTGACAGTAAGTAACATTTTGTTAAAAGTTAAATCTCGTGAAAGTTATATCATATTATTATGAGAAATAAAGATTCTTTAAACCTATATTTATTATAATAGGGACTCCACACTGGTACTGCATATTCTAGGTGAGACCGAATTAATGATCTATACAAATGTAAAAATGTGCTCGCGTGGACGACTTCCGCTGCTGATCTTATTACAAATCCATACATACGATAAGCCTGACTCATAATTTTCAACATGAGCATCCAGGTGCAGTTTATCATCGAGCGGTATTCCTTTTTTAGGGTTCCGTACCCAAAGGGTAAAACGGGAACCCTATTACTAAAGCTCCGCCGTCTGTCTGTCCGTCTGTCACCAGGCTGTATCTCATGAACCGTGATATTTAGACAGTTAAAATTTTCACAGATGATGTATTTCTGTTGCCGCTATAACAACAAATACTAAAAAACTGAATAAAATACATATTTAAGGGGGCTCCCATACAACAAACGTATTTTTTTGCCGTATATATACTCGTAACGCAATATCTTCTCGTCCCACATACCGCAGTATCTCGAGACGAAAGTCTTTGACCAGTGCGTGTTGCCAGTGATGACCTATGGCACTGAAACGTGGTCGCTCACAATGGGCCATATCAGAAGGCTAAAAGTCACCCAAAGGGAAATGGAGAGGGCTATGCTTGGAGTTTCTCTACGTGATTGAATAAGAAATTAAGAGACCCGCAGGCGAACCAAGGTAACCGGACGTTGCCCGAAGAATTGCCAAGCTTAAGTGGCAGTGGGCAGGGCACATTGCTCGCACAACACACAGAACCGGTCGAACAGGCGGTGCTTGGGGGAGGCCTATGTCCAGCAGTGGACATCTTTGATGAAAAAAATAATGGAACCGTACATCTTCAATGGGCTCATCATGGTTTGCCATTACAATTTTTGCAGGCTATACGTGCAGCGTTGAAATAAGAAATTGGAACTTTTTCGATGTAGATATAAGTTCCATCGCATATCATTATCGCTTTTGGTGACACTTCGTTACCAAAAAAGATATCTGGTATCACACGGTTGTGTGCTATCACTTCGTCTCTAGTTATGTGGTCTAAGCCAAGGTGCAACGGAACAAAGTCAGTAGTAAGACACTGTCTTACTTTCTGTATTTTTCCTGCAACAGTTCGCTCGGATATATTGAAAAGCGAAGAGATTCTGTTATTTGGCTCGCCTGTTCGAATTTTGCACAAATAAATAGCTAAGTCTTTTCGTGGAGTATCTGATTGATGTAGACTTGGAATTTGATTAAGCAATTCGTTGAATGTGGCTCTGTTTCTTCCAGTCCAAAAGCTTAACTCTTCATCAGTAACGTCATCCACATTTAACGTTGACCTTCGTTCTAAAGCTTGTGTATACATATTGATGATGTCACCAACATGCTCCGCATTCAAGTCAGTCACATGACTTGTTACATTTTGAGGAATCTCTTCTAATGCTGTGTGTAGTAAATGCCATTGGCAAATGCGAGCAAGATTAGGTACATAAAACTGGTAATAGCTAAGGAGTTGCACCTTCTTCGAATTAGGCACTTGACGAAGAGAAGTGTTGTTGCAGTTGTCGATTTAACATCGCCGGGCCGTATTTGCAGCGCGTCTAACTCCTTGCACATTTACAACAGCAGCTGGGTTTGACTGAACTCTCCCAAGTCCTTAACTGAATTTTTGTTATAATTTCTGTTTTTCCTGAAGTGTCTTTCACTTTTTTCTTTATACCGGGTAAGATAACAGCGCGTATTGTTTGGGACTCTTTGTACTGGATATGGCATAATAGCCTGATGCAGTTTTTTAGGTATTCACTGCTTGCTTGGTTTGCTGATCAGGGTTTGTTGTGTAAGTTATTGCTTAATATATCTGTTTAACCACAAATAACTGTACCAATTAGGTTTTGTTTCTCACGTAAGTGATTATCTCTTGTCACAGCTTGAGCTGTCATGGCAGCCTGAATTTCAGGATTAAGTTGCGGAGCAGATGTAAGGCAGTCGATTATTTTGGGTATCTTCTTAACATTCTAAATGTTTGTGTTCTTCTAAACCATTTTTTGTTATCTTTCATTTGGTTAATTATATGTGAAGTATTTTCAGGCGCTTTAATATGGCCGATTTTTTCCAAAAGGTTGGGTATGTGATCAATATGTGAAGTATTTTCCACTTCATCCTCGAGTCAGATTCACTTATTGTTCGGCTTCTCTTTTTAACTAGTTCTGGTTCGTCTGGGAAGAAGATTATGAGGTAAGTGTACATGTACTCCTTCGTAGTACGGTATGATACCCGCCTATTAAATTGTGAAGGATAAGATCAAAGAAGACCACGCACAAGGAATACTTTCTTGTGGAAGTAAAGAAAAATTTGCACACATCCTTACTAATTCTCTTTGCTCTGTTGTGGTCGTAGCTTTTAATTTTTTTGCCTGCTTCCACACGGCCTTTTTATAAGGATAATAACACCCTCTTACCTCTGTAGACGGAAAAACTTCTTTTATGGCATTGATTAAAGCAATTTCATAGTCGCACTTAAATGTATGAACTCTTAAGCCGATTTTGTCATTCAACAACTTAAACATTCTGGTGTACGTCTCTTGAGACTTATTAGGCAAAAGCACATACACAAGAGGCACCACGTTCGTCGATTTATCGTTTCTGCTAAAATCAGCGTGTATTGTGAAGATTTGATAAAATGGATTGGGTGTTCTTTTAAAAGTGCCATCGCCATAAAAATATGTTTTTGTTGTCACGACTGAGTATTTCTCTGCTAACTAATGTCGAAAAAACTAGAATCTCTTCTCATCCTCACCATCTTCAATCACAAGAAAACTATCCGATAAAAGTTTTGGAATGTTTATATGCGCCAATCGTTCAAATTCAATTTACAAAGTCTTTACTAACTAGTTTATAATCTCATTCTATATACAATAAGTAACAAAAACCCTGTTGTTCCTTTTAGGAACGTATACATTTACCTACGAGCACAACAATGATGAAATTATAATTTAAAAAAAATCAACATTGGCTAGTGGAGAGGTCAAAATCAAATAACTATTAAAAACGACACATTCAAAAAAATGTTTGGAGTATCTGATTTTACAAGTATATCTTTATTTCGCTAAATAGCCTACGAGCTCGGCGGCTTTCTTTGATGCGACAGAAGATGCCGCCAAAACTTACCGCGGCCGGCGCACGTGCCCCGCGGGTCAGTACTACCCCACGTGCCTACCTACCCCTTTACCCCGCCACCCGCCGCCCTGCGAATCACTTCCTTAGTCTCCCGCGCAGCTTACTTCCGAACGGATGTTATTGTTGAGTTTGACCTACGTAGTGAGTGAGTGACTTGTGTTTTTTTACGTTAACGTTAACCATGTCTTATTCTAACGTAGAATATTTTAACATGTTGATGTGTCTTGGGAAATGTGACTGCAATTATGCAGAAGCACGCAGACTCTACCAAGAACGTTTTGCGAGTCTACCATTACCGTCGGCGATGGCATTCCAACGTTTGCACATACGTACGTACAATACCGGCAGTGTGCACGGACGAGACCAACATCGAGCTGACGCAGGCAGGCCGAGGACTCAAGACAGTGACATCGAGGAGCAAGTCCTGGATTTGTTTGAGCACGATCCAACGCGAAGTACGCGCTCAGTGGGACGAGAACTAGGAGTAAACCATATGCGCGTTTGGAGAGTACTCAAAGAAGATGGCCAGCACCCATTTCACTATCGTCGCGTCCAATCACTACTTCCCTCCGACTATGAGCCAAGAATAGAATACAGTAGATGGGTACTCGACAAGATCGAGCAAGATAGTGATTTCTTGAATTGGATACTGTTCACCGACGAGTGCTCATTTGTTAGAACAGGTGTATTCAATTCGCACAATGAGCACGTGTGGTCGATCACAAACCCGCATGCTATTAAACCAAGTCACTTCCAGCATCGGTGGAGGATTAATGTTTGGGCTGGAATTATTGGTGACAAAATTATTGGACCTTGTTTTTTAGACCAAACAATGAGCGGCGCCAACTATCTTCGTTTCCTGCAAGAACAGCTGAGTGATGAACTTGAGGAATTAGGGCTCCATATCGTGCGACGTATGTGGTTTCAACATGACGGCGCGCCGCCACACTTCTCCCGCCTTGTGAGAAGCTATTTAGATGTTGAATACGGAGAGAGATGGATTGGTCGCGGTGGACCCATCAATTGGCCCGCAAGATCACCTGATCTGACGCCATTAGATTTTTTCCTCTGGGGCACTGTTAAGCAACAGGTGTTCAAAAAATCGTGTGATACGGAGGTCGAAATGCGTTCACGCATAGTAGCAGCATTTGACCACATCAAGTCCGATACGTCCGTTCTGCGAAGTGTACGTGAAAATATGATTAGGCGTTGCAACAAATGTGTCGAGGTACAAGGTGGTCATATTGAACAGCATCTCCGTGGCCGTCAAGTAGACATCATAATAAATTAAGTAGGTACCTACATAAGGTTTTATGTGACAGACGCGGTGACTTTTTTTTCTTTTTATGTAAAAGTGTTAAAATAATGTAGTTTTAACATTATCAATTGTGCTTGTGCAAATACCGTGTAAACCAACATTTTCAAAGATTCATTCGTGTTCAGTGATAAACAACAGCTGACAAGGTCGCGAACTTGTGCAGAAAAATAGGTAGAGCGGCGCGGGTGCACGGGCGCAGCGGCACCGATCAAAGAGAGTGGCGGGAATGTTCTACCTATTTTCTGATTTCGCGGCATCGCTTTCATGCAGAATTGCAGAGGTAAGAAATCAGTTAAACATTTCAAATATTAATAATTAAATATTTATTTTAATTATTTTTGTTGAACAGTTTTTTATAAATGACTTGCTTTATTACGTATGTATACCGATTCTTAAAACGTAGGTAGAAGGAACAACAGGGTTTTTGTTACATATTGTATATTAGTCTATGGTCTATGTGATGACAACAAAGTCGACAAACAAAAAATGAAAACAAAAACAAAATGCCGATTGCCGAGTGGAAAAATAACTACTTTTGAATCAAACAAACTATACTAATTATGAACAATTACAAAAACCGTGCGTCACATCTGTGCAAGAACAGGTCTTTGCTCAGCAAAATGCTGTGACTTCGGACAAACCTATCGTCACAGCGCTGATTTTCAGCAGAAACCATGGAATAACGTAATGACGCCCCCCTGTGTGACATAATAAATCGGGTAAGTAAAATAAATTCCACAGAATAATATGTATGATTCTGATTATAGTAAATATGTAGTATGTACTTATCGATAAAATTAAAAAGTACTTATATATATTTACGTGTATTAATGCGTAATTGTTAAAATAAAAATAAAAAATACATAAACAAACACTGTAATACAAATAAATGGAACTAAAAAAATCACTTAATAATAATATAAATTCGATACACTAACAATACTCTACAAAGATACAATTAAGTTTTCATTTAGACACCATAATTTCAGATGCACCATGGGACTTACGATGGCGGCCATTTGCAAACGGCATTCATCATCAATCCATGGCGTTGGCAAACGTGAACCATGCTTTTTCGGACAGAGCTATAAATTTGCTCATTGCAACAATGCCAAGCCTCCTGATCCTAATGGTATTAGGCCATTTACTGTTACAATTATCGGTACAATGATTGCAGAGTCAGTACAATGATTTTTAATATTATTATTATAATAATAATATTATTATATTATAATAATATAATTCTCCATTAGCAATCGACCTAAGAGCTCTTTCCAATGTTTTTTGGGTATACCGAAACCTTTCATATTTTTTTTATTGGAATCGATGGAATCATCAATACATCCAATCGATGATCTAAAGGGATTCATTAATAGAAAAGAATAAAAAAATATATAATAATAAAATCTAGGTTTCAAAAGGATGAAATCTAGCTCAAAATGTTGTGTTCATTTATTGGTTCCATACCATCATGACGAAAGCTAATATTTGAACATGATGAAAAATGTAAGTTCATTCACTAGATTTTATGAACCAATAAATGAACATACCTGTTCCAATACTGGCCTAAAGATCAGAAATCTATTTTTAAAACTACTCGCAAAACATGAATCTTATGGCACAAAAATAAATTACTTATTTTAATAAAAATATGAAATTGACGTTTGTCCAGTGAATGAACGGTCGTTCATGCACCGGATTTCAAACGATTTTTAGTTCCAATGCTGGGACGCCTAATATTTTACTTAAAACTGGTTAAAATCGCAATGAAATCGATTTTATACACATAGTATAACTATCCTTTATTCGAATTAATAAATAACTTATAGTACATACTTCAATTACGGCTAGTAAATGATATCAAAAATATTGCTTCTTACCCGAGCCCTAAATTCCTGTCCGAACAAATACGCAGTTACACAAACACTGCCAACTTTAAACGCTCGCCATTTTAAAATGAACAATGACATAGGAAATGAGTTTTACTACTATAATAGAAAAACAAGTTGCAATTACGAAAAAAAATACTGCGTTGGGTAAAAATATCTTAATTTCTTATTTTTTGGAAAAAACTCCGTTTTGTTCATTCACTGGGGTGTGTACTATCGAGGAATTTCATATCTAAACAGTTTCAAAACAAAATCCCGTGAACACGATGACCACATCTGTTTTACGCCCCTTTTTGCATCGACCAATGAAACAAAAATACATAGTAATATTTTGTCGTTTCTGATTTTTTGTTGTTCATGCGTTTTTTGTAGGCTCTGTAACAATGATCACAGATGTCTGACTACGGATATGGTGACCCTTTCTCGACCACTAGGAATAGAACAAAAGAAACAAAACTGAGAAAGTTTTTAATTTTAATGTTTTTATACTTTACATTTTGTTCTAACGCATTTCATGGGTTCAGTTGCAAATTTGCAGAGCTTTCGGCTTAGATGATTAATGATGTTATTATTAGGTCAATATAACAATAAACGATGTTCTTTATTTCAACTGGCGTTTTCGTCTATCCAAATTATTAAATAAGACTGTGTATTGCGATTTACTTAAGTTTAAAATTGAACTTACCCAACTGCAATACAGTTAGCCCATCACAACAGATTTTTTTGTTAAATTCCCGTTGTGTTGAAACGCACTTAAGATCCGACAAGTAACGACCAGCTGTATGGTCGATGCTAACAGCGCTTCTCTTTTGTCATCATTTTATGAACAAAGGAGATTCATTCGTTCAATAATTTTGTTTAAGTATTGTTTATAATATATTGGGCACGGATTAAATATCAAGAGTAATAGCGACTGTCGGCGTCTCTTTGTTGCGGCGTAGACTCAGAAAACATCTTATTTCGTTACATGCACAGCAACAGCCAACAGCAAACATGGCGAATATTTTAGATGTGGACAACTATTTTACATACAGTGATTACGCTGATACGAGTATATTAATCAATCAGCTGTCTTGGCCCTGGCAAGAGGTTCATTTTATCCTAGTAGAATCATGTTTTTTATGTGATGAAATTCCGGAGGCTGGACGTCCATACCATTTTATTTTGGATATGAATGTCCAGCTAAATTTGGTAGAGTTTTTGGACAATGTTGACAATTGGTGTGAAGTGTGCCACGCGTTTTTTACTGTCTTTTTTTTTTCATTTACAAAAACAAGGGTCTCATCAAAAATCTGATGGTGCGATGCTATTGGTTGATGAGATTTCTATAGCGGCCGAGCGCTGCAAGCAAAAATAGTCCTTAAGGTGTGTAGATATGAAATTCCTCGATAGTACATTCACTGGAGCACCTACCCTACAAGGAATATTTATTTCAACGAATTTTCTGACGGGTGAGGTAAACTTACCTCTGATACGTCGTAACTTGAGTCGGCTCAAGTTGACTATTATTAGTAAGAACAATAATTCATTCAATACAAAACGAGATAGCAGTATAAGTCCAAGAACCTCTGAGGCAGAGATCTATTAAGCGTCGCTACTTAGGCCGACATGTATAAACGTTAGTTAGCTAGTTATCACGTGCTTTGGCTAACACTGGTACCCGTCTCTATCTTGCACTGGTAGTTTGACAGTGACAGGAATAACACTCAGTCAAAGGACGTTCTAAGTAACGTTTTAAGATCTCGGCCTAAGACTTTACTAAAGCTACGTAAATTCCCTCTATAAAATCGGGCCTCAGTCTATGTTGTGTGAATAAAATATTCCCCTACATGAAAATAATAATTACCAATATTTAGATTTTTGGCCTTTTGTCATAACTAACAAACTACCAACACCTGTTGATAGTCTTTGTTGGCAACACTAACACAATTTAACGAACGTTCGAAGCTTGGGCGTTGGGGGCGTGTCATCGCTGCAAGTGCAATACGCAGGCGTCATCAACCCAAACCTGTGAAAAATAAAAGGTCGCTCTGTGTAGCTCGTCCATTTTGCCCCGACTGCAGACTAGGGAGTGGGTCGTTATTAGACAGTTAGTCACATAACTCTGAACACTCTTCGTTCAGTTCAAATGTGAGAGTCTAAGCAAAAAGAGTCCAGTTCTCGGCA
Organism: Tiliacea citrago; assembly: GCA_963921375.1. Taxonomy (NCBI): domain Eukaryota; kingdom Metazoa; phylum Arthropoda; class Insecta; order Lepidoptera; family Noctuidae; genus Tiliacea; species Tiliacea citrago. The sequence continues at coordinate 28,726,426 of OY992780.1, forward strand.
TTTAGTTTCCGAGATATACGCAGTTTAGTAAAAATATAATTTCGGAACTTTAATTGATTATTAATTATGCAAATAAACATCTTATCTTATCCCAATTATCTACAAGTTCATATAGTTTTTCTCAAATCAAACTTTTTCAGAGATTTAACTTCAAATATCTGATTTAAAAAAATGTGTCAGTTTTAGAATATTTTCTTAATCCTTATTATCAATTGACTATTCTAGATGCCGAATCTAGTGTTAACGCAATAACCCACTACTGGACCTTTTTGCATGGACGGCACAAATGGTGATTTATCGAGATAATGCAACACCATTCATCGTAACTTGGTTGGTTCCTCGTCTTTGTGAATAGATTGCCGGTCGTGTGACGTATTAATTTCGGTTGGATGTCTGATAAACCCCTCTGGTACACCGAAGTGCTCGTTATGTCCGTGACGCGCGTATAGGTTAGGGGCAGTTCTTATTGCCGCTCAAACGTAATCGTGCGTCGTGACTTGCAGTCACGCGTGAACAAAGAGCATTCCGTACTGCCTGGTGAGTAAGTTAAGCAAAGACTGTGAGAGGATAATCGTGTGCTGCTCGCGAATTTTTTTTTTAATTGTCAGTCCGTTTCATAAACCATTTGTTAGAACAGACAATATATTTGGAAGCTTTCCATCGAAAAAATGAATGTAGTTTTCTAATAATTATAGAATCTAGTACAGTTGCTTGCGTCTTATTTTTTTTTTTTTCATTATTTAATTATATATCAAAGCTCGTATTAGTGAGATGCAATGAATTTAAAAAATTCAATGGTTTTAATCGCCGTTTTGGAATTGCGCCATAGAATGGTGGCTGTGCGTGAAAGAGAGAGATAGTTACCGATTGAAGTCAACGCCCACTTGCAACGCACGCCGTCATACGGTGCCAAACTTGCAACGCGCATGACTTTATTGATTGACCTATTTCTAGTGCCGCAATGCGTCTAGCTCAGACCGGGCGGCCATTTCTCTTGGTCTTGGGGAAGTGACTAGTCGTGTATCATTATCATCGCGCTTAAGCAACGGATTTGAGTGCTAAGGTTTATAAAACCATAAAGGATTATATTTATATTCGTGGTCAAGATAGTGGCATTTAGCCATTTGTGTTGCATCTAAGATACTTTGCATCTATTTGAACTTGGAGGAGTGAAGTCAAAGTGAATACCAGTAACTTCACAGGATTTTTTTTCAGTCTAGGTAGGTACGTACAGCCGACATTTATGGGCGCATAACTAGATAAAATGTAACAGCAGATTTTTATTTCACTATTTCAGGCTTGGCCCATAATAAAATTTGTTTATAATGATAAGTAGGTACAAAGACCTTTTTAACAGGATTTCAATAATTTCAATTACACCTTGTAACATTTTTATAGAAGATAATTGTGTGCTGCTCGCGAGCGATTTTCTTTTCTGGCCAGTGCGTTTCATAGACAATTTGTTAGTAAACAGACAAGATATTTGCAACCTTCCACTTGAAAATATGTATGTAAAGGTGTATATATTAGAGGCGGAGAACTTTAAATTGAAATGAAACACAGAAAAATGTTTTTAATATCCATGAAATTTACTTTATCTGACGGTTTTTTTTTTTGACATTAATGTTTGAATATGATTTTGGGTATGTTGCTGGCGCGTACTACTAATCCGGAGGTCAAGTTTTCACATACTTTTCGCAGTAAATCAGGCTGAATTTCAGCAATAAAGCCTCGAATGTTGGCATCCAAGTACTCAGTTGTTGCTGGTTTATCGGCGTAGACATACATATCCCCAGAGAAAATAATGTAATGACGTGAAATCGCACTAACGAGGTGACCAGAGTAATTAGTCGTTCATCAAATGTGTCCTTTAATAAATTAAGCCAATAAAACGTTAATGTTTCAGTAAATTAGGCCGCCGCGGGCATTAATGCCATAAAATTATCCGTCAGATAAAGCCAATTTTTTGCCACTGCTCTGAAAACGGTGAAGGAAAACATCGTGAGGAAACCGGCATGTCCCAGAACCAAAAAAAAATCGAAGACATGTGACATTACCAACCCGCACTGGGCCCGCGTGGTGGATTATGGCCCGCTCTCTCTCACAGAGAGGAGGCTTGTGTCCCAGCAGTGGGAACATTATAGGCTAATTACGTAAAAGCCAATTTCATGGATATTAAAAATATTTTTGTTTTAATTCAATTTAAAGTTCTTCTCCTCTAAAATTAACACCCGATAATTTTCTAATTATAGAATCTAGTACGGTTGCTTGCGGCTTAATTATTTTTGTAATATTTAATAATCAAAGCTCGTATTAGTGAAAATAGACATCATTAAGACTTTCCACTCCAGTGAATTAAAACAAATCCATGGTTTAAATCGGCCTGATAGAATTGCACCGTAAAATGGCGGCTGTGTGTGAGAGAGAGAGAGAGATAGTTACCGATGGAAGCCAACGCCCACTTGCAACGCGCTCAGTCGTACGGTGCCAAACCTGCAACGCGCATGATTTCATTGATTGACCTATTTATAGTGCCGTAATGCGTCTAGCTCAGACCGGGTGGTCACTTCACTAGGTCCTAGGGAAGTGAGTAGTCGAGTTTTATTATTATCGCGCTTCAGTAACGGCTTTGAGTGCTAAAGTTTATTACACCCTAAACGATTATATATTTGTGGTCAAGATAGTGACTCGCTGAGATATTTTGCTCCATTCGAACTTGAAGGAGTGAGATCCTTATTAACCTAACCGCTTTAGCGAGCAATGTGTCTAAAGGTGGGTTTAGACCAAACGAGCAAATACTTTCGGTTTAAAAAAAAACTCATCACGAGCACAAAGGGTTCACTTAACATAACATGAGATATACAAATAAATCATGCAGTTATAAGATAACATAATGTTTTAAAAGTAGGCTTCTAAAGATTTTAAATTCAACCAAAAGGTTATCTATCATAATTATAAAGGCAGTTCATAGGGTTTTTCTATCTAGGTGTATTTCTTTTTTATTGTGGCTTTTCATGCGTTGTATCCAAAAGTTGTGAATCCATAATGTGGCGTAGTTTAGCGGCCAAATAAATTACATAGCAAACTCATATCTATCGTGTAATTTAAAAATGGAACGATCTTTTTCTCCGAAACATGGCAATTAAGGAGGTAACTTATCAAAGGTTTTATTTAAATTTCAAACTGGCTTGCAAATAGAAAGCTGTTTATTTGAAAAAAAAAACAAATGAACATATTGGCGCGTGAAAAATTATCGTCTTTAGTCATTGCATTTGTAAATAATTTACTTTGTTTGAATTTCCGCGCATTATTTGAGAAAAGCACTATACAAGCCTTGGCCGCAACCAGGCATTGATGGACCTACCTATACCTAACTAACTTTAATTTCTCATCTTTTTAGAAAGTGGGTGTATCTCTGCGATCCTCAGTCGAGCTTAGTGTGGGTCCAATCCGGTTCCAGTCTTCGTTGCATCTAATTATCTTCGGCTAATTATATCGTAAGTATTTTTTTTCTAAAACACTTATTTAGGGTTCCGTACATCAGGAAGAAAAAACGGAATCCATAAAGGATCACTCGTGTATCTGTCTGTCCGTCTGTCACAGCCGAATTGCTCCGAATCTACTGGACCGATTAAGTTGAAATTTGGTACACACGGCTACACATCAAGCTGTAATGTTCCAGTATAAGCTGGTCTGGCATTGTATAGGACTTCAGTACAGTGCGAGATCAGCGTAAACTGGAAATATATAGCTTGATGTGTTGCCGTGTGAACACATATGAGTTTCTGTGACCCAAACACGGATGTGTAACGTAAATAAATGAATTTTGAATATGAGAGTCAACTTTGGTTGACCCTCATAATTGGGGTAATTGGAAAATTTAAAAAAAAACTGCAAACTGTACCGTGTGACATAATATCAAATGAAAGGGTTTGTTGTAACGTTCTCAAGTTTTGTTTTATTATTTTAAAATAATAGTTTTAAAGTTATTTAAGTAAATAGATGAAAATTTACGATTCTCCCCCTTATCTCCGAAACTACTGACCCTAAAATTTTCAAAAAAATAAAGAAAAGAAAAAGAAAATTGTTTTTTACTTATAGATTACAGGAAAACCTATGAAGTCTATGGTGTTAAAATAACTTTGTTAATCTCTCAATATTGTGCGTACAAAGTTATATTTGCAGTTGGACTGAATGGGGGAACATGATTTTCAACAGAACCCTTCATTGTGCATGGTCCGACATGCACTTGGCCGGTATTTTTTATTTTATTATTTTTTAGGTATCATGCATTCGAGTTAACTTATCTTTTTTATATGCACGTGTGTGTGATAATAAAAAAAAATGTGACAAAATATTTTTTCTTTCTGTCTTTTTGATAAAAGCGCAAAACAAGAACTAATACGCCATTAAGGCAGGTTAGAAACGAATGCATGTGTTTCTGTTCAATGTTGATATAAATCTTTAGGTACTAAGGTATTAATAATGCATTTTATTTCAGAAACTCCTACTGCAAGGCGCTGTAGAAGGTCGACTTTTACATCAAGGCTTCTGGGATTTACAACTTAGGGAAACTAGGCGCTGCCTCAGTATGTCTTTGTGATGTGAGTATACCTTTTACTTTGATGATTTATATTTTGCAAAAACATTGGTAACTTGCACAAACAAACTTCAATCGTGTTTTGGGGTTCGTAGCCAAATGACGAAATTATAAGGTTATAATTTTGTCATCTCCGTCATTCTGTCAGTTCGTCTGGATGTTACACAGCCAATTTACTCAGATACCACTTGCACTATGTCGATGAAAATTGGAAAGAAGGTGCATTCCGTGCACCGCTAAACAATGGTTTATTGAAATTACGATAAAAACAATTAAGAGTGGCTCTCCTCGCGTACATGTGTACAAGCGATGAAAAAGAAATGCATATAAACTTGTGGGGTTTCCTTGGATACCATAATTAAAAACTTGTCAGTACTACGTCCAGCAGTGGGGACTGCTTTAGGTTGAGTAGATAATAGTTTTTATTTTTCATCGATTTTTCGAGAAATACGAACTTATTTTTGTAGTCGATAATATCAACACTGTGTGCATATGTAAATATTTGTCCTAACTACGGATCACTGCACTGTGCGTAGTCCAACACGAAATTGTCCGTTTTTTTTTTATTATGTAATGAAAAACGTTCGCATTCTAATCCCAGTCTCAATTTGTCAAAAGATTAACCTACATTTTTGATACGTTTTGGACATTGACGCTGGGCACACCTCCGCCGCGAAACCATAGCAGCGAAACCGCAGTAGTTCAATTGTACTGGTTCGAGTCATGTTCCGCTACTCGAACCAGATGCGAGTACCGGAACATGACGCGAACCAGTACAATTGAACTACTGCACTGCGGTTTCGCGGCGGAGGTGTGCTACCAGCGTGATTGTCGCTGAGATGCGATTGCGACTTGAATTTGAAAGATGTTGAAGTACAACAAATTGTCCTTCTGATCTTGAGACTACGAGTTACTTTACTTCATGTTGAAGTACAACAATTGTCCTTCTGATCTTGACTACGAGTTACTTTACTTCAAAGCGCTCAACGTCACTTATAGGTTTTATTGTTTCAGAAATCTTGACCTTACTATGGACCCAATTGCCGTGGAAGACGCATTCTTCTTCTTCAAAAAAATGAAAATTGAGAGACTTAATAAGACCGATAAAAATAATTTTATAGTAGTCTAATTTGAAGATCCTACCTCTCTCACATAATGCCAGGCTCTCGACACGGACTACCTACAACGTACCTTCCTCCTAAATTAGTGATTTTTTATTTAATTTAATGCAAATGTATAATTAAACTTATTAACAAAATTTTAATTGCATTAGTATATTCTGCTGCTACTGTACGTGATCGTGAAACAGCGTTATCTACACTCACAAAGCCGACTCAAGAATGGAGACACGTAAAAGCAAAATATTGCCCGCTGCAGTGAGCCATCGCTTCTCACCATACACAGACTGCGACTCCCGCATAACCGATTTTCGAGGGAAAGGCATGAATGAACAAATTTTAAATATCCGCCTGCTGATTGAAAAACATCATCAATATTATAAGCCGATGGTTCTCTGTTTTCTTGAGTATATGAAAGATGGTAAGTGTATACCGTGGTCAAAGATGATTGATATACTAACCAGAAAAGGACTAACAGAACGAAGAGCGATGTTAATCAAAAAATTGACCTGTGATGGAACCATCTTCGGAAAAGATAAATACTTAAAAAATCATTGGTTTCGACGTCAAAGAGGCGTACGAAAAAGCCAGTTACTGTCAAAAAGTATTTTTAATGTAGATGCCATAATTCATTTACTTGAGATCTTAGAAGACTGGACTGGTGGAGTTGAACTTTATGGAAGTAGAATTAAAATTATACGATATGCAAGTGAAACCACTTTATTAGCTTCAAACGAACAGGAACTAGCTATATTGCTTAAAAGAATTGAGGAGGCGACCATCAACTATGGTGTCAAAATTAATCGCTACACAACGAAAATCATGGTAGTTGATAGGGCCAATGTCCTAAAAAGATGTGAAGAACTGGGAGATTATGAGAGAGTTAATGATATCATCTACCTTGGGTCCGTAATATCGAACAACGGAACCTGTACTAAAGAAATCAATCGGAGAATTTATATGGCATCATTTGCTATGTCCGTTATTGAAAATCAATGGAAGGAGCTAAATATTCAATGTCAAGAAGAAAGAAAAGACTGCATCGATAAAATTGTGTTTCGTATATTCAGATATGCAAGTGAAACATGGACCTTTAAAAGCCAAGACCGCAGAAAAATTGATGTATTCGAGATGAAATGCTGGCGAAAAGTGTTGGATATAACTCGACCATGTATGAGAACGAACATATCAATTCGGAAAAAGTTAAAAATATCCAAAAAGCTGTCAACGTGGTGCCAACTAAAGGCCATTGGCTTCTTTGGGCACATTGTGTCCGATCCCACGCGGCAACTGGAGCGTGCACTTATATTATGTAACCTAAGAAATAATCCAAATGGCAACCGATACAAAGGAAGACCTCCCAAAGGATGGACCTCAGCAATCAAAACAAAAGTAGGCTGTAATGATATACGAAAAGTCATGAGAATGACCACAGATCGCGAACAATGGAGCTTACTTTCGCACGGCGTGATCTAAAGTAATGCTTGACTTTTATTAAAGAATACATGGTCAGATACCATCGATTTTCACTGAAATATTTAGGGGCCGCTTCCACGATCGCGACACATCCGCGCTTCTACGTCAGGTAATCTCCACGAACGAGCGATTATTCCGCTAGCGTATCGAGCGTATCGCCACGTTGGAACGCCTGCATTAAACCAGCGCGCTCGCAGCGAGAGCGCCACGTTCCGCGGCGAGAGTGAGGCGTGCGCGCCGCCAGTAGCGACGAGTGCGTGGCGATACGATGACGTTTCGCTCGCATTCAGCCACTCGTCACATCGCCGCGATCCTCTCGCTCGTGGAGACGGCCCCTAAGAGTTTGTATAGAAATACGTGGCGTGACGATAATATCGCCGCGATTCTGTCGCTAGTGGAGGCGGCCTCTTAATGATATAATACGAAATAACTTAGTAATTGTTATAAATGTCGTAATTGTAACCCCGGCTTATGCCAGGGTCCGTCTAATAATCTGCTATTCGTATTTAAATGTTTACCGAATGATATATAATCATACAACTAGAATTGAAATATGTTCCAGAACTACATATAACCAAAGCATTATATTAACCTGGCGGACATCACGAAGGTTTGCAACAATAATAGCCGTGTGGTACCCGGCAAAGAATAGAACACCCCCTTTCATCCCGTGGGTGTCGTAAAAGGCGACTAAGGGATTAAACAGAATGACAGAGAAGAAAAGATGAAAATCGGCAATAGATAAAAAGTGAAACCAAAAGCACGCAGTCGGTAACAACAAGATCTCTTCTGAACGTGAACTAGCTTTTCCAACTAACGATTGGAGTTAAGAAACGCGGCTTAACGCAAGACTACGAGGATACTCCTTCATAAGTAACCAAAAATAGAACTATGGAGAACCCGTATAATATTGTAAAGTGCAATCAAACAAGATACCTCTTTTTACGAATTCGTCTACTATTCAAGACCTGATAGTAACACGTCCCTTCAGTATTGATTATGATCATGTACTGGTCCAGCGTCGAAGCATAGCCTCCATTACTATCCGTCGTCTATTTATTTATATGGGAGGTGTCGTTTTCATAACTCGGTGATTGATCGGCGTGATACTGACGGGCCCACCTGTAGCAGTTGCTTCTCTGCCAATTTGCTCCTGTTAGACAGTATTGGAAAAAGACGGTAGCCGGGTTAGAATGTGCTGTACAGTCACGTAGAACACTTGGAATAAGCATAAACGTCGCAAGTGATATTTGCCAATCCAAAGGGTTGAATAACCAGAGATTGAATGGTTGGAGGACTTTAAAAGAGACAACATCTAGGAATGAGAGGTGATGAAGAATAGTTTTTTTTTCTAATAATAAATAAACGCAATACATTAAATAAATGTAAGTCGATTGTGTATGTAAAAAATAAACGGGACAAAAGATTAATGATTAAGATTTGTGTGTAGAAAACTTTCAATTTGTCGATTTAAAAAGCTGCAAAAAACAAAAAAAAAAATTAAAGCGAAAATAAGAATATTTTAAACGTAATGTTTTATGTTTGTGGCAAAAAATCGAAAATAATGTATAAAAAATTACGAAACACCAAAAAGTAACAAAAAAAAAATTAAATGGTTTTCAAAACTACACTTAGAAGTGCAGTTATGGTATTAATGTCTGTGGATAAAATAAGTGTACGATAAAATGAGCGTCAAATGTCATAAATTGTCTTTGTTCTAAATAAAATGAAATAACTATAGAAAACCTTTTCAAGATAGTGAATATTTACATTTACGTTGTCTTTTTAAAGATGTTTTCACATTTCACACTCATTTAGCTTTATTTGGTAACTAAGAATGTGTCAGATATATGTGAATGTATATAGGTACTCATAATATAGTTACCTTGTAAACAAGTGGACGATCTACCGATCTACCACATCTTGATGATTAGTCTATAGGTAGGGACAGTCTAAATCATGGGTTCCCAACGGGTGGAGCGACCAGTTGGGGGGCGTAAAGTGATCCACGAGGGAACGCAGTGGCTCAAAAAATAAACAGTATAGTTATGGAATTTTATGATTCCAAAACCTAAACGTTTCGTAGGTGCTGTAAAATATGCTTAACAGGCTGGGTAGTTTACTTTACAAGTTGCGTAGTTCATACAAACGTAATGCCAAAATAATTTGTAAATCAAACATATTCTTAAGGTAGCCTATATTCCGATTGGAATACACAATATCTAGGTTCCCAAATATATATTTTGAATGGACCCTGATTTAAACAAGAGTTATGAGAAAAATAAGTTTTCTATAAAAAATTTAAATTCCTCATATCTCGTCTTTGCCCTGTCAAAATATATATTTGGGAACATAGATATTCTGTAATCCATTCGAAATAAATACATACTACCTTAGGAATATGTTTGATTTACAAAAAATATTTTGGTATTACGTTTGTATGAACGCATGCTACGCCGGGCCCCGATTTTCTGCCTAAGTCGGCCAAAAAAGTTTTCCTTTTTCTGTATCTTGGTCAAAAGAAAACGCAACCTAGTCGAGGGGGTGCAAAAATTATCGAGCTCACTCATGCTCGCACTTACATTCTTAAGCTTTTCTGCATTAGACAACAAAGCAACTGAGGGGTGAAGTGATTTTAAAATAAAGTAAAGGGGGCGCTTATGTTAAATGGTTGGGCACCCCTGGTCTAAACGGACGAATTAATGGAGTTATTGCCGTGCACTTGCCACTAACATAGAATAACTTTGACTACTACATCGGAATTAAAATTCTCTGGCGTAAGCAATAATATAATATAATAGTAATGTAGCGCCAGCCGCAGCCACCACTGACTTTATTAGGGTATAATTATGATTAAGGTCGATACTTCCAAACCCCTCGAGGAAGACAAAATATGGACAATTGGTGCTGATTTTGTATCATGTCCAATGTGCACCTGTGGGGCCTACTACCTGCACGCCACAGGGACGAACGGACTCTACTGATAAGGCTATACTCGTAGCTAAGTTCTGGGCTATAGTAATAATTTAACAAGAATTGTACGGATGCTGTTATTATGCAGGCACTATGTTTAATATAGCTGGCGTGCGTAGCCGGCTGCGCACCAAGAGAATACGTGGGCTAACTAATAACACTGAAAGTTCACGTAAAACGACTACGACTGCTCTGTATTAACTTTTTGGAGTCATCGTCTGTTTCTTGCCATGTCTTTATCAAAAAGGAAGCGATAGAAGACAAAGTTTCGTTACTTAAATGATACCACCAAAAAAATGCAGCACCAAAGTCTAACCATTGTTAGCAGTTTCGTAAATAGGTGCAATTAGTACTTTATTGGATTTTTTAAATTCGGAAATCTAACTGTCGTTACTTAAACCATAGATTATAATTATGCCTAGTAATATAGCGGAAAGGTTTTTAGATTAAATTAGATTTACTGTATATGTATATATTATATATATATATTAGGTCATGATTTTATGTATAGATTAGGTAATGCCTGCATATGCGCCGGCAGTACCTACAACTACAAACATGACCTTCACAAACTAGTTTCACTAAAATTGATGTAACTGTAGCCTGGCAAAATTGCTCTCACGAGTATATGCTTTCGGTACAAAATTATTATTTTCCTAATAAAGTCTGTAATACAAATTCCAAGTTTTGCAGATATATACTTATAAACTAAGATAAGTCATCATACTACTATGTAAACGAAGGTTATCACGACATGATATACCTCAAAAAAATACCTACAACTGCAGCACTAGTTATATTAAAATTGTACAATAAATAAAGCAACGGAAAGGTTCTTTTTGCTGGGTTTTTTTTGCGGGAAAGTGAAGTGACATGTTTTGCAGTTTTGTTTTATTTTCTAAAATTTGTCTTTAGCCGAATATTAATGTGTAATAATGGTGTATTATTAACCATTAAGTGTTCGTGAACGTGCATTACTGTAGGCAAATGAACCAAAACAGTGCAAAACAGTGTGAGGTCTCAGTAAAGTGCCACGTCTTTACTGAAACTCAAGGGGAGCTGGTGGGGATATCATCATCATGAATTGAATATTTAATTTCATCAATATTTAAACAAAGTTTGTAACTAAATAACGACTTGGCTAAAAGGTGTCAGCAACCAAGCCATTAAAATATTATTTAAAAAAATACATCCCAGCTGATGGGAAGTGGTACGTGCTCTGGCAGCCCTTTAAACTGCAATACAGTAGTGTTTGTTACCAGAAATCGTTATGTACTTGAAATTAAAAAACTTAATTGACACAGAAGATTTAGTAACATGTTTCTCGCATACCATCAAAATATTAAAATCCAATCGGTACCGGATATGTTAAAAGTACCTACCTTTTCGTGATCGGCGTAGCCTCGAATCGTGCGTCACACTTCGTAAACTACATAAGAACTGCCGTTATAAACTTATTAGGTAAAAATAATACTTATAAATTGTATTACATAATAAATAAGAAAGGTTCTTGCAAAAAAGTATACAAAAATCCAAAAACCATAAAACACATAAAATTGTTTAAAAATAAAATAGACGATAAGAACTACGACATAAATGTGCAATATTATATTTAGTTACGTCCCAGTTAAGGTAACAGTTTCTAAATCTAAATACGATGAAATTGAATTGCCATTTTTGCTATCTTCTTAATTCAGTACCCAAAACTTATCTTGTCCACAGGACAAGTACCTCCTTCCAACATTTGCGTTCCTATTAACTCTTCCTATTTCTTTCTCATCCCAGTCTTGTCTGTTCTACTTCTCCTTACTGAGGACTGAGTCAATTCTGATGATTTAGAACTGATTACGATTTATTGAGTTCGATAATGAAGGGAACTACTTCTTATTTCCTTTTCAATTAATTTTTGTCTCGTTCTCGTACTTTTTCAAATTGAAGATCTAGCACTGAGTAGAATAACAATAATAACTGAGTTCTGCAATGTACAGAACCTGCACTATGGCGTCTCTTTCTAATCACTTGTCTTCCTAGTAAGGCAGTATCTGTTCTTCAGTGATGACACGATTTCATTTTACTTCCCAATATCTTCTATCTTCCTCCTGCTCCTTCTTAGGACCGAATCAGTTCCGAGGACAACTTTCCGCCACAATAACTTACTTGGATTGTTTTTCCCTACTACCGCCTCGGTTCCTGAAGACGTTCCCAATTCCTTGTTCTCTTTCGAATCTCAGCTCTTCCCATTTATTTAGACAGTATCCAGTCTGGAGGACTGCCACATAATAGTTGATGAGACTATTCCAAGTCACTTTCTACTAACTCCTTTCTATCTACTTACTGAGAAATGAAGATAAAAAACTAAAATAATTCTAACTAATTTAAAAGGAAAATTTCAAATATTCTTAAGATAACAAAGCTTTTGGAACTAAAAGTATTATACACCTATGTACCTTTTTTGAAAAAGGTACATAGGTTTACAGATTAATACAAATAAGAAGCTATACAAATATAGAACAATAATAAAGATTTAGGCAACAGAAGTAAGCCAGGAAAAAGTTAAAATCTTGTTCGGGTGGAGGACGAAATCCGCGTGAAAATCTCCACAGCCATTATATGTATATAAAATAAGTTCTAGAAATAAGAAAAGTTATGTCAGCAAAAGGTAATAAGGTCTACTTCTTGCGCACTTGCTTAGCTTCTTGTGCACCGTAAAATTTTGTAACCCAGTAATACAACTATCAACACCTGTTGATAGTCTTTGTTGGCAACACTAACACAATTTAACGAACGTTCGAAGCTTGGGCGTTGGGGGCGTGTCATCGCTGCAAGTGCAATACGCAGGCGTCATCAACCCAAACCTGTGAAAAATAAAAGGTCGCTCTGTGTAGCTCGTCCATTTTGCCCCGACTGCAGACTAGGGAGTGGGTCGTTATTAGACAGTTAGTCACATAACTCTGAACACTCTTCGTTCAGTTCAAATGTGAGAGTCTAAGCAAAAAGAGTCCAGTTCTCGGCATTTAGTTTCCGAGATATACGCAGTTTAGTAAAAATATAATTTCGGAACTTTAATTGATTATTAATTATGCAAATAAACATCTTATCTTATCCCAATTATCTACAAGTTCATATAGTTTTTCTCAAATCAAACTTTTTCAGAGATTTAACTTCAAATATCTGATTTAAAAAAATGTGTCAGTTTTAGAATATTTTCTTAATCCTTATTATCAATTGACTATTCTAGATGCCGAATCTAGTGTTAACGCAATAACCCACTACTGGACCTTTTTGCATGGACGGCACAAATGGTGATTTATCGAGATAATGCAACACCATTCATCGTAACTTGGTTGGTTCCTCGTCTTTGTGAATAGATTGCCGGTCGTGTGACGTATTAATTTCGGTTGGATGTCTGATAAACCCCTCTGGTACACCGAAGTGCTCGTTATGTCCGTGACGCGCGTATAGGTTAGGGGCAGTTCTTATTGCCGCTCAAACGTAATCGTGCGTCGTGACTTGCAGTCACGCGTGAACAAAGAGCATTCCGTACTGCCTGGTGAGTAAGTTAAGCAAAGACTGTGAGAGGATAATCGTGTGCTGCTCGCGAATTTTTTTTTTAATTGTCAGTCCGTTTCATAAACCATTTGTTAGAACAGACAATATATTTGGAAGCTTTCCATCGAAAAAATGAATGTAGTTTTCTAATAATTATAGAATCTAGTACAGTTGCTTGCGTCTTATTTTTTTTTTTTTCATTATTTAATTATATATCAAAGCTCGTATTAGTGAGATGCAATGAATTTAAAAAATTCAATGGTTTTAATCGCCGTTTTGGAATTGCGCCATAGAATGGTGGCTGTGCGTGAAAGAGAGAGATAGTTACCGATTGAAGTCAACGCCCACTTGCAACGCACGCCGTCATACGGTGCCAAACTTGCAACGCGCATGACTTTATTGATTGACCTATTTCTAGTGCCGCAATGCGTCTAGCTCAGACCGGGCGGCCATTTCTCTTGGTCTTGGGGAAGTGACTAGTCGTGTATCATTATCATCGCGCTTAAGCAACGGATTTGAGTGCTAAGGTTTATAAAACCATAAAGGATTATATTTATATTCGTGGTCAAGATAGTGGCATTTAGCCATTTGTGTTGCATCTAAGATACTTTGCATCTATTTGAACTTGGAGGAGTGAAGTCAAAGTGAATACCAGTAACTTCACAGGATTTTTTTTCAGTCTAGGTAGGTACGTACAGCCGACATTTATGGGCGCATAACTAGATAAAATGTAACAGCAGATTTTTATTTCACTATTTCAGGCTTGGCCCATAATAAAATTTGTTTATAATGATAAGTAGGTACAAAGACCTTTTTAACAGGATTTCAATAATTTCAATTACACCTTGTAACATTTTTATAGAAGATAATTGTGTGCTGCTCGCGAGCGATTTTCTTTTCTGGCCAGTGCGTTTCATAGACAATTTGTTAGTAAACAGACAAGATATTTGCAACCTTCCACTTGAAAATATGTATGTAAAGGTGTATATATTAGAGGCGGAGAACTTTAAATTGAAATGAAACACAGAAAAATGTTTTTAATATCCATGAAATTTACTTTATCTGACGGTTTTTTTTTTTGACATTAATGTTTGAATATGATTTTGGGTATGTTGCTGGCGCGTACTACTAATCCGGAGGTCAAGTTTTCACATACTTTTCGCAGTAAATCAGGCTGAATTTCAGCAATAAAGCCTCGAATGTTGGCATCCAAGTACTCAGTTGTTGCTGGTTTATCGGCGTAGACATACATATCCCCAGAGAAAATAATGTAATGACGTGAAATCGCACTAACGAGGTGACCAGAGTAATTAGTCGTTCATCAAATGTGTCCTTTAATAAATTAAGCCAATAAAACGTTAATGTTTCAGTAAATTAGGCCGCCGCGGGCATTAATGCCATAAAATTATCCGTCAGATAAAGCCAATTTTTTGCCACTGCTCTGAAAACGGTGAAGGAAAACATCGTGAGGAAACCGGCATGTCCCAGAACCAAAAAAAAATCGAAGACATGTGACATTACCAACCCGCACTGGGCCCGCGTGGTGGATTATGGCCCGCTCTCTCTCACAGAGAGGAGGCTTGTGTCCCAGCAGTGGGAACATTATAGGCTAATTACGTAAAAGCCAATTTCATGGATATTAAAAATATTTTTGTTTTAATTCAATTTAAAGTTCTTCTCCTCTAAAATTAACACCCGATAATTTTCTAATTATAGAATCTAGTACGGTTGCTTGCGGCTTAATTATTTTTGTAATATTTAATAATCAAAGCTCGTATTAGTGAAAATAGACATCATTAAGACTTTCCACTCCAGTGAATTAAAACAAATCCATGGTTTAAATCGGCCTGATAGAATTGCACCGTAAAATGGCGGCTGTGTGTGAGAGAGAGAGAGAGATAGTTACCGATGGAAGCCAACGCCCACTTGCAACGCGCTCAGTCGTACGGTGCCAAACCTGCAACGCGCATGATTTCATTGATTGACCTATTTATAGTGCCGTAATGCGTCTAGCTCAGACCGGGTGGTCACTTCACTAGGTCCTAGGGAAGTGAGTAGTCGAGTTTTATTATTATCGCGCTTCAGTAACGGCTTTGAGTGCTAAAGTTTATTACACCCTAAACGATTATATATTTGTGGTCAAGATAGTGACTCGCTGAGATATTTTGCTCCATTCGAACTTGAAGGAGTGAGATCCTTATTAACCTAACCGCTTTAGCGAGCAATGTGTCTAAAGGTGGGTTTAGACCAAACGAGCAAATACTTTCGGTTTAAAAAAAAACTCATCACGAGCACAAAGGGTTCACTTAACATAACATGAGATATACAAATAAATCATGCAGTTATAAGATAACATAATGTTTTAAAAGTAGGCTTCTAAAGATTTTAAATTCAACCAAAAGGTTATCTATCATAATTATAAAGGCAGTTCATAGGGTTTTTCTATCTAGGTGTATTTCTTTTTTATTGTGGCTTTTCATGCGTTGTATCCAAAAGTTGTGAATCCATAATGTGGCGTAGTTTAGCGGCCAAATAAATTACATAGCAAACTCATATCTATCGTGTAATTTAAAAATGGAACGATCTTTTTCTCCGAAACATGGCAATTAAGGAGGTAACTTATCAAAGGTTTTATTTAAATTTCAAACTGGCTTGCAAATAGAAAGCTGTTTATTTGAAAAAAAAAACAAATGAACATATTGGCGCGTGAAAAATTATCGTCTTTAGTCATTGCATTTGTAAATAATTTACTTTGTTTGAATTTCCGCGCATTATTTGAGAAAAGCACTATACAAGCCTTGGCCGCAACCAGGCATTGATGGACCTACCTATACCTAACTAACTTTAATTTCTCATCTTTTTAGAAAGTGGGTGTATCTCTGCGATCCTCAGTCGAGCTTAGTGTGGGTCCAATCCGGTTCCAGTCTTCGTTGCATCTAATTATCTTCGGCTAATTATATCGTAAGTATTTTTTTTCTAAAACACTTATTTAGGGTTCCGTACATCAGGAAGAAAAAACGGAATCCATAAAGGATCACTCGTGTATCTGTCTGTCCGTCTGTCACAGCCGAATTGCTCCGAATCTACTGGACCGATTAAGTTGAAATTTGGTACACACGGCTACACATCAAGCTGTAATGTTCCAGTATAAGCTGGTCTGGCATTGTATAGGACTTCAGTACAGTGCGAGATCAGCGTAAACTGGAAATATATAGCTTGATGTGTTGCCGTGTGAACACATATGAGTTTCTGTGACCCAAACACGGATGTGTAACGTAAATAAATGAATTTTGAATATGAGAGTCAACTTTGGTTGACCCTCATAATTGGGGTAATTGGAAAATTTAAAAAAAAACTGCAAACTGTACCGTGTGACATAATATCAAATGAAAGGGTTTGTTGTAACGTTCTCAAGTTTTGTTTTATTATTTTAAAATAATAGTTTTAAAGTTATTTAAGTAAATAGATGAAAATTTACGATTCTCCCCCTTATCTCCGAAACTACTGACCCTAAAATTTTCAAAAAAATAAAGAAAAGAAAAAGAAAATTGTTTTTTACTTATAGATTACAGGAAAACCTATGAAGTCTATGGTGTTAAAATAACTTTGTTAATCTCTCAATATTGTGCGTACAAAGTTATATTTGCAGTTGGACTGAATGGGGGAACATGATTTTCAACAGAACCCTTCATTGTGCATGGTCCGACATGCACTTGGCCGGTATTTTTTATTTTATTATTTTTTAGGTATCATGCATTCGAGTTAACTTATCTTTTTTATATGCACGTGTGTGTGATAATAAAAAAAAATGTGACAAAATATTTTTTCTTTCTGTCTTTTTGATAAAAGCGCAAAACAAGAACTAATACGCCATTAAGGCAGGTTAGAAACGAATGCATGTGTTTCTGTTCAATGTTGATATAAATCTTTAGGTACTAAGGTATTAATAATGCATTTTATTTCAGAAACTCCTACTGCAAGGCGCTGTAGAAGGTCGACTTTTACATCAAGGCTTCTGGGATTTACAACTTAGGGAAACTAGGCGCTGCCTCAGTATGTCTTTGTGATGTGAGTATACCTTTTACTTTGATGATTTATATTTTGCAAAAACATTGGTAACTTGCACAAACAAACTTCAATCGTGTTTTGGGGTTCGTAGCCAAATGACGAAATTATAAGGTTATAATTTTGTCATCTCCGTCATTCTGTCAGTTCGTCTGGATGTTACACAGCCAATTTACTCAGATACCACTTGCACTATGTCGATGAAAATTGGAAAGAAGGTGCATTCCGTGCACCGCTAAACAATGGTTTATTGAAATTACGATAAAAACAATTAAGAGTGGCTCTCCTCGCGTACATGTGTACAAGCGATGAAAAAGAAATGCATATAAACTTGTGGGGTTTCCTTGGATACCATAATTAAAAACTTGTCAGTACTACGTCCAGCAGTGGGGACTGCTTTAGGTTGAGTAGATAATAGTTTTTATTTTTCATCGATTTTTCGAGAAATACGAACTTATTTTTGTAGTCGATAATATCAACACTGTGTGCATATGTAAATATTTGTCCTAACTACGGATCACTGCACTGTGCGTAGTCCAACACGAAATTGTCCGTTTTTTTTTTATTATGTAATGAAAAACGTTCGCATTCTAATCCCAGTCTCAATTTGTCAAAAGATTAACCTACATTTTTGATACGTTTTGGACATTGACGCTGGGCACACCTCCGCCGCGAAACCATAGCAGCGAAACCGCAGTAGTTCAATTGTACTGGTTCGAGTCATGTTCCGCTACTCGAACCAGATGCGAGTACCGGAACATGACGCGAACCAGTACAATTGAACTACTGCACTGCGGTTTCGCGGCGGAGGTGTGCTACCAGCGTGATTGTCGCTGAGATGCGATTGCGACTTGAATTTGAAAGATGTTGAAGTACAACAAATTGTCCTTCTGATCTTGAGACTACGAGTTACTTTACTTCATGTTGAAGTACAACAATTGTCCTTCTGATCTTGACTACGAGTTACTTTACTTCAAAGCGCTCAACGTCACTTATAGGTTTTATTGTTTCAGAAATCTTGACCTTACTATGGACCCAATTGCCGTGGAAGACGCATTCTTCTTCTTCAAAAAAATGAAAATTGAGAGACTTAATAAGACCGATAAAAATAATTTTATAGTAGTCTAATTTGAAGATCCTACCTCTCTCACATAATGCCAGGCTCTCGACACGGACTACCTACAACGTACCTTCCTCCTAAATTAGTGATTTTTTATTTAATTTAATGCAAATGTATAATTAAACTTATTAACAAAATTTTAATTGCATTAGTATATTCTGCTGCTACTGTACGTGATCGTGAAACAGCGTTATCTACACTCACAAAGCCGACTCAAGAATGGAGACACGTAAAAGCAAAATATTGCCCGCTGCAGTGAGCCATCGCTTCTCACCATACACAGACTGCGACTCCCGCATAACCGATTTTCGAGGGAAAGGCATGAATGAACAAATTTTAAATATCCGCCTGCTGATTGAAAAACATCATCAATATTATAAGCCGATGGTTCTCTGTTTTCTTGAGTATATGAAAGATGGTAAGTGTATACCGTGGTCAAAGATGATTGATATACTAACCAGAAAAGGACTAACAGAACGAAGAGCGATGTTAATCAAAAAATTGACCTGTGATGGAACCATCTTCGGAAAAGATAAATACTTAAAAAATCATTGGTTTCGACGTCAAAGAGGCGTACGAAAAAGCCAGTTACTGTCAAAAAGTATTTTTAATGTAGATGCCATAATTCATTTACTTGAGATCTTAGAAGACTGGACTGGTGGAGTTGAACTTTATGGAAGTAGAATTAAAATTATACGATATGCAAGTGAAACCACTTTATTAGCTTCAAACGAACAGGAACTAGCTATATTGCTTAAAAGAATTGAGGAGGCGACCATCAACTATGGTGTCAAAATTAATCGCTACACAACGAAAATCATGGTAGTTGATAGGGCCAATGTCCTAAAAAGATGTGAAGAACTGGGAGATTATGAGAGAGTTAATGATATCATCTACCTTGGGTCCGTAATATCGAACAACGGAACCTGTACTAAAGAAATCAATCGGAGAATTTATATGGCATCATTTGCTATGTCCGTTATTGAAAATCAATGGAAGGAGCTAAATATTCAATGTCAAGAAGAAAGAAAAGACTGCATCGATAAAATTGTGTTTCGTATATTCAGATATGCAAGTGAAACATGGACCTTTAAAAGCCAAGACCGCAGAAAAATTGATGTATTCGAGATGAAATGCTGGCGAAAAGTGTTGGATATAACTCGACCATGTATGAGAACGAACATATCAATTCGGAAAAAGTTAAAAATATCCAAAAAGCTGTCAACGTGGTGCCAACTAAAGGCCATTGGCTTCTTTGGGCACATTGTGTCCGATCCCACGCGGCAACTGGAGCGTGCACTTATATTATGTAACCTAAGAAATAATCCAAATGGCAACCGATACAAAGGAAGACCTCCCAAAGGATGGACCTCAGCAATCAAAACAAAAGTAGGCTGTAATGATATACGAAAAGTCATGAGAATGACCACAGATCGCGAACAATGGAGCTTACTTTCGCACGGCGTGATCTAAAGTAATGCTTGACTTTTATTAAAGAATACATGGTCAGATACCATCGATTTTCACTGAAATATTTAGGGGCCGCTTCCACGATCGCGACACATCCGCGCTTCTACGTCAGGTAATCTCCACGAACGAGCGATTATTCCGCTAGCGTATCGAGCGTATCGCCACGTTGGAACGCCTGCATTAAACCAGCGCGCTCGCAGCGAGAGCGCCACGTTCCGCGGCGAGAGTGAGGCGTGCGCGCCGCCAGTAGCGACGAGTGCGTGGCGATACGATGACGTTTCGCTCGCATTCAGCCACTCGTCACATCGCCGCGATCCTCTCGCTCGTGGAGACGGCCCCTAAGAGTTTGTATAGAAATACGTGGCGTGACGATAATATCGCCGCGATTCTGTCGCTAGTGGAGGCGGCCTCTTAATGATATAATACGAAATAACTTAGTAATTGTTATAAATGTCGTAATTGTAACCCCGGCTTATGCCAGGGTCCGTCTAATAATCTGCTATTCGTATTTAAATGTTTACCGAATGATATATAATCATACAACTAGAATTGAAATATGTTCCAGAACTACATATAACCAAAGCATTATATTAACCTGGCGGACATCACGAAGGTTTGCAACAATAATAGCCGTGTGGTACCCGGCAAAGAATAGAACACCCCCTTTCATCCCGTGGGTGTCGTAAAAGGCGACTAAGGGATTAAACAGAATGACAGAGAAGAAAAGATGAAAATCGGCAATAGATAAAAAGTGAAACCAAAAGCACGCAGTCGGTAACAACAAGATCTCTTCTGAACGTGAACTAGCTTTTCCAACTAACGATTGGAGTTAAGAAACGCGGCTTAACGCAAGACTACGAGGATACTCCTTCATAAGTAACCAAAAATAGAACTATGGAGAACCCGTATAATATTGTAAAGTGCAATCAAACAAGATACCTCTTTTTACGAATTCGTCTACTATTCAAGACCTGATAGTAACACGTCCCTTCAGTATTGATTATGATCATGTACTGGTCCAGCGTCGAAGCATAGCCTCCATTACTATCCGTCGTCTATTTATTTATATGGGAGGTGTCGTTTTCATAACTCGGTGATTGATCGGCGTGATACTGACGGGCCCACCTGTAGCAGTTGCTTCTCTGCCAATTTGCTCCTGTTAGACAGTATTGGAAAAAGACGGTAGCCGGGTTAGAATGTGCTGTACAGTCACGTAGAACACTTGGAATAAGCATAAACGTCGCAAGTGATATTTGCCAATCCAAAGGGTTGAATAACCAGAGATTGAATGGTTGGAGGACTTTAAAAGAGACAACATCTAGGAATGAGAGGTGATGAAGAATAGTTTTTTTTTCTAATAATAAATAAACGCAATACATTAAATAAATGTAAGTCGATTGTGTATGTAAAAAATAAACGGGACAAAAGATTAATGATTAAGATTTGTGTGTAGAAAACTTTCAATTTGTCGATTTAAAAAGCTGCAAAAAACAAAAAAAAAAATTAAAGCGAAAATAAGAATATTTTAAACGTAATGTTTTATGTTTGTGGCAAAAAATCGAAAATAATGTATAAAAAATTACGAAACACCAAAAAGTAACAAAAAAAAAATTAAATGGTTTTCAAAACTACACTTAGAAGTGCAGTTATGGTATTAATGTCTGTGGATAAAATAAGTGTACGATAAAATGAGCGTCAAATGTCATAAATTGTCTTTGTTCTAAATAAAATGAAATAACTATAGAAAACCTTTTCAAGATAGTGAATATTTACATTTACGTTGTCTTTTTAAAGATGTTTTCACATTTCACACTCATTTAGCTTTATTTGGTAACTAAGAATGTGTCAGATATATGTGAATGTATATAGGTACTCATAATATAGTTACCTTGTAAACAAGTGGACGATCTACCGATCTACCACATCTTGATGATTAGTCTATAGGTAGGGACAGTCTAAATCATGGGTTCCCAACGGGTGGAGCGACCAGTTGGGGGGCGTAAAGTGATCCACGAGGGAACGCAGTGGCTCAAAAAATAAACAGTATAGTTATGGAATTTTATGATTCCAAAACCTAAACGTTTCGTAGGTGCTGTAAAATATGCTTAACAGGCTGGGTAGTTTACTTTACAAGTTGCGTAGTTCATACAAACGTAATGCCAAAATAATTTGTAAATCAAACATATTCTTAAGGTAGCCTATATTCCGATTGGAATACACAATATCTAGGTTCCCAAATATATATTTTGAATGGACCCTGATTTAAACAAGAGTTATGAGAAAAATAAGTTTTCTATAAAAAATTTAAATTCCTCATATCTCGTCTTTGCCCTGTCAAAATATATATTTGGGAACATAGATATTCTGTAATCCATTCGAAATAAATACATACTACCTTAGGAATATGTTTGATTTACAAAAAATATTTTGGTATTACGTTTGTATGAACGCATGCTACGCCGGGCCCCGATTTTCTGCCTAAGTCGGCCAAAAAAGTTTTCCTTTTTCTGTATCTTGGTCAAAAGAAAACGCAACCTAGTCGAGGGGGTGCAAAAATTATCGAGCTCACTCATGCTCGCACTTACATTCTTAAGCTTTTCTGC
This sequence comes from Tiliacea citrago, assembly GCA_963921375.1. Classification (NCBI taxonomy): domain Eukaryota; kingdom Metazoa; phylum Arthropoda; class Insecta; order Lepidoptera; family Noctuidae; genus Tiliacea; species Tiliacea citrago. The sequence goes on from OY992780.1 coordinate 28,749,400, forward strand.
ATTAGACAACAAAGCAACTGAGGGGTGAAGTGATTTTAAAATAAAGTAAAGGGGGCGCTTATGTTAAATGGTTGGGCACCCCTGGTCTAAACGGACGAATTAATGGAGTTATTGCCGTGCACTTGCCACTAACATAGAATAACTTTGACTACTACATCGGAATTAAAATTCTCTGGCGTAAGCAATAATATAATATAATAGTAATGTAGCGCCAGCCGCAGCCACCACTGACTTTATTAGGGTATAATTATGATTAAGGTCGATACTTCCAAACCCCTCGAGGAAGACAAAATATGGACAATTGGTGCTGATTTTGTATCATGTCCAATGTGCACCTGTGGGGCCTACTACCTGCACGCCACAGGGACGAACGGACTCTACTGATAAGGCTATACTCGTAGCTAAGTTCTGGGCTATAGTAATAATTTAACAAGAATTGTACGGATGCTGTTATTATGCAGGCACTATGTTTAATATAGCTGGCGTGCGTAGCCGGCTGCGCACCAAGAGAATACGTGGGCTAACTAATAACACTGAAAGTTCACGTAAAACGACTACGACTGCTCTGTATTAACTTTTTGGAGTCATCGTCTGTTTCTTGCCATGTCTTTATCAAAAAGGAAGCGATAGAAGACAAAGTTTCGTTACTTAAATGATACCACCAAAAAAATGCAGCACCAAAGTCTAACCATTGTTAGCAGTTTCGTAAATAGGTGCAATTAGTACTTTATTGGATTTTTTAAATTCGGAAATCTAACTGTCGTTACTTAAACCATAGATTATAATTATGCCTAGTAATATAGCGGAAAGGTTTTTAGATTAAATTAGATTTACTGTATATGTATATATTATATATATATATTAGGTCATGATTTTATGTATAGATTAGGTAATGCCTGCATATGCGCCGGCAGTACCTACAACTACAAACATGACCTTCACAAACTAGTTTCACTAAAATTGATGTAACTGTAGCCTGGCAAAATTGCTCTCACGAGTATATGCTTTCGGTACAAAATTATTATTTTCCTAATAAAGTCTGTAATACAAATTCCAAGTTTTGCAGATATATACTTATAAACTAAGATAAGTCATCATACTACTATGTAAACGAAGGTTATCACGACATGATATACCTCAAAAAAATACCTACAACTGCAGCACTAGTTATATTAAAATTGTACAATAAATAAAGCAACGGAAAGGTTCTTTTTGCTGGGTTTTTTTTGCGGGAAAGTGAAGTGACATGTTTTGCAGTTTTGTTTTATTTTCTAAAATTTGTCTTTAGCCGAATATTAATGTGTAATAATGGTGTATTATTAACCATTAAGTGTTCGTGAACGTGCATTACTGTAGGCAAATGAACCAAAACAGTGCAAAACAGTGTGAGGTCTCAGTAAAGTGCCACGTCTTTACTGAAACTCAAGGGGAGCTGGTGGGGATATCATCATCATGAATTGAATATTTAATTTCATCAATATTTAAACAAAGTTTGTAACTAAATAACGACTTGGCTAAAAGGTGTCAGCAACCAAGCCATTAAAATATTATTTAAAAAAATACATCCCAGCTGATGGGAAGTGGTACGTGCTCTGGCAGCCCTTTAAACTGCAATACAGTAGTGTTTGTTACCAGAAATCGTTATGTACTTGAAATTAAAAAACTTAATTGACACAGAAGATTTAGTAACATGTTTCTCGCATACCATCAAAATATTAAAATCCAATCGGTACCGGATATGTTAAAAGTACCTACCTTTTCGTGATCGGCGTAGCCTCGAATCGTGCGTCACACTTCGTAAACTACATAAGAACTGCCGTTATAAACTTATTAGGTAAAAATAATACTTATAAATTGTATTACATAATAAATAAGAAAGGTTCTTGCAAAAAAGTATACAAAAATCCAAAAACCATAAAACACATAAAATTGTTTAAAAATAAAATAGACGATAAGAACTACGACATAAATGTGCAATATTATATTTAGTTACGTCCCAGTTAAGGTAACAGTTTCTAAATCTAAATACGATGAAATTGAATTGCCATTTTTGCTATCTTCTTAATTCAGTACCCAAAACTTATCTTGTCCACAGGACAAGTACCTCCTTCCAACATTTGCGTTCCTATTAACTCTTCCTATTTCTTTCTCATCCCAGTCTTGTCTGTTCTACTTCTCCTTACTGAGGACTGAGTCAATTCTGATGATTTAGAACTGATTACGATTTATTGAGTTCGATAATGAAGGGAACTACTTCTTATTTCCTTTTCAATTAATTTTTGTCTCGTTCTCGTACTTTTTCAAATTGAAGATCTAGCACTGAGTAGAATAACAATAATAACTGAGTTCTGCAATGTACAGAACCTGCACTATGGCGTCTCTTTCTAATCACTTGTCTTCCTAGTAAGGCAGTATCTGTTCTTCAGTGATGACACGATTTCATTTTACTTCCCAATATCTTCTATCTTCCTCCTGCTCCTTCTTAGGACCGAATCAGTTCCGAGGACAACTTTCCGCCACAATAACTTACTTGGATTGTTTTTCCCTACTACCGCCTCGGTTCCTGAAGACGTTCCCAATTCCTTGTTCTCTTTCGAATCTCAGCTCTTCCCATTTATTTAGACAGTATCCAGTCTGGAGGACTGCCACATAATAGTTGATGAGACTATTCCAAGTCACTTTCTACTAACTCCTTTCTATCTACTTACTGAGAAATGAAGATAAAAAACTAAAATAATTCTAACTAATTTAAAAGGAAAATTTCAAATATTCTTAAGATAACAAAGCTTTTGGAACTAAAAGTATTATACACCTATGTACCTTTTTTGAAAAAGGTACATAGGTTTACAGATTAATACAAATAAGAAGCTATACAAATATAGAACAATAATAAAGATTTAGGCAACAGAAGTAAGCCAGGAAAAAGTTAAAATCTTGTTCGGGTGGAGGACGAAATCCGCGTGAAAATCTCCACAGCCATTATATGTATATAAAATAAGTTCTAGAAATAAGAAAAGTTATGTCAGCAAAAGGTAATAAGGTCTACTTCTTGCGCACTTGCTTAGCTTCTTGTGCACCGTAAAATTTTGTAACCCAGTAATAACCCTAAATGCATAAGTTAATCAAAAATATTAACTTTACATACAAAAGAGAGAGAGAGAGGTCTTTCTAACATAGATTGATATTGAGGGGGCGGGTTAACTTGTTATGGCAGACAGACGAACGAACGGACGAACGCCCGGATGAGAAGAAACTGAAAGCATTTTTTGATTTATTGCGGATCCCGTAAGTTTAGTTCTAATCAGAAACGAAATCAACTTAAAATGGATATTTTAGGGGATCCGATGACCCACCTCCTTCTTGTATAAATAACGACAAAATATAAGTCGTTCGAATGCAAAACACACTCAAAGGGTTGAAATGTTTTTGAGCATTACCTACTAACGCACCGGCAACTCAACAGCGAAGGGTTTTCAAAATGCCACTGTGAACAAGATAGCTAATTTATTTAAATCACAAAATGGTGGTTTGTAGTAGTCTGAACAGATGATTTTTTTTGTAGTAATTATCTTTTCGGTGTCTCGGAGATCACGTTAAACTAGGTCCCGGTTGTCAAACAAGTACCGCTGATAGTTGTTACGGGCTAAAACCAGCTCAAGATTCAAATCACTCCGTGCCTCGGAGTTTTTTAGGGTTAATTAGGTTATGCGTGCCTGCCTGGCACGATTAGAAATGGTAACTCCGTGCCTCGGAGAGCACGTTAAGCCTCGGTCACGGCTGTCAAAAAAATACCTTTGGCAGTTTTTACGGGCCTAAGCTCAATACTTACTTTACTTTCGTTGGATAGATCGGAATTATAGAAAAATTAAACCGCATCACGTCAGACGAGAGATGAATCCAACAAAATAAAAATCTACGTTGAGTAAGAACACAACCAAACTTAACGGTCATTGGGTTCACTTGTTACATGGCGCAGACATGATCATTATTGTGCCTTGAAGATCACGTTTTCTCGGTCCCGGCCGCCAGAATAAATACCTCTGGCAGTAGTTACGGGCTAACTCAAGCTCGATATACACGTCGGATTCATGAGGATGTCGATAGTTCCTAGTACTTACTTTGCTATAGCCAACTGGCAGTTGCGATCCGTAAAGAACAGACACTAAACTGCATCAGGTACGACTCAAAATCGCGCTATTAGCTGCAGATTTGATTGTGCAATACGATCAAATTGGCTTTTGCGTGAAGTATTATTGAATATATTTTGCTATGCTGTAACTTCTTCTATTTTTAACTGCGTTCATTCTTATATTACAACTTATAATTTTGTAGTTTTTGATCAACTATTTGAAAAAAAAAAAAAAAAAAAAAAAACTAAATCCTAAAACTATTTTTATTGTTGAAATCTTTGACGCTGAATGAACTCCTTTACCTATACATTCGTTACTGTTTGTGAGAAATGGCTGCATTATGCTATTTTAATTTATTATTATCTATTCCTAAGCGCTCTTCCCGTGCATTGATGTATTTTATTTAATAAAAATTTACTTTAAAACCATTCTTGTTTTAATTGAACCCTGTTATAGTAGCTCAGCATAATCAGAGCCTATAATGTTCCCTCTGCTGTAATACAGGCCTCATCTCTGTGAGAGGGAGTGGGCCGTAATTCACCACGAGGGCCCAGTGCGGTTGCTAGATGTCACATGTCTTCGAATTTTTGATTTTAGGATATGCCGGTTTCCTAACACACTGTCCTTCACCGTTTTGGGAGCAGTGGTGATGAAATAATTTACACAAAGTAAAGCGCCTGTCTGGGTTCAAACCTATGACCTACAACTAGTAAGTTATGGCCGTTACCACTGGGCCACCACTGTACTCCAGCAATAGTACCTTAATAACCAGTAAAAATAAACCGTTCGAAACATAATTACAATAATAATGTATTCTAGTAACGAAAATATTAACAAATAAAATGACTTATGATGAATTATCTTTGTCGGGAAAGCAGAATATTATTATTTTCAAGCATGGCTATAATTATCCCCTCATAAGCAAGTTACCAGATTCTCAACTAACCAGATTCGCCACTCTGCAGATAATGTACAGTCGACAGCACATCAGGTTACAAGGAACTGTCATATTTCTCTAAATTATTTTAAATAAACCTTAAAATGTTGACAGTTAAGTTAAAAATCGAATGAGAAAATTGTAGTTTGTGGTAGCTTGTCCTGCTGCTGTGTGTACTATCTAACAAAGAAATTATATGACTTTCAAATAAATTATTATCGACTACTTTATTGATAGACAACCTCAATACATAAACTGATAAAATCGATTCAAATGCATAAGAGGTCGGATTAAATTGCTGATAGACAACCTCATTTTCTTCCTGTACATCACTGACTTCTATATATTTGTGAAATATACGGACGTCAGTGCTGTACATTTATTATGAAGTATTGTGACACTAACATTTTGCATTTTCTAGTTTGCGATCATTAAATACCTATTTAATCGGTGTTTGCGATTTTATTTAATTCGACTTTTCAATCAATTAGTGTGAATCGTAGAATTAACATGGCTGAGAGCGGTGTAAAATTTATTAAGAGTCAAAGAGGTAACATGGTTTTATTGTATGCAGGATATGAGTATAATTTAAATGTAAATAATAAATCAGGAATTACTAATTGGAGATGTTCCAATCAAAAATAATGTTTTACCTCAATTACCTTGAACGTTAACAATATCATTGTAAGAGAAGGAAGCCATTCATGTACTCCAGACCAGATCCGAAATTCAGTTGTTGCTACAATGCATGAATGCAAGAAGGAAGTATGTGTCAACTTTAATACTGAGCCAAAAATATTTGAAAAACATTTTTATAACAATGCGAATAATTAAAGAGATTCGCCTTTTGTTTTTGTGCATGCGGTAGATAGCTTATTAACACTTCTTGATAAAAATTCGCGGCGCCGTTGCCGGTCTAAGTTCCAGAATTGTGGCCATATAGACTGCTTTTCAGTCTCAGAAATTAGACTTCTCTAGCCACTGCTTTGAAAATATTTTTGTATGTTGGCCAAATCAGGAGCATCATTAATGATATATTGCCAACCTTCGTCCACTAAATGGGACGAATTATGCGTTTTGAAGTTTTTTATTTTGTCAATTTTATTTTTTTTGCTTTCTTCCACACGTTACGGGAGAAATGAAAGTAGCAACCTTTTATTTCCGCACCAGGGTATACTTTTTTAACGCGTTAGAAGCAGTAACTTCAAAATCCAGGGTAAACTGTTTTGGTTCCATATACGGCAGTTGTGAACGTAGCATGCTAAAATGACTGATGTAGCTGTGTTCCGATTAATGGGACACCAATACATAAATTAATGGTATAATATTAGTGGTGTCAATGCTGCTTCCAATATCGCCATGGATGCTATATAACTGTGAAAATGATGTAAAGGCCACGCTCTTAAATATTCCGTCACAAAATAAATGTTTTACTCGTTTTAAATTATTCTTTCGATTGCGGCGTACAAAAAAAAAACAATTATACGTGTTCCTTGGTCAATAAAATCCACCAAAATGAAATTTTGATTTCTACAGGGACTTCAACATTAATAGGGTTGTTGTGAAATAGTTTGGTAACTTTAGCGGCTTTATTTCGTTGACGGTACACCGTACTTTTAATAGATTGAAAAGACGGTATATTCGTTAAGTTTAAGCCGGAATCTTTTAATTTTGAGACACACTCTTTATAAATTGTTGACACTGGTTGAACCTGTGTCAACAAACTCCATAATGACGCAAATAAAACCTATTTAATACTTTTATAACCAATTCGTATTCAACAGTACTTTACTAAATTACGAGCTGATCTTAAAAGGGAAAAAACTATCCAAAAGGATTTTTTTTCTGACCGTCAATCTGACCACGGGGAAAAACCTCTCTATTTCCTTTGGTTTCTTAAGTGTTTAACAGTTATCTTTGACGGAAGGTTTATCAATGGCAGTGGATTCTTCAAGGGTGATGCGTTTTTTATTCTTTTCTGTAGTTCTGTTTCAATATGTGCAAGAGGGCTTACAGGAGCGAAGGAAGTTTTGGCAAAACAGAATGTGGTGAAGAATGTACTAAATAAGTTAATAGTTAGGTTTCAGTCGATAATTCAGTAGATATTATATTTTGTGTCACAGTTGAAAGATACGAAACATTTTTCAAAGTATCGAAAGCATCAGCATCGTCATCTAAATTATGTATCGATCCAGTATCATCTGTTCTTGGTTCTATATTGACTGGGTTTTAGCCTTATTTGTTTTGGAGGTAGGATCTACTGGCTCACAATATGAATTAGATTGAACGCTATTAACATGAATCACCTTCGGTTCAGAGCACTGTATTTATCTCTGTATTTCAGTGCGCGGAGTTTGTTACGGCAAAATACTGTAACCTTTCATACAGTTTTCCAGCTTGTTTAAACGTTAATTTGAACGTAATAGTGTTTTTTAGCTTGCCTTATCTTTAAAATATACATTGTAATGAAAAAGATTTTGGTCAGGGATGCTAAACAGACTTAAAGAAACTGATTGGGCTTTGTTAACCCTTTAACCGCTTGGCTAAATATCAATTGTCGTGCCCCTAGCGCGAGGCTACAAATCGACAAAATAATACCTACAATAAATAAGGAGGGGCAATCGTTGTATCGATAAAAAAAAGTCAAAGAATTTTTTATGTTTTTATTTTAAATCAGCCTTATGGCTTCTACAAACAGGCGCGACACAAAGAAACCGCTCATGTTTTTGTGTCGCGTGTCGCGCCTGTTTGTAGGACCTTTAAATTAACCACCCTAATCACTTTCCTCGTATCACAATCGTTCATCTTTAAGCTAATAAGTAAATGTTTTTAACAGTTACTAATTGTTTAACCTTACTAAATTCGAATTGTTTACATCACAATAATCTCTTATTAATCGACTAGGTACTTTTTTTCTTTTCTTATAAATCTACCTACAACAGCAATGGCTAAATCTTTGTATCACAATTGTTTAATCTTACTATCTAAATTTTAATTACTTACATCAAAATAATCTCTTATTATTCGACTTTTTCCTTTTCAAATCAAACTAAGTATAATAAATCTTTGAATCACAATTGTTTTTTTTGTTTTTGCTTACCAGTTACTATACTCCATTTGTTTAGGTAATTAAATAAAGGTAAACAAAAAAACCACGTGACTTAGTTAGCCGACTAAACGTAATATCACTCACTTCACTTGTCATGCTATGTCACAGTTGTACTCTTCAATTTAGCAACATTATTAACGAATTATAACGTTGCTAAATTGAAGAGTACAACTGTGACGTAGCATGACAACTGAATAGACTGGTATTACGTTTAGTTGGATAACCAGAGGTTTTTTTGTTTACCTTTATTTAATTACCTAAACAAATGGAGTATAATACTTTACATCACATTCATTTACACATATTCCGCAGTATACTATAAAATACCTAATAAGTTTTGATTACCTATTAGATCAAATGCAATGATTTACGCATTTATAATAAGTAGGTTATAGTTGTTACAATTCACGAGCGCACTTTTCATTTAGATGTGTGTTGAACTGTTACCTATTTGTAACTACCTATGAATGACGTCCGCGCGCAACTGTTCGCTTCGTCGGGCACACACACAAGTGCAATGTGTACCTACGTGACGTGTACGTACACGAAACCTACACGCAAAGGCTTGAGTGCGCTCGTGAATTGCAACAACTATAATTAGAATTACGCAGTCATAAGCTAAAAACAAAAAAAAGGACAATTAATCAGTCAAACAGTAGGTAACAAGTAGTAGGTACATGATTCATAAAATTATTCGTTGTCTGTTTTTATCAGACGTATTATAGATGTCACAAAATGTGTGTACGTTTCTATAAATTTATTCGTGCGAGTCACATTAGTACCGAAATGTTTTTCGGCTAATATTTTTGCCGTTTTTGAAATTAGGTCAGTGCTGATCGCTTCGTATTGTGTGCCTACACTTGATATTTTTGTTAGAGTTTGTGTTCCTCTTGATACAAATAAATCAGGCGTACTATCTGTACTTCGTAAGTCACCGTCATGTGGTACATAGTAACATAACTGGGATTGTGCTACCGACGAAGGCAAACATACATCTTCTACATCTTCAAGATTCATTTCGTCTTGACTATCGCTAGTTGGATCCAAAATTGATTGACTACATTCCTGAGACTCGTCATACTTTCCTTAAAGCAATTAAATATAAATAAGTACCTATAAAAATGGCTACAGGATGTGTATAATCAAAGGCTACAAGTATCAATTTGGCACAATTTACTTACTTTTCGATGTCATTTCGTTTTCTATCAAATTTAAATTTAATGCTCAACAAAACTGTGACGTTCAAGGTGTATAATATAACTAGGGTTCAATTCGCATAACACTTGCACTGAACCGTAAAAAAAGACGTGGGCTCGGTGTGTTTGACATGGACAAAGTGAAGTTGAACACAGACTAAATAGAGCAACGCAAGAAAAGAAATTAGTGACAGGATGATCTACCTACTTACTTAAACTATCGATATTTAGTCGATAGCTTCTATCTATGGTATTCCGCTGCACATGTGTCAACGCAAAGATAAACATTACACGTTTTACACATATACCGTGTGTGTGATCTTTTATTCTTAGTCGCGCATACTTTACAACGCTGACTTTTGCCACTGGGAATTCGTACAGGAAAATGTGCCAAAGCATCGATATGTAGACTGCGAGGAGGATTGGACTGAGTACCAGAAGTGAACGCTGGGCTAGTATTTGCAATTAATCTTTTATTTTTTTCTAAAAGTTGCCGTATCACATTTAATTGAAAATCTGCAAAACTATGTTTTTTGTTATTTTTTAAGACTCTGAACAAATAAAAAGCATTAAGCATAAACAAATCGATGATGTGGAAGCCTAATTTTTTATACCACTTCCTAGTTTTCATTATACAACCTATGCTACTCATCATCATGTCGGTGATGTCCACCGAACCCATATTTTTATTGTAATCTATTACACATTGCGGCTTTAATTTAGGCAGACCAGAAAAATGATCCAAATTGTCTGACGGAACAATTTTGTCATCATGTATGGTAGACAGCATGGTAACAGCTTTTTTGTCTTGCCATTTTAACGCTAAAAGAGGAGGAGATGAAAATGCTTCTATTTCTCCACGCTTAAGTTTTTTGAATTTTGGCATATGTTTCCTATTACTTTTGACCGTACCGCATGCATAAATGCCTCTTTGTTTTAAATAAAGAAAAAGTCGCGGACTAGAATACCAATTGTCGACATATAGCTCTCGATTACTATGATAATAACCTTGTACCAGTTCAGTGACTACTGATCCTGTAATACCTAAATTTGGTACATGCTCTATTTGTGTTTGTGAACCACAGTAAACAATGAAATCAATTATAAACCCTGATTCGACATCACACAAAACAAAAAGTTTTATTCCAAATCTGTTTCGCTTTTTTGGCAAATATTGTTTGATTACCAGACGACCTTTGAAAGGCACAATGCTTTCATCAATGCATAGTTTGCCTCCGGGGACCAATGTGTGTCGAAATTTTTGTCGTGCGTGGTCAATCATCATTTCAATTTTATATAATCTTGATAAATTACTTACATCGTGTACTTCAGAAAATGAAAGCATTGCCAGTATTGCGCAATATCTATCTCTACACATAATACTATGAAATATGGGACTATTTAAAAGGGGGTCTACAGACCAATGTTCTTCAATAGTGAGCCTTTTATTCCTTGTAAAGAGCATCGTAAGGGCTAAAAAGATATAAATGTCATGAACAGTCACATCTTGCCACCTTTTTAAACGAGCGTACACCCTTAGATCCGTATGCCTGACATAGAATTGGTGATATTTGTTAGTAAAATAACATATTTTTTCTACTAAATCATTGCCACAAAAATGTTCAAAAATATCCAGTTCCGAGGAGTCGCTGCTCAAAGGTACTGAAGGTGATACCCCCGAAATAAATTCGTCAAAGTTTTCTTTATCAGGTACAGTTATGTCTAACGTCCAATTAATGCCTTCATTGTCGTCATGATCCTGAAATGACAAATTAAAATTTATTACGTAAGTATATTATTTTTTATATTCATTAGGTAGGTATATAACTTTAACAAAAAGGAACCTAGTTAGCGTTCCTGCACACGATGCCGTCACCGCGCCGTCGCCGCGCCGACGCCCGCCGCACAGTTACACTGTAGAATACGAGTCGCGCGAAGCCCGCCACCGCGCCGCCACCGCGCGCGTTCCCGTCCCTGTCTCGTTTGATTCATTCCATTGATTCCATTACCGACCGCGTACGAACGTGCACGCCGCGAGATCGCACGCAGCCGGTACCTAATGGAATGAATCAAACAGACAGGGACGGGAACGCGCGCGGTGGCGGCGCGGTGGCGGGCTTCGCGCGACTCGTATTCTACAGTGTAACTGTGCGGCGGGCGTCGGCGCGGCGACGGCGCGGTGACGGCATCGTGTGCAGAACGCTTATTAAAGTTATCTTTTTTTTAAAGATAACTCATGCACTAGGAATAATTCCTGTGTAGCTTGGGACTTCACAAACACACAAGTCACGGACACAAAACAGCTACACCCAAACTCGAATAATGATTTATGAAAGAGAGAGAGAGAGAGAGAAAAAGAGACAAACGCGAGTGCGAGTGCCTGTCCGGCTTGGTAGGTACTGTCACAGTACCTTAATAATGGTAAGGACAACATACAACACGGTTCCAAATTTGAACAATCAATAGGATATGTAGGTAGTTAAGTAGGTAATATAGGTAATAACAGAATTACATCACAATATTTAAAATACTATTTCGATTCATCAAGGAGTTACCTAAACCCAACGAAAGTCTTATTTATACCTATACCTACTGAATAATGTGCAAATAACCTAAGAAGAAATTGAAATAGGTACTTACCATCACTTCTAAATTCTATCGAATCGGATAATTCCAATTCGTCGTCACACTCGTCGTCGTCACCTTCTAATATTCTTAATAATTCCTCAGTAGTCGTCATTATTGAAAATTGAAATGTGACTATTTTATCGACAATGCACAAATACCAACGAACAACATTAATGGAACTTTCCATTCGTTTGATCCGCTTGTGACGTAGGCAGTGGTCGTATTAATGTGACAGCCGCGCTAGACTAACTAGAGAAATATGTTGCAAGCATAGGAGTCAAGGGATGGGAACTAACGTCAAATGTTGGCATTATACAAAGATCGTGAGGGATATTTTTCTTATGAATAATAAGGAAAAGAATTAATAACACAAGGCAATATGTTAAATTTAACTTTATTTGGTATGACACCGTTTATTTTATGCTGAATGATGCATTATACCTGATTATTTAACTGTTTGTTATTTCGTTTTTAAAATGCGCATTGCATTGTATCCCATCCCTATGGTCATATTTACGCGACGCGCGCGATAGACGCCGAAGAAAATTTCAAGCTGCCAATTACTTATTTTTGTTTAAGTTTTTTGAATGCTTAGAGTTATGACACATAATTTTAAGTAATTGTTGTAAATAATAGCTCTATTTAATAATAGTTTTAGTTGTACCACGCAATTAATAGGACGAAAATAGAACGAAAAAATCATGCATGTTCTCTGTCGCAGAAATACGACACGCGCGGTAGGGACACGGAAATATTTGTCGCATATATGCGACACGCGCGGTTAAAGGGTTAAGCTAAAACATTGTAAGTCGAGTTACAGTCTTTTGTATATTGTATTATTTTTTGTTGACAAGTATAATCTGATATTTTATTATCTTATCCATCATCATTTTTTTATATATATATTTTTTTTATACAATTAGTACATCGTCAAAGAATTGAGCAGGAGGAAAAATATTACGCTGATGCCGTGCTCATCCCAGATACCATCCATATAACTATCATAACATGGGCACAGCATCCTACCGTTCGATGGCATAACATACTTAACTTCATCAGATATGCAGCAAGTGCAAAAGAACCTCTATGTTTATTTGACAGTCTGGGAACTTTAGAATGAATTTGTTGAAATTGCAACTTTGTTAAGCCTAGTTAATAAAGTCAAGGCATGGTCTGAATATTTTCAAGGTTTTGCATATTAACTTTTAACAAGGAAGCAAAATCTTCAATTTGTGCTGCACTAAATGTATTAATAGGAAATAAAATAGAAATGTGGTAAGAACAGTGTACAGACAACTGTACAGGTTTAATTTTGTTTTGTATACATAATTATTTCGTGCCGCGCGTCAGCACTTTTATACGGTATTTAAACTGTAACTTTAGCACTATGTATCACTGCACCTTATCATTTGTATCAATAAACATATCAATTACACTCGCCGCCGAAGGTTGTGTTATTTATCAATCAATACGCGATCTTTCTGCTTATATCAACGAGAAGCAGTCATCTATCATTTATCATCTAAGTGTAGGCGTGATCCAAAACCCCCTACATTTTTTTGGTCCTTCGAGCCGGATGGTGGTTATCAGTGTATCATTATCAGATTTGTGTTCTGAAGATTTCTGGTACGATAGCGAATCGGTCTGCTGGCCTCCCACAAGCGGGTCTCACCAGTTAGATTGAGAAGGCGCACATATCGTACTGGAGATTACAGAAACAAGCATCAAGCAAATCAATCAACGATTTACCATCATCAGCATCAGAGAATCTTCTCAGGTACTTATCATTTAACTTTCATCAATTATCATGGAGAGCATACAATCAATGTTCGAACGTCAGAGCTTCCTGACCAAGGAAATTGAGAGAATAAATACCAATTTCCGTAAGGACAGTTCAACCAGGAAGACACCTGAATATCTTATCAGCCGATTAGCCTCGCTGGATAAATATTGGAAAGAGTTTGAAGACAATCATAGCAGGCTGCTGGAATTTGAAGATGATCAGTATGAATACTTCTCCAAAGAGATTCATGGGTACATGAAGGAATATTATATCAAAACCAAGGAAATGATATCATCACATAAGGAGGCTAAAGTTCCGACCTTTTCCTTACCCACCTTTGAAGAATACTCCTATCACGGGGATGACCTACTTGGTCAGCAGGACACTAACTTTAGAGCATTAGAACGACTACTGAATAGAATCAGCGTTCAAGACTTAGAGGAAAAATGGGAACTTCAGGATGAACTAAAGAATCTTCAACATCTCTGGAAAGTTATTGACACCATTCACCTCCGTCTCGATAATCAATTGAAAGGAAGCAACGATGCATACGAAGCCAAGTTTTTGCAGATTGAAGAGCGCTACCTTGCCATCAAAAGGGAGTTGAACAGAAAACTAAACTCTACTGCTCACCTCGAGCAAGCCACACCTAAATTAGAAGTCCCTACATTTTCCGGAAGATATACTCAGTGGCCGACCTTTTTTGATTTATTCATGGAAACGATTCATAACAACAAATGTATCACGAAGGCGCAGAAAATGCAACATCTGAAAGGGAAGGTCAAGGGCGAGGCAGAAGGTTTAATCCAGCATCTCAATATATCAGCAGAAAACTACGAGACAGCATGGGATATCCTCACTCATCGCTATAACAATCCACAGATTCTGTTTTCAACGCAGATGGATATCTTCCTAAATCAACCACTGATTACTAAGCAATCATCATATCATACTTACAAGAAGTTGCATGATACCACGACACAGTGTATCAACAGCATTCGGAATCTAGGCATTGACATCACTACCTGGGACCCAATATTAGTTCATCTACTAACAAAGAAGCTGGATGAAGAAACGCGTACTGATTTCATGGAGTCACGTGTGTCGCCTCGAGATCTAACATCATATACAGAGTTCCTGCATTTCCTTGAAAACAAATTTATGGCTCGAGAGCCTGTAGGCAAGAAGGAGAAGCCTGCAACTTCAGATTCGTACAAGCCGAACTCAAGTCATCCTAGGCCTCAAAATCATAACTCCTCAAAAAACGCATCGTTTTACAAGAAATATCAATCAAACGCCACAAATAATAAGAGGTTTTGTCCAGTATGTAAGGCGGCTTATGAATTGTTTCTATGCAAACGCTTCCTTGCGCAATCATCGGACGCGAAATTGAGGACAATTTCTCAACATAATATTTGTCGTAATTGTTTATACAAACATTATGACAAAAAATGCATTTCTACAAGAAGGTGCAAAGAATGCAACGGTGATCATAACTCAATAATGCATGACGCATTTTCAACGATGCAAGGTGACCTACTGGAACCAACTCAAACTCAGCACTCTCAAACGTCATCGGACTCAGCTTCAACCTCTCGTAGTAGTCACAATGTTAACTACGTTGCCAGTGAAAATGAAGAAGTCCTTTTGACCACTGTAGCATTGAATATCAGAGCTTCAGACGGTAGCACTGTGAGATTCAGAGCTCTGCTAGATCAAGGGTCACAAATATCCCTTATATCAGAAAATGCCGCCCAATTATTAGGGTTAAAGAGGCAACATTATCAAGCAGCGATATCAGGAATTGGTTCGACACAAAAACAAAGCAAAGGCTTAGTGTCACTTGAATGCATATCAATTTACGAGGACTATCATTTTACAACGCAGGCTTTAGTCGTATCACGAGTTATAAATAACTTGCCTAATGCTTCGTTTAGGAAACGAACTTGGGCCCATTTATCACATACCAGACTGGCAGATCCTGAATATAACATTTCAAAGCCAGTTGACTTGCTCTTGGATGCCAGTGTCTACTCAGACATTATCATGAGTGGCCTTATCAAGGGGCCAGTCCAAGCTCCTATCGCTCAGCAAACAAAACTTGGGTGGATATTATCAGGCAACGTGAAGACGTTTGCATGTCACGTTGTCGTCAACGATATAGACAGCATCTCCAAGTTCTGGGAGGTCGAAGATATACACGAGACCACATCATCATTATCATCTGCAGATCAATATTGCGAGGAGTATTACCAATCAACCACTAAGAGATTGGAGTCTGGCCAGTATGAAGTAGCATTACCCATGAAACCCAAATTCGAACAAGAGATGGGGGCATCAAAATCAAAGGCTGTCGCTCAGTTCATTCAACAAGAAAAGAAGATGAGCAAAGATCCAGCACTAGCAGAAGGTTATCGCAAATTCATGCGAGAGTATGAAGAGCTAGGTCACATGCGTAAAGTCGAGCGACCAAATCATACTGCATGCTACTTACCGCATCACGGCGTGCTGAAATTAGACTCTACAACGACAGCTCTCCGTGTTGTATTCAACGCTTCGTCTAAGATGTCATCTGGACGCAGTTTGAACGACTTGATGTATAATGGACCGAACCTTCAACAAGACCTTCAAAATCTCATCCTGAGGTGGCGACAACATAAGTACGTAGTCACAGCGGATGTGGAAAAAATGTTTCGAGCAATCTCATTGAGACCTCAAGATCGGCATCTTCAATCTATACTGTGGAGAAGTCATCATCGTGAATTACTCCAAGAATATAATCTTACCACTGTTACATACGGCACAAGAGCGGCACCGTTCTTGGCGATGAGAACGCTGAAGCAAATTGGAAGCGATCATGCTGAACAATATCCATTAGCAGCGTCCGCCTTGGAGTCATCTTTCTACATGGATGATTATATGGGGGGAAGCAATACCATCGAGCACGCCAGAAAATTACAACACGAATTAATATCGGTGTTAAAAGCTGCTGGTATGAACCTGAGGAAATGGTCTAGCAATGAACCTCAGCTTATCGAAAATCTACAACCAGAACAAATAAACGCTCCATTCGAGTTCAAGGACACTGAATCTCGGAAAACATTAGGCCTGCGATGGATTCCTTCCAGTGACATGTTTACCTTCGACACAAAAATTGAACCCCAAGACAGCGATAAACCATACACAAAACGGCAACTGTTGTCAGATATTTCTAAAATATTTGACCCCCTTGGCTGGTTATCACCGCTCACAATCAAGGCAAAAATATTATTCCAGAGCACATGGACTGCGCATCTAGAATGGGATGAAGAATTACCGGCCCACATATCATTAGAATGGCAAAGGTTGCGAAACGACCTAAGAAATATCAACATTTATCAAATACCTAGACATCTAGGTCAAACAGAAAAAAACGTACAAGTACATGCATTTTGTGACGCCTCGGAAAAGGCTTATGCATGTGCAATCTACATAGTAACAAACAATCATAAGGGCGAGCGCACATCGAAGCTAGTGACGGCTAAAACAAAGGTGGCACCAGTTAATAAATCGGTCACATTACCTAGGCTAGAGCTACTAGGTGCATTATTATTATCACAACTGATGGAGAAATTTCTTCAGACACTATCTTCGGAGCAAATAGAAATCTTCGCCTGGACTGATTCGATGGTAGTTCTTGGCTGGCTAAACGGGGACATATCAAAATGGAAGCAATTTGTGGCTAACCGTGTACAAACAATTACGGGGATCATCCCAGCATCAAATTGGCGTCACGTCAGGTCTTCTGACAATGCAGCAGACTGTGCTACGCGTGGATTGAGCAATGAAAATTTATCAGGAGATCGCTTGTGGTGGCAAGGGCCAGAATGGCTTCTTAATTTTAACTCATATCATATCACCACAACCGAATATCAAACTCCAACCGAAGAAATGAAAAAAACCATTGTACACACAGCCTTATGCCAAACGAGTTGGACTTTGGTAATTGAATTATTAAATAAATTCAATTTATTAACAAAGATTGTGCGCATAATGGCATGGGTGTCACGTTACATCGCAAGCCTGCGCAATAAAAAATCAAGTGCAGCGAGAAGTGCACTGACCGGTGTCGAAATACAAAGCGCACTATATCTTATTATCAAACATGCACAAAGTATAGACTTTAAAGAAGATATACTCCATCTAAAGAAAAGGGGCTTCGTCCGCAGCAATAGCAAATTGTCCTGTTTACGACCATTCTTAGACGACCACGGGATACTAAGAGTCGGCGGACGTCTGGAGCAAGCAAATATCACATATGCGGCGAAACATCCCATCATTATATCACCTGGAAGTCGTTTAGCAGAGTTAATCATTCAGCAGGCTCATATCACTACGCTTCACGGCGGGCCGCGACTTACCTTATCATTCATCAGGGAGAAATATTGGTTGATCAGTGGCATCAGCAGCGTCAAAAAACATCTGAGATTGTGCGTAAAGTGTCGCAGATATAACCAAGAATCATATCAACAACTCATGGCTGACCTCCCAAAGCCTAGGATTACACCATCTCGGCCCTTCACTAATGTCGGCATAGATTTCACCGGACATGTGGAAATAAAATCCAATAAGGGACGAGGCATCAAGACTACCAAAGGATACATTGCAGTATTCGTGTGCCTAGCAACCAAGGCCGTGCACCTGGAATTGGTATCTGATCTCAGCACAGCATCCTTTCTAGCAGCTTTAAGAAGGATGTGTTCCAGGCGTGGAGAACCCAAGAATATATATAGCGATAATGGTACGAATTTTGTGGGCGCTTCACGACTTTTGAATCAAGAATACAGGGAGATCATGGCTTCAATCAACCCAAGTGCTATCAATGATGTTCACAACATGGAAATACATTGGCACTTCAATGCTCCTGTCTGGCCAAACGCAGGAGGATTATGGGAAGCAGCGGTGAAGAGTTTGAAATATCATTTAAAGCGCGTGCTAGGTAATCAAAAATTAACCTACGAGGAGTTCACCACGTTGCTGTGTCAAATAGAAGCCTGCCTCAATTCGAGGCCTCTATGCGCACTCTCTGAAAATCCAGACGATACCTATCTCACCCCTGGGCATTTTCTTATTGGCGGATCCTTGTTATCACGACCACAGACAGATCCTGATCATATGAGCCTGACTATGCGTTGGCAATTGATTCAGGCAATTAACAAACAGTTCTGGAAAAGGTGGTCCACGGAGTACCTTCAACGGCTTCAGTCAAGAACAAAGTGGCGTACCACTAAAGAAAACCTTAAATTAGATGATGTGGTTCTTATAAAAGAAGATAACATGCCGCCTGGCAAGTGGGCGATGGCGCGAGTTCAAGCTCTACATCCCGGTCAAGATGGCTGTGTAAGAGTTGTGACATTGAAAACTACCAATAATATTATCAAGCGTCCGGTCAACAAACTTGTTCCATTGCCAATACAAGAAAATAATATCATAAGCGAGGCCACTTCGAACAGTTCCCATCAAGGAACATCCAACAGGCGTCGCGAACGGTCGAAATTCAACATGAAAACATTATTTACATCAGCACTTCTTATGTTAATGATGATAATATCGCCTAGTATGCAGCAATCATCAATATCATACAATATCACGCTACTCGACGGTCAAAGGACTATGCTTTTCGACAAGGTATCAGAATTACAGCACATCAAGGACGAATGGAAATTAATAGTCTACTACAACATGTCTACGTATTGGTCTGGGTTCACCGACTTAGAAACATATGTTCGGTATTTAAATCAATTATGTCAGCGAACGTGCCTACCGCAATCAAGAATGCCGTACAGAGCTATCATATTACAACTGCAACACGAGTTGAGCGAACTGCAACATTACAATTCTTTACTGCGGAACCCAAACAAAAGATACAAGAGAGGACTAGTAAACGGAGTTGGCAACCTGGCCAGTTACTTGTTTGGGGTGTTGGACGACAAGTTTGCAGAGCAGTATAAACAAGATATTGAGCAAATATCGCGTAATGAAAATCATTTACAGAGCCTTATCAAAAATCAAACTCTTATTATTGAATCGGAGTACAGCATTATTCGACGAAATGAGGCCATAATGAATCAACAATTCACGTCCATGAATAACCAGATGAAAGCCTTATTGCACGAAGTAAACAACGTGCAATCGGACACAACGCAAGGCCTTTATTTAATGTCGTCAGCACTATCAGCCTACACCGTTTTATCAAACTTACGACTTGTACAACAAGGTCTCATCGATGTGGTCACTGATATCTATCATGGGCGCATAGATACTCACCTGTTACCGCCTGAAGAATTAGAGGCTCAAATAAATATCATAACACACAAGGTACAGGATGATCTCAATGTGCCTGTAGACAAATCAAGTATCAGAAGTCTTTATAGATTACTGCGAGTGTTTGCTCGAGTATATAACGACTATCTCATTATGGAAATCAAGATTCCTCTGGTCACTACGGAAAAATATGAGCTAGATAAAATCATACCCCTACAAAGGGAAGAATCAGGAAAAAGCTATCAAGTCACACCGACTTATCCATACTTAGCATTTAATTTGAGAAAGGACTTGGCTTTATTCTTCACAGAAAACGACCTACAACAGTGCCTTCATGCGAATCCAGAAAGGATATTATGTTCCATTGATAAGCCCATCTATGAAATTCGAGAAAAACAATCCATTTGTGATATTAAAATCAATGACATAATCACATCGCCCTGTATTCACAAACAGTCGAAGTGCGAAAATAAGTGGATCAAGTTACAACGCCTGAACGACTGGCTGTATCAATGTTGTCAGCAATGCACTGTCCGCATTTTTGGCATACGGACTACGGAAGTGAAGACTTTATCCGGCAATGGCATAATCACCTTATGCCCAGGATGCACGCTCAAAGGAGACTCTTTCAAGATTTACTCTCATAGGAATTTCATCAATCACGTGGACCATTATGCAGAAGAGATGGAACTTCCACAGATGTCTGTTGTAAATGACATAGTCAACACCAGCATCCCCTCGGTTGAGACTTTTGTACCCGAGGATCATCACACTGTGTGGAGCCAGTTGAGATCAGAAATCGACAACCTTAAGCAGCAGTCGACACAAACACTGAGTGTCCACGACGTGCATCAGTACAGCGTGCTATACTCGCTGGTAGCCGGAGGGATTCTGACGGGCTTTACCTTAATTATCATATGGATCCGACGAAGGCGGGGACAGGAGCCGGCATTGGAGTCAAGATTGGAATTAACAGAAGTACAGACTATCCCCAAGCCGCAGCCTACCACTCGAAGGATCACCGAGAGCACATCAACCCCTAACTTGCACTCAATCAAGTTTGATATTCCTTTAAGTGAAAGTTAGATTTATAGATTTTTGTAATTAGTATTTAAGTTGAGATTTTTAAGTTGGCATTGTTTAATTTGTCATTAATTTGAAGTATTTTTCTTCCTTTGCGCCCTCGGCAGCATGTACAGACAACTGTACAGGTTTAATTTTGTTTTGTATACATAATTATTTCGTGCCGCGCGTCAGCACTTTTATACGGTATTTAAACTGTAACTTTAGCACTATGTATCACTGCACCTTATCATTTGTATCAATAAACATATCAATTACACTCGCCGCCGAAGGTTGTGTTATTTATCAATCAATACGCGATCTTTCTGCTTATATCAACGAGAAGCAGTCATCTATCATTTATCATCTAAGTGTAGGCGTGATCCAAAACCCCCTACAAACAGATTCTACAATCCGGTGGTACAAAATAATTGTACTCACAAAATAGATGTACCCGCAGTGTTCGAGTGTTTGGTGCTCTTACATAGGCAGCAGTATACTGTCGGATGTGTCCAAGCTTTGTTGTCCCGCTTGCGATGCACTGCCAGCTACTTCAGATTGCAAACAAGGTAGACAGGATGGTTCAGATTCCCGTTCTGCTGTTGAGCACGATCCTGCTCTATCAGTTCTTCGCCAGCAAGTATGGCACAAACGAGATGATGATGGCAACTGAAATAACAATACAAATTAAGGCTCAGTGAATAAAAAGAAAAACCTGGATTAGTGTGGTTTTGGTACAAGTAAATACTCAATCAAAAAAGTGTGAATAAATAACATTTTATGTTTATATTAATGAATTTCCCATGGTTTCACTCGCATACTGGAGTTTTCACCCCCTTAGGGATTGAATTTCAAAAACATCTTTCTTAGTGGGTGCCATGCAAATTCTCAAGTTTCTAGACAATCTGTACCTATGTGAAATATAATTGTGCTGGCACCAAAGAGGTAGAGTATATTGGGTTGTTAAGCCAACGGACACAGAAGTATGTATCAGTATCAAATATCAGAACCAAACTTACTGTTTCTAACTTACCTCACGTGATTCAATCTGACAGGCAATCACAATCCTTATGAGTTCTTCACGTGGAGAATCAGGCCTGAATGTATGTGATCTTATTCTCAAAAGTGACCTGCCACAGCTGATGCACACTTGTCCATGACCAACAATCTGTAGGCTAATTCACGTAACTAAAGAAGTTCAGTTGCAGTTAAGTTTAGATAAAAACAACGCTTTTCGTATTCTCTACCTGCTGTCAGATACGTTCGCGTCACGCGAACGCAATTACGGCATTCTACTGCTGCGCGTCATTAGTGCGTGGTTCTGAACGCAACTTGATCGGTATTCTACTAATCGTTTGACGTCTCAAAATTTACAGCTTTTAAGCGGGATTCGGTCGTGGTCCACCTGCTTAGTTCACCTGGGTGGACCACGGGCACTTTTTCTTGCCGGTGGATCACCTAAATGATGAAGAATATGCAAATAAAAAATGTCTATTGGCCATGGTCCACCTAAAATTAATTCCACCGAAATAAATAAAATCCTCTTCCTGATATTGATCCTGTCATTTTACTACAATTGAAAAATGAATGCCGAAAGAACAAATGAAAATCGGAAAAACAAATTAATACGGAAAAAAGCTTTAATTAATAAAATAATGATTTATCATTGAGACAATCAACTTTTCCAAAGCGAGTCCTACAGAAATTTCTTTGTTTAACAATTCTAATTGTATTTCTATTATGTCGTTTTCCTTTTATTGGAAGGTCTGGATTCAAGACTCTCCAGTTCAGTTAGAAGGCGCAAAATGGTCGTACTGGTTTTCTTTACTTTTTTATTCAGTTTCGAATGGAACGATTCCGTAACATTATTTGTGCGATGTCTTTCACAAAACACAGATAATACAGAATCAAACTGTTTTGTTCATCCAAAATCCATCCAGGTATTTGAAAAACGGTATCATTTTATCAATATTTCCTTCCGATTTTATATACTTTAAACCTTCAGTCATGTTTTCAGCCGGCAAAAGCGGTAAAACTGCAGTCAGTCCTACCAGCCTTCTTTCCTTTTTACCATTAAGTTTTAAATTGATGATCCTTTTCCATATTGCTTTATTCCAATGATAGTAACAAAGTAATTTTGTTTGTGGAAAAACTTCCGAAAATGCATTTATAGCTCCTTTTTCGAAGTCATAATGATATTTATCTGGTTTGATCTTAGGCAGCTCTCGATTAATGAGTTCGAAAACAATAGCATACGTATCTTGCTTTTTGTTAGGCGTTAATGCATAAATTAATGGTGCTGTTTTTGTTTTGGTGATGGTGCTTCCCATATCGCCATGAATGATGTGTAACTAACTAAATGGTTCAGGTCAAGAACTGAATGTTGCATCGCCAAAATATTCTTTTATCTCTCCAATTTTTTTCCTGTTTGCATGACTACAAAAAATTATTATACGTGCACCTTCGTAATAATAATCAGCTAATATTAAATTATGAAATTTTAATGGCACTTCCACTTCTTCAAAACTTTTGAAAACTGTTTTAATAACTCCTAATGATTGATTTCTCAATTTATATAAATTATGTTGCACATTCGATAACGAAGGAACGTCAATTGCTAAATCAAAAGTCAATTGCTCAGATCTTGTTTCGTAGTATAATTTAGGCACAGGATCTATTGAATTGATTACATTTTCCCTTAATTTTATAAACTGTACATATGTGCTGTTTCTTTTTCACGACGATATTTTCCTGAAACAATTAAATTATTATTATATTATTTACCACCTCATTTTAACAATGTTAATTTTCTACATATATTTTAGTTATGCCGCTTTTGCCTGCTGAAAACATGACTAAGTGCACGTTTACGGGACCGCACTAAATTCAAACATATGGTGTCGTATGAGAGCGTTTACGGAGAAGCGATTTTACACGCGTTTGTTTGAAATGCAGACGAAGCCCGCGGATGGCAACGCCACTTCGCACGCGACGTTTATCGCGGCGGCGCACGCATCGTTGCAACCAGCTATTCCTGCAATTCTCCGCTCACGGTAAAACGTAGCGCACGACACCCGCGGCGGTGCCCCACGGCGTCGCACAGTGGGCCCATACTGAAAATTTGTGGACTTAGGCAACAAAGTTCCAATATCGATGCGATTTTTTTTTATATGACGTGTTATAATATTCCTGACAACTTTTATTCTGATAAAATTTCTTCTAAAGTTGATAGTTTGTCTTGAAAAAAATTATTTAGATTTTTTTGTATGGAGCGAATCACGTTTAATTTTTTTTCTTCAATTGTACTAATATGTTGGGTGTGTGGCGTGAGTATATGATAGCTAGGGTCATTCTCTATCCACGAAAAATAAAATTAACGCCGGCCGTCCGCGGCAGCGCGAGTAATCATTCGGTAAAAAAAAAATGTTTTGTAAGATTTTTTTTGCCATTTCAAATAAATTCAAAGTATATATTTTGTGTCATTAGGCTGATTGACCTTCTCTTTATTAAATATATAGTTTTAATAGCGCATAGGTACTTATAACTAATTATTCTGGTAGAAATTTAGTTATTATTATTGCTTTGTTATCGGTAGCACCTGCATTGTGATTGATGACTCATTTGTTTGTGCGCTCGGCTAAGTGCATAACTAATGAGTCATGCATGAAGGCTTATACGAAGATTTTCTGTAATCTTCGTATAGGTCACGAAATTTGCCATTTAAATATCGATCTTTATTGAGTTCGTGCACTGCTCTCATATTAAGAATATTTTGTTTTAAAAATATACTGCTTTCTAAACACAGAAGGGATAATTTTGATAACGCCATAATTTTGAGCACGTTCTGACTACCTAAATACGTCCACTTCGGCCGCTGCCGCTAGCCACTACTAGAGGTATCAGGGTACGTGGGGTGTAAAACGCACTGCTTGCTGCCGCCGCCTCCGCCTGCCGCGCCGCTAAGACCGAAGTCGTGAATGGGCCGTAAGAGTGATAAATGCGGTTAGAAGTTCCAGTTGATTAATTCGAAGTTTTTTCTCGGCGTTGGACCTGGGCCACTGGCAGTGTCACTCCCACAGACAGCGACCCAACCCGTAGTTGAGGCGTCAGAGTATAACTCCAAACTGAAGTTATCGTCCCTAATCTTTTTTACAGCGTTAGGGAGGGCGTTTAGCCACCATTCAAGGTCTGACCGTAAAGAAAAAGGAATTTTCATGATTTTTTCATAATTTTCATGACCCTGAAGGTTTAGAAATTTACAGCGTTCTAATGATTTTGTGTAGAGCCATCCATATTCAATAGCTCGACACGCGGACACCAGTAGCCCAACAAGTTGGGCAAATAATCTTATTTTACAATTTTGTAATTTCATGAAATGTTTTATTTCGCTAATAATGTGATTTCTTTTATCAGAAGGTAGTTGGACATTCGTCTCATGGGTATTAATGATATAGCAAAGGTATGTCACATGTGAGAGGGCGTGAGGACTCTCGTGTTTGTGTTTATTATGAATCCTAGACTAGTAAGAAACTGTTTGGTTATGTTTACATTTTCTAGGCAGCTTTCTTAGGAGTCAGATATCAAACAAAGATCATCTAGGTATATGCTAGAAATATAGTTAGCTGATCTCAATATTTTTACCACCGGTTTCATAATTTTGGTAAAAATGTATGGAGATGTCTTCAGACCAAATGGCAGGTAATTGAACTGATATAGAATATTGTTATAGATAAATCTTAAATATTTCTTGGAATCATCAGCCATTTTTACTAAAAAATAAGCATCTTTCAGGTCTATTGTTGCCATTTTTTTTTTTTTGGGTGGGAAATTATCAAATAACTTCTCCCGCTCTGGGTGGAGCGGGAGGGAGAGTCAGACTTTTACTGACTAAAACCCACCCGTGTTCCTTCAGATGCCTGTGTGCCAGGGCCACGATATCCCTTTCGGACAGGCTCGTAACCCTGGCAAGCATTGGCCCTTTCGGACCCCGTCAATTGGTGCTGACGTCTCTTTGAGGCGTGCATGGAACACAACGCGCCGTCGACCCGGGCCTGGTCCTTATCGGACGGCGAGCTACCCATCGCTCACCGTCCGCAGGCCCGCGCCTATGGTGGCCGGGAATCGGCCTGCGATTCCCGACGCCCGGGGCGTCTCCTGCGGCGACTAGGGGTACGAGGGCGTGGATTTTGCCTTTCCCTCACGCGTTCCACCTCCTCCTTCGCTAGCATTACTGTTTCGTAGAAGGAGGTGACGGCCTCCCATGCACTCTCGCTCCGAACCATGGCCTGAACCAGGGCCGGACGCGAGAGATCGCCGCCGCCGATCGCCTCCGTGAGGACACGGTGGTGCTCCGCCCAAGCAGGGTAGACCTTCACCGTACGCTCCACCGTGTCCTCCGGGCGATCCACACAGTGGTGACACCCGGGCGAGGTCTATTGTTGCCATGAGGCTATCTCTAGATACTAGTTTCAGAACTGTGCGAAGGTCTTCGAGTTTTAAATGATTTGTTTGGATGTGTTTATTTAGGTTCTTAAGATTAAGAATGAATCTCATTTTTCCGTTTGGTTTTGGTGTTAGGAAAACACTAGAGATGAATTGGTTTTCACATGGTGTACATGGGGATATAGCTCCTATTCTAAGAAGATCTGATATAGCTTCCTCATACTGTACTATTTCTGTTAGTGAGTAGCTAGGAATTGTAGGTAACGTCAGTTGTTCCACAGGTTCAGAAAATGTGATATTATAGCCCGATATCCATGATAGGATCGTCTTATCTTTAGTAATGTGTAACCATTGGGTATAAAATAAAGATAAGCGTCCTGCATAATTTACCTCCTCTACGGTCGACGATAGTTGTTGAACTTCTGCGGATGTGATGACGTATTGTATGATCTGTTGTGCTGATTCTGGTGAGGGGCAGTCTGCCGCGACTTCTGTGTTGTTGCCGGTTTCCGGTTCGGAACCGCCGGACCCTTCACGTTTAAATGATTGCTCTTAGATGTTGACGGCTGCGGCTTCTTATTGTTGTTGTACGTGCGTTTTATTTCGGCACTAGATTTGGAAACGGCCTTGGCTGTCCTGAGTGTGTCTGGTAGGTGGTTCTCACCAAACAAAAGCTCGTCAATTTTGGAATTAAGTATCTGGGTTTTTACATCATTTTTAAGTACGGAGGTGCTAAACATTCTTCTACGACGGCGGCACTGAAAATTTCGGGAATCAAGGAAGTGACACAACATTACTATTTAAAAATGTATTTATTGCTATTCGAAGTATTCTCCGCGAAATTTGACACATTTTTCCATACGATGGAACCAATCATTGAAGCAACCATTCCATTCGGAAGTTGGGGTCTCCAAAATCGCAGTTTTGTAGGCGTCCACAGCTTCTTCAGGTGATGAAAATCTCTGTCCACGCAATTTATTCTTTATTTTAGGGAAAGTATAGAAATCATTAGGGCTTAGGTCGGGGCTGTACGGCGGATGGTCTAATAATTCTATGTTTTCTTGCTCTAAAAACTCTTTTGTTCTGTGCGCGGTGTGAGAACTCGCATTGTCGTGATGGAGGATGATGCGGCGGTTGCAGTTCTCTTTACGGAGTTCAGGTACGACCTGTGGCAAACAAATGCTAGCATACCATTCTGCATTAACCGTTCTTTGTCCCTCAAGAGGAATAGTCGTAACATGGCCGGTTTTGGAGACAAACGTGGCCACCATTTTTTTGCAACACTCCGTGAACGAACAATTTTTGTTGGCTTTAACTCATTTTCGAACACCCAAACTCGTGACTGGTTTTTTGTTTCGGGTTCGTACGCGTATATCCAGGATTCGTCATCTGATACAATGTTGTATACAGCATTTGAGGATCCTGCGTGGAATCTTTCGAGAGTTCTGACGCACCAAGTAACGCGAGCCGCTTTTTGCTCTTCACAGAGCGAATGCGGTATCCATCGGGAAAACAACTTTTTTACACCTAATTGTTCATGCAAGATTATTTGTACTTATTCATATTCATATTCATTTATTGCATTTCATGTTGTTTACAGGTTGTTACATTATGATAGTTCCAAACAATGAACCCTGCTAGGGCACAGCAATGTATATGCGACAGGTTTTAATTAATTTAACATGCTATCATAATTCATTATTAATACAATTTGTTGATATAGATTAATTTAAAAATTATTAATTATTATTATACATTATGACATTCTTACAAACTAAATAAATAAATTATCATTTTCTGACTGATGTCTTATAGAGTACCTAGTTATGTATGTGTAATGTGTTCGAGTCGATAGTAATTTATTTATTTCTCAGTTAAAAATTATTTTAGGCTATAATATGATTTTAAGTTTAAGTAGTTTTGTAGGTCATTTTTGAATTTGTTGTCGTACTCTGTATCCTTAACTGAATTCGGGAGTTTATTATAGATTTTAACGCACATGGCCAGAGGCCCAGAATGAAACATAGCTAGTCTTGAAGTTGGTACCGCTAATTCGTTTAGATATCGGTTTCTAAGACTGCGTTGCTGTGGGCGTTGCTGTTTTGCTAGCGGAAAAAGCGATGGGTATTTTCTCACAAATTTACTAGCTTCTAGGATATAAATACCTGTTAGTGTAAGAATTTTATGTTCTATAAAGTATTGTTTGCAACTTTCCGTACGTTCTATATTTACTAGGATTCGAACGCATTTTTTTTGTAAAATAAATAGTCGCTTTATATCTACACTATTTCCCCACAATATAATTCCATAGTTTATCCACGAATATGCGTATGCGTAGTAGGCTGAAAGAGCTGTTTTGAGGTCGGTTGCTTTTTTTAGTTCTCTTAAGGCGTATGTAAAGCTAGCCAATTTATTTGATAGGGTTTGTATATGACCTTTCCAGTTTATATTTGCATCGACAGTCAGGCCTAGCAGTGAAAAGTCGTTTACACATTGTAATTTTGTATTATTATATGAGAAGTCGATATCTACCTTTTCTTTCTGATATGGTCTATATTGCATCAGCTTCGTCTTCGAGAAATTTATTTCTAAATTATGGTCCTTCAACCATGCCACTATATTAGTAAGAATGTCATATAAGATTTCATTTAGGGTCCCGTTATTATCATAAGGAAAAATTATTGAAATGTCGTCAGCAAATAGGACGCTGTATGAATTTATTTCTTTAGGGAGGTTATTTATATATATTAGGAACAATAGGCACCCTAAAACACTACCTTGAGGAATTGACATGGTTACTTTTGCTCTATCAGATTTAACACGCGTTATCTGGCCAGTCTGTGCATCTTTATAATCTACTTCTACATATTGTTCCCGATTTTCTAAGTAAGAGCAAAACCATTTGTAGGCTGTGCCCCTGACACCTATTTCATATAATTTATTAAGAAGGATCTTGTAAGACACTCTATCGTAGGCTTTGCTCATGTCTAGTAAAATCCCTACTGCGTGTTTGTTATTATTTATTATATTTAATGCTTCTTGTATGTATTTGAATATTGCCAGTGTAGTAGATTTATTTTTCCTAAAACCATTTTGACTATTGTTGAAGATTTTGTACTTTTCACAAAATTAGTAAAGTCGTTTTGACATTGCTGTCTCAAAAATTTTCGCGAATGTAGGTAATGCGGCTATAGGCCGAAAATTATTTGTATCGTTCTGATCTCCCTTTTTATGGATCGGTTTTATTACTGCTACTTTAAGCAGGTCGGGAACACATCCTTCGTCAAGGGACTGATTTATAAGTAGAGTCAGTGGCATTAATAATTCCTCAGCGCATAATTTTATTAGTGTTGGCGGTAGCTCGTCGTGTCCATAGCTTCGTTTATTTTTAAGTTTTTTAATTATAAGTTTTATTTCGTTTGGGTCCACTGGGCTAATGTAAATAGAGTTTTCGCTTTGTGAGGGCCCTGGGCGGCCAGTTGCAGCATAATCTCCGATTGTACTGTCTGATTTGCCAACTGATATGAAATAGTAATTGAAAGCGTTTGCTATGAATTTCGCATTATCTGTAAGGTTATTATTCACGCGCAATTGCAAATAATATTTAGCGGCTAAGTTATATCCCTGTAATTGTAACAGGTCTTTTTTTATTATTGTAATCCAAGTTTCTGTAAGACAAAGTGCTTCTATTTTGTATTCGTTTGTAATTGATTCTAAAATGTATCGTTTCTTTTTTAAGCTTTGTATGTTTTGATAAATAATATTTAATTTCTGTGGATGTAGGTGTATAGTGTTGGGAATGGAGTTTTTAGTGGCGAAAAAACTTTGTATTTGCTCGTGTTGGTGAGTGTACATCTGCCGTTTCCTGATACGAAATTGGATTATTTAAATTCCTTATTGATAGTACTAAATCTTCCAAATTAGATATTATAATTTTTTTGCCAACATGATTTATTGCTCCGGAACGCTGATTGTACATATCGAAATCGTACGAAAGGTTAAGGTTGGAGTCCAATATGTGTGCGTACTCGTGCGTTTGCGCATCCATAAAAAGAAGATTGTTGAACGTTTCTAAACGGCTATTGTACAAAGAGGTGCTATAGTTTAACTGGTGTTTAGCATAAGAATAATTAAATTTAAATTTATAAGTAGGCAGACAAATAACAATGTTGGTATGGGTTAACATTAATAGTTTTTCTCTAATAAACATAACTAAATCTACATAGTTTTGAGTAGTTCGGAAATCCTCTTCGCCGATGTAGATTATGCAGTAGTCCTCAATCGTAAAGTTTTGAAGTTTTGTCTCAATTGTTTCTAAGATTTGTTTTATTCCACATTTAGGTTTGCGGTAGTGGCAAATTTCGTATTCTCGAAGGCTAGTTTCTTCTGTAAGAGCGTATAATTCATTGGAAGTTTCGCTACTTAGTATACTTATTTTAGGTTTGTTATTCGAAGAATTGCGCGGCGGTTTTGTGTTGGTAGTTTGTATGGCAGCATGTTTCGGTACATCTGAGTCCTGGTTCTTTGGTGACATAATTTGAATAGCCTCGTTGTTGACCGTAGATTGAGTGTTAGATTCCGGTACAGAGGGTGATTTCTGCATTGTGAGCGTAGAAGCTTTGAAGGAGTCAGTGAGCCTTCGTTTGGCAGTATATTTATTTGCGGAGGAATGAACTTTACGTAATGTCGATAAAGGGCTTCTACAGATCTGTTTAAGTATTTCAACCTCTTGTGTCAATTGAAAGATTTGTTTCTTCAAGTCAGAATTTTCGAGTATCACATTTTCTAGTTCATGTTGAGTGCTTTCTAAGTTAACATTTAGTCTATTTATTTCACTTTTCTCCTGCCAATGCTACTTGACTCATGCCAATGTCTAAAGTTTCCTGAATTTCGCGGTATGTCACATGTCGATCTTCCTCAATCAGCTTACGCACAGCATCAACGTTTTCTTGGGTGACTGCAGTTTTTGGACGACCTTGACGGGGATCATCACTGAGCTTGACACGTCCACGTTGAAATTCAGCAAACCAGCGATAAATTGTGGTTTTGGATGGGGCTTCATCACCAAATGCAGAAATCATCCGGTCAACACTGTTTTTGTGTTAAACCAGTTCGAAAGTCATAATAAATCATCGCTCTTGAATTTTCTCGAGTCAATTCCATTTTCTCAACGACTAAACTTTGACAAAACCTTGTGACAAGACCGAGTATCTTTTTTTAAATAAATAAATGGTATTCGATTTTTAAAACCAAGGAGTTTTCAATTAAAAAGATTTTAATATGACAGGAACAGTGGAAATATTCCATTCCCGATACTTTTAGTGCAGCCCTCGTAGTAACGGAATCAGAATATTGTATATCGCATAAGATTCTATTTGCATCCATTAATATTTTGAGAAGCTCATGATTCTTATCTTGGGAATCCAGCATCTGAGATGTAGCTGATGCAACGCAAGAAATGGCAGAGCCAAGAACTTTTTGTTTACCTTCTATAGCTTTGTCTCGATTAGACAGAGACTCTGGCAAGGCAGCCTTTATTTCGGCATTTATTGAGGGTGCGCCTAGAAGAACACCATTTGCCGGCAATAATTACCTTTGTTGGAGATCTCTTTTGGCTTCTTTAGTAAGCCCAGAGGTTGCAATATGTTGCAGTCGACTGGCCAACTCTTTGTGTATTTCTGGCCCATAATTTTCTTTGTTGGCAGGATCATCTCCGAGAACTTCCAGTATTTCTGTGTCGAGGGCAATGTCCTCATCCTCTTTGTTTTGTATCTCACTTGAGGGTTGATCCTTGTTTGTTACGTCTAAATCAGAAATTACTACAGTGTTTGACGAAGGCGGGGGTATTTCTATTGTCTCCGGAAGGATTTGTTCTACAGAAGAATTGTGAAAGAAGAGAAGAAGGAAGAAGAATTGTGTGTTTATAATGTACGTTTTTGTGTGCATTGGAAAAACCCATAGGTAGATCCGATCGCTTATTATGATTGCATAGTTTAAACAAACTACCAAGTACAATCAATTTTTAGAATGTATTGTGACAGTCCAAGGAACAGCCCGAGCACATTCGTAACAATAATTGCAGTGAGACAGTCCATAGATCAGCTCGAGAATGCATTTTGTTTGGGTCCGGAGAATAAAGAAACTTATGGCAATAGGTTAGATATTTTTTGATGGTAGGTATGATAGTGTAATGCGGTGAGACAGTCCGATAATCAGCTCGATTGCATTGTATCGTATTCAATTGTAGAAGAAAAAGTACATATTATATAATAAATATCTACGTACCATCATTAGTATTGTTAATCAGTTCCACTTGTTCACCCGAACTATCACTAGAACTCGAGGAATCCTGCTGTTTACGAACACGTTTGATCTGCTTTTTAAGCGTTTTTAGTTTCTCACTAAGATAACCGTAATTATGCTTGCGTTTTGGCATAATTAAAACACTAGAAGGTTTTTGGTGCGAAAAAGTTTATGCAGAACGGTTGAGCACTAAAACGCGAATGACTATTCTATTCTATTTTTCTCTATGGTAATGGTGCCGATGTCGACAATTCTGCCAATGTCAGATGTGTTGAGAAAACGTGCGGAGAAAAAAAAGAAAAAGATTAAATTAAAAAAAAAAATAAATATATAAACAAAATCCAATAAGTTGATTACAAAATTGAATTTAATGTGAAACTTGTTGACGACTGTTAGTACACTGAAACAAACAGATAAAAACCCAACCACTGCATTGAAAATAGAGTCCGCTGAAGGAGAGTTTTTCGATATGCCAATATTGTAGAAAATATCTGGTTTAAAACATATAATTTCATAGTCAAAACTGAAAATAGGGAGTTTCTGAAACTGAACAATAGGGGAATTTAAATTTTGATAACAACGAAAGGATTTTAAGAACAAAGGGACTTCTTTATGGTTCCAATAATTGGAACTTCGGCATGCAACATCCAAATCGTCCACTTTTTGAACAAGAGGGTGGGATGACTTTGTAATAACTTTAGACCAAAATCTCGATGCTAGATACTGCCATCTCAATGCCAGCGGTGGTTCCGCGCACTCTACCTGCAATGCGTTAATTGGTGAGGATTTCATACAACCCGATATGATCCGTAGACACTTAGCCTGAATCCTGTCCAACCTTGCCAAAGCACCTTTGTTGCAGAGAATCAAAAGAAAAGATCCGTAGTCCAGAACACCCCGGATTAAAGCATTGTATACCAGTTTCATAGTGTAGGGATGTGCGCCCCACCAGACACCGGCGAGCACTTTTAATACGGGAATAGTTCTCTCGCATCTATTAACTAAATAATTTAGGTGATGTAAACCACTCAATTTAGAATCCAAAAAAACACCTAAAAACTTTACCTTTGAAGAAACTGGTATACAATGCCCTTGGATGCCCACTGAGATTTGTGGAATCAGCCTCCTGCGGGAAAAAACAATCACAGCACTTTTATGGGCAGACAAACTCAAACCATGGGATTTCAGCCATTGGTCTAGAGAGTCCAGGGAGACGCAGAGAGATGATGCAGCGTGGCTAATTGAGTTATTGGTTACATACAAAGCCAGGTCATGTCAGTCAGCCATATTGAAGAATTTGACAGTCGATATTGAGGCATGAACCGATGTCAGCTGTATACAAATTGTACAGTAAAGGGCTAAGAACAGAGCCTTGTGGTAGGCCCTTCCATGACTTCCTGACGTCAAATTCCTCACCCGGGACTCTCAAAACCAAAGAACGAGACATGAGCAAACTACAGATGCACTGTACCATCCTCTCTGGTATTCTCAGCTGTTGAAATATTTGCCTGAGAATGGGAAGAAGGACATTGTCATAAACAGAGGAAATGTCTAAAAAGGCAGCGACTACGGATTCATTCTTCGACAGCGATGAGCGTATATCTGAAACCAAAACCCCAACGCTATCCATGGTACTGAGTCCCTTCCTAAAGCCAAATTGAGACCTAGGAAGTAATTCTCTGGATTCTACTATAAATTCTAGTCTATTCTTTACTAGGTGTTCTAATAATTTTGCAAGGACTGATGACAGAGCGATTGGTCTGAAGCTGTTTGGGTCATCAGCGTGCTTGCCAGGTTTTAAAATAGGTATGATGATTTGGGTTTTCCACTGGTCGGGGACCCAGCCATGAGTATAACAAAAATTTAAAATGTTTAAAAAATATTTTTTTGCTCTATGACCCGCGTGTGACATAAAGGAATAGACAATACCGTCTATACCGGGGGCAGAGTCATGAACATGTTTTAAAACCAAGTTAAGCTCCTGCATGGAAAATGGTGCATCGAAAGGACCTTCTGAAGTAATGAGGGACGGCTGATTATGTTCTGCTTCCGATGGAACATACGGAGGAGCCAGTTTATCAAAGAACTGCTCAGCAGTCTCGAGGGATGGGAGAAGAAATTGAGGGGGAACAGCCAGATCTAAACCGGTTAATCTTCTTCCATACAACTGATAGAGGAGTGGAGGGGGACAGGGAACCGCAAAAGTCAGCCCAACCAGCACGTTTCTTCCTTCGCAGCAACCTTTTAGATTTTGCGAGGACCCTATTAAAAGCCACTAGATTATCGCTAACCATCGCCCCATTATACATCATTTCCGCATCATTCCTTTCTCTTATGGCTGTTGTGCATTCCAGATCCCACCATGGTGGGGGAGGGATCTGCCCACGTGCAGAGTTTTTAATAGGAAAGCATGAATCTGCACTAGCTGCTATAGCAGAAATGAAGTTATCATAACAGCTTGACACATGGAGGGGACTAAGAGAAAACACAGGAAACTAAATTTGGAAGTGAATCAATTTTGTCCTCCAATAATAATGAATACTTTGCCCAGTCAGGATTAGACAAATTATATCTCAAGAGTGGAGGGTTTGATGTTTCTAAGTAAGTTTTTTCAGCCAAAGATATTATAATTGGATAGTGGTCACTACCATGTGTCAAACTGGTACATTCCCAATGGCACGACGCTGCGATATCCAGTGTACAAAAGGTGAGATCAACGCAACTCTTATGCTGTCCAGGAAGAGACCTACGGGTTGGGCAACCATTGTTTAAAATACAAAGGTTAAGGTCATCTAAGACTTCAACTAAACCTTCCCCAAAAGAGTCGCAACGTTCAGAACCCCACCTAAAGTGATGGCAGTTGAAGTACCCCATAACAAGTACAGGGCCTTCTATGTTTTCCAACGTACATTTTAAAATTGAAAGGAAACTTTGATGAGGGTGAGTAATATAAACAGATAAGAGGGTTATACCCTCTACCCTTCCAGCCACAATGTTAATATCATCACCAAGGGATGGCAAAGATACCGCCACGAGATGCCGCCACTAGATCGGTCGCATCTAAGAACATTAAAGGAAAGTAAACGGAGACTAAGACTTGGATCTAGCCAAGTCTCAGCAAGGGAACAGGCTAAAGGCTTGTATTTGTTCAGAAGAAATGTGAGCTCGTGCTTCTTATCCCACACGCTCCTCACATTCCATTGAAGGAACACAAAACGAGACATTGTTATAGGATGAGAGAGAATTAATAAGTGAGGAAGCAACGTTGGGCGGTAATAGAGTTTTGTTGGATGAGGAAATTAAAGTTAACAGGAGTTTACTAAGAGTTTCAATGATTGAAGACAAGTTTTCAGGAGATTCTGTTATTTTATTATTGAGAGCACAGCCATTAGGCTGAGAAGATTGAGGTGTACTAGTGAGCTGCTGATGAGCTGTTTTATCATAAGAGGGAGAAAGGGGAGCGTGGGTTTTTGGCTTAAGGAACACAGTTTTGCGGTATGACTGAGTCTGTGATTTAGCAATGTCTGCATAGCTACGAGTAGAAGTTGAAACAGTTTTACTTGCTTCTGAATAAGAAATTGTTTTCTCAGCCATAATTGTTTTAATTGTCTTCTGCCTGCTGTACTCCGGACAAGCTCTGCTATTCGCAAAGTGACTTCCAGAGCACAACACGCAGAAAGCTTCGCTCTCAGCAATGCTACAACCATCACCGGGGTGATCATTGCCACACTTGCTGCACCGGGGTTTGGAACGACAAAGAGATTCTACATGGCCAAATCGGCAACACTCGCGGCATTGAATAGTGGGGTAGACATACTGTTCTACAGTTAAAGATGTATAAAAACTGAAAATTCGTTTTGGTAAAACTTTGCCATCAAATGTGATGACACAAGGTTCTGTGGGCCTATATTCAATTAAACCATCTTTGTTAACTTTTCTGTTCAGTCGCCTAACTTTTATTATTGGACCACAGCCTACTGGAACTTTTATATATGTCAAGACTTCCTCATCTGTGAAGTCCGTAGGAATGCCACTTACAACACCCATACGGGTTATATTAAAAGACGGAATACCAGCCTCATATAAATTTGTCCCTAACACATTATTTGATATAAAAGCGTTTGCATCCTGAGGGGATGTAAACTCAACTGATACGCGGTTTCTACCTACTCGCTTGACTGAAACAATATTAGAAATATTATGATTTGTTAAGAATCGCCCAAATGAAATTGGGTGTAGGGTAGTACCAGAATTTGTTTGAGTTTCCTGACGGGCAACATGGACAATAAAGGGTCCTTTATCTATTACTGAATACCTAACACGGCCTATATGGGTTCTCGGTTGTTTGGTAGGGCGATTGGATACATCTTCTTTATTACCGGGACGTTTACGGATGTTACTCTAGGGTGAAAGGGTTTGGGACTCCAGATTACAGACTACATCTGCAAACTGGCTTAATGGGTTGGGTGTGGGACTTGAGTTAAACTGGGATAAGCCGGATAGGGGGGTTGTAGGGATATCATCAGGAGGGTCAGGGGGTTTATTTTTATCCATATTCATACTGAATATGGATAATGGTGACCAGTATCGTTAAAAAACAAACACTAAACAAACCTGGTAACAGGTAACAACGAGATAACACAAAAACAAACACACGCTCACATTTACAACCAAACTACACCAAATTTTACTGCGCGGCAACACTCACTAAGTGCACACATTATTACGAAACCGGCTTCACGTCACTCTTGATAGCGCTCTGTCTAGGTTTTTTATTTGGTCTGAGCATTATAGTATGCTTTATGCGCCAAAAAACTTTGGAGCCTGTTTTTGAACAATATCAGC
Organism: Tiliacea citrago; assembly: GCA_963921375.1. Taxonomy (NCBI): domain Eukaryota; kingdom Metazoa; phylum Arthropoda; class Insecta; order Lepidoptera; family Noctuidae; genus Tiliacea; species Tiliacea citrago. The sequence continues at coordinate 28,787,138 of OY992780.1, forward strand.
GGCAATTCTCTACATTACTTAGGTATGTACCTAATTTATTTTAAATTACCGGAGCCATGTAGTAGACACTCCTGCGCATTAGTGCCGTTTTGGCGGGATCGGGACACACTTGGTTATTGTCGTGTCTATTACGTGGGACTACGTCAGCCAGACGTTTAAAACGATTTGGATTCGACTTCACAAACACAGCTACCTCCATTATGCACAGACTAGTAGTGTTAATATTTTGTGCTGTTTATAGTATGGCATGCAACTATTAGTGGATTTAGGCTTAAACATCGCCCGTAAACATCTTTTCTGGGCATGAAAACTGTTTATCTTTCGGTTTAGTTGTCCCAGAATATTATACCGTAACGTAAGTGGGATTCTACTATGCCATAATAAGCAATAAGAAGTGCATCCATGTATATATTAGGGATAGTAAATGCAGAGTGAAAGCAAAAAATCTCAACTCTGATGAATATTTCGTCCTAGGGAGTTAATCACTTTTTTCATCTGTCGTTTAAAAAGTTCCTTCTCCGTAACACCAATTTTCACTTATGAGCAAGTCACCAGATTCTCAACTAACATTCGGAACTCACCAGATTCGCAACACAAAATCACAACAAAATAACAGAAAAGGTACTTTATTCGATTTAGTCCATGTTTAACCACCTCAATCTTTACCCCTGACCATGTTGATCCCCTAAATGTTTCAATATATTGGTCATCTGTTCTTTGTCCATATTCAACCCATTGTTGTTAGGTAACTAATAATGACGTTAAAGTAATACTGAGAGCAGAAGTATATTTATTTTCTTTACAATTAATCTTTTACAGGTATTTGTTGCTGTTGGGTATAAGAAAAACATTTTGGTAAACATTGTGAATGATGAGCTACTAGGGCATTATCAATTTTACAACCGATTGAGATGATTCAAACGGTATTACATTAAGTTTGTTCCCAAGTTGGTCCTATTTTACCAAAACCTTGTTTTGATGATTGAATTCATGAGGAACTGAGGGAACTCCTTAAATATTACAGATATACATATGGCGATTTTGGTTTTTTCTGTAAGAAACCAGCACCAGAACTTCTTCATGATAACGAGTTGCGATTCGATTACTTTAATATGGTTGCTAAGCAATTTATGCTTGTCACAATGCATATGGTGAAGTAGCTCCAGTTCTCCTGGTTCTTACTAAAAGAAATCCTCAACGATTAACGTCCCTGCATCGGAAAAACAACATTTTGTAAAACGTGATGAGCAGTTGACATTAGGCTATTGCAACTTAGATAAATCACAATCTGACCCACTAAAAAGTAAAAACATTTTTACAAAAAAACAACCGACTTCCAAAAAAAAAACAGCACCAAGTAACAAACAATTTTAATTTCGGAAGTCGGTATCTTTGGATCTGTATTTTAGTACTTTGCCCCCGACTTCCGAAATAAAAAGTTTTTTTTCACTTTGTAGTTTCTTTTTTGGAAGCTGGTTGTTTTTTTTTTTTGTAAAAAAGTTTTTTTAACTCTAAAAAGTACTTATGGGGCCTACTTACCTGGGTTGTATGGGCTTCCGTGCACCTGTCTGGGTTGATCGGGTCACTATACGGGGGTACGACGTAAATTGCTTCAAAGTCAAACGTTGACTTTGAAGCAATTTACGTCGTACCCCCGTTTAGCTTTGATATTCTATTTATTTATTATTATTTTAAGTATTTTACAGAATGCTTACAGACCGCTCCGGATCAAAACGTCCTACAAGCAAATCGTCCTATTAGCAAAACGACCCATAATCAAAAGGACACATTAGCAAAAAGCGAATAGGACCGTTAGTACTGAAGCCCTACCGGTACATGCAGATGTACTTCCAGTCGATCTTGAGGTACAGCGACGTGCTGCAATGTATGCACATGTATGCGTGTATTCCACACGAGAGACCATGCACGCAAAAAAAGGAAAAGAGCTTGAGTGGAGTTTCGCAAGAGCAAACGTGCTCGGTGGAAAGAAGTATTCCAATAAGATGCTGGTACAAATCTTGACCGTACTTCGGAATTGTTGTGATAGCCGTGGAATGTCTCTCCACTCCTCAAGCACCTCATGAAGTGTTGCCCCCTTGTCGCTATGTCCTATATGCTAGGGACCGATTTCGGAGCCACATTATTGTGTGTGCAAGTCAACCCCTGCCATTTTATCCATGTCTTATATAACATTGATCAGGCAAGGGACATAGTCCTTCCGTAGTTCTAGGTTACAAACCCATAGGTAGCCCAATATTTTTTGATTCCATGTTCTGCAATAGTCCTACACCAATTGTGGATTGTCCTTGAGTGCATTTGCACAGTGCATACAGGGATAATCGTCGGCTGGTGCCTCAAGACTAAAAATTGTCTTATGTCAAAGACATTTTTTAATAATAATATTTATTTATTTTTCTAACCACAATATCCTTATAAAATAATAACAAAAACAATAGTGTCCATTCATGGGCTTAAATAAAAATATAGTATGGCGGGCTTACATACCATAAAACAACATGCGTGTGAGAAGTTTAAAAAATAAATGGACTTGATTTCTCCAAACAAAGATCTACCGTTATTTCACCACTTATAAAACGATTTACAATATAATTTATCCTCCTGTCAATTTCAACATGGTCTGATCTTCTTTCATCCATTTTTTTGGTAAATAGAATCTTCTAAAGTTTTTAAAAATTGAACTAGATTAGACGATTATTTACCTAACGTCCTATTTAACATGGCGTGCCAACCTTCCAACTTATTAGTGGTGCGATGCCTTTCAGCAAAACATCACCATTTATCTTTCATAAGTTTGTTCTCCAACCATTGTTTTTCAAAATAATTATTAAATTTAGTTACAGCTTCGTTAGTATGACTATCTCCCATTACATAGAGAAATCCGTCGCTTACAGCCTCCGGAGGTAGATGAGCCAATACAGTCAGTAAAGCTACGTGCTTACGAGTAATTTTGTTTTTAGCTTTCTTCCATATCGCTTTATTAAAATGATAATAGCATCCTTTTATTGATGCTTCATGAAATTTCGTTTGGATTGTTGACATAACAGCGGCTTCGACATCAACTGTGAATTTCGTTGGGTTCCAGCCTGTGATATTTTTTTTAATTAATGTAAAAAGTAAATCATATGTACTTTGTTTTTTTTTAATAACTAAGCTTACACCACCGGCATTATTTTCATTTCTTTTTCAGAACTTCCTAAATCAGCGTGCAATGTATAAAGTTGAAGAAAAGGACGTGGACATGTTTTAAAGGTCCTATCACCAAAAATTTTTTTAACCCTGCTTATGATTTCTCTCGCCGCCTGAGATGCAAAAACTATTATTCTATTATTTTTATATTTGTAATCAAAGAGCAGGAACCTTTGAAAAATGGCAGGTGCTTCTACATCAGTCCCTCTCGAATACCTAGTTTTTTTTAACACCTACCGCCATATTCCTTTTATTGTATAGGTGAGATTTAACATTTTTACACGACGGAAATTCTTTGATAGTATCATCACTTGCGTCCTTTAAAGAAATTACAGCTTCGCGATATACGGATGGAATAGTCTTTTTGAAATCTTCGATAACTTTTGTTTTACAAATCGAAATAACCCTTTTCACTTCGTTTATAGCATAACTTGCTGGGCAACTATGCACTGTTTATTTAATAATTGGACTTGTTTCCATAATAGTAACAGTTCCCTGACATTTAGGCCACTTAACACAACGCCAGTAAGTAGAGCCATTCTTATATTCTTTTTTTTGGTAATACTGACGGCCTGCTAAAAGTAGTACACGTCCTCTGCGCTTTGAAGTCACAAAATCAAAATTAAATAAACCGCTAGTCGTAGACAGAATCGCAGCCATAATCAGAAATACAATACCTGTCACTGTCAAACTCACTTCAATATATTAATAACCTTTTTAAAGTTATACTCAGTTTGTTACAACCGGCCAACTGCTAATGAGATAGAATAAACTCATTTGTATTTCAAAGTAACTGCAGAAATATAGGGCACAATAGAGGATATTGTGCAGAGTTTGAAAATGTAAAATGATTTTTTTTAATAAAAAGTTTTTATCGCAGTATTTTTTTACCAGCAAATATTTGTTCTGCCAAACTGCTGTTAGCAGACGTAACTCCTTTTTTTATAATTTATAATTTACAGCTTTGCTGTACTTTAAACTTTTCGCAAAACATATTGAAGAGGTACTTATGTATTTTATCTTAAAAATACGTTTTTGTGATACTATTGTTTACATCGACTGGAATGTTATTATAAATAGTCGGAACTAAAAAAAATCTACACCTTCGCCATAATAGTTATTGAAAGTGGGCACTACAAATCTACTCATGCTATTGCTCCTTTGAAGTCTTGTACGAATAATATTCTTTTTAAATTTTATCTTTGTTTTTTTACGGCATTCCAAAACAAACATTTCCACTGTTTTGGTCAAACAATCAATAAATATATTTGCGCCACACTGCTTACAGTAACCGTCACAATTAAAAGTTTAATTATTATTATTAACACTATTGTGCTTAAATACCCACGTACATACACTTTTTAAATTTTTCCACTGAATTTCCCTCATGACGGATGTCCATTGACGTGGTGGCAACCTGTACCTCTTAGGTTTCAGGTATTTATTATTAAAATGTTTTGCGTCGTTACGTTTACAGCGCGATATAACTGGTTGCAAGTCAGGCCATACATTAAAGTCAACCTGAATAACCATTTTTCTTCTCCAAGTTCATCATTACTAGCGTCATAGATAAAGATACCAGAAAAGCTATTCTCATATTCATCGGAGTAGCTGTTGTCAATGTTATTGTTCACTTGATTGTCATAAAGCATTATTAGTAGATTTTTTTTTAACATAAAGTGATTCCGCTTTAACGACAAATATAAAGCCTTGGCAGACATTCTGTGCTGGAGGCTTCTGCTTATCTCTTGAAAAATGGGTGATGATGGTGGAGGGATATTCTGAATATCACTCAATTGCTGATAATACTTATTAAAAAATTGAAACTGATCATCTAAACTTACTGTTAGAACTTTACCACGTTTTCTGTTTTCAAAAGACATATTGAAACACAATAGATAAATTGAAAATTAGTCGTTAATAAAATAATTACTTATTGCAAACAATGTTTCGTATCGTGAAATAATTTTATATTCGCGCCAAAAACAATGATCAAATCGAAGATTCATTAAAAAAAAAAACATTTATTTTTATTATTTTAGAGTTAGTTACAGAGTTTCATTCTGCCAGAGTTCCGTCAAAATGATTTGAAAAATGAGATTGTTCTAAATTATGGTGTATGATGAATATTTAATAGGGAACGAAATGCAATGCACCAGCGCGTGGTTTGACCAGACTCAATTACTCGGATGAACCCAAATAATTATTTGCACTAGCTCCTGGAGTCTCATGTGTCATGGGCCTACAGAGACCATTGCATATCTAGGAGTACGAGTAGACCGGGGGGCGCGGTAATGGTAGGGAAGCCGTGCCCTCAGGATATGGAAGAATTATTAGAGCCGTACCGGATATGCATCCTTGAGTAAGCATTAGAATAGTGGAGAGACGGGTGATATTTGCTTTCAATGGCAACTATGATAGAAACTTAGATACGTAATATGTCTCAATATTTTTTTCAGATTACCTACATCAAGTAAAAATATTTTTTTAATTACCTTCTTAACTCGATCTCTTATCCAACTTATTGATAAGTTAATGACTAACATTATTGTAGCAGTACCTACTTCGAACTTCTAACATACCGTCACTCGTTCCAAGGAACATTTGTATGCACCTATGCAACCAGTGTTTCTTATTCTAAGTGAATAATTTGTATTCTGTTTTTGAGAATAAATGTCTTAAAGTTAAACCATATATATTTATCTATGGCAGGCATCTTTTAATGACGGCGCCGCCAGGTTGGTTCAGGTTGGTCCAGCTTCGCCGAATATTTAATGGTTAATCCACAGACTAAGTAGTACTGGTGAAGCTTTTGGCGGGATAAACTGTTTTTCTCGCTTTTTCAAAAATGTTTTTCTAATCTAACAGGCAAACATATATTTTTCTCCACTACACCGCACCGGCGCACAGTATGGTATTTTCATGATCTAGACGGACAATATTATTTAACTCAATATATGTGTATGGAATACCCTAACAATTAATCAAGTACGTATTAAATAAAATTTAAACACATTGGGAAGGTTTTAGATATTATATTTCAACATAATAATACAAAAAAAAAACAAAAAATTAAAATAAAATAAAAATAATGATTTATTTCTCTCAAAAAGGTACAGACTTTGGTTCATGTCATATTATGTCAAATCAGACAGAATTACATAAATTAGATAGGTACCTATCAGTCAGAATCTTCATCAAATTCTTCGGAATCTGATAGATATCGTCCTAATTCACCGTGGTCAGATGACAAAAGCTCGCGCACTTCAGAAGTAATTTGACCCCGTTTAGTTTTTGGAGGAGCCCTTAAACTTGCAATGAATGGATCTGATGACACAAGCAATCTATTTAGTAAATCAGTGTTTGTATTAACTCTTGACGACTTTCTCGTAAAGAGTTCTCTAAATTTTCTATTGTGCTTATTTCTAGCCTCTTGTGCTTCTTCCGAAAGTTGTCCTATTGGAAGAACACATGCAGCAATGATATCTTTTCCGTGGAAAAGTATTTTATGTACGCTTACAGGCATTGCGTACCATGAGTACTCTTTAATATATAGCTTCCTTGTTTCCTTAGCGTATTTATGAAATTTATCGACATTTATCGGAAACCCGCTATTTATACATTCTAATATGACACGGAAGCGATTGATAAGCTCAACATTAACACCTGTTATTTCTGCTGACATTTCAGCATTTCTGAAAAACTTGCGAGCCGTGTTCCCGTCATTTGTATTGCCTGTCTGTTGTTTAGGCATATCTACCAATAAGCCCAACTCGCGCCTAAACTTCTCTTGTACGTTTTTCTTTTTTTCAGCTACTTTTTTTTTATTATCTGCTCCCCGAGCCTGCCATGTTTTTATATCAAGACGATAAGATATGTGTAAGATGCATTCAAAAAATCTTATCCATGAATGCAGAGGGGACAGGCCCAATGAGAGAAACTCGCTTTTTACCGTCTTTTTTAACATCAGCCTTTCGTTGTTCATTTCTCTAGGCTTTGCACCACATAAATAACAGGTTTGTGTGGACGCGCACGAAGTTACTGCATTACAAATTTTGCCATCAATCATGCAGAATATCAATGTTGGCTTTACAAAGACTTCTGTGTCATTTACAACAATTTTAGTAGGCGACAAAGTAGTTACCTGCTCCTTAACTTTGTCAACTTCCGTAAGAATTAAGTCCACAGTTTCCTTTCCAAATACAAACTTAATGGGTCTACAATATCTAGTAGACGATGTGGAAGGATTTTGCCACACAATTGTTTTAATGTCTTGGTCACTCACTGCATACATTTGGATAGGCACCATCGAAATACTGAATAAACTGGCATCACTGCAATGTTCGTCCGAAAATTTTTGTTTGTACCTGGTTTGTTCCGCTCCATCACAACCCCATTTCACAATTATATCCAGGTTTCTCAAGTCGGTTATAGTCTTCAAGACCCCTTCTTGTACTTTGCATAGTCGTGTAATCGTGTGATCCATTAAAGATTGTAGTTTAATTTCAGCGTGCGTTTCGGTGACATTAATACCACTAGGATAGCACATTTGTTTTGCCGCTTTAACTTTATAATAAGGTGGATATAGTTTTTTATTCACTTCTTTTATTTGCTGGCGTATAACATTATATTGATGTGATGAGAGATTTGCATCTATAATTAATGAGAGAGCTTGTTCTTCTGAAAGTCCGTAATGGATTTTGCATGCAGAACTCTTCCGCGCTTTTTTAATTTTTGTACCTCTCTGAGGTGAAAAGAGACAAAGTTCTCTTACAATAGCAGCTGAATCTTTTTTTCCAGCTTGTCGAAGGCTTACCTCGGTTGCCATCGATAACTCTTCCTGGCTCGATGTGTCAAGGAGCTGTTGAATTCGTCGCCTTTTTGTTTTATCGCTTGAATGTTCAAAGACTTTTTGTGGTCTTCCGGGTCGGTTACTCGTTCCAGGTAGTGAAATATCCATGGTAGGTTCACTGACAATATTTGGAAGCGAAATATTCTCTTCTAACCACGAAGAGTTCGCTTTAAAGAAGCGTTCTCGGTGCCTTCCCGACTTCGACCATTTTGCATCGATTTTTGTGCAATTATTTCTTATTATTGTTCTAATTCTCTTTAAATTGTCATCACTGAGGGGTGGGTCACCAAGTTCTTGTAGAATATGATGTAATAAGGCATCCATTCTCGTTTGTTTTGCGTTTGCAAACCAAACATCGAAAAACGAACGTCGCGATATTTGCGGAATCATTCTGAAAATAAGAAATAATTGTATGAGTGTCGCAAACTTTCGCCAACTAATAAACTTGTTACGTATAGCTTAAAGATGGTTCTTTCATTAGAATATAATACGTGATCGGAATGATGCGGAATAATAAACTAAAACTCAAGTACAAACTAAAAAAACTTTTTTTTTTTACCATAAATACCTTGATCTATTCTTTTGAACCTAACGATAAAATTTATACACGAATTAAAGAAAATATGTATGCAAACTTACCTTGAGATTCACGTGGAAACAATAACAACAAAAAATCACTATTAACGTACACAAACACAGCGTATTCATCGAGCAAACTCAGACGAATGACACGAGCGCGAGGCGTACGTGTCTGTGAAGCGCAGGTAGGCGGCCGTTCCGACCCTTGTATCTATTGTTCGGCACGACTTCTGGGTAAATAAACCTTTGTCCATTGTAGTATAACTTGTCTTCAGTCAATACACACTAGTGTTAAGCCTGTTCAGACAAGTACCAATCATTTATAATGTCCGTCTAGATCATGAAAATACCATACTGTGCGGCGGCACGGCGCAGCGGCGCCGGTCGGGGCGGTGCGCGCGGCGACGCGCGACGGCACAGAGCCGGTCTCTGTCGCCAGCCGATAAAACTTCACAAATGTATTGCGTAATTAAGTAAACTGTTTTTTTACATAAGAGTGATTTTTGATCCATTTATTTTAGTTTTTCTTAATTATTAATTGTTAAATATAATAACTTAATTAAGTAACATTTTTTAATTTAGTAAATAATAAACATTATTTTCGTTATTTTAATATTGCAAGCTGATTTTGGTATTATCTGGAATAGGTATATTATGGTGATGTTGATATCGGTTATACTTAATAAATTAGTTAAGTTTTAGATAGTTTCGAATGCGGCACCTGACAGTTTTCGGGATGGGAACCGAACAATGTCTGATACCAGCTGGAAAGGACTCAAACCGGACAGAATCTGATATGAATCGCGGAAAGTACTGGGGGCCTAAAATCCATTATAGGCCCCCAGATTATGACCCGCATTGGTGCCGAATAGAAACTGGACTGACCCGGCTACTGAACGAAAAGTCAGACCCGAACCAGATACCTAGTGCCGGATATGGGGGCGTATAAAACATATTCTTTTATATTAAGAAGAAGTCTATAATAGCGCACATTTGACTTTTCAGAGCATTCAATGCAAAATCTGATTGCTTTGGGTCGCTTAACTCACGTGATGACAGCAGATAAATAAAATTATCACTTGAGATATCGTAGTGTCAAACTGCCTTTTGTATCAGTAGGTACGACCTTAAAAGGAAGAAATTATAAAAGTAGCCGTGTTGTGGAAAAAGGCCAATACTTATAAAGAATATTTTTTATATAGTATCCCTTCGATAAAGCAAGCTCAGCTTAATTTTTTTAATCATTTTAGAAGCTTTCTACTTGCTTCGGCCTTCCTGTTATTTTATAAGTCAGTTTTCAAGCACTTGCTATCCGTTTGAGCTGAAATCTGGCACACCTAACCTATTTATCTTCGGTGACAATGTAATACATAGATACATCTATATGGTAGGTTCCTACTATGGAGATGTCTGATGTTGCAGCGCGGTAAGAATATTATAGGTACTGCCGTCTCCAGACGTGCGGCGCGGCGGCACACGGCAATTCCGTGCTCTGTGGGCCAGAATAACCATAGTAGCCATAGGAATGATGGAGATGGAAAGATACAAAACGAAAAAAAAAATTGTGTTAAGTATGCAATTTAGATAACCAAATATATTGCTTGTCATTAATAAGTCAATACAGCTTTTAGAATAATACCATCACAACAAGATAGTTAAGTACATCGAATTTGATTGTCACATCTAGGTGTTACAAAGAAGGCTAGGTCTGTGATGGTGAGTTTGATTTTGATTTGCTTTTTTCTCTTAAAATACTTTAAGAGAAAAAAGCATGTTTCTGTAACATAATTACGTTTTCGTGAGGTGTGAAATGAGTACAACTCTTTAGGATTAAATAATCACTCAAAAATACCTTTTTTCTGGGTGCTGCGTTTTTAGGTTAAATTTTCACCCGCCGTTTGGTGCACGCTATCGTGTTATTATTTAGAATTCGTAGGTTTTTATTTAGGTACAATTCTTTGATGTATATTATGCATCTCTAACTTCTACCCAAGAAAATGGGCCGTCGGTGGCGTATACGCCAAAGACGGTCCTTCTTGTTTTTCATTTTTTTGCAAAACCCAAGAGGTACAATTATTTTCAATAGAGGTACTAAATAGAACAATTTGGGTACTATCCCCTCGCGAAATTTCAACAAAATCGGAGATTTTTGCCATCTGTGGCGTGTGACGCTTATAATCGGAGACCCTACCCCTATCAGTTTTATAAATCTCATGCCCCACCACGTCCGCCATTTCATTATTGGTCGCATTGTTATAAAAATGTTTTTCAAATATTTTTGGCACAGTATGAAAATTTACACATACTTCCTTCTTGCATTCATCCATTGTAGCAACAACTAAATTTCGGATCGGAGTACATGAATGGCTTCCTTCTCTTACAATGATATTGTTAGCGTTCAAGGTAATTGAGTATTACATTATTTTTGATTGGAACATCTCCAATTAGTGGTTCCCGATTTATTTTTTAAATTTAAATTATACTCATATCCCGCATACAATAAAACCATGTTACCTCTTTGACTCTTAATCAATTTTACACCGCTCTCAGCCATGCTAATTCTACGATTCACACTCATTAATTGAAAAGTCGAATTAAATAAAATCGCAAACACCGATTAAATACGTATTCAATTATCGCAAACTAGAAAATGCAATATGTCAGTGTCACAATACTTTTTTTTTTTTTTTTTTTTAATTAGTTTAATGGCCTGGTTTCTGGGACCTTTTAGCCAAGTCTTTTTTAGATGTGATTTTCTTCACTAAATCTCTTTGAATGTGTTTTTAATAAATTTATATATTGATGGATAACAAGTCTTGTTTTTTAATAATTCAGTCAAGCGGCGGGAGGTATTATTTAACACAACACTTTCACTACACAATTCACTTAATTCACTCGCTAAAATCAGTCTGTGTAACATATGATTTGGACAGTCAAAAAGCATATGATCAACGTTTCCAATATTTAAACCGCAACTTGTACATTTGTTGTCTTGAACAATTCCAAGTCTGGCTAAATGAGCAGGTGTTTTGGAATGGCCAAAGCGGAGTCTATTCATCATCGTTATGAAGTGTCGACTAGCTGTTCTCAACTTATAATACCACGGCTTAGAAGTTATCTCCTCTTGAATATTTCCGTACCATCTACCTTTTGTTTCTTTGTCTTTTTTCCAAAAATCATCCCATAAAGTTTTTATATTTATTCTTATTTCAGTATAACAGTCAGTGAATGGAATTGCAGAAGTTAGCCTTACATCTAATGAATTGATCCCTTCATAGGCAGTCTTATCAGCTACTTCGTTTCCAGTTATACCTTTATGTGAAGGAACCCACAAAAATAAAACTTGAATTCCTTTTTGAAGGTAATTGTATATTAATTGCCTAACATTATATAAAATATAATTACTTTTAAAATGAATGTCATGACTTTCAAGACTTTGAATTAAGCTAAGTGAATCTGTCAAAATCAAAAAATATTTATAGTTATTATTTACATTATCAATACGCCTAAGAGCTTCAAAGACTGCATATGCCTCTGCTGTGAATATGCTACAAGTATTATTAAGAATAAAGCTTTGAGAAAATCTTATCTGGGGATCATAAACTGCACTTCGAACATGTGACTCTCCTTTACTACCATCAGTGTAAAGTTTATAGTAACCCTTATTATTATCTAAGTATTCTTGTAATTCTTGATTGTTAGATATTTTAACTTTGATAATATTAATTTCATTTATCAAAACCTTGAAAAGGTTTTAAATAAAATGGCCAAAGATGATTTTGTTGAACATTTCGGAATTTATTTTGCAGGTGTAGAAGAATATGTGGTAATTTGGGAAAATTATGACTTAACAAGTCACTGCCTGTTGTCAGTGGAGATCGCAGAAATATAGGACAAGGTATGATTTTCTTTATTATCTGCTGATTGTTGGAAGATAGTAGTTTAATACAATATCTTTCTATTAGTAACAGTCGCCTAAGTGTAAGAGGCATTATTACTGTTTCAACCTCCATGGCTCTTATAGGGGTGGAACATATTGCTCCAGATATAACTCTCAAAGCCTTGTTCTGTACTATATCTAACTTATTTACATGTTTACTGTCTAAATATGCTATACAACTATAATCAAAGTGACTTCTTACAATGGCTTTGTACAAAATAGAAAGAGTCAGAGGGTCTGCACCCCATGACACTCCAGCTAAACATTTAATTATATTTAAACCTTTGATTGCATTTTTTAAAATGTAATTTATGTGTGGTTCAAATGATAATTTATTATCAATAATAACTCCTAAAAATTTATGTTTACTAACTACAGGAATTGTTTGATTATTGAACACTATTTCAGAATTAGGTAAGTCTTTGCTGAATAACATAACACTGCTCTTACTTGGGTTAATTTTTAGTTTAAGCTTATTATTGTAATATATTTGCAAATCCTTTAAAGCCAAATTAACATTTTGAATAGCTGCATCAACATTATAATTTACATTGTACAACACCAGATCATCAGCAAATTGTAGAATATTTACATTACTATTATTTACATATTTACAAATTTCAGATGTGTACAAATTATAAAGAAGAGGAGACAAAGTTGCCCCCTGCATTGTACCTTTTGATGCAATTCTAGGTCCATGTAAAATATTGTTGAATTTGACATAAAGCATTCTATTAGTTAAAAATTCATGAATCCATTTACACAATAAACCAGGAATACCCAATCCGGATAATATTTGTACAAGAATGTCTGGTTGGACATTGTCAAATGCACCTTGAACGTCTAAAAACACACATGCAACACTCTTATATTGTTTTGCATTTTTCAGGTCTGAAATGAGTGAAGTGAAGCTGTCTGCACAACTTCGACCACGTCTGAAGCCATTCTGAATATTAGGAATAATATTATTTGATTCAACATAATGATCTAATCGAAGTTTAATCATATTTTCAAAAATTTTCCCTAAACAAGATGATAATGAAATAGGTCTGTAAGAGTCTGGACTATCAGGAGGCTTATCAGATTTTAAAACAGGAATGACACATTGTGTTTTCCAAGACTGAGGTATTGTTTGCTTAAGCCAAAGTACATTAAGTATCTTTAAAAATAAATTTTGTGATTCTGTATTTAATTTCTTAATTAAAATGTAAGGAAAATCATCCAAGCCCGGTGTAGTATTCTTTCTAGACTGCAGACTGATTAAGAATTCCGTCCATGAAAAAGGTTCTAACAAGTATTTAGAGCTTTCATCATTATTATGAAGATTGTAAAAAACATTTAAATTCTCAGCACTTTCATAAACATTTCCTGATAATTTGTTTAAAAATGGTTCAATAAATTCATCACAATAAGATTTGTTACTAGTCTTTATTCTTTTAAACTTTTTGATATTGTTCCAAATTATTGTAATAGGAGTTGTTCTGTTAAAACTTTCACACAATTTTCTCCAACCACTTTTCCTCTCTTCTGCTATTGTTCTTTTCTTAATTGCGTCTAATTTTTTATATGATATAAAATTACTAATGTTAGGATTACTTCTATAATATTTTAAGGCCTCTTGGGACTTAGTAACACTCTCTTTAATTTTATCATTCCACCAGGGTGCTGGCAGTTTATATCTATACTCTGTAGTTTTGGTAAATTTTGGAATACACTCTAATTTTAGTACATCAAGTGCCTTACAAAAGTGATCATATGAAATGAGAGGATTATTAAGGTCAATATGAATATTATTTAAAAAAAAATTAGAGAGCTTGTTATACTTGTTCCAATCAGCTTTATTATATATGAACTTATCTACAGGAGGATTAACATTATAACGGTTGGCTAAAATTGTGATTTTTGTGATAGTTGGAAAATGATAGCTTCCCATATTATCATCATGAACAGACCATTTACATAAAGGCGTAATACAAGGACTAGCCAGACTAACGTCTATAGCTGACGGATTTCGATTCGGATAATGTATGGTAGTGAAACCTCCTTCATTTAGTATACATAGATCTAAATTGTCTATAGTGTTATATAATTGTTGTCCTCGGCTTTTGGTTGACAAACAGCCAAAAGCAATGTGATGGGCATTGAAGTCTCCAGCCACAAAAATGGGTTTTGGAAGATCTTTAATTATGTTACTTAAAGTGTCAGTTTTCAAAGGCCCTGAGGGAGGGCAGTACACACAGAGAATAGATAATTGGCCACAAGAAGTAAATAGCGACATAGCTATGGTTTGCACGTTTTCATTAAACGAAGTTTGCAACAGTTTATATTTTAAAAATGGCTTTATCAAAATTGCAACACCTCCATACCCATTTGAAGTGTTTTTGAAATAAATATTATAACCAGGTATATGAAAAGGCCTATTATCGTTCATCCAGGTTTCATTAACTAGACAAACATCTATGTTGTTTTCTTGCAAAAAGTTAATTAAAAGAGGTTTCTTACTGTAAATACTTTGAATATTGTACTGTGCAATTCTTAAAACAGAAGTATTAATACTATCCATAATTAAGTTAGATTTTTAAGTAACATTTCTTTGATAAACATAGTTGTAATTGGACTGTCATCCCCTTTATTTGCTATAGCAATTAATGTGCGTACCATGGCATTTGTAATCTCACTATTATTTATTAAGTGAGTCTTCAACTCATCAGTGGAAATCGGTTTTTCTTCATTTGTCTTATTATTAACATTAGACTTGTTGTTTACAATTACAGTAGTCTTTTTATTTACAGGTTTGTTAACTACTAGGGGAGGAAATTCTGTATTGTTAATTCTCTCCTTAGATAGGGCAACAGCGGTGTAGGTTATTTTGCTTTTTTTCTCTTGTATTTTCCTCACTTTAATAGGACACATGTTAGAGATTGCTAAATGAGGTCCACTGCAATTCACGCAGCAAAGCTCATTGGGCTTGTCACATTCTTTATAGTAATGGTCTCCAGAGCAAATACTACATCGCTGTTTCCCATTGCATATTTTTGCTGAGTGGTTAAATTTAAAACATTTGTAACACTGTTGCAGAGGTGGGACATATTCGAAAACTCTATATGAAAAAAGGTCATATTGTACATTATCTGGGAGAGAACTCGACAAAAACGTTATACTGACTGTTTGGAGAGGCACTCTCTCCTGACCAATTTTTTTTGTGAATCTACGAATAGTTATAATTTCATATAAAGACGAAAGCTTGGAATAAAGTTCTTTGTTCGAAATATTTGCCGGAACAAATCTAATTATGCCTGTCTTCTCTATCTGGGCAGCCGGAATAAATGCCTTCATATTATATTTGTCCAGGAAAGCACTGTTCATCAAAAAGTTGTTTGCATTATTATACTGCTTAAATATCACTGCAATTTTATTAGCGTTTACTCGCTGTATTGAGACAACACCTTTGACATCCGTGGTGAAAATGTGATTTAAATAGATAGGGCTCTTATTTCCCAAACGATCACTAATATTGTTACTTTGTACGAATACCTTAAAGTCCATGTTGGTTGAATTTTCTGGATAGAGTCTTTTATAATTAGGTTTAAAATATGGTAAAAAGTTATCCTCACCGCCGCTGACTATTAATTGGTCATTATTTTGGTCCTGAGGGTCCATTTTCCTAGCCCGTTTACCCGAAGTACCCAGGCCTTTAGTGGCCGGGGGAATTTCACCCCCGGCCTCTTCTCCTAACATTGTACAACTATTTACAGTCAATATTTACACTTTGAAATTGAATTTAACATAAGTATGAAGTTTTATCAAAATAAAATTAAAACTTGGAAAAATTTGCGCCTTTTTTGTTCAAATTCCCGCCAGAATCTCTCCGTCACAATACTTCATAATAATAATGTACAGGAAGAAAATATACATGTTTATGAAATGAGGTTGTCTATCAGCAATGTAATCCGACCTCTTAGGCATTTGAATCGATTTTATCAGTTTATGGATTGAGGTTGTCTATCAGTAAAGTAGTCGATAATAATTTATTTGAAAGTTATATAATTTCTTTCTTAGATAGTACACACAGCAGCAGGTCAAGCTACCACAAACTGTACAATTTTCTCATTCGATTTTTAACTTAACTGTCAACATTTTAAGTTTTATTTAAAATCATTTAGAGAAGTATGACAGTTCCATATAACCTGATGTGCTGTCGACTGTACATTATCTGCAGAGTTGCGAATCTGGTGAGTTGAGAATCATCAATCATTGTGAAATGAGAGTGACTTGCTCATGAGGGGTTAGTAACACCTCTTCAACTGGTGGTGACGGAGAAGGTGTTGGCGCAATACCTGCAAAACAAATTTATATCTTTTGAGGGTTGTCCAATGGGACACTTTCACTAAGCTAAAGAATAATAAGCCATACATACCGTCTTCATTGAGAATATCTACTTATTTCAATTTGTGATTATGCAGTAGATGGTCTATCACCAGATGGTCTCTGAAAAAATATGAAGATAAATAAGCTACATAACAAATATTTAATACTTAAGTATTATTATATCCCTACTTTAATTAGGATTAGTGTGGCAACATTAGCCGGCAGAAGTCTATTGCAGCATAGCTTCTCCAAAGAGTGCAACTAAATAAACAACCGTAATACAATACGCAGTTAGAATTATATCTACTAACATCAAATCCCTGCTCTTCGATATCAGAGTGTCCCCCCTCCACCGCCAATGCACCGATAATCCCCAACACCCTTTCCTCCATAACTGTTAATTTTAGTCTGGTATTTGGACCACCACCAGTGCCGTTTGCGTGGCGACGACGTATTGTTAAAACCTTTTTTTTTTGTCTTGGACTTCCAATCTGCCCACACCTAAAATTCGTAAAGCAATAGTTTAAGCAGAGTATAGGTATGAATACAAATTATTTTAAAATTGTGGTTATTGTAAAATAAGTAAGTGTATGCCTTTTTCCATTTGTCCGGAGTCTTATTAACAACACCACCAATGGCATTTAAGGTTTTCGCCAACTCTTTCCACAAGCGATCCGTCTTTACATGCCCCTGAGCACCAAGCTGAGGTTTGGCAAGGTCGCCGTGGCTGAAATATGAGTAAACAAAGAGCCTTTTAGTAAGTATTTCATTGTAAATCACGTCATTTCATTCGCCTCAATAGGATTCTAACTCGAGACTATTGTATCATTTTTTAGGTATACAATAACTTAACTTTACCTTTCCATGAACTCCAGAAGAGTTGCGAATTGCTCTCCACCGCCCTTGCTCTTATTTCTAAAACTCCTCCTTGCCCTCCGTTTCTAAAACAATTATTTCGCAAATAGATTAGTCTGCAAGGTTTTGCATGTTTGCAGCTGCTTCTAACAGAGGCGAAGTTTAGTGAATACTTTATTTATAGAGACTAATTTATTTGTTTTTTGTTTCTATTACTTACCAAGTATTTTGATCACTTTTCTAACTTTGAATTTTCGTGTCGGAGTTATGGATAATGAGTCTATAGTTCGTGTGTGCCTATCTGCCTTCTCGGAACCAGATATCGACGAGGCAAAAACTTTGTTTTTCAATCTGTAAACCCAGCTGAGAGGAAAAAATCACGAAGGCGAGATGGCAAAATGCAAAGAGACTTAGAGGACATTATCTGTCTCTTTAAGGAAATCGATCCGAATGTGATTCCAACCTTCGTCGCACTGGACTTACAAAAATTTCCTCCGATATCGTTTGATGTTACGAAGTTACTGAACGACATTATGCTACTTCGAAGTGAGATACAAACAATTAAGGAAAATTATGCAACCGTAGACATGGTAGAAACAGTACTTAAAGACCTAGACAATCTGAAACTAACTTCTTTGGTTAATTACCCAAATATTTACACGGAAAAAAGAGGTGCATATTTTTCGGATATGCATATTTTTCGGATAGTGGGCCGGTCGGTCATTCACATGACTTATCATCATATACTGACACTATGACAAAATCGTCGGGACGGAATGCGCCCGAGCAGTCGCCGTCGTCTCGCTATCGAGCATGTGTAAATAGGACTATCTCACTCGCACCGAGTACCCCTGTGGTTCAGCCGGCAGCGGCGGTGGTGGTGTGGCATAATAATATTAAGTCATCGTCACTTGAGCGCGCGAACAAAGTTTTGTCCCCATCCTCAGACACTACTGAGTGTAAACAAGCGCCGGCGCCATGTTCGTCACAACCAGCGTTGCCAGAATGTTACTTTTGTAACATTTTACGTTACTTTTGACCCTCTCATGATACCTCCATGTTATACGACTCAAAATGTTACTTTTACGTTACTTTTTGGACTTAATAAAAAATATATAAATATTTACCAGTAAATAAAAAATAATTGTGAAACGGAACGCATCCAAGAAAGTTGTTGATTTTTCGTTGATTTTGTGAACTGACACAAATTGACGGACGCGACGACAGCGCGAAAATCTATCACTTCGTCGTAACGCTTATTCACACACTCGCGTGTATTTCTACATTTTCCATCCCGCTTACTCAAGCAAGCGAGCGCCTAGTGGCGTCCGCGTCCGTGTCAGTTCAGTTTGTCTTTGTTTTGTATTGTAGTTTAGTGTTTTGTTTGTACTAATAAACACTAATACTCCATAATATAGTATTAGTGTCGTTTTCCACATAAAATATGCTAGTGTTACTTTTCTCGTGAAAATGTTACTTTTTGAGCTGTCTCATGTTATATTTGACTATCTGCCACTGGCAACACTGGTCACAACCAACGATGGCGGAAATAGTTAAGTCGCCAGGTTAATGGAAACAAAACAAGCCAACAGATGAGTGGACTGTGTGATACAACGTGCACGACAGTAGTGTATTATTGGGCATTCTATACCACTATCGGCAAGTAGCTCGGCGAGTGCGCCTCGCTGCCGACAGTGGTATAGAATGCCCAATAATAGAAATTTGAGCAGTCTGAATTCTATCCATCGAATTCGCTGTCGCTTCGGACAGTGTTCCAGAATACCCAATAACGAACGTTCGACTTGATCGATCAACATACCTACGATCATTCGAACGTATATCGTATAATTGATAATCCTGACAGTTTTGTTCAGTACTATCATAGCATACTAATACATTCCCAATTAAACTGCTCATTTAATTACATAAGGCGTTTATGTAATAATTAAAAAGCGAGTGTCAGTAGCGTTGATCGATAGGTAGACAACTATTGTTTCGTTGGTAATATGACGACCAGGGTTAGTACAAAGGTCTGTGTAACAGACTGCTGTGCTGAAGGTTGTGGGTTCGATTCCCACCAGAGCGATAAACTTTGAAAACAAACATTTCAATGTTGGCTCTGGTCTGGTTACAACTGTGAAAACAGTAGTATAATAACATCACAAAAGTAACACATCACAATTATTAGTAATATACCTCATCATCGATCCGATACTCCTACGGTGATAGAGACCTACTTAATAATTTTTATCGTTCATTAATCAAAACTGGAATCAATTTTATTTGTACCTATATAATGTTGTCTGTCATTCAGTTACCAAAGGTGCTCAGAAATCAATTAAAATCGAACATTATATTAAAACAATTTATCAATGTTACTGATTATTCTTATTTTAATCGTCTTATGTATTAGACGGTTGCAAAAAATGAAGTTTCTCGGCGAGTGCGCCTCGCTGCCGACAGTGGTATAGAATGCCCAATAATCGACACTCGACTCGACTCTCCACACGACAGTTTGTTGCACCGTGTACTTGATTAGGAACGATTTACTCAACCAACGACTAGTAACTTCCATATTATGGCGGGTCAGTATGAACAATCAACTATCAACTCGACTGTAGTGTATACTGTACACGACCAATGATCATGCGAGCTCGCTATCGCTCTGAAAGGTGGTACAGAATGCTCAATAATGAACAATCGACTCGATCACTGACCAGTAACGCAAAAGAGGTTGTGGTAAGTTTATAAATGATAACGTTCTAAATACATTCACTCATTTTCAATTGATTCATTTCCGAGAGTAATCATGAAATTTGTAAAACAACCGCAATCGCTGCATGTTAATACAGTCTGCGATGATATTTGCAAGACAAGTTTTCGTCACGGAGAATTATTGCCTAACTCAGTACGGTGTATTATTTGCGGTCCGTCCAATTGTGGAAAAACGAATTTATTAATTGGTCTTCTAATACACGAAAACGGATTAAGATTTGAAAATGTTTATGTTTATTCAAAAACTCTGCACCAACCTAAGTACATTTTTTTAGAAAGTGTTTTGCAACGGGTGCCTGGTGTTTCCCTCCAGAAATATCAGGGAAATGAGGAAGTACTAAGCGTTCAGGACGCAAAACCCAACTCCGTGATTATTTTCGATGATGTTGCTTGTGAAAATCAGAGTAACATGCGTGATTATTTTGCGATGGGAAGACACAAGTGCATTGATTGTTTCTATCTAAACCAAACGTATAGTAAAATCCCTAAGCAGTTAGTAAGAGACAATGCGAACTTAATCATACTTTTTAAACAAGATGAAATAAATTTACGGCATATTTATGAAGAACATGTCAACACTGATATGTCATGGATTGAATTTCGTGAAATGTGTTCGAAAATATGGAGTGAGCCTTTCAATTATGTAGTAATTAATAAGGATTGCTCCAAAAATAAAGGATGTTACAGAAATAAATTTGACACTTTTGTTGTCTTTGATTAAAAATACTAATATTTAAGACCGGTACCCTCGCGATAATATTATTCTTCAGGCAACGCTTAATCAGTCACGAACTTTTTTTATTATTATGGAGAAATCACTGAAAAGACAAATAGTTGAAGCTGCAGAGGCTGTTAAAAAGAAAGTGCGAAAGATGAGAGATGTTGAGAATAACAATCAGCAAGTGCTGGAATCAGTGTTCAAGCCGGTAACAGAACCACTCAACCAAATTGCTAATGTCAGTAAGAAGGCTTCTCTCCTGCATAATATAGAAAATGAAGAAACCGATGTTCCGTTTATCGATAAAACTCTGCAAAAAGAAGACCCTATTAGTTCAGAAAGCAATGATAACAACGACAATGAAGACGAATATGAATCTGATATCGAAAGTGATTCTTCGTATAAATCATTAACTGAAAACAACCAGAGATGTGATATGTCATCCTGGTCAGTGTCCTCAGAAGCACTGAAAGATATTCCGTTTGGTGTCCGAGTAGAGAGCGGTAAATTGATGTTAGGTTCTGCGCGTATAACGATCAGCGACGAGTATATCATCGTGGCTGGACGCAAATACCGAAATACGACTGGATTAAAACAATTGCTGCTGAAAAAGAACGTAGATTTAAGCATGGTTACAGAGAGTGATATGAAACATTATAAGTCGATGTTACTTGATACAAATGCACATCGACGAGACTATGAACCCAGTAAACCAATAAAAAGTAATAAAGGACAAAAATATTTGCAAATTATAAAGCCTCTGTTCCAACTACGAAGTACAATTCAGGAACACCAATCGAAGGGAAAAGGACTACTACCTTTAACAAAAACGTGGAAGAAAAACGTAGATTTTGTATATTGGGACGATCCCAATGAACTGGTGGATAGATTAAAATTATTGATTGCATCTCGAGATGCTGGTAACACAGGATTAGATAATGAAATTATATCTATCATTGAAGAATTGCGTGAAAGTAAAGTTATAAATTAATAAATATTTTAAAATGTGTTTATTTTATTATTAGCCTCTCGATACAATACACCTTAAACATGAACGTAGACAAATTCGGACACTACATTCACAAAAGAATGCGTTTTGCTGAGTTATTTGAGTTTAATGAGAATGCTCTGTTAAAATTAGAAAACGGAGATTTTGATTTAAAAACTTCAAGACTGAGAGGAATTAGATCTCCAGTAGAAGCAGACGATGCTGTGAACAAGGATTATGTAGATCGATTGAATGCTAACACATTAAAAGAATTAAATAATTTGACTGTGGACAAGGATTATGTAGATCGTTTGAATGCTAATATGTTAAAAGAATTTAATAATATGATTGGATCATTCCGTTCTCAAATCATAAAAGACACAAAGGGTACAGTACAGGCTACTTTAAAAGCAAAGATACCTGAGGTTTTAACTCATTTGCAAGATAAGTTTTATACTAAAGCAGAGGTAGATAAATTACTTCAAAATAAATCTCCATAATGGCAAAACAGCAAATTGTTAATGAACTACACAAAGCAGCAAGAAGAAATTTCCTTCGACGTTCCGTCATTCTAAAAGGGGTCGATGACTTGTGGCAAGCTGATCTATTGGACATGCAAAACCTGAGAAAATATAATAAAGGTCATAATTACATTCTAGTGGTGATTGACTGCTTCTCAAAGTACGCTTGGGCAGAGTCATTAAAATCAAAAAATAAACTCGATGTTACTCATGCATTTAAACGAATACTGATTAACAGCAATCGCAAACCTGTTAATTTACAAACTGATAAGGGAACAGAATTTTATAACAACTCATTTCAAACGCTTATGAAGACGTATAATATTAACCATTACTCAACGTTTTCTAGCAAAAAAGCTTCGATCGTGGAGCGACTGATTAAAACACTTAAAAATAAATTATATAAATATTTTAGTTTGAATGGGAACTATAAATGGTTAGGTATACCATTAGAAGTTACGTTAAATCTCTCTCCATACCACCGCAGAGCTAGATTCACGTTTTTGTTATTTAAAAAATAAGCTTCCATTAAATCTAACTGTTCTTGATAAGCCATTTTCACCGTGAGACAAAATGTGAAATGAGTTGTAAAAACAATCAAATGTGAATAACAACTATGACAATCTAATTTTCAAATTTTAATCCACAAACAACATTCCATATTTAAATTACCTCATACACGCAGCTACGAGTATGTCGCAAAGGAGTCTGCATTACAAAAGATGGATGTTAGTTAAAGAGCTTTAACTTGACTCATTGAATTTTTTAACTTCAGATTTCCTGGTTTTCCTTTCATTTAATTTATCATGTTTGTTAGAGAGATTTCATCCTTATAATTGACCCTAACGATCGATGCAATAAAAGTACAGGGTATAATTTTTTCAGATTTTAGCCGGTTCGATTCCCGGGTGTTGGAGAAGAGAATTTTCGAAAATCTTTGAATGCAGTTTGCTTTCTATTCAAAAATAAAGGAATGTTCCTTTGAGTAAAATTTTCTATCTGCAGTATTAAGAGTACTTTCCCTCCAGGTGGCATTACAAAATTCCACCCTGTATATTATATTTTTTGAACTATGATAACATTCCAGAATTCAATTATATTGACACTGTACGAGTACGGACCTAAGTCAGATACTTTTTATAAGATTAGTTTTCTTTTTAGTTATAGTTTATGATCTCAGATTGTAATAATATTACGTTTATGTTAGTTACATAGGATATATTTTGCCTAAAGATTTGTGATCTCAAAAGATTTTGAGCCTATAATAATACCAATGTGATTGATATCGTTCCTAACCATTTTAAATTAAACTTTTTTAAGCTAAAAAGAGGGTTTTTATTTTTATAATAATGAAAATAAATAATATACTTAGGTAATTAGGTCAAAACAGGGCATTGGCAACGAAAAATTGACAAATCCAAACTGGGCATTGGCAATTACTTTGCCAAACAAAAAGTCACAAACGAGCATTGGCAAAGATATTGCCGTAGCCCAAAAAAGGAGGGGGGTAAGCAAGGGGGGGCGGAATCTATTAGTATTGTTTTACAAATATTATTTCACAATGTTTAGAATAAATAAAACCAAAATCGGAGGTGTAAATAGTATTGCTCGCGAAAGGGTTAATCTTTCTGTGACATGTTTTATTAAACACGAACTGACTTCCTGCGACCCTCTGCCGGCCTCCCCTTCCACCCAAACATTACAATGCGCTTGGTCATCACTGCCTGTATGGATACCCAGATTATATACCCACAGCTGTCTTTTATAAAAAACAATATTTGTAGGTATCCTGGGAAGAGGCAAAGTCTTTTGTAGGTCAAAAGTCATACATTCTATCGTGGGGTCATCTTTTGCCAGTTTCATATCTTTTTTGAGTTGTTGTTGCAAAAATTTAGCTTTGTCGATATGCTTTTTGTGGTCTTCTTCGATTTTCCTTTTTTCTTCTTCCGATGCTTGATTTTTTTTACTTTTATAGAAGTCACACTTGTTGCAGGTGTGTACTGTAGTAGTACACAAGTACTTACAAGGCTGACGACGCTCGCCTTACCGACTCCGCCGAGCTGTGGAAGAAGGCGCTCGTCCGATTCAAGTTCCAGACTGACGCGGATTCTCCTCAGTGGCGAAAATTACAAGAGCTCGTGCGTGCGGCTGATATCTTGTTTCCAGGCAAACCAACATTTTATGATAATTAAACCAAATACCGTACCTTACAGTTGTTTTTTATTTACAATAATAACCCGTTAACGCTTTTTTTCACTAGGTACTTGTAATTTCGTTGGTTTGTTACAATCATCAACTCGTTCACCATTCTATGTTAACAGTAAATGCAACTCGAGTGACCGGTTAAGTGCAGTGGTAAGTAAATGGTTGATTGTTCATCGTGCTCCGAAACGCGGCATACTGACCAGCCGTATGGAAGATAGTGGCAAGGAGCAAGTTACTAGTCATTGGTCGAGTAAATCGTTCCTAATCAAGTACACGGTACAACAAACTGTCTCGTTCGAGTTTATCGGTCGAGTGGAGAGTCGAGTCGAGTGTCGATTATTGGGCATTCTATACCACTGTCGGCAGCGAGGCGCACTCGCCGAGCTACTTGCCGATAGTGGTATAGAATGCCCAATAATACACTACTCACGACATAATCGATTCATTGGAAAAATGGGAAAGGCAATACTCGGTGTTGAAACAAAGTTCAAAGCGGCGGAAACAATGATTCCTTTGTTTATTTCCAATGTAAACAAAGATACACTACAGGCCGATATATGATATACAGGGTGGAATTTTGTAATGCCACCTGGAGGGAAAGTACTCTTAATACTGCAGATAGAAAATTTTACTCAAAGGAAACATTCCTTTATTTTTGAATAGAAAGCAAACTGCATTCAAAGATTTTCCCTGACAGCCTGGCAAATTTTTTCCCTGATCTCCAGAAAGCAGTCCCACGAAGGTGAATAAAGGTAAGTACTTATTCTAACACATTGCTAAACGATTAACGGTTAGACAGATTGGATCAGTCTATGAAACTAAATTAACTCTACCTATTGAAAGCTTATATAATTTCCATTGCATTTTTTATACAGAGTTACCTTTAATGAAAATGTATACACGGTTATAGTAAAACCCTGTAGTATGACATCTAGTTCAATAACTTGACGCATTTTTTTAAAAATTTGCTTATTCTATTATAAGTGCATTTTTAGGGTTCCGTACCCGAAGGGTGCCAAACGGAACCCTATAACTAAGCCTCCGCTGTCCGTTCGCCCGTTACCGCTATAAGAACATAGTAAAACCTGCCAGGTAAGATCGCAATGGCGGTCATTGTGGGTCAATGACCGCCATTGCGATCCTACATTTATTAAAGTTCTTAACTTTGAATTCCAAAAATAAGCCTATTCATGTCTTCGTCATCTATCGTGATCTTCAACATTTTTTCTAATGAAAAACGATAAATGGTTCATTTGTTTTGGTTCGTACGAAGATATATTATGGAAAGAGTAATGACCGCTATTGCGATCTTTATTGTCAGCAACTACAGGTTACTTATACGGGGTGTAAGGGACACCGACGCGAAAACGATTACCACGTATTCAGTACATCATCATCATTCTGAGCCCCCTATATAGAAATTTTTGATAGGTTATTTAAAAAAAAACAGCTGTTCCATACTTTTTAAACCGATGAAAAATTTATATATCTCAGAATGATGATAATGTAATGAGTACGTGGTAATTGTTTTCGCGTCGGTGTTTCTCCATCCCGTATAGCTTTACGAAAAACAAAATGTCAGAAGATAACATTTTTGTTTCTTCTGCAGCTTTGCCTGTTGCTGATGCTGAACCGCTTTTAACTGCTTCGACAACTATTAATGATGAGAAATCTGGTGAAAGGAGCATAGAACCTCCAGCTTATTCCCCCCTAACTCCTTGCCCACCTAATGTACCTGGTGAAAGAAGCATAGAACCTCCAGCTTATTCCCCCTTAACTCCTCGCCCACCGAATGTACCTGGTGAAAGGAGTATAGAACCTCCAGCTAATTCCCCCCTAAGTCCTCGACCACCGAATGTACAAATTCTTATGTCTTCAAAACCACATTGTTCAACAAAAGAAAACATGCCAAACAGTCAATTTTCATCTTCACCATTGCAACCGATGTCGCCAGAGACAACATAATTATTTAATATTTTAGCTGATACCCTTGATAATGAAGAATTCAACATTAATAGCAATGAAAACGCTGCACTAGGTTCACCGATTTCTTCAGACATAACAAATATCATGAATAGTGATGACTCCGTACAGGACCCAGACTTCGTTTGTCAGGATGAAAATGGAATATCTAGTGATAAAAGCTCTGAAAATTCCGTATCATTGTTAGCGTCAATAGAAGAAGGCCCTCAAACTGCGATAGAAATACTGGATGAAACTAATACATCAAACCATAACACAACCAGTCTAATTTTGCAAGAAGAAGATATTGAAACTGAGGCATCTTTCCAAGGAAGACCAAAAAGGGGTAGAAAAAGATTATATGGTGGAGACTTAAGAGAAGACCGAAAGAAGAGAAAATATAATAATCTAAGCTATGTGAACTCTAAGAAGCAGGTAGTTGAAAGTAAGGTTGACTATAGCTGTAATTATCCAAAACAATGTCAAGAAAATGTTTCAACTGAACAAAAAATAGAAGAATTTAATAAATTCTATTCGTTTGGTTCATATGTTGCCCAAAATATGTATTTGATAGCTTGCATTAAGGAAAAACTTAAGAAACGAGCATACGTTACGACTGCGCGACATAATTTAAAAATAAACAACAAAACATATACTCGGGAATATTATTTGAAAAATATCCTAGTCTGCAAACAAATGTTCTTGAATACACTTCAAACATCATCTAAAAGAATAAACACGGCTCTTTGTAAAATGCGGAATAATTGCCTGAAAGATATGCGAGGGCTACAAGCGGGTCATAATGTGGCTTCAACAGACAGTGAACTGTTTCTGGAAAACATAATTAAGAAACTACCAACTTATATATCACATTATCGCCGAGCCAAAAGTAATGACGCAAAGTTTCTCACATCGGACATGACTTTACCCAAAATATATAATCTATATAGTGAAGAAGCTAAATCAGCTGGTCAAGAAGTGCTTTCTTACTCTAAAGTAAGACATGTGTTTGTCACAAAATTTAACCTGCGTACCAAACCCCTTAAAAAAGACACCTGCAACAAGTGTGACTTCTATAAAAGTAAAAAAAATCAAGCATCGGAAGAAGAAAAAAGGAAAATCGAAGAAGACCACAAAAAGCATATCGACAAAGCTAAATTTTTGCAACAACAACTCAAAAAAGATATGAAACTGGCAAAAGATGACCCCACGATAGAATGTATGACTTTTGACCTACAAAAGACTTTGCCTCTTCCCAGGATACCTACAAATATTGTTTTTTATAAAAGACAGCTGTGGGTATATAATCTGGGTATCCATACAGGCAGTGATGACCAAGCGCATTGTAATGTTTGGGTGGAAGGGGAGGCCGGCAGAGGGTCGCAGGAAGTCAGTTCGTGTTTAATAAAACATGTCACAGAAAGATTAACCCTTTCGCGAGCAATACTATTTACACCTCCGATTTTGGTTTTATTTATTCTAAACATTGTGAAATAATATTTGTAAAACAATACTAATAGATTCCGCCCCCCCTTGCTTACCCCCCTCCTTTTTTGGGCTACGGCAATATCTTTGCCAATGCTCGTTTGTGACTTTTTGTTTGGCAAAGTAATTGCCAATGCCCAGTTTGGATTTGTCAATTTTTCGTTGCCAATTTGACCTAATTACCTAAGTATATTATTTATTTTCATTATTATAAAAATAAAAACCCTCTTTTTAGCTTAAAAAAGTTTAATTTAAAATGGTTAGGAACGATATCAATCACATTGGTATTATTATAGGCTCAAAATCTTTTGAGATCACAAATCTTTAGGCAAAATATATCCTATGTAACTAACATAAACGTAATATTATTACAATCTGAGATCATAAACTATAACTAAAAAGAAAACTAATCTTATAAAAAGTATCTGACTTAGGTCCGTACTCGTACAGTGTCAATATAATTGAATTCTGGAATGTTATCATAGTTCAAAAAATATAATATACAGGGTGGAATTTTGTAATGCCACCTGGAGGGAAAGTACTCTTAATACTGCAGATAGAAAATTTTACTCAAAGGAACATTCCTTTATTTTTGAATAGAAAGCAAACTGCATTCAAAGATTTTCGAAAATTCTCTTCTCCAACACCCGGGAATCGAACCGGCTAAAATCTGAAAAAATTATACCCTGTACTTTTATTGCATCGATCGTTAGGGTCAATTATAAGGATGAAATCTCTCTAACAAACATGATAAATTAAATGAAAGGAAAACCAGGAAATCTGAAGTTAAAAAATTCAATGAGTCAAGTTAAAGCTCTTTAACTAACATCCATCTTTTGTAATGCAGACTCCTTTGCGACATACTCGTAGCTGCGTGTATGAGGTAATTTAAATATGGAATGTTGTTTGTGGATTAAAATTTGAAAATTAGATTGTCATAGTTGTTATTCACATTTGATTGTTTTTACAACTCATTTCACATTTTGTCTCACGGTGAAAATGGCTTATCAAGAACAGTTAGATTTAATGGAAGCTTATTTTTTAAATAACAAAAACGTGAATCTAGCTCTGCGGTGGTATGGAGAGAGATATCAAGACCGACAGGCACCAACTCGGTTCGTATTGAAAAGAATGGTAAAAAATTTAAAGAATACGGGTGGTTTCAAGAAGAGACGGCAAACTATTCAGCAAAACTATTTCGATTTTGAACTAGATGTTTTAACATACTTTGAATCATTTCCAAAGGCTTCAAGTAGAGATGCTGCCGATGAATTAGGAACAACCCACACTCGCGTACTTAAAGTGCTGAAAAAGTATAAGTATAAATGCTATCGTGAAGGTCGGTTGGTGCAAAAATTGCATATTGGGGATCGTGACAGACGATTACAATTTTGTGAAAACATGCTTGGAGAAATTGACACCCTAATTTTTTGAGTAACATTGTATGGTCTGACGAAACCAACTTCAGCAATAATGGCATGTACAATCGCCGCAATAACCATTATTGGTCTCGAGTGAATCCTGTTCGTGTTCATGAAACTAACAATCAAGTAAGATTTTCTTTCAACGTTTGGTACGGAATTATGAGAAATAATGTAGTGTTAGTTCACGTGTACGAAGGTCATTTAAACACTGTCAAGTATATTGAAATACTGGATCTCTTAAGAAACGAGTTAAATGGTTTCCCCGAGGAAGAGCGAAACCAAATAATTCTACAGCAAGATGGTGCTCCAGCACATAACAGCAGAATCACTACTGCCTACATTAATAACCAATTTAATACCTGGGTTGGTACAAACGGCACAATCAGATGGCCTGCGAGATCGCCAGATCTCACCCCATTAGATATTTTTTTGTGGGGATATGTAAAAAATCAAATTTACATGAAATCTTATGCGAATGACAACGAGTTGAGAGTTGAAGTTCAGAATACGATTTATAATATTCACCACAACACTTTATTAAAGGTTACTAGAAATGAATTCGTTAAAAGAATAAATTTGTGTATCCAAGAGAATGGAGCCCATTTCGAGCAACTAATTAGTTAGTTTACCATTTTTTGTAAATAATTAAATTAATTTAAGATTTCCTGGTTTTCCTTTCATTTAATTTATCATGTTTGTTAGAGAGATTTCATCCTTATAATTGACCCTAACGATCGATGCAATAAAAGTACAGGGTATAATTTTTTCAGATTTTAGCCGGTTCGATTCCCTGGGAGAAGAGAATTTTCGAAAATCTTTGAATGCAGTTTGCTTTCTATTCAAAAATAAAGGAATGTTTCCTTTGAGTAAAACTTTCTATCTGCAGTATTAAGAGTACTTTCCCTCCAGGTGGCATTACAAAATTCCACCCTGTATACTATAAAAGAAAAATTGCACACGTTTTCAAACTTAGTTTGCTCTTTCAAACTATTTTTGAAAAGTCTAACTAAACTATATAGAACTTCTAAAATCAGTCTCAAAGTAATTTAATATTTTAGTAAATCAAAATAACAAAAAGGCCAAGAAAACTTTTTTGTTTTCATTGATGGTGAAACTTATAAAAACATGGAGTAACACACAATGTTACTAAGCACTTCGAGCACCTGAAACGAGATCTTTTGTTTCTTGTGCTTGTGCTACATACATGACATCTCCTAAATGATGGTAGCTCTTCGGGCCAGTGTACACCAAGTTGAGAATATCGAATCTCTCGAGGCACACCGCTTTTCTTGGAAGCATCATCATCAGGCTGAGATATAGTGGACGTAGAACGTTTCCAGCTAAGTTCTGCAGTTCTCTTTCGAGAAGTGTAACCATCAAGAAGCCCATAGGCTAGTCGTTCCCGAAATTTTTGTTGGCTTATTTTTTTGCCTTTATGCACCGCTTTATAAAGAATAAATGCATTTATTGATGCAGATTCTACTAGAAAGTAGAATAAACGTATCCACCATTTATTGGAACGACGTCCCAATTTATAATGAGATCGAAACTGATCAAATTGATCTACACCGCCCATTCTCTTGGTGTATTGCGCAATGGCAAGAGGGCATTTTATAAGGGCCCTATTGCCATCTTTTTGTGTTCGTTTTACGTCAACAATGACTTTTGGGTCAAATCCTGTTGTAAGAACACTTACAGGCTTCGTATCTTTCCATTGCACATAGCCTATGTTGCCTGAAGTAGTTTCGACTCGCCATTTGAACTCATGTTTCTGCATAGAGTTTTTTTTCTTTATTATCTTGGGCAGGCCTACCCGATCAGTCCTTACTGTTCCAGTGCTAAAAATACCTTGATTGTAAAGGTCGCGCATCAATGCTACTGACGTAAAAAAATTATCGAAGGTTACATGGCAACCGTTTTGTTTTATGGCTTCTGAGAGACGAAGGACTACATTAGGCCCAAGCCGACCTCCACGGTTCCTACAGTTTTGCCTGAGTATACTTCGAATTGGTATAAATAACCTGTCGAAGCGTCGGCCCTAGCCCAAATCTTGTAGCCTCTTTTCACTGGTTTCATGGGCATGTATTGCTTTAGTGATGATCGACCTTTGAATTTGACCATACATTCGTCAATTGATTGCGATTTTGATAGCGAGCATTCTTTTGAAAAACGATCATTCAAAAGGTCTATCATAGGTAGTGCTTGCAAATATTCGACAATTTTGCAATTCGAATATTCGATATTTTTGTGAGGTATATTCGAATAATTCGAATATTGTTCGAATATTAAATAAAAAAATTAAGTTTTATAGAAATCATGTCCTTTAATTTCTAAATAGTCTTTATTCTCTAAATCAAAATAATATTATTTAAAGCTAACGCAGTGTTACAAAAATAATTAAAATAACATTTTTTCTGTTAGAAGAACACGAAGGATTAGAATAGCTAACATTAAACTGCAAATAATCAAATTGTTTCTTCAAATAACATAGCTAAGCTAACACAATAATCAACGTAAAATTGGAAGATTTTTAATGGTGAACTTAATATTGTACTGATGATATTAACACACCACAATGTTATTCTAATATAATATTCGCAAAAATTAGAAACAAATGCTTAAAATGTTTTAAAATAAACAATAGTTATCAAAATAAACTAATCTTGTTTTGTTTTTCAACCTTGGACACAAACACAACACAGTCTTATAAAAATCAGTTATGAATATTGTAATAATATAATAAAATCAAACAAAACAATAACAAGTAAGTAACGCAATTAAAACTTCGATGCAAAATCGTTTTCTTAATGGTAAATTGTCAATGTCACACTAACAATGTGTGATGATATTGATAATTTAACATTAAATTTTAGTGAAAACAAAAATAATCAATCACGAGATCAGATCACATCTAAGTAGCACGCTACATTTCGTACAGAAAATTACAGTACGTTTTTAATCCTATCTTATACCTTTGTCGTGTCCTTCAACGTTTTCCCTGGAAGTGGGACCTAAGGAAACTTAGAGCATCCATGGAATCATCGTTTAAGGCACATCTTAGATGGTTGCAAATATATTTGCTGGAAGAAAACACCCTTTCACACTCTACACTTGTAGGTGGTATACACTGCAGAAGTCGTACGCTTGGCTTAAATTTACTTGTCTAGGACCTCCTCTATCAAATAGCGCCATTTGCATTAGGATTGACGTTTCCAACTCTTCTCTGCATGATAAATTTGCGGTAGATGTACAAGAAGTTGCTAATACGGTCTCATCGATCTTTTTTTGTAGTTCTTCCTTGAAGCTGCAGCAGTTTCCTGAATTACTTCATTTTGTCGCTGTCGCTGCTGCTGGTGATCAACTAAGGATCTATCTTCATTGTCATCAAAGTCTAGTATTTGACTAAAGTGTCTGTCGTTAATCTCAGTTATAACTTTAGCAATCGTGTCGTTTCCGTGAGATGGAAAAATATCCGAAGGTATCTCTGCGTAATATGTTCTGGGATTGTGTAGATATTTTAACGTACACACTAGATCTAGTAGGCGTCTCTCAGTTATTCTTCTTTTCAGAGCCTGGAGTAGCTGATCACTTGTAAAACTGTTTGTCGCTTGAAGTTTCGCAACCATGAATTGTAGAGCTGTCTCTGCAGTAAGCAGATTTGCATTTTCTTGGCACAATGCCTCAACTGTTACCTTTACAATATTGAGAGAAGTGGACAATTCTTGGAGTAAAGTTAGCTCAGAGGAACTAAATGTGATGTCGTTCTTTAAATCAATAAGAGTCTTCATGATAGGTTCTTTTAGTACAATTAGTACCAAAAACCTTGTGATCATATCAGCCAAGCTACTCCACCTGGTTTTACAGTCTAGGATCAAGCCCATTTTTTTCTGTTCTTCTGGAAGATAGTTATAGAAACACTCAATCTTGGTGGGTGATTTCCTAAAAAATTTAACAATTTTTCTCACTTTATCTATAACATTTTTTAGATTTACATCCCCGTATACATATTGGTTCCTGTTCAGTTGTCTTCCAGTCCCAACTACAAATCCACCTTCTTCTTCATCACTGTCAGAGTCATCATCCTGTCCAGTCGCCCCTGTGTCTTCTGTAGATTCTTCCCATTCTTCTTCTTGGGCATTTTGCGTCTTTTTGTAAATTACATCCAACACTGCACATTGAATGCCATGTGCAAAACATAATTGATGGTTCGAAGGCAATTGTCGACCCATAGCACACATCACACTTGCTCCGTCAGTCACCACACATGCTATGTCCATTTCTAGAGAAAGATTATAGGATGCTAGTTTGTCCTTCAAAATATTGGCACAACGTTCTGCTGTTCCCCGGCCAGTTATTCTTGCTAGTCCCAGATTCCTGAAGCTCTTGCCTGCAAAGTTCGGACAATGAATGTTGACGTTCATGTACCGTCGGTTACGGGCTGAAGTCCATTCGTCTAAAGAGACGGAAAACTTCTGTCCTTTGGCTTTCAATTTCTGCAATGTTTCCTTAAGTTCGCCTTTTAATTGCTCACTCTTTTCTACCACGATCTTTTTAATTGTATTTGGTGATTTCGGTAAGTCTTCATAGCCACTTTTTTTAAAAAGATTTCGCAAGGAATCAGATGTACAAAACAAACTAAATGGAAGACCATCACAAGCAGTCATTTTTGCAACTATATTTTCCAAATTATCAGATTTTTTAAAGAAGTCGTCAATCAATTTAACTTTCTTCTTCTTTGGCTCATTTTCCTGTAGATTCGTGTGTGTGCCCGATGTCCCTGGCACCGAAAGTTCATCAACAGTAAGTAACCCTAGTACTCTCAACAGGGTGAAGTTTCATATGGTTATGCAGACATGTAGTTGTGTTTCGGCATTTAATCACTTTCTTGCACTTCTTACATTGCGCATGAACTCCATCTGAAGTTCTCAAAAAAAAGTTCCATACTGACGACTTATCTCGCGTACCTTTGGTGTACTCTTTAAATTCTAATTTGTTTTGTAGTTGCTCCATGTTTTAATGTTTAATCTAATACCTGAAATGTCGAAAAATTAACCGTCAACACACACATCATAGTGTTTTAAAAAATCATAAAAGAACACAAATGAGAAGTAAACGAGTTCACAAAATAAAAGCTTTAGCTAAGTTAACTAGTAAAAAAGCTGCATTTTTGAGGTTAGAATAATTAGTATTGTAATAAAATAATTATCATAAGTCAGAAATGCAATTATAGTAGCTAGTAGCTACTTAGACTACTTACGTTAAAGCACGTAACTGATTCACTGGATTGTCTTTGGGTATACAACTATACATTCAATAAAACAACGGGCACACTAAACAAAATAAAACACAAAATAATAACAATCAAACACGCGTGCAAATGGTGGACAAAAGCACAATGGCGAACCACCCCCACCCGCCGGAACGCGCGCCGGCCGCATCTTCCGTTCCGAATGTTCCCGATCGTTGCCGAATCCTGTATAG
This sequence comes from Tiliacea citrago, assembly GCA_963921375.1. Lineage (NCBI taxonomy): Eukaryota > Metazoa > Arthropoda > Insecta > Lepidoptera > Noctuidae > Tiliacea > Tiliacea citrago. The sequence goes on from OY992780.1 coordinate 28,822,498, forward strand.
TAACACTCGTAACGCTCGCGCGTAACCTTGTTTGGACGGCGTGCATGAACGTTGAATTTTGGTGCACATTAGATTGTTGAGTTTTGTTTTCTAGGAATCGGTCGAATTTTCGAATATCGTAAAATTTCTATTCGAATATTTGAAACAGTTGATTATTCGAATAATTCGAATATTTGAAACAGTTGATTATTCGAATAATTTGAATATTCGAATATTCGAATGCAAGCCCTAATCATAGGTCGTAACTTGAATAGTTTATCATACCGTGGTTCTTCTCGGCTTGGCGCTTTGGTATTATCATTGACGTGAAGACACTCCATCAGTTTTTTGTATCTTTTCAATGGCATGACATCCGCTATAAGCTGAACATGATACAGGGGGTTGGTAGACCAATATTGCGTCTCTTCATGTAGCGGATGTAACGACATCAGCATGAGTATGCCTAAAAGAGCTTTTATTTCAGTTGCATTGGTATCTGTCCAATTTTTGGACTGTTTTTGTCGTGCATATAAGTTAGTTTGCTCTGTTATTAGGTCTATTACCTCCATGTCAAAAAACCTTTCAAAAAACTCTAGGTGGCGAAACAATCGAAAAAAAGTAACTCGGATAAATGTCTTTATCAAATCCATCTTCTTCAAAATTTTTTGTTATTTCAGGTAGTTGTTCTAAATTCCTTTTTCCATTCTGTTTCTTCACAATCTGAATCATTCTCTTGCTCTTCAGAATCGTCGTCGCTAACGCACAGTTTAGCATCATCGTGTACATCATGTTGAGTGGTTCTGATACGCCTGTACGTCTCTAAAGGTTCTTCGTCACTTGATGACCAATCATCTTCATTGTCAAAAATACTGTCTATATCTATAAATACGCGGCTACCAATATTCTCATTCAAATTACTAGTTGATGGATTCTGGGTTTCTGAGACCGACGACGAAGTTGATGCAGCTGATAAGTTGCTAACTGAAGATTGAACACCTTCTTCTTCCGACTCATAGTTATCTAGATCATCTTCTGATTCATCTCCATCAGGGAGATTCACTAATTCAACAATTTCCGTACTTCTTAGGGGTATTTGACGTTGGATTTTTCGAGGCGGCATCTAAAAGAAAAATAAAATCGGGCATTGGCAACTATTTATCCATAACAAATAATTTATCATAGCATAGGCAACTATTTTGCCGTTTATTTAGGGCAGAGGCAATGTCAAGTTTTAAATTCAAGCAAATTTCTTCAAATACACCCCTGTTCAAAGGCTTAGTACAAACATCAGCTAATTGATTGCTAGAGTTTATATATATTAAGCTAACTATACCTTTGTTGACTTTATCCCGCACAAAATGCATCTTTAAATCGATATGTTTTAACCGTTTATGATGCTCAGGGTTTTTAGCAACATGAATAGCGGATTAGTTGTCAACATAAACTTTGAAGGTATCGCAACTTAACCCTAATTCCCTCAGTAAATTTCTTATCCAACATCCCTCAGTTATTCCTTTACCTAACGCAACATATTCTGATTCAGTAGATGATAATGCGACACACTGTTGCTTAACACTACACCAAGACACTGTACACCCATACACTTTCAATATACATCCCGATGTAGATTTTCTATCATCTTGATCTCCAGCCCAATCTGCATCGGTATATATTTTACGCTCTTCTTTTCCATCTTTTCTGAATATTAACTTGTAATCCAAAGTTCCCTTAATGTATCGGAGGACACGCTTTAGTGCATTCCAAAGTTGTTCACTTGGATATGCTTGATATCTACTAAGATAGCTAATAGCATAGCATAGGTCAGGCCGTGTCCCCAGTGAAGCATACATAAGACTTCCTATTAAGGCTCTGCATCTGTTTTCCAAATTTTTGTCTTCTGACTTTCCTTTCTTTATATCCGTTCCAGATTCAATAGGAGTACTAACTGCATTGCAATCTTGCATTTTATATTTTCTCAGCAATTCTTCCAAAAACTGTTTTTGATCAATTTCAATAAAATCTTCTTTCTTATTTATATGAATTCCTAAATATTTCAAATTGTCCTTTCCGAGTTCAGTCATACGAAAATCAGCCTCCAAAGCTTGTTTGAACTCCTCTATCCATTCCTCATTGTCTCCAAATATCATTATGTCATCTACGTAAACTAGCACGTAAAATCGTTTACGTTCTCTATAAGTATAAACAATAATCGCTCTTGCTTCTCACAAAAGATTGTTTAACCATAAAGCTATCAAATTTGTCATTCCAATTTCTAGGTGACTTCTTCAGACCATAAAGCGACTTGTTTAGTTTAAGTACTTTATCATTGTATCTCTCAATTCCCTGGGGTATTTTAATATAAACGTCTTCATGTATATCCCCATACAAGAATGCGCTTTTTACATCCATTTGTAACAAATTTAGCTTATATCTGTTAGTTATAGCTAAAAGAATTCGTAGTGTTGGTAATTTCGCAACTGGAGCATAGATTTCTGCAGAGTCAAACTCATCTTCCTGTTGAAAACCTCTTGCCACTAGTCTAGCCTTGTATGTCTCGTGGCCTTCTTCTCCCCTTTTAATTTTGAAAACCCATTTTCCTTCAACTATCTTTTTGTCTTTGGGAAGTGTTGCTTCTGTCCAGGTGTTGTTGAATTCCAGAGCTTGTAGTTCTCTCTCTATGGCACCTTTCCACTGATCAGCATCTTCTCTCTCCATTGCCATCTCATAAGTTATCTCATCGTCTTTCTTCGCAGTAAATGTATAGTAATCATCAAACCTTTGAGGTCTCCTCACGAGTCTTGTTCGTGTTCTTTGTTGCTGTATAATTTCATTTTCAGCTGTTGGCTCAACTGTGTCTTCTATATCAGAATGCGAATCGTTGGCTTCATAAAACATTTCTTCATTACTATCTCGAAATTGACCCGTTTCTTCCCGTTGTGTGAGAATTTCGTCATTTTTTGCATCTGTCAAATCTCTTGCGCTGTCATCATCTATTATTTCTTCAAGACTGTCTTCAAACGTAAGACATTTATCGTTATCCGTTTCACATTCATTAAAAACGATATCTCTATGAATACCGACATATTTTGTGTTAGGATTCCAGACTCTGTAACCTTTTGTGTGAAGTTCATACCCAACAAATATACCTCTTTGACTCTTTGCATCCCATTTCCTTCTTTTCTCTTTTGGAATATGCGTATATACTACGTCGCCAAATACATGTAGCTTTGTAATGTCAAACTCCTTATTGTAAAGAACCTCAAAGGGTGTTTTTCCTTCAATCTTAGATTTTCCAGTTCGATTAATTACAAACACCGCTGTGTTCACCGCCTCAGCCCATAGGCTCTTCTGCAAATCTTTTGCTTGAAGCATAGTTCTTGCTGCTTCAACTATAGTTCTCATTTCTCTCTCAATTCTACCATTTTGTTCCGGTGTGTAAACCACAGACTTTTCATGAATTATTCCTTTGCTTAACAACATATTTTCTACCTGTTTATTAATGAATTCCGTTCCATTATCTGATCTAATTCTTTTAATTTTTACATCGAACTCATTCTCAAACTGTTTTAGAAACCCTTCAATTTTTTGTATTGTTTCCCACTTTTGTTTCAAGAAATACACATATCTGTAACTGCTATACTCGTCTTTTATCAAAAGAAAGTATTTAGAATCTCCTAAAGATTCTTCTTCCATAGGTCCACAAAGATCCATATGAAACAGCTCCCCTGGCTTATTTACCCTACTGCTGCTATTATTGAACTGAATTCGGCTCTGTTTCCCCTTTATGCAGTCTACGCATTGATCAATTTGCTCTCCACTATATTTTATTTTATTTTTATTTAATATGTCTTTGACATAATTAAAATTTTGATGCGCGAGTCTCTGATGCCATGTGTTTATATTACTGGCGATTAAGGCATTTGCATCTCTTTCAATTTTAAGTTTCATGATGAAACTTCTACCTACCCTTTTAGCTACTAAAGCTACCTGGCCGTTTTTCAAAAATTTACATATATCCATATTTGACACCCATTTATATCCCTTGTCCAAAGCGGATACTACTGAGAATAGGTTGACCTTCAAACCTGGCACATATAAGGCGTTTATCAGGCACCGGGAGTGTAACTGCTACCGTCATACATATGTACGCTTATATTTCCTATTCCTTCTACTTTTAAACTACTGCCATCACCTATTTTAACAAATTGAATTGCCTCTCGTAAGCTACTAAAAACGCTTTTATCTCCAGACATATATTCACTTGCGCCTGTGTCCATTATAAATTCACGATTAATATAAGCATCGTGGACTGTAAGAGCATTTAGCTGTGATGGACTCATACCCTCTCTCTCAGTTTTATTCTTTCGCTTAAAGCAATCTTGAAACACGTGACCTGTTTTACCACAGTAATTGCATTTTCTTGATTTACAGTCTCTTCTGAAATGTCCTTGCTTTCCACACTCAAAGCAAGTTACATCTTTCTTAGTAACTAAAGCTGTATCTGCCATTGTGTTCTCTACCTCTCTCGCAATAACTCGTTCCTCTTCAATTAGTAAACGAGCAGTCAAACTCTGTAAAGTTTGCTTCTCAGGTGTGACAGATTCCCACGCTGACAAAAAATGTTTGTAAGTATCCGGTAAACTCATTAAAATCTTGGCTATCTCCATTTTCTCTGGCATCTCCTCTTTTTGTACCCTGAGTCTGTTCACGACCTCTTCTACTACTGCTATAAATTTGGCCATTGGTGGTTCGAATTTTAAGTTAAAAAACTTTTGCTGGTTCAGATGTATGCTGCACTCACTTTGACTCTCGAAAATTGTATTCAACTTACTCCACATTTCGCAAGCGGTCTTACATGTCATGAGATAAGTCAATATATCCTCTTCTACTCTAGTTACAATTAGCTCCTGAGCTTTATTATCCTTTTCTTCATCTTTCTCTGGCTCCTTCGATATAACATTATACAGCCCCTTCGCCTTCAGTATAATTGTCATTTGGAATTTCCATGTCAACCAATTTTTGCCGGTCAAGATGACTACTCTATCCGAATCCTTCTTTGAAGCCATCTTTTTTTTTTAATTCCTCGCCTATAGGTACTTACTATTATATTCTGTTCTTCTATCAGCTCTTTCTTTAACACAGTTAAACTTATTTCATCTCTTCCCCTTTTTTTAAATCGTAGTTGTTCGGAGTTTCTGGGCCCATAACCTGTTATTAATAAATAAGAAATAAAACAAGTAACATTTAACTTTTCTTCATATTTGACAGAGACTAATAATACGTTGCTAGGCACCACACAAGGGGCAGCGCACGCAGGCGCGGACTGACCAAAAACAAACCACAAACTATAGTTTGCTTTCAATTAACTCTAACAAGTTTCCTTTATCGTAAAAGGTATTATAAGTGCATATTATAACGAAATATTACATTTATTCAATAAATCAGAAAACGAGCTAAAAAAAAACATGTCGTTATTACATTTTACACGGTAATTTTCTTGATTATGATGGATTTAGGTTAGAACACTGAAAAACAACCTCACATTTTGCACATTGTCACCAATATGTCAAATATTTCTTCTTTCGATTTGATTGACGGAATTCAAATATACTTCATACATTTTGGCGCAACTTTTAAAAAGTGGTTTGGCAATTATTTTGCACATGCTCGCGAAAGGGTTAAAAGATGGTGTTGAGAGTTTATTGCTTTGGAGCGACTCCTGTGGGGGTCAAAATAGAAACATTAAACTGACCTTAATGTTGAAAGCATTATTGAATGATCATCCCACTCTAAAAGAAATACATCATCGATTTTTAGAATCTGGCCACAGCTTTTTACCCAATGATACGGATTTTGGCCGGATAGAGTGCTCTCTTAAGCACCAGCAATGATTATATACCCCAGATGATTACATAGAAATTATTCCCTCCGGTCGAAGACCCTGATTGTCCTCTAGACCCCGTCTCCCCGGACGAGGTTCACGATATAATCAAGGGTCTGAAACCCCGTAAAGCCCCTGGATCAGATTGTATCACCAATAGGGTGGTCCAGTCGTTCCCAGCTCACCTGATCATGCTAATGACCACCATCTTCAATGGTGCTCTTAGTAATAACATTTTTCCACAATCGTGGAAAAATGCCACCGTCATCGGTATCCCGAAGCCCGGCAAGCCTAAGACCGAGCCTTCCAGTTACCGTCCCATCAGTTTGCTCAACGTTTTCGGCAAGGTCTATGAGAGGCTTATTTATAAGCGTCTCAGAGACTACGCCGAGACGAAGGGGCTCATCCCCAACGAACAGTTCGGTTTTAGAACCCAACATTCTTGCGTACAACAGGTCTACCGTATCATAGAACACATAAGCGCCGGTTTCCAGCGTGGGTTCATGACGGGTGCTGTGTTCTTCGATATCGCGAAAGCGTTCGACAAAGTCTGGCACAACGGCTTATTGTATAAGCTATACAAATTCGGTGTGCCAGATCGTCTCGTGCTCATCTTACGGGACTATTTGTTGAACCGCACCTTCCGCTATCGCATCGAGGGTGCGCTCTCTTCCCCTCATCCGATCCGCGCAGGCGTCCCTCAGGGGTCTGTGCTGGCTCCGCTCATTTTTACGCTGTTCACCAGTGACATCCCGAAAAGTAGAAAGGCGCAGTTAGCTCTGTTCGCAGACGACACGGCCATCTACTACACCGGCCGCAGTCAAGACCAGATCTCCCGCATCCTACAGATCGAAGTCAACAGACTCGGTGATTGGTTCAGGAAGTGGAGGATCGAGGTCAATCCTGATAAGAGCCAAGCGGTCCTCTTTTCTAGGCCCCGGCGTAGACCAGACCTACCACGACAGATCAAGATGTTCGGCAAGCCTATCCCTTGGGAGAAGCGAGCCAAATATCTCGGTGTGATCTTAGATCACCACATTTCGTTCGCTGAGCACATAAAGCAAGTGCGTTCGCGCGCTGCTTTCGCTCTCGGTAGGCTTCATTGCGTTCTGACCTCACGCAGCAAGTTGTCCCTTAAAGGCAAATTGCGTATTTACACAGCGTGCATCCGGCCGATTATGACGTACGCGTGTGCCGCTTTCGCACACGCCCGTCCCCATCTCATTCACAGAATGCAGGCACTTCAAAACCGATTTCTCCGTAAAATTACGGACGCTCCATGGTTCGTTCGGAACGAAACCCTACACGTAGATCTTAGAATCCCCACCATCAAGCAGTTTTTGAAACGCGCGACAAAGCGGTTCTTTGAGTCCGCAGATAGACATCGCAACCCCTTGGTTGTGCAGGCAGCTAGCTATAGGCCATCTCAAATTAGTCAGACTCGCCGACCTATGCATACTCTCTCAGACCCGGATGACCCCATTACTCTCCTTCAGGAAAGCAATAGGGCCACAAGTACAGTGCACAAACACAAACCGTCATTCCGTCCTCGCCGCCGAGGTACCACGCGAAGTTCAAGAATAAATTGTTCCCCCCGTCCCTTGCACGTCGAACCGCCAGCCCCGAGGCTGAGTGAGCCGTAGCATTTAATAGTAATCCCCGTTAATAATCATGAATTTAAACTTTCGATCCAGCCCGTCCCCAATTTGCTTTGTTTTTCCCCAACGACGCCCTAAGCCGAGGTTCGTACCCCACAGGGGGTGCCCTTAGAGCGCTGTCGTTTAGTTTTTAATACTTATATTTACGCTCCTGGCTGGAGGCTTTAAGCTAATACCTTAGGGCAGCCACAGGAAAGACCGGTTAAGCAGTCACGGCCTCTCAAGATAACTCACAAGGTACGTGTAGGGTTTCGTTCCGAACGAACCATGGAGCGTCCGTAATTTTACGGAGAAATCGGTTTTGAAGTGCCTGCATTCTGTGAATGAGATGGGGACGGGCGTGTGCGAAAGCGGCACACGCGTACGTCATAATCGGCCGGATGCACGCTGTGTAAATACGCAATTTGCCTTTAAGGGACAACTTGCTGCGTGAGGAAAGAAGGCAGTAGATGGATCTAAAATAAGTTGGCTGGTTTCGTTTTCTCGAAATCAACCTGCTGTGTGTTGGTTCTTGTTTGCAAAAATGGGTCCATATGGATATTTATTGACACTACCGATGTTTGCTGCTGTCATGGCAAGTAAACTTAAACCTAAGGGTACCTAACCCAAACAAGAAATACACACAAAGATCTAACTCAATCTGATTATAGTGCATTATGCTTTTGTTAAAAATCAAGTAAGATCAGTTTGGACTCGGTTTTCCTAATATTTGCTTTGCTTTAATTATCTTTACTTTTACAGAAGCAGTTATTCCAAAAATTACTAGTCTCAAGAACAGAGGTCTGAAGAAGCAGCAGAAGTAGTCTGAACAAGGCATGTTGTTTTAATCGAAGAAAAAGTCAATTATGCCAAGCTCTAAACTGTGTTGTGAATTTGTAAAGTCGTTGATCGGTACTCAAAAATGTCTGTATTACTCGGTTGTCAACTACTTGTTTCTTATCTAAATAAAAGTAAAAATTTATGATACCAAATGCATTTCATTCATTACGATTTCAAATTCTAATACTCGTGGGTTAAATACAGAACCCCTTTTTTTCACAGTCGGTTAACGTGCTTAAAAGGCTAGTATTCGAACTATTCTGAGCTCGACAAACCTGTTAGCAAAAAGACTCTGTTTCATAGCACTAGGATCGACAAAATTTTAGTGTGATAAAATTTAAAAAAAAAGAAACGTCACAATCAAAGGTCGCAAATCCTAAAGCGATTTTTCTTCTATGGGAGATTACCGTCTGAGTACTACTTAGTCTGTGGGTCCCAGCAACCAGGCCAATAAAATATTATAAAAAAACTGTTTTGTTTAATCGTGTCCGTGTTTTCAGAAAAATATAATAGAAATACCTTCTTTCTATATTCTGAGAGAAATACAATCAAATTATAATTTAAATACGCGGTTTAAACCGGTATTACGCTGCCATAGCGTATGAAATAAATATTAAAGTGTGTAACTTCGGGTTTCCAATAAGTACCTAGTAATTGTCAAGTTTTCTGGTGTAAAAGTGAATTATGGTGCGTGGGGGTGGTCGCGGAGGCCGAGGTATGGGCGTACGCGGCGGTATGGGACGGCCCCCTTTCAACAGGCCTCGCGTCTTGATGCTGAGGCCCCCATTCGACCTGGTACTTGCTGAACCGGCGTTTCCTCGATGCAAGCCTGTCCCTGATGAATCTGTTCTGACACAGGTAAATTTGAGTTATTGCTATTGTCTTTAATCAGAGTATCAGACGGTAGTTGTAGGGGTAGCTTTCTGACTACAGTTAAGTACCTATGAAGTTAGGAAATAGTATGTGGCATCAAACCATGTTAGGGCAAATCATGTGAATCGTGTGCTCTCTGATCGGTCAGAGAGCACACGATTTTCATGAACACTTGTATGCCGTACCTACATGAATGCTGTCATACATTTGAATTGGAACTGAATTTTTTCTTAACAGTTGTGTCTGACTACCATGATGGAAAAAAGCATAGGGCAAACAGATTCAAAGCTTGGCTCTACTAGGCTTGCACTGAGGGCTAGCTAACTACGCAGGTGGCTACAAGAGTTCACCCACACACAAGCACAGAACTGGTGGACCTCGACACCGGGCTGCAGGCAATCCAGGGAAGCTATGCCGTCCTTAGGTGGCAGGCTAACCAGGCGGTTGCTACGCCTGGACAGGAATGGCCTGCGCCTAGTGACGGGGACCATCACGGGACACTGCTCACTGAATAAGCACTTCCACACAATAGGCATAACGGACAGCCCTCTGTGCAGGGCTTGCTTGGAGGCTGAAGAAACCATTGCGCACGTGCTCTTTGAATGCACAGGCGTCACCCAGATCAGAACAGAAACCCTCGGGCCACCCAGATCTTTCACGGATATCTTAAGCAGACCAGGAGACCTAATCAGCTTCTGGAGGGAGGTGGGCTGGTTGGAATAAACAACGACGGCCGCCATGGCCCACGCACAATGGTCCACATGAAGGACTAAGTGCGGAAACCGAACCCGCTAACATAGAACATAGAGGGCTAGCTCTCAGCTCTGAAAACTTCCTTATTACTATGAAGGTGGGTAGGAATTATTCAAATAAATCAATTTACAGGCACTCCTTAAACGGCATGGAGAGTTATGCCCAACAAATGCTGAGCAGTCTGCAGTGCTGAGTCTCGTCACAAAGCTGCAGACAGTGCTGGACAACCTTGTTGTGGCTCCTGGTGACTTTGCAGCATGTGTGAGTACTACTTCTTTCTGTGGTTCCATGCTTAAGACTTTGCTAGTCACCGACTCTTTCATAGGTATGTCAATAATGCATGCTGTCTGTCCCAAACTTGTATGATTAAGTAATGAACAGAATGATTTATATTGTTGGTACAGTGCCTTCTTTGTAATTCATACCAGCATGGCAGTCTCTTTGAAAACCTTGATGTTCCATATTTGCCCCCGTGTACAATTTTTATGGTAAAACTATACTAGAGCCGTTTAAAAGTTATTGTTCACTCAAAAGCAAAATATTTAATTTCACATAAACCTACTTAAGCACTTATGAAACGCCAGAAGCTAGTGCACGGTTCCAATTAGTTGCTTCCTATGGAGAAGACCCAGCAAAAAACTGTACTGTACTGAGTTTACCTTATGGCTTGATCATCTAATCCAGCCATACTCAAAGTGTGTTCCGCGGACCCCTGGGGTTCCGCAAAGCCTCTGTGGGGGTTCCACAAAAATACTGGTCAGAATAAAAAAATAATACTAAAGGAGTGTCTACCTACTATATTTTATTTTACTCTGGTACCTGAGTAACATAATATCAATCTAAATATTTCAACAAAAGTAAAAAAATATGTAAATTTTAATGTCAAGTAATATGATTATTAATGAAGAATACACATAAAACCATTTTTGATTACTTTAGGGCTCCTCAAATATTTCGTTTTCGAAAAGGGTTCCGTCTCCAAAAAAGTTTGAGAACCACTGATCTAATCCATACACCATATTAATCTAACTTTATTATAAATGCAAAAGTAACTGTCTGTCTGTAATCTTTTCGCCCCTTTACCACTGAACTTATTGGTATGATATTTTACAGATAGTTAGCCTGGGTCCTGGAGAAGGTCAAATACTACTTTTCATCTGGGATGTTCTATGGTAGAGGGCACTAGAGGGTTTGGTTTCCGCACTTAGGTCCTTCATGTGGATCATTGTGTGTGGGCCATGGCGGCCGTTCGTCTGGGATATTTGTATTAAAAATGATAAAATATATGCAGATAAATTTGCAGGCAACAGTTAGAAATACATAAAGTATCTTAATGTTCTACAGGCTGTTCTCTTGAGTAATGTTTATAATACAATAAGGATGTTTTCGAAATATTGTTGACAGCAACTGGAAGAGGTTCGTCAAGTTGGTTCCTACAAGAAAGGAACAATGATGGCTGGTAAGAATGTGGCTGACATTGTGGTCATTATGAAGACCCTTCCTACTAAGGAGGCTGTTGAGGGCTTGTCCAATAAGGTAATTATTTATTATTTTTAAATAAGGTTTTTGATTACTTACCTTTAATTTGTTAAAAAACAAAATTTTGTTTAAAATATTTTCAACAGCCTGGTAGTAGTCTCATGCATGACTACTGGGGTCCTAAGTTCGATCCCTAGGATAGGCAATGAAATTGAGTTGTTCCTTAAGGAATGTCCCAGAACCAGCCTAAATCTAAATTTATACCTGGTTAGTGGGAAAAGACCAACCAACATCTTGCCAGTTAAGTTCCAAGTCCCAATAGGGACTAGAAATAGTAGATTGTTATACAAGGGTCGAAAGGAATTGGTGACTTTCACCCGTGTTAAACACTACTTTTCATTTCGAATATATAGAAAGTAAAACAATATAGTTTTTCTTAAATATTTTATTTTCTTGTTTGCTCGCCACTTCATAGAATCATTGTATGTATTCAAATATCTCTCCTTTGAAATTTCTGGCAAAAGATTTCCGATTACTGTATTTGCCTTGTCTTTAACCGAATTCGGGGTCAACATTTCAGAATCGCTCAAACTCATTTTTAATCAAATATTAGTCAAAACTCCGATTTTGAATTTCGGTACAGCTTACAGAGTTAGTATTCCGTCAAATTATAATAGTCTATTTAAATTTTAAATATGGAACACACCGCTTCACCGCCGTGGGCCATCTCGCTTAATAGGTATTTTTTTTTTATTCACGCTGGCTGTTATACTCACAAGACCTTAGACTACCTAACCAAATTTAGTTCTATATTTAAAATTCATTCCCGCCCTAGGGAGGGAAGCAATTACTATGAATCTTTCCCGTCCAAGGGTGGGAAGCAGCGTTTTCCACCCGCTACTTAGATCAAACAAACACTACTTTCCGAGTATGAGAAATGAAAAGTAACTGGCAAGATGTTGATGTTGGTGTGCTATATATAACTCTTGTCTAACCTTTTGATGTATACAGGCGAAATATTATATTGATGTGTTTCTAACATATGACATAAGACTATTGAGTCTTGTTCCAGTAAATAAGCTGACAATGCATACCTAAATTACTTTCATAGGAACCGTTATTCTCTTTCTTTATAGTCATCTTTTTTTCATAAATAATCATCTGGAACAGTCCTATTTGCAATTAGTATGAAATATAACCATATGCATGTATTTTTTTTCCACTAAATCAATAATAGACAGTAATACAAACCTAAGAAAAGTATTGAAAACTAAATTGAACTATTGCTTGATGCTCAAAAAAATTATGAAACTCCAACAATTTTCTACTACAGTTCAAACGTCCGTTTCAGTCGCGGTCATGATGTGACGTCATTGTTCACGAAACTGCTTTGTTTACATCTGTTTTAGCCCCAAATCTTATACAGGGTGGAATTTTGTAATGCCACCTGGAGGGAAAGTACTCTTAATACTGCAGATAGAAAATTTTACTCAAAGGAACATTCCTTTATTTTTGAATAGAAAGCAAACTGCATTCAAAGATTTTCGAAAATTCTCTTCTCCCGCACCCGGGAATCGAACCGGCTAAAATCTGAAAAAATTATACCCTGTACTTTTATTGCATCGATCGTTAGGGTCAATTATAAGGATGAAATCTCTCTAACAAACATGATAAATTAAATGAAAGGAAAACCAGGAAATCTGAAGTTACAAATTCAATGAGTCAAGTTAAAGCTCTTTAACTAACATCCATCTTTTGTAATGCAGACTCCTTTGCGATATACTCGTAGCTGCGTGTATGAGGTAATTTAAATATGGAATGTTAGATTAAAATTTGAAAATTAGATTGTCATAGTTGTTATTCACATTTGATTGTTTTTACAACTCATTTCACATTTTGTCTCACGGTGAAAATGGCTTATCAAGAACAGTTTGATTTAATGGAAGCTTATTTTTTAAATAACGAAAACGTGAATCTAACTCTGCGGTGGTATGGAGAGAGATATCAAGTGTGATATGTAAAAAAGAGAAAAATGTGGAGAAAGATGTGGGGATATGTAAAAAATCAAATTTACATGAAATCTTATGCGAATGACAACGAGTTGAGAGTTGAAGTTCAGAATACGATTTATAATATTCACCACAACACTTTATTAAAGGTTACTAGAAATGAATTCGTTAAAAGAATAAATTTGTGTATCCAAGAGAATAGAGCCCATTTCGAGCAACTAATTAGTTAGTTTACCATTTTTTGTAAATAATTAAATTAATTTAAGATTTCCTGGTTTTCCTTTCATTTAATTTATCATGTTTGTTAGAGAGATTTCATCCTTATAATTGACCCTAACGATCGATGCAATAAAAGTACAGGGTATAATTTTTTCAGATTTTAGCCGGTTCGATTCCCGGGTGTGGGAGAAGAGAATTTTCGAAAATCTTTGAATGCAGTTTGCTTTCTATTCAAAAATAAAGGAATGTTTCCTTTGAGTAAAACTTTCTATCTGCAGTATTAAGAGTACTTTCCCTCCAGCTGGCATTACAAAATTCCACCCTGTATATTAAATTATTGTTTATGCTTTATTCAAGTAGAAATCGCACTTACATATTTACCTTAGTGAGATTTCAAGCATTTAGCAAAGAATAGATTTTATTCACATGTTTAGTTCAGTCATTTTCGAAGAGGTTGCGTTTTGAGTTGGGTTCCGTTCCACCAAAAAAACTACATAAATTAATGTAAAATAAATAATAAGTAATGCATTAAAAAATGTAAAAAATATTGGAATTTGTTTCTTGACTCCTACGCAATGTATATTAAAATAATGGATACGTTTTGAATTACGTGCATATTCCCTACTATGTAATAAATGACCTGGGGGTCTACTCTGAAGCGATAACCCGAAATAACGGCCGAATGGTCGGCCGTTTCTTGACTTACAAAGTTTCCTTTTTTGACTATGAGTCCTTACCCGACTTCAAGTCACATTTTTGACGTTGACATATCTCTTTAACAGTCGTTTTTTTTTCTTTCGCCGTATTCAGCCATAGGTAGCCGTAGTCAGGAAACGGCCGAACATTTGATCGATACATCGAATTTATCTTTGGAGTAGACCCCCTCCCCTTTGTTTTTGAGTGGGAAATTATCAAAAAACTTCTCCCGCTCTGGGCGGAGCGGGAGGGCGTGTCAGACTTTTACGGGACTTAAATATAACTGGCAAAATATGGCTGCACCATGTCCATGGGTACTCTGCCTAACCCTTCGGTGAATACAGGCGTGATGTTATGTTATTATGACCTGGAAGTTTATTATTATTACGTATTAATAGCTAAGTATTGACTATTGAATAGGTTAAAACTAAAAACTACACTCAACACACAAACACTACACACATAATACTAAAATCAATGATGACTACCTTTAGATGCGTTACCCGCGCTCAATATTGGCAAGGCAAATACAAGGCAATTGCCTGGTATGAAATTAGTCGCGCACCATCCAGTGACGCGCCTACACGACACAGAAAGAAAATGCCTTCCTGTGTCTATAGACGCTGTACAAATTATACTTATACTGTGAGAGAAAAGAAAAATGTCTCATTTCATGCGTAAGTACTGTATTTGTTTTGATTATGACATAAAAGGTTTTGTACTTGTACCGCCATTTTTCCGCGAGAGGGCTCGCGCGCGACTAGGGGAAGTTGGTGCGTAACTAAATATGTATATTCATCTCTTTCTAACAACAGGTATCGGTATGGGTCTTTCCTTTTCTTCGCGCACTGTATGATTGTTTAGATTAGTATGTAGCTACATTCATGGTTTACGCTGTTTTTGAATGCTCTAATGTTCGTGTATGACGCGTCTATTTATAATACGTCATTGACTAAAATTATGTTATTACTCGTATAATAAAATAATGTTAGTATAATGTGTGGGAAATCAGTTCAACCACCATCACTGTTGTATCCCATAGTAACATCCAGTTTCTGAAACTCCAATCAAAACAAATATTAGCTGATAGTTTGTTACCAATTTTTTGTCACACCACTTGTAGTGACCACTACGAATTTATACCTAAAAGTTGCACAGTTTTCCTTGGTGTTGAAATAAAATATTGTTTCAATAATTTTGTGACTTAAATAGAATCAAACTAAGTACCTAGTTTAGTAATAATTAGTACCTACTAGATTAGTAATTAAGTAGGTACCTAGACTAATAGATAGCAGGTTATGTATTATAACCTGCTTTCTATTTGTGCAACAACACATGCTATAAGCCCGGCCACCTTTACGGTCATGTCACGACTCGAACTTCAGCATTATTATTCAGCATCGATCGATGCGGATGCTGATGCTGATGTTCGCAACAACCCTGGGGGTCTACTCCAAAGCGCTAAACCGAAGTATCGACCGAATGTTCGGCCGTTTTATAACTTCCAAAGTTTCCTTTTTTGACTTTGAGTCCTTAACCGACTTCAAGTCACAGTTTTGACTTTGGCTTATCTCTTCGACTGTCATTTTTTTTACCGCCGTGTCAGCGATTTTTTAGCCGTAGTAACCTAATTTCTGAAAACTTCGGATTTATGTTCGGAGGAGACCCCCTTGTCTGTTGCATTGCGCACAACAAGGAAGGAAATATATTTCCATCGCTTTTATTATTTTACATAACATCACGCCTGTATTCCCCGAAGGATCAGGCAGAGGTGTAGGTGCCTATAGTACACCCACATTTCGCCAGTTATGTTTAAGAGCCAACTAGTCGCGGGCTCGAACTCACTGGTGGGCGCGGCCAAAAAGCACGCTGTCTCACGTATCATCGTTTCCGACAGAGATAGCACCAGTGATGAGCAGTTAGACCCTAGTCTACACGCATAACGTCTAGTCGCACGCACTCAAATCTCGTCACATCTTTGTATCTAATTAATTATAGTTTAAAAATCTAGTGATTTTTATGAATGTATTATTATCATAATTTCAGTACGTTCTAATGTTTTATGAATTTCAAGAGATTTCAAGACAAGTGGCACATCAAGATTGTTTTCATATAATGTAGCCTACCTAAAGTTATTGCGTATAGGTTTGCAGCGGACGAAGTAGTACCTACATAAATAAGTACGTACGCATAAGTTAGGTGGGTACTTACCTACATTTTAGCACAGAATAATAAAGATTCTAGTGTCCACGTGTACCTAGCTAAGTAATTATTACAGCAGGTATCTACTAGCCAGAATGCAAATAATAATATTCTATTGGGTAAACTATGATAGTCCCACTAAGTACTTACCTACTTCCTCCGCCGTAAAAGTCGTCGACTCCGTAGGTCTTGTAGGTGTAGCGTAGGTAACCAAAATTAGGGTAGTCAATTGAAAGAAATTATTTCGCAAGCAAATAAAATAAACCCAAAAACAACCAACCAGATGATTTTTCATGTCATGGGACATACTTCACGCACAAAATACCCGCCGCCCGCCCGCGCCGCCGCCGCTTACCACCTCGTAGTACCTATTTTGTGCTTTACGTGATGAAAGTACGCATCAATCCAGAAAACTTTTACTATGAGGTCAACCCTGAAATCGTGCAAAAAATCAGCTGATCCCTAGTAAACCGCAATAGCTACAATATCTCAATGCATGGGATCAGCTGTTTTTTTTTTTTTCATATTTCCGGGACGGTCCCATAATAAAAGATGTTTGTATTCATGACTCAGACTTTCATTCCCTCAAGTATGAGGTTAGGTACCATGACAAAAAAATCACCTGGTAAGTATGTACATGTACCTAAGTATAAGTTAATTATAGGTAAGCGGTAAAAAAACGTCGCAATAAAAGAGCGCCCCTGCGAACGTGGTCTAACGATAGATTGCTACAAGGGTTGTCAGTTGCTTACTCAATTATTATAAGGGTACACACCGCTACATATCAAGCTATACATTTCCAGTATAAGCTGATCTCGCTTTTTGTATAGGATTTCCTTACAATGAGCGGTCAGCTTATACTGGAAATATATAGCTTGATATGTAGCCGTGTGTATATAACAATCATTTATTTTTATTTATGGAATAAAATAAATAAAATCAGACTGTTCATTAATAAATCTTTATTGATAAAATGAAAAACAATTACAGACACTGTTTCTTTTTCGCCTGCTAATTAACTAAAAATTAACGATAAAATGTAGCATAAATAACGTTAAATCTATTACCGTTATTTTAAAATTAACGGTAACTCTGTCAAATGAAAGTAACGTTATAAAATTTTAACGGTTTTTAAAGCCTTGGGCCCACTACACTGCCGCGCTAATTAGAACTGCAGAAAGGAGGTTATTCGTAGTTTCGATTAAATGGCGCCCAAAATTTTCGATCATTACGAGGATTCGCAATTTTCCAAAAATCATTCCTTACTGCATTTCTAATTAGCGCGGCAGTTCCAGTACAGCTCAAAATAAATTATCCACAGAATATTCACAGAAAAATAGTAATTTAAAAAAAATATGGGTTTTTTTTTTCACAAGACAAGCGGAGCGGAGAGGAGCGCCAAGAACCTTTTCCCGGGAATATGATAATGATGATGATAAACCAGCAGACAAAGTGCCCACAAGTATAAAGAAAATTCCTAATTTTACGTTTCGCTAAGTCTGTATGTAAATTTAATTTGATTTATTTTCGATCTCTAAATTGTAATTTGCGAGGGTAACGCGGATCTAACAGCTCTGGCAAAACACATTTATGATAAAATATATCTAATTTCGACATTTTGTCTGGCGTCAAAAACGCATCATCTCTTTCAATTATTTCAATTTCTATGCCATTTGGCGTCCAAACAACAAAATAGCAATATTTTCGTTTCGTTATCATTAGTTGGCCTTGTACCTGGAAATAATAATTATGCTTTTTTTTTTAATTTCATTCCATCAGCAGACTCCACACAAAATGTATTTTTTTTTTGCCGTACTGCCTCCAGAGGTGTAAATCCTACTGCTGACGACGGGCACTTTATTTCAACTAGACTGTCTGCCCCTAACAGACCGTCTGGACTTGCACCAAGGTGTGGTTTATCCTTATATATGAATAAACCGCATGGTGTTACTTTTTCTTTTATGTTATATTCTAAATCTGCAATTGCGGTTGCCTCGTGTGCCTTGCCATATCGAGTAGCATCGTTTCCGGTAAATGTAGAATATAACATTTTTTTTAATGTCGCAGTACAAGGCGTAGAATCTTTCATTTTACATATTTGGCCGAACAAAGATGCGGTTATTCGCTTTTTGCGCTCCACGATCCACAAATCAGAGTTGGATTGCGCGACGATTTTCTTTTCTAATTCATCAATTTCATCAACATTTAATGTTATTGAAAGAAGAAAATCATTTTTCTTTTTTTCAAAAATATCGGGTGGCATATCGGGCTCTTGCATTGTTACCTCACCGGAATGTCTATCGGCCGTTTTAAAACGCTTAGCTCTTTTAACACCACGTGCTTTGTTTAGTGCACTTCTTTTTTGTTGCCGAACTAACTTATTTTTCATTTTATCTATATATTTTCCTGTATGAGTACGACGAGTCAGGACATACTACCTTTTGTACTTTACTTAAAAAACTATAATCTTTTGTATTGTAGTGCCCTACTGCGGAAAAACATCTTGCTTCGTACGTCCCTCTTCGCGTGAAATTTACTCGTTTGCCTGCAAGGAACTTTGCGACGATAGAATTAAATTGTTCTGCAGGCTTGTTTGTCTCTTGAAGTAGCAAGCTTTCCGTATTTTGAAGAAGCCACCTAAGATTTTCAAAAATATCGTTCCACATCCCGCTCGATTTGAGTTGTGGAACGAGGTTTTCTTCGTTCAATAATCTTTTACAATAATATTGTTTACAAGAATCATGAAATCCAAATACGTGGCATGGCCCATTTCGTAAGTCTTCTTGAAGGACTAAGCTTGTCTGCAGTTGCGACCTCTAGCTGTTGCGCGTGTGCGATTGCCCCAGTAACTGCGTTATATAGGCGTCGTATTTTATCTAAAAGCGCTTTACGTAAGGTCACAGGTACAAAGCCAACTTTGTTCTGAATATTTTTCCCTATTTTTCTAAATTTATTTGAATAATTTCGCAGCAAGTGGTTACTGCATTCTATTTTTCTTATATGAATATTAGGACCATACACCATTGCGTCTCTAAGAGCATTAATTACGCTGCTATCTCCGTCACCAATTACCTTGGTGTACATGAGTCCGTGCATCTCCATGCTTGCTTTGAAACCATCTACAGTGGCCGATGTCTCCATTTCGGTAGATGGACCAAACCAGTTTTTAAAACACGTATGAGCCGGGATTGAAGATTTTTTATTTTGAGCTATAGCACATACGCTACAATAGGAATTTTTGACCCCAATGTACAGTATTTTTTTTTCCGGTGCCCTATTATACAACCCACACCAGAAAGTGAATTAAAATTGGTGCCGTAGCTACGTTTAGCCCATGAGCCGTCTGTCACGACGGTCACATATGGTACACCTTGTGTAACATCGTTATTTTCTAAAGCAAGTCGCCTTCTTCACCTGCTTCTAACATAAGCTGCAACACTATGTCTTTTTGGATAATGGCCAACTTTTGATTATTTTTTATGTAATAAGTTTCGCTCATGTTAGGCATATTTAAATTAGCACATACCTCATCAAGCTGGCTCCATCCATTGCCAGTTTGTGAAATACCCTCTATTAAATTTAAATTAATAGGGATTTCTTTAGATCCTTTATTAGACTGCTGAGATTCAATTTGTTCTATTTTGTTGCACAATTTGCATTTGAAAACAAATTTAGAGTAAAACCCAATTCTTTTTTCTTTTATAAATTCTAAATGCTAAAAATTACATTCAAATGGATCATGACTTATATTTTTCAATTGTTGAAATAGATAAGCAATATTCACTATCCTATTTCCTTCTAAAGTTACACACTCACTCATATCACAATTGTTGGTTTTAAAACACGAATTGTAGATATCTAAATCGGACTCGGAGTCACTGGATTTGTTATATTCATGAGTTGTTGATTCTTCCTGTGTGGCCCTGTAAACGCATAACTCAATCAGAATACATAAAACCCAACAAACATGGATTTTGCTGTAGTTGCTGATCTGATTTCATACTTACAAAATCGGCGTGTAGCGAGCAAAATCAACGTCTGATTCGATGATATCCCAATTAGTTTGAGTTGGAATGAGTCCGGAGCCAGTCTGTTCGCAAGGAAAATTTTTCCACCGTGACGTGGCTGTCTCATGTACTTGTGCTTGAACGATGATTTGTTTAAATGACTCCCCAGGTGATCTAAAAACAACATGGGTAACAATTAAACTAAAAACTAGCTGACCCAGTGGCGTCAATTTATCCCTACTATTTCCCACGCTTTTGCGCCTATCAATAGTACTCACAGAGAGTGCTATTCAAAAATATTATAAAACACATTTTGACACAATTTCAAAATTTTGCATTTTGGTTTTCCCAAACTAAAAATACCACGTCCCTAAATTATTAACATTTCATATACCTATAAAAATACTTACGATTGGGGCGTGGTCAGTATATGTGGAACATCGGCAATAATCTGTTCAATAGGGTCATTTACTACAGGTA
The DNA here is from genome assembly GCA_963921375.1 of Tiliacea citrago. Classification (NCBI taxonomy): domain Eukaryota; kingdom Metazoa; phylum Arthropoda; class Insecta; order Lepidoptera; family Noctuidae; genus Tiliacea; species Tiliacea citrago. The sequence continues at coordinate 28,843,553 of OY992780.1, forward strand.
CATTTTGACATTGTGTAGAGATTGTTTCAAGTATTTCTGCTTGACAAATATTTTGATCAAACGACTCTCGTATTGATCTAAAAAACATGGATTATGAAAGTGAAGACCACTACAAGTCCACAACTAATGCTCATAATAAAGTTGACCCAGTAAAAAAACCACAATCTTTTTAAATTTTGGTCTTCGTGAATTTGAAGGGACAGCAAAAGGGTAACGAGCTATGTAATCGTCATACACTTAAAATAATACTTACGGTTGGGACGTATCCGGTACGGGAGGAATATTTTCTTTATTCAAGAACCATCGCTTCGATGTTTTTTTGAACTCCTTGCGAGGGGCACTTAGTTTTAGGCGTTTTTCCCCAATCGCCAATCTTTTTTATATGTTCCATAAAAATAACAACATTATACAAGGTTATTTTAAATTGGCTAGATAAACTCCGCAGAAGCGATGGGTAAGTATCGATATCTAAACAGGATAATATAAAAAATATTAACATTTGAAGCTTTTTTGGCAGGTCAACGACCGCTGTTAGTGTTGTTACTTGACGTATGAGTTAATATAAAGGGTTTTCTTTTATTTTATCGTGTTTATCGATACCTATCACGTCTGTGAAGTTTACACAAATAAAAATATAAATACAAACTGACATTTCAAGCAGGTCTGTAAATACCGTTATAACTTTATAACGTTACCTTCATTTGACAGTTACCGTAAGTTTTAAAATAACGGTAATAGTTTTAACGTTATTTATGCTATCTTTATTAACGTTAAGTTATCGTTATTTTTTTTTAAACATGTTTCCATAAAATAAGCTAAGCGGCAATATTTCCGTGTGAGTAGTTATCTGCTTGTGGCTAGTAATAAAAATAAAATCGCATACAAAAATATATTACTGTTAATATGTTTTTGTATGCGATTTAGGTGTAAAAGTGTTATTTTGCGAGATAGGTACTATGTATAACATAGTGAATTAACAACATAAGTAGGTACCAAGATGAGTTTATATTATAATTATATTATTTTTATTTGAACTAGGTATAATGGATTATAAAGGATTTCGGTTGAACACTACTTTAAAAAGAAGGAAATAAACTTTTTGGTAAAATATCGTCGTAAAAAAGTAGATACACACGGCTACACATCAAGCTATACATTTCCAGTATACGCTGAGAGAGATATCAGCGAGAGATATGAGAGAGATCAGCGTAAACTGGAAATGTATAGTTTGATGTGTAGCCGTGTGTACCTCCGGTGCGTACTTACCCCACCTACTTACCTAATTATTTACGTTTCTTTCTAATAAATCGTAAAACATTTTTACGAAGTCACCTAACATCAGTAGGTACATAACATGCCGCAAAAAATCGGTAACATTCTAACTCAACCATACAAAAACAAATAATAAGTAGGTACAGTCACAAGTACATAACTACTTCCGCGGAAATATTGCCACTTAGTAGGTATAGGTACTAAGTATCGAATATTACTAGCCACAAGTAGTTATCTACTTACACGGAATATTGCCGCTTAGTAGGTAGGTATATCGAATACTTATTACTTCGTTGATTTTTATGAATGAACATGACAGGAACATGTACTTAGCTAGGTAATATCTTCCTTGTAATTCTTTTCAGTCAGAAAATGTATTGGCTAAAAGACATAAATAACAAAAAATACGCTCGATGAGGTACTTATCCAAGTAAATAGATTAGATAAAAGTAATAAATAGTGCGACTTACCCATTGTTTATTTGTAGTTGTTCAACTTCACTGGCACAGCGTCCACTCAAACCAACAATTCAAACAAACGAACATACGTAGTCCAATTTCAGCGCGAAGTCAATCAGATAAAGCAGGTAGTATCGAAATCCAAAGTTCAAGCCAGAGTCAATGTAATGTTTACGTACGAATGTGATAATAACATACAGCGCAGCAGCAGTGAGCATGAAGCAGACTGAGTCGAAAAAAATAAAAATCCCGAAAGTATGAAACGTGTGCCTGTGTGCCTGAGCGTCTTCCCTCCGCACTACACCGCGCCGCCGCGCGCCGCCCGGGAGAATATTATTGAGTGAAATGCACGATAATTCATAGTAAACCGCGAAAGTAAAAAATTACGAAAAGTCCTTTGGAAGGTGGGGTTTTATGAAAAAACTACTGCATAAATCAATCACGAATAAATTTTATTAAAATCTTCGACAATGGAGCTTTGTCGGAACGAGCTTTGTTTTGGAGATTTTATACATATTTTATTACTTATTTACGCCCAAAGTTGCGTTAAAATTTGCAGGAAAAACGAATCTTTGTTGGCTCATAACTTTTTAATGGCTTTTTTTTTTACTATTCTGCTTCTGTACAGACAAAATTAATAATAAGACGAAACGATATCATGTTTTACCTTGGATGTACAACGTGTAACAGTGGAGTAAAACCCCCCCGAAATTTGTATGGAAAAAGTATCGACTAGTTGCGCCTTAAGGTGAATCCGCAGTGATAGCCCGCGAAATACAAATTTTCTTAAGTTTTTTTGCTATTTGCTGGTCAGTGTCAGGTTTTATCTTAATCAAAATATGATACGCGACTATAACAGACATGTATTTACAGAATTATTATCATTAGAATCATTAATACATCTCTCTAAGTTAGATTTGTTCCCCAATGTCATGATTTCATGAAAAGTTATTCAAACCTGCAAATTGCAAAAAAACTTAAAATTTGAATTTCGCTGGCTACAGCTTTGGATTCACCTTAAGTGCCATGTAACAGGGGGTGAGCAGAATATTACCTTCTGGCACACTGGATCAACCTGGAACAAATCCAGACTTCGGGCTGCTATTGAGGAATTCCAGATGGAAAACACAACACTTTGCTCGACCCCGGAATCAACTCCAGGACCTCATGTTTAGTGGTAGCGCTGCGACCACTAGACCAACGAGGCATTTATTTTACAATATTTACAATCTCTTCTTTGTAATTACATTATTTGTTTGAACCTTTTTATATTCCTGTTCCCAGGTGTGTGAAGAGCTGAACAAGTTGGTACGAGCCGAGACCCCGGGCACGTCGGTGACAAGCGCGTGTCACGAGCGCGGGTTCACTGTAACGGGCTCTACCGCAGCTGTCCGCGTCCTCATCACCACGCTGCATCAGAATCTGAGGAAACTGGAGCCCGAGGTAAAGTGCACTGCTCGAAATATTAGATGACTAGCGATAAACTGGAGCCCGAGGTAAAGGGCACTGCTCGAAATATTAGATGACTAGCGATAAACTGGAGCCCGAGGTAAAGGGCACTGCTCGAAATATTAGATGACTAGCGATAAACTGGAGCCCGAGGTAAAGGGCACTGCTCGAAATATTAGGTGGCTAGCGATAAACTGGAGCCCGAGGTAAAGGGCACTGCTCGAAATATTAGATGACTAGCGATAAACTGGAGCCCGAGGTAAAGGGCACTGCTCGAAATATTAGATGACTAGCGATAAACTGGAGCCCGAGGTAAAGGGCACTGCTCGAAATATTAGGTGGCTAGCGATAAACTGGAGCCCGAGGTAAAGTGCACTGCTCGAAATATTAGATGACTAGCGATAAACTGGAGCCCGAGGTAAAGGGCACTGCTCGAAATATTAGATGACTAGCGATAAACTGGAGCCCGAGGTAAAGGGCACTGCTCGAAATATTAGGTGGCTAGCGATAAACTGGAGCCCGAGGTAAAGGGCACTGCTCGAAATATTAGGTGGCTAGCGATAAACTGGAGCCCGAGGTAAAGTGCACTGCTCGAAATATTAGATGACTAGCGATAAACTGGAGCCCGAGGTAAAGGGCACTGCTCGAAATATTAGATGACTAGCGATAAACTGGAGCCCGAGGTAAAGGGCACTGCTCGAAATATTAGGTGGCTAGCGATAAACTGGAGCCCGAGGTAAAGTGCACTGCTCGAAATATTAGATGACTAGCGATAAACTGGAGCCCGAGGTAAAGGGCACTGCTCGAAATATTAGATGACTAGCGATAAACTGGAGCCCGAGGTAAAGGGCACTGCTCGAAATATTAGGTGGCTAGCGATAAACTGGAGCCCGAGGTAAAGGGCACTGCTCGAAATATTAGATGACTAGCGATAAACTGGAGCCCGAGGTAAAGGGCACTGCTCGAAATATTAGGTGGCTAGCGATAAACTGGAGCCCGAGGTAAAGGGCACTGCTCGAAATATTAGATGACTAGCGATAAACTGGAGCCCGAGGTAAAGGGCACTGCTCGAAATATTAGATGACTAGCGATAAACTGGAGCCCGAGGTAAAGGGCACTGCTCGAAATATTAGGTGGCTAGCGATAAACTGGAGCCCGAGGTAAAGTGCACTGCTCGAAATATTAGATGACTAGCGATAAACTGGAGCCCGAGGTAAAGGGCACTGCTCGAAATATTAGATGACTAGCGATAAACTGGAGCCCGAGGTAAAGGGCACTGCTCGAAATATTAGGTGGCTAGCGATAAACTGGAGCCCGAGGTAAAGTGCACTGCTCGAAATATTAGATGACTAGCGATAAACTGGAGCCCGAGGTAAAGGGCACTGCTCGAAATATTAGGTGGCTAGCGATAAACTGGAGCCCGAGGTAAAGGGCACTGCTCGAAATATTAGGTGGCTAGCGATAAACTGGAGCCCGAGGTAAAGGGCACTGCTCGAAATATTAGGTGGCTAGCGATAAACTGGAGCCCGAGGTAAAGGGCACTGCTCGAAATATTAGATGACTAGCGATAAACTGGAGCCCGAGGTAAAGGGCACTGCTCGAAATATTAGGTGGCTAGCGATAAACTGGAGCCCGAGGTAAAGTGCACTGCTCGAAATATTAGATGACTAGCGATAAACTGGAGCCCGAGGTAAAGGGCACTGCTCGAAATATTAGATGACTAGCGATAAACTGGAGCCCGAGGTAAAGGGCACTGCTCGAAATATTAGGTGGCTAGCGATAAACTGGAGCCCGAGGTAAAGGGCACTGCTCGAAATATTAGATGACTAGCGATAAACTGGAGCCCGAGGTAAAGGGCACTGCTCGAAATATTAGGTGGCTAGCGATAAACTGGAGCCCGAGGTAAAGGGCACTGCTCGAAATATTAGATGACTAGCGATAAACTGGAGCCCGAGGTAAAGGGCACTGCTCGAAATATTAGATGACTAGCGATAAACTGGAGCCCGAGGTAAAGGGCACTGCTCGAAATATTAGGTGGCTAGCGATAAACTGGAGCCCGAGGTAAAGTGCACTGCTCGAAATATTAGATGACTAGCGATAAACTGGAGCCCGAGGTAAAGGGCACTGCTCGAAATATTAGATGACTAGCGATAAACTGGAGCCCGAGGTAAAGGGCACTGCTCGAAATATTAGGTGGCTAGCGATAAACTGGAGCCCGAGGTAAAGTGCACTGCTCGAAATATTAGATGACTAGCGATAAACTGGAGCCCGAGGTAAAGGGCACTGCTCGAAATATTAGGTGGCTAGCGATAAACTGGAGCCCGAGGTAAAGGGCACTGCTCGAAATATTAGATGACTAGCGATAAACTGGAGCCCGAGGTAAAGGGCACTGCTCGAAATATTAGATGACTAGCGATAAACTGGAGCCCGAGGTAAAGGGCACTGCTCGAAATATTAGGTGGCTAGCGATAAACTGGAGCCCGAGGTAAAGGGCACTGCTCGAAATATTAGGTGACTAGCGATAAACTGGAGCCCGAAGTAGTGCACTGCTCGAAATATTAGATGACTAGCGATAAACTGCAGCCCGAGGTAAAGTGCACTGCTCGAAATATTAGGTGACTAGCGATAAACCTATGATAAGCGTACTACCGCAAGATTTTTCTCGAGATGGCGCCTTAAACATTACTGCGTATACCACCTTTGGGAATCTTTATATTACTTGTTATTTGTAAATATGGACAACTTAACAAAGTTGAATAACTATTTAATAAAAACTGGTTAAATACAAATCAACCAAATTTATTTTAAAAAATATGTAGGATCACCACGCTAGCTTTCTCTATCAAATGATGAAAACTAACGTAAAAGCGCCTACAAAGTACGGCGAAATTGGTGTACAAAGACGAAAATTATTGAGGAATCTGTTAAAAGAACGTAGAACGTCAGCTACAAGAGAATGACCCTATGATTACAAAAGATGATGGCGGTTTTATACAATGATATGTATGTTTATCAACAGGTGCATCTGGAATACAAGGTCATTAGCAGCCACTTGGCGGCTATCCGCCACAGCCGCTGGTTCGAGGAGAACGCTCATCATTCCTCCATCAAGGTCAGTTATGAACGCTGTATTTAATATTTATGTACATCTATAAATAGGTAAACATATAGGTATAGGCGCTCGTGGCTAAAAATAACAGCTGCACGGGTCGGTACGGTATCGTATTACCCAGTAACTGGGTTGTGGAGGTTAGATAGGCAGTCGCTCCATGTAAAATACTGGTATTCCGCTGCATCCGGTTTGACTGGAAGCCAACCCCAACATAGGTAGTTGGGGAAAGGCTAGGCAGATGATATACATACAAGTTGTAACTTAAATACCGCACAACGTCTTAAGGCGAATGCCTAGACAGGCCTCGCCATACATTTTTCAGGGGTTGTAATCTCCGTAAATAAACGGTTTCTGCAGAATAAAAGCAAGTATAATGAGACTTTATAATGTATTATGTTCGCCTAACGCCAAAATTTCATAAAAAAAACAGTATTTCTAGGAGAATTAGACCCAATAAAAAACGAAAAATCTCTACATGTGTGAGTGACCTGAATCGCGCTATCTAACAAAAATTTAAAGAACCACCGAGAAAGAGTTATTTGCTGTTGTGTTACGAGTTTACGTTCGGTAAACATTTATAATAGATGGCGCTGTTCGAATTTTCGGTTTTTTCGGTTACACGTCGAGTGACGCGGCGATGCAACGCGCGACATTGCCATTCAAGACGCACCCCGCGTTGTTGCCAAATGGCTCCAGTCAGTCCATGCGTGATTGTCTTGACAACTTGCGAATCGTTTCCAAAATTGTGTTTCTAGAAAGTTAGCGCCGGCGCGCGGGTTTGCCCGCGGATTTTACATTTTATGATTGATAAAATGTTTTTTATTAGGGAATGAGAAAGAATGCTAGAAAGTGAAAAAAAATATCTGCGATCTGCATTTGGTTCACACAGATACAATACTAATGTAATTATTGTAATATCTACTTTAAATAGAAAGTAAAGATTTATATAATTGTTTATATAAATTATTATTTATTATATATAATTGTTTATTTTTATTTGACTGTCTAAGTCAATTTATTTTTATTTATTAGTGACATAATATACTCATGAAAATGTTTTTTTTATGAGTTGTATTGCAATAAGTGGTTAGCTAGCGACCTAGACAATTGATTATATTATTCTTGCCTGAGCAACCGGCAGCAAGTTCGTCATGCTCCCTTAGATGTCACTGCTTGCGGTAGCGTCGGGGGTCGGGTTGCCTCCTTCCCTCAAATATGGCGAGGGGCTGTTGGCTGATCTTTGCGTTATGCTCGTGAACGGGTGCTGCTTGTGGTGACTGGTCGTCTTGCTGACCATGGTTTTATTATTGTTATTAATGATTAACTGTTTTTTATTTTACTACGATGGTGCTAGTCATTTTTGACTTCGAGTTGCAGCTATAGCTTTGTGTGGGCGGGCACGCCCATTATGCCTGGAGGCTTTTATTTAGGTACGTTCTGTTTACGTTATTTCTGCTTGAGTATAGTTTTCGACGATTTTTATGTTTTTTTTTTGGTATAGTGGCGTGTGCTAGCTAACATAAGGCAAATAATTTAATGTTGTGTTGCGTAATGCAAATTCTTTTACATTTTATTGTATAGATTCAAGTTTTATATCTGAACAGACAGCTGTGCTGCTGGGGAGTTTGTTGCGCCACTTCTTCTTCCCAGCTAAAGCACTAGGAAGTGGTGAAGGGTGGGCGTTTTTGGGGGACTGTCTTATGTAATTTTTGACGTTCGAAAAGTGCTGATTCTCAGCCTAGTTTGAATAAATGACTTTTGATTTTTTTATTTAAAAATCTTTCTACTGTATGTAAGTAGGTACTGATAATACATTTTCTGACACGGTTAGGTACTAATTCATTGGTTTGGGTTGAATAAAATCAGAGAATAGAAGTTCATGTAAACTTAGGGTATACCTAAATCAGGCGATCAGCGTAGGCAAATTTACCTATTTTTTTCTAATTACCTACCTACGCAATGGTGACACGTAGGTACTACTTACATCTATTGATTGAATCATATTTAATTTATGTGAAACCATCAAGATAAGTGAATACACAGACAAACCACATTGATTTTTCATAACAATTGCACATTTTAGTATTATTAGCACACGTCAAAGTGCGTCGAGATAAATTGGTCTTGCCATCTAAGAAGTTTACCAAGAAAAAAGGGGAAATAAAACATAGGGCAGTATTTTAGTAGTAAGTTGTAGGATGTTCTGATATTTAAAATGATGAATGATATAGCACCACTGCTGTACATCATTCATTTATGGTTTCGGGGTATTAACTGTCAGCGAAATGACGTTCTCAAAATGGTAGCTGTAGTTCCAATTTCGCTCGTCTGAACAGCTAAGTAAGTAGTAAGCACCATTCAGGTTTAGAATTGGTGACTGGGGCTACTACTGAGAACCATTCATACGAGTGCCATCCGTGAAAGAGTTTTTATTTAAAAGTGAAGTGTTTTTGTGTTTTATTGACGGTAAGTGTTATTTTTATGTACAAATGATGCTTTTCTGCTTGAAGGTGATACAGAATAATAGTAATTACCCTTAAAACTTAAAAAAGTGTAAGATTTAGAAGAGGAAATACAAAATCAAACGTTAGCAACACTCGTTGATTGTCATCACATCACATACCTACCTACTCTAAATTTCAAATATTTCCCCCTAATAGGGACGTCAATTCTCTCTAAAAAATGGCTGTATGGTCTAAGCTCACTTTGCCTGTCCCAGAGGGACGAAAGGAACCAATAAAAAACTCTCTGAAAAAGATCCGTTACTGAATTGATTCGAAAGGAAATATGAAAAATCGATTCACAAACAAAGAAATAATTTTCCAAAAATCAATCATTTGTTTTCGATGAAATTCGCAATGTAGGGGTTTACGGGATGTAAGTTACCCTAGCAAGAAAGTGTCTCCTATAGTTATATGAGTGGAACGTATAGTTGGTGCCTAATCTGCTGTAAATGTGCCCCTAAGAGGCGGCTCGTCATAAAGAGCGCTGGTGCAGTGCACTCCCACGAAAATAGCATAATCTAGTCTATATTTCTTTATTATAATCCTATACATACATTCTTTCTACTATGCCCATACGCATACAATAGCAGTTTACTAGAAAACCATTTCCTACGCGTACATTTCGCGTCAAGTTGTAACGTGTGGAGCGCCAGCGATTGCGCTCCTATGAAACACAGTTCAGTACGATATCTAGCACTGTATTCAATGAGTGCGAAAGAGAAATATCGACACAGTCCGACGCGTGAAACAGAAGATTTTGTATGAGAAGTTAGCCGAATTTGGAGCGCCGCTCACGCGCGACGTTGCCAAACTTCGCGGGAATGCGATCTATGCCTATGCGCTGTTGCCGATCTTATGTAAACAAACAGTCGGCTCAACTCGGCTGTCAGTAGATTCGCAGTGTTTATTCTAAATAATTATTAAAAATAGTTTGTGCGCGACATTTGTATTAAAAATGGAACAATACAGTACAGTGTATCTTTTATTAAAATTTGTGAAAATACTCTCGAAATGCGTATCGAATTGAAAGCTAAGGGACGACCCTTAGCTTTCATTATTACCCTTTTATTTCGGGACGTCGTCATCGACGTCCCGAAATTGCACTTTCTCAAAAATGTGTTACGAAAAATAAATCTTTTACGCGTGGTTTTAAATCTGAACAATATTTCAAAACACCTTGGTTGTGTGGATGTGAAGAAAGCAACAAATTATTTTGTTTCCCGTGTCTGGTGTTTGGAGCTGGCGCCGGCAGTGGTGGTGAATCTGCATGGACGGAAACGGCCGTGTTGACGATTTAGCGCATCTTTCAATAAAAGTGAAAAAACATTCGCAATCTCGATTTCATATCTTATGTGAAGTGCAATTGGCATCTATCGGCCGTCAAGATATTCGTAAGGCGCTCGATTCTGCGTATCGAAAATCTATTAGAGAATTCAATGAACGCGTTGATGAAAATCGATAAAGATCGCCGAATGGATTTTCTTTACAAATAAAATAAATGGTAAGCTTTAGCTCTACGTTTCTTTTTTTAGTGAACCCCCACAAATAAATGTCACGAGCCGCCTCTGCCTACATAAAAAATTAGTGCCCCTTGTCGTTTTGAAAAAAAAAACCGAAAGAACGATTCCTGCTAGGGTAACGTTTTTCGAAACGCGGGCACACATTTTCTTTTTAGGGGCACACTTTGGCACTAATATAAGCTCTCTGGCCATGCACAATGTTTCTCTCTCAGATCATTGGTTTAGAATTTTCCTGCTGGAAAAACGTTACCCTAGCAGGAATCGTTTTTTCCGTTTTTTTCCAAAACGACAAGGGGCACCAATTTTTTATGTAGGGGCACATTTACAGCAGATTGGCCACCAACTATACGTTCCACTCATATAACTCTAGGAGACACTTTCTTGCTAGGGTAACGTACACGTTTACGAGGGCGAAAAAACGATCGATGAGCGAAAAGAATTTAACTAGTCTCATATCTGGAAAAAATCCGTATTTTTACTGATGTTCTAGGGTGAAATATCGATTCCCAGTATCGATTCAGAACTAGATATCTAGATTATATTATAGAGATTTATTTGTTCCAAAAAATCGATTCTTTGCTCAATCGATCTTAGATTGACATCTCTATTTGGTCTGTTCTCATGTTCTGTCAGTTGTTTTGCAAATTTTCACACACAGCTTGACAGCTTGATTGATGGTGACAAATGGTGGTGTTATTTCTGACTAATACAAATTTCTTGAAGCATTTCATAATTACGATACTTTTGCTGTTGTGTTTAATTATTCTTTTTGATTACAGATTGAATTGCAACTCTGCCTAAGATGAATCCGACTAATAAACTTGCCTATATACGACATATGTATTCAGGGCCGCGAAAATCACGGAAAAAAGTGCAAGCAACATTGAAAAGACATCATGGAAATTCTTCTAATGATTTTTAGTGAGTAAATCAGATTCCCATAAGATTTCGAATCAGATTTACGTGAATGTACCTATGAGTGTATTTGATACTCCCAAAGTAAGTTGTAAGTCCCAACTTGATACCATATTTTTGTGTTCATTTCATTAGTACTCTTTTGCTTGTCAACATATTTTACACAATGTTCAATGTTTTGATTTATGATTTCTTACAATATTTGAACTAAGAACTTTTATTTTAGGCCTGCATTATTGGAAAGGAAACCAAGAAATGTCTTTTTCTTGGTGTCAGGAACAAATATTGTTATACATGCCAGTATTATGAGCGAACAGGTTCAGACACTAAAAGTCATGGTTGCAGCAAAAACTTTACAGGGCCATCTACTGCGATGGAATCTGATATAATTGTTGAAGGATTTCAACAGAGTGAGAATACGAGGGCGGCACTGAAAATTTCGGGAATCAAGGAAGTGACACAACATTACTATTTAAAAATGTATTTATTGCTTTTCGAAGTATTCTCCGCAAAATTTGACACATTTTTCCATACGATGGAACCAACCATTGAAGCAACCATTCCATTCGGAAGTTGGGGTCTCCAAAATGGCCGTTTTGTAGGCGTCCACAGCTTCTTCAAGTGATGAAAATCTCTGTCCACGCAATTTATTCTTTATTTTAGGGAAAGTATAGAAATCATTAGGGCTTAGGTCGGGGCTGTACGGCGGATGGTCTAATAATTCTATGTTTTCTTGCTCTAAAAACTCTTTTGTTCTGTGCGCGGTGTGAGAACTCGCATTGTCGTGATGGAGGATGATGCGGCGGTTGCAGTTCTCTTTACGGAGTTCAGAAACGACCTGTGGCAAACAAATGCTAGCATACCATTCTGCATTAACCGTTCTTTGTCCCTCAAGAGGAATAGTCGTAACATGGCCGGTTTTGGAGACAAACGTGGCCACCATTTTTTTGCAACACTCCGTGAACGAACAGTTTTTGTTGGCTTTAACTCATTTTCGAACACCCAAACTCGTGACTGGTTTTTTGTTTCGGGTTCGTACGCGTATATCCAGGATTCGTCACCTGATACAATGTTGTATACAGCATTTGAGCATCCTGCGTGGAATCTTTCGAGAGTTCTGACGCACCAAGTAACGCGAGCCGCTTTTTGCTCTTCACAGAGCGAATGCGGTATCCATCGGGAAAACAACTTTTTTACACCTAATTGTTCATGCAAGATTATTTGTATTTGACTCATGCCAATGTCTAAAGTTGCCTGAATTTCGCGGTATGTCACATGTCGATCTTCCTCAATCAGCTTACGCACAGCATCAACGTTTTCTTGGGTGACTGCAGTTTTTGGACGACCTTGACGGGGATCATCACTGAGCTTGACACGTCCACGTTGAAATTCAGCAAACCAGCGATAAATTGTGGTTTTGGATGGGGCTTCATCACCAAATGCAGAAATCATCCGGTCAACACACTGTTTTTGTGTTAAACCACTTCGAAAGTCATAATAAATCATCGCTCTTGAATTTTCTCGAGTCAATTCCATTTTCTCAACGACTAAACAAGTTTGACAAAACCTTGTGACAAGACCGAGAATCTTTTTTTAAATAAATAAATGGTATTCGATTTTTAAAACAAAGGAGTTTTCAATTAAAAAGATTTTAATATGACAGGAACAGTGGAAATATTCCATTCCCGATACTTTTAGTGCAGCCCTCGTATGCATAATCTTCGGTACCTAAGTTTTGTAGGAGATGGGGATTCTTCAGTGTTTGCTAATTTGAAAGAAAAGGTGTCTTATGGAAACCAAATAAAGAAAATTGAATGCAAGAATCATGTTATAAAAAACTACACGAGTGCACTTTACAAGGTATACAACCACTTCTTAGTGTTATAATAATTATTTTACACTAGTTTTTACTTGCGGCTCTGCCCGCGTTAAAATGTTTACCTGGATAAAAAGTATAGTAAGTCCTATGTCGCGGTTATAAAATATCTGTGTGCCTAATTTCATCCATCTCCGTTCAGTAATTTTTAGTGCTTGGTATACATTTAATATAAAAAAAACAAAAATTTCACATAAAGTAGGATTTAGCTACTACAAAATAAATGTTCCTCTCTTTTTCAACCAACTTCCTAAAAGTAGGAGGTTATCAATTCGACTGTTTGTCCACCGATTTCTCAGCCAATTGTCGACCGATTTTCAAAATTCTTTGTCAAAGTTTTTTGTCACAAATGAGGACCTGATAATGGGATCCCAGGGAAATTGAGGGTAAACCTCAAATTTTATTGGCATTTTCAATGTTTTTTGTTGTTTTTTTTTTTTAGAAGTTGGTTGTATTTTTTTCAAAAAACTCTTCCTATGTTTTAATATTTATATTTTATTTAAGATTTTAGGTAATACGAAACTCCCTCTGTATGGACGAAATATTTTGAGGCCTAAATTGATGAAATTGACACTAGTAGCGCGAAAGATTATTGTTCACAATAGCAGTCAGCCAGGTTCAATGGCTGATGATTTAAGGAATAGTCCACTTCATGTATACACATGTACAGTAATATTCCTTACATTTTTCATGCTGTCCAACAGCATGAAAAATGTAAGGAATATTACTGTTCAGTGAAGCAATTACCACCTGACGAGAATAAACAGCAAGACAACCAAGTAGAAATCCTAAGAAATACAGCACCAGAGGTCTGGGCTCTTATTTATGCTGCAAATTAAAGAATTGCTTTGAAAGCTGGATGGTTGTCTAACGAGACAACAAACGTTGCAGAGAATTTTATGAGTGTTATTAATAAATTTTACTGTGGAAAACGACTCAGTCTTGGAAAAGGAGGCTCTTATCAGCGGCGTGTTCATGTAGCAGGTAAATAAGTTTTTTTTATAGATATTTTAAAACAATATATGACATCTCTAGCAACCCCCATGATCTATGACTTCTTCTCTTCATAATATAAGAGGTTTTTCTCATCTTATAGAACTTTCAATGGTCATCAATGAAACCTTAGGTTGCAAACAGACATGTATGTGACTATGATTTGGTTTTTCAGGATTGTCTCATTCTGTAGGACATAAATGGCATCAAACTGCATGGAAAAAGAAGACAACACAGAGCCCTGGACAATATTTTAAAAAATATGTCCATCAAAAAGAGAGAAGTAGATTGCGCCAACAGAAAATGACTCGAAAACGGCTTTTTACTGAAAAGACTAAAACTCAACCTGATAAGGACTATGGCCCAGAAGCAAGTGACCCTGTCGACATTAATGAGGTAGAATTAAAACGGCTCTGTGAATTGAGATTGCTTAAATTCCAAGAAGATACACAAAAAATAGTACTAATTGAAAACCAGACTGTGGGTCAACATGATAATGAAAAGTATCTCTCATACAGATCTGACCGTCTCACAGCAAGTCAGTCTGGAATGGTAAGATATCAGCCATCCTCTTATTGTTTCTTACTTTCTAAGAAGCCACAGCTCAAGCCAGTACAAGAATTATGATTGTCACTTTGTTCATTTTTGGTTTGCAAACGTCATAATGCCACACCATGTCACAATCATGTGAAATGCATTCTCTATAAAAATAATATTTGTACTAAAGATATGATGTATGGACAACAAAATGAACATGTTGCAAAGAGCATGTTTATGCAACAATATGGCAAAATTGTCAGGCCATCAGGTCTATTTATTGATGAAGACTTTGGATTCTTAGCAGCTAGCCCTGATGGTAAGATTATTCAATAATAAAAATATACAAATAACTAGCTTTTGCCTGTGGTTCCGCCCCCATGGATCTTGTGTGTCGCGTGGATTTTTTAATTTGGTTCAGTGGCGTAGGCCTAAAAACTGTTATTTTTTACAGGTATAATAGAAGCAGAAAATACTATTGTAGAAATAAAATGTTTTCCCTCCTTGAAAAGGAAATCTCAAAATATTAGAGAAGCATCAGAAAATAGAAATTTTCCTATTCATTTGGAAAATGATGTTTTAGTTATGAACAAAAAGCATAATTATTATTATCAAGTAAGTAACAAAGATCATTATTTCTTGGTTCATGTATGTATAAATATAATGTATTTCTTGGATTGTTTCTCAGCTATTATTATTTTGATTCTAGGTCCAGGGTCAATTGCGAATTACCAAAATGAGTAAATGTTACTTCATTTGCTTTATATCTGTCACCCAACCATTGACTGTCATAGAAGTTAACCGGGATGAGGAATTTATCAACGCTATGATGCCGAAGTTGGTAACATTTTTCAAAACATGTGTACTGCCGGGAATTAATTTGAGACGAGTTGAGAAAAATGCTAAATGTCTAGACATCAAGGAATTAAAAGGTATGTAAAATATAAGTCTTACTCATTTCCTAACTTATTCCTCAGGTTTCTGAGGTGTGGGTTCAGTAAGAATAGTCTAACAAAAGTGACAAGCAGAAGATTGATACTGCGCGGCGACGGCGGCGCAGCAAAAAGTAGCATGTAGAAGAGAAGATATTTTATTATAGTATTTTTTATGTATCTTTGTATGGTGGTACGAGTCGATGGTTCGAATCCAAGCCGACACTTTGCTTTGTGTAAATTATTTCATCACCACTGTTCAGAGGAGGCCTGAGTCTCAGCAGTGGGAACATTATAGACTAATTATTATGCTATTTTTGTACGTAGCGATGTATAGTTTATGTTATTTGTTAGTTTATAAGATTTTTCTGTGTACATATGTTTCACTCATGTATTTAGGTACCAGCCAAACAATTCAATTGTAAAAGAATATTTATTGTTCAAAGTTGTATATAAGTAAGTATTCTTGAAACATAAATGTTATGGTTAGCTAGCAACCACTTGTGTGTTGTTGTGTAAGATACTTACACTTACGTGTGATGTTACATAAATTGTCATCTACGTACATAATTCTTTCTAATACTAAATTCAGAATCATAATTGTAAATATCAAAATATTGCAAAAAGTATGTTATCTTTGTGTGGTGGTACGAGTCGATGGTTCGAATCCAACCAGAAAATATTTAGGTAAATGCAGTGAGAGTAAATAAAACGATATTTGTATGAAAATATTAACCATAGATAAATATTATTAATTTATAGTAAGATACAATAAAACGCTTTACAATTGAATACATAATCTTTTATTTATTTAGTACAGGTCACAATTTATTCACACGTTAGGTACTATTTAGGTTCAGTCACATTACAACAACCTATATAGGTACAATATATCTTTATTACCCAAAATAATTTATCTGAATAATTTGTTATGGTGAAAAGGTATCTGATATCGAGCCTAGAAACAAAAGTATGCATATCCCAATAATTATATTATTAAGAAACAGATTGGAACATAACAATCCTCTAGTAATTTAAGGAATGCTTAATTAGTAAATTAATATTTGTTTTCAGTTTTTGCTATAATGTAAGGATATTCATCTTATAAATAATTTGGTCCTTTCTTTAAATTAACGCCATCTAGTGGAGTCGGAAGTTACTACTATTATTTTGCATGTGTGTGTAAAGAGTAAATTCATGCGGCTAAATCATTATTATGTTCTAATCTTTGTATGATACCAGTTAACAAGCACCGTGATGATCTAAAAAAATCAAGTTAATGCCCTAGGTTCCGCTAAGAATAAAGTTGTTTATTAAAAATTTCTATGTTAGGTGTAAAAATTGAAAATGTTCGAAATTGTGGATGTGTCACCATCTAGCGACAAAATGGCAGTGAGATCATATAGGCATTCGCCCTAAGGGGTGATTGTACTTATCATTAAGAACAACTTTTACTATGGGATCAAACCTGAAATCACGAAACAAAATCTGCGGTTTCCTACATTTTGTCGAGCTATGCGACCATAAAAATGTAGGGATCAGCAAATTTTTTTTCGCGATTTCCGTCCATGAATTGTAGGCAAGCACTAAGGAGTTTTTTGAAATTCCACTCCTAATACGTAAAAATACGTCATTTTGTATGCTAAATTCATTTAAATCCGTAAGGGTTTCAGTAAAAAGAAATGAAACACGTATTACAGGATTTTACCCCAAAAGGGATAAAATATGGGACATTAAAAAGATGAAATGTGTCCAGCTATCCATTTATTTTGTAATATCTACAAAATTATATGCCATAGCTCCACCCAAAAAAAGTTTAAACGAGTGTGTCTAAATGATAATGTGAACTGAAAAATATATGTTTAAGTATTTAGTGTGGTTATCGTAGCGCGATTATATCTATATATTTCGATTATACATTTTGTTGCAACATGTTAATAAAACACATTAATTATTTAAACTAATGTTTTAGAACTCGTGGTTTGTGCTGTTTTTTTTTTTTATGTTCCTACATGCACCAATATTATATTTAAATATTGATTTTGAACTATTCGTGCAGTCATGTGGCGTGTCGTGCAAGCCGTCTTTGCGTAGAGAGAATATAACTTTTATATTTGTTATACCCTCAGGTACTGATCCGTCTACTCCGTGACATGTGCGCGCGTCACTCGGGACTCGAACCCCTGACCCCATGGATGATCGACCTGCTAGCTCACCACTGCATCATGAATAACCCGGCGCGACAGGCTCTGCCCATCAATGTGGCTTTCAGGTAACTATTTACTGTTATCAAGCGGTACTTTTTCAATTCATATTTACTTTCTGAGTTTTCCTGCATCAATGTCAGTAATGTCCAAGATACTGACATTACTGACACCGATGTAGGCAAACATCGTGAGGAACCACCTGGACTTCTCTATACTAATATTATAAAGAGGTAAAGTTTGTGAGGTTAGAGAGGGTAATCTTCGGAACTACTGACCCGATGCAGAAAATTCTTTAACTATAGTTGTAAAGAAATAATAGGCCCGTTTTGACATTTAACTTGAAACGATTTATTGTAAGATACGATTTACGACGCGATTGGCCATCGCGTCGTAACTAGTGAAGTAGCCATACGACTCCCACGATAAATCGATTCGAGTTAAATGTCAAAACGGGCCTATTATTTCAGTGTCAGGTTATACGTTGACTAAGATGTGATTCGCGTCCGTAACACATATGTATTTACAGAATTATAATCATTGGAATCATCGATACAACTCTGTAAGTTAGAATTTATCTCAAACGTCGGGATTTCATGCAATAGTCATTAAATATGGCAATTTGATGGCAGCCCTGGCGCTTCCCTCTTAATTTAAATTCTCTATGACGGTGGTGGTAAGCGCATCACTTGAGAACGTCTGGACCGATTGTTTTTTTTTAGGGTTCGTTGCAGTCCGAATAAGGGGGTTTTTAGGTAAAGAGAAACTGGAAAGTTGCCCAGATTTTTTTTTTTTTCTATGAATTATTGAAATTTGGACAGGACGTCTGTCGGGTAAGCTAGTTAATAAAATGTATGTATTTTATTTGTATTAATGTCCGTCAGACGCGCGCTTTCATTGCTGGCCGGCGGTCTGTTCCTGCCGGGTTGTGCCGGCTTGGCCGACCCGTGCGAGGCCGCGCACTCCCGCGCGCACACCGCTCTCGACCTCGCAGCGCAAGACCTCGCCGCTGCCACCGCACAGACGTAAGTAAAAAAAAAAAATTGCACCTCAGAAATCATACTTAGGATTCCGGTGGCGCTCCCCCAAATCCGGCTCGTCAGAGAAGCTGTTTTATGACATAAAAGTCATCCACTAATGCAAACTAGAAAGAAACAGTATCATTTCGCGTTGTCACAAGCAAATAACACACCAGGAGCAACCGCATGTAGTGTAACGAGAACGAGTCTGAGCATTATGTCATTCAATTCGCCGAGGCGAGAATTTGAGTGTGAATAAACGCATAAAAAAGGGAATGCTTCTAGGTCTGCGCAGTTAAAACGGCAAAACGCTACGGAATTTCTTTTGCTGTCAAGTTTTGAGTATGCGCTAGCATGCTCGCAAATCATCTCTTGCACGCTATTGGTGATTTAGTTAATTACCAATTTAACACTGAAGAATTCCTCGAGCAGTTTGCTACAATGTCTGCACTGATCTTAAATTCTTAATGAACCTCGTTGTTTGATATCGTAATTGTTACGTTACACCACTCATAAAACTAGATTGCTAGACGCATGTGAGCCTCGAAAAAATTATCCTTTTAAAAGCTTTTTTCAAGGCCAACGTTCGTCACGTTTTACAGATTCGTCTGTAGCTTAAGGTGGATCCGCAGTGGCCCGCAACGTTCAAATTTTCTTACGTTTTTGTAATTTACAAAAATTTACAGAATTATAATCATTAATACATCTCTCTAAATTAAATTTGTTCCTTAAGAACTTTCCCATAAGAGATTTGTTTTTACGGAACAAAACTAACTCAGAAAGATGTATTAATGGTTCTAATTCTGTAAATACATATTTGTCTTGTGGTTTGTGTGATGGTCGCGAATCATATTTTGATCAAGATACAACCTGACACTGACCTGCATGGCTAAAACGTAAGAAAATTTGAATTTCGCGGGCTACCACTGCGGATTCACCATAAGAAAGGTTGCCGAAGTTGTTCCCAGGGAACAACTTCGCTCTCGTACCCTCATTTAGCCATCGTACCCACGGGCGTTTTCAACTCACTGCTTAACGCCGAGAGTTGTAAATCTAACAGAGCTTTATTTTAAGGCGCTGGGATGCACTCTGTTGTATTCTCAATTCTCGGCTCGACACCGAGATTAGAAAATCAAGTGCACGAAAAAAAAATGTCTGTGCTGCCTGGGCTTGCTCCGTGAACGCTTGTCACAAACCACTTTTTTTATTCTCCACAGTTTGCTCCGGGTTGTAGCTCGGGGTGGTCATCGCTACGTGCTGGGCCTACAGGCCTTTGAAGGTGGCAAGGATATCTCAACTGAGATTACCGTGTGGGACGGCGTGGTGGTATCACCACTGGCCCCGGCCTATCTGGAGACACCGGAACCTATGGATACTGATGATAAAGGTATTTTTGTTTATTTTATTTATATTGTTGAGTATGAGTTTGGATTTGTGTCCAGTTAAAGTATCGGGCTTCTCCCCCTAATGTATTAGGGGCAAAAGTTCCATGTATGGAGCTTAAGGGGGATGCGCTAAGGTAGCCCGCGAAATTCAATTTTTTTTTTTTTGCAATTTGCAGGTCAGTAACAGGTTGTATGTTGATCTAAATTCGCGGCCGTCACAAATATGGCTTTACAGAATTATAATAATTAGAATCGGCAATACAACTAACTCCCTTCGAAAAATCCAATTGAATGACAATAATAATAATTAGAATCGGCAATAAACCTAACTCTCTTCGAAATATCCAATTGAATGACTATTTGTGAAATAATCATTCAGTAGGCTTTTATGAACTTAGAGCGTTGTAATGCTGATTCTTATGATTATACTTCTGTAAAGCCAGTTTTGTTACGGCCTCGAATCATATTTAAATCAACATACAACTTGTTACTGACCTGCAAATTGCAAAAAGTTAAGAAAATTTGAATTTCACGGGCTACCTTAGCGCATCCCCCTGGCCAAATTTAGGCGTACTTATCACTCTGCTGGATGGCCCAGTGGTAACAGCTCCAACTTACGAATTGTAGGTCGTGGGTTCAAACCCAAGCAGGCGCTTTACTTTGTGTAAATAATGTCATCACCACTGCTCTCAAAACGGTGAAGGAAAATATCATAAGGAAACCGGCATGTCCTAGAAGCAAAAATTCGAAGACATTTGTGACATCTACCAACCCGCACTGGGCCCGCGTGGTGAATTGCGGCCCAGTCCCTCTCGAAGAAGGGCTGTGTCCCAGCAGTGGGAACATGCCTAACCCTTCAGTGAATACAAGCGTGAATAAACATATTATTATTTTTCTTAATACTGCAGCTATCAAGTTTACCAAAGCATTGTGAATGCCAGTCAAATGTAAAATGTCTCTTGTGCGTCTGATATACCACCGGCGCCCTTCAAACAGGAGCCCAGCTATTTTGCTTCTGTTATAGGTACGGTGTCTATAAAATTATAAGACCAGCTTAAGGTGAATCCGCAGGTGTAGTTCGCGAAATTCAAATTTTCTTACGTTTTATGCAATTTGCAGGTCAGTGTCAGGTTGTATCTGGATCACAATATGATACGCGACTTTAAGTTGGATTTGTTCCCTAATGTCATAATTGCATGAAAAAGTCGTTCAATCTTAGAGAGATGTAATTAATAATTTTAATTCTGTAAATACTTCCGACATTGACCTGGTAATAGCACAAAACGTAAGAAAATTTGAATTTCGCGGGCTACAGCAGCGGATCTGATTAGTTTTTAAAAGTTATTTAAGGGGGATGCGCTAAGATAGCCCGCGAATTTCAAATTTTATTACGTTTTTTTCAATTTGCAGGTCTGTGTCAGGTTGTATGTTGATCTAAATATTATATGATTCGCGGCCGTAACAAATATGGCTTTATAGGATTATTATCATTAGAATCGGCAATACAATTAACTGGCTTTGTAAAATCCTATAGTAGGATAGTAGGAAAAACGTAATAAAATTTGAATTTCGCAGGCTACCTTAGCGCACCCCCTTAAGTATTTTTCTGCCATCCAATTGATGGTAATTTGATGTGTAACTAATGTTTTTTTAAATTACTTTTTCTTTTGTTTCAGATGATGACGGTGATGGAGTTGCAGCTTAGATTAATTAATAATTTTTTTTGTCAGTTTCACGTGAAAGAATCAAAAAATAAATAAACGCAATAAAAGTATAAAATAATTAAACTAAAACTTGCTTTTTATTGAACCACTAGCTGTTGATTTCTCTTGCATCTTAAACTAATCCTTTAACAAAGCCAGATCGGAAAGCCAATTCCCGTAATAAAACGTTCAGAATCTAGATCACATCTCGGCGACTAACATACATTTCAAAAATATGGAAAATTGGAGGTATTATTGACAGATTAGATTGCGAACATTCTTAATAAAACGGGTAATTGCCCCACTGTTGCAGACTTGCATATACAGGGCGTCCCACGGATATGCCACATGGAGGGAAAGTACCTTGAATATTGTAGATTGAACATTTTACTGAAAGAAAACATAATTTGAATTTAAAAAACAATTTAAACTGCATTCATAGATATTTAAATAACTACATGGTTGAACCGGAAATCGAACCCGTTACACGAGAAAAATAATCAGCCTGTAGCTTTATCATAGCGATCGAAAGGCTTCATCATAAGGATTATTTTTTGCTAAATAACATAGTGTCACAAATAAAAGGAAGACCATGAATTTTAACATTATTAATACAAAATTAATTAATTTATCAAATGCTCAAAATGTATATCCTTACGGCAATGTCAGCTTTTCATTTTTCTGAACAAAATTTCACATCAAATGTTAAAATTCATGGTCTTCCTTTTATTTGTGATACTATGTTATTTAGCAAAAAATAATCCTTATGATGAAGCCTTTCGATCGGTATGATAAAGCTACAGGCTGATTATTTTTCTCGTGTAACGGGTTAGATTTCCGGTTCAAACATGTAATTATTTAAATATCTATGAATGCAGCTTAAATTGTTTTTAAAAATCAAATAATGTATTCTTTCAGTAAAATGTTCCATCTACAATATTCAAGGTACTTTCCCTCCATGTGGCATATCCGTGGGACGCCCTGTATATGTAACTATATAACAATAAGAATATCTTACAAGCTCTTCACCCGCGTTTAATTTCTTGTTCCTTGTCCCGCCGCGCCGCGCGCCGTGTCGCATCGCATGCCCCGCTATTAGTTCGTTTTCGAATTTCGCTTAACGTACTTGCCAATAGTAGACCGCCGTGAAACCATAGCAGCGAAACCGCAGTAGTTCAATTCAACTGACTCAGTCACAGACTCGGTCTCAGTCAGTAACTGATTCAGTTGAACTACTGCGGTTTCAATATTATAGTTTCGTGGCGCAGGTGTGCTACCGGCGAAGGCAAAGCGTCAGGGTAGCCCACGAAATTAAAATTTTCAAAAAGTTAATTATTTCTTAACTTAAAAAATATGATTCGCGGCCGTAACAAATATTGCTTTACAGAATTATAATCATTAGAAACAGCAATACAACATATTTGTTACGGCCTCGAATTATATTTTAATCATCATACAACCTGACACAGACCTGCAAATTGCAAAACTTAAGAACATTTGAATTTCGCGGGTTATCTTAGCGCATCCCCCTTAAATAGCTCATAACTGTCTCAAGTATTGGACTATCAAAGGCAAAAAATATTTTTCAAATCCGACTGGTGGTCAGACAGACACACGAGTGATCCTATAAGGGTTCCGTTTTTTCCTTTTGAGGTACGGGACCCTAAAAACAAACAATCACTTCAGCTTCATTATTAAAAAACCGGCCAAGTGTGAGTCGGACTCGCGTACGAAGGGTTCCGTACCATTACCTTTTTTTGCATGGGAGCCCCCCTCAAATATTTGTTTTATTTTAAATTAATTATTTATTTTTAAAGTGAATATTAACTAAATATTCTGTGAATATTTCAAGCGTCTACAAGTTTTGCAAACTGTACCATGTGGCATAACTAGACAAATGAAAGGGCTTGTAAGCATTTCAGATATAATTTTAAAATAAATACTTTTAAAATTATTTGAGAAAATAGATGAAATTTGACCACCCCCTTATGTCCGAAACTACTGAATCTAATTTATTTTTTAATACAGAAAGTAGTTCTTTACTTATATATTACAGGAAAACTTATATGAAGTCGATGGTCTTCTTACATTTGCAGTTGGAATGTATGTGGGAACTTGTTTTTCAACTACAATTTGTTCTTGGGATGAATTCATCCCAAATACGGATCCCTTCATTGTGCGACAAGCACCTGGCCGGTTCATTAGTATGGACTACCTCTTCGCCCGCGACTTCATTCGCGTGGATTTCAAACTTTTTATGGAAATTTATAATTACTATAAAAGGATGTCTTCAATTATACTCTGAATAATATTACCAAACACTATTTTTGGTTTCACGCGAAAATCGTCACTCACAAAACCGTCACCGCGATGACGTAGCCGCGATCAGCCCGCGGTCCCCTACACGGTTCGTACAATTCCTCAACATCCTCAATAAACTTGTGGACATCAGGTTCTAGCAACTGGATCTCGCGGTATTCGCGAGCATCCCTAGTTGGAACATCAACCACAGTTGGACATAAATCGCAACCTACCTTGAGTAGTCTCGAATGTAGCTAAGATGCCTCTACGCATCTCTATGTGTAAAGGCATGCTTCTGCTTCAGCTAAAACAAGCAAGTTAAATGTAACCCTGGGTGCCAGAGTTCATCGAAAACACTCTTTCCCTTAGTTGTTATGCTGCATAGTTTTTAGTTAAGTGTTTTTGTACAATTGAAGATAATAAAAGAACTTAAAAAAAAAAAAATTGGAGATAGTGTAATTTTCAATTTAGCTTCCTCATACACCGCCCGGTGTATATAAGAGCCCTTATTTAACACGCGAACACTTCACTACGCTGAGAAACCGTGTGCTCCTCTGCAAACATTTCTTTGTGCGCGGGTTTAACGGTGCCGTACATCGCACTTTGATGTTGGTTGGCATCGTTCCAGACTGTACGCTGTTCATGTCTCCCTGCCTAGTGGCAGGACGTGGCTGCGTGGCCAGTCCTTCAACACCTGCACCGCGTCAATAAACGCCATCAACTTCGACTTTTCTCGTATCGCCGTCGAAGCGGGCCGAACGCGTACTGAAAATCCCTCCTCCATGTGGGGGATTGGCTCTTAAGCTCGTTGTGGCGCACTCATCGGCACGGACGACCGCGCGAAGGACGAAGAAACGTCTCTATTAGCTTTCTATTCGCCTCCGCCTGAGGCCTGGTCAAGGCAATGAATACTGATCTAGTTGACGACTTGCGACGGTCCGTGCACGGCCTCGTCGTCCGTGATGCTCTGCTGCGCTTGTAAGCGCCGCATCAACGCAGTGAGGCGCTTCGATGACCAGCCCGTAGTCTATCCAAAGACCCTTGCTGTTATTGCCCTGGAGAAATATAAGAATAAATTCATTAAGAAGAACTAAGAGTTAAGGGCCACTTGCTTCACAAATGTACGCATATTTAAAGCATCATTCTGTCTTTGTCATCTTCAAACGATTGGCAGAAACAGAACGATATTTAAATTTATTTGGCGCTAATTGTGTTCAGTTAGTCAGTACACAACATGCGTTGTGAGTCTTACATTGGTGGCGCTTCGTAAATTCTTTGAAACGGTTTGGATTTTGGAGGGGTGGGCCATGTTATCGTAGTTTATCTATGCATCAATTTAGCTATGCGACCTGTTTAATGCGTCATGGCCGTTTGTATAAGTTACTAGCTGACCCGACAGACGTCCTGTACGAAGGGTGAGTTCATACAAAAATCTCATAGATAAAAGGAAACGAAATTTTTCGGGAAACTGTTAATTTTTTTATTTCCTTTAGAACCTTATTCAGACTATTACGAACATTTTAAAACAAAAAATAGCCAAATCGATCGAGCCGTACTCAAGATGCGTACAGCATTTCATTTTTATTGATATAGATGGAAAATAAAGATACCACAATACGTTGTGGGCTGTTTTATTCACTCAATGAGCGTTTCCTTTCTTTTAGGTAGTGTTCACATTTATCGACGCAGAATCGGCTTGAGCAGGACAGAAAGAGCTTTATGTCCATGCAATAAAAGTGGAAAAGACGTAAATTGCCTCGTTTCGGTTCGGACGACGCGACTCGACACCGCGTTGAACTTAATTGATTTGATTTGAACTTAAACTTATTTGATTCTAATGATTATAATTCTGTAAAGCCATATTTGTTATGGCCGCGTATCATATTTAGATCAACATACAACCTGTTAGTGACCTGCAAATTGCAAAAAACGTAATAAAAATTTGTATTTCGCGGGCTACCTTTGCGCATCTCCCTTAATGCGACCAGTTTGGCCCTACCTGACTGATGGAGATACCTGATCAACGAAGCCTATTCCGCGTCGATAAGTGCGGACACTCCCTTTAGTCTACCATATATTATGCATTATTATCAGGTGCGTAGAACTCAAAATTCACAATCACAATCGGCGTGCGTGTATGACCAGACATGAACGTAAACGAAGCAAAAGGAGTATGTAAGGAGCGTAGCAGGTGGCGTTCTATAGTTTCTGCCTACCTCCATTGGAAGAAGGCGTGAGTTTATGTATATTATCAAGTCGGTGTTCCTAAGTTTGTCAGCGACGGAGATGTGGCCGGTGCCATCAGCTAGCTTGAGCAGCGACCGGCAGCCAGTGCTGGCGGGACAGTGCTGCACTGGCATGGTCGTATCGAACTGTTGTGTTCGTCTTTATAACCGCGTCGTGGCTTACTGGAAGAATAGTTTAATTTGTATTTAATTATTATTGATATGATTTGTGAATAAACTGTGATTCTTTAACCTGGCATTTATGATTTTGTTAGGAACTTTCAATGAAATAAGCATTGTTTAGAATTTTCAATGAAATAAGCATCTTTACGTGTTTTTCTCGCGGGATTTATACTGTTGTTTGTTGGTATGGGTAAGTTGTTGGGTGGCCATAAAATATATAGGCGTATGTGATTAATACCTGTAATTTGTCTATATTTAATTTATAAAAATAGTTAGAAAAAATAACGGTAGTCATTATGTTGAAATGACGGAATTTGTGGTTTTATATTTAAATGGTAATTAGATACATTTTATTGTTGTATAAATAGGAATTTTGGAGTAAATAGAATAATTATGTTAAAAAAAATATGAGGGTTGGTTTTTTAATAGATTTAGATTTTTATTTGAAGTACAGATATTCTATTTCACGAAGTCCGTTCGGCTTTGATTGTAGTAGTGACGTATCCCGACAAGCGCGCTTGTGTGTGTAAAAGTAGGTAACGTTAGCAAAAAAATCGGATATATATTCAAGTCGAGATTTAATAATCTAAATAAAATTTTGGTTTTAAAAGTATATACATTTTGTAAATAAATTAGATTAGGTTGCAATAAATACAAAAATATTAAGAATATGTAGGCATTTAATTAAGCATTGGTGTTACAGAATGGAAACGAAACAAGTAGGACTATTCAGTATTTTCAATCACTATCAGATAAATTTTCGATTTCCGATTCCGTTTTGCTGTCGTCAGAATCATCTTGTACATTGATTATAAATTCAAAATCGAGATCAAAATATTTCAAGTAGTCTTTTTCAATTTTTTCAACATGAGCACAAGTTTTTTGCCACGTTTCACTGCTAACTTGGCCCAAACTTTCATTGATCAGTCTTTCCGTATTCGTCATGTTTTGCTCGATATTTTTAGATGCGACATAATTTTTAACGATCCCCCAAATATTTTCAATCGCATTTAATTCTGGGTAAGACATCAAAACCCTTGCTTTTTATAAAATCGTCAATCTTGTAGATTACGTGTTGGGCTTTGTACTTCTTTATTGTATCGTACAATTCCAATTTAAGAAGAGATTCATCAAATGCTATACCCTTATCCCTGAGCCATTGCTGCATATCGGCTTTCTTTGTAGATTGCGTCGGTAGTCGTTAATTATCTATATCCACTTTATTATCTCGCTTTCTCCTTTTCTTCATAGGTGAAGTGAATTTTGATGAAGTGGATGGGAATTCCTTCTCTTCTTTTAATATTCTTTGAACTGTTTTTTGGCTCACACCCGTAGCTTCAGCTGTACGGCGTGTAATGTCTCGTAAATGAGACAAATAACAGTTGAGTTCCATTAATGATTTTGTAAATTCATATTCTTCTCGCAGAAAATGATAAACACTAGCTATCATGTTTCGACCCTAAAACAAAATGTAATCAAAATAATTAAGTAATATAAACATTTTATAACACAAAAAAACATTCATTTTATAAATACTTCTATTGCTATATTAAGTATCTTTGTATAACATTTTAATTGAAAACGTATAAATAAATATTACCTCACTATGGACAACTCTTCTTCGTTTTGTTGCCATGCTGACCTTACTCCGTGAAACAATTTGGCGCGAACTAAAAACCACTACTGATCCGGACCGTGTCCCGATCGACACTGAGCGCTCTCGAGGTTACGCACACAAAAACAATGTGCATGTGCACGCTTGACAACATTCATAGCCAAACGGACTTCGTGACATAGAACATCTGTACCTATAAATGTGATGCTTTGACATATTCTGTTTATATAATTATCTTACTAAGGTATATTTGCAATTTAAAAGTGTTTAAATGTTCTTTTGAATAGGAATTGTAGGGGATTGAGAGGTAAGTAGATCTAAGAAAGGATTATTTAATTCTGTATACATTTTTTTATTACATAATCATTTATTGTAGGTATTATTTTAAATAATTTGATATTTTTTAACTACATTTATGAGTATAAAAGACGTTACACATAGATTTTAACAAAACACAATTTTTATGATCCTTTCTATACTTAATTCTGGTTATTACATATTTTTATAAACGCTAAGTAAGATCAGACGCAACTAGACCAGGGGGCCGATCGAGCTAATTTTGAATGTTAATACTAAAACTAAACCACAACCAAAAACGTTACGTTAGACACATTTCGTATCGCGCTAATCATTTCAACGGCAACGATTTAGCTTTACTTTGGAAGTTACGTTGGAGGAACGATCGATCGAACTTTCAGTATTGGGTAACGTCAATGATTTTGTCGCTCAGAAAAAATAGCGCAATATCGTTTCTTACGTCAGCTAAACCGAAACTAAACCAAAACCAAAAACGTTCCGTTCGAATGTTAATTACGTGGAGAAATAGCGCGATCGGCCCCAAGGTGTGTATGACCAGATGTGTAGGCGAAGCAAAAGGAGTATGTGAGGAGCGTAGCAGGTAGCGTTTTATAGTTTCTGCCTACCCCCATGGGAAGAAGGCGTGAGTTTATATATGTTTGTTAAGCAAGAAATAATGGTTTCTTGGTCTGATGTGACCGGTTTAATTTGTCGCGTTATCATCGGCAGGGGTTATCATCAGTGCCGCTTACTTCACGCCACCCGGTCTACCTCCGCCAGGTGAGACCTCCGGTTCCCTGGAAGAGGCCCGGCGGTAGACGACCAGCGACAGAGGTGCCAACTTAAGGCGCTCCTCGCTGAGGATGTGGACCCCCGTCTGCAGACGCTTCCAGCACCCTCATAGACCTGATGGCATCCTGGGTCAAGCTTTAACATAACGCTTTCTATTTATACTCTACTGTAGAATAGAAATCGCTTGTCTACCTTTCTCGGTAGGAAACTGTCAACTGTCTACACGGAAACGTCTTTTATCTACTCTTCCATCAACAAAACAATTCTCGTGCTAAGCCTGCAAGTCAAGTCAGTCGCGCGGACCAACTAAAAAACCATTATGTCTTGCTTTGTAGCCCAATCGACGTCGTATATCATACTAGCTGTTACCCCTGACTTCTTCCGTAATCCAGGTAGAAAAGTCGCCTATGTCCTTCTCCAAGTCATGGTCCACCCATATGGCAAATTTCATCAATTGGCAAATCCATTCAGCCGTTTCAGAGTGAACACATAACAAAGAAGCAAACTCACTCTCGCATTTATAATATTAATTAGAATGTATACTTATCAACAATCTTTCAATAACTAATGTCATGTATAGATACACTTATCACATTAACAAAAGCAGTAATCTTCTCTAACTAATAGATAATACTAACTTTTACCCGCGACTTCACGCAAGTGAATGTCAGAAATTATCCCACGGAAATGTACTATCAGTATCCTATGTATTAAATAAGTTGTTAGGTTATTACTCCGATATTATGCACAACTTGTCATAATATTAAAAAACCTCGAGTTAGATAAAAATCTTTAGAGACCTACAATATCCTTCTATTCAGCACCTGATTCATACGTTTACTTTTTACGAGAATTACGCGGACGAAGGAATGCAGAAAACTAATATTTTTATATAATATACATAAAAAAAAAACATTACACACACTACCGTTTGACTTAAATACATACAATATTTAATATATTGTATACTCTACGTCATCTAGAACTATTTAATTTACGCCGCCTTTAATATTACGGCACGTCGATTTAATAATAAATTTGTATCCATCCATACTAATACCTATTCAATCTGCCTACCCTTTTCCCAACTATGTTGGAGTCGGCTTCCAGTCTAACCGGATGAAGCTATAAGTACCAGTATTTGACGTATAAATTCGAAAATAACTGTCTGTCTGTTACATTTCCAGGTCTTAACGGCTAAACAAATTTCGACGAAATTTTACACACAGACCATAACTTAGTTTAAGACACAATTTTTTTTATTTTATTCTGATAGCAAGTTCCCGTGGGATAGTTTCGAACCTCCACGGGGGCAAAGCTGCACGAATAAGCTAATAATACCTCATTATTAGGAATCTCTAATCTACCTGGATGAACTGGCGTAATAATGTACCATGAACATAATAGTCTCCAGGAGCTGGCATCGTAGAGTTCAACGTCAGCAGTCAAGAAGACAACATCGGTAGAAATGTCAAGGAGTTGGGGGTCGGACATCGCCGCCGCCACATGTCCGGATTCCACTCCCACCTGTAAAGTAAACAGTTTCAAGTTAATAAAGTTTATCTAAGACAGAGATGGGGAAACTACGACCCGCTGGCCATCTCCGCTCCGCGACCATCAAACAAAAATCAAGTGAAGTTTTCGTATTGCTAGAAATTTAATTCTCATTAGCAGTGCGTGGCTCGCATAAACCAGTTCCACATGCCACATGTCCCCACAAAGACCAGCGCTCCTTCTACTTCGCAGCTAACGTTAAAAGTTTAATTTAATTGCAATTTATTTCTTACTAGCTGCGCCCCGCAGTTTCACCCGCGTAGGTCTCGATCCCGTGGGAATATCAGGATAAAAGTAGCCTGTCTTAATCCAGGATGTCAGCTACCTCCATACAAAATTTTATCAAAATTGGTCCAGCAGTTTGAGCGTGAAGAAGTAACAAACATACACACACACACACACTCACAAACTTTCGCCTTTATAATATTCGTGTGATGTGATTTCAATAGTTATTTTGTAATATTGCACAATAAATAGTGTTTCAGAAAATTCATATCAATATTTTTATTTCAGTACTTCGTTATAAAATACTGGCACGCGAAGGAAAGTAACCCCATCCCTGATCTAGGACATCACTGACATCGGTGATGGAGCAAACATCGTGAGGAAACCTGGACTTGTAGTTAACTAGCTGCGCCCCGCGGTTTCACCCGGATAGGTCACGATCCCGTGGGAATATCGTGGATAAAAATTATCCTAGATCATGCTGGTCTACCCACGTGCCAAATTTCTCTCCTCTGCCAAACTCTGTTCAGACGTTTTAACGTAAAACCGTAACAAATAAACATAGTTTTGCATTTATAATATTAGTTAGGATACTAGCGACCCACCCACCCGTCTTCGCACTGGTGCAATTTACACGTGAAGACGGTATTCTGTTCACGACACGTTGTGAACAAGTTGGCAGAGATTACTACACACACAAAATTTAGTTAGGATGTCTAATGTACACACGGCAACACATAAATCTATACAATGTATATGGTGATCTCGCATTGTATAGGATTTCCGTACAATGAGAAGTCAGCGTATACTGGAAATGTAATAGCTTGATGTGTAGCCGTGTGTACACTATCCTGACAAACAAAAGAATGATATTTAAATATTTTATTTATGTATATTATAAATATATCACACACCCACACACACCTCCCCTTCCTTGTCTTTTTTTTACATCTATCCCAACATTATCATCTGTTAGTAGATGTTTGTATATCTGGCACTTGTCTGGGTAGTTTGGAGGTCTGGAGACCTATAGCACAGGTATTCCTAGTACAGGCTCCAGTCTCCACGACGTCAATATATTTTTGTATACACAATTATGTCTTGTACTAATTTTTCATTAAGTGGTGGAGAAAATATACGTTTTATTATTACTAGATGGCGTAGAGAATTCATATTAAAGATGTATACGTCAAACGCATGGTAGTGTGTGTAATGTTTTTTATTAATTTAATTTATTTCTAATGCATATTAAAGAAATATTAAGTTATTTAGTTGATACTAACACTATGGACTCATTGTTGATACTAACACTATGGACTCATTGTCTGAAATAAAGAATTTGAGTTTGAATTAATGTTTATTTTTATTTTAATAAGTTTAAATTGTTTTTAGTATTAGATATTCCGCTTTTATATTTAATTAGTAGCATAGTTTGGGTCAGATCTGAATGGATTAGCAACGACCCTTCATTGAGTACTTACTTTTTATGAGTCAGTATCTGGGCTCATAAATAGGTAGTAATGCTAATGAAAGAGTGCACAATTCATGTGTCTACTAAAACAAGCCGTAATGAAGCAATCACGACTTTATGGACGCTATCACAAAATCTGACAAAAATTTGCATTTTGCGGCAAAATTTAACTAAACCAAATGTAACTAATAATTGCCACAGATAGATTACTCTTTCATCTCCATTGGTAGCAATTTTTTATTCGAAAATGTTGGTATATAATATTGTAAAAAATAATTTCCGTTTCTTCACACAAAATTGACGATATCGTGTTGAGTTTAGGAACATTTTTCTTCAATATAATAACATAAATTTAGTTATTAAAATATTTTATGTAAGCAGACATGTTCATCTCAAAAAGGTAGTAAAAATAACTTTCAAAATGTTACAAATAGTCTCAGAAAATAATGTTGAAAAACCTATTTTTTTTTAAACACTGTCGGTTATGTTTTTTTTCCTATTATTTAACAAACCGTATCAAGAAGTTTTAAAATCACACACTGGGCTTCAGCTATCCGTGTGATAAAATCAAAATATTATTTTATGATTATACAATATCTTCAATAAGTAAATGAACGGCAAAATAAGCTATATTTTCGAGAGCGCAAAAGCTGAGACTGACACGAATGGTTTATCACCACGAAAACTGTACTTTTATAGTTACACAGACTTAATGTTTCATTTATTTCTAGCTTTCTCACAATTCGATAAGAAATTGACGAAAAACGTTTTTTTTTTTGTGATAGCACCCTTAATGTATGGGTTAATGAAAATAAACAAAGTTTTATTCGTCAGACATGTTTCAAATCTACTTTTTAGGGTTGAAAAATCGGATTGTAAAACCGAATGATATATCTTTCTGCACTCCTCCTCCGTATAAACTTTAACTACTTATACCAAATTTCATATTCCTTCATCAGCGAAATTTTCGTGAAAAGGGGTACAAAGTTTTCGCTTCACGTATTAATTATAAACATTTTAATCGTCTTACAACGGCCGCCCACTTCATGTATCCAATTTGTTTTTTATTAACATTTGAATAATTAAAAAATAATATTATTCATTATGACGCATGACGTAGTTTGAAACACCCTGTTACGAGCGCGGTGCAAGCCTTGCGTTCCAAGGGCGGCGCGGAATGGAGCGCAAGGCTCGCACCGCGCTCATAACAAACTACATCATGCGTCATAACGAATAAAATTAAAAAATTAAATATTAAAATGTTTATAAATATTTATTTTTACTTTTATGAATGATTAGTAGTCATTGGATCAGGGACCATTTTGGTTCCCCATTGAAAGGGTTTTCGATAGGGTTTTTCTAAGCGGTTAAACAAAAACCCATACGATATGGGTAACCCTTTTGAACGGCTTAAATTAAATTTTGGTTACCCGTTGAAAGGGTTTCCGATAAGAACCCATACAGTATGGGTTACCCTTTTGAACGGCTTACTTTAAGCTATTCAAAATTACCCACACCGTATGGGTTTTTGATTAACTGCTTAGAAAAACCCTATCGAAAACCCGTTCCAATGAAAGGGTTTTCTATAGGGTTTTTCTAAAATGGTAACCAAAATGGTCCCTGGGTAGAATAGAGATAGAATTGGTCATGGTACTCGTGCTGGGCGGATATCGAAATAACATAATATTACGATGTTTTCATGTCACTGGGTTTCAAGTAGGTATAGAACCCATTGAATGGGTTATCATGTAACCCTCTCACTGGGGTTCAAGTATAAAACCCATTCAATGGGTTACCATGTAACCCTTTCATTGAGTTTCTAGTATAAAACCCATTCAATGGGTTACATCATGATAAAGGTAACCCATTCAATGGGTTACATCACGATAAAGGTAACCCATTCAATGGGTTACATCACGATAAAGGTAACCCATTCAATGGGTTACCCCTTCGAAAGGCCTTCTTTAACCGGTGTTGTACGGTCCCTGCATTAGATACATGAAGTGGGCTGCCGTTGTAAGATGATTAAAATGCCACGGTGTATAGATTATTTATTTAATCATTTAAATGCAATTGCCTTGTGACTGCTTCGTTGGTCTGGTGGTCGCAAGGGTTCGATTCTCAGGTCAGACAAATGTTATTGGGTTTTCCATTTGGAATTTCGCAGTAGCAGGCTCGGGTGAGCCTATTGCCAACAACATGGGACTTAAGCCCTGTTACATGGGACTTAAACATAACTGGCGAAATGTGGGTGTACTACAGGGGCACCTCTGCCTAACCCTTCGCCGAATACAAGCGTGATCTTATATTAGTAATTTACCTTCTTAGAATCAACAGCAGCTGTGAAGCCTTGGTGTGCACTTGCCGTCGCATCTCAAGCAGTACGGACGAGGATCATGTAGTCCAGGTGCCATACCTACTCCGAGAGCGTTGCGTTTGCCTTGATGCCATTGAAGTGTCGCGGTCTCCCTGGAAAACACATAACATAATTATTGGTATTTGTTTAGTTTGTTAATTTTGTGTAAGTATTATTTATTTTTCTTATTGTAAATATGTATGATATTTAAAAATTAAATTCCGTTGGTTGGTTATCAATTTTCGCCGAATGAAAAGGCAAAAACCGGCCAAGTTTGAGTCGGTCTCGCACACGAAGGATTCAGTACACCGTACAATATTTATCAAAATACGCCGATATAAAAATAAAAACACGTTTCTTGTATGTTGTGTTTATGGGGAACCCCATAAACTAACTTTATTTTATTTTTATTACCTTTTATATAGCGACAACAGAAATACACAATCTGTGAAAATTTCAACAGTCTACGTATTACGGTTTATGAGATACAGCCCGCTGACAGACAGACGGACGGACAACGGAGGCTTAGTAATAGGGTTCCGTTTAGCACCCTTCGGGTACGGAAGCCTAAAAATAAACAAATAATTAAGCGTCGGTTATCGGCTTAAAAGCAACTTTTTTCCAAAGAATGCATACTGCATCATTCCAACATTTCCAACTTACCAGCAAAACTAGCGACGACACCTTTTGGGTCGCAGTGGCACTCCTCACAGGCAGGACAGTTGTAGTACTGCTCTTTGCACTTGTCGCACGTGGTGCCATCCAAGTACGGCTTGTAGTGATATTGGTCGCTTACGTCACACTCGAGCCGGACACATCGCAGTTGCACCCCACAGCTGTTCAATAAACCTGCTTGAAATGTTGAGATACATCAAAATATAGTCGTTATGAGTATGGCGAAATGAGGTTAGATAGGTTTTCACAAATATCGTAGTAAACATTGGTTACGATGACACGGGATAATTAATATGAAGACCTCTGACACCGAATCAAAGTAAGTAAAATGGGAACACGCACACTTCATTACACGCTTATTTTCTATATCGGTTTAAAGACATTTTTTTTTTTTTTTTTTAAACGTCGCCCCACACTAGGAATTACTCCTGTATCGTGGGTGCGTTTACAAACATTTAAACTCACATACACAAACAGCCAGACCCGGAACAACTACTTGTAGGTCATACAAATATTTGTTCCGTGCGGGAATCGAACCCGCGACACGTAGCGCAGAAGTCCATCGCTTAACCGCTGCGCCACCCGTGCCTTCATTTATTTCTCAAAGAACGTATTACAGTTGTTTGTTTTTTTTTGTTCACTTAAAGAGAAACTTAACTAAATTAGCAATAGGTTACATTAAGACGTTCACGCCATCTAAGAAACAGAACATCATACTTTAATTTATAAAAGCTATCAAGTACCTATGTACTTAAAGTCTAAATAAAATACAGAACAGTTCAAGCTAAGCTTATTTCTTGTGTCTAATATAAAACACTTAACTTATGTGATTAATACAGGCCCTTAGGCCGGGGGTGTTCCTTAGGCCTTTTTAGGGTTCCGTACGCAAAGAGTATAAGGAAAAAAACCGGCCAAGTGCTAGTCGGACTCGCGCACGAACGGATCCGTACCATTATCTATAGAAATGGTAAAAAAATCACGTTTGTTGCATGGGAGCCCCCCTTAAATATTCGTTTTATTATTTATTTTTAAAGTGAATATATAACTAAATATTCTGCGAATATTTCAAGCGTCTACCTGTTGCCGTTGTCAATATCGAGCAAAAAAATGACGTTTGTTGTACGGGAGCCCCTTAAATATATATTTTTGTCTGTTTTTTTAGTATTTGTTGTTATAGCGGCAACAGAAATACATCTTCTGTGAAAATTTTAACTGTCTAACTATCACGGTTCATGAGATACAGCCTGGTGACAGACAGACAGACAGATAGACAGACAGACGGCGGAGCCTTAGTAATAGGGTTCCCGTTTTACCCTTTGGGTACGGAACCCTAAAAACGGGACCCTATTACTAAGACTCCGCTGTCAGTCTGTCACCAGGCTGTATCTCATGAACCGTGATAGTTAGACAGTTGGAATTTTCACTAATGATGTATTTCTGTTGTCTCTATAACAACAAATACAGAATAAAACAAATATTTAAGGGGGCTCCCATACAACAAACGTAATTTTTGAGGCGTTTTTATAGAAAATGGTACGCTAACCTAACCTAACCCTTCGTGCGCGAGTCCGACTCGCACTTGACCGATTTAAAAAAAAATGTAGTTATGCTTGTACACTGTCAGTTTTTTTTTAAATCAATTTAAAGCAGGGCCACGATGAACTGCGTTCTAGAGTCAAGGATGTTGGGATGTTTGAGCAAGTTCATTCATCATGAAAATTGTAAATCTCTGAAGCATGAGAGAAACAGCGCTAAAACAACACTTTTGTGAACCACTCATCCCCCCTCACTGCTAAGTACAGGCCTCCTTCGTTTTGTGCCATGCTTCCCTGGTCTGTGCGAGTCTTACCTTCGATTTTCTGAATGTCAGCCTCCTTTCTTATTTCAGTTTATATGAGATCCGACGCAGCACGATTTGTCTATTATAGCTGATTGGC
The DNA here is from genome assembly GCA_963921375.1 of Tiliacea citrago. NCBI lineage: Eukaryota > Metazoa > Arthropoda > Insecta > Lepidoptera > Noctuidae > Tiliacea > Tiliacea citrago. Next base: position 28,881,063 of record OY992780.1, read on the forward strand.
TTCTGCCTGCAACTTAAAATAAAAATAAGTTGGCTGGTTTATTGAAATGTGTGCTTTGAATAAATACCTACATACATTTTGTTGTACAGATATTTAGTTATTCGTGCCCAGGAACAGGTAGCGGTAGTGGTTTCTATTGTTTCAAAATATCTTTTGTCACACAACTAAATATGATATGATTTTTCAAATCAATAATTTGTAACTATATAAAGTTCAATAAATAAATCCTGGGATTTAAACGGCATTATAATTGTGGGATGTTAGAGGAGGTATTATCCACCCTAAGTTACTTCCTTCCTCGAAGGTTAGGTAAATAAGCTGTACCTATTCCGATCTCTGATTATGAGTGATGTTTTGTTTTGTAAACTAGTACAAAACAAAACATCACTCATAATCAGAGATCGGGAATCCAAAGTTTGTCTTAAAAACTGAGACTGCTCAGTATACCAACACTATCAGCGAGTAACTTTTTGATCTTAGTAAACCTATAATTTATGTGGTCTGAACTACAAGAGGAAGAGACACAGAGGTAAAGATGTTTGTTTGTAAGAGGTATACCTAAATAAATAAATAAGTCAGTAATAATGGTTGGAAGTAAAAATCCTACACTGATAGAAATCTACAGTATTACCAAGACCCTTAGGATATTATGTTTTAGTACCCTTACTACATATTTAATTTTTATAAATTTAATGTTTGGGAAAATAAATGGTTACAAATTACAATATTACACAAAATTTGAGCTATGAGTGAGTAAATTAATGTATAACATTTTCCACATACTTATTTTAAAAATAAGTTATAAAAGTAAAGCAATGTGCACTTACAATTGGATAGATACTATTAAATTAAAACATATAGGTACCAACTATCGTCACCAACAGCTAGTAGCACTTACCAGGCCATCAACCGGCGTACACTGTTGTCCATCAGTTCCGTTCAGGTTACAGGTGCAAGGCTTGCAGTCAGGGTAGTCGGGCCTAAGCGAAAGAGTCGCAGTTTGCAAGGGTTGAACTCCACCCGGCACTCGTAGCGGCTTGAATCCTCATCGTATCAGCCGGTTGAGCAGTGCAGGTCGCAGTTGCTCGCTAAATCAGAAAACAATTTAGAAACGACATCGGGCTAAGTTTTATGGTATGTAGAGAAACTTTTAACGTTAGGTTCTAAATGAAAATGTTTGTCTATTAGGTAGGTACCTAGTTTTATAAGATAACCTTAGGGCTTTCAGAAAGAAGGTATCAATCCTTATGAGTGTGTTTTTTAAACTGAAGTAAATTATGATATTTTGGTTCGTTATAAAGAAATCGTTTGGTCAGTGGGTCGTCATAAGGGCGGGGTTAATCGTTTGTTTATTTGTTTACACTGTACAATCAACATTACACAACACTCAAGATGCACAGATTAAGTAGACAGTAGTACTGTTTTACTGACAGATAACTTAAAGTGATGTTGCACTGTTTTGTTTAATTTGCCTACACTAATGCAGGTTCACGAACAATTAATGGTTAATAATCCACCACTAACACATTAATATTCGGCTAAACACAAATTTTAGAAAATAAAACAAAACTAGCATGACGATTCACTTTCCCGCCAAGAAGTCATATAAACGTTTAATTAATCTTCGCAAATTTTGAGTTTTTGACAATCGTCAAAAATAGAGATGTAACGTAACGTATAATCAAACCTAATCGATGTTTTTACAGCAGAATCAATTTAGTATAGCGAAAATAATTATATAAAAGTAACCCTCACTATATAAAATTTTCGTTTTCAAAGTCAAAGTCAAATTATTTATTTCAAATAGGCACATGTATGGCACTTTTGAACGTCTAAATTTACAAAAAAATAGAATTGATTCTAGTTGCCCCTTCCAAAAGGTAGTTTCTTGGAGAAGAATGGGCAAGCAATCCACCGTTAGGCACTCTTTTAATTTTTTTTACAGACGCCAGCAGCACATCCAGCTAATACAATCTGTCAAATGTCTTTAATAGATTTTCATAATTATCCCCACAGCAACACAGATTGGAAAATTTTGACAGTTTCGAGTAGCTTGACCTTCTGGCGTCAGTACTTTAGATAATCTGAAACATGGTTAATCCATTTTATCTATATTCCTAGTATTCAAATTATGTCTACCACTTATTTTACTAACAAATGAACTGTGACAAGCAATAAATGAATATTAGAATCACATTGAGCTCTAGTCAAATTATCAATTTACTGGAGAAGCAGGTACTAACAGTTGCTAGATTATTGTCGTATTAATTGTATTGTAGATTTTTTAATTTTCATTATTTTTGTATAAAATATTGTATTTTACAGATTTTACACATAGGTAATTTAAAATCAATTTTTATTTTATTTTTGAAATCGAATTCACTGGAATTATCCTGACAGGTGCTTAGTGTCACACTAAGCACCTGTCAGGATAATTCCAGTTAATTAATAATTCGAGTATATGTTAATTCGAGTGTTATTTCATGATTGTTTCTAAAAGATTTTAAAAATAATAATGAATTGATATTTATCGAACTTGAATCAATAAAATCGACATAAAGTACCTACGGACATCTCTATGAATGCCGCCAATAAATTACGGATGCGTTCTTATTTATGGTATTTTATTATGCGTTCTTCTCGTATTTTAGAAGTCATCGTTTTCGCCGTGCTTGTAGACAAAAACAGATGATGATCAGATCATACATTATTATTTCACTAAATTAATGAGGTTGTTCCCATAAAACAGCAGGCATCAGCTAGTTACGTAATAATTATAGCCTACTCACGCTGGCACTGTACATCAGTTTCATTCCAGCTCTTTCCAGCTAAGGCCCTCAGTGTTTCAAACTGAGCATGTGAAACATCCCATGCTCAGTTCAGCTTCAGTTTTCCATGCTCTTTCCAGTTGTGCTTGCAGTTCGTATTTAGTGATTGGGCGACTCCAGGTATTCGTGAAAGCAGGGAAAATCTTTTTGAACTTTATGGCCTAAAGCAACATATGAATAATACAAGCTTTCATCAATATGTTGCAAAATATTCTAAAACTTTTAAAAGTCTGTGCAAAATAGCTAAAGCTCTTTATATTAGCAATAAAATACAATCAGCTGATGATAAAATAAAAACTACCTGGCAAATAATAAATAATGAAACAGGTAGGAAAAAACAGCGTAATACTGAATTAAATTTAGAAACTGCACATGGGCCCATCACTTCAGAGGTAGAAATAGCTCAGGAATTTGAAAACTTTTTTGCTAATATTTCCCTTAAAACTACTGAAACTTTAAATTCCTCACCCGCGCTCTCTACTGCCTTACTTAGAAAGAATGTAAAAGTATGCCCTTTGGAATTTAGGTTCCAACATACAAACCCCCAGACTGTTATAAAAACTTTTAACGATCTTAAAATTAAATCAACAGAAGATCTCTGGGGCATGTCAAAGTCAAATTATTTATTTCAAATAGGCACATAGATGGCACTTTTGAATGTCAAAATTTACAAATAAAATAGAATTGATTCTAGTCGCCCTTTCCAAAAGGTAGCTTCGTATGGAGAAGAATGGGCAAGAAACTCCACCGTTACTCTTTTAAAATGTTTTACAATATTTGGTATTGGTACTTACATCAATTATACAATTATATGTGAAGACGATGCACCTAGAATAAAATTACTATACCACAATAGGTAAAAAGAATTAATAATGAAGCAATGACAGATAAATTAATTATGTGATAGATACATGGTGCTCACATATATACAAACATTGTAAAAAAAAAAAAGTTTTCCCAAAATAATCAGTGTGTGAGTTAAGGTAATCACAGAGTGTAAAATAAATGTTATAAAAGTAATAAAATATACCTACAATTAAAATAGCAATCAGTTAGATTTGTCTAGACTCTTGATTGTCCTATGGAGCTGGACCAGCATGTTTCCAAGCGTTCTTATCCTGGATATAATCCTCTAATTTGTAATAAGCTTGTTTACAAAGTGTACTTTTTATATGAGTTTTGAATTTTCTTTCATTTAATTGCAATATATCACAAGGTATTTTGTTGTAACATTTAACACAGTACCCCATAAAAGATGTATGTACTTTAGATAATCTGAAACATGGCTGATCTATTTTATCTTTATTTCTAGTATTGAAATAATGTCTATCACTTATTTTTTTGAAAAGATGTAGGTTTTTTCTTGTCTGTAAAAGTCTGTAGATGTATAATCGAAACCATTGCGCTCTATTTAGCTTTTATATTTAACACCAGTGTGGATCACGGAGTCTTTCCGGATCTCATGAAACACAGTAAAGTAGTTCCTTTGTTCAAACCCGGAGATAGTAAAGAACCCAACAATCATAGGCCTGTGTCAATTCTGCCAGTTCTCAGTAAGGTGTTTGAAAAGTTGATGCTCAATCAAATGTTACGTCACTTTAATAAAAATTCCATCCCTCATGAACAGCAGTACGATTTCACTAAAGGGCGTTGTACCACTGACGTCGGTGTTACCCTAATAAAGAACATTTTTAACGCCTGGGAGGAAGCACAAGATGCCATTGGAATCTTTTGCGACCTCTCTAAAGCGTTCGATTGCGTGAACCCTGAGACACTTTAGCTGAAACTAGAGCACTATGGGATTAGGAATGCAGCTCTTGATTTACTAAGATCATACCTAAAAGATAGAAAGGTTAAAGTTCAAATAAACGGCGTTAACTCATTAGGGTCGGAAATGGCAATAGGCGTTCCTGAAGGTTCGGTATTGGGTCCATTCCTCTTTTTAGTTTACATTAATGATTTACCACAATTACTTCAAAATCAACCGAAGATGGTGTTATTTGCTGATGACACATCATTGATCTTTAAAATAGACCGACGATCACAAAATCTTGACGACATGAATAACTCTATTCTTCAGGTCCAAGATTGGTTTACGGTAAATAATGTGGTACTAAATGAAAAAAAAACCAAATGTATTAGATTTAAATTACCTAATGTTAGAAGTAGCGAATGTGATATCATATTGAACGGAGAAAAACTGGAATTTATTAATCAAATGGTTTTCCTAGGAATCACTATAGACGAGAAACTGCAATGGGGACCACATATAACCTCTCTGGCGGGGCGGCTAAGCTCGGCCGCTTATGCTGTTAGAAAGATTAGACAGCTAACAGATAACAGATATAGAAACCGCGCGTTTGGTTTATTTTAGCTACTTCCACAGCATTATGTCGTATGGCATTTAACTGTGGGGTCGGGCTGCTGACATTGAGTCCATCTTTATTTTGCAAAAGAGAGCTGTCAGAGCAATTTATAATCTACGTCGCCGCGAAGCTCTTAGGGAACTATTTAGAAGGATTAATATTATGACGGTACCTTGCCAATTCATTTATGAAAATATTATGTATGTAAGGAAAAATCTACATATTTTTAATTAGATAAGTGATAGACATAATTTTAATGAAATGAAATCGAAATGAAATGAAATGAAATTCATGAAAAAAATTTCATTTCATTTCATTTCATTTCATTACATAATTTTAATACTAGAAATAAAGATAAAATAGATCAACAATTTTTCAGATTATCTAAAGTACATACATCTCATCTTACTGTGTTAAATGTTACAACAAAATACTTTGTGATATATTGAAATTAAATGAGAGAAAATTTAAAACACATAAATTAAAAGTACACTTTGTAAACAAGCATATTATAAGTTAGAGGATTATATCCAGGACAGGAATGCTTGGAAACATGCTGGTCCAGCTCCATAGGACAATCTAGAGTCTAGACAAAATCAAACTGGTTGCTATTTTTTATGGTAAAATCTGTTATTTTTATGATATTGATTTTACATTCTGTGATAACCTATACTCACACACCATGTATCTATCTAACAATTAAGTTATTTTTCATTGCTTAGTTTTAAATTCGTTTTAACTATTATGGTATAGTAATTTTATTCTAGGTGCATCGTCTTCACATACTCGTATAATCATATAACTCAAAATATTGTTAAACATTTTTAAAAGAGTACTGGTGGAGTTTCTTGCCCATTCTTCTCCATACGAAACTACCTTTTGGAAGGGGCATCTAGAATCAATTCAATTTTTTTTGTAAATTTTGACGTTCAAAAGTGCCTCTTATGTGCCGTGCCTATTTGAAATAAATGGTTTGACTTTGACTTTGACTTTGAGTTCTTGCATACGCGACCACCTTCGTACCTGCCGTAGATTTCAATGGATTGCCGATTCTAATGATTATAATTCTGTAAAGCCATATTTGATACGGCCGCGAATCATATCTAGATTAAGGGGGATGCGCTAAGGTATCCCGCCCGCGAAATTCAAATTTTATTACGTTTTTTGCAATTTGCAGGTCAGTAAGAGGTTGATCATATTTAGATCAATATACAACCTGTTACTGACCTGCAAACAGCAAAAAACGTAAGCAAATTTGAATTTTGCGGGCTACCTTAGCGCATCCCCCTTAACATACAACCTGTTACTGATCTTAAGTTCGTGAATTCCGCGATACATACTTTCCTCACGAAATTACGTCAGACGTAATTATTTTTATATCACGGAATAAGAAAATTGAGCATAATAATATAATGGCCGATTTTTAATCGTCAGTTAAACAATCAAACAGAATTTATCTGAAGTAGTTAAATACTCCAAAATCATCATCACTTTCTGTTTCTTGGTTCACATTGCAAATATCAAACATGTATTTTTGTTTTTTTTTACCTTAACTCACTTAATTTCGTGATAAAATAATTGAAAAGTTGTCTGCAACTGAACTCAAACCGCTCATTTGGGTTAACATAAATCTCTATGCTTTTGCCATATATTTATAATTTTAATATTTCTCATTGCTTATGCATAATTAAAAACACTAAATAATATCATAGTATCACACCTTCTTTAAAATTACCTTGATTAATTCCGGGGCCGTCTTCAATTCAAAACTTGTAAAATCGTTAATTTTTCGAGTGAATGGAATAAGGAACTACTTTAAAACTTCGTTCAACAACGTTCAATCTTAACTCACTAATATTGTATAAGTTTTGTTGAAATCTATTCACTTTTTCTATTGAAATTCGATTAATTAAATAAATCGAATAAAAATACTTTGGCTTTTGGCTGTTAAAAAGTAATGAGGGCCTGCTAACGTCAACGCCGCGCGTTGGCTGACGAAATACTGTGATTCTGTGGAACACGTTCATGTTCAGACATACCAGCGCTATCCTCCCCTTAAAACCCTCCCCGGTATTCCTTATAGTTTCGCTAATATCGCGATTGTCACCGTACCCTGGCCCAACCGTACCCAGTCTACCCTAAGTATGGTTAGTCCCGCCTATAAACATTTATCAAACAAGGCTTAATTACGGTGGATTCTCGGACATCATTTTCGGATATTCACCGGGACGCCATGGTGGCGCAGCCAGGTCACGTCACGTCAGGTGCGCCACCCACAATAGAGCTGCTGGCAGCGCGACCTGGCGCCCTGGCGCCGTCGCCATGGCGTCCCAGTGAGGTATGGCTCTAAGGTGTTTTTTTTTGGTATAGTTACGGAATAACTCGGTCCGTGTGAATGAACCATTCATTTCCATACACGTCCTCTCTGTTGTGGTGGTGGTGGTAGTTCGTGTGATCGGACATACCTGTCTACGGATCGGACCCTTAACCTTACATTAATATAGGAGGGCTAAAAAAAGAATTCTGTAACTACCTTTAGTTCCGTTCTATCATATGGCATAAAAACGGATGTGGGAAAGAGAAAATGATTTTCTCTTACTTTTTTGGCATAATTATCACAAGATAAACTGTCATTTGCCTTAAGGGTTAAGGTTAAGGTTTGCGTTCCCATTGAGGGACCACATTTGAATTTTGAGCTTTTGAATGCGTCAGCCTTTAGTAAAAGTTCTCAAACAATTGTAAATTCAGCCTCTAATTTGTAAAAGTAAAGTAGGCATTCAAAAGTTAAATTCGGTTAAAGGTGGTCCCTCAGTCGTGCCTAACAGGCATCCATATCTCAAAACCTAGTTAAAATTTACAACTGCTATAAATGACTACTCTTAGTAAAAGATTTGTAAAACTAATTTATTGAATATCAACCCTTTCAGTAGAAGGTAGCCCGCAAAATTCAAATTTTATTACGTTTTTTGCAATTTGTTGATCTAAATGATTCGCGGCAATAACAAATTTGGCTTTACAGAATTATAATCATTAGAATCAAAAAAGCATCATCATCAGTTCAAAAAATCCTACTGAAAGATTACATAAATAAACTCACGCCTTCTTCCCATGGGGGTAGGCAGAAACTATAGAACGCCATTTGCCACGCTCCTTACATACTCCTTTTGCTTCGCCTACGTTCATACATCTGGTCATACTCGTACACGCACCTGACCTGTCTGAAGAACATCACCAATTTGGTCACTATATGTCCTCCTAGGGCGTCCCCTCCCGGCGAAAGAAAGACTATTTCTGAAATAATCATTCGGTAGGATTTTTTGAACTTGGAGAGTTGTAATGCTGATTCTATTGATTATAATTCTGTAAAGCCATATTTGTTATGACCGCGATTCATATTTAGATCAACATACAACCTGTTACTAACCCTGCAAATTGCAAAAAACGTAAGATAATTTGAATTTCGCGGGCTACCTTAGCGCATCCCCCTTAGGCACTTAAACATTTCGCGCCGGCATCGTGTGAATTGTTTCACAATCATAGTATGAATGCGTTCCCGAACACTGCCAACCTACGAATATGGGCACGCCGTGAATTGCACGAGCGGGAGGATGTAGTGCGAAGTCGGGCATCATATCTGCAGACACGCGTCGTGGGGGCAGGTAAATTAAATAACGAAATGCAGTACACTTGTTTATTTTTCCTTAAAAAATCCAAACGTTAAAAAGACAATGTTAGACCTAACAAAAATGACCTAAACATAAATTGTTTAAAATGAGCTAGAATTAATACTCCTCGCCGCCTTCTCCTTCTCCTTCGCCAGAGTCCATGCCTACCTCCTCGTAGTCCTTCTCCAGCGCGGCCAGATCCTCGCGAGCCTCGGAGAACTCGCCCTCCTCCATACCCTCACCGACGTACCAGTGGACGAATGCTCGCTTGGCATACATTAGATCAAACTTGTGATTGAGCCGCGACCACGCTTCCGCAATAGCAGTCGTGTTTGACAACATACAAACAGCGCGCTGCACCTTCGCCAAGTCACCACCCGGCACCACGGTCGGCGGCTGGTAGTTGATGCCCACCTTGAACCCAGTCGGGCACCAATCAACAAACTGAATAGTCCTCTTCGTCTTGATAGTTCCGATAGCAGCATTCACATCCTTTGGCACGACATCACCGCGGTACAGCATGCAGCAAGCCATGTACTTGCCGTGCCTCGGGTCACATTTCACCATCTGGTTGGCGGGCTCGAAACACGCGTTGGTGATCTCCGCCACTGACAGTTGTTCGTGGTATGCTTTCTCAGCGGAGATAACAGGAGCGTATGTCACTAAGGGAAAGTGAATACGAGGATAGGGCACTAAGTTTGTCTGGAATTCGGTCAAGTCTACGTTAAGGGCGCCATCAAACCTCAGGGATGCGGTGATAGACGACACGATTTGACCAATTAGGCGGTTTAGATTAGTATATGTGGGTCTTTCAATGTCCAAGTTCCTCCTGCATATATCGTAGATAGCTTCGTTGTCCACCATGAACGCCGCGTCAGAGTGTTCTAGCGTCGTGTGCGTGGTGAGAATAGAGTTGTACGGCTCTACGACAGCTGTCGAGATCTGAGGAGCGGGGTAGATTGCAAATTCAAGTTTAGATTTCTTGCCATAGTCAACAGAAAGTCGCTCCATCAGCAGGGACGCGAAGCCCGACCCAGTGCCGCCTCCAAAAGAGTGAAAAATCAGAAATCCCTGCAGACCGGTACACTGGTCGGCTAGTTTTCGTACCCTGTCAAGCACCAAGTCTACAATTTCCTTGCCGATGGTGTAGTGTCCTCGCGCGTAGTTGTTGGCGGCATCCTCCTTGCCAGTGATGAGCTGCTCGGGGTGGAACAGCTGGCGGTAGGTACCTGTGCGCACCTCATCTACCACGGTGGGCTCTAGGTCGATAAACACCGCTCTGGGCACGTGCTTGCCAGCGCCCGTCTCGCTGAAGAATGTGTTGAACGAGTCGTCACCTCCGCCGACGGTTTTGTCCGAGGGCATCTGCCCGTCCGGTTGGATCCCATGCTCCAAACAATACAACTCCCAGCAAGCGTTACCGATTTGTACGCCAGCCTGGCCGCCGTGTATAGATATACATTCACGCATGTTTTAACTTTAAAACTGGATAAAGTTACTTAAAAAATAGATTTTTTATTTCACTTCAAAGCTAAAATTGCTGCACCTCCTGGATCAATTCAAAGTTTGAACTGTTCGAAAACGAATGTCGCTCTGTCCATATTCTAAATTTAAACTTTGCGTTTTTATTCGAAATACCAATTCTTCGTGGTCTACCAAGAACAAAAAGTTTTAACTTATCTACTACATGAAGGACACAACCTTATAAGCCGCACGTTGTTTTGTTTATAATTGAGGTCACAAGTTCACAACCGCCAAAATCATGTTAACATCGATGACTCAATTTTAATTCTATTAGTAGAAAGATTAAAGATATATTATCTGAAACATTCGACAATATTCTAAGAAGAATGGCAGGACTCCATGTAATCTGGGTGTCGCATAGACTTCGCGTACATTCGTAAAAATACTGTCAAAAGATAGATCTCGGTCCAAACAAGATAAACGGTTAACATTGCAAAAAAAAATAATTTTGGGTTTCGCCAAAAATCGTTGCTTAAAGAGCAAGAGTGACTCCGTGTATATACCGACCCCATGACAGTTAACCAATGAGTAAAATATGCTTTATAGACAGTACAATACAATACATTAGACAATAAAATATGTCGGAAATGAATAATCCCAATAATTACTACTGAAACGAAAAGTGGCACTAGTAGTCCACATTGCTACATAAAGCCACACATAGATATATAGAGAGAAATTATGACTGTTCGAAAGGGATAGTTATATGTTAGTAATTTTCAATTTAGTGATTCTTAATTCGGTAGTATTGCAACTCTTGTTTTAACCTTATACTTTTCACTCAAATTGACATTTACTCAAAGTTTGTCCCAAATAAAAACTGCATGGATCATGGATGCAATCTAAATTTAAAAACAAAATCTTGAAGTTCTGTACTAAATTCTGTCTACTTGACAAAATATCTTTCAGTTCATCCGTCCGGGCCTTCCCGTACTAAGTGTACCTAGAGATGTAGGGCGATGTCTTATTACGATATGTCTGGTAACATCGAAAACGTATAAAAAGGTCGTGAGGCAAGTTAACTGGCGTCGTTGGTCGACATCGCCCGACGCTGCCTGACTTCGCTCGACGTCTCTAGAGACACATGTTGCGGGACTACGACTAGTAAATACGAGGTTTTATCACTGACAATACCTACTTGTCAATGGGCTTAATGACAGCACCGTCAGTCGTGCTAATATTTGCAATATTATTACAAACACCTAACATTTTATTTTACGTAAGGTACTACGGCGAATGAAGAATTCCAGACCTGCGAAGGATTCAGGCCGGAGCGGCCGCGCATCCAATCATATTGTCTTATTATTATGGTTGGCTAGGTATTCCTACGGCACTGGCACTGGCTCCAAAGCTAAGAATAATATTCTTGTGTTTCGAAGGATAAGTAGGTCTTCTTCTCCAAAATGTTTACAATATGATGGAACAGAACTGAGTGACCACAGCAGTAAATACTTAGTCTTTCTCTGTAATAGTATTTCTTTTTTAGTAAAATTCTCTTGAAACCACTGCCACCAAAATATGTTATAGAAATGGCTTTGGAGTGAATATGGTAACTCCACTGCTACCGTCCTAGGTTCTGCGTTTATAGTTAGGTACTTATTGCAAATAATTGCGTTGTGGACTGTAGATATTCAAATTTAATAAAAAAAAAGTTTTTTAATGTTTGTGCCGCTTAATAAAAAAAAAGCATACAAAGTAAATCCCTGTAATTTTTTCGTATAATGTATGTCTTATATATATAATATCTGTCGAATTTCTTTAAAAGATTTTCAACTTTATCGTTAAAGTGTAATGTTCAAGGTTGATTGGGAAAATTTGACAGTTTTGGGTAGCTTGACCTGCTGGCGTCTGTACATAGATTCATTCATGAACGCTTCTGAAACTAAGCGACACCAGAACTGCCATTCTTCTTTGCAAAGAGATAATGTTCAGATACAGTGGACGCATGCCATCGGCAAATCCGTTCAATAAGTTGCGTGCTGTGCGTGTGTGGCGACCGGCCGCGGCGCGGACCAGTGGACGTTCATCTTAAGGCGAAACCCGCGAAATTTAAATTTTCTTAAGTTCGTATCAGGTTGTATGTTGATATAAATATGATTCGCGGCCGTATCAAATAATTAATTATTTGTATAATTGTAATCATAAAAATCATCAATTCATATAGAATCCTTTTGAATGACTATTTCAGGCCAATTCTAACTCAGAGTTGTATTACTGATTCTAATGATTATAATTCTGTAAAACCATGGACGTATAAAAAAAGAAGTGTATCCATACTAGTTACGGTCGCAAATAATATACGTAAAATAAAATAAAAAAACGTACGTCAATATCACATGTCGATGTCAGCGTGTGAATGCGCAAATAATTATAAAATAAAACCAGAAACATTTTCAATCGTCACGAATTTATTACTCTTCCAAGTTAGTTCCACTACTGCACGCTCTCACTACTCCATACTAGATGGCGCTAGTAGCGTCGGGAGCTTGCTTGTTAAACAAATTAGTTTCAAATTTAAATCAGTGCAGGGGTATACTTTTACCTACTTTGTCACCACGGTTGTTACTCAGGGAGTAACTGTTTATACCCATTCAATTAGATTTTTTGTGTGTATACTTACCTATTTCTTCTTAAAGTGAAGTAAAATAATGCAACCCTCCTATATAGGGTCGTCGGGCAAATAGCATTTATTATAAACAGAATATTCTGATTTTCTTGTACTCAGTGTATTTATATTTTACCAATATAATATTTTTAACGTGATAATTATTAGCGGAATATAAAATTATACAAAATATAATATTATAAACTAATAAATACTGTATAAATGTGCTGGCACATGACACAAGACTGGCCAGTCTTATTATATTATATCTCAACATGATCGTAATGATCACTAGAGTGTTAGGATAACAATTCTAAACCTTTTGAGAGCGTTATCGTTATTGTCTTGACATGCCAACGCGAAACATAATAAAAATTCACTTTACAGATACCTATTGCAAGGATTTCCAATATTTACCACATGTTGCGTCCTGGGGCGAAGAGTATGTTCTTCGAAGAACGACTGTTTTATGTTAGAAGTACATTTTAGACTTGGAAAGTTGACTACAGAAAAAACGATTTTAAAGTTTCATGACTTCTAGTGTCCGCCATATTGAATTTTCAGTAAAGCTCTGGATAAACTGAGGCAAATCCGACCCGGGACGCGACTGCGTGATTGTTTTAATGATTAAGAAGTCACGCGACTATTCGCGACTGTTTGAATACCTCGTACCTCGTTGAGCAATCTTCGTTCATCAATCAATTTCGCCTGACATCCCGCTCGTGATTCGCCTCAGTTTAGCCAGAGCTTAAAGTATACCTAGGCATAGACTCGAGTCAAAAGCTGTTCTCAGCAATGACGACGTTCGCACTTGCATCAAAACAGTCGCAAAGATAAAGTTGTTCAGTCTGCTAAACTACATTAACAATACTCTGGTCCACCAGGTCTGGTCTAGTGGACCAGGGAAAATAGAGATAAATCAAATCGATGGACTTGACACAAAACAAAACTTTTGTCTATGGCAGATAAGACTGTTGAAACTACGGCGTGGTGTAGGTTCTGTGGTGAGTAGCCTATTGTAGAAAATAATAATACTACTATCGACTTCTTGGCGGGAAAGTGAAGCGTCATGTTAGCAGTTTTGTTTTATTTTCTAAAATTTGTGTTTAGCCGAATATTAATGTGTAATAGTGGTGGATTATTTACCATTAAGTGTTCGTGAACCTGCATTAATGTAGGCAAATGAAACAAAACAGTGCAACATCACTTTAAGTTCTCTCAAGAAGTCTGCGCGAGGTTTCAGTAAAGTGCCGCGTCTTTACTTAAACTCAAGGGGAGCGGGGCGGGATATCATCAATCATCTTTATCATGCATTGAGTGGAGTTCATTTCATAATTATTATAAGTTTGTACTTGTTCCTAATTTTACATGACACTGGCTAAATGCACAAACCGTGCGAAGCCAAAAAGAAAAAAAAAAAAAAAAACTACTATCTCGAAAGCGCTGATTTAGTTAAATTGGGCCAGTACTTCGGGCTGTAATATTACTAATGCGAAAGTAACTCTGTCTGTCTGTAACCATTTGACGCCTTGACGGCTGAACGGATTTTCATGAAGTTGGCACGCAGGTAAACCAGACCTGCGGGTTAATTGCGTAACACACTATCCGTAGGAATTGGTTTCAATTTGACAGTTCAACAACATTCATTGCGTTATTTACGTTTTTGAGCAGACAACATTTTCTAACATATGAAGCAATGGATTAGCAGTAGGTATACTTAAAAATCATTCCAATTGTGATTCAAACTGTTATGCAATTAGGGTACTGGGTACATAAGATACTTTTCCGATCACATCTGTACATCCCGGTAGTACGTTCCCGTGGGATAATTTCTGACCTCCACGCGGGCAAAGCAGTAGGCAAAAGCTAGTATAATAAAATCATAACATGTGTGATGCCTATTTCATCCCGTGGGTGTCGTAAAAGGCGACTTAGGGACTGACTAGAGAATGGGCAGCAGCGTTCTCTATGCATTTTAACACCATACTGAGATCGCCAACCCGCCTGCCAAGCGTGGCGATTATGACAACCCCCGTCCTTTTGGAGGCCTATGTCCAGCTGTGGACGTCTTTCGGCTGAAATGATGATGATGATAGCTTCCTTTTAGAACCTCCGAAGATGTTGGATGTTCGCCCTCTGGTTATCGGAAAGTTTCGTCGATATTCGAAGGAAAGTAGTGAACAATTCTGTATAATAAGTTTAAAGAAAGATGCAAACTTTTTGTTCAAGTTTTCGTTTAGAGAAAATGTTTCTCATTTATTTATAACGTGAAAGTTTGCTGAAAATTTTCTTTATTTTTTTTTCATATTTTTATCACGAAGTTTTTCTCTTGCGTCTTGAGTGCGTTTACAAACTTAAATCTCGAACGTGGACGAAGCAACTAGAGTATCGTGGATTTCTTCATTTTCTACCTATATCATACCATTTAAACTTCTGCGCAAATTTTTTTTTTCAACGTCATGTCATAGTACAGTCATGAGCTTAAATATCTACGTTACGCTTATGCAAGATTCAAAAGCGATTTTCTCTTGTATTGATAGTAATTTTTATTACTACTTACCTACTATGAAGGGCTTTTCTCTCTGCAATCGTTGTTTCACGAGGAAATCTTGCTTTAGTGCGTTTCATGCAAGTTGCATGCTTGTACACTACAAAATGGGTATGTGTGCTATAAGAAAATATATTTTGCACTCTGTACCGTGTGACATATCAAAAGAAAGGGCTTAACTGTTTGAGTCTCAAGTATACATTTACAATCATAATCGAGATTTTAATCATATTTTTTATGCTAAGGATCAGATGACAGTTTACTTCACCTTGTTTTCACTCTCTACCAGTTAACCTTTGGTTTAAAAGGACAACATTTTCATTATCTGTACTGTCAGGTTATAAAAAGAAGCGAGGTAACATAATATTCCGGAGCCATTCCGTCTCTTTCGGTGTAAACAACCGTGGATGCCTTTATTCAATTTTGTCGGTGATGTTGCACTGTGTAAAGTTCCTGGCGGTTGCATCGCCGGCAGGAGGGCAGGGCTGCCGCGAACACATTATACTCACCTCAATTTATTGTACTGTGGAAGTGATTTTCTTTATGTCAATTATAAGGTCTGACCTGACCAGGGCAGGTCTGGTCAGAGTTGGTTTGTCTTTATTATTATTATTTTTTCCTTTATTACATTTGTATACAGGTTAATTACATTTTTAAATATCATTAAAAAAATATTAAAAATAGTGGCCCATCGGCATCAGGAACAGGGTCCAAGCTGCCGGTGGTCAGGGCTCTAGAGAGAGAAACCTCCTCACTATACGTGCCGTGTCCAGGAGTACTGCTTTCTGAATCAAGCCTTGGTGTACCCTTTATTATTGTTTATTATAATTTGTTATAAAGTGTATTTTTTGTTGTAATGCCAATAAACGCATTTGTCTTTATTTCTTTCAATTCCGCCCGTGAGGTTTGTTAGTGTGTTGTCGCAGCGTTACTCTCTTTTAATTCAAGTGTTAATCATGTTTCCACCACTTATATTCATGTGTTTAATAAGCTCCCACCACTTATATTCAAGTGTTAATCATGCTCCACCACGTATATTCAAGTTGTTTACCTTTATTTGATTACATAAACCAATGGAATACTCCATTGGTTTAGGCTTAGGTTCGGATCCATACAGATTCTTTAGTTTGCGTAAATTATTTAATCACTACTGCTCTTGAAACTGTGAAGGAAAACATCATGAGATAACCGGGATGTCCTAGAACTATACATTCGAAGACATGTGACATCCAACAACCCACACTGGACCCTCGTGGTGGATTGCGGCCCATTCTCATAGAGGAGAAATGTTTCCCAGCAGTGGGAACCTTATAGGTTAATTAGTCTAAGTAGATTGGGAGTATAAGTTAAATCATGCTCTTGTGAGCAAATAGCAAAAAAAGTGATCACCTATCCGTCTGCTTTAGGAGGTGATTAGGTAAACCGTTCATAAAACAAACAAGTGTTATTTTAGTATAAATGACTTTTTGCATGACACTATTTGACATTTAAAAAAAAAAAAATTATCAATCTTTATATTTTGTGACATTTTATAATTAATTTCTTTTACTGACTTATCAATGTTTATTACTGACTATTGTGTATTTGGATTGAAAAGTGCCTTTTTTTTGTAATTTAGCTTTGTATAATTTTTTTGTAAATTTTATAAATTTGTACGCCTTAATATTATGGGTGAAACATGTGCGTACTAAATACTCATATTGTGACATCCTGCATGCTTAATTTGCATGTATACGCATGTTTTGACAAATAAAATTAACTTTATTCTTAAAAAAAAGTTTTTTTTTCGTTTCACATCACGGCGTATGTATAATGCTGCAAACACATCTACATTACAGACATAGCAGCAGGAGTATCTTTCCAGGAAATGTAATATGAATTTCACTTATTGTTTACATTTATTCTCCAATGACTGAGCGAGAACTCAGTAATTGGCTAATGGAATAACGACTGACTGGCCAAAGGTCGCTGAATATTTTAGTTTATTTTATTTTCATAACTCTTAGTAGCTAGTCCAACGTGCAGAGGAAGTTCGAAGTTAAAAGTTCAAGAGGTTCTGATTGCCGCGAAGTTACGGTTCCTATTGCAACTGTCCCGAAGACATTTATTTCTCACCAGCAATTTCAAGTGTTCCGATGCCATTAAGTGTGAGTTGTCAGTGTTACAAATTTGCTAGTTATTGCACTGGATATGTGATAGACAGGTTAAGGGGTGTAATAGAAATACAGGGTTATTGGACCCACTTAGTACAAAACTTATTGAGTTTGTTGAGAATGTTAGTAAATTTCGCTTTGACGCCTTTGGTCTCAGACCTTTCCTCCTGCCACCAGAAAACTCAGTGCTTCTCAAAGCACATGTCAGCGACTCCCAATGCACATGCACATGGCCCTTCTGTACCCCGAGCCCCGGTTGTTAAATATGTAGACCTACAGGTTGAGACCTGTCTATCCTAGCACTATCAGCTTGAAAATCTGGCTGCGTGGCTCGGAAAACTTATGTATGTATTTTAAAAACTTACACTCCGCCAATAGGGACGTTCTAAATATGGTTACTGTGCTTTGGTGCTTTGTGAATCGGTTTTAACGTATTACATTACAGCCTGGGGAGGAGCAGCGAAGACTGCGTTAGTACAGGTGTAGCGGGCACAAAGAGCAGTAATTAAAGTGCTGCTTAGTAAGCCTTTTAGGTTTCCCACGCAACTATTATGTAAGGAGTACAAGGTTTTAACAGTTCGACAATTTTTTATCGACCGCGCATTGATTCGTAAACTTTCAAACTAGTCACTTACCGCCTTATTACAAAACAAGATTTATATTTTGACATGGCTTAAACCATGGAACCAGTTTTTGTAATTAGAACGTAACTGTGATTGAAATACCGTTCTTTATACAAAACTGAAAACTTAGTTCGGTACTAAGTTGTCCGTTTTGTATTAGGAACTTTTCCATAGACGGAATAAAGTTTGAAATTCAATAATGGCTCCATGGTTCAAACCTCGGTTTGAAGATAAACCTTGTTCTGTAATAAGACGGCAAAATTCAGTAATGCTTCCACAAAAAGTTATTTCTACAAAAAACACGTACACGACTTTTGCTAAACGACACTATCCCACTCACTCAATTCTAGATTACGACTTGATTAGAAAAATATAAATAACAACGTTTCTGAATAAATAAGCTTTTGTCACAGGAAGCAGGTGTCCGCACCCCTACGGCGCAGTTCAGCAAATTTATATGATTGAATTATTTCCGTCGGCGCTGTAAGAGTATCTATTCAAAAATGATAAATTTATTACCGCTGCGACATAACTCGATTAGAGTTCACTGAGAGCTGTTGGTTTATTTTCAGTTATAACTCAAACAATGAATAATTATGACGAATGATAGGTGATAAGTTTTAGTTGCTTTACTTTTAAATCTATTACTTCCAAATTCTTTGCCGAGATGTACATATATTAGACCTATAATAGCAAACAAAAATAAAGAAAAAATAATTATTGCTAAAAATATTTATGATTTTAGGAACAACCTCTATCAATCTAAGTCACATTCCTATACCAATTTTGTTTGAAGGATGGTCAAATCGGTCACCGATGTTCGCTCGTTTATTTAGTAATAGATAAATATTTCTCTAAATACCCTCGCTGTTATTTTTGTTGGTGTTTAATTTTAATTAAGAACTTAAGTTTGGTTTATTCTCTAAATTATGTGGTCGATGGTTTTGGTGCACGGTAAAACTCTAATGAGTTTATATTTGTTTATTTTTTATATGTATAAAATATAACTGTATTACTGCCAAATGAATAAATAAATAAATAAGTTTTCTTCGTATTATTGTTGACGTTAGTCTTACGCATATTTTGCCTTCTGTAATAATTTTTCAATTCAAGACGACCACCGAATCATTTCGCTTAAAAGTCAGCTCTACCCTTATTTCATTAGAGATACCTGCTCAACCTCGTAACCCTTACTCATACCTTAGTTATATACCAGCATTTAGAACATTGCATGGCAGCTTTGCAGCCCAAAGGTGGAATCTATAGTACCGAGCGAAAACTACATTATTTATTGAAATAATAAGTTCTCATTACAGAATCGAAGTGTAATGCTATGTGCAATGCTAGTGCATCGGTTTGCGGTTTCATCGTATCTCTGAATGAAGGTCATAGCTTTCAAGGTATTGTATTAATTGAAACATCGAGTGTAGAATTTTGACGTGGTCTGAAGGCGAAGACTAACTTCTTGTTTTTAAAAGCCTGTTGCCAAATCTCAGCTGTTGGGCGAAAGAAGCGACAAATAAACTTTAAAAAAAAATCTTGCCGCATAGATCGTCTTGTTTACAAACTAAGATGGCCAGTAAATATCAGAATCTGCCTTTAAGTGACCAGTCCCACTATTCTTGAGCGAAACATTCTAAGTTTACTAGACCCACTATTTCTGCTCTTTGAACTATTTAGATGATGTTCGATGCTATTTCCGTGGGGTGACGAACTCTGCGACTACGGTAGTGGACTTGTTGATTTAGTTAGCTGCACATCTTTGTAGCTGACCGTGTTTTATGAAGTTAAGCACCCTTTTAAAGCTACAAAAGCTAACACGAGCTGCGCTTTGAAGCTTTTAAAGGAGGCTTAAAAATATGTAACTTTTTATTTATCAATATCTATTTTATTATTGTTACTTTGGACACTTTCAGGAAAACTAATTTTTAATAATATCGTAATATTAGACTTATTACCTTTGTAATCTACCTGCCAGTAATATTAATAATACCTGCTACCTGCCAATTTTATAACACTAGCTGAAAAGTGCCTATTAAAAAGATAATAATTTCATTTAGATAAAGTCAGTAAAAGATAGCCTGCGAAATTCATATGTTTTTCAGTTTATGCTAACCACAGCTATAAATAACTTCGAATTTTGATTCAAATTGCGATTCGCTCAATTGATAAATCAATAAAAAACTGCACTTGGAATAAAAAACAAAAGCGTCGCAATAACTGCAATGAAACTTCAAACTTTTAACAAACTCGTGTGACGGGAATTAATTGGTATTTCGTACAAAAAAGTTGTTTCAATAAATTCGAATCGCATTCGGTTTAGGGTTTCGGTTATGAATGCAACTTTCATTGCACGATCCACGTGTACCTTTTAAACACATTTTGTTTTATGTGACTTGTTAAAAATTTTAAAGTTCGATTGTTTAGTGGCTGGCTTTGTTATGAAAAAGAGATTAATCACAAAACAAGTAGCAGAAAAAGTTCAATAAAAAGTTTTGTAAGACTTAAAACTACTCCGAAAATCGGTTAATGATAGTATTGCTTCTGTTAGTACTCTAATGAAATGACTTCACGTTAAATTGTAGCTCCAAAGGCAGTTTATAGAAGTTTTCTACGATAAAAACAATGTTTTCACATAAGTACGAACAAACTTGATTTAAAGAAAAGGTTGTGTAGTTTAAAACAAATTGTTTTAGTCATTTATAAGGAGTTAAAGCATTGATTATTGAAATACGGAAAAGTTTTAAAAGAACTTTTAAGAGTTTACTATCGCTCGCGAGAGTTATCACTAGTTGAAAACAAGCGTGAGAGTGAAGAGCGCGTTGGCGACTGCGCGACGCGGGAGCCGCGCGGCGAGTGAGACAGGCATAGTTGCGCGAGCCGGATCCACTCGCGCCTGCCATTACTCAGTCCACGGTCTGCTCATTAATACAAAATTCTAACTCCACTGACACGTAAATGCGTCCCGGTTTAACCAGCGAGATATAACTTACGTGATGCGTGTAACGTACGCCGTTTTAATATCAATCTGCCAAACTTACTCAATTTTATAACACAAATACTGTAATAATCTAATAATTTAGATATATTTTTTTAAACTTAAAACTATAATTATCATTATTAACTGCATCCAATTTTTGTAATTTCAGTGTAGTAGTTGAAGTTGTAGTAGTAGTTTCAAGTTTGTAGCTTGCAGTGCCTAAAATAAATTGTGCTAATAGAGGTAACTGGGTTATTCTAACTTAATTATGATCACCAATGGCCTAGTAAAAGAGCATGCGTTTTATTAATCACAGTTGGCACGTTGCAGTTGAACTACTGCAGCTCGTCTGCGTGGCGGCGCGCTAAGGCTGCGCTCACGTTGCTCCGGCGGGCGCGAGCTGCGCGCACTCACCCGTTTTTCTCACGCGTTCCTCCCAAAAACGCTCGCTCAATTTTCATTATGACGTCGATTTCGAACGTCATCATATAAATAAAGGGTGTCGTATGTCCGCGGGGGTCGGATCCATGCGCGCCGCAGCGCACGCCGCGCACTATCGATTGTTGCGCGTTTGTTCCGCGCCGCGCAATGTTCGGCAACCTAACCTAACCGGGCCGTCCGCACGCCGAGTCATGCGCGAGTCCTCTTCGGTACCGCATCGACCGACAAGAGCCGAGTGGGATTAAACGAGCGAGTGCCGCGGCCGCGCTCGGCAGGCTCGCGTACCACTCGCTCACTGACGCCCAGAGGCGCGCCGCCCGGACTCGCTCGCACAGTCGCACCCCATGTGTATCCCACCCACTGTCCCATTGACCCCGGCAGCCCGGCTGGACATGCTCTGCAGTTAATCGCGACGCTGCTGCCCGCGTACACCGGCTGCACACCGACCCCCTGCATACAGCCCACGACCAGGTACGTGCCACCATTCACGCAGGAGGCCGGCGTAGCACCACCATGCAGTAATCACGCGGAAGATTAATCAGTGACACAGTTTCGTTTATGTAAGTGCGTCCGTCGATATCCAAGAACGGGAGGAGTAAAAGGGAGACGGTTGAAATCCCCTAAAAAAAAAAGTGGTTAAAATCTTTAGTTTTCTCACAATTCATCTAAAACAAAAATCGGTACTGGTGAATTAGGCGGTCATAGGTATGATTTCTAAACTCCCATCCCGACACTGTGACACACTGTACCCGAATCCCAATAACTTAGAATTAAGGCTTTGCGTTGCTCTGTTGCGATTTAAGCTAAGCGTGTCATGGTGTACAGCGAGCGATTGCTAATGCATGTTTTATGACCGCAATATAGTCGCAGACGTCGTGTGAATCATAAATGGACAATAGGAGCGAGTCGTCGGGAGCGGGCTCACGTCCGAGTGTCCGACACGCACTCACAGTACATCAATGTATTGCAATGCGAATAAGTCCAGGATGTGGGGGACGCACCGAACCTTACTTATATTAAAAAAATTACGAACGAAGTATATTAAAATGATAACGACCCAGCGCGGTGAACTAAAGGGAGCGTCTGAGTGAAGAACAGATATTCGAAAAAGTTTAACCGAGGTGAATGCAACCTGCCATTAGGCCTTATCGACGTTAGAAACACTAAGAAACCACACAATTAAGCACTCAAGTCCTATATCCTCGCTGGCGACTAACGAATCTGATTTAAATACTACTTATATCAATGGAATGTATTCCATAGCTACCACATCGTCGACTCACCCATAGCACTGCTGCAGTGTAGTGAATCAATGGCTAAGGACAGTGAACTAGAAAATCAAACAATAATACGCTTCGGTGAAATACGTTACGTGACTAGGAACATTAAGAATGTTCTGTAACAATAAAATTCTATCGTAACGCGCGCCATCATCATTTGTGTGAGCAAAGATCCCAGCTAAGTCGAAACAATGCGTAGAATCAGCTAAAAACCATTAAATAAAAAATAAAGATTTAAAAACTTTATAAATAAACGAAATACTGATAACAAACAACTGTCTTATCTCAAAAGTCTTAGAAACTGTACCGATTGACAAGTTACCACTACTTTGCATCCTTCTACACTTATTTATCAGTAGATTATGTACAAACACTTCTTAAATTTGAAAGAACAGAGAAACTTAGGCACAACCCGTCAGTTTATTTCAAAGAGTAAAATCTGTCAAAACACCTTGAAACGAGATACAGATTAACAACTTATAACATAAAATAATGAACTTATTGTTTACTTTACATAAATGGATAATCGATTCAATTTTACATTAAACATAATATTTACACATAAGAGTGTCTATGTCACACAAATAATATTATTCTTAAAGTCAGTCATAACAACTTACATCAACACTTATTTACATAAAATAATAAAATTAAAATAGTTATTGGTAAAACATGTACGGGTATAAAAAAAAAATCAATCATGAAATATCTTCAGAATCTACACTTAAAACAATTGTAAATATACTAATAATCTTTATAAAACGAATTACCTACACTCCTTAATAAATAAAAAGGTCAAATAAAATACGACAGCCGATCTATTCTGAAAAAAAATCCCCGTGTAAACGTGAGATGGTTACAGAATAGCACTGCAGGACTTGATACGAAAGCACGTGCTACGGCGTAGCACTTTCATAGACCCCACGAAGTTGCGTAGCATGCAGAACAAACACTTGTAAACTTGTTTGATTATTTAAATACTACTTGCTTATTCATTTAATTATCCATCCGAGTTCCATTCTAACCCTAAAATACCATCAGAATTTAAATTGGAAAGCAGAGGTTTCATGTCAATTATCTACATAAGCAGTTTCTAAGAGTTTCTTTTTAAAACCAACAAACCATGTTACCTTACCAGAAAATCAATCGAATCTCTTCTCTATGAATAATTTACAAAAACTAATTTGTACAGTAAACTCTCAACTAAACTATTAATGCTTTTAATTCAAATTAACTAATTATATTATGTACTTTCAAACGTTTAAGGCAAATGATTCGCTTGCCCCCAAAAATACTACAATTTTGATAAAACTACGCGAGATAAATAGCTGGGATTTAAAAAAAGAAGCTCCGATAAGCCTTGTTTGTTTACATATTGCCCTCAGCTCTCCCATATTGGATATGCAACGACTCCACTACTTAATTATTGTTTACAAACATCAGCGTATTTCTCGTGAAACCGATAGCCGAATGTGTGGCAGTCCATTAATAAAATTATTAAACGAGTGACATTCGAATGGCTCGAGAAAATTAAATGGGATGCACTCAGAACACATGACTGACGAAATATTGGGTGAATATTAATCCAACGTAAGCAGGAGAACGTTTATTTTGGTGGACGGCTCACAGTTCCCAGCTGTGATTACTACTGCTCGTATACTACGTAGTTTTCCAACTTTTGTTACTATTGGATTCACTTTCACAGAGGCTTCGTACGCGAACGACCGCGAAATTTGAGAAAAAAAAAATACTATACAACTTTCCCTGTTCCACTGATGAACGTAAAAATCCGTTGGTGTACGCAGATTTTATTTTTATTTTTCCTTTCCATTTCATTTTGAACTAGTTAGTTTCGCGGTCGAGATTTTATTTACTCTGAAAAATAATATACGTCTGTGTGGGTATGACTTTTTATCTCATTATACTGAACTTGTGAAATTTCTCATCAAACGAAATTATCGAACCTCTAAAGACTTAAATAAAAAAAAATCACGGCTTTATCGCAATAGAAAAATAAATTTAAGATCATTTAGTAACGGTTTGTCTCTACAGGTGCGTTATGATAGCACAGTCTAGAGACCACTGCCTACCTCTCAAGCAAGTCTAGTAAGTAATACTAAAAATCCCTGGCTATTAACTCAAAACACTTACCTGTTAAGACTAAACCATCTTTCTTTATGTTTTCTGATAGTTTTGAATTACTTAGCAACAACCTGAGTCATTCTTCTCAAAACTACTGTGTAAGCTTGCCTCAGACTTCATACAAACAAGTATAAGTGATGTTTTCAATAACTAGGATTGAATTTGATCCTTTTTACCCGACTGCCTCAGAAGGAGGGTTATGTTTTTCGAGTGTATGTATGTCTATTTCTTTGGCACGCTCTGCAGCCTAAATGGCTTGATGGATTTTAACATATGAGGTATCGCTTTGAAATGGACAACTAGCTCCATATTTCTAACTGACCGCCTCCTTGACAATTCAAAAGTGCCTGTAAATGGTTTACTTGAAATAAATGCTTTGAGTTTGAGTTTTCAATAATATTTGTAAACAAAATAACTAATACGCAATAAATCCCAAAACGCAAACGCCCCCAGACGTAAACTACATAAAGAAAATGGAAGTTAAAATCGTAAAATTATATCGTTTTTTCGGCTTAATCGATCTCCAAAGTTCCTACTTTGTTTTTTTATCTATACAGACTGTAGAATCACAGTTAAACATTATAGTATAAAAAAGACGTTTTCACGTCAAAAATAATCACGTCATGTTATAAATAAAAACTTTCCAAACCACTTTTATCTCCTACAACTGCGGACCATACGGATATTGCCATTGATAGTTAGTCCAAAACGATTTCTCGTTGTTTGATTTCGCTGAACATGTGCTTCCACGAAACAGATGTCAGAGGTTATCATGGAATACAAGCGAATACCTGCAGCCGACTAGTTCACTGTCAAGGGCACTAAATTCTGTAGAGGAATCTAGGTCATTCGATGTGTGTTCCGATTAACGATAACAATTATCGAAACTTAGTACAGCGCCTTTTTCGTATTATTCTGTTACAAACACGAGTCAGCAGTTAAAAATATGTTTATGTACATCGACAAGAATTCATTTTATTAAGATAATCATTAATACATCGTGAATTTGTGTTTATTTTATACAATTAAGTACCCAATGTGTAATATATTTTGTATCTACATATAGGTATGGAACAAAGATTGTAGACAATTAAACGAATTTTTGGTGATGTGTCGTGACGATACATCTTTTTGACACTGACTGTATTATTAAAATCGCAAGTTTTCTCATTAATATAAGTTAGGTTTGATCTTCGTAAGCAACTCATACGAAACCGTATCATCATCATCATCATCATCATCTGCTTCACCTTTTCCCAACTATGTTGAGGTCGGCTTCCAGTCTAACCGGATGCAGCTGAATACCAGTACATTACTTGGACCGACTGCCTATGAGTTTCTTAAATTAACAAAAAGTATGTGTCTAATAGTTATCAAATACTTCTTCTAATCTATCATTATAACACATTTTCTCTAAATAGAAATCATGCTAGGAAATTAAGTACCGTTGGTATTTTACGATTAATAAAACTACATTTACCTCACTTGTTCATCAGAAAAATAAAATATTACTGATTTATTCATAAAAGGCATTGCAAGAATAAAATACATTTTACTGTAAGAATAATCCAACGCGCTCATATTAACACATTTGTTATGTAAAAAAGTGAAAACTTGGTTTGAACAAAGATTGAAAAGAAATTGGTAGAAAATGCCTATGGCATTAAGTCCGCCTCTGCACATTGTGTGCTTAAAGTATTAAATAAAGAAATAAAACTTATAATAATGAAATAACAGTGTTATTTGTTTTTCATTTTCAAAAACCAGCCAAGTGCGTATCGGACCACGCAAAATTAAGGGTTCTGTAGTTGGAATGAATTTATCTCAAGAACAAACTTAACATTGTGGTTGAAAAACATGGTCTCCCATATATTCTAACTGAACATGTTCACACAATATTGGGAGATTTACGATGTTTTTTTAAGACCATAGATTTCTTATAGGTTTTACTGTATATCTATAGGTACTAATATAATAAAGAGATAAAGTTTGTGAGTTTGTGAGGTTGTAGAGGGTAATCTCTGGATCTACTGAACCGATTTTGAAAATTCATTTACCCATAGAAAGTCACGTTAATTGTGAGTGTCATAGGCTATATATTAATCCGAAAAATTAAAATACTTACAGCCCAACGAAGTGGGCACGGGTCAGCTAGTAATCTATAAAAATAGAAATGCAATAATGTCAACCAATTCTATGCCAGCCGCCTACTTAGTACTCACTTCTCGACCTTCAGAACGTTACAATATCAATGTGCGGTACTGAAGGTCGTAAAGATCATGAAGGTCATGTACTAACTCTCTCAGAACATAACTGCAAACACACTTACCGTTGTACTTAGAGACGTCAGTTAGCGTTAATGAGCCACTAACCTAGGTTTTATATATGTATATTTAGTACACAAGTCATAATCTGAAATACGAGCAAACATTAATAATAAGTGACGAACAATTATAGTGACCGTGTTTAGTAATAAACTCGCATCTTAATTTACACAATAAAATAGCCACCAACAAACTTTAGTTAATGGGTTATCAACTTTAGTGAGTACCTATGAGTGCGGTGATAAAGTTTGTGCGCCATAAGTTGTCGAAGTGCGGTGGAAAGCCCCTTATGCGACTAGTAGCTTCCGTCGCGTAGTCTCATTATTACGGAGACAACTCTTTAAATCAAGTTTTCGCGAGCTGGCTGTCCGGTCGCGTTACACAGAATTTGTGCCAACGAATGGTAAACCAATTTAGCTGGAACATGTAAATGAACGCTTCTGAGGAGTGTTTTATTTTAAAAGAAAAATATTGAAAGAAATTCGGCATGAAATCTTATATAGGTATATACACATTAGAAATTAAAGTCGGTTTTCGTGTCTATGTGACCACGTTGTTCTTCTAAACTTAACGCAACGGATTTTGATGCGGTTCTCACCATCCTAATCCTAACTAATATTATTAATGCGAAAGTGACTTTGTTTGATTGTTTAGGACATATGAGACTTCTTATCCTGATATTCCGATATAAGGATCGCGATGCAGGTGAATGCAGGGATACAGTCAGTCATTTATAAAATTGATTCCAGAAGGTTTAAGTATATAATATGTATATTATTATTAAATGAATCGGGTATACTCGGCTCCAGTTGGTCGGTGACGCTGAATCGGGTATATTCGGCTCCAGTCGGTTTGGTGACTCTGAATCGGGTATATTCGGCTCCAGTCGGTTGGTGACGCACAATCGGGTATATTCGGCTCCAGTCGGTTGGTAACGCTGAATCGGGTATATTCGGCTCCAGTCGGTTGGTGACGCTGAATCGGGTATATTCGGCTCCAGTCGGTTGGTGACGCTGAATCGGGTATATTCGGCTCCGGTCGGTTGGTGACGCTGAATCGGGTATATTCGGCTCCAGTCGGTTGGTGACGCTGAATCGGGTATATTCGGCTCCAGTCGGTCCACCCTCTTTTATGAAGGACCAAGAGTAGCGTGGGTACCACCGATTATAGATATATAAATGTACACTTCACCTCCTTTCTGAGTGGCTATTCGTTTTACTACAATAAGAGGCGTCACATAATCATAAATCAATATAAATCCATAGAAAAGAAAATTGATGATTGTAACATAATAAAAATGTGAAGTTTACAAATGATAGCAGTGCTTTAAAAAAAATCTCTCCAGTCCTCGTTATAGCCGATGGACTTTTGACCGCTTCAGCAAATTGATCATATTATTTTAACGTAGAAGCCAGATCTCAACTTACCTTTGCGTAAGTACAAAAGAGATAAAAACAAATCTTGTTGCTTCTTATAAACTGATTTCTAATCATTTAGAAATATTAAAAAATCAAAATCCATTCATTCACATATCCCCAACCTACCCATTACCATCTTCCTCACTTCTTCTTCTTTTTTACTTTTTCTTTTTTTTTTCTTTTCCTTCACAGTTTTATTTATGAATTCACAAGGAATGCATTGTTTGTAATTTGTTATAGGTAGGTACATGAATGTTAGTATTTAGGATAATTAAGTTAGGATAAGCGCATTTATCGCATTTATAAATACTTATTTTTACATAAAGTCTGGGATTCTAGAAAAAAGTTGAAAAAATGTTTTTGAAAGTGTCATATGAATAAAAAAAATTGAGCCATCACGGGAGGACTGGCAGATGTAAAACATCGCACTACACACTCATTTACACACTACTACATGTAGACAATATAATTGTATGTAAACCGATTGCTGGCGGGGTGACACATTCCGCGTGGTGATCGGCCACGATCGCCACGCGGAATGTGTCGCCCCGCCAGCAATCGGTTTTATGTGCCCCTATGTTTCACATAAAAAGACTAACAAACTATAAAATATTTGAAGACCAACTCTTTAATAAGTTACTAGTAATTTCCAATTTTCACAGAGTATAATAAATTATGGCTAATTTTATTTATTCATTTATTTTATTTTTAAGGAAACTTACAGCTTAACAGATACATTGAGTAATAGCTTACACAAAAACTTTTAAACATTTAAGTTCTCTTCTTCTTATTAAGAACTTTGTAAGTTTTTACTTAATGAGAAGCTATTAAAGCTTATATTTAAATAACTTTTACACGTAATGATAGCAGTAAGTTTCCAAATGTGATCTGTTTTCTTTGTTATATCGCGCAAAAATACCAAAAAGAGGCGTAAACGCATTATAATCTATTTTTATTAAAATTTCAGTAAAATGTGGAAAACTCAATGAAATAATTCGTTTAAACTACACACAGACACACAAAAGAAACGGTTATATTGCTATCCGAATGATATTTATTCACATTCACAAAACCAAAACATTTTTTTTTTAATAATTTTTAATTTTTATAAATAATTTTTGTTTTTAAATCTTGACATTTTGAAGTTTTTACAGTTTGACTTTTACTATTTTATATTTGACATTTTAATTTTTGTAGATTCTGACATTTTATATTTTATTTTCGCAATTTTTCATTAATTAATTATAATTTTTTTATTTTATTGGTCACAATTGTATGTTAGTTTTATACTGTTGTTTGTGATTTGGATGTGTGAGTGCGGCTATGGTTTGTTTTGTGAAATAAATGAATTTGTTATAAATAAAAAAATAAACAAACAAAACACGAAGAAAAACAAAATGAAATAACTAACTGTTTTTTATTACTTATTTACACAAAATAATACTTGACACGTTGAATGACTTACTCGTATGTTCGATTTCTGACATTTGAAATATAATATTATTGTGCTGAACGCGTGCAGGCCGCTTCCAGAAAGCGATGGTCGTGCGAATTCGTGATCATCGCGTTCATATGTCATTTTTTGTTGGGTGAACCAGAGCGCGTGATCACGCCAACAGAGGGCGCCTTCCGGTTTTAATTTACAGCTACTTTGTATTTTATTTTAATTTTAAATGTTGTATCCGTTTTCAAAGAAATTTGTTTACTTTTTTTGCTCAGTGTTATCCAGGAGGCCCAAAAGATAGATATTCAGCTGCATCCGGTTAAATAATTGGGAAAAGGTTTAGTAGATTTATATTTAGTTTCACATTATCAAATATCCTACAGTGAAACTAAATATCATCAATATCTAGATACATCCTAGCTGTTCGAGATGTAATTTTATGTTTTATTTATCTTTTTTTTTATGTGTCAATCTGCTAAACAATTAATTTCCCTGACTGTTCAAATATTTGAGTTTGTTAAAGTACAGTCAACAGTCAACCATAAGTTAATGGTAACACTTGCATTACGACATAAATGTTACCACTTATTTGTTGTTAACTGTACAAATCAAATCACAGGATACAGTTTGGTCGGCGGCCGAATTAGTAACACGTGGGATTGCGACAATTGTCGAGAGGATCCAACAATTGGGACTCGAGGTGGCCTTGCACAATTCTGAGGCCATGTGTTTTCATGGTCCTCAGATCGCGCCACTGTCGGGTACCCGTCGGCGTCGAGTCGACGATGAAGTACCTGGGATTCGTCCTCGACAGCCGGTAGAACTTCGTGGAGCATTTCCGACGTTTGGCTCCCAGACTGGAGCGGGCCGGGGCTGCCTTGAAGCAGCTCCTACCCAAACTATGGGGTCGGGGGTCGTGCGGTGTGGGCGTGTTCCTTGAGGCGGCGACCAGCCCACCGGTTGAACGTGTCCCAAAGGGTCATGGCCGTCAGGCTGGTCCGGGATACCACATGGTGTTCGGTGAGATGGCGAGCCTCCTTGCCGGATTGCCGCCATGGGATCTGGAAGCAAAAGTCCTCGCGCACATATGGAAGTGGCGCGAGGAGGCAAAACGCCGGGGCGTAACTCCGCTGTCGCGAGAAATCACGGCACAGCGGACAGTGTTCCAGCGGGATTTCATGGCGACATGGAGAGTGCGATTGTCGCAACACAGCGCTGGGCACGCCACAATTACGGCGATAAGTCCATTTGTTGAGGAGTGGCTAGAGGCGCCACGGCGTCCTCACCTTCCACCTGACGCAGGTACTCACCGGACACAGTTGTTTCGGGAGGTTCCTGTTCCGGATAAGGCGGGAAAACGCCCGGGTGTTATCACTGTATGGATCCCCCAGAGGACTCGGTGGAGCATACGGTGAAGGTTTGCCAAGCTTGGGTGAATCACCACCGTGTACTCGCGGAGGCGATCGGCGGCGGCGATCACTCGCGTCCAGCCCTCGTCCAGGCCATGGTACGGGGTGAGATTGCATGGGTGGCAGTAACCTCCTTCTGCGAAGCAGTAATGCTCGCGACGGAGCAGGTGGAACGCGTGAGGGAGACGCAAATTTCGCGCCCTTTTGCCACTAGTTGCCGCAGGAGACGCCGGACGGTGAGCAATGGGTAGCTCGCCGTCCGATAAGGACCACGCCCGGGTCAACGGCGCGTTGTGTTCCACATCATGGGGGATGGGGTCCTTTAGTGCCGATGCCTGCCAGGGTTGCGGGTTTCACACAGGTAACTGAAGGAACACGGGTGGGTTTTAGCCAGTAAAAGTCTGACAAGCCATCCCGTCCATTCGCAAAAAAAAATTAGAAACAGCTGGGCTTAAAAAAATATCTGAAAATATTTTCTGCTTCAGCAAGTAGGTATTTTCTTTGGATGAATTTTAAATGATCATAATTATCGACCTTTCAAACTGGCTAACTTTTTACGATTATTTTAGTACGAGAGTCATTAAAATCAAGAGTATTTAAGGCCTTTTGTATACGGCACGGTTTCTTTACGGTATGGCGTATAAACCGTGCCGTAAAAATAGCTTGTCTGTCAACAAGCTGTCAAAGTGATCCATACAACACTGACGAAAATGCAGTGCCTACACACGGCGAATAAACCGTAGTTTTTCACGGCAAGAAAGACGTACGTGTACAAAGGGTCTTAGTGTGTCTATCATTTCTTTATTTCTTTTAGATATTTTCTCATTGGGTTGTAAGTGCACACAAAGACTCACGTATCGTTCTACATTCTATCCATATATCTGACACAAAATAAATTCTAATTTATAATGTACAGCTTTTGCCCGCGGCTTCACTCGCGTTAATTTAGAATTTGACAATCATTTCGGGCTGTCTTTTGCTTTGAAATTTAAAGTGCTATTAAATACATCCCATAACATAATTCAATCATGATTAGAAAGACACGTGGCGCCATCTATTATCATAAGGACGTTATTGTTGTTTTCCTCGGGAACAGTAGCTTTTTACGGGATCAAAGCTACTCTATGTCAGTACCTGTACACCTGACAACGTATATACAAAATTTCAGGATGATCGGTTCAGTAGTTTAGGCGTGAAAAGGTAACAAACAAATAAATAAACTCACTTGCGCATTTATTAGGGTTCCGTACAAAAATGGTAAAAAGGAACCCTTATGGTGAGACTAAGTCTGTCTGTCTGTTAATATTAGTTAGGATTTATTTTCTCAACACGCTCTGACAATAAACCTTCGTTAACCCTCCCACAGCTTCAAATCACCGGGCGGTCATTTTAGCCAAGCGCTCAAGCTACACGTATTATGTCTACCGTGCCATAGTGTGTGGAGTGACGCGGTACCGTGCAAAGCGACTCAGTGCCGTGCGTGCTTCCGACAGTTCCGACATATATTGTTGCACCAAAGGTCGAGCTCCCCTCGAGCTGTAGCGAACAAATGTCTGACAATGCACGAATTAAGCGATTTATTACGCTAGCTTCGTGCTCTCGAACGTTCATTTGTTATTTTTAATTATATCCCACTTGCTGTTGCCCGACCTTGCGACCTTGTGTTGCATATCTTTTGGATTTCATATTTTTTTTATATACAGGGTGGCCGGAGAAGTGATATCTAAAGATAAAATTTAGATGCCTTTTATTGCGGGGCATCCGAATCACCCCCATGTTTGTTCCGCGATTATTAGTAGTTTAGGGAATAGATTTTTTTAATCACTTTTGTAATAATTAAATTGAGAAAAGAGATTTAAATTTAGTGGAGAACAAGTTTCAAAAATAATCTTCTGTCATTTATGTAATTTTCATCAACATCTTGTCGAGTTACTCGTTATACGTATTTATTTTATCACAATTAACTGCCTTTTATTTAATTTTATCATTATTAATCATAATTTAAAGGTAAATTAAAATGAACAAATACAATTTTTTTTCTAAAAAAGCAACTCCATTATACTTCTAAGGCAAGTTACAGAAAATAAAACCCGGTTGTGGTCTGGTTTTTTTTTGTTTGTTATTGAAGGTCCATAGCAGTTATTAGAAACAATTTGAAGACATTGCCATCAATTTTTATTTTTTTATCATGTGTCGTACTTTTGTGGTTATTATACTTGAGCGGTAATTTTCAACTCTCTACTCAATTTCATACATGTTCTATAAGGCCCAGGTCAACCAACAATTTTAAGGCGGTATTTGACGTAATGGTGATAAATTATCAAAAACAAAAATACATCCACAAAGGTTCAATAGAGAAAAATTCAAAACTGATGTCAGGTAAAAATTATGAAAATAATCTATCTCCTAAACTACTAATAATCGTGGAACATACATGGGGGTGATTCGGATGACCCGCAATAAAAAGGATCAAAGTTTCACCTTTAGACGTCACTTTGCCGGCCACCCTGTATATCCAGGATGACAAGTAGTCTATATCCTTATCCAGGACCCAGGCTACCTATCTGTCACATAACGGTCGGTTCAGTGGTTTAGGAGTGAACAGGTAACAAACATAGTTACTTTCGTTCTTTTCGCATTTATAATATTAGCATGGTAAAGATCTATAATAATAATGATATATTCTATCTATCGATTTTTTTAGTACGGTACTGTATTTTTAAATAAAAAAATTATCAAGGGCATGAAAATGTGCTCGTATTTAAATATACAACATTATTTTTAGTATATGTGAAACCTGATTATAGTTTATTCAGAATAAGGAACTGAATCGATTTCAATAATTTTTACACCATGTTATATTTTGTCCCAAAAATATTTAAGTGTGATGGAAAATGTTATCACCATTTAATTACTTACAATACAATCGCCGTACGGTTAGGTACCTACTGCCAACTTATTATCAATGAGCGCAAGACGACCCTGGAGGCGCGGGGGCGCGGTTAGCATGTTTTTGCACGGACAACCCGGTAACATAACAACCTTATAACTTTGTGATTTTTTATGATACAGTTTTGAAATTTTGTACACAGATTCTTTACATAAAAATACTAGACATGTGGTTCGGGTTTCGCATATACTAAAACTAATATTGTATATGACAGAAATATTGGCGGAATTAGGGTGTAAATTATTTCGTAAGTACCGAATCATCGAATATCTATACAATTAAAATCCGAAACCGTACCAAACTGTGTTAATCGTATAATAGTTGTTTTTGCATATTTTCAGATGCCTACCGACGCCATACGCACATTGCTTTCAGACATAAAATATTACATTTACATTTTGATACTGTGAAACTAAATATCGATGTACCAAGCCTTTTCCTAACTACTTTGGTGTCGGCTTCCAGTCTAGCCGGATGCAGCTGAATATCAGTATTTTACATTGACGTCTACAACCCAGTTACTGAGTAACACAATACCCCTTGGTACGACTGAAACAACAGTGAAACTAAAATAACTAAAACATTTCCTTGAATAGTCGAAAACGGAAAAAACAATTAAAATGAAAATAAAATACAAAGTAGCTGTTAATTAAATGCTTTGTTTTGCAGCCCGCCAATTATGACGCCTCTGAGCTGTGCACAGATTTCTATTCGGCTATTGTTCGATATTTAAATATTCTTTTTCCCTTTTTCTTTTAGTTTTTTTTTTCTTTTTGTTTCAGTTTTTATGTTTGTGTAGTTTAATGACATCACACTAATATTATAAAGGCGAAAGTTTGTGAGTGTGTGTATGTGTGTATGTTTGTTACGTCTTCACGCTCAAACGGCTGGACCGATTTTGATAAAATTTTGTATGGAGGTAGCTGACACCCTGGATTAAGACATAAATACTTTTAATCCCGATATTCCCACGGGATCGAGACTTACGCGGGTGAAACCGTGGGGCGCAGCTAGTGTTAAATAAAAGTAAGGAGGTTGAAGGTAGTTGGTTTAAAAGAATCAAAAATCAAAATCAATTTTTTTTATTTCACATAAACCTACATGGGCACTTATGAAACGTCAGAAGCTAGGTGCACGGTTCCAATTGGTCGTTTCCTATGAAGAAGAGCCGGCAAGAAACTCCACCGAATGATCTGGTAGCAATGTTATCTTATTTTAACGAGATTTTTTTCAATTAGGCACAAACATACTTTCATCGATTGCGTTTGACGCCGATTCTTCTGTTATTATAAAAAATACAAAATGGTTATCAAGCTCTTGTTTGAACTACAATCATCTTAAATTTTCTGTTGACTGAACTTTTTTTCAACGATATATGCATGGCTCGTTCAAGAACAGCACAGAAATGCTTTTAGTAAAGTCCTTCTAAATATCTTCAAGCAACCCCGCTCTATAAGTGACTTGCAAGATGACAAGCACCCGGCCACTCTCAACAGAACGTCTGCGGCCGAAGCAGAATATTTATTCCATTTCAAACTGCACTTACTTACATGATTATGTCGAATACTAAGAAATGTCGAAAATTTTAACATAAAAGAAAATCAACCCGCGTTCAGATATTCCGATATGTTACTTAAAAAAATTGTAGGAATATAAAACGTAAAGCTATTTTTTGTTTTATTTCTGAAGTCGTATTCGGAAATGCTCTCACTTGATAAATACTTCAATTGCTCACTGAGATTATTGTGAGAAAATAATATTTATTATTTTATACGCTGAAGTTGTCGGATATTGAGTTGATAAATGGTTTCTTGTTATGATAAAGTTGTCCTTATTCAAATCATGCAGTTGCATTTTATTTCCCATTTATCCTTTAGGATTTTTTTTCCCCTTCTTTGTTGTCCTTGCGTGTTGATTGAACTGTCTTGTGCTGAGATTTTTGTAACTAGCTACATGATTTCCAGAACTTACTAGCTGTAAAGAAGTACTAACAAAGTCGATTGTAATTTTACAGAAAAGGGCAATGCATTATGTGCAAAAGGAACATTTAGATACCATCAATGTACACACTTACAAATAATAAACAATATGCTGGTAAACACAGCGTCAGTATGTGCTCACCCCTCAAGTTTTAAAATGTTACACTGCTACAACATCGAATTCGTTACGAATAATCTAAAGAACACTTCAAAAAGAATTCATTGTTACGACATGGATTCGAACAATCCCAATACCGAACGTCGTCAGACTCATACCGATGGATTGACGAACTAGCCAGCGAGCCCCTATGAATTGTGATAAAATTGTTATCTACTATCGTCAGAGTCACTTTATCTATAGATCAATGTCTAATCGATAGATGTTATAATTTGAGGGTATCCATTAATTTTACTTACTAAAAAAATCCGTACACTAAATTAATACTACGTAAATCGTAAACTAAATTAATCCGTACCCTCAAGATCGAACTGGGATTCTTTCGTTTGCGTTAATAGGATGTAACTTGTCTAGGGACCCGTTTGTGTCAGTTGGCAAAATATGTATATAATGATAACTGTAAATTATAAATTCTAATTGTAAAATATAAATCTTTACAGTAAAATAAGATCTAAGGTTTGTTAAATAATAGCAATAATAATAATTATTAAAAAAAAAAAAATCTTGAATTTTAATTATTTATAAATATAACTAAAACAAAATAGAAAAATACTTTATACTAAATTATCTTTATATTATTATATTATATTTATTTATCCTTTAAAGTTGAAGTTCGCGAGCACATTCGCAAGAAGCTGGCAGTATAATCACGACG
Organism: Tiliacea citrago; assembly: GCA_963921375.1. Lineage (NCBI taxonomy): Eukaryota > Metazoa > Arthropoda > Insecta > Lepidoptera > Noctuidae > Tiliacea > Tiliacea citrago. The sequence goes on from OY992780.1 coordinate 28,918,575, forward strand.
GTAATGTTTTCCCATTGTTTGTCTTATTTGTTTTAATATATTTATGTATATTTATTTGTGCCTAGATTTATATATAATTAGGTGTATATATAATATTTATAGTTTTAATAGGTATATGTATATCTTTATATTAAAATAATATTTATTCCTCAACTCTCGCTATTGCACCTACTACTGTTTGTTTCTGTATCGCCCAAAGGTTGACTGGTAGAAAATGCCTACGGTATTAAGTTTGCCTCTGTACATTTGTGTGCTTAAAGTATTAAATAAATTAATAAGTGCATTTCCTAGTGCCTAGGATTTGAACCTCCAATCTAATGTACGGCAAGCGGTTTTGAAACCTCCGGTCTATTATTTAGAAGTTGAATAATTACTCTTCGTAAATGTTAACCCTATTATTGCTTGTCGTTATACGCAATAATAAAAGTATTAACGTTTTATTGAAAAAAAAACAATATTAAAAAACAGACTTTAAAAAAATAAATACTAACTTTAACTTAGTTATTCACTAAAACAATACATTAATTATAATAAAATGTTTTTGCAAAATACAAAAACCAACTTGGGCCTATTACGGATTTGAACGCACATGTCTGTTGGGGGGGTATCCACTTAATGGAGCTGTGTGTATTACGTATGGCGGAGCATTCGCTGCCTGTAGAATTTTATTTAGGGATGCATTGGCCGTTGCCCCTATAAACCACTTTTTATGAGTCAAAAATTCGGCTCAGTCAAAGCTGGAATATTTTTCTCGTTCATAAAAATTATTCTGTATACTTACTTATTTTCACTATTATAAAAGTATATTAACTTCAATTTTATTTTTCCTACAGGTAACAAAGTAACTTCTGAATAAACAGCTGTCATGTGAGTGTTCTTATTAGATTTAAATTTTAACGAGTTGTTCAAACCTCTCGTTGCAAACTACCTATATCGTGAGACGGCTGTTTCTCCGAGAGTTGACGATGGAACATGAGAAATTCACACAGTTAGGTACCAATTACTGCCTTAATTTGTTCTATAATACGTACACGTTATTATATACGTGTAGGTTTCGCCGTGTTTCCTTTAGCAGACTTATTCTGAAGGCGGTGACTTTGATGACTGTAAACACATTGTTACTGCCTACGCGCATACTGCATAGGTAGCTATTTGGTATTCACAGGGTTCAAGATGCACAGGGTGTAATCGACAATATCGTAATCACACGTCTTGAATACGTTTCGGACACAAAAGGATTTTACCTTTACTTGCTTGCTTGCTGCCAATAAAGCCTTCAAGCAGTGCATTCCAAATTAGTGTGTGCTAACCATGTTCAGCACAAGATTTTAATGCATAGTGGATACCTGGTCACCTTATTTTAGTAATATACTTTGAGACTTGAGTTCTACCATTATCAACTGCATGGCAGTTCAATGTGACAGTTTCAGTTGGTGTGCGCAAAACACATATGATACAAAATTGCATTAGGCTTCACATGACTTTTCAGTTTTCATCTCATGAAATGAACGAACTGGTATAAGAGTTTATGGTAAACCCCGAAATGTTGGCTTTAACCTCACTATCCTAATGTATTCAACAAGTACGGAAAGTTATTAAAAATCTGGCGCCGATAATCCCTTAACAAAGCAATTGCGAAGTAAAAAGTATGAATTATAAGTGTGTGGTCAAAGTGGGTAAATCAAGTGTTCACCGTGTGCGGTCCGTGCTACCAACGCGCTTGATCTCTTACTGAAAAAAAAAATACGCCATTCGGAATTTACGCCATAACTTTGTAAAGGCCGGCTTTGTTCTGACGTCGCATTCTGGATATTTTCTTTACTGTTTTTGTAACGGCATCGTCAAAGATGCCTGAATTTTTTAATTGGGAAGTATTCTAATTAAACTTATTGACCTTCTAATAATGAACACCTTTTTAAATGAATTAACCTCTAAAAACTTATTGACCTAATAATTAACACATTTTTAAATTAACTAATCTCTAAAAACTTATTAACCTTCTAATAATTAACACTTTTTTAAATGAATTAACCTCTAAAAACTTATTGACCTTCTAATGATGAACACTTTTTAAATGAATTAACATCTAAAAACTTTTGGGGTTTTAATGATGCACTTTTTTTTAAAATAAATGTTCCCCTTTTTTAATTTTTCTGGCCTTTCATCACAGTTGGTCGCAGTAACTAAGCTAGGATACCTTGACCAAACGGGTTAGGTTAGGTTAGAACCTTCGAACTGAGAAGCACCATCAATTTATTAGAGTGTTCAATAATATTTTTAAGAGCGCAAAATGGGAATTATTTGTGGTACGATTAAATACATGCCTTTTTTAATTTGTTATTATAGTTAACTAGCTGCGCCCCACGGTTTCTCCCGCGTAAGTCTCGATCCCGTGGGAATATCGGGATAAAAAGTAGCCTATGCCTTTATCCAGGGTGTCAGCTACCTCCATACAAAATTTTATCAAAATTGGTCTAGCCGTTTGAGCGTGAAGAAGTAACAAACATACACACACACACACTCACATACTTTCGCCTTTATAATATTCGTGTGATGTGATGTGATATTAGGAAAGTTTGATGAGCTGGAGTGTAGAACATACATGCACAGTTATAAACGTATATTCCAGAATGTGTTATATTGTTATATTCAACGACAACCACTTTCAATTTCTCTCTGTAGTTTAAATTATAGCATTAATTGAATATTCATTGACAACAATTTCCGCATGATTTTATAGACAACATTTACCTTTATAGCTTGTCATGAAAATTTCTGAATTAAATTCATAATATTTTAGTGTGTAAATGTTCATTTTATAAATGATCGACATTTATAGGTCAGCAGGACTAACGTTACTTCTCCAATGAGTTCCCTTCGTTGTAAAATCTTATTACCTTATGTTATTATCTTACTAGCTGCGCCCCGCGGTATCACCCGCGTAAGACTCGATCCCGTGGGAATATTGGGATAAAAGTAGCCTATGTCTTAATCCAGGGTATCAGCTACCTCCATACAAAATTTAATCGAAATCGGTCCAGCCGTTTGAGCGTGAAAAAGTAACAAACATGCACACACACACACACTCACAAACTTTCTCCTTTTTAATATTAGTGTGATTATTGTTGTGCGTTGTGTGTTCTAAGTTTAAAAAAGACAAGACACTGTCTTATTTGTCTGTGATTGGTGCGAACGTGCCTACTTCTTTTGATGTGAAACTTCTATAGCCGCACGTAAAACCGATTGATGGCGGGGTGACGCATGCCACGTGGCGACCCTCGCCACTATACAGTCTATAATGTAGCAGTGTGTAAATAATTTCGATGTTTCACACAGGCGTCTCGTGCTGGCTCAATTTTTTTTTATAGTTCTTCCCAAAAAACCCTTCCTAATAGAATTCACCAGCTCAGTGTTGCCAATAAAAAATGTGGCCAGCGTCTAGTTACTAATAGAATCGAGACCAATGAGTCTCTAAAACCTTGTTATTTTAAAATAACTGTTTAATCCAGGTCAGTGGGGCCCACAAAGCAAATAGATGATGCGAATTAAAGATTGACCCGATTCGATTTTGGGTCACATTTGCTTTCTTGCATTGGGACAAAGCTTTAAAATGCAGTCGGCTTGCTGATTAGGACATGGCTTAACTTTCACATGTAATTGATGTTTTCTTAGCTGTATCTATACAAAATATATTATATTATCTATGCAAATTAAAAATAAGACGCTTTTAGTGTCTGTCTGTGTGACCGTGTTTTCTCCTAAACTCCGCAACGAACTTCAATTCGGTTTTCACGATAATTTTTAAATTAAGGAGTTTTTGTGTATAATACATTTTTTTTCAAGTTATGAACATCGTGCGAAGCAAGGGTAGTTCGCTAGTTTTATAATAAAAGGTGGGGTTTTGTTAAAGGCATTATCTGAAAATCCAAACAATAATGCTTTTGCTTTTTGCTGCACGAATCTAAGAGAGGTCTCGAGTTTGAACTAACCGACCGTACCTACGTCCGGCTTGGTAGTATCGCGATTTTTAAACCCATTTCATGCGATAAATTAATCGTTACTTTAAAAGGTAAATTAATGCGTTGTTGATGTTGATTACTATTAAGATCATTTTACCGAAAAAAACGTCGCCTCGTGGAAATGGTTAAAATCGCTTGACACTTGCCTTTATATCAAACTGACTATTGTCCGTGTTCTCATCTGCGTGTATTTTGTATTTTATTATAAAAATATCCAGGATAAAAGTAGCCTGTGTCCTTCTCCAAGTCCCAGGCTACCCATCCTACTACATCTGTTTTTCATAACGATCGGTTCAGTGGTTAAGGCGTGGAAAGGTAACAGATAGACAGAGTTACTTTTTTATTATATTATATTATTAGTATGTATGTTCACCTGCTTTCTGTCAGAAATGTGGCATTACTAGCTATTTTGTTTTGTACTAGGAGTGGTAGAATTTTGTACTTGGAGTGGTAGAATTTTGTACTAGGGGAATTGTGTACTAGGAGTGGTAGAATTTTGTACTAGGAATGGTAGAATTGTGTACCATGAGTGGTAGAATTTTGTACTAGGAGTGGTAGAATTTTGTACTAGGGGAATTTTGTACTAGGATTGGTAGAATTGTGTACTAGGAGTGGTAGAATTTTGTACCAGGAGTGGTAGAATTTTGTACGAGGAGTGGTAGAATTTTGTATTAGGAGTGGTAGAATTTTGTACTATGGGGAATTTTGTACTAGGAGTGGTATAATTTTGTACTAGGAGTGGTAGAATTTTGTACTAGGAGTGGTAGAATTTGGTTTATATAGGAAACACAGCGAGAATCCAATTTGAAGCGTATTCGTTTCTGCGTATGTTGGTGAAAACTTTTGACCTTGTTGCAAAGCCTTTCAAATAACTACAGTGTTGCGTTTGTTTTGGTCGGTGCGGCTGCAGATGTAATTAAAATCCTTTACATACTTCTTTTTTAAACGAGCGAATAGTGTTGTGTGTGCTCGTTTATAAGCCTTTTGCGTTAATAAAATAAGCTTATTAATAAACTGAATTTATCTGTAAAATTCAGGACGACTTCAGTTTTTTTTGCAACCTTTAATCAAAATCAATATTATTTAACAATAGTATTTTTTTCAAATAAGGCTAATCCGCACTTTTCGAACGTCAAAATTACATAAAACAGTCCCTCAAAACAAAACGCTTCTAATTGCTTTAGCTGGGAAGAAGTGGCACAGAAAACTCCCCAGTTGTCTATTAAGTTAGAAGAACCTCACTGTAAATCCAATCATGCATTTGCTCGCAGCTACTCATTGAAAAAAAAACAAGCTGTGCTCAAAATTTATTTAACTGCCATCCAATTCATTCAGTTTAGTCCGATCTGTCATTGGCTTTCAATGGAAACGCTATGTGATAGGGATGGATAAAAATAAAATGCAGAAACTGCTGTCAAAGCGCAGTCACGAAGGACTTTTGTCAAAGCCGTCAAATCCTTTTAATTCGAACAATTTGATAGCCGGACATATCTATACAACGTCGACGTTTCGATATGTCAGTTTGTCAGTCTGCTTTTTACCCAGTTTATTTTGTTAATTCTCACCTTTCCCTCTGTATTCATTTTCAGGTTGTTTTGGGGGAAAAAGGTTTTGGGGGTGCAATTGGGAGTACATGTTCATATAAACAGTCAATTAAAAATTGTTTTGTTGGTGAACTAATGGTTTATGTGTCTAATTGGTCCGTTTTTTCATGATAGTTTATGTTTACGGTTCATTAATAGTCTCATCGCCTATCAAAGAGATTTTATTTACAAGTTTACAATTACTCATACGTTAGGCAAGTCCGACGTCGTAACGGATGCGTGCTACGTCGTAGCTGGCGTAGCGTCATCCTCAGTTGACTACGGCGTAGCACTTAAATTCAATAATCGCAACTGAATTTTAAATAACATGGTTATAGTATTGGTTATAGTACATTACTTAAGCGTCCAGCAAAAGAGGTATTGATGGACGAACGTGTATATGTGGGCCGAAACGAAGCCGAGGCATACATACGTGAGTCCATAAATGCCTGGTTGCGGCCAAGGCTTGGATAGTGAGTTTCTCAAATAATGCACGGAAATTCAAACTAAGTAAAATATTTATAAATTCCAGATTCAATGACGAACGACGATCATTTTTCACGCGCCATGGTGTTCATTTGTTTTTTTCAATAAACAGCTTTCTATTTGCAAGCCATTTAGAAATTTAAAAATAAAACCTTTGATAAGTTACTCCCTTGGTTGCCATGTTTCGGAATAAAAGATCATTCCATTTTTAAATTACACGATAGATATGAGTTTACTATGTAATTTATTTGGCCGCTAAACCACGACATATACGGATGTTCAAACAACTTTTGGCGGCCGCTGTTCGCATGTATTTGGCCAGTACAGCAATTTCTATTGATCTCGAACAAGCTTGTTAAAATAATGCCAAATTCCAAAGCATGTTTGACAAAAATACTTTTTAGATAATACCTCAAATGAGTAACACGGTGACACATCAAGCTATACATTCCAGCGGTAGCTGTCCTCCAATTGTATAAGCATTCGTTTAATATTATGTTTTAAGCTTTTCGCTTGATACCTGCCGTCGTCGTTCCATCTCTTCTAAAATTAAACTTTTTTAGTAGACCGAAATATCCATTTGCGACAATTTAAGTTTTCAGCTGAAAAAAAGGATAATTATAATCGTTTCCAGAAAAAAAAAATACGATATTTTCGAATGTGGTTGAATAGAATTATGTGCTGGCAAGTCAACACTTTCAATTCATTTATTCAGAGAATATTCATAGTCACAACAATTAAAACCACAATAACTGCGAAAAGGTTTTTTTTTGTTGTGTTTAAAAGCATATTTGATTAGTGTTAATATATATTTGAGAAAAGTACAAATCTAATGCGATTTCAATATAAACGATTACAAGATTAAAGAGATTTTAAGATTGTTTAATTTTACCATCGAAAAGCAAAAGAAAACTTTTTTTGTTTTCGGTTTTCGGCCGACAATGCAAAAGAGGCCGGATTTTGTTTTCGTTTTCGGCCTAAAAGAAACTGTTTTTGTTTGGACCCTATTTATTAGCTAGGTACTAGAATAATGGCCCACCACTTTAAGTATGATTTAAAAAAAAATAAACTCCGTCCATCGGTTGATTAACTGATTATCCGAACGAACCAATTCAATTTAATCACTAAACAGATGATAAAAACAAAATGAATGATTTTATCTCTGTAAGTAGGTTTGTACAAACACTTTTACATGTCAAATGACGGATTTGGAACAAAGATTCTTGAAGTTGATCACTTCAAGAATCTCTTAAGAAACCGCTGCCACATATTCCATCGGATGGTTCTATTACACCGCTATTATTTCCTACCCTCGACAGTGGTGAATGTAGTGACGTCATGCAATAGTTATTGAAATACTGGTACATTCTCATCTCTCCCCGCACAAACAGAACAGGGATTAACTCGATAAACAGAGAAGTTATTGGTGTACTCGTGGTTTTAGAATTACTGGCAATCGCAGTATGTGTGGTGGTATTTTCAGTTGTATTTACCTACATGTATTTTTCATATAGTGAGAAGTAATATACTGAAATTCAGCGTTAGATGTTCATATTAGGTACATGGTAACGTGACTAAATTAGAAAAAAGATCGCTTTAAAAAAAATCCTCATAATATCTGTCTTAGTGGTGAGTTTTCAATCATCACATAACTTAATCTGAAGAGTAAATGTGTGCTTGACAGCTGTTGCATATAAAATAAATGTCAAATCGCTGTATTAGCTTTATAAAATTTTACTAGGGGCCGATTTTTCAATCGTCATGTTACTTTTATCTTAGTAATAAATATGGCAGTTTCATGTAATATTTGCTAAATAAAAACTAGTAACTAAAACATGGTTTAAGTTATATTTAAGTAAGGTTTTCACAAAGTCAAAGCCTATTTAAATTGGCAATTTAGCCGCATCTCATCTCTGTCCGCATTGGCTGACAGAATATTGAAACTCAAAGGAGTTTTCAACATAAATTTCACGTCCGTGAAATATGGAAAATGTGAATATTTGAAAAGCTCCGATGGATTGGTTGCTATGAAATGCTAGTTCAGTGTTTAATCTAAACGTTGGGCTTCGCTCTCCGCTGATTGTGTTTGTTCAGCGCTGAATTCGCTGCAGGGATATCCGTTGTTCGAGCGTTTTGTTCGTATAACTTTTAGTTTTATACGCTGTTATGTAACAATTGTTGGTATTAGGTCGTTATTTTAGTTTTGAAGAGCTTTTATGCTGAATAGTTTTTGTTGTTTTTTCATTCGACGGGTATATTTAAACTAGTCATGTCTCTCTGCCGTTTTAGAAGTTGGAATTTTAACACAAAGGTAGTATGGCAATCAGACGAAGAAAGAAGTGTCCGTGTAGAACGAGGAGCCATGTTTAAATCCACTCATATTTTACTCATATTTAAACGCTAGAATCTGTAGTAAAACCATTAAAAAGTTAAAGAGCAGTCTGTATAAGTGTCATTTCGAAAAGTCAATCCACTAGACTGCGTTCACACCAAAAAAGTCGACAGCGACAGTGTGAACGTAAGAAAAGCAAAAGACATTCAGTCTGCGGAAGACGTTGTTTTTTCATACATACATCATTATCACGTTTGGTTGTAAACACGCCCTTAAAGCCCCGCCTTTAAGGGCGCGTTTCCCCTACTACTCCCAAAACGACTTAGCACTTATTTGCCAACAAAAAGTGCTGGTGACTTAGAGTCGAAATAATGTACACTAAAGTGTTCAAGTAAATTGTCAACGAAAATAAAAAACCTCCCGGGAGACAATTCTTCTTTAATAAAAATGCAACCAACGATATAGAGAACTCTGAATCAAAGGGTTAACTGGACCATGATGTTATTGTTAAAATTTCCGTCAACCACAGTCACCACAGTTCAATCACGGCTCTATATTTCGAATTGCTGAAATGCTAAATCAAACAAGGCTTTAAATAAATAAACTTTGTAAATTGTAAGCCACAGTTTCGAAGCCACTTATGGGTTTAAAATAGAATAGAATACTCTTTATTATGTACACCATAAAAGTTACAGATATAAATGTTGAAACTTTACATAGGGTGACACAATGGGCGGTCTTATCGCTAAAAACGATCTTTTACAGACAACCTTTGGATAGATTAAAGGGAAAATGAGAGACAATACTACAAAAAAAGAAGAGATTGTCACATAAAGCATACACTTATTTATAAATAAAATATCAAATACAGTTAGATGGACTTTGGACTTACTGTTTGTGAAGTGTTATGCGAATAATAAGGTCACTTATTATTGTGATTTTTTGAGATTCGCTAAAAGCCACCGATCTTATCTGTCTTATTTGTATTTCTAACTTTATTCCGATAAAGATAAAGTTCTTTGCACAACTTAATAACAGGGGGCCTAAAATGGACGCTTTGGCAGTATCATAATATGATCTGCGTACAATTCATATCCCGCAATTCATCTGTTTGACAAATTATGAATTGCTATAATCAAGTCTAATTTCAAATAGTAGCTGTCAAGCAGATGAATTGCGGGATGTATGAATTGTACGCAGATCATTTATTATAATTCTGCCAAAGCGTCCATTTTAGGCCCGTGACCTGACGTTGAAACTAGTACTAAATTGTCAATTTTGTATTAACAACTTTATATCTCTTGGAATAAAGTTCGAAAAACAAAAACTGGCTCGAAGGCTGGCTCGTATTGTAATAGTTTGTGGCATAAGATGTAGGTACGTAATATTCTTAAAAATAGCCAAACGCTCGGTTGTAGAGTTGAGAATTTGAAATTGAATAGGTACTTGTCAAACTAAACTATAGCATTATTTAAGGTCATCCCGCCTTGTTTTTGTAATACGTAAGACATTTTTTAATTTCACGGGCTACCGTCGTGGAATCACCAAAATCGAGTTTGATAAGTTCTCAATATCAAATTCTCAATTCAGAAACCACCTTGTTATAAGTGTTGTCTTCCATTGTTTTTGTTTTCGCTCAATATCCAAACTAGCTGTAGAATTGCATCGAGAACCGTTCAATTGCATTATTCGTGTCAAATATCAAAGGTAATTGGGGGTGTACCGCCCTTTGAGAACTTGACTTCTAACCACCTCCGAACCAACTGACTTATTAACCTAACCTTGAGAGATGAACGAATATTACTAAACTGTCGTCTACACAATGTACGAGGTTATTGAAATCAAGGTTATCTGATAGTAGGTCATTCATCAATGGGCGTTCCGGGAAGTGAACTATAGTGTAATTATTGGAACGGAATTCGGTGCATGATAGTTTAATTAAATTATTGCGTTAGTTAACGGTAATCACATTTATGAAATAGTTTTGGTTTAAGACTTAGGATATACGGTTTACGGTTTTTGATGAGTCTCTATAACTCACGCGAGTTGTGAATTCAACTTGCCTTCTTAAGAGCGGCTAACCCGTACTTTTCATACAAACGCTCGTACGTGTTATGGCGCCTGCGCAAATCTGTTTTTTTGTACAAATTTTACCTGAATTTTAGCCGTGCATAATGTACTCATAAATTATAAAAGTAAAAAAAAAACAACATCATAAAACCTTGCTCGTGTAATGGAGATTCTAACTAATATTTATTTCACAAACTTGTAAGGCTTACTCAAAAACACGTATTTCCTGAATCAAGTTTTATTAAATTTCCGCACACTATTTGTCGTTCAATGTTATCGTGTTCTCACTTCCTTGTTAGTAGTTCTCACTTGCGCTGGATGAAACAACAAGCATTTTGACCATGCTCGCGTTGCACGATAGATGGGCCGGGATGGGCCCTCTTAAGATGTATTCCTGCATCTTAAAAGTCACAATAAAAAAACGTATGAAGTTGGAAACGAATCCCTGATAAGTAACAACCATACATTCCTACACAAAAAAAAACAGCCGACGTCCAAAAAAATACTATAAAGTGCAAAATAATTTGAATATCGGAAGGCAGTGGCTTTGGCTTTTGTTTGATTCACTTTTTGCCACCAAAAGAATAATCGGTCGACGTGGTAAAGAATCACCTTATCGCTGAACATACATACAGAAAGATTCCGACGATTAGAGAACCACCGCCTATTTTTTTAAAGTCAGTCCTCGTACTTACAAACAAATGATTCAAGCTTACGTTTGTTTATATCCGGAGGTCGATTCATCTGCTGAGCTTACTACGAGCGTCTACCGAGCTTACGTCATGTTGGTGCGGTCTGTCTCCACGGAATGCTGACAGAGACCGTCGGCTGCAATAGCAGCCGACAGCATTTCGGACAATACGGTATTAGCCGATTCTCGTAAGCCTTAGAAATTCTGGATTTTTATGATATTATTTTAACTTTCATCTACAATTTCATTCGCTACTGTAAATATAATTCTGTCTACATGTCTCGAACTGTCTGTGTGCTTTTTGTGGATCCATTAGAATTAAATCTTGTTGTTTTGAATACAGTCTTGGCTCCTCTCAGTATTTGCAGTAACTTTCAGGACCGTATCACGACCTTTAGAGTTACTTTTATTGACACAGTGTTAATAAATGTAACTTTCACTAGAAACTTTTCCATTTTATGACAAAATGATGTTGAGTAACATTTGAAACCTTAAAATCTTTTCAGTACTTATTCTTTAGAAATATGACGTCTGCGACTTCTCGAATCAAGCTAAAGAAAGTCAGTGAGTATGATCAACCAAGCTCACTTCGCCGGGAAAAGATGAATCGTATTTATTACCCGGAGAAGAGATTGCTTTCTTTTAAGTACTGTTACCACACGACAGGCTATCTTTCTACGGGTTTTACATTTATCGGCTTCCATTAAACGAGTGTGGTTCAAGGACCTAGGACCTCCCTTGTTTCATGAAAGCCCCATACAATACGTACAATACAATCGTCCTATAGTGTAAGATTTTGTAATTATGTTAAGGTGGAAACGGCGGAACGTAGTTTGGTGGTGATGTAATGATCTGTTATGGCAACGGTGTGATTTAAAGAAGATGTAGTGACAAACATTGATCAGAGTATGCTTAGGTGGTTTGGTTATGTTAAGAGGATTAGTCAAAGTTGACTAACAAAAGGTGTGAGTGGAAACGCCGAGAAAGGACGCCGTAGACGCACATATAGTGACCTAATTGCTGATGTTTTTCAGAAAGGTCAGGTGCGTAGTGCTCGCAACCAGCGTGAGTATATGACCAGATGTCTGAATCTAAACGAAGAAAAAGCAGTATCCGGTTCATATTTAATTTAAGAAAATATGACCATGTGTCGAGTTATAGGTCTGAGCTCAAATGGATGTCCATTCGCCAGAGAAGAAGTTTGCGCGCTTTGATCACACTTTTTGCCTTCTCAACTCTCCGAGTCCTCCTTCGTATCTTATGTCTCACTTCCAATATCTATGTTCTTCACACGCTAAGAACCTGCGTTCTTCCAACAATCTTCTTCTACTCTGTCCTTCTCATACTTCTGACTTCGTTCATTCTTCCTTTCATATTCAGTCCATTCTTCTCTGGAATGCGGTTCCTCTCGATATCAGGACGGCCACCAGTCGGTTTTGCATTTAAGCGAAAATTGCAGAGTTATTTGTCAAAACAAATAGCGTAGAGTCATCACAATTGAATGTCTTTTCATTGAATTTATATGTATATATATATAGTAGGGATATATTATAGTAAATATATGTGTATTATAATTAAGTTTATAACCTATTTATGTACTTTTGTACCTATTATATTTATATTTAACTATGTTATATTTTAATATTTTATAATATTATTATTTTCTCTCAATCAGAGCACCCGCCATCTTATTCAAGATTCAAGAATCAAGATTTATTTATTGTTTGTCACAGGTGGAAATTCAGCTCTTAAAATTAGTATTATAAGAAAGTATCACTGTAACATACCCATGGGGTGTACAATCTTTAAAATTTACAATTACATGTCAAAAGAAAAACAAAATAAAATCATTCATCATTTATCTCTTCACCAACTTTGGTTGACTGGTAGAGAATGCCTAAGGCATTAAGTCCGCCTTTGTACATTATTGTGTGTGAGAAGTTTAAATAAATAAATAAAAAGGAGTATGTAAGGATTGTAGCAGGTAGCGTTCTATCGTTTCTGCCTACCCTTATGGGAAAAACACGTGAGTTGATGTATGTGTATTATAACTGTATGTCAAGAAAATGCCATAATGAAATATAAAGGTCAGTTTGAATAAAAAATGTTAATTAGTTTTCACTTTAAAGGTTATCTGTCTGTTACACGTTGGATCGCCATACCGTCAGTGTACGATTAAAAAGAAAATGAAATTCTTAATTTTAAATAAATAATGTGCCTAACCAGTGATGGCCCAGTGCAGCAGTGGTGTTTTATATGTCGTGGGTTCCAACCCAAGCAGGCGTTTTACTTTGTGTATTTGTTTCATCACCACTTCTCTCAAAACGGTGAAGGAAAACATCGTGAGGAAACCGCCATGCGCACTCAGCCTGCGTGGTGGATTACGGCCTACTCCCTCGCACAGAGAGGAGGCTTCTGTCCGAGCAGTGGGATACACAGCATAATAGGCTGATTATGCTGTATATAAGAACAGTAGCGCTGTAGATTCTCAGACGATAACAACCTTGTAGAAGGACTGAGTTCCTGAGTTCCCTGTTTGTACTAAACTTAATTCTACTTCATTCTTCACTTTAATCTCCGAAAGGCATCTCCCCATTCTGATGATCATTTCAAGCGGAATGAAACTAAATTCAGTTTTTAATACGACAGCTAAGGCCCCGTTTAATTCATTTCCTTCATGATATTCTCAAACAATTAGTCTTCAATCTGGAGCAGCGGTCAGTGTGGCCATATTGGATTTTGTGTCTCGAGGTTGAGTTCAGCATCGAGCGAGTTTTAACAAGACCAAGAAACGCAACTGAGAATTTACAGAGTTTTCATATTTGAAGGATAGATTATAATGATTCTAATTTATCACTCTTTGTTTCAGAGTATTTATTCTATAGTTCGAAATATATTAGCTAAATTATCAAGTATGTACTACCGATCTCGAGTGACAATTGCTTTTTAAAAATGAATATTCAGATACACAGATAACAAAGAATATTTTTATTCCCCGTGTATCCTGCATTTGACCTGCTCGAACTTTCGTTAAATTTTAACGAGCTGCAGTTTGTGATGTAATATTAATGAAGTTATGTATTGACCGAGACACCGCGCTTTTCCACTTGTGCACTAAAAATTTAGTTAAACAAAACAAGAAAAGATTTGCTCACTTTTGAACTTCGCCGAGTCGATGAGAGATTTCGGTCGATTGCAGATAGTTATATATTTTTTTTGACTTAAGACTTTGTAAATACCTGCGATATCTCTCTCTCCCTCTATCTCTTGAAAAAATATTGTATCTACTGATTTTGTACCTAGCATACATAGCAAATAAATAAAACATTTATATTTATAGACATCTTATGAAACCCCTAAAAAAAAACTTTATAAAATAATTACAAGTAAGTATACCCATGCACATCGGTACTAACGCTATCATTGTCTCAGTCAACTGAAACTCCTCGACGGAGAAGAACTTTGTCCATAGTCCAATAAATCGCATTCGCAGTTCTTCAAAGTTGCTCGATGCACATTGCGCATTCCAACAATTTAAATGGTGGTACTGGTTGGCGTTATAAATTGCAGGCAACTTCAGAGTAAGTGGTAAGTGCAGAGACTAATCAAGTGGTAAGTGCAGAGACTAACCAAACTATTCCACTAGTGGCTCAAGAGTTATCTCTTTTCAATAAAACAGAACAAACATGCTCATATTAATATTAGTTTGTAAACTTAAACTCAAAGATTTAAGGTAATGTCAATGTTAAGTTTATGTTATTTTTAATTATATTAACTTAACGCTAAGCAAAATTGCACAATCTTTATTAATCTAAAATTATTTACTAAATTAACTTGTAAAAACAGTATTTTCAATCGAAACGTACATTTACAAACGAATTTACTTCCGGATCGACTCGGTAGGGTTTAAAAAACATTCAGTCAGCACGGACGGCCGCTGTCAGCTGTCGATACTATTGGAATTCCATGCCATAGAGTAAAACATAGTGCAGCGAGGAATGTTGCTTCCACTGAACGTTATTCTATTTGACTTCAAAACGAAAATAAAAAATGTTTTTGTAATTTTTTTTCGGGAGATTTTTCTCGAGTGTTTTGTGCTTTGTTGTCGATGTTTTACTGAGACAAATTGAAACTTTGCTTGAAACCGATATCAGACGCACTCGAGTGAAGCTACATTTTGTTTCATTCTACGTTTACACGACACCGACAAAATTATATAGGAATTAACGTTTATCTCATTTTTTGATTCTTTGGTTGGCCAACAATGTTGTACCGGTTCACTAATGAATTCATTTTTCACTTTTGATTCATTCCAGTTTTACTTTGAGTGAAAGATGTTAAATGAAAGGCATAAATTATGAAAAGAGAAGCGTCTGGATGTTGACTTTAGTGAGGTATAATACATTCTGTGAAGATTGTGTATTTAAGTAAGAACTGTTTTGGAAAACAGTGTCATACGAAATTTCCATTTTTATGTATTTAGTAGATAGTACCTATTCCTACCTGGACTTTATTGAACAGCGACTTGTTTTTGGTGAATGCTGAGATAGAACACACTCTCTGCATTTGTATTTAGCCCTATAATCAAGAAGTATTCAAAATGGTTTCTCTTTCATCGAGTCTATCTACCACGGCTTTTTTCATCTTATTTTCACCCCAACAGTGTGCGTACTAACGCACACTCAAACACCAACCTGGGAATATAACAAGTTCTCTATCAAAGTTAAACTCATTCATAAGTTGCATTTTTCCTCGACGCATTAAATATTATATCGGCGTCACGACAGTTCCCGTGATCCCTCGGGCGTGAGCTGAATGTGTGCTTACTACTAATACTAGGGTACGTGATAGGGTGCGAACCGACCCCACAAATTACAATAAACCTTCACTTACGCAACTTAGAACTCAAATTACAATACAAAATTATATCACAGCAAGCTTTATTTGAAATTTGAGTTCTGCATTCGTTAAGTTAAGGTTTATTATGTTTTGTTAAGAGTAAACCTTGGTACGTTGAACTCCATCTACGATTCGAAAGCGTTGGGTGAGGAGTTCTAATAGAAAATCGATGTCAACAATTCCCGGTCCGTTGGCGCTTTCATCGGGCATGGGTTTGACGCGTGCCTCACCCTAAGATGAGATCGCGTTCAATTTCCATTTAAGTCGTCTCCAAACACGGTGAGAATGTCTCAGTAGGTAAATGAAAATAGTAGGACGATGTTATTTGTGGTCGGATACAAATTCAATTGCGTTGACAACGAAGCAGTTGTTTGTAGTCAAGTCCAATGGCATTCGAAAATATAGGTCACGATTCCGATCACAAAGAGCTTAGATAGTATCTTAGGTGTCAATAGTTTAATATTTTAGTTTGGTGTGTATCACACACCTTGGTGTTGTGCTTTGTGAAGGCTGCAGGTAACCGTTGGATGCGGGAAGCACAGAACCGGTTGAAGTGGCGGTGCTTGGGGGAGGCCTATGTCCAGCAGTGGACGTCTTTCGGCTGAAATGATAATGATGATGTGTATCACGCTAATATTATAAAGGCGAAAGTTTGTGAGTGTGTGTTTGTTACTTCTTCACGCTCAAACGGCTGGACAAATTTTGTATGGAGGTAGCTGACACCCTGGATTAGGACATAGACTACTCTTTATCCCGATATTCCCACGGGATCGAGAATTTAAACCGCGGCGCGCAGCTAGTTCGAAATAAATCCAGCTAGGATTCTTGTGAAGAAGAAACAATCAATGGGCGCTAATGCTTGCTGCGTGCACACACACACACACACCCTAACACACACTCGCACGCACCCTCACACACACTCTATACACTACATTATGATTGATTTTCTTTTTAAATTGTATAGATTTCCAATTAGTTTTATTTACGTGCAGATGTATAACGCAGTCCACTATGTGTCAGGGGCAGTGGACCGCAAGAATTGCGGCACTGTGTGCCGTTCATAAACCAATCTATAAGTGGTAACGAAGCGTTCAGATTGCTTCGACGCTTTAGTAGGTTTTGGAGTCACAACACTAAATGTTACTAAATGATACGAACATCACTAGTGTGCGCTCTCGGTAGCCATTTTTATTTGAGAGTCTCGGTCACTTTGACACTCCCCTCACCGGTCGGGTCGCGTCAGGTCGACAACGTGCCTACTTTTTTTTTTGCCTACTTCGATTTCTCCATTATTTATAAGAACTGGCTGTTTCTTTACGTACTACAGTTCATCCACTATCACATCCCCACAAAAGGGCAAGCGTCTATTCTCACTAAGTTGTTGTGGAAGCAATAAGGATATTTTATTATTATTTTGTGTTGTTGTTTTTTTAAAGGAAGTGTGAAACAACTTTGATTGGACAACACGAAACTTACATAAAAAAAAAAAACCAAACAGTGGTGCAAGCACGGATTGTTTTATTTATATAGGTATATTTTATTGTTCACCAGAAAAATACCTAATGAAAAAGAAGTTAAACACTACAAAAAATTCAATGGACGGTCAATCAATCTTGGTAATGCGTGGACATGAAATGGGGTTTATCCACCAGTATCATCAGATTTCATTCGTCAGAATGTGGATAACCCCAAAGATTTTAATTGTTACATTTGCCCTCGTCAAATACGGTCGCATTGCTGTTTCTTTTTGACATCTCTGCTCACATAATATCGCGTACTGGATGTGTGAGCTCACTCTTCTCACTGACACTTTTTTTGACTTTTCTCATTGACACTTTTCGCACGTCATAAGTATCGTGAGGGCTTTATCGTGAAAGATTAACGATTAAATCTTTGGCTGACACTCGATGATTTTCGATTGTTTTCGCTTTTTTTATGACAGCACACGACAAAGATTCGCGCTTGACCCACTGGAGTAAAAATAACAACAATTTTCTTTCTTCTTTCTTTACTTATAGTGGTTTTTAATTACGAAGCCAGAACCGTTGTTTAAATAGGCTTCACGGTTCGGTGCTCCAACAGGTCTCAGCACACGGACAGTTTGCTTGTTAGTCCAGTGACACGGGTGCCGCGGTGCGAAACTAATCCAATATAAATCTAAAATCCGTTTCCACGATAGTGACCTAATTCCTTCGTTTACATTATCTCTAAGATCGATATTGTAGTTTTAAAATCAAAGTCACAACTCCCCGATTCTAGACCAAACGGACTGCAGTACTGAAAGACTTAATCACGATCAGCGGTTTTTTTTTTGTTTTTGTTTTCGACAACTTGAGGACTATATTCTATTGCCGCCGTAGCTTCGAAAATAGGTTGACTCTTGAGTAACCGTTATTGGAAATTAACATGTCTTATCTAAGAGAGCCTGGTGATTCGTAACTCAGGAAATCAGGGCCCTCCTACTGACACTTTTCTCATTTTGAGATTGTGCATTTGATTAACCAGTGCCTGTACTAAGACGTTGAAATAAATAAAAAAATATGATGACAATGATTTTCTTAATACTTTATTTTCCTCGCTGCAAGGTCTTAATTAAGGTCGAATTAGACGTTTAGGTTTTGCAAACTATGTTAAATGTGTAGGTATTTACTTCGCCATTTTTATTACAAGATTTTGGCTGCGGTTGCAAATGTTCGAATTGAAGGTTATGAAGAGTGTAATTGGGAGTTAAATAATCAGCCTGCAAGCTTCTAAAACGGAGCTACAGTATTTTTATCTCACGAAGCGCACATGCTGTGAATGTGTGCGTGAAACGAGTAGCGTCAGCATATAACACACACGCCCACACACACAAACATTTCCGACTTCGCCATTGTCTCGGATAGTACCGAGAGCTCCTGCACGTACACACAGTCACAGCGTGTTTGTACAGTCTTGGTAACCACAAGTACAGCGCGCCTCACTTCGTGAGATAAAAATACTGGACACTTATATTAATTGCATTTGTATAATCGACCACGTAATTGCTTTACCACCGTAACTTTGAAAGCCACTCCACTTGCACGTCATAAAACAACAAGGTCTATTTTTGCTTAAGACCAATGTGATTGCTAGATGTTTTCAACCTAAGGCTCACGTTTAGCACGTTTAGTCGGGTAAATTAAATAAATGTAGAGTTTGTAAACGCGAAGTTACGTAATTAACATTTTAACTTTTATTACGCGTTGTGCCACTAAAAAGTAACACCGGGTTAGTTAAACTAACATTAGTGTTTTTGAGTTGGGAACATTGCAGTTCAATCGAAACATAAAATAGAATTGCAATTTCTGCCCTGATATGTAATCCGACCAAAAATTAATGAATGAACAATGAACGGACATTGTTTACCCATCTCTTTTACGGGTGCGTCTCATCACACTAATATTATAACACTAATATTATTATGGCGAAAGTTTGTGAGTGTGTGTGTATGTTTGTTACTTCTTCGCGCTCAAACGGCTGGACCAATTTTGATAAAATTTTGTATGGAGGTAGCTGACACCCTGGATTAAGACATAATTTTAAACAATATATCGGGATAAAAAGCAGCTTATGTCTTAATCCAGGGTGGATTAAGACATAAGCTGCTTTTTATCCCGATATTCCCAAGGGATCGAGACTTACGCGGGTGAAACCGCGGGGCACAGCTTGTATCATATAAAGTTATTTGGTATATTTTCATTTCAATAACGTTCACAAGATGTAAGAAACGTGAGATATACCAACTGTCGATATAATTTCTTTACACATAACATTTATATACTTTATAGTTATATCGTATTAACGTTATTGGATATAACGTTTATTTTATCGTTTTAAATATATATTCATACCATAATTATGGTTAACACCCTGATTCAGAGCAATCCGACTCGGATATGTTAGGTTAGAAGGCTAGGGCGGGAGCGGCCGCCGAGCGCCAGATCCCCTCTGTCGTTAGTGAATCATTTGGGTTAGGTTATGATAGAACAGTGACCAATAACGCGCGAAGGCGAGCGAGCGAAGCGACTTAAGCGATATTAGACTAAATAGGTTTAATGTCTTTTGAGTGGTATATCAAACGATTTTATATTCAATGTAAGCTATGCTTATATATATATATATATATATATTTTAATTATATCAATCGTTTATTATATTAACTGATCATTATATCAAATAAAATTATAGATTCAGTTGTTATATCTTGTAAATATTAGAGATTTTGTAATTATATCATATATTACATACCCCATATTTTCTTGTCTTTGAATTTTATAACATATCATTTAATTTTAAACGTATTTTATGTGGTTTCCATGGAGGTTTAGTTTATTGATTGACGAAAACGTCAGATAAGGAAATAGTAGATTGTTATACAAGGGTCGAAAGGAATTGGTGACTTTCACCCGTGTTAAACACTCTACTTTTCATTTCGAATATAAGATTTATGTTTAGTTTTTCTAAAATATATTATTTTCATGTTTGCTCGCCACTTGATGAAATCATTGAATTGAATATCTTTACTTTGAAATTTCTGGCAAAATATTTTCGATTACTGTATTTGCTTCGTCTTTAACCGAATCTGGGGACAACATTTCAGAATCGCTAATTAATAATTAATTAATTTAAATGAGTTCATCATTTAAATTAATTAATTATTAATTAGTCTATAAAACCGAGATTTTGAATTTCGATGCAGCTTACAGAGTTAGTATCCCGACAAATTATATAGTCTTTTTTAAATTTTAAACATGGAACACATTGAGTCACCACCGCTGGCCGTTCCGTTTAATAGGTATTTTTTTAATTCACACTAGCTGTTTATTCACTGACTAGACCGCAGCATTTTTTTTTAAATTAAGTATGTAAAGTTTTTCGTAGCCGACTACCTAACCAAATCTAGTTCTATTTTTAAATCTTATTGCCGCCCTAGAGAGGAAAGCAATTACTATGAGTCTTTCCCGCCCAAGGGTGGGGATCAGCGTCTTCCACCCGCTACTCGGATCAAACAAACACTACTTTCCGATTATGAGAAATGAAAAATTTGTTATAAGTTTTTTTTATACTTTGTATTTACTTTTATATGAGTTCATAAATATATTGCATGCTGATATAGTACCGAATGTTCACTAATTATATCGTCGGACAATGTAAACTACATAATAAGTTATCAGTGGTACCTCATAACGTCAATTTATGTTGACATTAATTACACTAACCCAGCGTTAAGCGACTCTCCCACATCGGTGGGTTAAATATTTAAAAGTTTAACTCTAGGTTTACCTCTATCTCTTGGTGGCACAAGATGAATTATTTGATTAACCCTGAACAAGTTGTTAACTCCGAGTTATTTAAGAAAACCCATGAACGCGCAAGTGGGCCTTAGTGCCAATTTCACCATTGAAACTGAACGTGATCAGCACTTAAACCAAGTTTAAGAGCTGTCAGTGTCATTCATTTCTTTGTAATATTGACACTGACAGCTCTTGAGCTCAGTTTAGAAGTGCTGATCGTGTTCAGTTGCATTGGTAAAATTCGCCCTAAGTGAAGTTTCAATTTGCTAGAAGTTTTTGTCAAACATGGTAAAGCAACTACGAGGCCCATAAACACCTACTAACCATCAGCAATTCTAGCAAAGCGCGAGTTTTACTTGACGTGCACCCATTCATAATCCATTTTTGTCGTTGACCGTACCACCAAAATTTTATCAAAGTAATAGAAAATTCATTAAAGCTTAACATGTAAACTGCTTGGTACGTTGCACATATTCATTGCCTGGCTTCACGTCGAGTTGAATACATGAAAGACATTAGCACAGATGAATTGAACTCGTTCACGTGGATACGGCTGCGGTCAGAATACCGCCATTAGAATTTAATCATATTCAGACTGTTATTGAGCCATTTGCCGTGTTGATAGGACGGAATAATTAATGCAGAGTTGATGTAATGAACTGTGCATGCTGTTATGTAAAGAGAAAAGGAACATTGGATTTGTGGCTTTGTCAAAACACGTTATTTTTCTTAGAAAGACCTAGGCCCGTATTTATAGAACGTTACTACGAATACTCAAGCATTACTTAAAACTAGATTCAAGCCATTGGATTGGTTGAATTTCGTATTAATTTAATGCTTGAGTATTGAGTAACTTTCTATACGGGCCTTTTAAACGGTTGACTTTTGCTTTTGTGTCAAGTTTTTTTATGTTTTTTATTAATAACTACCTGTCTTTTTTATTAATATCTATTTATGTTTAAATCGGTTACTTCGTATTTCAAACAGAAGCTGTTGTCATTTATTTTTATACAATGGAGTCAACCAATCAATAACTACATAAGTTTTTCAACTAATTTATAGAAAGGACGATGGGCAATTTACTATGGACCCCGTCCCCACTTTTTTTTTTGATCCAACAGACTTCGCTTTTGTCTCATATTTTTCGTTACAAGCTACAAAATAACAATCCGCTGGTTTCAAGTCTTAAATATGTGGGGTTTCCTGAAAAAAAACATGTTTCAGTTTCAATTATCTAACGAGAATATAGATGGTTGTTTTCTATTTTTCGTCACAATAAATGAGCTAAAACATAATAATTGCCTACTTATTTAATATGGAACATAAAACAACAAAACATCACGCCTATATTCCACAAAAGAATAGATAGGCAGACATGTGTGGAACATCCACATTTTGCTTTATGTTGTATTTCGCGATGTAATCTATTATACTCATTTTACTTACATGATATCACAATAGTATTTCTCGTAGGGAAGGGTAGGCAGAGGTCCACCCCTATCATAGGTAGCTACATAGGTAGGTACTACTGCATTGTATTTTTCGTCAAAATGAACGAGATCAGACACTAATATTATTAGTAACTAATATAACAATGGCCAAATAATATAAAAATAAACTTAAAACATATAATATATCAGTACGCCCGTAATTCTCTTAGGGGAAGGCAGAGATATTAAGACATCCAGACTTCGCAAGTTAGGTATTTAATGATTCCCCACATAGACGGGAATACATAACATCACACCAGTGTTCACCGGAGGGTTAGGCAGAGGTAAGCACACAGGTAGCTACTGAATTATATTTTTCGTCAAAACAAAAGAAATCAAACACAATGATAGTCAAATAATATACTTAATATTCAACTTAAAACAATATATCATTACGCTTGTAATCCTCTAACGGAAGGGCAGAGATGTATAAGACATTCTGACTTCGCAAGTTAAGTATTTGATGATTCCCAGCATAGCCGTGTAATACATAACATCACACCAGTATTACCCGGAGACTAGACAAAGGTAAAACTTAAACTTTGGTAAGTAGTAGTGTGCGCGCCGGAGAAGATTCCAAACAAAAAAAGGCATTGCAGCACATACCGGGCATTAATTAGCTAGTTCAAAATAAAATACTAAACATCATTCTAAAATATATAAAAAGTGTGTACCTACAAAAAAATATAGCCCTGCAATGTTGGGAACAAGGTTCAAGCTACCAGTAGGCAGGGCTTCAGTCAGAGAGAGGAACCTCCTATAAATAGAGTTTAACTGCCTAACGAGAGCATCCGCTAATGTTAGTAAATGTACTGCAAATAATGTGTTAGAGTCATGGATCGACAATTGTAATGCTATTTAATAGTTCTGCTGGAGGATTGAAGTCATTATGACGTCCGAAGCCCATATACCACACAATTGAAATAATATGCGCACAGCTTCCGAGTATATATAAGTATACTTAAAACAAATATGCAATAAAGTAAAATAACATTCGATTTTCAATTTTTAATAATCTAACTTATTCTCTACTACAAAATAATTATGACCACATTTTATTATTTTCCCTTAAAACCCCATACATTCAACGGTCGTCGCCATAATAAAAAATGATCAGTTAGCCAAGACCTTTTAAATGAGATATGTCTCAAGTCTGTTGACTAGGTTTGGATATCGTGTTGTGGGTACCCTGGGTACACAATATCTACCTACACCTACGGGGTATACAAGCGTGAATATGTTATGTCATGGAAAATAAATACAATATGAAGTATCATAAGTAAAAACCAATACGATTTTCACTTATTTTTTCATAATCAAACATATTTTGTACTACAGTAGTACCATTACATTTCCTTCATTTCCCTTAAAACCCCATGCTTTTGACTATCGTCGCCATAGTAAAGAATGATCAGTAAGTTAAGACCTTTTAAATGAGATATGTCTCAAGTCTGTTGACTAAGTTTCAATTTTGGGGACGCCAGTTCCCATCGTCCTTTAATTCCATTTGAATTGAACGCCCACACCAGTAACGAGGTGGTATTAAATTCACATACTGAATTAATCGACCACTTGAACTGCACTAATTGGCTAGTTTCTGTTCGTGGTTAACACGTT
Source organism: Tiliacea citrago (assembly GCA_963921375.1). Taxonomy (NCBI): domain Eukaryota; kingdom Metazoa; phylum Arthropoda; class Insecta; order Lepidoptera; family Noctuidae; genus Tiliacea; species Tiliacea citrago. The sequence goes on from OY992780.1 coordinate 28,943,077, forward strand.
CATACTTATTTAAACGTTCGATCGGCTACGTTAATATCGTTGGTCCGTTTTCAAATCGATTTGTTCTATTGGTTGTGCCATTTGTTAATGTAAAACTGTTTATATTAATGAACCGTTAGCAAATTCATTATGGCATAGTTTTCTTATAGTTTTCGTTTCAAAAGATTGGACTAATGATTATCTACAATGTATAGGTACTCATTAAAAAACTTACTCATCTCAAGTGGCGATCATTACTTATTCATCATTCCATTACACATTCCGTCAATAAAAACAAATAAGAATAAAACAAAACAAATCAAAGCCGGGCGTTTGATAAAATCACGACTATAAATATGGCGCATTTTCTCTACAAAAAGTGTGAGTGGTCAAGACCGCGACTTCACAAAATGTATCTATAGTGCATCCTGTTGCCTCTCAAAGAATTGACCACATTTATTATGAACGTTCCGAAGACAGTTACAAAAGAGGACGTCGGTAGCGGAAATAATACACTCTGCTGCAAAGATAAATATTTTCAGTTAAAAATAGAAACATTTTTGCGATGCTCTACTGTGAGGGATCGGAAGATACTTTAGGCTGAACTTCAGAAGGCTCTTTATTAGATTGCGAATTTGTGATGGAGTGTTTAGTAGGATTCATATTTATATAGTTGTGTATGAATGTGGATAGCTATAACAGTACGGAAAGACCAAAAACACGCTGGGCAGATTGTGTGAAAGATGATCTACTTAGCTAGAAAATGGCTACTGCGGCTGATAGAGATGGGTGGACGAAGAATACTACACCGAACGCAAATTAGCTGAGATAAGAGCCGAGGGATGATGATGTTCGTTTTTGTAGTTCCTTTGGACGTGGAGACTGTCAATAAACTACTGTTTCAAATAATGTCGAAACCGCTATTTTACATAATCGCTAGCTGTTTTACAAAACAGCTCCGTTATCAGTCAACAGTTGGACAACGTTCAGCTGGATTGTCATTGCGTTACGTTTAACAAAGCGGCTACCCATGTTTAGACGTAATGCAGAATGGCTTATCTGCAGTCACAATAAGCGTTTGGTGGGACTTCTAATGCCGAATCGGTCGAAGGAACTAAGCTAGGGACCCTGACCAATCGGTTTAGGTAAGGTTAGAACTGTGACCCACCGCGCGCAAAACGAGCGAGCGTTACTTCGAAGTTGGTCGCAGTTACCTGGCTATTTAGTATTTCTGGGACACACCTTCATAATACTCTGAAAACTTTATATTAAAATTGTCTTTAAAATCACAGTTTTCACTTGAGTAAGGTTGGTACCTGACGTACCAACCTTACTCAAGTGTGGTGCCTGACGTAAAGAATAGCACCAACCCATTTCTTCCCGTGTGTGTCGTAAAAGGCGACTAAGGGACTTACTAGAAAATGGGCAGCAGCGTTCTCTATGCATTTAAACACGATACTGCGACCGCCAACCCGCCTGCCAAGCGTGGCGATTATGGCAAATCCACCCTTTGGGGGAGGTCTTTCAGCTGAAATGATGAAATTAATGATTTCTGTTTCGGGTGCCATTATTGTGGTTATGACACACAGAGCGTCAAAATTAAAAATTAAAATCTACAATCTAACGTTTCATTTTACGCTGTTTTTCAAAACCTCTAATAGTTGACCCGTTGCATTGATAAATGCAAAACGTTTCTGCAAGTCCACGTGTTAGTTCAGTCATTATGAAAAATCGCTAACGTCGTTCAGCTGTTTTACACAACGGAGCTGTTTTGTGAAACGGCTAGCGATTATGTAAAACAGCAGATTCAACAATCCATCTGCCACATAATTATGCATCATGTTTTACTTATTATTCTTTTATGCATGAATAAATGACAAGTTTTACTCGAACGATGATCAGCCAAAGGATGTTTGATCATCGTATAGTTTACCAACCGGTAAAATCCCCGGTTGTCAAAATCTACACAAACCTTTAAATCTGATACAAACGAATAGCAAATGTCTCCTTCTAACGTAATCTATTAAAAACTAGCTAAACCGACAGACGTTGTCGTATGCAAATTTAAGAACCCCTTAGAAAAAAGGACGTTCAATATTGCCCGAATTTGAAAATTTTCCGATAAACTTTATAAATTTTTCTTTCTCTAAAAACGAAATTCGCAATATTAAGAATATTAAAAAAAAAATGCCACTCTGCTTACCAGCATTTCAATTTTATTATATAGATTTAAATAACAGCAAACGTTGTAACGAGATATCGTGTACTTGAAAATAAATTAAGTGCTGCCATCATTTTTTTGACCTGAAAACCTTTTATAAATATATTCATACTTTAGTGACGCTATTCGATATTTCAATCTTAACTGCCGCACTTAGAGACGTGACTTAAAAGAAATCAATCATTGACTTTAATTGACAAGTAGGTATGACTGATTGACCCCACGTCCTAAGAAAAAGCGATCGTCGTGTTCTTATGTCACTTTTTGTTCGGAAAATTAGAAGGTGCCCTCTGTCAGCGCAATTCTACGCGTTCCGATTCACCGAACAAAAAGTGACATATAAATGCGACGATCGCTTTTGGTTAGGACGCTGCCTGAGAACTTATGATCAGTTTTTAAATGATAAGTGATATTTATTTCTGTAAAGTGGTTTATAAAACTTTTCAACAAAAAAAGCAACCAGCATCCAAAAACACTACAAATAGAAAAATAACTTTAACATCGGAGGTCGGTGTCAAAATTCCTAATTAAAGTAATTTTTCACATTTTACAAAATATTGCTGGGACGTTAATGAACTGCCACTCACCATGCATTGTAACGAGTATAAATTGCTTAGCAACTATTATATATTAAAATATTAAAGTACCTAATCGAATCGCAACCCGTTAAATGCTTATTATTATGTTGTTCCGGTGGCCATATGTGGTCTTTGTCATCAGTTCCACTTCACCAAATGGTGCTTTCCGAGAGCAAATCAAAAAATCAAAAGTCATTTATTCAAACTAGGCTGAGAATCAGCACTTTTCGAATGTCAAAAATTACATAAGACAGTCCCCCAAAAACGCCCACCCTTCACCACTTCCTAGTGCTTTAGCTGGGAAGAAGAAGTGGCGCAACAAACTCCCCAGCAGCACAGCTGTCTGTTCAGATATAAAACTTGAATCTATACAATAAAATGTAAAAGAATTTGCATTACGCAACACAACATTAGATTATTTGCCTTATGTTAGCTAGCACACGCCACTATACCAAAAAAAAACATAAAAATCGTCGAAAACTATACTCAAGCAGAAATAACGTAAACAGAACGTACCTAAATAATAGCCTCCAGGCATAATGGGCGTGCCCGCCCACACAAAGCTATAGCTGCAACTCGAAGTCAAAAATGATAAACTAGCACCATCGTAGTAAAATAAAAAACAGTTAATCATTAATAACAATAATAAAACCATGGTCAGCAAGACGACCAGTCACCACAAGCAGCACCCGTTCACGAGCATAACGCAAAGACCAGCCATCACCCCCCTCGCCATATTTGAGGGAAGGAGGCAACCCGACCCCCGACGCTACCGCAAGCAGTGACATCTAAGGGAGCATGACGAACTTGCTGCCGGTTGCTCAGGCAAGAATAATATAATCAATTGTCTAGGTCGCTAGCTAACCACTTATTGCAATACAACTCATAAAAAAAACATTTTCATGAGTATATTATGTCACTAATAAATAAAAATAAATTGACTTAGACAGTTAAATAAAAATAAACAATTATATGAACTCATATAACCTGTCAGTAGGTACGCTAATTCTGGAGAAAGAACATGAACATTGTCTTGAGTTAATCACAGCGACCAAAGAATACATGAGTTACTATAAAAAATACCCAAATCGCCTATAAAATTTGAGGATTTCTCTCGATTTCCATTGGATCACCATTTGGATCATCAGATTCTGATTTCGTGGCAATGGGAACAACCAGCTCGGGAGCATACCCTTTCAAACAAATAAATAATTTTCAAAATCGGTCCACAATCGACGGAGAAATCGGTGGACATAGAAAAAAAATAAAAAAACATTCTACCGAAAATATAACGTCCTCCTTTTTGGAAGTCAGTTAAAAACACTTTTACTGAAAGATTCAACTTTCGGACTTCCATTCTAAAACGTAGATCTCTATGGAGAAGAACGGCCAAGAAACCTCTACAAAATCTTGAGTACATTATTCTAGTTGCTTCTATATGGGAGAACAATTACATCAACAATGGAGTGCAGCTGAACAATACTCCCTATACATACATGCTCCCTTTGAATTCTACTGAATACTGAATTCATACAAATATGACATCGACGAATAGAAGTCGATCGTACCTGTGAATTTCTCGCATTGTCAGTTCTCTGTGGCGCAGAGTGCGTGGCAGCTCCAAGTCTCCTGGGTGTCATTACTATCATTTACTTTTTAAGCCAGCTGCATGTACACCAGCGTCAGCATGTGCTAACCCCTCAAGTTTTAAAATGTTACACTGCTACAGCATTGAATTCGTTACGAATAATCTAAATAATACTTCAAAAAGAGTTCATTGTTTCGACTTGGATTCGAACTATCGCATCACTGAGCGTCGTACTACTCTTACAGGCAGTTTGACGAACTAGCCAGCGATAAATATTGTTAGAGAACGTTCTAGGAACGTTTTACATATATCCTTCCATTCGTTCTGCCGTCCCATTTCCTGACAATCGTACCGCAAATGTGTTGTCGCTCGCCAGCTATGTATCCTGCTTAGGAAACCATTGAACCGTAAAAATCTAACAAACACTATATTAGGTAAGGGTATATTTATTTTACTGAACATTAAAATATATAAAAACGATTTTTATGGTAATTGTATCAGCCCATATTTTGTCATGACAATGAATTTCAAAGCTCATATTGGACAATAAGATACCTATTCGTGATCGGCTTCTTCTTACATATCTGAGCTTGGTGTGAATGTTGAGTTTTAGAAACACATAAATGATTATCAGACTTTTGTTGTCACAAAATATTATCGTCTGCGCTAAAGTAGTCCGCGAAATTCAAATGTACTTAGGTTTTTTTCAATTAGCAGGTTAGTGTCAGATTATTCTCGTATGATTCCCGACCTAAACAAATATGGCTTTACAGAATTATACATTAGAATCAGCAATACAACTCCTTAAGTTATAATTGGCCTCAAATGTCATAATTTCATGAAATAGTCATTCGATAGGGTAATATGAATTGATGATGAATTGGTGATTATAATTCTATATTTTTTTTTTTTTTTAAGCAAACGTTGCTTACACTAGGAATTTCTCCTGTATCGTGGGTGCGTTTACAAACATTTAAACTCACATACACAAACAGCCAGACCCGGAACAACTACTAGTAGGTCATACAAATACTTGTTCCGTGCGGGAATCGAACCCGCGACACGCAGCGCATCAGTCAATCGCTTAACCACTGCGCCAACCGTGCCGTCATATTATATTTGATACTACCGCGAATCTTATTTCGATCAACATACAACCTGGTACTGACCTACAAATTGAAAAAAAACGTAACAACTTTCGAATTTTCGGGCTACCCTCACGCTTGCACCTTAATAAAAAATTGTACTCTAATTATATTTAGACAAGAGAGGTTAATAAAATTGTTCATCAAAAGTAAAATTGTCAAAGTAGAACAGTAGGTGACATCAAAAATGTAGGTACTAGAGTAACAAATAAAAAAAAACGTGCTTGTGTAGGTAAATCATTTATTGTAAACTGTACTTTTTCCATTTGGCAATGGTTTCCCGTAAAAAGTAGTTGAATATACAAACACGTATAAGTTTGTTAATTCGGGTACTAAACTAGTTGGGGGACCGGTAGATCAACTAGCTGATCACCTGGTCCAGTGAAGTAATCATATTGAACGACCGGTGGGTAAACTAGCTGATAAACTTATCCAGTGTAGGTATCCATATTGGACGACCAGTGGGTTAACTAGCTAATCATCTTGTCCAGTGTAGGAATCATATTGGAAGACCGGTAGATCAACTAGTTGAACACCATACCCATTGTAGGAATTGATTTGTTGGAATCATATTTTGCAGAGTACACTGAAATATGCATCGTCTTTGATGTGAGTTTAAAAACATATTTCATGGCTTCGTGCATGATGTAAGGCATTGTAAGGTGATGTTAAAGCGCTCACAACAGCTAAACCGCGGTCACTGTCAGACTGCATACAAAAGAAAGAGAAGCGCGATGTCACAACGCTTGTAATTTATTGCAAAATATGAAGCAATTATCTATTTACTCAAAAATGAGTTCAGTAAACGAAATTAAAAAACAACCAAGTTCTGCATTCAAATTTTACGTTCTTGTTATTAATTAAATACCAACCGTACGTTGATATTTAATACAGATATTTTTTGGATTGGAACTCAAAGTAAAAGGTTAGTTTACCGTTAATTTGTACCGAGTTTTTTTTTCTAAACGTGTTTTGGTAATCGTTTATTCTGTAAATAGGATATCGGATAACAACCAAGTTCTGAGAAATATTTATTTATTTATTTATTCACTCCAAACATACAAATATCCTTACAGGCTAGACCCAATGCGATATTGTAGTACTCTTTATAATTAAATATTTCCACTGCTTGTACCATAACAAATTCTATAGGTAGCTATTCTTTCAAATTCACCCAAAGCGCAACAGAATATGTCGACGTCATCAGCAATGAGGTTGAGAGTACGGTAATATTATATGTTTAAGAATAACATATTTTTTCCGCTACCACAAACTATATAGATTTGGCAATTTTTTGTATAAGACTAGCCTACGAAGATACGTCAGCGTCTTAAGGTGTTCCATTTTTAAATTACACGATAGATATGAGTTTACTATGTAATTTATTTGGCTGCTAATCCACGGACACATAAGGATTTTCATACAACTTTTGGCGGCCGCTGCTCGCATGTATTTGGCCACTACAGCAATTTAGATTTATCTCAAAGAAGGTTGTCAAAATAATGCTCGAATTTCCAAGCATGATTGAGAAAAAATAATTTACTTAGTTTGAATTTCCGCGCATTATTTGAGAAAAGCACTATACAAGCCTTGGCGGGAACCAGGCATTGATGGACGCACTCACGTATCGGCCCACATTTACACGTTCGTCCATCAATGTCTCTTTTGCAGGCCGCTGCAGTAATTAAATATTTTTGTTGAGTTTTTTTTGGGGTCTGCAACCGCTGGTAGTGTCGTTACTTGATATATCAGTTTAAAAATATTGTTTTTTCTTGTGTAAACTTCACAGGCGTGATGGGTACGATTAATAAAAAAACTGATTTTCTAAACTCATACTTCCAGTAACAACATTACAAGGGGTCGTTGACCCCAAATAAAAATCATCAAAAACCCTTTTCATTTAATTTTTTTCATGTTTAGATACAGAGTTCCGCTTTTTGTGCCATGTTAGCTGTTCATCTATCTCCCTCCAGTTTACGTTACAATAAATAACAGCCGACATTCGAGAAACCACACGAAAACATGTTGCTCCAAACTCTGTTTGCCGTCCACTCAACAGAAAACTAAAATTCTAATTCAATAAAAACAAATGAATATTTACACAGTATGAACGAAAAAAGCAACGTGCAAAAAATTTACGTGAAAATCATCATCATCATCATTTCAGCCGAAAGACGTCTCTGCTGGACATAGGCCTCTCCAACGGGGGGGGGAGGTCGCCATAATCGCCACGCTTGGCAGGCGTGTTAGCGATCGCAGTGTGGTGTTAAAATGCATAGAGAACGCTGCTGCCAATTCTCTAGTCAGTCCCTTAGTCACCTTTTACGACACCCACGGGAATTAAATGGGTGGTGCTATTCTTTACGTCCGGCATCACACAGACAACGTGAAAATACCTGAACATAAACTGCTGCTAGAAATAAAAATACAGGTATCTACAGACTTACATAAATTCACCTTGACGTAACCCTGTTTGTTCCGTCTTCGCGTTCGTCGGCAGTTCGTGGTCTATTAAAAGATCGCCGAACGCCAAACGCCGTCGGGACTATGTAATTTTCTATTCGATAGAATTGATTCAACATTCAAACTAGACAAAGTTCACTGAGCGTCGAAAATAAGTTTCTGAAACGTGGCGTTTATTTCGATTAGTTTTTTCCGTTCGTTCATCGACGTTCGTTATTGTTTTTATTCGGCACAATAGTCTATTCATTTTATGATTTGTTACTTTTCTACGTGGCGTTAAAGTTTTAAGCGAGATCTACAATAACAAGTTCTTTAAAATAAATAGAATAGAATAGGAATCAAATTAAACACTTGCAATTTTCGTTGTTTACCTGCAAAGTGAACATTTATTTTAATTTGACTGCTTAATATGGTTTTATTCGCCATTGAGCTTTCGATATAACCCTCAGCTCCTCTATCAGAGCTCCAACCACCGTGTCTTTTTACTGACGTAATATCCGCCCCTGAATCCGCCAAGAAAGTCGCCGAAGTTCTTCTAAAGCAGTGACCGGTGTAGAATTCAACATCTTTAAGTTTTAAATATTTAGCAATTTCCTTTGGCATATTGCTAATTTTATTTTTGCCGATGGCTTGTCAAGTACATTTTGCCATTCCGATAGTTTATAAAAAATCTATTGTTTTCCATGTTGGTGGGACGTAATGCTTGGTATTTATGAATGATTTTAGTATATTGTCCTTGTACAATGAATGACCGATTTTTCTTTGTCTTAGTTTCCTTTACATTAATCAGCAGTAACTCATTGGAATGATTTTCAACGTCCTCCACCTTTAAGTTTACAAGTTCACATCCGCGGCAAGCACCATTGAGTCCAAAAATTAAGGCCACCTATAACAAAGATAAAAAACAGGTAAATATATAGAATAATTACCATTACTAAGATACGAAATATTCATAGTTAAATAATGTATACTTACTTTTGTGGCCAGAAAAATTTCGTCAGGAGCTTCATAAAGAAATTTTCCCACATTTTGAGTCGTAAAAATTTTAGACTTCTTTGCGCAATATTTGATTTTCTTTTTAAATCGTGAATCAATTTATTTCAATGCTGTGTTTGATGCTTATTGTAGCTTTCAGTTCTGAGTATATGCACCAAAGTGTATTCGGATTCTTTGTCTTGGATAAATAATCAAAATAGACAAGAAGTACTGATTCTGAAATTGATAGGCCTTTCGCCCTTCTCCACGTTGAAAATTCTTCATAAGTTTATAAATATTTTTCCTTGGATTTTGTTGGAAGCAAATTATTTATAATTGCGGCAGCATTTGCACTGATGGCATCCGACAATTCACTTTCACTGTCGCTTTGATCCATCGTAACGTATTTTTAGAACATTAACTTATTTATAAAAATAAATTAGAAATAGACTTACCGTTTATGTAGGTATTTGAAGAAAACAAAAACGCGGCAAATTCCTATACTAATATTTTTTTGTCGGAAAAGCACAGGCATCAAGCTCATACGGCCTCGTCGATTTTCGTAATTTTATTTAATAATCATAACTGCATAATAAATGCGTATTCCTTTTTTAAAAAGATGTATAATGCTTTATATACAAACTCAATGGTGTAAACACAGATGTAGTTCAACATAAATTTTTTTTCAGATTAAAAATGACTATTGTTATGTTCGCTTTTTGTGGCATAGAATGTCACTTTTTTGAGCAAGTGGTACGAAAAGCATATTTTCTGGTTCAAAGAAACTTTCGTTAGACCTGCGTCTAAGCAAGCCCTCGGGAAATTAGTTTTATGCACCAGGTTCAGGTTCCTAGGTAAGCAGATATTACGTAATTTCTTTCCGAGAAACGAAGACAATGTAATTACTGATGCAGTTCACTATAATATAAAATAGAAAATACCATTGTACGTCCACTCCCTGCTATTAAAGCTCCTGTAAGAATTCAGTGATGGACGTTTTATACATATTATACTGTATCGTGGATCTTAAAATGTAGAATAGGTACTAAGTAACAGGGTTTTTAAGAATTAAATGTAACCTTCCCTAGCACACGTTAAGGTTCAATATCACTTGAGAACACAGTTTCGCAATATATGTGTGCGTGTGTATGAAAGCGTTGCATTCTCCGGTCAGTGAAAACCATTTGAACTGCACACCAAAACTAAAATCCGACTATCTCCAGAGCATTTTGTTTGACTGGAATTGGGATTTGAAATAAATCCGATTTGTTGGAATCGAGGGCGGTTGTCCTTTTTTAAAATACAGATATTTGATTAAAAGCTATGTTTATGTTTTTTGACCTATATTAGGCACTTTGTAAAGGTGATTCGCTGCAAACGGAGTTAAACGCAAAGACTCAATATATAAGATATTGTGGTATCCATCCTTTGTAAACTATGATAGGTAAGTAACGCGTGCCTACACAGACAGTGTTGCCTGTACAAAAACCCGACGTGACTCTAGAAGGAATCGCGGTGCCTTAAGTCACATTACAAGTCGTGTTTAAGATGCCGCTCCACTGCCATCCACCGCTACGTTACGCAAGAATGCGTGGCTGGCAAACCTGTGTAGCAGCGGATGGTTGACTTTACGCGCTTTATGCATGTAGCACCTATCTCTCTGCCCTCGCCATAAGTAATGGCATTACGCAAGACGATGCTGCCTTGCGTCAACTTTTATTTGCGTTTTTTACTTGCGTCAACGCCTATCTGACGCTGACTCTCACGTCGAAGGCAAGCTAAGAGTCCGTCAATCTAATCACATTACACAATCCAGTTTTAAAATCTATCGCTTTCAAAGCTCAGCAGATCAGATATTGAATGTTACGGTCAAGGCTACCTCGCTAGAGCTCGGATTAATCATACCAAGTAGATGAGGAATATTTCGATCCAAGTTACCTTACAATCCGCTGCAGCAAATTCAATATGAGATGACCCGGGACTTCATTTGCAATTTTTCAAAAATGTACGTACGACGATAAATTCAGACGACGGAATTAATGGTATTCGAGATTTCTGAATAGTTGAAATCCAATGGAGAGATAAAAAATGTATCTTCTTAAACAGCAATTCAACCAAAGCATTTTTGCTGTGTATACAGATAGTCCAGTACCTATGCAAATCAGCTTAGAACTGGAAGTAATAATAATGTGCCTATTTCCATAGCTTAAAGCGCTGACAAATGATAAAAGTACGCTTGATAAAAGGCTTGATAAGAGGCTAATGATAAAAGTACGCTTGTCTTAAACAAAAAAATTGCTAAAGCTATATAGTTTGTGGTAGAGGAAAAAATATAATTATGTTATTCTTGAATATATTTCTCAGAACTTGGTTGTTATCAAAGCACTTCTAGAAACAAAAACCTCGATACAAATTAACGGTAAACTAACCCTTTGAGATTCAATCCAAAATATCTGTATTAAATATCAACGTACGGTTTGTATTTAATTAATAACAAGAACGTCTTATTTGTATGCAGAACTTGGTTGTTTTTAATTTTCGATTACTCAACTCATTTTTGAGTAAATAAATAGATGATTACTTCATATTTTGCAATTAATTACAAGCGTTGTGTCATCGCGGTTCTCTTTCTTTTGTATGCAGTCTGACAGTGACCGCGGTTTAGCTGTTGTCCTTTATGCCTAAAATACAGGCACTGCATGACGTTGCGTTTAATAAACACTCGATATGCTAGTACGCAAGCAATTATGAAACTCGAGACCAGTCGAACATAATCTGACCAATCAGGGGCTGGCTGATCAAAGCCCTTTGGTATCTGTGCTGCGTTCAATCTGCGAGGGATTACGTCCTTTCAACTTGCGGCAGCTGTGATATTGCAAGTAAGCTAGTGGAAACGATTCAGGTAGGTAATTGGTAGATGTCCGCTCGACTTACATTCTGTGAGAGTATTGGTGTATTGATTGGCAAGCTGAAGCAAAGCTTTGTTGAATATCGCTGCGTGTTTGTATAAGTAGCCTTAGAGGTTAATGTTCGCGTATTGGTGTGAAACTATTATTTACCATCATTCGGGAAGACTTATTTTTAACCGACTTCTAAAAAAGGAGGAGGTTCTAAATTCGGATGTTTGTATGTTTCTTTTTATGTTTGTTCGCGCATAACTCCGTCGCTTGCCAACCGATTTGAAAAATTCTTTTTCGGCACTAAAAAGTGTAAAATAAAAAACTTTTTACAAAAAAAAAACAGACTTCCCAAAAAAACACTACAAAGTGAAAAATATCTTTAATTTCGGAAGTCGGTGGCATAAAACTAAAATACAGATCCAAAGACACCGACTTCCGAAATTAAAGTTATTTTTCACTTTGTAGTGTTGGAAGTCGGTTATTTTTTTTTGTAAAAAGTTTTTTTTGAGTGCTTTAACATGGATTTGTGCAAACTAATTATGGAGAGCATACTTTTGGCTTATAACTTTTTGAACCGTACTGGAAACAATTCCATATTGTTAGTATTGTGCCAGTGTGTAACATAGGCATGGTTTTAAAGTATGTAAGCAGATTGTATGTCCGTTCTAATATTAGGGATTGGTCATTAAATTTACAAACACTACACAGGAAAATACTAAGTGTGCGGCTTAAAAAGCATCCTTACTGACGCTGCCTTCGCAAATTATGTAAAAGTCTGGAAAATTGTTCGTTGCGTTCAACGCCATGGGCGCATCGCGCGAGGCTTGAAGATGTCTTTGTGAACAACTTTTATTATTTCTCTGTTAAAATTTTCTCTCAAGCTAGGTCGAGGTTCCTGCAGCTGTAATAGATTTGGAGTATATGATTTAGCTAGAAATGAGTATACGATACGTACGATATTAAGAATACATGTTGCAGAGTGATTTAATAACAAAAATTGATTTTTACTGAATCGTCAGTAAAACTTAGATAATTATTTCTTATACCAAAGAAATAACCATTTTATGTCATTAAAAACTAAACATGTTTTAATTGCTGCATTTAAAAACTTATCAGACTCAAAAATTTTAAACTAGAAGAAATAAAAACACTTGAAAATAAAAATAAATATTACGCGAAGCACTGCCGTACAATTATTTAGTGATGATCTCCGTGCACAGAAAGTTGTTCCTAGCGGCTACGGCGTAGCATTCGTAGCGGTGACATCAGCTACGTCGTAACCACGCGTAGCCCTTCTTATCGGCCTGCCTGGTTAGAATATCGACTTATATATTTATGATATTTCTTTTCTTCGCAACTTGGTGTTTCATTTGGTCACCATATCGGTCGAGTCATAATCATTCATAATTAACCCTTTCGCGGACAGTGAACGCCTGATGACGCCATAACAATAAAACTTCTATTATGTCTCCTTCACCGCCCGTGAAAACGTTAATTGCTTTTCAGTAATTGAATTCGTTCTTTGTAGCGGATTATTTGTATTTTAATGAATTATCACAGTGAAATTCTCCATATTTATTATTCAAAAGTTTTCTTGAGTGCGTTCATCCGATAGCAACACCTCTTTGAGATGGGAAGCTCATACCTCCTGATCCGACTGTCACCTGGGCACACGTTGCCGTGGGCGACTTGGAAAACATTAAACAGTCTCCTAACTTAGGTCGGCCGCAGCAAAGTCAATCTCCACAGGTGGGGTTTCTCGAATGGTTCCGATCCTTAATGTAACAGGTGGCACAAAGTAATTCATTTATTTATTTATTTATTTTTATTCTTACATCTACCATTACAGAGTAACCCAATGCGGTAAATGCGCTTATCCTAACTTAATTATTCTAAATAGGTAAGTACTAACATTCATGGTACCTACCTATAACAAATTACATACAATGCATTCCTTGTGAATTCACTCAGAGAACAACAGAATAAGTCCGTCTCAATCGCTATGAGGTTGAGCGTGCGAAGCGCACGCGTTAGCGGCGCCTCCCTTACAAGGTTGGTTCGAGCGCGCGGTTCGACGAGCAGTGGCGGCTGCCGACGTCGCCACACGTACCTGTCCGGAACACACAGGCTCACCTGCGCTAAAATAACTACATTATGCACCTATCCTCTTATTAATTTAAATATATATGAGGTGAGTGCAAGATCCCTCCTAACCCTTATTAAGGAGGCACATTATGGCATTACACACATATGGCACATTCACATTCATATTGTGAATGTGCCATAATTTTTGCAAATGGCGTCATAATATCATTGTGATTTGCTAATTATGTTGTAGACTCATAGATACGACAATGCAATGGAGGGACAGACACAATTCAGGAAGCGATGGAGATTTTGAAACATTTATTTTCGGGCAGTGTGATCTCCCGTTTTGAGCATTTGGACTGGCCGATCAGATCCGAGAGCGATCAGAGACCAGAGGGATTTTTGAAATCTTGCGTTTATCACACCAAACCACAAACCCTGCAAGTCTTGAAAGCCAACGTTGAAGATGAAATCACCAATTTGGAGCCAGATGTTGCATGCTGTAAAACGATCATATACGCATAAACTCCAGGAAGTGGCCACTTGACCGATATAATTTGTTTGCCTTTTAATCGAATGTTGCACCTTTACATGAACTTTCTCTTTTTCTTTCATTTACAACAAAATTCAGCCAATTCACATTATGAGATTACTTTATCTCCAGCCTGTATATGCGGTGTCTCCCCGCAGACTATGGCCCACCTTTCACCTGTGCACGTGGTGATGTTGTCAGTGTTGCCGAGTTCTGGGCCAAACAGAAAATGTAAATTATATTTGTCATCGACACGCTATGAAGAATATTCAAAATAATGCAATACTGCAAAATGTATGCCATTTAATGGCGAGCTCTTAAGCCTCTTACGTCCCGTTTGATACCGTACAACGTGATTATACACAAGCGTGAAATCCTATTAATTAAAATGGGAATTCCAATATTCGGCCATTGTGATGTTTCCTACCACACGTTTTAATATTCATATTTATTTATTTGCATTCCACAAGGTAAAAACAAAACGTTAACAAAAGGTTTAGAGCTAAGAGCCGTTGTAGACCCTGTCAGGACACAGCAAAAAATTATGTTGGATACATAGCTATAAATCAAAAAAAAAAAACTATACATGAAAACAATTATTACATTCACTTATAAGTAAATAACAATAACATAAACACTTCTAATATTGGAAAGTAGATAGCTATTTCCTTAATAATAACCCACCCCATCTCCATCTTACCCTTTAATCGTCTTTTAAAATAAATATTTGCGGAAATACCTGAATGTACAAAATGTTTTTTGTTAAAAATTCGCTTGCATTATGTAATCATGATCGGATATGTATGACTGTTAACATATTCAGCCTAAAGCAACGTAAATGATGTATTATGCAACAGCTGTCACTGTACCTCTCGGAGGGAAGAGTTATAATAGTCAAAATAGTAAAGTAGATCAGTTTAGTAGGTTTATGTAACATCTTTTAGTTATTACGTCAACAATGCGTGGTGTTCCTGAAAGTTTAAATTTTTTTCGTCGATTGTTAAAAATATTTCTAATTGAAACTAAGGCAGGTCTAGAATTTGCAACTTTTAAAGCGTTTCATACATTCAGGAAGGTATACCTTATATACAATAATATTAATATACAATTAATTAATATTCAAATAATTAATAATGAATTAATATTCCAATACATTAGTTTTTTCTCGAAACCGTGCTCTGAGTGACAGCGTGGCGTGTCGGTACAGGCCAGTTGAACACATATCATACCTTTAAAACGGTTTTAGTCAGACTGACCTTTTAATTTCCCTTTAAAAATCGGTTCTAATCGAGACTTTTTAATGTGATGCCTGACAATACTAAGAACCTGTTTGGGTTTTTCAATTTACATTTGTAACTAGATTTCAAATATGCAAATTTCTGTTTCTACTGAGAATTTTGTCCTATAAACTTAAAATAAACAAGTTACATACTTATTATGCCAACTCATGACCCACGCCAACTCTACCATTAACATTTTAAATAATTATTTTTATTTAGCTCAGAATGGAATATAAATATAATCCGTTTGAACGGATTAAATCATGCAAAGTAATGGGTTTCCTCACATTTAAATTTATTTCACAAAAACACAAATTATTTCCACAATATTTAAAAGATTCGCAGAAATTTAAAGGATATGAACACAAGCCTCGCAAAATCTGAATTTGTGTAATAACTAATGAAAACCTGGCAACTATACAGCGATAAAACGACTGCTTTCAAAACGATGAAGGAAAAGATCGTGAGGAAACTGGCATGTCCTAGAACCAATTTCGACGACATGTGACATCTACCAACCCGCACTCGGCCCGCGTGGTGGATTACAGCCCACCCCCTTTCACCGAGAGGAGGCCTTAGTCCCAACAGTGGGAACATTATAGGCTGATTATGTGATAAACATAACCGCATTTTCAATACGTAGTCGTGTTTACGGTTTTAGTCACGTATTTGTATTTGGGCTTCCCCGACTATTTTTTATTTATTTCAATTAAACTAATTACAGGCACTTTTAAATCGTCAAGGGGCGGGTTTTCCGAAAGGGATATCGTGGCCCTGGCACACAGGCAACTGAAGGAACACGGATGGGTTTTAGTCAGTAAAAGTCTGACACGCCGAGCTACGGCCAGAGCGGGAAAAGTTATTTGATAATTTCCCACGGAAAAAAAAAGCGGTCGGTTAATCAGAAAGATGAAACTGATACCCAGTCCAAAGCGGAGTAGGTTCCTATGGAGAAGAACGGCAAGAAACTCACCCGCACAAGACACTCGATCTTAGCAATAGGCTATAAACACTATAAGTACTCGTGGGCCTGCTTGGTAACTAACAAATGCTTAGATGTGTTATCATCACTTTCCTGCCCTTATCTCTTTGTCTTCCATCGGTACATCAATTAGCTGTATCTCAGTCACCGCCCTTTTTCTACATAAATGATCTTTCATCGTTTCTTTGGTCAGCCTCTTCCCTTAGGTAATCATAAAGCAATTCACCAATCATATTTCCTCACGTGGTATTCCTCTTTACCTCACATCTTTTGCCTCCGCCATACATTTATGTGTTGAAACAATAAACTGAATATAAACGTTTAATTGTAAATTTTCGTACCAAGGTAGCACAGTGTATATTGTGTACGATGTTTGATGATACTTCACGCTCACCGTGTCGGATTAATGTTGCGAGGAAGTAATTATGCGTCAGTTTGTACGCCCTGGGGGCCGATCGCGCTAATTTTGAACGTTAATACCAAAACTAAACCACAACCAAAAACGTTACGTTAGACACATTTCGTATCGCGCTAATCATTTCAACGGAAACGATTTAGCTTTACTTTGGAAGTTACGTTGGAGGAACGATCGATCGAACTTTCAGTATTGGGTAACGTCAATGATTTTGTCGCTCAGAAAAAATAGCGGGATACTGTTTCTTACATCAGCTAAACCGAAACTAAACCAAAACCAAAAACGTTCCGTTCGAATGGTAATTACGTTGAGAAATAGCGCGATCGGCCCCCTGTTCTGTTTATTGAAAGCGTGTCGCCGTTATCAGCTACTTGCTGCGCCCCGCGGTTTCACCCGCGTAAGTCTCGTTCCGGTGGGACTATCGGGATAAAGAGTAGCCTATGTCTTAATCCAGGGTGTAAGCTACCTCCATACAAAATTTTATCAAAATTAGTCCAGCCGTTTGAGCGTGAAGAAGTAACAAACATACACAAACACTCATAAACTATCGCCTTTGTAATATTAGTGTGATTTCTTTATTAATTTTTTTATTCAAGATGCAAGGAACGCCTTGTTAAACGTTTATTGTTAAAATGGAGGTTAAACATTTTTGTATTATTCAAAAAGCTCACTTTCAATCACAATCTGAAAGATTTTGAAGTAAATAGCTTACACATTGCTTCATACGTTTGATAAATTGTTCTGCTCAACTAAGTAAATAACGCAATGAATTTTGTTGAACTGTCACAATGGGTAAACTATCACAATACAAAGGCATTGCCATTGTGTTTTACACAGTTACCCCGCAGCAGGACGATTCTGTAAAGTTTTCTCAACAGTGAATTCACTTGCTTTTAAAGGATTTACGGATTTACACCACGTAATTCATATTATTTCGTAGCGATTTCGTTAGAGAATAAGGCTGCGCGCAGACTGTGACAGACTGATTCCCGAGGGCAAGAATGATTGTGTTCTACGTTCGCTTCTAAGAAAATATTTTTTCATAAAAAACGGTATTAACTAGTCTCCTCAAGAAATAGCACAATCTAAGAATCCCTTCCACTTCTCAAAACGTTTACACGAATAAATTGCATTTTAATTTATTACACGAACGGTTCGCAGTGACAGTGCCCGAGGCGACCCTTTTCTGCAAACGAAAACGATGTTGCCGGAGCTCTTTACCCTCGCAAATGAGCGGCGCAGCCGTTGAAACGCGCTTTCAAATAAAATTTATATACATTTTTAATAAATTTCCACATTTCCGAGGCCAAGTTGTTGGTGACGGTTTGCCTCGGGAAAGGTAAATATTTTAAGCACTTGCAGCTACTTGCATCGGTAGTTTTGCTTTGATATAATTGTATTATTTACTAGTGACCCGAGAATTATGGGTCAGTCCATCTAGTTATACTGGTACTTATACAATATAACAGAATGGACAAAAAAAGTACTATTTATTATAATGCTCAATATAACTTATTAGATTCGCAAAAAATAATAGAGGTTTGTCCAAGTAAGTATTCACTTCGCAAGATTTTTATGACTTCACAAAACATTAAGATTTCTTTGTAATTTATATATATTTATATTAATGTATTTTACCTTCCGGAATAAAAATTATCTTAATGATGTGGTAAACCACATCAACATTCGTTGCGTAGAACAACGTGGTCACAGAGATAGACGAGATAAGCCACCTTAATTTATATGTATCTGATATAGAATATAGATTTATAGAAGAGAACTGGCAGGAAGTGTATTGATTGTGGACTCCTGGATTTAAGTATTTTGTGACATTTAATTAATGTTCCAAATGTAAATTTCGACCAATCAACTTTATTCTGACTGTGAGACAGCTTTTTGTGCTCCGCGCTCTGCTGCGGAAACACTACGTTACAGCTAGATCATGATAAGCCGAAAAGACGCACAGGCACTCCCGTGTACGATATAGTCCAATGCCGTTCCAAATTTGTGTACGCGGCGACTAGCTCTCGACTGTTTAATAAAATAAATAAACTTTCAGCCATATACTCCCTGACTAAACATGAAGTTAAAATCAACTAACAAACTGGTCGCAGAAGTTAACGTATGGCGAAATCTAAATGACTAGGTAAGGTATTCTAAAAATACGCGAACACACGAACGAACATCTACTGACTATACTCACACACTGACTTATTGTTTTATTTTTTTAGAAGAACATACTTGTATGATGTTTGTAAATATGTGAACACCACGTATCTATCTAATAATTAAGTTATTTTTCATTGCTTAGTTTTTAATTCGTTTTACCTATTATGGTATAGTAATTTTATTCTAGGTGCATCGTCTTCACATATAATCATATAATTAATGTAATCAAACAAAATATTGTAAAACATTTTTAAAAGAGTACCGGTGGAGTTTCTTGCCCATTCTTCTCCATACGAAACTACCTTTTGGAAGGGGCAACTAGAATCAATTCTATTTTTTTGTAAATTTTGACGTTCAAAAGTGCCTCTTATGTGCCTATTTTAAATAAATGGTTTGACTTGACTTTGACTATAAAATAAAAAATCTTGCATTTTGCGTTTGATTTTGTTTCATATTATTGGATTATTATATCTGTGATATACGTGCGCGTTAGTCGCCATCCCAGAGACAAAGCTGAAATGACTCATGTGCTTGTAGAGATAGTACCATCCACGAAGATGTGCTTTACAATTTTTTGGTCGAGGAGACCGCGGTGTGTGGGGAGTTTGATCCGAGCTGATTTATTCATCGAAGTATGCGTGCGCACTCATAGGTAATTCGTACGTATCGATAGCACTACAACACTAGCGAAAGGATGCACCCTTGCACTGTAAGCGATTACAAAAAAGATTGGGGCGCGTTATCGTGGATGGCTCCATCTATAATTGCAGCCGACCAATTGTAACACAGCGAAGCTGCTTGGCGACACAAATAGTTTTGGTGCTAGTATTTCCCCGGACCAACTGTCTCACAAAGAGCTCTACTACTACACTTAACATATCACCACGCCTGCATTTCCTAAAGGATCAGGCAGAGGTGTACCAAGTACACTTACATTTCGTCAGTCCTGTTAAAGTCCCATGTAACAGGGGGCGAGCCTATTGCCATCAACCGGGCGCAAACCCAGATTCCGGGCCGCTACTGGAAATTCCAGATGGAAAAACCCAATAGCACTTTGGTCGACCCGGAAATCGAACCCAGGATCTCATGCACTACTATTAATAAATGTGATATTATTTATTTCGATAAAAGTGCCAGTGCAATTACGTAACGTGCGTAGGTAATGCAACTTTATTGCAACCTTTATTAAAGTTTATTTTAATTTAATTATTTCTGCACAACACTGGTACAAACGGGTTAGTTCATTACACTTCAGTGCATATTGTGTTGATGTAAGCCACGGTAGCTATTTGTACAGCTCGGTTAGTAGGATCTTCTCAGCCTCCGTTCGACCTCGTTACTGTGGATAAATTTTCCCGCCGGTATTTTCCGTTGGCATAGGTGTTTTTGCCGGATAAAAATAAATTATTAACCACGTTATTTTGGTTTACATAATTAAAAGAGCTTAGAACGATATTATTTTCAAAATCGTTAGGTTTTTAAATGCGTAGAAAACTAACACGAATTAAAAATTGCAGCGCAAATAAATACTTAATTTACAAGTTATTACGGCTGCCATTTTGATATTTCGGCTCGTAGTTGAACACAAATTACACAGGTACACATTTTTGCATAAATAAATATTTCAAAACAGGAATACATCATTGAAATAAATTTATATTTTAATCATAAAACTAAACTAAGAAACTATTAAAATAAAAATATATTATCCTAACCTAACTAAAGTTATTAACAAACTAAAATATGGTGCCGAAAAATTCCTCCGCATAGCTGTCTACTGGTAATGTACCCAAGAGGCTGGCGGCCAGCGCCATGCTGTATGGTAATGCTTCTGGCCAAGGTAAAGCCAGCCTATGACGAGGACAAGTATCAAAGGTGGTTTTGAACCAGCAAAAGTTACATTCACATGTCGACAGGGCAACTATTTAGAACCACCTGTAGCACATCCCCATCGATCGTCATTTAGTGGGAGTTGGACGCCAAGCCTTAACAATTTGCAATGGAACAAACAGTCAGTCAGTTTGTTAGCTTTTCTGTGAACATGCCGCCATAATGCAGTGGGGTTGTCACGGCACGCGATCGGTAATTACATACTGAGAGTCATATTAATAAAGCACTTGCATTATGAATTAGGGAGCAGAATCCTAAGTATTGCTGTGAAAACACAAACGTAATTTTTTCATGTATTTGATGTAAGTAATGTTTCCTTATAAAAACAGCACCTCATGAGTAAAAAAACACTTTTGCTTGATGATTTCCATAACGAATTTATTTTGAATGAAACGGGTTGAATTACTACAATTAACTCCAACTTATTGTAGCTCAAAGGACCAAATTTTTCTTTTGTTTTCCATGTTAATGAAATACGGTGGAAGGAACCAATCGGAATCTTAATATCTAAAGACGCCACTCCGGTTTCATTCAGTATTCATCGGAAATATTCCATCAATTATTTAATTTATTTCTCAATAAAAAAAAAACAATTTTAAACTTCATAAAGTGACAGTCTGATGTCTGTGTAACAAATGTTGTTTTCAACAAAATCATTCATGTTTCAGGATAGACTTCTGTCGGTTTCAACCTTATGCTTTGTTTGTAGACAACCATTATACCGATACGTCCTATTGTTAAACCGGGACGGTATTACATTTCAGATCCAAAATCCCGCTGCATTTCCTATTCAATGCAGCGGTATTTTGGATCTGGAAATGTAATACCTCCCGGTTTAACAATAGGACGTATCGTATAGAAGTAATTTGACATGGCCGAATAACTACTATTATGACTTTAGTACCCATCAGCATTAATAAGACAACCAAAGTGAAACGTGAGGATAGAGCGGCATCGTGTTATCAACCATTCAGAAGAGCGCTCTTAAGATAAGATAAGTCTTTATTTGCCTTAAACATGGTATAAAGTTGTTACAGTCTAGAATGTCCACATGTTTAGCTATACATAATCTTGTATCAATTGCACTTCACAAACATTTTCATTAATACATTTACATACATATTTTATAATTTCAAGTTAAGGAAATCTTTAATGTCATAAAAGTTATGTCCATTCAGCCATTTATATAATTTGTTTTTAAAAGAGTTAGTATTATTTAATAATTTGAGTTCATTTGGTATTTTATTGTATATACGTACACACATCACAAGGCAGCTTTTAGCATACTTGGCTGACTTAGGATTATCCTTTAATAAAAGTCTGTGAGGATCCCTTGTTGGTCGAGAGATTACTTCATATGCTTTTTTGAACAATCCCTTATTACTATAGGTACACAAATTTACAGATTTCATAAATGTAAAGTGGGGGAAGTGGTAATAAGCCTAGCTTTTTAAAAAACGTTTTGCAGGACTCATCAGAACGGAGTCCACAAATGGCCCTGATGCATTTTTTTGTGCAATAAATGCTCTATCCTTATCCGTACTGTTCCCCCATATGATAAGCCCGTAACGTAAAATGGATTCTATATATGCGTGATATGAAGTAAGTAATAGCCGTTTTTCTATTTGTCATGTTCTTTACTTGTCTGAGAGCATAAGCAAATTTATTGATCCTGTTGCACAAATTATCTATATGTACTTTCCAATTTAAGTCTTGATCTATGAGTACACCCAAGAATTTGGTTTGTGTAACTTCTTCCAGTCGATCAATATTAAGTACTAGTATAGAATAGTAATACTAAGCCCAGTAGCACACCTCCGCCGCGAAACCATCACAGCGAAACCGCAGTAGTTCAATTCAACTGGCTCGCGTCATGTTTCGCTACTCGAATCGGATGCGACTAGCGGAAAATGACGCGAACCAGTTGAATTGAACTACCGCGGTTTCGCTGCTTTGGTTTCGCGGCGGAGATGTGCTACCGGCGTAAGTGCTCGTTTACAGCGACGCGGGGCGTCGCGCGTGGCGTGCAGCGTGGCGTCTCGCGGCGCATCGGACGTTTTTTTCTGTTTACAGAGAGGCGGTGCGTGCAGCGGCCCGCGTCCTCACACGCACAAACACAAACATATGGCAATGTACGATGTTGTTGACGCGGGGCGTGAAGAGTAGCGGTGTCCGCCGCAGCGGTTCTTCTAGCGTGTAGCATAGCGGGTATCGCCGTATACTCGTACTGGGGCGTGCGCCGCCGCGGGTGTTGTTACGTTTAACCCTGAACGGAGAATTACAGAAACGCAACGCCGCGTGCGCCGCCGCGATAGACAACGCGTGCGACGCGGCGGCGGCGGTGCCATCTACGTGCTCCGCCTGCATTTCAAGCAAACGCGCGTAAAATCGCTTCTCCGTAAACGCTCTCATACAACGCCATATGTTTGAATTTAGTGCGGGCCGGACCGCCCAACGCAACGCGCGACGCCCCGCGTCTCCGTAAACAAGGCCACAGGGTTAAACCATCACTCGCCCACACCCACGAATTAGGAATTTTGGATCGAATATTGTCATGTCAGACGCCACACCAGGCGTCAGGCGTCACATGCCACGGCTAAATGTCTCTCAAATATTACTGGCTGCATTTGGGTAAAGTTGCAGTGGAAATTAAACCTTCTAGAGCTTTGTTAAGGTTCAGTTTACGTTGTTTTTATAGAGTGAATTGCCACTTCGAATAAATATTTGCGTGGTGCAATAAATGAGCAGTGATATTTGAGTACATCCGTCGTGCTATGAGCAGCATTCCCGCTCGTAATCTTGCAGAATATCAAATCTTTTCACCACGATGCTATATAGATGGTCCTGAACTTTCAAAATGGAAAGAAAATATTATAATACGTAATCGCCGGGATAATAGTAAAATTCGTGTTCAGCCAGCAAGACAGCGCTACTGTATAAAAGCGTTGTATGCAGAGCGCCAATAATTTATAATAATATCCCCTAGCTGTGTTAAGAAATTGAATATAGACCAGTTTAAGAAAAAAAAAAAAAAAATACTGACAGAAAAAGCCTATTATAATGTTAATGAATTTTTAAATGATAAATCGCTCTGAAGATACTGACGTCTATTCTATTTATTTTGAATCGCATGATTGTTGACCTATTTAATTTAATATTTTTGTTAATTGTTGATTTACTTATATTATTGTTCATTGTATCATAATTTTGAAAACCTTTTGTCTTTCGACCGAATTTGTACACCAGCCATGGTGAAACATGTTGAGCCAAAAAATACCTTGTAACACCTATAATAAGCATCATACCATGTATATTATCTACACATGTTTTTGCAAATAAATGAATCTGAATCTAAACCTTATTGCTCTCAGTGAAACCATGGATATAAAAAAGTCGTGTAGCAGTTGAATCGATGAAAATGCAAGTCAGTGACCCATTAAAATCGTTTTGAATAAAGCGTTTCAAATATTAATACGCCATGGGTTTAATTCGAGCCCTCAGTTTAATATTTTATGGAAAAGAAATCACAAAAAGTAGGTTCTACTTTAGAATTGTAAATGTCATCTTTGATAGTATTCGAATGGAAATTGAAATATATTTTGTACAAACCTATGAATACGATGATCTGACCACTTTATTTGCAATAATTATATTTTAAATACAGACTCTATAGAACAAAGTTTTAATGAGATAAACACTAAAATTGAAACGGGGCGTGGAGAACTCTGGATTGCGTAGTTATAGTCCGATTTAAATTGTATCGGCGAATAGAAATGTTTGTATTACATAATAATATGGGTGATTATAATTTGTTTCTACCTTATTTTATACCATAGTCAAATGTGATACTTCCGAAGAAGTTTAACAAACCCACAAGTTTTCCACAAAACATTAAACGTAGATAAATGGTACTAAACCATGTATCTACGGATTTTTACACGATGCGAATATAATTATTTATTTTATACAGCATTTAAGAATTTATAACATTTTATGCCCGGAAAAATAAAACACTTTCCTTTTCACCAACCTGTGTACTACCCACCTAACATGATTTAAAGCTGGCAGCACATGAATTTTCATACACACATAAGGTGACCTATGTTTGTTATATCTAGTGATCAGTGCTGCCATCCTTCAAAGCACATTACCAGTCGTTAGCGGACCTCGGTTGCACCTGTACTTGTTAACATTGATGGATACATACCGACGATTATGTAAAACTCAACCTGCGGGTCAATTTCACACACACGCGACGCGGAGTTTTAAGGAAAGTTCGGTGATATTGATCTCTTTATTTGCTAGTATAGAAGAAATTACATGATGGTGGAAATTAATTTGACGTCCACTATTCAACATTTTGGTATTGGCAATTAAAGGTAATTAAAGATCGTAGACAAACGTTATAGACAAAAAAATGGTAAACCATTTTACTTCTAAAATTACAATCTATCTATCTAGCCGAGACCGATTTGGCTATATTTTGTTTTTGAATGTTCGTAATAGTCCGAAAAAGTATTTAGAAATAGAAAAATTGGAAAAGTTTCCCGGAAAAATGGGAAAAACTTGAAGTCCTTTTTTCTATGGGATTTTTGTATGAACTACTGTTTTGTGAGGGCAACGTCTACCAGGTCAGCTCAACTATCAGTAAATTAGGTTTTGTAGAGCAATGTTTCTGTAACTCATTCGTGTGAGATAGTCCCCTTCAAAAATTCCAAGTGCTTTAAAAATGCCAGTGTCCCTTCAAAAATATCAAGTGCTTTAAAAATGCCAGTGTCCCTTCAAAAATATCAAGTGCTTTAAAAATGCCAGTGGACTGTATTTCACAATACGGAGTAAACAATTCATGGTAGGATTCATCATCATCAGCATCCACAGCCCGTCTCCACCTACTACTAAGACATAGGCTACATA
This sequence comes from Tiliacea citrago, assembly GCA_963921375.1. Lineage (NCBI taxonomy): Eukaryota > Metazoa > Arthropoda > Insecta > Lepidoptera > Noctuidae > Tiliacea > Tiliacea citrago. The sequence goes on from OY992780.1 coordinate 28,969,196, forward strand.
GGCCTCTCTTTTCTTGTCCCAATTCGTACGCTCCTGTGCCAACCTCAGTCTGTTTTATCCGCGATGGTAACAATGTCGTAGAAGGATTACCTAAATCCAATCATAATCTCAGCAAAAACACTTAAAAAACCGCCTATTAATATCATAACGACATTTTAAATGGTCCACTGAAATTCCATTTCCATGCATTTTTAGAGCGAAATCCATAACGATCACTCGTCGAACGTACTGCCGAGGTCAAGCCGGGGTTACGCCTGCATTTACCACAATGAGCGGTTAACCTTACATTAACCTATTTTGGTACTAAGTAGCGCGATACAACCATTTTGTGTACATAAATGCCCCATTTATAGGCAACGGGTTGAGTCACAATTAGAACGGAAAATGTTCGGTAAATGTACAAGTTTTAGAGTGCCATTTAGTATTGATTTGGTTGGGAATAGTTGGATAACTGGTAATCGATTATAAGTTACGTAGTGTGGTGCTACTCTATCTCTTTTTTAAGAGACTAAAGACTTGGACACCCAGAGACACCCGGTCGTTACCCGTAACTATCTCTCCATATTACACGGTGTCAGGGAGATTCGCGGGAAAACGTTCCCGCGAATCTCTCTGGTGTGGTTTTCAAACTCGTAGCATTTATTTAAATGAAACCATTTACAGCCATTTTTGAATTGTCAAAATCAAAATATTTTATTTCACATAAAACATGGGCACTTATGAAACGTCAGAAGCTAGATACACGGTTCCAATTGGTCGTTTCATATGGAGAAGAGCCAATACAAGAAGTCAATTTTAGAACCACAGTATCACTATTATTATTTGTGGTCCGGCCGCCGACTTTATAAAGCCATCATACTGGAAAATAAACCATTGAATATGTTCTATGTATCGCACGTTCGATACAAACGTACAAAAAAGTTTGTATAGGTACAGATACCGTTCAGAATATTTATTTCACCGTGCCGGTAGGAAAAAGTAAAAAAGTGGAAACAGTACTCGATATGACCCAGTTTGGCTTGGCAAAAGTTCTCCTGCTCGATTGCATTGAAAAACTGCGCCACGAATCGCGAAATGATAAGCAAAGAACTTTACATCTGTAGGTTCTCATTACGAGTACTATATTATTGTCCTTCAAGAAAAGAAATCCGGTTCAATACAGTCTTTATTTCTCATAAACTACACGGAGCTCGTAGCTAAGTAATAACAGCCGCTCGGGTCGATCCATCAAGTTAAGCTACGCTTGCCGAGGTTTGTTCCGTGGATGGGTGCCCATGTTTACATACCGAGAGTCCTCCGTGCCTCGGAAAGCACGTTAAAAGCCGTTGGTCCCGGCTGTCGTTCGTGGATCTTTGACAGTCGTTAGGGGTCATCAGAAGCCCGAAAGTCTGACAACCAGTCTTACCAAGGGGCTTACGTATTACCCAGTTACTGCGATGTGGAGGTGAGATAGTGGTATTCCTCTAGATCCGGTTAGATAGATAGATAGAGAGTTAGTTAGTTAGATAAATCTTTATTTGGTGCACACAAAAGACTTAGCACAACATACAAAAGCACGATTAAATAATAAATAATTACAAGAAATAGCTACAATGAAGGGTTCCGTAGTAGGGATGAATTTATCCCAAGAACAAACCTAACATTATAGTTGAAAAACATGATCCCCCATACATTCCAACTACAAATTTAAGTTTGTACGCACAATATTGAGTAATTTACCATGTTACTTTAAGATCACAGACTTCTTATAGGTTTTATTTATTTATTTATATATTTGCTAACATGTGAAACCCTGTTTAGTAGGCATGCATTAAAATTTCATGACACAGTATTAAGACACGCACCCTGTAAGGGCATTGCAAATTGTATAATATATCGAATTACTATTGTTAAATTAAATTATTAATTACATACTATTGACTCTAATTATTGAAATTTATTACATTATGCTAAACATCAACCAATCATTTATTACATCTTATTTTAAAATCAATCATTAATAACAATTCCAACATTCATTTGAGTCATATGCGTCACACATTTACTTCAAGCTTATTATTACAAGGTCGATCGATCGATTCACAAACTTCAAGCTTATTATTACAAGGTCGATCGATCGATTCACAAACTTCAAGCTTATTATTACAAGGTCGTTCGATCGATTCACAAACTTCAAGCTTATTATTACAAGGTCGATCGATCGATTCACAATTTGTCAGTTTTAAATTCCTCAACGGTATACTCGTAGTAGCCTTTCTTTATTAATAGAGATTTCAACTGCTTCGAAAAAAATTAGTCATTTGGTAGGGATTTTAAACTTTCCGGTAGCTTATTAAATATGTTAGCTAATCGTGAGTATGGGCTTTTCCCGATAACTTTTAAGTTTGTGATGGGTAGTACTAATCTATTCTTGTTCCGTCGGTTATAGTTTTCATTTAGCTTGATATTAGATTTGAAGAGGTGCCTATTTTTCCTAACGAATATACAACTTTGCAGTATATTATATTGCTGGTAGTGTGAGAATTTGTTGTTTAACAAAGTGTGGCCTACAACTCTCTCGTTGGTCTATGTTTATAAATATTCTAATACATTTCTTTTGCTGAATGAAGAGGTCCAACAAATCAGTACTTTCTCCCCACAGAATAATATCATAATTTAGCCAGGAGTAGGCGTACGCATAATAGGCAGATAAGGCGGTCTTATAGTCTGTGTTGCATTTCAATATGCTTAGAGCATAAATAAATTGGGACAATTTTGCTCTTGTATTTTCTATATGTTTCTTCCAATTTAGGTTTGAGTCTAATGTTAGGCCTAAAAGAGTAAATTCGTTTATTTCTTCTAATTTTATTTTTTGCCTTAATATATTTAGGTTTATTGGGGTTCTTTGGTAAGTTCTGAATTGACGTATTTTAGTTTTAGATAAGTTTATTTTTAAGTTATGTTCGTTTAGCCATTACTCAGTTTCTGTGAAAGTTTTTAAAATAGCTAACTGGTCAACATTGGCGGGCGTTTTAAATAATAAGGAAACATCGTCAGCGAACAAAATACACGGCGAAGTTATCTTTTTTGGCAAGTCGTTTATGTATAAGATAAATAAGGTACATCCTAAAACACTTCCTTGGGGTATTGAATTATTATCTATAAGGAAACACCTATTTTATGTATTTTTTTTTAATTTTACGCTCAGTAGTTTCGGAGATAAGGGGTGGAATGATCATATTTCATCTATTTTCTTAAATAATTTAAAAAGTATTTATTTTAAAATTATAAAAAAAATATATATGAAATCCTTAAAATAAGCCCTTTCATTTGATATATCACACAGTACAGTCAGCAAAACTTTTTATTAAATTTTCTAATTTGCCCCGAAAAGTGACCTCGATATTCAAAATTAATTTATTTACGTAACACGTTAGTATTTGGGTCACAGAAATTCATATGTGTACCAAATTTCAACTTAATCGGTCTAGTAGATTCGGAGCAAATCAGCTGTGACAGACGGACATACAGACAAACAGACACACGAGAGATCCTATAAAGGTTCCGTTTTTTTCTTTTGAGGTACGGAACCCTAAAAAGAAGAAAAGACGTATTGTAAAGACACTATTGGCTATGACACATTGTAAAATACTAAATAACGAACATACAAAGTACGGTGTGCGTCTTAAGGTTTACCCAAATTGGAGTCCAGTTCAGCATTTGTCAGGCATAAATGCTTTGTTAGACTGTGACCCGACCCCAACATAGTTGGGAAGCGGCTAGGCAGATTGATTGGTTTCTCATAACCTACGAGAAACAATCGTAGAACATGTAAGCAGTAATTTCACCGTTTTCATCATGGACATGCCACAAGAGAAGGCTTCCGACAGAGACCAACCATCTCAGTCCCGGTGGGATTGGTACTGTAGTGTGCGGGACGTACTATATTACGCAAATAATAATCCTTTTGGATAGTAACTAATTTAATATATTTTTATAATGAATACATCTTTGTATGCCAATCTTAGTCTGTCCCTGACAACTCATCATTTCAAATCTACATTCTGATTTTTAAATATTTATTTTTATTAAGCTGCCAGTGCCAATTGGTTGTTAGGATAATGGCATTATCATAGAACATCTACAGTACTTTATTATCAATGTTTTTGTACACAGTTTAAAACTAGGCAGTTGAAAAGGAAAGGGCGTTTAGGGTGCATGTTCAAAAAGAAGGTGCTGATTCTCAGTATAACTAGAACAAATTAACAAAATAAAGATTTTAGTTTTTTCTGAAAACTGCGTGATAAGCTATGTCTGCAACATTGTTCGGAATTTTACTAGTGTGTATTTGATCCGGATCGTTGACCCATTGAGAAAACGACTACGAAACTGTAAATGCGTCAACACGACGGACGTTTCTCCACACGTAGCCAAATATGGTAACAAGATTATATGAGGCTTGCTGTGGTCTCTGTTGACTATACAATCTGTGGCGCATGAATAAAGGTATTGGTATTGGTAACTTGGAACATAGCACTTGTCATTTCGTTTTCATTGTGCGGGATAACAATAAATATTTGCACACATTATGTAATGGTAGTGTACAGAACCGTACATTATTTACCGACTTACACGCCGTGGATTTTGCACACACAGCATTTTTATCCCTATTATTGAAAATAGTATGTAAATACCTATATATTTTAATAAATTAGTGTTTAACGAACATTTACGGCGGTCGGTTTCATTTCATTATCGCAATAGAATCACCCCGCTATCATATCATTAAGTGTAGGAATCCCCAGGTAGAATGAAACGGGGCTATTATAGTTTAAAGCTTAAAGATTGCCTTATCCCTAGGCACGAATTCTTTTTTTAATATTCCATCGGCATTGTGTGAATGAAAGCAGTTCTAAAGCAATAAAAAAGTAAATAAAAATAAAAAAAACCTGACTGCGTAAAAAGTGAATTAAATAAAAGATGGAAACAAGATTTATATAACTTAATACTTAAACATTCATCTATTCGGCAATTAGTTCTTTATTGTTAAATTTAAGAAGATGCCTCCGACTGAATGAGATTGTTTACAGTTTTTTTATCATTTGTCATTCCAAATTACATTTAAACATATACTGTATATATAGTTGTAATCCCCTTTTAAAAACCCTTCATTTTGATACCCCACTCGATATCGACCCCATTTTTCATTTTGGCGCAATTCCACAAAGACAAATCTAATGCACACGACAACGACATATCATTCAACGAAATCGGTTCAGCCGTTTAGTAGTTACGAGGGAACTTAGGGACGGACATACATACATACAGCTTTTTTGGCTTCACCGTAGTCGGGTTATTTTAGTTTTATTCGTTGTTAGTTCCTCATTTGCAATTTACTTGATGAATACTTTAATCATATCAAACAATTTGAAAAGTATAAAGTAATTTTTGTTAGCCCGGGGACCTAGTGTATAATGGCCTCTTCATACTAGAATAAGTTTCTGTTTATAATTCAATTACATACATACATAATCAGCCTATACTGTTCCCACAGCTGGGACACAGGCCTCCTCTCTATGAGAGGAAGTGGACTGTAATCCACCATGCGGCCCATTGCTAGCTGGTAGATGTCACATGTCTTCGAATTTATGATTCTAGGACATGCTGGTTTCCTCACGATGTTTTTTGAGCAGTGGTGATGAAATAATTTACCCAAAGCAAAGCGCCTGACTGGGTTCGAACCTACGACCTATTATAACTCGTAAATAGTGGCCGTTACCACTGTGCCATCACTACTCAATAATTCAATAGTTTAACAAATTGTTTTTAATAGTTTGCCATAATAATATGTAGGCTGACGGAACAACTTTTTATCAGTTGGACCTTGCGTCGCCGTCGCAGTCGTCGGTATGATTGTCAACTAAACCCTGGTATCCCCCCTCCTCCTCTCCCTCTTCTCCTCTCCTCCTATTCTTCTCCAAAACTTGTGGCCGTTCTTTCATCGTTTCTTTAGCTTTCCCCTATTCTTTTAGTCACCGTACCAACCACTGCAAGCAAAGAACTGCACACATGTTGTTTCTCGTAATTATAGAAACCTTCAAGATATCACTTACGGAACGTACACACTGCGAGCATTTGGTTCACGAATTTGATTGTTGTGTTGTTATTCACGTACTCACCAAACTGCATAGCGTCCGCAATTTACCGTCAAAGGACATCACTGACACGTTATTTATAAAAGTAGGTGGCGCCCCTCCAAAATTCAAAACGTTTGAAAGTATTTGTACGCATGTGTGCGTAATGAGACGGCTGTCAAACAAAAACAAATCACGGATTTGTTGCTCGACTAGTGGCGTCATTAATCGCTCATTATTATTAGTATGGCGCTGCACTGACGTACTCTATGAAAACGAACCGTGCGTTGTATTGCGCGGTCGGCTAGTTATGATTAGTTGACCAACAAATCTGGTAATAAGTGAGATATTACGAGTACTTCCAACTAACTACATACAAACTCTTTCGTAAGGATGTGACTACACACATTGAAACACTAATTTGGAAGGGCGAGCCATGTTATCGTAGTTTATCTCTAGTAGTTGGTGAGTTATCTAGAGAAAGTTTTTGACACCATAAAGTTAAACCCCGCGGCCATCATTTACATGACAGCCGTCACACCGCCCGTTCGTGGCGCCCACCGCTGTCGTAGAAAACCGTAGCTTTACAAAAGCTTGCGCAACGAATGTTTGCAAAACATATTCGCGAATGCTCGCAGTGACAGTGGGCACCGTTCTTAACGTACCATACTGACAGTTTCGAAGTAAATGGCCTTGTTGCAACAACGACTATTATTGCTGCGGGGTAAAATCCTGAATAATAGATGCAACGACGGTCGACTGAACGACGATTGTCTATTCCTTTATTTTTTTTTAATTATGTACAGCAATGCTGTTGATGCGTTAGTAATTTATAAACTACAACATTTTGCTTGTGAGTGTACAAGTTTATTTATGTTATACATATACAACTGTTATGGAAAAATCTAAAACTAAGGTTATTAATTGAAGATTCAAAATCTATAAATTCAATTTTTTATAACCCTAGGATCGATGACGTGGTTTCTTTTCAACAAATAAATGTACCTGTAGTAGTTTTAGATTTAAGACCAAACTAGCTGCGCCCCACGGTTTCACCCACGTTAGTCTCGATCCCGTAAGAATATCGTGATAAAAAGTGGCCTATATGTTAATCCAGGGTGTCAGCTACGTCCATACAAAATTTTATCAAAATTGGTCCAGCCGTTTGAGCGTGAAGAAGTAACAAACACCCACACGCACACTCACTAACTTTCGCCTTATAATATTCTAATATTAGTGTGATTAGAGTTTGTCATACTGACACTAAATCGGAGTATTACTATGGCTAGCAATACTTGGTGTTTCCAAATATTAAACATGATTATGTTCACTTAGTAAAAAGGTTAGCGAATAAAGTTTCCTTTCGTACCTAATAGGCTGGCCACTAACGGTTTAATTCCCTCGGTCCACACTGGAAACCTATCGTTGTGTTCTCTATGTCCCTGGGGAAGCCTGCCGAGGTACACAGAACATAACGAAAACTTTTAAGCATGTTCGCCACTGCAGACCTATTAAATATCTGCAACTCTGCCAGCGAAGGTTCTCACTCAAAACCCTTTGGAGCTAGAATTATGTAAGCCCTGTACTGGCCACGCAATGAGATTTAAATCGTCTAAGTTAAGATGGCTTTCGTTTACAATTAAGTGAGTAAGTAATTTATATTATCTAAATGCTATTATAATAATCGTCAATTGTAACTAAATAAAAAAATATTAAATAACATGTTTTATAAAATAATAAGATACTTAAATAATTTGTGTGATAACTAAGTAAATCATCATTCAATCATCTGCCTAGGCTTTCCCCAAAAAGTCAAAATTAAAATAATAAGTCCAACAATGATTGGTTGCGAAGTTACGGTTAAAGTTGGAGTTATTTGTTTTTTCTTTAATTTTTACGGTTTTGAAAAAGCACATGGTTGAAGTTGAAGAGTCGCAAGTACCTCAAATTTCACTGGATACGAATTGTATGATCACTCCAATACACAATCATAATCATTAATTTGCAATCAGTATTGGTACAACGAACAAACGAACAGTGTTTAAGACGAATAAAGACTACTACTACGATGTATTAGGACCTTAATTAGTTAAGTTTCTAATAAATAGTCAGACATTTTTCATGCAAAACATTACAATATATTTAATGATAGAGTATAATATATAAGTTCCATGGCATGCTTTAAATGCTAGTTTCTAATATTCATTAATTTGACAATAAATTCAATATTAATTTCGTCACATTAATTTAAAACAGCCTCAGCAGCAGCCTTTTTTTTTTTTTTTTGGGTGGGAAATTATCAAATAACTTCTCGCTCTGGGTGGAGCGGGAGGGAGTGTCAGACTTTTACTGACTAAAACCCACCGTGTTCCTTCCTGGATTTGTGCCCGGTTGCTGGCAATAGGCTCGCCCATATTACATGGGACGTAAACATAACTGGCGAAATGTGGGTGTACTTTAGGTACACCTCTGCCTAACCCTTCGGAGATTACAGCCGTGATGTTGTGTATGTGTAATTTAAAACAGATTATTTAACATTCAGCAAACAGGAACACAGCTTAGCTTCAAAGCAGTATTAGGTATGAAGTTACACCTAAACACCTCTGCCTACCCTACGGAATATTAAATGCATGATTTTAGGTTTTAATAAGTATCGGCAAACAAACGTCATTATCTATGTACTCTACCAATAACTGCTCTATAAGCGCGTGTATAAACATTATATAGTAATTTGTCCCGACATGTTGGCAGAACACTAAATTGAATAAATTAAGAAGGCAAGTGGTACACGCGCGGAATGATTATGCAAACGATCACAAGCATTGTGCTCAAACACGCGGTAGTGCATCACAAGTTTGTCAGAACTTAAGGCAGGTCTACACGTGCCTTTACTTTTCCAATTTGAGTTTGTTAAAGACTAATTACTAAAGTATATAGATTACTTTCCTTTTTATTTATTTTCTCTCTTACACCTATCTTTACAAGGCTATTGCGATAATGTACCTATTTAACTCATATCTTAACTTATTATTATAATTAAAGGGCATGTCCAGTGTGTCAATGAACGATTGCCTAGGTAGTCAAAATCAATGTTCAGTAAATATTGTTATATTTTTAAAACCGCAATATTTTCTAGTTTATCAATTAATAAGCTTTAGGAGTCAGGAACTTGCGTAAACTGATCAAAATATGGTTTATTCTCCTCGGACTTAGGTATGTTTGACAAAAAACTGAGACGAGTCAATAAAGTACGAGTACCGACACGCTGAATTATTTTCGACCATCAACAGTGCCATAAAATACTTAAACTACAATAAAAAGTCTGAGCGTTCAAATACCTGTGTAAGCTGTAGATTTATATTTACCTAAGGCTAATGACGGCAGGCTATAAAAAAAAATCTAGTAACCTATATTTGACGACCAGAGTCTATAACTTGTTGACCCGTGAGCACTATAAATAACATTAGAACAGATTGCATCGACCGACACCTGCTAACCTCAGTTTTATTCTTGTCAGGCCCAATGATCTGACAAACAACTTTGACGTCAATATGTCAAAACTGTTTTCAGACCTTTTAGTTAGACAACTACATTAAACATACAAAAGATAAATCAATTATTTATTTAAGATTAATCAATCATTTGTTAATTCTTTTAAAATAACAACAACGCTAACACAAACCTGACATATTTTTTGGACAATATAATTTAAAGTAAATTGGAAAGCGATTTTCTTCCCAGGTTTGACTGCACGGCCCGGACATTTAAATAATAAAAGCTGCTCGCATTACACACAGACACTTCAGCCGGGCCCAGACGTGTGTAATGTATGGTGTGGACGGTATACAAAGTCAACGCGAATTTTGTGTTCGCGCTAAAAAACTGACCGCCGCCGCGCCGATGGATCAGCGCGAGCGCCAGCCCGAGCGTTACAGTAATGCTCGTAGTGCCGTCTACACACAGAATTTGCGTTACATTACACGATACATTATATTCTACATTACACACGTCTGAACCCGGCCTTCGGCGAAATAAAGCAATTACTGGCTGGCAGCCCGATATTTTAAACTATTTTCGGATTAAATAATGAACAATAATTGTTGCACTCTAATTGCTTTTTACTTTTTTTACAATCTGATGGATTTCGAAGGAAATTCTTCATCCATTGGTTCATATGTTTGAAAAATTCGTCGGCTCGACAACGTGAAACACGTAAGAATTTTATCGAAATTTCAAAATGATGAATGATGGTCTGAGAGAACCACCGCCTCACCTCATCCCGTAGGTATCGCAAAAGGCGACTAAGTTGAGAGAACGAATGAAAGGAATTTATAAGGCATATGCTAGAGGAGACGGGCTGTATGTATGTGTATAAATCAGCGAATGAACGCTGTCTCGTCGTGCCGTGGGCGAAACTAAGGGTGTACCTATGTTATGTTAGATTCGTAGTGTTCTACCGACATCCACAGGAAAAAGTTGTTTACGTAAGGAGACACGATACTAAGCATGGCCTCAGTATCAATAAAATATCTTAATTTATTCATCTTTCATATAAATAATACAAAAACATGTATAAGTATCTCAAGCAGGAGTTATGGAGATGTTTTTATAAAAAGACTATATATACTTGTATTAAATTTAATTAAATTTTTAATTTATTACTTTAATTAAATTCTTGTATTAATGAAATTCATCAGTTTTACGTTGGTAAAATACCAGATATACATATTAGTAATCGTACATTAAGAAGTTAGTAAGATGAATACATGACTAGTAATAAATTGGTTATCTGAGAACACACAAACATACGTTTCAAATGGAATCCTTTATACCTGCAAATCTAAATTTTCCTCGGAACTGACCGCCTGCAACTAGTGCTCTTACAATGTGACAAGCAGTGGCTGCCCTAGCAATGTTGTTGGTGGTGCCAGATCTCAAAGTGGCGCCCTCTAAATACAAAACCTTAGTGTTCATAAACTATACAGTTGCATAACGGTGATTATAAATATTGTTTTAAAGCTACCAAATATCTGCAAGCACAGTTGTGGTGTATGTCGCGCTTGACATAGTTTAGTCAAATTAATATTGTACATCCCGCTCGCACTACTCTGTTGCGCTCGACAACGCTACTTTGCTTGCCCTGCTGAGGTGACAAGTTGTACAGATTAAATATTAATTCTAGTATTTTCTGTTACGAACCTAGGCAGCAGGAGACAGCTCGATAATTTTAGCATGCCTTTTGGATTACGGTGTTCTTACTTCTTAAAGTTTAGCTTAGCTTAGTATTTTAAAACCCTCAGAGGCTCTCTGAAGCCTCTGGGGGGTCAGGGCCCAGAGGGGGCCAAAATAAATATCCAACAGCTCGACCAGGAACATAAACAAATCTGGCGTATCTAGTCGCTTGGTTTCTTTATCCAAACGTGGTAAACGTTTACCTAATGGATTGATCCCACGTCAGTCTTCTGGATTGACAGTGAACAACTTCAAAAAATCGTATCGATCGTCTGTCAATAACGAGTCGGTGACCGGTACCCGGAACAACCGAAATGCTACCAGCGTTTCGGTTGATTTCAGCCACCCCCCCCTCCCCAGATGACGGCCCCCGGTGTGGTCGCACCGCTCGCACCGCCCTAGGGCCGCAACTGGTGACAAATATTAGTCACGTACTCGTATTTCCATGAATTCTGGCTACTGCGTCTGATTGAGATGTCTCTCGAATCATGAAACTTTTCCAATGCTTTTATGAAATTCCCAAGATTGTCTTAGATAATAAGCTATAGAGAGTAGATTTTCTTTTATTTCCCAGGTGAGAGTAGCGGATACCAACTCCAACAAAGCATTGCTTGTTAGCAAGAATTTAAACAATGTCTGCAATTCCTATTGATTTTTACAACAAACAAACCTGTATCGGGTATTTGAATTATGAAGGACAAAAAAAAATACCTACTTCGGAAAGTACGAGTAGGTAATATTTTTTTTGATCTAAGAGAAAATACGCGTAGCTTTGTGAAATATAAATTTTGCACAGAACGGTGATTCTTTGTTTTTTGCACAAAAACACTGTATTTTTACCAGTTGACCATGCGTGAGATAAAATCTGAAGCATGCATGCATACGAGCCAGTCACTGCATTCTATAGGCTCGCGAAAATTTATTGAAACATCCACTACCTCGCCTGGTGCAAATATTCTGCATAATTATTATCAATACGTGATATGCTATTTTTATAATCAACATTTTCCTAGTTTAATCGGTAGAATGTAAGCCGCGAGTTTGTTTAATGAAACGGAACCAATACGAGTACAAGCCAAACGAAGGCAAACGATTTGCTTTGTTTTCTGGATTAAACAAATTAAAACGAGCTGCCAAGTAAGCTGTTGAAGAAAAATTATGTTATGTGAACTATTTCAAAATAAGTCTTATGAACAGTACTCACTGCGAGCTTTTGTTTCCTTTGTTGTTCCCGTTGTTTCCTTTTGTTATTGATACGTTATCCTGTTGTTATTCTAAGGCCAGATAGGCGCACATACAGTTTCTTGATTTCGTCAACTTGGTACCTCATCATGTTGCAGCTACCATTCTTGACTAAAATTTAGAGCCAACATTGCATTATCTTCATCACAAACTTATGACCTAACACGAACCGAGATTTTTAATAAACTCCTCCGATACTATAGCAGTATGCTATTAATAAATAACTGCAGTTTATAAAGCTGCTTGCAGCGATTCCTTCCAACAATGTTACAGCGCTTGCAAGCGGTATTCAGCGTTAATTCCGCAAGGAATCTCAGTGTTGTTCAAGAGAAAATCGGGCTTCTTTTCTTGGTATACGGAAAATTTGTTGACCGTCCCATCGGGAATTCAGTTTTAAATCTTTTATCAGAAAATTACTACTTACATCACTGAAAAATAGTTCCTGGAGATATTACTGCTCTTTTTTTATTACGGTCTTTAGTATTTTCAAAAGTTACATAGTAAACTCATATCTATCGTGTAATTTAAAAATGGAACGATGTTTATTAAAAAAAACAAATTAACATATTGGCGCGTGAAAAATGATCGTTGTTCATCATTGAATCTGGAATTTATAAATAATTTACTTTTATTTATAAATTCCAGATTCAATGATGAACAACGATCATTTTTCACGCGCCAATATGTTAATTTGTTTTTTTTAATAAACATCGTTCCATTTTTAAATTACACGATAGATATGAGTTTACTATGTAATTTATTTGACCGCTAAACTACTATAGATATGGATTTTACATAACATAATACAACTTTTGGCGACCGCTGCTCGCAAGTATTTGGCCAGTAAGTACAGCTATTTCGGTTTATCTCGAAGAAGTTTGTCAAAATAATGCTCAAATTTCCTAGCATGTTAGAGAAAAGACATTTTAAATATCTGTTTCAAATAGGAAAAGTTGCATAGCATACCCACATTTCGTCAGTTCACTTATAAAATCAATGTGACAGGAGGCGAGCATTATTATACGAGTATGTACGATTAACCGGGTACTTACCCAGTCTCGGCTTTTGCTGAATTTTCGAATGGAAGTACTCAATATTGACTTCTCCTTTTTTTTGTATTTCATGTTATTCGTTTCCTTTAATTTTATCTGTGCTGTCGGTTCATCTTATAACTATCGTCGTCGGGAAAATTGAAAAATACGGAAAAACTGAAAGTGTATTATCGTTTGTACGCTTAGGTATTCAACATCACTTTGCCCGTTCCGGGGTCATCCACACAGCCATCCAGCAACCTGACCAATGAGGCAGTATTATTATAATGAGGTCTTAATTTCTCGTACACCACCCATAGGGACCGATGAGTGGTCGATCTCGAACGCGACACACGTATTTAGTCATTATTAGTATGCACAATAATCTAATACATGTTCTAATATGCTGTGCATATTTAGAAGACATAATAATACGTCACTGTCTACAAAAGAAATAAAAATATCTTTTCATACACAATTTTTCGAATTTTAGAAAGACAATCATCTAGTTTTGGTGCCGGTAAGATGAAGTGAGAACAACTAAAGGCGCACATCGGTGGACAGTGGGGCAGGGTATTTTAAATTTACCAACGTAAATTCGTACGTGTCTAATGGTAACAAGATATAGATTTCAATTCTCAGAAACCGACCACGGTGCTTCAAAGTGGATTTCTCTTTGCAGTATTGAAAAGCGCGCTGGAGGATACCGCTGCGAGATGCGACGACATGCGGCGGGACGCGACAGTATGCGGCCGGAGGTAACGGCAGGTTGCGACGGTATGACTCGGAGTCAGAAGCAACTTTTCGACTGCGTTGCGTAGTCGCTAAGCAAGCTCGAAGGGCCATCGGGTCTACCCTGTGGCATACCGCAGGATGCTGCCGGCATGCCGCAGCATCCAGTAGTGAGCTGGCGGCCACTGATGGCATCGAAAAGCATCAGTGTGCACTGGCCGGCAGAGCCTCGTCGATGCCATCCCACGCCATCCGTGTGCTCGCTCGAACACTACAGTTCTAAAACTAATACGGCTAGGCCCTGTACGTGCACATTGAGGATTTATAAACTACGTATCATAAATATGTAGGTATAATATAAATACCTAAAAGCTACATGCTCTAAATGTCGTCTAAACGTTCAAGTCGTATATCTAATAAGTTTACGTCTAAAATTACTTAAATAGTTGACCGACTAGCGATGTGTCCTAAAACGCTACTGAGGCAAGAAATCCAGTTGGTGGATGAAGCTCCGTCCTTGGGGGGTGGTTTAATAAACAGGTGCTACCACGTTAACAGATTATTTACGTCTCTTTAACGTCATCACTATCTTGTTCATTTTTCATGTGGAGCGGAGGATACTAGCCTATTTATGTACACTATTAAAAATAAGTGTTTTTAGTGGCTTTTGTGGATAGGATGTTTATATAGATTTGTTACTGTTGTAATGGCAATCATTTGGTTTAAATAGGTTTATATTTTTATTATTTTAGTAAAATTTTATAAAGATTCTTTTTTAATTTGTGACTGTGAGAACGTTGTAGGCTTAATAAACCGTAGATTTGAAGAACATTTTCTATTTTGTTAAGTTCCTGGTACTTGTTGACTGTCCTCCTATACCTATTAACACTGTAATTTGTAAACATTGTAAAAGCCCATTATTTTTAAAAGAGCAACCGTGGAGTTTCTTGCCGGCTCTTCTCCATTGGAAACGACAGATTGGGACCGTGCACCTAGCTTCTTACGTTTCATAAGTGCCCATGTAGGTTTATGTGATATAAAATATTTTGATTTTGAAGATAAATTGCTCGCGTGGATGTAGGTTCTGATCCGATTACAAAAAATATTTCGCTGATAGAAAATTGACACTATAGCCGACAACCATAGCATATTTTTTTACTTCTTCCTCGCGGTGTAAGTTGCGGGCAGAAGCTATATATACAAATTGTTTTCAAAGTACACAGTAAAGTGAATAAAAGAGACTTAGCTGAGTCGGATGAAAAATTTAAAAGATTAACGGCATTCTGAACGCAATTGTTGTACGTTTTGACTGTCCCTTTCAGAAGCAGTGGGTCATGTCTTGTGTAGGTGTGGCAAGTCATGACAAATAAAAATGTTAATTCATTCATTCATTCACTAGATTAAGGTTTGTATGGGTCTATGCCACCCGAAATAAAGTTTTTATTTATTTTATTTATTTATTAATGTTAATACAAAAGTACTAATGAGAGTAATAATAATGTGGGAAGTTGATCCGTGTACTGAAATACTCTTATTAGTCATCCGAGCAAGCCTACCAACCTAAGCCTGTTCAACAAAACATTTAACAAATTACGTTGTGTTTTCTTTATGTCTAAAAACGGAAGATGCACCCGCCGCAGTAACAAAAATACCAAATATTCAATTTCCTTTTGGCAAAATAAAATACATTTTCCATTTTCAAATTATTCAAGTGGCAAACGAACCGAACTGTGCCGAGGTAACAAAGTTATTGGCGTACCGCAAATGCCACAGCCTGCAGAACTTGCAGTGCGACAACTAATGTATGTCTCATGTTTTTCTTGCATAGGCGGTGTGTACGGAAATTGGTCCGCGACCGAGCAGCAGAACTTCGGTCTACTAACTTATTCGAGATTCAACTAGCTCAGGTTGTGTTTGATATTTACACTTTACTCGTAGACACTTTAAGTAGTAAAATACAATTACCAGAATACTTTAATAATAATATATAAACAAATAAGCGCTCTTCCTCCTCTCTCCTACTACGAGTATGCTGTGCCCAACAGGGTCCATAATAGTGTCAATTCAAGTGTTTATTTTCAAGCCTACCAGTTTTTCTAGGAATGCAATAAAGAATTGTGAATTGTAGTAAAGTTTCTGCTGAAATGTAGGTAATTTGACTCAATACGAATAATAAGAACATCTGTGGGAAGAGTTATCTCTTAGAACAGGAAGTTGAAACTGATCTAAATTAGTTGGTACATACTTCATTGAGAGTAAGAAAGACAGTTGCAGAAATTCGACTATAACTCTCAAATTAATTAGAGAAGCAAGATCGTTGCGATTCGTTTTGTTGATTATTTAGTTACAACACACTAAAATATGGCATCGTCGAAAATTCCTTCGCATCACTGTCGACTGGTAATGTACCCAAGAGGCTGGCGGCATCGCCACGTTGTATGGCAATGCTTAGCCTCTGGCCAATGTAAAAGCCAGCCCTTGGGTCACGTGAAGTGTCAACCAGCCGTTTGGAGATTTCGTTTACAAATCATGAGCAGTCGGACCCAACGGCCCACGGGTTTCGACAGCGATGCGGAGGTGTTTTTCGACGCCATATTTTAGTTTGCTAATAATTTTAGTTAGGTAAGGATAGGTATTGTGTCTTTATTTTAATAATCCGATTAAACTTGTGTTAATATAGTATTTGATCCCCCATTACAACACTATTGTATTCAGTACAGACTATCCGCTTGATGTGTGGCCGCGGTTTCAGGCCTACTACCTACTTAATTGTAGGAGCACTGCATTCTGCATAATTTATTTAGGCTGTGTCCAGATGTATTTTTTTCCAAGAACAGTCTGTTAATTTTTCTATGCTTACGAGAAAATAATAAATGTATTACAGCGGTTAGTTGACACTTTACCGGACATAGATAGTGCGGTCCGTGGGGTGTCAGACGGTGTGGACCTATCTATTTGTACCGGATAGAGGACCGGTGCAGTAAATAGACCGGTACAGACTATAATAGGGTACATATCTCTTTATCTTACGTAGAGTACATAATGTTCGATGATAATTTTTTCTACAATTCTTATAAACAACATGGATCGTCGTTTCCTCCACAGTCTCATCACCACGTTAATTTTAAAAAACACGTTATTTTTCTTTTACAAATGCAACCTTGGTTTACTTGGCTACACATTTTCAACAAACCCGAGTTGCACTTTCCACCGCCTAATCCAAGATTAACATAAAAATTCTCTCAAAGCGTAAGTCGAAAGGTATTAAAGTCAGATTATGCTAGCAAGCGAGTGATGGGGAAACGCGCGACCGCTGATCACGCATGCGCGCGCCCGGAGTGAGGTTCCGATTGTAGACCGCTCCACATTCGCATCGCATCTCGAGCCCGCAGTCGGTGTTTCGCTCGGCTCGCTCGATCGGTAGTATCGCTCGGACATCTACCTGTACATTCAGACCGCGAATTCATCTAAGTGTTTTCCCGTTGCGCTGCGCGGTCATTTCAACCTTCCGTTCTTGAAACGTGAGTACTATACTAGAAATTAGTGAGAGTTTAATTTGTAACTTGGTTTTTCTTGGCAATATTTTTTTTCGTTTCTAGTCGTTGATTTTTGTTATTGTTTTCATTACTATCTTTAGCTCTGATTAGTCTTATTTTTTATACGACCGCAGATTTAAATGGTTCAGTATTGAATCTAATATCTGTCCGATTTTTGACACTTTAATCAATGTTGGTATAATTTTACTGTTTATTATGTAAACATGTCATTAACAGTCGGCTTCGAGTAATTGTTCAATTATCGTTCAAATAACCGTTTTTATTTAGTATTGCCAATTACAATGCTGTAATAAACCTTAGCATAAATTCACAAAATTTAAAAAAGTAGCCATGATTTGTAGACAGTGGCGCAATAAAAAGAAAAAAACAATTATGCCTCGTTTGGGTCATATCTGATCGGTGACTTAAGATGGTATCTTAAATGATATTATGTCGATTATTATAATTAAATTATGACAACTACTTTATGAAAAACTATTACTTTTACTACAATGAGGCGGAATCCATAAACAATGCCATAAAGCTGTTCTTTTGTTTCCTATAATTATTAGCAGTTTTCTTCGTTAATTTTTGTTTCACAATGGATTTGGTGAAATACCAAAGTAGTAGTAGCAGTTTAGTTTTTTATAAAGAATGTCATTATTCTATTATTCTTACAATTGTAGTAATACAGTTTAATCCTATATATTGCACAATAAAATATATTTTGTTACAAATACAACAAAATTAAATAATACATTTATTTAATTACACGGAAAATTATAGCTCGAAAATTTTTTCTATTGAAAAGACAAATTTATTTTATTTAAACATTTTTATAATTAACATACCAATCAATACTTACACAATGCTGACGCTGATGCTTCATCACTTTACTCAGAGGACCAAATAGTTGCTAGATTTTAAAATTTATGATCAACATTTTCTCATCATCAACTATATTTCGATACCAATCTTTATTAATCCAGAGAAGAAATAATCCGCGTAGCTAATTGCAGTTCGGTGTCGTGCTGGAAGGAGTAATAAGAAAATCTAAAACTAGCCGGAACAAATAATTGCGAGGGCGACGACTCGCAGTGCAATATTAATGCCAGGGGGACCTTTATGGAGAGTATTTTATGAGATAATTAAGATATAATTCAAAATCAAAATCACAAGTCATTTATTCAAACTAGGCTGAGAATCAGCACTTTTCGAACGTAAAAATTACATAAGACAGTCCCCCAAAAATGCCTACCCTTCACCACTTCCTAGTGCTTTAGCTGGGAAGAAGAAGTGGCGCAACAAACTCCCCAGCAGTACAGCTGTCTATTCAGATATAAAACTTGAATCTATACAATAAAATGTAAAATAATTGGGATTACGCAACACAGAGCATTAAAATAATTATATTATTGGCCTTATGACAGCTAGCACACGCCACTATACAAAATTATATTATTACACGGGCCTTGTCATTAACGGTCCAGACCTATGAAGACTGGTCTGGAGAGGAGCTTGTGGCTAAATAGTAACTGCCGCACGAATCGATCGATCAGGTTAAGCTACGCTTGCCGCGGTTGGCCCGTGGATGGGTGACCATCTGTTCATACGAAGATTCCTCCGCGCCTCAGAAAGCACGTTAAGCCGTTGGTCCTGGCTGTCATTTGTAGATCTTTGACAGTGGTTACGGGTCGTCAGAAGCCCAAAAGTCTGACAACCAGTCTTACCCAGGGATATCGTGTTACCCAGTAACTGGGTTGTGGAGGTCAGATAGGCAGTCGCTCCATGTAAAATACTGGTATTCGGCTGCATCCGGTTAGACTGGAAGCCGACCTCAACATAGTTGGGAAAAGGCTAGGCAGATGATGATGACCTATGAAGACTGGTTGAAAATAACCAATATTTAAACTTGGAATTTTGATCGGGGTAAGCGTTATAATTTTATTTGCTTTGAGAACAGAATTTAGATAGTAGGTATGTTGCATGTGAATTAAAACATTCTGAAAAAAAAAAAACCGGCCAAGTGCGTGTCAGACCACGCACAATAATGGGTTCCGTAGTTGGGATGAATAAGAACAAACTTAACATTGTAACGGGTGATTTTTTAAGAGGTATAGGATTTGATTTTCAAAAAAAACACAAAAAATTTGAAAAATTTGATGAAATCTTTATCGATAGAATGATCAATATAATTTAATGTTTGAAGATGATTTCATGCAAATGCTGGCCGCGGCTCCGGTTTAGATGGCCCATTCGCAAGGCCCAATTTCGGCACACTCTCTCCAACATATCAGCCGGTATATCACGAATAAATGCTTCAATATTGGCTCCCAGTGCGTCAATCGTTGCTGGTTTATCCCTGTAGACATGAGCCTTAACATGGCCCCACAAGAAATAGTCGAAAGGCGTTAGATCACACGATCTAGGCGGCCAATTGACGGGCCCAAAACGTGAGATAAACTGTTCACCGAAGGCGGCTCTCAATTGGGCCATTGTTTCGCGTGCCGTGTGGCATGTGGCACCGTCTTGTTGAAACCATATGTCAGGCATGTCCAATTCTTCAATTTTGGGCAAAAATCGCCAATCATCACACGGTAGCGCTCGCCATTCACAGTAACGTTTCGGCCATTGTCGTCTTTGAAAAAGTACGGCCCGATGATGCCACCGGCCCATAATCCACACCAAACAGTACATTTTTCGGGATGCAGTGGTAGCTCTTGCAATGCTTCTAGCTGGTCTTCACTCCAGATGCGGCAATTATGTTTATTGACATATCCATTCAACCAGAAATGAGCTTCGTCGCTGAACACAATTTTTCGATAAAAAAGTGGATCTTCCTCCAACTTTGCCAATGCCCATTCACCAAATGTTAGACGTTGTGGGAGGTCGTGTGGCTTCAATTCTTGCACCAGCTGTATCTTGTAAGGTTTTACACCCAAATCCTTTCGCAAAATGTTCCACGTAGTGGATTAACAGAGGCCCAATTGCTGCGAACGGCGGCGAATCGACATTTCACGGTCATCACTAACACTGGCGGATACAGCCGCAATATTTTCTTCGGTCCTCACTCTACGTATACGTGTTCGTGGTTTAATGTCCAATAATGTAAACTGGTTCGAAATTTAGTCACAAGCTTCCGAATAGCTGCCTCAGTAGGCCGACCAAACTGCCCATAAATTGGAAGAAGTGCGCGATGCACTCTCTTAACCGAGCATGCATTTTGATAGTAAAATTCAATAATTTGCAAGCGTTGTTCGTTCGTAAGTCGATTCATGGTTAAATTATAGACCAAACTGAACAAGTTTGACAATGACACAAGACACGATTCACGCGTGATCTGTCAAAAACAGTGTTGCCAAAAAGATACCAGCAAAAAAATCACCCGTTAGTTGAAAAACATGTTCTAACACACATCTCAACTGAAAAATGTAAGTTTGTACGCACAATATTGTGAGATTTACCATGTTGTTTTAAGACCATAGACTTCTTATAAGTTTATCTGTAATCTATAAGTATATAACTACTTTGTGTATTTTTTTCAAAGTTTTAGGCTCAGTAGTTTCGGAGAGAAGGGGGTGGAATCGTCAATTTTCATAAATTTTCTTAAATGATTATTTATTTTATTATTATTAAAAAAAATATTTGAGACCCTGACAATCCAGCGAGAGCAAGTGCAATACTTTTTTAAAATTTTATAATTTTCTTCCAAAACTGCCCTTTCCCTCCCTCATGTTATTCAAAATTCACGTTCATGTTTGGGTCACATAATTTGATATATGTACCAAATTTTGACTTAATCGGTCCGTTAGATTCGGAACAAATTGGCTGTGACAGATGGGCAGACAGACAGACGCACAAGTGATCGTCTAAGGGTTCCGTTTTCTTATTCAGACATACGGTACCCTAAGAAATACCTCCAGGGCCCCCAGCAGCAGGGGCAAGGTCCCTGCTTCACTTTATTGCTTGCATTTTACACCCCTGACAGTAGCTTCTTTACTCAAGGGACGAAACAGTTGCCAGATTTTAAATTATCATCCCCATTTTCAAATCGATACTAAACTTTATTAATCTAGAGAAGAATTAATCCACATAGCTAATTGCAGCTCGGTGTCGTGCCGGAAGGAGTAATTAAAACTTCTAAAACTAGCCGGAGCAAATAATTGACACAATTTGCAGTGCAATATTGATGCCCGGGGGGAATTATATCTGTAATTATAATTCCCTCCGGGCGTATTTTGACGTTGGTACAAAAAGTAACTCTGGGATCAATCTGCTTCACTTTATCTGGTAGAGTTTTGTTAACCCAGGGGACGAAATAGTTGGCAGATTTTAAATTAGACCACACTTTACACCAATTTTTATTAATCCAGATAGTATAGTATTGAACTAGAAAGGCGAGTTAAAAGACCATCTAAAATTTGTTGGAACAAATAATTGATGTACTAGAAGAAAGCCTATTTAAAGACTACCGTTTTCTTACCTCTGTTTGGACATTTAGGTACAGTGTTGCGAAAAACATATGAAAAGTTTTTCGTTCATTTAGTTTACATTTGATTATTTTATTTGATAAATCTCAGTAGTTTGGTTTTTTTTTAATGGGGATGCGCTAGGGTGCCCGCGAACTTCAAATTTTATTACGTTTTTTGCAATTTGCAGGTCAGTAACAGGTTGTATGTTGATCTAAATATGATTCGCGGCCGTAACAAATATGGCTTTACAGAGTTATAATCATTAGAATCAGCATTACAACTCTCTAAGTTCATAAAATCCTACTGAATGAATATTTCAGAAATAGTAATTCAATAGGATTTTACGAAGAGAGTTAGTTGTATTGCCGATTCTAATTCTGTAAAGCCATATTTGTTACGGCCGCGAATCATATTTAGATCAACATACAACCTGTTACTGACCTGCAAATTGCAAAAAACGTAATAAAATTTGAAGTTCGCGGGCTACCCTAGCGCATCCCCCTTAAGGAATTTCTTATTATCATTGAGAAAATTAATTAATTAATGTTCTTATTTGGTAATTGGTAGTGCCCAAGTGTAGGTATATTTTAATTAAGCTGTTAATGAACTATACTATTTTACAGTGTTCATAAGATGCCTCGTGAAAAAAAAAACTAGCAGAAAACACCTAATTGTAATTATGTTTTTACTGTTAGCGCTAGTTCAAATTACGTCTAATTAGGTCACGAAATCAGGAGGATTATTTGCACAATAAATTTCACACTAAAAAAAAAAGGAAACTAAAGAAATTAGGCCAATTCTAACTTAGAGAGTGTATTGATGATTATAATCATATTTTGATCAACATACAACCTAACACTGAGCAAATGGCCAAAAACGTAAGAAAATTGTAATTGGATTTCGCTGACTACCTTAGCGAAGTCCAATCTTTATTATGCGATAACCAAGTCGTCATCAAGCATGGTAGAATAATTTCAAAATATCATAAACTTTATTTTAAAAATGTTTTCCAATGAATTACGTTATTCCATTGAACAAACAGTTCTCTTGTCATCGTGTTATTAGGTAAGCTTTGGTTTGTGGCTTTGTTAGATGAAGAGTTTACACCGAGAGAACAAGCTGCTTTTGTTACCGAAAAGGGAACTCGAGAGCAAATTTGAATGTCCGCATTCTCATTGAGAAATGCCGTAAATTTGACAAACCACTAGTCTTGTGTTTTACAGATTACGCTAAGGCGTACAATGGCAGGCAATGATTGATGTTCTCATGGAAATGGGCGTCTTGCCACATCTTAGTTTCTGATCCAGAGTCTGTAACTTTAATCATGATGGCACTTACTTTGTGAAACTGGAAAACTAAAATCGCAGGCTTTCCTTATGGAAGGGGCGTGCGACAAGGCTGTACTATATTGCAAAAAAATCTTTGAGTTCTATTGAATAAAGCATTTATTTATGTGTGAAATGCAGCTTAACTGGCGCGTTAACTCTTTCATATAACTTGGAATCATATTTATAGAATTTATTGCATTCCGACCACATACCTTTCGATGTGTTCAATGTTCGAATGCTTTTTATTAAACAGTTGGATTCCATTAATTTTTCGTGGAGCCACCATTTTTAATTGTTGGTTTTAATTAGCAATTATTTAAGTGAATTAATTGAAGGGTGTTTTTATTTATAAACGGTTTGTGCAGAATTCTGTTGATTCCACACTGACTTGAATGGAATTGTAAAATGACTTTTCGATTGTTTAACTAAAGAGTTCATCCTGTTTCAAGCTGCATTGTTGTTTCGGCACTGGTGAAAATACAGCCATTATGTTTATTAATTACAAATAAAATGGACGGACTTAGAACAAGGAAATACTTGCATGACCTGTACCTGGGTACTTGTATCGTGCCTGGGTACTTGTATCGTGCCTGGATTTTTTTGCAAGTTAGATGTTCCTACAGGGGGAAATCATAATATTGTTTATTTTTTAAAGTTCGCTGCTTACCTTTTTCTCTTCTGACATCCTCAACAGCGAAAAATATTGTTATTGTCACGGAAAAACCGGCCAAGTACGGGTCGGACCGCGCACAATTAAGGGTTCCGTAGTTGGGATGAATTTATCCCAAAAACAAACTTAACATTGTAGTTGAAAAATATCTCGTATACGCAACGGTCAATTTTCCAACAGAATGTTATGTAAGTTTGTATTTGTAAAAACATACTTTTTATGTAATAAAATTACAAATTAACGATTTTCGGACTTATTCCTTTACTTGTGCTCTGAGACCTTGCTTCTTGCCAAATTTCATAATTCTAGCTCAGCGGGAAGTACCCTATAGGTTTTGATGTATTAGCGAGTATCAAAATATGTCACATACATGGCTGTATTTTTTATTGCGTAGAATTAGAAGCTTGAGTTTCTTTTAGAGCTCCAAGGGACCGTAGACTTACGTATTTGCTATTAATTTCAACTTGATCTCATTTACGTGTTCCTGAGAAAAAGGGTCTTCACAGACTGACAGACAGACAGAGAGACAGACGGACAACGAAGTGATCCTATAAGGGTTCCGTTTTTTTCCTGTTGAGGTGCGGAACCCTAAAAATGAAAAATGCGGGAACGGAAAATTATAATTGACTCAACGGGGGCACTCTCGCCCCATGTAGGTACATAATCAGCCTATAATTTTCCCACTGCTGGGACACTCTCGGTGAGAGGGAGTGGGCCGTAATCCATCACGCGGACGCAGTGTGGGTTGGTAAATATCAATGTCTTCGAATTTTTGGTTCTAGCACATGCAGGTTTCCTCACGATGTTTTCCTTCACCGTTCTGAGAGCAGTGGTGATGAAATAATTTACACAAAGTAAAGCGCCAATCTGGGTTCGAACCTACGGCCTACAACTCGTAAGTTGTGGCTGTTACCACTGAGCCACCACTGCTTTTGCGATCGTTAATGGATGCACTTCCGCAGAGTGTGGGACTGGGCGTGACGGAATACATTATGGTAACAAGATAAAATACATTGTGTTTAATGTAAACGTTGGCATGTGTGAGGGTAAGTTGACGTTAGCAATTATTGTGTGTGTACCACTTAATAAGACTGTTTTAGACTTAGTACCTTTATCAGAGTAGAAGTATCAAGTATCTCAGTTTTTGATACTGAAGTAGAGATAGACTACGATAATATGGCCCGCCCCTCCAAAATTGAAAGCGTTTGAAAATATTTGTACGCATGTGTGCGTAATGAGACGGCCGTCAAACAAAAACAAATCACGGATTTGTTGCTCGACTAGTGGCGTCATTAATCACTCATTATTTTAGTATGGCGCTGCACTGACGTGCTCTATGAAAACGACACGTGCGTTGTCTTCCGCGATCGGCTAGTTATGATTAGTTGACCAACAAATCTGGTAATAAGTGAGATATTACGAGTACTTACAACTACATACAAACTCTTTCGTTAGGCTGTCACTACACACGTTGAAACAGTAGGTAATTTGGAGGGGCGAGCCATGTTATCGTAGTTTATCTCTACAAAGTCTGACATAAGCTCAGTCAGGTCATTGCGTTTATTTTTTTTTTGACTGAACAGTTTGTAGTAATTGGTTATATTTATTTTAGGCCAGGTTGTACCGTAAACCACTTCGTTGAACTCTTAACGTATTTAAATCATCGTTCTGTTTCTGACAATCGTTTGAAGATAACGAGAGACAGATTAATGTTTAAAATATGTACACCGCTAAATGCATTTAGTTATTTCTAGTGCAAGCTAAGTAATATTGTAGGCGTCTGGAGACAATGGTCAACTTCTGTATTGCCTTTCACATTGGCAACAACACCTAAGTACCTTTTTTTTTCTTTTTTGTTTGGGTGGGAAATTATCAAATAACGTCTCCCGCTACGGGCGGAGCGGGAGGGCGTGTCAGACTTTTACTGACTAAACCCCACCCGTGTTCCTTCCGTTGCCTGTGTGCCAGGGCCACGATATCCCTTTCGGACAAACTCGCAACCCTGCTTCACAGAAGGAGGTGACGGCCTCCCATGCACTCTCGCTCCGAACCATGGCCTGAACCAGGGCCGGACGCGAGAGATCGCCGCCGCCGCGCCGATCGCCTCCGTGAGGACACGGCGGTGCTCCGCCCATGCTGGGCAGACCTAAGTACCTAAGGCAGCACTTTAGTAATAAAATTGAGTAGATGCCAGAATTTATTACAAGCTACAAATGTACGATACGACCTACAATAGTATTACTCAGACACAGGTGCAGGTATCCCCTCGGCCCATTAACACACTGATTCGACACTTATACAAGATGTAACATAAATAACGCACAACCTCTTAAGGGGTCATTATACTCATCATTATGAACACAAAAATGAAAAATAAAATCATCTGTGGGCTACATTTATGTTCTTATAACTCGTCAAAATGTATGGACCAGCAGATATTTTTTTACGATTTCAGTTTTGTTCCCATAGTAAAAGTTGTTCACAATGATGAGTACAATGACCCCTTAAGAGGTTGTGCGTTATTTATGTTATATCTTGTATACGAATACGACTTCTCGAAATTAAAATTTCGGATTCCATACAGACACGCAGCTGAAAAACGTGAAATAAAACGCCTCGAAGGATAACCCACCAAACGATTGTTTTCGGTAGTGAATAGGGAACCTACATCATTAGTTGAGGAAAAACCGTTTCGTAAATAAAACTTTTTTAAACCACAAAAATCTTTTGCAAAACGATAATTGCGTAATTTCGTGAAATGAGGTCTCTCTGCATGCGTCATTAAAGCAGGGTTTACATTATGAAACGAATAGTGGCGTGAAACTGTAACTTGACTGTTCCGTTTCGGGCTATAGCTAGCCCGGTTTATATCTCATGTTAACTGCTCAGATTAGTTGGCTGAAATAATTGTTATTATTTCTGTATATGACAGTGTGTTAGTTGAATTTATCAGCTTTTCAAAAAACGGGGTGCTAGTTAGCTGTAGGCCGAAACAGAACAGTCAAGCTACAGTTTCACGACACTAGTTTAATAATGTAAGCCCCATTTTTTGTCGCGTTTCGCAACATATTGCAAATTAAATGATACCTCGACTAAGTTCATTTCTTATGAAATAAACTTGGTTGGACTTGGTTGGTTGGGTTGGATTATGCGCGAGCTCGAGTCACTTAGTATTTCTATGAAAACTAGTATTACTTCACTAGGATTCGACTTTTGCTTGACATTTTTAATATAATTCAATCGTAGCGAATTCAAAAATGGACATAGAATATTTTTGAAAAATTGTAGATTGTTATACAAGGCCGGGGCTACAATGGCCGAGAGTAAATAGAAACTGAGTTATAATGGGTTTCTAGCGCCGTGTGTTATACTATACTTTTCACTACAATTAAGATTGCGAGAAAATAAAATAATCCATTACACCTTGACGGCAACAGATTGAAAATTATTTATTTTCCTTTCTCTTCCATCTGCAAATACGGGTCTCCATTCTCACTAGACGAGGACATTTTCACTGTTGTAAAATAGATTACGGTCACCAAATCAATTTGCAATTAGAGAAAAAACTACTAAAGGTTTCGCGGCAATGCCTTTTTTTTTTTCTTCTGTAGCCGCAACCAAGGAACATTTAAATACTCACCTACGGCGTGGCTGCAACACAATGCACGCATTCTACCGAAGAGACACCCGCTTTTAGTTCCATTTTCAAAAACAAAATGTTTTTTTTTATGAAGCAGTAGGTAATAAGTCAAGTCTTTATTCATGATTATTTTACGGTGAGTCCGAATCAAATTTTCTTACGTTTTTTTTTCTCTATGCAGGTCAGTGTCAGGTTGTATCTTGTGTTGTGTTGTGATTGTTGTTGTAGAGTAGCGAAAAAGAATTGTTACGAGGTCTGGGACCGATCCCAATGCCGAAAATATTTTTTTTAAAATTTTTGTCTGTTTGTCGGAATGTATGTTCCCCAGCATCACGGAGATTCTACTGCTTAGATTCTGTTCAAATTTTGCATACATATTCCTTAAAAGCTTGGTCAATTGGTAGACTATATATTATCACGCTATTTGCTATGGGGGATGAGCAATATTGCATTATCTTTGTATTCCTCTACGAATGCATGTTCCAACATCACGCAAATTCTACCAGATAGATTCTGTTCTTTTGTATAGATATTCCCTTTAAGTCTGGTCTGTCGATAGGCTATATAATTATTATCACTCTATGTGCTATGGGGAATGAGCAATATTGCATTATATTTGTATTCCTATAAAGTTTACATTAAAATGTAAAAAGACGAGCCAAACGGTTAGAACATTGCAGATAGTTACAGATTTAATCATCGTGCTATATCTTTATGAGGTTAAGCTGTCAATCATCATGACATGTACAGGTTGGATTTTTGAGATGGGGCAGTAAGGGTACCTTAACCGTTGTAGCTACAAGAAAATAGACCAACTGAGGTTTGAGTACTAGAAGCGTCAGAAATCGCTAAAAGCCTATTCCCCTACAATTTGTGGGAAATGAGACTCTTACCTACTTTTTAGGGTTTAGTACGTCAAAAGAAAAGAAACGGAACCCTTATAGGATCACTTCGTTGTCCGTCCCTCCTTCCATCTGTTGGTCGATCAGTCAAGACCCCTTTTCGCAGGAACGCGTGGAGGTATCAAGTTGTCCCCTGGAGCTCAAACAAAACAAACTTCGAAGTCAACGTAATAAAAAAATACGGCCATATTTTATGTGACATATTTCGATACTCGCAAATTAACCAAAACTCATAGGGTACTACCCGTTGAACTAGAATCATACAATTGGACAAGAAGGTAAGCCTCACAGCTACTGCTACTCACACAGACAACTATACTCGCTACCGCGTCACCAGTACTGAGTCTCTGTATATTTAGGCTGCTGAGACCATAATTACAAACGTAGTATACAGAGAAGTTTTATAAAGAATAAATGCGGGAAATAAGGTGAATTGTGCTATACATGCGATTGGGACCAACCAGTCGATGCCCAAAAAGGCTCGACTGGCTGTTCACAATGGTGTGCTGGTACCCACGCATAAGTATGGAAGTGAATGTAACGGTGTGGTAAGAGAAGTATGAAAGAATAATCAATGCTGTGGAAATGTGTTCCTTGCGAAGCCAACGGTGCGGATTAAAAGAAGATGTTGTGACAAAATTTTAAAAGGGTATGCTTATATGGTTTGGTCATGTTGGAAGGATGAATGAAAGGCGCCTCACAAAAGGTATTTACGGTAGAAGTAAGTGAAAACGCCGGGGGGGACCTACTTGGTGTTGTTCTTCAGAAAGGTCAGTTGCGTAGTACTCGAAACAGGCGTGCGTATAAGACCAGATGTATGCACGTAAACGAAGCAAAAGGGTTATGTAAGTAGCGTAGCAGGTGGCGTTCTAGTTTCTGCCCATGGGAAGAAGGCATGAGTTTATGTATGTATTTATGTTTTATAAAAATAACATAGCATCATGTCTGTATTCCCCGAAGGGTTAGGCAGAGGTGTACTAACCTAAGGTACACCCACATTCAATTTCACCCGTTATGTTTTGGTCCCATGTAATAGGGGGCGAGCCTATTACCACTAACCGGGCACAAATTCAGATTTCAGACTGTAAAGGTTTCTACAGACTGGTTCGAAATCACGGGCGCGACAAGGGTCGAGCTACCCGTCGCGCCCGTGATATTGCACCAGTTTGTAGGACCCTTAACTGAGATTTTCCAGGCGGAAGACCCAATAAGACTTTGCCTGACCCGAGAATCGAACCCAGGACCACATGCCTAACCGTAAAAAAGGCAGTTTTTTTAATAAAAAAAATGTGGCTATAATTAGTGTATTGTGGTGTCTTAAGACTTCCACGCGAACGAAGTCGCGTACAGTAGCTAGCTTATAATATAAATGAACGCTATATGAACACCTTCAAAGCATCGTGATCACTTTATATGCTTAAACGGTAATAGCTTTGATGTAAAAATAACAACTAATATTTTCTTTCGCATTTTTTCTTTGAAATTTGTGTCAGCATTAAGGGTTTCCATAATTAATTTGTTTTTAAAATACCGTCTTGCCGATACGTAAAAGTCAGTATTAATAAGATATGCAAGGATTTTCAAGAAATGGTTTCATTGAATGAGTTATTTGAACTCAAAATGTAAAAAAAAACATGTTATGGATTAGGTACAGGTTGAGATTTTTTTTTGCTCGGATTATTGTCATCAACATTTTCGCTGTTAGGAATCCTTCGAAAGCTTAAAAGACAGGTACGCACAAATTTGAGTCAGTTTCGGCCTTGCTTCTCCGAGTAGTCGGATAGGAAACGCCGAGTTCACCTAGATTTTAAAATATGATTCAAACTCAAACTCAAAGTATTTATTTCAATTAAACCATTTACAGGCACTTTTGAATTTTCAAGAAGGCGGTCAGTTAGAAATATGAAGTTAGTTGCCCATTCCAAAGCGTAGTACGTACATAAGGAGAAGAATGGGCAAGAAACTCCACGGACACTCTTTTAAATTAAAATAATGATACAAAGTATTGGTTACATCATTCATGTTAAAATTATACATGTGAGACCGTCCGTGATAAAAATATTAAAAAAAAAACAATTCAAAACTAAAATAATTAAAATAAGCCGTGGCAGCTAAGAGATGACCAGTCCCAACTGACAGCGCCCATTCACGAACATGATAGGCGTGTAAAAGTGCATTTACAAACCTAAATACATAATAAACAAAATAATTTAACATTTTAATAAGGAGAAATCATCCCCTTAATATTGTCACTATCGCGGTACCACAGTACCAATAGTGCCTCAGTAGATACCTTAATGTCCTGATGTTTCAACCAAACTTCACTGACTTCATTATATAGATAATCTATTCACTAAAAAAAATGCAGACTAACTTAGATACATTTTGTCTTAGTAGGCATTAAAATGTTTGGAATCATTATTTATCTATTTAATTTATATAAGATAGCAGATTTGCCAGAACAAATTAATTTTATTTATATCGACAATGTCACATGTACCTACAGAATAATCACCGGTCCTTGTTACATCATATATGCTTTGTTTGATTTTATTTCTTCTCTTTTGTATATCAAATAATAATTTAAGTTCATCGTAACAAGCAACTTGTTCGCATTATATCATTCTTAAACTGGCCAACATTTTACACAACTAAATTAAATCTAAATAACTAAATTAAAAATAAACCCGTAATTAAACTAATTCACTACTTGGTAGACGGAACTATGATAGTTTAACAAAGTTCTCCTAGCTTCAGAAGTCAAGGTCTTGTTAGGCTCGTATGGAGTCAAGATGCGTGATCACATTAAACAAGATTTCTGTTAAAGTAAACACTTATTTTTTTCAGTGATAAAAACAGACAGGTAAGCAAACGAGAAGTATGGAAACATGTCCCTATGTAGCTGCCAGAACAAATAAAATTTTCCAGTGCACTAAATGTGAAATAGGAAATTCATTTACCGCCGTTCTCATTGGGACTATGAACACAAATCGACTTCCGCGGCAATGGGTTCAAATGTTACTTAATTACCATTATGATGACCTGGCTGCCGTCACAACTACGACATGTGGCGAATTTAACAAAGGTTAATAAAAAAATCATCATCATCATTTCAGCCGAAAGACGTCCACTGCTGCATAGGCCTTCCCCAAAGTTTCCCATAATCGCCACGCTTGGCAGGCGGGTTGGCGATCGCAGTATGGTGTTAAAATGCATAGAGAAAGCTGCTGCCCGTTCTCTAGTAAGTCCTTTAGTCTCCTTTTACGACACCCACGGGAAGAAATCGGATGATGCTATTCTTTAAGTCCGGCACCACACGGCACAAAATTAAAAAAATACGTTGATTTTAGTAAAGGAATAATAGGGACAATTCATAACGGTATAATTATATGTAATTGATTTGCAGACTGACGTGCAGCGGAAATGTACTGACTATAATTTAACTAAGTATCACACAGTTAATGAAGGCTTTATTATGGTTTCCTGTAATACGCCGCTATTTCCTTCGTATCTCGTGTAGAACCAGATAGCTTCATTGAGGGGATGCCGTTAAAAAAAATCTGTTGGGCAGTATTCACAATCGACGCGCGTGTAAAAGCGTGGGGGCAATGTATTATTGAGTTTGTCCATTTGGAAATTAACAATAGTAACCTAGAGTTTGTTATTGTTGCCAGTTAATCATAATAGGCTCGCGCCCAATTACGTGAGTCTTGACGTAAAAGGCGCAATGCTGGTGTTCCATACACATCTGCCTACGCCTTCTCAAATTACAGGCATGATATAAAGAAATCTTATCTTTGTACACCATCTCAAACGTTTTATTATGAAAATCAAAGCCCACATTAACCAATTAATACCTGAATAGCTGATAACTTGTCGTAATACCCTTTGACACCGATATTCCGACGTCGGCAAATACGGCTCGGTACGGTTAACAGAGTTTGGAAGCGTATGCAACGTCGAACAGCCGCATTATATAGTACCCATCGAGCCCGCGATTAGGGTTCGTTAAGTCCTACTACGGATATAACCCTGCTTCGTAATATTCACGTGCAAACTTTCAAGAAGCGACGTGATTTCCTTTTTTCTATTACTCGGATCACTGGGATAGCGGTTCCAATTACGTTCCACTTCTAATTTTTATTGATGTGAAACATCTATAGGCGCACGTAAAACCGATTGCTGGCGGGGGGCCACGTATGCCGCGTGGCGACGCGTTGCTACTATACAGTCTATATGTAGTAGCGTGTAAATAATTTCGATGTTTCACATCTGCCAGGCGTACCGTGACGGCTCAATTTTTTTTTTATCAAAAGGTTATTGCCAGAATATCCGATGGAAGTTTGAATTTATAACAGCACGATTTTTGGGAGGTCTTCAATTGAAACATTAATGTAGAGGTACGACTTTATTAAAATTTCGGCGAATGCAGCACACACCTGCATAACATATTCTATTTGTACGAGGGACGTGATCATGTTCGAGCAAACTGCATCAAAGTTACCTATGTTGTTTGAATGTAGCGTTTATTTTTTTGATATTGTGATTTGATTATGCGAATGAGATGTGTTATATTTACGAGCACTCTCGGGCAATCACAGTTCAGTCGCGCGCGTTAGCCAATGGGAATATGCGCCGTTGCAGGCTACGTATATTAGCTAATCCGACGACGGACCTATAGTCTGACAGATAAGACTGCGTAGGTAGTTGGTTTTCTTCTATAGATTTATACTTCTATAGGTGTTTGTTGCATCCTTAGAAGGTTGGAGTATAACTCGACTCCAATTAAAACCTGATTGCATTGCCGAGCCGAGCGCAACACTAATAGGAGTTTCGTTATTATGGCAGCAAGCGCCCAAGTTTTAACCTTCGGACTGCCGGCTACCGGAAACAAACTGACTACTATTATTAATTGGCGCACAGGCCGCTTTATACTTCAAGATCTCCCTCAACCCATATAATCTTAGTCTTCAAACTGGTCGCCAAGGATATTGAAATTCTCAGTTCACCAACCATTTAGTCATAACCTCGGGGCTTTCTACATAGTCTATGTTTAAACATTTGAATGAATAGTGGTTCTTGTATTGTTACAGACACAATGTCGCCGGTTAGACTGACAACAGTCGTAGTCAAATGACAATAACTAGAATAAAGGTAAATATTTTTGTTATTGTAGAAACATTTTGTAAGGTTATGGACTCGAATTCAACGTCTGGGCAAGCCAATATGTAAGGAGGAACTTAAACATACCTATCTACCTATACCTTGATCTCAAGTCCATTGCTTACATACCCATTCCATCATTGTGTTAAAACTTTTTTCTTCTTAAATTTTTCTAGTTATTCATTTACAAGATTAGGTTTAGGGTACACTATACTCAACTTAAGCTTCTGCGATTGCGTTTCATCGCTTGCTTTTATCATTCGTGCTTTGCGACTCTTTTTTTCTTAACTGCGATTCTATTATATTTATTTTATTGCAATATCATTTTTGAACATCAACTGAACGAAGTAACCTGTATCTGTTCATTTGCCTGTATGTTTGTTTGTCTGTCTGTCAGTGTCGGGAGCGCTCATGAGACAGTCGTGTCACCGTCTGCTGGAACATCAACACCCGGGAGGGGAGGAACCCCCTCTGTACTCACCCATAGACCAAATTTCAGGTAAAATCGTTGTGTAGAATTTTTATTCATAGTGCTAAGGTTTTGGAGAGCAATGTAACTGTAATGGCAGTTATATGCGATTCAACCAAATTCAGTTTTATGTTTGTCATTCAAATTGGTTGATTCAAGTTGAAAGTCACAAGTGAACCGTGTATTACTTCCATTATGGCGGTCTCAAGAGAATTGCTTCAGAAATTTTCTGTTACTGTAAATCAACTAGTTCCACTAAATGATTCAAACCTTCCAATAAAAACACTGAAATAGAAATAAATCAGAAACTATAACTTACAGTTCACTTACCAGCTCCAAAACCAGTTCGCTCCAAAACCGTAGCATCAAAGTTGAGATAATTCTATCGAGATCAAAGTTATCAGCTAACTCTGCGGTTTATCGCCCATGG
Source organism: Tiliacea citrago (assembly GCA_963921375.1). Lineage (NCBI taxonomy): Eukaryota > Metazoa > Arthropoda > Insecta > Lepidoptera > Noctuidae > Tiliacea > Tiliacea citrago. The sequence goes on from OY992780.1 coordinate 29,004,156, forward strand.
CCTCAGTCAGTTTGGCCTAGTATCCTTGGCCCAGACTATACTGGGCCAATGATACTAGGCCAAACTGACTGAGGCCATGGCCGGTAACGAGAAGTCACCACATCGCTCAGATCTAGCGCCTAACTTGAAGAAGCGTGGCATAAATGTTTATTTACACTTTTTTCTGTCTGTTATCTCAAGGGCACTTGTGCTACTTACAATCGTGTCTATAGGGATACGATTAAAAGAATTTTTGAATTTAATGATTATGGATTTTACTATTTGCAGTACAGGAATTAAAGTCATTGTGGACTAGGACTAAAATACATTGTAGTCTACATCATTTCGGGTTTCATCATTTATGTATTTACCCCCACTGTCGAAGAAAACCCCAATTATTGACCCTACTTGAAGGTCAATTATTGGCACATGGATCACCAGTTTCTAGGCTACTGGCAAATAATCATGCAATGCAGTGACAATAAATAATTTTATTTAAATGCTAAAATCCTGTTAGTCCTTCGCACGTCCAGTAGATATACAATAGATATTAAAATAATCTTTAAAGATACTTTATTTCCATTTTCGAATAATATATTTCTCTTCATTCAAAAAATAATGTTACTTTCTAAATAAAACAATATCAAACAAGATTCGTATTTCATTCAACATGAAAATAATTTATGTATAATTTATGAAGCTCAATTGGAGATCTTTTCTAAAATGGAACTACAGTTTTGAAATAGGGCTTTTTGATTGGTTCAACGTTGCGTGGTTTAATATCTGGGTGACTAGGGGGGGCTTACCTGCATCGGTGAGATTATGGCTCATCTTGTCCGAACTTTGGCCTCCGGAATTAAGCACAAGTTAGCTGATAACTTCGAGCGCGCTGATAAAACTGAATCTTGAACTATTTACTGAATAAATCATTTCAAATTTATACTATGCTCTTAGAAATTTTACTGGTTTTTCAGACTCGTAAGATTGAACAGTTGAAAATGATGTTTATTGTTTTGTAATGATAATCATTTTGATTTAGAACTAAAACCACCAAAGTTTCAAAGAGTGCTTATAACCATCATTAGTGCACCATCCTTCACCCCTTCGATTTCTATCCACTTTAGGTTAAAAACGAAGATATAAATACTTCTTACTTCTTCCCCAGTTCTCGAAAGATTATTTAGAAAGAAAAGTATGTTATGGGCGTCTTAAAGATTTTAGAAATTGCATAAAATACCTACAAAAACGAAACCTCTTCCGTCTGGATTATCAATCACATTAATACATAATTTCGATACTAAATCAGTTAATCTATCAGTTCAGTTGGTGAGTTTTAATTAAATATTTGTTAACCTCTATTGCACACAGATCCATGTTTGGACGCTCGATTAATTCACATAATTAAAAGGATTAAAGCCTTTTAACATTCCACATAGATATTTAGTCGATTAATTTCAAAATAGAACAGAGTTTATACGCATTTACCACCAGATGCTTATCCGGTGATGGTGAAACTGGCCATAATTGACTTAAATCTACCCAAAAAACTCCCGACTGTTCTTTGTTTCTCCGTAGCTCATAGGAAACAGGCAATAATGAAATACTCTACTGAAAATAATGCAGTAACCTTATATTTTTACTTCATCATACTCACTGCAGACACCTCGAGGAATCTCGAGGAGGGGTGTGCATATACCTTGCAAAGGCCAACAAAAGTAAGGGATTAAGCCTTTTTAATAATATTGCATGTAAAATGTATTTCAATGTTGTGGTATAGGAATAACGGATCACAGACTGACCATCTTCATGCATTTACCGCACGCCGCCAATATTTTACACCTTGCCAGCTGAAAAGGTAGAATAACTTTATGGGTGGCCATTAGTGAAAATAATATCGGTGGTCACTTATTTAGCAAATATAACTTTATACACTAAATTAGCATGTGGTGAGAAAAGTGTCTATTAGAATGTGGCGGGGTATGTCATACCCAGACTTTAAATTGCTCACTATTCATTTTTAAGTTTTAAAATATTATCATAATTTTGTTTTAAAAATAATGTTAATTAGATAAATAGTTTTTGTTTATTAAAAAAAAAACAATGTGGTTTTCACAAAAAGTCTTTACTACTCAAAATCGACTAATCAAACAATTTTTTTTTTCTTCACAGCATTTAGCTGTAAATTGAAAAATTAAAATAAATAAACCTTGGCGTATAACAATATCAGGAACGTGATTAGGGATCAATTCAATTTCGGCAAGGACTTTTCGCCTGCTGCATAGTGCTACATATCTAATGGTTTACCACATGTGATGCAGGAGTATTTTCATTGCCCGGAGGATACGGTGGAGCATACGGTGGAGGTCTGCCCAGCTTGGGCGGAGCACCGCCGTTTCCTCACGGAGGCGATCAGCGGCGGTGATCTCTCGCGTCCGGCCCTGGTTCAGGCCATGGTTCGGAGCGAGAGTGCATGGGAGGCCGTCACCTCCTTCTGCGAAGCAGTAATGCTCGCGAAGGAGGAGGCGGAACGTGTGAGGGAGAGGCAGGATTCGCGCCCTCACGCCCCTAGTCGCCGCAGGACACGCGCGTCGGGAGTCGCAAGCCGACTCGAATGCCTGTCAGGGTTGCAAATTTGTCCGAAAAGGATATTATGGCCCTGGCACACAGGCAAATGAAGGAACACGGGTGGGTTTTAGTCAGTAAAAGTCTGACACGCCCTTCCGCTCCGCCCAGAGCGAGAGAAGTTATATGATAATTTCCCACCCAAAAAAAAAGGATTATGTTTTCCTATCTTTTATATTTGCGCAGTCGTCAAATCTCACAAACGACATTTCGGCAGCTATAGGTGGCCACCTGGGTCATAGGCTTCCAGGGGGCCGATCGCGCTATTTCTCAACGAAATTACCGTTCGAACGGAACGTTTTTGGTTTTGGTTTAGCTGATGTAAGAAACGGTATCACGCTATTTTTTGTGAGAGTATTGTTCGATCGATCGTTCCTCCAACGTAACTTCCAAAGTAAAGCTAAATCGTTTCCGTTGAAATGATTAGCGCGATACGAAATGTGTCTAGCGTAACGTTTTTGGTTGTGGTTTAGCTTTGGTATTAACGTTCAAAATTAGCGCGATCGGCCCCCTGTTCAGTGACAGTGTTCACATCGTGCTCGCTGTAGAGGTCCGTTTCTTCTCTGAGCTTAATTAATCTGTAGAATCAGCTGCTAGCTCCTCCAGCATGGCCCTGTAAGGTGTTTCCTAACTTTCCATAATTATTTTGGTGCCGAAGTTAAAAATATTATAAATGCTAATAAAAACAATGTATGACACAAAACAACAAAAGAGTTGTTGCATGAAAATAGCTACGAAAAATGTGTGGCAGGGTATGACGTACTGGAGACAGGTTAAGCCTTGTATTCGTCGTACCGCGCGTCGCGCAGCACTAGGATCACGCCACTGTCCGCTACCCCACTCTCCAGCTACTCAACGCGCCTATGTTGCAACTTGCATACTTGGAAAAATACCTATAGTCACTGAATCGTATTTACTCTTAAAATATCAACAAACGTAAGATGATACAGCCATAATTAGGAAAAAATGGATATGTTTTCGTTTCTGCGGGCCGAGTAAGTAAAATGAACAAAGCAAAGTATGGAATGGAATAATATGGCCTCGAACCCGACTAAAGTCTTCAAGTCTGTATGTAAGTGCAGTGCAATAGTGTTCGAATCTCGGCCATAAAAGCTTGCTTAGTGGATCCTGCAATTTTAGTGTTTAGTATTTATATGCCAACAGATAAAATAGAAAACCTTTTTGAGTTTACTGAGTGCTTGAGTGAAGTAAGTGCCATTATTGAGGCTAATGATGTCGAAGCAGTTTATATGTTAGGGGATTTTAACTCTCACCCGCATCAGCCTGTCTGGACTGAATTATGTAAATTCAGTTTTGATCAAAACTGGGTATGTGCTGATGTGGAAAGTTTAGGCTTAAGATCAGACAGTCATACGTATGTGAGCGACATGAATGGTAGCAAGCGTTGGTTGGACCACTGTTTTGTTACTCAAACAGCCTGGCACTCCGTACTGAGTGTTAACATACAGTATGATGTTTTCTGGTCTGATCACCTTCCCCTAGCTATAGAGTGCAATTTGTATACGATTCGAACGACAAAGTAAAATGGCATGAGCATGAGGTGATCATATCAAAAAGTATCATGAATTATGTAACTCTGAGTTCAAACATATGCTTTTTCCGGAACTCTTTTCCAAGTGTGCTGACAAAGTTTGCGATAGCGCAGAACATAGACGTGGCTTGCAGATAATGTACCAAGATATTGTAGGTATTTTGTCTAGGGCTGCCATACAGACCCATGAAGGTGTTCGGCCGCAAGGAATAAGGCGTATTATAGGGTGGAATAAGCATGTTCGCGCTGCTCACGTGGAGGCGAGGTTGAAGTATCAATCATGGTTATCTGACAATAAACCCAATCCCGGCAGAGTTTGGGAAGAAATGCGGGAAAGTCAAAGGGTTTTTAAAGGCAAGCTTAAATGGTGCCAAAATCATCAACATCAAATAAAAATGGACATAATAACTTCTCAAAGGTCGTCCAAAAACTTTAGCCGGTTTTGGAAGTCGACGTCCCGGCTTGATGTTAGACCAGCTTTGCCGTTGACAGTGGCGGGTTGCAGTACGCCAGAGGAAATAGCGAACACTTTCCTGAACAACTTTCGCGTTTCCTCGCCGCTGGGGCCTTCTAAGTCAATGGTCGATGCTGAGATCTGTCACGATGGCCCTCTTATTAGTTTTACAGCCAAGCAAGTATCATTTGCAATTCAGAACATGGCCAGAGGCAAGTCTTCAGGGCATGACAGTCTCAGCATCGAGCACTTGAAACATGCGGGTGTACACTGTCCGAGAGTGTTATCCATGTTTTATTCTTTATGTCTGAGTCATTCTTATCTTCCTCCCGAGTTAATGGACACGTTAGTTGTCCCAATCATAAAGAATAGGACTGGAGACGTATCCGACGTGAGTAACTACAGACCCATATCACTTGCCACTGTACTAGCTAAGGTATTGGACAGTCTGATAGATAAAACTCTCAACAAATGGTTGAAATTAAACGACGCACAGTTCGGGTTCAGGCCTGGACTTTCCACTGAAAGTGCAATACTGAGTCTTAAACAGACTGTCCAATATTATACTGACAGAAGCACGCCTGTGTACGCGTGTTTCCTCAATCTCTCTAAGGCTTTCGACCTCGTCTCCTATGACATGTTATGGAAGAAGCTCGGGGAAGCATGCGTACCAGCTGAAATTATACGTGTTTTCCAGTACTGGTATGGTAATCAAGTGAATTATGTAAAGTGGAATAATTCACTCTCTGCTGCGTATGGCTTGGAGTGTGGGGTGAGGCAGGGGGGGCTGACCTCGCCCAAGCTTTTCAACCTTTACGTCAATGAGCTGATCACTGGACTCAGCAGTAAACGGGTTGGTTGTTGGATTGACAACGTTTGCGTCAACAACCTAAGTTACGCGGATGATATGGTGCTGCTGGGCCCAACAGCCGGCTCCATAAGGGAGCTTTTGGAATATTGTGAAGGGTACGCTGCTGGCCACGGTTTAGTTTATAATAGTAAAAAGAGTAATTTCATGATCTTTAGGGCTCCCGGTAGGAAGCAGTCATACGAGCCAGTTATCACCCTCAATGGCCAGCCCTTACAAAGGGTGAAACTTACAAAATACCTTGGGCATTACGTAACGGAGGACCTTAGAGATCATGAAGATATCGAACGGGAGCGCCGGGCTCTTGCTGTGAGAAGCAATATGCTGGTTCGCAGGTTTGCTTGTTGTAGTAAGGAAGTTAAGATAACGTTGTTTAAGGCATACTGCCAGACCTTCTACACGAGCAGCCTGTGGGCCAGCTACACACGGAAAACAATGGACGCCCTGAGGGTCCAATATAATAACAGCTTCAGAATGCTTTTGGGGTTGCCGCGCTTTTGTAGTGCCTCTGGCATGTTCGCGCAGGCGCGTGTTCACGACTTCCACGGAATGGTGAGAAGAAAAACGGCGTCGCTATTGCAGAGAACGCGGTCAAGCCCTAATGGCATTCTGAAGATGTTAGTGGACAAATTTAACTCGCCGATAGTGAATCACTTTGTGCAGGTGTTGGTTAGGCAGGAGTGATTCATTACATCCGGTGAACGTAATATGTAAATATTTGTATTTCTTTTTTCTGTATTTTTTATTGTAACACACTAACATAGCTTTTAAGGTTGTTTTTGTACCTAACTAACTAACAAATGGATCATTGTTGTCTGAGTCAATAAATAAATTAAATTAAATTAAATTAAAAGCTTCCGCAGACAGGTGCGGCGCGACTCTTGTAGAACAATTTCTATGAAAACTTCTTGGAAATATTTCTACCAGAATCACTTTGCACCGTCGCGTCGCGCCAGTCTGTGGGAGCTTTAATTCGGCCAACGCTCATCATAATGCTTTGTCAGGTCTGTATCCAAAACGTCATTTTAAACCATATAACTTTTAAGCACTACCAATATTAGGCACACTATGAACATTTTAACTAATAGTAAACTAAATCCGTGTTTTGATTATGAACATAGTGTGAATGCGACAAACCACAATTATGCGCCATTTGCGCGATTTCCGGATGATAGGTAGGAATCTTAGCGTATTGTACTAATCATAAATATTATAATCAGTTAAAGAGTAGGTAATATTATTATGAAGTATGCTGTGGTTCTAGTTCAATTTATATTTTAAAACAGAAATAAAAAAAATAGGTTTATTTGCTACAGAAACACGTGCATACAAAAAGATAATCAACTCGAATATTAAAGAAATATAATAAGAAAATTTATCAGTGAATATTCTAATTTAGATCAAGTCACTAAGCTAAATACCAATTTAGTAGAAACGTGTAGTACCTTAACATTTAAGTTTTGAGCCTATAGTAGGTCGATTTATTGCAAAGTCAAAGTAATTTTATTTATTTCGAATAGGCACATAAGAGGCACTTTTGAACGTCAAACCTTAAAAAAAATAGAATTGATTATAGTTACCCCTTCCAAAAGGTAGTTTTGTATGGAGAAGAATGGCAAGAAACTCTACCGTTACTCTTTTAAAAATGTTTAACAATATTTTGTTTGAGTTCATTAGTTATATGATTATATGTGACGACGATGCACCTAGAATAAAATTACTATACCATAATAGGTAAATAGAATTTAAAACAGCAATGAAAAATATGCAATAATTCTACAAGCATAATTTCAATTTTGCGTTCTACAGATATCTTCGTAATAATAGCAAATCAACCAAGGCAGTCTCTCGCACTCCACTGCTTTCCAGCATTGGACTGCGAAACCCCCATATCTTATACGGGTTTCCCAAATTTCGCCATTACGCCTAGTTTTACGTCGTTTGCTTCCAATCCTTCCTACAGCTTCCCTTGTTACATAATCCTTACATGAATGTTGGATACTGTAATATAAATATATTTAAAGTAAATTATCTTTTTTAAATTATTATATTATCAGCGCGGTCGTCATTTAATTGAATAATTATTTGAATTTAATTTAATATTTGTATGTTGTGTTATACTAAATGTAAGTCATGGTGTGTGAACTCTAGTGCTGCTACCGTTTCGATATCAACACATTTTCCTTATCGAAATAACCTAAAAGAAAAACAATTAATCTATCTAAATCAGGGACCGTACAACCCCGGTTAAGAGTTAAGACTTTCGAAGGGGTAACCCATTCAATGGGTTACCTTTATCATGATGTAACCCATTGAATGGGTTTTATACTAGAAACCCAGTGATAGGGTTACATGATAACCCATTGAATAGGTTTTATACTTGAAACCCAGTGAAAGGGTTACATGATTCAATGGGTTCTATACCTAATTGAAACCCAGTGACATGAAAAAATCATAATATTATGTTATTTCGATATCCGCCCAGCACGCGGAGCATGACCAATTCTATCTCTATTCTACCCAGGGACCATTTTGGTTACCATTATAGGAAAACCCTATCGAAAACCCTTTCAATGGGTAACCAAAATGGTCCCTGATCTAAATACTATTAATGTCGTAAAAATAACAGCACTACAGTTTAAATATCAAATTCGTGTAGCAATATTGCACGCTTTGTCATTTCACTATTCACATCAGTTTGTCTAACTTCACAAGCCATTGTATGAAAATAATATTTAGGGACATAAAAATCATAATACAGGCAAGCGGCCATTACAGCCGCGTTGGCCGGCAGTGCATCGTATTTCAATACAAAATAGTGAGGTGCTGGCACCTGTAGTGTGCGATGGTTCATATGAAAATGTACGAAAGAGATGTAGGAGGATTTTTGCGATGTGGTATGACCCGCCCAAATGTGCGTCACTCTTAAATGAGCAGAAAAGGTTTGACAGTCTGTCCAAAGTAATGCGTGCCTATTGCCCATTTCGGGTCACTTTTCTCAAACTGGCCAATGTACACTTGTCATTAAACTATGTATGTATAAGTAAAAGTTACTTTGTTTGTTTTAAAGTTCCAGTATAATGTCGAAAAATACAGTCAGCATTCTGTCATGGAATACCAATAATCATTTTTTATATGCCAATACAATATTGTATGGCTTTATATAGGTAGATAAAATATTTTGTTCGGAATATAACACAAGCACACAATAAGCAAAATTATTAATAATACTTTTTAATTAGTGCGTTCAGCAGTGCATTATTTTCCCATGAAACTTTCATAACAACATTCTTCTTTGTTCCAAAATTATTATATGGACACAATAAAGCAGTAAGTAATAATACAAAACAATCAGAAATCCCGATAGAATTAATTATAATATTTAAACTGAAATGCTTAATTTCATTATTCACATAATTTTATCATTACTCCCAATTGAGCGCTTCATATTTGATAAAAAGGGCTTCATAGAATAACAAATAAAGTTTAATTTGATACAGTTGAAAGTTTTCGAACAAAACTAAGTGGTGGCAACCTGTAGTTGTTATGAAATATTCATGTCACGGCACACGAGCAATTAAGCGATGTTTAATTGAATTTTATGAAGGGCTTGTGGCTAAGAAATATCAGCCGCACGGGTCGATCGATTATGTTAAGCTACGCTTGCCGCGGTTGGTCCGCGGATGGGTGACCATGTTTATATCTCGAGACCCTTCCATACCTCGGAAAGCACGTTAAGCCTTTGGTCCCGCCTGTCATTCGTGGATCTTTGACAGTCGTTACGGGTCGTCAGAAGCCCAAAAATCTGAAAACCAGCCTTACCAATGGGTATCGCATTATCCAGTTACTGGGTTGTGGAGGTCAGATAGGCAGTCGCTCCATCTAAAATACTGGTATTCAGTTCATCCGGTTAGACTGGAAGCTGACCTTGACATAGTTGGGAAAAGGCTAGGCAGAAGATGATGAGATAACATTTTCGGTTCTGTTTTCAAAGTCGGGAAGAGTATTATTGCGTTTTTACTTTTACTCGGAGTGGAAAAAGACAAAATATATTATAACACATGGGATTAATGTGTATAAATAACATTACTTACCATTTTACGTTGTTTGTTATAACTTTATAACTTACAAATTTTAATTATAATAATAAGTTAGGATAAGAGTTAAATAAGCACATTATCGCAATAGGGTAACCAGGCTACCCTGTAATGATAGCTATAAGCGGGAATAGTACATTTTATTATTCGATATTAGTATTACAAACATTTAATATAGAGGATTCATATCATGAGTGTAGATAAAGTTTTGTATGCAATTGTACATAATTAGGTATTAAAACAGTCATGTCATAAACCCACATTTGTGTTTTAATACCCCTTATTATACAACAGTTGCTTAGATAACTATTATCTCTGTATCACTACGCACTAACAAAACTACCAGTAGCGCCTTTTATCATTCTGATTAACCTGCTTTGAAGTCGTCCTTTCTGCGCAACGTTATATTGAAAGCATTCCTCTGTTGTTCCCGTAGTTCGTTTCAATTTTAATTTATTACAAAAACAAGCCGTGTGCCCGATAAGTTTCCCATCGTCAAAAATGATGAACATTCATTCCCTTTTGGGGAGGAATTTACAAAAAGCCTTCCTTAATACTCGCCTTCAGTATGTACGGAAGTCTTGTGCAACATTTCAATGTTCTGCACTCAGCGGCTTAGGTTGTGCGTTGTGAGTCAGTAAATTTAAGATTTTTATTAAGTCGAATATATTTTATTTAAGTATCCTTTAAGTTTATTGGACGTACTCTCATCTCGAGTAGGTACGTTTAATAAAGTTTATATTATTATTATCTTTATTTTCCAGACTACAATGGGGTCTCTGAAACGACTCACAAGAATATTGACATAAAAATAATACTTCGATAGATTAGTTTAAATAGGAATCCAGCTGTCAATTGTTCAGCCTTTGGTGGCATAATTAAAAATAATACAACAGCAATGCATCTTATATTATAATTTTCGTGATTTTCGTGGTTACATTCAAATTCTAATATTAAATGTTGACATGTGGTAAAATAGTAAATTGTTATACAAGGGTCGAAAGGAATCAATTCCCAATGCAATTTGCAGGTCAGTAACAGGTTGTATGTTGATCTAAATATGATTCGCGGCCGTAACAAATATGGCTTTACAGAATTATAATCAATAGAATCAGCATTACATTTCTCTAAGTTCAAAAAATCCTACTGAAAATAGGATTATTATTATTAACTAGGATTTTTTGAACTGATGATGATGCTTTTTTGATTCTAATGATTATAATTCTGTAAAGCCAAATTTGTTACGGCCGCGAATCATATTTAGATCAACATATCGCACCTTCGGTAGAACAAGGGCACAATTGTCAAAAATTGCAAAAATGAGTTAAGTATACAGAAATGCCTTAAAAATGCTATTTGAACTGGAGGAACAAAGACAGTCATTTAATTCCATTTAATTACAAAATAATATACATTTTGGTAGAACAAGGGCACAAATGTATCCCTTCCTTAAAATTAAAATTAATTGAAAAAATAGCTCTCCTGTAAAATAGCAAAAACTGCAATTATGCCCTTGTTCTACCGAAGGTGCGATATAACCTGTTACTGACCTGCAAATTGCAAAAAACATAATAAAATTAGAATTTCGCGGGCTACCTTAACGCATCCCCCTTAACTACAAAATTAATACTAAAAAATAAAATTATCATCAAAACAAGCATGGACATATAAAAAACTCGGACGTATTCTCGCTAACAGAAAACTGTGTCACTGAGAGTCAGCCAGCTCGCTGTACGTACAGGCCCCCACGCACACATTCACAGCACACTCACCCATTACGCGTGCAAACGTCAACACAGTCGACACGTTTACGCGGCAAAAAAAGTATTGAAATACAGCATGTGTGGTGAAATGTTGTAAAAACCGTAGCGATCGGAAGAAAAAAAATACAGGAATCACGTTTCATAGGTAAATGAATAATTCAACAACTTAGTTCCCGATTTTATAGATTACAATCAATATTTATTCACCAGAACAAAATAATTCATCACAAGGCCAATATTCACGTGTGCAAATTACCCTAAATATATGGGAAATTAATATATAAGTATTTTAATCAATTCAATTTACTTAGGTTAATTATTACTAGTTGTTTTATATTCTTTCTACTAGATTTCCTAAAGTAAATGAAGTTTGGCGAAATGATTGGATTGAAAAAATTCGAAATTGTAACTGTCAAAATGACTGGATTCCAAACAAGTACAGAGTCATTAGCAGTTTACATTTTGAAACGAATTACTTTTATACAACTAAAGGAGGACTCCGGCGTAGACTCAGTTAATTTACCTTTTGAGGTACTGCATATATACAGTACCTCAAAAGGTAAATTAACAATCTAAGCTAACATGTTAGTAACATGGTACCTATTTATTTTGAAGTTACGAAAACGACACGATATTTTTCTTGCAATAAAACAATATTAAGTGGGTAATTTTGGCTATCATGACAACCCTAAATTCACTCATACCTAAGACTGTCGCCGCCATTACGGGACACAGTTTTGTCTTAGCGTGAGTTCCGTCTGACTTTTTTTTTAGGTCCATGAAAACAAGGTATAAAATCTACACAAAAGCTAATAGAATTACCTACGTGACTTTATACGCATGAGGATAGTTTCGTCGCTCAGTTACCACGTTTCGACAAGTTACACTACAGAGTTTCGATACAGTTTGACGGGCTGATGTCTGCTAGTTAGTTTGTTCGTCGGGAGTTAAAAGTTATGCAATTTGTGCACTAACCCTCCTTTAGTAGGACGACGCAATTAACGCGTACATGGGCAACTGTGTCATAAATACGCGTTTTTTGACAAACCTGACCTTATATTTATAATTAAGATTTATATTTAGATTATAGATAGGAATTGTAATTTATGCCTATTTGTGCTTATACTTTTAACAATACACGGTTCACTGATGTTTTTTCTTTTGGATGAATCAACTAAATTGAATCGTGTAAACTTAAAAGTGAATCATTAACCCCCTTATTTATAAACGCTGGCTAAGTTAAGTATTGATTAGCGTCTGTTTAATCATACATTTTTTGACGTTTAAACGTCTCTTAACTTTAAACAACGTTTATAAATAAGAGGGTTAATGTCAGTCATACTATTTTTGTTCTGCCCTTTCAATCTTTGAAACAATTTGGTTGAACCGTGTATTATGGCCATTAGAAATTAATTTGTTTTCAAATGTTTTTGTGTTTTAATTGGCATAATGTAATTTTATGAACGTCAATTCAAGCGATGCTGCAGTTTAATAAAAGTGGGCTTTAATATCAGAGAAGATAAAGTTTAAATTTGGTCCGGACCAAAAAGTGATACTCAAGCACAGTTCTTGCTTTTTGGAGCTAGCTTCAAGGGCGGCGTTCAGTCAATAATATGTGAAATATTCACCACTGGATAAACATTGTGAGATATAACTTAAAAATAAATAATATTTCGTATAGATAAGAAAAGCGCCTCCCTTCGAATGGGATTAAACACTGCGCTAGTATCGTAGTTTCGGGGCGTAGTTTTAAACAAATCAGGATTAATGAGTTCAATCGTGACTGGTTGAACACGTTAAAGCACGAAATTTTCGTTTTATAGTCGGTAGACAGAACCAATACAAACACAACAAAATTCACAATAATGACTCGACTAAATCATCAATAACGACGCTGATTTTCAAACGTAAGACATGGCGCATACTATGCGGCATGCGACTACGACGGCTCGGCGACTAGACGCAACGTAAGGCTGGGGCCGACTATTTTCGTAATTATATTTTATTCAAAGCTCCACGTATTGGCGTCGAGTTGCAAAGTTGACGGGTGTGTGTGTTCACCATGCGTCTAGTCGCTGCGACTCTGCATCTCTACACCAAGAGTGCCGAGCTTTGAACAAAATATATGAAAATTGTCGCCCGCAGCCTGTCGTTGCGTCTAGTCGCTAAGCTGTCGCAGTCGCATGTCGCATAGTGTGCGGCATCTCTAAAGCATTATTTACACCTTCCACCGTCAGTTAAAATCGGGTTACCCTTGTTTCATAAAAAGAAATTGACAAATTATCACTTCCTAAACAATTTTCCGCATAATTTCATTTGCCAAATTATTACTTAGCAAAAAATCTCTTCACAAATAATGGTAACGCAAACCTAATGTTTGGCAAGTGTACGTTTAAACAATAACTTGTTTACCAACTAGTACTTTGACCAATTTTAATGTAGAGAAATATTATATTTCAGTTGGTATATTATATTAGTTAGTATATTATTTTACGCAAAAAATAAAATAAGCCAAATATTTACTATCGTCAGTTTTCAATTTACCATTTCTATTCAGTCAATTGCAAACTACTAAAGTATTTTTTTCTATATATTCTAGTCGTTTCTGGCCGGTCGCTCGGCTCGTGCGTAAACGTCGGCTAACCATATTTATTTTATAATCAACCTAATCTAACTAGTTAGGTTCGCCGCCCGATAAGGACCACCCCCCGGGTCGACGGCGCGTTGTGTTCCACGCGCGCCTCAAAGAGATGTCAGCACCAACTGACGGGGTCCAGTAGGACCAATGCCTGCCAGGGTTACGAGTCAGTCCGAAAGGGATATCGTGGCCCTGGCACACAGGCAACGGAAGGAACACGGGTGGGTTTTAGTCAGTAAAAGTCTGACACGCCCTCCCGCTCCGCTCAGAGCGGGAGAAGTTATTTGATAATTTCCCACCCAAAAAAAATAATAAATAGATAAAGCAAATAATATAATAATATATACTTTTAGTACTTACAATATGCTTAATAATATCTAGCTAAAGTTAACAATAATTAAAGGCGCACAAAAGTTGAAACCCTGACTCCTAAACTACGAACACCTGTGACTTAGGAGTCAGTGTTCTACTGCCATTTGGACACTATAAACCCTTATGAAATTGAAAAAGGAAATTGAGAGCTAGTAAGCTTATACAAAAATAATATTATTACTAGGTAGTGATTTTAGGTTTTTTTTATAGGTACATAAAGTAAAAGAAAAATGAAATTAAAAGCTAAATTAACATTAAAATTAAGAAGTAAAATGACTGTGTGGTTGATTATGTATGTGTGACTGGGAATCGTGTTTTTTTGCGTTGTGTGAGTGTGTGTGTGTGTGTGACTGGGAAACGTGTGCATTTTGTGCTGTGTGAATGTGATATGAGGAGCCTAAGTGAGTGTGGTGGTGTCTAGAGTGTAAGACTGTGTTTGAATAAGTACGAGCTTGGCGTCATACTATACTAAAGATGTCGGCGACTGTATTACGTGTTATTGTATGGAATGTTGCGAGTTATGTCAAAGTGGTTAGTAGTTCCTCAGTTTGAGCGTAGTCTAAGAAGTACAGCATGGTTGTGTGGTCCTTTTAATATTTTTGTAAACAAGAGAGCTCAACACATACAGCTGTCTTCTGGCGAAGGTAGTTCTATGACTAGGGGTGGGTAAACTATTCTTTGACCGCGTTTATTTGAGTCTGGGGGTGGTACTTGGTTATGTTTCCAGAGAGTGGTTCTAAGCACAAATAGCTGTCTCACAGTTAAAAGTTTGAGCTCGGTGTAAAGCTGAATTTATCTGAAATTATTACAATTATCTGACTAAATGTTTATTGTCTAAAGATTGTTTGCTGTAATAAATCATTTGATTAAAGCCTTAATGACATTATCCTTGGTAATAGTCTGCCGACTAAATGAAAATGTGCGTACTAAAATCATTCCAAATATTGCATTGGTATAAAAAAAGTTGCTAAATTTGTTTGGGTAGTGAAATTTTGTCAAAATCTTATTCGATCTGCGGCATAAGTAACTATATTACAACTACCAGTATCAGGGAAAATTACGTTACCTATCCGGTTATGAGATTAGCCCACCCGCTAGCACCCGGCTGACGTATGTCAGTCAGCTGGCACCTGAAGCGCCCTTTGTGCCCGGATCACTGCATAGTGTTATCCGGGCACAAAGGGCGTTTCAGGCGTGCGATTATTCAGAGAGGGATCGATAATTGGTCGGTATTCGAGACCTATTATCCAGTTCTCGAGTGATTGTTTACTATAATTTACCTTCATTAGTTAGGTAGGTATGTGGAGTTAACAATACAAAATTGAACATTGATGAACGTACCGTACCGTACGTAACGTATTTTCTTTCTTTCTTTTTTTTCTTTTTATGAATTGTGATTAGTTAAAACGTGGTGAATGAGCTTACATGAGGAAAGATGGCAGATCATTTGTGGAGAAAGACACTAGTGTGAAATTGTTTTATAAAAGAAAAGAAAGAAGGAATTAAATTTATTTGACCCAAGTTCAGGCACACAATTTTCACACAAAAAACAGAAAATACTTAAAATGCCAGACTACTAGTGCCTTTTTTTTTTGGGTGGGAAATTGTCAAATAACTTCTCCCGCTCCCGCGCGTGGAGCGAGAGGGCGTGTCAGACTTTTACTGACTATAACCCACCCGTGTTCCATCATTTGCCTGTGTGCCAGGGTCACGATATCCCTTTCGGACAAACTCGCAACCCTGGCAGGCATTGGCCCTAATGGACATGGACAACAAGTGTTTGACGCTGGTTTTCAAACGGACCTTATGTTACGAGGACGCCTTACGGATGTAAATCAGTTTTATAGCGTGGGTAAATATTTAAATAAAAATGGATAGATATGTGTAACAAATAATAAAAAAACGATTACTTATTTGTTTAATTAATTAAATAAATACAGACAATCATAGTGTGGTGTTTATAAAAAAAAAAAATGTTATGGTATATATTATCATCGTATCGTAATTAAATCCTATTAACGAGGAACTTTTTGACTTTGACTGACAATAAACGAAGTATCAACAGTTAAAATACGCGTTAAAAACTTCAATTGCGCCAAAACAAGAAAATCTTAATCATCATTTTTCTTACTTCCGCTCATTATTTTATAAGTTGATTAGGAATAATTCCTGGAAAGAAAATATTTTTCTTCTAATATTCGCTTCAATAAGCCTTCGGTGAAGCTAATTAGTATTAATTGGCTAACAGATTGAGGTTATACGGGAGAGTTTAGAAGATTATTAAAAACGAGCGAGCCTTACAGTAGCCGCATAGAGCTGTAACATCTGACATCTCACCTTGGTAATAAGCAACTGAGCAGGGACAGAAATCAACATCAAAGTTTGAAAAATCTAAATACTGAAATATTTATTCGAATAATTATTCATTACCTACTAGTGGTCCCCAACTGAAAAAGAAGAAGAAAAGAAAAAAGAAAAACTATTTATTCTGCACAAACAAAACGCACAGTACAACAAAATAAGCCAAATAAAAAAAAAACATACAAAGTAGCCAAACCAACCAACCGGTCCAACCGACCGGCCAACTGGTCTTTGAGCAACTGGTCGACGACCCCCTCTACTTATAATCTATATAGTACCTACTAATTCCATGAATACACTAATTCCATGCTATTATAAAGATACTTACCAATTCCATGCTATAAAAAGTACTTCATAAAAAGTATTCCATGCTATAAGATACAAGAAAAAAATCTAGGATAACATGAAAACTATTCTTCTTAGATAGTGTATCAGTCAAGAACTTATCTACGATCTTAGGCATGCATTACCGCTCATAAGTTCCTCTTATTATAATAATACCAGCTTGTTTCTGTTCCACTGTCACATTGTTACTTGCCCGATTTGGAACCCACAACCTCGTGGATGAGGAGCGGGCACATTAACTAGTGGGCCTTCACGGCCTGTAACGTGTAATACGAAGTTATCCAGCGCTAGACATAGGACTTTCTGAAGTTCGTATTACAACAGTCCCAGGATATCCGCTTCCCTCATCCTGTCGATTTTCAATATCAGTCTTTCATCTCTATCACCCGAATGACACAATAGGTCCAGTCATAGGTTCTTCGACAAACAACGTCTTCTTGTGGCTAAATCCTCTTGGATATATTTTACATCTGTGAACAATGGAAGATTATTAATTTCAGGCTTTTACCAACGCAATTATATGGTTTTCCTATATTTACCTTTTTTTTTTGGGTGGGAAATTTTCAAATAACTTCTCCCGCTCTGGGCGGAGAACTCACCCGTGTTCCTTCAGATGCCTGTGTGCCAGGGCCCCTATATCCCTTTCGGACAAACTCGCAACCCTGGCAGGTTCCTACAGGTATCGGTGATAAACTTTCATTGTAATCTAACTTCTTAACTAAAAAACTATAACATCGTAAAGGTCACGCCCCATGTTGTAACACGTAAATCTAGTACTAATCGAATATAAGACGAAATACTTAGTAATCCTCAAACGCGCTCACAAATAACGAAATACAAACACATACACAATGCATACTTAAGGTGAATCCGCAGCTGTAGCCCGCTTAATTCAAATTTTCTTACGTTTTTTGCAATTTGCAGGTCAGTTTCAGGTTGTATCTTGATCAAAATATTATACGCGACTACAACAGATGTATTTATATAATTATCATCATTAGAATCATTCATACATCTCTCTAAGTTAGATTTGTTCCATTGAGTGACTTTTTCATGAAATCATGACATTGGGGAACAAATCTAACTTAAGAGAGGTATTCATGATTCTAATTATTATAATTCTGTAAATACATATCTGTTATAGTCGTGAGAAAATTTGAATTTTGTGGGCTACAGCTGCGGATTCAACTTAACTTAAACTTCGAATAGACAGCAAATTCAATTCATCAATAGCCAACATACTCCATAACAAAAGTTCAAATAACTCCACAGTTCCACACTTGAATTTATTTAAATAACCGTAATTCCGTAAATAAACTTCGAGCAATCATATATTAAATGCCTCTAAAAACATCAGACGAGCAATGCACAGAGACGGACTGTTGTAAGTTTGTTGCGGAAACGTACACCTGTTTGTAAACAACCTTCGCTCGTAGTACTACAAAGCGTAGTTCGCGAACTGAAATCAGGTTTCAGATTCACTTTCATTACTCGGAACTACGATACTCTCCCTTATATTGTTAATGCATCCTGTGTTTGTAGATTCAATTTGTATTGTGATATTATTGAGTTTACGAACACGGTTCAGGGGCATGCGCGATAGTTGCTAATCAAACGTGATGACAAATGGTGACGTCGCGTCGCCCTGACGTCACATAAGGTCGATGCATGCTTGCGATTTTACAACAGTTTTAGGTGAAAATAAAGTCACGATATCGTTTTTTTAATGTAAAGCGAAGGTTTGTGAGATTGTTAGATGTTAATCTTAACGTACAGGCAAGGCTTAAGATCCCCTTTTCAAGTAGTCGTTTTGTGTTCAAAACAAAGTTATGATTGATTTATGAGTAAAAATTATGTAAAATGTCCGTGAATTTTCATGATCCAAGAAACAACCTAGGTGTCCAAATTGCAAGCCGCTTTCTACTCTAATAGTTATTCATAAGAATAAGTATAGAGCGTCAGCTGAGATGGCACGAACGTACAACCCGATACGTACCTGCAATTTCAAATTATAAAAATACCCCGACTGTAAGCCGCCCCTCAGGCGATGTGTAGTAGGTACTAAATATATAAGCTATATTTAAGTTTTATATCGACAATCTTGGTACGGTCACATCCTTAAAATGTTAAAAGAAACTCGAACGTAATATAAAATACATTATAAACACTATATAACACCGTAAAGATCACGCCTCAAGTGTGTTGCGTTTACAACACGGGTTCTATAAATCGGTGTTGTAAACGCAACACAGAACTTATCAACAAACAAAATTTGCCCGATGGGCGTTTTAACTTAGGCTTAATTTACATGATAATCTTTGTCGAAACAGGATGAAAAACAGTCCCAAAAATCAACACAATATGTCACACATAGCACCAAGAAAGCATGACTTACCCCTTACAAACAATTTCTAAAGTCTTAAGACAAGTCGCAAAATGTGCAGCCAATCTAAAGCTTTCATTCATAAATGGCTTGTACAAAACACTGGTTGAACTTGATAAATTCATTAACGAAACCCGTGTTTATGTGTCAGGAATTCCACTCCGAGAGACATACGTAGAATCGGAGCGAAATCGTAGTATTTCCTCTCGACGCCAGTCAATGAACGGATTCCATGAAATGCATCACAGAGTAATGAATCGAAACAGAGAATTTCAAGGGATATTTTTTTGTCTTTGATAAATAATAATGCCATTGTATTATTTTATTGAGTAATCCAAAGATATCAAACGTAAAAATACCTTCTTCTTCTTCTACTACACAATTTTAAACATGTCTGTTATCATGCACTATATCATTCAAATCATTGACACCTGCATGGAATGTCTATTACATCGTATACCATCTGATTGAAACATACTCTTCGGAATGTAATCATACTTCGGAACTCATTTTAATCTCTGTTGTATACACTCATCTATGTTTTCATTCATACGAATTTGTTCTCACAATAGCGTGCCATTTTCCAGTAATATTATTGCCGGCAAATTGCACGATTAAATTCAACGTGTTAAAAATTAAATGTCTAAATTCCACAGGTTTTTTTCACTGCTTAAACAAGAGTTTAATTAATACTTTTAACTTAAATAGCGTAACGTTGAAAAATATTCAGACACTATTTTGAAAACAATAAAACGTGTCCATCGTGAAATTGACCAGGGTGCTAAGTTTTTATTTTGGATAAAACAATTTTTTTTTGCTGAAGTGTAAACCCTTTTGTTTCGGTAAAAATTCCAACGTTTTTTTTTATTTCCATACCAGTTTGTGGGTATCGCTGAACATCAAAATTGATTAGGGACCCTGTCGTGGCCATCGAAGCTAATTGGCAAACGGTGAAAGGTTCGATGCTGAGTAGGTACTCCTAACACCAACCGTACAAAATTATGAGCCACGCACTCTTTCGTAATCCCAATTCTAAACCACAAACTCTGCGTCGACATAAAATAAATAAGAACACGGGAAACCAATGACGAAATGAATCGGGAAGTTAGTTATGTAAAAAATAAAATAAACAAGTAGTTTTGACGCAGTGGTACCAGACCATGTGGGCCGGGAGGCCGGAGGCAAGCTGACACGATATGCGACGACGGAGGAAGACGAGACCACACTCAGGGAGCTACTACTTAGGTACGTGACCATAGCGACAATACCGGATAGCTTTCCGCCTTTAATACTGGCTTCATTTGCATACGATCATAAGGATCTCTCTATATGTGTCGATGTGTCTTCTACATTTTGTTTCACCTTGGCTTAGCATCCTATCTCGTATATCGATATGACGATGCGTTCGACGAGTCCAATCGCGGTGGCTGAATCATTCACAGTTCCTATCATAACATCGGACCATGGCACCGTGGTTAGCATCTATGGCCACGACCTTGTTTGTCTCTCGCTGCCCGGAACACATGCGTGCTTAGCACCTGCCTCTGACATTAACCTTGGGATAGGACGGGGTTATGCTTGCATGGGTGTGGTTGTAACGTTTCAATGTAGTGTAATCAAGTGTTTTGCATAGAAATTAGAAGGCTAAACTTTCCTAAAAAAAAATCATTTTATTCGTTTCTCGAAAAACAATGTACAGAGTTTTAGTTACAGATGAAATTGAACTTATTAACTCACTGCATTCACCTTTTGTCTTTGTTCACCTGTCACCTTAAAGTTTTGATAACATTATATAAATAAATGAACATTACTTTGATTAGCACAATGGTATTTATAATTCACACGAAACACTAAATATGTATAAATAATTTTCATTTCAAGACTTATTAAAATTCCATTCTGTAAAATCAAAAACACTTTAGTTACTAATTATATTTTTATAGATTCTCAAAAACTGCAGAAGAGAATTGCAAATGGAATTTAAGAGAATGTTAGGACAAAAGTCTAATCATTTTTTTTCAACTATTTAATGAAACTCTAAATAAGTAGTGTGATGTTGATAAATGCTGATGTAATAATATAACTCATTTGTTTATACGTCCCACATATTTATATTATCATTGTGAGGTCGTCGGGCCTTCCTCGCTTGTCACAGACAACAGACGGGTTGTTTACTAAACTTTATTAACGTTTTGTAAGTTACAGATTATTATGCATTATTTTGTTTAGGTCGGTTAGATTGTTGTGTACTAGTTCACTTCGTCTCAGAGAAATAACAAGTGATAAATAACTTGGAAGCGCAAGAATAAGTTGAATCGCACCGCAGGATCAAGCTGCTATGGGTCCATCTCGCACCTAGAATTGTCTCTAATTCAGAATTGAACATTGACGGTCAATTTGCTTGATCGGGATTCTGAGCCCTGTTTATAAGTTTGGTCAAACGCGACAAATCTGTCGAAACAATACACACTTGTTAGTTGTCGTGTAGCGAGGAAGGTTTTTCGGCAAAGGTCCAAGCCTGCTGCTGGTGTGACTAACATTGACTTTGGCTGTAGCCTACAGAGACAGGTGAGCATAATGAGCATGAATCTATCCGCCAAACTGGATGACCTGCAACGTGGGGACCGCCAGCTCGAGACGACGGTCGCTCTCTGCGAGATCCGCACGCAGCTCCAGGAACTGACCAAGAGCGTGGAGTCATGCCAGAGTGAGGTCTCCGAGGTAAGTGCCCCTGTACACTGCTACAAGGATCTTTTGGCGCTCGCATGACGTCGACAGGGTGGCGCCATTGGTAAACATTTAGTGCAATGAAAATGTTATGTGAAATGTATGGATAAAACAAGATTAGTGGCGTTAGTTCTGATTTAGTACACGTGCCGAAAGATTCTTGTACAGCTAAATATTTAAGGCATGAGCCCAAAGATTCTTGTACCTACAGCTGTATATTTAGGACACGCGCCAAAAGATTCTTGTACAGCTATATGTTGTTTTATTTAGGTACAGACTAACAATTGCTAGCGTAATGATAAAGTGTGCAATGTCAAAATGAAGTAAACTAGAGCAAAATTCAAAAGCTATTTAGTTTCAAAGTATAGCATATTTGATCGAACATAAAGGCTTCCACATAAACATGTTGTGTACTCTCCTTTCCAGCAAACCCGCTTTTGAATTTTGCTTCGTGTAAATGTTTGTATACGTGATTGTGGACATCCCTTGGGGTGTAGGCAAGCGTGCAGCGAGCTTCTTGTGACGACACCGGCTAAGTTCAGATCCCAAGCGCTTTGCAGTGCGTTTACACTATCAATTCAAACGCGGTACTCCTATACACGTCTTATGAATAGTCTGTAATACACATCAACATACATAAAAGATGACTTATAAACGTACACGGATTGGAATTGGAATCTTGAATAGAATCAAATATTATTAAACCAAAATCAAAGGCTATTAAAAATGTTGTTGAACGCACAACTGTTTGTCGCTGATGGTATTAGTCTTAACGAAGTAACAGAACTGCCTATAAGTACTCGCCTTAGAATCCAAGTTCCACCGCTGACAGCTCGGCTGTCAAAGCACTACTTACTTAGCAGATGCTTTGGCTTCGACATGTGTCAGTCTCCATTTTATTACACTTATAGTTTGACAGTTGTGCGACTTTGACAGGAATAACGCATAGCCAAAATTGGGTGCTAAGTAACGTTTATAGATTTCGGCTTTAGTTACTTAGTACCTATGTCTATTTGAAGTACTACGGTATCACACATTTATTTACGAAACACAAAGCATTTATTTCAATTATGCGAATTACAGGGATTTTTGAATCGGTGAAGGGGTCGGTTAGTCAGAAAGATGAAGCTAGTTGCCCTTTCCAAGCGTAGTAGGTTACAATGGAGAAGAACGGGCGAGATACTCCACGGACACTTTACCGATGTAAGCCAATCAAAACACAGAAGTGTGGGACGCACGCAATGGGCCCAGTTGACCAAAGACTCTCCGAGAAAAGATATGCACAGACAGTTTTTGTTATATCTCAAATTAAATCGAACTATCAAAAAGTAATCTACTGAAGGACTGACGGCCGTCAAAGCATATTTACGTGCAAAACATATTTTAATTCTATTTGCTGCAAATCATAATACTTATATAATACATATTTTTTCTTGAAGTGTCAGCAAATATATAATAATTATTTTTTCATAAAGGCCGCGAATTGAATTTTTATCAGCATAGAACGTAAGAAATTTGGAATTTCGCGAGCTACGTTAAAGAAATTAGCTTAAGGGGGATGCGCTAAAATAGCCCGCGAAATTCAAATAATCTTACGTTTTTTGCAATTTGCAGGTCTGTGTCAGGTTGTATATTGATTTAAATATGATTCGCGGACGTAACAAATATGGCTTTACGCGCACGTCGATGGTTATGTAAGTATACATCTCCTTACAAGTTTACACAAACGGTGCGAGTAGACTCGTCGCGCATCCCGCGCGGGATGACCTTAAGTTTGGCCAAAATTTAGTTGGTATACTGTGTTATAATTCTGGTGTACAATACAGCATAATGTACCTGTACTTGTTTAGATCTGATGACCACACATTTATTAACTTCAGATGATTTGATACTACTAATATTTAGGATAGTCTTCGCACGAGGGTAGGTACTCTTTAATGGTTTCAAGTACATAACCTGTCGAGACAGGAAATCAGCAAACGTACCATGTGAAATGGATACTCATTTAAAGACATGCTTGATTAGTTATACAATGCAGGGCCACTTCTCATACAGAGAAGGCACGAACATTAATCACCACGCTTGGTCAAGGCAGATTTGCGATTCCCTTATAATAATAATTACAAGTACAGGTTTTACCACGATGTTTTATTCTTAGAAAGATTTTTTTTTTTTAATCTTTATTTATTAATGGAGGTTTGTTCATATTTGAACATGTCACCCCCGTAAGAATACATGAAAATATACACATCACAATACTAAAATTAACTACTTATACAAATCATAGTGTTAACTTAAGGTGATCTATTCTTAATACCTATTTGTGTAAGCCTATATAGCAACTTGGCCTCCTCCGAAAGAGGAAAAGACAAAATGCTATTACACCATCCAACATTGAAAGGGGACACTGCTTTTTGAATTAATATATTATTATATCTAAATGCTTCGTTACGAACACACTCCATCAAGATGTGATATACGTCTTCAGACGATTCAGACTATCTTTTCATTGTATAAACTCAATCACCTTTGTATTATATAATTGCATAACACAGGTGTGAGTACTATGTACAATAGAGCTACCATTTACCGGGTAATATGTCTTTCATTGACTTGAATATGTCCTGGCAGCTGAGAGTATGTCATGTTGGATCATTTAGCTCCCTTCAAAATGGTTGAGCTGAATGGTGCTGATCCATGCGTCATGTTCGTGAACGGGCGCTGTCAGTTGGGACTGGTCATCTCTTAGCTGCCACGGCTTATTTTTAATTATTTTAGTTTTGAATTGTTTTTTTTTTATCACGGACGCTTCTGACGTTTTGCATCGTTCTCACATGTATATTTTCAATAAGAATGATGTAACCAATACTTTGTATCAAATATTTTATTTTAAAAGAGTGTCTGTGGAGTTTCTTGCCCGTTCTTCTCCATAGGAACCTACTATTTGGAATGGGCAACTAGCTTCATATTTGTAACTGACCGACTTGTTGACAATTCAAAAGTGCCTGTAAATGGTTTAATTGAAATAAATGCTTTGAGTTTGAGTTTGAGTTTTCTTCTATAACATCACATTCAGTACAATTCGAAGAGTTGAACTTTCCCATCAGGAATCCAAACTTATTTAATGGAATGTGCCCTGAGCGAAGTCTAAAACTCGTCACAATGTCATACCTTCCCATATTGCATTTTTCAAACCAAGGGACTCGAGGCAAAGCTGGTTGCTAAGTTCTGTACCAAATTCCCTTGGTAAGTGATCTTTTGTCAAAATATTCAGACCACAATTTGGTCGAAAAGTCTTTAACAGTACCGATTAAGTTTGTGTAGTAAGGTAAGCAATTGAAATTAATACCATCAACTGCAGCTTCTCTGGCCAATTTATCTACCGTTTCATTACCAATTAAACCAATATGGGAAGGTATCCACTGCAATATTACTTTCTTATTTATAGTGTTAAGTTCGGAAGAGAAAGAAAGAAATAATTTATTTGCTGATAATGTAGGTATACATATATGTTGGAATATTTATTAAGTGTCCCGATACATTTTACATTACGGCATGCAAAATATTAGGTTTGGATTGTTTGAATTGAGTAGTAATATAGATACAGCTATTACGATTATTATTAGCCATAGTCGAATTTAATAGATTGGTACAGCTCAGACTAAAAAAAAACAAAATAATTAATGAAATAAATATAAATCTCTCGCACATCATAGAATGAAGAATATATGTCGCAATGTGTAATGTCCTTAACCGATCGATGTCAGTAATGTCCAAGATAACCTTAGAAAGTACATCTTAATTGAAAAAATCACATTGGTACTGGCCCTTTTTTTTTTAGGTGGGTAATTATGAAATAACTTCGTGTCAAACTTTTACTGACTAAAACCCACCCGTGTTTTTTCAGATGCCTGTGTGCCAGGGCCACGATATCCCTTTCGAACAGACTCGTAACCCTGGCAGGATTGGTACTGGCCCGGTACTAGATCGATATTTTTAATACTTCACTGAAAATTTAAATATTTCGGTTTAGAACTGAAGCAAAGCACTTTCAAGATTATAATTTGAAATGGTACCATTTTCAAAATACATCAATAACTTATTATCAATAGTACAAACCAGTTAGTGGAAAAAAAGAATTCTGTAATGAATATTAGATGAGAATATAAAATATAATTGCACAGGTAATTACGCATATTCCTTTGTATGTATTAAGCACTAGACAAATGAATAAGACAAAATTACCTTTCATCAACGTTGATGAAAGAAAGTAATTATAGACTATTCTAATTACATACCACGAAATAAACCAAGAAAAGAGAATTAATAATGGCCATTTAATTTGTTAATTAAATACTTGCAAAGCAGTTACGAATACTGAATCGATATTTTAGAATGCAGTTTATATTTTTAAACCCCGACGAAAAAGAGGGGTGTTGCAGTGTTAGTTTGTAGTTTGTATCTGTGTGTCTGTCTGTGCCATCATAGCTCCTGAACGGATGAACCGATTTGTTTCTTTTTGGTTTGAAAGGTGTGTTAATTGAGAGTGTTATTAGCTATGTTTCAAGAAAATTTTCTCAGCTGTATGAAGATAATCTCTTTTCTAGTTGATGAAGAGATAAACAACTTCCATAGGTCTGATCGATTCGAAATTAGAAATCCTGTCAATTGGACAGGTTGTCCATGATATTACATAATATGATAATCTTGTCCTGATGTGGAGGCATCACCAGGTTCCAGCAGGATATCAAACCCGCCTGAAGAACTCCTCAACGGTGTACGGTATCTACCTTGTGTTTGTTCTCATACGATGCGTTTTGACGAGCACATGATAATACAAGCTAAGCGGTTAGGGTCATACAGGTTACTCTAAATGTATCTAAATATTTTTATTCAATAACGAAGTTCAACATTCGACAAAATTCGGCCGCATTTTTGGGTGTCTACTAGTAATATATAAAGTTTAAAAAACAGGAAATAAAAGTTAAATTAAATAATTAAAAAACCCCCGACACGAGCAAAAACCTCTAAAAAGTAAAAAAAAAATATATGTACTGGCCCTTTAAGTTTAATATAAGTTGTAGGTAATATTTTGATCCAAGCATCGGCGTCGTCTCGGCGGGGAACGGCTACTATGCGCGGTCGCTACGCGGGGCTGCTACGCTACGAAAACTGCTTTGTTAATGCAAAATCCCTGCTCTTGATCTCGATTTTGCCTGATGGAGAGCGATTGATGAAGTCTACGATGGAATGAGCAAGCTCAACAGATGCCTGTTCACTCTTGCTTTGAAGGCAGACGGATTATACGTAGAAAGGAACACAGACTCTGGCAGAGAGTTCACCACTTTGGCCGTGGTCATAATAAATGTGGAGGAAAACCGACTACGACTAGACGGGATATCGAGCAAGTGCATAGTACCCTGAAGTACGTCTGGCACCTGCACACACTTTCCGAAGTAAACGCAAATAAACATATTTTCTTTCTATCTTTTTCTTTTAAGTACTGTCTGTAAAAGATCGACTCGCAAGCAAAATTATTTATTTATTTAACCATTTATGTACACACATATATAAACATACATGAAGAAAGGAACAGAAAAATACGTACAAAGGTGATGCTTATTTCTAAAGGAATCTCTTCCAGCATACCTGCGATAGGAAAGTCGATAAAGATAATACGCCGATGAGCTTCATTATTAACTTGGCAAGTGAAATACACCACGTATCGCCTTTAAGATATACGAATCGTGAAGCTAAGTAAATATACCGTATACTTTATAGTCTTAGTACATTTTGAATAAGTTAGTAACCGCTGCTAAGCTATGTAAAGAGAATTGGCGGAAACAGACGAGGTGGCGTATATTTTCTTGTGATTCTCTCGGAATTCAGGCGTTAAGGCATAAGTTATGTATGTGCCTTCAAAAACACGAGGAGGCTTTTGTTGTACGGCCGATAATAGCAAGGTCGTGATGCGAATTTTAAAGACGTCACGAATTCAATTGTTTAAGAAAAGGGGAATCATAAAACCAACGAATAAAAAATACTTAGCGACAAATAATGTTTTAATAATTTGAGCGGTATGAATTTGAGTAAGCGAAAAGTTAACTAAACTAACGACGAATATTGATTAATATTAAAATCCAGAACGAGTTTAGTAAAACTGGGTTGTGATTAATCCGCTTCATATATTAAAATTCTAGCCGTGCGACTAAATGACTAAGTGAGCGACTAGCAGATAGGTACCATCTACTTTTATTGAATCATTTGGGTTAGGTTAGGTTAGAAGAGTGACCATTAATGGAATAGAATAGAATTATAAATTTCTTTATTCGAGTAACCAAGACTCAACAAGATGGTTAGTAAAACTTACGACTATTTTAGTAGGCAGAGACATTAAACAAAAAAAAAATCAAAAAAAGAAATAACTGTTGGTCACCGTTGCGACATTCCATGAGAAACGGCACAACAGTGACCCACGTATATACAGTCCAGGCGACTCGCAACCATGCTTAAGACACTGTTGGAGCTGCCCCACACCCTGCGCACCAGGAAAGCGCACCTTTTACGCATTGTTGCATAAAAGCAATCTACACGCGCATCTGCGAACATCCATGACGCACAACAGAAACGGGGCAGTCCCACCAGTATCCTAAACGCATTGTTGTATTGAACGCGGAGAGCGCTGTATGATCTTTGCGTATATCTAGCGCACAGGCTGCACGTGTAAAAAGCAGTACAGTAGGCTCGAAAGAGCGTGATTTTAACAGGAAGTGAGCATCGTGCAAACCTGCGAGCCAGCATGTTCGCTCTAACCGACAACGGCCACCGCCAGATTCCCTCTATTCTTCAAAATTTTCAAATAAATGTGAGCTCATAGTACTCTGCTCATTATAGTATTTTTCAAAGTGGTCCTGTTGATTTCTCGTCACTCGCAGTCGCTCACTTAGTAATACTACAACGTAAATGAATTATTTTTGTCACTTAAAACTTTAGTTTACACGTTTAAGAAAATACTGGATCTAAACAAACACTGTTCGGAACTTGAATTTTACTAGTTTATCGTATAAGTGCGTTTTTTGATTTCTGATAATACAGTAGTATACTAATTTATTTTGTAAATTAATTGGTCAGTAAGTGTATTATTGTTAATTCTTAATGAGGAATAATAAAGTTCGAAAATCTTCATTTTAAAATCCTTAACTCTGTGGTGCGGTGTAGTGGAATATCCACATCCCGTCTTCATTCACTGCTGGGCCATAAGCCTCTCTTTTCTTGTGCCAAATCTCCACGCTTCCGTGCCAGCCTCATCCAGGTTTTGCCCGCGATGGCAATAATGTCGTCCGCCCATCTCGCCGCCGCGCCGCCCGCCAGACGACCGAGTCCTCGTCGACAAAGCTTTATTTATTTTTATTATTACTAAGAAAGCAAAAATCCAAACTCTATCAACGTTGTAAACATCTTAAAAATGTAATAGCAATTGAACTATAGGCGGCTAAGCGCCTTTCAGAATCTGAACAATGAATCTGATGTTCCCAATAAATTAATTTCTCAACAGCGGAAAAATATAAGCGAAGGTATTTTTTAGTAAATAAATGCAGAGTTTTTACTCTTTTACTAAAAAAAAGTAAAAAACTCTTGTGGCAAAGTGGTAGGTAATTAAACATCTTTCCGTTGCACCTGCAACCTCTGATGGTAGAAATACTTACATCATATTGTAATGCTTTCTAAATAATATTACTTTTTTTTTTAGACCGGTCATGTGCGTGTCGGACCACGCACAATTAAGGGATCCGAGTTGGGATGTAAGTTTTTACGCTTAATATTGAGTGATTTACCATGTTATTTTAAGACCATAGACTTCTTATAGGTTTTCCTATAATCTTTAGGTATAGTAACTATTATCTGTATTTTTTTCCAAAATTTTAGTTTTAGTTGTTTTGGAGATATGGGGAGAATGGTCAATATGCATCTATTTGAATAAATAACTTCTATCTATAAAAAAATATTTATTTCAAAATTATAAAAAAAAAAAATTGAGACCAGCTCTTTCATTTCACGCGACACGGTGCAGTTTGCAAAACTTTTTTTTTATTATTTGCCCCCCAAAAGTGACCCTCATATTCAAAATTCCTTTATTTAAGTAACATGTCCGTGTTTGGGTCGCAGAAATTCATATGAGTACCAAAAACTTAATCGGTACTTTACTGGGTAATACGATACCCCATGGTAACACTTGGTAACTATTGTCAAAGAACACACAAAAAAAACACTCCGTATATCAAATTGTAAACTCAGGAATATCAGATATGTGATTTTCAATACATTCTCATTAAAAGCTAGACAGACGTTGCATTTTAATCTATCACACTTAAAGGCTCGTACAGACTGGTGCGATATCGCGGGCGCAACAGACAGCGACAAAGAAATTGTGCTACTAAGTCGCGTCGCGCCCTCGATATCGCGCCAGTCTGCAGAAGCTTTAAGATCCCTCTCTTACTAAAACCATAACATTATTAATACACCTCACAATAACGAGTCAACTAATACTTGCTACCAAAGTAGGGCAGCGCTCGTTAACTTGGAAAATTGCACAAGTTGTCCGTAGTTAGATGGGCTGCGGCCAGGTCGAGGTACTGGCGACCGACGACCACTGGCCTGGAGGCTACTAAAAAATTACAAAGAATAGAGCTGCTGGGCTTGAGAATAGCTTTTGGACAGGCAGCTAAAGAGCAATTAAGCGTTAACAAATAGCCCAGCAAGAACACACCGAGTACACCTTGTTTAAATTCAAACGATTTTTTTTATTTTTTATTGATATACTCGTTACGCACATATATTTTTTATTTAGTTTTAAGTCTTCATTCATATCCATGGGTGATACCCCTAGATTTATACTTGCCGCAAAAATAAAACAGAATGCTAAGGGATAGTTGTACTTTTTTAGATGCGTTCGTGCTTTGCATTACGCTGTGTTTCTGTAATAAAACGTCTCAAAACATTATGACTCTTATTTATAAACATCTATCAAACCTATTTAAGTTAAAATGCTGCTAAAGTTCGATTGTCCTTATTTGTCACTTTGACCTTTGAGTTTGTTAGAAAGTGACAAAGCTTGCTAAGTTTTATGAATAAGGGGATAAGAGTTCCAAGACAAAAATGTGTTGCATTACAGTTCAGTTACTATTACGGGTTCATTTAAATGTATTTAAGCAACACTTACGACATGGCAAGATATAGCTAACTATATCCCGTTGGTTTAGGTAGTTACATAAAGGTAAACAAAAAACCCCACGTGACGAGAGAGCTGTCAAGTAACCGACTAAACGTAATACCTGGCACTTCAGTTGGTATGCTAAGTCACAGTTGTACTCTTCAATTTAGCAACGTTTTATGTCGTTGACGTTTAGAGAACATGTCTTTTTGGGCTCTTTACAATAGACAGATTACAAAATAATATAGTAATATATAAATCTAACTAAATAATTGTGATCAAGCAATTACATCTACGAAGAGTAGTATAAGAATAAATGATAAAGTTACCAGAGGAAATTATTATCAGAGGAACAGGGGGGGGGGGACAGGAGGGGGGTTATTATCAGAGGAAACTATCGTAAAAAAAAAAAGAATATAAGTTACAACGTATTTTTAAACAAGAAAGTGTCATCTATAAAAACCCTTTTTATGATTTGTTTACCTTTATTTAACTACCTAAACCTATGGAGTATAGATAAAAATATGTCCTGTGTTCTTGCAGAGCTCAATATTGGCATCTAAGACATAAAGGCCGACGATATAAATAATTAATGAAAACGAACCGAAATATCGAATTATAATTTACAATACTCAGAAACCAGCACGTACTCGTATGTTTGGCGAAAATATCTTGCATCAACTGCACATAATACCTTTTAATATCTAGGTACCGCCGTCGGCTTTAACAGCAGAGTGTTTCGAGAATTTGATTGGAGGGGTGTTCTTTTTACAAAATGCATGCTATGTAAAGGGTTTTCCACCAAGATCCGTTAGGTTTACACCCATCCGTCACGCCCACCGATCCTATATTTATGGAATGAGACGTAAAAGCATTGTTTGACTGCATTTGAGTCTGTCCGGTAGTAAAAAGGAAAATTTGTGCCTTATCAGACAAATGGCTCAGTACTCTGTTGTTATAATGTTAGCTTAGAAAACACTGAATTTACGAGACTGAAGAATTTGATTGAATAATAAAAAAGTGATAGGAATATAATTAATTTCTACAGTTTTTAAGTAACGCCTCGTCTCGATCCAACTGCATAGCAATTTATTTAACATGGTACTCTTTCAGAAACTTAATATAATAATATTTAAGTGACCAGTTAGGTTTAATATTTTAGTTTTAAGCATAACATTTCAACAGTGTTCTGATAGATAAACAGACGAAGCGATATGCAATGATTCGGGACCCTACGGGATTGTTTGAAACAGGCTTGTTTTCTTTTTTGTTGTGCGGATCTCCGACTTCCTCACTATGTTTTCTTTCACTGTTAATATCAGTGGTAATGAAACAAATTACATAAAGTGCTCGGTAGAACGTAACACAACTGGGGAAATGTGAATGTCCTACACCTCTGCCCAACCCTTCGAGAATTACAGGCGTGATGTTATGTTGTACTCGGCAGCCTAGGTTCAGACTCACGACCTAAAATGCACAAACCGGGGCTGCTACCATCACTAGCTCTAAAATATTTACGAGAATTGAAAAGTCCTCGAGTCGAAGCTTCATTCTCGTACGATTGCCCACATTGAGGGCACCTACGTGCCATAAATAGCTCGATGATTGTGCGGCCGTACCGCAGCGGTATTGGATCGCGTGTGTAGCGTGCAAGACCGTGCAGCTCGCTGGAAAACCTTCGTCTTGCTGCCTCGGCACAATAACCTGTAACGGGTTCTGATTTATTTCCAACTAAGCCAGTGCGGCTGTGGCTGTGTTAGGTTGACTGCAACTGTTTTTAGTATTAAATTTTATTTTTATGTTGGAAATGGGAAACTGTGTATATGTCAGAACACCGCTAGTTTATAATCTACATATCTAGCAAGATTATAAACTATCGAAAAATTGTGAACTGTTACATTATAATGCATTCATTTTCGGTATTCATCTATCAATGTCAAATCGTCAAATTGTGAACGAACCTGCACTTATCAACAGGGTTCATAATCCGTCGGATAATCTCACACGGAAAATTGTGAAAAGTCAAACTAAGCCAGGGCAACCCGAAAAAATGAGTTAGGATAGGTTAGCGAAGCGAGCGGTGCCGCGGCAGCGGTCGGCGAGTGGTTCTTCTCGGTCGTAGTTACTTCAGTATTCGTTCGTCACATGCAAGTTTGATTCCAGTTCACAATTTGTCGGTTTGGCATGGATAGATTACAAACTAAACTAATCTCGTTAGATAGATTTATAACTTATGCTTTATGATTTTAGTCAAATGTTTCTCTCTCATAACATTTTCCATTCGCAAATGCTAGAAATGCATTACTCAAATGAGTTTCATTAAACATCCAGTGATCATGTTCCATACGTTTGTTGCACAATTATTTTTAATGAACGGGCGAATTTAATGTTGCAATAGCAACGTTTGAAGATCTTTTGTTGGAATTAACAGCAGTAGCGCTGTTAATTCTAACAAAAGATATTACATAATGCTGAATGTTCCTGGAGCTTACAAATTACTTTTGTATTGAATAATAAGATGGAATTGGTGAAACCAACATAATCAGATCATACTCTTCTCCTATAAATGCTGCAGTATTTAGCACCATCCAAATAAGGGAAGAAATAAATTAGAATAAACTCTGTCAAAAAAAGTGTCTTACGGTCAAATGCAGAACTTGTTTATATACGGGATGGAAAAATCAATGGGCCCTGAAGGGAAACCACTTTAAATCCTTAAGATAAAATTATTTCACTTAATGGAAATATGCCTTTATTTTTAGGAAGAAACTAAACTGTATTCACAGATGTCTTGACAAGCTT
The DNA here is from genome assembly GCA_963921375.1 of Tiliacea citrago. NCBI lineage: Eukaryota > Metazoa > Arthropoda > Insecta > Lepidoptera > Noctuidae > Tiliacea > Tiliacea citrago. The sequence goes on from OY992780.1 coordinate 29,038,330, forward strand.
ACCTAAACCGGGAACCGCTAAAAATTAAAAAAATAAACACTGGCAATTTATTCTACTAATCGATAGGACTATTGTTCAGGAGTTCCGCATCGCAAACAAAGTTAAACGTTCTATTTTTAAATTTTTCGTCAGAACGCCTCGTCTGAGAAGGAAATGTGCAATGAATTATTATATCCTACCAATTAAACCATTTTCTTATCTTCAACAAGGTACTTAAAGATAAATTAGCAAGCTTGTACTTCATAAAAATACTTTGGATGTTAGAGTTATAAGAAAATTGTAATTAGTCTTTTACTTGTTGAAAGTGAACAGTTCTAGACTAGGTAATGTTGATTCAAGCTCTTGTGTACTAAATATTAGATTTCATGGATATCTTTTACGACAGACGAGTGTAAGACCTAATTTTTCTTGGAGAAATTGTATCTTTAACATTGACTGTATCGATAAGTGAAATACAATAGCGAGTGTTTATTTTTTGAATTTTTAGTTGGTTTGATTCCCGGTTTAGGTAAGCTTGTCGAGAAATCTATGAAAGCAGTTTTGTTTCTTTTTCAAAATAAAGGATTGTTTTCTTTAAGTGAAATAATCTATCTTAAGGATTCAAAGTGGTTTTCTTCAGGGCTCATTGATTTCCCACCCTGTATATAACTTACTGTGCCGTTATTTAAAACAAACAACAAATTAAATACAGTGGTTTTTGTAACAAAATAGTGATTAATCAATTCATTCATCAAATCTAAAAGATCAAACGATTGAAGTTTGTACGATATATTGTTTCTTAAATTAATGGATTGAGTATCATTTATTGTCCACCATTTCGTTGTAGATTGATGGTTGATGAATTGATTGATAGCATGTAGGTGGAAACTACAATGAAGTTTGTGAGCTAGGACTTAATAGTGCATTGTGATACAAGGGTGGAAAGTTTGCAATAACCTACTCACCCGTGTATCACACGACGTTTTTCAATACATTTGTGGGAAATAGTAAGAAACAAATCAAAGAATTAATTAAAATTTTCAGAAAATGAAGAGTTTTTGCAACTGGACATTTTTTTTTACAACGAAAACAACCTATTCGATTTTTGACAAATGTTGATGTGAAAATAATTAATTTAAAACTGTTAGTTAAATATATTAAAGAACCATATAAGACTTTTGAGAATTCAATACTAAGACGTACGGACTCATTCATTTTTCCTGGTTTTTAAATCTATCCCATTTTATTCTATGTATGAAACCTTCTTGCTACTAAACTTTTTAAATTGACTTATAAATTTAAAACTCAACTGCAAAACTAATGATAGAGTAAACAAAAGCCACGACCGCGTAACAGAAAGATGCCTATGCAAAATATTTAATTTTCGAATCATGATTATAGTCTCTGAAATTACGCCATGTTTAACAACTGTATTGTAAATATATTTTATAAAATAATAGAACTGCGATAACATGGCTCGCCCCTCCAAATTACTGTTTCAATGTGTGTAGTCACATCCTTACGAAAGAGTTTGTATGTAATTGTTAGTATTCGTCTTCGTATTCGTCGAATTTATTCATAGTTTTTGTGCAATCAGTACTCGTAATATCTCACTTATTACCAGATGTGTTGGTCAACTAATCATAACTAGCCGATCGCGCAAGACAACGCACGTGCCTTTTCCATAGAGTACGTCAGTGCAGCACCATACTAATAATAATGAGCGATTAATGACGCCACTCGTCGAGCAGCAAATCCGAGTCTTGTATGAGTCTATGTCGAGTATGAGTCTTGGTGGCGCTTTGTAAATACTTTGAAATGTTTTGAATTTTGGAGGGGCGGGCCATATTATCGTAGTTAATCTCTACCGGCCTATTACTGTCCCTCTGCAGGCCAAAGACAGAGAAGGCACGTGCATTGATCACCACGCTAGCTGATGACTGGTTGGAGATTTTAGACTTATATAAACTATAACTCCAGGTTTCCTCACGATCTTTACCTTCACCAACGTCAGTCATGGCAGCTAGCAGATACAATGTAAAAAAAACATGAGTAACTACGGGCCTGCCGCTTAACCAAGACGGTGCCCGAGGTGGCTGCGCGGTGCGGAAGCGTTGTCGCGACTTGTCGCGAGAGCTCAGAGCACCTGCCCCACGACGATTAACGAGCAGCGAGTGCGCGACGCCAGCAAGTGAGTACTCCTCGCTGGTATGCGTATGTACCAAGCGTGAGTCTCTCAGAGAGTATTCTCCTCGACAAGCGAGCGTCGCTGAGCCAGTACTCTCTTTGACAGCTCTTGTCGCTGTGACAAACTAGTGAAGAAAGTACTCTACAACTCTCGATCAACTATTTAATATATTATGTACTTACTCAAAGTATTCATTTCAAATAAACCAATTACAGGCACTTTTGAATTGTCATGGGGTCGGTCAGTCAGAGGGGTGAAGCTAGTTGCCCATTCCAAAGCGTAGTAGGAAGAACGGGCAAGAAACTCGGACACTCTTTTAAATCAAAATATTGTTACAAAGTATTGGTTACATCATTGATGTTGAAAATATACATGTGAGAACAATGTAGAAAGACGTGCACGTTAAAAGCGTCTGTAATAAAAAGATAAAACGAAAAAAAAAATTAAAATATGCCGTGGCAGCTACGAAATGACCTTAATGATCTAACACACGCTACCATCAGCGAGACATTTTAGTGAGCATGGCACACTCTCAGCCGCCAGGGCACTTTCAAGTCAATGAAAAACGTACAGTAAATGGTAGGTACATAGTGTTCACACATGTGCTATGCAATTATACAATACTAAGAGGTTGAATTTATACAATATAAAGATAGTATTTACAATCTTCAGCAGCTCCAACAATATTTTCGAATGCTAATCAATTACTTTATGCTCCCTTGTGGAGCAGGACCAGCGTTTTTGTCAGCGATGTAATCCACCAACTTATAATATGTTTGGCTACATAGTGTGCGTTTTATACAAGATTTAAATTTCGTTTAATTTAGTTGGACTATGTGGGGAGCTATTTATTGTAACATTTTAAACAGTAACCCATGAAGGATGAGTCTACTTTAGCCAGTCTGAAACCTGGTTGAACTAATTGGTCCCTATTTCTAGTCCCATAATTGTGTCTTTCACCTCTTTTACTGAAAAGATTTAGATTTTTCCTCCTTCCTTACACGGGAACTACAATCTTTTGTACGTTACTTGAGCGAGAAAACCGTTGAAAGCTAGTCACTTCCTCGTCAGCGGTGAGACAGGTACCTCATTCGCTCGCTGACGGGCATCAACACCCCTACTGGGTACAACGTGCAACTACCTCACGCGCCGTCTCAGTTAAGCGGTAGACCTGTACCTGTAAATAAATGCAGGCCCTTTTCATTCAAATCGGCAGAAGCTATGTAACGCTAGCTGCTTTCCTTACATACTTCTTTTCCTTCAGATCTCAACATTATTTTCTCAACAAATAGCAAAGTTACTCACATTTGTTTTTTAAGTGTCGCCAAAGTTTTAACACATGCACAAAAATTCGTAATTTTTCATGGAGAAGGTTTATGTATACATTTTTTTTATTTCGACCTCCACGCGGGCCAAGGTGCGAGCAAAATCTAGTGGTAAGTTAATAAGAAAGAATAAAATAAAACGAAATGACAATCGAATAATCTTGAATGATGCCGAGAGTGTGTTTGGTTGTGACTTTCGATCGAGTTCCAGTAGTGCGCATAGTATCTACCATCTTCCCGCATTCTCCAGTCTCCCCGCGTTCATGGAGCTTGCAACAGCGTCCACACACCGGGATCTGAATTTATCAAAAAAACACGAACGATACTCCGTAAGCGTCAATTGTAGTGTAAATTATTGGAAGTTCAAATTTATGTGTGCAAGTCCTAGTGGGAAATTCTTAAATGCCCGGATTCTAAATATGTGCACAGTTAATGGCTATAAGAATAGGGGATTCTTGGTCACTTAAAACATAATTAACTAAATGTATGTAGGTACGATGCCTATAGTTTCGCTTACCTTATCCAAGAAAACAGGCGTGATGTTTTGTTTGTGTTACAACAAGATTAGATCCAGATTAATACCTACCTACTAACAAGACATAATCATGACGACATGAATGTTAAACAGTCCATAACCCATCGACTCATGTATAAACTAATCGAGTGTGTGGTGACAATCCTATCTTGTAACTCTGCCCCTCACAGTGATTGCTGTGGTCAACCTATAGATTGGTAACGCCTAAGCTTAATTGGCATATCACCGCAGATAAGCCTTGACACAGTGACCGCTGTAGCTAGCACGAACTTTGCGGCTATTAGGTTAAATTATTAGATGTGAACAACTGTTGAAGCTATGAAAAAGAACTCATAGTTGACATTATTGTCAATTAGACACAAAACAATTTGATAGTTTAATATAGCAAATAACATGTACAAGTTATAACCACTTTCCTGTCTGATGACATTAAAATACACGATCTGCGTCGCGAACGGATAATTAGCAGTTTGAACAAAATTAGTCTTGATCACGACAATAACAAGCAAGCATTCGCTGTTTATTTTTAATTAACTATAATTGGCTTCCTAGCTACAGTATCAGTAACAAAATATTACTCAATAATTAATAGTCCTAATAATTATGAAATAGAAAAATAAATAGAAATCATTTATTTGCTTAAAATGTAGGTATACACATAAGATTTGTTTGTGCAACTGGAACCTTTAAACAAGCTATACTTAAAGACTAATTTAAGTGTTAGGTTCTGAAATCTGAACTTGGCCGTTGTGTACTGGCTCACTTATGACGTTTGCATCCAATCCGATTCTGAGAAATTACAGCCCGAATTAGACGTACTACAATTTGTATGAAAGTTTGCGTACTAGTTCTGAATTACAACAACATTTAGTTCAGACCGTAATTTTTCATATGAATGCAGTGAACAAATGCTCTAACCACGAAATCTTTGCGTGTTTTTCCAGCTGATATGAAACTAGAGGTAATTTACAGGTGAAACGTGACATGGTTGCCATCAAGCAAGAGTTGGACACAGTGCAGCAAGTAAAAGAAGAGATAGAAGAGCTGCGAGAATACGTGGACCGGCTTGAGGAACACTCACAGAGGCGGAAACTCAGACTGCTAGAACAGGTACGTAGACCAGTGATGATGATGTTAGTATATAAAGAAAACACGGTAAGCTGCGTATCTACGAGGTAAATTGAGGCTGTGCGAGGCCCTAGTAGTGGCGATCCTTACCAAACGGACGACTCTGAGTAGCCTCTTTGAGCTCCACAGAATATGAACCATGTGTCTCTGGTTGATACGCAACTTAGGTATTTGACAAATTCTTAGTTTAAGAAGTCCAAATATCCAGGGTCTTGGAACATATTTGCGTAATAAAAACAAGCGCAATATCAGTCCTAGGCTTTGATTAGGCAGCTATCAATGATAGCACGTAAAGAATACAAAGGAAGAGCACGAGTGAAGCGTCAGACAGCTGGATCAGGTATTCAATTAGTTATGATAATTATGAATGTATTTAGTTATAAATAGGAACAATTATTTTCCTTTTTTAATTATTAAAGATGTTTTATTTATATTATTTTAGAACTGTATAATGGCTTTCTCTTTACTTTGATGTCGTGCATGATTGTTTAAATTAATTAATCATATGTGAATAAATACTCAATACCAAGAAAGAAGGAATCAAAATGATAGTATTGGATCCGGGCTCAAAATTTGGGATGGAACTCGGTATATTCGGAGGGCGAAGACTTTAAACAGCAGCAGAATATCAGGGCGTTAGAACAGGTAGGTAACTTATGATGAATTGGATACCAACAGGTTCAAGACATCAGAAGAGCAGCAAAGTACGCCACTACTAGTTGCCTGAAAGTAGACCCATCAGCAGTAAGTGATGTCATGATGTACTACAAATATAGTAAGTACAAGACATCGACTAAAGTTCGCAAGGTTCGAAAAGCGAAGACCGTTTGCAAAAGCTGTTTTCCGATACAGGTTGGTATCACAATATTGTAGAACCAACAACAGACATGTTCAAACATTGGCTTCGATAGATTCTGACATCCGGGAGACTAGGTTAAAACTTAAAAAAGAACATTAACAATTATGTATGTTTTCCGAGTTGACAAGATGAAAAGTAACTGCATCAAAAATATTACCAAAAATATAGATAGTACACATTGCAGAGCCCTCCTACCTCACAACGTTGTAGAAACAAATTGAGTTATAGTTGCCGTGGAGCGTGCACTAAATAAACCTAAACGCAGAGACCACACAAGCCCGTAATTCTATTAGTTGGCACAAATTGCATAAAATATCTCCAATTTTTTAAGAACAGCGTTGTAATATTCATTCCCATAGCAAATAGAGTAAGTCTGTTCCAGTTTATGCTCTGTGTCCGAGGACAGTAATTTTTTTTTCCCGAAGCTTTCAAAAGCGTCTCGGCGATATATTTTAATATTCATTGCCATTCCGCTGAAGAACGCTTGTATTATGAGCACAGGGGGCCTAAAATGGACGCTTTGACAGAATCATAATAATAATATGATAATTTTATGAATCATATTAAAATTGGTAAAATGGTCACAAACTGACAATTCATAATAATTATGATCTGCGTACAATTCAATCCCGCAATCATCTGTTTGACAGCTGCTATTTGACATTAGACTTCATTATTACCAATTCATAATTTGTGGACCATTTTGCGAATCTCCATACAAAACTGTCAAACAGATGAATTGTACGCAGATCATATTATGAATTGTCAGTTAGTAACCATTTTACGAATTTTATAATGATTTATAATATTTTCCTATTTATGATTCTGCCAAAGCGTCCATTTTAGGCCCCCTGATATCTGTCTTGTCAAGCGAAATAGGAAATAGTTTATAAATTTCCCGAAGAGAACTGACACCGTTTTCAACGAAATTCGGGGAAATCCAGAATTAGAAGCTTATTTTCGATTTTAAAGAGCTGCTTTTTTTTGTTTATATGTGCTGTCATGTATTTTTTATATATGTATTTTATGTTTGTATTGTAGATTTTATTTCAGTGGTTGTCCTCGTGTGGATTTGTCACCGCATATTAAGAATTAAACTCTCGATCTTAAAGCGCTGAAACGTCACGTCATGACATATGTGTTGTTATTAACTAAAGCACTTTTTTCGATTTTTTATGTGAATTTTTATGTTGTGTTCTTGTTCTTTGTTGGGTGTTATCAAGTGGTATTGTTTCAGGGCCTTACCTTCTTCCTGTCGTACGCAATACTGGCGGCGGTCCTGGGCATGTTGCAGTTCGGGTACAACACTGGTGTCATCAACGCTCCTGGCAAGGTCAGACATACACCCTTTTATTCTGAAATAATAATACTAGCCTACTGTTGTCCCTTTGCAGGACAAATCCCTCTTCTCATACAAAGAATCATAGATAAGAATAGATCACTGCGCTTGCTGGTGGCTTATATTCATTATAAATCCAGGTTTTCCTTCGCCGTATGTCAGAGCATATGTGTGTATGTTGATTATTTAAAGGAGAATAAAAAATGTTTATTTCGTCATATGGTCGTATAAGGAAAAAACTGTGTTCGGAAATTTGGCAGCTAAAGTGGGTAGACTGAAGTATATAAGTGACAGTAATAATGAATATGATGTGATTGTGATGATGATTGTATGGAGTAAAGTAAACCAATCTCAGTAAAACATTCTGAAGTAATTAATTGATTTGGACTGCAGTTCAACATTTGAGAGAAATTCCATACACCGCTGCAACTTGTGAAACTACTCGATAAACAAGAAGCGAGTAAGTGAATTTCGTAACGAAATAGTCATTTACAGTAAGTAGACAAGTTAGTTCAAGCGATGTGCCGACGCTAAAGTTCATCTGAATAGCCTCTCCAGCGACTTGTGTAAACTAAATGCATGCAAACACTGCAGCGCTGCCGGCGACGCGATGGCGCAGCTCAACTCACTGAGTAACTTAAAGACCCGATTGTGTCAATTAGAAAAACCGTTTCGATTACAGACACAAATTAACAAACGTTCTGTGAAAGAAAGTATTAATTGCAACTGAAGATATCGAAAGGAAACGATAGATTCGTGAAAGATGAAGAGACAGTTGCGACGATCCCAAATAAATTAGGGTAGCAACAAACAGAAATTAAGATATTTCGTACTAGTTCTGTCCGCGACTTCGTCCATGTGGACCTCATCGATACTCTAAAACATATCCTATGGCACACGGCAATAGTGTAGCTTTCTATCAGTAAATCGCTTAGCTGAGCAGTAATTCCTGAGATTAGCTTTTACAAACAAAAAACAATAATATTAGTTTGAATAGCGCATCTAGTTTATTGACGTAAGCTTTATTGGATTGTTTCACGTTATTTCGCTCCGGTTTGCAGTAAATTAATAAAGTGTTATTTATGGCTCTGTTGTGAGCTGTTCGCAGATTTTACTAATAGAGAACTGGCGATTGTGTATTCATCATACTAGGTTAGATTATTGAGCCTGATCGTGCCAACATCATTGATATTGAATCAGTACGTAACCAACATTACTTAGTTTCAGTTTTCATTACGCGCAATTACATTTTGATCAACGTTGAGCATAAATGGAAACTATAGTACAGTATTATAAATGTAGCTAATACAGTACCTATTATAAATGTAGGTTATAACTAAATATAACTAAGCCTCAGATTGAGTGGACTACTTATTCGAAAACCTGTAGGACAACTATGTAGATATTCTTTGAATTTAAAAATTAATACGTAAATCTGTTAAACGGTTATGGAGCTATAAGCACGCTCTATAGTGCATAGATAGACTTTTATTCGTCATGGACATGGTACGACAGCGGCTCCCCTGACATCATCTCTCATCGGAAGACAGCCACCATGCAACCATTGATTCGACGCTCTGCTAGAGGGACTATCACCAGCTAGTGTCCCTCTTATCCGACTTTTTCAGTGTTTCCAGTAACAAAATGAGGTGACGCCACTAGCTGCGCCGTTACGACCATTCTGACTTACGACCGTCCTCGGGCATTAATTTGCTAAAGCTGTTCAGGATTAGAAAAACTCTCAATCACTCGATTATCCGCTCGTCCAACCTAATGATCACACTAATTCCTCAGTTTGCCAGTTGTGGGCGTCATCCTTAGACACCACTACATCAGTCACGAAAAGCATGTGCATCATTAAGTTGAAATTCGGTACACATATGAATTTCTGTAATCCAAACACGAACTCGTAATGTAAATAAATGATTTTTGCAAGGGTTCACTTTTGGGGGCAAATTATAAAATTAAAAAATAAAATGCAAACTGTACCGTGTGTCATATACAATTATAGGACTTGTTATGATTTCAAATATATATTTTTTAATACTTTTAAAATAATTAGTAATAAAGTTATTAAAAAAAAAAAAAAAAAAATAGATGAAAATTTACCATCTAGATCCGAAACCGCTGAACCTAAATGAAAAAAAATACAAATAATAGTTATTTTAATAGATTACAGGAAAAGCTATAAGAATTCTATGGTCTTAAAATAACATGGTAAATCGCTCAATATTGTGCGTATAAACTTACATTAATTGCAGTTGGAATGTATGGGGGAACATGTTTTCCAACTACAATGTTAAGTTTGTTCTTGGGGTAAATTCATCCCTACTACGGGTCCTTTCATAGTGCGTGGTCCGACACGCACTTGGCCGGTTTTTTTACTTGGCCGGTTGTTTTATATGCAGGATGAGGCGTTAATAGTGGTCCAACGCCGTATATTCTGCATTTATATAATAAAAAAAATATGGCTATGTGTTTTTCTATGCTTCTCTAATAACTACAAAGGTAAAAAAATAAACTCATTTGGTCCAAAACATTGTGCAGTTTTATGTTTTACGAATTTAAATGAAATTGTGTATTTTTTAAATTGAGCTCCTTCTAAACATGGCTATAACTTTCGTTTTAATAATGGAATCTGTTATTATTATACTATTTTGAGAATTTGCATTAACTGAAACAGTTTATAAATAATAGGCACCGACAATGCAGTACATTTTTTTTATACCATCCACACCCCAAGTCACATAATTTTCTACAGTTTATTTTGAAATAAACAAAATTTTTCTTTAATATTTCACTTTAAAATTACATTTAAATGTTACTTGCATGTTATTATAGCACATGCGTTCCACAGTTATAAACAAAAAACAAAAAAATAATGTAATTTATAGAAACTATAGCCAAATTAGTATTTTAGTTGTATTTCTTTCTAAAACTAATTTAAAAAAAAAATGTGAGACCTATGGAAAAAATGGTTTAAATTGTGGTATGTGATAGCTGAATATACTGTGTATCTTCCCCTTAACGTTGGCCCACTATTATACTGTTTATAGATTATGTAAACATGCAACAAAAGATAAACTAAGTGAATATCCTCTTGACATAGTCATTAGGATGCTTTCTTATAACAGACACCACCACCATTGTTCGTCGTTGTAGTTTCCTTATACCATTATTTCACCCTATGGAAAATGTCTATATTTAGTATCAGGAATTTATATGGTGTATATAATAAAGAGTATTCTATCAATCTATCTATCAAATTAACCATTGTCTTTTCCACCAGAATATCGCAAACTTCATGAAGGATGTATATAAGAACCGGTATGGAATGGACCTACAAGACGACACCGTTAACAGACTTTACTCCATTGCGGTCAGCATCTTCGCTATTGGTGGCATGCTCGGCGGCTTCTCTGGTGGCATGATCGCGAATAGATTCGGAAGGTAAGGATGACGTCATGAGCCCTTTATCTCAGGTAACCTAGCCTTGGAAAATGATGGTACAGTCACGAGCATAAATATCCAACACTTACGCAAATATAAACAGCAATTTTCAAGTGAAATCACGATGGTAAGTGTGAAAAAATATCTATTTCATAGTACTTAGTATGGTTTGGAAAATGCTATGTTCGTAGTAGCTTAGGATTTAAATCAAAACCATCGCTTTTGAATCTTGCGTAAGTGTAAAGTTTATTAATGCTCGTGACTGTACAGTCAGCAAAAGAGATAAGCATACAAGCAGTTACTTTGCAACACTTTTTATCTGTTTGTCCTAGGATGTCACGTCTTTGATATCACTCTTCTGAGTGTGTCTTAAGTTTACACGAAACGAGCTACCAGTAAGACCGCGCTAACATTTACTTTGGTTTTAGACTCACTCGTCGATCAAGTGCTTAAGATTTTTAGACTATCTAATCTAAATTATTGATTGTGAACTAAAATATACAGTGTCAATGATCGTACTTATCTAATTAATGCTAAGATATATTTCTAATTATAATTTGACAGCGCCAAACCAATCTGTCCATTTCAAATTGAACACAAAGTGTTCTCTAGAAATTTAAATTTACAGATTTGTTAACTAAGTAAGATATATTACTATATCAGTCTGTTATTATAAACCAAAACAACAATAATATGCTATAATATGTGTTAATAAATGTCAGTTTCACGATTGATACGCCCACAGTTTTCGGAAAACTTAATTTTATATCGACATGACTTCAACAGTCAGTAACTTATTATGGCAAGAATTCAATTACTTAGCCATTAGCAATGACATTTATAGATAAAGAGAGAACAGTCATGTTGAAAAAAACGCTGCTTATCTATAATAGATAAGCTATGTACCATATTATAGCCACGCACTGTTCATTAGTTGCACCATACAATAAATAAAAAAACCACGAGACCAAAGAAGCGAAACTTATGTACTTTCCTACAAGCTACATACCATTTAAATCTTACTGTAAACGTTTCAGCCACGACCCGAAACTGTAGGCTATTCCGTTCAATGGTAATACCGTAGCACATACCAACGATCGTTTAATATTTTCACTCTACCAGGAAAGGGGGCTTATTGCTAAACAACATCCTTGGCATCAGTGGCGCTAGTCTCATGGGGTTCACAAAGATATCACACTGTTACGAGCTCCTCATATTTGGAAGGTTCATCATCGGAGTCAACTGTGGTAAGTAATCCAACGAAAAAAATATTTATACCAGTAATAACACGAATCATTTTGATGTAAGTTCACCGATCACAAGTTGTTATACTCGCAGTAGTAAAACTATAGCAACTTAAGATCGGTTAATATCACAATGGCATGCATTCTTGTGCAAGTAACAGGCAATGCATAACAATACAATACGTAAAAACGAGTCTTGCTAGAACAGCCGGTCTATTATGAAAAAAAAATCACCGTGAAGTAAGCCGTCGACAATCAAGGGGAGTATCAAATGAAATGACAGCTCTGTTCAAATATCACTAGACTAGTTCAAACCTAAGTTAGACCGGCAGAGTAATTTCAGTGGAAACCGATGCAAACGCATCGATTGCAATTTCTTATATATTTTTTTCTTAAATGGTTTTATGTAATTTTATGACGATCATAGCATTTCCATTATTCGTATTCATGGTTACACAAATTACTTCAAACATTCTTCGAAAAAATGTCATAATTCATGTTTTTCTTGGGACACAACTATCTTCTATTCTGTTCTTTTTTGTCTAGGGTTAAACACATCATTAGTGCCAATGTACATATCGGAGATCGCGCCTCTAAACCTGCGCGGTGGACTGGGCACGGTCAACCAGCTAGCTGTCACTGTGGGGCTACTCCTCTCGCAAGTCCTGGGCATCGAGCAGATACTCGGCACTGATGAAGGATGGCCTATTTTGCTTGGTAAGCTGTCTTTTGAGTTTTAAAGGTCTGTGCGTTAGTATTAGAAGTCAGAATGAAAGAAAAGCCTTTTTTTCAATTTAGCTTGCAAGATTTAACTCGAAGGAAGTTACTCAATTGGGCAGATGTTTTACCGATTCTGTTGATCTGTTTGCAAATCATTGAATTGGACTTATAAATATCCACTGCTCAACCTAAGATAGCAAACTGCTGCAGTAAATTACTGTGGTTATGATCCATAGAAACATATGTTTATGACCTAGTAGGTGCAATCATATTGTAACCTAAAATCTGATATCGGAACCACATACAAAAAAAAAAATCATGTAACACAACATACAAATGCATTCATCTATATAAACATGAACGAGATGTATACTAGATACGAACTACAGCTGACCAAGGAGCGTGGGTGTGTCACTGAACAAATGACGCTCTGCAGACTTCTATATATCGCCCATGTACTGTAAATATTCTGTACATAAGTGAAAACTGCATGAGACATCAAATATTTCCTTTTCACTATAAATGAATGCATATGGTTAAAATCATTCAACACGAGACATTTCACTGTTTGTTTGAATGTATTCCAAGGCTTACAACAGTTCCAAATAATGTATTTTAAGTTTTAGAACAGGATTACTGTTCTTATCAGGTGAAATGAAATATCTTATTAAGCAATAACTATTATAAACGTCATCAAATATTTCCTCTCGACAAAATATTCTCAAACAACTTAAACTTCAAAAGCAGAATCATTTATCCAAAAGAATGAAGAAATTAATTCAGAACTAAAACCAAAACATGACGAATTCAAAGCGTGTTCACAACTTCCTGTCATACCTATGCCTTGAAACTATGAAATAACAGATTGCAGTAATTAAAGATGAGAGGAAAAGTGAGAGTGCAAAGTTAAAGAATTACGGCTGCTGCAGGTGCGAGATTCAAAAGTTAAGAACAACCTACAAGTTGGTAGTTGACATAAACGACGCGACGTTGAAGCTTCAAGAGCAGTTAAAGTTCGGCTTGGAAAATATTTTTATTTACATTGACTCGGTTACAGGAATTTTGATGTATGTCTGGTGAGGATGGAAGTTTTGCAGTTGATGTGCTTGTTTTAAGAATCGAATAAGTATGTCTGAGGACTTAAGACAAAGTGGGTATTACTGTCGACAAAAATAATTATAAGGTTAACATATCAAAATAATATTATTTTAATTTATGTAGGCCATTTTATGTAAAGTATTTTGGAGATAATTACCTTGTATAAGGTATCGTGTACATCGAATTGACATCACACTATGTTGCCATAAACTGAGTGATCAGCAAAAATTTGGCGACACTATAAATGTGTTTATGAATAAGTGGATATTCAAACTACCTACTATCATGTCTAGGTCTGGCGATCTGTCCGGCGATCCTGCAATTATTGTTGCTGCCTGCCTGTCCGGAGTCGCCCCGGTACTTACTTATCACGCGCCAATGGGAAGAGGAGGCTCGACGTGCTCTCAGACGACTACGGGCTAGCAATCAGGTAGGAAGTAATATTAGATTTACCTTGATGATATGCTTGTGTTTGTATATTTGTTAGGAGTACGGCGACTAAAAGTAAATGCTTTAGAAACCATTTTGTGAAAACTATTAATAGTAAAATCTTCATTTATAACTGCTAAATATCCTCTTTAGGTGGAAGAAGATATTGAAGAAATGCGCGCCGAGGAACGAGCCCAGCAGGCGGAGGCGTCTATCTCAATGAGGGAACTTTTATGTTCCCCCACGCTACGCGCTCCCTTGCTCATCGGCGTTGTCATGCAGTTGTCCCAGCAACTTAGTGGCATCAATGCAGTAAGTGACCCTATGACTAGCTTCTTCAGGCTTATGGTAGTAAAAGCTTTGATATTTAAATGAAAGAGTTTTATACAATCTATGGATAAAATATAAACGTATAAGACTAAACGTTCCTACTTATTCAACACACAGTAAATAATTGAGTACTTACTTGGCTTTAGTGATGCTAAAAATATGATCTTGGGCATTTTATCAATTTTCCATCTCGGTAACATTAAATATAAATCTGAAATTATTGCGAGAAACCCATCTGCTTCATCGTATCCTCAGGTGTTCTACTACTCCACTTCGCTGTTCACTTCTTCGGGTCTTACGGATGAATCAGCAAAGTTCGCGACCATGGGTATCGGGGCCATCATGGTCGGCATGACCCTGGTCTCCTTGCCACTCATGGATCGCACTGGAAGACGGACGCTGCATCTCTATGGCCTCGGGGGAATGTTCATCTTCTCTATTTTCATCACCATTTCATTTCTAATAAAGGTGTGTCTTATAAAATTGTGGTTGGTTTGTCTGGTATGTTCGAAATTAGAAGGTAAAATAATAATGTTGAAAATTCTTTCAGTGAAGTTACAAAAATAAATTATATTGAATGAACTTCACACATCAAAAGTGTCTAGGGATCAAGTACATTTTTAACTATAAAAATTATCCAATTCATATTTACCAAATCTAGTCTTCCAGACTGTCTTCTTACTTTATTTCCTACGATTAGGTTAACAACTTATATATTTTGTAGAAAATTAAGAAAAATTGCAATTTTTGCAAATTTTGGGAAATTAACCTAAGTTACATAATCAGCCTATAATGTTCCCACTGCTGGGACACAGGCCTCATCGCTTCGAGAGGGAATGGGCTGTAAATCAACCACGCCACGTCTTTGAAATTTTGGTTCTAGGACATCATGATGTTTTCCTTCACCGTTTTGAGAGTGGTGATGATATTATTTACACAAAGTAAAGCGCCTGCCTGGGTTCGAACCCACGACCTACAACTCGTAAGTCAGGGACGTTACCACTGGGCCACCACTGCTCTCAACCTAAGTTAATGTCGTCAATTAAATGGCAAAAAGGGCAAAAATGAGGAATTTTTAAATATTTATTGTAAAGATAAAAAAAACCTTTCCACCATCTACACAATCACAGCGATTTGGCATATTTAAAATCAGTTTATCAAAATAACTTTGAGGAATGGCCGGGTTATTTCCAACAAGTCAAATTGTTGTGGGGTATGCACGGCATCCATACTCGGCAGAGCTCTTCTTTGAATCATAACCCATGCGTGCTCAATTGGGTTGAGGTCTGGTGATTGAGCAGGCCACGGTAGAACGTTGATGCGAGCATCGGCAAGAGTGCGTGTTACGACTCTAGCCGTGCATTAGTGGAAACGAATCATCCAACCGGCTTCGCAAAGGGATGATCTCGTCTGAAAAAATCCTCTCCGCAAAATATTGAGCATTGAGGTTGCCCCTGACCCAAATGAGATCGGTTCTTCCACCGATCCAAATACCGCCCCAAACCATTATTACTCCCCCTCTATATGAATGAACTTCCTGACAAAATTTCAAACGTCCTTGATGTCCAGAGATCCTCCAAACTCGAGTTCGTCTTGTAACCGGCCTAATAACGAAACGAGATTCATCGGAAAAGCAAACTTCTTCACAGTCTTCTTCCTCCCACTTTCTGTGTTCGCGAGCCCATCTCTTCTAGAGTCAAATGATGTCGTCGCTCTATATCGATGCAATTTTTTTCAGTTCCGATGCAGAAGTTGTAATGATTTTATAAACACGCTATTACACATTTTTATAGGAATCCTGATTGACAGTTGATTTTCTGTTTTTTTTATTCAAATAGCGAAATTCACTAAAAATGAATCAATAACGATCCAAAAATGTTAAAATAATAATCCTCAATTGCGGCGATAAACGTACTTGATCCCTAGACACTTTTGAGGTGTGTATTTAAATATTGTGTTGTGAATAATAAGAATTTAGACAAGAGAATAGTCGGAGATTTGCATAATAACTTACACATCGACCTCCGTAACATATACAGCAATATCTCTCTTAAAACAATAACTAATCAACGAAAACTACCACAAATAACTTTAAAAGTACAAACAATAATATTTTCCTAGAACTTGTGTTGACCATGTTTGGAGTTTATTTGTATATTTTAAAGTAAGTTGGGTCAGTGTTCCGGTTTGTTATACTGGCCCTGAATGTGTTCCTTGAGAGGCACCGCGGAATATTACCTCTTCCTTACAATGATATAAAGATTTTTTATGAAAAAAACCAGAAGGACTGTTATTATAATCGTTGTCCTGATCAAGGATTACATTTAAAAATGGCTTTGGCACGCTTTCTCATCGCTTTCTCCACCTACTATCTGTTACCGTTCTTGACTATCAATACTTCATTACTGATATTTTCTCTCATACCCCAATTGGTTGCTCGATCTTTTCCAAATCAACTTATTAAATTAATATTTACGAAATTAGATTTACTTTCATTGGTTTATTTAGATTTTTGGACGTCAGAGACGTGTTTTAGTTTATACTTTTTAGTGTATTTTCACTTGAAGATGATTTGTATCACACACCATAATTATGCCAAGTGATTATTTTAGAGCTGAGGCATAACGTCAATCGAAAGTTAGTGATTTAATTAATTATTATTTTACGGATATAAATAATAGAGTTTTGTCTTAAAATGAGGTTTATTAAGATTTATTTAATGTTTGAAGACATCGTTGATGAATTTTACGTCACTGCTCGCTTCAACTGTCTTCATTGGTTGATACGGCAGTAGAATAATAGCCCCGTCAGAAAGTAACGATACATAATCATTCTTTCGATGTGTCTTACAAATCATCACTTCGTGAATACAGGGTAGTTTTTGATACATATACGAATGTTTTTTCAAACTAATCATTATTAAATCTCTAAAATTATCAAAAATCATTTCATTGTATAATTTGTTTAGTCTAGTAACACTATGCATGCACCTCATCTTTAATCCCTGGTTTATTTCTCACACACAGTCATTTGCTTCATCGGGTGTATGTGTCACCAGTGGTCTTAAAAATTGTTATTGCCTTCAACAAATCATTGCCATCAACGTCTGTTGTTGACTTTGGTGTGTTCAGAATAACAGTTGTTAACAATCACTGAGACACATATACTCGTCGCTTCGCTAGCCCTCCCCCCTCTTCAACTTTCCTGTTTCCGAAACCGGACTCTCGGTAGGAAAGCATTGTAAATAATGGGAATAAATTCTCAAATATAAATGTTAGGAACATCACTCACATAGCACTAACACTATTTTTGTTGACCACTAAATTGTGGTAAAAGTTCACGGGGAGCTCAGCGCACGCGTTTTTAAATGAAGCGAAATTTATAATCACACAAACACTGCTCAAAAGCAGGATGGCACTTATCACCAGCATTCGCAGTACATACGATAGATGGACGACACTACGCTACCAGCACTCAACAACTGAGTCGGAACTCCTCGCATCGCGCGGAGCATGACGGACACACGGACAGACTAGTGTGTGATGTGCATTTATGTTTGTGGTTTATTTCATCATCCGGTCGGTGACGGGAAAGGACACCATTGCTATTCCCTGATAGGAGTTCTTCGGCTATGTGCAGGAAATGATCGACTGGATGAGCTACTTGTCGGTGGTGTCAACGCTGAGTTTTGTGGTGTTCTTCGCGGTGGGTCCCGGCTCCATCCCCTGGCTCATCACTGCCGAGCTGTTCTCGCAGGGTCCCCGCCCTAGCGCGATGGCTATTGCCGTATTAGTTAATTGGATGGCCAATTTCGTTGTCGGAATCGGCTTTCCTAGCATGAAGGTAGGTCTCTATGTGTGTTTGCCCAACAATGTGTGTAGGATTCCATTTGCCATCCGTTAATTAATATTGGTAGAGGCGCACTGATCTTCTAATTGCGGTCAGTCATTATTGATTCCAATCAAGTAATACTGAAATTGAGTGTGAGACCTGAGCCTCGGGCAAACAGATTACGTATTCCTTAAATTTTGTCAAGGATGACCATCAAATAATAATTATTTCGTATTCTATTTATGTTTCAGTACAATGCTAATTATGTTTATTTTGCAGGCACTACTGGAAAACTATACATTCCTGCCTTTTAGTGTATTCCTTGCAATTTTTTGGATATTTACGTATAAAAAAGTTCCTGAAACAAAAAATAAAACCTTCGAAGAGATTTTGGCACTGTTCCGGAATTCCAATGGGAGGTAAGAAACTGCGATTGTTTCTTTAATATATTTTGAATACTTACTGGCACTGAATGTGTCCTACCATTACATGACACATGATTCATGATTTTCCTTATAATCACGATACAGCACTAAACCAGACTGGTGCTGGTCATTCATGAGCACGCGTTGCACGTGATGTTTGTAAAGCATTGTGTACATATCACTGGAACGAACGATGTTACCCTGTCTCATACAGAGGGCTGTTGAAACATAGCTCCTACCCAATATGTACCGTGTTTCAGATCTAAATTCTATCAAACAATACAACCATGGTCATAACTACAATAATTACATGTATAGGTACATTGTGGCGGAAAATATTATTTTTATATCAATCATAAATATTAGAATTTTTTAATTTGCATCTAAACTTTTGTTACAAAGAGAGTTAAAATAAAACTCAAAATAAAATTAATTCACTTGTAATATTTAAATAATTTGTATTAGTGGAGGTTTATAAAGAAAGTTTTGTAAAAAATAAATAACAGAACTTACTAGTGGTGTGACTAGGGTAAAATATTAAAGCAGGATTAACTATATTAGACAACGTAACACACAGTAGATAATCGAATTCAGAAATGATATTTCAAAGTACATGAAACTAAAAACATAGTAAGCTACTATGAAACTCTGCAATACTTTGAACGGTGAAAAACTGAAACTCTTAGAAGTGTATAGTAGTGATGATCTTGAAAACATGGGGGTTATCACATAATCGGTCATTGGGGATGATTGGAGACTGTGTGCAGGGACAGTTTTCGCGACAGCCGCCTCTACGGGAGTATGATGAACTGCGTGAACGCCTTGGAACAGCAGCTGCCACCCCCACCACCCCCCGCCCCCGTTGACGAGAAACACGATTCACGTAAGTATCACGCTTTACGTCACCGAATTCACGTCACTATGGTACCTACAGTGTATTCCTTAGTTGTCTCATCTGTTAAACAAACACTGTACGAAGAGGTTTCGTATCAATCACACTTTATGATTGTCTTAATCTTTGTTGCGGTTTGAGTTACATAAAAATCAGATTCAAGTTAACCATTCTTAAAATTGAGATCTTAATAGAAACCATGTGTGTTTACCAAATCAGACAAATAAAGAAAAAATACACTTTACATTTTGCTTCACGGAGTTATAAATGGAGTGGCTGCAGAAAAGCTTAGTGGGCAACCAGATCGTTATCACTACTACTTTCAGGACACATATTCTCACAAGAAATGTTCGTAGTACCTACCGGTACCTCTCCATTTATTAACTTCTGTGTAAATACACATTTACATCATGATTGGCTACTCTACATTACATAACAACAGATTCTCCATTATTTTTCAAATGTTGACTCTTGCTTTTGTTTTGATGTTTTTGAAATCATAGGCATCAGTCATTTTATTCCACTTTTAACATTACTCAGTACACTTCATCTTAAAATATGCTTCTGTGGCACTATACAACTGTCCGTGTAGCATGATCTGTTGTGCTGTAAAAAGTAACTTTAACATGTGTGTGAATGTTAGCTCCGGTACCCACGAGGCCGTTTCACTGTTTGAACCAAGATCACAATTGATCTTCTGTTATCGCTAATTGTTTAGCTTCATCGTGAATATCGGAAACTGCCTTGTGGAACCCCACGCTCAGCTTTTATGCTTTTCCAGATTGCTGATAAGGTTTTGGACGTTATGATCTGGCTTTAATATGCAATACTTCCCTTATGCTCCCTATTTTATAAAATAAACAATGAACCTTTCTTCTGGAATTGTGCTACTAATTAGTAATTTAAAATGTTTCTATTTACCCTTCATAGGTTCAATTCTGTCTATCTTTAATTTTTCTAGACTTCTTGGTGTGGGCTAAGCTATGTTATTTGTCAGTTTAGATGTGTTATTTTATTAAATTTTATATAAAGGGCTTGTTTCAAATGACTTGGCGTTACTTAAAGGGGCGTCTGTGTACAAGATAACGTGTTTGATTAAAAATACCCGCTACCACATTAAAATCCCGGTAACTAAAGGTTGTTGGGTGAAGAGAAAAAACAAGAAAACGGTCTGAAATCGTCAACAGTAAACAGATGATGAATGATGTTCCCCGTTGGACTGACTAAGGACTTATCCTGTAGATGGGAAATTCCACATCGATACAAACCTTATAAAGTTTTGCCAGGTAATTTAAAGTAGCCCTGTATGTTTATATGAACTGAATAATATAACACATTTCTCTACGATAGGGAAGTGTTCATGTGGGGAGGACTCTTCGCAATGGAGCGCAGAAGTCCATGGCGATTTTAAAATCACCCTGAAAAGGGTCAATGCTGAAAGCAGATAAGAAATAGGTTAAATTATTTATAACTAGGATAATCAGGGTTATTAGTTTCACCGCTCGTACAGACTACCAACGCGTTGATGATGAATAGGAGCAAAACAGGTGAAATAATGAGATGGATGCTCTGACATGATCTATATCTGCGTAGAATTAGCTAACGAGATGATGCATACAACAAGTGTACTAATCCGATGTGACACCTATATTTGACCTTGGGCTGACTGGTTATATACAAAGTAGAATAACCGTGAGCGAACACACTTGTAGGGATGTTTCTTTCTGAGAGCTTCAAATATTTTAGCTTCTAGTTAGGAAAAAAAACCGAGCTAGAAACTATCGTGTAAACTACGACGTAGTCGAAGGTTCGGTTATGAGATACACTTTATATGTTATGGTACAGAACTGCCCGAATACCAAGCTTGCAACACTGAGAATTCTTAGACTGACTTAGGAACCCCTGTTTATTAGAGATGATGTATAGGGCCGATATGTGAGACAGGATGGTAGTGGCGATAACTGAGCTATGCATTTCAGTATCGGAGCAGTCTTCGGGTGGCGGGGAGGCGGGGCGGCCGCCGCCGCCGCTGCCTCCGCCGAGGTTCCCCGCCACAGGCAATGTCTGACAATGGGAGACCGCTGCGAGGGCGCCTCTAGTCGCCCCGATCAAGGCCGCCGCCAGCTTCTTGTTTCATGGGCTCAGACGTCAGGCCGGCGGCCGTGCCACCATTACTACCACACAACAAATGTTCTAAATCGATGTGATTAGGTATAAATCGAAACTAGGAAATAAGTCACGGCGTAAATTAAACATACATAGTTCTTTAGTCGTCATTTTATGACATAATTTATGAAAAAAAAATGCATAGGTACCCTGTAAAGTGCCATCGTTTCTTGTACCCATTTTAATTAGATCTTCTCATGATGAATTTTATTGAGTACTTCGGTCGGGTCTGGGGTTCGGTAATTACGGTCTACAGATTATAGCTTCTGATACCTATTTATAAATTTTCTGATAAGTACGTTTCGACGGTGTGGGAGATTCATTATAAAATAGTAGATTTTTATCGACTACTTAGGAGCAAGCCGGTTAGGGATCGAGAGAGGGGAACTCTTTTTGCTGGCTGTCTGTACGCACTGGTCTAAGCCAACTAATCCTATGTAGAAAAATACACTTAAAATGGGTACGATGACTGTACTTGTGCTGACGTTACACATGGCGTCACGAACATGTAAATACATGCTGTGACTTTATTGTATTGTTGATTTTTATTATATTTATCTAAATATATATTATTGCATTATTTTACAAACGTTTCTATTATTATCTTTTTACTCATAATGATTGTTCTATACAAATAATGATAAATGAAGTCATATCCAGATGACCGATATTATTAGTTATTATGACAGATTGTAATAAATAAATATTATGAAACAGTAACGTAAACAGTTTGCAATAGTTTGCATTCGGGAATTGATTACGATAAATGTGAGAAGTATATCTGTACGTTACATAGCAAAATATTATAACCTGATATACACTCTATTGTGTTGGTTTATAATTATGTTGAAATTCTTTTGTAGCATAATAAGAGATAATAAGAGAAATTATTATCTTTTTAATTGATGAATAAAATGAATAGCGTTATAGTAAGTTATACAATTTTGTGGAGACTTTAATAATGTAATGCTTTTAACTTATACGCCCCTAGAAAGAGAAAAATATTAATTACTTATTAGTTAGGTTTCAGTAGTTACTACAGGGTTATCGTCAATTTGTGCGTCCGTGCGTCCGTATACTGCTCAATTCAATATATTAAGACTAAGATGATCTCTAGCGTGTCGTGATTGGTGCAGTAAGCACGGCCTAATATTAAAAAAAAAATGTGTGTTGTACGTCGCTGACGATGACTGCTACCATTTAACGCAATAATTGGCTCAAATGATTTGTCATCTTGTGTATGTGTGGTCTCGAGTGTGTCGCGTCAGGTCGCGACTAACGCAACTCGCAGTCGAGGGATATTACTCGTAAATAAATCGATAGACTTCAGGGTGTCTTACACAGACGCGACGCAGTGAGACAGAAACGCGATCGATGCGTTCCCAAGTCGCAACCGTGTAACACACCCCGCGGTCGTCTTAATTCTAAATTAACTATAAGACTAAAATATTTTCCAAATAAAATAATAATAAATAAAAATTATAATTGTACAATTTGCAACAATAATGTCATTTTTAATTTATAAGCAATAAGTAGAGGAGAATGTAATTTTTAATTGGTGTAGCATTCGACATTTTTGTATTGTAATAAGTCACAGTAGATTTTTTGTAAGTTATATTTTTATGAATACATGTTATTATTATGTTAGTGGGGTGGCACTCGATGAGATCGGTGCGCCCGAGTGCCGGGTGGGAGGGACGGCTCGGAATTATTATCGCTAGATCTCATAGCGGATGCTATTGGCGATAGCAATAGAGACTGTGTCTCTAAATCAAATAGTATAAAATAAATTAGACTAAAGCAACGTTTATTGGTTGTTCCGATATTTCGGTGTTATTATAGTTTTACGGTCGAAAGCCCGAAGATTGTTCGAATTCGAAGTCCGCGCAAAATTAGCACAAGTTTGTTCTAAAGAACGCACAATCTAGGTTTCCGTTTACATACGCATATTATAAAAATAACGAGCGTACTGATTTGTAATAATTTTTTGTAATTTACAATTTTAATTTAGGTTACATTTGGTAAATGTAACATCGCCACAATGCCGTGTCACATTAGACTGAGAAGTACATTAAAGGGACGTAAATTTAATTTATGGTTGAAATAATAAAGTCAATAAATAATAAACAATTCAATAATTATTCGTAAATGTAACATTACCGTCGAATAAATAAAGTTAATGTAACATTGCTACCGATCAGTGCGCATCACACTACTTTAGTTACATTTCTGAAGGCTGTGATCTCTGTGAATGTGCACACAATAATGCCCCTATCATTAGGTAAGTTTACACCGTCGAGCCATCGAGGCGTGTGAGCATTGAATATGTTTCCGTTTATCTTCGGGCAAGCGATAGCGAGTAAATTGTAAATAAATTTAATGTAAGTACAAATCTGTACAAGATTCAGTCGAGCCAATGCGACGGTTAAGAAGTTTACCATTTTGAATAATCCTGTGTTACATTTTCTAATAAAATATTGTGTTGAATTTTTAATAATATGCAGCGTTGTGATACCTTGTTGAGTTACACATTGTTGAACATTAAATATTAAACTATCAATTATTGTGTTATCGACATTCACTGAATTATCGTTGTAAGATATAAATAGTTATAGTCAAATTATATTATAGCTGAAATGTTAGGTTTGAAATATTCAAGCTTTTAATTGTTTGTATCATATTGCGAGGAGTTAGGTAAATATTTCGAAGTGGTAAGCATTGGATCGATTGAACTTAAGAGCCCATTACGATTGTAACCAATCAATATTTTAGAATTATGCTACCAAGATGGAGAAAGGCTTTATCTTGACGCAGCGTGACGGCGAGACCATCGCGAGTACACGTGAGCTACGGTCATACAAATTGACGATTTAACATTTTGATATTGGATGCCATTCCTAATTGTCAAGCGCACCATATTGTGTTCGTATAACCAAACATTAATCAAACCATTTGTATGAAAGCTCACGCGAGCTCGCGTTTTCATGTAACTACGTCAGATAACCTCAGATACACCATCAAACCTTGGTTCAAAAACTTATTTCATAAAAGTTACAAAGAAACTGATCCAGTTAGGATCGACATTACAATACGATGAGATAAAGACTGTAATATGGCTGTAATTTTCCTGCAAATTGAACTGAAGCGTTTCGATGTATTAGATTTTAAAATCTCCCAAAGTTCCCAGCGTCCTAAGTAGGTACGAATGGTTCATACATTTTCGAGTCTGTAACATATTTTATGAGATAAGTTTCGTCGGAACTACTATACGAACAATAAAGGACTATAATTGTATGCAGTTTTGACGATTTCGCCCTTTTTTGTACTATGTAAAGGGAGAATCAGCAACATGATACTGAAACGAGTAAAAAAGGGATAATATGATAGATTTTGGAATTGATTTTTTACAGTTGGTTATATTATATATTATATCATCTACACAAGATATTATTAAGGGTCGATAGTATTGGATTGCCTTGATGAATTCGCAAATGTTTAAGAAAAGTCGTGTTGCTAATTTTTTCGAGTGAAAAGTGTGTTATTTTACTGCAGATATTTTAAATTCATGCAGACTATATTAGGCAGTTTATTGAAGCTGTCCAACAAATAAGGTGAGATTGCGTTCGTATTATTCCTACTAGAGTGAGTTTAATACAGACGACCATTGTTTAGAACAAAATTGACATACTAAACAATTTTTTTTCTGTATGTTTCTGCAGTAAAATGACGAACGCTCATACATACAGATGTTGTCAGCATTGGTTGTAATGTGATGGGCTCTCGACCACGTTGATGCGTGTATGTAGGGTAGGGTGGTGTTGTCTCTTGGCGACGATCGGCGTACGGACGTACAGATCGACAAACGCTAGTATATGCCCTGTTACTTTCTAAAAAGCACTCTCCGCAAATTATGCCACTATTAAATATCTGATGCGTTTGAGTTTCAATAAACGGAGGATACTCCGTACTTGTACAAAATAAACTTGTAAAATTTTATTGGAACTACTTGTTATAAAAACGTAAAAATATACAAAAAAAAAATATTTCTGTGGTTTTCTTTTGAATGTTACCTTTGAGGCCCGCATTCGTGGTTATTGTCAAAATAACATTGTTTACAGCAACATAAACCGACATATCGCGCCACTACCACTTCTGTCAGCCATGAATACGAGGCTTCTGACCATCTACACAGTACTACACACTTCATTATATATATATATTTTTTATAATATTTTAATGGCGTGGTTGCTGGGACCTTTTACCCAAGTTTAAATATTGATGAAATGAAATATTCAATGCATGGTGATGATATCCCCGCCCACTCCCCTTGAGTTTCAGTAAAGATGTGGCACTTTACTGAGACCTCTCGTGGACTTCTTGAGAGAACTTGAAGTGATGTTGCACTGTTTTGTTTCATTTGCCCACACTAATGCATGTTCACGAACACTTAATGGTTAATAATCCACCATTATTACACATTAATATTCGGCTAAACACAAATTTTAGAAAATAAAACAATATTGCTAAACATGTCACTTCACTTTCCCGCCAAGAAGCCACACTTCATTATATTGTAGGACAGCAACCTAATAAGCTAGATGGAGTCGACATTTCCTATCTGACTACTCCTGAGAAAAAATGCCGAAACAAACTCAGGGGTCAATTACGAGGTCGACTATGCATTGTATTGATCTTGTATATGTCACCGTATGATTGTGTACATACGGTGTACACAATCATACGGTGACATATACAAGATCAATACAATGCATAGTCGATATGCATTGTATTGATCTTGTATATGTCATCGTATGATTGTGTACATCGTTAGTTTATGATCTACCTGGCGAGATTATAAACTATCGAAAAATGGGAACTGCAACAAACCATTTACAATTTAACGCATTATTTTTCAATAGTTTATAATTACCTATCCATGGCAAACCGACAAATTGTGAACTTGCATGCGACCAACGCACCTTGCGCTAATACTAAATAGCCAAGCAACTGCGAGCAACTTGGAAGAAGCACTAGCCGGCCGCTGCCGCGGCATCGCTCGCTTCGCTCGCTCGGTTCGCATTTAACCTAACCCATTTGGTCGGGGTGCCCTGGCTTAGTTACTGCGACCATTTCGACTACCGCCAAGACCAAATAAGGGACGGTTCACAATTTTACGGATTTTAAAATCGGACAGATTATGAACCCTGTTCAGGCAGTAGTAGGCAAGTAGTGTAGGTTCAAATGTACAAATTACTAAGTTACAGAAACAAAAAGAATGTACTCAAGCTAAGGAAACAAATAACTTGTATGGTGAATTATTTAAAACAAATTGCAACGCTCATAAGAATAGACCTTACGGAATATTCTATATTGAAACATAATAATAGTAGTTATAAAGTTTGTCAAAATAAAATAAAAAAATATGCAAAACTAAATAGAATCATAAATAGATGCAATAAATTTAAGAAACAGCAAAAATACAGTTCCAATATTATTAAACTGAGAAAAAAAACGTGTTTTTCTAATAAATAAATTAAAAAACTATCAAATTAAATTAGAAGACAGTACAAACATTTACCAAATTGACACTCAAAAATTACAGTCTGAAATGAATGTACTTGAAGAGTCACTAACTCACTACATTTACTTCATATTAAGTATGTGAGCTCACAAAAACAAATAAAGAAACACATCCTTGCTGCAAACGAGTTAGTGGAAAAGTGTAATGATGAGGCAGACAGAGTGGACCCGCTGACTCTCAGCACCACGCAATGTTCTTGTCAAAGGGAACCTATCCAGGAGGCTATCCAACCTGAGGCAACGGAGCATCCGTTCCAGACTGGAGAAGCCCGGGACTGTATCCCCGATCAAGATATACCACATATTGTACAAGGTTCACCTCAAGTAGCTCAGACAGAGAATTGTTCTCTCCCTTGTACTAGTAAAGTTTGTTATTGTTCCTTTATGTTTTCTGATAGTTTTATGGAGAGGATTAGGTAAATTATTAAGTATCAACCTGAGTCATTCTGCTGTTAATTATTGTATGCCTGGGAAATCCTATGAAGAGATAATGGCATCAGTAACTAGAAAGGAATATGATTCGAATGCCACTATTTCCATTTTTGTAGGTTCAGTAGGGTGGTTCTAATGTAAAAAAGATGACATCACTGACAATGTCACTAAAATCATGAAGATAAATTGTCAGAAAATAATATTGTGTGCTTTTCCATACTTTCAGCACTTGTCAAGTAGTTAAAATCATAATATACATATATACAAAATAACCATATGCAGTCATTAGTTACTCACTACAGTGACAAGCTTATATTTTTGGACACCAACACTTTTATTGAGAAATTAAAATCGACTATGGATACTGCGTATCTGCCTATTAGTTTTAGACGTCAAATAGTATGGCTATTAGTTTTTATTATAAACTCAGACATAAGTAGTAAGAGACATGACATGATGAGACTCAGACATGAGTAGTGGAAGTCTGCTATAATTAGCACCAAACAAATTAATAATGATACTAATATTAGTGTAGCTAGCTTTAGAAATTTAAACTAGTCAGTAAGACAACAGAAGGTACCAGTAACAGTGTTCAAAATCAAAATCAAAAGTCATTTATTCAAACTAGGCTGAGAATCAGCACTTTTCGAGCGTCAAAAATTACATAAGACAGTCCCCCAAAAACGCCCACCCTTCACCACTTCCTAGTGCTTTAGCTGGGAAGAAGAAGTGGCGCAACAAACTCCCCAGCAGCACAGCTGTCTGTTCAGATAAAAAACTTGAATCTATACAATAAAATGTAAAAAAAATTGCATTACGCAACACAACATTAAATTAAATTATTTGCCTTATGTTAGCTAGCACACGCCACTATACCAAAAAAACATAAAAATCGTCGAAAACTATACTCAAGCAGAAATAACGTAAGCAGAACGTACCTAAATAAAAGCCTCCAGGCATAATGGACGTGCGCACTTACATAAAAATGATAAACTAGCACCATCGTAGTAAAATAAAAAACAGTTAATCATTAATAACAATAATAAAACCATGGTCAGCAAGACGACCAGTTATTATGTTATTAATCTCACCATCAACAAGGTATCTTCTAGCACTCAATTAGTTAATTGTAAAAAAGGGGCTAAGCAGAATTCCTTGAAATTTTCAAGTTTCATCAAAATATTCAAGGTTTTTCTTCCAAACAATTGGAAATTGAATTGTTGATAGTGAATGTTTGATATTATTTGTATAACTGAACACTGGTTGAAAGATTATGAGATGATAATTAATTATGAGAACTACCAGTGTGGGCAGTTGTTTTAACCGAAAATCAATGCTGCGTGGAGGTTCACTAATATTAATTAAAAATTGCATAAAATCTAAGACTCGTAAAGACATAGTGGAACTATCGGTTGAACATAGCATTTAATTGACCTGTGTTGAGCTAGATAAGCATTTTATAGTGTGCGCATACATACCCCCAAATTATCAAAACGAGTCTATATTTGAGTCAGTAATGGAAGATGTTCTAGCAAAACTTGCAACTGGTTATAAATCAGTAATTATTTGTGGTGACTTTAATGTTAATATTTTGGAAATAATTGAAAATAGCAGTAGATTATTAAGCCTCTTCAAATCGTTAAATCTGTCAAATGTGTTTTTGGAACCAACGCGCTTCGGCTACTGCAACATGTATTGATTATGTTTTTTGTGGCTGCCACTATTTAGATAAAGCCATTGTTAATTTATCTCCCTTCTGATCATAGCGGTCAAACCGTTACTTTTGAGTCCAACACGTCATTACAACACGTGCAGATACAAACTAGACCAATAACATTGGGTAATTTTAAATAAACTGAATAGCACTTTAATTAGCAAGTTAAGTGCTCAGGGCCTAAATATGAACAATGGCAATATTTTGTATGGAGAATTCTTTTCATTAGTGCAAACAGAGTTCAATAAATATTTTAAGATAACTAAAACTGTTTGCCCCAAGTTTTTATTCAGTGACTGGGCAACTAAAGGTTAACAGGAAGAGTAGGGAAAGATTATTTGAGCTGTTTGGCGTTATGCCGTATATAAACACGGATACTTTTAATAAGTATGTTGCTACTTATTCTAAAACTTTTAAAAATGTCTGCAAAGCGGCTAAAGCTTCATACATTAGCAATAAGGTTAAATACAAATTCTAATTCAATTTTTTTATAAACTCAATAACTTATAAATATCTACAATAACTAAACACTAATTGGCTACATGAACATGCGCACGCACATGTCTGCCAGCCCAGAGCCTGTTAAATCAGAAGACAATAAAATAGAGACAGTTTGGAAAATTATTAACAATGAAACGAACAGGAACAAAAGACATAATCTTCCAGTCATTAAATAAATAAATAAATAATACTGATTACACACTGGGAACTTCCCGCGGCCTCGTTAGCGATAACATCAATGTTGCTCAGGAATTTGCAACTTTCTTTACATATATTCCAATTAAAACTACAGAAGCTTTAAATTCCTGGCCCTCACTTGCTATGGATCTATTAAGAGCGAATATCAGCTTGCCCTGTGGAATTTAAACTCAAAACATATAAACCCTGTGGTCGTTGTAAAGACTTTTAAGCAACTTAAGATTCAAATTACCGAAGATCTATGGGGCATGTCTACTAAGGTTTGTCAATCCATTATTGAGACAACTGCACCCTATCTAGCTTTTATATTTAATTTGTGTGTAGATCAAGGGATATTCCCAGATTTAATGAAGTATAGTAAAGTTATTCCACTTTTCAAATCCGGTGACAGCAAAGACACTAATAATTATAGACCTGTATCGGTTTTGCCAGTTTTCAGCAAGGTGTTTGAAAAAGTAATGTTGAATCAAATGCTCAATCATTTTAATCGTAATAAAATCCTACACGATCAACTGTATGGTTTCTCCAAAGGACGTTGTACACACGGCTACACATCAAGCTATACACATCCAGTATATGCTGATCTCTGATTGTACGGAAATCCTACACAATGCGAGATCAGCTTATACTGGATGTGTATAGCTTGATGTGTAGCCGTGTGTATAACTGACGCTGGTGTCACATTATTGAAACACATTTTTAACGCATAGGAAGAGGCACAAGATGCAATAGGTATCTTTTGTGACCTATCCAAGGCATTTGATTGAGTGGATCACGTAACTCTGCTCATGAAACTTAAGCATTACGGACTGGGTAAACTTGTGCTTAACTTAGTAATTGAATAATATTTGAATAATAGACGGCAGCAAGTTCAATTAAACGGTGTGAATTCATTGGGTTTAATAGTCAAAATGGGTGTACCACAGGGCTGAATATAGGGTCCGTTCCTATTTTTAGTATATATAAATGATTTACCTCATTTACTGGAAAACCGACCATAAATGGTGTTATTTTCTGATGACTTATCACTAATTTTTAAAGTAAATAGGCCTGCAGAGGAGCTTGACGACGTAAATAACGCTATGCTTAAGGTCCATAATTGGTTCACTGTAAATAATTTGGTATTAAATGAGAAGAAAACTAAATGCATAAGATTCGTGTTACCGAATGTTAGAAGTAGCGAATGTCACGTTGTATTGAACAAAGAGATACTAGAATTCGTCGAAAATACAGTTTTCCTGGGAATCACGCTTGACTCAAAGCTGCAGCAGAGTGCTCACTTAACATCACTTGCAGGGCAGCTAAGTTCAGCTGCCTACGCTGTTTGGAAAATCCGCCAATTAACAGACGTGGATACAGCGAGACTGGTCTATTTTAGTTACTTTCATAGCATTATGTCTTACGGTATTTTGCTGTGAAGACGGGCTGCAGATATTGTTTCTATCTTTATTCTGCAAAAGAGGGCTATCAGAGCCATCTACAACCTCAGCAGGCACGATTCTCTAAGGGAACTACTAAAAAAAAATGACATCATGACGCCTTGCCAATATATTATATATATGAAAATATTATGTATGTTAGAAAAACCTACATCTTTTCAGTAAGATTAGTGACAAGCATAATTTTAACACTAGAAATAGGAACAAATTAGATCAACCACGTTTCAGATTGTCAAAAGTACACAATTCTTTTATGGGGTACTGTATTAAATGTTATAATAAAATACCAATAAATATTCTTCAACTAAATGAGAAGAAATTTAAAACATGCATTAAACGCACACTATGTAGACAAGCATATTATAAGTTGGATGATTATATATAAAGATGCTTGGCTTAATGCTGGTCCTGCTCCACAACCACTTGGGCTCACTTGTTAGAATTATAATATTTAGAAGTGATGCTTCCCCCGTTTTTTGTTTTTTTTTGTTTTGACATTTTAATCTTATCGTTTATTTTTATGTACTTAATCAAGTTTTAGTTGTTGAATACTTCAATAGGTAACAACGATTTTCCTTATTAACGATTTTACTTTTTTTTATTTTTATTAATCATTGAAATACATTGCAAGCTATAGTTTTGTTTAGTTTAAAAGCATTTTTCAATTTTGTAAATGTGAGTACCATGGAGCCGTTTATTATGTTATGATGTATGTTGACTTAAAAAGACTGGCAGTTGAGAGTATGTCATGCTCACTTAAATGTCTCGCTGATGGTGGCGCGTGTGTTGGATCATTCTGTTCGCTACAAAGTGGTTAACTTGGATGGTGCTGATCTACGCATCATGTTCGTGAACAGGCGCCGTCAGTTGAGACTGGTCATCTCTTAACTGCCAGGGCTTATTTTGTAATCTTTTAATCTTATATTTTGAATTGTTTTTTACATAGAGAAGCGACAAGAATACGGTACCCAGGATTTTGTAATATCTTTATTTAAAAGAGTGTCCTTGGAGTTTCTTGCCTGTTCTTCTCCGTAGAGATCTACGTTTTGGAATGGGCAAATAGCTTCTACTTTCTGACTTACTGACTCTTTTACAGTTCTAAAGTGCCTGTAAATGGTTTAATTGAAATAAATGCTTTGAGTTTTGAGTTTTTTGAGTTCATTCACAATTTCACGATTTGACATTGATAGATTATAACTTATCGAAAATGATTACATTATATTGTAACAGTTCACAATTTTTCGATAATTTATAATCTCGCTAGATAGATTATATACTAGCGGTGCTCACAATCTTACGGTGATATTTACAAACAGACCAGTGGGGAAATTGTTCAATACAAATGAAATGACATTTTGACAGTTCAGCCACGTTCATTGCGGTTTAAACGTCGTCGAACAGAAGAATTTTTCAAACCTGTAAAGCAATAGATTAGAAATTTCCTTCAATATCCTCCGGATTGCGGCCGAAAGTGTATTGCGCAATTGGTTTGCTGGCCCAACAAAAATGGCGTTTACGAAGGTTCACACATTCCAACATAAACAAGTTTCTACTTAAACTTTCTTGCATCAAACCGAATAAGTTGAAAGCACAGAGCAATAGACCGAACTGAATGTGGATTTTTATTTAAACACAATAAAGACGATTACTGAATCAGTACCTTTATTTTTAATATACCTAACTTAATATATCTAGATCACAATTTTTGTATGCATAGCTAAATCATAAAATCTAGTCCAATTTTCTGAACGATAGGAAACTCTCATTAAAATATCAAAAGATCTTAAAAGCATAACTCAAATGACTAACCACCTCAAACGGGACTAAGGTGGACAAGTTTACCGCACACCGAACGAGCTGTTAGCCCGTAGAACACAGGATTGGTGCCCTGAAACTGAAGTCCACGAAGGAGATGGCGTGACGAATTGAATGTAGTTAAGTAGGTCTTCCTTGTGAGTTGGTAAGAAACAGCGCATGCAGAACCTGGAAAGAATAGAGAAGGCCTGTACCCAGCAGTGGTACTAAAGAGGCTAATTATAATA
Source organism: Tiliacea citrago (assembly GCA_963921375.1). NCBI lineage: Eukaryota > Metazoa > Arthropoda > Insecta > Lepidoptera > Noctuidae > Tiliacea > Tiliacea citrago. Next base: position 29,072,174 of record OY992780.1, read on the forward strand.
ATTCTGGTATTGAATTAAAGAGCATTAAAAAAAGCAGCTCCAACAAAAGTAAGTTACCCTAAAAAAAAAAATCCCTTACTTATTCCCATTATACTGCCAAAAAGCTCAAGTTCATAACGTAAGAGGCACTGTGGCTCACCGACCTAGTAACACCTTATTGGATAAGAAAAACTGTCCTAAAATATTATTATACTATTTTAAGTAAGTACTTGAGCCCGTTCAAAAGTCTTCGCTAGAACAAGCTGGTATGCCCGACTCATCGAACGATAATCCGAAATTGTGTCACAGACACGCGTTGCTCAGTGCTAAGAACGGACACAGATTCGGTTTGGCACTATACAAAATCGTTTTATAGGTATGCATACGAGTACAAGCCTAATCCCACTTAAAACCCCCGATATGTAAAACAACAAAAAAGTTGAAAACTCTTTTATGCACTCGAGATGCACGCGGCCAATGTTATGCAGGCAGAAGTTGTATCGAACATGAAACTTCATAAACTTAACGACACGTGCATCGAGCCGAGGTCACCCGAACCAGAATGAAATGCACGTAGCGTTATGAAGGAGCCAGCATGCGACCTCGTGGCTGCGCGTAATTCTGCGCCGCTGCATCTATCATACTCTCGCTCGTTTTGTAGCTCGCTATTTCGTCTGGTGGGTGGAGCCGACTGTTATATAAACTTTATACATAATAAACGGTCACGCCTGAAAACCCTGAAAGAGAATCAAGGCTGAGCAAGCCGTTAAGTGATCGTCCACCGCCATCTATGAATTAGAGTAGCAAACAAAAAGTTTGTCAAATTTTGTAACATTCTGCAGAAGAGTTAAATTCATGCTGTGGAAGCAATATTGCTATTTAATATAAGTCTTTATCTAAAGGTGCCAGGACGTTTACACTTTAAATCCATTTCAGTACCTATTCCTTCCAATATTGTTGTTGTTGCTACTCGATACTAGAGGACACTGTATTGAATTTTATTTATATTCATATAATAATAAGTATTACGTCTACAATTTTTTTTTTTTAAATTATCATATAACTTCTCCCGCTCTGGGTGGAGCGGGAGGGAGTGTCAGACTTTTACCGACTAAAACACACCCGTGTTCCTTCAGATGCCTGTGTGCCAGGGCCACGATATCACTTTCCGATAGGCTCGTAACCCTGGCAGAATGTCTACAATGAGTTTACTGTCCATCTCATTTCATCAGCTACACGATACTAGATGGCGTTAAATGATAATCATGACAATCAAGGGAAATAGTTTATCTAGCTCGGTAAATAGACATTTACGGTAGTTTAGTACTTATTCGGTCCCAACATTTGGTAGATACAGGTTGATCTAGATAAGTAGGTACGTGGTGGGCTGGCACCAGCCGGGGGTCGCGGAAGTCACACTTGATCTTATGATCCCCGGTGCAACACCGTGGTTTTTTTGTCAGTAAGAATCTTACAGACCCCTCCTCCCACCCCAGGGCGGAGGACATCCATGAGGAATTTCCACCCCGAGAAAAAAAAAAAAAAAAGGTAAGTAGGTACGTGAAGAGCTTAAAATTTTCTAGTCCGTTTAACAGTTGTTATTTTCGATGCAGACAAGTAGGTACCTACCTAGCTGCTAAGTAATTTTATTACTAATTCATACAATAATTGCTCGTGCTTGGCAGGTTTGGAGGCACAGCGGTACAGAGTTATAATCATTAGAATCAGCATTACAACTCTCTAAGTTCATAAAATCCTACTGAATGATTATTTCAGAAATAGTAATTCAATAGGATTTTATGAAGAGAGTTAGTTGTATTGCCGATTCTATTGATTATAATTCTGTAAAGCCATATTTGTTACGGCCTCGAATCATATTTAGATCAACATACAACCTGTTACTGACCCTGCGCACCCCCCATAACCAGAAATCGTACTCAAATAATTCACAAGGTAAATAATGGCATAATTCAACCAACTTTTGCTAGCCAAAGGATCAGCCAAATGGACAATGTAACGGCCAGGCAATCTGCTAGCTTTATTAGCTCCCTAGGGCTCAAACTGACACTGCAGCAAGCCACAAAGCCCGACAATTCTAAGCTCATTTTGTGACACTGGACGAAGCTGCTAGAACACAGTTCCCCAGACTATAGAGCGAGGAATGCAGTTAACAATCGGAAATAAACATAGTAAAAAAAATAAGATTAGTTTAAGTCCAATTCTATTAAAATATTCTCGCTTTGGGAGTTTGGGAAGTCGGTTGTTTAAGGGTTTGTGTACCTACGAAACTGTTTGGTTTCACCAGGGACACATTGAGAGACGGCCGGACAACAGTAACTATTAATAAAGTCATAATAAAATTAATCATCTCATGTCATAAACCTGTAGTGTATATGTGATGATGTAAGTAAGTAGGTAGGTACATTTGAATATTTACGAGTCAGCGAAGACACTTCAAAACTTTTAAGTGAAAATACTATAATAATATTATTATTTTATATCTGTTGCTTTAATTAATTATCATTTATTCTATGAAAAACCCAAAAGGTCGTTTTGAAAGGTATAATGCTAAGTACACACGCAGTGACTTTAGTCTTTATATTTGCCGCTAGCAATTTCAAAATCTGCGTGTGTCCCTAGCATAACTTGCCAAGTTCAACTTTAAACCCACAATCTTGTGCTCTTAAGAGGAGGAGTCCTGTTTCGCAGAAGGATTTCTGCGAAACAGTCGTGTCGCAGAAGGAGGCTGCGGAAAGGGAGCGGGAGATCTCGTCCGCTCACCCGGCCCGCAGCAGGCGCACTGGGCGTCGGCAGAGGGCAGACAATGCCCTCTTCCGGCCCCCCTAAATGGGTCCAGGGACGGTGGACTCGGGGACGTCCGCCGCCCCCTATCACACTGGACCCGAGGTGGCGGCGCGTAGTGTTCCACGCGCGCCCCTTTCAGACGTCGCGGGGGGGGGGTCTAACACCTCACCCCCCCCCGCAGACTTGAGGTGGCCCGCAGAGGCGGGCCGGCACTAGCCGGGGATCACGGAAGTAATACTAGCTCCCAAGATCCCCGGTGCAAGTGTGGGAAGGGAACACCGGGGTGGTTTTTAGTCAGTAAGAGTCTGACAGACCCCAGCGGAGGACATCCATGAGGATTTTCCACCCTGGCAACAAAAAAAAAAAAAGTTCCTTAACCTCCGGGCTATTACGACATAAATAAACACTGTGTAACACTGAGTAATGTTTATTATAATTTATATGTCATATACCATTTGGAAACACACACACTAAATATAAGTAAAAAACGGTTTATAATTTATATATTCGTTTATATTTTTGTCACGTGGATACTGCGACACCTAACGTCTAACCGAAAGCGATCGTCCAGGAAGTACGCGATTATCGTGCTCTTTTATCTGAGTTTGACGTACTCGCGCGATTAATCAGGTCGCGTTTGTATGTCATTATTCATAATGATAGTGTAGATAGCGTACGCCACGAGAACTTTCGGTTAGGACACGCGATACTTGTTAGTTAATTGAAGAGCATAGTGATTTTGATACGAATGTGCAGGACTTGAAGACAAACAATTCTCCTCGACCGTCTCAGGATGTAGTAAGAACGTCCTGGAAATAAATAGTGTAGGTATGATTAGAAAAAAAAAAAAGTACACTCTTAACTAAACTAGGAATGCCACTAACTAGTACAAAAGTACGCAAGTAGCTGTTATCAATCATCCTGCCCTGGTTGCGAGTTTGTCCGAACTGAAGGAACACGGGTGGGTTTTAGTCAGTAAAAGTCTGACACGCCCTCCCGCTCCGCCTAGAGCGGGAGAAGTTATTTGATAATTACCCACCCAAAAAAAATAAAAAAATGTTATCAATTATAAGCTGTTATGGCACAAGTGCACTGGCTATACTTGCATACTTTTGTGCAAGTAAGGCACCAGTCCCAATGCCGACAATTAGCGAGAAGCGAGTAGAGCCAGCAAATATCGTGCCATCTCTTTCCTTCCCATTTGAACATTGAGTTTCTTGGCCCTGCCACCCACCCAGTGAGATAACCTCACTGGGTGGGTGAATTTAGGCTACTTATGTATTTTTTTTTTGTATTACCTAATTTTGTTTACTTAGTTTGTTTTTGTTTGTTTTGGTTTTGTTTTAATTTAGTGTATAGGTTCTATTCAGTGCAACTTTATAATATAGTCTTTTATTTCTTTATATTTTTTTTTGTTAGTTACAACAATGTTTTGTGTGCGTGCAGAGATTAGTTTTAAGTGATTGTTACACTTTATTCTGATTTGTAGCTTCTTTTTCAATTGCATAACCCAGTGTATATAATTGTTGATGAACCAGTTAAATAAATAAAATCTCATCATCATCATGCTCCTGCGGGTTTGCCAATTTATTTGGGATCGGCGCAACTTGTCCCTTTCTTCCATACTATCGTGACATCTATCTACTACAAATAAATAAAATTCAAACAAGTGTCTGTTTCTAATGTAAAAATAACAGCTTTTTACTATGCTTATGAAAGTATAATTATTACGGTACTTCTTGCAAAAGCTTTTTTTTTAACTTTTGTTTGTCTCTCTGTTTGTTCCGACTAATCTTCCAAACGGCTGAACTCATTTTGACGGGACTTTTACTGGCATATAGCTGATGATATAAGGAGGAAATTAGGCAATTTTTATTTTAGAAAAAGTCACGCGGGCGAAGCTGCGGGCAGCAGCTAGTAGTACCTATAGTAAAAAAAAACCGGCCAAGTGCGTGTCGGACCACGCACAATGAAGGGTTCCGGAGTTGGAATGAATTTATCCCAAAAACAAACTTATCATTGTAGTTGAAAAACATGTTCTCCCATACATCGATATACGTCACGGTCAATTCTCCAACTGTACAATTAAGTTGGTCGACTATTACTCGTTTACTTGTAAGGCCTACTTAGCTGTGATAGTTTTCCTTTCAATTTCGTTATATATACTACTGCCATGATTTTTTTCACATATCCTCAATCAACCTTTTAGCTGGCATAGGGATGGGGAAGATACTTGACTAACAAAATTTAGCACTTTAAAGCTTAATATTACGCAAACGGATGCCTGCATCGAAAAATGCTTTTACAAAGTTATAATATTTTTGTACGACCTATCCAACGATACCCCACACCATGGGACAGACGAGAAAAAAAATATCATCCCCACTTTACGAATAAGGGAGATACCCTAAAAAAAATGTTTTACAAGATTTTATTTTACGTCTTTGTCGGCGTAACTAATGTGCATCCATGCCAAATTACAGCTTTCTAGTACTACTAAGAGTCTCTGAGCTGAGCCGTGAGCAGACGGACGGACGGACAGACAGACAGACCGACGGACATGGTGAAACTATAAGGGTTCCTTGTTGACTACGTCCTTGGTGTGAATGAAGGATTCCGTAGTTGGTATGAATTTATCCCAAAAACAAACTTACATTTGCAGTTGGAGAATTTAAACTACAATAGTTTAAATTCAAATGCAAGTTGGTCTATTACTCGTTATCTTGTAAATCCTACTTAGCTATGATAGTTTATCTTGCTAGCTAATCATTAGCTTCCTAGCTTATTTTCTTGCTAGCTTATAGTTGCACGTAAATTGTCAAGAATCGTTAAATGTTTCTCTCCTTTCTTTAAATTTCTTCCAAACAGACGTTTAAAAATGAATTCTGGCCATAACCATAGAATAATGACAAGCAATAAAAGTGATAATTTTTTCTTTGCACTAATTATACATGCGTAAACTTACTTAGACTACGCCAAAACCTTGCCAAGTTACGTGCGGGTTATACCAGCTTAGCTATTGCCGTGAATTGTTACATATATCCAAAAACAATCATAAAACTGGCAGGGCATGACGACACTTTAACAAAAAGTAGCATTTTAAAGCTTAAGTATAACCAATTAACCATGCCAAAACACAGCTTTCTAGTACTGAGAGTCTCTGAGCGACTCTAAGAGATTAGGGCTCCTAGTTGACTACGGAACCCTAAAAATGCTGTTCGTTGGTAAGCACATCTCTTCAAAACTACATGTTCGTAATAGCCCGAATCAGGGCGTCTACTCCGAAGCGATAATACGAAGTATTGGCCGAGTGTTCGGCCATTTCTTGACTTCCTAAGTTTCTTTCTTTGACTTTGAGTCCTTACCCGACTTCAAGTCACATTTTTGACATTTTTCTAAAATCTCTTTGACTTTTGTTTTTTTATTTCGCTGTATTCCGCCATAGTCAGGCGTAGTTAGGAAACGGCCTAACATTCGACCGATACTTCGGATTTATCTTCGCAGTAGACCCCCTGGTTCTTACGGAAAGAAACATTTAAAAAGTTGCCGGGAAGATTGGAAAATTCGGGAAAACTGAAAGAGCATTATCTATGGGAATTTTGTAAGAGTTATTGAGGACAGGGCAATGTCTGTCGGGTCAGCTGGTCTACAATAAAACAGTGCTTTCGACATAAGTAACCATCATGAAACCACGTTACAATAAAATATGTATTAACAAAATTAATTCTGCTGACACAGGCGGCCTACTGCATTGCTGCGCAATACTTCGAATTGCGTGACGTGTCAATGATTCAGATGGTTAAGCACTTCCGAGCAAAAGTTTGAGCGAGTTTGAATTTTATTGTACAATATTTTCATTGCATTAAAGCTTTGGGCCGTCAACGTTTTCGCTTGAAAATAATTTATCGTTTCAGTGCTGATTCAATCACAATGCGCAATAAAAAAATTGTGCAAACTTATTATAGGTGTTGGGGCTGCCTTACTTGTTGTTTACCTTGAAATCCACTTCTGGGTCATTAACAATACGAAGAACATATGCACAATAGTCTTGGTAATGATGGTAATGAAAACTACAAAATTTGTGACAAGAAAACAGAAGAGAACAGCGACATCTTTTAATATGTGACGGAAGTAGTTGTCATTGCACCTTATGAATCCTGTGAAGGGGCAGTACCTAAAACATACGTTTATTTAAGTTTACGTTTAAACTGGAAGATGGAGCCACCTGAGTTTTAGTGGCATTTCGCATTGACTTAATTCATTTACCTATACGGTACCCCTCGACGTTTCCTTCGCTCTAAGTCCATGAAAATAATTCCCTCGAAGGAAAAACGGAAAAATTACTAAATAAAGTCACCTCAAATTGTACCCAGCACATGTATGATAAAAAGCTTCGAGAATTCTCACAACTGAATTGGTATAGGATTTTTCTGTAACGTTGAGCAAGCGACTGCACATGGAATCGTTCCTAAGGTCCAACAAGCGTCGAAGGCTGCTGCTCTGGGTCGTCAACATAAAACCACCTGTCCCATAGGACCTGTACCTCGGATAAGGATCTTGACACGTGCATCTGAAAGCGTTATACGTTTTATATCTACGCGGTATTCTTGCCATGTCTTGTTTTATTCTTAGACTGCCTCTTTTATGCTTTTAACTCAAAAGCTTAAATTTTCAGTTTTTTATTTATTTCTTCAGGTTATGCTGAATTCCTTGCGAATTCTGAGACGGCGGTTTAGGTGGGAAACACGTGCTGCACCCACCCCAAATAGGTCAGTTGGGGTAAGGGCAGCAAGATAATGATGTTGATTTTGTTATCGGATTTGGTAATTGTTTATCATGACAGTCTGTCATCTCTTCTAGATGATGCATTGGCTGCATTCCGAATTAGGCCATAATCGCTCACAGCGCACACACCAATATTTTGCGTACCGATTTAGTTATCACGATTATGACAGCTGAGAGCTGTCAACAATTCGACCTGCGCTCACGGTTGGATTACAGTGTTTCTTTGTGTATATGTCGCAGGCAGATTGTATGATTCGTCATTATACAAACGGCGCCGCCCGTTTACAAACGCTCGCAGATATGCAAAATACCTAAGACAAAATGTAAATTGCCTTGTATATAATTATGCCACAACTATTGATAGACGAATCAAACGCCGTTTATAAAATGCCGTGATTTTGTTATCTGGCACGTACAAAACGCTAAAGTGTCTATGGAATCTGGTGCTCGGAGAACTCCTGCGAAATACACACACCGGCAAAATCCCGTCTGGGACCTGCTGAAACGAACAGTAAAATCCAAAAACCCAGCTCCTATCAATGTGGGTGAACTGCGAATCGCCGTAGTTGAGGAATGGCAGAGACTGTCACAGGAAACAATAGATAACAATCATTCTCAGCATGTCTAGGCGGGCGGAAACTTTAATAACAGCACGTGGAAGAAAAACACGCAATATTAATTTGTATTATTTTTATTTTAAAAATTGTTTTTTAATTAGCTTTTTCAACTTTTCTTGGTTACCTTAAAAAATCTTAAAGTAAATTATTCAATGATATTAAATGTGATCTCATTTTAATTTTAAAAATTGTAATTTTTAATAAGAAAAGAAGACTAGATTTTACATATAACGAAAAATAAATGCCTTTTTTTATGTTCCGCTAATTCGGTATGTAAAGTAAAAATTAACCTATGCCGATTCCAAAACCAATTCGAGATTTTAAGCTTCTAAGACTTATTTTTCTATTAATAGGTCTTAAAATTATAAGATCGTATTTATTTTCACAAAAATACTTAATATCACTTGACTTTTATTTGACCTCTAAATGTCATCCAAAGTAGCTTGAATTGGGAACTTTCAGTGCCTCTTGTAGTTAAATAATTAAGTTGTTCTGTATGTGTCAAGTGACAATGTCAACGACAAATTTACATGAAGCACTATATTATTATTCTATTCAAATAGGTAAATAGTGTAGTTTTTCACCAGCGGCCGACAGTACAAGTCGAATCACATCGATGTATCGCCTCAGGAAAACTTAACTTACTTTCAAATGATCTTCACAATAAACCAAACGCCGCCAGACTTGTACTCAACATTTACTTCCGCGCACAGGTTTCTTTTACTAACAATCAATTTGTGTCGGCTATTTGTTGTGGTGTTTATACTTGACGGTATGAAGCACTTAGCAGAAGTAGTCTTTGATCCATTCATTTTATTAATAAGCTATAACTTTAAACTAAAGGTACGGAAATCGCTAAACTATGAAATGTAAACAAATTAACTGTCAAATTTGACAGTTTTACTTTACTAAATTTTGGTTTTAAATAAGTGTGAAACGTGGCAAAGATCCTAAGCTATTCAGGCTACTTTAGAAATCAGTACGAACAATACTTTAAAAAAATATATAAAAATAACTACAGCTTGTAATAACAAAAATATGAAATTATGTGTTTCAAATACTCTTATCTTTCAAATAAAGATATAAAAAAGATACCTGAAAAATGCTTTACATACCGAATTGTGTGTATTATGGGTACAAAAACAGTCTGAAAATTGTGAACTGTGTAACAAACTTGCTTGTGACATAACGCACCTTGTAGTTGCGAGCGACTTGGAAGTAGCGCTCGCTCGGCTCGCGAGCGGTTGGTCACAGTTCTAACCTAACCTAACCCATTTCACCCAGTTCACAATTTTTCTACAGTTTATAATCTACTAACGGTTCTAACAGTTTTACGGTGACATAATAGGTACCTGATTACTAGAATAAAGTTTGATTTGTCCAACCTGTGTTTTATGATGCAATAACAATCAATGTCAGAATTGAACAATTAAACGAATTGCCAATTTGCCTTCGGCATATTTCAGAGCTGCGAGTTTTAAACGAACAGCGCCGTATGTATAATGACGAATTATACAATCTGCCTGCGATTTATAAACCACACAGACTCAAGACAAAATAGCACACCTTTCATTTTTGACAGCGCTCACGGTGATATTAATTTAGGGCATCGTCGGCGTTATCCCAAGATGTGCCATGTCATGACATCGTTTTCGCGCTCATGCTAATTCGGTAAACCGATTACAGCGCAACTCAGAACACACCGGTAAACACTATTGCTCTATTTCTTTGAACCACTGACAAATATCATGAGATTACTGGGAGATTGTCAATGGTTTGAACCATAGAACTATCCTTCGCAACCTTAGAAAGTTCGCAACTGTGTGTCACCCATGACGCGGTGACACTAAAAATGTTGCTCAAGACGAGGCTGTTTTTTATTAGGGTTCCGTAGTCCACAAGGAACCCTTATAGTTTCGCCATGTCCGTCTGTCTGTCTGTCAAAGCTGTAATTTGGCATGGGTACACATATTAATTACGCCGACAAAATGGCTGGTAAAATAAAGCCATGGTATATTTTTTTTCTTGTGTACCTTACACGTAATTTAGGGATGATTTTTTATTCTAGCCCATTTTTCTAATCAGGGATTCGTTTGCGTAAAATTAAGCTTCAAAGTTCTCATTTTTGTTAGAGTCAAGTCGGACCGTCCTACCAGAAAAATGATTGTATAGATAGGTATGTGAAAAAATCAAATGAAAAAATTCATGGCAATAATACATATAACGAGATTATAAGGAAAACTCTCACGGCTAAGTAGGCTTTACAAGTTTTAGGAAAAATAGTCGACCAACTTACATTTGCAGTTGGAGAATTGACCGTGACGTATACCGATGTATGGGAGAACGTGTTTTTCAACTACAATGTTAACTTTGTTTTTTAAATAAATTCATCGCAACTACGCAACCTTTCATTCTGCGTGGTTCGAAATGCACTCGGCCGGTTTTTATTAAGGGGGTAGCAAAATATAAATATTTTGGATATTTTATTATTATTTTAATGTGTGTAAGATTTACCATCTGATTATGGTTGTAATAACCGATCGCCTTCCGATCGCAGATTAAAACCCAGATGAAAAAAAAGCATCAAGTTTACAATAAATTGTAGTTTAAAGTACATATTAATTCCATGGGTAGAAACAAAAAATAGTTCTAAAAAAATTGTCACGTGCCATTTTTGTGACATAATTAATTTAAGAAAAATATGGTTTTGCATTTTTACATCATGTAACCAATTGCTTGTAACCAACAAAAAATCTAATAAAAACTAAAATAAATACAAACATCATAATAACAAATGTTGTTCATCACACAATAGTCCACAATAATGACGTTACTAACAATGAATCTATCAATCAGTAAAAAGTAACCAGGAATTAAATGGTATGTTATTTTCAGTTAATAAGAGTATTGTAAACCAGATAGAAACAACCACCATATTATCATTAATAAGTAATAAGAGATAAGCATAATCAGCCTATTAAGTTCCCACTGTTATCTCTGTCTGAGGGAACGGGCTGTCATCCACCACAAGAGCGTAGTTTGGGTTGCCCTAAGTCACCCGCCTTCGATTTTTTAATTTTCATCGTGAGGAAACCGGCATGGTTTCTTCACGATATTTTATTTCACCGGTGTAGAGCAGTGGTGATTAAAAAATACAGTAAACTGCCTGCGAGTGCGAACCCACGACTTATCTCGTAAGTCGGCCGGCCAGTATTGCGCTCGAGTCTGACATTATTTTGGGATAATAGCTGATCATTGTGATGAAAGAGTGATAAAATCTTGCCTTTCGTATATTTTACCCTTCTATAGTAATAGACGTAATTGTACATGGCCTCTAATTGTTATATTTTTTTCTTTATCGTGTCATCGATATACCTAAGTTGAATAAAGCTATTTCATTGTTAAACCAAACAAATCTGTCATAGCTTTTATAAAGATAATATTAATTGTGTAGGTGCCTAGTCTAAGGCTGGTTTTAGCGTCACGCTGACCATCGGCGCTGACAGCTCAGCGCGTTGTTCTAAAACGCTTCCTAGAAGTTCATACGTTGCGGCTGTCAGCGCCGACGGTCAGCGTGCGGTTAGCGTGACTCTAAAACCAGCCTTATGGTTATTCCCTAAATATTTTTACAGCTTAAATAAATCCAAAATAAATTAATGAAGATGATGAACCGTTAAATACTATTATAAGAAAATGCCATAACAGCTAGTAGAACTATTTTCCTCGGATGGAGGTGAAATGAGAAAACAAAAGTACGATTTCAAATCTGACCCTTTTCATAAAATAAAAATGACAGACGTGGAAAACAAGTTTAAGCGACTGCAATTTGAATTGCAATATAATAAGAAAGATAGTACATGCAATGGGATAAATAAAGTCAGTATAATGGTTCATAAGAAAAAAGTAAAGAACCACAAAAAAATCGATCTAGTAACATATGTCCCACAGCCAGCAGTCGCTTTCCGGTTATCACGCTACGGTAGGAATAAAACCCAAAAGTTACTCACTAAACACATCAGCATGACTGAAATTAATAAACAAACAAAACTATCCAAGCAAAGTACTAGAAGCTCTGAGGCCATAAATAAAAAAATACATTTCAATTCAAAATTAGTAGTAAACCGAGTCTCAGAATACCGTTTCAACGACGACTTGAGTCCGTTTAATTTTCCAAATCAGAAGAAATGGAAAGTTTACCGTTGTCAATTGAGCAGGGCAGAAGACAGCTGCTGCTGTAGCTGTAACTCGGATGCAATGTTTGAAGTAATGAAGAGCCTCTACGACTGCTACAAAAAGAAAAATTGTGATAATTGTGATTGCATACTATGCAGTCATTTATTACGGGAAGAAAGGCGTCACGGGGAAGAACGGAAGTCATTAGCATCACTAGGTGCAAAAAAATAGGAAAAGAGAGTTGAAAAAATGTTAGAAGGGAAGTCTCCAGCAGAAAAAGAAGAGCTTTTGAAAGAATTTGTGAAAACAGGACAACCTCTACCAAAGGGTAAAACAGCGTCTGAAAAAGCTTTGATCAAGAAATTAAAAGCAGAATTGGGAGTGCCAGAGTCGAAAACGACAACAATGTTGGAAAGAATTAAAAAAGCCAAAGCATACGAAGTGATAACACCATCAGAAAGAATGAAAAAAGCTAAAGCTGCAGGAATAATAACAACGTTAGAAGGAAAACGTCCGGAACAAAAAGAAAAGATAATAAAAGGATTAGCAATGCAAGGACTACCTCTTCCTGAAAGAAAAACTGCTTCTGAAAAAAAGCTTATTGAAAGGGTTCGCAAAGAACTTGGCCTTCCTCCGGAACCTAAAACAGCATCCATGAAAGAGAAGTACGCTAAAGCTGCAGACGCTGGATTAATGCAGCCACTTGAAGGTAAATCACCGAGAGAAAAAGAAAGAATTTTACTAGGTTTGCATGACAGAGGTATTCCACTGCCTGAGGGACGCACAGCATCTGAGAAAGCTCTTATAGCTAAAATGAAAGCAGGAGTACGTGAGCCGTCTGTTACGACATCTGAGAGACTTCGTAAAGCAAAAGATGCTGGAATACTTACGCCAATAGAAGGAAAATCTCCCGAACAACAAGAAAAGATACTGAAAGGATTAGCAATGCAAGGTCTGCCTCTTCCTGAAGGGAAAACTGCCTCTAAGAAAAAGCTTATTGAAAAGGTTCGCAAAGAACTTGGCCTGCCTCCGGAACCTAAAACAGAATCCATGAAAGAGAAGTATGCTAAAGCTGCAGACGCAGGATTAATGCAGCCACTTGAAGGTAAATCACCGAGAAAAAAAGAAAGAATTTTATTAGGCTTGCATGACAGAGGTATTCCGCTGCCTGAGGGACGCACAGCATCTGAGAAAGCTCTCATAGCTAAAGTGACAGCAGGAGTACGTGCGCCATCTGTTACGACATTTGAGAGACTTCGTAAAGCAAAATTCGCGGGTCTACTTACGCCAATAGAAGGAAAACCTCCCGAACAACAAGAAAAGATATTGAGAGGATTAGCAATGCAAGGTCTGCCTCTTCCTGAAGGGAAAACTGCCTCTGAGAAAAAGCTTATTGAAAGAGTTCGCAAAAAACTTGGTCTTCCTCCGGAACCTAAAACAGAATCCATGAAAGAGAAGTATGCTAAAGCTGCAGACGCAGGATTAATGCCGCCAATTGAAGGTAAATCACCGAGAGAAAAAGAAAAAATTTTACTAGGTTTGCATTACAGAGGTATTCCGCTGCCTGAGGGACGCACAGCATCTGAGAAAGCTCTTATAGCTAAAGTGACAGCAGGAGTGCGTGCGCCGTCTGTAACGACATCTGAGAGACTTCGTAAAGCAAAAGCTGCGGGGCTACTTACGCCAATAGAAGGAAAACCTCCCGAACAACAAGAAAAGATATTGAGAGGATTAGCAATGCAAGGTCTGCCTCTTCCTGAAGGGAAAACTGCCTCTGAGAAAAAGCTTATTGAAAGGGTTCTCAAAGAACTTGGCCTTCCTCCGGAACCTAAAACAGGATCCATGAAAGAGAAGTATGCTAAAGCTGCAGATGCCGGAATAATGCAGCCACTTGAAGGTAAATCACCGAGAGAAAAAGAAAGAATTTTACTAGGTTTGCATGACAGAGGTATTCCGCTGCCTGAGGGACGAACAGCATCTGAGAAAGCTCTCATAGCTAAAGTGACAACAGGAGTACGTGCGCCGTCTGTAACGTCATCTGAGAGACTTCGTAAAGCAAAAGCTGCGGTACTACTTATGCCAATAGAAGGAAAACCTCCCGAACAACAAGAAAAGATACTGAGAGGATTAGCCATGCAAGGTCTGCCTCTTCTTGAACGGAAAACTGCCTCTGAGAAAAAGCTTATTGAAAGGGTTCGCTTAAAACTTGGCCTTCCTCCGGAACCTAAAACAGGATCCATGAAAGAGAAGTATGCTAAAGCTGCAGACGCTGGATTAATGCAGCCACTTGAAGGTAAATCACCTAGAGAAAAAGAAAGAATTTTACTGCGTTTGCATGACAGAGGTATTCCACTGCCTGAGGGACGCACAGCATCTGATAAAACTCTCATAGCTAAAGTGACAGCAGGAGTACGTGCGCCATCTGTTACGACATCAGAGAGACTTCGTAAAGCAAAAGCTGCGGGACAACTTACGCCAATAGAAGGAAAACCTCCCGAACAACAAGAAAAGATATTGAGAGGATTAGCAATGCAAGGTCTGCCTCTTCCTGAAGGGAAAACTGCCTCTGAGAAAAAGCTTATTGAAAGGGTTCGCAAAGACCTTGGCCTTCCTCCGGAATCTAAAACGGCATCCATGAAAGAGAAGTATGCTAAAGCTGCAGATGCAGGATTAATGCAGCCACTTGAAGGTAAATCACCGAGAGAAAAAGAAAGAATTTTACTAGGTTTGCATGACAGAGGTATTCCACTGCCTGAGGGACGCACAGCATCTGAGAAAGCTCTTATAGCTAAAGTGACAGCAGGAGTACGTGTGCCGTCTGTAACGACATCTGAGAGACTTCGTAAAGCAAAAGCTGCGGGACTACTTACGTCAATAGAAGGAAAACCTCCCAAACAACAAGAAAAGATACTGAGAGGATTAGCCATCCAAGGTCTGTCTCTTCCTGAAGGGAAAACTGCCTCTGAGAAAAAGCTTATTGAAAGGGTTCGCAAAGACCTTGGCCTTCCTCCGGAACCTAAAACAGAATCCATGAAAGAGAAGTATGCTAAAGCTGCAGACGCAGGATTAATGCAGCCACTTAAAGGTAAATCACCGAGAGAAAAAGAAAGAATTTTACTAAGCTTGCATGACAGAGTTATTCCGCTGCCTGAGGGACGCACAGCATCTGATAAAGCTCTCATAGCTAAAGTGACAGCAGGAGTACGTGCGCCATCTGTTACGACATCTGAGAGATTTCGTAAAGCAAAAACTGCGGGTCTACTTACGCCAATAGAAGGAAAACCTCCCGAACAACAAGTAAAGATACTGAAAGGATTAGCAATGCAAGGTCTGCCTCTTCCTGAAGGGAAAACTGCCTCTAAGAAAAAGCTTATTGAAAGGGTTCGCAAAGAACTTGGCCTGCCTCCGGAACCTAAAACAGAATCCATGAAAGAGAAGTATGCTAAAGCTGCAGACGCAGGATTAATGCAGCCAATTGAAGGTAAATCACCGAGAGAAAAAGAAAAAAATTTACTAGGTTACCATGACAGAGGTATTCCGCTGCCTGAGGGACGCACAGCATCTGAGAAAGCTCTTATAGCTAAAGTGACAGCAGGAGTGCGTGCGCCGTCTGTAACGACATCTGAGAGACTTCGTAAAGCAAAAGCTGCGGTACTACTTACGCCAATAGAAGGAAAACCTCTCGAACAACAAGAAAAGATACTGAGAGGATTAGCCATGCAAGGTCTGCCTCTTCTTGAACGGAAAACTGCCTCTGAGAAAAACCTTATTGAAAGGGTTCGCTTAAAACTTGGCCTTCCTCCGGAACCTAAAACAGGATCCATGAAAGAGAAGTATGCTAAAGCTGCAGACGCTGGATTAATGCAGCCACTTGAAGGTAAATCACCTAGAGAAAAAGAAAGAATTTTACTACGTTTGCATGACAGAGGTATTCCACTGCCTGAGGGACGCACAGCATCTGAGAAAGCTCTTATAGCTAAAGTGACAGCAGGAGTACGTGCGCCGTCTGTAACGACATCTGAGAGACTTTGTAAAGCAAAATTCGCGGGTCTACTTACGCCAATAGAAGGAAAACCTCCCGAACAACAAGAAAAGATATTGAGAGGATTAGCAATGCAAGGTCTGCCTCTTCCTGAAGGGAAAACTGCCTCTGAGAAAAAGCTTATTGAAAGGGTTCGCAAAGACCTTGGCCTTCCTCCGGAACCTAGAACGGCATCCATGAAAGAGAAGTATGCTAAAGCTGCAGACGCAGGATTAATGCAGCCACTTGAAGGTAAATCACCAAATGAAAAAGAAATAATTTTACAAGGTTTGCATGACAGAGGAATCCCATTGCCTGAAGGACGAACGACATCAGAAGAAGCTCTTATAGCTAGAGTGACGGCAGGAGTACGGACGCCATCTGAGAAACTACGTAGAGCAAGAGCTGCGGGGCTACTAACGCCATTAGAACGAAAAACTCACCTACAGAAAGAAAGGACTCTGAAAGGCTTAGCAATAGAAGGACTGCCTCTCCCTGAAGCGAAAACTGCTTCAGAGAAAAGGATTATGGAAAAGGTACGCGCTGACCTTGGCCTACCTCCGGAACCTAAAACTTCTTCCATGAGAGAGAAGTACGCTAAAGCTGCAGATGCAGGAATACTGCAACCACTTGAAGGTAAATCACCAAAAGAAAAAGAAATTATTTTACAAGGTTTGCATGACAGACGAATCCCATTGCCTGCAGGACGAACGACATCAGAAGAAGCTCTTATAGCTAGAGTGACGGCAGGAGTACGGGCGCCATCTGAGAAACTACGTAGAGCAAGAGCTGCGGGGCTACTAACGTCATTAGAACGAAAAACTCACCTACAGAAAGAAAGGATACTGAAAGGCTTAGCAATGGAAGGACTGCCATTCCCTGAAGCGAAAACTGCTTCAGAGAAAAGGATTATGGAAAAGGTACGCGCTGACTTTGGCCTACCTCCAGAACCTAAAACTTCTTCCATGAGAGAGAAGTACGCTAAAGCTGCGGATGCAGGATTACTACAACCACTTGAAGGTAAATCTGCGAATGAAAAAGAAGGAATTTCAAAAGGTTTGCATAACAGAGGAATCCCATTGCCTGAAGGACGAACGCGATCAGAGGAAGCTCTTATAGCTAGAGTGAAAGCAGGAGTACGCGCACCGTCTGAAAAACTTCATAAAGCAAAAGCTGCAGGGCTACTAACGCCTTTAGAAGGAAAAAGTTCATTTCAAAAAGAAAGGATAATGAAAGGATTAGCAATGGAAGGACTGCCACTGCCTAGAGCGAAAACTGCTTCAGAGAAAAGGATTATGCAAAAGGTCCGGGCTGACCTTGGCCTACCTCCTGAACCTAAAACTTCTTCCATTAGAGAGAAGTATGCTAAAGCGGCAGATGCTGGATTACTGCAGCCACTTGAAGGTAAATCACTGAAAGAAAAAGAAAGAATTATACGAGATTTGCATGACAGAGGAATCCCGTTGCCTGAAGGACGCACGCGATCAGAGGAAGCTCTTATAGCTAAAGTGAAAGCAAGAAATAAAGCTGCAACTTTGTCAATTACCACAGAGAAATTAAAAAAGGCCAAAGCAGCTGGCTTATTTACACCTCTCGAAGGGAAAACTCCTGCACAAAAAGAAAAAATACTAAAAGGCCTTGCTGAATCTGGGTTGCCTTTGCCACAAGGTAAAACTATTTCTGAAAAAGCAATGATTAAAAAAATTAAAACTGATCTGGGTGTACCCGAAAGGACCCCATCCGAAAAAATGAGAAAAGCTAGAAAGACTGGTCTTTTGACACCTCTAGAATTAAAAACACATTCACAGAAAGAGAAAATACTTAGAGGTAGAGTAGCGGCAGGTTTGCCATTACCAATAGGTAGAACACCATCCGAAACAGTTTTAATACAAAAAATTAAAGCAGACACAGGTTACGTATCGCCTACAACATCAGAGAGATTGAAAAGGGCTAAAGATGCAGGACTTCTAACACCTTTAGAAGGTAAAACACCTTCAGCTAAAGAAAAGATTTTTCGAGACAGAGTGGCTGCGGGAGTCCCATTACCAGAAGTCAGAACACCATCTGAAAGGGAAATTGTAAGAAAAATCATTGCTGGAGAGCCCCTTGTGGAGAAAAGGCCATCCCAAAAGTTAAGAGAAGCCAAAACTGCTCCGGAAAAAGAAAAAATATTGTCAAGTCTTCGTAAAGCTGGGAAACCCTTACCCGAAGGAAGAACAGATTTGGAAAGAGAACTTGTAGCTAAAGTAAAAGCGGAAAGACCTTCTAAAGTCACCTCTGAAAAATTACGAAAAGCAAAAAAAGCCGGTTTGTTGATACCACTTACAGGAAAATCTCCAAAAGAGAAAGAAAGAATATTAAAAGGCTTAATAGAACAAGGCTTACCACTTCCTGAATCTCAAACAGAATCAGAAAAAAAAATTGCGGAAAAAGTTCGCAAAGAACTTGGGCTTCCACCTGAACCTATAACATTATCAGAAACAGTAAAGATGCATAGAGCTGAAGCTGCTGGTATTGTAACGCCTCTTGAAGGTAAAACACCATCTCAGAAGGAACGTATTGTGAGAGGAATGGTTGCGGCTCGAATACCATTACCAGTAGGAAGAACTGCTTCTGAAAAAGTTATGATAAAAAAAGTTCAAGAAGGAGAACTATCTCCAAAAGCAGCTACCCAGCTACTTACACCCTTGGAAGGAAAAACAATTTCTCAGAAGGAAAAAATTATTAAGGGACGGGCTGAGGCTGGAATACCGCTACCCGAAGGTAAAACTCCGTCGGAGAAAGCTTTGATACAGAAAATTCGGACTGAATTAGGTATGCCTCCACCAACAAAAACAATCTCGGAAAAGGAAGTAGTCCGTAAGGCTAAAGCAGAGGGGCTGTTAGTGCCAATAGCCGGAAAGTCAGCTACAGAAAATGAGATGATACTTAAAGGACTGGCCAAAGCTGGGCTACCATTGCCTGAAGGCAAAACCGCTTCTGAAAAAGAATTAGTAAAAAAAGTTATAGCTGAAACTGGGTTGCCAGCAGAGCCAACGCCTTCGGAAAAGAGAGGAGAAATAAAAACCAAATCGAAAAAAAGCGGCGTTTCACCATCAAAGAGACGTGTTAAAACAATGATAGCTGGTATTAGCGAAAATTTCGAAGATAATATTAAAACAACAACTTGCGATCGTGGTTGCGGTTGTGATAAAAAGAAAATTAGATTTAAACATAGCTACATCAAGATTAGAGTGACATCTCCGGATATCTCTTCCCTGTGCGATTGTCCAGACGAGTGTCTGCCTGGCGTTAAATCTGGAGCCTTTATTGACAACGAGGGTATAAAAGTTACTGTTGGGAGAGTGAATGGCGCAACTTCGTTCACCAGTCAGTTCAGCAACCACAGCTTAGAAACACCTAAAAATGTTATTACTCTGTATGACAAAATAATAACAGATAGCTACAGTAGTAATACGAGTACATCTATTGACTCTGATGATTCTCCCTTTGATATTAAGTTTAAGATAAGTGATTTAAAAAAGTCTTTATTCGATGCATGTCCTGTCCGAAGTCGTACTATTCATTTTGATAAATTAAATACTGACCTTGATACTTCATATACGCACACCAGCGGCTCTTACAAAAGTTATACTAATGACATGAAAAACATATTAGAAAGTGACAAAAGTAATTACTTCTTCGAAAGTTCTACCTATATAAATAACAACGATGAATTTGGTAGATTTGTGGAACCACATTTGGTAGATTTGTGGTGGTGGTGGAGTTCTAGAAATATTGAACTTTCGGGAGACATTTGTAGACATCTTACTCTTTACATGAATTTTCCGTCAGTTATGATTCGATTATTGTTAGAAAAAGCGAATCATCGCTATCCTTGAACACAGACTCAAGTGATAGTATTGATGTAACTAGCGTGATATCGTTATCAAATAGAGTCTGTCAAGCGAGTCGAGTCCACAACCATTTTACTGATTTCTTATAATGGCAATACTATTATCTGTCAAACAGATTGTCACAATTTCTGTTCTAACCTCGAAGCATTCCGGTTTTTGTTGAATTTTTTAATGTTATAATGCCAAAACCTATTAAAAGTAGTGTCAGGAGCCTGCTGTTTACAATGATTAATAAATATAATCATGTAAAGATTGAATCTGATGACGTGTTAACAGAAAAACGACGACTTTTGGATGAAATTGTTTCAACAACAGGTAGGTTGGCTACAAAATGTTGATACTTTTAGCACAATTGTCTAATTTTGTTTATTTTACTATGATGTGATCACGATTTCGGTTTTGGTTTAGATTCAGACGTCGTATACATGACATTGAATCTCAATGGGGCACCTATAAGTGAAAAGTATTATAAGAGATTGTTGTCATCTTTTTTCAGCCACCTTGGATGATGAATTAATAAAAAGCACAATTGATAATTTAGTTAAGAAAGTCATAGCCATAGATGAGAATAAAAAAATGAAATCTGAAACAGACTATTTGACAAAAATTGCTGCTATGACAGGTTAGTACAGATTTATTTGTTTACATTGTTTGCATTTTCTACAAATATATTATCATAAAATTTGTGCGTTTGATACTGAACTGACATATTGAACTTTCAGATTTAAGTGTGAAAACACTGCGAAGAATTAAAAAAGAAGGTGCTATTAACCAAGGCGAGTGGAACACACCGGGGAAAAAACGTCCACGACAGCCAACTGTAGCCAATCTGGATAATTTTGACTTATCAGCCATACGCAATAAAATTAATGAATTTTACTGTGTGAAAAAGCAAGTTCCAACTCTACGAAGTTTGCTTGCAGATTTAAGAGAGTCAATTGGATTTACTGGATGTCATGAAACATTGAGACAATTATTACTCAAAAATGGATTTGAATTAAAAAAAAATAAAAATGAGAGATCTCTTCTTATTGAAAAGTATGAACTAGCTGCATGGCGACATAGGTATCTCAGAGCTATTGATGAAAAGCGGAAACAAGGAAAATTAATAGTTTATCTTGATGAGACCTATGTCCACCAAAATTATAAAGTTAAAAAATCATGGCAAGGGCCATCAACAAGCGGTGTAATTGACAAAATATCGTCAGGCAAAAGACATATTGTTGTTCATGCTGGATCCGAAAAAGGTTTTGTTCCCAATGCATTATTGGTATTCAGTACTAAATCAAAAATGGCAGATTATCATGATGATATGAACAGAAATAATTTTATGAAATGGTTACGTTAAATTGGGTAATTAATACCCAATTTAAGTCAGCCCAGTGTCATTGTTATGGACAACGCTAGCTACCATGTAACACAAATAAATAAGCCACCATCTATGAATGATTTAAAGGCTGACATTCAGAAATGGCTAACTGAAAATGGAATTCATTATGAAGAATTCTTTACAAAGGCTGAGCTTATGTGCCTTGCTGCCAGCTGAAGAATTTTTGAAACAACATGGCCATGAGGTTTTGAAACTTCCGCCATATCATTGTGACCTGAACGCAATTGAACTCATATGGAGTTTGGCTAAAAGAAAAATAGCCAGCAAAAACTTAGGGATTCCAGGTAAAGAAATGGAGAACCTTATAAAAGAATGCTTTAATAGTGTCACAGCCAATGATTAGAAAAAATGCACAGATCACACTATTAGTGTCGAAAATAAGTATAAAGTAAGAGACAGGATATCCGAAACCGAGTTGGAACCCTTCATCATTTCTGTGCGTAATGATTCTACTGACAGTGATTTCTCATTTGAAGGCATTGAATTTCTTGATTCTGATTTTAGTTCTGATGAATAAATACGTACATTGAAATGCTTTTTTTTTAATTTATCCCAAGTAATTTTTTTATCAAAATTCAAGTATCAACAAGTTTTCAGCGTGCTATATCAGTGTTGACACCTGAAAGATTTTTGAATTTGCCGCCTTTTTCATGGGACTAGACTCGCTTGACAGACTCTAGCAGCTACTATGCTTTGAGTTCTTCTCAGTATTTATACCGTCCGGTATCAAACGGTCATTTTAGTGACAGTACAGCTGAAGAAACAGAGCTATTTCTGAACAGAATAGACTACAGTGAGAATGATGCCGGTGGTGCCGATGACACAATGATGAGGTAAATGGTGTTGTTCATATTAATTTGCGTAATGCACGATAACTTAGTGGCATACTCACAGTCACCCCATCACCATTTAGATTTATCTTCAAAGTTGCGGTGCGTGATGAAACTGGGTTAGCGTCAGAATGGCTGGTTGCGTATAGTGAGCGGCCCTGAAAGTATGTTCAAGAGTTGCTATCCAATTGCTTTTATTTGCTACATTTCTTCAATAATTGCTACACGCGGTACATTCAGAGAAATGTTAATATTGTTTTGACCAGCCATTTTGACGTCTGAATGGATGTTGGCCTCCGTGTTCAGCATGAAGGACGCAGGATTTCTAAAAGATTTTTGTATCAATAACTGGGCTCATAATACCAGAGTGTCATCGTGCGTCGCATAGACTTCTTTTTTAAGTTACGGTACATTCAGAGAAATGTCAATATTGTTTTGACCAGCCATTTTGACGTCTGAATGGATGTTGGCCTCCGTGTTCAGCATGAAGGACGCAGGATTTCTAAAAGATTTTTGTATCAATAACTGGGCTCATAATACCAGAGTGTCATCGTGCGTCGCATAGACTTCTTTTTTAAGTTACGGCGCATAGTGAAACTTGGTAAAAAGTAGGGTAAAGGATACTGGAAGAAACAAAATATGTCCAGAGATAATGGTGCAATAAAGTTGCCGAGATATTCATACGCAAAGATCTCAAGTAAGATCTTTAGGTACCATCGCGAAAGTTCCCGGTCGACCACTTTTCGCCCTTATGCCCATAGTAATAAGGTTGAAAAGTGGTCGACCGGGAACTTTCGCGGTGGTACATCTAAATATCTCGGCAATGTGAGATTTGCAGTAATTGTTTTATGGTAATCTGGCCCCTTTATAAAACTAACGCCTCCATAAATGTTCAATAAGGCTTCCAACTTTGCAGAATAAGTAAAATGACGATTGTGTTTTTTTCAGAACTTATTGTTTCTTAAGAGATGG
Source organism: Tiliacea citrago (assembly GCA_963921375.1). Classification (NCBI taxonomy): domain Eukaryota; kingdom Metazoa; phylum Arthropoda; class Insecta; order Lepidoptera; family Noctuidae; genus Tiliacea; species Tiliacea citrago. The sequence continues at coordinate 29,095,642 of OY992780.1, forward strand.
TTAATTTATAAGGTATGGTACTGCTTGATTTACGCGACGATTTTTATAAAAAAATATCGTTTTATATTGAATTTCTAGTAGTTGTTTATTATTTTATAATCGTCAGAGCGAAAGTCAGTCAAAGCTGTAAAAAAACGAATATATAAGTAACTTCATACCGCGCCAAAACCTTATGGGTCAGTTTTTGGGTAATCCCAAAAAAAAAAAACTGCATGGAAGTGGGCCGAATAATATAATAATCAGTTGTATAAATTAACATGATTGTTGCAATGGCACATTAGGACTAAATTTGAAATTATGGGTAGTAGGGCAAAGTGGTCAGAGGAGAGGAAAATAAAACTGTAGCTGCAGCCAGAGCCAAAAATCGTCCTTTTTTTACAAAACCACCCACACGACACCATCTTATTGCACTTACGGATAGTGTAGCTGGTTGACCTTTTCCCAACTATGTTGGAGTCGGCTTCCAGTCTAACCGGATGCAGCTGAATACCAGTATTTTACATGGAGCGACTGCCTATCTGACCTCCACAACCCAGTTGCTGGGTAACACGATACTTCTGAGTAAGACTGGTTGTCAGACTTTTGGGCGTCTGGCTACCCGTAACGACTGTCAAAGATCTACGAATGACAGCCGGGACCAACGGATTAACGTGTTTTCCGAGGCACGGAGGGGTCTCGATACGTTATGGATGGTCCCCCATCCACGAACCGACCGCGTTTAGCATAACTTATCCTTCGGTCGACCCGTGTGGCTGTTATCATTTAGCCACGAGCCCCTCCGTGGTATGGATGCAATGCTGTGAACAAATATAATGTGAAAAATCAAAAGAAATGGCTAATTATGAAACACAAAATGTACTTAAAGAGGAGTTTCACCTAAGTTCAGAAAACACATTAGAGACAGTTTCAAGATTACCACGGAACTCCTAAAAAATTGTGGTCCCGCGAAACCAATATACATTCCGTAGAACTTAAAAGGTATAAAAGGAATAAAAGGTTATTTTCTTGGTTCGAGATGCAGCCAAATCGAATGACTACAAACTGGGGCCTTACTCCCGAAAACGATTCTAGTTTGATTTTGTTTTCGATTCGAACTCGTTTCTGATCTGAACTCGATTTAAAACCTTACTCCCGAACCAAATCGAATCGTAAACCAAGATCGACATAGGTTCGAGTATTATCAGCGTCGTTATGCCTGTCCGGCGGATTACGTCATTGTCAAGTGTCTTATGTCTGTGGTTAGAATCTTTTATGTGGTTGAATTTATTTACTTCTCTATCACTTTCCCACGTAAAAAACGATACCCTAGTGCTTTATTTCAACTTAACAGATAAAACCCTATGAAAAAACATCAACCAATCTGCCTATTCTTTTCCCAACTATGTTGTGCTCGGCTTCTAGTCTAACCGGATGCAGCTGAATACCAGTATTTTACAAGGAGCGACTGCCTATTTGAGAGCAGTGGTGGCCCAGTGGTAACGACAGCGACTTACGAGTTGTAGGTCGTAGGTTCGAACCCTGACAGGGTACTTTAGGGTGGTTTGGGTACTTTGTATAAATTATTTCATCACCACTGCTCTCAAAACGGCGAAGGAAAACATCGTGAGGACACCGGTGGCATGTCCTAGAACCAAAAATTCGAAGACATGTCAAAACTACCAACCCGCACTGGGCCCGCGTGGTGGATTACGTCCTACTCCCTCTCACACAGAGGAGGCCTGTGCCCCAGCAGTGAAAACATTATAGGCTGATTATGTTGACTGCCTATCTGATCTCCACAACCCAGTAACTGGGTAATACGATACCCCTTGGTAAGACTGGTTGTCAGACTTTCGGGCTTCTCGCCTTGCATTTAATGGAAATGTCACTTCGTCTGGTTAATTTCTTCATGTATGGTGTTAAATCTTCTACCAACACATTAAACAACTCCTTCGAGAAACTATAACTTCTTCGAAATTCTTCCGAATCCATTTCTATAGCCCCGGGTATTATATCGATTCATATTTCTTTTCGCACGAAGATCCATACGATGTTTTCTCAAGAACATTGAAAAACAAAGTAAGGCGAGCCATAATAATAAAGATTTTGAAGAAATAAAGCAGTAAAGAACACAAAAAAATCTCACTCGATCTTCATAAAGTAGCTTCTTTGCTATCGAGTAATTTGACGTTTAGTTTTGATTCAACTACTCGATACATAACTGTCAGATGGCGTGTGGAGTACGAACTTTTCGGTTCTAACGAATCTTTCGATCGAAATTAGTGTCGTTTTGAACCACCGCACGATCGTGCGCTAATGTCGGTTTCAAGAGTATGGATCGTCATTTATTTCGAATCTATTCGATTGATTCAGTACTCGATGCTGTCGGGAGTAAGGCCCCTGGACCTTCTTATGCAAACAGGAACATCAACAATCCACGCCATAATCGAGATAAGTTACAAAAAGCGTTAAAAAATACACTTTGTCATTTTATACATAGAACAAATTATTTTGTACAATATTGTAAATAAACTTTATTCAAAATAACAAACAATTTTATATGATTCCGTTTTGCATAAGTAGGTCCAATTCTGCTGGGTAAAACATGGTAAGATCTACGTTCGTGAAAAAGTGGGCTACAAGCATTTTGAAGTGAAATATGAGGCGGACCTCGTCATTATTGTGAAACCCAAATGTCTAACTTCTATTGCCATTCATACCTAACTTATCATAATCGCGTTCCTGAGAAAAAGGGTCTTGACAGACTGACATACAGACAGACGGACAACGAAGTGATCCTATAAGGGTTCCGTTTTTCCTTTTGAGGTACGGAACCCTAAAATGGATAATTTAAACACCATTAATCTTGAGATTGAGCAGGTATCTGAATCAAATTCCTTTATTTGCTCGCCGGAGCTTAGTTACAAGAACAACTCGTCAAGTACTCTGAAAATCCTACACGTTAATATTCGGAGCATTAACTGTAGCTTTAATCATCTATTGGTTTTGATAACTAGATTAAAGTACTCTATTGACGTGATATTACTGTCTGAGTGCTGCCTGACCAACTGCCCTAATATCCCCGCCTTACCCGGGTACGTAACCCACGTTTCCTCCTTTAAAAACTAGAATGAAGGTGTTGTTGCATATACTAAAGATATATTGAAATGTTCTGTAGAAATCCCTTCTTTTAATGACGCAAATTGCCTGGTGCTTAAATTTTCTGACAAGGTTGCACCTATCGCCCTATACCGATCTCCCTCGTATAGGGAGACGAGGGAGATTGGTACTTACTACATTTATCACCTTTCCTTTCTAGTTTGGATGACCTACCCAGCCAGGTTGCAGTTTATAAAACAATTGCAGGTATTGGAGACATAAACATTAACATTGTGCCGAGCAGCCTCGGCTTTAATGCTGATGAATATTTAAATACAGCGTCACATGCAATGCTTCCGGCACACACTTTCCCCACCAGACTCGCGAACTGTTTGACCATGTTTTACTGAAATCGTCAGCCACAACCTTGGTACTGGACTGTCTTATACAGATCATTTCCCTGTTCTTCTTTTCTGCAACCAGTATAATATAATAACACCTAACGCACCTAAAAACAGACTTTCAAGAATTAACATCCCCGATGTTATAAACGATATGAAAAATACAGACTCTATTTCTCTTCTATTCTTCAGCGTAAAAATCCAAACCTAGCTACTGAATGCCTTGTCTCTCTTCTGTTAAAGTCCATAAAATCTCACACTCACTCTTCAAGCATTCCCATCAGACGTATTATATTATTAGATATTACGTGTAATATCTTAATAAAATAAATACCTATTAGGTAATAATGTAAAGTTAATTTGCATGCCCTAAACAGGCAAAATATGGACTGTACCTAAACCACCAACCTCTAGCAACTGGTAATACCTATATTTTCAGCAAATAAATTATTCTTATTCTTATTATAAAATTACACTAACGTCTTCTGAGATGTATACGTAATCGAGACAAACTGTCCAGGACTTCTTGAAAGATCCTGAAAATGACTCTCAAGTAATTACAGCAATAGTCTCCTTAGAAAACTCGGACAGGACTATAAAACCTACGAATTACAGAAGGCCAGCAGGGCTAACATGACAAGCGCGAGACGCTCTCTTTCTCAATTGTCGTTTGTCTACGATTCTTTTGTCTCGAGTAAACTCGAAAAAGGCACTTTGACAGTTCTTTATCTCGCGATGAGAGACCGATGTAGCAAATTATTAAAAACAAATCGTGGGATGACAAGAAAAACTCACTAAGTACAGTTTATGGGAAAAATGACTTTTATTCACGAAGTTAATTATTTTTGCATAACCGTTCGCAAGAAAAAGTCACTAAGAACATACCTTTCCTATTTCTGACTTTAAAAAAATGTAATTATCATCAACTACTGCTTTGAAAGAAATTACCGGCAGGTAAACTTCATTTTGTACTTAATGATTTTGTGCTGGCAACATGGTCACAAGATAGAACTCAAATTTCTGGAGTCTGGTCATACGTACATGGAGTGTGACTCTATGCACTCAGCTATAGAAGCAGCCAAGAAACACAAAAGTGCCTTCTGCATGAACGATTGGGTTGAGATTTTTAAATCTGCTAGGAATAAAAGAGCTGCTAGGAATAAAAGAGGTAAAAAAAAGAGCAATGATAAGTATAAAGTGGGATCCTGCCGTTTTGCCGAAAAGATTTTGCCAAATTTTCATTACCCAAACAAATTTTAGCAACCTTTTTTTAGTACGCATATTTTCATTTGGTCAAATTTTTACTTGGCAAAATATTACCAAGTATAATGTTATTATGGCATTTGGTCTTTAATCAAATGATTTATTATAGCAAACAATCTTCAGACAATAAACGTTTTTGAGCGAGCGAAGCGAGCGGTGCCGCGGCAGCGGCCGGCGAGTGCCAGGAACGACTTGCATTAATAGAAAAAAGAGATTGTTTTTAGTAGGTTACCCGGAACATAACTATTTAGATTAGGTTAATTACTTATTTATATTATTATTTGATTTTGCGTAAAAACTGTTATTCCAACTGAAATATTTGACTAAATAAAATTTGTTAAAAGTTATAGTTTAAACGTTCATTTGTCAAACATTAGGTTTGCGTTACAATTTTTTGTGAATAGATTTTTTGCTAAGTAATAATTTGGCAAATGAAATTATGCGAGAAATTTTTTGGGAAGTGAAAATTTGTCAAATTCCTTTCGGTCAAACAAGGGAGACCCGTATAAAGTACATGTTCTAACTTACAAAGATTTTTATAACCTACAGGAATTGGCTGCATCTACAATTAAAAATCGAAATAAAGATAAAGACGGTAATAAGGTATCTTGGCTAAAAATTAAATGCATTAAAGTTGAGAAAGAGTTTCCTGGTACTTTATTTTATAGCTATGATCATACAAGTGATTATAATGAGATCAATGTCAGTGCAGGAAGGGGACGCAGACGTACACAGACTGTGGTGCTGAATCCAGCTTATCAAAATTTGCTCCCCTTGTCTGCAGCAAAAAAAGGAGACCTTGTAAAACTGTGCAATGCTGGTCAAATACCAGAAGAACTGATTCCATGGTACAAAAGTTTGCCATCATTAAGTGGTGGCTCAGATTGCGTGCCAGAACCCTCATTTGATGATAGTGATGAAAGTGATAAAAATTAAAATAATAAATGTCTTTTTTTTAATACAATAGCTTTCATTATTTTATTAAATACCTATACATGGTTATACTCAAAGGCAGGTAAAACTCCTTAAGTACATTTTTATACATAACTAATAAAATATAACTTTTTTAGTAAAATTTATTCTAGGTTTTATAAGATATCCGTTATTATAATAGTCACCACAAATTCAAAGATCTTTAATTATAAACTGATTTTTAATAACAAAATAAGTTTAAAACCTCATTAACTCGAATTGATTACAAATGCAAATACTGAGTTTTACTTGTCATCCCACGAAATCATTTTTATGATAGCAAAATCGGCTTATTCATTCGAATTTTATATTATTTCGTCTCTGTCCCCAAGGTGCTGTCCAAGTTGCAAATCATTGGAATTCGCGGAATTGCGCACGAAATCTTTCGCTGCTACCTGAAAGACCGCCAAGAGGTTGATAAAATAGAGAGCTACACTAGCAAAGAATAGAAACTTACTTTTGGTGTCCCTCAGGGAAGTGTTCTTGGAACACCTCTCTTCCTCATTTACGTGAACGAACTGTGCTAATTATCTATTCCTAAATCTGAAATCGTCACATATGCCGATGATGTAGCTCTTATAATTCACGTTTCTGTCAAGCGGAGATGGCTCTCAGTATGGTCACAAAATGTTTAAATACAAACCTCCTCACCCTCAACATCAGCAAGACGAAGTTCGTTGACAATTGAAAAACCGGCCAAGTGCGAGGCGGACTCGCGCACGAAGGTTTCCGTACCATTATCTATAAAATTGGCAAAAAAAATCACGTTTGTTGTATGGGATGTACCCTTAAATATTTGTTTTATTTTAATTTAATTATTTATTATTATTATTATATTTTTATTATTATTTTACTGTGAATATTTCAAGCGTCTACCTGTTGCCATTATCAATATCGAGCAAAAACGAGTAAAAAGATCACGTTTGTTGTATGGGAGCCCCTTAAATTTTTATTTTATTCTGTTTTTTAATATTTGTTGTAATAGCGGCAACAGAAATACATCATCTGTGAAAACGTCAACTGTCTAACTATCACGGTTCATGAGATACATCCTGGTGACAGACGGACAGACAGACAGACAAACGGCGGAGCCTTAGTAATAGGGTTCCCGTTTTACCCTTTGGGTACGGAACCCTAAAAATCAGGTTTATTGTATGGGAGCCCCCTTATATATTTAATTTATTCTGTTTTTTAGGATTTCTTGTTATACCGGCAACAGAAATACATCATCTGTGAAAATTTCAACTGTCTAGCTATCACGGTTCATGAGATACAGCCTGGTGACAGACGGACAGACAGACAGACAGACAGACAGATGGCGGAGGCTTAGTAATAGGGTTCCCATTTTACCCTTTGGGTACGGAACCCTAAAAAGATATATTATGTCTTTTTTTGCATGTTTACGATTTTTAATTAAACGCCAAATTTGCATACCTTTACCAACGTCACAGCTAATTTCTGGAACAATGTGTTTCTTAAGGCGCGGGCCCACCGCGGTGCACGGAGAGGCTACGCACGTGTATTAAGCTTGGCTTTGTAAGAAAATGTATGTGGTTGTGTCCACTGCAACCCACGGAGAGGCTATGCATAAATTGACGTCATTGATACATGCGTGGCTTGCTCGAATAGGCGGTTACATAGCTCAACGCTGTCGACGTGGGTCTACGTTTCCACTGGAGTACACGAATATGACCCATGACTATGTACAGCTCGCTTATCGCAGAGCAGTTTTCAGTCATACAGCGTAGCCGTACGTAGCCTCTCCGTGCGCCGTGCCACGCTACACATAGTCGTGGGTCTTCGTGTAGGTACTCCAGTGGAAACGTAGACCCACGTTGTCAAACAAATTAATACACGCAGCTAAATTGCGCCGCGTGCCCGTGCTCAGCATGCGCCGCGGTGGGTCCGCGCCTTTATGTTTGGACGGGCGTTGATAGCTGCGACACAGTTTTTAACTTTTGTAGCTATCATTGTTTCTACTGTAATTATGTCAAAAGCAAATATATTTATGTTCAAAATATTATATTTAATATTTATGTTCAAAATTGAGTTCGTGTTTCCTTTGACCACTTTGCCTTACTACCCATAGTTTCAAATTAAGCCCTAATGTGTCCCGCCCGTACTATAATATCTTTAATTATCTTATATCTTAAACCCTGTCACCAAACTCTGTTAATCAAAATGTCCCGTTAAGCGTTGGACGTACTGTCTCATTATTAAGAATTGTCCGTTAAAATAATAGAATTTGGTGATTATCGACATTTGTATATCAAATCATGCGTGTATCTAAATCACGTTTTTCCATTAGCGTAAGCGACAACCAAGTGAGTGTGGTGCACTTTAACAGAGCACACACAGGGAATAGTAACTACGGAGCAGATTGTATCAGCAGAAAACGAAATGATACATTATCTGAAATAAAACTGCTCAACGAACACTGTACTTACACAAAAGATAAGTACAAGGAAAACGAACAATGGGGAACCTGTCGTAGTCATAAGCAACTTGGACAGTAAACATGATATAACAACTATGGTGGACCAACTTCTATCGAAGAATGAATTTTCTGACGCTTCCTCAATATTTGTGGTAGTGCCCACGTCAGACGACAATGATTCAGATCTCTCGTCAGACTGCTCTACTAATTGGGATCAAAAGCAATTTGACATTGAAGAACCGGGTAAGCATTTATCTCTCAAATCATTTTAATTCAGTGACCTTTGGCCCTTGCATTTACAGTTACGGTTAAATAGTTACTGTTACGTTACAGATAAATAGGAATCTAACCTCTGAAGGAGGCATAAAAAGCTCAAATAAACAGATCTTTATTTATTTTCATACATACCATAAATTACATAAGGAGAACCCTCCGTGCCTCGCAATACACGCTAAGCCGTCCCACTATGGAAAATCGAGGTCTGTTTCGGATCAAAAATCGACAACTTTTACATTTCTAGACATGTGAAATTTTGCACAAATGTAGAGTAGATTACTATGGCTTCAAATGGGATGTATTTTAATATGATTTAATTTAATACAATTATTCATTAAAAAATTAAAACAAATTCAAAAGTATCAGAAATTACCACTCCGAACATGGTATACAGTCAATCCAGACTAACCAGAAATAAGATTGATTCAGCCAATATAACATAAAACTTATCATTTTACAACTTAATTTTTCATATTTGTCAATATTCTGAGGCCTAAACTGCGACAAGCACCACCGGTTACCCAAAATGAACGTGACTCAGCAAGCATCATTTATGTCCAACAACAGAGCTCTAATTTCAGTGAGTCCGTATGCATTTCCTCCGTGTCTTGGATATCCTGGTTGCCATCATCCATCAGATATGCTCCAAAATCCTCATGGCATACCCTTGCCCATGCCGCCACCCGTGCCTAAAAGAACAAAGCCTGTTTGTAGACTGAACCAATCACAGATCATAGAGCTTGTCACAGAGCCCAAACCTGTTCCCAATCAGAGGCAATCAGAGTCATGTCAGTGCAGTCCAGATAAATTGAAAGAAATATTCGAACAAGTACTTATAGGAAGAGCACCGAATTTTAAGTCAACAGGATGTGGTGGTGCATCAGCAATAAGCCTCTTGAACTCGTTAGTTCAGGTAAACATATCTTTTTTAACTTTTTTTTTACAGTTTGCAAACATTCTCTATTACTACCGAATGTCGATTTTCGGTCTGCAGGCTCATCTAATCATTTTAACTACTTTGTTAAAGGAATTAAAATCGTTAGTGTTTTGTGAGTGCTGTTAGTCCAGTCAAATAAGCTTATCGATATCGGAAACCTCGATAAATAGACAATAGCCTGATTTTTAACCATTTTGATTGTCTAACAAGTGACGTTCCATGAAATGAAATGAAATGAAATGAAATGAAATGAAATGAAATGAAATCGTTTATTCTGTAAATAGGATATCGGAATCACTTTTACACGTCATATTAAAAAGTAAAAAATAAGCTAGATGTAGTCGACATTTCCTATCTGACTACCCGTGAGAAGAAATGGCGAAACAAACTCAGGGGTCAAAGTCTCTTTTAAAGTCCAGACATAATCTTGGTCAGATCATGTGAGGACCATGTAGATCTGTGTCTGAAATGGTCTTTTGAGGAAAGAACCACACAATTTTGAGTGGACCTGTCCAATCAGTGCAAGCATTTGTCGTAATCGTGCAGCTCGACTCAAGACTTAAGGAGCTCAACGACTCGACGAACAATACCAAAGAAAGTACATTTGGGTAGGCCTCATAAAGTGCTCAAAATGCCAGACCACCATTAAAACTGAGAAAAAGCATAAAATAATAGGAAAATATTTAAAGAGAAAAAAAAAAAATGACCCACATAGTGCTCACATTCACAATAAATTAAAGCAGTAAATATAATACTTTTCAAAGTAAACATTAATGTAATATTGTATATAATATTCTGCAATGTCAATATTTATATAAAATCATGCATGACCATGACTTACATACTCGTATATCTTAAAATGGGTAACAGCATTTTGAGAAAAGTACGTTTTGAGAAAATTGTATTTTGAGAATGGTACGTTTTGCGTATGGAGTGCATTTCACGAAATGTACATTCTGCGACTGAGCCGTTACGGCAAAACTTGTAGAACATAATATTCTATACAATTTATGTCTAGCCAAATTGATATCATCAACCATTCTCAGGTACTGCGTAAGGGTGCTCGCATAAAGAAGCCGGTCGTAAGAGTCACGCGCGCATTGCATAGATCTGTACCCCAAGTGTAAGTTTGCAAGAGAGTAAACGTAACTAGCACGTTTGCGTTAAGATTTTTATTCTCACCCTTATAGTCTTAGCATTATGATCTATCGGTAAAATTTTAACGGTAACGAAATAGTTACGTTTACTCTCTTGCAAACTTACACTTGGGGTACAGCATTTTTCCGTCTCCTTGCACAAATTTTAGTCTAACGCGACAGAGTCAGCGTTCAGTAGTCAGTACTCATTCACTGTACATTCATATAGCATTAGTTACGTGGTAGTTAAAACTATTCAATAAACCATTATCTTTGGCTATCCGTGACTTTTCATTTCAAGCTGCAACTGCTATTGTAATAGCAATTTTGCGAATAAAAGTCAAAGTAAAATGATTTATTTCAAATAAGAGGCACATTAAAACGACAAAATTTCCAAAAAAATAAAATTGATATTAATAACAAATTATACAACTAAAATAGCAACCGGTTTGATTTTGTCTAGACTCTAGATTGTCCTATGGAGCTGGACCAGCATGTTTCCAAATATTCCTATCTTGGATATAATCCTCTAATTTGTAATACTTATGCTTGTTCACAAAGTGAACTTTTAATATGAGTTTCTTTCAATATATCACAAGGTATTTTGTTGCAACGTTTAATACAGTACCACATAAAAAATCTATGTTCTTTAGATAATCTAAAAAATGGTTGATCTATTTTATCTCTATTTCTAGTATTAAAATGATGTCTAACACTTATCTTGTTAAAAAGATGTAGATTTTTCCCTACATACATAATATTATCATAAATGAATTGGCAAGGTACCGTCATAATATTCCGCGCGTCATAATGCTCTGCATTCCAAAAATGTCTAATACTTGTATAGTTACATCAAAAACTTTCGAGTAATGTGGCGTTGAATTGTAGTAACGTATTGCGTCAAAATCACGTTATTGAACATCAGCTTTAATGCCTATTTATACATGTGCGTTTTAAGATGCGCTGCCGAATCTGAGAGCACAGGTTGCCGCCTTTGACGACGACGCACGACTGACGCACGCGCCAGGCGCCAGGCGTTAGTGTATACATTATGTTTAACAAATAAAATAAAATAAAACAGCAAAAAGAAAGTTTATTATTTTTATTCCATTTTTTTTTTCGCGTGATTCGGTTGTTAGAGGGTTTTGTATGAGGCTTTCCCACATTGCTGCTCGAGTCACATCGCTAGAGCCAGGCCACACAATGTCTTATGGCACCGCATTGCTTTTCTTTGGCCTTATTGGTGTCACACGGGCACTGCCGGCGTCTCGGCTTTGGTATGGTGCCGCAGCTGGCTTGAATCTTGTATTAGAACTAAAGTCTAAACGACAATCTGTAGTCAATTTTCGGCGTCGCAAGCGCAACGCGTCGGTGCCGTATGGAATGTGTTTGCAATTTATGTGTAAGTAGGGCGACGCAGTGGCACCGCTCAGGCTGCGCGCGATCGTCGCGTTCATTATGCCACTTTTTGTTCGGAAAACCGGAAAGCGACCTCTGTCGATGCGACCACGCGTTCAATTTCACCGAACAAAAAGTGACATTAACGCAACGCGATGATTGCTTTTAAATAGGATGCGGCCTTATGACGCTGACAACAGCTAAACCGCGGTCACTGTCAGACTGCATACAAAAGAAAGAGAAGCGCGATGACACAACGCTTGTAATTTATTGCAAAGTATGAAGCAATTATCTATTTACTCAAAAATGAGTTGAGTAATCGAAAATAAAAAAATAACCAAGTTCTGCATACAAATAAGACGTCCTTATTATTAATTAAATCAAAATCAAAATCAAAATTTTTTATTTCACATAAACCTACATGGGCACTTATGAAACGTCAGAAGCTAGGTGCACGGTTCCAATTGGTCGTTTCCTATGAAGAAGAGCCGGCAAGAAACTCCACGGTTACTCTTTTAAAAAAAGTGGGCTTTAACAATGTTATAAGTTACAGTGTTAATAGGTATGGGAGGACAGTGTAGGCCCGTCAACAAGTACCAAGTACTTAACAAAATAAAAGATAGTTTACAAAGCTACAGTCTATTAAGCCTACAACGTTCTCACATTCACAAATTAAAAAAGAATCTATATAAAATATTACTAAAGTAATAAAAATAAAAACCTACATATTTAAACCAAATGACAACATTGTCATTACAACTGTAAAAAAAAAACTGAATAAATATTCTGTCCACAAGTCACTAATAAATACCAACCGTACGTTGATATTTAATACAGATATTGTGGATTGAAACTCACAGTAAAGGGTTAGTGTACCGTTAATATGTAACGAATTTTTTACTCTAAATGTGTTTTGGTAACAACCAAGTTTTGAGAAATGTGTTCAAGAATAATATTTATACTTTTTCCGCTACCACAAACTATATGCAATTTTTTTGTTTAATACAAGCCTACTTTTATCATTTGCCTCTTGTCAGCGCCTTAACACTGTTAGTACATACTCAACTCGCGATCGACGCCATGCGTGTTGGTGTAGTTGATGGTTTTTGTTTTCAGTTATCAGAAAAATGCTCACTGTGTCCCATCGCGGTCGTTTCGGTGTGAACTGACTTTTAAATGTAACGTTAACATTTTCAGATGACGGTGAAGATTGTGGAAACTGTTCACATCATAAGTATATAAAAGTATACAAAATGAAATGTGCATGTGGTGGTAAGAGATAACTTATAAGATTCGACCTATATACCCATGCGAACAGCATCTGTCACCAGTGTCCAAAACAATAGCTGGACCAAAGGCGGGGATCAGGTTTAGGAGCTTCCAGTGCTGTTGTTGCGACGACTCCATGATAAAAGGTGGCTCGGAGCTAGAAGTGCTAGTTCCCGTCGGAAGGGTGTGCCAAATGGAAGCAGGAGGTACTTACTGCCGAGCAGGCCATTTTTTGGCACCTACTTCTACTGACCCAAAAATACCTTGTAATGATTATGCCTATGTCCAAGGTAAGCAATGTAAAAATAATATATGAATGTAATTTGTGAATTTCCTCCTTCGGAACCCGAACTCGAAAATAGAACCCTACCTGTGCCAAAGTTACCAATGGGTTGGTTAGAAGCAAGTTATGAGACAGAAATCAAATATGATAGATAAAGAATTCAATACACAGGAGTATTTTAAAATAAATTACTGCCGGTAAAACCTGACCCCAATTTACAGTGGAAGACGCAGTCAGGTACTACGTGTCTATGAACCCAAATTTTATAAAGGATTTTTCCCCCCGCCGCGGCCGCCGGAACCCAAACGTTGTCCTTGGAACGACGATAACAATCTACCAGAAAAGAAAAATAAAGTAAAATGTGAATGTCCGAACACATACGGTGTTCATCCTTCGGGTCTAACACCCTCGCGTGTTCTTATTACGCCGCCTATGGAGCCTGAGAATGAGGCCTCCTCCGGAGGATTCAAATTTTCCATAGGAGGCACGAGTTCTGGATCTAAGAGTCTTAGCGGTGTCTGTTGCTTCGATATGATTCAAGAGACGAACATTAATTAAAGTATTAATGAATCAAGGACGAATATTTTGTGTTAAATTGTTCTATAGAAACTTGGTAAATATGTTTTATTAATGACAGTACAGTTCGGTATTAGTGTAAAAAAATTCGCCAGTTTGTGTATTTTTTAAACAATCAAGTTTTCCGATATTTCATTATTATTAAGTAAACAAGATTTTGAAACTATTTTGTGTTCATCCTGATCCTTACGCTCTTTTAAAACAACGTCTATCTGTCTGTCTGTTAGTGCGCTTCTTACTTCGTAATCTGTACTTTAGTTAATAGATAATTGATTTATACTGCCTGGCCAATAACAATAACACTTCAGTGTTAGAAATTTCTTAAAAGAAGTACTAGTTAACCTACAGCAAAGGTTTCCAAAGGCGACGTTTAATATTGTGCCGATTGCATACTATATTAATTTATTTTATTATTTATGTACACACAGAGAGTACACTAGAAATAGGATAGACTAGAAAAAAAAATATTCGACATCTCTCTAGGCTCTCGTTACGTGGTTGGATCAAGGGCCTGAATCAGAAGGCAGTACTCCTCGATACGGCTCGCATCGTGAGGAGGTTCCTTTCTCTGGGACCCTAACCACTGGTAGCTTGGACCCTGCTCTTGATACCGGCGAAACACTATTTTTTATATTTTTAAATGTTTGTATATATTTTTTATATTCTAATATTTAAAAATGTAATTTATATGTATTTAATGAAATAAAGGTAATAAAATTAATGAAGGTAATAAAATAAAGGTATTGTAACTACTTTTTTGCTTTGAATGCCATCCGTATACTTACGGAATAGAACTCAAAATCGGTAGAACGGACTGTAAAAAGTTTTTAAAATTTTCTAATCTTATTTCAAATAATAAATAATAAAATAAAATAAAATTTTATTGGCATAAAAACACGTTACAGAATAATGTGAGACCCTGGCTCCAGAGCTAGGTTAGAGTACCTGTATTTCAGGAGCCAGTGACTTCTTCCGTTTAGGTTACAATTTAGCAAGTTTTATGCATAAAAAGTGACAAAATAGTAATATGTATCTAAAATTAAGTTCAATAGTTATTATTAAATATTTAATTACATAGGCACATAAAATATAATTAGAAAATAAGATTAGAATTAAATCAGGATTAAAATTTAGATTAATAGGTAATTGAATTTAAAACAATATTTATTTTAAAAAAGAATAGTAGTACAAAAATAAAAGTATGTAATAAAATTTGAATAAATCGCAATTCAGCTAGGATGAACAAAATAATATTAGAATTAAGGGTGCAGGTATGTCAATGTGCATGTGGGCGTGGGTGTGTGTACGTGTGTGTGTGTATTGGGGTGTCCACCACCCCACCACCACCACCACCCACCACCACCAACCTACCATTTTTTTGTGTTCCTATATATTTATGTTGATTGCAGTAAATTTTCAGTTGCGTTGTAGTCCTGTGTCAGTAACCATATTTTTACTTTCTTTTTTGTTTCACGAGTCGTAAGGGATTTATGTTTAGGATTTTGTTTAATTTCGGACGCCGTGTGACAGCGTAAAGGTAAACAAACGTTTTTTATAGTGCGCTTCTTATTACTTTGTGCATTATAATGGGTAATACTGTGCTGCTTATAAACTACTTGCAGAATATAATTCTGTCTTACTGTGAGTACTTCACACTTCCCGTATAAGTCTTTGGTGGGAAATCTGAAAATGGAGTATAGATAGGTTTAAGATATAATTAGTTATAATAAGTTGAATTTTAGATTGTTTTATACTAAGCACAGGCATAAGGGACTGTTTAGGTACCGGACTAAAACTAGAATCAAAATTAAGCAAAAAAAAAAAAAAACATAAATGGTGTGTGCTGGTGAATGTAGGGGTGCGTGTAAAGGCAAAAGTCCTCGCGCACATTTGGGCGTGGCGCGAGGAGGCGAAACGCCGGAGTGTAACTCGGCTGCCGCGAGTAATCACGGCACAGCGGACAGAGCTCCGGCGGGATCACATGGCGACATGGAGAGTGCGATTGTCGCAACCCAATGCTGGGCACGCCACAATTGTGGTGATAAATCTACTCTTTGAGAAGTGGCTAGAGAGGCGCCAAGCCGTCCTCACTTACCGCCTGACGCAGGTCCTCACCGGACACGGTTGTTTCCTGTTCAGGATAAAGCGGGGGGAAACGCCCGGGAGTTACCACTGTGTGGATCGCCCGGAAGACATGGGGAGCATACGGTGGAGGTCTGCCCGGCTTGCGCGGATCACCATGTCCTCACGAAGGTGATCGGCGGCGGCGATCTCTCGCGTCCCTGGTTCAGGCCATGGTTCGGAGCGAGAGTGCATGGGAGGCCGTCACCTCTTTCTGAGAAGCAGTAATGCTCGCGAAGAAGGAGGCGGAATGCGTGAGGTAGAGGCAAAATTCGCGCCCTCACGCCCCTAGTCTGAATATTGAATTTTAACAAGTGCAATAACGTATTATACTTACATGAATAAGTATATATTGTTTATTTAAGGTCATTTAATATAATTTTAAACAAAAATAATTAAACGATTTTAATATGTTTTTTTTTTATTATACAAAGAAATTATACAAGTATACGCTAATCAGCTTTTTAGTTTCATAATAGGTCAGGGAAAAAAGCCAGGTGATCACATTCTGTTTGCACTCTTTTGTCATGGAGAAAAGGAGATGGATAGCGGTCCCATACAAGCTAGGCCCAGAAATGAAACCAAAAAAACAAAATGTTTACGAAGCTGTAATAGTATTTCGTAGCCTTGTATATTTTTGTTCGTCATAAAACTTGTGAAGGGACATAAGATTCTTATAAATCTGATGACTTCGAAAAATTAATATTCATACCTGTCGATCGCGGACTCTATATTATTAAATATCATGTTCATTACAGTTTAGTTATTATTCAATACGCCTTAAATACAGTTTTAATATTTTATATTCTAAAAATACTCTTGAAATCATATCAATTCTTATGCTTTCCCAATTACCATCATATTTCCAAAACTGGCAACATAAATATTTCCCCGAATACTGAATCAATATAAGTAATAATCTTATTAAAATATTTCCTGCAAAGTTTTGTAACGAAAACTGTGGTGGGGTTTCAAATATTACCAGTAATTTTTTTTATATAATTATTTATCTGTGCCAGGCCAAACTTTATCCAAACTAACCTAACCTTTCACCTGACAAGCCGTCAAAATTTAGTTTTACCTTTTACTGCCGCTTTTATTTAATTATTTTTTTACTAAGAAACCCATAAAACACTTACTGTTTTGTAATCTGTACAATATTTCCTATTTGTTGTATGAAATATAACGAGCAGGTTTCAAATAAAAAACGGGTTTTGTTATTTTTCTCCCATTTTTATCATTCAAGGCCCCATAGATTTTAATAAAAAACATCTTTTAATAATAAAACCATTGAATAGTAATCACTATTACACTTAAAAAACGATTATATAAAGATTCGAAACACACTACACTAGGTAGCCAAAACGTATAAAAAAATCGGTTGTCTGTAAAGTCGGTTTACTGACGATAGTTGAACGTGACAACGTCGTAAGCCTTAAATGGAACGCCTCAGAGCGAGGTAACGCCGCATGAGAGGTAACGCCGCATGAGTCATGTTTTTTAGTGCGTGCAGCCGGCTCCATCGAATTATAAGACGTTGGCACGTCAAAACACGACTCCAGTGTGCCGCCACTCAACTTTTTCACCACTTGACAACCTCAGTCATCAAATCATTGTAATTATAGACATGTCAGACTTTGTTTTATCTATGTGTATTTTATGAGTTCAAGATAGTAGCTAACCATAATAAATCGTTACAAGTGTTAACAATGGACTTATGTCGTAAATAAAGCTATACAAAAAGTCTATTGTTTACAACAACAAACGAGCATTGCTTCACAAAACACGGGTTTATGATAAGAACTACACAATCGATTGAAAATGTGAAAGTTATTCCTAAAACTATATTAAATGACCTCTTAATTACAAGTTATAGCATTGCTTTATTTATTTCTATTATTAAGATAACGAAACATTTAAAAACAACACGGACTGAGTGACTTACACTGCATCCGACGTGCAACGGCAACATAATAATATGTCCGTAGTGGTCAATTATAAATTTTAGCTGCTCTAGTTGAATTTTCTTAGACAACATCGCATAACTATGAATAGTTAATGCAATTTCCTAAACGTTTTAACAGTATTTCAGTCATTTACTACAAAATATGTCATACGAAAAGCCATTGCAAAGATTTAAGATTTTTTATCGACGCCATTTTTTCACCTCGCCAATTTTTTTCGTAAAATTTATGCGTAAATGTGATAAATCTGCTTAAAACTATTACATGAATAGAAAGATAATTCACTCTACTTACGTATTCATCTTGTTTTAATAAACTTTCTTCCGTAATTACTTTCACTGATTTGGTTTTATACGGCATGATTCTGCGCGTTCACCAACACTTCACTGACTAATATTGTGACCAAAAAAGCGCTTCAATCGCGACGTTGCTGTGTTGATAGCAATGAAGGACTTAAAGCTAGCTTTGTCTTTCCTGATCATTTTGTTAAATGAACAAAAGAGATAGGGCGCTTAGATTGCAGAACAAAGCCACAGTCGATCAGCTACAATACAGCGATGGGCGGTCTATTATAATCAGGGACCGTACAACCCCTGTTAAGAGTTAAGCCTTTCGAAGTGGTAACCCATTCAATGGGTTACCTTTATCATGATATAACCCATTGAATGGGTTTTATACTAGAAACCCAGTGAAAGAGTTACACGATAACCCATTGAATGGGTTTTATACTTGAAACCCAGTGAAAGGGTTACATGGTTACCCATTAATGATAAATTATAAATGATTTTTATTTCTGTAAGTAGGTTTGTACAAACACTTTTACACATCAGTCATATTTTTAAAACTAGATAAGGTCGGCGTTTCCTATCTGACTACTCTGAGAAGAAAGGCCGAAACAAACTCAGAGGTCACAGTCTCTTTTAAAGTCCAGACATAATCTTGGTCAGATCATGTGAAGGCCATGTAGATTGGTGTCTGAAATGGTTTTTTGAGGAAAGAACGTGTGTTACAGTGAACTACTTTTGAGATCGCGCTATTTACTTCGTCACTAACCAGCTGCTGACGTTTAAGTTTAAACAAAAGTGAAGTGTCATCTGCAAACAACACTATATCATGATTATCCTTTATGAGGTAAGGCAAGTCATTAATATGAATAAGAAACAAAAAAGGACCAAGAATTGAGCCCTGTGGAACTCCCATTGTTACTATAGATCCGGGAGATCTTTTTCCATTGACGTCAACGCTCTGAATCCTATTACTCAAGTATGAAGTAAGAAGATCCAGACCGGTGTTCCGGATCCCGTAGTGGATTTTTCAATGTGTTCTATACCTACTTGAAACCCAGTGACATGAAAAAATCATAATATTATGTTATTTCGATATCCGCCCAGCACACGGAGCATGACCAATTCTATCTCTATTCTACCCAGGGACCATTTTGGTTACCATTTTAGAAAAACCCTATCGAAAACTCTTTGAATGGAAAGGGTTTTCAATAGGGTTTTTCTAAGCAGTTAATCAAAAACCCATACGGTGTGGGTAATTTTGAATGGCTAAAACTAAGCCGTTCAGAAGGATTACCCAGATCGTATGGGTTTTTATCAAAAACCCTTTCAACGGGTAACCAAAATTGAATTTAAGCCGTTCAAAAGAGTTACCCATATCGTATGGGTTTTTGATTAACCGCATAGAAAAACCCTATCGAAAACGCTGTCAATGGGTAACCAAAATGGTCCCTGATTATAATCGATGATTAGATGTCAAACGGTGATCGGCGTTGGAAGGGAACTACTAACTTTGTCCTTTTGCAATTGTTTATTTGCAATGTTGAATAGTCTTGGGCCAATTTCTTTTTAAGTCAGGGCACAGTACCTTGACACAAGAGTACTGTTTCATAAAAAGCTAGTACAAAGAGTTTACGTATGTACAGTTAGTACCTCACATTCCCTGTACAGCTCAGTGGTAGAAAATACATGGGTTTAAAGTAACTTACTTTTAAAAAGGTCCATATTATTATAGGTCTTTCAACAATTAAATTATTCGTTTTAGTTTATAACCGCTTGAAACAAGGATTAATAAATAATGTTCATAATATTAGCATTGGCTGAGTGTCTTATTTGTTTGAATACATAATATAAGTTTTCGTATTCTGTTTTTGAGATTAAAAAAATGATTTTTTAAATTAATATTTTTGTCAAATGTGAGTCCTAAATATTTTATATTTCAACGGCAGATAGGGATGGACAATCATTATGGCAGTTAAGAGAGGTTATACGATGTGTTGATTGTAGCGGTTCACCAGAGTAGCGAATAGAGAATGAGATGTAGGTACCTATTTGGTTTTCTCGGTATTAAGAGAAACGCATTTTGTGACCATGAACCATATTGTGCTTTTTTAGAAGGTTTCACTCCCAAGTGTCACCATGGAAAGTCAGGGTAGAATCATCTGCATACGAAATTATTTTGCTGTTTTTAATATTAAGTAAGTAAAATGATCTTACATATTTATATAAACTAGGAACAACGTTGGACCTAGGATATTACCCTGTGGCACTCCATGGTAAGCCATCACTTGTATATTTGCCAATTTTAACCCTTTGTGTTCTGGTAGATAAATATAATCAGACAGTAATTTGAGTTGATTTCTACGGATACCGGTGATACGGATACAGTGTGCCTAGCAACTACTAATTCCAAGCTTTCAATGGAACCCATAAACTGCTCTTTGTCACCATTCCATTGGTCTGGCCCTGTCTGGCCTGAGCATAGGCGCTAAGCCATAGGCACTGTCAAATATATGTTTCAACCTTAGAGCATTACTCAAAGGTTTTAACGGCTTTGTGATGGGTAATTTTTACACCTTGTATTTATTTTTATTTAAACAAAAAACCATTCCCTTAACCATTTAACCCTTAACCTAAAATGTCGATGGCATATACCTAGCCATATAACCGTACAAGGATCTTTCGGCGCGTGGCCAAAATCTGAATTAAAGTTGCCATAGTGTTTTTTCAATACACTTCACTTTCTTAATGGTCTAAGCAAAACATTATTGCACAAAATGTATTGAAAAAACAAAATGACGGTTTTAATTCCAATTTTGGTCTCGCGCCAAAAGATCCTTGAACAGCTATTACTGGGATAACTGGCCATAACCATAAACAAAACAGAAAACCAGTGCCAATGTGCCAAAACCACTGACAAGTTCTAAAGCTCCGCTCAACACTCTAATGTCACTTGGTCACATGACATTTGTAACGTTTTCCTACCCATGCCTACCAAAATTAACTAATAACATGAGCCTATAGTTTTCAATGGTATATAATTCATACACAACTTCACGGAAAACAGGCGTGATGGTTTCATAAAATCACAACATGTCAGGTAAAGTAAAAAAATATATTACACTTCCTCTATTATGTTATTGAAACCGATCTTCTTATAGATCAATTACTAGCTTTACCCGGCCCGGCTTCGCACGGGTAGGACTAAGTATCTACCCTACCCTACATACCTACTACCCTACTTAGCCTACCCTTCCTACCTACCGAGAAATAATTATTTGCTATTTGAAATTTTCCAATTTTATGCGCAATTTTCTTTTTTTGCAATTCAATTAGTCTTTATTGGAAAAAATAATATATTACAATTTATCTATAATTAAATATACAAGCTAACTCTAAAGATGCAATTTTCTTAAGTTTTCTTTCCGTAAGAACCTTCTACAAAGTATTAGAAAACTTAAAAAAAAGATGAATGAAATCTGTAAAGTCATTCTCAAGTTATGCTGTGACCAGGGGAAATAGGGATTCATTTTTAGGGTTCCGTACCCAAAGGGTAAAACGGGAACCCTATTACTAAGGCTCCGCCGTCTGTCTGTCCGTCTGTCACCAGGCTGTATCTCATGAACCGTGATAGTTAGACAGTTGAAATTTTCACAGATGAACTTCTGTTGCCGCTATAACAACAAATACTAAAAAAAATAAAAAAATATTTAAGGGGGGGGGGGGGGAGCTCCCATACAACAAACGTGATTTTTTTGCTCGTTTTTGCTCGATATTGATAACGGCAACAGGTAGACGCTTGAAATATTCACAGAATATTTAGTTATATATTCACTTTAAAAATAAATAATTAAATTTAAATAAAACAAATATTTAAAGGGGGCTCCCATACAAAAAACGTGATTTTTTACCGTTTTTATAGATAATATACGGAACCCTTCGTGTGCGAGTCCGACTCGCACTTGGCCGGTTTTTTATATATACTTATAGCACGGCGAGGATCCCAGTGCCGTCACTGACCAATCTCCGGTGTAATGCTAATTAATTATTAATTAATCGCACACAACACTTAACTCAAACTCAAAGCATTTATTTCAATTAGAACAATTTACAGGCACTTTTGAATTATCATTTATCAAGGAGTCGTTCAGTTTGAGTTAGTAAGTGAAGCTACATAGTTGCCCATTGCAAGACGAAGTGGGTCCTTATGGAGAACGGGCAAGGAACTCCACGGACACAATTTTAAATCAAAAATTCTAAACCATTATGTTACAGACGATTCTTGTTCGAAAATTATAATTTGAGTTCTTACAACACACACTACCATTGCGATAGCTGCCCCACGCGTCGTATTTATTCAAATCTTATTACTTAATTAGCTGAATAAATCTTACAAACAATACTAAAATGCTTATCAGTTTATTGGTTTTTATATCAAGCACGGTATAAATGTTCGAAGCCACTCATAGTCAGCTAGAACATTGCACACCACGATCGAGCAGATATACGATAGGTCATAATTAGTGTTCGCGGAGTTAAGCTAGCAATAGGTACCGCCTGCCGGCCACATGCTGACAGATCGGCGACAGGACGATGAAGACTTAGAGAGGGCGTTGGCAGTGCGCTGCAATATGTTGGCCCGCAGATTCGCACGATGTACCACGGATGTGAAACTGTCACTTTTTAGAGCCTTCTGTCAGTCATTTTACACGTGCAGTCTGTGGATCAACTTTACGCGGCGGGCTTACAACTCCCTGCGAGTTCAGTACAATGACGCTCTGAGGGCAGTGTTAAAAAAACTTTCTATATTTCGATATCTAAATGAACTGCATCGATGATGAGCAGGGTCCGTGGTAGCACCAACACTATCCTCAAAGCGTTAGGGTGCAAAATAGACAGTCCTTTTACTGTGTAGTGGGCAAGTGTACTCCTGCACAGACAAAGGAAATAGGCATCAGCTATTGTGTTTTGTTTACTAACAAATTACTAACACCTTTTTATCTTTTTTTTTTGTGTGTACTACTAACCATCCTACTAACCATACATATTTGTTAAAAATTATGGACGTATGTCTGAAATAAAGATAAATTAAATTAAACTCCTAATTGCAAAGTGAGTACACGATATTGATGGGTGATTTTAACTTAAACATGCTTAGTGACACGGAGTCAAAGACGGACAAACTAGTCTCAATTTTTAATTGCCTCGGTCTTAAACAATTAGTGCAGTCACCCACGCACTTTACAGTGCATGCCAACTCTCTGATAGACATCATCTGTCTGTACAAATGTTAAACTGCACTCTCTATCAGTTGATGTAATACCGGATCTAGGTGCGCACACATTGACGCACCTGAGAACAATGTATGTATAACTCTTCTCTGCATGTTTCTGAGACAATAAATTATTTATTTAATGTAATGAAATAATATGGGTAATTTCATCATGATCCTGGCAACAGTACACGCACAATAGAGGTACGTGTTCTTATAGTGCTGTCACGTGGCTGTGACGCACACATGTCTACTAAAGTGCCTCACATTATTGTTCCGCGCGGTCTATCTGCGTCTATTCTATAATCTGAGGGTAAACATGGTATTTTACAAATCTTTTTGCGACCGCTTGTCAAGCAATTGTCTTATTTTTGCTGGTATTCATGTCGGTGTTTTTGTTTTCTATTATGGATACAAACTCCTTCATACATCTTTTCAATAAACTCTGAGAAGTAAAATGCACGAATTTGATCAAAGCCAAAGACATTTATTTGTAGGATATAGTAGGTACAGAGTTGGATAATTGAGTTATGTTCAGGACACATCCACTGCTACAAGCGGCATACGAATATTAAATATTGCACATGGGCATAAAACCTAACTTACTTAAACAATTACTACTTTTACTCTATTTTACAATAAAAAACACTTAGACTATAGACACAAATATACATATAAACTCTATTAAACAATATAAAAAACACAACAACAACAACAACAACATTTGTATTAAAAAAACAAAATATATCAATTTTTTACTACTTTCATATTCAAAGAATTATTTTACTGTGTAAAAAATATTTTGGAGAAGCCATGATTTGAGACTTGATTTGTAGAAATTAAATGGTAGTTCTCTTATTCGTTTTGTAATATGGTTGTACATCACAAGTGATAAACGTGGTAATCCAGTAAAGCGAGCCAATCCATACCTAGTTCATTACATAGAAGTTGTAAAAATTTGGTTAGAGCAGCGCGGCAGCGGACGATGAAGTGATTCCAGTTTATTGCTCGCGAGTGTTGTTTCAAAACTAATGAAAATGTTGCCAGTGACTTTTGCTATAACGAATTTATAACTATAAAATGCTTACACACCCATTATTGGTAAAGGGAGTGTGTAACTCTTATCCATAGCTTGCACAATGGTATACAGTTGATAAGCAAGTGTTTTAAATATTTTTATTAGTAAGTCTGTTAATTTAAGCTTACGAGTATAAACCTTTAGTGAAACAAACGTATGATTAGTAACGAGGTTTATTCAGGCAGCTAGGACAATTAACGTGCTATGACAGCCCGCCATAACGTGGCAGTGACAATTGAAATAAACATAGCATACATTACACCTTCACCCTTAATCTTTCTTTAATCATCAGACATAATAATAGACTTTATAGACCATTAAAAACTTATCACAACTAATATTACAAATACTCATGACCTGTGTGACAGTCTCTCTCTGAAACTCGATTTGCCGATGCCGTGACAATGGCCGCAAACGTATCTACATCGCAATTATGTCGCTTTAATACACTTCAATCGTGTTAAACATTTATATGTAAGCATTCAAATCAAATTACTGTTTCAGCAATAGTTTTACTGAGGAATCTACAATGCGCAGAGAGGAATAAAATATCATTAAACACAAATGATAACAAGTTTTAAGAATGTCTTATACACAATCTAATCAAAACAAAAAAGAAGGATCATCAAACACTAACGAAGACAAGGAAGTTCATAAGAAATAATAAAGTTAGAAATAAGATAAAACCGTGAATCCGTTAACGACACAACTGTCATCAATAGTGTAATACAAAAAAAGGAAAATTTGTAGTCCGGTTAGGTTAGTTCATGAAATCAAAATGAATGACGTCGAAAACAAAGATAAACGACTACAATATGAATTGCGACGGACTGATCAAGAAAAGAGTCAATGCAATGAGATAAATGATATCAGCATAATGGTTCATAAGAAAAAGGTGAAAATCCGCGAAAAAGTCAATCTACTAAAATATGGCCAAAAACCAGCAGTCGCTTTTCGGTTATCACCCTCCGGTTGCAATAAAACCCGAAGGCTCCTCACTAAACACATCAGCATGACCGAAATTAATAAAGGTACCAAATCATCCAATCGAAATACAAGAAGCTCTGAAGCCATAAAAAAAAAATCTGTATTCAATTCTAAATACGTAGTGCACCAAGTATCGGGATACCATTTAAACGAATACTTGAATTTGTTTAATTTTCCTACACAGAAGAGATGGAAGGTTTACCGTTGTCAATTGAGTGCACCGGAGGACAGCTGCTGCTGTTCATGCAACTCAGATGCCATGTTTGAAGTAATGAAGAGCCTCTACGACTGCTACAAAAAGAAAAATTGTGATAATTGTGATTGCATACTCTGCAGTCATTTATTACAAGAAGAGAGGCGCTTCGGGGAAGTAAAGAAGTCGATAGCTTCCCTAGGAACAAAAGGAAAGAAGTCTAGACTAAAAAAGACTGAAAAGATGTTAGAGAGCAAAACTCCAGCAGAAAAAGAGGAGTTTTTGAAAGAATTAGCCAAAACAGGACAACCTTTGCCAAAAGGAAAAACCGCGTCGGAAAAGACTTTGATCAAAAAAGTAAAAGCTGAATTGGGAGTGCCACAGTCGAAAACTACAACAATGTTGGAAAGAATGAAAAAAGCCATAGAACCCGAAAAGACACCCACAGAAAAATTAAAAAAAGCTAAAGCTGCAGGATTACTAACACCTTTAGAAGGAAAATCTCCGACACAAAAAGAAAAAATTATAAAAGGATTAGCAATACAAGGACTACCTATTCCTGAAGGGAAAACTGCTTCAGAGAAAAAGCTCATTGACAAGGTTCGCGCTGACCTCGGTCTTCCTCCAGAACCTAAAACTGCATCCATGAAAGAGAAATTTGCTAAAGCAGCAAGTGCCGGATTATTGCAGCCTCTGGAAGGTAAATCGCCACAAGAAAAAGAAAGAATTTTACAAGGTTTGCAAGATAAAGGAATCCCTTTGCCTGAAGGACGAACCGCAACAGAGAAAGCTATAATAGCTAATGTAAAGGCAGGAGCACGTGCACCATCTATAACACCATCTGTGAAACTACAAAAAGCAAAAGCTGCAGGACTACTAACGCCAATTGAAGGAAAGCCTATAGAACAACAAAAAAAGATACTGAAAGGATTAGCAATGCAAGGACTGCCTCTTCCTGAAGGAAAAACTGCTTCTGAGAAAAAAGTTATAGAAATGGTACGCACTGAACTTGGTCTACCTCCGGAACCTAAAACTGCATCCATGAAAGAGAAGTACGCTAAAGCTGCAGATGCCGGATTACTACAGCCCTTGGAAGGTAAATCACCAAAAGAAAAAGAAAAGATCATAAAAGGTTTGCATGACAAAGGAATCCCATTGCCTGAAGGACGAACGGCATCAGAAAAATCACTTATAGCAAAAGTGAAGGCGGAAGAACGTGTGCCGTCTGTCACACCATCAGAAAAACTACGTGAAGCAAAAGCTGCAGGTCTGCTTACTCCACTAACAGGAAAAACTCGTTCACAAAAAGAAAAAATACTCAAGGGATTAGCGAAGGAAGGACTGCCCCTTCCAGAAGCAAAAACAGCTTCAGATAAAAAACTAAGTGAAAAGATACGCATTGAACTTGGCCTTCCTCCTGAACCTCAAACTCAATCTATGAAAAAGAAGTACGAAAAAGCTGCTAGTGCTGGATTACTTCAGCCCTTGGAAGGTAAATCACCAAAAGAAAAAGAAAAAATTCTAAAAAATTTGCACGACAAAGGAATCCCATTGCCTGAAGGGCGAACAGCATCAGAGAAAGCTCTTATAGCTAAAGTGAAGGAAAGAGAACGTGCGCCGAGTGTAACACCATCTGCAAAACTACGCAAAGCCAAAGCTGAAGGACTACTTACGCCTTTGGAAGGAAAAACTCCCTCACAAAAAGAAAAGATATTGAAAGGATTAGCTAGGGAAGGACTGCCTCTTCCTGAAGCGAAAACAGCTTCAGATAAAAAGATTGTGGAAAAAGTTCGCACTGACCTTGGCCTTCCTCCGGAACCTCAAACTCCTTCCATGAAAGAAAAATACGTAAAAGCTGCAAGTGCTGGATTACTTCAGCCCTTAGAAGGTAAATTACCATCAGAAAAAGAAAACATTCTGAAGAGTTTGCAAGACGAAGGAATCCCTTTACCTGAAGGACGAACGGCTTCAGAAAAAGCTCTCATTGCTAAAGTAAAAGCAGGAGAGCAAACACTGTCTGTTACACCATCCGCAAAACTACGCAAAGCCAAAGCTGAAGGACTACTTACGCCTTTGGAAGGAAAAACTCCGTCACAAAAAGAAAAGATACTGAAAGGATTAGCTAGGGAAGGACTGCCTCTTCCTGTAGCGAAAACAGCTTCAGATAAAAAGATTGTGGACAAAGTTCGCGCTGACCTTGGCCTTCCTCCAGAACCTAAAACTCCTTCTATGAAAGAGAAATACGAGAAAGCAGCAAGCACTGGATTACTACAGCCCTTGGAAGGTAAATCACCATCAGAAAAAGAAAAAATTCTGAAAAGTTTGCAAGACAAAGGAATCCCGTTACCTGAAGGCAGAACAGCATCAGAGAAAGCCCTCATAGCTAAAGTGAAGGAGGGAGAACGGACGCCGACTGTAACAATATCTGAAAAACTACGTAAAGCAAAAGCTGCTGGTCTACTTACGCCGTTGGAAGGAAAAACACCTTCACAAAAAGAAACAATACTGAAAAGATTAGCTAGGGAAGGACTGCCTCTTCCTGTAGCGAAAACAGCTTCAGATAAAAAGATTGTGGACAAAGTTCGCGCTGACCTTGGCCTTCCTCCAGAACCTCAAACTCCTTCCATGAAAGAGAAATACGAGAAAGCAGCAAGCACTGGATTACTTCAGCCCTTGGAAGGTAAATCACCATCAGAAAAAGAGAAAATTCTGAAGAGTTTGCAAGACAAAGGAATCCCGTTACCTGAAGGCAGAACAGCATCAGAGAAAGCCCTCATAGCAAAAGTGAAGGAGGGAGAACGGACGCCGACTGTAACACCATCTGAAAAACTACGTAAAGCAAAAGCTGCTGGTCTACTTACGCCGCTGGAAGGAAAAACTCCTTCGCAAAAAGAAAAGATACTGACAGGATTAGCCAAGGAAGGACTGCCTCTTCCTGAAGCGAAAACTGCTTCAGAGAAAAAGATTATGGAAAAGGTTCGCGCTGACCTTGGCCTACCTCCAGAACCTAAAACTTTATCCATGAAAGAAAAATACATAAAAGCTGCAAGTGCTGGATTACTTCAGCCCTTGGAAGGTAAAACACCATTGGAAAAAGCTAAAATTCTGAAGAGTTTGCAAGACAAAGGAATCCCTTTACCTGAAGGACGAACGGCTTCAGAAAAAGCTCTCATTGCTAAAGTAAAGGCAGGAGAGCGAACACCGTCTGTTACACCATCCGCAAAACTACGCAAAGCCAAAGCTGAAGGACTACTTACGCCTTTGGAAGGAAAAACTCTCTCACAAAAAGAAAAGATACTGACAGGATTAGCCAAGGAAGGACTGCCTCTTCCTGAAGCGAAAACTGCTTCAGAGAAAAAGATTATGGAAAAGGTTCGCGCTGACCTTGGCCTACCTCCAGAACCTAAAACTTTATCCATGAAAGAAAAATACGTAAAAGCTGCAAGCGCTGGATTACTTCAGCCCTTGGAAGGTAAATCACCATCAGAAAAAGAAAAAATTCTAAAGAGTTTGCAAGACATAGGAATCCCTTTACCTGTAGGACGAACGGCTTCAGAAAAAGCTCTCATTGCTAAAGTAAAGGCAGGAGAGCGAACACCGTCTGTTACACCATCCGAAAAACTACGCAAAGCCAAAGCTAAAGGACTACTTACGCCTTTGGAAGGTAAAACACCTTCACAAAAAGAAAAGATACTGAAAGGATTAGCTAGGGAAGGACTGCTTCTTCCTGAAGCGAAAACTGCTTCAGATAAAAAGATTGTGGAAAAAGTTCGCGCTGACCTAGGCCTTCCTCCGGAACCTCAAACTCCTTCTATGAAAGAGAAATACGAGAAAGCTGCAAGTGCTGGATTACTTCAGCCCTTGGAAGGTAAATCATTATCAGAAAAAGAAAAAATTCTAAAAGGTTTGCAAGATAAAGGAATCCCGTTGCCTAAAGGCAGAACAGCATCAGAGAAAGCTCTCATAGCTAAATTGAAAGAGAGAGAACGGACGCCGACTGTAACACCATCTGAAAAACTACGTAAAGCAAAAGCAGCTGGTCTACTTACGCCGTTGGAAAAAAAAACTCCTTCACAAAAAGAAAATATACTGAAAAGATTGGCTAAGGAAGGAATGCCTCTTCCTGAAGCAAAAACTGCTTCAGAGAAAAAGATTATGGAAAAGGTTCGCGCTGACCTTGGCCTACCTCCAGAACCTAAAACTTTATCCATGAAAGAAAAATACGAGAAAGCTGCAAATGCTGGATTACTTCAGCCTTTGGAAGGTAAATCACCATCAGAAAAAGAAAAAATTCTGAAGAGTTTGCAAGACAAAGGAATCCCTTTACCTAGAGGACGAACGGCTTCAGAAAAAGCACTCATTTCTAAAGTAAAGGCAGGAGTGTGGACACCGTCTGAAACACCATCCGCAAAACTACGCAAAGCCAAAGCTGAAGGACTACTTACGCCTTTGGAAGGAAAAACTCCCTCACAAAAAGAAAAGATCCTGGCAGGATTAGCCAAGGAAGGACTGCCTCTTCCTGAAGTGAAAACTGCTTCAGAGAAAAAGATTATGGATAAGGTTCGCACTGACCTTGGACTACCTCCAGAACCAAAAACTTTATCCATGAAAGAAAAATACGTAAAAGCTGCAAGTGCTGGATTACTTCAGCCCTTGGAAGGTAAAACACCATTGGAAAAAGCTAAAATTCTGAAGAGTTTGCAAAACAAAGGAATCCCTTTACCTGAAGGACGAACGGCTTCAGAAAAAGCTCTCATTGCTAAAGTAAAGGCAGGAGAGCGAACACCGTCTGTTACACTATCCGCAAAACTACGCAAAGCCAAAGCTAAAGGACTACTTACGCCTTTGGAAGGAAAAACTCCATCACAAAAAGAAAAGATACTGACAGGATTAGCCAAGGAAGGACTGTCTCTTCCTGAAGCGAAAACTGCTTCAGAGAAAAATATTATGGAAAAGGTTCGCGCTGACCTTGGCCTACCTCCAGAACCCAAAACTTTATCCATGAAAGAAAAATACGTAAAAGCTGCAAGTGCTGGATTACTTCAGCCCTTGGAAGGTAAATCACCATCAGCAAAAGAAAAAATTCTGAAGAGTTTGCAAGACGAAGGAATCCCTTTACCTGAAGGACGAACGGCTTCAGAAAAAGCTCTTATTGCTAAAGTAAAGGCAGGAGAGCGAACACCGTCTGTTACACCATCCGCAAAACTACGCAAAGCCAAAGCTGAAGGACTACTTACGCCTTTGGAAGGAAAAACTCCCTCACAAAAAGAAAAGATACTGACAGGATTAGCCAAGGATGGACTGCCTCTTCCTGAAGCGAAAACTGCTTCAGAGAAAAAGATTATGGAAAAGGTTCGCGCTGACCTTGGCCTACCTCCAGAACCTAAAACTTTATCCATGAAAGAAAAATACGAAAAAGCTGCAAGTGCTGGATTACTTCAGCCCTTGGAAGGTAAATCACCATCAGCAAAAGAAAAAATTCTGAAGAATTTGCAAGACGAAGGAATCCCTTTACCTAGAGGACGAACGGCTTCAGAAAAAGCTCTCATTGCTAAAGTAAAGGCAGGAGAGCGAACACCGTCTGTTACACCATCCGCAAAACTACGCAAAGCCAAAGCTGAAGGACTACTTACGCCTTTGGAAGGAAAAACTCCCTCACAAAAAGAAAAGATACTGAAAGGATTAGCTAGGGAAGGACTGCCTCTTCCTGAAGCGAAAACTGCTTCAGATAAAAAGATTGTGGAAAAAGTTCGCGCTGACCTAGGCCTTCCTCCGGAACCTCAAACTCCTTCTATGAAAGAGAAATACGAGAAAGCTGCAAGTGCTGGATTACTTCAGCCCTTGGAAGGTAAATCACCATCAGCAAAAGAAAAAATTCTGAAGAATTTGCAAGACGAAGGAATCCCTTTACCTAAAGGACGAACGGCTTCAGAAAAAGCTCTCATTGCTAAAGTAAAGGCAGGAGAGCGAACACCGTCTGTTACACCATCCGCAAAACTACGCAAAGCCAAAGCTAAAGGACTACTTACGCCTTTGGAAGGAAAAACTCCCTCACAAAAAGAAAAGATACTGAAAGGATTAGCTAGGGAAGGACTGCCTCTTCCTGAAGCGAAAACTGCTTCAGATAAAAAGATTGTGGAAAAAGTTCGCGCTGACCTAGGCCTTCCTCCGGAACCTCAAACTCCTTCTATGAAAGAGAAATACGAGAAAGCTGCAAGTGCTGGATTACTTCAGCCCTTAGAAGGTAAATCACCATCAGAAAAAGAAAAAATTCTAAAAAGTTTGCAAGACAAAGGAATCCCATTGCCTGAAGGAAGAACACCAACAGAGAAAGCTCTTGTTGCTAAAGTTAAGGAAGAGGAACTGGCACCGACTGTAACACTATCTGCGAAACTACGTAAAGCCAAAGCTGAAGGATTACTTACGCCTTTAGAAGGAAAAACTATCTCACAAAAAGAAAATATCGTTAAAGGATTGGCAATGCAAGGACTGCCACTTCCTGTGGGGAAAACTGCTTCTGAGAAAAAGCTTATCGAAAAGGTGCGTGCTGACCTTGGCCTTCCTGCAGAACCTAAAACTCCGTCCTTGAAAGAGAAGTATGATAAAGCAGCAATCGCTGGATTACTGCAGCCCTTGGAAGGTAAATCACCATCCGAAAAAGAAAAAATTTTGAAAAGTTTGCAAGACAAAAGAATCCCATTGCCTCAAGGACGAACAGCATCGGAGAAAGCTCTTATTGCTAAAGTAAAGGCGGGAAAGCCTGGACCTTCTGTTACGCTATCCGCAAAAATAAGAAATGCCAAAGCTGAAGGACTACTTACACCTTTAGAAGGTAAAACTCCTTCACAAAAAGAAAAGATAGTAAAAGGATTAGCAATGCAGGTACTTCCTCTCCCTGAAGGGAAAACTGCTTCAGAGAAAAAGCTCATTGACAAGGTACGCGCTGACCTTGGTCTTCCTCCGGAACCTAAAACTCCATCTATGAAAGAGAAGTACGCTAAAGCTACTAGGGACGGATTACTGAAGCCCTTAGAAGGTAAATCACTTAAAGAAAAAGAAAACATAATACAAGATTTGCATGACAGTGGTATTTCACTGCCTGAGGGGCGCACAGCATCTGAGAAAGCTATTATAGCTAAAGTAAAGGCCGGTAAACCAGTGAAGGAACCATCTGCCAAAAAAGCAGCTTTATCGATTACTACAGAGAAATTAAAAAAGGCCAAAGCAGCTGGTCTACTCACACCTCTCGAAGGAAAAAGTCAAGAACAAAAAGAAAAAATACTAAAAGGCCTAGTTGAAACTGGCCTGCCTTTACCAGAAGGTAGAACAGCATCCGATAAAGCAATAATAAAAAAAATTAAAACTAAGTTAGGAGTACCTGAGAAGACCCCATCGGAAAAAATTAGAAAAGCCAAAAAATCTGGTCTTCTGACTCCTTTAGAAGGTAAAACACATTCACAGAAAGAGAAAATACTAAGAGGTAGAGTAGCAGGAGGATTGCCATTACCAGTAGGTAGAACACCATCCGAGAGATCATTAATCCTAAAAATTAAAGAAGATACAGGTTACATATCGCCTACACCAGCAGAAAGATTGAAAAGGGCGAAAGATGCAGGACTGCTAACTCCCTTAGAAGGTAAAACACCTTCAGCTAAAGAAAAGATTCTTCGAGACAGAGTTGCCGCGGGTGTCCCTCTTCCTGAAGGTAAAACAACATCTGATCAAGAAATTGTTAGAAAAATCACTGCTGGAGAGCCCCCTGCGGTGTTGCAGCCTTCAGAAAAATTAAGACTAGCCAAAACTCCATCAGAAAAAGAAAAAATATTAAAAAGTCTTCGTAGAGCTGGAAAACCCCTACCCGAAGGAAAAACTACTTCTGAAAAAGACCTTATAGCTAAACTAAAAGCGGAAAGTAAAATACCGTCAAAAGTCACCTCTGAAAAATTTCGAAAAGCAAAAGAAGCCGGTTTGTTGACACCTTTGTCAGGAAAATCACCAAAAGAAAAAGAGAGAATATTGAAAGGCTTAATAGAACAAGGCTTACCGCTACCTGAATCTCAAACAGCATCAGAGAAAAAGATAGCGGAAAAAGTTCGTAAAGAAATTGGTCTTCCACCTGAACCTAAAACATTATTAGAAAAAACAAAGATGCGTAAAGCTGAAGCTGCTGGAATTGTTACGCCTCTTGAAGGTAAAACACCATCGCAAAAGGAACGTATTGTAAGGGGCTTGGTTGCGGCTGGGTTACCACTACCAGAAGGAAGAACTGCTTCTGAAAAATCTATCATAAAAAAAGTTAAAGCAGAAGAAAAACTTTCGGCGAAAGCAGCTGCCGATTTACTCACATCTATGGAAGGAAAAACGCCATCACAGAAGGAAAAAATTGTAAAGAAAAGAGCCGAGGCTGGAATACCGTTACCCGAAGGAAAAACTCCGTCGCAGAAAGCTTTGATACAGAAAGTTCGCACTGAATTAGGTATGCCTCCACCAGCAAAAACAATTTCGGAAAAGGAAGTAGTCCGCAAGGCTAAAGAAGAGGGGCTGTTAACACCTATTGCCGGAAAGTCAGCTAAAGAAAAGGAGAGGATACTTAAAGGACTGGCCGAAGCTGGATTACCGTTGCCTGAAGGCAAAACAACTTCTGAGAAGGAATTAGTAAAAAAAGTTAGAGCTGAAGCTGGGTTGCCACCGCAGCCATCGTCTTCTGAAAAAAGAGGAGAGATAAAAACCAAATCGAAAAAAAGTGGCATATCACCATCAAAGCGACGCGTTAAGACGATAGCCGCTGGAATTAGTGAAAAGTTTGAAGACATTATTAAAACAACAACTTGCGATCGTGGCTGTGGTTGTGATAAGAAAAAAATCAAATTTAAACACAGCTACGTCAAGATTAGAGTGACATCTCCGGACATCTCTTCTCTGTGCGATTGTCCGGACGAATGTATTCCTGGCGTTAAAGCTGGAGCTTTCATTGACAACGAGGGAATAAAAGTTACTATTGGGAGAGTGAATGGCGCTACTTCGTTCACTAGTCAGTTCAGCAACCACGGCCTAGAAACACCTGAAAATGACATTAGTCTGTATGACAAAATACTTACAGATAGCTACAGTAGTAATACATCTTTTTATTCAGTAGATGCTTCTTTTGATAATACCTTTGAGACAAGCGATTTAAAAAAGTCTTTATTCGATGAAAGTCCTCTCCTAAGGTGTATTGATGGCCATAAATTTAATACCGATCTTGATACTTCATGTAAGTACACCAGTGGGACTTACGACAGTTATAATAACGACAAGATATATAAAATAGAAAGTGATATAAGTAATTACTTACTTCAAAGTTCTACCTATGAAAACTACAACGATGAATCTGACAGATTTGTTGATTTTCCAATAAATATAGAACCATCGGGAGACATTTGTAGAAGCTCATCTTTTACTTTACAAGAATGTTCCGACAGCTATGATTCGATTCAAATTCTAAAAAGTGAGTCATCGCTATCCTTGAACACAGACTCAAGTGATAGTATGGATGTAACTAGCGTGATATCATTATCAAATAGCAGCTACTATGCATTGAGCTCTACTCAGTATTTATACTTTCCGGTATCCAACGGTAATTTCAGTAACAGCACAGTTGAAGAAACAGAGCGCATTGCGAACAAAATTTACTACAGTGAGAATGATGACAGTTCCGATGACACGGTGATGAGGTAAATCTTATAATATTTTTCACTTTGATATACGTAATGCACAATAACTCCTTGAACCGAATCTCGAAACTCTCAATCTCTCTCTTTGGAAATCGTAGGACCAATTTATAAAAAATGGATTTTATAGTAACAATGACAGCTACAGGCACATCACAGTTACCAGTCATAGATAAGGCAGTACAATAATACGTGTGGCAACGAATTCAGAAATTTTACTTTAAAAACGATGTCTTATCGGGTTCTCAGTTTAGATTTTAAACCTAATAAATCAATTCTTACTCACAGATTAAATAAACCAACACCTCAATGATAAAACACATGTCATCCTATTATTCATTTTGATTTTAGCAAAGTCTAGTCTAGATATCCTCAGGCATGATAAATAAGCTTGACAATACAGGGGTTCGAGGCTCATATTAAACTGGTGCAAATATTACTTTCAAAACAGAACATGCCGTATAAACATCAGCACAGAACATGACGCGTAAATATCAGCAGTGAACTCAGTGACGAAGATGTAGTAGCTACGAGAACAGCACAAGGCTCGAGAACGGCAAAAAGAGAAAGTTATAAACAATTGCTCAGTCCATCAATGCTCGGACGACACCTGTCTCGTCGCAACTAATAAAGACATAACAAAGGCTGAATGAACAATCGATTTAAAATGGTTGTGATTTTTTTTGTAACTGGTCTCATGATTCTGGAATGGTGCTTAATTATGGGAGAAGAGCGGCTACCCTTTGTACCATCATCCCCGCGGAACCCCATGGTTATGGAGATATCCATGGTTAAGGTTTATAGATTAGAACAAAATATTCCATAAATGTCCATCGATATATGGTGCAGGGCGGGGGAGGGGAAGGGAGGGGCAGGGGAAGGGAGGGGGAGGGGAGAAATGGGGAAGGGGAGGGAGGGAGAGGGGAGGCCCAACTACCCCCCTGTACCATCCCCACCCCGCAGAACCCCATGGTTATGGAGATATCCATGGTTTAAGTTTGTAGCTTCCCTCTCCCGGATTCAACAGTGCGTGCCTTGAGCAGGGCCAGTTTCTCACCTTGTGGAAATCTGGTCGTTTTGTCCTGCTCAGGAAGGTGGGGCGCCCTGCGGACTCACCGTTCGCGTACAGGCCCATAGTGCTGCTAGACGAGGTGGGTAAGATGTTTGAGCGGATAACCGCTGCCCGCCTTATCGGCCACTTGTGCGGAGAGGAGCCTGACCTGAGAGCCAGTTCGGCTTTCCACACGGGCGCTCCACCATCCACGCAATTTATTTATTTACAGTTAATTAACACGATACAATACCAATTACATTAATCAACATAGAAAACAAAACTACACAATGCAGACAATTATGTCATAAACAATTAAACAATTATCAGCTACTTAATAACATGGAACAGTGGACACCCTCGCGTACTGTTTCTCACAGAACATCAGTCATACGCTCTTAATTTTACTCCATTCGTCTGCAAACACATCACATTCAGGGTTGGCCATCAGGAGGGCATTGAGCATCCCTAAAGTACGACACACAGGTGATTCAGCTCTGGCGACCGTTCTGCAAGGCAGTTGCTCGAACAGATTGTGTCGGCGACTTTGGCGGTGACCGATGTATTTGTCGGGCACAAATAGTCGACAGAAAAGGTCATGGAGCTCAGGGCATTCGATACGACCATTAATGATCTTACAGGCTACCGTGAGCTGATCAAGGTTTCTTCTTACCTCCTACGAGTTGAAACCCAAAGTCCCTAGGATATAGTTGGTGGGGTACATGTAAGGATAGAAATTAAAGGTTCTTTTAAAAAGATATCTGAGAAATGTTTTCTGCACTTTCTCGAGCATTACTGATTGAGCCGCGGTATAGGGATGCCAGACAACTACTAGGCTCCAGCTTTCTGCGAACTAGAGTGGTCTACATGAATAACATGCGGGTTGTGAAAATCACGAGCATTTCGCAAAACAAATCCTAAGCGTCTGAAAGATTCTTTCGCAATGGTAGAAATGTGATCTCTGAAAGTCAGACAGCGGTCGAAGGTCACTCCCAGGTCCTTTACGTTGGTGACTCGAGTTATTTTTTCACCACCTAAGCTATAGACAAAATGGATTGGTTGTAATCCTCGACCGAATGACATGACGTAACACATATGTGTGTTAAAGATCAGCTTATTTAGAATGCTCCACTCGTAAATAGCGTCAATATCCCTTTGCAGGAGTTTGCAATCCTCGTCCGTTCTGATGTGAGCAACAAGTTTTAGGTCGTCAGCATATAGCAAGCATTTTGCAAACTTAACCTTATTGACAAGATCATTGATCATGATAAGGAATAAAAGCGGCCCCAACACGGATCCCTGACTCACGCCTGAGTGAGTATTATAAGGCTTGGACTCGCAGTAGCCATGTCTGACGAATTGCTTGCGATCCCGTAGGTAGTCAGAGAAAAATTTAAGATAACTGAACAAAAATCCCACAATAGCAATATCGCGGGCGAGAGTCCTGGCGGAGGAAGTGGTGTCCCGGTACGGGGTGATGTTGGCGGTGTCCTTGGACATCTCCAACGCCTTCAACATCCTGGCCTGGAGCTGTATTCGGGAGGCATTGCGGTAGCATCGGGTGCCTTCCTACCTCCACCGCATCGTTGGGGCTTATTTGGCAGAGAGGTGTGTCTCCTACAGGGAGGTAGCATTGCTGGCGATGGCTGCTGTCTCACAGGTTGTGAGCCGCATACGGCGCCTAGGCCTGGAAGTTGCCCTCAAAAGTCGGAGGCCATGATCTTTCATAGGCCCCGGCCAGCGCCGCCGTGGTCAAATCGCTGTCGAGTCCACCATGAAGTACCTAGGATTGGTGCTCGACAGCCGGTGGGATTTTGAGCCCCACTTTGGTTGTTGTTGGTTTGTTGTTGGCTGGGGTGTTATCAACGCTGCTTCCCAATCTGGGGGGGCCCGAGCGCCACCTGTAGGCAGCTATATGTGGGGATCGTGCAATCGATGGCCCTGTACGGGGCCCCGATCTGGGCGGCTGACCTGACGGCCGGAAGCATGGATGTCTATAGAATATTATAAAGGCGAAAGTTTGTGAGTGTGCGTGTGTGTGTGTGTGTTTGTTACTTCTTCACACTCAAACGGCGGACCAATTTTGATAAAATTTCATATGGAGGTAGCTGACACCCTGGATTAACATATAAGCTACTTTTTATCCCGATATTCCCACGGGATCGAGACTTACGCGGGTAAAACCACGAGGTGCAGCTTGTAAACATTAAAAATAGATGAAATGAAACATCTATCTTCTATATAATCAATTAATGTTTTGTAGAGATTGTTAATCTTTCTATAATTATCTTAAGATATTAAATCTTAAGTCTTAGAATCAATGTCACCAAACTTTGTAAGTTATTAACTGACCCAAATTAAGAACAGAACACAGAACATACAAATTTTGGTGAAAAACGGCTTTTTATCTGAAATCACGCTTGTATTAAAATCACACTTTCCTAATAGCGAAACCGACAACCAAGTGAGTCTGGCGCAGTTTAATAGAGCACGTACAGGGAATAGAGACTGGGGACCATATTGTATCAGGAGAAAACGAAATAATTACCTTACATACTTTTTGTCTAGGAAAAAGCTGGACAATGAACAGAATGCGAAACAAATAAGTACAAGAAAAACTAAGAATGGGGAAGCTGTTGTAGTCATAAGCAATTTGGACAGTGAGCATGATATAACAACGGTGGTGGACCAACTTCTATCGAAGAATGAATTTTCGGACGCTTCCTCAATATTTGTAGTGGTGCCCACGTCAGACGACAATGCCGCAGATCTCTCGTCAGACTGCTCTACTATATGCATCCACTTATCTAAACATTATCCCAATTGTAATCAAAAGCAATGTAGCATCGAAGAACCAGGTAAGCATTTATTTCGTATCAAATCATTTTAATTTACTGCCCTTACTAATAGTTTAATAATAGTCTGCCCTTAATGCATAAAAGTTTTTTTTTTTTTTTTTTAAGAGAACGTTGATCCACACTAGGAATTTCTCCTGTATCGTGGGTGCGTTTACAAACATTTAAACTCACATACACAAATAGCCAGACCCGGAACAACTACTTGTAGGTCATACAAATATTTGTCCCGTGCGGGAATCGAACCCGCGACACACAGCACAGCAGTCAATCGCTTAACCACTGCGCCAACCGTGCCGTCAAATATATGAGTGTCAACTGCTCCAGAAGTGGGGGTGGGGCTGTCCTGGGCTATTTTAACTTTGTTAACACGTTCAGTGCTGGGAGCCCTCCTGGAGGGTTCACTCTAGTCGCATATGGGATGCCGGGAGCCATCGCGGAGGGCTTATTTTAAATGTCGTTTTTCTTAGCGATTAAAGCATTATAAACTGTTAAATAAAATCAGTTGTATATTTTAGCAAGATTTAATAGGCGTTGGTTTTCAAATACAAGCATTTTTATTTATATTCATATTTTTATTCAAAATTTTTTTTTCATTATAATTTGCTGTAAGTATTTATGGTGGCATGGCGTATGAGCTCTATGATAAGTGGGTGGATTCGAAAGTGTTAAAGCATGCCAAAGTTGTACAAAAAGTTGTTTCATACCGCACCAAAACCTCATGGCACGATTTATGGGATCATCTTCGACCCAAAAAAAGTAGTCAGCTACTTAAAATTATGTCAGTGTAGTCAGTAAATTTTTTTATTACAGCTTTGTCATGCTCTGAATTTGGAATCCATTTATATGTGGCAACGGACTCTCATTCTTTTGATCATTGAATAATAAACAACTACTAGCAATGAAATTGATTCGGTACTAGCACTTCCCTCGCGTGTATTCGGTACTAGCACTTCCCTCGCGTGTATTCGGTACGAGCACTTCCCTCGCGTGTATTCGGTACGAGCACTTGCCTCGCGTGTATTCGGTACGAGCACTTCCCTCGCGTGTATTCGGTACGAGCACTTCCCTCGCGTGTATTCGGTACGAGCACTACCCTCGCGTGTATTTCGTACTTTCCCCTAAAAATTTGACACACAAGGTAGTTAAACCAATTAATGATTAGAATTTTAATTATTTATTTAGATAAATAAGTATTTGGACCAATTTTCAAATTTATAGATCAAAGGAATAAATAAGATTTCTCATATATTATTTGCTGTCCCCCCTTTTCACCACAGGACTTGTTTTAAATAAATGGTTTGGTACGTTTCCATTATATGACATAAATAATGTTATGTATACCTATTTTCGAGTTAATTGAAGCAAGCATTAAAATCCTTCCCTTAATCGTTATTACCCCTTTCCACCTGGGGTTGATTTTAGAAAAACCCTGAAACACGTAATTTTTGGTTTAAGTATTAGTACCGAGCTTCGAGTTAATCCGACTGCGCGTTAAAATTTTATTCTTATATACTTAAAGAAGACTGAAAAAGACTGACTGATTTACTAAAACTGACTCCATAAAAGGAGTCAAAGTAAGTAAGAATACATTTTTTGATAGATTAGATAAAAAGACCGCAAAAAATCGTACCTCACCTACATAATATTGTATTATATAATAATAATTAAAATGTTTATTTGCACCTTCAAAATGAACATAAACAAACACGTTTACAATAAAATAGGCCGTAGCATTATTTGACATGTTAGAGTTGCAACTACTCGTATTACTAAGATAACTTAATAACTTGTAATATAGGTATCAGCGCCCACCCTCATTTGCTTTACACATAATATTCATTATTCATTAGAGCCAAAAAGCTTAATATATTTTTATAATTAAAAATTTAAATTCCCGTTACGAGTATATAATTTAACAAGATAAAGGAGCATTGTAGGTATAAAATAAACCAGGTAAGTTAAAAACAGTTTTTTCTTTTTTCTAATCTTGTAAAATAATTTATATGGCCCATGTCTAGTTGACCAGCAAATATTTAGCTTAAAGGAGATGAATAACGGCGCCATACAAGCTGAACCCAGAATAGACACAAATAAAGGAGATGAATAACGGCGCCATACAAGCTAAACCCAGAATAGACAAATAAAACAATATGTATTTTGACTGCCTCGTTGGTCTAGTGATCGCACGCGCTACTGCGGCGCATGAGCTCCTGGGTTCAATTCCCGGGTGGGGCAAAGTGTTATTGGGATTTTCCATCTCTAATTTCTCAGTAGCAGCCTGGCGTCTGGATTTGTGCCCGGTTGATGGCAATAGGCTCGCCCCCTATTACATGAGGTACACCTCTGCCTAACCCTTCGGGGAAACAGTATTATGTACCTAAATAGCGCTTTATGTACAAAAAGATTAATAAAAAACTGAATATCTTAGACATCAACAAGCACAATATAAAATAAAAAGTACAAAATGGCTACTTAAACAGGACTATGCCGCAACGGAGACTTTATTTACGTACATCGTCAATAAGCACACACTCATTTCCATGCTTGCACGAATACTTCTATCCTCGCATCCATACACACCCGTAGGTACATATAACTCCCCACTCACTTACACACCAACACCACATCACCTACTTATCCACGCTCACACATTAACACCTACAATCACATCATACACCCTCACCCTTGTAAACTATAACTGTTTCTCGCTCTGACGCTCAATCCTACACAGCCAGGCTGGTGCGATAGGTTTCCACTGAAACTCCTCCTCCTCCTCATTATGCTGGTTTACCCGCAGTGAAATCTCGCCAGGCACATGCACAACATTCTGGGATGAGGGTCCCTCCAAATACGGAGTTCCTCCTCCTGCCTCGAGTGTAACTGCCTCGCCTGTTCCTGCCACGCGTGTTCTTACTCTGCCACCTGTGACGCCTGAGGATGAGACGACCTCCGGAGGATTCAAGTTTTTTAAAGGAGGCAAAGGCTCTGCATCTAAGGGTCTTAGCGGTATCTGTTGTTTCGATATGACTCAAGAGACGAAGATTTCAAGCACTAAAGATTCCAAATAATTCCAATAAGTAACACCATCTTGTCTTAAACAGGTTTAAAGAAACTTGATAAATATTATGGATTTATTACAATACAGTTCGGTATTTGCCATCGTTTGTGTAGTTTTTAATCAGTCAAGTTTTCTGGGAAATAAGTAAACAAGATTTGGAAACAATTTTGTGTTTATCTTTACCCTTACAGCCTTTTAAAACAAT
The DNA here is from genome assembly GCA_963921375.1 of Tiliacea citrago. Taxonomy (NCBI): domain Eukaryota; kingdom Metazoa; phylum Arthropoda; class Insecta; order Lepidoptera; family Noctuidae; genus Tiliacea; species Tiliacea citrago. The sequence continues at coordinate 29,138,449 of OY992780.1, forward strand.
GTCAACAACGGTTTTATTAAATGCGATGTAACCGTAGGCAAACAAATATGTGAAACTGCGCCAGTAGAAACTAGAAACCGAAGTTAACAGTTTAAACGGAAGTTAACAGGAATTAAGGAAGGGTTACTTGTAGGGTTACTGTAGTGACGCCGAGTTACGTTACTGTGTGCCGTTTGTCCACCACCACCGGCAACGGAATGTCAACGAGAATGAGATGACGGCGCCGAAGTAGCGATATATTTACTATGGCCGCGTGTCCACCGCACATCAACGCACCACCGGGATGTCACTTCGGTTCGAATATTCTCGTTTCTCGTTGACCTCCCGCTAACAGTGGCGGTGGACAAACAATGTTACCGGTGTTCAAATATCCGCACAATTGATAGGATAACGTCACATTAAGAAAACGCGTTCGTGCGCCGCTTTCGCTCTCGGTTGACTCCATTCCATTCTAAATGCATGCAGCAAATTGTCCCCAAAGTGCAAATTGCGTATTTACACAGCGTGCATCCACCTCATCATGACGTATGTCTGTGCAGTTTTCGCACAACCAAAGCCCCACCTCATCCATAGGATGCAGACACTTCAAACCGTTTCCTCCGAAAGGCAATGGGATCCCCTTGGTTCGTTCGAAACTAAATCCTCCATTTAGACCTTAAAATTCCCACTTAAATTTCCCAACAGTTCATGAAACAAAGTCAAAGTCAAAGTCAAACCATTTATTTCAAATAGGCACATAAGAGGCACTTTTTAACGTCAAAATTTACAAAAAAATAGAATTGATTCTAGTTGCCCCTTCCAAAAGGTAGTTTCGTATGGAGAAGAATGGGCAAGAAACTCCACCGGTACTCTTTTAAAAATGTTTTACAATATTTTGTTTGATTACATTAATTATATGATTATATGTGAAGACGATGCACCTAGAATAAAATTACTATACCATAATAGGTAAAACGAATTAAAAACTAAGCAATGAAAAATAACTTAATTATTAGATAGATACGTGGTGTTCACATATTTACAAACATCATACAAGTATGTTTTTCTAAAAAAATAAAAAATAAGTCAGTGTGTGAGTATAGGTTATCACATAATGTAAAATCAATATCATAAAAATAACAGATTTTACCATAAAAATAGCAATTAGTTTGATTTTATCTAGACTCTAGATTGTCCTATGGAGCTGGACCAGCATATTTCCAAGCATTCCTGTCCTGGATATAATCCTCTAACTTGTAATATGCTTGTTTACAAAGTGTACTTTTAATATGTGTTTTAAATTTTCTCTCATTTAATTTCAATATATCACAAGGTATTTTGTTGTAACATTTAACACAGTACCCATAAAAGATGTATGTACTTTAGATAATCTGAAAAATGGTTGATCTATTTTATCTTTATTTCTAGTATTAAAATTATGTCTATCGCTTATCTTGTTAAAAATATGTAGATTTTTCCTTACATACATAATATTTTCATAAATGAATTGGCAAGGTACCGTCATAATATTAATCCTTTTAAATAGTTCCCTAAGAGATTCGCGGCGACGGAGATTATAAATTGCTCTGACAGCTCTCTTTTGCAAAATAAAGATGGACTCAATGTCAGCAGCCCGACCCCACAGTAAAATGCCATACGACATAATGCTGTGGAAGTAACTAAAATAAACCAAACGCGCGGTTTCTATATCTGTTAGCTGTCTTATCTTTCTAACAGCATAAGCGGCCGAGCTTAGCCACCCCGCCAGAGAGGTTATATGCGGTCCCCATTGCAGTTTCTCGTCTATAGTGATTCCTAGGAAAACCGTTTGATTAATAAATTCCAGTTTTTCTCCGTTCAATATGATATCACATTCGCTACTTCTAACATTAGGTCATTTAAATCTAATACATTTGGTTTTTTTTTCATTTAGTACCAAATTATTTACCGTAAACCAATCTTGGACCTGAAGAATAGAGTTATTCACTTCGTCAAGATTTTGTGATCGTCGATCTATTTTAAAGATCAATGATGTGTCATCAGCAAATAACACCATCTTCGGTTGATTTTGAAGTAATTGGGGTAAATCATTAATGTTAACTAAAAAGAGGAATGGACCCAATATCGAACCTTGAGGAACGCCCATTGCCATTTCAGACCCTAATGAGTTAACGCCGTTTATTTGAACTTTAACCTTTCTATCTTTTAGGTATAATCTTAGTAAATCAGAGCTGCATTCCTAATCCCATAGTGCTCTAGTTTCAGCAAAAGTGTCTCATGGTTCACGCAATCGAACGCTTTAGAGAGGTCGCAAAAGATTCCAATGGCATCTTGTGCTTCCTCCCAGGCGTTAAAAATGTTCTTTATTAGGGTAACACCGGCGTCAGTGGTACAACGCCCTTTAGTGAAACCGTAATTGCTGTTCATGAAAGATGGAATTTTTATTAAAGTGACGTAACATTTGATTGAGCATCAACTTTTCAAACACTTTACTGAGAACTGGCAGAATTGACACAGGCCTATAATTATTGGGTTCTTTACTATCTCCGGATTTGAACAAAGGAACTACTTTACTGTGTTTCATGAGATCCGGAAAGACTCCTTGATCCACACTGGTGTGAGAAAGAGAAACGCTTACTAATGTGTTTTATATTTAATAAAACACATTAGTAAGCGTTTCTACGATTCCGCCGTCAGACCTCTGTAACTCCTGATAGGGTTGCGAGTTTGTCCGAAAGGGATATCGTGGCCCTGGCACACAGGCAACGGAAGGAACATGGGTGGGTTTTAGTCAGTAAAAGTCTGACACGCCCTCCTCAAGTTATTTGACAATTTCCCACCCAAAAAAAAAAAAGAAAAAAAGACCTCTGTAACTAGCGAGTTACAGACCCTCTAGAATCAGTCAAATCCGGTACTTGCCCCCAGTCTAGTCCCCCTTGGGGTACCACGAACAAATATTTTTGCCCGTGGAACCCCCGCTAATCACCAGATAATAAAATTAAAATGCAAATACAATTTCTTTGCTTTCTTTTTTTTTTGGACTACAATGTTGAATTTGCAAAATGTAGAATTCACAAAATATGGAATCCCAAAATGTTGAATTTGGAAAGTTCCGAAATATAATTCTTACTAAATAGGCAAGTAACTGCGACCAACTATTGGATGTAGCGCTCGCCGGCCGCTGCCGCGGCACCGCTCGCTACGCTCGTTCAGCTCACGCGCGTTTGGTCACAGTTCTAGCTTAACCTGACCTTTTTTTTTGTTGCCGGGGTGGAAAATCCTCATGGATGTCTTCCGCCCTAAAGTGGACGGAGGGGTCTGTCAGACTCTTACTGACTTTTGCTTGACTTAATTTTTCCTGAATTTCCTGTTTTTATAATTTCTAGTTGCTCTACCGTCTCTATCTTTCTCCATTTTCTTTACAGGCGGTCCTTTTGTATACACAAGAACCGCTTGTGCCTGTCCTCTTTTTTCTTTTTACATTTTTCTTACAAGGTGTACTTTTTACAGTTCGTACACTCCTTGTGCCTATCTCTACGTATATCGATTTCACATTTTTCTCACAATCTAGGTTGTGCCTAATTTGTTATTCTATTTTGTATCTTGATATATTTATTAAACTTATTTTCTATCTCTTAATACTACCCTTATATTACAGTGCTTACTTTAGAGGCTCTATACATACCTATTCTTAACTCTATAAACTTATTCTCTACTATTCTGTTTTATTTTTACTACATTAATATATTCTTATAATATATATTGTAGTAAATACTTATTTATCCTTATTTCTATTTATTACTAGACTTAATATTTTTATACAAAATTCTATAAATTTATTACGAGTATGTTTATCGCTTAATAGAGTCTTTAGGTTATCCTTTTTTAGTTGTACGTCAATTGCCTGTTGTAAATCGTACCTGTCCCTAATGTGTACTGGGCATTCCAGAAGAAGATGGAAAATAGTTTCTGCAGTATCAGGGTCACAGACACATGCAGGACTCTCCCTACGCTTGAAGCGATGCAAGTATTGGGAGAGCCCCCATGTCCCGTGAGTACCTGCGTCAGTAAGCCCGCTGGCCTCAGATTCCTAATAACTCTATAGGCGTCTACAGCATCCGGGAGGAACACTCTCGTTACAGAGGCTGTGATGCCAGACTTGTACCTCCGGTTCCACTCGTCAAGGGAATCCTTTCGGATTATTCGCCTGACGAATGAGACCGGAACCTGGTCGTAGTCGGGGCTCCTCTTGCTCGAGAGTGCGGCCTCCTTTGCGAGCTGATCAGCGCGTTCATTACCTGTGAGACCCGCATGCGCTTTCACCCAGTAGAAATACACAGCTTTCCCCTGGGTGAAAGCCCTCCTCAGGTTTTCGCGCGTCTCTACCGCTAATGGATGCAGAGCATTGTAGTTGGTGATGGTCTCCAGGGCCGACCTTGAGTCACTGTATATGCAGTATTCTTTATTTTTGCGCTTCAAGGCCTCTTTCGTGGCTCTGCATATGGCGAGGATCTCCGCTTGGTAAACGGTGCAGTACGCGGCTAAGCTTAGCTTGATGGCCTTGGTCTCTGTCGCACCATCCCATATGGATAGCGCAGCTCCGACCCTACCATCAAGCTTGCTGCCGTCGGTGTAAATTTTCACCGCCTGCCCGTTGCTGTTGTCGACCTGTTGTTGCGTTGACAAACTTCCGAAAATCAGCTCCACACGCAGAGCTGGATGGGGAGTCTCCGCAAATCCCACCACACGTTCGGTCTCCCGGTCTGCAAATACGAGCCGGGATGACCCTCTTCTTGCTTTATACAGGGCGGCTGCCTCCTGTATTCGAAGGTCCAGAGGCAGTATCCCGGCCAGTACCAGCGCCGAGTTCAGCGAGACCGTGCGGTAGGACTTGCACAGTTTCTGTGCAAAGCCTCTCTGTACTGCATTCAGCGCCTTCTGCGTTCCGATTTTCTTAGCTGCTGGTGCCCATGCACTTGCAGCGTACAAGATAACCGGCTCAACCACTGCCGTATAGATGGCTCTAATGACTTCAGGGTGCAGTCCCCAGCTTACTTTTGCAGCTCTGGAGAGCTGTTTGTACAAGTCTGCGGCTTTTTTACAGACTGTTGCAACGTGGGTGTTAAAGGTCATCTTGTCATCCAGAGTGAGTCCCAGAATTTTGATCTCCCTCGACATTCCGATGTCGGTCTCCCCCATCCTCAGGAGTGGGGTGTCGTACTTGAGCTTACGCGTCAACACCATAGCACAAGTTTTGTGTGGCGCAAACCTCAGCTTGTTCCGGACTCCCCACTCCTGAACATAGGCGAGCGAATTTCCTGTTTACAATCGGAGAGATGAGATAGAGACGACATCCACCCACTGCGTGAGCTGCTTCCAACGATGACTAAATCATAAGCACCAAGCTTAGAGCATTAGGTTAAATGCTCTATACATCAAGCGAAGCTCCTTTCTGTGAAACTTCTGCCTTAAAACAGCTTAGCCTAGGGTTAGTAGTCACCAGCGCTTGAGATGTATCACCATCTCAGAGCAAAGATCACCATAGATCTTTGCCATAGATCTTCCATAGATTGTATATTCCGCCGTCTTAAAAATCAAAATTATCAACCTGACCAGACTGGCCCATGAAGGTATAGATTTATCTATACCTTCATGTGCTGGCTATAACTGGCCATAACATCTGTCATCTGGATCATCTGTCACATGACCACAGAACACATGCGCAGAGCACATAGCGGAGCACATGACGTTTGTACCGTTTTCGTTTTCCACTTCTAAGCTTCCTACAAATATCATAATAATCAATTAAACAAAATTAAACTCATAACATGAGTGCATAGTTTTCACGGGTAATTCATACCCAGCTTCAAGAAAAACAAACACAAAAACAGGCGTGATGTTGTTATTTTATTTCATATTAAAATCTTAATATGTCAGGTAACGAAAAAAATATTACACTCACTCTTCTTACATAGATTTGGTAGTTATTTGTATTCATCATCGACAGCCCGAAATCACCCACTGCTCGTATTTGGTAGTCAGGTTTGTATTTTGGTCCAAAATAATCATACGTATCAGGAAAACTCCATAAGCTGAACTTTTACCTACCTAATACTACGTATCAAATAGCGGGACACCTTTAAAAAGAGGCCATTTCAACGTAATATATGGGGTAACCACGGATATTCTTGTCTAAGACATTCAAGTTTAATTAAATATTATTGTGCTGTACTACAACCTCTAGCAAGCATAGATACATTTATTTATGTATTATCACCTCTTATTCCACGCATTATTTCGGTTGCCAGCTATCCAACGATCTTGTGAGTCAAAGATCCACAGAAGACACACTTCTCTACTAATAGAAACGATGCTGATGGGACAATAACTAGGTAAGGTTGAAACCACTTGCTTCAATGTACTGGTTAATATGCAAACTACGTTTATTATTAATTGTAAAAATCTAGTCGAATGCAAAGACATATATAGGTATTCAAAAAGTGGAACGAATTTTGTATAGTGAACGTATTTTTATGAGACTTTTTTTGTCAGGTAAGTTAGGAACTAGAGGTGAGGACAAAAACGTAAACAGTATATAATTTTGAAGCTGGTGACTTTTTAGGATTCCGTAGCCAAATAGCAAGATTGGAAGCATTATAATTTCGTATTGTACGTCTGTCCGGACTTGTCCAACCATTTCACTCGGAGATTACTAGGTACTCGTAGCACTGTCGATAGCGATTCGATGAAAATTGGAAAGAATTTGTTCTGTACACCGCTAAACAATGGTGCAACATACAACACTGGCACCCCATGCATGTAACTAAGGGTCATACATGAAAAAAAAATACAAGGTAAGCGTGTGGGGGGGGTATTGTTGGATCCCATAATTAAAAACATTATGATGTTTCTAAGTGACTGCTATATAAGGCGAAAGCGTCAGGGTAGCCCGCGAAATTCAATTTTTCTTACGTTTTTTGCAATTTGCAGGTCAGTAACAAGTTTATATTATGTTTATCTATGATTCGCAGCCGTTACAAATATGGCTTTTTAAATAATATTATAATCATTAGAATGAGCAATACAACTCTCTAAGTTCATAGTATCTAGAATTTTACGAAGAGAGTATTTATATTATAGTATTATTATTTATGTATAGTATTATTGGAATTATTAATTTCCGCCAACTTTGGACGTCATGTGTGTTAGTGTGTCTTTGGTTTACTGTCACGAGGTCTGTAAATACGGAGCCACCTGTTCTTTAAACACGTTTTTCTTGGCGAAACCCAATATTTAAAAAATATGCTACGACTACCTTTTTCCTTTGAGCGTATTTTTACGAATGGACGCGAAGTATAAGTGCTACACCCAGATTACATGGAGTCCTGCCATTCTACTTTGGACAACGACTAGTAAAACTTAAAATTTGTTTTACAATTTTTAAGTTTTAATTTTTATATTGGCACTTCCTTGTATTTTACAAATAATGTTCCTTTGCAGTATCTAATCCTCACCAGCAACACTATCGCTCAGTGTAAAAACACAGGACAAAAGGGATCGGATTCAATTCTTGGCTCGGGCAGAACCTTTTTAAAAAATAAAAAAACATTTTATTTTTCCTCCAAAATCAAGGTCATGGTTCCTTTGACCACTTTTCTCTACTACCAATAGTTTCAGATTTTGCCCCAAAGTACCATCTCAAAAATCAACTTGTACACACTGATTTTACTCGGGTCGAACTGATTCTAAGCTGTACCGCCGTGGAAAAAATGGTTTTGTGTTAGTTTCTACTAATTTACGAAGTTACATTAAAGGCCGCCAATAAAAACACCTGTTTTGGTCATTGGCTTTTGAATTTCAGAGCGTCGGCTTCGTCTCTGTTACTCATGTCCTGTGTGATAGTCTCTCTCTCTGAAATTCTGTGTGCCGATACCATGACAATGACCGCAATTAAGCTTTGCATTGCGGCACAATGCGATTTGATAACCTTCGAAGTTGTTAAACAAATTATAAGCACTCAAATAAAACTTTTCTTTCAGCATCAGTTTTACTGAAGAATCTGCAATGTACAGAGAGGAATGAACTAAAATTAAACACAAATGGTACCAAATCTTAACAATGTCTCATACACACAATTTAAAACAAAATAAAAGGAAGGGTCCTCGAAAACCCAATCAGCAAGACAAGGAAGGGCATGAAAATAAAGAACAAAGTTAGGAATGTTTGGAATAAAACTCGAAAGCTGCTCACTAAACACATCAGCATGACAGAAATTAATAAACGGACCAAACTGTCCAATCAAAGTTCAAGAAGCTCTGAAGCCATAAAAATAAAACAGTTTTCAATTCTAAATTCGTAGTGAACCGACTATCAGGATACCGTTTACACGAATACTTGAATATGTTTAATTTTCCTACGCAGATGAAAAGGAAAGTTTACCGTTGTCAATTAAGCGCACCGGCTGCTGTTCATGCAACTCAGATGCAATGTTTGAAGTAATGAAGAGTGCGCCTTCGCGACTGCTATAAAAAGAAAAATTGTGATAGTTGTGGTGGTGTACTCTGCAGTCATTTATTACAAGAGGAAAGGCGCCTCGGGGAAGTCTTTAATTACGTTAAAAAGAAAAGAACAGAAACCTAGAATAAATAAAGCTGAAAAAATGTTAGAAGGCAAGATTTGGGAGTTACAGAGACTAAAACTGCAACAGTGTTGGAAATAATGAAAAAATACAAAGCATCCGAAGTGACGACACCCTCAGAAAAACTTAAACAAGCTTTAGTTGCAAGCCTAATAACGCCTTTAGAAGGAAAAACTCCAGAACAAACAGAAAATATAGTAAAAAGATTAGCAATGCAATGACTGCCGCTTTCTGAGGGAAAACTGCCTCTGAGAAAAAGCTTATCGAACAGGTACGCGCTGACCTTGGCCTTCCTCTAGAACCTAAAACTGCATCCATGAAAGAAAAGTACGCGAAAGCTGCAGATGCCACATTACTGCAGGCCTTGGAAGGTAAATCATCAAAAGATAAAGAAAGGATTTTACAAGGTTTGCATGAAAAGGTATCCCATTGCCTACAGGACGAACGGCAACAGAGAAAGCTCTTAAAGCTAAAATGAAGGTAGGAGAACGTGCACTCTATTACACCATCTGCGAAACTACGTGAAGCAAAAGCTGCAGCTTTTGCTTCACGTAGTTTCGCAGATGGTGATGATTACTTACGCCTTAAGAAGGAAAAACTCCTTCAGAAAAAGAAAAGACAATGAAAGGATGGGCAATGCAAGGACTGTATCTTCCTGTGGGGATAACTGCTTCTGAGAAAAAGATTATGGAAAAGGTACGTGCAGACCTTGACCTTCCTCTGGAACCTAAAACTAAATCAATGAAGGAGAACTACGTTAAAGCTGCAGATGTCGGAATATTGCTACCCCTATAAGGTGAATCGATGCTCGAAAAATAAAAAATCCTACAAGAATTGCATAATAAAGGTATCCCATTGCCTGAAGGACGAACGGCATACAAGAAAGCTATTATAGCTAAAATAAAAGCGAGTACGAGTACAAGCACCGTCTGTAACGCCAACTAAAAAGCTACGTAAAGCGAATACTGCAGGATTACTTACGCCTTTAGAAGGAAAAACTCCCTCACAAAAAGAAAATATAATGAAAGTATTGGCAAAGAAGCAGTTTTCGCTTCTGAACGAAGTAGTCCTTCCGACTACTTCTTCCAGAAGCGAAAACTGCTTCAGAGAAAAGGTACGTGCTGAACTTGGCCTACTTACGGAACCTAAAACACCATCCATGAAAGAAAAGTATGAAAAAGCAGCTAGTCCGGACTGCTCCAGCCCTTGGAAGGTTATAAAACACAGTCGGAAAAAAAAGAAGTTTACAAATAAAGGAATACCGTTGCCCGAAGGACGAACGGCATCAGAGAAAGCTCTCATTGCTACAGTAAAGCTTGGAGAACGGGCACCGTCTGTTACGCAAAACTACGCAAAGCCAAAGCTGAAGAACTACTTACGCCTTTGGAAGGAAAAACTCCCTCACAAAAAGAAAAGACAAGCCACTAAAAAGATTATCCAAGGAAGGACTGCCTTTTCCTGAAGCGAAAACTGGTTCAGAGAAAAAGATTATGAAAAAGGTTTGCGCTGACCTTGGCCTTCTTCCAGAAGCTAAAACTGCATCCATGAAAGAGAAGTATGCTAAAACTGCAGATTGCTGCAGCCATTTGAATATAAATCACCACAAGATAAATAAATAATTTTGCTAAGTATGTATGACAAAGGTATCCCATTGCCTGAAGGACGTACGGCATCTGAGAAAGCTCTTCTAGTTAAAGTGACAGTCAGGCAAAACAGTGAGGGAACCATCCGTCGGCATCTGCCAAAAAAACAGCTTTTTTATCAATTACTACAGAGAAGTTAAAAAAGGCCAAAGCAGCTGGCTTATTAACACCTCTCTAAGGAAAAACCCATGAACAAAATGAAAAAATCATAACAGGCATTTCTGAAACTGGTTTGCCATTACCAGAAGGTAAAACTGCATCCAAAAAAGAAATGTTGAAAAAAATTAAGACTAAGTTAGGATTATGTGAAAAAACTCCATCCGATAAATTGAGATTGATTTAAACCTTAAGAAGGGAAAACGCATTCACAGAAAGAGAAAATATTTAGAGGTAGAGTAGCGGTAGGTTTGTCGTTACCAGTAGATAGAACACCATCACAATGGGCTTTAATACAAAAAATTCAAAAAGATACAGGTTATGTATCGCCTACATCAGCATTAAGATTGAAAAGATGCAGGATTGCTAACTCCCTTAGAAGATAAAACAACTTCAGCTAAGGAAAAGATTTTTCGAAATAGAGTAGCCGTGGGTGAAATACTGTTACTCGAAGGTAAAACTCCGTCAGAGAAAGCTTTGATACAAAAAGTTATGACTGAATTAGGTATGCCTCCACCAGCAAAAACAATCTCGGAAAAGAATGTAGTCCACAAGGCTAAAGAAGAGGGGCTGTTAACCCGTATTTCTGAAAAGTCAGCTAATGAAAAGGATAGGATACTTAAAGGACTGGCCGAATCTGGGTTACGAAGGCAAAACGGGTTCTGTGAAAGAATTGGTATAAAAATTCAGGGCTGAAGCTGGGTTACCACCGGAGCCAATGCCTTCTGATAAGATAGGAGAGATAAAAACCAAATCGTGAAAAAGCGGCATATTACTATTAGAGCGACGTGTTAAGACGATAGCCGCTGGAATTAGTGAAAAGTTTGAATATATTATTAAAACAACAACTTGCGATCGTGGCTGTGGTTGTGATAAGAAAAAAATCAAACTTAAACACAGCTATGTCAAGATTAGTGTGACATCTCCGGACATCTCTTCTCTGTGCAATTGTTCGGACGAATGTATTCCTGGAGTTAAAGGTGGAGCCTTTATTGACAACGAGGGTATAAAAGTAACTATTGTGAGAGTGAGTGGCGCTGCTTCGTTCACCAGTCAGTTTAGCAACTACAGCCTAGAAATATCTAAAAATATAATGACTCTGTGTGACAAAATACTAACAGATAGCTATAGTAGTAATTCATCTATTAAAACAGTAGATGCTCCCTTTTGTAAAAAGTTGAAGACAAGTGATTTAAAAAAGTTTTTCCCTTCAAGGTGACCTATTGATGTAGATCAATTTAATACTGATCTTGATACTTCTTAAATATACGCCAGCGGCTCTTACGACAGTTATACTAACGTAAAGATATATGAAATAGAATGTAATATAAGTAATTACTTACTTAAAAGTTCTACCTATGCAAACTACGACGATGAATCTGACAGATTTGTGGATTGTTCTAGGAATATTGAACCATCGGGAGACATTAGAAGCTCATCTTTTACTTTACAAGAATGTTCAGTCAGTAATGATTCGATTCAAATTCTAAAAAAGGAATCATCGCTATCCTTGAACACAGTCTCAAGTGATAGTATGGATGTAACTAGCATGATATCGTTATCAAATGGCAGCTACTATGAATTGAGTTCTACTCAGTATTTATACTTTCCGGTATTCAACGGTCATTTCAGTAACAGCACAGTTGAAAAAACAGAACTCTTTCCGAACAAAATTTACTACAGTGAGAAAGATGACAGTTCCGATGACACAATGATGAGGTAAATCTTATATTTTTTCCCTTTGATAAACTTAATGCACAATAACTCATAGGATAAACGAAACATCGATCTTCTAATCAAACGTTTCGTAAAAGATTGTTAATCTTTTAGAGTTTGGTTAACTATCTTATGATATAATTATCTTTTATCAGGAGACAACGAAATAATTACTTTACATATTTATTCTCTGGGACAAAGCTGAACAGTGAACAGAATACGAAACAAATAATTACAAGAAAAACTAAGAATGGAGAACCTGTCGTAGTCGTAAGCAATTTGGACAGTGAGCATGATATAACAACAATGGTAGACCAACTTATATCGACGAATGAATTTTCTGACGCTTCCTCAATATTTGTGGTAGTGCCCACGGCCACGTCAGACGACAATGACTCGGATCTCTCGTCAGACTGCTCTACTATATGCATCCAGTTATCTAAACATTATCCCAATCGGAATCAAAAGCAATGTAACATCAAAGAATCGGGTAAGCACTTATCTAGAATCAAATCATTATAATTGACTACCCTAGGGCAGTAAATTAACTCTGGCCTGGGTCAGACTAGATGCGGAAAGTGGAAGAAAGGGTGTTGTGGTGCAGTCTAGGAGAGGCCTATGTCCAGCAGTGGACTGCGATAGGCTGAGTTGATTATAGGCCTTTGACTAGTTGCCCCGGCAAAATGGAATCTAACCTTGGAATGAGCCATATTACGCAAAAAATTTCATAGACCTTGCTTTTAACTTTCTTTACACTTACTAAAAGTAACTATAATCACGTGTCGATCCCTGTGCCCCACCAATCTGTCGCCCCAATAGGACAAAGTGGAATGTTCACAGTCGTCCAGTGCGTCCATCTAAATGATACTGGTGGAGACAGTTACACTCACATAAACTCTCGAGTTCACTTTGAGCAAGAGCCATTGTTAGATTTAATAAAATATTGTGGCGAAAATTAGGCATTGAGTTATAAATCACAACAGGTTTTATGATTATTAGCGAAACTAACATTTCAACACATTGTTGTATATCTTCTGTACCCCATGTATTTGCTGTGCCTGCCAGTCTGTGCTACTTAAACTTATTACTCATTACTTGAAACTGGTATTGTTCTTACGACGCTGATTAGGGTCTACACCAGACGATGCTTTAGATCGGTGTTCGTAGATCGTACTTTCTTTCGCACAATCCGTTTTAGGAAACCCGCGATCTGGCCGCTCCAATGCCGATCCACGTGTTAGCTAGATAAGGTTGAACACACGTTCGATATGGAGCCGCACGTACGGCAGCGTCGTCTGACTGTAGTGGCAGCTGTAAACTATATTCTGCTCATTAAATATTTTCGCTTTCTCAAAAGATCACAAAAACAAAGATTGAAAAGACGGTTCTGGGTGAGAAAGACGTAAAGGAACGGGTTGGAATATGGGGTTCAGCTTTACAAGGAATCGCCCTATCCACATAACCGTCCACACGGAGCGCGCCTAACGCCTTTGCTAAGGCGCCTTTGAGCACTTTCAAAAAACCGATAGTGCATGGTTCGGCCGATCCACAAACAGCGCGTTCCACTGCAAGTGCTCGGACCGCGCGCGGCACGTCCACACCGACTGCACATTTACATCGCGCTCCTGCCACGCCCGATCGGAGCGCACTGAATTGTCCGATGTGGACCCAGCTAATAATTTTTGAACTTGATCATAATTTTTTTAGGGACATCAAAATTATATAATATAAATAAAATATTAAAAATATTTAAATTAATATAAAAATATAATATTAACTGTCATTTATAACGTTAATTTGGCAGTAATAATAATAAAAGTCAAGAGTGGCTTATTGAAAGAAGTCTAGAAGTAGGGTTGATCTAACAATAATCATTCTGAATAAAAACAAGTTCCGCCGACCCCAAAAAAATGTGATAAAGGCAAGAGAATGATGATGTTTAAGGTGTGATAAAAAAAAACAGATTTTGTGGCTCCAAATAACGAAAATGTTAAATTACAGAAATATCGTCTAGAAGGAATTCATCTAGCACACGCGGCTTGAAAATATCTGCAAAAGGCAAAAAGTATTGTTTGGAAGGAATGCAGGAGACCATAGCGTCTTTTCACAATAAAGAAACCATGTTCCACCATAGACTACCAAATTTCTGTTCACACAGATTGGAAGAAAGAGAAAAAACAAAAAATAAACTTTGTCAAATGTCTACCCCTTACCAAAATATGATATTGTATCATGGCGTTAGCACTGACACCACATCGGATCGGCCTTGTTGCTGTGCTCCAAAAACACATGGAACCCATATTGATAAGCCTGAATATTTATGTGTACCAAAGGCGGTTTCTGAGCTGGTTACACCTCTTTTTGTAAACCCAGGTAAGTACTACTCGAACAGTTTTAAATTATATTCAATAAAAACTATATTTGCTGGTTAGCTGTAGCGCACGGTTTAACTCGCATCCTAGGGTGAAATCCAGGACGTGGTCTATCTGTCTGGCTATTCAAAGCCGTTGATGCGAGACCAAAAGCGATAACATTGAACTTTCCTGAAAATACAACACGATATCTGCGCGACACTGATTAAAAACGCGCCTACTAGCCTACATATAACATCAGAATCACTTTTTCGTCCTGAAGAGCACCACAAAACTCGTCCTGAAGAGCACCACAAAACTATTAAATATACTTTAAATTCATCAATAACAGCAAACATTTGGGACAATTTTTGAATCGATACAAAAACTTTTTTTTTCGCCCTAACGTTAGGCCATCGTCTTTCAACCATACCGCCTGGTCTTCCGTGCAGAATTTCTTACGTGACATTTGTAATAATGATGAAATGAATAATTATGAAATGAATTATACATATTATACAATGCAAGATAGATGATATCCCCACCCGTTCGCTCCCCTTAAGCTTCAGTAAAGACGTGGCACTTTACTGAGACCCCACGCGGACTTCTTGAGAGAACTTGAAGTGATATGTTGCACTGTTTTGTTTCATTTCTCTACACTGATGCACATTCACGAACACTTAATGGTTAATAATCCACCATTATTACACATTAATATTCAGCTAAACAATTTTTTTTCAAAATAAAACAAAACTGCTAATCATGACGCTTGACTTTCCGCCAAGAAGTCCACAAAACGTCAAATGACTGAAATTCTTTTTATCTTATCGAAAGAGTATTTAATACACATTTATTGAAAAATATGTATTATCGTATGTGTATTCTAGACATGAGTAAAGCCTTTGATTTCGTTGATCATAAGCTATTACTAAGGAAATAAGATAAATAAGGCATAAGAGACCAAGCAAATGATTGGTTTAAATCGTACCTGTCACACTGTGTACAAATGTCAAAGTCATTGATGGCAACAAAATAGACTATAAATCTAATTTTAAAACTAACGCAGTAGGAGTTCCCCAAGGAAGCGGCGTGGGATCGTTTTTATTTCTGCTATATATTAATGACCTTCCCAAGGCAACGCGCCACGAAACAATGATACTCTTGCGCCATCCCATCTTCCTGACTCCGCGTGCTGTGCTGGCGCTGCTGCTGCGTCTGCAGAAAATCTCAAGCGGCAAAAGTATACTCGTAATAACCTTATCGGTCATAAGTTTATATTATTAGTATATTTATATAGGATATGATTTTGTTATTTTTATAAATTAATTAGATATAAGTTGTATATGGCTTAATATCGCAAAAAAACATGTTGCTTAGATCAAATAGCCTTTCAACCATCGATATTACGTACACGTCGAAAAGACGTGAAAATTTGAGGTAACTTCGTGATGTTTTTTATAGAGGAAGTTGTAATATTTTTTGTTTCTGTTCAACAAAAAGTTTGGTAATATCATGCAGTTACTCATATATTTTTTATTTTATACCCCCCTCCCCCTTCTTCAGAATTAGATCCGATACACGCCTGAGGACGAATCTCTTCCACTCCTGTCGTGCTCTAAAAGCAATCTAGGCTAAGCTGAAATAGGAATGACTTAGGCCCTATTACATTTCATTGATCATACATACATAAATAAAGTCACGCCTTTTTCCTATTGGGGTAGGCAGAAACTATAGAAAGCCACCTGCTACACAGCATTGAATAGTTTACAACTTATATCTCATATGTGACAATATTTTTAGGCCTGAACTGCGGCGGGTACCGCCATTTTTCCAAAGTCAACGTGACTCAGCAAGCATCCATTGTGTCCATGAACATTGCTCCAACGTCAGTAAGTCTGTGTGCAATACCTCCGTGTCTCGAACATCCTGGCAGTCACAATCCATCAGAATTTCTCAAAATACCTTTTGGCACACCCATGCCAAAAACAACAAAACTTGGTTGTAGACCGAACCAATTACGAATCACAGAGCCAATCGCAGAGCTTAAACATGTTTCGGAACCGAAGCAATCAGAGCAATGTCAGTGCAGTCCAGAGAAAATTAAAGAAATATTCGAACAAGTACTAAAAAGAAAAGCATTTAATTTGAAGACAACAGGATGTGATGCTGCTGCTGATAAACCAACGACTAATCAAGTAACCATCAGCAATATGCCTCAAGTTAAAGAGGAACTCGTCAGTAGTGATTCAGGTAAATATATATTTTTACCTTTTATTGACTGCTTCCGAACATCCTCTATGACCACCGATGATTAATCGATTTGTTCGCTCTGCAGTCCCATCTAATAAACTTTTACTGTTAAATCATAAAAGCCAATGGCCAATAAGTGTATGGAGCAATGTCTTTTTATTTCTCGGCGGCCATTAATCTGGCAGCCAATTTTACTGTATTTATATTTAACAGTATTGACTTTACTTATTTTTTTTTTTAATTCTTGTGCCTGTTATCAGTGTGCCATTGTTCTTTCTACTTATTATATACGTAGGTACTTGTACTTGAATAATGATTTACGTGCAAATAAAACTAAATAAATAAAGATGAATAAAGTTAGTTACTGTTTATGATTAAAGTTTGAGTACACCAAATAGATTTCTCTTTTAAATGGATTTCTTCTGAAATACTGATTATGTAGAATGTTGGATTACACGTATATTTAGTAGAACTTTATACTAAATTTAGTTTTGGTAAACTGATTTTATCCATTTTTACCATTTGGTTGAATGGAGGATCCACATTAAACGTCCTGTAACTTTAAGGGTTTTACTGCAGATTCCAGGAATGGGCCTATAGAATCGGCTTATTTACTACTAAATATTGGTAGAATTCGCGTTTAAATATGAGATATGGCTTTTCAGTCCATACGGACAAAGTAAAATACCGGTGCTTATTATTTTTTTAAACAAGACGCAGTTTTTGGAGTGGTATTAAAAGCTGTTATGCTTCGCACAATAGTTGCGGGCTGTCGCAAACATTTGTTAACTTAACCATTCTAAATTCATAATTTATTATCATTAAATTTTCAGCCGCACGACTCGGGTTACACTGCTCAGATACATGGCTCGCCCACCGCTCGTCGCAACTGGTCTCATGGGCACAGTCACTTACTACTGTCTAGACACGTACTACGTACTTTAATACTCGAAGCGATCGGCGCCTCGCTTGTTGGTGTACTTAGAGGCTTTTTGTTTTCGTGCTATCATAAAAATTGCTCACCGTGTGACGTCACGTCCATTTTAGTGTGAACTGACTTTTAAATTAACGTTATCATTTTCAGATGACAATGAAGATTGTGGAAAGTGTTCACATCATAAGTACATAAAAGGACACAAAATGAAATGTGCATGTGGTGGTAAAAGCAAAACTATTAAAATGCGACCTTTATGCCCATGCGAACAGCATCAGCCACCGGTATCAAAAACAACAGCTGGACCAAAGGCGGGGACCAGATCCAGGGGCTGCCAGTGCTGTTGTTGCGACTCAAAGAAAAAAGGTGGCCCGGAGCTAGAAGTGCTAGGTCCTGCCGGAGGAATGTGCCAAATGGAACTAGGTGGGACTTACTGTCAAGCAGGCCAAACACCATCCACTGACCCAAAAAAAAACCGTAAGGATTGTGCCTGTGTAAGCGGTAAGCGTGGCAAAAAGAATAAGAATGTAATTTGTGAATGTCCTCCCTCGGAACCCGAACCCGAACCTGAACCTGAAATAGAACCCTACCTGTACCAAAGTTACCTATGGGTTGATGAGAAGCAGATTATGAGACAGAAATCAGATATGACGCAGACTCAATCAGGATTCAGAATCTTAAAAAAGAAGAAACCGCCGGTACAACCTGAGCCCGAATTTACAGTGGAAGATGCAGTCAGGTACTATGTATCTATGAACCCGAACCTTATAAAGGACTTTTGCCCCCCGCCGCCCGAATCCAAAGACTGTCCGTGTAGGACCAATAAAAATAAGCCAGAAATGAGAATGAAAAATTATGATGTAGAATGCGTATGTCCACCTGATCCTCCCACGCGTGTTCCTACTCCGCCGCCTGTGGAGCGTGAGGATGAGGCGCCCTCCGGAGGATTCAAGTTTTCCATAGGAGGCAAAGGTTCTGGATCTAAGGGTCTTAGCGGTGTCTGTTGCTTTGATATGATTCAAGAGACGAACATTTCAAGTACCAAACATTCCAAATAATTCCATTATGTAACACCATCTTGTGTTAAACAGGTTTAAAGAAACTTGCTAAATAGTTTGAATTCATGCCAATACAGTTCGGTATATATGTAAACAGTTCCCATCGTTTGTGTATTTTTTAATCAGTCGAGTTTTCTGGGAAATAATTTTATTATTAGTAAGTAAACAAGATTTGGAAACAATTTTGTATTCATCATAATTATTACACCCTTTTAAAACGTCTCGCAGTCGACTTTGAAATCGAGTTGGGAGTATATTATACTCCCAATTCGATTTCAATAATACATATAGCCTAGCCAAAAACCATAACGGAACGGAACATGCTCATACGGGATATTATGTTTTTACCAAAGGCGATGTAACCATTACTTTTTTTTGTATTTTCCTTTTATCTGCGGTAATTTCATGGCCATAATCTAATGGTGTCTTCATGTGAGATCGTTTTTGTGATGAGCCATTGAACATTCAGTACTAAATAAACATTAAAATTTCACTTTTGCTGGTCCAAGTTCAGGATTTGCCATGTCTTTAAGCGGATTATATCCCCTTGTTTGTTTAGAAGGTTTTTATGTTTTGCATTTTTCGCGTAGTTCTTCTTTCACTCTTTGTATATTTAGGTGCTCGTGTATTTCTAAACCAGGTTAGCCCATTTTTCACACAGTCCACACATTGATTTTACTATAAATTTTTTAATCTTTGAACCATTTCACGACAAATCGAATCAACACGACGGAGTTTTTGGGCCTCTGTCAAATTATGAGGTATCCACCGGGCACAAAGCTTCCTGAACATACAAAGATCTTAAAAATTAGGGAGTGCGCGCTATGTTTTGCCAATATTGACATACAAATGATTCATATGAGTAAAAAGAATTAAATGAGTACTGTTCAATTACAATGATACATTTATTACAATATAGTATTTCAGTACCTAATTTTATTAACACACGCATGCAAATAAAATTTTATTACAATTTATTCAGTCAATTTCATTTCATGTCAAAATTTTAAGTCTATTAAATTCAAAAGTTTAGTATTAATGTACAGTATTAAAATTTATGTCAGCTTTATAATAATTATATAGATTTGTCATTAAGAAAATCATCTAGAGTAAAATAACACCTTTCAAGTAGTAACCCGTTAAGTGTTTTTAGGGTTCCGTACCCAAAGGGTAAAACGGGAACCCTATTACTAAGGCTCCGCGTACTATGGTACGGAACCCTTCGTGCGCGAGTCCGACTCGCACTTGGCCGGTTTTTTTAACTTTTGCAGGGGCATACATTTTATTTCATCGGGTATTTTATTATATAATTGTGGAGCAACACCAAAGAAGCTTTTCTTCATTAGAGAAGTTTTACATTTCACAAGGTAATTCGTTAATATATTGCGCACGTATCGGTGTTATCATTTCACGTCATTTTGATAATTATTTGGTTCAACTTACAGAAATAAATCATTTACCATTTAATGTCCACCATTTTTTGTCCTGTGAATTTTGGGAGGTCATTTATATAAATTAAGAAAAGCGGCGGTCCCAGAACGCAACCATGAGGCGCGCCATATTTAATGTACCTTGCTTCAGAGGTATATGTGGTTTCTACTTTGGTTATAGGACATATTCTAGAGATTTCCGTACATTGTAATCTATCGCTTTGGTAAGATTCTAAAAGTTTAAAGGATGTGTTCCCTCGGATGCCATAACCATGTAATTTTTGCAGTAAAATTTTATGATCCACA
Organism: Tiliacea citrago; assembly: GCA_963921375.1. NCBI lineage: Eukaryota > Metazoa > Arthropoda > Insecta > Lepidoptera > Noctuidae > Tiliacea > Tiliacea citrago. The sequence continues at coordinate 29,158,910 of OY992780.1, forward strand.
AAATCGAACGCCTTCGTCATGTCTGTATATATCGCTCAAATATGATTTCTTTTATCGACAGACTTCATGATACTACATAGTAGGTCAAATAGTGCCATATTAATATTGACATTTCACAATGTTACAACTGGCTTTTACAATGTTTTCAAATTACAGTGTTATATGTATGTATGCATACCTATTCGTATGAGAGTGAGAGGACAGTGTAGGCCCGTCAAAAGAACCAGGTACTTAACAAAATAGAAAATATGTATAATATATGTATAAGTACTTAAAAAAATGTGTTATTTTATTTCACTGTTTTTGCGTGAATATAAACCACTAAATAGACATAAAACCAGTTACCTATATATCAGTCTGTACTAGTACTGTTGAAAAATAACTTATTTTCGTATACCTACTGTAGCTATGTGGAGAATAAGCCTTAGTTTTATAGTAAAAAATCGGCTAAGTGCGTGACAGACTACGCACAATAAAGGGTTCCGAAGTTGGGTTGAATTATACTAGGTGCCCAAGTTGATCAGGCCAAAATGGACGCAACAGGAAGGACAACACCATCTCTGCAGATAATTCAGAACAAGAGGCAGCACTGTCGGACAGTCAAGATGAGGAAGGCCTAAACGATGAAGATGTGAATGGTTACTGAACTAGGAAAAAAATTAAACTTAAACTTCTGTTTAGGTGTTAAATGAAAAGTAAAAGAAGTATCACCATGTTGTGAAGGATTCTTGGAGCAAATCGAAGCAACAAATGCCAGCTAGTCCCTGGGAAGCGGAACCTTTGCCACCTATTTGGAACTTCATCCCCCTAAATGGGGGGATGAAGTTCCAAATAGGTGGCAAAGGTTTGCCAAAAGGGTCGAATGTCATCGTTCGAAGCTTAGAACTTCTGTGCCAAGGTTGCTAATGAGGCTGTGGGGGATGATCCTTTGCCACCTATTTGGAACTTCATCCCCCTAAATGGGGGGATGAAGTTCCAAATAGATGGCAAAGGTTCCGCTTCCCAGGGACTAGCTGGCATTTGTTGCTTCGATTTGCTCCAAGAATCCTTCACAACATGGTGATACTTCTTTTACTTTTCATTTAACACCTAAACAGAAGTTTAAGTTTAATTTTTTTCCTAGTTCAGTAACCATTCACATCTTCATCGTTTTTGTAACTTTTGGCAACCCTTTCATCGTTCATCGAACCTTCGATCGTTCGAGGGTCATCGTTTTTGTAACTTTTAACATAAATTTTTTGTTTCAATTTTGGTCATTTTATTTGTAATAAAAAATCTAAGAATAATCAATGGACACCTTGTTTGGTTTTGGTAATATTATATCTGGCCGGGTCGCTAGGACAATACCATATTATTCCCAGGGTCACAATATCCTCATACCCTCGGATCTCGCTTAAAACTTTTTATTTTTCAATACTCAAAGCCGACCACCATAGTTTGACCTAGTGAAATATTAGTTTGTTTTTATAGGGTTTTCAGAATGCTCAAACGTCAGATGGGCAAATTTATACCAGGTGACCTATAATACGTCATTGAGGTGACCCATGAAATGACATCGAAAAGAACGGACGACCCATGGCTTCTCGGTGGCTTCTTGCGTTTTTTAATCAAGGAATCACTACCAAGTCCATAAAAGGGGTAAAAAAAATGATTATTCTAACTATCGTCCAATAACATTGCTCTCGTCTATTGATAAAATAGTTGAAAAATATATTTGCGAACAAATTCACGCATTTTATAGGCAGCACGACGTAATTGACCGGTACCAATTTGGCTTTCAGGCCGGCAAAAGCACCACGAACCTCTTGTCAAACTTCACCGATGTCAAAATTTAGAAGTCAATAAGCACCTAAATGATAAAAAATATGTTCTTGCTCTCTTTATTGACTTCTCACGTGCCTTTGACACATTGATTCATAATCAGCTAGTTGATAAATTAGGCGACTGCGGAGTACGTGGTCCATTACTCAACTGGGGTAAAAATTTTCTTAAAAATCGTACCTTTACTGTAAAAATTGATAGCATCTGTAGTGATCGCATGGCTATAACTGAGGGAACAGCCCAGGGCTCAGTATTAGGCCCCCTGCATTTTTTGTCGTATGTAAATGATATGAGTAACTGCATCGCGAACAGTAAATGCTATCAGCAGCGGATGACACTTGCCTTGTTATTGCTAATAGGAATCCTCAAATAGCATGCGAACGGTTACAACTCGACCTGGATGCTCTAACAAGGTGGTGTCACGATGCTGGCTTAGTACTTAATCCAAGCAAAACTAAACTACTGGTCATTAAATCTCCATACATTAGAAAATTGCCTATTCGGAACTTAATAGCCCATGATCATGACTGCTTGCATATGGTCAATGCGATTAATTGTAACTGTCCACAAATAGATTTTGTCAGTAAACAAACATATCTTGAAGTAGACGATAAGTTTAACTGGACTTATCACATAGAACGTGTTTGCAATAAACTTCTGCAATTTCTCGCTATTATGACCATATTAAAAAACCGCCTGCCCTTCAAAGTGAAGATAATGCTTTATTACGCAATGGCTGAATCTTACATTCAGTATGGCCTAAGTAGTTATGGTCGTACCTATAAAACCTACCTTGATAGTATTTTTAAACTTCAACTTCGAATTTTAAAAACAATAGTATCGCCTAAAATTAGAAATCAATTTTACGACCATATAAATTACCTCTTTAAACACTGTAATGTCTTACCAGTTCAAATACAAAAAGAAAAATTGTTATTGAAAGCACAATTTTTCAATGAATCCTTAAGAATCAAAACCGAGCATCCTGTATGCACTCGGGCAGTTTCTGAGAATAGGCTTCGTACACCACGCGCCAACAATACGTATGGTGAGCGAACTACCGGTTATATTATACCGAGACTTATTAACAGTCTACCCTCAGAAATAAAAAAAAGTATTACATATAAAAATATCAAATGTAAACTTAAGCAATATTACTTAAGTATTATGTAGGAATGAACTATTTATAACCTAAAGATGTTATTAATTGTATCAACAATAACGCGTACATATAAAATATTTAATTGTATAGTTTGATATTGAGATAGACTCATGATAGCACAAGTTTAAACCTTAGTGGTTTTTTGGTTGCTATTTAATATGTAATCCTGTGTTCCTTTGTATAAATGATAATAAATAAAAAATAAATAAATAAAAAGTTGGTAAGTTCTCACCTGACTTCAGATTTTTGGGGCCCCCGTTCCTCAAAAGGAAAAAAAGAACCCTTATAGGATCACTCGTGTGTCTGTTCGTCTGTCATACCCGATGAACTTAAAAAACTTAAATAAGTATACAGTTCGGTAAATTAACTATATAATACTCGTATGTACATACCAGTATTATATAGTTAAAGATAGGAAGATAAAAGAATATAAAAACAAGATATAAGAAAGAAAGAAAAAAAAAAAACGAAAAAGAAAGAAAAGAAAGAAAAGAAAAAAGAAAGAAAGAAAGTTAAGCAGATAGTATTTTGGAAGAACAGATAATTAGATTTACGAGAGGATAAGTTTACTAGATTTTATGCTAGCGAGCGCGTGAGTGCCTTGCGCGCAACGGCGGACAAAGGACTGGCACGTGAGCATGCGATGAAACCGAACATTCCCGAATAGAATGCGCGGCGCGGCGGAGACACCCGATGATCTACGATCTCAAAGCCTGCGCCACCGCTCGGTTTGGTTCGTCATGTGGCGGGGCGATGGCGCTACAGTAGCCCCCCGGCGAGACCGTGACTACGGTCCATAGAAGTCAGGGAAGCGTACTCTTCTTCCGGTGCGTGTGCGGGTCACTTGCTCATCTGTAGATGGTGATGACGAGTCATCAGGAGGTCCGCTGACTGGATTTGCGATTGAGTTGTCCCTGTGACTCGTGAGGTACGTGGTTTAAGGCGATCTAGCGATATGTTGGTGCTCTTGTCCCGTACCTCAACTTCAAAGTATTTATCCATCTTCTTTATTACCTTAAAGGGACCAGCGTATGGTGGCTCCAATGACTTTCGCACGTAATCTAGCCTCAAAAAGACGTACGTACAGTGCTGCATGTCTTTGGGTATGTAAAAAAATGTTGTTTCTGTGCCACTTAGTCGGCTTTGGGGCCAAGTTAGCCATGTGTTTTGCCAGACGTGTAGCTGGTGATGTCTTCTTCTTCTGGTAGTTGTCTGATGGCGACAGAAACTGGCCTGGCAAGCGTAGAGGCTCGCCATAAACCAGCTCAGCTGAGGATGATTGGACGTCATCTTTCCAGGAACTGCGCAGAACAATAGGCAAGACTTCTGTCCATTGTGTGTAGTTGTGACACATAATGCCTGCTTTAAGTTATCGATGCAGCCTCTCAACCATCCCATTTGATGCGGGATGATAGGCCGTGGTGCGAAAGTGACGTGCACGAAACAGGGATGCCAGGGCCTTAAACAGGCCGGACTCGAACTTCGGACCGCGATCAGTGGTGATCTGCGAAGGGCAACCGAACCTCGATATCCACCCGGATGCCAAGGCGGACTCGCAGGTGTCGGCAGTGATGTCTTTGAGTGGTATCGCCTCAGGCCATCGTGTGAACCGGGTAACAACGGTGAGGCAATATCTGTAATCAGAAGACAGTATTAGACGCGCTATGATGTCGAAATGGATGTGAAAGAATCTCGATGAGGTTGATGGGAAATGGAAAAGAGGATGTGTGTCGAGTAACTTTCCAGCGCTAGCAGTGAAGACAGCATCTGCACTACTCTCTACAGTCCTTACGAATCCCTGGCCACACAAATCGCTGCATAACCAGTCACACGGTAGCTGTACGTCCAGGGTGGCTCAGACAGTGAATAGCATCGAACACTTGCTTACGCAGCTCAGGTGTGACGTAGGGTCTTGGTGGTTGAGTAGAAACGTCGCAATAGAGATTGGTGTCTAAGCCAACCAGAGTTATCTTTTTTAGTTTTAGCGACGATCCTTTTTCTATTAGCACCTGCAGTTCGGGTCTGATTCTTGAATCTGGGCTAAAGCCTTGTAATCAATCGTCCTTGTGACTACTTCAATACGTGACAAGGTATCAGCTACGACATTTTCAGCACCTGGTATGTAGATTACTCAGATCACAAGATCCCCGGTGCAAGTGTGGGAAGGGAACACTGGGTTGTTTCTTAGTCAGCAAGAGTCTCACAGACACCTCGCCCGCCCCAGGGCGGAGGACATCCATGAGGAATTTCCACCACGGCAACAAAAAAATAAGGCTTCGTGGACTGTAAGTTGGTAGCGCAAACGCAGAACAGAGGATAGCAGTGTAGGGATTTGCATAGTGCTGGGACGACGACATTGATTGGTTGATAAAACAAATGATTTTTTCAGTCAGTATGTTCAGTAACTATTTTTTTTTAAGTATCTGGACTAGTCAGCACCCTTATTCCTTAACACACAATAATCACCATCTAAATGAATTTGATCTACTTTTTACTAAATACACATAAGCCATGTAATATAGCATTAAATTAACCGTACAACCTTGTTTTCGTTTCGTCTAAATAATGATATATTAAATAAAGTATAATAGTACTGTCTACATTTTGTTTTATTGTGTGGTCACACTGCTCTATCTATTTTCATATGATTAAAAATATAATATTATCTCAGCTAAGAGGTAAGAAATACACAATTTTAGATACCTATTATTTAGTAGAAACTTATTACTAAAAGTTAAGTACACTTAACTTTCTGATATTCCTCTCGTCTAGCAGCTAGCACACGCACATACGTCAGTGGAGGAGAGGATTGAACGACCCGTTTTAATCATCGCTATCTTCAAAATGCTTCGATATTTAAGCTCCATTTCTTTTTTACAAAATGTTTTAAGACTTTTACTAAAACTTTATGTAGAAAAAGAACGGTTTTATTAATTTTATTCAGTAATATTCGCTAAAATATTTATCTTTGGTATGTGGACTGAGGGACCACAGTTCAGTCGTTATATTTTTTTTATCTTTAATGCTTTGTGATCTGTTATTTAGTAAATATCTTTACAAATTCTTTACTAAATGTCTGTATTCACAAAACCATCTTTTTTAAGATACTTTCCGAGATCTGGCTGATCGTCTGTGAGAACTGAGGGACCACACTTTATGGGTCGTAGTTTTTAATATATTTGCTTACAAATTCCCAGATTCGTTCTACAATTGTTTTAAGTCTACTACTAAATCCTAGGATTTTCATTTCGCGAATTCCCAGTGCGGTCCCTCAGTTCACACGCACATTCACAGAACCCATTGATTGTTTCTCTCTATTTATGACTAATGATATGGTCTGTAAAATCCTGACACGAATGAATATAATAATAAGAAACCCATGTCTCGATGATCGTATATAAAAGAAGTATCACTAAACTGTCTGATGAACTTTGAAGCGATGCCTAAACAGGAAACTTGTTGAAGTACGTGGCGAAACTTCGTCCAGTGCTCAAGCACAACCCAGTGGGTCACAGAAAAAAAATGTGGTTTCTACGATTTAAAAAAGCGTCGAATGCATGGACGTATAAAAAGTCGAATGACAAGGTTTGATGTACCAAATGAAAAAAAAAAAATTGTATGGATCACCGAGGAAGATTACGTGTTGATTGCTCAGAATAACTATTTTCCTCATTTCTATTTCATTTAATTATTAATTAATAAACCACTTTTAAAAGTCAAATGTATATTTTATTGTCTTTTACAGCGTAGAAATATATACGTCTGAGAGGCGAATGTTTATGAATAGTGTATCTACCAAGTATGTTTATGAATCTAGGGTTAACCAAAAAAGTACATGTAAAATAAACTGGTGCATTTCAAAAATCTGTGATTTCCTATAGTCGTCATCATTAAGACATGACTATGAACTAGACTGGCTATGGCTTTGAGTATTTATCCTGTGGAGATGCCAAGTAGCGAATCACCCGAACAACTTTTTCTGCCACTTTCTACGGGAGGCGAGGTAAACACATACGAAAATTTGACAATTGCACACAGATACATGCTTCCTATTGCTATAAACGCACACGGAAAAATAATAACTACACAATTACAAAACACACACACAGATTGACTTTGAGTGTATTTATGCAGTTGTCCTATGAAAACAAACACAAAGGTGCTAGTGATGTGATACAAACAATGAATGGTATTTTTACACATTTTTATACATTCTAAATGCATGAATGAATGAACAGAATGTTCATTCGTTTTATTTTCTTGTGCACTTGCCTAATTTCTCCTTGCTAAATTACAAAACAAGCTAAAATGATGTGTTTGTTATCTTAGTTATGAAATGATGCGGGTATGGCTCCATTGCCATAGTCTAGTGCCTCTAGTTCATACTGTTCATAGTCATTATACTTCAATGTTGCATCCTCGAGATTTAACTCACATGGTAGTATCGTATCCGAATGTACTACACTGCACACTGTGTTGCTAGACTAAAAAAAAAAAAAATAGTCTGTGTCAACTGTCACCCAAACCTCATTCGTTCTTCGTGTGTTGCACTGTTACGCTGTGTATTCAATAATTCAATCTACATCCTTAAAAATCTTTTTATTTTCATTGCGAAAAGTATGAATAAAGTGAAAATTAGTCATGGGAAACAAAAAATGAACGTGACGAAAAATATTTTAGGCGTTTATTTTCCTATAACTCTACTACACTACACTATGAGGAGACTTAATCTCCTCACCTATAACTCTTTCGTTATCTTTATGAGATAACACGTGATGTTATCCTGATAACAAAATGGTATTTCTTAGCGAGGTAACACGCGATGTTATCCAGAAGTACAATAACTACTTTCTCGATGAGGTAGTACGTGATACTATCCTGAAAGTAACTTTCTTTTTGTTTCGGCCTTCAGAAAGCCCATCGTTGCGATCTTTAAGTTCATCACCTTATGACGCATATCTCAGTTCTGTGGAAAACGACAGAAATATCGATGAACCACAAGAGGATGATGAAATCCCAGTAGCCAAATCGGTCGTTAATACCGCGTCTCAAGAAAATTTCCTTGTCCTTGCTACAAGGAAAGTAGTTAGTGAAATTTCTACTGTGTATATTTCCACAGAAATTGTTGAGTTGCTTGGCGAACTTTGACCGCACTCGTAAGAAAAATACCCAATGAAGTCTCTGAATGTTGGGGAAAAATACTGCTCGATGGATCAGATAAAGAACACAAGGAATCATTAAAAGCAAAAATGCTTGTTCCTAAAAACACATTAATTCATGTACCAAAATCATTTGGAATCAGCGAAAAATCGGCTTGGTTCAAATGGATCGCTGGCCTCGTCTACGAACGAAGGACCTCATACAGGCCCAATCTGTAAACAACTTGATATTCTGAAAAGAATATCAGAAAACAGTAAATTGCTTCTTGATCTATACCCCGACTCCCGCGAATACTACAGGCAACCGGAGAACCAGTTTTCAGGCGGGAAATGTGCGGGTCCTCTTCGACGAGCAAACAATATGACTGCAGCACCATCCACAAGTCGACACCAACCAAAACCATCGACATCTTCGGCGAGGAGGACCAACTACTCAACCCAACGCAGTCGGCAGACAGGAGCCATCAAGATGAACGACGAGAAGAACCGCCGTTAAAGGTACCTCACGCCGGTATAATTTGATATTTTATAAAACTCTGGATGTTGTTAACCGATGATTCCATCATACTAAATTATGTTAATGGTTATAAATACCGTTTATTGGGAAAGTGGTTCAAAATACTGAACCAAAAAACCCACCATCTCGTGGAGAAATGGAATCTGCAATATTCAAACTTATTGATTTAGGCTCTTGAATTGGAGGTCTGCCCAGCTTGGGCGGAGCACCGCCGTGTCCTCACGGAGGCGATCGGCGGCGGCGATCTCTCGCGTCCGGCCCTGGTTCAGGCCATGGTTCGGAGCGAGAGTGCATGGGAGGCCGTCACCTCCTTCTGCGAAGCAGTTATGCTAGCGAAGGAGGAGGCGGAACGCGTGAGGGTGAGACAAGGTTCGCGCCCCCGCGCCCTTAGTCGCCGCAGGAGACTTCCGGGCGTCGGGAGTCGCAAGCCGATTTCCGGCCACCGTAGGCGTGGGCCTGCGGACGGTGAGCGATGGGTAGCTCGCCGTCCGATAAGGACCAGGCCCGGGTCGACGGCGCGTTGTGTTCCACGCACGCCTCAAAGAGATGTCAGCACCAATTGACGGGGTCCGATAGGACCAATGCCTGCCGGGGTTGCGAGTTTGTCCGAAAGGGATATCGTGGCCCTGGCACACAGGCAACGGAAGGAACACGGGTGGGTTTTAGTCAGTAAAAGTCTGACACCCACTCCCACTCCGCCCAGAGCGGGAGAAGTTATTTGATAATTTCCCACCCAAAAAAAAAAAGAAAAATAAGGGGCAATTTCTAAAATGTTCTGATCTACCACAACAGTTTATTTCGCCGGTATTCTTAACGCCTAAGAGTATAGGCGGTTATAGATTTATCTTAAATCTGAACACCTTTAATAAGTACTTACCAGCCCAACACTTTAAAATGGATGATATACGTACCGTATCAAAATTAATAATAAATAATGCATTCATGCCAACAATAGAGCTAAAAGAATCTTACTTTTAATGCTTAAACATATCTCACATATAAAATATTTGAGACTAGCTGCGCTCCGCGGGTTCACCCGCGTAAGTCTCGATCCCGTGGGTATATCGGCATAAAAAGTAGCAAGTAACCTATATGTTAATCCAGGGTGTCAGCTATCTCTATATAAAATTTTATAAAAAATGGTCCAGCCGTTTGAGCGTGAAAAAGTAACAAACACACACACACTCACAAACTTGCACCTTTATAGGTAATATTAGTGTGATGTGATTCCGTTATTCAATTGCCTACCATATCTCAGCCTGGCGCCATTAGTATAATACAAAATTACTCAAACCCGTTTTACGAATATCTTGTTTGAGGTACAATTGCCATACAGTAGCATCTTATTTGGAACACATTATTTGTATAGGAAATACTTACGACTCATGTCTCAGGACTGTAAATTCAGTAATACAAACATTTGATAAATTATGTTTAGTTATCAACTTAGAAAAAAGTTATCTCATACCAAATCAGATTTGCAAATTCATAGGAATTCTCATCAACTCACACTCCATATGTTTACAGCTACCCCAAGAAAAAATTCAAAGAATAGAGGAGCTAATCCACAAATACCGCCGCCAATTTTGCAAAACTAATCGGTACGTTATCAGCAGCATGCCCAGCCATTGCGTATGGCTAGGTATATACCAAACGGCTAGAACGGGAGAAATGTTAGCACTTTGAAGTCAAATGACAACTATGATACAAAATAACTGTTTGTACTCTCTCACAAGAAGACTTGGTGCAGTCAAATGTCACAAAGAAATATGAACAAACTTCGTGATTCCTCCTTTCAATGGGAAATATTCACAAGACTCCTCACTCACAGAATGGGGGACAGCCTGTGAGTAAGGAGGCAAGTGAAATTACTAGAGGTGTTTGGTCAATGAAAGAAAGAAAACACCACATTAACTTCCTCGAGTTACTAGCAGCATCGATGGGCCTAAAAGCCTTTTGCAAACACAAAACAAATGCAGATGTTCTTCTTAGATCAAAGTCAAAGTCAAAGTCAAAGTCAAACCATTTATTTCAAATAGGCACATAAGAGGCACTTTTGAACGTCAAAATTTACAAAAAAATTGAATTGATTCTAGTTGCCCCTTCCAAAAGGTAGTTTCGTATGGAGAAGAATGGGCAAGAAACTCCACCGGTACTCTTTTAAAAATGTTTTACAATATTTTGTTTGATTACATTAATTATATGTGAAGACGATGCACCTAGAATAAAATTACTATACCATAATAGGTAAAACGAATTAAAAACTAAGCAATGAAAAATAACTTAATTATTAGATAGATACGTGGTGTTCACATATTTACAAACATCATACAAGTATGTTTTTCTAAAAAAATAAAAAAATAAGTCAGTGTGTGAGTATAGGTTATACTTGTTGTGGTTGATAATACTATTGTCATTGCTTATGCCAACAAAATGGGTGGCACGCAATTCCCTCATTTAAATGATATCACTCGGCAAATGTGGCAGTGGTGCAATAAAACAATAAAATATATTTATTTACGCATCGTATATTAAATCTAGAGAGAACACTGACGCGGACCTAGATTCTAGGTACTAATGTTGATACCGAATGGGAGTTAGATTCACAATTAGTTAAATCTATTACGAAAACATTCGGTAAACCTGTTATTGATTTTTTTGCATCGCGCCTTAACAATAAATGCACAAAATATTTATCCTGGAAACGTGACACAGACGCCTATGATATAGATGCATTTACAATGCCTTGGAACAATTACTTCTACTATGTCTTCCCACAATTTTCTCCTGTAATAAAATGCTTTAAGTAAATTCTGAACAACAAAGCAACTGACATAGTTATCGTCCCGTATTGGCCTAGCCAACCATGGTACCCCTTGTTCAGTAACCTAATTGATTCTGAAATAACGCTTTTCAAACTCAATGAAAATAATCTTTTAACCCCCTTCCAGGGAACCCCATTCCGTGTAGAGAAAGCTTACGCGTGCGCAATATTGTCAGAGAATCGTACAAAAGGCAAAAAATTCAAATTGAAGAAATATAAATGATGGTTAAATCTTTATCTAATAATACCATGAGCCAGTATAATTTTACTCTTAAACGCTGGTATTCCTTTTGTATAACTAATAATATTTACTATTTTGATAGCTCAATAATATACCTATACCTTAAAATTCTTAACTGAGGAATTTAACAAAAAATGTAAAAGTTATGGGACGTTAAATCCTTAGGTATCGCTCTGCATGAAATAAATTTAACCAAAAACAAAAAATAATTATGTTCATAGATTTTTTAAAGATGTTTTTAAAAATCTAGCCTACCTTTCCTAAATATTGTATTAATTAGATTTTTTTTTTAACTTGTAACTTTGCTTGCATTGTCCACAGAACAACGGATGCAAACCTTATCTTTGATCAAAGTTAATGGTATCCATGTAACTGAAACAGGAAAATCACCGTTAACAAAATTATTTAAAAATTTAAAACTTCAACACCAAACAGAAAAAAATCCCCGCTTGATACTACCTTTCTATAGTAACAAGCAATCTTATGTCCAGCAAAAACCCTAACTTCCTATATAGAAAAATTTTGCCCACTTTGAAACACTTATAATTGCGATAATTTAATCCAAACTTATAATAAACACTTTACCCTCGTTTGCGTCACGCAGTCGGGTAAAAAACCAATATACAATAATTGTCCATCAGCCCCTGAATCAAAGAAACGCTTAGTGATAGTTGCGTGGATGTAAATATGTTCACTGCCTACAGTACTAGCCATGCATCCACGTCAACGGCTTTCAGATCGGACGTCTCAATGGAAATAATAAAAAAGACCGCTGGCTGGACTAGTCACATAATTTATGCTTTGCCAAATTTTACAACCAACCCGTTATTGAATCTGTAAAAGACAGGGCGTTTGCTGATGGCATATTCAATTCATAAAACCTGTAAAAATAATCTTCTGTTCTTAATCTGATTCGTTATTTGGTTGTTACCAAGTGCCATTTGATTGCTACCAAGTGTGAGCCTTTTGATGGTTACCTTATAATATAAAAACTGACTGTGATCACTGGCCGGATTTGTTTTTGTTTTGTTTCAAAAACAAATTCCAAAATACTCACACATAAATATGAACATACAGGTTTTCCATTCCATAATAAAACATACTCTTAACATCTACCATGTGAGTTAAATCTCGAGGATGCAACATTGAAGTATAATTTATGGTTAGTTGAACTTACCTTAAGTGAACTTCAAAAAAATTATACGATATGTTGCATCCGAAGAGATTTAACACCCTACCCACCCATGTACATAACACCCCATATTATTATGGAATAGAGTAAACAATGAGCTCTAAAACGAATGAGGTTTGGGTGACAGTTGACAGATGACACAGACTATTTTTTTTTTTTTTTAGTCTAGCAACATAGTGTGCAGTGTAGTACATTCGGATACGATACTACCATGTGAGTTAAATCTCTTCGGATGCAACATCTCGTATAACTTTGGTTGAAGTTCACTTAAGGTAAGTTCAATTAACCATAAATAATATGTCTGAATGATGACAACTACAGGAAATCACTGATTTTTGAAATGTACCAATTTATTATAATACATGTCGAACGCATTTCTGCGGATCTACTTTATTGGTTAACCCTAGATTCATAAACATACTTGGAAGATACACTATTCATAAACATTCGCCTCTTAGACGTATATATTTTCGAGGATTTTAGTTTTATACGTTATAAAAAACAATAAAATACATGGGACTTTTAAAAGTTCATCAATTATCTGCCTAGCCTTTTCCCTATGTTGGGGTCGGCTTCCAGTCTAACCGGATACAGCTGAATACCAGTATTTTACATTGGACTTATTATTAAAAGTTAAAGTATAAAAGTTATTTATTAATTAATAATTACTTAAATGAAATAAAAATGAGAAAAACAGTTATTCTGAGCAATCAACACATAATATTCCTCGGTGATCCATACGAATGTTTTTTTGTCATTGGGTACAACAGCACATTGTCATTCGACGTTTTTTATAAATCGCAGCCACAATTTTTTTCTGTAACCCATTGGGTTGTGATTGAGCACTGGACGAAGTTTCGCCAAGTACTTCAACAATTTTCCTATTTAGGCATCGCTTCAAAGTTCATCAGACAGTTTTGTCTATACTTCTTGTATATACGAACGTTGTGACATTGGTTTCTTGTTGTTATCCATTCGTGTTAGGATTTTACAGACCATGTCATTGTAATAAATAGAGAGAATCAATCAATGGGTTCTGTGATATTCCTTGTGGTGCTCGTTGGTCCTTGGCGTCTACTTACGAAATCCGTAGTTTCGGCCAAAGTTTTGGGCGTTTCCTACCCCGTATTACTGACGACATAAGATAAGTTCAGGACCCGAATTAAAAATGAATGACAACATGATTTGATAGTGTTCCCTAATCCCGATGTGTATTTATCCGTTAGAAAAATTGAATTTGTCACTTGTTTTGGTAGATCAACTACTTTTGGATGGGCCCGTATCTTCGTTGACGGACTTAGAAAGTAGACCCCCTTGAACGATGTGCACTACGTTTCTCTCCTGTGCCCGGGTTCTAGTAGACTCAACCGCTCATTACGTTATTTACGATGTTGAGCAGACAATTTTAGCAGATAGTTTTCTAACATATGAAGCAATGGTTTAGCAATATCCTTCCAAATCATTTATATTGTGACTATTGTCTGTTACGCAATTAGGGTGCTGAAAAATATTAGTTACTGAACATACTGACTGAAAAATCATTTGTTTTATCAATCATTCAATCACGTTGTCCCAACACTATGCAAATCCTTACCCTGTACTGCGTTTGTGCTACCAACGTACCACTGTATTTTTATATCGTAAATATCATAATGATTATTTCGACATTGTGCAATAAAACCATGTCGATGTATAACTTATACCCACATGTGGTAGAAAACACTATGGTTTCGTAAATTGGAAGTGGCAGATCGCTTTTTGCAACAGAAATCTGCACAATTTACCATTTTTGGGAAGACTTACTTGCGACCCAACACGATGCACAATGTCGGCTGTCAGCGAATGAACTAGTTTTATAAACGTGCATGGTCCTATTGCCAATTGACTTTGGCAGAAGGGTACGCTCAGCAATGGCGGCTCATGTTAGGTTAAATGCTCTAAGGGCTATAGAGCCATACCCGCATCGTTTCATAACTAAGATATCAAACATATAATTTTAGTTTGTTACATAATTTAGCAAGCAGAAATTGGGCAAGTGCACATGAAAATAAAACGAATGAACATTTCATTGTTTGTATCACATCACTAGCACTTTGTTTTTGTTGTCATAGGACAATTTATTGCATAAATAAGATAAATTCACACAAAGTCAATCTGTGTGTATGGTATTGTCAAATTTTCGTAGTGTGCTGTATGTGTTTCCTCACCCCGCAGAAAGTGGCAGAATTTTTTCGGTTAGTTTAGTTTAGAAAAATTCTTTATTAACATAAAAATACATAACTGTAGTACTTAAACAAGTAACGTTACAGTTACACTAATATTAACAACACTTTTACAGGCTAGGAGCACCTCTATAAGTATAAAATAATAATGGTTACAAACTTCGTTATAATGGTTGGTTATAATGGTTTCAAAATAACGCGTCGTAGCCCAGCTACGACACGTTATTATCAGTATTGTGCGCGAACAACACGTAGTGATGGGGACCTTGATAGCTTGTATGTACCGTATCCATCGATATTTCGCAAGTCTTTCAACTTAGTTTGTCCAATGTTCGCAATCAATGTATTTTGATCACATTTAGTTTTGTTGTAAAATTTACGAGTTAGTTTTAAGATATATATTTTTTTTTTTAATGCTAGGTAACTTTATATTTGTGTGTAGTACTTTAAGGTTAGTTTTAAACGGCGTATTGTAGGCAATTTTAACTGCTTTATTTTGAATTATTTGTAACAGGTTATAATTAGATTGGCAAGTGCTACTTCATACCGGACACGAATATGTCTAATTAGAGTGGTGTATAACCTAAGTTTGGTGTTAGCGCTGAGCTTACTTTTCCGGTTAAGTATAGGACTGAGAGAACCGAGTGCTTGAGCTCCTTTAATGCGCAATTTAGTTACATGCTTTGTCCAGTTGAGCTTTTTATCCAACGTAACTCCAAGATAGCGAACTTCAGTGGTCCACGGAATCAATTGCCCAGCGATTTTTAATTTTCTTTTTGGGGTGGTACGTTGACGTGTGTAAAGTATTGCCTCAGTTTTGGATTCGTTCAACTTCAGCTTCCACTTGTTAAAATAAGCTTGAAGTAGTTCGAGCGACACCGAATTTGTTCGGTGATTCGCTGCTTGCCATCTCCATAGGTTAAATTGAAATGCTCTAAGGTCTGTGGACATAATATAATTCTATAATTAATCTATGGCCATGACAACAGCAATATTTTTCCTGTACATAATTACTTTTTTTATAAAATTATAATAAAAGACCACATGTAAGTCAATCCAAGAACTATTACTACTGGTGTGACGTTTTTTTGGGAATATATGTCCAGTGTATTCAGTTATTTTGTTTTAGGATATGACAGGTACGTGAAAATAAGAATTCTTCGATTTGTTATCCTTATGAGCCTCAAACAAATTGGGTAAAAAGTCAGGCCACACGATCTCACACGATGGTTTGCAATCGCGTTGCGCTCAGGCGCCCGCGGCGCTTTGATTGCGCAACTTTTAGTGCCACACGGACGTTGCGTCGACATGACTTGGTACGACTCAGCAGTGGCGGCGCCTGGATTGAAACTAGTGTTGATAGTCTTATCGACAATCTGCGTAAAGTCGCAATGTGAAATATACACTCCCGGCCACCCCGAACCGTTTAGTAGGTGTCGTCAGCCCGCCCCTTTCTGCTGATCTTGCAGCATAATCCCGCTATCGTGGCTAGAAGCGAAGCTATCGTGTAACTTGCTAAATACACAGTTTTCTGCTTTTTTTTTCAATATTTATACTTTATACACGGGCTGAGACGTGGGCATTGTATAGGTATCATTTTTGAAATGCAAATGTAATACTTATATTTAAAATCGTTTTATACCTGAGATTTCGTTCAGCTGAAGTAAATCACGAAATATTTCATGGAGAAATCTGCAGACTCATCTTTATCAACGCAATACCATGTGCGGTTAACTGCGAGTTATCTGATTTTTACCTGCTTCCCCCTTCATCCGCTAGGACAATGGGACTGTCACCAACAAAACAGTCGGCCTATAGCATCAAGACCGCAATTAACAAACCATCGGCTACCTTCCCCGCCAAACGTTTTGACAATTTGCACAAACATCAGCACGAATCAATGGTACTCGTATAGAGCCCGCCATATATATGTATATACGCTGATACTTTTGCTGATAATTCAGTCCAACGCCTATCCGATTGAAAACCTTGACCGTAAAATCTTTAAAAAGCATTATAATCTAGTTTTCACCCTTACGAAGCTGAGACAAAATACTAAGTTATTAACTACATAAATATTTACCTATTTTTCGTGTTTTGCAGCCCAAATAATATAAGCGTAACTTCATCCAAGATAATACGATCCAACATTTGTGCACATAATAGTAATGATCACCTGATGAATGCTTTATAAATAAAATGCCATAGCATGAATAATGGTA
The DNA here is from genome assembly GCA_963921375.1 of Tiliacea citrago. NCBI lineage: Eukaryota > Metazoa > Arthropoda > Insecta > Lepidoptera > Noctuidae > Tiliacea > Tiliacea citrago. The sequence goes on from OY992780.1 coordinate 29,176,270, forward strand.
ACACTGACGTAAAATAATGATTTTTATTAAAAAAAAAAATTTTTTCTTTAAACTCAAAATCCTTTGTCAGTCACGAGATTGGAAACAAACAATATGAGAGATTTGGAGAACATCACTTCGTATAGGTGTACACAAAATGAACTATCATATTTTCACCGAGAAAAGAGCCCCATCGAAAATGTGAGCATAATAATTATCAATAAGAAAATATTGAAAAACCGTAAAAAGCACAATGTATTCATACAGGCGCAACAACCTAGAGTCGCTTCTCGTTTGTCAAGATTCAGCAAATCTAAGAAGCAAAGTTCGATCACCAAACCTACAAGCACACCTGAACTAAACAAATGTACAAGGCCAGTTCCGCCAAGAAACAGAAGCGGCCATGGAAAGGATACAAAACAAAACAAATATAAACATAAACAAAGCCCTTTTCAATCAAAATTTACGGCCAATGTAGTTTCTGAACATCGGTTTGATAAATGTTTAAATCCATATAACTATGCCAGACAGACAAAATTTAAAATCTACAGGTGTCAACTAGGCACTGCAGAGGATAGTTGTTGCTGCTCTTGTAACTCTGATGCTATGTTTGAAGTGATGAAGAGCTTGTACGACTGTTATAAAAAGAAAAATTGCGAAAATTGTGATTGTATACTTTGTGGTCATTTACAACGAGAAGATAGGATGCTTGGTGAGAAGAAAAGATCTTTAGCTAGCTTATCAGAACAAGAACAACTTCTAAGAGCGCAAGCTATGAAAGGGTTGTCCCTCCCTGAAGGAAAAACGGCTACAGAAAAAAAACTAATTAATAAGGTTCGCACTGATCTTGGTGTACCTATTGAACCTAAAACTAAAGCTGATATAGATCGACATAAAAAAGCAGCTCAAGATGGCAAACTATTGCCATTAGAAGGCAGGACACCTTCAGAGAAGGAAAAGATATTACAAGATCTAATTAATTTGGGTATTCCATTACCTGTTGGACGAACGCCATCAGAGAAAGATCTTATAGCCAAATTAATGGGCAAAACACCAACCCTGGCACCTTCAGAGCAAACGCGAATAGCGAAAGCGGAAGGATTATTTACTACGCTCAAAGGCAAATCACCAGAAGAAAAAGAAAAAATTCTGAAATCACTAGCTATGAAAGGTTTAGCTCTCCCTGAAGGTCAATCACCATCCGAAAAAAAACTTATCGATAAGGTTCGCAACAACCTTGGTCTACCTGTAGAACCTAAAAATAAAGCTATTAGAGATAAACATGCGAAAGCAGCTAAAGTTGGCTTACTACAGCCATTGGAAGGCAAGACATCTGCAGAGAAGGAAAATATATTAAAAGGTCAACATGATATGGGTATTCCATTACCTAAAGGACGGACGCCATCAGAGAAATCTCTTATAGCCAAGATAGCGGCAAGTAGTCGTCATCCTTCAAAGGTGGCTGCAGCGATCCTGGCACCTTCTGAACAAATGCGTAAAGCAAAAGCGGAAGGATTACTAACTACGCTCAAAGACAAAACGAGAGAACAAAGAGAAAAAATTCTTAGAGACCTGGCTAACCGAGGTATACCCCTCCCTGAAGGTCAATCACCTTCAGAAAAAAAACTTATTAACAAGGTACGCACCGACCTTGGTCTTCCTATTGAACCTAAAAATAAAGCTATTAGAAATAAACATGAACAAGCAGCTTTAGCCGGCTTACTATATCCATTGGAAGGCAAAACACCTGAAGAGAAAGAAAGGTTACTACACGATCAATATAATATGGGGATCCCATTACCTGTGGGACGGACGCCATCGGAGAAATCTCTTATAGCCAAGATAGCGGCAAGTAGTCGCCATCCTTCAAAGGTGGCTTCAGCATTCCTGGCGCCTTCGGAGCAAATGCATAGAGCAAAAGCGGAAGGCTTACTTACGCCACTCAAAGACAAAAAACCAAAGCAAAGAGAAAAGATTCTTAGGGCACTAGCTAAACGTGGTATACCCCTCCCTGAAGGTCAATCACCTTCAGAAAAAAAACTTATTGACAAGGTTCGTGCTGACCTTGGTCTACCTATTGAGCCTAAAACTAAAGCTATTAGAGATAAACATGACCAAGCAGCTTTAGTCGGCTTACTACTGCCATTAGAAGGCAAAACAACTGCACAGAAGGAAAAGTTACTACGTGGTCAACATAACATGGGTATTCCATTACCTAAAGGACGGACGCCATCAGAGAAATCTCTTATAGCCAAGATAGCGGCAAGTAGGCGCCATCCTTTCAAAGTGGCTTCAGCGATCTTGGCACCTTCTGAACAAATGCGTAAAGCAAAAGCGGAAGGATTACTAACTACGCTCAAAGACAAAACGAGAGAACAAAGAGAAAAAATTCTTAGAGACCTGGCTAACCGAGGTATACCCCTCCCTGAAGGTCAATCACCTTCAGAAAAAAAACTTATTAACAAGGTACGCGCCGACCTTGGTCTTCCTAAGGAACCCAAAACTAAATCTATTCGAGACAAACATGAAAAACTAGCTAAAGCTGGCTTACTACAGCCATTGGAAGGCAAGACACCACCTGAGAAAGAAAAAACATTAAAAGGTCTACTTGATTTCGGAATTCCATTACCTGAAGGGAGGACGCCATCAGAGAAAGCTCTAATAGCTAAATTCAAGGCTTCATCCCGTGCCATTTCAGCGGTCCTGGCACCGTCTGAACAAATCCGTAGTGCAAAAGCTGAAGGACTATTAACTACGCTCAAAGACAAAACACCACAACAAAGAGAAAAAATTCTTAGAGGCCTAGCAAACCGAGGTATACCTCTCCCTGAAGGTCAAACGCTTTCAGAAAAAAAACTTATTAACAAGGTTCGTGCCGACCTTGGACTTCCTATTGAACCTAAAAATAAAGCTATTAGAGAAAAACATGACCAAACAGCTTTAGCTGGCTTACTATTGCCTCTAGAAGGTAAGACACCTGCACAGAAGAAAAAGTTATTGCAAGGTCAACATAATATAGGTATCCCATTACCTGTGGGAAGAACGCCATCGGAGAAATCTCTTATAGCCATGATAACGGCAGGTAGTCGTCATCATTCAAAGGTGGCTTCACCGTTCCTGGCATCTTCGGAGCAAATGCGTAGAGCGAAAGCGGAAGGATTACTTACGCCACTCAAAGACAAAACACCAGAGAAGAGAGAAAACATTCTAAGGGCACTAGCTAACCGAGGTATACCCCTCCCTGAAGGTCAGTCACCTTCAGAAAAGAAACTGATTGACAAGGTTCGCGCTGACCTTGGTCTACCTATTGAACCCAAAACTAAAGCTATTAGAGATAAACAAGAAAAAGCAGCTTTAGCTGGCTTACTTTTGCCTTTGGAAGGCAAAACAGCAGCACAGAAGGAAAAGATTTTACGCGGTCAACATAATATGGGTATCCCATTACCTGTGGGACGGACGTCATCGGAGAAATCTCTTATAGCCAAAGTAATGGCGGGTCCTCGTCCAACTTCAATGAGCAAAATACCGTCTAAGGCAATTTCAGCGACTCTGGCGCCCTCGGAGCACATGCGCAGAGCAAAAGCGAAAGTATTACTAACGTCACTCAAAGGCAAAACACCGGAACAAAGAGAAAATATTCTTAAGGCGCTAGCTATGCGAGGGATACCCCTCCCTGAAGGGCAATCACCATCCGAAAAAAAACTTATTGACAAGGTTCGCGCTGACCTTGGTGTGCCTATTGAACCTCAAACTAAAGCTATTAGAGATAAACATCAAAAAGCAGCTTTAGCTGGCTTACTTTTTCCATTGGAAGGAAAAACACCTGCACAGAAGGAAAAGTTACTAAGAGGTCAACACAATATGAGTATACCATTACCTGTGGGACGAACGCCGTCGGAGAAATCTCTAATCGCCAAGATAGCGGCAAGTAGTCGTCATCCTTCAAAGGTGCCTTCAGCGCCCATGGCGCCTTCGGATAAAATTCGTAAAGCGAAAGCGGAAGGATTACTAACGCCCCTCAAAGGTAAAACACATGAACAAAAAGAAAAAATTCTTAAGGCACTAGCTGTGACAGGGTTACCTCTCCCTGAAGGTCAATCACCATCCGAAAAAAAACTTATTGACAATGTTCGCGCCTACCTTGGTCTACCTATGGAACCTAAAACGAAATCTATTAGAGACAAACATAAACAAGCAGCTAAAGCTGGCTTGCTACAGCCATTAGAAGGCAAAACACCTGCAGAAAAAGAAAAGGTATTAAAAGGTCTACATAATATGGGTATTCCATTACCTAAAGGACGGACGCCATCGGAGAAATCTCTTATCGCCAAGATAGCAGCAAGTAGTAGTCATCCTTCAAAGGTAGCTTCAGCAATCCTGGCACCTTCTGAACAAATGCGTCGAGCAAAAGTAGAAGGATTACTTACACCACTCAAAGACAAAACACCACAAGAAAGAGAAAAAATTCTAAGGGCCCTAGCTAACCGTGGTATGCCCCTCCCTGAAGGTCAATCACCTTCAGAAAAAAAACTTATCAACAAGGTTCGTGCCGACCTTGGTCTACCTATTGAGCCTAAAACTAAATCTATTAGAGATAAACATGACCAATCAGCTTTAGCCGGCTTACTACTGCCATTAGAAGGCAAAACACCTGCACAGAAGGAAAAGTTACTACGCGGTCAACATAAGATGGGTATCCCATTACCTGTGGGACGGACGCCATCGGAGAAATCTCTTATAGCCAAGATAGCGGCAAGTAGTCGCCATCCTTTCAAAGTGGCTTCAGCGATACTGGCGCCTTTGGAGAAAATGCGTAGAGCTAAAGCGGAAGGATTACTTACACCACTCAAAAACAAAACCCCAGAAAAAAGAGAAAAGATTCTTAGGGCACTAGCTGAACGTGGTATTCCCCTCCCTGAAGGTCAATCACCTTCAGAAAAAAAACTTATTGACAAGGTTCGTGCCGACCTTGGTCTACCTATTGAACCTAAAACTAAATCAGTAAGAGTCAAACATGAACAAGCAGCTAAAGCTGGCTTGCTACAACCATTGGAAGGCAAGACACTGGCACAAAAGGAAAAGTTACTACGAGGTCAACACAATATGGGTATCCCATTACCTGTGGGACGGACGACATCAGAGAAATCCCTAATAGCCAAGATAGCGGCAGTTAGTCGTCATCCTTCAAAAATGGCTTTAGCGATACTGGCGCCTTCGGAGCAAATGCATAGAGCGAAAGCGGAAGAATTACTTACACCACTCAAAGACAAAACCCCAGAAGAAAGAGAAAATATTCTTAGGGCACTAGCTGAACGTGGTATTCCCCTCCCTGAAGGTCAATCACCTTCAGAAAAAAAACTTATCAACAAGGTTCGTGCCGACCTTGGTCTACCTATCGAGCCTAAAACTAAATCTATTAGAGATAAACATGACCAATCAGCTTTAGCCGGCTTACTACTGCCATTAGAAGGCAAAACACCTGCACAGAAGGAAAAGTTACTACGCGGTCAACATAACATGGGTATCCCATTACCTGTGGGACGGACGCCATCGGAGAAATCTCTTATAGCCAAGATAGCGGCAAGTAGTCGCCATCCTTCAAAGGTGGCTTCAGCATTCCTGGCGCCTTCGGAGCAAATGCATAGAGCGAAAGCGGAAGGCTTACTTACGCCACTCAAAGACAAAAAACCAAAGCAAAGAGAAAAGATTCTTAGGGCACTAGCTAAACGTGGTATACCCCTCCCTGAAGGTCAATCACCTTCAGAAAAAAAACTTATTGACAAGGTTCGTGCTGACCTTGGTCTACCTATTGAGCCTAAAACTAAAGCTATTCGAGATAAACATGAACGAGCAGCTATGGTTGGCAAACTACTGCCATTGGAAGGCAAGACACCTGCGGAGAAGGAAAGGATACTGCAAGATCTACATGATATGAGTATTCCATTACCTGAAGGACGGACGGTTTCAGAGAAAACTCTTATAGCCAAAATAATGGCAGGTCCTAAAAGAAAATCAGTCGGTGTATCAGAATTGAAGCAACTAGCAGCACGAAAAGAAACAGAAATAGCAACTGAGTATCAAGATATTATTAAAACAACAACATGCGACCGTGGCTGTGGTTGCGACAAAAAGAAAATTAGATTTAAACACAGTTACGTAAAAATCAGAGTAACGTCTCCAGATATATCTACCCTTTGCGATTGTCCCGGTGAATGTATCCCAGGTGTTAAGAACGGGGCCTTCATTGATAACGAGGCTATTAAAGTTACAGTTGGGAGAGCCGTTGGTATACCATCATTTACAAGGGAGTTTTTATCAAAAACTGACAACAGCAACACTCATACCGAGCATAAAAGTCTTAATGACTCAATATATTCTAAATATAAAGTTTCTAGGTTTGAATCTGGTCCTTGTTCTGATGGCTCCTATTCTGGGGAAACCTCCGATACGAGACCATATAGCACTGAAAGCGAAATCATCAACCAGCAGCGTAGTACACCACCCTACGAAGGCAGAACAAGTAAATCTGACAGGACTGTGGAAAGTTTAAGGCGCCATCAACCAATAGATGATAATTACAAAGGTTTCAACTCAAAAACTAAATCTGCTGCAAGCAGTCATGATCCAATTCTCGTAATAAAAAGTGAGATGTCATTATGCAGCACAAGCACAAGCAAGAGCATGGACACAGTCAGTTTGATGTCGATTATGGATAGCAGCATCACATTTAACTCCACGCATTATTCGGGCTACCAGTCTACTGATGACCCTATAAGTAGTAGCGCACTAGACGAACCAACAACAAGGTAACTAACATTTTGATGCTTTATGTTAAAATATGTTTAATGTAATAAAACTACACAGCTATTATTATTATATAACATTTATTTCGGGCCTCGCCCATAGTGTTAATAACAATGATCTTAAAAACTAGTGTTTGTAGAAAATAAATGTGTGTCGCAAATATGGCGCAATGTCGCAGCTATAGCTTCCAAAACTAAGTTGCAAAACGAGAGTATTTTAAGGTATTCGAGCTAACGAAACCTTGCACCCCGTATAACTGTGATTGGTTCAAAACGACTCTTCGAAAATGTGGGTTTGAGCAGGGAAGTTGCGCATTTACATAATATTTTTGTCCATTGACTTTTGTTTTAGTAATATTACTTTTTATCTCGATGTTTTTCTCCGAAGGATCAAAATTATGTAGGTGTATTAAAACATAACTTCACGCTTGTGTTTCCCTAAGGGTTAAGCAGAGATAAACCTATAGTACTCGCACATTTCGCCAGTTATGTTTAAGTACCATATAATAGCCTAAAAGCCTAGCAAGAAACTGACCGAGAAGTTACTTAATTAGACGTATCCCGTCTAAGGCGTATTAATGTGTACTTACTTATTTAGGAAATATAAATAGCGTTTTTGTAGTACCTATTATACACGAATTTCATAGTGATGTTCGTTTGAAGATCTGAGATAAGTACAGTCAGCCCGAAAAAGATTTATACACGGACAAAGAACCATTTTATTGTTAACAACCTTTGTTCGATAGAGGAGCTTGTGGCTAAGTAATAACTGCCGCACGGGTCCATCGATCAGGTTAAGCTACGCCTACCGCAGTTGGTCCGTGGATGGGTGACCATCTTTTCACACCAAGATTCCCCCGTGCCTCAGAAAACACGTTAAGCCGTTGGTCCCGGCTGTCATTTGTAGATCTTTGACAGTTTTTACGAGTCGTCAGAAGCCCAAAAGTCTGTCAACCAGTCTTAGCAAGGGATATCGTGCTACCAAGTAACTGGGTTGTGGAGATCAGATAGGCAGTTGCTCCATGTAAAATACTGGTATTTTAATTTAAAAGACTGGTAACCGACCCCAACATAGTTGGGAAAAGGCTAGGCAGATGATGATGAACCTTTGTTCCATACATTGTATCCACCGTAATTATCGGTACAAAATATAGTATACAATTGATTTTACCAAAACAAAGTAAACTTTTGTCCCAGAACATCTACACACCCTATGACCAAAACAATGTACGCAGTGATAGTTCCAGAAAAACGTAAACAAAACTGACAACGTCATACGAGTTATATCGAATGACACGTCTTTAATATCATTTAATAGAAGAACAAGATTTTATTTTTGTCCTTTTCATTTCATGCATGACGTCACTGACGTGTCATTTGATTTTAGATTTGAAATACAAATAGGTAAATCATGAATGTTCATAACTAATGTTGCTTACGCTTTTTAAGGTGGTCACTCACCAGGTATTCGTGCATAATTAACATTCCATGATTTGATTTTGGGCAATGCGTTACAATACTGCGCCAACACGACGCAAACGCACTAAGTGCCAATTTCACCAATGAAACTGAACGCGATCATCACGTATACCACGTTTAATTAAGTGCTGTCAGTGTCATTATTTTCTTTGGAATATTGACACTGACAGCTCTTGAACTCGGTTTAGATGTGCTGACCGCGTTCAGTTCCATTGGTGAAATTCGCCCTAAGGAGAAATCGGTTTTGTAACCGCTCGAACTATGAATATTGCAGTACATGTTACATCGATTCAGGTGTAATGCTCGGTCTCAATAATGTGATGTTAAGAATTGTATCATTATAGGTACGCACTGTAATCCAGGCTCGCCTGGACGCTTTCTCGAAATACTCGAATCTGAACTGTTAAATTACACGCAAATGCTCCCGGTGAGTGACAACCTGATGTGGTCATTTTTATGACAATATGAATTTATGTCAGTCTAACGCGTTAGGGTAAATGGTAATTGTTGATGACATCGTATTTTCATTTTGGTGGTATGAGGAACAGGGTGTAAAGTTCACTCATCCACCATAGAAAAGGGAGGATCCTCCGACCAGACGGGTGTTGTGTCTGGTGGGCAACTGCCCGACGGTTGATGTCGGGACGTTGTATAGATGCTAGTTGCGCGGTAAACTCTGCTTGCGCGATGCAGGATTTGCGTGACGTCAGTGTGACGCGTAGTTCGCATGTGGCGTTGTTGATGCCGCCACATCATCATTTCATCGAACAATAATAATAATAATAATCGTTTATTTACAAAATTGAATGATTACTTTGTTTTGGTCATAGGGTATATAGATTGGGCACGCCACAATGGTGGCAATAAGTCCCCTCTTTGAGGAGTGGCTACAGAGGCGCCACGGCGTCTTCAGTTTCCGCCTGACGCAGTTCTTCACCGGACACGGTTGTTTCGGGAGGTTCCTGTTCAGGATAAAGCGGGAGGAAACGCCCGGGTGTTACCACTGTGTGGATCGCCCGGAGGATACGGTAGATGTCTGCCCGGCTTGGGTGGGGCACCGCCATGTCCTCACGAATGCGATCGGTTGCGGCGATCTCTCGCTTCCGGTCCTGGGGGTCTACTCCCTAAGCACGAAGTCCGTTCTGTCGGCCTTCGTTACGGGCGTTTCCTACTCCTTATCACCTTCGGACGGATGATTCGTTCCGGGCCCGAACGAAGAATGAATTACAACACGATTTGACAGTTGTCCCTACTCCCGATGCGTTTTTGCCCGTCCGAAAAGTTCAACTTGACACTTGTTTTTACAACATATATAATTGAAATTAAAATAAAATAAGTAATCCTTCCCGCCTAGTACGAACTCTGACTGACATTTCATTTGAACATTGCCGTCAAAAACAAAATAGGCAAAGGTATCAACAGGATAATGCCGGTTTCGGAACAAAAATGGCAAAAATAATTAAATTCTATATTTAGACATAATAAAAAGTATATTGTTAAAAATGCGGTCGTTTCTAACGAGAAAAATAATAATTTTGGATTATTTAAACCTGAAAACCACAAAATAAGTATACCAGTAATCGACCGGTAAAATTGCGCAACTCTATAGTCATGCGTCATTCGTTCACGAAGATTGTCTATGATTCTGTTGGAAACTGATGAATCCGAAATCATTAGGGAGTATGGTTCACAACGACGTATCGGACTACTGTCAGACGGGCCCGTTGCTTCGTTAACGGACTTAGGGAGTAGACCCCCTGGTTCAGGCCATGGTTCGGAGCGAGAGTGCATGAGAGGCCGTTACCTCCTTCTGCGATACAGTAATGTTCGCGAAGGAGGAGGTAGAGGTAGAGGCAAAATTCACGCCCTCACGCCCCTAGTCGCGGCGTGTCAGGTGTCGTGAGTCGCAGACCGATTCCCGGCCACCGTAGGCGCGGGCTTGCGGACGGTGCGCGATGGGTAGCTCGCCGTCTGTAAGGACCAGGTCCGGGTCAATGGCGCGTTGTGTTATGTGTTCCACGCGCGCCTCAAAGAGATGTCAGCACCAACTGACGGGGTCCGGTAGGGCCAATGCCTGCCAGTGTTCCAAGTTTGTCCGAAAGGGATATCGTGGCCCTGGCAAACAGCCATCTGAAGGATCACGGGTGGGTTTTAGTCAATAAAGGTCTGACACGCCCTCCGCTTCGCCCAGAGCGGGAGAAGTTATTTGATAATTTCCACCCCAAAAAAAAGGGTGTATGGATATTTTGGGGCAAAATGTTTACTTTGTGTGTTTGTTTTGTGTCCAAATAAACTTTATTCTTTCTTTCTTTATTTTGGTAAAATAAATTGTATACTATGTTTTGTACCTGTACGGTGGATACAATGTTATGGAACAATGGTTTTAGACGATAAAATTATTCATTGTCAGTATATAAATCTTTTTGGGGTCGACTGTACTTACTAAACTTCTTTATATGACACTAAAATATGTTTTTATTACCGACAGTGATGATTTGATCGACCACCCCGCAAATATTAGGGAACGAAAGATACTAAGAAATGTTGCAGGAGCAATTCCACACCGCGGATATACAGTCTTAAGAATGTCTCAAACAAAACTTAACTTTGGAAATAACAACATGAGGACTTATAAACTGAACTCTGAAACTGAAGAACCCATTGTGCTCTGCAACCAGTTGCCGAGTAAACTCGATGTATCTAAGATAATGGACAAAATTATGTCCAAAAAACGTTTCTTGAATGCCTCCGCTATATTCATAGTAGTACCAATGTCTGATGATGACGAGGAACAGAGCTCCTCCAACTGCGTTGATTCCGTTACCAGTATTCATTCCACGGAAATTGGTGTCATACTGAGCGATACCAGCCAAGAGGATCAGAGTGAGTAGTTCATTAGACAGGTCCTTTCCGCACTTCGGAAATGAGTGAGAGATCTTTATAGTTTTAGGGTCTGTGTTTATTGTATGGTTCCATCAGCTACATACAGTAAACGACCGTTAAGAGTCAGCGCAAACAGAGCTTCAAAATCTTCGATAAAGTTTTCATTGATAAATTGATGAAATAACAACTAAAACAGTGTTCGAAATAGCGAGCGAAAGATAATTCCTACTGGCGTGTGTTCGCTTTTGCTCGCGTAAACTATAGAAACAAAAAAAACAGAAAACAAAATGTTTATCTCAATAACTTAAAAATACGTAGGTCTTTAGGGAATTTCCATTTAAGTAAGAAAAATGCTTGTGTTAGGAAGTTCCGCTTTTCCACTGGTTACAACTTTTAGTAAAAAGTATTGAATAAACATTACATTTTAGTATGTATTAGGAAAAGAGTGATATAAATCAAAAATATAAAGCAAAACAAAGTAATCATTAACTACAGACGCGCTGTTGTGTGGAGGTGTGTATGAGTGCGTGCGCGCGTGCTCGTGCGTGTTTTTGTGTGTGTGTGTGAGCGAGCGAGTGTGAGTTTATATATATATAGATACTGTATATATAAATAGCATATGTTCCCCTTCCGTCCGTGCCTCGATCGAGAACAGACGTGTTTTGCGCTGTCTCGTAAATTATTATTTTAAATTCTATTGTTTGTCTAAATTTTTATTCAAAACAAAGTGTAGTCTGTCCTGTTTACTCTTATGGTTAACACCATATAACACCGCGGCCATATTTAAAAGTGATAGAGAAGAGAGATCCCGGAGGAAGCAGTGGTAGCGCCTGGAATATCACACTAGAACATCTGTGTATCAGGAAATCAGCGGCACGCAGAGCTGTATCGAAGTGGACTTAGAACCAATTAGGTGAGAGCGAGACAAAATATTCACTAGCATCAAAAGTACCAGGACCACATAAAGTCAAGATACTTAAACTACAATCCTGTACGCATACTCGTATGACGACCAATTTCGCTAGGTCTATTATAAATCGATTAGCTGTGCACCGTAATTAGGGGTCTCGACCTCTGCGTGTACAACAATTCTCGAGTTCAAATCCGACGAAAAACAAAGTTCACTTTTTGTATTATAATCGTATACCACAATGCCAATTAACCGTACTTCACCGCTTGCAAACTCCCCAGTCGCACTGAGCGGCTCCGAACCAAACCTACAATCTCTTAAAACGCCAGAATTTACACCAACGTTTGTAACAAATCGATTCAAGCGTAAGTATGAGCAAGGAGATGATATGGCGAATGTGATAAAGGAGTTCCAAGCCATGTTTGCATCTTTTGAACAAAATCAGGAACTGAAATACAACGCGCTTTTGGAAACGGTGAATGAAATAAAACATCAAAGCTTGGATATCAAAGAATCGGTACAACACATCTCAAAACAATATGATGATCTAAGGGTGGATTTCGATAAACTACAGACGGACTGTAAGGGGAAGCTAGCATATATCCAAAACCTTGAGGAACGAATCGAACACTTAGAAAGAAACAACAGGTCAACTTGCATAGAACTACGGAATATTCCCCTAAGAAAGACCGAAACTAAGGATGAGTTGTGCAACACAATCATGAACCTCGGCAAAACTCTGTCTTTGCCTTTGCAAAAGGCTGATATACGAGATATTTACCGGTACAAAACAAAAACTTCCGTAGAAAAACCACTTGTTGTGGAGTTCACTTCAGTATTGACAAAAGAAAATATGCTGCAATCTGTGAGGACCTTCAACAGACTAAACAAAGACTGCAAACTATCCACAACTACTCTAAAACTAGCAGGCAGCAGGTTTATGTGGAAACCTATCTACATCTCGGAGAACCTATCCTTTAAAACGAGACGACTCTATTCCATTGCTCGAAGTTTTGCAAAAGCAAATAAGTATACTTTTTTGCTGGACTGCTAATGGCCGAATATATATTCGTAAACAAGAGGGCATCCTGGCGACTCGTATAGATACTGAGACTGATCTACAAAAAATGCAGGAACATATTTGACTCATTGTATTATTCTCCTACCGTTTTAGCATGTTAATCTTAAGTTACTACTTACCATTCTACCTCATTTGGTTATTAAATTTAGTATTATATATTTCTAGTGTTATAATTAACGCATGCATTAGGCTACATTGTTATACACACCCAAAAAAAACACACCGCAAAATACTGCACACAGTCAAGCACACCACACTTACAATCACACAATAATTACAATAATCAACTCATGCCAATTATCACACACACACATTCCATACTCACTTCATCCAAATAAACACAGAACTTACCGCAATCCTACAATCTCAGCTACTATTACACTTAAAGATTGCCGCTATTTCACTACTTTTGCAAGATACCTCAGCGATATGAGTCACTATCAAAAATTTAAAGACAATGGTTGATACGGATGAAATCGTTCGGGACCTGCAACCTTTGAAGTCTCGGACTACCTAGTTTGTTCTCCTGAACAGTGCTCAAAATTTATTTACAAAGGCCCTAAGTCTATTAGCATATTACACGTCAATGTTCGTAGTGTTAATCGTAATTTCGATGCTCTTACTGTCTTACTGCAAAGAATTGATTTTCAATGTGATCTAATAGTGTTGAGCGAGTGTTGGCTAAGCAAGGTCACCAATGAATGCCCACATCTTGAGGACTACACTCCTTTTAAAAGTAGTCACAAAAATCAAAATGATGGAGTTATAATATATGCTCGACATAATTTTGACTGTGCTGTCACTGAAGTAGATCTATGTGATGCAAACTGCCTCATTGCCAAGTGTGGCACACAATTTGCACTAGTCGCAATTTATCACTCCCCATCCGCACACAATACGACACCGTTTGTGGCAAGCCTTGATGATCTCCTCACATCACTGTTAGTATTTAACTCAGTCGCCATAGTTGGAGATATTAACATTAATATCTCGTCAAACAGTACCGATCCAAATTGTGAAGACTATCTAAACACTCTGGCATCCCATGGTCTACTACCTGCGCATCTCCTCCCAACTCGCTTAGTAAACTGCCTAGACCATGTGATGCTAAAGAGCACAAAAAAATCTAAGACAGTCTTCGACTCACCTTTTACTGATACCACCACTACTTTTCAATATTGAACTTACCCATAGAATGACTAAATCTAAACTTTATAAGGAACGTACAAATATTCCAGACGCAGTTAAGGCCATTGAAGCCATTCAATTTTCCGAAGTCTTTCACAGTTGTGATCCCAATGAAGCCTCAAAAATCTTCGTAACCACCTTGACGGCTGTTATAAATAAAAACACCAAAGTAGTAAAGGTACCTTGCAAAAATAGGATCATTAAACCATGGATCACACCCGGTCTCTTAAAATGCATAAAACATCGTGATAAACTACATAAAATATCCAAGAGATCACCAAATGACGACACCTCGAAAACTATCTACATCTGCTATCGCAATTTTTGCAACAACCTTTTAAGAAAATTAAAACGTAAGTACGAGTATAACCAGTCCGAACTTGAAAAACACCGCAACAATCCTAAAGCAACTTGGAATATAATTAAATAATAAGTAAATATGAAGAAAATGTCCCAACCAGCAGATCTCCTAAATATCACGTGACCCCTCTACATCAACAAGGTCAACAGTTATTTTGCAAATATTGGCAACGAGCTTGCCGCAAAAATTACTCCACCGGTACACCCATTTAACCTACCCTGTGAGACATATCATTCCCCTCTCAACTCGATGGCCCTATTACCAGTTGACGAAGCTGAATTAAAGTTTATCATTATGAGCCTACGCAATGAGAGTGCTACCGGTATTGACAAAATACCCACTGCTTTTATTAAAGCTGCCAAAATGTTTCTTATTGCCCCACTGAAGCACATAATCAATCTTTGTCTCGATAAAGGTGTATTTCCCACTGAGTTTAAAAGAGCACTGGTACACCCAATTCATAAGGGAGGTGACAGAAGCAGTGTCACTAACTACAGACCCATATCGGTTCTTACTTCATTATCCAAAATCTTTGAAAAAGCATTAAATTCACGCCTAGCTAATTACCTAGAAATGAATAATATACTTGCGCAAAACCAATATGGGTTCAGAAAACATATATGTACTGAAGATGCAGTTCTAGATCTAACCAATAGCATAATTAATCCTAGATAATAAAAATAAAACACTAGGCATATTTTTAGATCTGTCCAAAGCATTTGATACGGTCTCTGTCACCATCCTCCTGAAGAAAATGGAACGCATGGGAATAAGGGGTGTGGCTCTGAACATTTTCAAAGACTACCTTACAGGACGAAGCCAATGTGTGAAAATACAAACCTCACAAAGTGATAACATTGATCTCAGTGACTTTGGGGTGCCCCAGGGTAGTGTACTTGGTCCTACACTCTTTCTAATCTACGCAAACGAGCTCTGTCAATTAAACATACAAAATTGTAAAATATTCGCCTATGCAGACGATACCGCTGTACTCGTATGTAGCAAAACCGGGGAAGATGCTCAAACTGATGCAGAGAATGCTCTCAGAATTATTGTGGCATGGTTGAATAATAACTTGCTCACTCTCAATGTCGCTAAAACGAATTATGTCGCTTTCTCATCATCCACTCAATCCCAACCTTCAAGTTGTTTGCTGTCCCTAAAGGCTCATAGTTGTCGTCACACAAATAGACAAACCTGCAACTGCCAATGCATAGAGAGGGCAAATAATGTCAAGTACCTTGGTGTCTTCCTCGACTCCACCCTGAATTGGCACACACATCTAAAGGTACTGACAGGACGTGTCCGTAAACTCATATTTACCTTCAAAAGGCTTAGGTCGACTCTGCAAAGTGGTTCGCTGACAGCTGTGTATTATGCTTTGGCACAGTCCCTTCTCTCATACTGTATCTCAGCTTGGGGTGGTGCTTATGCCACGGCGTTTCTAAAAGTTGAAAGAGCACAGAGAGCTGTCTTAAAGGTTATGCATAAGAAACCACGCATGTACCCTACATCTTTGTTATATAGCGAGTGTAAACTTCTCTCCGTGAGACAGCTCTTTGTCCTTCAATCAGTTTTGCGCCAACATTCCTCTCTCACCTATGTCCTAGGGCTCATGAGTGAAAAACGACGCAAAAGCTATGTATGACCCACCGTACGCCATAGGACTACTCTTGCTAGTCGACATTTCTATATCCTCGGTCCTCGTCTTTATAACAAAGCAAACAAACAACTCAACATTTACGAACATCCTTTCTCAAAGTGCAAATTGCTACTGCGTGACTGGCTGTTAAAACTTTCGTATAGTGATACTGAAAGTCTTCTTGTGCAACCGATCTAGTTCTACAGTGTAATCTGTACACTCATACGCAATCACACACACTCACTACACCAACTTTCTCACACCACGCACCGCACCTACACAATACACCTACACAGCCCACTTACACCTATAGTTACTTGCTTTTAATTACCAACTTGTTCCTACTTTTTCATGTATCCTTATATTACCTATTAGCTTTTTCCAACAAACTCCGGCCTACATAATTATTATATTATCAATACGCTGACTCATTTTAAACGGAAGGCCCTGTCTCCTGTGATACAATTTTATTTAACTAGTACAGGATACAGGTGATCTTTTCCACTAAAGTTAAGTACTGTATTGTATTGCATAGTTTTTGCTTATCAATAACTGGTGGAAAAATAATCTGTAACATTGTTTCTGTCAGAATATCCGAAGTTAGGTAAAGACTTTCAGTTGGGAACCTAAAGGGCTTAAATAATATAACTTTTAATAGTGATCTCTGAGCTCTTTCTAGTTCTAAGTATTTAGTTTTTGTTGCCCCTCCCCAGACTGGTAAACAATACGCTAGTACCGACTGTGCCAGTGACGTGTAAAGTAATAAAAGGTTTTTAGTAGTTACGTAACGCAATGCTTTAAATGTCCAGATAAGTTTCCGTATTCTTTTCATTATTAATTCAGTATGTAAGTGCTAAGACAAGCGTTGGTCGATCATTATACCTAAATATTTGGTATATTGAACTTTTTCAATTTCTATGCAAGGGCAAGCGAATTTAAAGTTTAAGGGTGTCAGGCAATTGTGAATGTTGACTTTGAAGTTTGGTTGGAAAAGATTATATTTAGAAAAGCAAATGAAGGTGGTTTTAGAAATATTTAGGGTCAATAGATTGTGGTCGAGCCATGATGCGATCTTGGACAGGCCAGGCCCGGCAGATTTCTTGACTTTGTTCCAAGTTGTGTCGCTAAAAACTATGGCAGTATCATCCACGTATAAGTAGATGTGAGTTCCTTCAATGTTCATATTACAGAGGCTATTTATATAAACTAATAACAAAGTGGGGCCAAGGACGCTTCCTTAACCGACGCCGTAAGTAGTAGTTTCATCTAAGCTAACAGTGTCGCCAATTTTGACTTTTTATTTCCAACCACAAGCAAGTGGCTGACCTCTTATGCCATTACTTTCCAATGTGTCCAGAAGAGTGGCGACAGAGACACTGTCGAACGCTTTTTTGAGGTTAAGGAAGACGGCGAGGCACTTGTCTCCACTGTCTACTTTACTGGTTACAGTGCAGGCAAGAGCCAGGGTTGCGTCTTCTGTTGACATTCCTCGACGGAAGCCAAACTGATTGGGTGACAGTAGTTTGTTTTTATTAAGATAACTTATTAAACGTGAGTTCATTACTCTTTCTAAGATTTTGGAAATAGACGGTAATACTGATATGGGTCTATAGTTCGATGGGTCTGTCTTTTTTCCACTCTTATGCACTGGTGTTATTAATGCCAGTTCTAGAGCTGCTGGGAATGTTGAATGATCAAAGCATAAATTTGTCAAATGAGAAATAGTTGGAACAATGAGTCCATGAGCAGCCTTTAGGAAGCTAACCGGGATGCCATCCCACCCTGGGGCACTATCAGTCTTTAGAGTCATTAGAGTATTGTAAACCTCTTTATGGTCAGTTGGCAAAATAATTACAAATGAAGATGAAGGGGCGTTGTCATTTGCATCAGGGTGAAAAGCGTTTGTTCTGGAAGTGATGATTTTATTGGCGAGAATATTGCCTATGTTAGAGAAATATTCATTTACTGCATTTTCAGACTCCTGTGCAGTTGGTTTCAGATGTAATAGCTCCGTGTTGGGTGCTTTGTTAGGTTTACGGTGAGTTATAGTGTTAATTGTGTCCCATCATTTTTTAGGATTTTTGTGCGTTTTGGCTAGCTGCTCTCTATCGTAAGTATAATACAGTATATATATAGTTAAGGATTCCGATGTATAGATATTTGAACAGTCTTGTAGTCTTACTCGCATAGATTGTTCATTAGTAAAGTTATATGAATTGTATATGCTGTGGATAACGGTGTGAGTTTCACATTTATCTAATATCTTTGTTTATATTATTTGCGCAGATATAATGTGTTACTTTTTGTTTGCCCCAAATAAATAAATAAGTACGCCTTTGTTTTTTATAATATAGTTACAAGAATTACGGTATCTTCTGTATGTGACTCTTAATATTTCGTTATACTGGTCTATCTTAAGTCTTTTTACCCGACTGCCTCAGAAGGAGGGTTATTTGCATGTCATTCCTATTTCGAATGCATCGAAGTAAGCCAATGGTCATCCATGGTTTAAGTAGTATATGCTTCACAGGAATTATTCTAATAAGAGTCAATCAAAATCAAATCAAAAATCAAAAAATGTTTATTTCAATATTACACGATTTACATACGTTATACAGTTGGTGGCGTCCCCTTTTAAGCATAAAGATGCCAGTGCTAGGAGGCGCCGCTCCTTTATATCTTACTATTAGTGTAACATGTTATTAAACAAAAGTTAAACAAAGGTTATTAAACAAAAGTTAATAGTTAATGATTTTTTTTTTATTTTTTTATTTAGTCTGGTAGTGTGTGTGTATATGTGTGGATGCGTGTGTGATGATGTGTATGTGTTTATGTGAATGTGGTTATATGTATGTATGTACGTATATGTGTGTGTGTGTGGTTGTTTTTTACGTAAAGGGTTTTACCTTATATTTAGTAGAATATTCTCTACTTCATCGTAGCATAACTTGTTTATCCACTTAATCAGCAACGATTTGCATTCTTTGTATGGTTTAGTATGTATATCAATTTGTTTATTAATTTTATTGTATATGGAAGACAAGCGTTTGTCGTACTGAAGATTTGCAAATTCTGTTCTTACAAAAGGGGTGGAAGCAATGTTATGTTTCCTTCTTCTAGCATATAACATAACATTAGGATCTAAGGGTAGGGTTTTATGTTTTTTTTAAACTATGTGTATAATATATAATTTTCGTACTGATAACAGATTACTTGTTTGATAAAGCTCATGGGTATGAAATGTTCTTTTTTTGAAGTACATTAATTTAATTAAAGTCCGTTGCGCTCTTTCAACATCAAGAAAACGTGTTTTACGCGCGCCCCCCCAAATGGAGATACAATATATTATTACTGATTGAACTAGTGAGATATACACTTCATTTAGATGATTTTTTGACAAGCCACTCTTGGGGACTATGTGTCTCAATGTTTTAAAAATCCAAATAAATTTTCGTAATCTCGCAGTAATTTGTTCAATTTGAGGATACCAGCCAACATTATACCTAAGTACTTGACGTGGTTAACTTTACTAATGGTTGGACAATTGCAGTCATAATGAACCGTCTGCCTACACTCATGTATTTTAATGTTGAAATTAGGTTCTGGTTGGACGTTTATATATATAGAAAAGCAAATAAAATTAGTTTTGCTCGTGTTTAACGTAAGGAGATTTGTTTTTAGCCATGAAGCCACTTGTAACATACCTATTTCGGTGTTGGTTTTTGTTTCAGCCCAGGTTGAGCCAGTGAAGACGATTGCGATGTCGTCAGCATACGAAAATATTTTTGCATTATTGATTGACATATTACATTGGTCGTTTATATAAATTAGAAATAAGATAGGCCCCAGATCGCTTCCCTGGGGTACGCCGCATGTTACATCAACGTCCTCGCTGACAAAATTATCGAACTTAACCTTCTGTTTTCTATTTGTCAAGTAATCGGTAAATATAGATAATTGTGTATCTCTAATACCAATTTTTTCTAATTTTTAGACCAGGATGGGAATAGAGACCGTGTCGAAGGCCTTTTTTATGTCTATAAAAACTGATAAACACCTAGCTCCTTTATCGAGTTCTTTTGTTAGTACTGTCGTTAAAGACGTGATAGCGTCTTCCGTAGAAATACCGCGTCTAAAGCCAAATTGAGATGGAGATAAAATGTTGTTGGTTTGAAGATAGCTTAATAATCTGAAATTTAGTAGTTTTTCTAATATTTTAGCTATAACAGGAATAACAGAAATTGGCCTATAGTTATTAACGTCGCCCTCCTGCCCACCTTTGTGTATGGGGGTTATTATTGATTTCTTTAACAAGTTAGGGAAGGTGCCTTGTTTAAAACAAATGTTAGCTAAATGAGTTATAAATGGAGCTATTTCATGTTTTACATGTTTAAGGTAACTAGAGGAGATATTATCCCATCCTGGGGCACTATCTGATTTTAGAGTGTTTATTATACTATTTACTTCATTGATATCTGTATCAAGCAGAACAAAAGATTTAGGGAGACTAGGTAAGGAACGTAGGTATTGATTTAGTTCATTCTGGGTTATGGTTTGTTGGATGTCATTTGCCAGTAGGTTACCAATATTTGCGAAATATTTATTAATGAAGTTTGCTGATTCCGTAGGGGATGCTTTTAGATTAGTTAATTCAGTATTAGTTCTAGTAGTTTTATTTGTATATGTGATAGATTTTAGGTTTTTCCAGAGAAGTTTGTTGTTGCTTAAAGATTTATTAATAAGGTTTCTTTCATATTTTCTTTTTAGCTTTTTTATGAGGTTGTTGCAATGATTTCTGTAACGAGCGTATGTGATTTTATTTATTTTGTTGTCTCTCTCGGGATTGTTTTTGGAGCTTATTACGATTTTTTATACATCTCAGTATGCCTTCAGTTATCCAGGGCTTAATTATTCGTTTACTTTTAGGGATCTTGTGAGTAGTAGTGCTTATTTTTAGTGATTCAATAAGATATTGTGTTAAGCACTCTGATATGTAATTAGGGTTATCACAAAAAAGTAATGTTGATAGTTTTTTTTTTTTTAATATTGCAAGGAATTTTCAAAGTCAAATTTGGTAATAATTGCAGGTGTGGGTTGGTAATGTTTTGTTTTAGATAACGCTAAGAAGGTGGTACGATGGTCTGTAACCGTAGTGCGTAGAATGGCAATAAAAGCAGAATGCCGTTTCCTGTTTATTTTTAACATAAAGTGATCTAGACAATTGGTTTCCCTTGTAGCTAAGGTGTGACCAGAGAGAATACCATAACCCGATAACATATCCAGGTATAATGTTCTATTTTTAAGTTCATATGTTTGTTCAATAGGTTTAGGTCTTATGTTGATATTGATGTCACCAGCAACTATAATATTTCGTTTTTGAGAGTGTAAGGTATCTAAATGGAGTGCCAAAGAATTTATAAAAGGTTCCGCGTTAGTGTTTGATGGTGAACGATAAATACCTAAAATGACATTATTCAATATATTTAATTGTAGGCATGATGCATAGTTTATGTTTAATTCTGTGACACTGGCTTTTAAGGTGTCTTTAATATATACTACAACGCCGTTATGACGACTTGTAGCGTAGGAGCGATACTTGGATAATGTCGGTATAGGTTTGTTTGGATCAATTCGGCATTCAGTCAGAATTATAACGTCTGTTTCAAAGTTGAGGCAGGACATATTTAGTACAAAGTCATCAAAATAGTCATTTTATTTTTTTGTGAATATTGATCAATGTGTTTTTAGTTATTAATATTATTTTAAACCTATATTTTGTATTGTTTAGTTTCCGGTAAATCCTGTAATGAGTTAAAATTGACTTAAGAGTAAATAAGCTTTTAAGTCTATAATATGTGTGAGAATGGTAATGTGTGTGTGTGTTTGTTGGCGTATTTGGAGGAATAAGAAATATTGTATTGTTTGTGAATGTCGAGTAGGTGTAACAGACTTTACATACCCAGTTTGATAGCACAGAAAAAAAAAAGCGGTAAGAACAGTAGTGAAGTTCGTTATGATAATTTAGTCATTGATGGATTATCAGCTGTTGAATTTGTGCTTCGCTTTTAATTATAATGGATGGAGAATCGTCTTCTCTTTTGAGATATACCCGTCCGTACGCGGTCCAGCAGTATTTGTAAGTTTTTGACTTCACGAGGTCACGTGCAAGACAATGTAGGCGAGCAGCCTTTGCAGTAAGTTGCTCAGTAATAAAAATAGGTGTATCCTCGTTTGTGCGCATGTCCAGGTGTTTGGCACAAAGTTTAGATTTTTGTTTAATGTTGAATGCCTTGCAAGATTTTAGTATGTTATTCTTTATCAGTGTGGAGTTTGTTTCCACTACAATTGGTGTGTTACTTGTATCTTTCTTTGAACGAACTCTGTATATATCACGAATAACCGTCTTGTCGATCGGACAACCCACTGAATTCGAAAGGCTTGTAACCATATGAATTAGGTCGTCTTTGGTTTCGTTTGACTTTTTCGGTGCGTTTTTTATTTCAAAATTAGCCTTTCTGCTGTCCTGCTGCATACTTTCCATTTTATCTTCCAGAATAGTAATATACTTTTTATCCTCTTTTATTTTGTCCTCTAAAGATTCAATTTTTTTCTTAAATTCTTCGTTTTGAGCCATTAAGAAGGCCATGGAACTTTCGATGTTACAACTTGATTGTTGAATTCCTTGCAGTATTGTGGAATTTTTATTAAATTCTTGCTCTTGGGCTTTCATCATCGTAGAGAACATAGACTGCATGTCTTCCTTAAATGTAGCGAATTCTTCAACAAAATCTTCCTCTTGTCTTCTTCTTTTTTGTCGGGATGATACAAAGTTAGGGGGTGTTGTTTGCTCCGGATTCTGCAGCCCAACCCGGTCCAAATCCGTTTCCGACAATGATTTATTTAAGTTGCATCGTTCCATTTTGCTGTCGTTTAACGAGTAAACGTTAATATTCTGCCGTAATCAACCAGGAGATAATAAAAAGCGAGTAAGCTGCCACAGTCAGGACCGCAGTTGAACTTGGTATGTTGGTACTCAGCTATTTTAAACGATGGTCCGCGTCGACAGAGACAATTTATGTCTAGCCGAGTACCAGGAGAGTATAAGCGCAAGCAGGTATTGCACGGGCTAAGTGCGCACTGATATTGTAGCAGTGTGGAGTGACAGTTGATTACGCACACAGCGTCTGTACTTGCGGTAGGTGGCAGGCAGTGGCTCAATTGTTTGCGCGTACCAGGATACCAGGAGCACCGAAGAAGTCGATTAAGATCCGCAACTTGGGCGCGCTTCTCGATGGTGAATGTCCTTCGGCTTATGAGCTCCTATTTTCACGTGCGAATTAACTGACTCGACTTTTAATTTAAATAACTATTAAATGAAGGAATATGGATTGCGCACACGTTTACACCAGTTGGCGGTCCGAGGGGAAGAGTACTGGAGAGAACGCTTGTTTGTACTAGGCGATCGGTAAGTACATTAGGGTCATCTAAGTTTTAAAGTTTTTGGAGGTTACTTTGTTTTAAATATTCAAGTGCGTTTTCTATATTTACCGTAGTTTTTGTGACAGTGCTCTTATGTTTATATACCTGGTCAGATATTTTTAAGAAAGTCGTGATCTGTGGTAGTAGTATTGATAATAGCTATAGTTGCAGTTTTGTGTGGTGGTTTTAACTTTAGGATAAAGTGGTCAAGGCAGTTTTTCCCTCTGGTAGGCAGTGTGTGGCCCGGTAGCAAACCGTGCATTGCCAGCATGTTTAAATAACTTAACCTTTTTGTGCGATCGACAGCTTGTTCGTCTTGATTACATACTAAATTAATATTTATATCGCCAGTGATGTTACTACTGGGTACAATAGTAGTAATGTGTTGATTAAGGGAGTTAATAAACTCATCGAAATTTGACGTAGAGGGTGATCGGTACTTTGCCAAAATTATTAAATCAGGGTTGATGCTAATTTGCAGGCAGGATGCTTGTGAAAGTATCACTTCATTTACTATAGCATTGTGTGTATTTTTGATGTATGCGACCACTCCGTCTGCTTTATTTAAGTGGTTAGTCGTTTGATAGGATGAGTAGTTATGTATTTCTGGTATTCGTTTGTTGGGGTTGAATCTGCACTCGTTAAGTGTTATTGTGTCAACTTTAATTTCTAGATTTACCAGGTTAAGTTGAAGATCATTAAAGTTACAATATATACTTCTTATATTTTGAGACAGAATTGTGATATCTGTTGATTTTAGGTACTCTTATTAATTTGGTGAGTTTTTGAGGGGAACATTCATAAGCTTGGGAAATCTCTTTATTATAATTTTATTCAGGACTTGGAGGGTGTTATCCATAATTAAAATTATTATAAGGATAGCTGTACATGGCTATATTGCGATTGGGTGTGTGGACGATGTGAAAGGTTAGTGTGTATAAAGCGTGAATGTATGGGATTTGGAGCCTAGTTATAATGATACTTATTTTACACTTAAAGAATAACTTATTGTAGTGAGTGATAAATATGTGAATGAGCGCGTTAGTTTTACATAATTAAACATGATTATATAAAGCAAATTATTAGTTTTATTACAGCAACTTAGGGTTGTTAATAACAAGTAAACATAAATAGTAAAACGTAACCATCGCAGTAAGATAATATTATCTAGTCATTTTTGCTGCATTAGGTTGTGAACCTGCGATTCAACGATATCATATCATACCCAAGCATTTTGCTGTTCTGTTTGCCCTAAAAAGGCATGTGGAATGTTAGGGCCCGATAACATGCACAACCACACCACAACGACAATACGTAGACGATCGCTAATTTATATGAAAAAGAACAGTAAAGTTTATTCACACGGACCACATTTGACCTTCAAAATCAACCGTGTTGGCGACACCTACCGTCGGAGCCACAGCTCAACCACCAGTGAGACCGCGCACTAGCGGCCGGTCACATCGCAAACTCAACAATCTGTCTGCAAACACTAGCCACAACGCAACCACATCGCAACTACTAGCAACCACCAGTGAGACCGCGCACTAGCGGCCGGTCACATCGCAAACTCAACAATCTGTCTGCAAACACTAGCCACAACGCAACCACATCGCAACTACTAGCAACCACCAGTGAGACCGCGCACTAGCGGCCGGTCACATCGCAAACTCAACAATCTGTCTGCAAACACTAGCCACAACGCAACCACCAGTGAGACCGCGCACTAGCGGCCGGTCACATCGCAAACTCAACAATCTGTCTGCAAACACTAGCCACAACGCAACCACCAGTGAGACCGCGCACTAGCGGCCGGTCACATCGCAAACTCAACAATCTGTCTGCAAACACTAGCCACAACGCAACCACATCGCAACTACTAGCAACCACCAGTGAGACCGCGCACTAGCGGCCGGTCACATCGAGAACTCAACAATCTGTCTGCAAACACAAGCCACAACGCAACCACATCGCAACTACTAGCAACCACCAGTGAGACCGCGCACTAGCGGCCGGTCACATCGCAAACTCAACAATCTGTCTGCAAACACTAGCCACAACGCAACCACCAGTGAGACCGCGCACTAGCGGCCGGTCACATCGCAAACTCAACAATCTGTCTGCAAACACTAGCCACAACGCAACCACATCGCAACTACTAGCAACCACCAGTGAGACCGCGCACTAGCGGCCGGTCACATCGCAAACTCAACAATCTGTCTGCAAACACAAGCCACAACGCAACCACATCGCAACTACTAGCAACCACCAGTGAGACCGCGCACTAGCGGCCGGTCACATCGCAAACTCAACAATCTGTCTGCAAACACTAGCCACAACGCAACCACATCGCAACTACTAGCAACCACCAGTGAGACCGCGCACTAGCGGCCGGTCACATCGCAAACTCAACAATCTGTCTGCAAACACTAGCCACAACGCAACCACATCGCAACTACTAGCAACAACGCAACTGCAAGAAGCTGCAGCGACATTGCACACATTCACACGTGACCACTGCTTCCCCACATTTTGTCGCTGTGGTTGTGGTACGTGTAAACGGGCACTTAGACAGAAACTGTCTGAGTGACGACGACGACGGCACGGACGGGAAATTTAGAAAATGGTCAACTTTGTGGGGCGTTCGCACAAAGTTGACCATTTTCTCTATTTCCAAGAGCCATATTAACATGGAAATACTAAGTATAGCTGTACAAGGATGTTTTGGCGCGTGGAATTGGAACCAACTTACATCTTGTTTTTTCAATAAAATGTATAAAATCAATTGACAAGATTTTTACAAACGGCGCAGACCTTGTCGGCACCTCTCGTGCGCCAAAAGATCTTTGTAGCAGTGTACTATAATACAGTACTACTGAAATGTTTACAAGAACTTAAAAGTCGGTCTTGAAAGAGAAACCGTTACTGTAGTGTGTCTTTTTTAATAAGGTGACCTGTTTATTTAATTTAAAAGTAGGATGCGATAGAAACGTTAATTATACGTGGATATGGATTGAGGAGCCATGTCTCATATTTAAACGAGGGCACTACCAATATTTAGTAGTAAATTATCCGATTTTGTAGTCGCAATCCTGGAGTTTGAAGTAAATCCCTTAAACACTTATAAGACGTTTAAGGTGGCTCCTCAATCCAGATGTCTGAATTGAGGAGCCACCTTAGAAATCGAAAACTAGCAAACGGATATTTTTGAAAATATGGTACGATTTAGTAGTGTTTATGCGTAAACTGTATTAAAAAAATGGGTTTTGTACGGCTAAATATGAGACAGCTACAATGCTTTGATTTTTCATAAAACGACTTAAACGTCGTTTTTCACCACGCTGTTTCTCGGAAAGTCATCAACCAATTAAAACATATTTTTTTTATAATATATAATTTAGTAGTAAATGAGTTCTAATTTGTAGTATAAAAATAATATGTAAAAACTATATAATTTCGGTAATTCAACACATTTTATGTGGCTCCTTAATCCTGACGGTCTATAGGAATATTATATGTCATGTACGTAGCTACTAAATCAGTTGATCAAATCGGATAACAATCAAACATCCTACAAAAAGAGGTAATGAAAGTTAAACAAAAATAAAATTTTTTTTTACTTAAATGTTTAGTAAAACATTTATAAAAAGAGGTAATGAAAGTTTTATTCATATTCATGATTACGAAATGGCTGCCAGTTTCTCCAGGGAAAAACAAAGAGGTGGGACTTGTATTTTCGTAAAGCGTGACCTTGTCTACAAGGATCTGCCGTTTATAAATAACCATGCAATACAAAATACGTTTGAAGTATGTGGCATAGAAATTACCTGTCATAAGTTGATAATTATATGTATCTATAGGACACCTCAATCCGACCCCAACCAATTTTTAATCAAGTTAAACAGTCTTTTGTACCAGGTATTCCAAAAATATAACTCGAAAACAAACGTGGTCCTAACAGGTGACTTTAACATTAACACTCTTAAACAAGGCAATATTACAAATCAATTACTAGATCTAGCATACAATTATAATCTTAAACTACACATTAATGAACCAACTCGTAAGTCTTCTTGTATCGACCACATTCTCAGTAACATTCATAATGCTATTGGTACAGTAATGCCACTCCATTTATCCGACCATGACACAGCACAAATGTTGAGCTTCCCTGTGAGACATAATACACAAACTCAAGCAACGTACTATGCCTACAAAAGAGTTTTCAGTTCAAATAACATTCAGAAGTTCAAAGAATGCTTACAAAATTTGTCTTGGTCAGAAATTTACGCAGAGAAGGACATAAACAAAGCATTTAGTACTTTTCATGAAACTTTGTGCCTGTTCTTTAATTTGTGCTTCCCAAAAATAAAAGTAAAGGTAAACACTAAAAATAAAAATAAACAGAACTGGATAAGTAAAGGACTTAAAAAAAGTTGTAAAACGAAACGGTTCTTGCGTTATCAATACTATAAAAATAAAAATGCAACAAATAAAGTTCATTATATTCAATATTCAAAACTTCTACAGAAATGCATAAATAGCTCAAGGAAGAATGCAAATATCAAATTTATTAATGAAAGTGGAAACAAATGTACAGCGGTATGGAAAGTAATTAAGGATGAAATTATGGGTAATAACTATAAGAACGATGTGGATAATATCCTAATTGACAATAAAGTACTAACAGACCCCGTAGAAATAGCAACTGCGTTTAATAACCACTACATTAATACAGCACACTCCTCTAGCACGAGTACAAAGCCGCACCGCGATGAAGGTTCACTAGTTCATTCGATGTTTCTAAAACCTGTGTCTGAAAACGAAGTCAGAGCGGTGATGACATCATTAAGAAACACAAGTTCGGCAGGTTATGACGAAATTAATACGAAGATTATAAAAGCATGCACTGATGAACTTATTATTGTAATGACATATTTAATAAATCTTTCATTTTCACTTGGCACTTTTCCAGAATCTTTAAAAGTATCAATTGTTAAGCCACTTTTTAAAAAAGGTGAAAAATCTGACATTAATAATTATCGACCAATAACATTAATACCTATTATATCTAAAATTTTCGAGAAGTGTATGTGTAAGAGATTGATTGACTACTGTGATAAATTTAACATTATTAAAAAAGATCAATTTGGCTTCCAAAAAAAGAAATCCACAACACTAGCTATCTTCACTCTTGTAAAAACCATATTGACTAATATTAACCGAAAGCACCTTACTACAGGGTTGTTTTTTGACTTATCGAAAGCCTTTGACCTAGTATCTCACGACCTGTTGCTACAGAAATTGGAGGCAATTGGCATTAGAGGTATTGCACTTCAATGGATATCGACATACTTGAGTAACAGACAACAGCGTGTTATAATTACAAAAGTGACTGGAAAGAACGACATGACACCACACTCTTCTGAAATCAAATATAACAAATATGGCGTCCCACAAGGAAGTGTATTAGGCCCAATTTTATTCATTCTTTATATTAATTCTATTACTGACATAACTAATCATAAATGTATATTATTTGCTGATGACATTTCCATTATTGTGACATCGGATAAAAAGAATACTACAATTGACGATCATGAAACTGACATTAATAACACAATTGACATACTGATTCAATGGCTAAATAAAAATAATTTATCATTAAATCTTGCAAAGTCTGTATATATTCAATTGCACAGATCAAATAATTCTAAATATAATAATAATAAAATGAAGATAAATAAAATTAGTGAAGTAACGCAAACTAAGTTTCTAGGTGTTACTTTGGATCAAGATATGAATTGGAAATCCCATGTCGATATTGTCTCAAAACGAATAAATAAGTTTGTATTTGCGCTGAGAAAAATTAGGAACATAACAAACGTCCAAACGGCAATAATATCTTATCATGCATATGTTGAATCGGTGTTACGCTATGGATTGATTATGTGGGGCAATAGCACCGATCAAAATAGAGCATTTGTTGCTCAAAAAAAATGCATTCGAGCAATCTACGGGCTTCAATCCGACGAT
Source organism: Tiliacea citrago (assembly GCA_963921375.1). NCBI lineage: Eukaryota > Metazoa > Arthropoda > Insecta > Lepidoptera > Noctuidae > Tiliacea > Tiliacea citrago. Next base: position 29,206,111 of record OY992780.1, read on the forward strand.
TCTTGTCGGCCGGTATTTCAGAAACTTGGTTTGTTACCGCTACCGTCTCTATATATATATGAGATATGTATGTTTGTGTGGAAGCATAAGGAATTATTTAAAAAAGCAGATGATGTAGTTCCTCGAAACCGGCGCGATCCTCACAGGCTCGTACTGGATGTCATGCCAAGGCTAGCTAAATATAATAAAAGCTGTTTGTATATGTGTGTAGAAATATTTAATAAAATACCGAGCGACTTAAAAATTCTAAATACAAGATTATTTAAAAGTAAATTGTATAATTGGCTGTCCACAAATAGTTTTTATAGTGTAAAAGAATTTTTTGACAAAAAATCTAAATGACTGAAATTTTAAATGTATAAATTATAAATTTTAATGTATTATATAATTAAATGTACCAAATGTCATATAATAATTAATTAATTAATAATATAATGAAATGTATGCACGACAAATTTGTACGCTTATAATGTTAAGCAAAGACATGTATGCTCTGTATTTAATTTTTGTACCATCTTCTATACCATGTTTTTATGCAAATAAATTTTATTCTATTCTATTCTATTCTACACATTCAGTATTTCAGATTTTCAGATTAATAATTTAAACTTTTTTTAAATTTAAAATAATTTAAACTTTACAATTTTGTGAATTGAAGCTGGCTTGGAAACCCTCTAACGGAACGAAAAATGTCAAAAGTAATTGTCAATGACTAAAAGTGTACAGTGTTGTTCACTTTGTGAAGCTTATATGACCTTCGGGTTTTGATGACATAATTTTACTATAGTACTTGTCTCACTGTTAAATAAAAAGAAATAAGCGTTTTGAATAATTATTTTTCAATCAAATCTTTTTTTTTTTTAATCAAAACCAAGATGGTGGGATCTGTTGCCCTTTTTTTGTAAAAGTATATTATATGTGTGTGTCGTTAAATCAGCTTCATGTGTACAGGTACTTATTGTCTATTTTGACTGGACTTGGTACTTGGTTGCCCAGGCTTGCCTAGTTTGTGGTCAACTCCAATATGGTATTTTTGATTATTGTTTTTAGAAATATCAATCTTATATTGTTAAGGTGGGGGTGCTGATCTTTATTGGCCGTTGAGAGACTGCACCCTGGAGATTGAAGGTGAGGTTTTCATTATCTATCTATACATATTTAATTATAAATTAAAGTCGCTTTTTGTGTCTATCTCAACGCGTTGGTGTTCTAAACTACGCAATGGATTTTGATGCGGTTTTCACCAACTTTTAGTAAACTTACTCCGGAAGATTTATGTGTAATAAACACTTATATATTCAACTTACATGTATATTAAAGAAATCACAAGGTGAAAGAAGTGATGTCAAGTCGTTTAAATCGTGCGAAGTAGAGGCGCGTCGCTAATTATGTGTAGGTATATTCAACGACCATGTTGATGAGGCTCATATTTTATGCGTAGTGCTAAATGTACTTTAAGGTTTCTCTTTTAAGTAATTATCATATTTTTTCACATTTTAACATGTATTATTCATGTAAAAGATTAAAGACAAAAATCGTGTAAAAAAATACTACAGTACATTATAAACCTATACATACATAATCCCTGGGCACCTCACTATTATTCCTCTTGTCATAGGGTCCAGTCACTTCCCAATTAAAGTAAACTTCATCACTTCTTTCAAAGATTTAATGTCTATTTTCTTAGTTGTGTAATATTAAATAAAGTGATCTTAAAAAATAAATGTTAGCCATAACCTGTGCTTTTTAATGTTAGATAAAATACCCGACTGGTTCCGCTTTCCGGACATACGTAAGTAGTACATACGCCAACTCTTCGCACCAGTAATGGCGTGCGACCGACGCATCTGCGCGTTCCAGCATGGGGTCCAGTCACTTGTTACGTAAGTGTAGAGACACAACTGCCGAAATTCAAGTTATTACGGCCTTATGTTAAGAAGGTAATTTATAAAGCATCATATATAAAAGTAAGTCTAGTTTTCGTCCGTTATTTTCGGCATGTGTGCCGCTATGCTAATGTAAATAAATACATTCTTAGCGTTAAAATGCTATCTAATATATAAATGAAATTGATTATTTATTTAATTAGCTGAACTAACTGAAAAGAAAATAAACTAATTATAATTACAAATAAGTATTTGTCCATGTGGTGCAGGACGTAAAGAATAGCACCATCCTATTTCTTCCCGTGGATGTTGTAAAAGGCGACTAAGGGACTTACTAGAGAATGGGCAGTAGCGTTCTCTATGCATTTTAACACCATACTGCGATCGCCAACCCTCCTGCCAAGCGTGGCGATTATGGACCTTTTGGGGGAGGCCTATGTCCAGCAGTGGATGTTTCTCGGCTGAAATGATGAATGATGATGATGATGATTTGTATTAAAATTACATTTAATGATGTACGTTTAAATTTTTAGAAAATAAATCGTTTCCGGACATGCGTACGCCATCTTCAGTATCGTCTCTACAGAGGTCCAGTCCAGGTATTTATTATTTTCTTCTGAAGTCACCAATCACCATCAGATTCATTATTTTACATGGAGCGACTGCCTATCTGCGCTCCACAACCCAGTTACTGGGTAAAACGATACCCCTTGGTAAGACTGGTAGTCAGACTTTCGGGCTTCTGACGAGCTGTAACGACTGTCAAAGATCCACGAATATCTGCCGGGACCAACAGTTTAACGTGCTTTCTCAGGCACGGAGGGGTCTTTTAGTGTGTAAAAATGGTCACCCAACCACGGCCCGACCGAGGCAAGCGTAGCGTGATTTGACCGATCGCCCCTCGCTGCTGTTATAACTCAGCCACAAGCCCCTTAGATGCCTAGCCAAATCCGAATCGAGTCATCATCTGCCTAGCCTTTTCCCAAATATGTTGGGGTCAGCTTCCAGTCTAACCGGATGCAGCTGAATATCAGTATTTTACATGGAGCGTCTGCCTATCTGACCTCCACAACCCAGTTACTGGGTAACGCGATATCCCTTGGTAAGACTGGTTGTCAGACTTTTGGGCTTCTGACTTCTTCCATAATTTCTGTCAGAGATCTATGAATGACTGTTGGGAACGACGACGTAACGTGTTTTCCGAGGTACGGAGGAGTCCTGGCAGAAATTGCATGGTCACCCATCAACGATCGCGTAGCAAAATTTTGAACTGACTCAGTTACAAATTATTGTTTCTTGTAACTTTGTTAGGTCACATTTATACTTAGGTATGTTATGTTAGTGCTGCAGTTCAAAAACTGTGCTTTTATGTCTTAGGTACAACATCCGGGTCTTGCCGTTTACCGGACATGCGTACGCCATCTACAGTATCATCAGATCTGCCGCACAACGTACCTACGTGTCACAGAGTGGGGTCCAGTCACTTCCCGATCCCACGTAAGCGTAATAAAATATTTGCCTAAAATGACGCGACGGAAATTAAATGTGGTAAAGGGTCGGTAATCTAAAAATCAAATGCAAAAAAACAACCGACTTCGGAAATTAATGTTATTTTTCCATTTGTAATTTATTCAAGTTACAATAGCCTAATGTCAACTGCTCATCACCTTTCATAAAATATTGCTTTTCCCGATGTTGCAGGGACGTTAATTGTTGAGGAGTTCTTCTGGTAAGAACCAGGACATTCTAACGTGCATAAATTGCTTAGCAACCATAATAAAAGTACCTAATGGAATCACAGCCCGTGACATATTTAATTAAATAGTTCCGGTGGCCATCTGTGGTCTTCATCATCAGTTCCACTTCACCAAATGGTAAGCACCATTTGGTGAAGTGGAACTGATGATGAAGATCATAGAGCAAATGCACGAGTTACTATGAAAAATATCCAAATCGCTATAGGTGTCAAATATCTAATAAGTCAAAATCTAATGACTTGATGACAATGGGACCATTCCGAATCCAAAAAAAAAATAATTTTCCAAATCCGTTCACAATAATTGACGGAAAATCGGTGAACATCCATTAAACAAACATACATACAGACGAACCTATTACTTTTTAGAAGTCAACAGCAACCATAAATGACCACTTGATATTATTTTTAACCGACTTCCAAAAAGGAGTGTGTTTGTAGTTTGTGGAGTTTCTTGCCCATTCTTCTCCATACGAAGCTACCTTTTGGAAGGGGCGACTAGAATCAATTCTATTTTATTTGTAAATTTTGACGTTCAAAAGTGCCATCTATGTGCCTATTTGAAATAAATAATTTGACTTTTGACTTTTTGGAGGAGGTTATATGTTCGGCTGTTTGTTTTTTTTTTTTAGGTATGTTCGCCGATTACTCCGTCAATTGTGGACGGATTTTGAAAATTCTTTTTTTGTTTGTAAGGGTATGCCCCCGAGGTGGTCCCATTGCCACCAAATCAGAAACTGATGAGGGGATCCCATGGAAATCGAGGGAAATCCTCAAATTTTATAGGCATACCTATAGCGATTTGAGTATTTTTTATAGTAACTCGTGCATTTGCTCTCGGAAAGCACCATTTGGTGAAGTGGAACTTATGATGAAGACTAATGATGGCCACCGCAACTACTTAATAATAAGTATTTCACCGTTTCGACTCGATAAGGCACTTTAATATGGTTGATAAGCATTTTATGCTCGTCAAAATGCATATGGTAAAATCAACATCAGTTCTCCTGGATCTTACCAGGAGAACTCCTCATTAATTAACGCCCCTGCATCGGGAATACTAATATTTTGTAACAGGAGATGAGAATTTGACATTAGGCTATTGTAAATTAGATAAATTACAAATTGACCCACTAAAAAGTGAAAAATAAAAACTTTTTACAAAAAAAAAACAACCTACTTCCAAAAAAAACACTACAAAGTGAAAAATAAGTTTAATTTCGGAAGTCGGTGGCAAAAAAACTAAAATACAGATCCAAAGACACCGATTTCCGAAATTAAAGTTATTTTTTTATAAAAAGTTTATATGCAGTAATTATAAGAACATACACCGAAAAACCTGGTTTTGAAATTGATCCTGTAGTTTTTTTTTCACCAAAATCATCATCTACGGGCTAATTCGGTATGTAAAGTAAAAATTAACCTATGCCGATTCGAAAACCATTTCGAGATTTTAAGGTTTAATGAGTTATTTTTCTATTAATAGGTCTTAAAATTATAAGATCGTATTTATTTTCACAAAAATACTTAAAATCACTTGACTTTTATTTGACCTCTAAATGTCATAAAAAGTCGCCTGAATTGGGAATTTTCAGTGCCTCTTGTAATTAAATAATTAAGTTGTTCTGTATGTGTCAAGTGTCAATGTCAACGACAAATTCACATGAAGCACTTATTATTATTCTATTCAAATAGGTAAATAGTGTAGTTTTTCACCAGCGGCCGACAGTACAAGTCGAATCACATCGATGTATCGCCTCAGGAAAACTTAGAGATCACAACAGATCATCATCAACAGATTTTCGGGCTTCTGACTACCTGTAACAACTGCCAGAGATCTATGAATGATAGCCGGGACCGACGTCAAACCAAGTTTGCCGAGGCACTGAGAGGTCTTAGTATGAAATGGATGGTCATCCATTAACACACCGAACGCAGCAAGTGTACCTGATGTTGATCGATTGGCTATAAAATGAGAACTGACTTAGTTATTATTACAATATTATGTTAACCCATAAGGATGCAATAAAAAACTTGTGCTTTTAATAGTTCCAGTTAAAGCTACTAGCTGTTGCCGTTCACGGGACATGCGCACACCATCTACGGAATCATCAGATCAGCCGCGCGCCGTACATATGTGTCACAGCGTGAGGTCCAGTCACTTCCCGCGTAAGTATATTGACATAATTATCTGCCAACAATTACTCGACGAAAATTCGATGTACAATCAACCCCAAAAAGATGTATTCATGGACCAGGGACCATTTTATTGTCAACAACTTTTGTTCTATGACATTGTATCCACCGTATAGGTACAAAACAACTTATTTTACCAAAAAAAAACAATTTATTTTACCAAAACAAAGTAAGTAGACACTTGTCACAAAAGGTCTGTCCTAAAATAATGTTCACAGTGATAGTTCCAGAACAAGGTAATAAGACTGACAGCTTCATACGACTTATAACGAATGACACGTCTATAACTTCGTTTTGGTTTGAAATACAAACGAGGAGCTCGTGGCTAAGTAGTAACAGCCGCACTGGCCGATCCATTAGGTTAAGCTACGCTTGCTGGGGTTGGTCCGTGAATGGGTGACCATCTTTACATACCGAAACTCATCCGTGCCTCGGAAAGCATGTTAAGCCGTTGGTCCCGGCTGTCATGCGTGGGTCTTTGACAACCGTTAAGTGGTCGTCAGAAGCCCGAAAGTCTCACAATCAGTCTTTTCCAAGGGGTATCGTATTACCCAGTTACTGGGTTGTGGAGGTCAGTTACTGGGTTGTGGAGGTTAGACTTTTTAAGGTGGTCACTCACCGGGTATTCGCGTGTAATCAACCTTCCATGATTACATTCTTACAATGCAGTGATTAAGGAGAACTAGCTTTTGTAACCGTTCGAACTGTGAGTATTCGTACTCGTATGTAACATCGATTTAGGTGTAACGGTCGGTTTGCCGCGCTCACTGCTGCAATGTTAGGTAGATACTAATTGTATCATTACAGGTACGCAGTTACGCACTTGAATGCTTGCATGGATGCCTTCACTGATGAAATACTTGAACTTTTTTGAGAATTTATTCATTACACGTAAATGCTACCGGTGAGTGACTACCTTAAGTTGTGATCGTTGTCATGACAATAATAATATTATAATTATGTCAGTCGGACGCGTTAGAAGACATTGTTTTGCTAAAATAAATTGTTTTGTTCCTTTACGGTGGATACATTGTTATGGAACAATGGTTGTAGACAATAAAATGGCTCCTTGTCCGTGTATACATCTTTCTGGCTGACAGTACTTAAGGGCCGGTAATCCGCAAACCAGATCCTTACAAAATACACATTTTGTATGAAAAAAGCGCAAATCGCACGACACCAACAAGAGAGCAGAAAATACCACTTTCTCATTTTACGTAATTTAAAACGAATTTTAATTTAATTGAATAAAAATTAAAACATTTTGCAATACCATTACCATTTAGTACTACGTACATGCAATTTCTATATTATTAGTAGTGTATTATTGGGCATTCTATACCACTATCGGCAAGTAGCTCGGCGAGTGCGCCTCGCTGCCGACAGTGGTATAGAATGCCCAATAATCGACACTCGACTCGACTCTCCACTCGACCGATAAACTCGAACGAAACAGTTTGTTGTACCGTGTACTTGATTAGGAACGATTTACTCGACCAATGACTAGTAACTTGCTCCTTACCACTATCTTCCATACGGCTGGTCAGTATGCCGCGTTTCGGAGCACGATGAACAATCAACCATTTACTTACCACTGCACTTAACCGATCACTCGAGTTGCATTTACTGTTAACATAGAATGGTGAACGAGTTGATGATTGTAACAAACCAACGAAATTACAAGTACCTAGTGAAAAAAAGCGTTAACGGGTTATTAATGTAAATAAAAAACAACTGTAAGGTACGATATTTGGTTTAATTATCATAAAATGTTGGTTTGCCTGGAAACAAGATATCAGCCGCACGCACGAGCTCTTGTAATTTTCGCCACTGAGGAGAATCCGCGTCAGTCTGGAACTTGATTCGGACGAGCGCCTTCTTCCACAGCTCGGCGGAGTCGGTAAGGCGAGCGTCGTCAGCCTTGTACACCTTACAGTCGATGTAGTACTCTCCGTCGGTGCTCGTTGCTCGGCGCTCGCAGCCGCTGGCTACCCGGTTCACAAAGAATGAAGTTAGGTGGTCCGATGCATCTTCTTTGTGTGGGATGTCGCGGTTGTTACTGATGCCGAATATGTCGATGCCAGTATTCACTTTTTTACTGAAACAATAACAGAAAACTGTAATTAGTTAATGTTTAGAACGAGAGATGCATACGCCAAGAAAAAACCTTCTGCTGTAAAAAAAATATAACAACTGACTCGGCTTTGGTCAATACTGTAATCGATCAAATCAATCCATCGATTCAAACAATAACCAAGTGAACCTGCATATGTTTTAAAATAATATGTAATAGTAATTGCATGATTTTAATTTAGTCAGTAGATATGTGACTAGAGTAAGTAGATAATTAATTTACCTGGCACGAGCTACGGTTGTTGATTGTGACTGCATCTTGCGTTTCCCATTGCTGTCTGCAGACGGTTTGCGGCTGCACTTCACTTTTTGCCCGGTGACCGGTGCTTGCGGGTAATCACACTCAGAGTCTGACCTGAAATAAAGATAGGGAAAATTTAGTCACACAATTATTATTAATTATCTCAATGGAGTAGTGTCCATTGCGCAGGGCATACTATACAACACAAGTGTGTGCGCAAACATTGGTTCTCCCACATGCCCATGGGATAGCAAACCCATAGAGAGATTGGGTGCAGGATCGATGGCTTTACATGCTGTTCAAAGCACAGAAGACTGGATGAAAAATAATGACTCCTTCGAGGGATCGACCTCGACATACTATGAACAGCTCGTGTGATCTGAGAAGTAACGCGCCCACACACAAACATAGCTGTAAATTACAAGCGGATCACAAGTGTGAGCCATGACAACGAACAGAATATTTTATAAGACTTACATTTTTTTTCAATCAGAAGTTCCACTCGGTTTGATGACTTGGTTGGGATGGCGGCAGCGGGAGGCTATCGACAATGTCGTCGCTGATATTGTAGACAACACAGGCTGTTTGTATACCGATGATAACAGAGCACTTCGTTGCACTTGCAGACTGCGAATACTTTGTACCGAATACTTGTAGCTTATAAGTTAAAATCAAATTATAAATAAAGCATGTTAAAAACACTTCAATCAATTTAGCATTGTTGTGTTGAAGTAACTTTTTCTATAGTCGGATTATACATGTACGTAAAATGAAGACGAAGGAAAATTTTAAGCTGCATCGAATGTCGATGCAGCGAAATTAGCCAGGGCTGGCTAAATGATAGCGAGCACGGAATCGTTACACTACATTGATGTAATTATTTTATAGAAGTAAATAAATATTTCTAAGGTAGGTACTTATTTTATCATCTACGTTTAGGTCTTGTGTAGAAAATATGAACTTATTGCCGTCAACCTAGTACTTTTCTAGACTTCCTGAAATAAATACATAATATAGTTCTCATAACTACACTAACAGCCATGAGTCAAACCATGGAAATCCATATCTGTCGATACGCTATGATATATTTTAATCGTAATAATGCATTGTGTAAATTTTGTATTTTGCTGATACATAGAATGATACTAAGTTATTGTCAACCCTAACTAAAATAGCTGATTATTGTGGATGTGAAATAAATAATTAGGTAAGCACACGTGTAACAATTGCGCAAAAACAAATTTTATGATGAAATATTTTAAGGCAAAAAATATAATTTAAAATATTATTTATTATTTCAAAGGTCTCTCGGAGTGAGCACGTTTCTAAACTGTCACCGAAAAATTAAGTCAATTATTAAAAATAAATATTTAATTGATCACACACCAGAAAGTACATACGAACGATTTCATCAGGAGTAACGCTGTTCGGAATATCGTGGGGGGGGCCTGAAATACACCTGTTTGGATAAAGCAGATCATTTCATATTGTACAGGTAATTATCAAATATCATTTTTTAATTTCAATTAACATAATAGTATGACTTTTTCAACCCAGAATTTACAATTATATGTCTGATTCTTTATCGGTACCTAATAAACATTTTTTTATTTCAGATACATTCTGCCTAAACAAAATATTAATTACCGACTGGTCTGTGAAGAATTATTTAATTACCTGAAATATATCTCCATATTTGAATCACGTAGATACACATTCCTATGTATAAATCATTTTACATTTTGCAGGTAATTATTATCTATATTTTTCTCTCCAGATTATACTATTATCTATGTAATTAGATTATGTGTCTAATGCACCCAATTTTTTATTATTTCAGAAACATTCTGCCTAAACATAATTACCGACTTACCTGAGAAGAAATTACACAAGGGATCTTGGAACGAACATAAAATAGTCCTGATCAAGTTGTACTAATTACCTATATAAAATATTTTGTTACTGGTATACCTAAGATCAAGAATAATAGTTGTAAGTATTATCTAATCTAATTTTATTGAAATTGTTAGTGTTCCTTTTTGTTAGTGATTTCAACAATAACATAATGCCTCACTGTTCTGATTGCAAAGTATTTGTAGATAATCGCCGATGGTCTGGTCATTTACGTAGCAATGTACATAAAAACAATAGTTCAACTCCTATTTATGATAATGTGGCAATTATTAATTCTTCTTTTAAAGAACGAATCAAAAGTTATAAAATCACAGCGACAGGCGAACAAATACATAGTTTTCCTGAAATGTTCCTCAATAGTATTAGTCCACAAATTAAGCATTTAATAGAAGGTTCAATACAGAAACACACCTCTGTCAAAATAAACTTCGAACTGTTTGCTTCCTTTCTTATGTTTAAAAATGATCAACAAGAAATAAAATCATTCCGAACAAAAAATTTTATTACACTAATTAATTATGATTTTGATTCTACTTACAAATCAGCTGTTAATGTACTACTAAAAAAAATTGAGGAATTTGAGGAAAGAGATAGTGGTTGGACATTTTTAAGTAATTCGCATTTAGAATTAAATATTAATAAATATCAACCACTCAGCGGATCTAAATTTTTAACTTTGCCGAAATCCATAAAGGCTAAAAGAGCTTGTTTGAATATTCGAAACAATGATGAGTATTGCTTTTTGTGGTGTGTTGTGGCGGCATTGTACCCCACAAACAGACATCCCGATAGGATTTCGTCTTATCCATACTTTCAGGAAGTTTTGAATGTTAATAATTTAACATTTCCAATTACATTCTCGGACATAGCTATCTTTGAGAGAAATAATCCTTCTCTCAATATATTTGTATATGGTTTAAAAAATGAGAAAACAATTATTGGGCCATTGTATACAACGCTGAATGACAAGTCTAATAAAAGTATCCATCTACTGTTTTTAGAAAATAATAATAATTCTCATTACTGTCTCATCAAAGATTTATCTCGTTTAGTTAGAAATCAGATGACCAAACATCATGGTAAACTATATTTCTGTGAAACATGTTTATTGTTTTTTCCAACGCTTAGTCAAATTGAATCCCACTTGTGTGGGGGGATTGTCACTGTTTTACCGGAAAAAGGGTCATTTTTAAAATTTAAAAATTATGATAGAAAACAGAATATTCCATTCGTCATATATGCCGACTTTGAAACGTTACTTGAACCAATTTCCGGCGCTGAATTCAACACCGCTAACACGTCATACTTAAAACGCCACGTGCCAGCGGCGTTCGCTTACAATATCGTGTCATCAAATAAAAATGCCACCGTTGAGGGCTATAGAAGTTATCGGGGTAATGATTGTGTTTCGAAATTTATACATTTTCTTACTGAGGACGTAAAACAAATACATAAAATTATATCCAAAAGCGAGCCTATGATATTCACTGATGAAAATTCTCGTGATTTTAAACGTGCCGTTAAGTGTCATATTTGCGACAATTTACTCTTAACCGATAAAGTAAGAGACCATTGTCATATTACCGGTCTATATCGAGGTGCAGCACATCGACACTGTAATTTACAGCATAAAGTACCAAAATTTATTCCAATATTTTTTCACAATTTATCCGGATACGATTGTCATTTATTTATAAAAAAGTTAGGTGAAATTCCAGGTTCAATTAAAATAATCCCTAAGACTAAAGAAAAATATGTAGCATTTACCAAATTTATTCCTATTGCCGATAACGAGTACATTTGTATAAGGTTTCTAGATTCCTTCAACTTTTTGGGAACAAGTTTAGACAAGCTCGCTAAAACATTGCAGGTGGAAGATTTCGTTAATCTACGATCTCATTTTTCCAAAGAAAGACAGTTTAATTTATTGAGAAGAAAAGGTGTTTATCCATATGATTACATGACCACTTGGGGATGTTACGATCAAACATTTTTGCCGTCTAAGGATCATTTTTATAATTCTTTGACTAACGAAGTCATTAGTGATGAAGATTATAATCACGCGCAGGCTGTTTGGATTGAATTTAATATTAATAACCTAGGCGAGTATACGGATCTATACTTAAAAACGGATGTGCTTTTGTTAACAGACATATTCCAAAATTTTCGGAAAACCTGTAAACAATATTACAGTCTGGACCCCGCGTTTTACATTACTGCACCCAGTTTATCTTTCGATGCGATGTTGCTAAAAACAGGCGTTCAGTTAGAGCTAGTGTCGGACTTAGCTATCATCAGAATGATACAAAGCGGTATACGCGGTGGTTTGTGCATGTGTTCCCATCGGCATGCTAGAGCTAATCACAAGTACATGCCTGAATATAATCCATCACAACCGGAGAGTTTCATAGTATACTTAGATTGTAATAATCTTTACGGTTTCAGCATGTGTCAGTATTTACCATACTCTAGTTTCAGATTTTTAGGTGATAACGAATTAGCTAATTTTGATGTTAGCGCTATAGAAGATAACGCAAAATGGGGCTTCATATTAGAAGTCGATCTATTGTATCCCGAAAATTTACATAATCATCATAATGACTTACCATTTTGTCCTGAAAAATGTGTACCCCCGGGGGGTAAAACCAAGAAACTCATAGCAAATTTGTATAATAAGTACAACTATGTGATTCATTACGTTCATTTAAAAAAATGTTTGGAACATGGTTTAATTTTACGTAAAATTCATAGAGCTATTACTTTTAGACAGGCTCCATATTTAAAACAATACATAGAGTTAAATACTCAATTAAGACAAAAAGCAAAAAGTTCCTTCGAACAAGACTTTTTTAAGTTATTAAATAACAGTGTTTTTGGAAAGACATTAGAAAATACTGAAAATAGAGTAACCGTGCATTTAGTTAATCAATGGTGCGATCAGTCCAATCGAACTAAGAAATTTATATCCGCTGAGAAACTTATAGCCAACCCCTATTTCCACAGTGCATCTATTTTATCTGAAAACTTAGTTGCGATACAAATGAAACCTAATCAAATTATTTTAGATAAGCCTATCTACATAGGTTTCACTGTGTTGGAACTGTCAAAAGCACACATGTATTACTTTCATTACGATATTGTAAAGCCTTTTTATAAAGATCGAGTGCAGCTATGTTACACAGATACCGATTCCTTTGTTTATAAAATAGACACTAACGATTTTTACCATGATTTGAAATATAATTTTTTACAATATTTTGACAGCAGTAACTATGAAGCCGCAAATGATTTACAGATACCGCTAAAAAATAAAAAGGTACCCGGTCTCTTTAAAGATGAAATGGGAGGAAAATATATATCTGGTTTTGTTGGCTTGAGATCGAAACTTTACTCTATAAAAACCTCTAATAATATTATTAAAAAAGCAAAAGGGGTGAAAACAAGCGTGGTCAGGGATTTAAACTTATCAGACTATGAAACCATTTTATTTCATGGCGGAGTAATCCAGAGAAAAAATTATATGTTTAAATCGATAAAACACGAAATATTTACTCGTACTGTCAACAAAGTTGCTTTATCTAGAAATGATGACAAACGATCGATATCTGTAGATCAAATTTCAACTCGAGCCTGGGGTCATGCGTTTATTTTTAAGAATGAATTACTCTGATCATAATTTAAGTTTAGTGTTACGTAATTATCTAAGGCTACTCATGTAATAAGTTTAGTTTTAGAAAATAATAAATGTTAATAACTATTATACAAAAATTAAATAAAATTGGATTTATTGTAACCATTGACTTGTTTCATTTATGAAATTCTATTTACTTTAAAATATAATTACACTCTTTTTTTTCAATCGGTAAATTAAGTAAATACCGATTGCAATGATTTCAGTTGCACTATGCACCTAGATACCTTGCATCGTAAGGTTGATTTTTGAATAACTAACGTTTACGATTAAGTAACACGATTACAAGGCACTATTCTTCATTGTATAATTATTGTCTACGTTGCAGTTCATTGGCCTTAGCATGGAGACACAAATGCTTAGATGACATGTAATTAATTATTACACGGTATTTAATTATTTTACAATCATTAACGAAATATTATTCATCGCGAACACCTGTTTCATATATTTTTTTAACCTTCAGCAAAAGTAATCATGTCAGTGAGTATAATTTTTTTTTGTAACTAACAATTGTGATCGCGGTAGTGTTAATAATCAATATAATAAAGGAATATAGTGAACTCCATGGTAAACCTAATTATAACGCTTTAGAGCGCTATACTAAAGGAATAGTGGTATAATTGTTTTATATTTTGTTTCAGATGTCTGAATCCGAGATCATGTTCAGTCAGTATGCCCAGGATCCTTACGAAGGATTCTCTGAGATGTTTCGCAGCGAACCCGAGCACAGCAAACCAGTCACAAAAGATAAAAAACCAAAACAACGATGCAGGGAAAAGTCGAAAAAACTAAAACCAACCAAATCCTACGTGATGAGTCGACTACAGCGAAGAGGGATTAAATTAATAAAAATTTCCGTCGTAGATCTATGTAATAACAATCCTCAAACCATAGACAGTGATAGTGACAGTGAGAACGTTATTATAAACGCACAATATATTGTTCAAGATGCTATCGACAGTGTTATGGACGAAACTGAGTCTTTAGTTAAGAAAATATCGAAATCTTTAATAGATACTGACTTTTAATAATCGTTTGTGTAAATTAATGTTTATAATTTTATTAAGATATTTCTATTCAATTGCGTGTAGTGTTAAGTTATTTGGAGAAGTGTGGGGAGTGTTTAGCAAAATAAAAGCATGTATAACTTATTTTGATTTTTATTTAACAAACCTAAAAACTAATAATCTACATTACACACATTAGTGCATACATTTTATGCCCATTCTAAATACTTCCTTAAACAAAGCACATTTTTAAGCGCACAATGCTTCAGATGTTTATTACAATTAAAATTAGATCTTCCTTCACAGTATGTTTTATGCAAAACAGAGAAATTAGGACATTGTTCTTTACCAAGGTCTAATACTTTACAATTCATACAAAGATCCTTTACCCAATTCACCTTCTCCAAACCATATACAATGATTTCCTTATTTTCTAGATATGGAACGATTATACGTCGAAATTCTCTGTAGTCAATATAACCTTCATTCCAATAAATTCCCCTATTTCTTTCCAACCATTTAACCTGCTTCTTTTCATCACTTGTTAAGTATTTAAACAAGTATGGTGGTTTTATTAAAAATGTTTGAGTATAATCACGACTAGCAAAAGCTAATTCTTTTATTATAAAATTATTGTACAGGTCTTTAAACCCTTGAACATCTAATATGATAGTATTCGGATTCATGATATTTTTCTCACAGTATTACTTAGAGGCTTATACTCAATTATGCAGTCGTTCAATAAAAGACAATATGCAGAAGTTTGATCTGGTATGTCCGAATCACTCTCTATTTCCACTCGTACATCCACAATAGGACCTGTCTTTACATTATCGGCTTGTCTAGAGCAATCTATGATAAAGAGCGGCGCCAAATCTTTAAATTGTTTTTCACTTAATAAGGGTTCCGGGCGACGTCCGTAATAAGACTGTTGAAATCGAATGTATTGCTCGTATAATAAAGCGATTCTGTTATTCGCGAAACTGATATTTAGGTTTTCATAGGGGAAGTAAGTTGAATTTAGGTATACTCTAACGTCACGAACATGGCAGTGATCGAACTGAGACATATCAGAACTTGAATTGTTTTTTCTATTTGTTTGTAGGCCCATAATTATGTATCTAGGTTTCTCTATTTGCGAGGAAGTTTTGATGGACCAGGTATGTTTTGTAGTTTTAGGTAAAGCTGGATATTCGTAGAGATCCCAATTTCTGAATATCATCTGGAGTGGACGATCTTTTTCTAACAGTTTGAGTAAACTTATTTTCTCTTTGTCGGACACTTTAACATGCGGTACACGCCAGATGATTTTATTTATTTGAACGTCTTCTACAAATTCACCGGTGTTAAGTTTGACCGCATTCAGGTTAGTATTACTTCGTAGCAATATCAGTTCATGCCTACAATTTATCACGACTTTCTTGAAATCTTCAGCGAAACCGATGATGTTACTGAGTGGTATAGACGCGGAAAAACTACCCCCATTTATATTTTTTATGCCTTCGATATTCCAGCCCCATGCATTAGATATCTTTGACTCACTTTCACTCATTGATATTAACGATTTCATGGTGCTAGTTATGCCAGCATTTTTTATTCTATCAATTTCCACTCCATTTAGCTCGTATCTTATATCTTGGAACAGGTAAAGTAGAGCATTATTCGTAAAATTAACACTAGTGGCTTTCTCTTTCATATCCTTTTTGCTTACGATAACAGTCCCTTCCAAATACAAGGTACTAGCTGACGGAAGTATATACAAGTCTTGCTGGTTAATGGGTATACGAATTTCATCGTTCCTATTGAAACTAGTTACGTAGGGCTTGTAAGAGTGAAATTCGATTCCTTCAACCGTGTTGTCGTAAGTCGGAGCGGATAAAACGTCTAAGATATTCATTTTAGTAAACCGATCGCTTTGAGAAATGCCTTGTTGTCTTTAGTTAATTTTATTTTCTTCTTAGGGCGAGCTCTTATATGGTTGGAAGCTTGAGTGGAACTGATATTTTTGATTTGCTGATGCACATATTTATTGTAGTCGATCATTTTTTTCTTCTGAGATGCAAATACAGCTGCAATTCTTCACCGCGCAAGTTTATTAAGCGGTTATTTATATCTAACAGCCTGATATGTATGCAGCTAATGTTGTTTTGGTTGATTGGAAAGTATATCGCGTTTTTCGGAATTTCTATAATCCTATATCCGGGAGGAACGTTGAGTGCAAATTCGTGGATAATGTGACTCGGTTCTCCGTTTGTGTACGAGCCGCTTACAATATCACATTCGATCCTGATCACAGTTGTAGGTAAAATGTTGACCGGCAACTGTGACTCATGCCATTTATTTGCTTTCAAGATTTGTTTATTAAACCCTAATAAATTCCTGAAAGTACCTTCTTTATTAAAATTTATGTCCTTTGTACAATATACAGCAGCTTTTAAAGTATTGTTATTGCACTGTAGTTTGATTGAGGCATCTTTCATTTCAGATTTTAAATAATCATTAATATCTTGCAATTCATAGGTGCCCTCCGGTATTTCAATAACTTCGTTAGAACCATAATAGAATTTATTATTCGTTTTGTCAATGTTTGGAATCGAATTAAATGTTGCGAAATGCAATAAGGCACACTCATACTGTTCATATAGTTGCAACGTGTTGGGATAGTAAGTAGATAAAGTTGACGAGTTTCCAGTTATCGATAATGTGAGTGACATCTTGCAAATGATTGAAATAAAAGAAAATCATAGATTTTATATGTTTTTATTCCAAAAAGTCCACAGATATTCTAAACATAAGTGTCCACAATTTACAGTGTTGAATTTCTGATATCTTGTATAGTTATAAAAAACATTACAATTCTTAAAATATCGTATTAATTCCATTGGAGGCTTCAAATTTCCAAAGCTATCAAAATATTCACAATAATTGCCTACTTTTACATAAGCTACCCAATGCGTCCCTTCGTTCTTATAATCGTCCAAGTTAACGATACCACATTCAATCGGATTTGGCGTTCTTGGTAATTGATCCCTCATGTACACTCCCCGAAAGTGAGGGATGTCGCGTGCATACCTTTGGATGTCTACATTAGTTAGAGGACGATTAGGTAGCTTATTTTTCAGTTTTTTGAAGATTTCACGAATAAACCTTTTCCATTTTTATGGGGCTTAATGTATAAACCCTGCCCTAACTTTAAAGACTCCATAGCCCTATTATGTCGTTGTGTTTCTAGTAAATTTTGCTGACCAGCTTTGTAATCGTTAACAGTTTTTGCAATACCAGCCGCACCACCAGCTAAAGTTCCTAATGCTGATAAGCCTGCAAAAATCGGGATTAAGGGTAGAATACCTCCAGTCTTTGGTAAGGGTATCACTCGTGGTACTCGAATTTTCTGAATGTTAGGAAATATTTTTACTGCTGCTGAGTAAGCAGCGTTAATTAAAGTTTTACTGTCCTTTGGTTTCAGTTTCTTTACCTTCGCTCTTATTTTTGATACGAAACTTTTAAACGTTTTAACGCCGGCACCAGATTTCAGTTTGGCTTTCATAACTTTGCTCACTAACCACGAACTAAGTTTTTCACCTTTCCCTGCATCGTTCGATTTAAGTCTTTGTTTAGCCATATTAAGTAGTTGTAAATCAGCTTTGTGACGATTGGGTAAGTCTGTATGGTTTGCATATGCAATGTCGTGATGCATGCAAGCTTCGTCTAGCTTATTTACACCTCGGTCACCTCGTAGTAAACGTTTCTGGAGTTTTGTTCCCGGGCCGCAATAATTGTAGCCAGGTAAATGAAGTTCGAACGGCAGATTATTAATTAGGGTATTAACAAGTTCACCTCCTTGCATTGTCTAAAGTGTAATGAAAGAAATAATGCAAAATTAACTGTTATATAATTGTTTTATTCCACTATTGCAGTTTTGTTGATCCAACTGTTTTCTTCGTTGTTTAGACCCAACCATTTCACAAACATTTTTGTTCCTTTCCTTTTTAAAACCTTTTCTACCAAATAAATACCCGGATAGTAAGATTTTTGAAGTTCTTGCTCGTAAAAAGTTCCCAATATGGCTTGCTTTCGCTGATCTTGTATATGATATGTTACTGGTATGGTATGATTTTTTTTTTTTATAGTAAATATTTCAGTTGACCAATTAGGTGTGTAACCTTTCTCAAAATTGTGTTTGTATTTACTGATACGAACAAAGTCACCTACTTTGAACTTAGGTTTTCTACGAATGGTTACATGATTTAAGGTTTTTTTAATATTTTCTTTTATAACTGACTCACTAGATTTATTAACTTCAATTGGCTTAAATTTAATAGTACGATGTTTTGTGTTGTTATAAGTCTTTAACGTAACTTCTAATGGTATACCTAACCATTTATAGTTCCCATTCAAACTAAAATATTTATATAATTTATTTTTAAGTGTTTTAATCAGTCGCTCCACGATCGAAGCTTTTTTGCTAGAAAACGTTGAGTAATGGTTAATATTATACGTCTTCATAAGCGTTTGAAATGAGTTGTTATAAAATTCTGTTCCCTTATCAGTTTGTAAATTAACAGGTTTGCGATTGCTGTTAATCAGTATTCGTTTAAATGCATGAGTAACATCGAGTTTATTTTTTGATTTTAATGACTCTGCCCAAGCGTACTTTGAGAAGCAGTCAATCACCACTAGAATGTAATTATGACCTTTATTATATTTTCTCAGGTTTTGCATGTCCAATAGATCAGCTTGCCACAAGTCATCGACCCCTTTTAGAATGACGGAACGTCGAAGGAAATTTCTTCTTGCTGCTTTGTGTAGTTCATTAACAATTTGCTGTTTTGCCATTATGGAGATTTATTTTGAAGTAATTTATCTACCTCTGCTTTAGTATAAAACTTATCTTGCAAATGAGTTAAAACCTCAGGTATCTTTGCTTTTAAAGTAGCCTGTACTGTACCCTTTGTGTCTTTTATGATTTGAGAACGGATTGATCCAATCATATTATTAAATTCTTTTAACATATTAGCATTCAAACGATCTACATAATCCTTGTCCACAGTCAAATTATTTAATTCTTTTAATGTGTTAGCATTCAATCGATCTACATAATCCTTGTTCACAGCATCGTCTGCTTCTACTGGAGATCTAATTCCTCTCAGTCTTGAAGTTTTTAAATCAAAATCTCCGTTTTCTAATTTTAACAGAGCATTCTCATTAAACTCAAATAACTCAGCAAAACGCATTCTTTTGTGAATGTAGTGTCCGAATTTGTCTACGTTCATGTTTAAGGTGTATTGTATCGAGAGGCTAATAATAAAATAAACACATTTTAAAATATTTATTAATTTATAACTTTACTTTCACGCAATTCTTCAATGATAGATATAATTTCATTATCTAATCCTGTGTTACCAGCATCTCGAGATGCAATCAATAATTTTAATCTATCCACCAGTTCATTGGGATCGTCCCAATATACAAAATCTACGTTTTTCTTCCACGTTTTTGTTAAAGGTAGTAGTCCTTTTCCCTTCGATTGGTGTTCCTGAATTGTACTTCGTAGTTGGAACAGAGGCTTTATAATTTGCAAATATTTTTGTCCTTTATTACTTTTTATTGGTTTACTGGGTTCATAGTCTCGTCGATGTGCATTTGTATCAAGTAACATCGACTTATAATGTTTCATATCACTCTCTGTAGCCATGCTTAAATCTACGTTCTTTTTCAGCAGCAATTGTTTTAAACCAGGCGTATTTCGGTATTTGCGTCCAGCCACGATGATATACTCGTCGCTGATCGTTATACGCGCAGAACCTAACATCAATTTACCGCTCTCTACTCGGACACCAAACGGAATATCTTTCAGTGCTTCTGAGGACACTGACCAGGATGACATATCACATCTCTGGTTGTTTTCAGTTAATGATTTATACGAAGAATCACTTTCGATATCAGATTCATATTCGTCTTCATTGTCGTTGTTATCATTGCTTTCTGAACTAATAGGGTCTTCTTTTTGCAGAGTTTTATCGATAAACGGAACATCGGTTTCTTCATTTTCTATATTATGCAGGAGAGAAGCCTTCTTACTGACATTAGCAATTTGGTTGAGTGGTTCTGTTACCGGCTTGAACACTGATTCCAGCACTTGCTGATTGTTATTCTCAACATCTCTCATCTTTCGCACTTTCTTTTTAACAGCCTCTGCAGCTTCAACTATTTGTCTTTTCAGTGATTTCTCCATAATAATAAAAAAAAAGTTCGTGACTGATTAAGCGCTGCCTGAAGAATAATATTATCGCGAGGGTACCGGTCTTAAATATTAGTATTTTTAATCAAAGACAACAAAAGTGTCAAATTTATTTCTGTAACATCCTTTATTTTTGGAGCAATCCTTATTAATTACTACATAATTGAAAGGCTCACTCCATATTTTCGAACACATTTCACGAAATTCAATCCATGACATATCAGTGTTGACATGTTCTTCATAAATATGCCGTAAATTTATTTCATCTTGTTTAAAAAGTATGATTAAGTTCGCATTGTCTCTTACTAACTGCTTAGGGATTTTACTATACGTTTGGTTTAGATAGAAACAATCAATGCACTTGTGTCTTCCCATCGCAAAATAATCACGCATGTTACTCTGATTTTCACAAGCAACATCATCGAAAATAATCACGGAGTTGGGTTTTGCGTCCTGAACGCTTAGTACTTCCTAATTTCCCTGATATTTCTGGAGGGAAACACCAGGCACCCGTTGCAAAACACTTTCTAAAAAAATGTACTTAGGTTGGTGCAGAGTTTTTGAATAAACATAAACATTTTCAAATCTTAATCCGTTTTCGTGTATTAGAAGACCAATTAATAAATTCGTTTTTCCACAATTGGACGGACCGCAAATAATACACCGTACTGAGTTAGGCAATAATTCTCCGTGACGAAAACTTGTCTTGCAAATATCATCGCAGACTGTATTAACATGCAGCGATTGCGGTTGTTTTACAAATTTCATGATTACTGTCGGAAATGAACCAATTGAAAATGAGTGAATGTATTTAGAACGTTATCATTTATAAACTTACCACAACCTCTTTTGCGTTACTGGTCAGTGATCGAGTCGATTGTTCATTATTGAGCATTCTGTACCACCTTTCAGAGCGATAGCGAGCTCGCATGATCATTGGTCGTGTACAGTATACACTACAGTCGAGTTGATAGTTGATTGTTCATACTGACCCGCCATAATATGGAAGTTACTAGTCGTTGGTTGAGTAAATCGTTCCTAATCAAGTACACGGTGCAACAAACTGTCTCGTTCGAGTTTATTGGTCGAGTGGAGAGTCGAGTCGAGTGTCGATTATTGGGCATTCTATACCACTGTCGGCAGCGAGGCGCACTCGCCGAGCTACTTGCCGATAGTGGTATAGAATGCCCAATAATACACTACTATTATTTTATTGTGATTTTGAAATCATTCCTGTTTCAGATTTTTATTCGTTCGAGCAAAGTACCAATGCAAAATAGTTATTTTCAACAAATTTGCTCAAAAAATGCATTAACGAAGCCTGTATACATTGTTCGAAAGTTCAAAATTACGCACCATACAACTGAATGTGCGGTAAAATAGGGACCTGTTTTACCGCATACTTTGTTGTATAGCGCCGTGCGTATCTTTATTTCCTTATAAAATATATAAGAATTACACCAAGGAGTTTCTCATTACGAGAATAAATAAGCTGAATGATCGAACCTCCTTGGAAGCGCTTTTGCTCTATACGTTTGTCTCACTTTTAATACACCGAACGCGGCAAGTGTACCTAACCTTGATCGATTGTGCTATAAAATGAGAACTGACTTAAGTTAATCATGCAATTAAAGACTTGTGCTTTTAACAGTTCCAGATAAAGCTACCAGCTGTTGCCGTTTACGGGACATGCGCACACCATCTACGGAATCATCAGATCAGCCGCGCAACGTACCTACGTGTCACAGCGTGGGGTCCAGCCACTTACCGCGTAAGAATACCGATATAACTTCCGATAAAGATAAAGACGCGACGGAAATTCAATGTAAACCAAATGCAAAGCAAACCCCGCGATTTCACGTGAGCCGATTATAATTTAGAACAATATCTATTTATTTACTTACATTTTGACGGCACGGTTGGCGCAGTGGTTATACGATTGACTGCTGCGCTGCGTGTCGCGGGTTCGATTCCCGCACAGAACAAATATTTGTATGACCTACAAGTAGTTGTTCCGGGTCTGGCTGATTGTTTATGTAAGTTTTAATGTTTGTAAACGCTGCCACGATACAGGAGAAATTCCTAGTGTGGGACAACGTTAAAAAAGAAAATACAGAGTATTGTACACCACAAAAATATAAAACAAAAAATAAATCAAGCAACAAAATATACAAAGGGCCGCCTTATCGCTTTCTGCGATCTCTTCCAGGCAACCTTGGAATAGACAGAGATGTGCCTGGACATAAAATGGGGTTGTCGTTGGTGCAAATAATAAGTGTTTAGATACAACATTCTATAAAACATACACAGATATACAGGATACACCGGGTGACATGTAATTTGATTTACCTACGTCATAATGTAACTAGTGGTGTTGCCAATGACATTAAATTATTTACTTAATAATAGACGGGACATAGCGAACAAAATCATAATCCGATACATTTATCCTAGTGGGCAAAAATCGCTCAGTCTAGTGTGCCTGCATGTCAAGTCGCATTGGTGTCCACCAATAGAAAATTATTTTCGAAGTATATGCCTAACTAGGCAATGTACACGCTGGATTTTTGAGATGGGGCAGTAAGGGCAGCTACCCTAACCGTTGTTCAAAATCTGTGAATGCCGATGAAAATGTCTCAAAAAGATAAGGACAGTCTCCTAAGACCGTTTTCATGTAGCGACAACGGTCAAGGCATCTGTCCTTACTGCCCCATCTCAATAATCCACCCTGTATATTTAGTATTTATGTAGCTATTATTTAGCATAAATGTATACAGATGGGGCAGTGAATGCCTTTACCGTTGTAGGTAGTCAAATATGAACGCGCAAAACTTGTTATAATATATATTTATTTAAAATAAAATAAATATATTTTTTAACGTGTGCTCAACAACATGAGTTTTATAATATAATGGAACCCTTAAATCTAGATTACATTGACTTATATACTACTGGAAAGTTTACATGTGGGTGTCTGTTGCTGGACCTCACAGATGGTCAGCAACAGGCTGTCAATCTTATGTCTAATGGTTTTGGTCAACATTAGTTTTATTGTAATTGATAATTTATCACATGATTTTAACGGCTACCTGGTACAGATGAAGCTGTCTCAACAGGTTAAGGGCAGTCTCCTAAAACCGTTTTCCTGTAGCTACAACGGTTAAGGTACTCATCCGTACTGCCCCGTCTTAAAAATCCACCCTCCTGTCTATGCAGTGAAAATAATTAACGACTATAGATAATTACAGACTTACAGTTACGAGAACAATAAGTAGGTAATGTTCTTTTACGAGTCTTTTAAACTCAGGTAGATAACGATTGCGCGCGCTTTATTCGAACTCGCAATGCATTCCACAAACGAGCAGCCTGGACAGTAAAGGATTCGTCGAGGGAAGTTGTGAAATGCATATGCATTTCGATCTTCAAGTTATCTCGATGACCTTGTAAATTTCGTGTGAAATTGAAACGTTTCTTGAGATAGAGTGAAACCCCAAAGACCACACTATACAAAACCGAAAGAATATAAGCATTCCGCCGAAGGCGAATTGGTAACCACTTGAGCTTCACTCGAAATTCGGAATCATGGTCATATTTGCGCAAACCGAAAACTATCCTTATATTATAAACATTTTGAAGCCGCTCAAGTTTATCGAATTGGTCTCGGGTAACATATGGCAAGAATATTAAAGAATATTTATATTATTACGTAAATAACCATACTAATTTGACTATTTCAAATCAGTATCAACAAAATAGTCAAAAAGAGGTTACCCCCGCTATTTTCCTGAAACTACGCGACGTAATTTCGGCCTGTTGTATTGTAGGTAATTTATAAAGCGTCGCTGAATTTCTGTCCGTAATTTTCGGCACGTATGTTTCTAGAGTTGCTACCGTGCTACGTTAAAGTAAACATATTATTCTTAGATTTTATAATTATGTTGTGATACTTCAGAGTTAGCATTTATTTTCTTCGTAGAAATAATTATTCAAAGATGAAATTTAAACTAAAATTACAATTATTGATGTTATTTAAAACCAGTGTTTTTATACAAAAACATCCAACTGTTTCCGTGTTCCGGACATGTGTACGCCATCTCCACTATGATTAGTACAGCCGTGTGCCAGTTCCAGTGTCCCACGGTCCAATCTTTCCACAACTAAAGTAAACATAGTTTCGGCATTTAAATAATGGATTTCAATACTGTCCATGAGATTGATTATTTATTTTCACAATTAGGGCCGCTTTTTCAAATATTAGCAATAAATATAGCGGTTTGACAAAATTTCTATACAGAAGCTGTCAAACCGCCATTATATACGTCAGATAAAATTTAATATGAAGATGAAAATTCGGCCCTCAAATGATAATTATCATACCCTGTGTTTTTAACTGTTATAGATGGAGCGTCTAGCTGTTGCCGTTTACCGGACATGCGTACGCCATCTACAATATCATTAGTAATCCCGTGTGACATAGATACGCAACCCAGCGTGGAGTCCAGTCACTTCCCACGTAAGTTTTTTTTTTTTTCATGTCAGTACAAGCTGTAAACTTGCCTTTGAAACTCATTTTACATGGTGTTAAAATCATACCTGGATGGACAAAAATTTCATGTTTAATTTGCTGATGAAGTCTCAGGAAGGAAGAACAGGAAGTAAATCGCTTCTGTGAAAGATACAAAGAGCAATTAAAGAGTCGTAGCAAGTCTCTAGCTGGGGAGTTAATGGCGACATCAAACGCCCCAAGGGATGGCTTAAAGAGTCGTAGCAAATCTCTAGCTGAGGAGTTAATGGCGACATCAAACGCCTCAAGCGATGGCTTAAAGAGTCGTAGCAAGTCTCTAGCTGGGGAGTTAATGGCGACATCAAACGCCCCAAGCGATGGCTTAAAGAGTCGTAGCAAGTCTCTAGCTGAGGAGTTAATGGCGACATCAAACGCCTCAAGCGATGGCATATACTGAAACTCTGACAGAGATTCTGAACCGGGGATACATGTGGGATGATTCATAATGGAGAAACACCTAATGATGTGTGCAAGACTTTCCATCTGATTATAAATGTAATAACCGATCGCAGTTTAAAAACAGAAAACAATATTGTACCTACACTCTCATTTCTCCGTGATTTCTGGGTGATCGGTTATTTTGTTTTTTTTTTTTGTATGGCCGCCGATTTGTTTGGTTTTCGCCACTTTGTATTTTTTTTACTATTATGTTTATTAGTTACTTCAGGCCAAAATTATACGTCGCGTAATTTTCGGCAGGTCGTGTATCGCTACGATAAAGTAAACATTGTATAATATCCTTAGTGATTATATTTTGTTGTGCATGAGATTTATTATTTATTTTAATAACTGAACGATAAAAAAAAAGGAAAGATAAATTCCAATGTTAATAAAACTACACAATGACATGATGTTATTCATAACCCATGTTTTTAAATGTTTTAGATAAAACATCCGGCTGTTGCCATTTTCCGGATATGCGTACTCCATCTACAATATCATCAGTACTGCAGTGCAAAGTATCTGGTCCTTACGGTATCGACTGGTCCTGTCTCTTCCCAAGTAAAGTAACCATAGTCTTATTTAGCGTTTAAATGCATTTACGCACTTATGTTAGGGTCAGCTTCCAGTCTAACCGGATGAAGCTGAAATATAGTATTTTAGATAGAGTGACTGCTTATCTGAACTCCGCAACCCAGTAACTTGGTAACACGATACCTTTACGTAAGACTGGTTGTCAGACTTTTGAACTTCTGATTACCCGTAACGACTGTCAATTATCTACGAATGATAACCGCGGCCGTCGGCTTAATGTCGTTTCCGAGGAACGGAGGGGTCGTGGTAAGAAATGGATGGTCACCAGTCTGCGGTCCGACCGCGGAAGTATAGCTTAACATCGATCTACCCGAGCGGCTGTTACTTAAAAAGTAAACTAAAGTTATAATACAACTGTGGTCAAAGGTTCCATAGGTTATCTTCGGGAAAGCCGTTGGTCAAGTTAAATGGACTAATCCATTATCGGAGTGACACAATGAGAGCGTTAAAATATTACGATTTCGAGGGGAATGTACATAAATGGATGGTCAGCCGATTGTCACCTTTTTTTGTCCTCTTTTCCAAAGATTATTATGATGAAGATGGAAGATAGAACCTTTGACAGTGGTCGTTAATGTTATGAAATGTGAACTAAGTTACCTATATCTGCACAAGGATCTTTTGGCGCGTGGCTAAAATCGGAACTAACGGCACCATTTTGTGTTGACGTGAAAACGTCTTTTCGCTGTACCTACTGGTGGTTAGTCGAATATTTCTGCCCGACAAAAACAAGTTAATTTTCAACCGCTAATAACTACGAGATTATAATAATGCTAGAGTAATGGTTGAAAATTTAAAAGATAACTTAACATCATGCCTGTAATCCCCGAAGGGTTAGGCAGAGGTGTACCTAATAGTACACCCACATTTCGCCAGTTATGTTTAAGTAAGTAAAAAGATAAGTCATACTATTATAAATAAAACAGATCTTTATCACTTTGTCATAATTGATTAATTTTTTTTTTTGTATGTTTGTTACGCGATTACTCCGTTAATTGTGGACCGATTTTGAAAATTCTTTTTTTGTTTGAAAGGGTATACTCCCGAAGTGTCAGATTCAAATCAGAATCAGATGAGGGGATCCCATGGAAATCGAGGGAAACCTTCAAACTTTATAGGCAAACCTATAGCGATTTTGGTATTTTTTATAGTAACTCGTGCATTTGGTCTCGGAAAGCACCATTTGGTGAAGTGGAACTGATGATGGAGAACACTTATGGCCACCGGAACAATATAATAATGAGTACCCCTATTTAACGGGTTGCGATTAAGCAATTTATGCTGGTCACTATGCATATGGTGAGTGGCAGTCCTCCTGGTTCTTACCAGGAGAACTCTTCAACAATCAACGTCCCAGCATCGGGAAAAGAAATATTTTGTAAAAGGTGATGAGCAGTTAACATTAGGCTATTGTAACTTAGATAAATTCAAAACTGACCCACTAAAAAGTGTAAAATAAAAAAAATTTTACAAAAAAATAAGAACCGACTACCAAAAATAACAATACAAAGTGAAAAATAACTTTAATTTTGGAAGTCGGTGGCAAAAAACTCAAATACAGATCCAAAGACACTGACTTCCGAAATTAAAGTTATTTTTCACTTTGTATTGTTATTTTTGGTAGTCGGTTCTTATTTTTTTGTAAAAAGTTTTTTCTTTTAACCTTATCATATGACACACCTTGTACATTTATTAGCTGATATGGTTTTAATCCTGTCAGTTAAAGCATTAAATATGCGACCACGCATTGCATAGCTATTCTTACTTTACAATTCTGTCCTAGGAATTATTGACAAAACTATATTTCCGTGCCTAGTGCTTCTCAAACATTTCATGAGCTTTAAATAAAACACTCCGGGTGTATTTTAACAAATTTTGTGCATTCTTGAACTTTTTGAAAAAGGGTTTGCATGATTCCCGTACTCGTATTCCCGTATAAGGCGTGGATGCATTTTTTTTGTGTGATGAATACTCTCACTTTCTGTGGAGTAGGTAACCCCAGGTAATAAGACCATATCTCAACATAGAATAGGTACGCATAGTAAACAGATAATACGGTTTTTAACACTGGTGTCTTGAGGGTTTGTATAGATAGAACGTACACGAATTTATTTATTTATTGCATACTTTATTAACGCGTGCTGCTGATTATAAAAGCAATTGCACATATTATCGTTGCTGTCATTTCAAAAAGTAGTACTTATGTAAATAATATATATTTTTTTAATTACAAAAGGACGTATTGTTACAAATATCTTTGTTCTAGCTTCATTTTGTTTACAGGTTTACATATTACATTTGGATTTAAACAATAAAAATATACCTTTTCACATAATTATATATTTTTCAAACTATGTATGTAGTTTTTTGTGTTTCCTGAAACAGTCTGTTTTACATACGATTTTTTGGAATGACAGCGACAATATGATTACGAAAAGCGCCTCGCTGCCAATTTCATTAGGGCCAAAAGATCCTTGTAGCATTGTAAGCTATAATGTTGTGTACCTGTAGGTATAATGTTGTGTACCTATAGTTATAATTTTGTGTACCTGTAGGTATAATGTTGTGTACCTGTAGGTATAATCTTGTGTACCTGTAGGTATAATGTTGTGTACCTATAGTTATAATTTTGTGTACCTGTAGGTATAATGTTGTGTACCTGTAGGTATAATCTTGTGTACCTGTAGGTATAATCTTGTGTACCTGTAGGTATAATGTTGTGTACCTGTAGGTATAATGTTGTGTACCTGTAGGTATAATATTGTGTACCTGTAGGTATAATAGTGTGTACCTTTAGGTATAATGTTGTGTACCTGTAGGTATAATGTTGTGTAGGTACCTGTAGGTATAATATTGTGTACAAAATTATAGGTATAATGCTGTGTACCTGTATATAATGTTGTGTACATATAGGTATAATGTTGTGTAACTAAAGGTATAATGTTATGTACCCGTAGGTATAATATTGTGTACATAATTATAGGTATAATGCTGTGTACCTGTATATAATGTTGTGTACATATAGGTATAATGTTGTGTAACTAAAGGTATAATGTTATGTACCTGTAGGTATAATATTGTGTACATAATTATAGGTATAATGCTGTGTACCTGTATATAATGTTGTGTACATATAGGTATAATGTTGTGTAACTAAAGGTATAATGTTATGTACCCGTAGGTATAATATTGTGTATATAATTATAGGTATAATGCTGTGTACCTGTATATAATGTTGTGTACATATGGGTATAATGTTGTGTAACTAAAGGTATAATGTTATGTACCTGTAGGTATAATATTGTGTACATAATTATAGGTATAATGCTGTGTACCTGTATATAATGTTGTGTACATATAGGTATAATGTTGTGTAACTAAAGGTATAATGTTATGTACCTGTAGGTATAATATTGTGTACATAATTATAGGTATAATGCTGTGTACCTGTATATAATGTTGTGTACATATAGGTATAATGTTGTGTAACTAAAGGTATAATGTTATGTACCTGTAGATATACCTAGTGTTGTGTACTTATAGATATAACTTTATTCATAACGTGTGCTTTTAATTTTTTTAGGTGAAACTTACAGCTGTTGCCATTTACCGGCCTTGCGAACGCGATCTACTGAATCGACTGAAGATCTGTGCGATATACTTACGAGTTCTGATAGTCACGCGCCATTGCATGTTTCTCGGCAACATTCAGGTCGTCTTCGACACAATATGCATAAGTATCCTGAGCCTGCCGGTCCCTCGATACATGATCGTCAGATTAGCCGATATAAAGAGACACACAGGCCTTGTTGTGATTGTAATCCATCTAAAGCACGTGAGCAACCCCTAAAGTCAATGCGTAACGAAGATCGCACTTCACCCGCTGCTGCAGGCAAGTCATTATTATTTTGAACCTCTCATAGCGGCACGATATTTAAGCCCGTTTTTACATACTTAATACGTCAAGTTAAGCGGACGCCTAGCTAGGTACAACGCTACAATGTTCTTTTGGCGCGTAGCGCAGCGATCGATTATTCGATCCACCCCAACTCCTCAAGGAAGACCAGCAACGCCTTGGTGTTACTGACAATCTCATGGAGGGTACCTGGGTTACCGAAGTACTTTGTCCTGTATTAGGCGACCACCGGCCAGTTTAGTAGCATATGAGCTGATGCTGTCTCTTTGTCCTCCATGCAGGCCTACGCAGCGGACTGTCTGTCATTGGGTACCTAAAGATAGATCAATTCTTGGCAAAAAACTGAAATACACATCGAATGTCGCCGACTTAAGTCATTTTTCACTTTGTAGTGTTTTTTTTGGAAGGCAGTTTTTTATTGTACTTATAAATATTTTTATTTTGCACTTTTTAGTTTTCAATTTGTAATAGACCGAGCGAGCGAAGCGTCTCGGTCAATTTCTTGCTCCTCCTCTTCAGGTCGTAATTTACAACCAATCTAGACGAACTTGGTATACAGGTTTTACATCAAAGATCCCAAAAAAATAAGAAAGACGACAAAAAAAATCTGTACTTACCCCAAAAAGGGGCAAAAGGATATGTTCGCCATATGAGATCCGATTTCGGTGATTCTTTTTTTCAATTGAAAAATAGTAACTTTTTTGGTGTAGATCTGATATTGAATTTGGTGAAGATCTGATAAGGATCTTCGGCGTGATGAGCAGAATAGCTCCTCAAAATGCAGTAAATTACTCACTTTTAGATTTCTACCTGTGGAATCGGCCCTTTAGGGATTAATGGAGCACCTGGGACCGACCACCTTCTCATCACAAAACTACGCTGTAGCGCCAATTAAATTAGTTATTTTTTTCTAATAGCT
The DNA here is from genome assembly GCA_963921375.1 of Tiliacea citrago. Taxonomy (NCBI): domain Eukaryota; kingdom Metazoa; phylum Arthropoda; class Insecta; order Lepidoptera; family Noctuidae; genus Tiliacea; species Tiliacea citrago. The sequence continues at coordinate 29,237,613 of OY992780.1, forward strand.
GGCCCATAATTTTTAATATATTAATTTTTCTTTACTGTGTTTTAAAAACAAAAAACATGGTTTTAATAGTTGCATAAAAGTTTGTGCTCGCTAGGTCTACTGTTCACAGAACTACTATTTTATCTGAGTTACAATAGCCTTAATGTCAACTGGTCATCAACTTTTACAATATATTGCTTTTCCCGATGCAGGGACGTGAGGCGTTCTCCTGGTAAGGAGTCAGGAATACTGAAGCTGATGGTGAAGTCACCATCAGCCTCAGTATTCTACTAATTGCTTACCAACCAAATTAACATAGGTACCTAATCAAATTTAATTCAGACGGCATGGTTGGCGCAGTGGTTAAGCGATTGACTGCTGCGCTGCGTGTCGCGGGTGTGATTCCCGTACGGAACAAATATTTGTATGACCTACAAGTAGTTGTTCCGGGTCTGGCTGTTTGTGTATGTGAGTTTAAATGTTTGTAAACGCACCCACGATACAGAAGAAATTCCTAGTGTTTTTTATTTCATATAGGTAATATAAACCTACATGGGCACTTATGAAACGTCAGAAGCAAGCGGAAGGTGCAATCGGATCGCAACCCGTGAAATACTTATTATTAAGTAGTTCCAGTGGCCATAATTAGTTCCACTTCACCAAACGGTGCTTTCCGAGAGCAAATACACGAGTTAGGTACCTAATATAAAAAAATACCCAAATCGCTATAGCTGTGCCTATAATATTTGAGGATTTCCCTTGATTTCCACGGGATCCCCTCATCAAATGCTGACTTGGTGACAATGTGACCACTTTGACAGCATTCAATTTCAAACAAAAAGAGAATTTTCAAAATTGGTCCACGATTGATGGAGAAATCGATATATAAAAAAGACATAAAAAAAGAAGTCGGTTAAAAATTGTTATGATGCCGTCTGACTGCATTAAAGTAGGTATCAGATTGGTTACACGTACCTACCTAGTACAATGGCGAGATAGTGCCAAGACATTGGCCGAGTTTTCAGTAGATAGATGAGTTTGTTTCGCCATTTCTTCTCAGGGGTAGTCAGACAGGAAATGTCGACTGCATCTAGCTTATATTTTATTTTTTAATATTACGTGTAAAAGTGATTCCGACATCCTATTTACAAAATAAATAATTTCATTTCATTTCAAAGAATTCTGAATCTTCATGTGCAGGTTGTCTGGTAGACGGCTCCGGAACGGGGCGGTTGAGAAGTATTTGGATAAGCTTTGGAAAATGTTACACATTCACCTTTGGATAACAGACACCGGCTAGCCTGTAGCCTGAATGTATGGACAGCGCGCGTGGCATGACCAATTCTATGTCTATTCTACCAAGAATAGGAAAAAAATACTTCTATCCAACTCGACATCTCTTCTGCCCGAGCACTTTCGTTTCTATGAAGACTAAGACATTTATTCTTTACTTAGCAACGGGAAGGTAGCTAGTAGTAATGATGAGCTAAGAATTCACATAGGGGAACGTCATTACGTAACTCCATAGGGCTTTTGCTGAAAATCAGCGTTGTTGGCTATAGGTTTTGTCCGAAGTCACAGCAGCATTTTGCTGAGCAAAGACCCTGTTCTTGCACAAATGCGACGCATGGATATTGTAATTGTTCTTAATATAGTTTGTTTGTATAGAAAAGTAGTTATTTTTGCACTTGACAATCGGCATTTTGTTTTTGTTTTGATTGTTTGGTTTGTTTGTTGACTTGTTGTCTTCCACTGACCTACATATATTTCACAAAATGTTTAAGACACTCATAATACATGCACCTTTTTCTTACCTACTTTAGATTTCGTTTTGTTGGTTCATTTTGTGTACAAACCTACTTAAAAATAATATTTCATAATTTTGAGTTAATTTATTTTTGATGTCAATATATTTGTTTTTTTTTGTGACTATTTCTTTCTTACTATTTCTAAAAGTCGATCTGGCTATTTCAGATTACTCGAAGAAAGAAATCTCCATGCTTGAACATTTCAATCACACGGACCCAAGTCAACGTCGATCAATCCAGCAGTGTTACATACCAGAATCCTCCGCTACTGAAGAGGATTGCGTATGTACACGTATAGGGAGAGGCGCGGGCACTATAACAAACGAAATATCAAGCCAGCAGTCTAAAATGCCAAAAATCTCCGCTCGTGAAGAGGATTGCGTGAGTCAAGAGATAAAGGGCGCAGGCACCATAATAGATGAAATAACAAACCAGCAACCGTGCAATCAAGCAAGCCAGCAGCCGGGCTATGACGATAGTCAGCAGCCACGCTATCAGGCGAGCCAACAGCCGCACGATCAGGCAAGCCAGAGGCCGCGCCATCCAGCGAGCCAGCAGCCGCGCCATCAAGTAAGCCGGCAGTCTAACATGCCAAAAGATTCCGCTAGTGAACAGGATTGCATTTGTGAAGACATAGATGACACAGACACCATAACAGATGAAATAACAAAAGAGCAGCCACGAGTACGGTCAAACCAGCAGCCGCGCCATCAGTCAAGTTGGCAGTCTAACATGCCAAAAGATTCCGCTAGTGAACGAGATTGCATTTGTGAATACATAGATAACGCTGACACCATAACAGATGAAATAACTAGTCAGCAGACACGACTTTGGTCAAGCCAGCAGCCGCGTCTTCAGGCAAGCAGGAAATCTAAAACGCTTAAATTCTCCGCTGTTAAAGAGGATTTTAAAAGTAAAGACATAGAGGGGCCAGGCGTCGTAACAGTCGAAGAAGGAAGCCGAGACCAATGCTTTCAGGCAATCCGGAAGTCTAAAATGCTCAACGATTTTGCTGGTAAAAAGAGTTGTGAATGTCAACAAAAGCCAAATGACTTAGCTAGCTACGAGTTTTGCGTACATCAAGACAAAGAGGCAAGAAGCAGGTTATGCATGCCTCCAGAACAGATCCAGCACCAGCCGGCATTAACGGTGGAAGAGATATCAGCGGTACTGCAAGATCCAGTGAACACAAAAAAGAGCAAAATAACAAAAATAATTTCTAGTATCAGAAAATCAATCTCTCATAAAATTTATGAAACCCCTAAACACTTAGGTAGCTTTAAAACTAGCAAAAATGAGGCGGAGAAATACGTATGTATGTGTAAAGAGAAGAAACCAGTGACCCTTAAAGAATCAGAGGGCCATAAAAGTAGCAAACAAAAGTCAGCAGTACTTACCCCCAAACCAGTCACACAGAGCCCCAAAACTATTCAAATGAAAGAGGAAAAATTCCTATGCGATTGTAAGAAGGTAAAAATCTTATGCAAGTGTAATGGGGAAAAACTGTTTTGTGATTGTAAGGAGGAAAAAGTATTTTGCGGTTGTAAGGAGGAAAAATTATTATGCGATTGTAAGGAGGAAAAGGTCTTCTGTGAGTGTAAGGAGGACCAACCAAAAAGCCAGAAGGTCGAAAAAAAAGTGAATTCGAAATCTCATCTTACTATCGAAACGATGCCTGAACCTACTAAACCCTATCCTCAACAGATGCCTCCTGGTGCTGCGTTTGAATTAATCTATGATGGATATCCTTACGAACATAATTGTGGATGGATAGATATTGTGGAACTCATGAGATTAAGGTCAGAGTTGACAGAGTCAACGTCAGGATTCAAAGCATGTAAGAAGAGAAAACAACAACAAAGAACGAACGATGTAATTTTTGAGGAACCGGAAGCTGAAATTGAATTAGATTTTGAACATGCCATCAAATACTATGCGGGTAAGAACCTAGAACTATTTCGGGATTTACTGCCACCGCTCGAATCAGACCAAGAGAAATATCAAGGCAAAAAAGGTAAAAAACTGCTCAAAATGAAAAGGGCAAAAGCGAAAAAAGAGAAAGAAAAGGCACAGAAAAAAGCCAAAACACATGGAAAAGACAGTTCAAAGGGTTCAGATGAAGACGAAAAAATCCGATTACCAAAAGAATCATGTGAGTGTCCTTATGGAATCCCACCCCCGGATATATTTTACGAAAGTATTACACATTCACCGGAGGCTTCTGAAGAGCTAGCAAAGTGGTACCCTAAAGGAATAAAGCTTTGCCTTGGTGGCAGAGGTCTCGCACCGGTAAACCCTGCTGTAGTCAGCACGTCAGTGCGCGCCGGACACCAGTCGGACGCAACGGTGCGCAGCGCAGCTGCATAGTAAAACATCCCTAAATGCACCATTTCTTACGTTCATATTTCAGAGTTTATGTGAAGTAGCAATGTAAGGCTACCGTTTAGATGTATTTTTTATGAAAATCAAGTGTAGTAAATAAAGTATTATTTTGTTAACATTATTTGTAATAATAAATATTATTTAATTGACTTGAGTCGTTGTCTTATTTTTAGAGGCCATCACTCATTATAACGGCACCGCTACCGGGCAGTGCCCAGCCGGTCCTGTTTATAGAGATTTATAATGACACTGAACATCTTATGGACAAAGCTACAAGGATCTTTTAGCGCGTGGGTTAACGCCATCATCTTGTTAATACAATTTGTGACAATTTCACAAATTAGTGATTACCACCAGCCTACCCCTGCAGGCCCCTGACGTGGCCGTCAAGATGGAGGGACCAAGCCTTGGATTTCAAATCAGCCTACATTAAAGTTGAATACTATAACTGTTTGCTACCTATGCAATAATTTTAGCTACCTCAATGTATACGTACAAAATCCTTGGTCCCTCCATTTTGACGGAGGGACCAGATGGATACGCTGGACGAAGGAGTATTAAACAATACCTTAAAGGCTCGACCAGACTGGGGTGATAACGCCGGTGCGACGAGGGTACACGCCGCCTGTCGCGCCCGCGATATTGCGCCAGTCTGCACGAGCCTTAATTCTTCTTTAGAAATATGAGATTTGATTGTTCCTAACATAAATCGTTTCAGAAATATCGACCATAAACGTTGGTCCCTCCGTAATGACTATTCAACAATTTGGTCAGACATGTTAATGGATAGTTTGTATTTTTCGGAGTCATTAACCTAAAAAAGGACTAATTAGTTTTATACTTAATTGTATACCAGGTGTAAGTTATTGAAATAATAATAATATAGAAGAATAATAAGATAGAGAACGCTACTGCCCATTCTCTAGTAAAAAAAAATTAGTCCCTTAGGCGCCTTTTACGACAACCACGGGAAGGAATAGGATGGTACTATTCTTTACGTCCAGCACCACATGGCACAAAAAACAGTAATAATAATAAAGCCTCTTTATTCCTTAATTAAAAATAAACAAACTAAAAAAAGTAAGTAATAAATAAAATTAAAAAATTAATTAAGGACTTTGGGTAAATCCTTTCTTGCTTGCTTCTACGGGTGTTGTAGGCGTCTATTACTCTTGTCTTCTCGCGAATGGTGGTGTTTTTTAGTTTGTCTTTAAGTTTGATGTTCAATATACTTCTTTCCATAGCACGCTAATGTTTGTATTTTATTTACGTTTTTTTGTTGAAATTCCATGTTTGGCAGGCGTATGTAAGACATGGTAGTAGTATACAGGAGTCCATAACTTTCTTTTCAAATGTAGTGGTAGTTCTGCTTTTAGGACTTCTTTGTGGCTCCATAACTTATTCCATGTCATGGACACTCGCCTACTGATTTCGTCTTCGTTTCTCGAGGCTTTGAAGGATTTTTGTTTTCCTAGGTATGTATAGTCTTATACACATTCAAGAACTGATCCATTTACAGTTATGGGATACTTAAGGCTGTTTGTAGCTACTTTCGTTTTGTTTATATTCAATTTTAGGCCTGTTCTGGTGCTAACATAGTTAAGTTCGTTTACCATGGCTTCAAGGTTCTGAGGCGATTCAGGGAAAATAACTGTGTGACCTGCGAAACGAAAGTAGCTCAGGTAGTTTCCATTTATATTAATTCCTTTCACATTCCAGTTCAGATGTTTCATGAAATGCTGTAGTACTTCTATAAAGAGCTTTGGTGATATATGTCTCTTTGTTTTACTCCTCGGCGAATTTTAATCTCAGGCCCCGTCCGGTCGTGCTTTACTTTGCTTGTGCTTTGTCCGTAAATATTTTTCAGGATGTCTATGCAGTTTCTTGGTACCTATTCCTTGATCTTTGAGGGCTTCCCATATGCTTTCGGAAAAAAGGGGTTCTGTATTAAACCTTCGAGTATTATTTATAATTGGAAATTGTAATGAATTCAATGCATTGGATATCGTACATTTTTACTTTTATTTCGTTTTGAAACAAATAGTTGACAACCGAATAATACAGACATTTTTTAGTAAGCTTTACTGAATTTAAATTGCTTCAACGTTTTTACAAATTCATGACAGGTTTAGAGCTTGGCATAATTTTGCTGACAGAATTTTTGTTTAATTAAAACAACATGCCTTGTCAGACTACTTCTCCTTCTCCATGTGCTCCTTCAGAACCACAGACTACGATAGACTTACAACAAACATATATGGCATCGACTACACAGGTGACACAGGGGAAAGGGACGAGGGGCGGTTATCATGAAAATGACAAAAAAACATGTCAAAGTCGAAACGGACACTATTAATCTGCGATTAATTCACCATTAGTTTTGGCTTGATTCCTTGTTCTTTGTTCTGAGATTACCAGCCGTGGGCGAGAGTATCTCTATCTAGTCTGTGGTCTGGCTGGTCTTACACTGACAGCCGCCGTTTCATTCTGGAATAAGGAGCTCCTCGTTAAACTATTCACTTTTAACATTATATTTTTATCGCGGGGTTATGAAAATATTGTAAATGCCTGAAGATATTCTTTAGGCACCCAAGAGTATAAGAATTAGAATTCCCATCTTTATTTTTTTGTAGAAATCCTGCCATGATCCTTTGAACAAAAGTAACAGTTTATCCCTCAATATCTAAATGACTTATTTGATAAATGTATGGAACATATTTGAGCATTCGTTGTTGGTGTGTAATATTTTCGTCTAGTAAGGAGAATCCAATCATCTCAGCTTTTGTTTTTTTTTTTTGAAACCTGGCAATGAAAAATAGCATGATACAATTATGTGGGAGTAATATTTATTTATGGGTAATCTTACCGGGCACTGCTATCCCATAATCGGTGGTAAACTGGTAACCCAAGTACTATAAGAAGATGCATTAAAATATGGCGGTCACTATTGCCAACTGGTGGTGGTTTTGTTTTGTTTTCCGACAACATCAGATAGTTCTAATGTTGTCGGAAAACAAAATACCCCTTCGGTTCTGCTCCGGGTCTTATAATACATACATAACATCACGCCTGTATTCCACGAAGGGTTAGGCAGAGGTGTACAAATCCAAACTCCGGGCTGCTACTGAGATATTCCAGATAGAAAAATCCAATAACAATGCCCGATCCGGGAGTTAGACCCAGGACCTCATTCTTAGCAGTAGCGCTTGCGAGACCAAGGAGGCAGTCAAGACGGGTCTGATAACAACGTGTAGGAACAGGCAGTCAAAAAGGGTTTTAACAAAGTGGCCCTCACACCACACGCGCATTGCAATAACGTGTAGAAGTAACGAATTTTAGGTTCAAAGGGAATCCGCAGCTGCAACACGCGAAATACATATTATATGTTATAGCCGCGAATCATATTTTGATCAAGATACAACCTGACACTGACCTGTACATTGTAAAAACCGTAAAAAAAATTATTTGGCGGGCTACAGCTGCGGATTCACCTTCATTAACGTTTTCTATGAATATTTCGATAACATTACAAAAACAAACAAGCTCACTTACCGATCAAAGGAAATATATTTGCGCTCTGTGCGATTCATACATTCCACTACTCAGGAACGCCCCATAATATCTCTTTTATTTAATCCCCGCGGTTTCACCCGCGCAAGTCTCGATCCCGTGGGAATATCGGGATAAAAAGTAGCCTATGTCTCAATCCAGGGTGTCAGCTACCTCCATACAAAATTTTATCAAAATTGGTCCAGCCGTTTGAGCGTGAAGAAGTAACAAACATACACACACAAACTTTCGCCTTAATAATATTAGTGTGATTGTTTTTGTATTACTTTGTACACTATAACATTTAACATTAGATAATATAGATACATGTCATGACACAGTATATAATATAATAATACAGACATGTAGATATATAATCTAAGCATTTAACGTTTTTTTGCATTTTACATAAGACTAAATCTATATAAATAAAAATCCGTTGCCGCGTGTATGAATGATCATCACTTGAGAACGGCTCGACCGTATTGGCAGATTTTTGGAAGAACGAAGAAAATTTTTGGAAACCCCATGGGAAACGTCGGAAATTCGGATGGGGAGACATAACTTTTATCCGGGCGGCGCCAGGCACGAACAGCTAGTAAAGTATAAATTCGAATGATTGCGTGAGTTTAAATGACATAAAAAACCTCTATTAATTCACCTTAAAATTAAAACTTGAAACTTTACATTTGGACTCACCAAGAAATTTGACTTTTGTGCTCTAAGATATGAGGTGTTCAAAATGTCCGTTTTGACGTAGGCATAGGTTCTATATAAAATGTACTCTGTGCATAGGTTATTAGGTATATTATATTATAGGTATTCCCTTTACTACAGAGCGGGTAGCAGCTGATAATGTGCTAGAATTAATTCCATAGAGAATCGTGGTAAGTAAATCTTTGAGTTCCTGAGCACTGTCGTATTTCTTTTTATAAAGATCATTTTTTTAAATAGCGCCACATGAAAAAATCAAGAGGCGTAAGAGCAGGACTGCGATGTGGTCACGGTATATGACCATATGTCTGTATCCACTGCCTTGCGAATTGTCAGGTATTAGAACGAGTACCGAGTACAGAGTACATTTTATATAGGGTAGAACCGAGTATGGCGGCTGTTTTCAGAAATTACAAGCAACCAAGCAACAAACTATCTAGATTCTGTTTTCAAAGCAAATTAAATAATTGTGACGCGTACTCGTTCGATATTCGAAGTTTAATCTTATTTGTCTATTTTTGGCCAGTCTTCTTTGTAGCGTTCCATCTATCCATCATAAAAAACTAAGTTGAAGTCTCATTTCCTACGAAATGTTTGGGAAAAGTTTTTGCGATTTATGACTTTTCTAGTACTCACACCTCAGTTGGTCCAATAGGGTTTTTAGCAGTGCAAGTACGTACTTTGCATTGATAAGACATCGACAGTGCAAGTACGTAGGACTCGATTCGATAAATTTGACAATTTTTCTCGATAAATGAGTTTTTATCGAATCGAATCAATGTCGCAAGTACCTACGTAACTTCTTGACGACATTTTGACAGTTGAGATCGCCAATTTACGCTGTCAAGCTCGGTAATTTATCGACACCTTGGAAAAGCCCGACAAGGATAGCGATCATTACTAATAATGGATTTAGGACTCATGACTTTATTGCTGGGTGATGAGGAAGAACGGCAGCAGCATCACAATGTGATGCGTATTCGGAGGCGGCGTCTCAGAGACACAAACAATCCTCTGGAACTTCTAAAAGAAGATTTTGTTCGTCTCTTTCGGGTGACTCGAGAAGTGGCAGTCATTTTAATAGAAGGGATAGAGGTAGACGTGCGGAGGATATCTTTGTATCCTGCTTATGTGTATGAAGTTTCATTAAAATAGGTTCAGTAATTTCGAAAAACAAGGGCTTTAAAGTTTGTATGAAATGCCGCACGGCATACGCTCTTAACGACTCCAATCAGCCCATGATAAATCTTATTGTCACGTGTTACGTACTTCCGAATTCGTTAACAAGATCGATAAAAATGCAAACCTTAGCAATCGGTTGGCTTAAAAAAAAGGTTTTGTGAAAATTGCCTATTTTCCTGCTGCCTGTACATTTTATTCAAAATCTGTGAATGCAGATCAAAATTTCTCAAAAAGTTAAGGACAGTCTCTTAAGACCGTTTTTCTGTAGCTACAACGGTTAAGGTAACATACATTGCAATGACTTATTAATGGTTGTAAAACAATCGTGAATGTCTTACTTACGTAATATTAATTTAAAAAAACGTTTTTAAAAACGCCAAAAAAAGGTTTTTTTTCGGCGGACCACGCACAATTAAGGGTTCCGAATTTATCCCAAAAACAAACATAACATTGTAGTTGAAAAACATGCTCTTCCATACATCGATAAACGTTACAGTCAATTCTCCAACTGCAAATTTAAGTTGGTCGACTATTACTCGTTAACTTGTGAAGCCTACTTAGCTGTGATAGTTTTCCTTTTAATTTCGTTATATATATTATTGCCATGAATTTTTTCACATATCCAAAACTAACCATTTAGCTGGCAGGGGGGGGGACAGTTGACTCTAACATAAAATAGCACTTGGTTAATATTACGCAAACGGATCCCTTAATTGAAAAATGGTTTTGACAAACCCCACACTATGGAATAGACGAGATAAAAAAATATCATCCCCATTTTACGTGCAAAGGAGGACCCTAAAAAAAAATGCTTTTCATGGTTTTATTTTACGACTTTTTCAGCGTGATTAATATGTATTCTCATGCGAAATTACAGCTTTGTAGTACTAAGGGTCTCTGAGCTAAGCCGAGGACAGACGGACGGACGGACAGACAGACAGACGGACATGGCGAAACTATAAGGGTTCCTTGTTTACTACGGAACCCTAAAAAGTACCTAGTATTGACTTTAGAACATTTTTTTGTAGGGTATTTATGTTTTGAGTGCCTTTTTAGTTTCGTTATGTCCGTCTGTATGTCAGTCTGTCCTGGGCTTAGCTCAGACTCAGTACTAAAAACTGTAAATTGGCATGGGTATATATTACATATTAATCACGCCGATAAAATTGTAAAATATAATCTCAACAAAATTACTTTTGTGGAGTAAACTAACTTTTGTACCTACTTTGTACGTAAAGTGGGGATAATTTATTTCTCGTCTATCCCATGGTGTGGGGTATCTTTGGTCAAATGTCAGCCAAATGTTTGTTTGTGGACAATTATGTGAAAAAAATCATGGCAATAGTATATATAACGAAGTTAAAAGGATATCTATCACAGGTAAGTAGACTTTACAAGTTAACGAGTAATAGTCGACCAACTTGCATATGCATTTGGAGAATTGACCGTGACGTATGTCGATGTATGGGAGAACATTGTTTTTCAACTACAATGTTAAGTTTGTTTCTGGGATAAATTCATCCCAACATCCTTTCATTGTCCATGGTCCGACACGCACTTGGCCAGTTTTTACCCATCAATGTGGGTAACATTACCTCACAATCTTTATCAAAGACTACCGAAATCACTTTCTCATAGGCTATACGCTGTCAGTCAATCTATAGCTATTCTCTATCTGCACTATACAGCTATTTATTCATACAAGAAATATACTAAATATTATTATTTTTGTAAGACCAATTTAAAAAAAATCGGATGTTGCACAGATCTCGAGAAAAACCTCAGAGACAGACAGAAAAAAGTGAAAATGTTCCGCTTTTCCTATTTAGGTCGGAAACTTAAAAAAGGATCCATGCAGGTTACTTCAAGACCCGACCTTCTGTTTTGTGTTATAGCACTGTGTCATAAAGATTAAGGAAAACTCTAGAGTCTTCGATTACCCAAGCGAAACCGAGACGGGCTGCTAGTTAATAAATAAATGGTTAAATAATTGATATAATATATGATATTTAATAATACAAATATGGTTATAAATATAAAATCAAAACACAATTTTCATGAAAATATACCACAAATACAAGCACGACAGTCCATCTAAACTACCCTTTTGTTCACAATTAAAACAGATTGCACGAAAAAACATAATAATTTAATAGATACGAGTATGTATTTAGTTTTTGGGACTCGAAGTTTGCAAAGACTAATAAAATACTGCAATAGGGCAAACCCTCCCCAAACCCCCCAGTGGACGTCATTCGGCTGAAATAATGATGAATGATGAATAAAATACTATTACAATATATTTTTAAACACTGCAGTAAGTAATAAAATTTACTTATGTAAGTACATGGATTTGTGCAACTAATAATTGGTTGCGTAATTACGTCATGTAAAATGTCCACGAACGATTTATGTAACATTATATGTATATCGCCTGTCCTATCGTGAACAGAAAGCAGGGAACACATAAACTCGAAATATAAAAACATTTTAATTCTAATTAATTTATAACTAAATGGTGCATTTACTTATGACGTTTCACCATGAATAATTCTCGATTCATTTCTGTGCAATCCACGCCAGCGAGACCTGTAGGACCGTCTTTGACAGTACTAAATTTAAATCCTTGCGGAAACATAGTTTCTGTTTCGTCAGAAAACTCCGTTGTCTCGTAAAAAATTGGCGTGTTATCTTCATTTGTTGTTCTTGTTTTGTTTAATATGCCTTTCTTCGCTTCTTTTTCTGCTTTTTTTCGTGCCTTTTCCATTTCTCTTTTTTCTGTTTTAAATTTATTGGGCTCTTTAAGTTTAATCTCCTCGGCATCGCGCTGGCTCTCTAGTTCCTCCTGCATCAACCGCTGAAAACATTCTGGATTCATAGTTGCAAAGTACCTAATGGCCTCTCCGAAGTCTAATTCAATGTTGTCTTCTGGTAGTGCAACTTGAACTTTTCCCACATGGACTTGTTTTTTCCTCTTACATGCTTTGAATCCTGAAGTTGACTGTGTCAACTCTGATCTCAGTTTCTTGATCTCCCCTGTATCTAACCACTTACAACTAGGTCCAATGCCTTCATAAAGGTATCCTTCAGGTGTTTCTACAGGTGGCAGCCCTAGTATAACTGGAGGTAGCCGGGGGGGGCATCGCTTCTGTCGAGGTGTCGATTGACCACCAGGTTTGGTTTCTGTATCTTTTTTTTGTTTTTCCATTTTATCCTCTTCACACTCCCATAATAATCCCCCCCCCTTCTGTTTGCCAGTTATAGGGCTCTTGAGGTCTTTAGGGCTCTCTAACTCTTTGGGGCTTATTGGTTTATCTTCTTTGCAGTCATATGTTATTATTCCATCCTTCTGTTTGCTAGTTTTAGGGCTGTTTTGGTCTTTAGCGCTCTCTAAATGTTTGGGGCTCATTGGTTTGTCCTCTTTGGACTCGCATGCTGTTTCTCCCTGTTTCTGTGTGCTAGGTTTAGAGCTCTCTACATCTTTAGGGCTCTTTGGTGTATCCTCTTTACACGCGAATACTAATTTTCCCTCCTGTTTGCTAGTTTTAGGGCTCTTGAGGTCTTTAGGGTTCATAGGTTTGTCCTCGTTACAAACGCACACTAATTCTTCCTCCTTCTGTTTGCTAGTTTCTGGGCTCTTCAGGTCTTTAGGGCCACTGAGGTCCTTAGGATTACTTGGAGCCTGCTGGCCCACTTGGCTTTTTAGGGTTAAATTAATTTTAGATATGGACTTTTTAATACTAGTAAACAATTTTGACCTGCCAACTAGATCTTTAGGGTTCTCTAAGTCTTCCAGGCTCATTGGTTTGTCCTCTTTGCCAGTTTTAGAGGTCGCTAGTGTTTGCGGTACCGGTGTTATTTGTTCTGCTAGTGTTGGCTGCTGATCTATTGGGTCTGACAGTCTAAAAATTGATTTTGCTGGTTCCGGTTGTTGCATTGGGCTGTGTTCTTGACATGGGCATATAATACCACGTCTAAGTTTTAGTTTCTCCTCGTCACACGCGCATAAAATTATTCCTTCCTTCTGTTTGCTAGTTTTAGGGCTCTCTAGGCCTTTGGGGCGCATTGGTTTGTCCTGGTCGCACGTGCATATAATTTTGTCCTTCTTCAGTTTACTAGTTTTAGGTATCTCTAGGTCTTTAGCGTTCATTGGTTTGTCCTCGTCACATGCACATATAATTTTATCCATCTTCAGTTTACTAGTTTTAGGGCTCTCTAGGTGTTTAGCGCTCATTAGTTTGTCCTCTTTACACCCGCATATAATTTTTTTCTCCTTCAGTTTGCTAGTTTTAGGGCTCTCTATCTGTTTAGGGCTGATTGGTTTGTCCTTTTCACACCCGTATAACATTTTTTCCTCGTACAAATTGCAAGGTTCAGGGCTATTTGGATCTTTGGCGCTCTCTAGCTCTTTAGGGATCATTGGTGTGTCCTCTTTACACCCGCATAAGATCATTTCATCCTTCAGTTTGCTAGTTTCAGGGCTTTTCTGGTCTTTAGGGCTACTGGGATCCTTAGGTTTACTTGGTGCCCGCTGGCCCACCTGGCTTTTTAGGGTTTCATTAATTTTAGATATGGACTTTTTAATACTAGGAAATAATTTTGACTGGCTAACTAGGTCTTTACGGCTCTCTAACTCTTTGGGGCTCATTGGTTTGTCCTCTTTGCTGGTGTTAGAGGTCACTAGCGTTAGCGGTACCGGTGTTATCTCTTCTGCTAGTTTTGTCGGCTGCTGACCTATCGGGTCTTTAGAGCTCTCTAGGTCTTTAGAGCTCATTGGTTTGTCCTTGTCACACGGGCATATAATTGTTCTCTCCTTTAGTATGCTAGTTTTAGGGCTCTTTGTATCTTTAGGGCTCTCTAGCTCTTTATTGATAGGGCTGTCCTCTTTACACCCGCATGAGATCATTCCGTCCTTCAGTTTGCTAGTTTCAGGGCTCTTGGGGTCTTTAGGGATCTCTAGCTCTTGAAGGGTTATTGGTTTGTCCTTTTGACACCCGCAAAAGATTTTGCTCTCTTTCAGTTTGCTAGTTTTAGGGCTCTCTAGGTCTTCAGGTATTTTGGGATCTTTTGCAGGTGCCTCACGCATGCACGGTAAACGGAACCAGCCGGAACCTACACCTGAAACATTTAACAGGTTATGTATAATAATAATAGGTCACTATAAGTTTTGTAAATGTGAAGACTATGTGGGTTTTTTTTTTTGTTTTTACTCTGTTAATTTTTATCATGGTCTAGCAGTTTGAGTAATTTATGCGGCCTACCCAAACGTTCTTTCTTTGGTATTGTTCATGGAATCGTTGAGCTCCTTAAGTTCTGAGTTGAGCTGCACGACTACTAACAAATGCGTGCAATGACTGGACAGATCTCCTTAATCTGTACGGTTCTTTCATCAGAATATCATTTCAGGCACCAATCTACACATCACATGAACATGAACTTCATGAACTTCACATGATCTGACCAAGATTATGTCTGGACTTTAGCGCGCATTGGTTTTAGAAGAGACTGACCTCTTGAATTTGTTTCGGCCTTTCTTCTCAGAGCAGTCAGATACGAAACGCCGACCTCATCTAGTTTGATTTTTAATACGATTGACGTGTAAAGTGTTTGTACAAACCTAGTTACAGAAATAAATCATATAACAATGCAAAACAATGTATGAATATATACGTAAATGTACCTTAGCTGTAATCCATGGTAACACCTTTACATATACATTATGGAATGCAAATAAATATATGAATATTAATATGAATAATATACTTAGTATAGATCACTATGGAAGTTTATTGACAGACGCAGCGGCGGCACTAATGCACGGTGACGTCGCGGTAAAGGTACCACACAACCGGTGGTTTGCCATGTCATATACAAGATCGCGACGAGTGCGACTAGCGCGCCGTTACGTAAAAAACCGTGCCGTGTACTACGGGCCTCATGGTGCCATTGGCTTCCGGCCTACACAGACCAGATACTTCGGGAAGTATCTGGTCCGTATAGGCCGGTGCTTCGGGAAGCACCCATGTCCAGAGACTACCAGAGCTGTTGTGCCATGCCATCTCAGCCACATTCTCATGAAGGGGTGGGTAGTCAAATCAAGTTGACAGCATGAGTTGTGCCCATAGATATAAGAGATGGTTGTGCCCGGTGTGATTCAAATTTATATAAATTTTTTAATTATTATTCAGCAACGCTGCCGCTTCAATTAATGTATTTTTATGTCCGTTTCATATGCAATCTTATTAAGGCATGGAATATTTATCGTACTGTCATCCGTAAACAGTGTCATGGGATGTTTAATGAATTTAGGGAAGTCATTAATATAGAGTGTGAACAAGGGTGGTGCGAGTACACTGCCTCGCGCAACTCCATGAGGGACGGTACGCTCGCATGACGTGAAAATCTCTTCACGTTTGGAGCTCATATTTACTCTACTAATTTGCGTTACGTGTTTTCTGTCTTGTAGGTATGATTGTATTAGATTAAATATGTTTCCTCATAGCCCATAAGCATCAAGTTTATCTAGTAATATATTATGTTGGACATAATCGAATGCCAGTGTCATGTCGCAGAAAAAGGCACAGACTGGTGTAGTTTTATCCATGATGGTCATAACAGTATGCAAGAAATCGTATATGGCCAAGTTAATTGTGTTTTTCCCCTAAATCCTTTCTGTTCATCACAGATTATATGATTTTTTTCAAAATAAGTTCCCTGTAAATATATTTTTCGATAATTTTTGAAATTATTGGTATTAATGATATTGGCCTGTAAAATTCCATTAGCTCTATCCTGTTTCTTATTTAGTGATTTTACAATAGTTTTTTTTAGCGCTAAAAAAATTATGGACTGATGTTTAAATTAATAATGTAGTATGTCACTTCACTTTTTCACAATGATAAACCAGCTTTCTGTCAAATATTCAAATATTATGTGCATGGTAACCCCGTGCTAGTAAATGAACTACCTTCAAATTTATAACCAAGCTGCGTGGGACAAATATAAGACTACATGGTTAATGCTTCAATAAAGTAGTCCAAAGCAACATTTACTTGCCAGGTTTTTTGGATGCAGTTCTACCCTCATGACGTATTGACTCTATGGATGGCTTCTGTACTTTAGCTGATGGATTCCTTGTTTCTTTTAAATCACCTGACGGATAACCACTAAGCGATGCCGGAATTTGGGTTTGCTGACTACGACCATGATGGCGAGGATATTGAGGCGGCACCGGACTGGAACTACGGTCAAAGCAGTGAGGTGTGCCGCACGCTGCAGCAGATCCCTTTCGCAAAGTCGGTAAAGGGAACCAGCTGGTACCTAAAACATTTAAAAGCATAGGTTTTGAATTTTATCATTAAATTATTACAAATGTGAAAACTATTGAATAGTAATATATGTAGAAAGTTAGAAACCAAAGTTTCTTGGTTTCAAAAACATCTTCATAATGACCATTGACAATACTGATGATAATTCGAGCCTCACCAATCATAAGGGTTCCGTATCAAAATTGTAACAAAAACCCCAGCTGCTCATTTCAGGAACTACTAATGCTATCTAACTAACTTGGGTGTTTGCTATTTGCAGATGATCTTAAAGTATTTATCTCAGTAGCGAGCGCCTTGGACTGTGAGCGGCTTCAAAGGGACCTCGATAAAGTGGCACAGTGGAGCCAGGAAAACAATCTGGTCTTCAATGGCACCAAATGTTACAAAAACGGTATGAGATGGACGACACAGTGATGCCGCGTGTCACGCATATGCGGGATTATGGTTCATATGGTGCCCGATTTAACGTTTCGCAAGCACATTTTGGATTTGTGTAGCAAATCCTTTAGAAATTTGGGTTTTATATTAACACAATGTACGGATTTTAAAAGTATAGCAGTAGTAAAAATACTTTACAATGCTTTAGTTCGTAGTCGTCTTGAGACAAGTGCCATTATATGGAATCTGTATGAGGACAAATATAGGCTCATGGTTGAAAAAATACAAAATAAATTCACGAGGTATTTATATTTAAAGCAATATGGGGTTTACCCATTCTACCCGTTGATGTATCCGAGTCTGTTTGTGTTGGGCATGGTCGGGTACACTAGACTAGCGGTGAAGATGGACGTCGCGTTAGTAAAGTACATGGTGAGGGTGCTGCGCGGGCTGGTGCACCACCCGGAGGTGCTGGAGGCGCTGAGTCTGCGTGTCCCGGGCGGGTATGTTGGGGCGCGCCGCCGTCCCACTTTGTTAGAGGTGCCAAGGGCTAGGACGAATTTATTCAAGTTTGCCCCTTTGGCAAGGGGCGCACGTATTATAATAATATGCTGTCGGAAGATGTGTCTGATAGCCTGACGAAATTTTTTATCAGGAGCGCAAAGGTGCATTGAAAGAGGCATACAATTTTGAAAAAGAAAATGTAAGCTTTATTAAGTATTTTATTTTTATTGTTGATTTTTTGTTTATGTATAGGTATTTTATAAGGATAAATAGTGTACTAGGTTGGTATAACATCGTCTTGGGTATACTGTAAGATGTTGTACATATTGGTGTGAAATAAATAAATAAATAACTTGAAAGGACATAAATAAAGTTCGACCCAAAATATACAAAAAATTTAATTTATTTAAAAAAAATACAGCTAACAGCAAGCTTCACCAACGATTGAGGACGTAGTCTGTCATTGGCAAATGAAGACTGTGGACGGAACAATTGTTCAACTTCCGTATTTACTGTACTTATAACATCGCTTTCTTACAACTTCAGATGTAGAGAGCACAGGTACTTTCCGGAGTAACCATGTCCGGAGACCACAAGGAAAGTTACGATGCCATTCAATCTCTCCAGACATTCACATAGTGACGAGTTTTAGTCCCACTGTTGCCGCCTGCCCAACGCTGGGTCTGTTGCTTGAGCTGCCATACGCAGGAAGATGCAACAGACCCAGCGTTGGGACGCGGCAACAGTGGGACTAAAACTCGTCACTATGTGAATGTGTGGAAAGTTACAATACCATGAAATCTCTCCAACCATTCACATAGTGACGAGTTTAAGTCCCACTGTTACCGCCTGCCCAACGCTGGGTCTGTTGCTTCTTACTGCGTATGGCAGCTCAAGTTGACAGCAATAGTTGTACCACGTCTAAATTGTCTGCACATACAATGTAAAAAGAATAAATGGGTTTCACAGAACCGCAATATTTTTGCCTATCCAAGGATACCCCACACCAAGGGGTAGATGAGAAAAAAAATATCCCACTTTACCGTGTAAGGGAGGTACCCTGAAAATATATTTGCCA
This sequence comes from Tiliacea citrago, assembly GCA_963921375.1. Taxonomy (NCBI): domain Eukaryota; kingdom Metazoa; phylum Arthropoda; class Insecta; order Lepidoptera; family Noctuidae; genus Tiliacea; species Tiliacea citrago. The sequence goes on from OY992780.1 coordinate 29,256,515, forward strand.
CCACTTTGTCGACGTGATTAATATTTATACCAATGCAAAATTACAGCTTTCTAGTACTTAAAGTCTCTGAGCTACGCCGGGGAGAGATGGTGATACAGGTAGACAGACAGACGGACATGGCGAAATTATAAGGGTTCCTTGTTGACTACGGAACCCTATAAACATAAGATCTGAATTTCACGCCTACCATGGCGCTTTCGCCTTAAGACAAAGTGGTCATTGCTTCAAATATAATCAAAATACACTTGCCAGCTATTTTGACAGCAGCCAGCAACTGTAGCGTAACCTACAGTTAAGAAGGTATTTTTAAACCCGTTATGTATGTCGCTTGTGAAAAACTTTAATTAATCCAGAACAAACTTGCCAGCTTTTTTGGATGCGGTTCCCCGGCGTCGTATTGACTCTATGGAAGCCTTTTGTACTTTAGCTGATGGATTCCTCGTTTCTTCGTAATCATCTGGTGGACAGACACAAAAGGATTCCGGAGTTTGATGTTGCTGACTACGACCGTGATGGCGAGGGCGATTAGGCGGCACGGGACTGGGGTCAAAGCACGGAGGTGTGTCGTACGTTGCAGCTGATCCTTTTAGCAAGAAAGGTAAACGGCGCCAGCAAGCACCTGAAAAAACAGCCTAGGTTACGAACTATATCATTTCACGATAACAAAATAAGGTAATGTTAAAACCATTTATAATTAATATATAAAAATACGTCTTGCGTGGAACACGGCGCACCGCGCGCCGCCGTCGTGGGCCTGTCCCTATTCAGGAGAAAAACTACCCAAGTCTGTCACCAGCAGACCATACCCTAATACCTTAAACATCACGCGCCGACGCGCTGTGCGTCCACTTCGGAGAGACAGAGTGGCAGTTATATTTTAACCAAGATGATATTGATTTTATTATGCAGTATATAGGTACATCCTCGTTAACTGTTGCGCGTCACACTTTTGATCAACAAGCAACCTCAAACTGAGTTACAAATGAAAAAAACCAGCCAATTGCGTGTCGGACCACGCACAATGAAGGGAATTTATACATAAATACAAACTTAACATTTTAGTTGAAAAACATGTTCTCCCATACATCGATATACGTCACGGTCAATTCTCCAACTGCAAATGTAAGTTGGTCGACTATTACACGTTAGCTTGTAAAGCCTACTTAGCTGTGATAGTTTTCCATATATTTATAAACAACCATTTTTATTTTTTATTGTTTTTATAATTTTTTCACATATTTAAAAACAACTATTTTGCTAGCAGACTTGACTCCAACAAAAATTAGCACTTTAAAGCTTAATATTACGCAAACGGATCCCTGAATCGAAAAATGAGCGATACTTCTTCAGGCTGTCAAATTGTGATATCTCATGGGAAACTAAGAAACAGGCTCCTGTGGCTCTATCCAGCACAGAAGATGAGTACACGGGCATTTCAGATTGTTGTAAAGAGGCTGTATATTTATGAAATCGAATAATGTTTGAAATTCGTAATGAATTACATCCAATACCCATTTTCAATGATAATCAATCTGCTCATAAGTTGTCTGCTAATCCTGTACACCACAAGAGGACTAAACATATAGACGTGCGATATCATTTCTGTAGAGAGAAAGTTGCTAGCGAAATTGTCAAAATTCAATATTTACCTAGTGCTGAAATGCCTGCAGATTTGTTAACTAAGGGGCTTGTGTAAAAAGAAACACTACAGTTTTTTTACTATGTTTGGTTTATTTAATGTAAAGTAATAAATATATCATTTTGAAATATAGTTATACTTATTTTGTGGGAGTGTTGATTGTATGTAACAAAATGAGGTTGTTACCTGTGTATGTTTGGTCATATTAAAAAGAATTAATTTAGTCTTTGCCTGAATTCTGCTGTTTCATTATAGTTCCTTCTGTTGCCTGTGTGCCAGGGCCACGATATCCCTTTCGGACGTACTCTCAACCCTGGCAGGCATTGTTCTTCCGACTTTTTACCCCAAGTACAGTCGACAGTGGATTATACTTATCTATTAAAATAAACAACTTGCATCTGTATTTCTAAAAATCACATTTTCATCAAACAAAAAAAAATCATTACTTTTCTACCAACTAAAAATAAATAAATAAAGTACACCCGTGCGAAGCCGAGGCGGGGCAGGTAGTACTTCATAAATTCTACAATATGTAAGGAGATGACTGTACACAGCCGAAGGGGAAAATCAGTAGAACAATCAAACAAACAAACAATTCATATATTATATATGAATTCCGATTATCCACCCCCTCCGGGGTGGATACATGAACTCGCATTTCCGAATATCCACCCTAGGGTGGCTGTTTTAGGGTGGATAAACGGAATAAGCTATTATGTTCCCAATCCTAATGCATGAAATTAGTTTCATCATTTCAGCTGAAAAAATTGCACTGTATATAAAGTTTGCATGAAATAAAGGGGCTTTTTATTTATGATTATATCTTAATTATCCGTCTTAATACCTTCGCCTGTTGGTACTTTTCGAGACAAATCCAATGAACCCAAACACCGGGGCTATCTTATTTAGTTGAGGAGTTCCGAAGGCCAGACAGTGGATTCAACCAAGCAAAACTACTTGTCAAGATGAATCTGTTAGGAAAGCACTTCCAGCGTTTCTTTGAAGTTTTCCCTTCTAGATTAAAATATCATCTATGGGGTCGTTGCTAGGCTACACTTTCTTATCTGTCTGTACTTTAAAATATTCTACAACGTACGCAATATATAATTAAACCAATTTCCACTGTGTTTACTTTAATATGGTAGCAGAGCGTGCAAAAACGAGTTAAAAGTTTTTTTTGTTGCCTAAAGGATAAAAGTTCGAAAGAGTAAATCATAATTATTGTCTTTAAAAATGAAACTCGAAATAGGACTATTCGATGGAAGCAACTGGCCGACTTGGAAATATAAAGTGTTGTTGCTGCTGCGGAGTAACACAGGCACCTTAGAAGCGGTGCAGGGTACTCTAGTAAAGCCGGCACATCCAGGTGAAGAAGCCAAAGCAGAAGCTCTTACAAAGTACAAACTAGAGTGGGACAGTTATAATAAAACTGAAAGCACTGCACTATTACTACTGACCACTAATATGACCAACGAAATGCTGAACAAAGTAATGCGTTTTACAACTGCGAGTAATATGTGGGACGAATTAAACCGTCTTTACGAACGAGGATCTCAGGACCGAATCTACGATCTGTGTATGCAACTTTTTAATTACAGATGTTCTATGTCACGAAGTCCGTTTGGCTATGAATGTTGTCAAGCGTGCACATGCACATTGTTTTTGTGTGCGTAACCTCGAGAGCGCTCAGTGTCGATCGGGACACGGTCCGGATCAGTAGTGGTTTTTAGTTCGCGCCAAATTGTTTCACGGAGTAAGGTCAGCATGGCAACAAAACGAAGAAGAGTTGTCCATAGTGAGGTAATATTTATTTATACGTTTTCAATTAAAATGTTATACAAAGATACTTAATATAGCAATAGAAGTATTTATAAAATGAATGTTTTTTTGTGTTATAAAATGTTTATATTACTTAATTATTTTGATTACATTTTGTTTTAGGGTCGAAACATGATAGCTAGTGTTTATCATTTTCTGCGAGAAGAATATGAATTTACAAAATCATTAATGGAACTCAACTGTGATTTGTCTCATTTACGAGACATTACACGCCGTACAGCTGAAGCTACGGGTGTGAGCCAAAAAACAGTTCAAAGAATATTAAAAGAAGAGAAGGAATTCCCATCCACTTCATCAAAATTCACTTCACCTATGAAGAAAAGGAGAAAGCGAGATAATAAAGTGGATATAGATAATTTTACAGCCGATGTGGTTCGCAGTACTGTACAAGATTTCCATATTGTCCATAAAGAAATTCCAACATTAGCTAAGTTAAGAACAGCATTGAATGAAAAAATCGGATTCGAAGGTTGTTTAGAAACTGTTCGCATGTTACTGTTGAAATTAGGTTACAAGTGGCGCAAAACAGAGAACAACCGTAAAGTCTTGACGGAGCGTCATGATATACAAATGTGGCGTTTAAAATATTTAAAAAAAATAACAGAGTACCGCTCTCAAAGTCGGCCCATTGTCTACACCGATGAGAGCTACGTCCTTTCGACACACGTGCGAAACAACACCTGGGCAAAAAAAAAGGAAAGAACTCCGTTTTTAAAAAAAAATAGCACAGGCACTCGCTTTATTTTAGTGCACGCGGGAACCAAGGATGGTTTTATTGAAAATGCTTCCTTGGTTTATAAGGGCAACTCAACAGCTGGTGATTATCATTCAAATATGAGCTATGATAACTATGTAAAATGGCTAAATGAAAAGTTGCTACCCAATTTACTTCCGCGCTCTGTCATTGTCTTAGACAATGCATCTTATCACAACACACGGGCTGAACGACTACCGACGCAATCTACAAAGAAAGCCGATATGCAGCAATGGCTCAGGGATAAGGGTATAGCATTTGATGAATCTCTTCTTAAATTGGAATTGTACGATACAATAAAGAAGTACAAAGCCCAACACGTAATCTACAAGATTGACGATTTTATAAAAAGCAAGGGTTTTGATGTCTTACGCCTTCCCCCTTATCACCCAGAATTAAATGCGATTGAAAATATTTGGGGTATCGTTAAAAATTATGTCGCATCTAAAAATATCGAGCAAAACATGACGAATACGGAAAGACTGATCAATGAAAGTTTGGGCCAAGTTAGCAGTGAAACGTGGCAAAAAACTTGTGCTCATGTTGAAAAAATTGAAAAAGACTACTTGAAATATTTTGATCTCGATTTTGAATTTATAATCAATGTACAAGATGATTCTGACGACAGCAAAACGGAATCGGAAATCGAAAATTTATCTGATAGTGATTGAAAATACTGAATAGTCCTACTTGTTTCGTTTCCATTCTGTAACACCAATGCTTAATTAAATGCCTACATATTCTTAATATTTTTGTATTTATTGCAACCTAATCTAATTTATTTACAAAATGTATATACTTTTAAAACCAAAATTTTATTTAGATTATTAAATCTCGACTTGAATATATATCAGATTTTTTTGCTAACGTTACCTACTTTTACACACACAAGCGCGCTTGTCGGGATACGTCACTACTACAATCAAAGCCGAACGGACTTCGTGAAATAGAATATCTGTACAAGAAAGACCCCACTCATGACATGGGTTCGCATATGTCTGCAATAAAGAATATTTGGCATGATCTGAATCAAGCTTTGTCAACAGTTTGCAATCAACTACCAGAAATTCTTTTGATATGCAAGATATTGGATTCCCTGCCAGAAGAGTATTTCAGTTTTAAATCAAGTTGGCTACTGATTACACTGAAAGACCGTACAATCGAGAACTTGACCACCCAGTTGTGCGCTCACGAGAGAGCTTTGAAAGATAAAAATAAATCTGAAGCTGAACGTGAATCCAGCACGGAGGTACTGATAGTACATAACAGAAGGAAAGATTACAAAAAGAAGTTCAAGTGCAAGTATTGCGGAGCAAGCGGACATCGAGTAAAGCAATGCAAGAAATGGATTACGGATGGTAGACCCCCAAAACGTCCAAAGGAATCCACATCAAATGCTGCTTCATTGACAAGTTTAGGTTTTTCTCTTGATGAGAGTAATGATAAAGACTGATGGTACGTAGATAATGGAGCTACAAGTCACGTAACCAATAGAGGAGATCAGTATGTATTTTTCGAGTACTTTAGCGAACAGAGTAATGACAGCAAATGGTGAAAATATTGAAGCTATTGGAAAGGGCTCAATACAAGTAAAAGCTAACATTAATGGCCAAAACGAAACAATTACGCTCAAAAATGTTTGGTATGTTCCCTGCATACAAAGAAAGTTGTTCTCAGTGCTAGCCGCACACGATTTTTGTGAGAATAGCTCTTTTGAATCAAATACTCTGTCATGTTTAATAAAGGTTGACGGTAAGACAACGTTAGTCGGTACTCGAGACAAGTATGGAGGTTTGTGCAAACTTAAAATACAAGTAATTACACCTAAAGTTGAGATTAACCAACTAACCGTTACTAACCAACTACAATTATACCATGAACGTTTTGGACACCAAAACAAAAGACACGTAAAACAAGTTATGGAAAGAGAATATGCTATGCAATTCAAATCTGAAAATAACAAAGAAGTTTGTGAAGGTTGCGTTTATGGAAAAGCCCACAGAAGGACGTTTGGGACCAGAGAAAGATCTACTAGACTTGGAGAGTTAATACACACTGATGTGTGTGGACCTTTTGTGTATTCGATCTCAAAGTATAGATACTTTGTTCTATTCAAGGATGATTTCACCCGGTTTCGTTACGTATACTTCTTACGACAAAAGTCAGAAGTTCAAGCTCACTTGAAGGATTTTCTATTGGTTGTGTATGCTACGTGCATGTCCCAAAACAAAAGAGAAAGAAGCTAGATAAAAAAGCACAAAAAGGAATTCTTATAGGATATGACGGCGATGATGGGTATCGAAATTATGATACAAGGAACTCTAAATTGTTGCGTTCTAGAGATGTAACTTTTGAAGAAGTACCTCTGTTAGACCGAGACATACCTGTTAGTGAGGAACCTGAAATCCAAAAGAATACCTATGAGCTACCTACTTCTTTCATAGATGATCAACCAAACTTAGAAGTACTTAGTCAAAATGATGATCACTTGCATTCAGTGAATTTGGATAATGAAACAGGTGATAGTAATGCAGATGAACGACAAGAAGACACTTGGTTTGAAACAAGTGATAGTAACGATGAAGAACGACAAGAAGAAGACACTCAAACTGTTGAAGGTAACAGTCGTGTACTTCGTGATCGGAGTCAAATTAGACCTCCAGAAAGATTTACTTTTGAACAATTCATCAATCAAGTCATTGCTGTTCCAGAACCATCTTCATATCGAGAAGCCATGCAAAGTACTGAAAAAGACAAATGGGTTGAGGCTATGAACAATGAGATAAATTCTCTGAAAGAGAATGAGACATGGAAACTGACTCAGTTACCAAATAACAGAAAAGCGCTTAACTGCAAATGGGTATTCAAGGTAAGAAAAGAAAGAACCCCAGGGGAAGAACCCTGACGGCTCGATTGACAAGTTTAAGGCGAGACTAGTCGCAGTTGGCTATTCACAGAAAAAAGGAATAGACTATGACAAGACATTTAACCCTGTTGCGAAACTAAGCACAATCAGAGTATTATTAAGTATAGCCGCAAACGAAGGTTTATCGCTGAAACAATTTGACGTCTCAACAGCTTTCCTATATGGCAAGGTGAAGAAAGAGATATACATGCGACAACCTGAGGGATACAATGATAGATCTGGCAAGGTGTGCAAGCTGATAAGAAGTCTTTATGGACTTAAACAAGCGCCTAAATGTTGGAACGAGTGTATTCACGACTTTTTTATTGAATCTGGATTTACACAGAGCGAAGCAGATCCATGTTTATACGTGAGACAACGTGGAAAAACAAAGATATTGCTAGCTTTGTACGTTTATGATGGATTATTGGCTTCGTCTGATGACATAGAAGCTGAAAATTTTATTGAAAACGAACTCAAACTACGTTTCAAGATAATGACTAAGCCGCCATCGTACTTTCTTGGGCTAGAGTTAGAACGACACAATGATGGGACAATAAGAGTTCATCAAGCCGCCTATACTAAAAAGGTTTTGGAGAAGTATGGAATGAGTGTCTGTAAAGCCGTTGGAACACCAATAATTAAAGATATTCCTGTAAAAAGGTTGGCGGAAGAGATCTGTGACACTCAATTTCCCTATAGACAAGCTGTGGGAGCGTTGGCTTATCTCATGGTCGTATTATCGTAGTCGTATCCAGAACCTTAGATAACCCTACTAATACGAATGTGTTACAAGTGAAGAGAATCTTTTGTTACCTCAAAGGAACAATCGAGACTGGTCTAGAGTTTAAAAAGAATGAGAAAAGACTCATATGTTATAGTGATGCTGATCATGGAGGCGACAACTTGAGTGGTTGTTCTACTAGCGGGTTGATATGCATGTTCGCTGGATCAGCAATCTCCTGGAGAAGTGTGAAGCAAACCTCAGTTGTGCTGTCGTCCACAGAAGCAGAAATAGTAGCTGCCAGTGAGGCGTGCCGTGAAATGATTTGGCTGAAAAGATTGTTTAAAAATTTAAGTGATAAATTAGAAACACCAGTTCTGTTCATTGATAATGAGTCTGCAATAAAACTAGCTCATAATCCGCCTTACGAATATCATCGGAAGACAAAGCACATCAAGCTAAGACATTTCTATGTAAGGCAATGTGTGTCCGAAGGAGATATCCAAATTGAGCAGGTGCCTACGCAAGAACAATTGGCTGTCGGCTGATATCTTTACAAAGCCATTATTCAAACCAAGACTGGTAAAGTTTTGCGAAGACTTCGGTTTGAAAAAGAAGAGGGAATGTTAGGAAAGCACTTCCAGCGTTTCTTTGAAGTCTTCCCTTCTAGATTAAAATATCATCTATGGGGTCGTTGCTAGGCTACACTTTGTTATCTGTCTGTACTTTAAAATATTCTACAACGTACGCAATATATATGCCAATTTCCACTGCGCTTACTTCAATAAGAATCCAACGTGCCCAAAAACATTAGGGATATCTTATTGAGTTGAGGAGTTCCAAAGGCCACTCCGGCTCTACCATCAGACCTTGGACACCACCTAAGACTAGCGCATACTGGCGTATTTTTACTTAAGGCAAAGTGGTTAATGCTTCGATAATCCAAAAAAAAAACAAAATTTACTTGCCAGCTTTTTTGGCAGCAGCCCGCATTAACTCAATGGATGATGACTTCTGTTCTTTAGGTGATAGATTCCTCGTTTCTTCGTAATCGTCTGGTGTACAGACACAAGACGGGAGCGATTCTAGAACTCGGCTTTTCTGACTATGCCGATGTTGGCGAGGACGTTTAGAAGGCACGGGGCTGAAGCTGGGGTCTAAGCACGGAGATATGTCGCACGCTACAGATGCCTTACCCTTGCATAAACGGGACCAGCCTAAACCTTTACCTGAAACATTTCAAAGCTTAAAAAATTGAAATGTGTTTTTTTTTTTTTATAGAAAACAAGCTTCTGTTCATAATTTTAGTTTGAACTAAAAAGTACTTCATAAAACTTACATAAACAAAGATTTATTATTCTTTATCCTATCTATATAAATAAGTGAGAAATCAAAATTTAAAGTAATTTATTCAAAATAGAGAATCAGCTCTTTTTGAACGTCAAAATTACATATGAAAGTACCCCAAAACACCCGCCCTTGACCACTTCTTACAGTCGAACTTTTAAATAGCTTCAGAAAAATGACACTTCCTTCTTACTGACATTTCGTTAAAATGTTTCTAAGTTATTGAAGAAATTACAGTAAGAAGTGTAATTTTATTACAGCTAATTAAAAGTCCTAAAAAGGTGCTTTAGATGGGATGAAGAAGTAGCAAGAACTCTGCCCAGCAGCACAGATGTATGTTCAGTTAGAAGAATTTGATTATATACAATAATATGAAAGTGTTAACTTTCATATTACGAAAAACAAAATATTAAATTAAATTATTTGCCTTATGTCAGATAGCCAAACACACGCCAATACAGTGTGAGTCTTGATGATGAGCACATATCAAAATGAGGGAAACTAAGCTTAATTTTATCGAAGGAAAAAATATTTTAAAAAATATTCAAATTTTTATAGCATTTTTTAAGTTCTTGTTCGCTGCTTTGACCCCTGTGAAAACAAATCGGTATAACTTTTAAACCAGACAATCTATCACGATGAAACAAACTTAGTAATGACTGGAAATAATGGAAATAATAAAAAAAACTAAAGAAAAACTCGCCCTCCATTGAGAATTAGGGTGTAATACGAGTAATTGTAATATATCTCAATAAAAGTCCAGATTACCTGCCCTTTTTTATTACTTTCAATTATTCTCCATTTTATCAGCTTTTTTAAAGTAAAAATACCATGTTTATAAATCAATCACAACGTTTCCTATCAACTGTTAAAGAAAGGCTTTGCACTCGGCTACGTACTTTACTTTAGCAGGTAGAGACCCTTTTCTTGTTATTTTTTTTCCGTCGATAAAATTAAGCTTAGTTTCCCCTTATTTCGATATATGCATATTATCAAGACTCACACTGTATACTACCACCGCTTAAACAAAACTACACTAGTTTACTAGAAATTACTCATTTTATTTGAATTCAATATTAGTTTTTAGGGTTCCGTAGTCAACCAGGAACCCTTATAGTTTCGCCCTTTGGAATTCAGATTCCAACATACAAACCCCCAGGCTGTTATAAGAACTTTTAAAGATCTTAAAATTAAATCAACAGAAGATCTCTGGGGCATGTCTGTAAAAGTCTGTAGAGCTATCATCGAAACCATTGCGCCCTATTTAGCTTTTATATTTAACACCAGTGTGGACCAAGGAGTCTTTCCGGATCTCATGAAACACAGTAAAGTAGTTCCTTTGTTCAAATCCGGAGATAGTAGAGAACCCAATAATTATAGGCCTGTGTCAATTCTGCCAATTCTCAGTAAGGTGTTTGAAAAGTTGATGCTCAATCAAATGTTACGTCACTTTAATAAAAATTCTATCTTTCACGAACAACAGTACGGTTTCACTAAAGGGCGTTGTACCACTGACGCCAGTGTTACCCTAATAAAGAACATTTTAACGCCTGGGAGGAAGCACAAGATGCCATTGGAATCTTTTGCGACCTCTCTAAAGTGTTCGATTGCGTGAACCATGAGACACTTTTGCTGAAACTAGAGCACTATGGGTTTAGGAATGCAGCTCTTGATTTACTAAGATCATACCTAAAAGATAGAAAGGTTAAAGTTCAAATAAACGGCTTTAACTCATTAGGGTCTGAAATGGCAATGGGCGTTCCTCAAGGTTCGATATTGGGTCCATTCCTCTTTTTAGTTTACATTAATGTTTTACCCCAACTACTTCAAAATCAACCGAAGATGGTGTTATTTGCTGATGACACATCATTGATCTTTAAACTAGACCGACGAGCACAAAATCTTGACGACGTGAATAACTCTATTCTTCAGGTCCAAGATTGGTTTACGGTAAATAATTTGGTACTAAAATAAAAAAAAACCGAATGTATTAGACTTAAATTACCTAATGTTAGAAGTAGCGAATGTGATATCATATTGACCGGAAAAAACTGGAATTTATTTATCAAACGGTTTTCCTAGGAATCACTCTAGATGAGAAACTGCAATGGGGACCACATATAACCTCTCTGGCGGGGCGGCTAAGCCTAGCCGCTTATGCTGTTAGAAAGATAAGACATAACAAATATAGAAACCGCGCGTTTTGGTTTATTTTAGCTACTTCCACAGCATTATGTCGTATGGCATTTTACTGTGGGGTCGGGCTGCTGACATTGAGTCCATCTTTATTTCGCTAAAGAGAGCTGTCGGAGCAATTAATAATCTACGTCACCGCGAATCTCTTATGGAACTATTTAAAAGGATTAATATTATGACGGTACCTTGCCAATACATTTAGGAAAATATTATGTATGTAAGGAAAAATCTACATATTTTTAATAAGATAAGCGATAGACATAATTTTAATACTAGAAATAAAGATAAAATAGATCAACCATTTTGCAGATTATTTAAAGTACATACATCTTTTATGGGGTACTGTGTTAAATGTTACAACATAATACCCCTATATACTACGTTGACAGCTTCGTTTTGAAAACCAAAATGACGTAGATTACGTAAAGCGTGACACGCAATCAAAGGCGTTGGAGAGATCTCAGAAAACTCCAATAGCATTTTTAGACTTCTCTATGCGTTAAATATGTGTTTCAGCAGAGTAACACCCGCATCTGTAGTCGAACGACCCTTTGTAAAGACATATTGTTCATCACGAAGGAAACTTTTTAAATTAAAATATAATTAGCAACTGTTTTGAGTATTAATTTTTCAAATATTTTGCTAATTGCAGGTAAGATGGAAATAAGTCTGAAATTGCTAACGTTATTTTTATTACCTGATTTCAATAAAGGTATAACATTACTTTATTTAAATTGATTTTAATAATTTTAAGGAATTTGAAAAAATTTTTTATTAAGAATGGAAATTTTTATTTGTTGAATTAATTTTTATTTTATTTCTTACAAATGGAATTGTTATTTGATTATATGGAATAAATACCACTTTTTACGACGGCTATCAGAACAATCCCAGATCCCGGAAGATAGTCAAGATCTCTATCAGCACTTAGTGGTATACTTCCCTCCAAGAGCACGTTTGCTATGGCCACTCTCCATTCAAGCTGGACAATAAAGGCAAGAATGAGGTGGGAGCTCTGTTCCTCGTCAATTTTCACTCCAGTCAGCCAATAAAGGCAAGCCAGAGAAGAGGTACAAGATTTCTCCCGAGAGATAGGGTCCGTGGGGTCGCTAATGCCCAACAGCAGTAGCATGTGGCGAGCTGCTGGGCATTAGCAACCCCATCGACTGCGGGTTCCTGTATCTCTCTTGGTCTGGCTCCTTACCTGTAGACCTGTTCCGGCAAAGTAAACTCTAGCGGGACAGACTTAGAGTTCGGAGCACGCAAGCCCCAAAACGAAGGCAACGTAGAGATACGGCAGTGGGGTTATTTATTATTATTATATGACTTTACTACTCTTCATGAGGTCAGGTAAATTTCCTAAATCATCAGATTTATTAAAAGTAGTAGCTAGGCTACGATGTTCCTAACTAACTTGTTAGACCTTTGTATCCTGCTTATGCGTATGAAGTTTCATTAACATCGGTTCAGTCATTTCGAAAAACAAGGGCTTGAAAGTTTGTATGAAATGCCGTACGTTGTATACGCTCCTAAAGGAAAATTTCACGCTTCAAACTTTCAAGGAAATATTTTAAAAGATTAACGTTTTATGTTTATGTAAGTTTCATTCGTTCAGGTTCAAAATGTCCAATTCTCAAAATGTCCAAAGGTTTCAAAACGTCCAATTTTCAAAATGTCCAATTCTTAAAATGTCCAAAGGTTTAAAACGTCCAATTTTCAAAATGTCCAATTCACAAAACGTCCAATTCCCAAAATGTCCAACTCCCAAAATGTCCAATATTTGAGAATGTGGTAAATCCCTGTTGGATAAAACCAATTTACCAACCATAGAGGGGATCTGGCGCGCGGCGGCCGCTGCCGCGGCACGCTCGCTTCGCTCGCTCGCCTTCGCTTGTTGGTGGTTACTGTTCTAACCTAACCTAACCCAAATGATTTTACCTGAAAATCATATGTTTTATTTAGAAGTAGCAAATTAAATTAAAAATAAATATTTTATTATTATATATACATATATATATGTTACGGCTAATACCCGAAGTGCGGCTACACCTAGTTTTAGCCGGTTAGAACTAGGTGTAGCCACTTACTCTTGGTTAAACCTAGTACGAGCCGATTGTTTTCGGGTAAAATCATTTGGGTTAGGTTAGGTTAGAACAGTAACCATTAACAAGCGAAGGCGAGCGAGCGGAGCGAGCGTGCCGCGGCAGCGGCCGCCGAGCGCCAGATCCCCTCTATTGTTGGTAAATTGGTTTTATCCAACAGGGATTTACCACATTCTCAAATATTGGACATTTTGGGAGTTGGACATTTTGTGAATTGGACATTTTGGGAATTGGACGTTTTGTGAATTGGACATTTTGAAAATTGGACGTTTTGAAACCTTTGGACATTTTGAGAATTGGACATTTGAACCTGAACGGTTTCATTAAGTATTTACTTTTTAGTTAAATAGTTTATGAATATAATAAGCTTGTTTTTAAACTTGCCAGCTTTTTTGGGTGCAGTGCCACCCTCGTGAAGTATAGATTCTATGGAAGGCTTCTGTACTTTAGCCGACGGATTCCTTGTTTCTTTCAAATCATCAAGTGGACAGCCACAAAGTGATGCTGTAGTTTGGTTTTGCTGACTACGACCGTGATGACGAGGGTGGTTAGTCGGCACGGGACTGGAACTGGAGTCAAAGTACGGAGGTGTGTCGCACGCCGCACATCCGTTACGCTTGCTTGGTAAACGCGACCAGCTTAAACTTAAACCTGAAACATTTAAAAGCATCTAGTACTTGATAAAAATCACAAATTCATTATTATGAAAGTTAGTAATTTTTGGCGATGGGTTATTCTACTTTATCGATCTTGATGTTTTACCAAGATAAATATTGGACCCAACTTTCAAGTTTTTACACCGAAAGAATGAGATTTTTCATTCAAACTGTATACCACCTTTTCACCCCAACAGGAGCAGCTCTTGAAAACTCGTGTTAATTATTTGACCCTAAAATTATTATTAACAATTTGCGAGTTAATCGAAACAGCAGTAAAATCATCCCCTATAAATTTACTACCCCTTTTCACCTAGTTAGGGGTCGATTTTCGAGAAATCCAAAAACGTCATTCAAGTTTTAAATTAATCGGAATGTGCGTTAAGATTCTTCCATACAAAATCTATCTATATAAACTATATTAAATTATAATAAAGCTAATGAGTATGTTTGTTTGTTTAAACGCACGTACCTCTGGAACTACTAATCAGATTTAAAAAAAAAACATTTAATAGCCCAATTCTTGAGACAGGTTATAGGCTATTTAACATCACTCTACGACCCTTTAGGAACTGAGCAAAAGGAAAAAAGTAAAAAAGAACGCTAAACGATAACGATGTAACGGGGCATGGGGTACCTATACAGGGTCATTATCCTTTGAAAATATTGTTTCTTTTTCCAACTAAAGCTACAGGCTTTAGTTGGAAAAAGAAACAATGTATAGGTATAGGTATGTATACATTATATTATATTTCTGAACAAGACTAGGTTCAAAAATCAAGTTATTTCCACTTTAAAGGAACAGCCATAAGTTTCGATGTTACTTAATTTTGTTTCCTATACCTCATGTATTTATGTAGCTTTAAGTTCGTTTTTTGCATGCCGATTTTACCTGATTCCAAACCTTTACATTTGTCCCTAGTATTAAGACGCAGATATTATTAGATTTTTTTTTCTCTCACGTATTTTATGCTCTCAGAGATACATTTTAAAAAACAAACCGAGTAATAATTTTAACCTTGTAATGAGTAGTTTTAAGTTTGCCCTTATTGTTATTATTAACAGTACCTATGCTAATTATTTTATATGGTAATCTGTGGATAGCGTCGTGAGTAGTGTATTTGTTAATTCTATTAGTTTAGTACTCCTATCATGTGTAATATTTAATATACTGCTGTTTGTTGTCCCTAATAAATAAAATAAAATACATTTTAAGTTCAATTAACATAATGGTATCTAGGTGTATTCCAATAAAAATAAAAATTGTTGTAATCGTCTTAAATTGCTTTATTTCAATAACCGTAAATCCATTCCCTGTAAAAATTTAAAATGATTATAACTTTTTACTTGTTAAAGCTACAAGGTGAACATTGAAAGACGTGAGGGTAGCAATTAGGTAGTAATTACTCAAGTAAAAATAATAACACGAATTTGAATAGCTTACACAAACGGAGAGTTAAAAAAAAAAAAAATATTCAAGTAAAATTAAGATTAATTACAATCGGGGAAAATTTAATTCTAACTGTAATGTAGACCTGCCTGAACTAGGTTTATGAAAAACCTGTGTTTCAGGCCATCAATATACATCAAACATTTAAAAAGAAGACAACAATAAGTTTATTACTAAGCTAAATTAAAAAGTAGACAATATTTTCTATGACTCAAAAAGTAACTCTTTGGGTATATTATTTTAAAACTAGATTATGTATGATAAATTATGTATAAATAAATTAACAAATAATATTAAACTAGATAAAGTGGACACTATTATTAATTAGACAAAGGAATAGACTTTTAATAGAGTAGGTCTTATAGATATTATTTTAAAAATTCTAGTAGTTTTTCCGTGTCTGCGTAAGTGAGTTTTGACAAGTATTCCTGTACTAGTAAGTTACACCTATTATAACTTAAACTATAAATCTTTAGCACTCTCTTAAACTGGTTATACAAGTAGGGCCCTAAAAATAAATAAAATCGATTAGCAAAAGCATGTTTAGTCTGAGATCACAAACCAAATCTTTTCTTCTCCTATCTGAAGGTACTGGGCTAAAATAGAGTTCAGTATGTTGGAATAAAAGTACATTCAAAAAGTTGATCTGATATCCTGATATCAGAATAGCTGGTCATTTTAAAGTCCCTTTATTTTGTTTCAAAGTTAGGTAGCAATTAATTGACTATAGGTAGTAAAAAGTAGCAAATAGGTAGCAACTTTTGGTCACCAGGTTGACGCGGACCGATATAGACAACCAGCCATTCTGATGCTCACCTTATTTTATTTTTATTTTATCGTGTTTAGATATCGATACGCCACATTCGATCACATTTGCAGAGTTTCGCTAGCTGATTTGATTTGACCCTGTATAAGTAGATACATAGTAATAACATATTTTAAGTTTGTATACTCAAGGAATAAGACTTTTCATACAAGAGAAATCCTTCTTGTCAGTCCCTTAAGGAGAGCATAAACATAATCAGCCTATAATGTTCCCACTGCTGGGACACAGGCCTCCCCTCTGTGAGAGGGAGTGGGCCGTAATCCAACACGCGGGCCCAGTGCGGATTGGTAGATGTCACATGTCTTCGAATTTTTGGTTCTAGGACATGCCGGTTTCCTCACAATGTTTTCCTTCACCGTTTTGAGAGCAGTGGTGATGAAATAATTTACACAAAGTAAAGCGCTGGTCAGGGTTACCTACAACTCTTAAGTCACAGTCGTTACTGATGGGCCACCAATGCTCTTAAAGATAGAATTTCCACAAATAATTTCTTATTGGATGCCTACGTCACCAAAAGGAACCTAATGTCCCCAATTTCTACGGGGTTGGCCGATGATGTGTCAGTCGGGACTAAGCTTGTCAGATGGCCGGGAAGTTCAGGAATGTCATAGAATTTGTCGTCTTGTCCCTTGTTCAGTAATAAGACTTTACTGCCCCTGATTCCGAAAACCTACTAGTTTTTTTCACAAACTTACGAGTACAACTTGAGTAGCCAACTAGCCAGTACGACACGGCTGCCAATATTGAACAGAACAGTCTGATAAGACAACTAGTGGCCCACTGCTTCGCACAGTTTTTACGACTTGTCTAAACATCGAGATTTGTTTATTACCTACGTGTAAGTTTATTATAAGTGTAGTAGCTGCTACCCGCGGTTTCACCCGCACATTACTCGATCCCAAGGGAATATCGGGATAAAAAGTTTCCTATGTCCCAATCCATGTCATGGTCTACTAGTCTGCCAAATTTCATCCAAAGCCTTTCAGCGTTTATAACATTAGTTAGGATTGTAACACATACAAAACTATCAAAATGCGTTGCGTAGTTTTGAAGAACAAAGCGGTCACACAGACAGACAAGAAAAGCGAATTTACTTATTTTTGTTATAGCTAGCTTTTTCCCGCAGCTTTGCCTGCGAGGATATCGGAAAAAATCCCACGGGAACGTACTACCGGGATTAAAAGTACCCTATGTGTTAATCCAAATGATAAACTATCTGTGTGCTAAATTTCATCCAAATTCGAAGCCGTTTTTGAGCCAATCCAGAACATACATCCAGACAAACGGACAACAATTCTGAAAACCTAAACATATTTTCAGCATCAGACTCGTGCCACACCTCATAGAAATTACTTTTCTCAAAAATATCCAATACAGTTTTGACTTCGTTACTATTTTATTATACACAAATGAAAAGTGTCTCTGTCTAGTACTCTGTCACGTAGCGACCTGCGGGAACGGAGATTGACTTCATGCAAGCGATTTCTTATGGTTTGATCGCTTTCTATTATTGTCCCGATCTTGTCTGCGTGTGGTGATGCGAGCTCGTCCTCCATGTCGCTCTGGCACGCTGCCACTGATGCGGTAAGGTGCACAAAGTCGACTTATAACACTCTGCGTAGCGCCCAGAACGATTGCCACAGCACGTTGCCGAGGAGCAACTTCCAACGTTCTCGGCTCAAATGACGTCTTCTCTCCTTATTAACGTTATTTTGTATTGATTCCACTCAGAAGTATGGCAGAAATTTTACTGATTTGGCCTCAAACCCGTTGCAGGATTATATTGAAATACGACTTAACGGACCATTTTTTTACGAATTTACTCAAAAGTATCCATAAGAGTTACAAAAATATAATTATAAAAACCAGATTTTTCTAACTAGTAAAAACTTGCTAGATTGCTAGAAACTTTTGATGTGTGTAGGTACTAGCCTGCTTTATGAAGTCCTCGGTAAACTCTAGGTAGTTATTTATTCGAAAATTTTATCAAAACGTTTAAAACTTGTTTTCGTAAAAAAAACGTCAAAAAAAGTTGGAAACTTCAATATCTCCGTAACCAGAAGGTTCCCAGGCGTTATCATAATAACGGGAAGAACAACTGACTATCGGCTTAGATAACGGTATTTTATACCCGTTATGTATGTTGCTTAAGAAAACTTTAATTAATCCGAAACTTGCCAGCTTTTTTGGGCGCCCTTCCCCGGCGACGTATTGACTCTGTGGAAGGCTTTTGTACTTTAGCTGATGGATTCCGCCATTCTTCGTAATCATCTGGTGGACAGACACAAGAGGAGTCTGGAGTTTGATGTTGCTGACTACGACCGTGATGGCGAGGGCGATTAGGCGGCACGGGACTAGGGTCAAAGCACGGAGGAACCTTTCGCAAGGTTGGTAAACGGAACCAGCTAGACCCTGAAACAAAGGCATAGGTTATAAAACTTATGAACTATATCGTTTTATTATTACAACTAAGGAAATGTTAAAAACATTGGTTCAATACTAGTAGTTCTGCGAAAAGTAGACCTCGAAGGCACAAAGTTTTTTGCAACAATTAATATACCACTAAAGTTAGTCACAAAACGGGATATTTACAATGATTTTTGTATTTAAAAACATGGAGATTATCCCGTGAATATAACCAACGCTCTCCTATGATTTGACGGTAACTGACCTACTTTTTTTTCGTATCACAAAACATGACAACGATTAATATGTCAAATTCAAAGGAGATGGATAACGGTCCCATGCACGATTGGCCCAAAAACACAAATAAAACAAATGTATTATAATCATAATCATAATCATCATTTATTGCATTCAATGTAGTGTACAAGATGTTACAATAATATTTGTTTCATACATTGACCCTGTCAGGGCACAGCAATATAATTATACATATGTTTTGGCATGCTACAGTACATAATAAATGTAAATGAATGAAAGAAACCCACAGTGTAGAAAGACAATAATACATTTTTTAACATAATGATAAAATATTGGTAAACAGTTATTTGGTCATCATTTCCATTAATAGTTCAAATAAGTTAGACAATTAAAAATAATCAAATAAATTATAACTATAATCATAAAATAAAATAACATAGGCAATGTCAACTAGAATAATAGTAGTAAGTCAACAATAGTCAGTGATGTATTTAATAAGGATTTGAATGTCAAAAGTTATCGATCGTTATCGTCCAAGAATTCCCTTAACAATAATAATAATCATAAAGCTTAATGTCAAACCAGAATAATAGTATTAAGTCAAAAATTGTGAATGATATACCTATTTATATTATGAATTTTAATGTCAAAATTTTATTTACTTATCATTATCGTCAAAGAATTCCTTTAGAGTGTAGTATGATTTTAGTGTAAGGTGTCTTTGAAGGCTGTTTTGAATTTATTTTCGTACTCTATGTCTTTAATTGAGTTTGGAAGCTTATTATATATTTTTACGCACATGGCTAAAGGTCCTGAATGGAACATACCTAATGTGGAGCTTGGTAGGGCTAATTCATTCTTGTTTTGGCGCCTATCACTGCGACTTTGTGGACGGAGGGTTCTAGTGAGTGGGAATAGTGATTGGTGTCGGCTCTCGGCTGCCTTACTTAGAAAGAATGTAAAAGTATGCCCTTTGGAATTTAGGTTCCAACATACAAACCCCCAGGCTGTTATAAAAACTTTTAAAGATCTTAAAATTAAATTAACAGAAGATCTCTGGGGCATGTCTGTAAAAGTCTGTAGATCTATAATCGAAACCATTGCGCCCTATTTAGCTTTTATATTTAACACCAGTGTGGATCAAGGAGTCTTTCCGGATCTCATGAAACACAGTAAAGTAGTTCCTTTGTTCAAATCCGGAGATAGTAAAGAACCCAATAATTATAGGCCTGTGTCAATTCTGCCAGTTCTCAGTAAGGTGTTTGAAAAGTTGATGCTCAATCAAATGTTACGTCACTTTAATAAAAAATCCATCTTTCATGAACAGCAGTACGGTTTCACTAAAGGGCGTTGTACCACTGACGCCGGTGTTACCCTAATAAAGAACATTTTTAACGCCTGGGAGGAAGCACAAGATGCCATTGGAATCTTTTGCGACCTCTCTAAAGCGTTCGATTGCGTGAACCATGAGACACTTTTGCTGAAACTAGAGCACTATGGGATTAGGAATGCAGCTCTTGATTTACTAAGATCATACCTAAAAGATAGAAAGGTTAAAGTTCAAATAAACGGCGTTAACTCATTAGGGTCTGAAATGGCAATGGGCGTTCCTCAAGGTTCGATATTGGGTCCATTCCTCTTTTTAGTTTACATTAATGATTTACCCCAATTACTTCAAAATCAACCGAAGATGGTGTTATTTACTGATGACACATCATTGATCTTTAAAATAGATCGACGATCACAAAATCTTGACGAAGTGAATAACTCTATTCTTCAGGTCCAAGATTGGTTTACGGTAAATAATTTGGTATTAAATGAAAAAAAAACCAAATGTATTAGATTTAAATTACCTAATGTTAGAAGTAGCGAATGTGATATCATATTGAACGGAGAAAAACTGGAATTTATTAATCAAACGGTTTTCCTAGGAATCACTATAGACGAGAAACTGCAATGGGGACCACATATAACCTCTCTGGCGGGGCGGCTAAGCTCGGCCGCTTATGCTGTTAGAAAGATAAGACAGCTAACAGATATAGAAACCGCGCGTTTGGTTTATTTTAGTTACTTCCACAGCATTATGTCGTATGGCATTTTACTGTGGGGTCGGGCTGCTGACATTGAGTCCATCTTTATTTTGCAAAAGAGAGCTGTCAGAGCAATTTATAATCTCCGTCGCCTCGAATCTCTTAGGGAACTATTTAAAAGGATTAATATTATGACGGTACCTTGCCAATTCATTTATGAAAATATTATGTATGTAAGGAAAAATCTACATATTTTTAACAAGATAAGCGATAGACATAATTTTAATACTAGAAATAAAGATAAAATAGATCAACCATTTTTCAGATTATCTAAAGTACATACATCTTTTATGGGGTACTGTGTTAAATGTTACAACAAAATACCTTGTGATATATTGAAATTAAATGAGAGAAAATTTAAAACACATATTAAAAGTACACTTTGTAAACAAGCATATTACAAGTTAGAGGATTATATCCAGGACAGGAATGCTTGGAAACATGCTGGTCCAGCTCCATAGGACAATCTAGAGTCTAGACAAAATCAAACTGGTTGCTATTTTTATGGTAAAATCTGTTATTTTTATGATATTCATTTTACATTCTGTGATAACCTATACTCACACACTGACTTATTTTTTTAGAAAAACATACTTGTATGATGTTTGTAAATATGTGAACACCACGTATCTATCTAATAATTAAGTTATTTTTCATTGCTTAGTTTTTAATTCGTTTTACCTATTATGGTATAGTAATTTTATTCTAGGTGCATCGTCTTCAATAATCATATAATTAATGTAATCAAACAACAAAATATTGTAAAACATTTTTAAAAGAGTACCGGTGGAGTTTCTTGCCCATTCTTCTCCATACGAAACTACCTTTTGGAAGGGGCAACTAGAATCAATTCTATTTTTTTTGTAAATTTTGACGTTCAAAAGTGCCTCTTATGTGCCTATTTGAAATAAATGGTTTGACTTTGACTTTGACTTTGTGTTTTCGTACAAATTTACTTACTTCCAATATGTAGATGCCAGTTAGTGTAAGGACCTTATATTTAACAAAGAATGGCCTACAGCTTTCCGTGTTGTCTATATTGGCAAGAATTCGTAAACATTTTTTTTGTAGAATAAAGAGCCTTTGTTTGTCTACACTATTTCCCCACACCACTATTCCGTAATTTAACCAGGAGTATGCGTAGGCATAGTATGCTGTTAGAGCAGTTTTAAAATCGGTAGCTCTTTTAAGCTCTCCTAGGGCATATATAAAGCTAGCAAGCTTATTTGCCACTGCATCTATATGAGCCTTCCAGTTTATATTGGTATCTATAGACAAACCCAACCGTTTAAACTCATTTATGCATTGTATCTGTATATTATTATACGAGTAATTTATGTCCAATTTACGCTTTTGATATGGTCTAAATTGCATTATTTTTGTTTTGTCAAAGTTTAATTCTAAGTTATGATATTTTAACCATGATATTATTTTCGAGAGCTTATCGTCTAGGTTTAAGTTTAAGTTTTCACCACTAGTGTATGGAAAAATTATAGAAATATCGTCAGCAAATAAGATACTTTGAGCGTCAATTTCTTTAGGTAGGTCATTAATATCAATTAGAAATAATAAGCATCCTAAAACGCTGCCTTGAGGTATTGACATTGTTATTTTCTCTTTATCAGATCTTACGCGTGTTATTCTTCATTCTATTATGAAGCTATAATAGTGTTTCATAGCCCTGTATATTTTTGTTCGTCGTAAAACTTTGTGAAGGGACCTTCTCAAATCTGATGACATCAAAAAATTAATTCAAACCGTACTTAGGTTTGAATTAATTTTTTGATGTCATCAGAACAGTACTATATGCTTGAAACAAACTTAAGGCAAATGATTAATGCTTCAGTAAAACAAAATTTACTGACTGCTTCGTTGGTTAAGTGGTAACAAGCGCTACTGTTAAGCATGAGGTCCTGGGTTCGATTCCCGAGTCGGGCAAAGTGTTATTGTGTTTTTATCTGGAATTTCTCAGTAGCAGCCCGGAGTCTAGATTTGTACCCGGTCGATGGCAATAGGCTCGCCGCATATTACATGAGACTTAAACATAACTGGCGAAAAGTGGGTGTAATATAAGTACACCTCTGCCTAACCCTTGAATACAGGCGTGATGTTATGTTAAAACCAAATTTACTAGGCAGCTAATTTGAGTGCAGACTCACCCTCAGGACGCATTGACTCTATGGATGGCTTTTGAACTTTAGCTGATCGATTCCTCTCTTCTTTGAAATCATCTGGTGGACACCCACAAAGCGAGGTGGATATTGTAATTTGGTTTTGCTGACTTCGACCGTTTTGGCGAGGACGATTAGGCTCGGGACTGAAACTGGGGTCAAAGCACAGAGGTGTGTAGCATGCTGATGTTTTGCGGAACCAGCTGAAACTTTTACCTGAAACATTTAAAATCATACGTTATGAATTATCAGATTTCGTTCTACTTTTGCTTTTTTTCAGTTACAATGGTAGCACTGAAAGTTTTTAGAACTGGCTGGTTAGAAACAAATCCAAGAAATTAATTTAAGTATATTTTGAATTTAAAACTCTGTGGTAACCTGATGATGTATAATGAATGCATCTGTCATTTATTCCTATAAATTGGCGGCAATTTGAAAAATGCGTGTCGCGGCAAATCTACTTTCGTTGTTGTCTTAGTCAACAATGAAGTTATGATAGACTTCGATTAGCCTTTCATGATTAAGCTCCATCACGTGCTACTGTTTACAACTGGATCAATGAGTTTAAGCGTGGTCGTAGGAATCTTACTGATGACCTGCGTGAAGGACGTCCTGCAAAGGCAACAACTGACGATAACATCATTATATATGATGATACGAGAGTGGCGTACCAACAGATTCAGGCAAGCTAAGGCATTGGTATGAGTCAGGTGCAAATCTTACATAAGTATTTAAGCGTCCTGACGCTTAAATACTTATATAACGCTTGTATATAGCTTCCTGAAGCTATATACAAGATGAAACCATACCCCATCATTTGATCGAAGACCAAAAACGCCAGCGCGTAGATTGGTACCGCGAAATGCTAGAAAAGTACAACGGAGGAACCTCGAATGCTGTATTTGACATTGTAACAGTTGGATATATTATTACAAAACCGAAACTAAAAGAAAATCTGGACAGTGGGTGTTTCCATTTGAGGATTAGCCAACAAAAGTTAAGAAAGGAAGAATTGAACGAATAAGATGATTGCTTCATTCTTTGGATGGACGGGTCATTTCGCGACAGTTGTGCTGGAAGACAAAAGGACAGTTACAGCAGACTGGTATATTGACAATTGTTTGCCCGTTGTCTTAGAAAAAGTTCGACAACAGCGCCCTCGAAGCAGGATCCTACTTCAACAACGCTTCAGCGCATTCCACCACGGATAGTCGAACATTTTACTACGGAGAGTGTTGAGATAATGAGTCATCCACCGATCTGGCACCTTGCGACTTTTATTTATTCCCAAAAATTAAAGATAAACTTCGAGTTAGTCGCTTTACGTACCCTGAAGATGCAGTGACTGCGTTCGAAATGGCCATGGAAGAAATCCCTAAAGAAGAGTGGGCCCACTGCTTCTCTCAGTGGTTCCATCGAAAGCGACGTTGCTTAGAAAGGACCCCTCCGTACCTCAGAAAGCACGTTAAGCCGTTGGTCCAGGCTGTCATTCGTGGATCTTTCACAGTCGTTACGGGTAGCCAGACGCCCAAAAGTCTGACAACCAGTCTTACCAAAGGGTATCGTATTACCCAGAAACTGGGTTGTGTAGATAGGCAGTCGCTCCATTTAAAATTAGGTATTTAGCTGCATCCGGTTAGACTGGAAGCCGACCCCAACATAGTTGGGAAAAGGCTAGCCAGATGATGATTTGTATAATTTAAAAAAAAAGTATTATTCATTATGACGCATAACGTAGTTTGAAACACCCTTTTATAAGCGCGGTGCGAGCCTGGCGCTCGTAACAGGATGTTTCAAACTACGTACGTACACATTACGTACGTAAAAAAAACAAATATTAATTTAAAAAACAAAACTACTAATGATTAGTAGTCATTGGATAAATGAATTGGGCTGCCGTTGAAAGACGATTAAAATGCGACGGTGTATATTGGGACACGGACAGAAAATACAATCAGTAAAAAAGAACATTAAAACTAATAAAATCGACCAAAAAGGCCAAAACGGCTATTATCTAAGCCTAATGCTGCGATATTTAAAAAACAAATACCGCAGCGCTGGTATTCTGATAGGGCCCGCTGTGATGTCTGTGGATGCCACACCTACGGACATAAATAAATCCCTCTAGAGGAATAAAAAGACAAATGAATGGGTTATTGGGTTTTCTATCTGATTTTTTTTTATAGCAGCCTGGAGTTTGTGCCCGGTTGATGGCAATAACCTCGCCTTATATTAGATGGGACTTAAACATATCCGATGAAATGTGGATGTACTATAAGTATCTCTCTGCCTAACACGTCGGGGAGTACAGGCGTGATATTATGTTAAAACAAACTTTACTTGCCAGCTTTTTTGGGTGCAGTATCACCCTCGTGACGCATTGACTCTACGGATGGCTTCTGAACTTTAGCTGATCGATTCCTCTCTTCTTTGAAATCGTCTGGTGGACAGCTACAAAGCGAGGGGGATCTTGTAATTTGGTTTTGCTGACTACGACCATGATAGCGAAGGTGATTGAGCGGCTCGGGACTGAAACTGGGGTCAGTCTGGGGTGTGTCGTACGCTGATGATTTACGGAACCAGCTGAAACTTTTACCTGAAACATTTAAAACCAAAGGTTGTAAATTAACATCATAATAAATAAATAATAGGTAATAATCATAATGAAATGAGATATTTTTTGTCGATAATTGATTTCATTTCAAAGATAAGCTCGGAAAACGTTAACACTATTTCTACATTTTTCTATCCATCTACGTCGTTTTCTTTGCCAAAGATGTAAACAATAATAGCCGCTCGATTTAATTAAGTTCTGGTGCTATCAATGTTGCAAATAATTTCCTCGCATAGAGTAGATTGAATCATTTGAATTTCGATATTTTTTGTTAGTTTTTATTATTTTTGTATGAAAAGGTTGCTTCAAATTAGTAGTTTTAATAAATAAGTTTGAATTAATATTTTGGTGTCATAAAAAAAAATTCTTCGCCTAAAGCTTTTACTAAATTCACATATTATTAATCAAATAAATTGGGATTGGGCAGAAGAATGATGACGACCTATTATTATTTAATACTAATATGTGCCAAATACTGATATTCAGCTGCATCCGGTTAGACTAGAAGCCGACCCCAACATAGTTGGGAAAAGGCTAGGCAGATGATGACTAATACGTGCTAAATGTATTAGGAAAAAGTCTTTTCGCATTATAGTATGTATGAACTTGTAATAAAATCTATTTGTATCTGGCTGGTTTTGGTAGCATTGAAAGTTTAAATTTTAAAGAACATAATTCCAAATTCAAATTAGGAAAATGTGTGATTTTCATTTGTTTTTCGTACTGTCAAGATGAGTGAATCTAATGAAGAAATTCAATACATTTTAAAATGTTACTACAAAAAAGATAAAAATGCAACGCAAGCCGCGAAAAAAATTTGCGATGTTTATGGACCTAGTGCAGTGTCTGTGAGAGTAGCACAAATTAGGTTTAAGCGTTTTCAATCCGGAAATTTTGATGTCAAAGATGCACGTCGCTCTGGTCGCCCTATTACGGATAAAATTGATGCCATGCCACTCTGCCATGCTGCCAGCGAAGCGGCTACGTGTCGAAAGTCGACTTATAACACTCTCCGTAGCGCCTACAGCGATTGCCACAGCCTTTTGCCGAGAACCAACTTTCAACATTATCATGGCTCTGATCATTTCTTCTCGGCTCAAATGACGTCTTCTCTCAATAAAAACGCTCTTTGGTATTGATTCCACCCAGACGTATGCCAGAAATTTTACTGATTTGGCCTCAGACTTGTTGCAGGATTATATAGGAATACGACTTGCTTGAAGATTTTCATCTTTTGACCGAAATTCAAAATCTTTTCCATTTTCAAATGTCGAAATTTATCAAAAAAAAAAGTATACATAGAAGTTACATAAAATAAAAAACTAGATTTTTAGTAATTAGCAAAAACGTACTTGAACCCTAGGCACTTTTGATGTGTGTAGTTTTAAACATTCACTTTTAATCTTGTGGATCACCACAGGATTAAAAAGTGGATGTGTATGATCTTTACTGCGGTGACGACGACGCCGATGTGAGTCTCAAAAACATTTAATCGCAAGACTTTCTCACACATAATGTACGAGTATGTAGTTACCATGTTTTTGATGCATGTTGCAAACTAAGGACTGAATAATGAATGCTTCTACATAAAATCCAAAACAAACTTCACTTGCCAACTTTTTTCGGAACAGCCGATTTAGCTGATGGACTCCTCGTTTCATCGTAATCATCTGGTGGACAGACACAAGGCCAAGAGGATTCTGTAGTATGATGTTCTTGACTACGACCATGTTGGCGACGACTGTGGTTAGACGGCATGGGACTGGAATTGAAGTCAGAGCACGGAGGTATATCGCACACCGGTGCTGATAATGCTGCCTTATGTGAACGGAACCAACCTGTAGTATATTTAGGTTTAAGTATGGCAATATTTTTTTTTATCTATGTGCAACAGATCTTGTCTATTCTAAGTTCTAAGCATAAACGTACTACTTAGTCTGTGGCATAAGCCACCACGGAGGTTAATTTGGAATAAAAGGTAAAAATAAATTAATTATTACTATTAATTATGGCTATTTAAAATAAATAGCCATAATTAATAGTAATAATTAATTTACTCAAGATTTTAGAGACACTTCACAACCTACACCAAAAACATTTAAAAGATGATTATTATACCTCTGCATTATGAATTATATAATTTTATTATTACCTTCACAATATTGATAATTAAAACAATTGTTTTAATTATCAATATTATATTTGTTAACCTATCAGTACGAGTAGAACGTATAAAATAGAAGCCTCATCGTAATGACTTGAAAACACTGAATATATTATGAGCATCACCACTATTTTTTGTTTTCTTTTTTACATCCTGATGGATTTCCTTCTCTGTAGGTAGGGCTCAGCGCAGCACCCATCGCTACCGTCGCGACGAAGTCACGGCACTGCACTGCTCAGGCTGGGTATTCCTCCAACGTTTGCTGCGCTGTATTGCTAAAGCAGTTACTGCAATGGTATGGTAGCAACAAGGCGTGGGCATCGGGCTTATACAGCAAAAAATACTCACTAAAGTGTACATATCTGTAGAGTACCAGGAAATGAAGTGTGCCATAGCGTCTCTCTAGCCACTCCTTCATGGCGGGTCTTACCGCCGCTATTGCAGCGAGCCCTGCGTTAGGTTGTCCATGTCGCTGCTCCCCTTCCACCACTAGGGCCTGCCGGAGCTCACCCTATGCACCTCGACATGACGAAGCATCAGGTGTTCGCCCCGCTCCAAGGCGTCCCGCCCAACCGTTATAGTGACGCGTGGATTTTAGCGAAAAGATCCCTGGGCGGTGCTCCAGGTAAGAGGCTCAAACAGGGTTTCCGCCCACACTGGTGTCCCATGGAGCGCCATGGACTGTACCATCTTCACATAGAGCCTCCGGCAGGTGATATTGGATAGCAGCCGCAAGAGTGCGTTCGCGCCGACCTTCTTATTGATCGAGTGCGCGTCTCTGAATCATGAACGGTGCAGTTTATGTTTAGGGTGGATGAAATTCACCATAACATTTTTATCAGATAAGATCAAAATCGATTGACATTTCGCATGACTGCTTTTAGTCAATTATTGACCTGTCCATTATTGAGTGCTTGTGCGTATGTCCCAAATACACTTTTATCAAAAAACTTCCAAATGGCATGGCAGATACATTGTGTATGTTATTTGAAAGAAACTTATGATTATTGCTTCAATAAAACAAAATTTACTAACTGCCTCGTTTGTCTAATGGTCGCAAGCGCTACTGCTGACCATGAGGTCCTGGGTTCAATTCACAAGTCGGGCAATGTGTTAATTAGTTTTTCTATCTGGAATTTCTCAGTAGCAACTCGGAGTCTGACTATGTGACCGGTTGATGGCAATAGACTCGCCACTTATTACATGGGACTTAAACACAGCTCTACCTAACCCTTCAGGGAATACAGGCGTGATGTTATTTTAAAACAAATTTTACTAGCCAGCTTTCCTGGGCGTAGTATCACCTTCATGACGCATTGACTCTATTGATGGCTTTTGAAATTTAGCTGATCGATTCCTCTCTTCTTTGAAATCATCTGGTGGACACCCACAAAGCGAGGGGGATTTTGTAATTTGGTTTTGCTGACTACGACCGTGATGGTGAGGGCGATTGGGCGGCTCGGGACTGGAACTGGGGTCAAAGCACGGAGGTGTGTCGCACGCTGATGATTTTCGGTACCAGCTGAAACTTTTACCTGAAACATTTAAAACCATAGGTTAGGATTTATGATTTATCGTCATATCAAACATTATTATATATAATAAAAATATTGAAATGTGATTTATTAATGCTTCTATAAAACTCCAAACCATAGTTCACTTGCTAGCGTTTTTGGCAACAGCTTAGTTGATGGATTTCTCATTTCTTCGTAATAGAATAGAATACTCTTTAATATGTACACCATAAAAATTACAGATATAAATGTTGTAATCATCTGATGGACAGACACAAGGGCGAGGGGATTCTGGAGTTTGATGTTGCTGACTATGACCATGTTGGTGACGGTGGTTAGAAGGCACGGGACTGGAACTGAGGTTAGAGCACGGAGGTATATCGCACACCGGTGCTGATGATGTTGCCTTATGTGAACGGAACCAACCTACATATTTAAATGATGATTATACCTGTGGGTTAAGAATTATATAATTTCATTATTACCTACACAATATTGATAACTAAAACAATTGATTTAATTATAGAAACTTTAGTGTGGCGTGTATCGGTAGGTACGCTCGTTGATTTAAATAAAAACTACTCAGGATTGACTGATCTTATTATTTTCAAAAACACCCTACTTATATATACAATATATTAGATTCCTTAGACATGGCCTGTTATTATTTACAATTCATTTGACCAATAGCGATGCGCCATCTGGCGAGCCGCGCGCGGGGCGCGGGGCGCGATCCGTTCTGCCGGGCGCCGTCGTCGAGTGAACATCTAAGAATATGAAGACTGCCTGCCGATCTGCGGGACGCGTGTGTCGTCAGCGTCATGTATCCTCGTGTCCATCTGTGTGGTCCCGCGGCGTGCAGTGAAGATACGGAGAGTGCTGGTGCTTCTGCTTGCGCTTACAAAACCGCTGCTTTCGAAGCGAACCGTGTTATGATGCTCGTGCCGCATCGGTGTTCTGCTCTCATGTTTCTTACAAACCGTCGTTTTCAAGACTCCCGACTCTCTCTCCCAACGATTCCCTGTTTGTTTACGGAATGTTAAAACGTGGTAAGGTAACAGGTTCAGTGGTATGTGGTAAGTAGCTGGTATTCTGATGTGACAGGTTCGTACTGTGTCACTACATCACTCCCCCCTAAGCGAAGCGTACGTTGGGTTTTACTGCGCGGCCGGAACGTGTGACGTATGTGTCGCGCGGTGCGCCGGGGTTCGATGCTCGCGGCTCGACGCTCGTAGTCGTGCGCAGTGCTTGATGTTGCGCACCTGCCGTTGTTGATGTGGTACACCCGTCTTCGTTGAGTAGGTACGCTGGCTTTAGTCTGTCTATTGAGACAACTGTAGTCGAAGTGGCATCTGTATGGTGAAATGCTTGCTATCTCGCTTAATCACGTTGAACGGGCCGTCGTAAGGAGGGGTCAACGGGCTTCGCACGGTGTCGTTGCGCACGAAAACATGAGTACATGTCGCTAGGTCCTTGTATACAAACGTACTCATGTTGTTGACACGTGACTTGCTGCTTGGTGCGAGTGATGCCATTGTTTCGGTCAGGTGGCGGAAGAATTCTGCGTCTTCATTTTTCGGCTGTGTAGGCTGTTCCATACATAAGCGTGGACACTAAGCACACCATTGTGAACAGCCAGTCGAGCCTTTTTAGGCATGAACTGGTTGGTCACAATCGCATGTATTTGACCATTCACTTTATTTCCCGCATATTTTTGTTTTGTTTTTTTTTTACTCTTTATAATAATTATCTTTATACTATGTTTGTAGTTATGGTCTCAGCAGCTAAAATATACAGAAACACCACTAGGTGGACCGATGACCTTGTGAAGACCGCAGGAATCCGCTGGATTCGGGAAGGACACAACCGGTCGAAGCGGCGCATAGTGGTCTGAAAATCAAGCTCCAAACTCATAGAAACTTAACGTTAGAAATTAATAAATAAAATATTGTAAAATATGCTTACTTATTGATAGTAATAGTTGACTCGCCAACGCACCACCGCACAGGCCGACAGTCCGAACACGACTGCCCCCCTCACTTTTTTTTTTTTTTTTTTAGTTATGGCATCTCGCAGTTGACCTTGAGAGGCCGTGACTGCTTAACCGGTCTTTCCTGTGGCTGCCCTAAGGTATTAGCTTAAAGCCTCCAGCCAGGAGATACCCCCCCCCCTCACCATTCGGACCGGTATTTATAACCGAGCGACGTGCGCGCCCGAGGCAACGTCACAATACTGTTGTCGGTTTGTAGCGTGATATATTGATATCCACATACACTACAATCCCTTCCTTGTTTTAACTAGTTGTATGTAACCAGAATTATAAATAAGATATTTAGCATTATAATACAATATATATTTTTTTAATATATAATTAATTGACATCTCTGGCATAACAAAATCAAAGTACAATAATATTTTAAAATCATTTTATGGTTTAATTTAGTGTTTCCTTTTACCCTTCCTCTTCTTCTTCTATTCCATTTTCTGATTCATTTATATCTTTTCCTATATTAATTTCTTTATTTTGGTCACTTATAACTTCCCATTTTCCTTCAACTTTCTTCAAATGAACTACATTTCTTCGTGATATTTTCCCAGTTATATCGTTTCGAACACTTATGTCTCCACCTTTACTCTTTTCTACTGTATGGGAAGTTGGGTCGTAATTTAGGCTTAATTTATCTTTGACCATATTCTTAACGTAAACTTTATCCCCAGGCACTAATTGACATTCACGAGCACTTCTTTTCTTATCTGTATATTCTTTCCCAGTTTCTTTCTTTTCTTGGTCTTTGTCTCTAACATCTGAATCTTCCGGTTTATGTGTATGTGTAATGTCTCCAGCCATAGGTATATTGTCACGGTATTGCCGTTTAAAAAATAATTCTGCAGGAGTTTTACCTGTAACACTATGCGGCGTACTGTTATACATAGCCAAATACTCTAACAAAGCCTCCTGCCAATTTCTATTATAAACTTGACTAATTTTTAGTCGCTTTAAAATGTCTCGGTTTTGACGTTCGACTTCGCCGTTCTGTTGAGGCCAGTATAGTACCGTATTATGCAAAACTATATTCCTTTCAGTACAGAATTTTTTGAATTCCTCGCTGCAGAACTGTCTACCGTTATCAGCTGTTATCGTCATCGGGTTACCCAAGTCTGCTAAAAATCTCTTTTAGACATTTTATTATGTCTGCACTGGTAATTTTACGACAAATCTTCACCTCCTTGTATCGACTGAAGTAATCGACGATTACCAATATGTAATCGCTGCTTGGTAAAGGGCCCATCAAATCAATACATGTATCTACCCAAGGTTCACATGGTAATGCCCGTCGCTTCAATGGGTTTGGAGGATTTGGAGCTGAAACTAACGTACAGCCTTTGCAGCATTTGACCAAATTCTCAGTTTCTTTGTCATATCTAGGCCACCATACTTTGGTTCTTAGTCTCGCCTTCATTAGGACTATTCCTGGGTGCCCTTCGTGAGCCGCTGTCAGAACCTGACTGCGCAATTTTTTTGGAATTACAATTCTACTGCCTGAATAAAACTCCGTCGTAAAAGCACAATTCGTTTTGGAAGATTTTGAAATTTTTTACCTCTTCATCCCATTTGTTGTTATACAGGCCGTCCCTTACTTTTAATATTTCCTTGTCTTGCTTTGATGCTTCCATAATTTCTTCCAGTGATACTGCTATTGGCCTGCTTCCTTCAACAACTTGATGTATATAGTTTTCCGACTTGTCCTGTGATGTTTTATTTAACTTACACAATCTTGATAAACTATCTGCTATATTTTCTTTACCAGGCTTGTATATTACTTTAAATGTATATGCTTGAAGGCGTAGTATCCATCTTTCTATCCTTGCGCATGGTTTTGATTTAGGACCGAATATAACCTCAAGTGGTTTATGGTCGGTCACCAATTCAAACTCTTTTCCAAACAGAAAAACATAAAAATGTTCCACAGCCCAGACCAGGGCTAAGGCTTCTTTTTCTGTCTGGCAATATCGCCTTTCACAGTCTGTTAGTGTCCGGTGACCATAAGCTATAATGCGAGGTCCATGATCATTCATTTGAACTAATACCCCTCCTAGTCCTACTGGACTGGCATCGGCTATTACTATAGTCCGATCTTTGACGTCATAGTATCCTAGAGTAGAAATATTAGACACGCCAATTTTAATTTATTAAATGCAAATTCCTGTTTATTGCCCCAAAGACTTTTTAATTCTGTGGTTTTGCTCTGTTTCTTCCTTAGCAGTTCTTTTAATGGCTCAGTAGTTGTTGCCAAATTTGGAATCCATTTTCCAACATAATTTATTAATCCCAAGAAGCTCTGAAGCTCACCTATGTTCATAGGTGGACGAAATTCTTGAATGGTTGTCACGTACTTATCTAATGGTTTTACACCTTCGTGTGACAATTCGTGTCCGAGAAATTGAACCTTTTCTTCCCTGAATATGCACTTGTCCTTTCTCAGTACTACATTATTTTCTTCTAGAGTTTTCATGACTGTTTCTAATCTTTTATCATGTTCTTCCAAATCCTTTCCATAAACCAAAATGTCATCTATAAAATTAATAGTACCATTACATCTCAATAACATTCGTTCTAGGGTTTTTTGAAAAATTTCCGGTGCACAGGATATTCCAAACATTAGTCTTTTGTATCTGAACAGGCCTTTACTTGTAATAAAGGATGTAATGTGTCGAGAATCGGGATGTAATTCAATCTGATGAAAAGCATCTTTTATGTCAAGTTTTGAAAAGTACTTCGCATTTTTTATTTTCGGTAGTAGCTTGTCCATAGTGGGCAAAGGGTGATTTTCACGTAGAATTGCTTTATTGGCCCGCCTCATGTCTACGCAAATGCGAACATATCCGGTATTTTTCAAAACCGGCACTATTGGCGATACCCATCTCGAGGATCCTTGAACTTCTTCAATAATGTCTTTCTCCAACAGTTCTTTTATTTTTTTATCAACTTTTCTTCTAATGGAATGGGGATCCTTCTTAATGGTTGAGAAACTGGTTGTACTTTCTCATCGATTGGTACCTCCACTAAAACATCCTTGAATTTCGGAAACTCTGTCTTAGTTTCCATTTGGTCGATTTCTAATCCGATTTTTATTACACCCATAGCCATGGCAGTTTCTTTCCCAAGGAGATCTCTAGTTCCATCAGCGATGACGTAAAAAGTTGCATTTTCTGATCTATCTGCGATTTTTATATTTGCGTCAAATGATCCTATCAGGTCAAGGGGTTTCTTACTCCCATAACCATAAAAAGTTTTATTGCAACTGAATGTTTGGTTACTAACCTGTACCTTATTTTGTTTTATATTGTCCCAGGTTTTGTTTGTGATCAAGTTGCATTTACACCCAGAGTTTACTAACAGTTTAACCTTCATTCCGCCAATATGGCAATCTAATATACTGTCATCATCGATTTTGAACACATATTGTATGTCTT
The DNA here is from genome assembly GCA_963921375.1 of Tiliacea citrago. Taxonomy (NCBI): domain Eukaryota; kingdom Metazoa; phylum Arthropoda; class Insecta; order Lepidoptera; family Noctuidae; genus Tiliacea; species Tiliacea citrago. The sequence continues at coordinate 29,291,645 of OY992780.1, forward strand.
CGGACTCCGTTTGATCTATCCGGTTTGCATCATTCCTTTTGTTATCTCTTTTATTTTTTTTATATTCATCTTGTTTGTTGTCGTTTCCCTCATATTTTCTTTTATTCGCTCTGTTCCGTGTCATTGTCCTGCAGAATTGTCTAAAATGTCCCTTTAGCCCACATTTGCTGTCTTGAGACGTGTGTCCTGAGCTCCCACATCTTCCACATCCTGATTTTCCTTTCCACTTATAATTTTTTTCCTTAATTTCTGTTTTCATGTTTTTTACTCTGTTTATGTTTTCAGTTGATGTGCTGCTTCCTCCGAATTCTTCTATTTGTCGATTTACAGCTTCAAGAGTATTTGCTTCAGCAATTATATTTGTTAGTGTTATTGTGTCTCCTGTTTGTAGAATTCTCTTTCTGAGCTCTTTAGAGGAACACTTTTCTGTAATTTGATCGATTATTTGATCGTCTTTGTCCTTAAACTGACATTTGTCTGCTTGTTGTCTAAGCCGTACTAGGAATTTTTCAAACTTTTCATTTGCCTCTTGTTTGATCAATCGAAAAAGGTGACGTTCATAGATCTTACTTTGTTTAGGTAGAAAATATACGTCGAGTCTGGTAATAGCCACTCTGAAGACATCTACTCCATCTGCTGGTGATACATTTGCATCTGGTATATTATAAAATATTTCCTGCAATTCTAGTCCACCAAAATGTAGTAGTGAAGCACGTTTCTTCTCACTACTCTCGATGCCAGCAGCTTCCAGGTAGATCAAGAGTGCCCGCTTCCAGCGTTCCCATCTTGTTCCTACTGATGAAGGTTCCCCCTCACAATCAAATTTCTCTAACGTGAGTTGAGAACTCATGCTATTAATTAATTAGCTGGAACCAATAAATTAAAGATTTGCACTAATCTGCAAAGTAAAAATATTTGTCAATTTAATGACCAGTAGGTATTCTACTGCTATTACTGTCTTTCTCTGATGACTTGTCAATTTAATGACCAGTAGGTATTTTCTACTGCTATTACTGTCATTCCCTGATGACTTGTCAATTTAATGACCAGTTGGTATTTTCTACTGCTATTACTGTCATTCTCTGATGACTTATCAATTTAATGACCAGTAGGTATATTCTACTGCTATTACTGTCATTCTCTGATGACTTGTCAATTTAATGACCAGTAGGTATATTCTACTGCTTGTATATTTATGTGCTCTTTGATTAATTATTTTAGAACTAATCATGTGGCATAAATCAAATAACTAAGCATGAGGTCCCGGGTTCGACTCCCAAGTCGGGCAGCGACACTCAGTTTCTCCATCAAGAACTTCCCAACAACAGACCGGAGTCCGAACTGGTGCCTTGTTAATGGTAACAGGCATGCCCAACGTAACTGGTGAAACATGGTTGCACCACACATCTTTGCCTATCCCTTCAGGGAACATAGGCGTGATGATAAGTTTATGTTAAATAATTAAAAATGTTTTTTTTTTTCAACAAACAAGATAGCATTTAATTAGTTACAAAATAATACATTATGAAAAACAACTTTATTTTAATCTACCTTCAAAAATAAATGTTATTTTCTTTTTCTTATAAACATGAGTAATAGTCAATAATACAATATTTATTTTTTATAATAAAATGTAAAAACTCACTATCCCATCCTCGTCGCCAATGTAAAATATGCTTATTTATTGATAGTAATAGTTGACTCGCCAACACACCACCGCACAGGCCGACAGTCCGAACACGACTGCCCCCCTCACTTTTTTTATTTTTTATTGTGTATGGCATCTCGCAGTTGACCTTGAGAGGCCGTGACTGCTTAACCGGTCTTTCCTGTGGCTGCCCTAAGGTATTAGCTTAAAGCCTCCAGCCAGGAGCGTAAATATAAGTATTATCCCCCCTCACCATTCGGACCGGTATTTATAACCGAGCGACGTGCGCGCCCGAGGCAACGTCACAATACTGTTGTCGGTTTGTAGCGTGATATATTGATATCCACATACACTACAAATATGTTTTGTGTTTAGTATACCTCCCTTTGTTTTACTAATATAGTATGAAGGGTATGAGTAGCTCCATGCGTGAGTTTTTTTTTTTTTTTGTATGGAACAAAACACTTGAAGTGCTTTTTTTCAAAACTGAATAGAACTGATGGGCTGGTACTCACATGAGCTATTGCACCATACACGGCGATCAAGATGACATACAATTCTTGTGCCTTTCGGTGCCGCTTTGCATGTAGCAAGCTTTGGAAATTTTGAATTTAAAGTTGGTGATCTTTCAAATCTTTGATATAATTAAATGAAGTAACCAACCACATAACTGATATTGTCGTTAGTTAATAACCTGCTAATGACTTTTATAATGAAAATATTAGAAAACGATGTAGATTATTTACATTTTACTACAAAATTCATTTCACGAAATAACTCAGTTGTTAATCATCGTCATTATTGTTGAATTTTAATTTAATAAGCATTATGGGACAGCGAGCGTTAATAAGGGTAGTTATACTATAAATAGGACACTTTTAAACTAACTTCACTCAGTAGCTCTTTGCACTTGTGTGTGCTTACTATACTTATTACGTTCGATTTGTTTTCGTGTTATGATGGAAGGTGTTAGTACCAATTTGGATATTTTTATGTTTGTGGCTGGCTGTGAGAAATCACAGCCCAGTGTATTATATGAAGTTTTTGTCAATGCCGTTGATTTGTCAGAAAACGAAAATAAAGAATTGAAACAATTCTGTCAGACTCATGTGTGTTAGTTGAAGAACAAATGGATCTCGTGTAATCGCACGAGACATACTTTCATAAAAAAGAATGAGACATGGCTGCAAGAAGACATAAAATGGCCTGAGTTCATGAAGGACAAGATGACACCTTCTTTAGTGTTAGAAGAGCAGCAACCATGTTCCAGTTTTGACTTCGGTGTAAATGAGGGTGCATCAACATCATACAAACCGGAGACGTGCAGTGTTGGAACATCAACTGTTGTGAGTCCAAGAAAAGTGTTCTCGGAGCTAAGCCCGCTACGGAAGAGAAGAAGAGTGAAAGAGCTCCTCACGCATAGCACTGAATGCCTTGCTTATGCAACTGGTTTAAGTGCAGATAGCAAAAATGTTGCAGATATAATAAAATTGATCACAGAGCATCCCGAAGAGGCTACAAAGATAAAGGAATTGTTGAAGACCAAGAAAGCTATGCCTCTGTATGTATATTCCGCTGATAAAGCTTTAGGAATTCTGACTTCATTGAAGCTTTCGAAATGGCAGTATACAACACTAAGAGCTTGTGCAAAAGAAGAAGGAATACTACTATATCCTTCATATACTGCTATTTTAGAGGCGAAGAAGGACTGTTACCCAAAGCCTGTTACCAAAAGACACCATAGAAATCACCGAAAGAGGGGTAAAAGTAAAGCTTCAAGCGATTTTGGACAAAACTGTTGCTAGATTTGGGAAATTCCTACGTTTGGAATCTTCGCTAGATGGCAAAGAGCTAACATTCATATGCAAGTGAGGCTTTGGTGGTGCTTCAGGGCAAAGTTTGTACAAACAAACTATGGCGGGTGAAGATGATTCAAGCAATTTCATGTGTTCTTTTGTGCCTCTGCGCTTAGTTTGTGGTGAAGAAAAGTTATGGGAGAATCCAAAGCCATCTTCCACAATGTTCTGCAGACCGCTCTATTTTAAATTTGCAAATGAAAACCAATTAAATATTAAGGAAGAACAGGCTTTGATTGAAGCTGAGATTGCAACACTGGAGCCGTCTATTATGGGAATTCATACTGTTAAGCACTCATTGCTTATAACCATGATAGATGGTAAAATCACTTCGCAACTGTCAAATACTTCAACGCAGACTTGTTACATCTGTAAAGCTACCCCTTCGGAAATGAATAAGTTAGAGAAGACCTCAGAGTAAGTTTTGAATAATTTGATATATTTCAGATTACCGTAACGCTGTGTATCTTTTTATTAATTAATTCACTTTCTTTCCAGAAAACCTGTTTCAACAGATATATATCAGTATGGTTTATCTACACTTCATGCTTGGATTAGATGTATGGAGTGCCTACTCCATATTTCATATAGACTAGACTTCAAAACATGGCAAGCCAGAGATGCAGACAGCAAAGAGTCATTGAAGAGTAGAAAACAAACCATACAGCAGAAGTTCCGTGATGAAATGGACCTCCTAGTAGACATCGTTAAACAAGGTGAGTTATGATAACAGTCGTTGTTCTTAAATCTTATTTTTTTCAAATAACGTTAGTTATATTTATTCTTTACAAAGTTGTGGATTAGTTTTGATTCATTTATAATTTTTGTTTCAGGTTCCGGAACCACAAACGATGGAAACACAGCGAGGAATTTTTTTGGTAATCCTGCCAATACTGCAGCTATTACAGGCTTGGATCCTAGTTTGATCCAAAGATTTGCAACACTTTTGCGTGTGATGGCCTGTGGGGAGCCCATAAATGTTGAGGCGTTTAAAAACTTTGCGCGCCAAACAGCAGAATTGTATGTGGAGCTCTATGGCTGGTATTACATGCCTTCGAGTGTCCACAAACTTTTACTGCACGGTGCTGAAGTTATTAAACACTTCAATATTATGCCCATTGGCAAATTATCTGAAGAGGCATCAGAGGCCAGAAACAAAGACTTCAAGAAAATCCGAGAACAGCATTCGCGCAAATTTTGTTTAAGCGACAAACGAAGACATTTTCAATGGTCTCCTTGTCTCGCCAGATCCCTACCTGTCCAGCTTAAGACCTGTGCTGAGAAAATCAGTAAATACACCTATTACTGATGATATGAAATCTCTTCACATTGGTGACGATGCAGATCTAGACAAAGAGAATGTTGAATTTTTTTGATATTAACGCGTCAATGCTGGACTCGGATTTAGAGGACTGACGACAGCAAAGATACTCTCTGCTAATCGTTCTTATATAAGTAGTTATAGCAAATAATTATAATAAAATAATAACAAGAATATAATTAAATTAATTAATAATTAAATAATATAATTAATTAGTAATATAATTAAACAGTAATATTTAATATATCATAGTTATAGGAGCTGTAAATAGTTGTTGTAGTCTTAAATTGACCAATGTGCAATTTTGACGTTACTTTTATTGCTATTGCCTTTCTTGCACATCATTTTTGTTGTAATGTATTAGTATTAACTATTTCATTAACAGTTTCCCCAAACGTATTTTACATTAACTATTTAATACATGTTTTTATCTTTCTTCACTTTTAACCATATATTTAAAAATAAAAATGTAAAAATATCCTTAGTACTTACATATTTATTCCTTACTAGCTGCACCCCGCGGTTTCACCCGCATAAGTCTCGATTCCGTGGGAATATCGAGATAAAAAGTATCCTATGTTTTATTCCAGGTTATAAACTATATGTGTGCTAAATTTCTAAGCATAAGCTAAGCATATTTCCCAAAAACACTTTACCGCAAAACTTTCCAAATGGTGGAAATATACAGTGTGTATGTCGCTTGAAACAAACTTAAGACAAAACGATGAATGCTTCAATAAAACAAAATTTACTTGCCTGCTTTTTTGCGTGCATTATCACCCTCGTAACGCATTGACTGTATGGATGGTTTCTGAACTTTAGCTGATCGATTCCTCTCTTCTTCGAAATCATCTGGTGGACACACACAAAGCGACGGGTATTTTGTAATTTGGCTTTGCTGACTACGACCATGATAGCGAGGGTGATTGAGCGGCACGGGATTGAAACTGGGGTCAAAGCACGGAGGTATGTCGCACGCTGTTGAAGACTTACATATGCCTGGTAAATGGAACCAGCTGAAACTGCTACCTGAAACATACGAGTATAAAACCAAATTGATAAATTATCATCATATTGTTATGACAATATAGAAATACTTGATAAATAATTAGAATTAACCATCAAGTTCGTAAAGATCACTTATAAATAAAATAGAAGCCGATAATAATACTTGAGATCACCAACGATCTCGGGGGCGTAGTCTCTTATTAGCCAATGAACACTTTCAGCAGGTAATAGAACAATTATAAAACCTCCAAATTATTACATTGCTAATCATACAGTTACCGTGGTCATTTACCGAGGCCAAGCTTTGTGAAATGACATTCTAAAATATCATGTGTAGCGGAAACCAAAACGTTTTAAAAGCACAGTCAATAAACCATGTGAGTACCTTTCCAGAAAACTGGCGTTATTTCCCTAGATATAACATTCGCTGCGTAATGATCCTTGTGGCTGCTACATGCCCTGTCTGTGGTTGTGTCAGTTCCAACGCCTGGGATCGCCTTTTCTAGCATTTTTTGTGCTTTTTCATTCGGTGTGCTGGTTTGACAAAATTCATCTTCCGTCATCCCAATAAGTCGGAGAACATCTAGAGGTTCATTTTGGAAGATCGTTTCTGTGTCATTAGAAGATGATATTTCTTGCATGTAAAACTTTTTTCCTTTTCCACAAACCTGTTCGTCACGTTTGGTAAACGAAAATGTTCTCAGCGGATCTTAAATCATAATCATAAATCTTTATTTATCTCAACATCATATTACAGGCACTGGTTAACAAAAAGGTGTCTGAGGTAGGAGGTTCCTGAGTCAAAGATCTCCCGGCTCTCTTAGATAGGACATGTTCATTTACAAAACCAGTTATAGTCAAGATGCTATAAGGATGACAAAAGTCTGATGATAGTCTGTCTGAAATGGTCATACTATTTATGTTATTTTTCCATAAGAACTTTTAAACAGTTTTGAAAGAATACAAAAAGTTTTTTTTAAAATACTTATACAATATAAACGCGAAAACAAAATCAGCTGTTCGACCAAATGTAGACATTTTGTCGAGATATGCGAACATATTATATTTAATGTATGAAGCAACAGATTTTTTTTCGCGATTTCTGTGTTGAAGTGAGTTGTCATAATGATGAGAACAAAGACCCCCTCTTTCAGATTCATCACTTTTTAAGTTATACCTTGTATAAAACTGGCCAAGTGCGAGTCGGAATTGCACACCGAGGGAAGGAAATAACATACAATACATATGTTTTCTTCCCAAAAGTTATATTAACATTAATCATTATTTTGGGAACATATAGGTAGGTAGGATATTGGCAAAGCAAAAGCAGCAGGGCTATTCACACCAATAACCGGAAAGGCGGCAGAAAAAGAAAGAATGCTAAAAGGACTTGCTGATGCTGGGTTACCATTGCCTGTAGGTAAAACAGTGTCTGAAAAAGAGTTAGTGAAGAAAATAAAAGCAGAGGCAGGTTTGCCAATTGAGCCGACCCCTTCCGAAAAGAAGGGGGAAATTAGGAAAATAGAAAAAAAGTTCGGTGTTTCAGCATCAAAGCGAGGAGCTGGACTAGATGCTGAAGAGTTTCAAGATATTATCAAAACAACAACATGCGACCGTGGCTGCGGTTGCGACAAAAAGAAAATCAATCAATCCATCCACTTCATATTTTTCATAATAATGAATGGTTAGATATGAAATTCTGATATTATCAAGATTAACAGGATATTACTTTATCATATTACGAGTAGTTGGTTTGTGCAATTTGTTTCAATTTTTATGAAATATTGAGTTCGTGTTAGTTTTGTTATTTTTAGCCACAGCATGGCAACTCGTACACGACGTAAGAAACGGCAACAAAATCACGTTTGTTGTATGGGAACCCACCCCCCTTAAATATTTGTTTTATTTTAATTTAATTATTTATTTTTAAAGTGAATATATAATTAAATATTCTGGGAATATTTCAAGCGTCTACCTGTTGCCGTTAACTAAATATTCTGCGAATATTTCAAGCGTCTGCCTGTTGCCGTTATGAATATTGAGCAAAAAAAATCACGTTTGTTGTATCGGAGCCCCCTTAAATATTTATTTTATTCTGTTTTTCAGTATTTGTTGTTATAGCGGCAACAGAAATGCATCATCTGTGAAAATTTCAACTGTCTAACTATCACGGTTCATGAGATACAGCCTGGTGACAGACGGACAGACAGACAGACAGACGGCGGAGCCTTAGTAATAGGGTTCCCGTTTTACCCTATGGGTACGGATCCCTAAAAATTAGAAAAAGAGTAAACTTGAAATAATTTCAAAATGTAGGGAACAAGTGAAACTCGCTTAGTGACGACACTGACAGAAAATATCAGAAGAACAGCTACACGAAAGACGAACGAAATACAAAGAACGATACAAATGATAAAAGGACAAGTAAAAACTATTAAAGGAACAATAAAAGTAATAATTTTTAATTAGAGTTAACTCACTCTAATTTAACAAAAGTGACGATTAAGACGTCACTTTTGTGATCATCTTTAAGATGTTTTTTTTTTTTATGTTTGTCCTGTTTCAAATTTAATTGTTTTTGATTCCGGTTAGTGATCATATTTATTGTTAAAATACCGTCTTTCATTTGTTGTTCTTAAACAAGAACTATTTAAATTATCGTAATTTCATCACTTTTGGTACCACCATTTTATATTTACGACCCTCTTTTTGGTAATTATAAAGGAAATTACCTCTGTTAGTAATTATTTTGTTGATTGGTTGTGTAATTATAAAGCATATGAAATAAATTTTAAAGAATATCATCATCTGCCTAGCCATTTCCCAACTATATTAGGGTCGGCTTCCAGTCTAACCGGTTGCAGCTGAATACCAGTATTTTACATGGAACGACTGCCTATCTGACCTCCACAACCCAGTTACTGGGTTGTGGAGGTTACCCAAATTTTAAAGAATATGAAACCCCAAAACTAGAATGACCTAATATAGAACTAATGATTTATTTACGTATGTTTATTATGATTATTTATCATATTTATGTGGAATTAATGGATTTTAAGTTGGTTTTTATTATTATTTTATCTTATTTAAGGGCAAGGTGTTGTTGTGGATTGTCTATGTTATAACTTGATTATGATATTAAAGCAGTTCTCATCCCGGACCTAGCTTTCATAACACTACAGATATTAGTCTGATGGATTTTTAATGTAGCCTAGACTAGAGCTAAACCATAAGCTAAACCAAGAAGCAGAAAAATAAAGTACGTACCCGAATTCACGGGACAAATAGTGCTCGCTGTAAAATGACATTCACTTGATGGAATACTAGTAATGGAATCAACACAATTGGAGGAGGCCTGTTCCTCGTCATCATCTGACATTGGTACTACTATGAATATCGAGGAAGCACCCGTGAAACGTTTTTTTGACATAATCTTGAACATTATCTTCGATACATCGAGTTTACTCGGCAACTGGTTGAAGAGCACGATGGGATCTTCTGTTTCAGAGTTCTCCTTACTTTTCCTCATCTTTTTATTTCCAAAGTTTGCTTCTAATTGAGTCATTCTGAAGATAGTATATTGGTGTGGAGCCGCTGCTCTAACGTTATGATCCCAAACTATTGCTGGGTAGTCGAGAGAATCGTCACTGTCGAAAATTAAAATGTATAAAACGGACGTAGTGATATTTTAGTATCATACGGAAACGTTTGTAATTTTAAGTGTACAAAATACCTAATCAATTATTATATCAACATAAAATCAAGCCTATATTCCCCAAGCAGTTTAGAAAAAAATATTAGATACGGATGACTCATACTCGGTTTCTAAATTGACAATTTGAAGTTGAGAACTTGTCAAACTCCACTTTAGCCACTGTAGCCCGCAAAATTCATAATTTCTTATGTTATTAGCAAATAAATTTTGAATTATAAACCGCGTCGGCCTTATTACAAAACAAGGTTTATCTTTAGACCCAGGTTTAAACCATCGTGTCATTTTTATAGTTCGAACATTATTTCGTCCGAGATAAATGTCTTAATACAAAATTGACAATTTAGACTCGGGTTTAAAATCAGTTTTTGTATTAAGAACTTTTATCTCAGACGGAATCAGGTTCGAAATTATAAAATGACACGATGGTTTAAACCTTGTTTTGTAATAAGGCCGGGTGCCACGTCACGATGGTTTAAACCTTGTTTTGTAATAAGGCCGGGTGTGTTGGTTACCTGGTTATTGGTCCGTCTAGTGAGTTAATACTCAGTAGGTCGTAAGTAGACTGGTAGCCCGAGTAATGCGCGGAGCTAGATGAGATGGTGCTGTCTATAACCGAAATCAAACTGATTGAATCATTGCTGTCGCTTGTACTTGTGCTTAGTGACATGTCATTTTTTATTATGACAATGGTTTCATAACTGCTTGTAGAATTAGGTTTTGAAGTTGGACCTTTGTAAACGTCATCCGATGATTGAAGACCTCTAGAACTTTCTACAATCATGTCAGATTTACTGGCTCTGCCTTGGTATTGTGCTATACTACTCGGCGCGTGAATGTTTTCGCTTTTAATGCGATATGGTCTAGTACAGAATCTCATATCAGAACTACTGGCGTTGAGGACGTAATTCATTTTATTACTATTATTCAGACCCAATTCACTGCTGACTTTGTATTTTGGTTTTTTAGAGTCATCAAGGTAATTATGATAGTGAGTTCGTGTTTTACTGAGGTCGATGTTTGATACAATTTCGTCGAGCATTGCTTGATTGATACACTCCATTGAATATGATGGTATACCAACAGCGCTCCCGACTGTAACTTTAATACCCTCGTTGTCAATGAAGGCCCCACTCTTGACGCCTGGGAAACATTCACCAGGACAATCGCAGAAGGCAGATATATCTGGAGACGTCACTCTGATTTTTACGTAACTGTGTTTAAATTTGATTTTCTTTTTGTCGCAACCGCAGCCACGGTCGCATGTTGTTGTTTTGATAATATCTTCAAACTCTTCAGCATCTAGTCCAGCTGCTCTCTTTGATGCTGACACACCGACCTTTTTCTGTTTTTTCCTAATTTTACCCTTCTTTTCGGAAGGGGTCGGCTCAATTGGCAAACCTGCCTCTGCTCTTATTTTCTTTACTAACTCTTTTTCAGACGCTGTTTTACCTACAGGCAATGGTAACCCAGCTTTAGCTAGTCCTTTTATTATTCTTTCTTTCTCGGCAGGCGCCTTCCCGGTTATTGGTGTGAATAGCCCTGCTGCTTTAGCTTTGCCAATAATTGATTTTTCTGATGGAGTTTTGCCTTCTGGTGGTGTTCGAGCTTTAACTTTAGATATCATTGATTTTTCAGATTTCGTCTTACCTTCCGGCAGTGACAAACCGGCCTTGGCTAACCCTTCAAGAATTTTTTGCTTTTGAGCAGGTGTTTTTCCTTCAAGTGGTGTCAGCAATCCAGCAGATTTCGCTACTTTTAGTTTCTTTGATTGTGTTACAGATGGTGGCCTAGAAATTAATTTGCTTATAAGTTTCTTTTCTGACGGTGTTTCACCTTCTGGAATCGGCACACCTGCGGCTATCATACCCCTGAGTATCTTTTCTTTCATAGATGGCGTTTTGTCTTTCAAAGGAATTATTAAACCAGCAGCTTTGGCTTTTCGTAATCTTTCTGATGGTGATGGTGTCACGTAACCTGTGTCATCTTTAATCTTCTGTATCAAAGTTTTTTCTGATGTGGTTTTATACATTGGTAGCGGCAAACCTGCAGCGACTCTACCCCTGAGTATCTTTTCTTTTTGATCCGGAGATTTGCCTTCTAAAGGAGTGAACAGACCAGTTGCTTTAGCCCTTTGCAATTTTTCTGCCAGCGTTCTATCTGGTATCCCGGATTCTTTTATTATTTTATTTATTAACTCTTTTTCGGATGGAGTTTTCCCTTTTGGCAATGGTAAGCCAGTATCAGTTAGACCCCGCAAAATTTTTTCTTTATGTTCAGGAGTCTTACCTGCAAGAGGTGTAAACAGTCCAGCTGCTTTGGCTTTTCGTATTTTATCTGATGTGACAGTTGGCAGTGAATCAGCTTTAATTGGAGGCGCACGGGGTGAAGCCTTGACTTTAGATATAAGAGCTTTCTCTGATGGAGTCCTTCCTTCAGGTAATGGAATACCCAATTCATGTAGACCTTTCAATATCTTTTCCTTCTCTGCAGGTGTCTTTCCTTCCAATGGCAGTAGTAAGCCAACTTTAGCTGCTTGTTCGTGTTTGTCTCTGATAGATTTAGTTTTAGGTTCCGTAGGTAGGCCAAGGTCGTTGCGAACCTTGTCAATAAGTTTTTTTTCTGATGGTGATTGAGCCTCAGGGAGAGGCAAGCCTTTCATCGCACGGGCTCGTAGGATTTTTTCTTTTTGTTCTGGTGGTTTCCCCGTTAGGGGTGACATTAAACCCGCAGTTTTAATTGAAGGCGCATGGGGTGAAGCCTTGACTTTAGCTATAAGAGCTTTCTCTAATGGCGTACGTCCTTCAGGTAAGGGAATACCCAAATCATAAAGACCTTTTAATATCTTCTCCTTCTCTGCAGGAGTCTTTCCTTCCAATGGCTGTAGTAAGCTAGCTTTAGCTGCTCGTTCGTGTTTTTCTCTAATAGATTTAGTTTTAGGTTCCGTAGGTAGGCCAAGGTCGGTGCGAACCTTGACAATAAGTTTTTTTTCTGAAGGTGTTTGACCTTCAGGGAGGGGTATACCTCGGTTAGCTAGTGCCTTCAGAATTTTTTCTTTTTGTTCTGGTGTTTTGCCTTTCAGTGGCGTTAGTAATCCTTCCACTTTCGCTCTTCGCATTTGCTCTGAAGGAGCCAGGAACTGTGAAGCCACCCTTGAAGGATGAAGACTACTTGCCGCTACTTTGGCAATAAGAGCTTTCTCTGATGGCGTCCGTCCTTCAGGTAACGGAATTCCCAAATCATGTAGACCTTTCAATATTTTTTCCTTCTCTGCAGGTGTTTTGCCTTCCAATGGTTGTAATAAGCCAGCTTTAGCTGCTTGTTTATGTTTGTCACTAATAGATTTAGTTTTAGGTTCCTTAGGTAGACCAAGGTCAGCGCGAACCTTGTCAACAAGTTTTTTTTCTGAAGGTGTTTGACCTTCAGGGAGAGGTATACCTCGGTAAGCCAGTGCCTTCAGAATTTTTTCTTTTTGTTCTGGTGTTTTGTCTTTCAGTGGCGTAAGTAATCCTTGTGCTTTCGCTCTACGCATTTGTTCAGAAGGTGCCAGTACCGCTGAAAGTGCACGGGGTCCAGCCTTGACTTTAGCTATAAGAGCTTTCTCTGATGGCGTCCGTCCTTCAGGTAATGGAATTCCCAATTCATGTAGACCTTGTAATGTTTTCTCCTTCTCTGCAGGTGTCTTGCCTTCCAATGGTTGTAGTAAGCCAGCTTTAGCTGCTTGTTCATGTTTGTCTCTAATTGATTTAGTTTTAGGTTCCGTAGGCAGACCAAGGTCGGCGCGCACCTTGTCAATAAGTTTTTTTTCGGAAGTAGATTGACCTTCAGGGAGGGGTATACCTCGGTTAGCTAGTGCCTTCAGAATTTTTTCTTTTTGTTCTGGTGTTTTGCCTTTCAGTGGCGTTAGTAATCCTTCCGCTTTCGCTCTTCGCATTTGCTCCCAAGGAGCCAGAAACTGTGAAGCCACCCTTGAAGGATGAAGACTACTTGCCGCTACTTTGGCTATAAGAGCTTTCTCTGATGGCGTCCGTCCTTCAGGTAACGGAATTTCTAAATCATGTAGACCTTTCAATATTCTTTCTTTCTCTGCAGGTGTTTTGCCTTCCAATGGTTGTAATAAGCCAGCTTTAGCTGCTCGTTTATGTTTGTCACTAATAGATTTAGTTTTAGGTTCCTTAGGTAGACCAAAGTCAGCGCGAACCTTATCAACAAGTTTTTTTTCTGAAGGTGTTTGACCTCCAGGGAGAGGTATACCGTGGTTAGCCAGTGCCTTCAGAATTTTTTCTTTTTGTTCTGGTGTTTTACCTTTAAGTGGAGTTAGTAATCCTTCCGCTTTTGCTCTACGCATTTGCTCTGAAGGCGCCAGGAACGATGTAGCCACCCTCGAAGGATGACGAGTCCCTGCCGCAACTTTGGCAATAAGAGCTTTTTCTGATGGTGTCCGTCCTTCAGGTAACAGAATTCCCAAATCATGTAGACCTTTTAATATATTTTCCTTCTCTGCAGGTGTTTTGCCTTCCAATGGCTGCAGTAAGCCAGCTTTAACTGCTTGTTCGTGTTTGTCTCGAATAGATTTAGTTTTAGGTTCCATAGGTAGACCAAGGTCGACGCGAACCTTGTCAATAAGTTTTTTTTCTGATGGTGATTGAGCCTCAGGGAGAGGCAATCCTTTCATCGCACGCGCTCGTAGGATTTTTTCTTTTTGTTCTGGTGGTTTCCCCGTTAGGGGTGTCATTAAACCCGCAGTTTTAATTGAAGGCGCACGGGGTAAAGCCTTCACTTTAGCTAGAAGAGCTTTCTCTGAAGGCGTACGTCCTTCAGGTAAGGGAATACCCAAATTATGAAGACCTTTCAATATCTTTTCCTTCTCTGCAGGTGTCTTTCCTTCCAATGGCTGTAGTAAGCCAACTTTAGCTGCTTGTTCGTGTTTGTCTCTGATAGATTTAGTTTTAGGTTCCGTAGGTAGGCCAAGGTCGTTGCGAACCTTGTCAATAAGTTTTTTTTCTGATGGTGATTGAGCCTCAGGGAGAGGCAATCCTTTCATCGCACGCGCTCGTAGGATTTTTTCTTTTTGTTCTGGTGGTTTCCCCGTTAGGGGTGTCATTAAACCCGCAGTTTTAATTGAAGGCGCACGGGGTAAAGCCTTCACTTTAGTTAGAAGAGCTTTCTCTGAAGGCGAACGTCCTTCAGGTAAGGGAATACCCAAACCATGAAGACCTTTCAATATCTTTTCCTTCTCTGCAGGTGTCTTTCCTTCCAATGGCTGTAGTAAGCCAACTTTAGCTGCTTGTTCGTGTTTGTCTCTGATAGATTTAGTTTTAGGTTCCGTAGGTAGGCCAAGGTCGTTGCGAACCTTGTCAATAAGTTTTTTTTCTGATGGTGATTGAGCCTCAGGGAGAGGCAAGCCTTTCATCGCACGCGCTCGTAGGATTTTTTCTTTTTGTTCTGGTGGTTTCCCCGTTAGGGGTGTCATTAAACCCGCAGTTTTAATTGAAGGCGCACGGGGTAAAGCATTCACTTTAGCTAGAAGAGCTTTCTCTGAAGGCGTACGTCCTTCAGGTAAGGGAATACCCAAATCATGAAGACCTTTTAATATCTTTTCCTTCTCTGCAGGTGTCTTTCCTTCCAATGGCTGTAGTAAGCCAACTTTAGCAGCTTGTTCGTGTTTGTCTCTGATAGATTTAGTTTTAGGTTCCGTAGGTAGGCCAAGGTCGTTGCGAACCTTGTTAATAAGTTTTTTTTCTGATGGTGTTTGAGCTTCAGGGAGGGGTATACCTCTGTTAGCTAGTGCCCTCAGAATGTTTTCTTTTTGTTCTGGTGTTTTGCCTTTCAGTGGCGTTAGTAATCCTTCCGCGTTCGCTCTTCGCATTTGCTCCGAAGCAGCCAGGAACTGTGAAGCCACCCTTGAAGGATGACGACTAACTGCCGCTACTTTGGCTATAAGATCTTTTTCTGATGGCGTCCGACCTTCAGGTAATGGAATTCCCAAATCATGTAGACCTCTCAATGTCTTTTCCTTCTCTGCAGGTGTTTTGCCTTCCAATGGCTGTAGTAAGCCAGCCTTAGCTGCTTGTTCATGTTTGTCTCTAATCAATTTGCTTTTAGGTTCCATAGGTAGACCAAGGTCAGCGCGAACCTTATCAATAAGTTTTTTTTCTGATGCTGATTTACCTTCTGGCAGTGGTAAACCTTTCATAGCACGCCCTCGTAGGATTTTTTCTTTTTGTTCTGGTGATTTTCCCGTTATAGGCGTAAGTAAACCCGCTGTTTTCAGGGAAGGTCGACGAGGACTTGCCATTATTCTGGCTATAAGAGCTTTCTCCGATGGTGTCCTGCCTATAGGTAATGGAATACCCATATTGTGCTGGCCTTGTAATATACTTTCCTTTTCCGTAGGTGTTTTGCCTTCCAATGGCAGTAGAATGCCTTCTATGGCTGCCTCATCATGTTTATCTCTGATGGCTTTAGTTGTAGGTTCAATAGGTAGACCAAGATCGGTGCGTACCTTGTCAATAACTTTGTTTTCTGATGGTGATTTACCTTCAGGGAGAGGTATACCTTGGTTAGCTAGTTTTCTTAGAATTTTTTCTCTGTGTGCTGGTGTTTTATCTTTGAGCGGTGTCATAAATCCATCCGCTTTCACTTTACGCATTTTAGCTCCCAGGATTGGACCTTTTTCCTTAAATTCAGATTTCACAATAGAACGATGTCTCTTTTTTGCTTTTACTGTATCTATCAGGTCCTTCTCCGAAGCAGTTCTTCCTTCTGGAAGCGGCAAACCGAGGTCAACTTGCGCTCTTAAAATTTCTTCTTTCTGTGCCGGAGTTTTACCTTCTAATGGAGTTATAATACCTGCAGCCTCAGCTTTTCGCATTTTTGCCTTTTCGGCTGCATTTTTAGGCGATGGTGGTAGCCCAAGCTCTTTCCTTACTTTGTTTATCAAAGCTTTTTCTGATGCCGTCTTCCCTGCAGGTAAAGGTAGTCTTGACTTTGCCATTTCGTTCAAAATTTTCTCTTTTTCAGCTGCCGTCTTACCATCTAATACTTTATCCCTTGCAATAGAGGCTATAGATTTTTTTAATTCGCCGAGTTTTCTCTCCTCTTGTAGTTTATGACTACAAAGTACACAAGAACAGTTGTCGCAATTTTGCGCTTTGTAACAGTCGTACAAGCTCTTCATCACTTCAAACATAGCATCAGAGTTACAAGAACAACAGCAACTTTCCTCTACAGCGCCTACTTGACACCTGTAGATTTTCCATTTTGTTTGGCTGGGATAGTTAAATAGGTTCATGAAGCAATTGTCGAACCGATGTTCAGAAAGTACATTGGCAATAAACTTAGATTGAAAAGGGCTTTGTTTGTATTTGTTTTGTTTTGAATCCTTTCCATGACCGTTTCGGTTTCGTGGCGGGACTGGCCTTGTACATTCGTTTAGTTCAGGCATGCTTAAGGGTTTGGTGGTCGAACCTAGCTTCTTGTATTTGCTGAATCTTGATAAACGAAAAGCAATTGTCGGCTGTTGAGCATTTTCGAATACATTGTGCTTTTTGCGTGTCTTCCGCCTCTTCTTATTAACAATTATGCTCACGTTTTCGATACCGTGACATGGGCCGATTTCTAAATTATGATGAGAAAATTCATTCAGCAAACGTTCATAATATGAATTGATAGTGTCCCAATCTCTCATATTGATTTATTTTACTTTTACGAAACTTGACACACAGTCTGATTTTTAAGCTGTTCAGCGTTACAAAATAAAATATCAGTTGTTAGTTTTACATCAGAATGCCATAATACTTGTTTTGGCATTTACTTTGTGCGGTGGTCACCGGGTAATCATTACTATGATTTTGTCAAATTTTGGATGTACCTACTTTCTTGGAATAAGTGGTGTAGCTATGCTGAAAAAAACACAAAGATTAATTATTATTGTGAAAGCTTATGATTAAATGCTAATTACGTAATAAAAGTTAAACGAAAGAACAAGGGACAATTTGTATGGACTCAGGGCCCAGGGTGTAGCACTTTCTAACCTATCTTAAAATAAAGATCCGATCAACCACTACTTTCGAAGATACAATGATGGTAATCAGTTAAATAAAAAACCGGCCAAGTGCGAGTCGGACTCACACACGAATGTTTCCGTACCATATCGTTTATTATTTGAACTTTCTACCTATTACGGTTCATGACTACCGCGATGAAAACTAATAGAGAAGTTGGAGGAAAAAGTCATGTTGTGCCGACCGTGATGACGGTTCATGAGATACAGCCCACTGATAGGCAGACGGACAGCGGAGACTTTGTTTTTTTTAGTTATTATTCATAAAAATACTTAATACTAATTAAGGAAAATGTCGTGATGAAAGTTTTGAGTATGAATGTCGATGGCTATAAGAGAAGAGGAAGACCGAAGAAACGATGGATGGACTGTGGGAAGATGATGTGGCTAGATGGGGGGGTGACTACCGAGATGACGACTAATAGAGAAGTATGGAAGAAAGGGACATTAAGCGCCGACCCCAAATAAATTGGTATAAGGGCAGATGAATGATGATTAATGAAAATACTAAAAGAAAAGAATATTTTTCATCTTAAATTTAAAAAATTGCAAATATAAATTAGTATTTCATAGACACACATTTTGCGAGTTGCAGAAAATCGCCCATAATTAAATAAAAACCCTGTGAATCGGCGTTTTTAATATTTTTTGATTAAATACAGTATACTCACGGTACATGATACACAGAAGTTTCAAATTCCTAACTTGTTTAGTTTTCCGATAGAGCTCGTACAAAAATGGTCTAAAACTGAGAACTTTTACGGCCGACTAGTTCTTCATTTGTGAAGATAAATAGTACATTACTGCAGCGGCCTGCAATAGGGGCATTGATGGACGAACGTGAAAATGTGGGCCGAGGCGAAGCCGAGGTAAGTGAACAACTTCAAAAAATCTGATCTATTATTATCGGTCAATAACGAGTTAGTAACGAGTCGGTGACCGGTGCCCGGAATATCACCGGGGGCATCGAAATCAACCGAATCCTGCAGCGTTTCAGTTGATTTCGGTCGCACCGCTCGCACCGCCCTAGGGCCGCCGCTGCACTTAGATACGATCGATTAAAAATTCATACAATCAAGCCATTCGTATTTAGAAGTGGATTAAATTTATGCGTGTATAGAATGAGCACTTAAACATAAAAGCATATTCACTTTGCATTAATATGCATTGGTGATAGGGTCTGCTAGAATCATGCCGAAACCCTACGATGTTATTATTATGAAACACGGGGAATTCTATAATTTGAAGAGATTAGAAAAAATTCCAAGAAGAACATTTGACTTCTAAGAACATGCTCAAACATGCCCAAGCATTTTGCTGTTCTGTTTGCGCTAAAAAGGCATGTGGAATGTTAGGGCCCGATAACACGCACAACCACACCACAACGACAATACGTAGACGATCGCTAATTTATATGAAAAAGAACAGTAAAGTTTATTCACACGGACCACATTTGACCTTCAAAATCAACCGTGTTGGCGACACCTACCGTCGGAGCCACAGCTCAACCACCAGTGAGACCGCGCACTAGCGGCCGGTCACATCGCAAACTCAACAATCTGTCTGCAAACACTAGCCACAACGCAACCACATCGCAACTACTAGCAACAACGCAACTGCAAGAAGCTGCAGCGACATTGCACACATTCACACGTGACCACTGCTTGCCCACATTTTGTCGCTGTGGTTGTGGTACGTGTAAACGGGCACTTAGACAGAAACTGTCACAATTGTCTTAGTGACAAAGGCGACGGCTAGACGGGAAATTTAGAAAATGGTCAACTTTGTGGGGCGTTCCCACAAAGTTGACCATTTTCTCATTTTCCAAGAGCCATATTAACATGGAAATACTAAGTATAGCTGTACAAGGATGTTTTGGCGCGTGGAATTGGAACCAACACTTACATCTTGTTTTTTCAATAAAATGTATAAAATCAATTGACAAGATTTTTACAAACGGCGCAGACCTTGTCGGCGCCTCTCGTGCGCCAAAAGATCTTTGTAGCAGTGCACTATAATACAGTACCTACTACTGAAATGTTTACAAGAACTTAAAAGTCGGTCTTGAAAGAGAAAAGCGTTACTGTAGTGTGTCTTTTTAAATAAGGTGACCTGTTCATTTAATTTAAAATTAGGATGCGATGGAAACGTTAATTATACGTGGATATGGATTGAGGAGCCATGTCTCATATTTAAACGAGGGTACTACCAATATTTAGTAGTAAATTATCCGATTTTGTAGGCCCAATTCTGGAGTTTGTAGTAAAATCCTTAAACACTTATAGGACGTTTAAGGTGGCTCCTCAATCCAGATGTCTGAATTGAGGAGCCACTTTAGAATTCGAAAACTAGCAAACAGATATTTTAGAAAATTTGGTACGATTTATGCGTAATCTTAATTTAAAAAATGGGTTTTGTGCGGCTGAATTTGAGATAGCTACAATACTTTGATTTTTTATAAAATTTCATAAATTTCACCACGCTGTTTCTCGGAAAGTCATCAACCAATTAAAACATATTGTTTTTGTATAATTTAGTAGTAAATGAGTTCTAATTTTTAGTATAAAAATAATATATAATATGTAAACACTATATCATTTCGGTAATTCAACACATTTTATGTGGCTCCTTAATCCTGACGGTCATCTCTTTATGAAATATTATTTATGCGTAGCTACTAAAGCAGTTGATCAAATCGGATAACAATGGCACCATTATTTAGTAGAAACTACTAAATATTGGTATAATCAAACATCCTACACACTCAGTATTTCAATAGATATTAATAATTTAAACATTCCTGTACAATTTTGTGAATAGGGTGACCATAAATAATTTCCAAGCCGGCTGGTCACCGTGGGGAGCTCGACCAAAACCCTCTAACGGAAAGAAAAAACAAAAATTAAAAATAACCTCAATATTATGTCTGAAATAAAAATTAAACAAACGATTGACAGGTCAAACATAAATAGAAAGAATATCTATAACTATACTTACTACAGAAGATTCAAATTCAAAAAAATAGATAAACGCCGGGCGAAAATTCTGCTGGTGGGAAAGGATTGTATTTTCTTTTCGTCGTTTTTGATGAGCAGATTTTTTTCTGGCTTACTACGCCCTCTTAAATGGAGGGTTGTATGTTTATTTAGAATTTTTTATAATGTTATGCTTATAGTAATATTACAATATTGAGATATGATGGAGTTAAAGGACTCGTCTTATGAATGGATGCATAATTGGTTTATTATTTTACTTTGTTTTCGTACTGTTCACGTCTGAACTTTAAAAAACCGGCCCAGTGCGAGTCGGACTCACGCACAAAGGGTTCCGTACCATTATCTATAAAAACAGCAAACAAATCACGTTTGTTGTATGGGAGCCACCCTTAAATATTTGTTTTATTTTAATTTAATTATTTATTTTTAAAGTGAATATATAACTAAATATTCTATGAATATTTCAAGCTTCTACCTGTTGCCGTTATCATAATCGAGCAAAAACGAGCAAAAAAAATCACGTTTGTTATATGGGAGCCCCCTTAAATATTTATTTTATTCTGTTTTTAGCATTTGTTGTTATAGCGGCAACAGAAATACATCATCTGTGAAAATTTCAACTGTCTAACTATCACGGTTCATGAGATACAGCCTGGTGACAGTCGGAGAGACAGACAGACAGACGGCGGAGCCTTCGTAATAGGGTTCCCGTTTTACCCTTTGGGTACGGAACCCTAAAAACATTAAAACGCTCTCCTCATAATTGCCAATTTTGTAGTGAACTAAGGCATCGTTAAGGCAGTTGACTCATTTAGTTTACTCTTTCGTACGAAGTAGCTCTATACACCTACCGTATATTGGACGAAAATATATATTACAGTATTTGGCCTTTAGCATTTCCTTGATAATATAACTAAATGTTGTGAAATAGAAGAAGATAGCTTTGTTCTTCTATTAATTCTTATCACAGTTTTGCGTTCAAATCGCTCTCCTGTAAAATCATGATTTTGTGGATAATCGTATAATACTTTTCTGACACAGTGCCGGATTAACCACGTAGCAAGAGTAGCAATTGCTACGGGCCCCGCGCAAAAGGGGGCCCACGTATCTAAGCTCGCCGGGCACCTCAGCCTAAGCGTAATTTTTTGAGTGAAACTTATTAAGATGTGGTAGGTATATTGAATTTATTTGATGTCACAATAACGTGAAACGTAACACCTTTACCGACTAGTACAATCCACGTCAGACAAGCGATTATTCCGTTGGCAAAAATAAGTTCTACAAAAAGTCGCTCGAATATATGTATAGAATTTGAATCGGCCCGATAAATTATCGGCTCTACAAAAAGTCTGACGTGTGCGAGCAACCTTCCTCGGCACTCAGTGTGTGTGCGTAGCATAGGGCTGCCATAAATGCTGAAACGTCGACCGGGACATTTGGAATAGAAATGTAGTAAACCATGGATAATTCAAAATTTCGATGAATATTCACTGGCAATACAATATGATTTAGGCAAGATACTTCAACGATGCCAGAGGGCATCGTCGAATGTGTGAATTGTCTTTCGGAGAGGTCGGATTTTGTAAGACAGGATTTTGTTTTTGAAAAAAAAAAGTCCTAAATTTTGAAATGATGGTGATTTTCCAAAAAGAACCTAGTATGCAAAAGCGAGCTTGAAAATTTTATCTCCTCGGAAAAGCTAGGTTTTCTTTTGACCGTTCATTTAAATTCGTAGATGTTACTTTGACGACTTGTGCAGAAAAGTATTAGAATTAAGAGAACATAAAGTTCAAGAGCAAGTTCGGAAATGTTAGCATCCCACCTCAGATTGGTCAGGTACGAAGGAATTCGTGGTCAAACAAACACGCCGTAATTTGGAAACCGGGACAAACGACTTATTGTCCTGGGACACAGGGACACGACGCTTCAACCCGGGGCATGTCCCGGTGTAGCGGGACGTATAGCAACCCTAGCGTAGCAGAATTCTGCCAGGGTTACGAGCCTGTCCGAAAGGGATATCGTGGCCCTGGCACACAGGCATCTGAAGGAACACGGTGGGTTTTAGTCAGTAAAAGTCTGACACTCCCTCCCGCTCCACCCAGAGCGGGAGAAGTTATTTGATAATTTCCCACCCAAAAAAAAAAAAAAAAAAAAAAAAAAAAGCGTAGCAGAATTGAAATAGCTCGATTCAAAATGTTGAAATTGTCTATTTATTTGTAAGACTTACAGTCCACATTATTATAATTTAGTAATCATAGAACATTTTTTTTTACTACTATTCCCATTGCAGATGAAGGGCACCTCGATAGAATCTGCCACGGACCCGCGCTTGCTTAATCCGGCACTGTGCGGACATCGTTACTATCTAAACATGCATGCTGTGTTCAATATAGGGCGGGATTTCAACACAAAAAATTTCCCCAAGTTTACCGGTTTTCAGAGTAAGTACATTCCAGCATTCATTATTGACAAAAACTCACACTTATAGCACAAGTAAACTACTTAATTAATGGCGGTAACGCCCAAACAATTCACACACGTCCGCTCGCAGTGGTGTTACAAAGGCACTATATTTTAACATTTTATTTATATTATTATGACTTTATTTCAAAACGCGGCGGCGCCGCGCGGCGTCTCAAGACTCAAGCGTCGCCCAGCCAGCGTGCAAAGTTGCGAACCCGGCGGCCACGCGCATGCTTACAAGGCAAGCATTGGTCTACAATACATTTTTCTGTGGCGCGAGGTCACTATTTTGATTCGCGCGTTATTTGAAACTTAAAACTAAGAAGAACTCCGCCCCTAAGAAGACCCACTGACCCCTACTTAAACTAAAATGATAGCATCTCGTAAATTAATAGGTGTTATATTTCACATACCTGTCTTATCCTTAAATTTAAAATGTGTTTGAAATCTGTTGTTATTTAGCTTATTAATTACTAGTTTAATAAGGTACATAAGGTGAGTTTCATGATCTTATAATTTTTTTGGAGAAAATTATTTACGATAGGAAAATGTTACTGTACAAATTTACCAATATTTTCATGTCAATTGTGACAAGTTTTCGATCATCAATGATCATAATTTCGTATGGAATTCGTATGTACCATGGATTTAGTATAAACTTTATATTCTAGTAAACATTTCATCAATGTGGCAATGATTCCGTCGCGGTCTCGCGGCGTCGCGTCGTAGACAGCGTACAATGGTACAGTCAGCCTCAAAAAGATGTATACATTTGATTGTCTACAATTTGTTTTTCCTAATACTCTATCAGAGAGGTCCTAGCTCGAGGTTTGCCAGCGAGCCATGGGGAGCAGTATCCTGGGGCGGGGATCGAATTTCGGACAGTTTATGAAACAAAACACTGCACGCCAAAACTAAGATCACGGACGTTTCCCGGAAAGCGATAAGCTTAAAATGTCTAAAAACTGTAAGCTCAGCGCCATAGGTGGGTATGTTGTTAATTCAATAAAAGTAGGTTTGCTTCTTAATAGACAAATGTGTCTTTTTGTTGAGATAAAAAAACTATTACTTTTTTAGTCTTGCTTGTAACAATATACGTCTTTGTACGAGTTTAAAATAAAAATACTCCAGCTTTCATTCCAGTAGTGGTATAATCTTCCACAGATTCCAACAGATTCTGTCACTTACCTCCGAGTTCCGACAAACGTTTCTCTGCCAAACGAACCCCCGACAGAATGTTTCTTGTATGAGCTATTCAACGACAGAACCTTTCAACTACGAACGATTGGCCGATAGAACGATTTATTCATGAGTGAATCGACGACGGAATATTTCACCAAATAAGGATTTGTCGACAATGTAAAATTGATCATCATATTTGTACACCAAATGGTAAAACATAGAGCGCATATGAAAATGTAACACCTGTTTGTAACCACCTATGTTAACAAATAAAGAATCTGAATCTGAATCTGAAAGCTTATTTAGGCATGGTTTGACACTACTAGTGAGTAGGTAAATCTAAAGATTAGAAAGCCGGTCCGGTACTTTTTAAAGGGTTAGGATTGTTTAATATGGTTTCGGGGACCAAGCCAAAACCAAAAGATGGCTTATCAAAAGAATGTGAAGAGTGGGGTGCGCTGGAAGTCAAAGCCCAAGAGCTTATTGTCACGCGGATGCAGTATGGCCCACTCGCGCACATTCGTGTGAGACAGCAGCGGAGATGTGGATGAAGTTGAAGGCAGTGTATGAGACGGAGTCTGTTGTAAGCGTATATTTACTCCAACAGCAATTCTCTACCATTCAGTTTGGTACGGATTCAGTCTCCAATTTCATGTCAAAAATAGAAGACATTCGTGCCAGACTAAAAACAAGCTGGTGACCTTATTGCTGATAAGTTAGGATCATCACCAAAATATTAATGTATTTACCAGAAAGATGAGAATTTTGCTCAGCATGGGAGTCTGCCCCGGTTGAAAAACAGACACTTATAGAGCTGGTGCCACGTTTGCTGCTGGAAGAAGAACGAGCTAACGCGCTTGTGGTACAGCGCCGAGGCAACGGGAGCAGAGCGCTGACTGAATGCGCCGTGTGCGGAATATTTGGCCACTCTAAAAGGACTGCTATGAGACCAAGCATTGCAATTATTGCAAAAAGATGGGTCATCTGACAAAAAATTGCTTGTTCAAAAATAATAAATCGAAGAAGAAGAACAATGATGTCAGACAAGCTCTAATTGCTTATGGTTTCAACAGCCCGAACGACATATTATGGTATTGGGTATTGGTTGCACGAAGCCGAAAAGGCATGTCAGAATACAAAGACTTGGATTAAAAACATTTTGTGGAGAGTCCGGTTACCTACAGGCTTTGTAATGGCACTGAATGGCAGATCGTTAGTCTGTTTTGTAGTAGTTTTCCAGTTCCAAACGTAAACCTTTTTTCTCCAAAGAGTGCGCTAGATAAAGGCCTACAGGTACTACTACTGATCAAAGCATTTCATTGTATAAGTTCTAATATATACAAAGAGGTTATAAATCTTTTATAGCAAGGCGTTTTTAGATAATTAAATATCTTCTCCCGCTCTGGGCGGAATGGGAGGGTGTGTCAAACTTTTACTGACTAAAACCCACCCGGGTTCCTTCCTTTGCCTGTGTGCCAGGGCCACGATATCCCTTTCGGACAAATTCGCAACCTTAACAGGCATTGGCCCTATCGGACCCCGTCAGTTGGTGCTGACATCTTTTTGAGGCGCGCGTTGAACACAACGCGCCGTCGACCCGGGTCCGGTCCTAATCGGACGGCGACCTACCCATCGCTCACCGTCTGCAAGCCCGCGCCTACGGTGGCCGGAAATCAGCCTGCGACTCCCGACGCCCGGGGCGTCTCCTACGGCTACTAGGGAGGTCTGCCCAAGCTGGGCAGACCTCCACCGTATCCTCCGGGCAATCCACACAGTGGTGACACCCGGGCGTTTCCTCCCGCTTTATCCTGAACAAGAACCTCCCGAAACAACCGTGTCCGGTGAGGACCTGCGTCAGGCGGAAGGTAAGGACGCCGTGGCGCCTCTCTAGGCACTCCTCAAAAAGGGGACTAATCGCCACAATTGTGGCGTGCCAAGCGCTGGGTTGCGATAATCGCACTCTCCATGACGCCAAGCTCTAGCAAGGCGTGATGGCCGTTTATTAAAAATACAATTTAAAAATGTTAGCACGTCTAGAGCTCAGAAATTATTCTGAGGCTCAGAATAATTAAACCATAGAAGGAGCATTATAAAAAGAACTCTGTAACTACCTTTGTTCCCGTTCTATCTTATGGCACGAACACGGACGTGGGAAAGAGATAAATGATAAACTCTTTGTTTTACTTTTTTGGCATGTCACAAAATGAACTGTACACTACTACTACTGAACATGGTTTAATGAAAGAATATGTGTGAACCTAGCCGTTTAAAAAAATATTTAAACCCCTTTTTCCTACCCGGTACAAAAATGTATTTTAGTACTGTAGGGGAGCTGCAAATGACGTCATTTAACGTCTTGTAATTTGTCATGAGGCTGTATTTTGATGAAAAACAGCTTTGTAAACAACGTCAGTGAATCTTATTTTGATCAACATAAAACCTGTTGCTGACCTGCAAATGGCAAAAAGCTTAAGAAAATTTGAATTTCGCGGGCTACCTAAGCGCACCTGCGATATTGCGCCAGTCTGTACGAGCCTAAAAAAACATTAATGGGTTTCTCTTATTGCGCCCATCACTAGAACTTAGTAAGCACCGCTGCACCGCACCGAACTTTGAGTATCATAATCTTAGGTTTTAGTTGAGTATAGTTTGAGTATCCTAATCTTAGGTCTTAGTTGAGTATAGTATAGTTGCTATAAGGCACCGAACGAAGCTCAGTTAGCGACTCACTATATATCCTGTTGTTTCCTGTTTGTGTTGTGCCCTTTAGAGTATATATGTTCTGTGGCTCAGTGCCCACTTGCCCAGCACTAGTAGACTAATAACGTCTGTGCTAATAACAGTACTACTTAGTCTGTGCTAATAACTTTGTCGTGCCGAGCTTGTGTGACAGACATTTTTGAATAATTATTTTTTAACATTTGTTTCTCCTACAATAATGAGTAAGTAAAACTATTTATGTATGTACTGTGTTATTTGTATGATTGTTATATTATCCTTCATTTGTTTCATATAAACATTGAAACATTTATTAACATTGCACGTGTGCCGCACGTATTCTTTTCCCTGAAGTTGAAAAATTGTTATATTCACATCAACAAGTAAATCAGTAACTTACTGATATCCGAATTATGTATGTAATTATTGTGTTGCGAACCGGTTGCCATTTGTATTGGATTAGCGAACGCTTATTTTTTATAATGTAACATAACGGTTTTCTTTTTCATTGTTGAATCAAAGATGCTTATGCATCTAGGTACCTACTCGCTCGTAGCGGACGCTAGTTGAAAATTATGTCTCTTCTGAAGGGTAGAGTGGACAAATAATTTATTGGATAGGATTACTGAGATCGTATATTGAAAATAATAACCGGCCGTTCAAATCGCGCTCCATTATAATAAATATATTGTGAATGTTCAATGCTGTTCATTTAGGTAGGTAACTAGGTACTTATTAAATGAAAATGTCATCGCCGCCGCTGCTTGCAGTACCTACCTACTTTACCTTAAAGTTTTACTAAGGTACTGATTTATTAATAAAATATTCATAGCTGGGAGCTTATTGTAAAATAATGTAGTTGTTAAAATAGAAAGAGAGAACTTGTCATTACTTTTGTACTTGTTCTACAACACTGGTTGCTTGGTTTTGAATATTTGATAACAATGAGTATGTGAGTGTTTATTGCAGTAACAGTTCCTGCTTAACAAAAAAACATCTTTTAATGTATATTTTTCAAGGATTTAAAACTGAAAACTCAATTAAAACATACAGGCCTTGTTGAATTACTATTTATGTACCTAGGTACTATTGTATAAAATACTTTACACCTTATTGTTTCTAAGTAATAGGAAAGGGAGGATTATGCTCATAATTATAATGTAAAATAATACAAATATTAGTAGTATTTTCATTGTAACCAATCACATCACAGTTAATTAGGTTAATCCAGAAGCTAAAAACAATATACTAGTTGAAATATGCATCCACAGATTTTGAGTCCTGTTCAGCAGTAATGATTTGCAGGATTCTACTGTCAACTTTCTTTTTAATTCATCCAGCTTAACAAATGTTCAAGTAAATAAGCCTTTCTTGGTTTTTGTGCCCATTTGTGTATCTCATATAAAATGGGCATAGTTCTGCAAAGTCATAAGTTTTGAGGAAAACATAGTCCAGAAAATAAATGAGATGTACTCAATTTCAGTATTATAAATTATATTATATTTGCAATTTAGTACAAACTATTATTCAATATTTATATTACATGCATTTGATCAAAATTTCTATCACTATTTTAAGTTGTCAACTTCAACTTAATTGTTTTGTGTTTACAAAATTAAATACCACATGGGTGGAACACGCTCATTGCAACGTGCATTGTTTGGAGGACCTTTGTTACAACTTGTGTTTTGTGAATAAGGGCCATTTTCAGCCAATGCATGGAAAGGGTTTATTTTTGTTAAAAACCAATAAGTTATTCTAAAGCATTAACAACATACTGGTGGATCTCGTAGCAATAATAACAATGTTCTTTAAACATTACTTTAGGGGATGATTAACTAATTACAGATAGAGTTAAACCGTTTATTATATTTTATATTAGGTTACTGCTGAGCGGTGCCCAGCGAATTTTGTTACTGGTATGCTATCATTATCTAGCAAATTGTCAAGAGCTTGCTTTACTTTGAGAGAAAACACAAGTATTTAGCACAGATTAAAAGACAACATATTCTACAAAAACAAAACAACCCAAAAAACAATGTCAGTTGTAAAACATAATTTTGGTAGATCTGGTTGACTGACTGCTTAATCCTTATTTATAAGGGTACCCTAGTCAATCAGCTTACTGCAGCATACTGTCATTGGACTAACTTATTGAGAAATCTGGTTTTAATTATACAATGAATGTTGTTGTTTTACTGTGAAAGAAAACTCTTTCAAAGGTTACTAGTATTCTCTGGAAAATTGAATCTAGATTAATTGATGAGATAGTTATATTATATGGTTATATAACTTATCTATTCAAAATAAATAGTTTGATCTCAATATTTGAGTGTATTTGCCTAGAATAATGAGTGGCTATGCGAAGGTGGGTTGGCTTTTGGATATAAAATTAACATAATGTTCAGAAGGAATCTTTCCAAGTAAAATTAAAATAATTGCTTATTTACCTAAGTTGTAGGTATTTTTTTTTCCTTGTCGCTGAAAATTACCACAGATGTAATCAGTCCTTTAAAAAATACACATAACTCAACATCACGCCCGTAACCCCGAAGGGTTAGACAGAGGTGTACATATAGTACACCCACATTTCCCCAGTTATGTCAAAGTCCCATGTAATAGGGGGTCAGCCTATTGTCATCAACCGGGCACAAATCCAGACTATGGCTACTGAGAAATTCCTGACTTTAAAAATTAATCAACATGATTTCCTAATAATTTTGTTTGTAGACTTCATAGGGGTGAAACTTCAAATTTAATTTTCCATTTGTTACAGAGCTACTCAATTTTTCGATAGCAACTTTGTTGATATATTTCCAGTTAAGGAAAGGTTTTCATAAAAGGAAAACCTTCTTAGAAAAACTAAGTTTACACAGTCTAAGTTTTAAACTTCTTAGAAAAACTAAGTTTACTCAGTCTAAGTTTTAACCTTCTTAGAAAAACTAAGTTTACTCAGTCTAAGTTTTTCTAAGGTTTGTTGGGGAAGCCAGATAATGTTAATTTTTTTGTAGTCATTTTTTGATACTTGTTGGAAATTGCCACATTTTTTACAAAACAACAGTGTTCCTTATGTTAAGGATGCAATAAGAAAGGATTTTAAACCTAAACTTTGAAGGGATTGGGATATTATAATTGGGCTACAGCATAATTTTGTCCTAGTTTTATTTTTTAAATGTAGATTTTTCACAGCCATTTTGCCAGCCTTCATACATCCATCTCTTTGGCCTTCCTCTTGGCCACCAAATTGTTACATATAATTAAAGCCGCTGTTATGAACGTACAATCGAGATCCTGGGCAATCAGTCATACCTACGTCACAGCTTGTTAATACAGGTTGGCAACGAAGTAGGTTGTGTGCACACGGCTAACGGAAATGGAGCGCACTGTGCATATAATAAGGTAGCCTAATGACTTATCACTTAGGTATCGGCAATTGTCGCCAATTGGCTGAACACTTTGCTAATAGATTGGTGTAAAGCAGTGAAAGAAATAAATAAAAACACACACGAAAGAAAAAGTAGAGGGAAAATATGCGTCTCATTCACGCAAAACGGCCATCGCTCAGCAAAATGCTGCGACCCTATGCGAGACAGAGCCCCAGCGCTGGTTTTCAGCGACAGCCGGCGTTGACGTGATGACGTCAACCGGTGCAGCATTAAATGAGAAACCACAATCCACTTTTGATTTATTGTGATACTGGTCACAATTTGTCAGGCAATGAAATGTATCAAGGAATCAAGGGACTAGTGGTAGAATCGATCAGTCTAGTGTTCTCACTTCTGAGTAGTTCTGAGACGCATGCCTCTTTGTGAGATGAAGTGGGCCGTTATCACAGAGCACGGAGACGCCTCAGCGGCCGTTGCTAAACGCGGCATTGTCAACGCTTTCCAATGCAAACCAAGCGTGTCACCGTATACTTGCACTACGCGGCTTTGAATGACAATCTTTCTTTTCTTTCTTTCGGTGCCATGAATTTTTTGAATACCTACTGCCGTTTCTAGACGGTACCGGCCGGCGCGGCGTTTCCGTACTCTGTGGCCGTTATAAACCACGCGGGTCCTGTACAGATAACTTGATGTCACTGTCTTCGATTTTTGGTTTGTAGGACACTTCATGTTTTCTCCTGTTGTCCTCAAAGCTTAACAAATAAAAAAAAATAAGAAAAGTTTTAAATACTTGCGTTTTGTCTAAAGTACCTAATTACCTAAATAGTATTCGACGCCAACAAAATTCAAGAGTAATAAAGGAAAGTAGCTAATGAAATTTACAAAAACTAAAATATATTCGCCTGGTAACCGGTGAATGCCGTCCGTACAAGTACAAATAGCATTAAAAAAACCGGCCAAGTGCGAGTCGGACTCGCGCACGAAGGGTTCCGTATCTATAAAAACGGCAATAATAAAAAACTTTAAAAAAAAAAACACTACAAAGTTAAAAGTAACTTAAATTTCAGAAGTCGGTGGCTTTGGATCTGTATTTTTTTTTTTCAGCGACTTCTGAAACTGTCATTTTTCACTTTGTAGTGTTATTTTTTGGAAGCCAGTTGTTTTTTTTTTACCCGACTGCTCCAGAAGGATTTAGGAGGGTTATTGTAAAAAGTTTTTTATTTTTCACTTTTTAGTGGGACAGTTTGTAAATTATCCAATTTACAATAGCCTAATGTCAAATGATCATCTCCTATTACAAAATATTGCTTTTCCCGATACAGGGGCGTTAATTGTTTAGGAGTTCTCCTGGTAAGAACCAGGAGAGCTGATGGTGACTTCACCATATGCATTTTGACGAGCATAAATTGCTTAGCAACCATATTAAAGTGCCTAATCGAATCGCAACGGTGAAATACTTAGTATTAAGTAGTTCCGGTGGCCATCTGTGGTCTTCATCATCAGTTCCACTTCACCAAATGGTGCTTTTCGAGTGAAAATGCACGAGTTACTATAAAAAATACTCAAATCGCTATAGGTATGCCTATAAAATTTGAGGATTTCCCTCGATTTCCATGGGATCCCCTCATCAGATTCTGATTTGATGGCAATGGGACCACCTCGGGAGCATACCCTTCCAAATAAAAAAATAATTTTCAAAATCCGTCCACAATTGACGGAGTAATCGGTGAACATACATAAAAAACAAAAAAACATACAGCCGAACATAATTATAACCTCCTCCTTTTTGGAAATCGGTTAAAAATCACGTTTGTTGTAAGGGAGCCCCTTAAATATTTATTTTATTCGGTTTTTAGGGTTTCGTACCTCAAAAGGAAAAAACGGAACCCCTATAGGATCACTTCGTTGTCCGTCTGTCTGTCTGTCAGTCTGTCAAGACCATTTTTCTCAGGAACGCGTAGAGGTATCAAGTTGAAATTAATATCAAATACCTAAGTCTATGGTCCCTTGAAGCTCTAAAAACCAAGCTTCCAAGTCAACACAATAAAAAAATACGGCGATATAAGCGACATTATTGCGACATATTTCGATACTCGCAAATAAATCAAAACCTATAGGGTACTTCCCGTTGACCTAGAATCATGAAATTTGGCAAGAAGCAAGGTCTTACAGCACAAGTAAAGGAAAAAGTCCGAAAATTGTAAATTTGTAGTTTAATCACATAAAAAATAATTGCGAATATCTCTCACATAAATCAAAACCTATAGGGTACTTCTCGTTGACCTAGAATCATGAAATTTGGGCAGAAGCAAGGTCTCACAGCACAAGTAAAGGAAAAAGTCCGAAAATTGTTAATTTGTAGTTTTATCACATTAAAAAAACATTTTTTGCGATTACAAACTTAAATTTTCAGTTGGAAAATTGACCGTGGCGTATATCGATGTATGGGAGAACATGTTTTTCAAGTACAATGTATAGTTTTGTTTTATGGATAAATTCATCCTAACCACGGAACCCTTCATTGTGCGTGGTCCGACACGCACTTGGCCAGTTTTTTGTTATAGCGGCAACAGAAATACATCTGTGAAATTTTCAACAGTCTAACTATCACGGTTCATGAGATACAGCCTGGTGACAGACGGACGGACAGCGGAACCTTAGTAATAGGGTTCCCGTTTTACCCTTTGGGTACGGAACCCTAAAAACGAACATTCAGTCTCAACGAGAGCTGAATGAAGCTTTTCAATACTCTTGTTTATAGGACGTTAGGTAGGTAATTCTATTCGAGGTTCCGAGAACTCCGATCAATAAGTTTTAAGAAAGCTTTCACCCTGTAATTCACGTAAGCGAAGAACGCTTACGTGAAATATTAGAACTTTGAATTATTGGATGCACTAGAAAGGTGATTTTACTATTTCTTTGTTGCTTGCCAGTGTAAAAATAGTCGTTTACAAAGAAGAGTATCTATTGATTATTACCAGCGGCGGCCTTAACCACGGGCGGCAAATCTTTGCGAGGCCTTCGTCCTTTGCATAAGTTAGGCGAATTGAAAGTAGGTAGGTACTTCTGGTGATTGATGAGAAATGTAATTTGTAAAAAAATATGGCGTCACCGCCCCGAAATGCAAAAAAGAAGGAGAATGCTAGATTAATTAGTGCGAGCGAATCGAGCTCGAAATTTTTTGCATCCCGTCTCTGATAGGTAAATACGAGGTTGACACTGAAAGTTCTTAGAAAATCAAAAACTGAACAAACTAGCAAGTTATTAGTTTTATTATAATAAAAATAGTGTCCATATACATCAATACATCGCTGCATCCGATGGAACCACTGAGAAAAGCACTTTGCCCACTCGTCCTTAGGGGTCTCTTCGACGGCATTTTGAAACGCAGCCACTGCTTCCTCGGCGTCCATATTAACTGGCACCGTCTAAATAACACGAACAATTGTTGCACGATACGGGCAAGTTAGTTGCCGTTCAAAACTGATATAGGTGTAAACAGAACGTACAATAAAATCGCATTCAATTCTGGAAAATTTTCCATCATTCAAACATGAGCGAATAAACAAGTTAAAAATAATCTTAGAAAACTTTCAATATAATTTAATAAAATATTCGGCATCGCAAATACGGGCAATAATACCTATATAATTTCTACAAGGACGTGCAACTCTGTTTAGACGAGGCAAAACATGCATGCAATAACCGCCTCAAGATTGCCTTGGTGTAAGTTGCATGCAATTTTATTGAATCTAGCATAGTAAAAGTAGTAGTAAGTAAGTAAAACTAGCATCAATTATTGTATGCTATTTTATGGAAATCGTACGCGTGTAAACACTTGCATGCAATTCTTGGCAATGGCAATAATTGAACGTGCTGTATTGCATGCGATTATGGCTCTTGAACGTTCAGAAACATGCACCATGTAAATGGGGCTTAAGGCCACCACTGATTATTAGGTACTAGATTTGCAAGAAGTGCCGTATAAAATGTAGGTCAGTTTTTCTGAATGCTCAGTCTTTTGAAGTTCAGTTTGAATTCGTATTTGTAGACAAGGTCAAATTAAATTAGCTAGCGAAACTCCGCAGACGTGATATCTAAACCAGGAACCGTACAACCCCGGTTAAGGGTTAAGCCTTTCGAAGGGGTAACCCATTCAATGGGTTACCCCTTCGAAAGGCCAATGTAGGAGATGTAAGTGTTGTGTGTGTCTTCTCTTCGTGATGTGAAACTATCTTCGGGGAACACAATTAAACGATCCAGACACTTTGACAACAGTTTATTCTCACTACTACTATTAACAAAAACAAGCACAAGCGGATAGTTATAATAAATAGGCGATCGTAAACCCATTCAATGGGTTACCTTTATCATGATGTAACCCATTGAATGGGTTTTATACTAGAAACCCAGTGAAAGGGTTACATGATAACCTGTTCAATGGGTTCTATACCTACTTGAAACCCAGTGACATGAAAAAATCATAATATTATGTTATTTCGATAATATCCGCCCAGCACGCGTAGCATGACCAATTCTATCTCTATTCTACCCGCGGACCATTTTGGTTACCATTTTAGAAAAACCTATACGGTGTGGGTAATTTTGAATGGCTTAAAGTAAGCCGTTCAAAAGGGTTACCCATACCGTATGGGTTTTTATCTAAAACCAAAATTAACCAAACGGTAACCAAAATTTAATTTATGCCGTTTAAAAGGGTTACCTAGATCGTATGGGTTTTTGTTTAACCGCTTAGAAAAACCCTATCGAAAACCCTTTCAATGGGTAACCAAAATGGTCCCTGATCTAAATATGATCAAACAAAAAGTAAACAAAGATGAATTTTTATTTGGGGTTATCAACCGTAGTTAGAGTAGTCACTTGAAATATCATTGGTTTTTTGTATACTTGAGAGATGTGATGGGTATCGATAAATATGTAAACGTGATAAAACAAAACAGATTTTCTCATCTCATACTTCGACTAACAGCGGTCGTTGACTCCAAAAAATAACCATCAATCAATACCTTTTATTTTGTCGTGTTTAGATATCGATTCGATACCCATCACATCTGACCCTCATATTTAATCTGACCCTGTATTTTAAAATATTCCTTCGGCAGTCGGCGATGTATTAGTTTATGAGTATGAGAAACATACTTTGTTTGTGATAGATCGACTTCATTTGCGATCTAGTATTTCGTCATTTTATTGCAAATTCGCACTTCATGATTCAAAACAAATCATTTATTTCTTTTCAAACATGGGTATAGTACGTAGGTGTTTTTTTATAAGAAAAGAGTTTTCCATATTTTACCGTCACATGGGTATGCAAATGTTTAGATTTCCTGATATATAAAAGCAAGCTATAAAAAAATAAAACAAGACTAAGATGTCAAACAGAAATAAAAAAGTAAATGAAACCAGGATCACAATAATATGTCAATCAGAGAAATAGTAGACAGTGAATCATCATTAAGAAAATCG
This sequence comes from Tiliacea citrago, assembly GCA_963921375.1. NCBI lineage: Eukaryota > Metazoa > Arthropoda > Insecta > Lepidoptera > Noctuidae > Tiliacea > Tiliacea citrago. Next base: position 29,327,487 of record OY992780.1, read on the forward strand.
TCAACCGTGTGATTGATACAGCGATTTATGATTTGTACTGAGAAAAGTTCGGCTCCTATGCTCAAACAAAAGGAATTAAGCGGTAGCTGGTTTCGCCCTCCGTCCTGCCCTAGTTTACTTGAATACTAAGAATAACCATTATTTCAGTACTCAGTCATGGATGCGCGCCTGGCAAACAAATTAACCGTGGCTAGCGTGGCAAACTTCTCCGTACATGTCGTACGGAGCAGCGGACGGTCGACTTTAATTTTTGTATCTATTCCCCAGTACCTAGAGGCAGTATGACGAAAGACGGCAAGTTGCTGCCGTACCGGCACTCGGCGCCCCGCAACAGCCGCCACAACAAGCACCGCAAGCCGAAGAAGCACGTGTCCGAGGACGAGGAGAGCGACGACTCCCCCGTTGAGGAACAGCCCCAGGAGGAACAGCAGCAGCGCAGCCCTTCGCCCATGCTGGAGGAACCCACTGTTAGGCTACCTGAGGTATAAGCGAGCACAAACTCTGAATCATCCTCCCGCCTATGTCCCTAATAATCCTCTGCCCGCGCTGCATATTTCTATCGCTATCTCAGTTGGCAGTGGCCCTCTTTAGTCTAGCTTAGCTAGATGATATGACATGATCATGTTTCACGTAGTCTATCCATCATTTCTTTGACATGACAATGTTGAATTGAAATCCTGAAAAACCTTAGAAGTAACATTGCAATATTCTCGCCATTTTGTCAAGTAATGACAATAAGCAGAAGTGGATGTTAAAACCCTATATCACTGTGCCCGATCCAGAGACAAAAACAAACATTCTTGGGAGCCGCGCATGCGACTATGAGACCAATGAGGCGTAGTGCGAATGTAGTAACGCCCCCGGAACTGCCGTTTCCTCTCAGACAGAAGGCTCTAGTCCCAGCATTGGGATCATCAGAATGTAGTAACGCCCCCGGAACTGCCGTTTCCTCTCAGACAGAAGGCTCTAGTCCCAGCATTGGGATCATCAGAATGTAGTAACGCCCCCGGAACTGCCGTTTCCTCTCAGACAGAAGGCTCTAGTCCCAGCATTGGGATCATCAGAATGTAGTAACGCCCCCGGAACTGCCGTTTCCTCTCAGACAGAAGGCTCTAGTCCCAGCATTGGGATCATCAGACTGACCATGTTATGTATGTTATACAACTGCCTCGTTGGTCTAACTCTAGTGGTCGCAAGCGCTACTGCTGAGCATGAGGTCCTGGGTTCAAATCCCGGGTCGGGCGAAGTGTTATTGGGTTTTTCCATTTGGAATTTCTCAGTAGCAGCCCGGATACTGGATTTGTACCGGGTTGATGGCAATAGGCTTGCCTTCTATTACATGGGATGATGGGACTTACACATAACTGGGGAAATATGGGTGTATTTATAGGTACACTTGTAACGGTTCGGGGATTATAGTCGTAATGTTATGTTATACGATATAATTCGTAGGAAGTCCTGCGAGCTCTGATCAAGACTCCGGGCGTGCTGATGATATCCGGGCTGGTCTCCTGGGATCTGGTGGCTCGCCGGGACAATAACCCCACGAAGCGCACTCACCCCAACTTGTATACTTTCCACAAGTTTACTGAACGCAAGGTAAGCAACATGTAGTATGATTTAATAGTAGTAGAACTTCTTGTGAAGGAGCTCGTCCGTGGAACTAGTCCCATGGTACCCAAGTATGCCACGAAGCAGCGGTTTGTGAAGCGTATGGGTACCAGGGTAATAACAGGCACATTAAACATCTCAACTTTGTCTCTGGGATGCCAAAGCATGTGCGATGACTGTGGCAGTATTGCAGATGTCAAAAGGTTGCGGTGACCACTTCGTGGGCCGCCGGTTGTAAACCATAAAATAAAAACAAAAATATTGGACAACAATAAAATGGTTTAATTTTAATAAGTGCAATTATAAATACACAGTTCTTTCTGTAAAATGAGTATGGTATGGTATGCCAGTGTCGCTAAAACTGTCGTGGGAAGTAAGCTTAAGGCAGTGCTGGTTTATAAATAACTAGCTATGCCCACAGCTCCACTCACTTATACACTAAAATACAATGCTAAAACCTAGCCAGATAACATTAAATTAATTAATGTAAAACCTACGTGGTTAGCTAATTAGTCTTGGGTTAAGCGAATACAATCAGAAATACAGAGTTTGTAAATTAACATAAAAACTAAAGATAAATTTGAAGATAATCATTTTCAAGTTATAATATTTGAACAATAGCCGGCCTGAAATATGGCACTTCGCGTTACGCGTTGTCACTTTCACTCATACCTGTGAGACAGTATCGATCTAAAGCTTAATGTGTCACAAACGGCCGGCTACTGTAATTGAATACCCAATCATAGATCATTTACATGTAATGCCACTTAATCAATTATAGTGTCATGTAATCTAAGTTGGGGTTTCATTGACAATTTATAATTAAAAGGTCCTAAAAACAAATTACGTTACAATGGAATTTGAACGTTGTCACATATAGCATTGAGTTCTTAATAATTAGCTGAGATTTTTAATTCAGATATAGGTAGACAAGCTGTGCGAACGATAGGATGTCCTATCTACAAAAAATGTGATTTGCTAAACAAACTTTCATGCCTTATTTAATCCCTACGGGGGATAAAAATATTCTTAGTTCTCACTTTTTTATATAAGGAACTCCTGTGCAAAGTTGTATGCCTACTCTCAGCCGTTTAGGCTGAGCGTAGTCTGTCAGTAAATTTAAGATATTTACTAATTAGATGTCGGTAAAAGAAGTAACTTTATACTCTTCAGTATCGCTTCATTGCCAGCAGCTGCTCTGCCGGCCACTCGGTGCTGGTAGACGAAAACGGCGAGGCCTACACTTTCGGTTAGTACCCTTCTGTCGATTACCCTTAGACCCAGTTTTGTAAACATGATTTATGAACAGTTACCTCGCTTGTACACGTCCGATTTTCTAACGTTCCTTTTTTCAATGGTGGTGTTTTGGTTGCAATGAAAGTATGTCCAACCCATACAAATTTGAATAACTTGGTCCGCTGTTCAGTGGAAAAAAATTACCATCTACAAATGGCCTAAGCCTTTAGAATAAATGACTGTAGAATTAATGAATGAATGTAGGTACCATTCACCTTGGTGTTCCACAAACGGGTAGGCCGTATGTGGAACACAGGCCTGATATTATGATGTATGTAAAAGTTCCTACCTCGTTCGTCTAGAGGTCGCAGGCGCTATTGTTCCGCATGAGGTCCTGGGTTCGATTCCCGGGTCGGGCAATCTGGAATTTTTGAGTAGCAGCCGAGTCTGGATTTTCGCCCGTTTGATGGCAACAGGCACGCCCCGTATTACATGGGATTAAAACACAACTGATGAAATGTGGGTGTACTGCAGGTGCACCTCTGCATAACCCTTCGTGGAACACGGGCACGATATTATGATTCGTATATGGTTGTGAATAGGTCGCAACAGCTGCGGCCAGCTGGGCTTCGGCGACACGGTGACGCGCAACGTGCCCGAGCCCGTGCCGGCGCTGCGCGGCAAGAACATCATCCATGCGGCCGTGGGCAGGAACCACACGCTCTTCGTCACAGGTAACACGTCACATGTTTTAGCCTGAGATACAGAGACGAAACTTTGCATAATGCTACGCCTCGAACTGTCAAAACCCCGTCACGTCAAAATATATGGTTTAATTGACTCTGGCATGCCATAAGTTGAAGCCAAAATAAAAGTTGCACCGTCATCAGTGTTTAGACGACGCAAGTCAATTGTTGGTTCAATTTGAATATATGCCACAGGTAATAATTTCATCGTTTAGATAGATAGGGTTTAAGTGTACGATAATTTTCATGTCGTATTCACCCTTACTGGCATGCTTATAAGGGTGCTATCACAAAAAAAAAGTTTTTCATCTTTTTCTTATGTAATTGTGAGAAAGCTTAAAATAATTGAAACATTAAGTCTGTGTAACTATAAAAGTACTGTTTTCGTGGTGGTAAACCATTCTTGTCAGTCTCAGCTCCTGTTAATAGTTTCATCACTTTTTTGCTCTCGAAAATATAGCTTATTTCGCCGTTCATTTACTTAATGAAGATATTGTATAATCATAAAATAAAAATTTGGTTTTATCACACGGATAGCTGAGGCCCAGTGAATGATTTTTAAATTTCTTGATATGGTTTGTTAAATAATAGGAAAAAAAACATTACCGACAGTGTTTTTAAAAAAATATACGTTTTTTCAACATTATTTTCTGAGACTATTTGTAACATTTTGATAGTTCTTAATGCTATCTTTTTGAGTTGAACATGTCTGCTTACATAAAATATTTTTAATAACTATATTTATGTTATTATATTGCAGAAAAATATTCCTAAACTCAACACAATATCGTCAATTTTGTGTGAAGAGGCAACGGAAATATTTTTTTACAATATTATAAACCAACATTATCGAATAAAAAATTGCTAACAATGGAAATGAAGGAGTAATCTGTATGTGGCAATTATTAGTTACATTTGGTTTAGTTAAAAAAAAAAAAAAATGTCAGATTTTGTGATAGCGTCCTTGTTTCCCAATGAATACGGGGTTTCATTGGGAAACATGTTGAACAATTTTAGTTTTGGTAACATGTTTTTGTGTCTATCATGTTTCACCTAAACCTGTGTCGTAACCTGACTTCTGAGTTTGTAGGCCTTGGCCTCGTGGGTTCGAACCCAGACAGGCCCTTTTTAATTTATTTCATCACCGCTACTCTTGTAATGGTGAAGGAAAATAAGTCCAAGAACAAAAATAATCCGGTTATACTATAATCAATCAATTAATTTATATAATCAATCGTTTAATTTATATAATCTATCGATTAAATTTAGTCAAAATTAAAATAGTAATCGTAATCGATTAATTAAGCAATCGTCAATCGTTAATTTGATAAAAAATTGATTTATTAAAAGTCCGACGTATATTAATTGGATTTAGAAGTTGCATAAAGAATCCTGTATAGTAATGCATATAAACTAATTATTATTTCCTTTATTCCATTAAATACATTATATTATTAAATATTACAATATAATTAAATAATATAAAAATATTGTTTATTTATTTTATTTTCTTAATCGTTATTTTTTAATCTAAATCGGATTAACACATTCCCCATTGACGTCTCATAGAGCTCATAATGGGGATTTGTGGAAAAAAAGGTCACTAGTCCCCATTAGTTGGAAAATAAAAAACAAACAACATATAAAAGAAAAAAAATGAACCAGTGCGCAAATTTTTTTGGTGACTCAGTTTCTGTAATAAAAATAAAAAACATTTTTTTTTCAGACAAGTACTTATAAAATACCTAAAACCTACAAATCACAAATCGAGTAAGCGCACAGCTGTTTAGATAACTTCGCGCGTTTCGCTACACCGCGCACACGCGCCGGCACTATAAAACCAGTTCCAAAGTTTTACATTTCTCGTTAACAATAACTTTTTTTTTACTACATATCAAAATAAAAAATATATTAGGTTGGGGAAAAAGTATTTTCGCATTATAGCATGAACTTGTAATAAAATCTCTTTGGCTATACTATTTGTATCTGGCTGGTTTTGGTATCATTGAAAGTTTAAATTTTAAAGAACATAATTCCAAATTCAAATTAGGAAAATGTGTGATTTTCATTTGTTTTTCGTACTGTCAAGATGAGTGAATCTAATGAAAAATTCGATACATTTTAAAATTTTACTACAAAAAGGGTAAAAATGCAATGCAAGACGCGAAAAAAATTTGCAATGTTTATGGACCTAGTGCAGTGTCTGTGAGAGTAGCACAAATTTGGTTTAAGCGTTTTCAATCCGGAAATTTTGATGTCAAAGATGCACGTCGCTCTGGTCGCCCTATTACGGATAAAATGGATGCCATTTTTGAAAAAGTGGAGCAAGATATCAGTAGTTACGACGTAGCTGACGAACTGGGAATTGACCACAAAACAGTTTTGCCACATTTGAAAAAACTGGGTACACAAAAAAGCTCGATATTTGGGTACCTCACGAGCTCACTGAAAGAAACCTAATGAACCGTGTACTCATTTGTGATTCTTTATTACGACGTAATGAAACCGAACCATTTTTGAAGAAGCTGATAACTGGAGATGAAAAGTGGATCACGTACGACAAGAACGTGCGAAAAAGGTCGTGGTCAAAGGCCGGTCAGGCTTCACAGACTGTGGCGAAACCCGGGTTAACTCGCAACAAGGTGATGCTGTGTGTGTGGTGGGATTGGAAGGGCGTTATTCATTATGAGCTGTTACCACCACGCAGGACCATCGATTCTGAACTCTACTGCGAACAACTGATGAGATTAAAGCAAGAAGTTGAGAGAAAGCGGCCGGAATTAATCAACAGAAGGGGTGTGGTTTTTCATCATGATAACGCTAGACCTCACACATCTTTAGCCACTCAGCAAAAATTAAGAGAGTTTGGCTAGGAGGTGTTAATGCATCCGCCGTATAGTCCTGACCTTGCACCTTCAGATTTCGACCTGTTTCGGTCTCTTCAGAATTATTTAGGCAGTGTCAGGTTAACATCACGAGAGGACTGCCAAAACCACTTGTCGCGGTATTTTGATCAGAAGTCCCAAAATTTCTATAGCAATGGGATCATGTCCCTACCTACAAGATGGAAAAAATTTAGGTATCGAACAAAATGGTACCTACATACTTTAGTTAAATGTAAATAAACTATATTAAAAAATGTTTTGAATTTTCTTAAAAAATGCGAAGAAACTTTTTCCCCAACCTATTATGTTTAATAAAACTCGCTCATAATGTTTAATTTGTCAAAATTTGCGCACTAGTAAAAAAAAAACCTGTATAAGAATCACGAAGTCTTTATTTCTTATGGAGGTAAGATTAGTGGCATAAACCAAAAATTCAATGACTTATTTATTGGATCTCCAACAGAGGCTACACAATTATGTACATAAGCAGGCTATAATGTTCCCACAGCTGGGACACAGGCCTCCACTTTATGTAAGAGGGAGTGGGCCGTAATCCACCACGCGGGCCCAGTGCGGGTTGATGGATGTCACATGTATTCTAATTTTTAGTTTTAAGACCGGTTAAATGCCGGTTTCCTGACGATGTTTTCCTTCACCGTTTTGACACAATTACATGCATATTTACAAAAACATGGATGTGTTTCTGTTATAATATTGTGATGTTTAATGTGGACTACAGACACTGGCACGGTGTACGCTTGCGGCGAAAACAAGTGCGGACAGTGCGGCATCGGGAACTCTTCGCCGCAAGTGCTGAAGCCAACTCGCGTCCGATACAGGTAACTTGTTTATCCGTCTTGGTTTATCCGTGCTAAGTAATGTTTATTAATCTCAGTGTAAGATTCACAGACTCCCACCCATCGAGCTCACAGACTCCCACCCATAGTGCTCACAGACTCCCACCCATAGAGCTCACAGACTCCCACCCATAGACCTCACAGACCTTGAATTACTTTGCAAAGTAAAATACAAGTGTTGTCTGTGAATCTTGCCCTAACTGTGCGACTGCTTGCAGCGGTGCTCCGGTGGTGAAGGTGGGCTGTGGCGCAGAGTTCTCCATGATCCTGGACTGCAACGGAGCGCTGCACTCGTTCGGACTGCCCGAGTACGGCCAGCTGGGTAAGTCATGCGTTACTACAGTATCGTCCCTCCTCCTTTAATGCATCCAAAGGTTTTCTGGTGACCAGTAAGTCTCGTAACACAGGTATTTTATGCGTTTTTCTGACACCAGTCTCTCACAAAGGTTAACCTTATTTTTTTGATGAAGCACATCCTGTCCAAAAGAACATTTGTGATGAGAAATAAATAAATTAATTAATTAAAAAAGGTAGGCCCTAACCTCTTTGATGATATGCTTGAGATCAAATGCTGGACAAAATTAAAAAAAAAATGAATTTAAATTTTTCTTGTAATCTAGTTCCGATTTTCTTTAAGTTTTGTTTCGATTAGCGACTTAATATTCTGAAAATTATCATAATTTTGTTTAGTAATCTTGTTAAAACAACATCTTGCGTTAATATGCCACAAATACGAAGACATGGACACAATTACTACAACCAGAGCCGTTACAATGATCCAAGAAGGAAATTCTCAGTGTTCTGTGGGTGTGCAACTGGGTTTTTCTCGAAGATCTATCCAAAATGCTTGGAATCGCTTTGAAGAGACCGGCAGTGTTGCAAGAAGACCAGGTTCCAGGTTTCGCATTACAACTTCACGGAGATCGGTACACCCGACTAAGTGTCGGCCGAGAACGCACAGTGACGGCTGGTAAGTTACAAAATCGCCAACGGTGGACAACGGGTACTTGTGTCAATGATCAAAATCTAATCCGGACTGGGTTGCACGAAGACCAGCAAACTTTTACTAACAACTACAGCAAAACGATTAATTGTTCGAATTCCTTTGTCCAGGGTTAGTAGCCAATACTTTGACTGGGGCATCAATCAGTAGGGCATGGTGTTTTTCACCGACAAGTGCAAGGTAAAAATGTTTAATGACCATCGGTGCATTAGGGTATGTAGACGACGCGACGCGGCGAGCGACTTTTGGAAGCCTGCATACATGAAGTTGACCGTTTCGGTGGTCCCAACGTAATGATTTGGGGTGGGATAAGCTTACACGGCACAACTGAGCTCGCCATTTTAAATAAGGGTTCCGTAACTGCTCAGCAATGCATTGACGAAGTCATCAGGCCTCATATCCTGAAAACATCCTAAAAATGACCTAAACAGACTATCACGCACCCACACACACCCTCACACTTACACACACACACACCCACACAATCACCCACACTACACATCTACTAACATTCGTCTCGTATACTTAACTTAGATATTAATTAATCATATTATAAAAAATTATAACATGTCGTATGATTCCTTAGTACATTCTGTCAGCGCGCTTAATACATAATTTATAAAATGAAAATGTCAAGGGGTGGGATCCTGGTGTCCTGAAACACAGGCCGCGAGCCTAGCTTAGGCACCAGTCTCCCACAATATAATTACTAAATTGTGTAACATTGTCGAATCTGACCAATGTAAAATAACATAATGTATATTGTGGTGAGAAAAAAAAAAAAGTTGATTGATTGATATAATCCCTAAATGGATCCTGGGGGTCTACTCCGAACATAAATCCAAAGTATCAACCGAATTTTCGGTCGTTTCTTTACTACGGCTAACTATCGCTGACTACGGCGAAAAAAGAAAAAAAAAGACAGTCAAAGAGATAAGCCAAAGTCAAAACTGTGACTTGAAGTCGGGTAAGGACTCCAAAGTCAAAAAAGGAAACTGTGGAAGTTATCAAACGGCCGATACTTCGGTTTAGCGCTTCGGAGTAGACCCCCTTGGTTTGTCTTGATGCAGGACAATGCACATAGCTCATAAATACGTATTATTGAAGCTAAAACTAACTAAAGCAACCGGCAGCAAGTTCGTCATGCTCCCTTAGATGTCACTGCTTGCGGTAGCGTCGGGGGTCGGGTTGCCTCCTTCCCTCAAATATGGCGAGGGGGGTGATGGCTGATCTTTGCGTTATGCTCGTGAACGGGTGCTGCTTGTGGTGACTGGTCGTCTTGCTGACCATGGTTTTATTATTGTTATTAATGATTAACTGTTTTTTATTTTACTACGATGGTGCTAGTTTATCATTTTTGACTTCGAGTTGCAGCTATAGCTTTGTGTGGGCGGGCACGCCCATTATGCCTGGAGGCTTTTATTTAGGTACGTTCTGTTTACGTTATTTCTGCTTGAGTATAGTTTTCGACGATTTTTATGTTTTTTTTTTTGTATAGTGGCGTGTGCTAGCTAACATAAGGCAAATAATCTAATGTAGTGTTGCGTAATGCAAATTCTTTTACATTTTATTGTATAGATTCAAGTTTTATATCTGAACAGACAGCTGTGCTGCTGGGGAGTTTGTTGCGCCACTTCTTCTTCCCAGCTAAAGCACTAGGAAGTGGTGAAGGGTGGGCGTTTTTGGGGGACTGTCTTATGTAATTTTTGACGTTCGAAAAGTGCTGATTCTCAGCCTAGTTTGAATAAATGACTTTTGATTTGATTAAAAACTGCTCATATGAACTGGAGCAAATTTACATGAGACCTCCACATGAATATACCCTTTTTAAACAAAAATATAATTATTAAACTCATAAACAAAGATGTGTTCGCGGATGAATGGAAGAAGATCTAGTCAGTATGTCTGGAGTATTGGAAGATAAGCGTATGACTATAGAGTAGTTGGTACTTTTGTTATTGTACTTAACTAATGGGTTTGTGTCTTTATCTAATGTAATTTGCCTTAAGTTATGCCCGAACATATAAAAAATATACACTGCATATTTAAACTCTGAAAAAGCTTGATTTGAGAAAAAACATTTTCAAATTTGACACTACTGGTACCATATTACTACACTTTTCTCTTCAAATTTCTGGTGTTTAGAAACATCATATAAAGTCATTTACTATAATTATGAACTTGTAGATAATTGAGCATTCATTAATAATCAATTAAAATCGCGACATGCAATTTTACACAACTGCGAATATCTGGAAAACTAAATGCGGTGAACTGGACCCTTTTTGCTTGGACACCCAAGATAAAAAGAAAATAGGTCCACAGTAAATAAAAATCGTTGTGATTATAATTCAGGCCACAACACCGACGGCAAGCACTTCGTGACGTCCACCAAGCTCTCGTTCCACTTCTATTGTTACACCCGTCTACAAGGGTGGTGATAAAAGAGATATCAATAATTATCGACCTATATCAGTATTGTCAGTTATCTCTAAAGTTATTGAAAAGCTAATTAACTCACGCCTAATTACTTATCTCGAAAAATTTAATATTCTATCCAGCTCACAATTCGGATTCAGAACTCCGTGGTAACTCAGTGTCTAGACCGTAGAGAAAAGTGTCTGACAGTCTTCTTAGACCTCAAAAAGGCATTCGACACTGTTTCTGTCCCCATTCTTGTGAAAAAGATGGAGTATATGGGCATTAGGGGTATGCCACTAAATATCTTAACTGATTACCTAAAAGACCGTACCCAGAGCGTAAAAATTGACAGTTTCACTAGTTCTGACACTAAAATTGAGTACGGCGTGCCCCAGGGAAGCGTCTTAGGCCCCACATTATTCTTGATATACCTTAACGAATTAACTAATCTCGAAATTGAGAGAGGGCAAGTATTTTCATATGCGGATGATACTGCCATTGTATTTAATGGTACTTCCTGGAACTCCGTGTTTGAAGCTGCTGAGCATGGTCTCCATAAGGTTGCAAACTGGCTTAGGTCTGCCCTTCTTACCCTAAATATCGCCAAAACAAATTACATCTGCTTTGCTATAAATAAGCGTACACTCCCCCCCCCCCCCCCCCCCAAACTTGGTATTAAGGATTCATACTTGTGACTTCACTTATACTACGCAATGTGGGTGCGAAGAGATTGGATGTGTTAAATCCACTAAATACCTTGGTGTAATCCTGGACCACCGACTTTCCTGGCACCCTCAAATTGAAGCTATAAATGGTAGGATCCGTAAACTCATATGGGTCTTTAAAAAGTTGAGACATGTCACCTCTCAAGACCTCCTAAAGCGTATTTATATTGCATTGGCACAATCAGTTATGTGTTATTGTATTTCCATCTGGGGTGGTGCCACTAAAATTAAATTCCTTGAAGCAGAAAGAGCCCAGAGATGCTTGATAAAAACAATGTTCTTGAAGTCATTTAGATTTCCTACTGACGAACTATATCTAAATCATAAAATATTGTCACTTCGAAAACTTTATATTATAAACTCAGTACTTAAACTACATAAAACATTACCTTACTTTCATATAGCTCAAACAGGTAGAAGAAAATGTAATGTGGCCACTGCTCCTCGCTGTAGAACTCTTTTTGCCAGGCGTCAATTTCAAGCCCACTCTGCCTACCTATATAATAAGCTTCACAACAAATATACAATATACAACCTTCGATTCCACGAATGTAAAAAAACAATCGTTCACGAGCTCGAGCGGCTTGGGTACTGTGACTAGACAATATTCGTGACTTCTAGTGGTACTTCCCGATCCCAAGATATTACATCATAGGGCTAGAAGTCTCCTAATTAGGAATCAAATTCACACAGCCTATATGAGAAATAGTATGTTCTAAATATCATAAGGCACACACACACACCCTCACACACTCACCACACACACACACACCACACACGCACACACACACATAAAGAGAAGTCACACCAGTATCTCTAACTTTTCATTAATTATGTTCTTGTTTGTAATTACTTAAAATAGTTTAGTTATATAGTTACCTAAAAATATGTTGATCCGAGGGAGGAGCAGAACCACCCAATACAAGCATTACTACATGCTTCCTGGGAGGTTCTAGCCACAGAATAATATTGTACAAGAAAGTTACAGAAATAAACTATTTTAATTTAATTTTTTAATTTTACACAACTGCGAATATCTGGAAAACTAAATGCGGTGAACTGGACCCTTTTTGCTTGGACACCCAAGATAAAAAGAAAATAGGTCCACAGTAAATAAAAAAGAAAATAGGTCCACAGTAAATAAAAATCGTTGTGATTATAATTCAGGCCACAACACCGACGGCAAGTACTTCGTGACGTCCACCAAGCTCTCGTTCCACTTCGAGACCATCCCTAAGCACGTGGCGCACTTCTTCGAGAAGACCAAGGAGGGCCACATCAACATCGTTAAGGACGTGGAGATAGTTGATTTCTCTTGTGGAAATAACCACACGGTAAGATTCATCATCCTCCTTCTCTTGTCATTATGTTACTTGGGGTCGGCGCAACACGCTTTGTTTCATTGACTTATATTTGAATTTTCTTAGTTGTCTTATTCACAGTCAGTACGTAACGTCATACATAATATTAGAAGTGACTAAAAAACCGGCCAAGTGCGAGTCGGACCCGCGCACGAAGGGTTCCGTACCATTATATTAAAAAATCATGTTTGTTGTATGGGAGCCCCCCTTAAATACTTGTTTTATTTTAATTATTCATTTTTAAAGTAAATATATAACTAAATATTCTGTGAATATTTCAAGCGTCTACCTGTTGTCGTTATCAATATCTAGCAAAAACGAGCAAAAAAATTACGTTTGTTGTATGGGAGCCGCTTTAAATATTTATTTTATTCTGTTTTTTAGTATTTGTTGCTAAAGCGGCAACAGAAATACCATCATCTCTGAAAATTTCAACTGTCTAACTATCACGGTTCATGAGATACAGCCTGGTGACAGACGGACAGACAGACAGACGCTGGAGCCTTAGTAATAGGGTTCCCGTTTTACCCTTTGGGTACGGAACCCTAAAAAATGAGCATGCTATATTCATTTTAAATTTTCTTACGTTTTTTGCAATTTGCAGGTCAACGCTGGAGCCTTAGTAATAGGGTTCCCGTTTTACCCTTTGGGTACGGAACCCTAAAAAATGAGCATGCTATATTCATTTTAAATTTTCTTACGTTTTTTGCAATTTGCAGGTCAGTATCAGGTTGTATGTTGATCCAAATGTAAATTACGACTGTAACAAATATGTATTTACAAAACTAAGGCCATATAAATCATCAATACAACAGAAGTCTCTTAAGTTCAGATTACCCTATTGAATCATTATTTTATGAAATCGTGACATTTTAGGTCAATTACAACTTAGAGAGTTGTATTGTTGTTCTAGGCATCCTTCTTTACTCGACTATGTGCATGTACTAATCAAATAGTGTCTGTAATACTTCGCTGTGTGTACGTGCTAAGACGCTCATATATTTATTTTTTAATTTCTATTGTAATTTAATTTCATTTTCATGCATATAATTTAATCTAAATTTATAATGGATTGTATTTTTTTTTTTTTTGTAATTTTTCTATGGGTTTAATACCTGAATTAAACGATTTAATAATAATAATTGACCATTTTAATTCTGTAAATACATTTATGGAACATACATACAACTTAATACTGACCTGCAAATTGCAAAAAAACGTAAAAAGTATATTTGGAAATCGTAGGCTACCTTAGCGCACCCTCCTTAAACGTTAGTTTTTAGTATTTATTTTTATGTGACGTGACAGGTGGCCATAGACTCTCGCAAGCGCGCCTTTAGCTGGGGCTTTGGCGGGTTCGGACGGCTCGGGCACGCGGAGCAAAAGGACGAGAGCGTGCCACGCATGATCAAGTACTTCGAGTCCATGTCACGCGGCGTGCGCTCCGTGCACTGCGGCGGCACCTACAGTCTCGCCGTCAACGAGCTAGGTAAATAATAATAACCACCCCTGTAATCCATGAAGAGTTAGGCAGGTGTTAGTACACCCACATTTCGCCGGTTATATTCAAGTCCCATGTAATAGGGGGCGAGCCTATTGCCATCAACCGGGCACACATCCAGACTCTAGCCTATTACTGAGAAATTCTTGATGTAAAAAACTCAATAACAGCACCCAATATGGGAATTAAACCCAGGAGTTCATGCAATCATTTATCTCCGATATAATAACGTGTACATTTTTATATGCGTGTATACAGGTTGGATTTTTGAGCCGGGGCAGTAAGGGTACCTTAACCGTTTTAGTTACAGAAAAACGGTAACAGAAAGCTTGCAGATTAAACAAAGAAAATTGAGGAAATAATCCCTAATTCACAGACTTTGAAATAAATTGTACAGTCAAATTGCAAACGATAACAAAACCATACAGCACTGTACTTATGGGAAATGAAATACACACACTACAGATTTAAAATACTATAGAGAAGCTATCTTTGGATAGCCTCTCTATAGTAGGTACTATTTGAGGATTTTTGTTTTATATACAGATTTCAAATAAAAAGCATTGCTTATAATTATGGTAAGTACTTAGTTACAGTGAATGTTTACTACCTTACCTATCTAGTACTTATTAGTCTACTCTATGCACTTCGAGAGCTATTTATGTGTCTCATTACGAGAGAGAGACTATCTTCTTCTACTAAAAAAAGAAAAACTGATTCCATAACGCAGTGACGCCATCTATCATATTATAGCAAAATTACATAATAGCCAAGTTTGACACGTAATCAAAGGTTAGTGTCGGTAAAGTGTACTTTACCGACACTAACCTTTGATTACCTACCAACCGTCAGATAATTTGACACATCTGTTTTTTTTAATACAAAATACTAACGATAATAAACCGTAGTTAAGTGCAGCCGTCTTGTCACTACGAGATTTGCAATACCACAATGTACAGTTCGTTCGCGCTGTTGGATATACAACACTCGACTCCGCGACGAAAGTTGAAAATCCAACAGCGCGCTTTTATTTAGGTGTCACCAAACAAGAATAACAAACTATCTCAAATATATTGTATCCATTTCAGGTGGACTGTTTCTCTTCGGGCAGACCAAGCGCACCGGTGAAGCGAACATGTATCCGAAGCCGGTGCAGGATCTTAGCGGTGAGGCCATTACCATTTTTTAATTTTACCTATAGCAACACAGTTTAGAGTACAACAGTACTTACATAAATCAAAATATGTCTACTGTATATTGTACAAATCACGCAAAAACCAATTCCAGCTGTAATAGGTACCTACTATAGATTTTAAAATAATGTTGAGAATGTAACTAATCAATAAAATGCAAAAGAAAAGAAAAAGTTAATTTATCCGTCAACTTAAAATATTTGCAAATCTACGAAACACCTTTTTCTATCTCGTTCTCGCATACGCATTTTTCCCTTTCCGTCCCGGTAATAACTCGCTCGAGAACGGCTTACCTCGCACCGTACCGAGCGGTGTTTTGGAACCCCTGATCGCCACCGAAGTGTAACCGAAGTAGCGTGGTCTGTACTACGATTAATGCTGTATTCTGACACACCACGTGCTTATTGGCGCTAGTGTCGTTGAAATTCTTAGTTGAGACGTTGAGACAAAAAATGTAAATTGAGTTCGCGTTTTTGTAATGGTTCTATCTGATGTTTTAAATACCTGTAATGTGACTATGTATGTACTATATTATTTAGTAATAGTAAACTCAAGTAGAGTCGTTCTGAAGGGAGGCCGGTAGGAATGGGGTTGTATGAAGCCGTCACCCCTGTTACACATTGGGTATTGTATAGCTACACATCGATACAGTATTATGGAACACAAATGAATTCTTGTCGATCTATACAGAGTACATTTACGTCACTACAATTGAGCAAAAGTCTCGTCAGAAGGACTGTTGCGTATACTGTGCTTCTTCTGAAAGTTTCTTCAGTTGTTCCGATTATTTTGAACAGTCGGTTCGACCTTTATTATTGACGCTAACGTACTGCAAATAATATGTTTACTCTGATATCCCTATACCTATTATTATTACCTCTATGAACGAGAAATAATTGCATGTACTATAACTACACTGTGACGCTGTATTATGAGATGACATCATAATATTACAATATAAACATAAAAAATATGGCCGTCACGGGACGTCCGGCAGATGTGAACCACGGCTGAGATGATGGCGGCATAAGAGAACGTCATGCCGATTGACGTGACGCAAAACGAGTCGAAATTACTCCCAAGGTGATGTTTTACATCAATAATATTAACATAATCTTTCTGTATCAGGCTGGAACATTCGCTGCGTCGGTACAAGCAACACTTCCATCGTGATCGCCGCAGACGACTCGCTCGTCGCCTGGGGCGTGTCGCCCACCTATGGGGAACTGGTCTGTACTCGCCTTTATATTATTACTAGTTTTTGCCTGCTGCTCAACCCCCGAGCTGATTTTTTTCACCTGATCCTGGTAGTACTACCAGGATCAGAAGTGAAAAAAATCAGCTCATCCGTAAAGGCATAAAATGTTTACAGACAGATCATTTATAATAGAAGATCATTTATAATAGAAGAGCATTTCGGAATAATGGTCGGAATGCAAATCAAAAATATTTTATTTCACATAAGCTTACATGGGCACTTATGAAACGTCAGAAGCTAGGTGCACGGTTCCAATTGGTCGTTTCCTAAGGAGATAAGCCGGCAAGAAACTCCACGGTTACTCTTTTAAAAATAATTGGCGTTTATAATATTTCTAAATTACAGTGTTAATAGGTATGGGAGAACAGTGTAGGCCCGTCAACAAGTACCAAGTAACAAAATATAAAATGGTCATCAAGTCGAAACATCTGTGAGTCTACAACGCCTACAATGTTCTCACATTTACAAAATAGAAGAGAATCTATATAAAAGATAATTAAAATCCGACTTAATATTATAAATGTGTAAGTTTGTATATTTGGATGTTTGTTACTCAGTTACGCTAAAACGGCTGAACGGATTTGGATGAAATTTGGCGAACAGGTATTAACACATAGGATACTTTTTATCTTGGTAATTTTCACAGATGATGTATTTCTGTTGCCGCTATAGCAACAAATAGTAAAAACCAGAATAACGTAAATATTTAAGGGGGCTCCCATACGACAAACGTGTTTTTTTTTTTGCCGTTTTTATAGATAATGGTACGGAACGTTTCGTGCGCGAGTCAGACTCGCACTTGGCCGGTTTTATTTTTCAATATTTTAGTCTCAGTAGTTTCAGAGATATGGTAAATTTTCATCTATTTTCTTAAATAACTATAAAACTATTTTAAAATGATAAGAAAATTATATTTGAGACCCAAACAACAAGCCCTTTGATATGATTGTCACACGATACCGTTTGCAAACCTTTTCCCCCTTATTACAAAACAAGGTTTATCTTCAGACCCAGGTTTAAAACATGGAGCCATTATGGAATTTCGAACTTTATTCCGACTATGGTAAAGTTCCTAAACACAAAACTGACAACTTAGCACCGAACTAAGTTTTCAGTTTTGTATAAAGAGCGGTATTTCAATCACTGTTACGTTCTTATTATAAAAACTGGCTGCATGGTTTAAGTCATGTCAAAATATAAATCTTGTTTTGTAATAAGGCGGTTTATGTGTGTGACAGATGGACAGACAGACTCACAAGCGATCCTATAAGGGTTCCGTTTTTTCCTTTGAGGTAATGAACCATAAAAATCAAATAGGTCGAGCCATTTTCGAGTTTTTGCGAGACTCATCTACCTAGCCTTTTCCCAACTATAATATGTTGGGGTCGGTTCCAGTCTAACCGGATGCAGCCTATCTGACCTCCACACTCCAGTAACTGGGTAATACGATACCCCAAGTTTTTCCGAGACTAACGCACGGCAAATAATTATACAAAGTGTAATTGCAATAACTGAAATCCTCTTAAAGGTGCCATTGTACTCATCCTTATGAACAACTTTCTATGGGACCAAACCTGACATCTCGAAAAAATTTCCCTACATTTATGTTCTCATAACTCGTCAAAATGTAGGAAGCAGCTTTTTTTTTTGTCCCATAGATAGTAAAAGTTGTTCATAATGACGAGTACAGTGAGTCCTTAAGATGTTTTCAGGTTTTGCATTTACACCTTGTTTATGTATATACCTAATAGATGTATTTTTGTTATTTACTAAGTTTCTGATTAGAAGGGAAATAGAAACGACGATTTTTTAACTGAAGACGCTTGACTACACCATTATTGCCCAAGAGGGCGCGCGTTACTTTCAATATGGAGTTTCTTGTACATTCTTCTCCATGTGAAACTACCTTGCGGACAACTAGAATCAATTCTATTTTCTTGTAAATGTTGACGTTCAAAAGTGCCTTTTAATAAATTACATGAAATTAAAATAAAATAAATGACTTTTCTGCGGCCTTTAATGTAACTTTAAAAATTAAACACAAGAAAAATAAGCACCGTTGCTCCTATGGCGCGCTAAAGGATAATTTCGGCGCGCGGCCAAAGTCGGAACTAACGCCGCCACCTTGTTTTTTTTTTAATATTATACATTTCAAATTACATTTCACACAAAACCAACAGCGCTCCCCTGGCAACGTCATTCGAGCGCCAAAAGGTCCGTGTAGCAGTGTACCAAGTGTTTCACTTGCAGGGCACGGGTGACATCAACAAGTCGTCGGCCCGGCCCAAGGAGGTGACGCGCATGGACGGCCTTAACATCACGCAGGTCACCATGGGCTACTCGCACACTCTGCTGCTGTGCGACGACGCCGGCGAGGAGGTGAAGGCCAAGCTGGCCTCTCTGCCCTCCTTCAACCCATAAGCTGTCCGCTCAAAAACCGTAGCCAACCCGCTACTATCACACGTAAAACCCCACGCTAAGGGACGACATTTATCAACTTATCAACACAACATTACATTTAAGACTCGTATTTATACGTAAACGAAGTTACGCAACATGATTTTGTGTTACTGGCAACATGTTTTAATATGTTTCCAGCAACTCACGTTCATGTCGCTTTTTTGTGCGTCGTCTACGCAACTTCTGAACATTTTTTTATTCATAATAATATTATCATAGATAAGCAATTTTGAATTCAAGTATTTTACATTAAGAAGCCGCGCTGTATTAAAAACGAATTAAAATTAAGAATGTCGCCTCTTAGTACTTTAAGCGCAGTTTGAGATTGAGATGATCTGTTTAAAACATGTGCTACTTTCTCTGCAAACGTACAAACCTATATTACTGATCGCTAAACATGAGAAGCATTTATATCATTGCACGACCCTGTTCGTCCTAGGTATTATATTTGTCGATTTATGAGCTGGGCACGGCAATGGATATAAAATCAAGCGGTCAATAGATTAAACAGCCTACGGATTGACTTTTTAAAGACTTTCTAATAAATTTGTTGCATTTCAAGAGCGTATTACAAATTAAACCTTCTGTTCATTTTCGGTATTAAGCAGTAAATCGCAACCGTCGTGATGGTCGATAAAAAATCCTCTGAAAATCCATCAACTATCAACTTCGCGTAAGGTTTTTGAAATGTTACTATATGAAAATTTATATTTAATGTATACAAAGAACGACGAGCACCTCAGGCCCCTCTGGCTGAAAACAGAAGATGTATCTCAACCTCAATAAACGAAAGCTACCACTATTTCACAATAGCAGGCCTATTGCAATTACGACTTAACATATGTTTTTAATTATTGTCCAGTAGGTAACATAATTTTTTACTCATAAGATCCTTAGTTTATAATTTTGTATTGGTGTAAGTTGCGGAAACTCATGTACTTCGATTACCAGATGCAGTGGCTACTCACATATTTTTGAATGTTTGACTTTTGTGATGGATTCTAGCAAGCTAATTTTGGCTAATTTCCGCTTGTCCAATAACATAGAAACTGAAATACTCATTTCGTCATGATGACAAAACATTAATTTATTTGAAACAGATGACCAAGATCATCTCCGCACGAGGAAACTCCTTAACTTTTATCATCTTCAATATTTTTTATCTATCATGTCAGTCCACTGCTGGACATAGGCCTAACCTGGGGAATTGTCGAATTTAGGATAACTTTGCAATAATTTAAAACAATGTTTTTTTTTTTAACCCGTTGGGTATCTAAAGGGGAGTATGTTATAATGTATCCCGCAAAAACTTCGCCCCGCGACATATTTTTTAAGAAAACTTCTAATTTAAATTTTACTTGTTAAAAAAAATATTAACAGACATGTTTGAATAGAGTATTTGTCGAAGAGATTAGGTTTTACAAGTAGCACAGTAAATTAAACATTTAGTGTACGCGTAACTATCGTTTTTTTAAAGAATCTTATAATTTGACTTAGTACTTCACGCAAAAATATTAACAGGACAAGAATAATGCCAAATTGGTTTTAATCAACATATTTGATTATTATTAAGAAAATTAAACAAATCCTACTTCGCATTTCAGAGATTTAAAAAAAATTAAATAACGATTCTGGCTATTTTTACAGAAATTACAGTTCTTTAATAATGGAAAATACACCCAAACCGTAATTTACCCAAATTAAACAAATAACATGTTAATGTCATTACTAAAAAAAATATAACGAATTGCTTCAATGTTTTTAATTTCCTTGTAATGAAGTCACTTAGAGCCTATAAATAAAAGTTAAACAAAATTGAATTATGTTACACTTTGGTCCTGATTTTTTTTATTTTTGTGTTATTATCTGAAGAGGTAAGTATGAATAAACGATTCAATCAAACTAAATCGCTGCTAAGATTTAGTGCAGGGTTCAAACCAATATTGTTTTTTGATAACCCGTGGATTATTAGAAACCCATTCATCATCGCCGTGCAGTGAAAACCTCGTAATGCATAATAATATGTAGAACAAACGTGCACAGCTCTAAGATGCTTCTAATGCCATCTGTGGATAATAATGAAACCCTTGGGAAACTTCAATGACGAACATTTTTCAGACAGTACTTTCATCCCCTGTAAAATAACATTTATTGAAATCACGAGGTCTCCCCTGCACGGCGACGCTGTGCATGTTGTTAGGGTATTATTCCATAATCTTATCTCTCACAGCCTGAATCTGGTCATCAAGGTACGAGGTGTCGAGTATCCATCGAATTATTTTTTTGATTGTAAAGTAAGCTTTTTAATATTTCTTTACACTAATAGTAACAATTAGGAAATCCGATTTATTTTCAATCGTTGTTTATATATAAGGTTTAAAACATTAAAGTAGATTTCTAGGAGAAAGTAACATAATAAATTATTATGTGTATAGATGTCGAACCTATACGAATTTCGTGGGACACTCAACATATATTTTGTTAAGCTTGTTATATTATACACGGCGGGAATAAATTGCTATAGGAGACCAGACTGCCTGCCTGCCTGACTGCCCGGCTATGATTTTGAATAAATATGCGGCATAGTTTAATTTGTTCCGTCAAATCACTCGATCACATTATTCAAATCTTGGACCGATCAGTCGCGGTTCCCATGAAAATCGCGTATGCTATTACTATCGGTCACCTTTCGGCCATCCAATTTATTCCTGCCATACCTAATTATTACCTGTGACATTGTTCCATGACAACGTTTTGTTATATCAGGACGACTTACGTCATCAATTTGTCATGGTCAGGGAACTTCAAAAGCTGATTACAATTAGATTAGATCATATAATTGTGTGTTGCTCACTTGAGCCGTCACTGAGGCGTCCGCACGACGCACACGTAGCGCGCCCGTGGAGTGAGCTCAGCCTTAGCCACTAAGTACAAACCCTGGGATCTGTTATGTGCTCATCAAACTGTAAACAGAATTATCAACTTTATTGTGATTGACAATAAAAACCGCATGGAATTGTTTTACCTGTCCCGCGAAATTTGTAACGGTGTCTGAGAAAGTGTATCTTGTATTAAAGTTCTACACCTCTTCTAGAAATAAGTGTATTACATATAAACATGAGCCTCTAACGCGTCACTGGGAGGGAAAGACTAAATGTGTATTCTCAGAAATATAGCGGTCAGCAGTAAAATACATATTTGTAGTGGTCTATCTTTATTGCCCCTGCAAACATAGACAACACGTACAATAGACGCCCCCCTCTTCCCGCGCGTCGCGACACCACTTTCTCAGCTCTACCGCGGCCAGCGCCCACCTCACTTCGATCATTCTAGTATACGATTAAGATATAACTATTAAACAATTTGTATGGAGACACAATTAAAGAACACCTCAATTGTGAGATTTTCTACTTTACGATTCTTTAGGGTAAGCATAGCTGTAACTGATCGTACTTATTTAACGTTTGTAAGTCTAAGTGTATGTTCACATTCCCTCTGCCGAGCCCCATTTCGTTGGACCTTTATTTCCACGTTACAGTTCCGGGTCACAGGTGACTATAGACTGAATTTTACTCAAACGCTAGTTTAACAAACAATTGATTATGTAAAACATAGATTGGAGTCACATTTAATCACATGTAACAGGACACACTGGTATTGAAGGTGCGTGTCTATCCAACCATCAGATCATCAATGCCAAATCAGAGTTATTATTATAGAGGCAGGTGTGATGTTTCGAACCCTGCAGTCAGAGAAAATGTACCCACACAGATATCTCAGTGTGGGTACATTTTGAATCTGACTGCAGGGTTCGACTAATCCCAAACCATCGATCCACATCCAATAATAAACAGTTGAGTACTATTACTCCGGCTGCCATGTACCACACACTGCATCAATCTGATCAGTTGATGTCATTGATCAACTGCAAGCAGTCTGGTTACACCCAAATTGTTTATCAAGAAGTGCAGATTTAACTGTCCTAGTCTTATCTCTACACTTGTTTTAATTAATTATAGTACCTACCTATGCTCATTCATCCCCCACTCTTTCCTATATCTTTGAAAATATATTATGTATTCAGAGGAATAACAATCTCATTTCCTGTCAGGACTAACGGGTACAAAGTATTTGTCATAATGTAACCTTGCCAACTGTAACATTTGATAAATAAACTTTTTTCAATGTATATTTTTGTTTTTTTTTCTTGTTCCTGATTGACTATAAAATATAGACTATCAAGTTCAGCATTGAATGAGTGGCTCGCCACCTCGCCACTGTCGCTTATGGGACTAACCACACTAATTATTCAGCTCTATCCAGCTTTTGTCCATAGAAAACAATGGTTTTGTATGGAGATGCATAAGCATCCCTTTTGTTCTCGCATCTATTCAGTTTTCGTGGGAAACAGGTCTTTTTTCATTTCTCATACTCTGAAAGGTGTACGTTACCCCAGCAGGAAAGTGTCTCCTAGAGTTATATGGGTGGAACGTTTAATTGGTGCCTTAGCTGCTGTAAATGTGCCCCCACATAAAAAATGTGTGCCCCCTGTCGTTTTGGAAAAAAACGGAAAAAACGATTCCTGCTGGGGTAACGTTTTTCTAGCAGGAAAATTCTAAACGAATGGTCGGGGAGAGAAAAATTGTGCATGGCCAGATAGCTTATATATGTGCCAAAATGTGCCCCCAAAAATAAAGTCTGTGCCCCTTCAGGTTTTCGAGATATTGCATTTCCTGCTGGAGTAACGTTTTGCAGAATCGTATATCTCTAAAACCATTGCATAGAATAAACATACACGAGTAGCTCTTAATGTGTGCCCCTTAGTGCCCCAATTAGATTTAAGAAAATATTTGTAGTTTTCAAGTTATCGCCGTTTTATGAAAACCCGAAAAAACATCGCAGCGCCTAAATGAGAGAAGGTATAAGTTCGCTGAAAATTGTATTCGGTCCTTCTTAACGCTAATAATAACCATACAAAGTTTCAAAACTGTTCATGCATGCGTTTTTGAATAATCTTGCTAAAAGTCAAAACGATGGTGTCATAACTTTGACGGCAAAATACAAGGAACCGGCTCAATCCCAGATGTGTAGGTGTAAACCAAAATATTGTGCCTTTAGTCAAAAATATATGGTGAAAATATTCAGCTTGGAATGTTTCGCATTAAATAAATATTAACAAAAAACCAAAATATGTAAACAACGGCTGGTTATCCGACCAAATTCGAATGACTACTAAAAAGCGATGGATTCATACATATCGATGACCTTCTTTATTGGACGTATTATACCTGAGCTGTTGTCCGTACAGTCACGTTCAAAAGTTTTGGGGGCTAATTAAAAATATATATTAAATGCGCCTTCAACCTCTTTCAACCAACTTTAAAAAAAAAGTAAACAAACAGTATCACTGCAACCGCGTGACTCAACGTAACAGTGTCCTTGGCGTCATAACTGCAACTGTTTGTTTATCAATACCAAGTAATAATCCAAACGCACTTCCTAGTCAATAAACACTTCGTACCTATTATTCTTAATAGAGCGACGTTACACGTTACTGTCTCTGTCACACTAATACCGTACGCGTACTAGCTGTCTCACTTTCTCCAAGCTAGACAAGGCGACTCTTTGCGAGACGACGTCAGCGGATGGCGCGGGGCCAGAGATATAAAAAAAAAGGGAATCTACTATTATGATGAAAAACTTAATGTTACTATATCTAAACCTAAGGCTTATCAATAATCTTTTATATATATATATATATATATATATAATAAAGTATAATAAGACAAATACGGGCTTTTTATTTATATACAAAAAAGAGCTACCTCTTTTTCGTAGTAGGTATTCATCACACATTTCATGAACTATATTTTTTTTAAACATCGGGACCAATCAAATTTTGGGTCAAAGACCTGGCAAATATCTGGATGTATTTCTTTCGTTCATACATAAATTACTGGATGTATTTTAATTAAATTTAGAATGGAGAAGATAGCTTACCTTGGAATAGCACTTAGGCTACTATTTATAATGTACTTAATCATGTGTAAAGTCACAGAAACAGCTAATGGAATATAATCTAATAACAACTTTATTTTATTACTTATTACTTTTCTACTTCAGTTTACTCCGGCACAACACGTGTGAACCGGTTAGTGAGTAAAGTAAAGAAGGTCATCGATATGTATGAATCCGTCGCTTTTGAGTAGTTATTTAATTTGGTCGGATAACCAGCCGGTGTTTACATATTTTGGGTTTTTGTTAATATTTACTTAATGCGAAACATTCCAAGCTGAATATTTTCACCATATATTTTTGACTAAAGGCACAAGATTTTGGTTTACACCTACACTTCTGGGATTGAGCCGGTTCCTTGTATTCTGCCGTCAAAGTTATGACACCATCGTTTTGACTTTTAGCAAGATTATTCAAAAACGCATGCATGAACAGTTTTGAATCTTTGTATGGTTATTATTAGCATCAAGAAGGGCCGAATACAATTTTCAGCGAACTTATATCTTCTCTCATTTAGGCGCTGCGATGTTTTTTCGGGTTTTCATAAAACCGCGATAACTTGAAAACTACAAATATTTTCTTAAATCTAATTGGGGCACTAAGGGGCACATGCAATGGTTTTAGAGATATACGATTCTGCAAAACGTTACTCCAGCAGGAAATGCAATATCTCGAAAACCTGAAGGGGCACAGATTTTTTTTTTGGGGGCACATTTTGGCACACATATAAGCTATCTGGCCATGCACAATTTTTCTCTCTCCGATCATTCGTTTAGAATTTTCCTGCTAGAAAAACGTTACCCCAGCAGGAATCGTTTTTTCCGTTTTTTTCCAAAACGACAGGGGGCACACATTTTTTATGTGGGCCCCACATTTACAGCAGCTAAGGCACCAATTAAATGTCCCACTCATATAACTCTAGGAGACACTTTCCTGCTGGGGTAACGTACACCTCTGAAAGTAGTGTTTCTTTGATCCGAGTAGCGGGTGGAAGTCGCTGCTCCCCGCCCTTGGGAGGGAATGACTCATAGTAATTTCTTCCCAATCTAGGGCGGGAATGAATTTTAAAAATAGAACTAAAGGAGAGGTCAAAAGTGGTATAATAATCCGAAGATTTTTAAATAAGAAAGCTTATTTATTATGCTACTCGATTATAGTTAGATCTGATTTTTTCAGGCGCCCGTTTTTGTGAAAAAGTGTTTCAATACAAACAAAACGCACATAGTCTTTATTTATTCATTTCTATGCAATATAATTATTTTTTAAATGTGGCTAAAGTTTCCGTTAGTAATAAATACTTTGAGATTTTATTATAATTTTTGCTGCAGCTCCATGAAATTAAGACAAATATTGATTATGATGACAATGCAATAACAAAACGGGTCCAAAAAAGTCAAAGCTGTAAATGTCAAGCTGAGTCCTGCGGGGAGAGCACGGCCTACTGTGACATGATTTGAGTCAAACATTTTATCACAGTTTGAGCAATAAAACTGTTTTATCTTAAAATGCTTAGCTTTTTTTTTTTTTTTTTTTTTTTTTTTTTGTTGGCTTCGCACGGTTTGTGCATTTAGCCAGTGTCATGTAAAATTAGGTAACAAGTACAAAGTTATTTAAATAATTATGAAATGAACTCCACTCAATGCATGATAAAGATGATTGATGATATCCCGCCCCACTCCCCTTGAGTTTTAAGTAAAGACGCGGCACTTTACTGAAACCTCGCGTGGACTTCTTGAGAGAACTTAAAGTGATGTTGCACTGTTTTGTTTCATTTGCCTACATTAATGCAGGTTCACGAGCACTTAATGGTTAATAATCCACCACTATTACACATTAATATTCGGCTAAACACAAATTTTAGAAAATAAAACAAAACTGCTAACATGACGCTTCACTTTCCCGCCAAGAAGTCTCATGCTTAGCTTTATACTGTATTGTCATTGGCACGTCATTTGGCACAGGGCTGCCATCCCTAAAATTAAATAATGTTTGTAGTCAGTGATGCAAACATTTTATATTCAACTATTGTTATAAAAACGGGCGCCTGTAAAAAAAAATTATGGGCCTAAAAACATTTAAAAAATTTATGTTTAAATTTTCAATTATTTTAGTACCAAGCCCCATACATTTCGTGAACGTCTCCTTTGGTCATGTAGTCAGCTACGAAATTTTTGGCACTGACACTGACCTCTTTAAATTTCACACTGCAATGTCATAATATTTTTGTGCCTATTTGAGTATCGCCATTTTGATTGTCCATTAAACTAAAATTAGTGATGTTTTTAAGTCGACTGTGATAATGATAATACATATCGATGATATGAATAAGTACCTTTTCTTAGGGTACCTACGCACTATGCGGTTAGCCAGAATGCGGTCAACCGTCCGGCTAACCGCAGGATGCGGTTGCGCTTGCACCCGGCTAACAGAGTGGCGGGTAGCCGCAACCGCAACTGGGGTGCGGTTGAGAAACCGTCGTGGATTGCGGTTGGATCGACTCATTTCCAAGATGGACGTCGAAGAAGTCGCAGCTATTTATTTTATTTTTATATAATAAAATAAAATATTGTGGGCCTATTTTGTATCACAATTATAAATTATTCTGTATCGAAATCCATAGTTAATTATCTGTTGTCATCAATAAAATGCGCGAGCGTCGGTGAACACCGTACACCGTCAATGGTGGGCAGCCAAACCAGCACTATCCACGTAGTGTGTATAGCAACCGTCCGGCTGGCCGGCTGTCGGGCCGCAGCGCTCAGAACGACCGGATAATAACTCCTTTCTCGTACATATTTTGGTTGCGGTCAACCGGACGGCTAACCGCATAGTGCGTAGGTACCCTTAAAAGCGGAAGATATTAAAACAACTACTGAATCAGCCTGAGCTGTATCAACTTTTGGTATTGAATATCGACATTTTATCGATAAGAATTTGTCAATCACTAGTTAATTTGCAGTGTACGTCAAAAGTTGTTCTCGGGACAATCGTAGTGGCGCTTCAAATTGCCACACAAAATTAGCTGTCATTTGTATGGAGACAGCCTCTCCGTCTCCAGTGTGAAATATATGGAGGCCAGTGGGTCTTGTAAGCCTCTAGTAGCAGTAGTTCGGTTGTTAGTCCGGTTGACTGAACTACTGAAACTTTTAGTTGCAATAGTTCGGTTCTAACAAAGCGCCGAACTACTGGAGTGTTCTCCTTGGGTGGGCTCGGTTTAGAAGTGTTCTCCTTGGAAGCACTCTCCCTTGCAGCAGTCTGTTTTGAAGTGGTCAGTCGTTTTTCTGTCTGTTTTAGGTGAGTTGCGCTTCGAAGTCACCTTTCTGAGAGGAACAGAACTTTTCGCTAAGCTTGTTTATTACAGGCTTGCTCTGGCGCCGACATCTTAGGCCCGTATTAATAAACGTTACTCAGCTCAAGAGCTCGCACTTGATAACAGTCTTGAGGTCATGATCGTATTAATAAACATAATACGTAATTGAAAGAAAGAAGAAAGAAAAATGCGTTTATTGGCATTACAGTAAAAAATACACCTTAAAATTATAAAAAACAGAAAACAATATTATTATAATGCCAAAAGGGCCTCAGCTCAGCATAATGTCAGATGACAACACAAGGTATACCACCTGACGCTGATCCACGAGTGCCATACGCTAGAATAATAAATACATAGAGAAGTGTGTGTCCGTGTTAATTAACTAAGATAATAAATTAAAAAAAAAGCTCAAACAAAATAAAATAAAATGTTGTGACATACGTGTATGTGTGTGTTGTGTTATTATTAATGGAAAACTAAAATAAATACCCAATATCTGTGTACCTACTACAAAAAAAATAAATTAAATTATAAATAGAAAGTACCTTCAAAGCAAAATCGTATGACTGCGTTGATCTTCTAAACTACGAAACGGATTTTGATACGGTTTTCATTACTTTTGAAAGTATAAGACAATAACAATTGACTAATAAAAATGATAAAATTGGTAAAATTGATAAAAAATAATAAAATTGGTAAAATAGAATAAAAATGATTGCTTTTCTATGGCAGATATGTCCGCTCGAACATTTTCAAAATCTTTTTGTTGGTTTAATAAAAATACTTTTAATTTCAATTTAAAAGTCGAGCAACTTTTACTATATTTTATGGGAGGAGGGATATTGTTCCAGCATTTAATAGCTGCGTAGCGAAAACTACCTCTCAAAGCCGCCGACTTGTGCCGTGGGATAGAATGCTGTTGAGAACATTTTCTTCCTTCACCGATTCTGTGTCTTCTTGTCCACGATAGTCTGTCATATAAGTAAGAAGGGGAATGGGATTTAATAACGCCAAAGAGTAGGCTCGCCAAGTGGAGTTTACGTCTAGCTTTCATTTTTAAAATGTTGTGCTCAATGAAGAAAGGTGTAACAAGTCCCCTAAAGGGAACTTTAAAACAGAAGCGTGCACAGGCATTTTGAACTCTTTGGATCAGTCTTTCAGTTTTCGACAATAGTCGAAAAGATTAGAATTGATGTATTCAAGTTACTGCTTGGGATTACGTTATCAGCCGAGAGATGGGACTGATTCATAAACGAAAATCGACACGAATTATACAATAGGTTTGTGTACTCGAGATGCTTAAATCTGAATGTAGGCAGTCCGTGACTTAGGTCGTGATTAGTAGCGCGAAAAATGGAGTTAGAAAATATTTTGGGTGAAAATAATGGGTTAGAAGCGTTATGACTACCTCTCGATAAGACTAAATAGCAGATATGACTAGTTCGTTATAGGACTTAATCTCGATATAACTAGATCGCTGAAAAAACTAATTTTCAGCGAGGGGACATGTTACGTGGTCGCTGAACCGTACTTTGTCCCGCCCAGGGACGACTGGATGGAGGACCTGAGCGGCTCAGTGACCCTAATTTCGTCGGCCGCCGCCGGTACCCCGTCCCTCGAGGCCGTCAAGAGGGGACAGGGTTGTGTGGCAGCACGGTTCGGGGAGATTGTCGTGGTAGGAGTTTACTTCTCCCCGAACCGAACTCTCGCCGAGTTCCACAGCTCCCTTGGGGAGCTGAGAGTCGTCGTCGTCGGGTACCATCCTCTCCCCGTGTTCGTCCTCGGGGACTTCAATGCCAAAAACGTGGCTTGGGGTTCCCGGTATACGGACACGAGGGGCAGGATGGTGGAGGACTGGGCCCTGGAGACAGGCCTGGTCGTCCTAAACCGGGGTTCTGTCCCCACGTGTGTGCGGATGCGGGGTGAATCAGTGGTGGACATCTCGTTCGCCAGCCCCGCTCTGTCGCCGCGTGTCATCGACTGGCGCGTCATGGAGGGGGTGGAGACGTATTCCGATCACCGATATATCCGGTTTTACTTCTCCGCCCAGACCTCAGGCGCGCTGGTCCGACAGACCCCGAGTGGTCCGCGGTGGGCGCTTAAGCAGCTGGACCGGGAGCTCCTCCTGGAAGCCTCGATCGTGCAGGCCTGGGTGTCATCACCAGACAGGCCTGCCGACATCAACGATGAGGCGGAGTGGTTCCGGGAGGCCATGTCCGAAATATGTGACGTGGCAATGCCCCGGGTCCAGCCCGGACGTGCTCGGCGCCAGGTGTGCTGGTGGTTGCGTGAGCTGACCGCTTTACGCGAGGCGTGCGTTGCTGCGCGCCACCGGTACTCCAGACACCGCAGGCTCCGTCGTATCCGCCCTCCGGAAACGGAAGTCATTCAGGCGGAGCTATACGAGGGGTACAGAGCGGCGAAGACTGCCCTCCGAGCGGGGATCCAGCGGGCCAGAGGACTGGCCCGCGAGGAGACGCTGGAGACTCGCAACAGAGAACCGTGGGGACGCCCCTACAAATGGGTGCGAGATAAACTCCGCCCATGGGCTCCCCCGCTGACGCAGAGTCTCCGGCCCCAGCTCGTGGAGGACGTGGTGAGCGCTCTGTTCCCTTCGCGAGGGGAACATACTCCCCCGCCCATGGCTCCGCCTCCTGCGGTGCCAGATGCGGACCACACTGACGACGACGATGCTCCAGAGGTGACCGAGGTAGATCTGAGAGTGGCGGTACGTAGGCTGAATGCCAAGAATACCGCCCCAGGACCCGATGGCTTGCCTGGAAAAGCCTGGGTTCTGGCTTTAGAGGCTCTCGGGCCTCGACTAAGGGGGCTCCTAAGCGCATGCTTGGAGAGGGGCCAGTTCCCACTTCGTTGGAAGACGGGGAAACTGGTCCTCATAAAGAAGCCAGGGCGCCCGGCGGACTCTCCGTCCGCTCACCGGCCCATCGTGCTGCTCGACGAGGTGGGCAAGCTCTTTGAAAGAGTAATTGCAGACCGCCTTGTCGGGCGATTGGTGCGGGTGGGGCCGGATTTGGCGGAGAGCCAGTTTGGTTTCCGCAAGGGGCGCTCTACGGTGGATGCCATCATGCGCGTTCGAGCCCTCACGACGGGGGATGCTGTTGCCCGGGGTGGGGTTGTCTTGGCGGTGTCTCTTGACATCGCCAATGCCTTCAATACCCTGCCCTGGAGTTGCATTAGGGAGGCACTTCGGTATCACCGGATGCCGACCTACCTCTGTGGCGTGGTCGAGGCCTATTTGACGGATAGGGCCGTCATCTACCCCGGTTACCACGGAGATTGGAACCGGCGAGGGATGTCGTGCGGTGTCCCACAGGGATTGGTCCTGGGGCCGCATCTGTGGGACATCGAGTACGACTGGGTGCTGCGTGCCGACCTCCCTAGCGGCGTCAGCGTAGTCTGCTACGCTGACGACACGCTGGTCCTAGCGCAGGGGAGGTCGCATCAGGCGGCGGCCGAACTGGCGGCACGTGGGGTTGCGACAATCGTCGATAGGATTCGGCAATTGGGACTCGAGGTGGCTTTGCACAAGTCCGACTTCCGAAATTAAAGTTATTTTTCACTTTATAGTGTTATTTTTGGAAGTCGGTTGTTTTTTTTTTGTAAAAAGTTTTTTATTTTTCACTTTTTAGTGGGTCAGTTTCTAATTTATCCAATTTACAATAGCCTCATGTCAAATGCTCATCATATTTTACAAAATATTGCTTTTCCCGATGCAGGGGCGTTAATTGTTGAGGAGTTCTCCTGGTAAGAACCAGGAGAACTGATGGTGACTTCACCATATGCATTTTGACGAGCATAAATTGCTTAGCAACCATATTAAAGTGCCTAATCGAATCGCAACGGTGAAACACTTATTATTAAGTAGTTCCGGTGGCCATCGGTGTGCATCTTCATCATCAGTTCCACTTCACCAAATGGTGCTTATCGAGTGCAAATGCACGAGTTACTATAAAAAATACTCAAATCGCTATAGGTATGCCTATAAAATTTGAGGATTTCCCTCGATTTCCATGGGATCCCCTCATCAGATTCTGATTAGGTGGCAATGGGACCACCTCGGGAGCATACCCTTCCAAACAAAAAAAGAATTTTCAAAATCAGTCCACAATTGACGGAGTAATCGGTGAACATACATAAAAAAAAAAAGCATACAGCCGAACATATAACCTCCTCCTTTTTGGAAGTCGGTTAAAAATGACTCATTATCGATATGACGTACAATCGTATCTAAAAGTGGCATTAGTATAGGAACTTCATGGAGTACCTACTTAGCTTTACTAAAGTGTGAATACACTATGAAGTTCCACTTTATCTATGATTCCACTATTAAAAATAAATTGAAACAATAGTTGTCATTGTCACTTCGATTCTTGCATGGCATATTTTATTGTTATTTAAAATGCAGGATAATGAAAAATTTCATTTTATTAAAAATAAAAAGAATAAGGAAGCACTTCTTCATTGATGGCTACCGATACAATTTTGTGTCCAACCATTCAAGCGGAACATCGTTCTGGCGTTGCTACAAGAGGACAAGAGTGTAGTGCTTCTTTCTCAAGAAAATACCATTATAATCAGAAAGAGTCTGCACAAGTGTGAGCAAGACCATGACAAAATGCAAGAAGACCTTTTACTGGATACGGCAAAACAGAATGTATGCAAAGATATATCTTCAGTAAAAAAGTCAACAACCTTTAATGGCATACCTTATAATTCAGTGAAGGATGTCCTGTACAAACATCGTAAAAGGTTCCTTCAAGTGCAAAAAACAGAGTTTTCTAAATCCAGTGAAGTGACAGTACCAAATATGATTAAGAAAGACTTTTTGATTGCCGAGTTTGAATTACCAACAGATGATAAAATGCTTGTATTCTCATCACAATTTTCCAAAAGGAATATGAAAATTTATGCAGATCAAGAAAAGGTTTTTTTTGAGTGACGGAACCTTTAAAAGTGCAGCCAGGCCTTTCTATCAATTGTTCTCCATTCACGTAGACATTGATAGCACCGAAGAGACGAGAAATATATTTCCCGTCTTGTATGCTCTCTTACCAAATAAACGCGAAACAACTTATTTCGCTTTATTTACAATAATACGTGATGTGCTTAAAGTACATATTAAACATTTTAAATGTGATTACGAATTGGGACTCGTCAATGCATTCAGGACTGTGTATCCGAATGCTAAAGTTACAGGATGTTTTTACCATTACAATAAATCGGTATGGAAAAAAGCAAACGATATTGGTTTGACGAAATCTCAAGAAGGACGATACATCACTAGAATTACTGCTAATTTGCTTCTCTTGCCTTCATCTTATATACAAGACGGATCGTCAGCTATTGTGGAATGTTCAACGCAATCACCTGAAATGCAAACTACTTTTGCAGGCAATGCCTAAAGAATCCTTTGCTTATTTCCTGTGCAAAACAAAAGCGCAGAACCAATAACAGATTAGAGGCATGGCATCGCCGCCTTAATGTGCGCATGCAGCACAAACCAACATTGTTACAATTTTTATTTTATTTAAAAAAAGAGGCACATTTTCAAGATAAAAAAAATCTAAATTCTCTGTTTGAGCCGAACAACAAAAGAAGAAACACCATATTATTCAATCGCAAGTATCAAAGAGAATTAAATAAACTTGAGACGACGGAGATTACGCTCCTATCTTTTTTTTAAAACATTAGCGATTTAAAGCGTAAGTTTAAATAAATAAATAATTATGTTACAATGAAATGCTTTCATTTTAAGTATTTTAGTATAGGTACCAAGGAAAAAAACTTAATGCTATAACTCGATAACTGTAGGTACTCCAAAAAACAAACGAAATTATAGTCGTTACGCTATCTGGCCTTATTGCGATCTAGTCCAAACACGATAGTCCTAACAAGATCTAGTCATATCGAGATTAAGTCCTATAGCGAACTAGTCATATCTGCTATTTAGTCTTATCGAGAGGTGGTTATAACGCTTCTAACCCAAAATAATTATTAGGTCTTTCAAAACTATTGCGGATCTGTGAAAACGTATTAAAAAAATAAAAGGAAAGCTATCACACCTAAGTAGGCTCTACAAGTTAACTAGTAATAGTTGACCAATTTACATTTGCAGTTGGAAAATTGACCGTGACGTATATCGATGTCTATGAGAACATGTTTTTCAACTACAATGTTAAGTTTGTATTTGGGATAAATTCATCCCAACTACGGAACCCTTCATTGTGCGTGGTCCGACACTCACTTGGATGGTTTTTTTTTAATGTTCACTTGGTAACTCAAAAGGAATCGAGGCATCCCATATATAGATTTTTGGCAAAAATATAGTCATAGTATGTATTACTTCTAATTCATCGTAATAATTATTTTCACCCAAAATATT
The DNA here is from genome assembly GCA_963921375.1 of Tiliacea citrago. NCBI lineage: Eukaryota > Metazoa > Arthropoda > Insecta > Lepidoptera > Noctuidae > Tiliacea > Tiliacea citrago. The sequence goes on from OY992780.1 coordinate 29,362,475, forward strand.
TTCAAACACCATTTTTCGCGCTACTAATCACGACCTAAGTCACGGACTGCCTACACTCAGATTTAAGCATCTCGAGTACACAAACCTATTGTTTAATCCGTGTCGATTTTCGTTTATGAATCAGGCCATCACTCGGCTGATAACATAAACCCAAGCCGTATTAACTTGAGTACAGAACTTCTTGGCGGGAAAGTGAAGCGTCATGTTAGCAGTTTTGTTTTATTTTCTAAAATTTGTGTTTAGCCGAATATTAATGTGTAATAGTGGTAGATTATTAACCATTAAGTGTTCGTGAACCTGCATTAATGTAGGCAAATGAAACAAAACAGTGCAACATCACTAAGTTCTCTCAAGAAGTCCGCGCGAGGTTTCTGTAAAGTGCCGCGTCTTTACTTAAACTCAAGGGGAGTGGGGCGGGATATCATCAATCATCTTTATCATGCATTGAGTGGAGTTCATTACATAATTATTTAAAAAAAAAAAAACAAATTCAAATTAGGAAAATGTGTGATTTTCATTTGTTTTTCGTACTGTCAAGATGAGTGAATCTAATGAAGAAATTCGATACATTTTAAAATTTTAGTACAAAAAGGTAAAAATGCAACGCAAGCCGTGAAAAAAATTTGTGATGTTTATGGACCTAGTGCAGCGTCTGTGAGAGTAGCAATTTGGTTTAAGCGTTTTCAATCCGGCAATTTTGATGTCAAAGATGCACGTCGCTGGTCCTATTACGGATAAAATGCATGTCATTTTTGAAAAAGTGGAGCAATCGGCATATCAGTAGTTACAACGTAGCTACGTGGCACATTTGAAAAAAACAGGGTACACAAAAAAGCTCGATATTTGGGTAGGTACCTCACGAGCGTACTGAAAGAAACCTAATGAACCGTGTACTCATTTGTGATTCTTTATTACGACGTAATGAAACCGAACCATTTTTGAGGAAGCTGATAACTGGTGATGAAAAGTGGATCACGTACGACAAGAACGTGCGAAAAAGGTCGTGGTCAAAGGCCGGTCAGGCTTCACAGACTGTGGCGAAACTCGGGTTAACTCGCAACAAGGTGATGCTGTGTGTGTGGTGGGATAGGAGGGGCATTATTCATTATGATCTGTTACCACCAGGCAGGACCATCGATTCTGTACTCTACTGCGAACAACTGATGAGATTAAAGCAAGAAGTTGAGAGAAAGCGGCCGGAATTAATCAACAGAAGGGGTGTGGTTTTTCATCATGATAACGCTAGACCTCACACATCTTTAGCCACTCAGCAAAAATTAAGAGAGTTTGGCTGGGAGGTGTTAATGCATCCGCCGTATAGTCCTGACCTTGCACCTTCCGATTTCCACCTGTTTCGGTCTCTTCAGAATTCTTTAGGCAGTGTCAGGTTAACATCACGAGAGGACTGCCAAAACCACTTGTCGCGGTATATTGATCAGAAGTCCCAAAATTTCTATAGCAATGGGATCATGTCCCTACCTACAAGATGGCAAAAAGTTATCGAACAAAATGGTACCTACATACTTTAGTTAAATGTAAATAAACTAAATTAAAAAATGTTATGAATTTTCTTAAAAAATGCAAAGAAACTTTTTCCCCAACCTATTATTATGTTTATTAATACGATCTTTACCTCAAGACTGTTATCAAGTGCGAGCTCTTGAGCTGAGACGTTTAATAATACGGGCCTTAGATACTGTTTTCATGTGTTTATTAATTGGTAATGATCTTGAGATGCTGATATCGTAATAATGGCGTATCAAAAATAATTACGCACTTGAGTACGGCTTTGGGGAACGTTTATTAATACGGGCCTTAGTGCCATAGGATGTTCTTGTTTATATTCTATCTTTTTTTTAACAGTCTGCAACTTTGGTGGCACAGCAGGTTCCTTGATTGTGGCCACATTGTTATTCACACGTTCATGAGGGTATTCCTGTTACAAATATGATAATAGTCGTGGAATTAGTATATAGTGGGTAGTATTTATGGAAGTGCTACTTAAGTATTATAGTTTTTTTTTAACCGACTTCTAAAAAGGAGGAGGTTATATGTTCAGCTGTATGTTTTTTTTTTAAATGTGTGGACGACACACGCTTCAATATTATATCAGTGTTGATTATTATGGATAGTTAATTTTAAATAAGTTTGAACTCTTAATGCCATCTGTCGGCAATGCGTGAAGATTTTTAAATTAATAAATTACAATGTTGCAAGGTGCGAGAGGGCCGGCCTAAAGTATTTTTTTGTTGTTGCCAATCTCTCTTAACTTTTCTCAGTGGACAAGCACCACGTCGCTTACAATTTTTTAATGGAAAAATGTAAAAAGAAGCTAGTTTTTTTTCAAAGCCCTGCAACCACCCGCACCTTCCAAATTAGTTCTAAATCAAGACGGCATTTTATTTCGCCTCCATCTATAACAAATTGGTCTTCGAGCACGGATGTGATTGTGACGACTCGTGAGTTGAAAAAATGGCGGACCGTCAAAAAACGCCGACAGTGCAGACGCGTCGTATGCGCAAAGAACAATTAGAACTTCTCAAATTGGATAGTGCACATATGAAGATGAACGAACGGACTCTTCCCCATGGCAGCGATTGTCCCATAACGCCACGGGAACTTACTTATTTGATGACGCCGGCGACATTAAAACAGTCACCGCGTGCTACCGTGCCGCAGTCTACGTGTGTTTCGAAAAGTACTGTGCGCTCTCGCAAATCAACAGCTTCTTCTATAGCACGGCGAAAACAGCTTGAACTGCAGGCTGCTGAAGCAAAAGCAAAGATTCAATTGGAATTAATTGATAAGAAATTAGAAGCGGACCTTGCCCTTGTCAACGCCAGTGACGATCACGCTGACATCGAGGGAACTCATGATGAAGACCAAGGCACGAACTGTTCTGTATCCCTGCCGGATCAACAGAAACATGCTGATGTGGAGAAGTGGCTGGACCATGACTGTTCTCCTGTTCAGCCTCCTCAGGACAGCATTCAACAGCTGGCACATACTTTAAAAAATATGATGAAACAGACAGCCACGCAGCACGAGGATCGGCTGCTCAGCCGACTCGCTACACCGCGTGAACTGCCTATTTTTAGTGGTGACTGCATAGAGTGGCTACATTTTAAAAATGCCTACGAAGACTCAACCCGTGTGTGTCGGTTCAGTGACTCCGAAAACTTGTGCAGACTCCGTCGAGCACTACGAGGTGAGGCTAAAGAAGCTGTAACTGACCTGTTGATCGGCAACACACCGCCGTTGGCAGTACTAAATGCACTGGAAATGAGATTTGGTCGAGCTGACACCATTGTTCACAATATAACGACGCAATTGAAAAAGTTACCGTCGTTACATAATTATTATCAGCACGAAATAAGCTACTTCGCTGTGAAAGTCAACAATTGCGTCGCAACAATACGCGCACTAGACCAACATGACTACCTACGAAGCCCTGAGCTCGCTGCAGCCGTTGTATCAAAACTGCCGAGCACGCTGATAGGTAGATGGACAGATTTCGCTTATAATCACAATGGAAAAGGCACATCGAAGCTGGAGTTGCTAGCTACATTTTTGAAAACTGAGGCGGAGATGTTATCAGTCGTCGGATGCACTCTGCCACGAGAAATAAAGAAAACGACTGACACAGGCAACACTCGAACAGCTGATGACAAGATTCGACACCGCTCTGTGTTTACTTCCGTCGCTGTTGAAGACACGAAATGTTTGTTTTGTGAGAAAGGAATTCACACACTAGGTACCAGAATGTCGTGTATTCAAACGTGCTATGAGAAGAGACAGATGGAGATTTGTCAAAAAGCACAGACTATGCTATTGTTGTTTATCAACTAAACAACACAGTAGCAAAGTGTGCCCTGAGCCTGTATGTGACGTTAACAGCTGCGGTATGGCTCATCACCGCCTTCTGCACTGGACGAAATTTGACGCGCCGCAGATAACCCGAGATGATTCGGAACAAGATTTACCTACTACTAACGACGCATCGATAACGCACGTCGCTCGTGATGATGACGTCATTCACGCATCCACGAGCTCGACGACGGACGACTTCGTGCTACTTAAAGTAATTCCCGTAAAAGTGCGCGGCCCTAAAGGTGTAGTGAGTACCTACGCTTTATTAGACGAGGGAGCTGCAGTATCAATAATCGACTCGGAACTATCGGACCATTTAGGCTTAAAAAGTGAAAATACTTGTGCTATAAAGTTTACTGACGCGTTCGGCTTAGAACTTTATCAATCGGAAGTGCCAAAAGTGAAAATACAAATTTCTGGACAAGACAATGCTTTTTATGACATTAATTTACGGAAATGTGATAAATTAAAATTAAGTGCTCAAAATATGTCACTCGTAAACAATGTTGAATGTACCCACTTAGCTCATATAAAACCGATAATTGACGCGCAAAGTGTAGTGCCGCGTAAATTGCCAGGTCAGGATAATTATTTTATTATAGCTCCGCTCGAGATTGTTGACGGAGGAAGGAACTCGCTGTATGGATCACGCTGCAGGTTGGGATGGACCATCCATGGCCATTACAAAGGTCGTACTCACTCTTCGGTAAGTGAACTTAATGTCTTCCATCTCGCTCGCTCTTCTGATAGTGATACCACGCATGTAATTAGTGAACTTAATGACCTTATTAAACATTCATTTAATCTCGACTCCGTTGGAATATCGACCTTATCTCGTGAGAATAAAGATCATATCAGAGCTATTGATATTGTTGATAAAACTGCACGCCAAGTAGGTACACAGTGGGAAGTAGGTCTACCTTATAAAAAAGACTATTTCGATATGCCCGACTCGTACAATAATGCCCTATCACGTCAACAAATGTTGTTACGCAAATTTCATAAAGATAGTGACTACGCGGGTAGATATAAACAGGAAATTTCTAAGTTATTTGTCAATGGTTATGCACGAGAACTAAAGAACGATGAATTACTCTCCGCTAATCACGTTTGGTATCTCCCGCACTTCGGTGTACAGAATGTAAATAAACCAGGAAAACTTAGGTTAGTATGGGATGCTGCCGCGAAGGTTAATAATGTTTGTTTAAATGATTATTTATTGACTGGACCTGATCTGTACAATTCTCTGTTCGGAATAATGCTTAGATTTCGCGAAAATCAGTTCGTAATAGTAGGCGATATACGCGATATGTTTTTACGAATCAAGATACGGCCAGAAGAACAACATGTATTTAGATTCTTATGGCAAGAGTCTACAGGTAGTACGATTAAGCATTGTGTTATGCAAAGCCTTATCTTTGGCGGAACGATGTCTCCTTTTATTGCGCAGCATATAAGGAATAAAAACGCGTTAAAATACGAAGATATTAATCCGGAGGCCGCTGACGTAATAATAAAAAATCATTACATGGATGATTGTTTACATTCAACTAGCGACGAGAGTAACGCGATTAAATTGGTGAACGATATAACCTCCATTCATAGGAAAGGTGGATTCGAGATAAGAGGTTGGTCGAGTAATAGCAAACGAGTTTTAGATTCTATACCTACGGACGCGTTAGCCCACAGCGCTATACAGTTCAAAGATGGCGTAAACAACACAACTGAGCGCACTTTAGGATTAACATGGCATCACGCGGATGATTCGTTTGGTTTTAGGATTAATTTGACCCGTATACCTAAAGATATTTTAGAAGGAACTGTACCACCTACGAAAGCAAAAATGCTTAGCATTATTATGTCAGTTTATGATATTCACGGATTTTTGTCACCGTTTATGATAAAAAGTAAAATTATTTTACAAGACGTACATAGATCTAGTGTCGACTGGAAGTGCCAGATTCAACCTGCCGAGCAGATCAAGTGGGTAAAATGGCTTGGTGAATTAAAACAATTAGAATTGTTACGAATACCGCGTTGGTATATTAATGCAGGTACGCGGACTCAACTACTGTAGGTACACAAGACATCAACACGATTGTAGATATACAGATGCATATATTTTGTGACGCTTCCATGAAAGCTTATGCCGCGGTTGTTTATTGGCGTTTGACTCTGATAGACGGGAACGTACTCGTGTGTTTTGCAGCCGCGAAGAGCAGAGTGACTCCACTCCGCCCTATATCAATACCTAGGTTAGAACTACAAGGCGCACTGATAGCTTCACGTCTTGCTGATATTGTTCAGCGAGAACATTCAAGCTTAAAGACCGACAAGCGTTACTTTTGGACTGATTCACACACGGTCCTCCAATGGATTCGTAGTGACCCTCGGAACTATAAAGCCTTCGTTGCCCATCGTCTGGGTGAAATTGACGAACTAACTAAGATACCGGAATGGCGGTACGTACCGACAAAACTAAATGTAGCTGATATAGCTACCAAAGAAGAAGCGCCACCACTTACATATGACAATGTTTGGTTTCAAGGACCTGGATTCTTACGGCAGCCAGAGAATACATGGCCTAAGGATCTCGGGTCTGCCAAGTCATCAGATGATGCGGTATGTGAGATTAGGAGCATTAACGTGATGACGTCACAGGTCAGTCAACATTCATTACCTAATGAAGACGATTTCTCGTCTTGGACGCGACTCGTTCGAGTTACCGCTCGAGTATTATTATTTATAAAACGATGTCAACGTATTGACACTCAACTTAATGTTGAACTATTGTACGAAGCGGCAAAGCTTTTAATTAAAAAGTGTCAACAAGACTCGTATGCGCAAGACATTGAACTACTTAAACAAAACAAGCCCTTAATGTCTTCTAGTCGTTTGTTGTGTCTGACGCCTTATATTGACTCTGAAGGTATTTTGCGAGTTCAAGGTCGAATTGACAAAGTTCAAGGTATTGAACAGTCAACAATGAGACCTGCCATCCTTGATGGTCATCACAAATTGACACGACTGTTGGTAGAATACTACCACAGGAAAGCGCTTCATGGAGCGCACGAACTGGTCGTAAATGAGTTACGGCAGCGATACTGGATCATAAAAATACGGCCGACCGTACGAGCCGTAGCTTCGCGTTGTTTATTCTGCAGGTACCGTCGCGCAGCGCCGCAGCCGCAGCGCATGGCTGACCTTCCCGCCGCGCGCTTGCAGCATCACCGCAGACCTTTTACATGTACGGGAGTTGACTTCTTCGGCCCCATGGAGCTTACAATAGGCCGAAGGAGAGAAAAAAGATACGGTGTAATTTTTACTTGTTTGACGATACGTGCAATGCATTTAGAGTTAACCAATAATTTAACTACTGACTCGGCCATTATGGCACTTCGGCGGATGATATCTTTTCGCGGTACGCCCAGCGTTATTTACTCTGATAACGGGACAAACCTAAAAGGTGCCGATAATGAATTAAAACGTAGTTTATTAGAACTCAATCGGAGTAAACTTCAGGAAGACGGCACTGTAAGAGGTATAGAGTGGAGATTTATTCCTCCTGGTGCGCCTGGGATGGGAGGCGCCTGGGAACGAATGATACGGACGGTGAAGACAGCATTGAAGGTCGTACTTAAGGAACGCGCTCCACGTGAGGAGACGTTAGCTACATTGTTTGCGGAAGTAGAAGCATTGGTAAATAGTCGTCCTATAACTTATGTATCTTGTGACCCTAACTTTCCTGAAGCCCTAACACCCAATCATTTTTTGATAGGTACATCGTCTAACGGTCCCGCTTTCGGTATTTATAATAATGACGACCTATGTTTACGTAAGCAATGGCGCATAGCGCAACGCTTAACTGATGCTTTCTGGGGTAGGTGGATAAAGGAATATTTACCCACTTTGCTACCTAGATATAAGTGGAATAAAGAGCAGAGAGCGTTGCGAGATGGAGACTATGTTCTTTTAATTGAACAAAATTTAGAGCGTGGTTCTTGGCGCCATGGGGTGGTGAGTGCGACTCATGGCGGCCATGATGGTCGCATCAGAGTGGTTGATGTGCGCACACGTACTGGTGTGGTTCGGCGTCCGGTGACGCGCGTCGCCCTACCCTTTCCAGCGGAATGTTAGTGCTGAGCTGAACTTATTGTTTTATTAATTTATGTATTTTTCTCTTGTAGATCTGTATTTAGCTACTAAATAATTTGTTTATTTCGCTTTAGTCCGCTTAGCTCAGGTGGATTGTGGACGACACACGCCTCAATATTATATCAGTGTTGATTATTATGGATAGTTAATTTTAAATAAATTAAGTTTGAACTCTTAATGCCATCTGTCGGCAATGCGTGAAGATTTTTAAATTAATAAATTACAATGTTGCAAGGTGCGAGAGGGCCGGCCTAAAGTATTTTTTTGTTGTTGGCAATCTCTCTTAACTTTTCTCAGTGGACAAGCACCACGTCGCTTACAATTTTTTAATGGAAAAATGTAAAAAGAAGCTAGTTTTTCAAAGCCCTGCAACCACCCGCACCTTCCAAATTAGTTCTAAATCAAGACGGCATTTTATTTCGCCTCCATCTATAACATAATGTATGTTCACCGATTACTCCGTCAATTGTGGACCGATTTTAAAAATTATTTTTTTGTTTGGAAGGGTATGCTCCCGAGGTGGTCCCATTGCCACCAAATCAGGATCTGATGAGGGGATCCCATGGAAATCGAGGGAAATCCTCAAATTTTATTTCCTATAGCGATTTGAGTATTTTTTATAGTAACTCGTGCATTTGCACTCGAAAAGCACCGTTTGGTGAAGGTGAACTGATGATGAAGACCACAGATGGCCACCGGAACTACTTAATACTAAGTATTTCACCGTTGCGATTCGATTAGGCACTTTAATATGGTTGCTAAGCAATTTATGCTCGTCAAAATGCATATGGTGAAGTCACCATCAGTTCTCCTGGTTCTTACCAGGAGAACTCCTCAACAATTAACGCCCCTGCACCGGGAAAAGTAATATTTTGTAATAAGAAATGAGCATTTGACATTAGGCTATTGTAAATTGGATAAAATACAAACTGAACCACTAAAAAGTGAAAAATAAAAAACTTTTTACAAAAAAAAAACAACCGACTACCAAAAAAACACTACAAAGTGAAAAATAACTTTAATTTCGGAAGTCGGTGGCAAAAAACTAAAACACAGCTCCAAAGCCACCGACTTCCGAAATTAAAGTTATTTTTCACTTTGTAGTGTTTTTTTGGTAGTCGGTTGTTTTTTTTTTGTAAAAAGTTTTTTACTGCGACAGTTTGGGGAAATCCGAATTCATCGGAGCTGCGGGGAAACTGTCTTCGGAACCAATAGCTCTTTTCTCATGAAAACATATCATAACATCACGCCTTGTTTCCCCGAAGGGTGCCATGTGCAGCGGGCTTTACTCTTTCATAAAATTATGCCAATTCTATAGTTCTGCGGGCATTTCGACCATAGACCGCATAGTCGTTCAAATCAAAAATCAAAATATTTTATTTCACATAAACCTACTTGGGCACTTATGAAACGTCAGAAGCTTTTTTTTTTGGGTGGGAAACTATCAAATAACTTCTCCCGCTCTGGGCGGAGCGGGAGGGCGTGTCAGACTTTTACTGACCCACCCGTGTTCCTTCAGATGCCTCGTAACCAAGGTGCACGGTTGTTCCAATTGGTCGTTTCCTATGGAGAAGAGCCGGCAAGAAACTACACGGTTACTCTTTTAAAAAAAGTGGGCTTTAACAATGTTTTCAAGTTAGTGTTACTAGGTATGGGTGGTTAATATAACATGTCACTTATAAAAATGGGTGTTGATAGTAGTCTCAATAAAATAAACTTATTATACAATCACATCTTTTAATGATTTCGGTTGATTTAATGATAATGGCCTTAATTAAATGATAAATAATAAGGGCCCACTTGCACGTTAGTAGAAAGGATAACCCTTGAGGGTTATCCTTTATCCTAAATAACTCTCGAGTTAACAGCTAACTCAGGGCTAATTTAATAATTCATCTCGCGCCACCAAGAGTTACAGGTAAAACTTTTGAATATTTAACCCACCGATGTGAGAGGGTTAATTCGCTTTAACTTTGGATTTATGTATGTAAAAATAAATCCACGAAAACTATCCATCGTTTAAAAAAAAAAACTATCGTGCAAGTGGGCTTAAGAACACAAAATTGTACATTCGAAAGGGTACCTAATATCACAAAAAATCTTACAATGTTTACCGAGCTGCGTCCACTTGGTCGGCGCGACGTACGGAGCATTTCCACGTGTGAAATACCGACGTCCAGCGAGGGTAGTCCCATCCATCCAGTGGGACGTCACGTTAACGGATGTTTAAACAAACCAAGCAAATCCGTATGCTTCTTACCTAAGTTCCGATGCCGACCAGGTGGATGTGTAGCTTATATTTTAATCTTAATATTTTATTTCATAATCTATTAGGCGTATTATGCCAAAGAATTTGAAATTCTTTTTTTACACAAATCACATCTAGCATCCCAGTAGTATACTAGGATCCCATGCAACCAGAAGTGCTACAGTGACACAAAATAGCATTTAGTCCTAGAAGTTCTTATGTAGGGTCAATGTGATGCGGAATTACTACACATTTAGATCGGTGGGTACAAAAAATATTAAATCAATACAATCAATATTACAAGAACTAGATCAATTCTATTTTCTTGTTAAGTTCGACGTTCAAGTGGTTCAAATATACCTAATAAATGGTTTGACTTGACTTAAACTCTAATATATATGCTTATATACTAACAATCACTTTATAGATACTTTAACCAGATCTAAGTGCTTTGGCTGGGGTAAAAAAAAACAAAATATATAGACAGAAAGAGTGGCGATCTTAAAACTTACCACGATTACAAATTTTGAAGCACGAAAATCTAATGCTTCTTAGTTGCTTACCGATAAAAGTAAAGCATGTGTACGGGTTAAATGATAAAGGCATCTTGGTGATGGCCATCGTAGTTATAAAAAAACCGGCCAAGTGCGAGTCGGACTCGCGCACGAAGGGTTCCGCACCATTATCTATAAGAACGGCAAAAAAATCACGTTTGGGGTTATATATAATAGGATTCCCGTTTTACCCTTTGGGTACGGAACCCTAAAAACTACAATTAGTGCTCTATCTCTGTACGAGTTGGGAATAATGAAATGTCCGCAATGCTACAAATGCTAAGTAAAATTTACTTTAGGAGAGATTTAGAAATCTCTCATGTTTGTATATCAAGTAATGTTCAGCGGAAGTACAGCTGAACATAACTTTTTAAGATTAGGTACATATTTTCAAATATTGTAATGGGAAATACTTGAGATGTTAGTGATCTAAGTTCCGTGCGGATGTTTCAGCGTCACTACTTGAGTGGTGCCGCTTAGATGTTGAGCTCGTGAGACTAAAGCAAGACCTTATTAATTACATTACATTCGCTGCGCTCGCGGCTAAGCGATAAATCATCTATAATACATACGTAAAACCATAACGTACGCGCAAACCACAATTTTTAATTCACTGATTGCATTTTCTTTTCTTGTGAAAATACGGTATTTAGAAATTAAAAGGAGAGATCGAAAGTCTGTAAGAATTAGTGTCTACAATGCCCGATGTTTGGATGTCCGTGACCACCAACGCCAATCACTTCAATATTTGGCAAATAATTAGTGCTCAATTGGTGCTAATTAGTGCTCGAACAACAAAATTGGTACGTTAGTAGTTTTGGAGAAAATCTACTTGGTGGTTAAGCAGGACCACCATGAGCGCCGAAAAAGGTGTGTTGCGACGCAGCCCGGCCACAGTCAATTTCGTTATTTATAGATATATCAATTAAATGTTCTTTTATTGTTCTTGAAGTACCAATGAATAGATTAAATGTACCACAAATATATCTTGTTAAAAAAACACTTGTTGCGCACAGGCGCTTAGTGCAAATTCTTATTTGAATTCATTTATTGTTAATGTAAGCGTTTCTCTTGGTACATTTCATTGAAAAAAATAAAGAACGCAAAAAGAACATTTATTTGGTTTATATTTTTAGAACATTCTGAGCAATCCTACCAGAAAATATACACGTGGCCGGGCTGCAAAGTATACGTTGCAGCCCAGCCACAAACAAGTGCATTGTAAAAATATAATACCGAGATATAAATATTCAAACTAATGTGCGTCAAAAAACGCAACATAATTATGCTTGTTTGGCCCCATCCTGTGTATAACACGACAAAATATACTTTGGTAACAAGAAATATTTTTAGTTGACTTAACTAATATTGTATAATAAAGATGTGAATGTTTGAACTAAATCCGTGCAGGCAAGCAACACTTGCAGCAATGTCTCTTTATTATTGTTGATCTGTATGTGACGGTGTCTTGAAACCGTCACCGACTTCGACCGTCATCGTCACCGTCTTTAATAAAAATTAAAGCTTTCATCCTATGGCTAAGAGATTTTAGAAATCGATTAACTAATTAATAGTATAAAGAAAATTTATAAAAATAAGAAATTTTAGGAATACTTATTAGTGAAAAAAATCAGTCTTGTTATAATTTACAGGATAACACTCGTTCAAGTTTGGTCGAGTTTTGAGTCGTATATCTTAGAAAATTTAAAACATGAATAATCATTGAATTCAACCAAATCATTGACGTGTGAATTAGGCGGCCACCTCACGCCGCGTCGGAGAGTCAGGGGCTGGGTTCCATAATGCTAAGTGTATCCAGTTATGACGAAATGTACAAACCCACCTAAAATAACTAATAAACGACTAGGATTGATATTATTTTGATTGAAAGGTTAAAAAAAGCCAAAGCACTTCCCCTGTGCAATCTGAAACCACGTGTACGTGCGTCTAACACACACAATAATTTAATCATGCATGCAAGGATCAATGCGACGTAATAACACACAAATTATTCAGGGTCAGAATGTCCAAAATCTTTCCTTTCAAATTCCTTGCATTGCATTTTTAATACTTGAAAACTACTAAATACTTGAAAACTAAATACAATAGAAAGCATCAAAATATTATATTTTGTTTTTAAATTGATATTTTTATATTTCTTCAGGTTAATCATGTCTATAGAAACATATCAACTTTTCAGAAGCTAATTGGTTTCTATTTCCAAAAATCCTTGCCCTTGTTAATAAAATACAAATATCTTGTGAAGACCCACATCATAGGACTATGCTTCTATAAATAATGATAACCTCCTTTTTCTTACTTGCACTTTTGCACATTATTACATTTTGAACCTCAACGCGTTTTGACTGACGAAGCGTCGTGTGATCATCGTACTTGCACTGGTGCGCACCTACTTGTAATAATAAGCAAAGGATCAATCATCAATCAAAAACTTAATGAATACTGGGTGGGTTACACGTACATTTTGGCAAGTGAGTTTGTTGCCGCTGCTCCTGCGCCTTAGGCGATCGGGAGGCCTAGGCGACGCTTTTTGTTGCCGCTGCTCCTGCGCCTTAGGCGACCGGGAGGCCTAGGCGACGCTTCATGTCGTCGTGCACGGAGTTTAGTTCTTTCACACTCACGTGCACCAGAACCTGTAGTTGCTCTACGTCCCTGTCCTTATGTTTTTCAGTGTCAAGTAATTTGAGTGCGTGTTCTAAGCATAGAACTGTATTTTTCCCGGTGAGCCCCTTTACCTGTTGATAATAATCAATTCTAAAATCAAGGATAAAATAACTTATGCCCGGTTTCTGTAATTACAAACCGGTTCGTTTTATTTGCGGACAGTAAAATAAACTACCAGGCGTAAGCCTAAACCGTTCCTATTATTTACGACTCGTAACGTATCTTACCGCTCGTTTCCTACCAACGGATGGGAGGATTACCGATAACGATCCGTAACCGTAAAGTATGGTAATGGTCCCTCCTGATCAGAAGGTCTAAAAGTAGCTAAATGTCCAACAGCGCGAAACGTCTAATTAGCAAAATGTCCATGTAGCAAAACGTCCAACTATCAGATGGTCTGTATAGCAGAATATCTATTTAGCAAATCGTCAAATTCTCAAAATATCTGGATACTCAGGCATGAAATTCAACATTGCATCGGGAAGATAACGGACACGGCATTTTAATATGTGCATACACTCTTTGGTCTATGTACTCGTAGCGTATATCATATCTTTTTAATGGTGCCGTTTAATGTAATTTACAAATGACTTTTACTTGCCATCATGACATCATAAAAATGACTTTTTGCAAAATAGATGTTCTGCTATACAGACCATCTGATACTTGGACATTTTGCTACATAGACATTTTGCTAATTAGACTTACTGCTCATTAGACGTTTCGCGCTGTTGGACATTTAGCTACTTAGACCTTCTGATCAGGAGGGATGATGGTCAGTGGTGTTCCTATAAAAATTTAAAACGTCAGTCAAACTGTCAAATCTACTGTTCGTAGTTCGTTTGCTTACCGGCTGTTGTTGAAGGGTTTTAGAAAGGTTTGTGGTATTTTTCAAGTGTAAAGTTAAAATTATTATAAAATGTTGAATTCAGAAAGTGAGTCATTCAGAAATGCTACATTTATTATCGGAGTCCAGTGACTCTGATTCAGAAGAAAAGCGTCTGTTCAAGAGTCACCTACTCAAGCGTCGGGCGCGCGCGGCTCCCTGCTACGAGGGCTGCACTAAAAGTATCGGGAATTGAATATTTCCACTGTTCCTGTCATATTAAAATCTTTTTAGATTCTCGGTCTTGTCACAAGGTTTTGTCAAACTTGTTTAGTCGTTGAGAAAATGGAATTGACTCGACAAAATTCAAGAGCGATGATTTATTATGACTTTCGAACTGGTTTAACACAAAAACAGTGTGTTGGCCGGATGATTTCTGCATTTGGTGATGAAGCCCCATCCAAAACCACAATTTATCGCTGGTTTGCTGAATTTCAACGTGGACGTGTCAAGCTCAGTGATGATCCCCGTCAAGGTCGTCCAAAAACTGCAGTCACCCAAGAAAACGTTGATGCTGTGCGGAAGCTGATTGAGGAAGATCGACATGTGACATACCGCGAAATTCAGGCAACTTTAGACATTGGCATGAGTCAAATACAAATAATCTTGCATGAACAATTAGGTGTAAAAAAGTTGTTTTCCCGATGGATACCGCATTCGCTCTGTGAAGAGCAAAAAGCAGCTCGCGTTACTTGGTGCGTCAGAACTCTCGAAAGATTCCACGCAGGATCCTCAAATGCTGTATAGAACATTGTATCAGGTGACGAATCCTGGATATACGCGTACGAACCCGAAACAAAAAACCAGTCACGAGTTGGGGTGTTCGAAAATGAGTTAAAGCCAACAAAAATTTCTCGTTCACGGAGTGTTGCAAAAAAAATGGTGGCCACGTTTGTCTCCAAAACCGGCCATGTTACGACTATTCCTCTTGAGGGACAAAGAACGGTTAATGCAGAATGGTATGCTAGCATCTGTTTGCCACAGGTCGTTTCTGAACTCCGTAAAGAGAACTGCAACCGCCGCATCATCCTCCATCACGACAATGCGAGTTCTCACACCGCGCACAGAACAAAAGAGTTTTTAGAGCAAGAAAACATAGAATTATTAGACCATCCGCCGTACAGCCCCGACCTAAGCCCTAATGATTTCTATACTTTCCGTAAAATAAAGAATAAATTGCGTGGACAGAGATTTTCATCACCTGAAGAAGCTGTGGACGCCTACAAAACGGCCATTTTGGAGACCCCAACTTCCGAATGGAATGGTTGCTTCAATGATTGGTTCCATCGTATGGAAAAATGTGTCAAATTTCGCGGAGAATACTTCGAAAAGCAATAAATACATTTTTAAACTTCCTTGATTCCCGAAATTTTCAGTGCCGCCCTCGTACACGCGTACCTGACTTTTTTTTATCACGCGCCATCCACCAACCCTCATAAAAACGTCTAAACAAATAAATTCTATGAATATAGCGTTTTGTTCACACTTTAGCAACAATAGCAATAGGGAATATGCACGTAATTCAAAACGTTTTCATTATTTTAATCTACATTGTGTAGGAGTCAAGAAACAAATTCCAATATTTTTTACATTTTTTAATCCATTACTTAATTTACAATTAATTAATTTATGTTGCGTTTTTTGGTGGAACGGAACGCAAACTTCGAAAATGCCGGAAGTGACGAAACAAAACACGTGAATAAAATCTATTCTTTGCTACATGCTTGAAATCTAAGGTAAATATGTGAATAAAAGTGCGATTTCTATATTTAATATTTAAGATTTGGGGCTAAAAAACAGGTGTAAACAAAGCAGTTTCGTCAACAATGACGTCACATCATGACCGCGACAGAAACGGACGTTTGAACTGTAATAGAAAATTGTTGGAGTTTCATAATTTTTTGAGCATCAATCAGTAGTTCAATTTAACTTTCAATATTTTGCTTAGGTTTATATTACCGTGTATTATTAATTTAGTGAAAAAAAAAAACATGCATATTCCCTAAAGACCCTAAAAATGTCATAGCTAAAAAACCGCAATTTATATACAGCTAACATTATTTAGTATTTAAATAACTCAATGTTTTAAAGTAGGTCGTATTTTATAAACAATTTCTGAATATTTTTTGTAATAACGAAACGCAAAGAGGACCATCGGTTATCAAGTAACCGACGAATGTTCGTAGCTGGTAGGCTAGATAAAAACTTTGTGGAACACCTAGTTACACCTCGTTATCAGTAACTTGGAAACGGGTGGTAGCTGATATACTATGACGATCCGTTGCTTATAGGAATCAGGCATTAGTCCTCTTTACACATGCGCTACGGAGCGTAATGGGTGGCACGCGGGAAAGTCCTGCACGGGCCTGCACCGCAATCGCGCGCATTCCGCTGCCCCTTCAACATCTTTAAACGCGCGCTCTTTCTCGCACGGTTGTTTTTTCTCGTGCGACTGAACAAGTATGTGTCTTGTAAAAGGATGGAAACAGAAAATAAATCCTCAAGTGCAAAACGAACGCAGATTTGAATCCACTTGGTATTGTAGTGTCAGGGAAATGAATTGTTTATAAATTCGAATACAAACTTAAATTCTCCGTTTATTTAAATCACAACTGTCATTCTTTGTAAGTTGTATGAAATTGCTATAACACGGCAAATTGATCGAAAGCGAGGTGTCAGCTTTTGTAAAAGGATGGAAACAGAAAATAATTCCTCAAGTGCAAAACGAACGCAGATTCGAATCCACTTGGTATTGTAGTGTCAGGGAAATGAATTGTTTATAAATTCGAATACCAACTTAAATTCTCCGTTTATTTAAATCACAACTCAACTAACTCACTAATCATTCTTTATGAAATTGCTATAACACGACAAATTGATCGAAAGCGAGGTGTGAGCTTACCTTCGAGAGGTACAACGTGGCCCTGCAGTACTCGCACTCGTCTTGATCCCGCGGGTTGAACGGATTCGCTTTGTTCTTCTTACGTGATGTGCTGGCGCTCAGTAACTATGATAACAAACAAAATTAATAACATTAAGTTAGTTGATGGTGAACTTTCACCATTAAGGTAGGTTGAGGTGGTAGTGGTGATGGTGGTGTGGGATGGACTATGGAAAATGCAAAACAGTTCCAATCGCATTTTGTTTTCTCTAGAAAGCGAAAACGCTGTGAGCGTTGCAGCTCGTGGACCTTGGGTAAACAGGCAAAGGCTGCATGCTAAACCATGGTACAGTATAATTAAAATTGCGCGCTCCGTACCCACTAGCAACAATGGGGACTAGAAGGTATGATACACATCTATCAATAGACAACATCTAACATAAATAACGCACAACCTCTTAAGGAGCTGACAAGAGGCAAATGATCTAAGTAGGCTAGTCTTAAACAAAGAATGCCAAATCTATATAGATTGTGCCCTCCTGATCAGAAGGTCTAAGTAGCTAAATGTCCAACAATGTCTAATGAGCAGTAAGTCTAATTAGCGAAATGTCCAACTATCAGATGGTATTTAAAGCAGAACATCTATTTAGCAAATTGTCCAATTCTCAAGAAAAAAAAAAACAACATTCAACATTGCATCGGGATGGTAACGGACACGGCATTAAAATGTGTGTATAATATATCATATCTTTTTAATGGTGTCATTGACACCATTAAAAGGGGGTTTTAATGGTGTCATTGACACCATTAAAAGGGGGTCTTCCTGAAAACAGAGAGTGCAGAAACATTGTCAAAGTATGTTCCAATTTACCTCTGCTACCTTCTTCAGACATTACGGAATGTTGGACTAGCATTGTTGAAAAGGCCACGAAAAGCGAAGAAATGGTGGCTTTTTTTAAATTACTTTAAAAGACAATGCCATTACAGTCTATGGCAGATATAATAAACTGTCCTAGCAATTATACTTTTCGCACCAACAATGCACTCGAAGGTTGGCACAAGCGGGTAAACAAGAATATAAAATCAAAGCCAGCCCTGCTTCAAAGCCAACCCTCCTCAAAGCTCAAGAGAGCTGCAAAAGTTTGAGGGCGAAAAAGTTAGTCCCTTTGAATTATTGATAAACCTTAGCCATTCAATTTCAAATTCCTCTGCATTTATATCCCTTTGATATAAAAGGATATTAAGTGAATAAATGCAGAGGAATTTGTGCGCCTAATATCCTAACAATATTTAAGAGGCTACTAGCTTTTAAACACCAGATATTTTTTTAACAAATAAATTTAATGTAGGTAATTTACAAATGACTTTTACTTTCCATCATGAGTGTACACATTTTAAAAATGACTTTTTGCTAAATAGATGTTCTGCTATACAGACCATCTGATACTTGGACGTTTTGCTACATGGACATTTTGCTAAGTAGACTTACTGCTCCTTAGACGTTTCGCGCTGTTGGACATTTAGCTACTTAGACCTTCTGATAAGGAGTCAGTTTGTGGTAGCGGAAAAATTCTAAGTTATTCTTGAACATATTTCTTAGAACTTGGTTGTTAACAAAATACGTTTAGGATAAAAAACTCGATATAAATTAACGGTAAACTAACCCTTTACCTTGAGTTCCAATCCAAAATATCTGTATTAAATATCAAAGTATGGATGTTATTTAATTAATTACACGAACGTCTTACTTGGTTGCAAAACTTAGTTGTTTTTTTTAATTTCGATTACTCAACTCACTTTTTTAGTAAATAGATAATTGCTTCATATTTTGCGATAAATTACAAGCGTT
Organism: Tiliacea citrago; assembly: GCA_963921375.1. NCBI lineage: Eukaryota > Metazoa > Arthropoda > Insecta > Lepidoptera > Noctuidae > Tiliacea > Tiliacea citrago. The sequence goes on from OY992780.1 coordinate 29,381,603, forward strand.
GTGTCATCGCGCTTTTCTTTCTTTTGTATGCTGTTTGCTAGTGACCGACCATTAGCTGTTGTCAGCGTCTTAAGGGGTCATTGTACTATCATTATGAACAATTTTTACTATGGACACAAACCTGAAAGCGCGAAAACGAAAATTCAGCTGTTTCATACATTTATGTTCTCATAATTCAGCAATTCTTTTTTTGCAATTTCAGATTTGGTCCCTAAAAGTTGTTGATAATCATGAGTACAATGACCACTTAAGAGGTGGTGCATATTTATGTTACACCTTGTATATTATGAACTATGATAGACATATCAAAAAATTTACCGCGTCTGTGGTCTAGTGGTAAGACCACCTGTCTCAGACCCAGAGGTCCCGGTTTCGATTCTCGGCAATTTTTTCTGCTCGGTTTGGATGGCGGTAAGGCTTGTTCCAAGTCCGCCTGACTAGCTACCACCATCTTATCTAAGTCTATCGCCATAACAACAATGTTAACAGCATTGTTGTGTTTCGGCAGTTAAGAGGTCTGATAGGCAGTTCCTCTGTGGTTGAGGATTCCGGGTGAAGCACGCTTTCACCTTCGACCTGATCATCACTTACCATCAGGTCAAAATCTTACCCGATGTATTTAAAGATGTTTTTAAAAACCTAAAAGCAATTGGTCCTAAGAGCAAACCGACCTACGAGCAAACGGTCCTAACAAACAAAATAACGGAAACGGTAGTCATACCACACATGAATATGAAATTCAAAAATAAATGTTTTTATTTATCTTCTGCTCAAGACACTAAACTTTATTACATTATTATTATATATGATAATATACAGGGTCATATTAAATTAGCTAGCGAAACTCTGCAGACGTTATGGGTATCGATATCTACTAACGAAAAATTTTTTTTAATAGATTTGTTACATTATTTGAGGGCGACGACCGCTGGTATTGTTTTTACTGGAAATACCTACGTATTAGTTATATCGTTTTATCGATGGACGAACGTGAAACGCTGCAGGCCACTGTTCTTCGTTATTCAGTTCAGAAAAAAAGGTACCACAAATCTGACATACACACAATGTGTTTGTAAGGCATACTATTGACAAGCGAGTGCGGCTGAATCGTAGCTAATTTGCTGCCACACATTGTTTAAGACCAGGTGGTTATTCAGGACTTGCATTTGAAACGCATGACCTTCGCGCGACTTATTTACCATGACCCACCCATCGTCAACACTCCTAATTTGCGAGTCACGTGTATTAGCTGTTCTCGAGGGTCGTCACGAACCGTCTCGCCAAGAGACTTGACGAGTTCTAGAACTAGTTCGGTTTTCAAAAGGCTCTAATACTGCAGATCACATGCAGACTGTTCGGAGAATTGTACAGAAGACCGAAGAATACAAAGAGCTACTTGTAGAAGCAACAATCCTACTAATATTAAAAACGTAAGTTTGTGAGGATGGATGGATATTTGTTACCCTTTCACGCAAAAATTACTGAACGGATTTATAATAGAGCTCATCACAATAACACAGGCTAATTTATAAAGATTGTGTGTGATTTGGCCAAATATAACGATAACTATCGATAATTTTCCCTCTGTAGAGAGGTACCAATTATTTGATGTCTGGTACCAAATAGGTACTAAAACTTGGTATTGCTCAAACTTCAAAAATCTCTCTTGGTCCAGTCATCCTGACCCAGACATCAAGTAAGTGCCGAAAATTCCTTGCACTCTTAGAGCTATCTTGGCGCTGCTTAAACCGAGTTACACGAAGATAATGTATCGTGGGATTGTTTTTCTTAAACAGTTCTAAATAAAAGTTCTCGACAACATAAATATCTATCTTTATATGGAAGCCATTATACCCAAAATAGTAAGCCATAAATTGGATACTTTTTTACAATGCATTTCATAGTACATTATTTAGGTAATTCCTAACAAAATTAATACCTTCATCGCATTCGGTATTTAATGTAGATAAACTTTTTATTTTATTGAGTAAGTAATACTAAATAATTTGGACGAATTGTTTAAAAGTTACCACGATAAGAATGACCTGAGCGGATCGGCATTAAAGCCTTGCCTGCCATGAGTCAGCGGCGTGCAGAGCGGGGTTGGAGGGAAGGGCCGCGGGCCAGACAATGGAGGGCGCGCGCGACCCGAACGCGGGCAGACGCGAGAGGGCAGACATCGTTGACGGTTGTGTTCGTTTTGCGATTTTTTCACAGCTAATTTGATTAGAAGCGATTTAAAAGTTTGTTACTCAAGCACGCAAAAACGGCTGCACGGATTTGGCACACCATGGTCTAACATAGGATACTATTTATCCTGGAAGTACGATCTTGTGGGTCAATTTCCGACCACCACGCGGGCAAAGCCTCGGCCAAAGGCTAGTAATTAAATAAATGGGACAAACAAAATAAAATGCAAGGAACCTAATTTTTCAAACAAAAAGCAGATAAACCGAGTCAGTGCAAATTTGTGAAGTTACTAATAGGCGAATTAAGAAAAAAAATTGTTATAGTGAGCCCTGACGATAAAAACCGATAGTGATTTTTCAGCATTACTGTACTTTACAAATAGGACATATACTGCTCGTAGGACGATTTGCTAATAGGACATTTTGATAATAGGTTGTTTTGCTATTAGGACTATTTGATATGGAGGGGACATATCATACATCTTGAAAAAAGAGCAGTCCCCGCTCTTGCAGCATCTGCCTGTTGGTGACCTCTTCGCGCAACATCTTGTCGTATAACGGCTGGGCGATCTTCAGTATAGTGTGCTCAGCTTTCGGGTCTTTGCCTATGTTGTAGAGCAGATGTTCCATTGCGAACATTGTCGGCTCGCAACTTTCTCGTGCCTCCTGTTAACAATGAACAAATGTTTAAGGATAATTTAAAAAATGACGATAAATATAAGGGGGTTCAAGACGAAAAATCACCTTGAAGACTGTCCACAGACTCTCAAGCCAGGATGGCGGTGCGAAATACACACTTTCTGATTCTGTGTAGCCGGTGCTGATGCAGCAGGTGTAAGCGTTCGGAAAAGCCAGGATGTACTCGCCGTCCCTCTGCCTAACACGCGACAGCGTCACGTTGTGCTCACGCAGCAAGTTTGGCGGGATCATCGTGATGTCTGTCGGTAGCCACAGACCTTTGTTTTGACAAGATGTCGGGCAAAGAGTTTCTACAGCTTTCCTGAAGTTATCCGCCTGATGTGCTGGGATGCCGTACCTTAACATATTAAGATGGAAATTAAGAAAAGGGATCATTCCAGTATTACGTAAGCACCAAACATGGGTTCTGGTCTTGCTTATTTTTGACTACATGGGGGACGGGGATGGTGGATGGTGATTACGTCAGTAACATTTATTTTTAAAATAGATTCTGCTTTTAACAAATATGGCAACCGTACTTGTCTATGCTCGAAAGCGAAAAGTATGTTCAGGGATTCCCCAAAATATCCAACCCTACAGGAGAGAAATGAGGTGGTTATGTTTATTTGAAGTAATATTTATTTTACCAGATCCTTTCAGGTCCTAAGAGCTGGTACTCCAACCAAGATACTGCATGTGGATCCTTGTGCCAGCAGGAGGTCGAGAATAGCATTCCTAGAAGCAGAGTGGGCACCGTTACGCCCAACACGGGACCCAAATACTGAAGCACGTTGCGAGGATTCTGGCTAACCATCTGGAATGAGTTTGTGGTGTAGACGCTTAACTATGGCTACAATGGAATGACATAGTACAGTCAACCTCGTAATTGCTAATCCACCTTCTGGTTGAATGTCACTTGGACGTCATAAAACGAATGATGTCACAGATAGTTTTAACCTTAGTGCAGTTTCCAAGTTACTGGATTTTTTAATGTGAAAACATATTTAGCCGCGTTCAGCTATTTTTGGTTGGGGCAAAACTTATAGGTTTGCGTCATCAACATGCCCGCGTCACCAACATGCTAAAGTGACGTATTGCGCCAGATTAGCGATCCGCAGCGGCCTGTGTACATGTATACGCATATATATACTAATACATTGTATATAAAGAAAGAAAAGAAAGAAAAATGCGTTTATTGGCATTACAGCAATAAATACACCTTATTACTATAAAAACAGAAAACAATTATTATAATGGCAAAAGGGCCTCAGCTCACGAGTGCCATACGCTAGAATAATAAACACACAGAGAAGTGTGTGTCCGTGTTTAATTCATTATGAGAAGAAACTAAAGGTGAAAATATAAAAAAAGCTCATCCAAAATAAAATGTTGTGACATACGCGTGTGTGTGGTGTCATAATTAATGGAAAACTAAAATAGGTATGTGCTCGACTGTATCATGTAGGTACTGTTCTAAGTTAGCCACTTCTCTCGGCAGTCCCCATGACTGTCTATATTTTTGTCAGAGGTGGTAAAGCAATTACAAGGTCGAGTAGATACATTACAGTCGGAGAAAAGTCGGGTAAGGTACCCACCTTAGGATTCCATGGGTGGCGTCCATAGGAGTCAGACTTATTTTTGATAAAGCCGTAGCCTTCTTCGCCGGTGTCAATGGCCGCGGTGTGCACGCACACGTGCTCGGTGCCCAGCGTCACGAGGCGCCAGTAATACTCCTCGATTTTGATTAGTTCGGGAGGGTCGGCAGCTTCCGAGCCTTGTCCGAATGTGTTCTCGTACGTCATGGTGGCAATCTGTGGGCCAGAAGGGCTCTTTAATAATCTACCACAATCTTATACCAATCTACTTAAATTCATTGACAGACGAAGCACAGTCTAAATCACTAGTTGAAATTCAAGTTTCTTATAAATCGAAGGTCAAGGAACAGTTTTTGTAAATGTATCCCCCATAGGGGTTAAATAGGGGATGAAAGTTTGTATGGAAGTCCGTCATTTTTTCCGATGGGAAACCCTATCGGGCACAGGACCTATATATTAATAGTAGTTCATGAGTCTTTGAAGAAATATGAAAACAACGTTAGGGCCCTACATTATTGATGCAACATTATGGATGCAACAGTTCATGAATCAAATCAAAGTTATTTGCATAATCAACACCATGTATTCTTAATTTAAAGGTATTGTCTTTTAGATATGATATTAATGTTCTTGAAATATAAACATAATTTATGTATATAGACAGTTCCAATTAACGACCAAAAATACGACTAAAATAAAAATTCACAAGGCTATTAGAGTTTTCCGTAACTTTCTATAACATGTTATTAACACAAATAATCTCTGGACTTTATATTATTATACAGGGTGGATTTTTGAGATGGGGCAGTTAGGTCCAGTCTTCATTGTAGCGGTCCATGTATACATCATAAAAAACTAAGTTGGAGTATCATTTCTTACAAAATGTATGGGAAAAGTTTTTTGCGATTTATGACTTTTCTAGTACTCAAACCTCAATTGGTCCAATAGAGGTTTTTGATCCTTATAAGAAAGAGGATCGATTGGCATAAAAAAAAGTTTTTGTGAAAATTGCCCATTTTCCTGCTGACTGTATATTTTTTTCAAAATATGTGAATGCATATCGAAATTACTCAAAAAGATAAAGACAGTTTTTCTGTAGCTACAACGGTTAAGGTAGCTGCCCTTACTGCCCCATCTCAAAAATCCGCCCTGTATAGTAATAACAAACCTTGCTACGACATGCTACCTCGGTTGTTATTATTAATTGTTTTTTGTAGGACGCGTGGTTGAATTTAATTGTCGCGACCTTGCGGAATTGTTATTTCAAGATCCTGTAAAGAATTGGAGTCAAAAGGGCCAGAATTTGCAAGAGCTAATAATTTTGAAGACTAACTGCCCTCCAAACCAACTAACTTTTTTATTAATCCTACTAATATTTTAAACATATCTGAAAGATTGTGTGTACGAGGGCTGCACTAAAAGTAGCGGGAATGGAATATTTCCACTGTTCCTGTCATATTAAAATCTTTTTAATTGAAAACTCCTTGGTTTTAAACATTGAATACCATTTATTTATTTAAAAAAAGATTCTCGGTCTTGTCACAAGGTTTTGTCAAACTTGTTTAGTCGTTGAGAAAATGGAATTTACTCGAGAAAATTGAAGAGCGATGATTTATTATGACTTTCGAACTGGTTTAACACAAAAACAGTGTGTTGACCGGATGATTTCTGCATTTGGTGATGAAGCCCCATCCAAAACCACCATTTATCGCTGGTTTGCTGAATTTCAACGTGGACGTGTCAAGCTCAGTGATGATCCCCGTCAAGGTCGTCCAAAAACTGCAGTCACCCAAGAAAACGTTGATGCTGTGCGTAAGCTGATTGAGGAAGATCGACATGTGACATACCGCGAAATTCAGGCAACTTTAGACACTGTCATGAGTCAAATACAAATAATCTTGCATGAACAATTAGGTGTAAAAAAGTTGTTTTCCCGATGGATACCGCATTCGCTCTATGAAGAGCAAAAAGGGGCTCGCGTTACTTGGTGCGTCAGAACTCTCGAAAGATTCCACGCAGGATCCTCAAATGCTGTATACAACATTGTATCAGGTGACGAATCCTGGATATACGCGTACGAACCCGAAACAAAAAACCAGTCACGAGTTTGGGTGTTCGAAAATGAGTTAAAGCCAACAAAAATTGTTTGTTCACGGTGTTGCAAAAAAAATGGTGGCCACGTTTGTCTCCAAAACCGGCCATGTTACGACTATTCCTCTTGAGGGACAAAGAACGGTTAATGCAGAATGGTATGCTAGCATTTGTTTGCCACAGGTCGTTTCAGAACTCCGTAAAGAGAACTGCAACCGCCGCATCATCCTCCATCACGACAATGTGAGTTCTCACACTGCGCACAGAACAAAAGAGTTTTTAGAGCAAGAAAACATAGAATTATTAGACCATCCGCCGTACAGCCCCGACCTAAGCCCTAATGATTTCTATACTTTCCCTAAAATAAAGAATAAATGTCAGATAGACATCAGACGTCGCCAGACGTCGTGGACAGAGATTTTCATCACCTGAAGAAGCTGTGGACGCCTACAAAACGGCCATTTTGGAGACCCCAACTTCCGAATGGAATGGTTGCTTCAATGATTGGTTCCATCGTATGGAAAAATGTGTCAAATTTCGCGGAGAAAACTTCGAAAAGCAATAAATACATTTTTAATTAGTAATGTTGTGTCACTTCCTTGATTCCCGAAATTTTCAGTGCCGGCCTCGTATGAGTATGTAACTATTGTTATTCTATTTGATAATTCTGATGAAACTTAATAGTTTAGAACCTGAAATTGGCTGTTTTCATTTTTTACCCAGTTTAACGCGACTAAAGCTGCGGGTCACAGCTAGTGCATAGTAAATTATGGTTATTCTATCATCATCATCATCAGTGTTATTCTATTAAAAACAATCATATATTTTCTGTACAATACTGATGATAGATAGTAAATTCACATCATAAATAATTTTGTCCGTGTCTTACTATGAACCGGCAACACTGTGCGTCGTAAATCAAATAGACTTTCAGTTTTTATAGAATAAGTCGCTTCGCCGCCACGCCGCACAGTGGGCCCATACTGAAAATTAGTGGACTTAGGCAACAAAGTTCCTATATCGATGCGATTTTTTTTTATATGACGTGTTATATTATTCCTGACAACTTTTATTCGTATAAAATTTCTTCTAAAGATGATAGTTTGTCTTGAAAAAAATTAATTAGATTTTTTTGTATGGAGCGAATCACGTTTAATTTTTTTTCTTCAATTGTACTAATATGTTGAGTGTGTGGGGTGAGTATATGATAGCTAGGGTCATTCTCCATCCATGAAAAAAAAATCAGCGCCGGCCATCTGCGGCAGCGCGAGTAATCATTCGGTAAAAAAAAATGATTTGGAAGGATTTTTTTGTCATTTAAAATAAATTCAAAGCATATTTTTTGTCTCATTTGGCTGTTTTCACCTTCTTTTTAGTTAAATAAATAGTTTTAATAGCGCATACGTACTTATAACTAGTAATTCTGGTAGAGATTTAGTTATTATTGCATGTTATCGGTAGCACCTGCATTGTGATTGATGACTCATTTGTTTGTGCACTCGGCTAAGCGCATAACTAATGAGTCATCGAAAAATGCTCGTCTCTGATTGGCTGAATAATTTTCACTCACTGTTATGTCCACTACTTGAGTAATTAACACTAACTATAAATATAAAGACATTCATTAAGTCCATCTAGTTTCGCTCTTGTCGCTTGTTTGTGAACACAGTGAAATACTTGTATTTTTATATTTACATTAGAACTATGGCTGGATTTTGTACCAACCTAGATCTTTTTGTGAAATTAAGAAGTGGCGGTGATCTGAAAAATCATATGTTTCTGTATGAAAGTATCATTTCTGTCTTGACTACCGAAGTTTCTGAAGAAGACAAGAACCGAATCAAGGAGTTCTGTCGACTTTTTTGTGTAAATTTAAATAAAAAGTGGATAGAGTCAAGTAGAAATCAAAAAACTTTTATGAATCGTGTAATTAATCGCAAGTGGTTGGAAAAAAACATCAACTGGCCTGTTTGTGACAGTGTTGATCTGAGAAGTGTGATGGGCTTTTCGGACGCAGCCTTATCTGAGCTTGTGGATATAGATTGCCATGTTCCTACTCTTGCAGTATGTACTGCGGAAGCGGGAACATCTACAGAAAAGGAGCACAGAAAACCGTTCGAAGAGTTAAGTAATAAGCAAAAGAAAAGACGTTCTACTTCCATAGTAGAAGAAAATTCCGAGGAAGAGTTGCAGCACTGGTACATAACAAAATTGAAAGACAACGGCAAAACGAATCTGGCAAAAGTGGTCGAATACCTTTCCAGTAATCCAGATGCGCTATCCGAAGTAGAAGAGAGACTATTCAAAAAGCAGAGCTTAAGTACTGTCTCTGAAGATAAGTGTTTAGCTCTTTATACATCAGTTGCGCTCTCGAAATGGAAGTACTTAGCTCTTCGACAATTTCTGAAAGAAGAAAACTGTGCTGCCTTTCCATCTTATCCAAAGCTTGTAAATGCCAAGAAAAGATGTTACCCACCACAAGAGAGTATGGAGATTACCGAAAACGGAGCTCACATTAAATTGCAAGCGCTATTGGACCACACTGTGGAGAGGATATTACTTGATATAAATACTGTTGATAGGTCTCAAAATGAAGAACTCAAGTTGACCTGGAAATGGGGACTTGATGGTTCTTCGTCGCAGAGTAACTATAAACAGAAAACGTCAAACACAGCTACAGAGTTCGATGATTCATCAGTAGTCATGATAAGCATCGTCCCTCTTCGGCTAGTGTCTACTAGGCCATCATCTGGGAATGAAAATCTAGTTTGGGAGAACCCCACACCTTGCTCAACTCTGTACTGTCGACCAGTGAAGTTCACTTTCACTTCGGAGACAGCTGACTTTATAAAGTCTGAAGAGTCTGAGATGAAAAAACAAATTGATGAACGAATATCTACACAGTGTGGAAATATTATTGTATCACATGAATTGCATATGACCATGATTGATGGAAAAGTGGCCAATATTATTGCTGGAGTACCATCATATGCAATGTGTCCCATTTGCTTGGCAAAACCGAGTGAGATGAATAATTTAGACGCTTTGACTTCTAAACCACTTCGTGAAGAAATTTACAAACAAGGAATTTCTTCACTGCATATGAAGATTCGGTGTATGGAATGTCTTCTCCATATATCTTATAATCTGGATTTTCAACGATGGACTGCTCGCGGCGAACATAAGGCTTTGAAACAAGCTAAACAAAAATACCACACAGCAAGAGTTTCGTGAGCAAACTGGAATGCTGATTGATATAGTCAAACAGGTATGTATTTAATTTTCGCTCTCTTTACGTTGTTTGTGAATTATATCTCTATGTATTGTATATTACAGTATTGTTTTCCCATTTTAGGGTTTTGGAACTACAAACGACGGGAATACAGCGAGGCGCTTTTTCCAAGATTACAAAAGATCTTCCAGAATAACGGGAATTGACGAAAATCTGATTTTCAGATTTTCCGTTATTCTACAAGCCATATCATCAGGCAAAAACATTGACTGTGAATAATTTAGAAGATACTGTAGAGAAACAGCTGATGTGTACGTGCAACACTATTCGTGGTACTACATGCCAGTTAGTGTACATAAACTTCTAATGCACGGTGCAGACATCTGTAACCACTTTGGTGTTTTGCCAATCGGTAAGTAAAAAATAAATATAGTTTGATGTATTATTTGACTCGATTGCGTTTTGAAATTAAAATGTATGTACTTAATCGTTTTAGGTACCTTATCTGAAGAAGCTTCGGAAGCCCGTAATAAGGACTTCAGAAACGTCAGGGAGAGGCACACTCGGAAAACGGGGAGAATAGCAACAAACGAAGACATCCTCCATGGACTTCTAATAAGCTCTGATCCCCACATATCCTACATAAGGCCTAAAATAATGAAACAGGTTCATAATGAGTTGTTGCCTGAAGCAACTCAGGTGTTACAGACTACTGAGCCTCCCTGTGACAGTGAAATTATGGAGGAAGAAGAATGCCTCATAGCAGAGTCCGAAAATTTGCCGGACCCAATAGCACTTCTGGAACAAGAAATAATGTGATCCGGCTCTAAATTATTCCCACAAAAGCCCATCAGGGTTAGGAATATGACAAACAGCCCTTTTCAGGGCTACAATTACTTCACAGTTTCATATTGATCATACGTACGATAACTTATACTATAATAATATACATACAGTTGATTATGTAGATAATTATCAACGACTTGCCCGTACAAATTTAAATTATTTCACCTATCATTAACAAAATTAGTATAACCTGAAACATTACGATATATTTATTCAACAATAGATAACGTGCAGTTAAAAAATAACACAGCCAATCAGAGACGAGCATTTTTCGATGACTCATTAGTTATGCGCGCACAAACAAATGAGTCATCAATCACAATGCAGAACACCTGCATTGTGATTGATGACTCATTTGTACCGATAACATGCAATAATAACTAAATCTCTACCAGAATTACTAGTTCTAAGTACGTATGCGCTATTAAAACTATTTATTTAACTAAAAAGAAGGTGAAAACAGCCAAATGAGACAAAAAATATGCTTTGAATTTATTTTAAATGACAAAAAAAATCTTCCAAATTATTATTTTTTTACCGAATGATTACTCGCGCTGCCGCAGATGGCCGGCGCTGATTTTTTTTTCGTGGATAGAGAATTACCCTAGCTATCATATACTTACGCCACACACTCAACATATTAGTACAATTGAAGAAAAAAAATTAAACGTGATTCGCTCCATACAAAAAAATCGAATTAATTTTTTTCAAGACAAACTATCAACTTTAGAAGAAATTTTATAAGAATAAAAGTTGTCAGGAATAATATAACACGTCATATAAAAAAATATCGCATGGATATAGGAACTTTGTTGCCTAAGTCCACTAATTTTCAGTATGGGCCCACTGTGCGCCGCGCAGTCGGCCTGGCTTACCCTAAAAACATACGCCTCGAGTCTGACAGACCACTCGCCCGCCCCAGGCGGAGGACATCCACGAGGATGTTCCACCCCGGCAACAAAAAAAAAAGGGAGCAATATAAGGGTCATGGCTCCGAGTGGTCCGATTTTGAAGTTCGAAAAAGTACTGAATACATAGTAATATTATTAAAGCGAAAGTACCTTTTCACTCCTAAATGACCGAAAGGCCATGACCTGGGTTATGACATAGGGTCTTTTTATGCCGTTAGTACGTTCCCGTGGGATAACTTCCGACCTCCACGAGGGCGAAGCCGCGGGCAAAAGCTAGTATTACAACATAACCGCACTGTCAATGTCAAATAGTTACATGCGGTTGATTGACGTAAGTACCTTTTTGAATTTAGCTCGGTTCATGACCGCACCCTTGATAATACAGTCTTCTGCCTCATTGACAGCGGCCACCGTGTCTTCGTCTTCTGTCTCATCGTCAGAAGAGTCCATTAAGCCAAGCAATCGCTTCTGGCGGTTTAGCGGGTTCACGGCGCGGTCCAAAAGTTTTTGGTTTTTGCGGTTCCATGCGATCTCGACTTTCCGCATAATATCCTGGCGCTCCTCTTTAGACAAAGGAATTAAATTAAAATGCTTTACAATAACTCTCAGTAAGGAATATAAGGAAAAACGATAGAACTTATGACTTAAACAAGAATACTTACGATGTGAAAGCGTGTCGTATGGTAGCAGATACTTTACGTAAATCTGGTCGAGTTTCCTCTCAGTATTAGGCCCTTTATTAAATTTCATATCTTCTGCGACCTTGCTCCATCGCTTCTTGTTATATACTGTTTCTAGACCGCCGTGCCGTTGCACGAGGTGGTATAATTTCGGTAAGTTTACCTCGACACCATCCAACTGCAAAATGTAGTTCTCTATTACTGATAATTATGTTATAATGTTGAACATTTCGTAATACACTCAACTAGTTTTTCCACAGTCGCGGTGAATATCATACTAGCTTATGTTATTAATTATTTAATTAAATTAATTGATGGGTCTTATTACGCATAGTAGTGGACGTTCGCTGTAACACCTTCAAACCATCATTCTGTTCGCATATCGGTCTTGTGCGCACGAGTTTCTCTGGGTGATACAAAACGAGAAAAGAAAAAAAAAAAACGCTGCTTGAAAGTATCAATCCTTACCAATGGTGCTCGTGTAAAATTGACTTTTTGCTGTGCGAGGGACAACTTGATAGCACAAAGTTCTCTCGCGGCCGGTCCCCAGCGGCTGAACAGTCGCGAAATGTATTGGTTCGTAACATCGAACCTCATTTCGTCATGTACTCGAAAGGGTGGCTTCCAACCAGGAGGGGGCACCACCTTACAGATGCCATATCTAACTGCTTCTGGCCAGATCTTCTCATAGTAGCGAAGTGGATCCTGCAAATTGTTTAAAATTGCAATACATCATACTATAATTAAACAGGTCGGGGTCGGTACATGTCTCAGCTCAAACTTGCAATAGACGTGTATATCAAGAAAAAATCTCTATCTCTTTTGAATTTTCCCAGGTGTTAAGAGCGTATACGACGTACGGCATTTCATACAAACTTTTAAGTCCCTGTGTTTCGAAATTAGTGAACCGATTTTAATGAAACTTCATACACATAAGCAGGATACAAAGGTCTTAAAAGTTAGTTAAGAATATTTTCGAAATGTCTTATTTAAAAACAGATAACTGGAAATCTGTTTCTATGGAAAATTTAAAATCGGTCGAATTTGGCTGTAACACTATTTTTCGAAAATGTTCTTAACTAACTTTTTAGACCTTTGTATCCTGCTTATGCGTTTCATAAAAATTGGTTCAGTCATTTCGAAAAACAATGGCTTGAAAGAAATTGTATGAAATGACGTACGTCGTATACGCTCTTAACAATTGAAGCTCGTGACCATACACATTTAAAAGTAATCATGACAGATACAAAAGTTAAGTTAGGTAATACTTACAAGAAAATCTTGTTCGCTAGGTTGGTATACAGGAGCGTCTACTAGTAACCCGCCATCCGTTGTAAGCAAGGAACTGCTGGTGCCAGGCGTATCTGGATCTGCAAGCTCTTCTGGATCCATTTTCTTGGCATCCTTTTCTTTGGCAAGCTTCGCCGCCATGCCGTCAACTTCAGCGAACATACGGCGATTAGCCTCTATTTTAGATATCACTTCTGCTCTGATCTCCACCTTGAGGCGAGCAAAATCTCTTTCTTTCTCCTTCGCCATCTGCGTAAACCGCTCTTGGTAGCGGGACATCTCCGCGACAACGATATTCTTCTCTGCCGTAATTCGTGATATTTCCCGTCTCTTCTCTTCCTCAAGGCGGGCAATCTGTCTTTCCTTTTCTTCTCTCATGCGGTCGTGCATTAGCTCCGCTGCAGCTAACTTCTTTTTAACAGCTAATCGTTTTATTTTTCTTTTCTCGGCTATCTGGCGGATTGAAATCTCTTGATCATGAGTAGTATCATCGCTCATCTCGGCATTGCTGTCGGATGATATGCTTATCGTTGGACTCTCCGGAATGGCGTTTTGCCCCTCTAATTTGTCGCTTCGACCCTGTATATTGTCGTCTCGACCCTCTGCTATGTTGTCGTTTCGACCCCCTGTGTTGTCGTTTCGATCATCCGAATCGACGTCTCGACCCTCCGAATTGACGTCTTGACCGATTGTTAGGGTCTCAATAAGTTGGTCAAGTAAATGTTCTTGTTCTTCAAGTGAGAACTCTTGTATGTTTTTCAGAGACTCATCTATCGGCATCAAACGAACCCCCAAGACCTCTTTGTCGTGTACCATGCTGGTCCTTAATTTCAGCATTACACAAGAATGTTTTGGTAATAGCAAGTAAAGATGACCTTGGGTATCGTTCGTCGAATCCACGTCTTCGTCTATTTCTATTTCAACGTCTTCTGTTTCACCTTCTCTTTCTGTTGGTTCGTTCTGTAGAGCCGCGGCATTGTTTTCCTGTCTCTTACTCGTTAATTCAATTTGAGATTTTAGTAAAGTCGAAACTTTCATCAGTTTTTCAATCCTGATGCAGGGCTTACACACTTTGCAGCGTGCGTCCAGTAATTCCTGAGATGCGTTTATGACGTCCTGGTCAGAGCGCCACTCTGCCGCGACGCAAGTTGTCGGTACCTCGAACTGAACATCTTTAGCACGCTCAAGCTTGGCTGCTGTATTTTGCAAGATTTCTTTCAGGTCCACCTCGTATATTCGTTGATCACTGTAGTTCGCGTCGTATTCTTTGGAGTTATATACTGTGAATGGCAACTGCATGCCGCTTGGTCCAGGTTCTGAAAGTGAACGAATGCAATTTAACGAACTGATTACGCTTGCACTAATGGCCGATTTTTGAAACGTCAGATAGGTAACTCTTTTAGCTAACTTTTTGGCCCGAAAGGAGATGTAAAACTATCAGCAGGAAAATACGGTGATTTAAATCCGGTTTAAATTCAATATATTTAATCTTTTTCAATACAGTTGTTAAACATAGCGTACTTTCAGAGGCTATAATTATGATTCGAAAACTAAATCTTTTGCATAGGCATGTTTCTGTTACGCGGTCGTGACTTTTGTTTTACGAGCTCTATCATTAGTTTTGCAGTTGAGTTTTAAATTTATAAGTCAATTTAAAAAGTTTAGTAGCAAGGAGTTTTCATACATAGAATAAAATGGGATAGATTTTATACGAGGAAAAATGAATGAGTCCGTACGTCTTAGCATTAATAATAATAAATAATAATAAAATCATTTATTTTGTACGAAACAGAAACAGAAGGTAGTACAAGGTATTGTCTTAAGAGTAAGTTGTACAACAGTGATAAAAGTTCAATGTCGAACTTCTGACTCCTAAACTAGGCAATAAGCCTGTATCTTAGAAGCCAATGTTCCCCGAAATAGCAATGATATACAACTATTTATACAATACACGTGCAAGCGTGCGTGCGAGCATTGAATTATCAAAAGTCTTAGAAATGGTTCTTTAATATATTTAATTACCAGTTTTAATTTAATTATTTTCACATCAACATTTGTCAAAAATCGAATAGGCTGTTCTCGTTGTAAAAAAAAAACATGTCCGGTTGCAAAAACGCGCCATTTTCTAAAATTTGTTTTTTACTATTTCCCACAATTGTATTGAAAAACGTCGTGTGATACACGGGTGTGTAGGTTATTGCAAACTCGAGTCATTAAAAACCCTCAAAACTACTTTCCACCCTTGTATCACAATGTACTATTTCAAATCAGTGCCATTGTGGAACGAGGGTTTATAGAAAATATTTGTTATTAGAGTCTACATACACTCTATGATGTTTAAGGCACAAGCGTAGTCTAAATTACTCAATTCTTACGTTCTTTGCAATTTGCAGCTCAGTTGTGTGTGTGTCAATTTTAGTTTTTTAATAATTTATTCTTATAACGACAAAATGTTGTCAAATAGAACTAATATGACGTGTATAAGATATTATTGCAATCAGTATAGATAGATAGATAAAAACATTTATTCAGTGCACACAAAATACATAGCACAACACACAATAGCACAATAAAATAATAGATAACAACTTAAAAGAATTTATATAAAAAACAATAGGCAAAAAAGAAGAACATACTAGAAATAGTGACACTATGACTTTATTCAAATTAATCTATAGTAGTAATAGTATAGTATCAGTTGTTCTACACAGATTGCAATAATATTATATACACCCTCCGGATCGGAGGTCTACTCCCCAACTAGGCACGGACTCCGTAGTTTCAGCAGAACTGACGGGCGTTTTCTAATTCTTTGTCACCCACATTTGACAAGATTAGTTCGAGGCATAATAATGAATTACAACACGATTTGGCAGTTGTCTTTACTCCCGATGTGATTTTGCGCGTCCGGCAAATTGAAACTCGAAATTAACACTCACATGAAATTGACACTCGTTTTGATACGACATCAAAATATTTATCGTGCTGTCGACGAAAGTTAATGATTAGGGAATTGGAAACGAATGCGGCTTTTTTAATGCTCGAAGATGGTCTACAGGAAAAGCTGAAGCAACGCCTGATCATACTTGCGCCAAACCTTTCGGTTGGAGAGTATTACCCGACGACGTGAGTTCATAGGGAACTATAGGATCTCATGGGAATTATTTGAGGGCTTGTGTGAGGATATAGCTCTTTTGCCTCAAGACATACCGACGAAGTGGGGTTGATCCAAGAATGAAGGTTTTTACTTTAGGTAAGGTAGGTAATTAAGGTTACTTGAGCTGTATTACCACTCTCACAGAGAGGAGGCCTGTGTCCCAACACAGGCCTCCTCAGTGGGAACATTATAGGCTGATTATGCTATATAATAATATGCTTATGAGCTGTATTACCAATCCGTCCAACCCATTTACTGTTGTTTTTGTTTACTTTTAGATCATCGCAGCTCTTAATTCTTATGCCTGGAGGAGCTACCAAGGTGTAGTGGTCCTAAGCGGTGTGACGTCCCAATGGCACAACAGACCGTGTCTGTGGCCCCACGTCACAAATGCACTTAACTCCTCAATTTTACAAAACATATATAGTTTCCACAGAGTTTCGCTTAGAGGGACCTTTTAAAAGACAGTAAGTAAAAAGCTTGTACTATTATTCTAAAACATATCTAAGTAAATACTTAGATTTATTGGCATTTTTCTGTCTTTAGCAGTTTAGGCTATATTAGATTATTTAATCAAAAATAGCCTAAACTGCTAAAGACAGAAACATGTCCTTTTGACAACCGCTTTGATTTTTCCATTAATATAATTAGATTCATGGAAAAAATATTGAACAGACCTTTACAGTACATTTTGCTTTAATTGCGGTCACCTATCTTTTATCCCTTCATCCTATAGATCCAACGAAAAATTAAAACTTCTGGGAAGGAACCATGATTTTTTTATGTTTAGTTTTCATATTTCGTCTTAAATATATGATTTTGCAATTATTATAGATGAGGTCTTAAAAGTGACTGTTTTATCTACTAGTTAAGTGGTTTTTTTAAATAATCGTAAATAGAAGGAAAAATCAAGTTTTTTTTAATTAAAAGCACTTTTTATTTTGTTGGTCTCATTGTATCCGCATTTCTTTTTAACATAAATAGCTTTGTATTATTATATCTACATTATTAAAAAAAAATACGGGAGTGGATAATGCGGGACTACAGAGTTGTTGAATTTTAATTTTTGGTTGTCACCTACTTTACTATAACTATTCTTGGATTATTTTTGACTGCCAATTTACTATCTTTCTTGATGTAAAATGAAATATAATGGTTTCCTTTGGTGTGATATTTTCTTTGGGTTTGCATTTGAAGTTAGACTCCTGTCACGTAAGAGTCGAAAAGTAGAATAGGAAATATCTATTATGGGTATTCAACATAATAATATATTGATTTAATCATGTTTTGTGTACTTTCTTCGATGAAGGACATCATGTAATATTGGGAAGGGGTCCCAGTCCCACCCTCGTCAAGCGCATTGCTAAAACCCGTCTTTACATGATGTCTGGAGAAGCGGGGGTGAGGCTTCATCGAACCGTTAAAGACCCATGGCGCTGCATTGTCTCCGCGTAAATCGGAAGACAACTGTGCTTGACATTTCACCGAGCTTTAGAATCTTCAGATCCTTTTATCCATGATGTCACTTAGTAGTCGCCAAAAAATAACAAGCGTTTGGTTCTACGTGAATAAGTTCTTTGGCTTTTAAAATCTTCAACGGAAAATGTTCTGGATCACAAGGACTTAACTTGCAGAAACCAAAGATGCTGAAAATGTTATTTTACCATCTGAAGAAGTTTTAATATCTTCGGATGTCGAAGAGATAAAGTAGTAAAGTAAAGAAAATGAAACGGTTCAAACATTAACAATTTTATTTAATAATACATCTTTCCATTTGAATAAAATAAAGTAAATAGGTATATGCAATTTGACAACCCTATTTCCATAGAAATTCTAGGGACACTAGAAATGTAATATTTCCGAAGTACCACTGTTAATTTATTTGCTTTTTATTTTCGTGTTGTTAATAACTATATTATGCATACTTTAAATTAAAATCAGATACGGAATCGATAGCAATACCGAGAAAACCGCAATTTAGTGAAAATAGATTTAAAAAAACCGTTTTTATTTGTGTACATCGTAGATGCAATACCAAAACTTTGTATGGACTTAGAGATTGTATTGTTACTGTAATAAAACAATGATTTATGTAAATCATATTATTATTTTAAAATGTACAAATAAAAACCGTTTCTTGCTGACGTCAGCATAAATATAAATAACTTTAAAACTAAACATTTTAAAATCATGGTTTCTTCCCAGAAGTTTTAGTTCTTCGCTGGATCTATAGATCTTATAGGATGAAGGGATAAATAATAGGTGACCGCAATTGAAGCAAAATTCCACAGTTTGTACCTGTCTGTTGCCACCAGTATGGTATGTTTAGGCAAGCTAAGGAAAACCACCTTTTAAACATAACTAGCCACCTGCCCCTGCTAACGGTTTTTACGACCTGACCAAACATCAAGATTTTTTATCAATGTATTATACACAAACCTTCCGGAATTAATTCTCTGAATGTTGATTCATCAAAATCCTTTGCAGTGTAGAAAACAACGCGGTCATAGACAGACACGAAAATAAGAAAATTAAAGCTGAAGATACTACTAACCTGGAGAAGTTATTCGAAGATTTGTATTCGGTGGATCCATTACGTCTTCTTGGACCATTACGTCAACATCGATTTTCATGGCACTCTTGATCAATGGGACATCTAGGTCACCCGTGTCTTCCGGCACATCGTTGACCATCGGTACATTATGTAAAATTACAGGTACTTCTTTCGTGTCCCCGGGAACATCATCGTTGACCATCGGTACATCATGCAAAATCACCGGTACATCATCCGGGAACTCCGGAACATTATCGTTGACCATCGGTACATCATGCAAAATCACCGGTACATCATCCGGGACCTCCGGAACACCATCGCTGACCATCGGTACATCATGCAAAATCACCGGTACATCATCCGGGACCTCTGGAACATCATCGTTTACCATCGGTACATCATGCAAAATCACCGGGAAAGCAATACGCTCCTCTTCAAACACCTCATCCAAAGCCGACAGTACGTCGTCTAAAACAGCATTAACCGGGAGACTTCCCGAGCGTTCCAGCACATTATCTAGCACCATCGGAACCTTCGAGACATCTTGGTTAACCGGGATGGGCGGGATAACTGGGTCATCCGTGACGACTGGGACGCTCGGGGCAACGATATCATCCAGGACATCTTGGGTTAGGGGGTCATTCGGGACGACTATGGTAAACGCGTCACCTGGGGTGACCAGGTCTTTCGTATGGTTCTTGACGACCATTTCATCCGTGAGGCCTTCCTTGATGACGGTGATTGAGAACTCTGGTGCGACATGCACACGCTGCTTGGGGGAGCGGTTCTTATGAATCCTCTTCGGCGGAGCCCTCTTCATGCGAGTTTTTTTTATAGCAATACTTTGCTTGGCATTTCTTAGATCAGTTTCCTTTAAAGTGATCACGTTTCTGGTAATCTTCTTTGTAGCGGTCACGCTTGTAGTGATCTCCGTTGTAATGGTCTCGTGTGTGGTGGTATCCTTTTTAGATCTCTTCTTGCAAGTTTTATTTTTAGGAGATTTTTCCTTAGGAGGGCTCGGTTTAGGAGCTTTCTCCTTGGGAGGGCTCGGTTTAGGAGCTTTCTCCTTGGGAGGGCTCGGTTTAAGAGTGTTCTCCTTGGGAGCACTCTCCCTTGCAGCAGTCTGTTTTGAAGTGCTCAATCGTTTTTCTGTCTGTTTTAGTCGAGTTTTCTGGAATATGAGGGGTTCATCCTCGTCAGAAGAGTTCTTCTTTCGCTTCGAAGCCACCTTTCTGAGAGGAACAGAACTTTCAGCTATAAGCTTGTTTAATACAAGCTTGCTCTGGCGCCGACATCTTAGTGCCATAGGATGTTCTTGTTTATATTCTTTCTTTTTTTTAACAGTCTGCAACTTTGGTGGCTCAGCAGGTTTCTTGATTGTGGCCACATTGTTATTCACACGTTCATTAGGGCATTCCTGTTACAAATATGATAATAGTCGTGGAATTAGTATATAATGGGTAGTATGTATGGAAGTGCTACATAAGTATTATAGTTTATTTTTGCGAGGAAACTGTCTTAGGAACCAATAGCTCTTTTCTCATGAAAACATAACATAACATCACGCCTTGTTTCCCCGAAGGGTTGGGCAGAGCTGTACTTGTAGTACACCCACAAATGGGCGTACTAAATGTGTCTACCACTCTCATGAAAACAAATTTGGCATAATTAATTGTTCATTGCAACTTGCAACTATAAAAGTTCCTAATTACAAAAAGAAAAAAATGGTCAAGTGCGAGTTGTCATAAAAAATTGTAAAATTTACCAACATAATAAAGTCACGCCTGTGTCCCATGGTAGGTTAGGGACCAATAAAAAAAATTCAAAACTGACCAACATTTCTATTACTGCGTTTCGAGTCAGTTTTTTTTTTAGATTTTTTTCAAGGAAATTTTCTTTACATGAAAATGTAAGGATAATTTCATAGACAAAAATCTGGACAGCACGAAGGGAAAATTTAATCACAAATAGTTTTCATACAATTTGTAAGAAACGAATGTTGCCAAAAATATTTAAATGAAAATAATAATAGTTTAAAAAAAACTACAAAACACGCTTTATCAGAAAATAAATTTTAATAAATTTGAATTAAGAATAGTGTATTTTTTTTAATAAATATAAATTAAGAATATTGTAAACAAGAAAAAAAAACATTGTTAAAAAAAGTGTCAATCTTAAAAAGCACCCCACGCTTTTTTTACAATAAAAATATATTTTTTCTTGTTTACACTGCTACGTGTAGATAAGTTTCGTAAAAACCAAGTGCAATAAGCTAGTCTTCCTCCAACCTCAGCGGCTGCTCATCAACACCTTTTACCAAGTATTACCAAGTTCAAGTGTGGCTTGGTTATCAGCTAGACCCAAAAGACTGAGGTTGGAACTTGAATAATTTAAGTGGGCCATAAGCAATGAGCAAAAAGCTCTTAGATTTGCACATCACTTAGAAGAAACCTTTCAGCCAAATGACGCGTCTGTAGACAACCTACAGTTCACCAATAGTCTGCAAGATCAAAGAATTAAGCTTGTGACCCCGACAGAAGTTGCAAAGGAAATTCAAATCACTAGCCTTAAAAAGTCCCCAGGGATCGACCTAATTACGGAAAAGATCCTAAAACATCTCCCGCGTAAAGCCATCGTTAAGCTTACTAGGCTCATCAATGCAGCATTTGTGTTGAAGCATGTTCCTGAGCCATGGAAACATGCTGAAGTGATTATGATTGCAAAGCCCGGTAAACCACCTCACGAACCATCATCATACAGGCCCATTTCCCTGTTGCCTATAATATCAAAGCTGTTTGAAAAATTGCTTTTAAAACGCTTAAAACCTATCATAAACGAGACAAACCTGATCCCTGACCATCAGTTTGGTTTCAGAGAGAAACACTCTACAATAGACCAAGTCCATAGAATAACAAACATCATTGAGAGACCACTCGAAGATAAAAAAGTCTGCTCTACAGTATTTTTACATGTGGCACAAGCTTTTGATAGAGTTTGGCATAAGGGTTTGATATACAAGCTAAGACTTATGTTGCCTAATGATTTTGCCGATATCTTGCAATCATTACAGATAGAATGTTTCGAGTAAGGCACGAGGGTGCCTTTTACGAGTTAAAAATTATTAAAGCTGGGTCCAGTACTCTACCTGTTGTATACTTATGATATACTAGAGCTTGAAAACAATACTATTGCAACCTTTGCGGACGACACTGCTATTATGGCTACAGGGTCATGCCATACAGAAGCAATCAGAAAGGTACAAATTGCTGTTAATAAAGTTTATGACTGAGCAGAAAAATGGAAAATCAAATTAAATGAAGTCACTTCACATTGATTTCACCAACAGGAAATGTGATTACCACCCAATCTTCATAAATGGCCAACAAGTGCCATACGCAAATACAGCCAAATACCTTAGCATAACGCTTGGCGCAAAACTGCGTTGGAAAGAGCAAGTTACAAAGAAAAGACAAGAACTAGACATGTCAGGATCCTTTATATTATTTTACAATTAATTATCGCTAAATTTAAAATGCAAAAATTACGTAATAAATAGCTTTTCACTTACCCAGGGTCGTGGTTCAACAGTCTCGATCTGCGAGGGCGGCGGCATGTCGCGAGCCGGTTCCCTGCCGCGCAGCCGCTCAACGATCACTACAGGTTGTGAAGTCAAATGGAAGTGACCTAAATGTGTATAAGTAACTAATACATTAAAATGGCCAACTAAAGGCCCAGCTACACGCTCATCTTACCTTGCACAAATTTCAATTTGCACAAGCATTGTACAGACGCCAGCAAGTCAAGCTACCCGAAACTGTCAAATTTTCCCAATCAACCTTGAACCTTATGCTTTAACAATAAAGTTGAAAATCTTTTAAAGAAATTTGACACATTGTAGATGATGTGCTGGCGTCTGGATGTGAATGGTCAACGCACACATAATTATAAGCATTGCACGAGATCATCATTACCTCAACTCGAGCCGCACGGGATTATTCCTATGAAATGTCATACTGAAACGCACACTGAAATGCATCGAAATGTCATCGCCTCGGTGCGGGGTCGATGCGGGTGGTCGGCCAGTCAGAAACTCGGCGACTGCTGTTTACTAGCTGTACGTCTACCATGAGTTATTATCGAAAAAATACTCGCTAGTATCGCGCGTATTAACGTGGATCAAATAGATTTCGATAATACTCGTACCATGAGTTTTACGGAATCTTACGAAGATGCTAAGGTAAGCTCGATAGATCGTGTCGCCTGGCTAACATCACTCTTATGCTTTGTTTCTTTCTTTCTCAGTAATAAGAAAAGAGAACGGCTTATAATGCTCATTTATGACAGTCAATATCACGAAATAATCAGACTAAATAGAAAGGTTGTGGTTAGCCGACTACTTATGGTATTTAGTGGTTGATGAATTTTTATTATATACATAAACGAACGAATATACGAATTTTAATTCTAGCTATGACCGCTACGGCACTGTACAATGTTTCATACATACTCGTATCATTTACGGAGACGCTAACGAGTCTTGGCTCTGTAAACTCACTCTGGCGTGGCACTCAGGCGTTTACCATGCTTGAAGTGTCCGTTGTAGTACGGAGTTCATAGAAAGAATAGTGAACGGCTCGAGTTGAGGCGATGCTTATCACGTGCAGTGTTATACAGGGTGCCCCAGCGAAGTGACGTCTAGAGATAATTTACGTGCCTTTTATTGCGGGGCATCCGAATCACCCCCATGTTGTTCCGCGATTATTAGTAGTTTAGGAGATAGTTTTTAGGGTTCCGTACCCAAACGGTAAAACGGGAACCCTATTACTGAGGCTCCGCCGTCTGTCTATCCGTCTGTCACCAGGATGTATCTCATGAACCGTGATAGTAAGAGTTGAAATTTTCACAGATACTGTATTTCTGTTGCCGCTATAACAACAAATACTAAATAACAGAATAAAATAAATATTTAAGGGGGCTCCCATACAACATACGTGGTTTTGTTGCTCGTTTTTGCTCGATATTGATAACGGCAACAGGTAGACGTTTGAAATATTCACAGAATATTTAGTTATACATGCACTTTAAAAATAAATATTTAAATTAAAATAAATATTTAAGGGGGGCTCCCATACAACAAACGAGTTTTTTTGCCATTTTTATAGATAATGGTACGGAACCCTTCGTGCGCGAGTCCGACTCGCACTTGGTCGGTTTTTTTTTATAATTTTACCTGACCATAGCATATTGAAAAATGGTAGAACAACGTCATATCAAAAATCGTTTTTACTTAGGTCGTTACTGTTGGAGGCCACTTAGATTTGATACTGGCATATTAATCTGTTCCATTTGTTTTTGAAATAGACCTATGTCTATTATGATTGATTGTGTTGTGTCACTGTAAAAATATATTATGTCCTTGCATCCACTTGAAATTGTGTTTTAATCAATTTCCATTAGGTTATGGGCCCAGAACCCTAGAAATGAGCATATAGCATTTGAGTAACGTTCTTTAAATAAAAACTAGAAAGAGGTTATAAAAATTGCGAAAATATTTTGCACAATAATTATGTCGGAAGACAACTCCCCTGGCATAAGCGGATTGAGCGGAATAAGAAAATTACAAGGTACGTCGGACTATCCAAACTGGAAATTCTTAGTAAAAAATTACCTAGAAAATAAAAACTGGTGGACTGTAGTTGAAAAAGATGTCGTCATTGACACAGAAAAAGACGTTGATTGTAAGGCAAGAACCATGATATGTTTGTTACTCGAACCAGAGTGTTTTACACACGTATACGATGCAAAGACTGCGAATCAGGTGTGGGCAAATTTACAAAATGCCTACGAGGACAAGGGTTGGGGTAGAAGGATTTCTATTCAACGAGAACTTTGGAGTTGTAAATTGGAGAATTTTGAATCTATTCAAAAGTATATTGCGAAGGTTACCTTCCTCGCACAGCAGTTGGCAGATATAGATGCCAAAATGTCTGATGACTGGGTCATTTCGATTTTGCTGGGTGGATTGACTGCTGAGTACGGCCCCCTTATAATGGCTGTTGATAATAGTGGTCAAGCGATCACGTTAGAGCAAATAAAGACCAAGTTGCTTCAGGAAGGAACGAGACAGAGCAATGTACATACAAGTAATACAACCCAGGAACAAGCTTTGGCTATAAGACAAGTATGGAACAATGCCAGATCACCTATGAAACCCGGTGATCGTAAGCAGAAGTTTGCTTATAAATGCTATACTCGTAAGTGCCACAAGCCAGGACATAAAGCGTCTGAGTGCAAAACGCGGAATGGAACCGCAACTGTCTGCCTGAATGCAAAGGAGGCCATTGATAAAGACAAGTGGTATCTCGACAGAGGATGTTCAAATCATATGACCCACGATAAATCCAAGTTGTTAGCCTATAAACCTGAAAAAGGCAACATGAAGATCTCGGTAGCGAATGGTCAAAAGATATGTGTAAAAGGACGAGGAAACTTTGAACCCCAAGTTGACGGAAATGAAAAGGTTATTTTGAACAACGTTTTACATGTGTCCAATTTATCCATGAATCTTATTTCAGTGAGCAATTTAATGAAGAAGAAATATAGTGTGAATTTTGACAATGGAGAATGCATAATTAAAAATAAAAATGGAGTTATTGCAAGCTGTCAAGAAATTGACGGAATTTTCGAATTGAAGGAAAAGAAAAATAACGTCGTCAATTTGAAATTGTCAAAACAAAGTGAAAATATTTCGAACATTTGGCATAAAAGATTAGCTCATTTAAGCAGAAATTATGAGCGATTTATTTACGTAGTTTACTTACCAGTTTAATATCTGTGGATAGTAAAGCGGTCGTCATTTATAATGACAACCAGTCGGCACATAAAATTGCAGGCAACAAAATGATGCATATAAGGACGAAGCACATAGATATAAAACATCATTTTATTAGGGAATGTGTACTAAGTAATAAACTTAGATTAGATTAGATTTAGATACATGCAAACTGACAAAATGATAGCTGACATTTTAACTAAGTCTGTACATGGTCCGAAATTTTTGACGAATTACTCTATTAAGGGGCCGGATAAGTAGTTATACGACTTAAAGTTTTATGTTTTGCGTTTATAAGTTTTATGTTTTGATAGTGTTTTGTGTAATAGAATAATTTTGAATTTGTTACCTTGCAATCATTTGTTTTATTTTGCTTTGTGCGCGATACGCTATAGAAAGATAATAGTATAGGGTTAGCACAACTTTGTAATTTTATTTGTTCTTTTAAATGTTGAGTACAGGCAAGTACAGAAGTAAATTTTTTTGTTGAATGTTTTGTCTTGCCTGTATTATATGTAATAGATTAAGGGGGTGTGTTGGAGGCCACTTAGATTTGATACTGGCATATTAATCTGTTCCATATGTTTTTGAAATAGACCTATGTCTATTATGATTGATTGTGTTGTGTCACTGTAAAAATATATTATGTCCTTGCATCCACTTGAAATTGTGTTTTAATCAATTTCCATTAGTTACTGACGCACTTTTTTTTTTTTTAATAGTGTAAGAGTGGAACTTTAATATAAGTAATGAAGTAACTTTGCTTGAATTTAGTATGTAAGTTTTTTTTTTAATACGATAAAGTGTTAATTCTATAAAAATTCTACTTCAAGTCTGTTCATGGTAAATGCTGAAAAATTTGGCAACTATGCCATTAAACTACCAGAATCTACGTGAACAATAATGATTGGTACTACATGCCATCTTCAGTACATAAAATTTTAATTCATGGTGAAAGTATCATTGAGCATTTTGCTGTGCTTCCTATTGGTCAACTTTCAAGAGATGCGCAAGAATCCTGCAATAACGATTATAAAAAAAATCGGCTACATCATGCCAGGAAGTGCTCTCGTACGGCTACAAATGAGGATGTATTTCACACTCTTCTCTACACATCAGGTCCATACATTTCCAGTCTTAGAAAAACATTTAGCAGAAGTGTGAAGTCACTTGATAAAGATACCCTAGATCTTTTAAAAGTGAACGAACTCATTTTGGATCCCGAAGTTCACCAAATATAATTAAGCAAGTGTACATTATGCTTCGTATTAAAAAATGAAAAATAATATGTACATAATTTTTTTGAGTATTAATTTTACTTATAAATTTCGTAACTATATATGTTTTATGAGATAAAAATATTGTTGTCTCCCCCCTTTTACGTCGGGGGTTAAAAAAAATTTTTGTGGCAATGCCTTCTAGTCTAAAAACTGCTATGGACCATCAATAATAAAAAACATTGAAAGACCATACCCTTACCCGGATTTATTTTCTGTAACTCTCCTTCAAAGTAAAAACGAGTAACTTTTTAAGGAAAATACTTAATAGAAAAAAATATTGTATATCTTTGAATTATGATTGATGTTGTACTTTTCGAAAACAGTCCACTTAAGAGCACCCTTAAGTGGACTGTGTGTGTCTGTGTGCCCACGAGCAATTTTCTCGGATATTTTTTCGGCGGTTTTTGTGTGAATGTATTCTTTCTGACAAAAATCGTCGAGATAATCACGTGGGCGAGCACCCTTAAAGATTCACAATAAAGACACGTTTTACTTATAAAATCAGATAAATGACAGAAAAGCATTTTTGAAACTTAGGCTCTGCTGAATTTATAATTAAACACAATTTAAAGAAAAATTTTGTAATTTTTTTTTCTTAATTTTCCTATAATATCATAGTTACTCATTCTTACTTTGAAAGCAAGTTATAGAAAATAAATCCCGATAGAGGTCTGGTTTTTGTTATTGAAGATCCATAACAGTTTTTAGAAACAGAAGCCATTGCCACCATTTTATATTTTTTTATCATTAGTCGATTTTGTGGCTAAGTAATTTTGAACTCTCTAGGCACTTATTGCAGTCATGTTCCATAAGGCTCAGGTAAACCACAATTTTTAAGGTGGTACTTGACACTATGCGGCTGCCCCCTTTCAAAACCTAGTAAGGAACCCTTTTATTAGGAGCTCGTTTTATTGTATAATCTTGCTAACCTGGACCAGGTGAGCAAGATTATGTAATAAAACATTCCGCTTTAAAAGTGTGTCCCTTACTAGGTTTTGAAATGGGACAGCCGACGGGCGACGAATTATACCAAAAAAAAAAACATCCACAAACGGTCAATAGAAAAGAGAAAAAAATCACAAAATTACTAATAATCGCGGAACATACATTGGGGTGATTCGAATGGCCCGCAATGAAAGGCATTAAAATTTTACCTTTAGACGTCACTTCTCCGGCCAGCCTGTAATCCCGTGCGACTTAACTAGACACCTCGATAGAATGCGGCCCTGTACTGTACTGAACAGTATTGTTCAGTATTATTTACAGTATTGTATTTTTCGGGTGACCACTGAAAATCAGCGCTGTGCTGTGGGTCCCCCATAGCACAGCATCATGCTGAGTGCAAGCCTTCTTGTCAGTCATGACGTGCAGCTGCCGACTATTTTGTTTTACCAGTTTATGTTTTCATATATCTTGCACGTGATTGTGACAAATAAAATTATTTTTCTTTCTTTCTTTTTCTTTCTATTGTACGAGTGACGTCACAGCGCCAGGTATCTAGTTAACTCGCACGGGTTGTACACACGGCTACACATCAAGCTATACATTTTCAGTATAAGCTGATCTCGCATTGTATAGGATTTCCGTACAATGAGAGACCAGCGTATACTGAATTTTTATGCTGCCAAAGAGACGTCAAATATTTTTGATGACGAAGTACCACATTCTACTGAACTGAACGAGTAGACAGATATTTATAACGCAAACGCATTTAAAACACATGTCCATTAATTTATACATTCTGAGGTGAAATTTTTTTTGAAGCCGATGTGGTTTCCTATTTTTTGGCATCGATCGGATGCCTCGTCAGACAGACAGACAGTTTTGGTATTTCTTCGATGTCACATTATTGTGCTGCTACTCGATTAAGGCGTCCACAGATGATTATAATATACGGGATGGCCCGTGAAACGAGGTCCATAGCAACAATTTAGAAGCCTCTCTTCTTTCCGATTCACCCTGATGATTCAGCGATTATTTATAGTGCTGGAGCTAGACGGTTTTTAATGGTTTTTGGGAACTTCTCACTTGACTTAAGTTTTTATTTTTCTTTGTCGCTTTTTTGAAAATATTTTCGATAAAAAACACCATCTTCCAAAGTGACAAAAGTTTAGCTCAAATGGGCACCAGTTTTGGTCATTGGCTTTTCGATATAAGGCGGTTTTAACCTGCGTGCGTGATTCAATTCGCATGACTAAAACACTCTCTTAGTCGCTATTTATAACACTCACGGATAATTGCCGGAAACTACACGGCCAGTCTACTTGAGTTTAATCAATTAAATACATTAAAATCTCTATAACCAGCTTTTGCCCGCGGCTTCGCCCGCGTGGTGGTCGGAAATTATCCAACGAAAATGTACTACATGTGTTAATCCAGGATATTAACTATCTGTGTGCCAAATTTCACCCAAATCCGTTCAGCCGTTTTTCTGTCGTAGTAATGGCAGAGGAAAACTTCATTGACTCCCGCGCCACCGTCTACCATATTTCTGTGCCTGAGAAGCATAACACTGTAACTCCGTTTTTTAAGATTTTGAGTTTTACACACTATCTTATTGTATGTGTCCTCTACAAATCCATAAAACTTACGAATAAAATCACGAAGCCATTTATACTGTTACTAATAAAATCAACTTTACGTCAGTTTCAAAATTGTGTTATAATGTATTTCTGGGAACCAGTTTTAAGGGATTACACATAAAAATACTACGATAATATGATTTAAATTTTACTGTATGTACGGAGTTACATTGTATTGCCGCTACATTTTCGATGAATATCATGATGAATGTTATTTGCATTTTACTGTATGTACGGAGTTACATCGTTTTGCCGCTACACTTTCGATGAATATCATGATGAATGTTATTTGCATTTTACTGTATGTACGGAGTTACATCGTTTTGCCGCTACACTTTCGATGAATATCATGATGAATGTTATTTGCATTTTACTGTATGTACGGAGTTACATCGTTTTGCCGCTACACTTTCGATGAATATCATGATGAATGTTATTTGCATTTTACTGTATGTACGGAGTTACATCGTTTTGCCGCTACACTTTCGATGAATATCATGATGAATGTTATTTGCATTTTACTGTATGTACGGAGTTACATCGTTTTGCCGCTACACTTTCGATGAATATCATGATGAATGTTATTTGCATTTTACTGTATGTACGGAGTTACATCGTTTTGCCGCTACACTTTCGATGAATATCATGATGAATGTTATTTGCATTTTACTGTATGTACGGAGTTACATCGTTTTGCCGCTACACTTTCGATGAATATCATGATGAATGTTATTTGCATTTTACTGTATGTACGGAGTTACATCGTTTTGCCGCTACACTTTCGATGAATATCATGATGAATGTTATTTGCATTTTACTGTATGTACGGAGTTACATCGTTTTGCCGCTACACTTTCGATGAATATCATGATGAATGTTATTTGCATTTTACTGTATGTACGGAGTTACATCGTTTTGCCGCTACACTTTCGATGAATATCATGATGAATGTTATTTGCATTTTACTATATGTACGGAGTTACATCGTTTTGCCGCTACACTTTCGATGACGTGGCCGCACGGCGTAGCGATATGTGATACCGTTTTGTTTATTTCTCTAAAAAGTACCAATATTCTTACATATCTAAAGTTTAGTAGTATAGTTATAAGCTAATAAAACATTTTCTTCAACATGTTGGCACATTTTATTTCACAAGCTCCTTGAAAGTCAAGATTGTCAGTTATTTTTGAGAAAAAACCTCCTGTAAAGTTTAAATATTGGTGCTTACAGTTATATGCTTCTCAGGCACATAATTATTTTGTTACGCATAATTTTGAATCTGTGATATCTTTTAAATTATTCATTTAAATGATATGATGTAAAACTCTTAGTGAAACACTCATGAATCACTCCGTCCATTGGTGAAAACCGTTTGAAAATCGGTTCAGTCGTTTTTAAGTTTATCGCGTTCAGCCAGACAGACGCGGCGGGGGACTTTGTTTTGTATTATGTAAGGAAGATTTTACCATTTCTATCTGGCGAACTAGCAGCACCTACAAGTAAACAGAAAATTAAATTAGATTATTATAAGGGAAATATTTAGTTGATTCTCTAAAAAGTTATTGATCTAACGATGATCGCCTTTTTTATAAATGAGCGTCGTTTTAACTGAAGCTTTTTGCAGTAACCAAGCTAGGGCATCCCTACCAAATGAGTAAGGTTAGGCTACACTGACTCACTGCTGGGAAAAGGTATCTAGGAAAAAAGTCACGCAATGGATATCCTTGTTAATTATGTAATAGCTAAGAATAAATAAAGTGAACTTACTCCGTAGAGACACGACGTCCAATAAGCCAGTAGCCGTCATATTATTTATGGTAACGTTTCTTGGATCTTGCGCGGCATCCCGCCGGTTGTCGGCAGCAGCGGCGGCGACCACATTCGGCGGCACGTAAGCGCCCTGCGCGAACTTGCGCTGCGCTTGAACGCGGCGAGAACGTGCCCTGAAACCTTATGTATTTTAAATATCCACATCAACAATTAACATTGCTTCAGCACACTCTACACATTGTGTCAACTATTTACAATCGGTTAACGCGAGAGTTATCGCTCCTGTCCTAATTTGGCTTACTGCATTTTGGGACATAACTTGCACGATCATATACGAATTAAGAAATCTATTCGACACCTTAGATGGGGACTAGATGGGATCTAATTTTTGGTTTATGCGATATTTCAGTAATCATAACTACCAATTTACATTATAAATACATAACTAAGATTCAGCACAGCAGACAAATGTGTCTTCCCTCCAACAGCAGCATCCAGAAATTAACCATCAAAATAGATTTAAACTTCAGCATAACAAAAACCTAAAACCAGTAGACCTATCCTAATAGTGGCAGACTCCCATAGACAAAAATCAAGTCAAATAATTTATTTTAAATAGGCACATAAAAGGCAATATGAACGTCAAAATTTAGAAAAAAAAAACATCTGTCTGTCAGCCTATCTGTCCCCAGCTTAGCTCATGGCATGGGTATACATATTAATCACGCCGACAAAATGGTAAAATAAAATCTTTAAAAAAAAAATGTGTAGCTCACTTACACGTAAAGTGTGGATGATATTTTTGTTCTCGTCTATCCCATGCTGTGGGGTATCGTTAGATACACCGTTCAAAAATATCGAGGATTCGTGCAGAACATTTTTCGATTCCGGAATCCGTCTGCGTAATATTCAGCTTTAAAGTGCAAATTTTTGTTCTAACAAAAACCATTTTGCCGGTTTTTGGATATGTGAAAAAAATCATTGCAGTAGTATGTATATATTATAACGAAATTAAAAGAAAAACTATCACAGCTAAGAAGGCTTTACAACGAGTAATAGTCGACCAACTTACATTTACAGTTGGAGAATTAACCGTGAGGTATATTGATGTAGGGAGGTCATGTTTTGTAACTACAATGTTAAGTTTGTTTTTGAGATAAATTCATCGCAACTACGGAACCCTTCATTGTGCGTGGTGCGAGACGCACTTGGCCGTTTTTTTTATAATCTAAGAGGTCCTCCGACTGCAATGACAATTTTATTTATCTGTTAAGTCAGCGAGTAAATGAGTGGACTTTCGCACTGTATAACAGATTAACTAATACAACTTGTTTTTTACTTAATTTTTAGGGTTCCGTACCCAAAGGGTAAAACGGGTACCCTATTTCTAAGGCTCCGCCGTCTGTCTGGCTGTCTATCAGTCTGTCCGTCTGTCACCAGGCTGTATCTCAGGAACCGTGATAGTTAGACAGTTGAAATTTTCACAGATGATGTATTTCTGTTGCCACTATAACAACAAATAGTAAAAAACAGAATAAAATAAATATTTAACGGGGCTCCCATACAACAAACGTGATTTTTTTGCTCGTTTTTGCTCGATATTGATAACGGCAACAGGTAGACGCTTGAAATATTCAGAAAAGATTAGGTTGGGGAAAAAGTCTTTTGGCATTATAGTATGTATGAACTTGTAATAAAATCTCTGTGGCTATATAATACTATTTGTATCTGGCTGGTTTTGGTATCATTGAAAGTTTAAATTTTAAAGAACATAATTCCAAATTCAAATTAGGAAAATGTGTGATTTTCATTTGTTTTTCGTACTGTCAAGATGAGTGAATCTAATGAAGAAATTCGATACATTTTAAAATTTTACTACAAAAAAGGTAAAAATGCAACGCAAGCCGCGAAAAAAAATTGCGATGTTTATGGACCTAGTGCAGTGTCTGTGAGATTAGCACAAATTTGGTTTAAGCGTTTTCAATCCGGAAATTTTGATGTCAAAGATGCACGTCGCTGTTCGCCCTATTACGGATAAAATGCATGCCATTTTTGAAAAAGTGAAGCAAGATCGGCATATCAGTAGTTACGACGTAGCTGAAGAACTGGGAATTGACCACAAAACAGTTTTGGCACATTTGAAAAAAACTGGGTACACAAAAAAGCTCGATATTTGGGTAGGTACCTCACGAGCGTACTGAAAGAAACCTAATGAACCGTGTACTCATTTGTGATTCTTTATTACGACGTAATGAAACCGAACCATTTTTGAAGAAGCTGATAACTGGTGATGAAAAGTGGATCACGTACGACAAAAACGTGCGAAAAAGGTCGTGATCAAATGCAATTAGAAACTGACACACTAAAAAGTGAAAAATAAAAAGCTTTTTACAAAAAAAAAAAAAACAACTGACTTCCAAAAGCAACACTACAAAGTG
The DNA here is from genome assembly GCA_963921375.1 of Tiliacea citrago. Lineage (NCBI taxonomy): Eukaryota > Metazoa > Arthropoda > Insecta > Lepidoptera > Noctuidae > Tiliacea > Tiliacea citrago. The sequence continues at coordinate 29,415,729 of OY992780.1, forward strand.
AAAAATAACTTTAATTTCGGAAGTCGGTGGCAGAAAACTAAAATACAGATCCAAAGCCACAGACTTCCGAAATTAAAGTAATTTTTACTTCGTAGTGTTGTTTTTGGAAGTCGGTTGTTTTTTTTTTTGTAAAAAGTTTTTTATCTATTAATATAATATAATTATGACAGTTATCACGTGGGTAATTTTTAGCTTTTGATGTTTTGGTTTATATGTATGTGATTAAAAGGCTTTGCCGTTTAGGTTTATACTAAAAAGTTGATTACTACTCTGTATATATGTGTGTCTGGTATTCTGTTGTGGGGAAATGCCGCCGACATTCAGACAATTTTTGTTTTACAAAAAAGAGCAATTCGTTCAATTTATAAATTAAGTCCCAGACACTCCCTCGGAGACAAATTTAAAGAGATTAATATGCTGACTGTAGCTTCTCAGTATATTTATGAAAATCTATTGTATGCACATAAAAATATTAATCTGTTTAAAAAATACAGTGATATCCATAATGTAAATACTAGGAACAAGCACAAATTTGTTGTTCCTAAAACCAGACTTAAAAAAAATAGGTGGCTCGTTTAGATGCCAGTGTATACGTGTTTATAATAAACTTCCTAGCCATATTCAAGAATTAAGCCTTAATAAATTCAAATGTTTTATAAAGCGGAAACTGTGCCAGAAAGCATTTTATACTGTTAAAGACTTTATTGAGGACAAAAAGGCTTGGGATTGAGCTGCTCCAATTTACAGTGAATCTTGATTTGATTTTTTTTGCCAACTATTTATATATTTTTTTTTATTGAAAATTTTAAATACCTAAACTATGACATGAATATTTACTTTGTAAAGTATTATATTATTTTAATTATTATGAATGTGAGGACTATTTGAATTGTTTTTTTATTTTTATTCTCAATCAAAAAAATTTTAATGCTGGTCTGGCAGTTTGAGTACTTTATGCGGCCTAACCTATTGTCCTTTCTTTGGTATTGTTCGTCGAATCGCTGAGCTCCTTAAGTTTTGAGTTGAGCTGCACGATAATTGACAAATGCGTGCACTGACTGGACAGGTCCACTCAAATCTGTGTGGTTCTTTCGTCAAAAGACCATGTCAGACACCAATCTACATGGTTCTCAAATGATCTGACCAAGATTATGTCTGGACTTTAAAAAGAGACTGTGACCTCTGAGTTTGTTTCGGCCTTTCTTCTCAGAGTAGTCGGATACGAAACGCCGACCTCATCTAGTTTTTTTTAATATGATTGACGTGTAAAAATGTTTGTACAAACCTACTTACAGAAATAAATCATTTTCATTTATTTATCATTTACTTGGCTTATATTATTTAAATATTCCAAGTTTAATCGCGTAGCTGTCGCAGGAAAGGGACATTTTGAGAGAGGGTAATTTCGGGAAAGGGACCTTTTGAGAAAGGGTCATTTCGGGAAAGGGACTATTTGAAACCAAGGGACATTTTGGGAAAGAGACATTCTGAGCCTGAACGTGCTAAGTGGTGGTTTTATACTCTCACGGCGAGGCCAGCAGGGCTAACATGACACACGCGACAATTACTCACTCTCGCGCGAGTAATTCTTGTCTATTTCTGTTACCTATCTCGTTTTCTGACAGCGCTCCCATACAAAATACTCGACTCGTTCTGTCAAACTTAATGTTTTCTCGACAAACCCTAACATGGCACGTATTTTATCTCGAATTTTGAAATTTGAACACGAGATATCTCAGATTTTTCTGTGATTTACTCGTCCTCGATTTCGACGACGAGAAGAGTAGACAAAATTATGATACAAAAAAAAGGCATTAACCGGCGACAGACGTGAAAAATTAAAACTTTGGAATAACATAATAAATACGTATACAATTGCACACAAGCCGCTGTGGGACGCCAGTGTGCTGCAACACGTCACATTAGCATTTCAGTAACGTGGCTAACATGTTGGCGAATCGGTAACGCCGACGCGGTTAGTCAGTCAGTCTCGGTTAGCATTTCGGTGACGCAGTTAGCATGTTAGTGACGCGGCTAGTCAGTCAGGCTCGGTTAGCATTATTTTACGTGTCGGGGACGCTGATAGTACATCGGTGACGCTACTGACATGTCGGTGACGCTACCGTCGTGTTGGTGACGTAGTTACCAAGTCAGACTTGGTTAGCATGTCGGTGACGCAGTTAGCAAGTCAGACTTGGTTAGCATGTCGGTGACGCAGGTAGTATGACGGGAACGCAGTTAGCATATCGGCACGTTTTTAAAATGTCGGGATGCTATTAGCATGTCGGTGACGCAGGTAGTATGACGGGGACGCTGATAGCATGTCGGAACTCTGTGAGCAAGTAGGTGACGCAGTTAGTATGTCGGGATGGTTTTAGCATGTCGATGACGTGGTGGCAAGTCGTGAATTTGTTTACATGTCGGGACACTGATAGCATGTCGGTGAGGCTGTTGATATGTCAGTGACGCGTTTAGCATGTTGATGACTCTCCCCCTACCAAAAATGTCTCACTCTTTTTCATTTGCGTGATTTTGTTCTGTATTTTAATTTCGGCATGCCAAAGAAAAACATTTAATTTTAATCAAAAAGTCTGTTACACAAAAAAACTAAACATAAATTAAAAGAGGTGGATGAAAATCATTATAGTACAAACTAATTCCATGCGTAAAATCGAATGAATGAGCTGATGTGGCTATCGTAAAAATCATTTGTTTTTAATCATTTGCTACATCGGTCTCTCGTTGCGAGATAAAGAACTGTCAAAGTGCCTTTTTCGAGATATCTCGAGCTTAGCGGTCATGTTAGTGCTTAGAATGACGTTAGAATCGCCGACAAATTTCGACAAATCGAGAACGAGAGCGTTCTCGTGCATGTCATGTTAGCCCTGCTGGCGTGGATGGTGTTGGGACAAATTGTTTGTTTTGCATGTACACGGTACCTATATATACAGGGTGGAATTTTGTAATGCCACCTGGAGGGAAAGTACTCTTAATACTGCAGATAGAAAATTTTACTTTCTTTTTTTTTTTAAGGAAACATTCCTTTATTTTTGAATAGAAAGCAAACTGCATTCAAAGATTTTCGAAAATTATCTTCTCTCACACCCGGGAATCGAACCGGCTAAAATCTGAAAAAATTATACCCTGTACTTTTATTGCATCGATCGTTAGGGTCAATTATAAGGATGAAATCTCTCTAACAAACATGATAAATTAAATGAAAGGAAAACCAGGAAATCTGAAGTTACAAATTCAATGAGTCAAGTTGAAGCTCTTTAACTAACATCCATCTTTTGTAATGCAGACTCCTTTGCGACATACTCGTAGCTGCGTGTATGAGGTAATTTAAATATGGAATGTTAGGTTAAAATTTGAATATTAGATTGTCATAGTTGTTATTCACATTTGATTGTTTTTACAACTCATTTCACATTTTGTCTCACGGTGAAAATGGCTTATCAAGAACAGTTTGATTTAATGGAAGCTTATTTTTTAAATAACAAAAACGTGAATCTAGCTCTGCGGTGGTATGGAGAGAGATATCAAGGCCGACAGGCACCAACTCGGTTCGTATTGAAAAGAATGGTAGAAAATTTAAAGAATACGGGTGGTTTCAAGAAGAGACGGCAAACTATTCAACAAAACTATTTCGATTTTGAACTAGATGTTTTAACATACTTTGAATCATTTCCAAAGGCTTCAAGTAGAGATGCTGCCGATGAATTAGGAACAACCCACACTCGCGTACTTAAAGTGCTGAAAAAGTATAAGAATAAATGCTATCGTGAAGGTCGGTTGGTGCAAAAATTGCATATTGGGGATCGTGACAGACGATTACAATTTTGTGTAAACATGCTTGGAGAAATTGACCGAAACCCTAATTTTTTGAGTAACATTGTATGGTCTGACGAAACCAACTTCAGCAATAATGGCATGTACAATCGCCGCAATAACCATTATTGGTCTCGAGTGAATCCTGTTCGTGTTCATGAAACTAACAATCAAGTAAGATTTACTTTCAACGTTTGGTGCGGAATTATGAGAAATAATGTAGTGTTAGTCCACGTGTACGAAGGTCATATTTTAAACACTGTCAAGTATATTGAAATACTGGATCTCTTAAGAAACGAGTTAAATGGTTTCCCCGAGGAAGAGCGAAACCAAATAATTCTACAGCAAGATGGTGCTCCAGCACATAACAGCAGAATCACTACTGCCTACATTAATAACCATTTTAATACCTGGATTGGTAGAAACGGCACAATCAGATGGCCTGCGAGATTGCCAGATCTCACCCCATTAGATTTTTTTTTTTTGTGGGGATATGTAAAAAATCAAATTTACATGAAATCTTATGCGAATGACAACGAGTTGAGAGTTGAAGTTCAGAATACGATTTATAATATTCACCACCACACTTTATTAAACGTTACTAGAAATGAATTCGTTAAAAGAATAAAATTGTGTACCCAAGAGAATGGAGCCCATTTCGAGCAACTAATTAGTTAGTTTACCATTTTTTGTAAATAATTAAATTAATTTAAGAATTCCTGGTTTTCCTTTCATTTAATTTATCATGTTTGTTAGAGAGATTTCATCCTTAAAATTGACCCTAACGATCGATGCAATAAAAGTACAGGGTATCATTTTTTCAGATTTTAGCCGGTTCGATTGCCGGGTGTGGGAGAAGAGAATTTTCGAAAATCTTTGAATGCAGTTTGCTTTCTATTCAAAAATAAAGGAATATTTCGTTTGAGTAAAATTTTTTATCTGCAGTATTAAGAGTACTTTCCCTCCAGGTGGCATTACAAAATTCCAACCTGTATATAAAATGAATGCTAATAAATTTTACAGTTTTGGCATGTGCTCATCAAGGCCTTCAAATTGATACCCAGATTGTAATAATTGAAGTTTAATTTTTCACGTTTGTAAATGGAGCCATACTGTCGCCATATTGATTTTTTCAAAAATATTTATAGCTTATATCACTCGGGATCCCTGCTGTACGCCCCTGTCCACGCGCTGCGGATCAGAAGACATGGTGTCTCCGTTACTGTCGAATGACACCTGAACAAACTGTGATCGATTATCGAGGTAACTCTCAAACCATTTAACCGCTTCGTCATCACACCCATAGTAAGACAGCTTGGAGAGAAGAAGCGAAGTATTAATAGAGTCGAAAGCGCGCGAAAAACATAGTTGGACCAGTAGGGTTCCCATGCCCTGGTCTCTGGCTTCAAGAATGTTACTGACTACATCCAGGAGTGTTGTCGCTGTGCTGTGGCCCTTGCGAAATCCGGATTGAGTCAGTGGCAAAATACAGGCAGTAGGCTTATTGGACGGAGGTCTTTCACGCTAGTGGGGTTAGGTACTTTTGGGGTTGGTCTAACTATTGTCATTTTCCACAGATCAGGGAAAGAAGAGGTGACTATGGATCTGTTGATGATAACTGCAAGTGTTTGAGGAAGTGTCAACATCAGCAGAGAAATATGGGCAGAGTCTTGATTTCTAATAATGTTATTTTTAACCGACTTCCAAAAAGGAGGAGGTTATATGTTCGGCTGTATGTTTGCTTTTTTGTTTTTTTTTTTATGTATGTTCACCGATTAATCCGTCAATTGTCAATTTGAAAATTCTTTTGTTGTATGGAAGGGTATGCTTCCAAGGTGGTCCCATTGCCACCAAATCAGGATCTGATGAGGGGATCCCATGGAAATCGAGGGAAATCCTCAAATTTTATAGGCATACCTATAGCAATTTTAGTATTTTTTATAGTAACTCGTGCATTTGCACTCGAAAAGCACCGTTTGGTGAAGTGGAACTGATGATGAAGACCACAGATGGCCCGGAACTACATAATAATAAGTAATTCACCGTTACGATTCGATTGGGCACTTTAATATGGTTGCTAAGCAATTTATGCTCGTCAAAATGTATATGGTGAAGTCACCTCAACAATTAACGCCCCTGCATCGGGAAAAGCAATATTTTGTAAAAGGTGATGAGCATTTGACATTAGGCTATTCTAAATTAGATAAATTAGAAACTGACACACTAAAAAGTGAAAAATAAAAAGCTTTTTACAAAAAAAAAAAAAACAACTGACTTCCAAAAGCAACACTACAAAGTGAAAAATAACTTTAATTTCGGAAGTCGGTGGCAGAAAACTAAAATACAGATCCAAAGCCACAGACTTCCGAAATTAAAGTAATTTTTACTTCGTAGTGTTGTTTTTGGAAGTCGGTTGTTTTTTTTTTTGTAAAAAGTTTTTTATCTATTAATATAATATAATTATGACAGTTATCACGTGGGTAATTTTTAGCTTTTGATGTTTTGGTTTATATGTATGTGATTAAAAGGCTTTGCCGTTTAGGTTTATACTAAAAAGTTGATTACTACTCTGTATATATGTGTGTCTGGTATTCTGTTGTGGGGAAATGCCGCCGACATTCAGACAATTTTTGTTTTACAAAAAAGAGCAATTCGTTCAATTTATAAATTAAGTCCCAGACACTCCCTCGGAGACAAATTTAAAGAGATTAATATGCTGACTGTAGCTTCTCAGTATATTTATGAAAATCTATTGTATGCACATAAAAATATTAATCTGTTTAAAAAATACAGTGATATCCATAATGTAAATACTAGGAACAAGCACAAATTTGTTGTTCCTAAAACCAGACTTAAAAAAAATAGGTGGCTCGTTTAGATGCCAGTGTATACGTGTTTATAATAAACTTCCTAGCCATATTCAAGAATTAAGCCTTAATAAATTCAAATGTTTTATAAAGCGGAAACTGTGCCAGAAAGCATTTTATACTGTTAAAGACTTTATTGAGGACAAAAAGGCTTGGGATTGAGCTGCTCCAATTTACAGTGAATCTTGATTTGATTTTTTTTGCCAACTATTTATATATTTTTTTTTATTGAAAATTTTAAATACCTAAACTATGACATGAATATTTACTTTGTAAAGTATTATATTATTTTAATTATTATGAATGTGAGGACTATTTGAATTGTTTTTTTATTTTTATTCTCAATCAAAAAAATTTTAATGCTGGTCTGGCAGTTTGAGTACTTTATGCGGCCTAACCTATTGTCCTTTCTTTGGTATTGTTCGTCGAATCGCTGAGCTCCTTAAGTTTTGAGTTGAGCTGCACGATAATTGACAAATGCGTGCACTGACTGGACAGGTCCACTCAAATCTGTGTGGTTCTTTCGTCAAAAGACCATGTCAGACACCAATCTACATGGTTCTCAAATGATCTGACCAAGATTATGTCTGGACTTTAAAAAGAGACTGTGACCTCTGAGTTTGTTTCGGCCTTTCTTCTCAGAGTAGTCGGATACGAAACGCCGACCTCATCTAGTTTTTTTTAATATGATTGACGTGTAAAAATGTTTGTACAAACCTACTTACAGAAATAAATCATTTTCATTTATTTATCATTTACTTGGCTTATATTATTTAAATATTCCAAGTTTAATCGCGTAGCTGTCGCAGGAAAGGGACATTTTGAGAGAGGGTAATTTCGGGAAAGGGACCTTTTGAGAAAGGGTCATTTCGGGAAAGGGACTATTTGAAACCAAGGGACATTTTGGGAAAGAGACATTCTGAGCCTGAACGTGCTAAGTGGTGGTTTTATACTCTCACGGCGAGGCCAGCAGGGCTAACATGACACACGCGACAATTACTCACTCTCGCGCGAGTAATTCTTGTCTATTTCTGTTACCTATCTCGTTTTCTGACAGCGCTCCCATACAAAATACTCGACTCGTTCTGTCAAACTTAATGTTTTCTCGACAAACCCTAACATGGCACGTATTTTATCTCGAATTTTGAAATTTGAACACGAGATATCTCAGATTTTTCTGTGATTTACTCGTCCTCGATTTCGACGACGAGAAGAGTAGACAAAATTATGATACAAAAAAAAGGCATTAACCGGCGACAGACGTGAAAAATTAAAACTTTGGAATAACATAATAAATACGTATACAATTGCACACAAGCCGCTGTGGGACGCCAGTGTGCTGCAACACGTCACATTAGCATTTCAGTAACGTGGCTAACATGTTGGCGAATCGGTAACGCCGACGCGGTTAGTCAGTCAGTCTCGGTTAGCATTTCGGTGACGCAGTTAGCATGTTAGTGACGCGGCTAGTCAGTCAGGCTCGGTTAGCATTATTTTACGTGTCGGGGACGCTGATAGTACATCGGTGACGCTACTGACATGTCGGTGACGCTACCGTCGTGTTGGTGACGTAGTTACCAAGTCAGACTTGGTTAGCATGTCGGTGACGCAGTTAGCAAGTCAGACTTGGTTAGCATGTCGGTGACGCAGGTAGTATGACGGGAACGCAGTTAGCATATCGGCACGTTTTTAAAATGTCGGGATGCTATTAGCATGTCGGTGACGCAGGTAGTATGACGGGGACGCTGATAGCATGTCGGAACTCTGTGAGCAAGTAGGTGACGCAGTTAGTATGTCGGGATGGTTTTAGCATGTCGATGACGTGGTGGCAAGTCGTGAATTTGTTTACATGTCGGGACACTGATAGCATGTCGGTGAGGCTGTTGATATGTCAGTGACGCGTTTAGCATGTTGATGACTCTCCCCCTACCAAAAATGTCTCACTCTTTTTCATTTGCGTGATTTTGTTCTGTATTTTAATTTCGGCATGCCAAAGAAAAACATTTAATTTTAATCAAAAAGTCTGTTACACAAAAAAACTAAACATAAATTAAAAGAGGTGGATGAAAATCATTATAGTACAAACTAATTCCATGCGTAAAATCGAATGAATGAGCTGATGTGGCTATCGTAAAAATCATTTGTTTTTAATCATTTGCTACATCGGTCTCTCGTTGCGAGATAAAGAACTGTCAAAGTGCCTTTTTCGAGATATCTCGAGCTTAGCGGTCATGTTAGTGCTTAGAATGACGTTAGAATCGCCGACAAATTTCGACAAATCGAGAACGAGAGCGTTCTCGTGCATGTCATGTTAGCCCTGCTGGCGTGGATGGTGTTGGGACAAATTGTTTGTTTTGCATGTACACGGTACCTATATATACAGGGTGGAATTTTGTAATGCCACCTGGAGGGAAAGTACTCTTAACACTGCAGATAGAAAATTTTACTTTCTTTTTTTTTTTAAGGAAACATTCCTTTATTTTTGAATAGAAAGCAAACTGCATTCAAAGATTTTCGAAAATTATCTTCTCTCACACCCGGGAATCGAACCGGCTAAAATCTGAAAAAATTATACCCTGTACTTTTATTGCATCGATCGTTAGGGTCAATTATAAGGATGAAATCTCTCTAACAAACATGATAAATTAAATGAAAGGAAAACCAGGAAATCTGAAGTTACAAATTCAATGAGTCAAGTTGAAGCTCTTTAACTAACATCCATCTTTTGTAATGCAGACTCCTTTGCGACATACTCGTAGCTGCGTGTATGAGGTAATTTAAATATGGAATGTTAGGTTAAAATTTGAATATTAGATTGTCATAGTTGTTATTCACATTTGATTGTTTTTACAACTCATTTCACATTTTGTCTCACGGTGAAAATGGCTTATCAAGAACAGTTTGATTTAATGGAAGCTTATTTTTTAAATAACAAAAACGTGAATCTAGCTCTGCGGTGGTATGGAGAGAGATATCAAGGCCGACAGGCACCAACTCGGTTCGTATTGAAAAGAATGGTAGAAAATTTAAAGAATACGGGTGGTTTCAAGAAGAGACGGCAAACTATTCAACAAAACTATTTCGATTTTGAACTAGATGTTTTAACATACTTTGAATCATTTCCAAAGGCTTCAAGTAGAGATGCTGCCGATGAATTAGGAACAACCCACACTCGCGTACTTAAAGTGCTGAAAAAGTATAAGAATAAATGCTATCGTGAAGGTCGGTTGGTGCAAAAATTGCATATTGGGGATCGTGACAGACGATTACAATTTTGTGTAAACATGCTTGGAGAAATTGACCGAAACCCTAATTTTTTGAGTAACATTGTATGGTCTGACGAAACCAACTTCAGCAATAATGGCATGTACAATCGCCGCAATAACCATTATTGGTCTCGAGTGAATCCTGTTCGTGTTCATGAAACTAACAATCAAGTAAGATTTACTTTCAACGTTTGGTGCGGAATTATGAGAAATAATGTAGTGTTAGTCCACGTGTACGAAGGTCATATTTTAAACACTGTCAAGTATATTGAAATACTGGATCTCTTAAGAAACGAGTTAAATGGTTTCCCCGAGGAAGAGCGAAACCAAATAATTCTACAGCAAGATGGTGCTCCAGCACATAACAGCAGAATCACTACTGCCTACATTAATAACCATTTTAATACCTGGATTGGTAGAAACGGCACAATCAGATGGCCTGCGAGATTGCCAGATCTCACCCCATTAGATTTTTTTTTTTTGTGGGGATATGTAAAAAATCAAATTTACATGAAATCTTATGCGAATGACAACGAGTTGAGAGTTGAAGTTCAGAATACGATTTATAATATTCACCACCACACTTTATTAAACGTTACTAGAAATGAATTCGTTAAAAGAATAAAATTGTGTACCCAAGAGAATGGAGCCCATTTCGAGCAACTAATTAGTTAGTTTACCATTTTTTGTAAATAATTAAATTAATTTAAGAATTCCTGGTTTTCCTTTCATTTAATTTATCATGTTTGTTAGAGAGATTTCATCCTTAAAATTGACCCTAACGATCGATGCAATAAAAGTACAGGGTATAATTTTTTCAGATTTTAGCCGGTTCGATTGCCGGGTGTGGGAGAAGAGAATTTTCGAAAATCTTTGAATGCAGTTTGCTTTCTATTCAAAAATAAAGGAATATTTCGTTTGAGTAAAATTTTTTATCTGCAGTATTAAGAGTACTTTCCCTCCAGGTGGCATTACAAAATTCCAACCTGTATATAAAATGAATGCTAATAAATTTTACAGTTTTGGCATGAAGTTTAATTTTTCACGTTTGTAAATGGAGCCATACTGTCGCCATATTGATTTTTTCAAAAATATTTATAGCTTATATCACTCGGGATCCCTGCTGTACGCCCCTGTCCACGCGCTGCGGATCAGAAGACATGGTGTCTCCGTTACTGTCGAATGACACCTGAACAAACTGTGATCGATTATCGAGGTAACTCTCAAACCATTTAACCGCTTCGTCATCACACCCATAGTAAGACAGCTTGGAGAGAAGAAGCGAAGTATTAATAGAGTCGAAAGCGCGCGAAAAACATAGTTGGACCAGTAGGGTTCCCATGCCCTGGTCTCTGGCTTCAAGAATGTTACTGACTACATCCAGGAGTGTTGTCGCTGTGCTGTGGCCCTTGCGAAATCCGGATTGAGTCAGTGGCAAAATACAGGCAGTAGGCTTATTGGACGGAGGTCTTTCACGCTAGTGGGGTTAGGTACTTTTGGGGTTGGTCTAACTATTGTCATTTTCCACAGATCAGGGAAAGAAGAGGTGACTATGGATCTGTTGATGATAACTGCAAGTGTTTGAGGAAGTGTCAACATCAGCAGAGAAATATGGTCAGAGCCCTGCGCATTGGACTTAAGACCGCGCAAGATCCTCAGCACCACATCCTGCTGGACCGGCTCGAGCCGGAAATTATTGTTACTGTGTCTATGATGCTCAAAATAACTTAAATAAGGAGTTGAGACCTTACCACTGCCAGGTACATCCAAAAAGTGTTGATTGATAGATTCAGGGTTGTTACAGAAATGTCGCAGACTATGCTCTGGTTTTCTTGAGGTGGCTATAGTTGATTTAATATGACTCCATAACTTCTTAGGTTGTTGTTGATCTGACTTGACTTTAATTTGGAACTGAATAAACTTTTATTAACTTTATTTTCTTTTAAACAAAACTTGATTGTCGTTTAACTCCTTTAATATTACATTTATTGTAAAAATATTGTTTACGTAAATTTAATTTGATGAATTATAAACAATTTTGTACCTTAACGGTAGATATCTATCGATACCATAATTAATTATTTACACTCTTATCAGCTGCACCTAATATTTCAATCAAACCCTTTAAAGTAACGCTTTTGAAAAAAACAAAAAAATAGGGTACAAAATGAATGAGAACTGCTCATCTAGGAAGCCATACCGCAACTAATATTCCAATAAAACCCTTTAAAGTAACGCTTTTAAAAAACCGGCCAAGTGCGAGTCGGACTCGCGCACGAATGGTTCCGTACCATTATCTATAAAAACGGCAAAAAAATCACGTTTATTTGAATGGGAGTCCCCCTTTTATATTTATTTTAATTTAATTATTTATTTTTAAAGTAAATATATAACTAAATATTCCGTGAATATTTCAAGCGTCTACCTGTTGCCGGTATCAATATAGAGCAAAAAATCACGTTTGTTGTATGGGAGCCCCCTTAAATATTTATTTTATTCCGTTTTTTAGTATTTGTTGTTATACCGGCAACAGAAATACATCATCTGTGAAAATTTCAACTGTCTAACTATCACGGTTCATGAGATACAGCCTGGTGACAGACAGACGGACGGATAGACAGACAATCGGCGGAGCCTTAGTAATAGGGTTCCCGTTTTACCCTTTGGGTACGGAACCCTAAAAAACAAAAAAAATGGGTACAAAATTAATAAGAACTCCTCATCTAGGAAGCCATACCGCACCTAATAATTCAATAAAACCCTTTAAAGTAACGCTTTTAAAAAAACAAAAAAATAGGGTACAAAATTAATGAGGAACTGCTCATCTAGGAAGCCATACCCTTTCAAACAAAAAAAGAATTTTCAAAATCAGTCCACAATTGACGGAGAAATCGGTAAACAATAAAAAAAAAAGAAAACAAACATACAGCCGAACATAAATCCTCATTTTTAGAAGAGTGTTGTGCCCATGGGTGCCTAAAGTTTTCACTTAAAAATAAAAACAAGGACTAACCTAGCCATCTTCTGTTTATATACACATCAGGATCAGCAATATCGATTAGATGGCATGTGATAACCGAAACAAAGTACTCGTGTCTCTACCCGGAAGATTACCCCCGGACTGGCGTTGCGAGCCTGGGGTGCAATTGCATGAAGGACTAAGCTGCGCGCGCACCTCGAAATGGCACGGGGGGAGACAGTTGCGACCTTTTCGAATGCCCTAGGCTTGCTATTTATAGCACTACTCCGTGGGCCTAGCTGGTAGGGGGCGCCGTTGCTAGGCTACCGGCTCATCTTACCACCCTATCTTCCTAGCCATAAGTACACACTTCTTATAAGGGGTACTGTGTTAAATGTTATAATAAAATACCAATAGATATTCTTTAACTAAATGAGAAGAAATTTAAAACATGCATTAAACGCACACTATGTAGACAAGCATATTATAAGTTGGATGATTATATCGTAGATTATTATTATTATATTATGCTTGGCTTAGTTGGAGAATTGACCGTAACTTTTATCGATGTATGGCAGAGCATGTTTTTCAACTACAATGTTAAGTTTGTTTTTGGGATAAATTCGGAACCCTTCATTGTGCGTGGTCCGACATGCACTTGGCCGATTTTTATTTTTTGTTTCGACATTACATTCTTATCATTTATTTTTATGTACCTACTTAATCAAGTTTTAGTTTTTGAATACTTCATTAGGTAACAACGAAATTTTATTAATCATTGAAATACATTGCAAGCTATAGTTTTGTATAATTTAAAAGCATTTTTTCAATTTTGTAAATGTGTGTACCATGGAGCCGTTTATTATGTTATGATGTATGTTGACTTAAAAAATAAAAACTTTTTACAAAAAAAAAACAACTGACTTACATAAAAAACTACAAAGTGTTTTTCACTTTGTAGTGTTTTTTTTGGAAGTCTGTTGTTTTTTTTTTGTAAAAAGTTTTTATTTTTCACTTTTTAGTGGGTCAGTTTGTAATTTATCCAATTTACAATAGCCTAATGTCAAATGCTCATCTCCTATTACAAAATACTACTTTTCCCGATACAGGGGCATTAATTGTTGAGGAGTTCTCCTGGTAAGAACCAGAAGAACTGATGGTGACTTCACCATATGCATTTTGACGAGCATAAATTGCTTAGCAACCATATTAAAGTGCCTAATCGAATCGCAACGGTGAAATACTTAGTATTAAGTAGTTCCGGTGGCCATCTGTGGTCTTCATCATCGGTTCCACTTCACCAAATGATGACTTTCGAGTGCAAATGCACGAGTTACTATAAAAAATACTCCAATCGCTATAGGTATGCCTATTAAATTTGAGGATTTCCCTCGATTTCCATGGGATTCCCTCATCAGATTTTGATTTGGTGGCAATGGGACCACCTCGGGAGCATACCCTTCCAAACAAAAAAAGAATTTTTTAAATCCGTCCACAATTGACGGAGTAATCGGTGAACATACATAATAAAAAATAATAAAAAAACAAACAAACATACTTCCGAACATATAACCTGCTCCTTTTTGGAAGTCGGTTAAAAACCGGCCAAGGGCGAGTCGGACTCACGCACGAAGGGTTCCGTACCAATATCTATAAAAAAAACGGCAAAAAAACACGAGTTTGTTGTATGAGTGCCCACCTTAAATATTTGTTTTATATTAATTTAATTATTTATTTTAATTTATTTTTAAAGTGAATATAATTATAACTAAATATTCTGTGAATATTTCAAGCGTCTACCTGTTGCCGTTATCAATATCGCGCAAAAACGAGCAAGAATCAAGTTTGTTGTATGGGAGCCCCCTTAAATATTTATTTTATTCCGTGTTTTAATATATGTTGTTATAGCGGCAACAGAAATACATCATCTGTGAAAATTTCAGCTGTCTAACTATCACGGTTCATGAGATACAGCCTGGTGACAGACGGACGGACGGACAGACAGACGGCGGAGCCTTAGTAGAAGGGTTCCCGTTTTACCCTTTGGGTACGGAACCCTAAAAAGCCTGGCAGTTGAGAGTACGTCATGCTCACTTAAATGTCTCGCTGATGGTGGCGCGTGTGTTGGATCATTTGGTTCCCTACAAAGTGGTTGAGCTGGATGGTGCAGATCCACGCGTCATGTTTCTGAACGGGCGCCGTCAGTTAAGGATGGTCATCTCTTAACTGGCAGGGCTTATTTTGTAATCTTTTAATCTTATGTTTTGCATTGTTTTTTTTATATATTTTTTTTTGTTTTTTACATTGTTCTCACATAAAGAAGCGACAAGAATAATGTACCCAGGATTTTGTAATATCTTGATTTAAAAGAGTGTCCTTGGAGTTTCTTGACTGTTCTTCTCCATACAGATCTACGTTTTGGAATGGGGAAATAGCTTCCACTTTCTGACTAACTGACCGACTCTTTGACAATTCAAAAGTGCCTGTAAATGGTTTAATTGAAATAAATGCTTTGAGTTTGAGTTTGGAAACCGCACCCGGCCAGAGCTACCTTCGCTATAGTGACAAGATCCATACGGGTTAAAATAAATTTAATTTGTAATTAACGACGACGAAGATATTTTGGTGTTCATAATCAGTATGCTTATAGGCACAGTCAGCGACGAGACCATGGCCATTTCAGATTTAAAATTAAATCTCTTTACATAAAATAGGGGATGGATTTTAGAGACGGGGCAACCCATACGGCGGTTGTAGTTACAGAAAAACGGTCTCAGGAGACAGACTTGTTGTTATTTTTTTAAACAAATATTGATCCCAATTAACAGATTTTGAAAAAAAAAAATACAGTCAGCAAGAAAATGGGCCATTTTCACAAAAAATGTGCCAATCATTCCCGTTTCTTATAAGAATGAAAAAACTGTGTCCATCTTATTACAAAACAAGATTTAAATTTAGTACTGGGATCATTACTAGGTTTAAACAATGACTAAATAAAACGTTATTATAAAATTAAGTTTATCACTAGTTCATGAACTATATTATTATAACTATTATCTATGGTACTAATGTTAGTCTGCCGGGACCCCTAGTTTTTCTATGGACTAACTTCGGTACTCATTTATTTGAGGTTAGTGTTGATTATTATGGTCTTTTTATTTACAAATCGTTAAAAATGGATATTAAGATTATTGACTTGATGGATTTGTATATGCTGGAGAAGTCTCGGCGATCTTACAGACATCGTCATATGTAGGTACGTACGACGTAATATTTGCTATAATAATAACAACATTCGCGTTAGGCAGTCGAAATAAGATGATACGCATTGATTATCTAATAATAATAATTAAAAATCCATGTTTTACTAAGTTTTTCATCAACAATTAAACCAGACAAGAAGATTTAAAAAGTACCAAAAATTGCCAATTCAAAAAAGCTATTACTCCGTATCAGATTTTTTAAATGACAAGACTATTTAATTTACAATGTTAATTATATTAAATAATTAAATACCTTTTAAGTATATAGAATAGGCATGTATTTAATGCGGCAACTAAGTAAAATGAATATAGGTTTTAAAAAAAAATAGAGTGGGTACCATAATGGGTTGGCAGCTAATAAGGAGTATCGTAATAAGTAATAGGTAGCATATTAATATATCAGTTTTTAGCTTTATTTTAATTTAAACTGGCATCGAATTTTTGTTTTGGTAACTGAATTTACCAACAATAGAGGGGATCTGGCGCTCGGCGGCCGCCGCCGCGGCACGCTCGCTTCGCTCGCTCGCCTTCGCTTGTTAATGGTTACTGATCTAACCTAACCTAACCCAAATGATTCAATAACAGTAGATGACTTTGCAGCGATTGAGATATAATATTTAATCGCTGCCATGTTATTTTTTTTTGCAGCAAATAATTAGTCGCCCTTTAAGTTGTAAGTCGCCTCGAAAATTATATTCCTATAGAATAATTATTAGTATAAATGAATAAACATTTTTTTTTTGCATGCCATGAGGCAGAATGTATAAGGATTCGAAAATATTGTAACACCTAATTGTATTTACCTACATTCTATGCAAATAAATAAATCTAATCTAATGAGACACAACAACTCACGAACAAACCACATATCAGCAACAGTTTTAAAAATCACGTCTAAAGTACAAGTTGTGCTTGTTCAATATACTGTAACCTAAACAAAGAACAATTTATAAGTAACATATTGATTAATAATTATTTAAGCATTTCAAGTGTTCAATCAATTTTTTGAAAAACGGAATGTTACTTCAAATGGATTCTCATTCGTTCGTTTCTTATCTGTGGATATTATTTAAACTATGGACCTTCTTTGGTACTGACTGATCCTTGAATAGTCTTAGTTGTAATCAGAACACATTTTGAGCCTGGTATTAACTTTGATATCTTAACAATCCTAGACCTTGTAGTCTTGGTTTAAACCAGTACTTAAGCTTTTTTTTATAATAAGACGGTATGGGACCACCTGAGGTTTGAGCACTAGAAAATTCAGAAATCGCAATTTTTTTTTCGTAGGAAATGACACTACAATTTACTTTTAAGGATTAATATATACCTACCTACCATACCTCTTAAGGAAAAAACGGAACCCTATACATGAACAATTCGTTGTCTGTGTGTCTGTCCGTCTGTCAAGACTCTTTTTCTCAGGAATGCGTGGAGGTATCAAGTTGAAGTTAATATCAAATAAGTAGGTCTACGGACCCTTCAAGCTCTAAAAAAATTAAGCTTCTAAGTCAACGTAATAAAAAATACGGCCAATTGAGGTAGAACTGACTTGATATAGGCACATTCCAAAAAAAATCTGTTTCAATCAAATGGTGATGTTGCGAAGAGTCTGTTCAGGTTCATGGCCTGGCTAACTGTAATCCGTGGCAGTGCGTATTTAGGGTACAATGTGACAGTGATACGCATTGTGGTTTATAAAGTCCCTTATTAAATAAAGAATTTAAAAAATATACTAAGTACTCATCCGGACTCAAATCCAACAAGCTCAAACTTGGTGGGTCTACGATTAGTAAAGCTGAGATCTAAGTCAACCACTCATCGAAATCAATTAAATGAGGTTTATTTGATTTGAAAGTACTTTGCAATGTCAAACTGTCTTTTTGAACTTTGCCACATCAGGTAAAAAGATCATGACTAAAAAAACCGGCCAAGTGCGAGTCTGACTCGCACACGAAGGGATCTGTACCATTATCTATAAAAACAGCAAAAAAATCACGTTGGTTGTATGGGAGCCCCTTAAATATTTGTGTTATTCCGGTTTTTAGTATTTGTTGCTACAGCGGCAACAGAAATACATCATCTGTGAAAAGTTTCAACCGTCTAACTATCACAGTTTATGAGATACAGCCTGGTGACAGACGGACCGACAGACGGCGGAGCCTTAGTAATTGGGTTCCCGTTTTACCCTTTGGGTATGGAACCCTAAAAAGAGTATATTTGAAAGTAAGAGTATTTATTTACTAGCTTTACCCGGCCCTTCACACGAGATGCACTAAGTATCTACCCTACCCTACCTGCCTACCCTACCTACCTTCCCTACCCTGAGAGTGGAGTAGGTAGGTAGGATTCCTACCTACACTGCCTACCTACATACCCAACCTACATTATTTTTTCTCACCTTTTGAACCTTCCCAGAAGTTCACAAATATTTCAAAACCAAAATTAGCCAAATCAGTCCAGCCGTTCTCGAGTTTAAGCGAGACAAACAAACAGTAATTCATTATTATTATACAGATTTGTTTGTATGTTAGCTCAGCTGAAAAATATCTGCGCATTGGTAAGATTGTTTCCCCTGCCCTTCTCTATGTTTTGGGCATTCTGCAATATATTTTTACTTCGGTAGCAATAGGCTGAATTGGTGCAGCATAATTATGACTTACTACGAAGTAAATAGTTTAAAATTGTTAAGATTTCACTTCATCAGATTGAGACAAGAACTTGAAAGACAATTTCTTGTAGCCTAGAGAAATGTTATCAGATCATATTCAAAACCTCCAAACATTTAAAAGCAAAGATTTAAATCATAGTTTTTAATTTTATATTCATAAACTACTTACCTACTACAAATGCAATTTTTCTCACAACTGAAATAAGTTGACACTGGGATTTTCGACCTAGGTAGCTAGCAATCTGAACGGTGCCTATATCAATATACACCCGCCAAGGGGGTGGTGCACCACCCCCAGCCATATTATAAAATAGGACTGCATGTTGGAGAACGACTACACTTACACTATCAAGCAGTGTGGGTGAAATAACAAACCCATTATTTTAATTTTAATGTGGGACTTGTAGGAGCCATGATAGAATAGCTATGTTCTTTGGAATGGGTTTTAACATTCTTTATTTATTCTAAAAGAACATACATTGTTCACATAGCGAATAAATGCATAACTAAGGTAAGTGGTTACAATCGGTACCTAATGTTGTTGTAAACACTGTTATGATTCAAAAATGTTGATACCTAAATAGCCGAAATATTACGTTATTGTTAAACATTATGTAAAAATTGTACATAGAAGTACTAGGGCAATTGCCATTATTGTTAGAAGATATAATTATGTTCAATTGAGTTTAGATTTTGGTTAGTCAAAACTTTCGCTATAGAAAATACAAAATGGCAGGAGCGTCCATAATAAAAAACCGTGGGAAAAATCTGTAAAAATCGCTGTAATGGTTGCTATAAATGCTAAGGAACATATTATAAACGAAAATTGTAATACTTACGGCCTCATCTCCTTCAATATTTTGTCGAGAGAGTTTTTCTTTTCTTTCTAGATCCACAGAGCATATAACCCACAGAAACACTATTACTAATATAAATTTATAACCTATAGCTAGATCGACGTCAGTTTTTTTTTTAATAATAGTTATGTTAGTTAATATATATAATGGCCTGGTTGCTGGGACCTTTTAGCCAAGTCTTTATTTAGTTACTTTGTTATAGGTAATTGGTGCCGATTCTCTTGTACACCGAACTAAACTAAACTATCACTAAAATTTCATAGTTTTAGTTTAGTTATTCTTAAAAGCTATTCTGAAAACAAGATTCACTAAACTTAGAAACAATTTAGACACAACTATAATCGAGTTTGACAATCGCTAAGTTGAATAAACCATAGACCAAGATTTGTTGGGAAATAAAATAAAAAGTGAACGAAATGATCCGAAATGCATAAAAACCTGAGTAAAATCATAATAATCATCTATTGTTTATCAATAATGATTCAAATAAAATACAGATAACATAATGACGGGGTCTTTATAGCATGATTATCTTGCTTTTTATTTCAGCGTAATAAAGCAAATGTTCTAATAAAAATGTGATCTCGAGAAAAGAAAATCCGGTTTGGTGTTCAGTAAGTTGAAAATCTCCAGTATTCTCGTCACCGTAGGAAAGCTCTATCAAGGACATCTTGAATTTGTCTGTTTGTTTGCCATATCAATTGGTTGGTGGCAAGAAACATATTTACTCTGGAGAGAAGAATAAAAAGTCCGTACAAATAAAATGGTACGGCATTGGGGGCGTCCTGGTGGATGACACCGAAAACTCGCAAAAGCGGGAAATTCAAAATCACATTTCTAGATAAGGTCTGTCGACGAAATCGAACTGGGAAACCGGTGTTAATGATTGTGAAATTTCACTGGTTGCAATTTTCCAGCTCCACTTTGGTGGTTAGGCAGCCATATTGTTTAAATTAACATAAAAGGTGAATAGGAGTCAATTAATGCTTGTAGAAATCTTTGAATTTTGACAAAAATAGCGTCATTAGCACCACGCTTTTTAAACTTTGCCATAACTTTTTAGTGTAGTAGCGCTATCTTATTCGTGAGCCATGGCGCTGGCAAATGTTAACCTTAACTGCTCGAACAGATGCGTGGTGATCGTAAAGCTCGATAAGTTTAGCCATAAAAATATTAACTTGCTCATTGACTGATCCAGAGGCAATCAGTCCAGCACCAATCTATATTATTGGCATCCTTGCAAAGATCATTCCACCAAAATTGCGTTCCATGAGATTCTTAGCTTTAGCCTTAGGTGAACGAATTTTATACGACAGAAAAATAAGGAAAAATAAGTTCAGGGATTTAGCGGTGCCATGACTTATGCATTCATGTACAGACGCCAGCACATCAAGCTACTACAATCTGTCAAATTTCTTCAATAAATTTTCAACTTTAACCCAACAACATAAGGTACAATGTTGATTGGGAAAATTTGACAGTTTCGGGTAGCTTGATCTGCTGGCGTCTGTACGTTCTTACAGTTAAAGCTTGCCAGCATATCGTGGAAATGAGCCCGAATACTCTGAGCGTTAATATGTATAACGTTAAAATTCTTAGGAACATCCGAACACTGCGCTGCAAGAGAAGAGTACTCACGAAACTGTCGTCGTCGTTGCTTGTTATAGAGAAAAAACTACTACTATCACTGCTTTCATCGATATACATAAATATTTACCAGACTAATAAAAATAAATCGTATAAAGGCTCCTACAGACTGGTGCGATATCGCGGGCGCGAGAATTGTCGCAATGCCTGTCGCACCAGTCTGTAGGAGCAATAACTAGTCCACCTGCCGGTTGCGTTATTCAATCAAAATAATTAAAACCTACTTACTCAGTCCGGGTAAAAAGAGTTAAACAAAAGCATATAAAAATAATATGTAAAACATTTCAGAGATAAAACAACAAGAAAACAAAACACAGTCTGCCATTCCACCTTTACGAAAAACGGAACGCACGGAATTAAACTGACATGGGTAATGACTGACACTGACAGCTGACAGTGACAACATTGTGGCTTGAATCAATAGTTCAATACGGATTCTCGCCACGGTGTTCTTGGCTAGCACGTGTGTTTAGAATTTTTTGCTATTTTTGAGTGTTTGTTGATACTTTTGTGACTTGTTTTTCTTTAAGTGTGTGGTCCTTGTGTTCGTAACCAGGTTTGTATTGTGTTTGTCTTATTTTATTCTCGTTTTATCCAATATGGATGTAAACAAACCCCCCGATCCTGACCCCCCGGACATCCCAGGTGCCTCAACTCCTTTATCTCCGAACCCACTATCCCAATTTGCGGATGTTGTCTGTAGCATTACAGAGATGGATGTTTCTCAATCACCCCAAACTTCACGCAAACGTCCCAGTGACGAGGTAATTCTGTCACCCAGTCCTCCAAGCAAGCAGCAAAAAAGTCAAATTGGTCGTATCAAGTATTCAGTAATGGATAAGGCCCCATATGTTGTTCACGTCTCCCGCATAGAGACCCAACCAAATGCAGGTACCACCCTTCACCCCGTTAATTTTGGCAAGTTCCTTCTAAGTTACAACATCGCGAACATTGTTCGTGGTGGTGTTAATCGAGTTGGCAGAAACCGTGTGTCCGTAGAGTTTGCTTCCCCTCAGGATGCTAACTCTTTCTTAGTTAACCCGTTATTGTCCAAATATAGATACTCTGCTTCAATTCCAACATATAATATAACTAGAATGGGTGTTGTTACTGGGGTTCCCTCTGACATTTCTGAAGAAGAGGCTATAACATATTTGTCTGTGCCCGCGGGATGTGGGCAAATACTCAAAGTCCGCCGTATTAACCGTAAAATTCAGAAAGACAATATTAATGAGTGGAAACCCACTGAAACTTGTGTCATCACTTTTGATGGCCAAGTCTTACCCCAAAGGATTTACTGTTGCTATACATCCCTTCCTGTTGGACAGTACATATACCCTACAATCCAATGTCGCAACTGTTGCAGATTCGGACATGTATCAACCATTTGCAGATCTAAACCACGCTGCAGTAAGTGTGGCCACGATCACCCAGGTGATGGTTGCAATCTTTCTGAGGCTGAGGCATTCTGTGTGCTTTGTTCGGGTAATCACTTCGCTAATAGCAAGTCATGCCCCGAGCATGGTAGACAGAAGGCTATTAAGACTACTATGGCTGAAAAATGTATTCCATACGCTGAGGCTAGCAAAATTATTCCTACAGCTTCCCGAAATTATGCAAATATCACCAAGACTCCAATTTCTCAGTCCTATCGGAAAACTGTAACTCTCAAGCCCAGGACCCATGCCCCCCTTTCCCCATCATATGATAAAGCTGCACATCAACAAATAACTAGTTCTCCCCAATCTTCACAGCCTAATGGCTGCGCTCTCAATTATAATAATGACTCTTCCAATAATAGTACTACTTCTATTATTGACCTACTGATAAAACTCTTACCTATTCTTATTTCTTCTTCTGCTTCTAATACTCAATCACCGTCCAACGTTGCCAACCAACTTATTACTCTACTTTTAGATATCAGAAATGGCGTCTCGCCAAGTATTCCTTCAGTGGAATGTGAGGAGCGTGTGGCATAAAAAGCACGACCTCATATTTCTTTTGAATAAATACAAGCCATTGGCTTGTTCCATAGCTGAGACTTGGCTCATTCCAAGTCTTAGCTTCCGTATACCACACTATAACATCCTCAGATGTGACAGACCTGATGGCTATGGAGGGTCGGCTCTCTTTGTCAACAATCGGGTTTCACTTTCGCCTTTTGCTTTACCTCTACTTACGGGTGATATGAGCATTGCCGCAGGAAGGGTAGAGGGCATCACAGTGTTTTCTATTTATATTGCTCATCCCCACCATGACTTTTTCATTGCTTTAAAAAACATTTTTGCTAATGTCCATGGACCGATACTGGTCATGGGAGACTTTAACTGCCATCATTATAGGTGGGGGTCTGAACGTTGTGATGCCTTTGGTGTAGCTTTGGTTGAGATTTTGGACGATCTGGATCTCTGCATCTTAAATGATGGTTGCCCAACACGCAGATCTCTTCCCGGTCAACAAAAGAGCTGTGTTGACCTAACTTTCTGCTCAATTGAGTTGGCAGCTTCGACCCATTGGGAATGTACGACCCTGTCGCATGGTAGTGACCATTACCCTATTGTCATATCTTTGGTTAATAAGACTTATTTAGAGAAAACTTCCCCTCCACTTTTGAAATACAACCTGTCCAAACCAGATTGGGCAAAATTTGTATCATTATTGGAGGATAAAATTAACAATCTTCCAAATTTAAATTCAAGCTTATTAGATCCTTCTGGTCACTGCCATGCCAAGAGCTGTTATGAGGGGTTTGTTACAGCCATCACTTCTAGTGCGGATTCCTGCTTTCCATTGAAAAACAGTGCCCGAGGCAAAATACCTTCGCCCCCGTGGTGGGACCCAGAATGTACTTCGGCAATCAGGGATAGGGTTGAGGCAGAGGAATGCTACAATGCGGATATGAGCACCGAAAATCTATTGACATATTTGCGGTTTAATGCCAGAGCCAAACGCCACCTTCGCAAGAAGAAACGTTCGGGTTGGGTTAAGTTCTGTACCTCCTTATCTCCCTCTACTCCAATCGCGTTAGTCTGGAGGAACATCAATAGGTTTAGACGTGGATGCTCCCCATCAATCTCTTCACCAATTTCTAGGGAAACAGCAGAATTCTTTTTTGACAAAATTGCTCCACCCTATGTTCCTTTATCTTCTGAATGTTTCAATATGTCCCTGCAAAATATTTCAGAGGATCCTCTTGACGTGCCATTTACTTTAGAGGAACTGAATGTGGTGCTCAGGCATGTCCGGGACTCAGCCCCCGGTATGGACGGAGTACCATATTCTTTTATAATTCATTCTGGAGACAAGGCTAAACTCTACTTCCTCAATATCATTAATTTTTGTTATAGCAATGGTTGGGTTCCAGATCAGTGGAAGTTACAGATCATTATTCCCCTATATAAGTCAGGCAAACATGTTGATGATCCGAACGGCTTTAGACCAATTGCTTTGTCCTCAGTCTTGGCCAAATTATTGGAACACCTGATTAAAAATCGACTTGAATGGATAGTCGAATCGAGGGATTTACTGCCGAACTACCAATTTGGCTTCAGGAAAGGGCTCGGCACAATGGATAGTGTTGGCGTTTTAGTTGCGGATATTCGCTTAGCGTTTTCCAAAAACGAATCCGTTGTTGCCGCCTTCCTAGACATTTCCTCTGCATACGACAACGTTCTTCTTCCCGTTCTCAGGCAGAAACTGCACCAGCTGAGTCTCCCGGTTAAGATGATCGAATGCATCTGTGCACTTCTTATGTCTCGTTCTTTGGTTCTGAGAGTCCAGGGCGAGGATTTCGATGAAAGGCAGACTTGGAAGGGACTACCACAAGGATTTGTTCTGAGCCCCCTTCTTTATAATTTGTATACAGTGGACATTGGCTCCTGCCTAAATAATAACTGTCACATCCTCCAATACGCCGACGACTTAGTCTTGTATGTTACAGATTCCTCCATCGTAGACGCTGCGTCATCTCTATGCCTCTCTTTGGACTCTTTGAACCATTGGCTTTTAAGCCATGGTCTGTCATTATCCGCACCGAAAAGTTCGGCAGTAATTTTCTCTCGCAAAAGATTGATCCCGCACATCTCAATCGACATTTTAGGTCAAAATATTCCATTAGTTAATAAAGTAAAGTTTTTAGGCGTCTTTTTAGATTCAAAATTAAATGGTAAACATCATATAAATTTATTAATTAAAAAATGTGAAAGGGTTGTTTCTATTTTAAAAGCTCTCGCGGGTGTCTGGTGGGGTGCCCACCCCTATACTATGAAATTAGTGTATAACGCCTTAATTAGGAGTGTTTTAGACTATGGTACGTTCCATTTAGTTCCTTGCGACAAGGGAGCTTTGGCTGGACTGGATAGGGTTCAGTCAAAATGCCTTCGGATCATCTCTGGTTGTATGAAGTCTTCTCCCGTTAACGCGTTGCAGGTTGAGTGTGCTGAACCTCCCCTGGCCCTGAGACGGCAGTATCTTTGCTCCCGTTTTGTGGCTAGGCTATCATCTAGATCTTCCCATCCTCTTTTAGCAAGGTTGAATGAGTTAGATGCCATATGTCGAAGCTCAAATTACTGGAAAAACAAAGAAATTCCCTTAATTCTAAAAGCATTTCGTCAAATTAATAATTTAGAATGTCCAATAGAACAGTATCCCAGATTACCTCTTTTTAACTTTCCTTATGAAGTCTTATGTTTCATTCCAAAAATTTTCTTTGACATTGGTATTTTCAAAAAGTCCCCTTCAGCGGATTCGGCTTTCAATGCGGCGTTGGGGGAACGATGGACTGGATTTCAGAGGTTTTTTACAGATGCTTCAAAATTTAATGATCCGAGTTACACGGGCGCTGCGGTTTATTACCAAAGCTCCAGAATAATTCTACAGTACAAATGCCCTAAGGAGTCTTCTGTGTTCACGGGCGAGTGTGTGGCTTTATTGGAAGCTTGTCTTTTCATAGAGTCACACCAAAATATTGACAAAGCCGTAATTTTCACAGACTCTCTTAGCTCTTTGCAAGCCTTAATACAAAACCCTTTCAAAAGTAAATTGCACAGCTCCCTTGTTTTAAAAATTAAAAAGTCTTTATTATCCTGTTTTATTAGTCAAAGAGAGGTTCAGTTAGTTTGGATACCTAGTCATTGTGGTATTAAGGGCAATGAGTTCGTTGATGCTTTGGCCAAAGATGCTTGCTCATCAGCAGTAGCTGATCTCACCCACAATACTCATCAGGGATACGACTTGTTGAGCCTTCCAAAAGTTAAGCTCCAATCTTCATGGCAGGAACAATGGAATATCACTGGAAGAAGAAAGGGGAAGTTTTATTATGCAGTACAACCAGTCATAAAAACAAAGCCTTGGTTCCACAGTTACAAAAAAGTCTCCAAAACCGTTATATCCGTTCTTTGTCGAATTCGTCTAGGTTTTAGTTGTACTCCCGTTTTTTTGCGCAAAATCCGTGTTCGGGACTCCTCTCTCTGCGAGTGCGGGTTGGAAGAGGGCACTCTGGACCACATCTTCTTTGAGTGCTCGAACAACATTCCACCTTTAGATTTATATAGTCGCCTCCCTAAATTTAAGATCCCTCTTCCGACAAATGTTTCCTCCTTACTAACATATTCCTCTCAAGATCTGCTTGTGGCGCTGATGACCTTCATCCGTCACAATAACATAAAGTTATGATCTATTACGTTTGTGTGGTTGTGGTATGCGTATATTTTATGTTTTAACATTTATAATATTTATTTATTTATTTTTTGTTTGTTTCAGTCCCGTACTAATCCAACAAGATCTACATTGTGTTCAACAGTATCAATCAATCGAAGAGTTTTATTAGTTTTTATTTTATTTTCTTCATATAATTGTTTTATTTTTATTTTCATGCACACTTGGTTTCTCAACTCACTTTAGACATTGGCAGAATAGTCGACACCGGCTTTGCTTGCCATACAACAAAAATAGAATAGAATAGAATAGTTCAATACTGTACTTCATAGAGGAAAGTAATATATTGCTGTACTTAGCACAGTACCGTAGACAGCGCAGTACAAAACATTTATTATATTATTCTATGTACACCATAAAAAAAATTAAAGATATAAAATGTATATAATACCCCGACTTTGAATAAAACATCACAAAGAAATCACTGCTTCAAAAAAGCAGCACGCTTTAAGCTAGCGGTCCTCGCAGCAGCAACGGGACAGAAGCTGGCACATCCGTTATTGGATCACTCCGCTCGGGCTCACTGGGATTCGGCGCAATCTTGTCCAATTCAGCAAGGGTCTCAACCCGATGCCGCGAATCATTGGGGCCAAAGACATACACGCAGCCATCCCTAGTCCAGCTCTTGGTGACACCGCATATTTCTCTCGCAGCCAAGAACAGATCATGCCACCCCCTTTGTTAGGAACTTGGCTAATGGTGTCGCCTATAGCCTTTAATTTGGCTTTGGAAAACCAAATCTTATCCCAAACCGCAAGACTGCCTAGCTTGAACAGGATAGGCCTGATTTTATTAGTTACTGCACGTCCCATCTGGTGACACCATGCAACAGCAAGATCTTCCTTGAAGTACGCAGAATACGCGCATATTGACGTGGAGTTGCGGAAACCAGCCCGTTTTACCTATTACCTAAGATCTTCCTTCGTTCCTACATCTCAATTTGGTTGACACTGCGAGCAAGTAGCTCCACCTGTTGCCGAACACTGCTGAGAGCCTGCGTGATGAATGTCCAAACTCCTAAGAAGTTGTGACAGGTGATGGAGGGGCCTTCTGAAGTTTATCTTCAAAGGCGGACATCTATGTGTGAAACAACTCCTTTAATTTACTCAGAGTGCTTGTTAGAGGATCCATTGTGATGAAGTGAAGTGATAGTAGATTGTAAGAGAATAATTATATTGTGAAGAGATAACGCTACACAAGCAGGTACTAACTATGAACTTTTAAAATATAGCTTATATAATTGTAAATAATGTTTCTATTAAATTATATTGAATTTCAAATAAGAGCAAATTAATTTTTCTTTGTGTACCCACAAGTGACATTAAATATGTGCCTTGAATAACATGCGCTCATGCCAGCAGTTTTTTTTTTCTTGTGAAGTGCCTGTGTGGGTGCCAGGTATATTTAACTAAAGCTTACCCATACAATTTTGTGAAATGAATAAATTTAGAAAATAAGTAGCCTCTGCGTTGCAGTAACTTAAATTAATTATTTATTTATCTATTGCTTCAGCAAACTCATCAGGAGTTTGCTGAAGCAATAGATAAATAAATAATTCTAGGGAGTCTAAATATTTTTCTTTCTTCTGCCATTTTCGATGGGTTAGAACAGTCTTGTAATGTCCAACTTAACTCTTTCTTGATAGTTTCAAAAAAATTGTTATTTCATATTTCACAGAATCTGAAAAATGGATTTATCCACTTCGTTCCTAAATCTTATTGTAGTAGGCGGTATTGTATTCTAATACTTAACAATAATTATATTATTAACTTTCTGGCAAATTGACAACAGCTTTTTAAATGATTTAAAATTTTCCAAACTCACAAGCATAGAATAGAATACTCTTTATTATGCAGACCATAAAAGTTGCAGAAATAAATGTTAAAAGTTTACATAGGGTGACACAATGGGTGGTCTTATCGCTAAAAGCGACCTTTTACAGCCTTAGGATGGATTAAAGGGAGAAGACGAGAATACTACAGGTAGTCAGTGGTGTACCATTTACTTATACAATAATATACATACATAAAGCATACACTTATCTATATGAATATATAAACAATAATAAACATGAAACAAGAGCAAGGAACTGTATTCTGTAACGATGATGTTTAAGGAGAGAGGAAGTATTTTTTTACCAGAATTTTAAAAGTGGACAAAGATTGAGCACACCATAACGACACGGGTAAGGCATTCCATAACCGAGTATGGTTATGGAATGCTTTACCCGTGTCGAGTCTTTTACAAGTTCAGCTTAGCAAGCAGTAGCTTGAACTTGTAAAAGACTCCCAACTCAACAAAAGCATCCCAACTTTCAAGAACTAGAAGAGAAATGTACTTTGTAAATTTTAGTTCATGACAACTAATTTTATTCCACACCTTTTTAATCGCGATTAAAAATAGTCGATTTAACCTAATCTTAGCTGAAAAACGTCAAATTCAGACTACCGAAATTGCCATTTTCATTAGATTGAGTAACTAAAATGACATTAGTGCTGTCAAACTTTATTACAGTTAAGTTGTGTCACTTTAGTCAATTTCAGAATGGGAAACGTCATTTGACAGGAATAAACTAAATTTTGGTGATTTTTAGTCTAGTTTAGAGATTTTTGTGACAACAGAATCGGCACTAATCCCAATTTTAGGTGAAAAACGTCAAATTCAGAATAGCAAAATTGCCATTTTCACTAAATTGAGTAACTAAAATGACATTAGTGCTGTCAAACTATAATATAGTTAAGTTGCGTCACTTTAGTCAATTTCAGAATGGGAAACGTCGTTTGACAGGAATAAACTAAATTTTGGTGATTTTTAGTCTAGTTTAGAGAATTTTGTGACAACAGAATCGGCACCAATGATGAAATGAATTGAAACAATGCATGATAGATGATATCCCCACCCGTACGCTCCCCTTACGTTTCAGTAAAGACGTGGCACTTTACTGAGACCTCTCGCGGACTTCTTGAGAGAACTTGAAGTGATATGTTGCACTGTTTTGTTTCATTTGCCTACACTAATGCACGTTCACGAACCTTTAATGGTTAATAATCCACCATTATTACACATTAATATTCGGCTAAACACAAGTTTTAGAAAATAAAACAAAACTCTAATCATGACGCTTCACTTTCCCGCCAAGAATCGACGTCAGTTAGGCCACAGACTAAGTATGGTAGTCTCTGTGACTACCATACTTAGTCTGTGGCCTATACTTAGTCTGTCTGTCTGTGACTACTATACTTAGTCTTCCTTTTTTTAATAATATTTTAATGGCCTGGTTGCTGGGACCTTTTAGCCAAGGCCTTTTATTTAGTTATAAACTTTGTTTAATAATGATGCATGAATTGCATGATAGATGATATCCCCATCCAAACTGCTAAACTTGACACTTCACTTTCCCGCCAAGAACCCCCACAGACTACTTAGAGAACAGGGTGATGGTAGTGTAGTACTGCTAAGACCTGCTCGCTCACCGCCCTCACCGCGGACCGCCGCCTCGCCAGTCACCGGACCTCCTAGAGTATATAATGTTCTATGCGCCGGACCACAGACACCCTCTGGTTGAAGACCTTGATTGTCCTCTGCCTCCCGTCACCCCAGATGAAGTGCACGATATCATCAAGGGTCTTAAAACCCCACAAAGACCCTGGATCAGACGGTATCACCAATAGGGTGATCCAGCTGTACCCCGCCCACCTTATTATGCTAATTACCACCATCTTCAATGGTGCTCTTAGTAATAACATTTTTCCTCAAGCGTGGAAAAGTGCCACCGTCATCGGTATCCTGACGCCCGGCAAGCCTAAGACCGAGCCTTCCAGTTACCGCCCCATCAGTCTGCTCGACGTATTCGGCAAAGTCTATAAGCGTCTTAGAGACTATGCTGAGACGAAGGGCCTCATCCCCAACGAACAGTTCGGTGTTAGAACCCAACATTCTTGCGTACAACAGGTCCACCGTATCATAGAACATAAAAGCGCTGGCGTCCGACGCGGGTTGATGACGGGTGCTGTGTTGTTCGATATTACAAAAGCGTTCGACAAAGTCTGGCACAACGGCTTATTATACGGTCCGGGATAAGCTCTACAAACTCGGTGTGCCAGATCGTCTCGTGCTCATCTTACGAAACTTTTTGTCGGATCGCACCTTCCGCTAAGGGCTGTGGGTTGCAGCTGAAAATCAACGTCAGGTGGGACACCTTGTGTTGTCATCTGACATAGGTTTAAATGTCAATGGCTGTCGTCAGTATATTACAAAGCGTGGAGTAACCTTTTAATGTACTCTGTGTGCTGAGCTAAGGTCCTTTTGGCATTATAATAATATTGTTTCTGTTTTTTATAGTATTAAGGTGTATTTTTTGCTGTAATGCCAATAAACGCATTTTTCTTTCTTTCTTTTCTTTCTTTATCGCATCGAGGGTGCGCTATCCTCCTCCCATCCGATCCGCGCAGGCATCCCTCAGGAGTCTGTGCTGGCTCCGCTCATTTTCACGATATTCACTAGTGATATCCCCAAATGTAGAAAGGCGCAGTTAGCTCTGTTCGCAGACGATACGGCCATCTACTACACCGGCCTCAGCCAAGACCAGATTTCCCGCACCCTACAGACCCGAAGTCGACAGACTCGGTGCCTGGTTTAGGAAGTGGTGAATCGAAGTCAACCCTGATAAGAGCCAAGCGGTCCTATTTTCTAGATCCCGGCGTAAACCCCGTAGTTCCCCGACTGATCACCATGTTCGATAAGCCTATCCCGTAGGAAAAGCGAGCCAATTATCTCGGTGTTATCCTCGATCATTTCGTTTTCAGAGCACATAAAGCAGGCGCGTTCACGCGCCACTTTCTCTCTAGGTAGGCTTCACTCCGTACTCAACTCACGCAGCAAGTTGTCCCTTAAGAGCAAATTGCGTATTTACACAGCGTGCATCCACCCGATCATGACTTACGCCTGTGCGGTTTTTGCACACGCTAAGCCCCATCTCATCCATAGGATGCAGGCACTTCAAAACTGATTTCTCCGTAAAATTACGAATGCTCCTTGGTTCGTTCGGAACGAAACCCTCAAACTAGATTTTAAAATGCCCACCATCAAGCTGCTCATGAAACGTATTACGAAGCGGTTCTTCGATTCCGCGGATAGTCATCGCAACCCCTTGGTTGTGCAGGCCGCTAGTTACAGGCCTTCTCAGATTAGACGGTGGATTAGACAGACTCACCGACCTAGGCATACCTTAACGACCCAGATGACCCACTCACTCTCCTCCAGGAAAGCAGTAGGGCCACCAGTACAGTGCACAAATCACACCGACCGACATTCCGTCCTCCACGCGAAGTCCCAGACTGAATTGCCCCCATCCCTTGCACGTCGAACCGCCAGCCGCCGCCACGCCGAGGCTGAGTGCGCCGTAGCATTAATAGTAACCCCTGTTTTTTTAAAAAAAGGACCACAGACTAAAGCTAAGCGTCCACCGCATCGGAATCATTCAACTTTTTTTTTAAATCGCAGAAACCACAATTTTTTTTCTGTAACCCATTGGGTTGTGATTTAGCACTGGACAAAGTTTCGCCAAGTACTTAACAATTTTCCTATTTAGGCATCGCTTCAAAGTTCATGATACAGTTTTGTCGATACTTCTTTCATAAACGATCGTCGAGACATGGGTTTCTTGTTGTTATTCATTCGTGTCAGGATTTTACAGACGATAACATTAGTAATAAATAGAGAGAAACAATCAATGGGTTCTGTGATATTCCTTGTGGTGCTCGTTGATCCTTGGCGTCTACTTCCTAATCACGAAATCCGTATTTCCGCGTTTCCTACTCCGTATCACTTACGGACATAAGATTAGTTCAGGGCCTGCCGATTCTAATGATTATAATTCTGTTAAGCCTTAATTGTTATGGCTGCGAATCTTATTTTGATCAACATACAACCTATTACTGACCTGCTAATTGCAAAAACGTAATAAAATTTGAATTTCGCGGGCTAACATAGCGCATCCCCCTTAAATGCTCTAAGTTTTTTAAGTATAGACTATTTCGGAAGAAAGGTTTCTATCCCAAAATCCCAAACATGGACGTGAACTCCACTTCGCGCGCTCTCTTTCGCACACCGGTTGACGTCTCGCTGTACAACAGAGAGCGTGCGAAATGTAGTTCGCGATACAACGGCAGTGTAGCCGTAGCTTACTGCTTACGTTTTACGTTTGGATACTTTGTAGTCTATGAACACCATTGTCGTTGTCGAATGTCGTTTTGTCAGTAAAAATTAAAAAAAAACTTCAGATGGTCAGCTCTGGCCTCTGGCTAGTTGCTAGTATTTAATTTGTACTTTTGTAGTTATCTGTGTGGTCTGCAATGGTCGTGGTTGCGCTAACTAGTAGAGAGTGTTTTTAATTTCTAGTGATTTTCAGGTCAGTATAGTTGTAATATACCACGGTTTGATGAAATCGTGTATTATTTTAACAATACATTATGTACACAAAGTATACGAATAGTGTAACGATGATTTGGTAACGACAATGGACAGTGTATGTTTTATTTCTGATCGGATTTTTAGAAATAAAGTTTTGTGTCGACTACCGAAAAACAATTACTCATTTTGAAGACCTTTATCGAGGTAAGTTTCCTATTAATGACGATGTTGTCGGGGATTTGGATTAATCCGTGTTTAATGTGTTTAGTCTAAGCAATTTAGTGTTTTAAATATTTATTTTTTCTAATTTTACTTGCGCGCAGATACACCAATCGTATGTGTAACACTTTCAGAACTCTGTTTCGGTTGTCCTAAATACAAATTTAAATACTTTTAAGCGATTATTTCTTTTCACTAGCATAAATGTCAGGGTAAGCGATGCCTGTTTGACTTTATTTATATTTTTTTGATGACAATTTTGTGGCAAATATTGTGAATTCTCACTAGAATACACACAATCAATGAACTGCAGTGATTTCTACTCATAAGCCTTTCTTCAAACTCGAAAGTAATTGTTACAAGATAATTATAATCATAATCATGGATGGAGGATACATAGTTGTCATTGAATAATCTTCAATGATAATATAAGTGACCTTTAGGTATGTAACTAAATAGGTTACTTACTAATTCCTACATTATACTGTGTTGGAAGACTCTCCTGCTTGGTAAATGAATATTGTAATATACTTCCTTCAATAGACTGCATTCAGGAAATGCACCTTTGTCGTGTGAAAAATAAACAAGAAGTATACAACCCAGTTCATGTTAGTTTTATAGCTAGCTTTAACACATAATTCATTTAAAAATGAGGAACTTTGTAATTTGTAAAAACTTACAACTCTTTATTAGTTTCATACAGAGGTGTTACTTTTAACTATAGTTACTCAGTGTTAAATTTTCGCTGCTGCATGGTTCAGAATGTATATTTATAATGTCGGAATTGAAGAACATGCTTACAACAGGTTTGTTACTACTAGTTAGAGAAAAACAAATCCAGTTTCTTTCGGGATTTGTGGAATATAGAGTATTATGGATGGGGAAGATCAAATGTCGGATCTAAATTTGTTTCCAAGCTATAATAAGGCGCAGTCGACGGAAGTTGCTATTTCTGAGCGGTAAAAAAAACTCACTTCGCTCGCTCTTGCATCCTAACTTCTCCTAATTATTGCCTTTTGTACATAATACGATGAGTGATAACTGATAACTGTCAAACATTAGCGCCACCGTCACTATCACTTACATTCAATAATGTTTCCTTATCCACAATCTTTTATGAGTACAAATAAAATTATCATTTTTAATTTCAGTATTTATATTATTTGCTTCATTAATAAGTTCATTGCGGTAGCAGCTATTTAAAAATGAATTAAAGTTAAAAACTTACAATATTTATACTAAAAACCATTAAAATGTACTGTCACTTTTTCTGAACATAAAATGGAACATCCTAGGAGTGAGCTTCGTTTCACATTAGCAGTGGTAAAATTTTAATTTTCGACCATGTAATTATGTTGAATTTTCTGAAACTAGGACTTTTATTCTGACAAACTAGGCGTTTGCGCAATATGAGATTTTGTGACAGTGTTTTATATGGAGACATCTATACGCTATAAAATTGTGAAGCTTCCTATGAGTGGGTTATAAATTCTAGTGGAGCCAAATTTCCAATGTCAATATGCCTGTTATGATCATTACCAGTCCATTTCAATTGTCATGCTGCGAGAACCCACTTTTAAAAGCACAGACTCTTAAAAGTTTATTGCTCCTAAAATAAGACATAGATCTACAAGTATTACTGTAAGAAACTCAAGTCGTCTTACAATAATAAGACTTGAGTTCTCTTTGAAGACTCAGGGCGTGGACACATCACCGCGGTGCGGCGCCGCCACCGTGGAACGGCACGTCGCGCGTCGTTGCGGCGGGAGACGGCTAGTTAAAATAAGAAGTTAAGCAGCTATCCTTTGTACAATAGCTAAGAACATTCTCGATTAAAAATTCGGTCGCTTTCAAATAGCTAAGAACACTCTCGATTAAGACACCTTTCAAACAATTTTGTTTTATCCAAATTGGTTTTTCCGTTTAGGACGGCGAGACTTTTTTTTGGACCTCGTTTCACGGGCCACCCTGAAGATAAGTAAGGAGTAACGATCAGAAGGCGTGGTAGACTTTCCTCGGCATCTTTAAAAATCTGTTTTTTATTTTGTTCACTTCTATGAATGCGAACTTGACTAGTATACTCCAGTCAGCGCGATGCGGGGTTTATGTATAAGTACAAATAAGTCCTATTGAAGGCTTTGGAAAAACAGGAGTGAAAGGACCTCGATTTTACAGCACCACTTGCTACCATTATGATGCCTAACGTCGCGTCGGCGCCGCACTGATTATTTTGGAATAATTACAACTTGGGAAGGTCGTATAGAGTTTCGTTCACACGTTTCATTCTAGACTTACTTAAATTAAAGATCATCCATGAAACTTATCATGTCACCTTACTGTTCTTAAGTTGGCTTTGACACAGTTTATTTGCCGCCATTATCGTAGTCCAATTATGATGGTATTTACGTCAGTTAAATATATCAAACAGCAGTTTCCGAGTTCGATAATCCCAACCATGACTCAATGGGCAGCCTTGACGCCCAATGTCTGTTCAACGTCAAACATTATTGGTGTTTTCACTACGGACTACAGACTGTTATCTATAGGCTCGGCTCAAGGCCAAATACATTCCAGCCCGAAGAAAGCCACTCAACACAATTTCAATTAAAAAAAAAAAAATACAAAACAAAAAACCGGCCAAGTGCGAGTCGGACTTGCGCGCGAAGGGTTCCGTACCATTATCTATAAAAACGGCAAAAAAAATCACGTTTGTTGTATGGGAGCCCCCTTTAAATATTTGTTTTAATTTAATTTAATTATTTATTTTTATAGTGAATATATAACTAAATATTCTGTGAATATTTCAAGCGTCTACCTGTTGCCGTTATCAATATCGAGCAAAAGTCCCCTTAAATATTTATTTTATTTTGTTTTTTAGTATTTGTTGTTATAGCGGCAACAGAAATACATCATCTGTGAAAATTTCAACTGTCTAACTATCACGGTTCATGAGATACAGCCTGGTGACAGACGGACAGACAGACGGCGGAGCCTTAGTAATAGGGTTAGGGGGGTTTGGGTACGGAACCCTAACAACCGACTTCCACAAAACACTAAAAATTGAAAAATAACTTTAATTTCGGAAGTCAATGTCTTTGGATGATCTATATTTTAGCTTTTTGCCACCGACTTCCGAATTTTTTTTTTTTTTTTTGGTATAGTTGCGTGTGCAACATAATATAACATAACATAATATGTAACATAATGGCAAATAATTAAATTTAATGTTTTGTGTGGCGTAATGCAAATTATTGTATATTTTATTGTATAGAATCAAGTTTTCTAACTGAACAAACAGCTGTGCTGCTGGGGAGTTTGTTGCGCCACTTCTTCCCAGCTAGAGCACTAGGAAGTGGTGAAGGGCGGGCGTTTTGAAGGACTTTCTTATGGTATTTTGACGTTCGAAAAGTGCTGATTCTCAGCTTAGTTTGAATAAATGAGTTTTGATTGTTTGATTTGTAGTTGGCATAAAATCCATGTTTGTTGTATGGGGGCTCCCATACAACAAACATGGATTTTTGGACATGACCTTTAACATGGACCCTTAATATTTGTTTTAATTTAATTATTTATTTTTAAACTGAATAGATGTGAATATTTCAAGCGTCTACCTGGTGCCGTTATAATATCGAACAAAAAAAAAACACGTTTGTTGTATGGGAGCCCCCTTAAATATTTATTTTATTGTGTTTTTTAGTATTTGTAGTTATAGCGGCAACATAAATACATCATCTGTGAAAATTTCAACTGTCTGTCACGGTTCATGAGACAGCCTGGTGACAGGCGGACAGCGGAGTCTTAGTAATAGGGTCCCGTTTTACCCTTTGGGTACGGAACCCTAAAAAACACACAGACGAACATATAACCTCCTCCTTTTTTGAAGTCGGTTTAAAATTTACAATAATTTGTAATAGACTTGGTACAGCACTATTGGTTGGGATATTTAAATTGTCTGTGTCTCGCATAGGGTCGCAGCATTATGCTGAGCGATGGCCGTTTTGCGTGGATGTGACGCATATTCGCACCCAAGTTGGGTTTTGTTTTATTTTCATGTTTCTTATTGTTCTTTTTGTGTTTGTGTTCTTTCTTTGCGTCATGTTTACCGCAAATAAACATAATAATTATCTTTCTGTTATAAAATGCTTTATTATGCCTTTATTCTAAAGGAAAGATTGGACTCTCGGTTCGCGGTTGAATGCATGCTTCCTTGCTGCTGCAGCTTGGTTTCCAGTATTGCGTTTAGACTCTAGTTCTATGTTCAACTACCTACGAGTTCATAGGCCGCTTCTGTAGATCTAGATGTCCAGTGTTGTCCAGGCCCCGCGAAAGGTTTAAGGACGTTAAAGAACACACGGGCATTGCATCTTAAGTACATACAATATAAAATGTGCGTACAAGACGCATCTCACACCAGTTAGGGTGCACTGGAGATTGCACACGTCCTCCTTATTGAACCCTGACAAGTACTTGAGCGTCAAGTTAACAAGAAAATTGGCTTTAACGAGATAATTTAGGTGGCCATATTCACGGTGCGATATTTAGCCGTGCCTACATTCGGCTGCTATTGCTCTCGCTACATCCCACATTAGGCCCAGTTTCCATGACACGCTGTCACGCGCTTCCGAATCGTGCGCCGACAAAATAGAGATCCTTCTGTCGAACATGATTGTTGACGTCCGTAAACGCTCTTCAGGTTGTCGTCACGGGATGGGAACCCGGCCTTACTCATTCACGGAACTTGAAAAACCATAGTTCGTTAAAGCCAGTTTATTACACAAAGTTCAAAGTTATTATTAATGCGACTTTTGGTGATATAACAGGATCTTAAAAATACTAGTACCTCAAAAATCTACCCTATCAGGCATGCATTGTTAAATTACAATAATATAAATTAAACGTTATGAAGTAATCAATATCTATAGAAATTAAAACACAAGGTATAATATATTGCAATAAATTAATAGACATAATGTATAATTATGAATATTACATTAAAAGATAAATACATAGAATGGTCAGTCACATGAAATTTTGTAACTAGGAATTCGACTTAGTAGCATTTGTCTATTAAAAATGTATTTAGTTTACGTTTAAATTGTGTCAAGTTTAAATCTTTTATGCCATTTGGTAGATTATTAAATAAAATTGCAGCCATGCAAAGTGTGCTCTTGTGTGTGTCTATATGTTGGTCTTATGGATCGATAGCTTTGTTCTGAACCTTTTTAGGGTACCGTACCCAAAGGGTAAAACGGGACTCTATTACTAAGGCTGTCCGTCCGTCTGTCACCAGGCTGTATCTCACGAACCGTGATAGTTCGACAATTGAAACTTTCACTGATGATGTATTTCTGTTGTCGCTATAACAACAAATACTAAAAAATAGAATATAATAAATAGTTAAGGGGGCTCCCATACAACAAAAATGTTTTTTTCCGTTTTTATAGATAACTAGCTGCGCCCCGCGGTTTCACCCGCGTAAGTCTCGATCCCGTGGGAATATCGGGATAAAAAGTAGCCTATGTCTTTATCCAGGGTGTCAGCTACCTCACAAAATTTTATCAAAATTGTTCCAGCCGTTTGAGCGTGAAGAAGTAACAAACATACACACTCACATTCTTTCGCCTTTATAATATTAGTGTGATGTGATGGTACGGAACCCTTCTTGCGCGAGTCCGACTCGCACTTGGCCGGTTTTTAAATAAATCGCCAATTTTTATTACGAACAAATCGGTCTCGTCTAAGTAAAGACAAGGTAACGTTAGAATTTTTAAGGAGGTAAAATGCGTTTTGTAACTTTCTGTTGATTTAAGATTGCATATTATGGACCTAATACACCTCTGTTGCGCTTTAAAAAAATCTGGTTTTCACAGGAATTTGCCCAGTAAATGACTCCGTAACGTTATTATGGAATCTACGTAGCCATAATACGCGGTTACGACAGACGCCTGATTTACTATTTTGCTGAGTTTATAAAGAGCAAAGGCCAACCTGGTCAATTTTGTAATTAGGATCGATGCACACACACTTAAACACACAAACAGGCTTTATCATACGCATAATATGGCAGTAGCCGCCCGCGCCACCGTCCTTCCTCAATAGCGCGATGATAATATGAACGCATTCTTTCTTTGTTTATGCGGAGCCGTGTGAATATATTCTTTTTTTTTTTTTTTTAAACTTTGCCCTACACTAGGAATTTCTCCTGTATCGTGGGTGCGTTTACAAACATTTAAACTCACATACACAAACAGCCAGACCCGGAACAACTACTTGTAGGTCATACAAATATTTGTTCCGTGC
This sequence comes from Tiliacea citrago, assembly GCA_963921375.1. Taxonomy (NCBI): domain Eukaryota; kingdom Metazoa; phylum Arthropoda; class Insecta; order Lepidoptera; family Noctuidae; genus Tiliacea; species Tiliacea citrago. The sequence continues at coordinate 29,455,735 of OY992780.1, forward strand.
GGGAATCGAACCCGCGACACGCAGCGTGGCAGTCAATCGCTTAACCACTGCGCCAACCGTGCCGTCATTTTTTTTTGTTTTTTTTTTTTTTCTTTATCTTGGGTTAAATCATTCATTTATTTATTTGGAAAAAAACATGTACGTTCATACATCTAAGCAGCTTACTGCACATAATAAGCCCTTGTATTTATTTAATTTTGCTTGTTGTTTGTACTCGTTTTTGTGTCCGAAAATTATTACGAATTTTATAGGTACTAGATTCCTCATCAATGAACTCGGCTCTCAGCCCGTCTCAGTCCACCATCCAGTGTTCTTACTTAAATTAGTTCTTAAACTGTTATCGATCATGCTAAACTATAATAGTAATGTCTACTAGCAGTAAGACCTATTTGGGCCTTTATGTAAAATACCTAAATACCACATAATGTACCGTACCCTATGGTCCGTACGTATATAGAATATTAATTCCTTGCCAGCCAAAGAAGTTATTGAAAACCTATTGTAATTCCATACGGATCGTGGCATGCCTTACTTTCTTTGCCCTTGAGTTTACGAACTCTTAAGAATGTTTTGACTGGTTTCGTACCTGGATGAACATCTAGAGAGCGTGCTTTACGTTGGCAACTGACCCATACATAATGTTTCAATATCTTCATTTATAAGTATACACCGTGGCATTTTAGTCGTTTTACAACGGCAGCCCACTTCATGTATCCAATGACTACTAATCATTCATGAAAGTAAAAAATATATTTATTAACATTAACAACACAGAAATGACAAACAAACAAATGACTCAGAGTCAGACGTAGGTATAGTTAATCGTTTTATTTATTTTATTTTATTGTATTTTATGATTTTAATTTAATTTTATAATCCTGTTTTGATTTTATTAATATTGTTTTTTTTTATATTTTATAATATAAATATAATATTATATTGATGTTATAATTTTAATTATGATCCTGAATGGGTTGAAATAAATGATTTTTGATTTGATTTGATTATTGACAAACAATAAAAAAAATCAACCAATCAATTGTATGACAGTAATTGGCGTAAAAATGAGTAAAATGACTAACTAGTTTCACAAGCTTTCCAAAAAGGTACAAAAGTTAATAACTTTCCCAGCGGTTTTTCAAAAATCAGCAAAAGCGAGCTGTAGGTCAAAGTTTTAATTTTGATTTGTAAATTGAATTCAGCTCGAAAATTAAACAGTGTAGATTAGTGAATGTTTCCTACAGAAGTGCAATACCTACTCGGTCAAAATGTATGGAACAGCGAATTTTTTTTAATAACTGACGAAAAATTTTAACGCAGAGGGGTCAAGAATGATGTACTGAATCCATGGTAACAGGATGCGCGTCGATGTCCCTTCCACCCTGTATAGCAATAGTACATTACTGCAGCGGCCAGCAAAAGAGGCATTGATGGACGAACCTGTAAATGTGGGCCGAGGCAAAGCCAGAGAAAAAGAAAGTCATTTTGTCAATCATGCTTGGAAGTTTGAGCATTATTTTGACAACCTTCTTCGAGATAAATCGAAATTGCTGTACTGGCCAAATACATGCATACAAAAGCTGTATGAATATCCATAGCTGTCATGGTTTAGCGGCCAAATAAATTACATAAACTCTTATCTATCGTGTAATTTAAAAATGGAACGATCTTTTACTCCGAAACATGGCAGCCAAGGAGGTAACTTATCAAAGGTTTTATTTTTTGGAACTGGCTTGCAAATAGAAAGCTGTTTATTGAAAAAACAAACAAATGAACATATTGGCGCGTGAAAAATGATCGTTGTTCGTCATTGAATCAGGCATTTATAAATAATTTACTTAGTTTGAATTTCCGCGCATTATTTGAGAAGAGCACTATACAGTATACAAGCCTTGGCCGCAACCAGGCATTGATGGACTCACGTATGTGTGCCTCGGCTTCGCCTCGGCCCACATTTACACGTTCTTCCATCAATGCCTCTTTTGCTGGCCGCTGCAGTAATGTACTATATATGATGTATCTAAGTAGGTATCTACCAGAAATTTTAAGAGAAAATTTTGTAAAAAAGGTACCAGTGGTGTCAATTTTGCTTTTTTAGGGTTCCGTACCCAAAGGGTAAAACGAGCACCCTATTACTAAGGCTCCGCCGTCTATCTATCTGTCTGTCCGTCTGTCACCAGGCTGTATCTCATGAACCGTGATAGTTAGACAGTAGAAATTTTCACAGATGATGTATTTCTGTTGCCGCTATAACAAATACAAAAAAACCGGCCAAGTGCGAGTCGGACTCGCGCACGAAGGGTTCCGTACCATTATCTATAAAAATGGCAAAAAAAATCACGTTTGTTTTATGGGAGCTCCCCATAAATATTTGTTTTATTTTAATTTATTTATTTATTTTTAAATTGAATATATGTATAACTATCCTGTGAATATTTCAAGCGTCTACCTGTTGCCATTATCAATATCGAGCAAAAAAAGATCACGTTTGTTGTATGGGAGCCCCCTTAAATATTTATTTTATTCTGTTTTTAGGGTTCCGTACCCAAAGGGTAAAACGGGAACCCTATTACTAAGGATCCGCCGTCTGTCTGTCTGTCCGTCCGTCTGTCACCAGGTTGTATCTCATAAACCGTGATAGTTAGAGAGTTGAAAAATCACAGATGATGTATTTCTGTTGCCGCTATAACAACAAATACAAAAAAAACATAATAAAATAAATATTTAAGGGGGCTCCCATACAACAAGCGTGATTTTTTTGCCATTTTTAGAGATAATGGTACGGAACCCTTCGTGCGCGAGTCCGACTCGCACTTGGCCGGTTTTTTTTCATATCAAGCTTTTTCAGAGATTCAACATCAAAATTTCTGATAAAAAACATGTGCCATGTTTTGAATATTTTTTGAATCCATAAATAATTATCAATTGACTATTCTAGATACCGAATCTAGCAGGGGCGACGGCTTCATACAACCCCATTCCTACCGGCTTCCCTTCGGAACAACGACTCTACTTGAGTTAACTGTTACCAAATAATATGATACATACATAGTCACATTACAAGTATTTAATACATCATAAGATAAAAAACATTACAACAACGCGTAACTATAGTCTATCCTAAATCGCGAACGCAGTTTAGATTTTTTGTTTTAAAGGATTCCGACACTAGCGCCAATAAGCCGTACTTGGTGTGTCAGAATACAGTATTAATCGTAGTTCTGACCACGCTACTTCGGGCACACTTCGGTAGCAATCGGGGGTTCCCAAACACTGCTAGTTACGATGCGAGGTAAGCCGTTCTCGAGCGAGTTATTACCGGGAGTGAAAGAGAAAATGTGTAGGCGAGAACGAGATAGAATGAGGTGTTGTTGAATTTCGTAGATTTGCAAATTATTTTATTGAGTTGAATTGGTGAAGATAAATTAACTTTTATTTTGTTTTCTTTTACATTTGATTATATATAATAATATAATATACCTATTATAGTTTTATTTCTGTAAAAAATTGATAATTTTGTTTGTGTAGTAATATCGTCTATTTGGTTCTACTATTTGACCATAGATGGCGTTAAACTAAGAAATTTATTACCTCAAAAATGAACTCATTTTTGAGGTAATAAATTTAGATGATAACTTGTGTTTATGAGCACTTAACAATTTTTTCTTCGGCTTCCCTTAATTGGAAGTTGTAGCTTCGCTACTGGAATCTAGTTTTAAGAGCGGCCAACCCGTCATACTTTTCATATGCTCGTACGTGATTATGGCGTTCTAACACATCTTTCTTTGAATTTTTTTAACTAATAGGTATTTTGTGCACTATCTCTAGGTTTCTATGCAAGCAAAAAATACACAGTAATGACGTAATCATCGTGCTCATTTCCAAGAGAAAGTAACCTATTTCTCTTGATTAAAGGTTATAACTGGCGGTGGCAACATGCACTGTGCTTATTGTGGCGCAGTCTGTGCCACAATTTGATCGCAGTGGCTCACTTGGCTCGCTCGGTGACCCCAATAGCGCAGCGGCCAGCTTGCCTACGCTCTGTGGGGTTTGATTCCCTCTTTAAAGAATCTGGATCTGGAGATTGGAGTGTATAAGGCAACGTGTCTCCAGACAGATCGCGTCTTTGCAAGATACACGATATGTTTGGCTTAGTAACGACGCGGCGACGTCAAGTTGCAGCTCATGTTCACTAGTTGAAAAAATATCCCGCGATTTCTGTCGTCTGCATTGCCAGTGTCATTGGACACGTCCCGAAGCAAAGTCTGGAAATACAAAGCGGTCATCAGAAATGTCACGCAATCTTTATTACCTTCAATTAAACTGAGTCACTGGTCAGTTGCCCTAATGAGTAAGAGTACTGAGAACTGCCACAAATACAAGCAGACTTTGCACAAAAGCCTCTCATTTTCTTTTGTGACCGACTCAACATTAACTCATTATTTTTACGAGTAGGTAGTTCGTAGTGGTGCCCAGCCACGGGTATATTAGCTCATTCGGAGAAAAGCTAGAGATAAAAAGTGTGACAAAAGCGCATTAAGACGTTATAGCATGTTATACTCAATATACATAATTCCTTTGTAAAAACATTGACAAAATATACAATGACGCTACCCATTTATTCTGGTATAACAGATAACCTTTGTTCTCAGCTTGGTTTCCCGAAATTAAGGTCGCAGTATCATAGTCCCTTTAAACACTGGGCGAATGATCAGAGGGGCCCCAAGTCTGCTATTTTTATAAATTCAGTCATTCCAACACGATCCCATTGTCATGCCATTGTCATTTTGCTAAAAGTTCGTAATCTGGTAAATTCATAATGGTCGATCATTGGTCGGTCAATGTTCTCGTAATATAATTGTGTTATTATAATGGCATTGTCGTATTGCCATTATTATAAAACCCATTAGAAGAAATGTCATTCATTTGTCATTATGTACGAGATTACCAATATATTAAATTTCTTTGAATGTAGTGTCAGTGGCCGACCATTGGAAAGTCATAATGACGCCATTATAGTAGTAGATTAACAAACTTGTCAAAATCAAGAATTATGAAATCAATGATTGACCATTCTGACACTATTGTAATAGCAGACTTGAGGCCCTGAGATCCAATCTTGACACTTGGAGCTGCGCCGCGATTTGCGATGGCCGAACGGCAAACCACTGAAAGAAAAACGTATTATTCCGGCATCGACATAAATATTAGCCTGTCGATTACTGTCGAATCGCTTAATAGGTAGTTTCGCAACACCGTATAATTAATAATTATGTACGTTCCCAGCTTATAGCACGAGAGTGTCGTTGCATAATGTGAAAATATAGGGAACCACGGAATGGACGGGCGAGAGGCGTGAGCGGTCTTCAAATGTACGTTCATCGAATGGTGGTGACATTTTAAAACGACATTCACAATGCTTATCCAACATACCTCTATCATGACAAGTGTATACGACCTGATTAAGGTTGGTATTTAAATCGGTTAGAAGTAAAACGAACTTAAGATCATTTTACTTTATTATGTGTGACTTTTAACTAACACCATTATGTCATCTCATGTCAGAATTAAGTAATTATTGTAACTGAGGAGATGATTCATCTTAACGAGCGCAGATTAAAGAAACCCGTTGCTTCGAGGCAAGGCAACCCATACTCAGTCTTGTTCCTATGAAAACATCGGTTATGTATGTCAATCTGTACATTCAGGATTTCAAACTCGCAAATTGCTGGATGAAGTTTGATACAGGACTCTTACTCTCGAAAACGATTCGAGTTTGATTTTGTGTTCGATTCGAAGTCGTTTCTGATCTGAACGATTTAAAACCTTACTCCCGAACCAATTCGAATCGTAAACCAAGATCGACATAGGTTCGAGTATTATCAGCGTCGTTATGCGTGTCCGGCGGATTACGTCATCGTCAAGTGTTTTATGTCTTTGGTTAGAAACTTTTATATGTGGTTGAATTTATTTACTTCTCTATCACTTCCCCACGTAAAAAACGATACCCTAGTGCTTTATTTAAACTTAACAAATAAAACCATATGAAAAAACATCAATCAATCTGCCTATCCTTTTCCCAACTATGTTGTGGTCGGCTTCCAGTCTAACCGGATGCAGCTGAATACCAGTATTTTACATGGAGCGACTGCCTTTATGAGAACAGTGGTGGCCCAGTGGTAACGACAGCGTCTTACGAGTTGTATGTCGTAGGTTCGAACCCTGACAGGCGCTTTACTTTGTATAAATTATTTCATCACCACTGCTCTAAAAATGGTGAAGGAAAACATCGTGAGGAAACAGATGGCATGTCCTAGAACCAAAAATTCGAAGACATGTCAAAACTACCAACCCGCACCGGGCCCGCGTGGTGGATTACGTCCTACTCCCTCTCACACAGAGAGGAGGCCTATGTCCCAGCAGTGGGAACATTTTAGGCTGATTATGTTGACTGCCTATCTAACGTCCACAACCCAGTAACTGATTAATACGATACCCCTTGGTAAGACTGGTAGTCAGACTTTCGGGGTTCTGACGACCCGTAAGGACTGTCAAAGATCCACGAATGACAGCCGGGACCAATGAGTTAAATTTTAAGTAAATAGGTACCTACATAGCTATATTTACTCACACAAGTGTGAAAATATATACCAAATATATAATTTACTTTTCATTTACACACACATAACATAACATCACGACTGTAGTCCCCGAAGGGTAAGGCAGAGGTGTACCTATAGTACACCCACATTTCGCCAGTTATGTTTACGTCAACGGTTGTGTGTGTGGACTTTTTATTTGAAAACAGATATATATATGTAAACTTACCTTGCATTTAATGGGAATGTCACTTCGTCTGGTTGATGTCTTCATGTATGTTGTTAAATTTTCTACCAACACATCAAACCACTCCTTCGACAAATAGGTATAATTCTTTCGAAATTCTTCCGAATCCATTTCTATAGCCCCAGGTATTTATAAATCGACTCATATTTCTTCTCTCACGAAGATCCATACGGTGCTTTCTCAAGAACATTGAAAACCAAAGTAAGGCGAGCCATAATAATAAAGAATTTGAAGAAATATAGCAGTATGAACACAAAAAAAATCTTACTCGATCTGGATAAAGTAGCTTCTTTATTATCGAGTAATTTGACGTTTAGTTTTGATTCAACTACTCGATACATAACTGTCAGATGGCGTGTGGAGTACGAACTTTTCGATCCTAACGAATCTTTCGATCGAAATTAGTGTCGCTTCGAACCACCGCACGATCGTGCGCTAGTGTCGGATTCAAGAGTATGGATCATCATTTATTTCGAATCGAATTCGATTGATTCAGTACTCGATGCTAAGGCCCCAGTTTTAGACGCACTTTAAACGCGGAGGGAATCATACAATAACAATAACATCGGTATTAATTCGGTCGGGTCTGTTTTGAAGTAGACGGAAACATTATTTTTGGACTTAGGCCAAGTTTTTTTTGGTTTTTGACATAATCAGATTGAAATTATTAAAGTATCTGTTGGGAGTTTTAAGGTTTTGTAGTGACCTACATAATCGCGCTGTGATTGGTATATACACTATTGAAGAGGGCTCAGGTACTACTATTGAGCAATGTATGTTTTAATAGTATGTAAGGAATAATATTATTAATATAATCAGTAAAAACATATAATTATTGAGTTTAATTTCTCATAAACTAAAGTTTCTATGCATGTCTAATAAGATAGATAAGTAGGTATTATTTTATTATGCAACACGTTAATGTCGTTAATAAATAATGTTAGTGCAATAGTTACCAGAAGTCTATTTACTAGCAAAAAGGAGAAAAAAATATAGTCGTAAAAACATAACCTAACAAGTAGTGACACGAGCTCACTTTTCATCTTTGTTTTCAAAAAAGTTAAAAATCTAGATTTTTTTTAGATTTTCTGTCTTAACTATAATGTGTTGACCACACCTGCCAATGAAGTAATGTACTACGGACATAAAAGTACTGGATTTTTTGTAATACATAAAAATTACAGCTATTAGTGGGCTTTTCGCAATTAGAAGACACGTGGGCGCGACGCGCCGACGACGAGGCGAAAATGCGTGAATCATTTTTACACTCATACCTAATAGTTTTCGTTCGCTACCGTCCGTCCACCGTACTTCATCTATTTTTAAGTTAAAGGCTTGTCCAGACTGGTGCGATATCGCGGGCGCGACGCGACTAGCAGCTCAATTTCTTTGTCAGTGCCTGTCGCGCCCGCGATATTGCACCAGTCTGTACGAACTTTAATGAAACACGGATATTATAATAAAATATGATACCCAACGCAATCATTTTATTGTTACATTTCGATAATGTTGTCTTCTAACATTCCAGCTAGGCAGCTAGGGTTGCCATATCAATAAAAACCACCACGCACAATGAAGGGTTCCGTAGTTAGGATGAATTTATCCCAAGAACAAACCTAACATTGTAGTTGAAAAGCATGTTCCCCCATACAATCCAACTGCAAATGTAAATTTGTACGCACAATATTGAGAGATTTACCAAGTTATTCGAATACCATAGACTTCTTATAGGGTTTCCTGTAATCTATAAGTAAAAAACTATTTTCTGTATTTTTTTCAATATTTTAGGATCATTATTATCGGACATAAGGAGGCAACGGTTAATTTTCACCTATTTACATATTACCATTAAAACTATTTATGTTAAAATTATTAAAGTAAAATAGGAGAGCCTAACAAGAAGTCCTTTCTTTTGATATGTCACACGGTACAGTATGCAATTTTTTTTTGAAATTTTCTTATTTTCCCCCCAAAAGTAACCCTCATATTAAAAAAAATCATTTATTACCAAATTTCAACTAAATCGGTCCAGTAGATTAGGAGCAAATCCGCTGTGACAGACGGACAGACAGACATGAGTGATCCTATAAGTGTTACGTTTTTTCCTTTTAGGTACGGAATCCTAAAAACAAAAAAAATGGGGCCATTTGATTGCGACTTTTATAAGTTGGAAAAATGAGTTCATTACTCGTCAGTGTTCCAAGTAGTCATTAATATTTAAAGTTTAACGTGTTACTCTGCTAAGAATATAATAAAAATAGACTAGTTTGGTGACCCCACACGACTGTATAGATCTGCGTGAAAGTATAAAAATACCGTGACAATCCGTAGAAATAACTGTTCCATGTGAGATTACGTACCAATCTGATAACATATTTTTGTATCAATGCTCGATATACCTACTAAAACATTTAATAAAGCCTATTGGTTTTGTTATAAACTTGGACATAATTATATTAAGTGTTTTTAATTTATCATTTTATTGTAATCATCCATCAGCCAAATCACGTGATATAATAAAGAAATAAAAAGATTTTCTGTAATAATATTTTAGTCTCCTTCAAAAAAATCAACGACCCGCGCGCCGCCGCACAGTGGAACGAGTGTATAGGAGAGGTTGGACTAACCCATTTCCGAGAAAAAAAGTCTAATTTTGAAAAACTAATAATGCCATCGTATTTAACTATCAAATGCCTTCAAAACTTGAGCTGACAAAATTCTTATTATCTCTCGTATTTCAGGAGTTAATTGAGAAAATGTGAAATTTTACTATGAAAATGACTGTATCTAGCTCCCTGCCGCCTGATTCCGGCCTTGTTTCAAGTTGTGGGCTTTACTATCGTATTACGCATAGCAAAAGGTACATTTACTTCTAAGACACATGGTGCGCCAAACGTACACCTTCTGACATATAGGGTAATGTATTTTTTTACTGAATCGAGCTCTCTGCCTCCTGAATCTGATCCTATTTCAAGTTGTGGTCTTTACTAGCATAATACACACACCAAGAGCTGCATTTAGTGCTAAGACACATGGTACGTCAAACGTGCATCTTCTGACATATAGGGAGAGGGAGAGGAGAGGTTGAACATAGGCATTTCCGGGAAAAAAAAGTCTCACTTTGAAAAACAAATAATGCCATCATTATTAGTTTTCAAATGCCTTCAAAACTTGCTTCAAATTTCTTTTAATCTCTAGTGTTTCGGGAGTTAATTGAGAAAATGTGAAATTTTACTATGAAAATGAGTGAATCAGGTTAATTTATATATTTTTAACAAAAAACATATTTTGTCCTTATATTAAAATTCCGTTCGGTTTCGTTAAACTTACAGTAATATGATTCATACATGGACTGTATTGTGGAATAGCTATTAGGAGTATCGATACAAAATATAACTTTCCAGAGAACCCAATCAATGTGATATAAGTTATTAAGAAAAGTGATAAGAGAAATGACTACTTAATGGTTTACACAGAATAACTAATGTAGTAATGAGCACTAACAAACTGCTTATAATAAACTAATTTACCATGCCTCATCAGCAAATGGGACCGTGTAATATTAATCAATCAATGAGGGTACCTGGATATAGTATAAATATGTCACCATAAGTAGCCTTCAAATCAGTATTGATTTATCTCGAAATGAATTTTCCAAATTTATTATTTTTATTATTTAATTATTATATCAGAAGATGCACGTTTGACGTACCATGTGTCTTAGCACTAAATGCAGCTCTTGGTGTGTGTATTAAGCTAGTAAAGACCACAACTTGAAATAGGAACAGATTCAGGAGGCAGATAGCTCGATTCAGTAAAAAAATACATTACCCTATATGTCAGAAGGTGCACGTTTGGCGCACCATGTGTCTTAGAAGTAAATGTACCTTTTGCTATGCGTAATACGATAGTAAAGCAACTAACTAGCAAGTAACTTGAAACAAGGCCGGAATCAGGCGGCAGGGAGCTAGATACAGTCATTTTCATAGTAAAATTTCACATTTTCTCAATTAACTCCTGAAATACGAGAGATAATAAGAATTTTGTCAGCTCAAGTTTTGAAGGCATTTGATAGTTAAATACGATGGCATTATTAGTTTTTCAAAATTAGACTTTTTTTCTCGGAAATGGGTAAGTCCAATCTCTCCTATACACTCGTTCCACTGTGCGCCGCGCCCGCACAATCTCTCGATACTTATGTTTCCGCACTAATCCAATCACTCACTGAAAAGTAAAACGTGTGAATAATAACCTGAAGAACACACACCTTTACGGTGCGCAGTCGGGTAAAGATTAGCCGTTAACACTTTCTCCTGGTAATGCAGATGTCATAACAATGTCTAGCTGGTCTTTCATCAGCGATTTTTGTGATTATGGCCAATAGGAAGAAACAATTGGTGCATGCGGTCAAGAAAATCATCTAACATCTTCTTCTTATGAAGCCCCCCATTATATTTTTACCTGTCCTAGGCTGAAATTTAACTCTTCTTTTCAACCTTGGGGTCTCTCCGAAGATAAATTCGAGTATCGGCTGAATGTTCGGCCGTTTCCTGACTACGGCTGACTATGGCAGAATAACGCCAATAAAAAAGCGACCGTCAAAGAGATGTCAAGGTAAATACAAAACCGGTCAAGAGCGAGTCGGACTCGCGGACCGAGGGTACCGTACGTATATATGATGTTGATGATTTCTGAAAAACTGTGCTATTTAGTGACATCGTTTTATTTTTCCTGTAATCTTTACATAAACTTATCACATAGAATAATTTCAGATTTTTCTCTATGCTTTAGTCGCTGTTGCAAAAAAGATATATTTTTAAATTTCTTTCTTGTTTGAGAAATAGTTGGGTAAACGTCATCTAAAACTATTCCAAATTTCAAGTTGATAGCATTAGTAGTTTTTGAGATATCCAGCTGTGACAGACAGGCAGACAGATAGACAGACAGACTTAGTCTCACCATAAGGGTTCCTTTATACCATTTTGGTACGGAACCCTAAAAATGTGACTTGAAGTCGGGTAAGGACTCGGTCATTAAAAGGAAACTTTGGAAGTCAAGAAACGGCCGATACTTTGGATTATCGCTTCGGAGTTGACCTCCGGTCTCAAAAAAAGTGTTGCGGAGGCAGAACCACATCTTTATAAGTAACCGAGCTCGTTTACCACTGTGAACTTAAACCATCTGCCTAGCCTTTTCCCAACTATGTTGGGGTCAGCAATCAGTCTAATCGAAAGCAGCTGAATACCATATTTTAAATGGAGCGCCTGCCTATCTGACCTCCACAACCCAGTTACTGGGTAATACGAGTACCCCTTAGTAAGACAGGAGGACTGGTTGTAAGACTTTCGGGCGTCAAAGACTTACAAATGACAGCCGGGACCAATGGTTTAACGTGCTTTCCGAGGCACGGAGGTGTCTCGATAAGTACGCCTCGGCAAGCGTAGCTTAACCTACGACCCGTGCGGCTTTTATTATTTAGCCACTGTTAAGGGCACGAAATCGGCTGTTTTTGATCAATTTTGTTCATTGGTTGTGAGAAAGGCAAAAAGAATTTAAACAAAATTATTTGTGATTTGAAATGTCGAGTTCTTTGTTTTGCATGTGGCGGAAAGGGATTTTTCAAATAGATTAAGTATTCATGGAAAATCACTAATAATCGCAACAAGTTTTCAGAATAATTACGCGAGACTGACGTTTGATCATCTTTTCACAAGACACTAGGTACTTTTGATTTTGAAAATTAAAAAATATAATCAACATTATCATACAAGTCTACCTGCATGTGGGGAAAGCACTTTTTTCAACTTCAATACAAAATATAGCAGAAAAATTATGTTAAAAAAACCTATATTTTTTTAAAAACTCAGTCATTAATGTATTTTTTCCTATTATTTAGCAAACCATATCAAGAAATTTAAAAATCACACACCTGGCTTCAGCTATCCTTGAGATAAAATCATTTTTTTTTAATATTATACAATATCTTCATTAAGTAAATCAAAGGCGCAATATACTACATTTTCGAGAGCACAAAAGTGATGAAACTATAAACAGGTGCTGTGACTGACACGAATGGTTTAGCACCACGAAAACTGTACTTCTATAGTTACACAGACTTAATGTTTCAATTATTTCAAGCTTTCTCACAATTAGATAAGAAATTGACGAAAAAGGGTTTTTTTCGTGCATGGAGCCTTAACTTAAATACAGAAGTTTAAAACAAGACTAGGGTTAACAAAACTCGTCAGGATAGTCGCGGAAATTTTTAAAATTCTCGTTTTATACGGTGAACGCTGACTTAGTTCATGGACTCATTTTCTTAGAGATCTTGAATGCTTCTTAATATACAGCGGAAAATAAAATAATTGGAGAATATTTTAGCTACGCATCTTAAAAAAAGATGGTAATTCAAACAGCTACCATGGTGAAAGCTTGGCATTAGATGCATAATTTTATACGAATGGCTTGTAAATATGTACGTACTTTTAATCCGCGCCCAACACGCCACATTTGAATTTAAATGTGTGAAATTCATCACGATGTTCTAATCAAATGGGATCGTTAGATACAATATCGAGATAATTATGGTGATAATATGTTTCTTAGAATTAACGTTCTTAATTCTTACTGAATAACTAATCCACCTGATACTATCTTCTGTCTTGCGCCTTCTAATTTCCTCTTGTACTAGGGATACATAAATCTTAGCCGCTCGCGTAATTCCGCTCCATGGTGGCAACTTCAAATGTCCCAAGAGTACCACATTCGTTTGAGCGGAAAAACCCGCGTTTAGGATCTTCCCTGACCAGCGGAATAAATAATGCTCGGGAAATCACACCGCGTGTTTCTGCACAGATTTGTCTCTAGCCTTTGAGAACCTCAAGCATCCGAGAATCGAGCTCTCATTATTGGTAACTAACTATTTACAACCCAAGAATTGCTATAATATTCAATGTATGTAAGCCCTCCTACTTAACTTTCCTTCTGAAATGAGTCTTACTTCCATAAATAATTGGGATGCCTCGTGGGCAGCCATAATATGAAGATGCTGACTCACACATGCGGTGCACATAAAATGCAACGCGTATATAACTTATAAATGATGAGTAGTTTTATTGTAGTGCCTTTGGAATATACTTGGTTCTTCAGCCTGCCCTGGGCCCAAGCTACTTGGGGTCTGCGCAATTTTTGCCAGCACCTCATTGGCCACCTAATCCTTATCCTCCCTCTCACAAGAGGAAAAGGAACAGCCAAAGGGAAAAGAAGAAGGAGACACCTAAAAATATAACGCCAGTAGCACACCTTCGCCGCGAAACCGCAGTAGTTCAATTCAACTGGCTCGCGTCATGTTTCGCTGCTCGAATCGGATGAGACTAACGGAACATGACGCGGACCAGTTGAATTGAACTACCGCGGTTTCGCTGCTATGGTTTCGCGGCGAAGGTGTGCTACTGGTGTTAATCTTTTGAGGTGTCCGCTTCTCCTTTTCATTATGAAAGGTTTCTTATGAAGCTGGTACATTATTCTCTTGGTTCTTCTAGTACTGTTTCCCCTTCTATAGTTTGTCGAATTTTTCAAGTTTCTTCAAGGCGACTTTATTTGCAACGGATTCCAAAAAATCTTAGTATTTGACAAATATTGTTCAATTAGTGCCTCATACCAAAACTATTAATTTATATTTATTAAAAATAAATATAAATTAAATGTCTACTCAAAAAAAAATCTTAAATTCACACGCACTGACAGGCAACACATAGCCTAAACCATTGGGTCACAAGAGTACCATGTACAACGAAGGTGAGCACTAAGGAAGTATTTTTTGAAAATTCATTCATAAATAAGCATAATCATGCTGTTCCCACTGCTGGGACACAGGCCTCTATCACCACGTGGGCCCCGTCCGGGTTGGTGGATGTCACATATTTTCGAATTTTTGGCTGTAGGACATGTCGGTTTCCTCTCGATGTTTTCCTTCACCGTTTTGAGAGCAGTGGTGATGGAATAATTTACACAAAGTAAAGTGCGTGCGTGGGTTCGAGCCCACGACCTACAACTCTTAAATCGCGGCCGTTACCACTACACCACCACTGCTCAAGTAAAAATACATCACATAAGAGGTTAAATACCATATATAATATACAGTTTGTATGAAAGTTCGTCATTATGCTTATAAGACATCCCATCGGGCACACGGCTTGTGCATCAATAATTTATTAATATTACAAAGGATATTGAGTAATTATTTTTATGATAATTACCTTCGTTTACCCACCTGGCTATGGAATCATTTGTTAGTTGATCACCAAGATCGTCATTAAAATATGTGTAATTAACGATGTAATTATTGTTATCACAAAGACGCTCATAAATACTGTGCAGTCAATCATTACGATCGAGAACAATGGTGCTATTGACGTTGCAGTTATTTTTATCAGCTTGATCTAATAATATGACTTAGTGCTGACTTCATATGTGATGATGCATAAGGGATATCGCCCACTCGAAGTGTCCGCAATATCGGATCAGCTCGGGCCGAGACACCGCGCCGCTGCGGTGACCGATTAGATACTGTGACGTCATGCCATTTACATTTGATTATTTTTTTGATACTAAGATTAGACAAGATGCAAAAACTGTAATCTAATAACACTTAGTGACCACACAATTATAGGGTTTCCTCTAGGAATAATTGTTAGAGATCGCAAAATGCACAGCAGAGGTGAAAAATGCTTGGTGATAGTTGGCATCCCTTAAGCCCTTTCACAATCACGGTAACCGCGTACGTGGGCTGGCAGCACGGCGTGTCCTGACACAATCGTGTGAAACAAAGCACTCAATCAACGTCTAGTTGTGACTGATTACTCTATCATCAACATTGTCATACGATATAAATTGACGATACGAGCGCTTACTGTAGTGTACATGATGCGAATGCATTCTCGACTCTGCGCCTGCTGTGCTTGCCATCCGTTTCACTCAGTTGATTTTACGACGTGCTCGGGATGATAAGACGGTGATATATTTTCTTGATTTTTTAATTGAATCATAAGCGATCGTCTATCACGACATTTTTTAACCGACTTTACAAAAAGGAAGAGGTTCTCAAGTCAACTGTATTTTTTTTTTAATGTTTGTTACCTCAGAACTCCGTCGTTTATAAACCGATTTGGAAAATTCTTTTTTTATTTGAAAAGATATACTACTTACAGTTGGTCCCATTTTTTTCAAAAATTTTGTTCTGATGATAGGATTCATGAGGAATTCAGGGAACTCCTCAAATATTATATTATAGGCATACAGATAGCGATTTTGGTATTTTCATCAACAAATCAATCATTTGCATTCAGAAAGTATCATTTGGTGAAGTGGAACTGTTGAAAAAGGCCGAATTTTAACGCACAGTCCGATCAACTCGAAACTCAGTATTTATTTATATGTACTTAAAACCAAAAATAAAGAATAACTTTTATCAAGCTTCAGTAAATTTTTCAAGGGAGGATTTTACTGCGTGGCTTGATTAACTCGAAAATTGGTATAAATAACCTGTCAGTCAAATAATGGAAAAGTCGCAAACCACTAAACTTGGCCAGAATACTTCATCATCACTCTCCTGCCCTAAACCCAATTTATTTGGGGTCGTCGTAACAGGTCTTATTATACTTATGTATAAATAAATAAAATAAAAAACAAACTAAAAAAATCAAAGGAAAACGCTGGAGGTCCTGGGTTCAATGCCCAGGTCGGGCAAAGTGTTATTGGGTTTTTCCATCTGGAATTTCTCAGTAGCAGCCCGGAGTCTGGATTTGTGCCCGGTTGATGACAATAGGCTCGCCCCCTATTACATGGGACTTAAAAATAACTGGCGAAATGTGGGGTGTACTACGAGGGCTGCACTAAAAGTATCGGGAATGGAATATTTCCACTGTTCCTGTCATATTAAAATCTTTTTAATTGAAAACTCCTTGGTTTTAAAAATCGAATACCATTTTTTTTTTTTAAAAAGATTCTCGGTCTTGTCACAAGGTTTTGTCAAACTTGTTTAGTCGTTGAGAAAATGGAATTGACTCGAGAAAATTCAAGAGCGATGATTTATTATGACTTTCGAACTGGTTTAACACAAAAACAGTGTGTTGACCGGATGATTTCTGCATTTGGTGATGAAGCCCCATCCAAAACCACAATTTATCGCTGGTTTGCTGAATTTCAACGTGGACGTGTCAAGCTCAGTGATGATCCCCGTCAAGGTCGTCCAAAAACTGCAGTCACCCAAGAAAACGTTGATGCTGTGCGTAAGCTGATTGAGGAAGATCGACATGTGACATACCGCGAAATTCAGGCAACTTTAGACATTGGCATGAGTCAAATACAAATAATCTTGCATGAACAATTAGGTGTAAAAAAGTTGTTTTCCCGATGGATACCGCATTCGCTCTGTGAAGAGCAAAAAGCGGCTCGCGTTACTTGGTGCGTCAGAACTCTCGAAAGATTCCACGCAGGATCCTCAAATGCTGTATACAACATTGTATCAGGTGACGAATCCTGGATATACGCGTACGAACCCGAAACAAAAAACCAGTCACGAGTTTGGGTGTTCGAAAATGAGTTAAAGCCAACAAAAATTGTTCGTTCACGGAGTGTTGCAAAAAAAATGGTGGCCACTTTGTCTCCAAAACCGGCCATGTTACGACTATTCCTCTTGAGGGACAAAGAACGGTTAATGCAGAATGGTATGCTAGCATTTGTTTGCCACAGGTCGTTTCTGAACTCCGTAAAGAGAACTGCAACCGCCGCATCATCCTCCATCACGACAATGCGAGTTCTCACACCGCGCACAGAACAAAAGAGTTTTTAGAGCAAGAAAACATAGAATTATTAGACCATCCGCCGTACAGCCCCGACCTAAGCCCTAATGATTTCTATACTTTCCCTAAAATAAAGAATAAATTGCGTGGACAGAGATTTTCATCACCTGAAGAAGCTGTGGACGCCTACAAAACGGCCATTTTGGAGACCCCAACTTCCGAATGGAATGGTTGCTTCAATGATTGGTTCCATCGTATGGAAAAATGTGTCAAATTTCGCGGAGAATACTTCGAAAAGCAATAAATACATTTTTAAATAGTAATGTTGTGTCACTTCCTTGATTCCCGAAATTTTCAGTGCCGCCCTCGTATAGGTACACCTCTGCACAACCCTTCAGAGAAACAAGGCGTGATGTTATGTTTTGTAATGTGTTTCTGAAATTATAGTTATTTTCCACATTTTAGTGTTGTCTTTTTCGGTTGGTTATTTTTGTAAAAAAAAAAAAAAATAGTAAACATGGTGTTTGACATGTGTTTGTTTTGCTATTTAACACAATATTATTAGCAAACGGAAAGTATAGTCCAACGCGATGGATTTTCATACGTAAAGGAACGAATTTTTAGTCCTGTTCAAAAATTCGTTCCTTTCTAACATTAAGGTACCTACAAATCTTATGTAACAACGAAACTTTCTCCATTTCCTTCCACAGTAGGTACTTTCTTAAAATTTACTCTCCGTAATAATTATGTGTACATGTTAATTGGACTCAAAAAACTCTAATTAGAAGTTTTTGAATGCAAATAGCATATTGCACCTTACGTAGAACACCCCAAACTAAAATGGTACTAATTCCAACCAGGAGAGGGTACAATTTAGAATGTAAGTTGTTCGACTAATAAGCCCAGTGTAACGGTCGGCGCACATTATACGGTTAATTACTGCGTTTTGCATAATAATATTAATACAACGATTCAATTTCTCTAACATCACAATACTTTTTTTTCTGCCTTACGCGTATTTGGATGGGTCATATTTTATTATTAACAGTAATATTCAAAACGCGAGCCTTTTTCCTGCAAGTATTGTTACAGGATGCTTAGCTTGCTGAACTACAAGTCGCGTGTACATTATACATAGGTATATAAGTTCATAATATTCAACTTTTCAAGTAAATATACCTCGGGTTGTAGATGAAAGATGCAGGTGGTAGTCAGTCACGTGTATGACTTAGTTCACAATTGTTAACACAATTAACATAAGACGCCATCATGACTAATATACATAGATAAACGCTAGTTTTTGTGTCTTGTGACGCATATAACTTGGTTTCCACAAAGTATTTACCTCCGTATTCTGAAGCTTCTTGAAAGATCTTTATATCTCGGCGAAAAGGACACGCTGCGTGATGGATGTTCTTTTGTCAGTAATATTTTAACCCCATTTCGGAGATTATGTAGGTACCGGAGTAAATGAAAAATAAATCACGGTTTGTGATGCGTAAAAATAGTGAATGTAAACGAAAAGCCTCTCCCCCATTACACAGATAATCTCGAGTGTGTGCATCATCTTACAGTGTGCTGACCCATATAGGAGCAGAGGGCTCGGTAGGTGTACTGTTTCAATTACTGTATCCGGAGTCCGGATTCCGGACTGAGCCCTCGGTGTCGATGACATAGACTTTATCGTGTCAGCGTGCCTTTACACTGAATTTTATAGTGTCCTGTTGTCCAGAACCGCGATGCGTTTGGTCTAGACGATTTTGATTTGCGGGTGTCTCCAATACAAGCGTACTGACCTTGCGTTTTCTTGTTAGGAGATTTTTTCTGAAGTATTTATACAATGTCAAAATAGTAATTTTCTTACTTTTGACGCATCTATTGGCAACTAACCCTTCAGGTAAGCCTAGGTAATGTGTGTCAAAGTATAATCAAATCTTTATTGGCCGTAATCGCGTAATGGGTGGTGCACCTTAGTCCAGTCATCCCGTGGTTTGGCACGTAATGTTCTGGCTATCAAAAATAGAAAGGGTGATTTTCGTGGCTCAGTGCTCGGGTTCACTGATTTCAGACGCAGTTTAGATTTACACGCCTTAATTTAGAGCATCTAAATTAAGGCGTGTAGGTATTTTGAAAGTTGTGCAGGTATTAATAGTAACGGTGTCAGGAATTTCATTGCGTTTTCAGTCCGGAATATTTTCAATACAATTTTCATTAAGAATAAGGGACTAAGTACATTTATTCAGCTCCATTCGCGTTTCGCTGAACCATTTTGGTCACACTTATACAGTTCTGCTTCTATCAGCCGCGTACAGCATCCTAAGATTGTGAAAAGCCATCATAGCGTTCAGCGCTGTTCCGCTACGTTCGGCGCCGAACGTGTACTGTTCCCGACTCCTCGTCGACAAGTTGCGATCACGTACAGGCCTGAACGTGGCGAGACAGGGCTGAACGCGGCGGACCAGCGCTGAACTCTATATACAGCATTCTCATGATAAAAACACATTTTGTCCTCATTTTATACCTGTTTCCCGCGAAAACTAAATAGACGCGGAGAGCTGAACGGATGCGTACGCAACTACGCATCTCCATACAAAATCGTTGTTTTCTATGGACAAAAGCTGAATAAGTGTGGTTAGTCCCTAACTCACGTAAGGACGCAACTGCACAGATTTTTTCCCGCCGATTTTTGGCCACTTCTTCGTTTCGTCCTATGGGTTTTGTAACGATTGAATAAGAGAATATTGCCAGAGAATGGTTACTTTTGTGACCATTATTGCGATCTGAAGAAAGATCTATAGGTTGTAGTGGAAGTTTTATGTCAATTATTTTGCTCTTTTTTATGACACCCTCAAGACAACTTTTATTACCTTGCACACGTCACGACTGACGATAAGCCTAAATGTAAGCATTTATTTCTAGATCACCAATTGTTTGATGATTGTCACCATGGCTACGGATATCTTAATCGTAACCAAGGCCCCAGGGGCCTTACTCCCGACAGCATCGAGTACTGAATCAATCGAATTCGATTCGAAATAAATGACGATCCATACTCTTGAATCCGACACTAGCGCACGATCGTGCGGTGGTTCGAAGCGACACTAATTTCGATCGAAAGATTCGTTAGGATCGAAAAGTTCGTACTCCACACGCCATCTGACAGTTATGTATCGAGTAGTTGAATCAAAACTAAACGTCAAATTACACGATAACAAAGAAGCTACTTTATCCAGATCGAGCGAGATTTTTTTGTGTTCATACTGCTATATTTCTTCAAATTCTTTATTATTATGGCTCGCCTTACTTTGGTTTTCAATGTTCTTGAGAAAACACCGTATGGATCTTCGTGAGACAAGAAATATGAGTCGATTTATAAATACCCTGGGGCTATAGAAATGGATTCGGAAGAATTTCGAAAGAATTATATTTGTCGAAGGAGTGGTTTGATGTGTTGGTAGAAGATTTAACACCATACATGAAGACATCAACCAGACGAAGTGATATTTCGAGTTGATAGTTGGTCTCGGCTGTCATTCGTGGATCTTTGTCAGTCGTTACGGTTCGTCAGAAGCCCGAAAGTCTGACAATCAGTCTTACCAAGAGGTATCGTATTATCCAGTTACTGGGTTGCGGAGGTCAGATAGGCAGTCCACATAATCAGCCTATAATGTTCTCACTGCTGGGACACAGGCCTCCTCTGTGTCAGAGGGAGTAGGACGTCATCCACCACGCGGGCCCAGTGCGGGTTGGTAGTTTTGACATATCTTCGAATTTTTGGTTCTAGGACATGCCACCGGTTGCCTCACGATGTTTTCCTTCACCGTTTTGAGAGCAGTGGTTATGAAACAATTTATACAAAGTAAAGCCCCTGTCAGGGTTCGAACCTACGACCTTCAAATCGTACCACTGGGCCACCACTGCTCTCATATAGGCAGTCGCTCCCTGTAAAATACTGGTATTCAGCTGCATCCGGTTAGACTAGAAGCCGACCACAACATAGTTGGGAAAAGGATAGGCAGATTGGTTGATGTTTTTCCATAAGACTTTATTTGTTAAGTTAAAACAAAGCACTAGGGTATCGTTTTTTACGTGGAAAAGTGATAGAGAAGTAAATAAATTCAACCACATAAAAGTTTCTAACATAAAACACTTGACGATGACGTAATCCGCCGGACACGCATAACGACGCTGATAATACTCGAACCTATGTCGATCTTGGTTTAAGATTCGATTTGGTTCGGGAGTAAGGTTTTAAATCGAGTTCAGATCAGAAACGAGTTCGAATCGAAAACAAAATCAAACTCACAGATTAGTGTATTGTAGTCATCGCAGTCAAACGCTTTTGACAGGTCACAGAAAATGCCAATGGCATCCTGGGCTTTCACCCAGGATTCTAAAATGTGGCTGATGAGTTTCACTCCTGCGTCAGTCGTCGACCTACCTTTCGTGAAACCAAACTGGCAACTATGTAAAATCCAATTTGAATTAAAATGTGACAACATCTGGACTAGCATTATTTTTTCGTATATTTTACTCAATGCTGGTAGCACAGATATAGGCTTGTAATTAGAGGGATCACTCTTACTACCCGATTTGAAAATTGGTACTACTTTACTATGTTTCATTAAATCAGGAAACGTACCGCTGTCTAAACATTGATTAAATATGCCTGTTAGGACAGGGGCTATTGTGTCAATTAGATCTCCAAGAACCTTAACGGAAATTCCCCATAAGTCTTCAGTGTTATCAATGTGGTGTGGACATAGCGTCAAGTTCATAGCAATTACCCCTCTCCCACCATCAACAATCTTACTTCCCGAATGGATGATCCCACAGTAAAAAAAAGTCACGCGCATAAGTATCTTATTTTGCACCGATTTCCTACCGACAGTTTAATTCAATTCTTCCAGGACCAATGAATAAATAATTAATTTGTTAATGAGTGTCTGCTTAGTCAGTGCAACCCTGATAAAAGTTTCATGTATTATGTGTTCATTATGTTATACGGATACCACATATTTCTTTTCTCTTTATCATAATGTTTTGTTTACGTAGCTTATATAACAATATCGTTTAATGATTATAAGACTCTGTTTTAGTTGTTACTTCATCGTTATTCAGCCGAAAAACTTTCACTGCTGGACATAGGCGTTCCTCAAGCATTGCCACACCCACCTGTGGGTGGGAAATTATCTAATAACTTCGTCAGACTTTTACTGACTAAAACCCACCCGTGTTCCTTCCGTTGCCTGTGTGCCAGGGCATAGGGATGTCCCCTTCGGACAAACTCGCAAACCTGGCAGGACACCCACCTGTCCTGGCAAGTGCTTGCTGCATCCAGCGGATTACCGCGACCTTCACATAGTCATGACTTGTAACTCCTCCAGCTACGAAGATTTTGAATTAAAATTAATTCAACATAATCAATTCAGCAGTTACTGAGATTAACACTTACAAGCGTTGCATACCATATGTATCTAGCAAACAGTATATTATAGTAACGCAACCATGGGTCGTTGATATGTGAATGAACCCAATACATTAACAGTGCACTTTGCACTATTATGAGAATTTAATAAGCTTATATTAACTAATTATAGCCCATGCGTCCGCCAACGTATTACTCATGTCATGATACAATTATATAGGTACGACGTCCTATATGCGTGATATATTGCGTTAGTGCATCTAGCGTTTCGATATCTCCATGTTGCCACTGAACCCTAAGGGTGATACATCGTTAGTGTGTGCTTGTCTTCGACGGGTGTTCGGAACTGTTGTTTTGTGTTGAACTAGTGCATTTATTATCAAAGTGTTGTGTTTCGAAAGCTGTACGGTTTATTAACAAATTTCTGCTTCTTCTTCTTTTTTTCGGGTCGATAGCAATTGCAAAATATTTTATGATTTTAGATGGATTGGGTCCAGTAGGTGGCCACGCCAATCGCGGTATCAGTGGCGTTTTTACTGTTCTCGGTGTATGAACACCTTGAACACTCCAACATATGGGATATGGTTTGGTCAGGAGCACCGCATTCGCACTGGGTGTGGATTATAGACAATTATGCTGAAAATCGAACGTAGTGTCTCAAGATTCGTACTTGTTCTGACGTTTCTATAACGAGACAATGTCGCATTTCTTATCCTCTCATTGGATAAGTAGCCGGTTTGTGTAGGAGGTGGGAGCATTCACGTACAAATCGTGCGTCAGTTTACAGTGGCTTCCGTTTTTCCATAGATTCGTTAAGTGCGCTGACGGTTGGTGTTTTAGGTTGTGTATCATTCAAAAAGAAAATATAACAGTGTCCAAAATTCTTAGCTCTACTATAACAAAACTAAGGATTATTTTTGAACAGTCAACTCAGCCTATAGCAGTCCACTGCTGGACGTAGGCCTCTCCCAGGCTGCGCCACAGCACCCTGTCCTACGCCTTCCGCATCCAGTCTGTCCCAGCCACCTTTTTAAGGTCGAACAGAAAACTGCGAATTATATTTTTGTTTTTAATAATTAAATAAATAATAAATTCTTTATTGGCATAATCTGGGTTACGGGTCTTGTATTTTAGGAGCCTATCGGATTTGCTCTCTTAAAGCATGTTTAGCCCAAACGTGTAAGAGTAATCTTTTTCTTTGATGTTGTTACTTTGTTAGTCAGACAGTACGGCTTAAAGGATCTTAGTACCTACAGCTCGGTTCTCACAGTTGGCATTCACCAAGGGTTGTCCATGGATTATCTTTATTCAAATACAATATTTAGCTACCCATTAAATTGAAACACGTGTATACAGATTCGCTTGTGTAACATCTTTTATAGTCACCCTTTCGTTTGCATTGCTAGTGAGTTCGTCACAAAAGGTCTTACTACGGTTCTCACAAGGGTTTTTCAAGGTTTCCTTTTATAAAGCACAATACAAATGACTATCGTTTAAAATTCGCGGCTGATCAAGTTCGAGTTTTGCTATAATAAAATCATCCTTACTTATTGAAGGTCAAAATAAGCCCCACCTTTTAATTGTAAAGTATATAAATATTTGGGGTTACTTTACTTATAATGAAAGATTCAATCCTTATAGGATGTCTTTGTTGTTCGTTCGTCACAAGACCCTTTTTCTCAGGATCGATTGGGTTCAAGTTGCAAATATTATGATCTCTATAATAATTTTATTGTGATGGCCCAGTCAGTAGTTAAAGCCCCGCCTCTCATGATCTCTATATACCCTTTAGAATATGTATTATGATACCAGACACTTGGGAATTAACAAAAGGCTTTCCTGGTATGGTATGGCTAAAAAGTGTAGTCATGCGATTTTGTACCGTGTGCGTTTCAACTGCCCTGCACATTACTTCCAAATGATTATATATATGTGGTAAGACTCATAAAGCTATGGGTAGTATTTAAACGCAAATCAAAAAATATCCTTTTTCTATGCAATAAGATTCCGAATTCCCATCAAAATTACTGATTGCACAGCAAAATATTCAACTCAAAATATCACTAAACACACTACAATTTATTTTCGCAGCGTACAGCGATTTTTCCTAAAGCAAAAGCTTTTTCATCAATGCACAGCTAATAATCTTAATGCACATTATACATGTTAACTCTTTTTCTTTTAAATATAGCTTCTATTTTTATATTATGTACAGCAGTTTTTCTAAATAAAACAGCATTTTATTAGTCACAGTCGTCTTATTATTTATTAATTACCACATAATGAGATCAGCAAAAAAAAAAAAAAATTAGATACAAAATTGTAATTTATTGAAGGGTAGTATTTAAACGTATAGTAATTTAGTTAAATTGGATACTGATGAAGAGTTTTTGTTTTGGTAACTGAATTTACCAACAATAGAGGGGAATTATCTGCAGTTTGAGTTTTGTTAAACATTTAGTTTATTTGTAGTGAAGTAAGTTATTTGATGTAAAAAAGAATATAAATGATGAGTATGTATTGATAGGCGATTATTTATTTTATATGCAATTTATAATATCCCTAAAACTATGTGCCTATTTCAAATGTACTTTTTAAAAATATTAAACATCTTTTAAGGATTTTAGAATATTCCTGCCGTAAGTAGGTTAAGTAGATCGTCGTAGGGGGATGAGAGTTTGGTAGTTCGTCATTTGTAGGTAACTAATAATTTGTTTGTTTATATTTTTTTCCTCAATAAAATTGTACACCGATTTTGATTTTTTTTTTAAATTTGCTAGAATGATCTTGCGCGGTGGTTCCATAAAAATGTTTTAACTTTGCTTGGGCGGTTTTTGAGTTGGCTTCAATAATATCTAAGTACCTATTTTTCCCCTGTATGTTGATGATGTTATAATAAGTTCCTGTCATTGTTATTTACATAGCAAGTAGTGGTACATACGAATTTGTGTGGGGTCGGTACCATAACTAAAAAGTGAAACATAAAAGACTAGTAATAAAAAATAATAAAACGGCATGTTGCCTGTCGGACCACGCCAATGAAAGGTTTCGTAGTTGGGATGAATTTATCCCAAGCACAAACTTAACTTTGTAGTTGTAGAACATGTTCTCCCATTCATCGATATAGGTACGTGACGCACGGTCAATTCTCCAACTGAAAATGTAACTGTGTAATCGCAAAAAATATTTTAGTATGTGCTAAAACTACAAACTATTTTCGTACTTTTTCCTAAGAAAAGGTATTATGTGTCCTGACTTGATAAAAGAAGGAATTTGAAAACTGACTAAGGTATAAAAGACTTGACTGTACCAACATAACATTTTCTTGTTTCAGCCCCTTCAAGATGAATAGGGGCACCCGAGTGGAGCCGACGCCGCCAGAATGCGCGCTGGCGGCAGAAATGTTCGACCACTTCTGTTCGGCCGGGACCATGAAGCAGATCCTCGCGTTACACCGGGAGATCTGCAACACGCTCAACCTCAAGCCCAACAGACTTCCAGACTTCTACCCCAAACTCAAGGTACGTCCGACCAAGGAGCGGTTGAACCACGACAAGCCATTTATAGGCAAGACTGGGCTGATTTTCCAACCTTATTTTTCTCTGTATTTCCTAGGATAGTTCTTGTACATAGTTTCGTTTTCTGTTTATCCTATCCATGTTAGAAATTTATTTTTATTTACTTCCTTATCATTGTACACCCTAGAGCAGCCATACTCAAAGTGTGTTCCGCGGAACCCTAGGGTTCCGCAAAGCCTCTGTGGGGGTTCCGCAAAAATATTGGTCAGAATAAAAAAATAATACTAAAGGAGTGTCTACCTACTATATTTTATTTTACTCTGGTACCTGAGTAACATAATATCAATCTAAATATTTCAACAAAAGTAAAAAAATATGTAAATTTTAATGTCAAGTAATATGATTATTAATGAAGAATACACATAAAACTATTTTTGATTACTTTAGGGCTCCGTCAAATATTTCGTTTTCGAAAAGGGTTCCGTCTCCAAAAAAAGTTTGAGAACCACTGCCCTAGAGGTATGTTGTAGAAATTAGTACTGTTGTTGCGTTGGTTCGGTCGTGTGTGTTGTGGTCGTGTTTTATGGTTGTAGAATACATAAACTTATTCTCATAACCATTTGTTTCTACGTATGTTGAGCAGCGAGAATGATGGATGAAGAAGATTTACAAATGAATACCAATCATAGGAACTGTCACACATATGACAAACAAAGATATTACCAAAATAATACAAAAAATAAAAACGGGACCATTTTGTGGTAATGTGTAAACAGGAAGAAATGCAGTGCTTCCATAACATACAACACTAAGGCTCGTACAGACTGGTGCGATATCGCGGGCGCGACGTGACACAAAAAATTTCTTTGTCGCTGCCTGTCGGGACCACGATATTGCGTGAGTCTGTAAGAGGCTTAATGCTCATTTTGAGAAGTGCTCATTTTCAGCAGTGCTATTTTGAGAAGTACACATTTTGCGAAGTGCACATTTATCTGATAGCTAGTGGTGGATGTAGTCCCATTTTCTAACACACGTTTCTACTTTCAATATTCTACCTATCACCTTAGGCTAAAACTATTTCTGTAAAGGTATTGATCCATAGTTCGGTACTTAGCTTGCCGCTCTCAAAGGATATGCTATTTCAACTCCAACGGAATTCAGACATACAGTACTTACTCAGAATTTCAATATATCATAGCAGTTTGAAAATTACATACCAATGCTGAGCAATCTTCAACCTTATTCTCAGGAGTGTTAACGCTTATATTTGTTGGTAGGCTGTTAATATTTCGCAATGCACTTTTAACTTAGAAAGTGATATTTTAATAATATTGTAGACGAAAGTTTACCAGACCGCGACGTTTGCGAAGCGTGGAGTTATACTTTGGTACTTACATCGTAGGTACCGGTCACACTGCTTTCCATTGCGGTATAGGCAGGGGTCTGGAGATAGTGTTTCTTGTGTACTTTGATGAGATAAAATGACCGCATAAGTTGCAAGTGGCTACTTGGATGAATAAACAATTTATCACATTATAGGCATTAATTTGTAAAACACGCCGATTAAAAAAAAAATGTATTTAAGTTTGGTACAATTCGTAGCAAAATCTCACCGGCATGATGATCAGGTAAGCCTTCAGATCTTCCTAAAACCAAACAAGCTTAGATCCACTAGAATATAATATATTAACTATCGAATGCCTGAAACCGTGCTTACCCCAAAACTGTCAAAACAACCCAACTCCACGTGACACACCAATTTAACACTTAGTACGTAGAATTGTATCTAGAACGTCCGTGTTTCAATGGCACGAAGCCAAAACGTATGCAACTCACCGTTCCCGTTTATTACTCTTTCCACCCAGGAATTTGTATATTGTGCCGGGAAACCGAGAAATACGACGCAAAATAAAGCTTACGACCGCTAAGTTCTCACAGCTGGTAACAGGTACTCTAGGATACGTCAATCTGAATCTAGAATATATTCTTTCTAATGGATGCTATAGCTGGCCGATGCTCTATATAACGATATGAACAAAAATATTGAGTATATGTGGGTATAAGGACTATAAGGTAAACACGCAGAAGACCAAAAACACTATGGATGGATTGTGTGAAAATGGTATAGATGTATGGAACCAGAAAACATGATGCGGAATACCTTAAACAAATTTGGATTAAGGATCGAAGGAGAGGGATGGTAACAAAAAAACCATCACCAATTTAACAACAGATCCACTGATCTTAGATTCGAATAGGCTTATTGAAACGTGAGGAGCTAGCAGTTTTATTATATAGCACCTCCCGCTCCACCGCTCTGAGTGTTGAAAAGTAGCAATACTTTTCAACACTCAGAGCGGTGGAGCGAGGAAACGAAGACATTTCGGAAAGTTTATTGAACATAATTCTAATGTAACGCCGGGCAATGCATTAAGTGGTTATTAGACCCTGAAGTGAAGCCGAACGGAGGGAAAATTAAGTTATACTATACCGAAAATATCTCTTTACAATCCAAAATCTAATCTATCTAGCCTGTATTTTCTCAGTGCAGGCCTCCCACTGAATTTTCCACACACTTCTGTTTGCTAATGCGGGACAGCCTAACTAGAATACTATTATCTCCTGAAGTACAAAGTCCTTGGCTTGGTAGTTGTCTCCATTTAATTTCAACGCGTCCGAATTAGAAGTATGTCGACATTGCCGACTCAGAGTTTGCCCCGCGGGTCAAACATCTTAATCCAATGACACGAACCTGCAGCCAAATACAGTGACCTGTAAGTACAATAAAACGAACTAAGACTCGGGTACCGACAGAATGTTTTTTTCTTTTTTATTTGTTTGGTGTAGGTAAACAAAGGGGTTTGGTGATCAGTTATCAAGTTTATTTGATACGGAAAATACTGCATTATTGTACATTCTTTTAGTTACAATTGACAAATTAATGGCAACAGGACTCACATAGCTAAGTTTTTTTTTTGGTGGGAAATTATCAAATAACTTCTCCCGCTCTGGGTGGAGCGGGAGGGAGTGTCAGACTTTTACTGACTAAAACCCACCCGTGTTCCTTCAGATGCCTGTGTGCCAGGGCCATGATATCCCTTTCGGACAGGCTCGTAACCCTGGCAGGGAGATATTTTTGTCTGACAGAGTAAGTTGATTTCAAACTACTCATGACCATCCCAACACATTCTTACTACCGGGCCATTAAGCTTCTTTGGTATGCCAGTCACCCGGTTCTGGTCAAGAGTATATTAGTCTTAATGAAATGTTAGGTGAATACCGCTTTGATACGGTATGTGTGCCCAACCTCACAGCGTAAGAGAGCGTGAAGATAAGATGCGTTTGATAACACGAACAATGTCAAGTGCTTATCTTAGTGAGGAAGTTAATCGAAGAGCGGAGGTTTAAGAGTGACTCACAGTCATGCCTCAGAAGTTTCAGCTAATACTATCTAACTTTGTTAATATGAGACTTGGAGAGGCTAATGTGATGTACGGATTTGGTTTTTCAGTAAGAATACAAGGTTGGCATATTGCCTGTAGAATCTGTTACAGTCGAAGACCTTATCCAGTTTAAATCCCGATCAGTAATCGGGATTTTAAAGTGGATAAGGTCTTCTTACACAGTATGTCCTTCAATTTTTCTAGAACATAGATATCTAGCATGCCTAGTAAGTGCCTGTATACAACAGTAATGCCGCATACCCCATTCGTTTCGATTTATGTGTAAACTGCGAACATACGTCAGAATCGATTATATTTTTGGTACGGTTGCTCTGCTGAATCTATGTTATCGAAATCTAGAAATAAGTTTTGAGTGAACAATAGCGTGGAGTTAGCTCATTTGGAAATATTATGCCTCATCTATTCTTAGGCGGATTCCATAGTAGCCAGCTGATACATGGGCCTCTGCATTATTTTATATGCCCAATAGACAGCAAAATCCAGCGAATTAGTTCTGTTGTGTATCATAGAAAATTGGTACCTATTGGTATCTATTTTAGAAGACATTTGACATCTAACACAGACAGTGGTTTACTGACCAGTGTCTACATCTAAGTACAGTCGAATGATTTGTAGTCGGCATGTGTGGTGTTGTATACTTACATGAAATACACATGTCTTCGCACATGATATATGGCTGTTGCAAAGGGAATGTATGCTCCAATTATTGATAGTGCACCAATGTTCCATCGCTCATCCATCGTGCACGAGAGCAAAAAGATAGTGCAAAAGAGTATTGAACGCCATGCATCTATTAGTCCCCGAATTCGGCTTATTTAAAGGACCATCCCGTTTAGTAATCGTCATATTTTTACTCGATTGTTTTTGAAGTATTTGATGACAGAATTTTCTATCAACCGTCCTCAATACAAAGCAATATGAATGTTTCAATGTTATGGAATTATTTCTTTGAGTACCTTATCAGACTGGCATATCCAGTGCAACCATTTTATTCGAAATCAGTCTTTGTCTCGACGACTTATAGTTCATGCTTTGGCGTCTTGGAGATAACGGATTGCAGCCCATACGCGTCCATGCAGTGCCCCTTTGCTAGCGTCACTTGCCTTATTATATTCAAATGATTCTGGACCCTAACCGCGTATGTTTGTATTTGTATGCTAATGAATTGCTTTGCGAATGTCTTTTAGTTTCGTATGCTTACAATGCTTAGTGTTTATAGCAAGGAGCTCTGCGTTGGCTAGATGCTGTAATCTATGGACTGAATTTGGTAGGCATACTCGTATCGACATTGGCAAATGTTAATCACGACGCAATATATAAAATTGGGATACAAACCAATTATTGGCCAACAACAATCGGGCACAAATATAGAATCCGGGCTTTTACTTACACTTGACTGGAACCGGTAATCGAATCCACGCTCAGCACCTGAACTTGCGGTTGCGACCAACCTAGACCAACGAGGCCGTCGCTTGGTTGATGGCCTCGTCGTTTGAGCCCGGTTGTTGTTACAGGCTCGTCTCCTATTTTAAGGAACTTAAACAAAATTGGCGAAATGTGAGTACTATATACTTCTGCCTACCCCTGCGGGGAGTGCAGGGATCATGTTATATTATGAAGTGTCTGTTAAATATCTACAGCTATGCAATTGTCGTTATTTGGTTTGTGCCTGTGCTTTTGTCTTTGTTTATCTATAATCATATTCACGTTGCGAATTTCTTCAGAACTGTCTATGGAGTCATTTTATTGTAATGCTATCGCTAATTACTGGCTTATCTGCAAGATAACTGGCTGATACGCGTTCGTCGATTGGGGCGTTGCGGCGAAAGTTTTGACGTATGCGCTGCCGTGGTGACGTCATTGTCAACAGTGGTGACTCTTCGAAAGTCACTAATCAAATTGTGAACTGAAATAATTTAAAGTCTCTGTTTCTTCAAGGAAGAAAAGCTTAGTCAATCAAAGTAACAGGTTGGATGACCGCATGCAGGCCCTCTTTAGTCTTCTTTGTTTCAGAACAAAAGTTTTTGAGAAATGATTGTTCAGTTTTGCCTAAGCTGCGCAGTCACCGGCGAAAGATCTTCGTGGCCCAGTCATTGTGTAGTTTTTTTTTCTTCATTAATCTGTAGCTGTGCGTAACATAACATAACTATTTTACAATTGACATAAAATATAATTTGTTGGTTGTATTGCATTATGTAAAAGATCCTGTTTTATTTATTAGTACATAAATGCTCTTTGTGTCGGTCTAGACTAGTGAATGACAGCTGGTCCAGATTTCGATCTTCCGGGCGTCAAAAACGTGTATTGGGAATAAATAAAAAAACATGCGACCATGGGGACTGCCCCGACAGAAGTGAAACTTAAAACTATGCATAGCTACACTCTTTAGTTATACTCTTAAAGTGTTAATATTAGCATGTCGGAGACGCGAACCTATAAGTCTTTTTACCAAAAATCGCTTAACGCGCCTATAGATGTTTACACTTAAAAAAAAAATATTATTTGGGTAGGTCTCAATTATTCATATTTATTTTATTATTTTGAATGATTGGGCTGGTTTCCTATTACAGTGGGGTTGCAAATATTCTCAGAGTGTTGTGCAGCATGTCACATCTGCAGAGCACAACTCCTGCGCAGAAATTACCGTTGCGGAAATAATTGTGCTGCTAATAAGGGAGTAACGGAAAAACAGTACATTCCGGCAAGCTGCACGACTTGTGATGTTGTGACTCAACTATCACCAAATGGACTGCTCTGTAGTCGGTGTAGGCGACCGTCGTAAAACTGCATAATTGCACATAAATCCTTATGTAATTACTTTTATATAGTTCCACAACTACACTCCTTTATCGTACTGTTTGTCAACAAGATGTTTATGATGTCACAATGTTGATATGAATTCTGTTCTCGAACAATTATTTCGTTCCATTGGCATTGTTCTCACTAATAGCCACTGACTAAAAATATATTATTAAACAATATTTAGTATATTTCGGACATCAAGCGACTTTGTTTACCCTTCGCTCTTTTGGGTTGATTTAAATTAAGTGTGTGAATGTATGGATTAAGCGTGTGCCCTTCAGGGAGGCGAGGCGTGTCGGCAAATACTTTAATTTAATTAAAATAATTTTGGCTTGTGAAATATTCTCCAACCACTAAAAACTGTATAATTATAATTCATTGAACGTAACTTTATTTTCGCGTTAGGTGTTCGACTCAAGACTTAGTGTTCATATTTGGACAGGAGTTGAAGAAAACCGGTCCATCCAAATATGATCAGCTCAATTTGAATTGTATCAAAGACTTCCGGCCGGACAGTCCGCACAAAACGTAGGAATGTAGGAAGTTATGTTTTGCCTCATGCGACCAGCAAAGTTATGCTACCAGCTAAGTTATGCTACTAATCATCGTTTCTGATTAATATTAGACAGCCAATAATCATCGTAATTAGCAATAATTTATAGGTAACACTTGACAACATTTAGATAGCAAGCATATTTACCATTCCAGGAACCAAACGTGCAAGAAAGTACAACATTACTAATTATTTATAACCCCTTGGTTCATTTGGTATGCATAACGCATGTGCCAAAGAGGGGGCAGGGGGGTATCGGGGGTGTGATGACGTAGCCAATGGTTATCAAGTATGCACAAGAAAACGCCGACTGGTAGCATGTATTTTTGTATGCACATCGATTGGAAATGAACTGGCTATTTTAAGAAAAGCCGATGAATGCAACCTAAAGGGTATGGGGCTCGTTACGTCCCTTTATACCTAGTCGGGTAATATCCGAAGGAAATTGCAGTATTGCATGTGTATGAGCGGTTATTTATTTATGAGACTATGGTAGTTAAGTATCTATAGGTACTAAGAAAGTATTTTCTTAGTGCCTATACTTAACTGCATAGTCTAGTATACATGCCGCGTAATTCGGTACGTAAAGTAAAAATTAACCTACGAGTATGCCGATTCCAAAACCATTTCGAGATTTTAAGCTTCTAAGACTTATTTTTCTATTAATAGGTCTTAAAATTATAAGATCGGATTTATTTTTACAAAAATACTTAAAATCACTTGACTTTTATTTGACCTCTAAATGTCATCCAAAGTAGCCTGAATTGGGAACTTTCAGTGCCTCTTGTAGTTAAATAATTAAGTTGGTCTGTATGTGTCAAGTGTCAATGTCAACGACAAATTGACATGAAGCACATTATTTTATTCAGGATAAGATAAGTAAATAGTGTAGTTTTTCACCAGCGGCCGACAGTACAAGTCGAATCACATCGATGTATCAGGCAAACTTAACTTACGTTCAAATGATCTTCACAATAAAAGAGACGCCGCCCAGACTTGTACTCAACATTTAAGGCTCTTACAAACACACGCAATATCGCGGGCGCGACATGCACCGACAAAGGAATTGTCTTTGTTAGTGCCTGTCGCGCCCGCGATATCGCGTGAGTGTGTAAGAGCCTTTACTTCCTCACACCATTTCTTTTTTGAGGTTAATTTTACTAACAAGCAATTTGTGGCGGCTATTTGTTGTGGTGTTTATACTAGACGGTATGAAGCACATAGCAGAAGTAGTCTTTGATCCATTCATTTTATTAATAAACTATAACTTTAAACTAAGGTACGGAAATCGCTAAAGTATGAAATGTAAACAAATTAACTGTCAAATTTGACAGTGTGACTTTACTGAGTTTTGGTTTTAAAATAAGTGTTAAAACAAGGCAAAGGTCCTAAGCTATTCAGGCTACTTTAGAAATCAGCACGAAAAATACTTTAAAAATAAATATAAAAATAACTATAGCTTGTAAAAACAAAAAGATGAAATGATGTGTTTCAAATACTCTTAACTTTAAAATAAACATATAAAAACATACCTGAAAAATACTTTACATACCGATCTGTAAATATTGCAATCGTATCACACTTTTTCCTGGGTGTCATGAAGGGATTTATTTGCTTGCATCTCTCTCTTGATATTGCTAGGTGCGTAATGTAAGTATGCCGTTCTCCTTTTAGTTTTCAATGTATTTCAGGCAGTCATGAGGTCTGAAAGGAGCTTATTAGTTTATTAGCCAGTATCTGTAATATGAAAGACGAAAATAATCCGTTAGTTATAGAAGAAAATACTATGTTGATAAATACCTACCAGACTAGATACAAGGAGAAACGAAAGTTAAAATACCTACGGTTATACTAGGATTACATCGAACTGCCTCGTTGGTCCAGCGTTGCAAGTGTACTGCTGAGTATGAGGTCCTTCCCAGGTCGGTTAGTGTTATTGGGCTTATCCATTACGACTTTCTCAATAGCAGCCCGGAGTCTGGATTTGTGTCCGGTTGATGGCAATAGGCTCGCCCCCTTATTACACGAGACTTAAACATAACAGGCGAAATATGGGTGTATATAATGTAGGTACACGGTTTACTTCGGGAAATAAAGACGTGCTGTTACGTATGTTATGTATATTAGGAGTTGTCGCCAACCCTACTCAAGTAATTTCATGTACTCTTGTTCGTATTTGTAACATTAGGTGACATGAGATACGCCGCCGGACGTTCACTAAGGATTCACACTTGACTGACTATCTGAACTCCTTTTCCCGCGAGTTGCGCAATGGCAATGGCACGATATTGTAAACATATCTACTTCTATACGTTACGCGAGTCGTACACGGTGCTACAATTTGTTCGGTATGAATTGTATCAGCACAGGGTTTTCCAGAATATAATCGAAACCAATAGCGCGCGACTAGCACGGCCGGGCCGCGAGTGACTGGCTGGCGTCGTGTACGGACCGCGATTGAAA
Organism: Tiliacea citrago; assembly: GCA_963921375.1. Taxonomy (NCBI): domain Eukaryota; kingdom Metazoa; phylum Arthropoda; class Insecta; order Lepidoptera; family Noctuidae; genus Tiliacea; species Tiliacea citrago. The sequence goes on from OY992780.1 coordinate 29,491,611, forward strand.
TACTAGCTTTGCCATTCATTGGTTAACTACTCAGACATTGGTTACTCATTGGTAACTTATCTTTGTAACTGGTTAATTTTGAGTTGCGTCGTGGACGATGGGCCTAACACTGTTTGTCCACCGCCACCGTCAATGGGACGTCAACGAGAACGAGATAACCGCGCCGAAGAGGCGATTCATAATACAAGGTGGCGCAAAAGTATGTCATAATGTGAATTGGCTGTATTTTTTTGTAAAAAAAAATGGGGTGTGTTTTAACGGAAAGTTTATATGGCGTAATACACGATTAAAACACAAAAAAATATATCGGTCAAATGGCCACCTCCTGAGTTGACGCACATAAATATGTTCGTTTTACGGCATTTTGAATTGTTGCTCGCAAAACATCTGGCTCCAAATTGGTGAATTCTTCTTCAACGTTGGCTTTCAAGACTTGCAAAGTTTGTGGTTTGTTGTGGTAAACGCGAGATCTCTAAAAGGCCGTCTGGTCTCTTAACCGATCTGATCGGTAGTTCAAATGGCCAAAACGGGAGAATACACGGCCCGAAAATAAGTGTTTCAAAATCTCCATCGTAGCCTGAGCTGTGTCTATCGCTCCATTGCATTGTCAACTAATTGTCTATGAGTCTACAACATAATTAGCAAATCACAATGACATTATGACGCCATTTGCAAAAATCAAGGCACATTTACATTATGACATTACTTTTGCGCCACTTGTTATTAACTATGGGGTTCGGTTCGAATAGTCTCGCTTCTCGTTGACGTACTGTTGACGGTGGCGGTGTATAAACAGTATTAGTCTTGTGACCGACCGCTATCGGTGTTAGATCTAGTTTTAGTACTGAGCTCTTTGTTTGACCTTGGCCGAAATTGGCAAAATTATTTGCAAATAGACAACTATTTCCAAGGTGTTAAGTATAGATAGCAAGGGTTGTTAGCATTAGAAACTATAATGTGCAGACGACCTCGCTATTTATTGCATTACTACTTTTGACATGAACTCCCAGTAAACTTCACTCAGATTGGTAGGTATAATCTAACTGCCTCGTAGACAAATGGACCTTATCGTTTAACGACGTCATATTCAAACCTTACGGTGATAAAGGAATTACGAGGTCGACGGTACCAAAGGACTCATAAGTAAGAGTAACCATGGTGGTTAAGGCTAGTGTGTATCACTCATCATCATCTGCCTTGCCTTTTCTAACTATGTTGGGGTCGGCTTCCAGTCTAACCGGATGCAGCTGAATTCCAGTATTTTTCATGGAGCGACTGCCTATCTGACCTCGACAACCTAGTTACTGGGTAACACGATATCCCTTGGTAAGACTGGTTCTCAGACTTTTGGGCTTTTGGACTAGTGTGTATCACTACAAATTATAAAACAAAGTCCCCCTCGCCGCGTCTGAAATATGACGATGATTTTTGAATATGGCGGAAAAATCAGGCCGATTGGGAACGTTACAGGCGTGCGCGTTACGCTAGTACGTTTCCGTGGAATAATTTCCGGAAAATTTCAGAAGCCGGCAAAAGCTAGTAGAAAGTATAAAATATATTCGACCTCGTAATTGCTTCACCACCTCGTAATTTCCAGTAAATTGAAACTTCACTCAAGTTGAAATTATCTAACTGTCACATTGACAGGTAGACCTTGTCGTTATACGACGTGCGAGTGATATTCAACCTCAAGGTGATAGGGATGAGGTCGTGATACGACGTGCGAGTGACAGTCAACCTTAGAGCGATAGGGACAAGGTTGTTATACGACGTGCGAGTGACAGTCAACCTTAGAGCGATAGGGACGAGGTCGTTATTCGACGTGCGAGTGACAGTCAATCTTAGAGCGATAGGGACGAGGTCGTTATACGACGTGCGAGTGACAGTCAACCTTAGAGCGATAGGGACAAGGTTGTTATACGACGTGCGAGGGACAGTCAACCTTAGAGCGATAGGGACAAGGTCGTTATATAACGTGCGAGTGACATTCTACCTTAGGGCGATAGGGACAAGGTCGTTTTACGATGAGCGAGTGACATTCAACCATACGGCGATAGGGACGAAGTCGTTGTACGACGTGCGAGTGACAGTCAACCTTAGAGCGATAGGGACGAGGTCGTTATACGACGTGCGAGTGACAGTCAACCTTAGAGCGATAGGGACGAGGTCGTTATACGACGTGCGAGCGACAGTCAACCTTAGAGCGATAGGGACGAGGTCGTTATACGACGTGCGAGTGACAGTCAACCTTAGAGCGATAGGGACGAGGTCGTTATAAGACGTGCGAGTGACAGTCAACCTTAGAGCGATAGGGACAAGGTCGTTATATAACATGCGAGTGACATTCTACCTTAGGGCGATAGGGACAAGGTCGTTTTACGATGAGCGAGTGACATTCAACCATACGGCGATAGGGACGAAGTCGTTGTACGACGTGCGAGTGACAGTCAACCTTAGAGCGATAGGGACGAGGTCGTTATATAACGTGCGAGTGACAGTCAACCTTAGAGCGATAGGGACAAGGTCGTTATATAACGTGCGAGTGACATTCTACCTTAGGGCGATAGGGACAAGGTCGTTTTACGATGAGCGAGTGACATTCAACCATACGGCGATAGGGACGAAGTCGTTGTACGACGTGCGAGTGACAGTCAACCTTAGAGCGATAGGGACAAGGTTGTTATACGACGTGCGAGTGACAGTCAACCTTAGAGCGATAGGGACAAGGTTGTTATACGACGTGCGAGTGACAGTCAACCTTAGAGCGATAGAGAACGAGGTTGGCTATACTTTGTAAAGAGAATGATTTTACAGTCACGCAACTTATTACGAATTCTCATGCTGACTTTGGCTAAATGGTTCCGAAATAACTTTAAATTAATTGTAGTGTATGAAATCATTTCAGGCGAAACTGTCAAGCTCGTGGAAAGCGCAAGCCCTGTTCAAGAAGTTTGACGCCCGAGCCAACCACAAAGTATACGCCAAAGGAAGGGCGTGTGCGGGTAAAGTCCTGATCATCGGTTCAGGCCCCTGCGGACTCCGAGCAGCTATAGAATGCCAACTATTGGGGGCCAAAGTAGTAAGTATATTGCTAATCTTTCTCCTACCTCTCCGATTGCATGCTACTGAGCTTGAGATGGACCATAATCGGCCTCTAGTGTGCCCAGTGCTGGGGCGCAAGCGTCCTCTTTATGAGGGATATTATCCACCACCAAACCACGATATGGCTTTGGCAGCCCCCCAAATACTCAACCTGTATATTTCTACATTTCTTCATAGTTTAGATGAGACACGAGTGTTTATCAATACACTGATGCAATTACTAAAAACAAATGAATGTAACTGAAACAATTGCACAATTGTTTTGAGTATTGGGTGGCATCCATTCGGTCACCTCAACCTTACCATTCGCAGTTGAGTTTCTGCAATGAACTGGTCAAACAAATTATTATGTACTTACTATCGTTTATAGGCAAAGTGAACATAATTATTAATTGCTTTAAAGAAGCATTAATTTATTTAATAATTAATTTGGTTTTAAATACGACGACATGTAAAAATATTGTATTAGTTAATACATCATGTCTGTGAATAAGCGGGTGAGTTTATTACAAAATTAGATAAACTTATATGAGACTTATTGAAAAGACATAAAAGGGGTAAAAAACTGGTAAAAACGCATTTTAAGCATTTGTAGTAAAAATAATAATCCTTATAAAATTATTTGTTTGGTGAATTATATTGATATATATTATTATACTATTCACAGGGTTAAATCAGTCAAACCGAAAAAAAAAAACTGGTACTATCTTCTTTAATTAAGAGTAATAATCCTTATGCAATTCTGTGTGGGGCTTCTGGCTAAGTAATAACAGCCGCACAGGTCAATCAAACAGGTTAAGCTACGCTTGCTGCGGTTGGTCCGCGGATGGGTGACCATCTTCATACACCAAGTCACTCCGTGACTCGGAAGCACGTTAAGCCGTTGGTCCCGGCTGTCATTTGTCGCAAGGGGTATCGTATTACCCAGTGACTGGGTTGTGTATGTCAGATAGGCAGTCGCTTCATGTAAAATACTTGTATTCACCTCCATCCGGTTACACTGGAAGCCGACCCCAACATAGTTGGGAAAAGTCTAGGCAGATGAATACTTATAAAATTGTTTGGTGAATATCATATTCTTGTCGATCTGCTAGCATATTGCCTTTTTCCGGCATGCAATGCAATTGCAATGTTGCAGACATGGGCTCCGGTATAATCATATTATGAGAGACTTCAATTTAAAATAAGATTAGAATTTTGAATAAACCTTTTTACAGTCCGTTCAACCCAATTTGACTTTTATTGCGTTGGTGGCATGACAAATGGCAGCTGTAATAAACAGTTGGTATTGTTACCACGTTTTTGCTTTTAATGCCATCCTTATGCCTACGAAATAGAAGTCAAAATCGGTTGGACTGTAAAAAAGGTTTATTTAAATTTCTAATCTTATTGCAAATGGAGTTTATCAGACCCGATAGACGTTGTCCTGACCAAATTTCAATAATTGTTACAAATATCCCAAAGAAATACTATTTTATATTATTCCCGAGTTTTGCATGCCTCCTTGTGTTTAGAAATACTTCAACTTTTAAGAGCGTCGTGTGTCGTGTCTGCCACTCATAATGTGTGTGGCAGTCTAGTTCTAAAGCTACATTTGTACCTTGTTAGATAGCTGATTAAATGAAAATGTTTTCCATGTAATTTGTATGCATAATGTCACAGTAAAATTTTGAGATACATGTTGTCCAAGTTCATGTAATGCATTGAGTTATAACGCATTTTAACTTTGTTGTAGTATAAATTAACAAATAAAATAGCATTGATGGCCATTCAATTTAAGAGTTTAGTGACAAATCATTTTTGATGACCAATTTTGGGAATTTTTCAGAAAAACTCAAATTTCCTCGAATCACATGAATTTCAGCCCGGTTACTGCAAGTCTCTTTAATCTTTCATATAACCGTTGCCTCCAGGTGGTGATCGAGAAACGCGACCGTATGTCCCGAAACAACGTGCTGCACCTATGGCCCTTCGTCATCCAGGACTTGAGGGCCCTCGGAGCCAAAAAATTCTTCGGCAAGTTCTGTGCCGGCTCCATAGACCACATCAGCATCCGGCAGTTACAGTGTATACTAATGAAGGTGAGGCCAAGTCCCTTGTGTATGGTTCAGTTTCTATTGTAACTAAAAAAAGATGCGCTCTTGGTAGATGTATACCTAGAGGCTAGAACTGTATGTTTATTGCAAAGAGTTCAATTTCGTTTGAAAAAAACATTGTTTTGGATGGAATCATAAATGTATGGGGTAGATAAATAGACGCCTTATCAACTCTCAGTAAGGGTCAGTTTGTAATGGAAATCTAATTTTATTAACTAATAATGTTTCTTCAGGTGGCGTTACTATTAGGAGTAGAACTACACGAAGGAGTCAGTTTCGAAGAACTCTTAGAACCTTCGGTTGCCGAAAATTCTGAAAGTAAGTGTAAAATAAATTTAAGTTGAGATACGTCAAGCCTTTGGTCTGGCGGCGGATTTCCCTGCCTGGAGGCCTTAGTTTATTAAGGCATCCACATGATAGCCCGGTTAAGCAGCCGACAACCTCTTCTAAGTTGCGACGAGAGTAAACCTGCGAGATGCCATTAATAAAAATGTAACAAAACACAAACAAACAAATCATTAACATCAAATTAAAACATCTACGAGTATTTAAGGCCTACAACGTTCTCACAATCACAAAATAGAAAATAATCAGTTTGTAAGATAAATAAAATAATATTAAAAAAAACATTTAAACCAGATGACATAATTGTCATTACAACTGTATCAAATCTAAGTGTATATCATGTAGCACAGCACTTGCGATGATTGTATGATGACAAGATTGTTTTTTCGTGTTTATCTATTGATTTGGGTTGTCATCGACACGCTAAATAACAAGGAGATGAATTGGTAACGTCTGTTATTTCCTCAGCTCTAGGCTGGCGCGCGCGCGTGTTGCCCTCCGATCACGTGGTGTCTCAGTTCGAGTTCGACGCGCTCCTCGGAGCCGACGGCAAGCGGAACACGCTGCACGGCTTCAAGCGCAAGGAGTTCCGCGGCAAGCTCGCCATGGCCATCACCGCCAACTTTATCAACAGGCACTCCGAGCAGGAGGCCTCTGTGAGTACAAGTATACTCACTGTAACGACACACCTGCCGAAATTACGTCACCGTACCTCTGCGGCTACGCGTACACTTATTTGGCTGCTAGGACTAACCATGTCGAAAATTACGTTCGTAATTCCTGTAAAAAATATAACGGAGGCCTTGTCGCTGAACTTCATTCAGACCACAGTTTACTCTACCCCAAAACACGACACGTGATAACACGTGAACACACGTCATAACGGCCGTTTTCACGCCTAATTTTTGTCAAACTTTTGGCGTATTTTCCATAGATGTGTTGACTCTTCATATTTTTTATGGAGTCAGTAATTCTTTTTATTTTACTTAAATCAAGAGATAATCGTGAAGTTTTATCTAATTAATTACAAATATATCTGTGAAACAATCCAGTTTTTCTTACAATGTTCAATTTCTTTTATTATAACTGTTTATTTTGTGTCACCAGGTGCCAGAAATAAGCGGCGTCGCGTTCATATTCAACCAGAAGTTCTTCAAGGAGCTGTATGAGGTGACGGGCATCGATCTGGAGAACATCGTATACTATAAGGACGACACGCACTACTTTGTCATGACCGCTAAGAAGCACAGCTTGCTAGATAAGGGTGTGCTGCTGAATGTAAGTAGCCTTTCAACTTATAGACCCGTATGCTGGGGATTTTTGGCGCCACTTCTTCCCAGCTAAAGCACTAGGAAGTGGTGAAGGGCGGGCGTGCCGGGTGACTGTCTTTTGTGATTTTGACGATCAAAAAGTGCTGATTCTCAGTCTTAATTTGAAAAAAAAATACGTTTGATTTTGAATGTTTCTTAGCCACGAGAATGACATTAGATACTTAATGCATAATCAGCCTATAATGTTCCCACTGCCTAGGACACAGGCCTCCTCTCTGTGAGAGGGAGTGGGCCGTAATCCACCACGCGGGCCCAGTGCGGGTTGGTAGATGTCACATCATGTCTTCGAATTTTTGGTTCTAGGACATGCTGATTTCCTCACGATGTTTTCTTTCACCGTTTTATGAGCAGTGGTGATGAAAAAATGTACAGAATGTAAAGCGCCTATCAGGGTTTGAATCTACGACCTGCAACTCGTAAGTCGCGGGCGTTACCTGGGCCACCAGCTCATAGACTGACATAGATAATTAATCATGTGTCTTATTAGTAAAGCCTCGATTACTATCAAGCCTTCTATAATTAACGGTTGTTGAGCAAAACGACGCAAAGTTGCGTCGTCGGCCGAATGTTCGGTCGTTTTTTTATTACGGCTAACTAACGCTGACTACGGCGAAAAAAAAAAGACAGTCGAAGAGATAAGCCAAAGGCAAAACTGTGACTTGAAGTCGGGTAATAAATGATAAATGATTTATTTCTGTAAGTAGGTTTGTACAAATACTTTTACACGTCAATTATATTTAAAAAAAACTAGATGAGGTTTCGTATCCGACTACTCTGAGAAGAAAGGCCGAAACAAACTCGGAGGTCACAGTCTCTTTTAAAGTCCAGACATAATCTTGGTCAGATCATGTGAAGACCATGTAGATTGGTGCCTGAAATAATCTTTTGATGAAAGAACCACACAGATTTAAGGGGACCTGTCCAGTCAGTGCACGCATTTGTCAGTTATCGTGCAGCTCAACTCAAAAATTAAGGAGCTCAGCGATTCGACGAACAATACCAAAGAAATTACATTTGGTTAGCCCGCATAAAGTACTCAAACTGCCAGACCAGCATTAAAAGTTTAAGACTAAGAGAATAAAAATTAAAAAAATGCACATTGTCCTCACATTCATAATAATTAAAATAATATTAGGTTGGGGAAAAAGTCTTTTCGCATTATACGAGGGCGGCACTGAAAATTTCGGGAATCAAGGAAGTGACACAACATTACTATTTAAAAATGTATTTATTGCTTTTCGAAGTATTCTCCGCGAAATTTGATACATTTTTCCATACGATGGAACCAATCATTGAAGCAACCATTCCATTCGGAAGTTGGGGTCTCCAAAATGGCCGTTTTGTAGGCGTCCACAGCTTCTTCAGGTGATGAAAATCTCTGTCCACGCAATTTATTCTTTATTTTAGGGAAAGTATAGAAATCATTAGGGCTTAGGTCGGGGCTGTACGGCGGATGGTCTAATAATTCTATGTTTTCTTGCTCTAAAAACTCTTTTGTTCTGTGCGCGGTGTGAGAACTCGCATTGTCGTGATGGAAGATGATGCGGCGGTTGCAGTTCTCTTTACGGAGTTCAGAAACGACCTGTGGCAAACAAATGCTAGCATACCATTCTGCATTAACCGTTCTTTGTCCCTCAAGAGGAATAGTCGTAACATGGCCGGTTTTGGAGACAAACGTGGCCACTTTTCTTTTGCAACACTCCGTGAACGAACAATTTTTGTTGGCTTTAACTCATTTTCGAACACCCAAACTCGTGACTGGTTTTTTGTTTCGGGTTCGTACGCGTATATCCAGGATTCGTCACCTGATACAATGTTGTATACAGCATTTGAGGATCCTGCGAGGAATCTTTCGAGAGTTCTGACGCACCAAGTAACGCGAGCCGCTTTTTGCTCTTCACAGAGCGAATGCGGTATCCATCGGGAAAACAACTTTTTTACACCTAATTGTTCATGCAAGATTATTTGTATTTGACTCATGCCAATGTCTAAAGTTGCCTGAATGTCGCGGTATGTCACATGTCGATCTTCCTCAATCAGCTTACGCACAGCATCAACGTTTTCTTGGGTGACTGCAGTTTTTGGACGACCTTGACGGGGATCATCACTGAGCTTGACACGTCCACGTTGAAATTCAGCAAACCAGCGATAAATTGTGGTTTTGGATGGGGCTTCATCACCAAATGCAGAAACCATCCGGTCAACACACTGTTTTTGTGTTAAACCAGTTCGAAAGTCATAATAAATCATCGCTCTTGAATTTTCTCGAGTCAATTCCATTTTCTCAACGACTAAAAAAGTTTGACAAAACCTTGTGACAAGACCGAGAATCTTTTTTTAAATAAATAAATGGTTTTCGATTTTTAAAACCAAGGAGTTTTCAATTAAAAAGATTTTAATATGACAGGAACAGTGGAAATATTCCATTCCCGATACTTTTAGTGCAGCCCTCGTAGTATGTATGAACTTGTAATAAAATCTCTTTGGCTATACTATTTATATCTGGCTGGTTTTGGTATCATTGAAAGTTTAAATTTTAAAGAACATAATTCCAAATTCAAATTAGGAAAATGTGTGATCTTCATTTGTTTTTCGTACTGTCAAGATGAGTGAATCTAATGAAGAAATTCGATACATTTAAAAATTTTACTACAAAAAAGGTAAAAATGCAACGCAAGCCGCGCAAAATTTGCGATGTTTATGGATCTAGTGCAGTGTCTGTGAGAGTAGCACAAATTTGGTTTAAGCGTTTTCAATCCGGAAATTTTGATGTCAAAGATGCACGTCGCTCTGGTGCCATTATGGATGACGTTTTTGAAAAAGTGGAACAAGATATCAGTAGTTACGACTTAGCTGAAGAACTGGAAATTGACCACAAAACAGTTTTGGCACATTTGAAAAAAAAACTGGGTACACAAAAAAGCTCGATATTTGTGTACCTCACGAGCTCACTGAAAGAAACCTAATGAACCGTGTACTCATTTGTGATTCTTTTTTACGACGTAATGAAACCGAACCATTTTTAAAGAAGCTGATAACTGGTGATGAAAAGTGGATCACATACGACAAGAACGTGCGAAAAAGGTCGTGGTTAAAGGCCGGTCAGGCTTCACAGACTGTGGCGAAGCCCTGGTTAACTCGCAATAAGGTGATGCTGTGTGTGTGGTGGGATTGGAAGGGCATTATTCATTATGAGCTGTTACCACCAGGCAGGACCATCGATTCTGAACTCTACTCCTTGCACCTTCAGATTTCCACCTGTTTCGGTCTCTTCAGAATTCTTTAGGCAGTGTCAGGTTAACATCACGAGAGGACTGCCAAAACCAGTTGTCGCGGTATTTTGATCAGAAGTCCCAAAATTTCTATAGCAATGGGATCATGTCCCTACCTACAAGATGGCAAAAGTTATCGAACAAAGTGGTACACAAACAACAAATAAACTATATTAAAAAATGTTTTGAATTTTCTTAAAAAATGCGAAGAAACTTTTTCCCCAACCTATTATAATACTTTACAAAGTAAATATTCATGTCATTGTTTAGGTATGTAAAATAGTATCAATAAAAAGAAAAATATAAATAGTTGGCAAAAAAAAAAAACAAATCAAGATTCACTGTAAATTGGAGCTCAATCCCAAGCCTTTTTGTCCTCAATATAGTCTTTAACAGTATAAAATGCTTTCTGGCACAGTTTCCGCTTTATTAAACATTTGAATTTATTATGGCTTAATTCTTGAATATGGCTAGGAAGTTTATTATAAAAACGTATACACTGGCATCTAAACGAGCCACCTATTTTTTAAGCCTGGTTTTAGGAACAACATATTTGTGCTTGTTCGTAGTATTTTCATTATGGATATCACTGTATTTTTTAAACAGATTAATATTTTTATGTGCATTCAAAAAGTTTTCATACATATACTGAGAAGCTACAGTCAGTATATTAATCTCTTTAAATTTGTCTCTGAGGGAGCAGACACTCCCTCAGAGACAAATTTACGATTTAATTTATAAATTGAACGAATTGCTCTTTTATGTAAAACAGAAACTGACTGAATGTCGGCGGCATTTCCCCACAACAGAATACCGTACGACATTACACTATGGAAATAACTAAAGTATACTAAGCGGGCTGTCTCTAAATCAGTTAAATCACGATTTTTTCTAACGGCGTATGCTGCAGAGCTAAGCTTTTTTGACAATGTATCTATATGGGGCCCCCATTAAAGCTTGGCATCCAAAGTTATGCCTAAGAACACTGTAGAATCTTCGGGTTTCAACTCTTCACCCTTTATGAGCACACTAGTTTTTACTTGTCTAACATGAGGTATTGTAAACTTAATACATTTAGTTTTTTTCTCGTTAAGAAGTAGTTTATTAACATTAAACCAGTTAACTAATTTTTCGAGGGCACTATTTACATTTTCAGTAACCAACTACTGACGTTTGAGTTTAAATAAAAGTGAAGTGTCGTCTGCAAACAACACTATATCATGTTTATCCTTTTATGAGGTAAGGCAAGTCATTTATATAAATAAGAAACAAAAATGGGCCAAGAATTGAACCCTGGGGTATCCCCTTTCTTACTACAGATCCGGGAGATCTTTTTCCGTTAACATCAACTCTCTGAATCCTATTATCACTTAAATATGAAGTAAGAAGATCCAGAGAGGCATTTCGGATTCCGTAGTGGTGCAGTTTCCTGATTAATGTTTCATGAAGAACGCAATCGAATGCCTTGGATAAATCGCAAAAGATGCCCAAAGCCTCGCATTTATCCTCTCATGCGTTGTAAACATGTCCTAAAAGTTCAACACCGGCGGGCGCATTAGTAGTCGAACGACCCCTTGTAAAACCAAACTGTTTGTTATCCAATAACTTATGTTTATTAAAAAGTCTTTGCATTTGGACTAAAATAAGTTTTTCAAAAAAAAAAATTCTAAAGGTAGCACTGACATAGGTCTATTATTAGTAGGGTCTGATGTACTACTAGATTTAAACAACGGTATTATTTTACTGTTGTTCATAAGATCAGGAAACTCACCACGGTCAATACAATTATTAAAAATAACAGCTAAAGTAGGTGCTACAATGTTTATAATCGACTTAGCAACGTCCACAGAATTACCCCATAGATCTGCGGTCTTTTTAACAAGGTAAGGATCCAAAGTAAAAAAAGGAAACTGGAAGTTATAAAACGGCCGAACGTTCGGCCGATACTTTGGTTTAGCTTCGGAGTAGACCCCCATGGTCATAAGTGTGATTGCTTTTTTTTTGTTTTTTTTTTTACAATGCTTGTAAATATGTGAGCACCATGTATCTACCACATAATTAATTTATCTCATTTGCTTCATTATTAATTCTTTTTACCTATTGTGGTATAGTAATTTTATTCTAGGTGCATCGTCTTCACATATAATTATATAATTGATGTACCAATACCAAATATTGTAAAACATTTTAAAAGAGTAACGGTGGAGTTTCTTGCCCATTCTTCTCCATACGCAGCTACCTTTTGGAAGGGGCGACTAGAATCAATTCTATTTTATTTGTAAATTTTGACGTTCAAAAGTGCCATCTATGTGCCTATTTGAAATAAATAATTTGACTTTGACTTTGAAGGTTAATAGCAAAATACAAGTCCCCTATTACATGGAACTTCACGGACTGGTGGTATACAGGTTTGATGCCATCTTATGTAACGAGAAAAACTAAACAATAATTTTAAAAATGTAGTATCCAGTATTGTATATTGTCTCTGGTCATGTATCGCAACAAAATTTATCTCCTAGCAAAATTCACATTTCCTTGTAAACTATTGTTTGTGATTATTAAGTGTCAATCGTCATAGTATTATAGAATTTATAGACCCATACAAATGAAATTAAGAGTTATATCAAAGCTTTAACCTCTTGAATGGCCGTAACGTAGAAACAAATATAACTATGATACATAGGATAAAGGCGTGAATTTATGTATGTATGTGTATACTCTATGTATGTACTCGTGACTGTAAGTGCATAATTATACAATCAATCCACCACTTACTCCCCAGGACTTCAACGAGGTATCCCGCCTCCTTAGCGTGGAGAACGTAGACCGCGCCGCCCTAATGCGCTACGCACAGGAAGCCGCGCGATTCTCCACCGACGGCCGCCTGCCGCTGCGGGACTTCGCTCTCAACCACTACGGGGAGCCCGACGTCGCGCTCTTTGACTTCACCTCTATGTATGCGGCCGAGAATGCTAGCATGGTAAGTTATTCATAATTTGAACTTATCTGTGGGTCTTGCTATACACGTGTTCGGGGCGGCAAAATTAAATTGTTTCGGATCGGCTTTGTTGTGTAACAAGTACTGACGAATCGTATGTACCGACCGAACAAGTGTAGCACGCCTGATAAATCTTGATAATTCTTCTTCTTGATAATTACTAAAACGAGTAATCAGGCCAACTCGCCAAGACCGAGGTAGATCTGAGAGTGGCGGTACGTAGGCTGAATGCCAAGAATACAGCCCCAGGACTAGAGGCTCTCGGGCCTCGACTAAGGGGGCTCCTAAGCGCATGCTTGGAGAGGGGCCAGTTTCCACTTCGTTGGAAGACGGGGAAACTGGTCCTCATAAAGAAGCCAGGGCGCCCGGCGGACTCTCCGTCCGCTTACCGGCCCATCGTGCTGCTCGACGAGGTGGGCAAGCTCTTTGAAAGAGTAATTGCAGATCGCCTTGTCGGGCGGCTGGTGGGGGTGGGGCCGGATTTGGCGGAGAGCCAGTTTGGTTTCCGTAAGGGGCGCTTTACGGTGGATGCCATCATGCGCGTTCGAGCCCTCACGACGGGGGATGCTGTTGCTGTTGGTGGGGACGTCTTGGCGGTGTCTCTTGACATCGCCAATGCCTTCAACACCCTGCCCTGGAGTTGCATTAGGGAGGCACTTCGGTATCACCGGATGCCGACCTACCTCTGTCGCGTGGTCGAGGCCTATTTGACGGATAGGGCCGTCATCTACCCCGGTCACCATGGAGAGTGGAACCGGCGAGAGATGTCGTGCGGTGTCCCACAGGGATCGGTCCTGGGGCCGCATCTGTGGGACATCGGGTACGCCTGGGTGCTGCGCGCCGACCTCCATAGTAGCGTCAGCGTAGTCTGCTACGCTGACGACACGCTAGTCCTGGCACAAGGGAGTTCACATCAGGCGGCGGCCGAACTGGCGGCACGTGGGGTTGCGACAATCGTCGATAGGATCCGGCAATTGGGACTCGAGGTGGCATTGCACAAGTCCGAGGCCATGTGTTTTTATGGTCCTCGGAGCGCGCCACTGTCGGGTTCCCAGATAACGGCGGGAGGGGTTCACATCGGCGTCGAGTCGACGATGAAGTACCTGGGACTCGTCCTCGACAGCCGGTGGAACTTCGTGGACCATTTTCGACGTTTGGCTCCCAGACTGGAGCGGGCCGGGGCTGCCTTGAAGTGGCTCCTGCCCAACCTAGGGGGTCCAAACGCCTCCTGCCGGAGGCTCTATGCGGGGATCGTGCGGTCCATGGCCCTTTACGGGGCACCGGTGTGGGCGCATTCCTTAAGGCTGCGACCAGCCCAGCGATTGAACGCGTCCCAAATGGGTCATGGCCATCAGGCTGGTACGGGGTTACCGCACGGTCTCCCGTGAGGCGGCGAGCCTCCTTGCCGGACTGCCGCCATGGGATCTGGAGGCAAAGGTCCTCGCGCACATTTGGGAGTGGCGCGAGGAGGCGAAACGCCGGGGTGAAACTCCGCTGCCGCGAAAAATCACGGCACAGCGGACAGAGCTCCGGCGGGATCTCATGGCGACATGGAGAGTGCGATTGTCGCAACCCAGCGCTGGTCACGCCACAATTGTGGCGATAAGTCCCCTCTTTGAGTAGTGGCTAGAGAGGCGCCACGGCGTCCTCACCTTCCGCCTGACACAGGTCCTCACCGGACACGGTTGTTTCGGGAGGTTCCTGTTCAGGATAAAGCGGGAGGAAACGCCCGGGTGTCACCACTGTGTGGAGCGCCCGGAGGACACGGTGGAGCATACGGTGGAGGTCTGCCCAGCTTGGGCGGAGCACCGCCGTGTCCTCACGGAGGCGGAACGCGTGAGGGTGAGGCAAGGTTCGCGCCCCCGCGCCCTTAGTCGCCGCAGGAGACGCCCCGGGCGTCGGGAGTCGCAAGCCGATTTCCGGCCACCGTAGGCGCGGGCGTGCGAACGGTGAGCGATGGGTAGCTCGCCGTCCGATAAGGACCAGGCCCGGGTCGACGGCGCGTTGTGTTCCACGCGCGCCTCAAAGAGATGTCAGCACCAACTGACGGGGTCCGGTAGGACCAATGCCTGCCAGGGTTGCAAGTTTGTCCGAAAGGGATATCGTGGCCCTGGCACACAGGCAACGGAAGGAACACGGGTGGGTTTTAGTCAGTAAAAGTCTGACACGCCCTCCCGCTCCGCCCATAGCGGGAGAAGTTATTTGATAATTTCCCACCCAGAAAAAAAAAAAAAGTCCAACTCGCCCACTTTTAAAAAGGCAAAACCACCCGAAATATTGTGTAACTGATGTTAACCGGCCAACTGAAATAACAACAGCCAATCAATTCGCCGAACATAAATTTGATACTCTGTTAGCAAATTTTAGTTTTGATTAGCGTTTTAGGATACAATATTTCAGCCTTTATCTTTTAGATTTTCCCAATAAGAGTCGATTTATAATTTTTTATATACCAATCACTTCCATTCGCCACGTCGTAGTAATGATTAATATTAAGTATGTTTACACGCAAGGTAGATTTAATTAGTAGGTGCTTGCTTGTGTATACTATGCATTAAACGTGACTGATATAGAAAACATGCGGGCAGTCTTCGGGGACTGCCGATAGAAGTGAAAACTAGCTTTCGGTGACGATGACGCGAGTTCCATGATTTTTGTTAAAAAAACCGGCCAAGTGAGTATCGGGCCACGCACAATGAAGGGTTCAGTAGTTGGGATGAATTTATCCCAAAAACAAACATAACATTGTAGTTGAATACATCGATGTACGTCACGGTCCATTCGCCAATTCGCACAAATTAATGGTTTTTGGACTTTTCCCTTTACTTGCGCTGTGAGATCTTGCTTATTGCCAAATTTTATGATTCTAGGTCAACGGGAAGTAATAATAACAGAAATTTCGTATACATCCGTAATTTTTTTAGAGCTCCAAGGGACCGTAGACCTACGTATTTGATATTAATTTTAACTTGATACCTCGACGCGCTACGACTGCGATACACAGACAATTCGACAGACATACGGTCAACGAAGTGATTCTATAAGAGATTCGTTTTTTCCTTATGAGGTACGGAACCCTAAAAAGAAGACAGGAATTCGTTGGATGCAAGAAGCACAGGTACAGTCGATGTGGCGACGCTAGAGAGTATGGGCTTTGTGTAACAATGGACGTCTTTTGGCTGAAATTATGATGATCCTGAAAAAAATAACCTCTTATTTCGAATCCCTTTTCGTGCCATTTTTGTGGTGTTGTTCTACAAACGATGGGACACTAGGTATCGCATCCTGCGTGCCCTGATGCTCGCACGTTAAAGGAATTTATAATAGCTACTAATGGCGCCAAAGTTGATTCACAAACCCATGTTAACTTCGGTGATTTGGCCGACAGAATTAAAATCGACGAGTCTGGCGTCAATCTCGTAGCTAGGTTCTGGGCTCAATATAAATTGCCAAGAACACACAAAAGTTGCTTTTCCTAAATATCTTCTTATTTCCCAGGTATACGAGCGCCACGGACGCCGCCTACTCTGCCAGCTGGTCGGAGACAGTCTGCTGGAGCCCTTCTGGCCGACAGGCTCGGGCTGTGCGCGCGGCTTCCTGTCCGCGCTCGACGCCGCCTGGGCCGTGCGCGCCTGGGGGCAAAGCCCTGCGCCGCACCCGCTTGAGGTCATCGCTGACAGGGAGTCCATCTACAGGCTGTTAGGTGAGTTTGTGGCTGAATAAAAATAAAATTGTTCGTGGTAAACCCAAACCCAACAACACAACGTTTCGGTTCATCATGCTATTGCCCTTATCTAAATTTATTTGGGTTCGGCGCACCATATCTTCTACTTCCATTTATACTTTATTACTTCCGTTGTTATCTCGGTAGTCACCCGCTTTCTAGCCATATCATCTTTCATACATCAGTCCATCGTTGGTTTGGACTTCCCCTACTCTTATAGCCATCATTCATATTCAAAACTTATCTCACGACATTGTCCTTATTCCTCCGCATTACACGCTCATAAACCTTTGCTTCGTTAAGTCTATGAAAATTACGTCTTCAATAACATGTCAAATAAATCCTCTCCCTACATAGCCAAACAAATCACAATGATACTATACCATAATTCCCTTGAATGACAAAACCATGGTCAGCAAGAGAACCCAAGTGTCGATAAAAAGCAGTCAATGCACAATTGTATATGATTTATACACTTTACTACTAAACCTGTGATGACGGAGATGCACATAGCACATATTATTAATTATTTTATTTTAACCCTTGATCTAATAATGTCCCAACAACGTTCTTTGAATTGTAAGTGTCTGTTTTAATGGGTCCAGAAATATTTTAGTTCAAGTTCTGTTGATGTATATTATATTTCATAGTATAAATATAGTATTTTCTAAAGAACTGTTAAATTATTTAATTTTGATTAATTTACCATTTCCTTCAATTGTCCTTACAAATTGGGGTCTCTACAGACCCCATGCGAGCAGTTACGTGATTTTCTTCGTGCGAGTAACTAGAGTTAGTTACAACTTTTTTTGATTTTCAACGAATAGTGCGCTAGTTCAAAATTCGAAGATCGTTGTGTGAGGGATTAGGGAACTTCAATATCTTAAACAACCATCAGACGACTCCTGCACGATAGAGGTTACGTCGCCAGAAAAAAACATTGGTAATCGGTCCGTGAGATTTGATTTTGCTTTAAAGTAATTTGCTGTTTGAACTCTATTCAAACATTTGAAACTAGAATTTGAAATCATAATGTGTGTAGGCATTACAGCTTAAGTGGAATTATTTCAACTAACCTTTGGAGGGCACTGTATTTAAGAAGACATACCTAGTATACCTACTGGGCAGACCGCAAAAAAATGGGTTAAGGGCAGAAGTATGATGCTAGAAGGCAACGTTTTTTCATCAGATGTCTAAAAATAATAAAAATGACTGTAAATGAACACAACAAAGACCATAACTGAAATGTTTAACTGTCTTGTTGACCTAGTGGTCGCAGGCGTGGCTGCTGGAAGTAGGCCCTGGATTCGATTCCTTTGTTCTGGGTCGGTTTCTTTGTTGTTGATAGCAACCCGGAGTCTTGACGAAACACCTTTTCATAATCATATTCCTAATCATTTATTTACAATAGTCTGCTCGTTTGGACCATACAGGCGAGATGATATATCATAAAAAACACATATAATTGTTTCAGCTCAAACGACTCCTGAGAATCTTCACCGCGACTTCGGCGCCTACACTCTAGACCCGGGTACCCGTTACCCGAACTTAAACCGGACCGCCGTGTCGCCCCACCGAGTGACTTCTTTCTACGACTCGGACGAGCCGCTGCCTCTAGATGCCGCGCCCACGGCTAGGAAGAGGCGAAGGGGTTAGTATTAACATAACAAACATTCAACGCTACAAGGATGTTTGGCGCGTGGCCAAAATCGACTAGCACTGCCATATTATTCTTTCTATACAATTTCTGTGTTAATTTCACAAATGGCTATCAACAAGGGCCCCCTGTCAAGTCATTCAGGTGCCAACAGATCCTAGTTGATCTATACCAGCACTTCCTTCGTCCTTTCGCATTAATTGTACCTCTGACAGCAAACTATTATGAACCTTATAGCTACGACAATGAAATTACTGTGATGTGATGTCAGAGGTATAATAACTGTAACGGCCGAACCCAAAAACCTATCTTTCACCAGTTTTGGCATACTGGAGATAGAAAAATCTATCTATCGATGGTTTTAACGTCCCAATAATCTATCAAACATTATGGAATCTTACCGGCCCACGCTGTCTACTGATGGGAAGGTGTATCGCTTACTACGGATAGCTATTTGTATGAAAATGCCAAAGTATGCGTCCCAATAACCTGTTGACAGCTATCTGTTTGACTGGACTGTTACTAAAGATGACATATTGGTCTATTCCCAGAATTGTAGGGATAAACGTATTTAACTAAGCATGTTTTACTTAAAAAAATAACACTTTCTATATAAAAAATATCAAATTCAAGTGAAAGTTGTTATCTGGAGGTTATTTTGAAATGGCAGTAGAAGTCATTGACTCGAAAAGTGATTTTGGGACCCAATAACTGAGTTCACAGAAAACTTACCTATAAATGCCGCACCGACCATATGAGCAAATTAAGTTGTTATCAATGTAAATAAAACATCAGTGAGTCATTTAAGGTGAATCCGCAGCTGTAATCCGTGACATTATTTATTTTTTTGTTCAAATCCGTGCTGCCGTTTTGTCGGCAAACATAGAAACTTTCACATTTGAAAGTATTAGTAGGATAATAATGCAGTAAGTGTATACCTGTGGATGCATGACGAACTGTCCCATCTCTTTGCTCCGATTAACTATAACCGTAGCAGGAGGCACAGATTGTTCGCCGTGCCTTGGAGTCGAACCGTCGCTCGAGCCCAGTCTCCTGTTCCTCGCACACTCTGCGCTCAACGCTCTCTTGGACGCTAAGCCTCACTGTGATGTGTTCGCGGATGTATGGAAGAAGATCTTGTCATTATGTCTGGAGTATTGTGAGATGAGCGTATGACTGTCGAGTAGCTGTATTTTTTGTTTTTGTACTTATATAATGTGTTGTGTCTTTAACTGATGTAATTGGCCTTTGGCCGTTTTATGTTAAAGTAAAAATAAATAAATACCGGTTTAGAGTCTACTGGTATACACTACACCTACCATTATTACTAATGTTACATTATAATTATCCGTTTGTCTTCAGAAGCGGAGGTGCCAGAAGAAGCCCTTGTATCGTGGGTGGCGTGGTCCGAGCCGGGAATCCGTGCAGCGTGCAGCCCGGCCGCGCTGACGGAACTGCTGCGCCGCTACCGGCCCGACCTTCTGCCGGCCGCCACCGTGCCGCGCGCCGTCTACCACATACTGCAGCAGGAGTTCGGTGAGAACAATTCTATATATAACACGAGCCCGGCTGACGGAACTGCTACGCTGCTGCCAGTACCGGCGCGAAGAGCACGAGTTCCCTAAAAAAAAAATCTGGCTAATCTCTTTATCCCTATACTTGCTGCGCCCCGCGGTTTCACCCGCGTAAGTCTCGATCCCGTGGGGTTATCGGGATAAAAAGTAGCCTATGTCTTAATCCAGGGTGTCAGCTAACTACATACAAATTTTTATCAAAATTGGTCCAGTCGTTTGAGTGTGAAGAAGTAACAAACATACACACACACTCACAAACTTTCGCCTTCATAATATTAGTGTGATTTTGACGCTACAGAGCCCAACAAAGATAACACCCACCCATTTGTCCCGTAGGCATAGTACCATTCTCATCAGGTGGCACTCTTCGCGACGTACCTGACGCGAAGCTGCGCTCCTACCTGACGCGCGTCTACAACGCTTTCAAAGGAGAGGTGCCGCACGTGGTCCACGATACCGACGTGTTCGATCAGGTAATGCTTGTCTAACAGATATATTCGCAACCTGAAAGACAATTCCCGTACTTAAAATCGTTAATAATACTGTCGTAATGTTATGTTTGTGACAATCAATGTAAAAAATGGCAGATTGAGCCTGAGATTGAAATCGCATTCCACATGAGACTTCACTTTTGCGAGAAATTACAGTTTGAAATTCGTAACTGGCAAGTGTAAACCATGTAGTACGACGTGGCCGTTATAATATAAACAAAAAAAATAGAAAAGGAATATGTCACCGAGAATTAAAAAAAAACATTGGATTTCGAAGAACGTTGTCTCTGTCTTTCATCCACACGTGACAGTGTCTTTGTAAACCTCGGCGCCCAGCTCTATGTGCCATATTAACACCCCGGTACAACACTATCTTAAAACAATTCTTGCAAGTGGAAATGCGACTTTTATTGGTGGAATGTACCTACAAACATCTTTCAATAAAATATGTAGTTGAAATAGATTCGCGCATATCAGTAGGTAAGCAGTACTTCAGGGTTGTAACTATAATGAGGGTTGCCCATTACTAGTATTACTGTTCCATTATTTTGAAGTGAGCGAGTTGCCATGGCATTCGAACTCACGACAATCTGTCCGCATTAACTATTAAGCTATTGTTCCTTCCAATGAATTATCTAAGCCACCTATTGACATATATATTTATTATATAATTATATTTTTCAATATAACAAGTTAAGGGAAGTTGCAAAATAAAATATTTTTCTATTATTTTTTATTTTATTATCTCAACTCTGTAAATAATAACTCTATAATTTAAACACGATGACATTCTTAGTTTCTTGCATAGTGCATAGAAATGTCAGTAACTTAAATACTCTTAGTTTCGGAGGAAGCCGACCTTAGCAAACATTTTGTCAGCCTAGGGTAATTTAGGAATAGTCACGTGGATACTGAAACACATAAAACGTTACCACATGGTTAAGGATAGCAAACTAGCCAGTAGGCTAACGAAAGCTCAGCTTATTTTAAACAATGTTATGTAAAATTCCGCTGTATGTTATTAGATCAAACAGAGCATGCAGAAAGAGAAACACGTTCGCAACATTGAACACCCCGTCTCTGTATATTCAAGTAAGTTTTAGGGATACAGCAGACAAGATACTTTTAGTACCGGCGATTCGATCTGAAACGAAAATCAACACAAAAAAATTGTCAACCGCGTGTCAACTGCTGTGTTTGGTTGGCTGATATATCAACAGCCAATCGGAAGACTTGACATCCGTTTAATTTTCACACGTTGATTTTCGTTCCAGAAACCGAGTGCTCGATAAGCTTGATAACTTGCTCTAGACTAGACCCCGCACGCAGTCGGGTGCTAGTCGCAGCGGTTAAGAAGGCTTTGACGCCAGTCTACGGAACGGCTCGATGCAATTTTGGTTACTGCGATTTTTTTTTATCCCTATGCTTGCAGTAATGATGCCGTCAATAAATCGGCGACGCTAAAAGTATTGGATCTGCTATAGCCCTTATATTTTATTATATTAGTGTTTAAAGTTTACGAGGCTATGACATGCATTCACTGTCGATATTGTCACAATGTCAAGGTTGCATTGAAATACAACAGTTTCAGTGTTTGATTTCGATTTAGCAATGCAACTTAGTTACTATCTGGATTTAATCAATTCAATCTAAATTAAGTATTTTTTGGTCAAATCAAGAGCTTGATATTGGAATACTTTGTAATATACGCGTTAAATCTACCACAGACGCGGCCGAGGCCGACAAATCCCACTCGAGCTACAGAAAGAAACGCCGCTCTGTGCGTCCACAAGTAAGTACCGACCCTGCCGAGTACATCCGCAAAAAGATCGGCAAACTAGACCTTAACGACATCACGCAGCTCGCGCGCCTCATCGAGGGCCACGACGCCGCCGCCGACACACAGACAGACAAACAGAAAGACTTACAGGAACAGATACTAGCACTCCTGGACCCGGACGAGTCACCTGACCCTCGGGTCCTTCGCCAGTCCTTAGCACATCTCCTCCAAGGATCCACGAAGACGAGGGTTCAGGAACCACAGCAGTTAGCTCATTTCTTCCAAGAAGAAAAGGACAAGCCTGTGAAACCTCCGCGCCGCTTGAAGGGCCTCGATCTCAACAGTATGAGGATTCCGGACTTCTCGGACATGTTCGACGATTCCGCTGACACAGACGCCACTGTCGTTAAAGTGGAACCTAAGAAAACATTCAGCAGGTCACCGTCCACCGAAAGTGCGAAGAAACTGCTTTATCCGAGGTCTTCATCAATTGAAAGTGGTAAGAAATTCAGCCGGTCTTCAGAGAGCCCGTTACCGCAGAAGGGCAGGCGGCTGTCAGATGTTTTAGACAGTCAAAGACACTCAAGACACTCGCAGAGTCCCGAAGTGAAGCTCCCGTACAAAAGATCGAATTCGATAGGTTCATCTGAAGTTGCGAATACTAAGCGCATCGCTCAGCTGTTCGAGGGTCACAAACGTCGCCACACTCCGAGCCCTGAGTCACGGTCCATACGCTCCGGCTCCATCACAAACCCCGAAATGGCTTTACGTTTGCAACGCATGACGGAGATCATCGAGGGCAAGCGACGAGACACGCCCAGTCCGGACAGAGCCAAGAGAGAAACTATTGGCAACCCCGAGATGGCAGTGCGTCGCCAAAAGGTCGTTGAACTCATCAAGCAAGGTCAAGGACTAGGCCAAGAGCACAAGCAACGTCAACCTGAGGTTCCTCAGCGGCGGAACAGCGACGAGATGACGTTCAGGATGCAGCGAGTGTCAGATATGATGCAGAAGAGAACTGCGGAGTCCAAGAGACCAAAAACGGGTCGTCGAAAGGCCGCGAGGGAGATAATGAAGCAGAGATTTGAGAAGAGTCTACAGATGTTAGCTGCGGAGCCTCGTTTAGATTTCGCGCCGTCGGCTGACTTGGAGAACGACTACGGGCTGCAGCAGTACCGCGCCAGTGCGCCCGACTTCGACGAGCGAGTCAAGAAGCTGGAGAAGAAACTGCAGCACTATGTGAGGCGATTGCCGTTGTGTGTCGCATGGAATGGTCCGTTTGAAGGGATGTTGGTGTTTTGCGGTCTGAGCGGTTGAGAGCCTACTGTTGAAGTCCGTTCTAGAATATTTAGGTATTTTTTATGGTAAAAAGTTAAATTATATTTAAAATTCTTGCATACAGAGAATTGCATCAAAATAATATTTTGAAGCGAACTCTTGGCTCACGACACGTCCACGTTACGCCAAACCAAACTTCTAAATAGTCGAACTAATGCGTCAAATACAAACTATTAATACTATTAGGTATTCGCTCTCAATCGCTCTCGACTACTCTTCAATCAAAACGATAACACGCACGATTTCAAACAAAACATCGATGGAGATGAAAATACTACAAAAATAACGTTTTTATACTGACATAGAATAATGACTTCTAGCAAATTGTGTGTGCATGTTAATGGGTACTATATCACTAGCATTGACAATATTAGTGAATTTTGAGGTTTTGTTGTGTAAAAACAAAAGTGCCATAATCGCCTGGTGAGTTTTGCCTTCTTGCCTTTCGACAAGCGATAAACTCCTGGTGTAAATGACGCGGGAACTGGCAAAGTGCTGGTAACATAGTACCCTAAGAGTTAAATTAACTTTCCACTTGTGTTTTAAATTTACACCGTGTTTTAACTAACTGAAATGTGTTGTCGTAAGACTAATGATTTAGTTTGTTACAAACTCCTGGATTCTGAATGCCTGAATCAAATCGTAAAAGTCGTCTAGATTTGAAATGACTTTCAGAATTAGGCTTGTTTTTATGGTAACCTTTGTCAAATAAGTCAAAACCATGAAAAAGATAACAATCGTCTAAATTACGAATCTAAAACGGATTAGTTAGATTCGTAATATATCTGTAAGAAACAGTTACCATTTCTTTTATCTCACTAACATTCAAACCAACCAATCACAAATCACACTACAGCTTAAAACTGTGTACCAATAGGAGGAGGGCCGAATCGTCGGAGGAGGCGGCCGAACTGCTGGCGGAGGCGCCCGAGTAGCCCGCCTTGCCGCCGAGCTTAGCGGCACCACCGCCAACTCTTCAAACGTCAGCCCCCGACCATCTTCCAAGCCTAAAGACCTCATGCGGTCCGTCGGCAAGATAGAAAGAGATGATTGGAATATGAAGGAGATTGAACGCAAGATCCAGGAGAATCGACTAGGCAGGCCCGAGCCGAAAACTGCCGAACGAGTGCCGAAGTGGGATAGAGAACAGGTGAGAGTGAAATGTCGTTATTTTATCATTTCGAAAGATTTTAGATCACGCGTCTGTGGTACCGCTCAAGTTTGTTGCGTTCAACGATGTTACAAGAAATTTTTCTTCCAACTGCCTAGTAATATCGTAGTTGTTAACTCAAAATGCCAGCAGTAACCTAAACATTTCTGCGTCGTTAAAACAGTGCAGAAATAATTGTATACAGGGTGTAAAGGACATTGACGCGCATTCTGTTACCATGGATTCAGTACATCATTCTTGACTCCCCTGCGTTAAAATTTTTCGACGGTTATTAAAAAAAAATTCGCTGTTCCATACATTTTGACCGAGTAGGTATTTCACTTCTGTAGGAAACAGCAGTTTTTTTTTAAATTACCGATTAAAAATTTCAACGCACGGGGGCAAGTATGATGTACTGAATCCATGGTAACAGGTTTCGCGTCTATGTATGTCCCTTCCACCCTTTATATTTTCATTACTGCATCGCTAAAATGATGCGGAAATGAGTGTATGTTTTTATTTATTTATTTATTTATTAAAACTTTATGCACAAGTAAAAAGTACACTGTACAAAGGCGGACTTAATGCCTGAGGCATTTTCTACAGTCAACCTTAGGGTGATGCAGAGACAAAACATGGCAGGTGCAACGTATGGGATAGATAGCTCGGAAATAACTATAAAATACAAGCATACATACAAATACATTGTTTTTCATTGCTGCTTTGTTATTAATTTTTTAAACTTTTTCATTGACAAAAAAGTTTTCATAATTATGCTCCTTATAAAATGTACGCAGACAACCAAAGAGATTTAAAAATAATACGTGCTGGCTGTAAAGAAATAATAATAAAAAAAGAAAACAAATTGCGCGAACTTTATAATATTTACAGCTGAACATACGAATTTCATCAGAATTAGTAAAAAAATGGATTCTTCTGGTGAAAGTGAGTTATCGTTAACGCCGGAAGCTATAAAAAATTAGGCTCAGCTCGTAATTGACAATTTATTATACTATACCAGAAAAATCTAGAGCCAGATATTTCAAGGCATACGAAAATTTCATGTCTTGGAGAAACGCAAGAAAGGTTAAATCTGGATCCGATAGTGTGTTTTTGGCGTATTTTAGTGAGCTCACGAAAACTATGAAGCCGTCAACAATGTACTCAATGCAAAAGCACCGTTGAGACAAAGCATAACATTAATGTCAAAAATAAATAATGTTTTTATTAAATAGACTCTGATTTTTCTTACTTCCTACCAACTTATATTGCTGTAGTAGTTGAAAGAAAGCAGATGACGCAAGTCGCTCGACGTGACGCTCGGGCTCCAATCTAACACTCGATACAACAAGAAGTCAGTTTCTGCTCGATGCCATAATCTACTAATGGTTGTTCATTATAACACCAGATGCTGTTTTATGATAGGTATGTTAAGAAAGGAGAGGTCAAAAGTAGTATAATATTCCGAAGATTTTTAAACGCTTATGTGATGTACCTTATTAGAAAGCTTATTTGTTATGCTACTCGATTATAGTTAAATCTGTTTTTTTTAGGCGCCCGTTTTAGTGAAAAAGTGAAAAGTGTTTCAATACAAACAAAACGCACATAGTCTTTATTTATTGATTTCTACGCAATATAATTATTTTAAATGTGGCTAAAGTTTCCGTTTTTAATAAATAATTTGAGATTTTATTATAATTTTAGCTGGAGCTCCATGAAATTAAGCCAAAAAAATATTGATTATCATGACAATGCAATAACAAAACATGTCGAAAAAAACTCAAATCTGTAAATGTCAAGCCGAGTCCTGTGGGGCAAGCACGGCCTACTGTGAGATGACTTGAGTCACACATTTTATCACAGCTTGAGCGATAAAACTGTTTTGTCATAAAATGCTAGTACAAATTGACATGACATAATTTATCATGTCTTGTCACAAACGTTTTGGCACGCCCGTGCTCGGTCCGATGCTGACTGACATTGGCATTGTCATGTCATTTGCCACAGGGCTGCCATCCCTAAAATATAAATAATGTTTGTAGTTAGAAATGCAAACATTTTATTTTACAACACTTGTTTTAAAAAAAACGGGCGGCTGTAAAAAAATTTAAATGAAAATGTCATCAAAATAATTACCCAATTTCAGCCTATATAGGTCAGAAGGCTGTTTAAATTTTCAATTATTTTAGTACCAAGCCCCATACATTTCGTGAACGTCTCCTTTCGTCGTTCACTGGCGATTTGAGCTTACAGATATCGGTTTTTCACTCTTAAGGGGTGCTAAGGGGCGGCACAATATATAGTCGATGTTTGTCGCCCGGCTGTGCAGAATCATGCCGACCCCAACTTATAATGGGTTAATGATGGGATCACCATATTACTATTATAGGACAGGTGGCATTGCAGTCGAGATGTTCTGTTCAAACCTGTTATTTTTTTCAGTTTTTGGGTCGCCAGCGTAAACTGAAAGAGGGGGAAGGCAATGAGGAGAAATGGGTTGAAATCGACGAGACCTTGCACAAGCTAGACCAGAAACTGAAGGACTCTGGCAGACCAGACCAGGGCACTAAGAAGGTTCGTATCTATCACATTCTATCCTATTCTGTATTCAAATTAATATTAAAATAATATTTAAAATTCATATTAAGACGTTATTTCAACAACAAATATCAATTTTACTAAAGTATACGTTAAGTTGATTTTAGAATTACTTGTCTATTTCAGTTGTGTTTTTCAAACTTACACTCATGTTTAGGTTGCGAATCTGGCGACGAAATTCGTGAAGAAAGAACCCGAAGCCGAACAATCGAAAATGCTGCCGAAAGAACTACCGAAAGAGGATGTATGTATATTTTTCTCTCTACTATTACCCTCTTAGTTTAGTGTGACTTAAGGCCTTTGCGCATCATCCATGTTGAAGATTTTAAGTCAGTTCCATGTTAAAACAAATGTCTTACAACCACCTTAAGAAAACGTTAAACGTGTTACTTGTCAGTTGACGTAAAACGTCACAGTTCTGATGTCGGCATTTGCTTCTGATAATAGAACAACCGAACCGCAAACCGCAAGCGGTAACGGCTCCCAATAGCAATGATAGGCCGCAGTGACACGACTGGTTCCTATGTAACTCTATAAGCGTAGCCGTTGTCGCCTGACGTTGCGGTCAACCGGCGACCGTAGACCGCTAGTTAGTAGTGCCGTCACAGACTGTCACTAACAGTGTGCACGCTCTGTTAGTGACGGTATACAAAACGTTTTTTGTTAGTAAAATGACTGTCGCGAAACTGAAAAAGAGAAATGCCACTGCCGTCCGTCGAAGTTGTGTATCTCGAGTGCGACGCTGTGGTCTGTCTTGCGATTAGGTGAAGTTGTCGCTTGCGGTTTGCGGTTGCGGTTGCCTTTGGAAGAGCAGCTTTTTAAGTTTTCGTAAGTCAACCGTACTATTGATAATATGCGGATAACCTTGGTAATCCTTCCAGGCAAAGAAGAGCTGGCGCGGTCCCGCGTTCACGGGCATGCAGTGCGCGGCGTGCGGTACCCGCGTTTTCGCGGCCGAGGGCGTCACCGCCGACGGACTTCATCTACACCGCGCCTGCTTCCGCTGCGCCGTCTGCAAGACCGTGCTCCGACCGGGGTGAGCACACTTCTCTTAGGCCCCAATTACGTTCTTATCATATATTTATCATACGAATATGATTTTTGACACGAAACGCGTCTCCGACCCGCGCACGTGTTTCGTGTGGTGTCGTTCCTAGAAATACAGAGAATACAGCCCGCCGTACTGCCGTCCCGACCCGCGCCCGACCCGCTCCCGCTGCCTGTGTGTGTTGAGTTTAAACGTTTACACTACTCTTGCACATTACACAGTAATTTAGACTGGATTAATAAATAAGATTAAGGAAATAGATTAATCAACATATTTGATTTTAAAATGAATTTATTTGATTTTAATAGAATGGGTACGTTTGATATAATTAAATGATAAATGATTTAATTCCTGTAAGTAGGTTTGTAAAAACACTTACAAATCAATTTTATTAGAAAAAAAAAATAGATACATACAACATTTAATTTTAATTGTTAATTAAAGTAGTTATATGAATAAAACTTCTATCAAATTCAATACATTAATGGAACAATATTTAAGATCGTAAAATGTGCAATGAAGAATTTAAAAAAAATGTACATAATAAATGATAGTCGCCTTTCGTGTCTGCCAGTGTGACCACGTTGTTCTTCTAAACTATGCAACGGATTATGATACAGTTTTCACCATCATTTAGAGAATTAATTCCGGAATAATCATTAATATTAAACTTATTTTATGATAAGATCTCGATGTTTTGTCAAGTCGTAAGAACCGTGCAAAGCAGGGGCGAGTAGCTAGTAAATTATAAATGTGTAAAAATAATGTCATCTCCATAGCAACTACACAATGGAGCGCTACGGAAGCCGCCTGGTCTGCTTACGTCACTCGGGCGTGAGCGTGCCCGACGCCGTGGCCGCCGTGACCGCGCTGGCTCAAGCGCGTGCGCCGCCGCCGCCCACGCCCGAGCGCATCAGCGTGGAGCTGTCGGACAGCGGCGCCAGAGAGATTGATGAAGACGAGTGGACCGACAGGAACTTCCTCGCGTCAGAGACCTCGTGTGCCGGGGGACTAAGGTCAGTCTTACATATATAATGTACAGTCTTCCATATATATGTGTGTTTTTCATTTGTTTCAAAAAGAAAACCTCCCCCTACCGAATTTCGGTCAAAACAGCTAATATCAACGAAAACTAGCCAACTATGCAGGATAGCTTTTAATTTTTGCGTGGGAAATTGTGAAATTACTTCTCCCGCTGTAGGCGGAGCGGGAGGGCGTGTCAGATTTTTACTGATTAAAACCCACCCGTGTTCCTTCAGATGCCTGTGTGTCAGGGCCACAATATCCCTTTCGGACAAACTCGCAACCCTGGCTGGCATTGGCTCTAACGGACCCCGTCAGTTGGTGCTGACATCTCTTTGAGGCGCGCGTGGAACACAACGCGCCGTCGACCCGAGCCTGGTCCTTGACGGCTGCAGGAGATACCTACCAACACAATGATCACTTTTGATCTATGTCATATTAAACTCGTCCTTGATGCGTCACGTTTATAACGTCGCCATTTGCTTCGTATAATATGACATGGTTCTAAGTATGGTTAAGGTTTATTCAAAGATCAGACGCAGGACCGACAGCATTACGTGCTATCCAAGGCGCGGGGGGTGTGACACAGTCAACTTCCTGACTCAGCTACATTGTATAGATTGACTGGCTACTCCCATGGGAAAATGTGTGAGTTTATATGTGTATGCTAATCTATGTGTCTCAACTTTTAGTGACGAGGAAGAATCAAGCTCGGACGAGTACACGGACGCGGCCGACAGTGACGTCGAGGCGGCCGCATCTCCTGGCCCCCAGGAGGCGACTCCCCGGCCCCCGCGGGCCCCGCACAACGAGTTGTACTTCTCCGACGACTCTTTCGGTTACGATGACTACTCGGATGATGGTGAGTGTTATAGTACTGTCACTATTGAGAAAGATACTTAAATCAGCGATGCTGAGCCTTCTGCAGTAGTGGATTGTTTGAGGTAATTTCCCCATTCAGCGCTAAACTGTAGTATAATACTCCATCACTAACTCAAACTCAAAGTATTTATTTCAAACAAACCATTTACATGCACATATACATGACCATAATATGTATAATATACAAGATGTAGCTAGTTGCCTATTCCGAAGTGTAGTTACCTATGGAGAAGAATGGGCAAGGAAATTTATGGATACTAAAATATGTTACAACTAGCACCTGCCCGTGACTTTGTCCGCGTGGCAAGTATACCATAATAATTATGATAAAACATGCATATTATGGTAATAGTGTAGCTTTCTAGCAATGAAATAATTTTTGTTATCGGATCAGTATTTCCAGAGATTACCTCTTTTAAATAAACAATTTTATTGTTTTTTTATATTAACTTACTAGTTTTTGCCCGCGGCTTTGCCCGCGTGGAGGTCGGAAATTATACCACGGAAACGTACTACAGGTATTAATTTATCCTATGTGTTAATAATCCTGGTTATTACCTATCTGTGCGCCAAATTTCATTCAATTCCGTTCAGCCGTTTTTTCTATCGTAGCAATCAACCATAAACATAATCCAAAATTTGCAAGAAAGACTCCTTAATCCAAATCCAACAATAATTTGTAAATGTTGAAAAATTACATTAAGTAGATAATCTAAATCTTACCTTCTTGATAGCCTAACTTTTGCTTGATTCAGCCAGTCACTCATTATTTCTTTTAAATTGGCTTCAGTCACATCTTCATAGACTTTTCTGCAGATTTCTGAAAAAATAACATTGCAATAAATAACATAGTGTGCATGTGTACGTGTCATGTACCTACCTATGATACAGAAAAAATAGTAGTAGGCGTACCAATAGATGGTGAGTAATAAAATAGTAGTAGGCGTACCAATAGATGGTGAGTAATAAAATAGTAGTAGGCGTACCAATTGATGGTGAGTAATAAAAATAGTAGTAGGCGTACCAATAGATGGTGAGTAATAAAATAGTAGTAGGCGTACCAATAGATGGTGAGTAATAAAATAGTAGTAGGCGTACCAATAGATGGTGAGTAATAAAAATAGTAGTAGGCGTACCAATAGATGGTGAGTAATAAAATAGTAGTAGGCGTACCAATAGATGATGAGTAATAAAATAGTAGTAGGCGTACCAATAGATGGTGAGTAATAAAAATAGTAGTAGGCGTACCAATAGATGGTGAGTAATAAAATAGTAGTAGGCGTACCAATAGATGGTGAGTAATAAAAATAGTAGTAGGCGTACCAATAGATGGTGAGTAATAAAATAGTAGTAGGCGTACCAATAGATGGTGAGTAATAAAATAGTAGTAGGCGTACCAATTGATGGTGAGTAATAAAAATAGTAGTAGGCGTACCAATAGATGGTGAGTAATAAAATAGTAGTAGGCGTACCAATAGATGGTGAGTAATAAAATAGTAGTAGGCGTACCAATAGATGGTGAGTAATAAAAATAGTAGTAGGCGTACCAATAGATGGTGAGTAATAAAATAGTAGTAGGCGTACCAATAGATGGTGAGTAATAAAAATAGTAGTAGGCGTACCAATGGATGGTGAGTAATAAAATAGTAGTAGGCGTACCAATAGATGGTGAGTAATAAAATAGTAGTAGGCGTACCAATAGATGGTGAGTAATAAAATAGTAGTAGGCGTACCAATGGATGGTGAGTAATAAAATAGTAGTAGGCGTACCAATGGATGGTGAGTAATAAAATAGTAGTAGGCGTACCAATGGATGGTGAGTAATAAAATAGTAGTAGGCGTACCAATGGATGGTGAGTAATAAAATAGTAGTAGGCGTACCAATGGATGGTGAGTAATAAAATAGTAGTAGGCGTCCAATGGATGGTGAGTAATAAAAAGTATACCTACTTACGAAAGATTATATTACATGTTTCTGTGTTAAATGATTTTTTACTGGAATTTATCATTTGTTTTGGAGTTAAGGAATATAACTCTGCCACATCATCGATTACCTAATATTGTTCTCAAAATAAAGTATTAGTTGTCAGACTTCGGACGTTTCTACCTCCAATACCAGCCAAAAATTACATCTGAAAGAGTTTTTAAGAATAAGAAAATTTGGTCTATTTTTAGTACTATGTAGGTACAGACGCCAGCAGGTCAAGCCACCCGAAAACGTCAAATTTTCCCATTCAACCTTGAACCCTGTGCTTTAACGATAAAGTTGAAAAACTTTTAAAGAAATTTGACAGATTGTAGCACTTAGCTTGATGTGCTGGCGTCTGTACGCGCCTGTTTATTCTGGCTTATTTTTAATTGGTCATTCAAATGATCGAAACTTGCATCATCTTTTACTGGAAGACATGCCAATAATAAATAATAAGTCAAGTCAGTCCTTTAAGTCATTGTTTATGCTTAAACAGTTAAGGCTGTTGGCATGACCAACAGAACCCGAAATACATACAATCTGCTAGCCGCCACAGATGCTAGCCGCTAGACCAAGAAAATATAGGGACAGAGTTGTTAATTTTTGAAGTTATACCTTATGGACTTATTATGAAAGACCAGCTAGCTATCCAGGTACACGTGTGCACTATTTAGAAGCACTTGGATCGTTGATTAGGTTGGATAGTAGGTATTTACTTATCATTTGTTCTGTCTGTAAATGTATAAATAAATAGACTTACCGCTATTCCTCAGTAAGTTATGCAAAGTACGCACGTCCCTCACGCACAAGCCGCACAACACAACAGAAGCACCTAAGTAGTCCACTCTTTATAGTTACATTAGTCTTTGAATCCACTGGGGTACTGGCACATACTCTACTAATCGTACAATTTTAATACAAATGGAAAGCCACTAGCTGCGCCCCGCGGTTTCACCCGCGGAAGCCTAGAGCCCGTGGGAATATCGGGATAAAAAGTAGCCTATGTCTTATTCCAGGGTGTCAGCTACCTCCATACAAAATTTTATCAAAATTGGTCCAGTTGAGCGTGAAGAAGTAACAAACATACACACACACACACCCCCACACACTCACAAACTTTCACCTTTATAATATTAGTGTGATATTTGAGGTGACAATTTAAATTCAAATAAAAATCAAGTTTGCAGCAAAATGATCTGCTATCTGGGAAGTGTGTGAAAGAAAGAAAAAAGAAAGAACCACCCCACCCAGCACCCACCCGACCCATTCAGCAGCACATACCATCACCACAAGCTAATCCTATCTGTGGTACTTTCCAGGCGCCGAGTCGTCAGGCGCCGAGTCGTGCTCACGCATGCGCGAGGCTCGGGAGGCGCGGCGACGCGAGGTGCCGGCGCCGGCGCGAGCGCCCACAGACAGCAGCGAGGTACCGCGCTGCGCAGTCGGCTAGGCGCGTAGGGAGGTGCGGTATCGAACGCCGCCGCCCCACCAGCAATATACATGCATTGAATTGGAGTCAAATTTACGGCTAGGATACAAACATAAAAGGCCTTTCTTCACTAACAAACCGTGTGCCCAATGGTATGTCCATCGACAACAATTACGAACATGCATACAAACTTTTATCCCCTATTTAACCTCATATGTGGATGAATTTTCAAATATCACTCCTTTGTTAAGGAACCCCTGTGCAAAAGTTCATGTTTCTAGAACCAGCAGTTTAGGCTGTGCGTTGTCCGTCAGTGATGAATTTAATATTTTTATTAAGTAAATGTTTGTTAGGTGGAAAGGCCATTACAAGTTTTCAAAGTAGGTTTAGAAGATAGAGTCATCAATAAATAATACCAAAATCAGTACTTTGTTTAAAGTGTAGAATAGCTATATTTTAGTATAGGAGCTTACGACTGTCTCACATTTCAAGATATACTTGACGTATGAAAATTATAAATTATAGACACAAAGATGAAATAAGAGTACCTGAAACAAGAAAATTGTAATCATTAATTTGGATAAATATTTATTTTAACTGGAGTAATATAGTAATCTGGTAATAAAAACCGAAAACTACTCATATAATTAAAATACTTATTTCGCTGTTATAAGAACAGTTTTATTCATAAATCTGTCGATCGATATTTTAAAACATTTACCTGAAATTTATACAAAAAGAGATATATACGATGAATGAGCTTTTTTGGCTAAGAACAGACACTTGCGGAATATTGTAACCTGCTGCGATAGACCGAAATTACTCGAACGTAACTTAGGCGTAATTCAGCTCAGATTAGACCTAGTGTTAGGTGTAGTTGCGGTCAGTAGGCGCATGCGTCATATCATCATCCGCTATATAACAGGGGCGGCGGCAGAGGCGCGGTAAGCGTGTAGTTTGTCCACACTAACTTCCGTCAACGGCATACTGTTCTATTTTGATCTATGAATAGGCTTTCATTGCTTTAAAACGGAATAAATCACTGATCCCGACATTTGGTATAACTCGTGCCATTAAAGAAACGAATTGAAAATAACGGTCAAACAAAAGAGCTTATCATGTATTTTAACTAGCACATTATTGATGTCTTGAATGTGCAAGTAAGCAATTTTCATTTCCTTTCTTTAATAGTAACTATGGTTCGTTTTTTAATCCCAGAGACTAATTTAACATTTCAAATGATTTTCGTAAGTATATTGTGGTTTGTTCAAATTATTATCTGGGATTAAATAACGAAGTATATGCCACTGGTTACGCGGGTACTGCACCACCCGCGCGTCAATGTGACACATGGAGATTCAGGGACGGCCACGCAAGTATCAGTGTCAGACAAAGCTCTTCTAAACCGAATGCTGCAAAAACGAAGCTGGTTTTTAGGGTTCCGTACCTCAAAAGGCAAAAACGGTACCCTTATAGGATCACTTCGTTGTCCGTCTGTCTGTCTGTCAAGACCCTTTTTCTCAGGAACGCGTAAAGGCATCAAGTTGAAATTAATATCAAATACGCAGGTCTATAGTTCCTTGAAGCTCTAAATAAATCAAGCTTCTAAGTCAACATATTTTGATACTCGCAAATAAATGAAAACCTATAGGGAACTTCCCGTTGACCTAGAATCGTGAAATTAGCAAGGTCTTATAGCACAAGTAAAAAGCACAAGGCAAAATTGTTAATTAGTAGTTTTATCACATAATTTATTTTTTGCGTTTACAAATTTACATTTGCAGAAAATTGACCGTGGCGTATATCGATGTATGGGAGAACACGTTTTCAACTACAATGTTAAGTTTGGTTTTGGGATAAATTCATCCCAACTACGAAACCCTTCATTGTGCGTGATCCGACACGCACTTGGCCGTATTTTTTATAATGTCTTGATTTACATTTTTGTTTGAATCAGTCCCGTATTTACGATGGGAAACTAGTCACTATTTGGGTGCTGTACGTTTGATCTTCCTATGCTCACTCAAAATAAAGTTCTTAAAAAGCAATAGAACAAATATTGCTATTTGCTAAGTTCAAAATAAAACAGTAAGTCCGTTCAATCGATGGCGCTTTTAAATGTGTTACGTTTATGTACAATTAATATATTAATTCGTTATATTTACATATTAAACCATAGTATCATCCTATGTGTGTATTAGCTTATATAATATATATATAGTTATGTATTATAGTGCACTATATGTACATATCATATTTATATCATATGTAAATAATGTCTGTTGCTTTTGAGTTTTTTTTTCTTATTTATTTTTGATTTAATTCATTCATGTATCGTTTGGAAAGTATGTGACATTTAGTATTATGTCGATTCAACTTTCATAATGTTGATTGTACGATTTGTATGCTCATCGTAGCGCAAAATTTGACTTTTAAATCCAACAAAACTGGTGTTTTATGAAATAGCTTTAGTCTAAAAGTTATACTTTCGATTCCTTGGATATTCATAAAACTTCGACATTAAACTATAAAATAATGCATCTTTTTTGCTTTCTAAACATACGAAGGTACTGTACCGTACTCTTCTGTGTTGTGTTGCCGTCAGTGTGGCTCACTCCTGCTCTGCTGTGTTTGTGAGCTGTACTCACATTTGATCTAGAAACAGTCGCGAGAATAACGAGCACTAAGTGTCACATACATTCCAACAATACACATACATTGTATATACATAATTATGTATAGTGCTCTGTGACGTAGTTCCGCGACGTGACACCGCCATCACCGACGGTAAGTTAGTGTGGTTTGTTTGTGCACCTTCCTACGCATCCGGCGCTCGCTTGTAACGCGCTAACAAGGTTCCGACACCTTGCAGAGTTTGTACTATAATGAGCTTCAACACAGGTGGAATCTGAGGAGGAGAGCGAGTCCAGCGACGAGGAGGTGTCGTCCGCCACCGAGGTGTCCACCGACAGCGAGTTCGCGCGCGAGGAGGCCGCGCCCGCGCCCGCCCCGCCATCTATCCTCGTGACGGAGGCTGCACCCCCGCACGTCGCGCCTCCGCAAGTCGTGCCCCCCACTCGCGTCGCGCCCCCGCACGAGTACCCGCTCAGCCGCACGCGCTCAGCCGGTGGGCTCGCCACGAAGCGCGCGCTCGAACTCAAGCGACGATACCTGCTCGGCGAACCATCACCCCCCGCAGTCAGGAAGTCGGACTCCACCTCCCAAATAGACACCAAGTTCGAAGCCTTCAGATCTACTATTACAGAATTCCAAAAGATGCTACACCCCGCCCCCGTTCCTACGCAGCAACCGCAGCCACAGAAACCTGTCGTCACCTTCCAACTGTCCACCGAAGACAAGAAAGCTCAGCCGATGCCTGACATCATAAAGAACCTTGTCGCCGACGCGCCGGTCGACTTGCTCACCAAAGTAGACTCTCCTCTCATCAGAGACTGGAGTTCGGAACCGGCTAAAGATGAAAAGAATCCGGACTTAGAGTCAGACTCGCTATCTGAAGACGACTCGTCCCACACCGAGACTGCTCCCAACCAGTCCGTACCTCGACTCGAGGTGCACGACGAGGGAGGGGAACTGATTCAGTTGGATAGTCTCATGCTGATCAACAGCATGGAGGACGAGAAGGCGTCGGGCACGGCTACCGGCTCCACTGTAGTGGCCGCTGCGGAGTCGGAGTCGTCAGAGTCGGGTCGTGATGCCACCACGCTCGCGCTCACTGAGACCGAGCTGTCGGATTGGGCGGCCGAGAGCGCCGTGCTCGACGACTGCGGCCTCGACGACAAGGACGACAGGAAGCGCCGCAAGAACCCGCGCGCGCTCAGTGGACCCAAGCTCATACACGACGCCAAGAACATAGCCGCCGTCGCGTCGCACGTCTGCGGCAGAACCAGCCCCCTTGACGCAGTCGTCTATTCTAACGCACTAGAGCACTTCGAGTTCGCCGACGAAGGGGACCAAGACCCGTCACTAGAGACCCCCGTCACACCCAGAAACGAAGGCTACATGGAGCTCGTAGATAATGACTACGACCCCTACTCGCCCGGAAACGACCGCTCCATGAACTTCATCGAGCGGAGCTTCTCCGAAACAGTCTTCAAGCCAGCCAGCCAAGAAAACAGCTACCGACAGAACTTGTGCCCCATCGACTTAGACGAGATAGAAGACATAGACGCTGATACGGAACCTTTAGATTTGAAGTCGCCTCAACTTTTGAAGTCAGTTGATAACGACACTAGTGATAAATCTACGAGTGATAGTTTGCACAAAAGTGACAGCTTACAGAAGAGTGACAGTTTCCTGAGAACCGACAGCATACTGAAGACTGACAGCATACTGAAGACCGACAGCATACTAAAGACCGACACGACGAGCATTCAGAAAAGTGCCAGTATTCAAAATAATAGCGTGCGAGTAGAAGGTAGTTCCAAGCCGAAAATAGAGAATAAAATAGAAACTTTAAGTCTATCAGAAATTTCGCCGCCATTGGAGAAGGATAAAATGGTTGAGACCGAAAGTTCTGAGATTTCGCCGCCACTAGTACCTGATACCCTTAGAGTGAAATACCCTCCGCCGAGCCCGTTCAGCGGCCCGTGCCCCATGCGCCTGTACTCGCCCGCAGTCTGTCGCTCCGCCAGCGACACATTCCACCGCTCCACGTCACGCAGCACGGACTCGCCCACCAGGAGCTTCGAGCTCTCCGTATCCATCAACCTAAGTTCAGGCTCACTGTCCCCAGTCAGTCCGACCCCAGCGCGCGACACCATCGACAAAGTACAAGAAATAAAAAGAGAACGAGAGGAACAGACCGAGGTTGTGAGAAGACTGGTCCTCGAGAGGTTGGGCAGCGCACCGAAAACCGGCCGAAAGTCGAAGCCGGTAAAAAGGACGCGGGCATCGCCTGGCGCGATCCCGCCGCCAGTTCCGCCCCCGCCGTGGCTTGCGGAGCCGCCCCCGGCGTGGCTTCCGGAGCCACCCCCGGTGTGGCTTCCGGAGCCGCCCCCGCCCCCTCGACCCATACCCCCCCTCATGCCTCTCCCCGTGAAGCCTTCCTTCTCAGACCCTGAGCTTGCTCGGGAGAGTCGAAGCAAGAGCATTATGAAAAGTATTTCTAGTTACCTGAACCGAAGGCTGGGACCTAGAGCCAAGGTAGGCACACACTACAATAGTATGTTCAATGTTATGTTATTGCATAGTGAACAGAATGTTATTTGTGTATGTCAGTTGTGGCCACTGGTAGGAATCTCATGAAATAAGTTTTACCCAACCAAAACGGGAAAGGCGATGTATCATTTTAGTATCATCTCGTGAGCGAACAAAGTAACTATCAAATAATGTGTTGAAAATACTAATC
The DNA here is from genome assembly GCA_963921375.1 of Tiliacea citrago. Lineage (NCBI taxonomy): Eukaryota > Metazoa > Arthropoda > Insecta > Lepidoptera > Noctuidae > Tiliacea > Tiliacea citrago. Next base: position 29,530,786 of record OY992780.1, read on the forward strand.
ATTTACTAAATAATTAAATTAGTTAATATCATAACCATAGCATTGACAGTGGCTACAACTCCACATTTCATAATCATCCATCAGATCCATTTCATTTAAAATCAAAAGCCCCTCTCAATACACCAACTCATGGTACGTGGCTGAGAATCGCAACAATTGCATTTTGGACAATAAATGTAAGCCTTTTGAGCACCACATAAAACAAGTAGCACTATTCAATGGAGTCCATAGTATTCAACTTAAGAACACCTCCACACCGACGTTTTTGTTGTACGTGAAAGTATCACGGCTCAGAAGTCACTTTAGTTGTATTTATTAAAACTTTTAGATTTTTTGAATCACTGTTTGTTTTTTGTAGATAATATTAGTAGTCTACTTCTTTTTATGAATTAATTTGTGTATTTATTTGGAATTGTAATTTCTTGACTTATTTTATGGTACAAAATAACATTCTAAGTTGATAACTCGGTACATATTCCTATCGTACAACAAAAAGTCGTAATTGTGCTCAAATATCATCAAATCCATTAATATTATCTATACAAATCATGTCATCTCACAAATATGTGAATATTGTAAAAATTAAGTAGTGATTCAATCCGGGGTTGGTCGTAACATGTTTAGTATGGGTGTCCACGATTTGGCAATATAACATGAGACACGGAAGAGGAAATAACTTGTTTTGGGCACTGTGTTTATTTCGTGCTGGATTAAAGTGAGCAATGGGAATATAATTCACTTAAAGATTTAGTTATTACGTTGCTCTTAACTGAAACTAGACTGCAACTGTGACTAGCCCATTCACACCACAATGTCCTTAGAAAGCTTATCACAGAGGAATATAAAGTTGCTGTCAAATATGATTCTCTCTCGCATTTAAACAATAGGTGCCTGCGAGTTTTATTGATAAAGTTTTAAACGCCTATTAAAACAAAATGAGACATCATTATATTCTACTTTATTCTACCATCCAAATCAAAAAACCCTTGCTAATCTTTAATCCGGCACATATTAATTAAAATGTCAAAATTCCGTCGTAGCCGGACACCTGAGTAGACTAACACACGTTGAATTTTCAGTCATTCTCGGATCCGGAGCTGCCGTTGCACGTAAGCAAATATCCGTACAGTGTCGTACTCGTGAGTCGCATGCCGTGTACGTCTGTCACACCACTTGATCGTGTAGTGTGCGCTCGCCCTTATTAGTGTGGCGTTGGATCTGGATGTAATTGATGCATGACTGTCAGGGTTTGTGTCAAGGATTATTATGTCTATGTAATATTGGGATTAGTTTAATAAAATTCATTTTCGGGATTTTTGGAGTTTCATATGAAGACAATTATTATTGATATGGTTGTCATAGTGTGAGAGTCCTATTAATTAATTATGTTTTTGATCGTAAGCAACTTTAAACAAAGTGGTTGAGACATGAATCTGAGTTGAACAAATAAAAAGAAGAGTTCTACCAGGTGTCTCAAAAGAAAGTTTATATTTAGTGGATCGATTAAAAAAAAAGTAAGCCGTGTATCGAAATAATGTTTATTAATTATTAAAGTACACAATTTGGGAATTTCTTTCTTACAAATAATATCGTCCAAATGTAGACCCTCGCGTTCGCGGCACTCAATTAATCGAACAGTAAAATTAATTATGACGGCTCGGCGGACGTGGACTCAGTGATGGCTGCCATTTCGCGACGGATATTTTCTTTCGTTTTCTACCGTTCTTGATGACTTTGTCGCCCGAATTTTGGTATTTCCAGCGTTGTACCGTCTTTTCAAACTTTTTGACCCATTTTCGAATAAGAAGAATGCTTGGCGCATCATTTAAGTGGCGAAAACTTCGAATACTGCAGAATCTTCTACGCGCTACAGTCGCCGAATCACCGTTTTTGTAAAACTCTCGCACGCACAACGCGCGGTATGCTCCGAGAAACGCTCCATAGCGACTGAATTCCCAAGAGCTACCGATTGACATAACCCCAGCGCCCGTCGGATTCGATGCGTTCACGCAGTAAGCTAAATAAATATAAACTTTCTTTTGAGACACCTTGTATCTAGAATCAGAATAATCACATGGGAAGTTAGTTTACGTTCAAACTTAATACATAGTAAACGAATTACTTTGATCCAACGTCAACGATTCGTTCTGTGCATCTGTCTGTTTACGTGAATGTCTTGCTTCAACCTATCGCTCTACAGCTAGCTCGGTGGTACAATATACAGCAGGATAGTCATCAGATCGGATATCTGATATCCATATTATGATCAACATTTTTTAAATATTTTGTTTAGTTGACGACGAATTTAATGATTACAAGTTGCCTAGTCAGTTTAACTAGCTAATTGTAGATTAATTATTAGCATTATTTTTTAATTCTACCCTCAAAAGATTAAAATAATTCAGGTTATCCTAGGTTTTAGTCGTCGCTATAGCCAGTAACCTACTTTAAGCGTTTTCCAACAATTTGCTGAATATTGTACTATCAAAGCGATCAATTTCATGTAGAGGTAAATAGCGGTATTTGTGAATTTTGTATGTAAATGAATGTGCATGATATCGCTTCCTTGAGCGTAATCTCGTTACTTTTGCTTTCAAGGTTACAATTTGAGCAATTCCGTTATAAAATAACTAAATAACGTTGGCGTTATTTCGTTTTAAATATTAAGTTATTGTTCATATTAAAATTTATTCGATTTAGCGGCTTTTTTATAATAAGTACTCAGAAAATAAATAAAAAGTGAAAGCAAAAGTTACATGTTAATGTTAAGCTACAGTGTCGCAACGCTTGTTGGAGTGGCCTGTCGGTGCCTGCCGGTACCAATGAAATATACTTCCAAAGAAATCAAACATCTTGGGATTACATTTCATACACTATACAAACTTCCTATCCAAATGTTGTAAGCGATTTTGATCTTTATGCCATAGGTATAAGAATTCAAATAGCTTATGATGTTTGGTAGGCTTTTCAAGGTGCGTTATTCAATAATACTTAAAAATCCCCGTTACTTGCTAGAAATGAAGTGAAATTTAGTTTAGATCTTTAACTTATTTATCCTGTTTAAAACTATCCTTGCAAAAAAACCTTAGAATCTGTAATAAATATGGTACTGATATGAAGTGCAGTATCCTACTTTTTATTAAATTATTGCAAGCTCCTTATTCAAATAATCCTACTAAAACACTTTTTAAATGCGCCTATTAACATCAATTCTTATTAGAGTCGGGGCAAATACTCGTACGTAACAACACAATTTAATGTATATAACCTATCTACAAGCACAAAACATATATGGTACCTTCTACATATAAATAAAAAACGTGTATATAACTGTAGGTTTCGGTCCCTTCAATCCAGACCTGAATAAAGGTGTTTTTACCAGGACTCGCAGACTACAGGCGCTCACAAGTCTACGAGCGCCTTACAGGAGCCGCCGCCCGTGCCCCCGCCCCCACAGATGTACTCACCACCCACACCACCCTCGCCCCACCGCGAGCCGCGGCAAAGACCAAGGCCAGGTTAGTACTGGGGAACATTATTATGTTGATCTCGCCATGACTAAAGCCCCATTTTAACGATGCAAGTTTTTGTCTTTGGCAACGATGCGTATAATAAAATTGAACAAAAAATTACCTCCATCGTGTAAACACTGTTTATACCGGCGCAACTTTTATTGTTCAATTTATGGTATCAATCTCAATAGTCGCCTATACACGTATTGTATTCACGCAGGGACGGGTTGACTGCACAAACATGTCAAATGACTAACCCGTCCACTGTGACCGTTCAGTACAAAATGTACGGAAAAACAACTTCAGCCGCTAACTGACTGTCCTTTATTTTTCATAATTATATGTTCATAGACTGCGGCTTCTCGCTTGGTGTGAACGTGGCCTAATTATTAAATACTTTATGGTTGTATGAAGGAAGATTTTACGTGTGACGTCGGACCCTTCCTATCGTGAATGGAGATTAACAAATTATTCTTAAGTCGTGACTAATTAGCTGTCTAGAGCATAACCGGAATGAAACTAAAATGTCCACTGCTTACCTATCGTCCTCGCTCAACTCAACAAGGATACAACATTAGCATTTGTGTTGTCTAGTCACAAACTTCATTCAACTTCAAAGCTATCCAGTACATCAATGTAACACTCATTGAAAATGTACGTCTTAGTTTCACAATGTCCGAATAACCACTACTCGCCGCAAAAAGTATGAATCGATCTTCTAGTATAATTTAATGTGAACTAAACCGAAGGTGGTGAAACAGGCCCCTTATATAAAGGGTGTACAAAGATGCTCACCGAAGCCGAGAGTCACTTATACTGCCCATCATTGAGACAGACCTGGCTGGACCATACTTGGGAACTTCTATTTACGAAGATGTTGAAAGTCAAAACTCACAAAAACTAGTTATATTATAATTTAACTTTAAATACCCCCACAACTCATGCGCCTTTGCATGCACCCATAAACACAATGTTTAGAGTGCGTTACAACAAAAATAAAAGTCGTGTACCAGCAATAATTTTTACTCAATGTAATATAGTTTAATTTACAGAATGCGTAGATAACGGCCGCGATGAGTCTTTTTACACCCTGTATGTCCACTGTGTCGTGGTTAACGTCCACATAACATCCACACGATCATCTTACTAAGCACTAACAACAGATCATGGACCTGGCAGCGCCGCGGATATGGAGCGTCGCGATGCCATGCAGCTGTGGTTCGAAGAGAGGTGGGCCAGGCTTGTTGCCATGCGGAGGGCAAGGGAAGAGGAAGACCAACCCGAACCCATTGCCCGTCGCCTTTCGAGACTTGAGCGGCGATTGACACGACCCCTATCTGGTAAATTGACTTACAAGTTCAGTGAATAGCCGCTAGATGGCGCGGTTTTAAGAACAGTCGTAAGCTATGTGGGATAAGGTCTTTGAGCCTAACGACGAGACCGGTATAAATTTAACGAAAAGTTCAAAACACTATAAAACTTTTTATCGAATTTTACCTTAGGTTTTATAAAAAAGAAGTACTTACCTATATTTTTTCATGACCATATTACGCTACGCATTATTTGTTTTTAAACCCACTCATTTAACATTTTGCTTCATATTGTGTATCGAGGGCACGAGCACAGTGCCATTTTCACGCTACGCCGTTAGCTTGTCCCGGGGAGAACTGAGTCGTTATCTCTAAAACTGCGCTAACACGAGAAATTATCAGATATTATTCCCAAATCACAGAGGAATTCCTAAAAATTGCATTTAAACAATCTCATTGTGCACGCCAATAAAGAAACATTGTATGTTCATATGAGCGTGTTATGTTGGCACTTTACTTGGCGTATTTGACGAAATGTTCGCGTTACTGGGGTAATACAAAATATACCTCATACAGTTAATTTTGTATAAATTAACTAACGCTAATATTTTCGCAAATACGTCAGCATCTGCCTAGCATTTTCCAATATGTTATGGTCGGCTTCTAATCTAACCGGGTGCAGCACAAATACACCAAGTGCCAGCATTATATTGTATACGATGTTTGATAATGTGTTATGTACAATATTTCAGCGGAGCAGCAGGCGGCGACGGTGGCAGAACTAGTGCAGGTCACGGCGCAGCGCGAGGCCCACAGAGCTATGTTGTTGGCTGATAGGTACGTACAAGCAACATACAAATAGTATTAATGGCCAATACTAATACTGCACCGTCAGAATGCAGAACAAACCTTAAGGCGCCTACGATTCTGATTTATTAATTTTTAGGTTATTACGACTTGAAAAAACACCGACATTTCTTTATTATATGAAAATTCAATTAAATGTTTTAATGTTGGTGGTACCCGTATCCAAATCAGTTGCGTAGTTTAGAAGAACAACGCGGTTGCACAGACAGACACCACGACCGACTTTCATTTATAATAATGGATACATTTTGTCCCACTGCTGGGCAAAGGTCTCCCTACTCTGTCTCCATACTCATCCAATTATTTTGATCTTTCGCTTACTGCGGCCATTCGGTCGGGAGCGAGTCCAAATCGTCACGCCAGCGGTTCATCAGCTTGCCTCGGTGACGACGCACACTGGATCAATCAATTTTATACTTATTACTTGAATACGTCATTACTACTATTATTAATTCATTACTTTTATGTACAGTTATTTCTGTTGTCTTTCATATTAAAATTGTTTTTTTTTTAATAGCTGTTAAAAAAGTGCAAAATTTCCCGTAGTATGATGTGTATCAAAAAATCTATTTAGTACTATAACCCTCTGTAAGAATATAACGGGAAATTTTGCAGTTGTAGAGATATCCTGATTTTCCATACCTGGGCCTGCAGTCTCGACATAGATAGCGATCGCTTTACGAACGAATTCGGTCACAAAGTCCTAATGGGATCTCCAGACGGCCAAAATTGCTTGACGAGATTGTGATTTTTTCGTGCTTATTTATTTATTTACTGAAACATGGAGGACTTACAGCTTAAAAAAGTAATAAAAAGGAAACCATAGTCAACAGCAAGCCAATTACAAGTCTTCGCGTGTAGAATTAGACTGGAAAATTTTAAGTGAGCATACAACAGCAATACGTAATATAATACATTTGGTTGTTTAAGTGCTGCTTATCAAGCAATTTTGACTGTCTAGGGAGGGAACCCATTAGGACTTTGCGACCGAATTCGGTCGTAAAGCGATCGCTATCTATGTCGAGACTGCAGGGCCTGCTCCATACATTTTTTTCGTAAAATAATTATAAGTCCTCAGTTTTCAATCCAAATTACTTCATGTGACATAATTATTTGACCGTAGTAATACGCGTTGTGTTCCACGCGCGCCTCAAAGAGATGTCAGCACCAACTGATGGGGTCCGTTAGGACCAATGCCTGCCAGGGTTGCAAGTTTGTCCGAAAGGGATATCGTGGCCCTGGCACACAGGCAACGGAAGGAACACGGGTGGGTTTTAGTTAGTAAAAGTCTGACACGCCCTCCCGCTCCGCCCAGAGCGGGAGAAGTTATTTGATAATTTCCCATCCTAAAAAAAAAAAAAGTTATACTAAATAGAAACTACACTCGCGAGCAATAAACTGGAATCACTTCAGCGCGCGTTGCTCAAGACAATTTTTTACAATTTCTATGCAATGAGCTGTGGATTGTGGTGTATCACCTGAAAGGTAATTTTGTTAGCTTTCAAATGATATTAAAAATGTTTTTAAATTAATTAAATTTTCTTTCTAAATTTAGAGAATTATTGCAATAGGTCGAAGTTGTGGACGTCTAAATGAATAGGAAGTAATATGTAAGATAAAATTATTATTTACAATTATGTTATTTACCCCTTAATATTTTGTGTTACCTGGCCCTAATAGAATAGAATTATCTTTAATCAAGTATCTTAGTTGTCGTTGTTGTTTGTTGTTGTGTGTTGTTTTCTTAGTTTCTAATAACTGCCTGTAAAAGGTTTTACACTGACCGAATGCGTTTCCTGATGGAATCCTGTGGGATTTCCTGCCACTCTTCGACTAAAGCAGTTTTCAGGTCTTATATTGACGCCGGAGCTGGACATCTTCCTCGTACCCGCCTTTTCAGCTCGTCCCATATATGTTCAATCGGATTTAAGTCAGGGCTGAGGGCTGGCCAGTCTAGTGTGGAAATCCAGACTTCTACAAGGTACTGTCTAGTCACTGCAGCGGTGTGGCAGCGGGCATTATCGTGCATAGATAGATATTATCGTAGCAGGAAATCTTCGCCAATAAACCACACACAGTAGGAGAGCACATGGCCTAGCAGAATATCGGTGATGTATCTTTCTGCGGTTAGCTCCCCTCCCCGACATCCACCAAGTTCAGCAGTCAGTAGTATCAACTCCGTTTTTGCTTCAATAGATCTCCCAGCCCACATCATACAGGACCCCGTATGCCACTGTTTCCGCAAAACAGCATTGTGTGAATCGCTCCCCCGGTCTCCTATAGAATCTCTGTCGACGGTCGCTACCATGCAGGCACATCCTGGATTCGTCCGAGAACAGGACTCGCCTCCATTGCTCGATATCCCAATCTAAGTGATCGCGAGCAAACTGAAGCCTGGCTTGTCAGTGGGCTGGAGATAATTTAGGTCCCGTGACTGGCCTTTTCGGGGTCAAGTTCGCTTCTTTGAGTCTTCGCCTCACTGTCCACTCGCTGACAGCCCTCCCTCGAACTTCTCTGAGCTGCTGCTGGACGTCCACGCCGGTCAGTTGTCGATTTCGGAGAAAAGAGGTGACAATAAATCGGTCTTCTCTCACCGAAGTGCATTGCTGTCGTCCAGATCCTGGTCTCCGGACTAAGTTTCCAGTCTCCCTGAACCTCTTGTATACCTTCGAGACACAAGACTGGCTCAAATGAAGCTGTCGAGCGATAGTACGCTGAGACAATCCTTGCTGGATTAGGATGACGACTTGAGCGGCTTCTATAGGTGTGGTTTCCATTTTCTTTTAGGTTCAGTATTCCCAGTGACGTGAAATATTGGACTGATGATCAATTTTCAAAAACATCCCCTTTTTATAGGGTTTCAGGACTACCTAACAATATGGTGTTTTGATGACATAAGGTAAATAATCTTTAGTTATGATATTGAAAGAGGTTGAAAGCTAACAAAATTGCCTTTGAAATGATATGCCATAATCCATAGTTCATTGCTTAAAAGTTGCAAACATTTGTTTCGAGCATGAAGTGATTCCAGTTTATTGCTCGCGAGTGTATTTCAAGTCTAAAAATGACGCATAAAACTTAGCAGCTCTAAGTGTTCTAAACGCGATTTTCGATCTAGTGTGCGACGTCCGTCTTTAGGCATGTTACCATTATTTGGGATTAATGTTTCCCTCTTTTAGTTATACGCAGAAATTAATATAAAAACAAAAAAGTTGCTCAAATGAATGTTAAACTACAGTATTTATGAGTAGTTTCCAATGTTTCCGTAGCCTCAACTGTATGCTCGTTCGCCTTCCTGGTATGTTCTGTATTCTGAGACTGTATCTAAACATTCACATTGTTTTTTAACCTTCGCCTTTCTGCCGATTAATATAATCTTTACTTTGTAAATGATCTAACTAATAAAGCATTCTACGCACTTCGCTACTAATTCCAACGCCAAGCATTTTAACTTAACATTAAGGCAAGTTACAGTTTTGGTACTAAGCCTATTGCCAAGGCCCACACCAGCAGTTGTAATAAACAGGGCAGGGTGGAAAAAAGGCGGCCTGTGGAAGAAAAGTACCCTAAATATTGATGATAGCCAATTTACTCAAAGAAAACATTGCTTCATTTTTTTTTTTACCTAACTGCAGTGAAGGCCAAATTTAGGGTCATTTCAGCCGAAAGACGTCCACTGCTGGACATTGGCCTCCCCCAAACGGGGTGGTTGCTATAATCGCCACACTTGGCGATCGCAGTATGGTATTAAAATGCATAGAGAACGCTGCTGCCCTTTCTCTAGTAAGTCCCTTAGTCGCCTTTTACGACACCCACGAGAAGAAATAGGGTGGTGCTATTCTTTACGTCCAGCACCACACAGACAAATTTAGGGTAATGCTTTTTAAGTTAGCGTTAGCCCACGTAGGCACGGGCGCTTTATACTTTTATAAACGCGTTTAAAATGTTGACTGCATTGCCGACACCAATGCGTAACAATCACACCTGTGGTTTTGCCATCTATCGATAGGGTCAATCATAACCTTCAAATCTCTCTAGATCTTCAATGGAATGAGATGTCAAGGTCAATACAGTTACAATTGCAAATCATTTGTTACTCAAACGATAACAATATTCTCTCCGCCGACCGTCTTCTCTTCCATCGTGTCTGTGCCTTGCCAACAATTTCCTGACTATCGCTTGCTGTGTTCTTGAAGGGTTCGGGTGTTGGTATTCTTACAGGCAGATTTGTGACCTTGTACGAATTGTGAGAACGACATCGCTTCCAGGGCGGCTACCCACAGATGGCGTTGACGACATCTTCTTAATATCAGGTGGGCCGTAGGTTTGTTAGCCATCGCCGTACATTCATATACGTAGGTTTAAATCATCATTTCACCTGAGACTAATTAAGTGTAAAAACAACATTACATTACATTGTGACTACTGTATTTCGTACCATTTACATGACGACTAAGTATTTCATTTTAGTATGACTGTTAGAATTTAAATATAAATTTAACATAACTGACATTTTAAAGAAAACTATAATCTATTATCTGAATGTATAACAATAATTTAATTTTATATCAATTTAATATGTAATTTAATTTGCGGGTTTTATGTAATTTAAAACAATGGGTGTATGTGTAAAACTTGCCTGAAATAAACGAATTTTATTTTATTTATTTATTTATATTCATCCACACAAACTAGAAAAGAAAGAAAAAGTTTTTTTCTCTCTAAAATTCGCCCATATGTAAACCGTGTGTTGTAATCAATTTTTATCTTAAGACAAGGATTAAATAACGTTTATTTTAGAAATAATAATTGCTGCGAGACAGCATTTGTATAGAAAATTTGACAAACCTCCATATTATATAATCTTCAGTTATAAGTTATCTGACAATTGAAAATTCGACCCTATTTGTTTTAAGAACCTCACTGTGGTCGAAAAACGGTTCGTAATACATGCTGATAACTTGAAGTTGAGAACTTCTGAAACTTTACTTAATCATTACTAAGATGGAAGCCCGCGAAATTCAAAATTACTTTGCGTAACGGTAAGAAGTTTTGGATTTCGTGGGCTATATTGAAGGAGTCGCTTTAAGTAATGCTAGAGTTTAACAAGTTCTCAACTGCAAATTCTCAATTCAGGAACCGGGTGTAGGTCCGATACTAAGATGCCATATCCACGGATGAGAGAATAGCCGGGTCACGGTGTGCCTTCAAGTTCGACATCGCTGTTCTACAATTTACAAATCGCTGTTCTAAAATGTTCTACATTCTGATATACAATGGTCTCTGTAGTCTCATGAAACATGAGGCTTCAGGGGCTAGGGTGAATCTTTGGGTTCATTCGGGCAATAAAGTCTGGTCAAACCACGTTGGGGTATTAGGTCTGAAGATAAACGTTTGTAAGAACTTTGTAAGAAGGCCGATTGAGTTTGTTTAAAAACATTGAATAATCTGGTTTTCAGAAGACGGAGTGCGGGCAGCAGTGCAGCGGAGTAATACAAGTCATCCATGGGACTACTTCGCACCAACCCGGTGTCAATCCGCGTAAACTCAATATTATATTTAACTGCGATCGACTGGCTACTAAACACGGAGTTACTGTATTTCTTTTCGAACAAGTTTCATGAGGTAAAGGAACAAGTAGATAGATATTGTAGTTTCGGTGCCCTTTGTGTCAGATAAGGCGATTTTATAATAACTGTACGATGTGTATCAAAATAAACTCATTTTTTTTCTGTTTTGATTGCGAAGATCGCAAAACGCTTTACTTAGAAATAACTTTAGAACAGATAGAAAGAGAACGAGGAGCTAGTAACTTCGTGTTTCGTAAGCAGTATGCCTTGCTATGCTCTTTTGCATAGGTCCGATTTTTTTTTAATATTTGTTGTTCGATTCAAAGAAACAAATATAAAATGGGTACTTTCCAAGCGCTCCAAAATGTTGTAAAGCAAGTGAACAAAAACAAAACAGGATTATTTAGCCATGATACTTTTATTTTGCTCCCCATACAAATTTTGGAGCGGTTGGGAAGTACCCTATAAATTGTATTTGAGTGTATAAAAATCTTTTTTTATTTTTAGTTATGACAAATGACGTATCGATCATGGAAAAAAACCGTCAGTTCATTATTTTAATTTTAATTAGAACAATGCATGTCGTGACTGGACATTGCTGCTATTTCTAGGGACAAAAAAATCACGTTATTTTAGTACCATATGCTGTAGCTTAAGTTTAACTTTTTGTATCGTCGGCAAAATGGGCGCAGTTGCTGACTATACCGTTTCTAGGCAGCTATGTTGGTTAATTAAATATAAAACAAAATGAAAAAGTTACTCAATCATCACATCAAGACTGTGCAGGTAGGAAAATGAATCAGAGAACATTTATTTATTATTATGTTTAAATAATAATTGTATTCTTTAAAATTTTCTCTAGTTTCGGAGAAAATGTTTTAAGATAAAATATATGCAGCCTATGTTTACTTCCTTTTTCGAGGAGTATTTATGTTTGATTGACCGACACAGTGTTTTCTTCGCGTATAATAGTCACTTGTATTCAGAGCTTTATTTTTAATATTAATAGAACATTAACCTAAGGTCAGGTACCTTACTGGGGTCGGTAGCAGACACGGTCACAAAATACCATTTATTTTTCGCTTTGCCAAGAATTTAAACAGTAAAGACTTATGAAAAGCAAGCGTAGTTAAATTCTCGAGATTTTAGTTAGGTTCGTTTTGTTTATATTGTTGGTAAAATGAATATAAATCGAGTATATAATGATACCCAATAAATGGGTATAAACAGTGTGCTAGATATGCCAAATGTGTTAGGTACATGGAGATATTTTTTTATTGTATAGTTAGGACTAAGTACCCTTAGGTATAGATAGAAGCTTTTATAAACGCTGTTTAACTTTGTGTTTATTTAACCAATTTATTGACTTTTGAGCATGTTATTGTAAATACGTTTGTTTTAAGACTATGTTATAATATAATATATAAGTATAATATATAAATAATAATATATATATATTATATATATATATATATATATAATATATAAATATAATATAATATGTTTGCCTCATATTGATCAATGTGGCAGTAAAATCACTTAAGACACTGTCTCATTTCTAGTTTAGGAGCTGATTTTTCCATCGCCTGATATCTTTATCCAACGAATAATTTTTGCAAACTCAATTTTATTCTAAGGATAATAATAACGGACGTTGGAAAAATCGGCCCCAAATCTGATAGATGGCCACTGCTTATTTGAGAAATAATAAACATCACAATGTGCAAATGTGTTAAAAATTCTTGTACTTTATTTCCCTTGATTTTATAAACAAGCGTTTATAAATGTAGTGTTAAAATTCTATAGAACAGAGCTGTTTAAGGACTTGCTATCTCGCGTGCTGTCAAAATGACGTGCGCTATTAAACTGCTGTCAAAGTTACACATTTGACAGAAAGCATTTTAAACTCAAGCGCGAATCTGATTTATGTGCGTAGGATTAAATGTGGCCAAGTTCATGTAGATCAAAATATAATATAAAATATTAGGTGTATATAATGGGATTATTTTAAGGAATTATAACACGCCATCCAAATAATGTTTAACAATGAAACTGCAGTCAATTTGCATGAGCAATACTGAACTAGCCATAACTGGAATATTGCAATACTCGGCCCACACAACTACTACAATTTAAGATCAATGACGTCTTTGTAGAGCGTTGTCTCTGTCATTCGCGTGTGACTGTATCTTTCTAAACATCGACGTGTTATATAAACGCTCGGGTGTAGTACGTAAACTTTTGATCCTACACATTTGCTTAATACTTCCGTCTTCACCCGTCTGATGCGATGTTTAGCGTAATTCGTGATGCTGTCGCAATAATGCACTAGTGTGGCTTTTAATATAGGAAGCAGGTTCAAATTTTCTAGGTTATTCATATATTTTACTATAAGACTAAGCGCTAATAAACTAAGCGTTGCAGCTGTAGGCAATAATCACTTAGTTATTGTCATGTTTAGCATAATAAATTATGTTACATGTATAAGGATTGTTGGACAGCTTATGGTTTTTTCTCGATAGCCAAGCAATCTTGTAACTTAAATATTATACTAGAAAATTATGTTTTTCAAATATACAAAATACAATTTATCAATGTTTTTCTTTTCAACTTCAGTTTTAGTGTTTTAATACTTTTGTACTGAATAATAATTATGTGATGTATGATAAATATGACAATCGCTAAGCTCATGGAACTCTGTCTGTCATGGGCTTCGTCTGTTGCTATGCGAACAGTACCTCTAGCACGGACTTCGTTATCAGAGTCAAACTCTTGTTAACAGCTGTGATTTGGCTGAATGAAATAACGACTGCCAATGAAATCACTTGACATGAGTTTGACAGCCTGTTAGATTCAGATCAATGAATTTAATATGAAGGTGTCAACACTTTTGGGGATTTTACAATGCTGCAAAGTGTATTGTGACTCGATTACGATGTAAGAAGTCCGTGCTAAGGCATGCTCTCGGCTGCCTCTCAAGCACGTGGTACACATGTCCGTAACCGGTACAAACATATGCATGTCAAGTAGTTTGCATGCCATTGTGACATTCACCAATCAGAAGTGGTTCTGGCTCAGTGGCATGCAACCTACTTGCATGCTTTTGTGCAAATTACAGTGTGTGTTGGCGGCTTCAACTTTGCCTTAGACAGCAACAGAAGCAATACTTGATGTGTATTGTATTATAAGTAGTTGCGAATATATTATAATATATAAATATATTATTTGTGTGTGATGACAGAATGTGTTTGAGTGTTATATGAGATGGCGTCGACTTGGCACTATTTCAACACTATTGCTAGTGGTGCCATCTATGGTGCTGCCTAGACAAGCATTAAGTATAGAATATTTATTAATTGAATAAAGAGTATGTATTTTATTACTAAAACATCTTAATATTTCACACGTACCGCACCGCCAGGTCGTCACTAAGAAAATCAACATATTTTTTTACGTATTCTAAAAATAGTCTTCCATAAATTTTTCTTACTTAATTTAAAATCTAGTTTAATTCGAAAAGCCAAGTCGACGAAGGCCGGGACGGGAGGGAGACGTTAGGCCTCTTATATAAAAATCGAGGTTTGTAGTACTAGACGGTGTACATAATTTGTACTATGTTTTGAGAAAGTTTGATCCATGCGTTTATGCAGTCGCGCGATTGCTAATCCCGATCTTATTCTGAATAGAGTATTTGACTTGATAATAAAACACACAAATTAAAGTGAGATGATAGATTTGAATTTAAAGTCTTTTACTTCAATATTTGTTATCCGACTGTAAAAAAATTCTAACAAATTGCGAAGCGATAACCAATAGTCTCGGGAAATGAGAGTGACATCGCGATCAAACCTTGCGAAAATGTATAAGCGTATCTTACAAGATATAGTCATATTTTACACCGGGGTCAAATACCCCGCTGCAGCAGTGGGAACATTATAGGCTGATTATGCATGCATGATGAAGTGTATACACAAAGCCTACCATCCTACAATAAAACTGTCTGTTTTACCCATAAACAAAAATTAAGATTGGATTTTTATTATTATTTATTTTGTTTTTAATAAAATATATTAAATCAGAAATATTATATACAAATTACTCAAAGGAAAATTACAGATACGCATTTTTTTTTTAAGTAGAGGAACAATTTATTATACAAATTACAATTGTTCAGTCAATTACAGAAACACCGTCATAATACTATAGTTCAAAGAAAAGCAATACAGTGTATAGCGCAATAGTATTTACGAACTGTGACAGTGTTCAACTTTGTTGATCGAGAAAATAAATGAAAGTTGAACCTTTTTTTATACCTACACGATCAAAAGTAATTAAAGAAAAAGAAAAGTAGATTTAAGATAAAAATACACAAATAGAAGATATCTTGTTACTATGGGTATCGAAAGAGGAAAGTAATGCATTCAGTGTCAGTCTAATTCATTCATTCATTCATTCTCCTATGTCATTGTTAGAAGATACGAATTGGAATGGTTGACGGATGGAGGCGCGTTCGTGACATGAGACATCCGCAGATTTATTCTGTAAAAATCTCGCCGTGAAATGTTAGGTGGAGTGAGCTGTCATGCTACATAATAACGCTGGGGACTGACAGTATTGACACTTGCTTACTTTACCTAAGTGTTCACGGTGAAATTTGTACTGAAAACATCGGCTGTACACAATTAGTGTAGGCAAATCGGTACTGTAAGTACCTACATTTTATAAATCGCGTGACTGAATACTCTATACATACGTCGTAATAGAATAGTATTCATATCATAATCATAGTATTTATTAACGAGCTATTTTATTTATTGGTGCGATTTTCTTTTTATATCATTTCCTTGTTATTTTTATGTATAGATTAATAATAAACTTATTGTCCTGTCTTGATAATACAATTTTAAATAATGGAAGCATCTCGATCTAAGGGCCCGAAGATACTCTAACTTTAGCTAAGGTTCGAACCTATTCTTTACGTTTCCTTATTCAAATCGTATTTTAATCCTGAAAGAATAATCTTTACAAAAATACGATTATTTTATTTAGTACAATCACACGCATTCATTTTATAGTAATTATCATACATATTTTTTTAATGCTCGCCTTAGTGCCCGGGAGATTTTTTTATAAAATATCACTTATTTGTCATTTCCAATCTTTTGTGCATTAACACTACATACAGTCGCAAGCACATCAGGTTATAGCAAACTGTCAAATTTCTCCAAATGATTTAAATCTTAAAATGTTGAAGGTTAGTTCCAAATCGAATGAGAAAATTTGTCAGTTTGTGGTAACTTGATATGCTGGCGACTGTACTATTCAGTATGATATATGCATTATGTTCGAAATCTTGTTAATGGTGCCGATTCTCTTGTCACAAAATTCTCTAAAGTAGACAAAAAATAACCAAAATTTAGTTTATTCCTGTCAAATGACGTTTCCCATTCTGAAATTGAGTAAAGTGACAGAACCTTTCTATGTACCGTTTGACAGCATTAATGTAATTTTAGATAATCAATTTAGTGAAAATGGCTGTTTGCTATTCTGAATTTAATTTAATTTTACCTAAAATTTTGGTTGTCAAAGTAAATCAGACTATTTTTATCGCAAATAAAAAGGTGTGGAATAAAATTTGTTGTCATGAATTTACAAAGCACATTTCTCATATATTTCTTGAAAGTTTGAAAAATCTTAAATCATTATGGATGCTTATGTGATTTCTAGCAGCTGTTGTCGATTCGGCAAAAAAAAAAATATTTTTATTAGAATACAATACGAAATTCATTCGTGAAAACGTAGAGGGATTTCTGTACCGAACATCTATTTTACTACATTATGATTTGGAAAAGAAGTGGATAAATCCTTTTCCAGGCTAGAAACTACCAAGAAAGAATTCAGTTGCAAACATTGCCAGACCACTCAAACCCATTACAAATGGCAAAAAAAAATGTTGTCTCCCTAGATCGGGAGTTTGCTGAAGACCACCAACCAATTGACATAACAAACTGACAAATTCTAAGATGTCCTTGATAGGGATTTCCTACGGCGCCGAGAATACAGGCGATTTTCAACTTACTGAACGAAAAACCGGATTTTCTTTTCTCGAGATCACATTTTTATTAGTCATCATTTCAGCCGAAAGACGTCCACTACTAAACATAGGCCTCCCCCAAGGGGGGGGTTTGCCAGAATCGCCACGCTTGGCTGGCGGGTTGGCGATCGCAGTATGTTGTTTAAATGCATAGAGAACGCTGCTGCCCATTCTCTAGTAAGTCCCTTAGTCGCCTTTTACGACACCCACGGCAAGAAATGGCGTGGTGGTATTCTTTACGTCCGGCACCACACGGGACCAGTTTTTATTAGTAAAATAGCTTTATTACGCTGCAATAAATAGCAAAATAATCATACTACCTAAATATTTATTATAAATGCTGTAGTTGGTCTGTTTTAATAAAATTAAACGTTTTTTCTTATTGAAAACCGAGAAAATATCGCCGATGTTCTAAATCGTTTTCGGTGTACAACCCTAGCTGGATAGTATCGGTCACCGATAATAAACACAAACACAGGTTATTGCATCATAATTTATTAAAATATAAATAACAATATAGTTTTACGTCGTCTTTATGCTCCCTGTATTTCATTTAAACCATTATTGATAAACAATTAAATATTATTATGTGGTTTTACTCAGTTTCTTTTGCACTTCGAATCATTTTATTCACTCTTTATTTTAATTTCCGACAAATCTTGGTCTATGGTCTACTAAAATTAGCGATTGTCAAACTATATTTTAGTTGTGTGAAAATTATTTTAAAGTTAAGAGAATCTTGTTTGCAGAATAGATTCTCTTAACCAAAACTAAGAAATGTTTGTTTAGTTCGGTGTACAAGACAATCGGCACTAATGTAATCTAACGATTTCATCAACCTTCGGTAGCCTACAAGCAGAGCTTAACACTGGCTTCTAAAACTGGTCTAATATTTTTTTATAATTTAAAATTTTGAGACAGTTTTACAACTTGCAAGTAATTTTAACTAGTATTACCTTTACTTCACATCATACGTTACTTTTGTAAGTTTATGCATATTAGTAAGAACGACGTGCCGTGGTTCAAAAATAGAAACCCGCAATCTATTGCATTGCTTATTCAGAACACAATGTACATAAGGCATCTTTGTTAAATCTTGTATATTGAGCAATATGGCTTTAATTTTATTGTATTACGACAAATGCACTTGCAATGTATCGAGGTCTTTTGAACATTTTAAATTTGGGATGTTGTGGTTACATAAATGTAAAGAAAGTAAACTGCTTATCCTTATTCATATTATAAAACGCAATTCTTTTTGTCAGTCCGTCCGTAAGCGCGCTTGTAACTTAAGAACTACTAGGTACTTATCTGATTTACGAGATTTGTTTTTTTAATTGTTAGACGGATATGGCATGCTCTCTGGCTATGTTTTGTATACCTTGTAATTTTTAAAATGTCTTTGCAATGCATAACCATGCAAAATTAAGAAGACCGCAGCGTGCCCAAATTTATTACATAAGTATGAAATTACTTATATTTATACTTTATAAAAATAGTCACCGTCTTTTGTTACAAGTGTAAAATGATAATAATAAAAGAAAAACTATGAAAAAGAAAAACACATTTTCAAAGAGATATTGTGTAGTAAGTTGAAATTATATATATTTTATAGCAATAGCAGATGCCTTAAAAATGGATAGTTGTAGCGTTACACCATTTAGAACATATTCCTGTAATACTGTTATTTACATATTATATATATTTTGAGGTTGAGATTATATCCAATGCAAGGATTAAACACAAAGCAATGTACCTCCTTTTGTATGCGTAGTTAATTTGACAAACTAATAAAAAGTAATATATAATTATATAGTTTTATTTATATTTCTATTGCACTGTAACTAAACTTTTCTCAATCCGGTGAGCCACACGAGGCCACGCACACGTCTACATCTCTTTTATTTCACTGTAACTAAACTTTTCTCAATCCGGTGAGCCACACGAGGCTACGCACACGTCTACATCTCTTTTATTTCACTGTAACTAAACTTTTCTCAATCCGGTGAGCCACACGAGGCCACGCACACGTTGTCTACATCTCTTTTATTTCACTGTAACTAAACTTTTCTCAATCCGGTGAGCCACACGAGGCCACGCACACGTTGTCTACATCTCTTTTATTTCACTGTAACTAAACTTTTCTCAATCCGGTGAGCCACACGAGGCCACGCACACGTTGTCTACATCTCTTTTATTTCACTGTAACTAAACTTATCTCAATCCGGTGAGACACACGAGGCCACGCACACGTTGTCTACATCTCTTTTATTTCACTGTAACTAAACTTATCTCAATCCGGTGAGACACACGAGGCCACGCACACGTTGTCTACATCTCTTTTATTTCACTGTAACTAAACTTATCTCAATCCGGTGAGACACACGAGGCCACGCACACGTTGTCTACATCTCTTTTATTTCACTGTAACTAAACTTATCTCAATCCGGTGAGCCACACGAGGCCACGCACACGTTGTCTACATCTCTTTTATTTCACTGTAACTAAACTTATCTCAATCCGGTGAGACACACGAGGCCACGCACACGTTGTCTACATCTCTTTTATTTCACTGTAACGAAACTTTTCTCAATCCGGTGAGACACACGAGGCCACGCACACGTCTACATCTCTTTTATTTCACTGTAACTAAACTTATCTCAATCCGGTGAGACACACGAGGCCACGCACACGTTGTCTACATCTCTTTTATTTCACTGTAACTAAACTTTTCTCAATCCGGTGAGACACACGTACACGTCTACATTACTTCCCTCAATCCAGTGAGCCACACGTGGCCACGCACACGTCTACATCTCTCCTCAATCTGGTGCGCCACACGTGACCACGCACACGTTGCCTACATCTCTTTCCTCAATCCAGTGAGCCACACGTGGCCACGCACGTCTACATCTCTCCTCAATCCGGTGAGCCACACGTGGCCACGCACGTCTACATCTCTCCTCAATCCGGTGAGCCACACGAAGCCACGCACACTTTGTCTATATCTCTGTTATTTTCTCTCCTATCGCAGGTATGCTGGAAGAGATTTCTTCAGAAATTAAGAATCACCTTTGTACGTATGTTTTTGTTTCTTTCTTGTCTGTTTATGTTATGTTCATGCATATATGATTACCTAAATAAATAAATAATTTTCTCGGTGGTTGTAAAACTATCTGCTTCACTGAAAACTGTTAGGGGAGATCTATGAAGAGATCTTTAGAAGGAATACGAACGGTATGCCAAACAGCCGATGTGGTAGCCCTCCAGGAAACCTGGCTGCTGCCGCTTCTCAAAACGATCGATAACAAGTTCGGGTGCACCGGCACGTCTGCGGTCGACACTGCGGCGGGTGTACTCAGCGGGCGGCCTTATGGTGGCGTGGCGCTGTTGTGGCGTGAGAGTGCGTTTGAGTCTGTGTCCGTGATCGAATGTAATAACGTGCGGGTCTGTGCGATAAAAGTAACTGTGTGTGATAGGTCAGCAGTAATCTTTAGTGTTAACATGCCTACAAACTCGTATGACAAACTACTTGAGTTTACTGCATGTTTTGGTGTGATTCGATCGGTAATTGAAGTGGAGGAGAACAATGGAGTTGAGGCCTTTTATATGCTGGGCGACTTTAATGCCCACCCGAATGAGTTGTTTTACAATGAAATGTTAGACTTTTGTGTGGATCTTGATTGGCTTTGTATAGATATAAATATGTGTCCTAAAACTACCTATACATTTTATAGTGATGCTCACGGATGTACCAGATGGTTGGACAACTGCATTGTCACAGAGTCAGCACGGGATTCAGTCGTTAATGTGACTGTGCGCTACGACGTGTATTGGTCGGACCACTATCCACTTGAAGTGGAATGTAATCTGAATAAGCTTAAGCCTAAAATTAATGATTTGGCAGCGGAAAAATGTATTAACCGTGTCGTGTGGGGTGAGAGACAGGTACAGCAAATTGATCATTACCACGACATTTGTCATTCTGAACTACGGTTGATAGATTTTCCGCAAGAGTTGAGTAAATGCTGTGATGGTTTTTGTACTAACAAGGAACATCACTCAGCTCTTGAATTATATGTGCAAATTACTGGTACGTTATCACGAGCAGCCATTCAAACATATAGAAAAAAGTGTCGCAGGAAGGGAGGTTATGTCATTGGGTGGAATAAGTACGTTGCGGGCCCACATCGGGCGGCGCGGCTTAAGTTTCAATTGTGGAATTTAGCTGGGCGACCAGCTAATGGTCGAATCTTTCATGAGATGTCGGAGGCGAGGAAACATTTTAAAGCTAAATTAAAATGGTGTCAGGACAGTGGAGAGCAAATTAAAATGGACATCCTTGCATCCGACCACTCCTCTAAGGACTTCAAAAGTTTTTGGAAAAATACAAACAAAATGAACGTTGGGCCTAGCTTCCCGATGAGTGTCGATGGTTCTGCCGACCACAATGACATTGCCGAGGCATTTAGAGAGCACTTTACTGTACGGTCCCCTTAGGACCCACGACTGGTGAGGTGAGCAGTGGTGAGCCCGTTGTGACGGGGCAGAATGTAAAGATACCTGCGAGGAATGTGGCCAAAATTATTAGAAAAATGCAGCGTGGAAAATCTCCTGGTCACGATGGGCTCAGTATTGAGCATTATAAATTTGCGGGGGTCCATTTGCCGCGAGTACTGTCTATTTTTTTCAGTCTGTGCATAGGCCACTCGTATTTGCCGGAGCCGCTAATGCGGACCATAGTCGTTCCGATAGTTAAAAATAAGACTGGTGATACGTCTGACATTAGTAACTATCGGCCCATCTCACTCGCTACCACAGCAGCCAAGGTACTTGAGTGTGCTGAATAGTCGCCTCACTGCACAGGTTGAGCTGCACGATGCCCAGTTCGGGTTCAAAGCAGGAGTTTCAACAGAGAGCGCTATTCTGAGTCTAAAGCGAACTGTCATGTACTACACAGAGAGGAGGACGCCGGTATATGCGTGTTTCCTCGACTTGTCAAAAGCATTTGATCTGGTTGCATATGACGTACTGTGGGACAAGTTGGGGGACGCGGGTGTATCGGCGGAGTACACCTCCCTTCTCAAATATTGGTACTCTAACCAAAAGAACCGGGTGAGGTGGGTGGGTAGTCTGTCGGACGAGTACAGGCTGGAATGTGGAGTTAGACAGGGGGGGTTAAGCTCGCCTCTGCTGTTTAACCTCTATATCAACCAGCTTATCGAGCGACTGAGCGGTACACATGTCGGCTGCCACATTGACGGAACGTGTGTCAACAATTTAAGCTATGCAGACGATATGGTGCTACTCAGTCCATCGATTGGTGGGTTGAGAAAGTTGTTATCGACCTGCGAGGCCTATGCGAAGGAGCATGGCTTAATATACAACTCGAAGAAGAGTGAGCTTCTTGTATTCAAAGCACCTAAGCAGCAGCCGCGCAGTGTTCCGTCCATAAGTCTCAACGGCGTAGCACTAAAGATTGTAAATAGTTTTAGGTACCTTGGTCACATTGTCACGAGCGACCTAAGAGATGACATAGATATAGAGAGGGAGCGCAGGGCGTTGTCTGTGAGGAGCAATATGCTTGCCCGCAGGTTCGCTCGTTGTATTACAGACGTCAAAGTTACCCTTTTTAAGGCGTTCTGTCAATCTTTTTACACGACTGGCCTGTGGGTGTCATACACGCGCCGAGCCTACAACGTCCTGCGTGTGCAGTATAATAATGCTTTTAGGATGCTGTTGGGACTGCCATGGCGTTGTAGCGCTTCTGGAATGTTCGCGGAGGCTCGCACAGATGGTTTCCATGCCATCATGCGAAAGAAAGCGGCCTCCTTGCTACAGCGCCTGCATGGTAGTGACAACAGCATTCTGAAAATGATCGCTGCCAGAACGGACTGTCCCTTTCAGGGACACTGGGTGGGGACAGTCATAGGTCTGATATATAAGTAATTTTTAAAACTAACAATACTAACCTATATACCTAAGCACTATTGTTACTAACACCAAAATACTAACAAAATTATGGACCTTAGTCTGAAATAAAGTTTTATTTAATTTAATTTAATTTAATTACTATAATAATATTTTGAAGTGAAAACTTATTAGCGATTTTGGGTATGAGAAAAACTTATGGGTTCGCGTCACTGACATGCTGTAGTAGCAGCAAGTGAAGTTAAATTACCACGTGAAAAGTTTGTGTACTGTGCATTGTTTTAACTAGTGTTTTAGATAATCATTAGGTATTTTATTGAAGTGAAAACTTCTTTAGGCGCATTGAGCGATAAGTTTTCACTTCTTTCGGCGATCCCCTTGGCCGCCTTTTTATCAATATACCTGCTGCACGCAGTGTCCGGACAAGGAGATCCCCAACTTGTTTCAGCCACTGAGACCAGGGAAGGGTGTAGCTAGCAGCTTCTAGAGAAATCTCATATAAGGCCGATTTTGTATGTAAAGTAAGAGGCAGTTTACGACTAGGTACCTAATGAATAAATCA
The DNA here is from genome assembly GCA_963921375.1 of Tiliacea citrago. NCBI lineage: Eukaryota > Metazoa > Arthropoda > Insecta > Lepidoptera > Noctuidae > Tiliacea > Tiliacea citrago. Next base: position 29,554,632 of record OY992780.1, read on the forward strand.
TAGGGTAGGTACAGACACAGACAGATATAGATAGATGAAAAAGCTTTATCAAATAAAACAAGCTGATTTAAATTATCACAAAGTTTAATACTAGCATGATTCGGAATTGATACAACTTTGTCCTTTAATATTGATGGTATACAATGCTAATAAATTCTTAGTCACACAATCATATATTCTATTTCTAAACAAATAGGGATCTAATTCGTTAGTTGACCATTTTCGTTTTTCTTTCAGTCCGACAGTATTTTCCTGTTAAATCCTTCGTTAATTCGTAATAATTCGATGTATTGAGCAATCGTTTGTCAATGTTTGTGTTAGATAATATTTACATATAAAAAACTAATTTATTTACTCGTATATATAATAAATAAAAAAATAATTACCGAACTGTGAACTCCCTACCTTATATGTCTGCCTCTGTAATGGCACATTGGATTACTTTTTCCATTTTAAGCACCCGTCGATATCGACTTGTACTGACATTTTAGTGTTGTCGTATTTTTAAATTACTTTGTACCATACTTAGTAGATTTTGTATTGGATAAATTTTAGGAGGAGACAATAATGACCCGTCCGTGGAAACTTACAAAATTTTGCAGATGTAGGCAGCAAGATATTCTGAATTAATTTACATCTACAGCTCCAAACGCTTACGTCAAAGACGCGTCATTACAATCCCAATTAAAATTATAATTGTATCGATACTACTAAAGGATACATACTCACAGGTTCTTAACAACCTACTTAAATAATTTATTGACAAACATTAATATAAAACAGACGGGAAATTAGAGCAGCTAACAATGATTAACTTCAATCTAATCTTATGTACTTAGAACTAATATAATTATGTACAAATCTTTATACCTAACTGCTTACTAACTAAATTATGAATTTGAAATACGAAATAATACAATATTTATATATTATGATTATATTAAGAAAAGATCAAGGTAATCATAGTCCAAGCAGGAAAGATTATAAGATACAATACTGTTTATAGGTACCTACCTGTACATAATGTCAAGTCAGGGGAATTAATTGTTAAGCAATTTGACTACCAATTTAAATTGTCGTTGTCAAATCACAATTGACAGTTGTATGAAATGGTTATATCACGGCAACTTGACGTAGGGTGTCAATTTGCATAACCAGACTGTATCTATCAATAATTTTATAAAGAGTGTATGTTCTTATAATTATTTGTCTTATTAATAGTCCTCAACCTCTGAGCATTTATAGTACACACAGCAGTTTACTGCAGCGGCCAGCAAAAGAGGCATTGATGGACGAACGTGTAAATGTGCCGAAGCGAAGCCGAGGCACACATAAGTGAGTCCATCAATGCCTGGTTAAGGCCAAGGCTTGTATAATGCTTTTCTCAAATAATGCGCGGAACTTCAAACTAAGTAAATTATTTATAAATTCCAGATTCAATGACGAACAACGATCATTTTTCACGCGCCAATATGTTCATTTGTTTTTTTTTTTCAATAAACAGCTTTCTATTTGCAAGTCAGTTCGCAATTTAAATAAAACCTTTGATAAGTTACCTCCTTGGTTGCCATGTTTCGGAGTAAACGATCGTTCCATTTTTATATTACACGACACATATGAGTTTACTTTGTAATTTATTTGGCCGCTAAACCACGACAGATATGGATTTTCATACAACTTTTGGCGGCCGCTGCTCGCAAGTATTTGGCCAGTACAGCAATTTCGATTTATCTCGAAGAAGGTTGTCAAAATAATGCTCAAATATCCAAGCATGTTTGGGAAAAAATATATTAGCAATTTCAAAAACTAGTCCTGATTTTGTTTAACAAAATTTAAGTTTCTGTAAAATTTTGAAAACAAATGAGGAGCTATTGGAAAAGTTAGGTATTCTCGTAGTAGGTTGGTATACATAACAGTTAAGTATGTGATAATGTCACTAATATACCTATGCTCAATATATTTGTGAACACATAAATAACATTTAAATACAAGACATTACGAATAAAGCTATTTGGTACATTTTGTTAATACCTATAGACTGAAAAGCTCGTTCAGTACCTACCTACTTCTCTATTACTTCTCTACGTGAAATATTTGAATAATAAGGGCACGTTAAAATGCCAAACGGATAACCTTATAATAAGAAAATGAATGAAATAAATTGTGTCATAATCATGATTACTGTTCACATTTCCGACATTTTGGTCGAAAATATGTCTAAAATACATCTGGTGACGGTTCAAACTGCATTGGCTTCTGATGTCGCCTACAAATCACAGTTATGCCTCTAATACAAGCGAGTGTGCCTGTTCAGAGCGACAACATCCACGTGTTAGGACTATCGCGTTCTACCAAAACTCACACTCAAATAGGGAAGTCCAATAAATTCAGACACGACAGCTACAACATACAGTCTTCATTAATACCTAGGCTTATGATTATGGTGGGGGCGATGAGGCGAGTGCCAGTCGGGGTGGCGGGGCTCACGGTGGTGGTGATGGTGGTGGTGGCGGCGCTTGTCGCGGGGGTGTGGCGCAGGGTACACGTCGGAGACCACCAGCTCGGAGCCGTCCTTGGGCGCCTCGCGGTCGTGGGGCCGGCGGGCGCCATGCTTGGCTCCCGCGGCCTCGTGGAGCTCCTCCCAGGCCTGGCGGTAGTACCGGTTGAGGCCGCTGCGCGACTCGGATGAGGACGAGTCCAGTGACCCCACGGTGTTGCAGTCAGGCGACACGTGGTGTCGGTACCGCTTGCCGTCGTTGTGCTTCCTGCTAATGATTACATTTTGTTTAGTATTGTGTTCTACATAATAATTTGCAAGCATCTAAATAGTTTGAGAGGATTGGAGAGGCTTATGTCCAGCAATGGACTTCTCTAGGCTGATGATGATAATGATGAAGGGATTAGTGGGTGTCTATACCTACTGGTTTTTTATCAACCAGATTAAATTTTTATTGGTTTGGTATCTTCACGTTGAGTGTTTGAACACTCAGTGATTTTAATATCTAACCTTGCTGAATCAATAGCTTGGTACATATAGAGAGAGACTTTGTCTAGGGACCTCGGAAGCTCTAATGAGTCCAGAACTCTGTTGTCTCGTTAAATACTAATAAGATTCATAAACCTTGTAAGGCAATTGAGCTACTGTAGTTCAATTGTCTTAGTAGGCTCAATGTGCTTAAAATAAAAGAAAAACAGACAAAATAGATCACTTGCTTTTTTGGTATACAATAATAAAATTACCCTTATTTACAATAACGTGCTTGGTGTAGGTGGAATAATACTTAGTGATATTTTAAATACGTTGTGTTGTTTGGCTCGAAGCGTTCATTGTGCATGTCGGTAAAGGTAGTACCTACAAATGACCCAGCGGGTGAAACACGTGAAATGTTGTAAAGCGTTGTTTGTGAAAAGTGTGTTCTTTTTAAGATTCCCCATCTCGCCAGGTGTAAAGCTGTGTATTGATTAAGACATTTAGGTAAACGAAGTTCTCGTTTATTTGATAAAACTGTTTTTTATTTGTGATTTTCCAACACGGGCGTGCTTTCCAAATCCCGGTGCGTGTAGCGATGACATGGTGGTTGGTTAAACACAACAGATAAATAAATACAAATTAAAACACAAAATTTAAACACAAACAATTACTTTTGATCTAACAATTCTAAACTGGCAACCCTTCGCTGTATTTGGCGTCATCCGCCATTTTGTCCTCGTCTATGCGCGGGTGGTCAACCACCATGTCAACGTAGTACCTTAAAACAACGCACTGGCTATAAGGGGTTGGAGAAGTGTCCGGCCCGATGCGTGTGGCGATGTGTTCGGGCGAACTCGCGCCTGCCGACTTGCTGGTCGGGGAACGGGAGGGCCAAGAGCGTGTACCACCGGGAGGGTAGCTCGCGGACCGCCGGTGGCGGTCGCTTTGGACCTCCGCTGCCGTACCAATCACTCATGTAGTGTGTCGTTTTAACCTGATGCTCTTTGTCTCGCCTGGTAAGCGAGGGGCTAACCGTTTACTTCAAGTATGGTGAAGAGAAATACTGTGATCGTTCGAAGGTCCAATATTGTTCAGATTTTATTCCTTTGGCGCCAGTGGTGACTTTTACAAAATATAAAACTGTATCCCTTCTGTAACGGTTTTATAGGGAAAGCTCACATTTCTTCTTTAAATCAAACAATAAAGCGTGGAATTTGTGGTTGAAGTTTGTATGGGATAAATCTGTGTAGGTAAACTTAACCGCATGGAGTAGAATTTGGATGGTCGGTGTTGAACTCAACAGGATATAAAGAAAAGTGATTAATTATTCTGCTATTAAAAGAATAATTTACTTTAGGTCCGTTAATGGGTTTTCTGTCAGAAAACGCCTTAACGGACCTAAAGAAGACTTCGATTTATCACAATATGTCATGATACATTGTGATTAGAAGTGTTTGTGGTAGTACGAGAATATTTATATTTAATTGAAACCACTGTAGTAAATATAGATAACTATCTGTACTGTATCTGTGTAGATAGGTATAGAATATTAGTTTTAGTAGGTATATGCGAAACCCGAAACACGTGTCTAGTATTTTTAAAGAATCTGGCAAAAAATTTCAAAAGTCGGGTTATCCGTACAAAAACATGCTAACGGCGCCCCCGCGCCTCCAGTGTCGTCTTGCGCTCATTGATAATAATTTGGCAGTAGGTTCCTAACCGTACGGCGATTGTATTGTAAGTAATTAAATGGTGATAACATTTTCCATCACACTAAATTTTTTTGTGGCTAAATATAACATGGTGTAAAAATTATTGAAATCGATTCAGTTCCTTATTAAGAACAAACTATATTAAAGTTTCGCATATAATAAAAATAATGTTGTATATATAGATCTTTAAATCTGTATTAAAGCTACCAACACTTTAAGGTACTACCTGACAGGGGTCTCCAACTTATAAGAACAACCCATTTTTTTTTAAACAAAGACCGTTGTTTACCTATTTGGTTCTTATAAATATCTCAAGCGATCACGTCACCCCCTGCCTACTTTTCTAAATACTTCAAACAAGTCAAATCAGTGTGCTCTAACCTCCTGACGAGGATGACGATTGTGGTGATGATGGCTATGAGGAACACCAGCGCCCCAAAGGCGCCCAGGGCGACCACGGCGCCTATGTTCAGCCTGGCGCCCACGGGGTCGCGTCTCTCTCCGTCGACAGACTGCGGCACGTTGACGCGAGGTGTCTGCTCCGCTCTAATGTTGTTGCCGCTGCCAACGATCTGGAAGTATTTTTAAAGCACTATTAAGTAAATCTCGAGAGTTCTCTCGTGATTTATAACCTAAGATTCAAATGTCTGTTCGTACTAATATAACATAAACAAGATTAATATCACAAATAGTTAATAGCGGACACCCGCTCCGTGCATCCGCGCGAGTTTTAGCGTACACCCTGAATGTAACACAAACTAACTTAAGTAGGCCACGGTATGCTTTTCTGTGGGCGTCATGCGCTGGCTACAGTGGCTACTAAGTTATCGGTTAATAAATGCTTGAAGAGTGAAAGCAAAGTAACTTACCTGGTTCTCCCTCGGATGGCTTGCCACAATAATATGCGGGATATGGCTGGTCGGGGAATCCTGGTTATCAGGCACAGTGGTCTTCCTCTCAGGTGGGCGCTCATAAGTCCTTGTGGTCGGTCTGTCGGTGGTTGTCTTAGGCCTTAGTCTGCGTGGGGGCTCCGTTGTCACAGTCGCGAAGGGTGTAGGCGACGACAAGGGCCGAGGCGACGTGCGTGGTCTTGTCGGCAGGATGAGCCGGGGGCTGGTCGGGGATGGAGCGGGCGCCGAAGTTGTGGATGACGGCGGATTCGTGGTCGTCGACGGCGTTCTGGTTGTTGGACGTTCTTCCACTGAAAGTAAGCAGATAATTTAGGTTAGCTAAGAAATGTTCAATAGGACTAGATAACCTAGTTGAAAACTAAGTAGGTAGGTAGCTACGGGCGTCGTAATCGGTTACTCGTACACATAAACGTAACTGAGGTACTAATCGTTTAACGAGAGGAGTATTGAACATTTCTTTAAGGCTAAATATTTTTTTTTATGCATTTTAATACTGATAAAATTGCGTGCCCTAGAATTTCTGGAATCGGTGGTGAACCATACTTAAACAGTTGAATCGAAGTACTAAATCTGTTAAAATTCCAAAATAAGAGAAACCATGCATTTTTTCAGTAAAGTTCTTTTTCTTTTATTATTCAGTTTAATTAGGTACGTAAAATATTGGTTCTTTTCTCGTGGCTCTTGGTAACCTTCTTGCTTGAGGTTCAGTTTAAGTTCCACCATTAAAACTGCGGAACGTAGCTTATAGCGACCGAGCGGACATACCTACCTACCAATTTTGAAACGAGAATCTTCGGAAAAATCGGGCTTTTTCAGTGGCGAGTTTTGGTCACGAAAAATACTTTTAAGGTTACACGATTTTACGAGTATGCTGGCTACACACAAAGTTACTAACGATCAGTGACCAAATTGTTAGGAGGAATAGTGCTTTTTTGGTGGCCATTAATATAACTTAAAAAAATGGTTTTAGATAAAATTTTCTATTGTATTTACAGGTGATGTTGATTTGATTTTACTGACAGAACATCACCATTTCAGCCGAAAGACGTCCACTGCTGGACATAGGCCTCCGCTAAAGGGGGGTGACAGAACATATAATATTATTATAGTACGTTAGAAAAAGGGTAGAAGTGTGGCACGCTACAAATAAAAATCAGTCTGATAATTTTTTTCCGGTCTCAAGTACTATACTTATTAACAGAAAATTATCTGAAATAAGTAAGGCTGATAGTAAGAGGTCAGGGTCGACGAGGGGAGGGGGCGTCTCACTGACATGCGACGCCTGCGCGCCCACTACGCGCATGCGCTAGCTTGAAGACAGCATTAGTCCCACCAGGCCTCTCCTCGGAGCGTGACGCTTTTGTGACTAGTGGTCCTCCAATGCAGGCATAGGTCTTTCCTCGCTTAGAGAACATAGTGTACCATTACTGATCGCCATTCAAGATGACTGGCGTCAGTCCGTGTGGAATTTTCAAGTTACCCGGCACTCCTCCCAGCGTGCGCCGGCGCTCCAAGTCGCCTACACTGAGGGCTGGCCTATGCTTTCCCGTGCGGGGGATACATCACCTTTTCTATAACCGCATACCACCTGGAACCTTCCCTACCAGAAAGTCGGCGGTCTACCTGGCAGCTGTTTTGGAGTACCTGACGGCTAAAGTGGTCCAGATGGGCGTGAATCTCGCTTGGGACTACGGACTAACCCGCATCACAGCGCGCCAAATTCAGCATGTTATACGAACCAACACTGACTTAGACAATTTGGTGCGGGAAACTATAGAATGGCACCACCTTTCAGATGATCCTGACGATGACTCTGACTCGAACGATGGCTCCGATGATGACGAAGAACTAACTGATCAACCGGATCCGGGCAGTGGAACTGCTACTGGAAGTTCTGCCACCGAAGAAAATCTGCTCGCCATAGAACGAGGTTCTGTTAAGGAACGCGCTTCTATCGACTTAGATGTAAACGACGTGGATGTTCCGGATTAAAACTATCTATTACTATCTCGGTGATGTGTTCGAAACTAGCAAAAGTTTGACTCTCCCATAATCTTCATTAGCCTCTAGCAGTTTGTTGCTGAACATAATAGGGCTTATTCAATCGAACGCCCTTCAACTCCATCCACGACTACTCTTACAGCTGCTACCAGCCACCCTGCAGTGATGTCATCATCGCTCTGCTTAGCCTGAGCGCGTCCTACCCTAAGTTTGTTCCAACCTACCGTCCAAGAATATGTCCTTGCCAAAGTACTGGCTTCTACCGAGGAAGATCGAGACAACGCCCTGGATCAAGACTATACTACTATATTAGTGTTGTGCACTGAACTGGTAAAAGCGTGTTTCTCCCATGCATATTATTATAAGTAGATATCGTTTGAAAACCGTTAGAAATCCTTTTCTTACCTGAATATAAGTACCTTACATGTTAAGATAAATGTGTTTATAGATTTTTAATACAAGATGGCTTAGATGTGCGTTTTTATTCCTTGCACACTCACCTAAACTCTTACATCTTTAACAAGGAAGTAGGTAAGTACGTCAGGAGGATGGCAAACATTCAACATTGTTACATCGTCTTCCTTCATTCACATTACTTACGCTGGCAGTTAGGAGCTGGCTTATCCCAGAGGCCGTTGGCGAGGCAGGCAATCCTCTTGGCTCCCTGCAGTTTGAAGCCTGCAGCACAGGAGTATTCAGCCACCGAGCCGAACACTGAGGAGTTGTGGGTGACGGAGACGCGGCCGTTGGGAGTCGGAGGGGGCTCCTCACAGTGCACCACTTGTGAAACAAAAATCATCATAAACATTTAGTAAGCATAAAGGCTGGTACAACGGTACAAGAATCTTTTGGCGCGTGGCCAAAATCAGAACTAAGGCCGCCTGTTTTTCAATGCAATTTCTGTGTCAATTTCACAAATGTTTACCAACTACGTCCCCCCGTCAATGTCATTCAGGCGCCACCAAATAGTTGTAGCACTTTATGTGTGGAGGCTAATAATAGCATCTGAGAGGTTCGATCGATAGGAACACTGCGCTCGTCACGCGCCGATAGTAACTTAATTGGAACATCTTTGAAGTGGCAGTTCCTGAAGGTATTTCCCAAGGCTGTCTAATACAGCAAGATCGAGGTACATCGACGCGTAACCTGTTACCATGGACTCTGTAGATGAATCTAGACCCCCTAGCGCAGAAATTTTTGGGCGGTTATTTAAAAAATAATTTGTTGTTCCGTACATTTTGACCGCGTAGGTATTGTACTTTTCTATAAAACAACAGATTTCTTTATTGGTAACCAATATAAAAAAAATCTACGCTTGGGGTCTAGCTAGAATCAAGTGTTGAATTCGTGGTTACAGTTTGCGCGTCGTTGTCCGTGCCAACCTGTGTAGTATTAATTTACTCATTTCATATATCATCATGGTATTTATTAAGGCGCTGACAAGAGGTAAATGATAAAAGTAGGCTTGTCTTAAACAAAAAATTGTCAAATCTTTAAAGTTTGTGGTAGCGGAAAAAATATATGTTATTTTTGAACATATTTCTAAGAACTTGGTTGTTACAAAACACGTTTAGAAAAAAAATCTCTATACAAATTAACGGTAAACGAACCATTTACTTTGAGTTTTAATCCAAAATATTTGTATTAAATATCAACGTACTACGGTTGGTATTTAATTAAAAACAAGAAGGTCTTATTTGTATGCAGAACTTGGTTGTTTTTTATTTTCGATTACTCAACTCATTTATGAGTAAATAGATAATTGCCTCATTTTTTGCAATAAATTACAAGCGTTGTGTCATCGCACTTCTCTTTCTTTTGTATGCAGTCTGACAGTGACCGCGGGTTAGCTGTTGTCAGAGTCTTATACACAAACACACACTCGCTATATCGCAGTCTTTTGTCATGCGAAATTATGTTGGAATCGTATGGTTGTTGAGTAGTTATTTATAGTACACAGGGTGGATAAAAATTACACCCGTGAAGGTTAGTACGATCATTGACAGTGTTAGTGAATTTTACTCAAATGAAAGCTTTTATTTTATCTAATAATTACTTACAAATACATTCGAAACTTGCATGGCTCATCCTGGAATTGAACTGACAAGAATGCCTACATTGTTTTCAAAGTGATTTTACCTTTGCTTGCAACCTAATATGAACCTTATATAGCTTAACCTGCGTTAATAAAGCTTCATTTATATTGCGACACCTTTATATATGAAAAGTGGATATCGCTGACCACTAATGGCGGGAGCGGGTGGTTCGTGTGCAGGGAGCCTTAGTGAGTAGAACATAGTAGTGTTGTCACACCCGTTGCATTGACTAAGAAGAGTGTGTCGATAAAACTGTTTTCCTAGCGCTTCACTGCTGCGTCTGCTGCAGTGAAGTCTTTCAGCATGGTAGCAAGATTAGCAAAACCGACACATAACAGTCGTGAATACCGCAAGAATGGTTTATTATTTAAGTAAGTTTTGGAAAGTATCTTCAGATACACACCTAACCAAGCATCATCATACGTATCCATTTCCCTAATGCCTATACTATCAAAGCTGTTTAAAAATTGATTTTCAAAACGCCTAAAACCTATTATAAATGAGGTAGAAACCTGTTTCCTTACCATCAATTTGGTTTCAGAGAGAAACACTCAACAATACACCAAGGAAAACGCTTGAAGATAAAAAGTTTTCTCCACAGTATTTATAGATGTGACTCAAGCTTTAGATAGAGTTTGGTATAAGCGTTTGTTAAACAAGCTAAGACTATAGCTGTGTAATGATTTTTCCGATATCTTGGAACCATACATTACAAATTAATGTAAAGTTTCAAGTAGGGCACGAGATGCCTATTCCGAGTTAAAACTTATCAAAGCTGGTCTGCCTCAAGAAAGTGTGCTGGGTCCAGTCTTGTATCTGTTGTACACGTATGGCAGATATACCAGAGCTGGTAAATAATACTATTGCAGCCTTTGTGGATAACAGTGCCATAATGGATCTAGGGTCATGCCAGTAGGAAGCAGTCAAAAATGGAGAATCAAATTGAGTGAATCAAAGTCACTTGACATTGATTTCATTAATAAGATTATTGGATTGTGATTACAACCCAATCTTAATTAATGGCCAATAAGTGCCATACGCAAATACTTAAGTATTTGGAAAGGTTGGCTGGACCGCACATCAAAAAGAAAAAACAAAAACTAGACCTGCGTTTCAAAAACACGTTATCGCACCCTGTTGTATAAGAAATGGCGACCTCCATTGCTGACCTTAAAATGGAGCCCGTTACAAACATAATTCAAAAATGTGCTCAGGCCCATGAACACCGACTCCACGGACATGTGAACGTCGAGGCAATTCAGCTGTTGGACAATACAAACATCGTGCGTAGACTAAAACCGCCAAATCCCTTTTACTATGTATGCATTAGCTTTTTTATATTATGCTCCACAAAGAAAAAACAGAAGAAACAAATATTTGATTTAATCAGAATACGGTATTATTTTCAATAACTAAACGTAGAACCTGGGATGTAGCAATGGCCATAACCGGTATAAGGTTTATGCTAATTAGCAGGATATTGGACCACCTATATGGGACCACCAATTTGTAATTTTCGATGAATTAGCGATTACAATGAATCAACTACCAAGTTGATTCATCGCTTAAACTAATAAGAGACCTTAATTTGCTACCTCGTTTTTTTAGAGGAGAGACTAGGAGTGTTACAGGACAAGACGTTAATTATTGCTGTGAGACTCAGTTCTGTTGAAGACATTGTAAAGAAGAAGACTATTGTCCCTTGAAACACAAGCATACTATTCTTGCAATATTAGGCACTACATTTTGTACGTACATTTTTTTAAAATCCTTATCGACCTGTTTCATACGGATCATTTCATAGTAACATAAGAAAGAAATCTGAACAGCTGAAGTGGGTCTACACTCTGTTGATTCTATTATTCTAGAGCTAGAAGAACTAATTTTCAAAATTTCAGCTGTAAGTCCAGCAGAAACGGTTAGTAGTGTAGCTCGTAGGTTCGAACCCAGACAGGCACTTCTGTGTGTAAATTATTTGCTCACCACTACTCTCAAAATGGAAAAGGATAAAATTGTGAGGAAATTGGCCTGTCCTGAACCAAAAGTTTGAAGAAATGAACATCCAGCAACCCGTACTGGTTACAACATTACAGGCTGATTATGTAAGCGTTAAATATGAAGCCTCTGACTGCCTCGTTGGTCTAGTGCTCACAAGCGCTACTGCTGAGCTGGTTCTGGCTTCGATTTTCGGGTCGGGCAAAGCGTTATTCGGTTTTTCCTTCTGGAATCTTTCAGTAATAGCCCGGAGTTTGGATTTGTGGCCGGTTGATGGCAATAGGCTCGCCCCTTGTTACATGGGACTCAAACATAACTGGCGAAATGTGGGTGCACTATACTCGTAGGTGCACCCCTGCCTAACCCTTCGGGGAATATAGGCGTGATGTTATGTTATGTAAATTTAAAACCAACCGTCACATCTTGGCGGGGGTCCGTTCCAGCGCTCGTCGATGTCGCACACGAGGCGGGCGCGGCCCACCATCTCGTAGCCGGCCTTACAGGAGTACTGCACGTGCGACAGGTAAGACACGGAGCCGTTGAGCAGCTCGTATGAGCCGTGCGGGATCTCTGCCGGGAAGCCGCACTCGATACCTGCGGGCCACGGGAAATTTTAAGACAAGAAAGAATAACATGTAACAGTTCGTGAAATACAAATAATAATAATAATAACCCCACCGCCGCGCCGTATCTCTACGTTGACGTCGGGGCGGAGTTTGCGCGCCCATATGAACTCTAGGTCTGTGCCAGTAGAGTTGACTTTGCCAAAACAGGTCTAAGGTTGAGAGCCAGACCAAGAGAGATATATAGCGCGCTGGGCAGCATGTGGCGAACTGTTGGGCAGTAGCAACCCCACGGACCCTATCGTCCGTGGAGTCACTACTCGGACGATAGGATCCGTGGGGTCGCTACCTTTCGAGGGAAGTCTTGTTCTTCATCTCTTCTCACTCTTGCCTGTAATGGCGGGCTTGAGTGGAGATTCGCAAGAACAAACGTCCTCGGAGGAATGAAGTATTCTAATAAGATAGCTGGTCTTCACGGTATATCCGTACTTCCGGCATTGTCCTGATAGCCGTGGAATACCTCTCCACTCCTCAAGTATAATGTTGCCCCCTTGTCGCTACCGCACTATGTGGTAGCGACGGTTTCGGGGGGCTCACTATTGAGTGTACAAGTCACCCCCTGCCGTTTTATCCGTGTATATTATATAGCATTGGTCAGGCAAGGGCCAAAGTCCTGCCATAGTTCTAGGTTAACAATCCACTACAGCCACCCAAACCCAATAAGTCCAATAAGTTTTGTTTTATTTCTATGTTCGGAAATAGTCCTCCACTAACCGGAGGCTGTCGTTGGGTACACTTGCATAGTGCGTACGGGGATAACCGTCGGTTTATGCCTCATTCCATTTAAATTTGTGAAAGGGGCCTCTACGAGTTGGCTTCGGCCCCACGTACGCCTTACAAAGGTCCGGGACCCAGGGTACCGAGATATGTCAAAGATATTTAAAAATAATAATAATCATAACATAGGTATGTTTTTCACATAAAATAAAAAGTACACAGCTATACAGTTTACACTTAATTTAAGCGTGCAAATAGCCTGGTACTAAATAAATGATCAATTACCCGCATGCTTGGAAAAACTGTGTTACACGGGGTCATACATTCGTCCATTACGGATGTTATATTAGTTAGAAATTAGTAATGTGCACTTTTGTAAAAATAAACTAGACTTGTACAGTTAAGTTTAAGGTTAAATTTTCCAAGAAAAATAGGGATAGAGACAGTGCCGAAGGCCTTTGTCAGGTTCTTATAGGACCTCATAAAGGCCTTTGAAACTGTCTCTGACACATTTGTATTTACTGTCAGTTTTGTTGACAACAGAGTCCAGTAGAGCTGTTGTAGCGTCTTCTATCGATAACCCCCTGAAGACGTACTGGTTTTTAGCTGTGGTTAATGAATATTTGTCCAGATAGTTAAGGAGATTTTTGTGGATGATTCTATCCAGTATTTGGGAAATTACTGGACGTACCGAGATTGGCCAATAATTACTAAAACTAGTTACAATTTTGGAGGGGCGGGCCATATTATCGTAATCTCTAATTGGCGAGTGTATAAGCACGAAGGTTACTTATGGTACCTACTTAAGATGTATTATATACAGTAGCGGTTGGTAAACCTTTATTATTAGATTAAATACTCACGTTTACAAACCGGTGGGAACTCATCATAGAAGCCGGTGTCGAGGCAGGTACGCACTGTGGGCCCCACGAGAAGGTGGCCATCATCACACGAGTACTCCACCGACGCACCCACTTCGAAGCTGTCAGCTGACATCGTGGAGTTCGGGGGCTGCTCAGGACGCCCGCAAGCTTTCGGTTCTGTAACGAAGTAGAAGAACCGTGAGTCAAGTGATGAGGAAACCAGAAGAGTCGGGGTCCTATTTACTATGCGACATATTTGTCAAATAGTGACAAAATTTACACATTTTTACAACAAGTGCTGTTCAAAAATATTACTTAAAAATTTTTCGGATTGTCGGTTTGAGTCAATAGGCTCAAAATACATAAATTAACTTTATGATCAAGTTAAAGTCGCTAGCAAAGTAGATAGGTACCTAATTAAAAAACTAAAATTCAAGTTGTTGTGGCGAAAATCTACCGGATGTAGTGTGAAAAGGGGGCCAAGTATGGTATCGACACAAGAAGTGCAGCAGGATTGTCGGTTTACCTAGGTGATAACTGATTACAGATATATAGGTTCCAAGTTCTATAGAAGCTCCATGCTTAAAACATACTACATTAATCAACTAAGTAGGAGTCTTCTTCTTCAGAAAATGATTTTTCATTTCTCATATTCGGAAATTAGTGTTTGTTTGATCTGACTAGCGGGTGGAAAACGCTGCTTCCCACCCTAGGGCGGGAAAGATTCAGAGTAATTGCTTCCCTCCCTAGGGCGGGAATGAACTGAAGTGTAACAGCCAGTGTGAATTAAAAAAAGTACCTAGTAAGCGAAACAGGCCGCGGTGGTAAAACAATGTGTTCCATATTTAAATTTTTAAAACGACTAATATAATTTGACGGAATACTAACTCTGTAAGCTGTACCGAAATTCAAAATCTGGGTTTTTTATAGACTAATATTTGATTAAAAATGAGTTCAAGCGATTCTGAAATGTTAAAGACGAGGCAAATACAGTAATCGTAAATCTCTTGCCAGAAACAAAGAAAAGATTTAAATACATAAAATGATTTTATGTATACGAGGGTGTGTGGTGTGTTTTGTGTAAGAAAATAAAATATTTTAGAAAAACAACAATCCTTTCCTTTCCATGTTGTTCAAAATTAAAAGTAAGGGTCGAAACTCACCAATTCCTGCTCAGACTATAGCCGCCCTCGCTAATGGGAATTGATTCCTTTCGACCCCGCGCCTACGGTGGCCGGGAATCGGCCTGCGACTCCCGATGCCCGGGGCGTTTCTCGCGGCGACTAGGGGCGTGAGGGTGCGAATTTTTCCTCTCCCTCACGCGTTCCGCCTCCTCCTTCGCGAGCATTACTGCTTCGCAGAAGGAGGTGACGGCCTCCCTTACACTCTCGCTCCGAACCAGTGCCGGGCGCGAGATATCGCCGCCACCGATCACCTCCGTGAGGACACGGCGGTGCTCCGCCAAAGCCGGGCAGACCTCCACCGTATGCTTCAAAGTGTCCTCCGGGCGATCCACGCAGTGGTAACACCCGGGCGTTTCCTCCCGCTTTATCCTGAACAGGAACCTCCCGAAACAACCGTTTCCGGTGAGGACCTGCGTTAGGCGGAAGGTGAGGATGCCGTGGCGCCTCTCTAGCCACTCCTCAAAGAGGGGACTTATCGCCACAATTGTGGCGTGCCCTGGGTTGCGACCATCGCACTCTCCATGCCGCCATGAGATCTCACCGGAGCTCCGTCCGTTGTGCCGTGATTCCTCGCGGCAGCGGAGTTGCGCCCCAGCGTTTCGCCTTATCGCACCACTCTCATATTTGCGCGGGGACTTTTGCCTCCAGATCACATGGCGGCAGTCCGGCAAGGAAGCCCGCCGCCTCACGGGAGACCGTGCGGTATCCTTCGACCAGCCTGATGGCCATGATCCTTTGGGACGCGTTCAATCGGTGGGCTGGTCGCAGCCTTAAGGAACGCGCCCACACTGGTGCCCCGTAATTCATGTTGTGTCACGAAAGTATATTCTGGGTCTACGGTGGTTGCGCTCGATTTGTGATTTTCCGTCCTTTGCTGCCTAAATTTTATTATCCCAACTCGTTGACGCTGCTGCTCGTGGATACTTCACTTCCTCCGAATAGTTAATAAATGAAATTAACTATTTATGTTTTTTATCATAGTTTTTATTATTTTTTGGGTTTGTAATTATATTTGTTTGATTTCTTGTTTATTTTATCTATTTATAACATCACAACATCACACACATTACACACACATTATCTATTTATAAGTATACAAATATGTATTAGGTATGTTGAAACTGTTTATACCTACTTCCTGTCACTTGACCCTAAAGGTTCATTAGAAAACCAGCGTCAGACTGCATCTGTCTGGCATTGATGCTGAAATGAACCTTTTTGGCGCAGCTGTGAGACACACTTTTATTGTTAAAACATTATTTTCTCTGTTTTTTTGTATTGTTTGTATTTTGTGTTTCACGAACTGTGTCCATATAAATTTTATTCTTTCTTTCTTTCTTTTTAAAGGGCCATGGACCGCACGACCCCCGCGTAGAGCCTTTGACAGGAGGCGATTTACCCCGAATAGGGGAAAAACTATTAGAGAACCAAATCGGCTAGCCCCGTTTCCGACCGACCTACTTGTCTGCCTACCTCTAAGGTATTTTTATAAAACCGGAAGCGCGGAGTAATTGCGGTCTGCGCCTGCTGTAACAAGGTAGGTAAGGCATTAAGGTGCACTTCCCGCTGCACCCGGCGAAGATGCCATCGAAAATTGAAGGTGAAAATTTATGCAGTAACTAAGTACGGCAATAATTTCCTATAGATACTTAAAAAACTAGACATGTCCGAGGGGGAAGAGTAGGTGTAGGTACTGTGGTCTAGGTACTCGAGGTAGGATGGATAAGAATCGGATGTGAAATAAATATTTTACGATGAGTTTTACAAAACTTCTTTGAACACGAAGCTCCTTGCCATTTAATTAGTAGGCGACATAACAACTAGATGGCGTTGTGAGCACTAACACTTGAGCACTACACTAGGTACTTATCTAAAACTACGAAAACCCAGAAAAATAATGTTTTGCCTCGAGTTAAATTGAAGGACAAAAACTGATGTTCATCATCGCGAGTAGTGTTGGAAATTGGACACAAAATATCAATTTGTCAAGTCTATAACATACCTACATGGGAACTAGCATTCTACGTTATCGTAACACATAAAATTATCTATTATTATATCGCAAAAATAGGTGGACAAAAGTAAATATAATTAGAAAAAAACATTCGCAGACATAAACTGTATTTGCAGTGGCCAAAGTAAGGTTAATTCTAATCGCTGTCGATTAACATTACATATCCCTTCCGTGCCCCGTGCGGAGCACGAATGAGAGAAACACGATCAAAAACCACAATTTCGCAATCGTAAAATACATACACATAAAATTAACCATTAATAAAAAACTTGGCAAACTCCACCGAAGGAGACCTACACAGGTCAAACTTCTCAGGTGCCAGTCGTAAAGAAAAAGGAACTTACGGTGTTGACAGATATAGTTGAGTCTGGCTTGGCAGTCGGTGTCTGCCCACAGCCATCCTTTGCTGCCGTCAAACCGAGCGCAACCCTCGCCGCCTCCAGGAGCGTTCCAGAAGGACACCGTGACGTCATTGCCATTGACCCACTTCCAGTTGGCAGGATCTTGGGGGTCTCGAACTGCCCCGATCCAGTACTGGCTGCTACTGTCACTCCTGTACAAAAGAAGAGCTGGTTTG
The DNA here is from genome assembly GCA_963921375.1 of Tiliacea citrago. Lineage (NCBI taxonomy): Eukaryota > Metazoa > Arthropoda > Insecta > Lepidoptera > Noctuidae > Tiliacea > Tiliacea citrago. The sequence continues at coordinate 29,572,296 of OY992780.1, forward strand.
AAGACGTGTGTGCTTTTGGGGATACATGGGATGGGAAGGCTATTAGGAAGCGGTTCAATAAAAAAAAAAATACTCATAAATGAATAATAATGTAACTAATAATATACTGTTTTGATGGAGCTATCTATTTATAGTTCATATAAGTCTGAAATGCCAACTCGTCTTGAGCTAGCCTGGTGATCAATGCTCATCTCCGTGTATGACAAGAGGCCTTTGCCCTACTGTGGGACAGTAATAGGCTGGTATTATTGTATATATTTATATGATAGGCAATAGGCTCGCTTTCTATTGCATGGGACTTAATCGGCAAAATGTGGGTGTCCTATAGGGACACCTCTGCCTAACCCTTCGGGAAATACAGGCGTGATGTTATGTTTATTTATTTATAATAATATGATTAATGGAACACAACGAAAACAAACACGTCGGGGTATAAAGCCGGAAGTGCTTTATCAAAGACCATTCTTTATAGATACTCACAAAAGTATGCCCCCCACTTTGCGAATATAATTACAATACTAAAATGCCATTAAAATTACCAAAAGTTTATTTTTATTCATAGGTATTTTAGTTCTTTACACGAGAACATGTCAGCACTCTCGTGTAAAGAACTGGGACCCAACAAACAACGAGTGAACTTTTGAGCAAAAGTTCACTCGTTGTTTCATCATCATAAGCCTAGCCTTTTCTCAATTATATTGGGGTCGACTTCCAGGCTAACCAGATGCCGTTGAACACCAGTATTTTACATGGAGCGACTGCCTATCTGACCTACGCGACTTAGTTTCTGGGTAATACCATACCCCTTGAGAAAGACTGGTTGTCAGACTCTCGGGCTTCTGACGCCCCGTAACGACTGTCAAAGATCCACGAATGTCAGCCGGGACAAACAGCTTAACATGCTTTCTGAGGCACGGAGGGGTCTTGGCAGGTATGTAAAGATGGTCAACACACACGGAACAACCGCGGCAGGCGTAGCTTAACCTCATCGGTCAACCCGTGCAGCCGTGATTACTTAGCCACAAGCCCACAAGTTCACTCGTTGTTTAAAAGTAATTATTTTTTTATTGATAAATGCAGTACCGCTTCTTACGATTGGCTACAGAAGTCTCCATGATGTTTTAACTTGTATACACCGACAAATTACCTAAGCAAAATCAGGGAAATTAATTATTTCAGAAATTGACTGCCAAATCAAACTGTCCGTATATGTACCTATTCAAATCTCTTTATCGTAGTAAGTTGTCGTAGTGTGTCAATTTGATAAACAAATTAATATCCCTGGCTGTGCTTACCTACGACATATTTCATCATAAAATTAGACAAATAGGTGATTACCCTAATTAATGGTTTAGATGAATAACAATCATTAATGGGATGAGCTATAACTTTAGGTGAAGGTACACATATGGTACACATATACCTTTAGATATGGTCAAAAGTTATACGTGACGGAGAAGCTCACTATCGTCTAATGTCATAATTGAACGTAGGTAAAGTCGGTGGTCTTCCACGACAAAAACGGAGTTAATCGGGGAATGTGTCGTGAGGATAACAGTAGGGAAAGACTACTAGGGAAGTATGGAAGAAGATGATATGCTGTGCCGACCTCAAATAAATTGGGATAAGCACAAGAGAATGATGCTAATGATGACTATCATCAGCTAAGTAATCTCCATAACACAGATAGCCAAGGAATCGCTTTTTGACATTCTCTAATCGATCTAATCGATTGGTATGTAGACCAGCACCCTCATTGCGTAACACAGTTTGAATCACAATCGGAATGATTTTGAAGTATATGGCTAATCCTTTGCTTATGGTAAAAAAATTTGTCTGCTCAACAACATAAATAACGCAATCAATGTTGTTGAACTTTCAAATTGAAACCGATTCCTACCGATAGTGAGTTACGCAATTAGCCCGCTGGTGGTGCAGATTCTACACTATCTCTCAACGTTATTCTAATATTGGATGGACTAGCTAGACTAACATTCTACACTATCTCTTCAACGTTATTCTAATATTGGATGGACTAGCTAGACTAACATTCTAAACTATCTCTGAACGTTATTCTAATATTGGATGGACTAGCTAGACTAACATTCTAAACTATCTCTGAATGTTATTCTAATATTGCATGGAATAGCTAGACTAACATTCTAAACTATCTCTGAACGTTATTCTAATATTGGATGGACTAGCTAGACTAAAATTCTACACTATCTCTTCAACGTTATTCTAATATTGGATGGACTAGCTAGACTAACATTCTAAACTATCTCTGAATGTTATTCTAATATTGCATGGACTAGCTAGACTAACATTCTAAACTATCTCTGAACGTTATTCTAATATTGGATGGACTAGCTAGACTAACATTCTACACTATCTCTTCAACGTTATTCTAATATTGGATGGACTAGCTAGACTAACATTCTACACTATCTCTTCAACGTTATTCTAATATTGGATGGACTAGCTAGACTAACATTCTAAACTATCTCTGAACGTTATTCTAATATTGGATGGACTAGCTAGACTAACATTCTAAACTATCTCTGAATGTTATTATAATATTGCATGGAATAGCTAGACTAACATTCTAAACTATCTCTGAACGTTATTCTAATATTGGATGGACTAGCTAGACTAAAATTCTACACTATCTCTTCAACGTTATTCTAATATTGGATGGACTAGCTAGACTAACATTCTAAACTATCTCTGAATGTTATTCTAATATTGCATGGACTAGCTAGACTAACATTCTAAACTATCTCTGAACGTTATTCTAATATTGGATGGACTAGCTAGACTAACATTCTACACTATCTCTTCAACGTTATTCTAATATTGGATGGACTAGCTAGACTAACATTCTACACTATCTCTTCAACGTTATTCTAATATTGCATGGACTAGCTAGACTAACATTCTAAACTATCTCTGAATGTTATTCTAATATTGCATGGACTAGCTAGACTAACATTATAAACTATCTCTGAATATTATTCTAATATTGGATGGCTGGTCCATCTAATATATCTACCGATAGTGTGTTACGCAATTAGCCCGCTGGTGGTACAGATTCTACACTATCTCTGAATGTTATTCTAATATTGGATGGACTAGCTAGATTAACATTCTACACTATCTCTCAACGTTATTCTAATATTAGATGGACTAGCTAGACTAACGCGCTTAAAAGGTTTATTTTTGTTACTTGTCTTTCTAGTTCTTTACAGTTAGTATTTATTTATTTAGAAATAAGTTTTTTACACATACATAAACTCACGCCTTCTTAACATGGGGGTAGGCAGAAACTATAGAAAGCCACCTGCTATGCACCTTATATACTACTTTTGCTTCGATTACGTTCTTATATCTGGTCCTACACGCACGCCGGTTGCAAGTACTACGCACCTGACCGTTCTGAAGAACAACACTATTTAGGCCACTATATGTCCTTCTAGGGCGTCCCCTCCCAGCGTTTCCACTCACTTCTCTTATATCTTTTGTTAGTCGCCTTTCATTCATCCTCTCAACAGGACCAATTTATCTAAGCATACTCTTTTAAATTGTAGTCACTACATCTGCTTTTAAACCACACCGTTGCCTTATCACATCATAAGTTTTTTATATTTTAAATATTTAAATGATTGAAACAACAACGTTGATTTCAATATTGTTATATTCCTAACTTTCGCAGCATACAAGCATTATCCTATTAAACGCCAGCTATTTGCAGTCACCCTGAAAATATAACACTTTATCCAGAAGAAAAAATCGCAGACATTTCGCAAAGCACACAGCAGTAGCAAAAATCAATAAATCAATTTGAAAGTTCCAAACTGTTAATAACACTTTCGATATTTTAAGTCGTTTCCGTAGCGAGAGGACTTTTTTAACAACATAAAAACCCTGAAATAAAATTAATTTGTGATGTACCTACTCATAACAAAAACATCCAATTAATTGAGCCAGACAAATCGAATCATGAGTGAAAGGAAATCTCAACGTGAAAGGGCTTAGCAGAATAATTGCTACACTGTTGATATTTTGGTTGACGGTAGATATTCTTCTCAACAGACAGACATGGCCGCCATGGGGTGGCGGTCGCCAGCGTCCCCACCAGACGGGTGGCTTGTGTGTACCGTAGCTACTTAATGGAACAGTATTAGATACCGGTCGACTCCGCACCCCGCACCCTGAGCCCCGCACCCCGCTTCCCTGTCTAGCGTTGCAGATTATTGACTAGGAATCAAAGGGGAAAATTGTAGACAGGTGTGTGAAACATTTTCCAGCTACTTAATCATTCGCTCTTTCAAATATCTTTTACTTAACTACTTACTAATCTTTTAAAATAATTACCACATAAGAACCTTTTCCTTGGAAAATGTAAAACTCTCGACTTTTCCAAAGTGAAGCCTTACAAAGAAAAGTGGTACAAATGATTGTGGAAGAACTAAACGTGATCCGTGAGATGAAAAGGCTAGTTTAGAAAATTGTTTTCAGTTACGAGGGTTTCATTGTTTTTCAAAAATTAATGATTTCGCAACACAGCCTTCTCCCTTCACCCTACGCAACATGGGTATGAGTTACGTATCTGAGGAAAAGATTAATTTTCGAAGAAAACTCCTTGCTTTTCCTAAGTGACGCCTAGCAAAAAAAGTTGTACAAATGATCGTGGAAGAACTAAAACTGATCCGTGAGATGAAAGGCATTTAAGTTATGAAGGTTACATTGTTTCCCTAAAACAAATAATTTCGCAAAACAAACTGCTCCCTTCATCCTACGCAACATGGTATTTACTTAAGGAAGGAAAATATTAGTTTTTGAAGAAAAACTCTTTACTTTTCCAAAGTGAAGCCTAACAAAAGTTTTATAAAGTAATCGGTGAGATGAAAACGTTATTTTAGATTAGAGAAGATTTAAATTATAAAGGATTAGGTTATTATTTTAAAGGATTGATTTATTCTCCAATCGAAACTCTCCGTTGAACATTAACTTAAAATTAGTAGATAGGTAGGTTCAATTAGTAAATTAATTAAATTTTGTATTTTAAAAAGGTTTCCAAGCCCGGAGACAGGGAGGAACATCGATACCAACATACATAGGCGTGATTTGATTAAATACGAGTACCGACGCAGACAGGGGGTAGCGTGGGGTGCCAGGAGGGTCCAGCGGATGCAATTATCCAGCTCCGATGCAAGGGCTGGAAAGTTGTGTTTGTAATCACTCACGTGCACGCGTAGGATTATTGCGCTGCTGTGTTTTGATTTGAGGACCGACGTTATGCAATATTGCTGCAATATGTTGAGGATGAAAAACGAATTGTGTTTACAAGTTATGTCCTCTTAATTGAAAAAGAGCCTCAAAGCTGTGCCGCGATGGCTAAATAATATCTTACTTATTTTAGGTCTACTTGGAAGGCAGTATTTTCCTTCAACTCGATGGGGAAAGCAATCTTGCAGTGGCCGCCCGGACTATTATGGATATTCGTTGTAATTTTTCGTACAAGAGAACTACCTACTAGTTCTCAATTTAACTACTAGTTAGTAATTGAACTACTAGTTAATTGTAGCTCAATTTATGTATGACACAATGTTTAAGTTAAAATAAATATTTTTGTATTTTTTTTTTGAAAACCCCTAAATGTATAAATGTATCACTTAAAAAAAGTTAGAAAGCTCGTCGAAGGGCTAACAGTGTTCGGTGAAATGAAAAGGCTGTTCTAGAAAATGTATGGTTTTGTCAAGGGTTAATTTTTTTAATTGCCAAATCTTAATTCACGATGCAAGTTGCTTGCCTGTGGCACACAATAAAATTGTAACAACAAATGTCTTGCATTGTCTAAACACTGTTAATTGAGATTGAGAGATGAGAGAGATTGTAACCTATGACAATCTGCCAGACTCAGACAAGTTTTATGCTGATTAGCCATTCAGAAACCGGCACCACAATTGCGTAACACACTATCAATTACTTTAATTATGAAGGACTTTGAAGGAAATTAATAATCCATTGCTTCATGATGTTTGGAAAATTCGTCTGCTCGACGACGTAAATTACGCAATGAATATTGTTGAATTTTCAAAGTAAATTGGCATTGCAAGTGTGGTTAGGCAATCACCCCACCGGTGTAAAGTATCTAACACATCAATCACCCCACCGTTGTAAAGTATCTAACACATCAATCACCCCACCGTTGTAAAGTATCTAACACATCAATCACCCCACCGGTGTAAAGTATCTAACACATCAATCACCCCACCGGTGTAAAGTATCTAACACATCAATCACCCCACCGGTGTAAAGTATCTAACACATCAATCACCCCACCGGTGTAAAGTATCTAACACATCAATCACCCCACCGGTGTAAAGTATCTAACACATCAATCACCCCACCGGTGTAAAGTATCTAACACATCAATCACCCCACCGTTGTAAAGTATCTAACACATCAATCACCCCACCGTTGTAAAGTATCTAACACATCAATCACCCCACCGGTGTAAAGTATCTAACACATCAATCACCCCACCGGTGTAAAGTATCTAACACATCAATCACCCCACCGGTGTAAAGTATCTAACACATCAATCACCCCACCGGTGTAAAGTATCTAACACATCAATCACCCCACCGGTGTAAAGTATCTAACACATCAATCACCCCACCGGTGTAAAGTATCTAACACATCAATCACCCCACCGGTGTAAAGTATCTAACACATCAATCACCCCACCGTTGTAAAGTATCTAACACATCAATCACCCCACCGTTGTAAAGTATCTAACACATCAATCACCCCACCGGTGTAAAGTATCTAACACATCAATCACCCCACCGGTGTAAAGTATCTAACACATCAATCACCCCACCGGTGTAAAGTATCTAACACATCAATCACCCCACCGGTGTAAAGTATCTAACACATCAATCACCCCACCGGTGTAAAGTATCTAACACATCAATCACCCCACCGTTGTAAAGTATCTAACACATCAATCACCCCACCGGTGTAAAGTATCTAACACATCAATCACATTTTAAGAAGAACACTAAAACCATCAGCCCTAGGTTTTTAATTAGTGACTGGGCAACTAAAGGACTCAGGAAAAGTAGGGAAAGACTTTTCGAGCTGTATGGCCTTAAGCCTTATATAAACACGGAAACTTTTAATAACTTTGTTGCTACTTACTCTAGAACTTTTAAAAACACTTGCAAGGCCGCTAAAGCCTTATACATTAGCAACAAGGTTAAATCAGCAGACAATAAAATAAAGACGGTTTGGAAAATTATCAATAATGAAACGAATAGGAACAAAAAGCATGATTCTGATTACGCACTGGAGACGTCATGTGGACTCATTTGCGATAGCAAACAAGTTGCTCAAGAGTTTGTAAATTTCTTTACCAGTATCCCACTTAAAACTACTGAAACCTTAAATTCCTCGCCCTTGCTCGCTTTTGACTCTGTAAGGGCGAACGTTGCAGCCTGCCCGATTGAATTTAACTTTAAGCATATTAACCCCATGATAGTATTAAAAGCTTTTAAGCAAATCAAGATCAAATTGTCCGAAGATCTTTGGGGAATGTCCATTAAAGTCTGTACCTCAATAATTGAGACTATAGCGCCTTACTTAGCCTTAATATTTAATTTGTGTGTGGATCAAGGAGTCTTCCCGGATTTAATGAAATACAGTAAGGTAATACCACTTTTCAAATCCGGAGACAGTAAAGACACAAATAATTATAGACCCGTATCCGTTTTGCCGGTTTTCAGCAAGGTGTTTGAAAAGGTAATGCTTAATCAAATGCTCAATCATTTCAACGCGAATAAAATCCTTCACGATCAACAGTATGGTTTCACCAAAGGACGTTGTACGACCGACGCCGGTGTAACCTTATTAAGACACATTTTTAACGCGTGGGAAGAGGCCCAAGACGCCATAGGAATCCTTTGTGACCTTTCCAAGGCATTTGATTGCGTCGATCACGAAACCTTACTCTTGAAGCTTGAGCATTACGGACTTGGAAAACTTGCGCTTAGTTTAGTAAAATCTTTTTTAAACGATAGACAACAGCTAGTTCAAATAAATGGTATCAATTCACTCGGTTTAAAAGTAAAAATGGGTGTTCCTCAAGGCTCGATATTGGGTCCTTTCCTCTTTTTAGTGTATATTAATGATCTTCTCCATTTATTAAAAAATCAACCACAAATGGTGTTATTTGCTGACGATACTTCCTTGATTTTTAAGGTAGATAGACGTGCTACAAATTTTGACGACGTAAATAACGCCCTACTGCAGGTCCAAAATTGGTTCACTGCCAATAATTTAGTATTAAATGGAAAGAAAACTAAGTGCATACGATTTTCTTTACCAAATGTAAAAAGTAGTGATTATGAGATAGTATTGAATCAAGAGAAACTAGAATTCGTCGATAAAACTGTTTTCCTGGGGATCACGCTCGACTCTAGGCTTCAATGGGGTCCTCATTTAACATCTCTTGCAGGACGGCTAAGTTCAGCAGCATATGCTGTCAGAAAAATCCGTCAATTTACTGATGTAGATACTGCAAGGCTAGTCTATTTTAGTTACTTTCATAGTATCATGTCTTACGGTATTTTACTTTGGGGACGGGCTGCAGACATCGAGTCTATTTTTATTCTGCAGAAAAGAGCCATCAGAGCCATATATAATCTCCGCAGGCGCGATTCTCTTAGGGAACTGTTTAAGAATATTAACATCATGACGGTGTCTTGTCAATATATCTATGAAAACATCATGTACGTAAGAAAAAATTTACATCTTTTTAGTAAAAGAGGCGAAAGACATAATTATAGTACTAGAAGTAGGGATCTATTAGCTCAACCAGGTTTCAGACTGGCTAAAGTAGACTCATCTTTCATGGGGTACTGTTTAAAATGTTATAATAAAATTCCTCCCCACATACTTCAACTGAATGAGACGAAATTCAAATCTTTTATAAAACGCACACTATGCAAGCAGGCATATTATAGGCTGGGGGATTACATCGCTGATAGAAATGCTTGGCTCAATGCTGGTCCTGCTCCACAACGTCAACTAATTGATTAACATTTGAAAATACTGTTGGAGCTGCTGAAGATTGTAAGACTATCTTTTCATTGTATAAACTCAATCACCTTTGTATTATATAATTGCATAACACAGGTGTGAGTACTATGTACAATAGAGCTACCATTTACCGGGTAATATGTCTTTCATTGACTTGAATATGTCCTGGCAGCTGAGAGTATGTCATGCTCACTCAGATGTCTCGCTGATGGTGGCGTGTGTGTTGGATCATTTAGCTCCCTTCAAAATGGTTGAGCTGAATGGTGCTGATCCATGCGTCATGTTCGTGAACGGGCGCTGTCAGTTGGGACTGGTCATCTCTTAGCTGCCACGGCTTATTTTTAATTATTTTAGTTTTGAATTGTTTTTTTTATCACGGACGCTTCTGACGTTTTGCATCGTTCTCACATGTATATTTTCAATAAGAATGATGTAACCAATACTTTGTATCAAATATTTTATTTTAAAAGAGTGTCTGTGGAGTTTCTTGCCCGTTCTTCTCCATAGGAACCTACTATTTGGAATGGGCAACTAGCTTCATATTTGTAACTGACCGACTTGTTGACAATTCAAAAGTGCCTGTAAATGGTTTAATTGAAATAAATGCTTTGAGTTGAGTTGACCCCACCGGTGTAAAGTATCTAACACATCAATCACCCCACCGGTGTAAAGTATCTAACACATCAATCACCCCACCGGTGTAAAGTATCTAACACATCAATCACCCCACCGGTGTAAAGTATCTAACACATCAATCACCCCACCGGTGTAAAGTATCTAACACATCAATCACCCCACCGGTGTAAAGTATCTAACACATCAATTATTCCTATTAACAAGGGAAAACTAAATAAACAAAATTGAATCGTGCCGGAAGTGCATAACAGTATCCGTTTGATATTTGATTCCAATCAAAGCGCGGACGCTGCCTCCCCCATGATGCCAGGCACAGAATGTAGCTATGTATTAATTAATATTCAGTCCTTTGATAGTGCAGACACATAAACTGTACATATGGCTCTATTGCTTTTAGGGCGAGGAGTATAAGCTTCAAAGGGAAATCGGGCGAAAATGGATGGCGAACGCAAACGGAAAGCTTTTGCCAATCGAAGTTAATATTATTTCTGTTTCCGTTCAAAAGTACTTACATACATATTTATTTTTATTAAACACTTTATTGCACACCACATAAAATAAAAATGGCCTATCATATTTAACATAACTAGTGTACAATGGGCGGTCTTATCAAACCAGGCGGTCTCTTACAGACAACCTTTGGATGGACTGAAAGAGAGGAGAGACAGTTTGACGTCACTTCATGTAGCTACTGTGTTGCCACATAGTCGGATGGTCGGTAAGTAGGCACAGTTAAAATATCTAATAGCTTAGGTACCTTCGACGCGTCCGCGGCTCGCTTCAAAACTAGCCACTAGCGCCTGCGGTCGCGTGGAAAATAGGTCTTACGAACACAGCCATGCTACATTAATTTCGTAATAATGCTGCTTTATATAATCCGGGCCTTATGGTAACATAAGCCTAGTACTCACAGATTTACACCGTTAATGCACAGTGAGTGAGCACACGCCCTATAATCGCCGTCGGTCACTTCCTACGACATGCATTATGTATTTGATGCTACTTGGTGGGTAGCTCTCACTCATGTGTGACTGGTTTATTATGATGATAACTGATTCTTTTGTGGTTCTGTTTAGGTAAGTTCTAGATACTTAAAGAATGTGTCGCGATTTTCCGTATTTCGTGAGATGGATAGCCATCTCGCGATATTCGAGCAGGCACGGCCGTAGTGTGCCTTATGCAGCTCGGACTCTTATCATAGTTACAGTTGAATCGATGGAGGTAACCACTAAGAAATAATTTTAAACTGGGGATGAAGGTATGTTTAAAAGTTCGTAATTTTTGCCGATGGGAAACGCCATCGACACGGCTTGTTATGATTATATTTTTCGACAGTGATCAAATGCTTTTTATAAATAACATACAGTACAACACGTCATACCAGTTTAATTAATGAAGGCCTTTAACAAATCCGTGGTCCAACTACGGTACACCCGAAGACACCACAAACCTTTCGCCGTTATTCTAAATTGATCATAAACGTAAACCGTACCGCCCCGTAACGTTCGGCACACGGACCGTATCGGATTGGAGACGGCAGCGCGTACGGGACCCAGCCCGTTGTCTTAAATATACTCGTTTTGAACCGTTACGTGGCTCCGAGAATGGTTTCTAGTGGCTTTGGATACTGTAAACCGAGTGCCAGTAAATCATATAAGATCTATTGATTGCTGGTAATAGTAATTACCTCTGCACCCTAATATCGAATGCTTTGGGTTGGTTGTCAGCCACAATTTCCAGAATAGGAATTCTTCTTCAAAAAAGAAGATCTACCTATTCATGGGCAAAAAAATATTTCAAACAACCGTTAAAAATACAATTTTATAGCAAAGTGCCAAAAGGTTCATCAACTCTTCATACATACCTATATATACCTATTTTTGAATATTTTGTAACACTGCAACTACATAGTAAGTAACTAAGTGAAGCAGAAGTTGACAGGAAATGACTTAGTATGTTAATACACTATGCTTCCCCTTTTCTTGACTGATAAGTAGCACTTTTTAGGGTTCCGTACCGTAAAGGGTAAAACAGGAACCCTATTACTAAGGCTCCGCCGTCTGTCTGTCTGTCTGTCTGTCCGTCTGTCACCAGGCTGTATCTCATGATCCGTGATAGCTAGAGAGTTGCAATTTTCACAGATGATGTATTTCTGTTGCCTCTATAGCAACAAATACTAAAAACCAGAATAACATAAATATTTAAGGGGGCTCCCATACAACAAACTTGATTTTTTTGCTCGTTTTTGCTCGATATTGATAACGGTAACAAGTATACACTTGAAATCTTCACAGAATATTTAGTTATATATTCACTTTAAAAATCAATAATTAAGTAAAAAAAAATATTTGAGGGGGGCTCCCATACTACAAACGTGATTTTTTTTGCCGTTTTTATAAATAATGGTACGGAATCCTTCGTGCGCGAGTCCGACTCGCACTTGGCCGGTTTTCAGTTATTGCATCTATGGATCCATAGTATTTAAAATGCAAAACTGCGACCATGGTTGTGATTATCTCTGTGTGCCAAGACCTGGTTTCGATTCTTCTATAAACCTGTATGGCCTACAAACTGTAAATACTTTTTATTCTGAATGGCCTTGCTCTTGACTTCAATCACGATACTTAGTGTTTTGTTCAGGAGATTTGCCAAATACGTGCAGACAGCTACCCTTGCTCAGTCTGTCACCTCAAACCCTCAACCGTCACCTTAAAATCGTCAACTACCATCTATTTTAAGCACCACCATCTTGGATAGCGCTCCGAATTACAAACGCCGTAAGATCTTTACAATCATTATGAAATCCATCGTGAAATTGACTGGCAACTTGTATAGTGAACATTTATAACATCCGTATTGTGCGACAGACTTTGACGAATGACGCGTGCCGCCGTATATGGCCTGAGACCATCTGTGTTCTACGGGATGACGAAATAACCGTGAAAGTGGATCGGGCAGAGTGACATGAGTACCATGTCTTTGTTGTAGCCGATAAACCGCTTTTTATACTTTTTAATGAGAAAAGCCCAACCACATTCGTATCGCTAAAATGTCTAGGAATGGCATTTCAGACAGATGTGATTTCCAGTAGTTAGAAGGTTGTTTATGAAACCGTTAATGCGTGTTATATGTATTATGCCTTACCTTACATACTGTAAAAACATTTATGACGAATATCACAATCTGAACCGCGTTCGAGACCAGTCAGTGTCATCATTGATAAAGAATATTGACACCGACAGTTCTTGAACGCAATTTGAATGTACTGGTCGCGTTCAGTTTTATTGGTAAAATTAGCATTTAGAGGTTAAATGGTCTAAGATTATGACAAATTGTATGTGTCACCAACTTCACAAGTAGTCATAAGTATACAAGTACTTGTTAAACCGGACAATCAACAGGCTAGACTGCCGAAAGTAAAACAAAGCTCACTCACCGGTGTCGCCTCCACAGCTCCCAGCTGATGAAACCCTGCAGCGCCGGGTTGCTCTCGTCAACCAGCGTGCCACCGCGCGACCGGCAGAACCCGAGCGCATCCCGGAACGACGTCGGCTGCCGGTCGTAGAAGATGTAGCACTTCCCGTTGTACGTCGCCGTGCTGCCCGGCGGTTGATCCCGGAATTGAGGACACCTCTCTATCGGCAGTGCCTGGTCTGTGTAAACAAACGCTTCGCAGATCGACAGCTGGGACGGTGCTGAGGATTCCAAGTGCACGCTGACGAAGGCACCCGGCATGGGGGGATTGCACGGCAGGAAGAGCGGCTGTCCCTCCTCGATGAAGCCGCTGAACCGGTTGCAGACCGGGTTGGTGCCCAGGTCCGGCCGGTTGTTGCCCACTCGTACCACGATGACGGGCTTGTTGGCACCTAGAAGCAGAGAAGATGAGTTTTAGGCTAAGGCTATATAGGGGGAGGATGGGATGGGGATGTTATGTATATACTTAGATTTTAATCAAATTATAAGTGAAAGACTAGCGCGATAGCGTGCTGTTGCAGCTTCAAATACGATTTTTTCGAGACTGTGAGTTGATTTAGCATATTATTTAATATATCTTTCAGCCTACTCAAAATTAGTCGTGTAATATAAATAACCCATTTACTATTCAAAGCAGAACACTAAATGATTTAATTAATTTTAAAACCCGCTGCTAATGTTTCTCTACCGTTGCCGCGTTGTTGTGCAACGTGCGACCTGCGTGTGGAGCATCTTGACTTGCACAATACTTGCATTATAGTGCTCGTGCTTTACACATCTCAGAAAATGGGGCAGTGTTGCAAAACTGATGAATTGTATTAGGTTTTCAAACAAACAGCTGTCTTTTTCCTTATTTTGTGAGCGAAATGTTGCAAGTAAGGAGTGGTACACACTTGTTCGGGTCGACATGATTCGGCACAGCTACTTCGAATAGTGCTCAGTTTCCGACAGCCGACCCGAACATGATTCAGCGACGCTAGGTACCGAACAGAGTTTGTCAATCCGCACGAGCCGAATGAAAGCCGAATATGTGTATAGTAATTGTTTCGTGTCGACTTTATTGTTCAACAAAATACTGCCGAAACGAATGTGCCGACCCGAACAAGTTTGTAACCATTTAGAAAACATTATATTGTTACCTATTTCGCAATTTTAAGAAAACTTTGTTTAGCCATCAATGAACCGATTTATATATGTCTTGAAAAGAATTAGACAAACAATTAACTATGATAGTGCAATGTTAGCGTATCATGGATACGTATCATCCATACTTAGATACGGTATTATAATATGGGGGAATTCAGTAGAGTTTGACAGAGTTTGCAAAGCTCAGAAAAAATGTGTCAGAGCAATTTGTGGAGTTCATTTTCTAGACAGCTGTAAGCCACTATTTCAAAAACTAAAAATTTTACCTTTGCCATGCTTGTATATCTTTGAAATGTGTATTTTTGTTAAGAGGAACTATAATTTATTCGAAACTACCATTACCAGACCAAATTGCCGATCATCACGCCATAAAGATAGACTTCAGCTACCACCAATAAAACTAACATTATTTAAGAAAAATACATACTGCATGGCTATTATAATATACAACCATTTACCAAATAGTGTGCAAGACCTACCGCTGACAATGTTTAAAAAATATATTTTCAAACTGCTTCTACTGAAAAGTTATTTATACGATTAAGGACTATTTAGAAGATAAGTCAATAGAATCTGTAGTTTGTGAGTTAAAATAATTGACATTATAAGTATGTATAAATTTGCACGCCATCGTTTTGGCAGGATATGCAGAAACAAAATTATTGTAACACCATTATGTACCATATTCTAGCAAATAAATATTTTGATTTGATTTGAACCTTTATAACAACGACGTCTCATATAAGTACGCTACACGTTACTTACAATGGGCTTGCCGCCTATTACATGAGACATAAACATAATTGGCGAAATATAGTGTGTGTATGTACCTCCTAGTACACCTCTGCTTACAACTTCGAGAAACACAAGCGTGATGTTATGTTATGTACACTTGTGAAGCGTCCAAGAAAGCAAACCTCGCATAGCCATACAGAATAGATGCACATTGAGGCACAAGAATAAGTAACGTTACGACGGCTCCGAGAGACTTCCACAGAACGCGCAGTGAGTGGTATTGCGCTTTCTAACAATCATTTAATACAAGACGACCCTTAACACTGTCATTACGGCTTTGACAACGAGTGGCGACAAGCACCGCCGGGCGCAAATCACTAGTCTGCAGTGAAAGTTATCTGACAAAATTGCAAGAAAGTTACTAAGATATTGCGGAATGATGAGTTGACAGTAAGTGGCACGTTTAGATTAGTAGCTATAGCTTGAAAAATATATTTATCATTATTTTAATAACTTAATCCGGTTTCTAAAAGGTTAACTTGCAAACTTATAG
Organism: Tiliacea citrago; assembly: GCA_963921375.1. Taxonomy (NCBI): domain Eukaryota; kingdom Metazoa; phylum Arthropoda; class Insecta; order Lepidoptera; family Noctuidae; genus Tiliacea; species Tiliacea citrago. Next base: position 29,587,948 of record OY992780.1, read on the forward strand.
TAACTGCTTTGATTTCTGAAACAGCAATGGCCAATCGTCTGTATGCTCATTTTTGTGTTACTTGGCCTTCACTTAGCCAATCACAGAAGCTAACATGAGTTTGACAGTCTGTTAGCGAATTCTGTTTAACCCTTTCAGAAACCGGATACTTCTCATATATCCTTTAATGTTTTATTCTAACCGCATATAATATAATATATCTACTTGTCCATTACGTAAATTATTATAATCTAAGGGTAATTCAATGATAACTAGAAAGCGTCACGGCACTCTTTCGGCCAATCATCTGGTAAATTATCAGAGGAAAATTGCAGATAATTGAAAAAATACAACTCACTTTAGGGCAGATAATTTGGTCCGAGTTTTGTTTACATTTAACTAACAGCGTTTTCTTACGTTATTGAGTTGGTCACATTTGCAATAAGTATTACAGTCAGCTGTACTGAGGCGCTCGTGCCTAAATAATTAAACTACGCTTGCTGCGGCCGGTTCGTGGATGGGTGAACGTCTTGGAGCCACAATAGACCCCAACATAGTTGGGAGAAGGGTAGGGAGATTGATTGAGTCAGGTGTTCCAGAGATAAAGCGGTAAATGTCGATGTGTCTGTAACTACTGTGCCACCACCTTCAAAATGGAACGCAGGGTACAGCCCAGGACCTCATGTAAATGGAACACAGCGACCAGGGTACAGCACCCAGGACCGCATGTAAATGGAACACAGCCACCAGGGTACAGCACCCAGAGCCGCATGTTAAAAACGACTTAATTTCCTTAAATGACAGATTTTTAAAACAAGAACTGTAATTTAGATATTTTCTTTAATAGGTATTGTTTAAAATGATAATGTTGTCTTTTTTTTCTTTTCTTCTCATTTAAGGATTTTCTTTCGATTATTAACCAATAAGTTTCACTCGTGTGCAAATAATTCCATAGCAAATTTGTAGTATTTAAGATGTGGATAACGTTGTGAGCTACACATATGTAACCTCTTTTTTTTACCCGACTGCCTCAGAAGGAGGGTTATGTTTTTCGAGTGTATGTATGTATGTATGTATGTATGTATGTATGTATGTATGTATGTCTATTTCTTTGGCACGCTCTGTAGCCTAAACGGCTTGATGGATTTTAACATATGAGGTATCGTTAGATTCGTTTTAATTGCAGAAGTGTCATAGGGTATACAATTTTCACATGGCATCTGCGAATCAAAAAATACAGAAGGAATAAAAAAAATTATTTTGTGATTTTAATAATATGGGTATCAAATAAAAGCTAGTAAAAAGCCAATTCCAAATATATATATATTATAACACATTTTAGCTACTATTTTGACTCAAACTACAAAAAAGTACATTTTCTATATAATAACAAAATGGTAGCGAAATCAAAATTGTACATTGAATATTTTTGAAAAAAGCAATTGCGATATGAGGTTTGAAATCGATTTTAATACCGAAAATATAGTTTTTATAATTTTTGTCTGAATGTATGTTCCAGCATCACGAAAATTTTAATGGATAGATTCTGTTCAAATTTTGCATAATATTACCTATAAGTCTGGTCACCCGGTAGGCTATATTTACTTTATCACCCTATTTATTATGGGGTATAAGCAATTTTGTATTATGTTTGTATTCCTCTATGGTTTACAGTAAATTGTAAAAAGAGCCAAACGGTTAGAACATTGCAGATAGGTACAGATTTAATCTTTTAAATGATTATCGTTACGCTATATCTTTATGGGACTAAGCAGTCAATCATCATGACATATACACGGTGGATTTTTAAGATGGGGAAGTAAATCTTAACTGTAGCTACATAATAACGCGAAATCGGTCTTAGGAGACTGTCCTTAAAATTTTGAGATATTTTATTTAATCTGCATAATGAGATATTTTTACAAAAAAAAAATCTAATAGATCCTGATTCTTATGAGAGAGTTAGACCAACTGTGGTTGAATACATCGGATCTAGTACACTTGCGTGAATGACATTTCCACTAAAGACACTTGCGCGAACTTACTTGCACAAAAAGATGGTTGTCGTGATTTTGTGATGATTTTTGTGTGGTTTTCATGTTTTCGAGGTCTCTGATAACACAACTGGGGTCAAAAACAAAATTCAAGATGGCACCAACGAAAATTTGCAAATTTTGCTGACGACGATAATGGGTGTCAAAATCCAAACGCAAGATGGCGCCAACGAAAAGAAAACTGAAACCCTCATAGGATCACTTCGTTGTCTGTCCGTCCGTCCGTCTGTCTGTCTGTCAATACCTGTCTGTCTGCCAATACCATTTTTCTCAGGAACGCGGGGAGGTTGTCAAGTTGAAATCAATATCAAATATGTCTACGGTCCCTAAAAGCTCAAAAAAAAATCATCCTTCAAGTCAACGCAATAAAAAAATACGGCCATTCATGCGACATATTTTGATGGGATAAATTCATCCAACCTACGGTCATTGGGCGTGGTCCGACACGCGCTGGGCTGGTTTTTTATAATGAATAGACTGGCCGCTACAAAACTCAGAAATAGCAAAAAGCGTTTCCCATCAACATCGTTTATTTGCATAAATGTGTACAAATGGGTACAAAAGGTGTATAAAATTCAGTGCAAAGTCATATTCCAGCGTATACTGATGTCATGCAAATATTTAATGGACGTTAGTCAGTTAAAGGCTCTTACAGACTCACTCGATATTGCGGGCGTGACAGGCTCCGACAAAGAAATTGAGGTACTAGTGTCGCGTATATATTTTGGCTGTTGAGATCAAAACTACAAACGTAGCATACAGGGAATTCTTATAAAAATAACATAACAGCCTGTATTCCCCGAAGGGTTGGGCAGAGGTGTACTTAGTACGGCACATTTTGCCAGTTATGTTTAAGTCCCATGAATAGGGGGCGAGCCTATTGCCACTAACCGGGCACCAACCCAGACTTCGGACTGTTACTGGGAAATTTCATATGGAAAACCCAATAACACTGCCTGACCGACCTCTGACTCCTCTTTTATTTTAGTATATCTTACGACTTCCACGCGTATGAAGTCGCGGGTAGAAGGTAGTCTTTTCTAAAACCTATCCTATCGTATCTTGCTATAAGCTAAACGAACAATACCTAACTGAACAATTTGTTCAATAATAACACTAAAAAGTTTAAAATAAAACAAATTATTAAAAAAAAACAAAAAACCCGACTGCAAAACATGAACTGAAAGGATGGAAACACAAGATGAACAGTAAACCAGTATTCTTTCAGTTTTATCTCACTACCTGTTTATTAAGATATTTGTGTAACTGTTTGTTTTCCCGAATTAAATAAATAAATAAATTTGTATCTCACTTTGAAACCTAAAGTTTAACAATATCAGAGTAGGTAGCAGCATCTGATACACGAATCTCTGGTTGAAGTTAACTCAAGGTTAACTTAATGTTTACCAAGATCAAGAGATTAATCTAACGTCCTTTTGATTACAGCCGAGTTCCGTGCGACTTCGGAAGTGCATTGTCTTCTAAACTATTCTTTGTATGTCCGTGATGAATTACAAATTATGTAGTGATTGGTGTCTTTTGACACTTCCTCGTTCCTCTGAGGATGTAGGAGCTATTATAACATCATCTGTATCCCTGAAGGGTTAGGCACAGTAGGATTGTACCTACCTACATCCATATATGTATATGTTACGGCTAATACCCGAAGTAGTTATACACCTAGTTTTAGCCGGTTAGAACTAGGTGTAGCCACTTACTCTTGGTTAAACCTAGTACGAGCCGATTGTTTTCGGGTAAAATCATTTGGGTTAGGTTAGGTTAGAACAGTAACCATTAACAAGCGAAGGCGAGCGAGCGAAGCGAGCGTGCCGCGGTAGCGGCCGCCGAGCGCCAGATCCCCTCTATTGTTGGTAAATTGGTTTTATCCAACAGGGATTGTCTGGACCTATAATTCTAACCGGCTAAAACTAGGTGTAGCCGCACTTCGGGTATTAGCCGTAACATATACATCACGTAAGTACCTACCTTCTTGCCTGGTTCAAATAGAGGATAAAGCAGGTAATTTATCAGTACAAGAAATAACTATGAAATCCTCTTCTGCCGTCATAAAGAAAAAGGGCACACTTATATTTTTTTTCCAAAATTGAGTTATACATATTCTGAATCAAAAAAGGTGCATCTGTCAGTTTTTTACATATTTTTATGAGCAAGATCTTCAGAGATATTATTATAAAAGGGCATAATTACACCATTTTTTATACTGAAAAAGGACTCATTTGACTTTGATTACGTTGAAAGATCACAAATGTTGAAGATATGGCTTTTTTGTTGTTAAATAATAAGGACCATAAAAAGCTTATGAGCCAAATAGGCCTATTCATTTTAATTTTCATCCACAATTCGGCTTAACAATGAGTTTAAAAGAAAATATACAACTAGTCAGATGGGCTTTTCTTAACTAGTTTTTTTGAAAAGAGACGATTTGAGGGGTCGGTTCCGACGCGACTAACTTAATTATTTTTTATCTAACCCGAACAATTATTTAAGAATTGAGATTATAAGTAAAGTAAAACTAAGTTATTGCAACTTTTGAAGTTTTATCATAATATTGATCAAATGTGATTTTTTGTTGTAATATTTTCTATTTTTACATTAATTATAGAGAAGAAAGGTAGGTCACTTTTGTCTGAAGCCTCATGTTTATGCATTTTTTCTTTCCTTATCCACTAATAACAACCAATTTATATATAGTGAAATATAACTAAAACCCTAATTCGGATTATTACGAACATTTTAATCCAATAAAATATCAAATCAGGGCCTCAAGTCTGCTATTACAATAGTGTCAGAATGGTCGATCATTGATTTCATAATTGTTGATTTTGACTAGTTTGGTAATCTACTATTATAATGGCGTCATTATTGACTTTCCAATGGTCGGCCACTGACACTACATTGAAAGAAATTGCAAAGAAAATGATCGACCATTATGAATTTACCAGATTACGAACTTTTAGCAAAATGACAATGGGATCGTGTTGGAATGACTGAATTTTTAAAAATAGCAGACTTGGGCCCCAGTCCAGCCGTTCTCAAGTGATGCGCGTACCAAGTAACAGCATTTCAAATCACATTGGGAAAATACTACAACACACACACACATACAGGACAACACAACACATACACACACAAACAAACACACACAAACGCACACACAGATACAGGGTCAAATTAAATAAGCTAGCGAAACTCCGTATAAAAAAAATAAAATTGGTGATGTGGTTGGGTCATATGTTGCTGTTTAACTTGAAGTATGAGTTGTGAAATTTATTATTTTTTGTTTTATCGTGTTGGCGATTCCCATCACATCTGCGGAGTTTTTTACCATCACATTTGACCCTGTATAGTGTTTCCCCAATGTGACATAGTGAAACTGTGATGTTCACAATAGAAAACAATTTAGATAAAGAATAAAGGCAGAGTGACAGCCGCTAGAAGTCTGAGGGAAAGCTGCGCCTGCGATTGTTATATGTAAAGATCTTCAGTTCCATTGTACTGTTAAGTTATTATATCTAGTTATTATATTATTATTGTTTTGTCGGCTTTATGATAAGCTGTTGAGAGAAATCGAGTTAGATATTTCTGTACTTCAGCTTTAATTTAGAGCATATTTGAATGCATGACTTCGCGACAGACTTTGTTATAAATTACTTTTAAATAACTTTCTACCAAAGCTCCTTTACATGACCTTTTTTTAATTAATTGGCGAAACACAAATGCGCAGGGTATCTCCAACAAAAACATAATTGCAAGTAGGTACGAGCGTTGACCCCGTGATCAGCTGTTTATTGACAATTATTATTATGCCGGCCGACACTAATCAGGTCTGTGAAGTTTTGCTAATTAATTTAAAAAGGTCGTGTATACCTATTTGTATTTTAAATTATTTTTCATTGTTTTTGGATCATCTTTCAGATCTAGTGACACCAGAACAATCATGTACACACACTGTATGTACAGTCAATCACAAATCAGTGATAACACTTGCACTCGGAAACCCTTACTGCTACGACTTAAAGGCGCTGTAATTGTCAAATTGTTACCACTAATCAGCGGTTCACTGTACACACACTCAGAACAAGCTAAACAAAATAGAAACCAGCCAAGCACGAGTCGGACTCACACACGAAAGGTCTCGTACCACCGTACAATATTTAACAAAAAACGCCGAAAAACCCGTTTCTTGTATAAGGAACCCCTTTAATTTTAACTTTATTTTTATTACCTACTTGATGTTATAGCGGCAATAGTAATACACGATCTGTGAAAATTTCAACTGTCTACCTATAAAGGTTTATGAAATACAGCCCGCTGACAGACAGACGGACGGAAGGACGGACTGTCAGCTGATCCGAGAGGTCAGCAGTTTGGAGTCTGCTGTCTACTAAACAAATTGCTATTAGCAATAGCTAAACTTTAGACCAAATCATGGACACTTATTGAACTTACAACGTATTTGTTCTCAATGAAGCGTGAACCAGTTGATTAAATTAAGCAAAGACTAAACTATGATCATCCTGACTAACTTTATTGTCTGCTATGTCGATCAAGAAACCATAGCAAGCGAGGGCGGTGTGTACAAGGACATTTCTATTTAATAATTAATAGATACCTACTTATACAAATAGACGCTTAGACAATACATATTATTATTCTTGAGGAAAAGTCCACCATTACCCTCCACCCATCTTCCTTAATCTTGGGTTTCCTATGAAGAGCGGTTCCATCATATTAGAATGGCCGTGATGAAAATATGTAGGTAATTTTCACCAGGGTGTCACAAAACACTCTGTATTTGGACAGCTGTTACTGAGTGTCCGTTCACCGCTTTCCGTTTAGGAAACCAAAGCTTTTAGTTTGCTTAGAAATCAGAAATCAGAAATCATTTATTTTGCAAAGACTGTGGGTACAAAATAAGATGTTCACATTTTAATAAATAGCTCTTCCACATTCTACCTTACGGCATGCAAAGGTAATAAGTAGGTATATAAGTTTCTAGATCCACTCAGTTGAACAAAAAACAAAAGTATATGAACAAAGTACAGTGGATGGATGGAACAAATATCATTCATGCATGAATACAATAAATAAAACAATAATCTAATTCTAAAAATAGTAATAAACAAAATAAATTATTACATTTGCACCAAAATTAATAGATTACCTAATATAACATTATAAACTCTTATCAGTCAAAAAATCTTGTACTGAATAATAGCATTTATTTATCAATAATGATGTTAGCCTCTTCTTAAATATACTTAATGACTGATCTTTAATAGTATGGGGAATTTTATTATATATGACGGGCCCCATTGACAAAATACTTTTTCTCAATAATGCTGTTTTGTGCCTACCTGTGTACATTAGATTTTTATATTGTGATCTAACAGATCCTGGCCGAGTTCGTATAAAAACCTTGTTTCAAATGATACCAGCCTATAATTAAATTTTTGTCACTTATTGGAATCATACCGCCTCTCGTCCTGTAGGTCCCTAAATCCACGGCAAGGACGCTATGTGGGGTGGTGTACATGTCTTCAAGATTGAACGGTTTCTTCTTGATAATTCTCAATGAAATCCAATTTCCCCGGTTAACATGACAGAAGAGATTGGCGTCAGGTAAAAAGAGACAACGGTAGGAGTAATAGTGTTCTGTGGACAACGCTAATATATGGAGGTCAGTGACAACAGGTGACAACCAAGGAACATATACTCACAGAGTACATGTGTATATAGCATATACTCACCTCGAAAGTACGGCGAGGTGACAACGCTCTACAGAAACGAAGTTGTTTCTAAAACATATAATAACTGCTGTACGTCATTTTGTACTAAAACTCTATGTATAATAACTGCTGTACGTACTATGTACATAAACAAGGAGGTTATCTATCGCAGACAGATGGTCGATTATGTGCGTTTAACACCTCGCTACGGTGTACAGACAAGTGGGCCAGCTACCGCCACACATCGTGATGAGAACACGAACCCAGCTTGTTGACTTGTATTGAGAGAAATAAGCGAGTATTGGAGAAGGGAAAGTTCATTGAGACATACAGTATGTGGTAGCTAGGTTCTTTTTAGGTTACTCAGAATGTTAGACTGGCTTCGTGCCCAATGTGTCATGCCAGCTTTGGCAAAGTTAGTATCTCAATAGTACGTAATATAGAGGTATAGAATTCAAACAACATCCAATGTACCTACGCCAGACCATTCATTGGCAACATGCAATACCACCTTACCGCTGCCTTGTGTTGATTTGAAAATTCCTTATACTAATAATTACAATAAACAATGTAAACAAATCGTAAATAATGATATTGTATTATTTTGTGATGAGATTGGCAAGGACTTAGGCCACTTGTTGACAAATGAATACCCAGGACACTCAATAATAAATTACTGCATGCCTGGTTGTTCTTTATTTGATATCATGAAATAAATTATTAAATGTAACTTTAAACAGGAAACAACATTATTATTTTTTATGGGAAATAGGGGAAATGTAAACAAAGGAGAATTACTCCAATATCATAGAACATTGTGCAACCTACGTTTACAAAAAATTGTGTTGTTTACATTCCCGTATAGTAACAGTTTGCCACAGGAAGAAAATAACATAAGATTTGACATTAATATTACATTGCACAATTTAACTTATAATGATAATCTTTTCCATTTAATTGATACTAACAATTATGTTAGTAATAATTTGTATTTGACAAAAGATAGATATAATATTGTTATGTACTATCTTTCTAACTACCACAAAAGACAGATAGCTGTGTCGCTATCATATTTTTTTACTATTTCAGCCAAAAATTTGGCTAAACAAATTGCTTCTTTTGAGCAATGCAGTGTAATTTTAAACTATTCTGTCAATAATTTGGTAACAATTGATGACATTGATTATCATTTAAATTAGAAATTAGGACAATGGAGGAAAACTCTTGCAAAAATGTTACGAAAACAAATAATAAATCAAATGAAAGTGTAAAAAAATCAAATAGTATCAACTTGGTGCATCAAAACATTCAAGGGTTTTTGAACAAAGATTTAGAAGTAGAATTATTACTGAATTGTAACAATATAGATATTCTTTGTATGACAGAACATTGGCTTAAAAGCCACCAGTTCATGTTCAATTTTAGTAATCACCAGGTTGGTAGTTCGTTCAGCAGAGTAAATGCTATACATGGTGGCTCATTAATTTTAGTGAATAACCAGCTTAGATTTAAAGACCGCAAGGACATTGTGAGCCTCTCTGTTGAGTGGACAATTGAAATAGCCTGTATAGAATTGGAGCAGTTCATTATATTAAGTGTGTAGGTACAGACCTCCCTCGGGATTGTATGATTGTTTTGAAAAGGTTATGGATGATGTATTGCACAAAATCTGTAATTCAAATAAGTCTATCATCACTTGTGGTGATTTTAATGTTAATTTATTAGAAAATTCCGGGTTAAGTACTAAAATTATAAGTTTGTTTCAGTCATACAATCTTGCTTACCAATTTTTGGAGCCCACTAGAATAACTCCCACTAGTGCCACATGCCTAGATAACATTTATACAGATGTTATACCAACCCACAAAGAAATTATTAATCTAATAGACTCAGATCATTGCGGACAATTAATCACTATTCCAAATCCGAACAAAAAAGTTATTAAAAAAGATATCACTGTCAACCCAAAAACTACTAAGCGCTTGGAAACATTTAAAACTAAACTTTTGAGTAAATTACCAGTTTTGTCAACTAATGTCGCCCCTAATCAACAATATAATGATTTCTTTTGTATGTATTGCACACAATTTGCCAACACTTTCATTCCAAAAACATTCTTGGTTAATAGTAATGCTTCTTTCAGTGACTGGGCCACCGTTGGTATACATAAAAGTAGAAAACGACTATATGAGTTGTATGATGAACGGACTATTATAAACACTGCTGAATTTAATTTATATGTTAAGAATTATTCAAAATTATTTAAAAATGTTTGTTGTATGGCCAAGTAACGTTACTTAAGTTCAAAAATCAAAAATAGTAGTAATGTAATTAAAATGACATGGAATATCATTAATAGTGAAACGGGAAGGTCATGCAACCGAAGTAGTGACTACAGCCTTGCTATTGATGACAGTATAATTAAATCAGATTCTCAAGTCGCCGCGGCCTTTGAAAATTTATTTGCAGAGATTCCTGTACTGACTACTAAATCTCTAAACTCATCAACCACTGCTGCAGAGTCTTTACTTAAGGAAAACGTTCCAGTTTGTGATTCTGAATTTCATTTCGAATATGTCACCTGTAAAGATGTAATTAAAATCTTTCACACATTAAATGTTAAAAAGACCGCAGATCTATGGGGTAATTCTGTGGACGTTGCTAAGTCGATTATAAACATTGTAGCACCTACTTTAGCTGTTATTTTTAATAATTGTATTGACCTTGGTGAGTTTCCTGATCTTATGAAAAACAGTAAAATAATACCGTTGTTTAAATCGGGTAGTACATCAGACCCTACTAATTATAGACCTATTTCAGTGCTACCTACCTTTAGTAAAATTTTTGAAAAACTTATTTTAGATCAAATGCAAAGATTTTTTAATAAACATAAGTTATTGCATAACAAACAGTTCGGTTTTACAAAGGGTCGTTCGACTACTGATGCCGGCCGGTGTTGAACTTTTAGGACATGTTTATAATGCATGGGAGGATAAATGTGATGCTTTGGGCATCTTTTGCGATTTGTCCAAGGCATTCGATTGCGTTCTTCATAAAACATTAATCAGGAAACTGCACCACTACGGAATCCGAAATGCCTCTCTGGATCTTCTTACTTCATATTTAAGTGATAGGTTTCAGAGAGTTGATGTTAACGGAAAAAGATCTCCCGGATCTGTAGTAAGAATGGGGGTACCCCAGGGCTCAATTCTTGGCCCATTTTTGTTTCTTATTTATATAAATGACTTGCCTTACCTCATAAAGGATAAACATGATATAGTGTTGTTTGCAGACGACACTTCACTTTTATTTAAACTCAAACGTCAGCAGTTGGTTACTGACAATGTAAATAGTGCCCTCGAAAAAGTAGTTAACTGGTTTAATGTTAATAACCTACTTCTTAACGAGAAAAAAACTAAATGTATTAAGTTTACAATACCTCATGTTAGACAAGTAAAAACTAGAGTGCTCATAAAGGGTGAAGAGTTGAAACCCGAAGATTCTACAGTGTTCTTAGGCATAACTTTGGATGCCAAGCTTCAATGGGGCCCCCAGATAGATAAATTGTCGAAAAAGCTTAGCTCTGCAGCATACGCCGTTAGAAAAAATCGTGATTTAACTGATTTAGAGACAGCCCGCTTAGTATACTTTAGTTATTTTCATAGTGTAATGTCGTACTGTATTCTGTTGTGGGGAAATGCCGCCGACATTCAGACAATTTTTGTTTTACAAAAAAGAGCAATTTATAAATTAAGTCCCAGACACTCCCTCAGAGACAAATTTAAAGAGATTAATATACTGACTGTAGCTTCTCAGTATATTTATGAAAATCTATTGTATGCACATAAAAATATTAATCTGTTTAAAAAATACAGTGATATCCATAATGTAAATACTAGGAACAAGCACAAATGTGTTGTTCCTAAAACCAGGCTTAAAAAAATAGGTGGCTCGTTTAGATGCCAGTGTATACGTTTTTATAATAAACTTCCTAGCCATATTCAAGAATTAAGCCTTAATAAATTCAAATGTTTTATAAAACGGAAACTGTGCCAGAAAGCATTTTATACTGTTAAAGACTTTATTGAGGACAAAAAGGCTTGGGATTGAGCTGCTCCAATTTACAGTGAATCTTGATTTGATTTTTTTTGCCAACTATTTATATTATTTTTTGATTTAAATTTTTAAATACCTAAACTATGACATGAATATTTGCTTTGTAAAGTATTATATTATTTTAATTATTATGAATGTGAGGACTATGTGAATTGTTTTTTTATTTTTATTCTCAATCAAAAAAATTTTGCCTAACCAATTGTCCTTTGTCAAAAGATCATTTCAGGCACCAATCTACATGGTCTTCACATGATCTGACCAAGATTATGTCTGGACTTTAAAAAGAGACTGTGACCTCTGAGTTTGTTTCGGCCTTTCTTCTCAGAGTAGTCGGATACGAAACGCCGACCTCATCTAGTTTTTTTTTAATATGATTGACTTGTAAAAGTGTTTGTACAAACCTACTTACAGAAATAAATCATTTATCATTTATCAATTATTAAACTGATATTATGATTTTATAAGTAAAAAACAGAAAATCAACCGACTTCCAAAAGAGAACACTACAAAGTGCAAAATAACTTTAATTTCGGAAGACGTTGTCTTTGGATCTGTATTTTAGTGTTTTGTCACGGACATTCGAAATTTAAGTTATTTTTCACTTTGTAGTGCTCTCTTTTGGAAATAGGCAGGGTTTTTTTTTGGATAAAGATGTTTATTTTTAACTTTTTAGTGGATTAGGTTGTAATTTATCTTAGTTATGATAGCCTAATGTTAACTCCTCATCACCTTTTATAATATTGCTTCTCCCGATGCAGGGATGCATGCAGTGTGATTGTGGCGAGCATCAATTGCTAAGTAACCATATTAAAGGACCTAATCGAATTGCAACCTGTAAGTACTTATTATTAAGTAGTTCCGGTGGCCATCTGTGGTTTTCATCATCAGTTCCGAAGAGCAAATGCACGAGTTACTATAAAAATACCCTAATCGCTGTAGGTATGCCTATAAAATACTACCTACCTTTGCCTATGGATAGTTCCAAATATATAAATCACCAAGTTTGTTTAAAAATGTTTTGTGCTACTCTTTCCATAACAGTCCAAATAATTCAAACCGCACATGACAAACTAGATGCTTGTGGTATTACCAGTAGTGACAATAGAGGGAAACAGTCTAACCACGTAAAAAAGTTGATGAGGAAATGATCTGAAGTGTGTGCGACCATGTTAATTCTTTCCAACCAATTGAGTCACATTAAACTTGAAAAAATACTAACAAAATGTATTTGGACAACTCTTTGAGTGTATAAACATTGGTCAGAGCTGGTTATGTATAGCAACACACTCAACACAGCATAAACCGAACGGCAATACCAAAATATCTAAGTAAATGATCAAATGAACTTTGCCTTCTTTATGCCCAAAAAAGAATTGTGTGATAAGTGCCATTCATTTTCCAATGAAAATAACTACTGAAGAACAAATTTTAACTCACAATAAACATAAAAACTGTAAAGCAACAAACCTCAAACGGCGCAAATACTTCAATCTTATTGGGACTTATCTGTTCGAGCCGTTTGGGGATGAAACACTAGGGCCATGGGGTCCGAGTGCCCACTTAGTTTTTCGAGACATCGCCAAGCGGTTGGTCGACTCCTCACGTGACCAGGGCCTCAAGTCTGCTATTACAATAGTGTCAGAATGGTCGATCATTGATTTCATAATTGTTGATTTTGACAAGTTTGGTAATCTACTATTATAATGGCGTCATTATGACTTTCCAATGGTCGGCAATTGACACTACATTGAAAGAAACTGCAAATAAAATGATCGACCATTATGAATTTACCAGATTACGAACTTTTAGCAAAATGACAATGGCATGACAATGGGATCGTGTTGGAATGACTGAATTTATAAAAATAGCAGACTTGGGCCCCAGAGGGCTGGCCTATTTTTTTGCCAAAGAACCAGCATTGCGATACAACGTGGCAATGCTGCCAGCCTTTTGGGCACTATACCAACCAATTATAAGAATAAATATTAATAAATAACATAAAAAATTATCCGCAGGCATAACCATGCATAAATAAAGACCCACCTAAAACATTTATTACACGAACATATCCAGTGTTTTGTCTCACACGTTTTGTGCGTGGTCCGATATCATGCACATGGGTTGATTTTTTAATAATCATTATAAGTACGATTTGTCTTATTCCAATTAAGTGCAATGAAGAAGTGTTGTCTTTTTTGTGACATGATAATTTGTTTTTGTTTTAAATATGTATTTAGTTATTATTTAGCCACAAGGTCCTCCAAACTGTATAAAATTTACTATTTATTCCATACATAATTTTACTGAATTTTATAATAGGTACTAATATTCTTCTAGATCGAATTACAACTTTGAATTATTGCTCTCCTTTGAATAACGTGATTTGAAGTTTCGATAGTGTTTGTTGCGGCAGTCGTATAACGTCCTATAAAGTTTACTGATTTCTACCGACTGATATGCTTCAGCTAACTTTAGAAGCATTTGAACTGACGTCAATGCGAAATGGAGAGTTGAGCGTGTTGCAACTCAATTCTATTCGAAATGAAAACAATAATAATTACCAAAATAACATTTCGGCTCTTTTTAGGGTTCCGTACCCAAAGGGTAAAACGGGAACCCTATTACTAAGGCTCCGCCGTCTGTCTGTCTGTCTGTCTGTCCGTCTGTCACCAGGCTGTATCTCATGATCCGTGATAGCTAGACAGTTCAAATTTTCACAGATGATGTATTTCTGTTGCCGCTATAGCAACAAATACTAAAAACCAGAATAACATAAATATTTAAGGGGGCTCCCATACAACAAACGTGATTTTTTTGCTCGTTTTTGCTCGATATTGATAACGGTAACAGGTAGACACTTGAAATATTCACAGGATATTAAGTTATATAATATTCACTTTAAAAAACAATAATTAAATTAAAATAAAACAAATATTTAAGGGGGTCCATATAACAAACTTGATTTTTTTTGCCGTTTTTATAAGATAATGGTACGGAACCCTTCGTGCGCGAGTCCGACTCGCACATGGCCGGTTTTTTTATAGGTACGTGACCTGCTGTAACTATGTTGCCTACCATAGGTACGTGACGTATGTTAGCCTGCTGTAACTATGTTGCCTACCATAGGTACGTGACGCATGTTAGCCTGCTGTAACTATGTTACCTACCATCAAGCCTTTAGAAAACTTTTCTGATTTCTTCATACATTGTTATGCTTCAGCTAAGTGTAGAAGCATTCATAACGTCAAACGAACTCGATAGAAGGGCATTTGCGTAACTCAACTCCATTTGAAATTAAAACAATAATAGTTACTAAAATAACATTTCTGCTCATTTCTAGGGCTCCTAACCCAAATTATGTCAACAGGACCCCATTGCTAAGCCTACGACGCGGTGATGTCTGTCTGTGAGGTGGAGGAACCCTCATGTGCAAGTCCGAGTCGCACTGGACATAGCTAGCTGTTACGACATGTTCAACATCAACCCTCTTGAAAGTTCTGATTTCTTCAGAATTGGATATGCTTCCGTTATTTTAGAAGTATTCGCAAGAAGGGTGGCTGCGCAGCTCAATTCTATTGAAAATGAGAACAATAAATTTACCGAAATAACATTTAAGCTAATTGTTTTATACGTTATATAAATAGCTAGCCTGCCAACATCCACCCTTTTGAAAAGTTTTCTGTTTTTTTCAGACTGTTGAGCTTCAGCTGAATTTAAAAGGGCCATTGCGCAATTCAAATTTATTCAAAATGAGGGCAATAATATTACCAAAATAATAATTTCAGCCAGCTGTTAACGACATTATCTACAGCAAACCTACTGAACAGTTTACTGATTTCTTCAGACTTCGTTGAGCTTCATCTCAGTTTATTGAGAACCGTTCGTCATGAGTAAAGTGAAGGGTTGAAGCGTTTTAAAACCGGCCTTTGACGTTCACTTCTAAACTTAGTTGAAGCTTATATGATAAATATCCAAAAATCGACGACGACCAACAACAACTTGCACAGCCGCGTACCATGAGTGACATTTCAACGCTTTTTTTCACTATAACCATGGCCAGTAGTGTGGTACTGCTTGCACACAGGCATTCCGTAGTTTGTTTGAATGAAATAGAAATAGGCCATGAACTGACAGGTTGGTAAAGTCTGAAGAAATGAGAAAAGTTTCAGGAGTGGTGATGTTGATAACGACATAATAGCCTGCTGTTACATTACCCGGAGCCCGGAGTCTGGATTTGTGCCCGGTTGTCGGTAACAGGCTCGCCCCCTATTACATGAAACTTAAACATAACTGGCGAAATGTGGGTGTACATACTATAGGTATATATCTGCCTAACGTTTCGGGAAATCAGGCGTGATTTTTTGTGTGAAAAATAATAAAATTATAAAAATATTCTTACCACAGCACTGCTTCCCGAAGTCCAACCTGACAAGCTGCACCATGTAGGGCTCCAGCAGGTTCACGTACCACCAGGGAACCCTCTCAGACTTTGTGAGAGTGCAGGTCTCGGCGTTGAAGGTGGCTGCTGTGCTGCCGTCCAGGGCTCGCTGAGGAACCCCGCCGTCTTCCGTGGACGCCTGCATCGGGGCCTTGCCTGCAGCCACGTTGAGGACTGCGGAAGAAATGGTGGACTTAGCGACGTGTTTTATGGGTAGACTATTAATTATTGTTTTTAGATTAGGTAAGTGTAATGTATGATCTGTGTTTGTTACTGGAATAGGTATCAGATAGCGAATGTTTGTTAGTGAACTATCTGTGAGTGTATCATGTAACTCTTAATGTGTGAGATGAATAGTCTTTCTCGACATATCATCATCTCTGCAGTACAATAGGAAATTCTACCACCCTCTGACTAACAACGTAGGGCAGGACAGGCACGTTCGTTATTCCTAGAATCCTCTAATTATTTTACGAAATGGTGTGAAGATTTGTATTCGGAGGGAATCACGGTCACAGCTAGTTTATAATAATGATGATAAAATACCAGAATCGGACCACAAAGGAACTCCATTTTCTTATTAAGTTACGTATAGATGTTTTAAAACTCGTACAATTGCACAAACACCAGGCATGTCTCATATTTATGGAGGATACTATCAATATTTAGTAGTAAATTAGCCGATTTCGTAGGCCCAAACCTGTTTTTTTTTTGTAAAACTCTTAAAAAGTAACAGAACTCGAAAACTAGTCAATGAGTATTTTTGAAAATTTGGTATGATTTATGCTTTCGCTGCATACTGGATGGCGTTAGGACGTAGACGGGGCCCAGACGGAACGTGGTGTTATGGAAACACGGACTAGTGTTTAATGCATACGCCCCGCGACAGTGACGCGAAACTAATCTGCTAGTGTCGAGAAAAAAAAAGATTTCACTACTTGGCACTCTGGAGCGACTAAAGCGACTGTGTATAAGCAACGGAACGCGCGCGCGGAGCGAGACATGACACAATTGGAGACAGCTGCAACGCTTTGATTTGTAATCATACATTTCGCCGTGCTTTTTTTCGGATATTAATTAGCCAATCAAAATACATTTTCAGTATCATTTAGTAGTTAATTTATTCTAATTTGTTGTATAAAAATAAAAATAGAAAAACTATATAATTTCTGTAATCCAACACATAAGATTTTTTCTAGCACCATTTTTTCCGTCTTTTCTATACTAAAGAGAAATATTCCTCAATACCTTATTTAAGAAGCTGTAAGAATAAACGGCAGTCACTGGACAGCTTCCGTACAGTGTTAATAATATCAAACATATTGCTGAATATCTGCAAGAATGATAGATTACATTAAGAAAGAAAAACAAAAAAAACTATAGTACGAGTATCCAAGGGAGTGAACTACTAGATCTCTCTACCGTTAGCTCATCGATCGTTAAAATTGATTGCTACATTTATAGCTTTGTTGTTAGCGGCAGCCTTTACCGTAGCGGTTCGATGGGTGTGAGTTACTGTCAGCGGTTGTTAGCGCCACCATGTTCTTATTTAGTTGTTGTAACAATTATCCGGCACGGTTGGCGCAGTGGTTAAACGATTGATTGCTGCGCTGCGTGTCGCGGGTTCGATTTCCGCACGGAACAAATATTTGTATGACCTACAAGTAGTTTAAATGTTTGTAAACACACCCACGATACAGGAGAAATTCATAAGCAAAGTTTAAAAAAAAAATTATATATATTATCGGACTTGAGACAACTGTCAATTGCTCCTTTTTGATGATACGCGTTTAGTTACTTTCAAATGGGCTGTTGTTTTTTAGGGTTCCGTACCCAAAGGGTAAAACGGGAACCCTATTACTAAGGGTCCGCCGTCTGTCTGTCTGTCTGATAAGATAAATATTTAAGGGGGCTCCCATACAACAATCGTGATTTTTTTGCTCGTTTTTGCTCGATATTGATAACGGTAACAGGTAGACACTTGAAATATTCACAGAATATTTAGTTATACATTCACTTTAAAAATCAATAATTACCCATACAACAAACGTGTTTTTTTTTGCCGTTTTTATAGATTATGGTACGGAACCCTATGTGCGCGAGTCCGACTCGCACTTGGCCGGTTTTTATAGATAATGGTACGGAACCCTTAGTGCGCGAGTCCGACTCGCACTTGGCTGGTTTTTACACTATATTATTAAGCGGTGAAGTTTGTACGTAGGAGGTAATCTCCGTAACTAGGTACCTACTCATTCGATTTCAATAATTCATACACTGGTAGAGAGCTACGCCGCTGCTATGCTATAAAGCTATTGCCGAGTGCCATAGGATATGTTTTATGTTAAAACACGCAGACACAAATTCGCGGGCAGAAGCTATTATTTCATAAAGTTGTGTGCGCTGTGCATGACGTTGACACGGTTTGCGCTGCGCATGACGTTGAGATGGTGTCTGCTGTGCATGACGTTGAGTCGGTGTGTGCTGTGCATGACGTTGAGGTGTGTGCTGTGCATGACGTTGATTCGGTATGTGCTGTGCATGACGTTGAGGTGTGTGCTGTGCATGACGTTGAGAAGGTCTGTGCTGTGCATGACTTTGAGATGGCGGATGATGTTTTAGGAAAAGATTACTCATGCAATGTAAAATTAATTTGCATGCCCTAAACAGGCAAAATGTGGATTGTGCATAAACCACCAACTTTTTATAACTGGTAACACCTGTATTTTCTGCAAATAAATAATGCTTGATTCTTCATTCTTGACAGTTTCTGTCCAAAACTCTAATTGCCTTCTTAGAAAGGTCGTGTAGCGCGTACTAGCCAAATAAAAGCTGATATACAGTGTGTTAGGTTAAACGAGACATACACTAAGGGATTGTAGTACCTACTGATGAAAATGCACTTGCTAAGTACCACGGAATAGATTTTATCTATTCCGTGCTAAGTACTATGAGACCAACTCTGAAATATGAAAAAATATATCAGCTGTTCCTTACATTTTGTTAAGTTTTGCGAACATAAGTGTATGAACCAGCTGAATATTTTTTTCGCGATTTGTATTTTGGTCCCATAGTAATACTTGTTAATTTCCATGAGTACTACACTTTTAAAGTACATACCTACTTTAAGAGTTTATCAAACGACCATCCCTCGTTTTACCTCACACACTATACCTACTGTTAATTCTGATAAAAATTCTAAAGTCATAATTTACAACACTTGTCAGTGGCCGTTGACCCCGTAGTCAGCTAGATTTACTTGAAATTAAGAGTTTAGAATTTACAATTTTTTTGTTTCATTGTCATAAGATATAGATTCCTATAACGTCTGCGGAGCTTTGCTAGGTAATAACTTATTTGACAATGTAGAACTGCATCTATCAGCACCAATGATTCCACCCTGGAGTGTAAATGTGGTTTTATTTCACAAACAACGGGGCGTTAACACCGTGTCCAGCGTGTCCTGTTGACTGCACGTTATAGAAACAGATGGACTACTGAAGGTGCCAACCTCGTACCTAGCCAAAATCAGGGCTGACTCTATTTAGATTGCCACGTTAAGAAGAAGCACCATATTATTCCAACAGTCGATAGTCGCGTACATACGTCTGACGCACACACCTGTCGCCTACCCACGTCGCCGCCGTCATTCGGTGACCACTGACAACTAACGGAACTAGGGCTGTGCGGATTAAATTAACATGTCTGGGTCTAGTGATGTGTAGTCGATAGCTGTCGATAATTTGCGCAAACGATCGACTCACGCGGTTCTAACGGTACTAGATATAACGATGTTATATTATTTCAGCGTTAAGTTGTTATTCGGGTTTTGACAGGAACTGATTCGTCGTGTCGTACAGTCCGCACATCAAGACATGTGTCGTACAGTCCGCACGTCTAGACATGTGTCGTATGTTCACTTGAACTACAAAAACCGCTCTTACTGCTACGGAACAAAGCCGCTGCCATTAATGTTAACACTGACATGGGGTTGACTGTACAAGCGGTATAATTTACTTTTAAACGTGCGAGACTTCTCACGATGTAATCTAAGCTTCAGAATATTTAACTTGAGTTACTTCACGCTTTCATTGCAAAATAGTTGGCAGTGGTGGCCTTATTAGTATTAGTAAAGCCAGCTGGTGAAAGCCAAAAAGTGTAGTGACGTGTTACCCATTAGAATGAAGTCCTTATTTTTTTGTAATTGGAATAAAATAAATATGCTGGTTGTGTTTTAATTTAAATTGTAATTGTATGGATCAAGTTATCTTAATTAAATGAATTTTATTTTTATTTTATTTATAAACGGAGTTACATAACTACATCTGATTACGGGTCAACGACCGCACCGAGCAAACTGCGATGACCTTATAATATAATATTGGAAATATTTTTTTTCCTAGATATGGAACGCATCGCGTCTAAGAAGCTTCGCAAACTAATTAAAAATTACTTAAATAAATGAACAGGCAATTATATGCAGTTCGGCAAACTGTATGTATGTTATTGGTTACAGATAGACATACATACAGATTTTAGACAAATAAATAAATTAAATACTTTGTAGGTATGTCCATGCTGGCCTAGGGCTATCTCTATCTATACGTACATTTTGTTCATTTATAAAGGAGTTATTATGACGATTTTAGTGTATATTCACGATGATGTGAGGCACTGGGGCAGAAGCATAAGAACCGCGCGGTCGAGATGGAAAGTGCCAGTCCGACCGGAACGCGAAAAAAACATGTTACCACTAACCAACCTACCACTTAAAGTTTGGACTTCAGGATATATAAAGTTATTAAACTTAATAAAACCGACAGGCGACAATTCGTCGAATCCGCCAATTTTGTAATTTTTTTCATAAAATATGTCTGCTTTATTAAACAGCACCTCTCGGATATTTTTTATTTATTTATTTAGAACATGGATATGTGACAATGCAGCCGTCTTTTGACAAATATGTCGCATTGTCAGTTTTAATAAATATGGCCAAGGGCATTGACTCCATAATTAGCCTAATTAATAAGTTGCATATAAATTATGATTTTTGATTTATTGTCATTAGCAGTATTGATCAAAATCGGTTCAATGGTTTATCATAAAAACGTAGCAAACATGCAGATTAAAATACATTCGCAAAAAAAAATATGTATGAATAGTAAAAATAAAAATCCAATTCGCTCTGCAAAACCAAATAAGTGTCATTTACGCCAATTTACTTCGCGTTAGCACTAGAATGGAGAACTATTTAGTTCACGGTGTTTGCGGTCGCTCTCAGACCAGATCAACTTTAAGATTATACGGTTGTTTTTTGGTAAATCTTATTTTATTATGGTTATAATGTAGGCCGCATATCGACTGTGGAATGTAAGGAAATACGCTATTTTAATCTAGAGGAAAATTAACAGCTATACAGGGTCACTTTTAAGGCTCCCACAGACAGGCGCGACGCTACGGTGCGACACGATTCTGGTAAAACAAAGTCCATGAAGTTTTCATAGAAATTGTTCTACTATACAGTTGAGTCGCGCTTTCGCGGAGCCTTTTAATTGCCAGGCGAAACTTCACAGACCTAATGGATATTGGTGACTAAACAAAAACATTATTAATGAAGTTAGATATACTACATACGAAAGGGCGTTGAACTCGTGATCAGCTGTTTACTGTTTACTTTTAATCTGACGTTTTTTCTTTGTTTTTTTTTAATATTCCGTACCTCAAAAGGAAAAACCGGTCAAGAGCGAGTCGGACTCGCGCACCGACAGTTCCGTACGTATAATTATATGATGTTGATGATTTCTGAAAAACTGTGCTATTTAGAGACATCGTTTTATTTCTTCTGTAATCTTTACATAAACTTCTATCACATAGAATAATTTCAGATTTTTATCTATGCAAACTTCGGAGATAAGGGCGAAACGGTATTTTTTTTTTACATTTTTCATCAAAAGTCGGAATCGTTCTCAAATATTTTTTGAGAATGTTTGAGAATGTGTAAACAGCGCTCTTTCGTATGATACCCCACAAGCCCCACTTCAAAGTTTTTCAGACCCCCTTTCAGTCCCTTTTGCAAACAAGATATATTTTTCTAAATTCAAGGTGATAGTATTAGTAGTTCTTGAGATATCCAGGTGTGACAGACAGACAGACAGACTTAGTCTCACCATAAGGATTCCTTTTTACCATTTTGGTAAGGAACCTTGAAAACGGAACCCTTATAGGATAGAATAGAATAGAATAGAATACTCTTTATTATGTACACCATAAAACCCCCCCCCGGAACCCTTATAGGATCACATTGTTGTCCGTCTGTCTGTCTGTCTGTCAGTCTGTCAAGACCCTATTTCTCAGAAATGCGTGGAGGTTTCATGTTGCAAGTAACTAAATATTCTGTGAATATTTCAAGCGTCTATCTTTTGCCGTTATCAATATCGAGC
Source organism: Tiliacea citrago (assembly GCA_963921375.1). Classification (NCBI taxonomy): domain Eukaryota; kingdom Metazoa; phylum Arthropoda; class Insecta; order Lepidoptera; family Noctuidae; genus Tiliacea; species Tiliacea citrago. The sequence continues at coordinate 29,610,722 of OY992780.1, forward strand.
AAAATCGAGCAAAAAAAAACTCGTTTGTTGTAAGGGAGCCCCTTAAATTTTTATTTTATTCTGTTTTTTGTATTTGTTGTTATTGCGGCAACAGAAATACACCATCTGTGAAAATTTCAACTGTCTAACTATCACGCTTCATGAGATACAGCCTGGTGACAGACGGACAGACTGGCAGACAGACAGACGGCGGAGCCTTAGTAATAGGGTCCCGTTTTACCCTTTGGGTACGGAACCCTAAAAAGAACCAAGTTCTACATACAAATAAGACGGTCTTGTTATTAATTAAATACCAACCGTACGTTACACAGATATTTTGGATTGAAACTCAAAGTAAAGGTTTGGTTTACCGTTAATTTGTATCGAGACTTTTTTTTCTAAACGTGGTTTGGTAACAACCAACTTCTAAGAAATATGTTCAAGAATAACATAGATCGGATATATTTTTTCACTACTACAAACTATATAGATTTGGATTTTTTTTGTTTAAGACAAGCCTATTTTTATCATTTGCCTCTTGCCTTAACATGAGTTTGTCAATCTGTAAGTAAAATGTGTTTGTTAAATTAACCTTTTTTAAGCTGAATGTGCTGATGTGGGTGGTGGGTGTGCAGGGCCCGTTCGGCGTACTATAAGCCTTTGCAGGACGGGTCAAGTCAAGGTGACAACCAATACTTGCACCGTACATGGTACAAAATCGCTTGACACTACAGTTTTCTCATATATTGAGCTGAGCTATGAGTGTATGGTGTATTAGCGGTGGCGGAGCATCGCAAGCCCTGCGCTGGCGCTGGGGGCTAGCTCTCTGCCGACACCGTTAGCGACAGCCTGCGGCACACTTCTGTTCTCCGTTACTTGCAGGGCTGCCGGGTGTGCAGTGGCAATTGTTTCTTTACGTCCAGTAATTAATATTCATTGAAATGATTAATCGTGATATACCATTATGTCATTACCATTATATAAGTAACTTTTAAGTGAATAAAGAATATGCAGCAAGCGTAATGGGCACCTTTGCGCCGGGAACAGTTAGGGGCGGGTTATTTGATTAAGTTTTTTAACGTGTTGTCTTATGTATGAGTGAATAAAGTATCGGAAACACATTTTTAGGTTTCCATACCGCAAAAGGAAAAAACGTCTGTCTGTCTGTCAAGACCCTTTTTCTCAGGAACGCGTGGAGGGATCAGGTTGAAATTAATTTCAAATACGTAGGTCTACGGTCCCTTGGAGCTCAGAAAAAATCAAGCTTCTAAGTCAACGCAATAAAAAAATACGGCGATTTATGCGACATATTTTGATACTCGCAAATAAATCAAAACTATAGGATACTTCCCGTTGACCTAGAATTATGAAATTTGGCAAGAAGAAAGGTCTTGCAAGTAAAGGACAGTCCGAAAATCGTTAATTGGTAGTTTTATCATATACAAATAGATTTTTTTACGATTACAAACTTACATTTTCAGTTGGAAAATGGACCGTGGCGTATATCGATGTATGGGGGAACATGGTTTTCATCTACAATGTTAAGTTTGTTTTTGGGATAAATTCATCACAACTACGGAACCTTAATTGTGCGTCGCCTGACACGCACTTGGCCGGTTTTTTTGTCTGAACTTGCTGTAATATGTAGATCTGATATTTTATCAGAATTATGGTGACAATATAACACATGGCTTCGATTTACCAGTCCGGCTAGATGAGAAGCAAAAAACAAAAAAATAAAACTTCTACGTCGCAATATCTCTCTACATATAAAGTTGACGCAAAGTGGAGAGTTATTACGAGGACAACATTTTGGTCGCTCGCGCTTGTTGGATGGTTTTCTAAGTTCCCGCTCCTCGCCAGCCCTATGCGCCCGCGTCGCAGAGTTTACTATGAACGGTGTGCGTCAATGGCGGCTAACTCGTTGTGTTCCACTTTACACTTGTCTTACACTCTCGCCACTTGCGACCCGACCATCTGCTCTACCGTCCAAACGTGCGTGACCATGAAGCTATGATAAATCTTTGGATTGACTAATCATAATTATTATACATCTTCATGATTTCAACTGAAAGACGTCCACTGCTAGACATATGTATCTCCGTAGCGTCACCGACCGGCCCTGCGCTTCCACCGACCGGCCCTGCGCTTCCACCGACCAGCCCTGCGCTTCCACCGACCGGCCCTGCGCTTCTCACATCCAGCGGATTCTCACGACGTTCACCAGGTCCTCATTATTGGGAAACAAATTAAAAACTTCTAATCTGTTAGAAGTGTTTAATGGAAAATGTTCTACCACTGCAGGGCAAATACCCGTCGCCCTTTTCCAGACACTCCAGTCTTTTATCGGCCAGTCCTTTCGGTAAGAGTCAAGCTGGTCCCGCTATCTTCGGCAGGAGTCAAGCTGGTCCCGCTATCTTCGGCAGGAGTCAAGCTGGTCCCGCTATCTTCGGCAGGAGTCAAGCTGGTCCCGCTATCTTCGGCAGGAGTCAAGCTGGTCCCGCTATCTTCGGCCGGAGTCAAGCTGGTCCCGCTATCTTCACTTTGGTCTTTCGTTGAATGGGACCCACTCGGTGGTTCTTTTAGTCCATTTCTCATCTGACATGCAGGTCATGCGGCAGACACTTAAGCTTACTAAGTATTATTTTTGTACGTCACCAATAACCGGTATAGCAATGAATGTGAAAGGGATTTGGTTACCATCACGGAGAACGGAGTCTGCTGGTTGCTAGCTCGACAGCTGAGGGTGGGTTTCTGGGTTCAATTTCGATCCCCAGAAACGGCAAAGTGAAAAAAAATGTTAAGGCTCGTACAGACCAGCGCGACTTTTCGCGCGACGCGACACCGGTAGAACAATTTCTATGAAAATTTAATGGAAATTGTTCTACCGGTGTAACGTCGCGCGACAAATCGCGCTAGTCTGCACGAGCCTTTATTGGGGTTCCTCTAGTAGGAGCCCGAAGTCTGGCTTTGTGCCCAGTTGATGGCAAAAGAGTATACATGACCCAAATAATTGTGTAGCTACTAATAGGCACCAACACGTCTGCGTACCCTTTCCGAGGACCCAAGACCCGACGTTGAGCAGTGAGCAGTCGCGCTTGTGGCCACTGGTCCAACGAGAGAGTCGTTTCTAATGAGGTTCTGTTGCAAATTACTGTATGTAAGACAAATAAATCGGGCTGCTGCATAAAATACCCAGTCAACATGTTAGGTGGAGATCCAAATATTTTGTCCTTCCTCGAACGTAGGTCAATATTTTTCACACACACAATCTCAGTGCTTATAAACTTGACGGGCTCTGATTGGTCCATAAACTTGACGGGCTCTGATTGGTCCACGCTGTGCACACACTGGAATAAGCAATTAGATCCTAGGAGTTCTGCAGAAGTTTGTATCTCTATAGTGCAAGTAACATTGTTAAAATCTCGCACACACAGATTTGCTTCTGTGTGTACGAGGCCCGTGACAGTCTACGGGGGGCGTATATAGTTTCATGTGACAGCAGCTGAAATTACTGCGTAGGCCCCTTTCTAGGAATTATTTTCAAGGGACGTTCCATGTATCTGTTAGGCTTACCGTTACTGGGAAAATTGTTAGTCTATGTTTGTTATTCCTTTTGAATTATAAAATGAAGGGAAGAGGGGTCACCTTGGTAACTGTCCTCCAAGCAAGTTAAAGAAGGGGGTGGAGGTAAGAGGGTGAAAACTGGAGAAAGAAAAAGACAAAGAAACGAAAAACAATGTAGTACAACTAACTATACCGTTTATGTATAACGGAGAGTTTATTCAGACATTAGAACTTAAGAATGTATAAATAAATGTATAAATGTTATTTTAGTCATTTTACATACATAAAATCGATCAAGAAAATAAATTGGAAATCTATATTATTCTACGAGGCAAACTGCCTATTATTAATAAAATAATCGGTAGATAATACAAAAATAACACCTTCAGAGTAGAAATACCACCTCGATAAAAAGCAAATGATAGCTTTCAAGTCATAAAAGTAACGGTAGCCGAGATCTTTTATTTTAAAACTTCTCTCCATTGGGATCAAGGGTCACAATATCTTCTAAAACAGGTACATACTTAGTATTCATAAAATACACCGGTGCTACAATCAACACACGTAAAGCTGCGGTCACACCGGCACATTTAGCTATTATTGCCCAGCACCAGTTACTGAGCTAAAGAATTGTTTCGTCAATTTTATACGTATGCTCGTAACCTCAAAATACTCCAAATTCTGTATTGCCCATGTGTTACTCCTTATTACTCAATTGTGATCGCATTGGCATCGCAGTAATTTTTTTCGCGACGTCATATTTTTACTAATATTGCCCAGAATTGGCCAGTTTTAGTTGCCCCTGTAGATACCGCTGTACAATTGGTTGTAGACACAACGGTTAAAACAACTGAACGTCATACGTTACGCGCGGTTCAGGTAACCAGAAGTAGGCCAACCAGACGCCTAGGGCTGATACTTGCCAATGATAAGTATTTTAATAATATCTAGTAACAATATTGTGTTAAATATTTCAAGGGGAAATATTAGGTACAATACCTAGTCATGAAAACAACTCTGGAAGTCTAAACTCGCCCAGTTTAATAATCTGGAAGGCAATGACTATCCAGAAAATAGAGTGGGCTTAGCGCGAATGCTCGGAGTAAGCGTAGGTACGCTTCGGTAGGACGAAAGAAGGTCCGAAGGTCCGAGGTCAGAAATTCGGACGATTAAAAAAAAAAAACTTACGCACTTAACGTTTATTTATGTTTTAAGACTTGATTCATATCTATGGGTGATACTAAATTCGAAAAAAATCACATTCTTAACATTTATTTAGTTTTAAACCTTTAAGGCACCTTAAGGCCCTTTAAGGCTAAGTAGTTGTATCTGGCCTAGGGCCAGCACCCTAATGATGTAACATACTATCAATCACAATTTTAAAGTATATTGCTAATCTATTGCATTTCATAATGTTCGAAAAGTCTGCTCACCAACGTAAATATCGTAATGAATGTTGTGGAACTGTTCAAATTAAACGCATTGCTGATATTGCGTTACGCAATTACTGAGCTTTTATTAGCTTCATACGTATGTTAGTGTGTATGTAACGGAAACTTTGAACTTGATTTTCGACCACTTCAAAACGTCGGATTAATTTAAAATTTTGCACACTTATCAAGGACCGATGACAATGCAATAATTTTATAAGTTTGTCCCATTAACCTTACCAGGATCTTCAGGATTATTTATTTTTTCCATATTCAGAGACACGGTAGTGATTTGTGCCAAGTACTAAGGCATACATGACTTAAACTTTGAGACAAGCATGGGACTATTGGCAGGATCAACTGGAGAGCTGACGACACCCGACAAAAAAAAAAAAGTTTTTTTTTAATACTGAAAAACACGCTATCATAGAAAAGCAAACTAAAAAAGTAGAAAATAATTTGAAATAATAATAGTGATTAACAAGTTTATTTTATCGAAAAAGGCGTGTCTCAAGGCTTGTCCAGACTGGAGCGATATCGCGGGCGCGACGCGAGTCTAGTAGCACAATTTATTTGTCGGTGCCTGTCGCGCCCGCGATATTTCACCAGTCTGTACGAGCCTTCAATCGACCGGCGCCGTTGTTCATGCATTATTTAATAATTAAAACACCCCGACACTGGGACTTTTTATGTAAATTACTACCGTTTCAGTTGCCGTCGTGTTTCTTTACCTAATTATTTAATTTCTTGTACTTTTTAGGTCATAAATAGGTTCTACACGAGAAGACACTTGTACCACTACTAATTTTCTCGACTATGAGCTTAGTTCTGCTAAAATGAACTAATCCACATCAAAATTTCTCTCATTTTCCGAAGTAATTGTGATGATTTTGGTTAGTTAACGCTGATTATTTATGGCATGTATTTAACACGGCGACAAATTAATCTGAATTTGGGATTAAAAAATAATTAAAGCCGGTAGCAAAAATAATAGGTTGGCAGCAAAAATAATAGGTTGGCAGCTACAGCGAAGTATTATTTTAAGTAGAAAGTAGCAGCTCAATAATCAGTTTTTAGCTTTATTTTAATTTAAACTGGCATCGAATTTTTGTTTTGGTAACTGAATTTACCAACAATAGAGGGGATCTGGCGCTCGGCGGCCGCTGCCGCGGCACGCTCGCTTCGCTCGCTCGCCTTCGCTTGTTAATGGTTACTGTTCTAACCTAACCTAACCCAAATGATTCAATAACAGTAGATGACTAATAATCGCTGCCAAGTTATTATTTTAGTAGCAAATAGTTAGTCGCCCTTTAAGTTATTAGTCGCCAAGTTATTATTTTAGTAGCAAATAGTTAGTCGCCCTTTAAGTTATTAGTCGCCTGGAAAATTATTATCCATTATTTATTAATGTGTTTTAAGAATTTGTTTTTGATTTATATTGGACTGATTTTGATGGATGTACTTATCTAATGTACTTATCTCATTTGGCACATTGGATTTTTTTGACGTGTGGTTGCCCACTGGTCGAAATTCGACCCTTTCTACTTGCAATCTATATAGCTCTTACTAATTCCATGAGTAGTACTTACATAAAACATGGTCAATCTGTCACTTCTATCATCTATCTATCTTCAAGCTTAGAGCATTTAGCTTAGGTTAAACGCTCTAAGTCTTCAAGACATGAGGTACCCTGGTACTATGCATGTATGCGTCAAATGTTTTTTTTTAATCAATTTGTTCTATTTCTTTAACTGTGCCAAATTTCATACTCCTCCGATCGCGTTAATTTTTGTAAAAAGGGGTACAAAGTTTTCGCTTCACGTCAAAATCAAAATATATTATTTCACATAAACCTACATGGGCACTTATGAAACGACGTATTAATTGCAATGATTAATGAGAGGTGAAGTGGTGCCTCAATTTGACAGAACTACGTCCATAATATCTCTGTAACTCGTTTTACATCCACGAAAAGAGAGAGGCTGTTTCCTTCTTGTTTTATTGGACCAGTGTTCTTAGCAACCCTAACCACACCACACTCTGCCGTAACTATACTTAATAATAAGTAGGAATCAGTCTATAATTTCCCCAGTGCTGGGACTTTTGAGGCTACTCTGTGGCCACAATCCACCACGCGGGCTCAGTGCAGGTTGGTGGATCACCAAAAAGAAAAAGTTATCTAAAGACTTGATAAACCACTCCACTTCACCGTGATATATCGTCTATTTCGTGTCTACTGCCTACCATACAAATTAATCGACCCGATAACCATTGGGACAATGGCCGTCGATTGACACCAACATACGATTCGGTGACAATCGCGTGCGCGACATTTGCCATTCAATGCTAATTGACGCCTTCGCCTTACCTGCGCCGGAAGTCTTTTGTGACGAGTCTATTAGGCTTGCTTTGATTGTCTGCACTTAGTTTAATAGGTGGGAATTGAAAGTTATTAATATTAGAGAGCTGGATTAAGTCGTTAGACGATTGAGGAAGGATAACTATATTAGTGTTTCTAGGTTGTATTGTTCCACAGCAGTACAAAGGCGTCTCAATCCTTTTTCACACACTTTCTAAGGATTCTTAGCTGCAAAAAGTTGTTTCACCCTCACGCGTTCGTTGTTACATGAATGGGAAGTGCCACCCCTAATATTTTTTTTCGTGATTTCACTATACCTATCTACCATTGTTTAGCGGTGCCCAGTATATCTACTATAATTAAACCTTCTTTCCAATTTTCATCGATGTGGTGCAATAAGTAGTCTCCAAGTAGAATGGCTGTGCTGTGCAACATCTGGAATTCCGGACAGACGGAAATGACGAAATTGTAAGGGTTCTGGTTTTGCCATTTGACCACGGAACCCTAAACACGAGGCCTGAAAATACGTCATAATTATCCCAGCCATTGTATTTTTCTGTTTAGGCGCTCGATCTGCCCCTTCGTTTACTTTTACCTTACTCAGTGATCCTCGTCCCACACTTATGATACAAATTCAAACTAGATCAGATATGGATCTGACCGCATCGTGTTTGCGGCGGCCAATTAGAGGTCAAGTTCAGCAGAGACCGTTAGCCAGTTATGATTATGCTATGACGACAAAACGATACGTCAGGTGTTGGTCTCTTTTTAGACTCCAGACTTTTCTTATAATGGTCAGGTCATGCAGGTACGTAACAACCTACAGGGTATAAAAGACCCATCACATACTAGCCGTTATCTACACATTCTGTACGTCAAACTAAGGGCCTTTACACACCACGTTTTTAAACGCGCCGTTGACGCGCGTTTGTAGCGAAACAGACGCGCGTTTAAAAAACGTGTATGCACAGGCCCTAAGAAACATACTAGAGCGAAAATTATTGCTGGGGAACGGCTTTTATTTTTGGTGTGAAAAATCGCTGTTTACAGCAGCTCGCAATATAATGCACGTAAAACATTGTTTGCGCAATTCTTACCCAATTCTTACCTACGACGAAAGAGCTTGTAAAAAAGTGACTAATCTAAAAATATAAATAACGCTCTCCGTTACCGTTAACACTTGTATCACACGCCCACACACAATAATTAAACGAGGTCCGACGATACTCATTAGTAAACAGAAATTCCGTTGCCAACAAAAAAATACGCATATTTTTTCTGGCAACACCGTGGATTAATATTAATCACTTGTCATTTGTTTTTTTTTTTTTTTTATCTTTTAAAAACGTTGCCCCACACTAGGAATTTCTCCTGTATCGTGGGTGCGTTTACAAACATTTAAACAGCCAGACCCGGAACAACTACTTGTAGGTCATCCAAATATTTGTTCCGTGCGGGAATCGAACCCGCAACACGCAGCGCAGCAGTCAATCGCTTAACCACTGCGCCAACCGTGCCGTGCCGTTTGTAGGTTGTGGACCCCATTAAGTGCATTGGGGTCACAGGTGACTCATGGCGCGAATCGCTTATAAATTAAGTGATCGTCGTGTGGAATCATGACGGTTCTACTGTCGCGTGTGTTTGATTGTGTATGATCTATTTCGCTTATTAGGTAAAGAATAATAAATCGTTTTGTCTAGGTTGTCACAGCATATATAACGTAGTCAAAATGCTATCAACGGCAGACATTGCCGATGTGTGCAAATGCGATTGTAAATGGCACTTCAAAAGTTGTATTTATTTTATTTTATGTTTTTATTTATTTTTTAATTTTGTAATTTTTGTGCCTATTATCCTTTCTTTGTTGGTCGAAATAAACGTTTTTATTTATTATTTACTTATTTGTTATTAAGGTGTAATAATCGCTCTGTATTTGGACAGCAGTTATTGTGTGACCGTCCACCACTTTTACTAAAAAAAATCTTTAGTAAACCGTTTTTGACAATTCTAGGTGATTCTCACTTCGAAGAAAGTTGGACAACATTAGGAAAGCTTGGTCAACACCAAGCTTTCCTAATGTTTTTTTTGCAGAACAAACTAAAGGCACAGCAAGTCATCAACATATTTTTTTAACAAAACACTACCTACAGACTACCATTTGCTACGTCCACATCAATCTCCGAGCCATAGGCGGTATAATTGAATGGTACAGATGAGCATAACATAGCGGTACATTGGGAGTAATCATTAATAACTATCACTACAGGTGTGACCGTTAGTGGAGCAGCGCACCTTCAGACAACTGCAACCGAGCCCGTGGTGCGGAATGTCAGTCGACGATGTCAGTCTGGGTGATTGCTTTTGTTACAGTTTTCCTCTAAGAGGCATCGGTTTAGGGCTCGGAGGTTAATTCAGTCGCTTTGATAGCTTGAAATTGATGTGTGGTTAATGTTTTCACCGCTCCTAGAAAAGTGAAGGGTTAGTTTTTAAGGTTCGTATTAACGGAAAATCGGAGCCTCTATAAGATCACTATTCTGTCACACACTTTTTTTTCGAGACCATGCATCATAGGAATTTGTTTTTTGACATATTATTACGTTAGGTTTAGATGATAAAAGTAATTATTTATGCTTGAGACTGTAAGTACATGTTTATTGTTGTTTTTGCTCGCGTTTGTCTTGTCCTGAGTAAATATATATTTTCTTTCCTTTCATTCCAGAACGAACAGCCGCTGAGATGACTCAATTGGTATGAAAAGAAAGAAAATAAGTTTGTTTGCGGTAAACATGACACAAACAAAGAACTTAAAGACAAAAAAGAACAAGTTGGGAGAAAATAGGCGTCAAATCCACGCAAAACGGCTGATGCTGAGCGATTCAGCATAAGTAATGCTGCGTCTGCGACCCTATGCGACACAGAGCAGCAGCGCTGATTGGGGCGTTGGCAATTGGTTATAGATCACCAGTCAGTGAAAGATAAGTAAAGTTTTGAGTACGAATGTGGAAGGCTATAAGAGTAGGGGAAACCAAAGAAACTATGGATGAACTGTGTGAGAAATGATATGGCTAGAGAGTGGTGACTACTGGGATGACGACTGTTAGAGAAGTATGGAAGAAGAAGTCAGACATGCTGCACCGATCACAAATATTGGGGTAAGGGCAAAAAAATTATGAAGTTCTGTTGGTCCTGTTACCCTACTATAACTGCTACCCTCAGTTTTTCGGGACCGATTTTGACTGTGTCCCGGTGGAACGCTAAAGTATCCCTCTTGTACTACGCTTTTCGCAGGAGAATACAATACCAAGTCAATTCGAATTTCAATTCAATTCATTCATTCATTCAATTCGATTTCGAATACCTACTGTAGGTAACGTGTACAAACTCAATTCACCAACGAGTAACCAGAATGTCATACTACTAATAAGTATTTCAATGGCAATACACAATGGCGTCGCTAGCATGGGTGACCGTAGCATGTGTGTCGAACCACACACATTGAAGGGTTCCGTAGTTAGGATGAATTTATCCCAAGAACAAACTTGACATTGTAGTTGAAAAACATATTCTCCCATACATTCCAACTGCAAATGTAAGTTGGTTTTTCTTTTAACTTCGTTATAATTATATAGGTACTGCGGCCGTGATTTTTTCCTTCCCTTTTTGCTTTATTCAAATTATTTAGTTTGGATAATTTAGTTACAATGGCTTCAAGCCTAAGTTGTTTATCGTTGAAAAACGTGAATTATGTTTAGTTTTTTTTCACGTTCGGGTGTTTCCCCTAATCAGGTGACAACACCCGGTGCGGACCGCCCGCGCCCCCGACGCCACGCCATCTTGTTTTGTTAATACAATTACTGTGACGCAATTTCTCAAATATTTAAACAACAAACCCCCCTACCCCCCCCGCCCTATCGCGAGGGAAATTCAGAGTGCATCCCCACTTGCACTGCACTCACACTCCTCCGCAATCGCATGGCATCGCATCCCGCGGTATCCTCCAGCGCGCTCTTCAATACCTCAGAGAGAAATCCTCTTTGTTGCTTCGTGGTCGGTCTCTGAGCTCTGGAATCTATGTCTTGTTACCATTAGATACGTACAAATTTATGTTGATAAATTTAAAATACTCTGCCATGCCTTCTGCCGATGTGCGCTGGCCTTTAGTAGGTCGCGTCGTGGACTGCCGGCCTAAGGGTGGTGTACAGCCGGTTGTAATGTACGATGACGTTATAATGGGCCTTACCAATATAAAAGATTAATATTAGCATTGCGCAGGATCAGCAACACGGATCTTCAGCCGCACGCGCCGCTGCCAGTGCCAGGCTAGGGTTGCCCGCTATTCTAATTTATTATTATTTTAACTATTGTGCAAGAGCTTACAAATAGAGCTTACCTCTACCTAATTCGGTTTCATAATTAAACGAAGTTAATATTTAGAAGTAATGGCGAAACTGCGTTACGTTCATTATTCGCAATTTGGTCATAGGTTACAAAGTTAGGGAGTCGATGATAAGTTTTGAGCGTATTATTACTATTAAATCTAATCTACCTAACTAGCCTGTATTGTCCTACTGCTGGGCAAAGACCTCTCTCTACCTTTTCCACGCAATTCTGTCTTTTCCTAGTGTCGGCCAGTCCTGTTGGTAGGAGTCAAGGTCGTCCCGCCATCTACGGCTCGGCCCGTCATCGTGCTTTTAGCGGGACTTTTCATCTGACATGCGGCAGACATGTCGGCCCAGTCCCACTAAAGCTTAGTATTAAATAGTCAAGTCAAAGTCAAAATCAAATTATTTATTTCAAATAGGCACATAGATGGCACTTTTGAACGTCAAAATTTACAAATAAAAATAGAATTGATTCTAGTCGCCCCTTTCAAAAGGTAGCTTCTTATGGAGAAGAATGGTCATGAAACTCCAACTCCTCTTTTAAAATGTTTTACAATATTTTGTATCGGTACATCAATTATATAATATAATTATATGTGAAGACGATGCACCTAGAATAAAACTACTATACCACAATAGGTAAAGAGAATTAATTATGAAGCAATGACAGATAAATTAATTATGTGATAAATGAGCGCTCACATATTTACAATAATGGAAAAAATAATTAATATTTAATAAAATAATTAATATCAAAGTGTGAGTTAAGGTAATCATTAGCTAGTAATAGATAATGAGTTGTTATAAAGAAGCGTTGACGTTTAAAAGTTACAACACACCATTCCACGACGTCGCAATTTCTCCTCTCCACATTTTTTTTTGTTGTAAAATGTTAATAAAGTGATGATAACAATGCACAATACGTTAAATTACATTGCAGTGCGGCCCACCCCTGCTCGCTACCCATGACCGACTTTTACTTTCTTCGTGAAAACACTTCACATGGCTGTGAATGGCTTCTAAAAAGCGGAAGATTCTTTGTCATGCAGTCCCACAGCTCTCAAAGTCTCGAAGAAAGTATACGCTATGCCCTTTGTGATTCTTATTCTATTATTCCATTGAAACATATATACGATTTCGTCACGTTTTTCGTTGATTATGATTCATTGAACAGTTGATTATGTTGTGTTATTGAGCTTGGTTTTGTGAATTTGTAATCTCCTTGGATTACCTACTTATTACTTTTTAATTTAATAACCAACGAAGAATGTTAACCCTAGAACTCCCTAGAATCATGTACTGAATTCATAGTAACAGCGTTTAAAATTACTTTAGGTGTACATACATTGCGTTCGATTAAGAGATCGACCGTTCATTCCAACCGAGCCAGTATGGAAGGTGAGTGAATAACGTGTAGGTATCGATCGATCATCTATGTAATGTTAAACCGTTATGTTATTTGTTTTGTGTCGCTCAATTTCTAAAAAAAAATCGAGTTGAATCTTTTCGCCTTTTTTCTTTGTGCTTACCCTATTATCCACACCCTATCATTCAATATGTAAGTAAAACTACTTACCACAAAAAGGAATGCCATCAGGCGTCCACTTCCCGTTGGCGCCACAGGCTCTCCTGGTAGGGCCCAGGAGTTCAAACCCTCGCTCACACTCGTAGGAGGCGACGGTGCCCTCAGTCAGGGCCTCCTCTGAGAATGTGACCCTCGAGTGCGCAGGCGCGCCAGGAAAGTGACATGTCGTTGCTGATAACCCTGGAAGAAGGAAAAACATAGTTCAATAATAAAAAATCAGAAAATAATTTTTGTTTTTGTACTCTAATGGAAAGAATAAGAAATTAAGCAGAACAAAAGAACAAGAGCAAGTCTGAAAGTAGCACTGCTGACTGAAAAGTAGTTTGGAAATCGGTTGTCATGATACGGGCATGTGATGCGGAGGAATGAGGAAAATGTCATCAGGAAAATTTAAATATGAATGTGGATTATAGCCATCCACATTCAGACTCGAAACTTTCCTGACGACATTTTTCAGAGTAGGGGAAGACCAAAGAAACGATGTATGGACTGTGTAAAAGATGATATGGCTAGAAAGGGAGTGACTACCGAGATGACGACTAATAGAGAAGTATGGAAGAAAGGAACATGTTGCGCCGACCACAATCAAATTGGGACAAGTACAGGAGAATTATGATACTCTAGACTCTAACGCAGAAAAATAACATCCTCGGGTCTACTCCGAACATAAATCCGAAGTATCGGCAGAATGTTCGGTTGTTCTTTACTACGGCTAATTAGCCGTAGCTGAATACGGCGAAAGAAAAAAAAAACGACGTCAAAGAGACAAGCCAAAGTCAAAAATGTGACTTTAAGTCGGGTAAGGACTCAAAGTCAAAAAAGGTAACTTTGGAAGTTATAAAACGGCCGAACATTCGGCAGATACTTCGGATTAACGCTTCGGAGTAGACCCCCATAATTATGTAAGAGCAATGATGGTGTTGAAACAACATTCCTTTTCCTGAAGAGCGCACAAATAGCAGACCTCTTAGATTACAGAACACAATATGTAATCTCGCAGACCTCAGTTGTAAGTGCACATCGAAACATTTATCGTCGAAATTGAACAATGTATAACTGCACTATACACATTGACATACAAATTAACTGAATTCTTTAATTACGTTCCGCTTACATCAATTAAATGCAGTCGTTATCATTGCGAGTAGTACAAAACGTTTCAAAGCAATTTCAAAGTAGGTATTCAAAACTCATGCTACAAGGCTACAACAATACTTGACATGCCAACTCAAAAAAGGTGCAATATCATTACATCCACTCGAATCCAAGGAGTAAAATCGCTGTATAAACGCCCAGCTCTAGTGGACATTCTACATTCTCTTTGGATTCCGTCTGTCACGTCGTCACGCGCGATATTCGTTACACGATATTATAGTGGAAAGAAATGAACGTCTCAATTACTGCCTCTGGACCCGTCTGGACATGACTGTGAGAACCAAACTACTGCCATCATGAATTCCAAAGTCAGTTGGTATTTGCAATTTAAAATAATAGGTATACCTACTTGTACAATAAGACCAGGAAGTATTGCACATAATGTGCACACATTAGTAACCTTAGCATTACCAACCTAGCTTGAACTTAAAGCTCACAAGACGACTGTAAAGTATCCAATGCTTTTGTTGGAACTACTGATGTTATTGAGTTTAAATCTTCCAATAAGTGTTACAGCTTCTTTGATAACTATCTATAAATATATGAACACAGAAAAAGGCCAAATATAGTTTCTTGCTTGTGATGAATGGATGAGTTACAGCATACAACGTACAACACAGATGTCAAAGCTTCCTTCATGTATTGTTTTCCTCTTCTTTTCCTAAATTCACGCCTTTTTCCCATGGGGGTAGGCAGAAACTACAGAACGCCACCTGCTACAATCCTTACTAATCTTAAAGTAGGTAGATATATATATATATATACAGTTTTACACAGCACCCAGTATTAAGGCTCCTGCCAGACAGATGTGACGCGATTCATATAGAACAATTTGCCTGAAGTTTTCATAGAACTTGTTCAACTAGAATCGCGTCGTGCTGTCGCGTCGCACCAGTCTGCAGGAGCCTTTTGAAATACAATAGTCAAGCATTTATAATTCAGTTTAATTTTTGTTATTCGATTTTACAGCATCTACCGTTTCTAGAAAAACAAAATCGTCTCAAAATGTATGAGAGGAATTCAATCCTAGCTTTGCGCTTGGTTGCAATGATGCTGATGGTGGCTGTTCTGACGATGCACGTCCGTTCCTTGAAGGTGTTCAAATGGGAGCAGACGGTGTCTGGAGGAGTGTTGGTGACTTATTTGGTAGCCGTCATCGGCATGACCCTGTGTGCGGGGGCGAGCAGCTGCGAGGGCAGAGCCTTGCAGGTATTACTGCACAGATAATGTGTCAAACTTTTAGGCCTCGCGCTGCGTTACTTGGACGTCTGTGTTTGGTTCCCGGAGGGGCTACCTCTAAACTTTTGCTCTCTGGCCCGCGCTACGTAGCGGTGATCTTTGATTATTCCAGAAACAGACCTGCACGCGGTCCGTCCGTCGCGGACTTCCGCCTTACGTAGCGGACAGCCTCAGTTATATTCCATTTGAAATAAGATTATACATTTAAATAAACCATTTAGTCCGTTCACCGATTTTGACTTCAATTGCGTTAGTGGCATGACAAAATAATGGCAGCTGTAATAAACAGTTGGTTTTGTAATCACGTTTTTGCTTTTAATGCCATCCTTATGCCTACGTAATAGAAGTCAACATTGGTTGAACGGATTTAAAAAAACTTTATTTAAATTTCTAATCTTATTTCAAATGGAGTATAGGTACAACTTATTAAATATTATAATAATATGACATATTATTTAATAAGTGTTTTGTTTTTTATTTAGAAGTCTTGCAGGCGTAAGCACATTGTATTTGTGTTGCGTAGTTACTTATTTTCCGTAGCAAGCAAGCTCCGGAGCAAGCTCGATCAAGCTCGCGTATCGGGCCGACTTCACTTAACCGCATCTCTAGCACCTCCTTGACAAAGATTCTCATGTCCTTCCAGGCCTACTTATGCAGCACAGGTTCTGCTCTGCTCCTGGTCAACGCAGGAGCTATCTGGCACCGCTGGCATTATTCCAGCCAAGCAACCCACGCGATGGCCGAAATCCTGGACTTGCTAGGAGTGCCGCTAAAACGCCAGCTCATACTGAAAGTGATCTTATGTTCAGCTGCCGCACTGGTCTTAATGCTGGACCTGGCTATGGTTCCTATCTTTACAGCTATTAATCAAAACTGAAAGTATAGCTACATGTCGTGTTTTATTTTATTTGGAGATTTATTTCACCTGCTTAGTAAAGTCAGGGAAATTAATTGTTAAGCAAATTGATACCCTACGTCAATTTGCCGTGATATAGCCAATTCATACAACTGTGAAAGAATGACAGTTGTGGTTTGAATATACGGTCAATTTAAGTAGGTAGTCAATTTGATAACAATAAATTTGTAGTAGTGGCCCAGTAATTCCACGTCTGACGTCGCCAAGTAGTCGATTGTTTGCTTGGCGGTGTGTGTTGGCGTTATCGTGGTGAAGGATGATACTACTGCGAGGTCGTTTCTCCCGAACTTTTCCAAGACAAGTGGCAAACAATTGTTAGTGTACCACTCTGCAATAACTGTTTTTAGATCCTCTAAAACGATTGTTGCGTAATGACTTGTCCTTCCAAAGAACGAGGCCACCACCTTTTTTCCCACGCTTCGACCTCTCTTCACTTTAGTTGGCAACTCCTCGGAAGGAAACACCCAGACCGCAGACTGTCTCTTAGTTTCAGGATCATAACAATAAATCCAGCTTTCGTCACCCGTAGGTATGTCGAACACAGCTTTGAGTACCATTTGAGTCACCTCCGTTAAATCTTTGAACCACTTCACGACACTAATCAACACGGCGGAGTTTTTGGGCCTCTGTCAAATTATAAGGTATCCACCGGGCACAAAGCTTCCCGACCGCTAAATGTTCATGTAGGATTTTGTGCACTTGACTCCTATCGACGCCTAAGCTTGTCCGAATCTGCTGATAGGTCACTCTTTTGTCAGTCTCTATCATACGCCGCACAACACTGATGTTATCTTCAGTTGTCGCCGTAGAAGGCCATCCCTCACGCAGATCATCGGTGAGATTAGTGCGACCACGTTTAAACTCATTAAACCAGTTGTAAACAGTGGCACGAGATGGGACTTCATTGTGAAAGGCCAATCGATTGTTGACATAAATGACATCGAAAGCCATAAAAAATCATTGTACGAAAATTTTCTCGCGTTAAATTCATGAGACAATTTTCAATTTGCAGCCAAATCGTAAAAAAATGACAAATGAATAAAATACATACACAACAATATTGGCAAAGAGTTCCATTTTAAAAATTTGAACTTATTTTTTATTATATCGTTTACAAGCGGCCAGTTCTAAAAACTTTCAGTGTCGCCCTCGTTCAAGTCTTCTAGAGGTGACATAACGTTACAAAACAATGATCATATTATACAAATCAAGCCTACAAAATCCCCTAATATAATAAAGTGACATTTGTTTATGTTGTGGAAGATTCGAAAGCCGCTCGACATGGTACATTGAGACGAATTGTGTTTGCCCGTGAAGCATTACGAATAGAGTGATCTGAAGTCGGCGAAAGCGAACTAATTCGATCACGAGCCATATTTTGCTGAACTGTTTTGAATCTGTGACTCAAATCAAAATAGAAAATTATCCAGCGACGTCAAACGTCGACAGCTCGTCACCACTTCCTAGAGGTTTAGCTGGGAAGTAAAGGTTTGTGCACCGCAACGCAACACATTGTGAAAATCCTGCGATAACACTTTCGTACATTTTGTATGAACCACCGCACACTAAGGGCGGGCCGCACCGGGTGAAATTTTGCAATCGGCGCGCCGGGGCCCGCCGTGCAGCCAACTTCAAAGCAACTAATGCCACCGATGGAGTTTGTTGGGTTTCTTTCTTTTACCGATGGCCTGTTCAGATATACGCGATATCGCTGTCACGCTCGGTAGCGGTACCAATTCGGTACGCGATATCGCAGTCGCGCTCGGTTGGAGACATCGCCGTCGCACTCGGTAGGCGATATCGCCTGAGAGTGCGGCGGGCGGGGCGGCAGCGCGCGGCAGTCGCATCACTCCCCCACTCCCCGTGAGTCGCATCACTCCCCCACTCCCCGTGAGTCGCATCGCACCCACCGCTATTACTTGAACCATAAATTGTACTTGCATGGACGAGTCCCCCGAACCTCGCTCGAGCCAGCCCGCGCCGCTGAGCCTGTAGCTTTATATTCGTTTCCAAATATTAATCCGATCCAGCCCTTCCCTTGCTGTCCTCCCCCAGCAACGCCCGTGTAGTCGCATAGCTTTTAAGTTACTTTTAATTTACGCCCTGGCTGGAGGCCACAATTTATTGAGGCACCCACAGGAAAGTCCGGATAAGCAGGCGACAACCTCATAGGTGGACCTGCGAGATGCCAAAAAAAAAATGGACGAGTTGGTTTGAGATTGTATTGTTTAGTCATAGTTACTATGTACTGGCGTTTACTAATGGACGGCACAAAACTGACTAACCAGAAGGCGGACCAATAACGCTACCGAGCGCGACAGCGATATCGCGCACCAATTTGATATCGCACCGAGTGCGACACCAATTTCGCTTATATCTGAATAAGCCTTTAAAGTTATCCCTCCGTTAAACCAGCTCCTGCATTTGTGACCAACAAAATAACATTTTCTTCTAATGTCAGGGTGGGACCCACAGGTTCGTTGCACACCCGCATTAGATACTGCTTAAGTAAAACAAATATTTAAATCAAAAGCTAATGACCTAAAATGGTGCAATTTATTTTTTATCGTGAGCATCAATCAAACGTTACTAATTAGATGCAGAATAATAAGACGAACTAATTAATAATTAAGTTAATATAACCTAACATTAGTCTGAACCAAGTTATACATTATAAAAAAATAAAATAAAATATTACTTATTTGTAAAAGCAGGTTCATCATCTAAAAGCATACAGATTTGTACAGTTTAGAACTTATTTTTTACATAAAAATTCAAGTTTAAATATATCATCTCGGACTGTATTTGTAGAAAAATCATTTATCAATTAATTTCCAATACCGACTAAGGTTTCAACTATGGCCGCGATATAAAACCTAATGCGCCACTTCCCATAGTGATTTGGTCATTGTCCTTTGTATAGTACCCCATGTTCAGCCGTCACATGCAAATCATATTATTTAATTACAAATTTAAAACAAAGACAATACACATTAATGGATATCTTAGTACATAAAAAAACTGGCAAAGTGCGTGTCGGACCCACGCACAATGAAGTGATCCGCAGTTGAGATGAATTTATCCCAAGAACTTTAACATTTTACTTGAAAAACATGTCAGTTGGCCGATTAACTTGTGAAGCCTACTTAGCTGTGATAGTTTTCCTTTTAACTTCGTTATATATGTTACGGCTAATACCCGAAGTGCGGCTACACCTAGTTTTAGCCGGTTAGAACTAGGTGTAGCCACTTACTCTTGGTTAAACCTAGTACGAGCCGATTGTTTTCGGGTAAAATCATTTGGGTTAGGTTAGGTTAGAACAGTAACCATTAACAAGCGAAGGCGAGCGAGCGAAGCGAGCGTGCCGCGGCAGGGGCCGCCGAGCGCCAGATCCCCTCTATTGTTGGTAAATTGGTTTTATCCAACAGGGATTGTCTGGAGCTATAATTCTAACCGGCTAAAACTAGGTGTAGCCGCACTTCGGGTATTAGCCGTAACATATATACTACTGCCGTGATTTTTTTATATACTTAAATCAACCATTTAGCTAGAGGGGGAGGGGGGGGGGGCGGACGATTGACTAACAAACATTTCCACTTTAAAGCTTAATATTACGCAAACGGATCGGTCAATCGAAAATGGTTTTCACAGACCCGGCAATATTTTTGAACGGCCTATCCATGCTATGCACTCTTAGTACTAGAAAGCTGTAAAATGTACAGCTTTCTAGTACTAAGAGTCTCTGAGCTAAGCCGGGTGGGTGGACAGACAGACATACATGGCGAAACTATAAAAGTTCCTTGTTGAGTACGGAACCCTAGAAAACGACTGGATCACAATGAAATCTACTAACTAACTAAAAAAAAAAACTAACTCATCAAAACTACACTCGACGAAAACCGCTTGCATAAAATTAAAACATCGAGTATCACAAGGAACTTGGTGACAGGCCTACACTGTCCTTTCATACCTATTGACACTGTATATGAAAACATTGTAAAAGCTAATTATTTTTAAAAGAGTAACCGTGGAGTTTCCTGCCGGTTCGTCTCTATAGGAAACTACCAATTGGAACCGAGCACCTAGCTTCTGACGTTTCACAAGTGCCCATGGAGTTTTAAGTGAAATAAAATATTTTGATTCAAACATAACATAAAACAACATCACGCCTGTAATGCCCGAAGGGTTAGGCAGGAGTGTCCCTATAGTAAATGATAAATGATTTCAATTCTGTAAATAGGTTTGTACAAACACTTTTACACGTCAATCATATTTTTAAAACTAGATGAGGTAGGCGTTTCCTATCTAAACTCAGAGGTCACAGTCAAAGTCCAGACATACTCTTGGTCAGACATATGAAGACCATGTAGATTGGTGTCTGAAGTGGTATTTTGATGAAAGAACTACACAGATTGAGTAGACCTGTCCAGTACACCCACATTCGCTAGTTATGTTTTAACATAATCCGCAAAAAATTATACAAGGCACGAGTCGTGCCCTGCATCTCCCAATCAAACAATACTAGAGGGAGATGCAACTAGACAGCTATGGCGGCTATATCCACAGTTACCATGGATACAAGGAGCCCAGCCCACATGCCTCCAGGTATATATCTAGTCAGCTAGACTAAGGCCTCGTCCAGAGTGAGGAGTTTGCCGGGCGCGATATATCAAACATACCACAAGAGACAAAATTAGAGTATTTTTGTTGCATAGAATTTTATGACTGTTAACTATTAATTTGAGGTCGTTAATTTCAAATCTACCCTTAATTTTTCTCTAACAGCTCTAGTTTTTGAGATACAGATAGAGCTATGCGGAGCTTGTTGAAGAGATGTTGTCGCATTTTCAGCAACTTGGTTGTAATATGAGCTCAAGGTACACTTCCTCCACAGCCATTTCCCTGATAACCTTGGTGATCTGAGTGAAGAAGAAGGGGAACGGTTCCATCAAGATATTCGGATTATGGAGGAGCGGTACCCGGGTCACTGGAATGCCCACATGATGGCACCCTACTGTTAATGCATTAAAAACAGCCCATGTAAACCAAGTCAAGCATGAAAATCTAGTAAAAGTGTTTTCTTTATAAATACTTAGTTGTTGTTTTTCTAATTAAAATATTTTTTCTTGAAAATCATGTTTTCATGATATCTCAAAAACTAAAGCTGGTACAAAAATAATCTAACTTCAGATCTAAAATCAACACTCCGAAAATGTAATAATATTACTCTTTTTTCATGCAACAAAAATGCTGTTCCACAGCTTGAAGTAACTATGATGGGCCCTCAGCGAGACGGAACCAGAGTAGTTACACATATTAGTATTAACATGTCTACTGTCTCGGGTCATCCTTATACTGTGACGTGACCTAACTAGGGAGCGACCGTCTATTGTTTTACCCAGTGGCGACCCGTCTAGCCTCTACTGCCTGCTACAACTACCGGCGATGCACTTCCATAATTATTATTAAATGAAATATGAACAAAACTATGACAATGAAATTAATCAATCATTGAATAATATTATAAAATGGTTAGATATTAACGAACTAAAATTAAATATTGCAAAAACGAAAGTACTCCATTTTAAAACATGGAAAAGTAAACCTGTCCATCTTCATGTCGCGTATAATAATATAAGCGTAAAGCAGGTACCTACATAATACAAGATTTCTAGGGTAACACTTGATGAGCACTTAACATGGAAGAATCATATCGAGATACTCTCCAAGAAAATCAACCAATTTGTATTTGCGCTAAGAAAGGTTAAAACTGTAACGTCGAGAGAAACCTGCATAATGGTGTATCATGCCTATGTCTGTTCAGTAATTCGCTACGGCATAGTTGTGTGGGGAAACTCCTCAGAAATAGATCGAATTTTCATTGCTCAAAAAGAGTGTATCCGCGCAATTTTTAATTTGGAATGGTCTGACTCGTGTAGGCCTATATTTAAGTCACATAACCTTTTGACTGTACCCTGTATATATATCTTCGAAGTTGCCAAGTTTCTGAGATCCAATCTTGCATTATTTGAACGAAGGGATAATACAAATAAAAGGACAGCTGCACATTTAGATTTCGGGAGACCTGTTCCTAAGTTGCAGCTCTTCCGAAGGTGTTGTATCTACATGGCTCCCCTAATTTATAATGCTTTGCCGAATACAATTACCGAACTACCCTTACAAAAATTTTGTTCGGCACTACGAAAGTGGCTGTTGCAGGAATGTTTTTACTCAATTCACGAGTTTTTTGTAAAATGTCCCTGTACATTATTTTGCTTGATCTGGCATCAAAATACAGGCATAAGTAATTATTTAAGTTAAGTGATAGTATTTTCAACCTATTGTTTTATTTAATGACATAGCATAAATTAATAGAAGTGTGTAATTTATATAATAATCGAATTATTGATTAAACTGGCATGTCAATAATGGCAACACTGGCAAGTCAACACACGTCAAATTTCTCACATCCCATATTTCCACAGCCACATTTTAGTCCCAGAAAGTTAAAGAAATAAATCCTTTAGAAACACATATACAACAAGAAAATGAAAAACCAAATACAAAAATACGGACAAAGCAAG
This sequence comes from Tiliacea citrago, assembly GCA_963921375.1. NCBI lineage: Eukaryota > Metazoa > Arthropoda > Insecta > Lepidoptera > Noctuidae > Tiliacea > Tiliacea citrago. The sequence continues at coordinate 29,633,918 of OY992780.1, forward strand.
ATTGACGGCTGTCAAATTTGACCAATAAAATGTAAAATGTGAAGAAAACCAAAAAACGGAATGTTGACGAGATCAGCAGCTCGCCGTGCACGCCTACCACCTCCGGACTCGTCGCTCAGCTCCGCCTCGCCGCCACCGGTACCCATTGTGAACGCTGTGACAACACCGGCCGAGGTAGTTGCGTCGAGCTCGAGCGACGAGTATTTCTCTCCGCCCACGACGCCACCACCTGCTCGTCGACGGGGAGGACGCTGGCCGTCGGACGGCTTAGGACCTCGAGGCCGACCGGCCTCTGATAGGGTCCCAGCTCCCGGCGGAAATGTGTAGCGCATGAGATGGACACAATCCATCAATGAGAATGTCATGCGCTCATACTATGGGGCTTCAGAGGGGGGAAACAATCTGACCGCGTACCGTGTTCGGATGCTCTCTCTTTTTCAGGTCTTGATCCGGCTGTCAACGTTTCGGCACAACGACTGTCGGATCAGGTGCGGGTCATCCAGCGTAATCATATGTTGGATGACACTGTACTTGATCACCTGCGAAATGAAATGCAGAGTAGCCATGTCATCGCCCCCCTATCGCAGACTGCTGTAGTACCACCACAGCCCAACACAAGCCAAGTTCACGAGTGATGACAGAGCTACAAATGTAAGTACCCAGTGCAATGACAAATTGAGGAGTACTTTGGAGGATGCGATTCGGGAATATCGGTTTATGTCACCCGAACCTAGACCACGCTTACCTCGTTTGCCCATGCATAACAGAAATAGGGCGCTGGTGGCGGCTCTGGATTCGCAGTTGTCTAACTATTTTGATGACTGCGAAGACCTCACTGATACTCATTCGATTCTGTACTGCGCGGCTGTAGCGGCATGTCGTGTAGCTCGTGTAAAATTTTCTAATGCCTTTATAGCTACACGACCGAAACCAGCCGTACCAGCTTGGCAGTGCAGAATTGAGCGTCGTATTGATGGGGCCAGAGCGCTCATCGGCAAACTAATCTTCTTCAGGGAGGGCAATACTCGCCCAAGAGTGATGCGAGAGGGTACTTTTATAATGGCGTCATTATGACTTTCCAATGGTCGGCCACTGACACTACATTGAAAAAAATTGCATATATTGGTAATCTCGTACATAATGACAAATGAATGACATTTCTACCAATGGGTTTTATAATAATGGCAATACGACAATGCCATTATAATAACACAATTATATTACGAGAACATTGACCGACCAATGATCGACCATTATGAATTTACCAGATTACGAACTTTTAGCAAAATGACAATGGCATTACAATGGGATCGTGTTGGAATGACTGAATTTATAAAAATAGCAGACTTGGGCCCCAGATAGTAAACAATGATGCGGTCGACGATGATTAGTAATTTGTTATAATATTTTGATGGTACGTACGGAACCCTTAGTGTACGAGGTTAACTTGCACATGGTCGATTTTTCTTGTAGGGAGACAGCTCAGATCAACTTGAAAATTAAGAACAAAGAATTCACATCATCTAGTAAGATAAAAGCAAGTACACATGAGTCTATGTACTATGCCAAAAACAAACATAAAAGCCCTCATTATTATTTTAAAAAGCTCATACTCCACGAATATATTTTAATTAGAGCCGTAGGTAGCATCAAAGCTCTTCTGTTGGAAAATAATGCAGCTGAGGGACTAATGAGTCAATGACAGCCACCCCGCCCGGGTCGACGGCGCGTTGTGTTCCACGCGCGCCTCAAAGAGATGTCAGCACAAACTGACGGGGTCCGTTAGGACCAATGCCTGCCGGGGTTGCGAGTTTGTCCGAAAGGGATATCGTGGCCCTGGCACACAGGCAACGGAAGGAACACGGGTGGGTTTTAGTCAGTAAAAGTCTGACACGCCCGCCCGCTCCGCCCAGAGCGGGAGAAGTTATTTGATGATTTCCCACCCAAAAAAAAAAAAAAAAAAAAACCCCGCCTGGCCGCAGTAGTAGTAGTAGTAGTACATTTATTTGCTAGAAACATGGTATGTTTACAAAAGGTGTTCGTATCATTACATAGTGCTACATATCTCACCGTTTTAACGGTACGCTAATCCATTTACAATTATTATTACATACAATCATTGAAGTGCATGAATTTTTAGTTAATATTTATATTATTTCTTTATTTCATTTAATACATATATAAATTACATTTTTAAATATTAGAATATAAAAAAATGTATAAAAACATTTAAAAATAGTAGCCCACCGGTATCGGGAACAAGGCCCAAGCTACCGGCGGTCAGGGCTCCAGAGAGAGGAACCTCCTAACAATGCGATCCGTGTCCAGAAGTACCGCTCTCGGAATCAGGCCCTTAATCCAGCTGCCCAACGAGAGCCTCCTTAGGTGTTGGTCGAGGCTCTTCGCAATTAAGCCATTGGCTGATACAACTATCGGCACAATGATTGCTGAGTCCACATCCCACATGTCGACAACCTCGCGAGCCAAGTCCAGATACTTGATTTGTTTATCTTTCTCGGCTTTCACGAGGTTCCGGTCATGAGGGACCGTTATGTCAATAATCATTGTGCGCCGCTCTATTCGATCCACCACCACTATATAAGGCTTATTGGCAACAATAGTCCTGTCAGTGATGATGGATCGGTCCCAGTACAATGTGATATCTCCATTCTCGAGAACTGGTACGGGGACATACCTGTAGTACGGCACCTCCGATTCCACAAGGCTGAATTTCAGAGCAAGTTGCTGATGGATAATCCTGGCTACAAGGTTGTGTCTATGCAGGTACTCTTCGTTAGCTAGACGAGAACACCCGGAGATAATGTCTCAGATTGATTCACCCGGACGGTGGCATGCCCGACACACGTCAACCGTGCCGTCCTTCACAATAAATCTCCGGTAATTCTTCGCCATGATAACTTCGTCCATAATTGCACAGACAAAACCTTCGGTTTTCCCAAAGAGGTCACCGAAACGCAGCCAGACTACGGACGCTAAAAAGTCTACATCGGGTTCATGTAAGGCCCGGAAAAAGCGTCCGTGAAGCTCCTTACTTTGCCATACCTCCCTGCGATCGTTAGTGTCAAGCACTACAGGTTTGCGCCAGTTTTCTAGCCAAGGAAAGCGGGGTGAGGCCCTTGTCCACCAAAACTACATCTCGATTCATCTCCCGTCGGCTTCTAGGAAATATTCCCTGAGACTGCATATCTCGCGATTGTGGAGGGTCTTGGCGTTTAAAAAGCCTCGACCTCCACATTTTCGCGGGATATACAGTCTCATTACCGAGGACCGTGGGTGATGCATTCAATATGCAGTCAGCAGCGTACGAACCCTCCTATCCAGGGCGTCGAGTTCGGTCTGAGTCCATTTGAGTATGCCTAAAGAGTACATCAAAACCGGCATGACCCAACCGTTGAAGGCGCGCACCTTGTTTCCGCCTGCTAGAAGACTATTAAATACTTTCTTCAGGCGGCCAAAGAAGCGCTCCTTCAACGATTGCTTCATGTCAGTAACATTGATGCCCAACGCTTCCGACATACCCAAATACTTATAGGTTTTGGATGCGGAGAGGGCTCTAAGGTTTATGGAATCCGAGAGTTGGTAGCTTGGGCCTTGTTCCCGATACCGGTGGGCTACTATTTTTAAATGTTTTTATACATTTTTTTTATATTCTAAATGTCGTGTATGAGGCAATGAAGAACGGTCTTTCGCTATCCAGGATGTCGAAATATCCTGAGAAATAGGCCGATAAGGATCGAGCGAGGCCTACTTCAGGGTGATAGTTTGAGTCCGCTTTGGTTCTGCTTAGCCTTGAATCCTCTAAGCACACTGCTGGAGGATTCAAGTCTAAGCTATCGGTTGAGGAGAGGTGGTCAGGTTATATCTCACCTCCTCTACATGGATGACCTAAAACTCTTTGCCCCCAACAATTTGCAACTGATGGAGCTACTGAAAGTAACTGAAACTTTCAGTAGCGCCATCAAAATGGAATTTGGTGTGGACAAATGTGCGGTTATGGATGTAAAGCGAGGGAAGATTGTGGAATCCGTGGGAACCTACTACTACTACTACTACTGCGGCCAGGCGGGGTGGCTGTCATTGACTCATTAGTCCCTCAGCTGCATTATTTTCCAACAGAAGAGCTTTGATGCTACCTACGGCTCTAATTAAAATATATTCGTGGAGTATGAGCTTTTTAAAATAATAATGAGGGCAAATGAATGAGGGGGAATGATATGTTTGTTTTTGGCATAGTACATAGACTCATGTGTACTTGCTTTTATCTTACTAGATGATGTGAATTCTTTGTTCTTAATTTTCAAGTTGATCTGAGCTGTCTCCCTACAAGAAAAATCGACCATGTGCAAGTTAACCTCGTACACTAAGGGTTCCGTACGTACCATCAAAATATTATAACAAATTACTAATCATCGTCGACCGCATCATTGTTTACTATCTGGGGCCCAAGTCTGCTATTTTTATAAATTCAGTCATTCCAACACGATCCCATTGTAATGCCATTGTCATTTTGCTAAAAGTTCGTAATCTGGTAAATTCATAATGGTCGATCATTGGTCGGTCAATGTTCTCGTAATATAATTGTGTTATTATAATGGCATTGTCGTATTGCCATTATTATAAAACCCATTGGTAGAAATGTCATTCATTTGTCATTATGTACGAGATTACCAATATATGCAATTTTTTTCAATGTAGTGTCAGTGGCCGACCATTGGAAAGTCATAATGACGCCATTATAAAAGTACATTACCAAACTTGTCAAAATCAACAATTATGAAATCAATGATCGACCATTCTGACACTATTGTAATAGCAGACTTGAGGGCCAGGTCAAACGCAAGTCCCAGAATAAGAATCATCATCATGTGCCTTTCTTTCCAGACTATGTTGGGGTCCACTTCCAGTCTAACCGGATGCAGCTGAATAGCAGTATTTTACATGGAGCGATTGACTATCTAACCTCCACAACCCAGTTACTGGGTAACACGATCCCCGTGTTGGTAAGACTGGTTGTCAGACTTTCGGGGTTATGACTATTTACCCGCAACGGCTGTCAGAGATCCGCGAACAACAGTCGGGACCACCGGTTTAACGTGCTTTCCGAGGCGTCTCGATATTTAATGGACGGTCACCCATCCACAGACCGACCTCGGAAAACCTTCAAACGACCAGTGCAGTTGTTAATTCTTTAGCCACGAGACTGTAACTTCAAACACCATCGACCGACATAAATAATTTTGCACCGGGTAACGTTACATCTGGAAGTGGAAAATTAGCGCCAGATCATGATAATGCAGAGACAGTTGTCTCCGAAACTATTAGCTTGATTAAGAAAGCGTGCCTGACCTAGACCAGTGTAGCCGGAGAGCGACGTGACAGAAAATAATAATCGACTTTAGCGCCTAGCACGCACATGTGTCACAGTTCTGTGTCGTCGCGGTTTTTTATTTATTTATTGAAAAAGCACAGCCACACATACATTAAACTTATGCCAGAAATAATCTTAATAACTAAAGGCTAATGTACATGACAATTACGGCGGTTTTTTTATGTTTAACTTCAGCATATTCACATAATTAGTACATCACTCTGCGTTATAAAGATTTTCGAGACGACTCGAACAAGGTAAAAATGGGGGATAATTTAATGGCGTCAAAAGTCTTAGCTACGGGCGTAGCTAAACCTTTTCCTTTTGACGCCAGGGCTACAGTGGGACAGAGTACTGTGGACAGTTGGACATTAGATGCAGCCGGCTTGTCCCACAAGTCTTTGACTATAGATAAAGGATCACGAAAGATAACCCATCGCTCAACTGGCCCCGTTTGTAGATAGGTACCTACTTAAACATTTTTATTTTTTTACTATCTTACGGTGTCTACCCCTGGGCAAAGGCCTACCTCTACTAGTTCCATCTTTTGCGAGCCCGCGCATCCTCCTTCCAGTTTTAACGGAACCTATCCATCCAGTACGAACAGCTGACGTGGTTTGCCGCGACCCCAGCTCACTGACACTCGTAGGTACATTTATATTCTAAAAACCGGCCAAGTGCGTGTCGGACCTCACACATTGAAGGGTTCCGTAGTTGGGATGAGTTTATCCCAAGAACAGACTTAACATTGTAGTTGATAAACATGTTCTCCCATACATTCCAACTGCAAATTTAAGTTGGTCGATTGTTACTCGTTAACTTGTAAAGCCTACTTAACTGTGATAGTTTTTCTTTTAACTTCGATAATTATACATAATTTTATACTATATTGCCTATATTTTTGGAATATTTAAATAAATAGAATACCATGATTATTACAATAAAAAAACGCTTATGAACAAATTAACATTTATTTGTGTTCTAAACTCAAAAATATTTGAATTTTCGATTTTTCATATTAGACTGTTTATCGGCTTTGCTTCACCTTCAACCTAGCGAAAGCAAAGCGCGGAAAAAAAGAAAATTAAATCATAGTTCCTAATAATTCATGACAAAAATATTTTTCGTTATTTTATTTTATTTCTTCAAAAGTGTATTGAAACACGTCGTTTGAGACACGTGGACATTAATTTGTAATTGTAGTTCTCGGCTCAAAAGCAACATCGCTTCCGCCTCGAATGCAATAACAAACATTCTCTCTTGTATCAAAATGACAATTTTCAATTCCATACATTGAAATCTAAATTTTTATTTTAGTATCAGTATCTGGGCTCTGTAATTACCAATAAGGCTAGTTGTGAACTAGAAATTCGAAGACGAATTGGCATGGCTAAAACAGCGATGACTCAACTTTGCAAAATATGGAGAGACAAAAATATCACTAATCGGACAAAGAAACACCTAATCCGCACACTTTTCTTCTCCACCTTTCTCAATGGGGCAGAGACTACCGACAGGCAAAGAATTGTAGGCTTGCGAAATGTGGTGCTGGCGCCTTCGCCATCTATTAAGGACACCATGGACATTGGACAGCCCACCGCACAAATGTGTCGATCCTTGAACAACTCAAACTAGAGGAAGCACAAAAACTGTCGTCCACCTGCCTGTAATGTGTCGTAAGATACTGAGAGGTACCAACAACATGGAACATCTAATGGTAACAGTAAAGATAGAGTGGGGAAGACCTAGAGGCGGAAGCTCTTCACGGTGGTCGAATCAAATGTCTGAGCAGCTGGAGGTATCCGCGCTGCACTCCACCAGGCCACCGATCGTAACAGATGGAGAAAGACTGTTGACAATTTGAAACGGAGTCACGATTCTCAGCAGTGAGAGAGCGATTGAGAAGAAAACATTTAAATCAAGTAGGTATACAAATAAAATACATATTTATTTAAATGAATAAACACATCTACAACATTCTTCGCGACAAGGTCACCGCGGCGCCTTTCTCAAAAAACTTTCTACCCTGCGGCCGACGGAACAAAAACTTTGTGGGTCATACCGCAGGTGGGGTCGATGACACCGTGACTCATCGAGATTAGATCATTTTCGTCTCAGCAGGGGATCGTAGGTACGTGTTAATCAAACATTTCGCCGAGACTTACTGAGGGTTCATGAAAATTATGAACTACGCTTTTCGAGGATAGCATTTTTTAGAAAAAAAACATTATAAGTACTCTATCTAATCCGTGGTAATACTCTTTACATACGGGGAAATCTCTCGGTGTGGTGCCGGACGTAAAGAATAGCAGCACCCCATTTCTTCCCATGGGTGTCGTAAAAGGCGATTAAGGGATTTACTAGAGAATAGGCAGCACCGTTCTCTATGCATAACACCATACTGCGCATCGACAACCTGCCTATGTCCAACAGTGGACGTCTTTTGGCTGAAATAATGATGATGAAGACGGGGAAATCTAAATCAGGTTATCCCAGATACAAATCATTTCTATCTCCGCATAAAACGCAAAAGCCTATAAACTCATACATTTTCTCAAACGTGCATTGATCACCATGCTTGTTACGGAGATATTATTAGATTTATTTTTTTTAGATTCTTTTCTTAGATTTATCACTTGATTCGATATAAATTTGAGTTACTAATTTAACTTCATGATAAGGCAGTCTAAGCAGAACATAACAACTAAAAAACTTCGTTATCAATCATCAACCAGGACACCTATGACAACAGATAGATTACCACAAAGCTGCTCTTATGATTTTTTTTGTAAAATGTATCAGTAGGATGTACTGTTTACATTACAATCGTCCATTCACCTTGATGCTGCAATCCCTTATCAAGGATGTATGTTATGATGCAACTTTACTGTATGTTATGATGGTACCTACACACCCGCTTAACAGAAAGGATTTTTAAAGAAGAGCCTTTGTAGTTTTGATTTGACCTATGCCGACAGCACATGCTTTAGCCATCGTGCAGCTCAACTTAATTATTATAAGAATCTCAACGACCCGTCGCAATAAGGAGGAATTGACTTGAGCCGATCACGATTCACGTATGACCACACTCGTCGCACTTAGTTCGACGCGGTGTCGAAATATCGAGCTGCGTCGTCACGTTCATCGATCCCACGTCGATTCAATTAAATTTTTTATTGCATATATGTGTACAAGATCTTAATAATAGTTACAAAGTTCACATGGACCCTGTCGGGCACAACACACACAACGATAAGTGCAGCCACTCCCCTACGCTACCAGATCTGCGCGAGGAAGGTATCACCGTGGTGAAAATGTGACTGAAACGCAAGTCAGCAAGTTCGGCAGCAGGGCTGACGGTCCACAGTGATATAGGTACCTACTTAAATTGGCACATTGAGTTTCGGCTTTGGAAAGCGTCTTTTATAGATGCTACTCTTTTTTTTTTCAACCTGTATTGTCCCAGTGCTGGGCAAACGTCTCCCCATAGTTTCCTACTCTTCCCTATCTGTTGCCTTCTCCGGCCTATATCTCATAAACGCCTCTAAGTAATCACGCCAACGTTTCCTATAGATCTCCCTCGGCGACGACACCCGTCCTTTTCTCATTGCGTGTCGAGTCTGGCTCATCTATCCCGATGCATCTTACATACATGCCCCATCCAATCCCACTTCAGCCTAGCAGACTTATTGCCCACATCGGCGATTCCTATACTTTCAAGCGTATCGTGGTACCCATAACGTATAAGTACCTACGCTTGCTGAGCTTAATACCCAATACGCTACTCAATGTCACTCATAGCCTGTATATTTAACTGTGGGTTACTGTCTCTTTCTAAAGCTCGAGATGCCATATTTCCGCCCAGATACTTGTTCCGCCCGATCCTAGGTAAGCAATCTTATTAAGGTTCTCGCCACAAACGTTTAATTTTGCATGTACCGCATATCAACATGCAACAGTATGTTTATTGCCTGTTAACGTTTTCATATCGTGTTAAGCTGGATCGAGCTGTCGAGCGAATCGCTGGCTTCGTGCCAGGAGCAGCTATGGAAGTAACAAGTTGTTGCACGTTCTGTCGTTGATATTATCGTACCTACTACCACAGCAGAATACACAGAGGTATTTCCTGATGATAAAATCCAACACTTTGCCTCACCCGCGAACCAAACGCATGCTAATATATCTATAAATGATAAATGATTTATTTCTGTAATTAGGTTTGTACAATCACTTTTACAAATTCAAATTCAAATTACACTATTACACACACTACACACACACACACACACACACACTACTATTATTTCACACTTATTTCATTATTATTTTATTATTATTTTTTATTTACACGTCAATCGTATTAAAAAAAACTAAATGAGGTCGGCGTTTCGTATCCGACTACTCTGAGAAGAAAGGCCGAAACAAACTCAGAGGTCACAGTCTCTTTTAAAGTCCAAACATAATCTTGGTCAGATCATGTGAAGACCATGTAGATTGGTGCCTGAAATGATCTTTTGATGAAAGAACCACACAGATTGAGGGGACCTGTCCAGTCAGTGCACGCATTTGTCAGTAGTCGTGCAGCTCAACTAAGAACTTAAGGAGCTCAACGATTCAACGAACAATACCAAAGAAAGGACATTATTTTATGGTACTGCCTATCAGGGGCCCAACCATAATCATTCGCAGGGCAGGACAAGGTGAAAGTTTACAGTTAGTAAATACTTCGCTTGTCATCTAATATTTAAATGCCGCTGAATTCTGTAAAAATTACACCGTAAAACGTAGGGGAAGTGAGCTGCCCTTCAACTTAGGGATTGGCACTATTGACAGGTCACTTTAAGCCCACCTCATTTTTACAGAATCGATCGGCTGATTTAATGACAGTGTAGGGTAAGCCCCCGGGTATGCTATCCGCGATGGACTAAGCAGAGATGCAGGCCAGGGTTCGCTGACGGTGGTTGATGTTAAACATCAAAAGCCTACTTTATTCTCTGTTAAGAAAAACGCCAAATCCAGATACGCTCTCTGGGTACCTATATAAACTCAGACCTCACAGGTTTTATTGGCACTGGTAAGTATTTTAAGTAATACTTACATTCCCATGTCTAATTTATGCAGAGCCATAAAAATTATTAGTTATTCAAGTATCTTTGAAGCCAAGTTTCTAGTTTCTCCCGGATAATGATCTAGGCGCACACGTATAATATATTCCTAGACATAAACACAGTTTAGTGCCTAATAATTATGTTTCTGAGTACTGGTTTCTCTCAGGGTTACGACCAGGCAATCAGTGGCCTAACCCTGCCCTTGTGCGAACCGGTCGCGCAATGACCGGGTTATAAGAACAGTTAATATTAATATGGTTTTGGGTTGAATTCAAATGTACGGTTTATAGTCAAAATCGTATGGTAGACAGGCACAATTTTTTTAATGAAAAATAGGAGTTAAGTACCGTGGATCAGTTTATAGAAAATTCTGAATAATTTATTTGTTAAAAATCAATTTTCTGCACTGTTTAATGTTTTGTCAAAAAAATATAGGGCATTGTTCCCCGTAGGCTTATTAAAGACAAACATATGAATAACCTCCCAATATCATACAAATTCCTATACAAAAAAGTTTACAAAACTCAGTACCTATACATATAGTACTCAAACGCGAACACCGCAACCTATGCTAGCTCCCCTAACACACCGAAAAAAATATTTAAAGATGAGTACTTATCACGCGAAGTCACCAGTACTATGAACCAGACCGTCATGAAAACGCTTCCGTACGCCTTCTGAGAAAACTTTCATAGCATGAGTAAGATAATCTTGACGCAATCCCATCAGCGATGTGAAAGCTTGGACACTCACACAGCATTTACAACCTTAAAATTGAACTGTTAGAGTTGGAATTTGTCCGGTACTAATGTTGCGCGGTATTATGAGAAACTTTAGATTTTCCCAATGAAGTCATTCGGGTCGGATCGGCCAGGTTTAGCCGATTTAGCAGAGATAGGGTTGATTGTTAGCAATGTTAGCTTGAAGAGACGTTCAGTCAAGTTGTTATTATTCAGGAAGGCGATTCTCGCGCATCATGCATTCGTGTCTGTCGTCTTTAAAATGTAATAATCTATGTGTAAATATATCTAAAACAAAATTTATTAAAATTTGTAACGTACAAAAGCAAACTCTCCGATAGTATTAACATTAAAATAACAGACAAAGTAGTAGAAGAAACAGAAAGTATTAAATTCTTAGGTATAACTTCTAGACAAATTTTGTAATTGGAAACAACACATTAACAACATAATTATGCAGTCAACTAAATAGATTTGTGTATGCATTAAGAAAACTTCGTACTGTGTCCGACGAAAAAACAGCCCGTGTAGCATATAGTGGGTATGTTGAATCAATATTAGGATACGGACTAATAACAGGTATGGGGCAATTCAACAGACAGTGATAAGACATTTATTGTACAAAAAAAATGTGTAAGAGCTATTTGCGGTGTCGTTCCACTTGAATCTTGTAGGCCTTTATTCAAAAAACTGAAACTATTGGCCATAACTATATATATTTGTTTGAGGTATCGGTGTTCGTGAGGAAACATAGTGAATTATTTAGATTCAAAGGTGACAACTACACCAAACAGAGACCAAGAGATGCAACAAAAATTTTAGTTCATTTTTGTAATACAAGTCTAAGTAAAAATAATGTGTATCATTATGTGCATTACAACTTTTAATTAATTACTGAAGATCATAAGGGAGCTCCCATTTAAATATTTTAAAATTAAACTACGTAGATGGTTAATAGAGAATTGTTTTTATAGTTTACAAAAATTTCTGCAACATAAAGAAATAATATGTTTTATGTTTCCTACAGTTTAGTGCTGTGTGTTTAATAATTTAACATGTGTGTATATTTTATTGTAAATTAAAATGTATAATTATTTAAAAATCCTAATAGATATTTTCTCGTTTCGAGACACTTTTTCCTATGTATGATGACATTGACGTGAATCATATTTGGCGAAAGTAAAGAGCGGACTAAAGTTCCGTGTCAACACCGCGGCAACGGAGCGCGGAGGGAGCATGAGGCCGAACTTAGGAGAGGCTAATGTCCAGCAGTGGGCTGAGATGATAAGCGCGCTGTTAGATTCATCGCTCGGCTCTGCGCTGAAAGTCGTAAGTCCGTCAGCGCTCTTTCATTTAGGCTTTCAGGTATTGCCTAGTGTTAGTCAACATGCGCTGGCGTTTGAGTGGAGCGAGATAAGACGTCGTTTAAAGGATAGATATGCACCTAAATGGCTGAGTCACTTTCAATTACTATCTGATTTTGAAGGAAATTCCTATACAATTACTTGCCAAACGTAAATAACGCAATGAATATTGTTGAATTGTGAAAATTAATGGCATGGCAACTACCCCCCACTTTTTTCACATATTTAGCACATCGCATAACAAAACTTCGTTTTAACCCCCCCTCCCCCCCCTTATAATGCCTTTCCGTACAGAAACATCCGTAGTATCTAACAACAGTTGTAACATGTAATATAAGCCGTTCCATTTAAATAAATTCCGAAATCCGTAATATGTAAGGTGTTGGCTAGCGGGCGGAGCCGCATTCTTGCACCGTTATGAGTCCAATGCGCAGTTAGTTGGTCGTAATCAGGTCGATGGCGAACTTGCGCGGCGGTGGACAGCCACACGCGATTGATTCGTGTTACGTCGACTATTGATGAGACAGGTGTTACCGGGGTATTGAATGTGTCGATTCCGGTACTGTGAATGTTACACTAAATTGATGCGTAGGTACTTGCAGTTCTACATTCGGTTTTGAGGGACATTGAGACAGAAAATTTAAAAAGCCCTTCTCGTAAATCACGTAAAATTCTCACGTAAATGACCTGCAGATGCCAGAGATTACTTTTTTTGAAGATTTTTAGAAACGTAGAGAAAAGTCGAAATGTTTGCACGATTTTTTTCATTATACCTACCTATTTCGCCGTTATAAAATGGTCCGCTATTTCCGATAGAGCCTCGATAGATTTTTAATAACTAGCGAAATGCCGGTTTACTATTATGTACCTACACGGGGTATATCTCTGCCTAACCCTTCCGGGAATACAGGCGTGATGTCCTCTCAGTTCGCAGCCTCGTACCCTACAGCGGACGTATTACTTAAGTATGTTCTCATGTAACACAGCTGTGTGCGGAAACCATTGTGATTCCCTGACGGCATATTGCTGGCCTACATCACTGCAGTTTCACTGAGTTTTACTACCTATTTCCCCAACTAACCTTATAATAAGGAACTTTGGTGTAATACTGCCCCGGAAGAGTGGATAGTTCGTTATTTCTTCGATTTTTTGGAAAATATTATGGTGCGTAGTAACTATTCGCAACCGGCGTGTGTGTATTTCCAGATGTATGAACGTAAACAAGGCAAAATAAGCATTTAAGGAGCGTAGCATGTGGCGTTCTATAGTTTCTGACTACCCCCATGGCAAGAAGGCATGTTTGTATTTAGAAATTATACTAACAGCATCATAACGGGTACATTACGGCTGTTTGTGCCCGGTAGATGGCAACAGGGTCGCTCTGGTGAAATGTGGGTGGGTAAAACTGTAATCTATAAAAAAGATAAGTATTTATTATGCTTGATTGATTGATTTATGTGTAACTACAATCCACGAGTGGCGCGCGATATTTTCATCTAAGTAGGCATGTAGCAGCAGCCAGCTCCACTACCACCTTGTGCACTTATATATTTTAGCATACGTAGGAACTTAGTTCTTGCCGATATTAGCGCAAAAGAGTTTTAACTTAAAAGAAATCTAAATAACCAATAAAAACATCGTTTCATTACAAGTAAGAAATGCTTTGCGAATAAATAAATAAAAAAGTTACAAAGACATTCGTGACCTAAATTGATAAATTAAATAAAAAAACGAATTAATGATAATTAAATTAAACTGGTTAATGAACCACAATAATCAACTACCTACATACTTCGAAAAGCAAAAACACTTTGTTCTCGCGCCACTGAGACCGTCTGGGCGAATACTTTCGTTTAACTTCGCTATTCGCATATTTACATTACCTAAAAAATGTTAAGTTCAAACAATGAGTTTCTCATAACGGACTGTAGATGGCGTCACGAGTTACAAAATAACAGATAACTAAACTTAATTATGATACTTTCACTCGGCATCTTAACTAAAATTACTTTTACTGCATGTGCCCCGCCCGCGGTGCGGCACACTTTTGAAATGGCGTAAGAAACACTCATAGTAGCTTTTTCTTAGGTTTGTATTTAGCTGTTTCAACTCAGCCCATCGCAGTCCACTGCTGGACATAGGCCTCTCCCAGGCTGCGCCACAACACCCTGTCCTCCGCCTTCCGCATCCAGTCTGACCCAGCCACCTTCTTAAGGTCGTCGGTCCATCTAGCTGGGGGGAGTCCCACACTACGCTTGCCGATACGCGGTCTCCACTCCAGGACTCGTCTGCTCCATCGGCCATCGCTCCTTCGACAAACATGGCCAGCCCACTGCCACTTCAGTTTGCTTACTCTGCAAGCTATGTCGGTAACTCCGGTTCTTTTCCGGTGTTTTTTAGTTGTTTATGATTTACTTATTCAATTAATACATCTGAAAATAATGATGATGTCCCCTGAAAGTACTGGAAGCCACCGTACAAGTAATTCTTAGAAGCTGTTATAAATCAAATAACCTTCTGAACTAGAATGGAAAGCGAAATAGTTCCAAAAATATCAGTACCCGAGTACAAACAACCGCACATCAGCAGTAAGAGTGATTTTCGTAGTGCAAGTGTTAAAAATAAACATTTTATTTTTATTTTTTATTCGTTGGATAAGGTACCTACAAAGTTGGTAAGTAGAGTTGTGTTCAGGACACATCCGCTGCTAAAAGCGAATATTTACAATGAATATCATACATATAGGTATAAAACCTAACTAAAACTCAAACAAACAATACAAAATACCAAAAATCACAAAAAAATAAAAACACAATACTTCCATTATAAAATTATATAAATCTAATATTTCGTACCCTTATAATAGGTAACCAATTCTTTAATTGTATAAAAAATATTTAGAAGAAGCCATGTTTTTTTTTAGATATATTTTTTTGTAGAAACGACTGATTCTCGGTTGACTTTACTTATCAGACATTCAGGGCATTCCGCATGTTATGGTAAGAAAGCCCATATCTACCTAATAAAAATAAATTAAAAAAAACATTTATTTTCAAGCATAATGCTCATAACGTTAATAACAATTTACTTACAAACTATGTTAGTAATAATAATATTAACTCGGTTAAGATTAACACTTACAACTTTTTACACAATAAACACATCTCTGAAACAACAATAATGCAAAAAACAATACTATTAATTAGTATTTTTTTGTTACTGTTGGTTGCATTAAACAGTTGAACGCAGAACCCATCGGAGCATATTGCCGTCTTCCTCAGGCATTTCGATCGCTGCACAATGTTCGATCTGAGCGGAAAGCCATGTGCATACTAAGTACATAAGTTCTACAGATATAATAATAAATAACAAGCATGTTCACGGTGTATACACTTAACGCATCGATACAAATGTTCACGTATTTGGAAAAAGTAATCGTCTTCTTTTCGAGTCGATAGCAAATGTAAAAATATTTTATTACTACCTGCGCCCCGCGGTTTCACTCGCATAAGTTTCGAGCCCGTGCGAGTATGTCCCAATCCAGGGTCAAGCGTAACAAACAAACAAACTCACTTTCCCATTTATATTATTAAGTAAGGATGTCAGATGGGGTTGGTCCAGTAGGTGGCCACGCCAATCGCGGCATCAATCGTTTTTAGGTCCTCAGAAGTGCAGGTGTATGGCAACTTTGGACACTCCGACACATGTATGGGAGAATTAGTGTTTAAAATAAAATCCTGCCTCGTTGGTGACACTAGTGGTTGCAAGCGCGACTGCTGCGTGGAGTCCTGGGTTTGGTCGCATGTCGAGCAAACTAATACAAAAAAAAACACTATAACAACATAGTTTTAAAGTTATGAGAACAATGGAACTGCCTGATGTTTTGAGTTTCGGGTTTTGTCGATTTTCAAATTAAACTTATAGCTCCCACGTCATTTGAGAAGACTAATGAGGGGAGCTACACCATTATTTTCCCCAAAAACTTACTAAAACTCATACTTTTGCAGACAAACGAATTCAAGCTCAGGGTTAGGCGAGGTACTAGTAGGACCTAGGTTTCAACATGATGTCTGTCAATCATTTAGAAATTGACAGGCGATGCTAGAAAAGACGAGCGAAGATTGACTAGCGAGAGAAGTTATTCAACTAGAAAAGACTCAATACATACTAAATTCTTTTCCTAACCCTCATAGTTTGTAAGTTTTGAGAACAAAGAAAAATTCCAAATCTTTCATGGCGTATAACTTTTCAATACTACCTTTCAGAATAGAACTTAGCTCTGACGACATCCGTTGCAGCCTACCAGGACTACTAAGCCCTCTAATTTTGGCCCAAAACTTATAAAAAATCACAGTTTTGAAGACAATGGAAATCTTTCATCTCTTAGAACTTGACAATTAATGCTTTTCAGAATTAAACTTTTAGCTCACACGACACCTGAGGCAGTCAATTAAAGACTTCTAAGCCCTAATTTTGGTGTAAAACTTATTAAAAATCTCAGTTTTGAAGACAAAAGAAATCCCGGGTGAGCCAGACTACTCGTAGCTACTTTGGAGTCCTTATAGTTAATCGATACGGTTTGCAACTGCGCACTGAGTGCAGGGTGCATGTTCTTTGTCCTAGGCAAAAGCTAGGCATCATGCGCACTAGTGCACCTAATATCGATCGATTTGGCCCGAATACCCAATGTCCTGAGGTCGCCGGGAGGTGAGCCCTCGAGCTGCGCTGAGTGCATTTCCCGGGCGAAAGGTGGGAGGATATTTTTTTGTTTTGTTTTTAATTCATTTATGTAGCTTTGGTAGTTTTATGTTCTGTATGATTTCGTAAGTTTATGCAATAAATTATGGGTTAATTTTAGACTTGTAAAATATTCGGCTTATATTAAAAAAAAAACTTTATTTCACATACCAAACTTCCTTTCTTTATAGGTATTTGATATTGGTTTGAAATTTTATTTCGATCTTTCTCATACAATTGAACCACGTTATAAAAATGCATTGGGCGACGACAAAATGCTACAGATTTAGTTCTCACTTGCATGATTTGCCGGGGTTCCTATATCTTACCGTCCGTAGATGTATTACCTACTTGTGCATTTTGGTCGGTACCTATCGCTGCAAGAGGTGCCACAAATCACAATCAAACATGCAGAACCTCTGGGAGTTTGATAGTCATGTCTTAATTGAATGATTTTTTATTCACTTGTTACTTCTTATACAAGGAGGAGCTCTTGGCTAAGTAATAATAGCCGCACGGGTCGATCCATCAGGTTAAGCTACGCTTACCGGGGTTGGTCCGTGGATGGGTGAGCATCTTTACATACCGAGACTCCTCCGTGCCTCGGAAAGCATGTTAAGCCGTTGGTCCCGGCTCTCATTCGTGGCTGTTTGACAATCGTTACAGGTCGTCAGAAGTCCGAAAGTCGGACAGCCTGTCTTGCCAAGGGGTATCGTATTACCCAGTAACTGGGTTGTGGAAGTCAAATAGGCAGTCGCTCCATTTAAAATACTGGTATTCAGCTGCTTCCGGTTAGACTGGAAGCCGACCCGAACATAGTTGGGAAAAGGCTATTGATTTTATTACATACTCGTAAACGGTATTTTTATGTAAAGAGAATTAAAAGAAAAACTTATCTTACTCCCTTTACACACCTTTTTGGACAGTCGTGTAAAAACGAAAACAAACCCACACAGAACGTGTATCTATTTTAAAATCGTTACCAGGTAGCGTTAACTATTTCAGGGACCTTTGTGAACCGCGCAACAGTGCCTTGGCATCAGCTAATTACACGTTACTAAGTTTCGACAGTTACTGTTTTCTAAGGGAAGTTGCCCAAGTTTGGTCGGCGGCTGACATTCGATCGCGAGTCGATTGTGGTTACGCTCCTATTATGATTTATGATGGGCACATGTGGTGCACTGCATTTAGAAAAAGCGAAGTAGCGACCCAACCGTACGGTTGGGTCGCTACTTCGCTTTTTCTAAATGCCTTAGAATTAATACGGCTTCCCGTAATACACTGCTCCATAGATCCAAAAACTTATTGACGTTGACGCTTACAGCGTTAAAATATTTTGAAATATATATTTATCTGATCCTCTACAAACGTATTTGACCTTCTAATGATGGACATATTTTTAAATTGTATTAATCAATGAATCTCTAAAAACTATTTGCGCTTCTAATGATGCACACTTCTTTTAATAATTGAGCCTCTCGTAACTAAGCTAGGGTATCCCGACGAAACGTGTTAGGTGAGGTTAGAACTGTGACCTGATGTCCTGTGTTGACATTTAAGTTGGTCACAGTTATTCAGCTATTTAGTGTTTTTGGCACAACAGACGTACACTGTCTCCTGTCGACACGAGCTATACGAAAATAACCCATATTTTCATGGAAAGTTGGTTTGACAGGGCTGACGATCTTGACGCCCGGCGCCCTGAGGAACTTACCTACCATCACTAAACGAAGTTCTATTAAAGCATCTACAATCTGCATCGTGATAAAAGTCTGCTCTAAAGTTTCGTTACAAGTATACAGTTACGCTCCTTACATACTCATGTTACTTCGTTTACGTTTCTTACATCTGGTCATATACCACTCTACATAAAACGAATCACCTATAAAATCACCATTATTTCGAAAATCATAATAATTTCACCACATAATCGAGTCATATAGCTTACATGACCCGTGTAAGAAGGGAAGTGATGTATTATTTCTAAAGCCACAGTCACATTCGGCAGCCAATCAAAACATATCACAGGTATAATTGCAAATCGGAGCATGACCACTTGCTTTTGAACGGTGTAATCAGAGTAGAAATATAGGAAAAACTCTTCTAAGCCAGGGTTTCCTAGAATAGCGGTGGCCGCCACATAGCGCAGATAATTTACCGGAGAGTGACGTCACTGAAACGTTATTAATATGAAAGTAAGTTTGTGTGTTTTCCTAGAGTGTGTTTTTCGACACCGTTAAGTCAAATCCCGCGGCCATCATTGTCATGACAGCCGTCACTGCGGCCGATATGTGGCGGCAGCCGCTCTTCTAGGAAACCGTGGTGTACAACAGCACACCATCATACATGACGTAGCGAAACGGTTTTAATTACGTTTCGTTACGTTATATATAATGTGGATGCACTTTGATATTAGTATTGATATTTTATTTATTAATATGACTGTATTTAAATGCACTCTATTGCATATATATTATGTACATACGAGTATAATGCATTTCATTATTTGAGTTAATTAGTGCAAAGGTTTTGTTTTTGTAATTGTGTAATCGATTACTCAATCGATAATCTCACGAGAAAAACTATCTTTCTCATATTTCTCCGCTTCCAGGTTGAGAATTGAGGAGATTTCTCCTAATCTAAGATAAAAAATATGACTATTTTTTTAAATCATATTTCAACAATCACATTTGGGCCCACCGTTTTCCATCTCCTTTGTCAAAATTAATTGTAGTTAGTTTAGAAAATGTAATCATGTCTCTTTGAAAACCTCAAAACTTCAAAAAAAAACAAAAACAAAAAAAAAAAACAAATGTCAATAAACATAATATATACTTTACTTTAAAAAAAAAATAGCTGCTATGTCTGCCCAGTTAATATTAAGTAAATATTATATGTCCTTAAAATATTTATCTGAATAAACACTTTTTCATTTTTTTTTTTGTATATGTCTATCCTAATTTAATCCATATGTTTTTAGTAAATATAATTTTTGAGTTCGTTCAATCCCCAAAGCTCCATCATCATTATCCTGCACTCCCCCGTCTCAATTTATTTGGGGTCGGCGTAGCATGATAATTAATTCTCTTTTATTTCTTTCAGTCGTATTTTCAGTATTCACGGTGTTTTTATCCACATCATGTTTCACAAAATCCATCGTGTCATCTTGTGTCAAATTTAACGAAAATTGTGCAAATATTATTTTGTTGCTTGGCTATTTATCTGTTTTGACTGCAACTACTTTATTTATTTTCCACTTTCATGCAGACTTAATGCCATACACGTTGTAAAAATAAAATATGAATTAATTCTAAATACTTTAACCGGCAGTCGTTACCCCAATGACCTTCCGAACTCTTACTTGGCTGTTTACGTGCTCCGAAGTGTATCAAAACATGCCATTAAACCGAGTCTAGTTCTCTCCTCGGATAGTGAAAGTAGCGCCGAGGCTACCACGTACCGGGTCACTCTTCAACTGTTACAGAAACGAAAATATTTGCGTAAAGTCGGCTGACTTTGAAAATCTCACCGTAAAAACTTAGTTGAAGTAAGTTGTCATTCCACTGAAGCTAGGGAGTGACACTATTGATAGCTGACATCAAGCAACAACTCAACTTGATATTTTCACAGTGAGATTTGTACAAAATAGCTTGGTAGATGACGTTAGAATAGCCACGAGTGGTGATACTTACCTAAATGTAAAGTCAGGGAAATTCATTGTTAAGCAAATTGACTATCAATCTAAATTATCCGTGTATTCAAATCACAACTGTCATTCTTTGACAGTATTATGAAATGGCTATATATAACACAGCAAATAGTACGGTAATAATAATAATAGTAGGAGAAGACCAAAGAAACAATGGATAGTTATATAATTCCATAGTGGAAGATGATGTGACAAGAAATGGGGCGACTACTGTATGTATGGAAGACGAAAATATAAATATACTATGGGCAGGTGAATGATATGATCATGAGCTGTTGCCAGAGTAGAGAGGATTGTTCTCAACAGGATGGTTTCACATCATTTCTAAAACAAACGAAGCAAGCCTTCTATTATGTCATACAGCCACAGCGTATGCAAAAGGAATTTTCCAATTCCTACAAATATTACGCCATCGCCATCGTCACTTCGACATAGGAAACGGAACGCCAACAACACTTCATTTTTTGTAGCCATCAACACAAAGGTATCCGGGCAGGGAGGGGCGGGGGAGGGATAGGCGACAAAAAACACATTCTTGCTCAGACACACTGGGTTACGATAATAATCGATCCTTCATCATCCTTTTTAAGTGCCATCATTTTTTGTACACAAGTATGTCAGAAATGTTACGTTTTAAAAGGAATTTTGTTAAGGTTTGTATGATATACCGATATACCAGTCTGACATGACAATCATGTGCAGGGCGACAAAATAGCATTACCAGATGAGTACTTTTCTCGCAATTTTGCGTAAACCATTTGGCTCCTTGAGAAATTTTTGAGAAATTAAATTATTGGAGACAGAAAATATCATGGAGAATTATTATGGATATTTTTATAGTTTCAGAGCGCATCCGTAGGATGAAACACATTTTCCGAACGCACCCGTTAAAAGTCTATACTACCTCAGCGCCACCTCACTCTTTATCTCGCTCGCACCTACTGCTGGCGGTCACGCGAGCAAGTGAGACAGGGTGGCAGGGAGAAGACTCCAAGGCACCGATATTTTAGTCTACCTATTTCTTTTTACGGTTAAAATAATGGTAATAAAAAAATAACATAAGTCCTGCTTTATAGTTAGTTCAGCTTTGCATATGCAAAGTTTCATTATTCTGATTTGAAGTATTTTTTAAATACGAGCGGTTTATTGGTCGGTTTGGAGGTAACTTTGGATTTTTTATCTATAGAGAAAATTAGGAATCGTGTTTTCGTCAAACATTACTTCACATTAATCCTCAACTTTAACATATATTTATTTCAAAATTAAAGCTGCAGTATTTTCGACATAACGGAGGATCATGCTAAGCCAGTTGAGGTAGTATAGGCTCTTAAAACAGTACGCTTGTTTCTTAGATGTGGTTTGGTTCATTCTACTTCCACAATATTCTATATAATCTGCACATGTACATTAGTTTCATTATTCATGGTTGTTTTTTTATTGTTTCATAGAAGTTGTTGAAATTAATTTCGTTGCTTTTATAGGTTCCAATTAAAATTTTATAGTAATGGCTCCATTGTTTTACCGATGATTCTGCCAATGTCAAGGTTGCTTTTATAGTTTAATGATATACTTAATCTATATCAAAATTATCTTCAAAGCGGTTAAAATTCTTTCTCTTTGAGTTAACTCATGATTAAGTATGTCAAAATCAAGACGATACAGACTAACTTCATGATTAATTAATAACATCAACTTACTACAGTACTAATGTCCATTTAGTTTGTTTTATTTCAATAGACGACAAATAAAAGCGTCCAATCAAAGAGCGTACAGTGAATGTATTTTTATATGTCGATGTCGTGTTCAATAAAGGTAAGGTAGTCACAATTCCTTGATAGTACTAACTTTTTGCCTTTGGGTAAAACTTAGTTTTTTTTTTATAATTTTGGAGAAAATTTATTTCCAATTTGGGGAGAAAAAAAATCACATCTGGCAACCCTACGACAAAAATGTATCGACTCACTATCGGGCTCCAAAACGAGGTGACGCTGTAATGGTATTTACGCCTAGTCGGATCTCGTTTCTGAACTACGTGAGGCATAATGACGGCCAGGTTTTGTCGTAAGTGCATGTTAGTCTGACTGGAAAAAAATCATTTTGTTTTTTTATTATTTATTCAACTAAGCAATTGCACTAACGGCATGCATCATTATTACGTTTGCAATGTTCAATGTTCACGAAATAAATATACCAGAGTGGGCTACAAAAAAATAATGCCGTGTATAATAAATAACAAACGAACTTTTCGACATGCAATTCCAAAATTTTGGAGCTCCCGAAATTATTCGGTTGCTAACGGGTCAGTTGTCTTCACCGGAAGCGAGGGTGTTGTGCACTTCCGGCGCAGGCGCAAGCAACTTGCGGAGGACGACAGTTATGTCACCGAACCATGCAAGTATTTTATAGATTATTATTCACATTTTGTATGTCGTCTTGTATGTTCGAAATTTTAAACGTTACCTATACGAAATGAGAATATTCATAATATTCTTGAAAGTTTTCGTACACTGAAATAAGATAAATTTCAAAACCCCACGTCGACGTCGTTAGAAAAGTAGAATAGGAGATTTAACCACAAATCAATTATATAATAACAGTAAAATAACCTAATAAAACCTAACTAAACGAAAAATTAATTTGAATCATTGCATTTTCTAAACAATATTGAGAAACTTATATTTTAAAATTCGGTTCAAAAGACACAAAGCTACAAAAAGGAGAAATGCGACGAATGTACCGAAAGCTAAACTGTCAACCGGGAAATATTAGTTAGCACAGTGTTAAACGATGACGCGCTGACATGTCCACAGTTACTTACACACCAACAGCTTCATGCTCTAGTTAGTGAAGAGCAAGGTAGAAGTCACATTTAAACACGACGACCTACCAGTCTCAAAAGGAACGTTAAGGCAGGAAGCCCTTGCATAGAAAAAAAAAAAAAAAAAATCGGATGACATCATCTTAAATTACACAGGCATCCCAGATGGAAGAAGGACATGGTTGTACACCTACAATTTACGAATATTAAAAAGAAGGTCCATAATCAACTACAGATTTGAATGCAATGGGCAATAATGAATAATAATCAATCTTCATTGACATTGATAAAATCTTTAAGGCATGAGAATTAAGGATACTTGTACTCAATTGTAAACGATGAATCTTTGGGATAGGAGAATAACCCATGTATATCTACGGCTACCAAGCTAAAATCCTTATTTCTCATTGATATAGATATAATATATACTTTCATAATCCACAAATAAATTCAATGATAATAAATTATGATGTAATATAATAATAATAATCTGTCAATAATTATGTTTACCGCCAATCCTGAACTCATGCGCATTACGTTATACCCATTTTGTCACGGCTCAAAGCGGCCTAATAAACGGTTATCATTCGCGTCTTGTAAATCTAGCCGCTCAACGATGACGCGTGCGCATATAGCGGGAGATTTCTTGTTCAGATCTACATAATGTAGCAAAACAACGTAACATGGAAGAAGGGTAACTGGGTTAGTGTAGTGATTTTGCATGGTTTTATGCAATTTTCGTTGTCAGAGCATCATTTAATTGTTAATATTGTAAAGAAAACTGGGAATAGGTCATAAATGACCTAACTAATAACTTGTAGCAATAAAGATCAAGGTAGGGGTAGTCAGAAAGTCTCACACCCAATGTTGTCAGGGGGTGTTACCCAGTAATTGGGTCGTGGAGGTCAGATAGGCAGTCGCCCCATGTAAAATACTTGGTATTCGGATGCATCTGGTTAGACTGGAAGCTGACCCCAACTTAGTTGGGCAAAGCTAGGCAGATGGTGATTGTAGACGCTGAAGATGACATAAAAGGGATTTATATTGATATTTGGTGCTGTCGTTCGACACAGTTTGACGCATGGGAAAATTCTGAGCCCAGGGGTCTACTCCGAAGCGCAAAACCGAAGTATCGGCCGAATGTTCGACCGTTTCATAACTCCCATAGTTTCTTTTTTGGACTTTA
The DNA here is from genome assembly GCA_963921375.1 of Tiliacea citrago. Taxonomy (NCBI): domain Eukaryota; kingdom Metazoa; phylum Arthropoda; class Insecta; order Lepidoptera; family Noctuidae; genus Tiliacea; species Tiliacea citrago. The sequence goes on from OY992780.1 coordinate 29,658,969, forward strand.
AGTCCTTACCCGACTTCAAGTCACAGGTTTGACTTTGGCTTATCTCTTCGACTGCCTTTTTTTTGCCGTAGTCAGCCGTAGTAAAGAAGCAACTGAACATTCGGCAGATACTTCGGTTTAGCGCTTCGGAGTAGACCCCCAGTTGTGGACTGGCGATATATTTAAGGACCGCTGAACATCTCCAAAGAGAAAGCACGATAGCAGACGAGGACGACTTGTAGATAACGAAATGGTATGCTAAAGTTACATTATTGACGAAAATTATGTTAGGTAGGTAGATGATTTAAATTATGTGTGTGTTGTTCTCTCTTTTGGCTGACAAATTCCGAGCATATTCTAAAATCTTTCAACATTGATTTTATGTCCTTCTTCTTCTCTGCCGATTGATTTCAACGTTTCAACAATTAATCCCCAATTTTCAATCAAACTTGGCTTTTTAATACAATTTTATAATACTTTTTTAATATTAAATACGTTAATTTGAAGCAATTGAAACACAAACGCGATATTCTCATTTCTCTCAGACGTAGTCTGAGCAATTTAAAAAGAGAGACGCGAAACAATATTTGACCTACATTACTCGGAAACGAAAGACGGAAAGAAAGCGTAGTATACGACAATAAATAAAGAATCGTTTAAACAAATGTGCTGGTCTTGTGAACCTTGGGAGGACCAAAGGGTTCTTAAGTTCACAAGCGTAGAAGAACATTTCGAAGGACAAAAAAAGAAGCCTACAATGGTATCGTCATATCTGAGCTGCATATTTTATAGATTGTGTGTTTCTTCAATGTGTAATTAATTCTAAAGTAAATTAAGTACTTTCAGTTCGTGTGTACTTAGTGTTTTAGCATAGTAGGAACATTGTGTACCACTTTACAATTAGGTATTGGTCTTTAAATATGAAACAACATTATAAACGTAATGGTATATTTAAATACTCAATAGGCACTGTCATTTAACACGCAGATTGGACTAACAGTAAGAAAACACGAATGAAAACTAAGCCTAGCGCAATCATCGAACCCACGTCCCATGAAGTTTGAGACACAAACCGCAGACAGTCACCTGTGACAGGCATCATAGTGACCTCAATACCCATAGGAAATTACCCCACATTTACCATCAACCTAGCGGAAAACCATTGCAAATAACAACCAAATACAAACAATAGTATAACCAAGAAGAACACACAAAAAAAGTAGAGAAATCTCATCACAACACAGCTCTTCCCAAGAAAGTAGTACAATGAACACTATGGATATATGATGAAAAAAATAAATAACCAACCTTGAAGGAGGGACAGGATAACACAGATATACAGAACATCCATTTTGATAATTCACACTGTAATAATATTAAACACTCGCGGCGTTTTCGTGGGGCACGCGGTCATGGCGCGTGCAGCGTGGCGGGCTGTCGGAAAGCGACTGAGCGAGCGTCGCCACAACAGGTGCGCGCGCGCACGCAGGTACTTTCTTCCACCCCCCCTCGACTCCTCCCGCGGAGCTTTCGCGCGCTGAATAACCAATTTCTGGCGCTCCAGGGTATTCCATACGTGTTTTGAAACACAAAATAATTGGGTTAGTAGGTGCAACTTGGTATTCTAATTATGATGCCTTAAGTTGGATTATATGGCGTTCGTCGCGGCTGGTGTATTTGTTATACCTACTTAGCTGTATCGGTAATTATTGGTTAGTAGGCTATTGGTGACGTCAGGAGATTTGGACCCCTGACAGTGTATGATAATGTTTCAATAGGAGCTGATTAGATTGACGAGTTGTATAGTATGTTCATTTTTGTTCAGTCATATTTGGTTTACAATACAATTTTGGTGTTTGTAGTTTGTTTTATGAAATTCTCATTTATCTGTCTCGGTAACATCCTTTACGAAACATGACTTTGAACGAAAGTAAGCGTTGATGTCTTTTGTATGAAACTACGAACCACGCATGCTAAGAAAATAGGTCTACGCGTTAAAAAAAAAATATTACTCTTTTTTAACAATGTAGTCCATACATTCATTAGAATTGTTACTAGTAAATCAATGTAGGGTTGTAGAGTTCTTTGTTACCTCGTCCGGTGAGGTGTACTATCACCATACCAACTTCTGCGGAGGATATGAATGAGAAATATGAAATCAGTGTCATTTCAGGCACATGATGAGACTATTCAGTTTTATCTCTGAGATTGCAACGCTCCTGAGATGCTTTTGGTATTGGACACTACGCGCTTGATTAGACAGAAAAACAAAAAAAAAACATGAAAATAATGTGAAAATAATTTGAAAATCAAAATACATTATTTCCACAAACCAGTTACCTCATTAACCCAAAAACTGTATCAAAGAAGTTTCTTTAAAATAGAAACCAAATTGAAACGAGAATCGATATTAATTCACTTTCTCGAGAGAATCGATTCGACAGAGTTGCGTAACTAGAGATCGTGATGGCGGCCGATTGAGCTCCTATTATTTAAAAGTGGAGTACCATCACGCTATTGTCCTTGTAAGCGGTGATAGCAACAGCACACACATAACATAACACCTGTTATCTCCGAAGGGTTAGGCAAAAGTGTTCCCAGTACACTCGCATTTCACCTTTCATTTCATGTTTAAGTCCCATGTAAAAGGGGGCGAGCCTATTGCCATCAAGCAGGCACAAATCCAGACTCTGGGCTGCTGCTGACAGATTTCTAATAGAAAAACCCAATAACACTTTGCCCAAAGTCAAAGTATTTTTTTTTCTGTAATGCAAATAAACGCATTTTTCTTTCTTTCTTTCTTCACATTATTTATTTCAAATAAGTTTTTAGCATAAAAGGAGCTTTTGAACGTTCAAATTTAAAAATTAATATTCTTGTTTACAAAGTGTATATTTTATTATTTTTATTATATTATAACTGTTTTAAATTTTCTTTTATTGAATTGCAATATATCAAAAGTTATTTTGTTGTACCATTTAACACAGTACCTTATAAAAGATGTATGTACTTTAGATAATCTGAAAAATGGTTGATCTATTTTATCTTTATTTCTAGTATTTAAATTATATCTATCACTTATCTTATTAAAAAGATGTAGTATTATCCTGACCGAGCTGCCCGACCTGGCTATCGAACCCGGGACCCCACGCTCAGCAGCAGTGCTATACACTACACCAACGAGGCAGTCACACACATACGGGTTATACGAGGCTAGATTTTAAGGCTAATATAGCAAGAAGTGCTAGTAAACTAGCAAGCTAGTCACACTGTCCTCGTGTATACATAGTAGCCTCATTTTTAGGCTAGAAAGCGAGTGACAAAGATAGTCAGCTAGCGTGATAGTTTAGGATAGGGTTCTATTTATAAGCCAGCAGCGCCCTCCACCTCTGATTTTAGTGTAAGGCTTGAGTTCTAGCCTAGTGTGGCCGGCGAAGCTTGTATCCAATCGGATCATTTTACTTCACAGCCTATGTCACAGCAATGTTAGTGGCCTAAAATTACTCAGCATAGTGTAAGCTCCTTAAGTTCTGAGTAGAGCTGCACGATTACTGACAAATGCGTGCACTGACTGGTCAGGTCCACTCAATCTGTGTGGTTATTTACTCAAAAGACCATTTCAGACACTAATATACATGGCCTTCGCATGATCTGACCAAGATTATGTCTGGACTTTAAAAGAGAGTGTGACCTCTGAGTTTGTTTCGGCCTTTCTTCAAATCAAATCATTCATTTTTGCAAACATGGGTATTATAGTACGTAGATGTTTTCTTAAAAAAGTAGTCCTCCATATTCTACCGTCTCATGGGCATGCAAATAATATTCAATCCCAAAATTAAACAAAAATTCTATTGATATCGAATAAATATAAATGGATAATAAATATAAATCGTTTGACGATTAGAATTCCAAAAAAGAAATTAATTAAAAAAAGAGACTAATAACAGTAGTGGCATTTTTACAGTAATTTCAAAAAATAATAAAGTATGTCAAAGTGTCAATCAGAATAAAAAGTGTCAGAATAGGAACATGTATGTCAATCATAATAATAGTTTATAAATCAGTGCAGAGATTCCTCAATTATGTCATTGTTTTTCTCAATTAATATTTGGTTTAGGGCCCTTTTAAATTTTATTACAGTCATATTTTTTATTACATCAGGTACCTACTTTATTAGAATACATGGGGCAATACCAAAAAACTTTTCTGCATAAGTGCAGTTTTACATTTCATTTGGCATATGTTTACATATTGAGTCGATATCGGATTTTTTCGGACTGCTGACAGTTTTTCAAATAATTGTGGATTATTTTTTACAAATACAGCTGTTTCCAAAATGTATAAAACAAAAGTTATTTTTTTTTAAGACCGAAAATAGGAAAGACAGCTATCTGTTGTTTTAAGACCAAACATTGACCTTATACATCGCTTAAATTGCATTCTAAATACCCGTTCCTTATCGGTAGACTGCCCCCAGAAAATAATACCATACCACAAAACCGAGGCAACCAGAAAAGAGCCTGACGGTTGACTTTTATTAGAAAGCTGATGGGGAGCATACGCGGATTTGCTAAGTTTTTGGCACACGACTTCAACATGAGGTTTCCAAGTGAGTCTTCTCAGAGTATTAATTATTTTAGTTTTGAATTGTTTTTTTTTTTTATCACGGACGCTTCCGACGTTTTGCATCGTTCTCACATGTATATTTTTAATAAGAATGATGTAACCAATACTTTGTATCAAATATCTTATTTTAAAAGAGTGTCCGTGGAGTTTCTTGTCCGTTCTTCTCCATAGGAACCTACTATTTGGAATGGGCAACTAGCTTCATATTTGTAACTGACCGACTTGTTAACAATTCAAAAGTGCCTGTAAATGGTTTAATTGAAATAAATGCTTTGAGTTTGAGTTTATTCAGATAGGAAACACCGACTTAATCTAGTTTTTAAAATATAATTGACGTGTAAATGTGTTTGTACAAACCTACTTACAGAAATAAAAATCAAGCATTTGCCAAGCCAGGGCGTCTACTCCGAACATAAATCCGAGGTATCGGCCAAATGTTCGGCCGTTTCTGGGGTATGGCTAACTATGGCAAACTAAGGCGAAAGAAAAAAAAAACGACAGTCAATGAGATAACCAAAGTCAAAAATGTGACTTGAAGTCGGATAAGAACTCAAAGTCAAAAAAGGAAACTTTGGAAGTTATAAAACGGCCGAACATGTGGCCGATACTTTGGATTATCGCTTCGGAGTAGACCCCCTGGATATAGTCTATAATATTCCCACTGCTGAGACACAGACCTTCGCTATATGAGAGAGAGAGCGGGCCGTGACCCACCACGCGGGCCCAGTAGGTGTTGGTGGATCATGCCGTGGTACCAATACGTATTAGCCAGCCAGCAAAGTTGTACCGGGAATTACAGCCCAGGGAGCGCTGGACAGACATCACACCTCCGAAATAAGCATTGATTCATGAAGAAATTGTTCGTCGGAACATCTTTACAAAAGGAAATTCGTGCCCCTGTGCCACTGCCAGCCGTTGCTCAAATGCTCGTAACTCATTGGCCATTTGTGCATTACCTACGCACAAATTTTAATGTTCCTGGTGGGCACACTCTTTTGGACTATATGTCTGTAAAGTGTAAAGCCTGATTTACGTGGTGCGATTTAATTGTATGATGAAGCAGTTGTTGCTTCAAATATATTATTTGCCACAGGCAAGAAACTTGCATCGTGTAAATGGGGCCTTAGTCACTCACGGAACAGTTATTTTATTGTTCCTTTTACGAGTAAGTAATATTTATTGTATTTATTTTCAGCCTATCTTGGACAAAGGCCTCCCTGTCTTTTCTCCACTCCTCTCGATCTTGTGCAAGCGTGTCTGTAGGAGTCAAGCACGTCTTTCGTCCATCATATTAGCCCTTACGCAGTTATCCGTATGACTATCTAAAATAATATTAAGATGGTAATCTAAATAATTACTGTCATATAATATTCCTAGCACGCAAGACGCATATCACGGTGAGATCTAGACTCATTCCTCAGATGTGGGTCTTTCTGAACATAAATGTCCGGAAAGTCCACATTTGAAAAACCATTTCTCATTTTGTTACTTAAGTTCCATGCTTTCATGTGACTGTGCAAATGCATGGCAACAAATGCGAATTTACAATAATAACACACTTGAAAAATAATAGTCGGATAGTCGGAGTCTGGATTTGTGCCTGCTTGAGCGCAAAAGGCCCCATATCACATGGGACGTAAATATAACCAGCAATGTGTAGGTGTACTATGGTGTGGTACACCTCTGCCTAACCCTTCTGGGATTACAGGCGTGATGTTATGTTTTTAATGTATTGTCCTTTTTAGTGGTTTATGTTTATGTTTATCACACTGATCTTTGTTGGGACGAGCTTTCTGACATCACCTTGGTAACTCAGTCAGTGGTCTGGAGCAAGGCCGTAGGCAGGGGGCGTTTTGGTCTCCCCCGAAGTTAATTCTAGCCTACCGCCTTGGTCTGGAGCTTGTTGCGGATTATCAGAGTTAGCGGGTTCAACTTTGTTCGTGTCAATTGTTTTAAAGTCTAAGTGTAAAATAAAAATTGCTTCGTTTTGCGTCCGATTCGAATTCAATCCAACTAGATTGCGGTCGAGATGGACCAGCCGATATTGATCGCCTCAAAATTCAATCGATGGTCGATCGATGTCTGGCGGCCACGCACCACATATTGGACCAATCTGGCTTCGATCGGCCGCATTCTATATTTATGTAGTTGCATGTAGCACTGCATCCGATCCGATTAATACAGCTCTACTGAATACACCTCAAAGCAATAAAACGTCCGTATTATTGGTTGATTCGCACAAATTTACTCGCCCGAAAAAGGCGATGGGCGAATCGACATTTTTAAATAATTTGATTTTTCATGTAGGCTCAATTCGCACGAATTTAATTTATTAGTGGGCGAATCGACAACACTAGAATTAAATTAAGAATATTGCAATTAGCACACCTTGAATTTTATGCAATAAAGTTATGAAAAAAGTACACTAGAAACTACATTTATCTACCAATTATTTTTGTATAAATAAAAGAAAATATTTTGTGTGCCAATTGCCAAATACGTATTTCTGGAGTTATCGATTCGCCCACATATAATTTAACTTCGTGCGATTTGCCTACAGAAAAATAATATTATTTAAAAGTTCGATTCGCCCGTTTCGGCCAAGTAAATTCGTGCGAATCGACCAAGAAGCCAAACGTTCAAGTTCCTTTACTAAAAGTAAATAATAATAAAATTGATAGTCACGAATTTATGTTCATTCAATGATTATTTTGGTCAGATTTCACGCAAGAACCAAACCATATCTACTACAAATTCGTTGATAATTGATTGGCGACCCCCAAACCGATTGATGATGAAGGCATGATGGTAAAGCGACGGCTATACTCGTAAGAAGTAATATTTGGCTTAGAGAGAACTTGATACTGTTAAAGTCAACCGGGCCCATAGTACTGATTAAATATAAACATACCTACTTAACCTTTTTTTTTGTAGATCCCAACTCGTCTTGAGCAAGCGTGGTGATCAATGCTCGTGCCTTCTGTGTATGAGAAGAGGCATTTCCCCTACTGTGAGACAATAATAGGCTGGTGATATTACTTATTATTATTACTACTTATTTTTGTTCTGAGATAGGAGCCTTTTTAGCATCGCACAAGTCTTGATTGTTTTTTTTTGTGTATATTGTTAGTTTTAAATGCTAATTTGTACTTCTTGTGCGTGTCCCACATAAATATTTTTCTTTCTTTCTTTACTTGTATTTTTTAAGCAAATCAGTGCAAAGCACACGTCATATTATCACGTCGTCTTATAAGTTTCGATAAAAGGCAGTGGATGTAGTTGGACACTATCCAAAAAATGCCCCTGAAATGATGGCGCAAACGCATACGGATAATTACGATTAGATTATACTCGTGTGTTTTAAAACCACAGAAGTATGAAACGAGTTTGTTTTGTAATTAATGTTTAGGGAGCTTTATGCTGATAAAAATATTGGCCAATCCTGGTCAAGTCCTGATTGTACGGGCACAGACGGCCCGGCGGCGGCGGAGCCGTACGTACAGCAGGCCGCACGTCAGAGGTAATATGGCCTCTTATTCTACCTAAGCTCCGCACTGCAACGCGAGGCCAGCTCAACGCCAAAGTGTTACCGACGGCGACGTGCCGTCGACTGTACTTTAGTATTATCGAACCTCTTTTAATGCTCTCTTTCATTAAGATAATGCCACTTAAGCCTTGAAATAGTAAAGTTCCACCTGAGTGGCATTCCAGTCACGGCGACCATCTTGGCACTATCGTGGCCCTACGCACCAAATGCGCTGCAAGTAAAAGTCACTGACATCCGGCACTGAAATGATTTAGAAATGATTCACTCACCCACTTTTTTAATGTAGGAGTCATTTAATGTTAGAAAATATTGTTTGTCCTTTTGTCCTGCCATGATATAATTGCACATTTATTTTATTTGTTTCGTACAAAGGTTGTGGGTAGACCGATGCTTGGTCACTTGCTTAGCTAGCCCCGCAAACAAAACGGTTCTCCCTCAGGGAGGGGCTCATGACTAAGTAATAACAGCCAAGTCGATCTTCAGCTTTTGATCATCAAGTTCCTACATACCGAAACCATTCCGTGAATCGATAAGCACGTTAAGAGCAGTCAGTCTAAATCAAATTTCGGACGCAAGCTTCGCCCCTCGCTCCCCGCTCCTCCGTTATGTGCTAAAACCTAATACATCAGTAATAAAGTTCAATATCTCGTGCGCTCTTTGATCGTGTTCGAGCACGTAACATATAGCGTAAGTCTGAATTCTTATTTCGTTTATAACTAAAGTAATAATATAATTGATCTAGAGAAAAAATATCTTGTGTCGGGATAATAAACTTTATTTTCTTGCTGTGAATATTTGTTTTAGACATAAAAGTTAGACAATCTTATTTGTTTTTTAGAATTATCCTTAAAAAAGACATGATTTTCGAATAAAAAATTTATTGAGAGAGAATATTACAATTACGTAACTGTCTCAACATGGAAAGAGAAAAGATCCAATAAATCATATACTAAAGTTTAATTTTGCTTGTATGTGTGACTGTTTCAGATTATTAATGCAAATTAACATAAAAATAGGGAGCCTCCTAAGCCGGTGGTTCCAGCTATCGTTTGTAGTTCTTTGACAGTCGTTACAGGTAGTCAGAAGCTCGAAAGTCTGACAACCAGTCGTACCAAGGGGTATCGTGTGTTACCCAGTAACTGGGTTGTGGAGGTCAGATAGGCAGCTTCTCCATGTCAAATACTGGTAATCAGCTGCATCCGGTTAGACTAGAAGCCGACCCCAAAAGTGTTGAGAAAAGGCGAGGCAGATGATTCTTATGATGATTCTATGTTCAGACGTACTCACGGAATAAGCCCAGTGACTTGGACTTTAACTGTACTGAGGTGTCACAGAGTGTGGATTGTGGAACTATAGGTAGACTACCAATAACATAATTAGTAAGCGAAGCCAAGCTTCAAACCTAGCGACAATCAAAAACGTTAAAGGCTAACAATTGTCCATCATACCTTTAGGGACCATAAACCATTCCAGTATCACCCAACCAACTTAGGTGCAACTGCGTCTTAAATTATCCTTAATACTTCCGCATAAGGCTCATTTCTGCTTAATTTATATGCAGGACCATAGACTATCCTAGAATACCTGAACTAACTTATAGCTGCATTTATAATGTATCCTTAATACAAATTCATAAAGTTCTTTTTTCTTTGTTTCAAAAACCTAGCATGTATAAAATGCAATCGTAATGACTCTTGTTTGCTATCGAACTAAAGTCCATAGCAGTGTGTTCTATCTTTGGGTGTAGTATTGTGGGTTAATAGTTTTCTATCGTAAATTAAGGTGTTGGAATGTCAGAAGCACTTTCCCTTATCCTTAGTATGGGACGGGTCTCTTTTAGTTCGTAGCATCCATAAGCGGATAATGATAATCGAAGTCCATAAAAACTACAAAGGGCTCAAAACTTTCCCTTAATTTTGTGGCTAATTTTATTTTTCCTTATGACGTTGCGACGTTATTTTAGCCAAAAGATTTCAAAAATGTATTTGATTTTGTTTTTTTCTATTAATAAAGTGTATTTATATAACTCTAATGACGTAATTGCTTTTCATGTACCAACCTCCAAGGTCAGGGCTTTAAAAAAAAAAACAAAATGTTCGTGCTAATTATATTTTTCCTTTTAAGAAATTTAATTATTTGCCATAATTATGTTAGTTAGCACACGCCACTACACCAACAGAAACAAAATAACAATCGTCGAAAACTATACTTAACTACACAAGCAGATATAAAAAAACGTAAACAGAACGTACCTAAACAAAAGCCCTCCGGAATAATGTAACCTCTCAATATATATTTGAAAATCTATTGTATGTACAATTTTTAAGAAAATGTCCGATATTCATAGTTAAATACCAGGAAAAAACACAATCTTGTTAAACTGTACATCGCACTCGCCTCCACAGAGAAGGCAACTCGTTCATGGGTCAATTTACGCTTTTACATCAAACTTCCTACTGACATTCGAAACTTACCCATTAAACGATTTAAAAGCTGTATTATAACCAAACTTTGTAAAAAGGGTACTATAAAATTTCTGATTATTTAGAAGTTAGAAATGCTTGGGATTGAGCTGCTCGCTCTGCTAGCCTTGTGATCAAACTGGAAAACTTGACATTTTTACTTACGAGTATTATGAAAAATCATCATTATATATAATTTATATAAATATTGACATTGAATATTGTTAGAGAGTATAGCTACATGTCACTTGGAGAAGATTAAATTAAAGGCCTTGAGATAATAGATTAGATTATATTTTATGTAGAAAAAACATATGGGTAGACACTTTTAGACAGAAGTATGTCATAGGGTGTGTCATAAACTAAACAATATTTAAGCTTAGAAGTAACAAAGCTGCCAGGTCGAGTGTTATCATTAAAGTTCCAACACTCCCCCGCAATGGGAACACCCTGTATATAAGGTAGTATCAAAGCTAAACTGTACACTAAAAACATATAAAACACTAAACGAATAAAATACACCAAATTATCACTATGTACATACATGTACACACTCCTACAATATTTCCACTTTACATATCTAACCTAAACCTAGTAAATATGTACATTTTGAATGTTTTAATTTTAGTTAAGGTTTGGTCAAAATGTCCGCTATCATGTTAGTGGAAGGAGGATATTGTGTAGTGTAAGTGAGTCGCGTATGAAATGGTGTTTTATGTCGATATGTTTTGTGCGAGCATGATAAGTGTTGTTGTGTGCCAGTTTTAATGAGCTTTGATTGTCAGTATGTATCATGCTGGGATGCGAGACGGCGAATACTTCCTTCATGAGAGTTTTGAGGTAAATTGCCTCCTTGCAAGCTTCTGCTAGAGCCTGTATTCAGCCTCTGTAGTTCACAGCGCGACTGTGATGATATTGGGGATCCACTCATCATGAAGACGAATCCTGTGTAAGATCTTCGATCTAATGGTGGTTGCCGTAGTCGGCGTCTACATAGCCTGTTGGATATGTTTGGCCATTATTTTTTAATTGAAGCTTCAAATCTTTAGATCCTTTGAGGTACCTTAGGACTCGCTTAGCGGCTTTCCAATGTACCTACTCCTCCGTAATGTGCATTGAATGGGGAAAGGTATGACACTGTTTGAGAAATATCAGGTCTAGTACCTATTGCAATGTAGGTACATTAATCAGCCGATAAGTTCTTGGTAAGGAACATCTGTGACTTCGTCTTGAGGTTCTGGCAAGGCAAGCTTCGGGTTCCAAAGGTGTAGTGACCGATAAAGCATCTGACATACTGAACTTTTGAATTAATTTCTCGATGTACCCATTTGGTCTGATCGAGAGTAATGACGCTTAGTCTATTATAAATGTATCAGCATTTGTAGAGATTACATATCCACTTTTATTTAGCTATTAACAAGCTAGTTGAAGTAGAATTTGAATAGAATTAGTGTAGGTACACCAATTAAAAGCCAGTGGCATTATTCGATACTTTAATGCAGCCCGCGGCAATAATGCCGCGGGCTGCATTAAAGTATCGAATACTGCTACTGGTTAACAATTCACCTCCCTTATAAAAGGGAGGTGAATTGTTAACCAGTCGTTAACAAGCTTTGTTCTTCTTAACCAGCTAGTAGTATCACATGCAGCCAAAAGCTTGACTAGATTATTTTCAAATTCTACTCAAATGCTTTTAGTATACTATTTCGCCACTATGCTGTGTACAAATAATTACTTAATAAAGTCTAAAGACTCATCCTATCCTTTAGCACATCTGCATAAAACCTGTAGACTGTAGTGTAGCTTGTTTATGACCTAATTCATCGCTAATGTGCTAGATACTTGATTTAGCAGCCGATTCCACTGGTAGAAATCCAAAAATGAGCCATTTACTCCATTTTGTGGAGCCATTCTGCACGTCACGCCGAAGATCCTCATCCAATTTTCACCAAATTTCTGTGAGACCAACTTAAAGTTACTAGGCTTTCAAATAATAACCGGCCAAGTCCGAGTCGGACTCGCGCACGAAGGGTTCCGTACCATTATCTATAAAAACGGCAAAAAATCACGTTTGTTGTATGAGAAACACCTTTAAAAAAATTATTCTTTGTTTTTAACCGACTTCTAAAAAAGGAGGAGGTTCTCAATTCAGATGTTTGTATTTTTTTTTTAATGTTTGTTTGCGCATAACTCCGTCGCTTCCCAACCGATTTGGAGAATTCTTTTTTTGTTGGAAAGGGTATACTTCCCAAATGGTCCCATGAAAATTTTATCGAAATCGGACAAGCGGTTTTTGAAAAATCAACAAACGTCTAAAAATGTATCTACATTGTCTACATTAACGATCTTTTCGTTTACTCTGCATTGCGTTTTTTGTTCGCGCATAACTCCGTCATTTATGAACCGATTTGGAAACGTCTTTTTCGGCACTAAAAAGTGAAAAATAAAAACCTTTTTACAAAACAAAATAACCGACTTCCAAAAAAACACTACGAAGTGAAAAATAACTTTAATTTCGGAAGTTTTTTTATAGTATTTGTTGATATAGCGGCAACAGAAATATAATACATCATCTGTGAAAATTGCAACTGTTTAAATATCACGGTTCATGACATACAGCCTGGTGACAGACGGACGGACAGTGGAGTCTTAGTAATAGGGTCCCGTTTAACCCTACGGGAACCTAAAAAATAACCGTAGAAATCGGATCTCATAAGGCGGAGATATCCAGTAGCCCCCTTTTTGGAAGAAGTACCTCTCCAATCGAAAATCCCAAAAGAAATCCCAAGGCAAAAAAATCTATAAAGTCATAAAACCTGTATACCTAGTTAGGCTAGTTTCGTCTAGATCGGTTGTTAAATAAGTACGAATGTAGAGGAGTACCAACAAACTGACAGAGGAAAGCAAATTTTGCCAAACTTGATGCAGAGACGCTTTGCTCGCTTGGTCAATTAGTAGCACATAAATTAAACAATTAGAAGCAAGCACAGTATTGAGGTAAGTATGTATTTAGTATATAATTATTTAACTGTTTTATCAGTTTTAACTTTACAACCAGTGATGTACAAGATACCTACCCTAAATAAAGTATCTGGAATACAAAATGCAAAATACTTTTAATTAAGTATTTCATCAACCAGATGCAAATAACTTTCTGGAATGGTATCTGAAATACTAGTTAAAAAATACGTATCTTTTCAATACGTTTTATAGATAAAATACATTTGTTAAAAACAACATTTTTTTTAATGTTTATTGTTTTACATGTAAATCGTGTTGATCGTGCAAACGTGACAACTCATAATATTATATTTTTAAGATTTTAATTGAGACTAAGTAAAACCAGCACCCTAATTGCGTAACGCAGTTTGAATCGGAATCGGAATGATTTTGAAGTATATTGCTAATCCATTGCTTCATATGTTAGAAAAAATTGTCTGCTCAACAATGTAAATAACGCAATGAATGTTGTTGAATTGTCAAATTGAAACTGATTCCTACTGATAGTGTGTTACGCAATTAGCCCTGTGTTCTCTGTTCTGTTCTGTTGCCCTGTGTTCTGTTGTTGTGTTTGTTGTACAGTTTATCACTCATTTTTCTTCGATGAGGCCTCATGATCACATAATCTACCTATAATGTTCCCACTGCTGGGACACAGGCCTCCTCTTTCTGTGAGGAAGTGGGAGGGTTGGTGGATGTCCTCATGATCATTACCCCCAAAAGAGAAGAGTCGCTCCACAGGGGCAGAAAGAACTTGGCAAACAGGTGTTGTATTTGAAAAATATTTTTTAACGAGGGATGACTGACTATTTTTTTTTTATGACTTCGATCTCACGCTTAGCCTTTAGCCGTGTGGTGATTCTGCCAATGTCAAGTGTAACTAATATTACTGTGTTCCGTTCAATAACTACCAATTTACACGGTGTGCCGTCAAAATATTGTTTTTTTTTTAGATGGCGTTATGGTGTGTCTCCCTCAAACACAGACTACCTAATATGCGGAATAGTTAAAAATGACACGAGTCAAGGGGCATAGCCGATGACATGTTTTAGAAAGAAAGAATTGCCACGCCATCTATCAATTTGGCCCCAGATTAGTCTGGGGCCAAATTGATAGATGGCGTGAATCTTTAGAGATTCAATGGCACGTTCATTTTTATCTACGACAACATTGACATTTGAAAGTCACCTAAGATTTCGCAATAGAATCAGTTAGGTACTACGGTACATATCTAATAGGCAGTAAAATTATTTTAGCAAACTAGCAAACATATTATTATCAACAAAATACTAAGATACCAAACAAAAGGTATTATACAATTTATAAAATGAATTTTAAAATTAGTATTTCAGATAAAAGATAAATAGGTACGTATTTTGTATCTGTATTTCAGATACTTGTATCTCAGATAAGTCACATCTCTGTTTACAACTACAACCTATCATTTAGGACATTAAAGGTTACGCAGTCCCAGACTCGCTACACAAGATGACACATGGGATGGTTCAAGAAACTTGCCACATAATCACAACGGAAAAGAGGAAGCTTTCAGGGAAACACAAGAAATATTAGCGTGCTCATATTTTAAAATTCAAAGCATTTTCAAAGCTATCCGCCATGGTTACTTTAAAATGCTTTGAATTTTGAAGTATAGGTTGGGTTGCCATACGTCCCGTATATACGAGACTGTCACCCTATTTGTATGACGTGTCCCGTACTGCTACTTGTCCCGTTTTTGTCCCGTTTTCTTCAAAATACGCGTGATGGTGTCCGCCCACGAGCGTTATTCTTGGCGATTTTTGTCATATTGTATACATTTTATCAAAAGAAATACGCTCGTGGGCGGGCACCCTAAAGGTTCGGTGCCAAGTGTCCATGCGGCATCGTTGCGTCGCGTCGTTCGCTCACCCAGGGCTTGCTGAACGCAAAATATACATGTGCCCAATTTTATGATTATACCTATTAGAGAAAAAAGAAATCAATAAGTAAAAACCTACTTCAAAATTTATGACTGGGCGGAAAAAGTTGAACCTCTTCCTGGTTTTTTTCTGGAGTATTGTAGTATTTGTTAACTTGTTTGGAGTATCAGTATACTATTATTGGTTACACTATACATACCTTATATACCATACATATATATCCTTTTGATTGTATTTCTGAACTATTTTATTCATTCGTCAAAAGTTATTGATGTAAACCAATCAAGTCCTCTAATAATGTCTTCCATAAGAACGGAGGTACCTAACCTTTGTCTAGTATTGTCGCTTTTGCTTATTTTTTATTCACTTTGCGAAGTTAGTTTGGGATTATTTTGTTTTTCGGGTTTTTCGGATATCTACGCTCAGGATCGTTTAGAATATTATTGTGATCCGTTTCATTTTACAATAAAACGAATACGATAAATTAAATGTAATTAAAACAATGATTTGTTTTCTTTTTATTTTTCGAAGAAAAGATTTTTAAGCTTTGCCGCCTATTTCGTACGTCAAATAATAATATATTTTATCGAAAAGACTGGAAAAGAATGATCGCCAACCTGGTCTTTGGTCCTATAGACAGTGGTCCATGCTGGCTCAATGCCTCAAACTCAATTATTGTCAAACTTTCAATCCCTTTTAGAACAACAATGGGTAAACATGAAAAATATCGCAATTTATAAACTATTGGGTGCGGTCTTTAGGTGCGGCCATGATAGAATATCTATAGGAGTTATAACTAGTGCTCTAGTTTAAGTCTAGTCCTCCCACGACCTGTCTCCAGCCCAGTGCCGAGCATGCGTACAACGAATAACTTATGCGTAGAACGAAGCGTTCATGAAATGCGCAGCTGTCAAAAATCAATATTTTGCTTTTCTTTACAGTATAGAAGAGGCCGGCTGTATTATTCCGCTGTTACGCTGCCCGGGCTCCGAGCCCCAGTCTTCAGACGGCGCTCCAGCTAGTTGGCCTTGTTGTCTCGTTGCTCCCGTGAGCTTTCAGTTTTTTCGCAAGTGAATTAACCAAGTTACTAAGTGGAAGATGGCTTCTGGATTATACTACTTTCGACTTGCAAATATTATACGAACGTGATCCAAGATGGACCGCGATGGCCTACCAGAAGACCCTGCGAAACAATGGGAGGTTCTTCTGTGCATCATCGCCTTCGAGGAGAAGAAGATAGACCGCAGACCAGACGGTGCGGTCGAGACACTGACATACATCTTCAACCATAAAGGAATCCGGTAAGTACATTTTCTAATTGCAGGATTATTTATTAGTACGGCGTAGTACTTCAGTCGGCGATCGATACGCTTCGCGCAGGTCATCTAGCATCTAGACTACCTAACAAGTGCATAAAGGACTACAGTTGGTGCGAAAGAGAAGGATGAAAACTGCCTAGGCCATTTTGCGTTTGTTCTTTGTCACACATTTGCTAAGGCTATGTTTTAAGTTAAGATATTATTTATTATAAGTTAAATTAAGTTACATTATGATAAAATATAGTTTAAGTTAAATAATTAATTGCGATACTTTATTTTTAGATCAAACATGCTGCTTTAGCATCATCATCGGTTTCTAAACAACATTGATGGGACAAATCAAAATTATGATGACAAGTTGAAAAGTAAAAATAATAATTAATCATTCTACCTTATATTTATATGGATCATTTACATTATGTAGATAATAAAAAATCGTTTGCGTTAGCTACCGTCCCCCTTATTCATAATTTATCAAAGTTAAAGTCAAAACATTTATTTCTAATTGGCACCTAAATGGCACTTTTAAAAGTCAACATTTACAAAAAATTTAATTGATTCTAGTTGCCCTTTCAAAAAGATAGTTTCATAGGGACAGGAATGCGCATGAAACTCCACCACTACTCTTTTAAAATGTTTTACAATATTTTGTATATATTACTTATATAAGTATATTAAAGACAATGCACCTAGAATAAATTTACTTCATAGGTAAAAAGAATTAAAAATGAAGCAATGACAGATAAATATTAATTACGTAATAGATACTTATGATAAGGCATCTTAGACTTTCAGAGCTTAAGGAGTTTTCTACTTTTTTCATGTTAATTTGGGGCTGGGACAAAAGGAATAGAAATTTAAAACAAGAAAGTAGAAATTCTACCCGAGATGAAATTATAATTTATTATACTATATTTTAACTTAAATTAAGTAAGTAATTTTTAATTAGCACTTAGGATACAATGCAACATTATCTACTATAATACAAATATATTATGATTTAAACTTTTAAAATTAATAAGTAATTTTCAAAAATGCGATATTAACTACAACAGTACAATATGTCATGTTAATTCGAAGTCAATAGCATCAGCAAAGCTGGTCAAATGCTGTGCGAAAGCTTCTGCAAAATGAGCTGCAGGTTTAATTCTTGCATAGAAATAAATTAAGATATAATGAAGATAATTAAAATTCAAACCCTACATTCAATCTAACTTCATCTCATTTGTCATAAATACTAGCGCAGCTTGCGTTCCCTTAAATCATACTTAATGATAATCTCGGAGTTAAGTAGTAGGGACTCTTTTCTTTGACCTGCTAAGTCCCAAGTTAAATAAGGGTTGTGGCAATAAGCAGGATGAAATTTTGATTATATAATATTTTAACTTTAATTTACTAAGTAATTATAATTAGCACTTAAAATACAATGCAACATTATTCACTATAATACCATACGGCCTAGCGCGCACTTTTTTTTACCGCAAATCTGTGAAGTATGGAATGTCATAGAAGTGCACGCATTGGGGTGTTAAAAACGCATGCGGTTTTGTTTACAGTAGGCCTCCCGCTGCGGCAGAACGAATGCACCGCATTCCACCGCAAGGCAGTGCGCGCTATGCCTAAGACATGTTAATTTTAATTCAATAGCATCAGCATAGTTGTCAAAGTGCTGTGCGAAAAAGCTCTTGCAAAATGAGTTGTGGGTTCAATTCCTGCATAGAAATAAAATAAAATATTTTTATGCCTTATGTACAGACGCGAGCACATCAAGCTACTGTCTATCTGTCAAATTTCTTTAAAAGATTTTCAACTTTATCGTTTAAGCATAAGGTTCAAGGTTGATTGGGAAAATTTGACAGTTTCGGATAGCTTGACCTACCCTTGGCGTCTGTACATTGAGATTTATTATCTGGGAATTTAATATTATGACATAATTTTAGTGGAATACAATAAAACATACACATTCTAATATAAAATAAAATGTACAGTAAACTACAATACAACATGCTCATAATAGTACAACATAACATGACAAATACAATATGAAAATATCACAAGCACAGTGTATTACTCACATGCACATTTATAAGACAATGCGACATTCACATTATTAATGATACCTGACAAATACAATATGAAAATATCACATGCACAGTGTATTACTCACATGCACATTTATAAGACAATGCGACATTCACATTATTAATGATACCTGATAAATACAATATGAAAATATCACATGCACAGTGTATTACTCACATGTACATTTATAAGACAATGCGACATTCACATTATTAATGGCACCTGACAAATACAATATGAAAATATCACATGCACAGTGTATTACTCACATGTACATTTATAAGACAATACGATATACACATTAAACTTCGTTGTCGCATAGTAATTTATGCTACAGTAGCATTAAACTTCTGTACCCAATAGCCGACGCGAAGTTGATTACATAATTTTAGTTCTATTTCTCCACCTATAGCTGATATAACAATTTATTAAAGTCAACATTCTATTCATTAGGCACATCTTCACGGAGTGGATACGTCAAATGAGACTATGCTACGACAAGCAATTGGCAGATGATGACACCTCGCGGAAGAACGATGAAATTGCGCTGTTGTGGCGTCAACGGGGAAACGTCAAGTTTAAAGCGGAGCAGTTTGATGAGAGCCACAAGCTATACACAAAGAGTGTGCTGTACGCTAACAAAGAAAGCCCCCTGTACTCTGTGGCCCTCGCGAATAGATCAGCAGCATCTTTGAGATTGAAACGATTTAAGGTACAAATCATTCAATATTTTTTCATATCTATATTTTAAATATTTCTTATACACACGTTACTTTTACAGGAGAGTTTGCGTGATGTGCAACGCGCTTTGAATCACAAGTACCCACCAGATCTTCAGCACAAACTGTACCTACGTTGCGCTGAATGCTACTTTGAAATGGGCCAGAGACAAAATTGTGTTGAAGCTATGCGTCAAGCTGTGAGGCACAATGAAAAGGTTGAACTGCGGGGCATATCTAAAGGTATAGGCATTCAAACAAATTAAAGATTTTTGAACCTTATTTAATTTAATACTTGATTATATCATTTGATACTCAGTAAATATGCATACAAGCATATGTTCACAGTTGAGTTCGACAAATCGTACCTATTGCTGGAAGAAAAATTGCTAAAACTCCGCCATGATGTCCCACCGGACGAGCTGAACTTACCGGAGCTGTTCTTGGGACAGAATCCTCAATTCAGGAATGCTTGCAATGCTGTTGAGCTAGTGTAAGTGTAAAAGCTTATTATTTGAGCCGGTAACGTTTCGAAACTTCTCGGGTTTTAATGATTATAGGAACACACGGCACGGAATCCACAGGCAACGACTAGAGGCCCCTTTACCAATCATCATTTTCGTGACCGCGCAATTAGCGACGAACGCAAGTTTCTGTCACTAAGCATTGTCAGAATTGTAATACCTTCTTTAGTAGCCTCCGAGGTGTGTCCGTACTCTATGATAGTAACAACTATTCTTGGTTTCTTGGTTATCGGCAAATAAAGAAGATTTTTTAAAGACTACACTTTTTTCCTATAAATAGGAGGGCGTATAATGACTTTTCTTGCCGGCTGTACGTAGTCACAATCCATGATTATTAGTGTGACACAACCAGTTTTTTCATCCGTGCATTCCAAACGTGCAGAGTTTTTTACTTAACACTGAAATTCACATGCAATATATAAGAAAATTTTAGATTATTTCACTTTTCATAGATAGACTGGTTGCATCTGATGATATAATATTTGATGCCTTTTGAGACGTTGACTACAATATAAATGATTTCATTCAAATATTTATTAATTTACCTAGACATAGACCATTCAACATATTTTTAAATATTTTTGAATAAATAAGATTGTTTAATATATTTAATAAAATTAAAACATTAAATAAGTTAAGCATTGTAATAAGTTTACATTTCTTAACCGACAGTTAAGGACTATATTAAAAAAAATGCAAATTTTGCATTTATTCAATCGTAAAATAATGAAAAAAGATTATTAAAAAAAAACATTTCTTAAAACTTGATTATCTGTACTGTACAACAGGCAAACAGTTTATATTCCTATGGAAATGTTCACTCATATTTTTTTTTTTAACCTGTGTTGTCACACTGCTGGGCAAAGGTCATCCCTACTGGTACTCATCACATGTACCAAAAATTGTGTACGCGTGAAATCTCGTCCTAGGCAAGTTAGAACTTGATCAAAGTACTCAGTACTCCGGATCTGGCTGTTTATGTATGTGAGTTTAATTGTTTGTAAACGCACCCACGATGCAGGAGAAATTCCTAGTGTGGGAAAAAAAGAAACAGAACACGTTTATTTTCGGTAAACATGACGCAAAGAAAGAACACAAACACAAAAAAGAACAAGTTGAGGGAAAATATGCGTCACATCTACGCAAAACGGCCATCGCTCAGCATAATGCTGCGACCCTATGTAAGCCCCAGCGCTGATGACGACGACCGTTCTGAGTACTCGTAAATATTATACTCCTTAGGTAGCATATGGCCCAGCTTTCTAGCTTCCCAGAAATAGGGGCTTTTATTGCAGCACCGTAACGGGTTCACTACCACAGTGTAATCATATATATAGCCCAATATTGACCCTATTATTAGGGCACAAGTAGGTATCTAACAATGAAAGTGGAGCTGCTGTCAACAATTCAGTTTTTTGTGTAATGATATAATTATGCTAATTACAACTCATATCAGGGTTTGTGAGTGTGTGAACGCATCGAATCGCTGTATTGCATGGTAGCTGTTGGAGGATAATAAGTGTAGTTTAGCAAAGCTTTTCAGCATTATATTGGATGAAGGAACTGGTCGTAACAAACTAAAATAAATTATAAAAAAAATAATTTCTATTACTGCCCTTACGCCAACTGTTCTTAGCTTAAAACTATTGGGTAAAAATAAATTAGATTTTGAACGCAAGTTGTTTTACAGCCGTAACGATGAATTTGGACGCCATGTCCTCGTAAAAGACCCAGTGAAGAGAGGGGATGTTATTTTCGCTGAAGAACCGTTCGCTTCCGTCAAGCTACCGGATAAGGACTTGCCCCATCCTTACTACTGCGACTACTGCTGCAGCAGTGACCCCGCTATGATTGGGCAAGTATTCCATCTTACACATTGACGTAAAGGCAAGACCAAACACCGCATTCGTCTAGCATGCGCGATAGCGTGCAAATATGCGTTCACTGAATTTTGTCGTGATAACAGGACGCGCCGGTGTGAACAAGTACCTACAAGGATCGCCACCGTGCACGCCAACGCAGACAGAAGTGGAATGCGGTGGTTTGACCGCACTTGTAACTACCATTTTCCATCAGCATATGATTCTCCTTTTTTACAGGTGCAATGATTGCTCGCGCATAGTCTACTGTGATGAAGCTTGCCACTATCTCAGCAAGAACTTTTACCACCGCTGGGAATGCGCTGGAGTAAGATCTAATATATTCCCTATCATAGGGATCGCACACCTAGCATTCAGGTAAGGTTTTTAACAAAGTTATAGGCGACAAAGCTTGCTGAGCTAGACACTAGCATTTTTGGAAATTTTGAAAACCGATCGCAGACCACAACGTTAACAAAAACCGCAGCGACATAGTCTTTTTAATTCCGAACGCGTAGTCACAGCTTCGACGGCAGCGGCATTTCTTTTCTTCAGTTTCATGATAGTTCTTTTTCAAACAAAAAAGGAATTGTACCTTTATAAATAAATGAAATAAAACAAATTAGTAAGTTTTTTATCCAGTTCCAGAATTGACACTAGTAATTTTTCAGGGTTATGCTAAAATACGCCCATAAGGGTTTCCCTCGATTGCCGCCGAACGTGGACACTCCCACGACCGCAGCCGGCTTGATGGCAGAGTACGCCAGAGTTGACTCCATCAGTATCTACAGGACAGAGTTCGAATCATTTTACAGCATGTTCAATCTGTCGTCGAACTTAGACAGTTCGGGTAACACTGATAATATTCAGTATGCGCTGGTGAGGAGGTTTTAAATATATATACTTACATGTACATTTTGACAGTTGCGTAGTAACTGAATGGTAACAATTTAATTTAAGGAATCTTGTTTAAAAAAAAACAATCAATCTGCTTAGCCTTTTCCCAACTATGTTGGGGTTGGCTTCCAGTCTAACCGGATGCAGCTGAATACCTGTATTTTACATGGAGCGACTGCCTATCTGACCTCCACTAACCAGTAACTGGGTAACACGATACCCCTTGGTAAGACTGGTTTGCAGACTTTCGGACTTCTGACGACCCGTATCGACGGTCTTATAATTTTGTGTTTAAAAAACATTGGCATAAATTTGACTCTCACTCTTATTGACAAATTGTGTCATGTCTATAATTGAACTACATTCTTAACGTTTTCGCCATGTGTACTAGCACTCAACAATAAATATATTTGGAGCATTCCGTACATAGTGGGTTTCTTTTTCAGTCATCAACTATGCTCACCCTGTATCTTGAGAACTACACTAAATTCTTCGAGTACTTCCCTGAACGAGTGGGGTACCCTCTGCCGATGAACGAAATGAAGTTGCTATGTGCAGGCTTGATATTCCGCACTTTAGGCCAGCTCGTCACCAACGCACATACTGTCATGGAACTCAATACTGGCCAGAGACGAGAAATGCCGAGTAAGTCCGTTCCAATTAAATTTAAAAAGAAATGCTTTAATTATTTTCTTTGTCATCTAGAATCCAATTGAAAAATGAAAATTAATTGGAACTCAATTAATACTAAACTGACATATTAATGAGAAATAGAATAGTTTCTCAGTATCATGTCACATGAACAGATTGTTTCCTAGTTCCGTGCACCTCAAGCCCTTGGCGTAGGATTGGTACTGGTGTGTATCCAACTGCCTCTATGATGAATCACTCGTGCGAACCGAACATCACCAACGTGTGAGTTTTTTTGACAGAATTAATTCCGATTTAAATAAAAAAAAACCTGTAAGACTCCGCCCCGCGTGTTTTTGTAAATTCTTCTTCAGGTGCCGCAAACACGATGTTTTCATACTTTCTCGACTTTTTTTTAAATTAACCTGTATTTCTTATTCAAAATCACAATGTAGAATAATTACGCGATGAATTGATGATTTATGTGGCCCGGGTATAAAAACAATTTTATAAGTTGGTAAATAATGTCATTATGCAGTGCCATATGAAGACTTCATGAAGATAGAGGTGGCAATGAAAATGTTAATTAAGACAACATTCAACAACACTTTCATTCGATATCCAGGTTTTACAAAAATCACTTGTTCGTGAAAGTGATCCGCGAGCTCCCGAAAGGGGGTGAGATACTGAACTGCTATGGACCTCATTATGCGCGACAGTCTACCGAAGTACGACGCGAAACACTGCGCACCCAGTACGGGTTCAACTGCATGTGCCCCGCCTGCCTCGACGAGACCAGGAAAGACTTTGTGGCAAGTATTAGTACTTCCTCCCCCGCTTCAGACAGCTAGGTAGCTAGAAAAATATTATTATTATTAAATAATAATAATTGATCAGACAGAGGCCATAGTACTTCCATAGTTCTGGTAACCAGTCCACTTTAGCCATGCAAACACATACTCTAATATTTTTGTTTCCATGTCCTGCAATAGTCCTGCACCAACCGGGGGTTGTCCTTGGGTGCACTTGCATAGTGCGTACAGGGATAATCGTCGGTTGGTGCCTCATTTCATTAAAAGCGTCTAAGGGGCCTCTGCGAGTTGGCTTCGGCCCCTCGTACGCCTTCCAAAGTTCCGGGACCTCAGGGTCCCGAGATATGTCAAAGACACTAAGGCCATTTAATCAATATTCTAGAGTAATTTACAGTACCTTAAACCCTCAAAACATTTATTTAGTTAGCAAACAAACTTAAACAGTAAATTAAATTGTTAAGAATTTAATTTACTAGATAGAACTATTTTCTCTCACTCGTAAGTAAACGATGTTAAAGTAACTAGACAGTTTTATACAACCACCCAGCCCTTCACGTACCTATGGTTTCTGATCCCCTGACTCGCGTTCTTCACCAGTCGCTGTTCTCCGCGTATGCATGTTCGTCATGCAAGGGACCTGTAACGTGGGTGGGCATTCGAATGTCTTGCCACCAATGTCCCAATGAGTTCCCGCTGCAAAG
Organism: Tiliacea citrago; assembly: GCA_963921375.1. Taxonomy (NCBI): domain Eukaryota; kingdom Metazoa; phylum Arthropoda; class Insecta; order Lepidoptera; family Noctuidae; genus Tiliacea; species Tiliacea citrago. The sequence goes on from OY992780.1 coordinate 29,684,045, forward strand.
AGCCCAGAATGCTGCCGAGACCGCGGACGCCATGCACGCCATAGGTAAGGTCTTTAATCCGAGCCCTAAAACACGCCTAGTGTGTACTCGTTAGCTGTCGGGTCGGGTTTAGTTAGACGACTTATACAACTCGTAGAATAAACACTACTTTTCAGGGGCAGCGAACGGTAGCGCGTCCGTTAGTGGTATGATTTTTTATAGCTTTCATACAAATTATAATATAACGCTGTAAAAAATTGGCTTATTTTGTCGGCCGTGCTTAACAAATTATTGATAATGTTGCGTGGTCAACCTGGAAACGCCTCAGCAGTCTCAGGTCCCGGATTGGTCGATGCAACGTCAGTTTAATTGGGAGGAGGGTTCCTGCTGCCTTTCTCCCATGAATTCTATGAACTACTTCTGGTGATACGGAATCAGTCCCACAGGTTAGCCACGGAACACTTTGTGGCCGCTTTTTGATAATATTGTTCTACTTATATTAACATTATGACATAATGTTGTCCCACTACTGGGTAAAGGCTTTTAGGTATAGCAATAAAACATAATTATACTCATTAGATTTAAGATTTTTATGGGTAATATCGGAACATATAAGAGAGTTAGGTTAGGTTAGGTCACTAAATGATATACCAGAAGAACAGTTCGTGCCAGATGTTATGTGTATGAGTTGAGTCGATGTGGAAGTTAACTTTTGATGGTGGTTGGACGTACCAAAAGGTTTAAACAAAAACAAAACGCAATATAAAACATTTCATTGTGTGTTACAAATAAATTCAGCTTTCTACGTCGAATTCGAGCAACTGTGTGCTGAACTTGTGTTTGAACATGCTCTAACGATATGAACTACCTACCTAGTTCAGTTTCAGGATTCCATCCCGAAACTGAAATAGAGAATCCCAATAAACACGTTGACTGTGGAAATTAAAACTCATTTGTTACAGCGGAAGGCGCGTACACAAAATTATATAGCAGGGATTGTTTTGTACGTAGAAGTAACACTGATTGGCATTACTAGGGACAGTCCGGCACCGCATCGCATCGAAATATTTATTAAAACAGGCAGTCTAATCTGTAATAACGAGTTATTAGATATTATTGTAGGTGGTGCTGGTTCCGCCATTTTGTGCAAATGAGTTTACAAAGCGACCCCCCATGTACGACTCGTCGCGGCGCTCTGCAATCATCGTGTTCAGATGCTCTGTATACTTGGCAACACGCCAGTCTCATACAATTTCTACTCTCTCTTATATGTTCTGTGTTAGTCAACTGCAAACGCTGCCATAAGGACGTCAGGCTTCAAGACATAGTTACCATCTTCACCAGTGGTCACGATTACTTGCACGCAGGTAACGGTATCCGGTATAATATTTACGTGAATGTCTTCCCATTTCCTGTCGCAATGCTGTTGACTGCGCACCAAGGTACAAAGGGAAAGGTACCACGAGCTAAATACCAAAGTATAAAGTGCTGAGTAACAAATAGAGAAGTTCTCTGGTATTTTTTCCTTCGGGTATTTAACGGCTATCTTATGACATCAGCTTATATTCGTACAGTATTGCTATTGATACTGGATATTAATTTTGTTATTTTAACGTTTTTATGAATTACTGTTTCTTTTTTAAAAGTTATTATTGATTAGCGTTATGTTAAAAATTGATTTTATTTTTATGTGTTTTATAACTGAACTTATAGTGTTATTTTGTTATATGAAACTTTCAGTTGTTTATTTTTATTCTTGAGATACGCTAACGCAACGCTTTGTAGATAGAAGCATCTATCGACTATCCTTTTAGCTGGCGTGTTAGACCTGAGGTGCCTGCAGACATTCGCCTTCTAATTTTGTTATAATACTGAATAAAACGCCCTGCCTGTTTGGATCTGTATGCACCTTAGGGCAAATTCGTACAATGTTAAACTTATTTTAAATTCCACGTCAGCTAATCCCACAAATCTTTTGTCAACAAAAGCCTAAAGAACGTCTGTATAAGTAATCATTAAATGGGAATAAGTTTTAATGTTCAAACTAAAAAGTATTCTTATTCAGCTAGGCAATTTATGAGTGTCGTGATATTTCCGGCTACGCCCATTCTTATTAAAAACGATCTATTTGTTTTGTAGCCATGCGAGCTAGGTCCAAAGAAGAGCGATGCGAACTAATGGTGCGATCCTACCGTCTGATGCAACAAGTCTTGTACCGCCATCATAACATACTGCGCAAGGCCTCTGATGATCTGGCCATGCTCTATGCAGCTATAGGTAAGTAACTCCAAAATGTCTCAATTATTATCTAAAATAGCCCGATATTAATGGGAAACAAAAGTGAGAGACATTGTTGCTATACTTTGTTTAATGATACAGCACCGTAATTTGATTATTTTATTTCCTAGGCGAGTACACGAAGAGCATCGACTTGATAAAACAAAACATTCAGAGTTTCGAGTACCAGTATGGATCATTCAGCGTCGAGGTATGTATTCATACACTTTAATTTTTAAAGAAGCATTGGCCTCCGATCCGCCGTGTCGCATCCCACCGGCCTCCGACCCGCCGTGTCGCATCCCATCGGCCTCCGACCCGCCGCTTCGCATCCCATCGGCCTCCGACCCGCCGCGTCGCATCCCATCGGCCTCCGACCCGCCGCGTCGCATCCCATCGGCCTCCGACCCGCCGCGTCACATCCTATTGGCCTCCGACCCGCCGCGTCGCATCCCATCGCCCGCTTCGCTATTACTTAATTTTCGATGGCATTCTTTCTGACTTTTGATTTTCTTTTTGTTCGGCTCCATGTGTAGCCTTCCTCAAGAATTAGGCTATCATAATTTTTCAAATCCAACCTTACTTCCAGTTATTAGCGCGTTTAAATTAAAAAATAAAACTCTTCGGCTTTAATATTAGTATAGATTTTCATTTGTAACAGGTAACAAACGAAATCAGGAAGATGGCGAATCTGATGCTGGGTCGCATCATGAAGTATTTGGACAACCCAGAACTAGAGTAAGTGCACACTGTTACATACAAATATTACAGTACGCAACGCCCCTGTCTATCCCTCAACCTGTGTATTTCCATTCATATATAGGTTCTATAGCTAGGTTGTGGTTTAGTCCCCACAGCGGACCCTGCGCGTAGTCACGCTATAAAGTGACTAGATTGATTTATTGATAATTTCCTGCGACAATATGGCGCGGATGTGGTTGGACGTTACATTTGATTGGTCAAATCCCTTAGGGACACCAGATTTGCACATTCGTACATTGAGTACAGTTGTAGTAACCTTTTAGTTAAATCATCGTCAACGTGGCTTTTGAAGTCTTGATAGTAAAATCTCCTGTGAATAATCTCATCAACTTAGCTTCAGATAAACCATCAGCAGAACAGTGATAACAGATTCTATACTTGGGAACCAGATGGTCGTCATCCATTGGATATATTCTAGTCTGACGAAAATTTTCGTTTCCTAGTGAACGACAACCAATGCCGATCAAAGACTGGATCCGCGAGACTCTGAAGATAGCCAAGAAGGCGAATCAACTGATGGAACTCAACTTCGGTACCTGGCAACCGATGTACAAGGCGCTCAAAGACAACGAGGAGGTATTGGAAGGTATGCTCGCCGGCCCGCGCTTCCACGACCACAGCGAGTGCTACAACTATCGGCTGCAGAACCTCAACCTTATTTAACAACCTAGGTGCACGTTTTTGTGAGAACGCGAAGCCTTTAGGCCTGGAATAGACAAACTACCATATTATACAAAAACGTGCAATATAAATAAACCAACAACAACCTAAAATACTTTCGTAGCATGTGTATTCCAGGTCTTACATGTGCCCACGAAGTATGAACTATATAACGGGATAGAAACTTGTGATTTGCGTAAAAAAAAACTTATACATATTAAGATGCGTGACTACACAGGCAGGGTATGACCTGTTTAGAGGTTTTAAATTTATGAGGATGCACTCGAACCATTTCGAGCAGTTGGTAGACTTTTTCTACGGAACCTATTTTTAAACGATCTTGTTTTTTTTTACACCTAATTTAACCTTTGATCGCCGCTTTTTACCAAAATTGTTTACAAGGCGGGCAATTCCGACTTAAGTAAAATTACATCTTTTTATTAAACTTTTAAAACATTTTCTACAATTATTAGATATAATTACATTTTAATAAAAGGAAAGGATATTATCTTTTCCTTTAATCGCACACAACGGTCTTCTAAGGACGCCGTGAGCTATTCTCATAGCTCGTGCCCAAAAGTGACACAGGTGAACACCCTTTGTGTAACAATCACAAACTAAAAAGTGATTGGTGCGTAGTAGCGCGGTGAACGTTTGAGTGACAACATGTTGGTAACGAGATCGTAAACTGTCATTCAAACTTTTCCCAGCAAAACGTTCACTCGTGAGAGCACACGTTCTACGTTATAAAAAACGTTCGTAATGAAAGTTTTGTGAACACGTGCGGCCGTGTGGTCCCGGCTAAGAATAGGACCACCCCCTTTTCCGCGGGTGTCGTAAAAGGCGACTAAAGGAATACCGAAAGGATGGGCAGCAGCATCCTCTTATGCATTAATAACACCTTACTGCGATCACCAAGTCGCTGGCAAGACCTGGTGATTATGTCGAAATTCTCTCTGGACTCAAAATTTGAGTATATATTGGGCGGAAAATGTTTCTTTCGACTATTAATTTGAGGAGAGTTCGGATATGAATAACATCTCTGTGACGAGATGGTACAAACATAGTATTTATATGGCAGAAAATTTCAAAAAAATTGCGCTTGGGTGACAACTTCTATGTGAAGTTGTCACCCAAGCGCAATTTTTTTGCGCTGTATGTTTTGAGCTGTATAGAGTGACAAATTGGTCTGAGTGGCATTCACTATTTAGTCTCGTTGGGAAGAAACATAGTAGTTATCTGGGTGATGATTTGGTAAATAAATGCGCTTGGGTTACAACATCATACAAGCTGTACAGATTGACAAATTTAGGTGACAACACCATACAAACTGCATACTCGTAGAATGACAACAACATTCGCTATAAGCTGTATACTGTGTAGAGTGACAAATTGGTCTGAGTGGCATTAACTATTTAGTCTCGTTGGGTAGAAACATTACGTAGTTATCTGGGTGGTATTTTGATTTGAATTGCGCTTGGGATACAACAACATGCAAGCTGTATAGAGTGACAAATTGGTCTGAATGGCATTCATTATTTAGTCTCGCTGGGTAGAAACGTTATGTAGTTATCTGGATGATTATTTGTTTTGTCTTGCGCATGAGGGAAAACAACGTACAGGCTGTTCAGAATGACAAATTTGGGTGACAACAATATAATAATATTATAAGCTATACGGAGTGACAAATTGGTCTGAGTGGCGTTCGCCATTTAGTCTCGCTGATGATTTTCCTTGAATAATGCTTGGGATACAACAACATGCAAACTGTACAGAGTGAAAAATGGGCCCGAGTACATATTTGGAGGCGTTTTGAGCATTTGTTCAAACTTTTTGGTCTCGTCTAGATGTAAACATGAGATGCACAGGTCATTTTTTAAATCAATTAAAAAAAATCCTGCTGGTCAGTGTTAAATTCGAACTCCTTATAATTTAATAAAATCAATACTCACATTAAACATCTTTGCGCCCCTTTTTCTCACTTCTTTAATTGTTTAATTTTACACAGGGGGGAAATTCAGTAGACCGGCGTTAATCAGCGCCCTTGTGTTGCTGTGTTTCGTACGGTGAGTGAGCTTTTGTGTTATACATTCTCTTCTAAGTCTGATTATCTTCCTCACACCTTCCGGTCGTGAATGTCATGAAACTTGACCCATGCCTTAATAATGAAAACATTAATTAAATATACTCTGCATCTGCGGTAGAATGAAGGCGTATGCTGAAACTTGATGGTCAAAACATGAGAGACGTTGTTCAAGAGCAAAAACAGCTTCTGAATGTTCATTCACGCCTTACGCATCCATTAAACTGAGGTTGCGAGAACTGGTCACTTGGAGAGTACGGTTCTCTTTTACGACGTCACGACCTTCAACTTTTAATTAACTTATGATCAGATTCTTTTCTTGTTAATTCGCTTTTTCGGAAGCACAACTTGTACCCCCTCCCTCGCCCTTTATTATCTCTCTTTTATTCCTACGAAAACTGTAAAAGTCTTATCGTGGGAGAGCTTAGCTGTAGTCGCTCGTTGACTGCAGCTCGTAAATGGGCTGGCTCGACCGGGGAAGTACCACGCTCTCACAGAAGACCGGCGTGAAGTAGCAACCTTGTGTTGCTGTGTTTCGTGCGGTGAGTGACAAGTACCGGAAACCCAAGTCTTCCCTCATCAACTTCCATGTTTCCTCTTTTCATTTAGGTAGACCACACTTGTCCCCTACCTCACCCTAAGAAAAAAAACAAACACACTCTTCTCACCACCACTCCCCTTTGCTTCTTCTTTCCCCCTACCAAATATACCTATTCATTTTAAAGACTTCAAGTCTAGTATCTATCGTGGGAGAGCCTAGCTGCACACACTAGTAAACTTCAGAATATCTTTCAGAAGGTTTTCCGGAAGCCCAACTCACGCTCTCCCTCACTATTCCTGAGTCCCTTTTTGTTCCTCTTTTTTCCCTGCAAAGACTAAGTCTTATCGTGGGAGAGCCTAGCTAGCTGTAGTCGCTCATTGACAGTAGCTCGTAAGTGGGCTGGCTCAACCGGGGAAGTACCACGCTCTCACAGAAAACCGGCATGAAGTAGCGAACATGTGTTGCTGCGTTTCGTACGGTGAGTGACGAGTACCGGAAGCCTCAGTCATTCTTCTTCCTCCCCTCATCGTCACCCATTGTGTATTCATTATCTTCTAAGTCTGATCATCTTCCTCACACTTTCCGGTCGTGAATGTTATGAAACTTGACACATGCCTTAATAATGAAAACATCAATTAAATATACGTATCCGCGGTGGAGTGAATGCGTATGCTGAAACTTGATGGTCAGAACATGAGACACGTTGTTCAAGAGCAAAAACACAGCTTCTGAATAAACATTGAACACGCCTTACGCATTCATTAAACTGAGGTTACGAGAACTGGTCACCTGGAGAGTACGGTTCTCATTTACGATGTCACGAACTTCAATTTTAAGTAACTTATGATCAGATTCTTTTCTTGTTAATTCCCTTTTTCGGAAGCACAAGTTGTACCCCTCCCTCTCATTTTATTATATCTCTTTTATTCCTACGAAAACTCTAAAAGTCTTATCGTAGGAGAGCTTAGCTGTAGTCGCTCGATGACTGCAGCTCGTAAATGGGCTGGCTCGATCGGGGAAGTACCACGCTCTCACAGAAGACCCGCGTGAAGTAGTGACCTTGTGTTGCTGTGTTTCATGCGGTTTTTGACAAGTACCGGAAGCCCAAGTCTTCCGTCATCCCCTTCTATGTTTCCTCTTTTCATTTAGGTAGACCACACTTTTCACCTATCTCACCCTAAGAAAAAAAACATACACACTTTTCTCACCACCACCCCGCTCCGCTTCTTCCTTCCCCATACCAAATATACCTATTCATTTCAAAGACTTCAATCTAGTACCGATCGCGGGAGAGCCTAGCTGCACACACTAGTAAACTTCAGAATAACTTTCTCACCAATTTCGGCGTGTGAATGTTGTGAAGGTTTTCCGGAAGCCCAACTCACGCTCTCCTTCACTATTCCTGAGTCCGTTTTTGTTCCTCTTTTATCATCTTTCTCACTACTTTCGGGGCGTGATTGTTGTGAATCTTGGCCCATGCCCTAATAATGAAAACATCTATTTAATACACTTCATATCCGCGGTGGAGTGAAAGCGTATGCTGAAACTTGGTGGTCAGAACATGAGACACGTTGTTCAAAAGCAAAAACATAGCTTCCAAATGAACACGCCTTACGCGTTTATTAAACTGAGGATGCGAGAACTGGTCACTTGGAGAGTACGGTTCTCATTCATGACGTCACAACTTTCTAATTTTAATTCACTTATGGTCAGTTTCTTTCCTTGTTAATTCGCTTTTTCGATTGCACAACTTCTCCGCCCTCCCTTTCCCTTGATTAATTCTCTTTTTCCCTACAAAGTCTCTTAAGTCTTATTGTGGGAGAGCCTAGATGTAGTCACTTGTTGACTGCAAATCGTAAATGGGCTGGCTCGACCGGGGAAGTACCACGCTCTCACAGAAAACCGGCGTGAAGTAGCGAACATGTGTTGTTGCGTTTCGTACGGTGAGTGACGAGTACCGGAAGCCTCAGTCTTTCTTCTTCCTCCTCTCATCGTCACCCATTGTGTATTCATTATCTTCTAAGTCTGACCATCTTCCTCACATTTTCCGGGCGTGAATGTTGTGAAATTTGACCTATTCCTTAATAATAAAAACATCCATTAATTATACTCTGTATCCGCGGTGGAGTGAAGGCGTATGCTGAAACTTGATGGTCAGAACATGAGACACGTTGTTCAGTAGCAAAAACAGCTTCTGAATGTTCACGCCTTACGCATTCATTAAACTGAGGATGCGAGAACTGGTCGCTCAAGGAGTACGGTTCAAATTTTTGAAGTCACTATGTTCTGTTGTTTTAATAACCTATAATGAGTATCTTTTCTGGTACTGGTATCTTCTTTTAACACGACCAACATGTCAGATTCTATGTGTAGTCTCTAGTTGACTTCAGCTCGAATAGGCTGTTTCGACCGGAGAAATACCACGCTCTCACAGGAGACAGGCGTTAAGTAGCGACCTTGTGTGGCTGTTTCGTGCGGTGAGTGATGAGTACCGGAAGCCCAAGTCTTCTTTGAACCCCCTCCCATTCCCATTTCTCTTTTTGTTAAAACAATCACTTACCCCTCCTAAGAACCTGAAGCTTCACTTGTCATCTCCTTCCTCTATTGCTCTTTCCCCATCCCAAAAAACCTTTTCTCTTCAATGACTTCAATAGTCTAATTATTATCCTGGGAGAGCCTAGCTGTAGACACTAGTTGACTATAGAATATCTTTCTTTCTCGCCACTTTTGGGGCGAAAAATAATGAAAATATCAATTAAATATACTCTGTATCTGCGGTGGAGTGAAGGCGTATGCTGAAACTTGATGATCAGAACATGAGACACGCCAGGAGCAAAAACACAGCTTCTGAGTGCATACGCCTTACACGTTCATTAAACTGAGGATGCGAGAACTGGTCGCTTGAGGTGTACGGTTCACATTTACGGCGTCATGACTTTCTATTTTCATTAATTCATGATCAGCACTTTATTAGCGATGAATCGTTCCTTCGGAAGCACAACTACTTCACCCTTCCTCTCCTTGGTTGTTTCTCTTTTTCCCTTCAAAGACACTAAAAGTTTAATCGTGGGAGAGCCTAGCTGTAGTCACTCAAGGCGTGAAGTAGCGACCTTGTGTTGCTGTGTTTCGTGCGGTGAATGACGAGTACCGGAAGCTCGATTCACTAATAAATAATCCTTTTATCTGTTGAATTATCTGGCTGTTATTAATTATCTGTTGAATTAACTGATCTGGTTATCGGTTAAATTATTATTTTTCGGATATAACGTGTAGATGTCTAACTGTTTAGGAAAAATTTGACTTGACGAAGTTGTAAGGCGTCTCGACATGAAAATTTATCCAAAACAAACTGGAGAATATGGCTGAAATATTTATAAGAAGTTTTAGAGTTGAAAAATGTTACCGAGAATATCTGGATCGGAATTAATATTACGAGGCCACAGGCGCAATTATTTTGGTTAAAATGGGGCGAAATTATTATGAGGAAGTTAAGGATGATATCTTTATGATAAAGATGTAGGCAATATTATTATCAGAACGACCAGGGTGATGTTATTAGCTAACGGAAAATATGGAAGAATATAGAGGGAAATTAGAATGCCTACCGCAGTTCATTGCGAGGAGAACGTGGGTGGAAACATGCGGAGGCTAGGCAGTAATGGCTGGTAGATGGGAGCTAGAAATACCGATAAGATAACGAATAGATTTTATCATCATGGTGGCAAAAAGTTATGGATTGCTGTGGAAGACTATTTCTCTTAAATAAGACAAATAGATCATGGTTGCATTTGAGTGGCAATTTAATGAAACGCGGCGGTCAAGGGTGTTTGTTGATGAGCAGATGCTAAGTTATTCTCTAGTAGTAATTATTACAATAATGAAATACGAGTATGTAAAAGCTAAGGACTAGATTTAAACGGTGAAAAACCCGTGCATAGTGTTCAGATGCTTTGGAGGCTGCCAGTGTACCAAGACAGCTAAACATATGAAAGAATTATGTTTATGAAGCGTACCTTGAAATCATCTGTATTTATGAAAATCAACAAAAGGTATAAATTGTTTTTTTTTTTTTTTTTTTAAGTTTGGATAAATCCTTGTTATGATCTTAAATTGAACACTGGTAGCTTGCTGCAAGTGGCTATATCACTTGCAATAGTATAAGTACCTTCGGGTCGCCTCATGTTTTCATGTACCTACTTGTATTTAGCGATACGAATTGGGCACGTCTTCTGTCTTATTATACCGTATGACATGTCATGTGTATCCGAGAATGCGAGAACTGCTCGCTTGGGGGTACGGTTCTCATTTACGACGTCAGGAATGTCACTACGTTCTATTTTAATACATTTATACGTTCTATTTTTTATTAACTTATGATCAGTCTTGTTTTTCTTTCTTGTTAATTTCGTTTCTTCGGAAGCTCAACTTATCCCCCCTACCCTCTCCCTTGATTATTTCTCTTTTATCCCTACAAAGGCTAAAAGTCTTACAAGAAGAAGAGTACCGGAGGCCTAAGTCTTCCTTCATCCCTCCCCCTTCTCTTTTCCTGTCTCTATCCATTGTTGTTCTTTCTTGTTTTTCCTACGAAGACTCTAAAATTCTTATTGTGGCAGAGCCTAGCTGTAGTCGCTCGTTGCCTGCAGCTTGTAAATGGGTTGGCTCGACCGGGGAAGTACCACGCTCTCACTGAAGACCGGCGTGAAGTAGCGACCTTCTGTTGCTGTGTTTCGTGCGGTGAGTGACGAGTACCGAAAGCCCAAGTCTTCCTTCTCCCTCCCAGTCCCTTCTCTCACCCCTTTTAAATTCGTTTTCTTCTAAGTCGGACCAATCTTCCTCACCAATTTCGAGGCGTGAGTTTTATGAATCTCGACCCATGCCTAATGAAAACATCAATTAATTATAAGTACTCCGTATCCGCGGTGGAGTGAAGGCGTATGCTGAAACTTGATGGTCAGAACATGATACACATTGTTCAGAAGCAAAAATGCAGCTTCTGAATCTTCGTTCACGCCTTACGCGTTCATTAAACTGAGGATGCGAGAACTGGTCGCTTGTTGTGTAAGTACGGTTCACATTTACGACGTCACGACTTCCTTTTGTCGTTATTTCTAACGTAATGGGTGGGATCCAAAAAGCCATTAACAGTATTGTTTCTTGGTAGTTCTCTTTTTCTTAACCTGTTCACCATCACAACTGTCACCGGCCACCAAGACAGATCTTGAACTAAAGTTTCATTTTATTTTTAGTGCCTATAACATTAGGAATTAATGTTATTGGTGATATATTTGTCATTCTCTTTTGCTTTTATGAGAAAACTTATTACTATAATTCTGTAGTCTGTTGTAGGTATGTTACAACTTGCTGTGTTTGGAGAAAGGTTATCTAATTTAAGAGTGACCCATTAATCAATAGTTTTAAGTGAACGTTTATATTAATTACTTAGCAATAGTTCGGCTTTTGTCATTGCACGGTAAGCAGATGTCGGGGGCTTTGTGTTTCGTCCAATCAAAAAAGACAACGACTAAAAAAAAGATATTTGGAAAATGTAGCCGTTAACTTGATAAATATTACTCTTAATCTATTTCTTAAGGAAAATTCATCTCTTGTTGGGGTATTCACTTTGCGAAATGCAGAAGAAAAACCATAACCAAACTGAAACAATTTGGTAAAATGGGTCAATAAAATTGCATCGCGACGCGTTTTTGGAAAATAATAAAAAGTTCTGGCACGTAGAAAATATGAACTGGTCAAAAGAATACTTACTGGATACCCTCAACACTGATAATAAAAAGCCAGCGTGGCCTATTTCTAAACACTGCCAGGTTTTCAATTCAACGAAATTGTTATTCGAATGTTCTTTTGATCCCGTCCTCTCTGCTTGCCCTTTAGAAATTAATAATTGTGTGTTGTAATAATGTCGTAGGGCGTTTTGAAATGTATTTGCTATTATGGTTAATTAATAATATTTCTGGGTAATGTACGTTTTACCCGCATTCAAGGCTGGACCTAGTGCAAGCGAAGTCACTACCAAAGTTAACATTACCCACGACTAATGTTATTTTTATCGAGATTTTACTCTTTTATGTTAGTTATCATTTTGCGAATTAGGCTTGACAACAAATAGAAAGATCGCATGGGCTTAGAACAAAAAAGTCTAGACCAGGGGCTGCAGTCTCGACATAGATAGCGATCGCTTTATGATCAAATTCGACATTCTAATACAAGCATGAAAAATTTACAATCTTGTTAAGTAATTTTGACCTATTAGGACTTTGCGCATGAATTCGGTCGTAAAGCGATCGCTATCTATGTCGAGATGCAGCCCGATAGATAGATAGAATAACAGGTAGTGGGGACATGATGTTGTCAACAGAGTAGTTCTATACTGAGCTATTGGCGCAAACAGTGTCACAAGAGATAATTTGATTTGGTATTTGCAAATTCAATGGGAGCGAGCCTATTGCCACCATCATCCACCTCTACCTGTGGTTCTGTAACGCCTAACCATCGTGCATAACGTGACAGGATGGCCTGTCCCGTCTCTGATCGGATCTGGACGTCAGGTAACGTTACGTTAAAAATGAACACAATACGGGATACAACGTGAGTGACAGTTATTTAAGGACTAATTTTGTGTTAAGGTTACATTGGTTCGGTAATTGTTTCGAATGCAATGGATATGGAGAAGACTTACTTCCTTTAAAATCTACTTTCCTTCCTTACTTTTAGGATACACCGTAATATTCATCAATGTGTGGATCCATTTCAAACCCTAACCTTACAATCTTCTGACTGACTCTGCTGACATTGGCACCACTCAGCTCAGATCTTGGGTTTTTGTAAAACCCCGTTAAGTAAATTTATTTATCTTTTTATGTATTTATTTTCTGATATATATCTAATACTTTTAATACAGTAAAATTGTTTTCCAATTTATCCTGCGGCATATCATTGTCTGTATCAGCATAATATACCCACTCTTTTAAATAAATGTGTATGGTGATAAATCATGTAATGGCTAAAAATAAAATCGCTTAAATGTGTATTTTCTTTTATTTCAGTAGTTAAATAATCCTTATTAGGTACAAACTAGAGAACTTTTCCTTAGGTACCCATGAAATAAGATTAATGAAATCTTAACAGTAGTAAAAGATACTATATTTCGGGCATCTAGGAACTGTTCTTCTTGGATTAGGACTTAGGTATGTACCAGACACGATCAGGAGCTAATAAAGTTTAAATTCTTAAAACACGTTTCCTTTTGTACTCAGCTGACAGGTATCAGGAACGCATTCTCTCATCGGCCGGAGTATAATTTAATTATCATAAGTCCTCAGAAGAACATAGATTAGATCGAGTTCCTACCTAGATGTCCCTATCACTTCAGAAGTTAAGACACTAGCCGAGCTGTACGCATCGACTGTTCTGTTTTGCAGGTAGCGACTGAGTTGCAGCTATGATTCCTCTATTCTATGTTGAAATAATAGTAAGTATGATTCAAGCTTGGTTGAAGTAAGTAGGTTAACCTACCTTTCGAATTTCAGGATTTGTTTTTGGAGCTTCGTGAAGCAGCGATCTAAGTCCAATGCAATACTCTGTTTCCTCAAGTATGGTGAAGTAACGATTTCTTCTCCCGAGTCTATTTGTAATACATTTCTTCCTTCCCACTTTTATTCTAGGTACTTTTCTTAATCCTACCAATGATGAACTTACTAATTATTGTCCACCCCAAACTGGTATAAATTCTAATGTAGGTACTCTCGGATAGTCAGTCAATTGAGATAGACCTAAATGTTATAGTTAAGCTAATTAGTAAATTTGATCCGTTTAAATCTGCTGGTCTGGACCACTTATTACTATTTCAGCTCCTAGTGGTGTTTTCCCAAGGTTCCTAGATGGTCCGTTACTTTTTATCATTTATGTAAGCGACATCGACTTGTGTTTCCACAACTCAAATTTACTTTGTTTTGCTGATGATTTGAAGATATTTTATGCAATATTATCGGATGGCATGAATGCTCTCCAATCTGACCGCGCAATTGGATGATTATGCTTGATTAACAAACTAGATTTGAACCCTGTTCAATGTTCAGTAATCTCCTTTAGCAGAAAACGCGTCCCTCTCCCTACAACTTATAAACTTAAAGTGCAGTTATTACAGAGATGCGACGGTGTACTGGGCGTTTTTCATGATTCCAAACTTTTATTTAACGTGCACATCGTGCAAATAGTGGTCAAAGCTGCACTAGGTTTTGTTATGAGACTCGCAGGGTGTTTCAAGAAACTCAAAAACCTTTATTGATTCTTTATTGCTATTTTATGAGAGAAATCATCTTCAATATGCGTCACAAAGGAACACATTGATCTTATATAAAATACGAGTATATATACGTTCCGTGTGATGCCGGAGGTAAAGAATAGCACCACCCTATTTCTTCCCGTGGATGTCATTAAAGGCGACAAAGGGACTTACTAGAGAATGGGCAGCAGCTTTCTCTGCATTTTAACACCATACTGCGATCGTCAACCAGCGTGGCGATTATGGCAAAACCCTCCCTTACTGGGGGAAGCCTATGTCTAGCAGTGGATGTCTTTCGGCTGAAATGATGATGGTGATTGAAATTGACTTATTCGTTTTCTGTTTTCGGCTGCGTATACTAGTCCATTCTGATAATTATGTAAATCTTTGCAAGTAATTTATTTACAGCCTCATATAAGTCGTCGTCGACTAGCAGATTGCATTTTTATTTAAAAAAAAAAAAAATCTTACGAGATTGGCTGTCCTAATCCGTCCCCCAGAGATCAGTTAGATTTAATCCGCCTATCTCCATTCCTTTTTCCTCTCTTAACTACAGGCAAAACTCATACCTATTGCGAGCGAGTAAGGACTTTAATATTCTTTGTAAAGAGTTCTCATTTTAGTTGTAAGCCTTGAACAATACAAGGTGTTTCTATTATGTTTAATAAAATTTAAGTTTTGTATTTTTTTTAAACGTAAATCTTGTTATCGTACAGGTTTTACGACTTTATAGATTTTTTTGTCGTTGGAGATTTTCGATTGGACGTGTACTTCCTCCAAAAAGGGGGCTACTGGATATCTCCGCGTTAAGAGATCTGATTTCGATAGTTCTTTTTTCATTTGAAAGGCAGTAGGTAATTTAAAGTTGGTCTCACAAAAATGTATTTAAGGTCTGATGAGGATCTTCACATCTATCAGTGGAATCCGCCCTTTAACTACTAGGCAAGGATTGATGGAGCTCCTCTGCGACCACCTTCTTATCACAAAACTAGAGAATTCTGAATGTTATTTTCGGAACTCGCTAAAACGAGGTATTAAAACCAATATGAATGTTAGTTTTACAATAAGGTCTATGGTAGGTAAATAAGTATAAATATAACACACTGTCCGCCCCGGGACCGTGAGTTCATCAAACGTTGATTAAAGGTTTGGTTTAATAAGAAAGCGGTGAACGGCCCCACAATAACGGCTGTCCAAATACAGCGTTTTTACTACAAAAACTGGTGAAAATGACATAATCATAATCATTTATTTACATTATATTACAGGAACTGGTTAATACAATGTACAATCTTAAATAGAGACAGGTGTCTGCGGTAGGAGGGTCCTGAGCTACAGATCACCCGGCTTAGATAGGACTCGGATTTTCATGACGGCCGTTTTAAATGTCGGAACCGCTCTTCTAGGAAACCGTAGCTTAATAAGGCAGATCTGCTTTGAAGAGTTAGTGTAAGTATTTAATAGTCACTTAACAGTTTATCACGCATAGAAAGGAGATAGTTTTTATTGGGCCCGCTGTGTAACGTATAATAATTGTATTACTCCTAAAAAGTAACCAATTTATCATTTTTATGATGGTTCCTCGAATGATTATACACAGAGTCAACTTAAATTAGCTAGCGAAACTCTGCGGCAGTAATAAGTATCGACACCTAAAAATCATAAAACAAAAATTAAATTATTTCGATGATGCTTTTTTATGGGGTCATCGGGGGCCCTCTTTACCCGACTACGGCGAAGCTCCAAAGCAGGGTATTTTTTAGTACAAAATAATTAAATTAGCATACGTACTGACTTGCTAGAAATAGTGAGCATCCTGCCTCGGATTTCGAAAGTTTTTGCAGTCTGGACTGGGATAACGGGTTGGTTCGTATACTAAGAGAATGCAAGAGTGCCTGAAATGAGCTGGAAAATTGGAGCATCATGACTGAGATAGGTACCTAATTGGAGTGGAAATTGGAGCAACCTCACTTGGATAGGTCAGTTTTTCTGTGTGATTTTACTAAATGAATGCAAGGGCTTGAGAACTGGACCGAGGCTGGGGGGGGGGGGGGGGGGGTTGGGGCACAGATACGGCTGATACCGCACTAGCTTTGCCCCTGGTTGAGGGTACCTACCTAATACTAAGTAGAACCATTAACTCGCCTCCTGTTTCAACTGCATGTTGGTAAAGTGAAACTAGTTACTTGGTCCGTAAGTGCGATATTATGCGTCCGTCAGCACCCTGAATTGACGGGCCCTTATTCGCCATGGCAAAAATATGTAGAGTATTAAGTCACTTATAACACGTAGAAATTAAACAAGAATTACTGTTGTAGTCGGTTGATTGTCCAGTGTAGGGAGCGATGGAGCTGCCCGCACGACGATATTCACCCCAAAGTTAAGTTGAATCTAGCAGTGCTTCTCAAAGTGGCACGGGCCGTGATACAGTCTCAACCGGTGCTTCTTCAATTTCTTCAGTCTAAAATAGGAAGGTAAAAAAAGCTATTAAGACCATTAGTACCTACTCCCTCTTATTTATTACACAGAAGGACGAATCCGATTAACCTTATTGCTTTATCCTTCCTGTACATAGTCGACGCACCATGCTAAGTCGCTAACTTTCTTTCTTCACACCATTCTCACGAACTCAAGGGAGGGTGATCGAGGGTAACACTAGAAACCTTAACCCACCTCCTTTTTCAACTGCAAAAGTACATAGACTTGGTCCGCGAGTGTTCTGTCAGCAAGTTGAAACATGCTAGCAGCGCCGCCGAAATGAAACCGAAATTAACACAAACCTAACTTTCTTGCGTATTGCCATAAAGCCCATGTTTTTTCCACCAATTTCTTAACTTAAAACTATATGCAAGCTAGCATGCAAATTACTTAGTAGCAGCGATGTAGCTGCCCGCACGACGCGCGACGATATTCGCAGCAAAGTTACGCACCTGAGGCATCATAAATCAGCAGTTTTGCTCGAAGTGGCACGGGGCGGGACACGCTCTCGGTCGCTGCTTGTATTAGTTTTAAAATAGGTAGGTAGGTACTCCACCAATTGTGTACGTTTCGATGGTGCGGCTACGGCGATATTTAATAAAAAAAACTATGCCAAGATTTTGTAAACTATTGTATAAGTAGATTCCCAAAACCATAATTTTGTCAAAGTTATGGTTACGTGGCGGCATCACTCGTCAGCATACTGACGTCACGCGAATCCGGCATCGCGCAAGCAGTTTACCGCGCAACTAGCATATACATATACAACGTCACGACATCAAACGTCGTCGGGCAGTTGCCCACCAGACAACACCCGTCTGGTCTGAGGATCCTCCCTTTTCTATGGTGGATTAGTGAACTTTACACCCTGTTCCTCATACCACCAAACTTAAAAAGTTATAAGGGTTTGAACGTGGCCGCGCCATTGAAACGCGGAGAACCGCGCGGCCACGGAGATCTTTAAAACTAAGCGTTGCAGAGCCCTGAAATTTAGGTAAATAACAGATTGAATTTGTAAAAATATAGAAAAAATCCTAGGTTTAAATTTCAGGAGCTGTAAGACTAAAAGCCCATGACCGCGCCATTGAAACGGTGAAAACCCGATATCTCGCTAAAAGAGTCGCAGAGGTCTGAATTTTTTTGACGATGGTTTTGGGAATCAACTTTTACAAAATCTTGCCATAGTTTTTTTTATTAAATATCGCCGTGGCCGCTCCATCGAAACGACACCCACCAATTTCGTAACTTGAAACTATGCTAGCATATTTTGCAAATGACTTAGTAGCAGCATGCCCCAAGATTGGGTTTTAATAGAAAACTTAACTCGCTATAATTTTACTCTTAGCCTCAGCACAGTATAAATATGGACAGTAGGTACAGAAACTACGTAGTAAACGTTCGAATCGGCACACAGAGGCGCTCATAGTCGAGACCACAAAGCGGTAGTCGCGGTTGCCGCGTCGAGAGGAGTGGTCGCCGCCTAACGCTCCATTTGAGCAATTAACATACACATTTATTATTTCAACTATTAGGCCTATTACTGTGTCATTTTATTAGGTAACATTTGACGTCTGTCAGTTTAGTGAAAGCAAATCGTAGAATTACTCGTATCGGTCATTATTACAATAAATATGTAATCGTAATTGAAAAAAGTTAAGCAATTGTGCAGTTCTAACAAAACTAAAAAACATATTATTTTATGCCCGCCGTTACAAGGTTACGTTGTTGAATTTTGATGAATTGTCAAATGTTATCTATTAAAATGACTCCATTATAGTTTCCATATTTATACTGTGCCCTCAGCACCGGTCAGTCTTATTCGCTAGTCAAAATGCAGGCCAACCAACATAGCCTGTTAGGAGATTCTTCCGGAATAGTGTCTAATCACAAAATTCGAAAGATTTGAACTTCACTTGTTCTACCACTTTCACTTCGACACGCAAAACCTGAAAAACCCAAATAGAAACAAACAACAAAACGTTCGGACACAACCAACTTTGCTCTCTTGTAGCCCAAATAACTATTTTCTGCGTACAAATTTACTCAAGCTTATGTCCTTAACAAGTGTTCCCGAATAGTTTAACATGGTCAATGATATTGCTTATTGAAATCAATGTAATGCCCCATTTACACAAAGCAAGTTTCTTGTCTGTGGCGTAAAATAAAATTCAACAAAAAATTACTTGCATCGTAACACTATTTAGACGGTGCGACTTTTATTGTTGTTTCAACATTATGGTATGTCACAGGCAATTAAGTGCCAATTTCACCAATGAAACTGATCGCGATCAACACAAACTACGTTTAAGAGCTGTCAGTGTAATTATTTTCTTTGGAATATTGACACTGACAGCTCTTGAACTCGGTTTAGATGTGCTGATCGCGTTCAGTTTCATTGGTGAAATTCGCTCTAAATCGCACCGCGTAAATCGGGCTTTAGCACGTTTGATGTGCTCTTCTGTTTTTCTTCTAGTATTTCAGAAATTCCTATCACATCGATGGCTAAGCGACTTTGGAGGAAAATTAAATTGTACTATTACACAAAATAGGTAGTCAAAACCAATGATCCGAGTTCACTTAAAAGTAAAATAAAACAAAAAATAAGTTACGATTTGCCATTCATCCAGAACTTTATTCAACAACTGTACAATGACACTTGTTATAATATCTGACTTTAGAATGCGTAATGAAGCTAAATAGAAGGTATGTTACAACACAAATGGTAATATAGACGTAAAACTTACTGAAAAGCAGAGTAATAATACACAAGATTGAAAGTTGATCAAGTTCTTGGATGGTAGGTATCGAGCTCTGCGGTGAAGCTGTTTCGTTCCGATGGCGGGCTCCGAGCGCCGCTTCGCTCACACGTGTCGCGTCAGACGCCCGTACCACCCACCCCGTCGGAACCTTTTGCTACTAACTACCCATCATAACTGCGTTATCCTTCTTTACATCTTACACTACCTAAACCTATAGTTAAGTTAAACTAATAACATTATTAAAGATTTACCAGAGCAATTCACAGTTTACTCCTTCATAAATTACAAAGAAACCACCTTAAAAATCAATGTTCGGTCATTAAGTTGCTAATAAGAACTAAGAGGAAAATAGAATAATATTTTATGATTTAACGACTAACGACTTATTTCAATTAGTTTTATAATCGAAACTATGATTAATCTAAGATGCTTTACAGACAGTTAATAATCTAAGTGTTTCCTTCATAATTATGATGACGACATTGAATATCTGGGCATATTGCGAACAGAACAGATCCTGGCAACATTGTGGGTTACTCCAATATACTCAAACATTCACTGCTTATAACAATAGTAGGACAGGAAGCTAGCGGCTGTGCGTAAACATTCTTGTTCGATATAGCCCCCGAAATCAATATTTGTTTTCTTTTGAGAATACTTGTACCACGAAGCAAACATATAGCAACACACTGGTACACGCTTAACATCGCAGAATCGTGAAAATTTCGTCAAACGACACCGCTTCTTATTATGATTAAATAAAACAAATAATAATTCAGTTAGCCGCTAGCTTCGGGTTCTTCACTACAATTTTATTTCCGTATTCAAACGGAATGTAATGTTCATGATTTTGTTTAAATAACTGTACATTGACGAGACAACGAAAGTGCGTAACCGTGTCCTTGGATTGCGGGGTAAGTACGTCTGCACGCGGTAGCGAGGCAACGACACCCTGTATTGTTGTTGAACAGTAACACAAAAAGTCACGACGTGACTTTTTGTGTTACTGTTCAACACATTAAAGCAATAAAGAACCGGCCAAGTGCATGTCCGACCACGCACAGTGAAGGGTTCCGTAGTTGGGATGAATTTACCCCAAAAACAAACTTAATAGCTTTATTAGTACCACGGTTTTTAACGACGATGTTAAAAACCGTGGTACTAATAAAGCTATTAAATAAATGATTCCTAATGCTAGTTACGTACTTTCGTTAATGGCCTCAGTTTTATAATCGATTGCGATCTACTTTATTTGGTACAATCGACGTGTGAACCGATCTACCGGCATGGATTCTGGGCTAGTAACCGATTGAAAATGACTTAATATACTTCGGGTGTAGTGTGACGTCACGCAACCTGCCTTGTTTGTACCCTGCCCGCCTGTTCACTGAAATAGATGCTCACTAGTGGCGGTGCGACGTAAGTGACAGGAGGGGAGCCTTTCCATCAACTATGTAATGAAATAATTGTGAAAATGAGACTATAGGTATTCATCATTTCAGACAGTCAATTTCACGAAACAATACAATTGAACCGTTAATAGGTTTCTCTTTATATACAAACTCGGCGCCAGTAAATGTGGCCAAAATCTGGTTTTTCATTAAAATAGGTAAATGCCGGGGAAATTAGGTTTGAACCAGCGATTTTTTTTCTTCATGAACCTTGTGTTTGCTCTTCAAATAACAATTTAAAAAAAAACATTTACAGGACCGCATCAAGGTAAAATATTAAAAAACGCGTTTTTAAGAAGAAAATTGATGAACAGGAAAGTTTTGGTTAAAATATGTACTTAAATAATTGGTAAAAACAAATTATTTTTCGGAATGCATTTTTCTGCTCACCACTACGGATATAAATAAAATTACGATTTTTTTAACTGTACATCAGCGTCGGCCTCTCTAAGGTCTTCCATTGTTTAGGTGTTATTTCATAGCGAACAAGACAAGAGGTGAGGCATCGTTTGTGATGTGCGCTTGCACTTGCGCTAGAACAATGTTTAATTTTGTTGGATAGCGTGTTCAAATATTCAGATGTACCTAACTCGTAACGACGGTAAATTGGTATTGTTGAAGTGTAATGTGTGAGCATGTACGGATCAAGTAATATGAACTAGTCAGTAAGGTAATATGTAAAAAAAAAAAACAACAGCTGCTAATATTTTTGCGTGAAGTACAAAGTCAAATTATAAAATTCTTTCACAAAAAAAAAACCATAGTTGCGTGTACGATACATTTTTAAGTTACTTATAAAACCTAATCTCTTCGACAAATACTTCATACAAACATGTCTCTTAATATTTTTTAAAAACAAGTAAACAGAAATTAGATCTTTAAAAAAAAGCGTACACGCGGGGTTAACTTTTCGCAAGAAAACATTATAACCTACTCCCCTGAAATTCGGCGTAAATTACACATTTACTGCAGGTGAGTGTATTTATTCTAAAACTAACCCTGAGTAGTCTAGTGCAATGATAAAATATAAAACATACAGATGTAAAAACGCGTGTTAAAAATTAAGAAAAACACAGACATACATACAAGTATCAATAATAATATAATAATAATTTTATTTCTCTATAAAAATTCACATTGTGAGAACTGGTGGCTAAAATAGGTTTTAGGAAAAAAAACCTGTATTACAGGTCACTTAGTGGCATCACACAAATAAACAGGCAGGTAACATGTATTCCTACTATACAATTAAAACAAAAAATAAATACATGAAAACGAAAATTAAAATAACAAAAGGGTGTGTGGTGAATGTGTAGGTGACTAGAGGTGAGTGGTGGTGAATGTGTAGGTGAATGGTGGTGAAAGTGTAGGTAATTGTTTGGATACGATAAGTGTTTTTTAATTAAGTGTAACAATTTCTGTGTCATCATAGGAAAGAGTTTTCAAGAAGTTGGTTACTTTTTGCTTAAACTGGGTTTGTGTAGTGAATAAATATTTAGACCCTTGTTGATAACATTATAAAGATAATCCCCTAGGTAACAGAAGAACTTACTGCCCCCAGTACACTTTCATCGTTTATGTTTCAATAGATCCGAATCATAAACTAGCTGCGAGTGCTTTTTGGGAACTGTATGTAGAACGAAAGTCTGTCTTATAGTCAGTATATTCCGTTTTTTGTACAAGTGAACTGCACGAAAGCGGAAGGGGAAACCCGCAGCAACCTTAAGTATAGCACGTTTAGATCTTTCCGCCTGTATCAATTTCACGACTGACACAAGGCATAGTTGACCATCTTGATGGAACGAAGATCGGCAGAACTTTTGAGAGAATTGGAAGAATAGAGATGGGGTCTAAAGTTATTGACACAGTCCTTGTCACCACCTATATGTATGGGTTTTATAATTGCTAATTTAAATACCTGCGGAAATGTCCCTGTAGATATGGCGAGGTTCAGATGTGGGTAATAGCGGGGGCCAGAATGTTAGCATATCTTTTCAGTAACCGGCATTTCTGAATGATATCCATACAAATGAGAAGATCCTATCTACTAACTATGTACCGATATCTCGCCTCCTTTTAACCAGCACAGAGGCAGTCGGCCCGCTTGGAGCATTATAAATGAATATTTAGTGGGCAAAAGTCCGCATGTGAAGTGCCCCTCCATACCGTTAGCCGTCCGACATACATACAACAAACTACACTAAGCTCAGCACAACTTTGTCCGTGTAACTCTCATCTTCGGGATCCTCTTCGTCCTCCTGAAATAGGTAAATGGAAATAATAAATGAAAAGGGTAATCGAAACAAAACATAGAATTTACATTAATCGTAAGTATAGTGTATACTTGCATAACAGTATCGATGGGAATATTCAAAGAAAACGTGTACTTTACATAAAAAATAAGAAAAATTAAATATAAAAAGCATAATTCGTGCATGTCTTGGGGAGTGCAGGGGGTCTTGGGGAGGTAAATTAATCTAATAGAAAAAAAAATACAATTAAATTGAAATTAATCTAATAGAAAAAAAAAACAATTAACTTGAAATTAAACAATTTTGTTATAATTTCATACACAATCGCACACTAAAGGGCTTTATTTAGTAACAAATTCATCTATAAGAAATAAATGTGTAAAGAAGAATTAATCAAATCAATAATGTTACATGAATGACTACTTCCCTACACCATTGTCGTTTGTTATGCGTTCGTTTACATTTGTATACATTTCGCTTGCGGATAAGCGATATTCAACCTAAAGCTATTTGTGGCTAGTTGTGAATGGAGATTGTTCACGACTTGTGCGTGCAGCCTAACCGGATCAGCATTGCTTTGTGTCGATTGAAATCACGCTTTACATTAGCTTGAAACAATCCATTGACCAGAGAAGATTCGTTTGGTCTTCAAGCAAGCAACATGTTAATTCGAGTGAATCCAGGTCTTAATACCTGCTCGGCATCCTCACTGCTACAATGCTTAAATCCAGACACTACTATGGTACAAATTTCTACTGTCAATCAAGGTTGATGTGCCTGGTTTGTAGGGTACCAGTGTCTTAGTAATTACAGGCAGAAACATTTCACTTTTGTTCAATTACAACTGCACTGATTGGTTTGTGGGTGTTTTTTTCTTTGACATAACTGAGAAATATATATTAAAAAGTAACCCAACAGACATTATCCTATTCAAATTTCTATCAATTTGTTTGTGATTGTTTTGTGAATAATATTAGTTTTGCCTAATATTCCCAATTCTCCTGATTTTTTTTCCTGATGACTTTAACGCATCGTTTGAATCGGTTATGGTCTTCGAGTTCATACAAAAACCCAGAAAAAATTACGTTCAGTTTTACCAGACTTTGAAAATTTCCGCGAAACTTTTTAAATTTTTCTTTGCATTAAAACCTAATTCGGATTATAACGAACATTTTAAAATAAAAAATAACCAAATCGGTCCAGCCGTTTTCAAGTGGTGCGCTTACCAACGAACAGCATTTCATTTTTATTTATATGCAATTGGAAGTACGCCAGCTGCTAGTTTTATTATTTTAAGAATGCCAAGCAAAATTAGCTAAACTAAAGTTTAACTACTATGTACACTTAGAGGTTACCCACTTCATTTTTTTGTCAGCTATGCGTCCGTGAGTAGCGTGGCCGTTGGTCGCAGTGGACAATCCCGCTAAAAAGACAAAGCCAAGCTAAGAACACCAATGTGTCGCTTAGCCGTGGGCTGTAGTGGTAGCGCCTTTACTGTGTCTTAAAACAAAACTTTGTAGCGGAGCTGCTATAGATACCTCTGTATATTTGACAAGACGGACAAACACACATTATAAGGATTTGATAGAGGTTGAGTTTGTTTACCGTTTCTTGTTTTTATAGGAATAAGGTCTTTTGTTTAGCAAAAGATTTTTGCGGGTTAGCCTAATGATAACGGAGCGATTTTATTCACTTTGACCGCGTTTAAAGATGGTCTAGGAGCCGAGTATCAATAGCATCGAAGATAACTCTTACTGATGACCGTATTATAATGTTTAGACTGATTGCATTATTAAAAAACCGGCCAAGTGCGAGTCGGACTCGCGGCCGAAGGGTTCCGTTCCGTACCATTCTCTATAAAAATGGCAAAAAAAATCACGTTTGTTGTATGGGAGCCCCCTTAATTTATTCTGTTTTTTAGTATTTGTTGTTATAGCACCAACAGAAATACATCATCTGTGAAAATTTCAACTGTCTAACTATCACGGTTCATGAGATACAGCCTGGTGACCGACGGGCAGACTGACAGACAGACGGCGAGCCTTACGGAACCCTAAAAACGGTTGGTATTGCGTTACCAGGCGGAGTTCCGTTTGCACACCTTCTAACCGGTACCTAGTTAATGTAAGAACGTAGTAAATATTGTTATCATCCTAACTAAAAAATAAATTACAAATTTAGAAATTATGATGAATAAAAATGTCTGGGCTTGGTGGAGCTACCTAAAAAAAATCAGTATCATAGTTTGACTTAGACAGCGCTTTCGTTCTCGTCGGAATCCTTCGGTAGCTTGGCCGGGATCGTGGTCAACCGTAACTGCCGACACCGCAAGTTCATTGTATAATTTCGCGTTAAAGATTGACTTAGCAAACCTGACAGTGCCTTTGTTTATGTTCGTAGTTTTATGCTTAGGGACTCAGGGTGTTAGCAAAAGTTCGGTCGCACGACTAGCCATCCGACCAGACCAGTAGCGGCCAAACTTAGTTTTTGGTAGGAACTTCCGCGGCCATGTTTGCGACCAGTCGTGGTCGTGGCCGCGTAGAACGTGACAACCTTAAATTACTTTACTTATTTGAAACTTTTTCTTGGCTTATGCTTACGAATGGGAGTGACTTTAAATAAGTCCTGTGCATCTATCTCGCTTTAAGACACTCTCTCTCTTGCACTGGAATCATGATGGCATTTATACTTCATAATACGGCACCTGTCTTACTTTCTGTGTCATTCACGTTGGCTATCAATGTAATAATGCATTCCTGGTGCTAAGAGAGTAAGAAATTAGCTTTGTGAATACTAGTACAGTGGTGTGGTACTTACATCGAATCCGAAGCATGTGTCGACTTCCTTCTCAAGTTTGATGCTCGTGGAGGTGACAGTAGAGTCCTTCATTATGAAGCTTCTGTCCACGCCGTCTTCTTCCTCGTCCTCCTCCTCCTCTTCTTCTTCTTCTTCTTCCTCATCCTCTTCTTCGTCTTCTTCTGTTTAACAAAATGTTGAAAATAAAATAATGAAAAAAAATCTAAGGTTTTTTAAGAACGCTGTGGTTGCCACAAAGTGTTTGTAATTTACCGTCGAATCACGTCATGGAAATGGTATTTATGAAAGTTTCGTGGCTAAATAAAATTAGTCGTATGGGTCACTTCATCAGGTTAAGTTACGCTTGTCCGGGTTGGTCCCTGGATGGGCGACCGTTTTTACAGATTTTTCCGTGTCTCGAAAATCACGATAGGCCGTTGGTTCCGGCTATCATTCGTGGATCTTTGATAGTCGTTACGGGTCGTTAGAAGCCCAAAAGTTTGATAATTAGTCTTATCAAGGGGTATAGTATTATTCAGTTATTGGGTTGTGGAGGTCAGATAGGTAGTCGCTTTATGTAAAACACTGTTATTCAGCTGTATCCTGTTAAGATCGGAAGCCGATTATAATATAGTTGGGAAAAGGTTAGTTAGATTGATTTGATTGGTGTGTTTTTGATATTGTAAACTTTGCTGTTATTATTTTCATGACAGCTGTTTCGGCGGTGAAACTAAGTTTTTTGGAATTAATTGCTATTAGCATTTTTGAACTACTAGGGTTTAGTAGGTAGGTTCTCTTGTATTGATTGAAGATAAATGTAAACGGGTTTTTAGTCAGATGATTGATGGCTATGTTTATGGTAAAATAACATAAATTAAAGTTATTGGACTTAATTTAACTTATAAGCTCAAGTGACGTCCGAGTATATTGTCCGTTTACACACACCACATGCACTCGGCGTGCGGCGTGTGCTAAGTTAATATGGCATGACGCGCACCGAATCCCATACACACGCAACTCCACAGGCGCATAAACTCACGCGTTGAATGTGCGGCGTGGGCTCGCAATTTAATCGCTGATACGAGCGGTGTAACACAACACAATACCGCCCACAGACACAAAATGGCCCCTTAGTCTGGAGTGTGACCGGCTCGACCTGGAAGCATCTGCAGACGGGGGTCTACATCCTCAGCGGGGAGCGCGGCCGCTCCGCCCCGCGCGCGTGCTGCGGGGGCGCCGCGCCCCCCGACGACCACGTAGCGATTACCGACAGCCACAACCTCAGTATTTATTCGCTAAGTGAACACTTTTTGGTCTACATGTCTTGTATTTTTATTGATGTGAAACATCTATAGGCGCACATAAAACCGATTGCTGACGGGGCGACGCATGCCGCGTGGCGATCGGCCACTATACACTTATACAGTCTTTATGTAGTAGTGTGTAAACGTGTGTGTAATGCGGTGTTTCACATCTGCCAGTCGTCCCGTGACGGCTCAATTTATTTTTGCATGTTTACAATTTCTATTTAAACACCAAAGTTAGCTTAACCGTACCCATGTAACTACTGTCTGGAAAAATGTGTTTCTTATGTTTAGACAGACGTTGATAGCTGCGACACAGTTATTAACTTTTATAACTATCATTGTTTCTACTGTAATTATGTCAATTTATTGTTGTTCCAAAATAAATCATTTACCTTACTTTTTTCTTTTCAATTAAATAGAGAATCGGAATAACTCAGATATCGAAAGGCCACTGAAAATAACCGTTAGTTTTCTCGTGCGAATACAATCCTAGCCGCAATATCAGGTCATCTATACACACCAAATCAATTTATTACAAACATATTTGTACAGAAGTTAAAAAAAATCAAACATGCACCCTATAAGGACAAAACAGTTCAAATGAATAAAATCTAATCACTATTATTTGCTGTAACTATCAACATGTTCGTCGACGTCCACTGCAACATAGGCCTCTCCAAAAAGGGGATGTAACTATCAAATCATATTATTAAGTAACAAAATTGTAAGAGTATCAACCAATAGAGATGTGGTTACGATACTTTGTTAGACCGTTTCTTTTTCGCAATTTTTATGACAGCATCAGTTTTATAACGTTGATGATGAAAATGTATAAATATCTAAATAATGAATACAGTTTAAAAGCCCCGAAACTACATAACATCACGCCTGTCATCCCCGAAGGGTTAGACAGAGGTGCACGCGCAATACACCCACATTTCGCTAATCCCATGTGATAGGAGGCGAACCTAATGCCATCAACCAAAACAAATCCAACTCCGAGCTACTACTGAGAAATTCCAGATGGAAAAACCCAATATCACTTTGTCCGACCCGGGAATCGCACCCAGGAACTCATGCTCAGCAGCAACGCTTGCGACCACCAGACCAACGAGGAAGTCTAGCCCCGAAACTACTTTACAGTACTTTTCGGTATATTAAATAGATTTTGATTTGGTCTTAAAAAAATCACCCTTATCACTTGTCACCAGTGTCAATCCCTAGCATCAGTATGGAAGCATGGAATGACAGCTTAGTTCACCTACGTTTTCCCAGTGAGATTTTCACAGAATAGACCGACTAGACAGCTTTACCATTAGCTTCGTAACTCACCGGGTTCATCCTCATCCATGTTGTAATCTGGTGCCACAACGGCGACTTGCTGCTCAGTGCCATCCTCCAGTTGAATGACCTCCAGCACCACGTACTGCTGGCCGTCTCCGTCGCCCACAGTCACCAGCTCGCCGCGCTTCAAGTCGTTCTTGGTGAGACCCAACTTCATCATGTTCTCAGCGTCGGCAGAGTCCAGGACGCGAATGTCCTGTGGAATTTTTTGTTTGATAATATGCACGGATATTTCGTATTGGGTCAGGGAATTGTTTTATTTATTTTCTCCCACAAGTTTATATTACAATGGTTTGAAGATAGGAGACAGGAGCCCATACCCATACATAGAAGTTAAACCTGTACTACGGGTCTCCAGGTCTCTGTAGAATTGGTGACAATCTTAACGTCACATAAAAAATAATAATAACAAAAGTATAATAAGTTTGTGGGAATTAAGTTTGTTTAAGTTGATAATCAATTTCCGATAAAATATCTTTTACACATTCGTTTCATACATTAGAAAGTCGCATGTGCCACACTAAGGTACATATTAAACCTTACGTTTAATTCTAGCATTGCCGCCAGCTAATAAAAACTCGCTTGATCTAGCTGCCTCTTTATAAATAGAAAATAATTCCAAAAGCGCCCCGTCATTTGTCTTATTGAAATTAATGATTTGATTTTGAACAACACCACGCTATTAGCCCCACTGCAGGGCGACGGCCTCCTCTCAGATAGAGAGCGAAAATTTACCAAAACAATGAATTGACTTGCGGAGCGAATGGTACATGACAAGTAGAAACATAATCATAAGAAGGCGAAGGCGTGCCAAATAAAATTAAATAATTTTTAATCCCATTAAAGCCATTAAACATTCGCAAATCGAAAACGCAATTTACTTTGTTATTTCTTGATTTTGAGAAATACAAAAAATGATTGAATTGAACTTTAAAATTATTTGTATTTTTCTTTGACCAACTGTGGTGAAGACAATATAATATTTTATTACATTAAAAAATCCATTAATCATTTCAGTTTGAACTCTAAGCTCATCTTCATTTATGTAATCTATATTAATACTAATGTATTAAAGCTGAAAGTTTGTGTTTTGTTTTTTTGTTGGAACATGCTAATCTCTGGAACTTGCCAGTTGGATTTTAAACATTCTTTTTGCATTTGATAGCCCATTCTTGAGCAAGGATAAAATCTATTTCACATCACCCTACGACCGTTAGGAACCGCGCTAAAAGAAAAAAGTCAGAAAAAACGCTAAGCGACAACGAAGTAACGGGGCACAGCTATAGTATATATTTTATGTTAAAGCACCTTCTTGCTTTACTGCAGAAGCTAGTACTTCATAAAATCAACGTCATGGTAATGGCAGATCATATATTTGGAAATATAAATAAATATCATGGTATTAATATCGCAATGCTGGCGTAGAAACTAGCTCTTAAATGGTATTCAACAGAACAAGTAAAATGAGCGCAATGCAAATTAAAATCATGGTTCCTGAACATGAAGTTAATTTTGTTCTAAAATCAATAATTGTCTTAAAGTCTGAAGTCAGTCCCACTGCTGAACATAGGCACCTCCCAAAATGCCACAGTATACCTTCGGATTACTAACATTTAACGAATTTAGTTACAAAGCACAGCAAAATAAAAAAGTAGGGTTGTTATAACGCTAAACTCACATTCTAAAAATAAGAAAACACAAAATATAACAGGATTTAGCAATGCAAAATGTACAGTATTTATTTGGAGTGAACTCTGATTTTGTCTCTAAAAATAAAATAACAAAATGGCTACTGCAGGCACTGACAGAAAAAAGCAATGCAATGTGTTTGGGGCAATAGAGAAATCAATAGGAAAATCACATTACAATATGACAACATTCACCAAGCGCGAGCCAAAATATTCTGTTCGCCTATTCATTACAGATGTTTTACTATAATCATGTTATTTAGAACAAGGCAAGTAAATTGATTGACTGCACTTGTAGTAGCTTAGTTTTTAATTTTGAATTCGCTGAGTTTTGGCCACGCCCTTACCCCAAGCAATATTAAACAGAGTGCTTATAAATACAGTTACTATGCTTCATGCCTAGCTGCTAAATGCCAGAGCGTTACATTTTTGATGTACGCAATGTACGAATGTTGAATGCCCTTGGAAAAGTAAAGTGTATACCAGTGCAATAAATCCAGATCAAAACAATTTCTGCAGAGCGTTCCTCATCATAGCAATCACAAGACTGTTTCCTGGTAATTCTGGTAATGTCTTGGCTTCCAGCCTAAACCGGGTTCTCATTTTTATGGCGTATTACGACGTTTTGAATTGCGTATCGAATATATTTCTTTCCTTTCTTTTTTTTTTTTCCTTTTTTTTTTGTTCCTTTTTCCTTTTTTTATTCACACTGTTATTGATTCCCATACAACACGCCACAGGTCCCAGGTTTGCTGGTACTAAAAAAACTGGGAGCTGTGCCCCAAAAAATGCAGCCATAGTGGCCTCGGCGCTGCCACCCATGCCGTGGAAGTAGCGGCGTTTTGGGGCCAAAAAAAATTACTTACTGTCGTGCCATCGAAACGACGAAGAAGTTGACGTGTTAAGAGGAATAATATAGTACTCACCCTCATAGGTTCTCCCTCGACGAACCGCACCTTCCTCTGGCGGCCGATCTTGAGGGCGAGCGCCCGCTCGTGGTGTCCAGACTCCGGGTCGTGCACGGCCAAGTGGCGGATGAGGTTGCCCTTGTGCGCGAACATGCGTTGGCACTCGTGGCAAGAGTGCGTCTTGTCCTTCGGCGGCTTCGGCACGTAGTTGGGGTTGTGGTACAGGTTCTGGTGGCGACGGAGCAACTGCTTTTGCCTAAAATATGATGATATATTTTTATACATGAGGTTTGTTTTAATAGTATTTTTGAATAGCTTTCTGAGTTTATCTTGGATATTACTGACTGGGTGGAGAAAAATATCGTAAAAAAACATGGACTTATAGTTAAATAATTAAGTCTGAAATCGGCAACCCTTCTTGAGCAAGTGTGTTGACCAATACTTGTGTCTTCTCTGTACGATAAGAGGCCTTTGCCCTGCTGTGAGAGAACAATAGGCTGGTGTTATTAATGTGGTTGGTTAGCGATAGGCTCGCCCCCTGTTACACGGGCGAAATGTGGGTGTACTATACACTTGTGGCTTCGGGGAATACAGGGGTTATGATAAGAGGTTATAGAAAATAAGTTAGCAATCTTTTAATCAGTATTTTATCTGTCTGACTGTTTTAGTATTAAAATATTACAAAGCGCAAATATAATGTGCTTTTGGTCGTTAGTTAACTTTAATCTTTGACTTTAATAAATAAAAAATCGTTATTTGGTGTGCAATAAAGATAATTCCATATATCTATGTGTCATGTGTCTGGTACCAACCTGAAGGACTGATCACACAGGTCGCAGACAAACGGTTTCTCATCGGTGTGCTTGAGCATGTGCGTCTTGAGATGGCGCTGAGTGGTTGACGCGTACGGGCACAGGTCGCACTTGTAGCACTTCTCTCCTTCGTGGGTCTATAACAATATATTTAGTTTATTTTATTAGGAAAACATACAGCCAATAACAGGCAACTGTTACAGTTAAGGCCAATTACTGGTTTCCACAGATAATACAAATTAATAATAATATATTCTAGTCTAGACAGTAGGTAGAATCCACATAGTAGTTAAAAATATTGTATAACCCTATAAGAAATGAATAACCCAAGGAATAGAGATTGAAGTTTTTGAAAGCTAGTTTTAATAAAATGTTCAAATTGGCATGACGATTACAGCATTCACTTTTTTCGCCTTTTTATAAGCGATGGATGTGATCTCTCTCTACAAAGGAATTTATTTGGGTCTTGGTAAGTGGGTCAGCCTGCATTTGCTTTGTCATTTTGATACATGTCACGTACCTTGTTGTGCACCTTGCAGGAGTAGCGGTCGGGGAAGGACTTGCCACAGCGGCGGCACTTCAGCGGCTTGTCGGACGTGTGTAGCTTCTGCACGTGGATGCGCAGGTCGGTCTTACGTCCGCACTTAGCCGGGCAGAGCTCGCACGAGTACACCGGCTTCTCGGATACTACGGAAATTAAATATAGGTTATAGACCATGTGGATTGTGTAATAGACGATATGTGTCCTAGCAGGCAGTGGGAACTTATATGCTGATTATCCTAGTGCTACAACAATCTTTTGGCGCCTGAATTACATTGACAGCGGGGCGTTGTTCGTAAACATTTGGGACATTATCACTGTCATTGTGTATTGACTTAACAAGATGGCGGCGCTAGTTCCAATTTTGGACAAGCGCCAAAATAACCTTGTAGCGCTGTGTGTTCATGTATTGTACTGACCGTTGTGGATGAGCCGGTGGGCCTTCAGCGAGTTGGACTGCGTAAAGCACATGTTGCAGTGTTCGCACTTGTAGGGCTTCTCGCCTGTGTGCGTGCGCAAGTGGCGCTTCAACTTGAACGTGTCCGGAGACGCGTACGTGCAGTGCTGGCACTGCGGAGGTTAC
Source organism: Tiliacea citrago (assembly GCA_963921375.1). Lineage (NCBI taxonomy): Eukaryota > Metazoa > Arthropoda > Insecta > Lepidoptera > Noctuidae > Tiliacea > Tiliacea citrago. Next base: position 29,717,565 of record OY992780.1, read on the forward strand.
GACACATGTCAGACATTTATTACAATTTGCAGGTGGTTTTGTAGTTGGTTCTGCTGTTCAGAAAATTGAAGCTAGTTGCCCATTTCATATCAATTACAGAACGTTTTTATAAACCTGGTGTTTACATTGATTAATTCTCGCGCCCTATTACACGGGACTTAGTCATCATTCTATAAATGGTACTGCTACTCTCTCTCTTGTAATGTACTGTTGCATCCAACTTAGAGCGAATCGCATCAATGAAACTGAACGCCATCAGCACGTATGAACCACGGTCAAGAGCTGTCAGTGGCAATATGCCACAACACAATAATGATGACATAACTGGTGAAATGTGGGTGTACTACAGGCAGGTACAACCCGTACAACACTGCCTAACCCTTCGGGGAAAACTAGCGTGATGTTGTGTATGTTTATGTTGTACACAATAGGGTATTTGAGCAGTTCTCATTAATTTTGTACCCTAAATTTTTTTCTAATAATTCAATTTTGTTACCAATGATCTGATTGGTAACAAAATTGAATATGTTACCATTCAAACGTAACAAAATTTAGTGGTTAGGAACTTTCCGATGAGCAAAAAATCGTCCTTAATTTAGATAAAGCTCCCAAAAATAGTGAGTAGTAGAGTAGCGAAAGTGGTTTTCATTACTCAAATTAACATAATAATGAAATATAACATTTACCAAGTAAATTCCGTAACAAATTTGACCACAAACTGGTACCCAGAACCTAGCGGCGCGCTTTTAGTTTGACTCTGACGTCTGACAACCATTAAGATAGGGATTTTTGCTATGGATGAGAATCTTGTTATATTATGATATAGAAAAAATATTCCCTTCAAAATATAGATTGTTAAATCAGGATAAATCGCGGTAACAAAATTGATACTCAAAATTGAGTTTTATCAAGGCCTAAAAAAATTGATTAATATTAATTAAATAATAAAAAAATGGATATTCAAAGACATGTTACTAAACTTATAACAGCAGCAAAACTGTTCAAAATAAAAATATTCACACTCAAAAATTAATTCTTAATCTTGGGTACGACACCAGAAACCACATACATTGAAATTATACAACTTTCAGAAAAATAAACATTTTATTCTTTCCTGACCTTCTGGTGGTATATTATTAGCATTAATCTAAAATTAAACAATTTATTATGCTAAAAAAACGTTTTGGTAAATTAAATGCATCTGATTGTGTCATAAAATTTAACTTGAATTTGAAGGACACCCATATTTCAGATGGAGACACTTTTGTTGAGAATTGCTGATTTGACTACTACCCAACATAAACATGAATTAATATGTGGGGGTAGGCAGAAACTACAGAATGCCACCAGCTACAAATCTTAAAAACTAAGGTCACTATATTATGTCCTTCAAGGGCATCCTCTCTCTCTTTGCCTTGTAATAAAAAATACCTTTGGTTAGACTCCTTTCATTCGTTCTCTATACATGAACAAACCATACTCTTTTACATTTTTGTCACTACATTCTCTTTTAGTCAGCCTCATTGGTTTAGTGGTCGCTCGTTCTACTGCTGAGCATGACGTTCAGGGTTAAATTCCCGGGTCGGGCAGTGTTATTGGGCTTTTCCATCCAGAATTTCTCAGTCTGGAGTCTGGATCTGTGCCCGGTTGATGACAATAAACTAGCCTCCTAATATGTGGAACTTCAAAATAATTTGCGAAATGTAGGTGTTACTAAAAGAACACCTCTGCCTAACCCTTCGGTATTACAGGTGTGATGTTATGTAAACAAGATAATAAGCAGTTTACCTGATAGGGTCTCTCGCCGGTGTGGCAGCGGACATGGCGTCGCAGCTTGGACAGCTCGACTGACGCGTAGTCACATTCCGTGCACTTATGCGGCTTCTCGTGCGTGTGCTTATAGCGCACGTGGCGGACCAGCTCGCCTGACAACAAACAGCGAAATTAAACACCTGCTATTCGTTTCATCAGTTCCGAGGCTAGGGCAAATTAGAGCAGGTCGCAACGCAACGACGCATCGCAAAAAATTTCATCAGGTTATAAAATAAACCTCTATTGTCAATGAGAAACACGTTTATGGTGTTTTTTAATTAGAAATAATAATATTTAAGGTTTCATAATAAACAACATATTCAAATAATCCAACCACTCAATTTTAAAGTGGCTTTACAAGATGGCATCCGCAGGTACGTTCTCTGATTCATTTGTTTATATTTTCATCAGATACTTTTGGAATCGTTTACGGAAAAACATCGTGAGGAAACCAGCACCCCCATCACAATCCGAAGGTTTTGATGAAAATTCCTAATCCATTGCTTCATAGGTTTGATCAGGGCTCGGAAAACGGTTAATTTTTATTTCCGAAGTTTTTGTTTGTGTGGTTTGAAAAATTCGTCTGCGCAACAATGTAAATGGCTGCACTGTCCAAATGAAAGGCTTTGCGATCGATTGCGTTTGGTTTATGTGTGTTACGCTGTTATCGCTGGACTTAGTTTATCTAACTCTGAAATCACCAACCTGTCTTGGCCTAGCGTGGTGATCAATGCTCGTACCTTCTCTGTATAAGAAGAGGCCTTTGCTCTGCTGTGGGACATCAATACGCTGGTGATATTATTTTAATAGTTGGCTCACCCGAGGTGGTAAAGGGACTGTTGCAGTACTTGCAGACGTGCGGCTTAATGCCGTTGTGCATGTTGACGTGGTTCTGCAACGAGGCCATGGTCTTGAAGCCGCGCTCGCACACGCTGCACTTGTGCGGACGGTCCTCCGAGTGCGACCTCATGTGGCGCAGCAGAAGGTACCTGAACGAACAATCATACGTATAAAGTTTAAGACAACAGAATACAATTTATTCACTTATAATGACAAACACTGGTTGGATACAAACAAACGTTCTTTGGAATGAGAATCGGAACATTATGTTTGAAGGTAAAAGTAGATACTATGATTATAGTCATAAAAAAAAATTTTTTTTTTTTGCTTGATTTTAGTAATTTGCAAAAAATATTGAGACTATGAGTCTATAATAAGTAACGAAACAATTTCTATTATTAAGTTGTTATTACTATTTGTTTAATTTTTATTTTAACCTGATTCTATTCTGGTCCTGCTAGATGTGCCGATGACCTTAAAAATGTGGCTGTGACAGACTGAACGCGGAAGGCGGAGGACAGGGTGTTGTGCCGCAGCCTGGGAAAGGCCTATGTCCAGCAATGGACGCTGAGTTGATTGAAACCTGATTCTTCTTCTTCTTAGCGTATCGATGGCACATATCGAAAGAAAAGAGGTCAAATTTTTGTTTGGTTCACTCAGCAACGCTAACACCGTTCACTGACTAACAAAGCACAAGGATAGCGCGAGTCACGTGTACAGCCCGATTTACACGGTGAAAATTTTCCTGTGGCATAACAAAGTTGAAGCAACAATAAGGCAAGTCATTTGTTGTTTTGTTGCAGGCAAGATATTTGCATTCTGTGAATAGAACTCGAGGGACAAAAGTTGCGCAACATGTTTTATTATATTTAATTTCTTTGCTGGAAACTTTTGTTTCTTGGATTGAATCTTGTTATTGCAACAATACCGTGAGACTCTTATTCAAAAAGAATGCCTGAAGTAATTTTGAAAATATGAACAGAATATTAGCACCGCGTGTCTTCAAAATCTAAAATTATTTTTCCACAACTTAAAAGACAGTTCTCTAACTCTTCCTGTAAGCCAGCATTTAGATCGACTAGAAATTGCATAGATGCAGTTTGCAGTCTTAGATAAATAAAACTCAATAAAATTATGTTGCTACGTGAGTACCGTCCACTAATTTGGTCAGAAAATGATTATGATGCCTTCTAGCCGATTTCAACCACAGCGACTGCATTTCATGACGTTTCAGAGTGGTCAAGAGCTTAGATTTGCTGCTGTTTCATGTGCACTCGTGTGATTAGCATGTCCAACTATGGCCGAGAAACTCCGAGCACAAAACGGACATGTCAGAACCAGAAAATATAGAGGGGTAGGGAAATTACGTCATATTCGTGAACGGGCGCCGTCAGTAGGGAAATATTTTATTTAAATTTTAGAGTTGTTTACTATGAGCACTTTTAAAGTGCACGTCTTTCTACGGCGTTCTCACATGTATAATTTTCAACATGAATGATTTTATCAATAGGAACAGGAGGGGCTTGTGGCTAAGTAATAACAGCCGCACGGGTCGATTGATCAGGATAAGCTACGCTTGCCGCGGTTGGTCCACTGGTCCCTGCTGTCATTTCTAGATATAGCTGATAGTTACCTGCGATGACAGGAGTCGGGTGGTGCTGATAGTTACCTGCGATGACTGGTGTAGGCGCAGAAGTTGCAGGTGTAGTTTGGCCGCATGTGTGCGAGGCTTCGCTTCTGCACGATCTTGGGCCTGCCCTCGACCACCTCCTCTTCTTCTTCCTCCTCTTCCTCGCCAGCCTCCTCGTCTTCGAAGTTGTACACGTCATCGTTGCCTTTCTCCTCCGCTTCGGACTAAACAAACTTCATCATTTATTACGGTCTCACTTACCAAGAAAAATAGGGTACATATTTTTTTATTGTTCTGGAAATAAAACATGTGACCTTCACAACTATTTGATACGCTTCCGCGCCGAATCGAACATTAATCAATGTTATTAAAGGAATCCTCTAAACACTGTCCACAAATCCAAATCACAAAATATTGTCAGTTTAAATCGAGTAGTACTGCTATTCTTAATTGACTTAATAGATTTTAAATTCATATTTATTACTTTAGGAATAACATAGTATTAAGTGCTACTAACACTTATTGTGTTGTGGCCTAAAAAAGTTGACTAATTAATAAATACATATATTATCAGTATGGAATAGTAATAAAAATTGAAAAATATAAGCACCTTAACCTGTCCCCGTACCTGGTCCACCTTGAGATCGATGTTGACGACCCCCTTGGTCTCGTCCTGTACTACCAGCACGTAGCTAACCTCCCCGTTGGTCTCAGAAGGGACCAACGTGACTGTTTGGTAAGTTTCCTCCTGATCGGTCAGTATCGGGTCTGAACCTTCACCGGCCGCCTACAATTGAATTTCAATTAATGCTTGCACTGAAGTCGTGATGTTTTGTTTAAACCAAATGTGACAATCACATGCGAGACTATCTAATATAAAACCTTCCGAGTTATTAGCAATGGTCAATATTTTAAAATAATTGCAGTCTGTCAAGCGCTAGTACAACCCCGGGATGTATACCAATTAATTTTCACTTCACTATCTTTTATTTCGTTGTCACTAGTAGATATTGAAAACCTTAAGTCCTTTTCTATTTCTTCAAATGTCGGTTAAAAAATAAATTCAATGCAATAAGTAGCATTAGAAGCTTAGGATCTACACACAAACACAGCTTGTGTTCATTGGTATATTGGTGATAATTGTAATAGGTTACAAGTGATCTATAATAGTTCCTACTGATTCCAAGGCTTTTGACCTAGTATCTTATGAGAAGCTATGGTCGAAGCTCCATAGTTTAAATATGCCTACAGAACTAGTTAACTTGTTGAAGTTTTGGTACAGCTCTCAAACGAATCGTGTCAGGTGGAATAATGTGTCTTCCGAGCCGTATTTGTTGGAATGGGGGGGGTTAGGCAGGGTGGACTGACCTCACCGGCTCTGTTTCACCTGTACATGAATGACCTGATTGATGGGCTCAGCAGGACAGATGTCGGCTGTTCAATAGATGGTGTCATGGTTGTCACAGTCTGAGTTATGCAGACGATATGGTACTGCTGAGCCCATCAATCAGTGCACTCCGGAAATTTCTTGTTGTATGTGAATCCTATGCGGTGACGCATGGGCTTACATACAACGTTAAATAATCGTTAATGTTGGTTTTTAAAAGTAAACATGTATCGGTGGGTAATGTTCCTCTCGTGACTATAGGCGGAACACCATTGCAGCGCGTTGCTCAGGTTGCGTATCTAGGACATGTGGTCACGGAGGACTTATCTGATGATGCAGATTTGGACAGGGAGCGTAGGGCGTTGGCGGTTCGGTGCAATATGTTAGCACGCAGGTTTGCGCGCTGTAGTGGGGAAGTGAAGGTGTATCTTTTTAAGGCTTACTGCCAAACCTTCTACACGTGCAGCTTGTGGGTGAAGTATACGCGGGGGGCCTATAACGCCCTACGCGTTCAGTATAATAATGGGTTTAGGATGTTGATGGGGCTTCCGCGCTTCTGCAGCGCTTCGCAGATGTTCGCGGAAGCCCGTGTCGATGATTTTCATGGTATAATGAGAAAGAGGGCAGCGCCAATTATGGGTAGATTGCGCGGAAGCTCCAACAGCATCCTAAAAACATTATGTGATAAGGTGGACAGCCCCTTTATTAGGCACTGGGTGCGGAGGCACGTGCCAACATGTGTTGAGCCACGTAGGTATTAGTTGTTAGGTTAGTTTATAAGTTTTACTAACATAGTTTTTAAGTTGTCGTTACTAATTATATGGAACATGTGTATTTTATGTGTGATCCGAATTAAAAATCCAAATAAAAAAAAAAAAAAAAAAAGAAAACAATTAATAATATTATATTAATATTATTAATTATTTAATAATATTAATTAATTAAATTCTGCTTAATTTTTGGTTATTATATAATAACAACCTTTCTATCACTAATTCATTATCAAATAAAATGCTATATACAGTTATGACTTTGATTTTGCCTTAGGATACTGTGAATTATAAATATGAGTCCAAACAATTACACAATAATTTATTGTATTGTTTTGTAGAGGGCAATTACTATTGATGTATTGAATAATAAATTGGAAAATTAAGAACAATACATGTTAAAAATAAAACTACTTTTAGCCCAGTGGGCACTTACCTCAGTTTCTTGGTTATCTTCGGAATTATTCATGACCAAGGCCTGTCCTTCCACCGCTGACTGGTAGTAGTACTTGCCGTCTTCGTCTACGTAGTACTCGACCATTCCCGAGGGCAAGCCTTTTTCGTCCGTTGCGGCATTGACTTCAGAATTTAAAAAAATACTTTAAGAACCCACTCCGCGAATAAAACGACTAATTTCATGATTCTGAACGCTTTTTAAATGACATCATTTGTCAAATTTGATTTCAAATCAAATCAAATCAAATTCTAAATGACACCTACATTTTTTTTTAAGTATCTGTGCCCTCTCGCTGCTATGCAAAGGGCTTCCCCATACTTTTCCAATGATCATTTGTGTTCTCCAGCCAATCGACAAATTCAACCAACGCTGGGTTGTTTTTATTTTATGGTAAACCATCATATCAGTAAACTTACAAGAATGAGCGACACTTAACTGCAGATCCATCTGATGGCACTTACGGATAACTGTTATAGATAGATAAAGTCCCGCAAAATATACAAATTAGCGTGAGACAGACGGATAGACAGACTGACTAACATTACGCAATTATAAGGGATTCTCGTTCCCTACAGAACTTAAAATATAATATTTATATCTTAGTCACCATCTGCGTAGCCTTCTCCGAACTATGTTGGGGTCAACTTCCAGGCTAACCAGATGCAGCTGAATTCCAGCATTTTACATGGAGAGACTGCCTATTACCTATTATTCTATCTCTTATTTCTACCACTAAAATATTTATTTATGTGCAAGGGACTCATTACCTGCGATTACTGCTTCTTGGTTCAAGTAAGTTTGAATGAGCGCTTGCTTGCTCTTCTCCTTTTTATCTGGAGGTGGCATGGTTGGTTTTTCTGTCAACCTTTTTTATCTTCTTTTGGGTTATCTATTTCTGCGCAATCTTGACTAGCCAAGCACGTCTGGCTCTTTTCTTGAATTACTTTGTCTAGACTAGCCAGGCACTCCTGGCTTACCTCCTTTTCTTGAATTATTTTCTCTTGACTAACCAGACAGTTCTAGCTTATCTCCTTTTCTTGAATTATTTTCTTCTTCGGAGTGATTCTCATATATCTAAATGTTATTCTTATCGTGGGTCGGTTTTCTAGAGTTTCTTCAGTTATCTCCCTCTGAGGGGTAAGTACAAAGTAAGGTTTCAACTTAGATTATTTGTTCTTGTTTGGGCCTGCTACGCTGTCTGGGCTTGCCAGACTCGCCTGGCTCGCAGGCTCGTTCTAAATAACTTTACCCTGAATTATGGGGGCTGGGATGACTCCACCTCGCTCTCTGGGCTTCCCAGGTATTCCTGGCCCGCCGACAGTTCCAGAGGCTCGTCTTTAATTCGGAGAGTTTGGCCAGGCTAAAACAAAGAAAATATAAATTGTATATAACTGCCGATTGTATTATGTTCTAATGTTCAGTGATATAACATTCAGTTTATAAATCGACATGATACCTCTTTTACAAACTTACCGTTAGGTATAATATTAGTTGTCTGTTTTTTATTGGTGACTATTACAATAGATTCTATCTACGAGCGCGGCCTATATAATTGAAGATGGAATAAGAATATATTGGATAGCAAACAAGCACCCACCTGACGGTACGTGGTCAACAACATCCATCTAATTGACGCTATCGCTTTTCATTGATAAATAACGTCATATTTTACCAATATTATCAGGAACAGAGAAAATAAGTTGCCCGTGTAAGCACACTTTTAATGAATGCTTTAGTAATTCAGTCCGTTTTGTTGTGATAAAAGTACTGAGTAAAGTAAATACTATTAGGTTTGCCTTTGCTGCACATAAAGCCCTTGGAGTAAATTTTTAATGTATTTTCACCCTCTCATTCCTTAAACCAACATACTGCCGGCTGAGGAGTAGCGAGCAGTCCTCGAAACAAACAAATTCCAGACATAATGAATCCGTTATTAATTCCTTCCAACAATAGGGCAGGGCAGCGTCAGGGCCGGCATTTCGATGCAACTACCAGAACAGTTTGAAGAAACCCGTCCCTGCAGTCGGTACACATGCACCATTAGGACCAAGAAAATACAACTACATTTATAATTAATCGGTTGAAGAAAGAGTCCTTCAATCGAGGCCTTATTTTGAAAATTTATATAAAATTTTGACATTACCGTCCATTTACATAATAGAAAACGCAATGTTTGTAAGGTCCAATCTTAATCTGTTTCCTTGCATGGCTGAGGTATTTCCACGCAACAGGCGTGACAACACTCAGATTTGCGTACAAAAAACTAGAACTACACTTATGGAAGAGTGTCTTTTGCATGGCTTCAATAATCTATAGTAAATTGCCAAAAAGTTGGAAGCTTTTAAGTGACGTGCAGTTTAAAGTGAAGTAAAACAAAAAATAACAAAAAGAGCTTATTATACCATAAATGATTTTTTATTTGAAAAATATTTTGAATGACTTATAATTCTGACTTTTTGGACTACTAAATTTATATACTTTTTCTATGTTAACTGTGAGTGTTATATTTTAATTTGTATAATTGAATTGTGGTTGTATTAATAGGTTGGGGAAAAAGTTTCTTCGCATTTTTTTAAGAAAATTCAAAACATTTTTTAATATAGTTTATTTATAGTAGTTAGTTTTATAGTTATTGCGTGAAAATAATGGCTTACTCGATTGCAAGGGCTAATTCAATCATAATTAGGGTCGCAAACCATACTGACAAAAACAGTATTAAACTATTGTTCACTCTAAAATACTGTTCAATTTTCAACAAAAATAAATTATTGTAGTTAGTTCTGCCACCTCAGTATTCAAAGAATGAGTGTTTTCAGTGATGAATACTTAAGACGCTGACAACAGATAAACCGCGGTCACTGTCATACTGCATACAAAAGAAAGAGAAGCGCGATGACACGGGTAATTTATTGCAAAATATGAAATAATTATCTATTTACTCAAAAAACCGGCAAAGTGCGAGTCGGACTCGCGTACGAAGGGTTCCGTACCATTATCTATAAAAACGGCAAAAAAATCACGTTTGTTGTATGGGAGCCCCCTTAAATATTTATGTTATTCTGGTTTTTAGTATTCCGACTCTGACCATAATATTGGTACTTTATTTCTTGTACAAAAAGTTGGCAACCCTAATCATATTGCGCAATCAAAATATTGCACTTTTGTACGAGGGCGACACTGAAAGTCTTTAGAACTGGCCACTTGTAAACGATATAATAAAAAAATAAGTTCAAATTTTGAAATGGAACTCTTGGCAAATATTTTTTTTTTTTTTTTTCTCTTTTTGGCTTCGCACGGTTTGTGCATTTAGCCAGTGTCATGTAAAATTAGGTAACAAGTACAAAGTTATTTGAATAATTATGAAATGAACTCCACTCAATGCATGATATAGATGATTGATGATATCCCACCCCGCTCCCCTTGAGTTTAAGTAAAGACGCGGCACTTTACTGAAACCTCGCGCGGACTTCTTTAGAGAACTTAAAGTGATGTTGCACTGTTTTGTTTCATTTGCCTACATTAATGTAGGTTCACGAACACTTAATGGTTAATAATCCACCACTATTACACATTAATATTCGGCTAAACACAAATTTTAGAAAATAAAACAAAACTGCTAACATGATACTTCACTTTCCCGCCAAGAAGTCCCCGGCAAATATTATTAGAAATGTATTTAATTCATTTGTTATTTGTTTACGATTTGGCGGCATTGCGGCAATAACAAAATTGTCTGTGTCACGTCAGCATGAATTTAACGCGAGAAAATTTTCGTAGAACGATTTTTTATGACTTTCAATGTCATTAAGTCAACAAGAAAGTTATGATAGACTTCGATTGGCCTTTCACGATGAAATCCCATCTCGTGCCACTGTTTACAACTGGTTTAATTAGTTTAAACGTGGTCGCACTAATCTCACCGATGATCTGCGTGAGGGATGGCCATCTACGGCGACGACTGAAGATAACATCAGTGTTGTGCGGCGTATGATAGAGACTGACAAAAGAGTGACTTATCAGCAGATTCGGACAAGCTTAGGCATCGGTATGAGTCAAGTGCACGAAATCCTCCATGAGCATTTACCAGTCAGGAAGCCTTGTGCCCGGTGTATACCTCATAATTTGACAGAGGCCCAAAAACTCCGTCGTGTTGATTGGTGTCGTGAAATGGTTCAAAGATTTAACGGAGGTGACTCAAATGCCGTGTTCGATATACTTACGGATGACGAAAGCTGGATTTATTTTGTTATGATCCTGAAACTAAGGGACAGTCTGCTGTCTGGGTGTTTCCTTCCGAGGAGTTGCCAACTAAAGTGAAAAGAGGTCGAAGCGTCGACAATTCGGTATGTAAAGTATTTTTCAGGTATGTTTTTTTTATTTTAAAGATAATTAAAACAAAATTAAAATTATTATTGGTATTTGAAACACATAATTTCATCTTTTTGTTTTTACAAGCTGTAGTTATTTTTATATATATTTTTTTTAAGTATTGTTCGTGCTGATTTCTAAAGTAGCCTGAATAGCTTAGGATGTTTGCCACGTTTAACACTTATTTAAAAACAAAATTCAGTAAAGTCAAACAGTCAAATTTGACAGTTAATTTGTTTACATTTCATACTTTAGCGATTTCCGTACCTTAGTTTAAAGTTATAGCTTATTAATAAAATGAATGGATCAATGACTACTTCTGCTGCGTGCTTCATACCGTCAAGTATAAACACTACAACAAATAGCCGACACAAATTGATTGTTAGTAAAAGAAACCTTAAAAAAGAAATGGTGCGAGGAAGTAAACGTTGAGTACTAGTTTGTGCGGAGTCTGTTTTATTGTGAAGATGATTTGAACGTAAGTTAAGTTTTCCTGAGGCGATACATCGATGTGATTCGACTTGTACTCTCGGCCGCTGGTGAAAAACTACACAATTTACCTATTTGAATAGAATAATAATAAGTGCTTCATGTAAATTTGTCGTTGACATTGACACTTGACACATACAGAACAACTTAATTATTTAATTACAAGAGGCACTGAAAATTCCCAATTCAGGCTACTTTGGATGAAATTTAGAGGTTAAATAAAAGTCAAGTGATTTTAAGTATTTTTGTGAAAATAAATACGATCTTATAATTTTAAGACGTATTAATAGAAAAATAACTCATAAAAGCTTAAAATCTCGAAATGGTTTTGGAATCGGCATAGGTTAATTTTTACTTTACATACCGAATTGTTTTAGAGGATCGAAAAACAGTTACTGCTGAGTGGTACACTAACAAATTGTTTGCCACTTGTCTTGGAAAAAGTTCGGGAGAAACGACCTCGCAGTAGTATCCTCCTCCACCACGCCTCGTCGCACACCGCCAAGCAAACAATCGACTACTTGGCGACGTCAGACGTGGAATTACTGGGTCACCCGCCCTATAGCCCCCGACCTCGCACCTTTTTCACTTTTTAGTGGTCAGTTTATAATTTATCTAATTTACAATAGCCTAATGTCAAATGCTCATCACCTTTTACAAAATATTGTTTTTTCCGATGCAGGGGCGTTAATTGTGGAGTTCTTCTGGTAAGAACCAGGAGAACTGATGGTGACTTCCCAGACAGACCAACCATATTAAAGTGCCTAATCGAATCGCAACGGTGAAATACTTATTATTAAGTAGTTCCGGTGGCCATCTGTGGTCTTCATCATCAGTTCCACTCCACCAAATGGTGCTTTTCGAGTGTAAATGCACGAGTTACTATAAAAAATACTCTAATCGCTATAGGTATGCCTATAAAATTTGACGATTTCCCTCGATTTCTATGGGATCCCCTCATCAGATTCTGATTTGGTGGCAATGGGACCACGTCGACCAAGCATACAGCCGTACATATAACCTCTTTTTTGGAAGTCGTTAAAAACTAATAACTTGCTAGTTTGTTCAGTTTTTTATTTTCTAAGAACTTTCAGTGTCACCATCGTAATGTACCTTATTAAAACTTGATTAAATTTTTTTAGATCTCGTAATGTCTGCTTTTACATTGAAACGTCTCTGTAAATGCTGTGTAATGATTACTATAGTGGGAAGTTGTGACGTTAAATAAAATTTTAATGTCATGAGTAGTAGTGAACGCTGTAAAGCATAGCGCCTACCACAAGTCATTAAAAATGTTCAATAAACTGCCGACAGAAATAAAATTTTTAAATATTAATTTTATTAAAAAAAAATTTTTTAACAACGATATACAAAATTATAAATTAAGTAAATTTATTCGTGTTATACAAGTGGGTTTCAGAATAAGCTCAAACGGTTCTTGTTAGATAAGTGTCTATAATCTGTTGATGAATTATGAATTAATACAAAAAGTCTAATTATTATGATTTGAATTGAAAATTTTATTGAATTTTTTGAATTGACATTTATGACATTTGTTAATATATATTAGGTTAGGGAAAAAGTCTTTTCGCATTATAGTATGTATGAACTTATAATAAAATCTCTTTGGAAAATACTATTTTACTAAAATACTATACCAGCCAGATGCAAAATACTATTTGCATCTGGCTGGTTTTGATATCGTTGAAAATTTAAATTTTAAAGAACATAATTCCAAATTCAAATTAGGAAAATGTGTGATTTTCATTTGTTTTTCGTACTGTCAAGATGAGTGAATCTAATGAAGAAATTCGATACATTTTAAAAATTTACTACAAAAAAGGTAAAAATGCAACGCAAGCCGCGAAAAAAATTTGCGATGTTTATGGAGCTAGTGCAGTGTCTGTGAGAGTAGCACAAATTTGGTTTAAGCGTTTTCAATCCGGAAATTTTGATGTCAAATATGCACGTCGCTCTGGTCGCCCTATTACGGATAAAATGGATGCCATTTTTGAAAAAGTGGAGCAATATCGGATCAGTAGTTACGACGTAGCTGAAGAACTGGGAATTGACCACAAAACAGTTTTGGCACATTTGAAAAAACCTGGGTACACCAAAAAGCTAGATATTTGGGTACTTCACGAGCTCACTGAAAGAAACCTAATGAACCGTGTACTCATTTCTGATTCTTTATTACGACGTAATGAAACCGAACCATTTTTGAAGAAGCTGAATGCTGAAGCTGGCTGAATGAGTTGAAGCTGTGATGAAAAGTGGATCACGTACGACAAGAACGTGCGAAAAAGGTCGTGGTTAGAGGCCGGTCAGGCTTCACAGACTGTGGCGAAACCCGGGTTAGCTCGCAACAAGGTGATGCTGTGTGTGTGGTGGGATTGGAAGGGCATTATTCAGTATGAGCTGTTACCACCAGGTAGGACCATCGATTCTGAACTCTACTGCGAACAACTGATGAGATTAAAGTAAGAAGTTGAGAGAAAGCGTCCGGAATTAATCAACAGAAGGGGTGTGGTTTTTTATCATGTTATGCTAGACCTCACACATCTTTAGCCACTCAGCAAAAATTAAGAGAGTTTGGCTGGGAGGTGTTAATGCATCCGCCGTATAGTCCTGACCTTGCACCTTCAGATTTCCACCTGTTTCGGTCTCTTCAGAATTCTTTAGGCAGTGTCAGGTTAACATCACGAGAGGACTGCCAAAACCACTTCTCGCGGTATTTTGATCAGAAGTCCCAAAATTTCTATAGCAATGGGATCATGTCCCTACCTACAAAATGGCAAAAAGTTATCGAACAAAATGGTACCTACATACATTAGTTAAATGTAAATAAACTATATTAAAAAATGTTTCGAATTTTCTTAAAAAATGCGAAGAAACTTTTGCCCCAACCTATTATTATATATATATACGTATTTATTTATTTTAGTATTTATTTATTATATATACGTATTTATTTATTTTCGTATTTATTTATTTTAGTATTTATATACAGAGAGATACGACATAATTATAATATTAGTACAAAGGTGCTGCTTGAGCGTGAAGAAGTAACAAACACACACACACACTCACAAACTTTCGTGTTTATAATATTAGTGTGATTTCACTGAATTTGTGGCTTGGCGTGGGAGGTAGCCGATGCATTTAAGCGCTGGCGTTCAAAGATTAAATAACTTTTTGATTAAGTTATATTTCAAGGATCTCAATCTTTATAACGCTGTACTGACTATAAGCTTCATCAGAGGTTGTAGATTATTTTAATACATCATGACTTTATCTTTTTCCTCCAGGTTTAAGAAAATTTATATTAAGTTGAACTTTGTGCTTCACTTAGCTTTCTAGCTTTTATTTGATACCTTACACAAGCAAGTAGTCCTAGAGCTGTCTCATTTAACACTTAAATTGACTCTCAAAAACCGTTGAGCTTGAGTGCTGTTCAAATGGTGGGGTTTTTTATCAGGAATTTCTCAATACCATGGTGTATGGCAATTATAGTCTCTATTACATAATACTTAAACATAACAGGGGAAATGTAGCGTTACTATTCACCTATGGCTACTTCTTGAGTGAATACTAGCCTGATGTTACATTGTTTTTTACAAAAAAACACCTCTGTTTTGAATGGACTTTATAGAAATACAATATTTTGTTTTCAGCTTCACGTAAACAAGAAATAAGAGACTGGCATTATTGTGGAAGAAATCTGCAGCCTACTTATACAGATATCCTGCCGAAGTAACACCACTATAACTTGTCTTATTTTGTTTCCAAATCTAGATATACAATTGGTTTCTTTTTTTTTCGATTTTAACAAACATCAAGATGTCTTTATTATAATATATGTAAGTTTAATAATAATGTATTATACACATAAACCATCTGGAGTAAAATCTCTAGATAATGGTGAAAACAGCATCAAAATTTGTTGCATAGTTTATCAAGAATTAGCATGAATATCGTGGTCACACGAAAAGCTGCTTTAATTTATAGATGACTGTCAACTTAACAAACCAAATAAAAGTGCAGTTAAAACAATAAAATCGATACACCATCAAACAGTTTTAATAGAAGAGCTTAAAAATATACCTCTATTCCACAGTGCCAACGATTTCAGCAATATGGGCATTCGAAAAGCTATTGCATGAAGCTATCGCTGTGTGAAATGCGCACAAGCCCACAAAAAAGGATCGGAACACACCAGCAAAGTGCGTTTAATGTGAAGGCTCACATCCTGTTAATTACAAAGGATACACTGTGTACAGGGAGATTCTAAATAGACGAACAGGCCCTACATCTACAGCCCCAACCATACCCCTTGATGAAACTAAAATTTCTCAACAGACCAGTCGAGAATAAACAGCCGAAACATGCAAATGACAAAAATGGACTGACTTATGCAGAAGCTACTAAAAACGAGGCCAAATTAGAAACACTGCTCACAAGACAGGCTGAAAAGCTAGACAAAATATTAGACAAGATGTCGGCAATAATGAATCTACTCACAACAATCATCAGTAAACTTGTCCGATAAAATGACCACACTCACGAGTTGGGATTGGGACCTGAAACATAAATGGATTTTTCAAACATAAACAAGACGCAGAGATACTCCTTACACTACATGACATTGATGTACTTCTAGTTTCCGAAGCACAACTAACATCTAATAATTTATGTACCTTCAAAAACTATGGTATTTACTCCATATTTCATCTCGATGGAACTGCACATGCAGGGACAGCAGTCATAATAAAACAAACACATCAAACATGACGTTCTGAAGGAGTATAAAACAGACTAAATACAGGCTACTACGGTAATGGTTCAGGATAAGCAGAGTTCACTAACCCTATCCGTAATATACTGTCCCCTTAGCACATCCTAAAGAAAGATAGGTTTACAGATTTCTTCAGAACTCTTGACCAAAGGTTCATATGTGGCGGTGACTGGAACGCCAAAAATGTCTACTGGGGTTCCAGACTGACATTACCCAGAGGAAGAGAAATAAACACGAAAATAAACTACAGGTCCTGAGTACGGGTGAACCCTCATACTTGCCAACAGACTCCAATAAACTCCCTGACCTATTAGACTTCTTTGTGTATAAGGGACTTTCTAACATGTACCTAAGTGTTGAAAGTTGCCTGGATAGCATTTCAAATCACACCATGCATTAATAGCAACTACAGTTCTAAGAAAAGCTCAACAACAAGAAAACTGATTGGGTTTGATTTAGGCAATCCAGAATCCATTTTGGCAGATCCTAAAAGTACCATTAAAAACAAACGATGACATTGATGAAGCTGCTACAAACATCACAAATCTCATTCAGACAGCTGCACGTAAATGCACACCAACACCTACACAAAAATATTTCTAGGGTACAAAGGAGGCTCAGGAGAATTTGGCATACGAGACGAGATTCGAATAGAATCCCGCAAGAAAGCCGCAGATCTGAACCAATACCTGAAAGACATCGAAAATGAGACCTTAAAAAACAGACTGGAAAATCTGGATGCCACAGCTAAAAGCGAATACTCGCTTTGGAATACCGTAAAGCACAGCAAAAATGCGCCATAAACTGCTCAGCATCCTTTAAAGCTAGGAAATAATACATGGGCTAGAAAAGACGACGAACGTGCCGAGGCCTTTGGATCTTTCTTATTTATTCACTGCCAATTCCGGCGACACATCAAGTGATAAAGAGATCCAAGACTATTTGTAGACAGATCTACAGCTCAGTCCACCATTAAAGTACTGTTCACCTCGCGAGATTTGGAGGATTGTAAAAGGTCTCGAGCTAAATAAAGCTCCTGGATACTGCCTTATAACTGCCGAAATCCTACGTCAAATGTCAAGAAAAGCCATCGTCTTCATAACACAGCTCTTTAAAAGAATTTTAAGGAATGGATATTTTCCGAGAATATGGAAAGTGTCGGAAATTATCATGATCCCAAAGCCAGGAAAACCACCGCACCTTGTGTCGTCATACCGACCAATAAGCTTACTGCCTGTTATGTCTAAAATATTTGAGAAAGTGGCTGCAAGTAGGTTTAATGAAATACTTAAAGACGGCAACATCATCCCACAACATTAGTTCGGATTCAGAATAGCACTCAACGGTGGTAAACAAGATACGAGAGGGGCTGGAACGAAAAGAATACTGCTTGGCTGTATTCCTGGACGTACAGCAAGCAGTCGACAAGGTTTGGCACCAGGGCTTGTTATTAAAGATATAAAAACAACTGCCACATACAGACAGGAAAATAAAAGCTAGCGCCAAGAAGTCAACGCATGTGACACAGAAAAGATGACTGCCCACCTGTTAAACTCGGAGATGACCCGCTTCCACACGGGACAAAAGCTAAGTACCTCTGCGTACATATCGACAGGAAACAAGCACACAGAAAAAAGTGATGAGCTTAAGCATCCTACTCCGAAAACTGAACTGGCTCTTAGGAAGAACATCACACCTATCACTGGAAAACAAAAGACTCATCTGCAAAGCAGTATAAAGCCTGTCTGGACTTCGAGGAACTCAAATGTGGAAATTCTCCAGCGATTTCAAAATAAAGCTCTCAGAATAATAACAAAACGCTCCTTTGTTTTGTGAAGACCTCAGAATTCTTCATTATGCTGAGCGATGGCCGTTTTGCGTGAATGTGACGCATATTTTCCCTCAACTTGTTCTTTCGTGTTTGTGTTTTTATTTCTTTGCGTTATGTTTACCGCAAATAAACGTATTTTCTTTCTTTTCTTTCTAATTACATGAGCATCTACAAATCACAATGTAAAAGAGGATATATAACACAGGATACACTCATACAAATATTGAATAACATCCTATACCAACAGCTTAGCCATAGATTTTTGTGAACCAATAACCATGACAAGGATCAAATGCCACCACATATGGTACTTAGTGAATACAGCCTAAACAATTTTGAGGCACAGATTCTTCGCTGGAAGAATGGACCTCAGCAATCAAAATGCGCTCAAAAAGTCTGCTAAGGCTTACAACCAATTACAATATAAATATAAGAAAAAAAAAGAAGACACAACTTTAGTTTAAAACCCTAAATAGTAACTTGACATAATATCTAAATTATTAAATGATTTTATGCATATCTGCTATTTTATTTATTTAAAGCTTTTAAAAATGTACATATTTGTTTAAATTAGCAGTATAAATACTCCCTATATTGTATATACACTTTATTATTTAATCTTTATAAAAACTTAGGTCAGAGGGTCATCTTAGTCCTCTCTTACTAAAAAAAAGGTGTGAATATTTTATTATTGTTTAATTTTTTAACTGCTTGTTTAGTCATAAAAATACAAGATAACGCCTAAGAAGAATGTATAATTATAACATTAAACGCTATTATGCAGACATGACCAGTTGTTTAACTGATAAGCTAGTGACTTGTAGCCTAAATCCACAGTATTAATCTCAACAGTATTATAACAGTCACAGAAAACACTGGTTGAAACCTATTTTTTTTTGTTGCAAATTAAACTTAATATTTTTTTAATGATTAGGTATTAATAGTACACATGGCTACATATCGAGCTATACATTTCCAGTATAAGCTGATGTCATCATCATCATCTGCCTAGCCTTTTCCCAACTATGTTGGGATCGGCATCTAGTCTAACCGGATGCAGCTGAATACCAGTATTTTACATGGAGCAACTGCCTATCTGATCTCCACAAGCCAGTTACTGGGTAACACAATATCCCTTGGTAAGACTGGTTGTCAGACTTTTGGGCTTCTGATGACCCGTAACAACTTTCAAAGATCTCGAATAAGCTGATGTCACATTGTATAATATTTCCATACATTGACAGGTCAGCATAGACCGGAAATGTATAGCTTGATATGTAGCCGTGTGTACCAGCAATTTTCCAATGCTGGCCAAATACCTGTTCTCGTACAGACAGAGACGGACTATGCATTGGTCACAACACTCGGTCATTATCTGGTGGTAATAACAGACTTACTTACCTACATTTTCAGGGTCCATGTCAAAGATAAGATAAAGTAAGAAAGTAACAAGTAGCTATTCAAATCATAACATCAATAAAAAAACCTGACTTTAGTAACAGTGTAATCATTATTTTTTTTGAACTTTTGCTTAGACTTTTCCAATGCGGATGGCATTGGATAAGTCTAAGCAAAAATTACTTATAATTTACAACAATTAATGTAG
Organism: Tiliacea citrago; assembly: GCA_963921375.1. Taxonomy (NCBI): domain Eukaryota; kingdom Metazoa; phylum Arthropoda; class Insecta; order Lepidoptera; family Noctuidae; genus Tiliacea; species Tiliacea citrago. The sequence goes on from OY992780.1 coordinate 29,737,550, forward strand.
ATACTAAAATTATCATTGAAATTTGTTATTTTTATTTACACAATAGAAGTACGTTATGGTTTCAGATAAAACATTGCGATTTACGTTTTCAAAACAAAGAGAATTAGACAAACTCCGTAGCAGCTTACTCTAAAAATTCACAAACATTGCTTTCTACTGGAATAAATACGTACGTTGAATAGAAGTATTAGACAGACTCATCGTCAGAGTATTAGTCCGCCATTTTATCAACGTGTTAAACACTTTCAACCATATTCACTTGTCTTTTATGTTTTATTTGATATCTAACGATATAACAACAAAATATGCAATTACATGAAAAGTACCGCCACCGACAGATTGAAAACCAAGTTTAGCCAAGAGATAGACGGCGCTAGCGTCAGTCAATACTCAAGTTGAAACGATTTGATTCCACAAGGAACTGATCAATATTTTCGCATCTATTCGTAATGATCAATAATCCCATGCAAAGTAATTCTATACATATTGATAGTCCTAATTTATAAAGGAAACAGCACACATTATACCTGTATATTGGTAGAGCTTCTATATTTTCTCAATGAGGGCGTTTCAATCAATTTATTTCACTACCACGGTGCGATAGTGACGCCAAAATGGCGGCTGCGAGAACTACAAACTGCAACAAACTGAGAAATATATGGAAACCAGCGCTAGGTGTTGCTATGCTAAAATTATAATTGTGGATCTATGTAACTAGGTGGCGGTTTATAGAGGATTGGTAGATTTTAACAAATTAAACATTTTCAAAATGACTTTTTTTTTTTAAATAACTTCGAATATGTTTTCATTACAAATGTTTTACAAATATCTAAAATGATGACACTACGACCTTAGACTACAACAGCCGTCAGCAAACTTGTAGTAGGTAAGGTCCACATAGTGGAAAAATGAAATAAAGACTTATTATACGCACTTTTTCATAATTTTGATATGCAACTACGCACAAAACTGTATGAGCTATCTGAAGTTGCACGCGAGTGACCTAAAAGTATAATAGCTAATTACATAGGTTAACATTAAAAATCATTTTATAGTACCTACATGCCTACCCACAGCATTGTTTTGTTCATCACAAAAATAATTAACTTTTAGACCACTCCCGTGCAATTTCAGAGAGCTCATAAAGTTTTGCGCGTACTGTAATTTGGGATTAGGTACAGTCAACCGCATATTAGTGGTAGCAATCAGAAAATATTATTCGGGACCGTTATGTAATGTATTTAAAAAATTGTAATAATTAAAATCATCAATACAACTCTCAATAGTGAAAGCCTTAAGAAAGTCTCTATAAAAGGCTTTAGTATGTCCTTCAAACTGGGTGGCACTACCATACATTGGGGCAGGGTTGCCAATGACTAAACTTTTCTAAAATCTTTCTAAAAATGGCAGTAGCCATATAGCATTTAGGATAAATTAATACTCAAAATGGTATCCGGAAAGTTAGTTACGTATAAAACCCAAAAAGTTAAAGAACATCACAATCTGCCTAGCCTTTTCCCAACTATGTTGGGGTCGGCTTCCAGTCTAACCGGATGCAGCTGAATACCAGTATTTTACTTGGAGCGACTGCATAACTGACCTCCACAACCCAGTTACTGGGTAACACGATATCCCTTGGTAAGACTGGTTGTCAGACTTTTGGCCTTCTGACGACCCGTAACAGCTGTCAAAGATCAGCCAGGACCAACGGCATAACGTGTTTTCCGAGGCATGGAGGAATATTGATATAAAAAGATGGTCACCCATAAAGATAAAGAACCCCCCCCTCTGATACATAAAATTGACTCAAAAACGTCAACGTATTACTTATTTCACACTTCACTTATCTCGGAAGAAAAGTCTATGCTATATCTATGGTCAAAATGAGAATTTGACTGTTATGTTATCATTTTTGTTTTGACACTTGACAGTTGACAAAGACGAAGTTGCAGCGAGTGTGTTGTTATTGATTGATTCAGAATGTGAAATGTGAACCCAAACTTGTGTATAGTCGCTGCCGTTGGACTATTGATTTTCTACCCTGCACCCCTGCACCCCTTTCATGCACCGAGTCTTGCCGCTCTCCCCACGGTACCCCTCAATGCTCTGACCCGGCGACCTCGCCCGGTGCGTCGCTTCGATCAGTGGTCAGTCTAGTAGAGCTCGGTGCACTTGTTCAAGAGGCGATTAACAACGTCTTCAATTATATCAAAATGGCTGAGAATCAGTCTAAACAAAAAGCGCCGCCGGTGAACGAGACTATGCCGGAGTCATTTTGTCGTTGTTGGAACGGTGATAGCGAGACGGAGCCGGGGGATCCAGACTGCGGCTGTGGTGAGGAACTTGACGTTGTTAAATGGCGCTGGGCTGCACGTCGGCGCGCTCCTAAATGGGTGGACTTGTATCAAGATAAAAAGCAAGTGGTTTTTCATCCATTCTATAGTTCAGGAACTGCTATAGCCAAGGGAAATATTGGCATAAAGCATAATGTGCACTATTACTGGGAAATTAAGATGCTTACCCAGCCATATGGCACTGATATCATGGTGGGCCTTGGTACCAAGGCTGTAGCTGATGCCATACGTGACTACACAACTTGTCTCGGTGCTAATGAAAACTCGTATGGGTTGTCGTATACTGGAGCTATTTGCCAAAATGGAGTGGTAATTGACGACTGCCCTGGCTTCTGCAAGGGAACCATCATTGGTGTAATGGTGGATATGTTTCATGGTACACTAGAATTTTACTTGAACCGAGAGCCGCAAGGTATATCATTCACCGATCTGCGACGTCACAAGACATTGTTCCCGATGGTATGCTCAACTGCAGCTCTGTCCTCCATGCGGCTGACTTATGCTTCCTCATGGAAAAACTCTCTGCTGATTAATGCTGCAAAAGTACTTGCAGCATCTGTTTCTGGCCAATGCTTCTTCAAGAACATGCCACCAGGACTTGCCCGTGATCTGAAATTGGACTTTTGGATTCCACTGCGAAGTGCTGGAAAAGTACTTGAAGATGATAACTCCGAGCGTTACATTCGCAAACGAGTCAAGGCACGGAGATTTTAAAATAGGGCCCCAAATGGCAACGCTGCTCCAGTGGTGCCATTTGTGGTCATTGAGAAAAGGAAACTTGTGCATGACAATAATAGAGTTGGAATGAACCCAACCTTGTTCGAGAACACCATTCTGTATGGTATATTCTAAGAGCGGTGTACAGGAAAGTGAGGACTGATATTACTGATTGTGATTAAAATTAAGGCCTCCGATGGCCTATTGGAAATGAAAGACTGTTTAAACTAGATTTATGAATGATTTTTTGTGTACTTAATCGGCAATAGGCCTATGGTTGAGTCTGATAACAGGTTGTTACATACTTTGAAACCTGCCCATCATACTATTGACGTGAACCCACTCCTTTTACATATTTAGCAGAGTAGGATGGGTTAATAGGACTACTAGTTTTAAGCAACATGGTTTATAGCTAGTAATGTAAATTTTACTATGAATCAAAATTTATGAAAAAAAATATAAATGTCTATTTATATTAGTGCAAATTGCAAGTAAGTCTACCTGGATTTTTATAAAAAATACCTTTTGGTGATATTTTAAATATAAAAACTCGAAAGGGTAATCATTTAAAATGATAATTATTGTTATACCCTGTTTAGGATAAGTCTCAAGAAAAATACTAATTTGGTTAAAACCTTTGAACTATTGTGATGAAGTGATGATGAACCATCTCTTGGCTCAAATTCAAGACACACATGGAAAATTTTAAATGGAAATTTATAAAATGGCTGGTATTTGTTTCTTTAATAATACAATTTAAATATTGATCTGCATACTATATAGTTTTTGCTGTCACTCCGTACAAATGAATGATTATATATACCATACCTATACCATAAATGCCGGAATACATACAAATGGGAACACGGATTCTATCTGTTGATTGCATACTTACCAGATGACAGTACTTAATGCACTACTTAACTTATAAAATAATTAAACTATTTATGTTTGTATTTATCACTATTGCTTATAATAATAAAATTTATATACAGGGTGGATTTTTGAGATGGGGCAGTAAGGGCAGCTACCTTAACTGTTGTAGCTACAGGAAAGCGTCCTTAACTTTTTGAGAAATTATATCTGAATTCACAGATTTTGAGAAAATGTACAGTCTACAGGAAAATAGGCCATTATCACAAAAACTTTTTTTTATGCCTTGCGATCCTCTTTCTTATAATGATCCAAAACCTCTATCGGACCAATTGAGGTTTGAGTACTAGAAAAGTCATTTTTTACTATAGATAAAATGGCTGCTACAAGAAAGACAGATCGAAAAACAAATAAAAACAATAACTTCTACTTTGGGTATTATTTCACCATAAAATTAAAAACTTAAAATTTTACATTTTGGACTCACCTAGAAATGTTACTTTTGTGCTCTAAGTTATGAGGTGTTCAAAATGGTAGCCGTTTTGACGTAGGCATAGGTTTATTCTCAATACTACAAAGCGGGTAGCAGCTGATAATGAGCTAGGATTAATTCCATAGAGAATCGTGGTAAGATGACCAGGACTGCGAGGTGGTCACGGTATAGGACCATGTTTGTATCCACTGCCTTGCGAATTTCCGGTTCATATTAGAACGGTTACGAGTATGGCGGCTGTTGCGCAGAATTTCATAAATTACAAGCAACCAAGCAACAAACTATCTAGATTCTGTTTTCAAAGCAAATTAAATTATGACGCGTATTCGTTCGAAATTCGAAGTTTGATTATTTTTTTATTATTTTCGGCCAGTCTTCATTGTAGCGGTCCATCTATCCATCATAAAAAAACTAAGTTGGAGTCTAATTTTCTACGAAATGTATGGCAAAAGTTTTTTGCGATTTATGACTTTTCTGGTACTCAAACCTCAGTTGGTCCAATAGAGGTTTTTGATCCTTATAAAAAACAGGATCGATTAGCATAAAAAAAGATTTTGTGAAAATCACCCATTTTCCTGCTGACTGTACATTTTTTCAAAATCTGTGAATGCAGATCAAAATTTTTTAAAAAGTTGAGGACAGTCTCTTAAGACCGTTTTTCTGTAGAGGTAGCTGCCCTTACTGCCCCATCTCAAAAATCCACCCTGTATAACTAGGTATATATCATCATCATCATCATCTCCATTTCAGCTGAAAGACGTCCTCTGCTGGACATTAATTATATTCATAGTTTTTAATAGGTTTATCCATAAATTTAAATAAATATTTATTCCACAATTTTCGTTATTGCACCTACGACTGTTTGTTTGTCTCAGCATCACCCAAAGGTTGACTGGTAAAAAATGCCTATGGCATTAAGTCCGCCTCTGTCCATTTGTGTGCTTATAGTATTAAATAAATAAAAAAAGTTTTTTGAATTTACTTGACAATCAATCAGTAATTGAGCCTAGTATATTAAGAATAATAACGAATTATATTCCTACATTGTAAATTGCCAATAGGGTAAGAATATTGTAATACATACCAGTAATTATTAACTTAGTAATAGTAAAAATAGCCCAAGACCTTTTTTTTGGGTGGGAAATTATCAAATAACTTCTCCCGCTCCGGGGGTGCGGGAGGGCGTGTCAGACTTTTACTGACTAAAACCCACCAGTGTTCCTTCCGTTGCCTGTGTGCCAGGGCCACGATATCCCTTTCGGACAAACTCGCTACCCTGGCAGGCATTCGCCCTAATGGACCCCGTCAATTCGTGCTGACATCTCTTTGAGTCGCGCGTGGAACACAACGCGCCGTCGACCCGGGCCTGGTCCTTATCGGACGGCGAGCTACCCATCGTTCACCGTCCGCAGGCCCGCGCGAACCCTGCCTCTCCCTCACGCGTTCTGCCTCCTCCTTCGCAAGCATTACTGCTTCGCAGAAGGAGGTGACGGCCTCCCATGCACTCTCGCTCCGAACCAGGGCCGGATGCGAGAGATCGCCTCCGTGAGGACACGGCGGTGCTCCGCCCAAGCCTGGGTGGGCTATTCTGGATTTTTAGCATAAGATTTTACAGAATGTCTTTGTGTGTAGGCCCTTAGGGTAAACAGTGTACTGTGAATTCCTTTAATATGTGTTTAGTATCTGATGCAGGAATAGCCTGAAAACATCGGATTTAGGATTTAAATACACTTTCATTGTATGTTGCCAGTAGGGTAAACAGTTTATTATGATAATTCGTTTGATGTGTAGCAGCTTGTAGTAGCAATAGCCCAATGTTTGATTAGGTTGCATCAAGTGGCATGCAGCAACAACCACCTGATCCATAGAACTATAACGATGGACCCATTCAGGTTTATAGAAATAATAGTGTGTGTGTAAACATTGTTGTTATTTTAATTTCAAACATTATATTCATTATTATATTTATTTGATATTGTAAACACATTTGCGTGTAATAAAATCTGTAGAGAAAAAAAACTGTTTTTAATTTTCTCACATTATACAATATTCTAACAATGTCTGAGAATGTCTCTCTTGGTGACGGATCCAGAAGGTTACACTAGCCATCCGGCAATAACTAGCAGTATGAGGAAGCGGACAAATGGTGAACCTCGACACCAGGCTGCAGGCAATCCAGGGAAGCTGTGCCATCCTAGGATGGCAGGCTAACCAGGCGGTTGCTACGCCTTGACAGGAACGGCCTTCGCCTGGTGACGTGGACCATCACGGGTCACTGCTCACTAAACAAGCACTTCCACACAATAGGCATAACGGACAGCCCTCTATGCCTGCATGGAGGCTGAAGAAACCGTTGCGCACGTGCTCTTTGAATCCACAGGCGTCACCCAGATCAGAACAGAAACCCTCTGGTCACCCAGATCATTCACAGATATCCTAAGCAGACCAGGATACCTAATCAGCTTCTGGAGGGAGGTGGGCTGGTTGGAATAACCAACGACGGCCGCCATGGCCCACGCACAATGGTCCACATGAAGGACTAAGTGCGGAAACCAAACCCGCTAACAGAACATAGGGCTAGCCATCCGGAACTCCTCAATAGCTGAAAGTGGCCGTCAAGGTACAGGGTCAGGGTATATTTCTACAATAGAGAAATAAGGTATGATGAAATAAGTGGAAGGTTCTTCTATTCATCCTATTTTTATATTTCCAAAATTTAAAAATTTCTAATTTTTTTAAATTACTATTCTCAAAATACCGAGTTTCAATAGATCATCATCAATAAATCTAATAACAAAAAGTCCGACTTAATTGTAATTCGAAACATCAAAAATACGAATTCCTATTATGTATTAAAGTAAGTACCGATTAATTATAATTCAGAAATCGTCATGTATTTCTGTTGAATCATTTTAAAAATTGTTAAAGCTATATAAAAAAATTTTGGTTGTTTTCAGGTTTGCGAACCTCTGGATCAATGTGTTTGATTAAGTGGAACCCCTTTAGGAATCCGTTTATAGTTTATATTAATCCTTTTATAGAATAAAATTACTACTTATACCATAATAGGTAAAAATAATTAAAAATTAAGCAATGAAAAATTACTTAATTATGAGAAGATACCTACATGGTGCTCACATATTTACAAACATCGTAAAAGTATGTTTTCCTAAAAAAAAAAAAGTCAGTGTGTGAGTTTAGGTAATGTCTGTGTATTCTAAGAGCACATGAGCAACGGTTTCTTCAGCCTCCATGCATGCCCTGCACCCCTGTGCAGGGGCATTGGTCCATAAGCCTATTGTGTGGAAGTGTTTGTTTAGTGAGCAGTGTCCCATGATAGTCCCCGTCACTAGGCGCAGGCCGTTCCTGTTCAGGCGTAGTAAACGCCTGGTTAGCTTGCCATCATCCAGGATGGTATACCTTCTTTGGACTGCCTTCAGCCCGGTGTCGAGGTCCACCAGTTCTCCGCTTGTGTGTGGTGAATTTCTGTAGCCACCTGCGTCGCTGCTTGAAGGGCATGGGTACGATAAGTTCGGGTCAATAGACTGACGTGCTGGATGCCCTCCTAGCTGTTCGTCAGCTGCGTCGTTGCCTAGTGATCCGCTGTGTCCTTTTATCCATTGTAGTGTCACTGTGTTACGGTTGAATACCGTTACCCGATCCAGTGCTAGCTTCGAGGTAATATATTTTTTCCCTAAGGATTGCAGAACTGAGGCGCTGTCGGAGAGTAGGTATACGTAGATACATGGGTGTCCGTAACTCTCCTGGCTTATATGGCGTAAACCGCTAATTGTATAATAATGCCCACACATTTTGCCTAGTAGACGGTGTTGATCTTTCTCAGCGGGCTAGATATATTTATGTTAAGTATTCCTGAACTCTTCAGCAGCTTATCTAAGACCTGTCACGTTTGGCTTGGAGTAATGCCCAGAGTCTAATCATGCACCTAACTAGTGGTATTACTCGTATATTACTGAACTCTTCAGCAGCTTACTATAAACCTGTCAGGTTTGGCTTGGAGTATTGCCCTCTAATCATGCTGATAACTAGGGTGGTTGTCCTAAACTCTTAATTAATGGCAGACCTGTCGCGTTTGGCCATGGTGTTTCGACCAGAGTCTTATCACGCAGCTAACTAGAATGGTATTCTTAGACACTCGTTTATATATCAGACTTGTCGCGTTTGGCTTGGAGTATTGACCAGTCTAGTTATGCAGATAACTTGGTTGATATTCATAAACTCTTACAACAGACCAGTCAAGTTTAGCTTGGAGCAAGGGCAGAGCCAGGGGGGGGTGGCACGGCTTTGGTACTTGCCCCCACAAACGGATTAAGTAAAGTATAAAACTGGGAGATTAATATGATAACGCTTTAATAACATCGAAACGATCGTTCGCGCACGTTACCTGCTGTGACAAGCTGCACTGCGGAGCGATGTATCTCCACCTTGCGCCGGTTGAAGACATAATATCTTCGCAGCAGTATAAATAAAGATCGTCTGAATAGACTGGCTTTAATGCATATCCATCAAAACTATGCTTCAATGATGAACGCTGAAGAAGTACCTACTGGATATCTTCAACAGCAGTGGCGTAACTACTAAGTTGCAAAGTGGGGCGGTCAGTTCGTAGTCGGAGCCGGAGGTCTGCCAAGCCAACAATGCACCTGCTTAGAGCCTCAGTCGGCGAGAGGATTTCAGGATAACATATAAACGAAAGTCAAAGAGATAGTGCGGTCTGAGGGGTCTAGCTCGTCCAAAGTTTTTGCAACGTTCCTCAACTCATAAAAATATTTAGCTACTATGGATGGTCAAAAGAAAAACAAACAAAACCAATTCGAGGAGAGGTGCTAAAATGATCGAGCTCGCTACGCTTGCTCTTGCAGCCCACGTTCTCTTTATGTCGGAAATAAGGAACATAATTGCCGATTTTAAACATGAACAGAACTGTAAGCTTGACGCTCTCCAAACTACGGTAAGTGATATTAAAAAACAAAATATTGGAATTACACAATCTATTGAGCATCTATCTGAAGATTATAATAACCTGAAAAAACAGCTTGAATTAATCGAAAAGGAAAAACGAGATAATTTACAATACATTTACACCCTTGAGACTAGAATTGAACACCTAGAAAATGCGCAAAGAATCTCCAGCATTGAGATAAGAAATATTCCCCCTAGAAAAGGAGAAACGAAGGATGATCTTGCTAAGTTAATGAATAAAGTCGGACGAGCCATAAATCTTACTATTCAAAATAGTGACATAAAAGATGTCTTCCGAATTAATACAAAAACTGAAGGAAACAAACCTATTATCTTGGACTTCAACTCAGTTTTACTTAAAGAAAAATTTCTGGAACACACAAAATACTTTAACAAAGACAATAAATTGAATACATCACATCTGCACATCCATGGCTCCAGTAAACCAATTTTCATAGCTGAAAATCTAACGAGCAAAGGTAAAAGGCTGTTTTTCTTAGCGTGTGACTTTGCTAAGACCTATAACTTTGCATATTGTTGGGCCGCCTACGGCAAGATATTTATTCGAAAAAATGAAGGAGATAATCGTATTCGTATTCGTATAAGTTCGGAGGCTGATTTAGATAAGCTTAAATCAGAGTGTGAACTCTGACTAGCCACTTTTTCTTTGCTACACTATTTTATTCAATTTTATATAACTTTGTTTATGTTAATTCTTAATATTTTGTTAATAACTTTAAAAATATTTTTAATACTAGTCAATACTTTAATATGTTGATTTTTATAATTTTAAAAAATATGTTAGTACTAAGTCAAAACACCTTACGTTATGTTCACTTCACAATTTTTTTTCAATTTGATATAAATAGTACCTCATTATACTCATTCACACACACAAACACACACTTATTATATACAAACACAGACTGTTATCTTGCTGGGTTAATTGTTTTAATATTTTCTGTAACGATTTTATGCGTGAGAGGAGTGTCACTCAATGGTTGGTAAAACACATTGTTAACTTAAATTGCACCCTAAAATATTATGTTTTCAAAAATGGATGACTTTAACGTGATACTAAATAATGATTTGGATTCTGTTTGTGTAGCTCAATCCGCCACTTGTGACATTGATGACTGCCACTCTTTGTTAAAAAATTCTTCGAGAACCCTAAAAATATTAACCCAAAATATACGTAGTATTAATTGCAACACTCCCAACTTTCAAACATTACTTGCAAGGTCCAAAGTTGATTGGGATATTATTGTGCTAACAGAATGCTGGTTGCAGCGAAATCCTACCGTTCCTGAATTCGATGGTTATGTTTCATTTACTACACGGAATAATCAAACTCAAAATGAAGGTGTGGTTATTTACTGCAAAAACACAGAACAGTACAGTGTTGATGAACACGAAATTGTCGAATCAAATTGCCTTATTTTAAAAATAAACACAAACACTGTAATCGTTGCTATGTATCGACCACCTAGCCATAAAAATATCGATAACTTTTTAATATCTCTCAACGATTGTCGAAGCAATCTTTCATCCTTTCAAATGCTGTTCAGCAGCGATGTGGTGGCGCCTTACTCTCCAGAAACGCTAACAGCTCTGGAGAGTAAACACCCAGCGCCTGCGGATGGTCACACCTTTCCCGACCCCCCCGACCCTCCAGACCTAAATTCACCCATCCTAAACGTTTCGGCCCCCCAGTTGATTGCAGCTGTAAGCTCCTTCCAGAGTGGTTCCGCCGGCGGTCTCGACGGCCTGACTCCACAACATCTAAAGGATCTACTGAGTTCAGGCACCGGGGAAGCTGGTGAGTCGCTTTTGAAGGAGCTAGCAGCCCTGTTGAACCTCATGCTCAACGGTGGTGTGAACGAGGCCGTCGTCGATGTCTTGTACGGGGCCAACTTATGTGCCTTGCGCAAGAGAGACGGTGGCATTCGTCCCATCGCCGTTGGATGCACCTACAGGCGGACGGCAGCCAAAATATGCTGTAAGCTGTATAGCGAATCCCTTACAGCTAAGTTTCAGCCCCTGCAGCTTGGTTTTGGCTCGAAAGGGGGCTGTGAGGCTGCCGTACATGCCCTTTCCACCTTTTTAAACTCAAACAAAGGTGAGGTTATCCTCAAGGTTGACGTGAAAAACGCTTTTAACTCTGTAAACAGGGGGACACTTTGTTGGCTGTAGTCAAAAAGGAACTACCCGAAATTTATGGTTTTATGTGGCAATGTTATAGGTACCCTTCAAAATTATTATACAAGGACAATGTTTTGGAATCAGCTGTTGGATGCCGACAAGGTGACCCTCTCGGGCCAGTCATTTTCAGCTTGGCTATTCATCCAATTATCCAGAAACTAAATTCAAAATTTAACGTGTGGTATTTAGATGATGGAACGCTAGGAGGTGATGTAGACACCGTATTGAAAGACCTACAACTCCTCAAACAACAATTTAAATATATTGGCTTGGAACTTAACCCCTCAAAATGTGAAATTTACCTTTCTGACATTACCGACAGACAATTGACCCTAGAGAAATTTAATGCAATTTAATTTAATAGCCCCACAAATCAAAATTTTAGAAAAAAGCTCACTGCACCTCCTAGGTTCCCCTATTTTAGAAGACAGCTTTTCTCCTTTCATCAGCGAAAAAATCAAAAACTTTAATGAAATTTCCGACAGACTCTCCAAAATTAATTTACATTCGGCATTCACCCTGATTAGATACTGTTGTTTTGGCCCAAATTTTATATATTTTCTACGTTCTTCCCCTTTATGGAAGCAACCACATCTGTTGGACAAAATTGACCAAATTATTCACAGCACAGTTACATCCATTTTAAATGTGGCCTTGGACGACCGAGCGTGGCTTCAAGCCACACTACCCATCCGCTTTGGTGGCCTTGGCGTCCGCAAAATTACCAGTATACCAGTATTATATAGCTTTTATATTAGTTATTATATTAGCTTACCTTTAGTTCCTGTCCTCTGTCCACAGCACTGAAAAGTTGATCCGGAAAATTTTAGCTCCCTCCCTGGTTGACTCTGAACTGCCGTGCTTGACCGATGCCGTGAACGTCTGGAAAGCGGCTTGCCCGGATACAGATCGGCCCGCAAACCCATCTTCCCAGAGACAGTGGGATGAGGCGCTCTGCAGGTTGGTACGGTATAATCTTATTAATACGTCTACCAATACTGCTGAGCGTGCCCGCCTGCTGGCTGTGGGTGAGTGGGAGTCGGGCCTCTGGCTTCAAGCATTACCGCATTACCGTCACCCAACACAGGCCCTATGTTGGGTGACACCACCTTCCGTGTCGCTACCTGTCTGCGTTTGGGCGCTCCTTGCGGGGCTCCGCATCGCTGCCAGTGCGGAGAAGCTGTCGACTGCCTTGGACATCATGGCCTATCTTGCAGTAAGAGCGCAGGCCGGATAGCACGTCACGCCAGCATTAATGACATCATCCGTCGTGCTCTTTTCACCGTCGGGGTGCCAGCTATTTTAGAACCTAATGGCTTGGCACGCGACGATGGGAAGAGACCAGACGGAATGACCATAATGCCTTGGAAGTTAGGTCGGCCTTTGGTGTGGGATGCAACATGTGTCGACACCCTTGCGCCATCCCATCTTTCTAGCACGGCGAGCTGTGCTGGGGTGGCTGCTACAGGTGCAGAAAACCTCAAACGGCGAAAATATTCCAATCTTATTGGGTGTTATATGTTCGAGCCGTTTGGGGTTGAAACACTAGGGCCATGGGGTCCAAGTGCCCACTTGGTTTTTCAGGATATCGCCAAGCGGTTGGTCGACTCCTCACGTGACCAGAGGGCTGGTCTATTTTTCGGGCAAAGAATCAGCATCGCCATACAACGTGGCAATGCTGCCAGCCTTTTGGGCACTTTTCCGGTTGACGCCGATGCGGACGAATTTTTTGATGCCCTATGATTCTGTCTCCTCCTTTTTTATATAATGTACATATTATTATATTCTGTTAGCGTATATGTAAATATTTTTCCGAATAAATGTTAATTTATAGTATCTTGACTATAACTGTTTTTGTAAATTAACATGTCCTATCTAAGAGAGCCGGGAGATCTGTAACTCAGGACCCTCCCACCTCAGACACCTTTCTCTATTTAAGATTGTACATTTTATTAACCAGTGCATGTAATATGATGTTGAGATAAATAAAGATTTATGATTATGATTATTTTCAACTTTACAATCTATGTCGACAAAGTAACTCTTATTAACCGACTTCCAAAAAGGAGGGTTATATCTTTCTTATTTTTTTTAAAACGCTGCCCCGCACTAGGAATTTCTTCTGTATCGTGGGTACGTTTACAAACATTTAAACTCACATACTCAAACAGCCAGACCCGGAACAACTAATTGTAGGTCATACAAATATTTGTTCCGTGCGGGAATCGAACCCGCGTAACGCAGCGCAACATTCAATAGCTTAACCACTGCGCTAACTGTGCCATCAATCCGTATGTTCGTATTTAAGTTTTTTTAATGTATGTTCACCGCTTTCTACGTCAATTGTGAACCAATTTTAAAAACATATTTTTTGGTTTGAAAGGGTATGTTATCGAGGTGGTTCCACTGTCATCAAGTCAGAATTTGATTAGTGGATCCCATGAAAATCGAGAGAAATACTCAAATTTTATAGACTCATCTTATAGCGGTTTGAGTATTTTTTATAGTAACTCATGCATTCGCACTCAGAAAGCACCATTTGGTGGAGTGGAACTGAAGACCACAGATGGCCACCGCAACTACTTAATAATATAAGTACCTATTTCACGGGTTGCGATTCGATTAGGCAATTTAGGTAATGGGGTTGCTAAGTTATTTATGCTTGTTACAATGCATAACCACCATCAATCACCATCAGCTCCAGTTCTCCTGGTCCAGAATTCCTCAACAATTAACCCCCCTGAATCGGGAAAAACATTTTTTTGAAAAAGGCAAAGCAGTTGTCAGTAACTTAAATAAATTACAAATAACCACTATATACACTATAATAAATAAAACACTAAAAAGTGAAAAATATAAAACTTTTTACAAAAAAAAACAACCACTTTCCAAAAAACACATTACAAAGTGAAAACTTCTAAGTTAAATTTCGGAAGTCGGTGGCAAAAAACGTAAAACACAGTTCCAAAGACACTGAATTCCGAATTTAAAGTTATTTTTCACTTTGTAGTGTTTTTTTGGAAGTCGGTTGGTTTCTTTTTGTAAAAAGTTTTTTTATTTCTGTATGTATGGTCCAAAAGAAAGGAGCTCGTGGCTAAGTATCAACAGCCGCACGGGTCGATTGAAGGTTAAGGTACGCTTGCCGAGGTCGGTCCAAGGATGGGTGACCAATGACCACCCATCATTACATATCGAGACGCCTTCGTGTCTCGGAAATAATATTAAATCGTTGATCCTGGCTGTCATTTGTAGATCTTTAAAAGTCGTCACGGGTAGTCAGAAGCCGCAAAGTCTGACAACCAGTCTTATTTAGGGGTATCGTGTTACCTGGGTAATACGATATCCCTTACTAAGACTGGTTGTCAGACCGCCTATCTGACCTACACAACCCAATAACTAGTTAGGTACTGGGTTGTGTAAGTCCGACAGGCAGTCGCCCCATGTAAAATACTGATTACAGCTGCATCCGGTTAGACTGGGAGCTGATCCCAACATAGTTGGGGAAAGGCTAGGCAGATGATGATGGCCTAAAGAAAATTTATCCTATCCGAGGCGGGCAGCTAAAATTGAATTAGTTTTTGTAGTTATTCATAAATGTCCTTAAAAATAAAACTAAGTATTATAAAAACCACCCAAGTGCGAGTCGGACTCGCGCACGAAGGGTTCCGTACCATTATCTATAAAAACGGCAAAAAAAATCACGTTTGTTGTATGGGAGCCTCCTTAAATATTTATTTTATTCTATTTTTTTGTTTAATTAAATTAAAATAAAACAAATATTTATGGGGGCTCCCCTTAAATATTTGTTTTATTTTAATTTAATTGTTTATTTTTAAAGTGAATATATATAACTAAATATTCTGTGAATATTTCAAGCGTGTACCTGTTGCCGTTATCAATATCGAGCAAAAAAACCGGCCAAGTGCGAGTCGGACTCGCGCACAAAGGGTTCCGTACCATTATCTATAAAAACGGCAAAAAAATCACGTTTGTTGTATGGGAGCCCCCCTTAAATATTTGTTTTATTTTAATTTAATTATTTATTATTAAATTGAATATTTATAACTAAATATTCTGTGAATATTTCAAGCGTCTACGTGTTGCCGTTATCAATATCGAGCAAAAACGAGCAAATAAATCACGTTTGTTGTATGGGAGCCCCCTTAAAAATTTATTTTATTCTATTTTTTTTTGTATTTGTTGTTATAGCGGCAACAGAAATACATCATCTGTGAAAATTTCAACTGTTTAACTATCACGGTTCATGAGATACAGCCTGATGACAGACGGACAGACAGACAGACAGACAGACAGACAGACGGCGGAGCCTTAGTAATAGGGATCCCGTTTTACCCTTTGGGTACGGAACCCTAAAAATCATGTTTGTTGTATGGGAGCCCCCTTAAATATTTATTTTATTCTGTTTTTTAGTATTTGTTGTTATAGCGGCAACAGAAATATATCATCTGTGAAAATTTCAACTGTCTAACTATCACGGTCCATGAGATACAGCCTGGTGACAGACGGACAGACGGACAGACAGACAGACAGACAGACAGACGGCGGAGCCTTAGTAATAGGGCTCCCGTTTTACCTTTTGGGTACCGAACCCTAAAAACAGCATATTCGAATAGGTACTAGATAGATAGATATGGAGGAAAATTCTTACCCTGACTGGCCCATGTGCCCCTCTAAGAAATAAACTCTGGGTCCGCCCATAGCTTGGAGTAATGACCAGAGTCTAATCATGCAGCTAACTAGAATTGTATTACTTAACTCTTCAGCAGCTTACTGAAATCCTATTGAGTTTGACTCGGATTATTAACCTGGGTTTTTAATCATGCAGCTAACTACCGATATAGCTTGCAGAAAAAGCAAGCTGAAGTGGCAGTGGGCCATGTTTGTCGAAGGATCGATGGCCGGTCGGGCACACGAGTCCTGGAGTGGAGACCGCGTATCAGCAAGACAACGCCCCCCAGCTAGACGGACCGATGATCTTAAAAAGGTGGCTGGGACAGACTGGATTCGGAAAGCGGAGGACAGGGTGTTGTGGCGCAGCCTGGGAGAGACCTATGTCCAGCAGTGGACTGAGATGAGGTAACTAGGTACTGTATTACCTATATCTTCAGTTAATAATAGACCTGTAGCGTTTGGCTTGGAGTATTGAACATAGTCTAATCATGCAGATAACTTGATATCTATATCTAGAATGGTACTCGTATTACTGAACTCTTCAGTTAATAGTAGAACTGTCCAGCTTGTAGCTTGGAGACCAGGGTCTTATAATATAGGTTGAAATTCGTTAGACTCTTCAGACGCCACTGCCTGTTGTTGATTTTTTGGCGCAACTGTCTTAATGGAGATACTAAATATCTAATAACATTTTTGTATATTTTCCTTCGTGAAATTTCATCAAAATGCCTTCAGTGACGTGTGACGCATGGGAAGATAAAATAATTGGTTTCACCAGACAATAGGTAAAAATAGACTCCCCGCTTCTGGGCTTGACATTCCGACGCGGTCTTTAGATTCGCACACTGCACCGCATTACGCAGCGTATCGCGGGAGTGCGGGTTCTTACGTTTCTTGAAAGTATCTCTCTTTGCTTGAAAACACGCGTAGTTGCAACACACAGAAAACGCATTCACGCGCAGTGTTGCCGGTCACGCGTCTACATGCAGAGAAACGCGGCCTCGCGCGTGGGTGCGGGGCAAGACGTAAGGTATGGCACACCGAGTTCTGCAGTATGGTGCGTGATTTTGACAGAGCTAGACGTGAAATAATATTTTGAAATGGATCTCGCTGTGAAATGAGGCCTTTGGGCCACCGTATGATAAACAGCAGCTCCATGCGTTTGTGCGGAGAAATCTGTATACCTAATGGTGCAAATCTGCACTCCCGCCACCACGCGCGTGATTGCGTCGCCACGCACCCTGCAGCGTAATGCGGGCCAGTGTGTGAATCGCCTAAGTTGCGGTTGCGACCTCTAGAACAAACTTTCTCAGGACTTCACATGAACACTGTTGCCTGTCCCCTGACTAATAACAGCCGCATGCACGGCTCGCTACGCTTACCGAGGTCCGTGGATGGCTGACCATCCATTACATATTAAGACCCCTCCGTGCCTCGAAAAGCACGTTAAGCCGTTGGTCCCGGCTGTCATTCGTCGTTTATGGGAAGTCAGACCCGCAAAAGCCTGTTTTCCAGTCTTACTAATGGGTATCGTGTTATTCAGTGTTTGTGGAGGTCAGATAGGCAGTCGTTCTATGTAAAATACTGCTGCATCCGATTAGACTGGAAGCCGACCCCAACATAATTGGGAAAAGGCTAGGCATATTGAATGAGGCGATAGTTTTAAACGAGAACCTCAATAATTGACTACAAATTAATATACCTATCGAAACAACATAACGTCACGCCTGTAATCCGCAAAGGGTTAGGCAGTGGTGTACCTATAGTACACCACTGCCACATTTCGCCAGTTATGTTTAGTCCCATGTAATAAGTAGGGGGCGAGTCTATGAATATATTTTAATCCCTTAAATAACGTGGGAAATGTAACAATAAATATGTCTTTTCAGTTTTTATTTAGGTACAGGCAGAGGGTACACTTAGTAGTCATGGGTTAATTCTTAAATAAAAAATGAAACTACACCATTTCTACATCCATTTATTTAATAAATCCTACGACAATAAATATTGTCAAACACAGTAGTTTTAAAACAAAAATATTTTTTTTTATCACAGTAAAACTTATTATGTTATTTTATTTAATATTTATAATAAAAACTAACACAGTATTTGACTCTAAAGTGGTCCTATTAAATTGCGTAGCTACTAATTATTTTGAACCTATTTATTTCGGCTTTTGCCAAAAGTTTGGGTCATCAAATTAAAAGTTTTGAAGTCATCAAATCAAAACTTTGGAAGTCATCAAATCAAAAGTTTGGAAGTCATCAAATTAAAAGTTTTGAAGTCATCAAATCAAAATTTTGGAAGTCATCAAATTAAAAGTTTGGAAGTCATCAAATCAAAAGTTTGGAAGTCATCAAATTAAAAGTTTGGAAGTCAACAAATCATAAGTTTGGGAGTCATCAAAAGTTTAGGAGTCATCAAATTAAAATGACTTTTTATGTATAAAGTAGGCTGAGAATTAGCACTTTTTGAAGGGCAAACATGTCTTCATAAAAAAGTGTTTTTGCTAATGAATGCAGAATTTCTCACCACATCATTCATGTAGGTACCTACTTTGTTTATCGATACTAATAATAAAGCTAAAGAGTTTGTATGTTTGTTTGAACGCACTAATCTCTGGAACTACCTGGGCTTTTGACAAATTGTTTTTGTATTTTATAGCCCAATTCTTGAGGAAGGCTATAGGCTATTCAGATATCGCTAGGTTAAGAGTAGAGCAAAAAGAAAAAAAAAAACCAGAAAGATCGCTAAGCGAATACGAAGTAGGTAAATAAAAGCGCGGACAGGCGACACGTTGCGACGGGGTGGGTCGGGGGAAAACGCGAACGAAGTAGCGGGCAGAAGCTAGTAAAAATATAAAAGTTTATTCCCCATAAGGTACCAAAAAAAAACCTTTTTAAGTAGTTACCTTTCTCCTGCGTAGTATTTAATTTCCTAGAAGACCCCTTCTCGCTGTTTTCTAAAATATATTTCTTAAGTGTAGATTGGTACAGTCAGCGGCAAAAGTCGATTAACACTTCAGTTTTTAAATATTTATTATTGATAGAGCTTTTAGGTTTTTTCTATAAGGTAAAATGTATCAGTAAGTACTATTATTATACAAAATCCATCTTATTTGTATACCTTACAATAGAAGTAAATAAATTATTTATATTTCTATAAGTTTTTAAGACCACTTGAAAGTCAACGTGTATGCTGGCTGGCTCAAAGCTTACCTAAGTAGTTAGAAAGATCAGAAAACAAAGACGTACCGTACAGAAGGTTTTACTCGATGCGTGAATACAGTCTCCAGAAAAAACAGACTTAGGTAGTACAGACTCGTAGTTACTTTCAAATGTAAAATCGAGTAAGTTTGCGCCTAAGCATCTTTAACCGTTCAATGCCAGTGGAATTTGAGACAAGCTTGTTTTAGGCAAAGTTAAGTTTGTTCAAGAGATAAATATTATTCATCCCAACTACGGAACTTTTAATTGTGCGTGGTCCACGCACGGCGGGCTGATTTTTTTTCTCACTCGCTCCGTCTGTGTTATTAGGTATAATGTTAGTATAATTAAACCCTTCAGTCAGACAGTCAGTTCAGTTTTCTGATACAATCATCAAACCATTTCTTAGAAGAATAAAACTTAAATTTAGAATGTCTGTCAACCTTACCTAAAATATTGATACAATAAAATACAAAATAATTCGTCTTTACAAAACCATTATTTTAATTCCTTTTAAGGAAAGTCATAGGTATAAGTTATGATCAAATTATTTTAAAACATGCTTAATTCACTGGGTATAGGCACTGTAGCATTGCGCTGCTATAGATAGATTATTTAAAAAAAAAACTAGATAGAGTTAAATAAACCAGCAAACTTCAAAGTTTCTACTGTACGAACTTTGCTATTTTGCATTACAGAAAACACAAAACCGGCCAAGTGCGTGTCGGGCGGAACCCTTTATTGTGAGTGGTCCTAGTCTCGGACCACGCACAATAAAGGGTTCCGTAGTTGGGTTGAATTTATCTCAAATACACACTTAACATTGTAGTTGAAAACATGTTCTCCCATACATCGATATACGTCACGGTCAATTCTCCAACTGCAAATGTAAAGCCTACTTAGCTGCGATAGTTTTCCTTTCAATTTCGTTATAATGTAGATACTACCGCCATGAATATTTTCACATATTGAAAAACAACCATTTAATTACTGGCACCGGACACTTGACTCTAAAATAAATTAGCACTTTAAAACTTATTATTACGTAAACAGATCCCTGAATCGAAAAATGGCTTACATAGACCCGCAATATTTTTGAACGATACAACATAGGATAGACGAGAAAAATAATATCATCCCCACTTTACGTGTAAGGGAGGTACCCCACAATATTATTTTTCTAGATTTAATGTCGGCGTGATAAATATTTACCCAATACGGTATGTATTACAGCATGCCAAATTACAGCTTTATAGTACTTACTAAGAGTCTCTGAGCTAAGCCATGGACAGACAATAGACAAACAGACATACAGCCCGTCACGGTGAAACTATAAGGGTTCCTTATTGACTACGGAACCCTAAAAATGAGTAGCACACAGTAATAAATAAATTGAGATAATACATCAAAAAGTTTCTTATACTATGTATAATACTAGTATTTAAAAGTAGAAATCGCTCGTACTTTTCCAACTAGCTTCTAGAAATTGTGTATCAAATCAAAAAGTCACAGAATCAAACTAGGAGAATCAGCACTTTTTGAACGTCAAGATTACATGAGACAGTTCCCCGAAACGCACATTCAAAACCTACCACGTGATAGGTACCTATCGCATTTAGACATTAGATATGCTATTTCCATCCCCGTCAGGTTCAAAGTTAACATTCAGATATCACCTACCAAGTTTTAGCCGCTTGAGCAAAAATATGTAACTGATTCTGGTATCAATAATAGTTAGTGCCCTACATTACGTGACCCCTCTTACTAAGAAGATGAGGAAACAAGTGCGAGTCGGACTCGCGCACGAAGGGTTCCGTACCATAAAGTACCATTATCTACAAAAATAGCAAAAATATCACGTTTGTTGTATGGGGGCTCCCATACAACAAACGTGATATTTTTGCTGTTAAATATTTGTTTTATTTTAATTTAAATATATATTTTTAAAGTGAATATATAACTGAATATTTCAAGCGTCTACCTGTTGCCTTTATCAATATCGAGCAAAAACGAGAAAAAAAATCACGTTTGTTGTATGGGAGCCCCCTTAAATATTTATTTTATTCTGTTTTTTAGTAGGTATTTGTTGTTATAGCGGCAACAGAAATACATCATCTGTGAACATTTCAATTGTCTAACTATCACGGTTCATGAGATACAGCCTGGTGACAGACAGACAGACAGACGGCGGAGCCTTAGTAATAGGGTTCCCGTTTTACCCTTTGGGTACGGAACCCTAAAAAGAGGTTAGATAAATGCACCTACAAAACTGAGTTGGCACAAACTCGCAACATGTAATATTATGTTGATGTCTATGGTATGGTACATAACAAGTGCCACAAGCCACAATCACACGTCGAACATGTTTTTTTTAACTAGATGAGGTCGGCGTTTCCTATCCGACTACTCTGACAAGAAAGGCCGTAACAAACTCAGAGGTCACAGTCTCTTTTAAAGCCCAGACATAATCTTGGTCAGATCACGTGAAGACCATGTAGATTGGTGTCGGAATTATTATGAATAGCACGAGGATATTTCGGAGACAAAAAAAAGCACCAAGGAACAAACGTCAGTTAGGTGCAGCAGGCCACGCGTCAGTGGTTTCCTCGTATTATATTTAGTCACCGTACTCGTACTACGCTAGGCGAGCTCAAGGTCAAAGTGTTACCAGTGACGTGCAGTCGACTATACCTAGAGAAAAAAAGTACCTATATAAACGATAAATAGACAAAAGATGGAAGGTACCTACAGTCAGCGACTAAAGTTGATTAACACTTTTAAATCTTAATCATTGATCTAAATATCACATGACTTCTCGCCTTGTTTCCCCGAAGGGTTAGTAGAACCACTTTTTTTTTTCATTAATTTGGAAACAGAAAGGAATTTTACTTAAATTAAAAGAATATTAACGCATAGTTATCATCTAATTATATGAAACAAGCTTTTGCCGTCGGTCAGGAAAAAAAAATCTTAACACATTTTAAAGTTTCTACCCTAACTTAATACGAATCATGATTGATATAATGTTATGATATATCACTTTATAATAGCACTTTAAACAAAAAGCAGAGTACAACCCGAAATTATTGTCAAATTCTAAATCAACGCGAGCGAAAGTGCGGGCGAAGGCTAGGAATAATATAATTCAATCATGATTCGAAAGACACGTGACGCCATCTATTATCATAAGAACGTTATTGTTCCCTCGGGACCGGTACTTTTTTTTTGGGATGAAAGGTACCTTATGTCCGCTTGTGTAATGCAAAATTTCATGATGATCGGTTCAGTGGTTTAGGCGTGAAAAGGTAACAAACAAACAAACAAACTTACTTTCGCATTTATATTATTTAGGAAATTAGGATGATGAAAAAAAAATGTGTCGAATAATTTTTTGTCAATTTAGATTATGTGTAGCAGTGTTTATCGTCTTCTGTCGCTGAGACGCTGACCGTACAGTACAGTCAACCGCACGTCAGAAGTATTGCTACGGAAAAGATACTAAGTTGAGGTAGAAAATCACCCCTACTGCTACCGGCTACGAAATATAGGCGCTGTCAATATCAAATTGTTAACATGTTGGACTGGCGGTTGAGTGTAGGTACCGCAAACGACCCTACTAGGGGAAGATTTATCGAAAGGAGGCAGGCTAACTAAGTAGGGATATCAACAATACAGGAAAGAGGTCGCTTCGTACAGTCCGATTCAAACTTTATGGCGGCGAGGAACATGCGGCGAGTCATTGCGCACTTACAAGATCACGTGTCAGCGAGGGAGAGGGGTGCGGTACTGCGCAGCAAATAGCAAACTTCAGAGCCGCCATATAATTTAACGCGTACTATAATAACTTTATGAAGCAATCCCTTTTCTGTATTCGACACCAAGATTACTGTCAAATCGGATCAGCTTGTCTTGGGATTTAAAAAGCGTTATTGGAATTATTGAAACCTATGGGTATGCTATGGTCAACCGCGCCAGTCAACAGCAACACTAAACGTGAAGTACAAAAATCATTAAGTAGGCATCCCACGTTCAAAATACAAAAGCCTTTTATATCTAAAGTAACAATTATGAATGAATCGAAATATTGTCGCAGGTGCCTACTATAATTTTACTTTAAACTTTTATGTTTGAGAAAGATAAGCAATTTTACCGTGATGAAAATTTGAACTAATAGCTACATACTACATAAATGATATTCGTGGTACTTGAAAATACAATAAGGCCGATGAATCATGACCGGTCTGAACCTAGCTCTCCCTACTTTCGCGCATGTTCTCTCACTCACACTCGCCTAATGTTAAAAATGTTATTGCGCAGCCTTCTGCGCAAAGTTCGGACCAGCCATCATTTCTATCAGCCGTATTGTAAGTAACTTATGGACAAGAAAAAAACTAGAAAGCAAACTTTAAAACATAACAATGCAAAACACAGAACGTATAAGCGTGGCATGAAACTGGCTCTATTTTAGTAGAGGCATTTATTTACATATAACTATGTAAACTAGGATTAATACAAGATAAAACTGATAGAACATGGAGTATTTACGCCTAACTTACGGATGAACATAGAGTAAAAAAGTTACTCCATGTTTGCAATGCCAAACATAGATAGATAGAGAATATAGATTCGAGGAAATGTGACATCCACCAATCCGCACTGGGCCCGCATGGTGGATTACGGCCCACTCCCTCTCACAAAGAGCAGACCTGTGTCCCAGCAGTGGGAACATTATAGGCTAATGATGACTTAGTTTGATGTACAGAATGCGTAGATGACGGCTTTGTGAAGATTCTTGTTACGCCCAGTATAAATAAAAATGAAATGATGTTCGTTTAAGCACATCATTTGAGAACGGCTGGACCGTTCGTAATAGTCCGAATTATATTTTTATAGAAAGAAAATTTGGAAAAGTTAAGCAATTTATGCTCGTCACAATGCATAAATGATAAAGTGGAGCTGATGGTTAAGTACCAGGTAAACTCCTCAACAATTAACGTCCCTGCATCGGCAAAAGCAATATTTTGTAAAAGGTGATGAGCAGTTGACATTAGGCTATTGTAACTTAGATAAGTTACAAACCGACCCACTAAAAAACGAGAAGTAATAAACACAATAAAATTAAAAAATTAAAAATAAAGAACATTTTTGCCAAAAAAATAAATCAACCGACTTCCTAACAAACTGAAAAATACCTGTAATTTCGGAAGTCGGTAGCAAAGACGAAAATACAAAACCGACACCGACTTCCAAAATTAAAACAATTTTACACTTCGTGGTGTTTTTTTTTTTGGAAGTCTGTTGTTTGTTTTCGTAAAAAGTTTTACTGTCTAGGTAGATACTTGTGGCTTTTAAAATAGATAATTGCAGTAAACAACAATTTAAATTGTACATAACAGAAGTTATAAAGAAATGTTAACACAGCTGACAGCAAACACCGAAGAAAACACGCCAAAAAAACATTATTTTAGAATTAATTCAAACATTAAGAATAGACAATGATATAATATAATAATAAATAAATAATCTAATGTGTATTGCATACACCGAGGCTATAAACAATAATTACACAAGAAAAACACACATCAACGGTCAATAATTTATAATCTAACTAAACAGTTAGGTCTGTACCTACGAGAAAACCATTGCAAAAACTTCAACTAAACAAGCGAATCAAAAATATTCGAGTTTTTTTAAATTATGGTAAATGGTTTGATTTTTTTAAATCAATATTTTTTGTATGCAACATTTATGTTGCGTTGTTTAAGGTCATTTCCGAGAGAATATTTTCCTCATAACTACCTCATATAACTCGTCAAAATCAAAAAGTCATATATCTAGACTAGGCTGAGAATCAGGACTTTTTGACCGACACAATTATCCCAAAATGCCCGCCCTTCACCACTTACACCTAGTTTACAGCGGAAGCAGTGGCGCATAAACTCCGTCATCATCTCCGATTAGGCATTTATTATTGTCATGGAAAAATTATTGAACTATTTATTTTTGGGGAGGATATATTTTTATAATGGATACTGAGGCCGTATTCAGTACCCTACCTGCAAGTTGCATGACTTTTTTGCCTAATTGGAACTAAGTACGATCGCGAATATGTACTATTACCCTACAACTTAAGATTGTACGTTAAGTCGGTGGTTCTTTGAAACACAGTCGTGACGTGATTTTAATTGAAGACCACATCAAAATAATCTCTATTAAAGATATTGATTTAAGATTTTGTGGTAAAGGTAAATGTCTATCGAGGCCTCATGCAGCTAATCGGGATTTATTAAAATAAACAATAATTAAGTCTGCAGAAAACAGTAAAACCTAATTAATTTGGCGTGTCCCAATGACGTTTTTTGTTGAATTATTTAATTTTCTGCGATCAATTTTCGCAATATACTATTATATAAATTAGTGGGTTAAATTGATATTTAAATACGTTTCTTGATATTTTTAACCGACTTCCAAAAAGGAGGAGGTTCTCAATTCAGCGGTGTTTTTTTTTTTTTTTTTGTATGTTCGTTACGCGATTACTCCGTTAATTATGGACCGATTTTAAAAATTCTTTTTTTGTTTGAAAGGGTATACTCCCGAGGTGGTCCCATTGCCACCAAATCGGAATCAGACGAGGGGATCCCATGGAAATCGAGGGAAACCCTCAAATTTTATAGGCAAACCTATAGCGATTTGGATATTTTTCATAGTAACTCGTGCACTTGCACTCGGAAAACACCATTTGGTGAAGTGGAACTGAAGCTGGAGACCACATATGGCCACCGAAACAATATAATATTGAGTACCCCTATTTAACGTGTTGCGATTAAGCAATTTATGCTCGTCACTATGCATATGGTGAATGGCAGTTCTCCTGGTTCTTACAAGAACTCCTCAACAATCAACGTCCCAGCATCGGGAAAAGGAATATTTTGTAAAAGGTGATGAGCAGTTAACATTAGGCTATTGTAACTCAGATAAATTCAAAACTGACCCACTAAAAAGTGAAAAATAAAAAACTTTTTACAAAAAAAAAAGAACCGACTACCAAAAATAACTCTACAAAGTGAAAAATAACTTTAATTTCGGAAGTCGGTGGCAAAAACTCAAATACAGATCCAAAGACATCGACTTCCGAAATTAAAGTTATTTTTCACTTTGTAGTGCTATTTTTGGTAGTCGGTTCTTTTTTTTTTGTAAAAAGTTTTTTAATATGTAATGACAAAATAATTTTATATTATCGTAATTACATTAATTTAAAAATTGTCCCCGACTAAAGTTATCATTCAGCTGGCGCAATTCGTTCAAGCATGATTTCAACGTAAACACAAAATATTCGATAGAATTATTTCGATTCGTGATTTGTCGCGCCAATCAGTGCCGATCTGTGTTATGGAGTGCTCGTGCGTAGTGTATTTTGGCTAAAATTTACGATAGTAAAGACTGTGATCTGGCGTGTGTACGGTGAGTAGTATAATTAGTCTGTCTTCATTTATGGATTGTGTGTATTTACTTTAGTTTTGTGACCGAACCAAAGTCTCCTATGAGGTTGTGTATTAATATTAATTACACCTTTAATTCTATACGTTTATAAATAAAGGAGATTTGATTATCTTCAAATTCCTCAAAAAACCAAACTAATGGGGGCCATACTAATGGCCCCCATTAGTCTGGTTTCATCTGGCTCTTAAGACCAGATGAATTTAAACAAGCCATATGAATTAGGTTTAATTCAAACTACGGTGGATCCTAAAGGACCAGATGAATTTTTATTGGTCAGATGTCTATCGAAAACGTAATTACAAATTTATTTTTGTTGAAGTTTTTGTTTGTTTGTGTGTGTTGTTTGTAATACCTACTTATGTTGTTTGTTTAAAGTTGATTGAGAATAAAATGTAATTATCATTTATCTGCATGGTTCAAAATCTGATTCTCCTGCCTTTGTCATCATTAATCTGGCTCATCAATTAATCAGCACTACTTGGCGCAAATCAGTACGTTTGATATAAATGTTATTACATTTAATGACTGGGACCAACTAATATGTTAATTTAGAACTAATGGTAAAAATAAAGATAATTTTAAACCATTATGAATGAGTCAAATACCCTCGGTTTCAAATAACCACCACCAATTATGGCATTCCAACAAAATCATTACAAACTTCATATAAACGACAAATAAAACAAAAATAGAATCGTTGATATTTTCGATAATGGAATTTAGTAAAACACCAACAAGAATAACAACAAAAAAAAGTAGATAATTTGAAAATAATTTTGACTTTGAAGTAATTTTTATACTTCTAACAAGGAGAAATGAAAAGCGAGTTTGATTAAATACTTAGTCTAAATAGAACCAGTGGTTCACAACAATCTTAAAACTAGGATGAAACTTTAACTTTGTATGATTTTATTCATTAGAAAAATGCTTATTATATTCGTAAATCGCTAGATTTTGCTTACACTGGTGGAGATACGAGCGACAACATATCTTTTTACGGTAGTTGTAATGTTCTTTTTAACCTTTTCAACACACATTAGGAAAAAATAAATATCTTTCACTCTATTCTGATTTACCGGAAGCGAAATGTCAGCAGTTATAACCGTAGGCCGCAGGTCAGTGGTAATCTAAGCTGGCCTAGTATACCTAGCTACTATTGCAATTCCGTACTACACTAGGCCAGCTCAAAGTCAGTGTTACAATGACGAGCGCCCTACTGTAGATACCAACAGCAAAATACCACCAGCAGTGTAGGCAAGGCAAGTTCACTAAAAAATACAAACGAATTTGTTCATGCCCGCTTTTTGAAATAAGTTTTCAAAAGCGTAACATTAATTAATCTAAAAGATACATAATACATAACAGCGCAAATATTACAAAGCGGTAATATCAATGGCACAGAACTAAAAATTACAACATCATTGTACAAATGAATTCTGAAACACAGACTTTTCAATTATCTCTGCATATTGGAATAAAACAGTAAAAATCAAAAAACAAAAATACTGAGATATATTTCAAAGATCTTTATTAGACACATCGCATTGCGCATGGCAGATTCATTTGACATCGCTGCGGCATAGACAATAAAATCGCAAACTGGCAACACACAATCGTAGTCAAGTCAAACCTGCGTAGCAATGAGATATGTCGTGTCCTTACCTACTAAAGAAAGTCGCCTCTGGAGGGCTCTTACTAACAAAACACCAATTAAAACAATAGTTTAACTTTGGAATGAAAAAATCAGTCTCAAATAATGTAGAGTAATGATGGAGTAGTAAATTCAGGCAGGCTGTGGGCGGCGGTTGTGCGTGCGCATGTGGCGCGTGATCATGTCGCGGCGGCACGCGGCGTACGGGCATGACGGGCAGCGGTAGGGCTTCTCGCCCGTGTGCGTGCGCTGGTGCGTGGCCAGGTGGTCGGACCGCGAGAACACTTGCCCGCAGGACGCGCATGAGTACGGCTTTACACCGCTGTGCAGACGCGCGTGCCGCGTCAGCATGTCGGACCGGGCAAACTTGCGGTAGCACACCTCGCACTCGTATGCACGCACGCCCTCGGGCTTGCTCCGGTGGCGGGACGCGATGTGCTTCACCAGCCGGTCGTAGATCGAGAACTCTTGCCCACAAGCGTGGCAGCTGAAAAGTCCTGTTGTCTCGCGAGGTGACTTCACGCTGAGGTCCAAGGGGACGTCCTCGCCTCCCCCTTGTGGTGTGTCGTGGACTAGCCAGGATGGCGTGGGGTAGTTGTTGTTGTTGTTGAGCTGGACTGCCAGCTTATCCAGCAGGCGGGACAGCCGGTGCTTTTTGTGCTCGAAGATGGGTGTGTGCGCGGGCGGCAGCGGCTCCATGCTACCTGCACGCGTCGGCGGCAAGCTGGGCCCCGCGCCCGACACCCCGAATGGGGCTGGTTGCCAACCTGCGGAAAAGTAACAAAATGCAAATAAAAAAACTGTTGACATTAAGGTATATGTAGTAGTTAGAATAGTAGGGACTAATACTAATAATAAAGATGAAGCGTTTGTTTGTTTGTAGGACCTCTGGAACTATCCGTCTTATGTGAAAAATCTTTTTGCACGTGATAGCCCAATTTTTGAGAAAGGTTATATTTAACATCACGCTACGACCGTTAGGAACTGAGCAAAAAAAGTCAGAAAGAACGCTTAGCGAAAACGAAATAATAGCGCGTGGGCGCGATGTGATGCTTTAGTATATTGTGGTGTCTTACGATGTGTTGCTTTAGTATATTGTGGTGTCTTACGATGTGATGCTTTAGTATATTGTGGTGTCTGACGATGTGATGCTTTAGTATATTGTGGTGTCTTACGATGTAATGCTTTAGTATATTGTGGTGTCTTAAGATGTGATGCTTTAGTATATTGTGGTGTCTTACGACGTCCACGTGAATGAAGTCGCGGGCAGAAGCTGGTTATTATTTTAGAAGTACGTGGATAAAGCAGCAATGTAATAAAGCTTCATACAGAGTTCAAAAAGTCGGATGTGTATCCTCTAAATTCCTCTAAAAGGTATGGTTGTGTGACGATAACCATTGTGTTGTGTCTGAAGGGTAATTTGTCAAAATAGCAACATGTAGGTAGTGTCAAGTTGCCAACCCATTATCTACCTTATCTATAGTAGGTATGTTTCCCTGAGTACTAGGTATTTCCTGTGTTGATAGTTGTGGGAACCAAATCTGCAGCAATATAGCATCAACGTTCTGACTAACTGACTGACTCTTTGGCAATTTAAAAGTGCCTGTAAATGGTTTTTAAATAAATGCTTCAGTAGCAGCCACGTAGAAGTGGTGGAGAAGGCCACCATTGCCCACGCAGAATGGTCCACATGAAGGACTAAGTGAGGAAACGAAACCCTCTAACATATCTAGTGCTGGAGAAATCGAGATCGACAGTTGCGGTTTTATGGACAATCGTCGTAAAGAAATACTTTCGTTGTTGTAGGCAAGAGCCCACGACTCCACGAGACACGCTATAGGCTTCTGTACTCGGGGTCGGTGCAGAAAGCCGACAAGGTGGTCGAAGCACTACGCGGTGTGTACCGCCGATTTTCCCGTCGCAGCGGAAAGTAACCTTCTTCTGTGAACCACCACAACACGCAGCGAACTTTCGGGGAAATTAAACTACGGGATGTTTAAAAAAAACGCGTGGATCAGTAAACTGAGATTGTGACGTTTGGAGAAAGTTTTTAGAAAGATTCATGACGTGAACATTAGCTCGCTGGGTGTCTCTCAGAGATACAGTTAACCTGGCGCGAAGATTTGTCTCTTTTGACATTTTAGTACACACTTCCATAGAAATAAGAAGTACTTATAAGATTGATACACATATCAAAACTGTCTATCGATCTAGTACGTTTTAGAGTATTGCTCAAAAAATGCATTTACGAAGCCTCAAAAAATGCATTTACGAAACCTGTATAATGTTCGAAAGTTAAAAATTACGCACCATACAGCGAAATGTGCGGTAAAATAGGTACTCTCATCTAATATTTAGAGCAATGCAAATGGTGCGTATTTGTAACTAAAGGCACTTTACCGGCTGGGACTGGGTATTCGAGGTCCTAGGATGATTTCGTCATGAAGCCGTATTTTGATGAAAAACAGCTTTGTGAATTGTACTCTGTGTCTGAGACATTCAACGACTCCAATTTCACCCCATCATCCCCTTTGTGGTGTCCAGCAGTGGATTTCTATAGGCTGATGATGATGACCCTCTTTGTAAACAAATAAATTAAGAGGGATAAAATGGATCGTGCGACTACTCGTGGGGATGAATCTTTATGATAAAAACAAATAATTGTTACAATTTCGAGGGTATGATGATATCAATCACTTTTCCACAACGTTTCCTCACCCGTATCGCGATTGACCTCCTCTTGACAAGACATTAAATGACATCATTTGCAACTCCCCTACATTACTAAAATTAACACATTTTTGGGCTAGGAAAAAGGGGTTTAATTATGTTAAAAATCTGCTGGGATTGACACATATTATTGAGTCCGCGTATCACTGGTCAGTTTCCCTCACTCGTCAGTTTCGTTGATTGAGACCCCATAAAGCTATAACTACACTGCCAGCTGTTTTAAACAATGTTAACTTTGTTTTGCAGGTATCGTTAGGGCTCGAAAATAGGTTTTTTGGCACTTTGTACAATTTATTCATATTCATTTATTCATATTTAAATAGAGTAAGTACAATTGGTGGTTTAACATGTTACATTATTTGGTCTTATATTCTATGTAGCCTTAGTATGGCATGTGAAGGTTATATCATGCAAGATAATAATTATATTGCGTTCCCTAGGGACTATTCCCAAGGGAATTTTGAAGTACCTATGTAAGTACTTTAAAATTTCACCAAACCAAGTTTCATTACAATCGATTGAGCCGATGTTGCGGCAGCGTGAAGAGATATTAAATCAAATAAACAAACAAACGCACTTTCGCCTTTATAATATTATAGTTAGAATCCTTGATAATATTATAAATCTGAAAGTGAGTTTGTTTGTTAAGCTTTCACGCTAAAACGTCTGAACGGATTTAGATGAAATTTGGCACATGGGTAGACCTGGATTAGGACATATGATACTTTTTATCTCGATATTCCTACGGGATCGAGACTTAGGTATGTGGGTGAAACCGAGAGGCGCAGCTATTTTACTAATAAATAAACAACAACAACATGTCTGCCTATTTATACAAAAATAAACTCGAATAACATAACAATTCAATATGACATTTTATATTAGCTTTATTGACTATGTTACCGAAGACCCGCTTGGCGGTGCTCCTATTGGTTTTAATGGTCAACATTATCCCCATTCTAGGTTATATCTAAGTAAAATATCAGCCGGGCAGCGCCCGCGGTAAATATTTTAGCAACCAGCACCGGCGAACAAATCGGCGCCCAGCACCAGCAGGGTAGCAGAGGCACTTTTAAGGACCTCAGTGGGATTTCTGGACGTCGGTTTTTCAGATTCCAGTTTTCCCCCCTAAGGGGGATTATCAGGGGGGAATTCTAGACTTTTTTTTTAAGATTCCAGTTTTCCCCCTCAGGGGGATCTGTGGAATAAGTATTTTTTTCAACTACAGTTTTCCCCCCTAAGGGGGATTAACAGGGGGGAATTCTAGACTTTTTTTATTGATTACACTTTTCCCCCTAGGGGGATTTTCAGGGGGGATTTGTGGAATAAGCCGAAACGTACGGTACGCTAAGAAGCAGTGAATAAAAAAAAAATGTCCTCACTATACCGCTTGAAAATTAAGGGATTGCTCATTACGATATTTCAAATGTAGAAAAAAATCCCAGCCGTTAATGTGTGACTGTTTCCGAGAAATACAGGCCCAGCTCTACAATGGTTAGAAGAATACTTGAACAATCGTGAACAATGTGTCGAAATATCTTGGGAGCGAAACGCCGTAGTAAAACAAGACAGGTCTGAGTATCGCCTAAACTGTTACGGTGTTCCGCAAGGAAGTATCCTCGGATCCCTCCTTTTTATTATATATATTAATGATTTATCTGACATTACTACTAATAAATGTATACTATTTGCGGATGACATCTCTATAATATTAACATACGATAATATAATTAATAATAACCTTGACATTGATATAAATAACACTATTGATTTAGATATAGGATGGATAGTAAGGAACAATTTACAGGTAAATATCAGCAAGACGACTTTTATGCAATTTCAAACTCGTGGATCTAAGATCGTTCCAAGGCATAATTCATATGACGGTACAAAAATTTATGAATCTACCAATGTGCGATTTCTTGGATTCACCATGGACAAGTACCTAGATTGGAAAGCACATGTTGATGGAGTCTGCAAGAAAGTAAACAGTTTCGTGTATGTTTTAAACAGACTAAGAAATGGGACAACAACACAACGTACGGTATTGTTGGCATATCATGGATTGGTGTTACGTTACGGACTAATATTGTGGGGAAACTCAACAGAATACCAGAGGGCGTTTCTATCCCCAAAACGTTGTATAAGAGCAATTGTTGGCATTCCTCCATATTATGAGTCTTGTAAACCTCAATTTAATGAACTTAAAATATTACCCGTACCGAGTATAATATGTACATTTTTGAAATTTGTGTGTTCGTGAAATCAAATTCTGACCTGTTTTTGAAGGCTAGTGATATTTATACACGTGATAATACCCATCCTCGTAAATTACGACATGGTCAGCGACTAGTGTGTTATCGACTTCGGGTCCTGCTTATACCAGCTCGACTTTGTAACATCATTCAATCATTCTTAAAATCAATTATATTATTTTAATAGTTAATTGTTATGATATTGTTTAGGTAACTGTTTGATTTACTCTTGGTGATTTAAAATAATCAGAAATGTTGATTATACAATATGGCGCCTTCAGTTTGTCAGCTTCCGGCGCGCCAATTATTAAGTTTAAATTGATGGTTGCTTAAGACTATTTATTTTACTTTAATTTTTTTTTTTTTTTACTTTAATTCATTTATTTCTTTGTTAATAATTGTTATTCAATTTTACTCGTTATAGTAAGTAATGCAATCTAATTATTTAGTTATTAGTGAAATCTATAAATGCGGATGTGTTAGACAGTTTGAGTCAGTTGTTTTGTAACCGTCACCAAGTGCAAAAACCTTAAGTGGTAACTCTGTCCGATTTTAAAAAGAATAAACCAAATATAGTGCATGCACATCGTTTCTTGTGACCATCCTGACTGTCCACCGTTTCACAAGTGCTAGAATGTGCACCAAAGACTGCGGTATTTAAAAAAAAACTGCTCAGGTATGTGTGTAAAATTTATAATAGGTTACAATCAGACATTAAAGATCTTCCTCTGCCAAAATTTAAGAAAAAGCTCAAAGAGCTACCTCTGGAAAAAATGATTTACTCAATAAACGACTGGTTAAAAGAATAATGTGATAACGTACGGCACGATTGAATCTCAGAGACATGCAGATATTGAATATGACTAAACAACATTTTTTTTTTTTTTTATAAACTTTGTAAGCTACATTATAACCGCCAATATATGTTTCAACAATGGCTAAATGATGAGAACTTTATCAAAATCTGGTGCGTCTTTGGCGAACGTCACAGGACTACCAACCTCTTAGAAGCGTGGCATAAAAAAAATAATGGAATTGTATCGAAAAAAGCCCAATCTATCACAGCTTTTGAATGTTCTGTTTGAAGATGCATCAGTTAATGAAGTTCATGCTAACAAAGTGTCGAAAAATGTTCAAGTGAAGAATAGAACGAAAGGAAGTATCGAGACGAATGACTTTATTCACGAGACACAAATGGAATTACTTAGCGGGAGCATAACAATTGGACAGTTCCTAGAAAAGTTAAAATGCTTTGCATTTTATCATTTTAACAGGACGATAATCCTCGTTGATTTAGGTGATTTATTTTCTAGATAATTTGTTTTGTTACTATTTTTGATTGTTATTAGCATTACTTACATAGATATTTTTTTTTGGTGTACGTTTGTGATTTTTTTACTCTCGGTCCATTATCCACCCCTATGCTTTATTTTTTACTTTGAATTGTTAGTATTTTTGATTGTAATTATCATTACTTACGTAGTTTTTTATTGTTGTACGTTTGTGATTATTTTACTCTCGTTGCATTAATATTACCTACCCATATGATTTATTTTCACTTTGAATTGTTAGTATTTTTGATTGTTATTAGCATTAAGTACTTACATAGTTGTTTTTATTGTTGTACGTTTGTGATTGTTTTACTCTCGGTGCATTACCTAACCTTATGATTTATTTTTACTTTGAATTGTTAGTATTTTTGATTACTACAACTTTTGTCATTACTTACATTGTTTTTTTTAAAATGTTTTACGTATAATAATGTTTTTCTTTAAGTATTCGTAAACTGTCTAATTGTTTAATATTATATTTTCTCTTTATCTTTGTACTTCATTTTAACTTTCTGCAAATTGTCGAAAAACTTGATAATTGTTTTATATTTAAGTAAGTGACCGATTTCCCTCATCACTGTCTGTTTGTGATTGTTTTTACTCTTCATCACATTTTATTATAACAAAATTCTGTGAAAAATAAAAGACTGATTATATATGTGGGCTATTTTATATTATTAGTTTTGTAAGTTTTTCTTTAATTAGTAGATTTAGTCGATTAATTCAATTCGTAGAGGCATAGACGAACGGGCGAAGCATAGATAAAGGCTGAGAGTAAAAAACAAGTGGTAGTTTAGAAAAAGATGTGAAAAGATGAAAAACGTATTAAATTAAAAGCTGTTTCATATTATTAAAAGGGTGTTTATTTCCGTTATCTATTCTATTTCTTCCATCCTACATATATTATATTGTCGTTTTTTAGGGTTCCGTACCCAAATGGTAAAACGGGAACCCTATTACTAAGGCTCCGCCGTCTGTCTGTCTGTCTGTCTGTCCGTCTATCACCAGGCCGTATCTCATGAACCGTGATAGTTAGACAGTTGAAATTTTCACAGATGATGTATTTCTGTTGCCGCTATAACAATAAATACTAAAAAACAGAATAAAATAAATATTTAAGGGGGCTCCCATACAATAAACGTGTTTTTTTTTTGTTTTTGCTCCATATTAATAACGGCAACAGGTAGACGATTGAAATATTCACAGAATTTTTAGTTATATATTAACTTTAAAAATAAATAATTAAATTAAAATAAAACATATATTTAAGGGGGGCTCCCATACAACAAACGTGATTTTATTGCCATTTTTATAGATAATGGTACGGAGACCCTTCGTGCGCGAGTCCGACTCGCACTTTACATTAGGGTTCAATATTAAAATAGTGGAATTACTCAAAATGAAAAGGGGACTTTCTGGATATTTTTTACATTAGGGTCCAGTTTTCCCCCCTGAGGGGGATTCTCTCACGGGGGAATAGTGGAATAAGCCGTACGTTTCGTCTGAAAAAAAAAATTGTCATATAAATGAGGTATAATCTTTCTTAGTACCGCTAAAGTAGCTAAAAAAACTCATTTTCTTCTCTCCGCTATATCTCCGCTCCAAGCAATTTGGGGCTATAAGTTTAAATCTACGAAAGGTTGGAAATCATCCCAGGACCTCGAATACCCAGTCCCAGCCGGTAAAATGCCTTTTGCTACAAATATGCATCATTGCTTTAACTATTTATTTATTTATTTAATATAAGGTAGCTTCACAGCTGACATATAAAGGAGATGTCCGCTTTTTGTATGGGCGTTGGTTTTTTATTCCGAGAAAAATCTAACCAGCGTCAAACTACACCTAAATAAAAGCGACAAAAATATGGAATTTGTAACCACTGAAATAATATTTTTAGACATAAATAATATTTTATAATTTTTCTCTTAAATGGAGGGCCATTTAAGAGAAAAATTATAAAATATTTAATGTTTTTATATATTTTATTTGTTGATGGCAACCCAAATAAAATCTAAAATATAATCCCTTTCAATTCTAAAAGGTTAGACTAAACATTTTTGACTGAAAATATCCCATTTCATCATATTTCTTATTGTTTACATTGTCTTAATCGTCGATCAAATATTTAAAGATCTGTAATAACAGTGCCATGTGTCAATTTTGACAAGTTTTCTTTTTGTTTAGGGTGTGTTCACTTTAATATACTAGTTCGTTAGAAAGGTTTGTTCGTTTTAGGAGTAAATTCACACTAAAATTTTTCTCAAAAATGGAAGCCTTTAAAAATGTATGTTATAGTTAGAACCACTAGCTTTTGGGTTGTCTATCCAAATATATTTAACTGATCCTGGTTAGAATTATTGAATAATAAAAAACCATTTTTGGACATGTCCTTTAACATTTATATTATTCGAAACATTACGCCAATTACGAAGTACACAAAAAATAAGAAATACAGAGAGTGACATTATTATTAATATTTAAAGTAGGTATATGCGTGCGTGTATCTGTGTGGTGTAGGTGCTGAAAGCGTGTGATGATGTGTGTATGTCTATGTAGGTATGACTAAAAACTGGCACTAGGTACTAAGTTTGCTGATTTCCGGGGTTTGACGGAGGATTTGAATAACGACCGACTTCGACTTCGTCTGGGTGCGTCTCATATCGTATAAACTCATTTGGTCTAATTTCATTTTATTATCGTTCATAAGATATAATCAACGTGAGATATAATTTCTTTACATATAACATTTATTTATTCTAAAACTTAATTAGTATAACGTTGTTTGATATAACGTTTATGTAATCAAAAATCATTTGGTCTAACGTTTAATATGTATAATGGTGGCTGTTTGTGTATGTGAGTGTGCCGCGGCAGCGGCCGCCGAGCGCCAGATCCCCTCTATTGTTGGTAAATTGGTTTTATCCAACAGGCATTGTCTGGACCTATAATTCTAACCGGCTAAAACTAGGTGTAGCCGCACTTCGGGTATTAGCCGTAACATATATAAAAAACGTCATTATGGTTAACACCCCGACTCAGAGTACCCCGACTCGGATAGGTTAGGTTAGAAGGTTAAGGCAAGATCCCCGGTGCAAGTGTGGGAAGGGAACACCGGGGTGGTTTTTAGTCAGTAAGAGTCTGACAGACCCCTCCGCCCACCCCAGGGCGGAGGACATCCATGAGGATTTTCCACCCCGGCAACAAAAAAAAAAAAAAAAGAAGGCTAAGGTTGTTTAAAAAAAAATAACTACGAAGCCTAAGGCTAAAGCCTTAGGCTTCGTAGTTATTTTTTTTTAAACAACCCCGAAATAGGAGCCCCGCCAAGCGGGGCTCCGTCGACCTATCTTATGCGCTCCACCCACTGCACCGCGCCCCGTCGCGTAGCGCGGGTTGGTAGATTTTACCATTGTATGCAAGTATCTCAATTTATATAGAAATCACGACTAGCACAACACACTGCCGACGTGGAAATGCGCGGGAATATATATGATTTTTATCCGTCGCTCCGCGCACCGCGGCGGGACACATCTTCAGTGGGTGAACCGCTTTAGCGCAGTTGGTAATCAGTTACTAGTTACGTTTAATATCTACTTAGGTTACTATTTTGCTTTGTCTTTTTAAGTAGGCGTTTTCATCATATTAGACCAAATAAGTTTTATATCTTTTGAGTGGTATGTCAAACGATTTTATATTTGATGTATGTTATGTCAAACGATGTTATATTTGATGTATGTTATGCTTATAAAAATGAGTTATTTTAAAATTATACCAATCGTTCATTATATTAACTAATCGCTATATTAAATAAAATTATAGGTTGCGTTGTTATATGTTGTTAATATTAGAGATTTTGTTGTTATATCATCTATTACCCACTTCGTCTCGGGCTTACATTTGTCTTCTCGTTTTTAAAAACAATCTTACCGCACTTATCATAAATAACTATTAACTTTTTTGGATCGTTATTGATTCTTTTTAGTGAATTTTGCTATTTAAATAAAGAATTTTCTTTAAATTTTGATTAATATAAAATCAACTATCAATCAGGATTCCTATAAAATGGTAATAGCGTTTTTACAAAACCATTACAATTTCTGCATCGGAACAACTGAAAAAAGTTGCATCGATCTGGAGCGACGTCATTTGACACGAGAAGAGATGATGAGAGCCGTCGGAATCTTGCAGGCTGGTTCCAGGCAACGTACTGTGGCTGTCGCACTTGGCACTACACAGAGCATCATAAGCCGCCTCTAGACACGCTATCGTAGCACGGGCAGCTTTGCCGAGTGACATGGAGGGCGGTCTCGCATCACCACTCGCAGACAGGACCGGTACATCCAAAATACGGCTCGACGGAATCGTCCCATGACCGCAATGATGTTGG
Source organism: Tiliacea citrago (assembly GCA_963921375.1). Classification (NCBI taxonomy): domain Eukaryota; kingdom Metazoa; phylum Arthropoda; class Insecta; order Lepidoptera; family Noctuidae; genus Tiliacea; species Tiliacea citrago. The sequence goes on from OY992780.1 coordinate 29,776,921, forward strand.
CTACGAGGCTCCACAACTCTTCAGCCTTGCTGATAAGCGACCAAACCACCCGAAACCATTTACGTGAAGTGGGTCTGCGTTCTCGAAGGCCGCTGGGAGTTCCACCTATAGCACCCCGAAGTCGTAGGGCCCGTTTACAATGGGCTCGCGAACACAGAAATTGGGAGGAAGATTACTGGCGTTGTGTTTGCTTTTCCGATGAATCTCGTTTCGGTATGAGGCCGGGTACCAAACATACTCGAGTTTGGAGGACCTCTGAACGTGCAGGACGTGAAGAAATTTTGTCAGGAAGTTCATTCATATGGAGAGGGAACCATAATGGTTTAGGCCGGTATTTGGATAGGTGGAAGAACCGATCTCATTCGGATTACGGTCAACCTCAATGCTCAGATTTATGCGGAGAGGATTGTTTCAGACGCGATCATAACTTTGCGAAGCCGGTTGGGTGATTCATTTCGACTAATGCTCGAAAATCCATGTCCACACACGTCTAGAGTCGTAACACGGTGTCCGCATGGATTGAGGAGTCTTGTCTCATATTTAAACGCGGGTACTACCAATGTTTAATAGTATATTAGCCGATTTTGTAGGCCCCATCCTGGAATTTGTAGTAAAACCGTTAAAAAATTATAGGACGTTTTATGTGGCTACTAAAGCAGTTGATCAAATCGGATAACAATAACAGCACCAATATCTAGTAGAAATTTCTACTAGTTATTGGCATAATCAAACATCCTACACACTCAGTATTCCAAAAGATATTAATAATTTAAACATTCCTTTACAATTTTGTGAATACCATAAATAATTCAAACTATTTTCATTAACAGAGTTTTATTTTCACTTGAATCGCTTCTTCACCAATCAGTACTTAAATAATGAACACAATAGGTATATTAAACACAAAGAATTAAAAAAATGTGATTGTGTGATTATTGTCAAAGGTGGAAACAGTCGATTATAAATTTAAAAATCCAAACTTTTGCCTTTTTTGCCATTTCTTGAGGACATCAAGAATAAAATAGAATAGAATACTCTTTATTATGTACACCATAAAAGTTACAGATGAAAAAAAGGTGAAGGTGATGATGGGTATGTTGAAATTTTACACAGGGTGACACAATGGGCGGTCTTATCGCTAAAAGCGATCTTTTACAGACAACCTTTAATGATTGCAATCTTTCTTAATTTTTGCAAAATATAGGGATCAGTTGTACCTACATCTTAAATATAGGAATTAAAGTCAGAAGCCAGTCTGGAAGACTAGATTTGGTAAAATGAAATATTAATTGGATAATTTTTTAAAGTTAAAAATGTACTTCCATATTTCATGCAAATAAATGATTAATGTTTATGTTTATGATTTATGTTTATGTACTTGATCTATAGACACTTTTGATGTGTGTAGAAGTATAAATACTTCAGTTTCATGGCGTACTTCTTTCATGGAATTGTGTACCTACTGACTTGTCAGGGGATACAATGAATTTTTCTACGTCAGAGGAGGCAGTAGGTATATATGAGAAACACCCAGCTGTTCCTAGTGATTGTTAGTTTGCAGCTAGGTAGCCACCTATTATTAAAATGCATAATAGATCCGTTTCACCCTCAAGGCTTCCAACTGCACAAAGATCGAATGCGCTTTATTTTTCGATCAAAATAAATGACAAAATATCGAAATCTATTAATTTATTTTGCAATATCTATAACTCGTTGACCCCTTCGTATGGAAAGCAGCACCCTAATTGCGTAACACATTTTGAATCACAATCTGAATAATTTTGAAGTATATTGCTAATCCATTGCTTCATATGTTCGATAAATTTGCTCAACAACGTAAAAAACGCAATGAATATTGTAGAACTGTCATAATGAAACCCATTGCTACTGACAGTGTTACGCAATCACCCCGCAGGACTGTATCTGCCCATTCTTACCTCGTAAAACACGGCACAGTACTGTATCTGCCCATTCTTACCTCGTAAAACACGGCACAGTACTGTATCTGCCCATTCTTACCTCGTAAAACACGGCACAGTACTGTATCTGCCCATCGTTACCTCGTAAAACACGGCAAAGTACTGTATCTGCCCATTCTTACCACGTACCTCACGGCACAGGACTGAATCTGCCCATTCTTACCTCGTACCACACGGCACAGGACTGTATCTGACTATTCTTACCTCGTACCACACGGCACAGGACTGTATCTGACTATTCTTACCTCGTACCACACGGCACAGGACTGTATCTGCCCATTGTTACCTCGTAAAACACGGCACAGGACTGTATCTGCCCATTGTTACCTCGTAAAACACGGCACAGGACTGTATCTGCCCATTGTTACCTCGTAAAACACGGCACAGGACTGTATCTGACTATTCTTACCTCGTACCACACGACACAGGACTGTATCTGCCCATTCTTACCTCGTAAAACACGGCACAGGACTGTATCTGCCCATTGTTACCTCGTAAAACACGGCACAGGACTGTATCTGACTATTCTTACCTCGTACCACGCGGCACAGGACTGTATCTGCCCATTCTTACCTCGTAAAACATGGCACAGGACTGTATCTGCCCATTCTTACCTCGTAAAACATGGCACAGGACTGTATCTGCCCATTGTTACCTCGTAAAACACGGCACAGGACTGTATCTGACTATTCTTACCTCGTACCACACGGCACAGGACTGTATCTGCCCATTCTTACCTCGTAAAACACGGCACAGGACTGTATCTGCCCATTGTTACCTCGTAAAACACGGCACAGCACTGTATCTGACTATTCTTACCTCGTACCACACGGCACAGGACTGTATCTGCCCATTCTTACCTCGTAAAACACGGCACAGGACTGTATCTGCCCATTGTTACCTCGTAAAACACGGCACAGGACTGTATCTGCCCATTTTTACCTCGTAAAACACGGCACAGGACTGTATCTGACCATTGTTACCTCGTAAAACACGGCACAGGACTGTATCTGACCATTGTTACCTTGTAACACACGGCATATTATATGAAAATAATTAAGACACAGCCAGAAAAATTCATTTCATAATTATCTTCCCTCTAAAACAAGCTTCGCGATAAGCTTCGGTAAAGGGCAGGTGATATTTTTTAAACGTAATTTAAAGTCACGCAAATAACGATAGTATATATGCAGCTTCAACGCATCTGTCTTTGTACAAATGGCCAATCTTATCCCGCACCTTCTATTGGTAATAGGTAACAAATTTTAGACCAATCACGTGTCTCGGAAGGGTCATAAAGGAACCCCAAATAGAGGGAACGAACACTGGTACAACAGATTTTTTTCTTATAGTTTTTGTTGTGAGAGGCGTTCAAGATATCCGTTTGGGGAGGAGCTCTATTGAAAATGTTGACGATATGACGAATGACCAGTCTAAACCGAAAGGTAAATTACGCAGAAAGATTATCTACCGGAAAACAATGGAACTTCGCGGAGATTTTGGAAAACAGGACCAATTATTTGCTTGTCTGTCCTTGTGTGGTAGAATTAGATATAATAAATTATCTTAGGCCTTAATAAGTAAAGTAAAGTAAACATTTATTTGCATAGATTGTAGGTACCTACAGTAAATAAGATGTTACAGTTTTAATATGGGTAATCCTTGTACAATCTCCCTTACAACATGCAACATTATTATTTGTATAAAATGAAATGGAATGATGTCGGCATGGTATACAATTATAGCATTCATTTAAATATCCACAATACAATAGGAATAAAATTATATAAATCGAAACAATGTCATAATTAGGTGTGTAAAAATTAAATTACATTAAATTATTCAGTAGGTACTTCATTCAGTGTCATTTAGAAAAAGCGGTTGTTTATGCAGCACAGCACCCACGCCGTAAAAGTGTAAAACAAACTTTTAATCTTTGTTATATCTGGACAAGCGCAGCGCGTGCTTTGAAGGCTTTATTTTGTGCGATCCGGGATATTGGAACCTCGACGTGTATGCTCTGGGGGTCTACTCAGAAGCGCTAAACCGAAGTATCGGCCGAATGTTCGGCCTTTTTATAACTTCCATAGTTTCTTTTTTTGACTTTGAGTCCTTACCCGACTTCAAGTCACAGTTTTGACTTTGGCTTATCTCTTCGACTGCCTTTTTTATTTATTTTTTCGCCGTAGTTAGCAATAGTTAGCCGTTGTAAAGAAAAGACCGAACATTCGGCCGATACTTCAGATTTATGTTCGGAGTAGCCCCTCTGGACATGTTTCGCTGTTAGTTATTACAAAGAGATTTTTTGACACAGAATGTTTCGTGATGATGGTCTGCTATGGACGTCTTTTACCTATTTTGGGATAATAGGGAAAAACCCCTATGGAGAATTTAGGATGCAAGTGAGAGCGAGGCGAGCTCGAAATCTTTAGCACCCCACCATCAATAGGTTAGGTTTTATTTTAACCATCCATAAATAAATAGGAGCTAAGTGATAACAGCCGCACGGATCTCTCGAAGGATACGCTACGCTTGAACCGGTCGGTTCGTGGATGGGTAACCATCCATTACATATCAAGAGCCCTCGGTGCCTCAGAAAGCAAGTTAAGCCGTTGAACCCGGCTGTCGTTCATAGATCTTGACAGTCGTTATGGGTAGTCAGAAGCCCATAAGTTTGACAACCAGTCTTACTAAGGAGTATCGTGTTACCCTAGTAACTGGATTGTGGAGTATAGATGGCAATCGCTCCATGTAAAATACGGGTATTCAGCTGCACCCGGTTACACTGGGGCAGAGTGCGAGCGAAGTGAGCTCGAAAATTATAGCGCCTGGGGTAAGTTGGCCCAAGTCGCATGAGGTATGTATTGTTCCGACAGCAATGACGGCCTCTAGATACAACGCTGGCAGGAACTTGGGGGCCCCAAGGATTGCGGGGCCCTCGGCACTTGCCCAGAGTGGCCAATGCAGAAGATTGCCCTGACTATGAGCGAAAATCTTTTAAGCTCGTTCGTTTAAGCTGATCATGTTGTTTCCCCATTTTATCTGCGATTATTGGATTATTTAATATATTTTTCTTTTTATAGTGCTGCCTGTACGAGGTTGGTTATTATAAGTTAATTAAGTAGGTATTCTGAAAGCAGAGCCCATTTTTGCTACTATGCTATTAGGTTTTGCCAGAGGAATATCAATGAATGCTCGATCTTTGGTAGGTTACCATGCCTACAATATAGCAAGAAGTATTTATACCTACCTATCGCTAAGTGAAGCAATAAATTAATATCTGGGAAAAAGGTTCGAACCTTGTCATTGGGATTTTTCCACATAAATTAATTTTTATCTGTGGGTTTTTCATTACGTGCAGTCGGCCAAGAAAGTGGTCTATTAGTTTTGACAACATTACATAGCAAAAGAAAGATCCGCAAAGGCTTTTTTTGCGTTTTGTTTCCACCGATTGGCTTGTAAAATAATTATTATTTTAAGTAGGTAACTATAATGTACCCCAATGTAAATCACACACGGAACTAAAATAAATAATGTCGGTTTACACTTGCAAGCATTGTAAATATTATAATTAAGTACTGCAATTATCTCGAGTACTATGCCTATAAACCGACATAATATAAATAAGTGTTACCAGCAGCGTGGTATTAGAATTAATAATGACATGCACTTTGCTTCCTGACTGTCAGAATATCCATGTTCCAATACACATAAGTATTACCTATATTGTAACTAAGTAATCAAGTAAAATAGGTACCTTGTATTCCAACAAAAGAATTTTTTATTTTTTACAGTTTGCGATAGGTACTTTTCAGTGTAGTTGTTTTTGGAGTACTTTTATATAAAATTAAATAATTACAAAGTAGCAGAATTAATTGAAAATCATAACAAAATCATTAGCAGGTTCTGCTTGAGTTGGAAACAACACATGGTAGGCAGTTATCAGTCTATAGGTAGGTACTCTATTTTTGTTTAACAAAATAATTATGTTCGACAAAATGCATCTGAACCGCCAACACCTCACCAACTTTGCTCAAAAATGAGAACCTAAAACGAGCTGCTTACTACTGACCACCGTCATAACATGTAGGAATATCCAGAGTCATCTATTAAAACGGTTATTATGCCTACTACCGGTTACTAGCCACCTATACCTAGTCTAATAAAAAAATATACGTACATATCTCAAAATGTCTTGAATGCAGTTTCCAACGTTGATAATCAGATGCATCTATCCCAAACAGGCAAATTGATACAATCCTTCGGTGTGTATTTTTTTGATGCACTTAGTTTTAGCACAAGAGGTGCGTGAGTGAACGGTACGTAAGGTCGTCGGGTCGTACGACCGGTCCAACCGCCCCCGCGCTCGCGAACTTGGAACATTCACACGCGACACACGACCGCCGTCCTGCACACCGCCGGGCCGACTGCCGCTCCCTCGCCTCCCTCCCCCGCACACCTGCGCGCGCGCAACAGCGAAAACATTGCGATGCATCCACGCAAACGCATGCGCGTACGTACCGACATCCGTTAACTAATAAACATATTAGTCGTGCTTATACGGCGAACGCAGTGGTGATTCGGTGAATGATGAATTTGTAAGTGGCTGGTAATCAATAATAGAAGACTAGGGTCAAACGTTAATCCCTACTTGAAACTCGAAGTGCTTAATTACCGGGCTATTGTAAGCTAACTGACATGGTGTCGAGTCCGGTAGAAAGCTAACTACTAAGCTCAACTACTTGCGTGCGGTCCGGCCCCTACAGTTATGTGAAGGATAGATATTGTAGATGGCACGAAAATACGAGTAAGTAGGTATAGTCGACGATGATTACCGCTTTTGACAAAAATTCTAGTATGTTTCCAAATAATTATTTGGTACCTACCCAACTGTCACAAAGACAAATATTAGTTGTAGTTTTATAACGTGTAAGTCACATTCAAGTATTCAACCTTAGGCCGTTTGTCCACCGCACCGTCAACGGGACGTCAACGAGGAACGAGATGACGGCGGCCGCGGCGGCGCGGCGCCGAAGTAGCGATATATACGTTTACTATAGCCGGTTTACTTTCGATATATACATTTACTATGGCCGGTTCTTCACTTTCAATATATACATTTACTATGGCCGGTTCACTTTCGATATACATATACATTTACTATGGCCATTCTCTTCCTATATATTTTACTATGGCTGGTTCACTTCGATATATACATTTACTATGGCCGGTTCTTCACTTTCGATATATATATATACATTTACTATGGCCGGTTCACTTTCGATATACATATACATTTACTATGGCCATTCACTTCCTATATATTTTACTATGGCTGGTTCACTTTCGACATATACATTTACTAACATTTACTAATCAGCGCTGTGACGATAGGTTTGTCCGAAGTCACAGCATTTTGCTGAGCAGAGACCTGTTCTTGCACAGATGTGACGCACGGTTATTGTAATTGTTCATAATTAGTATAGTTTGTTTGTTTCAAAAGTAGTTATTTTTCCACTCGGCAATCGGCATTTTGTTTTTGTTTTCATTGTTTGTTTGTCGACTTTGTTGTCATCACATAGACCATAGACGAATATATATATAATGAGTTTTTATACTAGTAAACAGTTTGTAAATTGTCTTTGGTCCCTGACATCAACCAATGAACAAGATTGTCAAAATGTTTAGGGTATTGGATGCGAGGCTTTTGGCTACTTTGTATGTGTGTTTTTTGACTTTTAGTTGTACTGTGCGTTTTGTTTGTGCAGAATAAATAATTTTTCTTTCTTCTTTCTTTCTTTCTTTACTATGGCCGGTTCGTCACTTTCGATATATACATTTACTATGGCCGGTTCACTTTCGATATGCATATACATTTACTATGGCCATTCACTTCCTATATATTTTACTATGGCCGGTTCACTTTCGACATATACTTTTACTATGGCCGGTTCACTTTCGATATGCATATACATTTACTATGGCCATTCACTTCCTATATATTTTACTATGGCCGGTTCACTTTCGACATATACTTTTACTATGGCCGGTTCACTTTCGATATGCATATACATTTACTATGGCCATTCACTTCCTATATATTTTACTATGGCCGGTTCACTTTCGACATATACTTTTACTATGGCCGGTTCACTTTCGATATGCATATACATTTACTATGGCCATTCACTTCCTATATATTTTACTATGGCCGGTTCACTTTCGACATATACTTTTACTATGGCCGGTTCACTTTCGGTCGAATAAGCCGATTTTCGTTGACGTCCCGTTGACGTTATGCGGTGGATAAACAGTGTTCATTTCATTCTCCTGCCCTTATCCCAATTGATTTGGGGTCGGCGCAACATGTCCCTTTCTCCCATACTTCTCTATTAGACGTCATCTCGGTAGTCATCCCCTTTCTAGCCATATCATGTTTCACACAGTCCATCCATCGTTTCTTTGGTCTTCCCCTACTTTTATAGCCATCGACATTCATACTCATTTTCCTCATTTCTCCGCATCACATGCCCATACCATGACTCCCGATTTCCGCATAACTTTTCAGTCACCGGTGCCACTTTCAGACTTCCTCATAAGTAATTACTCATTTCTTATTCTATCTATTCATGTCACACCACACATCCCTCTTAACATTCTCATCTCTGCCTTTCATTGTATGGGGAGTAAGGCAAATATGAGGTTTTTTTCACGACGAATTTCTGATGTCTTGCAGAAAGAAGTCTATAAGACAAAATAAAGAAGAGAATAGTGAATAGTTGACAAATTTGGCGAAGGCGTGAAGTTTCTTCGTGTGTTTTTCTTGTTATGGCGATCGCAGCGTCTTGGTCTAAGATCCCGTAACACATTTTGTTAAAAAATATTTATTATTTTCTTCCGCAATTGACACAATCATGTCATGATACAACAAATGTTTGACGTTGGTCCGACGACGGTCGACATGACGTCATGGACATGTCGACTGGTCCCGACCACTCTTTCCATGTCGCATGTAAATGAGGCATGTCACGTGGCTGTCCTGCGAGCAATGCTCGAAGCTCGAATCGACATGCCGAGAATTGCTTAACGTGATTTTAGAGAAAAGTACGAATCGAACGACCAACGCGAATGCGAGATACGTCAGAATTGCCATCCAGTGCGTGAGCGCAAGTATATTGCCGGTGTGACACTGAAATGTTAAAAGCTCGTTAAAACGTAGTCGCACTGAATAGGAATAGAATAAGAATAATTTATTTGTTCAAAAACATACAGATATTTAACTAATAAGGTGATGCACTATAATAAGTACTAAGGAGCTTACTACACTATATACTTTATGCTAAGGAGCTTGTGGCTAAATGTGGAGCTTCTGGCTAAATAATAACTGCCGCACGGGTCGATCGATCAGGTTGACCTACGCTTGCCGCGGTTGGTCCGTGGATGTGTGACCATCTTTTAATAGTAAGATTCCTCCGTGCCTTGGAAAGCACGTTAAGCCGTTGGTCCCGGCTGCCATTTGTAGATCTTTGACCGTTTTTACGGGTCGTCAGAAGCCCAAAAGTCTGACAACCAGTCTTACCAAGGGATATCGTGTTACCCAGTAACTGGGTTGTGGAGGTCAGATAGGCAGTCGCTCCATGTAAAATACTGGTATTCAGCTGCATCCGGTTAGGCCTGAAGCAGACCCCAACATAGTTGGGAAAAGGCTAGGCAGATGATGACTATAATACACTTTATTCTATGATCCGATATTGAACATCTGCGTCCGAACTAGATACATATCTGTATTTCAGACTTCAGCGCTCTTCCCCTGTTGTAGGCCACATCGACATTTAGAAAGTAACCGACAGTTAGTGAGCTTGAGGAGCGGTGATGTCGAAAATCTCCCGGGCCAGTAACTCATGGTAGTGTGACGGTAGGAGTCTGACTCTCCGTACTCTCCAGGCGGGTCAGGGGTCTCAAGTGAATTCCCCTAAAAAAAAAAAGGTGAAGTGAGCTGTCATTCCAATTGATAGGTATTGACACTGTTGACTGGTTACTTCACCTCACGACTCACCAGTTCACCACGGCGACCTTCACCATTTTTGTATTACCTATTTGTTCTATGGTTAAACTTTAATTCATGTCGACTTGAATTATCTTTCTTTCATTGACTTTGAATGCTATGGAATAGGTAACCTACTAAGATTAAGTATTTGGGGTGAAGGAGGTGAGTCACAAATCACACACACCCTCTCCAATGTTGAACAAAATCACTGACAATGACAGATGTTGTTCTTTGTATTTCGTCATGGAGGTCCCGAATTATCCGTCTCACACTCAAGCAGTTGAGCGACGTGCTAAAAGTATTCGTGATTTCAGGATTGGTCTAATATCTAACAAGTCCAAGTTATTCATAATGATGAGCATAATGAACCTTATTCGGGTTTTCAGTTATTCCAATTACACCTAGAGGGGCTCGTGGCTTAATGACGGCTCAAGTCGATCGAAGGCTAAGCCACGCTTGTCGCGGCTGGTTCGAGGATGGCTGTCCATCCATTTTATATCGAGGCCCGTCCGTGCCATGTAGCATAAGCATAATCAGCCTATAATGTTCCCACTGCTGGGAAACAGGCCCCCTCTCGGTGAGAGGGAACAGATAAGCAGTCGCTCCATGTATAAAATACTGGTATTCAGCTGCATCCGGTTAGACTAGACCCCGAAACCAACATAGTTGGGAAAAGGCTAGGAAGAGGATACAGGGAGGCCTATAAGCCCCCTTGTAAACGTAAATAACGAATAATCCTTACATAATAAGAATAGTAAAGACATAAAACAATGGGATAGGAATAACTAACCTCTAATCTAGTAGAAAAAGTAAGAACCGGGTTGTATAAAATCACTGTAAAGTTGTGGAGTTCAGACAGGTAGTCGCTCCATTTAAAATACGTACCTACTACATCTGGTTGCTGCATACGGTAAGACTGGGCGTTGACTTCAACATAGTTGGGAAAAGGCTAGGCTAAAGATGATGATCGTTACAAGGTTGAACTTTAAACTTTTGCCATACATTATCGTTGAACGTAATTTTCCAATTTTCGGACCGGGTTAGAAAGTATTCTATGTAGGAACTAATCTAGGTCATAGCCTACCTGTGCCAAATATCATCGAAATCCTTCCAGCCGTTGGCAGGTAACAGACTGATGTAAAAAGAGTTACTTTCAAATGGGCAGCAGCGTTCTCTATGCATTTTAACACCATACTGCGATTGCCAACCCGCCTGCCAAGCGTGGTGATTATGGCAAGCCCCTCCTCCTCCTTTGGAGGAGGGTTTTATGTCCAGCAATGGACGTCGTTCAGCTGAAATTATGACGATGAAATAAAATCAGTGTTTAAAAAAAAAGTGCAGTGATTACTTTAGAAAAAAATATAAAGTGCAAAGTGGTACAGTACTTATCTGTTATGTCCGCGCACATTAAAATAATGTTTGAAGAACATTGGTGAGCCTGTAATGCTGGTGAGTATACATTAAAATAATGTTTGAAGAACATTGGTGAGCCTGTAATGCTGGTGAGTATACATTAAAATAATGTTTGAAGAACATTGGTGAGCCTGTAATGCTGGTGAGTATACATCAAAATAATGTTTGAAGAACATTGGTGAGCCTGTAATGCTGGTGAGTATACATTAAAGTAATGTTTGAAGAACATTGGTGAGCCTGTAATGCTCGTGAGTATACATTAAAATAATGTTTGAAGAACATTGGTGAGCCTGTAATGCTGGTGAGTATACATTAAAATAATGTTTGAAGAACAATGGTGAGCCTGTAATGCTGGTTCGTATACATTAAAATGACTAAACTCAAATTTTAGAGTGGCTCTGGGTTATTAGTAGGTATCAAACAATTAATTTCAAATGAATATATTATTACACTAAAATAACAAGCCATCTTAATTTTACCAAATGTTGTTGAATTTATAAAACTATATTTATAAGTAAGCACTTGAATGAAACGAAAATGTTTTTATTCAAGCGCGCACCCGCCTGCGCGCGCGCTTGTTTTTAATTCAAAACATAGAGAAATTAAATGTGGGTGTGTTTGTCCAAGCAAAAAGGGTCCAGTAGTGGCGTATTGAGTTAAGACTAGATTCTGTATCTAGAATAAAAAAATATTCAAAAACTGGCACATTTTTTATCAGACATTTGAAGTTGAAGCTCAGATAAAGCATGATTTGAGAAAAAAAAAAATTTTGACATGCCGCTGGCACCTTTTTACTAAATTTTTCTCTTAAAATTTCTGGTAGTTAAAGATCATTTATAGTCATTTACTATGCGAACTTGTAGACAATTGAGCATTAATTAATAATCAATTAAAATCGCGAAATGCAAATAACTTTACAAAACTGCGTAACTCAGAAACTAAATGCCGAAAACTGGACTCTTTTTGCTTGGACGCCCACAAATAAATGCTAACGATGACTAATAAAAATTATATCACCAAAAACTCAAGAAAGAACTCTAGCACAACAAAAAAAACAATTACTTAGATAATGATAATAAAACTCACTTGTTTTGAGATCCCTGTCAAAGTTCACAAAATTCTGCCTTTCCATTTTCACAGAAGAAAACATTTTATAATTTAACTCTGTCACTGATTTCTCAAGAACATGCGCACACGACACTTTAAGTTCCGAGTCGGGGCCCGAACTTACCCGAACTAGACCGAAAACTGGTGGAGCGAGATGTGTCTCCTTTGAAAACTTGCCAGCGAATGGAACTGGGGTCCGGCGAAATCAGTGTAGGCAGGAAAATAAATTCAATTCTTAAGATGTAAGGGAGTGGACAGATGTAGGACTCGTGGGAAAGTAGGGGTGCGCGTGCGACCCGGCGATGTAGTGAGTAGGTGTCGCCCTTTCTTAGATCCGACACCTCCCACTAACGGTCTTAAATTGGGAATACATTAATTTAGATTTTGTTTTTTTTACGTAAGGAATTGTTTATATCTTTGAAAATCGGGTCGGGTTGTATGTTCCGGGAAAAAAATACATGTATGTAAAGGTACTAATCTTGTGCGAAAAAATCTAAGAGAGGATTACTCCCTAGAAACACCAATAGGTAGGAATATTAAAAAAAAAACGACCGACTTCCAAAAAACACTACAAAGTGGAAAATAACTTTAATAGTCGGAAGACGGTGTCTCTGGATCTGTATTTTACTTTTTTGCCAACGAGTTCTTTTTCACTTTATAGTGGTTTTTTGGAGGTAAGTTGTTTTTTTTTGAAAAAGTTTTTAATTTTAATTTTTTATTTATCTAAGTTACAATAGCCTAATGTCGGTGGAGTTCTCCTGGTAAGAACCATCAGCTCCACTTCATTATATGCATTGTGACGACAATAAATTGCTTAGCACCCATATCGAACCTAATCGAATCGCAACCAGTTAAATACTTATTATTATGTTGGTCCGGTGGCCATGTGTCTTCATCATCAGTTCCACTTCGCCAACTGGTGCTTTCCGAGAGCAAATTTGCGAGTTACTATAAAAATACCCAAATCGCAGTAGGTGTATGCCTATAAAATTTGAGGGTTTCCCTCGCTTGCCATGGGATCCTCATCAGATTCTGATTTGGTGGCAATGGGACCATTTCGTAATAAACCCCTTTCGAACAATAAAATTTGCAAATCCGTCTATTATTATGACGGAGTTTATATCCGAACATAAAAAACAACCAGCCAAGTGCGAGTCGGACTCGCGCACGAATGGTTCCGTACCACTATCTATAAAAACGGCAAAAAAATCACGTTTGTCGTATGGGACCCCCCTATATTTGTTTTATTTTAATTTCATTATTTATTTTTAAAGTGAATATATAACTAAATATTCTGTGAATATTTCAAGCGTCTACTTGTTGCCGTTATCAATATCGAGCAAAAACGAGCAAAAACGAGCAAAAAATATCACTTTTGTTGTATGGGAGCTCCTTAAATATTTCTTTTATTCTGTTTTTTAGTATTTGTTGTTATAGCGGCAACAGAAATACATCATCTGTGAAAATTTCAACTGTCTAACTATCACGGTTCATGAGATACAGTCTGATGACAGACGGATAGACAGACAGACAGACGGACAGACAGACAGACAGACGGCGGAGCCTTAGTAATAGGGTTCCCGTTTTACCCTTTGGGTACGGAACCCCAAAAATGATATAAACATCCGAATAGATAACCTCCTCCTTTTTGAAATCGGTTAAAAAGAGACTAGTTTACTTACTTGAAAAGTCAAATGTGATATTTATGGTGTAAAGTAAGGAAAGTACGGGGATGGTTGCTCATTTATAGACTGCGGTGGCCACTTTGCCATAAAACATTTGAATACATAAGTATTCATTTATTTGTGACACATAATCTGTAATACATTATGTTGCGGTACATCTATTATATTTATATTGCGGTAGTCTAACAACCAGTCTTACCAAGGGCTATCGTGTTACCCAGTAACTGGGTTGTGGAGGTCAGATAGGCAGTCGCTCCATGTAAAGTACTGGTATTTAGCTGCATCAGGTTATACTGGAAGCCAACCCCAACGTAGTTGGGTAAAGGCTAGGCAGATTTGAGTGTAATATGCTTTCTTTAGGAATCTATGAAAAATTGAAATAAAAAAAACCATTACAAAGCATTGTTTTGAACTTGATGGAGTAGAGTTGGACCCTGTTGAAACGAGTTTTTCTTGGAATTGTCGGTAAATAAATTACAATGGAGCCCACACATGGACAAATTGTCAGGAAGGATTTCTTTGGTATTGTTCGTCGAGTCGGTGAGCTACTTAAGTCTTGAGTTGAGCTGCCCGATTACTGACAAATTGTTGCACTGACTGGACAGGTCCACTCAGTGTGGTTCTTTCCTCACAAGACCATTTCAGACACGGATCTACATGGTTCTCACAGGGGTAGTCCTTCCTTCTTCTCAGGGGTAATCAGATAAGAAATGCCGATTCTATCTAGCAATTTTTTTAATATGACGTGTAACAATATTGATTCCGATATACTATTTACAGAATAAACAATTTCATTTAATTAAAAAATCAACTTGATAAGCCAAGACTGCCACGAGCAAGTTGCCCAAAAATTAAAAATCAATAATAACTTACGAAGTGATTAATATTTTTTGTAAAAAACTTTTTTACTTACTTACTTTTAAGGTCCTAATTTAAGATCTTTATATTCAATTTTTGAGCCTGCGCTTTCCCACTCCTGGACATTGTCCACCCTCCGCTCCTTCCATCGCATCGCGAGCCCAAATGGATAATATCCTTATCTTTTATTAAATATTAGTATAATAATAAAATTAATGTATCACTCCGATTGAATAACAGTGAGTCTAAGAGTGAGTCTTTCAAATATTTTCAATGATGTAAAGGGGTTTGCTACGGCACGCAGCGTAGCATTTTCGTAGTAGGCGGGTACTAACGCTAAAGAACTGATAAACGTTTATTATTATCTCGCTTTTATTAAAGTGAAGCGTTGAGCGATTTTTGGTAGGATAAAATCTTATGAGTTCGTGTCACCGACATGCTAATGTCACTTGACAGTATATCTGAAGCTATGAGTAAATGACCAGCAGTTGGCCCGCAGTGAAATCAGTAATTTATAATTTTAACTTACTAAATATGAAATTATTGTTTTTGATACTACAATTAATTTTATAATTAAAAAAGAAACGCTGTTATTTCATAGTTTTCACTTCTGCCGGCAGTCCCCGGACTGTTTGTTCTTTTTTTACTGTTTAACAACCTCCATTGCGTTTATTTAATTATTGATAGGCGGGACGGCGCCGGCGCCGTCGGTGCAATGAATATTGTCACATACCGATCTGCCGAGTTGACGACATGAAAAGTGCATGTGTGCAATACTTTTTTTCCTAAGAGCCGCCGTTTCTGAGATATAACGATTCAAAAGTTGGTAGAGTTTTAATCGTCATAATATGTATAAGTACATCACGTATATGGGTGAATTGCGCAAGCAAAAAAAATACGCGGCAAACCTGAGAACGGTAGTGCAATGTGCTGATTTTTAATTTTATATATTTTTCTCTCAACAACGTAAGCACTTCTCTACCTTGACAAAAAAAAATATTGATTTCTATCCACTAATATACCAAAAAAAAAATTACAAAGTGTTATTTTATCATCACGGTGGCCTGTCCTGAACCCAATTCCGCTCGCACCTTCTCCTACATTCGTAGTATGGATTTAAATCGATTTTGTTATCATTAAATTATAATATATTCGATCAAATAAAACTATTTTTGTTTGTTTATCTTCTTTCTCATGGATTTGACAGGCAGTCAACTGTTGTCTGGGAAAAAGTTATCATTTCAGAGGACAGTAAGTTTTAGTAGAATAGCCATGTCAACATTGCGTTTTTACGCCCCTTTCACCTTTCCTCACTTCGGATCAGTCCGGCTCAAGCTCTCGGCGCGAACGCACCGGTCCCAACGTCTTGCGGTTTCCCGCCAAAAAAGTAAGTTTATCATTTCAGTAATATGGGGACAAAAATAGTTTCATTTCGGTGGCTGTTATAACTCCCGCTAGATTCATTTAATTTGTTTCAAAATTGTGTACTAAATTCGCCGTAAGTACTGTTTTGTTTGAGTAGTGTTCATATTTTTTTAATAATTTTATTTCGGAGTTAAATGTAGAACTAACCTCTATTTTATCATCTCAGTGTTATCATTTCAATGGATTCGGTGGTCTGTTATACCAATTACAGTCCACCGGAATGAAATGTATCTCCGAAATGATAAAACCATAAAGTTTTAGAGATCCTTGTGTCAAATAAAAAGTCATAGTTTTGTAATGTACTTTTACCTAGAGTGCAGATTAGATTATTCGGGTGTATTTGTTGTGTAATATTTGTGTTTAAGATATATAATATATACCACATATGTCTATGTAGTTAGTAAATGTATATACTTTAGATACACATTTGTTCGGCTCAACGATAATGTGATGAGTGTGTGAGTCACCACAGTGTAGATTATTATACCTACTAATTGTCAACAAAATAATTATTTCAAGGGTTTACCTTCATTATAAGTCACTTACCTTTATTTTTATATCATTTATTATAAGTAAATAATATTTGATATAATTACAAAATTTCTTAATTTTACAAGATATAACAAATAAATCTATAATTTTATTTAATATATTGATCAGTTAATATAATAAACAGTTGATATAATTTTATATTAACTAATTTTTAAAAGCATAACATCAAATCAAATCAAATCATTTTATTTGTAGATCATAGGTGAAAACAATATAAAGCTACAGATGTCAATGTTTCTAAAAATGATCGCTATGTCTTGCCGGCAGCGGCGTACAAATATTCTAATTATAATTCTAAAATATTCAAATTAAAATAACTAATTGTATTATTATGGCAATTTATAAATATATATTAATATGTCAATTTCCAATTATATTATTACGTCAATTTCAATTAATTACATATAAATGGATTAAAGTTGTAATAAAAATAAAGTAAAAAAAAAATACATCTTCTAAGTACTCATTGACTGTATAATATATTTTTGCGACTAATAAGTTTAGAAGAGCCTTTTTGAAATTCTGTATGCTGCCAACATCTTTTATTGCAATGGGCAGCTTATTGTATAATTTAGGACCCATTCCTAAAGAGCTTTTTGAATAGAGCTCAGTTTTGTGTGGAATAGCACATATATCATTGCGCCGCTTTGATCTGAGCGTTTGAAACAAATGCAAGTTCAATCTAACGAATACTGCTGTCCCGGATATACTGTCCTGTCTCAGTGTTTATTAAAACAATTTTGGAAATCAAACCTAACAAACCGGTACGGAACCCTGGCTGTCCGGCACGGTTGTTCTTAGCTGTATCATTTCGGTGGATTTATTTCATTCCGGTGCACCGTCTATCATTTCGGTGGTAATTTTTATCATTTCGGTAGACACTTTTCATTTCAGTGGACTCTTAAAAATTCATCCTTAAATATTTGTGTAAGTTTTGATGAAATTTGATGTCCACTCACGCACAATGTTATAAAATAGGCTAAAGTTTTATTTGTCACTAAAAATATGTAGATAGCTTTGAAATAAAAAAATCCCACCGAAATGACACATACAAATCTCTTGTTGAAATTCACCCATATACATCACTAAAGCTGTAATACAAGTAAAAATATGATTCTATCGATCAGTGTAAGTATTATAATAATAATATTTTAGATGTGTAATCTAAAATATTATAAATATGAGAATGTCAGGTAAAAAGAAACCCAGTCCCTCATTTTATATGTCAGTGTAAACTTGAGCAACAGTTGTCTCCAGTAGGAGACTTGAAGACTGGACTTGGAGACTTGAGTTGAATCACTAACAGTTTAGGATTCGTTTGTTACCAACGAGGAGACATGCGATGTATCACTATTGAGTCAATTTACTTGCACCCAGGATGAAGAAGAAGAACAAGGAGAAGAAGACAAACAAGATGAAGAGGAAGCAGAAGTATTAGAGAATTATGAATCAGACGAAGTAATTTCCCTAGCCGCTTTTATCATTTTCGACCCTTGCCAATATCTTTTATTATTCAATAGTTTCAAATTAAACAGAATAACAACAGATCCGTGGAATAGGCCTACCGGGGAAACCACGTTAAAAAAAACGCACTAAGTATACTACCTCAAAGGTGGCGTGGAAACGTGTGCAAATTATGACGATTACAACTCTTCCAACTTTTTGAAAAAAAAAGTATATATAATATCTCAGAAACGGTGGCTCTTAGGAAAACAAGTAAATACATTTTTAAAGATAATTATCCGATCTACAATTTTTGTCTGAACTAATTTTATGATAAAACTCACCGTTTTGCTGAAAATCGCAAAAATACCGCTTTTGTGACCTTTGACACCCAGTATTTTTTTTCCAGGTGTCGGATCGATTTAGATTTCATTTATGTGTTTTGAGCAATCCTACCAATTGTGAGCTGGGTGCGAGTTATTGTACCCTCGGATGTCTAAATTGACCGGACAAAAAAGACGTTACTTATTAAATAAAATTTAGTGCAAACACACAATTCGCCATGCAGTGATGGCATGCAAATATGTGGATGTAAGGATATATGGATGTAAGTCAGTTAAACAGTAGGAAACATACAATTCGAGTTTTAGCGTTAAGAAGTCTATGAACGAAAAGAACCATTTATTTAAGTCATTACCAATTTTTTATTTAGATTA
Organism: Tiliacea citrago; assembly: GCA_963921375.1. Classification (NCBI taxonomy): domain Eukaryota; kingdom Metazoa; phylum Arthropoda; class Insecta; order Lepidoptera; family Noctuidae; genus Tiliacea; species Tiliacea citrago. Next base: position 29,796,146 of record OY992780.1, read on the forward strand.
ACGACTTTGAAAGTATTTACATAATTTAAAAGCTAATCAGACTTAAAATATTAATAATAATATGTACAAGTAAGTATACAAAGGGGGCATCAAAAAATTCTTCCGCATCGCTGTCAACAGGAAAAGTGCCCAAAAGGCTGGCAGCATTGCCACGTTGTAGGCAATGCTGATTCTTTGGCCAAAAAATAGGCCAGCCCTCTGGTCACGTGAGCAGTCGACCAACCGCTTGGCGATGTCTCGAAAAACTAAGTGGGCACTCGGACCCCATGGCCCTAGTGTTTCAACCCCAAACGGCTCGAACATATAAGTCCCAGTAAGATTAAAGTATTTGCGCCGTTTGAGGTTTTCCGCACCTGAAGCAGCCGCTCCAGCACAGCTCACCGTGCTAGGAAGATGGGATGGCGCAAGGGTGTCGACACACGTTGCATCCCACACCAAAGGCCTACCTACCTTCCAAGGCATTATAGTCATTCCGTCTGGTCTCTTTCCATCGTCGCGTGCCAAACCATTGGGTTCTAAAACAGCGGGCACCCCGGCGGTGACAAGAGCACGACGGATGATATCATTGATGCTGGCATGCCGTGCTATCCGGCCTGCGCTTTTACTGCAGGATAGGCCATGGTGTCCGAGGCAGTCGACACCTCCACGCAAGGAGCACCCAGACGCAGACAAGTAGCGAGCCGGAAAGTAGTGTCACCCAGCATAGTGCCTATGTTGGGTGACGGTAGCGCCTGAAGCCAGAGGCCCGACTCCCACTCACCCAAAGCCAGCAAGCGGGCACGCTCAGCAGTATTGGTGGACGTATTAATAAGATTATTCCGTACCAACCTGCAGAGCGGCTCATCCCACTGCCCCTGGGAAGATGGGTTCACGGGCCGATCTGTCTTTGAATTAAAATGTTAAATACATTTTACCTACATATTTAAATGGTAAGGTAAGTAGGTAGCGACAAAGTAACTAACTTACCAAAGTTACTTAAATAACTAAAAATGACTACAATGCATTCCTGAAGTGGTAGGAGCGAAATGATTTTTTTTTAGAAATTCGTCGATTGCAATAAAATGAATACCTTGACACTCATCATAGCCTTTTCCCAACTATGTTGGAGTCGGCTCTCAGTCTAACCGGATGCAGCTGAATACCAGTATTTTACGTGGCGTGACTGCCCATCTGATCTCCACAACCCAGTAACTGGGTAACACGATACCCCTTGGTAAGAATGGCTGTTTGAGTTTTGGGCTTCTGACGACCCGTAACGACTGTCAAAGATGTACAAATAACAGCCGGGACCAACGGCTTAACGTGCTTTCCGAGGCACGGAAGGGTCTTGGTATGTAAAGATGGTGACCCATGCGTGAGGCATGTAGGTGTGTCTGGTTATTCTACATCTTCAGTTCTGCTCATTAGTTTAGTAGTTACATGGTAGTCGATGAGCTTTATGGTTACCCTAGGTACGTTGCCAGTTACAAATAATAACATATATGACATTCAGTTTGTGAAATATTGAATCAAAATCATTTAAAAGTATAAAATGTGATGGATAATAATGGTCACCTATCCACAGACCAGCCGCGGCAAGCGTAGCTTAACCTGATCAATCGACCCGTGTTGTGGTTATTACTTAGCCACGAGCCCCTTTACCTACCTTATACTACTAAATTAATATAATTATTATTGCAAATGGCAACAACTATCAAACATCTGTGTGTTTCATGACGATGTTGGTTCGTCCTTTCAGGATACAATAAAAAGAATATTAATTAAATATAGTTAATTTAAATAAGTTAATTGTTTGAACTTCTGGGGCCAGCAGGGAAGTATATCCATGCCATGATTTCTCGATGACGATTGCAGTGGCGATTCCAATTTCCTCTTCCATTCTTAACACTAACTTTGTGAGTGCTGTCCATCATTCCAAACATTATTCTCATCATCTGGATATATACTATAGTTAGTTATAATAATAGTTCCGATATGGTGTGTTTTAATCTTGTAACTCACATCGCCTCAATGTTTTCAGTAATTTTGGGAAAACGTAAAACAATTTCGATTAGGATACGACTATTCTCGCATGAGACACCTGCAGCAATTTTCTTTTCTAAACCTGTAATCTAAGTAGTTTAGTAAATTTAGGAGAAGTATTACATTCAACTGCCACGTTGGTCTAGTGGTCACAAGCGCTACTGAGTATGAGGTTCTGGGTTCGATTCCTAGGTCGGCAAAAGTGTTATTGGATTTTCCCACTAAGAATTTCTCAGTAGCAGTTCGGAGTCTGGATTTGTGCTCGGTTTATGAGAATACATAACTGGCAAAATGTGGGTGTAATATAGGTACACCTCTGCTAAACCTTTCGGGGATTACAAGCTTGATGTTATGTTATTTGTGTATTACATTCCTTTGATCGAATCCGTACAGTGAAGACAGCAACGCTGATGAGGGGCTCGTCTTCCAATGTCTATTATTAGTGTATATTGACAATAATAATAATTGTGATAATTGTGTTATTGTTGTGTGTGTTGTGTTGTTGTCTTTATGTGTCTATGAGTCTGTTTTTGTATAGTTTAATTTGTGGCCTGTGCGAGTCCCAATAAATGCTTTTTCTTTCATTCTTTTATTGTTATTATGAGCCTGGTGTAGTGGTCCAGTACACGACACGGTTTCTTTACGGTATGGCGTATAAACCGCGCCGTAAAAAAACATGTCAGTCAACAAACTTCCATAGAGATCCATACAACACTGACGACCGTGCCTGCACGGCGAATAAACCGTGGTTTTTCACGGCAAGAAGAACGTGTGTGTACAAAGGGCGTTTAGAAATGCCCTCTTTCCACTGTTCTCTTCTCTTTCCAATGTTCTATTATTTAAAAAGGAGTCCTCATGCCTTCCACTGCATGTCTTTAACTTGTCTTAACGCCTGATTGACGGGCAGTGGTCCACCTGGAACAAAATATTCACATAGTTTAAAATAAAGTCGCTTTTCGTGTCCTTCTGTGTGACCGCTAGATTTCCTAAACTACACAATGGATTATAATGCGATTTCACCATCGTTTGGACTATTCATTTACGCCGGAAGTTTTATGGGTATATTCAATTTTATTTAGCTATAGCACAAAATCTCGATGTTTTGACTGTACGAGCCCTGCCCACTGTCTAGGATAAAATAAATGCTGCCAGGCCATGAAGTGGACGCGCGGAATGAGGCTTCTCATACCAGGGAGTCGGGGCAGAATTAAAATAAATAAAAATGTTTATTTGACAATAAACATTTTAAGAATACATTTAACAAACAATCAATTCGAATGTCATATTTTAACGTACACATATTGCTACTAAAACTCCCAACATAGGCCTGTGGGCTCGTCATATGACACATAACATGTACAGCAATGTTAAGACACATAACATATATTAAAAACATATATTTAAATATTTAAACTATTCTGTCAATAATTTGGTAACAATTGATGACATTGATTATCATTTAAATTAGAAATTAGGACAATGGAGGAAAACTCTTGCAAAAATGTTATGAAAGCAAATAATAAATCAAATGAAAGTGTAAAAAAATCAGATAGTATCAACTTGGTGCATCAAAACATTCAAGGGTTTTTGAACAAAGATTTAGAAGTAGAATTATTCCTGAATTGTAACAATATAGATATTCTTTGTATGACAGAACATTGGCTTAAAAGCCACCAGTTCATGTTCAATTTTAGTAATCACCAGGTTGGTAGTTCGTTCAGCAGAGTAAATGCTATACATGGTGCCTCATTAATTTTAGTGAATAACCAGCTTAGATTTAAAGACCGCAAGGACATTGTGAGCCTCTCTGTTGAGCGGACAATTGAAATAGCCTGTATAGAATTGGAGCAGTTCATTATATTAAGTGTGTACAGACCTCCCTCAGGATTGTATGATTGTTTTGAAAAGGTTATGGATGATGTATTGCACAAAGTCTGTAATTCAAATAAGTCTATCATCACTTGTGGTGATTTTAATGTTAATTTATTAGAAAATTCCGGGTTAAGTACTAAAATTATAAGTTTGTTTCAGTCATACAATCTTGCTTACCAATTTTTGGAGCCCACTAGAATAACTCCCACTAGTGCCACATGCCTAGATAACATTTATACAGATGTTATACCAACCCACAAAGAAATTATTAATCTAATAGACTCAGATCATTGCGGACAATTAATCACTATTCCAAATCCGAACAAAAAAGTTATTAAAAAAGATATCACTGTCAACCCAAAAACTACTAAGCGCTTGGAAACATTTAAAACTAAACTTTTGAGTAAATTACCAGTTTTGTCAACTAATGTCGCCCCTAATCAACAATATAATGATTTCTTTTATATGTATTGCACATAATTTGCTAACACTTTCATTCCAAAAACATTCTTGGTTAATAGTACTCGTAATGCTTCTTTCAGTGACTAGGCCACCGTTGGTATACATAAAAGTAGAAAACGACTATATGAGTTGTATGATGAAGGGACTATTATAAACACTGCTGAATTTAATTTATATGTTAAGAATTATTCAAAATTATTTAAAAATGTTTGTTGTATGGCCAAGTCACGTTACTTAAGTTCAAAAATCAAAAATAGTAGTAATGTAATTAAAATGACATTGAAAATCATTAATAGTGAAACGGGAAGGTCATGCAACTGAAGTAGTGACTACAGCCTTGCTATTGATGACAGTATAATTAAATCAGATTCTCAAGTCGCCGCGGCCTTTGAAATTTTTGCAGAGATTCCTGTACTGACTACTAAATCTCTAAACTCATCAACCACTGCTGCAGAGTCTTTACTTAAGGAAAACGTTCCAGTTTGTGATTCTGAATTTCATTTCGAATATGTCACCTGTAAAGATGTAATTAAAATCTTTCACACATTAAATGTTAAAAAGACCGCAGATCTATGGGGTAATTCTGTGGACGTTGCTAAGTCGATTATAAACATTGTAGCACCTACTTTAGCTGTTATTTTTAATAATTGTATTGACCTTGGTGAGTTTCCTGATCTTATGAAAAACAGTAAAATAATACCGTTGTTTAAATCGGGTAGTACATCAGACCCTACTAATTATAGACCTATTTCAGTGCTACCTACCTTTAGTAAAATTTTTGAAAAACTTATTTTAGATCAAATGCAAAGATTTTTTAATAAACATAAGTTATTGCATAACAAACAGTTCGGTTTTACAAAGGGTCGTTCGACTACTGATGCCGGCCGGTGTTGAACTTTTAGGACATGTTTATAATGCATGGGAGGATAAATGTGATGCTTTGGGCATCTTTTGCGATTTGTCCAAGGCATTCGATTGCGTTCTTCATAAAACATTAATCAGGAAACTGCACCACTACGGAATCCGAAATGCCTCTCTGGATCTTCTTACTTCATATTTAAGTGATAGGTTTCAGAGAGTTGATGTTAACGGAAAAAGATCTCCCGGATCTGTAGTAAGAATGGGGGTACCCCAGGGCTCAATTCTTGGCCCATTTTTGTTTCTTATTTATATAAATGACTTGCCTTACCTCATAAAGGATAAACATGATATAGTGTTGTTTGCAGACGACACTTCACTTTTATTTAAACTCAAACGTCAGCAGTTGGTTACTGACAATGTAAATAGTGCCCTCGAAAAAGTAGTTAACTGGTTTAATGTTAATAACCTACTTCTTAACGAGAAAAAAACTAAATGTATTAAGTTTACAATACCTCATGTTAGACAAGTAAAAACTAGAGTGCTCATAAAGGGTGAAGAGTTGAAACCCGAAGATTCTACAGTGTTCTTAGGCATAACTTTGGATGCCAAGCTTCAATGGGGCCCCCATATAGATAAATTGTCGAAAAAGCTTAGCTCTGCAGCATACGCCGTTAGAAAAAATCGTGATTTAACTGATTTAGAGACAGCCCGCTTAGTATACTTTAGTTATTTTCATAGTGTAATGTCGTACGGTATTCTGTTGTGGGGAAATGCCGCCGACATTCAGACAATTTTTGTTTTACAAAAAAGAGCAATTTATAAATTAAGTCCCAGACACTCCCTCAGAGACAAATTTAAAGAGATTAATATACTGACTGTAGCTTCTCAGTATATTTATGAAAATCTATTGTATGCACATAAAAATATTAATCTGTTTAAAAAATACAGTGATATCTATAATATAAATACTAGGAACAAGCACAAATTTGTTGTTCCTAAAACCAGGCTTAAAAAAATAGGTGGCTCGTTTAGATGCCAGTGTATACGTTTTTATAATAAACTTCCTAGCCATATTCAAGAATTAAGCCTTAATAAATTCAAATGTTTTATAAAACGGAAACTGTGCCAGAAAGCATTTTATACTGTTAAAGACTTTATTGAGGACAAAAAGGCTTGGGATTGAGCTGCTCCAATTTACAGTAAATCATGATTTGATTTTTTTTGCCAACTATTTATATTATTTTTTGATTGAATTTTTTAAATACCTAAACTATGACATGAATATTTACTTTGTAAAGTATTATATTATTTTAATTATTATGAATGCGAGGACTATGTGAATTGTTTTTTTATTTTTATACTCAATCAAAAAAATTTTGAATGCAGGTCTGGCAGTTTGAGTACTTTATGCGGCCTAACCAATTGTCCTTTCTTTGGTATTGTTCGTCGAATCGCTGAGCTCCTTAAGTTTTGAGTTGAGCTGCACGATAACTGACAAATGCGTGCACTGACTGGACAGGTCCACTCAAATCTGTGTGGTTATTTCGTCAAAAGACCATGTCAGACACCAATCTACATGGTTCTCAATTGGTCTGACCATGATTATATCCGTATTTTATATACACATTGACATTGATTAATTTTATATATACAATGACATGAATATTTACTTTGTTAAGTATTATATTGTTTTAAGTATTGTAAATGTGAAGACTATGTGGGTTATTGTTCATTTTTCTTTTTTTTCTCAGTTAGTTTTTATCATAGTCTGGCAGTTTGAGTGATTTTATGCGGCCTACCCAAATGTCCTTTCTTTGGTATTGTTCGTTGAATCGTTGAGCTCCTTAAGTTCTTAGTTGAGCTGCACGACTACTGACAAATGCGTGCACTGACTGGACAGGTCCCCTCAACCTGTGTGGTTCTTTCGTCAAAAGATCATTTCAGGCACCAATCTACATGGTCTTCACACGATCTGACCAAGATTATGTCTGGACTTTAAAAAGAGACTGTGACCTCTGAGTTTGTTTCGGCCTTTCTTCTCAGAGTAGTCGGATACGAAACGCCGACCTCATCTAGTTTTTTTAAGTATGATTGACGTGTAAAAGTGTTTGTACAAACCTACTTACAGAAATAAATCATTTATCATTTATTTATCATTTATCATTTATTTATCATTTATAACTTTTCTCTTTACGTTTCGACGGTACTTAGTTTACATCTATGTATGTTTCGGGTTTCCTATACTGTTTGGGTCCAGAGGTGGCCACATTTATTCAGAGACGTTATTCAGAGGAAGGGTGCAGGTGAACAGACATTTAGTCACTCTAGCAGATGGGGCATAGTCTGTTTAGGAGTACTGAACACGCACTGGATGTTGGATGAATCGGTAATACCCCATTTCGCCAAATTATGTTTGCAGCGGCCTACTTGAGCACGTAATCGATTCAGTGTTTTCCAAATAGGCCACTGCAGTACATAACATCACATCACGCCTGTAATCCCCGAAGGGAAAGGCAGAGGTGTACCTGTAGTACACCCGCATTTCGCCAGTTATGAATCGCCATGAATGTCATCTGCCAGGCGTCCCGTGACGGCTCAATATTTATTATACAAAAATACATGCAGAAGCCGTTCTGCACAGTCTTCAGTTCTGCACGCACTAAGTTACTATAATATTGTGTACTGTGGGCTCCTGTGCACTACTGTGCAGCGACACGATCATGTGGAAATCATTATCTTCCCGCGCTTATTACTTGTGGACGGTTTTTCTTCCATTATCCTCTGTTAGCGTCACGCCACGTCACGTCACGGATGCTATCTTACGCTTTGTTTTAGTGCATTCGAATATCTATAATTTAGGTACTAGCTTTCGCAGGTTTATTATTTACGCGCAATACAGTAATTACCTAAGGCAGACCAGTGTTCGTCCTATAGTCTGCTCACTCTGCTCAGTGTAGTTTGGTTCGGAAACCTAATTGTGGCAGCCCGAACTTGATTTTTTTTACTCTTGCTTAACTACTTGTCTTTTTCTTGCTTTCGAGAAACCTAATAAACCTGTCAAAAATATTGTTGTGCTATTAACTAGTTAGCTACGAGATGCTACGAGATTATAATGTGCTACGAGTTACGAGTGCTACGGACTACGATCGCTACGCCAACCAGCGCGGCCCAATTACCCTGTTTACCTAACTGATATATTTTTAAATTGAATTATTTTTTAATATAATCTATTGGCATGCCACCTTAATTTTAATTGCTTGTTTATGTTAATTTTATACGGCATATATTGGCAAAACATAGTGCATATATTTTAGACAATATACTGTCTCTAACCATACGTATCTGTTTAACAAAATAAATGATTGATGGATTAATTTCGTAACAAAAAACCGTGTTTTTTTTCGTACATTTGATCCTTCTAAGCGAAGCATATAGTGACTCTATTGATCTATTGACTGGTGTGTATACAGGATGTGTTCGTATTTCAGAATCAACGGGATCGATTTCCGAATACGACCAATAATTTTAAAAAAATCTAATGAATACTGTATTAGTTTTTGTCAAAATCGGTCCCGAGACTTCGTTGAGTACTTTGCTTGCACACTTGGAAAATTCATACAGGGTAGGGATATCCAAAAAACCATACTTTTTTTTTTTTTTTTTGGGTGGGAAATTATCAAATAACTTCTCCCGCTCTGGGCGGAGCGGGAGGGCGTGTCAGACTTTTACTGACTAAAACCCACCCGTGTTCCTTCCGTTGCCTGTGTGAAACCAAAAAAAAAACCATACTAGAATCACATTTATCGAAGAATAGTTACTTGAGGTCGTTGTCCGGGAGCCGCTATGCCTACCATCATGTACGATTAGGTTATGTTACACTAACCTTATCTTTTGATAAGATCTCTCCACAAAGTTTTCCATATAATTTACACACGATGCTCATAATGAAGCGTTCATCTTCTTGATCTTCATCTTGGTCACCGTCTGTACCAACCTTATCACGTACTAGATAACGTAAAGTGAGGTTTAAAGCTACTTTGTCACCAGAGTGGCAGAATAGAATACAAATAGTCTTTATTATGTACACCATAAAAGTGCAGCAGACTGAAGTGGCAGTGGGCTGGCCATTTTTTTCGAAGGACCGTTGGCCGATGGAGCAGACCTGTCCTGGAGTGGAGACCGCGTATTGGCAAGCGTAGTGTGGGACGCCCCCCAGCTAGATGGACCGACGATCTTAAGAAGCTGGCTGGGTCAGACTGGATGCGGAAGGCGGAGGACAGGGTGTTGTGGCGCAGCCTGGGAGAGGCCTATGTCCAGCAGTGGACTGCGATAGGCTGAGTTGATTGATTGATTGATTGAAAAGTGCAGCAGCAGTGCAGTGTGTGTGGGCAGGTGTTAGGGGGCGAATATTCCCGATGAGTAACACCTTGTCGTCAAATCAAATATTTTAATAATAAACCATATTTTAAAATTTTGTTTGGTGTACTTAGAATATGCCAAAAAAGGCATCCTATTTTCTATCACATGTTATCATCTAATTTACAATAATTAAACAAAGTGTACTCTAATTATCTCTACTTACTTTAGTATCGCAGGTAATCATCTCATTTACAATTATTTAAAAACGTGTAGGCATAAAGAATTTAGTAAAAAAAAAAATGTTTTTATTATTAGTAATTTGATTTTCAGTGTTGCCAAATTCGGGTCAATCCATCTAGTTATACTGGTACTTATACAATATAACAGAATGGACAAAAAAGTCTTATTTGTTATAATGCTCAATATAACTTATTGGATTCGCAAATAGAGGTTTGTCCATGAAGTTATACCTACCTACATATAAACAGCAATAAATTGAACAACAAAATACCTAACATGAATATTTTAACCCAACAAGTGAGTAAATAAGATAATAAGATAAACAAAAGTAAGTCATGAACCTTTGCCAATGAGCATGGACTTGAGTGCTTAGTCCTTATCGCAGTGTTTTTAGGAAAGTGGCAATTGATATTTTACCGGTTACTAACTGCATTTGGGCATCCATGATCACTGCATCGTTGATAATGCTACTTTCTTTTCGGTTATATTTATTTTCCGCAATGTTCATAATGGCATATTCTGCATCCTCGTTTATTGCTTTCAAAAAATGCATAACGCTTACGTGTTTTCGGGTTTTGCAGGCTTGGTTAAGTGTCATATGCCATGCTTCTACGTTGTTGGTACTCCGATGAAGCTCACCATAGACGCACCACGTGTTTATGAATTGATCATTCCTGAGCCAGTACTTTTGAAAATAATTTATGAAAGTGGTAATTTTTACTTTTTTTCGTAAGTTCTTATATTTTACCAACCTTGTCCTTAATGTATTCCCATCCCTCATAAACATAAGCATTTGGCAGAAGCGGTAATGCACCACAAAAGCCTACAACTTTTTTTGGCCATTTGTCCATCTTTTTAATTAAATTAAATTTTTTGGCTTTTTTCCAAAGGCTATCGGAAAAATGAGTATCTGAACTTTCAATACCGCTTTTCTTGACGCTTCCTCAAAGTCAAACATAAACTTTTGTGGATTCCATTTTGGAATTTGTGACAGAATAATTCTGAACAAGATTATGTAAGTATATTTAACATACAATATATGTAACATAATATGTATGTCTTATAGTATATGTAACACTGCGAGAAGGACCAAGCACTCAAGTCCACGCTCCTTGCCAAAGGTTCATGACTTACTTTTGTTTATTTTATTATCTTATTAACTCACTTGTTGGGTCCTTCCCAGTAAGTTAAAATATTAATGTTAGGTTTATGTAGGTAGGTATAACTTCATGGACAAACCTCTATTTGCGAATCCAATAAGTTATATTGAGCATTATAACAAATAAGACTTTTTTGTCCATTCTGTTATATTGTATAAGTACCAGTATAACTAGATGGACTGACCCCAAAATTCCTAATAAGTACGCTGATTGTAAAGCAAAAGAAAAGTTTTTTTTTATGTTAACTTATTGCTTTGAAAGTCGCATTTTAAAAATCCGTGAACTCACTTTTCTAAACCTTGACTCTTGGACTAAGCATACAAATTTACGATCGGGAAAAAAAAATCCGTTCGTCAACACTGTGAAATAACGGAACTTTTTTTTCTCGATCGTCAACAGTGTTAACGACAGGGGGGGTATTACTGATCAGGAATAGTCGTTAGGGGGAACTCTCAGAACCGTACAGTACGGAAAAGAATGACCCCACAGAAAGATAGCCTACCTTCCTTGACAAGTTAACACGAATGCTCAACGGACAGTCGAAAAATACAAAATGATACTATCGTATTGTCATGATTTTGTAATCATCACACAAATATAATCATTTGTAATGCAATAAGCAATAATTTTCTCTCTCACAGAGAGCAGGCCTGTGTCCCAGCAGTGGGAATGCATTTTCCCTAATGAACGTCCGCTTCCGACTTGGGTAATATAAACATTCTCAGCACCTTGTTACAGACGAAACCCTATAGAAGTGCGCAAATGAATCTCCGATTCTCCGTACGCAGCATCTTACTACGTTCTTACACTCATCCTAACGGGACCACGCCACGCGCTCTCAAAAAAAACTTCACAACTACCATGACTTCACAGCGTTACGTCATACTTTTTATACTCTGATCAATTAGCGACACCTTAGGCGCGGCGGTGGCGGCGCGCGGGCCAGCTGCGCCCGCGCCACTCGTGAGAACCTCGAGACGTGGGGGACACACGGCTGCGGCGGGTGGCGCACAAACATTATTCAAGTATTATTATTTCAATACGTCTTTGTGTTTACTGTTAGTTTCTTGAATGGCTCGTAATACTGTTATTGTGAAGTTCGTTTGGTTGGGGGGTGTTCGAGGGTGGTATGGATAATTAATAGAGCTACCGTAGATGCTAAGGGATTTTTGTATGATATTTTACAAAGACATCAAACAAAAGAAATTATTAAATTAAGAAAATATGATCAATGGCCGATCAGTATCAGACTGATCGGCCGCATAAGATTTGTGATGACAGCTACCTGACTTTTCTCGAGGTACTTATGTACCTACTTACCTACTGAAAAAATATTAAAGACGCTGTATTTGTTTTACAATTTAATAATTAAGTAATTAAGTATACTTTACATTTTTCTTAAAGTTTTCTCTCATCTTTGGTATGGTCAGCTTGTGAAACGAGAAATGTAACTTAGGTATTATTACTTATTGGCCGTCGTACCTACGCATCTGCAACGTTTTAAAATTCACTTAATGTTGAATTAAAAAAACATTTCAAGTAAAGTGAAGCCAACATTTTACCAAACTGACTTCTACATTATTGAATATAAGTAGGTACATAGATTATCTAATTTAAAATTGTAAAACCCTAAAACTCATAAGTCCCGTATTGCAGAACGTCACTCAATACTCAAGCATTACTTAAAATTAGTTTCAACCAATCAAATGGCTTGAATCTAGTTTTAAGTAATACTTGAGTATTTAGTGGCGTTCTGTAGGAGCCATGGAGTACAACAACCAGTTGTTTGAGTTCAACTGGTTGTTGTGCTCCATGGTAAGAGCCTAAGACCGTTCTGCAAAATTTTATATCCAAAAACTTTAAATCATTGAATCTCCACACGACGCCAGAAATCAGGGTACATATACCTACATTCCCAGTATAGTGACTTCTCAATGAATGTATGGTTATACTGGAATAGTACGTACTTTGTATCAATACGTAGGAACAACACATGTCACCACACAGTGTCGACGTGTATGTATACCTGCGTATTGTAAGGAGTGAGGGGACGCGCTATTTTTAATAATAATTAAATTTTACATCGTTATGTACGGACTATACAGATAGATCGATCATTTAAAAGAATATTGTACTGAGTTGTACGCAGCTACAGGCAATGTGTATCGATCGGTCGTATCCGAAGTGAGGTGGCACAAGCCCAACGTTTTTTCTATACTTTTCTTTCCTTTCTAAGTATTTTGAGTATTTATTGGGAGTGATCCCAGGACACTCGTTATGATCTGGTCTGGATAGTTCGTACTTACGTATACAGCAGTAAAAAGGTAGTAAGCACAATAACGGCGGTCCAAATACAGAGCGTTTTTTGACACTGATTTTTCATGACGGCCGTTACAATATAACGGAACCGCTTTCCTTGGACATTCAAGATTAACCCCTAAATTAAACAATTTCAGGATCGATAAGAAGCTAAACCATGAAAAAATAAACTCTGGTTTATTAATGAAAATCTCGATTATCTTAGCAAGATTTATTTAAAGAGACTAATCAGTTTACAATTAATTACAGTACTGCACCCTATTGCGTAACACACTATCAAACACAATCAGAATGATTTTGAAGTAAAAATTTGTCTGGTCAACAACGTAAATAACGCAATGAATGTTGTTGAACTGTCAAAATGAAGGCCATTGCTACTGTAAATGTTTTACGCAATTGCCCAGTAGTTTCAAGAATTAATATACATTATGGAGACAACAATTATTTATTTTATCATTTAATTAATACACATTATGGAAACGATAATTATTTAATTAATAATTTATTTAATATACATTATGAAGACAACGAAATTTGATCAATTGAAGACTTGACGAAAAGAGAATTTGACTAAATTGAAATTAGACGAAAAAAGAACTTGGTGTAACAATAACTTGACTGACAGCGAGTTTGACGTAGGTGGAAGTTGACTGACAGCGAGTTTGACATATATCATCGAACCCATTTATTTAATCATTGAATTAATATACATTAAGGAGACAACAATTATTTAATTAATTAATATACATTATGGAGACAACAATTATTTATTTAATCTTTTAATTCAAGCAACCAAGACTCACACAATCTAGCCTACTTGCTACCTTATACGCTTCCGCATCACAGTGTAGAAGCAGTCAACGTGAGCTTCAGTAAATATCCCTGATGCGCTGCAGTATCGAGGCAATCCCATCAACACCCTGCATGCGTTATTTTATTAAACGCTGTATAATTGGACAATAAATTAAAACACTGGCAGTACGTACATGCAAGGAGTATTTTTATCAAATAAATCCTAACAACGAAATAAAAAAAAATCGGACAAGTGCGAGTGGAACTCGCGTGGTGACGGTTCCGTAGAATTAATATGTTGTCTACCATGTTTTTTATCCCAAGAACAAACTTAACATTGTAGTTGAAAAACATGTTCTCCCATACATTCCGACTGCAATGTAAGTTTGTACGAACAATATTTAGACAGTGATCATTTTATTTTAACAGCATAGAGTTCTTAAAGGAAATGAAATGAAATCGTTTATTCTGTAAATAGGATATCGGAATCACTTTTACACGTCATATTAAAAAATAAGCTAGATGTAGTCGACATTTCCTATCTGACTACCCCTGAGAAGAAATGGCGAAACAAACTCAGGGGTCAAAGTCTCTTTTAAAGTCCAGATACTCTTGGTCAGATCATGTCAGTACCATCTAGATCCGTATCTGAAATGGTGTTTTGAGGAAAGAACCATACAAATTTGAGTGGAACTGTCCAATCAGTGCAAGTATTTGCCAGTAATCGTACAGCTCGACTCAAGACTTAAGGAGCTCAATAACTCGGCGAACAATACCAAAGAAAGGACATTTAGGTAGGCCGCATAAAGTGCTCAAAATGACAAACCATCATTAAAAACTAACTGAGAAAAGGAAATTATTTAGAAAATGACCCACATAGTGCTGACATTCACAATAAATTAAAATAATAAATATAATACTAGTTGAAGTAAATATTCATATAATTTTGTATATAATATTCAATGTCAATGTGTATATAAAATTATACATAATGATGATTTTGCTGTAATTGCATGAAGGTTTTCCTGTAATCTATAATATAAGTAAAGAACTATTTTCTGTATTTTTTTCAGAATTGTAGGCTCAGTAGTTTCGGAGATAAGGGGGAAAATTACCAATTTTCATCTATTTTCTGAAATAACTATAAAACTGTTTATTATAAAATTATAAAAAATATACTTCAAATCCTCAACCTTTCATTTGATATGTCACACGGTACAGTATGCAAAACTTATTTTTTAATTATATGCCCGCAAGAGTGACCCTCCTATTATATGCCCGCAAGAGTGACCCTCATATTATATGCCCGCAAGAGTGACCCTCATATTATATGCCCGCAAGAGTGACCCTCATATTATATGCCCGCAAGAGTGACCCTCATATTATATGCCCGCAAGAGTGACCCTCATATTATATGCCCGCAAGAGTGACCCTCATATTATATGCCCGCAAGAGTGACCCTCATATTATATGCCCGCAAGAGTGACCCTCATATTATATGCCCGCAAGAGTGACCCTCATATTATATGCCCGCAAGAGTGACCCTCATATTATATGCCCGCAAGAGTGACCCTCATATTATATGCCCGCAAGAGTGACCCTCATATTATATGCCCGCAAGAGTGACCCTCATATTCAAAATTCATTTAGTTACGTTGACACGTCCGTATTTGGGTCACAGAAATACATAAATAGGTGTAACAAATTTCAACTTATTCGATTCATAGATTCCGAGCAAATCGGCTGTGACAGACGGACAGACACACAGCCAGACAAACAAACGAGTGATCTTATAACGGTTCCGTTTTATCCTTTTGAGGTACGGAACCCTAAAAAGTGATAATTTTAAACAAACTAAATAGTAGTGATGGGGATTTTTTATATAGGTACTTATCAATGGATGGGGACTATGGGTTTTGCCAATCTTTGACAAGATATAGTAACTTGGATATGTTTTGTTGAATCTTTGTATGCAGACTGGGAACGTCATTTGATACATGAAGTTTAATTACCATGTCGCAATGTCGTCTCCACCTTGTATATAGATACCTATGCATACCATAGGGTACATCGTACTTACGTCTGTAGCTATGCCTAAATCAAGAATTTTATTCATGCTACCATTTTAATTTGAGAAATTTTGTCTGGCTAAGAAGTGTGAGTTCGACTTTGTACATCTCTATACGAAACTCTACACCGTATGTGCGAGTTTCTTTCTAAAGTGTGATGTTTGTCCATCTGTATACACTTTAAATAAACCGAATAAACCCAACCGAAAACCCCAATTTGTTACCTATCCGTCACTTGACCATATAGGTTCATTAGAAAACAGCCGACAGACAGCACCAGTCTGGCATTAATGATGAAGTGGACCTTTTAGGCGCAGCCGTGAGGCACGCACCGTTGTTATTTATAGCACTATTTTCACTTGTTTTTTTTTTGTATTCTGTGTTACACGAATTTGTTGCCACATAATTGTTATTCTATCTTTATTTCTTTCTTTCAACTCAATAGGATGATAAATAAGACTTTATGAATGCGTTCAGGGGTTTTCTAGAGTCGCATAGGCAACCGTCAAAGCTACAATAAGGCGGTTTATTCTGGAAAAATCTCACCGTGAAAATTTCGGTAAAGTGAGCTGTGATAGACACCATTGACACTGCACCTAAGCTTTCACGGTGAGTGAGATTTTAATACAACTCACTTTAGACATTGGCAGAATAGTCGACACCGGCTTAGCGTTGCCATACCTAGACTGTTCCTCTTTTCCTCCAATCGAGAAGCACTTACTTGGCATTTATTAATACACCTTAAACCATGGATAATCTACATTAATGATATCGCCAAACTTCGACTGACATATCATTAAACGTTGACTTTTAAACGATATGGTCAATTTTAGCTGGCAATTTCATGAAACAACCTTCTATGAAATGGTCGAACACTTCATGAAATTATCAATTCTAAGATCTAGCTATAAATGTCATGTATTATGGTGTGGAATTAGGATGTACGAGTACTATATTAGCCTGTAAGTACTTTGATACAGTTTATATGTCCGTTAGTGTACATTTTATAATACGAGAGCGGACCCATGGCAAAGCTAGTGTTGTATAAAACTAAGAAAGGACAATAAACAAAACAACTTACGCAATTTCTCCTCCAACATCGCATACAACCCTCAAGTCGTAGCTCGCATAATATTATTACCGGGCGGAGTGACGCGCAGGTGTTGCCGCACGTGAGAACGCACTCCCCTAGCTCGAAGGAGTGGGTTCGATTCCCACGCCGCTGACTATCGGTAGCTTGGTAGCTTAAGTCAAGGTACCCCATTGTTATGCGAGTTATGATTGTGTGTAGTGGGGTCGCGTTCTAAGGTGGTCACCTTCATGAACCGTTAAGTAATAACTTGAGCTATTTGGAAGTTGATTGATATCCATGGAATTTAATTACGTATTAATTTAGCAGCTGAAATATTTATCGCTATGGCTGCATCGTCAACTCTAAAGTCTTCATGACGAACAAAAGATATTTTATGTAGTGTTTTCATTTTAAAATCGATGATTTGATATTAAATCTAAAGTGACCACAATAATAAAACCGGCCAAGTGCGTGTCTAACAAAAAATAGCACTTTAAAGCTTAATATTACGCAAACGGATCCCTGAATCGAAAAATGGTTTTCACAGACCCGCAATATTAGACCATAGGCTATTTTTCACCACGGATCGTGGGCAACAGCTAGTGGTCAATATACAAGCTTAGGTTTTGTTTACCCTAAACTTCTCGGACCGCGGTTTAAAAAGTATTAGCTATATTACAGGAGTCAGTTTTAAAATATCATAGCTCTCAGTACTCGAAACACTCTTCTCAACAAATACTTGTTGTTCCTACTTAGTAGAAAAAGGGTTACAACACGATCCCAACTCTTAAGGAGTTTTGCAATGCACGTGCGTACTTAACGACCCCCCGTCGTTTACCAGGGACATAATAATAATATTATAAATCATATTATTTTGATAGCCACCAGCCATTTATATTCACAAGCGGATTTTTAACTTTATTTCAAGAGAAATAGAGTTGATATTGCTTTGATTGTTACAGTTAATTTGCATGATGTGCTATAAATAGTATTCAGCGCTGTATTCGAGTTTACTTTGATTCTGTTTAGATTCGTGAGAAAATATGTAGTACGTACTCATTCGAAAGTCAAAAAAGCCTAGATGCAGCTGAATACCAGTATTTTACATGGAGCGACTGCCTATCTGACCGCCACAACCCAGTAACTGGGTAATACGATAGCCCTTACCCCTAACTCATTTCAAAGTATCAAACAAATATGTGCCAGCCTTTTCCGTAGCTCTCGTAGCTGCGTAGGCTGTAGCCACTTGGTTCTACAAGCTCGGTGCTACGGTGCTACGTATTAATTTATCGAACAATGTTTACTAGAATCGATACATGCATGACCTAACTTTACAGGGCATGCAATTCGGGCTTATTCATCAGACTTCGGCTCGACTCGGCGCAACAATGACTTGGCTGTGTTATTTCGTGTGTAGTACTTCTTCCGAGCACTTCATTTCTTTATTGCCGTTTTCGGTGGGTTCGCAACACGCTACTGTTTTTCGTAGTAATTAGTTTTTAAACTCTCTTAGATTATTTAACATTGATTCTCCAACATTCGTGGACTGTATGATAAGGTTTCTGAATGAAAGATTTCTTCAAAGTTTCTCCAGGTTTATTTTTCGTAGAGATGTTTCTTGTTTCGAGAGCTGGAGACCGACTGTCTTATACTGGAAAAATGGCTTGCCTTATATACAGTCCTGCATTACCTTTAACATTGCTTAAAATATTATTTAAAATACATTATTAAATACTTACTGACAAATAACAGCGTAAAAAAAAGGTATTTTTTTTAGTAGTCATGTAATAAACACAATCCAGTTAGTTTTATACGAATTCATTCAGTCATTTAATTCCCAGTTACGAGTATAACCCCCAGGCCCTCCACTTTAAGATGCTTAACATATTAATTCTTTGACTGTACATAACGGTTATAGAAGGCTTACATTTAACCAATAAATTATAACAACATAAAATAAAAATAAGCTACCTCATCATTATCATCATTCTCCTGCCCATAACCCAATTTATTTAGGGTCGGCGCAATACATCTTTTTCTTCCATACTTCATATCCTCGTTCTCACAGGCCGTCCATCGTTTCTTTGGTCTCCCCTACTCTTATGACCTCTCTGTCCACATTCATACTAGAAACTTTCGAAAAAGTCAAGAACACTGTATCACTAATCAACTAACAGCAAGGGGGTGGAAGTGCGTCGAACTTTATTGTATCTTTTTTGCGCGTATTGCGTGCGTACGCGCAAATATTTGCAGCCAGTAACCATGATAAAGATTATGACCGACCCGCACCTGTAAAACCTAGAGGCGTACAAAAAAATTGCAAAATTGTTTTTATTTATTTATCACTCGTAAGCTGCAAAAATTTTATGTAGGTTTATGAATTGGAATGTGAGATAACAAAAAGGATTTTATTTATTTATTAGATATTTATTTTACCTTATTTGGGAAGCAAACAAATGCAATAACAAACATAAGAAAAACTCTTATATGAGAGTAAAGTAACATCTCATGAGAATCGCTCCTCATGATATGAAGTTTAATATACCTTCTCTGAATTCGAACAGCAGTAGTAGTTTCACAAATCCAATTTCAACACTGGTATTTAAAAAAAAAAGACATAATTATCGGTTTAGTATTCAAAGAATTATACCGACCATCAGGCATTCCTAACCTACTTACTACTTATAATCTATTCTGTTCCCTGGCAAAAGTAATTAAATATACAAAATTATAAAATAGACTAACCAAGTAGGAAGTATTCCATTTGGTATGACTAATTAAGTAGTAAGTATTCTATTGGGTATTCAATTTGGTATGACTAACCAAGTAGTAAGTATTTCATTTGGTATTCAATTTGGTATGACTAACCAAGTAGTAAGTATTTCATTTGGTATGACTAACCAAGTAGTAAGTATTCAATTTGGTATGACTAACCAAGTAGTAAGTATTTCATTTGGTATGACTAACCAAGTAGTAAGTATTTCATTTGGTATTCAATTTGGTATGACTAACCAAGTAGTAAGTATTTCATTTGGTATTCAATTTGGTATGACTAACCAAGTAGTAAGTATTCCATTTGGTATGACTAATCAAGTAGTAAGTATCCAATTTGATATGTTATCCGCGTGGAATAAACATAGGTATCCTATGACATTCAGGGATAATGTAGCTTCCCATTAGTGAAAGAATTTTTGAAATCGGGTCAGTAGGTCCGAAAGTGACCCCTACATACAAACTCACTTTAACCTCTATAAAATATTAATATACAGGGTCAAATTAAATTAGCTAGCGAAACTCCGCAGGTCTTATAGGTATCGATATCTAAACACGATAAAATGAAAAAGAAGAGGCTACTTCCAAGTTGCTCGTAGCTGGGCAGGCTATTTAGTTTTAGCTCAAGGTGCGATACTTCGCAAGCAAGTTTGATACCAGTTCACAATTTTTCTGTTTCCCATGGATAGATTATAAACTAGTAGCTCTGCAAACAGTAGACCTAACGAGCACAAACTTAAAAAAAAAACAATTGACCATGTTTTTTGTCTTTAAAAACTTGGTAAAGAAATATTATGAGCAGTTTGTAGGCAAGCTAGAAAAAATAACTAATAGGTTTTAATTGGCAGAGGTAACGCTGCAGCGTAGTTTTGTACTGAGAAGGTAGTCCTAGGTGCTCCATCAATCCCATACCCAGTAGTCAAAGGGCCGATTCCACTGGTGGAAATCTAAAAGTAAGCAATTTACTGACTTTTGAGGAGCATTTCTGGTCAACATGCCGAAGATCCTTATCAGATCTTCACCAAATTTCTATGAGACCAACTCAAAGTTACTACCTTACAAATAAAAAAGAACCATCGAAATCGGATCTCTTATGGCGGAGATTACCAGTAGCCCCTTTTTGGGGGAAGTACCCCTCCAATCAAAACTCCCCGGCGACCAAAAAAATCTATGAAGTCGTAAAACCTGTATACCAAGATTCTTCTTGTTAAATACGACCTGTAGAAGAGTAGCAACAAACTAACAGAGGAAAGCAAATTTTGCAACTTGAAGCAGAGACACTTCATTTTTTCGGTCAACCATCGAAAATGAATGCGTTACATTGTAAATGGTTTGTTGCAGTTCACAATTTTTTCGACAGTTTATAATAGAACGGATATAATACCGATAGCATATAAAATAACGAAGTTCATAATTGTACGGTGACACGTAGATACCTACTTATCTTCGGGCTTCTTCAAATTCCTTGTCGGCTATTTAATTTTTATTTGAGAATACATTTTTCAGTTTCTCTTATCTGAATCAAGGCGGGAAGTTAGCGCCATGGCTACGTGGGAAAAAACTTTGCTGTGCAAACAAGGTGGAGTAGATAGGTATGTAATAGTAGCTAATATACCTTGTACATTATGTCGATGTTGTAACTGTAAACAGTTGTTTAATTGTAGCTCCTACAGATACTGATAACGTTATGTCAATTTGATAGCTGTGCGAAAGGAGACCGGTGGCAGGTTTTTTAGTCGATTGTTAATTTTTGTTTTATTTTACCTATTGTAGGTGCCTACCTATCTAAAGAATTAGTTTACTCAATTAATAATGAGAAAGTATGAATATTAACAGCCACGTAGGTACATTTTGTAAGCCGGTATCGGCCCAATACTCGGCCTAGGTACCCATACAGAATGATTTTTGGGTCATCAAGTAAGGATACCTGAGATTGCCCCCAACAGAACCGAAAATAGCGCTACTTAGGTAACAGTAAAACGTTTATTTCAATACCACTGTAACAATGTAGGGATACACCTAAGCAAAACAGAGGATAAAGGCTCGTGCAGACTGGCGTAATATCACGAGCACTACAGCCAGCACACTTTCCATGAAGTTTTCATAGAAATTGTGCTACTAGTGTCCCGTCGCCCTGTCACATCGCGCCTGTCTGCGGGAGCCTTTAGGTGGGAACCTAAAACACCCTCTATCCTAAACCATGTGCTCAAACAAGCACAGTTTTACGATTTTAAAACTGTGCGTAATATTAATTAAACATTGTTTATTTATTTTTGTTATACTGATTGTGGGAGAAAATTGTCTGTGACACAACTGTCATTGACGTAGTTTTAATTAAGTTTGAGAAAAAAAAATACCTATTTGTAGTGTTATTGGGTTTTCCATCTATCTCGGTAAAAGTCCGAAGTATGGATTTGTGCCTGGTTAATGGCAAAAGGCTCGCC
Source organism: Tiliacea citrago (assembly GCA_963921375.1). Lineage (NCBI taxonomy): Eukaryota > Metazoa > Arthropoda > Insecta > Lepidoptera > Noctuidae > Tiliacea > Tiliacea citrago. The sequence continues at coordinate 29,818,590 of OY992780.1, forward strand.
CCCTATCACATGGTACCTAAACATAACTGGCGAAATTTAACGTGGGTGTACTATAGGTAGGTACACCTCTGCCTAACCCTTCGGGGAATACAGACGTGATGCTTTGTTATTTTTATAAAACATACATACATAAACTCATACCTTCTTCCCATGGGAGTAGGCAGAAACTATAGAACGCCACCTGCCTGCTACGCTCCTTACATACTCCTTTTACTTCGTTTACGTTCATACTTCTAGTCACACACTTACGCCGGTTGTGAGTACTACGCACAAGGCGTTCCGTCCCGGAATTTCCACTCACATCTGCGTTGTAAATACCTACTGTTAGTCGCCTTTCATTCATCGTTTCAACATGACCAAACCATCTAAGCATACTCTTTAAAAATGTCACTACATCTTCTTTTAAACTGCACCGTTCCCTTACTACATATTTTTTTTCATTTATTCTACTTTCATGCTTCTTTTGCCAGACCCAACATTCTTTCTTCCATACATAAGCATGGGCATAAAGCACACCATTGTAAACAGCCAGTCGAGCCTTTTTGGGCATCAACTGGTTGGTCACAATCGCATGTATTTGACCATTCACTTTATTTCCCGCATTTACTCTTTACAAAACTTCTCTTTGTACTACGTTTGTAGTTATGGTCTCAGCAGTCAAAATATCCCCACCGAGTGTGTCTCCACGTTGTCGTCGTGGTGGGGCTTGCGTGTCTCAATGATCTTGGGGGCTTTGCCGGTAGAGCCACTCATGCCGGAAGGCCTCAAGTGAGAGACCTGACTAAGAGAGACATGGGGCGGAGTCAATGTCATCTGACTTCCGCGAGGGGCGCGCCGTCTGAGGACTTCAACAGTTGTTGGTGTTCTGGACGGCGCGCGTTTCTCTCCTCATCGTTGGAGAGTGGGAAGAGTGGTTCACCTCTAGTACGTGTCTGCTCATCAGACATGACTGAGGTGAAGGAGTGGTCTGGGGACCCCACCCCATAAAAAAGGCAAAGCTGTGTTCAGCAAAAATATGGAAGCGAGTCATAAAAACAAACTACCCCAGGAGGGTACCTGCTGCTCCGCAGTAGGAGAATCCCTCACCGAGCAGAGCTCGGTCAGTCCCTCGTATTCTGGGGGGGACAATGAACGCCCAATATCCAATTCGGATTTTTACCCGTCCTTCGGGGACGCATTGAGCCAGGGTGGCTCACCTACCGGTGTTGAGGAGTCGCTGGGTTCTATTCCCAGTACGTCCTCGGCACCGAAACAAAACGCACAAAGAGTGCCAAAGGCGCGAGCACAATTTGTGCGCCCGGCTACTCCGGTTGCCGTAGAGGAAGGGAGTGATGCAGGGTCGGAGTCCGACGATGCATCTGGCGCGAAGGGCTCTTTTAAGAGCCCGGAGCTCGTGGAGGTGGGGGCTGCAAAGTTCCTCAAAAAGAAGCGCTCCAAGCCAGGGGACGGCCAGGGGTCGTCCTCTGATGGGGGGCTGAACTCGGGCCGGAGGAAAATTGGCCGGCGGGGCGGGGTCCAAGGACGGGGTGGGGGCAGAGGGCTCACCACCCAGGATGCCGGCCAGCGAGCCAGCGAGCCCAGGCGAGCTAGCCCAGCCGAGCCGGCCCAGGGAGCCGAGAGGCTGCCAATGGAGGGGCCCTCTGACACCTCAGGTGGTGAGCCGGACGCCGCTGGCGGCTCCAAGGCGGAGCGAGTCGCCAGCAGTTTTGAGCAGGTCGTGGTAGCAGCGATCAGGGGTGTGGCCTTGAAGAGGATACAAGCCTCCAAAGACAAGGTCGTACCCGCTGCTACGGCCTCCATTATGGCGGCAGCGAGGGCCCTTCAGGCCGGGCTTACGTCGGACGAAATGTCCGAGATGCGGGCGGAGGTCGGCCGCCTGACAGCCGCTATGGAGCTTCTCCGAAAGGAGAACGAGGAGCTCCGAGCGGACCTGGCCCGGCTTCGAAAAGCTGGCCCTCCGGAGGTGCCGCATGGAGCAGTGCAGCAAGGGCAGGGTGTGCCCTTGCCGGCGGAGGACCGGGTTTTGTCCCTGGTGCGGCAAGAGCTGGCTGCCTTCAACAGCCGGTTCTCCGTACTTGAGGGCATTGTCTTGCGCCCCCCGCTAGCGGCGAGCAGACCGGCCACCTTTGCGGCCACCGTGGCTGCCGCGGCCAAGCCTGCGGCCAAGCCTGCGGCCAAGCCTGCAGCCAAGCCCACGCCTCTGGCCAAATCGGCCAGATTGGCGCAGCCTAAGCCCAAGAAGGACGGGACGGCTGCACAGGTGGCGGTGACTCAGAAGGCAAGGGCCCCAGCCACTGCGGCAGGACGGTCGCCCCCCCCCCAGCCTTCTAATTCCTCTCCGGCCGACGCCGAATGGCAAGTAGCCGGGGAGAAAAAGAAGGCGGCTAAGGCCAAAAGGGCGGCCAATAAAAAGGAGAGGCGGCAACGGCGCAAGAAGCGAAGCGCCGCGGCTAGGCTCCGCGCCCCAAAGTCCGCAGCTGTAGTGATCACACTACAGCCGGAAGCGGAGAAGAAGGGCGTGACCTACCGTGAGGTGCTCGCTAAGGCGTGGGCGGCAGTGAACCTGGAGGAGATCGGCGTCGCCGATGGCTTCCGAATGAAGGTCACTGCGACGGGGGCCCGGATGCTGGAGATCCCCGGGGCGGCCAGCGGCCCTACCGCTGACGCTCTTGCCGAAAGGCTCAGGGCGTCCTTAAACGCGGAAGAGGCCCGGGTGTCCAGGCCTACTAAGTGCGCTGACATGCGCATTTTGGGCCTGGATGACTGCGTGACGGCGGAAGAAGTTGTGGCCGCCGTGGCTAGGACTGGAGGGTGCTCTGCCGAGCAGGTGAGGGCGGGCACCATCCGTCCTGATAACACGGGTATGCAAACCGTTACGGTGAGCTGCCCCGTGTCGGCGGCCCAAAAGATAGCCGGGGAGGGCCGAAGGCTCCGGGTGGGCTGGGTATCCGCGCAGGTTAAACTGCTGGAACCCAGACCTCTGAGGTGCTTCCGCTGCCGGGTGGGTAACCACGTGGGAGCATGTTGCACCTCGGAGGTGGACCGCAGCGATCACTGTTTCCGCTGTGGTCAGCCCGGTCACAAGGCCGGTTCTTGTAATGCCACGCCGCACTGTTTTGCTTGTGCGGCGGCTGGCAAGCCGGCCGATCACCGGGCTGGGGGCAAGGCCTGCGCTCCCCCCCCCAAACCCAGGGGCAGAGGCAAGCCCTCCGCCACCGCCGTCACCGCCGCAGCCGCCACTATCGCCGCCGCCGTTGCCGCCACCACCGTCGTCGCTGCCGCCGCTACCACCGCGGCAGGGCCTTCACAGGGGGCCCAGGAGGGGGCTGAAATGGAGTGCCAGTAAATGGCCCCATTACGTCTCCTCCAGGCGAACATCAACCACTGCGCCGCCGCTCAGGATCTCTTGCTCCAGAGCATGGCGCAGTGGACGATTAACATCGCCGTGGTCGCTGAGCCGTACTTTGTCCCGCACAGGGACGACTGGGTGGAGGACCTGAGCGGCTCAGTGACCATTATTTCATCGGCCGCCGCCGGTACCCCGTCCCTTGAGGCCGTCAAGAGGGGAGGGGGTTGCGTGGCAGCACGGTTCGGGGAGATTGTCGTGGTGGGAGTATACTTCTCCCCGAACCGAACTCTCGCCGAGTTCCACAACTCCCTTGGGGAGTTAAGAATCGTCGTCGTCGGGTACCATCCCCTCCCAGTGATCGTCCTCGGGGACTTCAATGCCAAGAACGTGGCTTGGGGTTCCCGGTATACGGACACACGGGGCAGGATGGTGGAGGACTGGGCTCTGGAGACAGGCCTGGTCGTCCTAAACCGGGGTTCTGTCCCCACGTGTGTGCGGATGCGGGGTGAATCAGTGGTGGACATCTCGTTCGCCAGCCCCGCTCTGTCACCGCGTGTCATCGACTGGCGCGTCATGGAGGGGGTGGAGACCTATTCCGATCACCGGTACATCCGGTTTGACGTCTCCGCCCAGACCTCGGGCGCGCCGGTCCGACAGACCCCGAGTGGTCCGCGGTGGGCGCTGAAGCAGCTGGACCGGGAGCTTCTCCTGGAAGCCACGATCGTGCAGGCCTGGGTGTCATCACCGGACAGGCCTGCCGACATCAATGACGAGGCGGAGTGGTTCCGGGAGGCCATGTCCGAAATATGTGACGTGGCAATGCCCCGGGTCCAGCCCGGACGTGCCCGGCGCCAGGTGTACTGGTGGTCGCGTGAGCTGACCGCTTTACGCGAGGCGTGCGTTGCTGCGCGCCACCGGTACTCCAGGCACCGCAGGCTCCGTGTCCGCCCTCCGGATACGGAAGCCATTCAGGCGGAGCTATACGAGGGGTACAGAGCAGCGAAGACTGCCCTCCGAGCAGAGATCCAGCGGGCCAGAGGACTGGCCCGCGAGGAGACGCTGGAGACTCTCAACAGAGACCCGTGGGGACGCCCCTACAAATGGGTGCGAGATAAACTCCGCCCATGGGCCCCCCCGCTGACGCAGAGTCTCCGGCCCCAGCTCGTGGAGGACGTGGTGAGCGCTCTGTTCCCTTCGCGAGGGGAACATACTCCCCCGCCCATGGCTCCGCCTCCTGCGGTGCCAGATGCGGACCACACCGACGACGACGATGCTCCAGAGGTGACCGAGGTAGATCTGAGAGTGGCGGTACGTAGGCTGAATGCCAAGAATACCGCCCCAGGACCCGATGGCTTGCCTGGAAAAGCCTGGGTTCTGGCTTTAGAGGCTCTCGGGCCTCGACTAAGGGGGCTCCTAAGCGCATGCTTGGAGAGGGGCCAGTTTCCACTTCGTTGGAAGACGGGGAAACTGGTCCTCATAAAGAAACCAGGGCGCCCGGCGGACTCTCCGTCCGCTTACCGGCCCATCGTGCTGCTCGACGAGGTGGGCAAGCTCTTTGAAAGAGTAATTGCAGACCGCCTTGTCGGGCGGCTGGTGCGGGTGGGGCCGGATTTGGCGGAGAGCCAGTTTGGTTTCCGTAAGGGGCGCTCTACGGTGGATGCCATCATGCGCGTTCGAGCCCTCACGACGGGGGATGCTGTTGCCCGGGGTGGGGTCGTCTTGGCGGTGTCTCTTGACATCGCCAATGCCTTCAATACCCTGCCCTGGAGTTGCATTAGGGAGGCACTTCGGTATCACCGGATGCCGACCTACCTCTGTCGTGTGGTCGAGGCCTATTTGACGGACAGGGCCGTCATCTACCCCGGTCACCACGGAGAGTGGAACCGGCGAGAGATGTCGTGCGGTGTCCCACAGGGATCGGTCCTGGGGCCGCATCTGTGGGACATCGGGTACGACTGGGTGCTGCGCGCCGACCTCCCTAGTGGCGTCAGCGTAGTCTGCTACGCTGACGACACGCTAGTCCTGGCACAAGGGAGTTCGCATCAGGCGGCGGCCGAACTGGCGGCACGTGGGGTTGCGACAATCGTCGATAGGATCCGGCAATTGGGACTCGAGGTGGCATTGCACAAGTCCGAGGCCATGTGTTTTTATGGTCCTCGGAACGCGCCACTGTCGGGTTCCCAGATAACGGCGGGAGGGGTTCACATCGGCGTCGAGTCGACGATGAAGTACCTGGGACTCGTCCTCGATAGCCGGTGGAACTTCGTGGAGCATTTTCGACGTTTGGCTCCCAGACTGGAGCGGGCCGGGGCTGCTTTGAAGCGGCTCCTGCCCAATCTAGGGGGTCCAAACGCCTCCTGCCGGAGGCTCTACGCGGGGATCGTGCGGTCCATGGCCCTTTACGGGGCACCGGTGTGGGCGCGTTCTCTGAGGCTGCGACCAGCGCAGCGGTTGAACGCGTCCCAAAGGGTCATGGCCATCAGGATGGTACGGGGATACCGCACGGTCTCCCGTGAGGCGGCGAGCCTCCTTGCCGGATTGCCGCCATGGGATCTGGAGGCGAAAGTCCTCGCGCACATTTGGGTGTGGCGCGAAGAGGCGAAACTCCGGGGCATAACTCCGCTGCCGCAAGAAATTGCGGCACAGCGGACGGAGCTCCGGAGGGATCTCATGGCGACATGGAGAGTGCGATTGTCGCAACCCAGCGCTGGGCACGCCACAATTGTGGCGATAAGTCCCCTCTTTGAGGAGTGGCTGGAGAGGCGCCACGGCGTCCTCACCTTCCGCCTGACGCAGGTCCTCACCGGACATGGATGTTTCGGGAGGTTCCTGTTTAGGATTAAGCGGGAGGAAACGCCCGGGTGTCACCACTGTGTGGATCGCCCGGAGGACACGGTGGAGCATACGGTGGAGGTCTGCCCAGCTTGGGCGGAGCACCGCCGTGTCCTCACGGAGGCGATCGGCGGCGGCGATCTCTCGCGTCCGGGCCTGGTTCAGGCCATGGTTCGGAGCGAGAGTGCATGGGAGGCCGTCACCTCCTTCTGCGAAGCAGTTATGCTAGCGAAGGAGGAGGCGGAACGCGTGAGGGTGAGACAAGGTTCACGCCCTCATGCCCCTAGTCGCCGCAGGAGACGCCCCGGGCGTCGGGAGTCGCAAGCCGATTTCCGGCCACCGTAGGCGCGGGCCTGCGGACGGTGAGCGATGGGTAGCTCGCCGTCCGATAAGGACCAGGCCCGGGTCGACGGCGCGTTGTGTTCCACGCGCGCCTCAAAGAGATGTCAGCACAAACTGACGGGGTCCGTCAGGACCAATGCCTGCCGGGGTTGCGAGTTTGTCCGAAAGGGATATCGTGGCCCTGGCACACAGGCAACGGAAGGAACACGGGTGGGTTTTAGTCAGTAAAAGTCTGACACGCCCTCCCGCTCCGCCCAGAGCGGGAGAAGTTATTTGATGATTTCCCACCCAAAAAAAAAAAAAAAAAAAAAAAAGCAGTCAAAATATACAGACTCAGGGCCTCAAGTCTGCTATTACAATAGTGTCAGAATGGTCGATCATTGATGTCATAATTGTGGATTTTGACAAGTTTGGTAATCTACAATTATAATGGCGTCATTATGACTTTCCAATGGTCGGCCACTGACACTACATTGAAAGAAATTGCATATATTGGTAATCTCGTACATAATGACAAATGAATGACATTTCTACTAATGGGTTTTATAATAATGGCAATACGACAATGCCATTATAATAACACAATTATATTACGAGAACATTGACCGACCAATGATCGACCATTATGAATTTACCAGATTACGAACTTTTAGCAAAATGACAATGGCATTACAATGGGATCGTGTTGGAATGACTAAATTTATAAAAATAGCAGACTTGGGCCCCAGGACTGACGACGTGGGAGCAAGCCACTTACAGTTGTCCGTGTGAGAAGCAGTTAGTAATGCGGTTGAGTCCGCAGTCTACAGTAGTAATTTTCCATTGCTTGAGAAGTTTTTCGTTTTTAGTGAATTAATGAACGCCTGCGTTCCTGTAGAAATGTCACAAAACTGATACACTGACTGATGCAGAGAACAAAGAATGCTGCTGATAGTGTTGATATTACTGTTCTGCATAATGTACTGTTATATTATTTTAGTGATAACTGAAATAATATAACAGTAGATTATACAGAACAGATGGCCGATGGGACCGTATGGTTCTGGAGTAGCGACCGCGTACCGAGAGATGTAGCTTCGGAAGGGCTCCCACAAGATATGCCTATGACCTTGTAAAGGCCGCAGGAATCCGCTGGATTCGGGAAGCACACAACCGGTCGAAGTGGCGGTGCTTGGGGGAGGCCTATGTCCAACAGTGGATGTCTTTTGGCTGAAATGATGATGCTGTGATAAAACTACAAACCAACGATTTTCTGACTTTTTCTTTTACTTGTGCTGTGAGACTTTACTTCTTGCCAAATTTAATGATTCTAGGTCAACGGGAAGTAGTAGTAAGGTTTTGATTTATTTGCAAGTACCAAAATAATGTCGCATATGTGGCCGTATTTTTTTGTTGCGTTAACTTAAAAGCTTGAGTTTTTTAGATCTCCAAGCGACCGTAGACTTACGTATTTGGTATACCTACATTTCATCATATAAACTACTCACACGAAAAATTTAAAAAATTACAGAAAGTAGTTCTTTACTAAAAAAAAACTTAAAAGCATTCTATGATCTTAAAATAACATGGTAAATCTCTCAATATTGTGCGTACAAACTTACATTTGCAGTTGGGATTCCCACTTTTAAATCCATGTAAGTAGTGGGTGGAGTTGGCAACACCAGTCTATGAACAGTTTTAAGTTTGATAAGAATTGTAAACTAAAAACGGTCACATCGGTAATGATATTTTCGAGCCGTTTGGAGTTGAAACCGTGGGCACGAGCGCTCATTGTTTCTTCATAGTAATCTCCAAACGGCTGGTTGACACTTCTTGTGACTCAAGGGCTGGGTTTTCCCTTGGCCGGAGGCTAAGCATTACCATACGACGCGACGTGGCAATGCCGCCAGTCTCTTGGGCACATTACCAGTTGACAGCGATGCGGAGGAATTTTCCGACACCATATATTTAGTTTGCTAATAGTTTTAGTTAGGTTAGGATATTATATTGTTATTTTAATAATCTGTTAGTTAATTTGGTGTAAAAAAATATATGTGAAATGCAGTATCAAAGATTAAGTAACTGCGCGATATTCAATAATAAAAGAAAATAGCAATTCGGCTTTCAAAAACATAAATCCACAACCCAAGCCATCTTTTCACTTTTGACAGGTCAGTATTGCTTGCAATAACAACAACAATCAACTAACAACAGGGCTATTCTTTGATTAATCGAAAGCGTTCGATCTAGTTTCGCATGAAATATTGTTACAAAAATTAGAGGCTATTGGGATCAGAGGACTGCCACTTCAGTGGGTTTTGTCGTACCTAACTGAGAGACAACAGTGTCACTGTCACTCTTAATAAAAATAGGGACATGGCACCTTACCTCTCTGTCGTCTGATTATGAAAATATAAAGCGCGGCGTGCCCCAGGGTAGAATATTGGGCCCTATTTTATTTCTACTTTACATAAACGATATACAAGGTTATTTTTAAGTCGTCAATAACCTCTTAAGGGGGCATCGTACTCATCATTATGAACAACTTTTACTATGGGACCAAACCTGAAATCGCCAAAAAAAACAGCTGTTCCCTACATTTTAACAAATTATTCGAACATAAATGTAGGGAACAGCTGGTTTTTTTTCGCGATTTCAGGTTTGGTCTGCTATAGACCTTTTACAAAATATTGCTTATCCCGTTTCAGGGACGTTAATTGTTGAGGAGGACTGCCACTCACCAATGCATTGTGAAGAGCATATGTTGCGTAACAATCATATTAAAGTAGCTAATCGAATCGCAACCTGTTAATTACTTATTATTATTAAGTAGTCCAGTGGCTATCTGTGGCCTTCATAATCGGTTCCACTTCACCAAATAGTGCTTTCCGAGAACAAATGCACGAGTTACTAAAATAAACCGGCCAAGTGCGAGTCGGGCCACGCACAATGATGGGTTCCGTAGTTAGGATGAATTTATCCCTAAACCAAATTTAACATTGTAGTTGAAAAAGATGTTCTCCCATACATCGATATACGCCACGGTCAATTTTCCAACTAAAAATTTAAGTTTGTAATCGCAAAAAATGTTTTTTTTTATCTGATAAAACTACAAATTTACTATTCCTTTACTTGTGCTGTGCGACCTTGCTTCTGTCCAAATTTCATGATTGTAGGTCATCGGGAAGTATAGTTAAAGTATAGGTTTTGATTTATGTGCGAGATATTCGTAATTTTTTTTTATGTGATAAAACTACAAAGTTACAATTTTAGGATTTTTCCTATACTTGTGCCGTAAGACCTTGCTTCTCGCCAAATTCCATGATTCTATAGACTTACGTATTTGATATTAATTTCAACTTGATACCTCTATGCGTTCCTGAGAAAAATGGCCTTGACAGACTGACAGACAGACAGACGGACAACGAAGTGATCCTATAAGGGTTCCATTTTTTCCATTTGAGGTACGGAACCCTAAAAATACCAAATATACCAAATACCAAAAACTACCAAAGTGTGCCTGAAAATTTGAGGATTTTCCTCGATTTCTATGGGATCCGATTCTGACTACACTGTAAAGTACACTTGACTCTTTAAAGCTTAATATTACGCAAAGGGATCCCTGAATCGAAAAATGGTTTTCACAACACTGCAATATTTTTGAACCTATCCAACCCTACACTATGGGATAGATTAGTAACTAGTCTATCTTTTTTCACTGCTTGGCAATATTATTTTAAAAGGTAGTTATGTGTAAAAGTGTCTTGGGCCACAGAACCGTGTGCCCAATGGGTTTTCGCATCGTCATTATGACGAACTTACATACATACATATTTCGTACTCTAATAATTCTAATATACCTACAGTGTGAGTCTTCATAATGTGCACAAATATCGAAATGTGCTTAATTTTATCGACAGAAAAATATATATCGCACCGCATTGGGTTACTCTGTAATGGTTGATGTAAGAAGAAAAATAAATAAATAAATATAAAAAAACCTAAAAAAAAATTCTAGTACGTAGCCGAGTGAAAGGCCTTTCTTTTAACAGTTGATAGGAAACGTTGTGATTGAGTTATAAACATGGTATTTTTACTTTTATAAAGCTGATACGATGTAGAATAATATAAAGTAAATAAAAAACCGGTCAAGAGCGAGTCGGACTCTCGCATCTAGGGTTCCGTACGTATATATGAGGTTGATGATTTCTGAAAAACTGTGCTATTTAAAGACATCTTTTTATTTTTCCTGTAATCTTTACATAAACTTCTATCACTTAGAATAATTTCAGATTTTTATCTATGCAAACTTTGGAGATAAGGGCAAGAACAGTATTTTTATTAAAAGTGGGAAATAAAGCTGCCTAAAAAAAAAAATTGAGAATGTGAAAACAGCGCTCTTTCATATGATACCCCACATGCCCTAGTAGACTCCATTCGAATTTTTAGGACCCCCTTTCAGGCCCTGTTGCAATAAAGATATTTTTTTTTTTTTAATTTTCTTTCTTATTTGGAAATTAGTTGGGTAAATGTCATCTAAAACTATTCCAAATTTCAAGTTGATAGCATTAGTAGTTCTTGAGATATCCAGCTGTGACAGTCAGACAGACAGACTTAGTCTCACCATAAGGGTTCTTTTTTACCACTTTGGTACGAAATCCTAAAAATGCTAATAAAAATTGAATTGTTTTTTTAGATTTTTTATTACTTATACGTTTTCCGTCGATAAAATTAAGCTAAGTTTCATTTCGATAAGCACATTATCAAGACTCACACTGTATTTAGACAAAATCCTTACTTTCGTATAATTATGGAACTCTTGATTTCATGTGTCTAGTCCCAGCGGTTTAGGCTGTGCGTTGTCTGTCAAACAATCCTAATTTCACATAGGATTTTTAGTATCTATCATTCAAATCAATCAAAAAGACAATTATTTAATAATGTGTGATACGTAATTGTTTGATAATTTATTTTCAGCATGTTTGTAGGTACCAACATAATATCTGTACGCCGATGACTATTTTACTACATATATGTACTTACCTAACCTAACTGTTCAACAAATAAAATATTTGTATTTGGACCATTCGTACCTACCTATAGTCGTATCGAACTGTAACTGCATAACTACCTACTGCATCAACTTTGTCACTTTGGTGTATTTAAGGTGTAGGTATACCTACTTGTTACTGTATACTTTGGCACTTTTAAGTACAATTTGATGCAGACCTACAACTCTTTCTCACGAACCTTCTTCCTTTCTTCTTGTCTGTTTTTATGTGTGTAAGTTAAATAAATAGGTAAATAAAGTGTAATTTTAAACTGAAGATTCAGCTTCCATTATGTAGATGTAAAAATCTAGTTCTGTTTAGAGTACCGTAGCACAAGCACTTCAAGGGCAGCAGTCTTTGAGAAACGGTTAAAATAAAGAACTGTTCGTTATTTCTATAGCTTCAATTTAAGCCCCCCCTCGTTTTCTCTGCGGGGGTATAATAAAATAGACACAGTAGGGTGCGCGCGCAATCTGGCGCAATCCCACGACAGTGCCAGTGTTACTATTGTTATTACAAAATTATTACCATTTTCTACCACGCGCCGTTTGGTACACCTGCAAGTAACTGTAGCTGGAGTACGCTGTGTTAAGCGTTTTTGCGGGTGTATGAGATTTTAAAGAAACGATAATGAGAGGGTATCCTTTTCATTTTATTGTTGCAAAGAAAAGATGAGTGATTCTTTGTGCGTTGTCATTTTTAGTTTTATACATAATGTTCTTTACCTTTATAGTAATCATAATGTAGATATTTTTACTGTTTTGTATGTATAGGGTAAAAAGAGGCGGTTAGTGGAGGAAAAAGTACAGCCGAAAGAAAAAGAATGTTTATTATTATATTCATGTCATAAAGCTACATGCATTCAACGTTGTTTTTTTGTTTTTAAACTAACTTGCCTCTTCTGGTACCTAATAGATCAGACAGACTATACAAAAATACCTGCTTCAGAGTGTAATTTCATAGCATCAATCAATAGCCTTTTTTTTTTGGGTGGGAAATTATCAAATAACTTCTCCCGCTATGGGCAGAGCGGGAGGGCGTGTCAGACTTCTACTGAATAAAACCCACCCGTGTTCCTTCCGTTGCCTGTGTGCCAGGGCCACGATATCCCTTTCGGACAAACTCGCAACCCTGGCAGGCATTGGTCCTAACGGACCCCGTCAGTTTGTGCTGACATCTCTTTGAGGCGCGCGTGGAACACAACGCGCCGTCGAGCCGGGCCTGGTCCTTATCGGACGGCGAGCTACCCATCGCTCACCGTCCGCAGGCCCGCGCCTACGGTGGCCGGAAATCGGCTTGCGACTCCCGACGCCCGGGGCGTCTCCTGCGGCGACTAAGGGCGCGAGGGCGCGAACCTTGTCTCACCCTCACGCGTTCCGCCTCCTCCTTCGCTAGCATTACTGCTTTGCAGAAGGAGGTGACGGCCCCCCCATGCACTCTCGCTCCGAACCATGGCCTGAACCAGGGCCGGACGCGAGAGATCGCCGCCGCCGATCGCCTCCGTGAGGACACGGCGGTGCTCCGCCCAAGCTGGGCAGACCTCCACCGTATGATCCACCGTGTCCTCCGGGCGATCCACACAGTGGTAACACCGGGGCGTTTCCTCCCGCTTTATCCTGAACAGGAACCTCCCGAAACAACCGTGTCCGCTGAGGACCTGCGTCAGGCGGAAGGTGAGGACGCCGTGGCGCCTCTCTAACCACTCCTCAAAGAGGGGACTTATCGCCACAATTGTGGCGTGCCCAATCAATCAATAGCCTGGAACAATGATTAAATGAGGATGACTTCAAGAGAATCATCCCTCTTTCCTTGTTTTTCTAGGTGTATTTACTTTTATTGATGTACGTATTCCGAGTACTTTTGAGGATCTCGTGTGAAAAATTGAGAAACCGAAGGTTTTGTATAACTATGCAACTAAAGCCGAAGTATTATATAATTTTTATATTTTGTTAAGTACCTGGTACCTACTTGTTGACGGGCCTACACTGTCCTTTAAATGAGTAACCGTGTTGAGTTTATTGCCGGCTCTTCTCCATAGGAAACGGCTTATTGGAACCGTGCACCTAGCTTCTGACGTTTCATAAGTGCCCATGTAGGTACGTATATGTGAAATAAAATATTTAAATTTTGATTGTTGATTGAAAATCTCAGCAAGTCCCACAATTCCATACATATACAGAATATAGCTACGTGCGATATATGTACAATGCAAGCTTCATTCCACCTACACAGTGCGTTTATAAACACCAGTCTGTTTCGCCCTTTTAACTACCGCAGTTGTATATAGGGTTCACAAAACTGCATGAAAGGTAAACAATGGTACAGCTACAGAGTGACGATATGTTTGCATTACAGTAGTAAATAACATAAAAAAGCGAATTTGTTACAAAATACGAGCATGGGTTATCTGATCTTGATGGAACAGAGAAGGTGAGATGAGCTGCACAAAGGAAAAAAAACCGGCCAAGTGCGTGTCGGACCACGTACAATGATGGGTTCCGTAGTTGGGATGAATTTATCGTAAGAAAAAACTTAACATTGTAGTTGAAAAACATAATCCCCCATACATTCCAACTACAATTTAAGTTTGTACGCACAATATTGAGTGATTAACCATGTTATTTTAGGATCACTGACTTCTTATAGGTTTTCCTATAATCTATAAGTAAACACCTATTTTCTGTATATTTTTCAAAATTGTAGGCTCAGTAATTTCAGAGATAAGGGGGGAGTGGTAATTTTTCATCTATTTTCTTAAATAATTTAAAAAGTATTTATTTTAAAATTATAATATATATATATATAAGATCCTTAAAAGAAGCCCCCTCATTTGATATGTCACACAGTACAGTTAGCAAAACTTTATTTTTTATTTTTTTTATTAGCCCCCCAAAAGTGACCACCATATTCAAATTTAATTAATTTACGTAACAGGTCCGTGTTTGGGTCACAGAAGTTCATATGTGTACCAATTTTCCACTTAATCGGTCCAGTAGATTCGGAGCAAGTCAGCTGTGACAGACAGACAGACACACGAGTGATCCTATAAGGGTTCTGTTTTTTCCTTTTGAGGTACGGAACCCTAAAAACAATCCTTAGTACTGATTCTAAATAGCCCTGGACCAAAATAACTAGGGATTACATATGGTAGAATACTACATGGGACACTACGGTCTGACAGTAAAAGTACCTAACAGTCAGTGCAGTGCAGACAGTGCCAGTAATATTATTTGATTAGAGAAATGTGAAATCAATGTCAACTACGGAAAAAAAAAAAAAAAAATTATTTATTATAACACCTTAAATCTATCATTACAGGTTGCCCTAATGCGATAGTTAAGTCTACATTTATAAATCTCCATACTTATACTCCATGTTAATAAGCTCAGTCGACAACCCTAAACGTAGAGCACTTTTTGCACTTATTATTGCGTCTGCGCCGGATCTAAACATAAACTGCACATGCCTGTCCGTCTATCGGGCACTACGCTCATGATACTATTTGCATGTTAATAACACACTACTTTATCATAAAACATGTATAGCGTGTTATTTTTTTATTAATCTTAATCATAAGATTAATTAAACTACTACTGAAAAGATTGATTATAATTTTGTTAGGTTCATAACGGTTTTCAATGTCGGTTTTCTGCATGTTTTGAAGAATAATATTTATATCAGTTGATATCTTTTTTTATTTATTCAAAATCTGTATTAACTATAACATACATACAGTATTAAAATATTTTAGAGTATTAATTTAAATGATATGATGTCAAGGTATATTTTAATCTTAATTAAATATGTTATTTAAAATAACATATTTTGTTGAACATGGATAAATAATATACCGATCAAAATAACATCAGAACTAACAATGACATTTTTATCAAATTCTGAAAGATAAAAATGGTTACTGTGGGTTATCCATAAAAGATAGACTTTAATATACTACCGCGGAATTTTTTTATTGAACTAATGAACACCCGGCTACATATCAAGCTATACATTTCCAGTATAAGCTGACCTTTCATTGTACGGAAATCCTATACAATGCGAGATCAGCTTATACTGGAAATGTATAGCTTGATATGTAGCCGTGTGTACAATACAGAACATTAATTTTAAGTAACTCTTAAACATTAATTGAAAGTAACTCAGTTTACGCGGCGCACGCCAGATAAAACTCTCAGTCGGAAATGATATTTTCCGACATCTTCAACAGGCATCGTCATTTATTTCAGCCAATTTACACAAACACTCCGTCCATTGGTGAAAACCGTAAAAAATCCGTTCGGTAGTTTTTGAGTTTATCGCGTTCAGATAGACCGACAGACAGACGCGCCAAGGGACTTTGTTTTATAATATCTAGTGAATTTGTGATTTTGTACCTAAACATTATTTTAGTCACACCCCGGACTTCTCTTATTCACAATATCGCAAGTTCTGTTTATCATAAGGTTATTTTTTATCATTAATGTCATTAGATTTCCTATAGATTATAGATAAAGTGTATTCTATCCTAAGATTTTATCTGTCTATCCATAAAAGCATTGATCACATTATTGTCGCTTACCATCCGTTAGGTACCTATTAGGTATTCGATTTTACCAACTATTAAGTCAGTAGGTAAGCGGCGAGTAATTCATTAGTGTGTTTTATAAGTCATCATCATCATTGACAGCCTTGTGCTACCCACCGCTGAGTAAAAGCTGCTTACCTTTTACGCTATTTCATAGGCTGTGTGAGTCCGAACCAGGCCTTACTCTTCTTCTTAGTCGTGAGTTTCATTTCTGAAGGTCGTGCTTAATTTGAAGTGTTGACCACTCAATGCACTATGCTCTTCCAAGTGATTCTGTCCTCAGTGGTCTTAATAGCCTTGGATACTGGTTGGCCAGTGAGTTTCTTTACAAGGTCAGACCATCGGGCTTCTCTAGGCTGTCAGGGTTGCTGTCAGGGTTTCTCTCAGCGATGTGACCAAAATATTTGAGGTTTCGTTGAAAACAGGTAGCCGACAGCCTTGTGGTTATTCCGAGCTCCTCTAGGATGGATATGTTGGTACGTCGTGCGGTCCATGGTATTCGCAGCATCCGTCTCCAACACCACATTTCAAAAGTGTCGATATTCACCCTTTCTCTCTGTTTTATCGTCCAGGACTCAGCGCCGTAAAAGAAAATTGAGAAGACCAAAGTTCGCACCAGCGTCACTTTGGGTTAATGGGATATATTTTGGTCTTTCCATATCCTAGTGAGTTTAGTCATCGCTGCTTTGGACATTTGGATTCTTCTGGCTATCTCCTTTCCGCTGCCACCGTTGTCGTTCAGAAGAGAGCCAAGGTAAATAAACTGATCCACAAATTCTAGGTCCCTGAGTTCATTAGAGCGAGTTAGTGTACCAGGTCTGTCTACAACCAACACCTTGGTCTTTGCCTTGTTAATGCTGAGGCCAACTAATTCACTCTCTTTCTCTACTCTAGAAAGTAGTTCAACCAGTTCCTGCTCGGACGCTGCAAACAGTGTAGTGTCTGCGTATCTAAGGTTGCTGATTTTCCTACCACCAACAGATATTCCACCTTCCCAACCCTCTAGGGCTCGTCTCATGATATGTTCACCATACTGCCGTCATAACTAAGAATGCAGTAATCGCAAAATGGCGGTTACGAGATAAACGCAAAAAACATATTTCATATCATCTGAGCAAGATGTTCGTATTTTATTGCTCATAATATATATCTAAAAATTCGGAAAAAAATCAAGCTTTTACAAGATAATTTTCCTTTATTTAATTTACTAATATATGCAATTATAATACGTATTACTGCGTTTCGGTTTAGTATCAGGTCGTTTCCGAGTCACAGGATACTAAAACTAAATGCAGCACTTGCGCGTATTACTGCATTATGTCGTAGCACAAGTCGATTACTGCATTATTTTTTAGTAATTATTGCCATTATTATATGCTCGAAACTAAGTTGAAGTGTACTGTGTCTTCTCAAGGACTTATATAGGTGCATTTTAAGGTTAAGGTTTTTTTAGTCTCGATCTCGATCGAAGTTAGAGTACACTATCATAATTAGGTATACTCACCCAAACTTCGTTGCGTCAAAAAATCAACAAGAGGTGCACCGGAGTCCCGCTCGTGGCACACGTAATTACTCCACCGAATGACGTCGCCGAACTGATTTACTAAGACAAAACGCGGCAATGGATCGCACTGCTACGACTTCGCAAGCCTTTACTACACTTAAATACAGTAATGTGGAGTACTGCGTTTTAATTTAGCAATTTGTCTACTGAATATAAAACAAAATAATAAAGTAGTGGATATTACTGCATTCTGTTTTAGGGTATTCTTGCAAGTACTGCATTATTTCTTAGGCCATGTCTAATACTGCGTTTTTTCGTATCATTGAAGCAGTTTTTATGCAAGTACGGCGAAAATCATTACATAAAAAACATACTTCGAGTGAATTTTCTTATGAAAATATTTTTTTTTCATGTACATGAACCTCTTGGGATGCCATTTCTGGAAAAAAGTGAAAATCTCTAAAATGTCGATTACTGCATTATTTGTTATCAGGGCAGCATAGATGTTAAAGAGAATCGAAGATAGAATGCAACCTTGTCTGACACCCTCTGTGGCGTGAAAGGTTTTGACAAAACATTGCTTACCCTCGCAACTGTTGATCCATGATGATAAAGCTTTGCAATAACAACAACAAGGTGTTTTGGTACTCCCATTTCTGTCAGAACACTCCACAAATATTCCCATCTTACACAATCAAACGCTTTTGAGTAATCTACGAAGCACTTCAGTGTCGGAATGTTGAATTCGCGGCACTTTTCTATGATCTGTCGGACATTCACGATCTGTTCCCTTGTACCCCGTCCCTTGACAAATCCCGCTTGCTCTACTGGAGTCTGCCACTGCAAAAAGGCCTTACTCACGATCCTCTATTTGCCATAAACCCACCTGGCTGTTGGTCTGCCAATACTCCTCATAACGTCACTCGTTAAACATTCGGTTAAGGCTTAACTCTAGTTGCCAACATCACAACTAGCCAAGTGTCCGTGGGCAGGACACATGCTAGATGTGGTGATTTCTGCCTACACTTCAGAGCCGCTACCGTATTTCAAATTTTTCAACATGTTGAACCTAAGTTCCACGTCGAATTTCTGAGTTATGTATTTAGTAAATATTTGTCGTTTCAGTCGGTCACCTTTTCTACACCAAAACAAAATCATCGAAGTAGAAAAGTCAATGTAGGATGTCGGATTTAACTTAAATAAATTAGTTTTTGTTTTTATTAAATTCGAGAATATTGTAAGAACAGTCTTATCGTAAAAAATTTCGTCTTCTACGAATATGAGAGTTTTTTTATTTGACACGATTTATTTTATTTATAGTTTTATTGGTATAGCTTAATAATTCGTAAAAATGTACTAACAAACTTTATAGTTTTAACTCTGATAACTCAATGTGTTATTATCACATAAAGCGCTGCAATTGAAAAATTGACAGAAGATTACGAGGCTGGGTCACTGGATGACGATTTACCCACCCGTAAGCAAATTAGGAAATAATGATATTGTCTTCTTATTATCTCTTTGACTTAATTTAATCTTTTTGACATTTCCACATTTATTATTTGACTAATTTACAATTTGAATGTAATTCTAATTTATTGAATTCATTGTTATATCTAACAAACTAACTAAAACCCTAAAAATGTAGGTATTTGTACGCTGGAAACAGCAGAATATTATGAGCTTTTATACTAGGATCTTGCTAGGACCTATGAAATTGCCGTTGTGCAGCACTGGCCATTTCAAATCAAAATATTTATTTATGCATAGAATTCTAATTTCAAATTAATTTTATTAACTGATGAAATCCTTTTTCAGAATTAGTCATTTGTTTATTGACTATCGTTATGTTTTCATCGCATTTTATTCTTTTTCGTCGTCATGGATACGTAAAAAAATTGAGTAATATGAAATATGAGTACCGTCGTGGCAGCAACGCGGCACCAGCGACACGCAACTGACGCAACATCAACGGCGTTTACGGAGTGGACACTACCAACGAACGCACCAGCTGTTATAGGTTTTCCCGCTTCAGTTCTGGAAAATTTCGACCTGAAAAATGAACCCCACGGTCGTCCGAAAACTTTGGTCGACAAATCAAAGGCGATTGTGGAAGCTGATGATATTCAATCTACTTGAATGCCTTGCACTACTCAACTGGCACACAAACGAAGGAATTTTGAACCGCATTGTTACCTGCGACGAAAAATAGATTCTGTTTGACAATCGAAAGCATTAGCAAGTTGGTTGGATCCATGGTTCAGCACCTAAATAATGCCCTAAACAAAAACTTAGGTACCTACCCCTACAAAAGTGATGGTCACTGTTAGGTGGTCTTGGGCCGGTGTGATTCATCACAGCTTATTCCAAACGGGATGAGCATTACTGCAGATTTGTACTGTGAAGAACTGAACACAATTATGGAGAAGCCCACACGTCTCCAACCAGCTTTGGTCAATAGCTCGTCTCCACTGCTCCTGCACGACAACGCGCGAGCTCATACTGCACAACAGACGGTCTCCAAGGTACAAGAGCTGGGGTTGGAAGCTCATGTCATCCGCCAAACTCACCAGACCTTCTACAGACTTCTACTTTTTCAGAATTTGGATAACTTAATGGCGAGAAAAAAATAACCAAGAGGCAGTACAAAATGCCTTTATAAAATTTGTTGCCTCCAGTCCAACTGATTTCTTCAGAAAGGGCATCAACAAACTGCCACTGCGTTGGCAAAGATGGAGATGCATCGATTGCATGGGTGATTACTTCAGTGTTGCCAGTGGCAGATAGTCAAATATAACATGAGGCAGCTCAAAAAGTAAAATTTTCACGAGAAAAGTAACATTTAACATATTTTATGTGGAAAACGACACTAATACTATAATATGGAGTATTAGTATTTAATAATACAAACAAAACACTAAACTACAATACAAAACAAAGACAAACTGAATTGACGCCACTTGGCGCACTAGGCGCTCGCTCGCTCGCTCGCCTGAGTAAGCGGGATGGAAAATGTAGAAATATACGCGAGTGAGTGAATAAGCGTTAAGACGAAGTGACAGATTTTTGCGCTGTCGTCGCGTCCTCAGCTAAAGAATGCATTCTTTATTTCGTCAATTTGTGTCAGTTCACAAAATCAACGAAAAAGCAACAAGTTTCTTGGATGCGTTCCGTTTCACAATTATTTTTTATTTGCTGGTAAATATTTAAATATTTTTATTACGTCCTAAAAGTAACGTAAAAGTAACATTTTGAGTCGTGTAACATGGAGGTATAGTAACCGGCTGAGTCGTGAGCACAAACTGACACCTGCTAAGTGGTCAATTAAAAAAAAAAAAAAAAGTGTACAACTAAAGTAGTACTTAAAGTGTACATAAGTGTAGTAGTGTGTGTGTGTGTACTAGTGTACTTGTAGTTAAAGTGTACATGCGCGAGCTTGCCCCCACTACTGCCCGTCTGTGCTCACGACTCGTGCCGGTCATTATAACATGAGAGGGTCAAAAGTAACGTAAAATGTTACTAAAGTAACATTCTGGCAACGCTGGATTACTTTGAACAAAATAGAAATAAAAAATATAGAAATAAAATTACGATTACTTATTTTATGGGGATGCGCTAAGGTAGCCCGCGAAATTCAAATTTTATTACGTTGTTTGCAAATTGCAGGTCGGTAACAGGTTGTATGTTGATCTAAATATGATTCGCGACCGTAACAAATATGGCTTTACAGAATTATAATCGTTAGAATCAGCATTACAACTCTGTAAGTTCTTAAAATCCTACTGAATGATTATTTCAGAAATATTTATTCAATAGGATTTTACGAAGAGAGTTAGTTGTATTGCCGATTCTAATGATTATAATTCTGTAAAGCCATATTTGGTACGGCCGTGAATCATATTTAGATCAACATACAACCTGTTACCGACCTGCAAATTGCAAAAAACCTAATAAAATTTTAATTTCGCGGGCTATCTTAGTGCATCCCCCTTAAAAAAGGCAATTTCATAGAGAAAGACCTAGTAGAAAACAAAAACTTAATTGAGTAATTTCATGGTATCCATATCGTTGCGCTAAGATAACGTAATGTAAAGCAAATAACAATGGGGTCAACACATCTCTATCAGATAAATATACTTCAGTATAAAAAATAAAAACTCAACTTGTAGCGCCAAAATAGTAGAATATGATAGAAGTTTGACTTTTGTTGTTTGTAACATTGTCATAGCCGTCAGTAAATGTCTTTAGGTGAATTCGCAGCTGTAGCCCACGAATTCTAATGAATAAAATTCTTTAAATACATATCTGATAGTCGCTAATCATATTTTGATCAAGATACAACCCGACTCTGACCTGCAAATTGCAAAAAACGTAAGAAAATTTGAATTTCGCGGGCTACAGCTGCGGATTCACCGGTAATGTCAAACGGACGAATGCAAATGGCCTGTCTGTAGCAAACGAGAGTTGCTTGTGATAACTTTTTCTCCACTCTTTACTGATTTATCATCTATCACATCTATCTCACTAAATACATTCGAATTAAATAAATATCGAGTATTTCACTAGGCTTAATTCAGCATGTCGGCTAAAGTGTTCGAGGCGAAGGAACACTGCAAGGCAGCGGAAAAAGCGTATGTCGAAATTCATTATTCCTACTTATTTATATATATTTTAGTAATGTTGCTTTTGTTTTGTAAAAAAATAGGTTTATTTATTTGTAACTTCATTTACTTTGTATCACTTACTTGCAGAGACAATAAAAAAATGGTGCTGTACCATTTCTTTGTAATGAATGTAGGGTACTTGATTTGCTTGTAGAAATTTAATTTTACAAAACGAATAAGTTTGTGTATTTAATTTAAAGCGATCAAGTAGATTTGGCTTCTTTTATTTCGTAGATCGGTGACTAAAATTACCTACACTGTCTTGTTTTGTATTCAATTTAAATAATCATTTTTAAGAGATTAAAATAACAGCATGCTTAATGTTGAGAATTTAGATACAGAGACTGTAACACTGCTACACTCTTCGAAGGAAGAGGCAGATATGTATGGAACACCCATATTTCATTATGTTTCACATAATAGCCAAGGGAGCCTATTGCCAACCAGGTACTAATCCAGACACTTGCCTACCTCTTTGGAATTCCTATTACAAAAATCCAATAACACTCACCTTGTATTTATGGCAAACAAAGGAGACACAATATTGTTTCAGCAACATGATTTTGTGCTGCAGGAAACATGTTGCTGGCAACATTTTGAAAAACTGGTTAGCGGGTTAAACATTAGGTTTTAACAATGGTTTAGCATTGAAAGGATATCACTAATTGAAATGGTTTAGGCTTTTACTGTAAAAACACTAGATTTATTAGCAAAATAATCTGCCTACCCTTTACCCAACTATGCTGGGGTCGTCTTCCAGTCTAACTAGATGTAGCAAAATGAAGTCACAAAACAAATAAAACAAGCTACATGACAGACTAAATTTAAAGTGATGGTCTTTTAATAGTGCAGTTATTTAATTTATACATACATAAACTCACACTTTCTGCAAATGGGGGTAGGCAGAAACTATAGAATGCCACCCGCTATGCGCCTTAGATACTCCTTTTGCTTCGTTTATGTTCATACATTTGGTCATATGCACATGCTGGTTGCAAGTACTATGAACCTGACATTTTCTGAAGAACATCACCAATTAGGTCACTATAATATGTCCTCCTAGGGCATTCCTAGGCGATTCCACTCACATCTCCCTTGTAAATACCTTTTGTTATTTAATTCAATTCTAATTTCAAGTTAAGGTCCCATTGATGAATGGTCAATGATTTTGCCAATGTCAGGGTGAGAGATGGTATTATTGGTTGATTTTCAATTAAGAATATTATAATACAACTGGTGTTTGCATATATGACATCCATAGATCATGGTAAAAAGGGACAAAACATTTTTGGTTAATACATAAAAACAGCACAATATAAACACAATAGGTACCTATATCACGAAACAGAGAGGTGAAATAATTACATAAACAATGTAATACATAACTAGAAATACTTATTTAAATATTGAACACAATGACTGGATATATGCTAGCTCAGTCTGGCTGTGTCTAGCAAAATGTGATGTTGAGTGCAACAATGTTGCTCGACTTTTGTTAGATTAAATATAGGCAGGCTACATTCTAGTGGAGTATAGTAGCCTGCCTGAAAAAAAGGTAGAATATAGAGATGCTTTAATAAAAACTGAGCTTATTTACGATACTGTCATTATTTTAATACTAGATGTTACCTTCAATGAAATCAATCATTGATTTCCAATCCAATCACAAGTATTTCGATTAGGTATACTAATGTGTCTTTGAATGTGTCAATAGTGGTCTTTGTGTATAGGTATTTCTTATTTATATCCTCTAATGATCATTCATTAAGCAGTTGTTATGAACTAGCTCACTTCTCAGAAATATTGCTCAAAGAAATAATAATGTACACAATTATTGTGACTCCGTTGATTTCCATTGGAATAAATATACCTAATGAGGACTTCATAGAAAAAACAAAAATAAAAAAGTATCCATTAAGTATCCATTGATAAAAGTATCCATTTTGAATGAATAACATATTTTGTGAAATCTGCCCTATTCTACTTATTCTTAGTCATTAGAAGAAAAATTTTGATTATTTCTTTAGCCCAAATTATATAATGCCTAGACTGTGATTCCAATACGATATCTGCACTAGCAATGACTAAGAATAATTGTTATAATGATAATTATTGGATTATTGAGGGTAGGTACATATTTTTTTTTAACGCAAGAATCGCATTACTTACGCTGTTGCCAGAGCCTAAACGATTAAACCGATTCAACATAACTATTTGCCTTTATTGTTTTATCAGGCACTTTTCCTTGGGATAATTAAAATAATTGCTACATCCTTTATTTAACATATGTTTGAAGATACAACTAAATTAGATAAATGAAGCAAATATGTAGCAATTATTGACGCAATACATTTCGGGAAACTCTGCATGCTTGGCTTTAAACTAGGAGGCGACCAGCCAACCAAACATCAGGATGGCTGTACAAAAAAAATATGTTATTTCTAAATATATATAGTATGTAGCAATTATTTATTAAATGTAGCAAATATAAGCAATTATGTAGCAATTTTCTAATCAACTCTCATAGACCAAAGCCACAGGCTTTCCATTCTGGCTTGGCCATTCTGACGCACACAAATATTCTTAGTAAACTCACTGATAAAATAAGAAAATAAAGTATACAAATAATGCTTTGCTTGCCAATGCCCAATTTAATGACAGCAAAATGTATGTAGTGTGTTTTTGTTCAGTGTTCAATGCTATAAGCTATTTCTGATTTTAAATGCAAAAAAAATGTGTCTCATAATAATTATAAGCCTACTTAGGTCCTCAGAAAAACTTCCATTCCAACTAAATCAGCTTAAACTTCATAGCACAGCCGTACAGAAAATCAAACTATTACATTCCCACTGCTGGGAAACCCGCCTCCTCTCTGTGAGAGGGTGTGGGCTGTAATCCACCACTATTCATAGGCAAAGTGTTTCCTAGCAGGGTACTTCTTGGTTCTGTGGTACCTCTCTGAGGGATACAAGGATTCCGTCTTCAGTTGATGAAGCTGTGCGCCGTTTGTCAGTTTGGTATTATTAGTAATTTATTATTTTTCTTTAAGTGTCACGTTTAGTGCATATACATGTTTCCTTTGTTTCTTTCTTTGTAGTTTTAGAATTGTTTTGTTCAAGTGTACTATGAATGATGGATCGGCATTGAAGTTAATATTTCAAACTTAAACATCACGCCTGTATTACCCGATGGGGTAAGCAGAAGTGTATGTATAGAGCGTCCACATTTCGCCAGTTATGTTTAATTAAAGTCGAATGTAATACGGGGCAAACCTATTACCATCTGGACACAGATCCAGACCAGAACCTACTGAGAAATTCGTATGGAGAAAAAAAAATTGAGGCGTCACGGGACGCCTGGCAGATGTGAAACATCGAAATTATTCACACACTACTACATAAAGACTATAGTAGCGACGAATCGTCACGCGGCATGCGTCGCGGCGCCAGCAATCGGGTTTACGTGCGCCGATAGATGTTTCACATCAACATGTTAACGCTTTGCCCAAGCTGGGGAACGAACCTAGTAACTCTGCTCAGCAGCAGTGCTTGCGACCACTCGAATGAGACAGTATTATTTAAAAAACAACCCCTTGTCGTTGCTGTTGCGCAGTCTGGTGAAAACAACACATACCTATGCAAAATCCTATTGATACATATTCACAATCAAAGGGAGGCAGAGATGCTTTCAATGCAATAAGGGGTGCTGTAATTGTTTTAAGTTGCGTTGAGTTCCTGCACTGCGAAACTGATTTTTTGCTACAGTAATATGTTTATTTTTTAATGTAATTTTCGCCTTGCTAGCGACGTTGAAAAGCATCAAAAGACATCAAATTTACTAATACTTAACACTAACTTAAATACACTTAGGTATCGCGCCTGTTTCTCTCGAAAAGTTTATGCAGGGGTGTACCTACAGTACATCCACAATGTCGCCAGTTTGGTTTAAGAGGGCGTACAACGGTCCTAGCGACACTCCCTTAAAAAAATATTATCTCGTGACTGAGAAGGAATTATGAATAACGGCTAGTAAGGCGAGGAGTGTAGAGGAAAGTGGCCGCTTTTCTTTAGATCGTATTTTGTTGCTTCGTGTCTCAATATGAAACTTTATAAAAGGTATTACAAAATTCTTGACACACTTACCGAGGATCCCTACTAGCCGTTATTCGTAATTCTTTGTTTCCGTTTGGTTCTTATGTTTTAAAATATTAATAGGCTTGTGTTTGATCACTGTTTTGGTTAAATATATAATTATATATAATGGTATCTATCTAATGCATGTCTTTGACAGGATGAAGACAGGCGTTTTCCGTTGGAAGGCGGACTATGATTCGGCAGCTGACGAATATAGCCAGGCCGGTAAGTTGAGTATAAGTTCCTTATTAGTGGGTCTGGTCACGTGGGTTTTATAATGTACACGAAATCATTAAACGTTGCGCCATTGGTTACTAAAGTGTTGTATTTTTAGTATCATTGATTGTGAGTGTTGCATGCATAGTCGACCTCGCAATTGACCACTTTAAATTTAAACTTCACTAAGGTTGAAACTATGTAGCTGTCACTTAGGCGCCATCTACACGGGCAAGAGTACCGCGGCGGTATAGTCACGCCGCGCGCCGTGACATAAAATTCTATAGAAACTGTATGGAGCAATCTCCACACGGCGATGTCATCGCCGCGTGATGGCACGGCGAGACCATCGCCGCTATTCACTCGCCCTTGGAGATATGGCGCCATAGACAAATACATTGACCCTAGCGTTGTAAAGCAAATTTGAGGTCAATTATACAATATACATCCGCCTTTTCTCTAGAAAAATCTAGTTTCTACAAAACAACTTAATGGTTTTCAGCTCAATGCTTTCGTATTGCTAGAGATCTGCCGAACTCTAAGGAATGCCATCTGAAGGCATCGGAGTGCTTCAAGAAGAATAATGCGTTCTTCCATGCAGCTAAGGCCCTGGAAAACGCTATGATTGTCTGTAAAGAAATTGCTCCGCCTGAGGAGGTAAGTCTTTCCTGCTTTCTACCTAGGATCAATGAATGGGCTTCTATTGGTAAAAGGCACCCTTCTCCGTCGGCTGATAACTTCCATAAGGTCTTTGATAAGGAAAAATGAGCTTGAATTTCTACCTTATACCTGACGACCAGTTCTCGTACTTCAAAATGTTCATATTCAAGTCGCAATCTATCTGAGCAAAAACTTGCCACAAATGACATTAGAATATTCTTAAAACTACGGGAATTGCCCCTCTGATTTGTCGAATTTTTGTGGGTGCATAAAAGAGGCCTGGATTATGACACTCCTTTAAATGTATTCTGAAATAAGTGGCATGGAGAGTACTAAATATCTCCATACAGACTTATTTGCTAGTAAGTTATTAGTCAAGGTACATACACCCCTAATTAAGGATAGATTTTCTCTTTCTTTTAAACACGTTAAGCCGTTGGTCTCGGGCTCCTGGCTGTCATTTGTAGATCTTTGACAGTTAATGTTACGGGTCGTCAGAAGCCCGAAAGTCTGACACCAGTCTAACCAAGGGGTATCGTGTTACCCCATAACTGGGTTGTGGAGTTCAGATAGGCAGTCGCTTGGTATCCAGCTGCATCCGGTTAGACTGGAAGCCGACCCCAACATAGTTGGGAAAAGGCTAGGCAGATGATGATTTCTGTTATTTTTGTTAAGTCCAGACAGTTCCATTACTTTTACCAGACATCCTGTGGCGTTACCTTGGATACGCCCTCGACGCTACAAAGCAAACAAAGCAACAAAGTGCGCGCTCTTTCTTCACAATATCGCTCGTTTTTTTCATATGTATTTTGCTTCGTTTGATTGGATTGAAAGACTGTATCAATGTTAATCAGCCTAAACATTATATCCAGTACAGTAGCTGGGTTTAAATAGAGCAGCCGCTATTTGACCAAAAGCCGGTCTATTGTAGCTTCCAACACTGGATTGAAATACTAGATCAATGTAAATTTGCTTACCAACACTCAGATAGTTTGACATAATTATCTAAGACAATTATTTAATTTAATATATTTTTATTATACTCGGTGAACTATAAAATACTAATGAAAAGAGTCCAAAGGGCCTAGCTAGACAAATGGTATTCGTTTCGGAGCGATTCTAATAGGTTGGGGAAAAAGTTTCTTCGCATTTTTTAAGAAAATTCAAAACATTTTTTAATATAGTTTATTTACATTTAACTAAAGTATGTAGGTACCATTTTGTTCGATAACTTTTGCCATTCGAAGTTCGCGTTCGTTCGACGCTGTCGATTAGTTTCATGGAATCGAATGATGATAACATTGTCTAATTAATTTATATTCGTTGACCTATGATCACGTGACATTACAATAATTTATTTCAACCCCATACATTTTTTAGCTTTTCTACTAGTGTCATCGCTAATCGGATGTTACTTTGTCTAGGCCCTCAAGTCCTCAAGACAATTCGGCATATTTTTTCTTTTGTACACGAGACATAGAACTAAACTAAGCGAGGAGCGGCCAGCACAAATCTACTACAGTAGATTTTGATGTATGTGTGTATGTGTATCGTAAGTATATTTAAGTGTCTTTGGTTTTAAAAATCAAACGATGATGTTCAAAAAAAAAAAAACAAGATTTAGTTATGTAGGATAGCGGTGAAATTATCCATGGTGAATTTCCAAAGTGTATTTTATAATTTATGAAAAAAGAATATTATACATCAGTGCATGATGTCATTAATTTTACAAACCCCGTTGTGACGTTTGCGCCGTCCAGTACTATCGATCGATCTCCTGGTGTGTGGCGGTACACACATCTTTAATAGTCCTCCAGACCGAATTTTGGCCATGGCTGCCAATCTCACCGGAGACTTTTGAAAGTTACCCACGTTTACCCCTGCTTTACATTTAATGTTAATTTGTAGCCTAGCTACTCATAAAAAACATCAAATAAAAATCTGCGGATATTTGCGATTATCGAAGTAATTTGTAAAAATTTGATAAAAGTTAGAAAACGAAAAACCGCTATCTATTGCGATTTATGAAGAACTGAAAACTATGAAAACTAATATAAAAATGAAAACTATTTATAATCAATAGTTTGCGGAATGTTTTGTATTGAACTATTAACAATTCATTAATATTAAGGCGTTTATCATGTTTGCACTCATGTTGCGTGTGAATTTAATCAACAAGATGCACACTACCCTACTTTTTCAAATAGTAATTATAAAGACCTGTTACATTTATTTCTATATAATAAAATAGTTATTTTTTTTATTTTAAGAACGCAAATTATTTACGTGTTTTGTTAACTTTTTTAAATGTCTACTTTCAAGTGTTCTAAACGTGAAATAATACTTTCTTATATCGAAGGAGGAAACACATTTGAGCCATTATAAACAGTTTTGAAAGAAAATTATCATCTATCTGAAGACAACATAAGTTTCATCCTCGGTGATTTTCAGACATATTATTCCCGCTTTTAATAAACGATGGACGGAAGCTTCATGGTAAAAGGCAATATTTTTAATGAAATTACAGGAGTGGATATAAATTAAACGACTCTACAAGGTCTTTCATCAGGTGTAATGATAAATGCTCAAACATTTGGCAGTTATGCTATGGAGACGGCCGGGATCTATGTGAATAATTATGAAGGCATTACATGCCATCTTCAGTTCACAAAATTTTGATTCATGGAGAAAGTGTCGTATAGAATTTTGCAGTGCTTCCTTTCGAAAGATGCACAAGAATCCCGTAATTAGGATTATAAAACAAATCGTCTACATCATGCCAGAAAATACTCTCGATCAGCTACAATTAATGAGGATGTATATCATACTCTTATAAATTTCAGATCCGTACATAACCAGCATTAGAAAACCGTATAGTTAAAACGTGTAGGAACTTCATGAAGACACCTTAGATCTTTTGAACGTGAACGAATTCATTTCAGAGCCTGAAGTTCACCAAGTATAATAGAGCATATAGTAAACATTAATCTACTTATATTCAATTTATCAAC
Source organism: Tiliacea citrago (assembly GCA_963921375.1). Taxonomy (NCBI): domain Eukaryota; kingdom Metazoa; phylum Arthropoda; class Insecta; order Lepidoptera; family Noctuidae; genus Tiliacea; species Tiliacea citrago. Next base: position 29,848,913 of record OY992780.1, read on the forward strand.
AGAATATTGAAGTGAAAACTTTTTAGGCGCGTGGAGCACATTTTGGGTGAACAATAATCATGGAACTCGCGTGGTTGTCACCGAACGCTAGCTTTCACTTATATCGGCAGTCCCCAAAGACTGCACCGCATGTTTTTTTAGGGTTCCGTACCCAAAGGGTAAAACGGGAACCCTATTACTAAGGCTCCGCCGTCTGTCTGTCTGTCTGTCCGTCTGTCACCAGGCTGTATCTCATGATCCGTGATAGCTAGACAGTTGAAATTTTCACAGATGATGTATTTCTGTTGCCGCTATAGCAACAAATAATAAAAACCAGAATAACAAATATTTAAGGGGGCTCCCATACAACAAACGTGATTTTTTTGCTCGTTTTTGCTCGATATTGATAACGGTAACAGGTAGACACTTGAAATATTCACAGAATATTTAGTTATATATTCACTTTAAAAATCAATAATTAAATTAAAATAAAACAAATATTTAAGGGGGGCTCCCATACAAAAAACGTGTTTTTTTTGCCGTTTTTATAGATAATGGTACGGATCCCTTCGTGCGCGAGTCCGACTCGCACTTGGCCGGTTTTTTTACTTTATATTTTATGTTTTTATTATTTATTGATTTGTATTTCGGGATTAAGTATATGATAATTGGTTTTTGTAGACATTATAATATATATTGATATTTAAAAAAAATCGTCGTTTCTGATACTTGTGAATTTCGTTTTATTTTTTTAATGAATTGCATTACATTAAATCATATTAAAATAAATCTTATTTGAAGTCATTATACACTACTCTATCTTTGTGCAAAATTTCACAACATAATGTTTAGAAAAGTTCTCGATTTTCCATCGTGCGGCGGTCAACCTTTAGCCCTATCGTCGCTAGTGGCACCCCGACCCAAATGGGTTAGGCATTAAGTCCTGCTCCATGAACATCGAATATGAACGCCTGAAACTTGTTTTTTTGGTAACGACATATTCAATAAATATCAAAATATAAGTATAATTTTGGAAAATAGACGAACAATCTATGAATTTAAAAACATGACTTGTGGTTGTGGTGCTTAGGTACTGCCAATTAACTTAAAAAGTTTATGCTTTACTTTAAAAGTACATTTCTTTAAAACAGCTGATCTTGCAATCTGAATTCAGATGGTCTATTACGAAGATAAATCCGAAGTATCTGCCGAATGTTCGGCCTTTTCCTGACTACGGCTGACGATGGCTGACTACGGCGAAAAAAAACAAAAAACGTCGGTCAGACAGAAGTCAAAAACGTGACTTGAAGTAGGATTCGAAGTCAAATAAGGAAACTGGTCAAGAAACGGCCGATCATTCGGCCGATACTTAGGATTATCGCTTCGAAGTAGGCCCCCAGTCTATCCACCCATTAACATAATAATAAATACAATCATCATTATCATCTGCATAGTCTTTTCCCAATTATGTTGGGGTCTGCTTATAGTCTAACCGGATGCAGCTGAATACCAGTATTTTACATAGAGCGACTGCCTATCTGACTTCCACAACCCAGTTATTGGGTAATACGGTACAATCCGCGTGTTCACGGGGTCTGTCAGACTCTTACTGACTAAAAACCACCCCAGTGTTCCCTTCCCACACTTGCTCCGGGGATCTTGGGATCTAGTGCGACTTCCGCGATCCCCTACTGGTGCCGCCGGCCCGCCTCCGCGGGCCACCTCAAGTGTGGGGGGGGGGGGGGGGGGTGAGGTGTTTGACCCCCCCGCGACGTCTGAAAGTGGTGCGCGTGGCACACTACGCGCCGCCACCTCGGGTCCAGTATGATAGGGGGCGGCTGACGTCCCCAAGTCCGCCGTCCCTGGACCCAATTAGGGGGGCTGGAAGAGGGCATTATCTGCCCTGTACCGACGGTGCACCTGCTGTAGGCCGGGTGAGCGGAAGAGATCTCCCGCTCCCTTTCCGCAGCCTCCTTCCGCGACAGGACTGTTTCGCAGAAGGATACCACCGCGTCCCAGGACTCCTCACTGCCGACCATCGTTTCGACCACGGCCGGCAGCGACAGGTCACTGCCTACTCCTGTGATGAAGGCACGGCGTGGCTCCTCCCATGCGGCACACTGCCAGCAACTGTACCCCTTGGTAAAATTGGTTGTCAGACTTTCGGGCTTCTGATTACTCGTAACAGTTGCCAAAGATCCAGGAATGACAGCCGGGACGAACGGCTTAAGGTGCTTTCCGAGGCACGGAGGGGTCTTGGTATGTAAAGATGGTCATCCATACACGGAACAACCGTGGCAAGAGTAGTTTAACCTGATCAATCGACCCGTGCGGCTGTTATTAAAAAAATAAATGCAATTAATCATTCCAAATATACTTAACTTACAGCAGCAGCAGCTATATTAAACACATACACACACACAACAAACGTATTTTCTTTCTTTTTCTTTACATGTCGCATATTACGGAAACTCCATCAATTAGACTTAGACAATAATACCAATGCTATAAAAAGTAACCTGATCTATCTACTCAAACTTTTTTTGTCACCTTGGTATAAACCCGTGATATTAAAAAAATAAAAATTCTTTGTAAGAAAAAAAAAACTAACGAAAATAATAATTTTCCTTGCAGATTTACAACCTGGCCTTGGAGTCTGCCACTCTATACCAGCAGCATGGCTCGGGCGATAGCGGCGCCAGTGTGCTCGACAAGGGAGCCAAGATCTTAGAGGGGACCTCTCCGGAACTTGCCGTCAGACTGTTCCAACAAGCCGCTGATGTTTCCTCCGTAAGTGTCAGTCCTATACTAGTTCATTGAGAGTGATATATTCGTGCGTCGCAATTTCTCACTAGAATGTTATACTATTCATTTCCAGTATCTAACTGTCGCATCGCAGTGCTCGAATCGATTATTATTATTTTATTTTTTGGTTCTTTGTAGTATCTGACCCCTTTTTATTTATACTATATACTGGGCTTACTACATTGAAGTTAATTTTAGTAATCTGTTTGCATGATTATTTTTTAGATTATAATTTTTGTTTGTTTCGTGGCAGTCGGTATTTATTATTTGGTTTAAGTTTTTGTTTTGTTTTGGGTGTAACTATTTGTAAGTCAACACTGCGGTATTAAGAAGATAAGTGCATTTTTATAATAATTATAATATTAATAATTCTAGTATTAATTTTTTCAGTACTTTCCAAAGAAAGTATTGAATTTAAAATGTATTAAGTTAATGTCTGTTCCAAAACTATCAGATGAAAATATCAAGAAACCCAGTTCAGGTTAAATTCTTCACTCACTTAAGGGAATTAATAACAAATTCATCTTTACTTTCATGAATGATTAGTAGTAGTTTTTTTTTTGTTTTTTTTTTTGTTATACATCAAGTGGGCTGCCGTTGTAAGACTATTAAAATGCCACGGTGTATATTGATTTTCGTTTTAGCTCCTGCTAAATTTTATTTTTATTTAAATTCCACAACTTAGGTGGTAGGTTTTACAAAGACATGGTCATCATGGAAACTGTCGGGCACAGCGAAGTAGGAGAGAGGAAGAGGGCTTTAAAGTTGGGAATGAGCATTAGTTGGTATACTATATACAACGTGCCGCTACAATGGCGACATTAATTTAAAACGCGGGTAGGGCTAGTGGCTTATAATCATAAAAAAATATAAGAAGGTACCATAATTAGTAAATTGAAAAAATAAAATTTTCAAACATACTAAATAATAATGTAACCAAAATTGGGATCATTGTGCAAAAATTCATTCATGGCGCTACTTACTAGCTGGCTTACGTCCTACTCGGTGGCGGAGCGGCAACGCCGTCGCAGCGCGCTTTGTACGATCCGCATAATATCAAAGAAACTATCTTTATTTTAAACTTTAAAGTTCTTTAATAACGAGTTCACGAATTCACGATCACAGGTCTACACAAGCACTAATAATACAAATAAATAATGCGTCCGTGTCGCAGAAGATGTACCTACTAGGTAGAACACTAACGAAAACAAATGAAAGCGTCTTTATCGCAGTACTTTAATCTTATTACTGTTATGATCCGTGATATATATATATATATACCTGATGTTATGATCCGGGGTCACGGATCATAACTAGTTCTTTAAGTACAGGTTGCTCCAAGATGCTATTTTAGTAAATTGTAAATAAATCAATAAATAATAACGTTGAATTAAATTAAAGTATCTAAATAAAACGAAAACGCGAAACCGTATAAGTGTATTCAATTAATGTCGCCATTAAAGCGGCACGCTGTATAATTATTTAAGTAATTATTTTATAAAACATGTACTTACTTAATTTAAAATTTGTCAGTTGGTAGAGATAAAAGGGTCAATGCCTGCCAGGGTTACGAGTCAGTCCGAAAGGGATATCGTGGCCCTGGCACACAGGCATCTGAAGGAACACGGTGGGTTTTAGTCAGTAAAAGTCTGACACTCCCTCCCGCTCCACCCAGAGCGGGAGAACTTATTTGATAATTTCCCACCCAAAAAAAAAAAAAAAAGGTTCACATTACCCTATTGAACGACTGATTCATGAAATACTTAGAGAGATCTATTGATGATATTAATTATGTAAATACACAATTGTTGCGGTCGCGAATCATATTTTGATCAACATACAACCTGACACGGACCAGCTAGCTAACTGCGTAACACACTATCAGTAGGAATCGGTTTCAATTTGACAGTTCAACACCATTCATTGCGTTATTTACGTTGTTGAGTAGACAAATTTTTCTAACATATGAAGCAATGGATTAACAATAAACTTCAAAATCATTACGATTCCGATTCAAACTGTGTTACGCAATTAGGGTACTGTAGATTGTGCAAAAAACGTAAGAAAATTTGAAAAGTGCATTGCGGTAGCAAATGCGAAAAGAGAAAGTTAACTGTCAAAGGTCACGAAAATCGGTTTTCTGACAGTTTATTTATTTATTAATAAAATGACGTTTTTATGCTCAACAACGCTGTTTAATTTTAACATGTCCGTCATTTTAAATGCTGCTAACATTAACAAATGTGAACGTGTGTTTTTTGGTGAGGCCTACTATACAATGTAAAGAAAAACGAGCCTTGCAAAGATTAAGGGTCGATTTTCGTTCAGCTCTACATCATCAGTCACTGGATATTAGCTGCAAAGAATAGTACCCTGACGATTCTAATGAGCGCAAACACGATGGGTATACTAATAGCCCACTAAGAGTTACACTATCCACCTGTCTACTTCCCGTCATCTAACCCTGGATACCAGCTGCAATGAATCGTACCCATCAGAACAATTACAATGAGCGCAAACACGATGAGTAATATGGGTATACTAGTAACCAACTAAGAGTCATACTATCCACCTCTCTGCTCTCCCTCATCTAACCCTGGAGACCAGCTGCAATGAATAGGACTTCTCCCACAATAATTTCAATGAGCCTACACACAACGGGTATACTAGTAAGAGTTGATAAATAAAACTTTGCCATACTTTGCCTCAAAAATACTTACGTGTTAGCCACCGAATTTTATTTAAGGAAATGTGTTTTTTACACTTCAGATGACAAAAATACTGGGATAGTTCTCATTCCTGTTGGGTCTGGGTAACAGACTCACAGATGACTCGTCTTCTTTGCCAGTGTGTGTAGTATCTAATTGAAGTTTTAACTTTTTCTGTGTAATTTAATTTGTATTATAGGGTCAGTATTGCGAGTCTTCCCTGTAGCAGTTACACTACTTATTGAGGTACGTTACAAATCCTCCAAAAAACCAGCGAAATCTGACGCCAGATGAAGCAGAAGAAGACTGGGCTCTTATAATTAACGTTTCAAACGTCTATTGGGCCCCAAATAAAATCACAGAAGAATTATGTCTAGTGGTGGGACTACTAACTTTTCCTGATACCGGTTAATAAAATGTGATGATTTAATTTGTGCAATGACTATGTATTTTAGTGGACGGAGCTCAAACAGGGAGAAGCCCCGGACGTCACGCAGGCCCCGATAGACACGGAGGCCTCGGAGGGCACGGAGGTCTCGGATGAAACGGAGACCCCGGTAGCCACAGAGGCCCTGGATGTAACGGAGGCCTCGGAAGACACGGACGCCTCGGTAGCCTCGGAGATTATGGAGACCACGGGGACCCCGGAGGTCACGGACGCCCCGATAGCCACGGAGGCCTGGATAGCTACGGGGGCCCCAGAAGATCCTGCTGACGTTGAGGTTGTCGCGCATGAGACCGAGCTACACACTTTCATTGTTAAGCCGCGTATTCATAGGTAACAAAGTTAAGAAAAAACCAATCAGGCAAAATATCTCTCCGTGCAGTGAGCTGTTCATAGTGTCCACCCCTACTCCCTAGCATCAGGACTCAGGAGCAATGACAGCTCACTAAACCTAAGTTTTCACGTTTCGATATTTACAAAATAGACCGGCAGATTTACACACTGTTCCCGTAACATTAAATATTGCCAGCTACACTGCAACATTCCAAGTTGCCTGCACTATGTTTACCGCAAAACAAAATACAAGTTGCTCAAACGGTTTTGCAACATTTTTCCAACTGAATACGGGTTTTAAACATTTGTTTGTAACTGGCTGACCCAGCTGACGCTGTCCTTTGAAATTTCAATAATTCATACAAAAAAGGACCTTCAGTTTTCCCCGAATTTAAAGATTTTCCGGGAAACTTTTCCAATTTTTCTTTTCCATATAACCTGATTCGGACTAGTACAAACATTTTAAAATAAAAAATTGCCTAATCGGTCCAACCGTTGTTACCAATGAACACCATTTCATTTTTATTATGTAGAAGACAGATTAACTCCCTGTACCACTGAACATGAACGTTTTTGTTAAAACTAACGGCCGGTAGGACACTAGGGTTGCTTCATGTTTACTCTCTGCTTTTACAGTTAAAACTCAAACTCAAAGCATTTATTCATTATTATTTATATATATATTTATTTGAATAGTCCAAGAATCGGTCAGTTAGTCAGAAAGTTGAGGCTAATTGCCCATTCCAAACCGTAGATCTCTATGGAGAAGAACAGGCAAGAAACTCCAAGGACACTCTTATAAATGAAGATATTTCAAAATCCTGGGTACATTATTCTTGTCGCTTCTATATGTGAGAACAATGAATTAAAAATAACAATAATATTAATAACATAAATTATTTAAAATAATTTAAAATATAAGATTTAAAGATTACAAATAAGCCCTGGCAGTTAAGAGATGACCAGTCTAAATTGTCGGCGCCCGTTCACGAACATGACGCGTGGATCAGCACCATCCAGCTCAACCATTTTGTAGGGAACCGAATGATCCACACGCGCCACCATCAGCGAGACATTTAAGTGAGCATGACATACTCTCAACTGCCATGCTTTTTAACTTTTAAGTCAACATACATCATAAGCATAACATAATATCGGCTCCATGGTACTCACATTCATTCATTCGGCTTGGGCGGTGCACCGACGTGTCCTCACGGAGGCTATCGGCGGCGGCGATCACTCGCGTCTGGCCCTGGTTCAGGCCATGGTTCGGAGCGAGAGTGGCATGGTGGGAGGCCGTCACCTCCTTCTGGGAAGCAGTAATGCTAGCGAAGGAGGAGGCGGAACGCGTGAGGGAGAGGCAAGGTTCGCTTGCGCCCTCGCGCACCTAGTCGCCGCAGGAGACGCCCCGAGCGTCGGGAGTCGAAGGCCGATTCCCGGCCATCATAGGCGCGGGCTTGCGGACGGTGAGCGATGGGTAGCTCGCCGTCCGAGAAAGACCAGGCCCGGGTCGACGACGCGTTGTGTTCCACGTGCGCCTCATAGAGATGTGTGCACCAACTGACGGGGTCTGATAGGGCCAATGCCTGCCAGCGTTGCGAGTTTGTCGGAAAGGGATATCGTGGCCCTGGCACAGGTGGGTCTTAGTCAGTAAAAGTCTGACACTCCCATCTCACCCAGAGCGGTAGAAGATATACAGGGTGTCCCGTAAATAATGGATCAAACGTAACGGGTAGGTAGCTTACCTCATTTCCAACAACTAATTTGAACAGTAAAAAAAAAAACCGATAAGGTAACCAAGATATTTTTTTTTTCGATTTTTACTATTTTCTTTACCAGCATTCAGTGTTTTTAATGCTGTTGCTGCAAACGGTATCATATTTAGGTGTGATTTTTGTCAAACATTTCTGAATAGTTTACTAATGTTATAAGATACCATTTTTTTAAATAACATTTTATTTGCCTTAGAAAAAAAATCTTGAATTGAAAAGTTTTGTTTTTACGATGAAAAGACCAGAACTGGAAAAATTCTCCTGTAAAAAAAATTTATGACACCAAAGTGTACCATTATTTTAAAAACTTGTATAATTACTAAGGTTTGCAAATTGGTATAAAACTTACGTCTAGTCTTTGCGGTTACAAAGATATTGCTATGAATGTGATGAAGAAGACAGAACAGAAATTAAAATGGTACAATCTAACTTTTCTTTCTCGTAATGGCTTATGCTTGTAATCTAAGCATGTGGTTCAGCGTGTAGCGTAATTCCGAGCCGATGACGTCATCTGTTCGGAATTTGGGACCGCTACCTGCGGAGTTGCACCTCACTCTGTGTGATAGGGATAGATAGCGCCGCTTTTGTATTTTTGGTAAATCGGTGTCTTTGTGCAGGTATTTTTTTTCCTTCACCCTTCACTCATACAGGGCTTCATTGTTGCATGATTTTATTTGTTTAGTTGACACGAATCTCTCTTCGAGTTGATACGTACGTCAGACTACTTTCGCTCCCGCTATGCCTAACTGTTGTGTTCCTTAAAATTAAACTTGTGCTGTGTATTTGGACTTTGCTTTGCCTAACGATTTGGAACTCTTTGTGTTTTGGACGAATGACTTGTCAATCCTACGGACTTCGAAAACAATCGTTTGTGTGAGGTTGTACGTGTGTGCAGTAGTACGATGCTTCGTTACGAGTACACGCCACGGGAGTATGCCGAAATGCATTTTATCTACGGAGAAGCAAGAGGTAATGCCAGGGCGGCCGCAAGATTGTATCGTGAAAGATACCTGAACCGGGATCGACATCCCGACTATCGCGTATTCATTAGAGTGCATAACGCGCTTCTTGAGGAAAGAATTCTTGGCACCGGAGTTGGGGGTGCCAGTGAAGGGCGACCGTCACAAGTCAATGACGAAATTATTATTCGAGAAATCGAGGAAGATTCGTCGGTCTCAATTCGCGTCATAGCGCAACGCACAGGTATTCCAAGATCGACGGTACATCGAGTTCTAAAAAGGCACCGGTAGCACCCATATCACGTGGAACGTGTTCAAACGCTGACGTCACGTGATTACCCGCAAAGAGTAGCATTTTGCCAAAGGATGCTTAGAATGATACGGGCGGACCCACAGTTTTTTAATAAAATTTTATGGAGTGACGAGTCTTCATGCCGGCGAGATGGATATCTCAATTTGCATAATTTGCACAGTTGGCAGCTGGTAAACCCACATTTGATGCGAGAGGACAGGAGCCAACATCAATTTAAAATAAATTTATGGGCAGGAATAATAAATGCGCAAATAATAGGGCCCTTTGAACTACCAGCAACTCTAAACGCCGAATACTATCTGCTTTTTTTAAGGAATGAGTTGCCAACGTTATTAGAAAATATTCCAGAAGACGTGCTGCCGCACGTCTTCTGGAATATTTTCTAATAACGCAATGTGGTTACAAAATGATGGTTGCCCCGCTCACTATGCGACGGCAGTAAGGGCGCAACTCAATGAAACTTACCCTGACTGATGGATCGGCCGATTAGGACCAATTTTGTGGCCTCCGCGATCTCCGGATTTAAATCCCTTAGATTTTTTTTATTGGGGATGTTTAAAAGACAAAGTTTACAAACAACGAATAACGTCGGAAGAAGAATTACGTCAGCGCATCCAATCTGCTGTATCAGAAATAAACAACAGCCATTTTGTCCGTCGGATAAGAGCTTCCTTTATTAAGAGGTGCAGACTTTGCATTCTCGTAGGGGGACGTCAGTTTGAACATTTACTGTAAAAACAAAATAAACGATTTATTTGTTTTTTTTTTTTAATTTAACCTCCTAATTTTTTTCATACGCTGAGATACCTAAACATTTTTAAGAAAATAGTTGAATTGTGCACACTTTTTCAAATTTTATTTTATTTCGTAATTTGGCACCTCTGTCAGATTCATAGCAATATCTTTGTAACGACAAAGACTAGGCGTAAGTTTTATACCAATTTGCAAACCTTAGTAATTTTACAAGTTTTTAAAATAATGGTACACTTTGGTGTCATACATTTTTTTTACACGAGAATTTTGCAATTCTGGTCTTTTCATCGTAAAAACAAAACTTTTGTTCAATTTTTGTTCTAAGGCAAATAAAATGTTATTTAAAAAGATGGTATCTTATAACATTAGTAAACTATTCAGAAATGTTTGACAAAAATTACACCTAAATATGATACCATTTGCAGGAACAGCATTAAAAACACTGAATGCTGGTACAGAAAATAGTAAAAATCGAAAAAAATGCTTTTAAATTATACAAAACTTTTTAACATTTTACTAGCTAAAAAAAATCATTATAACCCATTGAAGTATTCAACAACTAAAAATTGATTACCTACATAAAAATAAACGATAAGATTGTAATGTCAGAATAAAAAAGTAACAAAAAGAACTATCGGTCGTTAACCTCTCTGCTTTAACGGCTAGCGGCCCTTCAACATACCATGACCATCACGCTTTTTTGTTAATTGCACAAGTGATTATTATCACAATAATCTTTCACAGCCCTCGAGGGAAGGAATAAATACAATTTTCTGCTGGTACCCGTCGTGGATATTTCATGATAAATTAATTTTGTAATGCTTGTTAGATTTGTACAGCAGCATGTATTTTTTCAGACTGAGTCTTCGTCCAATACGACGTCTTCAACGTCGACGGAGGACTCTTTTTCTACATACGTGTGCGATTCTGCCTCCGAAGCTGAGGTGGACTCTTCTTTATTGATCGGATACGACTCAGGCTCGTGGCCCGTAGAAGAACAGGCAGAGTTTGTCCAAGACGAGAACTGGGATCCCTTCGAGAGTGATGGTAGGAAGCTTTTTGTCTCTACTCATATCGGTTCCTTTCTTTTACGTTCGTAGTGTTAACTCTTTATAATATTTCAGATTTCGCGGAAGAGATGAGAATGAAAGCACAAACATTAAGGAATGAATACAAGAAAATTGTAAAATTACAAGCTGAAATTCGGATGCAACACATCATCGCATTACGTAATTATACCAAAATGATTCGCCTAAAGAATCGGGAGATAAGAGGGTCAGTAACAATCGCATGATAATTTGAATAGTTCTAGAATCGACCCTAGCTATTGCTACTGTATAAACTATGTTTTGCACAGTCAAGAACTGTTTTCGCTGAAGGCATTTGAATTACAATAATAACCTAGCTTTTGTTTAGATACCATTCATTATTCACTAAAGTAATCTACAAAACATCCTATTCATCATTGAACTACACAAATGGCTGAAATCTGTTGGATAGGTGACCTCGTAATTGCTTAACCACTTTTGACAACAGTTCTTAGTAAATTAAAAGTTCACTTTGGTTCAAACATCTTAACAGTCACGTTCTGCGATTTTGGCATTCTCACCAGTTCTGGAGCCATAGCGTTTGATGGCGGTTCTCTCGATCTCGGTTCACTCATGCAAAGCGATGGCGAAGTAGATCAGACTGTTATTACGTTGGCTGGATGAAATGGTGGCAAGTCACGGGAACAATCTGCGACTCCCGCATTCCCCTTAAACTTACGGCCCTTGCGGGTAAGAAATATAAAACAATGGTTGTCTGCTGTCTTGTATCTAATCAGAATGTTGGGCCACAAAGGGATGAATGAAAGGCATTTTTTTTTCAAAATTTGTGAATGCAGATCAATATGTCTCAAAAAGTTAAGGGCAGTCTCCTAAGACCGTTTTCCTGTAGCTACAACGATTAAGGTACCTAAAAATCCACCATTTATAAGAGAAAGTCTGAAAGTGACACCCTGTGGCTGAAAATTTGTGTGGAAATCGGTTGTCATGGTATGGGCACGTTATGTGGAGGAGTGAGGAAAACATTGCCAGGAAAGTTTTGAGAATGAATATGGCTATACGAGTAGTGGGAGACCTACGAAAAGATGGATGGACTGTGTGAAAGATGATATGGCTAGAAAGGGAGTGACTACCGAGATGACGACTAATAGTATGGTAGAAAAATATAATTATGATGCGCCGACCCCAAGCAAATTGGGATAAGGGCAGCAGAATGATGATAATGATGATGTATCTTATTTTGTTTTAATGTTTTTATAATTTATCGGTAAACCCATTGGTTAAATGGTCTTAATCTTAGGGTGGTAAAGCAATTACGAGGTCGACTATACCATAATTTGCTAAGCATTACTAATAACATACATACATAATAGACTCACGCCTTCTTCCCATGGCGGTAGGCAGTATAGAACGCCACCATCTACGATCTTTTTGTTCGTTTACGTTCATACATCTGGTCATACACCAGTATTATACGAGTACTCTCTCTCACCTGGAGCTTATTTTGTTGTACTCTACTATAGATAGTGATTTACGGACAATATTTGTTATTTACTTTTTTATTTGTTACAGAGTAAAGAATAAGCTGGTTAGAATGATTAACTTCTTAGAGATGAGAGGAGAATTGAATTGAAGAGACAAATACTCATATCATCATAACATTTCATTGTGATTTACATATAAGTTTTCTCATTACATGTTTATTTAACTTGTTACACTAGTCTGGGCAAAGCCTAATCATAATAATATTTAATAAATCGTAGTCGTTTTTCGGCCTCGATACAGTTGTTTCGTTGCCCCGGCCCACAATTTTTTCCTGCTTCTCTTTTCTGGTTTCTTGAAACTGCTTTAGGCTGGATTAGTGAAAGCTGCCTTTCTACCTGGAAAAGGATAGAACTGGCGTGGCTCACTTGTCGCTTACTGATTAAAAAAAGAGACATAATACTTGATTTAATACAATACTCCTTAACGCATCAGTAAATACATAAAACTCACGCCATACACGAGTATGGGTTAAGAGTGGAGTCATATAAGTCATACACGACATCAGTCGTAAACAGCGACAAGATGGTTGCTACGGAAAGTACTAACGTAGTATCTTTGAAACATTCGTTGCAGTTTTAAAATAACTCTGTTTACTCGAAGTCACCGAAGGCGTATAATAGGAGACCCAGCGTATCTAACACTGCATAAAATTTTCATCACCTCGCTCCGACCATCACCATCATCATCAGCTTATTTTGCTTCGAACACGTTGATAACTTCATCTTCATCACAGCGTGCGCCGGTTTTGACTTCGGGTGCTGCGGTCCTGCCTGTATTAACTGATAAGTAATGTAGGTACTTATTTATGATAACAGTCTATAGCGTTACAAGGTTCTTTTGGAGCGTGGCCAAAATCGGAACTAAAGCCGCCATTTTGTTTTAAATATATTTTCTCATTTTTTTACCAATTTATAATGGCCTCCCCCCCCTGTCAACGCCATTCGAGTACCAAAAGATTCTGGTAGCTGTGTGCAGTGAACTACTAACAATCCTTTCATCACACCATACTGCAAGACACTGTTCACAATACCCATCGATCTAAGGGCGCCCACACAAAACTGCGATGCGATATTATGATTGATAGTATAGATTTATGCGCAGATATTTGCGATGCGTTGCGAATTCGCAGTTATGTGTGAGTGGAAGACAACTGCTGCATTCTGTTTATCCATTGTCATAATCATCGCCACCCGAATTTACCCACTGCCATGTTTGCTTTCTTTAAAACAGTAGTTACTACGGTACAAAGTTCTTTTGGCGAGTGGGCTAACCAAATGTCATTTATTAAAACTAGGGTGAGAATCAGCACTTTTGGAACGTCAACATTTACATAAGACAGTCCCACAAAAACGCCCACCATTCACCATTTCCTAGTGATTTAGCTGGGAAGAAGTGGCGCAACAAACTCCCCAGCAGCACAGCTATCTGTTCAATTACAAAACTTGATTCTATGCAATAGAATGTAAAATAATTTGCATAACGCAACACAAAACATTAAATTATTTACCTTAAGTTAACTAGCACACGCCACTATACCAAAAAATAATAATAACGTCTGACGTTATTTCTGATTGAGTATAGTTTTCGAAACAAAAACTTACCTAAATAAAAGCCTCCAGTCATAATGGGCGTGCCCGCTTACATAAAGCTATAGCTGTAACTCGAAGTTACAAATGATAAACTAGCACCATCGAAGTAAAATATATAAACAGTTAATGAATTATTAATAACAATAACAAAACCATGGTCAGCAAGACGACCAGTCACCACAAGCAGCACCCGTTCACGAGCATAACGCAAAGATCAGCCATCACCCCCCTCGCCATATTTGAGGGAAGGAGGCAACCCGACCCCCGACGCTACCGCAAGCAGTGACATCCTTCTTCTTATTAATAGTAGTTAGCTCTAAAATGATTAGAATCGAATACTCTTTATTATGTCCACACGGCTACACATCAAGCTATACATTTATAGTATAAACTGATCTCACATTGTATAGGATTTCCGTATAGTGCGAGATCAGCGTAAACTGGAAATGTATAGCATGATGTGTACACCATAAAAATTACAGATATAAATGTTGAAATTTTACATAGTTTGACACAATGGGCTGTCTTAGAACACAACCTTTAATGTTTTGAGACTGTAAAGTGCTTGCAACGTTGCTATCTACCATTGCTTGCGAACTTATCCGTTTTTAGTGAATTAATGAAAGCTTTCGTGTCTGCAAATTCTACCTAATGGCACAACACTGATGCACTGACTGATGCATCATTATAGATTATTCTTGACAAACGGCTATCACTAAAATAACATAACAGTAGATTGTAAACACATGTTCCATGACGAAATGACAGTAATAAATGTCATGTCCTGCAGCTAATTAAACGTCGGAGTGTATAATATCTCCTTCATTGAGGGTTAGCCCTCGTTAAAATTGGCTTCCGTGACCGAAATTCGGTCTGGAAAGTATTAAACAGTAAATGGACGAAAAGCAAAAAGTAAAGGACGATGCTTAATGACTATTAAAGATAGACTGGTATTTTCGTATGGAATCGGATGGAAATACATGAGTATACCAGCCTGTTATTGTCTCACCGCAGGGAAAAGGCCCTTTCTCATACATATACCGGTGACCTGTAACACAAGTTTTCCCAAAAACCTATATCAGGCACTAGTCTCTCACAAAGGTGGAATACAGCGGAGACATTTTTTTGTACACATTAACTTTAAGTCAGCTTTGTGAAGAGAGAATAAATAAAAACTTATCTTATAGAAGGCATACACATCATTACCACGCGTTATCACCACGCATCGCCACGCGTCATCACCACGAATCACCACGCTTACTCAAAATTGTGGTATTATTATCAATGATAATACAACCACAATTTTGATATTTATCATCATCATCATCTCCATGCCCTGTCTTTAAGTTACTTGGGCAATGCCAAGTAACATGGTACAAAAAAAGAGCAAGAAAACGTGTTGTGCCAATGCGTCACAATAACATTCACGTGAAAATACGTCAAATTCAATTTGGTATTGGTTTTTGTTAGGTATTGGTATCTTACAGTTGGTAAGTATATTCCACACTCATATTTTTTTAAACAAAGGTGAAACATTAATCGCACAACACGTGCGATCCACTCCACTGGAAATAAGATTAGACATTCAAATAAAGTTGTTTTTTTACAGTCCGTTCAACCGATTTTCAGTTGTATTCCGTAGGCATAAGGATGGCATTAAAAGCAAAAACGTGGTTAGAATACTGTTTATTACAGCTGCCATTTGTCTTGCCACCAACGCAATAGAAGTCAAAATCGATTGAACTGACTGTTAAAAAGGTTTATTTAAATGCCTAATCTTATTTCAAATGGAATTAAGCTTACTGTTGAATCAGTTTATCAATTGTTGCTGGCTAACTCCTCACTCCTGACAATGAAAGTTCTAAAAGTAAAGAGACATCTAAAACTAATAATACTTGAAATAGTCTGTAAGGTAACATGTCTAGTGTTAAACCTGCAATCTATGATCAAACTCCTCTGGCTTTTACTAGAGGCCATGCAAAGATGGCCTGGGGCGTCCTGCATTAAACGAATTTAAGCTTTACCATCATCTCGTTTGCCTCGATATCATCGCAGCAGTCATATCCATATTTAATCTAATACCGCACGCCCCACGTCAGTGGTAACCGAACCAATATAAGCTGGCCTGTTTTTCTTTTGAAAATCCGTACTACACTAGGTCGGCTCAAGCTTACCATCGACGTGCGGCCTACCTACTGTACGTCATATAACCACTAGTCGCCTTCCCTACTAAACAATTTGAATGAAACAACATGCACATTGATAAATACTAATCTGAAGCTGGATACTAGCTGCTGCATACATACTAACTGGAAGCCCTTGCTTGGTTATTAGCCTGCTGATCTTCATGCACCAGCCGCATGTTGAGTATCCTATGTCGTCTCGGATTGGTAAGTATTAACAGCCGGTCTATTTTGTCATTTAGGTTCTATAACAGACCTCTATAAAGTTAGCAACTTGTTCTCAATTAGAAAGCTTTAGTTTCTATATGTGTTCTTAACCCTGCATAAGTGTCTTCCTTTTGACTCGGCAACTCTGAGCAGAAGGCGCAGAGATATAGTGGCCACTCCCCAGGGGTTCGAACAGTCTGTCATTCCACCTGATGCTAGGGTTTGACGGTATTGACAGCACGCTTCGCCTAAGTTTTCATGGTGAGATTTTTTATAGAATATATTGGCAGGTAAGATACATTGGCCTAAGACCTACAAGTCACGCGATGAACTTGGCACCTGCAACAAAGAGCTAAATAAAAATCTTGAATCCACTGTCTGTGTATTCAGATCCTCATCTAAACTAAATAAATATGGTGTACCACAAGGGAGCGTTTTGGGCCCCTTGTTATTGTTACTTTCATCATCATTTCATAAAGACGTCCACTGCTGGACATAGGTCTCCCTCAAAAGGGGGGGGGGGGGGGTTAGCCATAATCGCCACGCTTGGCCAGCGGGTTGGCGATCGCAGTACGCTGCACGCTTCTGTTACTCTGTTCCCCCTAGAATTCTTATCACCTCCTTTCTTAACAAACACTTCATTCTCAAGATGAAGTCGAAACGAAAGTTACATCTAGCGTGCCTGCTTTTTGGTGTCGTTAAGTCTAAGAAACCGAAGTATTTGTACGACAAGCTTAGTTGGATGACTAGTAGACGGGATTGCGCGCCCAGGCAATGTGCACAACAACTTTCAACAGTCTCATATGACAGCAGCTTTCAGATACACTTTCCGATACGTTGCATCTAAAGTGTGGAATAATATCCCACCACCATTAAGGGTACTGGGCACTATTCACTCGCTCAGAACACGCTTATGGCAGTATCTGATAGATTCCCAACAGAAACTATATATGGTCGCCCTAAATATTCCACTTATATAAAATGCCTACCTACAGTACTTAGCTTAAAATACTGTTGTGTCATGAAAGTATATTCTGGGTCCTTTCCTGCCTAAATTGTCCCCGACTCGTTGGCGCTGCTGCTCGTTGATACTTCACTTTCTCCGAATAGGTAATAAATTAACTATTTATGTCAATATATATATATATATTATAGTTATATTATATACGAGTAATTATATTTTTTTATCATTGATTTTATTATTATTAAAAAAGTATTATATTTTGGGTTTAATTATTATATTTGTTTGATTTCTAGTTTATTTATCTATTTATAAGTATGTATTAGGTATGTTGAAACTGTTTGTACTTCTGGTTACTTGTCCCTAAAGGTTCATTAGAGAATCAGCGTCAGACAGCATCTGTCTGGCATTAATGCTGAAATGAACCTTTTTGACGCAGCCGTGAGGCACACATTATTGTTGTTAAAACGTTATTTTCACAGTTTTTTGTTGTTGTTTGTGTTTCACGAACTGTGTTCAAATAAATTGTATTCTTTCTTTCAGTATGTTGTCAAAATGCATAGACAACGCTGCTGCCCATTCTCTAGTAAATCCAGTCGCCTTTTACGACACCCACGGGAAGAAATAGGATGGTGCTATTATTACGTCCGGCACCACACGGAACTTATTCGGATTTTTACTTTATATTAATCATTTAACCGATTCAATAACTATGAAAGTGTCATATTCGCTGATGTTATTTCTGTTATAGTGCAATAACACTATAGGTTTAACTCTTGGAAATAAAATAAACGAAACTGTACAGTCTTTATGTATGTGTAAATATTTGTATTCAAAATTATAATTATGTCGTATCTCTTTATATGACCGGCTTGTATGTATTTGTTTGTTTGTATTGGTTTTTGTAAGGCAGCATAATGACTTCTTTAGGTTCCAAGGTGACAATTACACTAAACAGAGACCAAGAGATCACACAAATTTTGATTCCGTTTTGTAATATTCAAAACAATAATTAAAAAGTATGTAATAATTTACCAAAGATTATAAGGGAATGCCCATTTAAATATTTTAGAGTTCTATGCGCAGATGGTTAATAGAAAATTGTTTTTATACATTAAAAGAATTTATGTTACATAAACTTTTATTTTAAGGTAAATACAAATAAATAAAAATTGTTATGTTAAGGTTGTTTAGTCATTTATATTAGAACATGTTTTATAGTTTTTTAGTCTGTGTCTCGTAATTTAGTACACACGGCTACACATCAAGCTATACATTTCCAGTATTCGCTGACCCCTCATTTTACGGAAATCCTATACAATTCGAGATCAGCTTATACTGGAAATGTATAATAGCTTGATGTGGTAGCCGTGTGTACATAGTTGTAAATTTTACTAAAATAAGTACCTAAGTTGGTATTATTAATGTAAAACTAATTAGCATGCCCTAAACCGGCAAAAAATGGACTGTGCTTATGCACACCACCAACTTTAACAACTGGTAAAACCTGTAATTTCAGCAAATAAATTATCCTTTAGAAATATAATCTATTATTAAAACAATGAACGTTATTAGTCGAACAACTGATAGCACCTCAGCGTCTTATAGGTTTTGATTCAATTTATGTTAAAGTTCACTAACAAACTTAACAGCAAAGCAACATTGTGTTTTGCAGTGCCCTGACAGGTACCATGTACTAAATCCGACAATTATCTATTGTAAAATGTGATGTGCAAGAGAACACATCAAAACAAAAAATCGACAGCTTATCGTAACATGTAACACTATATACACAAATTGTGAAAAGGAAACCCTCCATTATCACTCCGTTTGGTTGCTTGCAATCAGTTTATTTTATTTGAGAGAGGAAGACATAGCTGCATACATATTTACAATATAATCTACTACACCATTTTGCTTTCGTCTCTCATATCGGCACGAACTATAAGAGAAAAACTATTGCCGTGGTAATATTATCCAGCTTGCAAAAGCAACTTGGTAAAAGGGCAGTCTGCCCATATTGTACTGGGCTTACATTAAACTGTCGCCACTCAATGAATATTCTGTTATTACATTCGCACAGTGTTGCACCCCCAATCATGAATTTAAAGCTCCAGCTAGTTTAAAAAAAGGAACCAAATACTGAGTTATAGACCATTTGTCATTTGTTTTCCAGACCGAGAGCAGTCAACACCAGGGCTCGGAGTACATCAGCAAGGCGTCCCGTATTCTGGTCAAGCTACAATGGTATAAATGCTTTGTTTCGCTCATCTGACCGAGGCAACCCATACAATCATCCTTCTTAGTCGTAACCTCATCTTCTAGCGTGTCTATGTTACACCATGCCTATTTCTGCCCTCAAGTAGGTAGTTGTTGTGTTCTGGTATGGGTGTATTTACAGACTCATTGAGACATTTCAGCTATTCTCAGGGATGGCAAAACAAAGTCAAATAATTTATTTCAGGTCAAAAAAGGCAAGTTTCAAGTGAAGTTACAACAACATGGAATTGATTAAGGTTGCACCTTCAAACAGGTAGTTTCGAAAAAAAATGGACAAGAACCCCATACTTATTCTTTTAAGCATCTATGTTTGCCTACAGATCTTTAGCCGGCAATGATAATTTGGCTTGTTTGCCATCCAAAATCAACGAATGAAATACTACACACCTACACTGATTTCAGGTACGACCAAGCCGTGGACAGCCTTCGTCGCGAGATCGGCTTCCACCAAGAGTCTGGCAACACCGGCGCGATCGGGAGGCTCACCGTCGCCATAGTACTCGTGCAACTCGCTAGGGGCGACGCTGTGGCCGCTGAAAAAGCATACAAGGTTGTTTAAGTTTAAGTTTTTATTTCATAATCAACAGGTTTTAACAAATAAGTCGTAGAGGCCTGCTTTTAAGTATAGAGATACCTGTAATCGAAGACCTACCTCTTCCATAACTATGGTACAACAAGGATTCGACAAGGATTAACAGGATTAAGTTGACTTTCAGTTAGAATGAGAATATCCGGCTCGAATTTTAGACAAGACAGAGTCAGTTGAAGATCATCTAAGTTACTATAAACGCTTCGTATATTTTGGCAGAATATTTTGCAGTCATTCTTTTGAACTTGTGTTAGGCAAGGCTTCAATTTCACAGTGAAAAGCCTGAGCGATGTTTGAATTGTCTGTTTTATTGTGTGAAGCGAACTATCCATTAAAAACATTTAAAGTTTCGAGGGTGAACTTCGAGACATATTTGAGTGCAATAGACGTTTGCAGCCGGCAACATAATAATTTTGATAACCGCAGAGTATGATATGCTTGTTGTGAGGTTGTTAAGGTTTGTTGTTAAAATGTAGTAGCAGCGGTGAGGTTTGGTGAAAACTTAAGTGTTTTAAAGATTGTGTTGAGGATTTGCAATTAAAACGATGCGTTAGTTTCAACGATAAAATTATGTATTCGCCATCTTGATTACAAAATTCGAGGAGAGGGGTGTGGGAACAATATTTTGAGTGAAAACCAATCACTGTCTCGAGATAGGTATGACGTCGTGTATGCTAACGTTTGTTGCCTCAAGATGTCGCTGTTAGTCCCTGGTATGTGTTAATAAGTGGGAGTTCACAACATGCCCCCGGCCTTGGAAGCAGTGGCTTTCAGTGGTCTTCAGTCACTGCATCAGTGTTGATCACGTCCTGTAGTAGAGGACAAATCTTGGTAAATGCGCGCCTCACCACGCCCGATGACGTCTGTATATCAGCCACCCGGGATATACCATCCTTTCCTGGGATAGTGCAAACGATACGTCCCAAATGCCACTTCAAAGGCGGCAGGTTATTCTCCTTAATAACAACTAAGGAGTTTGGTTTGAGCTCGTCCTTATTCGCCGTCCATTTTGTCCGCACCTGAAGCTATTAAGCTGAAGTGTTGGTGTTATTTCATGACTCATTGGTTTAATAAGGCCGATTCTGACATTGATTTATCCATTAGACTTTCAATGATACTAGGACAACAGTAACATAAGGGAGTGTATCAAGGCGCTGCGTTTTTCTAACGTTGAATTAGACGGACACTTGGGATAGTTAAATAATCCGCATTCGCCCGTAGACGCATTTGCAAATCTGTAAAAAATAAGCAGGTTTTTCTACTGCTACATAACAACTAACTAACATTTCCAGGAATGGGGCAGTAATTGCGAGGTGGCAGAGATGCAGACATTAGAGCAGATCCTGCAGGCTTATGATGAGGAAGACCGCGAGTCGGCCAAGCGCGCGCTGGCCAGCCCCTTCATCCGCAACATGGACGTGGAGTACGCGCGACTGGCGGCTACGGTGCCGCTGCCAGAGGCCATGGAACCGGCTCCCAGGGCCGCCGTCAGGGAAAACGCGGCCCCCTCCTATGTCAGCCCAAATGCACAGTCTACTACCACAGCGGTAAGTAATAAAAATCTTATATTCCTGCATTCACTAACACACAACGCACGGCCTTAGGTACCTGGTCCACCTGGTCACCGGCGAGGAAGCGACTAGACATCGTCAATTTTCTCGCTCAAGGAACGTACAAAAGATTGTAGGTCCCGTGTCAGTAAAAGAGATACATATCTTAATAGTTGATTGCTTACTGTTCACACAATCCGGTGAGAATTTTGTCAAACAAACAACTCGATTTTAATTGCTAGCTGAACTCGCTTCCCGCTAATTGCCGGCGGTGCCACTGGGCTAGAAGCATGACATTTTGCGCAAGAGTTGCCTTTAAAACGAAATTGAGCAAAAAGGAAGGATTTTTCAAAATTCACCCCCTAAAGAGGTTATGTGGGGGAAAAAAGTTTGTGTGGAAGTTCGTCATTTTTCCGGATGGGAATTCCCACTGGGCACACGACTTGTTCATATTATGAAAGTTTAAGTCTATATGTTCGGATGTTTGTTAATCCATCGCGCCACAACGGCTGAACGAATTTGCATATCATCATCTGCCTAGCCTTTTTTCCCAACTATGTGGGGGTCGGTTTCCGGTCTAACCGGATGTTAAGTACTGCATCCTTTACTGGGTAACACGATAACCCTTGGTAATATAGGTTGTTTGACTTCCGGGCGTCTGCCTACCCGTAACTAATGTCAAAGATCTACGAATGACGGCTTAACGTGCTTTCAGAGGCACAGAGTCCCCTCCCTTCCCCTTCTTCTTTTCTGAGGCCCTTCTGATCCTACTAATATTCTACATATGAAAGTTTGAATGTTTGTAACTCAATCACGCAAAAGTGGCTGAACGGATTTGGATGAAAGGAGATTGGGCTAATCTGCCCTTATAGCCAAATATCGTTAAGAGATTATGTCCTTCGTCACTTCGTGAAAAATAGATGTAGTTGTCTTTACTTAATATTATTATACTTGATTTGATTGATAATTGTTTAAATATTGAAAATTAAATAAACTTAAGCAGCTTGACTCAATCTGGTTAACTTTTTTGTACGAAGTCAAAATCAACCGTACTTTGGACTAAATAAAATACAGTAATTGGCCTTAACCATTTCCTTGGTAATTACCTATTAATTAAATGATGTTAAATAGAAGAAGACAGCTTTGTTCTTCTATTAATTATCACAGATTTGCGTTCAAAACGCTCTCCTGTAAAATCATGGTTTTGTAAATAACCTAATATACTTAGCGGCCGATGATATACATACTTTAAAATAAAACAATGTCGCTTTTTGTGTCATTTTTGATATGTTTCACATCAGTTGCACCATGCGAAGCACTTGCTTCGATACACTGTTCACCTATAATATAGTAACATGGCGTCGTTTGATGATGATTCCAAATACTAGTAAAGCGATTGTTTTACATATTGAAAGTAACTTAGCTAACGAAATACGAGAATTCAGAGGTAGGTGATGTTATTTTAACGGCAATGAAACTTGGAACGAACTTATAATTAATAATAATAATAAATGTATTTATTTCAAAAAACAAGAACACATTGGAGATTATAAATTTGTCACACTATAAGCACAATTATATAAGACTATATCCCTTAAACGATAACCTAAAATGATATTTATTTCTGTAAGTAGGTTTGTATAAACACTTTTACACGTCAATCATATTTTAAAAACTATATCGGCCTTATTACAAAACAAGGATTATCTTTACACCCAGGTTTAAAGCATTGTGTATTTTTTTAATTTCGAACCTTATTTCGTCTGAGATAAAGATCTTAATACAAAGTTGACCACTTAGACTCGGGTTTAAAATCAGTTTTTGTATTATGAACTTTATCTCAGACGGAATCAGGTTCAAAAATCCAAAATGACACGATGGTTTAAACCTGGGTCTAAAGATAAACCTTTTTTGTAATTAGGCCGTATGAGTTCGGATGTTAAATAAGCCAAAGTTATTTTATGAAATAAGTGTATGTTGTTACTTAGTGTGTTGTGCATGTGAGTGAGAGTCCGTATTGTGCGAGTAGGTGTGAGTGCGTGTGGATGGTGCGATTGTATTTTTACGAGATGTGTATGTTAGAAGATTCTCCGTCGTAGTAGTAGCCATTGAGTGATTTTGTGTTTTAGCGTGTGTTTGTTTAAATCAAGTATTTTTAGAATTTTGTGTAGTTTCTTATATTTTTAAGTACCTATGACGTAATATGGCGTTTGGCAAATATAGTTTTATGTGTTACACCTGATGGGCGATATTTGTGCGTTTTTTTGGGTTGGATCTGGGCATGGCTCTATGAGTTCTGAGGACAGACTGCAAGACGAACAGCTGTCTAACTGTTAATACTTTATATTCATCATAAAGTTGTTTGGTTGGATATAAGTACGGTTTCTTAGACATAACTTTAAGTACGGCTCTTTGAGCTCGCTCTGCCCTCAGAAAATTTGTTTTAATAGGACCACCCCATGCAGTAATGCAATATCCAATAATCGACTGACACAGTGCAAAATAAACCATTTTTAATGTGTCTATGATAGCCAATTCTCTAAGGGATTTAAAAACATAAATAAGACGCATTCTAGCTGTTTGTCGCATCGTAGGCCGTCATCTATTTGCAGACCTAGATACTTTACACAGTCACTTGTAGCTAGTGTGGGACAATACCACGGTGTTGACGAGTTCAGGTAGGAGTGAGCAGTTACTACAAAGCTATGCGGTGGCTTGGTGTTTCGTCGGATTGCAAAAGGAATGTAGCAAGATTTATTTAAGTTTAATGTAAGTAGGTTTTGGTGGAACCAGTTCATAATGCTATTAAGTGCTATTTCTGCCCTAGTTTTAACCTCTTCCCAAGTAGAACCATAGATTATAATTGTAGTATCGTCAGCGTATGAGAAGATCTTGCAGTTTGGTAGCATCATCGACATAAATTTGGAACAATGTGGGACCTAATATGCTTCCCTGGGGCACACCGTATGTCACAATTTTCTCATTACTAAGATATGCATATATTTTAACTTGCTGAGACCGATTCTTGAGGTAATCTTTGAAGATGTTGAGTGCTATGCCACGTATAAGCTCCAATTTTAAGGTAAGTTTGGGAATACAAACTGTGTCAAAAGCTTTCGACAGATCCCGTCGAAACCACAGAAATAAAGCCATACTGGTTTTCGGAATTTATGTTATAAATATATGTAAAAAACCTTAAGTTGTCTGTTATGGATCTTTTCAATAATTTTTGAAAGCGAAGGCTGGATGGATATGGTCTGTAATTGTTGACACAGGTTCTGTTCCGGCTCTTATATATTGGATGGACTATAGCTTTTTTGAGTCCGTCAGGAAACGTTCCTGATCGTAAACAAAGATTGCAGATGTAGGTGATTGGTGGCACTAAAATATGGCGACAACTTTTCAGCAAGGTAGATGATATTCCTTCCCAACCTACAGCACAATCATTACTTAGTTGTCAGATGATTATTTCTACCTCACCTTCATCGGTATCTAGTAAAACGAGGGAGCTAGCTGGAGGTGAAAAATTGGACTTTTCGGATCGATCACTACCAGTTAGTAAGATTGTGAGATTTTAATATATTTGCACTATCTATCTATATAAGCATTATCCATTGATATAAAATATCTTATGGTTATTAGGCGCAGAGAAAATTCGAATACTCCGATGCCCAAGTCATCCTTATTTAGGTCATTAACTCCGAACTGACTAACAATTGGTAAAAGTCGTGTTAGTAGAAAAAGGTTCTCCTTGAAAAGCTCTTTCCATTGTTTTATATCTCGTAAGATATACAACAATGGAAATAGCTTTTCAAGGCCATAGCTATTGGGCGGCAAGACAATTCAGACTATTGGGCTTCAGCGCAGAACCCCGTAGTTCGGTGCCCATTCTCCTTTGGCACACAGATAGTTTATAATCTGGATTAACACACAGGATACTTTTTATCCCGGTAGAACGTAGAACGTTCCCGTAGGATAGTTTCCTACAACCACGTGGGCGAAGCCGCATAAAGAAGCTAGTATTCAATATACTAACATATTCTTTCCTCTTTTCCAGGATGTTTCGAATGACGAAACAGAAGAGTCCCCCTACGCGCCAGTGACATACGTAAAGAAATCGGATGACGAAGACGGCTTGTGTTAAATGTTTATTAGCCGTAGTTTTCGTGTTTAGTTGCCTGTTGCCCTACCCTGTCGATGGTGATACTTGGACGAAGTATTGAGGGCATTTGACGCATGTTTCTGCTTACCCCATAGAAAAAATGAGTTAGTTTATACCAATAATGATGTCACGAACCCATTTATCTACAAAAAAACGATCGAGCCATAGACACAGTAGTCGCATAATATGATGTGTAACATCTGACAGCTCTATCGTCTATGCCTATAGTCTCGTGACTGAACCAAACGCGAAACCTATGAAACCATGTGAATAGTATTTTTGCGTAGCTATGAAATTAAGGGGCAAAAACAGCAATCTTTATCTTTAGTTTTATTGCACGATTCATAAATTAAAAAAAAAAATATATAAAAAATCTGTTTGGCATCACTTGTGAACTTTTCAGAGCAAGTAAGGGTTTATAAAAGTTATTAGAATTACGTGCCTATTTCTTCTAAAACATTCCAAATAAAAAAGCAGTTGTGTTCTTATGACCACACGATAGAGTGAAAATTTACAGCTGGAGCCGAGTATACGCGATTCAGCGTCACCGACCGACTGGAGCCGAGTATATTCGAGTCAGCGTCACCGACCCGAGCGTGACGGTTTAGTTTCGTTTACTGTTCAGAAAGAGCGAAAAGTGCGCCTAAAAAGTTTTAATTTCAAAAAGTCAGCTAACTAAATTTGATAAAAAACATTAAAGCAATAATAAAATAACAATTTTGGAATGGCATGTAATTGGCTCTGAAGAATGAGCGCACGCTGTACATTGTGCAATATATTTATAATTGGTATTAATTGATTAGTAATGTATAACTCGCTACTTCTTCAAGTCGCTTCTTACATTCCTCTTAGCACTCGTCGTCAATTGATCTTTACGACTATAATATACCACAATGGATAGACAGTCACGTGACACATAGAATACGCTGAATATAGCAAGCTTCATTCATAGTTGGCTTAGTCAAATAGGAAATCAATCACCATCTATTGAGAACATTTCCAGTCTACCTAATACGACTGAAAATGTGGCCATGCAAATCTAGTTTTCTAGGCAGTGACTATGTCCATAGGACATATTCACCATAGCTCTATACTTTCGATCTTCTGGTTATGTCAATCGAATCTGTCTAGCCTTTTCCCAATTATGCTGGGATCGGCTTCCAGAGTCTAACCCGATGCAGCTGAATACCGGTATTTTCCATGGAGCGACTGCCTAACTAATCTCCGCCAAAGCTTCTGATTATGTAACGTCTAATTATTGTATGACAATTGAGGCCGATATTTAGACCGAACACTACTGGTTAGGGAAAGACTATCATTTTGGATTTAACATGTTGGTTTTACATTTTACGGAACATTAGCCAAGTTAAAAAAAATACAATATTCTTATAAATACCATCTTTGTTCCAAGAACTTCATAATTAATATAAAAGGGAGTAATCTAATGTACTTAATGATTTTTATTTTATGTATTACCTTGATTGTCTTAATTTCTGCGACATCTTTTACTGTTTCCTTCATATAAATTAGCAGCTGATCCCCTTTCGTTTCAGGTCAGTCTGCATAAGCGTTGACGGCATTTTGATACAGAACCTCGTTGAAGTTTAAAGATAATTTTATATATTTTAAATAATAAATATGTATGTAAGATTTAGGTTTTAATCTAGACCCTACATATTCGTTATTTTTTACAATAATGTACCTCCTGATAAAATGGCAGTTATACTTTAAAAACTGACAATTTTATTGATCTGGCATACATACGAGGGCGGCACTGAAAATTTCGGGAATCAAGGAAGTGACACAACATTACTATTTAAAAATGTATTTATTGCTTTTCGAAGTATTCTCCGCGAAATTTGACACATTTTTCCATACGATGGAACCAATCATTGAAGCAACCATTCCATTCGGAAGTTGGGGTCTCCAAAATGGCCGTTTTGTAGGCGTCCACAGCTTCTTCAGGTGATGAAAATCTCTGTCCACGCAATTTATTCTTTATTTTAGGGAAAGTATAGAAATCATTAGGGCTTAGGTCGGGGCTGTACGGCGGATGGTCTAATAATTCTATGTTTTCTTGCTCTAAAAACTCTTTTGTTCTGTGCGCGGTGTGAGAACTCGCATTGTCGTGATGGAGGATGATGCGGCGGTTGCAGTTCTCTTTACGGAGTTCAGAAACGACCTGTGGCAAACAAATGCTAGCATACCATTCTGCATTAACCGTTCTTTGTCCCTCAAGAGGAATAGTCGTAACATGGCGGGTTTTGGAGACAAACGTGGCCACCATTTTTTTTGCAACAATCCGTGAACAAACAATTTTTGTTGGCTTTAACTCATTTTCGAACACCCAAACTCGTGACTGGTTTTTTGTTTCGGGTTCGTACGCGTATATCCAGGATTCGTCACCTGATACAATGTTGTATACAGCATTTGAGGATCCTGCGTGGAATCTTTCGAGAGTTCTGACGCACCAAGTAACGCGAGCCGCTTTTTGCTCTTCACAGAGCGAATGCGGTATCCATCGGGAAAACAACTTTTTTACACCTAATTGTTCATGCAAGATTATTTGTATTTGACTCATGCCAATGTCTAAAGTTGCCTGAATTTCGCGGTATGTCACATGTCGATCTTCCTCAATCAGCTTACGCACAGCATCAACGTTTTCTTGGGTGACTGCAGTTTTTGGACGACCTTGACGGGGATCATCACTGAGCTTGACACGTCCACGTTGAAATTCAGCAAACCAGCGATAAATTGTGGTTTTGGATGGGGCTTCATCACCAAATGCAGAAATCATCCGGTCAACACACTGTTTTTGTGTTAAACCAGTTCGAAAGTCATAATAAATCATCGCTCTTGAATTTTCTCGAGTCAATTCCATTTTCTCAACGACTAAACAAGTTTGACAAAACCTTGTGACAAGACCGAGAATCTTTTTTAAAAAAAAAAAAAGGTATTCGATTTTTAAAACCAAGGAGTTTTCAATTAAAAAGATTTTAATATGACAGGAACAGTGGAAATATTCCATTCCCGATACTTTTAGTGCAGCCCTCGTAACAATCTTTTATTAAAGCTGGCAACGACTTCAAAGGGTTCCCGAAACGATCAATCGCAAATTGTAAAATTTTACGGTATTGATACACACCGATGCGCAAAACGATCGTCATTATAATGCAATTGAAGCGATTGACAATAAACACACAAAACATTGACAATTTCTATTGATCGTTTCGTGGTCGCTTTACGTCACTGTAATATGAAACTATATCATCTCAAGGCGTATTTCCTACAAGTTTTCTTATCATTGCCATTTAATAACAAAGTATTATAAACGTGCGTTATTTTTAGTACGCTGACTGTCAAATTTTATTA
Source organism: Tiliacea citrago (assembly GCA_963921375.1). Classification (NCBI taxonomy): domain Eukaryota; kingdom Metazoa; phylum Arthropoda; class Insecta; order Lepidoptera; family Noctuidae; genus Tiliacea; species Tiliacea citrago. Next base: position 29,878,464 of record OY992780.1, read on the forward strand.
TCTCGACTACAGTTTTCTAGAAATGTAGGTCGCGTCTCCTGATTTTTTGAGACAAATGATGTGTAAAAGCTATTTTTGAAATTTAATATGCAAAATGTATATGCCAGTTATACTATGGGGCATTTATTTAAAATAATGCACGCTTTTGTATTAGATACTGATACTCATTTGTCCGCTAATCTGCACTTTTCTGTACTGAGTATCAACAATCTGATGAGTTTAATCCCTAGTAAGGCCTAAATCGATTTTAATTAAGGGATTCGTACAAATAGGTGAAATATTATTAAAGGGGTTCGTATATTAAAAAAAACATATTTTGTCAAAATGTTTGTATATTTGTCACAGTCCGGCCGTCGAGAGAATGTGGTCCTGAAACATGTAAGTTGGAATTTCTAGTTGTAATAAGGATCAAAATCACGAAAAAAAATTATATTCGTTGAAACAGATAGGTGTCAAGAACGCGTACTCTCGACGGCGGCACTGCACATATTCTATATTCTCGTACTGTTATCGGTTTACTGCATTACACGTATATTCCAGATACATTTAATCAAGTAAATAGATTTTAGACAGTGCACTTCTATCACAACCTAAAGCCATCCGAGGTATATTTTATGCAATGTGTGATAAGTTTTGCGCTGTAAAGATAGCTTTGCTGATTGCCCCGGTCTGTAAAAGTTTTGATAGCGAAGATCTTCGACCGTCATCTTGACTAACTATCGCTCAACAGCAAAGTCCTTTTTGCAATTCCTGCAAGTACCTAAGCTGTAAGTTAAAAGGGGAATTTACAATACTACACGTACTTACGATTTTCTCGACGCTCAGTATGAAGTAGACCTGTGCCTATTTTGTGCATATATTGATAAAAAATATTATATAATATTATAACGTATTTGTTATATGACCTTACTGCGATCGCCAGGCGTGGCGATTATGGCACCCCCCCCCCCCCCCCCTTGGGGGAGGCCTATGTCCAGCAGTGGATGTCTTTCGGCTGAAATGATGATGATTGTTATATCAAATCAATGTAGTGAGAACTAGTGATATAAGTGTTAGAGCGTCGACGAATAGTTATTTCATAGGGAGTTCATTCAAGCTCAAGTGCCGTAGTCGAAATGTGCTTGTTATAGATTTTCGCTAGGTTTTTCTATGTAACCTTGTGTTTAAGTAATATAATATTTGTGTTGTAAGTTCATTATTTGTACAGTTGATTTAATAAAGACACTATATTTATATTATTGTTGTTGTGGAATTATATTTTTTTAAGTTTCGTTATTTTTCTTAGTTGAGCGTTGTTATAATTTGGTATAATATATTGTTGGAGGTAACATTATTGGGAATGCACTGTTGATTAATTAATTGCAAGTGTTGCAAATTATTTTACTTTAGTCAGTTTGCCGACTATAATATAAATAAGTTTCTGTTTCCAAATTTAATTATATTTCCTCGGGATATTTATAAATAGTTTTGCTAATTGTATTTTGTTTATTGTTGCTTGCTTGGATTCTTTTAATCAACAGTGCGTAGGGCAAGGTTCTTATTCACTACGATGATACGAGAACACAACAGATAACATTTTGGACGGAAATAATTACTAATCTAAATTTTTAAGATTCATGTTAGTAATAATAGCCAGAAGAGTAATTTAAACAAGAAATTCAATTAACGTTACATTGAGATTTGTAATATTGGGCTTCCAGTTTTTACCTCTGCCCTCCTTTTGCTATGCGCACAATAATGCTTCACTCTTAGAGATAAATGATGCTGATAACACTAAAATAAACTATTTCTCGTAATGTCGTAGTGAATACTTATAAGAAAGATGTGTCACTATAAATTTTATGTAAGATTGTGATGAATTATAAATAAATGTAAAATTTAATCAATCTTAGTGGAGTTTTATTGAAAACCAAATGAATGCAATAATAATACAAAATTATACCTTTTCATTAATATTATAGGAATTTCGTATATCACTAATGTTTGACATGCATTAGGGCCGATAAACACGATGCGTCGTGGCGACGGCGCGGCGCCACAACAGTGTCGCTGCGGCGTGCTACATACAAATATCCATGGTATGGCACACCGGCGTCGCACCGCACGTAGGTACACCGGACTTGCAACCCGCGAGACGAGGCGGGGAGCGGTGTACGCCTTGCGACGCCGGACACCTCAGTTTGTGCGGCAGAAAAAAAGGGCGAAATTTTTGCGGTGCGCCGCCGTTGCGGTGTATCAACGTTACAGCGCCGCAACGCATCGTGTGAACAGAGCTCTTATTCGTTCACAAAACAACTGGAAGACTTGTGGAAAAGGAAGGAAGCCTTTACCCTTCAGTGACACAGTACAAGCAACATACACAACTTTGCGACTTGATTATTCAAGTGGCAAAGTTGTATATGCCTCATAATTATATGCTCCTATTCTCCTCCTCTTTGGAAGTAGGTTAAAAGGGGGCACTCTCTGCGTTTACACCAATACACAAGTTGTGATATTTACTTTCGAGAAGTCTTGTAAGACTAATCGAAAACATGTCTGTATAAAATGTATCATACATGTATTGACGGTTGTTTCATTGTATTGTTAACTATTTTGCTCCCCTTTTTGACAATTTGTTTACGAGTTTTGTATGCAACTTGTTTTAGGTGTAAACAATAAACAAGACAGTAATATGGAGCTTGTAGCTGGACCATAAAAGCACACCATACTACTTGCACAAACATTTTCATGTTTTATAATACACGGTATATTAGTATTACTGTGTAAGCAATATTTGTACGCATTGCAAGGCAGCACATACAATTTTTTTTTTCTATGTACCACAACGGAATATAATTGAACATAATTATGTAGGATTTTTATGTAAGTAGTTATTGTATTTACTTAAAACAACAAGATAAATAATATAATTATAACTTGTGGTTTAAGGTTGTCTATAACAAATTCGAATTCATTTATTGTGGGGCATGGGACATAATCAATTTAAATAGAACTAGTATGAACTCCTAGGTAAATACCTACTTTGAGTCTATATTCACATATTTCTTCACACTTATGCCTAAATCTACAAAAAAAAATCTTACTTCGAAATCAACCTGTACATACCCCATTTGATTTTCGGTATCAATACTGGAGATGAAGCAAAAACTGAATCGATCTTCATAACGCTAAGTTTTCATTTTAAATGTGAAGTGATATTGGCATTACTATCAATCGGTATTAAGAAACTCCAACCAGTTGAAGAACAAATAAAATGAAAAATCACTTAGATATACTACTAGGCTACTTATAATGTTGATTACAGTATATCATAACATAAGTTGCATTATGCTGCCATATAATAATTATATTAAAACTATTTCATAATTTAAAGTTAAACCACCACATAGAATGATTATTTACATGCGGTACAACAAGTCTGCTGCAAGTGAAATACAGCGGTATATACCTTTCTACTACATTCATTAGAACACTCTTACAAGTAATTGGGTGTTACATAGTTATAATTTAATACCCTACAACAAGATACTTCTTGGTGACAGATATATCAAGGCATTGCAGACCAAAAACTATGACAAATATCCTATGCACATTTTTCATACAAGTTCATTACGATTCAAATTATAAGGCCTTGTCCACAATACCGGGCAGCAGTCCACGCCCGCTGCATGCAGCAGTGTTGTGCCGTGCAGCGGCGCGCCGGTGGTAGGTCAAGGCCAGGGGGTCTACTCTGAACGTAAATCCGAAGTATCAGCCGAATGTTCGGTCGTTTCTTTACTACGGCCAACTGTCGCTGACTACAGCGAAAAAAAAAAAAGATAGTCGAAGAGATAAGCCAAAGTCAAAACTGTGACTTGAAGTTGGGTAAGGACACAAAGTCAAAAAAAGAAACTGGAAGTTATAAAACGCCCGAACATTTGGCCGATACTTCGGTTTAGCGCTTCGGAGTAGTCCCCCAGTTTATAGTCTGGCATTCTGAAAGTCAAAACTTTTAAGTTATTTTATCATGAGATTTAGAACATAGCCTCAATTGAAACTAACTTAATATATTGGGACAATACTGTGTGCATACACAGATCAGCCGATACACACATTTTTGTAAAAACATGACCTTCTGTCAGTAATACTAAAAACGACAAAACCACAACAATAGGTAAATACAGTGTAGATAGATCTCATAAACTAACAATATTGTTATTTATATTAAAGAAGTTTTGTTAACTATCCATTTTGTCAGTAGATGGTTTAAATGAAAATATAAGTCTTGTAGTAAGGTTCGTAAGGAGCAGATCTATAGTTAAATTGTTCATTTATTGTTAGTCCAATTCCTCGCAGATAACAATTGAAAAATGAAGCGGCCGGTCTGCAACCGTTACTCAACATAAAGATACTAGAAGTCTATTTTTAGCTTAACAATAACTGCAGTTGTATGATGCACTTTAAATCTATGGAGGAGCAATCTTCAGTTTCGTGAGAAGAAACTAAGAAAAACCTGCCCTACCAGTCTAAATCTATGCCTCTAAAATCTATATATAAAATCTATGATTGTATATTTTTGTGACTAAACATAGTGTGTATGTATGGCGCCACCATTGGAGGGACGGACGACGTAGATTCCGGAACTTGTTCCTTCTCTTTAGTGTTCTTTGTCTTCCTAAATTGAAAACCATTTTTCCTGAGTATCTTCCTAAGCGTTTCCCTTGAGCCTTTGAAGTTGATCTCTTCTTTTAATATTTGGAGGAGTTTATTGATAGTAGGTACTTCTTTCTTGAAAGCGTAGAACTCGTGGATTTTTCTGCGAATTACTTGAAGATCATACTCATCAACTTCTATTTTGCCCTTTGTTCTTACACGTTTCTTTGGCGACTTCTTTAAAGTTTCAGGGTCTATCAGTCCCTGTTCTACCAGCCTTGCCTCTTTTACTATGTTCAATACTGTGCGTTCAGATACACCTGAAAATATTAAAAGATACAGCACTCCAATTAACTAATTCAAAGTAAATTAGAACACGCAAATTTTTTAACCAGGCCTTGATTGAAATTCATGTTTAGATGAGATTTATTTGATCCAATATCACTTGTTAAAATTAAATTGGTGATTTGGTAATTAGTCGCCATTATGTGTTCTTGAACTTTGTTTAGAAAAAACAGTAAAATTCGCAGTGCAATTTTATTATAACATATGACTCTGCTTTGCTGATGATTTGCAAGAGCAAAAAACATGATATTATGCATTCGGTACCTATCCTAAACCTTAATTTATCTAGTTAGAATTAATTATCAATATCTTACATACGTACATAAATTCACGCCTTCTTCCCTTGGGGGTAGACAGAAACTACATAACGCCACCTGCTACGATCCTTACCTTCTGCTTCGTTTACGTTAACATATCTGGGGGTCTACTCTCTAGTCTGTTAACGAAGATAGGTACGTGCCCGTCCGAAAGTAGACGATCCGACAAAACAAGTGTTAAAAAAAAAAACGCCCGTAACTTCGGCCGAAACTACGGACTTCGTGCTTAGGGAGTTAGGCACAGATTGTAGGTCTCCTGGTCATACATGCACGTTTGCGAGTACTACGCACCTGACCTTTCTGAAGAACATCACCAATAGGGTCACTATATGACATAATTATAGTGACCTCGTCCAGGGAGGGTCTAAGACCCTCCCTAGAAGATATAGTATATGTCGTTTGCACTCACATCTGCCTTGTAAATACCTCTGTAAGTCGCTTTTCGTTCATCCTCTTAACATGACCAAACCATCTAAGCACTCTTTTAAATTTTTGTCACTACACTTTCTTTGAAACCGCGCCGTTGCCTTGTCACATCATTCCTCAGCCTAATTTATAGTTACACCACAAATGCTTCGCAAGGAACGCAATTCTAAGGCATTTATTTTACTTTCACCTTTTACTACACCCAACATACATTTTCATACATAAGCGTGAGCACCAGCATTTCATTGTGAAAAGCCAGTTGAGCGCTTTTCATCAATTGAATTGGTTAGTCATAATCACATGTATAGCAGCTCCCTTTATTTCCCACTTTTACTCTCCTTTCCACATCATCATCAATCTTTCCGTGTCTTGTAAACAGACTCCTCAAATATATAATACTCATTTACTTGCTCCAAATTCTCCACAGTCTTAGGTGCAGCGCAGACGACAGACTTTTTGTGCGAAGGAGTGTGGCACACACCAATGTGATTATATTTTATTAGCTCACAAGCTTTCATTAATCACTTGATCCTTTGCACAAAAGGTCTGTTGTCTGCGCTGCACCGGATCGAGTGATTAATGAAAGCTTGTGAGCTAATAAAATGTAATCACATTGGTGTGTGCCGCACTCCTTCGCACAAAAAGTCTGTCGTCTGCGCTGCACCTTATCAGTTATTTTCAAATCACACACCAACACAACCTCTGCTCTTTCGAACATAAGAGACGAGGTTGTGAGAATCTTATTCACATTTATATTCATCCCTTCCATCTTATATGCTTCATCTATCGCAGTCACCATGTCTTGCAACTGTTCTGCTGATGATGCATCAGCATGCATGCATAGAACTTGATAATCTGCATAGATAAGTTTGACAAGCAAATCATTCATCCTTAATCCATACTCACCCTATTTGAAATCTGTCAGACAACTATCCATGTACAAGTTGAACAGCCACAGTGACGTTACACATACCTATCTAGCACCCTTTGCGATGTAGAACTGAGAACCAGTCTATTTATCCTAACACAAGCGCTGGTATCCTTGTATAATAAAGATACTGAAATCTTTATACAAGGATTACCAAGTGCCAGTGTCAAGCCACACTGTACATGGATAGTGTTGACCACAGTTTTTCTCTCCACACACAGTCATAGACCTTCTCCAAGTTAAGGGAAAGCACAGTAGACTTACTTGTATTTTGGCAGATGTTTTTCGGCTATGCACCTTGGGAGAAGACAGGTGAGAAAATAATATTGGATGTGTAGGCAGGATTTAGGCAGGGAATGGGCTGTATGGATCAGTTTTTCTACATAAGGTGCATCAACATTTGACTTTATTACTATTATAAAGAACGCAGTAAAGGATTTTTTATTGTTGAGGAAAATATTATGTGATAGACAATAAAAGTCATGGTACAGAAATGATACAACAGTTGACAAAGGTCAGGGTAATCATGTGTTACAAAGTTATTGTAATGGTTATCAATTTTAATAGACTTGGCGCTTGAATTTTTGAATAATGCCTACTAAATAAAGCTAGCATGAGAAAACAAAAATCATATAAATGCATTTGCTATGTTAACGCTATCATTCATGTAGTATCTCAATTATTAATCAGATAATATTATTGTGAGGAATGTTCCACAGCAAAAATACTATTACAAGACAATGCTAGTACAATACTATTTCTTTGGGTGTGCTATTCAGATGTGTTCCTTACACTCATGCTGTATGAATAATATCAACATAAGGTTTTCTTGGCCAACAAAAGATTATTCTAAATTATTATTAAGCAGTTGTTTTGACAGTAAAATTCTAAGTTTTGCTGTGACTGAGGAAGTCTATTCATGTCCAAAATGTGATAGTTTTTGTAGGTAACGATACATCGTATTCTTTGGATGACCAATGATTGGCGCACACTTTTTAATGTTTGCCGCTTCGGGGCTCCATTTTCTAATACACACAATACAGTAGTTTAATGCGTACATACGTAAACATGATGACAGATATTTATGGTAACTCTCTTAGATTAAAGACGCTAATATGCTATGGCAGGTCGTTTATAAAGTATTTAAAATGCATATGCTGTTTTAAAGCATAAAATTAACAAGGTACATTTTTATGTTACAGATTATACGATTATTCTTACATACCGCTAATTATTAAAAACAAATAACATGTCTACAAACCTGTAGCGGCAGATACTCGAACATAAACTTTACTCAGTGGTATTATTGGCACTTGCATTCGTTTTTCCTCGTCCATAAATTCCTTTACTTTCAATATTATCTCCCGAACTTCAGTCGTGATATTCTTCGGCATTTTGTAGCGTAATTGATGTGGTATTTCAAACAAAAATAGTGACTGAAGCACGACTATAAAAATAAGAGAACGACTGAAGTGAAGCAAACACAGCCCCAAACAAATGGCTACTTTTTGACTTTTGTCAGCGTGACATTTTATCAAACATGGCGGCGGGCATTCTCGTATTATGGCTGCCAAATGTAGTTCGGATACGCTGACAGGTATTTATTTAAGAAAGTTGAAGAAACGAAACGATGTTACGGTTAAAAGTACCGTTTAACTGTAACAAAAACACGAATGAAAAAATGAAAAAAAAAACAACCAGTCTGATGCACTGTGGTGGTCACAGAATAGGGGCGAATTTCACCAATGAAACTGAACGCGATCAGCAACGCATTAGTGAAAATAGCGTTCTTCGCCAAAAATAAAATTGTGATTGTCAAACTAAATCAGACTATTTTTAACCGCGATTAAAAGGTGTGGAATAAAAATATGTTGTCATGAACTAAAATTTACAATGCATACTTCTTTTCTAGTTCTTGAAAGTTAGGATGCTTGTGAGTTTGGAAATTAAATCATTATGGAAGCGTTATTGCAGCTGTTTTGCGTAAGTAGATCCAAATACATGATTGTGCTATAAGTACACTGCCCCCGACCTCGTCCACGTGGAGGTCGGAAATTATCCCACGGGAATATACTACCGTAATAAAAACTATCGTATGTTCATGGTCTACCTGTGCCAAAAGAACAAAGGGCAATTTATTTGTATTGAACCAGTCTGGGCCGTGTTGCGGGTGAAGTTTTTCCTAATGATAGTAGATGGCGTTGTTCTGTAATATAAAAAACTGGTTCCGGATTCTGTGATGTATCATCGTGTAGTTGACAAATTATAAAATTTGTCCTAAATAGGACTACAGCTTACGGGGGATGCGCTAATGCAGCCCGCGAAATTCAATTTTTCTTACGTTTTTTGCAATTTGCAGGTCAGTAACAGGTTGTATGTTGATCTAATTAGGATTCGCGGCCATAACAAACATGGCTTTACAGAATTATAATCATTAAAATCAGCATTCCAACTCTCCGAGTCCAAAAAATCCTACTGAATGATTATTTCAGAAATAGTCATTCAATGGGATTTCACGAAGAGAGTATTGCCGATTCTAATGATTATAATTCTGTAAAGCCATATTTGCTACGGCCACGAATCATATTTAGATCAACATACAACCTATTACTTACCTGCAAATTGCAAAAAAACGTAATAAAATTTTAATTTCGCGGGCTACCTTAGCGTATCCCCCTTAAGGTTGCTGGTTGGGTACATAGTTCATATTGTAACTGTATAGGTGGCGCTGGCTTCTCTGTTTCTTAGTAGCTACTGAGGGCCTAAAATGGAGGCTTTGGTAGAATCATAATAACTATGATCTGCGTACAATTCATAACCCGTAATTCATCTGATTGACAGTTTCGAATGGAGTTTCGTAAAAAGGTCCACAAATTATGAATTGCTCTATTGAAGTCTAATGTCAAATAGCAGCTGTCAAACAGATGAATTGCGGGTTATATGAATTGTACGCAGATCATAATTAATATGATTCTGCAAAAGCGTCCATTTTAGGCCCCCTGGCCGAGCGTGCTCCTTGATTGATCGTATTATATATCATGGCATATCAGCAATGATTAATTTACATTGAAAGCCTATCCAATAAAAAAGTACAAGTACACAGTACTTATGTATTCAAATAATAATTAGACCTAAAGGACTGTTCGCACGCATCACTACTAGATGGCGCTGCTGTTCTCATCCGTAGCTTAAATCTTCATCGTGGTGAAATATTTTTTTCACTTTAGTAGCTCAAACATGTAGGTTTTGCTGCCCGAAATCAGTGAGCAAAATGCGATTTTGCTCACTGAGTGAGACCAAGTAATTTTTTTTTTTTTCAGAAAGCCGCGAATATTTATGCAGCCTTGGGTTAATCATACAATTCGAAACATTCACAGTTTCACACTCTACCTCTTTTCCGCCATTAGAAAGAGAGAGAGAGACACTACTGTTGTATTTAAACGAAAATAAGTATTTACTGCAAATAAAACTGATATTTAACCTGTAAATATTTATTTCTAGTTTCAATAATGTTACGTAATATATTTTCAATAATATAATATCATGGGTGCTATTTACGAACACGCCTTAATTTAAATAAAAGAGCGGGAATAAAATTTCGTGGCTGGCGTAAAGAGTTGAATAAGTTAAAAAATAATAAAATAATCGTAAAATATGAGTGAAACTAGCGACGAGAACAGTATTTTAACACCGGAAGAGTTAAAACAACAAGTTATTAATGCAGAATTAAGTTTCCTACCTGAGAAGTCTCGCGAGAAATATCTGAAAGCATACCATGTCTTCAATGAATGGAGACTTACAAAGGGCGCAAGCAGTTTTTGGAGATGGTGTTGCTATCTTATTTTTTAGATTTATCACAGACGAGGCGATCATCTACAATGTGGAGTATTTACTCAATGTTGAAAGCTACTTTAAAAACCAAACATACGCAAAACTCGTATCATTTCTAAAAGTCCAAAATTTTCACGACCCTTAACATAGAAAAATTTCTTAATGAAGCTCCGGACTGCAATTTTCTTGCCGCTAAAGTAAGTGGTACCTACCTATGAATCTATGTTGTTAGTTATTAAAATTTGTGTGTAGACTGTTATGTATAAAGGTACTTACTGCCTGCTACTAATTTTTGGAGGCGCAACGAATCCTAGTCTGGCTTAGCAATACTGTTAAAATATTTATTACGATATGTAAAAGATGCTGTAAATGTTAAATTATGCAAATTAATTATGTAATATTTTCATTACAGGTTGTACTGATCATAGGAATTAGTGGAGCGTGTCGCAATAACGAGCTATTACAGATAACAGTTAATAATATCGAAAAGCATTCAGATAAATTACTGTTAGTAAAATTGAAAAATACGAATACGAACCTTGACAGGTCTTTTGTCGTATGCGAAGAATATGTAACTACTGTAAAAATATACCAAAATGTACGGCCAGCCAATATAAAAACCGACCGATTTTTCATACAATACCATAATAATAAATGCTCAAGACAGCCTATGGGAGTAAATAAAATAGGTGCTATACCGCGAGAAATTGCCACTTTCTTAAAACTGGAAGAGCCTCAGCTATACACGGGCCACTGCTTTCGGAGAACTTCGGCAACGCTCGTGGCTGATTCCGGAGCCAATCTCACCACTTTAAAACGTCACGGCGGGTGAAGTCCAATACGGTTGCAGAAGGCTATATTGAAGACTCTATAGAAAATAAGTCGAAAATCTGTAAGCGTATAGTGGAAACAATAAGTCTGAATTCGACCTCGGATCCTTGGTCTCACCCACGCTCATCCACTTCCAACGCCGCACAGTTTACTTATACAGAAAGCCGATCAGAGTCACCAACATTCACCGTTGTTCCTTCTCAATCCGCTACCGAAACAGAAACCTTAACCCCAGATAATCAAACTCAACTCAATGCAACTATAACGTTGCCAAATAAATCTGTTACTTTTAATTTGCAGAATTGCAGTAATTTAACTTTTAAAATGTTCCATTTGATTGAATTGGTACCTCTACCTACAATGTTAATTACTTTGATTCACAATAAATAGTTATTTCAATCTATTCCTGTTTATTATTTTATCTCCTAAAGTGTTCTCGCTGCTGAAGTGAAAAGTTAGGTAAGTGTGTTACACGAGAGCAAAGTTTTTTGCATCTCGTGCCTTTGAATCCCTCGCCATAGTTTACAAGAATTTCTGCAAAAAAAGAAAAAAAACAATTTTTATTTTCTATAGTTTTGTGGCGTGTTTAAGTACTTTTATTGTAACTTAAAACTTATCTCAATAAAAAAAAATATTAAAACATAGGTATTTTTCTGTATATTTTGAATATATTATTAAGTTATGTAATTAGGTACCTATTAGGTATTAGATGATGTAAAATTAGGTAATTGTCATGCCGTAAACAGGCAAAATATGGACTGTACATTAAACCACCAACTTTTACAACTGGTAATATCTACCTATATTTTCTGCAAATAAATGATTCTTATTCCTATCAGTTTATTAGTATCTACGTAGCATTTATTATAATCTTAGGTCTGTAATAACTAATTAAGTTTCAGTCCACGCCGTTTGCTTTCGTGAAAACGTTTGGTCACAGCTGTAACCTGACCTAACAGAGCAGGGGGCCGATCGCGCTTTTTCTCAACGTAATTACCGTTCGAATGGAACGTTTTTGGTTTTGGTTTAGCTGATGTAAGAAACGGTATCGCGCGCTATTTTTTCGGAGGGATAAAATCGTTGACGTTACCCAATACTGAAAGTTCGATCGATCGTTCCTCCAACGTAACTTCCAAAGTAAAGCTAAATCTTTCCGTTGAAATGATTAGCGCGATACGAAATTTGTCTAACGTAATGTTTTTGGTTGTGGTTTAGTTTTGGTATTAACGTTCAAAATTGGCGCCATCGGCCCCCAGGCAGTCGAACTCACGCAAGCTCCGTCTCTCGCACCCCGCCACTCCGTTATGTGCTAAACGCTAATACATCAGTAATAAAGTTAAATATCTAATTAATTTATATATAAATATATATCTATTAATTTTAATTAAATTATAATAGTGTTCGAGCACGAAACTAAATAGCGTAAGTCTCATCTCTTCATTAATGCAAATTAACATAAAAATAGGGAGCCTCCTCTTAATGAGATGAGTTCCCAGAAACAGTCCTCCGTCCGTTGCTAGCACTTTGCCAGCCATTATCACGACAAGCTTGCTATATCCCAACTAATAAGAGGTGTTCAAATGGTCAAATTCACATCAAGCTAATTCCCTAACTCTGCCCAGTGTTGCGAGCACAGATAACACAGTAACTCTGCCCAGTGTTGCGAGCACAGATAACACAATAACTCTGCCCAGTGTTGCGAGCACAGATAACACAGTAACTCTGCCCAGTGTTGCGAGCACAGATAACACAGTAACTGTCGTGGTATGCTCGCTTCGCTCACTCAGATCGAGCGCGGATAATATGTTAGGTACAGTTCCAACGAAACCCTCACGTATAAAGATGGATCCTCCCTGACTTAGTTAACTGCCGTTATGTTTACGCATAGATGCACGATGATCACAATCATAATTATTTATGACTAGCTTCTGCCCGCGACTTCGTTCGCGTGGAAGTCGTAACACACTACATTATACTCAAATAACTCCCACATTTTATAAAAAACTGCCTTGTTGTTCTATTAGTCGCATTCGCTACTTTTGGGCATGAGGTCCTGGGTTCGATTCTCGGGTCAGAATTTGTGTCCGGTTAGTGTCACTCGCCCCTATTACATGGGACCTGAACATAACTGGCGAAATTTAATATAGATGTACTATAGGTAGGTACACCTCAGCAAGCTCAAACTCAAAGCATTTATTTAAAAAAAAACCAATTACAGGTACTTTTGAATTGTCAAGGGGTCGGTCAGTCAGAGAAATGAAGCTAGTTGCCCATTCCAAAGCGTAGTAGGTTCCTATGGAGAAGAACGGGCAAGAAACTGCCTAACCCTTCGGGGAATCTATATTCCCCGACGGGTTAGGCATACAGGGCATGCGGGTTATAGCTTCACGTCTATACGTGATGCTATGTTATTTGTATAAATAGCAGACTTGGGCCCCAGATGTATGAACGTTGGCAAAGCAAAAGGAGTATGTAAGAAAATATAAATACATACATAAACTGACGCTTTCTTCCCATGGTGCTAGGCAGGAACTATAGAACGCCACCTGCTACGCTCCTTACATACTCCTTTTGTTTCGTTTACGTTCATACATCTGGTCATATACGCACGGCTCTTCAGAGTACTACGCACTTGAGCTTAGTAGTGCGATAATGTACAGCGATATGAATGAGGAAAAGTTTTTTGCGATTTCTGACTCATCTAGTACTCAAGCCTCAGTTGGTCTAATAGTTTTTGATCCTCTTATGAAACAGGATCTATTGACACCAAGTTTATTTTTTAATGAAAAGTGCCTTTTTTTGCAGACTTTACATTTTAATCTAAATCTATGGCTGCAGATCAACATGTCAAAAAGTTATAGATAGTCTCCTAAGACCGATTTCACGTAGCTACAATGGTTAAGGTACCCGTACTGCCCCATCTCAATAATCGACTCTATATATGTCATGATGATGGACAGCTTAGCCCCATAAAGATATATCGTGATGATACAATTTAAAAATGTTCTAACCATTTGGCTCGTCTATTTACAATTTACTGTAAACTAAAGAGTATACAAACTAATGCAATATTGCTCATCCCCCATAGGAAATAGCGTGATAATATATCGCCTATCAATTGACCAGGCATATAGGGAATATCTCTCTGCAAAATTATAACAGAATCTATACAGTAGAATTTGCGTGATGCTCTAACATAACATTCAGACAAACAGACAAAAATTAAAAAAAAATATTTTTGACATTGGAATCGATCCCAGACCTCGTAGCAATTACTTTTATTCAAAAATATTCAATGTACAATTTTGACTTCGCTACGATTTTATTATATTATAGATATAGGCTAGCGGCGCCCTGCCGCGTCATCCGCATATAATATATAATATAAATAGGTGGCTCGTTTAGATGCCAGTGTATACGTTTTTATAATAAACTTCGTAGCCATATTCAAGAATCAAGCTTTAATAAATTCAAATGTTTTATAAAACGGAAACCGTGCCAGAAAGCATTTTATACTGTTAAAGACTTTATTGAGGACAAAAAGGCTTGGGATTGAGCTGCTCCAATTTACAGTGAATCTTGATTTGATTTTTTTTGCCAACTATTTATATTATTTTTTGATTGAACTTTTTAAATACCTAAACTATGACATGAATATTTACTTTGTAAAGTATTATATTATTTTAATTATTATGAATGTGAGGGCTATGTGAATTGTTTTTTTATTTTTATTCTCAATCAAAAAAAAATTGAATGCAGGTCTGGAAGTTTGAGTACTTTATGCGGCCTAACCAATTGTCCTTTCTTTGGTATTGTTCGTCGAATCGCTGAGCTTCTTAAGTTTTGAGTTGAGCTGCACGATAACTGACAAATGCGTGCACTGACTGGACAGGTGCACTCAAATCTGTGTGGTTCTTTCGTCAAAAGACCATGTCAGACACCAATCTACATGGTTCTCAAATGATCTGACCAAGATTATATCCGTATTTTATATACACATTGACATTGATTAATTTTATATATACAATGACATGAATATTTACTTAGTTAAGTATTATATTGTTTTAAGTATTGTAAATGTGAAGACTATGTGGGTTATTGTTCATTTTTCTTTTTTTTCTCAGTTAGTTTTTATCATAGTCTGGCAGTTTGAGTGATTTTATGCGGCCTACCCAAATGTCCTTTCTTTGGTATTGTTCGTTGAATCGTTGAGCTCCTTAAGTTCTTAGTTGAGCTGCACGACTACTGACTGGACAGGTCCCCTCAACCTGTGTGGTTCTTTCGTCAAAAGATCATTTCAGGCACCAATCTACATGGTCTTCACATGATCTGACCAAGATTATGACTGGACTTTAAAAAGAGACTGTGACCTCTGAGTTTGTTTCGGCCTTTCTTCTCAGAGTAGTCGGATACGAAACGCCGACCTCATCTAGTTTTTTTTAATATGATTGACGTGTAAAGTGTTTGTACAAACCTACTTACAGAAATAAATCATTTATCATTTATTTATCATAAGTCTCGATCCCGTGGGATTAATCCAGGGTGTCAGATACCTCCATACAAAATTTTATCAAAATTGGTCCAGCCGTTTGAGCGTGAAGAAGTAACAAACACACACACACCAACTTTCGCCTTTATACTCGTAATATTAGTGTGATTAGCTTTTATAATGTTTTCAAATTACAGCAAAAAAATAGGAAATGGCCAACAAATCGACAAATTTATGAGTCTACAAGGCATACAACGTTCTCAAATACACAAAATAGAAGAGAATCTATGCTTAGGATAAATGAAATAATAATACTTAGTGAAAAAAAACCTATAAAAAAACCCAATGACACGATTGTCATTATAACTGTAACAAATCTGAGTGGATAACAAGTCCACAAAAGCCTGAACCACTGAGTTGAAGTTAGAATAGGACAAATAAATCATTGTAAGATTTTGTCATAGACGTAGATATGTAAAAAAAATAAGATATATAAAAAAACATCGCAATTTGGAAGCATTTAATAGAAATTTACATAATTATGCTGTTAATGAGGTACCAGGGAAGCCATACAGTATATTTGGTTTCCAAACATCCTTGACTTCAACGTAGTCTTTAATTTTGTAATTTATACTTTTTTGATAAGGACACGTTTGATGTGAGTTTTGAACTTTCCATAGCAAAGTTAGTATATCCTATATTAGTATTCTTTGAATTTATTTGTAAGGGAGTCACGACTCACGAGGACCTATTTTTATAAGATCTTCGGTGATTGATAACAAGACGATTTTTTTAAGTTGTTCGGTGCTAACCTAGCTTTTATATTCGCTCATAACTAGCCTTTTTAAGCTTATTGTATTCATTATTTTCTAGCAAAATTCTCGTGGTTATTAGCAGTTGAAATCCTACATTTGTTTTCGTCGGTTGGAAATATTGACCTTACACGTACACCGAGCGCAAAAAAATTGAGCAATAGAACATGCTCGCAGACATCGTGTATAATATTAGCCACACATACAGACTCACACACAATACATAATCCTTCGTGACACTCCGTCACACGGTACGAATCGGAATCGTATTTTCATCTAATTTCATTAAAATGCGCATTCGCGATGGAGAAATGGTCACCCGCTTACTTGTATACGTGACTCCTGGCTGTGTTAACCGAATTTACGTAATACTGTTACGGAGTACTGTTCAAGGTACTGCGTTTTTGGTGAGGAAATGTGATGCGTTCATAAGGCCCCGTTCACGGCTTCGAGCGACACGACTTACGACAGGCGACAAGCGCGCGCGAAACTTAAATTATTTCATTTGTTTTCTCCGCAAGACGCGTGTCGTTTGAGCATCTAGTACGTGGTTAGGTTATAATAGGCTGCGAGGACTAAGGAGCAGGCGACAGCGGCAGCGGGGCCACGAGCGGTAGGGTTATAACAAGGAGCAGGCGACAGCGGCAGCGGGGCCATTAGCGGTAGGGGTATAACAAGGAGCAGGCGACAGCGGCAGCGGGGCCATTAGCGGTAGGGGTATAACAAGGAGCAGGCGACAACGGCAGCGGGGCCATTAGCGGTAGGGGTATAACAAGGAGCAGGCGACAGCGGCAGCGGGGCCACGAGCGGTAGGGGTATAACAAGGCTAGGGCTAAGAATAGTTGACTTTTATGGCGAGGGTATGTACTATAAAGTACATACTAATTTCACGGGCTGGGGTATCCTATTACAAGCTATCAGTGATGTCTAACGTCAGTGTAAACGTCACAGAGTATTATTTTTTAAGCTGCAGTGAGCGTTTGAAAGAGACCTCTACATTACATTTCCGTAGCCAAAGTGTGGACGCGGCGCGTACGGCAACACTCTGCATGTAGCTGATGTCGTTTATCCTTCACCCGGAGTAAAACTAATGAGCATCGCAACAGGGTGCTCTCCATTTGACATTTTAGTAACCGATCACACGTAATACCACATCGCAGCAAAAAAATGTGGGCAAGCAGTGGTTACTTATGAACAGTGTCGCTGCAGCTTATTGCAGTTGCATTATGGAAACTACAAAATTTCGATGTGGTTGCGTTGTCGCTAGTAGTTGCGATGTGGTTAGGTTGTGGCTAGTGTGTGCAGACAGACAGATTGACTCCGACTTTCTATGTTTGCGATGTGGCCGGCCACTAGTGCGCGGTCTCACTGGTGGATGCGTTGTGGCAGCACCGTGGCCGGTACGAGTATCGCCCACACGGTTGATGTGGTCCGTGTGAATAAACTATTATATTTTCATACAAATTAGCGCCCATCCACGTGTTGTCGTTTGTTGTATATTAAAGCTATTTAGGGAGATAAGCTGTAAGGTTAGACCTAATCTTTTACTGAGATGCAAATAACGACCATTTAGTCAAAATCATGGATAGGTAGGTTATTGAGATTGGCCGTTAACCGTGGTATACTCGTAGAAAACTGCAGCAGAAAAGTGGCGTAGAAAAAGAAAATGATAATGTATCATAATAGTGTTTCAATTCTCGCTTATCGCTCCGCTCCACGCTGAGCCAAAGCCCTTACATTTTTTTAAAGAGTCACGACACATTGCAATGCGGTCCTTTGATCTCATTATATTATTCACATTGAGTGCATACGGGCTTGACAGATTGGCTGTTATCAAAACACCACTCTTACCACATATCTACACCGTTGTAGCTATAGGAGAATGGTCTTAGGAGACTGGCCATAACTTTTTGAGAAATTTTATTCTGCATTCACAGATTCATTGAATTGTACAGCCGGCAAGAAAATTTGCAATATTCGCAAAAACTTTTTTTGATGCCAATCGATCCTGTTCCTTTTATGGATCAAAAAACTAACCTACCAACTGATGTATCATTAGTGAAAAAGTCAGAAATAGCAAAAAAACTGCCGATACATTTCGTAGGACATCAAATCAAACTTTATTTGTGAACATAGATATATAAAAGGTCTTAAAATATACATTTTAGCGTGATCTTTAAGTTCTACCAATGCAATTGGTATACAAATAATTTGTTATATCATTTTAATAAGTACCTACTATAATATCTAATGATTTGGAAACATGCAATAATAATAATTAGGTTGAAGAAGATTAATTTAAATGATTATAAATACAAAAGTCTAAGTCAGTTACTAACATATTATAATGTCGATAATGTCAAAAAATGTCAATAGCCGTTAATATTAAAGAATGTCAAAATATCATTTAAAATAAAATCTTCCATGGAGTAATAGGTCTTGTCTACTAGAAATAAGAATAATTTACTTTTAAATTGGCCAACATTTTCTACACTTCTTATGCATTTTGGTAATTTAACTTTTCTTAACTATGCGGTTCTAGATCCAAATAAATTTTACTGGTCACATCGACGCTGACTAGATACTCGAGAAAATCTTTACATATTATTTTTAACAAAGATATCAGTTTAATGATAGTATTAGGATTTTCATATTTTTGAAATAAGGCTTGCAAGCAATAAGGTTTGCAGATTACAAATGGCTCTTATACAACTTTTTTGGCACTTAAATACGATATCTTTGCCTGTGGCATTACCCATTAGACCATAATATGCTGTTAAGACTGTTTTTCTATTTGCTTAACATATGTAAGGCATAGGAATATTGATTAAGTTTATTACATACTTTATCGATCTGTGTATGCCATTTTAACGTGTTTTCTATATTAGTGTCATTAATAATGTTTTCATTATATATAATGTTGAATACTAAGTTATGATTTCGTCTTTGTTGGAATTTCATGATTACTGTCTTGTCGAAGTTTATTATCAAATTATTATTTTGCAGCCAATCTACGACTGATTTTATGTTAGAATTAATTTCCGTCTCTAGGGTGTTTAATTCGTCACTATTAAAGACTAAAGTGCTATCGTCTGCAAACATTGTCATTGGGTAAGTTGATGCTGTTGGAAAGTCATTAATATAGATAATGAATAGGGGAGGCCCAGGAGACATGATACTCCCGTAACTTAGGATTCCATACCTCTAAAGGATAAAACGGAACCCTTATTTATAGGATCATTCGTGTGTCTGTCTGTCTGTCCGTCTGTCACAGCTAATCAGCTACGAATCTACTGGACCGATTAAGTTGAAATTTGGTACACATACCTGTATTTCTGTAACCCAAACACGGACGTGTAACGTAAATAAAGGAATTTTGAATACGGAGGCCACTTTTAAGGGGAAAATTAGAAAAAAAAGGTTTGCATACTGTGCCGTGTGACATCCTATCAAATGAAAGGGCTTCTTTTCAGATGTATTTTTTTCATATTTTTTAACAAATACTTTTAAATTCATTTATTTTATGATGCATAGACTGGCCGCTAAATAATTCGTCTATAGACCATAACCATTTCTTGCCAGTCTGATTCGAGTAAAAATCTGGTTGATTATCAATCAAAGAGTAATAACTATATTACAATCTCTCTATAATAGATCGTGGCAGCATGTGTTCGATCCTGTAACTAAGTAGTAATGCCGAACACAATTTCAAGTTGGATGCAAATTGACTCCATAATGTCAGCCGAGGTGTCAACTGCATAGATAAGTTTTAGAAATCTATGTATTACCCGACTGGACGACGAGGTGATCCGGCAGAGAACCAAAGTTGTCGACTTAGCTCACGGAGACACGGAATAAGCAAGCTGAAGTGACAATGGGCCGGTCATATTAGCCGTAGAACTAATGACCGTTGGGGTCGATGTGTTCTTGAGAGGAGACCGCGAATCGGCAAACGGAAGATAAGACGGTGGAGCGATATTCACAAGGTGGCTGGTAGTAGCTGGATGAAAGTTGCCCATAATCGAGTTGGATGGCGTGCAGTAGGAGAGGTTCATGAGCAGCAGTGGACTGTACGGTGATGATGACCCGGATTGAGCCGAAAAGACCTAGTGTACCGTAACGAGCCCTAATTTGGAACCCACCCTAATATGAAATAGGTTTTATTCAAAGTTGCAGTTGTTATTACAAAAGAAAGAGAACATTGATTTTAAATTTGGCTCAGTGTATGTAGGGACTATGTAGAAAGCTTTATATATTCTTTCTTGTGAATCCAAACAGCGGCTTAAGTTTATTTTTGCTTTTAGAATAATTCGAGAACTAGTTATTGGTTTTTTTTTGTTGGGACTACGACGTGATAAGTCAATGTGTTTAAAAAAAAATATATACAAGTTTTTTAAGTTGAATGCTGAATTTGATTTGCCCTGCCACCCCACGTGTTTACATATATGCTAGTGACTGCACACCATACTTGTCAAACACTACATCTTCCTGTCCGTCCGTAAGGCCAAAAGAGCTGGTACAACAACATTTTGCTGGTGATGTTAAGTTTTATTGCGACCTCTCAGGCACAAAACCATTCCCCGGGCCACTTCGTGATTGAAAAACTTAATAACATTTTGCCCGACCTGGGAATCGACCTCAGGACCTTCGCTAATCCATGATATTTTCTCGTTTCATCTATTTTTATACTGTATAAGGGCCCGAATGATCTTTGATCTACCACTAAGTACCTACGTAATTATCATCACACGCCACACACCTTTATTTACGGTTACAAATTCTTCATTTATGTAACATATTAAATCCTCAATTAGTAAGTTCGAAAAACTTCGCATAAAAGCAGCTTGTGCATACAAAAACATGTTACACCACGGTGCGCGGTGCGTAGATTGTACGCTGCGTACGGAGAGTGCGGTAACCTTGCCGCTCTTGCGCAATACCGGAACACCGCTCACGGTAACATCGAGATGAAATACTTTATGGCACCGTATCTATACGCTCCCGTTCGCTTCTGGATGCCTGGTACTTTTCGCAGACATGCCTTTAAGTAAAAAAAAAATAAATAAAAATTAAATGTAGGTTCACTGAAATATTCGGTTCAAACTGTCCTTTACTGATATGAATGGTACGATTCTTTTAAATAAATAAGATTCCTTCTCCGTAAATCTGAGGAATCTCGTGACTGCCTATGTAAATAATCACACTTTGATTATGTAACGCATGGTCATTCTCGTGAAAGAACGCCCCTTATACGACCTACATTAAAGAACGCCCCTTATACGACCTACATTAAAGAACGCCCCTTATACGACCTACATTAAAATTAAAGAACGCCCCTTATACGACCTACATTAAACCATCCGGCAGTATACTACCTACCACACATACAGCATAACTTTGGTTATTTGATGCACGAAATGCCAATTTTCACAGTAGATACATAATATACATTGGTGTCTGCGTATTGTGTCTGTAGCTTTGAGTATGAATGTGGATGGCAATACGAGTAGGGGAAGACCAAAGAAACGATGGATGGACTGTGTGAAAGATGATATGGCTAGAAAGGGAGTGACTACCGAGATGACGACTAATAGAGAAGTATGGAAGAAAAAACTAAAACAACGAAAAAAGAGACTCTAAACAAAAAAAAAAAATACTTTACAGTATTACTAAGCTCCTAAATTAATATAAATTACTCATTTCGAGTCGGCGCCAAACAAACCATCGACGCAGATCGCAGATCAATATTAACGAAGATCAATCAAGCCGCCATTATTTTACTTGGCGCCGACTCAAAATGAGTAATTTTATTTTTTGTTAAAAAGTTTTTTATTATTCGCTTTTCAGTTTCCTTTTCAAATAAGAACTTATTGCTTTATTTAAGTCTACCAACAACTGCTTACACTACTAACATCTTTAATAAAATCAAATTTAATACCGCGAAACAATTACTACCAGATGACCATAATTAAATTATGTGAATTGACAGCTAGGGTACATTTCGAGTTCACAAGCAAACTAAATATTAATGAAAAAAATATGCTACATACGAGTATTATATAAAAGCAGCATAGAGGATTCATAATAAATCAGACAAACAGTTAAGAATTTTAGATTCCTGCAAAGTGTAAATTAGATCGCTACAACTGATTAAACCCTTGCAAAACCTAGGATATGGACAGTTAGATCCCAACATCGTTGGGAGTTTTGTGTTGGAGGGTGTGGCGGCGAGTCGATTAATCCTTTGATTAATCGACTCGCCGCCACTGCTCGCACTCATCAAATTTCGTATTCCGTCATTAATTCCGCGAACCTAACTCCTCTTTGTCCTCCACAGATAAGAACAAAAAAAAATTTACATACTAACTTTGGGTCGAATAAACATCTTCGTTCTTCTAAAGTGTTGAAAAAACTTCAATCTATTTTTCTAAAACGGTGTTTTAGCTATGCCAACTTAAATGACGTCAGCCTGGTGACTGGCAATTGGCATCAACAGCCCCAATTAAAAGTTCTGCAAAAGGAAACAGATTAGTAAGTCTTGATGATCGTGATCACTAATGAATTGCTTTAGATGGTTTTGGAAATGCGGGTAGAGAAGTGACTCAAACATTTTGGCGATCATTGACATGGGCCTATAGTTTTTTTGTAGTCATTGATATCCGATTTATGTATAGGCTCCACCTTTGCCATTTTCCATTGTAAAGGGAATATTCCAGAAGTTAATGATTTGCTGTCTATGAGCATAAGTGGTCACGCTAACCGCCGCACAATCTGTAATAAAATATTACCTTTGTTAATTTCTAAACTTTTGATTTTTTTGAGTATACTCGCACAGCTTATAGTTGGTACTTCCTTCGACAGCCATCTGTCTCTAACATCAGACCGCAGATGACAGTCAAGATGAATTAAATAAGCCCAACCACGATACTGCTGTAGACTGTTGTGGAGCTCTCTCGACTGTCTTCCATCTCTATCAGCAAATCAACTCCAGTACTCTTAGAAGTGTCATCAGAACTACATATTATGCGTTCCAAGTTTCAACAAAATCGGTTCACAAGTGAAAATTCAGTAGGGGAAATATCAACAACCCCTTTTTTACTCCTAAGGGTGGATTTTGTATTTCAATGTTAAATGGGACCAACTTCGAGGTATATCCTTTCAAATAAAAAAATCAGACTACTCTCTAAAAAGTATGCGTGGCCTCACATAGGAGTAGTGGTGGCCGTGTGGTATCGGCCCCGACTTACGAGTTGTAAGTCGTGAGTTCGAACCCAGGCAGGAAATTTACTTTTTGTATTTAATTTCATCACCACTGCTCTTAAAACGGTGAAGCAAAATATAGTGAAGAAACCGGTATGTCCTAGAATCAAAAAAGTCAAAGCTATGCGACATCCATCAACCTGCACTGAGCCGCGTGGTAGCCTCCTCCCTCTCACAGAGACCTGTGTACCAGCAGTGGGTACATTATAGGCTGATGATGGCCATACTTAAAAAAAAACTGCATGTACATAAATATATATAAACCTACGCGTCGACTTGAGAATCTTTTCGGCGGTTAAAAAGACATGTGGCGCCGACCACAAATAAATTGGGATAACGGCAGGAGAATGCTGATGATATTGGTGACTGCGATACAAGCTTTGAGTTTGGTGGCGAAACTGTAAACCAAGCACGGACGAAACTGTAAACCAAGCACGGACGACAATCTTTTTTGCTGATAAATAAACCCTAATTTATTCACTTAAAGCAAGTCTGCGTACGGTAAACAAATTACCGCAATGACATAATGATTACGTATATCGGTCAGTTGCGTTCTGATTGTGTTACTAGAGCGTAATGATATATCGAGAAACATGTGTGCTGTGACGAAAGTGTGGTCACAGATAATAGTGTCATACTCACTAGAGGCATTCGATTACCGGTTGGTGAATGCCCTAGTTCATCTCGAGCGCTGATTGCTCAGCAACGCTGTCAAAAAAGAATGTCATCACACGTTTACGTCAAGCCAAAGACATTTAAATATATAATATAATAATTACGATAGGCACGACAAAGCGAACAACGTCAAAATCTACTTGGTATTACCTACAGGGTCCAGCTGTTCTATGTATCATGTCATATGCACCAACTGAAGCTCATCATTTATTACGATTTTTACAAAGAACATTGAAGGAATCACCATTTAAGTAGGTCCATGTCAAAATACAATATTTGTCGCGTCATCTAAAGACATTCCAAGTTTCGAATTCAAGACCATTTCTGTTGTCACTATTTAAAAAGCATTCAAAAGTCTTAACATAAAGAACACTGAAGACTTATGGGGAATTTCCGTTAAGGTTCTTGGAGATATAATTGACACAATAGCCCCTGTCCTAACAGGCATATTTAATCAATGTTTTGACAGCGGTACGTTTCCTGATTTAATGAAACATAGTAAAGTATTTAGTACCAATTTTCAAATCGGGTAGTAAGAGTGATCCCTCTAATTACAGGCTTATATCTGTGCTACCAGCATTGAGTAAAATATACGAAAACATAATGCTAGACCAGATGTTGTCACATTTTAATTCAAATCAGTCACATTTTGGAATCATGGGAGAAATGCCAGGATGCCATTGGCATTTTCTGTGACCTCTCAAAAGCGTTGACCACAATACGCTAATCTGTAAATTACACCAGTACGGAATTCGTGGACAAGCTGCTGATCTTGTTTTTTCCTATCTATCAAACAGGCAGCAAAAAGTAAACGTTAACGGGGCAACGTCCTTGGGGTCTCTAGTAAAGATGGGCGTCCCTCAAGGTTCAATTCTTGGCCCTTTCCTATTTCTAGTTTATATTAATGGTCTACCTTACATGAAGGCTAACTTATCGAATATAATTCTATTCGCTGATGACACTTCCCTTATTTTTAAAATAGATAGAAATGATACGGATGTCTTACATGTCAACGATAGTCTGGCTTTCAAAATGGTTCGCAGCTAATAATCTTTTACTTAATGCGAACAAAACAAAATGTCTCAAGTTTTCATTACCAAATGTACCCCAAGTGAGTCTAAATTTAAAACTTGACGGCAAGAAACTAGATGCTATTACGGAAACTGTATTTCTAGGAATTACTTTAGATTCAAAATTACAATGGGGTGCCCACATTAGAGCTCTTTCAAGTAGATTAAGTTCAGCTGCATATGCAGTAAGAAAAATAAGGCAGTTAACTGATATAGCCACAGCTAGGTTAGTGTACTTTGCTTATTTCCACAGTATTATGTCATATGGCATTCTGCTGTGGGGATCAGCTGCTGACGTAGGTTCAATTTTCATTTTACAAAAGAGGGCAATCCGCGCGATCTATGGAATGGGTCCTCGTGAGTCCCTTAGAAACAAATTCAAAGAAATTGATGTACTAACTCGGCCTTCCCTTTATATCTTAGAAAGTATTTTATATGTTCGCAAAAACTTAGAAATTATTAAAATTATTATTATTTCCTTTATTAATTTAGGTACATACAAATTCTATTTTTAAATATCAGAATATAAAAAAATATATAAAAACATTTAAAAATATAAAAAAAATAGTTTTCCACCGGTATCGGGAGCAGGGTCCAAGCTACCGGTGGCTAGCGCTGCAGAGATAGGAACCTCCTCACGATGCGAGCCGTATCGAGGAGTACTGCCTTCTGAATCAGGCCCTTGATCCAACCACCTAACGAGAGCCTCGTTGCTCGAGACTTTCGGCCATCAGGCCATTGACCGATACGACAATCGGCACAATGATAGCCGAGCTCACATTCCACATGTCAACAACCTCGTGTGCTAAGTCAAGATATTTTATTTGTTTCTCTTTCTCAGCTTTCACGAGGTTCTCGTCATGCGGAATGGTAATGAAATGAAATCGAAATGAAATGAAATTGTAACATCGATAATCATTGCGCGGCGCGCTAATCGATCTATCACTACTATGTCGGGCTTATTGGCGACAATAGTCCTGTCAGTAATGATATACCGATCCCAGTACAACGTGACATGGTCATTTTCGAGAACTGGGTCGGGCACATACTTGTAATACGGTACCTCAGAATCCACAAGTTTATATTTCAAAGCAAGTTGCTGGTGAATAATCCTGGCTACTTGGTTATGCCTGTGCAAGTACTCGCCATTAGCAAGACGAGAACAGCCAGAGATAATATGTCTGATGG
Organism: Tiliacea citrago; assembly: GCA_963921375.1. Lineage (NCBI taxonomy): Eukaryota > Metazoa > Arthropoda > Insecta > Lepidoptera > Noctuidae > Tiliacea > Tiliacea citrago. Next base: position 29,905,268 of record OY992780.1, read on the forward strand.
ACTCACCCGGACGGTGGCATGCCCGACACACGTCAACTGTCCCGTCCTTCATAATATGTCTCCGGTAGATATTCGTCAAGATAACTTCGTCCATAATTGCACAGACAAAACCTTCGGTTTCCCCGAAAAGGTCACCAAAACGTAGCCAGGATACGGACGCTAAGAAATCTACACCGGGTTCATGAAGAGCCCGATAGAAGCGTCCGTGAAGCTCCTTGCTTTGCCATACGTCCTTGCGGTCATCGGTAGTAAGTATTACAGGTTTGCGCCAGTTCTCTTTAGCCATGGAGAGCGGGGTGAGTCCCTTGTTTACTGCGACCACATCACGGTGCATACCCAGTTCGGCTTTTAAAAAATATTCCCTGAGACTGCACACCTCGCGGTTATGGAGGGTCTTCGCATTTAAAAAGCTTCGACCCCCGCACTTCCGCGGGATGTACAGTCTCATCACCGATGATCGTGGGTGATGCATCCGGTTTGCGGTCAGCAGTGTACGGACCCTCCTATCCAGGGCGTCTAGTTCGGTCTGAGTCCATTTGAGTATGCCAAAAGAGTACATCAAAACCGGCATGACCCAACCGTTGAAGGCGCGCACCTTGTTTCCGTCTGAAAGAAGACTAATAAATACCTTCTTCAGGCGACCAAAGAAGCGCTCCTTCAACGATTGCTTCATGTCAGCAACGTTGATCCCTAACGCTTCTGACATACCCAAATACTTATAGCTTTCGGATGAGGAGAGGGATCTAAGGTGTATGGAATCCGAGAGTTGGGTTCCTTCCGATTCCATACTCTCTCCTCGTTTTACATGCAGGACTGCACATTTGTCCACACCAAATTCCATCCTGATGGCGCTACTGAATGTTTCAGTTACCTTCAGTAGCTCGATCAGTCGCAATTTGTTGGGGGCAAAGAGTTTCAAGTCATCCATGTAGAAGAGGTGAGATATGACCTGACCTCCTTTCCTCAACCGATAGCCTAGACCTGAATCCTCTAACAGTGTACTTAGAGGATTCAGGGCTAAGCAGAACCAAAGTGAACTCAAACTGTCGCCCTGAAATATTCCCCGTTTAATCCATACAGGCTCATCATTCCCCTGGATCTGCCGACATCCTGGATAGCGAAGGACCGTTCTCCATTGCCCTATACATGACATCAGGAAGTTGCGCAGAGTTGCATCTATCTTGTACAACTCCAGCACCCTCATGAGCCATGTATGTGGCACCGAGTCGTAGGCCTTCTTATAGTCTATCCAGCATGTCGACAGATCCTTGCGGGATCGACGAACCTGTTGGCTTATGGCCGTGTCGATGAGGAGTCGCTCCTTAGTACCGCGGGACCCATTCCTACATCCATTTTGAGAGGAAGACATAATGGAGTTATTGTCAATGTGCGTATTAATTTTCACTCTCAAAATGGATGTAAGAAGTTTATAGACCGTTGACAAACATGTGATCGGTCTATAATTCTTGGGTTCCGCGGGACTACCTGACTTATGGAGCAGGTGGGTAACGCCTGTTGTGAGAAACTGTGGTAGCGACCCAGACTCTAAGTATGACTGGAACTGAGATGCCAGGCAAGTGTGTGAACTAATTAAATATTTCAACCAGAAGTTGTGCAGTCCGTCCGGTCCCGGTGATTTCCAATTTGGTAACAGACGGACTGCTCTGGCTACGTCTAATGGGGTGATTATGACTGCTTCCATTTCTGGTATAGTTTCACACACTCGCTCAACTTCCCGCATCCAGTCAGCCTCAGCGTGACAGACGGGCTCCGACCAGATGCTGCGGCAGAATGCACTCGTGGCTGCATCATCCGTGCTGCATCATCCGGGCTGCACACGTCTGTAACATTTTGTTCAGGTCGCTCCCAAGCTCTGTATCGCATATTCCAGAGCGATGAAAGGTGGGTACCTTTCATCGCTCTGGAATATGCGATTCTGCGTGTATCGATCCACCAGCCGCTTATACCGCCGAATACGGCTCGCCCATGCACAAACTTTCTGCTTCAGGAAGTCGATGCGCTCTGTGACACGGGACATGTATTCTCGAGGGCTGATTCCAGTCCCCGAGAATGCCCGTCTTACAAAGCGCATCACTCGTGGTCGTGTATTGCCCTCCCTGAAGCAGTACAGTTTGCCGATGAGTACCCTGGCCCCATCAATACGGCGCTCGATCCTGCACTGCCAGGCTGGTACGGCTGGTTTTAGTCGAGTAGCTCAGTCATTATTATTATTATTATAAAATTATTTTTTACTTTGTAGTGTTATTTTTGGTAGTCGGTTCTTATTTTTTGGAAAAAAGTTTTTTTTTCTCCAAAGGTGGTCTCATTGCCACAAAATCAGAATCAGATGAGGGGATCCCATGGAAATCGAGGGAAATTGATGAGGTAATTTGAGTTTTTTGCCACCGACTTCCAAAATTAAAGTTATTTTTTACTTTGTAGTGTTATTTTTGGTAGTCGGTTCTTATTTTTTTTGTAAAAAGTTTTTTTTCATATTTTTTTTTTATGTTCACCGATGTCTCCGTCAATTGTAGAACGATTTGAAAATTCTTTTTTTGTTTGATTGGGTATGCTTCCGAGGTGGTCCCATTGCCACCAAATCAGAATCTGATCCCATGGAAATCGAGAGAAATCCTCAAATTGTATAGGCACACCGATAGCGATTTGGGTATTTTTTATACTAAATCGTCGGGAAGCACCATTTGATGAACTGGAACTGATGAGGAAGACCACAGATGGCCACCGGAACTACTTAATAATACGTTTCTCACGGTTTCCATTTGATTAGGCACTTTATTATGGTTGCTAAGCAATTTATGCTCGTCATAATGCATACGGTGAAGTCTCCATCAGGTCCAGTTCTCCTCAAGAGAACTCCTCAACAAGTAACGGCCCTGCGTCGGGAAAAGCAACATTTTGTAACAGGTGATAAGCAGTTGATATTAGGCTATTGAAACTTGGATAAATTAAAAACTGACCCACTACTGAAAAGTGAAAAATAAAAAACTTTTTCCAAAAATGACTTAATGATTAAAACTGACTCAGTAAAAGGATTTTTTTTTCATCATTTTTCTTGTGTAAATCGCCTAAGCTATTAAGTTAATAAAACAAAACTTTTTGAAGTGAAGAGTAACACAAGTAGGGACTTACTTACAAAACCAGCCAAGTGCGTGTCGGACCACGCACAATGAAGGGTTCCGTAGTTGGGATGAATTTATCCCAAAAACAAACTTAACATTGTAGTTGAAAAACATGTTCTCCCATACATCAATATACGTCACGGTCAATTCTCCAACTGCAAATTTGAGTTGATCAACTATTACTCGTTAACTTGTAAGGCCTACTTAGTTGTGATAGTGTTCCTTTCAATTTCGTTATACGAGTATAAACTACTGCTACGAATTTTTTCACATATCCTCAATCAACCATTTAGCTGGCATGGGGGGGGACACTTGACTCTAACAAAATTTAGCACTTTAAAGCTTAATATTACGCAAACAGATCCCTAAATCGAAAAATGGTTTTGACATACTTACAATATTTTTGAACGATACCCATCACCATGGGATAGATCAGAAAAAAAAATATCACCCCACTTTACATGTACGGGAGGTACCCAAAAAATTTTTTTTTCAAGATTTTATTGTACGACTTTGTCGGCGTAACTAACATGTACACACACGCCAAATTACAGCTTTGTAGTACTAAGAGTCTCTGAGCTAAGCCGGGGGGACAGACGGACATGGCGAAACTATAAGGGTTCCTTGTTGACTACGGAACCCTAATAAAAAACATTGTTTGAGCTAATCGTCTTTTATTCTTCACCTTCTAGCCGAACATAGTTGTAGTTAAGCGTTCGTGCCTTTAAACCACTGTCGTGCGGCGGGAGTGCCATCAACACGATGAAGCAGAAAATAAGGTTTTACACCTTATTTTCACAAGTACTGGAATAGGTTTATTTATAAGTTACTGTTTGCGCGGGTCATCTGTTTCAGATGCGGGTCATCACGCGCGCTATTGTTTTGTCATTTGTCGTGAGACGTCATAGATCATTTATGGAGGTTCTGTGACTATCACCCGCCGCAGCGCCACTGTACCTAAATCTGTATCTATCACTATCGCCGCTTATCGTGATAAACTTAAAAACTACCGAACGGATTTTCATACGATTTCCACCAATGGACGGAGTGATTCATGAGGAAGTTTTGGGTGTATATAATTCATTATAGTTTTGTGTAAATTGGCTGAAATATGATGATGATGGATGAAGATGTCGGAAAAAAACCAAGGAGTATTTGGCGTGCGCCGCGGAAACCCAAAGAGTTATAGAATTAATTCATTGTTTACCTGGATTCACACATAGGGTACTTTTAATCCTGGTAGTACGTTTCCTTGGGATATTTTCCGACATCCACGCGGGCGAAGCCGCAGGAAAAAGCTAGTATACAAATAATAAAGCTGAAGAGTTTGTTTGAGCGCGCAAATCACTGGAACTACCGTGGGATTTGAAAAATTATTTTAATATTTGTTACCCAAATTCTTGAGCAAGGTTATAGGCTATTTAACATCACGCTACGACCATTCGGAACCGAGCAAAAAGTAATATCACTGGCGGGCGATGCGATGCAACGGGGTTTGACGAGGGAACAAAAATTTCACGCTAGTATTTTATATACGTTTCACGGACCATCCTGTATATTATGTGTAACTCTCATGCGACTCGAGTAGCGGAACATGACGGGAACCAGGGGTTCGCGTCATTCAGTTATAAAACGGCCGAAGTTTCCTTTTTTGACTTTGAGTCCTTACCCGACTTCAAGTCACGTTTTTTACTTAGACTTATCTCTCTGACCGTCGTTTTATTTTTTCTTTCGCCGTAGTCAGCCACGGTCAGCCGTAAAAAGGAAACGGCCGAACATTCGGCCGATACATCGAAATAACGCTTCGGAGTAGGCCCCCAGTACAATTGAACTACTGCAGTTTCGCGGCGGAGGTGTGCTACCAGCGTTACAGCGGAATATTACCGCCACATTCTCAGACAGCAAATGATTACAAGTCTGGCCAAATAAAATCGTACCCGTGACCTTTCCCAAAAATATGAATACTTATTTATGAAATGGTTTAATTTCTCTCGTTTCGACACATCGCATTCATATTACAAATTGCGCCTAACGCAGTATTAAGTGTTGGATAATTTTATTCGGGTATCTGAAGGTCAGTGAAACTACTGTAATTGTCAGACATTTTTTCTAGACCATTTTTGTTATGTAACAAAAAACTTGAATAAATGCGGTTCTTATTAAAATAATTAGATGAGATTATAGACTTGGTATTTGTGAAAACTTATTTGCCCATAACATTAAGGCATTGCATATTTGCAAAATAATGTTGACATATTTTTTAATTAACAAGGGAATAAGTGAAATTAATCATTTGCTATGAAGACACTTAAAGAAAAATACACATACATAAATTCACGCCTTATTCCCATCCCCATGGACAGAGTAGGCAAATACAACAGAACGCCACTTGCTACTATCCTTCATCGTTGTCCTCCTTTCGCTTCGTAAGAATAATAATATCTGAAATAAAACGGTAAAGCTTCATCGATTTCCCGTCAGTCGGTGTTCACCTCAGATTTTTCCAGTTCTTCAGTCCGGGAAGCTTAATAGAAAATTCAAAGGCTTCGTCCATCTTGTTTTTCAATAAAAAAAACAAGGTGGCCGCCTACACAGTTTATGTCCTTCACACTCTTCTTGGTGTTTAAAACAAAAATAAACAGAACATTCATTCAACAGTGAATGTTGAATGAATGTTCTGTTTATTTTTGTTTTGTCAGCTTCCCTTGAAGAGGTTGACAGAATTGTTTAATACGCACATGGCTTCTAAGTAGATTTGATGTGCTAAAGTATTTTTGCGTGGTACGATTTGCAGCAGCTAACTTACCCTGAAATCATGGTACAGAAGAAATTCACAGTGTGAAGCAAAAATTTTAAAGAAAAAATTTAATAAGAAGAAAGTATGTTGCGCTAATAGGCCCATGATCAAGGTCATGATAATCAGTATCTCCGTCTAATTTGCATCTACTATATTATGAACAAGCTTATTAAGTATGCATGCAGATTAGTATACTTACATATTAGTAATGATTAAGACAATGCATCATTAGCATTGGTATACTAATGATATGTTCAGTTATCTAGTAAGATCCATATTTTTCCTTTCTTTTAATATTTCTATTAATACCATTTACTAAAGTATCAAAGGTGATCTTAGGCCATTCGCTACGATGCAAGTTATTTAATTTTGACACACGCTAACGTAATATAAAATGGACAAAATCACACTGGTTGCTTATTTAATTATATCATTTTATTATTTTTATGCCAATAATTCTACATTCTGTAATAATCTTACCTTTAGGAAAAATCGTCTATGGTTACAATATTTGTAATTAAGTGAGCACCGTGTAGGTGTCTATCATAATAATTAATTTATCTGTCATTGCTTAATTTTTAATTCGTTTTACCTATGTGATATAGTAGGTACCTAATTTTATTCTAGATCATAATCTTGTTATGACATATGATGTCATCACATATAATTTTATTTAATGTATATGTTACGGCTAATACCCGAAGTGCGGCTACACCTAGTTTTAGCCGGTTAGAACTAGGTGTAGCCGCACTTCGGGTATTAGCCGTAACATATACACAAAATATAGTAAAACATTTTAAAAGAGTAACTGTGGTGTTTCTTGTCCATTCTTCTCCATACAAAACAATTCTAAGGTGCGCGCCTTATTGTAAATTATGACGTTCAAAAGTGCCTTTTAATGGCCTAATTAAAAAATAATATTTTACTATGACTTTGATTGAGATAGATCTGACAAAAAAAAAACCAGACAAGTGCGTGTCGGACCACGCACAATGAAGGGTTCCGTAGTTGGGATGAATTTATCTCAAGAACAAACTTAACATTGCAGTTGAAAAACATGTTCTCCCATACATCGATATACGTCACGCTCAATTCTCCAACTGCAAATGTAAGTTGGTCGACTATTACTCGTTAACTTGTAAAGCCTACTTAGCTGTGATAGTTTTCGTTAAAATGTTGTTATAAGTACTACTGCCATGAATCTGTTCTCATATGCAAAAAACCATTTAGCTGGCAGGTACACTGGGGGACACTTGACTCTTTAAAGCTTAATATTACGCAAACGGATCCCTGAATCGAAGAAATGGTTTTCACAGACTCGCAATATTTTTGAACGGCCTATCCAACAATACCCCACAACATGGGATAGACGAGAAAAAAAAATATCATCCCCACTTTACGTGCAATTAGGGTTACAATTTATTATACCGATGCCAAATTACAGCTTTCTAGTACCAACAGACAGACAGACGGGCATGGCGAAACTATAAGGATTCCTTGTCTACTACGGAACCCTAAAAACAAAAGTCTGTCTGAGATTAACACCCGTTCCTTTTGGAAACCATTTCAAGCACTTTTTCGCCACTGCATTTGTGCCCGTTGTGGTAATAGGATTGCTCCTTATTATGTCAAAATGTGGCTGTGCTTACACCTCTGCCTACTTCGTCGGGAATTCAGGCGTGATGTTATGTTTTTTGGTTGGATTATTATGACATCTGGACAGTGTTACAGAAATACTTTCACTTTGATACATTTAATTGATCATTAATTTTTGGATCGAGAATTTTATTCAAGTTTTTGTAATGATATCCGGTTTAGTAAAAGGTATTGTTTTCATCACCGCTGCTCTCAAAACGGCGAAGCAACAACATTGTGAGGAAACCGGCATGGCGTAGAACCAAAAATTGGAAGAAATGTGACATCTACCAACCCGCACTGGGCCCGCGTGGTGTATTTCGGCCCACTCCCTCTCACAGAGAGGACGTCTGTGTCCCAGCAGTGGGAATATTATAGGCTGACTATGTATGTAAGCTTGGCGTGATAATGGTTGGCAAAGTGCTACACCGACTGAGGATTGTTTTTGGGGACTTTCTCCCTAAGTTAGGTTAGGTTACAGTTGTGATCAAACATTTTCAAGAAATCAACGGACTTGAACGGATTTTGTTTCCAAGTGTTCAAGTGGCAAAAAATAATAACCGCACTGCTAATTTCTAGGCAGTGTGAAGATACCATTACACTAAACATTGTTTCACGTAACACCATTTACTAAGATTAACATCGCAGCTCAATAAATATGACGTATCTACTTAATCTGACCATTATGTGTGAGTAACGAAACATTTTCTTAATCAGCACTTTTCTACAGTTATTTAATGATTTCCGTCCTTTTTTATGCGCGTACATTATTAACTCTTTTGGCAATGGATGAGGGAGACTGAGAGACAGGTCTGTACTATACAGACGCCAGTACATCAAGCTAGTAAGAAATTTGACAGATTGTATCTGTCAAATTTCTTCACTTTCGACTCCACCCACTTTTCGTAGAGCTCATACGCCATGCCGCCATACATATAGCAAGTTATAATGAAAAAATAACGAATATAAATATTAAATAGGTATAAATAAAAATGATTATATTTGAAAAAAAAATATTTGCGTAAAACATGGTTTAAAATGCTGCTAAATACAAATTTATATGATAAAAACAGCATGCAAAATTATAAAGTTAGGTGAAGAAGGCATCAACCATCAACAACGAAATCCAACGAGTATACTATTCACGGTTCGCTGTATTCGCTAAGAAAAACGGATATTTAAAATGAGCCCTCCGCGAGTCCCATATGCGACTTGAGTGAACCCTCCAGGAGGGTTCCCGGCACTGAACGTGTTACAGATGTTCTATGTCACGAAGTCCGTTTGGCTATGAATGTTGTCAAGCGTGCACATGCACATTGTTTTTGTGTGCGTAACCTCGAGAGCGCTCAGTGTCGATCGGGACACGGTCCGGATCAGTAGTGGTTTTTAGTTCGCGCCAAATTGTTTCACGGAGTAAGGTCAGCATGGCAACAAAACGAAGAAGAGTTGTCCATAGTGTGGTAATATTTATTTGTACGTTTTCAATTAAAATGTTATACAAAGATACTTAATATAGCAATAGAAGTATTTATAAAATGAATGTTTTTTTGTGTTATAAAATGTTTATATTACTTAATTATTTTGATTACATTTTGTTTTAGGGTCGAAACATGATAGCTAGTGTTTATCATTTTCTGCGAGAAGAATATGAATTTACAAAATCATTAATGGAACTCAACTGTGATTTGTCTCATTTACGAGACATTACACGCCGTACAGCTGAAGCTACGGGTGTGAGCCAAAAAACAGTTCAAAGAATATTAAAAGAAGAGAAGGAATTCCCATCCACTTCATCAAAAAATTTATCTGATAGTGATTGAAAATACTGAATAGTCCTACTTGTTTCGTTTCCATTCTGTAACACCAATGCTTCATTAAATGCCTACATATTCTTAATATTTTTGTATTTATTGCAACCTAATCTAATTTATTTACAAAATGTATATACTTTTAAAACCAAAATTTTATTTAGATTATTAAATCTCGACTTGAATATATATCAGATTTTTTTGCTAACGTTACCTACTTTTACACACACAAGCGCGCTTGTCGGGATATGTCACTACTACAATCAAAGCCGAACGGACTTCGTGAAATAGAATATCTGTAATAGATTTTCAACTTTATCGCTACAATCTAAGGTTCAAGGTTGTTTGGGAAAATTTGACAGTTTCGGGTAGCTTGACCTGCTGTGGCGTCTGTACATACTCATATTAGTCTGTGGGTATACAAAAATTGAGGGGCTCGTGTAATAACTGCCCCACGGGTAAATCGAAGCTACGCTTGCCGCAGTCGGTTCGTGGATGGGTGACTATCCATTACAATTTATCGAGATCCCTCCGTGTCTCTGAAGCACGTTAAGCCGTTGGTCGCTGTCATTCGTAGATCTTCGACAGTCCTTCTAGGTCTAACAACCAGTTCTTACCAGTGTTACCCAGTAACTGGATTGTGGAGGTCAGATAGGCAGTCGCTCCATGTAAAATAATGGTATTCAGCTACATCCAGCTAGACTGGATAGCAGGTCGTATCCCATTCGGAAGGAGTCAAGTTCGTCTGTTCATGATCGTCCATCTCAACTATCGGTCAGCTAAATAAAATCTCAAAGAAACAAATGAGATCTACGGTTTTAAAAGTTAAAGATGTATTATTTATGAACTACCTAGTTACGACGCTAAACATGACGTCGTGGGTTAGATTCCCAGGTCGCGCAATGTGTTATTGGGTTTTTTCATCAGGAATTTCTCAGCAGCAGCCCAGAGTCTGAATTTGTACCCGGTTACTTAAACATAACTGGTGAAATATGGGTGTACTATAGGTACACCTCTGCCCGACCCTTTGAGGATACAATGCGTGATGTTATGTTATGTCGGAAAAGTTATTAATGTAATTGTTAAGTAATGTTATTTTGTAACAATGAACAAATAATGTTTGTTTCATAAATAATTAGTTAAGTAATTGAAAGATATTGTTGCATCAGGGTTGTAAGTTATAACATAAAAAGGTTGGTTATACAGGTTTTATGTTTTAGCTAGGTTTGTTCGGGAAGTAAAATTCCCAAAAATACCAGTACCTAATATTTACACCGAGAGTCCACTTACCTACTTATACGTCAAGCTGGTACTCATCATTATCAACATCATTTCTGCCGAAAAACGCCCCATGCTGGATTAAGGCCTCTCCCAAGCACCGCATTTCGAACGGTTCTGCTCTGGTTCCCGTATCCAGCGGATTCCTGCGGTTTCACAAGGTCCACCCTGTGGGACGCCTTCCAACGCTACGTTTTCTGGTACACGGTCGCCACTTCAGAACCTTTCGGCCCGAAAAATTACTTGCGTTGTTCTGCTATCAAGGACCATTCAAGTATTGTACGCAGAATTTCAGTAATTTTTAACCCAGCTCTCCCCTTTGTCAGCAAAAGTAAGCAAAGCTCTTACCCCTTATGCTTACGTAAACATTGGCCCTGTATAGGTATATACAGGGCGGATTTTTGTGATGGGGCAGTAAGGGCAGCTACCTTAACCGTTGTGGCTACAGGAAAATGGTCTTAAAAGACTGTCCTTAACTTTTTGAGAAATTTTGATCTGCATTCACAGATTTTGAAAAAAATGTTTAGTCAGCAGGAACATTGGCAATTTTCACAAAATCTTTTTTTATGCCAATCGATCCTGTTTCTTACATGGATCAAAAACCTTTATTAGACTAACTGAGGTTTGAGTACTAGAAAAGTTATAAATCGCAAAAAAACTTTTCCCATACATTTCGCCCCTCATGTCATCTAAAATAAACAAAGCAAAGACACCCACCCCCCTTTGGTGCTTATGTAGGTAATACTTGAATGGCATCTCACCAAAAGCTTGACAAGAATGATGATTAGAGCAATACTCGTATGTCAATAATACATTAATTCAGACTGTTATTATAGGTACTGATACGATGCCTCGTAATAACTAAGTAAGCAATGTTAATAAATACAGAAATACTGAGCACCACGCGTTATGCTCATTTCGGTCAGATAAAGATCTCAGACTGCAATAAATAACACTTATTTAGGTCCGACAAAGTGAAATTGTAACGAAACATCACGATAATTAAATAAGTTACACATCTATGTAGTATACATATACACACACATAAACTCACGCCTTCTTCCCATGGTGTTAGGCAGAAATTACAGAACACCACCTACCTTATCCTCCCCTTTATGTTCATATAATACATCTGGTCATACATGCACGCCGGTTGTGAGTAAGTACTACGCATCTGACCTTCCTGAAGAACATGGAACTTCCAGAACAAACAAAATGTGAGGCACCGTGTTATTATTAAACTAGTAATATCATCAAACGAGATAACTAGAGTAAATTATAATCATAATCATTTTCATGCTCGAACTATTTATTTCAATTAGACCATTTACACGCACTTTTGAACTGTCAAGGAGACAGAAATATGAAGCTAGTTGCCATTCCGAAGCGTTATATCTATGGAGAAGAACGGGCAAGAAAGTCCGTGGACGCTTTTTATTATATTGTTGCAATGGATAATGTGAGAACGATGTAAATGAGACGTGCACGTTAAAAGCGTCCAAAGAACAGCAAAACGAAACCAAAAATAAAAAAATACAATACATAACGTACACAATCTTTTACTACGATATGAACCCGGTGTTATTGAATAGCCCGTGACACAAGAGGATAGATTTTTTTAAGATTTCCTATACCTTATTAATTCAACATGTTTACAAATACAAATCCAACATCCAAACTGAGACTACAGATATTACTTAGTTACGGGATTTAACAAGTAATAGTAAGTGCACCCAGAGTCCCAGACTCGGCTCATAGAATTATCAATTGTTTCATTAACATGAATAATAAAGTTACTAAAGAGTAGTGGTGGCCCTGGTAACAGCCCCGACTTAGGAGTTGTAAGTTGGGTTTGAACCCAGCCAGGCGCTTTACTTTGTGTAAATAATTTAATTACCACTGCTCTAAAAACGGTGAAGGAAAATATCGTGAGGACACCGGCATGTCCTAGAACCAATAATTCGAACACATGTGACATCTGCCAACCCGCACTGGGCCCGTGTGGTAGATTACCAGCCCACTCCCTCTCGAAGAGGGGAGGCCTGTGCCCCAGCAGTGGGAACATTAAAGGCTGATTATGCATAAGCTTAATTAATATTAATTGACGACAGCCGCGGGGAAATCACGTAACACACTAACAATTGGAATGCTTTTCATATTGAAAATTCGACAACATTCATTGCGTTATTTACGTTATCGAGCAGAAGAATTTTTCAAACTTAAGTAGCAATGGATTAAGAATTTCCTACTTAATCCTTCGGATTGTGAAATAAAGTTTCTTACGCAATTGGGGTGCTGCTCTATACTGTATTAACCTCACCGTGAACATTTTCGTGAAGTGAACTGTCACTGCCACCCGATGCTGGAGATTGACACTATTGACAGTCTCACTTAAAGTTCACTTCACCTACGTTTTCACGGTGAAATTTTTACTGAATAAGTCGGCAAAATAAAACATTCTAATAGACGCCCTGATAATAAAAACAAAATGAGCATACCGCTAGAAAATGAAGCAATTAAGTACAATCAATGTGCCTCCTACTTACTGGCTCTCTGCTTACCGTAAAAGGATTAAATTTAAAGGTGTAATACTAATGTGCTAAAAACCAGTTGTCTTTAGCCGGCTAGCCTCTTTGCAGGTCACAAGGAAGCGTCGAAGACTAAACCGGTCCCATTTTGTTCTGACATTATGAAGTATGGGCGTCGAGAGATATATTACACATTTTCGAAACAAACTGGTTGATATTACAGTTATTACGTAACATTTTCAGAAGTAAACACTTATAAAGAAATTATGCATGTTGCATTTTGGAATTAGGAAACCTTGCCACGTGTCTCTTGTTAGTCATTAATAATTTATTTGGTCATCTAAAGTAATTTTGGATTAGTAATAATATTAAGTCTTTATTTGCATTTTTATTTGTAATATTACTGTATATTACTTATTATTATTATTATATTTTATTAGTGATACATGTCAGCAGTAGTAGTCACCCCCGTTCTAGCCATATCTTGTACACAGTTCTTCCATCCTTTCCTTGGTCTTCCCCTACTCTTATAGCCATCCAAATTCACATACCCAACAATGTCTACGCATATAATTAGATATGGAAGTATACTAATATATCTCAAAATTTTGAATTATTGTGCAAAATGAATCCTATTATTTTATTTGAAAGAGAATGAATAAATTATGATAAGGAATAGATTGCAGAGATGTCGAAGTGACTGACATTTAAGTAAGTAGTGCTAAAGGTCAGACAGAGTCTAACCCACTGAACTATTGTAGCAAGGCAAGGACTGATGGAAGCTTTGGCTAAGATGAACATAGCTATTACAGAATTAGGTTTCTGCAACTTTATCAAAATATTTTGTATAATCAGCATGGAGTGTGCAAAAGATGATACGGCTAAAAGGTGCACAGCTAATAGAGAAGAATGACAATAGACCTGGGATAAAGATAGCAGGATGATATGATGATAAAATCATGCTAAAATACTAAGAACTTAGGAAGAGCGCAGTGCTTACAATAATAGTGACAGGGATGAAATCTAACAAAAAGAAGATAAGGCAGAGTTCTTGTTGTAAGTCGATACGGGCTAAACGAGTAGAGGAATAGACCAGAAGAAGAAACCATAGTCAGACTGTGTCGGGAAGGCGTAGAACCGGGTGTTATGGAGCAACCTTTTGCTTTACGACCCTCAGTACCTTACAAAAAAGCGACGCTCTGACAGAATCTGCAAGACTGAGCTTTGCAGGTTTGCTTCGGTTAGTCGCCACTTCCACCACATTTAGCTCTAAGCTTTATACTCGTAATAATATGAATGAGAGAATCAAAATCTAGGAATTTTCGGAGAAAAAGTTAACAGACTGGCTTACATCCATGTCCTATGATGCAACTGAGCAATTTGGGTATCATAAATAAATTCACATGCTAGCGTTCTCTCCTAAAATACATCTTACACACACACAAACACTCTCACCCTCACTTCCACGCTACATTTACTCTATTTATATTACTCACATTTTTTTTTTACAATTTAGGTATACATGAATTAAGAAGTTATTAAACTATACATTAGTGACATCATCCGACGAGCTCTTGTCACCATCGGCGTTCATGCTGTATTAAAACACAATGCCTTGGCACGCGACGATGGCAAGACATGTCATTCGGTGATGGCAAGACATGCCATCGGGTGATGGCATGTGCCACAAGCACATGCAACTATTACTCGTTTTTCTTTTAACTTCGTTATATATACTACTGCCGTGATTTATTCGTTCCCTTTGTCGCTTTATTTAAATTATTTCGTTTGGATAACTTGGTTGATCGTTGTTAAACGTGATAATAATATGTTTAATTTTCACGCCACTGGTTATACCAAAATTGTTCAACTATTATTATTTATTTACACTTCTATTAACATAAATTAAAAAAAAACTTGCACAGGACTATGTCCAGCTGTGAACTGCGATAGATCGAGTTTTTTTGGTTTGCTTACGAGAGTTGGCTGAAGATGACAAGGACTCAGACGGGGCCTGTGAGAGATTGCAGCAGAACGGAATGTAGGAGACTCAGTGCCCTGAATTCATGATTGATCTTGATTGCATAGTCGTAACACTATCGAAATTTTTTGTCAATAAAGATTTAGAAAATTACGCATTGGTTCTTGACGGAAATGTGATCAATGTTATCACTTACTAGTACATAACATTATATTCCAACCTCCGGTTTGGGGAATTACGTGTTCTACAAGTAACTAAGTCCAGTCCAAATATAAATAACCAAGATTCGAGATCGTTTGAATCGCCGAGCAGTGAAAGTAACTATAACAATTTCGCAGTAAGCAGGAATGGTTTACACTGGGACACATTTTGTATCGGAATCGTTTACACCAGGCACATTGCATTACATTGATTTGTACTTTTTTTACTTTTGGAACGTTTCTTATAACGCACATTAGACTCTGCACATTCGGCGAATGAGAGCTAGACTTAAAAAGGTGTAACGTTTTGAGCGTCACGACACTTTTGGTATGCGTGCTTCAATTTTTGTTTTTACATTAAATTTAGTTACTCTGAAACTGTGTTAATTTATTTCATTGTGCCTGGTATATTTTTTTGGTAGCATATTTGCGAAGGATTTCGAATTTCAAGTTTAGTTGATTTTCTGCTACATAATACTATATCGTGGCGTCATGGGTGCGTGTATGGGGACAAATCTCACATGCGCAACAAATTAGTCCAAAATGTCCGTTTCAAAATCTGAGTTTCAGAATGTCAGTGTTTCTCGAAACATACAACACCCTCTGAAGCGTTATTGCAAGAGGGATTCAGACCCACGTGCTTGCAGTCAAGTTGATTGCTAAGTACGTGTATAGTACCCAAGAAACTGACACCCCGTATGAACAAGTGATAATTATAAACTAGAAGCTAGGTAAACTAAACCTGGCAACATAGTGTATATATGAGGCGGCTACTTAACAATTAGGAACCAGTATAGAATCGACTTCCTCTTCTCAATATTAATTATATTGACACGTAACTTCCAACACCATAGTTTTGCTTAGGTATAAGTACTTCTAGATCACTACGATGATAGTTATACTTATAATTATCCGAGCGAGCGAAGCTTCTCTGCTTCAAGGCTGGCAAACTTTGCTGTCCTCTGTCAGTTTGTAGGTACTCCTCTACAGGTCGTATTTTACAACCGATCTGGACGAAACTTGGTATACAGGTTTTACGACTTTATAGATTTTTGAAATAAAACTTCTTTACGCACGCTTGGCTTGTGGAGTAAGCTGGTGAATGCGTGATGAGAGCGTTACGGAAGCGAGAGAACGGAAGTTGAGAAGGAGATATAAGTTAGTGAAGATAGAAAGAGAGAGTGTTACGTTTAAGTTTTACTTCAGTCGTGTGGTCTAAAGCACACTCGTTTTGTTTCGGCAAAAAGGGATCCAATTTCGATTATATGAGATCCAATTTCAATGGTTCTTTTTTATTTAAAAGGTAGTAACTTTAAGTTAGTTTCATAGAAATTTGGTGAACATGTGATGAGGATCTTTAGCATGTAGAACTGAATAGCTGCTCCTCAAAATGCAGTAAATTGCTTACTTGATTTATTTGGAAAAATTGGCATGTGAATGTATAGAGGATCACCATCCCTGGCCTAGGGTGACTAATCAACATCAGCTCCGGCCAAATTGAAGTGAATTCCGCGCGGGATACGGGATTTGATGCGCGCGTCGGTCGGTTGTAAGAAGTCACGCGACTAGTTTCGCCAGATTGAACACCTACATTCAAGAGTTGACAGAACGCGCACAGACATGTAGTACAGCTTGATGTAGATCCGTCAAACTTACAATGACCATTCTGTAGACTGTACTGAGCTGAGCTTATAATATAAATGATGTATGTACCGTTTCGTTGAGTAGGCAGGTCAGCCAGCGACTGTCCGTCTGTAGTGAGACCGTCCATGGTACTCAGCTGGCAAAGGCTGATGACGTAATCATCAGGAAGGCACTGCGTCCAAGGGGTAGAGTAAGTCGGCAGACGACATTCCAATGATAGGATTTTCCTAGGAATTTAATATCGTTTTCACTCACACTAGACGACTCCAAAATGAATGCCTAAATAAAAGCACGCTGTTCAATTTCCAACTTTCGGTGATAAGACGTACGTTGAAAATCCAGCAGCGCGATTACTTATAAAATGGGCAATATTTATATGGATATACAATAGATATATAATATATATATGGCTAATACCTCTTTATCTACTCCGTGGATTTGGGCGCTGTTTCCGGTCTGCCTTGTTGAACTTGTGTTCTTTCTTAATGACGGGACAATAGAGTTCTGTAGTGCTATTCTGTAAAAATCTCACCGTGAATACTTATATGAAGTGAGTTTGAAGTGTGCTGTCGAGTTCACTCACACTCACTTCACCTAATTTTCATGGTGAAATTGTTACAGAATACATCAGCTGGTTTCGATCTCCAGGAGAGACTAAGAGCATTTCTATCGTAGGACTTGAACGTGACGGGTGGAAGGTATATTTTATTTTTATTTGAATGAAAATACAATTAAAATCAATAACTGACTTAGTTATTTTATTCGGTTTAAAGAATTTATTCCCCTTTAAAACACAAACCATTCACTTATATTATTATGAGATATACAAATAAATCATACAGTTGTAAGGTAACATAATGATATTTTTTTTGTACAAGCTATCTTTTACATTGTTTTTGATACATACATTTTTAACATTTCTATAAAAATATTTTGTTTTTTGGTTTAACAATCTTGATTTTCAGGTATTGTCAAGATTAAAGGCTCTTACAAACACACGCGATATCGCGGGCGCGACATGCACCGACAAAGGAATTGTCTTTGTCGGTGCCTGTCGCGCCCGCGATATCGCGTGAGTGTGTAAGAGCCTTAAATCTTTAACTAATAACCGTCCTCCCCTACACATGGCTCTCTATTCTATGAGACTTAAACATAACTGGCAAAATGTGGGTGTACTATAGGTACACCTCTGCCTATCCTTCGAGAAACAAGGCGTGTGTCATGGTACAGGACGTAATGATGAGCTTGTGTTATGACGATTAAAAAAGCTTAGCCGATAAGCGTTACAAACTGCAGCTTAGCTCAACAAGCCAACTTATTATTTGCGTATATAGCTCCATTATGTTGAGCCATTGTTGAGCTATCTTCGTCTTAGTGGAAGGTTCAGACAAAAGGTAAATAAATAATAATAATATATTTCCTAGCTTTACTACGGTTCGCCTGGATTAAGTAAAATCTAGTTAGGTAACTTATTTATTTTTCAATTCATTGGAATAAGTATATATAGGGAATCGTAGTGGAGTTCTGTAGTTTCTGCCTACCTCCATGGGAAGAAAGCTGTGAACGGTCACACAATATAATGGCCGTCCAAATACAGAGCGCTTTTTGACACTTTAATGTCAAATACTGGTGAAAATTATAGATATTCATGACTACCGTTATAATATGAAGAAGCCGTTTTTTTAGGAAACCCAGCTTGGGTTTCCTAAGAAAAATAACTTAAATTTCGGAAGTCGGTGTCTTTGGTTCTGTATTTTAGTGTTGTGCGAATGTTTTTTTTTTGTAAAAGTTTGTTATTTTTCGCTTTTTAGTAGATCAGTTTCTAATTTATCTAAGTTAAAATAGCTTTATGTCAACTGCTCATCGCCTTTTACAAAATATTATTTATAACCCCCCCCCCCCCTGTGTAAAATTTCAACATTTATGTCTGTAACTTTTATGGTGTACATAATAAAGAGTATTCTATTCTATTCTATTATATATAATATTATACCATAATATACATTGTGACGAGCATAAATTGCTGAGCTAATATTAATTGCTTTGTTTATATTAAAGTAGTTCCGGTGGTCTTCATCATCAGTTCATTTTCGTTCCACTTCTACAAATGATGCTTTCCGAGAACAAATGCACGAGTTACTTACTATAAAAAAAACCCAAATCGCTATCGGTGTACCTATACAATTTGAGGATTTCCCTCGATTTCCATGGAATCAGATTCTAATCAGATTCTGATTTGGTGGCAGTGGTCCACCACTGACGGGGATATTGGTGAACACATACATAAAAAAACAAAAAAATAAATATACAGCCGAACATAAACCTCCTCCATTTTGGAAGTCGGTTAAAAACAAAGTCGGCGCATCTGTCTGTCTAAACCCGATCAACTCAAAAACTACCGAATAGATTTTCATAAGGTTTTCACCAATGGACGGGATGATTCATGATGAAGGTTTAGGTGTATAATTCTTTAAGGTTTTGTGTTAATTGGCTGAAACGTGACGGGGATTGTTGAAGATGTCGGAAAAAATCATGCCGACTGGGAGCTTTACTGACGTGTGCCGCGTAAAAATATCTATTATACTAAAGTAACGCTATATGTCTTTTTGCATTTTTAATTTCTCTCTGGACCCAATTCTGAAGTCCACGCAGATGAAGTCGCGGGCAGAAGCTAGTATTACATAAACAAATTATATAACTAAATAGATGTGATTTATTTCAGTCATTAAATATTTAAAAACTATTTTGATATCTAAGTAGTATACACCTACTTACAGCGAAGATCGTAGTATCACGGTCGTGTTCCCACTGGTCGTAATGACGAACTTCCAAACAAACTTACATCCCTTATCTAACTATGAATGTTCAAAACTCCTATAGTTATTTAGGGAACTCTTGCGCATCGTTTCATGCTTCTAGACCCAGCGGTTCAGGGTCGATTCGTACTAGCACAGAGTTGAAGCGCAGCGAAGCGTCAATCTTCTGATAACATAGCAAATCCACCCTTGTGTCTACTGGTGTCGCTGGTGTCAGTCTAGTTGGTATTGGTCAAATGTGTTATTCTCAACTAGCTGCTGCCCACGGCTTCGCCCACGTGGCTTTTTCTAAAGTTACTCCTTGTAACATCAGCTACCTGCCAGTGAAAGTCCCATCAAAATCGGTTCAGCCGGTTCGGAGATGAGCCGGAACAAACAATCAGACGGACAAAATTTAAAAAAATAGTTATTTGTTATAAGTACCGTGACATTTAGTAAAAAGTTCTTATTTTTACATTACAAACAGAACTTCAATTTTATTTATTTGTATAGATAGTTAATGATTCGACCAAGGTACCTGCAACATATCGTACCAATAACATTATCGCATAGGATTATCGCACTGCAGTTAAATCAAACGTCAAATGAGTTGAAATTTTTAAAGTAGGTAGATAGTTAGTATGGTTCTAACGTGGCCCCATAACTAAATGCTAGTGACAATGATAGGTAAGTACTAGTTATAACAAAGTGCATACAATTATACCAACCCGCACTGGGCCCGCCTGGTGGATTACGGCCCACTCTCTCCCACAAAGAGGACGCCTGTGTCCCAGACGTGGGACCATTATTGGCTGATTATGAGAAAGTGTTATTTTTCTAACGATCCTGGAAGGTTCACTAACACCGATCAATCATCGTAGAAAATAGTCCTAGATAACAGGTAATAAACTCAAACACTTGTGTCATAAGCGTAATAGATATCTACATGTTTCGTTAATCAGTTAAAATAGGCTTCAACAAAAACGAAAGCGAATGCACACAGAGTAATGACGAAAATAAAAATAAAAAGAAACACAAACCATAGTTACACATCACTATAATACAAAAAACAGTCGCTTACAGCCCATTATTATTCGCAGTGCATAATTTATGGAACATTACAAAGAGAATCATGACGAATCGACAATTTGGATATAAGATAAATCACAAGTTAGGTTATATACCTAGATATTATGTTGTACTATAAATGTTAAAAGATTAACAAAACTCTAATCGTTGAAAAAAATAATCTACCAAGTAAAAACAAGTTTTACATAAGTTATTTCAGCCTGTAAGTATAAAATAAGTATAATATAATTTTTTTATGGAAATGGCAACCTACGGATGTGAATAAAAATAAAGTAACAATGTTGATCAAAAAGGTGGAAATGATTTCCGTTTCCAGAAACTAAGGACACCTAAACTAAGGATGTATGGTCATCACTTCCTCCGATGCCTTTCCGCTCGAAAATAAAGCATTACTCCATTTTTTTAAAGAAATTAAACATGGAAAGAAATTAAAATTTACTTACGTATGTTTTAATTGGACAACAACCGTTTGAAACAGTCTAGACGAACAATTTCGAAGCTTAAAATTAATATTCCCATCTCCAAATAACTTTATATAAGTACTACATAAATCGTCCGTCAGTTCGTTGAACTTGATTGATCATTATTGAACAAGGACATTACAAAACCGTTCTAGAAATTTTCAGGTTAACAATATTATAAACAGATAAACTTAAGTAGTACATAATATTATTACGTACCTAATTAGTGCTATTAAGGCAATTAAAAGATTGAATGCTGTCTACATCCTTAAAACTAAATTATAGGCTAGAACTTTGAACAGACTATCCAGATAGAACTTAACGTTTCTGACATTTTACCGACACAGATAACCTCACTTTGTCACTTCAAAAAACATAGAACTAAAGAAAAGTAACCGCTTGCCGCTCTCGATGTTTCACCCCACCTGTGATACCCCACCCAATTGAAAAGTGGCCTTTCTACGCCCAATCTGAACGTATGTGCTACCTTTCTAAATTCGCCGGGTAAAACGGGCTAGTAGGGATGGACCAAGGGGCTAGATTATGCAATTATTGGACTCGTAAGCCGACCAGTATATAAGCTTGTGGTACGCTCAGAGAAGTAGAAAGTAAGCCAGTCTTGTCAGGCAAAGTGTAATACGGAATCAGTCCAGCTAACCAATCAAGATGTACGCGAAACTCGCTGTGAGTTCTCCAAAAAATATTTTTTTTATCAGTCAAAATAGTTTTGGCGCCAATTTTGCTGTCAAAGTTTTTTTTCTGTTTTTTCTAAGTGCGTGCGTAAAGTTGTGTTTATTTTTTTTAAATATTTTTTTCGTATCCCTGAATATAATAATTTAATATCATCATCACCAAACAAATAGTTTTCAGTTTGCAGGCAGTTAATTTCAAAAATGTTCTTTTAAATTCTTCTGTGCCAAATATCTACCGAGAAAAAATTGCTGTGTATCATGTGCCGTTTTCAATTTAATACCGACTCTTTTAAATATTAAACGACCAATAATTTTGTACTTATAATAAATAATTATACCAGCCTATTTATTGTCTCAGTGAAAGGCCTCTTCTCATACAGAGAAGGCACGAGGGCACTGGCCATCATGACACTGCTGTGACAATTTTGTATACCTACCTAATACTGCCTCGTAGGTGTAGTGATCGCGAGCGCTACTGCCGAGCACGAGGTCCGGGGTCCGATTCCCAGGTCGGGCAAAGTGTTATTGGGGTTTTCCACCAGGAATTACTCAGTAGCAGCCCGGAGTCTGGATTTGTGCCCGGTTGATGGCAATAGGCTCGCCCCTATTACATGGGACTATATAAACTATAGGTACACCTTTGCCTAATCCTTCGGGGATTACAGGCGTGATGATATGTTATGTGTTATGTTACTTAATACTAAAACCGTACCAAATCAATCACTTTTTATTTTACAGCTTATCTCCCTCGTGGTAGCCGTGGTCGTCGCTTCCCCAACCCCCGGTGGCGGTGGACAGTAAGTACCTACCTACCCACATTTTTGCAAAATAGTTTGAATAACTGCGCGGCAAACTTAGGGTTAAAAGTGGTGTCATCATTAATTTTGTTAGTTGAACCAGCAGTGCTATTCTGTAACCATCTCACCGTGAAAACTTAGGTGAAGTGAGCGTGGATTGAACTGTCAGTGAGGGATTTACACTATTAACAACTCGCTTCAGGCTCACTTCACCTACGTTTACACAGTGAGATTCTTTCAGAATAGATCGGCTGAACTGTTTTTGTTGCTATATAACTAATGCTAATTCGACCCATTTATTAACAAAAAAGCCAAACAAAAGAAACCGTAAACATTACTATCATACTCCGTTATTTACTATTACTATGCAAACAAAAAACATAAAACTACAACCTGTAGATAGACAATGACGCAACAAAACTGTCTCAAGTTCAGCGCAAACGCAAAAAAATAAAATAACGCTACGCGTTGTTCTTTTTATGAGAAAACCATTCATTCACAGTTCGAATTAGAAAAAAAACCGTTAATTCATCGTTATTTTTCGTCGATTTAGTTTTGTGATATTACGCTACATTGTCAAGGTCGGTCGTCACGTTATGCGCTGTAGTTTTTTGAAAAGCGTTTTAGTGATTACGTACCTACTAATAAGTAATGGCGAACGTTCTGCTATGACTAGACTAGGTAGGATAAATAGAATTTGTAAATAAAAAAAAAACAGCGGATCTTTATAAAAAAATATCACCCATGACGTTTTAATAAAATAAAAAAATTCAAACTAATCTAAGAATCAGCACTTTACGAACGTCAAAAATTACATGAGACAGTCCCACCCTTCGCCACTTTCTACTGCTATAAAGCTGGGAAGAAGAAGTGGCGCAACCAACTCCCCAGCAGCACAGCTGTCTGTTCAGTTAAAAAAACTTAAAACGATCCAGAAACTTCTAGATTGATTCTTTAATATCATACCATAATTAAAATTGGTTTTGCTATTTTTGCGACTTAAAATTACACCATTAGGATTGATAGCATCAATTTAAATAAAACTGATATTTAACAACCGGCTGTAACTATTACATACCTAAACCCTCTTCCCATGGGTGTAGGCAGACTACAGAGCGCCACCCAGCTACGATACTTACATACTTCTTTTGCTTTATCTAATAGTACGAGTATTGATAACTAGCTAGGTACGAGTAATCCATGTAGCAATAGAATCATACATTTATTTAGTATAGTGAAATTGGTGCTATATAAATTATTTGTAAGAGGCGCTGGCTTAAGACGCTGACAACAGCTAAAGCGCGGCCATTGACAGACTGCATACAAAAGAAAGAGAAGCTCGATGACACAACGCTTTTAATATATTGCAAAATATGAAGGAATTATCTATTTACTCAAAAATTAGTTGAGTAATCGAGAATAAAAAAACAACCGATTTCTGGATTAAAATAAGACGTTGTTCTTGTTATTAATACCAACCGTACGTTGATATTTAATACAGATATTTTGGATTGGAACTCAAGGTAAATGGTTAGTTTACAGTTAACTTGTATCGAGATTTTTCTTCTAAACGTGTTTGGTAACAACCAAATTCAGAGAAATATGGTCAAGAATAACATACATTTTTTCCGCTACGACAAACTATATAGATTTGGCAATATTTTTGTTTAAGACAAGCCTACTTAAATCATTTGCTTTTGCAATAAGAAATAACATAACATAACGGACCTAATCTAAATTTCACGTCAAACAATAAAGTTTATAATAAATAATTATTACGTGCGGGCAAAGAAATCCTGTTTGGGGTAACTATTAAATATCTACACGGGACTATGTGGTGTATCAACAATAAATTGTATAATAAATTAATTATAATGTGCTCCAAAGAAATCCTGTTTAGGGTAAAAATATAAAACACGCAGTCAGTGCTTCGAAGTATTGATTATAAATTATAAGTTAGCCAGTTTGTAAGACGCCTGATTTCAGCCATGATTGTTTAGAAGTCAAATGAAAATTACCAAATATTTTTTCTAGAAACATCGTTGTTTTTCGCTCGTTAGACTGTCAAGTATAAAGACGTATCGTACGAAACTGTCATAAATGACTGTGCGATAGCCACGACAGCGTTAAGTATTTTTCCACTCGTTCAAATAAAATCTCTCTATTCAGTCAAGAGACTTTAAAAGTAGAAAATAATAATGTACCGAGCGGTTTATTTCCTCCTCTCAAACTTGAACGTAGTTGAAACGAAATAAGTCGCGTCGTAGGAACATAAAGTTGGGTGTACACTTCATTTGGTAACAAACTGCACGAAATACTTACAAGAAGAGCCAATAAACTATCGGCTGGTAGTTGATCTATTTGACATTTTAGTATTGGAATTGTTTAGTACAAACTTGCTTACATTAAAATCCTAATTGATTATCGGGACAAACTTTAAAGTGAGATTGAGTGGTGTATTACTTAATTATTATTTTTTCTAGTTTGGGACACAACCTTGCTCTTAGTAAAAATTAGGTGTCCTATCATAGTGCCATAGGCAAAGCCTTACCAACCAACCCAGCAAGGTATAAATCACGGGCAAAGTTACCCTTTTCACAAAGCCATCATCAGGTTCATGTGTTGACAACGTTGCCAATGACGTGAACAATATCGCACACTGAAATCGAGTTGCCCAACTTGCCAACCAGCGTTGTGGCTCTGTCTCAGATAGGGTCATAGCATTATGCTGAGTGATGGCCGTTTCGTGTAGATGTGGCGCATATTTCCCCCAAATTGTTATTTTTTGTGTTTGTTTTTTTTTCTTTGCGTCATGTTTTACCGCAAATAAAAGTATTTTCTTTAGCTTTCTTTCTGACTTTTGGTAAACACACAGCCTTGTGTGACTTTAAACATTTACTAGAATTTTGCGCGAATTCTACAATCAGCTTAGGTACATATTTCTTGTGAAGACTTATTCCTTTCTCGTAAATACTTATAAATTGTTTTCAGACAGTCCTTTAAATATTTAGTTTCGTCCAGAATTGGTTTCCCAAGAATTGCTGATATACTGTACAAATCCCACCGTGAAATAGGTGAAGTGAGGTTGAAGTGAGCTGTCAATAGTGAAAATCCTTAGCATTAGCATTCTGTAAAAATCTCAACGTGAATTCTTGCGTGGAGTGAGCTGTCAGTGTCATTCCACTGATGCAATGGATTGACCAAGAATTACTTTTACAATCATAATCGAGATTTTAATGACAGATCACTTCAAGTTCACTTCACCCGTTTCCACGGTGAGATTCTAACTAAAAATACTCGCCCAAAGAAGTCATTATTTAGTCATAGGACGAAATTTGCTGATGATGAACCACACAGCCGATCCTATCATGGACCGTTGTCTAGCAATGATGACGTAATCAAGGAATCAGCGCATCTGTAGATTAAGCGGCGATCGATAAATAATCTCATTATGTGCTGTTGCGTCATGTTACTTATGTAATAAGACAGTAATTAGGGAAGTGCATTATTTCGTTCAGGTTTCCGCACATTTTTTTCTGTGTGTGTGTAACTTCCAATGCAAATTACAATGAAATTGAAGAATATATTTTAGTGGGAAGGTAACCTGATGCTCAGGTGTCTAGGAAAACTGAAATTCTGATTAAGTATGAATTAATGAAAATATTTGTTGGTTGCTTTTTTTGTTTGTTTGGTTTAATTCTGTATCGTAACTTAGATTTGAGTGATAATCGTGTAAATGGTAACTCATCTGTAGTAACTCAAAGGGTCGGACAAGATTCCTAGAGGTGACCGAGAGTGGTCACCATTGATGAATGAATGAATGAATCTCATGCATCAATTCCATGTAACAAATCCGACTGATTTAATAAAAGTAGTGATTAGTATTATAAATTATTGTCACTACCAGGGTTTAAATAGAGTTCATTATTACATGAATTGATAATCCATTCATATTAATAGTTATAACAGTAATAATCGGAATAATAAAAATAAAACATATAAAAGGTACATCTTTTATATGTTTTATTTTTTCCTTCATATCTTTTCAATGAAAACAATCTTACTAATTTGCCATTAAAGCTGATAAGAGAGGTTACATACCAACTTGGTAAAAGGAGGTACTTTTCGAGCACTTACATAATAAAAGGTAAATACGTAATTTTTTCACCAAAATAACATTGTGATGTTTGATTGTGTAATACGTACTTATAAGCTCATGAAAAAGAGGTTTTTAATACATAAGTATTAATAAACACTTACATCGAAATAAGAGTCCAACTGCCTATGTAATGCCCATTCTGGTTGCAAAGGTCTTATATTTGACTCTTGAGTCGAACAAACTACGTAATGATTTCCGGGTAGGCCGAATATTCAGGACTTTATTACCTACATTGATACTTCAAAAACTGCAACAACAGATGTTGTACCGACATTAATTGCAAATTATAAATCTATCATTGTATTTTTTTTTGTATTGTATTGTATTTCATTATATGCAAAAATAATTTGTAAGTTTCGTTAGTCTTAAAACGCATAGACCTCCGAATGACTGCATTAAATATGAAAGTAGCTAGTAAATGCAACAAAAGCAGATCTTCACGCATGTATTCCTTAAATACTAAACAGAAGTATAAGCAGCAAAGTTCGGCCGGCTACTGAGAATTGTTCATACATACATACAAACATAAACTCGTACCTTCTTCGGCAGAAACTATAGAACGCCACCTGCTACGCTCCTTACATACTCCTTTTGCTTCGTTTACGTTCATACATCTGGTCATACACACACGCCGCGCCAGATGCGAGTAGATACTATGCTCCTTACCTTTTTGAAGAACATCACCAAACCATCTAAGCATCTTTTAAAAATAATTTAAAAAAAGAGCATTCTAATGAGTAAGACTTGATCACTGCGACACTGTCTCTAAAATCAATCATTCCAGAGGTCCTGTCTATCCCCATGGCTGTACGGCGCGTTGTTCGTACCCAGACCAAAGCGTTTTAACTTAGTATCTGTATCACTTAGCGCGACCGGTTAGTCCAGTACCGTTACGTAACATTCTTCAAGTCTTGGGTGTTCGAAGACTTTCCGAGCATTCCTTATATTGTTAAACCATTTTTTAAAAAAGTGACTGTGGAGATTCCTGACCATTCGTCTCCATACAAAAATATTTACTTTTTGGAAGAGACAACTAAATACAATTCTTTTTTGTCTTGTAAATTTTGACTTTTGACGTTCAAAAGTGTCTTTTAATGGTCTCATTGCAATTTTTTTTTAAATTCACTTTGATTTAATGCCAATCTTTATGATAAATAATAGCAGTCTGTTGTAAAAAAAAGCAGTATGCTAATTAGATCCGCAGTAGATACTGATGCTTTTGGCAATTAAAATAAATCAGCATTAAAATTATGACCCCAAAAGTGTTATTGTCTAGTCAAAACAAATCAAGGTGTCAAGATAATCTTGCAATTTTTTGACTCAATATAATTGGTAAAAGTTACGTGTGTGATTGACCGCCAAAAATGAAATTTAGCTGACAAAAAATGCGAGGTCAAATCGTTATAATATTTTTTGCTATGATTCAACTAGAGAAATAAAAGAAGTTCCTAAGTATGTTTTGTCTGAACTGGCAGTGTATTGTGAAAAACTAGTTTTGGAGAGGTCTTTTTTGCTTCCTAATCTCATCGTGTCATGAGTTTCGGTTTCTATCAAGTTAGAAAATGCCAACAGCAAATAAGAATCTACTTTCGGAACATTGATGAAGCAAGGAACACAAACTATTCTCTTTTTTTCCGTACGTTAAAAATAATACTAGTACCTATCATTCCCGCTGACAGCATGACGCAACCCCAAGGTACACTCTTTTTAAATGAATAGGGCCAGAAAACAAAGACAGGCTTAGGGTACTTGCCCACGAGCGATTTTCTGGGCGATTTTTGTCAGATTTACTACATTCTGATAAAATACGCTCGAAAACGGCTCGTGAGCGGGCACCCTAAGCCTGTCTTTGTTTTCTGGCCCTATGACCCTTACGCTCCACACAAAATCATTGCTCAAACCGGCCATACCTTGGTAAGGTAAGACCACGAAAATCTGCTGCTGCAGAGATTTATACTGACATAAACCTTGGCTACAAACGCTACTGAAGAGCACGAGGTCGATTCACAGGTCGGGCAGTGTTATTTCGTTTTTAAATCAAGAATTGTTTAGTAGCAGCCCAATTCTGGATTTGTGCCTGGTTTATGGCGATAGGCTCGCCCCCTATTACATGGGACTTAACCATAACTGGCGAAATGTGGGTGTACTATGTACACCTCTGCCCAAACCCTTCGGGGGTAACAGGCATGGGGTTCTAATAGAAACGAATGTTTGGTCAGCGTCGTTACTTCCCCGCTGCAGTGTTATACCACGCTGTGTGGTCTTACTTTAGTAGCTATTTTAGATTGTATTCTATTACGAACTAGAAATGTGCTTTGTTGTGGCCACGTATTGAAGCTTATATTTTAAAAGAAATTCGATTTTGAATTTGTCTCTTTGAATTTTTTTTTGCGTCGGCGTAGTTTTCATGCGCCTACGCTTTCGAGTGATTAGTTTATGCGGCCGAATCTCATATTCATACAGTAGGGTCTACAAAGTACAGTTTCCAGTCGTTTTTTTTAAGTGAAAACCGTCCTGAACTTCTTAAGGCGCCTTGAGCGATTTTTGGTAGGAGAAAATCTTATGCGTTCGCGTCACCGACATGCTAATGTTAACAGTATATCTGTAGCTATGCATAGTTTTATGTTTTCACTTCTGTCGACAGTCCCCATGGTTGCTTAAGTTTATAATTTTATAAATACTTACACTCGTTACAATAGTTAAATTGTCACTTTATCCATTACAGTTCTCTGCTTTTAACCATTAAAATACACACACATCATAACATCGAAATCACAATAGCAGAAAAATCTTTTTTGTCCGTTTGTGCTGTCATTTTCAATATGGGCAAAAATAACTGTCCATCATTAAAGGGTAGGCTTCAATTACCAATTGATATGACTGACGAAGTTTGTAGTACGTTGCAATGAGAATGGCAATTAAAATATAATATGCATGACTAAGTTTTCTCTTTATACATTTTATGGCTGTGATTTTTCTGAATGCATTCGTCCTTACACGATTGTCCACAACGCTGTTACTGCAAATGAGTTTTAAAAACAAATTGGGTACTTTCGAACGTTAACATTCTTCTGTGTGGTTCTTTCAACAAAGGGATAGCGACGAGATAGCGAACGTGACGAATGGTCATCATATCCGTTATTTTATAAAACATAAATACATACATAAACTTACGCCTTCTTCCCATTGGGGTAGGCAGAAACAATAGAAAGCCACCTGCTACGCTACTTACATACTCCTTTAGTTTCGTTGACATTCATACATAGTGTCATACATGCACGCTTGTTCCGAGTACTACGCACCTGACCTTTCTGAAGAACATCACCAATTAGGTCACTAAGTCCTCCTCCTATGCTCATCCCCCATAGCAATTAGCGTGATAATATATAGCCTACCAATTGGCCAGGCTTATATGGAATATGTATGCAAAATTTGAACAGACTATCCGGTAGAATTTGCGTGATACTGGATTCAGACAAAAGTTCTCGGTATTGGCATCAATCCCAAACCACGTAGCAATAACTTTTTTTCAAAAATATTCAATGGTCATATAGATGACAGTCCTCCAAAACACACTACTTCCTAGTGCTTTAGCTGGGAAGAAGAAGTATTAATTAAAGATAATAAAAGATTCGCGGTCGTAACAAATATTTCTTTACAAGATTATATAGATGTGAATCAACAATACAACTCTCTAAGTTCATAGAATCCTATTGAATAACTATTTCATAAAATAGCCATTAAATAGGATTCTAAGAGAGTTAGTTGTATTGCTGATTCACATGATTATAATTCTGTAAAGCCATATTTGTAACGACCGCGGGAGAAGACCGGCGGCCGCCACATAGCGGCCGCAGTGAGCGGCCGTTATGAAAATGATGGCAGAGGGGTTTGACATTACGGTGTCAAAAAAAGCTCACTAGAAAAACATACCAACTTACATTCTTAAATAACGTTTTAGTGACGCCATACTCTGGTAAATTGCAAACGCTGTGTAGCGGCCATCGCTCATCTCGAAAAACGTGCTAAGTAGACCTAAGTCGTTGTCAAGTCCCCTTATGACACGTGTCAATGTTAGCGCGGGGAGCAAGAAAAAAAGTGGACTGTATATAATTATAAACTATCCCGGACAAAAAATTAAAGATTTGAATTAGAGAGGAGAATCGTCCGTCGCGGACCGCGGTGAAGTCGGAGGAAGCGAGTGGTCGTCGGGCCAAGCCGTGTCGCTGCCCGGCCGCACATCCGCGTGCCGATGACGCGTTGATCACGCCGGCGCGCGGCGCGGTGCCTACGCGCCTGCGCGCAATATGTTGTGTTGGGTTCGATTCCCAACACCCGGGTTGAAGCGTAGAGTTCAAAAATCTAGAAAGGGCAAATATGAGTGCGTGCCCTCTAAATGATGCCCCTCGTTGGTTTCACCTCAGTGACTTCCGTGCCTGTTATATCTAGAGAGACGTTGAGAATTCCTTAAGCATACATATCCCACAGCGCAAAGTGACACTTATCGACACCTTATCAATGGCTACTAAGCAGTAACAAATTGATGGCTAATGGCTACTTAGTCGATGAACAGATTCAATAAAGTTTTGCTTCCGCATTTGATCGGAGTGAAAGGTTCTCTATCAATAACTTGAGAGTTAGTACCAACAACACAAAATTAGTTGTATAATATGAATGTCAATACCGTGAGCCATGCACATTCATTTCTCGCGATTAATAAAAGTATGCATTCCATTCAGAACACACATAACATCACGCCTTGTTTCCACGAGGGGTTAGGCAGAGGTGTAGGTACCCATAGTAGACACACCCACATTTCGCCAGCTATGTTTAGGTCCCATGTAATAGGGGGCGAACCTATTGCCATCAAATGGGCATAAATCCAGACTCCGGGCTGCTACTGAGAAATTTCAGATGGAAAAACTCAATAACACTTTGCCCGACCCGGGAATTCAACCCACGACCTCATGCTCAGCCGTAGCGTTTGCGGCCACTAGACCAAATGAGCCAGTCAAATAATTTAAAACAGTTAAATAAATAAATTATTTGATTTATTTGAATTTAATAATGAGGGTATTTGTCTGGCTGTAGCTTTTATTGCAGGATTATAAGTAAGAGCTATTTAAAAGTTAAAGCAGTCATGTAATTAATTTCGTCTATGCACATCCTAATGTTTAATTAGCGCTAATGTGATGCCTTGTCATGTACTCATTGCTTTATGTTTACGACTTTTCCTTCATAGTACAGTCACATCCAACATCAGTGGTAACGGTTACACTACGAAAATAGTCTTTGCTGCTACGGCATAAAAGCGCTGTCCATTTCAAATTGCAAAATCTGATGTGGGCTTATTGCTTGATTCGCACGAATTTACTCGTCCAAAACGGGCGAATCAACACTTTTAAATACTGTGATTTTTTCTGTAGACGATTCACACAAAGTTTATTTAGTATTTTTTGTTTTTATTTGGTAGTTGAATCGACAACTCTAGAAATACGGATTAGAAAATTGGCACACAAATGAATCTATTAATTATAATAATACATAATAGATTTCATGAGACGTTGTTATTTTATTCTGCACTTTAATCAGATATTGCCCGCAACGTGATTTGAAGATAAGTAGGTAGGTAACATTTTAAATTACGTGGCAAGCAACGTGCAAACAAAAATACAATATCGGAAATGAGAGGTAACAATTCTATTCTCTCAGCTCAGTTAGATGTTGTATGACTTCCCAGAGTTCGTACCGTCCTGGGTATTTTTACAATGAACGATAAAAACGAAAGAAAGAAAATATGTTCATCTGCGGCAAAACATGGCGCAAAGTAAGAACACAAACACAAGAACAAGTTGCGGGAAAACATACGAATTGTTAGTTGTTTAAAACTTGTGCTTGACGAAATTTTCTTGCGTAAAATCTTAGGTTTTTATTCAAATTTGTCCACAGTAGTTTTTTATTTGCCATAGAAAATTTTTATTTTTTGTGCAAACAAAAGTTGCCACTTTCAATATGTTTACAACAGTTTCTTAATGCCGTGTAATATACCACAACTTGAATAGGCTCATCCCCTATTATATGGGACAAAAATAACTGGCCTAACCCTCTGCCTAACCCTACGGAAAATACTGGCGTGATGTTATGTTATGACTTCAACTAATAGAATACCTAATTTATTTAATTTTATAGTGAATACCAAATTGTTTGTAGCGTTAAAACTACAAACTTAAAATAATATTTAGAATCGCAGTCAAATAGTCACGGAAAATACGTCGGTGCTCAATAAGATCCCCATAACCGTGACTTTCTCTAGAAAAACGAATCAATAAAGTATTGAGTGAGCTTTGCAACGGCTTATAGATTCAATATTCTTTACTTTGCCTCCTTTACAAGATTTTATGGAGAATGAGAATTAAAATAGAATTAACTCTCAAGCAACGACGGCTGATCATGTAGCACCATCATTTATTTATTTTTTATTTAAATTGTTATATGCTGGGACCCTTTTCCTTTTTTTCACAAAGAGGAGGTTAGGTGGAAATGGGAAAATATCCATCAATTTACAGCTTAGGCAGTCTGCAGGTAAAATTTGCGTTGCGAGAACACTATAATGTTCAATATAAATATTTTTCCTTGTAAAAGCTCTTACAGACTCACGCGAAATTGCGGGCGCAGCTGGCAGCGATATAGAAATTGTTCTACTTGTGTCACATCGCACCCGCCGATATCTCACCAGACTGTACGAGCCTTAAAGTTCGAGGGTTTTTTATAAGGTATTTTAAATGCGTGAGGGGTGGAGTACCCGATTTATGTATGTGATTCTGATTATACAAAATAATTTCACATAATAATTTATTTAGGTTGCAAACATACACATAATTATTCACTGCAGCCGACTTTGAAATTGTTACAATAACAATTATTATGTTGGTTCGCAATTATACGTGTTTCCTAACTGTAACGCAAGTCAGAGATAGGTACAATGATATGTATGTTACGAAACTTCTGTTGTTATTAGTAAGAATGTAATGTTGTTTTGTTTCGCTTGCTGATCTTATGGGATCTATAATATAGCTACAATCATAGAGATTAAATGGCCAATTAGCCAATGGTACAAATCTCATCGCGATAATTATTATGGATATACACAGCGGGGTTATTGCGTAAAACACATTATAAAATGGCAATCAATCGCAATGGATTTCATTTTGACAGCTCAGCCACGTTCATTGCGTTAATAAGCTGACGAGTTGAATAAATACCCTCGAGTTGTGATTGAAAGCGTGTTACGCAATAAGGATGCAGGACTTCAATTTGCATTTAGTCATTTCAAGACTAGCCTACTTGTACATTGTCCTAAAATACAGCACCGTCTGCCAAGGATAAAATTGCCTAGCAGCAATCGCGTACAAAAACTCCAAGAACTGGCCAAATACGTCATCAAAAGCCATGACAGTTGTAGCATCATTCGATTACATAGTGGTAAACCCAGGTGCACATTTGCGTGGTTTACGTCAGACATACAAAGTCGTCGCACCCCAATTACTGGTTGCATCACCGACAACTGGTGCGTTTCCCCCGTATTATCCACTTTGCGTCGAGTATAGGGAAAGCGTACGATTTGTAAGCGTAGGACACAGTTCGCGCGTGCTATTTGTTAATCTGCCGCATCGTGAATTGATTTGTATGTTACAACGAGGTTTTTGTTCAATTTTATGCGAACCGTGTGTTGAGGTCTTTACTTGTATGGAATTTAATTTAATTCCGGTGTCTATTTCGGATTGGAATAGGAACGAAGTGTGTTTGGAATTGAACGTTACCTAGGTTCTTATTTGATTTCTATTTTAATGATGATCATGTTGGGGCGCTTATTTAAAGTACACTTTATTTATAAAGAAATTCAAAGGCGAACTGACCTTAAGACCTTAAGAAACTTAGGCATTCTCTACCAACCAACCAAGGATGTTGGTAACATGGCAGTGTTTTAACAAGACAAATTGAAAAAAAAAAGTCAATGAGCATTAGGCTGCGTCGCATTAGCATTAGAGGGCGTTTTCCGAAAATAAAGTTACGTAAGATTAGCAAATATCTCATACTAAACTTATGTGGCAGGTTTCTATACTTCCCATATTTGGCCTGTTTAATGTCCTTAGGAATGTGTCATCTTGTCATTAGCTTGCAGGGCCAGTTGCCTCATGATATAACAGATGAAGTCACGTTTAACTATTTAATTGGAATTATATTTACATACTACCACTAGTGATCGTAGTGACTTTAAGTATTAGGACTTGTGGCTATTATTCAATCACACAGTTAGGAGTATTTAACACTCGTTTAGGGGAATTTAAATTTCATAAATATCACAATTAAGAGCGACAAGTTGAAGAATCGGAGTCAGTGATGTTCTTAATAGTTAACATTGCTCCTCTGTTTGATGCCCAGCGTGGGAAGTGATATTGGGCTTTTCCTACGTCACTTTCTTCGTTACCATTCAAATATCACTTTTAAATAATTTCACCCTTATCGACAAAACTAACCACCTCGTCCTTCCGCAGCCACAAACACGTCACCATCCACGTGCCCTACAAGGTCCACACGATTCACCACCACCACGTGTCCAAGGTCCACGTTCCGGTGCACGTGCCGGTCGTCAAAGAGGTCCAGGTCATTAAGGAGGTACCAGTGATCCAGCACGTGCCTTTCCCG
The DNA here is from genome assembly GCA_963921375.1 of Tiliacea citrago. Taxonomy (NCBI): domain Eukaryota; kingdom Metazoa; phylum Arthropoda; class Insecta; order Lepidoptera; family Noctuidae; genus Tiliacea; species Tiliacea citrago. Next base: position 29,940,978 of record OY992780.1, read on the forward strand.
GTCTACAAGCACGTGCCCGTCCCCGTGGTGAAGCACGTTGAGGTCGAGAAGAAGGTTTACCTGCCTGCTCATGAGGATCACCACGGATGGGAGAGCGAGTCGCTGTCACATGGCTGGCACTGATGACAGTTCATTGTTTTAGGGTTAAGGTGAGGACATAAAATATTCTATTTAGTTTTGTTAACCTATGTTGTCCTACAGCTGGGCAAACGTCGTCGTCGTCCCCATACTTTTAAAATTTTCTTTGTGTTGTGCCTACTCCGGCCAATCGGTCTGGAACGAGTCCAAATCGTCACGCCAGCAGTGTTCCATAGGCCTGTCTCAGTGACGTATCACCTGTCTTCAGAAACCCACTGTGTGATGATCTACCTAAAAAAAGGGAAGCCTTGCCTTGAAGGTTTGCCCTGCACTAGGTCAATACAGGCTGATTATTATATTATTATTTGTGTACTCTATCTACCAAACTGCCATATTCTGGACGTATTTAAATTCTGAAAAGTTAACCACTGTAGAGACTGTCTTTGTACAATCAAGGGCAAAAATATGTAGACATCTAAAGCGAATTTCTGCTTTCTAAGCTATCTACTATAATTGTGAGATAATAAACTTACAGAATTTGCGAAATAGTGAGTGTTATAGATTTTTTGACGTTTTAATTTAGAGGTTTCAGCGTACACGTATACTTCATTACACGTGTTCCAGAAAAAAACTAGAATAAAATGTCTTAAATTTTGAGTACTTAACATTATAGTGATCGTAACGAATTCTTTATTTTGTCCTCAGGATACTTAGGATAAGAACCACACATCGTATTAAACAGAAGTTACTGGAAGGTTACGAAGTCATCCAAACTCCCCCGAAGTTTACCGAAGCGACCATACATCACAAATGTTTGGTCGAGAAATCAGAAAAGATGTGTTTAGCATACGTTAAATTACGTGATGAGAAGACCTGATTCTCAGCGACGAAAATAACGGGTGGTCGCACATATGACGGAAGATGAGTCGGGCGTAACTTCGTTATCTTCCAGTTAGTACGCTCGACGCACTAACGCATCATCGGTGAAGTGTGTAAGCTTGAATGTTTTATTATCTACTTGTCCGTTCTCTCGTTACGCGACCGACAATACGAGACGTATCTTCCGTCAGATGTGCGACCACCCTAAGAGGCTATTATTTGAATTTTAAGTTCGTCAAGACGTGATCAAAATGTTTTTGTAAGACCTCTAGTACACAGTAACATAATATAAAAAAAACACAAAAGTATTTGATTTTAATTACTTATTCCGGTTATTTGTGATTTTAACAATTCATGAAAATAGAAAGAATAGTCATTAATAATGCCACATAACTTAACGTATGCTGACTAACATAATTCCTTTCAATTTTTAATTTCTTTCTTGTTTTGAATTGTAATTATTATGTAGACAAATTACGTATTTTAATACGTAATTTGTCTACATAATAACATATAAGCAGAGGCAGTTTATGTTTGCGTCTGCTTAAATATAAGCAGAGGCAAACATAAACTGCCTCTGCTTAAATAACAATTATTATTACAATTCTTATAATTATTGTTAAAAGTATTAAAATATATTCTTGGAAGTTTCATGTATTCCTGGGAATACATAAAACTGAAAGACGAAAATACATTTTACCAGACAACCAATTAAATCTGAAATTGTAATTAGAATAGTTACCATAGCTGTCATCCATGTTATTGTTAAGAACCAAAGAGAATAAAGAAAATGTGTTTGTAGTTTTTTACCAAAAGGTTTGTTTTATTTGTATACGATACTGTAAAGGTTTTTATAAACGGATTTTTTTAATATAAATATGGGCTGTCATGGGGACTGCCGACAGAAGTGAAAACTTATCGCTCAGCGCGCAAGAAGTTTTCACTGCAATAAAAAAATGATTATCTAAAATACAATTGAAACAATGCACAGTATACACAAATTAAACTTTTCACGTGGTCAATTTAACTTCACTTACTGCTACTACGGCATTACGGCGCGGGCATGTCGGTGACGCGGACTCATGTTTTTTCCCCTACCAAAAATCGCTCAAAGCACCTAAAGAAGTTTTCACTTCAAAAAATATCAAATAGTATTTAAAATATCGGGACAAACAGACTGATCAAAATGATCGGTTCAACTGAAAATCATAACTGAAATTACACCACGGTGTGATTTTTGGAGTTAATAAATCAGAATGATTGTTGTAGTTAGTAATCACAACAACAAAAATTCTGATAAGAATTTCAAGCAAACCAGGTACCTAAGTACCAGGTACTAAAGTTTAATTTTCTACGTTTTGACTGCTGATCTTTTCATGCCGATTTTTTTGACGCTGACTGTACGCACGACTCGACGAATCAATTAATATAAATTTACACTTACTGGAAATGTCTAGCTAGAGGTAGAGATTAACTACGATAATTTGGCACGCCCCTCCAAAATTCAAAACGTTTGAAAGTATTTGTACGTAAAACAAAAACAAATCACGGATTTATTGCTGGACTAGTGGCGTCATTAATCGCTCATTATTATAGTATTACGCTGCACTGAAGTACTTTATGAAAACAACACGTGCGTTGTCTTCGGCGATCGGCTAGTTATGATTAGTTGACCAACAAATCTGGTAATAAGTGAGATATTACGAGTACTTACAACTACATACAAACTCTTTCGTAAGGATGTGACTACAAACATTGAAACAGTAATTTGGAGGGGCGAGCCATGTTATCGTAGTTTATCTCTATAATCGAGTGTAGGTACGTTTATAGAAGGAAAAATAAATAAAAAACACTATAGGTACCTCCTCGGTATAATCACTTTAGTTACAGTTGGCAACATTAGCTATCCTATAAAAAACTAGCCTTGTATACACAACACAACACTATTTTAATACATATATGTTTATATTGTGTTTGGTACTTAAATAATATCTCACCGATTGTGAGAACCATTAGTTCATAATCAATCGGTGTTATTTCCCACCCAACTGGCTTCTGTACGGCAACAATGTCCGCATTACTACGAATTTTAAACCCAAAAAGAAACCAGTGGAAATCTCATGTCGCCCCCTTATTTATTTCTCTGGTTGCGAAGCACAATAGTTCGTAGGACGTGAATGCGAACACATTGGTCAATTGGGACTTGTATACCGTCACTGCCCACCCCCTGAAGAGTCCTCGTAAGCCTTCTTTCTCGTACGCAAGTACAAGGCATTCGAGCAGTCTTTTACATCTAATAAGATTTTGGGATTGCGTCGGTGTTTTGTACTTCATACTCGTCCTGTGGGTCTGGAACAATGTATTATTTTGTAAATCGCCCAGAAACAATATTCTAAAATACCTAATACAAAAGAGGTCTTTTTATACCTACATTATCTTCTGGTACTAAAAAAAAAACGAAAAACAAACAGGTAAACGAAAAAAAAAAACAAGTATAAACCCCACATTTTTTTTTCTTTTTGCTCTTCTACAGCAGTCCACTGCTAAAGATAGGCCGCTCCAACCGCACGAAATTCATCTCGATTTTGAGCAACTCTCATCCAGCTTTGACCATCTACACTGCGACGATCGTCTCTCCACGAAGCCTGTGTCTCTCGTCTCCTGGTCTGCCCTTATGATTTCAATGTAATTGAGGTCGGCGCAGAATGACTTCGTTTATGCTTCAAATTTCTATTTCAGCCGCCATCTCAAACATCGATTCCAGCCATAGTCAAGCTAGCTATCCCTTGTTTCTTTGTTATTTTTGACTTCATCTGTTTTGTATATGTATTGACCTAGTCAACCTCGTCATGTTGCTTTAAGGTTGAACGTTACTAGTGTAAAGCCTAAAAAAAACCTAACGTACCCACTGCTGGAACACAGGCCTTGTCCGTAAAATGTCAAGGTCTATTTTTACCTATAAAACGAATGTGCGTACTTAGATAGTTTCAAACTTATTGAATTTTCAACTTTCTCTGAGTTTTGTCAAAAATGGTAAATAAATTACGAGGTACCTACCTATTAATACCTACTAATACCTACTTATTATAAACACCGTACCTACTATGAACATAGATTAGTTTTTAAATTGCAACAACACCTTGGTCATACCTAGGTAATGATTAAAGCCCAGTAAGTCCGGAAGTTTTCCGGCATCAGAATTAAATACAATGTTTGTATGACAGTCAATATAACATAGAATCAAGTCGACTATCCGACCTCCTGGTTATATCACAACTGTTCCTGCTTCGTGAAAAAACGTTCTCGTATTCGAGATACCAGAATTGAGAGAAAATAGCAGTTTGTCGGATTGGAAAAAGTTGACTAGATTGTATGTTGAATGAATGAATGATTATTTATTTGTTAAATGTTATTGCTATAAATGGAGAAGTAAGACGAAGTTTTGTGGAAGAAGGTTGTCATGGTATGGGCATGTGATGCGGAGGAATGGGGAAAATGTCTCCAGGAAAGTTTTGAGTATGCATGTGGATGGCTATACGAGTAGGGGAAAACCAAAGAATACCATACCCATAACCATAGTCGATAACGACTAATAGAGAAGTATGGATGAAAAGGACATCTTGCGCCGATCTCAAATAAATTGGGATAAGGGGGGGAGAATGATGATGAGTAATAGAAGCAAAAGGCACATAATTGTAGAATCTACACAATATTGAATTAGTCGTAATATCACCAGTTCTGCAACTTTTAATTGGGTAAGTATTTTGAGAATGAGTCGATTATCTGAGGTTAAAATATTTTTGTTTGAAAGCTATACACAAATCTAACCGTTCGATAGATATAACTGTTTTATCTACCCTTTGATTTTGTGAAGAAGAAGAATACCAGAAAAATTAAGTACTACTGTGCAAAAAGGTACAATTTGCGCGACAATCGAGACTAACTATTTAACATGCTCTCCGAGGTAAGTACTCTGAAATCTTAACCGTTACCAAAAAGGTAACAGTCTACGCGCAATCTAGGATCCTCGCTGTGGTCAGCAAGCGGAGGTGACCGCAGCAAGCGCCACTTACCGAGCGATCGAAACGCGCTCAGTACTATAATTAAAATATTATCATCTGCCTAGCCTTACTCCAACTACGCTGGAGTCGGCTTCCAACCTTCACCGAATGTATTTTACATGGAGCGACTGGACCTCCAAAACGGCAGTTACTGGGTAACACAATACCCCTTAAAACCTCTTATATTACAATAATAAATAATATTCATATATATCATACACTGATTTGCAGTCTCCTTTTAGCCAAATCAAGTGGATAAGTTAGTGACTTGGCGACGAAACCGGAGACGGAACCAGCTAGAGAGCTGGCAACAGCGAGGTTCGCTATTTTGCGCTTGTTCGTTTGGCATTCTTCTCCAGTACAGGTTGAGCGAAGCAGTTCCAGGAGGAAGGGCTGGACGCAATTGAAGGTCGCAAACTGAAGGCCCACTTGTGGTCCCATCTGAAAAAAGAAATATAGGTACTCGAAAACTCATATTTCAATAAACCAGTTACTCAATGTTTTGTCATTACTTCTTTTACTCATTGTATTATTATGCCATGGTAGCCAGTTTGTAAGACAGTTGCTTCGGTTCAAATTGAATAGTGAATAGTTTTAGAAACATGTTTTTCGTGTCATGTGTACTAAATAAAAGCTTGTATAAAGTTGGAGCAGACCTGCAACAGCGAAGCGCTAAGCCCTTCGTAGAACGCGAAGATTCCTCCATATCGGTACACAGTTTTGGCTCCGTGGAGAAAACTTCTGTATTGGTCCTTCACCAGCATCTGACGAACTCGGATGACCTCCAGTGGTATAATTAATGTGGTACAAACGCACCCCGCAAAAACACCGCAAAAGAAATGTTCAATGTGCCTAGACAAAGTTTGTGAGGCATTAATAGTCTATATTTATACTAATAACTAGCTTTTGCCCGCGACTTCGTTCACGTGGAGGTCATAAGACACCACAATATACAAATAACAGCCACATAAAAAAAAACTGCCTTTTTGGTCTATTGGTCGCAACCGCTACTGTTGAGCATGAGGTCCTGGATTCTCGAGTCAGGTAAAGTGTTATTCGGTTTTCCATCTGGAATTTCTTGGCAATAGGCTTGGCTTAACATGGGACCTAAAGATAACTGGCGAAATTTAATGTGGGTGTACTATAGGTAGGTACACCTCTGCCAAATCCCTCGGGGAATACAGTCGTGATGCTATGTTATTTTATAAAACATAAATACATACATAATCTCACGCCTTCTTCCCATGGGGGTAGGCAGAAACTATAGAATGCGTCCTGCTACGCTACCTACATACTCCTTTTGCTTCGTTTACGTTCATAAATCTGGTCGTACACTAACTATACACGTAATACTTTTTGAAGAACATCACCAACTAGGTCACTATTTATGTTCTCCTACGGCGTTTCCACTCACATCTGCCTTGTATTAAATACCTTTTGTTAGTCGTCTTTCATTCAACCTTTCAACATGACCAAACCATAATTATAGCATACTCTTATAAATTATGTCACTACATCTTCTTTTAAACCGCACCGTTGCCTTATCACATCATTGTTCAGCTTATCACTCATAGTCACGCCACACATGCTTCGCAAGGAACACATTTCCACAGCATCGATTCTGCTTATATGCTTCTTTTGCCACACCCAACATTCACTTCCATACATAAGCGTGGGTACCAGCACACCATTGTGAACAGCCAGAACGTTGTTTGTGGTCAGAATCGCATGTATAGCACAATTCACTTTATTTTCCGCATTAATCTTTAGAATACTTCCCTTTATACTACGTTTGTAATTATGGTCTTAACAGCCAAAATATGCAAGCGACGTACAGTTGTCTGTGTGAGAAGCAGTTAGTCCTGAGGTCGATTCCGCAGTCAACGGCGTAGCAATTTCCCATTGCTTGCGAAGTTTATCATTTTTAGTGAATTAATGAACGCCTGCGTTCCTGCTTATACTTCCTAATGTCACAAAACTGATACACTGACTGATCCATTCTTACAGATTATTCCTGAAGAACGACTATCACTAATATAATATTACAGTTGATTATGCAGAACAGATGACTGATGGAGCCGAAAGTTTCTGGAGTGGCGACCGCGTACCGGAAGACATGTTTAAAAATCGTTCAAATATCAATAGCAATAGGTCGTTAAAGTTAAAAAGATGCCTCCGACTACATGAGATTATTTATTGTTTATAAAAATCTTGTTTCTCTCTTTTAAGTTCACTTTTGACGCAGTCGGGTAATTGATTTTTTTAATTAACAATTTTTCCTTTTGAGGTGGGAAAGTTCGAGTCGCATTTCGCACGAAATGTATAAGGTTTTTGCGATTTCTGACTCTTCTAGTACCTAATCAAACCTCAGTTGGTCATGTAGATTTTTTGATCCTCATAATTATGAAACAGGATCTATTGGTACCGAATATTTTTTTTCGTGAAAACTGCCCATGTTCTTGCAGACTGTACAAGTTTTAAAAATTTGTGTATGCAGATCAAAATTTCTCAAAAAGCTAAGGATAGTCTCCTAAGACCGATCTCAAGTAGCTAGAACGGTTAAGGTTCCCTTACTGCCCCATCTCAAAAATCCACCCCGTATATTTCATGATGAATGACCGCTTAACCCCATAAAGATATAGCGTGATGATTAAATCTGTAATTCTAAATTCTATCTGCAATGTTCTAACCGTTTGGCTCGTCTTTTTACTGTAAACTATAGAGGAATACAAAAATAATGCAATATTGCTCAAAATCAAAATCAAAATATTTTATTTCACATAAACCTACATGGGCACTTATGAAACGTCAGAAGCTAGGTGCACGGTTCCAATTAGTCGTTTTCTATGGAGAAGAGCCAGCAAGAAAATCCAAGATTACTCTTTTAATAATAAAGTGGGCTTTTACAAGGTTTTCAAGTTACAGTGTTAATAGGTATGGGAGGACAGTATAGGCCCGTCAATAAGTACCAAGTACTTAACAATCTCATCCCCCATAGCAAATAGCGTGATAATATATAGCCTACCGACTGATCAGGCTTATATATACGTATCATAATTTGAACAGAATCTATCCAGTAGAATTTATGTGATGCTGGAACGTTGACTTGGAAGCTTGATTTTTTTAGAGCTTCAAGGGACCATAGACTTACGTATTTGATATTAATTTCAACTTGATACCTCTACGCGTTCCTGAGAAAAATGGTCTTGACAGACTGACAGACAGACAGACTGACGGACAACGAAGTGATCCTATAAGGGTTCCGTTTTTTCCTTTTGAGGTACGAAACCCTAAAAAGGTCGAAAACAAAGTAATACTGCAAGCGGGCGATGTGACGCACGCGGTGGACCGGGGCCGAAATTTCACGCGGACGTAGAACTGCGGGCAGAAAATTGAAGAAGCTAGTCTCTATAGTACCTAAAAATGAAATGCTGTTTGTTGGTAAGCGCTTCACTTGAGAACGGCTGCACCGATTTGGCAATTTTTTGTTGTTAAATTATAATATTAATGTTCATAAGAAAAAATTGAAAAGTTTCCAGGAAAATCTTAAAATTTAAGAAAAACTGAACGTCCTTATTTGTATGAATGATTGAAATTTGTAAATGATAACGTCTGTCGGGTCAGTTAGCAATACAAAGAGGATAGTCTCTAAGAAACACCTGAAAAGGCATTTAGTTTCCAAAATTAAAAAAAAATCACAGCATGAAATAAAGTTTTTTTTATTTATGAAGAACCTAAATAGATTTGCCAATAGTTTCACCGTGAGATATATGCGAAATCATCTTTAATTTGGAGAAATAAAAATTGGTAATATCTCTCAAATACATTTAAATCGACCAGTTATATTTGCACTATTTACTTAATTTTAAAGGACTATACAAAAATCTCTTTGGTTAAATCGTGACACGAAAGTATGAATATGACGTCCACCAGTTTATTATTCTAATAATAAACCAAATGATATAGTAATCTATGTCTCAAAATTATTTATTTTTTACGCAAATTGTTTTCCGTTCTCTATACATTTTAGTATGAAGCGGTACAACTGTCCCGTAATTTGTTTTCTAATGCAGGGGCCACACCAACGTGAAACGGCAATGCCCAACATCGCCGTAAACACCGCGGAAATTATTCTGATAATTATCGCGATAAATTGAGTGGCCACACTTGGACGGTCGACGTCAATTGGCGATAAAATTTGCGCTAATGTCCCCCTTGAATTTCAAAATGGACGTTGACGTTCCTGCACTGTATTATTTAATGAGTGTCAATTTTTACTACATGAATATATTCTATTACTACCGAAGGAAGAAACTCAATGACTCGATGACTTTTTCATTAGACCACTCCATAGTACGGCTTAACAATCACGTGCGATCCCGTCGCGCTCACGGTGCGCAATGACAAACGCAAGTGTGGCCACTTCAATTTTGGCAATAATTCTCGCGATAAATCTCTTTGATGTGCTTAAAATACCGCCACCCGAGTTATCGTCTAACATCAATCGGCAATGTGAATGCCGTTGTAAAATTATCACGATAAGTTGTGGCTACACCTACGGTTAACGCCGAACATCGCGATAATCAACGGCGTTTTCCGTTGGTGTGGCCCCTGCATTATAAGGTACGCGCGCGAAAATTCTTCAGTGCCAGCCTAGAATCCAAGGTGAGAGTACGTCCGTTTGTAATCCGAGCCAAGCTCGTCTAAGCTAGTGTTGCCCAAATTCAGTCTTGGTCTTGCAGTCTTGGTCTTGTTCTTGCGTTTTTGCAAGACCAAGACCAAGAACAAGACCGCGTATTTTTAGCAAGACCAAGACCAAGACTGACCGTGCAAGACTTGAGCAAGAACAAGACATAGCCTGCAAGACTCTTGCGTCTTGCAGCTAGGACTTAGCGCTATTTCACTGAGTAGTTAGGTGTAACAGTTCGGTGTATAGGTAGGTACGCTTAGGAATTCTATGAGACGCAAAAAACTGTATCAAAGAATATGAAAAACTGGACCTATGCGCATTACGACTAATACCATAAACATAGCGAATAAAAAAATATCTATTAAAATCAAACTGAGTGCATGCATAGTTATGTTTTAACCATCGGCACTTTGATAATGCGGCATCAAAGGTTTTGTACTTACTTCTCAAAGAAATTTGCCGCTTTTCGGAAGTACATGGTTATGATACACGCGCCGGCGGCGGCTTCTTTTGAAATCTAAAACAATCGTTGCCGCCACGCCGAAATCATAACATTTGTGACACTATTTGATTGCCGCCATAGGGCGTAGGTATACTCATGCAAAATAATTTCGAATTTTTTTACGAGTACCTACAGGTGTTCCAAAGAATAAATAAGTTTCAGAGTGCTTAGAATGAAAATGAATACATTATACTGATCACGCAAGTAGTATTATGATTAGGTTATAAATCAAAGCTTATAAATCATAAATGTTTATTAAGAAACAGTTACTTCCATGGAAAACGACATATAGGTCAGTTGATTTTTCGAATTTCTTATCAAATCTTCAGTTATTTATTAATCTGCTTGATCTTTACTATGGCTATGTTAATTCAAGCTCACAATGTTCCAATTCTAATACGTTTTTCTAAGATTTAAAGTAAACTTTAATAAATAGTAATAGACTAATAGGTAATTGCAAGACTTGCAAGACTCTTGCTGCAAGACCAAGACCAAGACCAAGACTGGGAGCGCAAGACCAAGACCAAGACCAAGACCAGGTGTATTGGCGCAAGACCAAGACCAAGACTGGCTAAGTCTCGTCTTGTTCTTGCATTTGGGCAACACTAGTCTAAGCACACATACACACAAGGCATAAGGGTGGGTCGCGAGTGTCATGACATGACTGCAAATTTTCACTCTTCGAGCAATAAGACAGACTAGGTATGTGTATTAGTAGGTAATGATTCCTTTATTTTACGAGTACCACGTTTTGAATAACTCGATTTCGTGTTAATAATACTTTTCTGCAAATTAATATTTGATAGAAATGGGAAAACGTAAAGAAAATTACCGATCACACAAAAAAAAATAAAGGAAGATTTAAAAAAAACTGGGATTGTGTGTGTTGAGACCTTTATTTTAAATTTTATACATATAATATGTATTTAGCCGACGATGAAAAATCACAGTTATGAATGTTATGATTATACTGTTTATGAGCTGTCGTCCCGCGGGTCTCTTGTCAAATTTGACCTTGCCATTGCCTTGATTATTGAGCAGCACAGTCTAACTACCTTACAGTCGGTCGACGATAGCGTTTTCGCAGAGAAATCGTACGGAGGGCGGGGGGGGGGGGGGTTAGAATATTACTGAAATAGTTTTAACGACAGAGGTTGAAGTCCTGTCAAATGTATGGGCGATGAATCACAGTAAGTAGTTACTGCACTGAAGGTATATATTTCCCGTCGCACTGTGGATCGAAAAAAAGGCTCTAGAAGACTTACGAACTCAAATTTTAAAGTGTCGGTTTTTTTGCTTGAAATAGCTTCTATCATCATGCTTTTATATATTATCATAGGACACAATCTGGTAGGCGAATTGGCAAAATATATTATTTTGCAAAAAAAATGTGGAGCTGGTATAAAAAATGCTTATATCTCCGGAACCACAAGAATAACGAAAATTTCCTTGTACACGGTTATATAACTATTTATTTATGATTTTTAGAGATACTTCTTAGAACTAGATCTGATGCGCTTCTTTTTTTTTAATACGATAACTTTTTATTTTTTTAAACTAATATAATATGCTATAGGTAGAAATAGACAGATTATGTGATGTGTCTAGTTATCTTAAAAATTAAATTTAAAAGTATGGGTTTAAAAAAAAGGAACAAACATACATACATAGGCTGATGTACACATTACCCTCCTTTGCATCACATAATCTGCCTATAATGTTCCCACTGCTGGGACACAGGCCTCCTCTTTCTGTGAGAGGGAGTGGCCCGTAATCCACCACGCGGGCCTAGTGCGGGTTGGTGGATGTCACATGTCTTGAAAGTTTGTAGTTCTAGGACATGCCGGTTTCCTCACGATGTTTTCCTTCACCGTTTTTGAGAGCAGTGGTGATGAAATAATTTACACAAAGTAAAGCACCCGTCTGGGTTCGAACCTACGACCTACTACTCGTAAGTCGAGGCCGTTAACCACTGGGCCACCACTGCTCTCAAAAACGCAGTCCTTTGCATCACGCAGTCGGATAAAAAGAAAAAAGTTCAGGTAGGTATATTAAAAAAAAACCGCATTAGATCTAGTTCTAAGAAGTATCTCAAAAAATCATAAATATTTTTTTATCCGTGTGCAAGGATATTTTCGTTATTCTTGTGGTTCCGGAGATATAAGCATATTTATATGCTTAAAGATAACTAGACACATACATTTTTTTGCAAAAAAAATATAAGTCACCAATTCGCCTACCTGATTGTATCCTATAATATACAAAAGCATGATATTGGCTATTAGAAGCCATTCCAAGCAAAAAAATCGACACTTATATTATAAATTTTAGTTCCTAAGTCTTCTAGAGTCTTTTTCCGATCCACAGTGCGTCGCGCCGCATAATTTTACATTTGTTTTTCGGTATGTGCACACTACACTGTGTGGTGTAGCTGTGTTAGTGGAAATATCGATAAATATATCGATATCGATAATATGGGATCTAAAATAAGTTCTCACACTCGCATATCTCCTTCTAAATATTTGAGCGCCTGTGAAAACAACGATTGTAACAAAATGTCGGTAATCGACAGGTTGCTCATCAAATCCTACACATCTTTACAGTTTAAGTATAATAAAATCGTAGCAAAGTCAACATTGTTCATGGAATATTTCTGAAAAAATTTAATTGCTACGAGGTCTGGGGATCGATTCTAGTGCCGCAAATAGTTTTTTAATTAACTTTCACCAATTTTAATTTTCACCGGATAGATTCTGTTCAATGTTTGCATAGATATTCCCTAAGTAAGTCTGGACAGTCGGAGGCTACTTATCACGCGACTTGGTATGGGGGATGAGCAATATTGCATTATCTTTGTATTCCTCTATAGTTTACCGCTAATTATAAAAAGCCGAGCTGAACGGTTAAAGCATTGCAGATAGTTACAGATTTAAATGATTATCCTTTTAAATGATTATCATCACGGTTTATCTTTCTATAGGGATAAGCAGTCAATCATCATGACTTAAACAGCGATGATTTTTGAGATGCGGAAATAAGGGTATCTAAATCATTGCAGCTATACGAAATCGGTCTTAGGACTGTCCTTAACTTTAGAGAGACATATTGATTTGCATACACAGATAAAAAAAAATTACTTACAGCAAGATAATAGGCAACTTTCTCATAACTATGTCGCTGCCGTGCCGATAAATCCTGTTTCTTATGAGGTTCAAAAATCTGAGACCAACTGAGGTTTGAGTACTAGAAGAGTCAGAATTTGCAAAAAACTTTTAGCGGACATTTCGTGGGAAATGAGACTATTAACTTACTTTTTAGGGTTTCACACCACAAAAAAAAAATTGTGAGAAAATAAAACACGCTTTAATAGAAAACTAAACTAAAAAGTAGAAAATAATTTTAAATAAGTTTGAAATAATAATAAATTTATTTTATCGTAAAAAAGTGTGGGGTGCTTTTTAAGATATTTTCATAATGATTCTACTTTTACCAATATCTGTCAATAAAATGTTTACAAGAATTGACATCAAGCACCCCACGCTTTTTTACGATACAATAAATTTCTTGTTATTCACTATTATTATTTAAAACTTATTTTCTACTTTTTATAATTTATCTTCAACTTTTTAGTTTGGTTTTCTATTAAAGCGTGTTTTTTTTAACTATTATTTTGTTTTTCCAATCTTCTTCTATTTTGTGTTGTTGTTTCAGTTTCCATTGTTGTTCCCACATGTTAATTACATTATGTTAATACCGCGGTCTTAGTAAACTACTTAGAATATATTTGTTTTAAATTTTGATTGTCAAATTGTACTACTTTTAACTTATTATATTTAGATGTAGGAAGGTTTGGTAAAATTTTATTCATAATATTATTGAGTTTGTAAGTAACTACGTCCCCATGCCAGCAGTGGGTAATTTGCGCGCTTACTCCTTGGATATGGTAGCCATTTCACAGGCTCCCCCTCTCCGAAAAATTAAATTAAAATGGCTAATACTGAAAATCCTGGTCAGGATGATGGGACAATTTTTTTTTGTGTTGTAAACTATATTTTTTGATTTTTTGGTTGAGTGTTCAACTCTCCAGTTGATCCTGCAAATAGTCATATGTAAGTATGTCTCAAAGTTAAAGTCATGTTGCCTTAGTACTTGGCACAAATCACTACCGTGTCTCTGAATGTGAAAAATCGATAATCCTGAAGATCCTGGTAAGGTTAATGGGACAAACTTGCAAAATTTTAAATGAATCCGATGTTTTGAAGTGGTCGACAATCGAGTTTAAAGATTGCGTTACATACATACATAGATACGTAGATACAGGCGAAGCTACTAAAAGCGTGTTACAAACGGGACCCTTATAGGATCAGTTCGTTGTCCGTCCATCTGTCAGTCTGTCTGTCGGTCAAGACCCATTTTCTCAGGAACGCGTGGAGGTATCAAGTAGAAATTAATATGAAATACGGAGTAGGTACTATGGTGCCTTGGAGTTCTAAAAAAAACTTCTAAGTCAACGCAATAAAAAATACGGTCATTTATGCGACATATTTAGTTATTCGCAATCGTAAATAAATCATAAAACTTCCCATTGACCTAGAATTATAAAATTTGGCAAGAAGCAAGGTCTCACAGGACAAGTAAAAGTAAGATAAAGTTTGAAAATCGTTAATTTGTGGTTTTGTTCATATAAACATTTTTTGCGATTACAAACCTACATTAATAGTTGGAGAATTGTCCGTGATGTAAGTACTTCGATGTATTGGAGAATATTTTTTCATTTAAAACGTTAAGTTTGTTCTGGGATAAATAAATTCATCCCAATTACGGAATCCTTCATTATGTGTGGACCGACACGCACATGGCCGGTTTTTTATGATGACTGGACTGGCCGGTACACAAAAGTCAGATATCGCAAAACTCTTTTCCTATCAAAATCAATATCAAAATCGTTTATTTGCATAAAGTTACTGGGTACAAAAAATTTTACATATAAAATTCAGTGCAAAGACACATTCCGCCATGCACTGATGACATGCAAATTTTGAATGAACGAAAGAAAAAAGTAAATTCAAGTCAAACCATTTATTTCAAATAGGCACATAAGAGGCACTTTTGAACGTCAAAATTTACAAAAAATAAAATTGATTCTATTTTATTATATTACATTATAACATTTCAAAAATACATACATTTATATTATAACAATATACCCATACAAGTCTAAACATTCTAAATTATTTGAGGTCCTAATTTTTTCTCAGAATGTCAGAAATCAAAAGCAACAGACTATCTAAATTCTGTTCCCAAAGCACATATAATAAGAACCCGTATTCGTTCGTTTATAAATTTTGATAATTTTCGGTCAGTCTTCATTGTAGCGGCCAGTATATATAAATGTTAGGTGACTGTTAATGAGACCGTGTTTTTACAATCTACTTTTATATTTTTAAGTGATAGTCGTTCGTCAGGAATAATCTGTAAGAATGCATTAGCCAAGTTATCAGTGTTGTGACATTAGGTAGTATATGTAGGAACGCAGGAGTTCATTACTTCACTAAAAAGGAAAATTCCCAAACAATGGGAAATTGATACTGAAGACTGCGGGAGTCGACCTCAGGAATAACTGCTTCTCACACGGACAACTGTACGTTGTTTGCTTACGCGTCACCAGTCCTGAGTATCTGTATATTTGGGCTGCTGAGACCAAAACTACAAACGTAGTAGTATACAGAGAAGTTATATAAAAATAACATAACATCACAATTTTTTAAATTTTTGTAGTGGATTTACCCGGTTTTTTTTATAGTCGGTTGTTTTTTTTTATAAAAAGATTTTTATTTGTCACTTTTTAGTGGGTCAGCTTGTAATTTTTCTAAGATTTTTATTTTATTTAATAGCCCTAAGTTACAATATTACTAATTATACTAGTTTTTTATTTTATTTTATAGCCCAATGTCAACTGCTCATCACCTTTTACGAAATACTGCTTTTCTCGATGCAGGGACGTTTATTGTTGAGGAGTTCTCCTGTTAAAACTAAGGAGAATGGAGCTGATGGTGATGTCACCATCAGCTCCACTTCACTGAAACACTTATTATTAAGTAGTTCCTGTGGCCATCTGTGGTCTTCATCACCATTTCCACTTCACCAAATGATGCTTTCAGAGAGCAAATGCACGAGTTACTATAAAAAATACTTCAAACAAACATAAAAAAACGTACAGACGAACCTAATATAACCTCCTCCTTTTTGGAAGTCAGTTAAAAATAAAATCTTGTAGTCTAGCTAAGATCCTAAATTAATGTATTTAACTTTTCAGTTTATTTTGTCGTCGGTTTAAATTTTTCGATAAAGAGACTCATCTTATTATTATCGTATCTACGAACCACATTTTTAGTCTTACTTACTTGTACTGACGCGGAACTATAGTGGAGGTCAGCTTTGTGGTGACCTCGTACACGTAGAACTGACTGCTCACACCCAATATTGAGTAAAGCTAGAAATTCAGGCATATTGTTACACCCCAGACATACAAACTAAGTAATGAACAGACCAAGTAAAATAAAAACAGCTAGACGGCAGGTCTATAAGTAAGGGAAGGAAGGGAAGTTCACAACTGTAATAAGCCAGTTGCCACTACGAATATAATAATATTGAAAAGTAATTTACTATAAGTAATTAGGCCGCGGTCACATGGTGAAGATCAGTACTCTGTTTTACTGCATAATTGTGGGATGAAATGGCAGCATGGCATTTAGCATATCTAGGGGTATTAAAAAGAAGATATAGTAAGTAGTACGTTGTAAGTAGTAGACAACATTGAAAACAGTATGCTTAGATAGTTTGGTTATGTGGTGAGGATGAGTGAAAGGCGACCAACACAAGGTATTAACTAGGCAGATGTGAGTAGAAACGCCCTAGGAGGACATAATATAGTGACCATAATGGTGATGTTCTTCCGAAAGGTCAGGTGCGTAGTACTCGCAACCCGCGTGCGTGTATGACCAGGTGTATAAACGCACACGACGCAAAAGGAGTATGCAAGGTTCGTAGAAGGTGGCATTCCATAGTTTCTGCCTACCCCCATGGGAAGAAGGCGTGAGTTTATGTATGTATATCCCAAAACGTTTTGCCATGTGTTTTAAACCGTATGATGAGATATTGACGTACGATCCCAACTTTTAACCGTAAAATATCGTACTGATCATCGCGTGTGAACGGGGCTTGACTGTCTGGTACACATTGATTGGCAAATTGGCGCGCGTGAGAGTATGAGCAGTTGCATGAAACGACTAATCTATATGAAGCAGAGCGTACATCCGATGGACTTCGATGCGCGAACTGATCAACACTGCTGGGCAACTGGACCACTGGTGGGTGAATCAGGCACTGAATTCATGGTCAAAGTTTGCGCGTCGATATCCCTTACACCCTGCAGACTCGCCATACCTGTCCTAGACAATGTCCGTGCCAGAAAGAAGTAATGCCTTCCTCCCGAAAAATCCGCCTCGCTACTCTGTACGTAGAAAACTTCTTTTTAGGCTTACTAAGGAGTTGTGACCTGATCTTGATCACGTCCATAGGTTGTGTGATAAACTTCGTCGTAACACCAGATAAGCAACCAACTATAAACTTCTGTTTTTGGGTCATTGAATCATCTGCGTTATACCCCACCATGTTATGTGTACCATGATGGAAGTTGGGATCGATCAGAATTGTTACCAACTATCCATGACTCCATTTAGGTTGTTACGAAATGAACTGAACACGATTGGTCACAGAACAATTGGTGTTCAGTGGTTTTGTTAAGATTTGGTATGACAAGTTCTGGGATTTGAACATTTGGCGACATTTGGTCAATTTTACAGATTAAACACGTTTTTTACTTTATATTTAGTGGAGGATTGTAGCGAGTTTGAAAGAGGTGGTAAAGTTTCTCTATGGTTTGAGGTTCGGGTCTGTTATGTTATGTTTGGAGAGTAGGGTGAAGGGAAATGTTCCCATACGTGGACGCTTAAAACTATCGCAGCGCCATTGTATGAAGCTCGATGTCTGCTGGAGACTTAAGTCATGGTCTTTCAGTATCTTTCCTCAGAAGACCATTTTAGACACCAATCTACTCGTATAAGATCTGACCAATATAATTTCTGGACTTTAAAAGAGACTCTGAGTTTGTTTCGGCCTTTCATCTCAGAGTAATCGGAAAGGAATCTCCGACCTCATCTAGTTTTTAGGGTTCCGTACCGAAAGGGTAAAACGGGAACCCTATTACTAAGGCTCCGCCGCACTAAACCGCGCAAAAAATCGGTCAAAACTATATTAGGGCCTATATCATGTCAGTGTATAATAAAAAAACCATCTGATAATTTTTTTGGAATTATTAGTAAAATAAAAATACATAAAAAAAAATGTTTAGATAAAACAAAAAAAGATCATTACAAAAAGACTTCAAAAATATATTTATTATAAAGTGTCATTACAAATCATTCGGATTCACTATTTTCAGATGCACTAATAATATCCTCTTCATCTTCGACAATATTTTCATTTGATATGTTGAGCTTCGGTGTTGCCGCGATTCTTTCTTTTTTTTTGTTTTTTTTTTTTTAAACTTTCACCAGTGTAACGAGCTGCTGTCCATTTCTGCTTAAAACTCGTCTTGAAATGCCTCAATGAACGAGAGAAAACATTCCTGTCTTCTTCTGGACATGAAGTCAATTGAATTTAACTGAACAAGACTATCTTCCATTAAGGGAAATTTTTCATAATTTTTTTTTTCCTTTGAACCCTTTCAGAATATCGTATAATTTCATTCGGGTGATAGTTTTCACATTTTCCGAAGTACCTAAAAAAAAAGAAAAAAAAATATTTTTGCAAAACTTTTACCTACTAACTTCAAAATTAAAAATAAAATTATAGGGTATGTTGGGGGACGATTTTATTTCAGTTTCTGCAAGGCAAAGGATCAAACTTTATTCCTATGCCTAAAATGTAGGGCGACAAAGACCGACACATAAACAAAAAGACTAATATTATAAAATTTAAATTATAAAAATGTTTTTAAAAAGGGAATTTACAAATTAACTCTAAATGGTAAAACTTGATGAGAAATGAATTGTAATATATTTTATTGCAAAGTACATACCTTCAACTTCCATATGCAATATGGTATTTTATCATAATTCACCACACGAAGACAAGTTAACACGAGAAATATTTAAAATAGTCGAGAGCGCCGAGAACAAAGACAAGCGTAACACGCAATGACTGGGTTCTGACTGACAGTGCGGCCAGACCGCGCAGGTAGAGTGGGTTTGGGGGCAGTCCAATGACTATAAAGCCTCTTTGGAGCAGTTCCTTGATACACCAGTTATTGTACTTCATGAAACACGCATTGTTTGTATCATTTAGTCAATTTTAGAAAAACCACTTATACCGATTTTTGCCTCATATACCCCTTAATGCGCCGTCTGTCTGTCTGTCTGTCCGTCTGTTACCAGGCTGTTTTTAAAATATGATGTGGCGTGGCGTTGACGTGTTAAAGTGTGTGTACAAAACTACTTAAAGAAATAAAATCATTTATTATGATTGACTATCACGTACCTAATCGGTAACAAAAGCGTGATAGTAAAAACCATGTCTTGGTACTTACATGATTAACTTAAGTTAGCTCAGGAACCAAACTTGCTCACTGAGACATGAGCACGGTGTAGCACGGGTTGACACGAGATAAGGAGAATAAATGGTAGTAGCACTGTGTGAGAATGAAATAATGTAAAGTGCTCTCCACTCTAATCGCTTCATCTCTGCGACAATCGAGTATATTTCTCCAGAACGGGTACAATTCTCGCGAGGAACAATCACGTACCACACAACACAGAGTTTGGACCTTGCTCAGCCTATTATATAACATAAATCGTAATCCTCGCAGGCAGAGGTGTGCCTATAACAGGGTACACCTCCATCAACCGGGCGCACACTGGTCCCGAATGATAAAAAAGTGGACATTAAGAAATTTTTGACAGAAGGTCAACGGATTCGGCTGATTTTTTTTTTGTAGACAGCTGATGCAATTACAAATCACTTTTATAGATTGAGTTTTTGCCAAATAAGCCGTATTTTCAGAGAAAAAAAATATTGAAATATTTTTTGTATGAAAGAAATCCTAATTTTGTCTTTATCTTCCAAGATTCAAACGTATTCAAAATAAAACTTAGCGCAGCTTGTAGAGGTGCTAATTGCTCACCACTTTGTCATAGACACTCTTCTGCGATTTTGTGCTCCTTTTGAGTTACAGGCACTTTAAATATTTTTTGTATAAAAAAATTCTAATTTTGTCTTTATCTTCCAAGATTCTAGGCTAATTAAGCAATGACTCATTACCAAAAAATGCTTATAATCTGAATATGAGTCACACAATAAATTACCTGTACCTGAACATGTCTGTACACGTTTTGAGATATCCAAGTTGTTTATTTGATATATTTAAAATAAGACTTTTTTTAATAGAAAGACATTTATAAGAGTTACTTATTAATGAAGAAAATGTTATTACATCTTAGTCTATCTTTAACAAGATTATTTCTAATCCGCCTGAATTAATTTTTTAACTCTGAAAATACGGCTTATTTAACAAAAAATACATCTTTAAAAGTTACTTGTAATTGTATCAGCTGTCTACAAAAAACTAGTAAAGCTCATCCGACAACGAAAAATTTAAAGTGCCTGTAACTGAAAAGGAGCACAAAATCGCAATTGAGTGTCTATGGCAAAGTGATGAACAATTAACCCCTCTACAAGCTGCGCTAAGTTTTATTTTGAATACGTTTGAATCTTGGAAGATAAAGACAAAATTAGGATTTTTTCATACAAAAAATATTTAAAGTGCCTGTAACTCAAAAGGAGCACAAAATCGCAGAAGAGTGTCTATGACAAAGTGGTGAGCAATTAGCACCTCTACAAGCTGCGCTAAGTTTTATTTTGAATACGTTTGAATCTTGGAAGATAAAGACAAAATTAGGATTTTTTCATACAAAAAATATTTAAAGTGCATGTAACTCAAAAGGAGCACAAAATCGCAGAAGAGTGTCTATGACAAAGTGGTGAGCAATTAGCACCTCTACAAGCTGCGCTAAGTTTTATTTTGAATACGTTTGAATCTTGGAAGATAAAGACAAAATTAGGATTTTTTCATACAAAAAATATTTAAAGTGCATGTAACTCAAAAGGAGCACAAAATCGCAGAAGAGTGTCTATGACAAAGTGGTGAGCAATTAGCCCTTCTACAAGCTGCGCTAAGTTTTATTTTGAATACGTTTGAATCTTGGAAGATAAAGACAAAATTAGAATTTTTTTATACAAAAAATATTTAAAGTGCCTGTAACTCAAAAGGAGCACAAAATCGCAGAAGAGTGTCTATGACAAAGTGGTGAGCAATTAGCCCTTCTACAAGCTGCGCTAAGTTTTATTTTGAATACGTTTGAATCTTGGAAGATAAAGACAAAATTAGAATTTTTTTATACAAAAAATATTTAAAGTGCCTGTAACTCAAAAGGAGCACAAAATCGCAGAAGAGTGTCTATGACAAAGTGGTGAGCAATTAGCACCTCTACAAGCTGCGCTAAGTTTTATTTTGAATACGTTTGAATCTTGGAAGATAAAGACAAAATTAGGATTTCTTTCATACAAAAAATATTTCAATATTTTTTTTCTCTGAAAATACGGCTTAATTGGCAAAAACTCAATCTATAAAAGTGATTTGTAATTGCATCAGCTGTCTACAAAAAAAAAATCAGCCGAATCCGTTGACCTTCTGTCAAAAATTTCTTAATGTCCACTTTTTTATCATTCGGGACCAGTGTGGGGCGCAAATCCAGGCTCCAGGCTGCTACTAAAAAAATCCGGATGAATAACCCAATAGCACTTTGCCCGAGCTGGAAATCGAACCCAGGACCTCATGCTCAGAAGTAGCGCTTGCGGCCACGAGACCAACGAGGAAGTCTGATATGATGATTCATTTATTCTATTCCACAATTGACGACTACTGTGCTTGTTTTCCATCCTACCTCAATCCATTGTATTATTTCTAATCAGAAAATCGATAGCTATGATAAATGTGTAGCAAACAAATAGATATAACTTCATTAGGTCGGAACCCTTAAAATCATTATGAATATTCATTTCTACCGTTTTTTATGATTTCGTGATAACTAATTGATAAGTTATCAGTTTGTTTTCATGAGAAATCATTATCAGCGAATAGTAAAATGTATCGACCAGAGTACGACAGGTTACAAAGGGGAAGGACTTCCGGATGACGTAGCTGAAAGTTATTTTTAGAAGTGATTTTCCTTATTTCGCTAATTAGTCGTTAATCGGTTGAGTCTTGATTTAATATTTCAACGCCAATCCACCACAAAGGTTCCCACAGATAGGCGCGACGCGACACTAGTAGCACAATTTCTATCAAAACTTCATAGAAAGGGCACGCTGCCTGTCGCGCCCGCGATATCGCGCCAGTCTGCACGAACCTTAATAATGCGTATGACCACCATAGTTATGTCACAGTCACTTTAAAATATTGCGATTTTGTGATATGTCAAGTCAAGTCGTACAAGGATTTCTTGACGCATGGCTAAAATCGGAACTAACCCCAACTAATTTTCCAATGTTTACTAATGATTACACTGCCACAAGGATATTTTGGCACTCGAATGACGTTGGCGTTTTATTTATTTTTTTGTTTCAGTTATCAGACTTTGGCTATAAGTAAATGTGCTGTTTGGTCCATGGCGTGGTTCTGCAGGGCTCCAGTAAGTACCGCATATATGGTAATTATTTATTCAGCTCGAGGATGTGGTGCCTTTTGAGGCGCATGATATTTGGTTGGAGCAGGACTACGGCCAACTGGTTTGGATGGTTTTTAGGTAAGTTTGTCCTTGTATGCATTTTCTACCATCAGTATATTCTCCTTTAATGTGTTTACTTTTAATTGCTCATGGTAAACGTTTTGTGAGATGTATTGAATAACTATGATGGCGACGTTAATTTAGATTTAGGCCACGCGAAAAAATAACATTGTAGCGCTGTACCAACAATACCCTGTTGATGTCATTCAAGCGCCAAAATATCCATGTAGAACTGTTATAACGCTTCTTTATTCTTCGGCAGACCCAAAAAAAGGAAAACAAAGAACTACCTATGTAAGTGAAAAGTACCTAAACTGAAAAGATGATCAAAACATGTAATAAAAGTACTTACTGAATTAGCAGAACTATAACAAATGAAAGCTTAAAAGTTATATTCACGAATTGAAGAGAAATCAATACCAAAAGCGTCTAAAAAAGCAGGGTTTCTTTTCTTTTTAACCTTTAATATGGAACGCATCTGGTTATTTATACAAATGAATTTGTATTCAAAATGGCCGATTTCCACCTCACTAAACGATGTAAGTAATAAAGGCTATACATTACACAAGTCAATCTATTAATGTACCGAGAGCCCATTAATAGATTGCAAATTAATTTGATGAGGTTTTTGTTTATGAACGTGGTCAGAACAAAGCGGTTATTGAAGGTAGACATAATGTAATAAGTAGCTACCATTGATAGTAGCCCAGTTACTTATGATGGTTTGAGTTTAAACTACTTTCCAAAATTAACAACCCGTTTAAATTTTGTAAATGTATGATTTTTGTTATTTTAATACTTTGCAGTATTTTGTTGTGTTCACTATTGTTTTTTGCCTTTTTATTGGCTTTAGTTTATATTTAATTCGCAACATCAAATGACACATCATCGTTCTTTAATCACAAGAGCAACTAGACATTATTCAAAACGTCTAAATTGAAATAAGTGCCTGTAACACTAAGCCAGCACTCCATCGTTTCGGTTAACACTTCATTGTCCGCGCACGGTGTCCCATAACGCACGTGCCTGTAATAATATACAATAACATCTAAGTGTTACGATGGACGCGGCTTCTGAAGATGGCGGTGCGAAGTTTATAGCTAAGGTAAGCCTCAGTTTTTTTGTTTTTGAAGTAAAAACTTCTTAAACGTGTTGAGCGATTTTTTGTACAGAAAATCTTATGTGTTTGCGTCACCGACATGCTAATTTTAACAGTATATCTGAGTCTAGCTGAGTATGAAGTGTTGTGCTTAGCCAGCAGTAAAAGCCTAAAATAATTTCAATTAATGAATTATTTAATAAATAAATTCGAGGGCGGCACTGAAAATTTCGGGAATCAAGGAAGTGACACAACATTACTATTTAAAAATGTATTTATTGCTTTTCGAAGTATTCTCCGCGAAATTTGACACATTTTTCCATACGATGGAACCAATCATTGAAGCAACCATTCCATTCGGAAGTTGGGGTCTCCAAAATGGCTGTTTTGTAGGCGTCCACAGCTTCTTCAGGTGATGAAAATCTCTGTCTACGCAATTTATTCTTTATTTTAGGGAAAGTATAGAAATCATTAGGACTTAGGTCAGGGCTGTACGGCGGATGGTCTAATAATTCTATGTTTTCTTGCTCTAAAAACTCTTTTGTTCTGTGCGCGGTGTGAGAACTCGCATTGTCGTGATGGAGGATGATGCGGCGGTTGCAGTTCTCTTTACGGAGTTCAGATACTACCTGTGGCAAACAAATGCTAGCATACCATTCTGCATTAACCGTTCTTTGTCCCTCAAGAGGAATAGTCGTAACATGGCCGGTTTTGGAGACAAACGTGGCCACCATTTTTTTTGCCGTGAACGAACAATTTTTGTTGGCTTTAACTCATTTTCGAACACCCAAACTCGTGACTGGTTTTTTGTTTCGGGTTCGTACGCGTATATCCAGGATTCGTCACCTGATACAATGTTGTATACAGCATTTGAGGATCCTGCGTGGAATCTTTCGAGAGTTCTGACGCACAAAGTAACGCGAGCCGCTTTTTGCTCTTCATAGAGCGAATGCGGTATCCATCGGGAAAACAACTTTTTTACACCTAATTGTTCATGCAAGATTATTAAAATTTGTATTTGACTCATGCCAATGTCTAAAGTTGCCTGATTTCGCGGTATGTCACATGTCGATCTTCCTCAATCAGCTTACGCACAGCATCAACGTTTTCTTGGGTGACTGCAGTTTTTGGACGACCTTGACGGGGATCATCACTGAGCTTGAAACGTCCACGTTGAAATTCAGCAAACCAGCGATAAATTGTGGTTTTGGATGGGGCTTCATCACCAAATGCAGAAATCATCCGGTCAACACATTGTTTTTGTGTTAAACTAGTTCGAAAGTCATAATAAATCATCGCTCTTGAATTTTCTCGAGTCAATTCCATTTTCTCAACGACTAAACAAGTTTGACAAAACCTTGTGACAAGACCGAGAATCTTGTTTAAATAAATAAATGGTATTCGATTTTTAAAACCAAGGAGTTTTCAATTAAAAAGATTTTAATATGACAGGAACAGTGGAAATATTCCATTCCCGATACTTTTAGTGCAGCTTACTATTTTTTTTGAATCTTTAATACTACAATTTTTTTTTAAAGCACTATTATTTCGTAGTTTTGATTTAAAATTATTATTTTGAAGTTTTAAAACACTTATGTGGTATGGTTAGTCTTTACCACGATTTTCTTTTGAAATGAAGTTCCTTACCGCACTGCGCACACTTGGCGATTGAGAGCTAGAGCGAAATATGTGTAAAATTTTGACGACACGTCACGACACTTGTTTTTCATTTTGTTATTAGATATTTGTATTAACTGTCGCTTTTCAGTGAAATATAATATAAAATTGATTTTATTAGCAGGCTTGGTTGGAAAAGCTTGCCTATGCAATATTCCGTGCTGTAAAGTACATAACATAACATCACGCCTGTAATCCTGGAAGGGTTAGGCAGAGGTGTACCTATGGTTGACCTTGTAGAGTATTCTTATTATAATATTGTTCCAAGATGGAGCTAACCTACATGATAATATGTTCTGCTTTTGATTATATGTATTTGTGAGTTTGTATGTAGGAGGTAATCTACGAAACTGATCCGATTTGAAAAATTCTTTCGCTGATAGAAAGTGACGATTTTGCCGAGTATCATAGGATATGGTGCTATGTTAAAACATGCGGACGAAGTCGCGGGCGGTAACTAGTGTCTAATAAAATATTGTGTAGTGCTGTGCGTTATCTTCAGGCGTTATGTTACTGTGTTCCGGGTATTTTTTTAGATAATAAAAATATTTTATAATAAAAAAGTTTTTTTATTCGATAGGTACATAACTTAGTAAGGGAACGGCTTGTGGCTAAATAATAACAGCCGCACGGGTCGATAGATCAGGTTGAGCTACGCTTGCCACGGTTGGTCCGTGGATGGGTGACCATCTTTACATACCAATACCCCTACGTGCCTCAAAAAGCACGTTATTTCGTTGGTCTTTCGGTCTCGGCTGTTATTTGTAGATCTTTGACAGTTTTTACGGATTGTCAGAAGCCCAAAAGTCTAAATAACCAGTCTTTTTTTGTGTGGGATATTATCAAATAACTTCTCCCGCTCTGGGGGGAGAGGAGCGGTGGGAGGGCGTGTCAGACTTTTACTGACTAAAACCCTCCCGTGTTCCTTCAGTTGCCTATGTGTCAGGGCCACGGTATCCCCTTCGGACAAACCCGCAACCCTGGCAGGCATTGGCCCTAACGGACCCCGTCAGTTTGTGCTGACATCTTTTTGAGGCGCGCATGGAACACAACGCACCGTCTACCCGGGCCAGGTCCTTATCGGACGGTAAGCTACCCACCCATTGCTCACCGTCCGCAATCCCACGCCCACGGTGGCCGGGAATCGGCCTGCGATTTCCGACCAGCCAGGGCGTCTCCTGCGGTAACTAGGGGCGTGAGGGCACGTAATTTCTTCTCCTTCCCACGTTCCGCCTCCTCTTTCGCGAGTATAACTGCTTCCGATAAGGAGGGGACGGCCTCCCATCACTCTCGCTCCGAACCTAGTGCTGGGTTGCGACAATCGCACTCTCCATGTCGCCATAAAATTAAAAAAAAAAAACATTTATTTCAGGTATCACATAACCCATATTTTAAGACATCCTTAAATTATTCTATCCGCTCGTGATACAGTTTTATACTAGTACGAGGGGATAGGGCGAATCAGTCCAGGGACAACCAATCCACCATTACACATTGTCCAACTGTGCCATGAGATCCCACCGGAGCTCTGTCCGCTGTGCTGTGATTTCTCGCGGCAGCGGAGTTACGCCTCCTCGCGCCACTCCCATGTGTAATAAATAAATTGTAGTCAGTTTCTGCACATGAAATATGGTACAGTCATCCGCTCGTCTCTGGTAAAAAGAAAGGAAAAATGAAACACTTCATTTTTAATTGGCCTTTTCTGACTATGTTTGTTTTCTAAATGTAAATAGCTAATTAATCCACTTGAACTTAGCATGTTGTTTTGTTGTCTTAAACCAATTTGATTGTGGACGGCGCAACATGTCCCTTTTTTTCCATACTTCTGTATTAGTCGTCATCTCGGTAGTCACCCCCTATCTAGCCATATCATCTTTCACACAGTCCATCCATCGTGTCTTTGGTCTTCCCCTACTCTTATAATCATCCACATTAATACTCAAAACTTTCCTCATTCCATTTCCGTCGTTCTATTTTCCCTCAATTAGGTAAAATTCTAATTATGTCAAATAATATTAGTATGGCCACAATAGAAATACAACCCCTTCTATGATATTGACTTTCAGGGAGCGATACAGCGTCGTTTAGTAATTATTTTACCACAAAGACAACTTAATGTAATTGGTTGTTTAATGTTATTTATTACTGGCGACTTCTAAACCTTCCCTTGAAGAATGATCTGAATCACCATCATTCAGATCATTCTTCAAGGACTAAAGCGAACAAAATCCCTTGAGTTAGTGTAGTGCAAACAGTTTAGAAATATTAGTGGCAATGACACACCTATTATAACACATGATCAAAGTATTTAAATTAATATAATCTGACTCTATGAAAGTTGAACGGACTTGTGTAAAGTACAATTAACATTATTCTAAGTTTTAAAATAATTATCACACAAAAATTAATTAGATTCTAATTGCTTATTATTGCTTGCGTATTATAGGCTAGATTGTTATTCATTAAGAACCTGCTCCCTAATTGCATAACACAGTTTGGACCAAAATTGGTCGTTTCCTATGGAGAAGAGCCGGCAAGAAACTCCACGGTTACTCTTTTAAAAAAGTGGGCTTTAACAATGTTTCCAAGTTACAGTGTTAATAGGTATGGGAGGACAGTGTAGGCCCGTCAACAAATACCAAGTACTTAACAAAATTAAATATAGTTTACAAAGCTACAGTCTATTCAGCCTACAACGTTCTCACATTCACAGATTAAAAAAGAATCTATCTAATCTCATAAAAACCTACATATTTAAACCAAATGACAACATTGTCATTACAACTGCAACAAAACTGAATAAATATTCTGTGCACAAGTCACTAATAAATATTTTAAATTAAAATTGTAGGTTATGTCAAAGTATGTAAAAAAAGAAATAAAAATCGTAATTTAGGAGCAGTTAATAGACGTTTACATAGTTATGCCGTTAATGAGGTACCAGGGAAGCCACATGTGCAGAAGGAATTATTGCCAAACTTCCTTGTCTTCAACGTAGTCCTTAATCTTATAGTATGCTTTTTTGATTAGGACACGTTTGATGTGGGTTTTGAACTTTCCATCGCTAAGTTCTATAACCGACTTTGGCAACTTGTTATAGAAGCGGATACTGTTTATAAGAAATGACTTGCTTGTTTCAGTTAATCTAAATTTGGGTATAACAATTTCATGTTTACTACGTGTATTTATATTATGGAAATCGCTTCATATTTTGAAAAGTCCTAAGTTTTTGCGAACATATAAAATACTTTCTAAGATATAAAGGGAAGGTAGAATTAGTACATCAATTTCTTTGAATTTGTTTCTAAGGGACTCACGAGGACCCATTTCATAGATCGCGCGGATTGCCCTCTTTTGTAAAATGAAAATTGAAAATTTAATCTACGTCAGCAGCCGATACCCACAGCAGAATGCCATAAGACATAATACTGTGAAAATAAGCAAAGTACACTAACCTAGTTGTGGCTATATCAGTTAACTATCTTATTTTTCTTACTGCATATGCAGCTGAACTTAATCTACTTGAAAGAGCTCTAATGTGGGCACCCCATTGTA
The DNA here is from genome assembly GCA_963921375.1 of Tiliacea citrago. NCBI lineage: Eukaryota > Metazoa > Arthropoda > Insecta > Lepidoptera > Noctuidae > Tiliacea > Tiliacea citrago. The sequence goes on from OY992780.1 coordinate 29,970,424, forward strand.
ATTTTGAATCTAAAGTAATTCCTAGAAATACAGTATTAGTATTGAAGACAAAGTGTGGGTTTAAAATGTTCAGTGGCGATCACTGATGTTTATAATGTTCAGTGGCCATCACTGATGTTTATAATGTTCAGTGGCGATCACTGATGTTTATAATGTTCAGTGGCGATCACTGATGTTTATAATGTTCAGTGGCGATCACTGATGTTTATAATGTTCAGTGGCCATCACTGATGTTTATAATGTTCAGTGGCGATCACTGATGTTTATAATGGTTCAGTGGCGATCACTGATGTTTATAATGTTCAGTGGCGATCACTGATGTTTCTGATTAAAAAGATAATTTAACCTCTTTGATCAATTAATTCAAATGATATTAATAATAATTGAATTACAAAAAAATACTCATGTCAACAAAAATCCTAGTCATATATCATAATCCTAGTCAGTCATCCTAGTCAGTCATATATAATCCTAGTCAGTCTGTCATCATTCTCGTCGCATGAAGTTGGATGAATCTCGCCAGCACTGCGGACTCTGGCCTCACAGAGATCATCCTTATGATTCCGTTGGTGCTCCCCCGAAATGTCCACCTAATACTTACCTAGTTCGAAATATTATTTTAATGATCATTTACCCAACCTACAAAGTTTCAGAGGTTATTGCGAATTATTTTTTTATTGGTTATTTATGTAACTACATAGATCTAAGCAAGAAATAGCCATTATTATTTATTTATTTATTCATTCAGTACATTTATACATTTAAGTTGATGCAAACATAAACTCATTAAAATTTTACCGTATACCAAAATCGACAACATAATTTAGAGAATTAAAACCAACTTAAGTTCTTAATTATAACGACAACTATATAACAATGAGGGTGCTAAGCTAAATATTTATCTATTACTAACGAGCGAACACAAGTGACACACGAGTGACATACGGTGGCGAAACGTGGACACTAAACAGTCGGGCTGGTCCACAAATTTAAGGTCACTCAGCGTTCTATGGAGCGGGCTATGCTCGGAGTTTCTTTAAAGGATAAGATCAGGAATAAAGTTATCCGGAAGAGAACCGGAGTTACCGACATAGCCTGCAGAGTAAGCAAGCTGAAGTGGCAGTGGGCTGGCCATGTCTGTCGAAGGACCGATGGCCGGTGGAGCAGACGAGTCTTGGAGTGGAGACCGCGTATCGGCAAGCGTAGTGTGGGGCGCCCCCCAGCTAGATGGACCAACGACCTTAAAAAGGTGGCTGGGACAGACTGAATGCGGAAAGCGGAGGATAGGGTATTGTGGCGCAGCCTGGGAGAGGTCTATGTCCAGCAGTGGACTGCTATAGGCTGAGTTGATTGAACGAGCGAACATCGGTGACCGATCTGACCGTCCTTAGAGCAAAAAATGGTGAAGAATTGAAATGGTGAATAACCGTTCCAGACTACATTCAGAATAAAATCCTTGACTAATAATTTTATATTTTAACAAAAACACAGATGAAAATATCATAATTCCGAGTAATTCCGATTAAACGTTGTTAGGTCTTGAACTGTGAAACTCATTCAATCGAAATATCAGACATTTCGAATATACAAATAAATATAAACGATTTACTCGATAAGTTTGGTCAAGCATTACTTTATCAGACGAATCGAAAACATAATATTTATGTAGTTGCGAAATTACTGAATTCATTAATTGTTAAGCAACGAAAACTTCTGTGTCTCAAGTTGGGCAATGATGCCAAAAAGTAATGGGCAACGTTTATTAGGTTTATAGTGTGCCCAGGTTAGAGTTTCAATTTTAAGCCAGCAATGTTAGCGCATTCCAATTTTCGCCTTGCTCATAAATGTATATTTAGCAACATTTCGCTGCCGGTACTCAGAAAAATAGTTTTGAAATCGGCCCTGTTTCGGATTTATTTTTTCATCCAGTAAATTACAATTTATCATATTTTGAACCATTATAAAACAATGACATTTTTTTTTCTAGACCTAAATTCACTAACTTGACAATTTAAAATCGGTTCTAAACAGGCAAATTCAGATAACCCCTCGTTAAACACATTTCACGCTTCGCTCATTGCTAGCCCATCTTTAAACGTAACTACACCATCGGCCAAGCCACTGAATTAATTACTTCAAATAAATTGTGCCACCATTTTGGCCATGCTATTATTATGGCTTGTTCAACGATCAACAAAAGAGTTATGGCAACTAATAGCTGTTTGTATTGTCTAGCTTAAGACTAACAGGAAGATGGGTCTATAAAATTGGTTCGACATGTTATTACGTCGGAACGTTTTTGGGTGAGTAAGTTATGAGGTTATGTTAATGCAAATTCATAATTATGGCCTCCTTCATGACATAATACGAGTATCTTGATATGTAAGTCTATGTCCAGCAGTGGACTGCAACAAATTAGGCTGAGTTGGTTGATTGTTATTTAAGTCAGTCAGTCAGTCATTGGCAGCCTTGTTCCATCTCCTTCTCAGTATTATAGGACTTTTCCGTTTCGTTCCATGCTTCCCTGGTCTGTGCGAGTCTCATCCAGGTCTTCCCTGCGATCTTCTGTAGGTCGTCCACCCACCTGGCTATTGTTGTGCCAACGCTCCTTCTATCTTTTCTCGGAAACCATTCCGTTAGTAGGACATGTAAGTGAACGTTAGAACCTTGAAGGAGGAAAAGAAACTCGGAAAAAATAATGAGGGATAACTTTGTAGTAGGTACCTACGTATCTCAAAAGTGACTAATTTGAGGAATACGCTCAGCTCAGACTGGAATCTTCTCAGATTTCATACTAATCTCCGTAAATATTTTAAAGCATAAAGCTCAATTGGTATTCTAAATTCTTTCTAAAATACCTACCAATTGTGGTTTATGCTAAATTCAATAACATTGCCTAAGTTGATAAAAAAACACAGTACAGGCCACCAAAGACATAATTTCCAGTCAAACAAGGCTCTCTAACTAAAAGCCTCTACAAGCAAGAATATCAATACCAACAACATCCAATTTAATTCATTACATTACCTAGCAATTCTCGTGATGGTCTTCGCAAAATATAAAGGAAGCTACCTTAACGACTATCAAATTATAATGTCCACTGATAATAGGTATTAATGAACTTTATTTACCACTGAAATTTGTCGGATGCATCATTTGATTTATGAATGATTTTATTTCTGTAAGTAGGTTTTGTACAAACACTTTTATATACGTCAATCATATTTTAAAAACTAGATGAAGTAGGCGTTTCCTATCTGACTACTCTGAGAAGGAAGGCCGAAACAAACTCAAATCTTAGTCAGATCATGTGAAGGCCATGTTGGCCAGATTGGTGTCTGAAATAGTATTTTGAGGAAAGAACCACGGACCTGTCCAGTGTCCAGTCAGTGCACGCATTCATTTGTCAGTAATCGTGCAGCTCAATTCAAAACCAAAAAAACTCAACGATGCGACACACAATACAACGAAAGGACATTTGGGTAGGCCGCCTATAGTACTCAAACTGCCAGATCATGATTAAAATTAACTGATAAAAAAATAGTGACCCACATAGACCTCGCATTCTCCTGCCCTTATCCCAATGTATTTCGGGTCGGCCCAACATGGTCCTTTCTTCCATACTTCTCTTTTAGTCGTCATCTCAGTAGTCACTCCCTTTCTAGCCATATCATCTTTCACACAGTCCATCCATCGTTTCTTTGGTGTTCCCCTACTTTTATAGCCATCGACATCCATACTCATAACATTCCTCACGATATTTTCCACATTCTTCAGCATCACATGCCCATACCATGACAACCGATTTCCGCACAACTTTTCAGTCATCGGTGCCACTTTCAGACTTCCTTTTATGTACTCATTTCTTATTCTATCCATTCGTGTCACACCACACATCCCTCTTAGCATTCTCATCTGAGCTACATGCAATTGGCTTTCATTCATCCCTTTTGTAGCACAACATTCTGCTCCATACAAGACAGCAGGTCTAACCATTGTTCCACATATCTTCCCTTTAAGTTTAAAGGTAATGCGGGAGTCTCAGATTGTTCCCGTGACCTGCCGCCATTTCATCCATCCAGTGTTAATTCTGTGCTTAACCGTCCGATCAACTTCGCCGTCGTTTTGCACGAGTGAACCGAGATACCGAAAGTCGGATCAGACTGGAAGAAGCGCGCCATCAAGTTTTGCAATTTCGGCGGTCTCTCCAATCCTGGACATATATTCAGTTTAAATTCTGCTGATTTTCAAGCCAACATTCTCCAGCTTCTGTTGTCATTTCTCCAATCTGCATTGGATCTCAGGTCCATCTTCACCGACAAGAACAAAGTCAATGGCAAATTGCATGCACCAAGGTGCCTCTTCCTGTATGTCCGACGTCAGAGCGCCCATAATCAACAGGAAGTCTGGTGCAAGCCCGCAGCCACACTGAACTCGTCGTATATTTAACTTTTAAAGGGCTGTTGTGTCCAACAATTCTTGATAAATCTATTCTTTGTTTTCAAACATGAAATCATATTATGACATTCACGTATGAGATACAACACAGACAGGTGACAATTTATAATGAAATATGTCTTCTATTTTCTCATTTAAATTGAGTTGCAAGTTTGGTTTGTTTCAACTTTTTTTTGTATTTTTATGTTTGTATATTCGAACGCAATGTGAATTGTTACTGAATTAAATAAATTGAATTGAATTGAATTGTCAAAGTCAGAGCTCATTATTGGCATTCGATTTCCAGAGGTATTATAATATATTTTGTTAGTCATTGAACTAAGTTTCTCCTGTAAATAGTCAAGTTCAGATTGCAAATACTCTGTGTAAATGTCGTATTTCTTAGTACTTTGGTCCAAATTAAAAGAATATATCTAATCTAATTGTTTATGTAAAAGCCTTTCTCCATTAAGTTTAACATTTTTAATAAAGAACGTTTGTCTTTTATCCATCTTTTGTGTTTTACCATTTATTAATATTAAAGTTTGAATTTTTGACGTGACAACGTCTTATAATTCGATGGAGCCGGCTGCACGCACGATAAAACATGACTCATGCGGCGTTACCTCGCTCTGAGGCGTTCCATTTAAGGCTTATGACGTGGTCACGTTCAACTATCGTCAGTAAACCGACTTTACAGACAACCGATTTTTTTAGTTTGCTTTGACTACGGGGTTTACTGGATTACATGACTTTTAATCTTTTTAATTTCTGCAAGTGATGGGGGCTTCCGGTGTATATATTATGCGGATAAAGATGATGGTGTTGATTTATGTGTCAATACTGTACTAATTGCGGTGAAGGGGCTCGTCATTACTAAATAATAACAGCCCCCCGGATTGTTAAAGCTACGCTTTCCGCGGTTGGTTCTCGGATGGGTGACCATGTATAATATATCGAGACAACTCCGTGGCTTGGAAAGTACGTGAAGTTGTTGGTCCCGGCTGTCATTCTTAGACAGTCGTTGCGGGTAGTCAGAAGTCCGAAATTCTGACAACCAGTCTTAGCAAGGGGTATCGAGTTACCCAGTAACAGGGTTGTGGAGGTCAGGTAGGCAGTCGCTTCATGTACTATTCAGCTGCAGATTCCGGTTAGACTGGAAGTCGATCTTAGAATAGTTGGGAAAAGGCCACGTAGAGTGGTTGTAGTCATTATAGTCACTGATATACTGTATTAATTATGGTCACGTAGGTACCTAACAAAGCCTTTTTGATGCGGGAGAAACTTAGGTATATTAACGCCTGACAGGATGTTAGTAGCATTACTTCTTAAAATATATTGCTGCTTAAACTATATACCTGATATTTTGTTAACGAAATTATCCACTCCGATTCTTTTCTGTCTTTGTGGTTTGGCAACAGTGGCTGTTAAGTGTGAGGTCTTAAGTTCAGTTCCCAGGTCGAGCAATAGGACTTAAACATAGCTGGCTTAATGTGGCTGTTTACTCACTCAGCACTCCTGTAGCTAATCTTTCGGGGAATAAAGACGTGAGGTTAATTATTCAACTATCAAATATTTAATCTGACATATTTTGTTTTTCCAGCCATCATCGTCAAAATGTAATGTGAAGGCGAGGTCTCCGGGCCCTCGCTCGCCTCGTCTGCTGCCACCTATCTGTGGAGACACCGCAAGCTGTTCAGGTAACCATAAGTAATCATTATTCTGCCCTTAGTTCAAGGTATTAGGGTCGGTGAAGCATTCCATCATCCTATCTACATTTATTTTCCTCAATCATCTTCATCATCATCCACAGTACCACTTCACCCACTGCTGGGCATACTCCTCTCTTTTCTTGTGCCAATCCCCACACTCTTGTGTCAGCATCGTCAGGTTCTACCCGCGATGGCACAGCACAGTATGAATGGCTAGAAACCCCGGTGACTATTAAAGAAAAGAGTCACCGCCTTTCTAGCCATTCCATCTTTAACGCAATCCCTCCGATTTTTTACTCTTCCCTTTTCATACTGAAAACGTACAAGGTATCCATGAAACGTATTACCTTAATCAGCATCTATAATGTTTAAGAATATTTCTCAGAAAACCAGAGAGTCAAACTCTGAATGTGCCTTGATTTCTACACAAAGTAAAAAAGTAAAAGTTTACTGTCGCAAATGAGAGGACTCACAAGAGTTTGGTACATAGATATAGTATTTATTTATTTTTTACATGTCTCTGAACAGGACACAACATACCCGAGTACCAAACTCATAAAGAAGAGAGAAGCTGGTCACGGTTCCACAGTGGCTGTCGCCAGAAGCACTCCATCTTTCTGGACTGGTCTGCAGAGAGGACTGAGAAGAAAAGCTCAGGTACTTGCAGATTGGACTATGTGCAAACATTTCATTGACCGATATAAATTAACGTCACTTTTTTCTTAGATATGTTTCTGTCTTTATTTTGCACTTTTAGTTTGTCAGTCGTGCGACAGTGACAAGAACAATGCTTAGCCAAAGCCCATCTAAGTACGTGACGTTTTTTTTAAATTCCTGTCAGTAATTTCGATAGTTTCACTTTTGGCCACTGGTTCAGATATGTTTGTGGCGCGCGTCGTGCCAGCCGACCGCGGAAGACGGAACCGCCACCACGCGAATGAAATAAACCACGTCCATCATACTGCTATTTATTTTCAAGGTAGGGCCTTAAGCGTAGCGAAATACTTGCCGGGTTAACATTACTCGTACGAAACATTACATTGTGTTGCGAATACTAACAATGATTAACTAACTTTGCACAACTAGTTTCATAATGTAAATCCGGCTTTAAGCGACGGTAATTTGGCCTGCTTAGGCGAACATTAATTTTTAAATGCAACACATTAATACGGCCCGTTACGATTTCTTCCCGTGGGTGTCGTAAAAGGCGACTATGGGACTTACTAGAGAATGGGCAGCAGCGTTCTCTATGCATTTTAACAACATACTGCGATAGCCAACCCGCCTGCCAAGCGTGGCGTTTATGGCAACCCCCCCCCCCCCCCCCTCCTTTTTGGGGAGGCCTATGTCCAGCAGTGGACGTCATTCGGCTGAAATGATGATGATGATATTACCTACCTCATCAAATAAGAAGTAAAAACTTGTCAGTAACCTTCTGTTTCATTAGACAGGCGGGAACGGCGTAATTAAAAATTGTTTGTTAATTCAATTTATTTTCATTTTATATTTTCATATAAAATGAAAATAAATTGAATTAACAAACAATTTTTAATTTAAAAACCTTTCATATTGCAATATATAATTTTAACCATTGATTGAATGTAATGAATTTGTCATTATAAAAAAAAATACATAAATGGTGATTAATTGTATAATAAAAATAAATTATCATGTCTAAAATATAAATTTACAATAACGTGACTATAGTTTACTCTGCCTATAATATTCCCACTGCTGGGACACAGGCCTCCTCCAGAGTGGGCCGGAATCCACCACGCGGGCCCAGTGCGGGTTGGTAGATGTCACATGTCTTCGAATTTTTGGTTCTAGGACATGCCGGTTTCCTCACGATGTTTTCCTTCACCGTTTGAGAGCAGTGGATCACCACTGCTCTCAAACGGCGCAGTGGTTAAGCGATTGACTGCCACGCTGCGTGTCGCGGGTTCGATTCCCGCACGGAACAAATATTTGTATGACCTACAAGTAGTTGTTCCGGGTCCGGCTGTTTGTGTATGTGAGTTTAAATGTTTGTAAACGCACCCACACGATACAGGAGAAATTCCTAGTGTGGGGCAACGTTTTAAAAAAAAAAAAAAAAAAATTACACAAAGTAAAGCGCCTGTTAGGGTTCGAACCTACGACCTACAACTAGTAAGTCGCGGTGGTTACCACGGCCACCACTGCTCACTACTACTGACTATAGTTTATCTGCTGAAACATCTGAAAAAAAAAAAAATATAACACTTAATATAAGTACTATAAACGACATAAGGTATTGCTCACAAAGTCTTAAAGGTTTCGCTATGTTAGCTTGTAAGGTATTATAAATATTACAAGTGCCATGCTGATAACATTATTTTTGTAACGATGTTCTGCACCAATACAAAATAAATTTTGATATTGCGACCTCATAGCTGTAGTTCAAATTCTCGTGTCCTACTGTATTTTAACCGACTTCCAAAAAGGATTAGGTTATATATTGTTGGTCTGTATGTTTGTATTTGTACCCGACTGCGGCGAAGCCAAAAAAGGAGGGTTATGTGTTTGACCTGTATGTATGTATGTCCGATCCTATGTTCCCTTGTAACTACTAATCGGCTGAATCGATTCTGATGAATGATATGTCGTTAGATTCGTCTTTTATTGCGCGAGTGTCATCGGGAATATTAAAACTATTAAAAATGCAAATGGCGTATTTTTGGCGCCATATCGTGTGTTTTCGATAAAAAAAATCTCCCAAGCCTTTCGCGTGGGGTATTAAAATGAAGGGTTTTAAAAGGTGATTACAAAAATATACACAAGTTATAATATGTTTAAATGTAATTAAATGAGAAATGATAAAAAAAAGTATCCCGAACTTTGGAGTAAGTGAGCAAGAGGCCGATATCACCCGATTATAAGTGAGTAAATAACCTCATTTACCGTCTTATGACCCCAACTAAAAACTGTAAAATAAAAAAAGGTAATTAATAAAACAAAAAACCCGACTGCGTAAAAGTGAACTTAAATAAAAGCGTGTTAAAAAAGATGGAAACGTCGTAGTCGGAGGCATCGATTTTCTTAACAATAACGATCTATTGCCTCCGACTGCACGATTTTGTTTATAGTTTATAATTATAAATCTCGTTTCCATCTTTTTTAACACGCTTTTATTTATGATCACTTTTACGCAGTCGGGTTTTTTGTTATTTTTAATTAACTTTCTTTTTTAGGGTTCCGTACCCAAAGGGTAAAACGGGAACCCTATTACTAAGGCTCCGCTGTCTGTCTGTCTGTCTGTCCGTCTGTCACCAGGTCTTATCTCATGATCCGTGATAGCTAGACAGTTGAAATTTTCACAGATGATTTATTTCTGTTGCCGCTATAGCAATAAATACTAAAAACTAGAATAACATAAATATTTAAGGGGGCTCCCATACCACAAACCTGATTTTTTAGCTCGTTTTTGCTCGATATTGATAACGGTAACAGGTAAACACTTGAAATATTCACAGAATATTAAGTTATATATTCACTTTGAAAATCAATAATTAAATTAAAATAAAACAAATATTTAAGGGGGCTCCCATACAACAAACGTGATTTTTTTTGCCGTTTTTATAGTTAATGGTACGGAACCCTTCGTGCGCGAGTCCGACTCGCACTTGGCCGGTTTTTTTATTTGTTTTCACCGATTTCTCCGTCAATTGTGGACTGATGTTGAAATTATTATTTTTTGTTTGTTAGGGGGTATGCTCTCGAGGTGGTCTCCTCATTGGTACCAAGTCCGAATCTAATGAGGGAATCCCATGGAAATCGAGGGAAATCCTCAAATTTTATAAGCACATCTAAAGCGATTTTGATATTTTTTATAGAAACTCGTGCATTTGCTCTCGGAAATCACCATTTGGTGAAGTGAAACTGATGATGAAGATCACAGATGGCCACTGGAACTACTTAATAATAAGAATTTCACGGGTTGCTATTTAATAAGATAGGTACTTTAATATGGTTGCTAAGCAATTTATGCTCGTCACAATGCATATGGTGAAGTGAAGTACCAGTTGTCCTGATTCTGACCACTGACCAGGAGAGCTCCTCAAAAATTAACGTCCCTGCATCGGGAAAACCATTTTTTTGTAAAAGGTGATGAGCAGTTGACATTAGGCTATTGTAACTATAAATTACGAACTGACCCACTTAAAACTGAAAAATAAAAAACTTAAAAAAAAACAACCAACTTTCAAACAAAAAGCTACAAAATGAAAAATTACTTTTATTTCGGAAGTAGTGGCAAAAAACTAAAATTCTGATCCGAAGAAAGACACCTACTTCCGAAAATAAAGTTATTTTTGAATTAGTGGTGTTTTTTTTTTCTTAATCGTTTTGTTGAATCGTAATACATCTTGCAGGAAATATTCCGAAGTGCGGCAAGGCGAGGTCAATGACTTCATTCAAAGGTATGATTTAACCAAATCTTTTCTTACAAAAACTTTATTCTGCTTTCTGGAATAAGGCACCTGTCCCACCCCCGACGAGGAACGCCGACTTCCTCGCTCAAGACTCGTACAAAACATTGTAGGACCCGTGTCAGTAAAAGAGATACATAGATCGCTGACTGTTCACGCCACTGGTGAGTACACGTTTGTCGCAGCGACAAGAGCTATAAACGAGAGTACTCGCTGAGCCACGCTAGCTTGGCGGGCAGAACAGTCGTTAAGAGCTTCATGCTTGGTACATAAGCATACCACCGAGTAATCACTCGTCGCTGTCGCGCACTCGTTGCTCGTCAACACGTTTTCAATTGCTAGCTCAGCTCTACTCGCTACGCGGTAATCACCAGCGGTGGGACAGGTGCCCAACTCTGGTGTTTGAGTATGCGCCTGACAAGATGTTAGCAGCATTAAGCTGCGGTCCCATGGCTCGTTAACTGACAGGCCGCGCCAAACGTTGCCACGCCTGTCGAGCCTCGTGCCGAGCATTTCCACGGCCAGTGTAGGCCTGGTACAGCCTGTTGGCCGCTATTCCAACAGGTCAAGTACTACGCAGCGCATGGTTGCGTGTGCAGCCGCTGTGATTTTATTCGATAGGCAACATGTAATAAACAAAGCAAAAAGACAGCAAACGAAACGCGCCAGTACAGGCCGCGACAGGTGCCCTCGCGCCGCGCCTTTGAACTTACCGACTTTTGACAGACCGCATGGGCGACGACAGGTCACCGATGCGAGAGTTCCCACGGTCTCTCAGTTTGGCTTGGCGTGATATAGCCTATGAGAAAGCGGGTCGTGGGACCGCAGCTTATTAGGTACGTCTTAATATGAATTACTGCTATTTTTCTTCACCGCCTAGATGGCCCAAGATGGTTTGGTCATGTTTAGCATATAATACAAGTCTAGTATTTTACCACTGCAGGGAAAAGGCCTCTTCTCATACAGCGAAGGCACGAACATTAATCACCACTTTTGCTCAAGACGGGTTGGTGATTTCAGACTTATATTAATGAACTACTAGCTGACCCCCACAGACGTTGTCCTGTCCAAATTTCAATAATTCATACAACATTCCCATAGGAAATGCACCAATTTTCCAAGCAACTTTTCAAATTTTTGCGTATAAACCTAATTCGGACTATTACGAACATTTAAAAATATTAATTGCCAAATCAATCCAACGCATCGCAGCCCATTTCATTTTTATTATGTAGAATAGAGGTAGATAAGTCCAGGCTTCCTCACGATGTCTTTTTCATTCACCGATTTCAGTAATTTCCAAAATAAAGTACATTATAATTGAATAAGTCACATTGGTACTTTCCCGTATTTGAACCCAGAGCCTCGTGCATGACAGGCGGCCACCACTGGGCCGTTACGATCATCACACCATTATAGCACACAGTAATTTAGCATAATAATCTACAGAGAACAGAGCTCCCACCTCATTGGCCGGCTTGAGTGGAGATTCGCAAGTGCAAACGTGCTCGGAGGAAGGAAGTATTCCAGTAAGTGCTGGTAGGGATCTTGACCATCTTCCGGGCTCTGGGATTGTCCTGATAGGCGTGGAATACCTCTCTACTCCTCAAACATCTCAGGACGGTTGCCCCCTTGTTGGTACGTGACTATGTGCTAGAGACCGTTTTCGGGGGCCCAATATTGAGTGTGCAATTCACCCCCTGCCATTTTATCCGTGTATTACATACATTGATCTGGCAGGGGATATAGTGCTTCCATCGTTTTAGGTTACCAAGCCACTGTAGTCACCCAAACCCATAGCCCAATATGTTTTGTTTCCATGTTTTGCAATAGTCCTGAACCAACCAGGGGTTGTCTTTGGGTGCACTTGCATAGTGCGTACAGGGATAACCGTCGGTTGGTGCCTCATTCCATTTAAAATTGTCTAAGGGGCCTCTGCGAATTGTCTTCGTCCCCTCGTACGCCTTCCAAAGGTCCGACTTAATCAACTAACAATGGACACAAGGAACATGTTTTCATGATGCCTTAATAATTTGAATTTTTATAACAGATGCAGAGGAACAAGAAGTGGCTAACTATTTGGAAAACAATAAGGATTTTCTGGACGCTTATGTATTGGAGCGAGTACCTGCTGAGGTACTTGAGAAATGGCAGCAAAGGAAGATTAAGAGGAATTATGTAAGTTGATGAAAAAAAAAAGCTACTCTAATCGAATTCCAGTCTCAGTGACTTATCCCAAGGGAGACATGTACTACGCAGGAGATATCAAAGAGTACAAGTGTGTGCGCAAACAAAGGTGCACAACCTCTTCCCTCTCTCTCAAAGTCCGATGGGACGCCATTTTGACACTACCAGTATCAGGACAGCCTGAACTGGAGATAAGGCATTAACGCACTCTGTCGATTCAAAATCTCACGACTCATTTGACTTTCGTTTCGGTTAGACACCACACTTTATTTTTCATTTTAATCCCCAACTGTAACGTATTATTACAATCGTGATGTCTTGCATCATTTGGGGTTATGATTAAAGCAGACGGAATTGAAGATATAACTACATATTTACTGAAAATGTATCGTCGATTGTCGTATCCACATTAGTGACCTAGTTAGAGTATTACTATTGCGATGCAGGACCAGTCAGCTCGTTCTGGTGGTGCTGTGTCTGGTTGTCACCTCGCCTCCGCCTCCGCAAGTTTTTAACGGAGGTCTAATAAAGAAAATCGACTCCAACTAAGCGAATGCCCTTTTAATATGGTGGAGGGGTAACATAAATTTAAAGTTTTTGCTCGCAAAAGACCGCCACCGCCAGGTTCACTACCAACTGAGCAACTGTTTAGTGGAGCCGGTTTAATTTATCAACCACCAAACAATGGCCTAGAAAGGGAAAAAGAATCAATCCTAATTTTTGTGAAATGTTTGCCCCTTTTAAAATGACCAATTCGTCGATTTTTCTTTATGTTTCCTGCTCTGCCTTTGTTAACCTCCGCTATGATGGACTCCGTTACATCCCTTGCTGAGTAATTAGCTCTGGAATTTTTTGCTTAGTTGGGTTTGGGTTAATGATGCTTGTAATCTTCTTGCAGTTTGCTCCTCAAATCTTAAACCATAAAAAAAACATGATTTGCAAGAAGACAGACGAGTTAGTCAAAAAGGAGATTTTTACGGTAAGCACCAAAATTACATCTTTCTTAAGAGCATAGTCAGGGTCTAGTTGAAACTTTGCCTTTGACTTGAACGTTTCCAGGATCTGTTGCGAGTTCTTCAAGAAGACCCCAACGAGCATTCTGTCCTCTGGGAGCTAGCCAACTACATAACCAGCTCAGTGGGGGTGGACGCTCATCGTGTCTACAAGCTGTATCCTGACCATCCCAGCTTCGTGCAATTCTTCGTAATAGATGTCAAGGTTTAAGAATTTTGATCCTATTTTTAAACGGATTTCTGTTGAGGTGGGTTGTCGACATGGCAACCCTGTTTACCTCTGTTTACAATATAATGGTAAGATTGAAGAATACGACACCACCAGAGAGCTTAAACAAAGACAGTGATATTCTATCAGCGGTAACTAAAAAAGCGCAAAAAAAAACAGCCAGCGGTAAATATTCCTCCGACTGCGTGAGATTATATATAGTAACAAGTTATATAAATCTTGTTTCCATATTTTTAACCGACTTCCAAAAAGGAGGAGGTTCTCAATTCGGCGGTATGTTTTTTTTGTTTTTTTTTTGTTACGCGATTACGCCGTTAATTCTGGACCGATTTGGAAAATCTTTTTTTGTTTGAAAGGGTATACTCCCAAAGTGGTATACTCCCATTGCCACCAAATCAGAATCAGATGAGGGGATCCCATGGAAATCGAGGGTAACCCTCAAATTTTATAAGCAAACCTATAGCGATTTGGGTATTTTTTATAGTAACTCGTGCATTTGGTCTCGGAAAGCAACACTTGGTGAAGTGGAACTGATGATGGAGACCACATATGGCCACCGGAACAATATAATATTGAGCACCCCTATTTAACGGGATGCGATTAAATAATTTATGCTCGTCACTATGCATATGGTGAGTGGCAGTTCTCCTCAGGACTTCAGAGAACTCCTCAACAATCAACGTCCCAGCATCGGGATAAGCAATACTTTGTAAAAGGTGATGAGCAGTTAACATTAGGCTATTGTAACTTAGATAAATTCAAAACTGACCCACTAAAAAGTGATAAATAAAAAACTTTTTACAAAAAAATAAGAACCGACTACCAAAAATAACACTACAAAGTGAAAAATAACTTTAATTTCGGAAGTCGGTGGCAAAAAACTCAAATACAGATCCAAAGACACCGACTTCCGAAATAAAAGTTATTTTTCACTTTGTAGTGTTATTTTTGGTAGTCGGTTCTTATTTTTTTGTAAAAAGTTTTTTAAAAGTTCACTTTTTACGCAGTCAGATTTTAGTTTTTTAACTTTTCTGTCATAGTTATCGCATTTTCACGGGGATATATACATACATACATAGGTACAGGTCAAACACATAACCCTCCTTTTTTGGCTACGCTGCAGTCGGGTAAAAATGTAAGAGACTGACTTAAGCTAGGTATCGAAATGCCTATCAATCTTATAGAAAATCGCTGTAGAAATATTCGAAATATGAAACGATTTGAAAACGATTGCCACTTGTTTAGGCCCTCAGTTTTTAGTTAGTTGTCTGACTACAAAAGACTGATCATTGAGAATCATCTGTTTAGTTGTCGTTTTTAAAACTTCAAAACTAAGAATACCAACTTAACACAATACATTCAAGTTAATTAATATCAGAAAACTTGGGTCACTTCGAAAACACAGTGCGTAATGGCAAAATAATTGAAGATCCGTATTTCAGGGCTTTTCTCATCTAATCTTCTGTGTTCTAGCCATCTCGAGACGTAAAAAGGAGTTTAGTTCGCGCATACACTGACCAAGTGCACCTAGTACTGGAAGTGGCCAAGACCGGGACATGTCGACGCGTATCCAGAGCTGATGATGCTGTCAGGTTCCCGGATACGCCTGTAGCACTTTTTAGGTCGTTGGGAAAAAACGTGGTAAGTGCTCGACAGAAAGATTTAAGATACTTTAAAGAATATCAGTAGAAATGTCAAAGAAAAACTGTGATCCTGTCTCAGTGACGCCATCTAGCATAATATAGCAAAATTACATAATAGCTAAGTTTAAAAACGATAAACTTTTGCCGACATCAACCTTTGATTACCAACCGTCGAAAATTCGTCGAAAACCGACAATATTATTTGTAGTGCCGGTTGCATTTTTAGTTTTATGACGACGATAGTATTTCCGTACCTCAAAAAGAAACAACGGAACCCTTATTTCCACTTCGTTGTCCGTCGTTCTGTCTGTTTGTCAGTCTGTCTATTTGTCAGTCTGTCAAAACCCTTTTTCTCAAGAACGCGTGGAGCCATCAAGTTGAAATTAATATCAAATACGTAGGTCTACGGTACCTTGGAGCTCTCAAACAAGATAAAAATTCAAGCTTCTAAGTCAACGCAAAAAAAAAAAACCGGTCAAGAGCGAGTCGGACTCGCGCACCGAGGGTTCCGTACGTATATGATGTTGATGATTTCTGAAAAAATGTACTATTTATAGACATCGTTTTATTTTTCCTGTAATCTTTACATTAACTTCTATCACATAGAATAATTTCAGATTTTTTTCAAATTCAAATTCAAAATCTTTATTGCGAACTAAGTGTACAGGATTTTGTAGATGTTAACAATAGGTAGGTTCTAGAACTTAGTTGCCTGTTAAGGCATTGCAATTTAAATGGTTAAAAATATAAGAAGAAAAAAAATGACATACTTACTCAATATTACAGTTATACAGACTTAACATTATATTATATTAATTATCTTATTTATTATTCATATATTTTATATTATCATTATTCATTCATATATTATCACATACTATTCATAGAATTTAATATCACATCATTATATTAAGTATCTCAATCATTTATCTTCAAGGAATTCTTTTACAGAGTAGTATGCCTTTTTAATCAGGAAATCTTTCAGCTTCCTTTTAAAAATACCAATTGAATGCTGGTTCTTGACTTCAATGGGTAAATTATTATATATTTTTATGCCCATACAAAAAATACTATTGCTGTAGACGGCAGTGTGGGATGTTTTATTGCGTAGTGTATTTTTAAGTCTACGGCTTATTAATGTGTCATAGCTACTGATGTTTGATTTAACTAAAACTGAGGCCGCGTAGATATATAGAGCAGGGAGGGTTAATATCTTCAGGTTCATAAAATGAGGTTTACATGAATCTGTTTGACGTATCCCACATATGGATCTAATACACTTTTTTTGTGCCTTGAACGCAATTTCTTTATCAGTCGAGTATCCCCAATATAGTACCCCATAAGATAAAGTGGATCCCACATAGGCATGATAAGCACTTAGTAGTGTGGTTTGATTAGATACTTTTTTGAGCATTTATAGGGCATAAGAGAACTGATTTAATTTGCTACACACACTACTTACATGTGTTTTCCATGACATATTAGAATCGATATAAATACCTAGAAATTTTGTACTTGTAACCTCAGATACAGTTGCATTATTGTACTCAATAGATAGTGGAATTAATTTTGCGTTTTTATTCTTGAAATTCATATAATGCGTTTTTGTAAGATTTATTTTCAGATTATTTATTGTAAGCCAATTTATTATTTTAGATAGGGAATCATTTATTTCTAGTTCATGATTTTTATTTTTGTTATTTGTGAAAAGACTGACATATGCAAATAAAACCATAGGGTGCCGAATAGCGTTAGGTAAATCATTTATATAAATGAGAAATATTAGAGGTCCTAGTATCGACCCTTGAGGTACACCATATTTTATAAATCTTGGGCTCGATATATATTTAATTTCTGTTTTTGTGAATGGACATAATTGTGTTATTTCAGTGAACTGTATTCTATTACTGAGATAGGATTTGATTATTTCTAGTGCTTTACCTCGGACTCCGTATATTTCTAGTTTATGTAGCAGTAGTCCATGGTCAACATAATCAAAAGCCTTTGTCATGTCCATGTATAGGGCTTTTTTTATCTATGCAAACTTCGGAGATAACCCGCATTTTTTGGGAACGGTATTTTTTTACATTTTTCATCAAAAGTCGGAAACTATGCTGCCTAAAAAAATGTTTGAGAATGTGCAAACAGCGCTCTTTCATATGATACCCCACATGCCCTAGTACTTGCATACACTTTAAATTTTTAAGACCCGCTTTCAGTCCCTTTTGCAAAATATATATTTAAAAAAAAAACTTGTTTGCAAAATAGTTGGTCAAACGTCATCTAAAACTATTCTAAATTTCAAGTTGATAGCTTTAGTAGTTCTTGAGATATCCAGGTGTGACAGACAGACTTAGTCTCACCATAAGAACCTAAATACGGCGATTTATGTTACATAATTATTTTGATATTTGCAAATAAATCAAAACCTATAGGGTACTTCCCGTTGACCTAGAATCATGAAATTTGGCAAGAAGCAAGGTCTCACAGCACAAGTATAGAAAAAAGTCCGGAAATCATTAATTTGCATTATGTGATTTCTGACATTCTGAGAATAAAATTAGGACCTCAAATAATTTAGCGCATGCGACTACTAGACAAATGTGACTGTTATTTTAGTATATTGTGGTGTCTTTCAACTTGAAGAAGCTGGTTAATGATAAGAACAAAACCAGCTGTACCAGTCAGGCAGTGCAGGATCGAGAGTCGTATCGATGGGGCCAGGGTACTTATCGGCAAACTATACTGCTTCAGGGAGGACATGACCAATAGTGATGCGCTTTGTAAATAATATTGTATGGTATTGCGGCACAGTAATTTTTTGTTTATCGATATTGTTTAAATTATTATTATATCCGTTTCCTTATAATCGAACAGTTTATTCGTCCTTGCTGAGAAAACAAAATGTGTTAATTTGTTTTATTTATTGCACTCTGAATCCATAGCGTGTTTCTTTTATTATAAAAACACTAGCCAATTAACGAGTTTCTTTATTGTTAAAGGTTTATCAACAGCGTCTGTATACCATATATCTTATGTAGAGCTAAATTATTAGCCTTGGACCTAGACAGTCACCAATTTTCTTTTATTCAGAAACAAGCAAACCACGTAATGTACCAGCCGATTTTAACGAAGAACGGAAAGACAGCTTACGTGATCGAGATGTGGCGTGTCCAGGAGAGGTTCAAGGACGTGGATGAGGCGATCAGCTCCAACTTCCTGGTCCTCGGCAGTCTGGCGCTGCATTACTGCAATCTCTACTTAGATAAGAAAAGGGAGAGAAATATGTCGGATTTCCTTCTGGATGTTGTTAAGTAAGTTATTATTATTATTTTTGCGTCTATTTACATTTCTCGGGATCCTGGGGTCCCAGACCTTTGGAAGGCGTTCGAGGGCCGAAGACAACTCGTAGCTTGGGCCCCCAAAAATGGTCGCTAGCACATAGTGTCGTAGCGATAAGGGGACAACATGTCCTGAGGAGCTTATGAGGAGTGCAGAGGTATTCCACGGCTGTCGGGACAATCCCGAAAGTCAAAAGTACGGTCAAGATCCCTACCAGCGTCTTACTGAAATACATCCTTCCTCCAAGCAAGTTTTCACTTGCGAATCTCCACTCAAGCCAAAAAGGCAGCTCTGCTCCTCACCAGTGTTCACTCCAAGCGGCTAATAAATGCAAGCAAAAGGTGAGGAAGAAGACTTCTCATGAGAGATAGGATCTGTGGGATACTGCCCAACAGCTCGCCACATGCTGTCCTGCGGGCCTGCGGGTTTCTGTATCTCTCTTGATCTGGCTCCTTACCCTAGACCCGTTCCGGCAAAGTAAACTCTACACAGACCTAGAGTTCGGAGCGCGCAAGACCCACTACGACATCCACGTACAGATACGGCGGTGGGGTTCTTATTATTATTATTATTATATATCTACTTGCCCGTTCTGGCGTTCTTCCGTCAGACGTGCGGGCACCACAACAGAAAAAAATATGTTCACTGGCGACCACCCTTTGGCAGTACCTATTTAGCACATAACTTCCACTAGTGAAAATAGATTAAACTTGACTGACTATCAGTATAATAAATAACCCAAATAACGAACAGTTTGTGTTTTATCTTGGTGTTATGATTGTACGCACGCATCACTACTAGATGGCGCTGCTAGTCGCATTCGTAATTGAAATCGTCATCGCAGGTGAAATATTTTTAATGGAATCACTTACATTGAGAGCTTTGGTTTTATAAGAAAGCGTTTCCATCATAATGTAATGTCAAAATCAGTAATTTCTACCAGTAGTTGACATTAAGGTGTCAGAAAGGCTCTGTATTTTGAGTCGTTATTGTGTGTCCTATTTCTTCCCGTGGGAGTCGTAAAAGGCGACTAAAAGACTTACTAGAGAATGGGCAGCAGCGTTCTCTACTGCGATCACCAACCCAAGCCAAGAGTGGCGATTATGGCACCTCCCGCGTCTTTCGGCTGAAATGATTGTGTGTCAGTTCACCGAGCTAGTTAGTCTTGAATACACCGTGAGTCCGCTTGCGTACACATCCGATTTTTTCACCGGACTTGCGGTGCTGTTAAAAGGTTACAATGGAAGTTTGTAATGTTATGTACATGCACCGGACGCCGGAC
Organism: Tiliacea citrago; assembly: GCA_963921375.1. Classification (NCBI taxonomy): domain Eukaryota; kingdom Metazoa; phylum Arthropoda; class Insecta; order Lepidoptera; family Noctuidae; genus Tiliacea; species Tiliacea citrago. The sequence continues at coordinate 29,990,717 of OY992780.1, forward strand.
CGGTGTCCAACATATAAATATGAAAAACACGGTCCGTGGTCCGATGGATAAAATGGTCGTCTACAGTTCAGTTACTTGCTATCCGTGAATTTAATTGATCTCTCTCTCTCACAGAAAATTGTTTTTTCGGTTAAAATAGGCAAATAGACTAATTGCATTGTTCAACTCAGCCGTTTTTACTTTAAAAACATCCTAAACATTTCAGAGCAATATTCGAAGAGATGGTGTCCCTCGACCAGCTGATCAAGAGAATCTTGGAGTTCGCCCAGCGCCTCGTCAACGCTGATCGGGCTTCCCTGTTCCTGGTGGACTACAGGAACTTCGAGCTGGTCTCCACAGTCTTTGACCTGAAGTTTGAAACAGGACATGATATGGAGAAAAAAGAGATAAGAATGCCTATTAATAGAGGGATAGCTGGGCATGTGGCATTGTCTGGAGAAACTATGAACATTCCTGATGCGTATTCGGATTACCGGTTTAACAGGTAAGATCTTATTTTATTTTAGCTTTTGCTTTAGCTTGAGAAGTAGTCTTTGACTATACCCAAAATGCTTTAGCGTGGCAAAAGCGGTCATTGACTCACCTACATTTTGTAGCATTCTTTATTTCAAAAACTGAAATAAAGTCCGTTAACGTCCTGAATCAATATCTATCGTGATCTTCAACATGTTCTAATAACGAAAAACCATACATGGTTTATTGTTTGGGTTCCTACGGATTGAAAGGGCAATGCCCGCTATTGCCACGTTCAAGCGATCAGGGGTAGGTATAGTTTTTATGATAGTCGGCCACTCGCGTAATACACTTACAATCAATCGATTTTGAAGGAAATTCCTATTCCATTGTTTCGAATTTAAATTTGTAGAATAGAATAGAATACTCTTTATTATGCACCATAAAAGATACAGATATAAATGTTGTAGTTTTAAATAGGGTGACACAATGGGCGGTCTTATTCGCTAAAAGCGATCTTTTACAGACAACCTTTGGATGGATTATAGGGAGAAGGCAGGGGGGGGGATAATAAGCATGTTTTCAATAAATTCGTTAGTTCCACAACGTAAATATTGTGTTTACGTTGTACAACAGATTCATTTTTTTAGGGCTTTCTACTTACTGTGGGTACATAAGTAACAATAAATTGCATTGGTGCTCTTTGTAATTTTTTTGCTAGTAAGAAAAAAAACAAAAAATTCTGGTATCTATCGTTTAGAAAAGGTTTCAACATTGATCCTTAAGATACAGACAAACATCATCTACTTCTATTGTTGGTCACCGGCTCACCGCTGTAACTAAGGTTATTGCTTGTGTAGCTAATTATTTGAGGTAACCGCGTACCGAAAAGTGCATAGTTGGTATAGGCCTTCCATAAGGTCAACCGACCGATGACCTGGTGCAGATCGCAGGTATCCGCGGGATGCGATAACATTGGACCACCGGTGGACAAATTTCCACCGGTGGACGTCTTTCGGTTGAAATTATTACGAAATGAAAATGTTTTATTTTTCAGAGAAGTGGATGAAGCCACGGGCTACAAGACAATTAGCATTCTTTGTATGCCGATTAAGGTCGAGGGCAGAGTGATCGGAGTCGTCCAGATGGTGAACAAACGGAACGACCACAGCTTTGGTCATGAAGACGAAGTGCACTTCGAAATATTCTCCACATTCTTTGGTCTAGCCCTCCATCACGCCAGGCTATACGATAGGATCATGAGAAAGGAACAGAAGTACAGGGTAGCCTTAGAAGTCCTCAGCTACCACAATACCTGCAGGGAAAATGAGGTATCCGCTATGTTGAGCGACCAGGAATCTATCATGGCAGACCTCAACGATTACTACCTGGACCCATACAAGTTTGATGAGTTTGAAAAATGTAAATGCGTGATCAAGATGTTCAGCAACTTGTTTGGCCTGGCCAGCTTCGATATCAGCACGTTGACGCGGTTCGTACTCACCGTGAAGAGGAACTACCGGACCGTCCCCTACCACAATTTTGATCATGGGTGGACGGTTGCTCATACGATGTATGTTATGCTGAGGAATGATAATCGAAAGCGCTTTAATTATAAAATGGTGAGTAATCGTTTTCTTTTTCTACTTTCTCTGTTTGTTAAGGATTTCTCCACGTGACCTCCGAACTGATGACCTCCACACGGGCGAAACCGCAGGCATAAGCTAATTTTTGTATCGAAATACATTTTGCCTTTGTTTCATTAATACAATTTGTTGATTGTTACAACACAACACATTACCCGATAATGTGAAAATGCGCCTTCAGGCCCGGCCCCAACCTTGCGTTAAATTGTAATAACTTTTGAATAATGTCCGAATTTTGAGGTAAATTTTAATAAATGTTATCTCAAGATTCGGACTATGACTATGACTTTGATTATACCCAATAAATCTCTTATAAAGTAGTACACATAATATTCAATATTGTGAAATACGGGAGTGTTTATTTCTTACCAAACGCATAATGTAAATTTGTATATCCCTAACTTAAGAAATGCTGGGTTTCCCATCCAATTTGTCGTCCCATATATCACCGCTCTTAGGATTATTATTGAGACAAAAGTATCCTATGTCCTTCCTCAGGATGCCATCTATCTCCTTGCAATTTTTTTTCGAAATCCGTTCAATGGTTTAGGCTTGAAAAGGTAACATACAGGCTGACAGACAGAGTTACTTTCGAATTTATAATATTAAGATCAAGAGAACATTATGATCTCTGTTTAATTCCATTCCCACCAGCCTGAAAACGGATGTGTGTGGTTAATAACTGTTCCTGTTTCGACTTAATCATCAAAAGCGACCAAAAAATATGTGTAAGTGGCCTTTTCGGTCTCGTTCAAGACTTTATTTTATCTTCTTTTTATTAATACCGTTGTTGTCCTGTGCGAGTACTAATAACTATTTTTGCTTATCTTTCTTTTTATACAGTAATTTCAACACTAACGCTTGATCAAAATGCCATACCTAACAATTCAATCAATCAATCAACTCAGCCTATCGCAGTCCACTGCTGGACATATGCCTCTCCCAGGCTGCGCCACAACACCCTGTCCTCCGCCTTCCGCATCCAGTCTGACCCAGCCACCTTCTTAAGATCGTCGGTCCATCTAGGTGGGGGGCGTCCCACACTTCGCTTGCCGATACGCGGTCTCCACTCCAGGACTCGTCTGCTCCATCGGCCATCGGTCCTTCGACAAACATAACAATAACAACCTAACAATTAACTAAAAGTAATTTATCTTCCAGCGCCTAGCCTTGTTTGTGGCCTGCCTCTGCCACGACCTGGACCATCGTGGCTACACCAACAAGTACATGAGCGAGATCGCCTCCCCTCTCGCCGCTATGTACACCACCTCCACCCTAGAACACCATCACTTCAACATCACCATCACCATACTGCAACAGGTAACTGGTATTCTATTTTTAAATTTAATTTTATATGATTAGATTAGATTATATGAATAGCAAATTTAGCCGGTCAGAGGCATCACTGATGATGCTGGGATGGCAAAACCCAGAGACAAAGCTGAAAAATGTCATGGGCCTGAACTGGCACACCTACCCTTCAAACTGGAATACATAAACTAGGCTTGGCGGCTGAAACAGAAATGGCAGTGGTTATAATATTTGAGCAATAAAATCTAATAGTCTATCCAAACTAGCACAAAATAGTCGGGCCAATGAATTAATTGAAATTAATTTTTATCCTAAGTCACAAAGCCTAAGTTTGTGTTTTTACCATAAAGTAACAAAGACTGTATGAGACTAACGCTCACGTGACATCCTGGCGGTGGTGTGCGGTGGTCGCGGTGGGCAAGCGGCCATGGTAAATGTATGTATCGCAACTTCGGCACCGTCATCTTGTTCTCGTTGACGTCCCGGTGACGGTGCCGGTGGACAAACGGCCTTAACGTATTCACTAGACGGTTAAATATTTAAAAGTCATCCGTTGCCATTTTGTGCATATTAGGTATATTAAATACGTTATTATGAATTTATTCTGAAACCCTTGCGTTGAAATTTCTCTTCAGTTATTAAAAAAAAAACTTTTCTACTAAAGTGCAATACCTACAAGGTCAAAATGTATGGAACAGCTAATTGTTTCCGGAATCATGTACTGAATCCAGAGTAACAGGTTGCGCGTCGATGGCCCTGCCATTTTGTATTAAAACATAAAATAATCCCTAAATCTCATGGATGAGCGAATTTTTTTCATAAATCAAGTGATTTTACTAACAGATAACCAAAAAATATATCAATCCCATCTACACCTTGGAAGTTAATATTCTACTACGTCAGTAATTCTAAAAAATACCTTATTTCAAATTCAGCAGTTCCAACAAAATTAAGGGTGCTTTTAACGTTGAGGTATTTCGATACTGGATCCTACGATACACAGCAATTTACTTTTATAAATAACGTTTCAGTGACGTCATTGGACGGTCAATTGCGGACGCTATGTGGCGTTCTTCGTAGTCTTAGGAAACCCTAACTTTAGCAGCCTTTATCTAGCATCAGTTACGCCAAACCTATTAGCTGTTACATCGTTTAATGTTATAATTTTGATAATTATTATTATGCTCTGTGTCACTGCATCCAAAGAGAGGTGTAAGTAGAGGGCGAATATAATGAGAACAGCGAGCTAATTACGTAACACACTATCAGTAGGAATCGGTTTCATTATGACAGTTCAACAACATTCATTGCGGTATTTACGTTGTTGAGCAGACATATTTTTCGAACATATGAAGCAATGGATTAATTCAAAAGAATTCAGATTGTGATTGACTGTGTGCAATTAGGGTGCAGATTAACGAAATAATGAATATTTTGATCAACATGCAACCCGATACTGACTTGCAAGTTCTTTAAAACCTAAGACAGTTTGAATTGATTGTTTTTGACACCGTGAAGTCAGACCCTGGTGCTCCCCGGTGCCATCATTGTTATGACAGCCGTCACTTCAGCCTGCACCCATATTGGAAGGACTGTATCGTCGCGTGTCGTTAAATCTCGGTTATTTGTATTCAAAACGCGCATACCTTAATGACATTAGTTAATAGCGCTGCACACTAAACGTGTTCGGGTTCAACAAATACTGCCGAATCTAATGTGCCAGTTTTTGTGGAACAGTAAAGCCGACCCGAAGCAATTACTATCAATATCTTTGAGTTAGCAGCTTTGCCGATTGATGCCGGTCCAAACGAATGCGTAGCACGCACATAGCACTTACTTTGGTACCCCGGGTTTGGCATAGCCGGCTTTGGGGTACTTTACTGTTGCTTTGTAAATCTAAATATGCATTTGAGTTGGTATAGCTACAGCTGCTGACAGATTGAACAGTTTCAATTATGGGCTAAATATTTAATTTAAAATCTAGTGGAAGCCGCCAAAGATATATAGTTGGTTCCAATAAAACATTATGATGATTGTGATTTCAATAAATAAATTGTTGGCTTGTGGTATGTGAACAGGTAATTTTAATAAATGCTCTATCAAAATTAATTCTTCGTATTAAAACTTTAACTTAGCGCGAATTATAAAAACCACGTATAAAACAAAGTGTGTGAATAGACCAAAAAATGAATAACAAACAAAGCACGCTAAAAATTGCTTGAAAGTCGAAGGCAAATGTGTGGGAAAACTAACGGCTGCTGTGCATTATAAAGTTTTCTTTATCAGCCTTGTCGCCGGGTATATTGAATGACAATCAACGCTTTCAGCACAGCGTTAACATTTTATGAAACGACAATATACCTTTGAAACTACCTGTTTTCAATTTATTATTTCAAATTATTCATTTGTGTCTTCATTTCTGGAGAGCAAAGGTGGCCCATTGGAAATGGCCCTCTTTTAGACAGGAGGTTGTGTCCCAGCAGTGGGAACATTAAAAAGCCTGATTATGTTTATGCTTCATTTGTACCGTAACTGAGAGCGATTCAATACAGGTGGTAGGTGTCCGTACTTGCATAATATGTGTGTAAATTGTATAATAATAAAATAAATATGCACACAAATGTAGTTATATAGGGACGTGCTGGTTTTCTCACAATGTTTTCCATTAGTGCAATTAGTAATAAATATTAGTCCTGAAAAAAAAAGATTATGCGTTTGATCTTGATGAGAGGATGAATGAAAGGCGAATAACAAAACGAATTACTTATTATATACAAGGCAGGTGTGAGTGGAAACACCGGGAGGGGGCGCCCTAGACAGACTGGATATAAACCGTGGCATTTAAAGATAATATTTTTTTTTTACTTTTATGAATGATATACATGAAGTGGGCTGCCGTTGTAAGACGATTAAAATGTGTATACTGACCTTATTGGTGATGTTCTTCATGCGTAGTACTCGTAACCGGCGTGAACCGACGTGAAGATGTCGTAAACGAATACAAGTTGTATGGAAGGATCATAGCAGGTGTCGTTCTGTAGTTTCTGCCTACCCCTATTGAAAAAAGATGTATGTATGTATGTAATACTAGTAATTTACTTTCCCAGGACGGTCACAACATATTCTCTCACATTTCGAGCGAGGACTATAAGGAGATTCTGGGCTACATCAGGCACTGCATCCTGGCCACTGACCTGGCTGCCTTCTTTCCTAACCTGGCGAAGATCACGCAGCTCCATGAAGGCGATATAGCTCAGTTTAACTGGGAACTGCATAATCATACGTGAGCTTATTTGAGATATCTACTATCAATATACTAAAAAAGACGATGTGATTTAATGGGGGTTACAATAATAGAGGTTATGGAATTAGATGTTATAGAATTAGACATAGGTACCGCATCGAACCCAATTATATGAGAGAGACAGGATGATGACACATTGACACCTACTTACATAGTATGATGTCATCACGCTATGTTTTTTGCTTAAGCAATAATTATGTCTTTTTCTTAAACATGCTTGGAAATTCGAGTATTATTTTGGCAACCTTCTTCGAGATAAATCGAAAATGCTGTACTGGTCAAATACATGCGAGGTGGGGCCTAAGTCTGCTATTTTTATAAATTCAGTCATTCCAACACGATCCCATTGTCATTTTGCTAAAACTTCGTAATCTCGTAAATTCATAATGGTCGATCGTTGGTCGGGCAATGTTCTCGTAATATAATTGTGTTATTATAATGGCATTGTCGTATTGCCATTATTATAAAACCCATTAGTAGAAATGTCATTCATTTGTCATGTACGAGATTACCAATATATGCAATTTCTTTCAATGTAGTGTCAGTGGCCGACCATTGGAAAGTCATAATGACGCCATTATAATAGTAGATTACCAAACTTGTCAAAATCAACAATTATGAAATCAATGATCGACCATTCTGACACTATTGTAATAGCAGACTTGAGGCCCAGGTAGCCGGCAATGTTAGTATGAAAACCCATAGCAGTCGTGTTTAGCGGCCGAATTTATTACTTAAACTATGAACACTCATAATTGTTGTGTAATTTAAAAATGGAATAAAGTTTTTAATTCGAAACACGGCAACCAAGGAGGTCTCAAAAAAGGAGGTATCAAAGATTTTAGTTTCGATTTGGCTTGCAAATACAGCTGTAAAAGGTAAAAAAGAAACAAATGAACATATTGGCGCGTAATAATTAATATTGATAATCGTCATTGATTCTGAAATTTATATTTAAATTACTTACTTACTTAGTTTGAATTTCCGCGCATTATTTGAGAAAAATACACAAGACTTGGTCACAACCAGGCATTCATAGATTCACGTATGAATGCCTCAGCTTCGCCTCGGCCCACATTTTCACGTTCGTCCATCAATGCCCCTTTTGCAGGCCGCGGCAATAATTTCATAATATAATAATAAATGGATAATGATAAATCATTATCATTATCCTGGTTCGTATACTTTTTCAGGGAACTAGCCATGGCGATATCCATGACGGCGGCGGACCTGTCAGCATCAGCCAAACCCTGGGACATTCAGATCAAGACCGTGAAGGTCATCTTCGAGGAGTTCTACGACCAAGGCGACAAGGAGAGAGCTGCGGGCAGGGAGCCGATCCCTATGATGGACAGGAATAAACCTGATGAACAACCTTCTAGCCAGGTATGCATCATCAGCTCATAAACAATTCCACTGCCCCGCCCCTGCATCGCATGGGTGCTATGTGCTGATGTCAAATAGCGAGATTTCTGTGCTTGTATTACGAGTTTATATATACACAAACCTTCCATAATAAATTGTTTAAATAACGGTGAAAACCGCATGAAAGTCCATTGTATAGTTTAGATTATCTAAGCGGTCACACAGACAGACACAAAGAACGACTCTGTTTTATACTACACTTCATTGGTTTAAGTAATTAAATAAAGGTAAACAAATCGTAAACAGGATTTTTATAGATGACACTTTCTTGTTTAAAATTCATTGTAACTTAATATAACCGAATTAAGTCTATTTTAGATTTTTACGATAGTTTCCTCTTTTATTATTAATGTATGTTTAACTTTATAATTCATTCTTAAACTACTATTCGAAGATATAACTGCTTTAGCACATTTTTTTTTGTTAAATTTATAACAATACTAGGATAATATTTTGTAATTTGTCTATTGTAAACAGCCTAAAAAGACAGAATCTCTAAACGCCAACGGAATATAATGTTGCTGAATTGAGGAGTACAACGAGTGACAAGTATTACGTTTAGTCGGTTACTTGACAGCTCTCTCGTCATGTGTTTTTTTTTATTTACTTTTATTTAACTACCTATATAAACCAACGACGTACAGGTATAGCTGTAGATTAACTGAAAACTTCGATTTTTTTGGCATATAAAGCGGAACGACAACATGGTGATTGAAAATGGAGGTCTCAATAAATATGAGGTGTGAACATATTTAAACTTTCAGATTTTAATCCATACATTTTAAATCAGCGTCTAGGCTCATATACAGACTGGTGCTATATCGCGAGAGCGACAAGGGTCGCGCTGCCTGTCGCGCCCGCGATATTCCGTCAGTCTGTGCGAGCCTTCTAGGTAAAAATCTTAACAAAACTAATCTTTTAACACGCTTTTGTTATTTTATAAATGAGAAAAGTAAATTTTATTACTTAACATAACATCACGCTTGTAATTCCCGAAGGGTTAGGCAGAGGTGTACCTACCTATAGTAGGAACACGCACAATTCGCCAGTTATGTCTAAGTCCTATGTAATAGGGAGCGAGCCTATGGCCATCAACCGAGGACAAATCCAGACTCCGGGCTGCTACTGAAAAATTCCTGGTGGAGAAACTCAATGGGAAATCTGGGAATCGAACCACACCAACGAGGCAGTTTAAATTTTAGTATATGCCATTATAATATCAAGTTCTCGCGTTAGCATCATCACAGAGATTAGAAAATATTACGTGGGTTGGTGATCGTAATCTGTGCTCAAACTTAACACAACTTAACAAATAAAAATATTACCTACATTTTTGTGTATAAAAAACAATATTTTTCTTCTTAGCGTGCCGATGGCAATCTACTTAGAAAAACTGCGATTTGAAACTGAAGATGATTAGGTTCCAAATAAACTATCTCTTAAAGAAAGATAAACATCAGTTATAAACAGTCTCGCATCGTAGAAAAACGAATCGTGTTTGTTGTAACTAAATATTTTCTTCTACAAAGGTAAATCCGACTAATTAGTTCCGAGAGCGAACACTATGTAAACAATACTGGAAGCAACAGTCACTACAGGGTGAAATTAAAATGGTTAGCGAGACTCCGCAGACCTGATGGATAACTACAAACGATTAAACAAAAAATAAATAAATTTAATGAGGATTATTTTGGGGTCACCAAGCGTAGTTATTGTAGTCATTCGAAAAGTTGAAATATCAGTTTAAAAACATATTTTTTTGCGTAATATTCACATACGTGATAAGAGTGTAGGTTCCCATCGATATCTAAACACGATAAAATAATAAAAAAAACAGTTTTAATCACCTCATACTTCAAGTTTACGAAGTTTACCCAACACGCTCATTTAATCTGACCCTGTATATCAGAGGAAAGAGATAAACAATAAGTCACTAGGTACTAAGAACTTATTATTTATAAAATGTGAGAACCTTATGAACAAATCGTGATGGGGCCCTGAAAAATGCAGGTTTAAAAAATAAAAAAAATAAAGATAATACGTTTGTACCACTATTTTTCGAAAATGTTCATAATTAACTTTTTAGACCTTTGTATCCTGCTTATGCGTATGAAGTTTAATTAAAATCGGTTCAGTCGTTTCGAAAAACAAGGGCTTGAAAGTTTGTTTGAAATGCCGTACGGCGTATACGCTCTTAAATGACATCGAAAGTCATAAAAAATCATTTTATGATTTTCTCGCGTTAAATTCATAATTTCGTGACACAGTCAATTTTCAATTTGCCGCCAAATCGTAAACAAATGAGAAATTAATAATATATAAACACATTGGCAAAGAGTTCCATTTTCAAATTTGAACAATTTTTTTTATTATATAGTTTACAAGTGGCCAGTTCTAAAAACTTTCAGTGTCGCCCTCGTATCTGTGGTACAAATAATGATGTTGTTTTAGTTTCGAAAAACCTTTTTGGGGAAAAGTTGTGACAGTCAGGAAGAAAATTAACCTTTTACCGAAAAAGCACTGAGTACGGCTAGTCCAATAATAAACTCGCGCTTTTAGAAGCCTTAAGTGATATTAATTGCCCCCGTTAGCGAACAGGGAGCAACATAAACACAAAACAATGTTCTGTCCAATTAGCAGATACCAATATCTACCTATCGAATCAAAATACTCTATTTTAAATGAATACCAATACTTATCAGTTCCACGAGAACTAGAAAAATGTTCAGCGAACAATGTTTTTATACCTATCAACTTTTAGCCTTAGCCCGCACTGCTAAAACTCACCGCGCGATTTTTACTTCTTTAAACCCCTGTAAATCTAGCAAAATATAAATTTTTCGCAAAAAGAAAATATTTTAAGAAAATTGAACATATTATCAAGCACTGTGTGAAGATAGAAACGTGAATTAAATTAATTGACTCGATAAAAAAAAATCACAAAGATGACACTAAATCGCTATTTAAAACGTGTACCTTGAAGAGATTACTTCGTTAAACCATGTAAAAGTTATACCAAAAGATAGGCCTTATTGTTTTTTAGTACTTGGTGAGAACACATTTTATAATTTCCTTACTATTTTTTTCTATGGAGCAAATATACACAAAATCTAGCAGTTCAAGAGCTCGCAACGGCCGGCCAGTTACAGCCGGCTACACACCGCACTACAAGACGGCCTTAATTGTAGATACTTAAGATACCGTGACTGTGTTACAGAATTGCGATAAAGTTTTCTCGCGATTTTTAATCGCAGTTTAAGCTAGGCCTAACAGACAAGCCTGTATCTAATAAACATTAATAATGCTCTCCCGCACCTTTTACATTAAATTAATAGGAGCTGTGGCGCAAAAATCTACCAAGATCTAATTGGACTGTCCGGAGAAAAACTAATAAATGAAAGTGTTATCAATAAGCACGTCAGCAGTTGGTTACTGACAATGTAAATAGTGCCCTCGAAAAAGTAGTTAACTGGTTTAATGTTAATAACCTACTTCTTAACGAGAAAAAAACTAAATGTATTAAGTTTACAATACCTCATGTTAGACAAGTAAAAACTAGTGTGCTCATAAAGGGTGAAGAGTTGAAACCCGAAGATTCTACAGTGTTCTTAGGCATAACTTTGGATGCCAAGCTTCAATGGGGCCCCCATATATATAAATTGTCGAAAAAGCTTAGCTCTGCAGCATACGCCGTTAGTAAAATTCGTGATTTAACTGATTTAGAGACAGCCCGCTTAGTATACTTTAGTTATTTTCATAGTGTAATGTCGTACGGTATTCTGTTGTGGGGAAATGCCGCCGACATTCAGGCAATTTTTGTTTTACAAAAAAGAGCAATTCGTGCAATTTATAAATTAAGTCCCAGACACTCCCTCAGAGACAAATTTAAAGAGATTAATATACTGACTGTAGCTTCTCAGTATATTATTATTTATGAAAATCTATTGTATGCACATAAAAATATTAATCTGTTTAAAAAATACAGTGATATCCATAATGTAAATACTAGGAACAAGCACAAATTTGTTGTTCCTAAAACCAGGCTTAAAAAAATAGGTGGCTCGTTTAGATGCCAGTGTATACGTTTTTATAATAAACTTCCTAGCCATATTCAAGAATTAAGCCTTAATAAATTAAAATGTTTTATAAAACGGAAACTGTGCCAGAAAGCATTTTATACTGTTAAAGACTTTATTGAGGACAAAAAGGCTTGGGATTGAGCTGCTCCAATTTACAGTGAATCTTGATTTGATTTTTTTTGCCAACTATTTATATTATTTTTTGATTGAAAATTTTAAATACCTAAACTATGACATGAATATTTACTTTGTAAAGTATTATATTATTTTAATTATTATGAATGTGAGGACTATGTGAATTGTTTTTTTATTTTTATTCTCAATCAAAAAAATTTTGAATGCAGGTCTGGCAGTTTGAGTGATTTTATGCGGCCTACCCAAATGTCCTTTCTTTGGTATTGTTCGTTGAACCGTTGAGCTCCTTAAGTTCTTAGTTGAGCTGCACGACTACTGACAAATGCGTGCACTGACTGGACAGGTCCCCTCAACCTGTGTGGTTCTTTCGTCAAAAGATCATTTCAGGCACCAATCTACATGGTCTTCACATGATCTGACCAAGATTATGTCTGGACTTTAAAAAGAGACTGTGACCTCTGAGTTTGTTTCGGCCTTTTTTCTCAGAGTAGTCGGATACGAAACGCCGACCTCATCTAGTTTTTTTTAATATGATTGACGTGTAAAAGTGTTTGTACAAACCTACTTACAGAAATAAATCATTTATCATTTATTTATCATTTAGCAATATGCAAGTAATTTTGATGATATGGTAAGTTAAGATAAGGTTTATTTATTTGTTTATACATGATATAAACATACAAGAGCATGGATATGCCACATGGAGGGAAAGTATCTTAAATATTGTAGATGGAACATTTTACTGAAAGAAGACATTATTTGAATTTAAAAAACAATGTAATTATATTATTAAACTGCGTTCATAGATATTTAAAAAATTACATGGTTGAACCGGAAATCGAACCTGTTACACGAGATATAATCATCCTGTAGCTTTATCATACCGATCGAAACGCTTCATCATAAGGATTATTTTTTGCTAAATAACTTAGTGTCACAAATAAAAGGAAGACCATGAATTTTAACATTTGATGTGAAATTTTGTTCAGAAAAATGAAAAGCTGACATTGCCGTAAGGACATACAACTGACATTATCATAAGTACCTATATGCTAGAGCTTGAGCCAATTACTGTTTGGGATAATATTTTGGTCGTTTCGACAATCATCTACAACGTTACCTACATCTATAGGCACAATTAGTTCCTTTACGGTTTCGATCGCACTTTTGCATACGTCTGTTACGGTCATTAGAGAATCTGTGAATCAAACGTGTTGAAATGAAATGATGATGAAATGATTTTCATTTCTGTAAGTAGGTTTGTACAAACAATTTTACACGTCAATCATATTTTAAAAACTAGATGAGGTCGGCGTTTCCTATCCGACTACTCTGAGAAGAAAGGCCGAAACAAACTCAGAGGTCACAGTCTCTTTTAAAGTCCAGACATAATCTTGGTCAGATCATGTGAAGACCATGTAGATTGATGTCTGAAATGGTCTTTTGAGGAAAGAACCACACAGATTGAGTGGACCTGTCCATTCAGTGCACGCATTTGTCAGTAATCGTGTAGCTCAACTGAGAACTTAAGGAGCTCAACGACTCGACGAACAAAACCAAAGAAAGGACATTTGGGTAGGCCGAACAAAGTACTCAAACTGCTAGATTATCAATAAAACTAAATTAGAAAAAGAAAATATTTAAAATATATGATCCGTATAGTCCACACATAATTATATTATTAGGTCACGTAAAACAATAAAAATAAAAATGTAAATATCAATCCCAAGTTACATAAATAGTTTGTTGCTTGAGGGTCTTGGGACATTGGAGTAGCTTAATTAATCCCAAGCCCCTTTGTCGTCCAAGTAATCATTAACTTTATAGAAAACATTTCGACAGAGTTTCTGTATAATAAATGATTTTTTATTGAGGCTCAGTTCTTCAGCATGGCTGTTTGTTGTAAAAACGCATACTTTGGCACTTAAATGAATTACAATTTTTTTGGAGCCTAGTCTTGGGCACAATGATTATGTAAATCTTTGTTTCTAGTATTTATGCTATGAAGGTCGCTGTGTTTAGAATATAGATTAATATTATTTTTTACATAAATCAGGTTCTCATATACATATTGAGTTGCGACTGTCATTATGTTTATTTCCTTAAATTTATCTTTCAGTGAATGCCTACAACTTTGGTTATAAATTACTCAAATGGCTCGTTTCTGCAGCACAAATATAGCTTGAATAATTACGGTGCAATTCCGCACAGTAAAATGCCGTACGACATTAAACTATGGAAATAACTAAAATATACTAAGCGACCTGTTTCTACATTAGTCAAATGATGGATTTTATAGACCGCGTAGGCTGCAGAGCTTAGCCACTTCGTGAATTTGGTAACATGTGGCCACTGTAGCTTCGAGTCCAAAGTAATACCTAAGAACACAGTGGTGTCTACAAGTCCAATTCCGCCCCATTTAATAGACAGAGACACAATATTGACATGGATAGTAGCCATCATTGCTTCACTACCTACCTGTCGAGACTTCCGTTTTCAGTTACCACGGCCGTCCACCGACTGATCGATAGGTCTGAATTTAGGGTAACTTGTGACATCATTTGAGATGATGCAATCATGTCAAATGATCATTTCAAATCATCATCATGCGAGGCATTGACTATAATAATATAATATAATATAATACTAAGTTATCTCCAAACCGAACAATAAACCGCTAGTATTAAAATAACACATACTTCAATTTAAATATAAAGCGGATACTATGTTTTTTTTTTTAAATTACCAACTTTTTCACCGTAAAAATAAATTTGCTAAACTATCGGCGCCTTGGAGCTTTCTCCCTGCCTGTCTTGCGAGTGAGATAAAGAGTGAGGTGGCGCTGGGGTATGATGGACCTTGGTTCTCAATTACAGTAGACCGGGAAAAGTGGAAAGAGGAATGGGAGGCCTTTGTCCTGCAGTAGGACAACATAGGCTTAGAGCATATAATAATAATAAACATTATGCAATTATCTGCTATTAGGTGGGATTAAGGCATAAAGAAATAACTTACCTTTTATACAATGCTAGCTCACAAAATTTAATTTAAAATTAATGTTTGTTTTTAAATAAACCGTATTCATTACTCTAATATTCGTTTCAAGCCTTTCAAGTAGGATTGTTTCTGAAGATTGCGCACGTTCTGCAGATACTCGAAAAGATTACTTAGTACATTCGTAAATTATAGAGGTTCTATTACATGGGACTTAAAAATAACTCGCGAAATGTGGGTGTACCTACTTGCCCTCATAAGCCAAAAAGCGTCATCTCAAAAAAGTGAGACTCCAGAAAATTCATGTTCTATTTTTTTTGATTTCGCGCCAACTTAGTAAAGTAGTTTTAAAATGATTCATTCGTAATATTAGATACTCATACCCATATTTCTTATTGATGTTTTAAAAACAAGGAAAAAAAGGTTTTTTTTACCTCATTTTTGAGATACCGCTATTGGTCTTCGAACCGTCGTATGTTTATTAATATGAGTTACCGCTTTTAGTTATAGTGTGTTCATAGGAATTTTCATACAAATGTTTTTCTATACATGTTTGCTAAAAATCCATGTAAAAGAAAATAAAACACGAAAAAAGTGCATTTGGAAATAATTTTAATAAACTTAAGATTAACATAATTAGAAAATTTTAAATTTTGAAAATAGGCATCTATGTCATAAATCACTCAGAAGTAGACCTCCCTCCAGAAAGACAGTCTATTGCCTGGTATTATATTTTGAAGGGATTTCAAAATATTGTTCTTCTTGGCTTGCGAAATTCCGTTAAGCATGGTTTTCTTCTTTGGAGGTGGAAGAACATTCGTTTTTAAAATCTTGTTTCCAATAATACTAGCAGTTATATACTCACTATCAAAGGAAGTCTTGTAATTAAAATCGAAACTACCTCTCGTAGCTTCCACTTGCACTATATCCCAGATATAAGGACGTGGATTAAGGCGAGACAGTTTGTATTGCGTTGTATAATCTTGCCATTCATAAAAGTCATTGCGATCCATATTTTTTGGAATCACATTTTTCCCAGCACTAGTCACAGCGGTATAAAAATCTTCAAAGTCATAAATCTTATTCTTCATGCGCTTTATAGACAATTCAACTCTGTGATGAAATGAGTCGGCAGACATAAAAGTGGGCCGGCTTCAAAAAACTTTATAACAATTTTGTCAGCATTGATTTCACCCGAGTTAACTATATAAATTAGAAAAGAAAAGAATGTCCAGTTTTTATTTTGCGCTGAACAGTTATCAACCCATATAATTATATTTTTGGCATCTCGGTGAAACAGTAAAAAATGGTAATACGAGTATGCACTGATAATTTCGTCCTTTGTCCTCCCAAATAATGCCTCATGCCACAACACAGGTACGATGGAATTTTGTCGACCTTTACCAGTTGGTACAAAACTCTCAAGATACCGCTAATGTTCTTAGAAATTTTGGCCAGCAATTATAGGAACGTTTCTAAGCGATTCCACCGTAAGTAAATATACGGCCATTGTGTTTAAAAATAATGATAAACCTCTCAGCTCCTTAGTAATACTTATCGTATAAATTTGACATATGCAATATTTTCTTAGTAGGTTTTAGGTGGTTTCTGGTTGAGATAGCGCAATGTAACTTAATTTAACCTGTAGGGAATTTGTTAAGCTATCAGATGCAACAAAAATCTGAATTTTGTATTTTTTTGAGATACCGCTTTTTGGCTTATGAGGGCAGTATAGATCACCTCTGCCTAATCCTTCGGGGAAAACCGGCGTGATTTTATGTTATTCGTAAATAATTTTATTCATACGAATTTCCTGAGTACCTCAAACAAGAGGCTTATTTATATTTGGAAGCGATGAAATTTTAATGAATGTAGGTTATCCCAAAATAATTTTGCTAATGATTTTTTTTTTACATTATATATTCGGTTTCATTGCAGGTCGGTTTTCTGAGCCAAATCTGTATAGCGTGCTACAGCATGCTGTACCGAATCCTTCCAAATACTAGACCCATGTATGCCATGGCTTTGAAGAACCTGGACAGATGGAAAGCTAGGGCTGACAGGATCGAACAGAAGCTATGCCATCCGGACGTCGAAATTGAGAGCAATACAGATGAAGATTCGGAAGCTACTGGTGTTATGGATGAGCTAGAAGAGCCAGAGTCTAAACTCAAGATAAGAGAGGAATCAGACCTGGTCGTGGACGTGGTGCACGAGACCGTCTCCTGGGAAGAAGATGCAGAAGAGATAACAGATTCTCTGCTATCTGGTGAGATGGCAAGAACTGCGATCTGGAAAGATATCGATAGAGAGAAGTGGATCGATGAAGAAGGAGTGGTAGCTAGTGGTAGCTTGCAAGCTCATACGGAAAAGGGAGAGTAAGAATGAATATGCAATCGAAAGTATAAAATAAGCTAATTGCAAATACATTCCACCATAGATATAAGCAAGCATTGAACCTTGTTATACTCGGTACAGATTGGCGACACGTAAAATGCGCCGACAAACATAAATGAGCCGTCCGAACTTATGAAATGTAACGCTTTATCTATGCGAATTTGTTTCAATGTGTGTTATATTTCATGTTACGTTTCATCAGTCTGTACCTACCGGGCATAACAAAACATGGTTTTTCTTTAGACCAAAGTTTTTAAGCAATCGAGTAATTTTTAGTTTCAGATTAGTTTCTGTCTGACAGTTATAGTTATTAAAAAAACCCTGAACGTGTCCAATCTGTCAATAATGTTTATGAAGAGCTTTACTTTAGTTGGAATAAGGTTCGAATTACAGAAACTGGCTCGAAGATGTAAGTTGGTACCAAAGTTAGAATTCGTTTTTTAATGAGACGGTGTAAGTTTGTTGTAGCTGCAAGTGCTGCAACACATTCATACATCACGGCCGCGCGGGCTAGTGTAATACTAGTGGCTCAGGCGCGGCGCAAGCTTTTATATGTGAGCGAGAAATGTAAACCTTTTCGACTTACCGACATACTATGTGGTTTATTTTATTGTGATGTGCATGTAGATAGCCGCTAATAATTATGTACGTATTTTTTTATATATTAGGTTAAATTGTCAATAAAGATTCATTCTCATCTCAACCGTCTTTCAATCCCGACACTGCTAGGGACTCCTACCTCAACATTTGTAGTATATATATCTCGCGAGATTGTAAACTGGTAAAAAATATGAACAGTTGATCTATTTTGAAAAGATCTCACCTTGAAAATTAAGGCGAAGTGAGCTTGAAGTGAGCCGTCGCCTGATGCTAGCTAGGGATTGACACTATTGACACTTCAAGCTCAGTTCAATTACGTTTTTACGGTGAGATTTAACAGAATAGACAGGCGGCACAGCGTTTACAATAAAATGCATTAAAATTCGATAGTGAGTCGATCTATCAATGCCTTTCCAATCAAGACACTATGCTATCTCTATGCTAAGTTATGAGTAAGTAATAAATAAAAGGCTGGTCTATTTTTTGGGCAAAGAATCAGCATTACCATACAACGTGGCAATGCTGCCAGCCTTTTGGGAACTTTCCTGTTGACAGCGATGCGGAAGAATTTTTTGATGCTCTATGATTATTTCCCCTCCTTTTTATATACTTGTACATAATATTATTATTACTTTAAGTCTGGTAGTTTTAAAATTATTATTTAATTTTATTTGCTTTAGTAATAATTAAAGACAGAGACACATTTACATAAAAGAAAAATTAAAAATGATACGAGTTCCGGTTTAAAAACCGGCCAAGTGCGTGTTCGACCACGCACAACGAAGGGTTCCGTAGTTGGGATGAATTTATCCCAAGAACAACCCTAACATAGTAGTTGAAAAACATGATCCCCCATACATTCCTAAGTTACTAGAAATGTAAGTTTGTACGCACAATATTGAGTAATTTACAACGTTATTTTTAGATCACAGATTTCTTACCTATAGGTTTTCCTGTAATATATATAATTTTAGGCTCAGTAGTTTGGGAGATAAGGAATGATGATTTTTCATCTATGTTCTTAAATAATATAACAAGTATTTATTTTAAATTAAATACTTAAAACAAGCCCTTTTATTTGATATGTCACACGGTACAGTCAGCAAAACTTTTTTTTAAATTTGCTAATTTGCTCTCCGAAAGTGACCTCCATAATTATTCATAATTAATTTACTTACATAAACACGTTGTCGTCTGTGACCCAAACACGTTTGTGTTTGGGTCGAAGAAGTTTATATGTGTACCAAACAACTTAATCGACATCGACATGCCAATAAAATCGTCGTCAGATCGTTTGTTGGATAGAATCCAAGAGATCACCAGCAGGGCTAACATGACAGGCGCGAGAACGCTCTCTTTCACGATTTGTCGAAATTTGTCGATGATTCTGACGTCCTCCTAATCTCTCAGAATAATTAAGGAGAACGAAATAATCAAACAAATTTTAAAATTACAATGGCATTTGGTGGAGGATCAATAATGGTTTGGGGGGATATGTTTGGGAGCTCGTACAGACCTGGTGGTGATCGATGGAGGAAGTCTGAGTGCAGCTCGTCATATATGAGAAATTTTTGATGAAAATGTGGTACCGTTTGACCCTTTTATCGGTGATGACTTCGTTTTGATTCAGGATAATGCTCGGCCGCAAACTGCTCATTCAACTCAAGCATATCTTAATAATGTGAATATCACAGTTATGTGGTCACCGGCGAGATCACCGGATATGAATCCGATAGAACACGTCTGGGACCTGCTAAAGCCAAGAGTAAAATCCAGAATCTCAGCTCCTAACAATTTATTCTCAGCATGTCTAGGCGGGTGAAAACTTTAATAAGAGCACGTGGAGGAAACACGCGGTAATAATTTGTATTTTTTTTATTTATTAAATTGTTTTTTAGTAAGCCTTTTCAACTTTTTTTGGTTACCTTAAAAAATCAAGGAACACATTTTTCACAAAAAAAAAAAAATCTCGTAAAATAGCATTAAATGATCTCATTTGAATTTAAAAAGATGTAATGTTAAATAAGAAGAGTACCTAAATACTAGATTTTACAATGATACGGTAATACGGTATTTTTAAAAACTCAAACTCGATTATTATTTCCTTACTAATTCTTTACTTTATAATTCGCAATAAAGAATTGAGAATATAAATATTATGTTATTCCAAAGTTTTAAGATTTCAGGTCTGTCGCCAGTCCCCATGAATGCCTTTTTGTTGTATCATAATTTTGTCTATTTTTCTCGGCGTCAAAATCGAAGACGAGTAAATGGCAGAAGAATCGGAGATTATCTCGTGTTGAATTGTCAAAATTGGGGGTAACTTATGTGCCATGTTAAGGTTTGTCGAGAAAACATCAAGTTTAACAGAACGAGTCGAGTATTTTGTATGGCAGCGCTGTCAGAAAACGAGAAAATTTACAGAAATAGACAAGAATTACTCACGAAAGAGTGAGTAATTGTCGCGTGTGTCATGTTAACCCTGCAGAGGGTGGAAACTGGGACTTGGCACATGCAACGGTGCGACTGTCTGCAAACTGCCTGGCTTTCTACCGAAGCAATGCAGATCAGGCGCGTCAATAGTCCCACGGAGCGTTGATTACACTTTGTTGAGTAATTGAATGTTAATGTGTAGTGTCTATTTTTGTAAGTTTATAAGATTTCGGTCATCTTTACTAAACTGGTACTGGTTGGTAAACTAAATGTGAGATAATTTTAATATTTAAATGTAATTTCTAAAGAAAAATGTTTATTGTAAGATACTGCAGGTAATTGTTATTTAAAGCTCAAAGCAAATAAATTCAAGAAATACAATTACGGTTTATTTAAGTAACTGTAATCGTAGAAATTGATAAGCTTTTAGTTAAGTTCTCAAAAATGAAACAGTAATAACGTGTAAATTATTATTATAATACTGTTTACTGATACAATAATAAAATTGCGGTTGATTAATACACAGAATTCCTAAATAATTTTGTTCTTCAGTTAAACAAAATTCCTATGAATTTAAATGTTATTCAGTTCTTACTATTGAAAACTGTGGGTGTGTTGAAGCTTCAACAAAATTAAATTCACAGGAAGCTTTTGATGAAGTTGCGATATTTACTCCGCCCACGCTCAACGCGCCACGCTCCACGCGCCACGCTCCACGCGCCACGCTCCTACCTACTCCTTTGTCCCTCCCGACCTGCAGGTACGGGAGAATCTATTTTTCTAGAATCTGATTTTATGCTGTGTTTTATTTTGTTAAAATTATACACAGCTTTATAAAATGAATGATGAAATATTAATACTGAATTCTTTGCAGAAGTAGACAGTAAACGCGGTATGCCATAGTTAATCAGCATGGTGATCCAATATATTATTAACATAGAAAAATAGAAATTAGATAGAACTAGAAAATATGTTATTGTCCAGGTAGTATAGCAGGTCCACAGGTTAACAGCAAGTTAATATTATAATATAACGTTTATTTCAGAAACATGCTCCATATATGTTAGTAACAGTGCTGGGGACTGCCTACTTGACTGTTTGCAGTCGTATCCACCGCCCCAAGATCGGAGAGTCCCACCTATCAGCCAACGTCCTGAGAATGGTGTTATGGCTGCCGCGAACCCGGCGTATCAGAGATGCGCACCTCATGCGCATGACAGCCGAAAAACTATCTACAACCGCGTCGGAAAACATGCCTGACGCGCTACAAAAACGCGGCAGCCGGAACGTGTTGTTGTATTGTATGCGCAGGCCACTGTATGCCCTTTGCGTGAATTTCACCAACAGGCTGCACGTGTAATAGGTTTGGCAGTAGGCTTTGAAAAGCATCACCTTAACCTGCGCCGTACAACGTGCAAACCTGTGGGCCAACATCCCACATCGAACAGCCAGCGACCTACGTTCCCGCTCCACATCAGCGTAATCGTTCAGGTCGTCTGAGACCAAATTACCTAGATATTTAAAATTTGCAACTCTTTTTAGAGGTCTGCCACACTGGTGGAATTGTACTATAATAATAATAATAAATTCATTTATTTCAGGTAAGAAACACCAAACCAAACACCAAACCAACCACCAAACCATAGCAATAAACTGCCAGCAAACCACCAAACTATAGCATTTACTGCCTTCTTTTTATATCCTGAGTTCGTTTTTTATTGCATTATATTTGAGTCCATGGGTCCCAACGTTCGATTCACACACGTTAATTAGTTTCCTTAATGCCCCAATCGATGGGCTCAGCAGAACCATATCGTCAGCATAACTAACGTTATTAATGCATCAATGTGACAGCCGATTCCGGTTCTGCTAAGCTCATCGATCAGATTATTCATGTACAGATTAAACAACGCGGGCGAGGACAACCCCCCTGCCTCACCCTCACCTCAAGCTAACTCACTCCTTTTCAGCTGAGTATAGGACTCAGCTGAAAAGGAGTGAGTTAAGACCTACTGGCAGCTAGTTTACAATATATTATTTGCCAATGAGCCCCAAACTAGACAGTTAGCCTGTATCTCGGGGTACGAATTCCAGAGTGGAGATTAGAGAGGTGATTTCAGTTATGGTATGGTATGTATGGACGTGTAATGTTTCTGTGATGTGTGTGTGGTGTGTTTAAGTGTGCGTGTTTGATCCCATTGTACTTCGTTTGATCCCATTGTACTTCGGTTGATCCCATTGTACTTCGTTTGATCCCATTGTACTTCGTTTGATTCGGTGTCAGGCCAGGGTCTTTATATAATATAAATTGTTCCGAGTCATCAAAACCATTTTTTTTAACCATTTTCTTTACTGTTTTTTGCAACTGAATGAATGAAAAATGCTTCCTATTTTTAATTTCTCAGGCTTTATTGTACGTATTAATGAGAGTGTAGGCCGGGGAGCGTCTAGCTAGCAATGAGGTGTTGTCAGGTGTCGGCCGGATTCTATAATTTCTTTTGCTTACGATTGATGTGTAATCGGGTTTTCTTTTAATATTTTCATGCGTTTTAGTGTAGACAGAAAGAATGAAAAGCTGGCAGACTCTGTGACCTCTCGTTTCACGATAGTGTAAATGAGTAGAGGACCGGTAGGGCTTCTTAAAAGTTTATTTAAGAAGCGCTCTGTATGGTCTTTCAGGTTCAATCAAATTAGCAATACCTACTGAATTATCGTGGGTGTCGTAAAAGGCGACTAAGGGACTTACTAGAGAATGGGAAGAAGCATTCTCTATGCATTTTAACACCAAAATGCGATCGCCAACCCGCCTGCCAAGTGTGGTGATTATGGCAAACCCCCCGTTTAGGGGAGGCCTATGTCCAGCCGTGGACGTCTTTCGACTGAAATTATGATGATGATTATGACTGAATTATCGATTGGCATAGCGCTATATAGGTAAACTTGTTGTACCGTTTCTGTAGACAGTCTCGTAGTCTACGTGTAATAATAATAAAAATGCGTGTGCGCGGCATATCTCACGAAGAAATTATTCATAATTCTGATGACTTTGAAAACTCAGATGCGCACAATTAAAAGAAAATACATTAAATATCTGTGGGGTGAAGTCATAATGTAACATTAAAAGGATTGGAGACTTTAAGGCCATCGCGATACTTGCATCGAGTGGATTCGGCAACATTCTTAATACAGCTAGAGAGATGATGCCATGCCATGCAAATGATGGCAGCGGAGTTTGACTTTACGGTGTCGAAAAACGCTCTCTAGGAAAACATACCAACTTACTTTCATAAATAACGTAATTTGCCGGTAAATTCGGACACTATGTGGTCGGCCACCGCTCTTCTAGGAAGCCGTAGCTTAAGTAGACCCCAACATTTCAGAATTAAGTTTTAATCCCAACCTACGTTTTCATAATAATATTACAATGGCAAAGGACACGTTTGCAGCTTTGCTCTGAATATTAGCAAAGGAACTGGAGTTAATACAGTTGTAGTCAGTATTAATAAGAGAGTCACAGACGGCATATAGTCGATGGTCAAATTTTGTAGGAGCTTAATGAAACGTAGAGCTAAAATGTGACAACGCACACGTCCTACAAAACGTCGGTCACTAAATCGGTGATATAACTCGCCGCGAAATAATTCGATCGATTGTAGGACCTATAAAGACTGCCGTGAGTGAGCGCGCCTATTCTGGATCCTTTATGAAAATAATGACTGCATTTTTACCGACTTCCAAAAAGGAGGTTTTTTATATAATTATGTTCACCGCATTCTCCGTCAATTGTGGACCGATTTTAAAAATGTTTTTTTGTTTTTAATTTGAAAGGGTATCCCGAAGAGCGAATGCTCTACAGGTGGTCCCATTGTCACCAAGTCAGAATCTGATGAGGAAATACAATGGAAATCGAGGGAAATCCTTAAATTTTATAGGCACACCCATAGCGATTTAGGTATTTCGTATAGTAACTCGTGCGTTTGCTCTCGGAAAACACCATTTGGTGAAGTGGAACTGATGATGAAAACCACAGATGGCCACCGGAACTACTTAATAATAAGCATTTAACAGGTTGCGATTCGATTAGGTCCTATAATATGGCTGCCAACCAATTTATGCTCGTCTCAATGCATATGGTGAAGTGGAGCTGATAGTTCTTACCAGGAGAACTCCTCAAAAATGAACGTCCCTATAACGGGAAAAGCAATATTTGTGTAAAAGTTGATGAACAGTTGACATTGGGCTATCAAATCAAATATATTTATTTCGGATTCAAAATGATATCCATAGGTGTTAGTAACAAAAAACTTAGCCTAGTGTTAGTACAGTTTATTCATGCAACTTAATTTAAGCATGCGCCGGCCGGGCTGAGCGCCCATCGCATGAGCGTACCCACCTACCTAGATAAATTACAAACTGAACCACTAAAAAGAGTTTATTTTTTTTGCAAAAAAAAAGAAACAACTGACTGAAAACTAAAATACAGATCCAAAGTCACTGACTTCCGAAATTAAAGTTATTTTTCACTTTGTAGTGTTTTTTTTGGAAGTCGGTTGTTTTTTTTTTGTAAAAAGTTTTTACTTTGTAGTGTTTTTTTAGAAACCTCTTGTTTTTATTGTATAAGTTTATTAATTTTTTACTCACTGTAAAGAGCTTAGTTGTCCAGTTAGAATGCCTGTAACCTCGTCATAACACCAACATCTGACTAACGATAATGTTTAATGAGTGAATTTAAAAAACGTTAACCAAGTATACGTTAGAGGTACTATGATAGTATCTTTATATTTGTGAAAATAAACATGGTGGACTACCTTATATCAAACGATGACTGTACTGAGCATAGAAAAATATCTTGGGGGTCAGTAGTTTTGGTCATGATTTGCCCTTTAGCGAACAAAGGACGAGTGTAACTTACTATTTTTGACCTCAATAGATTTAGGTACCGTTAAATAATTATGAGGCTTCTAATTATAAAAATAAAACTCATACTCTCACACAGGGGTACCTAATAAATTCATTTCTTAAGTATATTAATTAGAAATAATTTAATTATAAGTATTTCTGTAGCAAACACTACACATTATTTTAAAAGAAATCCATTTCTTGGATAATAATAATAAAAAATTATTCAGGTAAAAAGGTAAAATACTAAATACAAATTTGCTTAAATCTACTTAAAATTCTATTGTGTTATGTGCTTGAACTAGGTTATCCTGTGTTTCAGGCGAGGCCAGGTATAATATTTCTAAATAATCACATTAATTATAAAAATCTAGTCATCGAATAGGTATTTATAGGTATTTTTATTTTTATAAAAAGGTGTAAATAGTACAAAAAAAACCTACTTGCTAAAATACTTAGCTTAACTGAATTAGTACAAAATACAATTTTTATTTAAGTACAACTAATAATTTCTCTGGATCTTCATAGAACATACTTTGAAGAGCTTCCTTGAGAGTTCTTTTGCAATTATTATAATTAAGAGAATAAATTTTGGCTCTCGCATATAGCCTGTCGGATGATTTGGGAATAGGTAAAATGCCATATTTACCTTCGTGATATAAGGTTCCATAAGATCTGATTTGAGCTACACGATTTCTGACAAATGGCACTTATAATAAGTATGAGGAACAGGGTGTAAAGTTAACTCATCCTCCATAGAAAAGTAAGTATCTCCCGACCAGACCTGCCCGACAATTGATGTCTCGATGCTGGTCACGCGGAGAACTCTGCTTGCGCGATGCAGGATTTTGCGTGACGTCAGTGTGATGCTTAGTTCGCATGTGGAGATGTAACTGCTGCCACACACTAACTGGACAGGTCCACTCAAATCTGTGTGGTTTTTTCCTCAAAAGACCATCTCTGACATTTTCTGCATGGTTCTCATATGACCAAGATTATGTCTGGACTAAAGAAACTGATCTTTGAGTTAGTTTCAGTCTTTCTTCTCAGAGTAGTCAGACACCAAACTCATATAGTTTTAAAACATAATATTAAGCTATTTTTGACGCGTTAAGTGTTTTTGAACCAATTTTGCGAAATACATATACATACATAAACTCACACCTTCTTCCCATGGAGGTAGGCAGAAAATATGTAACGCCACCTGATACGCTCCTTAAATACTTCTTTTGCTTTTCTGTTTTTCAGAAATAGGTATCATTTAGTATCATTAGAAATCATTTATAGTGAAATTAAATGAAATTGTTTATTCTGTAAATAGGATTTCCGAACAATATTGTACACGTCATATTAAAAAAAATAAGGTAGGTTAGTTAAAATGAAACGCCGTGTTATTATTATAAGTGAGTAATGTAATACTTTTTGATAATCAGTGTCGATAATGTAATGACTCTTCAATCACAATCTTTCAAGAAGTTTGTTCGTCATGCTTACTCGTTTAAGCGATTAATACAAGTGGGTGCTCTTGAGTGGAGACCGTGAATCGGCAAACGTAAGGAAGGACGCCCTCAGGCTAGGTAGAGCGACGATCTTCGCAGGGTGGCTGGTAGCAGGTGGATGAGAGTTGCCGAGAATTGAGTGGAATCGCGTGCTATTGGAGAGACCTATGTGCAGCAGTGGACTGCTGTAGGCTGATGATGACAAGTGGGTGTGAATATTCTGGACAATAGCCATTCTTGAGTTTTGTAGAATTTAAGCCATCGTCACTCCTCCTTTGCCAATGTTTTGACCCGCGACATCGTAGAATGACAGGAAGAAGCTGAAACAAAACAAATTACTGCAATAATATCAAATTATTTTTATGAATTATCGAAAGAGCTTGAAACAACCATTTGTTACCTGTGGTCCCTGCCGTAGTCCCTGAAACGGACCACGGGTATTTTTTTACCCGTGGTCACGTGGTTTTTACGGGAGGGACCAACGATGCAATTTTCAATAATTTTTATGAATTTTCAAGGGCAGGTGCTTGAAACAGCTACTTTTCTTTTCTTTCGACCCATTTTATGAAATGAAATCGTTTATTCTGTAAATAGGATATCGGAATCACTTTTACACGTCATATTAAAAAGTAAAAAATAAGCTAGATGTAGTCGACATTTCCTATCTGACTACCCCTGAGAAGAAATGGCGAAACAAACTCAGGGGTCAAAACCTCTTTTAAAGTCCAGACATAATCTTGGTCAGATCATGTGAGGACCATGTAGATCTGTGTCTGAAATGGTCTTTTGAGGAAAGAACCACACAATTTTGAGTGGACCTGTCCAATCAGTGCAAGCATTTGTCGTAATCGTGCAGCTCGACTCAAGACTTAAGGAGCTCAACGACTCGACGAACAATACCAAAGAAAGTACATTTGGGTAGGCCTCATAAAGTGCCCAAAATGCCAGACCACCATTAAAACTGAGAAAAAGCATAAAATAATAGGAAAATATTAAAAAAAAAAAAAATGACCCACATAGTGCTCACATTCACAATAAATTAAAGCAGTAAATATAATACTTTTCAAAGTAAACATTAATGTAATATTGTATATGATATTCTGCAATGTCAATATTTATATAAAATCATGCATAATAACATAAAATGTCAAGTTTTCCAAATTGATCACAAGGCTTGCAGACCGAGCAGCTCAATCCTAAGCTTTTTTGTCTTCTAAATAATCAGAAATTTTATAGTACCCTTTTTTACAAAGTTTGGTTTTAATACAGCTTTTAAATCGTTTAATGGGTAAGTTTCGAATGTCAGTAGGAAGTTTGTTGTAAAAGCGTATACATTGACCTATGAACGAGTTGCCTACTCTGTGGAGGCGAGTGCGATGTACAGCAAGATTGTGTTTATTCCTGGTATTTAAACAATGAATATCGGACATTTTCTTAAAATTTGATATATTTTGTGTACATACAATAGATTTTCAAATATATATTGAGAGGCTACAGTCAGAATATCTATTTCTTTGAATTTTTCACGAAGTGATAGATTGTAAATGGCTCGAACAGCCCTTTTCTGTAAAACAAAGATAGTATTAATGTTCGCACAGGTTCCCCAGAGAAGAATCCCATATGACATAAGACTATGAAAATAACTAAAATAAACAATTCTGGCAGTATCTACGTCAGTTATCTGTCGAATTTTTTTAACAGCATAGGCGGAGCCTTCCTGACAATTTTTCTACGTGTGTAATTTATAATTTCATTGTAATTTACCGTCAATAGTTATCCCAAGAAAAACTGTCGACTCAACAGGGTCCAACTCTATTCCATTAAGTTGAACATTGGTAGTTAGCTGCCTGACATTTGGCATTGAAAATTTAATGAGCTTAGTCTTTTTTCGTTCAGGAGAAGATTATTTACATTAAACCAATGGACAACCTTAGAGAGTGCATCGTTAACATGTTCAAAATTGACTAGCTGACGTTTGATTTTAAAAATGAGGGAAGTATCATCTGCGAATAATACAATCTTGTGATTATCCCTTATGTGATAAGTTAAGTCATTTATATAAATTAGAAACAAGAAAGGACCTAGAATTGAACCCTGCGGAACTCCCATAGTGACCGCAGATCCTGCAGATCTCTTGCCATTAACATCAACCCTCTGAATTCTGTTGTTCAGATAAGAAGTCAGAAGGTCGAGAGCACTGTCCCTCATACCATAGTGGTGCAGTTTTCGGATGAATGTATCATGATGAACGCAATCGAAGGGCTTAGGCAAGTCGCAGAAAATGCCAAGAGCATCCTGCGACTCCTCCCAGGCCTCGAATATGCTCTTCAGTAATTCCACGCCCGCGTCTGTAGTTGAACGACCCTTTGTAAAACCAAACTGTTTCAGATGAAGTAAATTATTTGTATTGAAATGTCCTAACATTTGTTTTAAAATTAATTTTTCAAAGATTTTGATCAATGTAGGTAATATTGAAATTGGCCGAAAATTCGTGGGATCAGTTGTGCTGCCAGATTTGAACATAATGACAGGTTCTTTCGATAAAATCATAAGTCGTATGAATAAATACATTTTTTTAGTCATACTGTACGCCGACGAGCAATGGAGCGCAGTATTCTAGGCGTCAATACGCTCCAAAACACACAATACTGACGTTGCTCAAAAAGTCACTACGCTGAAGTGGGATGGGGCTGGCCACGTCTGCTGTATGCATAATGAGCTGTGGACAGTCCCAGGCGTCACGGGGGTCACAACTCCACCCCTCCCAAATCATTCAGGCTGTCGACAGCCTCTGACTGATTTACTTGTCTTTCTAACTTAAAACTGTACTCAAACCTTGGTGACCCCGATGACCTTAGAAACACATTAAGAAATGAGCTGAGGATAGACAGATAGACCGACATGGCGAAACTATAAGGGTCCCTTGTTGACTACGGACTCCTAAAAAGGGAATACCCCATGATTGCCTTTTGCAACTGCCGACAGAAGTGAAAACTTAAAACTATGAAAACACTGTTTTTTTATAATTTTCAGATTAATTGTAATTATTTATTATTATATACTTTATTTCGGACTACACATACATGTACACACAATCCATATAATATTAGTAACAATGACTTAAAAACTATGTTAGTAACTTTTACAAACTAAAACAACTAATAGCGACGTGGCCCAACACGCGTTGGCATGTGCCTCCGTACCCAGTGCCTTAAGAAGGGACTGTCAATTTTGTCTAATAATATTATTATTATTACTTATTGACGCTGTTCTTTTTCTCATAATGGCATGAAAATCGTCAACACGGGCTTCCGCGAACATCTGCGAAGCACTACAGAAGCGCGGAAGCCCCATCAACATCCTAAATCCATTATTATACTGCACGCGTAGGACGTTGTAGGCTCTCTGCGTATATTTCACCCACAAGCTGCATGTGTAGAAGGTGTGGCAGTATGCCTTGAAAAGTGATAACTTAACATCCTTACTACAACGCGCAAACCTGCGCGCTACCATATTACATCGAACCGCAAACGCCCTCCGCTCCCTCTCTATGTCAGCATCGTCAGATAAGTCCTCCGTGACTACATGCCCTAGGTATTTAAACCGTGTGACTCTCTGTAGTGGCTTTCCGTTTAAAGTCACTGGAGGAACATCATCCAACGAGCTAGACTTACATTTAAACACCATAAACCCACTTTTCTGCACATTATATGTGAGTCCATGTGACACAGCATAAGACTCACACACAGCCAACAGCTTCTTGAGCGCGCTGATTGATGAACTCAGCAAGACCATGTCATCTGCGTAGCTGAGATTATTCACCATAGTGCCATCAATCGAGCAACCGACGTTGGTCTCGCTGAGCTCACCAATCAATTGGTTCATGTATACATTAAACAGGGCCGGGGACGTTAGTCCACCCTGTCTAACACCACATTCCAGGACGTACGTCTCAGAGTGAGTCTGTTAGTCTGTGAGCTATACCAAAACTTCAGTACATTAATAAGCTTCTCGGGTACCTCTAGAAGTTTAAGCTTCGACCAAAGCTTATCGTAACAAACCAAGTCAAAAGCCTTGGAGAGGTCGAGAAAAGCAGCATATACTGGCATTTCCCTATCCCTGTAGTAGCCAACCATCTGCTTAAGCGCTAGGATAGCAATCTCAGTGGATAACGCCTTCCTAAAACCAAACTGAGCATCATTCAACTTTAAATAGCCACTAAGCCAGCGCTCAAGCAGACCATCAAATACCTTTCCAACTATAGCGGCCAAAGAGATGGGCCTGTAGTTGGTTTTGTCCGCTATGGCACCTGTTTTATTTTAAACCACAGGAACCACCACGCTTTCCATAAGCTCCTTTGGTAGATAGGATGACGGATACAAAACGCATACAACATTGCCAGAACCCCGTAAATGTGAGATCCCGCATGTAACAGATGGTCAATACCAAGCCCATCGTGACCTGGCGACTTCCCTCTCGACAAACTTCGTACCACTTTCTTCACCTCTTTAGCAGTACACCCAAGAGGAAACACCGCCGGCACACTAGCTTCATCCGTACACCGGGCATCTGTCAATGCGGAAGATACCACAAAGTGATTCTTAAAAATGCTATGCATCCCGCATCCGTCTCACCATCAACACTCACGGGTAGGCCAGTTCTAGGACTCATCCTACCAGTTTGTTTCCAGAAACTCTTAAAATCCTTTTGTTCATGGCTCTTAACTAACAAATCGATACGTATTTGCGCTTTATGATTTTGACAATATTTTAACTGTTTCTTGAAATGATTCCTACTCTGTTTCATTGCAACACAAATGGGTCCATCTGAAGGCATTCCACAAGATTTCCACATCTGAAACTTCACACGGGCCTCAGTGTGAGCGTTTTTGACGTACTTATTCCACCCTATTACATGCTTGCCCCTCCCCCTCCCCCCAGACTCGTAACTTTGCACGGCGGCTTCCTGTAGTGTTCTGACAGTATTTTGGTATAGCTCGTCGATTACCAGCCTATGCCTGACATCAGCACACATGCTATCACAACATTCACTGAGTTCGGAGGGAAAATGTATATTTCTTAAAACTGTATTACATAAGTGTTGGTAGGTATTAATTTGAACAATTAAGCTTATATCAACAATTTAAATTTTATCATTTGTAAATTTTAATTATTTACATTAGCCTGGTTTTCACATCTATCGGCACTCTGAGTAACCACAAGCACAACACGTAATACTCATAGCTGTAGGTATAAGCAAGTTGGTGACGCGAACCCATAAGATGTTCCCTATAAAACATCGCTCAACGCGCCAAAAGAAGTTTTCACTACAAAAACTATTAAACTCAAAAATTCAAAAATAAAAATATCAGTCAGGGTCAGTTTTCAGTTATAAAAATAGAGAATCTAAGATACAAGAGCGAGTGAAGCCAACTCGGGAAGTTGGGCACCCCGTTCGTACGTAAGGTTAAGGCCAGGTTCCAAACTTTTCTTCATAACTCGACAAATCTAGTTCTCTTTTTGTTATATGGTCATAAGAAAATAGAACATATTCAAGGCGGGATGGTTAATTTTTCAGTAGTTGCTTGGGCTTTTCTACACAAGTCAACGGTGCAACTTCTATTTCTGTTTGAAAATATAAAACAAAACCTAACAGATCAGAGGTGGGTTTTTAACATTTTCGAGCTAGCTGAATAGCATAAGTAATGTGGAGCTGGTGATGGAGGTACATACGCCAGCACATCAAGCTACTACAATCTGTCAAATTTCTTTAAAAGATTTTCAACTTTACAGCTGGTTCAAGATTGATTCGGAAAATTTGACAGTTTCGGGTAGCTTGACCTGCTGGCGTCTGTACATGAACTGAACATTAACATAACATCATGCGCCTGTGTAGAAGATTTAGCCCCGCAAAAGATTTAGCCCTGAATCGAAAGAGCTGGCAGTGATGGGGAGAGGCCTTTGCCCAGCAGTAACAGTGGGATAATAAACAGCAGCTTTTAGTGAATGTTACAATAATGCAAGTTGATCAACTTTATTTCAGTGTACCTAGTGAATTGGCAGAAAGAGAAATCTTTATGCACACTATTAGTCATCAGTGGGTAAGGTCGGGCTATAGATAATGATGAGAAACAGGCATAAGTACCTATTTAAGTACATACGTGCATTATTTTCCTACAGGTACACATAATGTAGGACAACCACTCGGCTATTGATCGATAGTTACATTGTTTACAATCCTCGTAAGTGCTCTTCAACATATTAATCCATTGAGTACCGCCAGTTCACAAACAATATACACACACACCAATACAAATCATACATAAACACACAAATGGATGTCAAAGGGACAATTATTCCGGAATTCAGTACGGATGGTGCAACGCTTAGCCGAGCTTTATTAATTAACCCTTGCGTTTCTCGCTTTCAGCACTGAGGCTGCGAATTCAAAGCGTTCAACGTGGCGATGGCGTATTGGTTCTACTCAACATGAAGCCGAGAGACTGTTACTAGTTAGCTGGAATTGTCTGTGCTTAGATTCAAATAACAACTGACATTCTTTGTCAGTTGCTTGAAATGTTATATGATTTTAGTTACTTTTAAATCTGTTCTTACGCCTTCATATAATGCAACTAAGTTATGCAAATAATGTATACGCATACACATCAATTCTATATGTGAATATTAAAGTATTGTAGTAAAATACTTTATGAAATAAATTCAGGAAGTAATGTCTACCCAAAGCATAAAAAAACCGGCGAAGTGAGTGTCAGACTACGCACAACGGTGATTGCCCGACGCATTATTTCCGTGGAATTCACATGCCAGTGTGAGTCTCAGCTAAAGCACTAGGAAGTGGTGAAGGGTTGGCGTTTTTGGGGGACTGTCTTATGTAATTTTTGACGTTCGAAGTTCTGATTCTCAGCCTAGTTTGAATAAATGACTTTTGTTTTTTTTAGTATCTTGCACAGAAGTATGCAAGTACTTTGTATGTCATAGTGACATACCCTTCTTATCACCAATCAGAAATTGGGCACAACTTGAACGGTGACTTGACTGTTGTTGAAGCGTTTTTGAAACACAATTTATGCTAGTAGGTATTTTTGTTTGTATCAGACTGTGTGAAAAATCTAAATGCGGTGTAAGTGAGACAGGTGATTTATGCCAAATGTTGCGGTCCCATTGCCCGCTTACTGACAGGCCAGATCGCGTCATGCCAGGCCGACAAGCCGTGGGAACCGTCGCACCCGATGAGGCTTGCGGTGGCCCATCGTCGCCCGTCCGATCCATTTGGAGTTGAGAGAGTTTCTTCTGCTTTCTTTTTGCTTTGTTTCAAATATTAACCACTGACACAGCAGTTGCACACGCCAAGCACTCCGTATCACTTGGCAGTAGCGGCCAACAGGCGACACCAGGTCGACACACGCCGTGGTTATGCTCGGCACGGGCCGCGAATTACCGGGCCGTGGGACCGCAGCTAATGACATATGCTTGGAATGACGTGGAAGATATTTAAAAAGGTAGAATGACAGTTGCTTTTAAATGTCGCAGAGAAAAAGACGTTAAAGGCATGACAGCCTGCCAGCGCGACGCTATTCTAACGATAACTACATTTTTTTTTTGCTTTATTGTGTTTTATATGGACCATGTGATCTGCAATAAAGATTTTTATTTATTTATTTATAATCAGCATTAAATATTCCCACTGCTGGGACTCAGGCCTCCTCTCGGTGAGAGGGAGAGGGCCGTAATCCACCACGCTGGCCCAGTGCGGGTTGGTGCGTGTTGGATGCGATTACAGTAGAACAATTTCTTTGAAATCTTCATGGAAATTGTTCTACCAGAATCGCGTCGCACCATGCCTCATACTTCCTGCCTATGGTATTTAGTTTTGTGCCTACTTACATAAACATATAATGTAAAAGTGCGTGTTTATGTTATGTTGATTACCCTTTAACGGCTATCTTGGTCAATCAATCATCCCTCTTCAGCGACTCCAACGCTCCGATGGACGCTCCACCTACTCCCCGCTGGACGCTCCACTGTTCCAAATTACGGCATGGCGACATAACCTTTCGTTTGTGATGGCTCTTTTTTTTCATCGGAATGCGCAATATTGAAACTTCAACTGTGTTTGCAATATTCGATACCGAGATGTGAGCTGGCTTATTTATTAGGAATACTTTTGATGTGGACACTGAAATTGTGCGTCGTTTGACCTAGGGTAGGCCTATAGCTGGTAATATCAGGTCTATAGAGCTATTCTGTAAAAACTCTCCGTGAATAGTTACTGTGTAGAGTTTGAAGTAACCCGTCAATTCCTAGATGACCTAGCGTCAAGAAGGATGACAGTTTACTTCAAGCTCACTTCACCTTAATTTTTAAGATGACTTAAGTTTTGAAGTTTTTACAGAAAAGACCGGCTGTGCCACACAGGTACTTCTAAAGGTATGTCCAGGGGGTCTACTCCGAAGCGATAATCCGAAGTATCGTTTTATAACTTCCAAACCTTTTTTGACTTTGAATCCTTATCTGACTGATTTCAAGTCATATTTTTGATTTTGGCTTATCTTTTTGACTGTTGTTTTTTTTTCTTTCTCCGTAGTTTGCCATAGTTAGCCATAGTCAAGAAACGGCCGAATATTCGGCCGACACTTCTGATTTATGTTCGGAGTAGACCCCCTTTTTTTTTTGGGTGGGAAATTATCAAATCACTTCTCCCGCTCTGGGCGGAGCGGGAGGGCGTGTCAGACTTTTACTGACTAAAACCCATCCGTGTTCTTTCAGAGAGGCATACTGGATGAGGATGCTTACCATTCGAAGCATGTCATGCCTCGCACTGTCTGGACCGTCCATCTAACAAAGTTCAATGAACCTGCGATTAGAATCATTAATGTCACCCCAGTTTCTATCACCATCTCACAATACTCTAGGGTTTGACTTTGTCAGATAAGGCCACTTTATCGCTGAGCTGAGATGGTTGGTGGATGGGGCAAGCGCTAAAATTAGTCTTACTAAGTGATAAGTTGCACAATTTGTTAGGCAGTGAGCCCTGTTGCCATCTTGTTAACTGGCTAATATTTTACCACGGTTAAGTTAAGCTCCATTTACACGATGCAACTTCCTTCCCCTGGACATACAATAACATTGAAGCAAGTCATCTATACAGTGTCATGACGGTGCAACTTTTATTATTGCTTCAACATACAGTTTGTCACTAGCAATTAAATCGCACGTTGTAAATCAAGCTATAATCTCATATAAGTCGCTCCAGTAGAATGAAGAAATGTTTTACAAAAATACTTACAAATCCGGGGCGATCCCAAGTTCCTTTTCAATAAAAGCGGAGACTTCTTTCGTGATAATCTTGTTTTCTTCCAACCCTAGGTTTCCGATAGATTCCAGGGTTGCCACTGCGCCAGGGACTGTCGACTGACCGCCGAATGATATCGTACAGTCACCTGACACCACGCAGACAAATTTCTGTCAAAATATGATAAGACAATGAGATAATATTTCGTACGAATCTGCACTGTTAACTATGTAAGTGATTGAACCAATATTGATGATATTGGCTTCCTGACCTTTTACTAACTTATTTGGGGTCGGCGCCATAATACAGATGTTTTTTTTCCTCCATGGAAATAGGCTCAGAGCTATCAATCATGGCAGATTTCCCTTCCATCCTAGCTTTGAAATCACACAATCGATCTGTCTTTTATTTGGTTCTCTTCTTGAAAAAGGAAAGTTTGAACACAAATATAAGGTACTCTCTCACTTGCAAATACCAATGTTATTAATCTTTTCTAAATCAGTCTACAGTTTTAATAATTATGTGAAAGCAAAGAATACGTGCACAATGAAATTACATTTAAATTATTATCGATATCGAACTTCACAAAGTTTACTTAGTCCTAGTAGACTACTTTAATTAAGTTTTTTACTAGCTTTTGCCCGCGGCTTCGCCCGCGAAGAGGTCGGAATTTATCCCACGGGAACATACTACCGGTATAAAAATAATGATTATAATAATATATTTGGCATGCGTTGACTGTGGTCTACACTTGTGCCAAAATCTTATAAAACCGTTCAGCCGTTTTAGCGTAAAAGTGTAACAAACAAACAAACTCACTTTCGAGTTTATAATATCAGTTAGGAGTAAATGGGAGACAGGGGTCAGTCGCAGAGGGGGATTGTTTGCAACGGTTTGGCTGCACTCACTTACGGAAGCGACGACGGATGAGTGAATAAATTAATTATTGACTTGACTTCGGTACACTGAGTTTTTCTTAATGTTTAAGGAATTATAATTTTTGTGTTAACTTAATTGTCAGATTTAATATAAATTTTGTGTAATACTTGCCTTTAAAAGTGAGAGCTCCAAGACAAATGTCTTGCTAGTCATAATATAGTGTGGCATGCATTTAAATTACTAATTAAAAATCAAAGAAGGCATTTCAGTTACTCTTTATTTTTACGTTAAAACTTAAAACTTAACTGATTTAAATGTGACAATTAAAGCCGCTTGGATTAACCCTTACTAAACTTAATGTTGGTATAAAAAAAGTGGGCTATTATTATTGGTTTGATATGCATGTGGATGGCTATAAGCGTAGGGGAAGACCAAAGACGCGATGGATGGACTGTGTGAAAGATGAAATGGCTAGCAAGAGAAATAAGGAAGCAAAATACATGTTGCACTGATCCCAAATAAATCGGGATCATCATCATGATGATGACAGTAAAATTGATAAAAAAAAGTAGGATAATGTATAGAACTGAATCAATAAATACATAGTAAACAATGATTGTAATACATATTTCCAATGTACTCACATCTTCTGGTTTCTTTACAACTTTGGCCAACAGCGGAAGAATTCTATTAACAAAATCATTAGGAATTTTAGCCCGTGGCAAATTGGTTAATATTTTTAAACAAGGCATTTTAAACAAGTTGCTGGTTTGCTTGTAAGGAGGTTACTGATATCAGAAACGAGTGATAAGCGTCATTATTGTTATCAATGTTATTTCAAGTGCACACTTTATCAGTTATATTTCATTCTTGTTCTGCTTTAGGGATGGGTAGCTGTTGTCAATACATTTTTTAAATGTTTGTTCATAGTTTGGGTATTTATTTATTTATTTTCACCGCTTACAGATCTATACGGGTCATAATCCTAATTCAATAGTGTGGCTATCAACTATTATTACCTAATATTATTTATATCAGATATATTTGTAACGAAATATGCACATTATGATCTACTACTTAAACAGCAATATTTACGCAAATAAAAAGAAAAAAGTACCAAATTTATTAGCTATCTAACTACTAAACATACGTGCATCAACGATAAAGTGGGATCGGCCAAGAATACATTATTCTTATGCACGCAGAGCTTTTGCATTTCATGGGTCATATCTCTACCAAAAATTCTACTCGCACAATAGACCTATAATCACCACCTTAACGTACACCAGCTGTAATGATGCTGTATTTAAATGTCCGCATTCCAAAAACTATGACGAACGGAAGACGTTTTTGCACATACAGTCGTAAAATAAATAATAAACATAACATGCGCGCAAAAAGCAAAAGTTAACCAAGCCACCCATTTTCACCACATACACCCTACACTTTACACACACTCACACTCAATATCCCCTAAAACTTTTGTCATCAAACCGTCTTTCCACAACATATTAATTTTAGTTGCTTAACTATTTTATTACATTGTACTTAAGTTTATTTTTTAATTTTTTGGAAATGTTTGCCTTCCTTGGGAAGAGACTGGACGCCACGATACAGGGAATTTGTGTGGGGTCCAGAGAATTCTTGCACTTAGGCAAGGCTCGTATGTAATGTTTAACTAGTTTATTTTTGTATATGGTACCATGTTTTTTTCTGAACTGAATAAAGTGATTATTTGTTATTTATTATCATCAGTAACTATAACAAACAATAACTTAACAACTAATCATAACAATTAAATACAAAGAGCTCTCTCTTGTTATCACCTATATCTACAGGCCCCTGTTCTTTTACCACTACTCGTACAATGTTAGCGTTCGGCAGCACTTCCAGACATATTCATTACCCGTCTTCTTAGGTTTCACTTCCTTTTGATCCATAATTATTATTAAGTATAGTTCATGGAACAGTCCACCAAGCAATTTGGTACAAGCCTTTGCCCGCGGCTAAGCCAGTTGGGAAGTCAGAAATCATTCCACGGGAACGTAGGCTTACGTACGTACTACACATGGAAATAGCGTGTCAGGCGACAAATTAAAAAAAAAAATGACGTAGGTGTTTGAAAATGACAATAATAGTTGTTCAGAATTCACACTTGCATGCTTTATTTTCAATACCGTGTACACTGTACAGACTTCTCCATTGTCTGTAATTGCCTGCCATCTTCAAAATTGAATAGATAATAATATTTAGCAGCTATAGACAGCAAAGAAGCCGACTCCAAGATAAGTAACAGGTGAATGCTTTCAATTACAAACCAACTGAGTTGATTCTAGTAACGTTAAAAATGTACCGTAGGTAGGAACCAAACTACAAGAAAAACAAATTATACATTTTTATGTTAAACTAGCTTATCAGACGTTGTCCTGTCAAAATTTATATAATACAAACAAAATTCCCATTAACAATACACTTTTAAATTTCCCGAATTTTCCAATTTTCCCGGCCACTTCAAATTTTTCTCATCATACTTAAACCTTCCTCGGATTTCAAAGGATAATTGAAAAAAAAAATTGCCGAATTGGTTTTTATATACATTTTTAGCAATCAGAAGCGAAGATGTTGAAAGAAAGCAATACAGCACCATTGAGGTCTAATGTACTACGTAGTGCATTATAACACAAATATATTTAGTCATTTTGTTACAAGTTTTCAAATTATTACAAGCGTTACTTTTTTACAAGGAACTAAATTATAACCACAGAAACAAACATAAATCTCCGCCAATACGAGTAATAACTAAAATGATTAACGCTCATAAATGGTTTCGACAATAGAATAAATCAACAATCGAAAAATATAAAAGTTTTACTGCACTTTGAGCGATTGCGCCGCCACGAGTGACACCCGACCAAAAGGAAGATGACAACGCGTGCATTTTTTCTATCAGACTAGAAATCGTCACGAGATTCTGCCTATCTAACAATATACATAGATATTTTTCCTATCTAACAATATACATAGATATTCTTCCTATCTAACAATATACATAGATATTCTTCCTATCTAACAATATACATAGATATTCTTCCTATCTAACAATATACATAGATATTCTTCCTATCTAACAATATACATAGATATTCTTCATTTAAAAAGTTGGATTAGCGTTTATCTGCTATCCAACCCTTGTGGCGCATTTAATTAAGTTTACACGTAAATTCAACAATGAAGCAACTTGACAGACTACGCAATAGGTACTTATATTGATTAGCAACACAGAATATTAATGGCTGGTGTCGAGCAGTATTTATTACAAAATTGCCGGTGTAAGGGCAGCATAAAAACCGACCTGCAATCTCCTCTACAGTTAATTAATAGGTATATTTTATTATTATTTTATTTTATTTTCCCCTCTTCACAAAGGTTCACATAGTTATAAACATAGAGACAAGAATTATAGCGTTTCGACAAAAGTGCACAAAATATGATCCTCTATGAGAGACTGGCGTCGATCCTGGGATACCCTGTGTGACGCATCACCAGAATTAATAAAGTTACGTCCTATAATCTACCGTAAAATTTGGCGAGTTTTACTGACTAAAAAATATCGTTTGACTTGTAAAAGAAAACTGATTACTAGAATAATTACAGGGATTCAAGCGTATTGAACGCGAGTGGGGTAATCAAGTCAACTATACCCAATTTAATTTATTGTTTCATTTAAGTACTTGTAATTTTTTTGAAAGCTACACATAGCGCAGTAGATTTGCTTTTGTGTTTTGGTTTCTACCGCTGTTTTTGTGGATCGTAGTGGATCGAATTTGTAACACAATAATATGCTCGGAGACAAGCATCGCCGATGTTGGCGATAAGACCGCGAGGCTGAAATGGGACTGGGCGGCCCACATCTACAGGATGCATCGGGATAGACGGGCCAGGGTCGTCATGCAGTGGGTGCCTAAAGACGGGCGTCGTTACTGCGGCAGGCCTAAGAAGGCGCTCGCGGGACCAAGTAGCTCGTTCTTGACGGATTTTAGGCAGCAGACAAGATTTGTTTTTCTTTTTATAAAGTATCACGGCTGGTGATACTTTATTCACATTACAATCTAGCCTATTCGCTAATAATTAATTTAAATACAACTTAAACTGCTAAGTAAATTTAGTTTATACGAGTAATTTACTTTTACAAGATTTAATGGAAAATTATGAGAGAGACCTTTGTCCAGCAGTGCGACAGAATCGGTTATATAGACAAACTCGATTATAAAGATACAAAATAAAAGATTATTTAAGCAAAAAAAAATCTTTACTCATGTGCTGATATGATGAATGATTTTCTGTTATAATCGCTTATCAACCAGATTAAATTATCTAATACTTTTCGGTATCAGCAAGATTTCTATTTCATAATTGGGTAACTACTCGTGCTTTTGTGAATAAGCAATATTCAAAATTAATATCTCAAAATTGCATGACAATAACCTATTTATTATCGAGCAGATAATGTTGGTTGGACTAATGATATTATGTGAACACTAATTGGATTGCAAATAAAACCACAATTGTGTCCTGATCTAAGCTGGTACATTTAATTAAAATTGTGAGACCCTAACCAATTCGTTGTAACCGCCTCTTTCATGAATAATAACAATCTGGAACTGTCTGCAATGCATGACAGCAATCTCCGATCGATTTGAACCTCCATCGTGACGTGCTTTGAAACGTAGATAGAATGTAGACTTAAAAAAGGTGAAGGTTCTGTATAATGAATATGTTATCTACCATGTTTTTTATCCCAAGAACAAACTGAACATCATAGTTTTAAAACATGTTCCCTCATACATTCCAACTGCAAACGTAAGTTTGTATGCATAATATTGAGTGATGTACACATGAGTCATGAGCACTAATATGTAAACGCTTAGCAGAATTAAAAACCGATTTTCTCGTGGAGTAACGATTGTAACTTTGATAAAAGATCTATTTCATAATAGTTTGGGTCCCAAAATACTATGTTCGTAGTAAAATAAAATTTAAATGAATGTAGTTGGAGGAAATCACTTGAAAAAGTTGCTGAGTGTATATATATTGGTGCTCGTGACTGTAACATGATATTTTATGACCATAGACTTCTTATAGGTACCATAACTTTCTCGTAATCTATAAGTAAAGAACAATTTATATTTTTAAATTTTTTTATTTTTTTCCAAAATGGTAAATTTTCATCTAATAGGTTGGGGAAAAGTTTCTTCGCATTTTTTAAGAAAATTCAAAACATTTTCATAGTGTATTTACATTTAACTAAAGTATGTAGATACCATTTTGTTCGATAACTTTTTGCCATTTTGTAGGTAGGGACATGATCCCATTGCTATAGAAATTTTGGGACTTCTGATCAAAATTTCGCGACAAGTGGTGTTGGCAGTCCTCTCGTGATGTTAACCTGACACTGCCTAAAGAATTCTGAAGAGACCGAAACAGGTGGAAATCTGAAGGTGCAAGGACTATACGGCGGATGCATTAACACCTCCCAGCCAAACTCTCTTAATGTTTGCTGAGTGGCTAAAGATGTGTGAGGTCTAGCGTTATCTAGATGAAAAACCACACCCCTTCTGTTGATTAATTCCGGCCGCTTTCTCTCAACTGCTTGCTTTAATCTCATCAGTTGTTCGCAGTAGAGTTCAGAATCGATGGTCCTGCCTGGTGGTAACAGCTCATAATGAATAATGCCCTTCCAATCCCACCACACACACAGCATCACCTTGTTGCGAGTTAACCCGGGTTTCGCCACAGTCTGTGAAGCCTGACCGGCCTTTGACCACGACCTTTTTCGTACGTTCTTGTCGTACGTGATCCACTTTTCATCGCCAGTTATCAGCTTCTTCAAAAATGGTTCGGTCCCATTACGTCGTAATAAAGAATCACAAATGAGTACACGGTTCATTAGGTTTCTTTCAGTACGCTCGTGAGGTACCTACCCAAATATCGAGCTTTTTTGTGTACCCAGTTTTTTTCAAATGTCCCAAAACTGTTTTGTGGTCAATTCTTAGTTCTTCAGCTACGTCGCAACTACTGATATGCCGATCTTGCTTCACTTTTTCAAAAATGGCATGCATTTTATCCGTAATAGGGCGAACAGCGACGTGCATCTTTGACATCAAAATTTCCGGATTCAAAACGCTTAAACCAAATTTGTGCTAATCTCACAGACACTGCACTAGGTCCATAAACATCGCAAATTTTTTTCGCAGCTTGCGTTGCATTTTTACCTTTTTTGTAGTAAAATTTTAAAATGTATCGAATTTCTTCATTAGATTCATTCATCTTGACAGTACGAAAAACAAATGAAAATCACACATTTTCCTAATTTGAATTTGGAATTATGTTCTTTAAAATTCAAACTTTCAATGATACCAAAACCAGCCAGATACAAATAGTATAGCCAAAGAGATTTTATTACAAGTTCATACATACTATAATGCGAAAAGACTTTTTCCCCAACCTAATATTTTCTTAAATAACTTTAAGAGTTTTTATTTAAAAATTATTAAATTATCATAAAAAAATCAAAATTAATATAATAAATAATGATTATTATCTGAAATCCTTACATCTGCAAAACATTTTTTAAATTTTCTAATTTGCCCCCCAAAATAGACCCTCATTTTCAAAATTAATTAATTTACGTTATACTCGTACGTCCGTGTCATGTGTGTGTCAGTTTCAACTTAATCGGTCCAGTAGATTCGGAGCAAATCGGCTGTGACGAACAGACCGACACAGTGATCCTATAAGGGTTCCGTTTTTTCCTTTTGAGATACGGAACTCTAAAAATGGATGCTATCAATACTACCATGCCTTTTAATCAATGTACCCCAAAACTATTTCAAACAAATTATTTGGACTTAACAATGAGTTAGAAAGAGTTTTGGGGTAATTAATGCTTTCAATTAAAGC
Source organism: Tiliacea citrago (assembly GCA_963921375.1). Taxonomy (NCBI): domain Eukaryota; kingdom Metazoa; phylum Arthropoda; class Insecta; order Lepidoptera; family Noctuidae; genus Tiliacea; species Tiliacea citrago. The sequence continues at coordinate 30,035,043 of OY992780.1, forward strand.
CGGTTATTTTGGTCCATCAATTATCTGGGACGTCATTGAAATCATCTCTCACCGACAAAGGACTGCGAACAAAAAACGCACCCATTGCTTGCAATATATTAATTTAGAGCACGCCATGGCCATCTTTAATAAATTTGAACTCTAGCGCTTTGCCAGGTAGAACTTCAGTCTAAAATCCCCTTTTGGCGAATGCAGACTTAAAATTAATACCCTCTAAATGCATATCGTCGCCTAGCAACCCCCTTAAGCCGGGTGGCTGCGGCGCATACTGTTCGCTATCCACCTGCAGTATTCATTGTGCGCACCCCAATCGTAATGACGTGCTTTTGTTTGAGTGCAATTTATGTTTCAATGCAATTAAAGCTTCCCTTTATTGCTAATTAAAACTAATTCAACTGCAGGCATAATAGGAAGCTCGTTACAGTCATTTGTTTTCCCATTAGAGCAGTGTTGTGCAAGTAGTGCTGCCGGGCGAACCTCACACCTAACCTTTGATATCCATTTTATTTTCAGTAGGTAATATTTTTAGTGTATCTTGGGTTTATTAGAAATGGTACTGGATAAAGGGCCACCTAATGCTAAGCGCCAGAAGTAACTTAAGTATTGGAAACATTGCAATACCTGGTAGATACGTGAGATACGTCTAACAGGGATTCGTTTTACATTAATTTGGAGATAGAGTTCATAAATCTTATGCGACTGTAATTTGAACGGCCCCGATACTACAGGATTTTTGCTTGGCAGCAGGAACAGATATACTACAATACCCACTGCAAAAAATCATATTACAAATATTATAATATCACAAAACACTTAATCTCTTAAACTCAATTAATCACGCACGCGGGTGCGAGTACTACACCCCTGACCTTACTGAAAAACATCACCAATTAGGTCACTATATCGACGGCCGCAAAGTCTATACGGTTATCTACAAACTCATTATTATAATAAAGTGTTATTACCTTTGCTGTATAAAACTTGATTAATTGTAACCTTACTGGCAGAAGTCACTGGCTCCTGAAATGCAGGTAGCGTTCTAATCTAGCTCTTGAGTCAGGGTTTCAATTTTTTTCTGTATCCTGTGTTTATTTCAATAACGAATCTATTAACATTTTGAGAGACACTAAACGTCCTTAGATGGTACACAACAATAAAACTTGTAATGTGTCTCGGTTAGTGTTCATCAAACGATAAAAAAAACATCTATTTCATTCATCCGTCCTAAAATTCCCCCCTTACCCCATTTCAAGTTTGTCGTGATTTTAATTAAACCATCAAAATGCCGCAGTCGTTCCAACCCCGGCCGCTATATTGGGGTGTCTTGACGAGACTTAAACAGAAGGGTCGCTCCCTGACAGTCTATTGACTTTGATTAACGAAGGATGCCAAGGTTGGTAGGGGGCTATCTTTTCAATGTTAGGGGGTTACCTTTCAATGTTAGGTGGTCAAGGTCAAGGACGTGTTCCCTGCGATCAATTCAATCAAGCCTAAACCTTTGGGTTGTGTTTTATTTAATGGTTATTTGTAGGAATTACTGACATAACTTGCTTGCTTACTTGTTTGTCGAAGGACTGATGACCGGAGGAGCAGACGAGTCCAGAAGTGGAGGCCGCGTACCGGCAAGCGTAGTGAGTCCCCTACTAGATGGACTGATGGTGAGGCTGAGGTGTCTGGGACAGAGTGAATGCGGACGGTGCAGGGCAGGGTGTTGAGGCGCAGCTTGGAAGAGGCCTATTTCCAGCAGTGGACTGATTCTAATCAGTCCACAAAAAAAAAACATCATCACCCACCCTAGTCCCCAGTCTTCATCTCAGTCTGCTGAGATGAAGGTAAAAAAACATAATTCTAGTGTTTCTTTTATATATTGTTTTACTATATTTATTAAAACTGTAGCGGAATCAACATCGCCACATGCGAACTACGCGTCACATTGACGTCACGAAAAATCCTGTATCGCGCAAGCAGTTTACCGTTTATATACAGCGCGCATTTAATTTGAATATATACAACGCGCACCAGACACAATACCCGTCTGGTCGGAGGATCCTCCTTTTTCTATGGGGGATGAGTGAACTTTACACCCTGTTCCTCATGCCTCTGAAAAACTATGCAGAAGTAAAAATCTGTACAACGCCTGAGGCATTTTCTAACAGTCAACCTTAGGGTGATGCAGAGACAAAACATGGTAGGCGCAACATCATTTGAGTTGAAATTATACATGTGAGAACGATGCTAAACGTCAAAAGTGTTCGTAATAAAAATAATTAAAAAAACAATTCTAAAATTAAAATAAGCCATGGCCGCTAAGAGATGACCAGTCCCTACTGATGGCGCCCGTTCACAAACATGACGCATGGATTAGCACCATTCAGCTCAACTATTTTGAAGGGAGCTAAATGATCCAACACCCCCGCCATCATCAGCGAGACATTACAGTGAGCCTGACATACTCTCAGCCGCCAGGGCACGTTCAATTCAATAAAAAACGTACCCAGTAAATGGTAGCTTTATAGTAAGTACATAGTACTCACACATGTGCTATGCAATTATATAATACTAATAGATTGAATTTATACAATGCAAAGATAGTTTTTGAAATCTTTAGCCGCTCCAACACAGTACCTATTTCCAAATGCTAATCAATTAAGTTTCTGCGCCCTTGTGGAGCATGACCAGCATTGACCCAAGCATTTTTATCAGTGATGTAATCCTCCAACTTATAATATGCCTGGCTGCATAGTGTGCGTTTTAAACATGATTTAAATTTTGTTTCATTCAGTTGAAGTATGTGCAGAGGTATTTTATTGTAACATTTTAAACAGTACCCCATGAAAGATGAGTCTACTTTAGCCAGCCTGAAACCTGGTTGAATTAATTGGTCCCTATTTCTAGTCCTATAATTGTGTCTTTCGCCTCTTTTACTAAAAATATGTAGATTTTTCCTAACGTACATGATGTTTTCATTGATATATTGACAAGGTATCGTCATGATGTAAATATCTTTGAACAGTTCCCTTAGAGAGTCGCGCCTGTGGAGGCCATATATGGCTCTGATGGCTCTTTTCTGCAGCCCGTCCCCATAGTAAAATACCGTATGACATACTATGAAAGTAACTAAAATAGACTAGCCTCGCGGTATTGAATAGATCAACCATTTTTCAGATTATCTAAAGTACATACATCTTTTATGGGGTACTGTGTTAAATGTTACAACAAAATACCTTGTGATATATTGAAATTAAATGAGAGAAAATTTAAAACACATATTAAAAGTACACTTTGTAAACAAGCATATTACAAGTTAGAGGATTATATCCAGGACAGGAATGCTTGGAAACATGCTGGTCCAGCTCCATAGGACAATCTAGAGTCTAGACAAAATCAAACTGGTTGCTATTTTTATGGTAAAATCTGTTATTTTTATGATATTGATTAAACATTCTGTGATAACCTATACTCACACACTGACTTATTTTTTTATTTTTTTAGAAAAACATACTTGTATGATGTTTGTAAATATGTGAACACCACGTATCTATCTAATAATTAAGTTATTTTTCATTGCTTAGTTTTTAATTCGTTTTACCTATTATGGTATAGTAATTTTGTTCTAGGTGCATCGTCTTCACATATAATCATATAATTAATGTAATCAAACAAAATATTGTAAAACATTTTTAAAAGAGTACCGGTGGAGTTTCTTGCCCATTCTTCTCCATACGAAACTACCTTTTGGAAGGGGCAACTAGAATCAATTCTATTTTTTTGTAAATTTTGACGTTCAAAAGTGCCTCTTATGTGCCTATTTGAAATAAATGGTTTGACTTTGACTTTTGACTTTTGTATCTACTTCAGTAAATTGACGGATTTTTCTCACAGCATATGCTGCTGAACTTAGCCGTCTTGCAAGGGATGTTATATGCGGACCCCATTGAAGCCTTGAGTCGAGCGTGATCCCTAGGAAAACAGTTTTATCGACGAATTCTAGTTTCCCTTGATTCAATACTATCTCACAGTTACTACTTTTGACATTTGGTAAAGAAAATCTTATGCACTTAGTTTTTTTCCCATTTAATGCTAAATTATTAGCAGTAAACCAAATTTGGACCTGCAGTAGGGCATTATTTACGTCGTCGCACGTCTATTAATTTAAAAAATTAAGGAAGTATCGTCAGCAAATAACACCATTTGTGGTTGAGTTTTAACACTTGTCTGTACGTCGAGACCTCGCTACATATTTCTCAACCCAACCCACAAACACATCGGCAATCCGTTCCAAGCAAGCTACTAGGAAGCGATTATAAAGCCACCTTACTTTACGAATCGAGTTAGTAGTGTAAAATTAATGATGAACCCGTAATTATAATAGGTGCCATCGAGATTCATGAGGCTCAACGATAGTAATGCGACCAACGCGACGGCTTAAGTATAGCAAATTTATTTGTGGAGAACTTTGCATCGGTAATTACTCTCAAGCTTCGTTCTCGATATTAGCATTAACACACATGTAGTTTCACCTACAGAATCGCCATTTCGCATTGAATTTAGGAGAAAATATATTATTTAATCCAATGTAAGGTAGATTAAAAACTTTTGTTCGTGACTATGACATTCGCATCTGACCGGCTCATTCACGCATCAGTGCTTCGCTGTTTCGCATCTTTTCTTTTGTTTTACAGTAATTCAAGTGCGTTTTTATATTTAAGCCTTAAAATAATTATAGTTATTTGAGTAAAAAACTTAAAAAGTTAGAACGTGAAATAAAACGTAGGCGACGTACTCGCTATGGAAGTACATCGTCATAGGATGGTGATTTTCCTACGCCTTATAACCAGCAGGGTGAGTCCTTGACCTACTTATTTCATGTTTACATTTTAATAGGTTACTTTTAGCATAGCAACTAGGTGGATTAGAGGGCTCGGTTTCTTACGATTTTTAAAATACCGTTATGTAAAAGTGGTGTATGTGTGTTTTGAATTCATAACAACAAATAAATTGGAAAATCGGATTGTCCTTTGGGGGCCTTCCACTTCCAAAACTAAGTACTTGCTGCTTGGAACTACCTGTGGGGTTTTTCTATAGCATGTACGTTATTCCTAGAGGAATAAATATTATATAGCCTATTGGGATTGCGTGTTTCTCACAAGGAGTCTCACTTCCCACCCGTAAGTAGGTTTATTTGAGCAAAATACTCATTTTTCTTGCAGAGTGCGAACCAATCCCAATCAATGACGATTGTGCCACATATCGCGGCGACACAGATCCACAACCTGGATGCTCGTACTGGCAACAAGCGGAATGTAGTGATGAGGAGAAGGTTCCGGCCCCGATCGTCACACAGTCCCCTACTGCTGACGACATCTCGGCACACGTGAACATACTGCCGCCGAGCTCCGTGACCGTCGCACTGCCCTCTGCGCAAGTACTCGCTGCGCCTGCCGTGGAATCAACTGCCGTACCTCTACAGAAGGCGAGTGAGCCGGAGACCCCTGCTCTTCAACAGGATGTTCCCGAATTAGATCCAGACTTAATGGAAATATTAGGTGAGGACCCCACCTCGACTAAAGAATACGGCAGTGAAAAAAAAGGATTTGGTGATTAGACTCAATCACATTGCTACCTCCGGTCTATCTAAAGAGAACCGTAAGGAGCTAAAAGATAGATATATGGTACCGGTGAACTGCAAGTTTATAAAAGCGCCTACCCTTAATCCGGAGATTCGAGCATCTCTGATAGAAACTCAAGCAAAGCGAGATAAGGGTATAGAAAGTAAACAGGTATTAACATCTTGTGCCTTGTCTTCCATCAGCGAGGCCATTACCACGCTGCTCTCATCGGGTCAAAAAAACCCTGAGCTGCTCAAGCTATTGATGGATACAGCTCGAATCCTCGGTGATATGCAATTCGCGGACTCGATCTCACGACGTGCGTTCATTCCTTCTACTGTCAAGAAGGAACATTTCATCTATTTTGGTTTTGTCTAACTGATCTTAGTTAGACAAAACCAAAATAGATGAAATGCTTTTTGGCAGTAGCCTATCGGAAACCTTAAAATCAGCAAAAACGATTATAAAATCTGGATCTGATCTAAGTCATCTTCGACAATGAAGTCTACGGCTCATAAAGCGGCTAAAGCAGTCAACAGACCTTTAAACTACCGAGCCCCCCCGGCGGATCGCCGTCAGTTTCCACCACCACCGCCGGAGGGCGGGAGATATGCGCGGGCGGCACCATCAACTCTGACTCAGAGGCAACAGATGAGGACGACGCACAACAACGCTTCAAAGACGTCGTCACGTCAGCAGCAAGCAGGTCTCCGACGTTAAACACGGTAAGCCACGCGGGCCGCCTTTCGTCTTTCTATGAACAGTGGTGTTTATTAACTAATAACCCTATATTACTCTCTTGGATTACTGGTTATAAAATATTTTTTTTGACCCAGTTATTCAGGTAACCGTTCCAACAGAGCCTATTTATTCGCAATCCGAATACGAGGCCTTTAAAGTTTCAATACAAGACCTTATTAGTATTGGGGCAGTATCCTTATGTCATCCATGCGCGGGTCAATTTATATCCAGTATATTTTATGTTCCTAAGCCGGACGGCAAACAACGTTTCATTTTAAATCTATAGCAAAAAATTTATACAAACCCAACATTTTAAACTTGAAGATTTAAGAACAGCTTTGAAACATAAAGGACTGTTTTATGTCAACAATAGATTTTTTTTTTTAATAGCCATACATCCAAACTCAAAAAAAAAAAGTTTTAGTGGAAATCTGTACGAGTTTAACGTTTTACCGTTCGGCCTAAACATTGCTCCTTACATTTTTACAAAAATTCTCAATCCAGTCGCAAAATTATTGAGGTCTTTAGGATGTTTATCTACATTTTATTTAAATGAGTTGTATTTGGTTGGTCAATCATATAATGATTGTTTACAAAATATGAATAACACAAAACAATTATTAATATCTTTAGGAATGAATCCTCAACACAGAAAAAAGTTCTATTGTGGCGACAAATTGTTGCAAATTTTTAGGAAATATTATAGATTCAAAAAGATTTGAAGTTAGATTACCTGATGATAAAAGACAAAAAATTAAAACAGAATTACTAAGAATTAAGAAGCTCAAACGATGTAAAATAAGAGATTTCGCTCGCTTCATCGGTCTTTTAACATCCGCATGTCATTACGGCTGGCTTTATACCAAAGACTTTGAGAGGTGTAAATACCTAAACCTCAAAGATGATGAAAACTACGATAAGTTTATGAATTTACCAATCGAATTGTCCCCATTTTTTGACTGGTGGCTTAATACTGTAAATGAATCAGTATGCAAAATTAAGGTTGATACATATTCTTTAGAGATATTTAGTGATGCCTCAACAACGCCGCCTGTGGTGACGAGACTGCTAGTGGAGCTTGGAGTCAACATGAGCAAACTCGACATATTAATTATTTGGAAATACTTGCAGCTTTTCTTGGGCTTAAAGCTTTTGCACAAGATTTTAAAGATTGTCAGATTTCAGTACGTATTGACAATACAACGTCAATATCGTACCTAAATAGAATGGGTGGCGTATAATTTCCTCATTTGACTGATATTACAAAACGATTGTGGACATGGTTCATGCTGATTATATACGTTCTTCTGATAATATAGTTGCGGACGCTGAATCAAGAAGATTACATCCCGACATAGAGTGGGATATTTCTCAGATTGCTTATAATAAAATATACACACACACACACACACACACACATGCACATACACACACATGCACATACATGTGTAGGAACACTTCGGTGTCCCTTGTATTGACTTATTCGCGAGCAGATTAAATCGTAAATGTGACGTCTATGTTTCTTGGCATAGGGACCTGACGCTTATGTAATTAACGCGTTCACTATATCATAGACTAATTATTACTTTTACGCGTTTCCACCAATTTCGGTTATTTTAAAGACCTTGCGTAAAATTATCAACGACAGAGTCACCGGTATTGTCGTCGTGCCAAAATGGCCAACTCAGCCATGGTACCCTCTTTTTAAAAGACTCCTCACCACAAAACCACTTGTTTTAAAATCAGAAGGTGATTTTAAAACAAGTGAACTTTTGTTCGTGATTATGAAATTCACATCTGGCCGGCTCATTTAGTTTAGAGTTTTGCTGAGCTGTTTGTTATTTCACGTCTAGGGGTTCAGGATGACTGGGAGGGAGGGATGCTAATATCTTCGAACGAAGCTCTTCGAGTAATTGTGATCGAACTTCACGTACAGGTAAGTTCGTTTAATCATCAATTATAGCCCTATTTCTGGCAGTGATTTAGACCACGCACATATTTACAAATCCGGCAATAGTAATAGCTTACATCAAGTAACTCTATCTGAACTTAGCATACAGAAAAAACTTAAGAACTTAGATGTTGCTAAAGGGCCGGGCGCTGACGTTATACCTCCACTGTTTAGTAAGGAGTGTGCTAGTGTTTTATATAAGCCATTGCGTATAATTTACAACCGATCGTTATCCGAGGAGGTTTTTCCGGAGATCTGGAAGGAGGCCACAGTAATACCAAAAGCTCGAAATCACAGGAATCTCAGGTCATTTCTAAAATGGTTCCAGTGTTGCTTGGTTAGCCGAACAGCAAGAGTAGTAGTAAATGGACACTGATCCTACACCTTCACGCCGACATCTAGTGTATAACACTAGAGTATAACACTAGTGTATAACACTAGATGTCGGACAGATCTGGGACACATCTGGGCCCAATATTATTTACAATATTTGTTGATGACATTAAAAAAAAATATAGGGTTGTAATGACAAAGAACGATGAATTTTTTTGCAAAATGATATTGACAGGCTCTCTGTGTGGTGTGGGAATAACAGCATGCAAGTTAATGTACGTAAATGTTATAATATTACGTATTATCGTAAAAAAAAACGTACATAATGAGGAACCAAATATTAAGTAAAGTGTCTGAAGTTAGAGATCTGGGCCACGATTATCGACTCTGAAATTAAATTTTAAATACACACCGAAACCATAATAAATAAAAGCAATAGAATGCTATGCATTGTTAAACCGTAACACAAAAAAATCAGTAATTTGACAGCACTGAAAATTCTGTTTTCTGCATTAGTTCGTAGTCATATAGAATACTGCTCCATGTCTGGTACCCAGTACGTAGTATCCACATTCAACGCGTTGAAAGAGTTTAAATAAAATGTATAAAATACTCTTTTAGAGCAGGTTTTTAAGTAATACAGTTAAAAACTATGAAGATAGACTGAATTACTTTAAAATGAAATTTTTGCACTGGCGTCGGGATTTTGCAGGTCTTATTTTCTTGTTCAAGGCGTAGATTGCTCACAGCTTCCATCATTAATTAATATTAATACGCCTGGTCCTCAGCTAAACTTCATAATTATAAGCCTTTTGCTCCTGGTGGCCGCAAAATCAAGTACGGGAGTAACTTTATTATATTCTCCCCTTTCCTATATTCTCAGAAAGTGTAACGACATTTTTCACGATTTTGACTTCGACATAATATTCAGGCAGCGTCACTAAGTGTAAAAGATCTGTGCTCAATAATATGTAATTTTTGCTCAATAATGTTTCTTTTCTTTTATTTTTATTATGTGTTTTTTATTGTGTTTAATTATTTAATACAATCTTATTTAATTGAATTCAAGTTAATTTGAAGTATAAAAGATTATTGATATTAGTTCCAATTAAATTGTTATCCATCTTTATAATATTAATTATTATTGTATAATGAGATCTTAAACTAAATGCTGTCCTTACCTTTAATTTAGATGCATGCAATGATTTGTAAATGATATGTTCTTTGAATGTCTTTGTGAGTATTTAGTTGGTTTGCTTTAATAAATAAATATCAAATCCCTACTAGCAAGTGTCGGCCTCAAAATAAACGAAACAAAAATACTAATTAGGGACCCCATAGCTACACAGAAAACGACCTATGTGACCATTAATGGAATAAATCTACCTACAGTCGATGAAAATAAATACCTAGTCACACACATAACATCTGCATTAATTAATTACACGCAGAAAAGCTACAGCACCCTCCGCATTCAATTTAACTATGCTTTCAGAGCGACATTGGGTCTGCCTCGCTACTGCAGCGCTTCGGGTATGTTCGCATGGGCGCGCACCATCGAGATATAAGTACTAACGTACTAGAGAAGCTACGTCAAATAACTGAATTGTCCTATTCTTCGTAATTTGAATCTTTAGTTCGCTGCAGCGCTAAAATAATAACAATTCGTCTAAACCGTAACTAATTTACCACAGCGCTAGATTTGCTGCGGAAGTGTATTTATTCTCGGCAAAAAGGTCTTAACGGTGCGGCGCGATCGCCGCAGTTGAACGAGACAAAGTAGGAATTTACGGTGTCTTCTCTAGTACGTTAGTACTTATATCTCGATGGCGCGCACAGATTGTTTTCATGCGACCATGCGGAAGCGCTGCGAGTCTCATGTGCGCAGAGTGCGGGCCAGCTCCAATGTCGTTCTGAATGTGATAGCAAATAGGTTGGACTGTCCTTATGTGCGACACTGCTGTGACAGACAAGTTACATATTGTGTCGCACGTGAGAGACTACAGTAATGACTCATACGAGCTATGATAGTATTTGAATTTGATTATTAATTTGTGTGTTGATGTTGTATTTATATTGTATTTATTCGTTTGTGCTTATTTATGTGATTTTGTGGTTATTATTAAATAATTTAAAGATGTTTTGAAATATGGGTTATGTGATACCTGAAATAAATGAATTTTAATTTTAATTTATTTTTTAAATTAACCAGGAAAAACACAATTAAACAACGCTGTGAACACACTGCTAGAAACGCTAAATCACTATTACCATTCTAATTAAACTTAAAGATGGACTGGAAACTAGGCAGACTCATGTATCGAATGGTGATCGACTGATCGTACCTTGTATGATACATGGTTTGAAAGTATCGGCACTCACTAAAGCTAACAGGTCAAGACTGACCAGATATGAGAGAGTTATCATGAGAGACTCGACTTAATCACGCTAGGAATAAACCAAGTTAAAAGAAAAAAGAAAATGCATGAAATCTTGGAAGGAAAAACCGTAATTAAACGCATCAAGAACCACAGGATGTGATATCTTGCAAAAACTGAATTTCGGTAGAACATTTGGTGGCTTAATTTGTTGCATTTTAACCATACTATGACGTCTTACAAGGAATACGTCGAGTTACCAGTAACCCTGTTTAAATAACGTTTGATTTGATATTTCGTAGCTTTTTCCTTCCATCACGATTTTGACGACAGTTATAGCAATCGGCGTTCGTTATTCTCGTTTCCTGATTACATATTTGCGTAAACACACATAAAGTTGTAACAATACAAACGACATATCGTTTTCGATATGACAATACAGAATGCACGAAGATTATTATCTCGCATTCGCAACGGTTTACAAGATAGTATATTATTGTGGTTAGTGTTGCAACGTACTTATTGCTCTAGTGACAATTTGATGAGCAACGTGGTGGTTTACGAGTGATTGGAACGTCAGGATCAACTGATGTTCAGCGATGATAAAATAGTGCATGGTTACTCAAAAAGTAACTCACTCACTCGTGACTAAAATACTCAGTAGTCTCGAAGAGGTAATAGATTTTGAGACACACTTCTTAGCAATTACCATCATCATCGTCATTTCAGCTGAAAGACGTCCACAGCTGGACATAGGCCTCCCCCAAGCATCGCCATGCGGATTCCTGTGACCTTCACAAGGTTATCAGTCTGCCTTGTGGGAGGCCTTCCAATGCTACCTCTTCCGGTACGCAGTCAGTTCGAGGGCACTTCTTAGCAATATGCACTGCGAACTTTGTACCCAAAACGCTACGTGTGTTTTTGTGAAATAACAATGCAGTGATGGCAAACGTTAAATGACAAATAACATTACAAACGTTAAATGACAATGGCAAACGTTAAATGACAAATAAAAATGACAAATAACATTTAATTCAACCGAACTAACACAAATAAACAAAAAAAAAACCGTCGAAAAAAGAAACCGTGTTTGGTCGGTCTCGGGTTGATTCAGAGGTAGACATACCTCTGAATCAACCCGAGACCGACCAAACACGGTTTCTTTTTTCGGCCGAAAACAATAACGAAATTCGGTGTGAGTTGCATTTTCTTTCATTATGAGCAAAATAAATGCATACAAAGAATAAAGACATTGAATACTTGTATCACGCTTCTCGATCAATGTTAAAGCAGTTATAGACAATATAGATGAGCTGAGCTGATACATGAACGTAAATAAATACATTCACATATATCGGTCAGTCACTGCGATCCGCCGTTGCAATCGGACGCGCTTACATTGTAAGCGGTAATTATTATTTTGCGTCGAGTGGGGCAAATGCCGCTGCCACCATGTGTTCGGAAGAACCTGTGGCAAACGAGATCCTGGCATTCTTGCAGTACCAGCTGGATGTCATGGACGAGGTCAGTGTGGTCCACCATCTGCACGTCCATCTTCAATGAAGATGAGATACGCCGGGTGAAAACACTGCCAATCGAATGCCGTCTCGCAGGAGGGATCGAAGGGGGGAAAGCAGTCTCCAAGACATCATAAAAGTATTGAAGGAGACCGACCCGGATGACAAACCGACTGTCGTGGGGAAGAATTTGCACAAGCTGCCCCCCGTCACATTCAAACACGTCGACGTCACCAGGGATATCACAACGCTAAGATCAAGCCTGGTCGAGATGCAGTTGAAGTTGGAAGCATCACAATCCACCATCAGTGATCTACGTACTGAGGCAGCAGATTTACGCAAGACGGTATGTAGGTCCCACGAGCCTACCCCCTAGGGCGAGTATTGCCCTCTCTGAAGCAGATTAGTTGGCGATGAGCGCTCTGGCGCCACCAATACGGCACTCAATTCTGCACCCCCAACCTGGTACGCCTGGTTTCGGTCGTGTAACTCTAGACTCATTAGCAAATTTGACGTGAGCTATACGACATGCCGCTACAGCCACGTAGTACAAAATTGAATGAGTCGGTATCGGTGAGGTCTTCTCAGTCATCAAAATGGTTTGTTAACTGCGAATCCAGTGACGCATGTCATTTTGTTATGCATGGGCAAACGAGGTAAGCGTGGTCTAAGTTCGGGCGACATGAACCGATATTCCCAAATCGCACCCTCCAAAGCACTCCTCAATCACTCCCTGTACTGGGAAGCACTCCTCAGAACCTCATTCCACACACTACATTTATTATTATTATATCGGCTAAAGAAAAACTGGAATACCTCGCAATTAGTCGTCTGAAAACTTTTACCTGCAGAAGTAAGAAATGTTCCAGAAATAAAATGTAGAGAGTTATGGCTGTATTTTTATGGACATTACGTAGGAGCTATTGAAATGTAGTATCATGCGCGAACAGGCCAAATTGTGATCATGGCCCATGTGTCATTTGTGGTGATATTAAGCCACTAATTTTCATTCCTGTCATCTTGTACGTTGCTTTCTTTCGGCCTTATCGTAATGAACGCACACGAAACCACGGAAATGATATCCATGTCGAAAAGTTTGGTGTTTTCATTGCCATTTCATTTTTATTGAAATTCAAAAAATTGTAAAATTAAAAATATAGTGTTGTATGTCATTTGTACATCGTAAATTACATTAGGACATCATCCTCTTCACCAACGCTGTCGGGTAGCGGTGAGATGTGCGGTACTTTCGTGCCAGGGACACGAACAAACGGCTGGATAAGTTTTGCAGGCGGTGTGAAGGCGGAACATGGATATTCTGTGATTGCTGGCGTAGTCTATCAAATGCGGCGTCATCCAACATACGCTGACGTTGGGTGAGCACCGAATCCGATAGTCATTGCGCCGACTCGTTGACAGTTGGCTCAAGCACCTGAAACAGAGAGAGTATCCGACTACGGTAGGTACGCAGTCAAGTTACTTCCCCCCTCTGTACTTCCAAAGTATGAACGCTTGCCATTTTAATTGACAGTTTGTGACATCTCATGCGTTGCACACTTCCACCGGGAGCGCGGAATCAGAAGCCTCCCAGAAACGGTACCTCAAGCCAATGTCACTAGGATAACAAAAAACCGGTGTCTTGGGATCGGCAAGCCATTCAAATTTTGAGATAATACAACGCTTCCAAAATAAAGCACAAAAACCTTGAATGGAGCACATTGGTTCACAAAAAACATTGAAGTATTTGGTCACTCAAAGAAATACTCAAAGAAGATAAGTACTGTGTTGCCAACGAAGCGGTGAAAACATCCAATAAAAAATAAAATAAAACCGGCCAAGTGCGAGTTGGACTCGCGCACGAAGGGTTCCGTCCCATTATCTATAAAAACCGGCCAAGTGCGAGTCGGACTCTCGCACGAAGGGTTCCGAACCATTATCTATAATAATGGCAAAAAAATCACGTTTATTGTATGGGAGCCCCCCTTAAATATTTGTTTTATTTTAATTTAACTATTTATTTTTAAAGTGAATTTATAACTAAATATTCTGTGAATATTTCAAGCGTTTACCTGTTGCCGCTATCAATATCGAGCAAAAACGAGCGAAAAAATCACATTTGTTGTACTCGTATGAGAGCCCCCTTAAATATTTATTTTATTCTATTTTTTAGTATTTGTTGTTATAGCGGCAACAGAAATACATCATCTGTGAAAATTTGAACTGTCTAGCTATCACGGATCATGAGATACAGCCTGGTGACAGACGGACAGACAGACAGACGGACAGACAGACAGACAGACAGACAGACAGAAAGACAGACGGACAGACAGACAGACAGACGGTGGAGCCTTAGTAATAGGGTTCCCGTTTTACCCTTTGGGTACGGAACCCTAAAAATGGCAAAAAAATCATGTTTGTTATATGGGACATACGCCCTTAAATATTTGTTTCATTTTAATTTAATTATTTATTTTTAAATTGAATATATAACTAAATATTCTGTGAATATTTCAAGCGGCTACCTGTTGCCGTTATCATTAACGAGCAAAAAAATCACTTTTGTTGTATGGCAGCCCCCTTAAATATTTATTTTATTCTGTTTTTTAGTATTTGTTGTTATAGCGGCAACAGAAATACACCATCTGTGAAAATTTCAACTGTCTAACTATCACGGTTCATGAGATACAGCCTGGTGACAGACGAACACACAGACAGACAGACAGACGGCGGAGCCGTAATAGGGTTCCCGTTTTACCCTTTGGGTACGGAACCCTAAAGTGTAAGTGTAAGAAATACCACCCTTTTTAATTAATTATATTTCCGATCACCGTTGATGAAATTAGAATCAAGACTTCGCTTAACAACAGGTAGGCTCCGCGCCGCCATGTGTCGGTGCGGCACCGTGTCGCAGAGCTGTGGCAGGAGTGTGTCTGTGTGACAGGGCTAGGCGCACAGACACTTATTATGGATGACCCTCGTAGTGCGGTGACACGTTTGTTATGATTTACATTTAATAAACTAAAGAAATATAAAAAATATCAAGCATTTTCAAAGTTATTTTGTACAGTGATTGAACCAGATGCACTCTTCACAGTGTTTGTATGGATAAACCCTTTCCGTAACACGTGACACGCTGTATAGTAACAACAATAAAACGCTTTGGAAAGTAATCCCAACCATAACCAATACAAGCAAAACTAACTCAGGCGCTACTGACCTTCTTGGTGATTATCCGCAAACATCTGTGAACCAGGATAATAGATACATTTTTATAAGGAGTAAATATAGTTCCCCGTGTGGTTTCCGGGTAACAGAATAGAACCAACCCATCTCATGCCGTCTTAAAAGGCCTTAAGGCGTTGTCTTAAAAGGAAACTATGGGAATAGCTAGAGGATTCTATTATTTTCCTCTGTGTGGTACGTACAACACACAACCAAGCTAAGGTTGTCATGACGAGAGCATATTATTATCCCCTTTGACCATTGCGTAGTGGTCATTGGAAGTTGATATCTTGCTGTGGACATTTCAGGGATGATGTTATGAGAGGGTAGTGAAAGGGAACGTCCCCTAAAGCTAAGCCTGTGGCTGTCTGTAATATCTAAATTGAAAAACATGCGGCAATAAGTAGTCGTCGTACTAATTGCTACAATTTGTATTGCAGGCGTTGTAGGTATATGTTTTATTATCACCGTAAAGTTAAGGTAGATCCGCAGCTCTAGCCAGCCAAATAATTTTTTTTTTTCGTTTTTTTGATATTTGCAGGTCAGTGTCAGGTTGTATCTTGATCAAAATATGATTCGCGATTATATCAGATATGTATTTACAGAATTATAATCATTAGCATCAATAACCCATGTCTCTAAGTTAGATTTGTTCCATTGAATTACTTTTTCATGAAATAATAACATTGCGGAACAAATCTAACTTAGAGAGATGTACACATGATACCTAGCTCCGAGCAATATTAATTAAACCATCTATAGGCGCACGTAAAACCGATTGCTGACGGGGCGACGCATGCCGCGTGGCGATCGGCCACTATACACTTATACAGTCTACATGTAGTAGTGTGTAAACGTGTGTATAGTGCGATGTTTCACATCTGCCAGTCGTCCCGTGACGGCTCAATTTTTTATTTACGTAGAAGAGTTTGCTTTGGTTTGAGACCACCCTGGATTGGTTAGCTTGAAGAAAATTAAGGGGGTTGCGCTAAGGTAGCCCGCGAAATTTGTTATGCTGATTCTAATGTTTATAACTCTGTAAAGCCATATTTGTTACGGCCGCGAATCATATTTAGATCAACATACAACCTGTTACCTACTGACCTGCAAATTGCAAAAGACGTAATATAATTTGAATTTCGCACCAAAATTTGCTTAAGGGGGATGCGCTAAGGTAGCCTTACCTTAGCGCATCCCCCTTAAGCAAATTTTGGTGTATAATAAAATCTATGATAGTGGTATAGTATATATTTATTTGCTAGAAACATGGTATGTTTACATATACACAGTGCTACATATCCCACCGTTTTAACGGCATGCTAATCCATTTACAATTATTATTACATACAATCATTGAAATGATAAAATATTAAATTAATCATAAATCACTGATTCCCTGTTTTGTGTATTTTAATAGCATTGACAATCTAAAGTGAACACTATTCACTCTTCAATCACAATTTAAAGAAGAATTTGATAAACATTTTTTTTTTCTTCAAATTTTTCTAATAAAAGTTACTCATTTTTGCTTTGAAGACAAGTTACAGAAAATAAATCCGGTTAGAGGTCTGGTTTTTTAAACGCTTTTTATTATTGAAGACCCATAACAGTTTTTCGAAACACTTAGAAGTCATTGCCACCATTTTTTTTTAAATCATTAGTCGAACTTTTGTGGCCATTAAGCTTGAGCAGTAATTTTGAAATCACTACGCAATTTCAGTCATGTTCCATAAGACCCAGGTAAACCACAATTTTTATGGTATTACTTGACATTATGAGGGTTATTTTTAAGTCGTTTATAACCTCTTAAGGGGTCATTGTACTCATCATTATGAACAACTTTTTCAAAACTGAAATAGCGAAAAAAAAACCTGCTGTTCCCTACATTTTAACAAATTATTCGAACATAAATGTAGGGAACAGCTGGTTTTTTTTTCGCGATTTCAGTTTTGGTCCCATAGTAAAAGTCGTTCATAATGATGAGTACAATGACCCCTTAAGAGGTTATAAACGACTTAAAAATAACCCTGTATATTATATTGAAGCTCACAAATATGTCCATATTATATACTCGCTTCTGCCCGCGACTTCGTCCGCGTGTGTCGTGAGACACCACATTATACAAATAACAGCCACATTTATTTTAAACTGCCTCGTTGGTCTAGTGGTCGCAGCATTTAAATTAGCCCGGGTCAGGCAAATTGTTATTGGGTTTTCCATCTGAAATTTCTCAGTAAAAGTCCGAAGTCTGGATTTGTGCACGGTTAATGGCAAAAGGCTTGTCCCCTAATACATGGAACCTAAACATAACTGGCGAAATATAATGTATAATATAAAGTATAATATAATATAATATAATATAATAAGTACTACTTTTATTTCGTTTACGTTCATACATCTATAGTCACACACTCACGCCGGTTGTGAGTACTCACATACCTGACCTTTTTGAAGAGCATTAACAATTAAGTCACTATAATATGTCCTCTTAGGGCGTCTTCTCCCGGTATTTCCACTTACATCTGCCTCGTCACCTTTTTTGTCGCCTTCCATTCATCCTCTCAACATGACCAAACCATCTAAGTATACTCATTTCAATTTTTGTCATCGCATCTTCTTTTAAACCGCACCATTGCTTTATCACATCATTTTTGGCCTATCATTCATAGTCACGCCACACATTTTTCGCAAGGAATACATTTCCGCATCATTTATTCTACTTTCATGCTTCTTTTGCCACACCCAACATTCCTTCTTCCATACATAAGCGAGGGCACCAAGCCCACAATTGTGAACAGCTAGTCGAGCCTTTTTGGGCATTAACTGGTTGGTTAAAAATTCACAATCACATGTATTTGACCATTCACTTTATTTCCCACATTTACTCTTTATAAAACTTCTCTTTATTCAACGTTTGTAGTTATGGTCTCCGCAGTCAAAATTTACAAAGACTCAGAACTGGTGGCGTAGTTAGTCGGCGGTCGACTTCGTAGTCTTCAGTAACAATCATCCATTGTTTGCGAAGTTTTTCGTTTTCAGTTTTTTCGAATTAATGAACGCCGGCGTTCCTGTACATACTACTAAATAAATGTCACAAAACTGATACACTGACTGATGCATTCTTACAGATTATTCCTGACGAATGGCTATCACTAAAATAATATAACAGTAGATTATACAGAACAGATGGCCAATGTAGCCAAAACGTTCTGGAGTGGCGACCGCGTACCAAAACGTAACCTTGGAATACCACAAGGTGGACTGATGACCTTGTGAAGGCTGCAGGAATCCGCTGGATCCAGGAAGCACACAACCAGTCGAAGTGGAAGTGCTTAGGGGAAGCCTATGTCCAACAGTGGATGTCTTTCGGCTAAAATGATGATGATGTGATAAAACTACAAATGAACGATTTTCTGACTTTTTCCTTTATTTGTGCTGTGAGACTTTGCTACTTGCCAAATTTTATGATTCTAGGTCAACGAGAAGTAGTAGTAAGGTTTTGATTTATTTGCGAGTGTCAAAATATTATATGTCGCATAAATAGCCGTATTTTTTTATTGCGTTGACTAAGAAGCTTGAGTTTTTTAGAGCACCAATCGACCGTAGACTTACGCATATAAATTTCAACTTGACACCTCCACGCTTTCCTGAGAAAAGGGGTCTTGACTGACTGCCTGACAGACTGACGGACTGACGAAGGGACGGACAACGAAGTGATCCTATAAGGGGTTCCGCATTTTTCTTTTTTCGTACGGAATCCTAAAAAGTAAGTTGTAGTCTCATTTCCCATGAAATGAGTAGTATGTATGCGAAAAGGTTTTAAGCGATTTCTGATTCTTCTAATACTACAACCTCAGTTCGTCTAATTGAGTTTCATCCTCATAAGAAACATGACTTATTGGCATCAAAAATTGTTATGTTAAAATTACCCATTTTATTGCTAACAGTAATTTTTTTTCAAAATCTGTCTTGCAAATCAAAATGTCTCAAAAAGGTAAGGACAGTCTTTTCCTACAGGGTTTACAGCCCCATCTCAAAAATCCACTCATGATGATCACATGATTAGATGCCATGATGATTGACAGCTTAGCCCCATAAAGATAAAGCGTGATGATTAATTAAATCTGTAACTATCTGCAATGTTCTGACCGTTTGGCTCGTCTTTTTACAATTTTCTGTAAACTATAGAGGAATACAAACATAATGCAATATTACTCATAGCAAATAGCGTGATATATATAGCCTAATCTATGAAAATTTTGGATAGAAACTATCCGGTAGAATTTGCGTGTTGCTGAAACATAATATACATTCAGACAAACAGTTAAACATATAAACCCACGATGCACGTGTTTCTGTGACAAATATAATAATTTTTCTTTCTTTCTCCTTTTAGATAACAGACAAACAGACAAAAATTCTAAAAACTATATTTTCGGCCATAAAATCGATCTCAGACCTCGTAGCAATTACTTTTTTTTTAAATATTCAATGTATAATTTTGACTTCACTCCGATTTTATTATACTCGTATTTTGTATAGATTTACATTGTGTACGACAGGAGCGTGACCGGCATTATTTTAATTTTCGAATATAATTATAGAAAAATATATCATCATTCTCCTGCACTTATCACAATTTATTTGGGGTCGGCGCAACATGTCCCTATAGTTCATACTTCACTATTAGTCGTCATCTCGGTAGTCACCCCCTATCTAGCCATTTCATCTTTCACACAGTCCATCCATCGTGTCTTTGGTCTTCCCCTACTCTTATAGCCATCGACATGCATACTCATAATTTACTCACGACATTTTCCTCATTCCACTCCATCACATGCCCATATCATGACAAATATATATATGTATTATAGTGCAATATCCCCCATGAAACTTGATATTTATTTCCGTCAATCTCATTACCCTCATTTAAACCAGCCGGCAATTAAAAGATACAGAAGTTAAAATTATTGTCTGTGGCTTTTGGCACCTACATACTTATGTAGGTGCCAAAAGCCACAGACAATAATTTTCCTCCATAGTTAGTTAGATAATATCATTTATTTAACAAGAGAACAATGGACAATGATTACTGTTTCAATAACTTTTGGTTATAAGTAATATAGGAAGACAGCTCAGCAGTCTTCCTATTCGTTTTACTTCGTGTTTTTTTATTTCATTTTTATGAACAGGGTTTTGTACATTTAGTTGATATAGAAGTCACGTAGCTTAAACATTGAATTTTTTCTGTGATTTCTAGATATTAACATAAGTAATAACATAAATTTTAATCTTTTAAGATCACTGTGTGGTCACTGAAACTACGTGCCGCTCAGTATTAAATATCTCAGTTTTGTATGATATATAAACTGGTCTGATCATTTACCCATTTTTATTAAAATGTAATTTTAATCTTTTAAAATCTAAGGATAATCGGGACACGGAATAGATTGTTGTGTATCATGATAGCTGTAATTCTAAGTTAAAAGACGTAGAGAAAAGTCTATGTCCTTTAACTAATGAATAAGTGAGTTCACCTCGATCAAAAGTTAGTGATCCTACAATCAGACAAAAAAAAAAACTTCCAAAACTTATTTAAGTCATTATTTGCGCGGTGTTCAGCAATGAATCTAAATATTTGTGTTTCTAAGTTTAGTTAATAAACGACCGAACAAAAACTATTATTTTATCTCAAGAACCAACCAGTCACCAGATTCTTATTTACAAATAAAATTATCCGCGATAGTAGACATAATATTAAAGATGAAATATCGGAATCCTTTCCAAATTACTTAAGCACTGCATTATATTAAATAATCATGTCAATTCACATAATCGACGGAATCTAGAAAATAGCTTCACCAATTTCGATGAGACTTTCACTTGAAGATTATACTCCTTCCTGGTTTAACATCACGCTTGCATATAAAGGGGGCCAGCGGTTGTGTAAAAGCAGGATTTCCTGTGGAAACCAGTCGGTAACACGTCTAGGTTGGCCTATGACCCTAAAGGTTATGTGAAAGGTGATTATTTAATGGAGACAATCGGTAATCCCGTGAGGTAACAGGCATATAATTGTGACGTAATTTCCGTCCGATGTATGTTCGTTAAAGACGTTTGCCTACCGAATAAATGTCCGGTTTCTATACCGAGTATTAACAGAAAAATTTGCTAGCAAATATTGTCAACCGCGCGTCAACTGTTGTGATTGGTCGATTCGATAACAACAGCCATTTGGATCACATGATTTGCGTTTAATTTTGTCTTGTTTGCTTGCTGAATGGCTTGGATGTGCCAACTGACTATTGTGAATTGATGCAATGCGTTGAAATTATTACAGAACAAGTTTTGAGTCTAGTTCCATAACATCATTTAAAATCACGCCTGTATACCCGAAGGGTCAGGCAGAGGTGCACCTGTAGTACAGCTACATTTCGTCAGTTATGTGTAAGTCCCACTAGTGTACTTGAAGTTTAAATCAATAAATAACTTCTAGACTTTGATTACTATCAAGAGCTTTCATTTCACGAATTACCAGTTCTTATTATTTTAGTTAAAACTAGACTAGACTGCTTCGTTGGTCTAGTGTTCGCAAGCTTTGCTGCTGAGCATGAAGTCCGGGTTTCGAGTCCCGGGACAGGAAAAGTGTTTTTGGGTCTTTCCATCTAAAACTTCTCAGTAGCAGCCCGGGGTTTGGATTTGTGCCTGGTTGAAGGCAATGGGCTCGCCCCCTATGACATGGACTTCAACATAACTGGCGAAATATAGATGTACTATAGGTTGACCCCTGCCTAACCCTTTGGGGAATACAGGCGTGTTGGTATGTTGTGTTATTTTAATTATAAATTAAAACCAGTCTCAACTTAACTCAAACACCCTCTGACAGTACTCTGATCATGATAAAAAAAAAACTCTAGATTGGAGCAAGCAGTAGTATGGAGGTATCAAAGCGTGAAGCAGACGCACAATTTTAAATTAAGTTTAATCTTTGTATAAAGAGAGCCGACCCTTCTTCGTTTGCTTTCGTAAATTCTAGGGTATAGGGCGGCAAATCTCGGATATTCTGGTATTATATACAGGTGCGTGGTAACTTAAGCTTATGAGTATGACACACGGAGAGGCAAAACTGAACAGACGAAATTCATTCAGAGGGTCTGGGAATGTGAGCATGTGCGAACGGACTCTTCAGCTTCAACGTTTTGCTTCTAATAGTAATCGTCGGTCCCTATTATATGGGACTTATACATAACTGGCGAAATGTGGATGTACTTGTACACCTCTGCCTAACCCTATGGGGAATACAGGCGTGGTGTTAATTTGTAATCGTTCCAGTCGTCTTAGATGACCGACCTTGGTACGCCTCACAAGGTACGGATTTTAGTACAAATCAAACGGGTCTGAATGTAGCACAGGCCGTGTACGGAAGCCTTAATAAATGCTGACTTACTGTGAGTTGGGCTAAAACAAGCTCTTAGTTTTTCGTTTCGTTGCCGCTTACAAGTGACTTCGAGCTTGGAATACGGAAGGAAACTACACCCCTAAAACTTGGTACTTTTATGAGATCTAGCCTGTAGTACGCTTTATGCGGGGATCGTCCTCACCTTCCACCTGACGCAGGTCCTCACCGGACACGGTTGTTTCGGGAGGTTCCTGTTCAGGATAAAGCGGGAGGAAACGCCCGGGTGTCACCACTGTGTGGATCGCCTGGAGGACACGGTGGAGCATACGGTGGAGGTCTGCCCGGCTTGGGCGGAGCACCGCCGTGTCCTCACGGAGGCGATCGGCGGCGGCGTTCTCTCGCGTCCGGGCCTGGTTCAGGCCATGGTTCGGAGCGAGAGTGTATGGGAGGCCGTCACCTCCTTCTGCGAAGCAGTAATGCTCGCGAAGGAGGAGGCGGCACGCGTGACGGTGAGACAAAGCTCGCGCCCTCGCGCCCTTAGTCGCTGCAGGAGACGCCCCGGGCGTCGGGAGTCGTAAGCCGATTTCCGGCCACCGTAGGCGCGGGCCTGCGGACGGTGAGCGATGGGTAGCTCACCGTCCGATAAGGACCAGGCCCGGGTCGACGGCACGTTGTGTTCCACGCGCGCCTCAAAGAGATGTCAGTACCAACTGACGGGGTCCGGTAGGACCAATGCCTGCCAGGGTTGCGAGTTTGTCCGAAAGGGATATCGTGGCCCTGGCACACAGGCAACGGAAGGAACACGGGTGGGTTTTAGTCAGTAAAAGTCTGATACGCCCTCCCGCTCCGCCCAGAGCGGTAGAAGTTATTTGATGATTTCCCACCCAAAAAAAGCCTGTAGTACGCTTATGGAAACAATACCGCAATGAGTTTCAAAACGAAATAATATTCGGTTCAGCTTGGTCCTTGAAGCTGAAGGACGCCAGTAACCTCCGCATAGAAAGGCTTTTTGGTACTTACATATTTCGGGGAAAATATTTATTTACTTGATTAGATATGTGTGATGATTAGATTCTGTTAAATTAATTTCAACATCCTATCTGGTTTTATTTTTATTATTCCGTTAATTCTTTCTTTATAAGATTCCTACACCTTAAATTAAAATTAGAAAAAAAATTGCCTTCTGGTGTCGGGAACAGGGTCCAAGCTACCGTCAGTCAGGGCTCCAGGGAGAGGAACCTCCATGCAAGCTGTGTCCATAAGTACCGCTTTCTGAATCAAGCCCTTAATCCAGCTGCCGAGAGCCTTGCCTATCTATTGGCTGTTATGACTATCGGCACAATGATCACTGATTATTATTATTTTCATTTATTTATTTTCATAACTAATTAAATACTTTATTAAATATAAATATATATATATATATATATATATATATATATATTATATATTATAAAGTGTGATCAAATAATAGACTTAAGTAAATGCAAACGGAGACGGATCTAAAAGCTAGTTAACCATATAATTGTGAAAGCCTGTTTGTCATTAGTTACTCAATCACTGCGCAATGATTTACAGAGTATTACGTGCTGCAAGGACATACGATATCCTTATGATAAATAGTTAAGAGGAGGCTCCCTATTTTTATGTTAATTTGCATGAATATTCTGAAACAGTCACACATACAAGCAAAATTAAACTTTAGTAATGATGTATTGGATCTTTTTTTCCATGTTGAAGACAGTTACGTAATTGTAATATTTTCTCTCAATAAATTTTTATTCTAAAATCATGTCTTTTTTGCAGCCTGTGGACCAACTTTACGCAGCGGGCGTACAGCGCTCTGCGCGTGCTGTACAACAATGCCTTCAGGATACTGTTAGGGCTTCCGCGGTTTTGTAGTGCTTCGACTATGTTTGCTGAGGCACGGACCGATGATTTTTTCGCGATCATAAGGAAGCAGAGCGCTTCACTATTAAGTCGCCTACGAAGCAGCTCGAACAGTCTCCTGAGGGTGTTGTCCGAGCGGTGGGACCTGTCCCTAATACATAGGTGGATGCAGCTTCATGTTAGTGCTTCTCCTCGGATTTTTTTACATGATTTTATGACTGTATTATGTATGTTTTATTTTGTTATTGCTTGTTTTAATGTGTAATATTTTAATTCATATATTTAATTTAATTGTGACATTGGATATATAATTCTAATGTGTATGTGTAATTTTATTGATTGATAATTATTTTAAAGTCATGTGATTTATTGAATTTTAATTTTTATATAATGTATGGACTATGTCTGAAATAAATGAATTATTTTAATTTAAGGATAATTATAAAAAAACAAACAAGATTGTTTAGCTTTTGTGTCTAAAATAAATATTCACAGCAAGAAAATATATTTTATTATCCCGACACAAGATATTTTTTTCTAGCTCAATTATTACTTTAGTTATAAATGAAATAAGAATTGAGACTTACGCTATTTAGTTTCGTGCTCGAACACGATCAAAGAGCGCACGCAATATTCAACTTTATTACTGATGTATTAGCGTTTAGCACATAGCACATGGCGGGGAGCGAGGGGCGGAGCTTGCGTTCGAAATTTGATTTAGACTGCCTGCTCTTAATGATGTGTGCAGATATATTAGACATTTTTGTTTACCTACGTAACTCAATTTTTCAACGGTTTATGCAGCACTAGGTTTTAAAAATGTCATCACCAAGAATTTCTCAGGTAATTTCTAGATGAGTTTCTGTATGTTATTTATTTTGTGATCTGAAGATCACTGGTCAAATTCCTGCACGGTTCGGGGTTGTATAAATGTCTAACCAGTGTAACTGCAATTACTATGGGGGAATTATAGTAAGTATAAGCTGTTTATGGAAACACAAAGTTAATTTTTTTTTAGTCTGTGATGTCAAACTGTAAAAGGAAGGATTTTGCTCTCGCTACACGTGGGTTGTGGCACCAAATCGTTTTAATCAAGCTAACTGCGATAATACATTCCACCGATTAAATACAACAAGTAAACATTAGCTGCATCCGGTTAGACTAGAAGCCGACCCCAACATAAAAAGATGATTAATTATTAGTTAATGATATATGCAGATATACGGAATTACTACGGCCAAATTGGGTTACCATGTTACAGATACACACAAAGTAGTGGCAACGATACCCATAAGAGGAAATACTTAGGCACGAGTCTATGAAAACTGATGATAGGTTAAGATGCCAAAGTGGAGTCAACTAGAATTATGTTCTGTTCCGATTAGATTAGCGAAAAAACTTTTTACAAAAAAAAAAATAACCGACTTCCAAAAAAACACTACAAAGTGAAAAATAACTTTAATTTCGGAAGTCGGTGTCTTTGGATCTGTATTTTAGTTTTTTGCCACCGACTTCCGAAATTAAAGTTATTTTTCACTTTGTAGTGTTTTTTTGGAAGTCGGTTATTTTTTTTTTGTAAAAAGTTTTTTATTTTTCACTTTTTAGTGGGTCAGTTTGTAATTTATCACAAAAGCCTAATGTCAAATGCTCATCACATTTTACCAAATATTGCTTTTCCCGATGCAGGGGCGTTAATTGTTAAGGAGTTCTCCTGGTAAGAACCAGGAGAACTGATGGTGACTTCACCATATGCATTTTGACGAGCATAAATTGCTTAGCAACCATATTAAAGTGCCTAATCGAATCGCAACGGTGAAATACTTATTATTAGGAAGTTCCGGTGGCCATCTGTGGTCTTCATCATCAGTTCCACTTCACCGAATGGTGCTTTTCGAGTGAAAATGCACGAGTTACTATAATAAATACTCAAATCACTTTAGGTATGCCTATAAAATTTGAGGATTTCCCTCGATTTCCATGGGATCCCCTCATCAGATTCTGATTTGGTGACAATGGGACCACCTCGGGAGCATACCCTTCCATACAAAAAAATAATTTTTATAATCCGTCCACAATTGAAGGAGTAATCGGTGAACATACATAATAAAAACAAACATACAGCCGAACATATAACCTCCTCCTTTTTGGAAGTCGGTTAAAAATGGGAATAACGTGAGTCCGAATTAAGGTTACCTCCGACGAACGCTATCCCCATAGGTGATAAATCATGATACACAATTCATTTTAACAACGAATGACACTTGTGCACACACTAACTGTAAGCCCTAAGGTTTATAATTAAGATTAATTTTACCAGCAGCATAATCAGCATCAGCATAATTAAACTGCGTTCAGATGTGCTGATTAGAGAATATAACATTGGAGAGCATAGACGCAATATCCTGAACAAAAATATCTGTCACTTTTGGCGGGAGACGCGGGAGTTATCACAAAAACTGCTCGCTCGGAATGAGAAGTCCGTACCATCGATTTTTTTTTATCGTTATTCATTTGGAATTATGCTTGAATCCATGAAATAAAACAGCTGATGTATAAAATACTCGTAGTTAAGAACAATGGCTAGAAAATTGTTAATGGAATTATTAAGCGTCTACCTATATAACCGTGATAGATACCAACGAAATAATTTACTAAGTCTTATCAAATCAACCTGGCCTATTGAAGTCTGGCAAAAAAATCGTCATATTTGAAAACTTAATTGACAAGTTTAGCGATGATAAAAAAAAACATTCATGACATAGTATTCTTTGGCGGAATTCAGAATGTTGTTCAGAAGGGTATTTGTCCAGAGTGCTAATTTAAAAAAAAATATTACAGTGTTCAAGAATACTAGGAGATTATAATCTCTCTCATCATTCATAATATAATATAATAAAGTAATAAAAACCGCCATAAATCCATGAGATGCAAAAACATATTATATTACATATTTCATTATTGATAATTATTATTATTAGGTACTATAATACAATCTCAGTTGTATTCCTGACCTCCTGTGGATCACACGCTCCTGGCCACACGCACGACAAAGATTGCGTTTGTTGCTGCAGTGTCGTGCGTGTCGCCAGTGACTAAAGTCGTGCTTCATTTTTGTTTGCGATTCTATGCGTACTCCATGCGTGCGACCCGCGTCACAGTCAAAATAACACTGAAGGCAGAAGAACGCCGTCCGCTTCTGGTTAGCTCGCACGCGCGCTGCGCGCCCGCATGATAGGAAAAACATGTATGAAATGATAGGATGCGGACAGCTTGCGCCCGGACCAAATCCGCGTGCGGGCAAAAATACGCATGACAGGAAAAGCGCCCTTAGCGGCAGTTCCGTCCAAATTTTTTTGTACGTCCATGATCTATATCTATACTTATAATAAAATCATAGCGAAATCAAAATAACATGAATATTTACTTGTAAAGTATTATATTATTTTAATTATTGTGAATGTAGACGTGAAGAAGTGAAGACAAATGGGTTATTGCTTTTTTCCCCTTTTTCTTTTATTCTCAGTTAGTGTTAATCATGGTCTGGCAGTTTGAGTCATTTATGCGGCCTACCCAAATGTCCTTTCTTTGGTATTGATTTTCGCATCGTTGAGCTCCTTAAGTTCTGAGTAGAGTTGCACGATTACTGACAAATGCGTGCAATGACCGGTCAGGTCCACTCAATCTGTGTGGTTCGTTCCTCAAAAACAAACCATTTCAGACACCAATCTACATGGCCTTCACATGATCTGACCAAGATTATGTCTGGACTTTAGGTAAAAGAGACTGTGACCTCTGAGTTTGTTTCGGCCTTTCTTCTCAGAGTAGTCAGATAGGAAACGCCGACTTCATCTAGTTTTTAAAATATGATTGACGTGTAAAGGTGTTTGTACAAACTTACTCACAGAAATGAAAATCATTTATCATTATCATTTAACGACGCGTTTAAAAAACGTGGTGTGCACAGGTCCTAAGTCTAATCAGTCGGTAGGCTATATATTATCACGCTATTTGCTATGGGGGATGAGCAATATTGCATTATGTTTGTATTCCTCTATAAATAGGAAATTGAGCCAAACGGTAGAACATTGCAGATACTTTAATCATCATGCTTTATGGGGAAAAGCTGTTAATCATCTTGACAGGGTGGATTTTTGAGATGGGGCAGTAAACCTTTACCTTAACCGTTGTAGCTACATGAAATCATTCTTAGGAGATTATCCTTAACTGTTTGAGACATTTTGATATGCATACACAAATTTTGAAAGAAAATAACTGTCAGCAAGAAAATGAGCAATTGTCCCAAAAAAAAACAAAATGCTGTCAATAGATTCTGTTCCATATGAGGGTCAAAAGACTCAATTGGACCAACTCAGGTTTGAGTACTAGAAGCGTTCAGAAATTGCAAAAAAACTTCCCATACTTTTTAGAGTTCCGTACCTCAAAGAGAAAAAACGGAACCCTTATTGGATCACCTCTTTGTCCACCTGTCCGTTCGTCCGTCTGTTTGTCTGTCAATCAAGACCATTTTTCTCGGGTGTACCCGAGAAAAATGGTCTTGTCTGGTCGTGTACGTGAACGTATCAAGTTGAAATTAATATCAAATACGTAGGTCTACGGTACCCTGGAGATAATAAAACAAACTTCCAAGTCAACGCAATACAAAAATATGGCCATTTATGCGACATATTTTGATAGTCGCAAATTATTCCGACCTATAGGGTAGGTACTTCCCGTTGACCTAAAATTATAAAATTTGGCAAGAAGCAAAGTCTTACAGCACAACTATAGGGAAAAGTCCGAAAATCGTTAATTTGTAGTTTTATCTTATTCTACCGATATTTCAGCCGAAATACATTCACTGTTGGACATAGTCCTCCCCCAAGCATCGCCACTTCAACCGGTTCTGTGCTTTCCAAATCCAGTGGATTCCTGCAACCTTCACAACAGTCCACCTTGTGGGAAGCCTTCCAATGCTACGTCTTCCGGTACACGATCGCAACTTCAACCTTTCGGCTCTATCGGTCATCCGTTCTGCATAATCTACTGTTATATTATTTTAGTGATAGTTGTTCATCTGGAATAGTCTGTAAGAATGCATGTATCAGTTTTGTGACATTAGGTAGTAAATCCAGGAACGCGGGCAATCATTAATTCACTAAAAACGAAAAACTTCGCAAGCTGGGAAATTGCTACTGAAGACAGCGGAGTCGACCTCAGGGCTTCTCACATCGACAATTATACATCGCTTGCTCCCGCGTCACCAGTCCTGAGTCTTTGTATATTTTGGCTGCACTGACCATTATTATAAACGTAGTATACAGGGAAGTTTTATAAAGAGTAAATTCGGGAAATAAAGTGAATTGTGCTATACGTGCGATTTTGACCAACCAGTCAAAGCACAAAAAGGCTCGACTGGCTGTTCACAATGGTGTGATGGTACCCACGCTTATGTATGTAATCAAATGTCGGGTGTGGCAAAAGAAGCATGAAAGTAGAATCGATGCTGTGGAAATGTGTTCCTTGCGAAGCATGTGTGGCGTGACTATGAGTGATAAGCTGAACAATTATGTGATAAGGCAACGGTGCGGTTTAAAAGAAGATGTAGTGGCAATAGTTTAAAAGAATATACTTAGATGGTTTGGTCATGTTAAGAGGATGAATGAAAGGCGACTAACAAAAGGTATTTACAAGGCAGATGAGAGTGGAAACCGGCGGGAGGGGACGCCCTAGAAGTACATAATTATAGTGACCTAATTGGTGATGATCTTCAGAGAGATCTGGGGTTCTACTCTCTAAGTCCGTCAACAAATATGTGGACTCGTCCGAAAGTAGTAGATCCATCAACACAAGTGACAAATTAATATTTTTTAACAGGTAAATCATGTTGTCATTCATTTATAATTCGGCCCCTGAACTAATCTTATGTCCGTAAGTGATACGGAGTAGGAAACGCCCAAAACTTCGGCCGAAACTACGGATTTCGTGATTAGGGAGTAGATCCCCAGGTGTGTAGTACTCAGAACAGGCGTGCGTGTATGACCACATGTATGAACGTAATCGAAGCAAAAGGAGTACGTAAGTAGCGTAGCAGGTGGTGTTCTATAGTTTCTGCCTACCCCATGGGAAGAACGCGTGAGTTTATGCTAGCATCACGTCTGTATTCCCCGACGGGTTAGGCAGAGGTGTACCTACCTATAGTACATTTAATTTCGCCGGTTATATTTAGAACCCATGTAATAGGGGCGAGCCTATTGCTAATAACTGGGCACACATTCAGACTTCGGACTGTAACTGAGAAATTCCAGATGGAAAACCCAATAACACTTTGCCTGACCCAGGAATCGAACCCAGGACCTCATGCTCAACAGTAGCGCTTGCGACCAATAGACCAACTAACTTATTAAAAAAAAAATATGACTGTTATTCGTATATTGTGGTGTTTTCAACGCGAATGAAGTCGCGGGCAGAAGCTAGTTAATAATAAGAAAATATAACTACAATAAAATAAAAGTAACAAAATGTATAATAACCGCAATAATAAAATAGGTTTAGTTAAAACAAAGTGATTTTTTAATTATAAAACCATATAAAGCCATGTTTGTTGAATTATGGTGGAATCGAAAGACAAATCAAAATGTATTATGAGGTTAGGATTTTGAATTTCAATAAAACATGACTAAATATTACAAAAAAATATTAACTTAAATATTTACTTATAATTCCGTCTGTATGTAAGTTTGACGTATTTGAACGCTTTTTACAAGATTGTACAGCTCAGCCAGGCTACGTGCAAAACATCATTTGGTTTTAAATAACAGTAATTACTTACGTGATTTTTTGAATTACATCAATAACCGGTTACAACTTATAACGACGCTACACAAAAATATATAATATTATTTTGTAGAAAATATATTTTAAATATTTTTTTTTAAATTTAATAACTAGCATACACGGCGGGAAACAATACCCTAATGACGCTTAAGAAAGGGGTTCCGGGTTCCTCCCCTTTCATCCTTGTGTGCCAAAAGGGGAGGAACCCGGAAAGAAAGAGATGAATATAGAGGGCGGAAAACGTACTGCCATCTGTATATAATAAAATAACCGGCCAAGTGCGTGTTGGACCATGCACAATGAAGGGTTCCGTAGTTGGGACGAATTTACCCCAAGACCAAACTTAACTTTGTAGTTGAAAAACATTTTCTCCCATACATTGATTTTCGCCACGGTCAATCATCTAACTGCATATGTAAGTTTGTAATCGCAAAAACATATTTTGTTATGTGATAAAACTACAAATTAACGATTTTCGTTTTTTTTTTCCTTTATTTGTGCTGTGAGACCTTGCTTCTTGCCAAACTTCATGATTCTAGGTCAACGGGTAATACCCTATAGGTTTTTAATTATTATTCTTGGCTCAATCAAGACTAACTTCGATAATGTATTAATGGTTCTGAATCGAGGGCCAGTTTCATAACAACCACATTTGGTGAAACGGAGTTTACACGAAATATTTACAATAAAGTTCCCACTTTATGATACAGAATGATACTTACATAAAAATATATCACCTTTTTACTGCAAATTGATTAAAGTTTTCGCAAATTTATTGATCCGTGGCGCCATGACAGCTGTTAAGTGTTAACTTTTTTTTTATCTTGCTGACTGGAGCTTTGTTATTTCGCACTTGTTCCTTGCTTGTTGTCGCCGCTTTTATGTCAAATTTAAAATGTTTGCTGACAATTTGCGTAACCCAATAAAATACATAAACAATTCGCCAGATAAGTTCTAATAGTTTATGCCGTAGTTATTTCATTGTACCTTTTTATTTGGTTTCGACATGGGTGTCATTTTCATGGTTTTCAAGGATGCTGATAACGGAATTAGGGTCAAAATTAAAATTGAGGATGGTTCAACCAAAAATTTATCGTCATGGGTGTCGTTTTCATGGTTTTCGAGGGCGCTGACAACAATAATGGGGTCAAATCAATATTGAATCAAAACAAACATTTATTTACGTTACACGTCCGTGTTTGGGTCACAGAAATTCATATGTATACCTAGTTTCAACTAAATCGAACTAATAGACTCGGAGCAAATTGTCTGTGACATTCGGACAGACAGACACACGAGTGATCCTATAAGCGTTCTAAGAACGCTAATTTATACATTAACAGATCTTTGGTAACGCCATCTTGAATTTGGATTTTACCCCATTATCGTTGTTACCGCCCTCGGAAACCATATATGTAACTACTTTACTATTAACACAACATATCATCACGCCTGTATTCCTCGAAGGGTCTGGCAGAGGTGTACATATAATAATACACCCACATTTCGTCAGTTCACCGTATGTCGTTCATTTTTTCACATTATACCGCATTCGGGTTCCCATCAAATAAACATATGAAATATTCGAGCCAGGCTCGTAGCTGACCATATAAAAACTACTGAAGACTGCGGAGTCGACCTCAGGAGTAACTGCTTCTCACACAGACAACTGTACGTCGCTTGCTTCCTCGTCACCAGTCCTGAGTGTCTCTATATTTTGGCCGCTGAGACCAAAACTGCAAACGTAGTATACAGGGTTTTTTTTATAAAAATACTGTACATCACGCCTGTATTCCCCGAAGGGTTAGGTAGAAGTGTATCTATAGTTTACGCCCACATTTTGCCAGTTATGTTAAGGTCCCATGTAATAAGGGGCGAGCCTATTGCTATTAACGGGGCACAAATCCAGACTTCGGACTGTTACTGAGAAATTTCAGATAGAAAACCCAATAACACTTTGGCTGACCCGGGAATCGAACCCAGGATCTCATGCTCAACAGAAGCGCTTACTACCACTAGACTCACGAGGCAGTTTTTTTTAATAAAAATGTGGCTGTTATTTTAGTTTATTGTGGTGTCTTACGACTTCCCCGCGAAGTAAGTCGCGGGCTGAAGCTAGTACATAAATATGTTTTCATCGTTGTAATATAATTTGTTTTGTTTAGTTTATGTTTTGTAAAGTGCATTTTAATGTAGGTAAACTCGTTGTATCCCAAGGGTGTTAGCTTCCCATAGAAATGAGAAATGAGTCATACCCTACACTAATATTATAAAGAATTAAAGTTTGTAAGTTTGTCAGTTTGTAAATTAGTCAGTTTGGATGTAGGAGTTACTTGATCTCTGGAAGTACTAATCTGATTTCGAAAATTCTTATTTATTAATTCTTATTCTTAAAATAAAAAAAACCTATAGGGCACTTCCCGTTGACCTATATAGAATCAATAGCTACGCCCCGTGGTTTCACCCGCGTAAGGCTCGATCCCGTGGGAATATCGGGATAAAAAGTAGCCTATGTCTAAATCCAGGGTGTCAGCTACCTCCATACAAAATTTAATCAAAATTGGTTCAGCCGTTTGAGCGAGAAGAAGTAACAAACATACACACACAAACTTTCGCCTTTATAATATTAGTGTGATGAAATTTGGCAAGAAGTAAGGTTTCACAACACAAGTAAAGGAAAATGTCCGATAATCTATAATTTGTAGTTTTATCACTTAAAGTTTTTTTTTTTGCAATCACAAACTTACTTTTCCAGTTGGAAAAGTGACCGTGGCGTATATCGATGCATGGGAGAACATGTTTGTTAACTACAACGTTAAGTTTGTTTTTGGGATAAATTCATACCAACTACGGAACCCTTCATTGTGCGTAGTCCGACACGCACTTGGCCTTCTTTTTTATAAAATGAAGTCGCTTTTCGTGACTGTCTGTGTGACCACGTTGTTCTTCTAAACTACGCGGTTTACACCATCATTTAGAGAATTTCTTCCAGAAGGTTTGTGGTTATATTATAATTCAATAATATTTAACTTAGATATAGCTATTTTGACATATCGCCACATCAGTAGATTGCATCCATGCGGAGCATGGGCGGGTCGCTAGTGGAGTATGTTTTATAGTATAAGGTGTAGTCTCAGGCAGAAGCCAGTAAGTACTAACTTAAAATATGGTAAAGAACCAGACAACCGATTTTGCGCGTCCAGTATAACAACGCGTTCAGGGGCTTGTTGGGGCTCCTATGGCGGTGCAGTGCCTCTGGCATGTTCACCGACTACAGTACGGCCGGCTTCCAGGCGGTGCTTCGCAATAGAACGGCTTCCCTGTGGTCTCGGGTAAATGGTAGCTCCAACACGCTCCTGAGCGTGGTGTCGGATGGAGTAGACAGTCAAATCCTGCGGCATTGGTCGCTCACGCATGTCCAAAATAATAAATATTTTACATTTTACTAACATAGCTATAAGTATCTACCTACTAACATATATGGACCTGTATCATTTACTGTGTGCTTGGTCTGAAATAAACATTTTCATTTCGTAAAACAATTTCGTGATTCGTAAAACCAGAGGCGTGATTCCCAACTATAGATTGATGTACAACTTTGCATGTACCCAACTCTTATGTTATAAATATGAAGATCATCCTATTTAACCTACTCCAAACAAGGAGGAGGTTATATGTTCGTCTGTATGTATTTTTAGGGTTCCGAACCTCAAAAGAAAAAAACGGAACCCTATAGGATCACTCGTATGTCTGTCTGTCTGTCTGTCCGTTCGTCTCTCACAGCCAACTTACTCCAAAACAACTGGACCGATTAAGTTGAAACTTGCTACTCCTATGAATTTCTGTGACCCAAACATGTGTAACGTAAATTTTATAACAATTGTGTAACATTTTGAATATAAATAATATAATAAAAAAAAGTTTTGCAATTGGTACCATGTGACATATCAAATGAAAGGGCTTGATGTAAGGATTTCAGATATTATTTTTAATAATTTTAAAGTTATTTAAGAAAATCGATGAAAATTTACTATCATACTTTTTCTTTGTTGACTGAACCTTTAAAGTACTTGTAATTTGGGACGAAACACAACTTCAATTGTGATATGGGACACGTAATATCTTATTACGAAAGTCAGACAACCAAGGGACGTCGTGGTACCCAGTAACTGGGTTGTGGAAGTTAGTTATGCAGTCGCGCCATGTAAAATACTGTTAATCAGCTGCAGTGATTGGTTGGTCTAATTACGAATTAAAGAGATTTTAAAGTGCACTTTCATGTTGTTTTCCATCCTTGATTGCTTTGGTAGTAGCTGACTTGGATCTAAGTTCAACTGGAAGTGTAGTAGGAAAATAATTTTAGGAATATCTGTTTGATTCCCTGTCAATTACGTAAAAGATTTTATTCGGTCAAAAGCACGACTGAAATTAAGGTTTATTTTCGATTTTGCTTGAAAAACTTAGTGACTTTTCACTTGTTTAGTGTTGTGCTTATGTAGATATTATATTATAGTGATTTATTGGTCATTAGAAATTATGTCGTTATGTTAGGTACAATTTGTGACCATTTGATTGTATTTTATCCCGATAGTATGTTTATATTTATTTTATAATACTAAGTAGGTGTATCTAAAAACTTATAATTCACGACGACGCAGGAAAATCCTAACGTAAGTAAAGTAAGTACCTACTTAACTGTATAATTATTATTTTTAATGATGTTTATTAACTTAAACATCAACTGACTGTCAGTTCTACACTTTGTATAGAATTTGTTAAACAAAAGCTTAAATCTCATTCCATGTTACAATAGTACTTACTAGGTACCTACGTACTCACCCGCTCATACTTTTAACAAAAGATTGACCATCAATCCATTTGAAAGTTTTGACAACTGTCTAGTTGATCAGTCTGTAGTGCTATGTGTATTTACATAATGTACTATGTAATAATACTAAGTGATATGATTGACTTGACTCCTTGGATTGGAAAATGGAGTGGAAGACTTTGCCCAGCTGTGGAATAATAGAAGCTATTTATATTGATTGGTTTTATAAAAATTATGGCCATCTTTCTGGAGTCCTAATTTATTTTAACATAAAACGCCCAAAGCCATTTGATTACATCAGTTATAAAGACACGAACACATCAGTTAAGTACAATAACAAAAGTATACAGCTACTCGACAGTCATACGCTCATCTAGCAATAGTCCATACATTCTGACAAGATCTTTTCCATTCATCCGCGAAAATATCAGTCCGGCTAAGTACCGCATTAGCAAAAGTGTGTCGAAAAGAGAGAGGGAGGCTTTTGCCTATCAGTAAGACCATAATGGCTAGCTAAATGAATGGATTCATTTAATATGATACAAAAAGAATGTCAACTTCTCTGTAGCTCTGGCCAGTTTTAGCTTCGACAACTTCCCGATGCTTACAGGCTAATATTTTTAATAAAAAAATATAAAAATTAAAAAAAAGAAAATAACATACCGACTGCAGTCTTCTGGCTATATTATGTGGGAACTAGAAGTCAATTCCTTAAATGATTTGGGGTAGCATCACCTGACAGACATCTTAAGCAGTGTTTTTAAACACCCGCAAAAAGTTATTTAGTGCTTTAGTAATTTGACACATAACATACGCCTTGTTTCCCCGAAGGGTTAGGGAAAGGTGTACTTATGGTACCTCCACATTTCGCCAGTTATGTTTAAGTCCCATGTCATAGGGGGCGAGCCTATTGCCATTAAGCAGACTCAAATCCAGACTCCGGGCTGCTACTGAGAAATTTCACATGGAAAAACCCGAAAATCCCGGGAATCGAATCCAGGACCTCGTGCTCAGCGGTAGCGCTGGCGACCACTACACCAACGAGGTAGTGCTTAATTTAGTATTTCTACTTTTCCTACATCCTCATCTCTCTCCATCATCTCTGAAAATTTCAACGGTCTAACTATCACGGTTCATGAGATACAGCCTGGTGACAGACGGACGGACAGACAGACAGACACAGACAGACGGCGGAGCCTTAGTAATAGGGTCCCCGTTTTACCCTTTGGGTACGGAACCCTAAAAACAAAGCACTAACTCGTAATATAATTATTATTCAAAATCAAATGTTAGTGTTATTCGACGGAGCTTACAAACCCTAGGAACTGTGTGATTTCTGAGTCTAAAGCACTGATCAGAATGTTTGTTTGGGTTAGTTAGTTCTGATCCTATGATTTAAGTAATGTAGACAGGGATGGTATTTCCTTTGAAATAATGCATACCTACAGCCACTAGCCGGGGATTACGGAAGTAATAACAGATCCCAAGATCCCCGGTGCAAGTGTGGGAAGGGAACACTGGGGTGGTTTTTAGTCAGTAAGAGTCTGACAGACCCCTCCGCCCGCCCCAGGGCGGAGGACATCCATGAGGATTTTCCACCCCAGCAAAAAAAAAAAGATTTCATCATCGGTCCATTCGATTTGGAGCAAATTGGCTGTGACAGACGAACAGACCGACACACTAGTGATCCTATAAAGATTCCGTTTTTTTATTCGGACATACGGAATCCTAAATGTAGTTAATATTCATGAGTAAACTAACTTTCACCCCCTGGACGAATGCCAATGATTTCAGTTTCAACCTGTTGAAGTATCTGTAGGTAAGTGCAGTACATACGACGCAAGGGGTCAGTAGCGAGCTAGCCAATCTAACTGCATTGTGTTGAGATCAAAGATCATTGTTGTGAGCTATAATGCAGGTACAGGCACGAGCATAAATATCTTCCAGTTACGTAAAATTAAAAACCGTTTTTCTCGTGAAATAAAAATTATAACTTTGAGTAAAGACTTACTTTATAATCGTATAGTTTCAATGATACGTATTATGTTCGTAGCGCCATGAAATATATCATAATTTTAGAAAATCACTTGTGACTGTTGTATATCTGGAAGATGTTTATGCTCGAGACTGTACCTACTTACTTGTTACTATCCTGCATTGTTTAGAGAACGAGTGACCGGTCTATATTTGTCTGTTTACTTGATTTTATTTGTGTATGAACGTAAACCAAGCAAAATGTATAGTAACAGGTGGAGGTCTGTAGTTTCTGCTTGTCCCATGGGATGAAATCGTGAGTTAAAATGTTTACTTGGTTTTATTAAACAGGGTCAAGTTAAATTCGCTACTACTAATAAAAATTAAACTTAAATTACTTCAACTGGTTACTAAATTGGTTACTTCGCAGACGTGATGGGTATGGATATAGAAAAGAGTGAAAACAAAAAAAATAAAATTGGTGCTGTTTTTTTTTTTTTTCAATTATCTTTGGTAGTTTGGTTACTGGAAGATTGAGTTAAGAAAAACTGTTTGTTTTTGTGTTATAGTATTTATAGATATCGATACCCATAACGTCTGTGAACTTTACACAACAATTTTTTTAACCTGATGTTTCAAGTAAAGGTCTTGACAACAAAAAAGAAACTCATCAAATCCTTTGTTTTATCATTTTTAGATATCGTTACTCATAAGGTCTGCAGAGTTTCGTTAACTAAATAACCCTGTGTGTGCCCTGTGTGTATGTTAACTAAATAACCCTGTGTGTGCCCTGTGTGTATGTTAACTAAATAACCCTGTGTGTATGTTAACTAAATAACCCTGTGTGTGCCCTGTGTGTATGTTAACTAAATAACCCTGTGTGTGCCCTGTGTGTATGTTAACTAAATAACCCTGTGTGTGCCCTGTGTGTATGTTAACTAAATAACCCTGTGTGTATGTTAACTAAATAACCCTGTGTGTGCCCTGTGTGTATGTTAACTAAATAACCCTGTGTGTGCCCTGTGTGTATGTTAACTAAATAACCCTGTGTGTATGTTAACTAAATAACCCTGTGTGTGCCCTGTGTGTATGTTAACTAAATAACCCTGTGTGTGCCCTGTGTGTATGTTAACTAAATAACCCTGTGTGTGCCCTGTGTGTATGTTAACTAAATAACCCTGTGTGTGCCCTGTGTGTATGTTAACTAAATAACCCTGTGTGTGCCCTGTGTGTATGTTAACTAAATAACCCTGTGTGTGCCCTGTGTGTATGTTAACTAAATAACCCTGTGTGTGCCCTGTGTGTATGTTAGGGCACTTTGATTTATTTTTATGGGAAGATATGGTTAACCGATTCACAGTCTCATGCACCACTAAATAACATCACACATATAACTTAACATCACGCTTGTATTCGCCGAAGGGTAAGACAGAGGTGTGTCTATAGTACACCCGATTTTCGCCAGGTATGTTGAAGTCCCATGTAACAGGGGACGAACATATTACCATCAACTGGGCACAAATCTAGACTCTGGGCTGCTTCTGAGAAATTCCAGATGGAGAAATGTAATTACATTTTGCCCGACCTGGGAATCGAACCCAGGACTTCATGCTCACCATGCAGTACCGACTTGCGACTGGACCAACGAGGCAGTTAATATGACACTGCACATAATAATTATTACACTCGTAGCAATCAGAATACTGTTTCTGTTTCGGTATTCTCAATTATGCATCCATTCAATTAAATATCGTCTTTAATTTAATTAATCATTTTGGTCCTTCCACAGTTTGACGGACCATAATGATGTTTTTTTTTTTTTTTTTTAATTAATTAAGGAACAAAACAGAATGTAAACAGAAACATCACAAAAACCTCAATAGGTTTGTCCGGATGTTGAAACACTTTCAAGCAATCTTAATACTAACGGAATATTATAAATCAACTGAACGCAATGTTCACTTGAACTTTACATAAATAAAAAGATGACTTTGTAAAAACAGCTATTGTCGGTTCATCTGAGGACCTAAAAATCAGGCACTAAGTGGACATCTAATATTTTTTGTCTGAAATGTATTGTATTGAAGTTTTGACTCAATTTATGCTAATTTAATGTTCACTTACTTTGCGCCATGACTGGGTTCATGTACAAAACCAGCCAAGTGTGTGTTGGATCACGCACAATGAAGGGATCCGTAGTTGGGATGAATTTATCCCAAGAACAAACATAACATTGTAGTTGAAAAACATTTTCTCCCATAGATCGTTAAACGCTACGGTCGTTAGTTGAAAGACATGTTCTCCCATACATTCCAACTGCAAATGTAAGTTTGTACGCTCAATATAAAATATTATTAAATTAAATTAAATTATTATTATAATTTTATTTAAAAAAATATTCAAGACCTTCACAACAAGCCCTTTTATTTGATATGTCACACGGTACAGTTTGCAAAACTTTTTATTTATATATTTTAATTTGGCCCCCAAAGTGTCATATTCAAAACTCATTTATTTACGTTACACGTCCGTGTTTGGCTCACAGAATTTCATACGTGTACCAAATTTCAATGTAATCGGTGCCGTAGATTCGGAGCAAACCGGCTGTGACAGACGGACAGACAAACAGACACACGAGTGATCCTATGAAGGTTCCGTTTTTACCTTTTGAGGCACGGAACCCTAAAAACTGACAATTAATGTATTGTAAAATGTGTAATGTGCATGAGAGCAAGTAAATAAATAAAAATATGCTTCGTGTGGAAATAGAAGTCCCTCAAAGCGAAGTTCAATCGAGAGAAATCGACCTATTCATGTCTGTAATAGATTGTGTCTATTAATTGACTATTGTAATGAACTTACTTAGCCATTTCAGTTTTATGACCACACATTAAAATACCTTTTCATCTAATCACCCGGTAACCGTTCTTATCTAACAGATAGTAAAATACTGTGAAGTTCGAATTGCCTTAAGATTTATCTCGTATGCGTCGTATGCAGAATGTCTAAAATTAAAAGTGAAGATAGTGTAAGACGCAAAATGTAAAATAAGCAGCTTCTTCTTCGCGTATCGATGGCAAAAATTTCAAACACGATCGATCAGTTCGAATTGCCTTAAGATTTATCTCGTATGCGTCGTATGCAGAATGTCTAAAATTAAAAGTGAAGATAGTGTAAGACGCAAAATGTAAAATAAGCAGCTTCTTCTTCGCGTATCGATGGCAAAAATTTCAAACACGATCGATCATCAAGTGTAGGTACAGGGTACATGAGGCGCTGGATGGAAGCTGGGCCATTGTCAGTGGGGTGCCGCATACGCAATTGTTCATGAACCTCCAGCTCCAGCGGCAAAAACAGTCGCTACGATTGTTTTTGCTCAGGCCGACTTAGGTTCGATTCGAGTTTTATTTAGAGATTTCCAGGTCAGCCACGGTAACGCGTGCCCAGGTGGAAGTCTCTCAGAGCGTTTGGTAAAATTGTCAGGGGGTTTACACAGCAACATTGTTATTACATAACAAAACAGAAAATAATAATAATTTAATTCTATACTGATAAAGCTGTGGTATACTACATCATTTAAATTCCTGTTTTATTTTTAACATTTGCTTACTTTTATACGTTTATTACACAACTAACTCTTCACACTAGGTACTAAATTAAATGACTAACTAACTACAAATAATTACGAAAACACAAACAAAACGACATTTAGGTGTCGAGGTACGTCCACATCACTAATTCCACTACTAAATTTTACGACTATAGCCCTAAGCATTAATCCCACCTTCCTTTACATAAGTAATACTAGACTAACAAAACATTAGCAGGGACTTCTTAAGCAATTCATGATTCTAAATAGCCTAACATGCAGAGAAGGCAAGGAATATATACCTGAATCAAGCCACCCTTTTTCACATTTTAGATGTTCGTGAATTCGAATTGGGAGCCATGATAATACCAAAATGATAGCAAGTATTTAGCCGGCTTCAAAACTAAATTAAACTTTTTTTTTACATATAATTATTTTGATGTTTTAGACCTTTATACCTACATGTAAATATGAACGGTGGCTTGATTTTGGAGGCCGGAAATGTATTAGTTTTAACCGCGGCATAATACTCGTACTCGACAAACGGTTTCATTAGTATAGACAGCACGGTTGGCGCAATGGTTAAGCGATTGACTGCTGCGCTGCATGTCGCGGGTTCGATTCCCGCACGGAACAAATATTTGTATGACCTACAAGTAGTTGTTTCGGGACTGGCTGTTTGTGTATGTGAGTTTAAATGTTTTTAATCGCACCCACAATACAGGAGAAATTCCTAGTGGGGCAAAGTTTTTTAAAGAAAAAAAAGAAAAGTGTTGTGCTCTAACACATTAAATTAAGCCAATCTGTGTACTGGCTTTTAGTAAAAGCAACTTGATTTTCGATTGAAACCGCGCTAATTTCATTCATGATTGTCTGTCTGTCCGCGGCTTAGAGAGCTCAGAGACTCTTTGTACTAGAAAGCTGTAATTTGGCATGGGTATACATATTAATCACGGAATAAAACCTTAAAAAATATTGGGTACTTAAACGTTGTAATACGTAAAGTGGGATGATATTTTTTTTTCTCATCTTTCCCATGGTGTGGGATGTCGTTGATTAGGCCGTTTATAAATATTGCGGGTTTGTGAAAACCATTTTTCGATTCAAGGATCCGTTTGCGTAATATTAAGTTTTAAAGTGCTAATTTTTGTTAGAGTCAAGTGTCCCCGCCAGTCGAGTATGTGGAAAAATTCGTGGCTTTAGTATAAATAACGAAGTTAGAAGAAAAACTATCAGAGCTAAGTAGGCTTGACAAGTTAACGCGTAATATTCGACTAACTTACATTTGCAGTTGGAGAATTGACTGTGACGTACATAATACATTATATCGAAGTCTGGGAGAAGATGTTTTTCAACAACAATGTTAAGTTCGTTTTTGGGATAATTCATTCCACCTACGGGACCCTTCATTGTGCGTGGTCCGACAGGCACTTGGCTGGTTTTAAAAAAAATACACAAAAGAGAGTAACCAGAAACACATACGAATTAAGCAAGTTAATATAAAGCTTGTAAAAACCACAGCTACTAAATGTTTCTAATAACAAACCAATTTACCCATTGTATAACAGCATAGAACAATTAAATTATTCCATACATTTCACCATTCACACCATTGTCCAAGGCAACTAACTGTTACTCAAAAATGAATAATTCAAGCCCAGTGTGCGGCTTGTCTTATGTTCTAAATAGTCCCATTACAAAACTATATACTTTGATTGGAATGCTCGACAATTCGTCCGTTGTGAACTTGGCCCACTTTTAGCACGTGGTCAAAAGTGGTGGTCTGCATTTTGAATAAGGTTGCGTTTTTTCCGGTGTGATCTATGGTCAAACCAGGATAACCTGTGACGATTAGTGATCTTTTCAAATTCATTTATACTTACACATAGTGTAAAACATGGCATGAAATGTGAACTAAAAAAATCTTAGATTAAACAGCGGCCCAAACTAGGCACAGCCTGTATCTTGGTGACCCCAACCCTTATACAAAAAGTTGATAATTTAATGAGTTCTGCTAGCGCAAGACTGTTCAAAAAGAAGGTCATTAATTAACATAAATTAAACATTCAAAAACAGTTAAGGTGATTAAATAAGGGGTGTTTAAAGTGTGTGTGTAGTTATGTATTTTTAAGTGATAATGAGTTTCATGAATGAGAAATTGATGAGGTGAATACTGAGATCATGGCTGGTAGAGATG
The DNA here is from genome assembly GCA_963921375.1 of Tiliacea citrago. Classification (NCBI taxonomy): domain Eukaryota; kingdom Metazoa; phylum Arthropoda; class Insecta; order Lepidoptera; family Noctuidae; genus Tiliacea; species Tiliacea citrago. Next base: position 30,079,505 of record OY992780.1, read on the forward strand.
TGTAGAGGAACAACTCACGCTGCGCCAATCCCAAATATAATCCGATAATCGGAGGATGATTGTGGATGATGGAGGATGGTTAGTTCATGTCATGGTGGAAAGTCAGTAAGTATATTTGTGGCTGGATGGTTGAATGGCTTCGCTGAGTCTGACTCAGACGTTGTATACTTAAGTGTCGTCACTTGTGTGTTTCTTTTAATTTATTCTGGTAGCGTACTCTCATTCATGAATGTTGCTGTTACTCATAATGGTTGATGTAATTTGACGATAAAAGTTAGGTTGATATCTTTATCTTTTTCCTAATTCATAGGAATTAGGTAGGTGTACGTCTACTTAATTAATACATATTCTAATACTTAAATAAAAGAGTTATTTCTACTGTCGTCATCTTCTATTCAGTACACTCAATCTAATTATATTTAAAAAGCCAATCTGACTGCGTACATCATAGACAAAAGTGTTATTGTTGTATCAAATTCTAGTAATACTTTTACATTTTTTAAATCTACGCAGTTCATGACAAAATGGCACAGCAAGCGATCAAATCTCTCTATGAAGCCTCATATCAATGCACATATACAGTTGGAGTTGTGTTGCACCAATTATTACGCCGTCCATTTCCCCTACACCGGCACCGGCTGGTCGCATAGCAACACCCAGGTTCACCTACCTTTATATAAAATGAATTTATTGATCCTCGGTATTTCAAGCATTCGTAGGATCTTGTGAATTATTCGATATGTTGTGACGGTATCTCAGGAAGCCTTTGAAATATGTCGCTGGAGGATGCACAAGGGTATTAGGCTTACACAAAGAGCCTTTACGTGACGGACTTACGAGTCCGCAGCTCGAAGCTCGAATAGGTAAAGACTCGAAACGGCAGACTCGATATTAATATTATTATACATGCACTTATGGACTGTTCCAAAAGTATCCGATGATGAGGTAAAATTCTTACGCAATTACTCACTAAGGCAATTATCCACATCCATCTGTATTTTGAAGTTTTAAACCTTCTAACTCACCATATTTTACAACAAAAATAGTTGTTTTACTAACTTTATTAAATTTTTATTGAAAAATCAGCGACAACAAACAAAAAACATGTTAAAGGTGATTTTAAATTAGAATTTCTGGTTCAAGTAATTGAATTAAGTACCTATAGCAGTCAATCTGTAAGTGGCACTACAAATTAGCATCCGCAGGTACGTTTTATAGCAGTCAATCTATAAGTGGCACTACAAATTGGCATCCGCAGGTACGTTTTATAGCAGTCAATTTGTAAGTGGCACTACAAATTGGCATCCGCAGGTACATTTTATAGCAGTCAATCTATAAGTGGCACTACAAATTGGCATCCGCAGGTACGTTTTATAGCAGTGAACCTGTAAGTGGCACTTCAAATTGGCATCCGCAGGTACGTTTTATAGCAGTCAATTTGTAAGTGGCACTACAAATTGGCATCCGCAGGTACGTTTTATAGCAGTCAATCTATAAGTGGCACTACAAATTGGCATCCGCAGGTACGTTTTATAGCAGTGAACCTGTAAGTGGCACTTCAAATTGGCATCCGCAGGTACGTTTTATAGCAGTCAATTTGTAAGTGGCACTACAAATTGGCATCCGCAGGTACATTTTATAGCAGTCAATCTATAAGTGGCACTACAAATTGGCATCCGCAGGTACGTTTTATAGCAGTGAACCTGTAAGTGGCACTTCAAATTGGCATCCGCAGGTACGTTTTATAGCAGTCAATTTGTAAGTGGCACTACAAATTGGCATCCGCAGGTACGTTTTATAGCAGTCAATCTATAAGTGACACTACAAATTGGCATCCCCAGGTACGTTTTATAGCAGTCACTTTGTAAGTGGCACTACAAATTGGCATCCGCAGGTACCTACGTTTTATAGCAGTCAATCTGTAAGTGGCACTACAAATTATTAATACTCTGAGATCGTTGTACGAAGCGCTTGTAAAAAGTCATCTAGAATGCAATGCTGTCGTCTGGTCGCCACATAAAGCCAAGTAAAAACTAATGCTAGAACGTATCCAGAACAAATTTGTGAGATTCCTGTACTTAAAGCAGTATGGTGTATGTACAGGGTATCCACTGTTGTATCCTACTCTATTTGTGTTGGGCATGATAGGATATAATAAACTGGAAATAAGAAGGTATGTAGCTCTCGCCACTTACTTATTTAAGCTTATGCGTGGTAAATACACAATCCAGGTACGTGTTCTACGCATGGTTGGGTTGTGTGTAACTGATAGGCACGTGGGGCAACGGAGGCGGCCGCCGCTGCTGTGGGTGCCGCCCGCTCGCACCAACCTGCTTCTGCACGCGCCGCTGACGCGCGCCCTCCATGCACTCTATATGGTGTCACAAAAGATTGACTGCTTTAATAGTACTCCGACTGAATTAACACGGGCCGCATTTTTATAAAATTAGTCTTGGTTGTTCATAATTTATTTGTAAGTCTAATCTTTCTAAGCTATTATAACTTTAACTGTTCTACACTATTGTATTCATTAGGTAAGCCTGTGATGATAGTTGTATGAGTATTTAAAATAAATAAATCAAAAATCAAATCAATATTGTGGCAATCCACAAATACATTTGCCACGGATTTAGGTTCCTGCGGGAGGGAACCCTGATCAACCCTATATTGAATCGTGTGGAGTTAGGGGACGGATCGGCTCTAAACTTAGTAACAATCGATGTGTGAATCAGCGGTGAGAAATTGATTGCTAATGCTGGTTGTAGCTTAATTTGTTGAATTGACAGGTACTTCTAGAGCCAGACAGATCATAGCGTCTGAACAAGTACTGTAAAGGTTGTCTATAAAAGAGAACTGTAGAAAAACAACTCTGGTTGTATTCTATCACTCAAGCGAACTTAGATTTAATTTTCAAAAAAAATAAAACAGACAATATGTGATAGGCACGTAAAAGTGAGCACGTCTTCCTGAAATAAATAACGAAAATTCATTATTGCTTCTTATTTTCGTATGTAGCGTCTACGTCAAATAAGTTCTGGTACAGTTAGCGCGCTCAGCGATCTGTTGCGTTAACAGTATGTAGCTCGATACTATCTACCAGATAAACAAAAATGTGACTTAATTTGTATGAAATTAGCCGAAGCTGCTAAGTTTTAACCCTTATTAAAACGCTGAGAGCTATACTTCCCACATCTCAGATTGAAATTTATAGTGTTAAAGGGTATACTCCCGAGGTGGTCCCATTGCTACCAAATCAGAATCAGATGAGGGGATCCCATGGAAATCGAGGGAAACCCTCAAATTTTATAGGCAAACCTATAGCTATTTGGGTATTTTTTATAGTAACTCGTACATTTGCTCTCGGAAAGCACCATTTGGTGAAGTGGAACTGATGATGGAGACCACATATGGCGACCGGAACAATATAATAATGAGTACCCCTATTTAACGGGTTGCGATTAAGCAATTTATGCTCGTCACTATGCATATGGTGAGTGGCAGTTCTCCTGGTTCTTACCAGGAGAACTCCTCAACAATCAACGTCCCAGCATCGGGAAAAGCAATATTTTGTAAAAGGTGATGAGCAGTTAACATTAGACTATTGTAACTTAGATAAATTCAAAACTGACCCACTAAAAAGTGAAAATAAAAAACTTTTTGCGCTGAAAACGACCGTTATTTTTTAGTTTTTTGTGTAGTGCTGAAAAAAAATTAGGTAAGCAGATTTGAGTTGTAGCTATGTAAACTAGACTATATTTACGGTTGCGTGAAATGTAAAATATGCCCAGAATCTTTCGTTTATAACTTGGTAGAGTCGATTGAAATTGAGTCTCTAAGAGGGAAGATATCATCCCAGTGTTCGTCACTGCACACTACATTCGGAAATTCTATATATAAAATCCGTGTCTAAAAAAAACTTGGTATATGCAACTTATTAGTTATTATTCGTTATTTCATGATCAGATAATTAGACAAATAGTTTCAATACATTAGAATTTATTGTTTTTATTTTGTTTTAGAAAAATGCCACCTAAAAAACTAACTGAAAAGTTGATAGAAAAAATTTTAGAAGAGGATGATTGGTCCGATAATGATCCCGATGATGATTTAGTTTCCGGTGATTTTATAATAAGTCCTTCAAGGTCATTTTTGCAACAAAATGAGGAGAACGAATCAAGATGCGATTGGAAGAGATGTTTGGGATGGATGATTTGGGTGACAAAGAACGTGAGGAAACTACAAAAATACTAGAACCATGTGAGAACTTACTAGAAATACTATATGAATAAAAAACTTATATTATAATAATTTATTTTATTGATTACCCGAGTGCCGAAAAGTACTCACCAATAAAAGTAACTTGCTACTACAAATTCATATCTTGCTAGAGCTACTAAACTAAAAATGTATGGTGAAGTCATTAATTTTTCAATTTCCGAGTTCTTCCTTTAGTAAAATAAACTTGCATTGATGAGTACTTTTACCTCCTTATATTAAAAATCACGATCTCTGTATTTTTTTACGTTATATTTAATTCACAAGTAGAGCCAGGGCAACTAGCTAGTGTTTTAAAATATTGATGTCATACTGGACACTGGGAGCTATAGTTCCCACCTTTCCAACTTTTTTACAAGAGAGAACAGACGACGGGATATATACTTCCCCCCCGCTAACCCCTCTTTTGTGTGTTAACTCCTCCACAGGCTCGCGTTAGAGTAAGGGTTTGAAACTTAAACGAATATGGTCTCACAAAATGGACTCATCATCATCATTCCAGCCGGAAGACGTCCACTGCTGGACATAGGCCTCCCCAAAGGGGTGGGTGTTGCCATAATCGCCACATTTGGCTGGCGGGTTGGCGATCAAATCTCAACAACAAAAAATATCACACAGACAAAATGAATTATGGGAACAGAAACTCGGAGTAAAGAAGCTTCCTTATTGGCTGAGCTCATCATCTGGATTCCGTAGATAATAATTATTTAAATGTTTGTGATTATTAATAAAATCTAGAACTCATGATATCGGAGATATCGGTATATTATTAAAAGCTTACATTATTACATAGTCTCGTTAGAAGCCTGAAAGTCTGACAACCAGTCTTACCAAGGGGTATCGTATTACCCAGAAAATTGGTTGTGAAGGTCAGATAGGCAGTCGTTCCATGTAAAATACTGGTGTTTAGCTGCATCCGGTTAGACTGGAAGCCGACCCCAACATAGTTGGGAAAAAGCTAGGCAGATGCTGATATTATTACGTACTGTACATGTTCTTACAGAAGGGGTCTTAAACATTTTCATTAACCCTTTAGTAAAGGTTCATGTAGTTTTAACAATGGAAGCTGACAGGTTTGGACGGCCACTTTATGTATAATATTTAAAAGAACCGGTCGTTACTGAACTGGTCATTTTTTCAAGTACCTACCTACCAATGTCTCTATTAGGGTCAGTTTTGGGAATTAAAACCAATACAAGCGTATTTTTATGGAATTTTACAAAACGAAATGCCTTTTTAGGGCTCCGTATCTCAAATGGAAAAAAAACGGAACCGTTTTGTGATCAATTTGATGTCCGTTTGTCGGTCTGTCAGGACAATCAAATTGAAATTAATAATCAAATACTAAGGTCTGCAGTCCCTTGGACGGATAAAAACGTGACACCCGGTCGGAAACAAGTTCCTTCCGCAGTTTTCTCATTTTTCTCTATCTAAGCCAGACTTACTTACGCATTTATATGAATACAGCAGACGCGCATCCCGTACAACATAACATAACGTCACGCATGTCATCCCCGAAGGGTTAGGAAGAGATGTACACCCATATTTCGCCAGTTATGTTTGAATCCCATGTAATAGGGGGCGAGTCTATTGCCGTCAACCGAGCCTGCTCCTGATGGAAAATCTCAATAACACTTTGCCCGACCTGGGAATCGAACCCGGGACCTCGTGCTCAGCAGTAGCGCCCGCACGTCTATACTATAGAAAAGTGTCGTGACGTTCAAAATGTTACACTTTCTTCGGTCTAGCTCTCATTTACCAATAGTTAAAAGTACCGTGCGGTGAGGAACTCTGTTGCAAAAATTCAAGCTTCTAAGTCAAACCATCAAGAGATACGGTCCATCATTATTATCTTACCAAGCTGCCTTTATTCGCAAGCTGCCTTTTTTTACGACACTAATCGCAATTCGCCACTGAGTCCGAAACATCAGCGTGTCTCATCAAGTCATCACTAATAGCCGTGTAAGACGAACATGTATCAAACAAGTACGGCTACATTCACGTAATCAAATAACGCAGACATGTAAAACAATGGGATGCTCAGCTATCTAAGAGAAAGCAAGTAATTACGTTAATTTTGACATGAGGTCATGATGGCTAGTGGGGGCGGTTCCTATAAAAAAATGAAGCGTTTTTTCTTAGATGTGAATATAATATGATATTAATTTGCAACATCACACCCAGTGGCAAAGACCGAACATATCGTTGGTGAGAAAAGAACCGATATTTTTAGGGTTCCGTAGTCAACAAGGAACCCTTGTAGTTTCGCCATGTCCGTCTGTCTGTCTGTCTGTCTGTCCGTCCCTCTGTCCCCAGCTTAGCTCAGAGACTCTTAGTACTAGAATATGGCATGGGTATAGATATTAATCACGCCGACAAAGTCGTAAAAAAACACCTTGGAAAAAACCCCACCTTGGGGGTATTTTAGAGTACCTCCCTTGCACGTAAAGTGGGGATGATAATGCACGTAAAGTGGGGATGATATTTTTTTTTCTCGTCTATCCCATAGTATGGGGTATCTTTGGATAGGCTGTTTAAAAATATTGTGGGTCTGTGCAAACCATTTTTCAATTCAGGGATCCGTTTGCGTAAAATTAAGTTTTAAAGTGCTATTTTATTAGGGTCAAGTGCCAGCCAAATAGTTGGTTTTGGATATGTGAAAAAATTCATCGCAGTAGTATATATAACGAAATTAAAAGGAAAACTATCACAGCTAAGTAGGCTTTACAAAATATCGAGTAATAGTCGACCAACCTAAATTTGCAATTGGAGATATTTTTTTTTTTTTTTTGATCGTAACGTATATCGATGTATGGGAGAGCATGTTTTTCAACTACAATGTTAAGTTTGTTTTTGAGATAAATACGGAACCCTTCATTGTGCGTGGTCCGACATGCACTTGGCCAGTTTTTTTTTAATAATCTTTCGTTTTTCCCATGGGGGTAGGCAGAAACTATAGAACGCCATATTTTTGCATCGCCTGCAGACCGACAGTGTTTGGGACGAAATATGCGGATTTCTTTCTTAATCTAATCAGAAGTCTTACCGAGAGTATTGTACAGGCTGGTTACCATCGGCTCAATTAGATATTTTTAATGAGGTTCTTATCTTAAGGAATCCTATGGTCCACAGCCATACAAAAGCCTCTCCGCTACGACAAGTTGACCTGATCACTAGCCTAAAACTACACCTTGCTGAGGTGCTATTTTTTAACCGACTACCAAAAAGTAGGAGGTAATATGTTCGGCGGGTATGTTTGTTTTTTATTTTTTATGTTTGTTCATCGATTTCTCCGTCAATCGTGGACCGATTTTGAAAATTCTTTTTTTTGAGATTGTAATTTCTATACTAACAGACTAAAGTCATCGAGTCATAGAGAAACGTCTTATAAGAAAATGACCAAAACAACCTTACCAAAGAAAATTACTTTCTCAAGTTCATTGATTTAACAACCAAGAATATAACAAACGCCTGTCCAAACAATCTCGACCGTTGCGTCGTGGCATATCGCTATTAATAACACGTAATGCTCACATAGTCGTCAGTATACTCATTCTTCAGGGCACGAGTATAAATCTGTACGGAGATCGTCGTATTTGGTGAATAAATTTACTTTTGTTTGAGTTTGCTTTACAAGCTCTCATTAACACTTAATTTACTCGCATCATGGGCGTAGAGAATCAGCAAGTCAAGGTTGACTGTCTTGCAATAATGGTCACCACTCACCTATCCCTGCGCGTGCAGCGCCACTAAAAGCCGATGCGTCTCTGTGAAACCCTTTATTAAAAGAAAATAGAGCTATCTTTGGTATGTTAAAAGCTCCATTAAAGCAAACATAGGATGTGCGTCAGTTTGTCATTATGCATCTTTATACTCGAGTTTCCCTGCCGTAGACGAGAAAACTCATTAGTCTGTTAGAAAATAGCCTGCCTTACACAGATAATTTTCCTCGTATTAATTTTATACGACAAAGGTGGTTCAACGAGCAATGATGCATTTTGAACCCTATTATTAAAAGAAAACCTTTATGAGACAGGAAATTACATTCCAGCAAAAAAGAGAAAGAGAGAGTAAATAGAGTCCGTATAAAATAAGATAGAAAATCTCCTGGAACTAAGATTCCTGCAGCCCTTTCACAAAAACATATTTCGTTAAGTCTTTTTTGCTGAAAGATACAGCTATCATCGGAAAAAATGGAGGAACATCTATTTAAACAAAGTTACATATTTTGAATGAAAACATTAATAACTTTTGAAGTCTATCAGAATTTGTATCATTTTCAGCGTATAAGATACGATAAGTTCTAAGTGTGCATGTATATCATCAATGTAAGATACGATAAGTTCTAAGTGTGCATGTATATCATCAATGTAAGATACGATAAGTTCTAAGTGTGCATGTATATCATCAATGTAAGATACGATAAGTTCTAAGTGTGCATGTATATCATCAATGTAAGATACGATAAGTTCTAAGTGTGCATGTATATCATCAATGTAAGATACGATAAGTTCTAAGTGTGCATGTATATCATCAATGTAAGATACGATAAGTTCTAAGTCAAATCAAATCAAATCATTTATTGCATCCATGTAGTTTATAAGTTGTTATACAATTTTATAGGTTTCATATATGAACCCTGCTAGGGCACAGCAATATAAAAGTTTAATACATCGTCATAATATTAAAAGCACTGTAATTTCATTATTTCCATTCATAAATTAAAATAAGATAAACGAATTAAATTAAAACAAATAGCGATAACAATAATAATCATGAAATAGGTAGGTAGTAAGTCAAATTGTAGGTGATGTGTGTATTATGTAGGTATGAATTTCAATGTCAAGATTTACTTATCGTCAAAAAATTCCTTTAAAGTGTAATATGATTTCAAAATAAGGTATTTTTGGAGACTGTTTTTAAATTTATTTTCGTATTCTGTGTCCTTTATAGAAATTGGTAGCTTATTATATATTTTGACGCACATGGCTTAAGGTCCTGAATGGAACATAGTTAACTTTGAGCTTGGTAAGGCTAATTCATTTTTGTTTTGGCGTCTAACACTGCGATGTTGCGGGCGAAGATCCCTAATGAGTGGGAATAGTGTGGGAATAATGAGTGACTGGTGTTTTCTTACAAATTTGTTAACTTCTAAAATGTAGATACCAGTTAGTGTAAGGACTTTGTAATTTACAAAAAATGGCTTGCAGCTTTCTGTGTTTTCTATATTTATTATTTATCTTTTGTAGAATAAAAAGTCTGTCTTTGTCTACACCATTTCCCCAAACCACGATTCCATAATTTAGCCAGGAGTATGCGTAGGCATAGTATGCTGTTAGAGCAGTTTTAAAATCGGTAGCTCTTTTAAGCTCCGCCAAGGCATAGATAAAGCTGGCTAGTTTGTTCGCCAATGCATCTACATGGGCTTTCCAGTTTATATTGGTATCTATAGTTAAACCTAACAATTTAAACTCGTTTATGCATTGCAACTTTATGTTGTTGTATGAGTAATCTATATCCAATTTGCGTTTTTGGTATGGTCTATAATGCATTAGCTTTGTTTTGTCAAAATTTAACTCCAAGTTATGATCTTTTAACCATGCTATTATTTTGGAGAGCTTATCATCTAGACTTAAGTTTAGATTTACTTTATTGGTGTAAGGAAAAATGTTTGAAATATCGTCAGCAAATAAAATACTTTGAGCGTTAATTTCTTTGGGCAGGTCATTAATATAAACTAGAAATAACAAGCATCCCAAAACGCTGCCTTGTGGTATTGACATTGTCGTTTTTGCTTTATTAGATCTTACGCGTGTTATTCGGCCAGTGCGTGGGTCTTTATGTTCTACCTTTACGAATTGTTCCCTTTTTTCTAGGTATGAGCAGAACCACTTGTAAGTTATACGTCTAACACCTATTGCATATAATTTATTAAGTAAAATTTTGTAAGAAACTCTGTCGTAGGCTTTGCTCATATCCAGTAAAATACCTACTGCATAATTTTTATTATTGATTATATTTAAAGCTTCCTGGATATACTTAAATATTGCTAATGTCGTGGATCTATTTTTCCTGAACCCATTCTGGCTATCGCTGAATATTTTATATCTTTCGCAATAAGAATAAAGTCGTTTTGACATCGTAGTCTCCAATATTTTTGAGAAGGTTGGCAGCAATGCTATCGGCCTACAATTACTAAGTGTGCATGTATATCATCAATGTAAGCGTGGTTAGCCCACATACGCACGGGCATTTATTTTAACGCGAACTTTATGACCGTGCTCTGAATTTTTGATTTCAGCTCGAGCAGAGATGCACTTTGTCGGAACAGAGTGCATCTCTAGCGCATTGAAAAGTGCATAGTTGGATTTTCAACTCATGCTGTTAAAGTGCGTACGTAGGCTTGTATATTATAGTTGTGGTCGCTTTTCTTTATTTCTCGGATTCAATGTTAGTGCTGTCTCGATGAAATAATATCCAAGAAGTAGTAGGTACCTATGCATATATTAATAGAAGAGCGTCGGCAGTCTAGGTGAAAGTTCACCTCAAACTCTTAGTAAAACCCCTTCCTGCATGTTAGTTATCTATTACGCAGCCATCTCGGAAACTATACCTAAATATAAATATTTTATGGCGTCGAACGGCCATCTAAGGAAACAAAACATTTCTATGTGTTTTAACCAGGTAACGAATAATAAACTAGCATTGATTTCTCGGGTAAATACAGCAGATGATGCTTTAGACAATGACTTGCTCAAGTATGTAACGTCAGGGAAATTAATTGGAAAGCAAATTGACTACATTGACCGTCTATTCTTGACAGTTGTATGAAATGACGGCTAATTGACGTGGGTCGTAGGGTGTCGATTTGTGCACGACGCAACGATTTACAAAGTCGAAAAATTAAACATTCTAAAAAATTATATGCCAATATTATTAGCGGCCGTGCAAACCAACCAGTCTTACCAAGAGGTATCGTATTACCCAGTTACTGGGTTGTGGAGGTCAGATAGGCAGTCGCTCCATGTAAAAAAATTGTGGTATTCAGCTGCATCCGGTTAGACTGGAAGCTGACCCCAACATAGTTGGATAAAGGCTAGGCAGATTGATTGATTAGCGATCGTGAAACTGCCAGTGTATAATGGCACGCTGAGCATATAGGTACTCGCGCAAACTAAGGTTACAAGAGACCAGGAGGACGTCAACTTTACTCAGGATATCTTTCTTAGTCACCTTTTATGACATCCGCATATCTAGTCTGTCATATTTTATACCGTGACTTTAATGAATAGTAAATGTTGCACAACAGAAACTAAGCTTAACTTGCTCATTAAAATACTACGGTTTATTTTAAGCCTTAGAAGCTTTGTTTTGACATATTATGTAATACATACACATACACCCGACTTCTGAATTTGCACTTGTCAAACTAAACTTTACATAGTATTACTAAAGGAATCACTAATGCTCAAGTAAAAATTACCAGTTCTTAAGACCGGTTGTTAGTGGATGGCTGCCGGTGATGCGTACTCAGTGCTAATTTAAACATGTATTTCGTGTTAATTGAAACAGAATTATGTTCTTTATATGGATAATATTGACATTCGTATTCACTGCGTTTGAGTTACAGGTCATTGTCTTTACTCCTGCAAGTGTTGTACTTTTTTAAAATACATTAGCATGATTCATGCACCATGATCATGACCAATCTAGTACCTAGCACATGTACGGGATTTCTGCGTCCTAAAATCATCCGGTAGACACTGCAACATTAATCGTCAAATATGAGCACTTCTAAACTCATTGCGGTTTGAATTGTAACAAAATAAAGCCGGAATTGACACAACTTAAAATTATAATCACTGACAGGCGTAGGGCGTGAAAATGAGTAATGGAAGATTTGGTAATCAAATCAAGTAGGTGCACTGATGTAAGTTGAGTCGTTCCGTGCGAATGCAGTTGGCACTTTCGTAATGAGTAAGCTACATTGCGGACACAAAAGATTTAGGAATGGCCAACGTTGTGAATGGTGATCCCATAGAAGGCGGAACGATAGATGTCACGAAACAAGATCGACAGACTACCTTGGAAAGGTCACGGGTAGCAGTATGGTGCAACAACTCGGGAACAATCCTTTGACCTACCGTGGACGTCGCCCGACTTATAAATTGTTCTTAGAGAATAATTCCACCCACACTGGGACCGTGTGGTGGATGATGGCCCCCTCCCTCTCACAGAGAGGAGGCCTGTGGTGTCTCAACAGTGGGAATATTATAGGCTGATTATGCTTATGCAATGATAGAAATATTAGCCAGTCAGCAATGTTTCAGCAGGGCTGACTGCCAGTGAAATTAAGACAAAGATCTCGTATTTTGTCAATTTTATTTTATTTCGGGATAAAAAACAGGAGTACAATTAAATGTTAGACATAGTATCTTACTAATTATACAAAGTACTTATTATACTACTAGCAGCATTACCCACTTATTACTAATTTGTTTATTGTTAATGCTACGTGAGATAAAAATAAAAACAAAAACAAAAACAGACTACATGAATGAATGGACAGAAATATTATTTTTTTGAATTGATTGATTGAGTTAATGCTTCCCAATAAGGAAATTTTTTTTTTTTTTTTGGGTGGGAAATTATCAAATAACTTCTCCCGATCTGGGCGGAGCGGGACGGCGTGTCAGACCTTTACTGACTAAAACCCACCCGTGTTCCTTCCGTTGCCTGTGTGCCAGGGCCACAATATCCCTTTCGGACAAACTCGCAACCCCGGCAGGCATTGGTCCTAACGGACCCCGTCAGTTTGTGCTGACATCTCAATACAACGCGCCGTCGACCCGGGCCTGGTCCTTATCGGACGGCGAGCTACCCATCGCTCACCATCCGCAGGCCCGCGCCTACGGTGGCCGGAAATCGGCTTGCGACTCCCGACGCCCGGGGCGTCTCCTGCGGCGACTAAGGGCGCGAGGGCGCGAACCTTGTCTCACCCTCACGCGTTCCGCCTCCTCCTTCGCTAGCATAACTGCTTCGCAGAAGGAGGTGACGGCCTCCCATGCACTCTCGCTCCGAACCATGGCCTGAACCAGGCCCGGACGCGAGAGATCGCCGCCGCCGATCGCCTCCGTGAGGACACGGCGGTGCTCCGCCCAAGCTGGGCAGACCTCCACCGTATGCTCCACCGTGTCCTCCGGGCGATCCACACAGTGGTGAAACCCGGGCGTTTCCTCCCGCTTTATCCTGAACAGGAACCTCCCGAAACAACCGTGTCCGGTGAGGACCTGCGTCAGGCGGAAGGTGAGGACGCCGTGGCGCCTCTCTAGCCACTCCTCAAAGAGGGGACTTATCGCCACAATTGTGGCGTGTCCAGCGCTGGGTTGCGACAATCGCACTCTCCATGTCGCCATGAGATCCCGCCGGAGCTCTGTCCGCCGTGCCGTGATTTCTCGCGGCAGCGGAGTTTCACCCCGGCGTTTCGCCTCCTTCGTGATGCACCCTGTCGAAAGCTTTCTGAAAGTCCGTATATACTGCATCAGTTTGTAAACGATTATCCAATAAAAACTTGAAATTACCGCTTTTAAAAAAAACTGCTGTTGTTCTGCTATGTCAGGGATCATTGTTCCGTGTCACCACACGGAACAATGATGACGGCAGGGTTTGACTTTACGGCGTCAAAAAACGCTCTCTGAGGAGACACACTCACTTACTTCCTTAAATAACATTTCAGTGACGTTTTTCGACGGTGAATTGCGGACGCTATGTGGCGTTCACCGCAGTCTTAGGAAACCCTAGCTTGAATGAATGAATTAAATGCACTGACCCCAGCGTAGTTAAACCAGACTCGATTGCTCGAATGAACCCAAAGATTCACACTAGGAGCCTAATGTTTCATGGGACTACAGAGACCATTGTATATCAAAGAGTAGATCGGGGGAAAATGGTAGGGAAGACGTACCCTTGGGATATAGAAGGATTACTATAGCTTACCGGATATGCACCCTTGAGCAAGTATTGCAGTAGTGAAGAGACGGGTGATATTAATCTATGTGATCTTAGCCTATCTTAGCTTATCTTAGTCTATCTTTTCCTTTCTTTTTTGTTCCCGGTATGGACAATCGTCATGGAAGTCCTCTGCCCTGGGGCGGGTGGTGGTGTCTGTCAGACTCTTACTGACTAAAAAACACCCCGAAGTTCCCTTCCCACACTTGCACCGGGGATATCTTAGGAAACCCTTTTTTTTTTCTTTGTTGCCAAGGTGGAAAATCTTCATGGATGTCTTCCGCCCTGGGGTGGGCGGAGGGGTCTGTCAGACTCATACTGACTAAAAACCACCCCGGTGTTCCCTTCCCACACTTGCACCGGGGATCTTGGGAGCTAGTATTACTTCCGTGATCCCCGGCATCTTAGGAAACCCTAGCTTAACTATTTTTTATTATTAAGCCTTTAATTTCCCAACAAAAAAATACATTAAAAATTCATTACATTCATTTGTTTCTAATAAAAAATGTCTGTAAGTAATTCATAAAATAAATTAAACATGCATTTTAACAATAATTAAATAAACATAAATTGATTGGATAAAATAAAATAAATAATATATTACTATCAATAAATTTCAATATTGGGTGCCCATTTAAGGGCGAAGGCCCCCTCCATCTTTCGACATTCCTCTCTGTCCTGGGCTATTCTAGTCCAGGTGGGGCCGGCCACGGCCACAATATCGTGACACCACCGCGCACCGGCGTCTGGGCCTGCCTCGGGTGCGTGGAGCGTCGCGGGGGTACCAATGGAGAACCCTTTCACTCCAGCGTCCATGGCTCAGGCTTAGCTTAACTATTTATCAGTTAGTTATTAACATGTAAGTACATCCTATCTACCCCTGTCATTGTAGATAGGATGTACTGTGAGGTCAAGTAAAGATAATTTGATGAATATAATGACTCATTACGAGTATATTCATCAAATTATCTTCACTTGACCTGAAGGTACATTGTTTTAATTATCCAGGCACAAACACATTGTCATAGTACGTGTCAGTGATTTGTATCAGCGACAAGTTAGCACGCAGCCATGTTGACGTGACACGCATCGTGTGTAGGGTTGCTTCAGCTACTAGCATCATTTGTTTGCTTCATCAGTAGTTTTCCTCATGTCAAATTTTCTGGGACGAACAATACCCAATTGTCTGGGTAGTTTACGGTGGTACTGGGTACTTTTCATCTCAGAAAATGAGCAATTTTTTTAAGCAAGTAGTGGCAGGACTTTTTTCTTACAACTTTATTGCTACTGGAATCACATAAGCTAAGTAAATTTTATTATTGCAAGACATTACACCGAATAATCACTGTTAGGAAAAATTGTAGAAGGGAAACTTCTTAGGCGGCGATTCGATAACTGGGCGAGAAATGAGAGTGAAATTTCAAGGATTCATCAGTTTTAGACACATTTCGTAACATGAGAGAGAAGAAAGGTATAACTCTTTCTCTCTGTCGCTCACAGTAAATCTCTTTTGTTATTTATTTTTAAAGAAGTTTCACTTCTACACGTGTGCGGTGCTGCACGCGCAATTTGTTTGCTGTAAGGCTGTTCACACGGTTAAGTAAAACCAACACAGCCTCGACACCTTGACAAGCTTTTGTCACGAATATCGTTCCTTATGAGATAAAATCTGCGACACTTGTCCCGGTAGTACTACATGCTAATCCTGCTGATATATCTATTCATAGTCTCCCGGAAAACACTTAAGTTAGTGCCGCCTATCTTTACACCTAACACTCACGTCACCAGCAGTAACTAAAGTATATTACACAATTACATTATGCACTTGTCAGTTTCTACGACGCTGTTTGCAAACACATTACCCGGTTGTGGTCAGTTGCAGGTGGATAAATGACACGAGCGTGGATTCAATTTGAATTTTTTTAGCCTAAAGTTCGGAAATGAGGTGTTGGGGAAAGTAAATTTACTGTGTCACATGGAACAAGCTTGTATTGGACTGATTTTAAATAGTTTTAACAACAGTTGGGTTGTTTATCTAAAACCAATTTGTATTAACTCAAAAACTGTGCATGTTGCAAATAATGCAGAATGTTGGGTGATGTTACTTAGTAGCGGAAGCTGAGATTTAAGCTGATTAATTTTATTATCATTCTACTACTACTTCTATTCTCTCTTTATCTCTAGTGCCATTTTCCTTATTTTCACTTATGGCTTAGTTTGGCCGTTGTTGAAGTTTCTGTTGACGCTAAGACCTTGACTGGCAAAGTCATTGACCCGCAGGTAATCTGTCATACCAACCGCAACTACAAGATGATAAATAACACCATCAATAGACATGTATATTTCATTTAGAATTATGTAAAACTTAATATCACCATCAATTTGTCCTAAACACCGTAATGGCTTAATGTATCCAAGCGATGCTCGAAGGTTAGAAGGTCAACGCCCACAAATTTATGGTAATTGTGATACCATATTTTAATAAAGTACCACTTTCTGTGGGCGGCTGAGAGCTTTTGATCGGAAAGTCTACCGTTTTTGATCGATAAGTCAAAATATTGGATAATAATGGAGGCCTATAAGGCTATGTTATGATGTAAAACTAATTTTGAAAGAAGTGAAGCCACAAAAATTTTACGTGAGCGTTGTCTTTGCAATTCCATCATTTGCAGATATTCAACAATATGTTTAATATTTTTAAATGGTTTGTACGGAAGCCGTCCCAGTGACTGTTCCGTTTATTCTTACAGCCTCTTAAATAAGGTCTGAAGAATTTTTATTTTTAGTCTTGTAGCGACTATTTAGCGGTGTGCGTCAAATCTTGAAGTAAGACTTTGGTGTCACATAAAACCCCGAAATCGGCTCAAACTGAAACAGCAGGTTATTCTTTGAGTAGGTAGGTATTGTTTATTTATGTATTATATTTAACAGTTTATGCACACACATATAAACAGACAAGAAGAAAGGAACAGAAAAATACGTATAAGGGTGTTGCTTATTTCTAAAGAAATCTCTTCCAGCATACCTGCGATAGGAAAGTAGACAAAGAGATGTAGACAACGTGTAAAAGTAGAAGAGAAAACAAAATACATAAAATCAAAATAAAAAATTACTAATAATATTACTATACTAATCACTCATTTAAATATCATGCAATAAAAGAATATACTTACTTATATACTTCTAAAATAAATATCACTAAAATATATATAAGTATTAAATAATAAATACATTCCATTGTTGCATTGTTTGTTAGTTTTGTTTTATGCAATTCCCTAAATAGTTAAATTATTTTCTTCTTCATAATAAAGAGTACATATTCCATATTCTATTCTTACTATATTGTTACCTACATTTTTTTTGTAAGGTTTTTATACTTTTGGAGTGATGTTGGTGTTATTAATCTTATCATGATAGGTACAGACGCCAGCAAGTCAAGCTACCCGAAACTTTCAAATTTTCCCAATCACCCTTGAACCTTAAGTTGTACTGATAAAGTTCAAAATCTATTAAAGAAATTTGACAGATTGTAGTGGCTTGATAGCTTGGTGTGCGTCTGTACAACTATTCGACCCTGCTTTTGTCATTCAATTAATTTTATCAATAAAATTAATTATTTCAGATAAATTACAATCGTTAGTTATTATTATAATCATCCATACATGTTTATATTTTTTAAATAATATATTAAGAATACAAGAAATAGACACACAACAATGGAAACATTGGATCACGAACGCACTACTCAAATCAAATCATTTATTGGTTTGCAAACATGGGTAATTAGTACATAGATGTTTTACTATAATAGTCCTCTATATTCGACCGTTACATGGCCATGCAAATCATTTTATTAATTAATTTACACAAATTTAAAAGTATTATAACAATTTTGAAAATAAAATAATACAAAATACAAATTAATTTCAAATCGTTTGACAGTAAAAATAATACAAAAATGTCAAAGGTCGGTAATAAAAAAGAAAAAAAAAAATAACAAATGTAATAATAGCATGTCAATCAGTCAGTACAATACAATATAATTTAATTGCGTAGAATGTAGGTACAGAAAAAAATGCAGATGGTTTATAATTATAATAATAATAATTTATAATCCTTAAACATTCTTCCTTAAATTAGGCATGCAGACATTTAGTAAAAGTGCTAAATAGTATAAAATACTGTCAATATGAAAATTCTTATTATAGTATAATAGTTTCTATAATTTCTTATAAAACAAATTTAAATATTTTTGGTGGCCTATATAGACATATAATAATTAAATTGTGCTTTGTCAATTCTATGCCACAGCATTCGACGACGTTAGCTATAGAATGCCGAGATATGTCTGGAAGCTGTTTGTATTTAAGGCAGTTCTTGAAACCAAAATATTTTATTTTACTTAAGGCGGATACGCTAAGGTAGCCCACGAAATTCAATTTTTATTCGGTTTTTTGCAATTTGCAGGTAAGTAACAGGTTGTATGTTGATCTAAATATGATTCGCGGCCGTAACAAATATGGCTTTACAGAATTATAATCATTAGAATCGGAAATAGGAAACGACCAATTGGAACCGTGCACCTAGCTTCTGACATTTCATAAGTGCCCATATGGAGAAGAGCCGGCAAGAAACTTCACGGTTACTCTTTTAAAAATAATTGGCTTTTACAATGTTTTCAAACCACAGCGTTAATAGGTATGAGAGGACAGTGTAGGCCCGTCAAAAGTACCAAGTACTTAACAAAAGGCATGTATTTAACACGGCGACAAATTAATCTGAATTTGGGATTAAAAAATAATTAAAGCCGGTAGCAAAAATAATAGGTTGGCAGCAAAAATAATAGGTTGGCAGCTACAGCGAAGTATTATTTTAAGTAGAAAGTAGCAGCTCAATAATCAGTTTTTAGCTTTATTTTAATTTAAACTGGCATCGAATTTTTGTTTTGGTAACTGAATTTACCAACAATAGAGGGGATCTGGCGCTCGGCGGCCGCTGCCGCGGCACTTAATGCAAAACTTCTTTGTCTTCAACTTAGTCTATAATCTTATAATATGCTTTTTTGTTAAGGACACGTATGATGTGGGTTTTGAATTTTCCATCGCTAAGTTCTGTAACAGACTTTGGCAACTTGTTATAAAAGCGGATACTGTTTATAAGAAATGACTTGCTTGTTTTAGTTAATCTAAATTTGGGTATCACAATTTCATGTTTACTACGTGTATTATATTATGGAAATCGTTTCTTATTTAAAAAGGCCTAAGTTTTTGCGAACATATAAAATACTTTCTAAGATATAAAGAGAAGGCAGAGTTAGTACATCAATTTCTTTAAATTTGTTTCAAAGGGACTCGCGAGGACCCAATCTATAGACCGCGTGGATTGCCCTCTTTTGTAAAAGGAAAATTGAATCCACGTCGGCTGCTGATCCCCACAGCAGAACGTCATAAGACATAATACTGTGAAAATAAGCAAAGTATACTAACTTAGCTGTGGGTATATCTGTCAACTGCCTTATTTTTCTTACTGCATATGCAGCTGAACTTAATCTACCTGAAAGAGCTCTAATGTGGGCACCCCATTGCAATTTGTAATCTTAGAATAATTCCTAGAAATACAGTTTCCGTAATAGCATCTAGTTTCTTGCCATCACGTTTTAAATTTTTTTGTTCGCATTAAGTAAGAGATTATTAGCTGCGAACCATTTCGAAAGAACAGCTAGACTATCGTTGACGTGTAAGACATCCGTATCTTTTCTATCTATTTTAAAAATAAGAGAAGTGTCATCAGCGAATAGAATTATAAGTAGTGGTGTAATTATTTTTTTTCTGAAAACTGTTTTAGTCGAAGAGTGGCAGGAAACCCCACAGGATTCCATCAGGAAACTCATTCGGTCAATGAATAGCCGTTGACAGGCAGTCATTACAAAATATTAAGGGGTTAATAACATAAATTGCAAATAAAAATGTTATCTTTTCATATTACTTTTTATTCATTTATACAACATTATTGCCTTACATAGGCACCGTTCTTTATACAAAACTGAAAACTTAGTTCGGTACTAAGTTGTCTTGTTGTTTTGTATAAAGAACGGTATTTCAATCACAGTTACGTTCTTATTAAAAAAAACTGGCTCAATGGTTTAAGCCATGTCAAAATATAAATCTTGTTTTGTAATAAGGGGGTATGAGTTTACTATATAATTTATTTGGCCGCTAAACCACGACAGATATGGATTTTTTTTCATACAACTTTTGGCGGCCGCTACTCGCATATATTTGGCCAGTACAGCAATTTCGATTTATCTCGAAGAAGGTTGTCAAAATAATGCTCTTATGTGCTTGTTTGAGAATACCATTTTAAGGAATTTTTGTACGGGAGCACAATGCTTACAGACAGCCAGCGCCATCTACTTTAAGGTACTCGTACATGTAGTTTTGTCCAAAGCTCCATGCAGGACCAATCCACATCCAGTCATCGATTAATTGTTTCACTTTGCGCATTTTTTAATGTTTGCGTGTGTTTTTTATAAGGGAATCTCTTCACACAGATAAATGAAAGGAAATGGCGGCTTTACTTTAGAATCGCGGCTGAACAACCTGCCTCTAATATCGTAGGATCACAAAATGTCATAAAATATGTTAGGGATTACAATAATCGACTGGGTTTTACAGCTCAAGGCAAATTCTAAAATATAATTCTAAGTAGTTATTTGCCCAGAAACTACGCGCTTTTACGTAGACGTCCATTTTTATTAGGCGCACATAATTCCTGAAACTGGGGTAGGTGAGGGTGTCGAAATGGGGGTGAGGGGTATTATGGTGAAATGGGCGTATCTATTAGATGAACGAGGTGGATACCCCACCCCCACGTCACCTCCTACCGGCAAATAGGAGAGTTCTTGTCGAATGAGCTGCTGGGTCCACCCCCGCTGCAGTCGTTTGGGAACGCCTAGCATTATACTTTTATACAAATTATAATTTAACCATAACATCACACATCTAACCCCAAAGGGGTAGGCAGAGGTGTACGTACATTTCCCATAGTATACCCACACTTCGCCAGTTATGTCTAAGCCCCCAAGCGGCGAGCTTATTGCCATCTACCATTAAGTTTTTCTTATTATTTTGACCCATGTCTTGTTTTTTGCTTATGATAGTTCGTCTTTATTCTGTACATATTTATTATCTACCCATTTGTAAAACTTCTAACTCACCTCGCCAACGTTCCCATACCATCCAGCACTTACTGTGTCAGGACCCTGGCTCATCTAATCACAAACTACAACTAAAATATGGAAAAGTCAAATATCTATTTCAAATAGGCAGAGGCACTTTTGTACGTCAACATTTACAAAAAAATAGGATTGATTCTAGTTGCCCCTTCCAAAAGGTAGTTTCGTATGGAGAAGAATCGACAAGAAACTCCACCGTTACTCTATTAAAAAAAAAAGTTTTACAATATTTTGTTTATGATAATTATATGTGTACATGAGGAGTAACTTTTCAAAACGGCTTATTTCGGGTCTTCAGTTTTCTTTTTATGCCAATCGGTACTTTGTGTGTACCCTCATCGTATTAAGTGAAGTGTTCGGTGATAAAATACTTCTTTCTCTAAGAAATATGGGCATAAAAAGACTTTCCGCAACAAAGTAGATTATTTCAGGTTAGTCTTTGGCCATACTAGTTATGTCAGCAGTATTTAACAAAATGGCAATAGTATTTAACAATATTTAACAAATTTAATTTATGGAACATTTTATATAGAAACTTGACAATACGTATCAAAAAGCTTATCTCAATACTCAATCTTTATTGCTTTACCATAATGTGTACTTAGGTGGTAACTATATAATTTAGATCATTATGGACCCTGTAGGGCACAGCAAAAGGGTACGAGAGAGGAAGCCCTGTTTTAGGAGATCATTAAGTTGTTGTTGTTGGGAACAAGTTTTAATTTACATTTTTATAATCATAGGCATATTTTATAAAGGATACTAGAACATTTCGCACTATTATTTATGTATTATTTTATCTGCAAAAGTACTTTAGTATTTTAGATTATTTTTATATTTATTTTATACCTGTACTTACGTATCTCTAAAGTAGTATCAGGGTGGATAGATTGCTTTATTTTCTGGAAGTGGATCCAAACTTACGTTTCTATAAACGCTGCATGTTTGTCTATGGTCAATTAAACAAAATATTAAACGTCACCGGCAATGTCAGGATCCTGTCAACTCAATATTGTCAAAGTCAATAATATTTTTTGTTGAACGAATTTCTAGGAGTGGCGAAACAAAGCGTCTCATTTCTTAAAGTTTTTAACAAAATGGCTTATTTCTTAAAATTTTATGATAATAAGAAACTATTTAATAACCTACTTAGATTATGTACATAGAAGTTACTTAGTTAAAATGTTAATAATTAATGACAAGCATGGACCATGGACGTATAAAAAAAGTCAGACGGATTCTCGCTGACAGAAAACTGTGTCACTCAGAGTCAGCCAGGGCCGTAATTTTTTAATGACCACATAACGATTCATTACTTCGAAATCGACGAATACGACATATTCTAATATCGTATTCTCTATGACACAACGAACGAAACCGCGCGAAATGAACACGAAGTTGGCGATTTTTGAACTGTCAAAATACCACGCTTGGAAACCTGTGCGAAATCTCGATTCCACACGGTTTCCAAGCGTGGTATTTTATAGTTTTGAATATAGGAGGATTGTGTTCGGGTAAAATTAAGCAAAACTTGTATTAAAGAAGGTAAGAAACAATTGTTTTTCGTATATAGGGACATTGTAAGGTCATGCTTTATGTACTTATAAAAAGTATTGTCAAAAATGCTTTCTGCTATAAGTGACACTAATAATAGCTAGGTACTATTTGTTTTGTTCACTTTGCTAAACATTTTCCATATTTTATAGAAAATATGCAGCAACAAAGAGTGAAAGCTACGTCTGCGCAGCTGAATCATCTAATTGATTTTTTAGGGTTCCGTACCCAAAGGGTAAAACGGGAACCCTATTACTAAGGCTCCGCCGTCTGTCACCAGGCTGTATCTCATGAACCGTGATAGTTAGACAGTTGAAATTTTCACAGATGATGTATATCTGTTTCCGCTATGACAATAAATACTAAAAAACAGAATAAAATAAATATTTAAGGGGGCTCCCATACAAAAAACGTGTTTTTTTTGCTAGTTTTTGCTCGATATTGATAACGGCAACAAGTAGATACTTTAAATATTCACAGAACATTTAGTTATGTATTTACTTTAAAAATAAATAAGTAAATTAAAATAAAACAAATATTTAAGGGGGCTCCCTTACAACAAACGTGATTTTTCGCCATTTTTATAGGTATTGGTACGGAACCCTTCGTGCGCGTGTCCGACTCTCACTTGGTCGGTTTTTTTAAGCTCAACCCGGAGTGTACTTCAGGACGTGGCAACGGCCTTCAGCGAAAAGTTGAGTTGGAGCAGCCAACATACATTTTTGTTACTGAAATAAATGTGTACAAATAAATCAATATGGGTTATGAAACTATAATTACTAGTAAAAATTAGTACCTATAATAATAGTGTAGGTGGTTAATGATAATACAAGACTTACGATTATTCCCTTCAATCACAATGGTCTAACGATCTAATCAGTTATTGTTGGTAATATAATTATACTTTCAAAATCTACAAGAAACCACAAAACAAATACAATAATGAACATTTAAACTCACTCGGACGAAGCTTTTGAAAACACGTAAGTACTTACGTTCAAAATCATTAATCTCAATAAATTACACTGCTATCAAAATATTGTCATTGTATTTTTATGTTTAATAAAAAATAGCCATATGGTTTTTAATGCCATAAATAATAACAAATTAAGATAAAAAACGATACTTTAGGAATTATTGATGTTCAAAATGGAGTATTTGCATTTACTAGTTTAAGGCGGAGATTTCTTGAAAATGGTCAAAAAGGTGTTTTTTTTTAAAGCAGTGTATCTCTTAAACAGTATGATATTTTCAAATCTTTTGTGCATACGGTGATGAAACTCAAAACATAATTAAACATAATTTAATACATTAAAAAAAAAAACTTCAAAGACAACTCTTAATTATTTTTAAAAGCAGTTTATCCCTTCGTTAACAGTTATAATAATAATTATAAGTATACCATAAAATTGCAAATGCCAAACTGCATCCGGTGATGGATTCATTTTTATTAATTAGTTTATATCTAATTTTATACGATTTTATTTGTATTTTTACGCCATACCGCCGTTGCGTCATCGCGCATCTCTTTCTTTTGTATGCAATCTGACAGTGACAGCGGTTTACCTGTTGTCAGCCCCTTAAACATCAAATACTGTCGAACAAAACTTCAAAACGCACGCGTGATTTCATAATGTGCCATAGACAATTTGTCTTGGAGCATACAGAATATGACATTTCGATTCCTTGCCGTTACATGGGTTTCTACAAGACACGATATAGACGTGGTTTAACGTGGTAAGATATAAGCGGGGAATATTAGTTGCGATAGAGAATTGGGGCCCAGCTCATTGTACGTACAGGCGCGCAAACGTCAATACAGTCGACACGTATATGCGGCAAAAAAGTTTTAAAATACAGCTTGTCTTGTGTGGGTGGTAAAATGGTGTAAAAATTACGGTTGGAAGAAAAATAATCCAGGAATCATCTTTCATTGGTTATTGAATAATTAATAGGTTGGGGAAAAAGTTTCTTCGGACCCCGTCAATTGGTGCTGACATCTCTTTGAGGCGCGCGTGGAACACAACGCGCCGTCGACCCGGGCTTGGTCCTTATCGGACGGCGAGCTAAAGTTTCCACCCTGTATATTTAATAAGACTTATTTTGTGTTTTTAATTTCTCCATACTTCATTTTCTTTAGAAAATCTAGTAAAAAGAATATAAAATAGCTAGTAATAAAAACCTAAATAAATTGAATTGTTTAAAAAATATATAAATTTAGGGTAATTTGCACACATGAATATTGGCATCACTGTCCTTGTGATGAATATTATTTTGTTCTGGTGAATGAAGATTAATTTTAATCTATAAAATCGGGAATTAAGTTGCTGAATAATATTAGGTTGGGGAAAAAGTCTCTTCGCATTATAGTATGTATGAACTTGTAATAAAATCTCTTTGGCTATACTATTTGTATCTGGCTGGTTTCGGTATCATTGAAAGTTTAAATTTTAAAGAACATAATTCCAAATTCAAATTAGGAAAATGTGTGATTTTCATTTGTTTTTCGTACTGTCAAGATGAGTGAATCTAATGAAAAAATTTGATACATTTTAAAATTTTACTACAAAAAAGGTAAAAATGCAACGCAAGCCGCGAAAAAATTTTGCGATGTTTATGGACCTAGTGCAGTGTCTGTGAGATTAGCACAAATTTGGTTTAAGCGTTTTCAATCCGGAAATTTTGATGTCAAAGATGCACGGGGCTCTGGTCGCCCTATTACGGATAAAATAGGTGCCATTTTTGAAAAAGTGGAGCAAGATCAGTAGTTACGACGTAGCTGAAGAACTGGAAATTGACCACAAAACAGTTTTGGCACATTTGAAAAAAACTGGGTACACAAAAAAGCTCGATATTTGGGTACCTCACGAGCTCACTGAAAGAAACCTAATGAACCGTGTACTCATTTGTGATTCTTTATTACGACGTAATGAAACCGAACCATTTTTGAGGAAGCTGATAACTGGTGATGAAAAGTGGATCACGAACGTCAAGAACGTGCAAAAAAGGTCGTGGTCAAAGGCCGGTCAGGCTTCACAGACTGTGGCGAAACCCGGGTTAACTCGCAACAAGGTGATGCTGTGTGTCTGGTGGGATTGGAAGGGCATTCATTATGAGCTGTTACCACCAGGCAGGACCATCGATTGTGAACTCTACTGCGAACAACTGATGAGATTAAAGCAAGAAGTTGAGAGAAAGCGGCCGGAATTAATCAACACAAGGGTGTGGTTTTTCATCATGATAACGTAGACCTCACACATCTTTAGCCACTCAGCAAAAACTAAGAGAGTTTGGCTGGGAGGTGTTAATGCATCCGCCGTATAGTCCTGACCTTGCACTTTCAGATTTCCACCTGTTTCGGTCTCTTCAGAATTCTTTAGGCAGTGTCAGGTTAACATCACGAGAGGACTGCTAAAACCACTTGTCGCGGTATTTTGATCAGAAGTCCCAAAATTTCTATAGCAATGGGATCATGTCCCTATCTACAAAATGGCAAAAAGTTTTCGAACAAAATGGTACCTACATACTTTAGTTAAATGTAAATAAACTATATTAAAAAAATGTTTTGAATTTTCTTAAAAAATGCGAAGAAACTTTTTCCCAAACATTTCGTAGGAAATGAGAAGTTCCAACTTACATTTTTTACCATCGATAAAACTGGCCGCTACAAAAAAGACTGATCGAAAAACAATTAAAAAACTATAACTTCTACTTTGGGTATTATTTCACCTTAAAATTAACTTAGTGTTTTTTTTTAAAGTCTGTTGTTTTTTTTTGCTGTTTTTATTCTTCACTTTTTAGCTATCGTGCCTACCCCACACAAATTAGTATTCGACAGGAAGTTAATATGACATCATCAACATAAACTACATAAGCAATTAATAAAATGTTTAAGGGACCACTGCGCAAGCTTCCTCTACCAAAACACGCGCGCCACGCGCGCCTCTAAGAGATGTCAGCACAAACTGACGGGGTCCGTTAGGACCACAACCTGCCAGGGTTGCGAGTTTGTCCGAAAGGGATATCGTGGCCCTGGCACACAGGCAACGGAAGGAACACGGGTGGGTTTTAGTCAGTAAAAGTCTGACACGCCCTCCCGCTCCGCCCAGAGCGGGAGAAGTTATTTGATAATTTCGCACCCAAAAAAAAAAAAAAAAAGCTATCGTGCCTACCCCACACAAATTAGTATTCGACAGGAAGTTAATATGACATCATCAACATAAACTACATAAGCAATTAATAAAATGTTTAAGGGACCACTGCGCAAGCTTCCTCTACCAAAACAAAAAATAATATCCAAAATCGGTCCAAAATTAAGAATCTCCTCCTTTTTTCAAAGTAATCAGATTTTAGCAACCTAATAATAATATTTTTTTAACAAACTATGATTAAAATCAGTTATTACTATTTATTTTGATATGTTTACATTTCTCGGGTTTATGAGTTTCCGGTCCTTTGGAAGGCGGCGTACGAGGGGCCGAAGCCAACACGTAGACAATTTTAAATGGAATGAGGCACGAACGGACGGTTATCCCTGTACGCACTATGCAAGTGCACCCAAGGACAACCCCCGGTTGGCGTAGGACTATTGGAGGATGTAGAAGCAAAGATATTGGATAATGGATTTGGGTGGTTACACTCAAACCCATAATCCAATATCTTTGTTGTTAACTGGTTATCTAGGACTATGAAAAGACTATGGCCCCTGCCTGACCAATGTTTTATAATTATATACACAGAAAAAATGGCAGGGGGTGACTTGCACACTCAATAATGGGCCCCCGAAAACGGTCGCTAGCACATAGTGATGTAGCGACTTTTTTTTTTCATTATAAACTTACACATTAATTATTATTATTTTGGTTTTTAAATTTAATTTTTTCAGGTTATTACCTGGTATTTTCAGAATCCCACGGGTGTGAACCATGGTGAGATTCTAGTTATTATTCTGAGAAGGTAAATTTCTCTGTACTGTATTGAAATTATTATCAAAGTCTAGTTGCAAAAAAAAATCTTACTATGCGGCAAGTGTATAAAGGCATGTACAGACTCGCCCGATATCGCGGGCGTGACAGCGACAAAGAAATTGTGCTAGTAGTGTCGCGTCGCGCCCGCGGTATCGCATCAGTCTGTACGAGCCATATTATGACAGCTTTTTGCAGTGCCAAGTAGGTATGTGTATTTGGATAGATTTAGTGCATTAAAACTATTGAATATTTGTTTCGGGATAATATTATTTTCCTAGAACTGGAAAGAGCGCAAAGGTCTCTCTTGAAAGTAATGTATTTTAAACCGTTTAGACCCTACTGAAATCCTTTACTCACTAAGTGGCCTTCTCACAGTCAGGAAATTATACGTACTCCATGCTGCTTTGAAACTAAATAAAACTCTTCGCTATGATTCTAGCCTTAACAAAAAAAAGAAGGATATATCTTGTTGCACCGGAAGTCTCGCGTATATCCTCATATGCAAAAAGACAGTTCACCAGACGTAAGTTTATTTAATTTTTTGTAGATGGAAGCGGATTCGCTTCCATCTACAAAAAATTAAATAAACTTTTAAATATTTATCCCATGACTTATCGAGAATCTAAAAAAAACATTAATAGACTGGGTAAAATGCAAGAGTTATGACGACATTGAAACTCTTTTACAAATCATCATGCGATAATTTGAAAATAAGCGACAGTCACTCACACACACACACACACACACCCTCACACACAAGCACACACACACCTTCCTAGATATAAGTTGTTTTATGTATTCCTACATTATTATTGTTTCTAGTTTTAGAAGAGCGGGGTCTCCTAGCACAGGTATTTTTTAAAAAGAAACTACTAAGTTCTACAATATTTAATATTACATAGAGGCCCTATGTAATATTAAATATTGTAGAAGTTAGTAAAGTTAACTGAAATAAAAATTTATATATTTATATAAAGTAGAGTTTGACAAGTTCCCTACACTAAAATTCTCAAATCAGACCGGGTGATAATCTATAATTCTTCGTTCAGTCACTAGCGTCGATTTTCCTCCCACGAACGAAAATAAAAGTGAAACGTTGGTATACGAGTGCGTCTATTACGTCCTACATACCTGGGAACTACACCGTCATTACTGCTGACCTTACTAACAACGAGTCGTAGTCGTTAGGTGATACTAATCGTTAGGGGTTTTTAGGGTTCCGTACCCAAAGGGTAAAACGGGAACCCTATTACTAACGCTCCGCCGGCGCCGTCTGTCTGTCTGTCCGTCTGTCTGTCTGTCTGTCTGTCTGTCTCTCTGTCTGTCCGTCTGTCACCAGGCTGTATCTCATGAACCGTGATAGTTAGACAGTTGAAATGTTCACAGATGATGTATCTCTGTTGCCGCTATAACATGAAATACTAAAAATCAGAATAAAATTAATATTTAGGGGGGCTCACATACAACAAACGTGATTTTTTTTGCTCGTTTTTGCTCGTTATTGATAACGGCAACAGGTAGACGCTTGAAATATTCACAAAATATTTAGTTATATATTCACTTTAAAAATAAATAATTAAATTAAAATAAAACAAATATATTTAAGGGGGGCTCCCATACAACAAACGTGTTTTTTTTTGCAATTTTTATAGATAATGGTACGGAACCCTTCGTGCGCGAGTCCGACTCGCACTTGGCCGGTTTTTTGATATACTGTCGACAAGTCACTTTCTCTGATCTAATACGTTTTAAAATTATTGTGCGTGTGGTGGATTTTATGAAATAGTTGATAGGCGGTTTATAGTATAATGAACTTACAGATAAAAGAGTTATTTGCATGTCTCATATATTGTGTAACTGATTACATTCATATTTACTTTGCTTTACAGATGCTTGTATGATGTATTTAGACTCCGTCGAACTTCAAATCAATGCAGACAATAAGTATTTACGTACTAAAAATCGGAGCCTAAGTATATTTTACACCGTCAGTGGTATGTACATTACGAATATTAAATGGAGTATTATGGAACCCTCCATTTCATCATCTTCCTGTCATGATCACATTTTATATACTTTTTGTGGCCGGCGCACCATTTCTATTACTTCCATACATCTTTATTTTCCGTTCTCACAGACTCCCCCTTTCTAGCCATATCAAATAATACACCACATCATCATCATCTGGAGGTCCTTTTCCCAACTATGATGGAGTCGACTTCAAGTCTATCCTGATACAGTACCAGTGTTTTACATGGAGCGACTGCCAATCTGACCTCCACAATCCAATTACTGGGTAATACGATACGCTTGGTTAGACTGGTTGTCAGTTCTTCGGGGTTCTGGTAAAATAATACACCACATACTCAATATTATTTGTCTACTTAGTACGCCTTGCCACCTAGCTACATAATATAACAAATTACTGGGTAATACGATACGCTTGGTTAGACTGGTTGTCAGTTCTTCGGGGTTCTGGTAAAATAATACACCACATACTCAATATTATTTGTCTACTTAGTACGCCTTGCCACCTAGCTACATAATATAACAAATTACTGGGTAATACGATACGCTTGGTTAGACTGGTTGTCAGTTCTTCGGGGTTCTGGTAAAATAATACACCACATACTCAATATTATTTGTCTACTTAGTACGCCTTGCCACCTAGCTACATAATATAACAAATTACTGGGTAATACGATACGCTTGGTTAGACTGGTTGTCAGTTCTTCGGGGTTCTGGTAAAATAATACACCACATACTCAATATTATTTGTCTACTTAGTACGCCTTGCCACCTAGCTACATAATATAACAAATTACTGGGTAATACGATACGCTTGGTTAGACTGGTTGTCAGTTCTTCGGGGTTCTGGTAAAATAATACACCACATACTCAATATTATTTGTCTACTTAGTACGCCTTGCCACCTAGCTACATAATATAACAAATTACTGGGTAATACGATACGCTTGGTTAGACTGGTTGTCAGTTCTTCGGGGTTCTGGTAAAATAATACACCACATACTCAATATTATTTGTCTACTTAGTACGCCTTGCCACCTAGCTACATAATATAACAAATTACTGGGTAATACGATACGCTTGGTTAGACTGGTTGTCAGTTCTTCGGGGTTCTGGTAAAATAATACACCACATACTCAATATTATTTGTCTACTTAGTACGCCTTGCCACCTAGCTACATAATATAACAAATTACTGGGTAATACGATACGCTTGGTTAGACTGGTTGTCAGTTCTTCGGGGTTCTGGTAAAATAATACACCACATACTCAATATTATTTGTCTACTTAGTACGCCTTGCCACCTAGCTACATAATATAATAAATACAGGCGTGAATATTTGTTTTTTTTTTCTAGACGTTATTTATTCAGACTCAAAACTAGGTAATGATGACATTAGAAATTGTTCTCCAATGATTAATGTTCGTACTTACATTTCGTTAGTCGTTGCATGAAAGCAAGAGTGGACGTAAGCTAGTTCTCATTTTTAGGTCGCGAAGACTTTTCGTGCCCAGTTTACGTTGGCTTCTCATGCCGGCCATTTAGAACGTGGCCTGTTCGAACACCGTGTGTCAATTTATGCTGGTATTTTTGTGTGCATAGCTCGAATTGTAAGCATAACGGATACTGGTTTTATTGTCAGATTCAGTGGAGATAAGCAATTGATGTATTGCTTGTGTTTTTGACCTAGATTTCTGTATCGATATAATATATTGATATCTGTGTTTTTATGATGTTCATAATAAATTGTATTCTATTCTATAGTCCAAGAGGGTAGGCTGTTAGTCTGTTGAGAGAGAGGTTGTAAGTGCGAACCTTGCCTTTGTGCTGTGGGCGTCGTACCTATAAGCTTTTTTGGATTCGTTTCAGAAATTAACACGAATGATATGAATGTTATGTATGCTGTAGTTAGGTTTCGTCGAAAATATACATCGCGTACCAAATGATAGCCTAAAATGATAAGGGGCCAAGTACTCTTTACACGAATCGGTAATTTAAAGAACAGTAAACGCATAGGTATTATAAACCAGTAAAATCGGTTAACTACATTCGTGTAAATATTCCAAAGTGATGGTTGCGTAAAACTTACTTTCTGATTGCGTAAATTTCACTCACAAAATATAATTATCGTTAATAAATTATAAAAAAATATATACCTAGATAATTTGACCAAATTGTCGGCTATTTGAACCGGTAGAATTTAGCGGGTCATAGGTTATTATGAGTATTATAAGTAGTTGTATCACGTTTGTGTCTGTGATTTATGTTAATGCAGATTTACTTTCGTTTTTTATTTAATACCGCGGGCTCCTCCCACGCTGAAATAACAATAATTATTGTTTAAAATGTGTGTATATATTATTCGCTAGTTATGTAAACCGGAAGTGTTGCCACAGAATGGCCTAAATTGTGAACTATTTTAACAAATTTAATCTTATTACCAAAAAGAAAAAAAAAATATCTGAAACTAATAATGCTTTTTACACTAAATGTAACCCACACCAATAGAACAACAATTTAACCTCGAAAAATGCATGGTAAATCTGAAGCTTTTACTGGTTGTAACGGAATGTAAATTGACGGGGAGTTAAGTTTGCCGTTCCATTTCTCGGGGATTGCGTATGAGATCGCACTTAAATCGCTCTAGACCCTGCGTTTTGATTGTCAAGCGCGTGTCGACGTGATTCGATATTTAAAACGCACTAAGTGCATGGCTGGACCACATGCATGCAGTGCCGGGATTAGTAGTCAGTACAGCTGCAGTAAACATACCTATTGTCCATTCAAATCCATATTTACAATTGATTTTATTTCCACATAAACAAATATCAACATACTAATGTAAATGGAGTTGATTTCAGAATGACAAGTACTATTGAAAAATTACTAAAAATGTTTGAAGTAGTAGCGCAAACTGAACTTTATGCATGAGTTTTAAAGTTGTTTTGCCACAGACACATTATTGTTTACATGTTTGGAAATGTAATCGAGAACGCATTATGTAGATATCTAGTTGAATTTATAGGTAACTTTGATGATCTTCATAGACACGTGTTTCTCAATACCACTGACGAGTGGTGTTTTATCCCTCATCCATAAAACGTGTCAAAAATCCTAATAAAAGGTTCTAATTGGGACCACAAAGGTTCCAACATACTACGATAATACGTGTGTACCTATTTTATTTATAATTCATACTGTTATCTTTCTATTATTTATTATTATTACTATTCTTCTCTCAAACAGAGCACTTGCCATCTTATCTCTTCACCACCCTTGGTGGACTGGCAGAGAATTTCTAAGGCATTAAGTCCACCCTTGAACCATATTATGTGTGTGCCAAAAGTTTAAATAAATTAATACCAACATTGTTTGCAACTTGTAAGTTTTGAAGAAGAGGCCTAAGAAAGTAACAAACAGTCTGCATGTTGCACTTACGTAACCAATCAAGTGAACTCTGTACAGGCCATAGTTTAATTACATAGTATGCCATTACATAACGATATCAAATTTTACGAGATGTTTCCCCATGGTTCGTAACACGCGCTCGGCTATTATGGTGGAGTTTAACATCATGGCTCGAATTTTGTTATTGTATGTTCTTGTTCATTATTATGAAAAGTCTGAACGTATTAGTTAAGGTACGCGGTTACGTCACTTTTTGATTGCGGGTTCTTACATCCTTCTTCATCATCAGTCTATAATATTTCCACTGCTGGGAGACAGGTCCTCTCTTCGAGAGCTGTAATTTACCACGCGGGCTCAGTGCGGATTGGTAAATGTCACATGCCTTTGAACTTGTTGGTTCTAGGACATGCCGGTTTCCATCTTTCGGTTTATGATGTTTTCCTTCACCGGTTTGAGAGCAGTGACGATGAAATTATTTACACAAAGTTAAGCGCTTGTCTGGGTTTGAACTTACGACCTACAACTCGTACATCGGAGCCGTCACCACTGGGCCACCACTACTCAGCTATCTGGGTTCTTGCATGGCTGAGTTAAAAGGATGAGTTAAGAATCAAAATCAAAAGTCATTCAAACTATCAGCACTTTTTGAACGTCAAAATTACATAAGACAGTCCCGCAAAATGCCCGCTCTTCACCACCTAGAGCATTAGGTGGGGACAAGGAGAGGCGTAACAAACTCCTCACATAGCAGACCAGCACAGCTTTCTGTTAAGTTAGAAGAGGCCCTCAGGCTAAGGAGATATGCCTATCTAAGACAGTTTTTTAAGTTAAGTTGTGAGTTGTACGAGTACTACACGATTACTGGCACATGCGTGCACTGACTGGACAGGACTACTCAAATCTGTGTGGTTCTTTCCGCAAAAGCTATTCTCAGACAATGACCTGCATGGTCCTCATACTCGTATGATCTGATGTGACTTCTGAGTTTCGGTGTTTATTCTCGGAGTAATCGGATAAGATCCTCATATAGTTTTTTTTTTTACTTTTAAAATGGTTTTCTGAAACCAACATATAGAAGTAAATATCTTTTATCATGTAACCCTGTATAGTCTAACTAAACCGAATGGATTTTAACAGATTGCGTGACGTTAAGTTGAAGACGTCAAAAACATAAAGTTCAATACAGCCCGCGCGCGTGCATCAGACGCCATTATTAGTCTATTAGTCAGATTTAGAATGAAAGAAATAATGAATGATTATATTCATATTCATATATTTATTTGCATTATCATAGACGAAACGCTCGGGTCACAGGGCCCGAGTGTGCGTAAGTTCATAATACCTCAGCGCCACCTCACTCTTTATCTCGCTCGCACACTACTGCTCGAGGTCACGCGAGAATGCTCCAAGGCGCCGATAGTTTAGGTAATTTCTTTTTACGGTGAAAATAATACTAATAATAAAAAAAATTGTACCTATCTGCTTTATATTTAGTTAATTACGCACACTTGCATTATCTAATTTGAAGTATTCTTTGAATACTAGCGGATAATTGTTCGGTTCGGAGGTCAATTTGTATTTTTTTTTATAGAATCGTTTTTCATGAAACATAAATAAATAGTAGGTACTTAACATTAATCCTCAACTTTACCATAAATATTTGTTTCAATATTAATGCTGCAGTATTTTTGATATATCATAGGATCATGCTAACCTTTTGGTAGTAATATGTACTGCTTAACAAATTTCTCTCCGACTGGTCGACACTTCACGTGACCAGAGGGCTGGCTCGTTCTTTGGCCAAGGAATTAGCTTTGCCATTCAACGTGGCAATATTGCCAGTCTTCTGGACACAAAAGCGATGAGGACAAGCACTTCAACGTCTGCTTTTGTTTTTGTATTTATTTGCATTGTTATCTAGTTATTTAATCATTTAATTTAGAACCTATTGTATAGTAAGTTGTGTTAAAATAAGCATTCTAAGTACCTATACGACATAAATGAGACACAGATGCACAATACTTAGTTTACGTTTATCATTGAAAACGGCTCGCCAGGTAAGTGCTAATCAATAAATCAACAGATAAATGACCTCGTAGGTCAATACACGTTCTCCTAGGTTGTGTATGCCTACGTCATTGTATCACACCTGTCACCGACAACATAACCATTTCATTAGGAATGCATCATTTTATTAGATTTCAATTAACACACATCTTTGACTTTGTATGGATAACTTCGGTAACAAATAGCAGGTGGAAAATACTTTTTATATTGCGATTTTGATACATGGTATGATAAATAAGCGCGAATAAAAATCGCTCGGTGAGATTTCACAGTGCGGGCTAGGCCTAACCCGCTCGTCAGTGGTAATAAAACCAGTATAAGCTGGCCTCGTATTCTATAGAAACTACGTACTACGCAAGGTCAGCTCAAGGTCAAAGTGTTACCTCGGATGTGCGGCTGACTGTACAATCATGGCATCAACATTCGCTAGCATAGCATGACCACTTCATCTTCTATTCTACGTAGAATACACATAATATATCGTTCAACAGTTACATGGTGACCTTTCTTTTCATCATTGTATGACATGGCGCCGCCGTAAACATCTTCATACAATTTGTCATTTTGTCTTCCGTTTCTACGATGGTCATGCTACGCGTGCAGAACTCATTTGTTTTTCATAATTTTTGGACAACAATCTGCAATCACTGCGAACACACATACTTCAACGCAAACCCAGACAACTTAAAATAGCCAATTATTAATGAAAACACGAACTTCGCTAGACCAGCCTGCGGGGTAATTTTGACAGTTCAACAACATTCATTGCGTTATTTACGTTGCTTAGCAAATAAATTTTTGGAGCACAAGATGCAATGGATTAGCAATATCCTTTAAAATCATTCAGATTGATAGTATGTTACGCTGTTTAGGGTGCTGTTCATTTCAAGACTATTGTGTTGATTGCAGCCATATTGTTTTCAAAATTACTAGCATTCAGATCACGCTCGCAAGGGGCCTGGTCAGTCGTGGTCAGCTAAATTAGTTTACACCATGGCCTGATGCTGTACTATACACTCAAAAACATGTTTTTCACGTGATGAGTTTGCATGTTTAATAGGCAGTATTGTCTGGACACTCATTTATCTTATTAATGTAAGTGTGAGAGCTAAAGGGGGAATGTTTCTCCCCCTATTATTTCCCTTCGCGTCCAGTTTTATGGGCGTTTCTCAGTGTCGCTATTCATAGCAGGAGAGAAGTAATAAGATTACATCTTCACGCTCACAGAGCCTGACTATCCAGTCAGGCTCTGTGAGCGTGAAGGATTGTATTTTTTTTTTAATTCGTTTTATTCAAGGCGTGTTTTTAGGACAAATATGGAACAATTGGACATGGTCTTTACCAAACCTCTCTACATAAATTGGTTCATAGAAAGGTATTATTCAATACCTGAACCTCTGTGGTATAAACACTGCCTAGTGTGCCACACCTCCACGATGCATTCTCCTTTACATTTGTGTGCGTGGATGAATAAATACAATAATATGGAGGAGATAGTAGACAAGTTATCTGTGTCAGCCGCGTGCCAGACCGAACATCGCATACGCAAGCCGATGACGTATTATAGTCACGAGACACGATCAGGATATTATATCGCTGGAAACAAGTGGTCGTATTAATATTATTTTCACAACTAAAAAGTTGTTTTTTAAAGGAAATTGGATGCGCTTGAGAAAGTACCTACAGGTGAAGTTTTATGCAATAAGCTAAATCGAATGTCCAAAAAAAAACTGGTTAGGTCATAAAGTAGCAAGAACATCGCTGCAGACTGTATTGGCGCATGCCGGCGGCGCTGGCATCTCGTTAGACTTTGAACTATTGACATTCAATATCCAAATCAAAACCGGGAATTTATAAGTCTGAAATCGCCAACTTGTCTTGAGCTAGCGTGGTGATCAATGCCCGTGCCTTCTGTGTATGAGAAGAGGTTTTTGCCCAGCACTGGGACAATAAAAGGCTGATGTTTTTGAAGTGAAAACTTCTTTAGTCGCGGTGAGCGATTTTTGTTAGGGTCAAAACTTATGGGTTCTCGTCACCGACATGCTAAAGTGACGTGTTACGCCAGACTGGCGACGCGCAGTGGCCTGTGTACATCTATACGCATATATAGGTATATATACTTAAGTTATTGCAAAGTTTAAAGTATTTGCTTCTGTCGGCAGTCCCCAAAGTCATTATTTACGTCAAATAGGCATTTTTGAAACGTAAAAATTTACAAAAAAATAGAATCGATTCTAGTCGCCACTTCCAAAAGGTAGTTTCGTATGGAGAAGAATGGGCAAGCAAATCCACCGATAATCTTTTAAAATGTTTTACAATATTTTGAATAGAATAAAATTGTATAGGTAGTAATTTTATTACACAACATGTAAAAAAAAAAAAATGAAGCAATGACAGATAAATTAATTATATAATGGTGCTCACATATTTACAAAAATTGTAAAAATATACGTATTTGGTGTTTTTTTAAGATCAGATTTCAGATTTCTGACAGTTTGAGCATGGAATAACTAGGTAAGTACTTTTTAATAGCATGGAATTAGTAAGCACTATTTATAATTATTCCAATAAATATTTCATTAAGTACCTAGATTTTTTACCAAGGTCAGATGTCAGATGTTACACATCCTACGCGGCTACTGTAAGGCTCGCTCGTTTTTTAGGGTTCCGTACCCAAAGGGTACAACGGGAACCCTATTATTAAGGCTCCGCTGTCTCTCTGTCCGTCTGTCATCAGGCTGTATCTCATGAACCGTGATAGTTAGACAGTTGAAATTTTCACAGATGATGTATTTCTGTTGCCGCTATATCAAGAAATACTAAAAAACAGAATAAAATAAATATTTAGGGGCTCCCATACAAAAAAACGTGATTTTTTTTATAGTTTTTACTCGATATCGATAACGGCAACAGGTAGACGCTTGAAATATTCACAGAATATTTAGTTATATATTCACTTTAAAAATAAATAATTAAATTAAAATAAAACAAATATTTAAGAATCCCATACAACAAACGTGATTTTTTTGCCGTTTTTATAGATAATGGTACGGAACGGTCCGTGCGCGAGTCTGGCTCGCACTTGGCCGGTTTTTGTTTTTAATATGTCTCAACAAAATCACCTTTAATTCCACTATACCAAAAATTGCTGTTGGTATTTTTAATAGCATCACAATCATGTTAACATATTCATAGAAAACTGTACTGAGACTGCAATACTGATAAATTATTCTTTTACTGAACAGGACTAATGGAAATTCCTTTCCTCAAACTGGGGGAAGTCGATACAAATTAACACGCTGACATCTAGATTTGTTGGATTAACGCCGTAAGACGGGCAATCCGGTGTCATCATCATCATTTCAGCCAAATACATCCACTGCCATAATCGCCACGCTTGGCAGGCGGGTTGGCGATCGCAGTATGGTGTTAAAATGCACAGAGAACACTGCTGCCCATTCTGTAGTAAGGCCTTTAGTCGCCTTTTACGACACCCACGGGAAGAAATGGGGTGGTGCTATTCTTTACGTCCAGCACCACACGGATCACCCTGGAGAACCGGTGTACTCTGGTCGATTTTATCGAAGATATCTAATACAACGATGGATGGACTGTGTGGTAGATGATATGGGTAGACAGGAGGTGACATACACAATTTGGTATAAGAAGGACGGTGATGATCTAGTCCCATAACAAAAAAGATCCGTGAAAACCAGCGCTGTGACTCTGTCTCGCAGTGCCGCAGTACTCGTATGTACTAAGTGATGGCCGTTTATCGTAGATGTATCGTATATTTTCCCATATGTAGTTTTTTTTAATGTTGTTTTGTTTTTTCTTTGTGTCATATTTAGCGCCAATAAATGTATTTTCTTTCTTTCAAAATAAACTTATCTATAATATTCGCAGGAAGTGAGTAAAATTGATTAGGTACATCTGTTATGCTCAATATTTCAGCAAATCAAATCACATGCAGTTTTATCGACTGTGTAAAATGTGTAAATTGTATGGCTGTGCGGTTTTGGCTGTAAACGTGTGGAAAATCACCCAGTGTGTAACGCCAGTAAAATTCGCAGAGTAACATTATTAGCGTCCCCTTTTAGTGAATTAGAGATGCATCTGGCCGGTACATATTAATATGTGAGGTTGGTCGGGGAAGTGATGACAATTTCTGAGATTATAATTTCTCGCCTTTTCGGTTACGCTACGGTTTCCTAGAAGAGCGGTGGCCGTCATGAATATCTCTCATTCTGACCAATATTTGACCTTAACATTTTCGACTCCACCCACTTTTCGTAGAGCTCTGAAACCATGCTGCCATAAATATGTATACCAAGTTCTGATGAAAAAAAAAATATGAATATAAATATAAATAAAAATGGTTGTATTTGAAAACCAACAAGACACAACATACTATTAAATCTTGCTAAAATATACAGCTGATTTTATTTTCACAGTTTATAATGCTGTATTCGCTAAGAAAAACGGATATTTAAAATGAGTCCTCAGCGAGGGCTCCCGGCATCCCATATGCGACTTAAGTGAACCCTCCAGGAGGGCTCCCGGCACTGAACGTTGTGTTTTTAGACAGCCGTTATTGTGTGAGCATTCATCGGTGTCTGAAAACCACAGCTTTAGTATTGCCTCAATTTATAAAAAACCCAAAGGTACGACTCCCGAAAAAAATGCAGTGGAATTATTCTTCATGCTTGTCGGTTCAATGTCTCTTAATACACTCAAACTCAAAGCATT
Source organism: Tiliacea citrago (assembly GCA_963921375.1). NCBI lineage: Eukaryota > Metazoa > Arthropoda > Insecta > Lepidoptera > Noctuidae > Tiliacea > Tiliacea citrago. Next base: position 30,119,796 of record OY992780.1, read on the forward strand.
TACTTCAATTAAACCATTAACAGGCACTTTTGAATTGTCAAGGAGTCTGTCAGTTAGAAATATGAAGCTATGCTATATTCTTAATATGTAAATGGAGAACTATTCAAACACTTACCTCATAGTAAAACTCGAGGATGCTACACTTATTAAATCAGTAAACTATTTGGTTTCTCTTTCCGAGAGTCCGATTCATATCTGTCTGGTACTCTGGTCATACCCGGGCCGCATACAAAGTGACCGAATTATTTTAGGCTACCGTTTCCCCGTTTCTATTACATTATACGCTTGTTTTGGTTACTATCACGATTTTAACATTAACGGTTATCTTGTGGTTAAAGTCTATCTACCTTTTATATAATTTATCAGCTAGGTTAATCTGTCTGGGTCATACTCGTATAAGGAGAAATGGAAAGGGTTATAATAATAATAATAGTCCTCCAGACCAAATTTCGGCCATGGCGACCAATCTCAGCGCGGGAGACCAGCCTTCGGCGCGGAGATATTATAGTGCACAACTGTGTGTGCACACACACATGCACTCACTCTTCTCTCACTCTCATAGTCCGATGGGATGGTAATTCGCCACGACTGGTGAGAGATCAGACTTAACTTTAATTACACTGGATATTATAATTTAAAAAAAAACCGGCCAAGTGCATGTCGGACGACGCACAATGAAGGGTTCCGTAGTTGGAATGAATTTATCCCAAAAACAAACTTAACATTGTAGTTGAAAAACATTTTCTCCCATAGATCGTTAAACGCTACGGTCAATTCTCCAAATGCAAAATATGTAAATTGGTCGCCTATTACTCGTTAACTTGTAAAGCCTACTTCGCTGTGATAGTTTCCCTTTTTTTTCGTTATATAGGTATACTACTGCCGTGATTTTTTTCACGTATCCAAAAACAGCCATTTAGCTGGCCAGTGGGACACTTGATTCTAACAAAAATATAGCTTAATATTACGCAATACAGCACTTTAAAGCTACACAAACGGATCCGTGAATCGAAAAAATGTTTCCACAAACTCGCAACATTTTTTAACGGCCTATCCAACGATAGCCCACACCATGAGATAGACGAAAAAAAAATATCATCCCTACTTTACATGTCAGGGCGAACCCGAAAAAAAAATTATACCAATACAAAACTACAGCTTTCTAGTACTAAGAGTCTCTGAGCTAGCTGACAGACAGACAGATGGACATGGAGAATGAAACTTTCAGGGTTCCTTGTTGACTACGAAACCCTAAAAACAAGTACGTAAATACCTAAGTAAGTGTAAAAATGACTTGCCATTGCCCTTCGCACATTTTAACATCTTTCGCGCAATGTTCTAATAGTGCTAAATAGTCGTAATCATTAGAAAATACATGTACTGCGTTCACAACTTTTGTTTTGACAATAAATAAAGTGCATTCTTCAAACTTATACTAATAATATTGTGCTAAGTGGTTTTGTGCCCCGTTCCCCACAACAAACGAACAGGGCCTCAAGTCTGCTATTACAATAGTGTCAGAATGGTCGATCATTGATTTCATAATTGTTGATTTTGACAAGTTTGGTAATCTACTATTATAATGGCGTCATTATGACTTTCCAATGGTCGGCCACTGACACTACATTGAAAGAAATTGCTTATATCGGTAATCTCGTACATAATGACAAATGAATTACATTTCTACTAATGGGTTTTCTAATAATGGCAATACGACAATGCTATTATAGTAACATAACTATATTACGAGAACATTGACCGACCAGTGATCGACCATTATGAATTTACCAGATTACGAACTTTTAGCAAAATGACAATGGGATCGTGTTGGAATGACTGAATTTATAAAAATAGCAGACTGGGGCCCCAGGAGTTTGTGGAAAGTGAAGTTCAGGTAAGTATTACGAGCCGCACAGCCGATTCCTCCTACACATGTGTTTATTATATTCCTACACAAAGATATAAATACTATAAATAATAGCTGTTATCTTTGACTTTGTTTGCTGAAACGTAGCGTAGTGTTAGTGCATTTAAAATAATTTGTCTGATTGTACTCGTCAGTCGGTAAGTTTTGTAAATGGATAAGGTAAGAAATTAATATACAACATTAATTTTAGTATATGCGAAACCTGAATATAGTTTGTTCAGAATAAGGAACTGAATCGATTTCAATAGTTTGTACACCATGTTATATTTTGTCCCAAAAATATTTAAGTGTGATGGAAATTTTATCACCATTTTAATTACTTACAATACAATCGCCTTACGGTTAGGTACCTACTGCCAAATAATTATCAATGAGCACAAGAAGACTGGAGGCGCGGGGGCGCCGTTTGTATGTTTTTGTACGTACAACCCGGTAACATAACAAACTTATAACTTTGTGATTTTTCATGATACTGTTTTGCAATTTTGTACATAGATTATTTAAAATAAGACACGTGTTTCGAGTTTCGCATATACTAAAACTAATATTGTATAAGGGGAAGTTTGAAAGTGGCGCCAGAGACAGAAAAGTTGATTGAAAGTTGATATTGATTGTTGTGATGAGAGGAGGGAGGGAGGGAACGCATGTGAATAAAAGAGTGATAGATATAAATGTTGATGGGTGGAGAGAGAAACGCCAAAGAAAAGATGGATGGATTGTATGAGGAATGGTATGAAAGAGAAGGGAGTGAATGATAGCCTGACGGCTGACAGGGGGGAAGGAAGAAGAAACCGTGTCTCGCCGACCTCGAGTCACGTGGGACAGGGGCAGGGAGATGATGAGGTACTGTCAGTCAGTACATAAAGGCACCCCTAGAAAGAATCAAAAGTTTGCAAAGTTCCTGTTTTAGTCGAATTTCTAAACAGTTTGATTTGTATTCCTAATATACATATTAGGTTGGGGAAAAAGTCTTTTCGCATTATAGTATGTATGAACTTGTAATAAAATCTCTTTGGCTATACTATTTGTATCTGGCTGGTTTCGGTATCGTTGAAAGTTTAAATTTTAAAGAACATAATTCCAAATTCAAATTAGGAAAATGTGTGATTTTCATTTGTTTTTCGTACTGTCAAGATGAGTGAATCTAATGAAGAAATTCGATACATTTTAAAATTTTACTACAAATAAGGTAAAAATGCAACGCAAGCCGCGAAAAAAATTTGCGATGTTTATGGACCTAGTGCAGTATCTGTGAGAGTAGCACAAATTTGGTTTAAGCAAAGTCAAAGTCAAAGTCAAATTATTTATTTCAAATAGGCACATAGATGGCACTTTTGAACGTCAAAATTTACAAATATATTAGAATTGATTCTAGTCGCCCCTTCCAAAAGGTAGCTTCGTATGGAGAAGAATGGGCAAGAAACTCCACCGTTACTCTTTTAAAATGTTTTACAATATTTGGTATTGGTACATCAATTATATAATTATATGTGAAGACGATGCACCTAGAATAAAATTACTATACCACAATAGGTAAAAAGAATTAATAATGAAGCAATGAGATAAATTAATTATGTGATAGATATGGTGCTCACATATTTACAAACATTGTAAAAAAAAAAAAAAACCTAAAATAATCAGTGTGTGAGTTAAGGTAATAACAGAGTGTAAAATAAATGTCATAAAAATAATAAAATATACAATTAAAATAGCAATCAGTTAGATTTTGTCTAGACTCTAGATTGCGCTCTAGAAGCGTTTTCAATCCGGAAATTTTGATGTCAAAGATGCACGTCGCTCTGATCGGATAAAATGGACGCCATTTTTGAAAAAGTGGAGCAAGTTCGGCATATCAGTAGTTACGACGTAGCTGAAGAACTGGGAATTGACCACAAGACAGTTTTGGCACATTTGAAAAAAACTGGGTACACAAAAATGCTCGATATTTGGGTACCTCACGAGCTCACTGAAAGAAACCTAATGAACCGTGTACTCATTTGTGGTTCTTTATTACGACGTAATGAAACCGAACCATTTTTGAAGAAGCTGATAACTGGTGATGAAAAATGGATCACGTACGACAAGAACGTGCGAAAAAGGTCGTGGTCAAAGGCCGGTCAGGCTTCACAGACTGTGGCGAATCCCGGGTTAACTCGCAACAAGGTGATGCTGTGTGTGTGGTGGGATTGGAAGGGCATTATTCATTATGAGCTGTTACCACCAGGCAGGACCATCGATTCTGAACTCTACTGCGAACAACTGATGAGACTAAAGCAAGAAGTTGAGAGAAAGCGGCCGGAATTAATCAACAGAAGGGGTGTGGTTTTTCATCATGATAACGCTAGACCTCACACATCTTTAGCCACTCAGCAAACATTAAGAGCTCCCATGCATTAACACCTCCCAGCCAAACTGGCTGGGAGGTGTTAATGCATCCGCCGTATAGTCCTGACCTTGCACCTTCAGATTTCCACCTGTTTCGGTCTCTTCAGAATTCTTTAGGCAGTGTCAGGTTAACATCACGAGAGGACTGCCAAAACCACTTGTCGTGGTATTTTGATCAGAAGTCCCAAAATTTCTATATTTATTTATTTAATAACAATACAAATTGTGTCTGAATGTGTTACATAAAAAAAGTTTAAATTAGTAAAATAAAATTAGGTAGGTAATAAACAAAAAAAAAAACACAACTCGACTAATAATAAATTCAAAAATATACCATCACCAAATTAAATAAAAACAATAAAAATCACAATAATAAACAAGCAGTCAGTCATTGCAGTCTAATATTACAAGTAGGCTTCACCTATAATGTCCCATACCTTTTGCATCAACTCAATATCAATCTCTCAATATAGCAATGGGATCACGTCCCTACCTACAAGATGGCAAAAAGTTATCGAACAAAATGGTACCTACATACTTTAGTTAAATATAAATAAACTATATTAAAAAATGTTTTGACTTCACGTCACTTGCTCCCGCGTCAACAGGTCTGAGTTTCTGTATATTTTGGCTGCTGAGACCACAATTACAAACGTAGTATAGAGGGAGGTTTAATAATGAGTAAATGCAGGAAATAAAGTAAATTATGCTATACATGCGATTGTGACCAACCAGTCGATGCCCAAATGGCTCGACTGGCTGTTCACAATGGTGTGCTTAAATATGCACCCACGCTTATATATGGTAGTGAATATTGGATGTGGCAAAAGAAGCATGAAAGTAGAATCAATGCTGCGGAAATGTGTTGCTTGCTATGAATGATAGGCTAAAAAATAAATTGATAAGGCAATGGTGCGGTTTAAGAGAAGATGTAGTGACAAAAATTTTAAAGAGTATGCTTAGATGGTTTGGTAATGTTGAGAGGATGACTAAACGGCGACTAACAAAAGGTTTATTTATAAGGCAGATGTGATTGAAAACGCCGGGAGGGGACGCCCTAGGAGGACATATAGTGACCTAATTGGTGATGTTCTACAGAAAGGTCAGGTGCGTAGTACTTGGAAGAGGCGTGCGTGTATGACCAGATGTATTAACGTAAACGAAACAAATGGATTATATACCTAAGTATCGTAACAGGTGATGTTCTATAGCTTCTCCCTACCCCCATGGGAAAAAGGCGTGAGTTAATGTATGTATTTATATTTTATAAAAATAACATAGTCACGTCTGTATTCCCCGAAGGGTTACGCAGATGTGTACCTACCTATAGTACACCTACATAAAATTTCACCAATTATGTTTAGGTCCCATGTAATAAGGGCGAGTCTATTGCCTTTAACTGGGCACAAATTCAGACTTAGGACTGTAACTGAGAAATTCCAGATGGAAAACCCAATTACACTTTGCCTGACCCGGGAATCGAACCCAGGACCTAATGCTCAACAGGAGCGCTTGCGACTAATAGACCAACGAGGCAGTTTTTTTATAAAAATGTGGCTGTTATTTGTATATTATTTTGGTGTGTTACGACTTCCACGCGGACGAAGTCGCGGGCAGAAGCTAGTAAATAGATAAAATAAAAACATTAAGAGCATACCTTTCCCGTGACTTGCACTACCCGAGGCAAGTGCTGACATGTGTCGCAACCCGCCATTGCTGACCTCCCGCGAATTAAGTACGTATACTTACTTAATTGCTGGAAATATTTCGGTCAACACTGTTAAGATTAATTTGTAGAATGTTAATATGCTGTTAAATTTATGTAGAGAAAAATGATTCATGGTGTTAGATCCATTTACATCTCGCACTTCAAATCAATCTGCCTAACCTTTTCCTAACTTTGTTCCGGTCGGTTAACGTGCTCTCCTAGTCATGGAATGATCTGAAAAGGATGGTCACCCATCCACGAACCGACCGCGGCAAGCATCGCTTAAACTCCGGTCGACCCATGCGGCAGTTATTATTATAACAACCGTACGGTAAATGGCTCGTTTCTTGGCCTCAATACTGGTTTAGGAAAAAAAATAAGAAAACCCAAAGGAACAGCCGATGAATTAAAAACACGAAATTTTGTCTCACGTGGTACGGAGTTCACCGAGTCCCAGTCTACGGTTTTTGGACCTTTCGAGTACCCAGACCTAGATTTTGCGTTAATTAAAATAGTACAGCGCACAAGAGACTCCATAGGAATGAGTAATTTAGGTACAAGCTACCTGAATGGAATTGACTTAACTAAACTCAGCTGACCCTCAATTGTGATATTTTTAGCTCTTCTGCCTGAACAGTGGAAACAGCTTCACCTACTACCCTAAATATATTTTTATCAAGAACAGCAAAAGCCAATAATTACTTAAATACGTGAATATTAGTTTCTGCCCGCGATTTCGTATGCATGGACTTTAGAATTGGGTCCAGAGATTTACCGGGTTAAAAATTATTCTACATGTTCCAAATTTAATCTAAATCTGGTCATCCGTTTTTGCGAGAAACTTTCGCATTTATAATATTATAAAGTAGGATTCTAACAAATACCTACAAGACATACTTCTTACATGAACTCAATACATTGCTTATAGGTCAAGTAGAAAGAGTTAGAAATTCATAGACAAACATCGGACTCCTAAGTTTAATTTACGCAACACTTAAAAATGTTCGACGCATTGACTGTTGGGTAAAGATCATGATGAATCAGCCTCTAATGTCATCATTCATTCGCCGATGAAATGTGCTGAATCATAGTTTGGTAGAACAGTTTTCATAATAATATGATCATAAAATATTAGCATTTTTTCTATAAGATTCGCAATATTTAATGCCAACTATAAGACAAGTGCATTTGTATTATTTAATTCAAGATTATTAGCAAAGCGTGGACTTGTTAGATCAACAGCTGCTTGGAACGGATTCCAATGCGTGAAAACTGTATTGTATCTAGATAAAGAAACCATCATCATTTCTCGTTTTTAGGATTCCATATTCAACAAGGATTCCTCGTAGTTTCACCATTTGACTTTGTCTCTGTCACCTCTGACCTAGACTAAGGGTCAAGAGCAAACCCATCCCAAACAAAAAACAAAAATGTCCGTCTGTCTGTCTGTCTCCGGCTTAGCTCAGAAATTCTTAGTACTAGAAATCTCTTATTTGGGAAGGGTATAAGTACATATTAATCAAGTCGAAAGTAGTAAAATAAAATGAAGGAAAAAAAAATTGAGTCCCTTACACGTAAAGTGGGGATGATATTTATTTCTCTTTTATTCCATGGTATGGGGTATCGTTGGATAGGCTGTTCAAATATTGCGGGTCTGTGAAGCCCATTTTTCGATTCAAGGATCCGTTTGGGTAATATTAAGCTTTAAAGCTAATTTGCAAATTTTTGTTAGTGTCAAGTGACAAAATCCATTTAGCATTTTGGGAAAATTATGGCAGTAGTATACATATATATCGAATTTAACAGGGAAACTATCACAGCTAAGTAGGCTTTACAAGTTAACGAGTAATAGTCAACCAACTTACATTTTTGTAGTTGGAGAATTGACCATGATGTATAACGATGTATGGGAGAACATAATTATTTTTCGACTACAATGTTAAGTTTGTTTTTGGAACAAATTCATCCCAAATACAGAACCCTTCATTGTGTGTGGTCCAACACGCACTTGGCCGATTTTTTTAAGTGTTGGCTGTAGCTATTTATGATGAACAAGATAACTGTATTGTTCATTGGGATGCCACCGATCAGTCAACAAGGCCAGACATCGTATTTATCTTACTAGTCTCAAGGTCTGCATATAATTAAGAGATTTCAAAAGAGGAAGCTGGATTTCTGAAGATTTACTTGCCGGTAAACTCTTAAGCTATTGCAGTCATTAAATTAATAAGAGGATAAAACGTGATTATTTTGGGTGTGTTGCCACACAATTGCAGCAGCATCTGCTTAGGTAACAGCCAAAACATTGGCCAGTCCAAAGTTCAATCCATGAAAATTACGGGCTATTGAGAAAGTTACGCGTATTAGGCCTCATAATACATTGCTGATGACGCCCGCCGGGTCCAAAGTCTAGCATAATACATTGCTGATGACGCCCGCCGGGTCCAAAGTCTAGCATACATGAGCTCTATGCTGCTCACGAAATTATGTAAGGTCGTTAAAATTTGACGACATTTTCTGAAGTGTGGCAAATGCTTAGAATATAAGAGTTTAGAGGAAGTTGTGTATTTTTCGCTATTACAAGAAGTGTTAAATTAACATATCATCAGTCAAGATTCCATATCTTGACTGATGATTTCATGTTAATTCAACACATTTGACACTTTTTATTTTTACATGATGTCTTGATTTTAAATTGGGCTTTACCTCAGAATTATTAGCTGACTAGCCAGTAGTCGCTGGTTTTAATAATCCCCGTAAATTTACAATAAAATATCTTCACGAGTGATCTGAATCATTCTAGCTATTCAATCTATTAACCACCCTTACTGACCGGCAATTTCGTGGACTTGAGAAAATAATAATAATAATAATACGATTTAAATCATTGATAATTATGATATTATTATGCAGAGACGTTAAAGTCACCAAAGCACATTCATTGCACAAGGATGCCTTTGTTACCAAACACACGACATTCCTAAGCGCATTCCTTGTTTAATGATAACTATTGCAAATCACGCCTTCTGTAGTCGACCTTCGCAATCTTTTGAGAAAATACATTATATCGAAATCATAGGTAATAGTAGGTACTTAATAATAATGGTAATAGTGAGAGCAGTGGTGGCCCAGTCGTAACGGCCTCGACTTCCTAGTAGTAGGTCGTGGGTTCGAACCCAAACAGGCGCTTTACTTTGTGTAAATTATTTTAACATTACTGCTCTCAAAACGGTGAAGGAAAACATCGTGAGGAAACCGGTATGTCCCAGAACTAAAAAATCGAAGACATGTGACATCCACCAACCCGCACTGGGCCCGCGTGGTGGATTACGGCCCACTCCCTCTCACAGAAAGAGGAGGCCTGTTTTCTAGCGGTGGGAACATTATGCTGATTATGTATAGGCAATAGTGACCAATAGCTGTGAGGTTAAAATTGCTTACTGCGGTCACGTCTTAGATTGGTCACTATTTAGATTTCAGATTCCAGGCGTCATAATCTTTCTACCTATAATCCAATTTATTTGGGGTTGGTGTATCTTGTTTTTTCCTTTAATACATCTCTGTTGGCCATCACCTTGTCTCACCTTGAGCAATAATTAAATGGGACCATTCATAATTTTGAGTAGTTGATATGGTATCAAATTGACCTAGTCTTTGCCTATCAAAGGAGTGGTTTACTTTCGTGATAAGTTTATTAGGTGATCGCACGTTTTAGTTTTCAGTACTTAGTAGGACGATCTGTGCACATTATATTCTATACTCTTTTATATCTTCATCTGTTTAAACTGGAACCGTTTCAACATCATCAGCCAAGCTTAAAGATGGTGTCACACAACATGAAGTACTAGTAGTTCATAACGTCAAAGGTACTTCAATATTTTGCAACGAAAGCATCTTTAAGAAACACTTCGGTATAGAAAAGTATGGTGTAATTCGTGCTGTATATTATGACAACTCGTGTTATTCGACAGTAGGTACTCGAAGTTACTTCATATGAAGCAAGAGCTTATTCGTCAAATATTCTATGACAATTTTGTTTGCATAACATGGGTATTTTTAGGTCTACTCTGTTAGTTGTAAAGGTGGTCTCTATAAATATCCCTGGATGAATATCCAATAAGTTTTTGCCTTATTTAAATAATAATGAATTTATAATTATAATATTGATAACATTTAGCGAGACAGGCGACGTGGAATACATTTTTATTAGTATCCGAACACGCGCGCGTGGCGTTTTGTTTTTTGTATCCTGGCAAGGTCGCCATGTAGAGGGACGTGTTTGTTAAATGTAATAAAAGGCGTCTTTACTGTACGACGTATATTTAGCGACTCCTAACAAACATGTGTCTGCTCAAACTAATCTAAGTACATAATCTAGGTACTTAATGATCCACACTACACTTCAGTATCCCGTTACAGAACAATTATCTACCTTCCTTCCTATTACCTATCCCTATATATATATCTATTGCTCCCTATCTTGGCTCCAATCGCATGGAAAATAGATTAGCGTTTTTTTTTTGCTATCATCAAAGTATTTTAGGTAGGACATCCCTGACTTTATTATTTACCTATCAATAAAGCAGGGATTATTATCGACATCAAGATTATCATTCTGATTGTTATATTATTGCGCATTAATGCAGTAGATTGATGAATCTGAATGAAGCCGCCCAATTAGTTGGTGCAGTGGTGCGAATCCTAATTTGATTAGCTAAAATTATTAAAGTTGGTTAGATAAACTGAAAGTAGTATTTGATTGATTGTTTTCTTTTGAGCCTATAATGCATTAGGTTAATCCTTATTACACTTTGTAACAAAATCTGCAAGTCTAGAAATGAGAAATATATTTTTTTTATGGATTTTCCTGTACCTACTCTACGTAAAACAAATTATCTTGTAATGTGTTTTTTGTAGAGCAGGCACAGGAAATTCTCTTGTTCAGTTGATCGAAATGTCTAGGGCAGCTGATTATTTTTACCAGCAGAGTTTGTCCCATAGTAATAGTTATTAATTTAATTAATGGAATTAGTAAGTACTATTTGATTTAGAGCAAACTGACTTATTATAGCAGGTGCCAAATTTGCATACACTGGTGAATCATCGATAAGTATTCAATAAAAACCATACATAACATCACGCCTGTATTCCCCGAAGGGTGAGGCAGAGATGTAAGTACCTATAGTACACCCACATTTCGCCAGTTATTTTAAGTTCCATGTAATAGGGGGCGAGCCTATTGCCAGCAACCTGCTATTGCTGGCAGGCTGCTACTAAAAAAATCTAGATAGAAAAACCCAATAACACTTTGCCCGACCCGGGAATCCTCTTGCTCAGCAGTAGCGTGTCCACTGGACCAACGAGGCAGTCTGTCAGTAAAAACATTTCTGGAGAAGTTTCCACCACATACCATTTCTTAACATAACCCTAAAAGCAGATAAAATCAGTCCGTCATTATGTCATGTTAAGTAACCAATCCTTAATTTAATTGCGTGTACGCACAACGTATGACGTAACACAAAAATTGTAGCAACTTCAAAAGTTCCCCGAAAACCGGCCGGTAAGGTTAAAAACGGTAACAAGTAAGCAATGTTGATCTGTTTTCTGCATGTCACTTTCTCCTTACCAGGTGATATAATAGTAGTTAACTTGTGGGTCGGTGAGGACATGTTACAATTGTTTAATGGGTGTGTCGTGATGTTATATTTCAAGCTCAGTTTTGATAATAAGATAATCAAGCTTGTGTAGTTGTTAGTTTAGTGTGTTTACTGCTTTGTGGGTCTAGTGTTCACAAGCACTACTGCTGAGCGTGAGGTCATGAGTTCGATTCCCAGGTCGGACACCGTGTTATTGGGTTCTTCCTTAGGAAAATCTTAGTAGCGGTCTGGAGTCTGGATTTGAGCGCAGTTCATAACTATATACAAGGTGTTTCAAAAATTAACTTTAAAAACTTTAAGGATTGCGAAGAGTTTAGACCATCGAATTGAATAAATTTTACTGTTCTAAACTGTATGGGACAGCTGTATTTTTTCGCTATTTCAAAGTAGGTCCCAAATTTAGTCTCTATAACATGGGACCTAATCATAACTGCCGAAATTTGGAATGTACTATACATAATGTACACCTCTTCCCAACCCTTCAGGGAAAAAAGCCATTGAATTAGCTAATGCCACTATGACGTACTGTGGAATGTTCTCCCATGCTTCCAAGATGGCAGTTTTTGGAGTTATGGCATTATACTTCTAGGCAAGCGTGCACCACCGTCGATCGCATCATTGCTACCATCAGGTGAGGAATTGGTCTCTAATGTAAAAAAAAAAACAAAAAAATATTGATAATTTCAAAGGACCATCAGTAGGGCTTTCCGCACCTAACTCTCAAATAATTGACCAAAGTCAATCACAGTCATTTGACAAAATCTGTCTATTGTAACATAGCATCACGCCTGTATTTGTCGAAGAGTTAGACAGAGGTATTATATATCTATCGTAGGTACACCCACATTTCGCCATTTATGTTTGCCATCATCCGGGCACAAGTCCAGACTTGGGCTGCTACTGAGAATTTCCGGATAGAAGAATCAAATAACAGTTCGCCCGACCTGGGAATCAAACCCAGGACCTCACGCTTAGCAGTAGCGCTCGCGAGCACTAAAGCAACGAGGCAGTCTTCAGTAACTATTTACTCACGTCCACATCATGCTGTTAACACAAAATAATTATTTAAATACAATGTAGGTAAGCTACCTACCTCAACGACAATATTTGATTAAAAACTCGCGCTCGGGCGCTAAACGGTTGTCGATAAACACCTATAACTGGTTTATTTTGGTTATGTGTATGGAAGAAGACTACAACAGACATGAAAACTGCTAATTACGGACTTAAAATATTGATATGTTGAATATTTCTATACCATTACAATTCAATAAGCAAGAAGAAGCTCGGCAAGGTCGCCCAGCGTGCTATGGAGCGGGCTATGCTTGGAGTATCTTTGAAGGATAAGATCAGGAATTAAATTATTCGGAAAAGAACCGGAGTTACCGACATGGCTTGCAGAGTAAGCAAACTGAAGTGGCAGTGGGCTGGCCATGTTTGTCGAAGGAGCGATGGCCGATGGAGCAGACGAGCCCTGGAGCGGAGACCGCGTATTGGCAAGCGTAGTGTGGGACGCCGCCCAGCTAGATGGACCGACGACCTTAAGAAGGTGGCTGGGTCAGGCTGGATGCGGAAGGCGGAGGACAGGGTATTGTGGCGCAGCCTGGGAGAGGCCTATGTCCAGCAGTGGACTGCGATAGGCTGAGTTGAATGATTGAAGCAAGAAACTTGCCCACTATCATCCACGATGTCACCAGTTATTCTACTCTATGGCTTAGGAGATAATTGGCGACATGTGTGGGATTGTATTTTAAACACATGGAAGTCCAACACCCTTTTTCTTTTTTTGTTGCCGAGGTGGAAAATCCTCATGGATGTCCTCCGCCCTGGGGTGGGTGGAGGGTTCTGTCAGACTCTTACTGACTAAAACCACCCCGGTGTTCCCTTCCCACACTTGCACCGGGGATCTTGGGAGCTAGTATTACTTCCGTGATCCCCGGCTAGTGCCGGCCCGCCTCTGCGGGTCACCTCAAGTCTGCGGGGGGGGTGAGGTGTTAGCCCCCCCCCCCCCCCCGCGACGTCTTAAAGGGGCGCGCGTGGAACACTACGCACCGCCACCTCGGGTCCAGTGTGATAAGGGGCGGCGGACGTCCCCGAGTCCGCCGTCCCTGGACGTATTTAGGGGGTCCGGAAGAGGGCATTGTCAGCCCTCTACCTCTAGCAAGGTTATAGAATTTATTTAAAAATAAAATTTAATCTAATTGAATTTAATCTATGTATTTTATTGTCAGAAAGAAGGAAAAAAGAAAAATTGTTTATTCTGCACAAACAAAACGCACATTTCAACGAATAAACATAATTTATAATACACATACAAAGTAGCCAAAAACCTCGTATCCAATTCACTAAAAGTGATAGCCGGTGGACGCCAGCATGACAAATGTTAAAAAGACCACGCGTGGATTCCTCTGTCTATTATGTTGAATAGGTTCGCATCTGGTACTAAGCGGTGATGTGGCCCACGGTGGTGAATTCTTTCCAGAAGTTCCTTACCCCTTGACCACGAGCAACACACTCAAGTGATACGCTTGCAATTTGCAAAGAAAAAAAATGTTAATAGTTATTTAGAGCATGTCACGGAAACCGGTGATGCGCGCGCGTGTCTCTTGACGTAAGTCGCATTACCAGTCGCGGCCGTGACCGGGGCCTGACGTAATTCATGCGTCACTGCAAGAGACGCAGGTTGTATGGGACCAACGGTTATCGGGTCTATTGATCGGTCGGTTGCTACAATTCTGCAATTTCAAAACGGTCCAATATTTGTAGATTACCCACTTTATTTGAATCCGAATGACAGTCTGTTATCTAATTGACGGCTAGTATCCAAACGTTTCCTTCGTCAAGGGGATTTCGATCAGAAGCGTTCGGAAAACTGCGCGGCCTTGCCAAAGACGCAGCCGTGTCTGCTGTCATAAGCAAGACGCACGGAGATAAGTCTCTGGTGAATTAATCTTCTCGTACACTTAACGCCTCCACAATATGCGTATTTTTTTTCTTTGAACAAATATGTCATTTTGTTAGTTTTTTTAAAAGCGGCAGTTTCTTGAGTTGCGGCCTCGCCGTAGATATAGGAGTATAAATATTCCTTGGTTGCAACTACTGAAGAAATAAAAAAAGGCATTGGAGCGAAATTTATAGAATATTTTTCTCTAATTACAAATTGAATTGGTGACCGTCGTTTATTTTACAACAGTGAAAATGTCCTCGTCTAGTGAGAATGGAGACCCTTATTTGCAGATGGAAGAGAAAGAAATATTTTTTTCAATCTCTTGCCGTCAAGGTGTATAATTGATAATTTTATTTTCTCGCAATCTTAATCGTAGTGAAAAGTATAGTGTAACAGACAGCGCTAAAAATCCATTATAACTCGGTTTCTATTTACTCCCTCGCTGAAACTCGGGAGTAAAACTACCTCGTATATAAGTAATGGGTCATTTTAGCCCCTTGTATAATAATCTACTATTTCGAAGGGGTGCGTTCGAATCAATTATATTTTCTAGTAAATTTTGACGTTCAAATGTGCCTTCCCCTACTTGGAATAAATTATTTGACTTTGTCTTTTCATAGATCCATACTATACTATTCTAACAATCCTATCCTAACTAATGCACACATTTATATACTAAATGCGAAAGTGAGATTTTTGTTTGTTACGCTTTCACGCTAAAACGGCTGAACGGATTTGGATGAAATTTGGCACATAGGTAGACCATGACCTGGATTAGGATACTTTTTATCCGGATATTCGCACGGAATCGAGACTTCTGCGGGTGAAACCGCGGGGTGCAGCTAGTAATATTATAAATTCGAAAATAACTCTGGATGTCTATATCTGTTTATTACCTATTTAACCGACTTCCAAAAAGGAGGAGGTTATATGTTCGGCTGTATGTTTTTTTTTTTATGTATGTTCACCGATTACTACGGATTTTGAAAATTCTTTTTTTGTTTGGAAGGGTATGCTCCCGAGGTGGTCCCATTGCCACCAAATCATCATCTGATGAGGGGATCCCATGGAAATCGAGGGAAATCCTCAAATTTTATAGGCATACCTATAGCGATTTGAGTATTTTTTATAGTAACTCGTGCATTTGCTCTCGGAAAGCACCATTTGGTGAAGTGGAACTGATGATGAAGACCACTGATCGCCACCGAAACTAATTAATAATAAATATTTCACCGTTGCGATTCGATTAGGCACTTGGTTGATAAGCAATTTATGCTCGTCAAAATGCATATGGTAAAGTCACCATCAGTTCTCCTGGTTCTTATCAGGAGAACTCCTCAGTAATTAACGCCCCTGCATCGGGAATACCAATATTTTGTAAAAGGTGATGAGCATTTGACATTAGGCTATTGTTAATTAGATAAATTACAAACCAACCCACTAAAAAGTGAAAAATAAAAACTTTTTACAAAAATAAAATCAACCGACTTCCAAAAAAAGCACTACAAAGTGAAAAATAAATTTAATTTCGGAAGTCGGTGTCTTTGGATCTGTATTTTAGTTTTTTGACACCGACTTCAGAAATTAAATTTAAAAAACTAAACTGGCATCTAGGCTACGTTTTGTCTCAAAAATAATCCTAAAGGAGGTGATATAGGGGAAGAAAGTTTATAATGGAAAACCTAGCATATCTTAAGGAAGAGATGTGACGGTTTTGGCAAGAAATAAATATTGGCGTGTTTCAGAGTTTTTGTAAAATCATTCCCGTAGGCGGTAAAATGGGAATGATTTTAATATTCACATGTAATATTTATTTTTTGTGTACATACTTACTTCTTTTCAAGAGACTTAGGGGATTGCAGCTATATATAGTCATAGTACATGTCTATAAGTAACATTTGACATTTTGGAACATTTAGTCATTCATTAAAATCGACCCGCTCGGTCAAAAGTTATTAAAACGTAACTATAGTTTTTTTTTTTTTTTTGGCTTTGCACGTTTTGTGCATTTAACCAGTGTCATGTAAAATGACATGTACAAAGTTGATAAAATAATTATGAAATGAACTCCATTCAATGCGTGATAAAGATGATAGATGATATCTCGCTCCCCTTGAGTTTCAGTATAGACGTGGCACTTTACTAAAACGTCGCGCGGACTGTTTTGTTTCATTTGCCTACACTAATGCAGGTTCACGAACACTTAATGGTTAATAATCCACCACTATTACACATTAATATTCGGCTAAACACAAATTTTAAAAATAAAACAAAACTGTTAGCATGACGCTTCACTTTCCCGCCAAGAAGTCTTAACTATAGATGTCAAAAAATAATAGGCCCGTTTTGACTTTACTAGTTACGTTGCGATGGTCTATCGCGACGTAACTAGTAAAGTAACCATACGACTCGGTCCTCGATATTCACGATAAATCGATTCAAGTTAAATGTCAAAACGGGGCTATTATTTTTTGACAACTTTAACATGAGTGTATATTATGTATTACGTGATTAATGGCGGCACTAAAGTAGGTATTACAAATTAATGGTGATAATTATTATTTTAATGATTCTAAATGTCATAATATTTAGAATCATAAAAACCTGTTTTTAATCCGGACAATTTTGAGGCTCGGCTGCCCGAGTTTCCAATTCAGGATTGAAAGACAAAGTTAACTTTACATTTGAAAAAGAACCGATTTGAATAAAATACAGACTAAATGTTACTTCAAGTAACATTACTTACTTACTTAGTACAAGACACGGCGTATGAATTTCCGATCCCAAAAACTTTGCAGTTGATATATTTATATAGTTTCTTTTTGAATTTTTACTATACCAAATCCTATAGATAATTTTCTTCAACCTAAATCAATATTTTTTTTTTCGTGGTCGTCTGACTATTAATAACCAATTTTCGGATTTTTCTTTTGACTTGTTACTTGAACTGAACCTTGCTTGCTGCCAGGTCACCGGGAAGTACCTGGCTTTAGTTTATTTGCGAGTGTCAGAATATGTGGCATAAATGGCCGTATTTTTTTGCGTTGACTTGGAAGATTGATTGTTTGATGAAAAGGGGTCTTGACAGACAAGGTCTTCGTTGTCTGTCATATCTCAAAACGAAAAAATGGTTTTTATATTTTGAGATACGGAACCCTAAAAAAGATTATTTGAATTTATTATCTGTTTGTCTGTTGTAAAAGTTGATGATAACTAGACATTGGTAAAATATGTGCAATTTTAACCTTAATTGATGTAAATTAATTAAAATTAAATAATAAGTTATAGTAGTTCGAAATTTCATCGTGCGTCGTGGCCTGTATATCTATAGTTGTTTATATATATTAACGTCGGCCATATTTCCCGGGCATTCCAGGAACAGAGCTCAAATGATAGAACCCCCGTTGCACCGTGTGACGGGCTGCGCCACCCACCGCCCAGCAAAAGAATCCCGGGAATTTGAAACGATCTCAGTTTTAGGTATATGCCTCAAAGTTCATGATACCATGATAAATATTAAATTTAATATTGCATTCAATTTTCGATTAAATATACTGACAATTTTTTTAGGGTTGCAGTGAAGTGTAATCTTGATTCAATACATTTTCACGTCAAAAATATTGTTAAAAGTTGTTAAACAATTTATTTTTGACGTGAAATTTGTATTTTTATGCATACTTCGTTTTATTCTTATTTCTTCTAAAGACAGTTCAGCAGAACGCACCGAGCTGATCCTTACAAACTTTTATTAGGTACTTCATCCACGATTCCGTCTTGACATACTCAACATTTTCGACTGACAAACTTCTACTGTTGACTGGCCAGTATACCTACAATAATTTCCTGACTGACAAATTGTGATTTCCGTTTACTGTGTTCTGCGCTGGACCAGTCACATTTTGCGATGTCAGTCCCGTAGTAAGACCCCATAATCCGTGAGTTTCGGACGCGTGCTCCCCCGAACGCGGCGTGCAGAATCACCATGAAGGTACGAATAAAGTTTTAAGGGTTAAGTGTTGCACAGCATAAGCATAATCAGCCTATGTTCCCACTGCTGGGATACAGGCCTCCTCTCTGTGAGAGGTAGCGGACCATAATCCACCACGTGGGCCAAGTGCATGTTGGAGATGTCAAAAGACTTAAAAAAAATTCGTTTTAGGACATGTCGGTTTCACCACGATGCTTTCTTTCACCATTTTGAGAGCAGTGGTGATGAAATAAATAACACAAAGTAATGTGCCTACTTGGGCTGAAATCCACAACCTACGACACGTAAGTTGGGGCTGTTACCACTGAGCCACCACTGGTCTTCACATGTGTTGCACATTTAAGATAATTAACGGCCTCATCCCGCTCAGATAAGATTGCACTTGATTGGCTGAAGTTCGTTCTGCAATAAAAAGGTTGGAGCCAGCCTTGCCTTGACTGCTAGACGATAAAGGTATGTTTTTTTTCTTAATTTGATTTATCTCCTACCTAACCTGCGTGTATCTCAGTATACGCATACCTATCAGTCGTATAATAGTTGAAAACGCCTCCATTGTTCAACTGAATCATCTAATTAATAGACTGTGCTGGCATTTCGAAATTATAATCTAGTTACCGCCATGCATCCCGCGTATAATTGAATATTTCTCTGATTCATAGGGTTACCTTATCATGTACATTGAATTGTGTTAATTGACACATACATGCGGTTAAAATTTTCAGTTTGAGGGTGAAAATTTGCCGACATTCTATGCCAAAAATCGTTTAACTTGGACTGAAATTTGATATGAAACTTAATATGGACTGGAATAAGCGCCTTTTAAAATATGATGCGTAAATACTCCACGATGCAACTTCTTTCGATAATGAAAGTAAATTTATGAGCATACGCGAATATATTATGCTCAGGGGCTTGCAGTCGGAGTGGCCATGTCCAGCAGTGGACTGATTTGACTGCTGATGATGGAATATAGCCGATAGTACCTAGTGTAGAATTAGCATTCTTCAATTGAGTGTTCAACCTTTTGTACTGTCTACTGTATTGGCAAATTTCTGTCTTGGAATCGAATATTTTTTTGAAATTTTTCTGGTTTAAGTGTGAGTCGTGGTTCTATCATTTGACCAATACGCCTGAATTTTCTTCAGTTTTTATTTGTTTCTATTAAATCTCGATTTGCGGATTTTCACTCTACGGAAGTACCAATACAGGAGGTTACTGAAGGCGCTAGCCTATTTTTCTGAATTCCTGGAGGAACTGGAAAGCTCGTCGTACGATTTGCCAGCCCTTTTCTTGGCTTCCACCTCGCCAGCAGAACAAGGCGGTGCTTCACGTTGCTGCATGCACGCGACCTGACCATGCTATGCTCCTACGGAGTTACTTCCAGATAATCCATCCAATATTTTATTCTAACTCAGTAACTGCTAGAGTTTCACCAATATTTTTTTGCACAAGTCGAACTCTCCGCATAGTGCTTTGCGTCGCGTTGCAGGCTAAAACCCAACGGTAGCCGTTAAGCGAACCGGAGGTCTACCCGCAGTCAATCCGTAGGTCGTATTAGCTGAAGATCAAAAACGCTACGTAATGTAAGCATCTAATACATCTCCTTTTTAGGGTTATAGTTTCGCCATGTCCGTCTGTCTGTCTGTCTGTCCGTCCGTCCGCCTGTCCCCGGCTTAGCTCAGAGACTCTTAGTACTAGAAAGCTGTAATTTAGCATGGGTATACATATTAGTTACGCCGACAAAGTCGTAAAATAAAATCTTGAAGAAAAAAAAAATATTTTTAGTGTAACCTCCCTTACAAGTGGGGATGAATTTTATTTCTCGTTTATGCCATGGTGTGGGGTATCGTTGGATAGGCCGTTTAAAAATATTGTAAGTCTGTGAAAAACATTTTTCAATTCAGGGATTAGTTTGCGTAATATTAAGCTTTAATGTGTAAAATTTTGTTAGAGTCAAGTCCCCCCCCCCATGCCTGCTAAATGGTTGACTGAAGATATGTGAAAAAAATCATGGTAGTAGTATATATAACGAAATTTAAAGGAAAACTATCACAGCTAAGTAGACCTTACCAAGTTAACGAGTAATAGTCGACCAACTTAAATTTGCAGTTGAAGAATTGACCGTGACGTATATCAATGTATGGGAGAGCATGTTTTTCAACTATAATGTTAAGTTTGTTTTTGGGATAAATTCATCCCAACTCCGGAACCCTTCATTGTCCGTGGTCCGACACGCACTTGGCCGGTTTTTATACTAATAGCGCCAAAGGTCTGTGAATGCATTTAAATTTTAATTTATGAAGTCTATTGTGTGTATTTTTAAAATTCGATAATATTAGACGATTTCTTTAACAGTGACGTAAAAGATTATTTTATTTATTTACGCCACACTATAATCCATTTGAAATAAGATTAGAAATATAAATAAACTTTATACAGTCCGATCAACCAAGCTAACCTTTAGAGGAAGGATTTAATTTGCATATGACGTCACATCGCGACTGCACGCGCATTTGTACGACCCTCTATTTTCCACTAAGTGTCGAAAGTCTAATTCGTATAGCGCAAAAACGTGTTTAACTGGAACGGTGAGGTGTTCTGATGTCGTTTTCAAGAGTAGACAAAGTACTACCAGAACCTTAAGAGAAACAACATAAATATTGGCCAATATAGGGCTAAAAGCGCATATGAATTTGACATCAGCAAAATAATTTCGGCCGTAAATCTGGTCAGAAATAATAAAAAAAACTCAATCGAAGAAAGCTTGCACCACGAGGAGTGCAATGAGCCTAAAAAGTAGTATTGAGAAAAAACAATACTCGTAGCTACGGTGGCGGTGTCAGAAACTGTAAGAAAATCTGTTGCAAATAGCAAAATTTTATATTTGAACCGAAATAAATCGTTACTATGAACGCAAATTATCAAATCATTCTTTTTTTTTTTTTACTTGTAGTATAAATGTTGTGTTGTGTAGGTACCTTTTAGTCTGTGCCAAATAAATGTATTTTATTTCTTCCTTTCTATTATTTTCTTTAGGTACTATTAAATGAGTTGCTCACAAAAGTGTTGTATTGGGAAATATTTTGCATCATTATCTACGGCTTAAGTCTGGTACTTTTATAATACAGTCTCGTCACCCGTCTATAAAAATAAATCATCAATTTAATGACACACGCAATAATTTTCGATTTTATTTCCCTGTAATATTCACAAAATTTGGGGAATAATGTTAAATCCTTTGAATTCGCATACCGTTTCGACCTACAACCTAATTGGTAAAAGCCCGATATTTACTAGCTCACTGTAATTGCTCCCGAGGATAAAGTGAAGCCACGTATCAACCTACTAATAGAGATGATTGGCTACAGTAACGCGTTCGGTTGTAACTGCTCGCTTGTTGTTAAGAGATGATGGTCTATGAAAATTGGTGCATGATTGCCTCAAAGTAACCTGTTCATAACGAGAGTCACCTCCATCAACCTCATCCTATATACGGTAGTCAGGATACTTTGTTTCGATTTGTCTAGTTCCTTAGGAAGGGTTAACCAAAAAAACTACGTTCTTCTTCCGGGAACCTGCTGTAACAAAGGGTTAATGATGGAATTTTAACAGAATTTAATTTCGCAGGTAATAACTATGTGCCACCAAGTTACTCAGCAAGTACCAAACTCATCACATAGACCTTTTTGAAATCATGGCAATCAATAAACTCGGTTTGGTTGACTTCATGTCGGGAAAGTGAAGCGTCATGTTATCAGTCTTGTTTTATTTTCAAAAAAAATGTGTTTAGGCGAATATTAATGTGTAATAGTGGTGGATTATTAACCATAGGTGTTCGTGAACCTGTTTTAGTGTAGGCAAATAAAACAAAACAGTGCCACATCACTTTAAGTTCTCTCAAGAAGTCCGCGCGAGGTTTCAGTAAAGTGCGCATGTCTTTACCTACTTAAACTCTAGGGGAGCGGGGCGGGATAACATCTATCATCTTTATCATGCATTGAATGGAGTTTATTTCATAATTTGTACTTGTTACATAATTTTACATGACACTGGCTAAATGCACAAACCGTGCGAAGCCAAAAAGAAAAAAAAAAACTTGGTCTAGTCATTTACAGAACTACCACTTCAGTTACCATTGTATACTCCTGTCACCTGTACCCCTGTACGCGACTCCTTGCATTGTGTTCTAATGAGTTTTGTTGCTACACTTTTTTCGTTAGGCGCTCTGTTTCCATTAAGTAATTATATTTCGCTCATGTAAAGAAAGCACATGAGCATGAGCGCGTGGCTGCAGACAATTATTTCGACTGTAAATATACCTCTCTATCTATATATATAGGTTCTGGGACATAGTGACGTAGGTACAGCGTCCACCACAGAATGTCTAAAATTATAATTATGGTGATGATGGTGTATGTTTTTAGTATTTTTGTTTTGTTTAATATATTAATGTACATACCTATGGTCTTAATTCTTATAAGGCAGGCCGCACATCAGACAACACATGTATCACTAAAATTTTATTGTGACGCATTTAACGACACATTTAACGCCCCCATATATCTGCTCGCAAGCGCGCACACCAAGGACACATCAATAGCGGGTGCAGTTTGTGGCGAGACGTCTGCCGCGCTACATGAATTCAAAATCGAACACCTTCGTATAAAATGATAGATTACATGGAATTAAACGTAGAGTTTATTGCAGAGGTTGAAAAAAAAAAACTCAATATTTTACAACCATTCACATTTAAAACATTCGATGATATAAATGAAACTTTTCTTTATCGAACCGTAAGTCTTGTGAAATTTTGAAATTACCGTTAATTGTAGTATCTTGATTAAACGGGTGAACCCACTAACGTGAATCATTAATTGCCACATTAAGAAATCCCAATCTACAGATGATGATGTTGAGTAGCTGGTAGCTGCGCCACAACTGTGTGTCCGACGTGCGTCTACATGCACACGATACATTTGCTCCTAGCTAAAATGTAGCGCAGCAATTGTGTCGAAGTAAATGTAGAGTGCGTGTAGGGCCGGTGTGAGGCCCTAAGATATAAAAAGGCGTAGTTCAAACCTATGTTTTTAGTCATTTAGATTATGGCGGCAAGTGTCCTGCATTCAAAATATCCGTAACACACTATATCATTTACCACATTTTACAAAAATAAAGATTAGACTTAGTCAGCGGAAACGACAACAGGGTAAACATTTTCCACTCGCCAAACCTTTTTAATTTGCACCTCTGCTCCCCTAAGTGAGTGAACCTTATTTAGGGGAGCAGAGGTGCAAATTAAAAACGGTATGGCGAGTGGAAAATGTAATAACGAGGTTTTCTAGCCCTGTTAGTATTTGTCGAAGCAATTGAAGTAACGAATCTGTGCGATAATTTCCCAAGACGGAAAGACGAAAGAAAATGTATTGGAAACGAAACGATTCAAAACTAGGTTACCATGTGGGGAAGACTGTCAATCTACAGTTACAGATAGACCTATAGAAATATAGATTGGCCAACATGGCTAGACCGAGCGACTGTGGCTATCAAAAGTATGCCACCGCCGAGTACAGGCCGCCCGCAGGACGATATCGATGTTTGTAAAGAGATGGCATAGAACAGGGGGCCTAAAATGGACGCCTTCGCAGAATCATAATATGATCTACGTATAACAATTCATATCATATCTGTTTGACAGTTCTGTATGGAGTTTCGTAAAATGGTCCACAAATTCTGAATTGCTTTAATGCAGTTTAATGTCAAATAACAGCTGTCAAACAGATGAATTGCGGGATGTATGAATTGTACGCAGATCATATTTATATATTATGATTCTGCCAAAGCGTCCATTATAGGCCCCCTGTACTTAAAATACTTTCAATCACAATTCGAAACATTTTGAAGGATCATAATTGTTTCATCAATTGGTTCATGTTTCAAAAATTCGTCTGCTCTAAAACGTAAATGACGCAATGAATGTTGTTGAATTGTCAATATGAAAGGTATTGCAATTGTAAGTGTGTTACGAAATGACCTCGCAGGTGATGGATGGACAGAAATTACAGCCTTCTGCCAACTGATAAAGTTTAAAATTACAGCCTTCTGCCAACTGATAAAGTTTAAAATTGCAGCCTTCTGCCAACTGATAAAGTTTAAAATTACAGCCTTCTGCAAACTGATAAAGTTTAAAATTACTGCCTTCTGCCAACTGATAAAGTTTTAAAAAATCGTCAAGATCTATGTAGGTATTCAGACCATTTTTCTAACACAAGCAGATTATTTCAGAAACATTTAAACATACCAAATGTCCCCAATTCGTAGGTACAACCGTGCATAAAGGATCTGAACAATATTGCACAATACTTTGAGCTTCCAGTACTTTATAGGATTCAGCGTTGCGATTTCAACCCTTCACAACGTCGACGGGATATTCGTATTTCGACAACGGCTCTTTGTCGATCAATATCAATCTGCCTAGCCTTTTCCAACTATGTTGCGGTCGGCTTCCACTCGCAAGGATGCAGCTGAATACCAGTATTTTACATGGAGCGACTGCCTATCTGACCTCCACAACCCAGTAACTGAGTAATACGATACCCTTTGGTAACACAGTTTGTTAGACTTTAGGACTTCTGACGACCCGTAACGACTGTCAAAGATCTCCAGATGAAGCCAGTGCCTCACCTGAACGTTGTAAAGCATAGCGCCTAACCACAAGTCATTAAAAATGTTCAATAAACTGCCGACGGAATTAAAAAGTCTAGTTTATACAAGTGGATTTCAGAATAAGCTTAAACGGTTCTTGTTAAAAAAGTGTCTATATTCTATTGATGAATTATAAATTAATACACAAGTCGAAGGTAACATAGTTTTATTGATTTCAAATGAAAATTTTATTGAATTGTATATACTGACTTATGATATGACATTTATTTTTATTATAATTTTGATTTTACTGCGATTTGGATAATTGTAATAATTTAAATATTGACTGCATGCATGATGCTCTTTATATATTTAGTTATAGAAATTCAGACACGATGTAAAAATTGTTATATTGAATAATTGAATTAGACGGTATAATTAAAATACCAACCAATGTGGAATTCAATTAATATTATGTCCCGCACCGGTTCAGGTATTTGGTATTCTGACCGCATGCATGCAGAGCAATCCGTTGAAATGTTTCATGACAATATGAGCGATATCAGTGATAGGGTCATGTTTCCATGTTTTCAAGAACATACCCAGGTAGCAATTTTACGTCATGACGACGTCCATTCACGGTCATTTTCGACGTAAATGACGTCGTAAGAAACGTCCCACAGACGTACTAAATGACGGCCTAATGTCAGGTCTCAGCGACGTCTCTGAAGACGTCTAAAGGACGTTTTAAGATAACGTCTTAACGACGTCTCCAGATAACGTCATATTAACGTCTCCAGATAACGTCATATTACCGTCTCCAGATAACGTCATATTAACGTCTCCAGATAACGTCATATTAACGTCTCCAGATTTCGTCATATTAACGTCTCCAGATAACGTCATATTAACGTCTCCAGATAACGTCATATTAACGTCTCCAGAAAACGTCATATTAACGTCTCCAGATAACGACTTATTCACGTCCCCAGATAACGTCATATTAACGTCTCCAGATAACGTCACCTTAACGTCTCCAGATAACATCATATTAACGTCGCCAGATAACGTCTTAATGACGTCTCCAGAAGACGTCAATACGACGTATTGTGAAGACGTCCTATAATAACGTCTATTAACGTTTTCAGACACATTAATATAACGTTATCTGAAGCGTTAATATGACGTCATCCGGGATCAATTTGGCCTCGATGCAATTCATCCAGCCACAGTCCAAGTCTTCAAGTAACTCTGAAAGGTCAACATTAAAAACCACAAATTTGCATTATAGTATTATTTATTATAACGAGATAACTATCACAACTTAATTAATAAATGGAAAATTTTAATCCTTATAACCATGGAGCATAGGAAAACATATAAAAGAATTACTAGTTGCCTCTTGAGGAATAACAACACATTTTGAAATAATGTCATAAACAGGTACAATTTTGTAAGCTGAACAGAGTTCCGAAACTTTAAAAATATCAATAACAGCAGAATCATAAGGATACGTATAGTAGGAATCATAATGTACAAACTCTTTTCCATAGACGAACAAGGAAACCTCTCCATTAATCTTACTTCTCAAAATATTATGTATCTCAACTACTTTGCCGTTTGCATAACAGTAACAATTATTAGCTAAACCAGATTTTGTATACATTGCAAAACCCATATAAACAAGTTTATTAAAGCATTCATAAGCATTGTTATCAACAGGCGTTGGTCCTAAGCTATTGTAATAAAAAACCGCTGGTACCTCGTCAATCAGTTTTGGAGGAAAAGAAGATTCCATTTCTTTTAATCGTTTATAAATTTGCTGCAACGGTTTGTTAGGTGACCTAACTAATTTTTTTAACATGCCTAAATAATTTTCGAAAGGAAAGGCGGAATAACTGTCCAAATCACCAAATAAACGAACGTCATCACACAAATGACATAACATATGAACATTGTAAATTAAAAATTTCCGGCTATAAATAGTTTCGGAATGTCTTATGAACATTAATAATAGCTCATGTGCTAAATATGTACCTACTTTATTGATGTTTCTAGGGCTACAAAGAATTGTTATAGCACAATGAAATAACAAAAAATTTTCATACAGGGAGGTTGGAAGGATATTTTTTAGAACAACTGGTCCAATATATAACAAAAACATCCTAAATTCGGTGGCTTTCCAGCGAGCCAACTCACTGATACTTCGCGGTCGCCTGTTAAATTCAACAGGTATACAACTTGCACAGCTAAGTAATTTTTCAGAAACTGCATTTACTAAACGGCTATTTAAACAAACATTTAAATCACCAGCAACCCAAACATTTAAAAGTTTCCTCATGACTCCTAGACAAACAGCATGCATATAATCAATGGGAAACAATGAAACTAAATCTATGGGAAGCGTCAAAAGTGGAGATTCACCAACATGATGGTCATCATCAGACTGTAAACGAAATTGTGAATCCGTTCTCCTACTCGCAGATACGCTTGTATAAATCACTCTACCTTGAATATACTCACCAGGTTCTACACATTTATCACATGATGAGTATCCACCATGGGATTTAGTACATTTGATAAAAGCTCTAGCTGGAGCGTCACATACAAAACTATGTACTTTTACAATATAATGAGTATCTTCAAAATTAATTCCATCCTTAAGTAATGTAGACAGTTCTTCAACAAATGGTCCCAAAAACAGATTCAATGGTGAAGGTTTAGAGTTTCCACAGAACAGAGTTATTACAAATGGCTGTGCACAATTAAAGTTTTTGATCAAACCTAATATAGGCCATAGTTGAGTATTCGTGCTTTTAAAAAGTGGCAAACCATCAACATTAAAAGACAACAATATTTCACTATTTTCAAACTTGAACCCACTGTACAGTTTTAATTGTGCTTGTATTTGATTTATGAGACCAATGTGCACCAATTCACCAGATTGCAAAGAGTTACTTGATATATTCATTGGCGTATTTAAAAACGTTCTGCTATCTCTAGGCAATTTAGGGCAAAAAGGATTTAGAATTTTTAGAAGACTATCTAGAGCACTGTGGGGAATTTTATGTTCTACGGTAGCCCAATGTCTTAATTGCGATGGCAAATCGTTAACATCGTCAGATCGTGAGTCATCATTATCTATAAAACAATCCTCAAACAATGTTGATTGACAGTTTTCATCTAAAAAAATATTCTCTTTATAATTATGTCCTTAAACAGTTTTCATTTAAAGTATTGTTGTCAATACTACTGTTACTCGTAGCTATAGATGTGGATGTATATTGTGGTGAAGATGGCAAATCACTTAATGATGGCTGTAATGTACTTCTTTGTATTTTTAAAATAATTTTTCGTTTTTCTGCCAAAGTCCTTCTATACATTTGACGCTCACCTACTACATTTTTTTTCTTCCTAGAGGATGACATTGCTATTTTCCTTTGACAATCGCTTTTTTGCTCGTTCTGGTGCGTGCTTGAGCCACACCTTTATATCGTCTTCAATGTCTTTTTCTGTAGTCCTTGGAGAGGAACTCTTTAAGCTCTCTGAAAACAAAAAAGTTTGTGAATATAACAATAGCCCAAATGCCTGCAACGCTCTGTGGGGTCAGATGACGGGTCGCTCTCACACAGCGACTCGCGAGTCGCGACACAACTGGTGTTAAATATTATTTTTAACGGAGAATTAAAAACCGGTCAAGTGGGTGTTGGATCACGCGCATTGTAGGGTTCCGTAGTAAGCCCGTCACAATAATTATGTGGACTTAATTGTTTTATTTTACCAGTTAATTGACGTGATTATTATTATATAGCCTTGCCAAATTACAGCTTTCTAGTACTAAGAGTCTCCCTACCTACCCACCTACATAAAACATGCCAATTATTAACCAGTTGCCAGTACACAAGGAATATGTATCTTTTGAAATTATTTAGGTATTTCATAGCACACTTATTTTGTATTATGTATTATAGATGAGATCTAGAAAGAATAAATTAATTCATATGAAAGAGTATCTTAACAACTAAGGCAATAGACACATACCAACAATAAATTCACGGAGACGTAGCTCTGAAAAAGGCTTCTTCTCAGACCTTTTACCATAGAAGTTGAACTTGCTTGCCAATGAGTCTGACAATGTATATTTCATCACTCTTGATACTTTATTTTTTAAATCATGCCCACCAAGGCTCTTTAGGTAGCTTGTCTGTAAATATTAATTGATAGCAATAAACATCCACATATATCTCTATAAGTACACACTAGAATTAACATAAGATCCAACAGTCACATACATAATCTTGAGCTCACACTATAGGATTGCCTGTCATAGGTATCAGGAACTACGAGTACCAAGGTATCATGACACAGACCTAGAACAAATATTTGTGTTGCAACAGGAATTGAACCCACACCTCACACCTCAGCCCTCTAATCGCCCACTGTGAAGCAGTGGCCAAAATGATTAGGAATTAACTACACATAATGTGAGCAGAAGCTAATAAAACATAGCCTGTCAGGGGTAATGTGTGTTTCCTATTAGTGACTGAATTCCCAGAATTGAATCAATAGTTCCGATGATTAACTCCTACATCCAAACTCACAAACAAACTAACTCATTCTAGCAAGGTACCCATATAATAAAAAGCTTTCCTAAGGTAAAGTAAGAATTAATTATAATTGCTCAATAGGCATTTCCTGTTTATTAAAAGTAAACACTTACCAGGTTAGCACAGTTTTCTGTATTAGTCAGTAACTGTTCCACTGTTTCTAAATCTTGAAAAGTTTCCAAGGGAAATTTGAATTCAGGCTTCAATGCATTGGTATTTCCTGCTCTGTCTTTCAAAATTGCTAGGATGACATCATTTTGGGCTTTTATTTTGGCAAGTAGTGAAACAACTTGGTCTTGACAATCTGGATGAAAAAAAACAGTATGGTAGGTATTACATTCTATAATAATCTTAACACCAACCACCACCACCACCACTATACCAAAAAATAAAAATAATCGTCGAAAACTATACTCATGCAGAAATAAGGTAGTATCTAGCAAAGAATCTAGTTAGGCAGCTATAGATTTAAAAAAATCAAAATGATTTTTACTATTTACCACAGTTATTGGAAGCACTGCTGGCAACAATTTCATTGAGTGTCATACTTTGTGAACCAGATGGTTGATCATGATGACTGTTAGAAGCCTTCTCTTGTGCATCAGGTTTATTCATCTGTGAGTTGTGATTTAGTACCAAATCACTGTAAATTGTGCTTGTACTTGAAGGTTCAAGGTTTATATCTAAAAAGTAAAAAAAAAGAAAAATAATGGAAGGAAATATTATTATGTTCAAAATAATTTAGTTAATGTATCATCCGGTATAATTACAATTGGATAGATGTTTCTTTAAAGGCGGAGGACGAGGGAATTCACACCCTTTCTCATCATCATTATCATCTGATGATGAAATGTATCTGCTAGTTTTTTTTGTTTTTCGTTTAGGTGGCTTACTTATATAATTTTCCTCCTCAGTCTGTATATCTGATGTGTCTTCCACCAACTTTAATTTTTTCTTTGCCTTATCCAATTCATCTATAGAACAAGCATAAAACACCAACACAGTTAATATCAAAACAACATGCAAGTTAAAGTTAGTCACGCCATGCAACACACCCATGCCGTACAAGCTTGGTAGTCCAGCACTTATTAATCCATTCATTCTATCTCATTACTAGTAGTTAATAGTACTGCCATTACTTATATAATTTATTATGCTTTTGTTTCTGCTTTGATATGGTATGGTGGTTACAGGCACATCCTAGGTGGATGTGGGTACATACCCCCCATACATACCCCTGGTGGTTCGGTGGCCACCTAACCACCAGTTTTATGTATGTTATACAATGTGTAATTATAAGACAAGACCAACAAATATTTGTGAAAACAAACAAAACCAAACACCTGTGAACACACTTTCTTGGAAATGATTACTTATCTGCTGCTTGCTAGCTGTCGCTGCTGCTGCTTGTTTACACACGGCGCCATGACCTAAAAATAGCAGTTCTGTCTTGTGATCTTGGGCAATCTGAATATTTTTTTTCTATGCGCATCAAAACAGTCAACTTCAGCTCGGCCGACATCCTTAGATTTTTAGGTTATGGCACCGGCACCGTGTATTTTTTTAGTTAGGTTTTAAAACACTAGCACCTACTAGAATTAAATTCTGGGCCAGTCTGTCTGTACCCAGGCTTAAAGCATGGTAAAGTTAACTGCCCTCAAGCCACCAGCTGCTAAAATAGTTGTGTGTGGTAGTATTACCTACTCATAAAAAAAACTTACCAGTCTGATAGAAAACTCTATCGATCTCGTATAGTTTCCATTGTTCATTTGGAGACGAACACCTCTGTAGAAGTTTATCAAATGCTTTCGCCTCCTTTACGGGAGGCCAATAGATTTCTCTTTTTTTAGGTGTTATCCATTTATTGATGACCACAGCCACAGTGCCACCCTCACTCTCCGCGAACTGAACGACACTATACATAATTTACAATCCTTTTATGTGCTGTGATACCTACTTTATCAACAGCAAGAAAAAAACATGAGAATTTACACATTTGTTTCACACAGAGAATTGAGAAAGAAAAAGCGCGGGATACCAACACCAACCGACCGTCAACGCGTTCGTTCGTTCCGTTCCGAAATAAACAAAGACAAACAAAAATATTTTTTTTTACTTTTTAAATATTTATATTTTTAATCAGCCTTTTCTATCTTAAATTGGTTCTAATGTTTGATGATAGACTAATAGCTGAATTTCTTTTCATTGAGTTACATTACAATAGTACAACTACAAACAACATGCTATCAATGCGTTCCGTTCCTTGCAGATTGGAAGCAGAAATGCCAACTGTTGTGGAGTGGCTGATTATAAGAGTATAAAGATAAACTCTGGTGATAGTTTTTATTAAAATGGACTATTTACTGTCTGAGTTAAAGTTTTTACAGAGTATATTTTAATACAAAAAAAACGTTCGCTAGCCGCATGAAAGTTATGTTGGTAGAGCTAATTTAATCGTGCCTGCTTGAGCATGGCAGGCACCTGTTGTACTCTCCTAGCATAAAATTATGTTTTCTTTTCTTGGATAATGGCATACCTCATAGACCTTACTTAATTAGGTTTTATTCTGATTCCCATAATAATAATATGCTTTAATGTCCATAGCATTCTAAGTAGGTTCCCGTTTATTCTGCTAGTCAAACGAATGGAAGTCAGTGGTGGATGTCTCTGTTGGTATCGAGGCGGCTTAAGACCGCTCGTCGTGGCATTTCTATGTATATGGGGCCTGTCCAGCAGTGGACTTCTAACTGATAATTTATTTAATGACGATGAATATTCATTTTATCGGTTGCAATTAGGTACCTACCTATATGTTTGTATTTCATAGTACCTAAGTAAGTAGGTATTAAGTAGTACCTACGTGTTAGAGCATTCCTTTAGATGCACTAAATAAATAGTACGTAGGTAAGTACACTACGGCCGAAATATCTTGGCGAGTCTGTACATAGACACTACGAACTTTCGCCATTGACACTAAATGTACGTTCCTACGGCGTCTTATTAATGAACAACACAGGACGTCACAGTTGACCCCAAAT
Organism: Tiliacea citrago; assembly: GCA_963921375.1. Taxonomy (NCBI): domain Eukaryota; kingdom Metazoa; phylum Arthropoda; class Insecta; order Lepidoptera; family Noctuidae; genus Tiliacea; species Tiliacea citrago. The sequence goes on from OY992780.1 coordinate 30,152,695, forward strand.
GGCCGTTGCTCGGGCGTCTTATTATTGACCAACACAGGAGGTCACAGAATTGACCGTAAATGGACGTTGCTAGGACGTATAATACATGACCAACACAGGACGTCACAGAATTGATCCTAAATGCACGTTGCTACGCCGTCTTACTAATGACCAACACAGGACGTCACAGTTGACCCCAAATGGACGTTGCTAGGGCGTCTTATTATTGACCAACACAGGACGTCACGGAATTGACCGTAAATGGACGTTACTAGGACGTAACATTCACGACCAACACAGGACTTCACAGAATTGACCTTATATGGACGTTGCTACGTCGTCATAATCATGACCAACATATGACGTCACTGAATTGACGCTAAATCGACGTCACCAGGACGTTCCCTTCAGTACCAGTCGTTAAAATGACGTCAGTGTGACGTACTTATTTGACGAATAAACTACGGACCCTAATATGACCTTAGGAGGACGTCATTTTTTTGCCGCAGACGTCATTTTGCTACCTGGGTAATTCCAAATTCAAATTAGGAAAATGTGTGATTTTCATTTGTTTTTCGTACTGTCAAGATGAGTGAATCTAATGAAGAAATTCGATACATTTTAAAATTTTACTACAAAAAAGGTAAAAATGCAAAACAAGCCGCGAAAAAAAAATGCGATGTTTATGGACCTAGTGCAGTGTCTGTGAGAGTAGCACAAATTTGGTTTAAGCGTTTTCAATCTGGAAATTTTGATGTCAAATATGCACGTCGCTCTGGTCGCCCTATTACGGATAAAATGGATGCCATTTTTGAAAAAGTGGAGCAAGATATCAGTAGTTACGACGTAGCTGAAGAACTGCGAATTGACCACAAAATAGTTTTGGCACATTTGAAAAAAAATGGGTACACAAAAAAGCTCGATATTTGGGTACCTCACGAGCTCACTGAAAGAAATCTAATGAACCGTGTACTCATTTGTGATTCTTTATTACGACGTAATGAAACCGAACCATTTTTGAAGAAGCTGATAACTGGTGATGAAAAGTGGATCACGAACGTCAAGAACGTGCAAAAAAGGTCGTGGTCAAAGGCCGGTCAGGCTTCACAGACTGTGGCGAAACCCGGGTTAACTCGCAACAAGGTGATGCTGTGTGTCTGGTGGGATTGGAAGGGCATTCATTATGAGCTGTTACCACCAGGCAGGACCATCGATTGTGAACTCTACTGCGAACAACTGATGAGATTAAAGCAAGAAGTTGAGAGAAAGCGGCCGGAATTAATCAACACAAGGGTGTGGTTTTTCATCATGATAACGTAGACCTCACACATCTTTAGCCACTCAGCAAAAACTAAGAGAGTTTGGCTGGGAGGTGTTAATGCATCCGCCGTATAGTCCTGACCTTGCACTTTCAGATTTCCACCTGTTTCGGTCTCTTCAGAATTCTTTAGGCAGTGTCAGGTTAACATCACGAGAGGACTGCTAAAACCACTTGTCGCGGTATTTTGATCAGAAGTCCCAAAATTTCTATAGCAATGGGATCATGTCCCTATCTACAAAATGGCAAAAAGTTTTCGAACAAAATGGTACCTACATACTTTAGTTAAATGTAAATAAACTATATTAAAAAAATGCGAAGAAACTTTTTCCCCGACCTATTATTAACAATAGAAATGTCACACATTTGTCAAATTATAATAGTTAAATGTCAGTGTAAATCTTTAAAGTTTAGGTACGCATTCACAGAATAGAATGATTTTTCTATAAGCCATTTGAATAGCATTGTTTTAAACCGATTGATTTGTGGTTCCCTATGTGATTTTGGTAATTTGATAGTGATTTGATAAATGACAAAGTAGGACCAGAATGTACAAGCTTGGGACTGTCAATATATTTAAGTAATTAAAATGTGGCTTGCATGATTCTTGTTGTTGAATTCTAGCTATGGTTCTGACTTCTCTTTTCTAAATTACGAAAGCTTTATGAGTATTGTAATCATAGCTTCCTCCCCAGAAAAGTATGCTGTATCTCAGTTTTGACTCAACTAATAAGAAGATAATGAAAACAACGAAATCGCATTTTAATAATTTATTAATAACATAATCAGTCTGTTGAATTACAGTCATAAAATCAATTTCAAAATTGTGTATTTCTTATGGTCATTAACACTTTTTTAACTACTCATTGAAATGTCTAGCCCAATCAAAATTTAATAAACATTTTGTCGAGGAACTTAAAGAGTTGAAAATAGGTAATAACCTGAAATACGTCATTACAAAAATAATGGTTCAGGGAATTATTTTTCAGCCAAACATTTATTTTGAAAAGCTAGTTATAAAATAAATAATAAAAATACACAGTGTCTCTATCACATACGCCACTCTTAAGTAGAGAACAATAATCAACAGTGGCTTAACTACTACTATAATAAGTTTTAAACTTTAGAAACTATCGTGTAACTTGTAAATGTTCTTTTACTTCTCATTTATTTATGTTTAAATTGTTTATTATGTTTGTAATAAACCATAACTTATTTTATTTTTGAAATATTTAAAAAATAATGTGTAAATACAATTAATAAGCCAAGCATTATTATAAAAACATAATTATTCTGTATGAAATCGGCTTTACTACATTTTTGTTACATCATTTTTATTACGCAACAAAAAAACGTAGCAAAACTTTAGAAAAATGAAATCAACCATAAGTTGAATTACAATCTCAAACATTTGGAGGTTAAAAAGAATCTTATTGGATTTATCCAGCTTCTTTTTAGTAGTTGGTCAAAATTATTCTTTAAATTTACACAAAAATAATAAAAGATTGCCTTACCGTTGTTTTTAAACCTGAACAACCAAAGTGAAAGATTTAGTGTTGAGAAAACACTGCACAGGAACAAACACACTTTTCTCGTTGGTGGCACCCGTTGTCAAAATAGTATATAGTAGATGGTCTGTTGTCATCTGATTGGAGGGTTTTAAATTGGAAATGTTGCCAGTTGAAAAACCCAAATATCTACTATTATTGGTGTAACAATAAAGAATATCAAAAATGAACGAAATGGAAGACATGTATTGAAAAAAAGTTATTATTATTATGCATTAGGTTATATATTTGTATTTTATATCATTTACATCATAATTAGAGTCATAAAGACATTGTGCAACTACAACATCTAAATATGAGAGTAGTTTCTTCTTTATGTGTGTCTTTATTACGCGCTTCTGATTAGAGACACGAGGTTGCTCTATGAAAGTATATGGGACTGAAGAAGAAAACATCTTATTTTTTTTTTATTACCTATTATTATGATCTTAATTGTTGAAACCCATCTGGAAAAAAATTTTGCTCAAGGATAATAATACTAGTTTGATCACCTCAATGCATTTTTCTTGGATAATATACACGTAGACGTTTTTACACAACAAAATGTACAGAAATTTTGAAAATCACCCTAGTACGTAACAGGCAGAGCTGATTGCTTTCTCTAGCTGTGTTAGCACTTGCTTGCACTTTAACTGGCTATCAATATGAAGTCCCAGAAACTTAACCACTGGGACCACGTTCACTGTTTCTCCATTTATGACGCAGTTAATGCTATCTTTATTTCTGGAAGTAGAACTAAAAACCATTACATTCGTTTTACTGGCATTGACTTTAAGACCGTTAACAGCAAACCAGCTGTGGAAGATATCTAAGGTTTGATTAACTATGGAATTAAGAGCGCGTATATTGTCAGCCGAAACAACTGCATTGGTATCGTCGGCAAACACCACAAGCTGGATAGATATAATATTATCATTAAAATAAAATCCAATAAAATAATTTATTTCTTTATTTACTTTTTGTTTTTCAATTCAATTAATATCTTGAACAGAGAGTAAAAGTAAAAGTGGTAAGTAGGTATACTATATGTAATATAATTATGTTCGGAGGATTATTGTGGTGGTTTGTTCAGTTGTGGTCTCAGACAGGGTGTGCAGGAATCTTACATGAACTACGTTCTTTGCAGGGTAGCTGGTAAAAGATGAATAACCGAGGGTCGAACTCAGGTGGCCTATGTCCAGCTGTGGACTGCTATAGACATAGTTATACCTATAATGACAACAACGATGTTTTTTGGGACAAAGTTATTGCGTTCTCTTAGAGACGTTCACTGATCGTGAAGGAAAACAGTGGAGAGACCAATAAAATAGAATAGAAACTAAAACTCTAAAAGAAAAAGAAAGAAAAATAATTTTATTTGTCACAGAAACACGTGCAAGATATATGAAACCATAAACTGGTAAAACAAATAGTCGGCAGCTGCACGTCATGAGCAAAACATGACATGCGACATGGGTTCTAAGCATTTATTTAAATTAAACCATTTACAGGCACTTTAGAATTGTTAAAGGAGTCGGTCAGAGACAAAGATGAAGCGTGTTGATCATTCCTAAGCGTAGTAGGTTCCTATGGAGAAGAACGGGCAAGAAACTCCATAGACACTCTTTTAAATCAAAATATTAAGTAGTAAAGAATAGCATTTTGTTGTGCCACCGAACCCAGCACTTTTCTGATATTTTTTCTGTTAAGAAAAAGTAGGTAAGCTCAAAAACTAAACCCCGACAACTGAAAACCATCTCGCATAAAAAAAATGAAACAAGAAAATATTCTCATCTGAAATTGTTACGAGTATGTACAAACTATTCAATATTTATCGCCATGTAAATAAACAACTTACACGTTACATATTTTATTATTTATTTATTAACTCATCATCACTATCATTACAGGGATTTCCTAATTCAATAGTGTGGCCATAATTACAATTTTAGTATTCACTATAACATATTATATACATCGTGGTTTTTGTGAACTCACTCAGAGAACAAGTAAAAATATCAATTCTGTCTGCTACGTCATTAAGTACACGCAAGGTACGCGTTATAGGGGCTTTACTCAGTAGATTGGTCCTACTACTGGGCACCGCCAATAGACGTGGTCGTCGCCTTCGCAATACATAATTGTCGGGCACACACAGGTTTATTTCTTCCAATATACCAGGGTTTGAACTCAGGGTTTTTAATGTATTTAAAATACATATTCAGAGTGATGTTCAGAGGATAGCCGTGATCGGTGCCATATTCTACTAATTTAATGTTACGTCGTATATCCTATAACCAGTGAAAAATTTGGTTTACAGAACATTCTATACCGCACTGCTGCCTCACCGACAAATCTGGAAAGTCCCTTAGGGGAACCGGAATACTTCAGTACATTTCAGGAAGATGGCGTTGTTTTCAGCAAGTAAGTTACTGGGAAACTCAACAAGTACAGAAACAGTTTGCGGCCCTCCTTTCTAGCTCGTTTTAGTATCCTATTTATTATCCTTTGAATGTTGGGAAACTAGTATATTATAGTTATCTGTGTGGGAAACTTGACTGCTATGCTGGGTTTCCTCGGTTGGAAGAGTCGGACCCCAGGGTGGTTGGACAAAGTGAGTTTTGGTTTTCCCATTCGAAAATTCTCAGTAGCTGCCCAGACGAAAATTCTGTCCTCTTTAACACGTGAGTAAAACTTAAATTACTAAACGGAGGTTGTACACCCTTTTGGGGGATAACTACGCGGTACCCCAGATTATCATCATGATCATTCTCGGGTCGGCGCAACTTGTCTTTTTGTACTACTTCTCTATTAGTCGTCATCTCGGTATTCACTCCGTTTCTAACCATATCATCTTTCACACAGTCCATCGATTCTTTGGTCTTTCCCTACTCGAATAGCCATCCACAATCATACACAAAACTTTCCTGACGGTATCCCAGATCCGAACTAATTTTATATTTGCTTGGGTGCTGGTTTTATTTTAGGAAACTAACACAGCTCCTCAAGTAAAGTCAAGAATATTTTTATTTTGCTTCCTGTACCGAATGAAAACGAATCACGTAAATTGGCCTACTAATCACGAAAAAATCTGTGTACAGACGGCTACATAAAAAGCTATACATTTCCAGTATAAGCTGACCCTTCATTGTTCGGAAATCCTATACAATGCGAGATCAGTTAAACTGATAATATATAGCTTGATATGTAGCCGTGTATACCTCAAAACATGAAGAAAAAAGTCGCCGATAACACTAACTGTGCGGGATTGCACCAGGTATAATTTATGTGATTAATGAAAAACGTTGCTTTCTTGTTGTACGTGCCAGTTTATTCTAACACTTTTTACATATGTAGGTAGCCGGTCGACAGACACACAAAAAATTAAACGGTTAGCCATAATCTACGTAGCCTCATCTAAACTGTATGCGTATTTCAGTAGGCGCTTGCGGGAACATACCCCCGGGCGTTGAAAGCCTGTCTTTCAACCACTAATAATCTTCAGACTCCGGATTTATAGGCAATGGACAGATCTTGCTGAATGATCTGCGTAACAGACTACTAGACGTCTTGACGTCTGCAACTCTGACTACGCCGTCTGCTCCTGGGTACGTAGCAACGATCCGACCCATTTTCCACTTGAGTGGGGGGAGGTTGTCTTCTTTTAACAGGACCAAAGAATTAAGCTTCAAGGAGCCCTTACATGCTCGCCATTTCATGCGAAGTTGGAGCTCCGATATGTATTCTTTGCTCCATCTGCTCCAAAAATGCTGTCGGAGAAGCTCAATACGCTCAAATCGAGTCAGAGAATTGATGGACTGGTCTCGATAATCAGGTGACGGCAGCGATGTCACAGGACGTCCAATCAAAAAGTGTCCGGGCGTGAGCGGCGTCAGATCCTCGGGGTTCGATGATAACGGCGTCAGTGGTCTGGAGTTCAAAATGGCTTCAACCTGAACCATCATGGTGTATAGCTCTTCGTAGGTAAGATTACAAAGGCCCAGCACTCTGACTAAGTGATGTTTGGTTGATTTAACACCAGCTTCCGCAAGGCCAGCGAAATGAGGGGAATATGCTGGAATAAAGTGAAAGTTAATTCCTTCCTTAGCCATCTCCTCGGACAGCGAATCGCAACCCGCCTTAAGAAACCTAGAAAGGTCATTAGATGCACCAACAAATGAGGTGCCATTATCCGAGTAGATATTTCTCGGCTTACCTCTACGTGATATGAACCTCTTTAATGCCATAATGAAAGTATTGCTTGTTAAATCACCGACTAGTTCGAGATGAATTGATTTCGTAGAAAAACAAACGAAAATAGCTATATACACTTTTACAATTTTACAGCCACGACCTTGACGAACAGCTGACTGAATAGGACCTGCATAGTCCAAGCCTATATTTTCAAAAGGAAAACCTGCTAGAAGTCGCTGCTGTGGTAAATCTCCCATAATAGGACTTACAGTTTCACCTCTAAATCGGCAACAACGAACACATTGTTTACAGCACATTCTAGCTAAATTGCGACCTCGAATGGGCCAGTACGTATCTCGTATAGACGCCAACAATAACTGTGGTCCAGCGTGAAACAATATTTTATGCTCATAATTAAAAAGTAACTTACAGAAATGATGACTAGATTGGATAACAATCGGGTGCTTTTTATTATAAGGGAAATCTGAATGTTGCAATCTACCTCGAATCCGCATTATATTATTCTCGTCCAAAAAAACGTTGAACTTATTTAATTCACTTTTCTTGGGTAACGGTTTATTATTAAGTAGTAATTTATAGTCTTTAAAAGATTGACTCTGAGATAAACATATAATAAAGTTTAAAGCCCTTTCTAGTTCATGCACAGAAAGAGGAACGCGAATAGGTTGTTTTCTACATGCGTCAATAAAACGTAAAACATAGGCGACTGTTCGCTGAAGTCTTAAAAGGTTTGAGAACCGTGTAAAATTAATCAATTCATCAAATTCATTGTTATTGAATAAAACATGCAAGGTGTGGTCTAATTTAATTTCTGGCAAAATTTCGTTATTAAAATTCATTAATTTAGAAGGCCAATAAGACATTTCATTCATTAAGAAACCAGGACCGGACCACCAAGCATCTAAACTAGGTAATAAATTAATGTCTAATCCACGAGACAAATAGTCAGCAGGGTTTTGGTCAGTTGGAACATGTCTCCACTCACAGCCACCAGTCTTATCTAAAATCTCGGCAACCCTGTTACGAACGAACGGCTGTAATTTATTTGGTAACATTTTTAGCCACCCTAAAACAATAGTGGAGTCAGTCCAAAAGAAAGTTCGCCGCGCACTGACTCGTAATGCTGCCACAACCTTTTCAAAGATGCGAACACCTACAAGAGCACCGCATAACTCAAGTCTGGGTATGGTGGTCGGCTTGAGTGGCGCAACTCTGCCTTTGGCTAACAGTAAACGCACTAAAACCTGTCCCTGCTTATCAATGCTTCGTACATAAAGACAAGCGCCGTAGGCGCGTTCAGACGCATCAGTAAAAATGTGAAATTCTAAAAACTCATAACAATCAATTAAAACTCGACGTGGAATATGAATTTCATTCAATTTAGGTAAATTAATAATAATTTCATTCCAAAGCTTACTAATGTCCGGTGATAGCTGTTCATCCCAAGAGAATTTTTTCAACCACAACTTCTGCAGTAACATTTTCATAACAATTACATACGGAGCCAATAATCCAAGAGGATCAAAAACTTGTGAAATAATTGAAAGCATGTCACGTTTTGTGTTATTAAAATTAACTGACTGACTGCTTGGAAAACAAAGGTTATCTGACAGTGGCTGCCAACCTATGCCTAAGGTTTTGGTTGACTCAAATCCACCAACATTCAAATCTAGTGAAGACTGGGGAAAGTCAGAACCAATGACCAATTGTATGTCATTCGACTTCCACTTTCTTAGATTCATCTGCGCTGAAGCGAGAGTTGAAGTAACTTTATGACGCAACTCTTTGACCTCATTGATGTCATCTCCTCCGGTGAGCAAGTCATCTACGTAAAAGTCATGGAGGATGACGTCACCTATCTCCTTATCAACACACTCTAGCCCTAACTGCCGAAGACACCGGGTTGCTAGGTAAGGAGCGCTGGCCGTGCCGTAGGTCACGGTATTAAGTTGATAAGTGTGTAATGGAGTTGACGGATTATCACGCCAAATAATTTGTTGAAGATACCTATCATTTGGATGAACAACTATCTGCCGGTACATTTTCTCAACATCAGCAGCTAGGATGTACTTATGTTGTCTAAAACGCAACAGGATCGATAAAAGATCGTCCTGTACCACGGGTCCAATCATCTGGATGTTATTAATAGAACTGCCAGTACTAGTTAAACTACTTGCATTAAAAACCACCCTTAACTTAGTGGTGGCGCTGCTTTCGCGCAGAACTCCGTGATGCGGAATGTAAAATGCTTGATCATCAATAGTTTTACATCTAGACATATGACCTAAAGTTTCATATTCCATCATGAACTCTTTGTACATATTACAAAATTGAGTTTTAGATTTAAATCTCCGTTCCAGAGAAGCAAAACAATGTTTGGCTCTTGACAAAGATTCGCCTAACTTGTCCGGGGAACATTTTAAAGGAATTCTAACACAAAATTGACCATTTTCCAATCTAGTAGTGTTTTTCATAAAATGCTCCTCACATAGCTTCTCCTCTGAGGAATACGGAGACGAAATACACACTTCTTCAAGTTGCCAAAACTTTGTGAGTTGTTGATCAACATTAAAATTGGAGATGGAATTTTAATTTTTAACAAGTTAACATGTTTACTTGGAATCTCATCTGTGATGGATGGGAGAATAAAACAATTAATATCCATACTAAAATTATCATTTAAAGATTTTATTGATACAGAACACATTTTAGTGATAAAAGATGATGAGTTGTTGATACCTATAATGGAATTGTTTACAGTCTTGGCAGACAGACCTAGCTGGTGGTATAACCTCTCAGTCATGAGACATGACGTGCTGCCACTGTCAAGCACAGCACGAGCAACATACTGCTGACCATTAATACTCATGACCTTGACGAGTGCAGTGGACAATAACACGTCACCGTGTTCAACACTCACGGACAGCGATACACCGGTACCTATGCCTATAGTTGTAGGCTGAGTGGAGACAGTCGCACTGCCATTCGTGTCAACAACAACACTGCTACCAGAAGCACCACTTGCGTCTGACTTCAAGAATTTATCAACGTGAACAATAGTATTGTGTTTACGACGGCATATTTTACAACCTGGCTTTTTGCAGTTGTTTGCATAATGTCCCAGATTAAAACAGTTGTAACAAACCTTGTATTTAGGTAATAACTGCAAACGAGCTTCATTGCTCAACGATAAAAACTGAGGACAAGTACTTAACTTATGATCACCGTTACACATAACACAATTCTTAGGCTTATTTGAAACACCATCATCCTGTTTACTTAAACTTTCACCTGAATTATTTTTATTAGAATCCTGTACCAACATTGACCTAACCTTGTTTGGATTTTTACTTGTGTGTGAGTGTTTAGTATTTGTAGAAGCTTCCAATTCGAACGTTTCTAGTATCTCAGCACGGGTTTTAATAAAAGTAATAAATAATTCAAACGTAACTTTAGAATTCTTGTCCAGGCGGCCCTTATACTCACCCCATTCACGATAGCTTTTGTTATCTAATTTGTGAGTGATAATATAAATGAGTAGAGTATCCCAATGATTAACAGGTTCATCTAAGGATTCTAGGGCACGAATGTTTTTGTTAACAACATCAAGTAAACCCTTTAAATTAACTGACGACTCCTTTTGAAGGGTGTCGATTTGAAATAATGCAGAAACATGATGTTGGATAAGCAGGTGTTTGTTATCAAACCGCTCGCAGAGAAGATTCCACGCTACCGAATAATTTGTAGAAGAAAACTGAATTGAGTTGATCACCACAGCAGCAGAACCTTCTAGAGATGACCTCAAATAGTGAAATTTATTTATTTCGTCCATATCATCGTTTGAATGGATGAGACTAATAAATGTGTCGTGAAACTCTAACCAGTTTGTATAAGAACCACTGAATTTCGGCAACTGAATAGTCGGTAATTTAACAAACTTATGATTGCTAGAACGCGACATTACGTCACAGATATCGTTAGAATCTCCTTTCCTATTATCAGCCAACATTTGTTGAGCTTTAGATAGGGTTTTGTAATAAAGAGATTCAAACTCTGCGCGTTCCGACATCTGACCATCCAAGTCATCAGTACTACACTCAAGCAATAATTGCACCCCATCATATTGGGCATACAATGCCTCGAGTCTAGTAAAACGTAATTGCAACTCGCTTACCTCAGTAGGGCTCAAAGAAGAGGGATTCAAAGAATTGAAATAGTTTGAGAACAATGTCACCTTTCCCTTGCAACTCGCTCGTTTCCTAACGAGATCTTTATTGTCTTTATTTAATTCCTTATTCTCTGGCATTGCGTAATCTGGTATGATCAACCTGGAATGTATATAAATAAAGTTATAGCAACGTTTAAATTACAACTACAAATGCTGCAGCCTGAAATACGTACAAGATTAAAATACACTAACTTTAGAGTGTATTTACATAAATAATATTTTAGAATTTATAATAAACTATTCGTATTGACGGTTACATTGTACTAAACTTTAATAATAATACTGCAATTGCAATGATTTCTATTGTCTATCTGAGCTAACTAATGTGATTACCTAACTGTCTCAATAACTGTAAAATTATTACACTGTTAAGCAAAATAAATGCAGTTACTATAAAGAACTACTTTTTAACAATGTGTAACTAACAAAATAAACAATAATTACTGATCAGTTTATAACTGTATTACAATTTGTAACCACTCACAGAACAAAGAAAAATGACAATAGCTATTTCGTACTAACCTGGCTATTAACGGCTGACTTACACTAATTATACCTGTTAAATAGAGTGTTGGGTACACAAATTTAATATTAAATACGCCTTTTCTCGGCTATTAAGTATCCAGACCACGTAAATTCCAACAATCTTCTGAATGACGAAGCAGAATTCACTTGCCACGCCGGACGTGGACTATGATTTTTGATGTCCACCAATTCTCTTCAATCCCTTTGTAACAATTTGCTGATCGGAGTAAATATCTTACAAATCTCCTGAATCCGAGCTCGAAGGACCATGTGCGGGATTGCACCAGGTATAATTTATGTGATTAATGAAAAACGTTGCTTTCTTGTTGTACGTGCCAGTTTATTCTAACACTTTTTACATATGTAGGTAGCCGGTCGACAGACACACAAAAAATTAAACGGTTAGCCATAATCTACGTAGCCTCATCTAAACTGTATGCGTATTTCAGTAGGCGCTTGCGGGAACACTAACACTTTTTTTAGTTTGACAGAACCACTAAACGATTAGACTGCTTTAGTTGTAACGATTTTCTTTCAACTGTGAACAATGGTTCCGGCCGTCGTCAGGTCAGCAACACCGTACACAGCTATCAATCATACAGAGGTGCTGAAGTATGAGTTCTGAGTCTTTATAAATTACTAACTGCGTCCCGCGGTTTCACCCGCATAAGTTTCGATCCCGTGGGAATATCGGGATAAAAAGTATCTTATGTCCTAATCCAGATCATGGTTTACCAATGTGCTAAATTTCAATCAAATCCGTTCAGCCGTTTCGCGTGAGAAACAAATAAGCAAACTCATTTTCGCATTTATAATATTAGTTAAGATGTCACAAATAACACGTCTAAACGCACGCCCCGATTCTAAATTATCAGTTAAATTAATGCACGCATAGCTACTGCCATTTGATTAGCATTAGCGACCTTGTTTTGCAGATGTTTAGGGATTCGGTAAGTGCGTAAAACGTACGGAAATGCTACTTAAAAAAAAGCGGTAAGTAATCATACTAGGTATTATGTCGCGTACAGAAACTTTATGTCTATTAAGTATATTCGAAGGCCGTTTTAGCAAAGTTTTTACAATTTTAATACCCCCAAGCAGACAAAAATTACTTTGGAGATACTAATAAGTTTGATTTTTATTTGTTATATCCTAACTTAATATTATAAATGAGGAAGCAATTTTGTTTGTTTTTTACGCTTCACGCTAAAACGGTACACCATATAAAATCTGGTACATGGGTAGTCTATAACTTGGAATAGAACATACTTATAATCCCGGTAGTATACGTTCCCGTGGGATATGTTTAATAAGCAAATTTATTATAATAATATGGTTTAGTTAATTCGTTAATTCAACTATCTGACGAAACAATTCTCAAGTAGTTAAATTACGAGACAGTAGCATTAACCTGTTAAAAAACACAATACGTCCGGAACCCGTTCAATGCCCCAGCTGTTGGGTTTCTCAAAGTTTATAGAAAACAAAATATCACAAAATAGAAAATTGATCTATCTTTCGAAAAGCTAACTGGGAAAAAGATTAAATTAATTCGTTTTACCCTATAATACGGTAGATACAAGAAAAGTACCTACCTCAGCGAGAAATACTGAACTTCTCAGACTGAATGTAATAGTATCTTTCTTAGTCTGGGATCACAATTAGAAAAGTCAAGACGCCAATTAATCGATGGGGAGTAATAACCTACCTCTGATAGGTGGCAGCTCAGTACTGGAGTAAAAGAAGACCTAATGTCAAGGTAATAAGGTTTAAAAATCTTTGTAGCGCGGTAATATAATTGAGGAAAAGAAAATGTCTTCATCTGATCACAACTTAATATCAAAACAGAATTATAAATTCAATAGAAACAGATAATTACAAATTAATATAATATTTTTGCAAAAAAAATGTTTAATATATGAAAATAACTAAGAATTATTATAGAATTAACAAAGCACAAAACTAGAGAATTACCTAGGTGCTTTTTAATCGACTTAACCCAAGGTTCTCAATTCGTCAGCATGTTTTTTTTTGCTATTTCTCTTCAACTGAATTTTAATTGTCATATTAATTTTAGTGCGTTGTAATTATTGCTGTGCCCTCGCAGAGCTCATGTCAGGTTCTGGAGCCCTTGAATGTAACATCTACCTACCTCATGAGTGCAATCAAATATTTGATTTTGAGTTAAAACGACATGTTTTCATAAAGAATTTAATTTTCATTTTAGCTACGCGAAAATCGCTCTTCAATCACGGAATCATAATACCAGATTTTTCTGTACTTTCCACCGTGTTCATTTTCCACCAGACGTCCGTCTACCCCTCAATTATTTGACGTAATTTCCTCCTGCACAACGGGCGGATAGGTACAAGGCGGAAGTGCAGCATGACTAATTTAATTAATGAGCATTTTTCTCTCGAATGTTATTCGCTATTAACAAAGGGACATTAACAGGTATTTCTTTACATGGCACATGTGCGAGTGTGTGTGGTGATTTAAGAACCTACATTCAATTGAATTTTTTAAAAGGAAGCTAAAAGACTTCCTGATTAAAAAGGCATACTACTCTGTAAAAGAATTCCTTGAAGATAAATAATTATTTAAATTGAAATTATTATGATACTTAGGTATAATAATGTGATATTAATTTTATGAATTAATAAAAAATATTTATGAATAATGATAATTAATAAGTAATGTAAACTGTATAACTGTAATATTGAGTATGTATTTTTTTTTCTTTTATTCTATAACGATTTAAATTGCAATACCATAAACAAGCAACTAAGTTCTAGAACCTACCTATTGTTCACATCTTCAAAATCCTGTACACTTAGTTCTCAATGAAGAATTTTAATTTGTACTACGTACTTACTATAAAGCTACCATTTACTGGATACGTCTTTCATTGACTTGAATGTGCCCTGGCGGCTGAGAGTATGTCATGCTCACTGTAATGTCTCGCTGCTGGTGGCGGGTGTGTTGGATCATTTGACTCCCTTTAAAATTGGTGAGTTGAATGGTGCTAATCCATGCGTCATGTTCGTGAACCGGCGCCATCAGTAGGGACTAGTCATCCCTTAACTGCCATGGCTTATTTTAATTTAATTTAATTTTTGAATTGTTTTTTTATTACGGACGGTTTTGACGTTTTGGATCGTTCGCACAATCACAACGTATAATTTCGACATGAATGATGTGCCCAATATTTTGTAACCTTAGTTAATTTAAAAGAGTGACGTCCGTGGAGTTTCTTGCCCGTTCTTCTCCATAAGTACCTACTAAGCTTTGGAATGTGCAACTACCTCCATCTTTCTGACTGACCGACCCCTTGACAATTGAAAACTGCCTTTAGTTGGTTTATTTCAAATTAATGCTTTGAGTTTAGGGATATATCCGCAAACTAAGTCCGTCACTACTGTCTGATGAAAATGTAAGCAATGGATAGAAAACGTACCTGTGGGTGCCAATTTGAGTGCCACGTATAAATTGAGTGCTATGGTGTTATTATTTGAATACATATACCTAACCGAAATTCTAATTTTAATTCACCAAGATGTTTTTCATTTGATAATTGAGGTTAATATGTTATGACCTCAATTTTCACACCACCTGCTCGAAAATATCAAATTATATGTCATGCAAACCTTACATAGAGTAAGTCAGTCTAGCCGGGTAAAAATATAGTATGGAATTTCATTCAAACCTGGTGATCAATAATGTTTTTAAAATTTGGAACCTCAACTAAAAAAGAACGTCCGAAAACTTCTCCAAAAAAAAACTATAGTCAAATTGCTTTTTAATACTTTGCAGAAGGTGTGAAATAAAGTTAAAACCTTCTAAATACAGATGAATGTGTTAATAACTTCCTTTAGTGAGTGTTTGTGTGAGAATTTATCCTGAACAGGTTTTGGTGACACTTTCAATCATAATAATATGCTGTTGGACTATTGGAACATAATACAGTTTTTTTTTGATGGGTAGGAACTTATCAAACATTTTCTCCCGCTTTGGGCGGAGTGTGAGGGAGTGTAAGACTTTTACTGACTAAAACCCACCCGTGTTCCTTCAGTTACCTGTGCGCCACGGACACGATCTCCCTTTCGGACAAGCCCGCAACCCTGACAGGAACTTATTATAGTTAAGTAGCTATTGACTATTGGAACATAATATAGTTACGTAGCTACCTATATACTTTGCCATTACAGTTTTGGTGCGAAGTTAGGCGTTGTACAACTCATTGTCAAAAAGCTCTTGTTGCAGTCCCTTAACATGAATTTTCCACCTTCCAAACCCAATTAAAACATCTGTGAATTATTTCCAAAAAATATCTGAAAATTTTAAGCGATTCCTCTAAACGAACAATTTTCAGACAATCTTTTCAGCTAGCTCAATTACATACCAGTAATTTAAATAAAAACACAAAATATATTTTCAAATGAAATCTGCATTCATCCGAATGGAAAATTGTGAAGTGGGTAATAACAACGTTCGAATCAGAATAATGATCCATTCGCAATAGCCCTTAACGAGTTGTTGCCTCCCTAGTCGGACTGCATGTAGGGGATGAGGATTAAAAATAATACTGAAGCCGTGCATTCGCTCTGAATGAACCCAAAAGAGTCTGTAACAGCCAGCGGTGATAGCAATGAACTGTACATCAATGTATTATTTAGATCAGAGGGGCTACTCCGAACATAAATCTGAAGTATCGGCCGAATGTTAGGTCTTTTCTTTAATACGGCTAACTATTGCTGACTACGGCGAAAAAATAAATAAAAAAAGCAGTCGAAGAGATAAGCCAAAGTCAAAACTGTGACTTGAAGTCGGGTAAGGAATCAAAGTCAAAAAAGAAACTATGGAAGTTATAAGAAGGCCGAACATTCGGCCGATACTTCAGTTTAGCGCTTCGAAGTATACCCCCTGGTTCTGCGCAATAAATTCTTGTTTGACTACACAGCTGTGGGTTGTATGAATGATTTTGACTCTAAATGAATCACGTGAATGTGAATGAGTCACGCACAATCCAGTAAATAGACTGTCTCTTGTATCCAGTATTGTGATTCGCATCCTTTCAGTTATTCGTTAGAAGAGAGTGAAATATATATAAAACTAGTACAAAGCAACGGTGTATCTTTTTAAGTAATTTGTATAAGTTTCATTGTGACTACTTCATTTAAGAACACACACTTTCAAGAGCTTCAAATATCGAGGAAATCCTCGATGTGCTTTTGTTCTATTTCTTATATTCCGTTTCAATGGGTTAAATTGGTTAAATTAATAATGAAGCTTGTAGGAAATCAAGCAGAAACATCGCACATCGCTTGCAAACAACAAAATATCACATCGACGGCGCCTTATTGTCTTGCACCTCGAGAAATATACTCACGGAAAGAAATGCAACATTATAACTCCATTTTTCACGAAAGACCACCACTAGTAGTTCATAGCAAACACACGTCCGAATTTGATACTAATTGAAGGCACATCAAGTAGGTACCATCCAATAATCGCGAACGCTAATTTGATAGGCCTCCCCTTCACTACTATGTTTCAATCCGACGCATCCATTATAATTAGTGTTCGAACAATATGAACTTTTCGTACTAAATGATTTCCAAAAAACGCTTCTATTGCTTTTACCCAATAAAAGTGATAATTGAATGCAGAACACTAGCGTCCATTTTTTGCGAAGACAATATCAGACTAATTTGATAGGCCTAACTTTTGGACTGGTATTTTTAATCCATTTCCATCCATTTGAACTAAGTAGAGCTGTCGAGTTCAATCTTTATAGCCATTGAGTTCAATAGTGAGATTAAGAGGGTATATAGAGTAAATAGTTTTCTAGTGCCTAGTGAGCTGTGTAACAGGAATGCATCAGTCAGGGCGAAGTGCGTCGGTAATTTAAAAATTTAGTTTGTTAATTAGAGAAAGACTTTTGCGAATTTTCATTATGTTCTTAATGTGACGGTTGGTATTATTCAAAGATTGTTTTGAGGTTTAATTTGTCTTAAAAATACTTTAAGCAATAATTATTCAGAAGTACCCATCTCCGAATGAGGTGTTTTCTTATAGAAATACCAAGCCTACAGATACTTTTTACAGGGAAATATAAACATAATTTATAAGCTAATACTCTTGAAATAATAGATACATGTATTAGAAGAGGGGTAAGGAACCCTAAGGCATTAAATAATGCATTAAAATCGGCCAAGTGCGAGTCTGACTCGCGCACGAAGGGTTCCGTACCATTATCTATAAAAACGAGCAAAAAAATCAAGTTTGTTGTATCGGAGCCCCCTTAAATATTTATTTTATTCTGTTTTTTAGTATTTGTTTTTAAAGCAGCAACAGAAATACATCATCTGTGAAAATATCAACTGTCTGACTATCACGGTTCATGAGATACAGCCTGGTGACAGACGGACAGACAGACAGACAGATGGCGGAGCCTTAGTAATAGGGTTCCCATTTTACCCTTTGGGTACAGAACCCTAAAAATGTAATACACTGAACAATGATTGGTTTGCAACGCTTCTACTTATGACTTGTTTTCATTTAGAGAAGAGTCATATTTTGATTAATCCAATACAATGATGGTTGTTTCTTGACAAATTAAACAAAATACAGTGTTGTTTTTGATGCCTTAGGATTCCTTACCCACCACGCCTGTAATCCCCGAAGGGTTAGGCAGAGGTGTACCTAATAGTACACCCACATTTCGCGTGTTATGTTTAAGTCCCATGTAATAGGGGGCGAGCCTATTGCCATCAACCGGGCACAAATCCAGACTCCGGGCTGCTTCTGAGAAATTCCTAATGGAAAATCCCAATATCACTTTGCCCGACCTGGGAATCGAACGCGGGACCTCATGCTCAGCAGTCGTGCTTGCGACCACTAGACCGACGAGGCAGTCCAAGTCCAGAGAGTCCAGTCTCTTCTAATACATGTATCTATTATGGGTAAGTAATATATGATATCATTACAAAATCTCTAATATTTACAAATATAAAAACTGAATCTATAATATTATTTGTTTAATGATCAGTTATATAATAAACGATTAATACAATTTTAAAGCTACTAATTTTTATAAGCATAACATACATTACTTTATACAAAATCACACCAATATCTTCCAATCAAGCCTAAGGAGACCGGACGAATGGTACCAAATTTGTCTACTTACCAAATATTCTGTAAAAAAGTTTCAGCGAAGGAACTGAAACCAGTCTCCTCAAAACATGCACTTCAGCGACACCTAGTTATAAAATTCGTAAGTAGCATATCCAACGCACTTGGTATCTATAGCAACTCCAAGTATAACAATTTCACTGTCACTGACAGAGGTCGCTACTGTCTCAGCGTAATTCGTTTGGGTCGTTGTGCGTACAGCTGTTATAATTTATAAAGTAGTAGTAACTCCCCGCTAGAGCCTGTTTCCCGAAAATAATAACCTTGAAACTCAAACTCAGAGCATTCACTGCAATTAAACCATTTACAGGCACTTTAGGAAAAGAGAGATTTGAGGAAACCGGCACGTCCTAGAAGCAAAAATTCGAAGACCTAAGACATCTAACAACCCGCAATGAGCCCGCGTGGTAGATTACAGCCCACTCCCTTTCGAAGAGAAGAAGCCAGTGTCCCAGCAGTGGGAACATTATAGGCATGATGATTATGACAGCCACTTTTTAATTCTTCTTCTTCTTTTTAAAAACGTTGCACCACACTAGGAATTTCTCCTGTATCGTGGGTGCATTTAAAAACATTTAAACTCACATACACAAACAGTCAAACCCGAAACAACTACTAATATGTCATACAAAAATTTGTTCCGTGCGGGAATCGAACCTGCGACACGCAGCGTAGCAGTCAATCGCTTAACCACTGCGCCAATTGTGCCGTAAATTGTAAGTGGTCTGTGACTAAGTAATAACAGCCGCACGGGTCGCTCGATAAGGTTAAGCTACGCTTGCCGCGGTTCGTTCCTGGATGGGTGACCATCGTTACATACCAAAACCACTCCGTGCTTCGGAAAGCACGTTAAGCCGTTGGTCCTGGCTGTCATTTGTAGATCATTGACAGTTACAGGTCGTCAGAAACCCGATAGTCTGACAATCATCCTCACCAAGGGTTATCGTGTTACACAGTAGCTGGATTGTGGAGTTCAGATAGGCAATCAGTTCATGTAAAATACTGACATTAATATTTTTTTATATTTAATAATCAAAATTCATTTATTTACGTTACACGTCCGTGTTTGGGTCACAGAAATTCACATCTGTACCAAATTTCAACTTAATCGGTCCTTTAGATTCGGAGTAAATTAGCTGTGACAGACGGACAGACAGACACACGAGTGATCCTATAAGGGTTCCGTTTTTTTCATTCAGGTGTACGGAACCCGAAAAAGTAGAATTCTTCGTTTAATGTTATAGATACTCAATTCTAAGCATATTATGCATTTAATGGACTAACAGATAAAAGGTTGCTAAAAGGTCTGCATGTTCCTCATATGGCCAAGATTCAAGATTAAGATTAGCCTCGCTTGTCAGTTTTCAAAGACTATCAAGTCTATATTGAACAGCCTGGTTAACGTCCGACGTCGCACAAACAACAAACGTTTCCACGTCCTGTTAGGCTTAAAAGTACGCTTTTGTTGTACATTTGTTAATCATTTTTTTCTAACTCTGATAAATAAACTTGACATAAACTAGTACTAATGATTAATTAGATTTGCGTTTATTAAGTAGCGAGTTAAGTTTGTTGACGTCTATACGTGATATTTCACAATGAAAAACGATAACTTTTGGACTGACGGTTGGACACAATTCCTCCTACTTGAACTACACTCGCTATGTAAGTAATCCAAATGTAAATCATACACGCTACGGCCACGGACACGGTTACCAAACTCCCAAACCAAAGCTGCAAAAAGAAAAAGTAAATTTTGGTCCCTAAAATCAAAAATTATTTGACAAATAGTTCGTTAACTACTGTGATCGGCTGACTGAAATACAGCCTTGGCACGAGTTTGACAGTTGGTCAGATAATTTTTGTGTGTGCCTTTCATAAACCGAGTCGCCCGCCCTGCGGAAAATTTGTTTGCAACTTAGCTTACATTACACCCGTGTCACTAAACGTAACAGATTATGCACTCAAACATAACCATATAACTAACATATGAACTTAATAAGAAATTATGTATAAAGGATAAATGGTTCCTGAGTTATCAGCGTTGCAACGAGCGCACCAAACGCGCGTTTCGTAAAGACGACTGTAGTTACACTTTAGACAAGAAAAGTACGTATATTATCATTATTATGTAAGTACGTAAGTCTAGCGGGACATCATATTTCTATACCTATGGCGATTTAATAAACTGCTTTCAACAAGTACATAAAGCACCATAGAGCGTTATTTTACTATGCGAACCCCTTTTTGCTCAAACTCGTACTTTTTATGATCTGCATACACAAATACTTGGCTGTAACTATAACTACTAAATCTTGAAGAAAAACTAAAAAAAAAACAACCGACTATAAAGTTATTTTTTTGAAGTAATTTGTTTTTTTTTGTTGTAAAACCACTACTTTCTATGTATACAACAGTGAGAGGAAGTTTTATAACATAATCAACATACAACAGTCCAAGTAGATTAAATACGTATTATTGAAGCTAACTCAAAAACTACCCAAGCAAAATTAACAAAAAAAATATGGCATTATTATTTATTATTAAATATGGCATTGACTGTGATGATAATAATTTATGAAAAAACATACATAAAATAAAAATTCCTTCTTTTTTGAAGTCGGTAAAAAGTGATTAAATGATTTACTAATCATATAGTTAATGTAAAACAAAAATTGATATATGTAACGTTATCCGCCATTAGTTTTCACGAAAAGAGACAAATATTCTTCCTGCGGCTGATAATTTTCCAAGCGTTACTTTTTAGCTGAAATGATTAGCGAAATGAAGCTGTTTAATGCTGTAACTACCATAATTATACGGCTATCGTTATTACTATTATTTTATTGTTATTACAAACTTGAACCTTGGAAAATGTAAGATTAAACTGAAGTCAATACTGAGAGAGCGAGATTGAGAATGATTTTAAGAGAGAGAGAGAGAGAGTGAGATTCTTACAGAATAGACCGGCAGACCGGCGGTCTTTAATTGGTAATAGGGTTATTGATAGCAATTCCTTTCATTTTGACAATTCAGCCAATTTCTTTGCGTTACTTACATTTTTGAGCAGATACATTTTTCAAACCTAGACGCAATGGATAAGGAATTTTCTTCAAAACCCTTGGATTGTGATTTGAAGTGTGTTACGTAATTACGGACAGTTTAGTGTACTTATTTCCTGTCAGGAAAACCCAAACGTCTTTTTCCTCCAACACTGTTTTAAAGTTAAATACTAATTCATTAACTTAACCTGTCAATGTGGTGATAGCTTCTATAAAGTGTTTTTATCAAGTTAAATAATACTGTTATTTATTAGAATTCCAATTAATCCAAGCAAAGTTTGGTAAAATAAAAGCATTTGGGAGCACTTTGTTTTAGGAAGTTCTGATTTCAATTAATAAGATAATTTGAAAAATAACAGTTGATAAGTAAGTAGATAACACGTATGCACCAAATTTTTTTATGGATTGTTTTCACAGAAATCTGATAACGAGCTACATTTATAGCTATTGTGTTCCAACTTACAGATTTATTTATTTCTAAACTCGTATTATGCCGTATAATACGACTTTTATTATGCCATGTATTATAATCATTATGTCTCCCGTTATGTCAAACTCAGTTTACAATACGTAAGTACCTAAAAAACAAAGCGCGGTGCAAATGAAAATTTCAGTGGAACATGCTTCGATCGAGTTGATCGAAGGGCATGGTTATGTGAAATAATTCATCTTGAAAAGCACTACCCCATCTATTTCTACTATCAAGCATTGCCTATTCAAAAGTTATGACTGCCGACGGAGATACAGGCACATGAGAAAATTCAAACATTCCCTGTTCCAAGATGTGTTTATAAGTACCGGTAATCACTCTCATCATGAGGTCTATATCCGTTTAGTAAGTTGTAAAAAAACATATTTTCTAGCTTTGGGGTTGGTTTTTTTAGGAGAAATAGAAATCTCTACTGAATACTTATTTATTGTATTCTACGTTGTATACTTAGGTTTTACAGAAAATCGATCATTGTGGAAATGTGGATCTCTGTCGGGCACAGCAAAGTAGCAAATAGGCTTAAATATATTTAGTAAATATTAAATAAATATAATATTTTAATATAACAATATTTTATAGTGTATTTAATATTTATATATTTAATCATTATATTGTTTTTTATGACTTCCAACTTATATATTTTTGTTTTCTCTCACAGGTCACATTCAGGTGACATTTGTATGTATTATAATTTGAATGTTTGAGTATAATATTGTTGTGTAAGTGTGATTATTATATCAATTTTGTGATTTTATTTAATGTAATGAACTTGACTTTGTCTGATAAATAATTAATTATTATTATAATTAAATCATATATAATTATACGCCAAGTTTTGTAGTAACTAATGTTATTTAACCCGACAAATGTGATATGAACGGATTATTCATATGAAAAATACACTAGAAACGACAACAAATATAGTCGTGAAAACCGTTAAGCACTTACATGCAAATAATGGTGTCGAATAGGCGATCGTTTAATGGATAATAAAGTCACCTAGAAATGCCCGATCCTACACAAGATAATTTTCGTACCAATTTTTTCAACACACTGGCTTGCGGAGTGTGAATTTTTCCAAGAGTCGATTCTATTTAGATATATTGTGATCTCTTGTGTACATCTTCATCATCATCTGCCTTTTCCCAAGTAGGTACCTATGTTGGGGTCTGCGTCCAGTCTTACCGGATTCAGCTGAATACCAATATTTTACATTGAGCGATTTCCTATCTGAATTTCACAACTCAGTTAATGAGTAACACACATCTACTTACGACGATATCTAATTCTCTTTAGAGTTAGATTAGAGTCTTGAATTTAAAAACAGGTTCTTTTGAAGTCGCAACTCGTTGTTTCAGACAGTTTAATACACAGTCCACAAAAATTACACTCATCATCTTCTTAAATTTCTGGTTCAAATTAAACGTACAGGTTAGATTTTAGAAGCTTTATGGGGAATAGAGAAAATCTTGTTGATTTTTCAACAAGAGTTATATTCCTCATTTACAAGCTTTTTTTTTACGTATGAATCACAATAAATATTTGTGGCAAAACTAAATGGTTGTTTCACAATTCAAAAAAAGTGATTTTGAAATCAAAACAAATTCAGGGTTGCATTTGCTTTCAAACTTGCGTAAAGAGAAACCCTTCATGTGCTTTAAAGAAACATTTGTATTTTCCGAAGGAAAGGGTTGTTTTTCCTTATCTTTTGTTTTCGTCTATTTCGAAACTGCCTTTGTTTACAAATTATGCTGAAATTGCAAAGATATTTCTTAAGGCTTCAGTTTCTATATGAACTCGCAGCAACAGGTAGCGTACCTCACAGAAAAGGGACAAAAACTCATTACGAACACAGTTTTCTAAGAAATTTGTACAAAACGTGCCACTTTTTCATCCCTTGGCGGTTGTGTACTCACTGGTTTGTTTAGAGGGGTTTTTATTGGTGTTTTTCGTAATAGTTTTGGTAATCTCGTGTTAACGTGACGTACATCCTTCCTCTGTGAGCTCTAGAGCGGTACTGACGTTTCACGTTCGATTCGCCCCACTCACGGCGTCACCCACGGCCTGTCATAATGGATGCACCGTGTTTGCTCACAAGCTACTAGTTTTCCCGGCCTGTTGATTTCAGTTTATCATAACATTCCGTTTCAGCTGGTGCAAAGAGACTCGTGTCAGAGAGTTTTGCGTTCATTTGTTAGAGATTATCTACATCATGTTTTACTTTGCTTAGATTATTGCTTTGCGTTGCGTTTATGTTTTTCATCTTTCTGCGATCAATTTTTGATTTTGTTCCTCTTTGTTACGAGTATCATTTGTATGTCTAGTTTGTTTATTTGTACTCGGTAAAAGACAATGTAGATGATTAAAGGTTTATTTTTCCAAAGTAAAGCTACTCCAGATAAGTACACTATTTTGGATAAATCCAAAATATATCTACTAATAATATAAAAAGCAAAAAACGACAGAGCATTGAAAACGTATCAACTTCTTTTCACACCCGTTGAACTTATCACAGAGCTTCAATAAAATAGAATAGAATAGAATGCATTTATTTATTAGAATATTGTACAAAGTTGTTATGTTCATTATGTATTACGATCATAATATTCTGCCGTTTCCGGCGAAACAATTTGGGTTGTAAAAGTATGGCTCATTATTACATTAAAATTAAATTATTAATCATTAGAATTACATATACAAATAATTGAAATAAATTGAACACTAGTTGTAAAAGAGATTAATTATAATAATATAAGTCAAAATGGAATAAGGTCAAGGTCAAAAATGATTTATAGGCAATCATGTCAAATATTTAGGTAAATTTTTCATTCATAAAATCTTCAGTCGAGTTCAGTAAACTTTTGCAACGGGACCTTAGTATCTAACATTAGTTAGTAAGGTTTGATAGATGTTACAGTGTATCTTAGGGTAGTTTCGATGATGGTAGGTACCTTCAGTAATTTTGTTGTTAGGAGCATGGGTTTGTTTTGTGATGTTAATTCAAAGTCTTGTCGCTGAAATTGAGGTTGTTACCCTCACACCACTGACCTCCTATCGCGTGCCCTCCCTACGAAAAGAATGGCTCGTGAGAATCCTATGCAAAATCTTACTTGTATTTTGTAGTATGATACCTTCTTTGAGACAAAGGATATTTTGGTACAAATATCGTTGGTGGATTAGCGGATATTTTTAGAACCATCATGATAAGCAAGGCAATGCTTGGTGATGGCTGCAAGTGCATAGATAGAGTGCTATGGGAAACAGCTTGGGTGAAGAGAAAATGCAAAATGCTTCAATTATAGCTTTGTATTTATAAAATTATGCGTCTGCACCACAGGCTGACATGCTAAAACTCTTACGCGGTAGGAGCTATTCTCATAATAGTCCGTGTAATGCTTCAGATCGTGATTGGAAGGGGTTATGGAGTGTTTGCACTTTTTCAACAATAGGTCTCATTGCAAGTTAAATGCCGCTTGTTCTACGCTGGAATTATCAAAAGTAATTCTTACTGGACAAGTGTAACTACAGTTAAAAAAGTATTATTATTTCAATTTTATGTTTAAAAGACAATACATAATAATTATTTCATCTATCTCTTCTTCGTCTTTTCACACACATTTTTTGAGATATTATATTCAAATTCAACTATTTTTACATTTAACCTTTTCGCAAATTCGTTCACTACCCCAACAATATTACATACTTTTAGTATGTTACCTAATATTTTGATTGGAGCTGAGTTAAAAGTGAAAGTCTACGTTAAAATAATTTTAGTTAAACTTAATTGTAGATACCTACTTATTGTTATCTTTCCACGTACTGATAACTAAAGCTTTGAATTCCTTAGAGGATAACGGTCACAGAATAACGACTGTCCAAATTAAGAGCGTTTTACCTTAATGTCAAATACTGGTGAAAATTACAGATTTTCATGACGTTACGTTACCTATTTTATGACGGAAACGCTTTCCTAGGAAACCCAAGTCTTACCCAGGCTTGACTGCGTATCATTTTCCGTTTTATTCACGATTGGTAAATCCAAAGATGTGGAAAACCAGTCCTAGCCCATATTTAAAGACATTAAGGTCATACTATTAAGATTCCTGTTCACTTAAATCATTACGTTCATGTTTGGCAGTAGTAGAATAAAAACGAATTTGTTCAAAACATTTTATCAATCTGTGTATCTCAGTATTCAATAATATTAAGACAAACCCTTGCAGGTAAAGGAAAAAGTACCAAAAAATATTATTTGCTCATTGTTGAATGTTTTAAAAAAATAAGCATCCGACGGTAAATGAAATAATACGTGTAAAGCGAATTACTCTCGTCATTTAATTTATGTATACTGAATTTCTAGTTAAAAGAAACAGTTAGAGCGTTTTAACTACAAAATTAAGCCGAAAAATCCCCTAAAATTATAGACTGATAGTAAATGTTCTATCACCGATTTTCTATGAAAATGTCATCGAATTATTTTCAGAATTTCATGAAACGGTGTTTTGTTATTATTTGGACAAACCGGAAAAAGAAAAAACTTTTCTATCGATGTTATTCGTCAACCACACATTTTATAACACTTATACTATAAAAAAAAAGAAACTTTATTAAAACTACTCGACTGGACTTATTATATAAGCTCTATTCACTAAGAAGTACATATCATATTTTCATGTATTTAATCCACCCATATTTTATATTTTACCCAGAAACAGTAGTTTTATGTACGCGCAAGTTTGAAAGGTGGGCGTCGTTTCTTCAGTTACTTTCGAGTTTTCTTGCCTGAAAAGTATATAATCATGTCGCTTAGATTATTTTAGACACACATTATCAAAATTTGTTGCAGAAACTATTTCAGAAAAAAAATTATGATCGATTTACAGTTCCCGACGGCAAGCTGAAAATACTAAATAGTTCAAAAACTTTCAGGTTTTTTTATGAAAACTATAAATTATAATATAATATTAGTTGAGTGCTGTATCGTGGTCATCAATTTTAATTTCATGAATTTCAGGATTTTTCTCTGACCGATCCGTGGAGAGTCGAAATCCGAATATTCCAAAATTATTTTTTGGTCAGATCTAGATTAGAAGACATATTTCAGCTTTTTTTTCTTAATGTTAATTTATGCAATGAAAAATATTATTCATAAGGTTCAGTTTCAAACGAAATCATTTTCCAGGAACCCCACTGGTGCATGGGCGTGGATAAAATTAGGAGGGGATTTTGCATGGCGCTGTAAACACCCAACTCGGACAAACTAAGAATTAACCGGAAAATTTGAAAATGATTAATTTGTTTTTTTAGTTTTCATACTAGCGGTGTATTAGTATAGGTAGGGTATAATAATTGATTTATCTGATTGTGTCGGGCTATTAACCAATTTTATTAAATCAATTTGAATTAATGTAGATACTGATTGTTCTATAATATAAAATCAGTAGAACCGACCCAAACTACGTTTATTTAATTTTATCCACTGCTCTGTTTATTTTACAAAGGAAAATGATTTCATAAATTAGCCAAATAAAAAATTGGCAGATGTGCAAATTTTTATTTGTACCGTGGCTGTAGGTACCGGCGACCCGTTCCAAAACCTCCACCCCTTCAGTTGCGTCTGTGTGAGTTTCACCCTAACCACCCCCTGACTATAAAAGCTTGCTGAGGGTGAACCGGGACCGCACTGGATCAGAAGACTTCGAACTAGCGCCAATAGTAGTAACCACGGTCGGCAAAACAGTATCGCCTGTAGCCCGCGGCGAGAGGCCGTGTTGCGTCGCTCTGCATTCTCTAAGTGTTGATTGCCAAAATAAAAATATTTTAACCTCTTTCTGAATTATAAACTGAAACTTCATAAAAAACCCGCGTTTCTTTCGTGTTAAAATGTACCTTCATGGGTGGTGACAACACATTTAGGTAAGTAAATTAACTTTTAATTTTTAATTTGCGTATTTCTCAGTTTTCTGTTTTCTTTTTCCAAATGCATGATGTTGTTTAGGTTTTCAGACATGTATAGGGTTTAGCGTTTAATTTATTATTTCTTGCTTAAATTGATTTTATGCCTTTTGTTTATTTTGGGGTTTTTTATCTCTTAATTTTCTTTTTTTCACGTTTTTTCTTTTATTTCTTTACGTACCCAATTTTTTTTAATTTGCGGTTACGGATTTTATATTCTCTACTTACGGACGTTTCCCAAAAATTATTTTTTAGGAATTTGGCACACAAAATTAAAATTTCTCTTAACTTTCGTCGTAACGTTTACAGTTTCTGCGTTTATACTTAGAAATAGAGAGCGTTTTAAAGGTTTTAGAGATGTTGTCTCCGACGGCGCAGAGCGATGGCGAATTTTTTAGCAGGAACGCATTATTTTAGATGGCCTTTTCTACTAATAGATGCAGTGGATAGTGCGGAAAAAATAAACGTTGTAGGACTTTTTCTAAATCACATTATGAAAAAAGTGCTTCTAGTTAACTCGATAAAACATCTGAATGAAATCACGGACTAGCCTGAAGGAACCAATTTTCAGGACCGCGTTTTATTACAGGCCTTTGTCTGTATTGACGAATATATCTAAAAAGCGTTAAGATATGCCTAAATCTGGAATAAATCAAGGACTTCGGACAAATCAGCCAATATTTTCAAAATCGCTATTTATTATACGATTTTGTCAGTAGGAACAGAGAAATTTATTTAAAAGAAATCAGTAATTTATTATTAAGCTTGCGCTATATTTTTCGAGTTTCAAGGCATATAGAGAATCCTAAACCTACAAAAGAATAAAAAAAATGAAATCCCGAAAACAAGATGTTTAATGATTTAAGGCAAAGTTTGATTGTTTTAAAAACTACTTCGTCATAATTTTTAGTTTTTCACTTTCCGCGTTTCCTCTTACAAATTGAGCAAGTTTCAGATTTTACAAGTACAAATAAAAAAAAAATCTGACGGCGCGTGACTCTGCGGCGAAATTTGTTTTTTGTGTGTTGTTTTTTACAGGACTATTATTTCGACGGTTTTCAAATGTAACATAGGCTTTCTGTCTTTTAACTAGTAAAGACCTAAAAATATAAAATTCGGGACTTGTTTCTAGATCGGAATATAATCAACTACAAAGAACTTCTTTTTTTTATTACAAAATATTCGGAATCTGAATTAAATTAGAGGCGTGAAGGAACCAAGTTTCAGACGCGCAATTTATTGCAGGATCTTGTCTTTAGCAACAGAGAAATTAATTTTAATGAACTCCGCTATGTTATAATTAAGCTTGCGCAAAAAAATTTAGTCCTAAGACTTATTGCGAATCCTATTAAAAATATCGTGAAAGTATCAAAGTCCTGATTTTTTTTTGTATTGTTTATGCTGAAGTTTTTAAGATTATAACTATAAATAATTAAACCTTAAGTGATATTAATATACATTCGGGACTTTTTCCAGATTTTTTTGCTACAAAGATCTTCTCGTCTTTTCGAGAAATTGTTTATATCTGAATGAAATCAGAGACTTGAGAGTGAAGGAACCAATTTTCCAATTTTTAGATTCACAATTTATTATGGAATTTTGTCTGTAGCAACAGACAAATTAACTTTATTGAGCTCCACTAAGTTATTATTAAGCTTGCGCAATTTTATTTAAGTTCTAAGACATATCGCGAATCTTTTTAAAAAATGTCATAAAATTTAAGTCCTGAAACAAAATATTTTTCGCAATAAACATTTAAAAAAATGTGTCTTAACTAATATGAAAACATTTTCGACATAACGTTTAGTTTTACACTTTCCGCATTTTCTCTTAGAAATATAGCTTTTTACAGGTTATATAGAAGCAGTTTTTTTTTGTCTGCGCTGGGCGGCATAGTTTTCTGTGTTATTTCAACAGTTTTAAATTAAGTTATTTTATTTGAAGAACTTCTCTTTTTTGGTAAAAGATTTGAAACAAATTAATCAAACACTTGAGAGGGTGAAGGTACCAATTTTCGTGATCATAACTTAAGTCTTTAATAAGTTATGATCCTGAAAATTGGTACCGTTAGAAAAAGATGTAACAAGAGAATATCCTATAACACTCAATTAGATAAAATACTTACGGTACTGCGTACGAATACAAATTATTTATTTTCTTGCACTGCAATTTTATACTTGGCTACGATTTGTTTTGCTTTAACATTTTGGTGAGAGGTCCTGGGTTTGAATCCCGGGTTTTGCGAAGTGTTATTAGGTTTTTCTATTAGGAAAATTCTTGGTATGTCCGGAGTTTGTGTCCAGTAAATGATAAGCTTAGATAGGGGTTCGATTCCTGGGTCGTGAAAAGCGGTGTTAGGTTTTTAGGCAGAGTATAGCTTTTTGCCCGGAGTAATAGGTTCGACTCCCTGCACGGAAATTTTGTAATATATGTATTTAAGTGTGTCCGTTGAGATCTCTGAAACTTTTAGAAAAAAATATTCTATTGAACTATATGGTCCATTTATGAGGTAAAAAAAACTGCTATCAAAAATAAATTGAATCTTTGCCTATTCTTTTGTGTAAAGTGTATAAAATGTAAAAACAAATTTAATTTAATTATTATTGTCACTGACTTAGCATAGTTATCATATGTATTATAACTTGCCAAAGCCAATGTCAAAGCATTTACTTCACATACAGCTCTTTTGACTTAACGTTTATTCTCTTCTTCAATTTTAACTTTACTTGCGCATGCTCTCTTGGGTCAGTCAAGACTGACCCCTAAACAGTCTCTTCAGTCAGTCAAAACTGACCCTGTCTCATAAATAAAATTTTAATTTGCCCTGTGCATATGCTAAATTCTTGGGTTAGTATGACTGAGCGTCTTTCTCATTCATTTAATATTTTTAATTGATCCAATGCCTGAATGTATTTTTAGGTCAAATGTCTGACAAATTAGCATAGTTATCATTTGTTTTATAACTTGTCAAAGCCACTGTCAAAGCATTTACATCACTTACAGCTCTTTTGACTTAGCGTTTATTCTCTTCTTGAATTTTGACTTTACTTGCGCATGCACTCTTGGGTCAGTCAATACTGGCCCTTGTCTCTTGGGTCAGTCAAGACTGACCCTTAAGCTGTCTCTTCGGACAGTCAAGACTGACCCTGAGCTGAGCATCTAACCTAACCAAATACCAAAGTCATTTTAATTGATAATGAATCCAGGTACCTACATTTATGCAAACATGTTAGTAGGTTTTAACTAAAGTAGATCTAAATATCTACTTTAGTACCACTGAAACTAACGTATCTAAAAAGATGTACTAACGGCTAAACATAGAGATTTTTATAAACACCCATTTTACACCTGTGTTTAACAAAATATAAAAAAATTGACTCTTAAGCAGTGAGACAACACAGCCTAACAGAAAAAGAAGCTTTTTTTTTTTATACGTTACCCCACACTAGGAATTTCTCCTGTATCGTGGGTGCATTTACAAACATTTAAACTCACATACACAAACAGCCAGACCCGGAACAACTACTTATAGGTCATACAAATATTTGTTCCGTGCGGGAATTGAACCCGCGACACGCAGCGCAACAGTCAATCGCTTAACCACTGCGCCAACTGTGTCGTCAGTTCAAGACACATACGGGCAATTCCATATATAAAGTAGCTAACTGTATCATTATGACGGACGCGAAAGTGTCTAGAGATGCAGACATCGTGTTTGAAGGCACTGGAATCAATTTGATAAACACGGTTCAAGTACCTACCTCAGTAATCGCCTCTTTCAGCGGCGCGAATTCCGTCTAGATTGAGAGTAAAACAATCTTAGCCATAAAGACTCAAGAAACTCTAAGACAGATGCGATGTGATACTGCGATGCAACACTAATAGAAAAAAATTAAAACTTAGTAGAAATTATTCTACCAGAATCTCGTCGCACCGTCGTCGCGTAGCGCCTTTCTGCGGGAGCCTTCATACACTGAACAATCGTGGAGTTTCTTGCCCGTTCTTCTACATGGGAACCAACTATGCTTTGGAATTGACAACTAGCTTCAAATTTCTGAATGATCGTTGACAGTTCAATAGTGCCAGTAAAAAGTTTAATTAAAAAAAAATGCTTTGTGTTTGAGTTTAACACACTAACCAACCGTTTTTAGGATTCCGTACCTCAAAAAGAAAATTAAAAAAATCAAATAAAAAAAAAATATTTCACATAAACCTACATGGGCACTTATGAAACGTCAGAAGCTATGTGCACGGTTCCAATTGGTCGTTTCCTATGGAGAAGAGCCGGCAAGAAACTCCACGGTTACTCTTTTAAAAAAAAGTGGGCTTTAACAATGTTTCCAAGTTACAGTGATAGGTATGGGAGGACAGTGTAGGCCCGTCAACAAGTACCAAGTACTTAACAAAATAGAAGATAGTTTACAAAGCTACAGTCTATTAGGCCTACAACGTTCTCACATTCACAAATTAAAAAAGAATCTATATAAAATATTACTAAAATAATAAAAATAAAAACCTAACATATTTAAACCAAATGAAAACATTGTCATTACAACTGTAACAAAACTGAATAAATAGTCCACAAGTCACTAATAAATATTTTAAATTAAAATTGTAGGTTATGTCAAAGTATGTAAAAAAAAGGAATAAAAATCGTAATTTAGGAGCAGTTAATAGATATTTACATAGTTATGCCGTTTATGAGGTACCAGGGAAGCCACATGTGCAGAAGGAATTATTGCCAAAGTTCCTTGTCTTAATCTTATAGTACGAGTATGCTTTTTTGATTAGGACATGTTTGATGTGGGTTTTGAAAAAAACGGAACCCTTATAGGATCACTGTCTGTCTGTCTGTATGTCTGGCTGCGTCTGTCTGTCCGTCTGTCACCGCCGATTTGCTCCGTATCTACTGGACTGATTAAGTTGAAATTTGGTACACATATGAATTTCTGTGACCCATACACGGACGTAAAGCGTAAATAAATTAATTTTGGATAAGATGGTCACTTTTTGGGGGCAAATTAGAAAATTTAAAAATAAGTTTTGCAAACTGTACCGTGTGACATATTAAATAAAAGGACTTGCGAGAGACTTGCTTCGCCTGCGTCATCATCATCATCATTTCAGCCAAAAGAAGTCCACTGCTGGACATAGGCCTCCCCCTAAGGGGGTTTTTGCCATAATCGCCACGCTTGGTAGGCGGGTTGGCGATCGCAGTATGGTGTTAAATGCATAGAGAACTCTGCTGCCCATTCTCTAGTAAGTCCCTTAGTCACCTTTTACGACACCCACGGGAAGAAATGGGGTGGTGCTATTCTTTACGTCCGGCACCACACGGAGCCTTCGCCTGCGTGGTTGTCGGAAAACGTACAACCGGGAATGTACTACCGGGATTAAAAGTACCCTATGTGTTAATCCAGATTATAAACTATAATATATTATGTGTGCCAAATTTCATCGAAATCTGTTCAGCCGTTTTTGCGCCAATCCGGAACATACATCCAGACAAACAGACAAACGGATAAAAATTCTATAACTAGATTTTCGGCATCAAACTCGTTCGTCACCTTGTAGCTTGTACTTTTGTTCAAAAATATTTAATTTACAGTTTTGACTACGTTACTATGTAATGTTATTATATTTATATAGATGTACTAAAAATATTTGCACGGCTGATAAGTCGAATATAGTGAGACTAAAATTATTATACCACTTTATTATGTAAGGACCTATATTCTCGCAAATAAATAAATTTCATTTCATTTCATTTCAGAATTAAAATAAAGAGAAATGTAGAATAACATTTTATACATAATTAATAAATGAAAATAACAATAATTATAATAACCTAACTTAACTAAATTAATAGGAGTTAGTCATAGAATGATAAAAATTACAGCAGAAAAAATAATAGAATAGAAACTTTATTTCCAAATTTACAATTTACACAAAGCCGATAGTTTAGTACTATGACAATATTGTTTTTTAAAATTGCATAAATATCTGATTATTACCGCCACCTAAGCTAAGATAAAACTTGTGATAAGGGTGCGAGGGCTATTAACTTTCCAACGAAATTAAAAGACATGTGACACAAAACCAACGTAAAACCCATTAGGTACCTACAAACCATTATACGAGTAGCGACGCCATTTCTCTTCACCACGTAATTTTTCCGTTTCGCAGAAGTCACATGACGCAATAAAATAAATCAATGAAACTAAAGGCATTCTTGAAATTACTAAGTTCAACGGTGTAATTTCAGTTTGGTATAGTATCCATCCATCGATACCTTCCACCGATACCCTATAAATGTGAACGTAAGTCCGTCTGTTTACTTTTCAACAAAAAGACCACATAACTGATCGTAATGACGTAGCCTGGAGAAAGACATAGGCTACTTATAAAGACATAGACTGCTTTTATTTTTATTATTTTATATAGATTTTTTGTTTAATTTGTGAATGTGAGAACGTTGTAGGCTTAATAGACTGTAGCTTTGTAAACTATCTTTTATTTTGTTAAGTACTTGGTACTTGTTGACGGACCTACACTGTCCTCCCATACCTATTAACACTGTAACTTATAACATTGTTAAAGCCCACTTTTTTTAAAAGAGTAACCGTGGAGTTTCTTGCCGGCTCTTCTCCATAGGAAACGACCAATTGGAACCGTGCACCTAGCTTCTGACGTTTCATAAGTGCCCTTTTGATTTTGAAATACACCAAAAAAGCAGTATCTTTGTGCTCTTCTATCTTTATGTCTTTTTCTGTATTAAGTGTTCCATGTATGCAGTGTGTTCAGTATTCATTCAGTGTTCAGTCGCTCCCATGTAAATACTGGTATTCATCACATACCTGCACTGCACCTGCAATACATTTTACATACACAACTATATTTACCAAGATACAAGTTGACAGCCCTTCAATGCTTCAGCTTGTTGCCCTCAGTACAATTCAGAACCTAGCGGCCATTATAGTTCAATATAACTTCGCCTTGGGTCTCATGTTACGCCCTATAACGTAATTTGTCGAATGACATGCATGCTAGGGCGGACCGTTACCGGTTTTAAGTTCTACTAGATTTTTCTAGCCTGACACCGCGTGAAGTTGATAATTCTTGATTTATCAATCAAGTTTAGGACACTGGTTTCCACCATTAGGGCGAAAGGCAGTATAAATGGGAACTGCTGGCTATTACATATTGAAAATTTTCGGTCATACACTTGAAGCCACATTAACTTTAAAAATAAGTTTTTTGCACTAAGCCCAGTTTTAGGATGATACAATATGTCTATAATAAACAGTAGCTATTGAACACTCAAACAACTCAGCCTATCGCAGTCCACTGCTGGTCACAGGTCTCTCCCAGGCAGTGCCACAAAACTCTGTCCTCCACCTTTCGCATCCAGTCTGTCACAGCCACCTTCTTAAGGTCGTCGGTCCATCTACCTTGGAGGCCCACACTACGCTTGCCGATACGCGTCTCCACTCCAGCACTCGTCTGCTCCATCAACCATCGGTCCTTCAACAAACATGACCAGCCCACTGCCACTTCAGCTTACTTACTCTGCAAGCTATGTTGGTAACACTGGTTCTTATCCGATTAATTTCATTACTGATTTTATCATTCAAAGAGACTCTGAGCATTACCCTCCTTAGCGCTCTGGACGACCTTCAATTTTTGGACCAAGCCGACGAACTACTTTTTCTTATTTGCTTCGGTTTTATAATTCTACGTCCTTTTATTAGACCCTAAGTATAACTGAGTAGAGTATTATCGAGTAATGATGAGGTAAACCAGTCGCTTAGGTATCTTACGTCCACATAATTTCCCAAAGCAAATTAAAACGTACTATAAATAAAAAAGACTACGCTTGCCCTAATTGGATTCCCTCGGGAAATTATACAAAAAGTATGACCTCAAATATAACAATAAAACTAATATGCAACTAACCCAAATAGAGATAGCTATGGTTGTAGTTTATACTTACTTTATTAAAGTTCTAATATACGGACAGTAGGCACCTATAAAAAAACCTGCACATGCCACATCAGCCTAGACAGTACGTTAATTACAGTAATTATAATGTTCTTTAGAGTAAGGCTCGATTCCCATGAAATATCGACCGATACTGTTAGTGTTTCTAATACAGTAGATATTATTGCCATTTTATTTAATTGAATTAAAACTTATGAACCGTTAAAAAAACGATGTGTATTTGGAAATAGGAACCGAGCAACAAAGATTATATCAAACCTTAAAAATGTACCAACAGTAAGAGGTTCTTTAGAAAACAGTGGAAACACACAAGACATTTCCATTATAACGTTGGTCAGCCAAAGCCGTTCAAAATAAAAAAATCAACTGGTCAAGCAAGGGAAATAAAAATTAAAGATCAGCCCATTTCATAAGCTCATGACAGGAAAGTTTTATCGATCAGATATTGAACCGCAGAAATTAATTGGCTTAACAGCTCAAGGACACTAAACTATATGCAATAGAACCACCGTTTTATTGTTATGACGCCTAAGGGAGTTTAGCGTTCATGAACTAGTTAATGAAAGACGTTGCGCTATTAATTCTAATTGAAAGTCTTTCAATTAAAAAGTATTAATTGGCAACTGAATCCTATAGAAAATAATAAACTGTCAAAAGCTACTAATGCGATGAAAAAAAATGGACTCGTAGCATTGGTTCACCGAAGTGGGATAGCTTTCGCTTCCTCTTTGACTGAGCTAAGCAGTATTAGAGGATAGGATTAATACTAAGGATGAAATGAATTAAGAATTCTATAATATCACAAAGCAAGGCAAACACTGGTTTCCATTGTATTTATTTTACCACAATTTCTTATAAGTATTCTGTCGTTTGTTCAACGCCATAACTTACGACATCGTATGTTTATTTTGTATCATCAGTATTTAGAGCAATTTATTAAAACTAGTGGTCGGCTACTTACAATCTATAAAGTTCTTACTAAATCCATGAGTACACTAATTTCATGCTATTAAAAAGTAGGTACTTACTTATTCCATGCTCAAGCTGTCCCTTCTGTCACCTATCTATCTTCAAGTCATAAGGCCTTAGCTCGTACTATGTGTGTATGTGTGTCAAACGCATGGTAGTGCATTTATTTCTAATGCATATTACCTACATAAAAATATTCGCTTTCAGCACTCCTCTTCCATAAAAACTTTATCTGTGCCAAACATACACTCCTCCGTCCGCATGATTTTCGTAAAAAAGGGAACAAAGTTTTCGCTTCACGTATGAATTAATATAATGATACTCTAGTTAACATTAACAACAGGATTACAACGCACAGCCTAAACCGATGATTTCCTAGACGCATGCAATTTTGCCCAAGAGTCCTTAGAATAACGACCGTAAGGTCTAAGAAAGGGTTTTTGATAGTTCATCCTCTAAATGTGTTAAATACGGGATGAAACAATGTTTGGCATTTCGTATTTTTTGGCGATGAGAAATCACATCGGGCACACGACTTGTCTAGATATAATTAATTATGATTTTTTTTGTGGTTGTATTCGTGTTTTTAACATATAACATGAACTTACACCTTATTCCCATGGGAGTACGGAGAAACCACATAACGCCAGCTGCTAAAATCTTTACGTACTCCTTTTGCTTCGTTTACGTTCATATTTATACAGTGTGTTTATAATAGTTAAAAAACTGCAGCGTTTTGCCTGTTTACTGTATAACTTCTCGATCGATACTAAACGTTCGGGTTAGTTACTTTTAGTGCTAGTAATGGTCTTGCTGTATAAACTAAAACTGTACGAGCTATAATTATTTGCTTTGTACAGGTCATAACTTTATTTGATAGATTACTGTGGGCTTATTTGGAATATAGGGCAAATGGAATATAGGAAGTTCATACCTACGTATCTTTTATACCGAATGTGACTGCTACTGAGAAATTCCATATAGAAAAACGCAATAACAAAACAACATAAACGTAAGACATTACCATTTGTAAGTAAGGTATTTACATACATTTGTAGGAAAGAAAGAAAGAAGAAAGAAAAATAGTTTATTTGAGCCACGCACAAGCCGGGTCACAAAAATTCATATGTGTACCAAATTTCAATTGGTCCAGTAGATTCGGAGCAAATCAGCTGTGACAGACGGACAGCCAGACTAACAGGCACACGAGTGATCTTATAAGGGTTCCATTTTTTGCTTTTGTGGTAGGGAACCCTAAACAGATAAGTCATTCTCACAATGCGAGACTACGTAGAATGGTATAAAAACACGATTATTGTTCGAGTCTTTTATCTGACATTGTGATATCATCAGCCTAGCTTACTCCCAACCACATATAACATTAAGGGATACCGGATCCTGATTATAATAATATCATCATTCAATCATTACATTGTTCCATACATATTATCGAAAGATACTGTCTTCTACATCATCCTACATCGTTGTAAAAACAATCACTGATGTATCCGTACGTTTCTTTGTAGTATCAATAGACTCTTGCGGTCCATTTTCATCGTACACAAGCGTCTAAGGGCCGTATTACAGAACCTTAGTCAAGACTCATTACTTAAAACTAGTTACCACCAATCAAATGGCTTTAAACGAGTTTTAAGAAATGTTTGAGTTTTGAATGAGGTTCTGTAATAAGGGCCTAACAAACCAATGCCGCTAACTATTTACTTTGACGACGAGGAAACCAATTATAATTATTTACATTCCACCACTATTAGTTCGTTTACACGTCAAACCCATTATGACTAGCCGTAGTAACCAACCAAGAAAACGAATGACGTCACACTAATTCAAAATATCGAACATAACAATGTCTCTTCTTTACGCTGGGTTCCGGCTGTCGCTGGAAACCAGCGCTGGGGCTCTGGCTTGTATAGGGTCGCAGTATAATGCTGAGTAATAGCTGTTTTGCGTGGATGTGACGCATGTTTCCCTCAACCTTTTCTTGTTTTTGTGTTTATGTTCTTTTTTGCGTCATGTTTACCGGAAATAAACGTATTTTCTTTCTTTCTTTAAAGTTACCAGAAAACAGTAAAAGATGAATTCAAATAACCCATCTTTAAAAATAATTATTTCTCTGAAAATAATTATTTGTTTGATCAGGAATGATTTACTATTTAATTATTTTCCCTACCGTATATTACTATCATCCAAGTACATTTCATACGATTCTGGCTTGAAAAGGTAAAGCAATTACTGCTAATTAGTCTCTTGACTATTACAATTAGTATTATGTAAGTAACTCAGTAGCTTGTTTAAGAGACACTGGAGGCGTGCAATCGTGCGCGGCGTGACTCGTATTTCTTTGTTAGTTTAGAGGAGTAAGTACCAGTAGTATACAGTGATAGGCTAGTGGTGTAACCATTGGACTGCCAAGTCATAGGTCGTATTGTATAATAATCACATACTTAAAAACCGGTGAAGGAATTTCTCGACGGCATGTGAAGCCAAGCCAGAGGCCCATGTTTGGAATAAAACTCTGACACCAGGTTAGTCTCTAACCACACAAAAAAGAAAGAAAGACCAGTAGAAAATAATGATGAGTAGGTACCCGATTTTGTTTGTACTTCACGTGCATAAATCGTACATTTTAACTGGGCATGGGCAAAAATTTGAGTCCTACCAAGAGGGATCATGTAACCCAGTAACTGGGTTGTGTACGTCAGAAAGGCAGTCGCTCCATGTCATCATCATACCCTGCTCTGGTCCCACGTTACTCGAGGTCGGCGCAATACGGTTTCTTCTCCCACCCCCCCCACCCCCCCCCCCTGTAAGCCGTCGCGCTCTCATTCACTCCCTTCAGTTTCGTATCATTCCTCACACAACCCATCCAAAGATGGATTTGACTTTGGCCTTCCTCTTCCTCTCCACCCATCAACATGTAGCTAGGCAATCGCTGCATGTAAAATACTGGTATTTAACTGCATGCGGTTAGACTGGAAGCCGACCCCGACATAGTTAGGATAAGCCTTGGCTAGGATTGATTGATGGGCAAAAACTAGAGAACTCCAAGTGCAATAATTGGTAAATATTTGGGACACGTTACTTTTTATAAATTAGGTATTTTTACCTGTTTATGATTTGACTAAGTAATCTTTAATATTGTGTCTACAGATCTGACAATTATTAACGAAGAGCGCAAAAAAAATCCCTACTAACATTTTAAAACATTAAATTTAGTCTTCCATTTTTTCACGTATACTAAAATTTAAAAGTCTCTAATTATTTAAATTGGGTTTAGAGGAAACGAAACATTTGGAGATGGCTGGGTTCAAGAGGAGTAAGACTGCCTTCGAAACATTTGGAGATGGCTGGGTTCAAGAGGTGTAACACTGCCTTCGAAACATTTGGAGATGGCTGGGTTCAAGAGGTGTAACACTGCCTTCGAAACATTTGGAGATGGCTCGGTTCAAGAGGTGTAACACTGCCCTCGAAACATTTGGAGATGGCTGGGTTCAAGAGGTGTAACACTGCCTTCGAAACATTTGGAGATGGCTGGGTTCAAGAGGTGTAAGACTGCCTTCGAAACATTTGGAGATGGCTGGGTTCAAGAGGTGTAACACTGCCTTCGAAACATTTGGAGATGGCTGGGTTCAAGAGGTGTAACACTGCCTTCGAAACATTTGGAGATGGCTGGGTTCAAGAGGTGTAAGACTGCCTTCGAAACATTTGGAGATGGCTGGGTTCAAGAGGTGTAACACTGCCTTCGAAACATTTGGAGATGGCTGGGTTCAAGAGGTGTAACACTGCCTTCGAAACATTTGGAGATGGCTGGGTTCAAGAGGTGTAAGACTGCCTTCGAAACATTTGGAGATGGCTGGGTTCAAGAGGTGTAACACTGCCTTCGAAACATTTGGAGATGGCTGGGTTCAAGAGGTGTAACACTGCCTTCGAAACATTTGGAGATGGCTGGGTTCAAGAGGTGTAACACTGCCTTCGAAACATTTGGAGATGGCTGGGTTCAAGAGGTGTAAGACTGCCTTCGAAACATTTGGAGATGGCTGGGTTCAAGAGGTGTAAGACTGCCTTCGAAACATTTGGAGATGGCTGGGTTCAAGAGGTGTAACACTGCCTTCGAAACATTTGGAGATGGCTGGGTTCAAGAGGTGTAACACTGCCTTCGAAACATTTGGAGATGGCTGGGTTCAAGAGGTGTAACACTGCCTTCGAAACATTTGGAGATGGCTGGGTTCAAGAGGTGTAACACTGCCTTCGAAACATTTGGAGATGGCTGGGTTCAAGAGGTGTAAGACTGCCTTCGAAAATTTGGAGATGGCTGGGTTCAAGAGGTGTAAGACTGCCTTCGAAACATTTGGAGATGGCTGGGTTCAAGAGGTGTAACACTGCCTTCGAAACATTTGGAGATGGCTGGGTTCAAGAGGTGTAACACTGCCTTCGAAACATTTGGAGATGGCTGGGTTCAAGAGGTGTAACACTGCCTTCGAAACATTTGGAGATGGCTGGGTTCAAGAGGTGTAACACTGCCTTCGAAACATTTGGAGATGGCTGGGTTCAAGAGGTGTAACACTGCCTTCGAAACATTTGGAGATGGCTGGGTTCAAGAGGTGTAACACTGCCTTCGAAACATTTGGAGATGGCTGGGTTCAAGAGGTGTAACACTGCCTTCGAAACATTTGGAGATGGCTGGGTTCAAGAGGTGTAACACTGCCTTCGAAACATTTGGAGATGGCTGGGTTCAAGAGGTGTAACACTGCCTTCGAAACATTTGGAGATGGCTGGGTTCAAGAGGTGTAACACTGCCTTCGAAACATTTGGAGATGGCTGGGTTCAAGAGGTGTAACACTGCCTTCGCTTGTTATCATGTTATCTTACTAATATTATAATCACAGCCGACCTCTTTGTCATTATTACAAATATTCGAGATCATTCAATGTTAGTTACGTCACGCTATTGTTACAAATTGCAGGTGACTATGCATTGTTAAGTTGATCACTTGGTTCACCTATCACCATACCATATTATAGTTCAAATCGACCTCATCAGTCTTTACCCATCGATATAATATCTTCTCACTCTCTCTCTCTTCTTCAACCCGTATCCACCTAATGCTGTTTGTAGGTCTCCTCCATTGAACGCCACGTTACCCGGGCGAGGGCCCCCTCTTGCATCCAACTCGTGCCTGCTACTTTGACCAGGTCGTCGGTCCACCCGACTCCATCAACCATCCGGCCTGCGACACATGTACCCCTCCCCATTCTACACTCGATTAAGATTGCACTCGTCTATTTTGTCGTAGAATCGCACGTCATGTAAGCTGTGCAAAAAAAAGAAGAAGTAAGAGATCACATTAGCCATGGAGTGGTGTAGTAATGATGCTTTTCATTTTTAACCGACTCCCAAAAAGGAGCAGGTTTTATGTTCGACTGTTTTTTTTTTTATGTATGTTCATGTGTCTGTTTTTCTGTCAATTGTGGACCGATTTTGAAAATTGATTTTGTTGTTTAAAATGTATGCTCCCGAGGTGGTCCCATTGTCACCAAATCACAATCTAATGAGGGAATTTCATCCCCCAAAAAAAGTGTTAAATAAAAAGCT
The DNA here is from genome assembly GCA_963921375.1 of Tiliacea citrago. Lineage (NCBI taxonomy): Eukaryota > Metazoa > Arthropoda > Insecta > Lepidoptera > Noctuidae > Tiliacea > Tiliacea citrago. Next base: position 30,195,791 of record OY992780.1, read on the forward strand.
TTACAAAAAAAAACAACCGAATCCACAAAAAATACTACAAAGTGAAAAATAGCTTTCATTTCGGAAGTCGGTGGCAAAAAAATAAAATACAGCCAAAGACATCAACTTCCGAAATTAAAGTTATTTTTCAGTTTGTAGTGATTTTTTGGCAGTCAGTTGTTTTTTTTTTTTTGGAAATTTTATTTTAATGAATTAACACATTTTTAAAACTTGATACCTACAGCTGGGTTAAAACAGAAATATTATAATCCAGAAGCTTCTTAACTGAACTGAATAGAACATCAATCATTATGTACTACCAGAAAATGAGGATGTTACATGTATCATCCATTGGTCCGTCATAAATCGAAACGTAATTCCGAAATGGATTTCACAGTCCCTTTAACATTCGATGAACAAATAATAAAATTGAAGTTTGTGAGAGCCACCCCTGCCAGCGGCGAGGGGTGTGCTGTGGACATTATGCGAAGTTCTTTGCCAATCGACATCCACGAATATAAATACGAATAGGAGTGAGTATAAATTTAATAAAATCGTATGCGAATTCAAAATTGTACATTAAATATTTTTGAATAATTTTTGTGTTTGCCTGAATGCATGTCCCATAATCACGCTAATTCGACCCGATAGATTCTGTTAAAATTTTGCATATATATTTCATATAAGTCCTACCACCTACATAGCCTACCTATATATTATCAAGGTATTTAGGTACTATGGGGCATGAGCAATATTGCATTATGGTTTACAGGAAATTCAAGGAAGACGAGTCAAACGGTTAGAACATTGCAGATAGTTACAGATTTAACCTTTTAAATGATTAGCATCACGCTAAGTCTTTATAGGGCTAAGCGGTCAATCATAATAATATACCGGGTGGATTTTTAAAATAATAATCTTTCTTTAAACATGCATAATTGAGACAACCATACAGGGTAACCAAGATGGGGTAGTAAGTGCATCTTAACCGTTTTATCTACACGAACTCGGTCTTAGGAGACAGTACTTAACTTTTTGATGTTGATCTGCATACACAGATTTTGAAAAAAAAATATGGTCAGCAAGAAAAATTTAAAATAAATTGCAAGACACTTGCGCGAAAACTTGGGTGATTTTGTGATGATTATTCACCAAGGGTATCGTTTTCATGGTTTTTGAGGTCTCTTGACAAAACTGTGGACAAAATCAAAATTCAAGATGGCACCGCCGAAAATTTGCAAATTTGTTGTATCCGTGGTTTTCGAGCGCGCTGACGACGTTACCCGCTACAAAAGTCAGAAATAGCAAAAACTTTTCCCATCAAAATCGTTTATCTGCATAAAATGTAGTGTCAAATTGTAAAATTCAATGCAAAAACCTATTCCGCCGTGCACTGATGGCATGCCGGCTCCGGGTGCCCAATTGTTTTTTTGAGATATCGCCAAGTGGATGGCCGTCTCTACACGTGACCAGAGGGCTGGCCTATTTTTTGGCCAAAGAATCAGCATTGCCATACTGCGTGGCAATGCTACCAGCCTTTTCGGCACTTTTCCTGTTGACAGCCATGCTGGCGAATTTTTTTATGCACTATGATTCTTTTCCCTCTTTTTTTATTTATTTATCTGTATAGTTAGTTAGACATTTAATAGTGAATAGTTAGTTGTGTTATATATTTTACAAGAATTAAATAAATAAATTTGACTTTGACAATTATGTCCCACGCAATACAACGAGGCAGAAAATAATTCTAATATTAATTAAATCTGAATTTGACAAGCCAAAATTCAGGGTAGGTATACCAATTGTCTCTTAACATTTGAATTCGCTATAAAAAATAAACACGTCGTTTTAATCCAGAATTGTTTATTGTGTTTTAACGTATACAAATTAGGGTTTTATTTTTTTAATATAACATTATGCAAGTGTGAACCTATTCCTGTAACCTGGACCGGAAATTTTCGATGACCGCCCCCGACATGTGATTGTTGAAATGTTTTGCATTTCATTGCATAATTTTTGGCTTAATTCTTCAATAGACTCTGGGTTGCTGATGTAAACTTTGCTTTTAAGATATCCCCAAAGGAAAAAGTCCATTGGAGACAAATCTGGGCTGCGCGGTGGCCAGTTAATGTCATGTCTTTTGGAAATCAGTTTTTGACCAAAAATTTCCCGAACCGTTGGTATTTTGTAACCCTTACAAAATAGCAGCGGTTCGTGAATTTGTTTGGTAAATTTAAATCCTTGTGTAGAATGCGATTTAATGATGTTCTAGGCAAATTTAACACGCTGGACCACTTTTGAGTGGACAGGCCAGGGTGCTCCCGAACAGACTCGTACACGCTCTATGCTTTCCGGTTCTCTCGATGTCCTCGGTCGGCCGACGCGTGGTCGAGTTAAAGTCGAACCCGTCGCAGAATCATTGTTTCGATAGTATTCGCAAACGCAAAGCACACGTTGTACTCCGCTGAATGACGCCATGGCATTAATTAAATCCCTAATGGCCGCTCTCGCGTTGGATACACTCCCCACCCCAATATACCCGCCTGCATGGAAACAGCTTCCTATACAAAATGTTAAGAGACTATTGGTCCACCCTGTATATGAACACTCACAGATTTAAATATCTCATTTTGCGTTTAAATACCTTTCATTTTCTTGAAACTTTGAAAGCCTAGTTGAGCTGGGGAATTAAACATTCATGAATGCAATTTTCACGATTACGTATTCAATTTAAACTACTACCCTACAAGACTTCGTGCGGTGACAACTCACTACTCATGCAGCAGCACAAAAGTAGTACAAACTTACAAACAAACTAAGAAACTAATTTTACCTCTTTATAATATTATTATAGATATTGTTGCCTTACATAAGGTACCTACGCTACATGAATGATAGAGTTCGACAGTTGGAGAGAGTATCAGTCAGAACGTAGTCACTTTTAGAATAGCCCTGTGTGCGACCTCCATAGGCGTTTCGGATGATTGACGCTTTGGCTACATGTAGCAGGGTTTTAAAAACAAAATGAATTGACTTTCAGAGGTGATATAATATGCGCTTATTATAATTATGTGTACAAGTATATAAAAAACGAGGGAAATTAATCAAAGAAAAACTAGAATTCTAGATAAATTATTAATCCCCACTTCACATGTTTTAAATGATCTCCAATCACCCAATACTGTAGAAAAATGGCGCCAATTACGTTTGAGTAGTCAATGCCTCAATGTTTTAAGTTAATACGATAAATAGATTAGTTTCAATAATAATTTAGAAACTAAAGTAACAACATTATTTTACACACACATTTCTTTCTGCAAACTTGTTTGATTAAAATCCTAGATCTACCAGAAACTTTGTTAATTTAAGTTCACTGGGTTTCAAGTATAGAACCCATTTAATGGGTTATCATGTAACCCTTTCACGTGGTTTCAAGTATAGAACCCATTCAATGGGTTATCCATATTGAAGGGATAACCCTTTTACTGGGTTTCAAGCGTAGAACCCATTCAAGGAGTCTAACTGTAACGATAAAGGTAACTTCATAAAAGGCTTAACTCTTAACCGGAGTTGTACGGTCTCTGGTCGCAGGCACTATTTCGCTGCACTTGTTTCAGCTTGTGTCGCTATTTTACGATTGTCACTGTTTATGTTTTGAACTTATTCACTTCGCGTTTTTAACGTTGGATAACACCTGTGTCTGTTGAAATTAAACCGATAAACGTTTTATTTATTATTTATTTATTTATGCAGGCTAATAAACAAATTTGACATTTTTGACACTACTTTCCGCCTCGCTGCTTCCCTGCGACTAGGAGCTTCTTGTTGTTCTCCTCATCGCTGTCACTGTGGCAAAGTTGTCAACAGCCTCGGACACCACGGTCTGTCTTGGCTGTCTTGCAGGCGTAATGCGGGTCACTTAGTGCGGCACGCGAACATTAATGACATCATCCGACGAGCTCTTGTCACCGTCGTCGTTCCAGCTGTATTAAAACCCAATGGCTTGGCACGTGACGATGGCAAAAGACCGGACGGCATGACTTTATTTCCATGGAAGGTGGGTAGGCCTTTAGTGTAGGACGCAACGTGTGTCGATACTCTTGCGCCATCCCACCTTCCTGACTCCGCGTGCTGTGCTGGTGCTGCTGCTGCGTCTGCGGAAAATCTCAAGCGGCGAAAGTATAATAACCTTATCGGTAATTATATTTTCATGCCGTTTGGGGTTGAAACCCTCGGCCCGGGGGTTCCGAGTGCTCATGTTTTATTCAAAGAAATCTCCAAACGGCTGGTTGACACTTCCCGTGACCCAAGGGCTGGCATTTACCTTGGCCAGAGGCTAAGCATTGCCATACAACGTGGCAATGCCGCCAGTCTCTTGGTTACATTACCGGTCGACAGCGATGCGGAGGAATTTTTGGACGCCATATTTTAGTTTATTAATAGTTTTAGTTTATATAGGATATAATTTTGTTATTTTTATAAATTAATTAGATATAAGTTGTTATTCATGTATATAAAAATAAAAAAACAATTTTAACATTTTAAAGCTTCAAATAAGTATTCGGAGAGCCAATGTTTACTCGGTAAGCGCCATAACTCTCAATTAGAAGAGATTACAGTGGTTATTACTAGCTCTTGGCATTAAGGAAAAACGATAATGTTCGTCATTTTAGAGCTAATATTCCTTGAATGGTTGATTGAAGCAGTATAATTTGCTAATATGCTCAATATTTGAAAAATTGTGGACGTTTCATGTGAGTTTTGAATCGGTGAATGTGAAATGGGACTTCTTGCGATATTCAAACAATGGATTATTTTATTTCAAAAGAAATGGTGAGCGTCGTTTTTTTAAACTGTCATGATTATTTAAATTTTTTTCTAATTTTACCACGCAATTATTATATCGGTCCATGTAAAATACTGGTGTTCAGCTACATCCAGGCCGATCCCACATAGTTGGGAAAAGGCTAGTAATTTATTTGCTGAAAATACAGGTTTTACTAGATGTAAAATTTGCGGTTTATGCACAGTCACAGGCAATAATCAAAATTAAGCCCAGTGCGGTAAATAGTGTAGGTAAGCACTATTAGTACTAATGTTGCCATAAATAAATAAATAAACACTGAGTTAAGACTACTAAATGGAATTCCAATTCGTGATTCATTAGTAGTAGGTACCTACCTACCTATTAGAATTACGAATGTTTCCAAATCTGCTAACTAAACGTTTTCCGTTTTATTACCAACTGAGTTCTATTTTCAAACACCTAATTACAAAATTAGGACGCAATGAATACCGCTTCCCATGTAACGGGTGCATTCGTCCCATAGACAAAGAGAATGGACTGAGCGTTCCTTAATCAGTTGTGCAGTGAATTCAGACCGAATAGTACGAGAGAGACAATGCGAATGTGTGGCGAGTAGTTGTCTTTTTCTACAATTCTGATGATGATTTGACTTTAAGCTTGCTAAATATCAGTATACTTACCTAACCTTTGAAATTTAGCCGATATGTAGGTATTTATTAATAAACAATCAAATAGACCTATCTAACAAGATTTAGCTCACCTTAAAACAGAAAAAATATTTTTTCTAATATCATTAAGGAATCTTCAGATTCCCTTTATTCTTGGTGAATCATTTGCAGGTTATAAATATGAAAATTAAGTCTCCAGTTGACTTAATTTTCATATTTACAAATATAAATAAAAGCTTGTCATTTTGTATTTTAAGTAACTCAAATAAACTTAGTACCTAATCCTATAACGTACATTAATTATGTTTGTCACTTAAAACTTTAATTTACAGTCACTCGTTTAAATACTACCCTTTCAGAAAACCCTCATTGTACAAAACGTAAGATAATTTGAATTTCGCGATTTCTCTTTAACATAACATGCAAAGAGATTTTGTTTAAATGGCAGCGAAAAAATAATTTTAAAAGATATACTGTACAGTTAAACGTATTTAATTTTTTTTTTTTTTTTTTTAAAACGTTGCCCCACACTAGGATTTTCTCCTGTATCGTGGGTGCGTTTACAAACATATAAACTCACATACATTTCATATTTGATCTGAGGTTGAAGTCTAGACTCTCTTTTGGTGAACATTATTATTAGTGTACCTTTTTCATATGTTAGGTATTGTATCCCATTTCGTATTATTATTGAGTTATTTACTTAATTATCTAACTGTCAGATTTTTAGGTGTTAGAAACTATACAAGTAAATCTTTAAATTTTCAACTTTATGCATGCTTATCGTTTTATCTTATTCTTTCAAAATCAAAAGTCATTAATTCAAACTAGGCTGAGAATCAGCACTTTTCGAACGTCAAAATTACATAAGACAGTCCCCCAAAAACGCCCACCCTTCACCACTTCCTAGTGCTTTAGCTGGGAAGAAGAAGTGGCGCAACAAACTCCCCAGCAGCACATCTGTCTGATCAGACATAAAACTTGAATCTATACAATAAAATGTAAAATAATTTGCATTACGCAACACAACATTAAAACAATTATATTATTTGCCTTGTGACAGCTAGCACACGCCACTACACAAAAAAAAACATAAAAATCGTCAAAAAACTATACTCAAGCAGAAATAACGTAAACAGAACGTACCTACTTAAATATAAAGCCTCCAGGCATAATGGGCGTGCCCGCTTACATAAAGCTATAGCTGTAACTTGTAGTTTGAAGGTGCATGCATCTGCATCGGACAACTTGGATGACAAAACTTTAATTACGTTCGAATTTTCTTGCTGGCTCTAGGGTTTCATTAGCATCATCATTTTAGACGAAAGACGTCCACTGCTGGACATAGGTCTTCTCCAAGCACCGCCACTTATGTGCTTCCCGCATCCAGCGGATTCCTGCTCTAGGGTTTAATAAACTAGAAACTTTGCAGACTAGCCTCATACATTAAGGCTCGTAGAGATTGGCGCGATTTCGCGGGCGCTAAAGGCAGCGTGACGCGTATCCAGCCTGTATGCGTCTTTATTGACAGTTTAATCTTCCGTCATAATTATCAAGATTGTTTAAAAAGTTTTATTTTGGCGAATTTTTCCTTCGAGATAACATTTCTGGCGAAATGTGAGTGTACCTAATAAAATAGTAGTCATATTACCTAGGTACTGTTAGATGTCTATATAGCATATTACGAGTATTCGTATCCTTCAAACTTGGTTACGTCAGCTAGGTTTTTTTTTAACATTTATGTCATTAATTATAGTATTCATATAAAGTGTCATTATTTAAACTTACTCAACTTTTTTTTCTATTTACACGATCAAACCTATCAACGTTCATTACTGACTAGCAATAACTTCAATCATTCAATAATTTGTGATTACAATATTAATCGCGTAGAATCTCTAATCAGATAATTGAGGCAACATTTTGTACAATATGTCGTAGGTATATTGTTTTAAGCATAGTATTATAGTCCTCCAGACTGAATTTCGGCCATGGCGATCAAATCAGTGGAGACCAGCCAGCGCGGGAGATATTGTAGTAGATATTGGTAGCACAAGTGTGTGCGCAGACACAGGTGCAGTCTCTCTTCCCTCACGCTCATAGCCCGACGGGACGGCAATCTGACACGACCGGAGACAGATCAGGGGCTTTACTCCCGAAAACGATTCGAGTTTGATTTTGTTTTCGATTAGAACTCGTTTCTGATCTGAACTCGATTTAAAACCTTACTCCCGAACCAAATCGAATCGTAAACCAAGATCGACATAGGTTCGAGTATTATCAGCGTCGTTATGCCTGTCATTGTCTATATCCTATCATTCATGGATTACGTCATTGTCAAGTGTCTTATGTCTGTGGTTAGAATCTTTTATGTGGTTGAATTTATTTACTTCTCTATCACTTTCCCACGTAAAAAACGATACCCTAGTGCTTTATTATAACTTAACAAATAAAACCCTATGAAAAAACATCAACCAATCTGCCTATTCTTTTCCCAACTATGTTGTGCTCGGCTTCTAGTCTAACCGGATGCAGCTGAATACCAGTATTTTACAAGGAGTGACTGCCTATTTGAGAGCAGTGGTGGCCCAGTGGTAACGACAGCGACTTACGAGTTGTAGGTCGTAGGTTCGAACCCTGACAGGGGCTTTACTTTGTATAAATTATTTCATCACCACTGCTCTCAAAACGGCGAAGGAAAACATCGTGAGGACACCGGTGGCATGTCCTAGAACCAAAAATTTTTCTTCATGTATGGTGTTAAATCTTCTACCAACACATTAAACGACTCCTTCGATAAACTATAACTTCTTCGAAATTCTTCCGAATCCATTTCTATAGCCCCGGGTATTATATCGATTCATATTTCTTTTCGCACGAAGATCCATACGATGTTTTCTCAAGAACATTGAAAAACAAAGTAAGGCGAGCCATAATAATAAAGATTTTGAAGAAATAAAGCAGTAAAGAACACAAAAAAATCTCACTCGATCTTCATAAAGTAGCTTCTTTGCTATCGAGTAATTTGACGTTTAGTTTTGATTCAACTACTCGATACATAACTGTCAGATGGCGTGTGGAGTACGAACTTTTCGATTCTAACGAATCTTTCGATCGAAATTAGTGTCGTTTTGAACCACCGCACGATCGTGCGCTAGTGTCGGTTTCAAGAGTATGGATCGTCATTTATTTCGTATCTAATTCGATTGATTCAGTACTCGATGCTGTCGGGAGTAAGGCCCCAGGCTCAGGGCCAATGGCTTAACGTGGTTTCCGAGGCACGGGGGTATGACACCGCTAACTTTCAAACTCCGCGTTGTTACTGAAAAATTCCTAATGGAAAAACTCACTTTGCCCAACCCGAGAATCGAACCTAGGACCCCACGCTCACCAGCCGCGCTTGCGACCACGAGACCAACGGGGCAGTCCAATGTTGTTACAGTACCCTTTTTTATAAACATTTAATACGGTTAATAGTTAGCTTTTAAGGAATAGTAACGAGAGATTGTTGGGTTGTCCATAAGTTAAAATGACAGCGAACACGAGAGCAAACTATATTATTATAAGTTATAAGTAAGTAAGTCATAAGTAATTTATTTCATAACAATATAGGTGCATTGTGCTGAAAATTAAAGGCAAAAACACACAATTTAAATGGTTAACGCATGTTGTGGTAACTGGATGCTCACTAATTATCGGCATTTTACATTCTGACGAATAACTTTCCTATTTTTTTTATAACTGGCATGAGTATATACAAAAATACCTTTAATTTGGTATACCTATAACATATTATAACCTAATTCTTTTTAATACGCGATATATTATTAAACAATGTTTTATAATTTTCCTGTAAAGTTTTACAATTTGGGATACCATTTTATTTGGCGGTGACGTCCATATGTACTTTAATATTAATGAGGTATTATACACATACGAGTATCCGGAACTAATTATCTGAATGATGGTGTGAAACCCGCCGCGCTTACTGTCATCCCTTGCTACGTGGGGTCGGCGCACCACGTATTCTTCTTTCATTGCATCCAAACCGCATGAAATCCATTGTGTGGTTTAGAAGAACTAAGCGGACATGAAAAGCGACTATAATTTGTAATATTAATAGATTCATAAGTATTGATAACATAATTATCTGGTTTCATGTCTAATTGACATGTCAGGTTCGGTTATAACTTTAAAGTTCGAAATGTTACTAACAGTTTTCCTTTGTCGCAGCTTTAGAATGGTTCACCCCAATACCAACATCGGCCGAGCCTTCAGCGGCCGTATTCTCGCTCCAAGGAAGAAAATAGCTGCCTGCCTCCTGATGTTACTCTTCGTGGTCTTCACCATAATCATATTCACGTCATCTAATGGTAAGTCCTCAGTTGTAAGTCGATAATCATTCTGCGATTGGCTTAACACAATGTCACATTTGACAAAGTTCAAATTCCATTGCAACCAAAAATGTTGGACCTTTTTATTACAAACGGTCAATCAGAAATCAACTTAGACCACTTAATGCTAAAGAAGATCGAATGTCAATACAAGTAAATTATCTGAGATTGTGCATTCAAGTACAGATAGTGAGCCCTCTTTATGTGCTTTGTACTTCCTCTTTCACACTCAATGTGTGAAAGAGGAAGTACAAAGCACATAAAGAGGAAGTACATAGCACACAAAAACCATCGTCAATATTTCCCGAAAATATTTTTTTTAAGGATTCCGTACCCAAAGGGTGCCAATCGGAACCCTATTACTAAGCCCCCGCTGTCCGACCGTCCATCTGTCCGCCAGTGGAATGTATCTCATGAACCGTAATAAGTAGACAGTTGAAATTTTCACAGATTGTGTATTATTTATTCTATTGCAACTATAACAACAAATAAAAATTAAATCATATATATAGTTAAAAATTAAAGGGGGTAAAAAAAGAAGAATAGTAGATTGTAGCATCGAGCACAAAGTGCTGCATTAATTACTCACTTTAGCAAGGTGCGTAATGTACTTTTCTTTGAACTACCAATCTACCTACCGTGATAAAATATACCTACTCAAAATAACACTCAAGTTATGAAAACAGAGTTTTTCACCAAGTCGATTTTATTCAGCCGATTTTTATTTTAATTAAATTTTGATCTAATGCATACATTTTTCAACACAGAGGTTTAATGTCTCCATTAAATATGTCTCTGTGGTAAATTTATATCTAAATAAAAAATAAAAAACACTGCATTAATGAAAAACTGTGCAACAATGATATTTCATATAACATTTCTGCACTGGTTTGGTTCTAAGCAAAAAATACGTCCTTTGTGATTGGTTTTGTAGTGATTTATGATAACAATTACTACGTAGTTGAAAGAAAATGTAATTTTTTATACTAAGGAAGGTATTTGAAGAAAATTTATTATGTAGTGTTAGCAGTAGCGCTTGTGACCACTAGACCCATTGGTCTAGTGGTCACAAGCGCTACCTCGAAAATATGTAGTGTTAGCAGTAGCGCTTGCCAGCATAAATTGTATAGCAACCATATTAAAGTGCCTAATCGAATCGCAACGGTGAAATACTTATTATTAAGTAGTTCCGGTAGCCATCTGTGGTCTTCATCATCAGTTCCACTTCACCAAATGGTGCTTTTCGAGTGCAAATGCTCGAGTTACTATAAAAAATATTCAAATCGGTATAGTTATGCCTATAAAATTTGAGGATTTCCCTCGATTTCCATGGGATCATAAGCCCATAAAAAAAACAAAACTCCATCGGCAATAATTGGTCGAAATCAATTGTGTGCTAAGTTCTTCTTTAGAGCTAATTTGCGGCAAGCTCCAATTATTATTGTGGTTCTATCACTTCATATGGCCTGCTTGAATGGCCATATTATGTTGGTACTTTTTGTTCATAATAATTGTATATTTAATTGTCATTTCAACATACGTAAATGTCATTACAACGTAGTAAACGCTAGTTGATAGAAATAATATTTATTAATTTCATTAAAACTTAGATATATCTGCGCCGAATTACCATGCCCTGACAGGACGTTGTTAGCACAATAAATCGTAATGATCTAATCATTAACAAAATACATAACAATTTTATTTTAAATTGCACTCTACGTGAGAGCTCTGCTATAAAACATCGAGTTCTTCACTGCAAAAATACAACGTCTACTTCATAAACAAATTGTTCGAATCAAAGGAGTGTTTCCCACGACTATTTTCTTTGAACATGCCATAACATGTCATTTTGTTGGCAATAAACTGGTAATTAGAACGGTATCGGACAGTTGATGGATTACCATAAATTATACTCGTACAATGCAGCGCAGTTTTCAAATGAAAACCGCAATTTTCCTTTATCTTCATGGAAAAGGTATTTTAATTTTCCTTATCTTTCAGAAAATGAAGTGATAATGGGTGATTATTTCTTAACTAATAATGATCATTTATTTTACTTTTGACGTCATGATTATTTCCGCCATTTTTTATTAAATGACAAAGAATAGTAGATTGTGTCATAGGGGACCAAAATAATGTATTTAGGGCGCGAGCAATTGTATGAATCCAGAGCGAAGCGAAGGATTCTAGAGTAGAATCCTAAGCGTAGCGAGGGATTCGAAGTATGTCGCTCGAGGTTAAATAATTTTGGTACCGTGTGGCACAATCTACTATTCTTTTTTTTTTCTTTTTTTTTCTCTCTATGAGAAAAATAAATATGGAATGCTTTTAGTAGTGACGAATATTTATATTTACAAATTTATATTAGATAATTACTTTTTCTCAATTTTGGAAGTTTATTGTAACTGATTTGTTGGGAACAGAAAATTTTGTTGAAAAATGACGTTCGCGGTCACATGAGTTAGTTTCGAAGTGAATATACAGAATCGCACTTCTCAAATCTCCACACAACGTAGCAGTTTTTATCTGGCAGCTGGCCAACTTAGTTTTGAGCAGTAATCTCTAGCTATACCACTGCAGTAACGTTAAGGTCATATACGATTGACATTGCGTAATCCAGACACAATAAACAATGCGCTAAAAGTCGGGAAGAGGAAACCTGGGCGTCATAACTTATTATAATAACACATTGGGATAAATAGGTATCATAGGCGTCTGATACCAAGAACCGATGTGCACCGGTTTGTTATGGAACATTTAACCTTAAACATAACACCTTGGGTAACGTCGCCCATAATCTGCATATTAAAACACTTAACGTGTTGTGTCTGCTAGACGTCCCACTATACATCACGATTGCGTACTAGACAATACCTGACGCCCGACTGACCAAGGTTAAAAATAAACAAGCATTCAACTGAGGCACAGTGGTAGCAATGACAAGATTTATTAAATAAATCTGAACTAAAATAAGCGATTTTGCAATTTTGTAAAACATAATTATCTTCTACAAAACCATGATAAACACTACGATTTTTCTCACAAGGCATTTTTTTAAGGAATATTTTAGTCACGATAAATTTCGTCGTAGCTAAAAACTAAAATTTGAATCTTCTTTTAGGCCAAAAACCAACCAGGTTTTATGTTTATCGCCTCTTCCTCTATTTCTTGTTGTCCCTCTCCGTACTTTTATAAGTTCTAAGCCTAAATAAACTCTAACATTAGTTTTTGCACCCAATTTTTTGTCAACGTTTGCCGCAACCAACGTTCATTTTCAGCCAGAAAAGTTTGTACCGTTTCTTGCCAGTAACAGTTTTGTTATTGTCACAAAGCATAGCGTTAGGTAACTTACCTTGTCCATCTAATCCTTAACTCTGACTGACATGTGTTGGGTGCTAGGAGGACACGGCTCGTGTCCCGCACCTATATTTGGTTTATCAATACTTTTATCAAAGACATGTCATATTATTTTGAAGACATCTGTTGGACCTTGAGAAATATGGTGGGCAAGTTTCTTGTTGGTATGCCTGCCAGGGTTACGAGCCTGTCCGAAAGGGGTATCGTGGCCCTGGCACACAGGCATCTGAAGGAACACGGGTGGGTTTTAGTCAGTAAAAGTCTGACACGCCCTCCCGCTCCGCCCAGAGCGGGAGAAGTTATTTGATAATTTACCACCCAAAAAAAAAAAAAAGTTTCTTGTTGGTATCTAATTAATTTATTATCAAGCTAAGCTTAAGCTTCATCTGTGGCTAAAATTAAAGTTACAATAAATACTGAAATAAACACAAAAAGTAGTAGATTACTAGCTGATTAATATTTTGCAATAGAAGCTCACGAATAGCAGCACGGTAGGTACTACGACTAGATAAATTACAAAGTTCTTTACAAACACTCCGGTTATTACGCACAATTTTGAACTCAAGCGATGACACTCAGATAGAATTGATGAGTTTACAACTGAGAACTCCGACTGATATCGAGACCAGTCAAATAGAAACGAAAGTACAAAAAATCAGTGAGAAAAATTGTAAAAATAAACGAGCACTACAGTTACTGCAAATTAAACATTGTTACAACTGTTATTTAACATATCACTGTTTGTGAAAAAAAAATCATTTGAATTTTAATTTGACAGCGATTATTCTGTACTTATAAGTACGTAGCGTTAGAATAGCACATTGTAATAAATACTTCTTGGTTAGCAACACTTTTACGCCTTTAGGAACTATTGTAGTGCGGTGTGTAGCCGGCTGTAACTGGCCGGCCGTTGCGAGCTCTTGAACTGCTAGATTTTGTGTATATTTGCTCCATAGAAAAAAATAGTAAGGAAATTATAAAATGTGTTCTCACCAAGTACTAAAAAACAATAAGGCCTGTCTTTTGGTATAAATTTTACATGGTTTAACGAAGTAATCTCTTCAAGGTACACGTTTTAAATAGCGATTTAGTGTCATCTTTGTGATTTTTTTTTATCGAGCCAATTAATTTAATTCATGTTTCTATCTTCACACAGTGCTTGATAATATGTTCAATTTTCTTAAAATATTTTCTTTTTGCGCAAAATTTATATTTTGCTAGATTTACAGAGGTTAAAAAAAGTTAAAAAGTACTGCAACCTCGCCTTAAATTGATAAAAAGGATTGTACTATTCAAGTGTTCATTTTGGACTTCTTGGCGGGAAAGTGAAGCATCATGTTAGCAGTTTTGTTTTATTTTCTAAAGAACAATGCCAACTGCCCATACATTTGAAAACCTGATAATGAAAGTGTATTTATAGTTAGAAGGTATAGTAGAAAGACTACATGTAAGTTTAGAAAATAATGTCTTATACTCATTTTTACGATTTAAACGCTACGAAGTCCAAAAAATATTAATATTACTTTTTAGGTTAGGAATTGCTGATTCCAAATACGATTATAAAGAAATAAATGTGCTAGAACTAATTATTAACGCTTGAAGTTCAGTCTTAAATAGGAATACTTGGTCAGTGGGTCGTCTTAGGGGTACCTACTTACCTAGCTATGGTCTAAAACGTCTTTTTTACTTTGTGAATTCCTTGAAACCAACTGCCCTCGTCACTGCTTAGACTCTCGATGTTTGTCAATATAAATTGAGTGTCGAGCATTAACTGTTGTTTCTACAGCACACTTATGTACTTACTAACTACATTTTTAGTATAATAAACGATAGTTAGATAGTTTCTATACCTCTAAAATGTCTAACTTAGTTCTTGTATATTCAAAAGTGATCACTTATCTACCCAACACATTTCATTGGCCTACGGTACATACATACATACCTGACGAACAAAACGGGAAAACAAATAAAACACTATGTTAAAGTGGAATGTTTTATTAATTATCATCATTTTTCTCTAAATCTCTTATAACTTCGTGATCCAGAAATGCTGCTGGATTAGATATATTTTCTTGATTGGTACCAAGGAAATAGCCCATAAGCTCATCCAAGGTACCACACTAATGTCATAACGTGAGCGCACCATCCAATGGTTCGATAACAAGGTCCAGGGCGGTAAATAGGGTCGTAAAAAGAAGTAACGAACACAAAATGGCACAGTTCACAACGAGACGCAAACGCAACTATGAAGGACTTAGGGGCGAGGCGTATTTATCGTAACACATAGAAATAACAGATATTTAAAAATAACAATTGTTCCTACCAATATAAATTAGCTGTTACTTAAAATAACAGTCCGTGAGGGTCTGTTATTTACTGTTACTTACATACACACTTACACAAAAAAGAAATATAGAAAATAAAATATCGCCTAAAATACTGTTGGTGGTATTACAAGAACAAACATTTTTGAAAAACTGACTCCTCGATTAGGTCGTGTTACCTGTTATTGTGACCAGTGACCAATATAAAAACAACTTAAACAGCGGGGAAATAACAGGCTGTTATTTAATAACAGATATTTGGATCTGTTATTTTTGTGCAACAGGAACAGTGATAACAGATATCGTGTTTAACCTGTTACACAAAACCCATCTCTCAGTACTGCGCCAATACCAATCGCAGAACTGTCAAATGTCAAAAAAATCCGTTTCAGTCGTGCGAACTCAATAGCATAGGTGCATGATTAATTTATTTAATTATAATATTATTTTTATTTAATCTGTAGGTATTATACAATGAATAATAAAAAAAATACTAACTGATTAAATAAAACGTAAAATAATGTATACTACTCAGAAACGAGAGTTGAATAAAGTCAAGTAGCAGTGTCTAAAATGGAACGTCGTAAAAAAGGGTAGTTGAGATGCGTTCAAAACATGGTAATTTAAAATAAGTTTACCCGTAGAATGGATAAAGAAATATTAAAAAATATATTTTAGCTGCGTTTCTTTCAACATTGTGATAAGCGTAATTAATATACAATTCAATTAGCTGAATTTTAAGATTTATTCCATGTCTATACATAGTCAGGTGAAAACTGAACATTTTTCTTTGTGTTTAGCCGAATATTAATGTGTAATAGTGGTGGATTATTACCCATTAAGTGTTCGTGAACCTGCATTAGTGTAGCCAAATGAAACAAAACAGTGCAACATCACTTTAAGTTCTCTCAAGAAGTCCGCGCGAGGTTTCAGTAAAGTGCCACGTCTTTACTGAAACTCAAGGGGATCGGGGCGGGTTATCATCAAAGTCAAAGTCAAATTATTTATTTCAAATAGGCACATAGATGGCACTTTTGAACGTCAAAATTTACAAATAAAATAGAATTGATTCTAGTTGCCCCTTCCAAAAGCTAGCTTCGTATGGAGAAGAATGGGCAAGAAACTCCACCGTTACTCTTTTAAAATGTTTTACAATATTTTGTATCGGTACATCAATTATATAATTATATGTGAAGACGATGCACCTAGAATAAAATTACTATACCACAATAGGTAAAAACAAAACACTTTACTAATTCTAAAAAAATAATACAGCGATTTTTTTATTATTTGTTTACTTATTTAGCAATAATCGTTCTACTGATGCATGTTTAGACAAAAACTCATGCTGGCATTACTACTAATTTATTAATTAATAATTTAATTTAAATTAAATGTATTAAGAACTAGCTTCTGCCTGCGACTTAGTTCGCGTGAAGGTGTAAGACATCACAATATATTAAAATAACCGCTACATTTTTAACAAAAAAAATGCCTCGTTACTCTTGTGGTCACAAGCGCTACTGTTGGGCATGAGGTCCTGGGTTTGATTCCCGGGTCAGGCAAAGTGTTATTGGGTTTCCATCTGGAATTTCTTAGTAAATGTCCGGAGTCTGGATTGTTCCTGGTTAAATGGCATTACGCTCGTTTATTAAGAATTTTAAGGTTTTTTGACGTTAGGGAAAGTATTTTAAATCTTATGAACAAAAAAGTTGTCAACTAAATAAATAAATAAATGAATGTATGTATGTAGGGTACACTATAAATACGAAAAACTGTATTCCGACAGTCACAAATACGAATTTCAAAATACCGATTTTCATAACTCCGAATGGTTCAAAATTCCTAATATAACAACTCCGATTTATCATTCATCCTATTTTTATAATTGCAAACGTTTATGATTACCTACTATTCTCAAAATACCGAGGCTCAATAGATCAAGTAACAAAAAGTCCGACTTAATGATAATTCGAAACGATTTGATTAAAGTACCGATTCATTTGAATTCCGAAATAAAAACGCCTTGAAAAACTGAATAGCAAGACAAATAAACACATAATTCCTCGTCACCTAACCATTTTTTTTTTTTTGTTGCTGGGGTGGTAAAATCCTCATGGATGTCCTCCGCCCTGAGGTGGGTGGAGGGGTCTGTCAGACTCTTACTGACTAAAAACCACCCCGGTGTTCCCTTCCCACACTTGCACTGGGAATCTTGGGAGCTAGTATTACTTCTGTGATCCCCGGCTAGTGCCGGCCCGCCTCTGCGGGCCACCTCAAGTCTGCGGGGGGGGTGAGATGTTGGACCCCCCCGCGACGTCTGAAAAGGGCGCGCGTGGAACACTACGCGCCGCCACCTCGGGTCCAGTGTGATAGGGGGCGGCGGCCGGGTGAGCAGACGAGACCTTCCGCTCCCTTTCCGCAGCCTCTTTCTGCGACACGACTGTTTCGCAGAAGGATACCACCGCATCCCAGGACTCCTCGCTGCCGGCCATCGACTTCTCGACTACGGCCGGCAGCGACACTGACTACTCCTGAGTGAGCTCGTCACCGAACCTAACCTAAACCAAATGATTCACCAACAATAGAGGGGATTTTGCGTTAATGGCCACTTTTCTAACCTAACCTAACCCAAAGAATTCAATAACAGTAGATGGTACCCGACACAGCTATATAACGAGAAAAAGAAAACAAAAAAATAATATTAATAACAAAGTAGATGTTTTTAAATTACATGAAACTTTACTTATAGATTGAATTTATATGCGTAATTGAATATTGTACTAATTGAACCAGAATCACAATCCTAATTATAGCAGTTTATTTAAAGTATTGGAAATCGGAATGTCGTTTTTCGGACCGAGAACCCACCGAGCATTTGATTCATCGAACGTATGAAAATCAGAAAACAAACAAATCGCATTTACGACTTTCAGTAAGATAAATTTCGTGATTTTTAATAATAGACATTATAATTCTTAGGTATTATGAAATTCGGACTTTAGAAAATCGGAACCTCAAAATTCGGAATAAAATATTTCTGAGTATTTGGGTGTTCTTATGTACTCGTATGTATCATTCTGGCAAGAGGACATGCAACATCTTCAACCCGGACCCGGCGAGGTGGAGGTAGACGACAGTCTGAGTTCTTCCGTTTGGATCCCTTTTTTAGCTTGCTCAGTAGATTTATATGCGCATTCGACCTGCATTGGGTACCAGAATGGCATTACTCAAAATTCTGACTCCATTGCCACGAGGGGCGGAAAAAAGAAAAACGAAGTCGCGGAAACATCATCTTCTTTGCTTATTAAATACGTGTGTTTCTGAGAATATTAGTATCAATGTATTCACACTAGTTTATACTAACTGCATTAGACTTTTTCTGCCTTCTTAGTAATTTCTAACTTATAAACATTTGAAAAACGAATGGTACATGTAATGTGTAAATTGAACTGATAGGCCTGTATATGCAGCCAATCTGTGTAGATTGGCTGCCATGTAGATGCAGATGATAATCTCTATATAATAAATCGGGGTTGCGATGTAGATGAGCCGTGGGGGGAATTTCACCAATGATATTGAATGCGCATTATGCTTACTCGTATAGAACATTTCTATGAAATCAATAAATGATATTTATACAACATAGTGTTTCAACAACAACATGTAGTGGACATAATGTTATGCTATCACAGGTTTGCGTATGTTCAGTGATTTCATTAAGAAAACCCTAAATGAACTGAAGTGGGCGCGAAAGTTTTGGCGAGCCGCCTTGGATGGGTTCATTTTATTTTGGCCATTAATTAGTATGGATTCTTTGGTCATGGGTTTTTGCATTATGGTGCTCTTACTTCTTAGCTTAATTTAAAAATCCTCTTGTTGACCGAGGCCCTAGGCTGGTGCTTTGTTGACTTGGCAGACCTCTTGACCTAGACGGGCCTCCAAACACCGCGACGCTGGTGTCCCGCACTACTACGCACCTTAGTAGTTACTGTTTTCACACTGGCAGCACTTGGACATGATTTAGATGTGCTGATCGCGTTCAGTTTCATTCTTAGACATATTTCATTGGTGAAATTCGCCCTAAAGGTACGACCATACCAACGCGCTTAACATGCGTCCGCGGTGGCATGCACGGTGGTGATCAGTGGTTCTTTATGAACTTATAGGTACTGATTCGCACCGGCGCGTGTGACCGGTGCGATCACATCGGACGCGTTGGTTTGGCCGTACCTTAATGGGGGCCTTATGTGAACGAATCTTAACTGTATTTTCTTCTTGCAGTACGACTTCAGCGCGAAGATCATATGGAAGAAATACTAGCGGACATGCAGTCTCATCTGCAGTTCCTAGAGGCCCAGTACAGAGGGAGGCAGGAAGACGTCATCACCTTACAGGTTATAAAGAATATTGAATTAATTAAGCGTCGTGGTTGTGGTGGTGGTGAACAATCCTGGGTACGTTCCTCAGGTCGAACAGTCTTGTTGAGTTTTTGCGTTAAGGTTTATGAGGAACAGCCCAGTATCTAGATTTGTGTTGCTCGCCTCCTATGAGGTTTAAACATAACCGGTAAAATAATAATAATCATTAATTACTTTAATTGTAAAAACTCGTCTCTTCGTTTGTTTTTTTTTTTGTTTATTTTAGTAAAATGTGAGTACATAATACGAGGAGTACATTACAGTACACTCACATTTCACTGGTGCAGAATTACAGCTGGTACAAAATTTACTTAGTAGTGGTAGATCATATTCTCTTTGCATTATGTGTAATAATGTTCTACAAAGTTATCATAAAGGTTAAATGTTTTTTACAGGCGAAAATGTTTTCCGACCGTGGTAACAGTTCCTCAAATCATGTGATTAAACAAAATGCATCATCGACGACCATCGCTCCTGCGGTATATGCCCTTCTAAAGAACATGACAGGTAGGTCGTAGAATAACCATAATATTATAAATTATTTAGTTATTGCGAAATAATCAGTAAAATCTGGAAATTTCAAACAAAATACTGAATTTTTGACAGGGAATCGCAGATTCGAATTTTAAGGAAATAAATACATTTTAAATCAATATTTTTCTAGGTAGCTTAACTTAAAGAAATAAACAACTTTAGCGCAAAAAGTTTTAGTTTTACCTAATAACTAATGTTGTTTCCAGTTTTACTAAGGGTCATTGCATTGCCCAGTAACTAGGTTGTAGATATTAGATAGGCAGTCGCTCCATGTAAAATACTGGTTAGCCTGGAAATCGACTCCACCATAGAAAAAGGCCTGGCAGATGATGATAATGAACTACTGTCATTAAAGTATAATAATGTCGTCCACATATAATCATTTCATTATGACTGATATACCTTTTAATAATATTCATAGCAGAAAAAGTTTTAAATTAAAGAGTTATTTATCGCATTATTGTCATCCTCATCATACATTTTTAACTGTATACCCCGTTTAAGTGATAAATACAGTTTTCAGTGTGATTTGATAGTAAGAATTAGTGATATCTAGCTATTTTTTTGTTTTAGTGGTAGACTGGAATATCTCAACGACAGCAAAGTAGAAAGAGTCAACAGCGTTTTTTTGCGAAATTCACCTTTTTACATACTTCGACTCAGAATTCTTTGTAGCATAGATTTTTTCTGTTTAATTCTTAATTTTTACTAATATTAAGTCATGTAGGTATAAAAAGACAACTACCCATTTTTCACAAAGTGACGAAGTAGGTAGACACGAACCATATACCATTAGTCCATGTATATGTTTGACAATCGGCGCGTTCACTTTTTGTAAACAATACATCAGCCACATAGCTGTTTTAACGTCGGTTTTTAAACTTGCGTTATTTGAGTTAAAATAATGAGTCACCTCGGCGTTACAAATAATGGTTAAATAAGGAAAATTATTACACACCTTTATTTATTATAACAATAAACAATGCGGAATAAAGTCTAATTCAAGCCAAAATCCATATTATCCATTTATTTGCATTTTAAAATTATAAATGCAAAAGTAAATCTATATATCTGTCTGTCTCTTACACTCAACCGATCGATAAGAAAGATAGATAGGTAGCATCAGCCCTGGGGAAGATAGATAGATAGGTAGCTTCTGACCTGGGGAAGGACATAAGAAAGATAGATAGGTAGTCTCGGACCTGGGGAAGATTGATAGATAGGTAGCCTCTGACCTGGGGAAGGACATAAGAAAGATAGATAATAAGCCTTGGACCTGGGGACAATAGATAGATAGGTATCTTCGGACCTGAGAAAGGACATAATAAAGATAGATAGGTAGCCTCGGACCTGAGGAAGATAGATAGATAGGTAGCTTCTGACCTGGGGAAGGCCATAAGAAAGATAGATAGGTAGCCTCGGACCTGGGGAAGATAGATAGATAGGTAGCCTCTGACCTGGAGAAGGACATAAGAAAGATAGATAATTAGCCTTGGACCTGGGGACAATAGATAGATAGGTATCATCGGATCTGGGAAAGGACATAAGAAAGATAGATAGGTAGCCTCGGACCTGGGGAAGGACATAGGAAAGATAGATAGGTAGCCTCGGAACTGGGGAAGGACATAAGCTACATTTCATCCCAGATCGCAGATGAAGTAGTGGGCAATAGTTGTTAGGAATAAATACATCGCTTAGCGTAATTTATTTTTATAATGTTTGAGTTTATATTTGAACCCAAAGCGTGAAAAACCTAAAAAATTCCTAAATTCCTCATAGAACATTGTTCTTTTTTAAAAACTGTTATTAGAAATGTAAAGCCTTGGCACCTTTACTAAATTAATACTACACGTTTCCCTCATAACTTAATTGCAACAATTCTAACCGAAAATGTGGTACAAGCCTAAATGAGTTCGTGTAGAATTCAGCAGAAAACATTACTGAATTGTTGAAACATGGCTTCGTATGATAATAGTGAGCGTTGTCAAACATGACCACGCTCATTATTATCATACGATTGAGTATCTCAGACGAAAAAAAGAGGTCAACATTGAATAGTCCATGTTTGAAATCGAAATCAACAAAATGTTTTAATATTCTAAATCATCAAATACTTGCTTCTGCTATACTCGTAAATTACTTGTTGGTCTTGTGATTGCGAGTATTACTTGTGAGCATGAGGTCCTGGGTTCGAATCCTAGGTAGGGCAAGATGTTAATGGATTTTTCCAATAAGAATTTCTCAGTAGCAGCCCGGAAATTGGATTTATGCTCGGTTGCTTGCTTTAGACTCGCCTCGCCTCGCCTTTAGACATTGGTCTCAAACGTAACTTGTGAAATATACAGGTCTTACAGGTACATCTGTGCCTACCCCTTCAGGGAAAACAGGCATGATGGTGTGTGTAAACACATCTTTCTATTTGATAACAGCTACATTTTACAAATAAATACAGTTGAAGAGTTTCAGTATGGAAATGGTTTCAATGCCACACGCTTCGCTCATTAGCACATTGCATATACTCGTACTAATTTAATTGTCATGTATTTGTAAATGTTTCATAATAGCATTAAATTGTTTAGAAATAAAGTATTATTTGACCTACTCTCTCTCTATTATTTTCAGTTTTAAATGTAGCTTAGAATAGGGTTCAATTCCCAAGTCGGTTAAATTTTTACATAATATAGTTTTTGTGGATCATTAGAACCTTTACAATTTTCTTTTTATTAGATAGATAAATTGAATTTATTGTTCTTATAATCTTCACTAAACTCTGTCTCGATCGGGCAGGCATTGGCCCTGTCGGACCCCGTCAGTTGGTGCTAAGATGTCTTTGAGGCGCGCGTGGAATACCACGCGCCGTTGACCCAAGCTTGGTCTTTATCGGACGGCGAACCTTGCCTCTCCCTCACGCGTTATGCCTCCTCCTTAGCGAGCAAAGTCAAAGTCAAATTATTTATTTCAAATAGGCACATATAAGGCACTTTTGAACGTCAATATTTACAAAAAAATTGAATTGTTTCTAGTCGCCCCTTCCAAAGGGTAGTTTCGTATATATAAAGAATGGGCAAGAAAATCCAGTACTGCTTCGCATAAGGAGGTGACGGCCTCCCATGCACTCTCGCTCCGAACCATGGCCTGAACCAGGGCCGGACGCAAGAGACCGCCGCCGCTGATCGCCTGCGTAAGGACACGACGTTTCTCCGCCCAAGCCGGGCAGACCTCCACCGTATGCTCCACCGTGTCCTCCGGGCAATCCACAAAGTGGTGACACCCGTGCGTTTCCTCCCGCTTTATCCTGAACAGGGACCCCCGAAACAACCGTGTCCGGTGAAGACCTGCGTCAGGCGGAAGGTGAGGACGCCGTGGCGCCTCTCTAGTCACTCCTCGAAGAGGGAACGTATCGCCACAACTGTGCCGTACCCAGCGCTGGGTCTCGACAATCGCACTCTCAATGTCGCCATGAGATCCCGCCGGAGCTTTGTCCGCTGTGCCGTGATTTCTCGCGGCAGCGGCGTTTCACCTCCTCACGCCACTCCCAAATGTGCGCGAGGACTTTTGCCTCTAGATCCCATGGTGGCAGTCCAGCAAGGAGGCTCGTCGTCTCACGGGAGAAAAAAATAAAAAAAAACTACCAAAAAAAAAACATAAAAATCGTCGAAAACTATACTCAAGCAGAAATAACATAAACAGAACGTACTTAAATAAAAGCCTCCAGGCATAATGGGTGTGCCCGCTTACATAAAGCTATAGCTGTAACTCGAAGTCAAAAATGATAAACTAGCACCATCGTAGTAAAATAAAAAACAGTTAATCATTAATAACAATAATAAAACCATGGTCAGCAAGATGTCCAGTCACCACAAGCAGCACCCGTTCACGAGCATAACGCAAAGATCAGCCATTACCCCCTCGCCATAGCAGAGAGAAGGAGGCAACCCGACCCCCAACGCTACCGCAAGCAGTGACATCTAAGGGAGCATGACGAACTTGCTGCCGGTTGCTCAGGCAAGAATAATATAATCAATTGTCTAGGTCGCTAGCTAACCACTTATTGCAATACAACTCATAAAAAAAAAACATTTTCATGAGTATATTATGTCACTAATAAATAAAAATAAATTGAATTAGACAGTCAAATAAAAATAAACAATTATATGAACTCATATAACCTGTCAGTAGGTACGCTAATTCTGGAGAAAGAACATGAACATTGTCTTGAGTTAATCACAGCGACCAACTATTCTTATCGTTTAAGTAGTCATTGATAGAATAGTATGCCTTTGAACAAAGATTGGATTTAACTTTAACTTTAAACGCATTAAAAGGCAAATCTAACAAAGAAGAGGGTAGCTTGTTATAAAAAGTTATACCAAGTCCAACAAATGAGTTATGAACCTTATGAAGCCGGTGAAAAGGAGCACGTAATTTATCCTTATTTCTGGTGTTAATATTGTGAATATCACTGTTTTTAGTGTATAAGTGTATATTTTGCCTAACATACAAGATGTTGGCGAAGATGAATTGTGATGCCGCCGAGAGTATACCAATATCTTCAAAAAAATCTGTTAGAGAAACTCTGGCACCCAGCTGGTAAATTGCTCGAACAGCTCGTTTTTGAAGTACAAATATATTTTGAATGTCAGCTGCTTTACCCCACAGCAGAATACAGTAGGACATAACGCTATGAAAATAACTAAAATAGACTAATCGGGCTGTATCAACGTCAGTTTATTGTCTTACTTTCCTGACGGCGAATGCGGCCGAACTGAGCCTTCCCGCTAGGCTTGATATATGAGGTCCCCACTGAAGTTTGGCATCTACTGTTATACCCAGAAACACTGCCGAGTCTACAGTTTCAAGCACCTCTTTATCTAAAACGATGTTGGGACCTAAATTTCTGACATTCGGTAAGGCAAACTTTATACATTTCGTTTTCTTGGCATTGAGAACTAAATTATTTGTCGTAAACCAATCCGTAACCATTGAGAGTGCAATGTTTACGTCGTCAAAATCTTGTCTATTCCGGTCTACTTTAAAAATAAGAGAGGTATCATCTGCAAACAGTACAACGTCACAGATACCCTTTCTATAGAATGGTAAATCGTTAATATACACTAAGTATAAGAATGGGCCTAGAATTGAACCTTGAGGTACACCTAACTGAACTGGTAGCTCGGAAGATTTCACACTATCAACTACACATTGGAACTTATTATACAAATAAGAATTTATTACTTTAAGAGCTTCATTTTGGATGCCGTAATGATGTAGTTTACGCAAAAGCGTGTCATGGTGCACGCAATCAAAGGCTTTGGAGAGATCACAGAAAACTCCAATAGCATTTTGCGAGTTCTCCCATGCGTTAAATATGTGTTTCAGCAGTGCAACACTCGCATCTGTAGTCGAACGACCTTTTGTGAAGCCATATTGTTCATTGTGAAGGAGGCCGTTTAAATTAAAATGTCTTAGCAACTGCTTGAGTATTGACTTTTCAAATGTGTTGCTAAATGCAGGTAAGATAGAAATAGGCCTGAAATTGCCAACGTCATTTTTATTACCTGATTTAAATAAAGGTATGACTTTACTACTCTTCATAAGGTCAGGAAAAGTTCCTAAATCAACACAACAGCTAGATAGGGAGCTACGATGTCTATTATATTACTTAATAGTTTAATGGAGATGCCCCAGTAATCACCAGTGTTTTTAGATTTAAGTGTGATAAAAACATTAAATACATCATGAGGTGTTACATGTTCGAAGCTAAATAAACGACTACATTTTGGCACACTACTATGCAAAAGATTTTCAGCTTTAGACAGGGATGAATTTAAAGAGCGAGTCGTAGTTATAGGTATGTTGGCAAAAAACTCATTGAATGCTTCAGCTACGTCAGCTGCATTATTAACTAATTTGTTTTCGACCATAATTTCAAGTTGTTTTTCTTGTTTAACAGACTTACCAGTTTCATTGTTCATAATTTTCAAAGTGGTTTTTACTTTATTATTAGATTTTTTAATTGTATCGCTTAAAAATTTTGATATAGGAAAAACACAAATCTTTTTAAATAATTTTGAATAATTTTTGACATACTCTAGAAAAGGAGTATCAAACCTGTATTTTTTCAAACCATATAACTCGTATAGTCTCGCTCTACTTTTATAAATACCTGGGGTAGCCCATTGGTTAAAGCCAACGGAGGTACCATTAATGTTAATGGATTTGGTCTTGAAAGTAGATTTGTACTCCTTTTGTACAACATCAAAAAGGGCTCCGTTCTACTATAGATGGTGTAATTTTATGTGCTATATTATTTTTATAATTGTTGCAACGACTAGCTGTATAAGGCCTGCATTTTATTTTATGCGTATTTTTACGTAATGGCATAGGGAAGCTAGCTAGTAAACCACAGTGGTCAGACGTTAAGTCACTTAACACTAATTTATTTTTGGCATCACAATCACTAAATATATTATCTAGACAAGTCGACAAAGATGCCGTGATCCTAGTAGGTTCAAAAAACAAGTTACTTAAATTATAAGACCTAAACAGATTGAGGAGTCCAATACTTAATGGAGTAACATCTAAAATATTAATATTAAAATCTCCACATAAAATTATACTTTTATTACTAGATTTTAACCTATTCAGTCAATCCTCCATTACAGATTCAAAACGAATAAAATCCCCAGAGGGGGGTCGATAAACGCAAATTATAACGTATCGCTAGAGTTCAACACAAGACAACTCAATAGTACGCTCGATGGAAAGATTAACTAAATCTAAGCGTTGTTTACATTTCAACATATTAGAAACAAGAACTAATATGTGATCATGAACAGTTCAATAATATGTGATCATGAACAGTTCAATAATATGTGATCATAAACGGTTCAATAGTACAATATGCTGTCCATAGGCAATAATATGTGATCACCCTTTTCAAAAATATAGTATTGGCTTTTATAATCTGAGCAGGGTAAGCTTCTTAATTATCTCTACATGCATGGGAAAGTCAATTATTTGCTCGAACAAATAAGATCTAGTTTACATTGTTACAGAGATGACAGTAGTTTCCATTGTTTTCCTCGCGTTTGCGTTAGTTTTTAAAATGAGTGTCTTTCAATGCCGTATATTTTTCGTACAGCATGGCCATTTAAGAATTGTAAAAAAATTATGTGCCACCTGTCATTTATATAGCAATACGATTCGACCTAAAATTTGATTACTTTGCCACCACAACTTTTTTATGACTAACGAAGTTGTTTGCAGTGAATTGAATTTCACGTCACGGGAAAGAAAAGAATATCATTACATTATAGTTTAAACTGTATTATTTGACAAGTATATCTAAGAAAATATTAAAGTAATATGCAACAAAATAGCACATGACTTACGTTAAAAAAAAACAAACAATATTTTATCTTAAACTAAAATTAATCTTAGTTACTTATAAACAATTATTGGCGGCCAAATTAAAAATGATAGAACAGTTACTTAATATCTTGTGTATGATCCGTTCGCATCAATCACTGCTTGTAGTCGGGCTCTCATTGACTGTACCATATTGTGGCAATAATCACTATTTCTAAAACTATTCCAGATGTCATATGCATGAGCCTTTAAATTCTCTTCCGTGCGACCCTCATTACAGTCCCAATTCTGTACCATTAACCCCCATAGATTCTCTATGGGGTTGAGGTCCGGGCTTTTCGGTGGAATTTTTATTAATTCCAAGTCTACTTGCTCAGCTATCCAATTTTGAACTCGTCTGGCATTGTGAACGGAACTATTATCCTGTATAAAAGTAATTCGATGATTATCAGGATAGACAATTTTTGCACTTGGTAAAAACACGTCTTTTAGAATATCTAAATAGGTATCACTCCTCATTCGGCCAGATATTTCGCACAATTCTATGGGTCCACCGGAATTTATCCACCCCCAAAACCCGATCGTAATGCGTCCACTGCGTCTATTTGGCAATACATTCTCTTCATCATATCGTGTATTGGCTGCACTATACAAAGAGATCCGCCCGTCCGCCGAAGAGACAAAAACTTTCTCGTCCATGAAAGCGACGTGTTTTTTTTTTTTTTTTTTTTTTGGGTGGGAAATCATCAAATAACTTCTCCCGCTCTGGGCGGAGCGGGAGGGCGTGTCAGACTTTTACTGACTAAAACCCACCCGTGTTCCTTCCGTTGCCTGTGTGCCAGGGCCACGATATCCCTTTCGGACAAACTCGCAACCCCGGCAGGCATTGGTCCTAACGGACCCCGTCAGTTTGTGCTGACATCTCTTTGAGGCGCGCGTGGAACACAACGCGCCTTCGACCCGGGCCTGGTCCTTATCGGACGGCGAGCTACCCATCGCTCACCGTCCGCAGGCCCGCGCCTACGGTGGCCGGAAATCGGCTTGCGACTCCCGACGCCCGGGGCGTCTCCTGCGGCGACTAGGGGCATGAGGGCGTGAACCTTGTCTCACCCTCACGCGTTCCGCCTCCTCCTTCGCTAGCATAACTGCTTCGCAGAAGGAGGTGACGGCCTCCCATGCACTCTCGCTCCGAACCATGGCCTGAACCAGGCCCGGACGCGAGAGATTGCCGCCGCCGATCGCCTCCGTGAGGACACGGCGGTGCTCCGCCCAAGCTGGGCAGACCTCCACCGTATGCTCCACCGTGTCCTCCGGGCGATCCACACAGTGGTGACACCCGGGCGTTTCCTCCCGCTTAATCCTAAACAGGAACCTCCCGAAACATCCATGTCCGGTGAGGACCTGCGTCAGGCGGAAGGTGAGGACGCCGTGGCGCCTCTCCAGCCACTCCTCAAAGAGGGGACTTATCGCCACAATTGTGGCGTGCCCAGCGCTGGGTTGCGACAATCGCACTCTCCATGTCGCCATGAGATCCCTCCGGAGCTCCGTCCGCTGTGCCGCAATTTCTTGCGGCAGCGGAGTTATGCCCCGGAGTTTCGCCTCTTCGCGCCACACCCAAATGTGCGCGAGGACTTTCGCTTCCAGATCCCATGGCGGCAAT
This sequence comes from Tiliacea citrago, assembly GCA_963921375.1. Taxonomy (NCBI): domain Eukaryota; kingdom Metazoa; phylum Arthropoda; class Insecta; order Lepidoptera; family Noctuidae; genus Tiliacea; species Tiliacea citrago. Next base: position 30,225,309 of record OY992780.1, read on the forward strand.
CCGGCAAGGAGGCTCGCCGCCTCACGGGAGACCGTGCGGTATCCCCGTACCATCCTGATGGCCATGACCCTTTGGGACGCGTTCAACCGCTGCGCTGGTCGCAGCCTCAGAGAACGCGCCCACACCGGTGCCCCGTAAAGGGCCATGGACCGCACGATCCCCGCGTAGAGCCTCCGGCAGGAGGCGTTTGGACCCCCTAGATTGGGCAGGAGCCGCTTCAAAGCAGCCCCGGCCCGCTCCAGTCTGGGAGCCAAACGTCGAAAATGCTCCACGAAGTTCCACCGGCTATCGAGGACGAGTCCCAGGTACTTCATCGTCGACTCGACGCCGATGTGAACCCCTCCCGCCGTTATCTGGGAACCCGACAGTGGCGCGTTCCGAGGACCATAAAAACACATGGCCTCGGACTTGTGCAATGCCACCTCGAGTCCCAATTGCCGGATCCTATCGACGATTGTCGCAACCCCACGTGCCGCCAGTTCGGCCGCCGCCTGATGCGAACTCCCTTGTGCCAGGACTAGCGTGTCGTCAGCGTAGCAGACTACGCTGACGCCACTAGGGAGGTCGGCGCGCAGCACCCAGTCGTACCCGATGTCCCACAGATGCGGCCCCAGGACCGATCCCTGTGGGACACCGCACGACATCTCTCGCCGGTTCCACTCTCCGTGGTGACCGGGGTAGATGACGGCCCTGTCCGTCAAATAGGCCTCGACCACACGACAGAGGTAGGTCGGCATCCGGTGATACCGAAGTGCCTCCCTAATGCAACTCCAGGGCAAGGTATTGAAGGCATTGGCGATGTCAAGAGACACCGCCAAGACGACCCCACCCCGGGCAACAGCATCCCCCGTCGTGAGGGCTCGAACGCGCATGATGGCATCCACCGTAGAGCGCCCCTTACGGAAACCAAACTGGCTCTCCGCCAAATCCGGCCCCACCCGCACCAGCCGCCCGACAAGGCGGTCTGCAATTACTCTTTCAAAGAGCTTGCCCACCTCGTCGAGCAGCACGATGGGCCGGTAAGCGGACGGAGAGTCCGCCGGGCGCCCTGGTTTCTTTATGAGGACCAGTTTCCCCGTCTTCCAACGAAGTGGAAACTGGCCCCTCTCCAAGCATGCGCTTAGGAGCCCCCTTAGTCGAGGCCCGAGAGCCTCTAAAGCCAGAACCCAGGCTTTTCCAGGCAAGCCATCGGGTCCTGGGGCGGTATTCTTGGCATTCAGCCTACGTACCGCCACTCTCAGATCTACCTCGGTCACCTCTGGAGCATCGTCGTCGTCGGTCTGGTCCGCATCTGACACCGCAGGAGGCGGAGCCATGGGCGGGGGAGTATGTTCCCCTCGCGAAGGGAACAGAGCGCTCACCACGTCCTCCACGAGCTGGGGCCGGAGACTCTGCGTCAGCGGGGGAGCCCATGGGCGGAGTTTATCTCGCACCCATTTGTAGGGGCGTCCCCACGGGTCTCTGTTGAGAGTCTCCAGCGTCTCCTCGCGGGCCAGTCCTCTGGCCCGCTGGATCTCTGCTCGGAGGGCAGTCTTCGCTGCTCTGTACCCCTCGTATAGCTCCGCCTGAATGGCTTCCGTATCCGGAGGGCGGACACGGAGCCTGCGGTGCCTGGAGTACCGGTGGCGCGCAGCAACGCACGCCTCGCGTAAAGCGGTCAGCTCACGCGACCACCAGTACACCTGGCGCCGGGCACGTCCGGGCTGGACCCGGGGCATTGCCACGTCACATATTTCGGACATGGCCTCCCGGAACCACTCCGCCTCGTCATTGATGTCGGCAGGCCTGTCCGGTGATGACACCCAGGCCTGCACGATCGTGGCTTCCAGGAGGAGCTCCCGGTCCAGCTGCTTCAGCGCCCACCGCGGACCACTCGGGGTCTGTCGGACCGGCGCGCCCGAGGTCTGGGCGGAGACGTCAAACCGGATGTACCGGTGATCGGAATAGGTCTCCACCCCCTCCATGACGCGCCAGTCGATGACACGCGGTGACAGAGCGGGGCTGGCGAACGAGATGTCCACCACTGATTCACCCCGCATCCGCACACACGTGGGGACAGAACCCCGGTTTAGGACGACCAGGCCTGTCTCCAGAGCCCAGTCCTCCACCATCCTGCCCCGTGTGTCCGTATACCGGGAACCCCAAGCCACGTTCTTGGCATTGAAGTCCCCGAGGACGATCACTGGGAGGGGATGGTACCCGACGACGACGATTCTTAACTCCCCAAGGGAGTTGTGGAACTCGGCGAGAGTTCGGTTCGGGGAGAAGTATACTCCCACCACGACAATCTCCCCGAACCGTGCTGCCACGCAACCCCCTCCCCTCTTGACGGCCTCAAGGGACGGGGTACCGGCGGCGGCCGACGAAATAATGGTCACTGAGCCGCTCAGGTCCTCCACCCAGTCGTCCCTGGGCGGGACAAAGTACGGCTCAGCGACCACGGCGATGTTAATCGACCACTGCGCCATGCTCTGGAGCAAGAGATCCTGAGCGGCGGCGCAGTGGTTGATGTTCGCCTGGAGGAGGCGTAATGGGGCCATTTATTGGCACTCCATTTCAGCCCCCTCCTGGGCCCCCTGTGAAGGCCCTGCCGCGGTGTTAGCGGCGGCAGCGACGACGGTGGTGGCGGCAACGGCGGCGGCAATAGTGGCGGCTGCGGCGGTGACGGCGGTGGCGGAGGGCTTGCCTCTGCCCCTGGGTTTGGGGGGGGGAGCGCAGGCCTTGCCCCCAGCCCGGTGATCGGCCGGCTTGCCAGCCGCCGCACATGCAAAACAGTGCGGCGTGGCATTACAAGAGCCAGCCTTGTGACCGGGCTGACCACAGCGGAAACAGTGATCGCTGCGGTCCACCTCCGAGGTGCAACATGCTCCCACGTGGTTACCCACCCGGCAGCGGAAGCACCTCAGAGGTCTGGGTTCCAGCAGTTTAACCTGCGCGGATACCCAGCCCACCCGGAGCCTTCGGCCCTCCCCGGCTATCTTTTGGGCCGCCGACACGGGGCAGCTCACCGTAACGGTTTGCATCCCTGTGTTATCAGGACGGATGGTGCCCGCCCTCACCTGCTCGGCAGAGCACCCTCCAGTCCTAGCCACGGCGGCCACAACTTCTTCCGCCGTCACGCAGTCGTCCAGGCCCAAAATGCGCATGTCAGCGCACTTGGTAGGCCTGGACACCCGGGCCTCTTCCGCATTTAAGGACGCCCTGAGCCTTTCGGCAAGGGCGTCAGCGGTAGGGCCACTGGCCGCCCCGAAGATCTCCAGCATCCGGGCCCCCGTCGCAGTGACCTTCATTCGGAAGCCATCGGCGACGCCGATCTCCTCCAGGTTCACTGCCGCCCACGCCTTAGCGAGCACCTCACGGTAGGTCACGCCCTTCTTCTCCGCTTCCGGCTGTAGTGTAATTACTACAGCTGCGGACTTCGGGGCGCGGAGCCTAGCCGCGGCGCTTCGCTTCTTGCGCCGTTGCCGCCTCTCCTTTCTATTGGCCGCCCTTTTGGCCTTACCCGCCCTCCTGTTCTCTCCAGCTACCTGCCATTCGGTATCCGCCGGAGAAGAATTGGAAGGCGGGGGTGGGGGTGGGGGCAGCCTTCCCGCCGCCAGGGCTGGGGGCCTCGCCCTTTGCACAGCCGCCTGCGCAGCTGTCCCGCCCTTCTTGGCCTTGGGTGGGGGTGGCACCAATTTCGCCGCCGCGGGTTTGGCCGCGGGATTTGCCGCGGGCTTAGCCGTGGGCCGGGCCGTGGCAGCCACGGCGGCGGCAAAGGTGGCTGGCTTGCTCGCCGCTAGTGGAGGGCGCAGGACAATGCCCTCCAGAACGGAAAACCGATTATGGAAGGCAGCCAGCTCCTGCCGCACCAGGGTCAGAACCCGGTCTTCCGCAGGCACGGGAAGACCCTGCCCTTGCTGCTCCACCCCCTGTCGTACCTCCTGCTGAGGGCCAGCTCCTCGGAGCCGGGCCAGGTCCGCTCGGAGTACCTCGTTCTCCTTTCGGAGAAGCTCCATAGCGGCCGTCAGGCGGCCGACCTCCGCCCGCATCTCGGACATTTCGTCCGACGTTAGGCCGGCCTGAAGGGCCCTCGCTGCCGCCATAATGGAGGCCGTGGCAGCGGGTACGACCTTGTCCTTGGAGGCTTGTATCCTCTTCAAGGCCACACCCTTGATCGCAGCTACCACGACCTGCTCAAAGCTGCTGGCGACTCGCTCCGCCTTGGAGCCGGCAGCGGCGTCCAGCTCACCACCTGAGGTGTCAGAGGGCCCCTCCATTGGGAGCCTCTCGGCTCCCTGGGCCGGCTCGGCTGGGCTAGCTCGGCTGGGCTCCTGGGTGGTGAGCCCTCTGCCCCCACCCCGTCCTTGGACCCCGCCCCGCCGGCCACCATCAGAGGACGACCCCTGGCCGTCCCCTGGCTTGGAGCGCTTCTTCTTCATGAACTTTGCAGCCCCCACCTCCACGAGCTCCGGGCTCTTAAAAGAGCCCTTCGCGCCAGATGCAGCGTCGGACTCCGACCCCGCATCACTCCCTTCCTCTACGGCAACCGGGCGCACAAATTGTGCTCGGGCCTTTGGCACTCTCTGTGCTTTTTGTTTCGGTGCCGTGGATGTACTGGGAATAGAACCCAGCGACTCCTCAGCACCGGAGGGTGAGCCACCCTGGCTCAATGCGTCCCCGAAGGACGGGTAAAAATCCGAGTTGGATTTTGGGCGTTCATTGTCCCCCCCAGAATACGAGGGACTGACCGAGCTCTGCTCGGTGAGGGATTCTCCTACTGCGGAGCAGCAGGTACCCTCCTGGGGTAGTGTGTTTTTATGACTCGCTTCCATATTTTGCTGAACACAGCTTTGCCTTTTTTTATGGGGTGGGGTCCCCAGACCACTCCTTCACCTCAGTCATGTCTGATGAGCAGACACGTACTAGAGGTGAACCACTCTTCCCACTCTCCAAACGATGAGGAGAGAAACGCGCGCCATCCAAGAACACCAACAACTGTTGAAGTCCTCAGACGGCGCGCCCCTCGCGGAAGTCAGATGTTATTGACTCCGCCCCATGTCTCTCTTAGTCAGGTCTCTCACTTGAGGCCTTCCGGCATGAGTGACTCTACCGGCAAAGCCCCCAAGATCATTGAGACACGCAAGCCCCACCACGACGACAACGTGGAGACACACTCGGTGGGGAAGCGACGTGTTAAAATCATAATTTAAATATCTGTTAGCAAATTGTAAACGTAACATTTTATGCCTTTCCGTTAGTAACATTTTTTTAGCTGGAATTCGGTGATGAATTCCCGCTTCATTAAGTCTTCGTCGTATAGTTAAGCTGGATACAGCCAGATCAGCTGCAAATGTAGATGTTCTGATAAATCTTGCATTTCGAACACTTTCAACCAGTTGCATATCTTGATCATGAGTTGTTTTCCTAGGTCGGCCAAAAGATACATGTTTTGTAAGATTTCCTTCTTCTTGCCACCTTTTCCACCATAATGTAACAGTATTTCTCTGTTAAAGAACGATTTTATTAAATTACCACATTAGAGATCAGAGAAAAACATGGACGAATACCTAAAATTACTTTGCTTACCGATATGCCTAATTCTTCTGCAATGGCTGATTTAGAAACACCTTCCTCACACATATAAACTATTTTATGTTTCGTATGCTCATCAATTCTATACATTTTTATTTTAAATGGGTAGGTATATTTCAATAGAATTAATATTGTATATTAAATCCAGTAAATCGTAGAATCACATGTGCGTCAGTTATAATTTTATTAGAAAAACATAACGTCATTTGAAGTTAATCTGGCCAGTGATAAATAATGTTGCAAACTCCTTGACCATGCAATTTTAAGATTGCTATTAAAATTATCTTTATGACGTAAGTAATAAGGTTGAATTTGAATTACATTTACTTGTTTAGATATTATTGTATTCATGTGTGCATACATAATTGTGAATCCTACAATGTTCAGATAATATGATCTTAATGTTGTTCATATAATAATGTGCTTTTGGCTGTATACATGTTACTGAGAAAAACCAGTCACATATTAATGAATCGAAATCTTGACCACAATTTAATGATGCTTATAGTTGTCACAATATTATGTTTTTTTTTGACGGTAATATATTTTTGAAGCCTGAAAGGGCTAATATATTAATGAACTCGACTGTACCACTACTAACAGTAATCGATGGTACACTACAAGTACCAGTGTCACTATGGATATTGTATGCTAAAAGATTAGCAATATGTCTCCTACAACTAGGTGGCAAATACATTGTATAATTTGTCAGTTTGTAATCAGTAATAAATTGATTACAGTCAAAATATAAAATAGCGTCACTGTGACGACAAGTCCTATTATAAATTAACATATTTAAATTATAAATGTGCCTATTATGCTCATCAGACAAATAGTAAGAATAAGGCAAGGCACAAAAAATAAATTTACAACTATTTGCCTCATTGAGTTGTAACATCAAATGGACACGTTCAACTATGTCCTTTTTTCTTACAGTTAAACTATCCCCATATAATAAAATAACAGTTGAACTGGGGTTTAATTTTGTCAATTTAATAAAACTAATTAATTGGCTAATACTGGCACCGGGTAAACAATTATTAATTACATATTGTTGCGAACACTGATTAAATATACTACCAAAACCTTGACCAAATTTGTCAGAAAATACATATGTTGTATTAATCAAATTATTCATACTATTATTATTACTAACATTGCTACCTACTGGCTGAGCCGCTGAGGGTGTGGGTGTAACAAGTTGAGGCTGGGGTGCCTGGGAGCAGGCACAGCTAAAAGAGAGGTTATTTGTCAGAGACTCATACCTCTCTGCATTGTACTTGACCAAGTCTGCCAACTCATTGGCCTCCTCCAAGCGCTTACTCAGGTCTTGTTGAGAAGCCTCATATTTACTAAAGATATCCTTTAGAGCATATTCCCTAACAAACAATTCATCTTGACGGTGCTGAGTGTCAGTATCATACATAGTATTACATAATTGTAATTCACTATTACACTCCTTTAATTCTTGAATTAAATTTAGATTTTTTTGCCTAAGTTTTGTATTTAATTTGTAAACTTTCTGGCATTTTAACAATTTCTGATTTTTTCTAAATAATCTATTAATTTTAATATATTTCTTTATCTTATTATGGCTAGTAAACAAATGGCATTTAGTGATAGTATCATCAGTTAAATCTATTGTTACAATTGGCTCAACACAAGTGGGTCCGGACCGGCTACCAACCAACTCATCATAAAGACTGCAGGTGACAGCAGACTCCTCACTGGCTTTGAGAGATTCTAAATGGATTATAGTGTTGTGGGCCCTGCTTAATTCCAGTTCTAATTCAGATATCCGTCTCAAAGCCAGTTCGTGGGTGTCACTACATTGCTGGAAATTTGACACAAGTTGACTGAGGTGTTGATGCTGGTCAAGTATGTCCATATGCTCTATATGTAGTTCAGCCATCTGGTTCTTAAGCTCAGTGTTCTTATTATTAATAAACTGAATTTCAACCTCGCTATCATCTCTTTCCTGTAGCAGCTGATTGCACTGTTTTTGACTAGATTCCAACTCTTTCAATGTAGCCCTCAGTTTTTCGGGTCAACATATTGATAGGTCAACCCTAGAGGCACCCTGGAATGAGAGAAGAGAAAGCTAAGCGAGTAAAAGGAATAAGTGAGTGATAAGATGTGGATAAAAAAAACGGGCCAGGTGCGAGTCGGACTCGCGCACGAAGGGTTCCGTACCATTATCTGTAAAAACGGCCAAAAAATCACGTTTATTGTATGGGAGCCCTCCTTAAATATTTGTTTTATTTTAATTTAATTATTTATTTTTAAAGTGAATATATAACTTAATATTCTGTGAAAATTTCAAGCGTCTACCTGTTGCCATTATCAATATCGAGCAAAAACGAGCAAAAAAATCACGTTTGTTAGTTAAATATTTATTTTATTCTGTTTTCTAGTATTTGTTGTTATAGCGGCAACAGAAGTATATCATCTGTGAAAATTTCAACTGTCTAACTATCACGGTTCATGATATACAGCCTGGTGACAGACGGACAGACAGACAGACAGACAGACGGCAGAGCCTCAGTAATAGGGTTCCCGTTTTACCCTTTGGGTACGGAACCTTAAAAAGTACTAGGATGAACAATTTAGAATTTAAAGAAAACAAAGTGATAAAAGCTAAGTAGTGTGTAAAACTCAATTATGGGAGGATAGATTTATTATTCACTGTTATGTCTTAATTGAGATAGTAAAATTCTAGCATTAATTTCATGAACTGGCACTGATACTGTAATTTAACATAACAAGAGTATGTCTAGTAATAAATTGCAGTGATTTCTATGGGGTCTCTAACGTATTTAATGTGATTTTATGCTAAATAACCATGAACGTAATGTCCAGTACAATGAATAGAATTATAGGGATATATTTTAGGACGCAGCTCACAGGGACGAGCAATGTACACCTATTACAATAGGTGTGGTAAGAACTAACTGTTTTTACATAAATAAGCTTTAAATTAAAACAAATACTCCCCAGGTTTAGTGGTGATTTCAAATCCGTCCGTTGGATGACAGCTGGTGCTACTTCATTGACTTTTCTTTGATTTTGCAACGAAATAACTCACAAATACAAATCCTTGATATGTATAGCTATATCTATCAAATTTAAGCACTTGTATCAATAATTATACACGAATAATATTAATTTCACAATTTAATTCTAACACGAAAATATTTGACGGCCGGCTGCCAGTATTACCAGTCGTGAGTCACCGAGCGGAGACCGTGTAGTAACCCCGTATCAGCCTGATGGCTATGACCCTTTGGGACGCGTTCAACCGCCTCAGAGAATGCGCCCACACCGGTGCCCCGTAAAGGGCCATGGACCACACGACCCCCCAATAGAGCCTCCAGCAAGAGCCACTTCAAGGCAGCCCCGGCCCGCTCCAGTCTGGGAACCAAACGTTGAAAATGCTCCACGAAATTCCACCGGCTGTCGAGGACGAGTCCAAGGTACTTCATCGTCGACTAGACGCCGATGTGAACCCCTCCCGCCAACAGTGGCGCGTTCCGAGGACCATAAAAACACATGGCCTCGGACTTGTGCAATGCCACCTCGAGTCCCAATTGCCAGATCCTATGGAAATTGTCACAACCCCATGTGCCGCCAGTTCGGCCGCTGCCTGATGCGACCTCCCCTGGACGCAAGGATTTGATTCCTAGGTCGGGTAACGTCCTATCGGGTTTCCTCATATGAAAATCATAGTAGAAGGCTGGAGTCTAGATTTCCCAAATTTTTCTTAACACCTGCAAGGAATAATATATAATAATTATAGTGGTTTTCTGAAATATATTAAAACCCCCTTTAAATACGGTTGAACTAATTAGCCATTACTAAAGTATTGTTTAACCTAATCTCAGAGCGCTTATACGGCAACTGTATGTTTGTTTACCCATTTTATGACAATTTACAAAATACCACTAAACAAAACAAAAAACCTAGTTTCATATGAAAATGGTAAACAGTATAGTATGACAAATTCCAAGGATTCCAATTATTTTTAGCTGATTTGCTCGGGAGCAATGGAGACATTTCAAATCATCGAAATTTCTGAGTTAATCTTTAAGAGAAAATATATAATACATATTTTTTTTCCTTGACACTACTTCATTTAGATATATAATAGTTTAGGAGCTAGCGCAGGTTTAATCATTACGCTCAATACAGTAATTAGGGCAGACCTAAGACCGTTTATTAAACTACTGACTGCTCAGTGTTTACTTTATTCCTAGCCATAGCAACTAATAATCAATCAATCAATCAACTAATAATTACTTTTAAATCAAGCCCTGAATCCAGATTTACAGATTATTTCGCAATAATTCTTTTTTACTGCACTTGCGATTATTGAAGATGGTTACATTGCCTTATTATCTCATTAATCATGAATCAGCTGCTAAGCACAAGATCTTGGGTTCCATTCCCAGATCTTAGTCATGATTGGATCGTTCTACGAAAACAGCCTGACTAATGCTCTCTTAAATTGGACTAAAAGAATGTATATGATCCATAGGACATGAGTTCTAGTGTTACTTGAAGAGAGAAATTGGCCGTAGCGTAATCAACCTATAACGTTCCCACTGCTAGGACACAGGCCTCCCCATTTGATAGGGAGCGAACCGTAATCCACCACGTGGGCTCAGTGCGGATTGATGAAAGGCATGTCTTCGAGTTTTTGGTTCCAATACATACCGTATTTTACACAATTGGATTATTGAACTCCGCTACCTAATTACCGGATAGACCCAGATAATCTTAAGCAAAACCAGTCTGCAAGCTAAGCAAAGATAATTTTAAAGTAAAGACATCTAAAGAACAGGCGTCTTTACGACCAGTACCTACTACTAACCCAAACAAATTAAATACTTATGAGTTCCTTTCCATCATCAGGGACCAGAGCGGCCGCTGGTGTCCACACCAAGCACATACAACAGCTAAGGATTCCATTCGTCTACCAGCTCTTGCCGCACTTGATGAATGACCCTAACAGCTTGAAGCCAGCATACCATATGAGGGGAGGGCGCCATTTCTCCGATATGGTCGTAGGCATACCAACAGTCAAAAGAGACAAGGAAAGCTACCTAATGTTAACCTTGTCCGTAAGTATTCATTAACAAAAATCACTTATTTAATTTCTATGTTAGTATTTATTTGATACCTAGTTCCAAAATAATCTCACGCATTAGTACGAGTATTGCCAGTGTTTTCATTTATTGTCGTATTGTCGTCTCCACATTGTATAATCTACCTACAATAATATCAGTGTGGCCCATCGTGGAGGATAACTAGCCAAATGATACACATCATTGTCACTATTTCAACAGCCATTGTTATACATGGGATGCATACAACATACAATAAGTTATACATACAACAAGTTATACATACAACAACAAGACTTTATTATCATCTATTTATTTATTTATCTTCGAGCTGGAACAGCCTAATGCCATTAATATACTATAGTTAGGTACAGCACTAGAGATAGTTTAAATAGTTTTTATTTTTTTTGTATTTTAAGTTGAATTAGAAAATTACGTTGTTGTCTTTATTCTGAATGCTGAACGTTTTTGAAATTAGTCTAATACCCTACAGATGATACTAAGACTATCAAATTTCCACAGCATCTCGTCAGTGGACTGACTTCAGCTGATATTAACAATACTCTCATCGTCGTTATGATTGGTGAAACTGACATGGAATACGTCGTCAAAACGGCCCGGCAGATAGAAGTCATGTAAGTACCCTTTGTACACACAGGTTTTTCTTGCCGTGAAAAACTACGGTTTATTTGCCGTGTGTAGGCAAGGTCGTCAGTGTTGTATGGATCTCTATGGAAGCTTGTTGACACACACGTTTTTACTACGGCCCGCTTTATACACCGTACCGTAAATAAACCGTGCCATAAACAAAGGACCTTACTCTTATCTAGTTTTATTTCCTTTATTTAATTATATACTTATATAAATTATATTTTTAATTATTAGAATATAAAAATGTTTAAAAATGTTAAAAAAATAGTTGCCCACTGGTATCGAGAACAGGGTCAAAGAACCTCTTAATAATGCGAGCCGTGCCCAGAAGTGTATCGCTTTCTGAATCAAGCCCACCTGCCCAACGAAAGCCTCCTTCGGTGTTGGTCGAGGCTCTTGGCAATTAAGCCATTGGCTGATACGACTATCGGCACAATGATCGCTGATTCCATATCCCACATGTCGACAACCTCGTGAGCCAAGTCAAGATAGTTGATTTGTTTATCTTTCTCGGCTTTCACGAGGTTCCCGTCATGCGGGACCGTTATGTCAATAATCATTGCGCACCACTCTATTCGATTCACCACCACTATATCAGGCGTATTGGCAAGAATAGTCCTGTCGGTGATCAAGTATTATTATTATTAGATTCACAGTTGGCAAAAGAGATGAGAATACTTCAAATACTTTTTACGTATGGTGTGTGTGCTGAAAATTTCAAGTCTTGGCATCGCTCTTTTTTTTGAGTATATTTATTATGTTAAAGAGTAATTATCACATTCATCAATTCATCATTTTTTTAAGTGTATACTTAACTCTTTTGTTGACTGTACGTGATCTAAGCTGTTTCAGTGCAATAGACAAGGCGCTTCAAAAATGGAATTTCATTATGCCTTTTTAGGAAGACCTCGGCCCTCATTAATTATTATTCTACCTACTCCAGTAGTATTTGTGCGGTGTACAAAGACAAACAAAAGGAAGGTTCTAGAAAATTAATCCCCAAAAAATAAAAGACCATAGTGTGTATGGAATTTTAACATTTTTGCCGATGGAAAATCCCATGGGGCGCACGGCTTGTTCATAAATGAAAACCTAAACAAAAACCTTCTTTTGTTTTTAATCTAATAAAGTTAAAACCGGCCAGAATCAAAAGAAACCAATAATACAGCATGTTCTCAACTGTCAGACTCAGTGCTGGGTTCAGTTTCTTTTTCAGTGAGAGTTCTGTATGGACACAGATGTTGCTATAGAATCTAAAGTCTGGACAATTGTGTTTGTCTTTTGTTGACATTGCCACTCGACGCGGTGGGAAACCCTGTCCAGCTTTCAACGTGTTTGACGAAATGTTTCGCATAGGAAAGTTTACATTGAAATTGGATGAATACTTGACTAAAATTTTATAAAATTTAGGCCCATCGTCCAAGACGCTACATAAAACTGACGGAAGGGGTTTCATTTCATATATCACGTCGGATCGCCATTGAAATACTACTGCTTCACAGCAGCAATATATCAATGGCAATCGAAAGCACCGCGTACGACGGACCTTATTTCCAAAATCTGTTCGAGATATTTTAGTTTCTTTTTTTCAATACAATAATGATGAAAAACTCCTTAAATCCAAAATATTCTACACAGGTTCCCAAAGCATGTAGAAAATGGCCTTATAGAAGTCGTATCACCATCAGCAGCCTACTACCCAAATTTTGACACTCTTCCCGTGACCTTGGGGGACTCACATAAAAGAGTAAAGTGGCGGACGAAGCAGAATCTGGACAATATCTACCTCATGGCCTATGCCCAGTCTAAGGGTACCTTCTACCTCATGCTAGAAGATGATGTCATCGCCAAGAAAAACTATGTCCAGGTGACTTCGATTGTCTTTTTGTTTACTAGATTACTTAGAGGTACTGGATTACGTAGAGTTACTGTATAATGTAGAGTTACTGTATTACTTAGAGTTACTGTATTACTTAGAGTTACTGTATTACTTAGAGTTACTGTATTACTTAGAGTTACTGGATTTCTTAAGAGTTACTGGATTACTTAGAGTAACTGAATTACTTAGAGTTACTGGATTACTTAGAGTTACTGGATTTCTTAGTTACTGTTTTACTTAGAGTTACTGGATTACTTAGAGTTACTAAACACTTATGAGAGTTATAGATTTGTCATGTCATTTGTCAATTTTTATGAGATAAGTTCTGGCCTTGGTAAAACTATAAGCACGGTGGTAATAGGGCTCCCTTTTGCAAGCTTTTATTTAACTTGTAATGTATGTAACTATGTTTGTTCGGGGGGATAGTTGCAACTCAATTTTGAAGCAAATATCTTCAACCGATTGAGCTGAAATTGTGTATAGACGTTTAGTTTAGTTGAAAATGCATGGTTAGCTGTGTGACGTCATTCTAAATCCAACATGGCTAGCACCCGAAATGGCAGACAAGTTATTTTTAATGAACTCCTACAATATGGATATCAAATGAAAGGGCTTGCTGAGAATAACTCGAAAAATAAAGAGACGTCACTCCAAATTCACTATGGCGGACTATGTTTTTTATGCTTTCCTACAATATGGGTAAAACATAATAAGATGGTGATCATAAACTCCGTTGCTCAAATCCGTCTGTAATTTTGGTGTACTGGGGTTTTTGGAGTCCCCGATTATGATATTGAGGTCAAATGGTTTGAGTCTGTAACATCGGTTTGATGTTATGTTTATGTGTTATTTTTACAATTTCTCAAACGTCATTTCTCATCATTTTCCAGGAAATAAAGCAGTTCACAGCATCGACCACAGCAGCCAACCCTAACTGGTTCTTCATCGAGTATTGCCATGTCGGAGGCATTGGCAAGCTGTTCCGTTCAGCGGACCTGATACACTTCGTCACTTACGTGCAGCTGTTCTATAGCAATATGCCCATCGACTGGCTTCTTGAGAGTTATCTGGCTGACCGGACGTGCACCATTATTAAGACTTCGGTAAGTTTCTTATGTAAAGATACAATTCTGAAGGTGACTGCAGATCGCAAACTGCACGGCGTTCACCGGTACGCTGCCTACGGTATTTGCTCGACCGCAGCAATTTTTGGCAAAGTCGCCATCTACGGGAGCGTTTTCATAGAGTTTAACAGAAACCAGTAGGGTTACTGCGGTCTGTCATTGCGATTTTCAATCTGCGGTCACCTTCGAGATTGACTCTGAATCATTCGAAGTTTTAGATTTTTGAGTTTTCAGCACTAAACGAATGCCACTTCTGAATAATTTATCATTACTTAGACCATTGTGTAATTTTTAATATCTAATTAAGAAACTTAGTGATCAAGACAGTTAGCAGTCGCACTCACATGGTTTATTATAAGTGACCAAGACAGTTAGCAGTCGCACTCACATGGTTTATTATAAGTGACCAAGACAGTTTGCAGTCGCACTCACATAGTTTATTATAAGTGACCAAGACAGTTTGCAGTCGCACTCACATAGTATTTGAGAAAAATAATTGATTATTTAAAATTATATTAGTTAATCTTATTTCCAACTTCGAAATATTCGAAGAATTCCATAACCGTACATTTTCTAAGACGCTGTAATCCAAGTTTTTAGTTACAGTGTTACTTCATTAAGATAATCGCCCACGAACAACAGCAATGCAAAGGAATTATTATTTTTGTGTTGTGAATAGGGGTGCCACATTACATTTATTAGGTTTGATTTATAAGGCGATGTTCCCACTGCCACGCGTAGGCGCGAGATACGAGAGCCGCATACACCGCGCTGGAACGCATTTTCATTGAGTTTGTGTATAAAAAATCACGTGTGGCAGCGTGAACGAAGCCTAAGGGCCAGCGCAAATTGAGCAGCAAGATGGTCCAGAAGTTTTCATAGATTAAATGATTATAAACTATAGAACAGAGTCGAAAATAGCGTGCAAGATACAATTCCTAGGCGTGCGCGTACCTTCCTCTTAGCCACGCTCTTAAAATATTTCTCTTTTTCTTTAGTTTGACGCCTTTGTAAAATATCATACAAAAACCTTATTCCTTTTAGCAATAGTAGTAGCTCTAACTAATATCGATACCACCCTCGAACACATTCCAAGCAAAAGTACTACACAATGTGTATAAAGGCTCGTACAGACTAGTGCGATATCGCGGGCGCGACGCGACGTTAGTAGCACCATTTCTTTGTCAGTGCCAGTGGTACTTTACTATTCAGACAGTCAGGACGATAGGCAACCCTAGCACGTAGCTTTATTTTGACAAAAAGGGCCTATATATTTTTCTGGTCATCATTAAACTGAGACAAGACTGATGTGACTGTTTGCATCGCGCGAGGCATCTCGAACAGCTGCGTCCGCCGAGTTTACACGACTGATTTTGGTCGAGCAGTTGCCGCTCTGTCTGTACTGACCCTAAGATTGATAGAACCTAATGTTTCTTTTATAGATTTGACTATTTTATAATTATCCTTATCTATGTTAGAAAAAGTGTTCCGTGGCGAAGGAGGCGATTCGGCCGAAATACAAGTCATCTTTATTCCAACATATCGGTCTTTATTCATCATTGAAGGGCAAGATTCAAAAGATTAAGGTACGTATGATTTCAAATTCTGCCTATTTTTTGGAATTGGTTAAGAACGTTTCCACAGGAAGTCTCTGTGGTCTGTTGTACTTTCTAAAAGCTCCACTAGTTGATTATTACGAAATTGAAGCATGTTTTTATCATTTTATCAGTAATAGTGGATCATATGACTTTGAATTTTGACTTTGATATTAAAAATACGTTTTTTTTAATGCTTCTCCTGGCTGACGACAGATACCACCCTATGGTTAGGAGATGCCAAAATATAGCTTATTTATGTATGCCAAAGCTTTTCTAATACCCTACGAGACCAGCCAAGTTATCTACCATAAAAAATATTGTTGGTAGTTAATTAAACGTACAATGAATCTCTTCCTATGGAATACATTTGCAATTTATATCTACGTAGGTGTATTAGTTTCCTATTTTAAGTGCCTGTAAATTTGAATTAGTTCACCCACGTTTCGCCAGTTATATTTGTGTTTTTAACGTGGGTGTACTATAGAGTACTACACCTCTGCCTAACCCTTCGGGGATTACAGGCGTGATGTTATGTTAAGTTAAATTTAAATTATTATTATTTTCAGGACACACAATTTGGCGCTGTCCCAACGTTCTACCCACACACTTCGAACCCGCCGCTTCAGTCCCTAAAAACCGATATTTCGGTTCACCCAGGGCATCCCTTGAAAGCGGCTTATGATGGACACTCATTCTTCTGGGGCGAGAAGCCGAGGAAAGGCAACGTCGTGGAGTTTTGGTTCGAAAAGCCAATCGTTCTTGCTCAGTGAGTCCACAAACTTTGTTTTTTATACAGTTATGTGATAATTTGTGGTAATTACAACTAACAACTAATTCAATTAATTTTTGGCGTATAAGGATTTTTAACATGTCATACAGGTATGCATATCACAATGTTCATAACGAAATACTAAATATTAAAAAAAAAAAGTGGCTGCTAAGATTTTCATGTAAAATAAAAGAACCTCTATAATGTTAGTTCCTCCCATACATCTCCCTCGCTAAACGCGACAATTATCATGGTGACTCGGTGACAAACCAACAGCTGATATTTAAATTTTGAATTGATTGCCCCACTTACAACTTACAATCGTTGCTAACTTTTCATGAAATTATTTGTTTCAGCTACACATTTCGTAGTGGGAATGTAGAACATATTAAAGATAAGTTCTATGACACCACTGTGGAAGTGCTACCAGCCAGAGGTAACACCACCTTCACACCAGTTAACACCTTCGATGAGTTTGGTCTCGCTGAGGGGGACTTGGCCATGGGATCTATCACGGCGATCCGGCTGAAAGTTAATAAGAACAGCAGTTACTG
This sequence comes from Tiliacea citrago, assembly GCA_963921375.1. Lineage (NCBI taxonomy): Eukaryota > Metazoa > Arthropoda > Insecta > Lepidoptera > Noctuidae > Tiliacea > Tiliacea citrago. The sequence continues at coordinate 30,242,581 of OY992780.1, forward strand.
GGTTATACTCAGTGAGGTAAGTTAGTATAAATAAGCCGCAGAGGCAATCTATGGTTGAGCTATATGCTTACCAGCGTCGGTCCATGTATGGGTGACTATCCATTAGATACCGACACCACTTCGTGCCTCAGAAAGTATGGCAGCCGGTCTGGTATTCAGCTGCCTCCGGTTAGACTGGAAGCCGACCCCAAGTCCGGTGCAAGTCTGCGAGGCCACACGGGCTGGTTTTAGTCGGTAGAAGTCTGACAGACCAGACCCCTCTGTCCACCCCAGAGCGGAGGATATCCATGTGGATTTCCAACCCGATGTGATCTGTACATAAAAGTTCGTGCTTATATCTCATTTGTCGCCACTTTGTGTACAGAATTTAAAATCTCTTATAACAGCACTGACAAGGATTAGAAGTTGTTTACGAATAATGATTCAATAAAATCGATAAGAATTTTCTTCTGATATTTAAAAGGGAAATGTAATAATAACGATACGAGCCCAAATTATCACATCAAAGTTACATCGCTAAACATTTTATTTTGAAGTAACGTAATACACATACTAATGTCAATTTCGTTGACGGAGGACCTTGTGGCTAAATAATAACTGCCGCACGGGTCGATCGATCAGGTTAAGCTACGCTTGCCGCGGTTAGTCCGTGGATGGGTGTCCATCTGTTCATACCAAGATTCCTCCGTGCCTCGGAAAGTACGTTAAGCCGTTGGTCCTGGCTGTCATTTGTAGATCTTTGACAGTTGTTACGGGTCGTCAGAAGCCCAAAAGTCTGACAACCAGTTTTATCAAGGGGTATCGTGTTATACCCAGTAACTGGATTGTGGAGGTCAGATAGACAGTCGCTCCATGTAAAATACTGGTATTCAGCTGCATCCGGTTATACTGGAAGCCGACCCCAACGTAGTTGGGAAAACGCTAGGCAGATAATAATGTCGATGTCGTTACTGTGACTTGGCACGACACGCCACAACACCTCATATAAACTATCAAAGTATACAAAGTAAAACAAAAAAAAAGTCTTATAACAACTGTTTATAAGACAAAGTATGGTCACAACTTACATGAAGAAACTGACAACAATCATTGCAAATAATTTGTTGGACATCAAAAATGAACTCTCTTATAGAATAAATTTCTAAAATTTTGCGATCAACATGTTAGAAATTTATTATAAAAGAGAGTCTAATGACGCTGCACGTCATCGAAGATGCGATCATCTTCGCCGAAACGTGCGAATATAATAGATTATCATCTGACCTAAATACTTCAATTCAATTCATTCAATTCAATTCAATTCATTTATTTATTGTTTGTCACAGGTAAATAGTCAGATCTTACAATAGTGTTAATGAATCACTGTAACATACCCATGGGGTGTACAATATTTATATTAATAACTAGGTAGGTATATCAATGTTGTTGGTTATGTTACTGTTTTAGTCAACCTCATTTTACATTAATTCTTACACAATTATTAGGGACATACAATTTAGTTTAATAAGTCAAAAAAATAAAAATAGAAAAATAAGTATACCATGTCAATTTTGCGTCAACCTCATCAGACATTATTAATAGACATAATTATTTTGGTCATGCGATTTACATTAGATAAGTACAAAAAAGTAAACAAAATAAAATAAGTTTAACATGTCAAGTTTTAGTCAACCTCATACTATCATTAACAATAGAAGACATAATTATTACGGTTGTATATTTCACCTTAAATAAGTCAAAAACAAGTTTAGTCAATAATTCGGTCTGTTAGAAATTCATTAATTGAATAATATGTTTTACTTAGGAGAAATTCTTTTAACTTTAATTCAAAAACTTTTAATGAAGAGATATTCTTGATACAGTTTGGTAGCTTGTTATAGATTTTAACTCCAACACCAAATACACTCGATTTAAATTTAACTGTTCTACATTGAATGCCTTTAAGTTCATTTTTGTTTTGTTCTCAACGCTTCATACTTATCTATATCGCGTTTTATCATCCTTGCCGCTTCAAATATGTATAGTGAAGGTAGGGTTAAGATTTTCAACCTTTTGAAAACTGGTCTACATGAATCCGTCTGTCTCAATCCGCATATACTTCTGATGCACTTTTTTTGTGCTTTTAGAGCACACTCTCTGTTCGGTGAATTACCCCAGAATAGGATACCGTATTTTAGTATGGAGCCTACATATGCATGATAAACACTTAGTAAAGTACTCTCATTTGTAACTTTTCTTAACATGTAGAGGGCATATGAGAACTGATTTATTTTTTTGCAAACATGGTCAATCTGTATTTTCCAGTTTAGTGCAGAGTCAATATGTATGCCAAGAAATTTGGTTGTCTTAACTTCTTTTAAGGTTTCACCTTTGTATTTTACGTTTAGGTTCTTTAGTTTTTTATTTATATTAGCAAACGAAATATAGCAAGTTTTATCTAAGTTAATTTTAAGATTATTTACATTTAACCAATTTATAATACATTCAAGGGAATTATTTACATTAATTTCGTATTTATCTTCATCCTCGTCAGTGAAAATAGCTGTACTGTCGTCTGCAAATAATATCATGTCATGGATTACGGCTTTTGGGAAGTCATTTATATATATTATGAACAAAAGTGGACCAAGAATACTTCCTTGAGGTACCCCGTACTTAACTGTTTTAGGCTTAGACTGAAACGTTTGTTCATATTTTGTTTTATTTGATATTCTTGTTATTTGTGTTATTTGAACCCTATTTTTGAGGTATGATTTTATAACATCTAAAGCATTCCCTCTAACTCCGTATTGTTCTAGTTTATTTAAGAGTATGTCATGATCTACGTAGTCAAATGCTTTTGACATGTCCATAAATATTGTAGTTATATGTCGTTTATTGTCCAGTCCTGTCATTACCTTCTTCAAAAATTTAAAAAGTGCATCGCCCGTTGATTTGCCTTTTCGAAACCCAAATTGCTCATGTGTGAATATACTATTAGATTCAAAATAGTTATATAAATTTTTATAAATGACTTTTTCAAAAATTTTTGCAATAATTGGTATTAAAGCTATTGGTCTATAAAATTTCATCTCTTTTCTATCTTCTTTTTTAAATAATGGGTTAATGACTGTTATTTTTAGTTTTGACGGAAATATTCCGTATTCTAGGCACAGATTTATAATTGTGCTGAGTACTGGCGCTATGATATGAGAAACGCGTTTAATTATTTTAGTATTTATATTATCATACCCTGTACTATTAGTGTTTTTTAGTCCTTTTATTATTTGGTCAACTTCGTACGGATTAGTCGGTTTCATGAACATTGAATTACAATTATTATATGTCAGTGTTTTTGGGTAGGTATCATTTTCCTTAGTTGTAGGTTTTATGTCATCTATAAAATAATTATTAAAAGCTTCAGCTATTTCTCTCGGCGTCGTAATTGTTTTGTCCTTTACTTTAATTTCCATAATATCCTCTTTGGGAGTTACAGTTTTATAGTTATTTACTATCTGCCATATCGCTTTGGGTTTGTTGGTAGCTGAACTTATATAATAATTGTTTTGTGATTTTTGGGTCTTTTTAATTATAGTTCTTAGCCTGTTTGTGTATTCTTTAAAGTATTTTTTATCTTTCGGATTAGATGTTAACCTATACTTCCAAAGTAGTTGACGTTTTCGTTTAGAGCATACTCGGATACCGTTACTTAGCCATTTTGGTTTCTTGGAAATAGGTATCTTAACTCGTATTATGGGAAAACATAGATCATAAAATAGCTTAAATAGCTCATAAAATGCTTCATAAGCTTTTTCAGGGTCATTATTTGTGTAACATTCTGTAAAACTGAGGCTTTCAATGCAATTTATAAATTTCCTCACGTTATCTTCACTATAGTCACGTTTAGATTTGAACCAGTGTGTGATGTGATAACTTTTCTTTACAGGGAACGTTAAAATTTGTGCTGTATGGTCAGATAGCGAGAGTTCTACAACTTTTGATTTGGAGCCTCTGATATTATGGGCTATATTGTCGATACACGTCATGCTACTCAGTCTAGTCGGTTGATTTATTGATAATTTCAAATTAAAACACGCTAGTAATTGCTCAAACTGTCGGGAGATGTTGCTATCGTCTAACCTGTTAATGTTAAAATCACCGCATAGTATGACTTTTTTTCCTGTAAAACATATTTTATTTAATAATTCCGTTAGTCTAGCGAAAAATAAGTCAATATATTCTTTGCCATTTTTAGGTGGTCGATAAATACATAATATTATAATTTTATGTTCTATAAGTTCAATGCCACTACATTCAAATATATTAGTAATACTTAGACTTTTGGCTTCAGTAACCACTCTAAATTTATGGCTCGATTTTATAATTATGCAAGAACCTCCATTCCTATTATTTCGTGAGAAAGAGTCACCTAGGGTAAAATTAGGCATTTTTAGTAGTTTAGCATCTTCTATAGTCATATTATGCTCGGTAATGCAGAGAACATCGACAGGGATGCTGTTAGTATTTTCTCCTAATGAGTATAAATGAACCGTAAGCTCATCTATTTTAGTAAGTAGACCGTTAATGTTTTGATGAAGAATATTCATGTGTTTATAAACGAAAAAAATCATTACTCGCCGGAATATTCTCATTATCTAAATTTAAATTGTTTTGTTCTGTTTGCGTTAATGTCTGAGTACTTTTGTCAATAGCAGTAGAAGTTTTACTATGTGTGTTAAGTTTATATTTGATATGTCTGTTATAGTTTTGCTTATAACCAGCTCTCAAAATTTCTCTTAGCAATAATTGTGATGTGTGCAGTGATAGAAAGCGATACTTTGGCACATACAATGAGAAATTCATGTCCACATATGTTGCATGAGTGTACTGAGAACAGATAAATTTCAATCTATAATTCAACTTTCTTTCATTTAAATAAGTATTAAATAGTACTTCAGAAATTATAACATTTGTGTTTCTGGTAGTATTTAAAAAGTTCATAAGACCGAGTTGAATTTCTTCTGGGTTTTTATCATTAACACCGCCTAAAACAACCACGAAGTCGTTTTTATTCAATAAATTTACTTCTGTTTTTTCTGTGTCTAAGACCTCATGTAGAGATGCTCCTGGCTTCCAAAAACATCGGACTAAAAAATCTTTGCCTAAGAGTTTTTGCAGAGCTCTCTGAATAAATCGTCCCTGTTGATCCGCAATGATAATAACTTTCTTCATATTTATGACAATATTATCAGAATTTGATGATAAATTTGGTGGTGTGATTGGTTTCAGCTCGTTAGCCTGAATGTTGCTGTTGCACGTCGTTGCATTTATTTCAGTTTCGTGTTCACTGTTACCTGTATTTATTAAAACCTTTGTCTCACCGTTTTGATTGAATGTTATGTTTGCTTGATTGTCATTGTTGTGCGAGGTCGAATGCGATTTTATTAATTCAATATCTGAATTTATGCTATTTTCAAGCATAGTGTTCTTAACTACGTTTTTTGGATCAGTGTCATTTTCTTCGGTCGGTTTTTGTTTCTGTGGCAATGCGATTTGTTGCTTTTTATGTGTCACAGGCGTTACTTTATTTTGTTTATTTTTCCGTTTTCGTCCCGAGGGTGGTGTCGAAATTATCATGTCAGCATTTACCTCTTTATATGCATTTACTATTTTAATATATTTTTGTACGTCTGATTTGAGTCGAAAATTTTCTGTATTTAAATTTTCTATTTCCTGATGAGCACTTTGTAAATCCTTAGATAACTGCTTAACGTTTTCCTGCAGCTCAATTATGGATTGACTTGTATTTATGGAAGTATTAGGCAGACTCATCACTGTCGTGTCAAAAAGCGCTGAATTGTCCGCAGTAACGTCGCAAAGTGAACTTGATCTGCATAATCTTATATTGCGGTAGGTAATGTTGTCATCCATATTTATTTCGTTAAGTGGTTAGTTCACCAATGTACTACCAAAAAAATAAAAAAATTACAAAAACACAATTCAAATTCGATTGTTTTGTCCTCCCAAATTCCTCCGAAGTATTTAAAAATCAGGCTTTATTACTTGATAAAATTATTCCAAAAATTATTCTTTTTCTACCAAATACTAAAATCGTTTTTAAGTGGTATCCCTAAATTGATTTTGCGCCACTGGTGTCAAGTAGCGGTACTATATTGGTTCGCCTATTCCGCGCGCAGTGCCGTGCTGGCGCTAGTTGTCGAACATTCATCAGAGTCCAAAGGTCAATTTTTAAAAAATATTTTCTTAACGGTGTTCATATAGTCGTCTTTTCTAATTACTGCACTATTTTTAATGTAAAACTGCACTCAAATTCACTATTTGATAGGAATCTAGGATGATGGTGTATTGATTTGTTGTTTTATCACTTTGTTATTGTTTGTGAAGTGTTTTGAACCGTCACATAATGTTGTTGATAATTTTTTTACATACACTTGTCGTTAGCAGTCACCAATAATGTCACTCGTTAATTATAGTTATTGCACTGTGTCCCACTACTTTTTAGTCAATTAAGAATGTATATTATATTTAATTACAGATTTTAAATACGCCGGTCTAGTAAACATTGCCAGTGTTGCCAGCACGCCGATAATTCCCAACCAGTTCACCTTGTAGGTGAACTCCCAAAATATTCGTGACTCATCATCCTACAGTTTTGTTCATAGTGATAAAAAACGAAAAAAAATGGCGTAGTCACGACATCTGTTGTTATTCGTGTTAACCTCTTCATACGATAATGGTGGTAATGTTGTAATGTCGAAATAAAATTTACAATTATAGCAAAGAGTAAGCCTCTTAAATGGGCAATAATGTCGTCAATTATTATTCATTCACTGAAAAATTCATGGAGTCCGACCCAAAATGGATGTTTTGATTGCGGCTGAAAATGAAAGCTAATTTCAGCCTGATTTACATTATCGGCCGAGAAACGAAACTGAAAATGAAAAACAGGTTTTTGTTTATTTATAAGGTTTTCTTTATTGGTAAAAGAAATGCAGTGTCAATGTTTTAATCATTATATTTAAACGTTTAAACTTAAATCACATAGTTCTACATATTTCTTGAAGACATAATATTTAATAATAAAACAACCTGATATTCAACTATTGCACTTTTAGTTCTGGTAACTATCGATTTTCTCATAACCAAAGGATTTAAAATATTTTCGCCACTGCATTTTGGTCGGAATCTACCTTATTCACCATCGAAAGAAACGCAAACAACACATACTTCAATAATGCTGGTCCTAATCAACAAAATGTATCTGATGAAAATGTTTTCTATTTCAGATCGAATTAAAAGAGTATCAGTCTCCGGATAAAGGTAGGTGACAGATAACCAAAACACCGTGGGACCGGATTCTACGCAACCTGATCAGAACACCTTTAATGTGAGCAGTACAAGGTAGGAGCGGCCACTAAACATAGATATAACATCTATTATATATCAGAAGGCCTTGTATCTAGGACATAAGCAACTATTTGAAAACACTGTAAATATCATCGAAGCGTATGTATAGATCATAAGTTCATAATCAATATAAATGGTAAACGTACATGTATATATTGTATGCTGTTAAAATATAGTAAGGAATCGATGCTTGTAAAAGATATAAATTATTTTATTTTGAATCAAGAAAAGGTCAAACGTCTTCCAGTACCCTCAGTGTGGCCACAGATGCTGCGCTTTCGAGGAGTAAATGTTTGCTTATAAACCTGATCGATAGTAAAAATCTTCCTTGAGCTTCAAGTGGTGCTATAATCAGTAACGAAGCCTTGCTTGAGGCTCCCTGATATTTGGACACCAGTACTTTCCGTTTATTATCGCTGTACTCTATAATTTTGTTAAAAGCTTTTTCGTCTTCATTTTTAAAAGCACCGTTTACAATGTAGATAAATAATTTGTAATGATTCCCAACTCCTTCAAATTGGTTCTCTGTAATAAGCACTCCCTTAGAACTCGAAATCCCGGATCACTATATCCCGAATGAACGCTATCCCGAATCAAAGAAAAAAAAAATCTTAAAAAAGATAATTCCTGTGATGAATCAGCACTAGATTTTATAAAATTTACAGATTTGCCTTTAATTCAACTCATTTTCCTGGGCTATTTTGTGCATAGCTTTAATAAAATTGAGGGTTACATATCGTTTTTTAGCGTTCGTTGGAGATACCGTAATTTCTGACTTACGTTATTCGGGAGAGTGCTTCTCGCGTGGCATGGTCTTATGAACTGAGCATCTATTTTATCTTTACCTCCAGAGAACTCTTGCTTCTTCTAAATGTATATTTTCGAAATGTGTGTTTGTTTATGTATTTATAGCCTTCTGCTGCTTTAAAAGGAGGCATTCTACTAAGAGCACTGATTTCAACAGCACTTGACCGAACGGCACCTGAGCACTTCCACTAACAGCACTGAAACAAAATTTTGATGAGTGCGGTTCGGTGGAACAGTTTTCTAATATTACTTTAAGTCTCCGAACGGCACCTGCATACAGTTTGTAGTGATGGGACGTATATTATATTCTGTGTTCAGGACATTACCAACTATAACATAACGAGTAGTAAGTGCAATCGAACCACGTACAGTAAAGGGCTCCGATATCGTACGTAATGAATGCGGGTAAATTTTTACGTATGCAATTTTTTTAACGTTGGATTCAAATCACTAAACTATTTCAACATAGCATAATAGCAGAGACGCTGAAAAAGTTAGACCAGATGCTGCACAGCTTAAATGGAGCCTCTCGGCGGGTTGGCCTCGGTATCAATTTGGACAAGACGAAAGTCATGTACTATTCACACGTCTTGCCGAGACCAATATACATTAAAAGGTCGCTTTTTGAAGTTGTGAAGGAGTATCTCTACCTAGGGGAAGTCATACAGCTCGGTAGACACAACTTTGAGAATGAAGGGACAGAAGGATCCATTTGGGTTGGGCAGTGTTTGGAAAACTTCGTCAAGTCTCTTCGTCACCTATCCCGCAATGTTTGAAGACCAAGGTCTTGAACTAGTGCATCCTGCCCGTTATGACATATGGTGACAAAACGTGGACACATACAGTCGGGCTGGTTCACAAATTCAAGGTTGCTCAGCGTACTATGGAGCGGGTTATGCTCGGAGTTTCTTTTTTAGGATAAGATCAGAAATGAAACTATCCGGAAAAGAACCGGATTTACCGACATATCTTGCAGAGTAAGCAAGCTGAAGTGGCAGTGGGCGACCCATGCTTGTTGAAGGACCGATGGCCCATGGACAAACGAGTCTTAGAGTGGAGACCGCGTATCGGCGAGATGGACCGACGACCTTAAAAAGGTAGCTGATACAGACAGGATGCGGAAGGCGGAGGACAGGGTGTTGTGGCGCAGTCTGGGAGAGGCCTATTTCCTGCACTGGTCAGCGCAAGGCTGAGTTGACGATATAATAGTTACATATTATGAGGAGTTGATTTGATTCCATTCACACATACCTAGATACATACATAATAATTTAAAAAAAATCTAAACTAAAATTAATTTTGAAAGCAATCGTTTAAGTTACTACACACACACATAATCAACCTATAATGCTCCCACTGCTGGGACACAGGCCTCCTCTCTTCGAAAAGTAAAAAAGTAACAAGTAGTAAGTTTAAGTTACTAACAAGTCCAAAATGGCGGAAAATAATAATAATTAATATGCCTGACCTAGCTCTCGAAAATTACCACGTCACGTTGTACTGGGCTCGGTCTATCATTACTGACCGGACTATTGTCGCCAATTTGCCTGATATAGGTAGTGGTGATAGATCGATTAGCGCGCCGCGCAATGATTGTAGATGTTACCATTCCACATGACGAGAACCTCGTGAAAGCTGAGAAAGAGAAACATAATATCTCGACACGAGCTTGTTGACATGTGGAATGTGAGCTTGGCTGTCATTGTGCCGATTGTCGTTACGGCCAAAAGCTTGATGCCTGAAAGCCTCGATCAACATCTCTCGAGGCTCTCGTTAGGCGGTTGGATCAAGGGCGTAATTCAAAAGGCAGTATTCCTTGATACGGCTCGCACTGCTCCCAACACCGGCGGAACTGATTTTTTTTATATTTTTAAATGTTTTGTTTTTTATATTGTAGGAAATATTTAAACTGTATTCTTTTAAGAAAACAAAAAACAAACGACATAATTATTATTATAAATTAGACATCCTACCTACATGATAACACGCAATTACTAAACTTGCCTCGATGGGACAGCCCCGACTCACTGCATACTGAAACATACTTAGATTTCATGTAGCGGTCTATATGTGTGTTATTCGACCATTTTGTTCCTAGTATACGAGTACTGTATGATTTGAACCTCAGAACAATTTTGAACAAACGAAATCGCTATGAGAAGTGATAAGGTGTCTCATTTTTTGTTTACTGACAGCGACACAAATAAAACATTACTCTTTGCTCCAGGTGAACAAGGTGGAATTATCCGGAAGACTTAACTTCTACTGATTTGTATCGATATGTTTTGTTTGCTTATGTCTTGAACAAAAAAATACACCCCATCACTAAAAAAATATTTTACATAGGTGCCGTTCGGGGACTGAAAATAATATTAATAAACTGTTCCACCGAACCGCACTTATCAAAATTTTGTTTCAGTGCGGTTAGTGGAAGTAAGGTGCTGTTCGGACAAGTGCTGTTGAAATCAGTGCTCTGAGTGGAATACCTCACAATACTACTACAATATATGGAATACACCCCTTAAAACTATATAGCCTTCGTTTTGGTTGACTTCGTGAGTTGACTGATATCATAACATATATCTAGTGCTCTTGTGAAATAATAACCACCAGATCGAATGTTGGCCACGAAGGCCAATCAATCAAAATCAAAAGTCATTTATTTAAATTAGGCTGAGAATCAGCACTTTTCGAACGTCAAAATTACATAAAAAAGCCCCCAAAACGCTCGCCCTTCACCACTTCCTAGTGGTGGGAGTAGAGGTGGGAAGAAGAAGTGAAGAAGTAGCGCAACAAACTCCCCAGAACCACAGCTGTATGTTCAGTTAGAAAAACTTGATTGCTTCTTGAGTAGGTATGCAAAGCATGTGACATCTAAAGGACGTGACGAACTGGATGCCGGCTGCTGAAGCAAGAATAATGTGATCAATATTGTGGAGATCACTAGTCTACCAAATAATATAACTAATTCAACTCATAAAAACATTGTTATGAATAGATCATGCCAATAATAACAAAATAATTAAAATACTTTGACATATAGTCAAATAAAATAAACAATTACATGAACTCATATAACCCGTCAGTCAGTACGCAAGTTAATGCTGGAGAAAGAAAACACAATGTCTTGAGTTAATCACAGCGAGCACCTATTCTAATCGTTAAAGTAGTGGTAGATGGAATAGTAGCCCTTTAAACAAGGTTGTATTTTACTTTAGCTTTAAACGCATATCTAGTTATAAAAGGTTATACCAAGCCCAACAATTGAGTTATGAACCTTATGAAGCCGGTGAAAGGAAGCACGTAGTTTGCCCATAATTTTGTATGTACATAAATGACATCACAGGTTAGCCAACTGTGCAGGAGATATTATAGTACACAAGTGACTGTGCAGACTTAGGAGCACTAATCCTCCCTCACTCTCATAGTCCGATAGGACAGCAATCCGACACAGCCGGGGAGAGATTAGGCGCAGGACCAACGGCTTAACGTGCTCTCTGTGGCACGGAGTACTCTCACTCTAGGCAACTTGTTCAGTTTCTCATGACTGCTGTAATCATCTTCTACACTAATTTCAGTTGTGTAATATCGGACAATATGGTGCTTTTGTGCCTCCTTTTGGGAATTAGTATAGACGGGGGAAGATAGGGTTGTTACTTGTAGAATACCTTTTGTATCTGATTTTTCTATTGTAAGGTTATTTGCTACGCACTTCTATTTCAAGGTTTGTTTTTGTTTATGTTTTTTAATACTTTTCGATCGCAGTTGGCTCCAAAGTTCCCCTTGCATCTGCATACTTGTAGTTATAGTATGAGACGAAATTTGGGGTGGATGCAATGAATTTAAACTGTGTCGAGTGTTACTATTTTGATTGCTGGCCATTGTGTAGATAGTAATATAGGTTATATAAATAATGAAATTAATAAGAACGATACTTTTAACAACTTTCATTTTGTTTAAACTTCTCAGTCATTGTGCAGATAATTGTAGGTAAATTTAATTATAAAATGTTAAAGAAAAGTCATAAACTGAAACATTAACCAAAGGTGTTCATCTCGTAGTCTTTTATCTATAATTAATACTTAACTGAGAAATAATCAAATGAATAAATATTACACTTCGTATTTTACTAAATGTAACTATGTATTGTAATTATTATACCTCGTTTGTTGCACGTGCCAGCGACAAGAACTATCTCTAGACAAAACTTGTGCATGATTAGGGCGAGCGTGGCAGAGTCCGAGCAGGGCCAAATTATCATGATCTACCTGGCCATTTCATGATACGCCGTCATTTCATGATTTGACCATCTAACATTCCCCATAATATGGCGGGGAAATCGTCAAACGATGCGATTTCCGCAATCCTCGGCTGGTGCCTTTACGGGCCACCTCAGACCCACGGGGCGAGTGAGGTGTAAGACTCCGCGATGTCCTATTGGGACGCGCGTGTAAAATTACGTGCTGCCATCCCGGGTCTTGTATGATAGGAGGCGGCGTCCCTGGACTCATTTAGGGGGGCCGGAAGTGGGCATTATCTGCCCTCTGCCGACGCCTGGTGTGCCTGCTGCGGGCCGGGTGAGTCAAAATCAATCAAAATATATTTTTTTTTATTTCACATAAACCTACATGGGCACGTATGAAACGTCAGAAGCTAGGTGCACGGTTCCAATTAGTCGTTTCCTATGGAGAAGAGCTGGCAAGAAACTCCACGGTTACTCTTTTAAAAAAAGTGGGGTTTAACAATGTTTCCAAGTTACAGTGTTAATAGTTATGGGAGGACAATGTAGGCCCGTCAACAAGCACCAAGTACTTAACAAAGTAAAAGATAATACAAAGCTACAGTCTATTAAGCCTACAACGTTCGCACATTCACAAATAAAAAAATAATCTATATAATATATTACTAAAATAAAAACCTACATATTTAAACCAAATGACAACATTGTCATTACAACTGTAAAAAAAAACTGAATAAATATTCTGTCCACAAGTCACTAACAAATATTTTCAATTAAAATTGTAGGTTATGTCAAAGTATGTAAAAAAAAAGAAATAAAAGTCGAGTGGGAGGGATCTCCCGCTCCCTTTCCGTTGCCTCCATAAAAGGATACCACTGCGTCCCAGGACTTCTCGCTGCCGACCATTGAGTCGACCTCGGCTGGCAGCGACAGGTCGTTGCCTACTCCTGAGATGAGTGTAACCTAACCTTCCCCATTTGGTCGGGGTGCCACTAGTGGCATGAAATGCAACTAATTTGCGATATGCCAAGTAGTCAGCTGGGAATATCGTTAAATAGTTTACTTTTGTCGATCCGCCCGATTTTCGATTAGGCGCATCGTGATATTACAACCGGCGAAATCATGAAATGGCGGCGTACCGTGACATAACCAGGCAGATCACGATATGGTCATTTCTACGATGGGACTACGACATATACAATAATACGACTTGCCAGGAAGTTGATATCGATATTTTTAATAGTGGAATAAGTAAATGAAAAAAAAATGCGGCCATTTCTTTGACGACCTAAATATTAATAGTCTCAACATATTCATGTTAAATTGCACTATAACTATTGTACATTTGGTGGTATGAGGAACAGGGTGTAAAGTTAACTCATCCACCATAGAAAAGGGAGGATCTTCCGACCAGACCGGTGTTGTGTCTGGTGGGCAACTGCCCAACGGCTGATGTCGGGACGTTGTATATACTGCTAGTTGCGCGGTAAACTCTGCTTCCGCGATGTTGCGTGCCGTCAGTGTGACGCGTAGTTCGCATGTGGCGATGTTGATACCGCTACATCACTCCCCGCGGAGACCGGAGGTCGATAGTGGGCAGAGTCGTGTATCTTGCGATGCTTGGCAGTGCCAGTAGTTCCAGTGAGTCGGAACCGGCTGCCGCATAGTTCTCGGTGGGTCAGAACTGTCTGCGGTAATTCCCCAGTGAGTCGGGGTGGCGCTGCATTATGTTCCAGTGAATCGAATGTGGTACAGCGCCGGGTTGAGGCTGAGAGGTATCATGTTCTCTGCTTGTGGAACGGCCGATATTGCAGTGTGCTGTGCCAAGGTAGCTGATAAGGCGGAGGGTGATGACCAAGAATGCGTGTCCGCTGCATGCTGGCGGCCAGGATACCCGTTGAAGTCGTGGGTGCTAGCTGGCTGTATGACTCGCCGCTTGAAAGCTTGATGAAGTGATGGTGACGTCACGCTGAAGTAGTTGCACGAGGGCTGCGCTGACGTTCATACTCGGGGTCACCAGTTTGGTGGTATGAGGAACAGGGTGTAAAGTTCACTTATCCACCATAGAAAAGGGAGGATCCTCCGACCAGACGGGTGTTGTGTCTGGTGGGCAACTGCCCAACGGTTGATTTCGGTTCGTTGTATATATGCTAGTTGCGCGGTAAACTCTGCTTGCGTGATGCAGGATTTGCGTGACGTCAGTGTAACGCGTAGTTCACATGTGGCGATGTTGATGCCGCTACATATACATACTCGTAACGCATAAGTAATAACGCTAGTAGGTATATACGAAATCGATGATTGTACATGGCTAGCTGTAAGTTTTCCAATTATTATAAAATAAAATAAAATATTATGCAAATATACCCCACGGCCTGGTGGCATCGCCACGTTTGTATGGCAAATGTACCCATGGGCTGGTGGCATCGCCACGTTTGTATGGCAAATGTACCCACGGGCTGGTGGCATCGCCACGTTTGTATGGCAAATGTACCCATGGGCTGGTGGCATCGCCACGTTTGTATGGCAAATGTACCCATGGGCTGGTGGCATCGCCACGTTTGTATGGCAAATGTACCCACGGGCTGGTGGCATCGCCACGTTTGTATGGCAAATGTACCCATGGGCTGGTGGCATCGCCACGTTTGTATGGCAAATGTACCCATGGCCTGGTGGCATCGCCACGTTTGTATGGCAAATGTACCCACGGGCTGGTGGCATCGCCACGTTTGTATAGCAATGCTTAGCCTATGGCTAGCCTTTGGGTCACGGGAAGTGTCAACCAGCAGTTTTCAGATTTCCTTATAGAGGCCATGGGCACTCGGACCCCACGGCCCGAGGGTTTCAACCGTAACCGACTTGAAAATATAATTACCAATAAGGTTAATATACTTACGCCGGTTAAATCTTTCCGAGCCCGCCGAGCCACGAAGTTGGGATGGCGCAAGAGTATCGATACACGTTGCATCCCACACTAAAGGCCTACCCACCTTCCATGGAAATAAAGACACGCGACTCTAGTCTCTTCCCATCGTTGCGTGCCAAGCCAGTGGGTTCTAGTACAGCTGGAACGCCGACGGTGACAAGAGCTCGTCGAATGATGTCATCAATGTTCGCGTGCCGCGCTAAACGACCCACACTTCAGCTGCAAGACAGGCCGTGGTGCCCGAGACTGTTGACAACTTCGCCACAGTGACAGCGATGAGGAGAACAACATGGAGCTCCTACTCGTAGGGGAGCAGTGAGGCAGAAAGTAGTGTCGCCAAAAAAAGATCCTATGTTCGACGATGGTACTACATGAAGCCACAGACCTGACACCTACTTACCCACAGCCAGAAAGCGCGCACGCTCCGCACTAGTAGCAGACGTGTTAAGTAAATTGTTCTTTATTACTCCACAGAGCGGCTCATCCCCACCGTCTCTGGGAAGATGGATTATCGGGTAGATCTGAGTTCGGGCGAGTCTCCAGGCATCCATAGCCTCCGTGAAGCACGGCACATCAAAACTAATCAGTGTGGAGGCTCGAATTTTCTTGATTAAATTCTCACAGCTGTGGACCGAGGATTTGAAAGCCGCTATACATACGAATGGAAAGAGTAGGTTAAAATTAGAATAAATATTTGATAATTATATTTAGTCAAAGAACAATGGCCACTCTCTTAACATGCTTGGACTAAAAAAAATCTAATAAAGCGCAACTTGATGAGACATGACACATTTAAAATATATAACTTAGTGTACCTATAGTACACCCAAAAGAGTAAAACTTAGTGTAGTGTGCAAAACTTAACATCACGCCTGTAATCCTGTGATGTTATGTTATGTTTATAACTTAGTACGGCTATCAATATATTTTTTAAAGTACGTAGGATAAATTAATTACACAAAACGTTTTTTGAGGTTATATGGTATATTTTTAATCTGTACATCAGGTCATTTTGAATTAAGATTTATTTCACTCTAAACTAATTATGTAGAGAACGAATTAAAACAAAATGATAGAGAGTGTGTAATAACCCACACAAAACCGCACGAAACGCAGAGTCATCGTCGAAAATGCAAAAGAAAAATTTGCGTCAGTAGGTACCAGTTATTAAAAGTTAAATCATGTTTTTAATTCATACATTGGCTTATTTTGTTTTTTTTTGTTTATTTATAAGAACTTAATATTATTTTACAATCTAGCATAATAGACTAATAAGCAATTTAACTCTAACTTATAATTTTACGTAATAAATTACAATATAAATAAGAATAGTGTCAATTTGCACATTTACACAATTCCGTAGCACTTTCTTAAGGTCTTATAATTAATAAAAGTACTTTGTTCATGTGTTACATTAATAGCACAGCATTGTTACTATTATTCAATCACTATTTATACATTACACTAACTCAAATGGTATAGTTCTCTTTAGCCTACGCACTATACATTGGCTTTATGAAAACTCATTACATATCAGCAATATCAAATTCTACTATTGGCTTTTCTTATTTAAATAATTTACAGGAGTTTATTCTGAAGAAAATTTAATATTCTCCTGCTTTAAAAAATAAATTAATGACTTCCAATAATTACATTAACAATGTACCTACTTCTTTTGGTAACCGTCTCATCTCGGACACAAATGCTGTTTTATCCTAGTCCAAAATGGCCATTGTTCTTTCAAGCATTGCTACTCTGTGTACCTTCTGACGCAATCCATATTACCTCGCTTTAGTATAAGCTATTCGGATCTAATTAGATATTGGAAAAAAACTATTACGTTTAAATAAGTAATTCATTGATAAAATACGAGCAGGTTCAGTATTGTCACAAAGGTACATATAGCAATTATAATTAATTTTTACTAACACTAGGCAACACTAATGTTAACTAACTAAACAGTCAGCTGTGCTGCTGGGGAGTTTCTTGCGCCACTTCTTCTTCCTAGCTATAGCACTGGGAAGTGGTGAAGGGCGGGCGTTTTGGGAGACTGGAAAAAATGACTTTATTTTTTGGAACAAAGGTGAACTCTTAGATTTTCAACGCTTGCCAAAGCACTGAGAGTTGATAATTGAACGTGCAAAAATATTTAGGCATTATCTTTAGATGTCCCCTAGTGATAGTGAAACCAGCAGGCTTATTTATGTATCTAGCAGAAGCCTAGCGATAACGAAATTTGCGCAATAAATGCTCATAAATCGCAAGTTAGTATTATGTATCAGCGATAGCCACACCATAGCATACTAGCGATAGTACTGACTCTAGGTTACAATCAGTCAACTAAAATGTGCAGTGATCGCGATTATTTCGTATTACGCATGGTTTTTGACAACAGAGCGACAGCCATCGGCGAGCGAATACGGCTGTCAAATTGCGATTACCTTTTCCCTTGTTGCTGATCGCTTGGCTATCGCTCGCTGAGTGATTACTAAGTACAAATTAGTGTTATAATTCAAAGAATTTTACCTTCCGTAAAAGACTATTAATTCAGTGTATTCTAGCGATTTAAAAAATTGTTTGCGTCTCTATTGAGGTATTAAGGATGGGTAGAAACTCTGAAACTCCATCTAGTTGGTCATTGGACGCCACTTCATACTGAAACTAAATCAAAAGTCATTTGTTCAAACTAGGTTGAGAATCAGCACTTTACAAACGGAAACATTATTAGGTACTGTTATTTTTTTTTTGTATATTATAAACAGCGAGCGATTAGCGAACGATAATACCGACTTTTATAACGCTAAGCGATTGATCGCGCGATGACTGCACGATAATTGCTGATTGCTATTTTATACGTAATAAGCCTGCTGGTATAAGACCCCGCGTGCAATAGATATTTGTCTTAGAAACGTTTCCTGATTTTTTTTAGACATACGTACTTCAACGGGAGATCTTATTACGGGTAAACAAAAATTAAAACGTAACGTCGATTGTTCTAGCTTGTTATATTTATTAAAATAAGCTTATAAATAAAATTAAAAATGAAAAAAAAATTGTTGGTGTTATTCGTATTTAATAATAATGGTAGGGCGATAAAGTAAAATTGTTTATAATAAAATAAATAATTATAAACAACCTCCCAATAGTTCTTATTATTGTTATATATCCAGGGGAAACAATCGACCACTTACTGAAAATTTGTTCTGTACAATCGAATTCAATATTGTTATTAATTTGTTAGGATATCAATTCATTTAAATTAATCTCCAGTTTTATTATCAAAAGACATCTTTGCTTAGTTCATATTAAAGAAACAAATAAATCTAAGCTCAGAAAGGACAGATCTGGGAGCGTAAACGAAGACTGACGATTTTTTAATAGTTGTAAGTTTATCTGAAAATGAATATTGCCACTACGCTCTCATCACTATAGGATTAATAAGCTGTGTACTTCTGTAAGGGAAAAATTCACCAAACTAATAAATGTATAAGTGCATTTATATAATATGTAATTAGTGAATAAGACGTTGGAGTACCTATATATAAATAAATAAATATAAAAAAAAAGTCCTATTAGCATAGAAAACCGTTGTCTTTTTGTACTAAGTACTTACCTACTTTTAAATTTCCATATTCCATTGACGTGACGAGTTGAGACGTTGAAACCATCTTTTGTGCCTTCATGCCCTTATCGAGGCCGAACCATTTCATATTGGTGTTTGAGCAAGATGTCTTTGTAATAATTGTACAGTTAATATTAGAAGCAATGGTTAGAAGCTTTACGGCGGATTATGTCCCACCATTCGACCAGAAATGATTGTTTGTAGTGTCGCTGCTGGATTCGCGCACTGTAGTTATGTAAGTTGTTGTTTTGTCCAAGATTTGATTTGAGATTTTGAAAATCTATATTTCAATTTATTTGACCCCAACTCCTTTGCGTTCTTTTATTGAATGTCACTCACCAAAAAAAATTCCTGCACCAATGTAAATATTGTCCTTAAGTAGGTAAGGTAATAGCGAGTCTAAAGGAAGTTTTAGGGTTAGGTATAACTTTTGGTTAATATTTGGTGTTTATCGTATTTATCATTTATTATATTTTCTTCGCTTTATGAAAGAAGTGTAATTTTGTCTATTTAGCTTCATTGGATATCTATGGTATCCATGATATTCAACGTACCACGTCGTAAGTTTAAGCATATACTTTACGTGAAACTGGTGCCCATATTATGGCGTAACTGTACAGTGTCGAGGCTGCCTCGAACTGACAAATGTTGATCATCTTCTACGTCATAACATGGAGTATATAATGCCAAAGCTCTGAAGTGGATACTAGTGGGGTAGTAGAACAATCCAAGTCTGCCTCGATGTGATAAAAAATTACAGGGTTGATAATTTCCATGCCACCGTAGGCATGGGCTTACGGACGGTATCGATGGGTAACTCACCGTCCGATAAGGACGAGGCCCGGGTCGACGGCGCGTTGTGTTCCACGTGCGCCTCAAAGAGATTTCAGCACGGTCAACTGACGGGGTCCGGTAGGACCAATGCCTGCCAGGGTTGCGAGTTTGTCCGAAACGGATATCGTGGCCCTGGCACACAGGCAACTGAAGGAACACGGTTGGGTTTTAGTCAGTAAAAGTCCGATACGCCCTCCCGCTCCAGAGCGGGAGAAGTTATTAGATATTTTCCCACCCAAAACAAAAAGGCACGAAATAGACTTGAATAGTTAATTTACGTATTATAAATCATCAAACCAAACCAATAGAGAAACCACCAAATATTACAGTAAGAGTTAGAGAGATACATGTTTGTAAAACGTTTTACATTTAAAAACCAATGATATTAGATTTACGTCCTTATTCATAATTATTTCATAGGTCTTTAAACTCTAGCATGTATTTTACGAAATTATGATGCAGCGAGAATTTTCTTATCATAATGTGCTCCTTAATGATACCCTTTTTCATTGAATGGACTCAATTTGAGGTTGTCGCAATGTTGCATATTTTAGGAACCATCGATATTTACTTAACCTTACGCCAAACAAAATTAACTCATAAATCTAAATAATCAATTCGTCAACTATGACACCATTCTCTATAAGCGTTAACATTATTTAGAATAACAATTGTTCTTTTAAAACCACTGAAAGTTGACTTTTTTTCTGATCGTCGTGTTTTTTCGGGCTGAATAAACCTAGAATATCAGGAGACGGTGCTATTGCTTAATTCATTAGTTCGCCAGAGGCCCCAGACAAAGTGACACTATATCAGCGATAACGATGATTAAAAAACCGGCCAAATGCGTGCCAAACCACGCACAATGAAGGGTTCCGTAGTGGGGATTAATTTATCCTAAGAACAAACTTAACATTGTAGTTGAAAAACATGTTCCCTCATACATTCCAACTGCATATTATGTAAGTTTGGACGAGTACGATTGACAGATTTACCATGTTATTTTTAAGATCATAATTAAAAAATCAAAAATCACAATCAATATATTTTATTTCACATAAACCTTAACGGGCACTTAAGAAATGTCAGGAGCTAAGTGCACGGTTCCAATTGGTCGTTTCCTATGGAGAAGAGCCGGCAAGAAACTCCACGGTTACCTACTCTTTTAAAAATAATGGGCTTTTACAATGTTTACAAGAAAATGGTTTACAAAACTACAGTCTATTAAGCCGACAACGTTCTCACATTCACAAGTTATAAATGAATCTATTTAAAATATTACTAAAATAATAAATATTCAAAACCTATTTGAACCAAAGGAGATGATTGCCATTACAACTGTAACAAATCTCAATTAATATTCTGTCCATAAAAGCCACTAATAAATATTTTAAATTTAAATTGTGTCAAATAATGAAAAGATTATGTCAAGGATGTAAAAATAAAAATAAAAATTGAAATAAACATCGTAATTTGGGAGCAGTTAATAGACATTTACATAGTTATGCCATTACTGAAGTACCAGGGAAGCCACATGTGCAGAAGGAATTATTGCCAAACTTCCTTGTCTTCAACGTAGTCCTTAATCTTATAATATGATTTTTTGATAAGGACACGTTTGATATGGGTTTTGAACTTTCCTTTCCTAAGTTCTATAACCGACTTTGGCAACTTGTTATAAAAGCGGAGACTGTTTATAAGAAATGACTTGCTTGTTTTAGTTAATCTAAATTTGGGTATCACAATTTAATATTTACTTCGTGTATTTATATTATGGAAATCGCTTCTTATTTTGAAAAGTCCTAAGTTTTTGCGAACATAAAAAATACTTTCTAAGATATAAATAGAAGGCAGAGTTAGTACATCAATTTCTTTGAATTTGTTTCTAAGGGACTCACGAGGGCCCATTCCATAGATCGCGCCGATTGCCCTCTTTTGTAAAATTAAAATTAAATCTACGTTAGCTGCCGATCCCCACAGTAGAACGCCATAAGACATAATTCTGTGGAAATAAGCCAAGTACACTAACCTAGCTGTGGCTATATCAGTCAACTGCCATGTTTTAGGTTTATAGACTTCTTATAGGTTTTCCTGTATTATATAAGAAAAGAACCATATTCTGTATATTTTCCAAAAAATATGAATCAGTAGTTTTGGAGACAACAGGCTAATGGTCAATTTTCGTCTATTTTCTTAAATAATTTTAAAAGGGTTTATTTTAAAATTATAAGAAAATACTCGTATATCTGAAATCTTTACTCTATGCGCTTTCATTTGATAAGTCACAAGGTACAGTTTTTTATTTAATTTTATAATTTGCCCTCCAAAAATGACCCCCTTATTCAAAATTCATTTATTACGTTACACGTCAGTGTTTGGGTCACAAAAGTTTATATATGTACCAAATTTCAACTTAGTCGGTCTAGTACATTTTTTTTTTTTTTAAAAACGTTGTCCCACACTAGGAATTTCTCCTGTATCGTGGGTGCGTTTACAAACATTTAAACTCACATACACAAACAGCCAGACTCTGAACAACTACTTGTAGGTCATACAAATATTTGTTCCGTGCGGGAATCGAACCCGCGACACGCAGCGCAGCAGTCAATCGCTTAACCAATGCGCCAACCGTGTCGTCAATTCGGAGCAAATCGGCTGTGACATACATACGGATAGACAGACAGATACACGAGTGATCCTACTCGTATAAGTGTTCCGTTATTTTCTTTTGAGATACGGAACCTTAAAAACTGCCTAGCCTTTTCCCAACTATCTTGGGTTTGGCTTCTAGTCTAACCGGATGCAGCTGAATACCAGTATTTTATATGGAGCGAGTGCCTATCTGACCTCCATAACAGTACCGACCCAGTAACTGGGTAATACGATACCCCTTGGTAAGACTGGTTGTCAGACAATCGGGCGTCTGACGACCTGTAACCACTGTCATAGATGCACCAATGACAGCCGGGACCAACGGCTTAAGGACGCTATCACATTTTTCCTCAAATATCAGTGCTTTTCAGGTACCGTATTAACAAATTAGGAGTCACAACTGCAAGGATATCATTGTCTTAAATTAAAGATAATATATTCATCTCCAGAATGGGCACATAAAAATTGTATGGCCCCATACAAATTTTTCACGAAAATACGTTTTAACAATCACAATAAAACCAACAAATGAAAAAAATATAGGTCTGAATAGGAACCCATATAGCTAAATCCACTGCTTAGTTATACATAAAAATAATAACAAGCTATTGTTTATATAGTCCTCTTTTTTTTTTAGGCAGCGTGGTTTCCGTCTTTTGGTGCAAAATGTAAAAAAAAAAACCGTTCCCCTTATCTCCGAAGTTTGCATAGATAAAAATCTGAAATTATTCTGTGTGATAGAAGTTTATGTAAAGATTATCTACAGGAAAAATAAAACGATGTCTCTAAATAGCACAGTTTTTCAGAAATCATCAACATCATATATACGTACGGAACCCTCGGTGCGCGAGTCCGACTCGCTCTTGACCAGTTTTTTATTTTCAGGATCAAGAATGCGCAATAAAAGAATATAAGCCAAAAACCACAAAAATAATCGAGATGGATTCTCTTTTTGAACAGCTAATCCTTGTAGGTAGCCATACTTCTCTTTTTGATTGCGGCGTGAAGTATCTCATCATGAATAAAGAAAAAACAAAGGTTAACAAGATGCTTATACTGTGAAAATTTAAAGACTGTAGCTTCATCAACCGTTTGGTTGCAAAACCTGTGTGATAGACGGACACGTGAGTGACAGCAATAGTGCTCCGCTTGGACCCTTCGGATACGGAACCCTAGAAAGAGCTGGCCTTCATTCTAAATTTGAACTTCTTTGAAACATGAAATGAAAATATACTTTTTACTACCTACTTTGGTTTTAATTTTTATCAAAAGTACTGAAATCGCGCCCCAGTCTCTGTAAATAAAATACTGTTTTCATAAGGCAATGATTATTTTTAAATATCACAACGAAAGTCTACGATAAACTCCCAGGCTAGTATTTGATTATGAAATGCTCCAATATTTGCCAGCAAAAATAATATTTACAAGTACCTGACGGCTGATGAATTTAAAAAATACTAAAAACATAATTATCAAACTCAAACTCAAAGCATTTATTTCAAATAAACCATTTACAGGCACTTTTGAATTGTCAAAGAGTCGGTCAGTTAGTCAGAAAGTGGAAGCTATTTGCCCATTCCAAAACGTAGATCTCTATGGAAAAGAACAGGCAAGAAACTCCAAGGACACTCTTTTAAATCAAGATATTACAAAATCCTGGGTACATTATTCTTGTCGCTTCTATATGCGAGAACAATGTAAAAAACAAAAATAAATATATTAAAAAAAAAACAATTCAAAATATAAGATTAAAAGATTACAAAATAAGCCCTGGCAGTTAAAAGATGACCAGCCTCAACTGACAGCGCCCGTTCACGAACATGACGCGTGGATCAGCACCATCCAGCTCAACCACTTTGTAGGGAACCGAATGATCCAACACACGCGCCACCATCAGCGAGACATTTAAGTGAGCATGACTATCATATATGATATCACGCAGATAGTACTTAGCCACAGTTACTCAAATTCGATTGCAAACTTACAATTAACTTTATTCAATCAATACCAGTAAAATTAAAAAAAATATACCTTCAAGTACCAAGATTAGTTAAGTTACGTATAAAATCGAGCGGTCAGCGGTTTCAATGTGTGCGTGCGTGTAATGTTGTTGTGTTGCGATTCAGATACCTAAACTCGAGCGAGTTCAAAATGTGATAGCGTCCTTAACGTGTTTTCCGAGGCACGGAGGAAGCTCGGTATGTAAAGATGGTTAACCCATCTACGGACTAGACGCACATTTATGGGACTGACCAAAAAGCTTATACAATCACGTTAAGTCGTTGTAGGAATAAGAATCGCTTTGGAAGGGGTTACCACTAGTTTAGGCCCTCTGTTTCGTCCTATAGGAACAAAAAAACATGGACCAGATGTTGAGCCTTCATCTATACCTATACATATAATAAAATAGTAGCGAAGTCAAAATTGTACATTGAATTTTTTTTTTTTTTAAAGTAATTGCTACGAGGTTTGGGATCAAATTATTCTAATGCCGAAAATATAATTTTTGTCTGTTCATCTGTTTGTTTTGAGTCTCTGTATATTTAGACTGCTGAATGATAGGCTAAAAAAATGTGACAAGGCAACGGTGCGGATTAAAAGAAGATGTATTGACAAAACTTGCAAAGAATATTATGCTTAGGTCCTGTTGAGAGGATGAATGAACTAATAAAAGGTATTCACTAGGCAGATGTGAGTGGAAATGCCGGGAGGGACGCCCTATGAGGTCATACACAATATAGGTGCGTAGTACTCACAACCGGCGTGAGTGTGTGACTAGATGTATGAACGTAAACGAAGTAAAAGGAGTATGTGAGGAGCGTAGCAGGTGGCGTTCTATAGTTTCTGCCTACCTCCATGGGAAGAAGGCGTGACTTTATGTATGTCTGTTCTATAAAAATTACATAGCATCATGAGTGTATTCCCCGAAAGAATAGATGAGGTGTACCTACTATAGTACACCCAAATTAAATTTCGCCAGTTATGTTTAGGTTCCATGTAATAGGGGGCGAGCCTATTGCCATTAACCGGGCACAAATCCAGACTTCAGACTTTTACTGAGAAATTTCAGATGGAAAACCCAATTACACTTTTCCAGGCCCGGGAATCGAGCCCAGGAGCTCATGCTCAACAGTAGCGCTTGCGACCACTAGACAAACGAGGCAGCTTTCTATAAAAATGTGGCTGTTGTTATAGTATATTGTGGTGTGTTACGACTTCCACGCGAACGAAGTCGCGGGCAGAAGCTAGTTAGTAATATAAAAACAATACACAATTAATCTTTAGCCCGAGTTTTTTGTTGCCGGGGTGGAAAATCCTCATGGATGTCCTCCGCCCTGGGGTGGGCGGAGGTGTCTGTCAGACTCTTACTGACTAAAAACCACCCCGGTGTTTCCTTCTCACACTTGCACCGGGGATCTTGGGAGCTAGTATTACTTCCGTGATCCCCGGCTAGTGCAGGCCCGCCTCTGCGGGCCACCTCAAGTCTGCGGGGGGGTGAGGTGTTAGACCCCCCCGGCGACGTCTCAAAGGGGCGCGCGTGGAACACTACGCGTCGCCACCTCGGGTCCAGTGTGATAGGGGGCGGCGGACGTCCCCGGGTCCGCCGTCCCTGGACCCATTTAGGGGGGCCGGAAGAGGGCATTATCTGCCCTCTGCCGACGCCCGGTGCGCCTGCTGCGGGCCGGGTGAGCGGACGAGATCTCCCGCTCCCTTTCCGCAGCCTCCTTCTGCGACACGACTGTTTCGCAGAAGGATACCACCGCGTCCCAGGACTCCTCGCTGCCGGCCATCGACTTGACCACGGCCGGCAGCGACAGGTCACTGCCTACTCCTGAGATGAGGGTACGGCGAGGCTCCTCCCAAGCGGCACACTCTGCCAGCGTATGCCGCGCCGTGTCCTCCCGGCAATGTAGGTAAACCCTCGATCAACTTTGATCTTATCCACGTTATTAGGTACCAGGACTGATCCACCACCCAAGTAATATACTTGATTGGTTAATATCCCTGATGCGACCGCTACTGGAGATCTTATCTCTTGTAGCGGTGCATGAGGGTGGGGTGCAAGGAGTGAACGCACACTAACTAGTTTACCCAAGTCAACCTCTCCTGCGCGTGGTGCACCCCGCCTAGACAAGCGAGGCTCTGGCGACTGACAGATGGCAGTATATCCATCCAGCATACCGTGACCAAAAACGGTCCGAGAGCTCTGGAATTGCTGATCACCAAGCCACCACCTTTAAAGGCTTGGAAAGCCGCTATTTTACATCATCCCTAATCGGAACGACTTATTTCATACTTCCGCCTTTCTCTTTCACTTTCTTTAATTTTTACTGTGTCTTCTCTTTCCTTCGTCTGTCTTCTTTCCTTCTGATTCTTACAATGTCTTCTTCTTCTTTATTTAAAGTTAAGTCTATCCTTGGTCTATCTTTGGTTTCAAGATTTCACAAGCAAGTGGGGATTAGGCATGTGAAAGTGTTGTGAGCGACAACATTTTCGATGGGTACCCTTTCCCATTGCTTGGGTTCTGGAATATTTGGTACGCTGGCAAAACACTTGGGTAAAAGGATCATCCTGAAATGATGAATCCCTACGTTGCAGCCTATTCAAACGATTTCTTTGATTTTAGGTCTAATTTAGGGATAACCTGCGGCCGTTTAGTTTATTAACTTTTTTTCCTTAATCTTACTTTCCAGCTGTACCCTCTTTTGTTTGTTTTTAAACGTAGTTTTTTTTGTTCTTAAATGTTTAGTGTTCCTTCTCCTTATTTTAATAATTTGTATGTACTTTAAGTTGGTAGTACCTTAGTTTCTTAAATATCGTTTAACATTTTTGGATAACTTCCCTTTTCAAGATTCACATCTCGTATTTTCTCAACGCACAGCAAACATGGAATCGACATAATCACGAGGAAGTGGTTCTATCGATTTGCCTAGATTTAAACCTGTCACGTACAAATTGGCCGTTTCAGCAAGCTTCAAATTTTTGGGGCCAACCTGTCATTGTTACACCTTCGTAGTAGAAAGCCGCCAAGTGTCATCGCGTCTTGTTTTAATTGCTTCCATAATTGTTGTGTGCCGAAGAAGAATTAATACGTATTTCTGATCTTGTTCTTATTTCTCGTTTTTATTATATCCCTTCCATTATGTTGAGTATTCAGCTTAGCTGGATGTGTCTGTATAGCTCCACATCTGCTTTCTACGTTCCAAACCGCTATAAGTTACATTTTCATATTACTTCGCCTTTGAGCTTGAGGTGAAATATCTTTGTAACACTGTACTACCTATGAACAATATGAATCCCATCATCAAAAAGTGCTTGCCAAACGAAAATGTCATGCCTGGCCTCAAATGAAAAAAAAAATCTATGTTTCTTTAATCTTTTTCAAACTCAAACTCAAAGCATTTATTTTAATTAAACCATTTACAGGCACTTTTGAATTCTCAAAGAGTCGGTCAGTTAGTCAGAAAGTAGAAGCTATTTGCCCATTCTAAATCATAGATCTCTATGGAGAAGAACAGGCAAAAAACTCCAAGGACACTCTTTTAAATCAAGATATTACAAAATCCTGGGTACATTATTCTTGTCGCGTCTAAGTATATAATGTGAGAACAATGTAAAAAAAACAAAAAAATATTAGATTTAAAGATTACAAAATAAGCCCTGGCAGTTAAGAGATGACCAGTCTCAACTGACGGCGCCCGTTCACGAACATGGTGCGTGGATCAGCACCATCCAGCTCAACCACTTTGAAGGGCCGTAGATTGTTTTCTAACCTATAATAAATAAATAAAATAAATAAAAAGCCTTTATTCTATCATAATTTACAAAGAATAATTTGAGCATAATAAATATTATATCATTTCATTTAATGGATATATGGAATATATATGGAACACATTTCACAATCATTATTTATTTAGTATTTGAGTAAGATGAAGCTTAAATACAGAGTTTTGCTATATTCATTGACTTTCTCTACTATTTCCGTTACCACTTGGATGTGGTCAGTGGTTGAGTAATGTTTACGGAAACCAGCTTGTTCACGAGGTTGATTTTCATCTAGAGTAATTGTAAGTCTATTTAATAGTATTTTTGAGAAAATTTTATATATGTTTGTCATAAGGCTAATTGATCTATAGTTACTGAGGTCACATCTATCTCCTTTTTTTTGAAGAAGAGTAATCGAGGATTCGGACCATTGGAGTTTCTCTTGTTTCTAGAATGTTATTGAACATGATTTCCAGTGGGTGTTGTAATGGTTCAGACTTCAATATTTCATTTGTTACCTTGTCTTGTCCGGGTGTTTTGTCCTTGTTCTGAGTTTCGATAGAAAAACCAATCTCTGACTTTAGTATTTCGGGCAGTGGTTCGTCGACAAAGACTGCCTCTGACGTGCTGCGTTAAATTGGATCTTTCTTGTGACGAGTAAAGGTTCTGATAAAAGTAAGTTGCTTCTGTAATTATATCTGACCGCTTCTAAATAATCTTTCATTTCTTGTCCATCATGCTTGTTGCCCATTTTGATGTACTTTGAAGATCTTTGTATGCCTTTTTAAAGGCTCCCTTTTTGACAAGTATTCCTCAAAAACATTTTGCCTGCTTTTCTTTATGTTATTAGATATTTCTTTATTTATTTCCTTACTTATTTGAGCGATTTTCCTTTTTATTTTCGCGTTGGCGTGTGTGTGCACTTATCGGGTATTTTCGTTTGTTATTTTCGCACAGTATTTGTGTTAATAAATGTGTTATACCTTTTTGTAAGTTATCATACTGTGTTTGAACTTGTGAGGATGTTTTGATCAAGTCATTAAATTTAATTTCCCAGTGCAACCCGTCTTCTCTTGTTAATATTGACAAGTTTCTTGTACAATAGGTGTTTATAGATTTGAACCTTTTTGTTTTAGTGTTTTCCAATTTTACTTTGCACCTTATCATTCTGTGGTCAGTGTTATTTTCAGGTTTTTTATTATGTCGAAAGCAAAAATATCTGAACTTTTGTTTGTTAAGATGAAATCGATCTCATTTTGGCATTCTTTATTCAGCGATATCCAAGTCCATTTCTTGTTTACTTTTGTTTGAAACATACTATTTACGAATTTAATGTTTTTTCTAGAGCAAACTCTATCAGCTTCTGCCCACGCTTTGACCTTTTGCCATGTGAGTATCTTCCGAACACAGTTTCCTCGCCTTGTTGTACTGTCCCAATTTGTGCATTGAAATCGCCCATTATAATGAGGTTTCTTGCGTTTAAGGTCTCTATAGCGGTTTCTAAGGTTTTGTACAACTCGCTCAACTCATCTTCGTCACACAATTCGGTGGGTGCATAGACTATAGACCACAAGTTATTCTCGGACGTGTTTAACTCTAGAGTCGCGACTCTGTCTGAATATCAGTTAAAACTAACTATGTTCTTTTTTAGGTTCTTTTTTACAATAAATCCTACTCCATACCTTTCTTTTGCTGCCTTACTATTGTATAATATAAAATACAATAGAATGGTTGTGAATAGTACTGCAGTTTTACTCGTAATTTGTGTACACTCATCCAAATATAATTTTGAACCAAATTGCTCTTTTATGCTGTGAAGCCTCTAAGACGTGGTTCCCTGTGCCTGCATCGCTCACAAAATCGTTAGTAATCGTTTCTTCTATACTTTCTTCACTTATTCTTGTTTCACATAATCCCATAACATACCACAGTAGTTTCTCTGTAGCATGATTCAGCTCTATCCTTGTTTCAGAGAGTAAAGTTCTAACGTTCAAACTTGCGACACATAGGTTGCTTGATATATCCTTTTTTTTATAACCTGCCCCTTTCTTTTAATGACTTATACTCGGCGATAGCACTCAAAAGGGTGTGTCTGAGAACGAAAACCTAATAATAATAATTCAGTACTGTTTTTTATTTATTTATTTTTAGTATTTATTGACGTGTGCTAGGCATAATATAGGTATGTTAAATTATTTAATTTAATGTGTTGTGTTTCGTAATGTTAATTACTTTGCGTACAATTGTACAGAATCAAGTTTTTCTAACTAAACAGACAGCTGTGCTGCTGGGGAGTTTGTTGCGCCACTTTTTCTTCCCAGCGAAAGCAATAAGAAGTGGAAAGGGGAAAGGTTTTGGGGACTTTATAATTAATGTTGACTTTCAAAAAGTTCTGATTCTTAGCCTAGTTTGAATAATGAATTTTCATATACAACTTAAAGATTTTCTACCATTAATGTTACCTTTTTATATCGTACCCTATACAAACCTTACAATAGAATGGTTGTGAATACCAATGCAGTTTTAATTTGTGAACACTCATCGAAATATAATTTTGAACCAAATTGCTCTTACAAGCTGTGAAGCCTCTAAGACGTGGTTCCCTGTGCCTGCATCACTCACAATATCGTTAGTAATCGTTTAAGGTGGATACGCACCTGTCTGCACCGCACACGCCCCATGTGAATTCTTTGTAAGAAGTATCCAAGACCACCCTTCCGGTGGAAAGACATTCGCAGTCGTAACAAAGCGTCTGTTAGGGGTCGGGAAAATGCACAGAAAGGCCACCTGGGGGCCGATCGCGCTAATTTTGAACGTTAATACCAAAACTATACCACAACCAAACACGTTACGTTAGACACATTTCGTATCGCGCTAATCATTTCAACGGAAACGATTTAGCTTTACTTTGGAAGTTACGTTGGAGGAACGATCGATCGAACTTTCAGTATTGGGTAACGTCAACGATTTTGTCGCTCAGAAAAAATAGCGCAATACCGTTTCTTACATCAGCTGAAACCAAAACCAAAAACGTTCCGTTCGAACGGTAATTACGTTGAGAAATAGCGCGATCGGCACCCAGGTTTCCACAGCACCCGGTAAATTTTTCTATGTACGTACTTTCGTCTAGAAAGTGAATCATACTGAGCACAGAGATTTGTTATCTCTAGGGTGTGTGGCTCATATCTCTTGTTACTGCAAAGTCTCTCAGTGGACTGTTTGTGACCAACGAGGTTCTGCACATTTTCTGGGGTAAATTGCCGCGAGACCTGTTCAAGTGCAGGTTTCACGGTCTGATCACCAAGTCTTGTGAATAAACCTGGCGATTGCGCTCAAAAGGGAGTGTCTGAAACTAGCGGTCGCATGTTGCGTCAGATGGTAGGGTAACATCTAATCTATCAGACACGACTCCGCAGCTACTAGTGGGCTGACCATGCTGATCGCCATGAGTGCATCCTAAGGCTTGATGATTATCGTTTTATGCTTGAGCTTCAGAATTTTATTCGCCATTAATTTGCAAAAATTGCCACTTTTCGTGGCTTCTGGTTCACATACGATCCAGTGAACCAGGTTATGATTATGAACAAGACACTTCGTTAGAAGTGAAGTTACTTGAACCAAGGGATAGTGCGCGAAGTACACCTGGTTTCCAGAACACCTGGATATTTTGATGATTTTCTTGTTTTTTTCATTAACAAGCGTAAATGGAATATAACATCCAGAGTGTGCGCCAGAGCTGTTCCCTTTCTTTCAAAGTGTATTGAAAAACACCTTACAAGTAGTAACATTCTTCGAAGTTTTTAATTTTTTTCTTTTATTCTTGGTCACTAAGAGAAACTTACTGTCGTTATAAAGAAAAAAAGTGTTAATCTACAAATGTACTGTACCTAATGATTCGTCGTATTTGATGAGACCGCCTCTAAAATGATTCATTGTCATATTCAAATCTTTTTCTTAACATTATATGTAATTGACTGTTCATTTTGATTTCATTTTCATTGATTTCATGTTGTGTTTTTACTATTGTATCTAAGTTTGTTATAAATCCAACAGTAATTTTGATTAAAACTGGTCGGACGACCAGTTGTACATAAACATTCTTCTTAGTCGGTGTTTCTGTGGCCGTGCGACATGTCGTGGTCGTGGCCGCTTAGTGCGCGATGTACCTTTGCTTATTTGTTAAGAGTAACTAAAGAAAAAAAAATATTCTATCAATTCGAGAACATAACCAAACCATGTTTTAGAAGACTACGACTTCGAGGTTAATTCGTTCAATTGACATGATGAATAAACGGGAAAATGTGCTGTAGCAGATATCTGGAGCTAACAATTTTGTGTACGCCGAAGGATTTCGCGATACTTCGTCTGCCCAAATATCGAGGTTCATTTTATGAGCTCTGTTCGGGCCTGTGTTCAGAAATGAACATTTGTGGTGTTGTGAACTATTGTTCAACAAGCAACATAATCTGCACCCAAGTAAGGCAGCTTATACACCAAACGAATCTCAGCCGCCAACCGTGCATGAGCGTTACAGAGTTCACTGCTTTTCCATAGGTACATGTTCAACTTTTCGCTCTCACCGAACTGACAATAAGCTATCTGTAACGGATTTAAAAAGACGCTTAACGCATCCGAGAGTCATTTCTACTCCCCGACATTTGTTTTTTTTTCATTGTACTGGACCATACTTTGGATATATTAAAGGTTAAAACATTTTATTTTATATATGTTATAACTTCATTTAGTACCCTGTACCGTTGCTTAAACCCATAATAACAATGTTTTACGTGCGTTGCATTTCCCCCTGCCGTAAACAGCAACTTTTCACACCAAAAATAAAATAGCAGCAATAATTTTTACTCAATGTTACTTTGATATTTACTAGGTCTTATTAGATTTTACATCATGTATGTGTACAGTGAGCCTGCTCACAATCGGCGGCTGACTATACGTTTGGTGTCAACGCGGCTTTATACCGCTATGATAGCAGGAATAGTGTTACTGACAACCGACAACAAGATGCTTGTTGAATAGTGTTACTGACCACCGATAACAAGATGCTTGTTGAATAGTGTTACTGACCACCGATAACAAGATGCTTGTTGAATAGTGTTACTGACCACCAACAACAAGATGCTTGTTGAATAGTGTTACTGACCACCGATAACAAGATGCTTGTTGAATAGTGTTACTGACCACCGATAACAAGATGCTTGTTGAATAGTGTTACTGACCACCGATAACAAGATGCTTGTTGAATAGTGTTACTGACCACCGACAACAAGATGCTTGTTGAATAGTGTTACTGACCACCGATAACAAGATGCTTGTTGAATAGTGTTACTGACCACCGATAACAAGATGCTTGTTGAATAGTGTTACTGACCACCGACAACAAGATGCTTGTTGAATAGTGTTACTGACCACCAACAACAAGATGCTTGTTGAATAGTGTTACTGACCACCGATAACAAGATGCTTGTTGAATAGTGTTACTGACCACCGACAACAAGATGCTTGTTGAATAGTGTTACTGACCACCGATAACAAGATGCTTGTTGAATAGTGTTACTGACCACCGATAACAAGATGCTTGTTGAATAGTGTTACTGACCACCGACAACAAGATGCTTGTTGAATAGTGTTACTGACCACCGACAACAAGATGCTTGTTGAATAGTGTTACTGACCACCGATAACAAGATGCTTGTTGAATAGTGTTACTGACCACCGATAACAAGATGCTTGTTGAATAGTGTTACTGACCACCGACAACAAGATGCTTGTTGAATAGTGTTACTGACCACCAACAACAAGATGCTTGTTGAATAGTGTTACTGACCACCGATAACAAGATGCTTGTTGAATAGTGTTACTGACCACCGATAACAAGATGCTTGTTGAATAGTGTTACTGACCACCGATAACAAGATGCTTGTTGAATAGTGTTACTGACCACCGATAACAAGATGCTTGTTGAATAGTGTTACTGACCACCAACAACAAGATGCTTGTTGAATAGTGTTACTGACCACCGATAACAAGATGCTTGTTGAATAGTGTTACTGACCACCAACAACAAGATGCTTGTTGAATAGTGTTACTGACCACCGATAACAAGATGCTTGTTGAATAGTGTTACTGACCACCGACAACAAGATGCTTGTTGAATAGTGTTACTGACCACCGATAACAAGATGCTTGTTGAATAGTGTTACTGACCACCGACAACAAGATGCTTGTTGAATAGTGTTACTGACCACCGATAACAAGATGCTTGTTGAATAGTGTTACTGACCACCGACAACAAGATGCTTGTTGAATGATTGAACCCTCGGTGCGGTAGGAGTCAAGTGCTCTAAGTATTTCACTCTACCACGCCGTGCATTCAGTACATGCGAGGCTACACGGCCCCACGACATTTGTTAACTGATAACACCTGAGTCGTTCTCCCAATCTGTTGGTATTAGAACTGAACTGACAGTCCATCTTTTTTTTGTTTGTATTGGGCGACTTTCCTGTTTCCTTCAATTAAGTACTTTAAGAAAAACATTAAAATGTCTTCATGTTTGTATCCCCGAAGCGTTTGAAAAACGTCTTTAGTAAAATAACGCAAAAAAAAACGTGTGCGGTCGGGGGATCAGGTCACGAACGAAGTTCAGTTCAGTATTGAGGTTAAATACAAACGGCCGCGCACAATGCTCGAATCTCAATACTCGCACGCACACACATACTCCTAGATAATGTAAGTGAGAAAGAAGGAGAGAAAGTCGCATAGAGCGCATAACGCGTTTTCTTTACGTGACGATTTCTACCAGTCTACTCCTACCGCTTATCTCCTACCACTGTTCCGTGTGGTGCCTGAGGTAAAGATTACCAATATCCTATTTCTTCCCGTGGGTGGCGTAAAAGGCGACTAAGGGACTTACTAGAGAATGGGCAGCAGTCTCTATGAATTTTTACACCATACGCCGATCGAGATTACGGCAAACCCCCCCTAAATTGGGGGAGGCCTATGTCCAGCAGTGGACGTCTTTCGGCTGATATGATGATGACGACTCTTACCGCAAGCCGCGTTAAGGAACTTCGTTCCAAAAACTATCTCCTTCGACCCATAATCTGCACGCGGTACATCCTGCCACTGACGGACAAAGTGCTGGCGACCGACCGATGCCGGAATAACCATCCAACAAGACAACCTAAACTCTCCAGAGCGATGTGGGGCAGCAGCGTCATCGTTGCGAAAGTATTGACTCTGCGGTCACAAACCCCCTTACCCAGCGTGGTGACTACGGGCATTAAACCTGCCATGGATCAAGTACCAAAACAACGGCCCCAGTTGCCGGTGGTCCTGCTGTTCCTGGTAGCACTCGCCAAGCTAGTTTTCTGATTTTACCGAAGATGTGAACTAAGTTTGGCAATAAACATTTTAACTTTTGAAGGAGCACAATTATACAACAAAATACCCTAACGTATAAAATAATTAAACTCATTCAATGCATTCAAAACTCAATTAGCTCAAAGTTTAATCACAATTATCACCCTTCCTAAAAGCTGAATGCATTGGATGTACTCGTATGTATCATCATTGCTACCGTGACGTCTGTGATGAACTATATATTTGTAATTTATTTTAGGCATTGTTTTCATGTAAGTGTGTGTGACTTTGTGTCTTTTTTGAGAATAAATATATTTATACCGAAACCTAAATTATTTCAGATAGTACAATTACTGTCCAAATGTCCGCCACCATTACTACCACCGGCACCGCTAAACAATACGATAGTGGATCAGTAACAGCATCCACGGACACCATTTTAGTCTCACCAAACAGAAAGTATAAGTACTGATGTTTGGGAACATCCATGATTAGCTATAGATGTTCTGTTTATTACCATTTATCACCGAGCCTCCTTATGCAAAACCAAGGTGACGTACGAGTGTGCTGGTCCTATGCGGTTATTTTCCAGACACAATTCCGTCACTGGCTGACCTATCTGGTCACCATGTTCGTATTCTTAGGAGCTTGATGTTGTGGCCTGTAGTTTAGGCAGACAGGAAAAACATCCTGTCTGAACAACGCATGATGATTTTGAAGTTTTTGTTGAATGGGTCTAATATTTGTTTGTCGGGGATTATTACTTTGGATCATCTTGCGTTGCCTCTATGTGTGACTTTTTTGATAATTCAAATTATGTCACATTTCTTTCTTTGTAAAAATTTTAGAAAAAAGTGGTTTTTTTGTCACAGTCAATTCAAATTTGCAAATAGATAGATATAATACCATTTATTATGCTTCTACACCATAAATTTTGCAGATATGAGTGTAGAAATTAAACACAGATATCAATGTTCAGCTTTTTAACAACTTAGATGTAAGTGCCGGGCAATATTAATGTTTTGAATGGATTTAATTACGTCGTATATACCGTTTACTGCACAGGGGCATTACGGTAGCTCGTGACCCAGCATCGCACCGTTTTACATCTCTTTTTAAGTATTATTATATTTAAAGATATGATTTAATATCTTCACTTATGCGAAAACCTCATCCATCATCATCATCATTAATCATCTACAAAATTATTTCTTGATTTATTTACCTTTTTGTTAAGTTTACTGTTTGCCAGTTCCACGTCCGTGGCCGGTGGTGACAGCAGCATCACCGGCGGAGTAGCGCTGGACTTCTGCTGATCACGAGATACCTCTTTTCGGTGCTCTGGTGATTCCTTGGTTTCTTAGTTTGTCTTTGTCTCTTTTTAAGTGTCATACAAATCTTTTATTTCTTCCGTTTTCTTCTTCGTCTCTTTTTGCTTACTTCTAATATTATCTTATGGTTTTATGTTATTCTGATCATTTTTTATACATCGTTTTTTTTACATTTTCACCATCATGGTGATGGTAATCACCTCATCATTTCACCCTTTACTGTATCATAGTTTTAAGAGTAATCCTTTAGAAATCTTGATCAACTTCAACATTATATTGCTCTGACGAAGTACTGTTTAGCTCTTCGGAGAAAATAACGTTGAAGTTAACGAAATTTTCGGTGTTTGCAGGACAGGCAGAACTTAAATCGGACATTATTGGAACTTACATATTCATTAGAATAGGTGGTGGTGACTGGCGCCAAAATTAACTTTAGTTGAAGCTTCATGCTTTGTTAATGTTATGTTCATAAACATGTAAAATTGTCAATAATTGCATAATCGCATGGGCTTATGATGTTATTGAGATTTATAAGTGACTACCTTAGTTGATTGTTTGCGCTTGTTTGATAATTCGGAGAGAGTCAGCCACAACGAATGGTCGGATAGCAGAGAACGAGACGGTTGGGAGTACCTAATTGCAATAATATTTAATTGTTAGCATTTATGTTGAACAGCATTTATCATAATTACTATCAATTTCATAACATTGGATGCTAAAGTTTTTGCCAACAAACGACAGCTGTTGTTTGGAACCCTTTCATTGTTACTTGTTGCCTGGGTTCAAGTCGAAAGGATTGGATTGGAGACCTGTTCCTATAGCAAAATTGTGTGAAAGCGAGTCGTGGGAGTGGTTTTCGATTACACTTTTTTTTTCTATGGGCTCTCCTCGCCGTACATACACCTAATTAATAAAATATCAAAATGCGTTTAACTATAGGCTTATATTTAATTATATTATATTTTATTTTATTATTTGTCTTATTATTAACCATAATTGTTTAAGCCATAAACGCACTGAATTAGATCTGTCTTAATGCCTTCAACAGAGCTACGATGCAGAATTTGTGAACCACCTTGCAATTGGCTGGCCATGTCAAATTCAGTCCGTCTGTGTGCGGTTGTACCCCTGTGTGCTAGTATGTAATGCTGAGACAGCAAAATAGATATTTAAGACTAATAGCGGCGTGTCAATGGCGTGATCTAGTAACGAATCGAATGTATTGTACGACGGCAGCGCAAAGGAACGCAAACGAAAACCGGTTTGCGTCGTGCGCTACGTTCTGTTGAGGAGGTTGTAGACACTGGTGGGATAGGATAATTATGGCCGCAGTCAAATGTAGCACAAACAATCATTAGTTCTTACAAATTCCTGACATAATTGCATTAAAAGGCAGTCATGAGGACTGCAGACAGAACTGAAAACTTTGGAATTACTCGTCTGGCGCAACACGTCACATTAGAATGTCAGAAACACGGTCAAATTAGCATGTCGGTAATGCAAACCCATAAGTTTTGCCCCAACCAAAAATAGCTCAACGCGGCTAAAGATGTTTTCACTTCAAAAAGTATTGTTTTGTATCGTGAAAACGATTATGTCAAAGTAACATTTTTAGACACGTAAGTAGAAAGACGGTTGAAGTTTATAATTATTTAGGGACTGCACGTGAGATGGAAGCAAAAGTTAATAGAAATTCAAAGTTGCGTTTGTGTTCCATTGCGTCTGGTAATAGAAATTGATTGCAAATTATGAAAAGAAGTAAAGTATTGCTAAGAGCATTAGTTTTAAATGAACATTTTGTCTTCTCTTAAATATTTGGTATAATATAAGTAATCATGCATCTGTCATTAAAATTCATTCATCCATGTTTAAGGCGTTTTATTATTCCCTACAACCCTTTATGGCTTCGTGCTAAAAATAGTCATCAGGAAAAACTCAGAAAGGGAGAGAGCTATTTGTAACTATGTGAACATTATTTTCAATATCTCCAAAACGCCTTCTCCATCATGGCTGCCCATAAACAAGGTCAAATGAAATGAGCTATTGAAACTCGACAGAAGTGATGGGTATCGGTATCTAGCCATAATGAAATAAACAAAAATATGATTTGTTGATTTTTTGGGTTCCGCAATCAACAAGGAACCCTTATAGTTTCGCCGTGTCCGTCTGTCTGACCGTCTGCCTGTCTGTAAAATGGTCAATAATAGCATAATTGCATGGGCGTATGATTTTATTGAGATTTATAAGTGACTACCTTAGTTGATTGTTTGCGCCTGGTTGATAATTCGGTGGGAGAGAGAGTCAGCCACAACGAATGGTCGGATAGCAGAGAACGAGACGGTTGGGAGTAATTGCAATAATATTTAATTGTTAGCAGTTATGTTGCACAGCATTTATCATAATTACTATCAATTTCATAAGATTGGATGCTAAAGTTGATGCCAACAAACGACAGCTGTTTTATGTCTGAGTTTTATTTAAGTGAAAATGTTGTCTTCAAAATTTAAAATTGTAACGGAATATTAGATATTTTTTTATGCAAGAGAACTTGTTCTAGGCAGTTAAAAAAAATTATTTGTCAAAAATTAACTGCATCAAACAAGTTCTCTGTGTCAAGTATGCAAAGTCGGGGAAATTAATTTGTCAGTCAGGGTAATTCATTGTTCAGTCAGGGAAATTACTTGAGCAATCGGGAAAATTTACCTATTTATTTTTCTATATTCCCGAAGGGTTAGACAGAGGTGTACCTATAATAGTACACCCACATTTCGCCAGTTTTGTTTAAGTCCCATGTAATAGGGGGCGAGCCTATTACTACTCCAGGCACTGCGCTGGCACTGACAAATTACAGATGGATAAATAAAACAACAATTTGTCCGACCCGGGATTCGAACCCAGGACCGCATGCTCAGCAGTAGTGCTTACTGCCAGTAGACCAACGAGGCAGCCAATAAATACGCTGTTGGCGTACACCTACCTGTTTTTACACGCTTTTTTAAATAAATAAAAGTATATTAATGTAATATTAAAGCTAAAGTTAAGACGTATTTATTACTTATTTCATTTATGCAGACTGTCTTAACTCTTAATACAGTCTCATGTTTTTGTTTAGTACCATTAAACCAGAAATCGTTTCTCAGATTTATTTGTCTGGGTAAGTAAATGAAATCGTTCTCTTTTAAGATTTTATTTTATTTGTTTGAACCGTTTTAGAACTAAATAAATACAAACGTTAAATAATAATAAAACATTTATATCAAGTAACATGAACTCATAACGTTAGTAACAATTTACTTACAAACTATGTTAGTATTATTTACAAAACATACCACAACAACTAAAACAACAAGTTCCTAAACAACTACGTTCCTATTAGCAGGTACAAGCAGCTGGCTTAAAAAGTAAATGGTAGGGCAATCCAATTTGCTAGCAATGACATCCAGAACGCTGTTGGAGCTGCCACGCACTCTGCGCAACAGGGATGCTGCGCGCTTGCTTCTGATCGTAGTGAAGACGTCAGTCTGCGTGTCCGCGAACATACCCGAGGCACTACAAAAGCGTGGCAGCTCCAACAGCATCCTGAATGCATTGTTGTACTGAACGCGAAGAACATTAACAGCTTTTTGAGTGAGGCCAAACACTACAAGAGTAATGCACTTGGCAATAGGACTTAAAAGGTGTTATTCTAACCGCACCCGAGCAGCGTGATAACCTTCAGATCAACATATTACATCTCACTGCTAATGCTCTTCGCTCCCGGTCTACTTCTAGATTGTCCTTCAAATCTTCCGCTACAATATGCCCTAGATATTTAAACTGAAGAACACTGTTCAAGACACCACCATTTAAAGTGACAGGTGGGTAGCTCTCTGCGCCTTTATTGGCCGCGTTAAATATCAGCAACCGACTTTTGTCCATGTTATATCTCAAACCATGCTCCTCCGCGTAACACACACACTTCAATTTAACTGTCTAAGACCTGCCATAGACGGGATCAGCAGCGCCATGTCATCAGCGTAGCTAATGCTACCCCATCAATGTAGCAGCCACCATGCAAACTGCTAAGCTCAATAATTAGCTCATTTATATATAAATTATCATTCGTTCTTATGACTTCTATGTAATTTTATTTACAATAAAACGAGCATGTTTCAAACTAAAAACCAGTTTTGTTTTTTTCACCCTTATGTTTTCATCCAAAAAAAATAGAAATCAAAATTCTGCATATTTGAACATCAAAAACATTAATATTATAATTAATAACAAAATCATTAATATTATATTATATTAACATATCAATAAAATAAAACAATCATCTATGTTAAAACCATTTAAAAATATGCCCAAATAACATGTCAAAAATGTTTATGTTAATAATTTTTGTTGCTTGTTTATTGATCTAATACACAAACACATAAACGTTCAACAAGATTAAAACAATACCACAGTACCACTGTGTGATAAACAAAAACAGCCGACCCGCCGGTCAAAAGTCACAATATTTTTAATTAAAAAAAAACTCTTTAGTGCATCATTATTTTATTGATTTTAGTAAAAACGACGTTAAATTACCTCAATATTACAAGCAGTTCTATTTTTTATGTTTAATTTGAGCAATGAAATATAAATACATAAAATTGCAACAAACGCAATTTTTCGCCATTTTCTTTGCAACACCCGGAAGTGAATTTCGGCTGCTATTTGTTCGTTTTGACGTTTAAAATATTAGTTCATGGCGTGTTTTATGGTAAGCTCTGTCTTTTGTGTTCACTGTACCACGAGAATGAGGGAGATAGAAGACTTAGTTTTATAGATTTGGGATCACGGAAGGCTTGCAGTTGTACAGCATTACCAGTCAACTCTAATTTTGACAGATCGGTTATACAGCATTTACCAGCGGAAGGGTTCGGTAACTAGCAAATGGCCATAGGTACCTACAGTAAAAAAACGATCTAAAATCCTCCATTTAATATTTACAAGAAATAAATACAAGTACACAATATTCTGAAAGAGTGTCTTTAGTCTCACACTAGAACTACAATTTAGTCTACTAGAGTGGTCAAATTAATTTAAACTATACATTTAAATAAAAACATGGAAAGTATGAAAATATTGAGGTGTAACGTGATTGTGGTCATTAACGTCGGGCAGTCTATATATTTACACGTTGAATAATGACAATCCCCCATGGTAACCCCACACTGGATCGATCTAAACTTTCGACATCAACAATCAACGGACATCTAGTCGCAACTCCACTATTCACAGATAACGATTAAAATTCTCTTGGTACTACTAGTGCTTTGAAAGGAGCAGCGGAAGGCGTTGCTCCGTCTACATGATCGAGAGATGGCAAAGGCTCTTCGGGAGCCGGTAAAAATGAGAATCTCTGCAGCATTGTCGTTGTGAAGATAAAAATGTTGCATTTAGCTAAAACATCGCCCATACACCTATGTTTGGCTAGTCCAAACGGAAAGTAGTGATCGGGGAGAGAGATTTTTCCCTCACATATGAATCGTTCAGGCTTGAAGGAGTAGGGCTCCGGGAACATGTCTTCGTCCATCAAGATGTTCGTGAAGTTGCTCAGCACCATCGTATCCTGAAACGATA
Source organism: Tiliacea citrago (assembly GCA_963921375.1). Classification (NCBI taxonomy): domain Eukaryota; kingdom Metazoa; phylum Arthropoda; class Insecta; order Lepidoptera; family Noctuidae; genus Tiliacea; species Tiliacea citrago. Next base: position 30,285,157 of record OY992780.1, read on the forward strand.
AGATGATGGTAATATACAGGGCCGAGATGTGCCGAGATTAGTAAACGTTACTTAATGTAAACTTTGGAGGCTATATCACACTTTATAGACACTTAATTCTTTTACTGGCAACACTGAGTCAGAAGTTCCGTTGGTTTTAGTGGGGTAGTGGCCTCGTAGCGGGTATTAGTCTTCGCCCAGGCAGAAACGATTCCTTTCTAAACACGAAACGATTTTTTCTTTCTAATATTATTCTTGTTCTTGAGCTCATGGTGAGCAGTCACTCCTAAAAAGCCGCCACGTACTTACTTTCTAAGAAATAAACAACTAATATTAGAACAGTTAAGGTTATGCTGTAAAATCAGTCTTAAATAAAACGCTTATTTAACGATCCCTGGTTGTTTCTACATTAGTAAGTATCGTACTTTTTTTGGCCAGTGTTTTTAGGAACGTTATCAACACTAAAATAATAGAATAGAAGACTCTTTATTATGCACGTGTGATGATGTACGATGATGTGTGTGTGTGTGAACTAATGTTGATAACGTTATTTAAAACACTGGTTAGGTAATCTATTCCTATATCATATCCACTGCAACTCCTACAAGCCAGAATCTGTAGTGGCGAGTAAGTACCGAGATATTAAACTTGGTGAGTCCCAGAGAAATTAAACAACTATCTTGGAATCCTCAACGAGAATAAAATTCAAGTAGTCTAAAATAACTACCCATACTTTTAAAACTATTGCAAGTAGACTATATATCTCACCTCTGGTATGAAGTAACCAGCCAGCCAGGTATCTCTCAGAGCTCGATGTGGAACTCCAAACGTTCGTCCCATGAAATGCCGTACACATTCATGGACTATTGCCTCGTTGTACGGCATACTGAAAAAGACGGAAAGTATTAGTGAATGGGGTAGTTTGCTGGAAGCGTCGCCGCGAGAAAACGCTGAGTGTTTCTCAATTGTCAAAGTAATCTTAAATGAAACGCCAATTGGCGACAAAACGATACAAATAGCGACGTCTCGTGGCATAGTTTTCAGCAAGGAACTCCAATGGCAGCTGAATAGAATTAACAATCACTTAGCGCCACCTACGGATAATCCACGAGAAGAGTTTGAATCCAGCAGGAGTCACGCTATCATAGCATCAGTAATAGTGTCATATTTAAACTATTAATGATGGTATCATAGCGTGACTCCTTTTAACGATAACAGTAGGGAATAGACAGGTACAAGACACAAAATATTTAAAAAACTGTAAAAATCATTTTGCCACTAATAAACAATTAAGTACTGGTTTGAATATTTTCCTGCTGGTTATTACTAACGATAGTCTGAATTGACCGTACTTTTTACAAACACCACGCGACTCTAAAAACGAGCTTCTAATTTAGCTCGGTTAATCATGCGGTCATGCATACTTTAGTCTAGGCATGTTGTTTTATTTAATGTACACTACTTACTTGGGACGATCATCCAAGTTGGGCGTTCGATCTTTGCCGACGATTCTATCAATCTCTTCCTGAGCCTTCTTCTGTATCTCTCTATCCCTCACCAGGTAACTGAAACAGAAGCTCATGCTCTTGCTGGTCGTCTCCGTGCCAGCCATGAACATGTCCATGCACATGGCCACGAGCTGACCTTCGGAATAAGTATCCAATTCTCCTCTCTCATTCAAAACTCTTATGTACACATCCATAAAGTCCCTATCTTCTTGAGAAGAATCAAATCGATCTTTATGTCTCGCCAACTCCTCCCGAAGAAACTTCCAAATTCTTTTGTGCGTTCTAATAAAGTCCTTGTAACCCGAGAGAGTGGGAGTCACAATACTGAGGATAGGAAAGTGACTGAAGAGAGCGCCGACCATATCTACAGCGGCAAATAAGTCAAATAAAAGGCTTTGAAGCACCTTCATTTGAGGATCACTAGGCTTATACCTAATCCCTGCCATCATCGTCCACAGAGTGTTTAAAATGTAAACATTGAAGAAATTATGCATCTGAATTACGGCTGTTTTGCCATCATTGTCACCAACTACCTCAAAGACGTCGTGCACCATATGCGATGCTTCTAACCGGGCAATGTCCTCCATTCCTCGTCTTCCGAAGCCAAACTCCTTCAAATGCCGTAAAAGGAACCTCCTTTGTTCTTTCCATAGCTCTCCATCAGTAAGTAGTACTCCACGTCGTTCTCCCCAAGTTCTTGTTTGATAAAAGATTCCTTTCGGCCTACCATCAATGTCTTCATTGAAAAGCATCTCTTTGTTGGCTTCGAGACTATTCACCATCACGATTCTATCCTTTCCAATTCTAAGACCAAGTAGTGATCCATCTTTGGAGTAGGCTAGAGAGAGTTCCTTTACAGCTTTGTACAGGTAACCTGTTTTTTCTCGAAGTTTGTACACTTCGCTAGCACAACCAAGGATTGGAACCCATTTTGGACCTGGAGGGAACTTTTTAGGCTTATGAGTATCAAAATATAGATAAAAGCAGGCCGCTACCACTATAGTCAGCGCTGCTAACCACATCTGAAACAATAGGAAATGACCGATATGAATGTTAGGTAAAATAACAAGTAAGTAACATTGCAAAGCGCAAAAAATTATGAAACTTAGACAGAAAAAGATCACATGACATCTTCGATCAAGAATACACTTCATGAGTGTAATAGCTAGCTAGCTAGCTTAGCATGGAGGCTTACTTAAATGCCTATTATATTCAATTGCCACTATCTTCATCAGGCCATACCTAGTTGTCAGTTACTACGAATTAATTCAGATAACGCATACTTTGACAATTCTACTGCTACGAGTATCGATTGATAGGTTTTCGGAACCAAATCAGTCGCCAGGCGCAATGCTCCACGTAATATGTCCAGCCAGGCGTGTCTACCAACCAGTGCGTAACACGTTACGTGCATGTTATGTGCGTTCGCGTGTCAAGACACTAATACACTGTCGGCACTAAGAAAGGGAACAGTCACGTGTTTGCTAAGAACGCACATTATTTTGCACATGAGTTTACATAGCTGATAGGAAAATGGGTACCTACTTAAGTAATTTTCGTTACAAATAGCAATGGACTCACCCCCTATTACATGGAACTTAACTTTCCGATACCTACAACCGAGGCTCCCAAGAGAGTCACGAACAATATATGATATTATATTGAATTGATTGCATCTCATTAGTCGAGGTTTGCTATGTTAAACATAACTGGCGATCTGTGAATTGATTTTACATAGGTACACCACTGCCCCGAGGAAAAATAAAACGTAAAGTATCTACTATACAAGTGTGAGTGTGTACTGTACCTACTCACTCTACTATTCAAGGCTTCAAAATCCTCATAATAAGATCCCTCGCAGGAGGGCGAGAGAGTTCAGCTGCTTATGCTGTGAGAAAAATCCGTCAATTTACTGATGTAGATACCGCGAGGCTAGCCTATTTTAGTTACTTTCATAGTATTATGTCATACGGTATTTTACTATGGTGACGGCCTGCAGACATCGAGTCTATTTTTATTCTGCTGAAAAGAGCCATCAGAGCCAAATATGGCCTCCGCAGGCACGACTCTCTAAGAGAACTGTTTAAAGATATTAACATCATGCACATATCTATGAAAATATCATGTACGTTAGGAAAAATCTACATCTTTTTAATAAAAGAGACGAAAGACAAACTAAAGGGATAGAAATAGGGGCCAATTAGTTCAACCAGGTTTCAGGCTGGCTAAAGTAGACTCATCTTTCATGCGGTACTGTTTAAAATGTTACAATAAAATACCTCCGCACATCCTTCAACTGAATGAAACGAAATTTAAATCTTGTTTAAAACGCACACTATGCAGCCAAGCATATCATAAGTTTGGGGATTACATCGCTGATAAAAATGCTTGGCACAACGCTGGTCCTGGTCCGCAAGGGCGCAAAAACTAATTGATTAGCATTTGAAAATACTGTTGGAGCTGCTGAAGATTTCAGAAACTATCTTTGGATTGTATAAATTAAATTTCTTAGTATTTTATAATTGCATAGCACATGACATGTATGAGTACTATGTACTTACTATAAAGCTACCATTTACTGGGTACGTCTTTCAATGACTTGAATGTGCCCTGGCGGCTGAGAGTATGTCATGCTCACTGTAATGTCTCGCTGATGGTGGCGGGTGTGTTGGATCATTTAGCTCCCTTCAAAATGGTTGAGCTGAATGGTGCTAATCCACGCGTCATGTTCGTAAACGGGCTCCATCGGTAGGGACTGGTCATCTCTTAGCTGCCATGGCTTATTTTATTTGAATTCTTGAATTGCTTTTTTTTTTACTTTTTATTACGGACGCTTTTGACGTTTTGCATCGTTCTCACAATCACATGTATAATTTCAACATGAATGATTAACCAATATTTTGTAACCATAATTATGTTATTAAGAGTGTCCGTAGAGTTTTCTGCCCGTTCTTCTCCATAGGTACCTACTAAGCTTTGGAATGGGCAACTTAAGCTTCATCATTATGACTGACCGACCCCTTGACAATTCAAAAGTGCCTGTAATTGGTTTATTTGAAATAAATGCTTTGAGTTTGAGTTTGTAGAGAAATACGTTTTTAAAGTAGCTGCTTATTTCATTCAATTTTGGGAGATTTTTTGTCGTTCGAGCATGAGATCTACATATCCACTTTCGCATACACAGCTATTAGTTATGCAGTAATCTGTTAAAATAAAATATTAATGTCTTAGGTACAATAACATTACAGTGAGTGGTAGAAAATTCCTCAGGCATTAAATCCGCCTTTGTACAGTATTTTTTACTTGTGCATAAAATTTGATTAATAAAATAAATAAAAACCGGTCAAGTGCATGTCGGAGTCGGACCACGCTCAATGAAGAGTTCCGCAGTTGGGATGAATTTATCCCAAAAACAAACTTAACATTGTAGTTGAAAAACATGTTCTTCCATACATCGATGTAAGTCACGGTCAATTCTGCTACTGCAAATGTAAGTTGGTCGACTATTACTAGTTAAAGCCTACATAGCTGTGATAGTTTTCCTTTTAATTTCTTTATAAGCTATGTACTACTGCCATGAATTTTTCATATAACCAAAAACAACCCTTTATCTGGCAGGGCCAACTTCTCTTATATTTTATTGACACTATTAAACCTACATGTTTACCTCCTATGATTAAGACTAAGTAATCGCAGTATGCGGTTACCTACCTACTGCATTGCATAATTTACATAGATTGCAGTTGCCCTTTTGAAACCTATAGAATATTGGCCTGTTTTTGATAGGTAGGCGAAATCCTACGAACGGCAAATAACCTGCAATTCTTAAAATACAAAAAGTAACCATCTATGCAGCAATTTCACTTATTGATCAGCATTCTTCCCTAAACGAAAATTGGACATAGTGCTGCCATCTATCACGACCGATTGAACTTTGAACGTCGTGACCGGTGTATTATTGTTTGTCTGGCGTATCTATTACGTATCTCAAAAAAAAAAACTAAGCTTGTTCCTATTTACAATTATTGCCGAAACACATATTAAGAACAGTGCCATCTATGAACAGCCGATTGAACTTCGAACTTCGTGCGTGACCCACCTCAATATTTATTTACGTACGCGCGCTAACTCTAAAAGCAGAAGATGACGATAAGTTCTTCCTGGCCCTGAAAGCCCGCTGAAACCGTTTCAGTATAAAGGTACTTGCAGAGATGGCTGGGCTTTGAAATTTTTGATTTAACGCTACAAACGAATAGATGGCGTTGGCTGTAGCATGTGTTCAGAAAAGCAGTAATTTATAAAAAAATAATTTTCTGCTACTCATTTGACAACAGTAATATGAAGACCCTGACCTTACACCGAAGCAAACGTAGCACAATGGGACAAACACGCACTAAGTGTGCACACACCACACACACACACAAATCGCACAAACATTACACATAATAAAATTATAACACACATAGCATACCATACCATAGGTACCTGAAATCACCTCTCTATTTATTCTCCATTCTGAAATTGGTACCCCAAGCACCAGGATACAGACGAACTGTCTAGTTTGGGGCTCACTGGCAAATAATAGGTACACTCTAGGTCTATTAGTTGCGAAGATACAGCTAGTCAAAGATGGCAATTTTTTGGGCTCATAATGTAGCTCGTCCCCGTAGAGCGAAAAGTCACTAAGTCGAAAAATGGCCAAAATGAGTTATCAATGTCACTAAAATCAACATTTTCTTCTCTAAATATTTGTCTAACTGACATCTTTGTAGCTGGTAACGTTTTTGTTTTATGAAATGTGAAAAGTAAGTAAGTCTACCCTTTGGACCCCACAGCATAATGGGAAAAATAACTAACTTAGTAAATTATTATACATTTGTCGAAAATATACATCACTCGAAATTAAAACGACTTAATTACTTTTTCTCTTGAGTTATCTATGCATACTTACGCCTTTAGGTAGTCTAAAAATCACTAAAATGATTTAGTGAGTTTTTAAAATCGGTAGTTTGCTTTAAACCCAAAAAAGCGAAAATTACCTAACTAGACTTAGTGACTACGCACTCTTTATTTTTAAATGATTTGTACAATACTACAAAAGCGAAAAATCACCAACCCATTTTAATGTTTTTTTTAATTCTAAAAGCAGAACATTAGATCTATTGCGAATAATAATTAAAGTCTTTTAATTATTATTTATACAACTTCGACGTACATTGATACAATTAAGGTACATTTCGCCCGCGAGTTAGTGAGTTTGTCGGGGCTATAGTGACGAGGGCAGCGCGTGGTGACTCATTCGCGGAGTCGAAGCCGACCGAGATTCATGCGTTTCGTTGTTGTTAAAATTAACGTAAACATTAGGTGCTGTATAACAATAAGTCTACAGAATATAGAGATGAGATGGGGAACTATACAGGGAAGGATAGGCGTGGTTCTCGAGTCCCAATAAACAAAACCAGTTTAGAGTCTGAACAGAAAATCATCGACCACATCAACTCTTTTCCCCGGCTCGAATCTCACTACTGCAGGAAGAAAAGTAAGAGCCTGGAGAGCAAACTGACAATCGCCAAAATGTACGAATTGTATAAAGAGCTTACGGTCAATTCTTCAACTGCAAATTTAAGTTGGTGGACTATTACTCATTAACTAGTAAACCCTACTTAGCTGTGATAGTTTTCCTTTTAATTTCGTTATATATACTACTGCCATAAATTTTTTCACATATCCAAAACCAACCATTTAGCTGGCAGGTGGGGGGGGGGGGACTTGACTCTAACAAAAAATAGCACTTTAAAGCTTAATATTACGCAAACGGATCTCAGAATTGAAAAATGGCTTTCACAGACCTACAACATTTTTAAACGGCCTATCCAACGATACACCATACTATGTATTAGATGAGAAAAAAAAAATATAATCCCCGTTATAATATGTACACCCTTGCCAAATTACAGCTTTCTAGGACGGCGACGTCTCCGAGCTAAGCCGGGGACAGACGGACGGTTGCCAAATTACAGCTTTCTAGGACTAAGCGTCTCCGAGCTAAGCCGGGGACAGACGGACGGACTGACAGACAGACAGAAAGACGGACATGGCGAAACTATAAGGATTCCTTGTTTACTACGGAACCCTAAAAATGAAGCACAGGAACCTAAAGAATCGGACGAGCAGCGGTCTATTATTGATGACAATTACCTAGTCATAACGGCAGACATGCAGTCTACTTTGCATATACCAGTCAGTGGTGTTGGTATTTTATATTACACCAGAAAATTAAACGTTCAATACTATATTTAGAGAGTGGTCACACTCATATGGAAGTGGACTCCATGCATAGTGCGATAGAAATACAGCAAAGACATACACCTGTTTATTCCATGATTGACTGGAAGTCGATCATGGAACGTGCTCGCTCTAAAAGAAACAGAGATTCAGCACCGCCTTATATTGTTAAAGAATTAAAATACACGGAAATGGTTGATGTAAGAGCTCTTAATGAAAAAATAACAAAAAATACAAGCAGAGAAAAAGAAGGCAATAAAATTAAATGGCTAAAAATGAAGTGTCTTCGTTTTGAGAGAAAATTTCCGGGTCTCGTTAACTTTAGATATCAACACGATGGTCCCTATCTAGAATTAAATATTTTAGAATGTCCGACAAAAACTACATTTATTACTAGAAAGAGGAGGAAACAAGAAGAACAAACGGATGGACAAGGGACAGGGATTGATGCAAGGACTGAAAAATTATAAAATACCACTAGCTTACTCCTCGCCACTGCCTATTTCAGAGGCAAAAAAGAAGGACCTCAATAATTTATGTGCAAAGGGGATAATCCCACAAGAGCTCCACTTGAGGTCTTTACCAACAAGTAAAGACGTAGTAGACCGAATTTTGGAGCCAGACCTCACAGAGGAGGGAGAAGAAGAAGTAGTGGACTAAATTCCGTTTTTTTTTAATAACAATTGTCGATTCGTTTTATTATTTTTCAGTTTGTGTGCATGAGGTTGTTGCACGTTTTTATTTTTTGTTTAATTTATGTAGTGGATTGTCGATTATTATTGAATTTTTCAAAAAAAACCTTCCATTAAACTTGATTGAATTTATTACATAATTAATGTCATAATATATTTAAAACAAAACTTACCACACAAACTTCGAATATTCAGTTAAGTAGAATTTACAATACAAATTTCGTACTCTAACAGTTAGTTCCACTTTACTTAAGTCTAGATAATTTTCTTCAAAATTATTTAGAATTGAGAGAAAAACCACTAACTACGTTCGACAATTAACTAATTCACAACTAAGTCAGAGATTATATAGAGAATAATTAATTAGATTGATGTTTTTAACTTTTCTCAATTATAAGAGGTTTTTCACGTGTTTTAGCTCATAAAATATAATTCTAATTTTGTTTCCTTCAAATTAAAGCTAAAAACATAAAGATATGTAATGTCAAGCGAAAGTTATATCGATTTTTATTTTTAAAAACTTTAACTCTCATTATCTCAAAACATGATTTTTCGACTTAATGACTTTTCGCTCTACGGGGACGAGCTTTAGTTTGCTTTAGGTCCTAAATAAAAAAAAAATTGTATTAAAAATGTTAAAGTTAATGGTCTTCCTTTTATTTGTGACACTATGTTATTTAGCAAAAAATAATCGTTATTATTTAAATATTATTATTATTTAAATAAATAAAAAAATATTATTATTTATTCCTTATTATTATATTATATTATTTAAATGCAGTTTAAATTGAAATAATGTCTTCTTTCAGTAAAATGTTCCATCTACAATATTCAAGGTACTTTCCCTCCATGAGGCATATCCGTGGGACGACCTGTATACGAAATAATGAAAGCCCTAGCACGCTGCCTTGGGGCACTCCATAATATATTTTTCGTCCTTTAGATATGTATCTATTTTATAACGGTTTTATTTAATTTACAAATTAGACTTACTTGTAAATTAAAATTTACTTATTTCTTTTTATAATGTGCACAAATGAATAAATAAATAAATTTCTGTACGTTAAATAATAAAGTTTGTCTTTATATAAGGATGTAGGTATTATGTACTAGCTGCAGCTAGCGGTTTCGCCCGCGAGATTAGTCGGAAGATCGGAACAAACAGACCGAGAAAAAAAAAAGACAGACACTTCAATTGTATTTAGGTATTTGTTTGTAACGATTATGTTTATATAGACACATTATTACTTCACGTTACATTCACAAAACTTACCTTTCAATTTAGGTATGGGTTTTCGTTTTTAACTGTTTTTTATTTTACTTCGATGGTGCTAGTTTATCATTTGTGACTTCGAGTTACAGCTATAGCTTTATGTAAGCGGGCACGCCCATTATGCCTGGAGGCTTTATATTTAAGTACGTTCTGTTTACGTTATTTCTGCTTGAGTATAGTTTTTTGACGATTTTTATGTTTTTTTTTTTGTATAGTGGCGTGTGCTAGTTATCATAAGGCAAATAATATAAATATCTTTAATGTTCTGTGTTGCGTAATGCAAATTATTTTACATTTTATTGTATAGATTCAATTCAAGTTTTATATCTGAACAGACAGCTGTGCTGCTGGGGAGTTTGTTGTGCCACTTCTTCTTCCCAGCAAAAGCACTAGGAAGTGGTGAAGGGTGGGCGTTCTTGGGGGACTGTCTTATGTAATTTTGACGTTCGAAAAGTGCTGATTCTCAGCCTAGTTTGAATAAATGACTTTTGATTTTGATTTTAGTTTCTCGCGACAGCTTTTACCTACTGTGAAAGACCTACGCACCTAATAATATTATAAGTTTCAAACTCAAACTCAAAGCATTTATTTCAAATAAACCAATTACAGGCACTTTGAAATTGTCAAGGGGTCGGTCAGTCATAAAGATGAAGCTAGTTACCCATTCCAAAGCTTAGTAGGTAGGTACCTATGGAGAAGAAGGGGCAAGAAACTCCACGAACACTCTTTTAAATTGACGTATGGTTACAAAATATTGGTTACATCATTTGTGTTGAAATTAAACATGTGAGAACGATGCAAAACGTCAAAAGCGTCCGTAATAAAAAGAATTTAAAAAAAAACGGCTGGTACGGGGTTACCGCACGGTCTCCCGTGAGGCGGCGAGCCTCCTTGCCGGACTGCCACCATGGGATCTGGAGGCAAAAGTCCTCGCGCACATCTGGGAGTGGCGCGAGGAGGCGAAACGCCGGGGTGAAACTCCACTGCCGCGAGAAATCACGGCACGGCGGACAGAGCTCCGGCGGGATCTCATGGCGACATGGAGAGTGCGATTGTCGCAACCCAGCGCTGGGCACGCCACAATTGTGGCGATAAGTCCCCTCTTTGAGGAGTGGCTAGAGAGGCGCCACGGCGTCCTCACCTTCCGCCTGACGCAGGTCCTCACCGGACACGGTTGTTTCGGGAGGTTCCTGTTCAGGATAAAGCGGGAGGAAACGCCCGGGTGTCACCACTGTGTGGATCGCCCGGAGGACACGGTGGAGCATACGGTGGAGGTCTGCCCAGCTTGGGCGGAGCACCGCCGTGTCCTCACGGAGGCGATCGGCGGCGGCGATCTCTCGCGTCCAGCCCTGGTTCAGGCCATGGTTCGGAGCGAGAGTGCATGGGAGGCCGTCACCTCCTTCTGCGAAGCAGTTATGCTAGCGAAGGAGGAGGCGGAACGCGTGAGGTTGAGACAAGGTTCGCGCCCTCGCGCCCCTAGTCGCCGCAGGAGACGCCCCGGGCGTCGGGAGTCGCAAGCCGATTTCCGGCCACCGTAGGCGCGGGCCTGCGGACGGTGAGCGATGGGTAGCTCGCCGTCCGATAAGGACCAGGCCCGGGTCGACGGCGCGTTGTGTTCCACGCGCGCCTCAAAGAGATGTCAGCACCAATTGACGGGGTCCGATAGGACCAATGCCTGCCAGGGTTGCGAGTTTGTCCGAAAGGGATATCGTGGCCCTGGCACACAGGCAACGGAAGGAACACGGGTGGGTTTTAGTCAGTAAAAGTCTGACACGCCCTCCCGCTCCGCCCAGAGCGGGAGAAGTTATTTGATAATTTCCCACCCAAAAAAAAAAAAAAGGGCACATTCAAGTCATTGAAAGACGTACCCAGTATATGGTAGCTTTATAGTAAGTACACAGTACTCACACATGTGCTATGCAATTATAAACTACCTAGGTTGTTACCTTTTACATAACTTCGGTTAAAGGTCAGGATTAACTAACTACACATAAGACTAGGCGACAAGTTGTTAGAAACGTTAACTTATCTTAACAGGCACCTTTGACTTGTTAATGCATGATTGGCGCAGGCGCAGCAGTAGGTTTAAGAGGTTGACTACAGGTAAACCACTGTCACTGTCAGATTACATACAACAGAAAGAGATGCGCGATGACACAACGTATGGCGTAAAAATCGTATAAAATTAGATATTAACTAATTAATAAAAAATTATCCATCACCGGATGCAGTTTGGCATTAAAGCTAAAAGTATACCATAAATGTAAATGTAAATGTATTACATTTATGGTATACTTTTAGCTATAATTATAACTGTTAACGAAGGGATAAACTGCTTTTAAAAATATGTAAGAGATGTGTTTGAATTTGTTTTTATGTATTAAATTATGTTTAATTATGTTTTGAGTTCCATCACCGTATGCACAAAAGACTTGAAAATATCATACTGTTTTTGTTTTGGAAAAAATATTTACGGTTTAAGAGATAAACTGCTTTAAAAAAATACCTTTTTGAACATTTTCAAGAAATCTCTCGTACAGACTGGGCGGGCGCGAAAAGGGTCGCGCTGAGTTGACGGTCGCGCCCGCGATATCGCGCCAGGCTGTACGAGCCTTCATTCCCTACACAGAACAATCATCATCAGCCTACAGTAGTCCACTGCTGCACATAGGCCTCTCAATGTGCACGCTATTTAGCTCGATTCTCGGCAACTCTCATCCAGCTGCCACCGGCCACCCGGTGAACATCGTCGCTCCACCTAACCTGAGGGCGTCCTACCTCGCATTTGCCGAATCGCGGTCTCCACTCAAGAACACGTCTACGACCAACGGTCGTCAGTTCTACGGCTAATATTGCCGGCCCATTGCCACTTTAGCTGGCTTATTCTGTGAGCTATGTCGACAACTTTGGTTCTCTCGTTCCGGATTCCTATCCCTCAGAGAGACTGCAAACATAACTCGTTTCTTAGCTCGCTGAGCGACCTTGAAAGTATGGACCGGCCATACCGTGAGAATAATACTCATGATCATCCGCAGCGATGTCCGCTACGAATCATCATGATTGCTGCATGATTTAAATCATGACACTTTGCAAAATACAACTCCAAAAGCGACCGCATATCTAAGTTTTTTATATATTCCTATATTTCCACTCGTTCCTGAGATAAAGGGTCTGTTGTATTTGAATTTATTATCTGCATGTCTGTCTGTTTCAACAGAGTTTGATGCAAGGCATACGTATAGGTCATGACCTGGGTTACGACAGGATACTATGAATCCCGGTAGTACGCTCCTGTGGGGTGATTACCGACGTTTATGCAGGCGGAACCGCGGGCAAAAGCTAGTTACTATATATGTTTGTCCGCCGTCAAACCTATTTTGTTTGATCGACATAACAAAATAAATAGCTTGATGTTTATTGATAATGCTGAGGTATTGGAGCACTTACAAGAAAATAAAGTGTAGATACCGCTTGGTAATTAGGTAAATTAATTAACTCAAGCTTGAGTTCGATATCCAACCGGTGCACGAGTAAACTAATTTTGTTTACGCCTATTCACAATTTCGCTCTTCAAATCCGTCTCACTCTTCGTAAAACAAGACACATGATAATTACTTACAATAACAAAAAATATGTCAAACGCATACGAGTAATACACAATAGACATAAACACAAATCAATAAATGCTTTGCCAAAACTCCCCAAGCAATAAAAACAAACGACTTTCTTAAAATGAAAACACGGTAAATGCATTTCGCGTTGCACTAAAATGTTACGTAAAAGTTATTTACCTTGTGCGTCGCTCGGTGTGCAAGCTTTCACTGTAGCGTGTCCGGGATACACACTGTATATAAGCGCACCCCGCCAGTTGCAGCGCGCAGCGTTGCTGTGGGCGCAGTTACACCGAAGCGTAATCTTTATTATTATTACATCCTAACTTATATTACTATATTATAAATGCAAAAACGAGTTTGTTTGTTTGTTTGTTACGCTTTCACGCTAAAACTGCTGAACGGATTTCCATAAAATTTAGCACATGAGTAGACCAAGACCAGCAGTGTAGAGCTGAGGTGGCCCAGTGGTGACGGCTCCTACTTACAACTTGTAACTCGTTCGAACCCAGACAGGCGCTTTACTTTGGAGAAATAATAACATCACCAAAAAAATTGTGAAGAAACAAATGACATTGTATTTGTAAGTTATTTAGAGTAAGTTGCATTGGTTAGGTGAAGGTAGATAGGTAGGTGGATGGGGGGGGGGGGCTTGGGTGGGTGAAGAAGAAAGGCCATAACATTGCAGTTAGTAACTTTAAAATGACGTGTTAATATTTTTTTTTTATTTGTCGATAAAAATGTCAACGTTCCGAGGGTTTCCGAGATTCAGGCTTTAGTGATAATATAGCTTATATGATGCGTTCTATAATACGGAAAGTTATAAATATAAAGAAAGCCGAATCTATACTAATATTATAAAGCTGAAGAGTTTGTCTGGTTGAACGCGCTAATCCTAGGAACTACTGGTCCGAAGTAGAGGCACTTAAATACTAGCTTTAAAATAATATAAATATATCAAAAGAATTAGTATAAAAAATATTATTAAAATCTCGATTATGATTGTAAATGTAATCCTTGGCCAATCCCTAGCATCAGTGACATGACACTAACAGCTCACTCCACGCAAGATTTCACAGAATAGCCCTCTGATGTTGGAGAAGCGCTGGACCAATTGCGTTGAAGTCAAGAGAGACTATATATTTGTAGATAAATGAAATCATTTTTTAACTGAAAATCGCAGTCTGGTGTAAATGCAGCCCAGTAGGGGAGACGGGCTAGTTAACTCACTTTGACTCATCCACATGTTTAAAAATGACTTTATTTGATAGCGAAATTTACATTTTATTTAACATAATTTATTATAGTTATTTACTGGTTTATGTAGAACAAGAAATCATAGTTAACCTACCCCAACACCGGGGTAGGGTAGTGAATAGTGACCACAGGTCTGAGGTACCTAAGTTGACTAAAAAAAAAATTAAGTAAGTGTGAAATCGTGTTAAGGGATGGGTAATAAAACAATAATTCTATTCAGTAAGGCTCAAAAAACTAAACAACTTACTAATTCTTAATTTAGAACCTGTTTATTATATTTCTATGGTTAGACTTAGACCGTTCGCAACAAAAATATTTACGTAATCTAATACTTGCTTTTCTTTTAATTTCATCACGTATCTATAATATTTCACTTTTAATTAATGTCAAACGATTTTTTTACCGCTTAATTTATGATAACTGATAAATGGTTTTTATTTCTGTAAGTAGGTTTGTACAAAGACTTTTACACGTTAATCATATTTTAAAAACTAGAATAAGCTGGCCTTTCCTATCTGACTATTCTGAGAAGAAAGGCCGAAACAAACTCACTGTTCACAGTTTCTTTTAAAAGTCCAGATATAATCTTGATCGGATCACGTGAAGGGCATTTAGATTGGTAGAAAAGCAATAACTCACATAGTCTTCACATTCACAATATATAAAATAATATAATACTTTACAAGTAAATATTCATGTCATTGTATATAAAATAATAATCATTAAATGTCACTGTAGCCTACCTATATAAAATAAAATATATATAATACCTATATAAAATAATAAAAGTTATCAAAAAACAAAAAACCACTTCAGTATGTAAAACATTGGAGCTGCTCAATCCCAAGCCTTTTTGTCCTCAATATAATCTTCAACGGTATACAAGACTTTCTGGCACAACTTAAGTTTAATGAATGATTTGAATTTATTAAGGCTTCTTAAGGGATCTTGAACGTGGCTTGGAAGTTTATTATTAAAGCGTATACATTGACATCGGATGCTTGCTTATATGCTATGCTTCTTTTGTCTAAAATAAATAAGTTACGTGAGTTCCGTGGGGTGCTGGACGTAAAAAATAGCACCATCCTATTTTTTCCCGTGGGTGTCGTAAAAGGCGACTAAGGGACTTACTAGAGAATGGGCAGCAGCGTTCGCATTTTAACACCATACTGCGATCACCAATTCGCCTGCGATTATGGCAACCTCCCAAGCAGTGGATGTCTTTCGGCTGAAATTATAACTAGCCCCGCAAAAAGTTAGTCAACCAGTCCCAAACGACATTTTTCTGTTTGATTACCTGAACGTAAACGAAGCAAAAGCAGTATGAAAGGATCGTAGCAGGTTGCGATCTGTAGTGTCTGCCTACCCCATGGGAAGAACCCAGACTTCGATAAAAAAAAAAAACATACAGCCGAACATATAACCTCCTCCTTTTTGGAAGTCGGTTAATAACACTGTAGGTGTGTGGTCCACGAATCTTATGCAAACTTTTGTAACTTATGAAGCCAACAGATTTAGTGTGAACTATTTTCCTAGTATCTAGGAAAATACTTCACAATAAATCTGTTGGCTTCACACTATTTCGCTAAATCAAAACAATGTGACGTTAAGGAGAGGAAGGCCAAAGAAAATATGGATGGATTGTGTGAGGAATGATATGAAAGAGAACGGAGTGAAGGGTGGGGTGGGTTTCTGTATGTGAGTTTAAATGTTTGTAAACGCACCCACGATACTGGAGAAATTCCTAGTGTGGGGCAACGGGTAATAAAAAAAGGGTGACGGTGGACAGGGGGGGGTGGAACGAGAAAACGTGTTACGCCGACTTCAAGTAACGTGGGACCAGGGCGGGGAGATGATGAGTATGATACGTTTCAAACGTATCCCCACTACCGTACCGATACCGAGATGCACTCTCTAGTGTCATTAGATGACGCAAAACTCCTACTGTTGACGGGTTTTTGGCCATTGGTCCTATACCCTATAGGCAACCAGCCCCTGTCTCCTCTACCTACCGTTATACTTGGATTCCAAATATTGCAGTCTGTGCGATTTGTAGTGAACTGGCCAAAGTTCGATTTCCGGATGATGTCGAAAGTTATTTCTAATAGAAAATTTTCTATTTTTATGTTATTTTTAATCGACTGCGGAGGACCCTAAAAGATGGTAATAGTTTTGGTTGGTATGTTTAACGACATACCTAATTTGGTTATTGATTACTTACTTAGGTAGGTACTATTTTTTATTTCAAAATCAAACCTTTAATTTCAATTAAACGATTTACAGGCACTTTTGATCGCACTCAGTGATAAAATCGCCCATTGTGTCACCCATAGATTCTACATTTATATCTGTACTTTATATGATGTGTAAAATGTAGTTTTAAAGAGTACCTACCTAGGTATTCCACCTATCTTTAGAATTATCATGTGGTGGACCAAAACGGACTTGCCGGTCTCGAACTCAAAGATTATTTGCGGCTAGTAAAAAATCAAAATCAAAAGTCATTTATTCAAACTAGGCTGAGAATCAGCACTTTTCGAACGTCAAAATTACATAAGACAGTCCCCCAAAAACGCCCACCCTTCACCACTTCCTAGTGCGTTAGCTGGGAAGAAGAAGTGGCGCAACAAACTCCCCAGCAGCACAGCTGTCTGTTCAGATATAAAACTTGAATTGAATCTATACAATAAAATGTAAAATAATTTGCATTACGCAACACAGAACATTAAAAATATTTATATTATTTGCCTTATGATAGCTAGCACACGCCACTATACAAAAAAAAAACATAAAAATCGTCAAAAAACTATACTCACGCAGAAATAACGTAAACAGAACGTACTTAAATATAAAGCCTCCAGGCATAATGGGCGTGCCCGCTTACTTATAAAGCTATAGCTGTAATTCGAAGTCACAAATGATAAACTAGCACCATCGAAGTAAAATAAAAAACAGTTAATCATTAATAACAATAACAAAACCATGGTCAGCAAGACGACCAGTCACCACAAGCAGCACCCGTTCACGAGCATAACGCAAAGATCAGCCATCACCCCCCTCGCCATATTTGAGGGAAGGAGGCAACCCGACCCCCTACGCTACCGCAAGCAGTGACATATCTAAGGGAGCACGACGAACTTGCTGCCGGTTGCTCAGGCAAGAATAATATAATCAATTGTCGAGGTCGCTAGCTAACCACTTATTGCAATACAACTCATAAAAAACATTTTCATAAGTATATTATGTCACTAATAATAAATTAAAAAAAAAAGACTGACACAGTCAATAAAATAAACAATTATGAACTCATATAACCTGTCAGTAGGTACGCTAATTCTGGAGAAAGAACATGAACATTGTCTTAAGTTAATCACAGCGACCAACTATTCTTTCGTTTAAGTAGTCATTGATAGAATAGTATGCCTTTGAACAAAGATTGGATTTAACTTTAACTTTAAACGCATTAAAAGGCAAATCTAACAAAGAAGAGGGTAGCTTGTTATAAAAAGTTATACCAAGTCCAACAAATGAGTTATGAACCTTATGAAGCCGATGAAATGGAGCACGTAATTTATCATTATTTCTGGTGTTAATATTGTGAATATCACTGTTTTTAGTGTATAAGTGTATATTTTGCCTAACATATAAGATGTTGGCGAAGATGAATTGTGATGCCACCGTGAGAATACCAATATCTTTAAAAAAATCTCTTAGAGAAACTCTGGCACCCAGCTGGTAAATTGCTCGAACAGCTCCTTTTTGTAGTACAAATATATTTTGAATGTCAGCTGCTTTACCCCACAGCAGAATACAGTAGGACATAATGCTCGTAGACTAATCGGGCTATATCAACGTCAGTGTATTGTCTTACTTTCCTGACGGCGTATGCGGCCGAACTGAGCCTTCCCGCTAGGCTTGATATATGAGGTCCCCACTGAAGTTTGGCATCTACTGTTATACCCAGAAACTCAAAACTCAAACTCAAAGCATTTATTTCAAATAAACCATTTACAGGCACTTTTGAATTGTCAAAGAGTCGGTCAGTTAGTCAGAAAGTGGAAGCTATTTGCCCATTCCAAAACGTAGATCTCTATGGAGAAGAACAGGCAAGAAACTCCCAGGACACTCTTTTAAATCAAGATATTACAAAATCCTGGGTACATTATTCTTGTCGCTTCTATATGTGAGAACAATGTCAAAAACAAAAAAAAGTATATTAAAAAAAAAAAAAAACAATTCAAAATATAAGATTAAAAGATTACAAAATAAGCCCTGGCAGTTAAGAGATGACCAGCCTCAACTGACAGCGCCCGTTCACGAACATGACGCGTGGATCAGCACCATCCAGCTCAACCACTTTGTAGGGAACCGAATGATCCAACACACGCGCCACCATCAGCGAGACATTTAAGTGAGCAAGACATACTCTCAACTGCCAGGCTTTTTTAAATCAACATACATCATAACATAATAAACGGCTCCATGGTACTCACATTTACAAAAATGAAAAAATGCTTTTAAATTATACAAAACTAAAGCTTGCAATGTATTTCGATGATTAATAAAATTTTACTAGCAAAAGGAAAATCGTTGTTACCTATTGAAGTATTCAACAACTGAAACTTGACTAAGTACATAAAAATAAACGATAGTTACGAATGTAATGTCAAAACAAAAAATAAAAAAGGGGGGAAGCATCACTTCCAAATATTAAAATTCTAACAAGTGAGCCCAAGTTGTTGTGGAGCAGGACCAGCATTAAGCCAAGCATCTTTATCTACGATATAATCATCCAACTTATAATATGCTTGTCTACATAGTGTGCGTTTAATGCATGTTTTAAATTTCTTCTCATTTAGTTGAAGAATATCTAATGGTATTTTATTATAACATTTAACACAGTACCCCATAAAAGAAGTGTGTACTTTTGACAATCTGAAACGTGGTTGATCTAATTTGTTCCTATTTCTAGTGTTAAAATTATGCCTGTCACTAATCTTACTGAAAAGATGTAGGTTTTTTCTAACATACATAATATTTTCATATATATATTGGCAAGGTACCGTCATGATGTTAATTTTTTTAAACAGTTCCCTTAGAGAATCGCATCTGCTGAGGTTGTAGATGGCTCTGATAGCCCTCTTTTGCAGAATAAAGATAGAAACAATATCTGCAGCCCGTCCCCACAGCAAAATACCGTAAGACATGATGCTATGAAAGTAACTAAAATAGACCAGTCTCGCTGTATCCACGTCTGTTAATTTGCGGATTTTCCAAACAGCGTAGGCGGCTGAACTTAGCCGCCCTGCAAGAGATGTTAAGTGAGCACTCCACTGCAGCTTTGAGTCAAGCGTGATTCCCAGGAAAACAGTCTTTTCGACGAATTCTAGTATCTCTTTGTTCAATACAACGTGACATTCACTACTTCTAACATTCGGTAACGCAAATCTTATGCATTTAGTTTTCTTCTCATTTAATACCAAATTATTTACAGTAAACCAATTATGGACCTTAAGCATAGCGTTATTTACGTCGTCAAGCTCCTGTGCATGTCTAAACACTGCCGAGCCTACAGTTTCAAGCACCTCTTTATCTAAAACGATGTTGGGACCTAAATTTCTAACATTCGGTAAGGCAAACTTTATACATTTCGTTTTCTTGGCATTGAGAACTAAGTTATTTGTCGTAAACCAATCCGTAACCATTGAGAGTGCAATGTTTACATAATTAAAATCTTGTCTATTCCTGTCTACTTTAAAAATAAGAGAGGTATCATCTGCAAACAGTACAACGTCACAGATACCCTTTATATAGAATGGTAAGTCGTTGATATATACTAAGAATAAGAATGGGCCCAGTATTGACCCTTGAGGTACACCTAACTGAACTGGTAGCTTGGAAGACTTCACACCATCAACATCTACACATTGGAATCTATTATATAAATAAGAATGTATTACTTTAAGAGCTTCGTTTTGGACGCCGCCGCCGTAATGATGTAGCTTACGCAAAAGCGTGTCATGGTGCACGCAATCAAAGGCTTTGGAGAGATCACAGAAAACTCCAATTGCATTTTGCGAGTTCTCCCATGCGTTAAATATGTGTTTCAGCAGTGCAACACCCGCATCTGTAGTCGAACGACGTTTTGTAAAGCCATATTGTTCATTGTGAAGGAGGTTGTTTAAATTAAAATGCAACTCAAAAGCACGCAAGCCTGGTAAATAGTCCGGTACCCGGAAAAAGGCCGGAAGAAGCTCTTTTTTTTATTAACTGTTTCTACACCTGCGACAAATAAAATAAGAATTAAGGTGAAGTATTCAATAAAATTTACTTGGCTCAATTTAAAATTAATAAAAATCGACTGGATTCAATTCTTATTTTTCAGCAAATAAAGTTTTCCAATAAAACAAACTTATACCCATATTAACACGCCTTAATGTTTTTTTGAAAATTATAAAAATATTGACCAGTTATAGGTACGAACTAGAAAAAATAAATTAATATGTTAAAAACGCAGAGGTCACGCTGCAGTATATTCACAGACAAGAAAAAACCGGCCAAGTGCGAGTCGGACTCGCGCACGAAGGGTTCCGTACCATTATCTATAAAAACAGCAAAAAAATCAAGTTTGTTGCATGGGAGCCCCCCTTAAATATTTGTTTTATTTTAATTTAATTATTGATTATTAAAGTGAATTTATAACTAAATATTCTGTGAATATTTCAAGTGTCTACCTGTTACCACTGTCAATATAGAGCAAAAAAATCACGTTTATTGTATGGGAGCCCCCTTAAATATGTATGTTATTCTCGTCTTTAGTATTTGTTGCTATAGCGGCAACAGAAATACATCATCTGTGAAATTTTCAACTGTCTAGCTATCACGGATCATGAGATACAGCTTGGTGACAGACGGACAGACAGACAGACGGCGGAGCCTTAGTAATAGGGTTCCCGTTTTACCCTTTGGGTACGGGATCGTGATTAAAAAAAATATACGTACAAAGGTGATGCTAATTTCTTATGAAATAACTTATCTCTAGGAGGTTTGTCAAATAATAATCATACGGTCAACAGCGCAGTGCAATTTCTGCTCAACAATGAAACCACGGAAATTGAACCACCTCACAATGTGTTATGTTATCTAGCGTTGTGTTTACCCGGACATAATAAAGTTGAAAAGTCTCACGTGTCCGTTATTTTACACCCTACAACTGGAACACAGGGATTACGTCACAGCGTCGTGCAACTGTGCAATAATAACAAAACATTACGTTAATCATTCTAAAGACTTAACATACGTGGTAGGTAGTTGCTTGCGGCATTCTCCGAAAAAGATGCCCAAACTCAACTATTTTATTATTCTCTGTGTTCTTGTATTGTTTTATTTTATTTTTTGAATACTTAGGAATGCTAACTTTCGGATGTTCCTGGGTTCGTTCCCGGTTCAGGCAAAGTACTATTGATTTTTAAGATTCCGTAGGTACCTCAAAAGGTAAAACCGGCCAAGTGCATTTCGGACCACGCACAATGAAGGGTTCCGTAGTTAGGATTAATTTATCCCTAAAACAAACTTAACATTGTAGTTCAAACACATGTTCTCCCATACATCGATATACGCCACGGTCAATTTTCCAACTGAAAAAAGTTTGTAATCGCAAAAAATGTTTTTTATGTGATAAAACTATAAATTAACAATTTTCGGACTTTTTCCTTTACTAGTGCTGTGAGACCTAGCTTCTGCCCAAATTTTATGATTCTAGGTCAACGGGAAGTACCCTTTATGTTTTGATTTATGTGCGAGATATTCGCAATTTTTATGTGATAAAACTACAATTTTCGGGCTTTTTCCTTTACTTGTACTGTGAGAACTTGCTTCTGCCCAAATTTCATGATTCTAAGCCAACGGGAAGTACCATAATTATAGATTTTAATTTATGTGCGAGATATTCGCAATTTTTTTTTGTTATTTGGTAGAACTACAAATTTGCAATTTTCGGAATTTTTCCTTTACTTGTGCTGTAACACCTTGCTTGTTGCCAAATTTCATGATTCTAGGTCAACGGGCGATACTCGCAAATATCTTGCAATAATGTCACTTATATCACCGTATTTTTTTATTGCGTTGACTTGGAAGTTTGATTTTTTTAGCGCTTCAAGGGACTTGATACCTCTACGCGTTCCTGAGAAAAGTGGTCTTGACAGACTGACAGACAGACAGACAAGGAAGTGATCCTATAAGGGTTCCGTTTTTTCCCTTTTGAGGTACGGAACCCTTATAGGATCACTTCGTTGTCCGTCTGTCTGTTTGTCCGTTCGTCTGTCTGTCTGTGTCTGTCTGTCAGCCTGTCAAGACCCTTTTTCTCAGCAATGCGTGGAGATATCAAGTTAAAATTAATATCAAATACATAGGTCTTCGGTCCCTTGGAGCTCTAAAAAAACATGCTTGTTCGTCAACGCAATAAAAAAATACGGTGATTTATGCGACATTATTGTTGATACTCTCAAATAAATCAAAACCGTTGACCTACAATCATGAAATTTGGCAAGAAGCATGGTCTCACAGCACAAGTAAAGGTCCGGAAATCATTACTTTGTAGTTTTATCACATTTAATTTTTGCGATTTCAAACACATTTGCAGTTGGAAAATTGACCGTGGCGTATATCGATATATGGGAGACCATGTTTTTCAACTACAATGTTAAGTTTGTTTTTGAGATAAATTCATCCCAACTACGGAACCCTTCATTGTGCGTGGTTCGACACTCACTTGGCCGGTTTTTTTTCCATTAGTTTCTCAATAGCAGGCCGTAGTCAGGATATTTGCCCGGTCACTACTCACTTACACTACCTATAACACGACAAATAGGTAAAGCGGGGGAGCAATTGCTATCAACCGGGCACAATTCCATACTCTAGGTGATACAGAGAAATTCCATTAACATCATATTATTCTAACTGAACAGCAGACAGTTGTTCTGCTGCCGCTGCTGGGGAGTTTGTTTATTTATTTATTTGGGACAATCAAACAGTAACACATTATATCTGCGCAAATAATATAAACAAAGATATTATATATATTATACATAAGGTTAGGTGGGGTAAGTGGAACATAGTTTATTTTTCAAATTATATGTTCAGTTCTTGCTACTAAATGTAATATCCTATTTTGAGTTTGATAAATACAACATATACCTACATGTGTCAGTTTTCCATAGTGGAACGACTTATTAAGCTAATTTCAATGCTAAGTGCCAAAAAATGGCAAATCGTTAGGTTAGTGCTATTGTTCCTCTTTCCCCGGTTTTTGGGGTAAGAGGAACAGTCGACATAACTCTGTAAATACCTAACCTGTGTGGTTTAATTTGGGACCATCTCAGTTTATAAAACTGTGTTAGTCAAGTGTGAACTCAATGCCCTTCACATAACGTCTACAATAAAAAATATTGAACAAACATTTAAATTTGGGGTAAGAGGAACATAACATTTCGAGTCAGGGGTACTAAACTAAAATCAAAGTGGTATATTCTTATAGATATTTACTTATTCATAAAATACAAGTCTCAAACTAGTCTTAAATGTTCAGTTGGCTGAGCGTAGGTCAGTACCTACGCTCAGCCAACTGCAGCGTACAGTTCCAGAAATAATTCGATGCAGTAACTTGACAGCTTCTTGATAGATAAATTGCAAAAAGCACGATAAAGTAGCCTTTATTTCAAAAAGAAGTTCGTAAGTTACTGCAATGAATTATTTGTTGAACTCTGACTGCACCCGAAAAGTCCGCCCATTAACCGTTCGGACCTTTTTAATTAAAAATTAAAACATGTTAGATTTGTATCTCCAACCATGAGTTGTAGCAGCTTATACTGTTCCGGGATAGCCTTCATTGGTCATTCATCCCAAATATTGTATACAAAATTAATCTTCTTCTAAATCGCGTGACAAGACGGCGGATCTTCCCAAAGAATTCGATTTTAAACCTATACGATCATATACCTAAAACAAGAGAAAAGGAATTTAAATAAAAGTTTACTGAAATAATGCATTGCATTTGCATAGTTAGATAAACCTGGTGAAAATAAGTACAAATGCATGTACCTAATGTGACGCAATAACATGTGGGTATATTAGGTACACGTTTCATTTCATTACACATTATAAGTACTAGAACTTTTACAGAATGATGATGTATAGTCGCCAGCACATCAAGTTACCACAAACTGTCAAATTTCTCATTCGATTTTGAACTTAACCATCACCAAAATAATTTGGAGAAATTTGACAGTTTAGCTGATGTGATGGCGACGGTACATACGCGATTTAATATCCCCCACTTTTAACTGCTTCTTGTAGTTCTTCTGGCGGGTACGATACTCTATCAGTTTTTCTTGTAAGATTTCGCATTTTTCTGTAACAAATATGGTATTTTTATTAAATCAGTCATAGCTTTAGGTAGGTACTACCAATTCATAATATATCAACGAAAGTCAATTGTTTGTGACTTCTGACACCGGGAAAGAGAAACATATGTTCCTCTTACCCCGGCCATGACAGTTTCTCTTACCCCACTTTACAATTTGTAGGTTACGTGTCGAATCACATCAAAAATTGATATTCAAAGCATCTATGCTTTGAATATCAATTACACAACAAAACTTTTTAGCGTTTAAATGAGCACACAAAAAAAATGCCGTGAACTCGTGCTTTCGTAGTCAGTCAACTGAATTTTTGTTTGTGTCAAACTGCCCGGGTTGGTGAATACTAGCGCCAGCTGTGTTTTTTCTTTGGTATTCATTTGACAATACTGTTTTATTGACCGAGTAACCATGTAGCTAGTACCTATAGTTTTTTATTTACAAACTATAGTTTCTCTTGCCCCATAGTCCCTCTTACCCCAACTGACCTTATATTATATTTGTTGCGCCTTCTTCTTCCTAGCTAAAGCACTAGGAAGTGGTGAAGGGCTGGAGGACTGTCTTATATCATCATCCGTTCAAAAACTGCTGACTCTCAGCATTTTGATTGAATTACTTATGATTTTTGAACATTTTGCTCGAATTGTGCCTGACTCTTATTACAAAATGTACGACACGACGAATACACGATGCTAGCCTATCTTAATTAAAATTAAATTTTTGACCTAGTTCAAGCTTTTGGTCCGTACTAAAATAAAAATATCGCATCGAACCTGCCATATTGAATTTATTTGCATAGTAAATATGTCGCTGGTTACAGATAAACACAATCTTTCAAGAATGGCCCCGATTTTGATTACATTGACTGCCTCGTTGGTCTAGTGGCCGCAAGCGCTACTGCTGAGCATGCGGTCCTGGGTTCGATTCCCGAGTCGGGCTAAGTGTTATTAAGTATTTCCATCACGAATTTCTCAGTAGCAGCCCGGAGTCTGCATTTGTGGCTATAGGCTCGCCCCCTATAACATGAGACTTAAACATAACTGGCGAAATGTGGGTGTACACTGTACCATAGGTACACCTCTGCCTAAGCCTTCGGGGATCATGGGCATGATGATAAGTGTTATAATAAGAAATCCGAGACGTAGACACCGCGTGTAAGAGACGTAGACACTGCGTGTAAGAGACGTAGACACCGAGTGTAAGAGACGTAGACACCGCGTGTAAGAGTCGTAGACACCGCGTGTAAGAGACGTAGACACCGCGTGTAAGAGACGTAGACACCGCGTGTAAGTGACGTAGACACCGCGTGTAAGAGACGTAGACAACGCGTGTAAGAAACGTAGACACCGCGTGTAAGAGACGTAGACACCGAGTGTAAGAGTACTCAGAAGAGAAAATTAAATACATCAAATCAAAAAACAATTTACTTATTTAAATAAAACAAAAGACTACTACACGGTACTATATGATATTTGAGAATTATTTAGAATATACTAACATAATTATGTTGGTACTATTTTAGAAGTAATACATACTTCTAAAATAGTACCTATTTTAGTACTTACCTACTTATTATAGAAATAGCTTAGAAACTTAGCAGTCATGAAGCCAAAAATAAGGTAAAAATGTACTTACTGCAATTGGATTACCTACCAAGACACTGAAAATCGAATGACCCTTCATGTATTGGGCACGCCACAATTGTGGCGATAAGTCCCCTCTTTGAGGAGTGACTAGAGAGGCGCCACGGCGTCCTCACCTTCCGCCTAATGCAGGTCCTCACTGGACACGGTTGTTACGGGAGGTTCCTGTTCGGGATAAAGCGGGAGGAAACGCCTGGGTGTCACCACTGTGTGGATCGCCCGGAGTTCACGGTGGAGCATACGGTGGATCACGGAGGCGATCGGCGGCGGCGATCTCTCGCGTCAGGCCCTGGTTTAGGCCATGGTTCGGAGCGTGAGTGCATGGGAGGCCGTCACCACCTTCTGCGAAGTAGTAACGATCGCGAAGGAGGAGGCGGAACGCGTGAGGGAGAGGCAAGGTTCGCGCCCTCGCGCCCCTAGTTGCCACAAGAGACGCCCCGGGCGTCGGGAATCGCATGCCAATTTCCAGCCACCGCGGCACCGTAGGCGTGGGCTTGCGAACGATGAGAGAAGGGTAGCTTGCCGTCCCAAAAGGACCAGGCCCGGGTCGACGGCGCGTTGTGTTCCACGCGCGCCTCAAAGAGATGTAAGCACCAATGGGGTCCGTTAATGCCTGCTAGGATTGCGAGTTTGTCCGAAAGGGATATCGTGGCCCTGGCACACAGGCAACGGAAGGAACACGGGTGGGTTTTAGTTAGTAAAAGTCTGACACGCCCTCCCGGTCCGCCCAGAGCGGGAGAAGTTATTTGATAATATCCCACCCAAAAAAAAAACTCTTCATGTATAATCCTATTTACCACACAAACACAGACACTTTCTTCTTTTCACTTCACTTAATTCACCACTACATCATTCACACACATTCCTCTATTTCACCACTCTTATATCACACCTACCCACATCCATATCTCATATCCTCAATCTCACAAACAAACCCTACCACTCTCTAATGGTACTAAGACGCATTATATTAACGTAGTAGTGACACAAAATGTCTTAGGCTAAATAAAAGAGTTTCAAATAGCGGAACACTATCCCTTATGATATCTACAGGTTCCCGCCTAGTTCAGGGGTTAGGGTCAAAACTCTGTGCACCTTGATAAGAACACCACAAACATTTTGAAATACTTGTCATGTACTTATTTGTATAATTGTATCTTATAATGGTGAGAAATAAACTATTTTTTTTTTAAGTAGACAGCTAGTTTTCCAAGCGGTAATTAGCACAGTTTATTTTTTTGATTCTATAAGTAAATTAAAATCGAAAGACATAGTTGGTAGACACTAAAAAGGGTCTACCTATTCTACGAGTAAATAAAAAAAACCTACTATAAAACGACGGGTTTTCAACTGCAGTGGTTCCGAAACAGATTTCCAGTTATCTGTTTTTAAATAAGACGTTTCGAAAATGTCCTTAAATAACTTTTTTGACTTTTGTGTCCTGCTTATGCGTATGAAGTTTCATTAAAATCGGTTCAGTCATTTCGAAAAACAAGGGCTTGAAAGTTTGTATGAAATGCCGTACGTCGTATAGGTACACTTTTAAACATATTATAATTTGTATAAATAATAACTGTTGTAATCACCTTTTAGAACTCTTCATTTTGATACCCCACACGATAGGCTTGGGAGACATATTTTTTCAAAAACACACCTTTTGGCGCCAAATCTCCGCAATTTTTAATATTTTTATTTAATACTCAGTGACACTCGCGCAATAAAGACGAATCTAACGATATAACATTCATCAAAATCGGTTCAGCCGTTTAGTAGTTACAAGGGAACATAGGGACGGACATACATACATACATACAGTTCAAACACATAACCCTCCTTTTTTGGCTTCGCCGCCGCAGTCGTGTAAAAAGGGAGGTTCATGTTTCCCCGAGTTCTTAGTTTTCTCGAAAACAACTTAAATTATTAGATATTTACTTATCTTATCATCATTTTCATTTCTTAACATCACCATCACGCCTGTATTGTCCCAAAGGGTTAAGCAGACATGTACATACCTATAGTAGGCAGTAGTATAGTAGTTTATTTCGTTAGTATATCAATTCACTTCTATGATGAATAAAATAAACTAGGTAATGTAGCAGCAGTTTATTTGGCATGTATGTTTGTATCGTGAAAGTAACAACAGAAAAAAAACACCAGTTGCAGTATTAATCCATAGACGCAAAGAGTGTAAATAATCGCAGAATATGTTTTTATTTCATGATTCAACAAACAGGCTTAAAAGTCTAGGACCCAAGCACCAACAAAAAAAGCTGTGAGTCAAGACTGTCAAAAGTCAAAGTTACAGCTTAGTTCATTCATATACAAATGTACTCTGTGGCTTAGTTCGCGAAATTTTCTCCCGATCCCAGTCGTTATTGTGGTGAAAAGTTGTATTTTTGCTTAGAACGGCAAATTAAAGCTTTCAAGCTGTCGGCC
This sequence comes from Tiliacea citrago, assembly GCA_963921375.1. Lineage (NCBI taxonomy): Eukaryota > Metazoa > Arthropoda > Insecta > Lepidoptera > Noctuidae > Tiliacea > Tiliacea citrago. Next base: position 30,314,256 of record OY992780.1, read on the forward strand.
AAAACAGGAAAAGATAGAGATATGAGCTGCCATGACTTTGGCCCCGATTCAGGGGGCAGACTGAAGGTAAGTTATTGTGTACAAGAGCTTTGGCTTTAAAAAAACCTTTGTTGTTGTGTCATTTAATTGAAGAAATTACCGGTACCCGTTGGATATAATAATAAGAATAAAGACCTAAAATTAACATTTTATTCGAATAAATGCTGCGATCGACCTATGCTAATGTTCAATTTATCGATCGGTTGTCGGCTACCTTATCGCTCCTACAGAGAACTTTAATAAAAAAAATACCTTTTCTGTACGATATTATGGCAAGTTAAAATACATTATTCATACCATTACAGGGCCTACAGATAGTAAAACCTGTAGTATTTGGGAATATAGCCAGATACTTTGGGAAGAAACGTGAAGAAGATGGGCACACCCATCAGTGGACAGTCTATTTGAAGCCGTTTGCCAACGAGGACATGTCTGCGTATGTCAAGAAGGTCCACTTCAAACTTCATGAGAGTTACTCTAACCCTAACAGGATTCTCACAAAGATGCCGTACGAGATAACCGAGACGGGCTGGGGCGAGTTTGAGATTGTCATCAAGATATATTTCCTTGATCCTAATGAGAGACCTGTAAGTATTTGTTAAACAATATGTTAATAATCCTGTATTTGTGATAAGAATTACAGTTTTCCTACCATAAATCCATCACTTTTAACTGATTATTTGCATTATTTTTCTCATTGAATACGCTTCACTATTTATGCAACAAAATATTCTATTTCAGGTGACGCTATACCACATCCTGAAGCTTTTCCAATCTCCACTGACAGTGGGTGGCGCGCCCCAAGTGGGTCGAACGCTTGTCAGTGAATCATATGATGAGATTGTATTCCACGAACCTACGCAATTGATGCAGCATCTACTTAATAGTGTCAAACCTATTACCAACGGGCCCTGGAACCACAACACCAATTGTACGTTTATCCCTATTACCTATACAGTCCATTTTAAAAACGATTGATGCACAGCGCTATTGCATTGAAGATAGAAAAAAAAAATGCATAATTATGGTATTTGATTGAATTATTGTTAATATAATATTTTATTCAGTCCATGCAGTTTGCTTGCAGTGCGAGTTAAAATTTTCTATTGCCAATATATTTTGATAATTACACTGCTTTAAAATGTCTACTTTCGATGTTAAAGTTTAAAGTAAGTCATCCTTGACAGGGTAGTTATGATTTGAAAAGAAACAATGATGTTGTTGTGATGATGATTATCATGATTCGGTAGATGTGTCTACGTAAAACAGCTGAGCCAATTTTTATGCAGTTTACATAGGTGCCCCTTCTAGGTTCTTGCTTTGCGAACAGGCAAATTATTTTGTTTTTGTTACAGTCGATGATAAGAAGGAGAAAACGCTACAAAAGATAGTAACAGCCCAACCGAAGATACGCAGTGAAATATGTGAGCTTAAAGAGAGGCTACAGCTTGCTAAGGAAACCGTTGCCAAGTTTAAAGAAGAAATTGCCAAAATACAGAACAGCAGCGGTAGTAATATGTTCACTGGTGTATAAGTTGAAATGGAAGGCTTTTTCAGTACTGATTTATTTAGTATTTAAGTTTCAGTCCCTTAGGCTGAAATCTCGTATCGAAAGTCATTGCTGACATCTGGTGTCAATGTAAACTATTTAACTAAGTATTTTTTAAGCTGCAGTAAAGCTAGGGTCTCCTACGACAGCGGTGGCTGCCGCAATTTACCGTTGAATGACGTCATTGAAACGTTATGAAAGTTAGTTGATTTTTTTCCTTAGAGGTTTTTGACACCATAATATGGTATCGTATGGTTGACCATATTATGTCAAACCCCGTTGCCATCATGTCCGTTACTGCGGACGTTATGAGGTGGCCACCGCTGTCGTAGGACACCCAAGATTAAGGGTTGCAAAGAAACTTCAGTAAAAATTTTGAGGCAGCGTACGACAAGATGCTGTATGCGTCTGATGACGTTTCTTTGGAGTCATCACCCTGTTAAATTTTGGGGTTCGTGAATCTTGTATACTAGCTAGTGCATCTCCATTTGCTACGGTTTGTGGCATGATCGAGGGCCACATTTTCTGCCAACTCCAGCTGTCAGACACCTGGAATTATCTCTGGGCGTCACTTACTTTTTGCCTTTCACTATTAGAGCGGTGTGTAACCGCCCTTATAATCTCTCTCGATAATTAAATATCGGTTTTTGTGCCAATGTGGCACAAATATTGATTGATTACCTACATTTTGCAAGTACGCTGGAACAGATTTGTTCAGAAATAAGCATCAACTTTGTACGTATTTTTCTGTTCCTTTCTTGTCTGTTTTTATATGTATGTGTATGAATGGTTAAATAAATAAATAACTAAAATATCGATGTTAGATTACTACAAAGTTATTAATGTTTACGAATTTACTCATGTATTCATAAAATATGGGGTTTTCCCCGACTTAAAACTTGTATTGGTAAATTATATACTTCGCCATTAGTTTGAGACGTATTTTAAATACTTACAGTTAAGCGTGAATGATTAAAAAAGAATAATGAGTCCCATCTCGAAAAAAAAATTAACTCGTATCAAATATCTCATAGAAATAAGTTACAAATATGAATTTAAAAACTGTCTACCAATCATCTCGGCTTTTGATTTTATATGAATCGGAAAAATATTTATAGTTTGCTTTAAAACATGTTTTCAATGTTTTGCTACTTTGATAGTAAGCGCACAACGTTTTACATAGACATTTTTTGTCAACAAATGAATTGTTACAGTTAGGTAGGTAGGTACATTAATAATATTATTGTTTATTTAAAACTTCTAGATCTCTCGGTATCTCATACTTTTAGTTCTAGTTTGCAGCTTTTTATACGTTTAGTTATTTAAGTAAGACATCGGAAGAACATTCCTAAAATTGGATACTCATAAGTATAAGTTTTATGTGAAATTAAATAATACATTAAATGGAATTTGGCCGTTTTATTAATGTACCAGCTTCTGCCCGCGACTGCTTTCGCGTAGAAGTCGTAAGACAACACAAATGTGGCTGTTATTTTAGTATGTTAATAAAATAACAGCCACATTTTTATTAACAATAACTGCCTCTTTGGTCTAGTGGTCGCAAGCGCTACTTTATTGGGTTTTCCATCTAGAATTTCTCATCTCAGTAACAGTCCGAAGTCTGGATTTGGCAATAGACCCGCCCCCTAATACATGGGACCTAAAGTTAACTGGTGAAATGTTGGTGTACTGTACACCTATGCCTAATCCTTCGGGGAATTTAAGCGTGATGTTATGTTATTTTTATAAAACTTCCCTGTATACTATGTTTGTAGTTATAGTCTCCGCAACCCTCTATACTCGAGGACTGGTGACGCGGAAGCAAGTGACGTACCTACAGTTGTCCGTGTGAGAAGCAGTTCGTCTTGACGTCGACTCTGATTCTGATCTGTATGATTGGTGCAATTTCGTACCCTACACTATTGATTATTTTTGTGAAAATTCTATCACAACCTGTAGTTAGTGTTTTTCAAAGTCATTATTATTTTGTCAACATCGTAAGGGGGTAACTAATGTGTTTAACTATAGAAACAGGAGTTTAGTTTGATATAGGTTAGAGTATTAGCGTAGTTTATTATATTATTCGTTAGTTTAGAATGTTCATAAATAAAAAAAAAATTTGAATGTTTGTGCTCTATCATCAGGAGCAGATAAAAGTTATTTCAATATATTTTATTCTGTTAATTTTTTCAGGGGGGTTTTTGCTTTTATATTTAATGATTATTTGCCACATGCTTTAGATTTATTTCTGGCTGTTTGGATATGATAGTTGTTTTGCGACCTTTGAGTGAGTTATACGATCACCGTATAGTCAGCGCCCTCTTGTGTTTACTTGCAAAAGTGGCGCTGCCTGACGCAAAGACCAGAAAACTTATTATGCTGATCTCGCATTGTATAGGATTTCCTTACAGTGTAAGGGAATCCTATACAATGCGAGATCAGCATAAACTGGAAATGTATAGCTTGATGTGTAGCCGTGTGTACAAGCTTGGTTGCAACAAGATACTAGTAGCGCCACCTATCATATGAGGATGAGGTTCGATGAAGATCAATCAATCAGTCGGTCAAGAGTGCAAGTTACACAGAGGTAACCAAATCCTAAGCTGGTACAAAGTAGGGTGGATAGATGGCGTTGATTAAAACTTTACTGCACGTAGAATGATACAATACCTAGGCAATTTTGAAATGAAACCGTTTGGCACAAAAATCAAAGATAAATGAATGATAAATGAGAATGGTCTACTCCGAATCGCTAAACTGAAGTATCGGCCGTTTTATAACTTCCATAGTTTCCTTTTTTGACTTTGAGTCCTTACCCGACTTCAAGTCACAGTTTTGACTTTGGCTTATCTCTATTCTATTCTATTTTTGTTGTATGGCAAGTGAGTTGAGAAAAAAAGTGCATAAAAAAAAATTTAAAAAAGCAATTAGATGAAGAAAATAAAATTAAAACTAATAAAACGATTGATTGATACAGTTGAACACAATATTGTAGATCTTGTTGGATTACAACGGGACTGAAACAAACAAAAAAAAAAAAAAAAAAATTATAATTGTTAAAACATAAAATATACGCATACCACAACCACACAAACGTAATAGTTCATAACTTTATGTTATTGTGACGGATGAAGGTCATCAGCGCCACAAGCAGATCTTGAGAGAAATATGTCAGTAAGGAGGAAAAATTTGTCGGAAGAGGGAGCTTATATATAGGGAGACGACTATAAAAATCTCAAGGTGGAATGTTGTTCGAGCACTCAAAGAAGATGTGATCCAGAGTGTTTGTGACTTATCTCTTCGACGGTCTTTTTTTCGCCATTGTCAGCGATAGTTAGCCGTAGTAAAGAAACGACCGAACATTCGGCCGATACTGCAGATTTATGTTCGGAGTAGACCCCCGGGTAACTGTTACCGAAAACACCGTCCGTCGTGTTAAAGATTTATATCGGGAATCGTGTTATCAGTCTTCATCCACCGATTTTAAGTTTCCAGATATACTTGTCAAAAAATAATAGGCGTCGATACTCACGTTAAATTGATTCAAGATAAATGTCAAAACGGGCCTACTATTTTTAGGGTTCCGTAGTAAACAAGGAGCCCTTATAGTTTCGCCATGTCCGTCTGTCTGTATGTCCGTCCGTCCGTCCGTCTGTCCCCCGGCTTAGTCCTAGAAAGCTGTAATTTGGCAAGGGTGTACATATTCATTACGCCGAAAAAGTCGTATAATAAAACCATGAAAAACATTTTTTTTTTCTCATCTAATACATGGTGTGGGGTATCGTTGGATAGGCCGTGTAAAAATATTGTGGTTCTGTGAAAGTTATTTTTCAATTCTGAGATCCGTTTGCGTAATATTAAATCTTTAAAAAAAAGCTTTAAAGTGCTATTTTTTGTTAGAGTCAAGTGTGTCCCCCCCTGCCAGCTAAATGGTTGGTTTTGGATATGTGAAAAAATTATGGCAGTAGTATACAGGGTGGAATTTTGTAATGCCACCTGGAGGGAAAGTACTCTTAATACTGCAGATAGAAAGTTTTACTCAAAGGAAACATTCCTTTATTTTTTAATAGAAAGCAAACTGCACTCAAAGATTTTCGAAAATTCTCTTCTCCCACACCCGGGAATCGAACCGGCTAAAATCTGAAAAAATTATACCCTGTACTTTTATTGCATCGATCGTTAGGGTCAATTATAAGGATGAAATCTCTCTAACAAACATGATAAATTAAATGAAAAGAAAACCAGGAAATCTTAAATTAATTTAATTATTTACAAAAAATGGTAAACTAACTAATTAGTTGCTCGAAATGGGCTCCATTCTCTTGGATACACAAATTTATTCTTTTAACGAATTCATTTCTAGTAAACTTTTTCATTTCAAGTAAACATCAACTCTCAACTCGTTGTCATTCGCATAAGATTTCATGTAAATTTGATTTTTTACATATCCCCACAAAAAAAAATCTAATGGGGTGAGATCTGGCGATCTCGCAGGCCATCTGATTGTGCCGTTTGTACCAATCCAGGTATTAAAATGGTTATTAATGTAGGCAGTAGTGATTCTGCTGTTATGTGCTGGAGCACCATCTTGCTGTAGAATTATTTGGTTTCCTTCTTCCTCGGGGAAACCATTTAACTCGTTTCTTAAGAGATCCAGTATTTCAATATACTTGACAGTGTTTAAATGACCTTCGTACACGTGGACTAACACTACATTATTTCTCATAATTCCGCACCAAACGTTGAAAGAAAATCTTACTTGATTGTTAGTTTCATGAACACGAACAGGATTCACTCGAGACCAATAATGGTTATTGCGGCGATTGTACATGCCATTATTGCTGAAGTTGGTTTCGTCAGACCATACAATGTTACTCAAAAAATTAGGGTTTCGGTCAATTTCTCCAAGCATGTTTTCACAAAATTGTAATCGTCTGTCACGATCCCCAATATGCAATTTTTGCACCAACCGACCTTCACGATAGCATTTGTACTTATACTTTTTCAGCACTTTAAGTACGCGAGTGTGGGTTGTTCCTAATTCATCGGCAACATCTCTACTTGAAGCCTTTGGAAATGATTCAAAGTATGTTAAAACATTTAGTTCAAAATCGAAATAGTTTTGCTGAATAGTTTGCCGTCTCTTCTTGAAACCACCCGTATTCTTTAAATTTTCTACCATTCTTTTCAATACGAACCGAGTTGGTGCCTGTCGGTCTTGATATCTCTCTCCATACCACCGCAGAGCTAGATTCACGTTTTTGTTATTTAAAAAATAAGCTTCCATTAAATCAAACTGTTCTTGATAAGCCATTTTCACCGTGAGACAAAATGTGAAATGAGTTGTAAAAACAATCAAATGTGAATAACAACTATGACAATCTAATTTTCAAATTTTAATCTAACATTCCATATTTAAATTACCTCATACACGCAGCTACGAGTATGTCGCAAAGGAGTCTGCATTACAAAAGATGGATGTTAGTTAAAGAGCTTTAACTTGACTCATTGAATTTGTAACTTCAGATTTCCTGGTTTTCCTTTCATTTATCATGTTTGTTAGAGAGATTTCATCCTTATAATTGACCCTAACGATCGATGCAATAAAAGTACAAGGTATAATTTTTTCAGATTTTAGCCGGTTCGATTCCCGGGTGTGGGAGAAGAGAATTTTCGAAAATCTTTGAATGCAGTTTGCTTTCTATTCAAAAATAAAGGAATGTTTCCTTTGAGTAAAATTTTCTATCTGCAGTATTCAGAGTACTTTCCCTCCAGGTGGCATTACAAAATTCCACCCTGTATACGAGTATACCGAAATTAAAAGGGAAACTATCATAGCTAAGTAGGGTTTACTACTTAACGAGTAATAGTCCACCAACTTAAATTTGCAGTTAAAGAATTGACCGTAACGTATATCGATGTATGGGAGAGCATGTTTTTCAACTACAATGTTAAGTTTGTTTTTGGGATAAATTCATCCTAACTACGGAACCCTTCATTGTGCGTGGTCCGAAACGCACTTGGCCGGTTTTTTTACTTTATCTTTAATGTAAACACAAGATATTTTATTCCCACAATAACACTGATTTTAGGCTCGTGGAGACCTTGGTGACTGATGATGTCACATACCTGATGGTGGACTCCCTATAGTGACGCGTGGCCGAGCACTTCAAAGTTATTTGTAAGTACCTACCCTCATAATAGATACACATTATTTCTATGGTGTTTATTTTTTATCGATTTTAGATATCTTGAGAATTTCGTTTGACAGAGGATGGAGACCTAGGTGACTGATGATGATCCCTATCTGATGGTGGACGCCGAAGGTGGGTATAGGATCTCATTGACGGCACTACGTAGAACTATCTTGTTTGGACTCATTTGAAAGGGCTCGTGTAGACCTTGGTGACTGATGATGTCACATACCTTATGGTGGACTCCGAAGGTGGGTATAGGATCTAAGTGACAGTACTATGTAGAAAATTCGTGTTTGAACTCATTTTAAAGAGCTCGTGGAGACCTTGGTGACCAGGGTTGATTGATTTAAATCATGATTCAAATCTATTATTTAAATCAGTGACTTATTTAATCAAAATCATGATTTAAATCAAATTTAATTATTTTTCATAAAAGTTCACGGATTACTTAGAATTATATGTGCTTCGCGATTTAAAATGGTGTTTTAATCGCTACGGTATTCCCTGTATCTCTTTATGGCATTTATTGCACACAGCCCTAGATTCCTTTTTAGTTAAATCGTGTATTTCAGTATAATGCTGCCAAATAGGATATTTTTTCGTCCTGTCATTCTCACTTCACAACACAAATGAGAATTACAAATTTACAAATAAAATACAATATTTCACAACGCGCGAAGCAATATTCATCCGGCAACCATCGCATGAACATATTGAGATTTTAGGGGAATCCCGGAAATACACTAGTTTTACTTGGAGAGTTATCAATGTTACACCATTTTAGGGAAAACCCCGTGTTTTCTTTCAGTTTTCAGTAAAAAAAAAGTCAAAATCTACCAGTTATCTGTGAAAAAAAGAACAATTTATAAAAAAAACAAAAAATCATGATTTTTAATTGTTTCATTTTAAAAATTAAAAAAATCTGTCTTAAACAAAAAATCATGATTTTTATCAACCCTGCGTAGAACCATCGTGTTTGGGCTCATTCTAAAGGGCTCATAATTATAGGAGACTAAGGTGACTGAAAATGTTGTTCAATACCTAGTCATATACTTTTTATATTCTTTGTGGTGTAGCGTGTGGCTTAAAAACAGTAGGTACCTTATCTCACTTAAGTTATAATTTTTTAGGCAATTAAGAAACCAGCAAAACTTAGAATTACAAAATCAGGAACTTCAGCCGTTAACAGAAACAAACGATCTGCCTAGCTAGTATCGCAGTTGATGAGGAGGAGGCAGTGCAAAATTAAATTATGCCGGTAATTTATTCTGTTTTACAATATATAAATTGTATTAGTTATACAGGCTGATTGGAAGATGGATGCAAAGGTTTAAGGCGAAGATAGTACAGACAATTTGGAACCATTTAAGCCATGGTTGTCTTAGACGAAGACTTACCATTTTTTTTAAACTATTTTTTTTTTCGAAAATTCCCAATATTTTAAGTAAACTGCTTATTTATGGCCAAATTGAATGATAAATGAATTAATTTTTATTTTAATAAATTAAAGTACATGTGTAAGTACTATATCAAAACATAGGCCCCTGTGTGATTAGACATTTTTTTTCTGTTTTGTATAAATACTTTTTGTAAACCTTATTAAAAAAAAAAACTATCATTCTGTTATTCTTTTTTAGAGATACGAAACATTGTGTCGATTTCTTTTTTAACGTGTCTCTTATTAACCGCCTTTTAAAAAAGGAGGAGGTTCTCAATTCGGATGTTTGTATTTTTTTTCTTTATGTTTGTTCGCGCATAACTCCGTCGCCGCGCGTCGCTTGCCGACCGATTTGAAGAGTTATTTTTTCGTTGGAAAGGTTATACTTCCCGAATGGTCCCATGAAAAATTTATTGAAATCGGACAAGCGGTTTTTGAAAAATAAACAAACATCTAAAAAATTATCTACATTGTCTACATTAACGATCTTTTCGTTTACTCTGCATTGCGTTTTTTGTTCGCGCATAACTCCGTCATTTACGAACCGATTTCGAAAATTCTTTTTCGGCACTAAAAACCGACTTCCAAAAAAACACTACAAAGTGAAAAATAACTTTAATTTCGGAAGTCGGTGTCTTTGGATCTGCATTTCAGTTTTATGCCACCGACTTCCGAAATTAAAGTTATTTTTCACTTTGTAGTGTTTTTTTTGGAAGTCGATTATTATTTTTTTGTAAAAAGTTTTTTGATTTTTCACTTTTTTTATACCGGGATCAAATTAAATTAGCTAGCAAAACTCCACAGACGTGATTGGTAACGATTTCTAAACATGATAAAACAGTCAAGAAAAGGATTTTGTTTTTTTTTGGGCAGTGCTGGCAGATTAGTTTGTTCAAGTAAGAGCTTAGAAAATCTGGTTTTCTCAAAATTCCGGGTCGCTAATAAATGGCGTGATAGTTTCTTAAATACTTAAGACTAATTTGCGAAACTATAGTATATTGTAGATGACTGCTTAATATAATATTTATATAAAAAAAAAATGTGTAACACGTTTTGTACACTTTAAAACATTAATTAGATACTAAAACATAAGAAAATTTCGCTTCTAACAACAAAAATAAAAATAAGCAAAAATAAGCATCACCTTTGTACGTATTTTTCTGTTCCTTTCTTCTTGTATGTTTATAATGTGTGTACATAAATGGTTAAATAAATAAATAAATAAATAAATAAAAATACACTTCGCAGTAAATCTTAAAAAATAAAAGTTTTTTGTCAATTTAATATTTTAAACTTATCTACTGATATTTGATCGGTTAATGTTTATAAGATTGCAAAATCCTTTAACGTTAGCTGCGAATAAATTACAATACAATAGACTCAATATAAGATTACATGTAGGTTAGGTACACCTAATACGTACATACCCCCCTATTATTTGTTTAAGTATAACAAACTTAGGCGAGCCGAGCTCATAGATACATAATTGCATTTTTGCCCAAACCTTTGATAGTAGGTATATACCCCGTCACTAATAAAGGGCAAAAAATAATTAGATTTCAATTTTACGTTATAAATTACCCTCGAAAAACCCTTTCACTTCAAACCACCGCCTTTGATGTGGCAACCTTTGTGACATTAATACCAAGTTCACTTATAGGTCACAAATAGATAAGTAGATACTTAAGAATCAATTTCAATTTGGTTTTACTGCTAACAAAAGATTGATTCGAGATTTTCATAGATTCTTAAAAGTTAATAAATAGCCTTTTATGAGATTTCAGAGGAGAAAATTTTTCCTTTTGTGAGATTTCAGAATTTTAGTAAACAACTATCATAATAAAGTATAATTGCATCAAAAAAGGTTAAAATATTTTTTTTTTGTGTTTGTTAACAACTACATTGGTTTTGAAATCTATTACGATGGAATTTTAATGTAGATAAAAAAAAAGAAAAATTAATCAGCATTATAATCTAAATTTAGCACATTTTGCTGTCCCCACTCCTCAGACAGTGATTGTGCATTTTTTTCTCTTGCAAACTACTACGTAGATAGCCTTATTGCGTGACATTTACACCGGAACTCAGCTCTCAGCTCGTCACTCATCGACGAAAAACTCATACCTTCGCGGTACGTATAATTATGAAAATGCAGGGCAGGGCCCAGAAGAAATTCGCGAATATCAGTGCCCAATCGTTCTCTCGCCATTCGTTGCTGGCGGCAATCAGCTTGAAATCTTCTATAAATTTCTCAAGGCATATGCCATTGATGCCCGAGAAAAAAGTCGTCTGCGGAGACATCTCGCCCTTCGTATCTTTATATTTATATACTCCACTCTTCTTAATGGCTCCTACAGGGTCGGTCGTTGTAAGTTGAAGAGTACGGACGTATTTGAGAGCTCACCGTCATAGTTTTTGCTGTAGGTACATCTGATTGCTAGCAACACATGTTGCATGAGTTACTCGCCGGTTTCCTCAATCGACCTGTGTTTATTTTGTTTTGATTTGGTTATGTCTTAATGCCGTGGAAAATTCATTAAATCAGTGCAAAGTGGTGTCAGTCATGTGGACTAAACATAATATACTTATTAATATGACAACATTCGTGCTGATCTCAAGCGAACGATCGCATGCTGCCACCAGCGACATTGCTTTATCCGAGCTAACCTGGTGAGATCTTGCCAGGATTTGTTCAGTTGTTTATTTTATGTGCTGTTCACAGCAATGTCATATCAAATTAAAATTATGAATTGCTTTGAGCAATTCATAATTTGTAGACCATTTTACGAAACTCCATACAAAGTTCTGTCAAACAGATGAATTGCGAGATATGAATTGTACGCAGATCATATTAAGATTCTGCCAAAGCGTCCATTTTAGGCCCCCAGGATATTAATTCTGATTTGCTACAGTTGCAATGGAAATCTTGTCATTTGGTTTCTAAAGGTTGTTTTATTATTTTAGTAATATTATACATATAGATATAATCATGTAAATTATTTTTAATTTGTGAATGTGAGAATGTTGTAGGCTTAATAGACTGAAGCTTTGTAAACCATCTTCTACTTTGTTAAGTACTTGGTACTGGTTGACGGACCTACACTGTCCTCCCATACCTATTAACACTGTAACTTGAAAACATTGTAAAAGCCCATCATTTTTAAAAGTCAATCAGTCGATGCCCAAAAAGGCTCGACTGGCTGGTCACAATGGTGTGCTGGTGCCTACGCTTATGTATGGAAGTGAATGTTGGGTGTGGCAAAAGAAACATGAAGGTAAAAATAAGCAAATGCAGTGGAAATGCGTTCCTTGTGAAGCATGTCTGGCGTGACTATGAATGATAGGCTGAAAAATGAGGTGATAAGGCAACGGTGCAGTTTAAAAGAAGATGTAACAACACAAATTGAAAAGAGTATGCTTAGATGGTTTGGTCATGTTGAGAGGATGAGTGAAAGGCGACTAACAAAAGGTATTTATAAAGCGCACGCCCTAGGAGGACATATAGTGATCAAATTAGTGATGTTCTTCAGAAAGGTCAGGTGCGTAGTACTCGCAATCGGCGTGCGTGTATGACCAGATGTATGAACGTTGGCGAAGCAAAAGGAGTATGTAAGGAGCGTAGCAGGTGGTGGTCTATAGTTTCTGCCTATGGGAAGAAGGCGTGAGTTTATGTATGTATATAACAGAAAAACTATTCCACTCCATTAAAGGTGAATGGGCTGATAGGAGCACCTCCGACCATAAAATAATCTGGGGGCAGCTAAGAACAAGTCAAATTTTAAACAAACATGAAAACACCAAACACATGGGACAAAAACAACCCGCAATAGAGACAACAACTGAGGCCATGTATTTCAAACATAAACAATGTTATTATGCCGCTTTTAATAGCAAATCCACCCAAACAAAATATCAAGACTTTGTAACCAAAATGTTAGGAAATATAGGAATCAAAATTCATGAAATCATAGAAATACCATGGAGTACTGAAGTATTATTAAAAGCGGCTGTCCAGGAAACCTTGATGTTTCAGCCGATCCACTCCAAGGAACATCGATTAGCCCTAGCCAACTTCCAAAAAGCTTAATTCCTACTTCGCTTTTTAACAATTTCACTCGCTTTATCACTTATACGAGTATTCACTTATGAAAATCATAAGTGAATACGAACGATAAGTTTTTGGATGGACACGGCTGAAGACCGAGATAAGATCTAGAAAGCTGCTAGCGAGATTTACAATAAATCTGAAACGAATAGTAGTGAGACCTTAGACGACGACTTTGGAAACAGCAACGTGTAATACAGCATAGCAGTGACACAGATAAGAGTCGGGAAAGCAGCAGGACTTCAGCCAACCTGACGGCGACATTGTTAAAAGATGCCCTTCCTATAAATAAATATCACCTGTCTCTCCACTATTCCAATGCTTGCTCAAGGATACATATCCGGTACGGCTCTATCTTTCCATATCCCAAAGGCAAGTCTTCCCTACCATTATCGCGCCCCCCGGTCTACTGTTGATATATAATAATCTCTGCAGTCCCATGATACATGAGGCTTCAGGGGCTACGGTGAATCTTTGGGTTCATTCGAGCAATCGAGTCTAGTTCAACCTCTCCTGGGGTCGCTGCATTTCATTCATTCTACACAGACACTACAGAAAAAAATTGGCTTCAAACTTTGCTGGGTTTCATTTGGCAAAATTTTTGTCAAGAAAGTGGAGGTGCAACCAGCAATTCTGATAAAATCTATAGAGCAAATATACGGTATAATCGACGAACACACAAAAGAGGTATCTTACAACACCCAGATATGACTATCTTTTGAATTTAATCCATTTTTTCATAATTCTTTATATACCGTCAGTACTATAGTTAGTCTTAAGTCCGTGTTAGCTTTATTTTTCTTAAAATTCTATGTAATAATAGTTGCAGTGATAACTTATATGTTTGCAGCTTCTCATAACACTAAACATACTTCACTTACATCAAACAACATTTATACGAAGCCACACACACAACTACACAACAAACAAAAAATTACGCTCGGCTATCAATGGTGTTTTCTCTCGGATCTTGAATATCTTCACTGTCGCATTACCGTAATACTTGCTCTCATTATTGTCATTGAAGACTATGGCTAATATAGAAAATCTCACAGTAGACATTGATAATACTGTCAATGTCCTAAATGCGCACAGTGTGGATACGAGTACTCCTGAACTCTGTAAAACATTTTTCAATAGAACACCAAATTCATACAAAATACTTACGCAAAATATAAGAAGCCTAAATCACAACTTCGAGGAACTGCAAGTTTTGCTAAGTAGGCTAGATATTGAGTACGATTTTATTGTATTAACAGAATGTTGGTTATCCCCAAACATAATATTACCGACGATTGAAAAGTATCATGTACATTCTACAACACACCACCTAAATAAGAATGATGGCATAGTAATATATATTAAGGATTGCATAACCATTTCATTAATACTCGTAGAACCAACGCGAGTAGGCGATGAAGTTAATTGTATTATCGCCACTATAAAAAATTAACTATCAATTATTGCTATGTATAGACCTGCATTTAAGACTGTTGATAATTTTTTGTTGACACTAGATAGAATATTACACAACATGAAGGACCGCAAAAGTATTATCCTTATTGGCGACCTTAATATCAGTATTCTGGATGAAAGGGGATCGGCCAAATATTTAGACCTATTGGCATCCCATGGACTTCTTGCTTCACATACCCTTCCTACTCGTGATAAAAATTGCCTGACCACTGTTTTGTAAAAACCAATTGTGTGACGTTAACTATTGTTTGCAACTCGACTATTACGGACCATTCCAGCGTCATGATATGTGTTTCGAATAAATTATGTACTACCAACAAGAATAGTTATCATACAATTAGGAAAATTGATTATCAGGCTATTTCCAAGCACCTTAAAGAAACTAACTGGCAAAATGTAGTATCGGGCAATGATGTAAACAAGATAACTGAATCTTTCTTGAAAATAATTGGTCTAGCCATAGAAAACAACACATTGGTACAAAAACTATCTCGCAGGAAAATAAACATTAAGCCTTGGATAACTCCGCGACTTTGCCGCTGTATGCGAAATCGTGATCGGCTTCATCTAAGGCTGCAAAAAAACCCTGAAAATGCTATCCTCAAAATTACGTATACTAGGTATCGAAACACGTGCAATGAGATACTTAAAAGACTTAAGAATAATTATCTAAAATCGGAAATAGATCTAAACAAAAATAATCCTAAAAAACAATGGTCCCTTATAAAAGATGTATGTTATCTAGGTGCTAATTCTAACAAAAATACTGACCTTTTAGACATAAAAACAAACAATAATGATTCATTAAACAATATCAATAAATACTTTGCAAACGTGGGATGCCAATTGGCTAATAATATCAAATCGCGAACACTGTTAAATGAGCAAGACCTAGCAAAAATGACAAGTCAAACAAAACCTACACCAAACTCCCTTGTGCTTTTGCCAACTGACGAAACTGAGGTAAAACGCATTATTATAGGGCTTAAAAACTCTAAATCTACTGGTTGGGACGGAATACCTACGGCACTGATGAAGATGAATTCAGAAGCTCTTGCGCCACCAATCGATAAGATCTGTAATCTATGTATTGACAAAGGTGTATTCCCGTCAGTACTTAAAAAATCAATAATTGTACCTATACATAAAGGTGGGGACAAAGACAATGTCGCAAATCATAGGCCAATTTCCCTGCTACCGTCTCTGTCAAAAATTATGGATTGAATTATCGAGTCTTGGCTAAGGCATTATTTAGAAAAATACAATATTCTCTCTGAGAATTAATACGGTTTTAGAGCACAAAAATCAACTGCAAATGCTACGCATAAGCTAACTTCATTCATAGTAGACAGCCTAGACAAAGGAGAAAAAACTATTGGCATCTTTGTCGACCTAGCCAAGGCCTTCGATACTGTTTCTATTCCCATTCTTCTCAGGAAGTTAGAATTAATTGGTGTTCGCGGGATTACCCTCAAATTTCTAAAAGACTACTTAACTGACAAGGAACAGAGCGTAAAAGTGAGTGATTATGTGAGTCAACCTGAAAAAAATGTATACGGTGTACCTCAAGGAAGTATCCTGGGGCCTACATTGTTCCTAATATACATTAATGATTTGTGTAGTTTGCAATTGAATCAAGGTCAAATAATTACTTTCGCTGACGACACAGTTCTACTATTTAAAGGACAATCCTGGGAGCATGTATATAAGTTAGCTAATGAAGGTTTTACCCTGGTATCTACATGGCTCGACCGCAATCTATTAACATTAAATACACAAAAAACAAAATACATTGCCTTTAGCATTCAAAATAAGACACAACCACCATTAAATACCTTTCATATTAAATATCACACATGCTGCCAATTCGACACCTGCTCATTTATTGATTTATTTATTTATCCTCTCACTGGAACGCCATACAGCAATTACACCAACGGAGCAAAAAGTTACATCATGTGCTGCTATCCATCCATCCTGTGCGCGATGGACATCGAACGGGCGGCGATGGATCACGCACACTGACGCAGCGTCATGAGACTTCTCAATATTTCCATTACTCCATCCATATAGCGCACATTCATTGCGATTTTTGAGACTTAGATTGTTTTAAAATAAATAAATTAAAATGGAAATATACGGAAAATTTTGATGTGTCATCCTGTGTCTAAAATGATTAAGATACATAGTAGTAATAAGCACACACACACACACTGCACACATACATACAAATAATGTTCATACAGTCCACTCATTCAATATTGAAAGTGTAAGTTCAGTGCAAAATAAATGTCCTTTGAGTAAAGACGCATAACGAGTTATTATTTCACCGAACAAATAGATATAGACCTTATTGTCCTAAACATATGGTCCATATCGAGCCGGATTTATCGAGTCACATCGGGCGATCGTCGTCACTGTGAGAACAAAAGCATTCCTGAGCGGATTATCTTGCTACCATCGAGCGTTTAACAAGTCATTAGCAAAATAATCATTCAACATTTATATCTATTTTGTTTGGATTTGGAGTTTTAACGTTTTTTACACTATTGTGCACAATGGAGGGGCTTCTAGCCTATCAAAAAGAAATACTGGAGAACTTGAAGAAAGCGGAGAAAAACTACAAAAAGACACCCAAAGATCGGATCAAAAAACCATATATAGAAACCAGATTGGACAATATGGAGCAGTTATGGACAGCTTTCAAAGATGGACACAAAGCTATCACAGGCAAGGTGACCCAAAAGGAAAGGCTGGATACCTATTTCACTGAGGATATGTATGAGGAATTCGAAGAAGCATATGTATCATACAAGACTTCATTGAAGTAAGCCCTGCAGCCCTATCCTGCTTCATCGAGTGGAACCTCGTCCGTAAATCCGAAGTCCAGTGCTGGACACGTAGCTAGTGAGTGCGAGGTTAAGTTACCGCGTGTGCAATTACCTACGTTTATTGGCAAATATTTGGAGTGGCAAACGTTCTATGATATCGACGCTTGAAAGGCAAAAATTACCAAACGACATTTTGGGCGATATTGAGTTATATATATCATTGAAATCAGAAAAAAAATCCGCGTCGATTGATCATACTCTCGTACCGCTAGGAAGAGTTTTGTTGTCGCTTGGTAATCTATAAAAACACACATTTTCACCGTTTTCGGCGACTAAACGACTAAAATTTTAACGATTTATGAATAACTTTCACTTGGTGGGTATTCGATTTTAACTTTTTACGCTTAGTAATTTTTGCTTTGACTCGAATTAACGCGTTTAAACATAAAGTATTTTTTTCCTTACGGTATCTAGGGTATGAGCATTGCTTAAGAAATTTTACCTCAGTATTATTTTATTTGTTTCTTCATTTAAGACTTTTTAACACACCTTAATTATGGACTCATTTTCATTTAGTATTTTCTTCCTAAATACAATGTACTGTAAAACGTAATATAGTAGTATTTTTCCTGCCTAAAAAGAATATATTTTGTCGTTTGGTAATATTTTACCTGCCGTTTTTTTTACTATTTTTGTTACTTAGATATCTCTTTCAGATATGAAATTTGTATAAAAATGAGCTTATCCCCGTTCCACCTATTTTGGGTCGTCGCATAGACGCGTTGTAAAGCAGAATTTGAATGGCTGATGGTAAAAAAAAATCGATTAGTCTTCACTGAATCGTCGCATAGACGACCCGCGTGCTCGCGCGCACCGCACTAAGTACGTCGCCTGCCATGCTATTCTGTAAACACCTCACCGTGAAAACTTGGGTGAAGTGAGCTGTCAATAGTGTCAATCCCTGTGGAATGACAGCTCACTCCACGCTCACTTCACCTAAGTTTTCACGGTGAGATGGTTACAGAATAGCACTGCTGCTCGAGATAGTACCTACTCGGTAAGTGTTTTTATTATAAAGATTGTATGAATGTTGATGAATAGTATGAATAGTAATATAACAATGTAAGACTGCTGAAAGAGACAAATTTTTTTTTAATAGCCTTGAATGTCCCACTGCTGGGCAAAGGTCTTTTTGAATTGTTTTATCTACCTGTACTGATTTTTTAGTTACTAGTATAGTATAACGGGTGTTCGTAACTCCACGTCAAAGCGCATATTTTGCGTACCTACGGGATTTTTTTTAATTTTTGTAATGACTAATAAATACCTTTTAAAATTAAAATGCCTTATTTATTTTAGTTTACCTTTACAAGGACAAGGGCTGTCATGATGATGATGAAAACCTTTGTCTGAAAGTTTTTGATTTTGTGTCTTAAAACCTAAATTCATTGTTACTTAGTCAATAAAATCCTACACTCACCGTATTTAATTTGTACTATAATTAAAATTGGCTGACAGAAAAGTGTTTAAGTTTTCTATTTAGATCATTTTACCTATTATGTCAAACATGCGCCACCATGGATGCGTCATTTTTCTTTAAACAAAATTATAAAATAATGGAGTTTAGTTAATTTTACTTGTTTTATAATAAAATTTTGATGTCGGTAAGTAAGTTTTACCTGTTTGTGATTTTGATGAAATTATTACTAACCGACACTATTTCATAACCTATTGAGAAAGTTCATAATCTTTAAATGCCAGTTTATTAAGCCTTTAAACTGCATTTAAAATTCGTTGAAATTAAGTAGTTATGACAAATAGGCGATTTTCTAAGATTTTTTTCTAAAAAAAAAAAACTTTAAAATGCTCTACTGTAAAGTTGCCAATATGTCGCTTGGTCATTTTTGCCTTTCAAGCGTCGATATGTTTCATTCACTTGTTCATACCAATAATAGTTTAACGCCGGTGCAAAAATTGCATTATCTTAAAAGCAACTTGTCAGGTGAACCGGAATGTTTGTTACGTAATTTTTCTACAACTAATGACAATTACGAAGAAGCTTGGAAACAGTGATTGAAACGTTACGATAATAAGCGTTATAATTGTAATGCACTTTTGAGATTATTGTTTACGCAAAAACCAGTTACGAGTGAATCTGCAAGTGCCATTAGGCAATTATTAGATACAACTACAACTTGTTTACAATCTTTACGTATTATGGGAATTAGTACTGAGCGAATTAATGACGTGTTTGTCATTTATTTAGTGGTTTCTAAATTAGATCCTGAATCCGTAAAGCAGTGGGAATATCAGTTAGGTATACTTAGTGACGAAATACCAACATGGACTCAATTATCTGAGTTTTTGGAATCCAAATTTAGGTCGTTGGAAATGATAGACATTAATAAGGTACGTACCAACACTAATACAAAGTCGAAGTTTTTCATGGGTCTATTGATAATAATAAGAGTAATTCTAACGTAGCTACCAAATGTAATAAGTGTAAAGGGGAACATTATTTACACCATTGCAAGGAATTTTGTCAACTAAGTGTCAAAGATAGGCTAGATTATATTCAAAAAAATAACTTTTGTTTTAATTGTTTCTCTCCATCTCATCCAGTTATGAAATGTCGTAACTCAGCGAGTTGTAAACAATGTGGCAGGAGGCATCATTCATTATTACATATTGAAAGGGAGGTGAGCAGCAAGAGTGAGGACGTCTCTGTGCAGAGTGAGTCAGACAAAACTGTGAGTACCATTTCAACTAATTTTTCGAGTTAAGAATTAGAACCGAGTCAAGTTTTGTTAGCAACTGTGTCTGTTTGGGCCCACAATGATCACGGTTACAGACAACAGTTGAGAGGATTGTTGGATCAAGGCTCGCAGGCATCTTTTATTAGTGAATCAGTAATTCAATTACTTGGACTTTATCGTAAACATGTTAGTGGTACGGTTTCCGGTGTAGGCGGCGGTAGCCACATGAGTGTAAAACACATGGTTTCCCTCCGAGTGGTATCACGTCATGATCCTGAAGCATCCATCAAAGTAAATGCATATGTATTGGGATCTGTTACGTCATTACTTCCTTCAACCGAGTTACACACACCTGATTGGTTACATTTAGATAAAATACCACTAGCTGATCCAGGTTATGCCAAACCAAGTAAAATTGATATTCTTCTTGGAGCAGAAGTTTACAGTGAGATTTTATTGGATGGTTTTGTACGTCACAATAAAATATTGGCACAAAACACTACCTTAGGTTGGGTATTATCAGGGAGGGTGTCACAAAACTCAACTTCTGCTGTCAATAGAATAATCGCCATGCATTTACACTTAAGTGGGGAAGAGCTACTTAAGAAATTCTGGGAAATAGAAAATGAGCCCAACTTGATACAGAAAAGGATGACAGAAACAGAGCAACGATGTGAAGAATTTTATGACAGGACAACTACCCGAGATGGAGAAGGGAGATTTATTGTTAAGCTACCTTTGGACAAGGAAGAACCAGAGTGTCAATATGGAAACTCGGTTCTTATAGCCACAAAGAGATATGAGTTTTAGAGAAAAGACTGCAGAGAAATCCTACTTTAAAAGAAGAATATCACAAAGTTTTGCATGAATATCTTACTATGAATCACATGACCCCAATTAAAAAGGAAGACATAGACAATCCCAAGGCGATTTATCTCCCACACCATGCTGTAGTTAGAGAGGATAAGGACACAACCAAAGTTCAAGTAGTTTTCGATGGTTCATGTAAAGGTCTTAACAATTTTTCACTTAATGATAATCTCATGGTGGGTCCCAAGTTACAACAGGATTTGAGACACATCCTTATGCGGTAAAGAAGCCACAGGATCTGCATACTAGCAGATATTATCAAAATGTTCAGAATGGTGAAGGTTAGTTCTGAGGATATAGACTACCAAAGAATTGTATGGAGGCCACAAATAGACGAGTCATTAAGACATTTTAAATTATTGCGAGTAACCTTTGGTACGGCGTGTGCTCCATATTTGGCTGTAAAAACCCTTCAAAGGTTAGCTGATGAAGAACATACAAAATTTCCGGCAGCGTCAACAATATCTAAGAAGGACTATTATATGGATGACCTTTTGACTGGCTGCGACGCACTACCAGAGGCCATACATATTTTTAGTGAGATGAACAAATTGATGAATTGTGGTGGTTTTAAACTACAAAAATGGAGTAGCAATAATCAAGACTTACTGACATACATAGAAGGGAACAACCCCAGTAGCAATGATACATTTAAATTAAAAACAACTACAGTCATGAAGGCACTTGGCTTGAAATGGCATAGAAATATAGATTGTTTTCAGTACACACTTGATTTACCAGACTTAAAACAACCTATTACGAAACGGCAAGTATTATCGGATGTAGCCCGACTGTATGACCCGTTAGGATGGATTGCCCCTGTGATAATCACAGCAAAAATATTCATCCAAAAATTATGGAAGTCGAAGCTTGATTGGGATTTAACAAGTGAATGGTTACAATTTAGAACAAGTTTAATACATTTAGAAAAAATAAACATACCACGATGGTATCATTTCAGTCCAGGGTCAAAGGTCGAATTACATGCATTTGCTGATGCTTCTAAATTGGCGTATGGTGCTGCTGTATACATTCGTGTTATCAAAAGTGACAACGAAATTTGTGTGAGTTTGGTATCAGCAAAAAGCATGGTTACCCCTATTGAGAAGGAGATATCTATCCCAACACTGGAGTTGTGCGGTGCATTTCTAGCAGCAAAGTTAATATTTGAGGTGTCACAAATAATGAATATACCAAAGGAAAACTTGTATGCCTGGTCCGATTCTACAATAGTTCTAGCCTGGCTGAAAGCCGCTGGACTACTTTTGTGAGCAATCGTGTGTCTGAAATTCTGAATATTTTAGAATACGATCAATGGAGGCATGTTACAACTGATTCGAATCCTGCTGATTGTGTTTCAAGAGGCATGGCTACACAAGATTTACTAGAACATTCCCTATGGTGGGCAGGACCCTCTTGGCTTTCACAATCAACTGCAGAGTTAAATAACTGTAATGATAATATTGAGGATACTCATGAAGAAGAAAGACATACTTCTTTAACTGTTTTACCTGTATTGAAGAATGATTTTTTTTGGACTATGTTTTCATCACTGTCTAAAACCTTAAAGGCTATATCATATTGGAGAAGAGTTTTACAGAATTTAAGATTACCAAAAGATAAACAAAAAATATATTCGAACATAATTACACCTACAGAACTAAATATGAGTTTAGTTATATGCATCAAACAGGTTCAAGAAGAGCATTTTAGTGAAGAAATAAAGCATTTAAAGATGAAGAAGTTTGTCCCCAAAAAAAGTAGACTCCGCACCCTTTATCCCATTTTTGATGAAAATGGAATACTAAGAGTTGGCGGTCGTATTGATGAGTCAGAAGTCGTCTGCTAAGAGTCATCTTACCAAGCTCATAATTAGTGATGCTCATATCAAAACCTGTCATGGAGGACCACAAGCTATGTTGTGCTATTTAAAAACTAAATATTGGATATTGCGAGCAAAGGAGATCGTTAAAGGTCACTACAGAGCGTGTGTTAAGTGCTTGAGACGTTCCAAGTCTAAAAGCAATCAACTAATGGGTCAAATTCCAGAACCTAGGTTGAAACCAACCCGACCTTTTAAATCATCTGGTTGTGATTACTTGGGGCCTATTAGTGTGAGATTTTCTCCTGGAAGAGGAGCGAAATCCTACAAGGGATATATCTGTTTATTTATTTGCCTGGCTACTCGAGCCATCCATTTGGAAGAGGTAACTGATCTAACGTCAAAGGCGTTCATTGCAGCGTTCAAGCGTTTCACAGCACGACGAGGTCACTGTCAAGACTTATTTAGTGACAATGGCACTAACTTTGTTGGTGCCAACAAACAACTTCGTGAAATGTTTGATCGAGTTAAATCCACTGTGCCGCGTGAAATTGAAGAATTATTGGGTTTGGAGAGCACAACATGGCATTTTATACCCCCACACGCACCTAATTTCGGAGGTCTCTGGGAGGCCGGTGTACGTAGCGTTAAAACACATTTAAATAAGGTAAACGGAAATAGTACCCTTACCTATGAGGAGTTGTCTACTGTATTAGTTCAGATCGAGGCTTGCCTCAACTCCCAACCAATTACAGTAATGCGTGATGATCCTAACGAACCTCAAGCTTTAACACCAGGTCATTTTCTTATAGGTGAGCCATTAATAAGTATTCCCAATGAAGATAATTCAAATCATAACGTTGTAGGTCTAGATAGATGGAGATTGACACAAAAAAAGGTTAATATTTTTTGGAAGCGATGGTATAGGGAGTATTTGGTTAACCTTAACCAACGATATAAATGGAACACCCAGAAATCTGAGCCTGAAATTGGTGATATAATAATTTTAAGAGATGATAATATCCCACCTGCTAAATGGATTTTAGGAAAAATAATAAAAAAATACTTAGGGCCTGACAATATTGCACGGGTTGTATCTGTTAAATGCAAGAATGGCGAATTTAAGCATCCCATTAGTAAATTATGTATTTTACCTAAGTGAATCGATTGTTTACTTGCTAATGGGTTGTTTGTTTATCCATGATGTCATTAGGTATCTGTACCTACATATCAATTATCAAGAAGCTTTATACTCTGTTATAATAAAATGAATACTTAGATTAAGTTTACATCATACGAACTTCTATTATTACAAGGCTAACCATGTCATGTATTCATAACCATAAATTTTGTTAATTTTAACTTTATTTTTTTTGCATTTGGTCACCCCCACCGGTTAGTTTATCATAAGTACTCAAAATTCATTGAATTGTCATGTAGCATCACGGTGGGCGGTTATGTCTTTGTATAGAGATAAAGAATACGATCATTACTGATAGTAATTCTTAGAGTTCCTTTAAAATCGATAACTAATGTATGCCATTACATAAGTATAGCTTAGAAGCACACAATATACACTTTATTTAGGATACAGATTTTGCGTTTTTTATTTTTTTTAGTTTGTATTTTAGGTATACTCTACTGTTTATATGGTTTATTAAAGTACTGCGTCCTTTGGTGGGCGGTATGTCTAAAATGATTAAGATACATAATAGTAATAAGTAAACACACACACACTGCACACATACATACAAATAATGTTCATACAGTCCACTCATTCAATATTGAAAGTGTAAGTTCAGTGAAAAATAAATGTCCTTTGAGTAAAGACGCATAACGAGTTATTATTTCACCGAACAAATAGATATAGACCTTATTGTCCTAAACATCCTGCCTGACAGATAATTTACTTATGCTACTCTCTTTCTAAAACACAATCAACTAAATATCTAGGACTAATTGTAGATCAAAATCTAAATTGGAATGAACACATTATGACCTCAACAGCTAGAGTCAGAAAGATGATTTATGTCTTTAAAAAAATCCGCCACTTTTGTAACAGAAAATTACTACTAACTATTTATTATGCACTTTGTCAATCAATTTTAACATATTGTATCTCCACATGGGAAGGCTCATCTAAGTCAACAATGATTAACTTAGAACGCTTGCAGCGTGCTATACTGAAAGTTATGACATTTAAGCGTTATAGATTCTCGACTGAGTTGCTATACAGTGAATTGGCTGTACTAACAGTGAGACAGTTATTCATATTAAGTGTAACACTAAGTCAACACAACTTCCCCCCCCATTACACAGGAAGACGAAGAAATGACATAGTTTACTCAGTCCCATCTTATAAAACCACATTTGCTTGTAAATTTATGCAATATTTAAGTCCATTCTTATATAATAAGATATCACAATACGTGAACCTACGAAATACCACAATAATATACATTTGCCTGTAAGAAAGTTCTTGTTGAATATTTAAAACAACTGAACTATGATAAAACGGAAAAACTATTGAAAAGCTTGACTTAAACCAACAAATATACACACGCACGAACAAACAATACACAACACACGCACCACGCTTTACAAACATCTAAAACTATACTCAACATGTCACGATCACACCCACACACTCATATCACTAGCTTAAACATTAATTTATGATTAAAATTCTAAACTTATTATTTGTGCCTGCAGCTATTACTTAACATGTTTATGTTAGTTCCCACGAAAATAATAATTAAATAAGTAAGGATAAAAATCTATCGATTGTCTGTAAACTTTACATATACTAAACTTATTTTAACACTACCTGCATTGTGATCACTTCTGTTCGTAGATAATGAAAAATATTCTGATACGTACCTGTTTACATAGGAACATAGATATAAATTATTATACTGTGAAATAATAGTGGAATACTATTTGTATTTAGAACTGGTTAATTGTGTAAGAGGAAGGCTGTCCTACCGTGATACAGTTTCGACTAGTACGGAGGATAGTGTGAATCGAATTCTACAACCTAAAGAACAATATCAGTGTAATTAATTATTGGTGAGTGATTAGTGCTTAAATAGGTACATTTTTATGACGTTAGAAAAGAAAGGTGAGAAATGTAATATCACATTATTGGTTAGTATTTAAGTGCAGGAACCTATTTATTTAAGTTTTTAGTGCCTACCTACCTAATGTTAAAAATATCTATTATATGGTTGTACTTTTATGATGCAAATAAAGTTATTATTATATTATATTATTATTCATTCATTCTACTTTTCTTAATGGCTCCTACAATACCTACTCAGAGTCTGATCTCGTTACACTCAGACGGATACACGTCAAGGGATGCCATTATATTTTGATACTTGAACCTACACGATGGTACGTGTATACCATTGTGTGCATTGGTAAGTGGTATACCTCGCTTCATGAAAAAAATATGGGAAATATTAAACTGATCCTCTAAAAACTTATTGACCTTTTAATGATGTACGCTTTTTTTGAATAAAAGAGCTTCGTTTAAACCTTCTAGCTTTTTCTCACAGTTGGTCGCAGTATCTAAGCTAGGAAGCTAGGGTACCCCGACCAAACGGGTAAGGTTAGAAGTTAGAACTGTGAACAACCGCGTGTGAGCCAGACTGACGGCAGTGACCAAGCTAGGGCACCGGACCAAAGGCTCGGTCGGCTCACGCAGAACCTAACCCAGGTTCTGCGTGAGCCGACCGAGCGAAGCGAGCGGTACTGCGGCAGCGGCCGGCGAGCGCTACATCCAAATTGGTCGCAGTTACTTGGCTATTTAGTATTTTTAGGACCCCAAAATTGTAATTGTTTTAGGTTCACAAAAAGAGCCGCATTCATTATATTAGAGAGTTCAACTTTTTTTTTTTAATCTAATGTGAATTATTTGCTTTCGACCGCATTGAGGATTAACGACAAAAACAATTAGGTATGTGGTGACGTGTGTAACGATGCAGATGCAATCATGAAAACAAAAACTGTTCTGTGAAATACTCCGTTGAAATAAATGGAATCTAGAATCGAATTATTATTTATATGAATAAAAAACGCCCTTTCAAATTTAATAGAGTCGATTTTAAAAGCAAGAGTCATATAAATAGTTATTGCAATTCAAAACCTGCGGTTCGATGGTGGAGGCCGATGGCCATCACGCTTTGAGTTGTCGTCGTTGCTCTGGGAGGTGCCGCGTCACCATGCGCTCAACGATATTGTGCGGAGGGCATTTGTCGGCAGATGTCTCCTGCGTGCTGGAGCCTCCGGGTCTGTGCAGGACTGACGGCAAAAGGCCGGACGGGCTGACCCTGGTGCCTTGGAGGAACGGCAAATGCCTTATATGGGACGCCATTTGCGTCAGCACTGTTGCCGCCAGCCACCTTGGTCGCACCGTCCTCTCACCGTCGGCAGCAGCGGAAGACGCTGCAGAGAGGAAGCGAGTGAAATACGCACCGTTGATGGAACGCTACCATTTTGTGCCCATTGCCGTTGAGACCATGGGGTAAAACGGGTGACTCCCGTGCCGGCTTGTTCTTGGTGCAAAGGTTAGCCATTGCCATCCAACGTGGCAATGCTTCATGCGTTATGGGCACCTTTGCGCCGGGAACAGTTAGGGGCGGGTTATTTGATTAAGTTTTTTGACGTGTGTGTTATGTATGTGTGACTTTTAACATTTAAATGTTGTATATATTAATTTGTAATTATTAAATTCAAAATTGGGTGAATATTTTTACCTGTATTGGATTAGGAACGTAAAAATATTGGAATTAAAAAAATATATATAGGTAGGCACTGTAACGGGGTCGTGCAATGAAAGGCGTATTATACATACAATACTCGTATTATTATGCTTTTGCCCGAGGCTTCACCCGCGTAGCTAAAATCTATTACACCATCAATATTACCACCGTATCGTGATATTATTGACAATGTAAAATGCCCCAATGTTACCTCAAGATACGTACTATGGCTATATTTCCAATCTTTAAAAATCAAATATTCAGTTTTTAGGGTTCCATACCTCAAAAGGAAAAAACGGAACCCATATAGGATCACTTTGTTGTCCGTCTGCCTGTCTGTCAAAACCCTTTTTGGCAGGAACGCGTTGAGGTATCAAGTTGAAATTATTATCGAATACGGTCCTTTGGAGCTCTAAAAAAATCAAGCTTTTTAGTCAACGCAATAAAAACATACGGTGATTTATGCGACATATGTTGGTACTTCCCGTTGACCTAGAATCATGAAATTTGGCAAGAAGCAGGTCTACGAGCACAAGTTATAAAGGAAAAAGTCCGAAATCGATAGTTTGTAGTTTTATCACTTATGAAAGGATTTTTTGCAATTACAAACTTACATTTCCAGTTGGAAAATTGACCGTGGCGTATATCGATGTATCCCATACATCGATATACGCCACGGTCAATTTTTGAACATGTTTTTCAACTACAATGTTAAGTTTGTTTTTGGTATAAATTCATTCCAACTACGGAACCCTTTATTGTGCGTGATCTGACAAGCACATGACCGGTTTTTTTTAAAATCATTCCCTATTTCGAAAATTCCGAAAACGCTGAACCAGGTATTTTTTTTTCTACCAAAAGCATTAATATAAATTTTCACATCCATAACTTAAAATTCCCTCATCATCTCCTATATCATACCCTTTTAGATTGTTTTTAAGTCAAAAAGTAGTAATGTCCTTCTCCATCATCATCATCAAAATATGTTCTGTGGTTTAGTCGTCAAAACGTAACCTATAGACAGACAGACAGACAGTTACTTTCTAGTTTATTACTAGCTGCGCCCCGCGGTTTCACCCGCGCAAGTCTCGCTTCTGTGAGGATATCGGGATAAAAATTATCCTATGTCCAGATCATAGTCTACCTCTACCCATGCGCCATATTTCATCCAAATCCGTTGAGCCGTTTTAGCGTGAAAGTTTAAAACACAAATAAACAAACAAACTCACTTTCACATTTATTTATTTAAAC
The DNA here is from genome assembly GCA_963921375.1 of Tiliacea citrago. Classification (NCBI taxonomy): domain Eukaryota; kingdom Metazoa; phylum Arthropoda; class Insecta; order Lepidoptera; family Noctuidae; genus Tiliacea; species Tiliacea citrago. The sequence continues at coordinate 30,343,356 of OY992780.1, forward strand.
TTTTTACACACACTAAAGATACAAAGGCGGACTATTATTAGTTAGGATTTTCATAATTATTTCTAGAACTCATGCATACTCATTGTACATTAAGACGCTCTGTATCAGATCACCAACATGAGTCTCTACTATTTTATAATCTTTTAAATACGATTATATTATTATAATTTAATATTTTATATAATGTCGGTTAAACTCCATTTACACGATGCAAATTTATTGCCTGTGGCATACCATAAAATTGAAGGGCAACTAACTGGCATCGTCTAAATTACACGTAAATTTAAGTTGCAAGATTCCACCCGGGACGACAGACAGACAAACAAGAAAGTGACTTAATAAAAAAGTGGTAAGTTTTCTTCTTTTATTTATTTCGCTAAATTCTGTAAACGATTTCGATGGCCGACCTAAGCTTTGCTGCACTCTCGGTATTTAAAAGTTTTTTTCAACCATTCTTCATTGTTTTTTAGGAATCTTGTTACTATTTTATCTACTTTCTTCCACCTGAAAACAATGTCTGTATAACTCTTCTCTGCATTTTCCTGAGACAGTAAATTATTTATTTCATGTACTTAAAATTAAATATTATGGGTAATTTTTTCATTATCCTGGCAACCGTACACACACATAGAAGCACGTGTTCTTATAGTACTGACACGTGGCTGTTACGCACACATGACTACAAACGTGCCTCACTTTATTGTTCCGCGCGGTCTATCTGCTTCTTTCTATAATCTGAGGTTTTCACGATGACTGATTCTATTACAACTATTGCTGTGATGAAACATTTTTGATACAATATTAATTTCTTTATTTTTTAATGCTATTTTCTGGACTGCACTATTCTTATGAGTAGGTGTAGCACTAAACTATCAAACAAGTGACCAGATCGGCAAAATTCAACTTATTTACCTGAGCTTATAATGAGGAATCATTGATAAGAAATGCCACAACCGTCACCTCAACCACATACTCGTATTGGACAAAAGGTTTGTAAAGGTTTGTTCCTATCGATTACTAGAATAGAATAGGAAGTTTTAGCTGGTTCGGTTCCTGGTTTAGGTAACCTTGTCGAGAAATATGTGAATACAGTTCTTTTTCTTTTTTAAAACAAAGGATTGTTTCCTTTAAGTAAAATAATTATCTTAAGGATTTAAAGTGGTTTCCTTTCAGGGCCCATTGATTTTTGTCCACCCTATATTTTAAGAAGAATTTTGTCGAAGAGAATTTATGTTGCATATTCTCGGATTTCCGTTTCCTTCGATGGGATACGAGAAGTAGGAGGACTCTATTTGCGAAGACGTACTTTATTATACATAAAGGTGCTCATAATACGAGTAGGTATTATGTCCTTTTTGCTTTTAGTTCATTCTGCTATGTTATGCGAAGCTTTTCTAGTACCTATGTACTTTCCTATTAAAACTATAAAGTTTTAAGCGCGAATCATAGATAACTCTATGATTCGCGCTTAAAACTTTATAGTTTCGCTAAGGCTATTATTTATTTAGGTGTACATACATTTTAATCTATGATTTGGAGTGATGAGATTTTAGATATTGTGTACAGTCAAATTAACATTAAATTAAGCATGTTAGATTCTAAATAGATTTTATTCGCAATATTTATTTTTGTCCCCAATAATTTAAGGACCACAAAACAGAGAAGAAATAAACTGACATCCCAGCCCTCTCCTGAAACAAATCGATCCGTCTTAGAATGATAAAATAACGATTCCTATTAGGTCCACGGCTTATTCCCGTCACACAAAAATTGGATAGTGACGTATAATAACTGTGAATCTCGCTAGGGACTTGTCTTACTACTTACAAATCCCGGTTGATCACGACCAGGATAAAGGACGAAAAAAAGAGAAAGGTAACAGATGCCCTCTCTGTCTGATATACAAACTCTGTGTGTAGCGGGGGAGCAGGCGGGCGCGCGGGGCGGAGTTGCAGCGTTTTACTCATACTTTGGTTCAGTTCAGTCGTTCGCTAGCCACATTAGGGGCACGTCGCGCCGCGCGTTAAATTTCTTTCGATCGGCATCACATGTAAGTGCGATGGACGTGCTACCTAGCGGTAACTTATTCCGCGAACTGCAGGACGTCACCGACACCGGCTACTTCGAGTGGAAGCTGTCTCTGGAAGACTACTGGCAACAGGTGAGAGCTGAGCGGTCTTAAGTCACCACAGCACCAAGCTAAGCGGGCGATCTGTTGAAGCTGAGCGAAATTGTTTAACAATTCGAGTTTTCGAGCCGGGTGACAGCATTAAAATGGTTTCGCGCCTGCGTATATGCAGCGGTCGATTTTCAGTATAACCTGAAATCTCCGTTTAGTTTTAAGGCTCTGCGATATAAATCGTTTGAGTAACATTCCTTGAGCGGTTACGCCATTACTAAAAATAAAGTATGGAGAAGTTGTAGCTGCTAGTTGAGGCGTCCCGGCGCGTGAGTCCGACTGAATACAACTTGTGAGTGAGTTTTGAATAAGTTTCGTGTAAGCCGCGAATGTACGAGTATGGCTTCTGGAAGTTTGGTGATTGTTAGCGTGAGTTTCGTAATGTTGTTATTGTCGTCCAGGGAGGACGTTCACTCTCGATGGAAATCAATCGATATTATTCAGTTTCACTTTCCTCCTACTTTATTTTATTCAGCACCGCATTCCTTAACGGTTATTTATAGTTTGTTTACGTTAAAACTTTGTTTTTGTTTTATTATGTTTTTTGTGTTGATATCTGTGCATTTTATCTGAGTTTTGTGTTTGTTACTGGTCGGTAGCTTTATGATGCAACACTGTGGTTAAAAAAAAACTCAAAAAATAAAAATGTTTTTGTTGTATAATTGTTTTTCATTTTGTGTTTTGAGGCTATTAAGACGTGTTGTGACGGTTGCCAAGTAAATGAGACCGTTAGTACAGCAGTCAGTCGCTTACGTGTCTAGAAAAAATTTAAAGTAGACTATTTTATATAGCTTGTTTTCCTTTTAATACGGGTTATCGTGGATTTACAGTCAGAGAACTTGATTGATAAGCAAATTGGCTATGTATCAACTTAAATTTTCCGTGAAGTCATTCTTTGTCAGACGTATGAAATGGCTTATAACTTATAACACGGCAAATTGACTTAGTGTGTCTAATCTACTCGACAATTATGTTCTCTGACAGTACAATCACATTATCTAAGAATGTATTCAGATATATTTAAAATACTATCTTGATGTTAATCCTATAATCAATGCTATTCACAGCAAAACAACCATAATCGTTACATTACTACAGATAGTCATAAAAATTCTTACAACAGTATGAACGTAACTTTGAGCTGATAGAATGGTCATGGTAAATCACACTAATATTAAAAAGGCGAAAGTTTGTGAGTGTGTGTGTTTATTCTTCACGCTCAAACGGCTTGACCAATTTTGATAAAATGTTGTATGGAGGTAGCTGATACCCTGGATTAACATATAGGCTACTTTTTATCCCGATATTCTCACGGGATCGAGACTTACGTGGGTGAAACCGCGAGGTGCAGCTAGTTGTTGATAAAAGGTAGGCACCTATTATTCGCAATTAACAACTTTAATAATGGCATAATCGTAATTATTCTTTACAAAATATTTTTTTCGAAACAAACAAATTTTTTCATAATTATGAAAACAGAAACCGAACCGAATAACCGAAGTGTTTACAAACACAAATCCAATTGGTTGCGACCGGAAATCGAAATATCAATCTGCGACACTGCGCTAAAGCCGAGCACAACCCCTGCGCCTGCAGGAATTGTGGTCCTGTTCAATTTACTGTCGACATCTAAAAAAATTGTTGCTATTTAAATTTAAATAACGGTAGAGAAAGTGTATTTCCAGAGATACGACAGTACCTATGTCAAGGTAAAAACTTATTTTCCACTACAAAGGGACATCACTATTCGATTGTCAAAGGTAGGTATCTGACGCGACATCTGAGACAGAACATATTTAACATCTGGCGACGATAACGGAAGTAGACGGATACATACAGGTGCATGCAGTTGTAACCATCTGGAACAATGCTTTCGTCACCTTTGACGATCCAAGAAAAGAGAGCAGACTATTTTAGTAGTCGTTTGGTTGACCCAGAACCACTTGGGTACTGCATTTGAGATGAAAATTCGATGTACCATTTTTCTATTTTATTGACACGCGCTGTTAATAAGAAAAGTACCTCGTCGTGGTAAAAATATTAGTCATTTAGCAGGGCTGAGTGCCCAGAGTGCACCGGACTTAGCAAAATTCAAAGCGATTATCTCGTGGAATAACGATTGCAACTTTGAGATAGGACCTATTTCATAATAGTAGGTATGAGTTCCAAAATACTTTGTTCGTAAATATATAAAATTTGTTGGAGACAATTCATTTTAGAAGTAGCTAGGTGTGTACATTTGACTGCACACTAGCTTAAATTCTATCGCCACTCTTGAAGACTATTCAATTGCATGGAATGCACCAAAGTGTCACTGCATAGATTGTTTCAGAATTCATCACGGTTCAAAATAGGGCCAAAACTGATACTATAAGTGACTACATCATAATTTCTTTGAATTATTTAACAGCTGATATCTGTAAATTATCTTTATTGTGCTGTTGTTCAGCTTATCGCATTCACGTTTGAATGGGCTACATTCTAAGTGCATATAAATATTAAGTACTAGCTCTCCGAGAAATTGATTGTGATTTAGAAGTTATTGTCGTACAGAAGATATAGGTATACGAAGATATAAGTACCTATACGAAGATATAGGTATACGATAGGAAGATGATTAAATACAAGTAAATTATTCCCATAAACGCCAAGCATATAAGCATAATCAGCCTATAATTTTCCCACTGCTTGGACACAGACGTCCTATCTGTGAAATGCCTAAGTTATCTCACGAAATTCAAGAAGAAAATAATCTTCCATGAGGACTTCTTTTTTGCGGAAACGAGAATAAATATAATAATATGGTTTTCTGTCCACCATTGTGCCAAACATGCAAAATTTTCATCTCTATTCGACGCATAATATTTTAACATTCTAGCAAAAGTAAACTTCCATATACCAACGCCAATGTTGATACAAGCTGACCTGTTCATACAAAAAGCTTAGCTTTTCGCTTTTAAGCAAATAAACTGGTAAAATATTGTGCTGCGAAGCGAAAAATGTATTTATATTTCACAAAAATGGATATCGCTTTCCAATAAACGCTTCAACCATCTTTTAGGGCTCGTACAGACTCGCGCGATATCGCGGGCGCGACAGGCACCGACAAAGAAATTATACTACTAGTGTCGTGTCGCGCCCGCGATATCGCACTATTCTGTACGAGCCTTTACGCTGATGTTAAAGACCAGTTCCCATTGCCCACTTATTTTATTAATCACGTATTAAGGACGCTATCACAAAATCTGACAAAAGTTTGCAGTTTTTCAGTACATTTTGCGGCAAAATGTAACTAAACCATATGTAACTAATAATTGCCACAGATAGATTACTCCTTCATATCCATCGTTAGCCATTTTTTATTCGAAAATGTTGGTGTATAATATTGTAAAAAATAATTTCCGTTGCCTCTTCACACAAAATTAAAGATATCTTGTTGAGTTTAGGAACATTTTTCTTCAATATAATAACATAAATTTAGTTATTAAAAATATTTTATGTAAGCAAACATGTTCAACTCAAAAAGATAGCAAAAAGAACGATCAAAATTTTACAAATAGTCTCAGAATTAATGAATGAAAAAACCTATATTTTTTTAAACACTGTCGGTAATGTTTTATTTCCTATTATTTACTACCATATCAAGAAATGAAAAAATAACACACTAGGCTTCAGCTATCCGTGTGATAAAATCAAAATTTTATTTTATGATTATACAATATCTTCATTAAGTAAATGAACGGCGAAATAAGCTATATTTTCGAGAGCGCAAAAGTGATGAAACTGTTAACAGGTGCTGAGACTGACACGAATGGTTTAGCACCACGAAAACTGTACTTTTATAGTGACACAGACTTAAAGTTTCAATTATTTCAAGCTTTCACAATTAGATAAGAAATTGACGAAAAAAATCTTTTTTTGTGACCCCTTAACAAGAAATTATGACACAATTATTTTACAGCAAACATTTAGTTCATAAAGTCATACTACTGTGGGTATAGACATTTTCTTGGAAAGAAATCTAATTATAATCCACTGCGAAATAAAGCTTTGAAGGTTGTTTTATTTTAATTGTACAAAAATAGCAATTAAAAATGTTCAGAGTAGGTACCTATGTATCTTAAAATAATGAAGAGACACTGGACAGGGCACTTGCCCAACACTTAGGGCAAGACCTATGCAAGTATGCAGCCAGGGCCTCAAGTCTGCTATTACAATAGTGTCAGAATGGTCGATCATTGATTTCATAATTGTTGATTTTGACAAGTTTGGTAATCTACTATTTTAATGGCGTCATTATAACTTTCCAATGGTCGGCCACTGACACTACATTGAAAGAAATTGCAAAGAAAATGATCGACCATTATGAATTTACCAGATTACGAACTTTTAGCAAAATGACAATGGCATGACAATGGGATCGTGTTGGAAAGACTAAATTTATAAAAATAGCAGACTTGGGCCCCAGAGGTCGTGAGTTAGGACCCACCAATTCCACCATTAAGGCGCTACCTCGAGCAAAAACTCGTTATTCATATTTTATTATTAACTCATTATTAAAGAGAAATCAACTATATCTAAAAGCACCTTATTAATGTTCGATATCCTCTCATCACATTGCTCGTTCTTATTTTTTTTATGTTTTTAAATACATTTTAATCTCCTTGTAAATACATTACAAAAATTATTGATTGCGTGCATCTTTTTGCTAAATGTATGTTCTATAAATTTTAGGATTACACTAATGGATAAATAATTTAAAAATCTAAATAATTCACGTTTTGATTTTGTTTCAAAAGATCACTCTTCTTTTTATTAAAATTATTCCACGGAGGGAGGCAGAGCGGCGGGACAGAGAAGGACCGAACGCTCAAGGTCGTTTGCTAGGCGAAGCGCTTTAACGTTAATCTACCCAGCACAAGCATATTTAGCTTAGTCTTGGTTTTGGTAGCACCTAGCACAGAGATACATTGACTTAGAGCAAATTATAATCTGATAACTTTGTAACAATTTTCGGAAAATATAAAATGTAATGATGAAACTGTTCTACTCTTGTTTCCCTTATCCAATTATAAAATTAGCTTCATCAATTAAATTCGAGTTGCATACTCAGCGATCAAATATTTGAAATAATTTCGTCTGAAAATAAATGGTTCGAAATAAACGTGCCATAACTATCAGTTTTTTTCATTAACAACAATTAATTTATAAATGCTTAATTGGTTAAAAAAAAAAACAAGTTTTGAGATGAAACACCACGATGAAAATGCGTTGACGGAACGCAAACGAAAATTGTTTATAGGGCTGCAGCTGGTGTGAATCATTGTTTATAGGGCTGGTGTGAACCATTGTTTATAGGGCTGGTGTAAATCATTGTTTATAGGGCTGGTGTGAATCATTGTTTATAGGGCTGGTGTGTTCATTCGAGTCGAGTAACCACGAATTAATAAATTCATTAATGAAAAGCTCAGTGCTTTTCATTAATTAATTTATTAATTCAGTATTACTGCTTTGCAAACCAGTAATACTAATATTGTGAGCAGAAAACTATCTATCTATCTTCTCATAATTTCAGCAGAACGGCGTCCACTGCTGGACATAGGACTCCCCAAACGTTTGAGGGGGGTTGCCATAATCGCCACGCTTGGCGGGGTTGGCGATCGCAGCATGGTGTTAAAATGCATAGAGAACGCTGCTGCCCATTCTCTAGTAAGTCCCTTAGTCGCCTTTACGACACCCACGGGAAGAAATAGGGTGGTGCTATTCTTTACGTCCGGCACCACACGGAACATCTATCTTCTATATCTATATAAATAATAAAGCCGAAGAGTTTGTACGCGCTAACCACGGGAACTACCAGACGGATTAGAAAAAATCTTTTTGCTTTGGATAACCCAATTCATGAGGAAGGGCTTAACTCGCTAATACCCTTAGAGGCCGAGTAAAAAGAAAAAAAGTCAGAAAAACCGCTCAGCGAAAATGAAGTGATAACGCGGGCGAGCGACGCGATGCTGTAGGATATATTTTTGTTAATAATTATCTAAAGTATGGAGAATTGTTGTGGGCTGAAAGAAAACGGCGGGTATTATAAATAAATTGTAGGGTCGCTTTTAATAAATTGTAGGGACCCAGACAGGCGCTTTACTTTGTGTAAATTATTTCATCACCACTGCTCTCAAAACGGTGAAGGAAAACATCGTGAGGAAACCGGCATGTCCTAGAACTAAAAATTCTAAGACATGTGACGTGTGTGAAGACATCCACCAACCCGCACTGGTCCCGCGTGGTGGATTACGGCCCACTCCCTCTCACAGAAAGAGGAGGCCTGTGTCCCAGCAGTGGGAACATTATAGGTAGATTATGTATGTATGTAGGGTCGCTTTTATACGGCTTAAGGCTCGTACAGACTGGCGAAATATCGCGCCAGTCTGTACGGGCTTTTAACACCAGGGCCAATACCACAAAACTTTGCAATTTACTTTGTAATTCTTACAAGAGTGTCTGTAGCACACAACTTTAGCCAGGTTGTAACATAATAACGTTACAAATAGGTAAATTGTGGTGACTTGTAGATTGTACATTGTAAGTATAGTACATATTTGTAATTTCTGTGATACGCAATTTTTTCTACAATATAACAACTTTGTACAAATGCAGACTTTTTAAGTTTTGTGTTAGAGGGCCTTGGCGGGATGGGACACAAAGCAAGCTGATGTTGATGGATATGGTTTTAATTTGAAATAACATTTTATAGAAAATTCTCTTTATTGGCATGGTGCATCCACACCGAAGTTACTTTTTGTAGAGCAACATTTTGCAACATGAAAAACATTAACTTTCTATAGCTTTTGCGGCATTTGCAAACTTTGTGTTATCCGTTGTTGGTCTATCACTCGCAAACGTTGCTCCGTGCTTGCCTCCGTGGATGCCTTTTTACTTAAAATTTTCATCAAATAGGTATGTTTCATTTGTGGACGCTGATAGAGAGAGAAAAGAGTATATATAATTAGTTTCTGCCCGCAACTTCGTCCGCGAGAAAATTGTTGTTTTAACATAAAATAATATCCTATGACACTCGACAATACTGTAGCATCCCATTAGTGAAATCATTTTTGGAATAGAATCAGTAGTTTCGAAGATAACCACTTACTTACATACAAATTCTCAAATTTTACCTCTTTGTTATTAGTAGATAATTATAGCAGGTTCAACCAAGACAAGTGTACCAACTGTTTCTCTCCACAAACGGTTCGACTTCGAAGCGTGAATACCGTGTATAGTGTATACCAACACTTATGGTGCCGGAAACGCTGCGTAAACATAGTTATTTTAAAACTCAGTTTATAGGTAAATAGTTATTGTTTGGACTGGGAGTTAGTTGCGGTTGTTGGAACCTTTAGTTGGTTGTTGCAGGATGTAAATGAAAGTCTCGAGTTCAGTATTGAGTGTATTGAATATTCAGGAATTATGTCACAGTGGGGTTGGTTACAATATATCGTTAAGACACAAGTTAACTCTAGGACGCGGCGCGGGCGACTGGTGCTCGACCGTTCGCGCGGGGCTCATTACAATTTGCCTCGTGTGCATTATTGCTACTGTAGTTCCTACAGCGGTCTTCACGGTCCATTACGGCTAGTGGGTCGGCAGAGTTCCAAGGTCTTGCTAAGACGCGTGTAGAAAATGTTATTACTTATAAGGGACAAACATATTTTTTTTTATATAATAATTATGTGAAGATTGCTCTACTCAGTATAAAACACATTGTTTATAAATTTAATGCATGAAAATCGAAAAGTTACATTCAAACCAATCTTTACACTGATCTGGAAAAACTAACCACGTAAATCGAAAGACAACGCTTACCGCTTGATAGATTGATGACTAAATTCACTTCAATCGAAGATACCTAAACCTAAGTCAATTACTCTTACTTCAAGGTTGAAGTATAAAGTGAACAAGCCTAGCACACCAGTTTAAAAGTCAGTAGACCAAGAGAATATCGTGTCGATATTCAATATTCTGTTGCCCTTAGCCGTTTAGGGTAGCTGTTTCGCGTGCTAGCTACACGGAATTTCAACAAGAATTTAGGTTATCAATAGCAGGTCAATTCACTGCTTTTGTGTACATAGGTCGCTTATACACAATGGCCGTAAATGGACCACGCTGGGCACACTAGATCATCAATCTTCTGTATCAGTGCACTTCAATAGTCCTATAGCAAACAAGCGAACGCACGTTTCAATAAAATAAAAAACTGGCCAAGTGCTGGTCGGACTCGCACACGAACGGTTCCGGACCACCGTACATCAAGCTACTACGCCTACTACAATCTGTCAAATTTCTTTAAAAGATTTTCTACTTTATCCCTACAGTATGAGGTTCAAGGTTGATTGGGAAAATTTGACAGTTTCGGGTAGCTTGACCTGCTGGCGTCTGTACAATATTTAACAAAAAACGTCGAAAAAACACGTTTCTTGTGTGACTACTCCCTTTAATTTTTATTTTTTTTTGGTATAGCGGCAATAGAAATACACTGTCTGTGAAAATTTCAACTGTCGGCCTATTACGGTTCATGACATACAGCCCGCTAACAGACGGACAGACGGACGGACAGCGGAGGCTTAGTAATAGGAGAAGGCACCCTTCGGGCACGGAACCCTAAAAACGACAATTATTCAGAAAATGGTGGACACTACGTGCTTTCGCAACCACTTTAACCAACTGCAGGAGGTTTCTGCAAACATTGTGAGAAGCTGGTTTCATACTAACATTTAATTTCTGCAAACATTGTGAGAAGCTGGTTTCATACTAACATTTAATTTCTGCAAACATTGTGAGAAGCTGGTTTCATACTAACATTTAATTAAGAGTAATATTAATACTACTACTATTGACTGCGTCGTTGGTCTAGTGGTCGCAAGCGCTACTGGCGAGCACGAGGTCCAGGGTTCGATTCCCAGGTCGGGCAAAGTGTTAATTGGGTTTTTCCACCAGGAATTTCTCAGCAGCAGCCCGGAGTCTGGATTAGTGCTCGGTTGATGGCAATAGGCTCGCCCCCTATTACATGGGACTTAAACATAACTGGCGACATGTGGGTGTACTATGGGTACACGTCTGCCTAACCCTTCGGGGATTACAGGCGTGATGTTATGTAATATTAATACTAATAGCACTGCATATAGGTATGAAAGTGTTCGGTATAAAATGTGTTACGAGCGAACTTCTTGTGCTAGCCGTACTTTTCCGAAAATATAATATATATTTGTATGTTACTCCTTGACGCATCAACCACTGAAACGATTTCAACAAAAAATGGGCTCACAGCAAAGAGATTTCAGATACTTACTATAGACTACTAGAAAATTAATAAATGTCATAGAAAAGCTGTGATTTGTGTGGCATTTCTCAGTGACGTCATCTAAATAAAGCTAAGTTAGGTCCAGTCGTTTTACCATAACGAGATTTGCAATTACGTAATGCGCAACTCGGCATTTTTTCTTAGAAAATATTTTTCTTTTGTGGACACGAATGCCACTTGACATGCAGGCGTTACCACACTAGACTGAGCGACTTTGGCCCACTAGGACAAATGTATCTAATTACTATTTTGTTCGCTATGTCTCGTCTATTGTTGTAAATAATTTAATGTCTTTGGCTCAGAGCTTCAACAAAATCCGGCAAAGAACATAATAATATAATAGTCTTCGATGCCCAAGTGTCCATTTGTTATTGTATTTAGTTGTTTAGTTAGTTAGTTAGTGCCCAGTGTAAATAGTTAGTTGTGTTATATATTGCATTTTAATGTATATATGAAATTAATTTACCACTTAATTTGATTTAAAATAAGATACTATTTATCACAGTAAACCAAGTACGTAGTTCCTCTAAAATACGGCTAAAACCACGGGCAACAGTAAGTAAAATAACGCTTAATGACGCAGGCTGAAAACTGGATAAATTACGTGAAACAAATCAATATCCTCGGTCGAGAACGGATTACGACCAAGTAAGCCGAGCAACGTTCCCCACCTACTCGATCGGCTAACATGAGTTATTTCAAAACACGAATTCTGCCGCCAGCCCGCAAAGGTAAGGGAACTTTTTTGGTAAGGGACTTATTCTAGAGTGACCAACGAAAAAAAACCGGCAAATTAAAAAATCAAGAGCTATCAACCCTTCCTATACATTCTATAAGTATGAAATATTCATGTAAGTATCGCAGAATATTTCTTGAATCAACTCTGTTTATAGAGTGTAAGGAAAGCGAGGTTGACAGCTCATGATTTTTTTAAATTGCCTCTTTTTTTCTTGGATAGCTTTCGTTAGTCAGACTAGCTATTGATTTTAATTTTATTTATCCACGTTCATCGTTCATTCTGTACGAGATTTACGGTTACTGAATTTCACTTTTCTGGTAAGTAGGTAGGTACTGTAACCTCGGTGGGTTCAGTAGTCTTGATCTCAAAGAAAGAAACATCATCATCATCTGTCGAGCCATTTCCCAACTATGTAGAAGTCTGCTCTCAGTCTAACTGGATGCAGCTGATTATTTGGCGGGGTGGTATTTTACATGGAGTGACTGCCTATCTGACCTCCACAACTTAGTAACTGCAATGGGTAACACGATACCCCTTGGCAAGGCTGGTTGTCAGACTTCGGCATCGGCAAGCGTTTCTTAGTTAAGCCTGAAGACCAACCTGTGCGATTGAAATCGCAAAAATACTAAAACTACCCCGTACATCGATTGGTAAGAAAAGAAAAACTACAGAAAAAAAGTGAAAAAGACAGACTGGCAGTAACCGACGATATTATAGATAACTAGCTGCGCCCCGCGGTTTCACCCGCGTAAGTCTCGATCGCGCGGGAATATCGGGATAAAAAGTAGCCTATGTCTTAATCCAGGGTGTCAGCTATCTCCATACAAAATTTTATCAAAATTGGTCCAGCCGTTTGAGCGTGAAGAAGTAACAAACATACACACACACACACTCACTAACTTTCGCTTTTATAATATTAGTGTGAAGACAAAAGGTAGAAAAAGATAAAAAACCCAGAGAAAAAAACAGTACCCTCATACGTTGTAACAGTTAGGTATCGATAAAACTGCTTACTGACGCCAGTGAGGCAGTGATTGGCAACGTGCTGTAAATTGACGGTAGACAGATATGACGCCATTTTGCAATTTCAGCTGGGATATTGGCGCTACTGAGTTAATTGCTTTTTTAATGATCACATGAAACTGTTGCACGGGAGTTTAATGGTGTGCATTGATTTTATTAAAGTAATGATTTTATTAAATTATTATTTTCTTGTGAAAACGAATCAGTGTCAGAGTTCTACTTGATATTTCCCTAACCTAATATTAGTTTACAACTAATTAATTGCTAAAAATGTTAATTTTGATAGAGGGGTCCGTCAATGTATGTCACGTCCACAAGGGGCCGCTATTTCTGTCCATACAACTAATTAACCATAGCACGCCCTATTTAACACACCTGCAAAACGTTGACCCCGATTTCAAACAACAACTCCCGAAAAAAGTTTTTGGAACTCCGACCCTTCAAGTTTCTTTTATTTTTTTTATCTTAATCGCTGAAATTCATCTCACCTAATGGTAAGTGACGATAAGGCCGAAGGTGGAAGCGAGCTTCACCCGGAACCCTCAACCACAGAGGAACTATCTTACCTCTAAATGCCGAAACACAATGCTGTTACCAGTGTTGTTATGGCGACAGACTTAGTAGTTTCTTTTGAACCAACAAAAAAATGCTATCACTCTTACTATACTCGTACACTGTTACAACGTGCGCACAGAGCATTGTTAATTAAAGTTAATTTGGAACAATTAGTAATAGTTGGTAAGTACCTACTGTGGATTTTAGAAGAGTTTATTTTTACGTCATTTTTGACTGGGGTGGTCATTTGCTCATATATAATATACGTAGAATGCACTTGACAGATAATAATTTTTAGGTACTAATCGCTTTTTTCCGAACTTATGAATATCCTCAGAACAATGAAAAGCTCTAGTTCTAAACTAGCTGTCTCCATGGCTCCTCTAGCGTGGCTATACAATTTACGCAACAAGCAATAATATCGAATGAATTTAAATAAAAATCATGTTTTACGGATTCTTGCTTGACTTATAAGCGCATTAATGGTCGGGCGGAGAGACAATGGATTTTACAAAGAGTAAGTATTTAATAATGATTAATTAACCGAGTGCAAAAGCTGAAAATATGCTATATATTTTAAAACATGCCGTGCGCCCGATGGGATATCTCATCAGGCAATAAATGATACACTTCCATACAAATTTTATCCCCGATTTGGGTGATGAATTTTTGACAGTCCTTCCTCAGTGCTCACTTTCGCTATTTATGAAATTCTCGTAGGTACTCAATGTCATACTTCTAGCCCCACTGGTTTAGGCTGTACGTTGCCAACCACACGAAAATGAAAAATTAAGTAGATGATTCATCTATTAGCGGTTTGCATTTTAATTGTCCTCCTCATCAATTTATTCTTTACAGGACTAACCTTTCTGTCTCTGATCTATGATACACAAACTATCAATGTAAACGTTTCACTTAGGTAACAAGTTAACAGTTTACACGGGATCGTCTGTCGGTTTGTTTATAATTTATACGACCGAGCGCCACATTCCGTAGTGGAAATGAAGGAAAACATTGAGGTTGTTGGTGAACGTGGCCGATGATAGGTCAGCTTTGTGGACTAGAAATATAGAGAGAAGAGCCAATTTTCAGTAAAGGAAAATTCCGTGTAGATATCTGTAAATATCTCACCGTGAAAACTTGAAGTTGGTGTGAGGGAGCATGGAGTGAGCTGTCGTCGCACCTCACGCTAGGGATGGCCACTATTGTCAGCTCACTTACAGAACAGATCGGAAAAAGGCAGGTAAAGTTATTTGAATATCATAATATCACCGACATATCAAACGTACTGCCTCGTCGGTCTAGTGGTCACAAGCGCTACTGCTGAGCATCAGGTCCTCGGTTCGATTCCCAGGTCGGGCAAGATGGTATTGGGTTTTTCCATCTGGAATTTCTCAGTAGCAGCCCGGAGTCTGGATTTGTGCCCGGTCGCTGGCAATAGGCTCGCCCCCTATTACATGGGACTTAAACATAACTGACTTACAGGCGTGATGTTATGTTTGTGTTATCAAACGTACCTAGATGTGAAACACCTTACAGAGCAGACTAATCAAAGTATCAAAATACGAGTATCAAGACTAATAATAATTAGACCTATCGTCCACCATGCACGATACTCAAAAGTAATCAGTTACAAACTATTCTGTGATTGGTAGCGTCGTGTGTGGACCGCCACGCCGCGCCATGCCCATTGATTACATACCAGTGCTCTGACATTTTAGCTACTCATAGGCGATTTGAATTTGTAACACGTTGCTTTTGAGTTGCGTCGTAGGGTACGGGCCTTAGAAAGAGGAGAAAAAAAAATTGCGTTTATGCTACAGCAAAAAAATACTCCTTGAAACTATAAAAAAGGAAACAATTATTATAATGCCAAAAGGACTCAACTCAGCATAACCTCAGCAGATGACAACACAAGGTGATTTTTAGGGACGCTGATTTTTACCTGCAACCCACGTGTGCTATACGCTAGAATAAAACACACAGAGAAGTGTGTCCGTTATTAATGAATTGAGAATACATCAAAGGTGATAATATAAAAAAAAGCTCATATAAAATAAAATGTCGTGACATACATTGTAAATACCCAATATATGTGTATTACCTACATTAGAAATCTATACTTAAATAGAAAGTACCTTCAATGCATTAGTGTGGACACAACTCAGGTTTCGACCTAGAACCAACTCGGACAGTTTGAATCTTGGACATATTATAGTTTCCAAGTTTTTCTTACAAACGTGTCGTTACTCTTAGCTCGAAGCTTTTCCCACAATAGATTTATCAAACAATGGAACACTCACATGCGCTGTAAAGTTATAACTGCATTGGACATGAAATGATTTGTTTATTTCTGTAAGTAGATCTTTTAGATACTTTTACTGTTATAGGTACCTAGTTGGAGCGCAAATAATCTCTGGATAAAGGTTTGTGCAGACTGGTGCGATATCGCGGGCGCGACAGGCATCGACAAAAATATGTGCTATTAGTGTCGCGTACGACTCTTAAATGTCTATGAAAATTTCATGGTAATAGTTCCACCGGTGTCGCGTAGCGCGACTAGTCGCGCCGGTCTGCATGAGCCTTTATTCTACAGTTTTGACTTGCTGTAGGTGATAAGTAGTAATAATTTTAATAATTTTCCGTTTAGCCAAAATCCAAGCCAAGGTATATTTGAAGAGTTTATATGTTGAGCTTTTACGTGAGAATAATTTTCTTGGCTGATGTTGCTTGCAAAAACAAAACCTGATAAACTTCGTACATTTCTATCAGCCACTATCAGTTTCCCCAATAACTTTGGGTCATTCACAGCACAACGCAATTTTAACAACATCCATGTTACGCCAACAGGCAAAATTTTCCTGCCCAACTGTAGATATAATCAAAACAACACCCCTTATTAAAATAATTCTAAATTCAGATCAAGCGTGCTCTATGTTAACGCTTTCCCTCGGACTTCAGAGAAAACTGCGGCTAAGAGCTCCAGCAGACAGGCGCGACGCGACATTAGTATCACAATTTGTATGAAAACTTCATGAACAGCGTCGCTCCCATGATATCGCACCAGCCTTCACGAACCTTAATACCTGTAGACAAAAAGGTACACAATAAATACGAGAAACCTTTCAAGATCATTTTACAAAACTGTTGTGTTTTTTGACACCACTGCAATGTGAAAAATACCTTATCATAATATCTTATCTTAGCAGTTTCTCAGTTAAAAAAAACCACGCAATCAATCTGGCTAGCCTTTTCACAACTATATTGGGGTCGGCTTCCAGTCTAACTGGATGCAGCTAAATACCAGTGTTTTACATGGAGCGACTGCCTATCTGACCTCCACAACCCAGTAACTGGGTAATACTAGTTTGGTAAGACTAGTAGTCATTGGTTGACTTTCGGGCTTCTAACGACCCGTAACTAATATGAAAGATTACATTAGAATTACAGTCGGGACCAACGGCTTAACATAATCAGCGAAATCTACAAAAATTATCTTCATTCTTTTATTTTGCTTCGGACTTATGCTTGAAGGCTCGTGCAGACGCTCGAAGCGGAATTGAAACTACATCCTGGTGATGCAAGTTCATTGGTGAACGTTATAGCGTTATTCAATTACAAATTACATCGAATAAGCAATACTGGATTTCGCAGCTCTCAACATTAGGACAAACACACGAGCAGTAACTTTGTTATACTGTGTAGGAACTCCACTACGTTCAGGACTTTAAAATCCTAATAACATTTTTTATTATATGTAGAATAAACATCCCATATGGACAAACTTAAAAGTTTAAACCAATTTGCTTCATAGTTTGTAGCGAAGCGCTGTCAAAAGTTGAAAAAAATCATCAAATCTTTTTCATTTTGATTTTGTTGTGTTTAGATATCGATAAACATCACGTTTGCGGAGTTTAGCTAGTTATTTTTTTGTAAATTATTTTCACAATTTTACTACAGTCTTCAGAACCTTTATCTCACTAATAGCCCTGATTTTGTTATAATAATGATTACAATTATAATATTAACTATTAATATTTGCGAATTTGCCATAGATGGGACATAATGCAATTTCAATATGATGGCTGAAAGCATAACAGTCGTTCTGTAGGTGTCGAGGCGTAAAATGCAATTAACAATGTTGTAGTTATTACTAGTTAGGTAACAATAAAGTGTTTGTACCTAAATAAAAAAAATATAGGAGTATAATCTCTATTGATCACTGAATTAAAATACAGTTAACAGGAATTAGTTTGACGAAATCAATTCTTTGCTCTACCGGTTTTTATGCAAAAAAAAAAAACGTATTTTCGTTTTGATACGTTTTGTGGATTTCTGCGAATTGGATGGATGTGTCACCTGGCTCTATCTTTTGATATTTTAGTCGAAGAAAGCAACAAAGATAATGCAATCCCACCAAAATCATTTCATGTAAAATGTTGCCAAGACGACCACATAAGGTTTGCCCTGTGAAAAAGATATCAGATCTCATGTAGAGCCAAGGTTCTGAATCTACACGGCCTAACTCTACCGACCCTAACTTCACAAATTCTACATAGCAGTAAAAATGTATGGGCCGTCGAGCGTGCAGTCAAAGGCTGTCAATATCGACGTTGTTTGTGCCTCACCAAGCAATGTTTGTGCCTCACCAAGCAATGTTTGTGCCTCACCAAGCAATGTTTGTGCCTCACCAAGCAATGTTTGTGCCTCACCAAGCAATGTTTGTGCCTCACCAAGCAATGTTAGACTAGGTTATAATAGAATGAGTACTCTTTAGTACTACACCATAGAAATTACATAATTATATACTTAAATGTTGAATTTTAATTTGGGTGACACAATCGGCGGTTTATAACATTTTTCACATGTTCGACATCCATAAAGCGTTCCACGACGCTCTTTGTCAGATTATTTTCTGTGCGCTCGAGCAACAAGCCAGGAAAATGCAAGTTCAAAGTTAGCCGGAAATATTGGAGCTATTTTGCAAACGTTCAAAATTCCTCCCTTTGCAAAGTTATAAGACAGGCATACATGACATAGCAAGGTGCTATAATTCTGCATAAACTTTCGTTCAAAGGCAGAATTCCTTCTTACGCAAAACCTACCTGGAATTGAATTATAACTTCTCAAAAGGTGAACTCGCCTTTGTCACTGTCTGTTCTAGAAAGCTTTGTTCATTTGACTGAGTTCAAGTTTACGCTTCACCCATCTTGGCTGGTGAATGGCGTTTGCACGGCTTCCTAAAAGAATTTTGGAGTAGTACGTAACTTGATCATTGTTTCAATGGGGCAAATACCCCTCGGAGTACAATATTATTAGATATGGTTAGTTCCAGCAGGAGTTATTTCTTTATGTATTTATTTATTGGATCTCCGATAAACGCTACACAATTACATGCATGTTAACAAAAACAGGGACAAATACAAGTGTGCGCTTCCAATTATAGGAGACCACATTCACTTATAATCCAGGTAGGTACAATAAGTTTGACAAGGACGAAAACATTAAAATAAATTAAAAGTAGTTAGTTTCCTTACAATCGTTTACCGTCAGTTCTACCGTAAAAAAACCGGCAAAGTGCGTCTCGGACCACGCACAATGAAGGGTTCCGCAGTTGGGATGAATCTATCCCAAGAACTATAAGTTAATTCTTGGGATAAATTCATCCCAACTTTGTAGTTGAAAAAATGTTCTCCCATACATCGTTATACGTCACGCTCAATTCTCCAACAGTAAATGTAAGTTTGTAACCGCAATTTTTTTTATGTGATGAACCTACAGATTAATGATTATCGGACTTTTTCCTTTACTTGTGCTGTGCGACCTTGCTTCTTGCCAAATTTCATGTTTCTAGGTCAACGAGAAGTACCTATAGGTTTTAATTTATTTGCGAGTATATAAAAATACTAGTAGTAAATAATAGTATATAAAATACTGCCTCTTGGCAGTATTTTATATTGCGTTTGAGAATCTTGATTTTTTAAAGCTCGCAAGGAACCGTAAACCTACGTATTTAATATTAATTTCAACTTGATACCTCTTCGTGAGAAATTGGGTCTTGACAGACAAACAGACAGACAGACGGACGGACAACGAAGTGATCCTATAAGGGTTCCGTTTTTGCCTTTTGAGATAAATACGGAACCCTAAAAAGGTTAACAAAATCTTGGCACTTCTTGATTTTTGGTTACTTTTAAATCGTCAATTCGTCAGAGATAGAGCACGTTTGTACTGTGCCTTCGTTTTATATTCGCGAAACTCCAGGGAGCGCCAGAGTCAATATTAAACCAACGAAGTAGGTACTCTAGTAGATTGTAGTTTAGTCCGTTATGTTCTATTTGAAGGCTCTCTCAATAAACGCTTTACGTCCCACTTCATGGAATATTGTTCCAAGCCATGATATTATGCATGTTTATGTATGTTTAGCAGTCGAGTTAAAAATTGCGTTCGTAAAAACGTCGTATTTACAGTTTACATAAACACAGCCCAAGATTCTCGTTTCTTGGCGCTTAAAACTAAAATTAGAATTCAAATAAACCATTGGTTG
Organism: Tiliacea citrago; assembly: GCA_963921375.1. Lineage (NCBI taxonomy): Eukaryota > Metazoa > Arthropoda > Insecta > Lepidoptera > Noctuidae > Tiliacea > Tiliacea citrago. Next base: position 30,363,757 of record OY992780.1, read on the forward strand.
ATTAGTCTAGACAAAAATGTGAAAATGTGTTATACCGAAGTTGGTACCTATACGATACATGTGTTATTATGACCGTTATAAGAAAAAAATGTTTTTTTTTCAAATTTTTGGTTACGTAAGTCCTTTAAAAAAAAGTTAATTAAAAAATCAAAAACCCGACTGCGTAAAAAGTGAACTTAAAAAAGATTGAAACAAGATTTATATAAACTATAAACAATCTCATGCAGTCGGAGGCATCTTATTAACAATAACGACCTATTGCCTCCGTCTGCATGAGATTGTATCCATCTTTTTTAAGTTCACTTTTTACGCAGACGGGTTTTTAGATTTTTTTATTTTCACTTTTTACGCAGTTGGGTTTTTGGTTTTTTAATGAACTTTTTTTAATTTACACTTTTTAGTTAGGATTATAAGACGGTAAATTAGGTTATTTACTCACTTATAATCAAGTGATAACGACCTCTTACTTACTCACTCACTCCCAAAAGTTCGGGATATATTTTTTATAATTTCTCATTTAAATTACATAAACGTATAACTTGTATATATTTTTGTAATCATCTTTTAAAACCCTTCATGTTGATACACCACTCGATAGGCTCGGGAGATATTTTTTTTCGAAAACACGCCTTTTGGGGCTATAAATCAGCCATTTTGATTTTTAATAATTATAATATACCCAGTGACACTCGCGCAATAAAGAAGCATCTAACGACATATCATTAATTAAAATCATTTCAGCCGTTTAGTAGTTACAAGGGAACATAGGGACCGAGATACATACATACAGGTCAAACAAATAACCCTCCTATTTTAGCTTTGCCGCAGACGGGTATAAAGGTTCGTAGTTCCCGCGACCAGCCCGCGTGTCTTACTTACGAATCAAAAGGAGCATGTCAAAATAGTAGCACGTGACGTTCTGTTGTCTCTGCCTAACTGAATGAACCTGAATGGCCTACAGTCAGCGAAATTGATACACCACGCTGATTTGCCGTGTTACAGCCATTTCATACAAATACGGGCAAATAAGTTGGTAGGCAATTTGCTTAGCAATCAATTTCCCTTAACTTTACATACTTATCAACCCAGTGTTAGTAGGTATGTATTTTGAGAAGTACAAGTTCCCAACGGAAGGGTTAAGGGGCACGTAAAGGAAGGAGTCGATCGATATTTGGTTGATTTTATTTGAGCCAGAGATTGGGGATCGGAAAAAATAAGTACCTACCCAATTTATTACTTGAAACAACAATGGCGTATGTGTGGGGGGCTACCTGGTGTTGAGTTATATAGATGGAGGGGTTGCCAACAGGCACTTGAATGAGTAGTTTAAATAAATATTCGATTGGTGTATTTGTACTAGGAAACAGACAGATTTTTATTATCTACGAGTATTTGATAAAATCAATCGAGTTTTTCAAATCTTCCAAAGAAACTCTCAAAAACTAAGTACCATTGGGGCCAATCCGTATACAATATACCCCAATACAGCCTGCGGCGGTGACGATACTAAGAAAAGCTAGAACAGAAACTGTTATACTCGTACATTTTAATGGTATACAAAGCCAGCAGTAGGCGTTTTCATGTGATTTTCTAACTACCCGAACATGTTGTCAACTTTGGGTGGCTTTGGTGTACAACACATGAATCATGTGCCCAATATGATCTATTGGATTTTTATTTCCCGGTACGTGTGGGCCTGACACCTGGAAAATTGTATCAGGAATGACAGAAATATGAAACATCACAACATGTTATTTTTTTTCATCCCAGGTTTTTAGGAAGTAGGAACTACTTATGCCATATTCACGCAGTTGGAATGACCCAAAGGCAGCAAATAAAACGTGGTGGCAATTGTTTTACCTACAGCTAGAATCTTACCAGTAATTTATCTACAAGAAAGAAAACCTGAGTAGTTTCTAAAAAAGGTACGTTCATGTGAAAAGGAAATATAATATGGTTAACAAAAAGGGAACTCCGAGGCTCCTTGGGGTCTGGGAGGACGGGAGGACTATACTATAGGTACAGAACTAAATGTAAATGTCCTTCAAAAAGGTCAAGTGCGTAGTAGAACCGGCGCGTGTAACACCCGGCATGAATGGAAACGTAGACGAAGGCAAAGGAACGAGCATAAATGCTCGTACAGACTGGTGCAATATCGCGGGCGCGACAGACAGCGACAGAGTAATTGTGCTACTAAAGTCGCGTCGCGCCCGTGATATCGCGCCATTCTGCACAAGAATTAACGTAGCACGTAGTGTGTGTGGCCTGTGCGCCCCCCCACGGCAAAAAGGCGAGAGTCCATTTACAATCAGGGAAATTAATTATTAAGTGAATTATATTGTGTTTTATCTATTTCACTCTACAGATAATTTAAGTTGCTAGTGAATTTGCATTCCGTAAAATTCGACCGGAAATTCTTTTACAAACAGGAGAAAAGAAAAAGAAATGTCACAATTTGCCGATTGTTATGATCGCGTAATGAAGAGAAACAGCTCGTCACCGCAATCAGCTGATTACTACATCCACATATCAGGTTTGATAAGAGCTGATAACGCAACGAATATTTTTCATGATAAGTGTTTAGGTTCGAAATGCATGTTGGTAGGTACCCAGACTGTTATCAATCTGTGTTATATCACTAAATAAATAAATAACAACAGTTGACAGATGGTGTTATACCTATGCACGTAAAAGTATTATGTTTATGAAATAAAAGTACCTTCGTTTCGTCCCATCCTTTTATAACCCACTTCAAAAAGGAAGAGGTTATGTTTTCCACAGAAAGAGTGGCCCAAAAAAAACAATTTGCGTATTGCGATGGAGTATTCATTAGGTACAGTATTATGCTGTAAAACTTAGTTCAACACAGTGAGCCTCAGGCCCTCAATCATAAGTACTATTAACATAAATCAGAAGAGGTTGTCGCAAGTGGATGTCCAGTCCGGTTATTAATAATATTAATAGTATAATGTTGTCTTTACCTCAGCCCTCCTCTCAGTAAAAGAGAGTAAGGGCGAATATCACCAATGAAACTGAACGCGATCAGCAAAGTCAACCACGTTCAAGAAGGGAGAAACCTACCACACGGGGCAAGTGCGGGTGCCGCCTATTAGTTACTTACAAGTGCAGGTCGGCCTATTAGTTACTAACAAATGCTAGTCGCCCTATTAGTTACTAACAAGTGTTGGTCGGCCTATTAGTTACTAACAAATGCTAGTCGGCCTATTAGTTACTTACAAGTGCAGGTCGGCCTATTAGTTACTAACAAACGCTAGTCGCCCTATTAGTTACTAACAAGTGTTGGTCGGCCTATTAGTTACTAACAAATGCTAGTCGCCCTATTAGTTACTAACAAGTGTTGGTCGGCCTATTAGTTACTAACAAATGCTAGTCGGCCTATTAGTTGCTAACAAGTGTTGGTCGGCCTATTAGTTACTAACAAATGCTAGTCGCCCTATTAGTTACTAACAAGTGTTGGTCGGCCTATGAGTTACTAACAAGTGCGGGTCGGCCTATTAGTTACTAACAAGTGCGGGTCGGCCTATTAGTTACTAACAAGTGCGGGTCGGCCTATTAGTTACTAACAAGTGCGGGTCAGCCCATTAGTTACTAACAAGTGCGGGTCGGCCTATTAGTTACTAACAAGTGCGGGTCAGCCCAGTAGTTACTAACAAGTGCGGGTCGGCCTATTAGTTACTAACAAGTGCGGGACAGCCCATTAGTTACTGACAAGTCCGGGTCGGCCTATTAGTTACTGACAAGTCCGGGTCGGCCTATTAGTTACTAACAAGTGCGAGTCGGCCTATTAGTTACTAACAAGTGCGGGTCGGCCTATTAGTTACTAACAAGTGCGTGTCGGACTTCGCACATTTGGCAGAAATATTCATAAGCAGTAGGTGAGTGATCTTAGTAACACTCTTTGTGACGCTTCAAATCTGATTTATCAATATTTTCATATTTTGGTATTTGGTAGTAAAATATACGTAATAATAAACATTATCACTAGTTCATAGGTCAATGGGAAGTTAAAAAATGCTTCGGAACAAAATTTTGGAAATAATGCTGACTTTGGTAGGTTCTCATTCCTGAGCTCTCTAATATTTTTTTAAACAAAAAATACAGTATTTATCTCTAAACAATGATAGCCCACTCGATGGGGTGGATCAAATATATTTTTCGCGCCCCCCCTTTAGCTGTATGGGTCCCCCTTAAAATAAATTAATAATATTTTTTGAAAATTTGTATGGCTTTGGGTTAACAAGATCTTATACTGTGAAAATTTGAAGACTGTAGCTCCTACCGTCTAGCTGTAAAACCAGTGTGACAGACGACTGACGGACACGTGGTGAGTGACAGTAATATGGCTCTGTTTGGACCATTCGGGAACGGAACCCTAAAATCTCATCAACTTCAGTTAGCCAGTACACGAAAATGTAATTAATTGAAAGACAACTCAATTGGGCGCTCTTAATATTGGTATTGGTATTGGTGGAAGGAGTGAAAAATTATTTAAAAAAAAAGTAATAAACGATAAAAATTCACTTAATACTTTTAAAAGTGTTGGTTGTTGAAAGTATATTAATTATGAGGTTTGAACGTGGGCAGCTAAAAATAATTAATCGAATAAAGTGTCATTTGGTGCAGAATTCCGAGGTATTCCACTCAGAGCATTGATTTCAACAGCGATCGCAAGTATTATTGATTAACGGTAAAATGCACTTTTTAATTTTTCATTTAGACAAATGAAAAAAGATGATGTTGTTTTTATTTTGTTTAGTGCTTTTGTAAAATTATACGTGGATTTTTAAAGACAACTCGCACTGACCAAAAAGTGAATATTCCTAAATTGTAGAGTCCGACCGAATTTAGTTTTCTGTTTTCGGGAATTTTTGTGGCTTGATATAATATAAACTTTCAGCAATTTTCGTTTTTGGCAGTTAGCGTTTTCGACCGAAAATAATTTTCAGTCGGACTTATACCTACAATTTTTTTTTTTTGTTGAAAAAAGAATCCTAAGACCGTTAGGTTCCTAAGACAGTTTTCCCGTATCTCCTAATGATTCAGTTTATGGATCGGTCTAATGGATACCTACTGCCCCAGTTAAGAAAAATACTGTGTTGTTGTACTTGTGCACCTAAAAGAGAAGTGGATACTAAAGTCACTACCAGGATTGGGTTCACTAGTATTTTTGGCTATTACCGCTGCGCTGTGCCAAAAATAGAAGAAGAAGCGTTAAATTATTCAACAATTCCGAACTAATAAATCAATCTTTCCTGTTTGTTTTAGCAGTAGTTGATTTACCTATCGGTTGGTTTGCGGTAAAGGGAAAAATTATTGCGTTAAAACAATGAAAATAGGCTAAAAGTATTTGCAATAATTCACAGCTGATCCGATTATCACCGAGAATACTTAATTATTTGTAGGACCCGAGGATAGGTAAAATATTGGAAAACAAATTGTTAATCAAAATATTACCAACTTAAATTGTCCGGATATTAAAAAATTATAATCACAACTGTCATTCTTTGTCATTATGATTTGAAATGGCTGGTGTCACTTTGCTTGACAATTAATTTCCCTGACTCCACCTAGGGCCTGGGTGATGTGAAATGTGAACATGCTTAAATCAGGGCTTTGTACTATTTTTAACATAATTCAACTGCTTGCCTTCCGGTAGTTCCAGCAGTATTAATTTATCATCTTTATCTCTAACAATTCTATCAATTAAAAGACAAACATAGACTCGAGAGGTCAGTAAACAATAAATAACAAATGACCTTAGATTAGACGATATTATTAATAAATGATTCACCATCCGATTATGCAGAATATAAAAATGTCATCATAATAATAAACTAGACAGTTAGCGCATGTGTTAGCGATCAGGAAATGCTCTCGATTGTGTAAAATTTTCGATAGATGTATGTGAGTCAGTCTGTTTGCATATACACTTATACAATGTGTTAAAGCACATTATAAAAGTAGTTTGTTCAGAATCGATTTCTGTAATTTTTAATACTTAGGTATAGGTACTTTTTTATCTCAAAAATAATTAGGTAAAACTACGTAATTTTTTGTCACACTTCCGCTGTACAAAGAAACCAAAATGGACGAAATATCTACTACGCTAGACCTTAAACGTGTGTGACCACGTGCGTGCGTAGATTTGTAATGTGACCAGAATTTTCTCCTACAATCAGTATAATTAATTAAATAAATATACAAAGTTTTATACATAATAATAAAAATTCAGTGTATTTATTATGATTATAAATTGGTGGCTTGCGTTAATTCCGGGACATGTTGAAGGTGTTTGCCTAGCCGAGTGTATGTACAGTATCGGTGCCGGTGAACTTGTCGAGATAGTAAACTAAGTATCCTAATTATAAAATATTAGAAATCCAAAAGTGTGTATATTTTTTCACGCTTAAATGGTTGAACGGATTTGGATAAAATCGGGCACATGGGTAGACATACACACACCTGAGTCAGGAGGACATACCATACTTTTTATCCCGATATTCCCACGGGTGCGAGACTTAAGGCTCTTACAAACACAGGCGATATCGCGGGCGCGACATGCACCGACAAAGGAATTGTCTTTGTCGGTGCCTGTCGCGCCCGCGATATCGCGTGAGTGTGTAAGAGCCTTTATGCGAGAGAAACCGCGCGGCGCAGCTAGTAAACAATATATATATATATATATATATATATATATTTTTTTTTTTAAAACGTTGCCCCACACTAGGAATTTCTCCTGTATCGTGGGTGCGTTTACAAACATTTAAACTCACATACACAAACAGCCAGACCCGGAACAACTACTTGTAGGTCATACAAATATTTGTTCCGTGCGGGAATCGAACCCGCGACACGCAGCGCAGCAGTCAATCGCTTAACCACTGCGCCAACCGTGCCGTCCGAATATAATTATAATTTTAACCATAGTCAAGCCAGGGAAATTAAATGTTTACCAAATTGACCATAAACTAAAATTGTCCGCTTATTCTAGTCACAACAGTCTCTCTTTTACAGTTGAGTTGTCCTTAGAAATGGCTATAACACGACAAATTGTCGTAGTGTCTCAATTTAATAAACGCTTTTCGCTGACTGTACGTATGAAAGCTTACTACTTAATTTATATATTTCCAGCCGTAAAAGTTATTAGTTTTAATACTACATTCCTATGTAATTAATTTTAGTGAATTAAAACAACTTGAATCGTCTAATGAGTAATAGAATTTTGTATTCATACAATCATATATTTTTATCTGGTGCTGTAATGAGTACCTACCTAGATTTACCATTTTCATTAGAACAGTACCTACATAACAAGGCTATTGTTATTGTACCTATGTAACAGTCGCACGGGTCTATCCATCAGGTTAAGCTACGTTTGTCGGGGTATGTCCTTGGATGGGTGACCGTCTTTACATACCGAGACTCCTCCGTGCTTCGGAAAGCACGTTAAGCCGTTGGTCTCGGCTGTCATTCGTGGATGCGTGTCGTTACGGGTCGTCAGAAGCCCAAAACTCTGACAATCAGTCTTACTAAGGGTATTACCCAGTTACTGGGTTGTGGAGGTCAGATAGGCAGTACCTCCGTGTAAAATACTGGTATTCAGCTGCATCCGGTTAGAATGGAAGCCAAACTGAACAAAGTTGGGAAAAGACTAGGCAGAGGATGATGAGGTATAGATATACATAGATTATAATACTGTATAGACTTAGCGGGTAAACTTGAATGCTACGGCTACATTGTTACGATAACGCGAACTAGATAAGACTCCTCGCCGTCTATGTTGTACTGCGAAACGCCGAGCGGTGTGCGAGAGTGAGCTCATGGAACACGTTAGGTCACTACCTAGCCTTGGAACTTATTATTTATTATATTATATATATATAATACTTTAAGCACACAACTCTCAACTCACTTCTCAGTAGACCAAGCAATTATAGTTTACGGAACAATCAACAGTCACAGCTTTCTTTGCTATTTTATCGATCGTTTTACGTTGCTACATCTTCATCACCATTCCAGCCGAAAGACGTCCACTGCTGGACATAGGCCTCCCCCAGGCACAGCCACTACGTCCGGTTCTGTGCTTCTCGCACTCAGCGGTTTCGTGCGGCCTTCACAATACCTTATGTTGAATCGCAGGTTCGAAACCCGACAGCTTTCCGGATGGTTTACAAGTTCGAAATGGTACCTAATAAACCATGTGTCAAAAGTACTTACCAACATTTTATACAGCAGACGAGCAAAATGTATTTTATTTATGTTAACTACCAGTACCTTTATAGCACTTTGCGTTGTGACGTCATTATTGTTTCAATGTTCCTTTGTTCACTGCAAAATACTTTTTAACTTTTATAGTGTAATTTCAAGTTTTAATAAACCTATATTTACTTATTGTAACTGTAGGCAATCATTAGGGACGTCTTGCGTCAACGACTGAGGACCGTATTACAGAACCATAGTTAAGACTCAAGCATTACTTAAAACTAGTTTCAAAAATTAAATGGCTTTAAACGAGTTTAAAGTAATGTTTGAGTTTTGACCAGGTACCATTTTGGTTACCCATTGAAAGGGTTTTTCTAAGCAGTTAATCAAAAACCCATACGATGTGGGTAATCCTTTTGAATGGCTTAAATTATACGCCATTCTAATATTGGTTACCTTTTGAAAGGGTTTTCTATAGAAACCCATACGGTGTGGGTTTCTCCCTTTTGAACGGCTTAATTTAAGCCATTCAAAAGGGTTACACTTTCAACTCTTAAAAACGATAACAGCGTTACATTCCGACTCGGAGCAATGTAACATGATCTCCTGATGATGGGCATAGATTGCAAAATGGAATAGCATGCGTTAAGTGGCCGCGGCGCCGGCGGCGCCTTTGTGGCTACTTACCAAGCGGCTTGTAAACAGGGATCTATGGTCAATTGATCATTATTGCATGTAATATACAGTTAATTTTTGGCTTTGCTAGGCGGATATCGAAATTACATATTATTATGATTTTTTCATGTCACTGGGTTTCAAGTAGGTAGGTATAGAATAGAACCCATTGAATGGGTTATCATTAACCCTTTCACTGGGTTTCAAGCATAGAACCCATTCAATGGTTTATTCATATTGAAGGGATAACCCTTTTTCCGGGTTTCAAGCATAGAACCCATTCAATGAGTTACATAATAATAAAGGTATCCTCATAAACGGCTTACCCCTTCGAAAGGCTTAATTCATAACCGGGGTAGTACGGTCTCTGGTTTTCAGTGAGGTACAAATTGCCCGTACTTCTATTCAAATCACAACTGTCATTCTTTGACAGTTGTATGAAATGGCTGTATCACGGCAAATTGACAACGTTCAATTTGATAAACAAATCTAAACATGACTAGTAATACCTACATACATTATGGTATGAAAAATTAAAAAAGTTATTTGATTTTATGATTATCTTTATGTTTAATAGGCAAACTATGTACCTAAGTACTGTGCACACCTTTAAGTGACAAGTTCGCTGCAGTAATTATAAAATAAGATTATGTTCTCTGTTAAAGTTTTAGTGCATTAGTCGTTGGAGTGCCATAATAAATAAATAAAATACCTGCCAAATGTGGGCGGAATATAGGTACACCTCTGCCTTATCCTTCGGGGAATACATGCGTGATATTATGTTATGGTTGTAAGGATTGTGTAGCCGAAAAATTGTACGTGTATATTATAATTAATTTAATTTAAATTAAGCGCGTATGTCTGATGTTTTGTGAGAAACAGTACACGAGGGTGTCCACTGTTCCATGTTAGCTGATAATTGTTTAATTGTTTATGACATAATTGTCTGCATTGTGTAGTTTTGTTTTCTATGTTGATTAATGTAATTGGTATTGTATCGTGTTAACTAACTATAAATAAATAAATAAATAATATTTATAATACAATGAACAAAAAGCGATAGGCATATCTCTATATTTCTTCACCAGTGTTAACGAAAACATAATTCATAATTAGTTAACGGTAAACGGTATTATGTTAATAACTACGAATCCGATTTTGCTAACATTAGCAGATAGTTGTGATGAAACGAATTTAACTAGTTTTAATAGACTATTGTTTGTCATTATGAACCTAGTCGTTACCTATATTTGGATATGGCAGTATATCCGTTTTATTTTATTTCCTTACCTAACATACAGCAGCTGAATGAATTTCTGCATGTGACATAAACTCATAAGTATCTACTTATGGGTTTATGTCACATGCAGAAATCGCCGCAACAGCACACAGCTGAATGAATTTCAACAGCTAAATGAAGTATCGATTTCTGCATGTGACATAAACCCATAAGTAGATACTTATGAGTTTATGTCACATGCAGAAATTCATTCAGCTGCTGTATGTTAGGTAAGGAAATAAAATAAAACGGATATACTGCCATATCCAAATATAGGTACTTATATCGGCTTAGTTTTCGGACTAAACTCTCCAATATCATGCTGTAGAACTTAGGTACAGCTAACCACACGTTCGTGGTAACAGTGTGACTTTGACATTGTCTTAACTTTATAGGACCTAGTAAGTTTACGAAGTTCAAACTTTAAGTACTGCTTAACGTACTCTTCTTACCGCAGCTGTAGCCCGCCAAATTCAAATTTTCTTGCGTTTTATGCAAATTGCAGGTCAGTGTCATGTCGTATCTTGATCAAAATCTTAGTTAGATTTGTTCCGTAATAACAAATATCTTAAGGGAAAGTTCATATGGAACAAATCTAACTTGAGAGATGTATGAATCACTTTAATTAATAATTCAGACTATTTAGTTTATTATAGTGCAGACTGGCGCGATATCGCAGGCGCGATAGGCCGCGCAACGCTTTCCATGAAGTTCTAATTATTATTATTAGTTATCATAGAAATTGTGCTACCAGTGTCGCGTCGCGCCTGTCGCGTTGCGCCTGTCTGCGGGAGCCATTATGCTCGCGAATCATATTATAATCAAGATACAACTTGACAAACCTGCAAATTGCAAATAAACGTAACATAAATTAGAATCTCGCGGGCTACCACTGCAGCCGATCTATTCTGAAAAAAACTCACCGTGTAAACGTAAGTGAAGTGATCTTCTATTCTATTTTTGTTGTATGGCAAGCAAATCCGGTGTCGACTATTCTGCCAATGTCTAAAGTGAGTTGAGAAAACAAGTGTGCATGAAAATAAAAATAAAAATAAGAAGTGAGTTGTTAATAGTGTCAATCCCTCACTGACAGTTCACTCCACGCTCACTCCACCTAAGTTTTCACGGTGAGATGGTTACAGAATAGCATTAACTATATCCCGTTGGTTTAGGTGTTAAATAAGAGCGAGGGAGCTGTCAAGTAACCGACTAAACGTATTACCTGTAACTTCAGTTGTCATGCTACGTCACAGTTACAACTGTGACGCAGCTCTTCAATTTAGCAACGTTATAATTCGTTGACGTTTAGAGAACCTGTCTTAGTGGGCTTTTTACAATAGACAGATTACAATATGGTATTTATAACTAACAAATTGTGCTCAAGCAGTTACATCTACGAAGAGTGTCAGTTGGGACTGGTCATCTCTTAGCTGCCACCGTTTATTTTAATTATTTTAGTTTTGAATTGTTTTTTTTAATATTTTTATCACGGACGCTTCTTACGTTTTGCATCGTTCTCACATGTATATTTTCAACATGAATGATATAACCAATACTTTGTATCAATATTTTAATTTAAAAGAGTGTCCGTGGAGTTTCTTGCCCGTTCTTCTCCATAGGAACCTACTACGCTTTAGCATGGGCAACTGGCTTCATATTTCTAACTGACCGATTCCTTGACAATTCAAAAGTTGAAAAAATTTGATGAATGAATTTAAAGCTAGATAGGTAATCAGTATTATCTATTACCTACTATGGAAGTTGATACTCTCGACTACCGAAAACTAATCTGTAAGTTGAGAGGACATGGGCTTATCTGCATGCCTGTTGGCAGAAATATAATAATTATTATATCGTTATTAGACAGTGAGTTGTTATACTATTCATTTATTTGTATGCTATTTCCTTCGATCAATAACTACCTATAATTGATCGAAGGCCATTTCTATCTCCAAATATTATGGGGAAAATTTGCAAAAAAAAACAGGTTTTTTTTTTGTAATCTCTGTTAGCAATACAAAGTCCTCTCCTGATACAGCGACGAAAATATCGATAAAACAATGACATGTATGATACTATGAGACTATCACAAAAAATGTCATAGAAGCAGTGATCGACATCTACCAAAATTACAAGACATATTAGCCAATAGCCAAGTTTGACACGAATCACGATACACTTTTACCGACACCGTACTTTGATTACCGACCGACCGCCAGAGTTTGACATATTATCTAAGAAAATTATTTTATTTCTCTTACTATTCGGTAAATTATAAAATACTAACACAAATAAACCGTAGTTACAACCAGTCACTATGAGATTTGCAAAATTATTTTCGAAGAAAGCATACCGAATTGTACAATTGTACATTGTGGCATACTTTTACTCTTACCGTATGGGTTTTTATCGAACACCCTTTAAACGGGTAACCAAAATTTAATTTAAGCCATTCAAAAGGGTTACCCATATCGTATGGGTTTTTGTTTAACCGCTTATAAAAACCCTATCGAAAACCCTTTCAATGGGTAACCAAAATGGTCCCTGGTTACACCACAGAACAGAAAATCTGTTTTGTGGATTACACTTAGGTAAGTACACCAAATCGATTTTGATGTTGTTCGCTTTGTTCCGTCTATTGTAAGTAGGTATACTTTTAAATGTCCCGTGTGGTGCCGGACGTAAAGAATAGCACATCCTATTTATTCCCGTGGGTGTCGTAATCTGCGACTAAGAGACTTACTAGAGAATGGGCAGCAGCGTTCTCTATGCATTTTAACACCATACTGCGATCGCCAACCCGCCTGCCAAGCGTGGTGATTATGGTAAACCCCCCCTTAGGGAGAGGCCAATGTCCAGCAGTGGACGTATTTCGCCTGAAATGATCAATGATGATGATGATACTTAAATATCTTTGGATAGCAATTACGCTGTTAACTACGTTTCTTCCCGTCATTCCCTTCGGAACCTAGGTACTACACTTTGGAATGGGCAACCAGCTTCATCGTTCTGATTGACTGAACCCTTGTCAATTCAAAAACTGGTAGGTAATATAATAATTTAGATAAGGAAGACAAGAATTGGACATTAGATGTCATATTTTACTCTCTGTCACCCACTGACCAAAAAAGATGGGTCTACCTGTAATCAGAGAATACATACAAACATAAACTCACACCTTCTTCCCATGGGCAGAAACAACAAAATGCCCTGCTACGATGCTTACATAAAATCAGACAATGTGAGAACGTATTCCTCAGATAGTTGAAAAAACCAGCTAAGTGCGAGTCGGACCCGCGCACGATGGGTTTCGTACCATTATATATAAAAATGGCAAAAAATTCACGCTTGTTGTATGGGAGCCCCCTTAAATATTTATTTTATTCTATTTTTTAGAATTTGTTGTTATAGCGGCAACAGAAATACATCATTTGTGAAAATTTCAACTGTCTAACTATCACGGTTCATGAGATACAGCCTGGTGACAGACGGACAGACAGAGAGACAGACGGCGGAGCCTTAGTAATAGGGTTCCCGTTTTACCCTTTGGGTACGGTACCCTAAAAACAAGCTCTTTAGATTAGCCAGTGAAGTTTTCATTTCATCACAAGTCTAAATCCCAACACAGGCTCCTTCATTGAAATCAAACAGTAATAATAAACAAACTGGCATGATTCAGTAATACTGATTCACTGTCCGAGCATGTCGCAGATAAAGATTCGAAGTACCTATGTCCTGTGCCAATGTCAAATAAAGGATAAGCACGCGTTTGTGATGTTAGTTACTTAGTTCGAATGTATTTGTATTGGTAATTGTGTTCGGTAAGTTATCCAAAGGTAATAAATATAATTTTTCTTCACTGCTGTAAAACACTTCTAAATTCATATTCATATAAATATGTGTGATGTATTTAGTAGACTCGTTTTTAAAATCGGAAATTACCTACCGACCATATTTTTAGTCTAAGAAAATTTACGTAAAACACTCTTTGACAATCACTGGTCGTGCAGACTGGCGCGACGCGACAGCGCGACTCGGCTCTAGTAGAACAATTTCTATGAAAACTTCATGCAAATTGTTCTCTAGAATCGTGTCGCGCCGTCTTTGGGAGCCTTTCAACTGAAATGCAGCAGGTGGTGTAGAAATCTTTACTAAGACTGAAAAATCAATAATAGATACCAACTATATTCCGTTGGTTTAGGTAGTTAAATAAAGGTAACCAAAAAAAACCACGACGAGAGAACTGTCAAGTAACCGACGGCACTTCGGTTGTCATGCTACGTCACAGTTGTACTCTTCAATTTAGCAACGTTATAATTCGTTGACGTTTAGAGAACCTGTCTTTTTGGGCTCTTTACAATAGACAGATTACAAAATATTATAGTATTATTATAAATCGAACAGAAAAATTGAGCTCAAACAGTTACATCTACGACGAGTAGTTTAAGAATAAATGATAAAGTTTAACATTCATTAAACTCGCATGGACGCTTAAAAACAAACTAACAAGTCCCCCACATTACTTCGACGTATCGTTACTAAAACTTGTACCAACGATCAACCGCAGCTCATGCCAGATAACGAGTAGGTAACAACATTAATTTCAAACTAATGCCTGACGCCCGCAGCCCGACTCGTCTCGGCAGAAGTTTCAAATAGATGATCGTCCATCGCTAGCACCGAATTAACCTATTTCCTTTTTCTTGCGTTATGTTTGCACCGAGAATTGGACCACAGACTGAGCAAGTGCAGTAGGGCAATTTTTATATCTACAAGCGAACGCTGGATGAGAAACAAACGCTGCAGGCGTCACACTTGAAGTCACTTTCTGTGGTTTGTGACGCAACTTTTTATTAAAAAAAACGTCATAAACTGTGTGTATTTCAGTCACATTTGGATGTGTTAACGTCATAATTACATTAAAAGTGTTTTTGTTATGTTTATTTATAAGGGACACGGCTTTTTAAAACTACGTCCAAGTAGCACGTGCCGTACGTGTCATTTCATTGCGACCTGTTTCTAGAGAAAAATAATGTTTATGAATAAGACCGTAAATGTATACAATTCTAATCAGAATGACAGATGTCGTGTAGGTATTGCGATCTTACCAAATGAGTGTAGATCGAAAGACGGATGTATTCAAAACTGTGCTGGTTCCTTTTCACCTAAAACTTGGCAGGTATATCAGCATCATCATTCTCTTGCTCTCATCCCAAATTATTTGTGGTCGGCGCAACATGTCCCTTTCTTCCATACTTCTTTATTAGTCGTCATCTCGGTAGTCACCCTCTTTCTAGCCATATCGTCTTTCACACGGTCAATCCATCGTTTCGTGGCACCCTAAAAGTTTGGTGGTTCAGTCAGGTCAGGTTTGCTGTCAGGTCAGTATGACAAGCTTCAACATTAATTTAAACTGTATTAATCCTCGTTGCTAGAAGTTGATCTTCTGCATGATTTTATTCAGTGACGGAATAATAAAAAACCGAAGCGTTATTGTCTTCTTCTTTACAATGTTCTTTGAACTCGTTTATTATTTACGAAGATAGCTTTCTAGGATGGATTCAGAAATAGGACCGCATTCTATAACATAGTTTTGTTGAAGTTATTATGTCCATCATCTTATTCAGCCAATAATGTTCCCATTGCTGGGACCCGGTTCTCGATGAGAGGGAGTGGCTGTAATCTACCACGGTCCACGCGGGCCCATTGCGGGTTGGTGGTTTTTCCATAGGTAAATCAATTGGTACGTAAAGTTCGAGCAACGGTTTACAGAGTACTTAGGTACGCGCCGCGACTCTCGTAGAACGATTTCTATGAAAAGTTCATGGAAATAGTTCTACCAAAATCGCGTTTCACTGTCGCTGTCTGCAGGAGCCTTAAAGCGCTCAAATAGAATATTTACAAATTTTTATGACAGTCTTTTAGAAATCATTTTTTGAGTGTGCAGAGAAAACTGAAAATAAAACACCAAATAACCAAGTTTGGCACGAAAAAGTAATAAACTACAACAATGTATCGTAAAATATACAACTCCAATACTAGCTAGAAGCGCCACTCCATGTAAAAAGGCAAAAAAATATATCGGAATTTGACATCAACATGCTAAAAAAAAAACGTAAGGAAAATAATAATAAAAAAAGTTAATTAAAAAATCAAAAACCCGACTACGTAAAAAGTGAACTTAAAAAGATAGAAACAAGATTTATATAAACTATAAACAATCTCAGGCAGTCGGAGGCAATAGGTCGTTATTGTTAAACAATCTGGCAGTCGTCGGAGGCATCTTCTTGTCTCAAATACATAAATAGCGGTGCACAGAACGACTTTCCTCCAATATTCATCGATATAGTGCAAATAGTCTCCGAGTAAAATGGCTGTGACGGACGGACAAACGAACATTACCATATTATAAGGATTCCTTTTTAGCTACGGAAACCTAAAAATGGAACAGAATTTGAATAAAGTGTTCAGCACATTTTTCAGAAAACCAGATCAGCCGGTCTGGTGTAAAAGTCTGTAAAAACTAAGGTGAAGCGAGCTGTGAATATACACCGTGGCATTTTACAACGGTAGCCCACTTCATGTATCCAATCCAATGACTACTAATCATTCATCAAAAAAAAAATATTAACATTACACAGCTAATAAATTAATTAAACTAATAACATAATGTTTCAACTATTGTAAAGTCACAGCAAATGTCAAAATATGGTATTAACTGACGGTTAATCGATGCTATTGCGCTCGGTTAAAAAGATCGGCTGTTTAAGGGCTACAAACTCTGGTTACATAATCGGCCTATAATGTTCCCACAACTGGGACACAGGCCTCCTGTCTGTGAGAGGGAGTGGGCCGTAATCTACCACGCGGGTTGGTAGATGTCACATGTCTTCGAATTTTTAGTTCTAGGACATGCCGGTTTCCTCACGATGTTTTCTTTCACCGCTTTGAGAGCAGTGGTGATGAAATAATTTACACAAAGTAAAGCACCTGTCTGGGTTCGAACCTACGACCTAGTACTAGTAAGTCGCGGCCCTTACCACTGGGCCACCACTACTCTGGTTAACGTGTGGTAAACATTAAAAATGATTTAATCACTTTTTCAAATGATAAACAGCCGTTTTAAAAGTCGGTGAACTCCGCCTTAAGGTGTCAAAAAACTATCTGTATTTGGACAGCTGTTATCGTGTTACCGTTCATCGTTTTCTCAGGAAACAAGGCTGTATCCATGGTGACGGTGACGCCGCTACTACCAACAGCATGTATTATTTGTAGCACATAAGTAACTACACAATGAAATCTCTTCTTTTCTTCTTAGCGTGTCTATTGCAATCTAAATGGACTCGGCCCAGAATTCTGCTACGAGTTTGCCGCCATTACTAGGGTCCATCATTTCAACAATAGGACACGCCGGAGACGATATTAAGTGTCCCATCGTTTGTGGAACAGCACCACAGTTAAAACTAACAAGTTACTTATTATTTTTAAGTATTATAGGATAACGAATCTCATAATACGGTCACGCTTTCCCACTGGTCCAGTTGAAAATCAGCGTCAGGCACTAGTTGTCTGGCATTTATGCTGAACTGGACCTTTTTGCCGCAGCCGTGAGGCACACTTTCCTGCTGGTTTCTTACATCGCACTTTACACTGTTTACTTGTTTTTTTTTATCTGCTGTATTGTGTGTGTGCTATATTGTGTGCCTTCTAGTCTGTGCTAAATAAATGTATTTTCTATCTTTATTTTTCAAACGCTTTTACGAAGTGATTAATTTCGATTTGAAACTACTCTCGTACTTGTGTATATGTATACATAGGTCTATGCCATTCCCGTGTTACAACTTGTATAGCTCTACCACCATAGACGTAGAGGAGTCATTGCTATGCGGGCGATGACGTAACATGGGGGATAGCCGGTCCCCAAACCGTGTCAATTGTGTTACACACGGATTAAAAGTAACTAGTGCTGTGTGTTCGACATTGGACCCAATGTTGGAATATGTGTTAAAGTGTTTTTTGGAAAGACGGGAGTTTTAGTCAACATTTTTGATTGATTTAATCATTGAAAAATGTATGTTTTTTGTACAAGACTACTCCTTATTAATTTAGCTTAAGTTGCTACCGTAACTATCTAGATTCTAATTGCCGTCAGTCGTGAACAAAAGTTCCTTTAGTGTTGGCGTTTTAGATTTGGCAAATGTTGGACCAAACGTTGGGGCTATGAATTAAACGGGAACATTTCGTCCCTATTCCTGTGAATCGTGTGGTAGCTGGAGAGGCTACCAACATAAATAAGTTATGGAAATTCAGAGCAAAATGTATCTACTAACTACGTTATGTACCTACAGTTCGTGGTATAAATGATTGATGATGACAATCATATAGGTAAATATATTATGGTAACTTCGGCACAAAAAGCGGAACATTATAGTCCCCAGCAACAAAGTAAGTATAAAATATTACCATCATCACAGTCCAGTAAAACGATTGGTAATTGACCGCATTGAAGAGCACTCAATCTCTACCCAATAATAATTATACAAAATAAAACATTTATTGAAACATCGGCTCTCTAACCAAATCATTTGATACGGGTATCCTCAATTTATCTATCAAATAGGAAAACCAAAAAAATTCGGACACAAATATACAAATTAAAAAAACTTGGTCAAGTTCGACTCGTGCACTCGTTTCGTATTATAGAGAAGGAAAAAAAAAAAATTACTTTTTCAGGTTCCTAATGTGAAACCCTAAAAGAACCTGACAAAAATAATTATTAACTAGATACTATTAAAAATAACACATAACATCTAGGTTAGGCAGAGGTGTACCATAGTATACCCACATTTCGCCAGTTATGTATAGGTCTTATGTAATACGAGTATGGGGGCGAGCGTCCACTACACTAATGAGGCAGTTAAGAAAAAAGTAGGTAGTAAAAAATAAGTTATATTAGGATAGTTTTATAGTAGTATTACTGTATGTTAAACTTTATCATTTATTCTTATACTACTCTTCGTAGATGTAATTGCTTGATCACAATTATTTAGTTAGATTTATATATTACTATATTATTTTGTAATCTGTCTATTGTAAAGAGCCCAAAAAGACATGTTCTCTAAACGTCAACGAAATAAAACGTTGCTAAATTGAAGAGTACAACTGTGACGTAACATGCCAACTGAAGTGTATTAGTATTACGTTTAGTCGACATTAATTCCTTTTGCACATGTGGCTTCCTTGGTACCTCACTAACTGCAAAAATATGTAAACTGTCTATTAACTGCTCCCAAATTACGATGTTTATTTTATTTTTTATTTTTTACATACTTCCTTGACATAATCTTTTTTTTTATTTGATATTATATACCTACAATTTTAGTTTAAACAAGATACTAACTTTTTTATTTTCGTAATATTTAATATCGTTTTTTTTAAATTTGTTAATGTGGGAAAGTTGTAGGCTTGACTTGGGAGATATTTTTTTTGTAGACTGTAGATCTGTCTTTTAAGTACCTGGTACTTTTGACGGGCCTACACTATCCTCTCATACCTATTAACGCTGTGGTTTGAAAATATTGTAAAAGCCAATTATTTTTAAAAGAGTAACCGTGGAGTTTCTTGCCGGCTCTTCTCCATAGGAAACGACCAATTGGAACCGTGCACCTTGCTTCTGACGTTTCATTAGTGTCCATGCAGATGTGAAATAAAATATTTTAATTTTGATTTTGAATCAAAGCGATCCGAATATGCGAGCGGAACCCCGCGTCCTAACGATTAGCGGTCTTCGCGCGAGACCGCGATCGACGCGATCGTTTGTATCTGTATGAATTATGACGTCCAACGCGACTTGATTGATCGCGTTAGTGCGTCATATTCATGAGAATGAGCTCGACGGTCGCTTTTGGTTAGGTAGGACACGGGCTAAAAGTCCGGTCGCTTAAAGTATTATAAAAAATTAAATTGATTCCAACCAGATAATTAAAATAAAATCCACAAGTGGTAGATTACTTTAATTAATTACCAAGTTTTGTAACATGTTATTCCTCTTTACTTACTTTTCTCGGAATTAAATGCAAAGTCAAATCTAATAAGCACATTCGAGTTCTAAGGTGGCTCCTCAATTCACACGTCTGAATTGAGGAGCCACTTTAAACCTCTAACGATTTTTTTCTAAAATAAGTTCAACGTTACTCCTTATAACATCAGGTATCTGCCAGTGAATGTTCCGTCAAAATCGGCCCAGCCGTTTCGGAGATTAGCCGGAAGAAACAAACAAACGGACAAAAAAAAATATTCTCGTATTTACCGAAAATACTTTCATCTGCATTTAGTAAATTTAAAAGCTGTTATTTTGACATTGCAAACAGAGAGAACAAATCCATTTTATTTATTTGTATAGATTCCAGGATCAGGCCTACACATTCGGCTAATATTTTAATAAATATTGGTAGTGTGCGTTTAAATATGAGACATGGCTCCTCAATACATACGGACACCAATTACTCACTCCTGAAGTCCTAAACTTCTGACATTGCATTCTATAGCTGCTTTCGCTCGATCGTGACATCCCCATTAGTTTTCATTCAATACTTGTTCAAATTTCAAAGGAATCTTTTTCAACGATGTCGTAGAATTCAATTGGCTGTACTGATATTAAACACCAAGAGCGGTCGCTATGACGCTTTTTGTTACAGACTGAGAGTCTGTAACAAAAAATCCGGCCAAGTGCGAGTCGGACTCGCGCACGAAGGCTTCCGTACCATAATCTATCCTGCCAGGGTTACGAGCCTGTCCGAAAGGGATATCGTGGCCCTGGCACACAGGCATCTGAAGGAACACGGGTGGGTTTTAGTCAGTAAAAGTCTGACACTTTTACTGACTAAAACCCACCCGATAATTTCCCACCCAAAAAAAACCATAATCTATAAAAATGGCAAAAAAATCACGTTTGTTGTATGGGAGCCCCCTTAAATATTTATTTTATTCTGTTTTTTAGTATTTGTTGTTATAGCGGCAACAGAAATACATAATCTGTGAAAATTTCAACTGTCTAACTATAACGGTTCATGAGATACAGCCTGGTGACAGACGGACAGACAGACAGACCGACAGACAGACGGCGAAGCCTTAGTAATAGGGTTCCCGTTTTACCCTTTCGGAACCCTAAAAAGCGTCATAGCGACCGCTCTCTTTCTCTCAAAGTGAAAAATCCTTCATTTTTATTCAATTAATTGACATCGCATTTTATGTTAAATGACAACTTCCTCGCCTTAGCTGGAAACTGAGCTATAGATGCGACATCATGTTGTAAGATTGTACGGCATTTCACAATATTGACCTGTGGAGTAGGAATAAGGAGAATGTGAGGAAAGTTTGGAGTATGAATGTGGATCAAAGAATCAAAAGTCCTTTATTCACTAGGCTGAGAATTAGCGCTTTTCGATCGTCAAAATTACATAAGACAGTCTCCCAAAAACGCCCGCCCTTCACCACAACCTAGTGCTTTAGCTGGGAAGAAGTGGAGCAACAAACTCCCCAGCAGCACAGCTGTCTGTTTAGTTGATTCTATACAATAGTATGTAATAGTAAATTTTGATACAAGTGGAGAATGTTTGTTATTGCATTTGAGGCGGAATTAACACCCGAGCCGTAGGTGAGGTTGTTTTTGAGCCGAGGACTGCAATAACAAATGTCTACGTGTATTAAACGACGTTTTTTCAATAAAATTTTGAAGAAATAAAATAAAGTAACAAAAATATTTTTGTCATGAATTATTAGGAAACTATGATTTTATTTTTTTTGGTTTTGCCGCGCTTTGCTTTCGCCAGGTTGTAGGAGAAGCAAAGGTATAAAGCCTAATATGAAAAATAGAAAATTCTAATATTTTTGAGTTTAGAACAGAAATAAATGTTAATTTGTTCATAAACATTTTTTTTATTGTAATAATCATGGTATTCTATTTATAAACATTATTTAAATATTAACGCCGTAAAGACGCAGCTTTGCCAAGATTTAAAAAAAAAACCACCTACGAATAGAGAGGACCGTCTCTGGCGCGAGACGGTGTGAATTGAGGCATTGAACCAACTTGGACTAAGTATAGGTATAAGTTATCTGTGGCAATTTTTATTCCGGCACACGTGTTGGAAAATAGAAATCGCACGCGTGTGAAAAACATTGCATTGTGAACTTAATCGTAGTGCGATATGAACCAGTTTTCGAGGCCGTGTATTGAAAAAAAATTTACTTTACGTAACACAAAACATTCAATTAAATTATTTGCCGGATGTAAGCTAAGCTAGCACACACCACTATAACAAAAAAAAAAAAAAAAAAAAAAGCCATAAATAAAAGCCTCTAGGAATAATGGGCGTGCCCGCTTATAAAAAGCTACAGCTGTAACTCGAAGTCACAAATGATAAACTAGCACCATCGAAGTGAAATAAATAAACAGTTAATTATTAAGAACGATAACAAAACCATGGTCAGCAAGACGAGTAAGACGACCAGTCACCACAAGCAGCACCAGTTCACGAGCATTACGCAAAGATCCAGCCATCACCCCCCTCGCCATATTTGAGGGAAGGAGGCAACCCAACCCCCGACGCTACCGCAAGCAGTGACATCTAATAGAAGGACTGTGTGCCAGTGAAAGGATGCTATGGCCAGAAAGGGGGGTGGCTACCGAGATGACGACTACGAGAAGATAATATGTTAGTATGGAAGCAAAAGACATGTTGCGCCGACATCAAATAAGTTCAGATTAGGGCAGGAAAATGATCATTACGAATTAATGATTGTTATTTAACTGTTACAAGTTTCGCGTAGCATTTTCAGTTTGAAAAGGCAAAAGAAAATCGACACAGCGGATAACCGATTCTAGACCAAGACCGCCCATTGTGTCACCATATGTAAAATTTCAACATTTCTAGCTGTAATTTTTATGGTGTACTACATAATAAAGAGATATAATACATAACTATTCTATTCTAGGATCCCCCTTTCGAACCTAATCCCAGCCGTGTCGGGGTGCCCTAATATCCGAGTTTGCTATACATGCCGACTGAAACTGTTTATTTTTTTACTATTTGCTGTTTCGGTGAAACATTCATCCGGACTCGAATTTCAATCGCACTGTAATGCCGAATACATAAAGGCGAGAGGACTTTATGAAAACGGCAACGGACCTACCGAAATAAAAAAAATAAAAAAATCTCTCTCGCTTTTAATTTAATTTACCAAGAATTTGCTCTGATGCGATGACGGAGCAGCTGGTCTATTAAATTGCTCCGGTGCGATGACTGAGCAGCTGGTCTATTAAATTGCTCTGGTGCGATGACTGAGCAGCTGGTCTATTAAATTGCTCTGGTGCGATGACGGAGCAGCTGGTCTATTAAATTGCTCTGGTGCGATGACGGAGCAGCTGTTCTATTAAATTGTTCTAGTACGATGACGGAGCAGCAGGTCTATTAAATTGCTCTGCTGCGATGACCGAGCAGCTGTTATATTAAATTGCTCTGGTGCGATGACTGAGCAGCTGGTCTATTAAATTGCTCTGCTGCGATGACTGAGCAGCTGGTCTATTAAATTGCTCTGGTGTGATGACGGAGCAGCTGTTCTATTAAATTGTTCTAGTACGATGACGGAGCAGCAGGTCTATTAAATTGCTCTGCTGCGATGACCGAGCAGCTGGTCTATTAAATTGCTCTGGTGCGATGACGGAGCAGCTGGTCTATTAAATTGCTCTGGTGTGATGACGGAGCAGCTGTTCTATTAAATTGTTCTAGTACGATGACGGAGCAGCAGGTCTATTAAATTGCTCTGCTGCGATGACCGAGCAGCTGGTCTATTAAATTGCTCTGGTGCGATGACGGAGCAGCTGGTCTACTAAATTGCTCTGGTGCGATGACTGAGCAGCTGGTCTATTAAATTGCTCTGCTGCGATGACTGAGCAGCTGGTCTATTAAATTGCTCTGGTGCGATGATGGAGCAGCTGGTTTATTAAATTGCTCTGGTGCGATGACGGAGCAGCTGGTCTATTACATTGATCTGGTGCGATGATGGAGCAGCGGGTCTATTAAATTGCTTTGGTGCGATGACGGAGCAGCTGGTCTATTAAATTGCTCTGCTGCGATGACTGAGTAGCTGGTCTATTAAATTGCTCTGGTGCGATGACGGAGCAGCTGTTCTATTAAATTGCTCTAGTACGATAAAGGAGCAGCAGGTCTATTAAATTGCTCTGCTGCGACGACCGAGCAGCTGGTCTATTAAATTGCTCTGGTGCGATGACGGAGCAGCTGGTCTACTAAATTGCTCTGGTGCGATGACTGAGCAGCTGGTCTATTAAATTGCTCTGGTGCGATGACTGAGCAGCTGGTCTATTAAATTGCTCTGGTGCGATGACGGAGCAGCTGGTCTATTAAATTGCTCTGGTGCGATGATGGAGCAGCAGTTCTATTAAATTGCTCTGGTGCGATGACGGAGGAGCTGGTTTATTAATTGCTCTGGTGCGATGACGGAGCAGCTGGTCTATTCTGTAACAATCACACCATGAAAACTAGGTGTAGTGAGCTTGAAGTTGGCTGTTCCACCTAATTGAGATTTTATCAGAATAGCACTACTGATATACTTTATTAAGTTTTTGAGCCAATATTCTATTGAAAACACGAAATACCTGAAGAGTAAGTAGGTAAATGAAATATTTTCACATCCACGAGCAGTGGACGGGTCGCCGGTTCTGGTATTAAGGCCACGTCCGACAATTCTAACGAGAAAGATGAAGCGACTCGTGTATTTGCAGTTGACACGCCACACACAATAGATGAATGACTGCTTAACATGCGTTCATTGCAGGTTACCCACAGAACCGTGACCCGCTTTACTTATTTTTTCAGTTTATCTCAGATTGACTTTCGTATTGGAAAATATGGATAGTTTCTGTCTTCTATTGAATTTATTAGGTACGATTTTATGGCATATTAGTGGTAATATATTTTTGGTGTTGGGACTATGGTGATATTATTCACATACACAAAACATACATACATAAAACAGTAACGATGTCAATACTGTACATTGTAAAATTGAAGAAAAAAAAATTTCTACGTGGTGTGGGAACGAGTCTTGATGCCGAAAATATAGGTTTTTGGACTTTTTGTCCGTTTGCCTGGATGTATGTCCTGGATTAACGCAAAAACGGCTAAACAGATTTGGGTGAAATATGACACACAGGTAGTTGATGACCAGAATTAACACATAAGGCAAAAGCTATTTTACAATATCCTCTTCTGTACTATATTCTAATTTTATTTTAAGCTAAACTTCGATATATTTAGGTTAAGGCGGAGATTTCTTGAAAATGGTCAAAAAGGTGGTTTTTTATAGCAGTGTATCTCTTTTATACCGTAAATATTTTGTCCAAAACAAAAACAGTGTGATATTTCAAAGTCTTTTGTGCATACGGTGATGGAACTCATAACATAATTAAACATAACTGAATACATCAAAAAAATCTTCAAAGAAAACTCTCAACTATTTTTAAAAGCAGTTTATCCCTTCGTAAACAGTTATAATTATAATTAAAATTATACCATAAAATTTCAAATGCCAAACTGCATTCGGTGAAGGATTAGTTTTTATTAATTAATTAATATCTAATTTTATACCATTTTATTTTCATTTTTACGCCCTACGTTGTGTCATCGCGCATCTCTTTCTTTTGTATGAAATCTGAGACAGTGGCAGCGGCTTACCTTTTATCAGCCCCTTATGGATTGCTTGCGTAACACAATGCTTTGAAAATACTTGTAAGTACCTACCTACTAGGTAATAACTTGGAATGAACGGGAGGTCTAGGTCTTAGGGCGACCAATACCCAGATATCTAGGTTCTCCTTTAAGTAACTGCTCATTTACATACAAGCGGTCATAAAAATAATACCTATGTTCAAGAATGACTTAAACAAAAATTAGTCATTGGTGTGTATGTGGTTGGCATTTTGCAACGCAGTGATTCATCCGTACCTGCGAAGGTTTGCCTTTATTATAAGATGTATAAATTTACGTTCGAAAACCTTCGAACTAAAACGTCCTTTGTTTTATGAGAAATTTCGGGTCATTAATGTCCCGATACCAGTAATTATTCTGGTGCTATTGGCTGTCATACTTTAATAACAATTTTGTTCTTTCTCAAATTTGAGGAGAATTGCCCCCGTGACGAATAGTCTACTCACTCTAGTCGATTCTAGATACCTATCGAATAATTACCATAACCTTCTACAAAACCAAGTCAAAAGAGACTGGGATAGTCTTCTAAATACCTGCACCCTAAGTGCGTAAGAAAGAAAGAAAGAAAGAAAAATAATTTTATTTGTCACAGAAATACGGGCATACGAAAACAAACTAACACACTTTCAATCACAATTCGAAAGATGTTGAAGGAAATTGATTCATATTTTGTAAAATTCGTCTGCTCAGCAACGTAAATAAAGCATAATGAATGTTGTTGAACTGTCAAAATTAAAAGATTTGTCATTGTAAGTGTGTCACGCAACTACCCCGCTATTGTACTATGTGAATCCGTCTAATATCATGTTAGCTGAGACAGCAATACATTAATTTGTTTCGATATTCAATTTTAGTTCTTGAATTAATAAAGACCTATCGTAGGTAGAACTTGCTGGCGCCAACTAAAGTACGTTTTTTCTCAGATAGTAATTTGACAAATCAAAAAAATGAAATTTAGTTCATAAACAGATAAAATTCACGGCTTTTTAATCGCTAGCCGTCCAGGCCGGCTAGACCTAATCGATGTCCGCAATTTTGTTTATTGTTCCTTGTATAAAGTCTATGTTTGTCTACAGGTAAGCATCGACCACAGTTACCTCCTGGGGTAAGCATAAACGTAGTGCATGCGTGATTTGAATTTAAATTTATGTGGGACGCTGAGAAGATTTACAGTTCATCCAGATTTTGACTGATGGTTGTGATTGTGACAGACTCCAAAACTATTAGAACAAGGTAGGTATTTCCTACAGTGGGTGACATAAATGTACCTACTGAAATTGCGAGGTTCTTGTTTTTTGCATGTAGGACGCCACATCAGCCTAGAAAATTCTTAGGTTAAATTCAACATAAAGGCATGTAGTCCATAAAAAACCATGGTTTGTATAGATCAATCAAAACCGCAATCCCAGTATTAAAATTTGATTTCGTTACTGAATTTATTATTTGTTTAAAGAAATTGAGCGAAGGACGGCAAAGTTTTATGCAATGAATCGTGTGGTAAGTGAAGGGCAGCGATTTATGTCCGACAGTAGTTAGAAATGACCGGTCTCTTGTTCATGGTTCGTATAATATTATTATAAATTCAACTACAGAGCACGAACACGCCTCGGCGACCGCTGCCAGAGGCGGCACTGTCAGAGGCGGCACTGTCAGAGGCGGCACTGTCAGCACTTTCCGCACAAACCGTTAAACCAAGCTTGTCACCGTTTACACTCACTACGTCACAAGAGACGTATAAAAAATGACGGCTTTGAATAGCGATGATGACAGAAAATTTGCGCTCAACGCACTCTGCGCCACGCGTTGTATTAGTAGGTACTGCCGGCTCTAGACAGTGCCTGCGTGGTGACTTCGTGCGCTGTGGATGCAACCTTCTTTAGAAAATATTACGGAATTTTAAAAGGGACGCCATTTTACTTTGTTAAGTAAAGGCCCCCACAGACAGGCGCAACGCGATTCTATTTAGTAGCACAATTTCTATGACGTCGGCCCGCGGTATCGCCTCTGTACGAGCCTTTATTCGTTTTTATAAAGACAGCTTTGCCTGATTCGAAATCAAAGTCAAAGTCAAAGTCAAACCATTTATTTCAAATAGGCACATAAGAGGCACTTTTGAACGTCAAAATTTACAAAAAAAATAGAATTGATTCTAGTTGCCCCTTCCAAAAGGTAGTTTCGTATGGAGAAGAATGGGCAAGAAACTCCACCGGTACTCTTTTAAAAATGTTTTACAATATTTTGTTTGATTACATTAATTATATGTCAAGACGATGCGCCTAGAATAAAATTACTATACCATAATAGGTAAAACGAATTAAAAACTAAGCAATGAAAAATAACTTAATTATTAGATAGATACGTGGTGTTCACATATTTACAAACATCATACAAGTATGTTTTTCTAAAAAAATAAAAAAATAAGTCAGTGTGTGAGTATAGGTTATCACAGAATGTAAAATCAATATCATAAAAATAACAGATTTTACAATAAAAATAGCAACCAGTTTGATTTTGTCTAGACTCTAGATTGTCCTATGGAGCTGGACTAGCATGTTTCCAAGCATTCCTGTCCTGGATATAATCCTCTAACTTGTAATATGCTTGTTTACAAAGTGTACTTTTAATATGTGTTTTCAATTTTCTCTCATTTAATTTCAATATATCACAAGGTATTTTGTTGTAACATTTAACACAGTACCCCATAAAAGATGTATGTACTTTAGATAATCTGAAAAATGGTTGATCTATTTTATCTTTATTTCTAGTATTAAAATTATGTCTATCGCTTATCTTGTTAAAAATATGTAGATTTTTCCTTACATAGGTACATAATATTTTCATAAATGAATTGGCAAGGTACCATCATAATATTAATCCTTTTAAATAGTTCCCTAAGAGATTCGCGGCGAAGGAGATTATAAATTGCTCTGACAGCTCTCTTTTGCAAAATAAAGATGGACTCAATGTCAGCAGCCCGACCCCACAGTAAAATGCCATACGACATAATGCTGTGGAAGTAACTAAAATAAACCAAACGCGCGGTTTCTATATCTGTTAGCTGTCTTATCTTTCTAACAGCATAAGCGGCCGAGCTTAGCCGCCCCGCCAGAGAGGTTATATGTGGTCCCCATTGCAGTTTCTCGTCTAGAGTGATTCGAAGTGAATCGAAGAATTAGCTATGATTTTGGTTTTAAAATTCGTTTACGTTTGGACGTAGAGGTAGTTATTTTGCTTCCGAGCCGAATACCAAAAGTTTGACGTCATCATGACCTGTGTGTTAAGCTTGCGCCTTGCGCTACCCGAATCTAAAGAGATTCGATTTTAATCTAAAACGCGAGAATGTCGGTCACTTTTGTGTTAAAATCGTTAAGCCGTCGAGAATGACACCCACTATGAAGTTTGCAACTCGATCATAGTAATTACTTCGGCCAATACACAGGTACTGGCTGGAACACTTTGACATGACATCTGACCTACTTTGGATCTTATCTTCTTCCGAACATGGTTGAAGTTTGTCTGCGTCCAGTTTGACAGGGAATCGTGAGTACAAGAATGCATTTTAAAAAGTTGGCATAGTGTTGAGCTGACCTTGTTGGTTCGTCATGCAGTTTTGATAGTAAGAACGGTATATGACTAACTGATGACCATGAAACACTTGTCATGTTTTAAAGTAACGTCTGTCTGTCACAAATGCAATAAACATTGTTATTTTTAGTTACAGTAATAAAGACCGCTTTATTACTATTAAGTACTAGTTTTTTTTTGACGTGGTGTTTTAAAATGAGATAAGTACCAAGGTGCTATAATGATTATGATATAGTGTGATAACATTAAAATGATCTAACGGCTAATCTTTAATACACGATTACAAAAACAAGTTTTTTTTTTATAAATTTACAAATTGGTCTCTCTGGAACCTACTCACGTTCTGACTAAGTACCTACTTTAAAATATTTGAAAATAAAAATCAAAATTCTCTTCACGTTCGTGTCAATGTATAGCTTTCGATGTATGTTGTACGTTTATATTTACAAAGACGCGCTGAGATACGCGTGGGATCGCGCCGGCACGAGGATATCCCGTTCCAGCCAACTTCCTACATCTCAGAGCGTCATCTGTATTTCTCACAGATCAGATTTTCATTTCAACTATTCTAGATGACGCTTTTTTAAAGGCGAACGGGGGCTGAGGATACACTATGGCAAGATCCGCAAATCACATAGTGTACCGTTATGCCCCCCAGCCCCATCCCCAACATCAACGCCTCTAGAACAAGCCTTGTGGAAAAAGCTAGCAAAATTAAAAAAAAATACTCCAGTGTTAAAGAGAGTTCCCCGGGGCGCGAGGCGGTCTGTTGCACTGAGTTTGGCGCAATGTCTCCGTCTTGCGACCCAGGAGAACTCTAAAAGTGCCTGGGAGAAATTACTTACCTTCCCTTATAGGATTCTGCATGTTCAAAAAAATTTGGCAACGAAAAAAACCTTAACGAACCAAATTAAAGAAAATTGTAACAATTCGACCCTAATATTAGATCCAAAATTACCTGCATTCAATAACCCATCACCAAATGGCTTATGTTCACATGTGGAATCCAAACTAAGTGAAGGTGACATCAGGGGAGCAGCCAGGATACTGTTCAGCAGCGATGTGGTGGCGCCTTTCTCTTCAGAAACGCTAACAGCTCTAGAGAGTAAACATCCAGCGCCTGCGGATGGTCTCACCTTTCCCGACGCAACTGACCGCCCAGAACTAAATTCAACCTTCATAAACGTTTCGGCCCCCCAGTTGATTGCAGCCGTGAGCTCCTTCCGAAGTGGTTCCACCGGCGGCTTCGACGGCCTGACTCCACAACATCTAAAGGATCTGTTGAGTTCAGGCGCCGGGGAAGCAGGTGAGTCGCTTTTGAAAAAGCTTGCGGCCCTGATTAACCTCATACTCACCGACGGTGTGAACGAGGCCGTCGTCGATGTCTTATACGGGGCCAACTTATATGCCCTGCGCAAGAAGGACGGGGGCATTCGTCCCATCGCCGTTGGTTGCACCTACAGGCGTACGGCAGCCAAAATATGCTGTAAGCTTTATAGCGAATCGCTTACAGCTAAGTTTCAGCCCCTGCAGCTTGGTTTTGGCTCGAAAGGGGGCTGTGCATGCCCTTTCCACCTTTTTGAACTCCAACAAAGGTGAGGCCATCCTCAAGGTTGACGTTAAGAATGCCTTTAACTCTGGCAACAGGGACACTTTGTTGGCTGAAGTAAAAAAGGAATTACCCGAAATTTATGGTTTTATGTGGCAATGTTACAGGTACCCTTCTAAATTATTATATAAGGACAATGTTTTGGAATCTTCAGTAGGATGCCAACAAGGTAACCCTCTCGGGCCAGTCATATTCAGTTTGGCTATTCATCCGATTATCCGGAAACTAAATTCAAAATTTAACGTGTGGTATTTAGATGATGGAACGCTAGGAGGTGATGTAGATACCGTTTTGAAAGACTTACAATTCCTCAAACAGCAATTTAAATCTATTGGCCTTGACCTTAATCCATCAAAGTGTGAAATTTACCTTTCTGAAATTACCGACAGACAATTGACCCTAGAGAAATTTAATGCAATAGCCCCACAAATCAAAGTTTTAGATAAAAGTTCACTGTACCTCCTAGGTTCCCCAATTTTAGAAGACAGTTTTCTCCTTTTATCGACGAAATAATCGAAAAATTCAACGAAATTTCGGACAGACTGTCCAAAATTAATTTACATTCGGCATTCACCCTAATTAGATACTGTTGTTTTGGCCCAAATTTTATATATTTTCTACGCTCTTCCCCTTTATGGAAGCAGTCACACCTCTTGGACAAAATTGACCAAATTATTCGCAGCACACTAACTTCCATTTTGAATGTGGCCTTGGACGACCGAGCGTGGTTGCAAGCCACACTACCCATCCGTTTTGGTGGTCTCGGCGTCCGTAAAATTACCAATATTAGCTTACCGGCGTTCCTGTCCTCTGTCCACAGCACTGAAAAGTTGACCAGGAAAATTTTAGCCCCCTCCCTGGTTGACTCTGAAGTGCCGTGCTTGACCGACGCGGTGAACGCCTGGAAATTGGCTTGCCCGAATACAGATCGGCCCGTGAACCCATCTTCCCAGAGGCAGTGGGATGAGCCGCTCTGCAGGTTGGTACGGAATAATCTTATTAATACGTCCACCAATACTGCTGAGCGTGCCCGCTTGCTGGCTGTGGGTGAGTGGGAGTCGGGCCTCTGGCTTCAGGCGCTACCGTCACCCAACATAGGCACTATGCTGGGTGACACTACTTTCCGGCTCGCTACTTGTCTGCGTCTGGGTGCTCCTTGCGTGGCTCCGCGTCGCTGCCATTGCGGTGAAGGTGTCGACTGCCTCGAACACCATGGCCTATCCTGCAGTAAAAGCGCAGGCCGGATAGCACGGCATGCCAGCATCAATGACATTATCCGTCGTGCTCTTGTCACCGCCGGGGTGCCCGCTGTTTTAGAACCCAATGGTTTGGCACGTGACGATGAGAAGAGACCAGACGGAATGACTATAATGCCTTGGAAGGTAGGTAGGCCTTTGGTGTGGGATGCAACGTGTGTCGACACCCTTGCGCCATCCCATCTTCCTAGCACGGTGAGCTGTGCTGGGGCGGCTGCTTCAGGTGCGGAAAACCTCAAACGGCGCAAATACTTTAATCTTACTGGGACTTATATGTTCGAGCCGTTTGGGGTTGAAACACTAGGGCCATGGGGTCCGAGTGCCCATTTAATTTTCGAGACATCGCCAAGCGGTTGGTCGACTCCTCACGTGACCAGAGGGCTGGCCTATTTTTCGGCCAAAGAATCAGCATTGCCATACAACGTGGCAATGCTGCCAGCCTTTTGCGCACTTTTCCCACTGAAAGCGATGCGGAAGAATTTTTTGATGCCCTATGATTTTTTCCCCCCCTTTGTTATATAGGTACTTACTTGTACATATTCATATTTTAAGTTTGTTTAGTTTTTAAATTATGTAAATACTTATAAAAATTAAATTATTAAATAATATTAAAAAAAATTCTAGATGTTATATTTACTGACTCAAATAATACTAATCGATATACGGTGATATGACGCAGCACAACAAACGCAAAAATAAATAGATTTATTTGAACAACACGAACTCAAAATCAAGAATATTCTAAAACACTATAATGGCCTGCATCAAAGTATCCAGAAAACAGAAGATGCTTCACATTTCTTCCTCTGCCGTAATCGATGGTTTTGGAACAAGAGTCTCTGTGGATTTTGAAGGTGTATTGTGGGAAGAGTTCGCTGACGCAGTGCAGTTCCACGTGACCAGCGTACTCTCCATCAGTCGACATCAATCTCCTATAGTCATGAGCAGTATACATATGGAACCCGTAAGATCGGTCCCCGATGATAAAGTCCTTATACCGATGCCAATGTTCCACTATTCTCTCTACTACACCGAGACGAATCTCTCGATGCCGGTCTTGGGTTCCGTAGATGCTGAAGGAAACGGACCGAAACAAACAGTTACCATCCCCCCGAATAGGTATTACTCTTCGTGCCATTCTCTTCCTCCTTCTTCTTTTAGGCGAATTTCTTCTCGACTTCTTCCGGTCGATCTTCCGGTATCGGTACCGACTCATTGGTGTTATTGCACATCACTAGTCGGGAGTGACAAATGGTGGATGCTTATATTTTTTGCGAACCCGGTTTCTTGTGGGGCCTTCTTGAATAACGTTATTGTAGCGAATAAATGAGTTATTAAATTGTTAAGTAAATTTTTTTAAATTAGAAAAATCACTTTTATAATTTCGCGGCCATATTGAAATCAAAACGAGGATCTTTTTGACATATTTCCTATTTATTTTCTAAGATGACGTTATTTACGGACAGTCTTCCGTAATGAATAATTAAGACCCAATTGCCACTGATTCATAATTATCCGTCATACTTTAAAAATGTCAACGGAAATCGCGCCAATTTTGACAAAGGAGGAAAATATTACTACGTATATTAAGACAAGCTTATAAAAGTACTTTGAGTTAATTCACAGATTATACGTTTTCTGTTAGACAAAGTGGAATTACCAATTCGGTACCATTTGTAAGAACTGAACATAATCTTTTTATGTTAATTACTTCATGAAAAATAGAAAGATACTTACGAGTCTCTAGACGAGTAGTTTAGAGATTCGTATCTTTTGATTTTTCCATCCATTTCTCATCCTAGTGTTTTATCGTGCTGCCAAATTCTGGCTTATCATTAGCTAGTAAAGCAATCACTAACTACTGGACTGGCATTTTCATAATGATCACGCTTCCGAGGTAAATGAGTGACCGCTATTCGCAATCGGAAGGACACAGCCGTCCACTCTTCTGACATTTTCCCTTTAGTAGCCTGTTATGGCACCCAAGGGAGGGAAAGGGGTTCATTATTTTACTTTGCCATCATCTGTTACGTAGCAAGTTTCATGTTCCACGCGGTTTGAAATGACTGCCGTCTGACCTGTATAACCCCAAGGGATGGTAACCTCATCCATTCCAATAATACTCTTATGACCACTTCGGTATGTCTCGGCAATATTCGGTGTCGTTCGGGTTTTCAAAACGTGTTATAAATAAAAGAGTGTAAAACAGCAAAATAGAATATTGAAAATAGTGGTACCTATTGATTTCATTGAATCACGCGTTATAAAAAATCGGACAAGTACGAGTTGAACTCGCGTAGTGAGGGTTCCGTACAATGAATATTTTATCTTACATGTTTTTTATCCCAAGAACAAACTTAACATTGTAATTGAAAAACTTGTTCTCCCATACATTCCTACTGCAAATGTAAGTTTGTACGCACAATATTGAGAGATGTACTATGTTATTTTAACACCATAGACTTCTTATAACTTTTCCTGTAATCTATAAGTGAAGAATTATTTTCTGTATTTTTTTCAGAATTTTAGGTTCAGTACCTAGTTTCAGAGATAAAGGGGGCAAATGGTCAAATTTTCATCTATTTTCTTAAATAACTTTAAAACTATTAAATAATAAAAAATAAAAAAAATTATACCCTCACAACAAGCCCTTTCATTTGATATGTCACACGGTGCAGTTTGCAAAACTTTTATTTTTAAATTTCTAACTTGCCCCCAAAAGTCCCTCTATTAACTGTTTGGGTCACAGAATTTCATGTCTACCAAATTTCAACTTAATCTGTCCAGTAGATTCGGAGAAAATCGGCTGTGACAGACGGACAGGCAGACAGACAGTATACTATAAGGGTTCCGTTTGTTCTTTTGGGGTACGGAACCCTAAAAACAAAGGTTACTTCGATGTATTGATCTGGAATCGTTAAAATTGAGAACTTGTCTCAAATCACAGAACAGATCGTGAATCAATAAAATATTTTCTCTCACAGCCGGCTCACGTAGGTATATCAGAAAGGTTGACCTTCAAACGTGAATTTACATCGAAATAACTTATTGTTACTCTTATGATAATCATGCTAGCCTTTCATTACGTATTAGGTAGGTACCTTCCATAATACAATCTTGATAAAAGAAAAAATATGGGACCATATTTTAATGGACTGCGTCCATTGTTCGCGACGGATCCTATTATTTTATGGGACATTACGCCATAATATTGCGACCTAAGTATCTAAACCATTTGAATCAGACGGTAAGTGTGAATGAACTTAGCTACTCAATGTCATTCGCGAAACAGGTCGATACGGATTGACAGTGACCCACCGAAATAGTGATAGTGTCTTCGGCAGGCTTCGGTATCGTTCGGTTCTCCGAACTCCCACGAATGCAAGTTTGAAGCAATTTTTTAACGCTTGGCCCGCGTGCTCGGGTAGGTCGGGGAGGTTGGGGAGCCGAGCTCACCCTAATTAAAGTAACTTATTTATTTAGTTCGTAAAGTAGTAAATTCGGGTATGACTGTGTGTGTGGGTAATAATGCGGGAATGTGCGTTATAGTACATTGATTACGACACAGAGCTGAGAAAATATTGATTTTGGGACAAGAAGGTTTAATTTTATGAAGAAAACTTGCTTTAGGAAATTTTACTCGATCGGCGCAGTGACTCAGTGACTGAGCTGGACGCTGCACGAAGAAATATTTTCACCAGGTGTTCTCAAGCACGTGAGATTGCCTGTTAGGTAATACTTTCGAGTTTAGGTAAAAAAAATATAGTCTAAAGTAGTCCGACTCCGCAGTCGTTAGGAAGGACTGCGCCGACTTTATAATCTGCGACAGTTTCAATACAGTTATGACAGATTGTCTGAAAATTGCATCCAAACCGCTATTTTGTACCAGCTGGCAGTCCAAATGCAGATCGTCTGTATAGTCCCACAGGAAACTTCGGCCGATACTACGGATTTCGTGATTAGGGATTAGAGCCCGTTTTTCAGTGTAGCTAAACTGGCCAATTTCCCTCGATCGAAACCGAAACTGTGTTATCCCAAGTGATGCCTCTTAATGCAAACAAAAAAAAAAAGTCGTAAAGCGCGCCTAGGTAACACAAATTACCACAGATTATATATACACGCTATAACAAAAATAATGATGAGTAGTCTGAAGTCCCCAAACCGGTACGAATCTACTATCTCTCTCTGCCGCATTCAATCGGAAAGGGATGGCGCACATCGAGCAGGCCTACGCTTTCGGGTAAACGATGAGGTAACGTCTGGTAATATTTACCATTCGCTCCCAGATGGTTTGTGGTCTCTTTAGTGTTTATAAAGTGGGGTAAGAAGAATACTAGGGCAATTATAATGGTAACTGTTGAAGGAAAATTTATTTAGAAATGATAAAATGTAGAGGGAGTTTGGTCCTCAGGCAGGGTTGACGCACTTTAATGTGGATGGGTGACCGCTGCACTACTCATATCTAACTCCTGATATTTGATTTTACTTAAATAACTTCTTGTTTATTGATTAACAAGGGATGTCTTAAGGTCCATTTTCCGATGGAAAAATATATTTTTTGTGCGTGTATTTTTTTCGTGTTACCCAGCGACTGGATTGTGGAGGTCAGATAGGCAGTCGCTCCATATAAAATACTGGTATCCTGCTGCTTCCGGTTGGACTGGAAGCCGTTTCCAACATAGTTGGGAAAAGAGTAAGTAGTTTTTTTTTAAGCATTAAAACTTGCAGAAATTCCAAAACTTTCTTATGGTTCCCTGAAAATTAGCATCACAGCAACCCCCGCGAGCAGTCTCTAAAAACAGTAATGTAACCTGTTTACCTGTGTAACTCCATACAAAAGATATCTTGTCGTGTACTCGTACAACAATCGTTTAGGCATTCCACATGGCATGACTCACCGCTGCTAAATATTGTATTTCGTCCGTTGCCATGTCTTGATAAAAAGTTTGAATCGTGTTGAAAAAAAAAAAACAGGCTTTATACCATCCGGAAGATCCGTTGAGATTTAAATTCAAATCTAAATTCACGTTTTTTTTCCTCAAAATGGTCAGCAGAGGAGTATTGGCTTGTACCTACTTGATATTGCCTATACGATATTTAACTATTAGTTCACCTCAGGGGCCGAGCCTATTACCAATATCGAACATAATTCCTAACTCCAGAATTTTAAATTTTAGTAACAAATGGCCTTGAATTAATTGATTTTTTATAACGGCTTCCTATTTCCAATACGAATAGCCTCGCTGTAGTCAATTCCCGACAAAACTCAATATTTTAGCCCACCAGTGCCAACATCTGAAGTTCCCAATCTGGTTCCAATCTACGCGCCCCTCGTGTGCAGAAGGGTTCAGAATCAGGCTACCGGCGCGGCGTTCCAATTTCCGATTTCACTTTGTCTATAGAACTTGAAGTCATATTAGTGACGGAAAATAGGCGATTCCCACGGTGAGCAAATGTTCGTATCACTGTGGATATCTGGAATAACTAGAAATGGAAACTGGAACTGACCTGGTTCCAAAAGTAATCCTTTGGGTAATTGAAATGGCCTTTTAACCGTGGCAATGATCCTTTTATAAATAGGTCCATGTATTCAATGCTTGGTTATTGATAACTGAAATTATTTTGAGAATGCTGATGTTCATGAAAAATAATTTTCGTTAAAACAAGACTTTCTCCTGAGCCGACAACATTGTATCATTTGATTCATAAATGAATTTCTAG
Organism: Tiliacea citrago; assembly: GCA_963921375.1. Taxonomy (NCBI): domain Eukaryota; kingdom Metazoa; phylum Arthropoda; class Insecta; order Lepidoptera; family Noctuidae; genus Tiliacea; species Tiliacea citrago. The sequence continues at coordinate 30,401,893 of OY992780.1, forward strand.
GTATCTAAATTAGGTACCTAAGTACTAGCTTCTGCCTGGGACTTCGTCCGCGTGAGATTTCTTGACTCCCGGCCTCGTCGCATCCCATCGCCCGACCGCGCTATTACTTAATTTTCTTGTTCCCCGCCGCGTCGCATCGCATCGCCCGCCCGCTCTAGTACTTCGTTTTCGCTTAGCGTTCCGTCTGACCTTTTTCTTATTGCTCGGCTCCTAAGTGTCGTCATCATCATCATTACAGCCTAAATACGTCCACTGCTGGACATAGACCTCGCCCAAAAGGGAGGTTGCTACAATCGCAATGCATGGCAGGCGGGTTCGCGATCGCAGTATGGTGTTAAAATGCATCTAAGAGAACGCTGCTGCGCAGCATATCTCTTAGTCGCCTTTTACGACACCCGCCGAAGAAATAGGATGGTGCTATTCTTTACGTCCGGCACCACATGGACGGGAGGGCCTAAGGGTCGTAGCGTGATGTTATATAATATTCCTCAAGAATGTTTAAATCTGACTAGTGGTTCCAGAGATTAGCACGTACAAACAAACACAGAAAAATCTCCTCAGCATTATTAATAATATTAGTAGAGATTATACGTGTTCCCCACCGGACTACTTATAAAACTGCACATGGCAGTACCAAAAAGAGAGTCCCAAAAAAAGTGTAAAGAACTGCATAAAATCCCGTGGCTACAATTCTGCTGACCACACATCCGACCGCTCGCGAGGTTCATCAAAGTGAAAGTATACCCAAATAGCCGGTATCAACCGTCGTTATTTGTTTGAAGGTCATTGGCATTACGTAACGCTGTCACGTGTCGGCTGTGTTGTTATCTATGCTTATTATGACACTGTGTGTCTCTGTGTTCGTCTCGGGCACAGAACTGTCGCTCTTTATGCGGTCTGATGCTCCCGAGCTAATAATTGGTCTACGTGGGTTGCTGATTATTGGTCTTTAAGCATCTTTTTAGCTTTCTGAAACCTTATTTTTAGGCTACGTGGGCCGCCTGTGTTTTTGATTGAGTTTACTTTATATCTTTTGGTTCCTTACTCGCAATTACAAAGCTGGCAAACAGACAGCTGTGCTGCTGGGGAGTTTGTTACTTGAAGAAATTCTTCCCAGCTAAAGCACTAGGAAGTGGTGAAGGACTGTCTTATGTAATTTCGACGTTCAAAAAGTGCTGATTTGCAGGCTAGTTTGAATAAATAACTTTTGATTTTTGGGTCCCATTTAGCAAAAGATCTACCCCTTTTGACTAAACACTCCCTCACCACATAATACACAGCAAACTAAGACTTCTGATTCGGCGAGCGCTTGCAATCTCACAACTGCCGAATAAGACCCTGAGGTCGCTTTGACCGTTTATTTGATCTTGTCAAACCTCAAATTGAATCCTTAGCTTCCTATACATTTATTGTTTCTATAATCTCAGAAGCTACCCACACTGCCTTAAAAAAAATCATGATTGCACTTGTTATTTTTCTGTGTTTGTGTTTTTGAAGTAAAACTTCTTTACGCACGCTTGACTTGGGGTGTAGGTAAGCTGGTATATGCGTGACGAAGCGTTACGGAAGCAAGCGAACGGAAGTTGATCCGAGACATCATAGTGGGCCCTATCAAAATATCAGCGCTGCGGCACTTATTCTTAATAACTGTCGCAGCATTATGTTTAGATAGGGGCCTTTTGGTCTTGTACAGGACTTTGTTTTTATTTTCATTCTAATTTGTTTTTGTTTTTTATGTTCTTATGAGTGTGTTTTAGTTTAATTTGTGGTTTCCTGTGTTGAGTCCCAATAAATATTTTTTCTTCGGTCCTTCCCCGTAGTCAAACTATTTTGTCCAACTGATTTGACTACAAGGAAATTTGAGCATGGATCTTTCCCCGTGGTCAAACTAAAATGATCCGCCCTGTATCTGTCGAGCCAATAAAACTTGTCTTGCTTGCTTTGAGAGCGAGATGTAAGTTAGTGAAGACAGAAAGTGACAGAGTTACGTTTAAGTTTGCGATAAAAATGACATTTTCTTTCTGTATCAGTGACATGGATAGAAAATAAAAAGTGTTATTATTTTTTCGAACTAGCTGTTGCCCGCGACTAGGTCTGCGATCAAGGTTCAAAAGTAGCCTATGTCCTTCTGCAGGTCATGGTCTACCCATGTAACAAATTGCATCCAAATTCATCTTAGCGTGAAAACAAACAAACTCACTTTCACATTTATGTTATTACTAGCTGCGCCCCGCGGTTTCACCCGCGTAAGTCTCGATCCCGTGAGAATATCGGGATAAAAAGTTATCTCCATACAAAATTTTATTAAAATTGGTCCAACTGTGAGCGTGAAGAAGTAACAAACACAGACACTCACACAATTTCGCCTTTATTAGTGTGACAAGTATTGACAAACAGTACCCTAAGTGTAAGTTTGCAAGAGAGTAAACGTAACTAGCGCGTTTGCGTTAAGACTTTTATTCTCACCCTTATAGTCTTAGCATTATGATCTATCGGTCAAATTTTAACGCAAACGAAATAGTTACGTTCTCTCTTGTAAACTTACACTTGGGTACTGGTTAAGTAAACTTAACACAACTAGACTTGATGATTGTATGGTCCTATTGTAACGTACACTACTTATCGAGTTTCATCCCTGGCACGCTGATAACGTTAACCTATAAGTCTATCATGACCGTTTGAAGGTAACAGGTAACTAAAGCTCGGGGACATAATTACATCGCACGCGCTGTCCAGAGTAATCCAGAGGCGGATAACCTGTCATACCCTGCCGCTGGTATGAGTTGTACAACGACCTTGTCAAAATGTGCGTTGACTGTAATAGTCGGGGTCACTTAATGGGTTCAGTGTTTACATTTTATAGCTAGAGGGCCGTCCGTCAACTACGGGTAGTATGTTTTTATGTGACACCATGTCACGTAGACATTCATCTGAATCCAGGGAGGGTTCCTTCGAAAATTAACTTTTTACATCAAATATATGTGTGCCAAGCAAAAGTTCCGTGATATACGCAGTTTTGTAAAGTTGAATGAAAAAAATTCATTTCGCTATTATTATTTAATGCTCAATTATCTACAAGTTCATTATTATGGTAAATTACTTTGTATGATGTTTCTAAGTACCAGAAATTTTAAGAGAAAAGTTTAGTAAAAAGGTACCAGCGGCATGTCAAATTTCAAAATGCTTTTTCAGTTTCAAAGTCAGATGTCTGAAAAAAAAAGTGCCAGTTTTTGAATATTTTTTTAATCCTCATTATCAATTGACTATTCTAGATACCGAATCTAGTCTCAACTCAAGCCCACTACAGGACCCTTTTTGCTTGGACGCCCACATATTATTATAATGTCGAAGTTATACCTACTAATTTGAGCAAAGGACCGGAAATAAGGTTGTTTCTAACTCATCTTGTAACCGTATGTAGATACAGGTGGTAACCCATCCCACCCCGAAAGTGATAACGTGGTTTATATAGCTACAAAGCCTTAAGGCTCGTACACACTGCACGATAACGCGGGCGCGACAGACACCGACAAAGAAATTGTGCTACTAGTGTCGCGTCGCGCCCGCGATATCGCACTAGTCCGTACAAGCCTTTAGGACTGACTTTCCACCAAAGCAGAGAAAAGGTCTCGACTCTGGATTTAAACAACTATTCGTTTGCGGTTTTTATTTTTGTTGTAAACTGAGCCTAAAAGCCGAGGCAACTTGAAACAAATGATTGCATCCAATGTTCGTAAAAAATAAACTTTCCTCGTATTCGAACAACGTTATTCGTTCATATTCGAGATGAACATGAAAAGTCAGAAAGGTGCAAATACTTTTTACAAAAGCCACGTCTTTTTATTGGATTCGACGAGCGAAATAGATACTAAGAACTGAGTGCATGTAGTTTATATGCTCATGTAGCGTCTGTTTATTCTTTGTACCGATACATTGAACTTTTCTCTGTAAATGATTAATTCTTCCCGACTCTAATTCAGTTAAAGTTGTCGCTAACATCAAGACAAGCAGCCAACAACGTTCCCATTGCTAGGACAGAGGGCCATCTGTGAAAGTGGGCCATAATCCACCACACGGGCCCATTGCCGGTTGGTGGATGGTGGTCGGTACCTAACTAACAATTACTAAAATGTATCTGACCGTGGTCTTGTTAAAAAACAAACATATACACTAACAATCTTACTGATACTATAAGAAATTATTGATATCATAATCATTAGGTATCGTTAAATCACCTCACACGGGTACGTACATAGCTAGGTTTCCAAGACAGATATAGATAAACCGCCGAACAATATTACTTCGAATACTAAGCACTGGAACTATGTGTTCCTCGTCCGCAGTACTCTGTTCAACGAACTTCAACATTGACTCGATGCTAATAGGAACATATTGCGTTCCGTGGTTTCGACGTTATGTATATTCCCGGAAAAGTTTAACCAGTGGATTTTTGCATGAAGAAAACTAGCCTATGTAACTCTGAAGACAGAACAAATAGTTTAATTATCATAGTGATTGTTATACATTTCCAACAGAGGAACTAAGTATTGGAAATATTGATAAACCACCAATCTTGATTAAATTGCGAATATAAAGTAATCCGCGAAGCTCCATCGAATCATGTGTGCCGGGGATAAGGTTTCAAGGTCTTGGAGTGGATGGAGTTTCTTGCCCATGCTTCTCTATTTTTGGAAGGGGCGCCTAGATATTGAAATTCAAAAGTTCCTTTTAAGACCCTATACTTACTTCAAATAAATGATTTGAATTTGACTTTGATACTCTCATTGTGGATACCTCCATCACCCACATATAGCAGTTACTTACGGCTCATAAAGACTCGAGCGATATCGCGGGCGCGACAGGCAGTGACATAGAAATTGTGCTACTAGTGTCGCGTTGCGCCCGCGATATCGCACCAGTCTGTACGAGCCTTTAGGAAGTAAGTGAAACCACGGACAAACCTTAAGCATAATCAGCCTTTAATATTCCCACTGCTGGGGACACAAGCCTCTTCTCGGTGACAGGGAGTGGGCCGTAACCACCACGCGGGCCCAGTGCGGGTTGGTAGATGTCACATGTCTTCGAATTTTTGGTTCTAGGACATAATATTATATAACGTAAAGCTTGCTGCATACTATTGATGCCTTGAATGTTTGTAAACGCACCTACGATACAGGAGGAATTCCTAGTGTGCGGCAACGTTTTTTAAAAAAAAAACTTTGTGTTGGTTTGGTGTGCCTACATTGTTAATTCGGGTTGGTCATTGTTCCTAATTAGCCGATACTAATTAGTACCTCACACCATTGCTGTGAATGCCTACGTAATTAGTGAACTATCGACGGTTACCTTGACATTGCATTTTGAGCTAATCGATCTTGTCGTGTTACTTACTTAGGTCATGATTACCTTATGTAGTACATAAACATTATGTTAGTTCTTGTTTTACAGAACATAGATCTCAATATTAAGTAAAAGGTCAAGCCAGCGTCAAAGTACAGTCAGCAAGGAAACACGCTCAACAATTAGAATAAAAATAATTTATTGGTCCATTGTTACATTTTTTTTAATAGTTATAAAGTATAGGTACTTAGTTTATTGCTTACTGTAACTAGAATATTTAACATAATTATTTTAAAAGTAGTCCCTAAAATTAATTAAATTTAAATGAAGACTTCAGTTTCCACAATAATAAGTACCTACTTAAGAAAAAAAACTGCAGAGAATAAACATGTAGATTACACACATACAAAATTCCGATAGAAAATACAATTTCAGTTCTGAATTTCGGCAAATTACCAATTTTTCTTTCTGTGACTTTTACGAACTTTCGGACTATTACGAACATTTTAACACAAAACATAGCCAAATCGGTCTAGCCGTTCTCATGTTAAGCGCTTACCAACGAACAGTATTTAATTTTTATTTATAGATCAGTATTGGATAGAACGTAGAAAATAAGAATCTCTCATAATATCCTTCCTCAACGATCTAGTAATAGTACGCAGAACTAAAATAGTTTGTCAAAGTAAAGATAGCATCATTGATTTATTTTGTTGGGAGTGAACGTTTTTATAAATATCCTGTAAGTGTACTCGTACGATGCCACGGGGAGCTTGCGGGACGAAGGCACGTTCATTAATAAATTGTGAATGAACGCCACAGAGCACTTATCGACAGAGATTTCTTAATAAAATAATATGTTCCGTATTTGTTTACTAGCTTTTGCCAGCAGCTTCGCCCACGTTGACGTCGGAAATTATTCCATAGGAACGGATTGCCGGGGTAGGTACTAAGTATCCTATGTCCTAGTCCTGTCGCAGGTCATGGTCTATCCATCAAAACTCACTTTCGCATATAATAGATAGGATAGGATATATTAGATAGGATTTAAACTTCATGTACAAAAGTGGTTCGGCGGAGTTAATGTTGTTGTAATATTACTTGGGCTATCGAAACTTTTTATTTGTAACACATAACATTTTAACATCACGCCTGTAATCCCCGAAGGGTTACGCAGACGTCCACCTACAGTACCTATATCCACGTTTTGCCAGGTATGTATAAGTCCCATGTAATAGGGAGCGAGCCTATTGCCATCAACCGGGCACAATTCCAGACCCCGGGCTGCTACTGAGAAGTTTTTGTTTTTATTTAAAAAGGAATAAAAATAACATAGGCACAGAAATAAAGAAAGGTTGATAGTATCCTTATAATTTAGCCTCATTCGTCTGTAGGCTTGTGACTTGTGAGAGCAATATGAACACTTTTATGTCTTCTAATTGGTTTCTAACGCCCACTTGCACATTCATGGGTTATCTAAACAACTTGGAGTTAACAGCTAATTCATTCCTCAATTAGTAGAACAATTTCTATGAAAACTGCATAGAAATTGTTCTACCAGAATCGCGTCACGACGTCACGTCGCGCGTGTCTATGGGAGCCTTTATTCAAATAATTCATCTTGCGCCACCAAGAGTTAGAGGTAAACCTGTGCCTCAACTTCTAAATATTTAACCCACTTTGGGAGAGTTGAGTCGCTAAACTCTGGGTTACCTAGTGTAAGTAATGTCAAAATAAATTGACGTTATGAGGTACCGCTGATAACTTATTTGGTATTTTATATTGTTTGACGTTATAGTAAGTGAAAATTCGGTACTTGAACAGGAGGCAATAGTTATATTCATAAACTCATATAAAAATAAATACAATTTATACAAACTAAAAAAAAAAAATCTCTGCTTGGCGTTTTCGCCAATCAATAAACTAAGTCCCGTATTACAGAACGTCACTCAATACTCATGCAAAACTTAAAACTAGTTTCAACCAATCAAATGGCTTGAATCTAGTTTTAAGTAATGCTTGAGTATTGAGTGACGTTCTGTAATACGGGCCTAAATCTCTATGGAAACCACACATAGTTCCATTAAAATGAAATATCATGTTATAAAATTCAGAGACAAGAAAGTATTGCGTATCGTAATGTCTATGTAGTGTAAAATAGATGGGTAGGTAGGTATACAATTTCCGTTCATTGTTCGTTCATTCATTTTTGGTCGGATTACACGTCAAGGCACAGACATTGCATTTCGTCGACTCACAGACTAAGTAGTACTCAGACGGTAATTTCCCCTAGAAGAAAAATCGCTTTAGGATTTGCAACCTTTGGTTGTGACTTTTTTTATCACATTCAAATTATGTCGCTCCTAGTGCTAAGAAACCGAGTCTTTTTGCTGACAGGTTTGTCGAGCCGAGAATAGTTTGAATACTAGCCTTTTAAGCGCGTTAACCGACTGTGAAAAGAAGGGTTCTGTATTTAACCCACGAGTATTAGAATTGGAAATCGTAATGGATAAAATGCAATTGGTATCATAAATTTTTACTTTTATTTAGATAAGAAAACAAGTAGTTGACAACCGAGTAATACATAATTTTTTGAGTACCCTTCAAGGTTTATAACTGAATTTAAATAACTTCCACGACTTTACAAATTCACAACACAGTTTAAACTTGGCATAATTGACTTTTTCTTCGATTAAAACAACATGCCTTGTTCAGACTACTTCTGCTTCTTCTTCGGACTTCTGTTCTTGAGACTAGTAATTGTAGGAATTACTGTTTCTGTAAAGGTGAAGACAATTAAAGCAAATATTAGGAAAACGAGTCTTAGCTGAATGTAAAATCAGAAATACCTGCATAGGGCTACATGGACTCGCTTACTACGGATTCTGTACCAGCACATTTGATGTTTAAACAAAAGCATATGCACTATAGTCAGATTGAGTTAGATCTTTGTGTGTAATTCTTGTTTGGGTGGTACCCTTGGGTTTTAGTTTATTTGCCATGGCGGCAGCAAAAGTCGGTAGTGTAAATAAATATCCGTATATAGTGGAAACATATATCCATATTTGCTGGATCACTACTGGTCAATGATAAATATAAAAGTAAATTATTTTACCTTTCGAGATTTGGTTTTCTGTGGCTTCATGTCCACAGCCCAATGCGTGTGACCAAGGTGTGTATGTTGCGGTGTGACCACAAGGTTTGTGTTGTCAAAACAAGCGAATGTAGCATACATTTCTGGCAAAAAAATATAGTTCATTACTTCATTTGTTACTAAGAGTTATTAGTGAGTTATATGATGTAGCTGTACATTTCTTAAAAATAATTTAATTGAAATCTATTTAGTTAATTTTAAAAGTAGTTAAGGTACGGTACTTTCGAATTAAGTACATGATTGTAGAATGATGCACTTTAGTCAACGATAAAAGTATTATCGTGATATTTAGGTTCTTACCTGCGCAATTTAAGTGCGGTCCGGGTGCATAGTTTGATAAATGCAACTGATGATTTCGTCGTCTTACAACAACATGGGATTGGGCAACACAAAGACTTCTCACTCTTCACAAAATGTTTAAGACACCCATATTGCTTGCATTTTCACTTTTGAAGTCATATAACTTGGTCTTCAGAAAAAGTAAATAATGACGACATTGACGTAATTTCGTCAACTACCGCAATTCACTTGTGGAACATACTTCAAGTTGATATTACAAATTACACTATTACAGGAGACTCCTTGAGAGGATTTATGAAATAAATTGTATATCAAGTTGTAAACATCTATTGACATTTGACTGTCATGGCGGAACGTAGACAACCACAGACGATAGACTTACAGCAAACTAATATGGCGTCGGCTGCACAGGCGACAAAGGGAAAAGGGACGAGGGGCGGTTGTCACACGGAAACTGCAACATAGACAAAATACGTCTATTTAATTAACCTGACTAAACGTTCAAGTAGGCCTAAGTAAGTAATTAACGATTTTTGGGGTAAAAAATATTACTTACAAAACTTAACTACGTTTGCAGTAAGTCATATATAAATGATTGAAAGTGCTTGTTAGCATGGTAAAACAACTGAATCAAATAAAAAATGAAAAATTGTTTATTCAGATAGGTAAATATTTTAAAGACATAATTTATTTACTTCTGCCAAACTGTACAGCAGTTTGTTGGCAGACGTAGCTCCTTTTGTTTTGTAAGTAAAGTATATAATTTGGTTTTTAAAATGACTTTTTTTCACATAGGTATAGGTTAAAACTATCTTGCATTATAATTTAAACATACAAACAATTTAATTTTAAGAACTTGATTTATCCTAATTTCGAAATGCAAAGCCCCAAAACAGACTCAGAATTTCCCACCCTAAGAGTCATTGACACAAAATATAAACAACAGGCTTTTCCCACAGGGTTTCACGTTGTGCATCAATCACAGTTAAATATATGGTGTAGGATACCTACTGCAGCTAAGGCTCAATTTACATTGCTGCGGAACGAAATAGAAGCGTTTTTTTTGTACTTTATTTCAATATTGTAACGTACAAACTAGACACGAACCAAATTTGGTCGCGCGTTTTCTGCAGAATTCTCGCGCTTGCTCGGTAATTCTCGCAATTACAACCTCGTATCCATGAAGGTATAGTAAGCTTCTTACTCGTATCTAGTTTTTACGTTACAAAATTTACATAAAGTTAATTTTGTTATGTACGATATCGTTACAAATACTCGCTTCTATTCTATGCTGTGGCAATGTAAATTGAGCCTAAAGTGTCATCAGAATTGACTGATTGGCCAGTGGAGTGGAGTATTGCACCAGGGGTCCATGACCGGGACAGTGTAGGCAGAATCTGGTAGCTACAGACTAAGATTAAAGGCCTATTTCATAAAAGTAAGGTTTCGAATTTCGATAAAACTGTTCGTAACATCAAAAAATATCAATCAATACTTTAGGGTAAGTACTAGCATTATTCAGACTAATTTCTATTCAAGCCCCTGAGGGTTACTACCTATATGAATAGTAGGAGGTAGATACTTATTCTTCCGAGACCAAATGTTAGAGTTAAGCAAACAAAAATTTAAATTTATTTTAAAATAATATTTTAATTATTGTGCATACATGAGATGTCACTTATAGAAGAAAATAAACGAAAAGAGATGTAAAATCTTTCAAATAAAGAATAATAAATATAAAAAAGAGGTTTAATACCGTCTTGTTGCGTCTAACACCAAACATTGAAAATGGTGAAAATCAGGCGTTTCGTGAGCTATCTTTCGTAACTTTCCGGCAACACTATTTTGATCACTATCTGCTTCTAAATCTTCAAATAATTTGCCTGAACATCAACAATAATAACGCAAATACTAGCTGCGCGCCGCAAAAGTACCCTACGTCCTATTAACCCATGTGCCAAATTTCACCCAAATCCGTTCGGCCGTCTTATCGTGACAGCGTAACCAACAAACTCACTTTCGCACACGTAATATTAGTTAGGATTATTATAACCCTAATTTTGAATTAATAAGTTTGCTCGTGTGTAATATCAGTTAGCAGTAGGTACTCTGCAGTCCCGTAAACGAAAACATAAATAAAAACACTGAATGCATACGTTGCTAGGAATTTGATCGAAGTTAAATTGGATTAACAGTAAATAAATGGATAAAGTAGCCGCAGGGCTAAACCAACAACGACCTACGGGAATGTAAATATTAATTGCAAACGAAAAACAAAATGTAATTCTTTTTAAATTTATTTAGTAAAGTACAACTAGAAATCATAAATGTCACCACATTTATGAGCAAAATACTTAATTAAGTTACTACATTCACATACGTATCGTAGTACAAAAAAAATACTGTCTTAAAACTCAATAAATTTTATGGATAAAACAGTTTTTTAATTGGTACACACGCCTACATATCATGCAGGCTCCGCCTACTTATATTTCCAGTATAAGCTAACCTCTCGTTGTACAGAAATCGTATACATTATGAGATGAAGACTTGTAACAACTTGCACATTGTTGTAACCTATGTTTACAAATAAAGATTATTGATTAATTGATTGATTGATCAGCTGAAATTAAATGTGTTTTCATTTCAACTTGACGTTTAACTGTTAAAAAAATTATCTTTCAGACATACCTTGCTTGATACATTTTGTTTTATAATTATTGTTTAGAATTGGCTGTGTAACAATTTATCAGATTTCGAATTAACAATAATTTTCATGAAGGAATGCAGTCTGTACGAATAAATTGCTGAAAACATGACAATGTATTGTGAAGCAGTATTTTATCTACTAATTATTTGTAGGTATTTTCGTTCCGGAATAAGGTTAATAATTACTTACAAAGGAATTAGAAATACATCAATTTTTAACTGTTTTCAATTAAAATGTTCGTTTGTATCCGACATATTGCATTGTGAACCGTCTTCTTGTCTGAATTCGGTCAAAATTGTCTACCTAAATGAAAAGCACCAGTTGATTTGACTTTCGTTGATATTTTTTCTGATTAGTGACGGTTATTTAAATAACAGTTACGAACAAAAGGTGAAAATACCATTTGGATGAAAGCTTTTAGTTTCGCGAAGTGTTTCAGTAAGTTGTTTGTTATTTCAACATTGTGATCTAAGGGACTTACTAGAGAATGAGCAGCAGCTTTCTCTGTGCATTTTAACACCATACTGCGATCGCCAACCCAAGCCAAGCGTGGCGATTATGGCATAATAATTTACACAAAGTAAAGCGCCTGCCTGGGTTCTAGCCTACGACCAACAACTCTTAAGTCGCGGCCACTACCACTGCTCTACTGGAGCACCACTGCTCTACTGGAGCACCACTGCTCTACTGGAGCACCACTGCTCTACTGGAGCACCACTGCTCTACTGATCACCACTGCTCTACTGGGGCACCACTGCTATACTGACCACCACTGCTCTACTGGGGCACCACTGCTCTACTGACCACCACTGCTCTACTGACCACCACTGCTCTACTGGAGCACCACTGCCCTACTGACCACCACTGCTCTACTAGAGCACCACTGCACTACTGGAGCACCACTGCTCTACTGACCACCGCTGCTCTATCAAAATGTCGCTTTAAATCAGTGCCCATTTTAATTGGCGCTGACTGTGTCTACGGCGCGTGCAAGGGTGCCTGTTGAGAGGAGCTACTGATTTTCCCACACACATTACCCACGAATTAATTATCATTGATAAGTACCTACTTGTGTTGTCGGCAGAGTGCGTATTGCACGCTCTCGATTCTGGTGAAAAGTTTCCCATTTAATCGAATGGCTTTCTGTTATCATAATGAAATATAATATATGGTCGGGACAGAGAATCATACACGTGACTAATATGTTTAACTCATTGAAAGTCCGTGTTTTTTTTTTTTTTTGTCGGGAAATATCGAATAACTTCTCCCGCTCTGGGCGGAGCGGGAGCCCCGTGACAGACTTTTACTGACTAAACCCACCCGTGTTCCTTCAGGTGCCTGTGTGCCCCGATATCCCTTTCGGACAAACTCGTAACCCTGGCAGGCATTGGCCTTTTCGGACCCCGTCAATTGGTGCTGACATCTCTTTGCCGTGCGCGTGGAACACAACGCGCCGTCGACCCGGGCCTGGTCCTTATCGGACGGCGAGCTACCCATCGGTCACGAGTACCGTCTCCACCTTCGTGAGCATTACTGTTTCGCAGAAGGACGTGACGGCCTCCCATGCACTCTCGCTCCGAACCATGGCCTGAACCAGGGCCGGACGCGAGAGATCGCCGCCGCCGATCGCCTCCGTGAGAACACGGCGGCGTGATAGGCGTTTATAAAAGTAGTCATTGTGGGTGGAGACTACAGGCAAATAAGTTTATTTCATATTCGGTTCGTTATACGTAAGAAAAACGAATTTATGTAATAACTTAAGATATTTCATAAATTAGTATTTTAGTAAACCGCCTAGTTCACTGAACACATTCAGCAGACTAAAATGCTAAACGACTAATTTTACTCGAATGTTTGTCTGCTCTCCGCATTTTCCATATTTTATACCGTCGGAAAAATTACATAAAATTACACACGTTGTTTCGTTCATTAGAGCACGTACAATGTGAATATAATTATGTATTATGTACCGTTTGCAGCTGCGGGATAGTTTAAGGTAATGTCATTACGCATCCGATGCAGGTTCCTACGTGAATTGGAACAGTTATTGATGGATATTTTTGAAACAAAATTTCCGAGCCGTAAATGAGAAAAAATAAATTTATAGTCAAAGTCAAATAATTTATTACAAATAGGCACATAAAATAGGCACTTTTTAACGTCAAAGTTTACAAGAAAATAGAATTAATTCTAGTTGCCCTTCAAAAAAATAGTTTCGTATGGATTACAATGAGCCAGAAACTCCACATTTACTTACTCTTTTAAAATGTTTCGGTATGTCATGTCTATAATCCTCATTTTAGAACCAACCATGGGGAGTAGGGACAGAGTAGACACGTTTCCATAAAATTAGGATACCTACTGGATACTATGTGGGCTTTCGTATTTCCCAAGAGCTTTGATGGCTTTTCTACTTATTCTGTCGAGCTTTATGCTAGCTCATTGTTATTATTATATAACTGCAAAGAAAGATATACCTATATAAACCCTTAGCAGCCAGTAACTTTTAATATGTTGAATTCTTTAATCTGTCTCTCATTAAAGGCTCGTGCAGACTGGCGCGATATCGCACGCGTGACGTGACACTAGTAGCACAATTTCTATGTCACGGCCTGTCGTGCCCGCGATATTGCGCCAGTCTGTACGAACCTTAAAGAGATGATTACTTTACTACGGTAATTATCGTTAATCTCTCAATCAATTTTCCAAACTCCAATATTGTCCAGTATTCAATTATCGCGCATCACTCGTTAAAAACCTGTATCAGAAATATAAATTTACCGAATGAGCAGAGTTCCCAATGAGCAATGCAATCCTTTTTAGATTTCCGCACCAAAATGGTAAAAGGGAACCCTTATGGTGAGACTAAGTCTGGCTGTCTGTCACAGATGGATATCTCAAGAACTACTAATGCTATCAACTTGAAATTTGGAATAGTTTTAGATGACGTTTACCCAACTATTGTGCAAGTAAGAAAGAAAATTTAAAAAAATATATATTTCTTGCAACAGGGCCTGAAGACCCTGGTCTTAAAAAATCGAATGGAGTCGACTAGGGCATATGGGGTATCATATGAAAGAACGCTGTTTGCATATTCTCAAACATTTTTGTTAATTTATTAGACATCATAGTTTTCGACTTTTGATGATAAATGTAAAAAAAAATACTGTTCGTATCCCCGTATCCCCTTAAGTTTGCATAGAGAAAAATCTGAAATTATTCTATGTGATAGAAGTTTATGTAAAGATTACAGGAAAAATAAAACGATGTCTCTAAATAGCACAGTTTTTCAGAAATCATCAACATCATATATACGTACGGAACCCGCGGTGCGCGAGTCCGACTCGCTCTTGACTGTTTTTTTATATTTTATTCGAATTAAACGACCGCGGGGTGAATTCGGAAATTGGGGGCGAAAGTTAAAAGTTCGATGTAAATAAGTAGGAATGATTTTGCATGATGAAGCGGATAAAAGAATATTATTGGATTGCATTATAATTGGGTGCAATTTGTTGAGTAGCATGCGGAAATTCGAATACTTTCGCGAATACAACCTTGCTATTAATTATTATGAACTTTTTTGTATTTTATTTTGATAAAAGATAGATTTGCGAAGAGAATACACCGACAAAATGAAACACAATATAAGTAGGATATATTTTAAACTCCAAATTTCACTAAAAAATATAGGAAAAACCCTTTAAAAAATGGAGCAATTACAGAGGTAAAAAAACTAAAAACCCTTGCTTCTGAAGATCTTTATTAAGACCTAACCCGGGTTACTCCGTTAGGACGATACGAGTATGGGGGTGAAACGTCATAGACACTTGCCGATAACTTGATGGCGGTTTCGTGCTTTCGGCTAGTCATACGTGTGAAATCGATGTTGTAGGTGAAACTGAAACCTCACATGGAACGCTATGGTGTTAAAAGGCGTGTATTGGTGTACACACATAACATCACGCCTGTAATCTCCGAAGGGTTAGGCAGAGGTGTACCTATAGTACACCCACATTTCGCCAGTTATGGTTTAAGTCTCATTTAATAGGGGCGAGCCTATTGCCATCAATCAGGCAAAAATCCAGACTCTGGGCTGCTACTGAGAAACTCCAGATAGAAAAAGTACTTTGCCCGACCCGGCCATCGAACCCAGGACCTTACAATTAGCTAGCGCTTGCGACCACAACACCGATGAGGCAGTCAGCAGTGAATTTGACTTTAGCTATTATGACGATTACCCCGAAAATAGTGATGCTTCTCATGGACATGGTGGTAGAAAGAAAATAAAAACATTTAGTAATCCAGAAACTTTCATTAAACCAAACCCTTTAATTACTACTAAGTATCAACATTCTACGCCTACATACTAGTAACAAACGTAATTGCAAAAGCTATAAAATTGTATTAGGCAGGTCCCACCGCTGGTAATTAAGGAGAAGCGAGTAGAGCGCTAGCAACTACAAACGAGTTGCGAGCAGCGAGTGCGCGACGGCAACGAGTGATTACTGGTGGTATGCGTCTGTACCAAGCATGAGTCTCAACGAGTGGTCGGCCCGCAAAGCGAGCGTCGCTCAGCGAGTACTCTCTGATAGCTCGTGTCGCTGCGACAAATCGCTAACTGTTAATATGTATCTTTACTGACACGGGGCCTAAAATATTTTGTTCGTTTCTTGAGCGAGGACATCGTTGATAGCTAGTCACTTCCTCGACGGCAGTGGAACAGGTGCCTTGATAACACACAGCCTTTCAATGGGTTACAACCATGATTTAATAAAAGTTGATAAGTAGGTACAGGCTGCCCCTCTATGACGCCACTTGTACTAAAGGTAAGGGCAGGGTCTATTTATAACAGGAAACACGACGGCACGCCATTACGGTAGGTAGGTGTGGATAAACAAGGGCCTATTCAGACTAAGCCTTTTATTGACGTGATTAATCAGCGCCTTTGTATTTTTGAAGTTTACATATATTTACAGAGCCTTCAGGATAATCCGCTGCCTCAGGCTATTTTTGTGTTATTTCGGAACTTTTTTTATAGTTATCTCGAACTATCTTACATAAATACATGTTTTTCTAATGATGTTGACATCATAACCACATGTGACGGTCAAAACACGGACAAAAAATATTAATTTAGCAGCAGTTTTACATCTATCTAGGCTTTATCTCTAGCTTCGTATCACGCTAGCCGGTATGACGTGTTGGGGTCTACTATCTAAGTCTGTCAACGAAAATACGGGCCCGTCTGAAAGTAGTTGACCCATCGAAACATGTGCCAAATTAAATTTTTCGGGGGTAAAAACACATCGGGAGTAGGGACAACTGTCAAATCGCGTTGTCATTAATTCTTATCGCCCTGAACGAATCTTATGTCCGTAAGTGATACGGAGTAGGAAACGCCCGTAACAACGGACTTCGTGCTTAGGGAGTAGAGCTCCTGACAAGAAAAACGACATGAAGCGAACGCTTCGTTATATAGGCAGCAATGAAAGGCAGTATGTCTTCACATATAATTATTATTGGAGTTACTCATATTTAGTTTCTATCTATGGAGTTTCTTGCCCATTCTTCTACGTACGAAACTGCATTTTGGAAGGGACGCCTAGAATTAATTATATTTACTTGTAAAGGCTTCTACAGACTGGTGCGATATCGCGGGCGCGATAAGGGTCGCGCTGCCTGTCGCACCAGTTTATAGGAGCCTTAAATGTTGACGTTAAAAGGCACTTTTAACGGCCTACTTCAAAATAAATGTCTTTGAAATATGATAAACTAGCGTTTAGACACGAGCTAGGAAGGTCACGCCGTACTTACCTTACCGGGGTAAAAAAAGGGTTCAGTTCAGCATTGGTCGTACAAAAATAGAATTGTACTGTCAAATTAGACAAGATATACATACATAAGTAGCATAACATAGTACATGTAGACGTAACTACTAGCATGTAGCGACAAGCGGGAAACATGTCCTGAGCTGCTTGGGGAGGGGAGAGGTATTCCACGGCTATCAGGACAGTTCCGGAAGTACGGTCAAGATCCCTACTAGCATCCGGAATACTTCAAATCAAAACAAATCAAATAATTTATTTGCATAATACATGTTATAAGGTTGTTACAGGTATAAAAGGTAGGTACATTGTATTATAACCTAATGAGGTATGCAAATTAATATATTAATTACTAATCGCAACATTGAATTTATTGAATACATTGAATGTCAAAAAATTAAATATAAAATACACAAGTCAAATCAAAACAATAATCATTACATTTGTGGTGTCATTTCAGATAAAATCAGTCATCTTTCATTTAAATAATCATTAATTCCTTCCTCCGAACACGTTTGCTCTTGCGAATGGCCACTCAAGGTCAATAAAGGCAAGCCAGAGGTGAGGAACAGGACTTTTCCCGGGAGATAAGGTCACCACATGCTGATGCTGGCCTGCAGGTTCATGTCTGTCTGGCTCCTCACCCTAGACCTGTTTCGGCAAAGTAAGCTCTACCGGCACGAACCTTTTTTTTTATGGATGGACGGACCTAGTGTTCATGAGCGCGCAAGCCCCACCACGATGTCAACGTAGAGATACAGCGGTGGAGTTATTACAATAAAGTCGAGTATATTTCTTAGAAATCATTTTTATAGTACAGCCTTTTACGAAACTAATTGACTTAAAATTTCATGTTGCTTCGCATTAGAGCTTCTAAAAAGGCATTTGGGGTACGTACCCCAAAGGCCTTTCATTGGTCTCGATTGCTTAATCGTGTAACGCACTCACAATACTAATATTCTTTTACAATTCAACAACATTCACTGCGTTATTTACGTTGTCGAGCAGATGAATTTTTCAAACATGTGAAGCAATGGGTTATGAATTTCCAACAAAATCATAAGTATTGTAAATTCATCTACACATAACGGATAAACACAATTTGATGTTATTATTTTATTATCAATCAATTTCATAATCATTTTTCAGGTCAATTTACTGACATCTAATAATTGACGCTGGTAGCACATCCGCCGCGAAACCATAGCAGCGAAACCGCAGTAGTTTAATTGTACTGGTTCGCGTCATGTTTCGTTACTCGCATCTGATTCGAGTTGCGGAACATGACGCGAACCAGTACAATTTAACTACTGCGGTTACGCTGTGATGGTTTCGCGGCGGAGGTGTGCTACTGGCGTGAAAAGTTCCCCAAGACGAAAGTGTGTGATGCAATTGGGGAGCTGTTGTTGCATGCAATTGTAATTTTATATCTGAATGTGTGTGGCTGGTGCCGAAAGTGGTCGGTAAGAATAAGACGTCAGTGTCAGTCTCACGCGCACGAATATGCACTTAATCAAATTCAATTGCCAGGTCTCGTTGGCTTTTCACGTCCAATTCTACTCAATTATGCTCCAATAGATCATTCAATTGACGCAACTAGAATTTGTAAAGGACTTTACAGGCGAGCTGATCTTATCATCTAGCCGAAGTGGGTAAGGCAGAAAGCAAACACCCGCTCCGGACAGCCAATTTTAAAGCGAATCTCGGACTTTAGCAAATAAAGGAATTTCTCCGTTTTCGAGTTTGCAGGCAATACAGGGATTTCGTAGACTTTTTACAGAACTTAACCTACATAGCTGTTGTTACGAGCTCAGCGGGACAGAGTTTATTAAAGCTCAGCTAGTTTTAGCTCAAGTATTGGTTATTTGTTTGGGGAGATAGATACTGAAATACGGCCTGGATATTTTGTTTTCCAAGAGTGCTCTTTACTATGTTTAATTTAAAGAAATGCACAATATTCACCCTTTTAAGCCCAATAAGCCTGTTTTAAACTTCCAGTGAAAATCGGAATAACTCTACAAACTTTTTTATGCAGGTCTGGACGAAGGCATAAGGCACTCTGGTACAATAATGGCAAGTAGGTTATAGGTTTTCCCGGAATTGGCCCGCATCGGCAGTGCCAATATTTGTACCTACATCGTAAATAATTGAACTGTAAATATATGATTGAAACCTGAATTAATAAAAACAACAAAAATAATTTATTGTTACAATGTTGTTATGTTAGGTATTAAGTGCCGTTTCCGTTTTAATTTCTGCATAAGTATAGTTTAATTTTTTTTTGTTGGTCAATATACCAGTTGGTCAATATACCAGTTGGTCAATATACCAGTTGGTCAATACTAGCTTATGTGCTAGCTGACGTTATTTTAATGTTTTGTATTTCGTAATGTTAATTACTTTGCTTACAATTGTATAGGACCAAGTTCTTCTAACGGAACAGACAGCTGTGCTGCTGGGGAGTTTTTTTGCGTCACTTTCATCCCAGCTAGAGCACTAGAAAGTGGTGGAGGGCGGGCGTTTTGCGGAATTGTCTATAATTTTGATGTTCAAAAAGTGCTGATTCTCAGCCTATTTTATATAAATGACTTGATTATCGAAACATCATTTATTGAGGTTTAATTTTCAAATGTTCCGTATATCCATATTATTATCTTATTGTTTAAGTCCAGAATCAGACACCGGATACTTCACATTTTTTCAGTTACTATGACATGTACGTACTTCTAGAAGTCTTGATTAAAGGCTTCTACAGACTCGTGCCATATCGCGGGCGCAACAGGCATCGACAAAGCAATTATGCTACTAGTGTCGCGTCGCATCAGTCTGAACGAGCCTTAACAGAAACGAAGTTTAGCTTAGCACAGCTGTATGTTATATCAAGGCTCCGAGTACTTCGTTTAGTTTGACATATTGAGGCAATTCGGTGCAATTTCTGGGAAAAAGTGAATTTACTTTTCTACCGTGTGACTTTCACAGCTGGGTTTGATCGACAGGTAAATTCGTGTACGTAAATGGATAAACTCAGCTTGATGTTATTCTTTTTAAAAGCATTTATGCATCTTTTAAATTTTAATTTACTGGCATCTATTGAAGAGTTCCATTTTCCATCTCAGATGGCTTTTATCAGATGTTCACCTCTAAACAGGACTAACAAAAATAATTATAATTCCTCTTTTAAATTACCTATTATTGTCTGTTAGGTGCAAAATATGAAAATAAATTTTCTATCAGTAATAATTTTGTACAAGTTATAAGACTCTTCGGCATTCTATATTTACGAGTAGCATCATATTAGACGCATTCGCTTTCCGAATCTGAGAAATAGGTACACGTCATTGCACCTGACTCAGCGCAGACGTCTGATATTGGCCCTGCTCATTGAATTGGGTTGAGCACAGTTGAGTAGGCTCAATTTGCTTATATACATATTTGCTCAATAGTCGTGGGCAGTCAACATTTTATCAGCCCTACGAAGATAGGAAAATCTCGTTCAGAAACGACTTACGAGAATTGCCTGATATTCTTCAAAGCCCTACTCGTATTTCAGTAAAATAACATTTCAGGAAGAAAACGTTATTGGAATAAGTACCTAAGTAGGTATATGGAATTATTTCAAACAACATAATGAAATCCGTACATTTTATTGCGTTTCCAATTTAATTTGTGAATGCTTTACAAATATTTGTTCAGTTACATACTACATCTTTAAACGAATTCATTTCAAATTCAATCTGAAATTTTCAGATGTATTAGTTCCATGTGATTGGGGACTTTCATTAAAGAAAGAATAAAGAAATATGGACAATGTTACGAATGAGGATAATGTTTATTTTGACACAGTTCGTCCAACACAAATAACAAAATAAAGAAAATGTTTTAACAAGAATAGTGTGTGCCTCACGGTTGCGCCAAAAAGTTTCATTTTTAGTATTAATACCAGACATAATATTATACTGACTGACGCCGGTTTTTAACCGTCTTCCAAAAAGAAATAGGATGTAATTATGTTCGTCTGTATGTTTTTATTAATGTCAAAAAAAGCATCGAAGAAAGAGTTGAAGTTAGATTTGCAGTTATACAGGGAGCCCGGTAATTAATGGATAACCTTAAAATGAGTCATGGTACAACTAATGGCCATTCAGAAAAAAAAGAAAAAAAAAGAAAAAACAAGTAGTATCTAAGATATGATTTTTTTAATAATAATCGGTGTTTTTTGTTACCCTATATTTCATTTTTGTACGTCACGACCACAAATTAAAGAATTCTATCGGTTTTTTATTGCTATAGTAAATTACGTTAACTGAGCTGATAGATATGCAATAAATAGTATGACTACTTACTATTACACTGTTTTTTCTTTAAAGAACTTGAATGTTTGTTCTGGGGAAAAAATTGTGAAAAATATTGATTTTGACAAAGTTTAAGAATCCGTAGCTTAAAAAAAAAGTATGCAAACACAAGTGACCAATTATTTTAAAATATTATGCGCTTAAAGCAGATTTCAAAAGATCCTTCAATTTCTACGCGATCAATAGCTCGACGCACGGGAATAGGGAAATCGACTGTGCATGAGATTTAAAAAAAAGAACAAATATCACCCGTTCCACGTTACGCGCGTGCAAACTCTTGAACCAAGAGATTACAATGCAAGATTGCGTTTCTGCCGAAAAATGCTCGAGAAGATGGAAGAAGACCCGCAGTTTTTTAATAAAATTATATGGAGTGATGAATCAACACTTAAAAGAGATGGCTACATGAATTTACACAATCTCCATAGCTGGCAACTAGAGAACCCTCATGCTATGCGTGAAGACAGGTCACAGTACCAATTTAAAATAAATTATTGGACTGGAATTCTAAACGGAAAAATAATAGGCCCATTTGAATTACCGGGTAACCTAACTGGCCAAAGTTACTTAGAGTTCCTTCAAAATGATCTTCCAAACTTATTGCAAGAGGTGCCCGAGGAGGAGAGAGAATCTTATTGGTTGCAAAATGACGGCTGTCCTGCACATTATGCTGTATCTGTTCGTGCATATTTAAATAGCACATACCCAAACAGATGGATTGGCCGACTGGGGCCAATCTTGTGGCCGCCACGTTCACCAGATCTAAATCCACTTGATCTTTTTTACTGGGGCTGTCTTAAGGAAGAAGTATACGCAAAGCCGATCCGTTCCTTGGAAGATTTATGTAGCCGTGTCCGGGCAGCCGCATCGAAAATAAGTGAACGACGCTACACGCGACTGCTCAGGAGATCATTTATTCGTAGATGTAGAGCCTATATCAGACGGGGTGGCCGACAATTTGAACATTTATTGTAATTTATAACGAATACAGTGTCATTAACATGTACATTTGTCAGGTACATTTAATGTAAATAAATTTTCCAATATTGCAAATTTTGTTGTGAAACCAAAATTCACACCTTTTCTACACAAATAGCAATAATTCACAATTTACATTAGATACAATAATGAATAATACCATTTTGAAATATGCTTTAAGCGCATAATACTTTTAAATAATTGGTCACTTGTGTTTGCATACTTTTTTTTTAAGCTACGGATTCTTAAATTTGTCAAAATGAATATTTTTCACAAATTTTTCCCCAGAACAAACATTCAAGTTGTTTTAAAAAAAAAACAGTGTAATAGTAGTCATACTATTTATTGCTTATCTATCAGCTCAGTTAACGTAATTTACTATAACAATAAAAAACCGATAGATATCTTTAATTTGTGGTCGTGGTGTACAAAAATGTAAAATAGGGTAGCAAAAAACACCGATTATTATTAAAAAAATCATATCTTTGGTACTACTTGTTTTTTCATTTTTTTGGTTTTTTTTCTGAATGGCGATTAGTTGTACCATGACCCATTTTAAGGTTATCCATTAATTACCGGGCACCCTGTATACCTAAGGTGTTACTTACTGAATAATTTTTACTATGGGACCAACGTTCAAATCGAGAAAAAAAACATCTGCCCCATACAATTTAGAACAGTATCTAGGTATTATTAAACTTTAGTATGGAACAACAGATTTTTTTCGCGATTCCATAGTTGGTCCCATAGTAAAAGGTATTCAGTTCGATTGTCTAAAGGACTCCTTAAAGTGTGTCGGGTTAATTTTGAAACACCTCATTATAATGTGAAATAATGAGAAGATTATGTGAGTAGATGTAAAAAAAATAAAAACTGTGAACCTACAACTAATATTATACTTATTAACTAGATCAAGTAATTCAAGTAAAGCGGAAACATTTCTAAAATCCATAAAAAAATGCATAAAATATACACAAAGCTGACACTGCGCTTCATTTCGTTAATAACAGCTGCTTTGCTCTATATTCTCGCCGCTTTTTTAGAATAAATAATTTCCCCTTTTACGGCGGCGTGGCGTCAAAATCAATACGGCTAAATTTGTACTAAAAGCTGCTCTGTAATAGCTAATCAACGAGCACTTTAAAGATAATGGAAGTTCTAATGTCGCTTAAAAGTCTGGCGATAGAATGGTTGGCGAGCGGTTTCACTATGGTTTTTCATGGGCTGGCTTTGGTGTGACACAGTGTCTGTGTTTTTGGAAGCATAGCTTAGGTGACTGATGGAATAGTGTTTTAGGCCCAATGTTTCATCAATAATCCGCCGAGTATTGTGAAAAATACGGCTTACTTTTCGAGAATAAGCCGACTTAAAATGACCAACTAGTGTTTTATTTTAGCGCTATGTTATGCTTCAGCTTTGCAGCTTTTATCCATCTTTAAGTAATTTCAGCAGCGAGCCATCTGAACACAGAAGCGCTAAAAGCAACATCAGTTATGCCCTACAACGTTTCAATAGACACTAAATAAACATTAAACGGGCAGCAATATTTAATAGAAAATACACTAAACTCGAAAGCCTCCAGCTGGCCGGCACTTCGCGGTGGAAAACCAATTAACTCGGTACGGCACTTCCGATAATTTATCGTGAAACTATCATCGGAAATCGGGAAATCAATTAACTATGCTGAATAAATTCTCTTAGCAAACACTACTGGCTCGACAGTTCAATTTAATTAACTGTCAACATTAAGTGCCTATTTTTAATAAGTACCAGAATACTCGTATGACTATCCCACAGCAGGGCAGATGCCTATTCTTAAATAGAGAAAACATGAACATCGATCACCGACCGTGCACCACTTAGGTTTAGGTTTCCTCACGACGTTTTCCTTCACCGTATGTCAGTGACGTCTTTAGAGTTATTATGAATTTACATAGCATTACGCCTGTAATCCCCGAAGGGTTAGGCAGAGGTGCAGCTGCATCCATATTTCATCAGTTATGTTTAAGTCGCATCTAGATAATAGGGGCGAGCTTATTGCCATCAACCAGGCACAAATCCAGACTCCGGGCTGCTACTGAGAACTCCTGATGGAAAAACCAATTAACACTTTACCCGACCTTAGAATCGAACCAGGACCTTATTCTCAGCAGTAGCGCTCGCGACTACTGCTGAGAACTAACGAGGCAGTTACCTGGTTGCTTCGATGATTAGAGAAGTAATGTTAAGTGATGTGTTATAATATTTTTTTTATAAAGTTACATTAGTACGGCCCCATCACAACATGCTCATTGAATATTTAACTGTAGGTGTTTAACTAACTCTAGTCGATACATTGATAACGTAATCTCGTAACACTGACACGAGGTCATAGACACCTGAGCCGAAATGTCTGGCACAAAGGCCCAAGGAGATAAACGATTGTATTTCGTCTACGAACGTGTTTATTTGGCTCTCCTGATTGGCTGGCTAATTGTTTCTGCACTGATCGACGATGGATTTGACATGATAATTATAAATAGCAGCTTGATGGAGCCGCTTAATCCCTGTTACCTAAAGGGGAAAGGGGATATATCCGTTGCACTCGAAAACAAGCGAATTTCACTAAATACTGAGTGGTTAAGTACAGTGAGGCATATTATGTTCCATATGCTCACACAGGTGTTGGAGACGACGCCGACGGCTCAGAAATTGTTCTCTAACTTTACTCGTTTGATGATTTATTATTTATAATTATTGTTTATAATAATTTTTGCTGACTCATTTTTGCTACGAGGCAAGATAATATATATTCCAATTTTCGTCTATCAATAGCGGAAAGTAATAGATTTGTCCAGTTTTTTTTTTTTATTTGCACTGTTCCATTGAAGGCTCGTACAGACCAGACCAGTCTATACGAGCCTTGATAGGATGGTTTCCGGGAAAATTATTTGATACTGTTTTTGAGTTATTTGTCGCTTTCATTCTCAATGGACAAATTGGCTTTCATTCATACAATCTAGAAATAACCAACAATAGTCACCATTCTACGATTTCTTTAATAAGACTATTGTTTTAATATTTTTGCGGGCATTCATTAATCCTTTGGCAGAACCATGCGCTTTAATTCTTTGAACTTTTGAAACATCATGGCGGCGCCGGCGGCGGCGTGGCGGCCAACCGCATGCCAACTTCATTCCATTAATTCCCCGATAATGTTTGCTTGCATTTCTGTTCAGTCTGTAAAACTTGTAATATCAATGTTAAAGCGACTGTTCCGTGACTCAAGTTTTTAGATAACAATAAAGTTTTAAACTTTGCAAAGTGCTCGTGACATTGATAGGTCTGATTCGGCTAGGAGGTCGGGTCAAAGGATGTATAGTAGTAGTATTTTTAGGCTGGTTGTCATACGAATTTCTATCACAGATAATTATTGTACTTATATCGAGATATTCAAACTAAGAGCACATCGGTTCATTCATAGCCGATCTAAAAGGGTCAGGTGCACTCGAAACTGATTGGATAGAACATGAACGAGGAGGAAGCAAAAGCGCCTAATAAAAAATGCGTGAGTTTCTAGTGAGTTCATGTATGTCTATGGTTCGTGTATGTCCAACCACTCTCACCATAGTCCAAGGGGTTAAGTTTAATCCTAGCTTGGCCACATAATATTCATCTCATTACTTGGGACGTTTGTGAAGTAGAAATTGACTAATTGGATTTACCCGAGTAATTATGGTGATGCCACAGGATAGGCTACCACTAAATTATAAATTTACAAGCGATGTTATAGGTGGACACCTGGACAGACGCATTCATTGCTTGCTGTGTTCATAGTGAATCGACATATGGAAAATAGAGGAATACATTTTTTTGTTTTCATATACTACGGAACGTTTCGAGAAAAGGTGACCCTGCATTTGTTTTTGGCTCGTCTTGGCGGGGGTACAACCGTGTCCCCAGATGTATCAGCAGCTGAGTGAGATACCTGTGATACAGGTTTATTCCTAGTTCAGGTAGAACGCATTTATTATATAGGTACCTCTAGCTTGAGGCTCTTCCTTGTAAATATTTATGTCAATCAATTATTTCAATAAACTATTCTGACCGTGAAAATTCAGACAAAATTCCACGTATTTGCAGTGAAGTTCTAGTAAATAAAGTTCACCACCAAAACATTGTCATAGTTATGAATGACTCTTCCGCGTAATAAAAAAGTTGATCTAGTTAAATTTTCCCGAACCATTTGACACATTTTAAATTCAACTTGTCCAGCAGTGGGCTGCTTAGGCTGAGTTGGTTGAAATTCAACTTGCTTTTCGCAGCCTACGCTAAATTTATACAGGCGCTAAACAAATATAGTTGGGACCATAGAAATTGGTTTCTATTTAATTTTACTGTTAATAATTACCTTTTCTCAAACATGCCTGGAAATTCGAGCATTATTTTGACAACCTTCTTCGAGATAAATCGAAATTGCTGGACTGGCCAAATACATGCGAGCAGCGGCCGCCAAAAGTTGTATGAAAATTCATATTTGTCGTGGTTTAGCGGCCAAATAAATTACATAGTAAACTCATATCTATCGTGTAATTTAAAAATGGAACGAGTTTTTACTCCGAAACATCCGTACGCAAAATATGCGCATATTGACGTGGAGTTGCGGAAACCAGCCCGTTTTACCTATTACTCCGAAACATAGAAACCAAGGAGATAATTTATCAAAGGTTTGATTTAAATTTGGAACTGGCTTGCACATAACAAGCTGTTTATTGAAAAAAAATTGAGCAGTCACGGGACGACTGGCAGATGTGTACACACAAACTTACACACTACTACATATAGACTGTATAAGTGTATAGTGGCCGATCGCCACGCGGCATGCGTCGCCCCGCCAGCAATCGGTTTTACGTGCGCCTATAGATGTTTCGCATCAAAAACATATTAACACATTGGGACGTGAAAAATTATCGTTGTTCGTCATTGAATCTGGAATTTATAAATAGTTTACTTTGGTTTGAATTTCCGCGCATTATTTGAGAACAGCACTGTACAAGCATTTTCACGTTCGCTTCAGGCCGCTGCAGTAATTTACTATATTTATTATATATAATAATTAATAGTAATATTAAATAGAAACCAATAATCTCATAAATTCCAGCAACTTTACCCGGACTGCTAGAAAACGATATTACCTCGCTTTAAGTGAGTTATACTCGTAGTCAAAGAGCTGCCGTTTCTAACGTTTAAAGGGTTGCATAATTGAGAGGAAACTGGCGGGGGGCACACTCGCGTCAGTTAAATAAGTTAGCTAAAGGCCCTGTGTGTGAATACAGCATTATAAACTGTGAAAATAAAATGAGTAGTATATTTTAGCAAGATTTAATAGTATACTCGTTCGTTTTCAAGTACAAGCATTTTTATTTATGTTCATGTTTTTTTTTTTTCATTATAACTTGCTGTATGTATGGCGGAATGGCGTATGTGCTCTACGAAAAGTGGGTAGAGTCCAAAGTGTTAAGATCGAGCAAAAAACGATGAAATAAAAACGTTTCTTGTATGGGTACCCCCTTTAATTATTAGCTTTATTTAATTTTTATTATTTGTTGTTATAGCGGCAATAGAAATACACAATCTGTGAAAATTTCAACTGTCTACCTGTTGCGGTTAATGAGATAGACAGACAGACAGACGGACGAACGGACAGCGGAGGCTTAGTACTAGGCTTCCGTTTGACACCCATTGGGTACAGAACCCTAAAAATAATTAAAAGTGCTTTTCATTCCCGAAAGCCGCGGAATTTTTAGAACGCGTCACTATAAATGTACTGAAATTAATGTTTCTGATCCTACGTTTAATCAACTCATAAACTTCGAAGTTTTGGTACATAGGCGCTTATAAAACAACATACCTACTACTGTAGATATTTTCACTCTTAAGTTATTAAACTTTACATGAAACTAGTTTGTTATGTTACTTAGAAGTTAATATGTTTTAGGTACTGCACCTGCACTCGAGAATACATATTTGTGTGATACTCAGTTCATATTCTGTATGACTGAAATGGAAAATGGTTCTCAGTGGAACTTCGGAAAGGTCATATTCGTATGTATTCATTATTCAGAAAGTTGTGTTTCCAAGATGGATTGTTTGGCTCTCGGGGAAATAACATTGTACTCGAAGTTCTTACTTATTTCTTAGTTTTTTGAGCTTTCTTGAAAAGTCGTTGAAGATGTTTGTTTTGTTATCCAGGATTCTACATGGAACCGGAGATTTGAAAGATAAGTGTTGTGCTACGCTTTGGAATAGCTTAATTTTTCTGACTGACCGACCCCTTGACAGTTCGAAAGTGCCTGTAATTGGTTAATTCGAAATAAATGCTTTGAGTTTGACAATACTATCGAGTAGAAAAAATAATTTCCGAGAAAAGAGTGCCTAATAAAGTACTTAATAATATAATTATTAAAAATAATACCGCGGAGGTAAGGACTTTTATTAAAGACTGGTAATTGTAATTAATGAGGTAAATGTTTTATCACCAACAAATTGTTACTAACGCAAATAAATTCTCAAAAAATGCAGAAAATATGAATCTTTACTGATACATCGGTGCTACGAGTATCATTTTGATCTGTATAATAATTGTGCCCGATAACAGTCGGTAAGATATAGGAGGAGTTCCTACATCTTACCGACTGTTATCTTAGTCACCGCATAGATCAAAACGGAGCGGTTCAAGCACACGGCATGAATGTCAAATGTCGGCGTCATTTAAAGTCATGACCATGAGTAATGGTAATCTCGGGAGCAAAGATCAGCGGTACATATTAGTGAGTAATGTCGGGATGATTATTTTTCATTAGAAATGGAGAAGAATGTAATGTACAGTCGTGCTTTATCACCGTAAACTTGAATGTCACTTGCACTTTATAAAACGACCAGGGGGCCGATCGCGCTATTTCTCAACGTAATTACCGTTCGAACGCAACGTTTTTGGTTGTGGTTTAGTTTTGGAATTAACGTTCAAAATTAGCGCGATTGGCCCCCTCGTCTATTTGTTTTTGTGACATTTGGATAGTTTCAACCTTAGTGGACTTTCAGTTTAGCGCGGGAGTTGTTCACAAAAGTGATAAAGCAGCCCAGGATAAATAGTATACTCCTTTTCGGTTCTCCATGTACACACAGCGTCAAAAATATCGGGATGAACAGATAGTTAAAAATGATAAGAATGACTAAGAAAATTATACTATTTCCTACCTTTTCTTAAAATTATAGTGCAGAGGTACCTACCTTTAGTACTTCCACATTTCGCCAGTTATGCTTAACTTCCATTTAA
Organism: Tiliacea citrago; assembly: GCA_963921375.1. Lineage (NCBI taxonomy): Eukaryota > Metazoa > Arthropoda > Insecta > Lepidoptera > Noctuidae > Tiliacea > Tiliacea citrago. The sequence continues at coordinate 30,431,867 of OY992780.1, forward strand.
TAGGGGGCGAGCCTATTACCATTAACTGGGCACAAATCCAGACTCCGGGCTTCTACTGAGAAATTCCAGATAGAAAAAGCCAATAACACTTTGCCCGACCTGGGAATCGAACCCAGGACGTCGTGCTCAGCAGTAGCGCTAGCGATCACTAAACCAACGCGGCTCTGTTCTCATGCTGCCCGTTATTAATGTTACCTCTCATTTATGATGATATTAAATCGACGATATTAGTGTGCGGTGCGTTGCAGAACATCGGACGTGGTCGCAAATGATGAGATTGGATCGTTTTAATTATGTTTGGTTATCGTGGCTTATGAATAAGCTCACCGTGCTTGATTAAACCAAAAAACTATGAATAATTTGTTGGTTTAGTTGGCTAGATAATATTACGCCACAGACATGATGCCATTGCCAGTAATTGAATGCAAGTGTTTGAAGTGGTGTAATGATTTGTATATAAAAAATTTATTGAGAATCTATTCCAGATGGCCTCAGTGTACAGAACTATCTCTCGAAACGTCGCAAAAATTTTACCAAAGTCAAGTCTGTATCTCTCCTACCGTCAAACCCATAGAAATACATATATCTATGGTCAAAACATTATTTTTCACTCCTACTCCAGGAGCTTGCCTTCTAAATAATAGCATGATGATTGACCTCAAGATTTGCTCTTAATTTCGTGGGGGTACCAATTAGCGGAGCTGGGAGCGAGTTAGCGACAATCTTGGGGGTCGCGACCTCATAAGTGACTCAGATACGAGCATACACCGACTTGAGGAAAGTTATTGAATAATAAGTGGCTCTGTTCGTGCATTAAATCTTTAGAACGACGCGGAGAGATAAGACTGATAATATGAACGTTGATTTTGGTAGGTATTCAAATGCAAACAAAATATGTAAATGATTTCGTAAAAGTATATAATGTTAGATATACCTACGAAACAAAAATGTCAAAATTCTTGACCAATAAACGTGCTCCTTATCCTAACACTAGCATCCTAATTGCGTAACACGCTATCAATCAGTCTGAATGATTTTGAAGGATATTGCTTATCCATTGCTGCATATGTTCGAAAATGTTGTCTGCCCAACAAGGTAAATAACGTAATGAGTGTTGTTGGACTGTCAAAATGACACCCATTAGTACTGTAAGTGTGTTACGCAATTAACTCGCTGATAAAATGTATCCCTAAATATATTCTGTTTGTCAACAAATCTTTAGCTACTCGTAATTCCGTATTACCTCGTTTGTCAACAAATTCAGCATCTCGTTTACCTATAAACTTCCACATTTGTCTAAATCAGTGCTTCTAATAATAGACGGGACCACAAGTATTCAGTGCCAACATAATCAGCTCCCGACAATCGGTCAAAAGAATAGGTCACAACCTCCGATAGTGGTGCTGTTACATAAAATACATTAATTTTATCTCTAAACCTGTGGATGAAATTACAGAGGTCGATTTATTTTGTTTTTGCTGCTGTTAGAATTTACGAGAAAAATATTTGGGTTGCATGAGCCTAATCGGCACCGGTGACTGAACAGTTGTGTGAAATCGGTTGTCATCATTATGGGCATGTGATGCGGAGGAATGAGGAAAATGTCGTGAGGAAAGTTTTGAGTATGAATGTGAATGACGACCAAAGAAACGATGGATGGACTCAAAGATGATATGATTAAAAAGGAGGTGACTACCGAGATGACGACTAATAGAGATGTATGGAAGAAAAAGACATTTTGAGGCGACTCCAAATAAATTGGGATGAGGAGAATGATGATGATGATGAGCCTAATCCAAGCAATGGATCAAAAATAAAAAAACGCAACTCCATCACAAATTTTCGTATGGTTCTAGGTATATATTAATGTATGATTTTCTCTAAGTACCGAGATATAATTATCTCGGGAGTTTCACATGCACATAAACTATGTATATGCGGAAAACCCTACTGCTTATGTGCTCGTTTTGTATTAGGTATTATTGTAATATTTTTATTTCTACGTCAATGTATGACCGAGGGTCAAAACAATTGAAAAAAAAAATCTATTATTCTAAAATGCCGCATTTTTATGATTGTACGACTATCGTAGTACTATAGTCTGCTCAAATAATCAAGTCAATCAAGTCGTATTAGATAATACAACTGTAAACAAATAAGATATCGGAATCATGACACAAAATAAATACTATGTACAAAGTACTAATCAAACAATTCGAAGGTATGAATGGTTTCATAAAACGAACGTCACATTACTTCGAAATTAATGAGTCTAGCTCCTAGACTACATACGAAATGGAATGGTTGAATCAGTACTATTACCTACGTAGGAAATACTTACATACAATCCACCGAAATAAATAATGGTAGATGACTTAAGCAGTTCCTCATTGGAATTCTCTTCAATCTGTATTGCAAGTAGTTATTCGATTCAAGTCGTGTTTTTGTTTTGTTGTGTTAATGTTTGCCGAGAAGGAGAAAATTTATATTATCCTTGGAGTATTGTTACCGTCAGGCGGAGCTTACGTTACCCATTCGATACCGTTCCACAGTATCATCTCCTTCAATTAATGCTTTTATGCGACAAAAATCCGACATAAGGTGCCTACTCCGAAGAGTCAGAAACTTTATAAAGTGTCCTCCTCAAAAGAGGAACTACAGTCACAAATCTCCATACCCACGGTCAAATAAAGTTAGTATTGATGGTGATGATGCTTTCGGCACTATAACTGAGCACCATGACAGGACAGTACATTAATGCCGCTTGTTGCGACGCTTCGTATGCATATAATCTGTATGTACATTATTATTATGTGTCGTATGCACTCACTACGCTCTTTGGATATCAGCGGCTCTTTTTCCGGATCCGATCGGAACCGACGCCAAGAATTACGGACCGAGCTCACGATCCGACGCAAGCCGCGGTTGGGAGCTGCAGTGTCCGCCATTTAGTTTTTAACCGACTTCCAAAAAGGAGGAGGTTATATGTTCGGCTGTATGTTTTTTTTTTTTTTTTTTTCATCAAGTACCTCAAAAGTAATAAGGTAAATAATATGATAGATAAATTACGAAGAAGTACGTAGTGGTAGTGGATTGAAGAGGACAGATGGCGCTACACGGTAAATTGTGATACCAGATGGATAACTAGCATCTTTCTGTTCTTATAAAGCTTTACAATATAACTGTCTATTTACCCAAAGCAAAGCATGGAGTTCAATGTGTTCAATACGTGACGTGTGTCATGCCGTGCAGCTGCCGATTATTTGTTTTTACTAGTTTATGTTTTCATTATGTTTTGCACGTGTTTCTGTGACAAATAAAATTGTTTTTCTTTCTTTCTTTCAATATCCTCCCCCATAGTACTGTTTTTAATATTTCTATGTCCTCCCCTGAATATTAGTCATATGAATTTTCAAGTACCTACCACAGTAAATATTGAAAGGCTTTAAGGCTCCCGCAGATAGGCGCGACGCGACACTAGTAGCACAATTTCTATGAAAACTTTATGGGAAGTATCGCGCCAGTCTGCACGAGCATTTATGAATATTACAAAATAATATTAGCATATGTCCATATTTGACACTGCAATCCAAGCACCCAAAGTCATCCTAAATTTTGGATAAACCTCATTAAATTCTAAATAGACACTAAAGTGCCATACAAATAGATTTTTATTGCCACTAAAAACAAAATGTGACGCTGTGGCACTTGAATTGAGACGTCAAAAGTGTCAATAAAATCGTATTAGCGTTGAAATGTTGTATTGTAAATTCAGATAATGTTGTTGGTGTTATAAAGGCATATTTGGGGGTTCATTTAATTTATTTCAGAAGGAGAAGTCACAAAAGCAATACAATGTTGATACTATAAGGTAGCCCGTGAAATTCAAATTTTCTTAAGTTTTTTGCAATTTGCAGGTCCGCAATGTGTCAGCTTGTATGTTAATTAAAATATGATTCGCGGTCGTAACAAATATGGCTTTACAGAATTATAATCACTAGAATTAGCAATACAACTCTCTTCGTAGAATCCTATTCAATGTCTATTTCATGAAATAGTTATTCAATTCCACGAACTATTATTAGATACCATAGAACCTGTTACTCACCTGCAAATTGAAAATTTGAATTTCGCTTGCTACCCTGACGCTAAGCGTGCAACTCAATCGCGGTCGATCGGCATCTCTCAACTCAAAATAATAATTATGTCGCCTCATATTATTTCAAAACATTATTCTAACCGCAGCACAATAATATGAAAAAACTTATTAGTAGGTACATAAGCGGATAGATCGAAGTATCATCATAATATTTTCCACCTTTAAGGGTGCTATCACAAAAAAAAAACGTTTTTCGTCAATTTCATATCTAATTGTGAGAAAGCTTGAAATAATTGAAACAGTCTGTGTAACTATAAAAGTACAGTTTTCGTGGTGATAAACCATTCGTGTCAGTCTCAGCACCTGTTAATAGTTTCACCACTTTTGCGCTCTCGAAAATATAGCTTATTTCGCCGTTCATTTACTTAATGAAGATATTGTATAGGTAATCATAAAATAAAACTTTGATTTTATCACACGGATAGTTGAAGCCCAGTATTTTTAATTTCTTGATATGGTTTGTTAAATAATAGGAAAAAAAACATTACCGACAGTTTACCGACAGCATTATTTTCTGAGACTATTTGTACCATTTTGATAGTTCTTTTTGTATGTCTGCTTACATAAAATATTTTAACAAAATTTATATTATTATATTGAAGAAAAATGTTCCTAAACTCAACACGATATCGTCAATTTTGTGTGAAGAAGCAACGGAAAGAATTTTTTACAATATTATAAATCAACATTTAAGAAACAAAAAATTGCTACCAATGGAGATGTATATGTATATAGAGTAACCTATCTGTGGTAACTATTACAACATTTCGAATTTTGCAAATTTTTGTCAGATTTTGTGATAGCGTCCTTAAGTTACTAAGAATAGTAATTACTGTCCAATGTGCAAAGGCTTAGGTCCCACAATCCTTCCGCGCTCAATCAACACGTATGCGTACAACATGGATGCTAGTGACCAGCATAGCAGGCTGAGAGATATGAAAATATAGTTACCTATCTATTCTATGAAAACTAACTATTGTTACAGCAACAATCTAATAATATTGTACCATAAGGAAAAATCTGTAATTAACTATGTTAGCGGATAATGTCAAACATCCAATTATATTGGTATATAGGTAATATTTATGTTGTATCAGTCTCCCGGGAACCGTAAATCCGGTTGATGTGGACCGTGTATCCTTATAACAGCACACAATATACATATCTATGTATAAAATTATTATCTAAATACATATCTACATTAAATAAATAATATAAAACAAAGTCACTGTTTGTGTCTGTCTGTGTGACTGCTTAGTTCTTCTAAACACAACAATGAATTTTAATGCGGTTTTCACTATCATTAGATAATTAATTATTCCGGAAGGTTTTTGTCATAGATATAACAAAGTCTATGGTTTTGTCTATTATTTTACTCTAACAAATATTATAAACGCGAAAGTGAGTTTTTTTGTTTGTTACGGCTTGCACACTAAAACGGCTGAACGTATTTGGATGAAATTTGGCATTTAGGTAGACTGTGACCTGGGTTAGGATAAACGATACTTTTAATCTTGATATTCCCACAGGGTCGAGATTTATACGAGTGAAACCGCGGGGCGCAGCTAGTACATTAATATTTAACTTAGAAATAGCACAAAAATCTCACTACGTGTTGTCAGTTTCAGACTATTGCAAGTCCAAGTTTCCGTAAGACATGTTACCTTTCCATAAGTCAGTTTCTAAGATTAACACACATACATAAACTAAGATCTATGATTAATATCTAGTTAAAGATGAGTGTAAGTACATTTTATTATGGACTTTTGTGGTCACAAGAAAATTTCTGTATTATCTTTCCATCCATAATTTAAGATTCTGCTGATCCGCTAAATAAAACCTGAAGATGCAAAGTGAATGGTAGTTCAAATGATTGGAATGCCTTGGAACCTACAAATGCCGCGCGTGTGATAAGACGAGGTATTTAGCGGTAACTAAGTACTTAGCTGAAGGTAAGTGTGTTGGTACGTTCAATATACTGATTGTGAGTAGGTTGGCTGTGTTTGTATAATTATGTCGCAGGATGATTTAATAATTCGATTTTTTTCGCGAAAACCCTAGGGATATTGCGAAAACACGGATAATTAGACAATGGTTAAAGCTCACAGGGTAAAACTAGGAACTAATCAAAATGAGGTTTGGTCAGTAAGCAAAAATGTAGCCAGTTAAGGATATTCAGTGTTACTAGAGCGACTCGTGTTTTTGCAAAAACCCTATCTTTTTCCAGTAAGATTGAGTAATGTTTTCGCTGTTGTCTAATTATCCGTGTTTTCGCAATATCTCTTTATTAGCATCTTTAAAAAAAAAGTCCTACGTATAATGAACGCAGACACACAGCTGCGCACTCAAAGGACGTTCTCTTGGTACATACATAGACGCATAGATAAGTTGGTTGCGAATCTGTTCAACTATACTTATCGCTCTACAGCACTCACCAATACCAATAACATAGTACTTCGGTAGCGTTTGATACTCCCGCCTTTGTGGGGTAGGCTGACTAAGCAGAGACGCCACTAGTTGCAGGGAATGTAGTGGTACTGTTTTGTACAAACGGTGGGTGGGGTGGGGGGAGGGGGGGGGGTTGTGTAGTAGAACATAAATTGTGTATAAAAAAGATAGAATGTTAGGCATTGAAGAGAATTTTCGGGTGATCTCAAAGTTAAATCGAAAGTTAAGTCGATCGAAACCCGCCTGGTTATATTATTCAAGATTATGTGAGTTGCATTGAATTCATAAATAAATAATTCTGTCGCGATCGAAGAAGCTCGTGTCGTGGCTAAATGATTAAATCCGCACGGGTCGCTTGCCGCGGTCGGTTCCTAGTTGGGTGACCATTCCATTACATATCCTCCGTACCTTCGGAATGCACGTTAGACCGTTGGGCCCGGATGTCATTCGTAGATATTTGACAGTCGTTACGGCCCAAGTCTGGTTTTTTTAAGGTCGGCACCCAAAAAAATATATCTTGCGATATATATTTATAAAACTTTGGAATATTATCAATCAATCAATTTATTTATTCAATCAAGTAACTAAGACTCATTTGTTAGTCAAACTTATCCTACGTTAGTAATTAAAATAATTTTAATTATATCATAGACAGCGGCAGTACCGTCCGACGCTTCACCGCGGCTGCACCATTCCAAGGGAAATGGTGCAGCAGTGATTCACGTACAGACAGTCCAGCCTACTCGAAGTAGTTGGTTTGGAGCACCCCGCGCACCAGGAACGCACAGCGCTTACGCATTGTCGCAAAGAAACAATCCAAATGTGCGTCCGCGAACATCCCTGATGCGCTGCAGTAGCGGGGCATCTTAAACAGCACTTTGAACGCGTTGTCGTGTTGCACGTGGAGGGCACTGAACGACTTGTGAGTATATCTAGCCCACAGGCTGCTCATGTAAAACGTAGTGCAGTACGCTCTGAAAAGAGCATTATTATACTTTAGTTATTAGTATCAAGTACTTTCTATATGGTTAGTCTGTTTTTAAAGCATTTCAAGTAGAAATTGATTTCTTTTTTCTTTTTTTCCCTGATCGTCGGTGTCGGTGACGGGGTGTTACTGATTCATTGTTTTGGTATTTTATTAATCTATTTGTCCACAATTTAAGCCTCCCGCAGACAGGCACGACGAGACAACGCGACGTGACACTAGGTGCACAATTTCTATGAAAACTTCATGGAAATTATCGGGAGCATGTCACGCCCGCGATATCGCGCCAGTCTGCAGGAGCCTTTAAGTAACTGATCTAATTTTTATGTTAAGCCGTGTAGTTTAACTATACCATTAAAAATTATAATCTATTAATAAATGTTATAATTACCGAGTGCTTTAATATAATAATAATTATAATAATATTATGCTTATGATAATGTGGACTTGAAGGTTGATTTGATTTGATTTAAATTTAGTTAATTATTGATTTGATACGTTGAGCTGAGCTGAGCCACAAGATACAAGCCAAGCTTAGTCTGTGTCTCGCTGATTGTATTTAACGTTCGTCCCCATTACATGAGAGTATGGGACATAAACATGACTTGCAAAATGTGGGTGTAGGTACTATAGGCACACCTCTGCTTAACCCTTCGGGGAATACAGGCCTGATGTTATCTTATCTATCCATATATATAACAATCAATTGCCGTGCGTTAGTCTCGCAAAAACTCCAATATGGCTCAACTGATTTGATTTTTTCTTATTCTCCTCAATACTGGGGTGGTTTAGAAAAAAAAGATAATTAAGCAAAGCCTAACGGAACAGCTGAAAAATCGAAAAAATCTAAATGTTGTCTCCCGTGGTACGAAGTTCACTGTGTCATCTAGTTACTTACTAAAAGATTTTATTGTGTTATGGGTAAAGAAAATACATCAAACGTTACGTTACGTTGCCGACGTTAATAATGATCCCTAGAATATCTCAAACCAAGTAGGCTTTTAGTGTCGAAAAACAGTAGTTTTCTTTCTTAGCATGTAAAAGGTTGGCAATTTTGTTTTGCTTTTTGTAGCATTGACAACCTAGGGAATATGTTATTGTATTTTCAAGTAAATACACGAGTTACCTACATACATTATAAGTAAGTGACTAGAATATTACCTAGGCAAACCTTGCGTCCATCAGAAAAAAAAACATCCTCAAAAAGACACCGAAACACTTTTCTCTCATTCAATATTATGTCCACGATTGTTTACACCAGTAAAACAAACAACGCGAACACACGGTGGTAACTGTTATACAATTGATAACGCACTCTTATCAGAGATAACACTATCGGTGTGACGTTACGGTCGGAGCGCGACTCTTGAGTCGAGTGCGAAAGCGTTGCGATACTCGCATCGAAAGCGTTGTGAAACTCGCATCGCCTGCGGACGCACTCGCGTGGATAGAAAACTTATGATGAAGTGTCGGAATCGGAATATTCATGCGAACAATAATATTATTATAACATTACGCCTGTTTTTCACCGAAGGGTTAAGGCTCGTACAGACTAATGCGATATCGCAGGTACGACGCGACACTAGTAGCACAATTTCTTTGTCGGTGCCTGTTGCGCCCGCGATACCGCGCGAGTCTGTACGAGCCCTAAAAGATGGTTGAAGTCTGTACGAGCCTTGAACAGGCATCGGTGTGCATATGTTTAGTACACTCACATTTCGCCGCTTGTCTATTTAGTTATGTAACAAGGGGCGAGCCTATTGCCATCAACCGGGCACAAATCCAAACTCCAGCCGGGCTATTACTGAGAAATTCCTGACGGGAAAACCCAACAACACTGCCTGACTTGGGAATCGAACCCAGGACCTCACTCAGTAGTAGCGCTTGCGATCAATATACTAACGACGCAGTCGGAGAATAATTCGAAGAATAGTCGGAGGAAACTTAGTAAAGTTATAAAGATTACGGCTGGCTTATATTGGAGCTCCGTACAGATGTACAGTCCGTGAACTGTACATCTTGTAGACATAATTACGGCTGGCTTATATTGGAGCTCCGTACAGATGTACAGTCCGTGAACTGTACATCTTGTAGACATAATTACGGCTGGCTTATATTGGAGCTCCGTACAGATGTACAGTCCGTGAACTGTACATCTTGTAGACATAATTACGGCTGGCTTATATTGGAGCTCCGTACAGATGTACAGTCCGTGAACTGTACATCTTGTAGACATAATTACCGTACCTAATCATCAGACTAAATCATTGGTAGACGATAAAATAAAAGACAAACTTGTATTCCGTTAAAATATTTTCCTTCCGTTTCCATCATCAGATTAGCTTTAATAGATACTTAAACAATAATTTGCTTACTACGTACCTGTATGGTATTGACATTAGAAAAGACAACATCAGTAAACGCATGGCATGAAACAATGAAAATACGTACCTATGTTCTTTTTAAAATCTTCTTGTATTGTTTCATACTTCAACTTGACTATTTAAAATATATCTAGAACCTTTCATTGTCGTTCAAGTGACATATTGTTAGGCCGAGCCGTGTCTTACCACAACAAGGCGTTCTATTCAATGACTTAGAACTTAGAAACTCAAATAGAAACACTTGCTTTGGTCGCATTCCTGCGAAAACACAGTTGTATATATAATTTTCTTCGCACTTCATCATTATAATTATATAACTCGCAAGGAATTATATAAACATCATTCATAATCTCATAAATCATTTATAATTTATCAGTGGTTTTCTTTACGCTGAAAATGTTCTAGGACCATCAAGCAAGGAAGGCGAACCGCGTAGCTAGGCTTTTAAAAAAAGCAGTTTGCGAATATCTTTTCCTGGAATTGAAGATGTGTTCTTGGTAATAATCACCCTAGATAAACAACATTCATGCTTGACAGTACTAGAAAATCAAGTAACTACTTGGCAAGTGATTTTATTCACGTCTAGCTTCTTTCCGCAGCTTTGCCTGCGTTTACTTCAGAATTGGGTCCATGTCATTCACCGGGATAAAAAGTATTGTATGTTCTATCCAGAATATCTGTGAAGTAACAAATACACACACTCACAATATTTCGCCTTTATAATATGTGTGATAATATTAGTAGAATTTTATTGGTATTTTTCTGCCACACTCCATACAAAAAGGGACCGACCTAAACAAAAGAATAACGGATGCAGGATAGAACTCAACGTACCAAGGACGGAGATTGACTTCTCCAGTATGAACACTGACTGCCTTCCGGTAAAAGTTTAGCTATGTCCCAACACACCGGTATAACGACACTGATTGGCTGAAAGATTTTTGCAGTGAGATATTCGATAAATGTGTGGCCTTATTTATTTGGTCCGTGCTTGCGAAACATGTTGCTTGTCATACATTTAAAAGTAGGTTTGATTGGAAATTTTGATTACACATTCTTTTTCATTCCATAAGAATCTATGCTTTGAAACGGCTAATGAATTTCCTGACAAACTGGATCACCCTTTATAAATCATCTAATTAAAATAAATGCATTTTCAAATCATGTCCGACAATCTTAATCCACAATACTTATGTACACATTTTCACTTTAGTTTTCTTCTGGTCCTAACAAAATTGAAACTTGGCTCTCTATTTTACGCAAATGCTTATCTAACACCGCATAGAAATGCGACAGTTCAATACCGGGTACCGGGAACTTTTAGGTTCAACTCTATTACGTCGGTAGGAAATAGTCGGGAAAGCCGGGAGCGCCAGATTGTCGCCGCATCCGGCCCGTCATGGTGCCGTGTGGTGTGTGAACTGAATATTATTTCCTATTGGCTTGTGCGAATATAGTACATACTTAGAACAGGAAATCGAGATCCATTATATTTGAGTGAAATGTAGACCGACCATACAAAGCTGTCCAAGAAAAAAAGCGGCAATTTAAAAAAAATCAAGAGCTGTGAACCTTGCTATACACTCTAGGAATCAACTAATAATTCAAACCGTGTACCTAGCTTATGACGTTTTCTGAGGGCCCACGTGATTTTTTTAATTTTGTTATTTTTTGTTACTAACTAAAAAGAAGAAATAGTTTAAACAAAATCTTTTCTCGAAGTACACATTTAAGTACTTACTACTTAATGATTTTGGTGAGGTTTTCACAATAGTTGAAGAGGAGATAAAAAAAAATTCACACGTGAGACGTTAGCGCTAGTTCTTTTTACCGGACTACGGTAAAGCCAAAAGGAACGGTTATGATTTTGGCAGTCTATGTATGTTTTTACGAAGTACAATATTTCGGTTATATATTATATATGCGGTTTTATTCACCGGAGATCGACCCGCATGACGGGGACTCTGTTTTCATTCCAAAACGAATATGTGCACAAAACCGTTAATAATAAAGGTTTTTTCTATTTTGAAATTGTTTTCGCAGTTTCGACCACACCTTGGTTGAAAGCAAAAGGCATGCCCATTATGAAACGTTGTTGGAAAATATTTGTATTCAACCTACTCACTCACTAAAGTTCTTTTTTTTTGTTTCAGGTAAACTTATCTTCAAAGTGATAATCTCTTTAGTGTGAATTGTAAGTGGTTCTTCTGCTTGAACCATGGGAAATCACCGGGATGAAACAAAACATCGGAAAAAATTAAAACACTGGGAAACATCGCAATATCGTGACAAATCGAAACAGCGTGATAGATTGGAACATCTAGATAGATCGGAACTTCAGAATAGATCCGAACATCAGGATAGATCAGAACATACGGAAATATCTAAATATCGGGACAATTCGAAACACCGAGATGAATTGGAACATAGAGATAGTTCGAAACTTCCGGATAGTTCGGAAAATCGTGATAGTTCGGATCATCGGGATAGATCGGAACATCGGGAAATGTCTGAAAATCGGAATGATCCGGAACTAGATAACAGTATAGATAGTGATATTAAGTTAGCTTGGTTAAGCTCGGAACATGGTGATAGTCCGGAACATCGGGATAAATCGGAACATCAGGATGAATCGAAACATTTGGACACATCCTAATTTTGGGACAAATCGAAACACCGGTATGCAACGGAAAATTGTGATAGTTCGGATCGTCGGGATAGATCGGAACATCGGGAAAAGTCTGAAAATCCGGAAAAATCGGAACACGATAACAGTTCAATAAATAGTGATATTACGTTTACTTTGTTTAGCTTGGAACATGGTGATATTCTGGAACATGGGGATAAATCGGAACATCACGAAGAATTGAAATATTTGGATAGATCCGAAAATCAGCAAAAATCGAAACATACGGAAACATCTAAATATCTGAAAAATCTAAACACCGGGATGGATCGGAACATCGAGATAGTTCGGGAAATAGTAATAGTTTGGGACATTGGAATAGCTGGGAACATCCGGATACCTAGGAACATAGATCCGAACGTCCGGAGCGATTCGAAAAACGACAGAAACGGAAACAACGGCAGCAACGAAAACTACCTGAACGTCAGAAGCGATTCGAAAAGCGGCAAGGATGGAAACATCGAAACGAATTGAAAACCACGTATGAACCGAAAACATCGGATGAATGGGAAACATCAGTTGATCCGGATACATCGGATGAATGGGAAGGAACGGATGAATCGGAAAGAACGGAACCAGATGATGATAAATATAAAATAGACGTGACTAAATATAACCTGCTAAAAAACTGTATGATTTTAGGTTCAAAAGGATGTAAAGAGGTAAGTTGAATATTTTATTAACCACTCGCATCGGCTGGTAATTAGAAAAACAATTAAAAAACCGTTGTGTCTCCCGTGGATCCACGTTCCATATACATATACATAAACGTAATTATTATTTAACGTGTCACGATGATCTTCGCTTCTGTAAGTGTTATTTTGCAAATCAGATATGGCTTAGATACCTTTTATTATATTTGTTAACAGGAAAGTCATAGTAAATAATTATACAACTAACTATATACACTAGGTACAAAATTAATGAACTAATTAGACAAATAAATACAAAAATAAAATGCCATTTAGGCGTCACAGTACTCCTCAACATCGCTGTGATCCGGAATCGTGCCCAGATGACTAACAGCATTGCCACGTTGAATGAATGAATGAAACGTCTCGGATGACTGGCAGCATTGCCACGTTGGATGAATGAATGAAACGTGGCCAGGTGACTGGCAGCATTGCCACGTAAACACAGGTACACACGGCTACATACCAAGCTATAGTGTCCAGTATAAGCTGATCTCGCATTGTATAAGATTTACGTACAATGAGAGGTCAGCTTATACTGGAATTTATAGCTTGATATTTAGCCGTGTGTACATACATTTGGTCTTCAGTAACAATTCAGTGAACTGTTATTTTTTGCCTGCGGCGTACAAATTTTGTAATTAAAGTAGGTACAATAATATTAAAATGGAACTTAGAAACTTTATAATTGATTATATTAAGTGACCATCCATTGCATATGGAGACCCCTCCGTGCCTCGGAAAGCACGTTAAGCCGTTGCGTTGGTTCCGCCTGTCATTCGTTGATCTGTGACAGCCGTTACGGGTTGTCCGAAGCCCAAAAGTCTAACAACCAGTCTTACCAAGGGGTACCGTGAGAGGTTATACAGGCAGTTGCTCCATGTAAAATACTGGTATTCAGCTGCATCCGATTAGACTGGAAGCCGACCCCAACAGAGTTGGGAAAAGGTTAGACAGTAGTATTGATCCCAATATTTACTGAACATATTTATAGTATTGATCCGAATATTTACTGAACATATTTATAGTATTGATCCCAATATTTACGCCCAATTACACCCTGTAACATAACCAACATACCGAGTTACCGACCCATAAAAAAGTCTGTATAAATCTTTCCCCGTTTAATGAACCATGCAACTCTGCACACCTCACATGCTCTAACAGGCGTGCAGTCGACTGCTTGCTTAACATTATAACTATCTACCCTCTTTTTCAATAACCAGCGACAATAAACTATAACTTTAACTACGGTTATAAATCGAATCGAAATGGATTTTCAATTATATAATGTAAATAGTTACCATGTTTTACACGGAGAAAATTGTCGTGTTTCTTACGATTTCGTTATGTGAGTTCCAGTTGTATAATTTTTTTGATGGATAATAATATGTAACTTACATTCAACAGGGTTTAAATTATTATAGTTTTATTAGAAACGTTGAATCATTCAGGGTCATTAATGGAAGATAAACACAGGACCGCGACGCTTGGGGGAAGAATATGTCCAGCAGTGGACGTCTTTCGGCTGAAATGATGATGATGATGATTCTGATTCACTCCGTGGGCGTTCAAGTCTTAGTTCATCATCACATTGCACAAGTCTGTTATTATAGTTCCCAACGTTAAGAGACGATTGAAAAACAAACAAAAACAATCGTAAACTGCTAATAGACCGACTTAAAAAACACACTCAAAAAAGAACCCAGACTCTGAATTAAAATCTACGCCATGGAAAATCTGCGTCCTAATCAAACTGTATCATAGGAGATGTCTGCTGATTGAGGTTTCCAATTGTGTTATAAGTTATTACGATATATCGTAATAGGTCGAAACCGCAAAGCAGTATTTAAAATAAGTCATTAGTCCAGGAAAATAAAGCGTTATTTACGAAAAAATCAAAATCAAAATTTTTTATTTCACATAAACCTACATGGGCACTCATGAAACGTCAGAAGCTAGGTGCACGGTTCCAATTTGTCGTTTCCTATGGAGAAGAGCCGGCAAGAAACTCCACGGTTACTCTTAAAAAAAAAAGTGGGCTTTAATTAACAATATTTCCAAGTTACAGTATTAATAGGTACTTATGGGAGGACAGTGTAGGCCCGTCAACAAGTACCAAGTACTTAACAAAATAGAAGATGGTTTACAAAGCTACAGTCTATTAGGCCTACAACGTTCTCACATTCACAAATTTAAAAAGAATCTATATAAAATATAAAAAAATAAATAAAAATAAAAACCTACATATTTAAACCAAATGACAACATTGTCATTACAACTGTAACAAAACTGAATAAATATTCTGTCCACAAGTCACTAATAAATATTTTAAATTAAAATTGTAGGTTATGTCAAAGTATGTATAAAAAAAGGAATAAAAATCGTAATTTAGGAGCAGTTAATAGACATTTACATAGTTATGCCGTTTATGAGGTACCAGGGAAGCCACATGTGCAGAAGGAATTATTGCCAAACTTCCTTGTCTTCAACGTAGTCCTTAATCTTATAGTATGCTTTTTTGATTAGGACACGTTTGATGTGGGTTTTGAACTTTCCATCGCTAAGTTCTATGACCGACTTTGGCAACTTGTTATAGAAGCGGATACTGTTTATAACAAATGACTTGCTTGTTTTAGTTAATCTAAATTTGGGTATCACAATTTCATGTTTACTACGTGTATTTATATTATGGAAATCGCTTCTTATTTTGAGAAGTCCTAAGCTTTTGCGAACATATAAAATACTTTCTAAGATATAAAGGGAAGGCAGAGTTAGTCAATTTCTTTGAATTAATTGAAAGAAAAGTAGGTAAGGGTGTAGAAATAAGGGCCAATAGAAAGGCAAGTTTGGTGCGATGATGACGCAATATTTAGGCAATCTGTCCAAAACTTCAAAAAAAAATCCCATAGAAAAAGGACGTTTAGGTTTTTTCCGCATTTTAATTTTCTAAGAAACTTTTAAAATTGTTTTTTCTCTTACATCCGTATTCGGCTTATTACGAACATTTTAAAACAAAATTTCTAAATGCGTTTAACAACGAACAGCAGAATTCATTTTTATTTATATCGAATAAGACGGTCTCATGGAGATTTTCTGGCCTAGCTTGAGTATTATATCGATAACTTCCGTATTGCCAACCTAAAAGTATTAAAAATGAAAAGTCATTTATTCAAACCAGGCTGAGAATCAGCACTTTTCGAACGTCAGAAATACATAAGACAGTCCTCCAAAAACGCCCGCCCTTGACCCTATTATTTTCGATACAGATACAATTTGCGGCGCTGCAAGAACTCGAATGGCGGACTCGGTCTATTTCCAAATTCTACCTCATAAAATGCAAGAAACACGTTATAATGCTGATAACTATGTGGAACCAGAAGACATCGAAGTATCGAGCAACGACACTGTTCTGTTTGACACATTCGTTAGCGTTCTAATAGAAGTGTCCACTGAACAACTGAGGAACGTAAGGTCCAATGTTATGAATAATTATGATCTTTATCGTGCTGATATTGCAGACGTCAAAAAAGCATTCAATAACATCGAAGAAACATATACAGAGATAGTTAATACTAAACTTAAGGCCATGCTTGACGGGAAACCAATCAATGTTACAGATCACTTTATGATGGATTTCATGGATGTTTCAAATTATATACTTGAAAAGGTGTTGAGGTACCACATAAAAAATGTAAAGGGGAAATTGATGATGCAGACGACATGGCTACAGCAGACGTTGAAGGACAAAATAATGAGACAACAAACGAAAATTTCTGCCAATTTTATAGAAAACAATATTTGCGATACTCTACAGATTTGTAGAGACAGATATTACTACAGTGACTATTTGATAGATTGGTGTCGGACCTTAATGAACGTAGCGCCGCGAGACTTGAAACGATTCTTTGTGCCGGTTACGGAGGTTTTGGAAAACCACAAATTTTTTATAACCTCTAACATAAAGTTTCGACAAACTATAAAATATATAATAAATGCTGACCCCATGGTTAAGAGGGATACTCTGGACTTCTTAGACGAGATTTTGACGAATCCTGACAACATTTTTAAATTAACTCCAGATCCTTTGAAACCAAGTGTGACGCTTCTGCGTGAATTATTCACTATCATTGACGGAGTTTACGATGTTAATGACCATAACATAGAATATTTGGAAAACATAACTGAAATGTTAAGGGATTGGACAGAAGGCAAAAATTTCGATATTCATAAGGTATTAAATGCAATAGTGGAAAACATGAAACTTAATTTAAAAATATGGCCTTTAGACATCCAAAATAAAGTTTTTTACGTGTGGTCTGAAATCATAGTATTGTAAATAAATATTTTAGTAGGTATTTTATATGAGTTATATAGTTTTTCATAATAAGCATAAAGTACAATCTAAATTGTTTTTCCAGTCGTTTTCCGATATTAGTTTGGTAGAAGATTGTGAGTAGAAAGTTTATTTTTGTTAGCAACCAAGGAATCGCGATTTCATTAGCATTATAGTTTATTAATAAGTACAAGCACAATATTATCCTTGCCGAGTGCATTACATAATTATAAATTATGTGGCTCATTACATTATTGGTCGGCTTGGTTCGTGGTAATATTCTCCTACGTTGCCATAAACGCAGTCAATAGTAATTGTAAAAGTTCACCTGCAGCTGTCTATTATCCACGTTCGTTGCTGTTGCATTGTTATGGAGTAGCTTATAATGAACGAGGATAGCTAGGTTTTAATTAATATGGTATTACTATGAACCAAGGTTTAATATTCGATCTACCTCGTTTACAAGCAATCTCGCGATACATGTGTCATCTGCTGTAACACATTTTCTGGCTGCGACACATGTCTCGTGATGAACGGCAAACCGTGCCAGGTTAAGGTAAAAAACCCAAATACAGCTTTGGGTCGAAAGTTGCATAAGAAACGCTGATATTTTATACCTAACCGGCGTCTTGGGTTGTTGTGAAATGCTGTGAATTACCTCAACAGATGGTAATGTTAAAAAGTATACAGGACTCAAAAAAAGAGAATTTACCTAATACCTATGCATAATTTCGGAACGAAAATACACACGACAACATCTTCTAAAATTTTAAATTATTTCCGATTCAGAAAGTTGAAAAGCAGATTTTCAAATTAATTGACACTGTGTTCATCAGGTCAAATACAATGTGCATGAAATTATTTCTGTCGTTGCTAAGTGCATTAAAATAACCTTTTAATGTAGATACGCTCGGTTCACCAGTCAGCCACGCCACCATCTTGCTAACTGGCATTTTGTGCCACTGCTGGGCAAAGGCCTACACTTTATCCTTCCAAACCACTGTTTTGTGCGATCCCTGGCCATGTTTGCCCCGCAAATATCAGATATTCAGTTCGTCACACTACCTTCCATCTTATACGATAACTAGCTTTTGCCAGTGGCTTCGCCCGCGTGGATGTCGGAAAATTCTCACGCGAACGTACTACCGGGATTAAGAGATTACGATTACTCATCATTATCATAATCATCATTTCAGCCAAAACTCGTCCACTTCTGGAGATAGGCCTCCCCCTAAGGGGGGTCTTTGCCATAATAGCCACGCTTGGCAGGCAGGTTGGAGATCGCAGTATGGTGTTAAAATGCATAGAGAACGCTGCTGCCCGTTCTCTAGTAAGACGATTACTCTATGTGTTATAAACTATATGTGTGTCAAATTTCATCCAAATCCGTTCAGCTGATTTGCGCCAATCCGAAACATACATCCAAACAAACGGACGAAATTTAAAAAAAATACTATAATTTCGGCATCAGACTCGTTCATCAGACCTCATAGTAAATACTTTTTCAAAAATATTCAATGTCAAGTTTTGACTCGTTATGAAAGAAGATTTTTTTCGTACAAACTGTATCCTCACTTTTCATCCCCAAAGGGGTTAATTTTTGTAAAGTGGTTTGCGACTTTTCCATCGTTTGACGTATAAGTTATTTATACCAATTTTCATGTTAATCAAGCCACGCAGTAAAATCCTCCTTTGTAAAATTGATAACCCCTTATTAGCCCGTTAGGGGCAGATTAAAAAAACCTGATATATCTTATTCTTTATTGGTTTTAAGTATAAATACTGAGTTTTGAGTTAATCGGACCGCGCTTTAAAATTTATTCTTCTATACAAACTTTGACATCCCCCAATCTCTCTTTGGGGGGAACTTTGTAAATACTAAAAAATGGCAATCTTTATGATTTACTTAGGTTAGTATTCGTGCCAAGTTTCAAGTTTATTAACTCAAGGAATAAGATTTTTCATACAAACGAAATCCCTCCTTTTTACCCCCTGAAAGTTCAAATTTCCAAAAAACCCTTCTTAGCGGATGCCTACGTCATAATAACTATCTATGTGCCAAATTTCAGCCCAATCCCATCAACGGTTTGAGCTGTGTGTTGATAGACCAGTCAGTCACGGTTTTCTTTTTGACTACCCCTTTTCAGCGCGTTAGGGGTAGGTTTTTGACAAACCCTGATACACGATATTTTTATACAACAAAATAGAAGATTAGAAACGGTACACGTACTTATATTATTTATACTTAAATACAAAATTTAGCGAATGAACAACTTCAGTGCAAAACTTCAACCACCTTTCCACCCGCTTGTGGGTTGAAAAAAAAAAAACGATTTACGTCGTATAAGCCAACCATAAGTCGAAATATTTGTGATTATAACTAAAAAATAAAGAACTTTAAATAAAAACCAAATTTCATCCCCCTTTTCACCCCTTAAGAGTTAAAATTCTAACAACATCGTTGCGTTAGCTTCCGACCATAAGCCTAGATAAAAATGAAAGACTTTCCATACACAACTTAGTGATTGTAACTAAAAAATAAAGAACTTTAAATAAAAACCAAATTTCATTCCCCTTTTCACCCCTTAAGAGTTAAAATTCTAACAACACCGTTGCGTTAGCTTCCGACCATAAGCCTAGATAAAAATGAAAGACTTTCCATACACAACTTCATCCCCCTTTTTAACCCTTCGGGGGTGGAATTATAAAAAACGCTGAGACACGTTCAAATTAATTTTCAATCGTCAGCCAAAACACAAAATTCGAAGATCCTAACTTCAAAACTGACGGACGTTCATATAAACTTCCATCCCCTATTTTACCCCTTTAGGGGTGGAATTCCCAAAAATCCTTTCTTAGTAGATACTTACTCTTAACAAAGAACACTCCCTCCAAATTTCATGTCTCTAGGACCAGCGGTTTAGGCTGTACGTTGATATATCAGTCAGTCGGTGAATCAGTCAGGACTTTTAATTTTATATAATTATATAGATAATAATATTCATCACCCGCAAACACTACGCACTCTCCTCGCCGTTTTCTGATGTTTAAACTAAGAAATGGCGTAAATATCCAAAGCAACACGTCTCAATCCTTTTAGTTTTGAATCTCGTATCCAGGAATTACCTATATCTTAAACAAAACTTTAACGCAAATGCCTTGAGGCAAAAACACGCGTATGTATTCTCCACGCGTTTAATAGAAGCATTTTCCCATAACATTATGTGAAAACAATAGGTGATCTCATCGCAGTTTCAGTGTTATACAACGCTTCCTAGAAGTTACGATACTACACAATAACGCGGCTACCTGTAAGTAAAACAACGTATGTTGTTTCACATGCTTATGTAAGTTATGTTCCTTTAATAATAAGGTGAGCTGGTCTGTGTGGTGCCGGACGTAAAGAATAGCACCACCCTATTCCTCCCGTGGGTGTCGTAAAAGGCGACTAAGGGACTTACTAGAGAATGGGCAGCAGCGTTCTCTATGCATTTTAACACCATACTGCGATCGCCAACCCGTCTGCTAAGCTTGGCGATTATGGCAAACCCCCAGTGGACGTCTTTCGGCTGAAATGATGAATGATGAGCTCGCCTTGTGCGCCTTGAAGTTGAAAATAAGACAGATCCATTTTGTAAACATGATAATATGCAACAGTAAGAAGCGGGTGCACTTCAATAGTGGGTTTACTAGGTATACATACTATCATTATCTCCCCGCCCTGGCCCACGTTACTTGTGGTCGGCGCAACACGGTTTCTTCTTCCATTGGCCCCTGTCAA
Organism: Tiliacea citrago; assembly: GCA_963921375.1. NCBI lineage: Eukaryota > Metazoa > Arthropoda > Insecta > Lepidoptera > Noctuidae > Tiliacea > Tiliacea citrago. The sequence continues at coordinate 30,453,338 of OY992780.1, forward strand.
CCGTCACGCTATCATTCACTCCCTTCTCTTTCATACCAATCGTCATACAATCCATACATCTTTTCATTCGTATATATGTCCGGACCTCTAGAAATATCCTACCAAATAGGTAGGCATTAAACGGAAGAATCAAAACAAACGGCTGCTTGACAGAACGTGGGTAACTAACTACACCCATATGCCTTTTCTAGAAATGACGCAACGTTTGCCACTCTGAGTCGGTGACCGCAGAATATATACTTTATTATAATGACATAAACGATAATACTTTTGGGCAGTTACAGGCATTCTGATATTCTTATTTTCCACATCGTATCGGCAGTTTCATCGCCTACATCAACTCGCCATCGCACAATCAAAAATATTTTCTTACACTCCCGCTTCATTATACGAACTCCCAAACACTTGCCTTCCTGACGTACCAATAAACTTCCTCATTGAAAACTAAAATAGACACTATGCAAACAAAGTTATAGCTAGCCCTTTGACTGCCCAAAGAATTCCAACTTTACACTCTTCATTGTATAGTTCAAATTCGCTAGTTACGTCATCGTCAGTCAAATCACGTTCGGAGCATACAATAGCAACGATTTGTATGTATGTACCTGTATGGAATGTGTTCCATACATCCATTGTATGGTTCAGGCTACTCGTAAGTAAGTGATAACTAGGATTATGGTCGCTGGATCGAGTCATTGCCCTTTGGTTAAAGTTATGATGTTGATAAGAAATATGCCTAAGTTTGACCACACACCCAATTACTGAGAACCTAATCACTAAATAGGTCTCAGTTTATAAATCACAAGCCAATGAAATTACTGGACAAGAGGTCTGAGAAAGGCTTACATACTTAAATTAGTAAGTATTGAACTGATCATCAACAGAGTGGATTTAACGTTGCTACTTACTACATTTTGGTCGTATGATTGTGAATAGTAAACCTCGTGAGTAGACATCGGATTATATGCACTATCAAAATGCTAAAATATGCACTAACAAAGGGCGAAATATGCACAAAATGTCAAAATGTATTAGAATTTACGTTTATTTTCACATTATATTTATCTGTTTATTAATTAAATAATCAGTTGTAATTCTTGTGACAATATACAATTAGAATATAGTGTAATTTAAAAAAAAATACAATATAGTGTCGTTTATCACTTAATTAATTAGTAGGCTGAAAATGAACTGTACGTCAACTGACGTTACTGGACAGAACTTGCAATTTGGCGCCATTTCTGCAGAAACCTCTTCAGGCAGAGTTTGGCCAGTACCGTTGATAAATACGTAAACCTTCATTCGCCTAAAGGCTGGTACAGTCAGCGCGACCTGTTCTTTGGATTGTATTTAGTCTGTACATTTCACATAGAGGTCATTCATTATACTTTGTCCAATAATATCACTTCCATTCCGCGGCAATGTAAATTGAGCCTTACGACCTTGCTGACTTTTATTATGAATATCTGTACCACGCTAAGAATTAAACTCTTAAATTGTGCATGAATGTGTACCTTTTAAGGTCGCCATTATTCTAATATGTACACGAAGAAACCTACTCTCCTTCTAACTGGAATCGTTTGAACGACACTTTATAACTATTATGTTGTTAGCATCAACTCGTACCTGCCAGGGTTGCGAGTTTGTCCTGGCACACAGGCATCTGAAGGAACACGGGTGGGTTTTAGTCAGTAAAAGTCAGCATCAACTCGTAGAGCAGTTCTATATTTAGAGGTGGTTGTCGAAGTTTTGTATTGTTGTTGTGCTTGTTTCATTAATGACCTGAGAGTACGGAGTGCTATTGAGAGTTTACAAAACGAAGTCGCTTCTAGTAACTAAATATCACACTCGCATCTCGAAACGATTTTAAAGAAAATGTTGTATATAGGTCATCATTATTCATCATGCTCCTGCCTTTTTCCATTTGTCGTCATCTCCTAGGTAGTCAACCCCTTTCTAGCCTTATCATCTTTCACACAGTCTGTTCATCGTTTCTTTGGTCTTCCCCTACTCTTCTAGCCATCCACATTTAGGTATACTGAAAATTTTCCTCACGACATTTTCATTAAAGCTCGTAAAGACTCCCGCGATATCGCGGGCGCGGCAGGCATCGACAAAGAAATTGTGCTACTAGTGTTGCGTCGCGCGCGTGATATCGCACTAGTTTCTACGAGTCTTCATTCGTTGAAACACTCGTAAAATATTGGTATTCAGTTCCATCCACTGGAAGCCGACCCCAACATAGTTGGGGAAAGGCTAGGCAGATGATGCTTCGTGGATGATACTTTATCGATACGTAGTAGGTAATAATTAATTTAAGATTGGCCACTTACCTAATAGTAAGATTGGCCACTTACCTAATAGTAAGATTCGAAATCATTCGAATACAAACTAGCGACCGGGTTGCAGAGGGTACAAATAAATCGAGGAGTTTCCAAAATATTTTGCGAAAGAAAAAATAATAATTAGAAAATGTTTATTTACAGACATAGTGGTTAATTGTTCGTACATAATCGTAAAAAGTATTTGTTTATTCCTGATAAAAAAAACACTTCACGTGCTTATTCACAATACACCTACACTCGAAATTCATCCAAAAAATATTATGTTCAAGTTCAAGATCAGATAAACGGACTAATATTCAAAATGAATAATGTTACCTATATTTCGGAAAAGGTTTCCTTTAGTTAATTGGTGTTCACAGGAACGCTTCTATTAATTTTCTTGAAACTTTTCTAATCAAAGGAAAAGATGAGAAATGAACAGATATTTAATTTAAGTACCCCACTAAGTACAAGATGTATGAGCAAGCATTACCTACTTACTTTCAAAACTACAAAGAAGTAAAATAACACTTTATTTACTCGTATTTTCATCGAAATTGTCATTTTAGTCGTAGGATGTAAGAGCTAGCACGAGTTACTAACTAAATTGTTTACACAAAAAACGACGTTACAAAAGAATATTAAATACAGCCATTCATGTTTTTTCTTTAAATAACGAACATCTGTGGCTGCCAACCTAAAAAAATGCTATTCAAATCTTGTTCCGAAATAAAGTAATATGGTTATTGAATATTATACCTAAATTATAATATAATCATACTGTTTTTGCATTCAAACTTGTCTCGCGACATTCCTGTGGTTACGTCAGCGAACGTTTACCGGTAAGGCAGCTTACACATGAGCGATTAAACGTTATTTGGCACGACAATCGGCAATCGTTATCGTGGGTGATTATCGGAATAGTATCGTGAATTGGAGCAGGGATCGTTCGATTTACCAACATTTAAATTAATTGATTGTTCACATAAACATAACATCACGCCTATAATTCTCGAAGAGTTACGCAGACACCCACATTTCGCCAACATCAATCTTGACATCCTATTTTACCCCAAGCAAACAATAAGTTTATTCAAATAAAAATCGATCGTAGAAAGTGGCGTTCTGTAGTTTCTGCCTACACCCATGGAAAAAGTCGTGAGTTTATGAATGTACCTAAATAATACGTTTATTGTAATTAATAAGTAGACCGGAACAATAACTGCCACAACAAACAAAATGAGGCGTAACCTTTTCATTATAAGAAAAATGACAGGCAAAAGGTTCATATTTTTGTCGGGCTTTCAATTACGTAGTATATAGACCTATGACGTAATAAGAGAGCGGTACTCACGAGTCTTTAATTAATTAATTTAAAGGCTCGTTAAGTACAACTTACGGTTAATCGATACTGTGGAAACAGCTTTATTTATGTCCGCGCTATAAAATATTTGTAGTTGTATTCAAACGACTCTGTTCCTTGTATAAACTGCAGCAATTTAGTAAATCGGCTGAATACCTGAAATTCCATGTGGCTGTAGGTTGAATAGCGTTGGTGGTCTCTGTCATCAATTTCAGCGTTTAATTGAGAAAAATAGGGAATCAATTTTGAATGAACAGATGTTTGCATGCACCTTGCCACTATCTCACCGACCTGAAAGTGATTGGTTAACTTTGTTTTATTTTTAAACAAAGTTAACCCTCCAAATTACGAGAAAAATGACGTTCAGTTTTTCCCGAATAGTTAATTTTCCGGGAAACTTTTCCAATATTTATTTCCTTAAAAGTCTAATACGGATTATTACGTACATTTTAAAACAGCGGTCCAGCAGTTTTCAGGTGATGTGCTTACCAACGAACAATATTTTTTTTTATATAGACAGAGTGACAACGCTCAGAATAAGCAAGCTGAAGGGGGCGGCCATAATGGGAGGCTGGTAGCAGCTTGATAAAACTGCAGGGTATCGAGATGAATGACGTGCGCTTGGAGAGGCTATGTCCAGCAGTGGACTGCTGTAGTCTGTTGATGACGACGATGCTACGCTTACAATATTCTGATACTTTATAGCTACGATTGGGAAAAAAACTGGCGATCGCATTATCATTATAATATAAATGATAGCAGAGTTATATTTAGATGAAATAGGTATAATGACACAAAGCTAGTCGCAGGCTCTCTGGCCTTGCGAACCCTGCGATTTGCGCGAAGATTGTTCACATTATGACTAAGAAACTTTAAATGCTAATGGATTTCTATCGAAATATTTGAAATAATATGCCATGCGCAGTATACGTAATTTTTATGTTCAAAAAACAGGTTTGTATCCATACTTGGCACATTCATAGACCTATCTGTATAGCTATCTTTTCTCTAACAAATGCGTAAATATTGGTGGACTTTTCCCTAACGGCTCGTGCAGACTGGTGCTATAAAGCGGGCGCGACAATGGTCGCACTGCCTGTCGCGCCATTCTGCACGAGCCTTTAATTCAAAGTGGATTTTTCAAAAATGTTTCCTGTTATCATGTATAATGAACCAATCCTATGGCATTATTAATTAATATAATATTTTTTGAATGCCGAATAAACAAAGGAAAACGTACTGAAATAAGCATACCTGCGACAAGACGGTTGGCACGTTGTATTGTATTCTATACCGGGCTGGTGTTCGCAACTTCTCGTCTAAGCGTGTAGTTTGCAAATAAAATAATATGGGGTAGTTCAATCAATCATAAAATATCGAGAAGGCAACTACCGGGTCATAACAACTATTCTGTGACTATCAATCACATTCCAAGCGTTGTTTGTAGCAATATATTTTCACAGCCTTTCATTTTATCAATCAATTTGATTGATAAATACAAATGTTTGGCAGAGCACCTAACTTTTTGGGTTGCATTCAGAGAGGGCCTAAAGCAAACTTGCCAATCGTAAACTAGAATGTTCATGAAATTGATAAGGCTTCGGTATAAATTAAAAATAATATAACAACTGCAACGATATTTCCAAACTTTTTGTGGAACACAAACATCAATCAACTCAGCCTATAGCAGTACATAGTATCTGCTGGACATAGGCGTCCCCCAGGCTGTCCACAACCTGTCCTCCGCCTTCCGCATCCAGTCTGTCCCAGACACAAACATAAAATAACAAAAAAATCTCGACAGAAAAACATCACGAAATTACCTCTAATTTCCACGTATTTTTGATTATGCTAATTACTAATAGGATAGGTACCTACTTTGATATAATACAAATACTCTACTAGAGGCTTCGCATCTCGAGCAGTCAGCCCCGTTCCTACCTTGCTGACTGACTAATATTATTCGCCCTGCCTGCATTGAGCTACCTATATAAAGTTCGTGCCGATACAAGGAAACTTTCCTTGCTAATACGTACAGTCACCCCATGAAAACCTTGGTCATACTTAAAACCTTTTCATTATACGGGATACCAACAATGCAAACGGAGACGTCAAATACAAAGACGTTCAAACTCAATCTCAAAGCATTTACAGGCATTTTTGAATTGTCAAGGGGTTGGTAGTCATCAAAATGAAGCTAATTGCCCTTCTCAAAGTGTTGGCTCTTATGGAGAAGAACGGGCAAGAACTCCATGGACGCTCTTTTAAATCGAAATATCACTGACACGTAACGATTAAATGTGACAAAGTACAAGAGTGGTCATCGTTATATAAGGTGATTGATTGTCGGTATCACACGAGAAAACTTGAGACAGTGCGAAACCATGCTTGAACATGCATCTCTACAAACACGAGAAGCGTGACGACACAGTTTGTGTAAACAGAACGGGCATGATTCATACTATACAGCCAAACGTACTTTCAACTGCAGACACATAGTAACGTTTTTATTTGACAGCGTCAGCACTTCGTAGCAGTACGCCGGTTTTCGTTGTTCAAAGTGTGACTGTTGCCTGTAGGTACATCTGTCCACGCCATATGCAAATCTGCGCGATGACTCAATGTAGGTTATAAGTCCACGGCCTTTGCAATTTTGTTTTTTTTTACACGTTCCTACTTATTTTCTTTGTAATATGGCGACTCTTGAGTCAAATGTCACCTTTTTATATGGTAATACTTGTTCAAATGTTGCTTGCAACCCACGTCTTATTTAAAACTTTATGATGATTTTGTTGTTGTGTGACGTTGAAAGTTGGGACACATTTAATTTATTAAGGTATCTACCTAATCTGATTTATCAAAAATCAGGTTGATAAAAGATGTACCTACGTAAGAATCGTAGCTGGTGGCGTTCTGTAGTTTCTGCCTACCGTCATGGGAAGAAAGCGAGAGTTTAATGTTTAGGTTGATAAAAATAAACTTTAAGTTGGTGCTGATTCTATGATTTGTCTATTATAGTTTCAACTCAAAAGATTAAAACTATGTTTCACTACGTATTTGTAAACATAATCCACCACCCTTCTCTTAATTCAGCTACTGCCAGGTCCGATACCCAAGCATCCACATTCCCATTGAATAAAGCCCCAATGTAAAACTTGATACATAAAATTCCCCAACTAATTTCTCGCTAAAAGAACCCTTTAATAAACCTAGCAGGTCCTAGTAATCAACCCTGTGAATGAACTGTTGTAACTCGATAGCATCGGCTTTTTAATTCCTAACTTGTTGCAGTTCTTCAAAAGCAGGTGAAGTTGTTCGATGAACTTTGTACACGTCATTTCAACGTAGTTCTGTTTTATAAATTGTGAGATTAAATGCAGCAACGTCGCAGGTACTGTTCAGTTTCGGTTTTTTAATTCTTCCCATTTTATAAATAATTTCAATGTCGTCACGAAATAATAATAGAAAAAGAATGTTATATCGTTCCCAGTCACAAGAATACACACACAGTCTAAATACTTATTCAACACTAATTGTATTAAATAATTAATTTAACTAGCTAAACTACTAACTTTTTCTGTAAACAGAATGAATAAAATATTACGTAAATATGATTGCACCGATTAGCAAAAAAATTACATAGATTCATTGTCAGTGAGCCCCCATCAGGCGACTGATTTATGAGTGATGACCACATAACATTATTACTCCTAGCGGAGGTGATGACATTACTTTTGATAGGCAAAAGAAGAGATGGCGATAATGTGAGTGCGCTCGGAATAAAACAACGTATGTGCCAAAACGAATTGCCGTCGTTTCTAAATAAAATGTATTATTAAAACTAAATCAGGTTTCCTTAAACCTAGATTTTTATATTTTCTATGTTTTAAAGTGAAGTCCATTGAATAACTCATAAGCTCAGCTCTTTGATACTCAAAAATACCTAAAAATAGACAAAACCGTGCAGTTTTTTCTATAGAGAAAATTATATTATATCGTGTACCTATTCCTTTTGCAGGATACTAGGCCATATAGTCAAAAAACATATATCAAAATGTTAAAACGCTATTCTATAAACTTTAAAAGGTACACAATAAAGAACAAGTACATTTTTTTCAATATAGCACTTTTTAACGCACTTACAATATATGAATTCAGAGATTCTAAGACATTCTAAGTCCTAATATCTGCATGCGACAAAACCTCTGCGAGACAGGTCGGTACTTGGAAATGTAAGCTGCGTAGCAAGTGTAGGGTTTATTACTTCTTGCTAACAGCTATTGAACAGTCTGTCAGGCATTCCTCGTAGAAGTTACAATGGAACTTGTAGTTTGTGTGTGTCCCACACATACACACCTGAACCTTAACGTACTTTTATTTTTTTTTACGTAAAACGTAACGTACTTTTTTTTTTATTAGGCATGTTAAGAGTCCAAGACAGTCATGATAGAGGCAATAACGGCTCTTGTCTTATCCGTTGAAGTTAGGGTTGCCAACCCTACTATACATATTACATAGTATCCTGCTATATTTGAGACCTAAATATTTCAAAGAAATAGGTAAATAAATAGTAGGCGAAACTACAATATTTTCATTTCAATACTAAACGGCGAAATGACCGCAACAGGGCCAGTATTAATTTCATAAAAGCGGAATGGTTTTTTGTAACACTAATTTAGAGTGTAATAATTTTATTATTAGTTATATGAGACATTTATTAAAAAATTGTTACCGAATAAAGGCTCAAAGAAGCAAAAATATGAATAAAAAAAATACATACCTACTACCTATATCTTTTTTTTATTTTTCAGGAAGGGCTTCGAAAATACTATATTTTATATAACAAAAGTTGGCAACCCTACTCGAGGTCCTCAAAGTAGGACAGCTACCGTATAAAACTATTTATCAGTAAAAGTAACCGACGCTTTCCACTAAACATTCAGGGACGTTTGAAGAATGACCGATGCTTCGTAACAGACACGTTACAAGTGACGGATTCATACATTAATATTTGAATTAGTCCAGCGCATCATTTGATTTAAAGGCGAGGCAAGGCGAGTAACAAAAGATATTTATAAAGCAGGGGTGAGTAGAAACGCCGCCCTAGGAGGACTTATAGTAACCTAATTAGTGATGTTCTCCAGAAAGGTCAGGTGCGTAGTACTCGCAATCGTCGTGCGTGTATGACCAGATGTATGAACGTAGGCGAAGCAAAAGGAGTATAAGGAGCGTAGTAGGTGGCGTCTATAGTTTCTGCCTACCCCCATGGGAAGAAGGCGTGAGTTTATGTATGTATCATGCATCATTTAATTTCAATGACAAAAGACTAAGCTCATTAAATTTTCAATGCCAAATGTCAGGCAGCTAACTACCAATGTTCAACTTAATGGAATAGAGTTAGACCCTGTTGAGTCGACAGTTTTTCTTGGGATAACTATTGACGGTAAATTACAATGGGGCCCACACGTAGAAAAATTGTCAGGAAGGCTTAGTTCGGCCGCCTATACTGTTAAAAAAATTCGACAGATAACTGACGTAGATACTGCCAGAATTGTTTATTTTAGTTATTTTCATAGTCTTATGTCATATGGGATTTTTCTCTGGGGAACCTGTGCGAACATTAATACTATCTTTGTTTTACAGAAAAGAGGTGTTCGAGCCATTTACAATCTAGGTCCAAGAGATTCACTTCGTGAAAAATTCAAAGAAATAGATATTCTGACTGTAGCCTCTCAATATATATTTGAAAATCTATTGTATGTACACAAAAATATATCAAATTTTAAGAAAATGTCCGATATTCATTGTTTAAATACCAGGAATAAACACAATCTTGCTGTACATCGCACTCGCCTCCACAGAGTAGGCAACTCGTTCATGGGTCAATGTATACGCTTTTACAACAAACTTCCTACTGACATTCGAAACTTACCCATTAAACGATTTAAAAGTTGTGTTAAAACCAAACTTTGTAAAAAAGGGTACTATAAAATTTCTGATTATTTAGAAGACAAAAAAGCTTGGGATTGAGCTGCTCGCTCTGCAAGCCTTGTGATCAAACTGGAAAACTTGACATTTAATGTTATTATGCATGATTTTATACAATATGTAACAAAAACCCTGTTGTTCCTTTTAGGAACGTATACATTTACCTACGAGCACAACAATGATGAAATTATAATTTTAAAAAAATCAACATTGGCTAGTGGAGAGGTCAAAATCAAATAACTATTAAAAACGACACATTCAAAAAAATGTTTGGAGTATCTGATTTTACAAGTATATCTTTATTTCGCTAAATAGCCTACGAGCTCGGCGGCTTTCTTTGATGCGACAGAAGATGCTGCCAAAACTTACCGCGGCCGGCGCACGTGCCCCGCGGGTCAGTACTACCCCACGTGCCTACCTACCCCTTTACCCCGCCACCCGCCGCCCTGCGAATCACTTCCTTAGTCTCCCGCGCAGCTTACTTCCGAACGGATGTTATTGTTGAGTTTGACCTACGTAGTGAGTGAGTGACTTGTGTTTTTTTACGTTAACGTTAACCATGTCTTATTCTAACGTAGAATATTTTAACATGTTGATGTGTCTTGGGAAATGTGACTGCAATTATGCAGAAGCACGCAGACTCTACCAAGAACGTTTTGCGAGTCTACCATTACCGTCGGCGATGGCATTCCAACGTTTGCACATACGTACGTACAATACCGGCAGTGTGCACGGACGAGACCAACATCGAGCTGACGCAGGCAGGCCGAGGACTCAAGACAGTGACATCGAGGAGCAAGTCCTGGATTTGTTTGAGCACGATTCCCTCCGACTATGAGCCAAGAATAGAATACAGTAGATGGGTACTCGACAAGATCGAACAAGATAGTGATTTCTTGAATTGGATACTGTTCACCGACGAGTGCTCATTTGTTAGAACAGGTGTATTCAATTCGCACAATGAGCACGTGTGGTCGATCACAAACCCGCATGCTATTAAACCAAGTCACTTCCAGCATCGGTGGAGGATTAATGTTTGGGCTGGAATTATTGGTGACAAAATTATTGGACCTTGTTTTTTAGACCAAACAATGAGCGGCGCCAACTATCTTCGTTTCCTGCAAGAACAGCTGAGTGATGAACTTGAGGAATTAGGGCTCCATATCGTGCGACGTATGTGGTTTCAACATGACGGCGCGCCGCCACACTTCTCCCGCCTTGTGAGAAGCTATTTAGATGCTGAATACGGAGAGAGATGGATTGGTCGCGGTGGACCCATCAATTGGCCCGCAAGATCACCTGATCTGACGCCATTAGATTTTTTCCTCTGGGGCACTGTTAAGCAACAGGTGTTCAAAAAATCGTGTGATACGGAGGTCGAAATGCGTTCACGCATAGTAGCAGCATTTGACCACATCAAGTCCGATACGTCCGTTCTGCGAAGTGTACGTGAAAATATGATTAGGCGTTGCAACAAATGTGTCGAGGTACAAGGTGGTCATATTGAACAGCATCTCCGTGGCCGTCAAGTAGACATCATAATAAATTAAGTAGGTACCTACATAAGGTTTTATGTGACAGACGCGGTGACTTTTTTTTCTTTTTATGTAAAAGTGTTAAAATAATGTAGTTTTAACATTATCAATTGTGCTTGTGCAAATACCGTGTAAACCAACATTTTGAAAGATTCATTCGTGTTCAGTGATAAACAACAGCTGACAAGGTCGCGAACTTGTGCAGAAAAATAGGTAGAGCGGCGCGGGTGCACGGGCGCAGCGGCACCGATCAAAGAGAGTGGCGGGAATGTTCTACCTATTTTCTGATTTCGCGGCATCGCTTTCAATCAGTAAGAAATCAGTTAAACATTTCAAATATTAATAATTAAATATTTATTTTAATTATTTTTGTTGAACAGTTTTTTATAAATGACTTGCTTTATTACGTATGTATACCGATTCTTAAAACGTAGGTAGAAGGAACAACAGGGTTTTTGTTACATATTGTATAAATATTGACATTGCAGAATATTATATACAATATTACATTAATGTTTACTTTGAAAAGTATTATATTTACTGCTTTAATTTATTGTGAATGTGAGCACTATGTGGGTCATTTTTTTTTTTTTTTCTTTAAATATTTTCCTATTATTTTATGCTTTTTCTCAGTTTTAATGGTGGTCTGGCATTTTGAGCACTTTATGAGGCTTACCCAAATGTACTTTCTTTGGTATTGTTCGTCGAGTCGTTGAGCTCCTTAAGTCTTGAGTCGAGCTGCACGATTACGACAAATGCTTGCACTGATTGGACAGGTCCACTCAAAATTGTGTGGTTCTTTCCTCAAAAGACCATTTCAGACACAGATCTACATGGTCCTCACATGATCTGACCAAGATTATGTCTGGACTTTAAAAGAGACTTTGACCCCTGAGTTTGTTTTGCCATTTCTTCTCAGGGGTAGTCAGATAGGAAATGTCGACTACATCTAGCTTATTTTTTACTTTTTAATATGACGTGTAAAAGTGATTCCGATATCCTATTTACAGAATAAACGATTTCATTTCATTTCGTTTCAATATTAATTTTTATTATAAATACGTCACTCTGTTTATGTTTCCACATTCTTGACTGATAATAACTATAAGAGCTCGGCATTTTGTTAAAATTTCATCAAAGGTGAACTCTTTCTGTAAATACGCTGAACCTCGGAGCTTATTAAAGTTTACAATGCACATTTCCTATATGTATATTATTTAAGAATATAATGTTGGTCATTCCAGTATTGTAAAGCTGACAACTGGTAACATTAATTTACGGGCAATATGAGAACAGAGCCTCGTTGGTTCAGTGACTGCCTCGTTGGTCTCGTGCTCGCAAGCACGACTGCTGAGCTTGGGGTTCGATTCCCGGGTCCGGAAAAGTGTTATTGGGTTTTTCCACTAGGAATTTCTTAGTAACAGCCCGGAGTTTAGAACTTGGCGGTGTCTCCCCGTGCCTCGAAAGCATGTTAAGCCGTTGGCCCTGATCTCTCGCCGGTCGTGTCGGACTGCCGTCCCATTGGACTATGAGAGGAAGGGAAGAGAGGGTGCACTTGTGTCTGCGCACACACTTGTGCCGTATAATAACTCCCGCGCCGAAGGCTGACCTCCGTTAAAATTGGTCGCCATGGCTGAAATTCGGTCTGGATGACTATTATTACCTGGAAATGTCAGTGTTTAATGTATGCGTTTAAATTTACGTGTAACTCTAAATGTGGCAACAATTGTATTCGACATACATTCATACAGTTTTAAAAGAGCTTATTTTGAGGGTTTATTTTATAACATAACATAACATCACGCCTCTATTCCCGGAAGGGTTAGGCAGAGGTGTACCTATAGTACCTTCATCCACATTTCACCAGTTATGTTTAAGTCCCCATATAATAGAGGGCTAGCCTTTTGCTATCAATCGAGCATAAATCCAAACTACGGGCTGCTACTGAGAAATTCCAGATGTAAAAACCCACTAACACTTTGCCCGACCCAGTAATCGAACCCTCATGCTCAGCATTACCACCTGCGACCACTACACCAACGAGCCAGGAGTTTTTTTTTTTTTAATGTGTATTAATGGTTTATGTATTTAATTTCTCTGGCATTTCAATGACTGGAGATTGCAGTGGTTATTAAAATAATAAACGAAGTTGTAGGGGTTGTCTATTTTCAATGACTGCCAATTTTACCCTCGGTATGCCTGATAAGGTTTGTTAGAGCCCCTCTGCCTAGTGGATATGACTACGACATGCTATGATAGTGTTCTGCTAAGTAGTTATGTAAAGTGCTAACTTAGTTAGGCCTATGCCTAACTCCTAGTCATCTATATATCTACAAAAACAGACTTCGGACACTTACTCAACAAATATAAAAAAAGTTGTTCCTATGTCTTTTTCAGTGCTGATTCTCAGCCTAGTTTGTATAAATGTCTTCTGACTTTTGAAATAAAAAAAAACCTCTCAAATTAAAAAGTTATTCCATATTTAATTGCCTCAGTTCAATATTCAAACGTACGCATTAAATTATCAACTTTTATTTTCGGAACTCACTTTAGAAGAGTATACAGGTTCGCCATTAATAGCCCATTACCCTCAGCATAACATTGACCTATTTTCCGCTCCCCTAAGTTTAAAACCCCTTGGCGTTCGCAACGCGATCGATACGAAACCAAAATAAAGTATGCTACCGATATACAGAACGACAACGTTTTATTCGCATTATGAATTTTAATGACAACGTTTGAATCGGGAAACTGATACTTGTCATTTTTTGAATCTGTATTGTTTTGTTTTTAATAATATATTGGAGTACAATAGTTAATTTTTTTGTTCAAAACAATAAAGTGACATTTGAATAATCGGTAAGTTATTATAAAGAACCACGTAGCCTAGTAGGTAACACATCGATTTTGCGATTTTAATAATTAAGAGTTTAAATATTTACCTGCAGAGATACGCTGTTAATTACTCAATTCCCCAACGAAATAGAGCGGAGTGATGTGATGCACCGCTGGAATTATATCGGTTCATTAATTGGTACACTGAGTTCTGTTATGCTGTGACTACTTTCAATGGGACATTTATTTTGTCCTTTATTTTAAGACGTAGTAAAAAGAAATAGCGATGGATATTGGGGTGATAGTTCCATTCAGGAAGGTTTGTTGAAAGTCATTTGGAGGCCTTTTAACAGCAGTAGTTTAAGGAAGATAATTATGACGTCACCATGCTTTCGGCAATTACCAAAAAGATAATGCTTTCGTCTAATTATCTCATTGGGTTTTTTCCGACGCATTTTTTATCAAAATGGGTTCAGTCATTACACTCATTACCTACAGAGGTTTAAGAATGTTAACGTGTTGTTTAAGGATTATTTTATCAGTATTGAGTCTGGGTGCATCGCACCTACCTGCCTACCCAGTTCTACAATCACAGCATGAAGTAAGAATAACTTCCGCATAACCTACTTACATGATCATTTAATTTGAGATTGGATGAACTGAAGGTCTGAACCATAGATAGGTACACCTCTTTTGCCTTATTCTTCAGAGATTACAGGCATGGAGAACAAGCTGAAAAGCTTCATATATTATTGTAATATTTTTATGTTCCTTTTATTAACACTGCAGCAGCTTCACTCACCAGTCCAAAATATATCGTAAAGTGCATAACAAGGTTATAAATTCAGTCAATGGTAACCCTCCATGAGACTATGCCCATGCCCCTACCGGAGCTATAATCCAACTACCAGGCTTTTTCCGACACGCGAAATCGTATTAAACTTTCACCGGTCGACCCTTTCAGTACCTATTATAATTCGGACATATTAAGAAGGACGATGGTATGGATGGAGAGACCAGTGACAATAATTTTATTAATTTTCGCTTACACTGTCCTCCCATAACTATTATTAACACTGAAATTTGGAAATATTTTAAAGCCAATTATTTGTAGAAGAGTAACCGTGGAGTTTCTTGCCGGCTCTTCTCCATAGGAACGACCAATTGGATCTGTCCACCTATCTTGTGACGTTTCGGGAGTGCCCATGTAGTTTTATGTGAACCAATATATATTAGTTTGATTTCTGAAGTGATAACTTCTTTTGGCTCGTTGAGCGATAAATATTCACTGCTGTCGGCAGTCCCCACATGGGACTGCTTATGTTTTTTTTTTTTTGTTTAGGGCACTTTATGGTACCTTCAGTTCTGTTGAGGGTACCTACTTTAGGGTTAGGGATCATAATACACAAACCGTTGTGGCGTTCAAAATCGATGAATGTAATAATTGAGAGTTGCGGTGAATTCTGAAAATCATGTTTTGGACTCAAGCCAACACAATCTCAACCGAGAAAATGTGATAGGGTGAGGAGACGTAACTATATATATTAATCAATATATTTGAGAATAGACAAAGTAACATGGGAGCTGCACCCTAAACTATGGAGTTTCTTGCCCATTCTTCTCGATACGAAACTACCTTTTGGAAGGAGTGCCTAGTATCAATTCTATTTTCTTGTAAATTTTGGACTCCCAACGAATTAGTCAAAGAGGAAAATGGAAGCTGATGGAAAGAAAATAATTTCTGCTGATTATGATTAAAGCAGGAGAGATAGACGAGATCGTTAGCGCCATGTAATAAATTTGCGATTTAGATGTTTTAAATAATGTATCAGCACTGGCGTTAACACATTAATCATCACGGCTGTATTTTTCCAAGGATTAGGCAGAAGTATAGGTAAAGCCAGGGAAATTATTGTTTAGGGAATTGCCTACCAACTTAAATTGTTTTTCAGTAAATTGAAAACACAACTGTAATTCTGTGACAGTTGTATGAAATGGCTATATAATACGGCAAATTGACGTAGGGTGTCAATCCATACAATTAATTTACGTGATTGTACACACAAATTTTGTCAGTTATGTTTAAGCTCCATATAATAGGGGGCGAGTCTATTACCACTAGCGTTAAAGTGAACTATAAACACCACATTTCGAGGTAGGCCCTGGTTGTTCTTAACCGTGTAATAGGCCAAGAGGCGATCCGCTTCACATACCACCACCAGAACCGTAACCAAAACCCCATTGTGAGCCACCAGAGCGGGGATGACGTCACGCCCCTTTGAAACCCACATTGTTTGAGCGCATACCGGAGGCATATTACCGTAATATCACCACTATTAGCACCGGTACTGAGGTACTGAGGCCCTTTGTCGAGAGTAGGGCTATCAGAGGTAATTGAGCGTGCCTTATGGATGTGAGGAGGATACTCTTACTCTCTCGCTTTCTGTGGTGTGATTTCGTGAAAAAGGACGGAAGAGTTACAGGAACTGACAGCTTGAGCATGGAATAAGTAGGTACTTTTTAATAGCATGGAATTAGTAAGTACTTTATAATAGGGTGGAATTAGTTACTACTTATATATAAATTGTAAGTAGAGGGGTCGAACTTCGACCAGTGGGCGACCACTAGTAATGAATAATAAATATTTTAGTATTTAGCTTTTTTCAATTTAGTGGTTAATTTCTGTCGCTGCTCAGTTACTTATTACGAAAGTGAAATGTCAGATATTTCAATGTGTCATTGTTGGGACAGGAATCAGTTTTCTGTAGTAAGAAATATTGTGACTTCTGTATCAATGGCGAAACGTAATAGTTCTCAAAGAAAATACTAGACAAGCAAGACAAAGTTCACTACGGGAATCAATGGCACTTCTCTAACTACATACTGCCTAAGTATTTAATGTTAGTTTTAATTTTGTTCAAATGTGTTCCTGGTACTGTAGCAAAAAATCGTTTTTCTCTCTTTCTTTCTAAATTTTCTGAACTGTTTCAAAAGTCCACGAAAATTATATGAAAAACGACACTTTACACTTTAGCTGTACTTCTATAAAGTTTGGTCTCTCTGAATCAATTAAAATGGAGTTCGTAAAAAACTCCAAGCAAGGAAAAATGAAAACTCAGTGAGTTATTTCAATCAGAATCTACAATTGTTTCAACTCAGTGCCAGCCCTAAGTATGCTACATATATGCATGCAGGCACGAGTGCCTACTATACGTATTTATATATACGTTGAAATGAGTAACCTGTGAGTCATTGATAGATAGTGTAAACAAAGTAATGATTTGTTTTGTTTGTTTATGCCTAAAGTGAGCGGTCTCTGTGAGGAGGACGCGCGACGTGTATTACCTATAACCTAGTGTGTACTGTTTGAGTGCGAGTTTCTAAGGGACTAAACAACTGTGATGTTAGAATACCTGTGATGGGTAAGGAAACGGAAATAGTTTAAGTGTTGAATTTCACGGGCTATATTGAAGGAATCACCTTTAGTAGGTCTAAAGAAGAGTTTGAAGTTCTCAAATTGAAATTCTCCATTCGGAAACCGTTAACTAAGAGGGGTTGACTTCGGATAGGTAGGAGGCATCTAGCAGTTCAAAGGTATTTATTAGTAAGAGACAAAATAGGACCTTAGGAATACCTACCGTCCTTCACTACAGACACAGATACCTTGTTTTGACAAATATTATCATGCCAACTTAAATCCCGAAGGGATAACTATCTCTTCTTGCCCATTCTTCTCCACACGAAACTACCTGTTGGAAGGGGCAACTAGAATAAATTCAATTTCTTTGTAAATTTTGACGTTTAAAAGTGCCTCTTATGTGCCTATTTGAAATAAATAATTTGACTTTGACTTTGACCAAAAACCGAAAAAAAAACCGCATCGGAAATTGAAACTCCCATGACTCGACCTCTCTTGCCAAACAATTTATATTCTCATTCGCCCCCAAACCTCAGGATAAAAATGCAACTCCCCTCCACCAATCCCCGTTTCCGTCAATATCAAATGATATTTATTTTCGTAAATTGGTTACTACGAGTACCAAAAATATTTTTAAAACTAGATAAGGTCGGTGTTTCCTATCCCAAGTTCTTTGAGAAGAAACACCAAAACGAATTCAGAGGTCACGGTCTCTTTTAAAGTCAATAACTTGGTCAGATCATATTATGAGAATCATGCAGATTAGTGTCTGAGATGAATGCTGTCCATCCTGCATGAGCATGACTTTGATACGCAGATGAAGGCACATGAGTTAGGACTCGTCTATGAACGTAGATTTTGGTTCACAGTTTGATTGCACCTTGTTAAAATCATACGGGTTTGTTAGTTTGCAGAGGAATGTATTATAATTCTTCTTCTTTGCGTGTTGATGGCAATCTAAATGGATTCGGCCCAGAATTCGGTTTCTAGTTTGGCGCCATCTCTAGCATCCATCAGTTCCTGTGACGTGCAGACGACAGGACACGTTCCATCCTTTGTGGAACAGCACTACATTTACACTCCAGGGTAGAGTCGTCTGAATGAATCTCCACCAGGGTTTCCATGCTTCGGCCAACCTGGGTCCGGAGTCCGTTTAAAGACTTGTAATGTAATTGAAAATATGGGTATGGGTGATCCATAATCTATACTAATAATATAAATATGCTAAAGCAACTCTGTCTGTCTGTTACCTTTTTACGCCTTAACCGCTAAAGGCACATAGGTTTACCATGATCTGGGTTAGGACATAGTATATGTAAGATACACTTCATCCCGGTCGTACGTTGCCCTGGAATAGTTTCCGACCTCCATGGGCATAGCCGCAGGCAGAGCAGCTAGTCTCTAAAGGTTAGGTTTTCATGCATTATGAATACGATGCATGCTAATTGAAATTATAATGATCACGATCAACATATCAGCCGAAAGACGTTCACTGCTGCTTTTCAACAGCAAGCAAAGTAATGATGGAAATCGCACGAGATGTTATATTTAAAATGATATATTCATCAATCATATATTTAAAACTAAACTGTTATTATTTCTGTTACAGGTAATAAAATAACAGTGTTCTACAAATTGGGTAAGTTTGTAGGTATGTAAGCTGAGCGGTGTTTCCCTAATCCGGCCAACAAAGCCTAGCTGAGCGGTATTATTTAGCTTTACGGGACCTAATGCAAGTATTGCGTTACTGTTTTGCAATTGAGTACACTATACTTGTCATAAATTGGTGAATAATTCTGGATTAATCTGGATGAAAAAAATTAAGACCATATCTTCAATTTCTTCAAAAAAAAGCGTTTTGTTTTCCCTATCCTTCTATATTAAGAATAGGGATAAACTTTACTAAAATAAGACCAATGAAGTAATAAGTATTTTACAACATATTTTTTTTTATATTTATAAGTGTGTCCATTGAGTTTCTTGCTGGATCTTCTCTATATGAACCTTTGGAATGGGCAATTAATTAGCTTCATCTTTCTCACTGCCCGACTCCTTGATAATCTGAGTTTGAATATAACAGCATTTGCGTCGATTTACTAACGTGCTACTGAGCGCCGATATCAGTCAATTGGTATCAAGATGATTAATGTAATTAATGAACAGAACGTCTTTGATTGTATCGAACTCTCACGCTCGTCTGAGAATCAGCACTTTTTGAACGTCAAAATTACACAAGACAGTCCCCCGGTACGCCTACCCTGCACCACTTCCTAGTGCTTTAGCTGGGAAGAAGATGTGACGCAACAAACTCCCCAGCAGCACAACTGTCTGTTCAGCTGGTTCTGTTGTTCAGAACTTGATTATATCTGAGAAACTGGTATTGCCAGTTATCAGCCATCGTAAATATTGTATGTTACACGTTTCGTCTGGAATACCACTTCTACTCAATTCAGGCTAAATCAGGTGCATAGTCCGTGTGCCTGAAATTTGTACGAGATTAAAACCATGTACTCGTACCAGGCTCTACATTATCCGGCCGTGCTGTATTATCACACGCTTCCATTCTAATGAATAATGCTTTTGTTACTCCAACGAGAGGTAGACTATTTAAATTGCAATTGTCCCTTCGTGTGCTTATGTGAAAAAAAAATGCCGTAGTAGTAGCGGGGTGGGCTGTTCAGGGAACGCCTGACGACCGACCTCGAAATGATGAGGGAGCGACGATGGAATTGCTTTGTCGACAATTCACAGCAAATTGAAACTTCACTAAGGTTAGATTATCTAATTATTAGATTATCCTATCTAACTAATACATAGAAACATTTAACTGTCACATACCTTGGCCCTATACCATAAAACTTTACAGTTACAATAATTTACAAGTTACAATTTACAGTTTTGTAAATTTTATAACTCCGTGTACCACAAACCTCCAAGCCACACACACTACTGTAACGGAGCAACCTTACAAATATGTAAATTGTAGTGACAAGTCTACAATTTACGGCTCTTACAAACACACGTGATATCGCGGGCGCGACATGCACCGACAAAGGAATTGTCTTTGTCGGTGCCTGTCGCGCCCGCGATATCGCGTGAGTGTGTAAGAGCCTTTATACATAGTCCTCGTGCTTTGTGTTACGCTTTTAAAAATGCGAAAGAATTGTAGATTGTAAATTGTAACTCATACATATTTGTAATTACTGTGATACGCATTTTTTTCTACAATTTTAAATTTTTGTAGTATTGTAGACTTGTGGTCTAGGAGCCTTGTCGTTTTATGACGTACACGTGATATTGATAAAGCAATAAGGCGTGCACATTAGCGGGTACATATGAGCGAACGCTTACAGCTCCCACAGTTCTAGGAAGAACTATGAAACTAACTGCTACACACGAGAACGTTAACCAACATTAAAGGCTCGTACAGACTAGTGCGATATCGCGGGCGCGACGCGACACTAGTAGCACAACTTCTTTGTCGGTGCCTGTCGCGCCAGCGATATCGCGCGAGTCTGTACGAGCCTTAATTCCACGGAATTCTTTACAGTTTCAAAAAGAAACATATCAATTTCGTACTGTAAATGATAACATTTCATACTGTGTAGGATTTGGAATGAAGGGTCCGTCTTTAAAATGCTAGGATACATGCAGCCACCTAGTAGCTATAGACGCGCTGGCGATTTCAAAAGCTCATTAACACAGACAGATTTTGATAGCTTATTTGTCTGTGGACGTACGATTTTGAAGATTTGAGTCGCTGCGTGTGTACCTAGCATGAGCTTTAAGACGAGCAGACGTGTTCAATGCTTGAAGTATTTGAAATTGAGGTTTCTATTCATTTAAGTGTTGAGTCTGTGAAATGTTACCGTTGTGTGTAATGAGGATTAAATTCTACGAGTAGGTACCTACGTTTGATGTTCTACGTTGTGGACCATTTGAAATAGAGGTGAGCGTTTTCTGAAATTATTATGGTAAAGTACGTTTTTTAGGCATTTAATTAAGTATCTCGTCTGCTTTAGATGCTCCTGAATCATTGATTGACTTAGTTTGTCGGAGTCTACTGCTGGACATATTACCCTATTGATATTTTCTCCATGAGTTTCGCTTCATACAGGCGTTCCCTATTTAAACAGTGCGAAGACTGCACGTCTGTGTAACTCAAATTGGTTTATTTTATTTTGTACTGTTCTAGATTTAAGTCTCTAGACACACTTTGAATTTGATTTTTTCTTTTTGTCTCTAATATTCATAAGCTAATGTCATGCATACCTGTTATTTGCATGGTTACTAAAGTTACAATGTTAGATGTTATTTAATTTTGAATTGTAAGTGGCTGTGCTGTTGGTGTGCTTATTTTAAATAAATAAATAAATAAATAAGCTTCTCCCAACATGCGACAGATATGAATCTTCTCGCACAGACCAGGGAAGCATGGCACAAAGGAGGCGGCCTATACTCAGCAGTGGGGGGACAAGGCTGCTAATGATGACGATGATGAGTCTTCAAACAATTTAGAAGGAAAACATTTTTCTTTTGTCCTTCACATAACTTTTCATATAATCTACGATATCTACAGCGACACTATTTCTCGTAAACCGAAGCGATATAAAATGATTCATCGCCGCGATTTCATTGAGTACAATAATATCTAGGAAGCGCTGACTCACAGAGACAGCTGACTGGAGGAACTATAAAATTACAATTTATTTTTGTTATAGCAAGATAAACAGTTATGAGATAACTTAAGATAATTGAAGAACTAGAAGATTTAACCTATTTCACTTAAAATATATTGTGAAATTGTTTAAAGTTTTTTTAGGGTTCCGAACTTAAAAGGAAAACAAATTACAAGAGAAAGAACCCTTTGAATATTTTTTGACCGTCAGTGACAGGAATCTTTTGTTATTCAAATAATATCGTTTTTCTAACGTGCTAAAACGTGCTAAAAACGGGATGGAAATGTTAGCGGTTCGCTTTTGTCGCGAAAAAACAATTGTTTTTATTTCGAATATTTTTACAATTATTTACCGCTACACGTAGCCTTCCGAAGACCGCCACGAACAAGAAAAAACCCTGACGCAAGCTCCGATACAACGTAAAAGGAATAAATAACATAGTATTCGCTCAGCTCGTAACAAAACATAAGTTAATCGAGCTTTCACATGCTTTCCACAATATAATAAGGCCGTTCCAATTAAAAATTCATAAAAAAAAAACAAATGTCATTTATTCAAACTAGGCTGAGAATCAGCACTTTTCGAACGTCAAAATTACATAAGACAGTCCCCCAAAAACGCCCACCCTTCACCACTTCCTAGTGCTTTAGCTGGGAAGAAGAAGTGACGCAACAAACTCCCCAGCAGCACAGCTGTCTGTTCAGATATGAAACTTGAATTGAATCTATACAATTAAATGTAAAATAATTTGCATAACATAACATCACGCCTCCAACCCCCGAAGGATTAGGCAGAGGTGTACCAATAGTATCTACACCCACAATTCGCCAGTTATGTTTAATTCCCATGTAATAGAGGGCAATCCTATTGTCATCAACTGGGCACACCGGGTTGCTACTGAGAAGTTCGTGATGGAAAAACTCAATAACACTGACGGACCTGGGAATCGAACCCAGGACCTCATGCTCAGCAGTATCGCTAGCGACCACTGACCAACAAGGCAGGCTGCTTTTCAGATGTCGAATATTTTAAATATTTTCCGGCCAATCATTTTAAGTTCCAACTTTAAGTGCAATTCCAAACAAACGACTATCGTCCGGGGAACAGCAGAAAAAATATAAGTAAACATCTTCTTTATAACAAGCTTTTAATGGCCTAAAAAGTACTTACATAAACATATAACTTTTTTAAAAGCTGTGTCTTAGCTATATGTTTAAGAAGGACATTTACGCCTCAAACTTTTGGGAAAATATTAAAGTTCTATGTTTACGTAAGTTTTATTTAGTACTTTTTAGTTCATTATAGACTTGTTTTAAAAAAGATTTTTACATTACATAAATATTTTATTTTTTAGTTTTTGTTTAAATATCTGTTCTATCGCCTTCACTTGTAAGGTACCTATTTGTCAAGAGCAATTCATCGAGCTCAACACTACAGGGCTATCTTATAAGGTTGACCCTGGACACCACCTAATGTAATAGGACTTATCAATACACAACCAATGAGTCCAAACACAATTTTGCTATCTTGTTTAATTGAGGAGTTCCTATAGAGGAGACCCTGAACCCGCGGGGAGAAGCTAAATGCTAATAAAACAAAATTAAGACGCTGACAACAGCTAAACCGCGGTCACTGTCAGACTGCATACAAAAGAAAAAGAAGCGCGATGACACTACGCTTGTAATTTATTGCAAAATGTGAAGCATTTATCTATTTACTCGAAAATTAGTTGAGTAATCGAAAATAAAAAACAACCAAGTTCTGCATACAAATAAGACGTTCTTGTTATTAATTAAATACCAACCGTTTATATTTAATACAGATATTTTTTATTGAAACTCAAAGGTTCTTCGTAAAGGGTTAGTTTAACGTTAATTTATATCAAGATTTTTTTTCTAAACGTGTTTTGGTAACAAACAACTTTTGAGAAATATGTTCAAGAATAACATATATTGTTTCCGCTACTACAAACTATATAGGTTTGACAATTTTTTTGTTTAAGACAAGCCTACTTTTATCATTTGCCTCTTGTCAGCGCCTTAAATAAAATTTTGATGACGAATATTCACGGGATAAATCCTCAGTAACAAGACTATGCTTTGATACCAAGACATTATAATTTATCGCGGACTGTGGGGCAAATGGCAGCATCGGGGAGCGGCTTAACTGAGACGTCTATAGCAGGGGGTTGTTTTATTGGATTTTAATCAAAACTTTGCAGACCTAGACTTTCTTCATTACGGTCTCAGTTCTGTCCGTATATGTTTCTACTGAGCATGAGGTCCTGGGTTCGATACAAAGTGCAAAGTGTTATTGGGTTATTCCAATCGGGCAAAGTGTAATTTGGGGTTTCCATTTGGGATTTCTTAGTCTGGAGTCTGGATTCGTGCCCGGTTGATGGCAATAGGCTCGACCGCTGTGACATGGGACATAAAGATAAATTAAAAATTAAAAAAATTACTGGCACGGTTGGCGCAGTGGTTAAGCGATTGACTGCCGCGCTGCGTGTCGCGGGTTCGATTTCCGCACGGAACAAATATGTGTATGACCTACAAGTAGTTGTTCCGGGTCTGGCTGTTTGTGTATGTGAGTTTAAATGTTTGTAAACGCACCCACGATACAGGAGAAATTCCTAGTGTGGGGCAACGTATAATAAAAAAAAAACAAACAAAACAAAATGTTATGTGTTTCTGTATTAACCGACGTTTCACATAAAAATAATCGAAACCAGCAAATTCAATAAACATATAAACATTAAAATAAATAAAACTAGTCTCTGTTTGTAATGTCAAAATAACAGCTTTTTCACAAAATGCATAAACAAAAAACCAATTTAAAATAAATTTGGGCGTCTGTTTGTTCCGGCTAATCTCCGAAACGGCTGGACCGAGTTCGACTGCACTTAAGCTACTTTTACTATAGAAAAGTCACACGGGCGAAGCCGAGCAGCAGCTAGTGTGTACTAAAATTGCAAGCTAGTTGCAATTGCAAACGCTCGGGGAATGTGCTCTGAATCTGAGATTACCATGACAGTCATCCACATCATCGAATCCAAGCGCAATAATAACGCTTGGTAGCCTAGCCTTTGACGCTGGAGCGTTGGTAGTCTATGCAAATGCGATTAGCTTTTGACTCAGGAAGCTGAAGCAGCTAAGCTATAAAGTTCCTATGCTTTAGATTACGTATAATATGGCAGGTAATTCGGTGATGGACTTTAATATAGAAAATCGATCGTATTTTATGGCCACACATAATGTCTAATAACACATACATAATGTATAATAGCTGCAGACTCTATGTTTTTTTGTGCTCGTGATTATATGTAAATGTTTTGTGTAATGTTTACGAGTTGAGTTGAGTTTATTAGATATGTTTTTGTATGCACGTTTTTCCTGTGACAAATAAAATTATTTTTCTTTCTTTCTTTCTTCGATTGTATATGAATGTATGAATAAATAAAAGGCTTTCAGAAACCGGAAATTACTTTTTTAATATTTGCAGTTTTGAAAATGAAACAAAGGGTTCCACTTTTAAGTCCTTTTCAAAAACCGGTGCAGAGATGAGTACTCAAACTAAAAACGAGCAAAGAATACAATCATGTAAATGCTGAAATTCATCCTCCATACACTACCGAGACTTTCAATTGTTTTCGTTTTAATGAAATGCGTAATCCCGATCCTATCCTATCCTCTATTGTTCTTTAGTAAAGAAAACATCTAAAGCGGAACCCGAAACTTGTGCTCACAATTTCAAGCAAGATGTGATGGCAAGATGAGAAGCTCTCAGTGAGTGCTCTACAGCTTGCTAATTAGAGCAGCTGGAGCAAGGAATTGCTGTGGATTTTATTTTGTAGCTTTAACATTGCATAATGAAAAGTTTGCTCTAGTAAGAACATAGTGATGATCATAAGTGGATTTATTTTTCCTTCGGCCCACTGAGTTTTCTATTCTATTTTATGTCCTACATAAAAAAAAACCTGGTTCGTCCCAAACAATATGCTTCATTCGTCCCAAAATATAATTTTAATTATTTTATTAACAAAAAATTTAAAAAATTACAGGCCAGTTTCTGTTTTATCCATATTCGGCAAAGTATTCGAATCGGTACTCTATAAAAAAATATTTAATAAGAATGACGCGGAAGAGCAGCACGGATTTCTTCCAAATCGCTCAACCGCATGTAATCTACTTAACATGACTACACTCTTAGCTAAAAATACTAACGACAAAAAGCAGATCGATGTAGCCTATTTTGACCGGGTTGACAACGACATACTTCTAAGTAAACTGGCACTGGCAGGTTTCTCTGTGACATCGGTGAAATTATTCGCGAATCTGCACGACCGCAAGCAATTTGTAACATACAAGAATGCCGGAAATTTGGAGCGCTATTCGGTCATTTCTGGCATAGGGCAGGGCACTAACCTTGGGCCCCTTCTTTTCTAATAGTAGTTAACGACCTTCCCACATATGTAAAACACTCCACAGTCTTAATGTATGCTGACGATGTCAAAGTTGCTCTTCCAATAGCATCTACACTACGAACAATGAGCCCCTGAAACGCGTTTTAAACGTACGCGATCTGGGTGCTCACTTTAATCCACACCTTATATTTAACCAGCACATAATACAGACCTGCAACAAATCCCGTAAAAACTTAGGTTTTGTCTTGCGTCAGGCCAAAATTTTCAATAATCGTCAAGCCATAACCATACTGTACAACTCCTTCATCCGCAGTTTGCTAGAGACCAAAAGTGCACCTTGAACCCCCATGACAAAGTGTATACACTGGTCATCGAAAGGGTTCAGAAGTCTTTTGTCCGCTACCTCTACTTAAAACTTTATGGATATTACCCGTATATGTACCCAACACTATTTGTGCTAGGTATGGTGGGGTACCAAGTTTAAAAGTAAGGGGAAATCTTAGTCTGGTAAAATATTTCACCCGCCTAATTCGTGGTACCCACTTCAATTCCTCGTTACTGCAGTACATCTCCTTTAATGTTCCACTACCCATTAGATACACACTTCGCCCTCGCCAGCGTTCTCTGTTCTCAATACCTCAAACCAGTATCATAACCCTTAAGACCAGTCCATTGTACCTAGCCCTCACTCATATTAACAACATTCTGTTATACGATGAATCCTCAGATGTCTTCGCGAGTACTGCACTGAGATTCCTGATTCCTGCTATTCAATACCTGGAGTATATTGCCACTCCCATTACGATATCTTTGGGGTAAATAAATTAAATTGTATCTTGTTAACATTTTATTTAAATTTTATCCCAATTTTATTTTATTTTATCTTATTTTGTCTAATTTTATCTTTGTTTCTCTAATTTTATCTTTGTTTCTCTAATTTTATCTGATTGTATCTAATTTTATATGATGTTATCTAATTTTGTCAAATTGTGTGTAAACCTTATTTTATGATTTCATGTGTAGTTAGTCGACCGATAACTTTTATGTGTGGTGTAAACTGTAAATATAAGTTGATTATTAATAAATAAATAATAAAAATATTACCGCTTCGTCCTATAATAATATATTCCTTGTTCGGCCCATCGTTTTTTTTTGTATAGACCAAACTTACTTTTTTTGTACAATCGGCAAAAAAGGGTTACGTATTTGTTGATATAAATATTTAACATCAATCAACTATTTAAAACAACCGCTCTCTGTCTTCTCCGCGAGAGACAATTTACTCGTATTATTTTATAATAACATTATTCATGCAAGCAGTACTTTTTGTTAGGTCTACTACTCGAAATTGTGCATAACGTGTCGTGTCGAGAACAGAATACCGTCTTGTATGCAACGTACTACGGATAAAAAGTAAGTATCCAGGTTATAAACTATTTCATCCAAATCCTAATTAGTGGGATAATACTAATGATTGACATACTATCTTGAATTTATACAAGCCTAGTACTTTATGTTAGGTTACTGCTATTACCTACCTACAGAGAAATTATTATTTTCTATTTCTGAAATTTCCTGTGCAATTTTCTTAATTTTTCTTTCGGTAAGAATCTTCTACAAAGTATTGGAAAACTTAAAAAAAAAGATGAATAAAATCGGTAAAGTCATTCTGAAGTTATAGCGTGAGAGTGACCAAGGGAAATAGGGATTCAGTTTTATATAGATTATTCTTTCAAAAATATCAAATAATTACTTTTTTTTTGTTGACTGTATCTTTGAAGTAGGTACTTGAAATTTGGGACGAAACACCACTTCAATAGCGATATGGGACAAACTAAGAATTTTTGGAATGTGGGATAAAGCTTCAGGACGAACGTAGAATAAATCCGTATGTGACACACGTACGTACTCTTGTAAATGTTTTTTTTTTTTTTTTTTTTCTTTTTGGCTTAGCACGGTTAGTGCATTTAGCCAGTGTCATGTAAAATTAGGTAAAAAGTACAAAGTTGTTTAAATAATTATGAAATGAACTCCATTCAATGCATGATAAAGATGATAGATGATATCCCGCCCCGCTCCCCTTGAGTTTCAGTAAAGACGTGGCACTTTACAGAAACCTCGCACGGCACGGACTTCTAGAGGGAACTTAAAGTGATGTTGCACTGTTTTGTTTCATTTGCCTACACTAATGCTGGTTCACGAACACTTAATGGTTAATAATCCACCACTACGAGTAGGTATTACACATTAATTCGGCTTAACACAAATTTTAGAAAATAAAACAAAGCTGCTAACATGACGCTTCACTTTCCCGCCAAGAAGTCCCTTGTAAATGTTTCTAGAAGAGATAAAACGCGACAGTATGCACCGGACAATTAAGTTGTTATCAGACGCTTCACTCGAGTGTAAGTTCATTTTTGTTTCATTCCACGTTCACACGACGACACCGACAAAATTATATGGGAATGGACGTTCGTTTATTTGCTTCTTTAAATTTATTTTTCGATGTTTCGGTGGGCGAGTGCCGAAATCCAAGATCGTTGGATCGGACTAATTAATTAATTTTTCACCTTTGATTAATTTTGTGTTTAGACGTTTAACTAAGAGTGAAATCAGACAAATATTAACAAAAAGAGCAGCTTCTGATATCTGCTTTAGATCCGTCACTCAGGGACGCTCTTGTATTGCCACCCTAAACTTAAATATTTTCTTAACGCGAATGCAATGACTTTTCTCAGAAGACACATTTTAATTTGTAGGGCTTTTAAATGAAACAAAATCGATTAGCATAAAACATGAATCACGTAGGATCGTACCCTAGTCCCTAGAGGAGTAAGCAGCTATATACTATCGAACGTTCAAATCTAATCTTGAGGAGGAAGGGATAAAGACATGGGCTATTTATGTAAGAGATGTTTTGAATGTTTAAAGTAACAGACTGGAAGAGTTAATACGATTTTTTCTTCATGTAAAGCCGCCTATTGTAACAAATATTATAAGTAAATAAGATATATGAGTTTGTTTGTTTGTTACGCTGTCACGCTAAAACGGCTGATGAAATTTGGCACATTGGTAAAGCAGGATCTAGGATACTTTTAATCCTGGTAGTACGTTCCCGTGGGATAATTTCAGAGCTCCACGCGGGCAATGCCGCGTGCCGCCGGCAAAAGTTATAAGCATAAGCTATACTGCAATAGAAATAAGCTTAGAAAAATAAAAATAAACCTTTTTTACAATCCGTTCAACTGATTTTGACTTTTATGGCGTTGGTGGGATGTCAAATGGCAGCTGTTATAAACAGTTGGTATTGTAACCACGTTTTTGCTTTTAATTTTTTTGCCATCCTTATGCCTACGGAATAGAAGTCACCCGGTCCATTATCATATGTAGGTAAAAGGCGCAAAAGCATTGATGGTACCCACCCTTCCTTTCGCAGAGAGACTCTTTCCTCACAAAAAACAACAGTTCTTCTTATATTTTAAACAAACAACGTGAATCGTCTCGAATTCAACGCCATACTAATTAGCCCCTGCACCGAACATTCCGTAATGACTTTAAATACAACTACTGTTTTACCTACTTGGAACACAAGAATGCTTTGTACTGATTGATAAATACCGAAATAATTAACAGTTAGTACGAGTGCAGTGGTGGCCCTGTGGTTATGACCCCGACTTACGAGTTGTAGGTCGTAGGTTCGAACCCAGGCAGGCGCTTTACTTTATGTAAATTATTGGGCTGCCACTGCGCACAAAACGGTGAAGGAAAACATCGTGAGACATCTACCAACTCGCACTGGGCCCGCGTGTAGATTACAGCCCACTCCCTCTCGAAGAGAGAAGACCTGTCCCAGCAGTGGGCATTATAGGCTGATTATGTTATGCATGCTTATGCTACGTGTTCTAAACTTTACGTAACTGCTATATGTTCTGGGACAGAGTTGGACTGTTCTAGAAAATTCAAAAGCCTTATACTGTGGGCCTTTTTAAAGGTTACTCTAATTGTAGGTTAATAATTATCATCTAACGAAGTCCATAGTCGAACTTATTAACACGAATGGTTCTGGACTACATAGCTTGGGTAATTTAGTAATAAGTAAATTTTAAGTCAGGTAAATAACTGAATTGTTACGCAAATCGATTACCAACTTGAATGGTCCGTATATTCAAATCACAACTGACATTCTCTGACAGTTGTATGGAATGGCGAAGAATATTTAATATTAGGTACCTACTATACTATGATTATTATACTTTTATTTGACTAATGAAGTTAAGTCCACTTATTAAATAGTACATTGTTATTTATGTTGTTAATTGGAATAAAGAATACAGATAACTTGCCAAACTTGCAGTGGGCAGGGCATATAGTGCTCGCAGAACAGATGGCCGATGGGGCCCGAAAGATTCTGGAGTGTCGCCCGCGTACCGGAAGAAGTAGCGTTGGGAGGTCATTTTTTCATGTCATGTATGGTCATATCATTCATCAGAAGGCCACAGGAATTCACTCGATGCAAGAAGCACAGAATCGGTCGCTAGCAGTGGACGTCTTGCGTAATCTTTGTCGTACCTACTCAAATAATAATAAGCGGAGCAGCGTTCACATGATTTTACGCTTATTTATAACATGACGCGGACATGAGTAATACAGATAATTTTACAATTATATGGGTAATGTGGATCAAAATATTATTATTTATAAATAATTATGTGGGAGGTATTTTGTCATTGTTTAAGTTTTCATTGCAAATTTCCGCATCAGTATAAAATTATAGTATGATCTTCAATTATAGTATGTTCTTCGCCTCAAAAAGCAGTTAATAATTTTAACATTTTAGTTGCAAATATATAATATCTATATATTTCTATATATAAAATATATTGTTTGTTACTTAGCAAATCCTGACTGGAATCCGTAATATTATTGCTATATTGCACACCTTAGATCTCACATCACTGAAATCCAATATTACTAATATTTTCTAAAGCAATCGGTTATGCAAAAATTCATATATGATGGAGCTCAATATCTTGCCCTGAGCTATCAAAGAGCCGGCAGCTATTGTGCTGGAGCCTTTGACTCAAACAGCCTTCTGTCGATAACGGTCGATGCAACAGCTAAGGCGCTGAAAGGACGCTGGCTCCTGGGACGAATGCAACACTATTATGGCATTAATAATAGATAAATGAACAAAAATATTTTCCCCACAGTCATAGTCCATGAAAAAACACAATTTGAAACTAATGAGCGCACAACACAAACACATACCTACATAACCTCAAGCCTTTCTTCTTTTGCACAATAAAATTATAGATTTACATATACAGGCGCACATTTAAAGCAACATTAGTTTTATATAAATTTCCATTTATGTGCATCACATAGAAAAACGAAAGCAGTAAAGGTATTAGACGCCTAGCGACAAAAAATTGCGGTGTATTTGTTTTGCGTTGGTACCCAACGAAAGTTCTAAGTGCCAAGTTATTTGTGACGATCGTTGGTCACTGAACTGATAATATAGAATCAATATCGACTTCAGACAGATAGGCACTTGCTCCATGTAAAATACTGGTATTCAGCTGCATCTGGTTAGACTGGAAACCGACCCCAACATAGTTGGGATAATGCAGGCAGATTAATTGCTATTTGAGCTGTATGAAGGTACGTGGATGCCAAATTCAGTAATGATAATTTATTTATTTATTTAATATCTCAACGTAGTTGGAACAAGGCTAAGCAGAGCAGGGGTGGCCCAGTGGTGACAGCCCTGACTTACGAATTGTAGGTCGTGGGTTCGAACCCAGGCAGGCGCTTTACTTTGTGTAAATAATTTCATCACCATTGCCCTCAAAACGGTGACGGAAAACATCGTGAGGAAACCAGCATGTGTTAGAACCAAAAATTCGAAGGCATGTGACATCTACCAACCCGCACTGGGCCCGCGTGGTAGATTTGGTGGTCATGGAGGCCTGTGTCCCAGATGTGGGAACACTATAAGCTGATTATGCTAGGTAGATGATGACCGACTTGTAATTTAGAACTTTTCGATGTGGTAGGTTCAAAATCGATTGGACTATAGGAGCTACTGTCAAAGCACTCAAACTAAAGTGGTATATCTATGTGGGTTGTATATAAAGTGGTATGATCTATGTGGGTTGTATGTGAAAGCTTATGAACGTTCAACTTATTTTAAACCGGTAAGACCTATCACATTTTTTTTTCGTGTAGGTTGGTACTTTAAAATGATATACCTACCACAACTGACTATTTACACTAGGTAATAAATTAAATTGCTAAATAACTATACTAATAAATACATAAAGATACTTCATCCGGGAACGTGTCAGCATTACATTGCGTTGAACGGCAATGTTTATTCTCCGGCCAAAGAACGAGCCAGCTCTCTGGTCACGTGAAGTGTCGATCAGTCGGCGAGAAATTTTCTCTAATATTGAGAAGCGTATTATGTAAAAACATTCGACATTTCTAACCCGTATCATTGTACTTGTCCAAACATAACTGGGGTTGGAAACTCCAACCCCATTTAAAACGCTGTCCAAATTCTCCTTTATGCAGGAAATTCCTCACGAAACTAACTAACAATTTCTCTCACAAACATGTTTACCTGCGAATGTTTAAAGCTTAGAAATATGTTTTGCATCGTGTCAGGTAGAACGTAAATTTATTATCAAATATTTTCCGTCGCGCAAATATGGTTAGGAAAATAGCTGCCATGCATGCGATACGGAGAGGCACTTAATTATCTCACTGCGATGCTGTAAAGTTTATTTAAAATCCTTCGTCACTAAGGCAATTTTATCTTTAAACATACCTACTTAAATCTATATTTTTACAAAATAAATGTGTATTTTTTAATATTTATATTAAACTAGCTTCTGCCTGCGACTTCGTTCGAGTGGAAGTCGTAAGACACCACAATATACTAAAATAACACCACATTTTTATTTAAAAAAACTGCCTTTTGGTCTAGTGGTCGCAAGCGCTACTGTTGAGCATGAGGTCCTGGGTCCGATTCCCGGGTCAGGCAAAGTGTTATTGGGCTTTCCATCTGAGATTTCTCAGTAAAAGTCCGTAGTCTGGGTTTGTGCCCGGTTAATGGCAAAAGGCTCGCCCCCTATTACATGGAACCTAAACATACACATATTTAATTTGGGTGTACTATAGTACGTACACCTCTGCCTATCCCTTCGAGGAATACAGTCGTGATGCTATGTCATTTTTATAAAACATACATACACACATCGAGTTATGCCTTCTTCCCATGGGGTTAGGCTGAAACTATAGAACGCCACCTATAACGCTAAATGCATACTCCTTTTATTTCGTTTTCGTTCATACGTCTGGGGGTCTACTCCCTAATTCCGTTAACGAAGCAAGGGGCCCGTCCGACAGTAGTCCGATACGTGGCAGTGAACCCTACTCCCTAATGATTTCGGATTCATCAGTTTCCAACGGAATCATAGACAATCTTCGTGAACGAATGACGCATGGCTATAGAGTTGCGCAATTTTACCGGTCGATTACCGGTTTACTTATTTTGTGGTTTTCAGGTTTAAATATTTTTCTCGTTAGAAACGACCGCATTTTTAACAATATACTTTTTATTATGTCTAAATATAGAATTGAATTATTTTTGCCATTTTTGTCCGAAACCGGCATTATCCTGTTGATACGAGTACTTTTGCCTATTTTGTTTTTGACGGCAATGTACAAATGAAATGTCAGTCAGAGTTCGTACTAGGCGGGAAGGATTATTTATTTTATTTTAATTTCAATATAATTATGTTGAAAAATTGCCTCAACCACTGCAGCAAAAAGTGTGGAAAACAAGTGTCAAGTTGAACTTTTCGGACGGGCAAAAAAGCATCGGGAGTAGGGACAACTGTCAAATCGTGTTGTCATTCATTCTTCGTTCGGGCCCGGAACGAATCATCCGTCCGAAGGTGATAAGGAGTAGGAAACGCCCGTAACGAAGGCCGACACAACGGACTTCGTGCTTAGGGAGTAGACCCCCTGGTCACACACTTACGGCAGTTGTGACCACTACGCTACCTGACCTTTTTAAAGAACATCACCTATTAGGTCACTATATTGTGTCCTCTTAGGGCGTCCCCCGGCATGGCATTTCGACTCACATCTGCCTTGTAAATACCTTTTGTTAGTTCATTCATCCTCTCAACAGGACAGAACCATACCATTATGCCTGGAGGCTTTTATTTAGGTACGTTCTGTTTACGTTATTTCTGCTTGAGTATAGTTTTCGATGATTTTTATGTTTTTTTTTGGTATAGTGGCGTGTGCTAGCTAACATAAGGCAAATAATCTAATGTTGTGTTGCGTAATGCAAATTCTTTTACATTTTATTGTATAGATTCAAGTTTTATATCTGAACAGACAGCTGTGCTGCTGGGGAGTTTGTTGCGCCACTTCTTCTTCCCAGCTAAAGCACTAGGAAGTGGTGAAGGGTGGGCGTTTTTGGGGGACTGTCTTATGTAATTTTTGACGTTTGAAAAGTGCTGATTCTCAGCCTAGTTTGAATAAATGACTTTTGATTTGATTAGAACTATCTAAGCATAGTCTTTTAAATTTTTGTCACTACATCTTCTTTTAAGGACGGTATCACAAAATCAGACAAAAATGTATCTAAACCAAATGTAACTAATAATTGCCAGAGATAGATAACTCCTTCATCTCCATTGGTAGCAATTTTTTATTCGAAAATGTTGGTTAATAATATTGTAAAAAATAATTTCCGTTGCCTCTTCACACAAAATTGACGATATCGTGTTGAATTTAGGAACATTTTACTTCAATATAATAACATAAATTTAGTTAATAAAAATATTTTATGTAAGAAAATATGTTCAACTCAAAAAGGTAGCAAAAAGAACTATCAAAATGTTACAAATAGTCTCAGAAAATAATGTTGAAAAAACCTATATTTTTTTATAAAAACACTCGGTAATATTTTTTTTCCTATTATTTAATAAACTTTAACAAGAAATTTCAAAATCACACACTGGGTTTCAGCTATCCGTGTGATAAAATCAAAATTTTATTTTATTATTATACAATATCTTCATTAAGTAAATGAATGGCGAAATAAGCTATATTTTCGAGAGCGCAAAAGTGATGAAACTATTAACAGGTGCTGTGACTGACACGAATGGTTTATCACCACGAAAACTGTACTTCTATAGTTACACAGACTTAATGTTTCAATTATTTATGACTTTCTCACAATTAGATAAGAAATTGACGAAAAACTTTTATTTTGTGATACTCGTAGCACCCTTAAACCGCACCGTTGCCTTATCACATAATTTTATAGTCACGCCATTTCACAAGAAGATTTTTTAATAAACATAAATTACTACTTAGCAAACAGTTCGGTTTTACAAGGGGTCATTCGACTACTGATCCAGTATTAAACTGTTAGGACATATTTATATTGCATGGGAAGATAAATGCCTTGGGCATTTTTGGTGATTTGTCCAAGGCTTTCGATTGCGTTTTTCATGAAACGTTAATCTGGAAATTCCGCCACTACGGGATCCGGAACACCGCTCTGGATCTTCTTACTTCATTCTTGAGTAATAGGATTCAGAGCGTTGACGTCAATGGAAAAAGATCTCCCGGATCTATAGTAACAATAGGAATCCCACAGGACTCCATTTTTGGTCCTTTCTTGTATCTTATTTATATTAATGACTAGCCTTACCTCATAAAGGATAATCATGATATAGTGTTGTTTGCAGATGACACTCCACTTTTGTTTAAACTTAAGCGTCAGCGGCTACTGATGATGTAAATAGCGTGATCTCAAAAGTAGTTTACTGGTTCAATGTTAATAATTTACTTCTGAATGAAAAAATAAAACCAAATGCATTAAGTTTACCCTACCTCACGTTAGACAGGTGAAAACTAATGTGTTGATAAAGGGCGAAGAATTGAATCCTGAAGATAGCACAGTATTCTTGGGCTTAACTTTGGATCCTAATCAGTGGGGCCCACATATAGATAAACTATCAAAAAAGCTTAGCTCCGCAGCATGTGCTGTTAGAAAAATTCGTAATTTAACTGACATAGAGACAGCCCGTTTAGTGTATTTTGCCTATTTTCATAGTGTAATGTCGTACGGTATTCTGTTGTGGGAAAATGCTGCCGACATAAAGCTTATCTTTGTTTTGAAGAAAAGAGCTGTTTGATCAGTTTATAAATTAAGTCCAAGACACTCTCTCAGAGAGAAATTTAAGGAGATTAATGTAATGACTGTGCCTTCTCGGCATATTTTTGAAAATCTTTTATATGCCCATAAAATATAAAATTGTTTATAAAATACAGTGATATCCATAATATAAATACTAGAAACAAACATAAATTTGTTGTGCCTACAACAAGGCTCAATAAAATAGGTGGCTCGTTCCGATGTTAATGTATACGCTTTTATAATAAACTTCCAAGCCACGTTCAAGATCTAAGCCTTAATAAATTCAAATAAAAAAAAAGAAGCCTTTTATGCCTTTTATCCTTTGAGGGTCAGTAATTACATTTGGGGTGCTATAAAATAGCCACCAACTCCTGACTGTCAACCTTGCTGCCTGGGTAATATTTAACCTAGGTAATATCATATTACTTATAAGTATCATCTCGCAATTCTTATAAAGCTACGCTTGATACATTATTTAAGACATCCATACAAGTGTGTTCGTGACAATGATTTCACTGGAGCTAGATGGATTTGTCCTTACGTCATTGCGATGTAATTGCAGACATCTAGACTTCAATCTTACATAATTATACAGACTAGGTTCTTAGTGCTAGGCGATGAGCTGGTGACGTGTCATTCATACGGAATTATTGAAAAAAAAAACTGTCGCGCAGTCGCGTAAAAATGGATACGCTTTCGTGTACGTGACTTTGGCCTTAAATGCGTATACCGGTTACGTAGGTACTGTTTGGTATTTAAATTTGAGCTGTATGCCAGGAGGAGGAGCTCGTGGCTAAGAACAGCAGTACGGGTCGATCCAGCAGGTTAATCTACGCTTGCCGGGGTTGGTCCGTGGATGGATGACCATCTTAACATACCGAAACCCCTCCGTGCCTCGGAAAGCACGTTAAGCCGTTCGTGGATTATTGACAGTCGTTACGGGGCGTCAGAAGCTAGAGTGTCTGACGACCAGTCTTACCAAGGGCCATTGTAGTACCCAGTTACTGGGCTTTGGAGGTCAGATAGACAGTCGATCCATGTAAAAAAATGGTTTTCAGCTGCACAACTATGTTGAGGTCGGCTTCCAATCTGACCGGCGGACTGGAATCCGATGCCAAAATAGTTGGGAAAAGGCTAGCAGATTGATTGCCGTTTGAGCTGTGTGTAGGTACGTGGATGGCAAATTCAGTGATGATAATTTATTTATTCATTTAATAAAAACTTGAAGTAGGTACCTATTACATGAATTAAAAACACGATGCACGCACCCGATAGGAATGTTCCACCACCAGTCAACGTTTAGGTGATGCAGAGGCATAGGCTGGTTTGAGATTTTACCCATTTATGCTGGATCACAATAACATTATTTGCAGAGGCAGTGTATCATCAAACTAGCAGTTATTAGTTCCTAGAATATGACCGATTACAGTATTTTTTACTTCAATAGAAAAATATCGAGTCAGTATTATGGATAACGGTGGAGGGACAATGAATACGCAGAATTGTTGTACTTCATCAAATTCTAAACATTCGTATGTATACATTCTCTACAAATCAAATCAGTTAGGATACAAAATCTCATAGCAATATCCCAATGCCCACATAATTAATAACACAAAATACTTCAACATGCCATTGTATTCGAAAAGGGTCGGTTTTCCTCAATTTTCCATTTCGCTCTGTCTCTTGCAAATATAAATATCTGTCCTTGTCTCTCCAAGTACCGTTTGGTTTAATTTATGTTCAGGGGTCATTATTTTAAAACTAGCTTTTTTCCCGTTGCTTTGCTTGCGAGAATCTGGGAATATTGTGATAATAACGGGGCTCTTTATACACCAGTACCTATTGGCTAGCTACAATACAATAGAATACTGGCTTTTCAAAATAAGCTTTAACAACCCTCAAAACAGAAAGAATATTATTACAGACTCTTTGAAAAATTTTAAAAAAATCATACTGACGAATACCTAATTCTATCTACCCTTTTCGGAAACACGGCGTAATATAATGGGCTGGGTAGACAGCAAAACCGAAAAACCGAGTAATATTTCATGCGATCACCGCTTTTTATTACATTCATACAAAATACTTTCAGAATTCTTCGACAAAGTTCGGCAAAACTTTGTAGTAACTAACAGCGAAAAGAAAAAATAAAAGAGTGATACTCGTATCTTTTATGTTTGTTTGTTGAGAACTTTTTTGCGGTTTTTCATCACCTTGGCCGAAATGTAGTAAAAATTTTCCAAGTATCGGACCAATCCTGGGGTTCCGTAGTATTTTTAAGAACGACAAAGTGAATCCTTTTTCAAGTTCTGGTAAAACAAATTTTAATATTTTAAAAGCGTAGTCTCGGGGTATGAAAAGCTTCAGCACTTTGCCAACTTACCTTCCAGCCCACGTCGCGTCGCGGGCAGATGTCATCTTTTAAAACTCCAAATGGTGACAATACAGACTCGGTGAAACATTAAATTTTCTTGGACAGAGCAAGCGGCAAAAATAGACCTTAAAGAACCTTTTAGTTTCAAGAGTTTGAATCGGAGCAGAAATGTACTGACAGACTGAAATTGTAAATCACACATTACAGGCAGCGGCAGTGTCACTGACACGTCCAAAATGATAAAAGTTCGCTATTTAAGAATCTATATTAAAACAAATACAAAGTGCTTCAGCACGACCATCACACATACCTATTGCCATCAGAACATTAGTACAGACCTATCCTACATGTTCCAAAAAACCACATCAATGGGATCACTGGAAATATTTGAAAAATGGATCATAAAATTCGACTGTAGTTAACTCAGTTATTAAAAATAACGCTACTTTAATTAAAAACAAAACTCGGTCTTAAAACATAGCCTTTTTTAAAATAAAACGCCGTTTTAAAAACAACAGCCTATAAAACACGCTTTTTCCCTCTAAAAAAATATTTGAATTGGTATGCTGATTCAATATTTATTATTGCATGGATTAAGTGGGATTATACTGCGTTTCGATTGCCAGTGAGGTGGTATACAAATAGTAAAATCCGATAATCCAATAGGTTTTAAATACAGTACCTAAAATAGCCTTTTCACTCAGCATGTAAATGCCATTTGTATACAGGGTTATGTTTAAGTCGTCAATAACCTCTTAAAAAAAACCCTATAAAAAAAACCAGCTGTTCCCTACATTTATGTTCGAATAATTTGTTAAAATGTAAGGAACAGCTGTTTTTTTTTTGGTGTTTTCAGGTTTGGTCCCATAGTAAAAGTTGTTCATAATGATGAGTACAATGCCCCCTTAAGAGGTTATTGACGACTTAACAATAACCTTGTATAGGTTTTAACCGGAAACATTTCATAGAAATTCAATTTAGACAGATATGAAAAGATGAAAATTCAAAACGACTTTTCATCCAGAGTTCCCAATGAAATTATGCCGTGAACTGTTATTATTTTCACTGTCTGAATTTCGATTAATATTTGCGATGAAAACCATATTTTAACATCGAAAAATGTTTTACACGTGACTGTACATCAGGTTTTAAATAATACCTTCGCCCCACACAAAAACGTTTGAAGTATGTGCAGAAACCGCGAAAAGTAGATAAAGAAAAATATGTGAATAGCCACGGAACCTAAAGAAAACCTTTTACACCGGTCTACACTTTTCATTCCGGGATTACAAACAGTGGGGGATAAACGGATCCCGGTGAGTGGGGTGCAGATAGGAATTCAAAAGAGGCGCTGATTGCGTACTTGTTTGCCTACTCTTCGACAAGGGAATCGAATTCAACATTATTTAACGGAATCTCTCCAATTGTTTTTCATTCTTTGAAACAATTTAAGAGTAATTGTGTTGTCTCGATTCGCTTGTTTTATTTTCCAACTAGCTTCTGTCCGTGACTTCGTTCGCGTGGAAGTCGTAAGACGCCACAATGTACAAACAACAGCCACATTTTTATTTTAAAAAAACTGCCTGGTTGGTCTATTGCCCGCAACCGCTACTGTTGAGCATAAGGTCCTAGGTCCGGGTCAGGTAAAGTGTTATGCTGGGTTTTCCATCTGGAATTTCTCAGTTACAGTCTGAAGTCTGAATTTGTGTCCGGTTCATGGCAAAAGGCTCCCCCCTAGACTATTACGAGGAAACTTAACATAACTGGAGAAGTTTGATGTGGGTATACTATAGGTAGGCACACCTCTGCCTAACCCTTCGGGGAATGCTAAGTTATTTTTATAAAAAATAAATACATACATAAACTCACGCCTTCTTCCCATGGGGGTAGACATAAACTATAGAACGCCACCTGCAACGCTACTTACATACTCCTTCTGCTTCGTATACGTTCATACATCTGGTCATACACGCACGCCTGTTCCTAATCAAAAATAAAAGGACATTTATTCAAACTAGGCTGAGAATCAGCACTTTTCGAACGTCAAACATTACATAAGACAGTCCCCCAAAAACGCCCACCCTTCACCACATCCTAGTGCTTTAGCTGAGAAGAAGAAGTGGCGCAACAAATTCCCCAGCAGCACAGCTATCTGTTCAGATATAAAACTTGAATCTATACAATAAAATGTAAAATAATTTGCATTACTCAACACAGAATAAATTTAATAGTTTGCCTTATGTAAGCTAGCACACGCCACTATACAAAAAAAAGACATATAAAAATCGTCGAAAACTAGCAGAAATAACGTAAACAGAACGTACCTAAATAAAAGCCTCCAGGCATAATGGGCGTGCCCGCTTACATAAAGCTATAGCTGTAACTCGAAGTCACAAATGATAAACTTGAACCATCGAAGTAAAATAAAAAATAGTTAATCATTAATAACAATAACAAAACCATGGTCAGCAAGACGACCAGTCACCACAAGCAGCACCCGTTCACGAGCATAACGCAAAGATCAGCCATCACCCCCCTCGCCATAGCAGAGGGAAGGTGGCAATCCGACCCCCGACGCTACCGCAAGCAGTGACATCTAAGGGAACATGACGAACTTGCTGCCGGTTGCTCAGGCAAGAATAATATAATCAATTGTCGAGGTCGCTAGCTAACCACTTATTGCAATACAACTCTTATAAAACATTTTCATGAGTATATTATGTCACTAATAAATGAAAATAAACTTAGACATTCAAATAAAATAAACAATTATATGAACCTCATACAACCTGTCAGTAGGTCCGCTAATTCTGGAGAAAGAACATGAATATTGTCTTGACTTAATCACAGCAACCAACTATTCTTATCGTTTAAGTAGTCAAAATACTTCACACCTGACATTTCTGAAGAACATCACCAATTAGGTCACGATATGTCCTCCTAGGGCATCCTCTCCCGGCATTTCCACTCATATCTGCCTTGAAAATACCTTTTGTAAGTCGCCTTTCATTCATCCTCTCAACATGACCAAACCGTCTAAGCATTATACTCTTTTATTGTCATTATTA
Organism: Tiliacea citrago; assembly: GCA_963921375.1. Taxonomy (NCBI): domain Eukaryota; kingdom Metazoa; phylum Arthropoda; class Insecta; order Lepidoptera; family Noctuidae; genus Tiliacea; species Tiliacea citrago. The sequence continues at coordinate 30,495,579 of OY992780.1, forward strand.
TTGTTATTATTGTCACTACATCTTCCTTTTTTAACCGTACCGTTGCCCTATCACATAATTGTTCAGCCTATCAATTATAGTTACGCCACACATGCTTCGTAAGGAATACATTTCCACAACATTGATTCTAGCCCAGCATTGATTGTCGCGTTGAAAGGCGGATCGATGACTTTGTGAAAGCCGCAGGTATTTGCTGGATTCGGGAAGCACAGAACCGGTCGAAGTGGCGATGATTGGGGGAGGCCTATGTCCAACAGTGGTTGTCTTGAAATGATGATGATGATGTGATAAAACTACAAATTAACGATTTTCGGAATTCCTTTACTTGTGCTGTGAGACTTTGCTTCTTGCCAAGTTTTATTTGTCTTAGTTCAACGGGAACCTTAGAGGTTTTGATTTATTTGCGAGTATCAAAATATGTCGCATAAATGACCGTGTTTTTTACCTGACTTCCAAGGAAGGGTTATGTTTTTATTTCGTTGATTTAAAAGTTTGTTTTTTTTTGAGCTCCAGGGGGGAGCTTAGACCGTATTTAATATTCATTTAAATTTGATATTTAGATTTTTTAATGGTGATGACTCCACGCGTTCCCGACAAAAAGGGTCTTGACTGACTGACAGACAGACAAACGGACGGACGGGTGGACAACGAAGGGATCTTATAAGGGTTCTTTTTTTTTTCTTTTGAGGTACGGAACTCTAAAAAGTAAGTTTGAGTCTTATTTACCACGAAATGTGTGGGAAAAGATTTTTTTGCGATTTCTGACTCTTCTAGTACTCAAAACTCAGTCGGTCTAATAGAGTTGTTTGGTCCTATTATGAAACAGGATCTATTGGCATTTTTTTGTTTGTGGACATTGCCCATTTTCTTGCTGACGGTACCTATTGTTTTTCAAAATCTGTTTATACAGATCAAAATGTTTAAAAAAAGTTAAGGATAAATTTTTGGCTCGTTTTTTACATTTTACTGTAATTTATAGAGAAATACAAACATAATACAATACTGCTCGTCCCTCATAGCGAATAGCATAATAATAAATATAGCCTACCGACTGTACAGACTTATAGAGAATATCTATGCAAAAGAACAGAATCTATTCGGTAGAATTTGCGTCATACTGGAACATACATTCAGACAAACGGACAAAAATTCTAAAAAATATATTTTTGGCATTGGAATCGATCCCAGACCTCGTAGCAATTACTTCTTTTCAAAAATATTAAATGTACAGTTTTGAATTCACTACAATTTTATTATAAGTATGTATAGAAAGATTAGCGAGTTTTTATTCTACTTCGTCAAACCGCAGAAGACTGTAAATTAAAATACTACCCACTTCTGCAATGTTCGCTATTGCGCCGGTAAAGTGGGAAGACATTATGCTTTCATTACATGGCAACTACCCATTTATTAATAAATACAGTAGACAAAAATATATTTTCATAAATGAATAAGGTACAAAAATAATTTGTTGCTGAGATTTTAACCCAAAAACTAAAAGTACATAAAGCTTCTCTGTAAATTTGACAGGTCCCGGGAAACATTACCCCCAACTCTTGTCACTTTAGCAACGTTTGGGACAAAAATGAACGATGCAAGCCGAAATTGTTAAAATTGAATACATTGTTGCATGTGGTGGGCCCTGCTTCAATAGGCATCGTGTGTAGAGATGTTCAAACGGCTTCCCGAGGGTCATCTTGTGTAGAGATGTTCTAACGGCTTCTGAGGGTCAATTCCCGTATTTTTAAGAACATTGGCATTCTAATCTCAGTGACAATTTGTCAAAAACCCTCTAATTTACCTACATTTGTTTGACATTGATTGTCGCTGAGATGAGATTGCGAGAATTACCTATATGATAACTGTCCGTTTTTAAAACAAACGAAACAAGTGGCCTAAATTGAACCTAATACATCAGCTTTATTGCAGCTGTCAAATGTTCTCTACCCCGAAAATGACAATAATACTCCTCTCGTATGGTGTCTGGCTGCTGACCCAAATGGGGCCGAGACAGACCAAGTCCGACTCGCCATGTCAATAGAGAGATGAGATGCATATTTTTGGACTAAGTGGGAATGTTTTAGGTATTTGGGGTCGAGGTGTGTTGGTGATAATTTTTAACGTTAGATAAACATATTTTCCTGAAGTAGCAAAAAGTATGAAACGATTAATTACAGCAATATTTCCGAACTTTACGGCTTAAGCTATATTTGTATGTACAGCTTGAGCCTGAATGGTTGATGGCTAGAGCCGATCAAAAGTGAGATGGTTATTCAAACCCACATCAGTAATTTGTTATATGTAAACAAAAAACCGCTCAGAACGTAGTCGCGAAACGGTTCAAGCACGATTGACGTAACGGACCGAAACGGAACGAGTCAGCATTGATACGATCAAGAATTGAAAGGAAGCGAGGAATTTAAAATTACGGAGAAACTGAATGAAGGACTTGTGGCCGTGGATCATTGTAGTCTGGTGTATCTGATTGGGTAATTCGTGGCCAGACACGTGTTTGGATTGACCAGCCATTGCCAAAGTGCAGAACGTTATTAGGATAAGTGGTCGATGAGAAGACTTCTGAGGACCTACACAAGTGGCAACCGCTTTCAAGGCACTTCATACCTATTCCCACAACGACTAGACAACATGAAACTGGTTGCTATTTTACTTGTATAATTTATTATTTTTAAGACATTTATTTTACGTTTTGTGATTACCTTAAAGGGCTTGTGCAGACTGGCGCGAAAACCGGGCGCTACAAGGATCGTGCTGCCTGTCGCGCCTGCGATATCACGCGAGTCTGCACGAGCCTTAACTCAAACAATTCCGAACAGGAAGTGTTTGAGTTAAGGCTCGTGCAGACTTTTTTTTTTTAGGAAGGCGTATAAGTACTTTATAATGTTTGTAATTAATATGTGAGCACCATGTATCTATTTCATAATTAATTTATCTGTCAATTCTTCATTTTTAATTATTTTTACCTATTGTAGGAATGTAATTTTATTCTAGATGCATCGTCGTCACATACATATAATTATAAAATTAATGTACCTATACAAAATATTGTAAAACATTTTAAAATAGTAACGGTGGAGTTTCGTTTCCATTCTTATCCATATGAAACTACATTTTGGAAGGGGCGACTAGAATCAATTATATTTTTTTGTACGTTTTGACGTTGAAAAGTGACCTTATGTGCCTGTTTGAAATAAATAATTTGACTTTGACTTTGAATAGCATTGACATACCTAAACTTTTCGGTAGCTTAAAACTTTATAAGCTACCTCAAAAACCAAATCACTAAACTTTGAACACGGGCTTCCCAATCCCACCCAACGTTACGCGGCAATGGAATACCTACTCGATCAATATCTAATATCAGAATTCCTTCAGCAACCGAAAAATATAATTCCGCGGTTAAAAATACGAGTTACACATGGTCCAGTTGAATCGTTCGCGTATGTTTGGCCCCGTTCCGTCCCGCACTCGTGCAATAAACTCTAACCCAGTCAGTACCACCGTATTTTTAGATCCGATGCCCGAAAGCAAACCGAGTCTGTGTACGGAATGGAAAGAGTTGGATACGGCAAATGGGGAATTAATAGACGCTTTATTTTGTCGATTCGAAAACTTCCCGATTCGACAAAGAGTGAAGTATTTTTTACTCTATTCCCGTAGTAACATGAATTGAGAACCAAATGAACTACGCTAATTTATTATTGTATGACTCTATATGGTAAAAATGATGTCATCACAAGTAGACTTGCAAAAATTGTATGCCAACAAAAACTGTTCACATAATTTGAACTTAAGTCACCGTTTCGGACAGAAAAACAGTAAACAATTGATTTTTTTGCGCACTGTCTATTGCAGAGGAAATCCTCTACTTTATAATTCACATAATCTTAACCTTTCAGAGTTCAAGTAAAGAGCAGAAAGTGTAGTGTCATGCATTTGAGGCCAATGAGGTAGAAATTTGAAAATCACATCAAAGCTTAGGGAACCGTCCTTCTGATTTTCATATCCTTGTATCACCAATCCATAGTTACTTGACAAAACATGATGATTTATTTATGAAATCGCGGTTAAATATTACTGTATTAAACACCTAAACCTTTCGAAATAAGTTTTCTGAATAATGTTGAAAACCGCATAAAAATCTGTTGCGAAGTTTAGAAGAACAACACGGTCACACAGACAGACACGAAAAGGACTTTGAATTATAACATGTATAGATGTACACTCCCGGTCACGGCGGTCACCTTCATCGAGCCACCCTGCATATTTTTGTTTAAAGGTCTCTCATCTTTTTAAATCAAGGTAGCACAAAGAAAAAATAAAACCGGCCAAGAGCCTGTTGTCGAACCACGCACAATGGTTCAGTAGTTGGGATGAATTTATCCCAAAAACAAGCTAAACATTGTTGTTGAAAAACATGTTCTCCCATACATCGATATACGTCACGGTCAATTTCCAACTGCAAAATCAAGTTGGTCGACTATTACTCGTTAACTTGTAAAGCCTACTTAGCTGTGATAGTTTTCTTTTTAATTTCGTTATAATTATATATACTACTACTAAATTTTTTTTACGTATTCAGAAACAACCATTTAGCTGGCACACTTGACTAACAAAAAAAAGCACTTTAAAGCTTAAAAAACGGTTTTCACATGGAAAACAAAATATCGTCCCCACTTTACGTACAAGGGAGGGGGGGGTGGGTCCCCAAAAAATATTTTATGTTTTCTGGATTTTAGTTTAGCGTTTTTTTGGCGTGATTAATATTTACAGCCATGCCAAATTACAGCTTTCTAGTACTAAGAGTCTCTGAGTAAACCTGGGGACAGACGGACAGACAGACGGACATGGTGAAAATTTATGGGTTCCTTGTGACTACAGAACCCTAAAAATATGTTTTTGATGCCAGTCACTCACTACCACTTCTGTGTGTCATTGTTCCAAATTTGAAATCAGAATACTAACAAAAAACATTCAATTGTAATCGTCAAAACTCGTCTTTTTGCGTACCTCCGGGGCAAAATTAGCGTAGAATTGATGAAGTAAACAATGGTTTACATAGAGAAAACGTTCACTTAGTAACTTGTGTTACCTCGAGCATTTATGACGGCCGTCATGAGGTTCGGCTTGGAATTAATTAATGCCACTATGAAGTGCTGTGGAATGTTCTCCCATACTTCCAAGATAGCAGTTTTCAGCTCCAGCAAAGTTTCTGGAGCTGGTTGGTTAGCCCGAACACGCCTTGTCAGCTCATCCTATAAGTGCCCTTTTGGATTCGTATCAGGGCTTCTTGCTGGTCATTCAATTACTGCGATACTAACGTCATGCACGTATTCCCAATCAATTCTCGCAGTGTGCGCCCTTGGATTATCATGCATAAAAGTGGTCCTCCTGGACGGCACACGAAGCGCCGGTTTCCAGGTATCGAGTAAGTAAGGTAAGTATCGGTAAGTTCCACAGCTTGCGCGGCTACTTCAGGTGCAGTAGGTATCCATAATTTGAACATCAGTTTTGAATTTTAAAAACAAATTGGTGAATTCTTTGGAACAACGGGGTGATACCGAAATGATGGCCAGTACGTCAGCTTAAAAAATGTATAAAAACTTTTTCTCAGACTTATCATTATTTTGAGGTATTAGGCCTATAAATATAAAAATGCACTTTGGCTTGATTTAAAAGTCCGGGAGTGTAGATACTCCACATCTTTTATTGGGAGGCCCTGCCATAGGCACGCCAGGCCTGGGCAGGCCATTCTCGCTACCACCTTGGTGACTAATATTTTAAGTATCTAAGGCTTTTCTCACAGGTTCATTGCAAGCTGCTTCTGTTTTTACATCAATGCCTTCTCCAATCGATTCCTTTTATAAACTCCGTGTAGTATCAATTGTAAAGTACATGCATTCAATTCGATTCGCTTACCCTTGACAGACATCGCATTAATACAGGGCCCGTTTCATAGAACCACAGATGTTTTCAACTGGAGAATTTTCATAGAAGAAAATCGTTGTGCAATAAATATGTTTTGAAGCCCTTAGGAATTCTTATTGGCTTTGTAATACTTGTCTTAGACTTTTATAGCTATTTATCTACTCTGAATTGATACAGGCCAAAGGAATCTACTTTGTACTCCTACTCCTATATGAACCGAATACATAAATTTGCCAATGGAATATTGTGCGCCTTCGTATATGGCAATTGAAAGTCCAGCTAAAATAATATTTATCTATTGTGTAATGTAATAATTTATAATTAATGAATATTTTGTAATATTTAAAAAAATCTTGAAAAAAAAGTTTGATTTAGTGTATTGATGGTATGGCAATGAACACTGGGATGATAACTGATAGAGATGTATGGAAACAAGGGTTTAAGACCCTATATCAATTGGTATAAGAGGATAATGATGATTGGATTGTTAGCATAGAGCATAAGAGCATACGGTGGAGATCTGCCCGGCTTGGGCAGAGCACCGCCGTTTCCTCGCAGAGGTGATCGGCGACGGCGATCTCTCGCATCCGGCCCTGGTTCAGGCCATGGTTTAAAGCGAGAGTGCATGGGAGGCCGTCACCTCCTGCGAAGCAGTAATGCTCGCAAAGAAGGAGGCGGAACGCGTGAGGGAGAGGCAATATTCTCGCCCTCACGCCCCTAGTCGCCGATAGACGCCCCGAGCGTCGGGAGTCGCAGGCCGATTCCCAACCACCGTAGGCGCAGGCTTGCGGACGGTGAGCAATTATGGTAATGCGCGGGCTTGCGGACGGTGAGCGATGGGTAGCACGCCGTCTGATAAGGACCAGGCCCGGGTCGACGGCGCGTTGTGTTCCACGCGCACCTCAAAGAGATGTCAGCACCAACTGACGGGGTCCGATAGGGCCAATGCCAGCCAGGGTTGCGGGTTTGTCCGAAAGGGATATCGTGGCCCTTGCACACATGCAACTGAAGGAACACGCGTGAGTTTTAGTCAGTAGAATTCTGACACGCCCAAAGCGGGAGTAGTTATTTGAAAATAACCCAACCAAAAATAAAAAAGCATAGCCATAAGTTACTATACTACATTACTACAAATTTAGCTAAAGTGTTGTTAGCCAAGCACAATTCTCTGTAAGCGACACGTGTATGAATACGTCATGTTGCGAGAAAGGCCGGTCAGCATAGTTGGTAACGGGCTGACAGTAACATCAGATTGTAATTGATTCACGTGAAGGCTATTAATCCAATTAACGATTAAATGAGGACTGTTCGAACAAAAGGTGACATTTCCACTTTTTGGCTCGTTGCTATTTTTGCAGAATCATACGTAAATCTATGGAACTACATTCTATTTGAATTTGGCGTATCAAATAGTAGGTAAAGATTTCCATAGAAAAATCGAGTCCAAATTTCAGTTTGCAATCAAAATTGAATATTTCCTTTATTTTTATAAAAACACATGAAATTTCCATCGATGATTCGTAAATTATTAGATTTAGTAGGGGCAACACCAGGAAAAAGCTTATGAAAAAGTTAAAACGGCCTACTCACGAGACATTCAAACTTGCAGGTAACCATTGAATGATTATCAAAAAGTGACATTTTCACAGATTTACTAACAAAAGGTAACATTTACATGGATAAAGTGTGGCCTAGCACAGACAAAGAGAAAATTATATTAAAAAAATAACTGAAATATTTTAAATCCCACCACAGCTTTCGTTTCTTGGCAAAACTTTGCACAAAAATTTTAATTTAAAACATGACAATTTAGGACATGCATATTGTAAGAAATTATATGATTCCGCGAGTATTTTTAGAATATAAAAAATTAAAACTGTGTTCAAAGCATATTGAATAATAACTAGACTGTAATGAACATGATATTTAATAATCAATCAATTAATTAGTCCAGTCATAAAAGTATGTAATGGCAGCACATTCTTTATCTTTCATAATCATTGTCATGCATTTGTCATATGTCATTTATGCTTTGCACACACCTTTAACTAGCATAGAGGGAGGTATTAAAAGATAAACAATGCAACGTAATATTTAATTTCTCTATACGAAACGTCCTGTGTGCTAGAAACGGTAAGCTTTAGTACTTATATATAATACTAGACGATTCCTAAAATATGAATTATGACTGTAAGTGATTGTTGCACTGTTGCATCACAATTTTGCATGTTACCTTTATCATAAAACCACTGTAAGCAGTTGTTGGTTAACCAATAAAAATAAATAAATGAACAGGTCAGGTCATAAGTCATCTTTTTGGAGTCGTCTCATAAATCCCTTTATTTTGGCGTACTAAAAACTTATTTTCACGACTTTACTTATTGGGTTCCAAAGTCGACCATTTTCCAAAGTCGAGATTTTTTGTGAAACGTCACCTTTCAGCTATAATTGGATTAGGAAAATCCTTCGGATTGTGATTGAAAGAGAAGTGCATTACAACATAACTATGTACCTACCATACAAATATTTGTGCCAAAAACATAAACCTTCGTGTCAGTCGGGTCTGTCTTTGACGATTTCTATTTTATTTATAACTCTGTGGTGCTGCGTGTGACAGCATCATCAATGTTTTGTAATTTCTTGTAATTGGTTCAAAAATATAATTGGCTATGTTTCTGATTATCTTTTTTGCATTTCTGAGTGACTTCGCCTTTCTTGGATTTCGTATTATAGTTTACCTGGGCTACAATAACAATACTTACCAATAACTCACATCTCCGATTACTCTTAATTTGCCTGGTTTTCAACGGAGATCCAACGTTCTATAAACTAGGGCATAGCAAATGAATCATACGGGATACAGTCGTTAGAGTTGAGTGAAATTCAATGTGCTGGACGACAGTGGATTACTCCGCGATCGACAAGTTTGAATTTATTTTTTGAAGTCATTCAATTTGAGAAGGATCTTATGTCCCTTCACAAAGTTTTATGACGAACAAAAATATACAGGGCTATGAAACAATATCATAGCTTCATAGTACATTTTGTTTTATTTTTGTTCATTTCTGGGCCAAGCTTGTATGGGACCGTTATCCATCTCCTTTCAAACTTATTTATCTTCATTTAGTTTCTAAATGAGCAAAACAGTGATTGACAGGAAACTTCTTTAATGTCTGTATAAAATAATTGAAAATAAAAATGCTAACTCTTTGAATCACAGTAGTGATTTCTGAAAAAAAAAGCAATGGTGGAAATGTTACCTTTGTTCGAACACTTCTCTAACGTTGGTTAGAAAATGTTGCCTTTGTTGGAACACTCCTCTAATGTGGGTTCGAAAATGTTACCTTTGTTCGAACACTCCCCTAACGTGGGCTAGAAAATGATCAGCACCCCAATTGCGAAACATCCTTTCAATCACGGCCGAAGGATTTTGAAGGAGAAATGAGAAAAAAACATCAGCTCGGCAACGTAATAAAATAACGCAAGGAATGTCGTTGAATTGTGAAAATGAAACGCAGTGCGACTGTAAGTGTGTAGCGAAGTGCAGTTATGATTCTAGCAATGTGTAATGCTAATGAATGAGTGTTTAACCATTAAGCAGTGGAAAACCAGCAAAAAACTACAAAACGAATTAAATTATCGTATAAACCATTTCAAAGCAAACCATAATAATACCTACATCAAAATCAAAGCAAACATACTGAAACGTTAAAATTTAATCGTCCACAGTTGCAGTTTACTTATCTTGAGTAAGATCGTCATTAACCCATTTCTTGCTAGCTCTTGGACTAGCTACGAGCTACGATTATACTGAGTGACGTTAGTACAGGAGCTGTGGTGTTTGTTATCAAAGAAAATGTTTTTGTTGACTAAAGGAAAAACATTTTTTCGTCTTTTTTTTTGAGATGCGATTAAGTAAAAGAAAACTTATTGAGCCTGTTTTTGCTTAGTCTTATACATCTAAGACCTAGTCATATTTATCTTACTCCTATAAGGAAATACTAATTTAAAATATTGTTTTGTGTCATTAGTGCCTATAATAAAGGGTAGCGTATTACCTAGTAACTGGGTTATGGAGGTCAGATAGGCAGTCGCTCCATTTAAAATACTAGTATTCAGCTACATCCACTAGATTGAAACCGAACCCAACATAGTTGGGAAAACGCTAGGCAGATGATGATTGTTTCCTGTAATATTTTAACTCTTTGTGTAAGTAAGCTAAAATTCACTTTCTATAACATAATATATACTTATTGATAAAAGTTAGAGAATGCTTTAATCAAAATTCACTTTCTATAACATAATATATACTTATTGATAAAAGTTAGAGAATGCTTTAATCAAAGTTCACTTTCTATAACATAATATACACTTATTGATAAAAGTTAGAGAATGCTTTAATCAAAGTTCACTTTCTATAACATAATATACACTTATTGATAAAAGTTAGAGAATGATTTAATCAAAATTCACTTTCTGTAACATAATATATACTTATTGATAAAAGTTAGAGAATGCTTTAATCAAAGTTCACTTTCTATAACATAATATACACTTATTGATAAAAGTTAGAGAATGATTTAATCAAAATTCACTTTCTGTAACATAATATATACTTATTGATAAAAGTTAGAGAATGCTTTAATCAAAGTTCACTTTCTATAACATAATATACACTTATTGATAAAAGTTAGAGAATGCTTTAATCAAAGTTCACTTTCTATAACATAATATACACTTATTGATAAAAGTTAGAGAATGCTTTAATCAAAATTCACTTTCTGTAACATAATATATACTTATTGATAAAAGTTAGAGAATGCTTTAATCAAAGTTCACTTTCTATAACATAATATACACATATTGATAAAAGTTAGAGAATGCTTTAATCAAAATTCACTTTCTGTAACATAATATATACTTATTGATAAAAGTTAGAGAATGCTTTAATCAAAGTTCACTTTCTATAACATAATATACACTTATTGATAAAAGTTAGAGAATGCTTTAATCAAAATTCACTTTCTGTAACATAATATATACTTATTGATAAAAGTTAGAGAATGCTTTAATCAAAATTCACTTTCTATAACATAATATATACTTATTGATAAAAGTTAGAGAATGCTTTAATCAAAATTCACTTTCTGTAACATAATATATACTTATTGATAAAAGTTAGAGAATGCTTTAATCAAAATTCACTTTCTATATCATAATATATACTTATTGATAAAAGTTAGAGAATGCTTTAATCAAAATTCACTTTCTGTAACATAATATATACTTATTGATAAAAGTTAGAGAATGCTTTAATCAAAATTCACTTTCTATATCATAATATATACTTATTGATAAAAGTTAGAGAATGCTTTAATCAAAATTCACTTTCTGTAACATAATATATACTTATTGATAAAAGTTAGAGAATGCTTTAATCAAAGTTCGGTGCCCATAAACAATATTAAAAATCAATTTCGCACCGAGGAATAAGTAACAGCTAAACTCGAAAAGTAACCGCGGCCTGTTATATATCTTTTCTAAGACCTAGGTCTTGGACTAATGCGTAAAGTTAACAGTCTTTAATACACAACTTGCAAACTACTTGTTCAGGTTCGTACACCAGCTTCACGAACAAAGTCTAGGAGAAATAGAGGCTGTACCGCAAACTATTATTTATAAAGAACTCTGGCTAGAAAATAGAACTCGGAAAATCTAGTTTCGACGGTCGCTTTTTTCTTTGTAAACTAGAAGAGATTACTAAGTACTGACTCATGCAAATATTATTACAGACGTTGATAAAAATGAAGTACAGTGGGTACCCGCTGGAAGTTTTGCTCTTGTAGTTTTAGAAAAGTTAAGCTTTTATAGAGCATCTTCTGTGTCACTTAGTTGGTATTTTTTTTACGTATACGTATAGCCTTTAAAGATTGTATTTCGAGCACTGCGGGTGCTGGCAGTCATAATAATTATAATACCAGCTTATTATCGCCCTACTGCAAGGCAAAGGCCTCTTCTTTTGCCCTGCAGTGGGACGATAATAGGCTGGTACGGTCCCATACAGAGATGGCATGAGCATTAATCACCACGCTTACTCAAGGCGGATTGGCAATTTCAGACTCATAATAATATTATTAGTCCAGGTTTCCTCACGATGTTTTCCTTCACTGTTAGTTAGGTATCAAAGATGTCCAAGATAAACTTAGGAAAAAGGAGTTAGAAAGTGCTTAGATTAATTTATAATGAGTTTAATATTTCTGTCATAATGCTGAGCAAAAACAATACTTCTTGTTGGCAGCTAGATAAAAATACAGTCGGTTTATGTTACACTGGCTGCTCGCCCGCAGGACCTTTAATAACTGCTGTCATAATAGTCACGTTTCCTGTAAGCTCTTTACAGCGTGCCACGGCACGCGTCTCGCAAATGTAGCCGTGATCAGAATCGCATTGAAGGTTTAAAAAAATGATGAACTAGACCAGTGTCTGCAAGAATTCAAAATGCAAAATGGTTGACGTAAAGCGTGGTACTTAGATGAGAGGTGGGTACAGTAACTAATCAACGTATTAAATAGCTCTAGACAACTGACAAGATCATTATTATCTTGCCCGTATCCTAATTAATTTGGGTTCGGCGCAATATGCCTTCTTCTTCCATACTTACTTCTTTATTAGTCGTCATCTCGGTAGTCACCTACTTTCTAGCCATAAATACTCTTTCACGTAGTCCATCCATCTTTTAAATTTTCTTCCTCTACTCTTAAACTCTTCAACAACTGACAACAAAAGCGTTTATTTATAAACGTAGATTAAAGTTATCAGACGCTTAAACTTCAAACAAAGTATGGTCAAGCGGACGTTAATCAATACTTAACTGTAAGGAACGGTTATAAATAAATCCAAAAAGATAAAAACAAAGTCAACATGATCAACAAAGCGTTTCCGATTCCAGCTTCCAGTATCTTCCCTCACAATGCCGTGAAATAGTTTCTTAAATAAATAAATATAATTGTTAGTACTAATTAGAAAGTAACTCAACCCCCCCCACAGGCGTCATCTATGGATCTACCAGTTGTCATGGCAACCTCCCATAAGAGGATCTAAGTAGAAACAATAGTCGCATCATTTTGCGACGCTTGTATTTACTCAAACTCCGGTATCAAGCAGTGGAATCACTGCATGAGGTTATGGAGGGGTTCTATGTGGAAACTAATATTATAATAAAGAGGAGATTATCTGGAAGTTCTGATTTGATAACAAAAATCTTTCACTAACAAAAAGCTTACACTATTGTCGAGTGCTGTAGGATGTTTTATGGTTTAATTGACTTACAGGCTGATGATTATTCTATGTATCAGTAAGATGAATTCGATGAACACGATTTACATTTTAGTTTCTGCTCGGCAGATTATCAAGTTATTATATGTACGTAGTCTTTCACTAAAGCGAATGATTTGGTCCAACATTTGGCGATATTATTAGCATCAAAATACAAGTTATCACAACTTGTCAGCCGTTTCCAACTAGGTACGTTGGTACGTCCTCAGTGAGCAAGATGCGGCTGAGTATCGGTATTGTTACAAGGATCTTATCAAGGATCACCTCACCTCAACAATCAGTTCCTAGGCAATATCGAGTGGTAATCAACCATGAATAAACGGAGCCACCATCTTGATATTAAGTAATATATACTATAGCTACTAAAGAGTATTTATTATGTTCTAGCTTCAGCCCGCGACTTCGTCCGCGTGACATATCTTGTTCCCCGACCCAGCCACCGCGCATAAGACATGTTTTCGCTTAGCGTTCCTTCAGACTTTTTTTTTTTGTGCGGCTGTTATGGGTCGTAGCATGCTGTCTAATAGCATATGATTGTCGAGGCTCGTACAGACTGGTACGATATCGTGGGTGCGACGCGACACTAGTAGCAAAATTTATTTTTCGGTGCCTGTTACGCCCGCGATATCGCACCAGTCTGTACGAGCCTTTACTTGTATTTACCAAGTGTACAAACGCGCTGTGAATGTATGTGTAAGCGCAGGAGCTCTCGGAACCGTTCGTGTGGACGCACAAGGATGCTTCACGCACATATCCACAGCTTGTTTGTACACTTGGTTACCACAAGTAAAGCACGCGTCGCTTCGTGAGATAAAAATACTGTATAGAAAACTCTGTCATTCATCGTACAACTAGCATTTACGTTCATAGTTATTACAAAAACTCTTTTCGTTTTTAAAAAGTTGACAAAACTATTGTTTTGTTGAATCCGATTTTGCAGGTGCGAAAGTTTTAACTGTATTCGAATATGTTTGAATACTGAAAAACTAAACAAAAGTATAAGTCAGCTTTTGTTTAGTTTTAAGTATTCAAACATTTATTTTAATACCTACAGTTAAAAGTTCTCGCACCTGCAAAAGTGAATGATACTCGTACGAGTACTGTCGAATCGATCCGTATCTACATGTTTTTGTGTTATATAATAATATGCCCTTGTAAAGTTATAATAAAACGAATTGCACCATTGAACAGAACTAAATACAAGAATTCATATTTGTCTTCAAGAAGACCAATGAAACGATGGATGGACTGTGTGAAAGCTGATATTCGTAGAAGGGGGTGACTACGGAGATGACGGTTACTATAATTATTACGATGTAGTTGTAACTATTACGTTGTTAGTTCAACAACGTGCAACTTTCATCCAGCATGAAAAAAAAAATCTTCCTACTCTTTTTCTAAGTACATAGTCGATATAGGTACGTATTCTAGGCGTCAAAAGTAGGGCAAAATGTTGCCTGAGACGTGACCAATCATTTCCTTGATATTATTATCGCCCTACATCGCAAGACGCGGGTTAATGAACGTTTTCCACGCCAAACATTATAAAATACAATTTAATAAGAGGTAGATGTGTTCAGCATAAAATGAAATTTTTTGCAGTTTTATCGTAGAAAAACCTATTGCAGCGGTGTAGTGAAAAAAAACAATTGAATTCGTTTATTGTTTTTTTAAGACAAGACTACACAACAAACAGACAAGGTTTTTAATAGTAACATTTAAATCAGTACTAGACTGAACATCGAATGGATGGTCTAGTAATATTAAACAGAACATTTCGACTTATGCTCCCAACACACGGTTATCAAAAACAAAATTATTTTTCATCGTGAAATGCAACGTTGGCCTTGATGCGTCCGCGTCGCTGCTAAGTGGGTGACGATTAGTAAGTACTTAGGGTGCCAACAGACGGGCCGACTAATCGCAGTGACAGGCGATGACTTTAAAATATTTACTTGATCGTCTACTCAATTGGCAAAATGTTCAGTAAGAATTAAGATACATTTTACATGCAGTGGTATTATTTAGGTTATTAATAGCACACTACTTCTTTAGCATAGTAATTATAAATCTCAAGCATAACTAAGGGCTTTAATTCCGAAATATTTTTTCAGTGGCTCTTGAAAATGTTATTCAATTTCCGAATTTTTTATTTCTTTCTTTACTAATTAAAGTTATGCGTCTTCCTGCCAGTTATACTACATCATAATTATCTACATCATACATTCATTCATTCACTGACAGACAAAGCACTGGCTCTAGAACCACGAAATTTTGCTCAAGAGTTCTTTATATAACTAAGGCGAGCACTATAGAAGGATTTTTGAAAATTCTTGCCTAGGATTTAAATAGGGGATGGAAAGTTCCTCTTTTTGCCGAAGGAGAATACCATCGGCAACAGGGCTTGTTTTTTATAAAAAGATCTTCCCGCTAGGCCCGACCGTATTAAGGCTCCCGCAGACAGGCGAAACGCGACAGCACGACGCGCGACGCGACACTAGTAGCACAATTTTATTTTTATGAAAACTTAATGGAAAGTTTTGCACTGTGCGTCGCGCTGCCTCACGCACCCGCGATATCGCGCCAGTTTGCACGAGCCTTTATGCACAAAATTAGGTCAACAAAAAACGATTAATCGCTGCGACAGCTGATATTGGCGCAGACGTTTTTGTCCTCAAATGCAGCGTCGACCTTGTGCTCCTTAGTGGGTGGCGATGAGCCCAGGAAGACGATAGACTCGCCTTAAGTGGCTCCGACAGATGGTAATCATTTTATTGTTTTGAAATGTTCATGACAGATTTTTTGTTGTTCATTTTCTTGTGAATGTTTGGTTAGAGAAATTAGTTTAGACGATTAAAGGGACGTTTTCAGTCAGTTACTGAGGAATAAGATCCGCTGATATAACTGATTCGAACCTTTATATGCTTAACAAATATGTTTAACTTGTAATTTGAGCCCGCTCTGCGACTACACAGATGCTGCTGTATATTTGTATTAGTAATGGTGATGATTGGTACATCTGTTACGGCTAACACCCGAAGTGCGGCTACACCTAGTTTTAGCCGGTTAGAACTAGGTGGAGCCGCTTACTCTGGGTTAAACCTAGTACGAGCCGATTGTTTTCGGGTAAAATCATTTGGGTTAGGTTAGGTTAGAACAGTAGCCATTAACAAGCGAAGGCGAGCGCCAGATCCCCTCTATTGTTGGTAAATTGGTTTTATCCAACAGGGATTGTCTGGAGCTATAATTCTAACCGGCTAAAACTAGGTGTAGCCGCACTTCGGGTATTAGCCGTAACATATCGACTACTCGTTTGCTTTCTTTACTATCATAGTTTTTCTATAAATTAATAAGTACTTCCCCCTTTTTTCATAGGGATAGGCGGAATTTACAGAACAGAGGGTCTACTCCGAAGTGCTAAAGCGACGTATCGGCCGAATGTTCGGCCGTTTTATAACTTCCACAGTTTCATTTTTTTACTTCGAGTCCACACCCGACTTCAAGTCACAGTTTTGACTTTGGCTTATCTCTTCGACTGCCTTTTTTTTTGGTGTATTCAGCGATAAATAGCCTAGTAAAGAAAGGACCGAACATTCGGCCGATACTTCAGTTTAGCGCTTCGGAGTAGCCATTACATAATTATTTACCATACGGTTCGTGCTTTGATCCTAATTTATTTTTGGTTCCATTTTTTTTTATGGATTTGCGTTTTTTTGGTATTTTATAGGGAGCGTGGCGTTATTTAAGTCCAGTGTGTATACCCTGTTAGCAGCGCGTGTGAATGGCGCAAATATTTTCGTCCTGTCTCTGAGTGGCGAACGTGACCTATGATTAGTAAGGGCTGTCACAACGTAGCTTTAAAATGGTTTGATAAATATTTTTATGTTTTGCCTTTTCTCTTTAGAGACCTATTTTATAATGTGCCTATACAAAACAGAATAGTTGATGGAGAATGATTTATTAGAAATGAAAAATATCTCAGTAACATGGACCCAAGTCACAAAGAAAACTGAAGGAGCAAAACATAGTAGATACTACATTATCTATCTACAAATGTCACAAAAATTATCTTGTAAATTATTCAAAAGAATGTTGAATACATAAAATTCTGCTTTCCATTCAGAGATAATGTAAATCAGCAACTTATCGTACTGAAATTAATTTACATGGGCACTTAAGTACGATATTACAATAATTGTTACGTAAGTATACAGAATTAAATTATTTTGTAAATATAATAAAACTTAAATGTGTACCTATTATCTACCTATTTTCAATACTTACTTATTGAATAAATAATAAATATTAATTCTCGAATGGAAAGCTAAAGGAGCACAGTCACGATATTTTTTTACATAAAGCCATTGTAGGACTTAAGTCATTGCAATATAACTCTTAAGTCATTGTTATAAAATAATATGCTAATATTATAAAGAGGTAAAGTTTGTGATTCTGTTTGTAGGGAAAATCCTCAAAACTACTGATCTGAGAAGATTAATTCACTACTTAATAGAAAACTTTAATATTCCCGAGGGTCACAGGATATTATTTTTATGTTATAACAAGAAATTTAAATCATCAAACTCACGTCATCATTTATTTTATGGTTTACATAAACAAAAATTATCCTGAATGTGCTTCTATATTAGCTAAATGAAATTGGACAGCCCTACCGGGCTCACGCCATCATGTTGCATGAGTCACCGGCAGAAATACGCGATAACAACGCGTCCTTATGATTGAGTGCATTGTAGTTTTGTTTCACTATTTATTGTATACTCGTACACTGGGAATGTTGAGTATCCCTTCGAAGGGTCTTCTTTCTAATCTGGAGTTAATTTTAGAAGAGAAATTCAAGCTAAATTACCTTGATAAATTTTGTTGGTAACAAATTAATTACATACAAACAGTTACAAAGTATCTTAAAAGGTTCTGTTCTAAAAGCTAGATGGTTCGAAATACTAAGTTTTTGTCGAATAGTTCGTTAAAGATGAGTCGGTATTCCGTTTCCAACTACTGAATGTGCCGACGCCCGAGACCGCAGTAGCTTGGCACATAAATTAATTACCTCGGTCTGTGATCTGATCATTCATACCCAATTAAAATGGCAGTTCTTTTTCCACAAATAAATATAACAGTCTTTTGAAATCAATACTACCGCCATTAAAAAGATGATCTACAATTTCTGAACTTCTTATAAACAGTGTTCATTGATCACACCAAGCTATTAATTAGTAAGTAAACAAACGGAGTGGTTTATAATTATCTGTGGCACGGGCTATTATGCTCGCTATGTATTACATGTGAGTTTGTTGTGAGCCATCAACGACGGTATCTTCAATGGAAGTGTAGTTAGTTCGTGACGTCATGTCTCAAACAACAAGTACAAACGTACGGGTCTATCGTAAAGTGATAATAACGTGTGTTTGTGATAAGCATGGTCTTGGTCAAGATAACCAGAATATACAGTTTGATGAGTGATCCAAGGTATCTACCATGGTCTGTGTGTTAGTGCGAGTTCTTATATCTATTCGATTGCGTTAACGTAAACTTTGGTTAAAGTTTAGAAATGTGCCGCCTCGATAGGGGGTAGGGGAGGGGGGATGGTAAGTAAACCTTTAGGTTTATGCATGTAGGAATGATATTTTCGTTAATTTGCTATTGTAGCTATAAAAAATTGCTCAGATTGCATGAAAATCGAAACTATATCAACGATACATGACATGTGTAATCGGCTTTAGAGTAGGGATGCCTCGATACGCTTTTTCGCCGATATGATACCGATACCGATACTCTTATAAATATATCGGCGATACCGATACCGATACGCTTATTGAATAAAAAAAAAATGAATGTAAAATAAATTATACATAAGTCAGGTAAATGATAAATGATAAATGATTTTTATTTCTGTAAGTAGGTTTGTACAAACACTTTTACACGTCAGTCATATTTTTAAAACTAGATGAGGTCGGCGTTTCCTATCTGACTACTCTGAGAAGAAAGGCCGAAACAAACTCAGAGGTCACAGTCTCTTTTAAAGTCCAGACATAATCTTGGTCAGATCATGTGAAGGCCATGTAGATTGGTGTCTGAAATGGTCTTTTGAGGAAAGAACCACGCAGATTGAGTGGACCTGACCAGTCAGTGCACGCATTTGACAGTAATCGTGCAGCTCTACTCAGAACTTAAGGAGCTCAACGATGCGACGATCAATACCAAAGAAAGGACATTTGGGTAGGCCGCTTTAATGACTCAAACTGCCAGACCATGATTAACACTAACTGAGAATAAAAGACAAAGTGAAAATAAAAATAAAAGAGCAATAACCCACATAGTCTTCACATTCACAATAATTAAAAAAATATAATACTTTACAAGTAAATAATCATGTCATTACGTATATATTACGTTACGTATATAAAATAATAAAAGTTAGCAAAAAAAAACATCAAACAATAAAAATAAACCACTTCAATAATTAAAAATTGGAGCATCTCAATCCCAAGCCTTTTTGTCCTCAATATAATCTTTAACGGTATAAAAAGCTTTCTGACACAACTTACGTTTAATGAATGATTTGAATTTATTAAGGCTTAGATCTTGAACGTGGCTTGGAAGTGTATTATAAAAGCGTATACATTGACATCGGAACGAGCCACCTATTTTCTTGAGCCTTGTTGTAGGTACAACAAATTTATGTTTGTTTCTAGTATTTATATTATGGATATCACTGTATTTTTTAAACAATTTTATATTTTTATGGGCATATAAAAGATTTTCAAAAATATACTGAGAAGGTACAGTCATTACATTAATCTCCTTAAATTTCTCTCGGAGAGAGTGTCTTGGACTTAATTTATAAACTGATCGTACAGCTCTTTTCTGCAAAACAAAGATATTCTGAATGTCGGCGGCATTTCCCCACAACAGAATACCGTACGACATTACACTATGAAAATAGGCAAAGTACACTAAACGGGATGTCTCTATGTCAGTTAAATTACGAATTTTTCTAACAGCATATGCTGCGGAGCTTAGCTTTTTAGACAGTTTATCTATATGTGGGCCCCACTGAAGCTTAGCATCCAAAGTTAAGCCCAAGAATACTGTGCTTTCTTCAGGATTCAATTCTTCGCCCTTTATCAACACATCAGTTTTCACCTGCCTAACGTGAGGTAGCGTAAACTTAATGCATTTGGTTTTTTTTTCATTTAGAAGTAAATTATTAACATTGAACCAGTGAACTACTTTTGAGATCGCGCTATTTACATCGTCAGTAACCAGCTGCTGACGTTTAAGTTTAAACAAAAGTGAAGTGTCATCTGCAAACAGCACTATATCATGATTATCCTTTATGAGGTAAGGCAAGTCATTAATATAAATAAGAAACAAGAAAGGACCAAGAATTGAGCCCTGTGGAACTCCCATTGTTACTATAGATCCGGGAGATCTTTTTCCATTGACGTCAACGCTCTGAATCCTATTACTCAAGTATGAAGTAAGAAGATCCAGAGCGGTGTTCCGGATCCCGTAGTGGCGGAGTTTCCTGATTAACGTTTCATGAAAAACGCAATCGAAAGCCTTGGACAAATCACAAAAAATGCCCAAGGCATCGCATTTATCTTCCCATGCATTATAAATATGTCCTAACAGTTCAACACCGGCATCAGTAGTCGAACGACCCCTTGTAAAACCAAACTGTTTGCTATGTAGTAATTTATGTTTATTAAAAAATCTTTGCAATTGGTCCAAAATTAATTTCTCAAAAATTTTACTAAAGGTAGGTAGTACTGAAATAGGTCTATAATTTGTGGGGTCTGATGTACTACCTGATTTAAACAACGGTATTATTTTACTATTCTTCATGAGGTCAGGAAACACCCCACAGTCAATACAATTATTAAAGATAAGGGCTAAAGTAGGTGCTACGATGTCTATAATAGACTTAGCAACTTCTACAGAATTACCCCACAGATCTGCAGTCTTTTTTACATTTAAAGTGTTAAAGGTTTTAATTATATCTCTACAGGTAATATGTTCAAAGTGAAATTCCGAATCGCAAACATTTACATTTTCCTTAAGCAAAGACTCAGCAACAGAAGGTGATGAGTTTAGGGATTTAGTAGTTGAAACGGGAATATCCGAAAAGAAATTTTCAAAGGCCACGGCGACTTGTGAGTCTGATTTTATTATGTTGTCATTAATTGACAGGCTATAGTCAGTATTTCGGTTCCTAGACCTTCCCGTTTCACTATTAATAATATTCGAAGTCGTTTTAATTACATTACTACTGTTTTTAATCTTCGAACTCAAATAACGCGACTTGGCCATACAACAAACTTTTTTGAATAATTTTGAATAATTTCTAACATACAAATTAAATTCATCAGTGTTTACATAATACCTTTCATTGTACAGCTCATAAAGCCGTGTTCTACTTTTATGAATGCCAATGGTAGCCCAATCACTGAAAGATGCGTTACTATTAACCGAGATAGTCTTGGGAATAAATGTGGAATTAAATTGTTGACAGTAAATATTAAAAAAAACATTATAAAGATGATTAAGATCATCATTAATAGATGGAACTGGTAATTTATCAATGAGTTTACCTTTAAAAGCTTCCAAGCGACGTGCTGTTTTGGGGTTAACAGTGATATCCTTTTTAGCCACTTTGTTGTTTCGGTTTTGGATAGTAATCCTTTGCCCACAATGATCAGAATCAAGTAAATTTATAATTTCTTTGTGGCTTGGTATAATATCTGTATAAATATTATCTAGACATGTGGCACTAGTAGAGGTTATTCTTGTGGGCTCCAAAAACAAGTTTACAAGATTGTATGACTGAAACAGACTTATTATTTTACTACAAGAACCTGAGTTCTCTAACAAATTAACATTAAAATCACCACAAGTGATAATGGACTTGTTTGAGTTACAAATCTTGTGCAACACTTCATCCATTACCTTTTCAAAGCAGTCGTACAATCCTGAAGGGGGTCTGTACACACTTAATACAATAAACTGCTCCAATTCTATACAATTTCAACAGTCCGCTCAACAGATAGGCTCACAATATCCTTACGGTCTTTAAACTTAAGCTGGTTACTTACTAAAATTAATGAGCCACCATGTATAGCATTTACTCTGCTGAACGAACTACCAACCTGGTGATTATTAAAATTTAACAAGAACTGGTGGCTTTTAAGCCAATGTTCTGTTATACAAAGAATATCAATACTGTTAAAATTCATAAATAATTCTACTTCTAAATCTTTGTTCAGAAATCCTTGAATATTTTGATGCACCAGGTTGATACTATTGACTGATTTTAAACTTTTATTTGATTTATTTTTGCAATTCTGTACATTATTGCTAGAGGTTGACTCTATTGTCCTAATTTCTAATTTAAATTATTTTTAATGTCAATTTTTGTTACCAAATTATTGGCTGAATTATTTAACATGTCATCGCATTGCTCAATAGAAGCAAATTGTTTAGCCAAATTCTTGGCTGTAATAGAAAAATAATAAGATAGCGACACAGCTATCTGTCTTTTACAGTATTTAGAAAGATAGTACCTATCCATAAAAAATCTATCCTTTGTCAAATAAAAATGATTACCAACATAATTGTTAGTGTCAATTAATTGAAATAAATTATTATTATAAGTCAAATTATGCAATGTCATATTAATTTCTGATCTAAGTTTGTTTTCTTCCTGTGGCAAACTTTGGCTATATGGGAATGTGGTTAATTGTTAATTGTTTTAATTAATAGGTAAGTACAATAAATATGTAACACGTTGACATTAGTTAATAGTTCTAGCTATTCAAATAAATATGTAACACGTTGACATTAGTTAATAGTTCTAGCTATTCAAATAAATATGTAACACGTTGACATTAGTTAATAGTTCTAGCTATTCAAATAAATATGTAACACGTTGACATTAGTTAATAGTTCTAGCTATTCAAATAAATATGTAACACGTTGACATTAGTTAATAGTTCTAGCTATTCAAATAAATATGTAACACGTTGACATTAGTTAATAGTTCTAGCTATTCAAATTAACATTGATAAGATTTTTGTTTAAAAAACAAAGTAGGTATTCTTAAGTTTTGCGGAGAAAGGCGGTTTCGCAAATCTGTTTGAATAAGACCTGCGGTGGAAAATAGTCTCTCAGATGCGATAGAACTCATTTGGAAACTAAAGTATCTACTTCTGCGGCATTTTTTTTAAGTTTGGGTATAAGACGTCATAGCGCCAGAAAACGAACGGATCTGCGGCTCTCGGTATATTAGGAGACCTTAGGTATCTCTTGACTTCTCCTTTGAGAGAATTACAGCTCAGCGTAGACAGTTCTCATCTTCCTCGGACTCTCTAATAATGTTTTCACAAACGCTCCAAAGCCCGCCACTCGTAGGCATCTCAGAACTTACAGTACTAGTTGTAGGTGTGACCGTGTCTGAAATAGTTTCGGAATGCAGTTTTACATTATGTGCAATATTGTCGTGCTTTCTTATCGATAATGTCCTCCACAGTTGCTTGTTTCTTACGTTGTGGGCCGTTGTCGTCGTCACACTTTGTTTTCTGGATAGTTGTTTTCGACGTTGAAGCGGTGTGCAATTCACTTGGATGGTGCCTCTTCATGTGGATCCACAAGTTTGATGTGTTATAACTTTTAGAATAGATGCCACTGGACTCGGGGACACGTTTTCTACACAATATTGTCGAAATTTCAAAATGATTCCCTATATCACTTTTGTGTTTTGAAGTTGACATGACTACTATTTACTTTATTTGACTCAAATTACTAGTTATAAATGATAAATACACACACAAAAACTAATTACGATATGTAACCCAATTCTTAATTTTATTTGCATGGAAAATACTACGCGCGACAACAGTGATCTGGGATAGTGAGATGCGAGTGCTCGGCCAAAGCGGGCGAAACAAGACACTGAATAAAGCGCGGGGTTTCTACGAGCATAGTTAGTTCGTGGCTCGTTTGTAATGAAATAGACGAGACAACACGCGCGTTTACATTACATTTTTAAAGCGCAAAATTTGAGTAGTATCGTTGAATCGGCTATAAAAATATCGCCGACGCCGATATATCGGCAAACGCGAATTATCGCCAATATATCGGTATCGGTAGAGTTAGTTTCACATGTAATTGGAGTGAGAATCACGAGTTTCCGTAGTACAAATTAAAGCCACTATAACTTTTAATTCAGAGTGACATTTAGACGTTTCACAGTAAGTTCGCCGGTCTGCGCTGACCCAATAGAGCTTAAACTTAGTCTGTTGTACTTAGTGTGACTAGACCAATCAGATGAGTACTGAGCTTTAGTTTCGTCCGTCTCAGCTGCAGATTAGCCAGCGAGCTTATCGGGCTAATCGGCTACAGGGCTATTATCATGCCTTTAACTCAAATGCAGTTTAAGACTGAGTCTAGTTCGCTGGACTACAAATTAGTTGATGTGTGTGTGTGTTTTTGTGTTAGAGTCCGAGCGAATTACGTTTTTCTGCAATTTTCGGCAGATAAGTCTATACTTATACAAAACGTTTCCGTTTTGTATAAGTATAGACTTATCTGCCGAATCCAATAATTAAATAACATTAACCCAATATTTATTTTACTCTCACTAAACACAAACATTTTATTTTTAATTTTCGGTAAAAAATGCAAATCAGGCCAAATGTTGTTTTCAATGTCAGCCGGAAAAAAACCGTTTTCGGTCGGACTCTAGTGTGTGTGTCTGTTGTGTGGGGAGTTATAATGGTTTTGTGACAAACGGGGTAAACTCCCATAGTTAGGTTAGGGATTGGGATTTTCTATGGTAAATGGCAAAGAGCTCGCTTTTTATGGATTTAAGTGGTGCGTCAGAAACTCAGAATTTTTCATAGGTATACTGAATCATTTACATTAAAACTAACTAAGTAGGTGAAACATTAATATCTATGAACGAACGTAGAGATAAAAACCGGCCAAGTGCGTGTCGGACCACACACAATGAAGGGTTCCGTAGTTGGTATGATTTTTTTGTTTGAAAACAAACTTAACATTGTAGTTGAGAAACATGCTTTTCCATACATCGATATACGTTAGCCTACTTAGCTGTGCTAGTTTTCCTTTTAATTTCGCTATATATGCTACTGCCATGAATTTTTTCACATATCCAAAACCAACCATTTAGCTGGCAGGGCGGGGGGGACACTTGACTCTAACAAAAAATAGCACTTAAAAGCTTACGCAAACGGATCCCTGAATAGAAAAATGTTTGCATTGTTTTATTTTACGATTTTCTCGGCGTGATTAATATGTATAACCATGTCAAATTACAGCTTTTTAGTACTAAGTGTCCGTCCGTCTGTCCCCGGCGGACAGACGGACGGGCGGACGCACGGACAGACCCTTGTGGATTACGGAACCCTAAAAACGTGACTGTCGCCATTTCGCGCCTTCTAATCTAAAACGCGGAACCCACTGCTTGAAAACCCATTTGCATTTGCAAAGACTGCAACTGTTCTGTTCACCCTCAACACAAAACAAGCGTGAAGCCACTTATAACCTCAAACAACATGATCTGTATTAAACACTGCTTATTCCAACAATGAACAGTAAAATTATCGCCAATTACCGCACCACTTCAAAATGGTTTCTAAACTCATGACCTCTTTCCACAAAATCGGTTAAACACCAGTGAAATCGATTTTAAGTAATTTTTTAGAAAAAAGCGACCAGTTTTTGTCCACTAAAGTATTGTGGTCCGTAGCACAGTGGACTCATTGTCCGAAACGATGGGCACAGTGCGTCGAATTTGTATAGACGTGGAAAATAATTAGAGCATTTTTGTTTTGTAAAACAGGTTTAAGTATTTATTTTTGGCTAACGCTATTTTAGTTACGGGTACGTGAACAAATGTTGACCATGTGAATATTCGTACGTTTTGGTACCTAAACCTGTGCATGTTATTTTATGTGAGCAAAAACGGAGCAATTGCAAATAAATTGTGAAAATATATTCAGTACAAACATTGCTACAAACTGATACAGGTAATCATTGTATACGCTTTGTTGATACTGGCAATTTACTTCAATCAATGTATTTGACCAACTCGACGTCATCTCTATTTTTATACCAATAAAACTACATGAGCCTATTATCCACTGCCGGATTACAACTTCTCCGAAATATGTATTTGATCCGATACTTTTAACCGACTTCAAAATCTCGTCGAGTTTGTACGTTGTTCACCGATTCTTCAGTGATAACTTTGCCGATTTACGTGATTATTTCAATTTCTTTACATTTTTCATTTAATACAGTTAAGTATAATTTTGAAGATGTCATTATCTTCACAATTATGTAGTGGTACGTGGTACATGAATTTGGGGTAGGTACGAAAAAAAAACTGAAAAATAAAAAGTATCAAGTACAAAAAATCACAACCGACTTCAAACAAAAAAACATTAACACCGACAACAAAGTAGAAAACAATTTTAGTTTCGGGAGTCAATGGCCATTTGGCAATACATAAAAAAACATACCAAACCAAAGCCAGCGACTTCCGAAATTAAAATTATGTTTCACTTTGTAGTAGCCTTTCTAAGAATTTTTTTGAAGTCCGTTTTTTTGACTCCGACTTTTCATAATTACAGCCTACCGGTAGTAGGCTGTAATTATGAAAAGTCGGAATCAAAACCATCTTTGATTCTTTGCTTTTATGAAAGACAATAAATCCTATTCCCTATTCCTAAGGTTTGCTTTCATTCCGCAAAGAAACTGGTCGTAATTATTAACAAGCGGTTTTTTTCGCTTATGATTGATGAGTTCGTAACGGGGTCCTATTCTTAAGAAAATATGCAACGTGTAACAGAAGAAACGATAGGCTTGACTAATAGTTTTTATTTCTGAATAGATAAGTTAAATTAAAATTTTATTTTTAATTTGTTTGTTTGTACTAGGTACTGGTTGTAATTTAATCGTTACAACCGTCAAGCTAACAGCTGTTAAGGTAATCCTTAACAGCTGTTGCTTGACAGTTATCTAAGCACGATCACGTATAAGAAGGTTATTAATTTGAACACGATATAATCTCGTTAGATTGATATTAACTAATTATTCCAGCCACTGGGCGCTTACTCTTGATTTCAATTCCGATCGGTCGACATTGGAATTTTGACATTTCGTACTCTTGAGTTCGACACTAGCGCCAAATTGTGTTGAAATTGCGTGTCCATTTTGGAGAACTAAGTGGAATCGGGATCGGGCTTGGCGTGCTACTCTTGAGTTTATTTGACAGCTGTGTATTGCGATAGTATTACGTTGGGATTGTGTGTTCATTGTGATTTTTCCAATAGCAAAAGTGTAACTTTTTAGAAATTGTTTTACGTTTTAAGTGATTTTCAGTGAGTAATAAGTGTATAATATGGCACGATTAGCAGTAATATTCAGTGTTTTACATAATTCTCATAAAAAACAATTAAAACAAAGACGAGATGACCGTCTGATGATGAGTTATACGGACAAAGCGTTTTCTATGAATGAAGACGAATTTTAAGCAAACTATAGAGTGAGCAAGGATTCGTTTGAGGAAATACATGAAAACATTAATCCCTTTATGCCAACTCCAAAGAGAAGAAGTGATATATCACCAAAATATAAGGTACCTATGTTGTTTTTGATACATAACTTTTATCAATGTTATCATGACTTTGTTTGGAAGATCAATAGTAATACTTGTATAATTCTTGCAGGTTTTAGTGGCATTGTCCTTTTATATGACTGGGAGTTACCAAAAACTAGTTGGAGGCACCTAAGGACCCTAATTTCGCAGCAATCTGTTTCTCGTCCTATTAGAAATGTAACGGCAACTCTTAACCATCTAATAGTACAAAGTAAATGGATTAAGTATCCTCAAACTCGTCAGGAATCCTTTGAAAAGGAGGTAATGTCACAAATACCTAATTTTTTTGTTTTATTTTTTTGTTTTATCAAACTTAGATAATTTATTATGTAAATTATATGTAATTATATTATTATTATGTAAGTTCTCCAAAATGCCTTGTTGTTATAAGATAAGATAAGATAATTTATAGTCCCTAAGCTACAGGTTACCTGAAAATTTTCACATACCCATCTGTTATATGATGTATTGTTGGCACTCTTGTAGTTTTAATAAGACCTATGTACAATGAAGAGAGATTTTTAATCGCAAACATTTCCATTCAAGAAATTTTCTATTGTAAGGCAATACTTTCGATTAATATTTAATTGTAATTCACTTCATAACAAATTACTTAAAGTCCTTGTTTTATATATTTTCAGATAAGTGATGCAGAGTGAGTTGTGTCTTACACAACATGTATATCAATAGAGTAGGTATTGATCTTGAGGAAAATAGAATAGAATACTCTTTATTATGTACACCATAAAAATCATAAAATTAACCATGACTTTGGCTGCATGCGGTAGGGTCGTAATACAGCAGAGTATGGAATTGATTACCCAGCTGTCACTTCTCAAGAATCAACTAGCAGCACAGCTGTTGAACAAGGCATCGCAACAAGCGATTTTTTTTTGCTATTAGTTCAATAATTTTCCTTTTTCTTTGATAATGTATTTCATGCTATTTGTGACATTGTGTTTCTACAGTTTATGTTTATAAATTATGAATTCCTAAATGTTATATTGTTTCATAAGTGTATCTAATAGGAAACAATATAACATTAAGGATTAAGCATCTACTACCTAGGTACATATTTCTTGAAAAATGAAGAACTGAATAAAACATTTTTTTATTTACTTAAATGTCCTTTATTTACTTACTAATAAAACTATGTCAAAAATTAACAATTAAAATCAAATCGAATAATAAAAACAAACAAATATTTGATGCACAACGCTTTATTTATTGCTAATGTTGTCGCATATTGATTAAATGCTTTTTAATCAATATGCGACAACATTAGCAATAAATAAAGCTTTGACATTAATCGCTAATGCATTTTGAATACTATAAATAGTATAAATACTATTTATGTGCAAAAAAATGGCAAATTTGTTAAGGATTTGGTATTTTGGCAACGGCCTCTGAATTTAAGATCGGCGCCGACGGCGTCGTGGTGGTATGGTACCCTGAAGTGGCGTGGGAGGCGCAGGTACTGAAATATAAAAAATATAACACTTAATGTAAAATCGGCATTTGACCAAACAAGTTTCAAACTTCTCGACTTGTTACAAAAAACATTTTTTTCTTTTTGCTATAGCCCATAATGTGTTTAGTCCCAAAACGCTTCAATGCTACGCACTTAGGCTACACACTTATGTTGGATTGTGTGACTGATGGACGGCTTAATCAAAATGTTTAAAGTTTAAACATGCCTAAACAAATTCGAATAGAGACTTACAATGTGGATGATGATGGTATTGCGTCATTATGTGACGTGCCAAGAATAGGGGATATTTGAATATTATGCAAAGAATGCATTTCTATTTCTTCTTGTACTGGTGCAATGTATGAATCCTCTAAGTATCACAACTGGTGACTGGGTACGTTTATTCTGAAATAATGAAATGATTATTATTAGGTATTAGATAGGATATAAAATATTTTGTAATAAATATCATAGGTATGATAAAAGTGAAAATATTGAAATATATTTACCAACTAATTGAGGAAATGGATTGACTGTCCATCTTAAATCTCCAGTCTCCAGTAGCAAACTCTTGTTCACCCATTAGCGCCACCGATCTATTTTACAAGGCAGACAATGCTGGTAAGTTGTCTGCTGTCCCACCACCAGTGCGCCTCATTGAGATTCAGCTGAGAGTTTTGCGCACTGTTTCTTTAGATTTTAGAACACATTTCTTCTCAGACCAATACCAAAAACATCCATCTTTTTTATTGTAGTAAGTATAGGCAACGATCCTACCGCATGCAGCCAAAGTCATGGTTAATTTTATGATTTTAATCATTTGCTTACGCCCAAATGAATTTAATACGTTACAATAGATCAATTAACCATCTATTTATATTATATTTATTTATTAGCCTTGTTATTTAAAGGATAAAGCATTTTAAAGCTCTATTACCGATTTATCGTAATGAGTTGAACAACACTATTGCAACCCGTAACATAGCTAACTTCATGTGGAACAAAATAATCGCGGCGCAATCCCAATTTCAATCCAATGTTGACACTATTGTTTTCAAGAGTACCGAATCACGTGACTGCAAAATTAAGATTGGAATCGGATTGGCTTTAGATTGGAATTAAAATTAGTTTAAAGAGTAAGCCCCCTGATTTGTGCTGTAATATGATCGTGAGTGCGAAGTCTTAATAACTAAATTGTGTCTATCGTTCGCTTAACAAAGGTACACATTGTTGTATATCCCAGGTTAGAAGATGTCAAGAGATTTAGAGTTATATTTTTCTGCTAAAATAATTTGTGTTTCACCCCTTTTAAGAGGTATGATATCACAAAATATAGGCAAGGTAGGAAAGATCCTACAGTGCCATTTAAAATACCTAAAAAATACCTATTGTTAAAACTTCAAATAATATCTAGCCAAGAAAATTGCCCGATATGTTTATTTAAAAATACATATTCAAAAATGCGCGGGGCTGCTGGATAAATAATGGGAAGGGCTGCTGGCTAAATAATGGAAGCGGCTGCTCGCTAAATAATATGCCGCACGGTTTGATCGAAGGTTAAGTTACGCTTGCCGCGGTCAGTTCGTGGTTGGGTGACCATCCATTACATATTGAGACCCGTCCGTGCCTTGGAAAGCACGTTATACCGGTAATCCCGGCTGTCAATCGTAGATTTTTGACGACCATTACTAGTAGTCAGAAGCCCAAAAGTCTGACAACCAGTATTACCTAGGGGTATCGTGTTATCCAGTACTTAACTGGCTTGTGGAGGACAGATAGGCAGTCGTTCCATGTAAAGTACTAGTATTCAGCTGCATCCGGTTAGACTGGAAGCCGACCCCAATATAGTTGGGAAAAGGCTAGTCCGATTGACCGGTTCTATAATGGAATATTTTATTCTTCAGTAGCATTTTCCCGGGCAGTCGTGCCGCGCGTAATTGCGTTGAATTCGCTCAAAGCTCGCAAGTATTCTACTGAAGGTGGATGTAAAGACGGAGCTAAGGTTGGCGTCTTCCAGACACAATTGCTGGAATACAGCATACCTAGAATAATATCGAAGATTTTTTTTAAAGGAAACGGAATATTTGAATGGAATATAGCTTCCTTGATACGTCGCAATTATTGTTTGAGAAATTGATATTTTTTGGAGGATGATGGTGTCGATACATTTGCTTATTTACCAATATTTCAGTAATTTTTTACGTAATTGGAGATGTTATTATACCCACAGAATATTGAATAAGTATCAAAATATTTTCTAAATACCAATAAAAAAAAAAAACTTTATTTCACCAAAAGAAAGTCATCACAATATAAGGTAATTAAAACAATACTGCGATGGATTGATTAGCTCAACTCTAGTTTCACTAGTCGGCATCTAAAATAACTGAACCGAAACTGAACAGAAACCTTGGAAATTAATTTTCAGAAGAAATTCTTCCATTTCTAAGTTATTGTGATAGCAAATACAACGGACGTGGCTCACTGGGCAACGATGCACATTTGCATAGACATTAGAGCGTGTTTTTTGCGCTAATCGGGGAATGAACCGGCTTCCCTAAGACTAATTGCCTCGTTAGCCGAGTAATCTAGGTCATTTATAAAGACCTTGCTGAGTCGAAGTCAAAGACGACGATAGATGGCAGTGATATTAGCATATTATCATAATATGATATTAGCTGTCAAATCATTAGTCACAGTAGCCTATATTGATTTAATTTTCTTGAGAATATTTGAAGGGCATGATGGTAATGATCTAATAGATAAAAATGAAGAAAAAATAGAAGTTTTTTTTTGTTATAAACCAATCGTTTTTCCGTAAAAATGTACATAAAAAGATTTGTTCGTCAATTTACATTTGTGCCAAATACGCCCCCAACCGTAACACAGAGCATAACATTAGCACACTGTTACAATTCACATAACATTTAAAGCCGATAACATTGCTCTGGAGCGTGGAAACATACTAGAAACTGAGAAAAGCGGTTGTGAAAGCCACTCATGCGCAGCGGAAAGACGTCGGTGCGTAGTGTAGCCAGGCGCTAGGTAAACGGGAAACTGGTTTAGAAATTATTGTGACTAGATTTTTTTTGTTCTTTGTGCACACTGTGCTGTTTGTGAAACTGTATCGGGTACATTTATGTACCTAAATCTATCTTTTCGTGCCACGATGGCACCATGATTATTCAATGGAATCGGAACTGTTTAGGGAGTTATGTAGAAGTCTAAAACGAATAAAAATAATTGTATAGAAAAATGAATGAAATAGTTTTACTATGGATAGAAACAGGGTTCCTAAATATTAGTACGGACGTTATGTCATCAACAATAAAGTCTAGATGTTATAGTTTAATAAAACGGTGATTTTAAATCTTATTTATGTTGTACACACGGGATACGTCATAATTATAATTTTAAGTAGGTACTACCTACAGAGGTACTGCTTATTTCTTAAGAAATTTCTTCCTTCGACCTGTGAAAGGAGAAATAAAATAGAAATGTAGACAAGAGTGTGTGAGAACAAGAAGAGAAGAATATGATTTTGTGACGTCTACATTAACTTAACTTTAATGAATGCTGTTGGCTGTTTGTGTAGGTATGTGGGTTTAAATGTATGTAAAAGCACCCACAATACAGCAGAAATTCCTAGTGTGGGGCCAAGTTAAAAAAAATACATTAATTGACTTACATAACTATAAATTAAATTTACCTACAAATATAATGCAAACAAATTACATACACTTAATGTTCATTTTTATCAATACTTAATGATAATTTATATTAATTCTCACAGTTATGAGGACAGATAATGCTCTTTTACTCGATATCATGTCGTATCATTTCTAAAATAATGTTCTTTTATTAAACAAATACGTTTTCATAATTTTCCATGCAGTTCATAATTTTCCATCACAAGCTCACTCATTGAACAAATCGTTCAGATTCACGTAGGTAATTGATACAGCAAACTACATAGTTACGGCGCCTTTTTATATTAGAGACGATTAACTATACGGAGCTGTTGGTAAGCAACAGTATCTCATTATTATGTTAGTGCAAGCTAGGTTGGATATTAATGAGCTGCGTTATATGTAAACTCTGGCCATCTATTCTTGTACCGTAAGTGTGGGGAATCTTTTTTGTAGTATAAATAAATTTTAGCTAGGTATTATAATTAAGTATAATCATGTATTATTATTATTACATCTTTATTATTTCAATAATTGTGTTTTCTAAATAAGTCTGGCAATACTAAAACTACCAACAAACTAACTTTCTACTATTTTTTTTCATTTTCACAATTTATCGTAGCGGTTTCAATGATATTCAGAAACTATTCGAAACATTAAATAAAACAGAATTTTAACCTAAATTAAATAATTATGTACTTATTGCTTTCGACGTCCAACAAAATTGGTAACTAATATCTAATTAATAATTGGTTAACTATTTAACTGCAAAGCTGCGCTAATTTCACTGTCTGATACATTACATTAATTCGCAAATTCCATGACTGCAAATTCCATAAATGTGAGATTCGTCCTCGGTGCTTTAATATATGCATAAAATTGTATATAAAAATACCAAAATCCATAAAAAGCTACCATTTTCTAGATTTAAAAATAATTTGACGAGGTTTTTAATTGAAAAATGCTTTTATAGTGTACTTACACCTAACTGAGTTTTTAGATTATAAATTGTAAGTTTTGTATATTGCACGGTCATTTTAAATTATTATTATGGCGAATCTCTATTATTATTATTGACATGATTATTATTGATAATTAATTTAAATAACATATGCAATTTTATTTTATATTGCACGCCGAAATTAAAGGCAGAATAAGAGAACAATTTTGTACATTTTACCTACCTTCTGTACCCTATTTATGCAAATAAACGATTTTGATTTGATTTGAAGCGACAATAATTATATGCAACTTAAATAAATATTTTCTGCATTGCGAGATCATGTTCTAATTAATATAACTCAAAATGGCGACGTTTAAAGCTCTTTTGTCGCTCAATCGCTGCGAATTTTACGGAAGGCTTAACTAATTTGTGAAATGCAAAGCGATTTCAATTTATTTCTTCTGTTACATAAAGTATAATACTCAATACTCAATTATTTATTGCATTCCACAATGTGCATAAGTGGTTCAAACTTTGCTTGCGTAATTATTTTAAGTGTTTCTTTTTAATTGTGTGTCTTCATTTTATAAATGTGTGGATTACTGTGTAGGTACTTGTGTTGTGTATGCGGCTATTTTGTTTGCATTTTGGCATACTATGTTTACGTTTCAATTGTAAATGAACTATCCTTGTACTGTGACCAACTTTTTGTGAACTCTAGAGATATTACGAGTATTATAATTTACTAACAATACTAGTAATTTCCAACGCATTGTCACCAAAAACCACATTTGTATGACAGTGCTGCCCCCTACATTTTCCTTCTATCACAGCTACGCATTAAACATGCGTACCGCGGGCGCACAATAGACGCGCGAATGTGAAGATTGATGATAAATTACGTTATTATACAGCATAGTTCCTGTCGACGCGCACCCGAACTAAAACAGCATAATGTTTAGAAATACGCTATAACTGTTCAAACGGTCACCAAAGTAAAATAAATTGGATCTTAAATAAAGGCTAAGTTAGGATAGGTTATGTTTTATTCATAACATAACATTATCATCACGCCTGAGTTCCCCGAAGGGTTTGGGCAGAGGAGCATCTACAGTACACCCATATTTCGCCAGTTATGTTTACGTGCCATGTAATAGGGCTGAGAGTCTATTGCCATCAACCGGGTGGCACTCACGCCGCGCCACCATTAACTTTCATAGGGAATATTTATTTTTAGTAACGAAAATATGAGTAGGTACTTATTTGAAAAAATCACAGATAGAATTATAGATAACTAGCTGCGCCCCGTGGTTTCACCCGCGTAAGTATCGATTCCGTAGGAATATCGGGAAAAAAAGTAGCCTTTGTCTTAATCCAGGGTGTCAGCTACCTCTATACAAAATTTTATCAAAATTGGTCCAGCTGTTTGAGCGTGAAGAAGTAACAAACATACACACACACACACTCACAAACTTTAAAATATCTTAAGTAGTTTGTAAGTAATATCGTTTTTTTATGCTGTGGGTAGACATTACTTCCTGAATTCATTTCATAAAGTATTTTACTACAATACTTAAATATTCACATATAGAATTGATGTGTACCTATGCGTTCTAGTTTAACATACATTTTTTGCATAACTTACTTGCATTATCCTTTCTTGTTATTTAAATGTTATATTA
The DNA here is from genome assembly GCA_963921375.1 of Tiliacea citrago. NCBI lineage: Eukaryota > Metazoa > Arthropoda > Insecta > Lepidoptera > Noctuidae > Tiliacea > Tiliacea citrago. The sequence continues at coordinate 30,531,349 of OY992780.1, forward strand.
TTGGGTAAGATTTTAAAATGGCATGCTAAAACACAGTTTCCTAGCAAGGTCGCATAAAATATTAAGAAAATACTAGTTACAGTTTAATATTAATTCCTGTTAGCCACTTTGAACGAAGCTCAACATGGAATCAGTTCCCGTCAATTACTGCAACGGTTTGGTATGACGCCTTAGCAGTTGGTACCTATAGTGCAAAGTGCCGTACCACGTAGGTACTAGGCTTGAGCCAGGTGAATGGTAGTAATTTATGTATGTATTAGTACCTATAGCATTCCCAGTCATAGTGTGTATCGCCAATGTAGCAAGCGAGACGCGTCTGTGGAACACCGTCACGGAAGAGCAGGAATGGACGGAGCCAAAATTACTCTGTATACAAACACAGGTCCAAAATCATTAATATCTCACAATTAAAATGCCAGTTTACGTTTTTAGTTTAAAATTGGTGTTAACTAGTGTTAGTGAACGCGGCTTTCTGATTCCCACTGTACTTTATAATTATCGCGAACTCGTGATCATGCATGAGTAGTACCTACTACTGGGTTCATTTGTGTTTAGAGCATAAGCATAAGATTTGTGGGTTCATAAACGCACCCACAGCGCCTCAGATACCTATTCATTGTAGGGCAATACTATAGAAAATAGAACTTCCACAGTGCCCGGATTACGATATTAAGCTTCGCCTAACCGATAAGGGACAAGCCTGCAGCCATTTACCGGGCAGCGTTCCAAGCTAAGAGAGGTTATTTTATGAAAATAAACAACACTTAGGTGCAGGGGCTGAGACGGCAAAAAACGGGATCTTTGTTACGGCGATAAAATATAGGGGGTTACAAATAAAGTACTTAGGTAATATAAAGTTTGTTAGGCTCCTTGGATACTTTAAACTACTTTAAACAGTAATTCACAATGGTATAATCCAAAATTTAAAAAAAGCTTAAAACTGGAATATAATATTTATTCGAATAATTATTCATTAGACCCTCTCTACTTACAATCTAAATCTATTATCTATAGTACCTACTTACTAATTACATGAGTACACTAATTCCATGCTATTATAAAGTACTTACTAATTCCATGCTATTAAAAAGTACTTACTTATTCCTTGCTCAAGCTGTCACTTTCTGTTACACACACAGAAAGCGAGAGGAAAGATGTTACTCATCAAAAATGTGTAAACGGCATTACAAAAATCTGTAAAAGGCGTTACAAAAATATGTAAAAGGCATTACAAAAATGTCTAAAATGCATTACAAAAATGTACATAAGGCGTTACAAATATGTATAAAAGGCATTACAAAAATGTGTTGAAGGCCCATTTAAATTTTGTTTCCCAGACTTATTCTTTTTTTTAAACAAATACGTTAAGCGTTAAAACCACATACAAGTTCGTTGTTTGGCAAACTAGCAAATATCTAAACCACCGGAGGACACGGTGGAGCATACGGTGGAGGTCTGCCCTGCTTGGGCGGAGCACCGCCGTGTCCTCACGGCAGCGATCGGCGGCGGCGATCTCTCGCGTCCGGCCCTGGTTCAGGCCATGGTTCGGAGCGAGAGTGCATGGGAGGCCGTCACCTCCTTCTGCGAAACAGTGATGCTTGCGAAGGAGGAGGCGGAACGCGTGAGGGTAAGGCAAAATCAACGCCCTCGCGCCCTTAGTCGCCGCAGGAGACGCCCCGGGCGTCGGGAATCGCAGGCCGATTCCCGGCCACCGTAGGCGCGGGCTTGCGGACGGTGAGCGATGGGTAGCTCACCGTCCGATAATGACCAAGCCCGGGTCGACGGCGCGTTGTGTTCCACGCGCGCCTCAAAGAGACGTCAGCACCAATTGACGGGGTCCGAAAGGGCCAATGCCTGCCAGGGTTACGAGCCTGTCCGAAAGGGATATCGTGGCCCTGGCACACAGGCATCTGAAGGAACACGGTGAGTTTTAGTCAGTAAAAGTCTGACACTCCCTCCCGCTCCACCCAGAGCGGGAGAAGTTATTTGATAATTTCCCACCCAAAAAAAAAAAAAAAAAAAGGCTCTATATACAGAAACACGACAATGAGGACCCGTATTTTTTGGAAATGAGAACACAAACGAAAGAATTCGTCGTTTAAACACGATTCATCCTTTTTGTTCGCGCAAATATTATTATAAGTTCGGCTTACACGGTAAATGGAATATGTGTGGCATATACAAGTAATTTATAGGCGTCGGAGATACGTCAATTAGACGTGATTCATATGAGAGTAGATATAGCGCGCACTGTGAGAAATGTAATAATAATTGCAACGTACTTATATGTCTCAAGTTAAGTAATATTCTAAGTATTTTAATAAACTGTGTGTGCTCTTTGTCTGAGGTTTCACTTGCGAAACGACCAATTGGAACCGTGCACCTAGCTTCTGACGTTTCATAAGTGCCCATGTGGGTTTATGTGAAATAATATATTTTGATTTAGATTTTCGATTTTGAAGACGAAATATATTATTTCCTGAAACGAATACATGTACGAATAGTATGCTGAAAACTTTCGGTAAAACAATGTAAGAATTAAAACAAAAACACATTCACTGAAGTTACGGTATCGTAGAGCGGTGGCTGCGACTGGAATTTACGGGCTAATGCGTCACTGACATGTTATTTGGATAGAATAGAATAGAATATAATTTATTTCTGACTATATGAAATAATAACATGAATAATTTGTTTCTCAGTATATTAAGATCTTAATATTAATCAACAGCTTCACATTATACTACCGTTGCCGATGTAGAAATATTAAAATTGAAATAAGTACAATTAATATACCTAATTTAAAAATTCCCTAACTTAATAGAAACCATTGTCCAAAAGCCAGGCAAATATTGTTTTCCTGAATTAATTTGTTAAAGTAAGTTGGTGTATTTTCCTAGGGAGCGCTTTTCGACAGCGTAGAGTAAGTACGCAAGTTAAACCCCGCTGGCGCGGGCGGCGCCGCCATAACTCATGGCAGCTGTCATTGCGGCCGTTATGTGGCGGCCACCGCTATTGTAGTAACACGTAGCTTTAGGGCTCATTTTTCCAACGCCATAAATCTTTTGTCCATAGAATAAAATTGACGTCTGACAGGTGTATATTTATAAAAAAAAATATTGATTTTTATATAACTCCAATTATTTCGAAACTCGCTTTTATTAAGATACCGCTCTTGCGCTTAGTTGGGCAGTATATTAGTTACTAATTCCATGAGTACACTAATTCCATGCTATTATAAAGTACTAACTAATTCTATGCAATAGCATGGAATTAGTAATATACTAGGAGATAGTAGTAGTAGTGTTAAGATGGAAAAAATACTAGTACTTTTAAATAAAAAATACTTACCGGTACTTATTCCATCCTCAAGCTGTCACTTCTGTCACCTATCTATCTTTAGTAATGAGATTTTATTAATTTAATTGATTTCTAATGCATACTATATAAAACTATTATAAAAATATTCTGCACTCGTCCTCCATATTATAAACTTGAACTGTGCAAAATTTCATACTCTTCCGTCCGCGTAACATTCGTAAAAAGGGGTACACAGTTCGCTTCACGTAGGTAATGATAACTACTTAAAAACAAAGATAAGTATTCTTCCTATCTATCAATTTTGTTTTTCGCACTTTCCTTAAGTAAAAACGATATTGACGCGACATTGTAAACAAGTCAGTGCACGATTCCCATAAGAAAGGAGAGTTTTCCCACGATTGTGTAGGTAATGTAATCCAGTGTGTTCAACGGCTAGCTAGAAAGAAACACTGTTTTCCTAGACTTTCACGCTTGTGCTTTCATGCGAATGACAATAAAGTTATTACTTTTACATCTTCATAGAGATACTCTTTATCTGGCCAGCAATGAATATAATGCCTACACAACATCGCGCCTGTAATCCGGGTTAGGCAGAAGTGTACCTACGCCCACATTTCGCCAGTTACATTTAAGTCCCATGTAATAGGGGCGAGCCTATTGCTATCAACTGGACACAAATCCAGACCCCAACCTGCTATTGAGAAATTCCTGATGGAAAAACCCAATAACACTTTACTCGACCTGGGAATCGAACGCAGGTCATCATGTTCAGCAGTAGCGCTTGCGATCACTAGGCAATGAGGCAGTCTAATGCTCATATAAATGCTTAATTAATTGCTAAGCTTAACGGTTTAAGCTTAACGATTTGCACTTAACGGTTTCTAAAGCATGAAAAGACTTCCGATGTTTACTTAGGCACAGCCTATGTATATTTAATATAAAATACTTATGCTATGTTCAGTAAACAAGCTGTGATTGGACAAAATACCGTTTCCATCATTTGCAACTTTTACGAGTGCTTAGTAATGAGCGAATTAATTAGTCATAATAAGCCGTAATGCCGCGGTTTTCCTAAAGGTTTAAAAATGCCTCTGTTACAAATTGTAGTGACTGACTATTTAATAGGTACCATAGTAGGTAGGTTAGGATTAGGATTATAAGAACTTAATCCGAATCCGTGGTGGCTGATGTTTATAAATATCCATAGGCTGATGAAAGATACATAATTACATCAAATGAAACAATTAAAAGATTTCAACTCTGAACAAAGCACGGCCAAACAAGATTAAATTTTCACAAAAACTCAGATCTTTTAAAGAAATACACACTTATCATACATAAACTCATGCCTTCTTCCCATGGGGGATTACCAATCATAAAAAAAAAAACCAAACACTGAATGATTCAATCATTCAAATCGCATTTTTATTCAACAATACTATTACGGGCTAATCCTACCATCATCTATTAGTTACAACTTTTTCCGCATTGCCAAGCGATCTTTAACCTTACTGCTGAAGGTTAAGGTTGGCGATTAAATTGTTATAGGTAAATGTAGCTTGGTACTTAAGTTAACCGTTAGTTGGAGCTAGTACTTACTAACCTTGACTGAGGTCAATGAACCTATGTTTATGTTAGCGAAGCACCGTAGGACTGCGTACCTAAGGGCTGTATTTTATGCACTATTATTAGATTTATTATTCTTGTAGTAGTTTTTATAGGATTTGTATGTTCTAATACTTCTTGGTGTAGTGGTCACAAGTACCTGAGCTGGTCTTAGGATCGATTCCCGGATCGAGCAAACTGTTTTCGGTCAGTCTTAGCATGTGACTTAAGAATAGAAAGAAAATTTGGCTGTGCTAACAGTTCTAGAAAGTTTATGATTTATTTTATTAATCTGCCCAGCCCTTTTCAAATAATATTGGAGTTAGGTTCCAGTCTAACCAGAAACGCTAGATAGAAGAGTATTCAAGAAGTGTCTTACAAACAGTGTCATCTGACCTGTGCAATGTGCATTGGTGCAACTCAGTAACTGATTAATACCGATACCTTAGGTAAAGCAAACAGGTAGGAAACCTACGTACGACAGATCACGATAACTTTTCAACTTCTACGTCGTGAAATTATACGAACTCAGAGCGAAACTTAAGAAATAAAATTACTACCTGTCACTGGTTTTAAGCATACGATTACATAGGTATGTGAAACCATTAACTTTATCAAAAAATATATATAAATAAAGCAAATTATTTCACGTTTTTACATAGTTGTTACAAAAATTTCTGAATCGAGAAAAAAACGGAAGCAATTAAAAAAAAATATAACCAATGTACAGACGCCAGCTGCCAGGTCAAGCTACCCGAAACTGTCAAATTTTCCCAATCAACCTTAAACCTTAAGCTGTAGCGATAAAGTTGAAAATCTATTAAAGAAATTTGACAGATTGTAGTAGCTTGATGTGCTGGCGTCTGTCCTTAGGTAGTTCTAAAATAAAAGCATTAAATTTTATAAAATTGCTAAAGTTGCAAATGGATAATCTTAATTGTGACTTGTGAATTTAATTGCTTTCCCAATAAAACAGTAATCCGACGAAATTGGCCATTACTCGAAATATAAAAGATAATAAATAGAGGTTAATCAGTTCTACGGCTTCAAGGAAACTGTAGTAAATCTGTTTATCAAATTGGCATAATGATTACCTATTTTGTATTTGAATGAAAGGCGACTAAAAAACGTATTTACAAGAGGCAATCGGCGGTGGCAATCTCTCGCGTCCGGCCCTGGTTTAGGCCATGGTTCGGACAAGGGTGCATGGGAGGCCGTCACCTCCTTCTGCGAAGCAGTAATACTCGCGAAGGAGGAGGCGGAACGCGTGAGAAAGAGGCAAGGTTTGCGCCCTCGCGCCCGTGTCACCGCGCGAGACGCCCCGGGCGTCGGGAGTCGCAGGCTGATTCCCGGCCACCGTAGGCGCGGACGGTGAGCGATGGGTAGCTCGTCGTCCGAAAAGGACCAGGCCCGGGTAGACGGCGCGCTGTGTTCCACGCGCGCCTCAAAGAGATGTCAGCACCAACTGACGGGGTCCGATAGGGCCAAAGCCTGCCAGGGTTGCGGGTTTATCTGAAAGGGATATCGTGGCCCTGGCACACAGGCATCTGAAGGGACACGGGTGGGTTTTAGTCAGCAAAAGTCTGACACGCCCTCGTAGAAATTATTTGAAAATTTCCCACCCAAAAAAAAAAAGGCAGATGTGAGTGGAAACACCGAGAGGGGACGCCCTAGGAGGACATATATTATTAGTGACCTAATTGGTGATGTTCTTCAGGAATGTCAGGTGCGTAGTACTCGCAACCGGCGTCCGTGAATGACAAGCTCGTCATGACCAGCTGTTGTATGAACGTAAACGAAGCAAAAGGAGTATGTAAGGAGCGTAGCAGATGGCGTTCTATAGTTCCTGCCTATCTCCATGGGAAGAAGGTTTGAGTTTATGTATGTTTTTGGCCGAAATAAAAACACAATTCGTATAGCTAGAAGTGTGAAAACTATGGCATTATCTAAAGGAATATTGTACCGTACATAAAGCAACACCATTTTCCAATAGGTAGGTAGGGGGTACCTTATGGAGACAGAAACTAAAGAACCTTACTTTAAGTAATACGAAAATCTAACAACTGGTCTTTTAGGGAATCATCGTCGCTAATAATTTAGGTATGAGGAGGTCAAATTATATTATAATATTTTTTTAATATTGTATTGTAATATTAACTGAACAATACTTCACAAACCCACCTAATTTTAAACAAAAAGCTGGGCTTTAGCCGACCACGCAAAGCCTCAATTACTTATAAGCCAAGAAATACAGGACGGCTTAACAGTTGAACATCTTTAAATTGATAGACCCTATTAACTATCCTAGCTTGCACTATGCTTACCGTAATAATTTTCAAGAACGGACCCATATGTTCCAGTCATGTTTAACTGCAGCTGGTGCCCATAAAATAATAGTCTTATTAAATTACTGTCCGCTATAAAAATCTTGGATCATAAATTTATATTAAATTCTAGAGAAAGGAGAAAAATATACAGTAAACATCTTCATAATTATAACTCTTTGAGCTAGAATTAAGTGAATTTTGCACATAATTTTGTGTAGGTTCTAGATGTCTATTTATTTTATTAAGCTCGAACTGAAAAGCATTTTAGTTCACTATGCTAATTGAGTTCAAGCAAAACTATATTCTCTTTGAACTCAATCAGCGGTGTCACTGCGTAACACACATAAGGAAAAAAGAAATAATATAATATGAAAGCATACATATTTATTGGGACTCGCATAAAAAGATTACAGAAGAAGACAAATTAAACTAAACAAATATATCATGTAGTAAATAACATACATAACATAAGATCACGCCTGTAATCCCCGAAGGATTAGGCAGAGGTGTACCTATAGTACTCCCACGTTTCGTCAGTTATGTTTAAGTCCCATGTAATAGGGGGCGAGCCTATTGCCATCAACCGGGCACAAATCCAGAGTCCGGGCTGCTACTGAGAAATTCCAAATGGAAAATCCCAATAACACTTTGCCTGACCTGGGAATCGGACCCAGGACCTCATGCTCATCAGTCGCGCTTGCGGCCACTAGACCAACGAGGCAGCTATGGCTATGTAGTATATATAAAACATAAATCTAAATAAACATATATACACATCGCTCCATGTATAATACTGGTATTCAGCTGCATCCGGTTAGACTGGAAGCCGACCCCAACATAGTTGGGAAAAGGCTAGGCAGATGATGATGATATAAAACATAAAAGTAAAATAAAAATAAAAACAGAAAGTCCTGTAGGAGGTCAAAAGGCTCCTATATTCATATTTTTATATTTATTTGCATTCCATAATGTATAGGTAAAGATGTTACAATGGCTTAAAGCTAAGGTACAATTACAGACCCTGTAGAGTATACCCTATCTCAGCACAATGCTGCGAGATTTAAAAAAAGTGTCACAGCGCTAGTATTCTGATATGGCCCTCTGGGATTTCAGGGACAGATACAGATTACAAATAATATATAAAATAAAATTGTTAAGTGTGAAATAATGAATATTATTTTTGTAATTCGCGTGTCAGCATCCAAAGTAACATCAGTTACTTGTCTACGCCTTTAGTTAGTGTCTGTGGCACTCTATGGCATCGCTGTAATTGTTCGCATCTTCTTTAATTTTGACAGTTCAGCCACGTTCACTGCGTTATTAAGGTTATTGAGATTTATTAAACATATGAAGAAGTTTACTAGAAATATCCTTCAAAACTCTCGGATTGGGATTGAAACTGTGTTATACAATTCGGGTGCAAAACTGATATATTTTTTTTCAATTTCTGTTGTTTCAGATTAAAGCTATCTCAAAGATATGGCTAATAATTATGAAAAAAAAACACAGATGCAATCAAATACAATATGTGCGCTGGGGCCCTCCGGAGCAATATTTGCTTGACAGTTAACAAGCTAGTTAATTAGCTTAAGCACTCATAACGACAACTTTCCGAGATGTACTAACAACTTCTCAGCACGGAGAAATACACCAGCTGATTTACCAATAACGTATCAACAATCAACAACTCAGTAGGCACTTTTGTCAAAGTCAATTATTTCATCACCACTACGCTCAAAATGGTGAAAGAAACAGGCTTGTCCTAGAACCAACAATTCGAACACGTGACATCCACGAACCCGCACTCTGCCCGCGTGATGGATTACGACCCATTCACTCTCACAGACAGGCCTGTGTCCCAGCCGTGGGAATATTACAGTCTGATTATAGACTCAAAAAAGAAGAAGCCCCTGTCTAGACAGGATAATCGACATTTATTTATTTAAATTGCTTAAAAAAAACGCTTTTAGGTGCACGTCAAAAATTAATGACATTTTAAAACTAGATGAGTTCGGTGTTTCCTATCCGACTATTTTGAGAAAAAAGACCGAAACAAACTCAGAGGTCATCGTTTTTATAAAGTCCAGACATATTCTTGGTCAGGTCATGTGATGACCATGCAAATTAATTTCTGAGATTGGCCTTTTGAGGAAAAAACCACACAGATTTGACTACTCTGAGAAGAAAGATCAAAACAAACTCAGAGATCACCGTCTATATAAAGTCCAGACATATCCTTGGTCAGGTCATGTGATGACCATGTAAATTAATGTCTGAAATTGGCCTTTTGAGGAAAAAACCACACAGATTTGAGTGGACCTGTCCAGTCAGTGCACGCATTTGTCAGTAATCGATCTAACCTGATTCTTCTTTCCCAGACATGCTACGAGATGGAGAGGTACCTCCGCGAGGAGCCGCGCAAACGTCGCGAGCCGTCTCAGGAGGAGGAGTGGGCTCGATCGTCGCCGTGCACCACGACTCCATCACCACCGGCGTCGCCCCCATCACCAACTCCTTCCACCGCTACCTTCGCTTTCATCACCACGGTGAAGTGCGAGCCGCCGAGCGATTCGGAATATGAGCCCACCAGCACTGACGTCTCTAGCCGTACGTGTCTTACGCCTGTTAAGCCTTCAGCCGAACTTAGATGAAGTGATCTGTTATTTCATCTGATGGGGATTGACACTATTGACAGCTCCCTTCACCTAAGTTTTCAAGGTGAGATTTTTGCTGAATAGACCGGTAGAAACTTAAGTCTTCTCATGTTGTTATTTGCTAATTCAATTTTTTTTCCATCACACCCGTGTCATGCCGCCATCGCAGTAGTCACCTACAAACGTTCTAGCCATTATGGCCATGTTATCAAGCATAGGCTAGGTTTTAATAACACTGATCAACTATCTAAATCTCATAATTCAGTGACATCTAACCACATTAAGGAAGGGAACTAGCATCAACCTCAACTAGAACTAGCCATAACAATTGTGCCTATCGCTAAACTTGTCTAGTGGTATACGTATATATACAACATCAATCGCAGAATGATCAGAGTTTAGTATGTTTGTTCTTTTTTCGCCTCTCATCAACGACGCAATCTGACGCCCCCACCAACTATTGCAGAGGATACCACTCCAAGCCCTGTGCCACTGCAACACCTGATATCGCGCAAGACTCCTGTGACCCGCCACCATGCGCACCCGCATGCTTCAGACCCACGGCGGCGGGTCCATCGCTGCGAGTTCCCGGCCTGCGACAAGGTGTACACCAAGAGCTCGCATCTCAAGGCGCACAAGAGGACGCATACTGGTCAGTATCATGGCTTCTTAAGATACTTTATTGCGTAACAAGTGACCCCCCCCCCCCCCCCCAAACATCGATATGTCTTCATTATAAGTATTAAAGTATAATGTTAATGTAATACACATAAACCTTCTGGAATAAATTCTCAAAATGAGAAAACAGCTTCAAAATCCGTTGCGTGTAGATTATTTAAAATTCAAATTTATTTATGTGTACACATAGACCAGGTATAATGTTGGTACATGATTTAATAAAATAAAATAAAATATTGTGTCACTATGCGCTGCCCTGTTAGGCGTACAAACATTTTCTTACACGGAATAGGTGTACAGGTCTATAAAATTATAAAATACTGTTTAAGTAAACAAGTGCCTATTTTATTACAAAAGAATTGATAGCCTACCTGGTAAGTTACTAAGCTCCTATTATAACCAAAGTCGAATTCATTACATGAGCTCTCCTGTCCATCGTATTACGAAACTCACCTCATTCAGGCCACAGTGTGACATGGTTCGCACGTACACTTACAGTATCCGAGTATCCGACAATCCTTTAATCCTATCCGCGGTTCCCGGATCGATAAACCTTAATCGTGATATGTACCTGCGGATATCGGTTGACCGACTAAAGTTCTACGTGGAACGTGGAATAAACGTTTTTGGTTCACATAATTTGCTTTATTTAATATCTAATACCATTGATAAAAAGGTTAAATCAATGGACTTAGGAAAAACTAGTCTAAGGAAGTTAATGACTTTTTGTGGTACCAATTCGCGGACTTCTATGAATAGGTCCACAATATAATCACGTAAATCATCATCTGCCTAGCCTTTTCCCAACTATGTTGGGGGCGGCTTCCAGTCTGACCGGATGCAGCTAAATACCAGTATTTTACATGGAGCGACTGCCTATCTGACCTCCACAACCCAGTTACTGGGTAACACGATATCCCTTGGTAAGACTGGTTGTCAGACTTTTGGGCTTCTGACGACCCATAACAACTGTCAGAGATCTACAAATGACAGCCGGGACCAACGGCTTAACGTGCTTTCCGAGGCACGGATGACTCTTGGTATGAACAGATGGACACACATCCACGGACCAACCGCGGTAAGCGTAGCTTAACCTGATCGATCGACCCGTGCGGCAGTTATTATTTAGCCACAAGCTCCTCATATAATCACGTAAATCACTGTAGAAAATTAACAAGAAACGTTTTTCATTCATTAATGAAATATGGCTCCTACTAATATTTTGAAGCCTGTTAAATTTTAACCTCTGAGATCAGAATATGGACGGAAATAGCAATTTATGTACGTTTCAATATCTACAAAACATTCCCACAGTCTGACGGAATCACTCGAAATACATTGACAACACATTTCACGATCATTAAATATCTTTGAAAGCTCAGATCATAAAATGACTCATAAAATCCGAGCCATTCCAACGATTTCCTATAATCGTAAGATTCTAGCGTTACATCATTACAACAATGCTACCTATACATGACATATTGTAATGCGGAGGGTCCACTAGCAATACAATTTGCGGAAGTTGACTTGCGCAATTGACTTCCAATGTGAAAACGCGCGCGCAAGTGGACTCCTGCAAGTTTTTAGTTTTTGTTTGTTTTGAGTTTAGTTTTAGTGCCTTGCCAAACTTGCTGCAAGTCACACGTGAATACGGTTGTTTTGACATTGCAGCAAGCGCTTGCGTCTTTATTTTGTTTACAACAAAATTTTTGAAGTTTTTAGGGCAAGTTATTTTTTTTTAAGCTGGAAATTGTTTAAGTACTTAATTGTTAGATATATTAATTGATACATGAGCAAAATATAGAAGGTGGAATAGTGAAGCAAAATATGATTTAGAAAATACAGAAAATAGTTCTTTACTTATAGATTACAGGAAAACCTATAAGAAGTCTAAGGTGTTGAAATAACATGATAAATCTCTCAATATTGGGCGTACAAACTTACATTTGCGGTTGGAATGTATGGAAGAACATGTTTTGCAACTACAATGTTATGTTTGTTCTTGGGATAAATTCATCCCAACCATGGAACCCTTCAGTGTGCGTGGCCCGACATGCACTCGGCCGGTTTTTTTTAACAACAACAATAGACGCAACTCGTATTTTTCTGCAGCTAGGCATCTTGTTTAACCGCTCTTGTTCAAGTAACTTGTATGCAATTTCTATCGAAATGTTTCTACAAGATCGTGCAGGAAGTAAACTTCTACACACTTCTAAAAGCGACTTGCAGTAGAAAAATCGCAGTCAGTGGAAACAGTCGTCAATTGACTTTGCAAGAAATTGCGGAAGTTACTTGCCAGTGGACACTTTGCTTAACTCTGCCCGGGAAGTTGAACACAAAGTAGGACACGTGATTGTTATTACTTCGAAGTGCAATGCACTAGCGGCTAGCACATGACCGTGTAACATTTGTAACTACGCTATCTATCAGTGCCGGCTGAAACACATTTTATGTTGCCTAAGTAAAGTTGAGAATAACGCCATCTAGCCAGATTTTAGAGTTGTTACATTACGATGTTGGTCCCCGGGAGAAAAATGTTCAGTTTGATGGTCTGTACCACGCCCTTCCCTTAATTTTCGCCACACCGTATGTATACAGACACATTGTATATATGTCACGTAAATCAATAAAAATAAAAATTGAATTCCAAGTCACTTAGTATAAAATAGTTTGTTGCTTTTGGGTACGTTAGAGTAGCATAATAATGAAAATTTAAACAAAACTTTTTTTTGTTTTACCATGTGAATATCGATACCCATAATGTATGCGGAGTTTCGCTAGCTAATTGCATTTACCGTGTGCCTGTGTACCCGTGTACCGTGTGCCTGTGTACCGTGTGCCTGTGTACCGTGTGCCTGTGTACCCGTGTACCGTGTGCCTGTGTACCGTGTGCCTGTGTACCCGTGTACCGTGTGCCTGTGTACCGTGTGCCTGTGTACCGTGTGCCTGTGTACCGTGTGCCTGTGTACCCGTGTACCGTGTGCCTGTGTACCGTGTGCCTGTGTACCCGTGTACCTGTGTACCGTGTGCCTGTGTACCGTGTGCCTGTGTACCGTGTGCCTGTGTACCCGTGTACCTGTGTACCGTGTGCCTGTGTACCCGTGTACCTGTGTACCGTGTGCCTGTGTACCCGTGTAGCGTGTGCCTGTGTACCGTGTGCCTGCGTACCGTGTCTGTGTACCCGTGTACCGTGTGCCTGTGTACCGTGTGCCTGTGTACCGTGTGCCTGTGTACCCGTGTACCGTGTGCCTGTGTACCGTGTGCCTGTGTACCGTGTGCCTGTGTACCGTGTGCCTGTGTACCGTGTGCCTGTGTACCGTGTGCCTGTGTACCGTGTGCCAGGGTACCGTATACCTGTGTACCGTATACTTGTGTATGTGCCTGTGTACCGTGCACCTGTGAACCGTGTGCCTTACGAACATCAATACGTTCGTATTATGTAGGTACCTTTTTTTTTTTTTTTGGGTGGGAAATTATCAAATAACTTCTCCCGCTCTGGGCGGAGCGGGAGGGCGTGTCAGACTTTTACTGACTAAAACCCACCCGTGTTCCTTCCGTTGCCTGTGTGCCAGGGCCACGATATCCCTTTCGGACAAACTCGCAACCCCGGCAGGATTATGTAGGTACCTGACTTTAGGTAAGTGTAACTGATGCGAAAACTTAACGATGGTTACTCTTGCATGTTCTAAGTGCACGCACCTGAGCAAAATATACCATACTAGCACATTCTGAATGTCAAAATAATAACAATACAAAACAGATAGCTCATTTAGTTATTAATTCTTGTGTGGTCATCATGAGAAATTATTTTGATGGGCACCCTCACCGATGCAGTTTTTTCGCGTTACTGTGATTGATCTCGCAGGTGGCAAATCTCGCGTGAGTGTGCCAACCTGTTTGACGCGAAAATTCTCTAAAAGCGACATGCGTTAATCGGTCTATTGAATGTTTTCAAAAAGCCGCAAATTATCATAACCTTTGTGTAACAGGAACATCCGATCTATTCTGTAAAAATGTCAACGTGAAATCTTAGGCGAAGTAAGCTTGAAGGGAGCTGTCAGTAGTGTCAATCCGTAGCGTGAGGTGGAATGGCAACTCACGTCAACATTTTCATGATGATTTTTTTTACAGAATATATCGGCCGGTTTCTCCATGTCCATGTAACTGACAGATGTATTTAATTAATTTCAGGCGAAAAGCCGTACAAGTGCTCGTGGGAGGGCTGCGAGTGGCGGTTTGCGCGCTCGGACGAGTTGACGCGCCACTACCGCAAGCACACCGGCGCGAAACCGTTCCGTTGCCGCCACTGCGAGCGCTGCTTCTCGCGCTCCGACCACCTCGCCCTCCACGCCAAGCGACACGCGTAGCCCGCGGCCCCCCCCGCGGCCCCCGCCGCACGCGCGCCGCAACGTAAACGCAAATAAATCGCGCGCGCTCCATTTGTTTACACGTATATTTAGTGATTCCGTTAATAGGTTGTTCTGAGTTGTGAACGCGGAATTGATTGTGA
Organism: Tiliacea citrago; assembly: GCA_963921375.1. Lineage (NCBI taxonomy): Eukaryota > Metazoa > Arthropoda > Insecta > Lepidoptera > Noctuidae > Tiliacea > Tiliacea citrago. Next base: position 30,546,447 of record OY992780.1, read on the forward strand.
TGAGGGCGCGCTGCTCCATACAGCGTCAAGCCAAAGAATGCCGCTACATCGTAGCCGAGTCAACACTCATTGCACCTAATGCTTTAAAGTTTATGTTTTTAAGTTTAACGAGTTTTTTATTCGGGAAAAATCTCTTGATGTTTCGGCAATTATCGTTACGGTTCTTTGTTGCTAAGAGTTCGATTTATAGCCGTTGTGTATTATGTAATTTTGTGAGCTTTGTGTATTTTTGTGCCGTCGCCTAGCGATGGTGCGTGTGTGCCATGAGTGGGGGGAGCGTCCCCCACATGCATTTCAATCGCGGTCATATTATTTATTGGGGAGTTCGGCTAATCATCCCACCGACGCCGAGCACTACCTTTATTATTTTAGGCTTAGTGCGTCGCGTTACCTGATGTTATGTCGGAGTCGCGGATTAGTCAGAGTACCCTGACCCTGAGTACCGCCTGGGTGCGGGGCTGACGGGGTCCACACACAGGCAGCAGGTTACCATCGACTGATCCGCGGTCTCGGCGCAGATTCGTGTTTATTTTGTAAAATTGTATTTTATTCAGTACCTAGTTTTAAGCTTCCTCTTTACTCTTTCATTCCGATATTTTGCGGTTAACTGACCTTTATTTCGTTAGTTGTAAGGAATATTATTGTCTGCACTATTTAATTTATGGCGTGCTTTTACACACATAGCGTGAAAAATTAATGTTTAGCCTACAGGGAGGGTAACAACTTTAGTACATATTATGTTTTTTGTATTTTAGTGATGTGAGTTGCGCTAAGTGTGTAGAGGCCTCGATTCTGAGGCCGGCGACGACGGCCGTCGATGTCGGTTTACGCGTGTTCAATCTTGATCTCAGTAATATACAAGAACAGCACTATTTCTAACCCGCCGTTAATTGCTCCCGACGTCGCCTGCCTGGACGCAGTCGCTATGTCCAACACAGGGGGACCGGTACGCTTGTGTGTGACCGGTACGCTTGTGTGTGACCGGTACGCTTGTGTGTGACCGGTACGCTTGTGTGTGACCGGTACGCTTGTGTGTGACCGGTACGCTTGTGTGTGACCGGCCTGCTTCTCAATTGCATAACACACTCATAATAGTAATAGGTAGTTATTGGCAATTCAACAGTATGCATTACTCCAAATAATTTGGAAATACGTCTTCTAGAAAACCAAATCAACTCAATTAATGTTGTCGAATTGTCAAAATGACGTGTGTTACGCAATTACGATAGTAATGTAACGCCACTTACTTTCTTATCGATAACCGATTAGTTTGAACAAGTATTTTTTATAATGATAAGGGAAACGCAATTGTTATATTATTCTAATCTCATGGAAAACATCACAATTAAATTAGGTAACCATAAGCACTTGCTTACCGCTATCGACGACACCACCCTGCGTTTGCAGCTCTGCAGAATCACTTATGAACAATTCTGCAGAACTACTTACGCAAGTTGTGGCAGTTACGGAACACCAGAACAGTTATGATAATCTAGTTAACTTTGTTACTCGATAATAAAAATGAACAACGACTGTAATTAATAATAACTGCCCTTTGAAGAATTTACAGTGTCGTCAAGTCGCCAGCAACTGTGCATTTTGACTCACATACCTCCCGGGGCCAATAATTTAGTCTTCCCTTTTGATAAGTTCTACAAAATAAAGTATAATGTGCTTTGTGCCTTTGCAGAGTTGTCACACGCACTTTAAACGATATTGAAAGCTAACATACAATAATATTTAGGGAATTATTTTAAAACATTGACAGAGGAAGAATGTAAAGTTGGATCTGCTTTTTTATGTTTAAATTGATTAATTAGTAAAATTATTGAAATTTTGGGAGTGAAGGGTAATTCATCACGCTTATAATTGTGAACAAAGATAGTCTAGGATGTGATGTTTTAAGAAAATGACGATGGAACGTTGAGTGCATGTGATATCACTGCAGCTTAGTATCCTAGCACAAGAGGCAAGTCTGCATTTGCACTTACGCTCAGTAAGTTTTTATATTCTCGCGGCCCATGTATACCTAGATTTTATTACATTTATAGGTACATTTCAATGATTGAACCATCCACAATTAATAAGTTTACACCATTACATTTTTATAATTCTTTGTTATTTAGTATTTGCGACTTTTTGGCGTATTTAGAAATTTAATTTCGAAAATCTCAGTTTTGAACACATTTTATAATATTTGCATTGTTTGTCGGCTGTCAAAATGGTTTTTATTAAATATATTACTGTTTTGTTTTGACAGTAGACAATAACCGAATTGCGTGTTCAATAGCGATAATAACAAATAAATGTCAATTTAAATCAATTTTTAAATAAAATGGAACATTAATTTATCAATTATTTGACGCCCGCAAAGTGCATCACAAATACTTTTTTGTAAGATGCTCCTTTTCTAGGAGTTTTCTTGTTTAAAACTTTTACAAACTATTGTAAAACGAAGATAGGAGTTTTTGTGCTTTGCAGAAGACTATTTACTAACTTAGCTGTTTTATTTATTGACTGACATCATCGTGCAATTTGCAAATGAAATGTGAAAAATGAATAGCAAAATTATCCCAAACATCTGAAATAATATAATTTACATTTTAATATGTACGATCAAATCAAAACCACTTTCTAAAAAGTTAATTATTCCTTAGATATTTGGAACGTCAACTGCTTTTATAAATTGCTATTGGATACACGTAATTAAACTAACGGGCATATACAGGGGGTTCTATACACGAGTATAGCTCACAAATTTCACGGGGATATACAGCCGGTTCTATACGCGTGTATAGCTCACAAACTGCACAGGCATATACAGAGGGTTATATACGCGTGTATAGCTCACAAACTGCACGGGCATATACAGAGGGTTATATACGAGTGGATAGCTCACAAATTGCACGGGTATAAACATCAGTTTCCATACGCGTGTATAGCTCACAAAATGCACGGGCATATACAGAGGGTACTATGCGCGTGTACAGCTCACGTTTATTTTCTCAGAGGTTTAAATACAGATTGATCAAGAATAGTAAGTTTCTTTGTAGCAACGTTTATAAGCGTGAGTTCGTTTTTAGGAGCTTGAACCTGTATAAGCCCTTAGCTAGCTTTTACATCCAGCTACGAAGACTGTGTTTTTAAACGCGTGTTAAGGTTAGGCTATATACGTAAAATCAAGTGTTAGCTGTACGAATTTAGCTTTTAAAATCATACATAACCACTTATATAATTAAATCATTCTGCATTTTTTTTCTAGATTGATGTATAAGTGTAACTACCGTGAAATCATAGAAGTAAGAAACAAAAAATGAAAAAAAATAATGTGATTCATAAATTTATTATACTTTAATAATAAAATGATAACACGATAGAAAATAAATGTTATATGTATGGTATGAATACCGCTTAATGAATGGTCTATGTGTACTAGGGTTAATATGCACGACGGCTGGTAAATGCATATGTAGTTTTGTAGAATAGGTACCTACATTATTGATAATACTTGTAATTAATTACCCGCTGTGACTAAAAGGTCACTAATTCTAATTCTCTACTAATTATTAGAACGGGAGTTTAATTTTTGAATCAATTATCATAAATACTGAAATATATTTAAACTAGCCTACGACCACCGGCGGATAGGCTATCTAATAATTCCTTAACAAAAATTGAGAATGTTACGCGACCTTATAAAGGTCGCAAGTAGGTAGGTACACAAATGATTCGAAAATTTTGCTCCAAATTACTTTCGGCGGGTAAAAAGAAACGATATGAATATTCCATATGAATGTCAAACTACGTCATAATTAATGTATTAGAAAACGTAATATATAAACGAAATATACATTTATCTTATAATAATATAAATACTTACAATACACTACTATAAAAATAGATAAATTTTCGTCATTCAAGATACGCGGCTGTGTTAGAATCAAATCTTTGTATAAATTTTCGACTCCACCGACTCGGGAACGATTTACTTAATAAAACATAGTATTAAGGTTCATGAGCTGAAAGTAATCATTTAAGCCCAAGTTTTTATGATTTAGCATACATTTAATTTACATGAAGGTATGTGTAAGATATTAACTTTACTTAAAAGCTGGAAATCATGTTTCAAAATTGGTCAAAAATCCGTTTAAAAATATCTTGATTGAAAATATTTCTGTTATATCCTGCAACGGGTAAAAAATGTCTACTTTTGGTCATTGAGTAAATATAAACGCGATAACACTTCTTTCGGTTAGAAGTAAACTAATTAATTCACAAAAACAATTAAGAAATGAGCAGTACAAACAAAATCGCACAATTTTATAGATACTAGTAATAACCACAAGGCGTTTATGTAAAGATAATTTGGTGCAATGTCCTGTATATTTCAATAATTTCACGCGCGGTTATAATTAAATAAGCGAGTCAGTTGTCCTAGTTTTTTACTTTTTTTGTCCAGCAATAAGCTCACCGCTTGTTAGTACTAGATTTGAAAAAAAACTGATTAACCGCCAGTTGCACCTAAGTCCATTAAATTTAATTCCCCATTAAACGTAATGCTGTCATTTTCTGATACGTTCCGTTAGATATCTTGTGACAGCATTATTTTGAATGGGGAATTAAATTTGATGGTCTTACCTGCAACTGGCAGATTATATAGGTGAGCTATAGATACAATTCTGCCTTACCCTTAGGGAAAACAGGCGTGATGTTATGTTGTGTGAGATGCAAACTTACAAAGGCCCATCGACCATGACGCCCCTCAAAAGTAAACGCAACCAATCACACTCGATAATAACATGTTAGCCTTTAACATTCGGGAGTCGCAGGCCGATTCCCGGCTACCGGCGCGGGCTTGCAGACGGTGAGCGATGAAAAACTTGCCGTCCAATTAGGACCTGGCTCGGGTCGACAGCGCGTTGTGTTCCACGCGCGCCTCAAAGAGATGTCAGCACCAATTGACGGGGTCCGAAAGGGCTAATGCCTGACAGGGTTACGAGTCTGTCCGAAAGGGATATCGTGGCCCTGGCACACAGGCATTTGAAGGAACATGGGTGGGTTTTAGTCAGTAAAAGTCTGACACGCCCTCCCGCGCCCAGAGCGGGAGAAGTTATTTAATAATTTAATTTCCCACACAAAAAAAAAGCCTGTAACATTCAGGCTACTCATTGGTGATTTGAGCTTGAAACACGTTCCTTTGAGTAACGTCGTTGGCGATGGGCCCAAGAGTTTGCGGAAATACTTGACTGCCGTGAAGACAGCGAATAACGCTCTGTACAGTACCGCCAACAGCGTGGCTTTTCCGAACTAAACGTGGACTTTGCACATAATTTGCACGTTTTTACGAAACTAGTTTTTTTTTTTTTTTACGACGATTTCTTGTTAGTATGATTACTTAAGACTTACTAAGTCATCCTACAGTAATATTTCTGTATTTGATTTTCAAAATATTTCCGCGTGATTTTGTAAGATAATTAATTAATTTGCTAACACGGTGCCTTAATTTGATGATATATCATCCGTATTGTCGTTATTTTGTGAAACTACTCTTAAGTTTAACTTTACTGCATTAGTACATTCCATGGGGTTCCCGATTCGGACGGATAATTGAATATCATATTGTAAGGATGTATTTGGAACTTGTAACCGGCTGATGGGCAAAATAAAATTATTTAGATGATCACATTTACTCATTTTGATTCGAAGTGTGGTCTATTTTCCAAGTCAAAAAAACAACATTGGTCCTAAATGTTGTCAAAACATAAAATATTTTAGAGAACTTTGATCCTCTTTAAATTTCTTATAACGAAACATAATTATTATTTGTGACTAAAGCTAAAAACATAGCTCTCATAAGCTTTTTCAACCATAAAATAAAACATCAACAATTATAAGATACCTAAATATTAGCTTTTTTAACATTTTAAATAATTATAACTTATACCTAGGTATATAGAATTAATGAATACTATTTTTAAACTCCATGATGGTTGTCTGTATTGCAATGACAAAACTGAATAGTTAGGTTATTCAAAGGTTGTACTAGAGACTTATAGAGAAGAAATTAAAAATTACCTCTGAACAACGATTTAGGAATATTTTTTAACTGGGTTGTAAAAGCTCATGACAGCACTTGAAGATATCTTTTAGGCACTTAGACAGCTAGTTTTTACCTTAAAGAAAACAATACATTAAAATTAAGCCACAGTCGGTTATAAAAAATATTATTGTAAAGACTTTCGTCATTGATCATTGCGGTGACGTCACTATAATAACGTCATTAAATTGCCAAATTGCGTCACTGATCTGATGTTCTGACAACAGTCTGAAAAGCTGCGCCTTTTTTGTATCACTTTCTGACTATCCAGAATGAATATTTGTGATATTGGGATATTCCCGGCCAGAACTATGAGGGCTCAAACTACGTTTTAACTATAATCTGAATTGTTAAGCAAAGAATACATCACATATTGTTACCTTTTTAGCTTATAAATTTTAGCTTTAAAAGAGAATTTTAGAACAAATTGTTTCTTGGTTGTATTTTGCAAGCAATGTTTTGGCTGAGTGTTGAGCAGATAACACAGGTGTGTAAGGCTAGGGAAGCTAGGCATAGGTTAGACTAGTTCTGTGTTATCAGCCCAATGATCTTGACGCTATTTTGCAGAACGGTGTGAATCTTTAGTATTATTCAAAATAATAATTGATGAAATTGTTTGCTAGGAGACAAGTCGTGCATGCTCGGGAGCGCGTTTAAATTATGTATATTATTATTGCAATGTCTTTTATGTAAGTTGTTATTATAAAATGTAAATTAAAAATTCTAAATTAATTGTTATTTTTAATCTGAATCAAATTGCTTGTAAAATATTGTGAACTGGATAGTCACGTATGATTTTAAAGGATCTATGAAGTAGATTATATTTAAAAAGGGCGAAGCTTTGTGTAACTATATGTTATCTTCTAGTTTATTACTGTGAAGGCGTTTATATTTCCAATGAGCCCTTACATGTATATAAACACCTAATATAGTTACTAATCGTAAATATTTACAATACAAATAATAATAATAATTGTTATTGAGAACGATTAATTATTATTATTATTTATCTTCGTTTCCTTTCCGATGTATGTATGGTAGGTCCCTATTGCATTGGGGCACACGACGTAGCATACACGTTTTATATTATTACATTTTTCTTATATGTGGAATTAACTCTGTTTTATTTATTGTGAATATCATCACCACTGCGCATGTGATGGCTAAACACTATCGAAAAATTGTGAACTGCAACAAACCATTTACAATTTAAGGCATTATTTTTCGATAGTTTATAATCTATAGTTAGGTAAGTACCTATATAAATATAGTTAGTGACAAACCGACAAATTGTGAGCTGGTATTAAACTTGCTTGCGACGAACGCTCCTTGCGCTAATACTAAATAGCCAACAGTTCTAACCTTACCTAACCCATCTGGTCGGGTGCCCTGGCTTAGTTACTGCGACCAGTTCGACCACCGCCAAGACCTACCAATCAGAGACGGTTCACAATGTTACGTGTGATATAATCGGACGGATTGTGAACCCTGTCCATAAGACAATAATTTAACGCTTTAACATTGATTGATTATAAAATAAGTACCTAAAATTAATGCGTTATATTGTAACAATTCACAATTTTTCGATAGTTTATAATCTCGCTAGATAAATTATAAACTAACGGTGCTCACAATCTTACGGTGACATAATATACAAGACGGTTGGAGAGTTGAACAATACACTGAATCCAATGAATTCTGTATTAACTAGTTGCATCCACTGTGTTTGTAACACTAACATAGATATTGTATTGCCTTCAGTGGCAAAACACCACAACTTACGTTGGGTGAGCTTAGCGACACAGCACACTACGTAGTTTGCGGAATCACAACAATTGTTTCGTTTACTAACAGTTCTTTATGGTCACTCCCACGGGCAAATTGCACAATATCACCAAAAAATCGCTGTACCCAGGCAAAATTCTAACATTAACGATTTTGATGCACTTCGGATATTTTACGATTAATAAAAAAAAAGACTAGATTAGACTTATCCTGTTATCAAAATACCTGTTATTTTATCGCGAATTTTGTTTTAAATTCATTAATCCCCGAAATTTTCCGAATACTGTGATCAAAACGTCCGTTGTTAGCAAACTTATTGCGCTCACAAACAAACTCACAGTTTATACTTAAAGTACTTTTTCTATAAGTAGGTAGCTAATTTATCCATGCTATGGCTTGAACCTTGAAGTTCCTGAGTGTTAATGATTGGAAAATGGAGTGTATGTGGTGCTAAGCGGACAGGATATAATATATCGACGTCCATAAACCAAGGCCCTTCAGGTTGCACTAAGCCTATAACGGAAAGCTTTCACTCGTAAATACATTATCGAGTATTTATTTATTTTTCATCAGGAGCTTTTAAAGACGATAACAATGTAAATGTCCTGTGAAATGCGATAATTAATCAAAACTGTGGAGTTTTATAAGAGTTTGAAAAGTTTTGTACTTATAACTGTTCAAGTTAAAATTATTAAAAGCTCTCCCTGAACCTCATAAACTAGTAGCTTGATCATGAAGAATAGTTTATAAAGAAATTGGATGACATAAATGAAAAATATTGTTCGATTTATCTCTGTATGACTCAGCCTTTACTTGTTATTAAGGCTAATTAGTGATCGTCGAATGTCATTATTTCAGCGTTCAGAATGTCGTTGTTACTACGGCGTAGTCCTTAAAACAGCAAAAGATTGCAGTTCCAGTAGAACTGTTGTATGCTGGGAACTACGCGCAGTGGCAGAACCTATGAGAAGTATTAAAAATGGCGTAAGTATCGAAACAACTGAAAGACCGACCGAATTAATCATTAAAAAACCGACCAAGTGCGAGTCGGACTCGCCCACGAAGGGTTCCGTACCATTATCTATAAAAACGGCAAAAAAATCACTTTTGTGGTATGGGAGCCCCCTTAAATATGTGTTTTATTTTAATTTAATTATTTATTTTTAAAGTGAATATATACCTAAATATTCTGTGAATATTTCAAGCGACTACCTGTTGCCGTTATCAATATCGAGCAAAAAAATCACGTTTGTTGTATGGGAGCCCCCTTAAATATTTATTTTATTCTTAAATATTTATATTAATGGGCACGCCCATTATGCCTTATGGAGGCTTTTATTTAGGTACGTTCTGTTTACGTTATTTCTGCTTGAGTATAGTTTTCGACGATTTTTATGTTTTTTTTTGGTATAGTGGCGTGTGCTAGCTAACATAAGGCAAATAATTTAATTTAATGTTGTGTTGCGTAAAGCAAATTCTTTTACATTTTATTGTATAGATTCAAGTTTTATATCTGAACAGACAGCTGTGCTGCTGTGGAGTTTGTTGCGCCACTTCTTCCCAGCTAAAGCACTAGGAAGTGGTGAAGGGTGGGCGTTTTTGGGGGACTGTCTTATGTAATTTTTGATGTTCGAAAAGTGCTGATTCTCAGCCTAGTTTGAATAAACGACTTTTGATTTTTTGATTTTCTTTCTGTTTTTTAGTATTTGTTGTTAAAGCGGCAACAAAAACACATCATATGTGTACATTTCAACTGTCTAACTATCACAGTTCATGAGATATAGCCTGGTGACATACGGACAGACAGACAGATAGCCGGCGAAGCCTTAGTAATAGGGTTCCCGTTTTACCCTTTGGGTACGGAACCCTAAAAAAGAAGAAAATAAAACGGAAGTCTTCCGAACTTCAGCAAGAATATACAAATTCTAGGACTTTGGGTACTATTTTCTTATTAACATTAAAATCTTTTTTTGAAGTAGAAAATGAATGCTAAATCTCTATGTAAATAGTTTTTTCTCCATAGAGATTTAGCATTGAATATCTACTCTAATATAAAGTTTTTTTTTTTAAACTATGATGTGTTTACACCTAACAACAAGATTAGTCGTAACCTTGTGAAAAACTTATCGTGATCGAGTAGAAAAGAAAATGCGCGCAATTGGAGTGGCACCCTAGCGGAACGGTTTAAATACCGACCGATAACAGTTTTTCTACTTGGAACAACAACCTTATTGCTGCAGAAATAAAGATCATTCAGAGAGGAAACAACAGCATGTAATTGTAAATGTAAAAAATTAAAATCTAGCATTTAAATTTTTTACATTTACAATTACATGCTGTTGTTTCCTCTATTTTACATTATTTGTGTATTACTCGTGAAAATTGATTTAGTCGAGTTGAGGGGTGAAATCGACTAAACTAAGGGGTGAAAGAGCTTTGAAAGGTTGATAGATTCATAATCAGCCTATAATGTTCCCACTGCTGGGACACAGGCCTCCTCTCTTCGAGAGGGAGTGGGCTGTAAATCTACCACGCGGGCCCAGTGCGGGTTGGTAGATGTCACATGTCTTTGAATTTTTGGTTCTAGGACATGCCGGTTTCCTCACGATGTTTTCCTTCACCGTTTTGAGAGCAGTGGTGATGAAATTATTTAAACAAAGTAAAGCGCCTGCCGGGGTTCGAACCCACGACCTACAACTCGTAAGTCGGGGACGTTACCACTGGGCCACCACTGCTCTGATAGATTACATCTCTTGAAAAACAAAGTTTCACAAGTGTATACTATACATAATTGACTTAAGGTCAATCCTTTGCCAAAATAATATTTACTATCGATTCAAATATTGAGTGAATCAAGGAAAGTGAGGTAAATATAAATCAAAATAATTTAAAGTTGAATAAAATCTGTGCAAGCTCCCTTTACAACCACCCATGAAGTTGATTGCAGAAGGTTTTTGATGACTAAATATTATGCTTCATTGAAGCGAATCGTTTTGTGTGAATAATTGATGTTATTGAAGATTTGGAATTGTGAAAAGTGGAATGTTTAGTAAGAAAAGAACGACCGTTTATGTTTTTAGGGTTCCGTACCTCGAAAGGAAAAAACGGAACCCTTATAGGATCACTTCGTTGTCCGTCTGTCTGTCTGTCAGTCTGTCAAGACCATTTTTCTCAGGAACGCGTAGAGGTATCAAGTTGAAATTAATATCAAATACGTAAGCCTATGGTCCCTTGAAGCTCTAAAAAAATCAAGCTTCCAAGTGAACGCAATAAAAAAATACGGCGATATAAGCGACATTATTGCGACATATTTCGATACTCGCAAATAAATCAAAACCTATAGCGTACTTCCCGTTGACCTAGAATCATGAAATTCGGCAAGAAGCAAGGTCTTACAGCACAAGTATAGAAAAAAGTCCTAAAATTGTAAAACTGTAGTTTTATCACATAAAAAAAAATTGCGAATATCTCGCACATAAATCAAAACCTATAGGGTACTTCTCGTTGACCTAGAATCATGAAATTTGGGCAGAAGCAAGGTCTCACAGCACAAGTAAAGGAAAAAGTCCGAAAATTGTTAATTTGTAGTTTTATCACATGAAACAACATTAAAAAAAAAAGGTGTGCTGACTGTACCGTGTGAGATATCAAATTAAAGGGCTTGTTTTAAGGATTTCATATATGTATATATTATAATTTTAAAATAAATACTTTTGAAATTAGTTTAGAAAATATTATCTATCGTAATCTTATCTCCAAAACTACCTACTGAGCCTAAAATTTTGAAAAAAAAATACAGAAAATTGTTATTTACTTATAGAGTACAGGAAAACCTTTAAGAAGTTTGTGATCTTAAAATAACATGGTAAACCTCTCAATATTGTGCGTACGAACTTACATTTGCAGTTGAAATGTATGGAGGGTAATTTTTTTCGACTACAATGTCAAGTTTGTTTTAGGGATAAATTCATCCTAACTACGGAACCCTTCATTGTGCGTGATCTGACACGCACTTGGCCGGTTTTTTTGAAAAAGTCTATGTTTTGTAAGCCAGCACATCAGCCATTAGTTAATAGTTGCGAACATTTAAATCTTATCCATGTAATGCCACGCCATGCTATTTTTAGTAGTAGTGTAGGTATTATTACGATACATGTAGGTATATGACGCTAGATAAATAAATAACTAGAATAATTAGCGCGTCTTCATTCTCGTAATTATAGGAAAAAGCTATTAATTTTTTCTTCAAGTAGTATTGTGTTTAGTATTTTTTATTTATAATGGAGTAGAAACACGCAAGGAATACAATTTTCCATTCAAATGTTCACAAAGAATTTTCTCTTCACTTTCGAAGAAAATTAAGTAATGTTTTTAATTTTCTACTCCGAAATTCATGTTTAGCTAGCGTTTCAACTAATCGACATACATGTTTTAAACAATGTTCAAAAAGATTTTAATGTTTGCTACGAGCACGTAGCAAGCGTAGCGCTGCTACGTCGTAGCTATGTCGTAGCTACAGCGCGAGCGTGGCCATTTTGTTCCTCATATGAAGTTATACTATTATATTATACTTTATACCAATTATTTCAGGTAACTTAGAACCATAACATAAATACCTTAAACTTTGACTACCGTACATAATTATTTTATATTTAAACCACTATATTAATAACTACACTTCGGACACTATGTCGAGGTACTACTCCACTATGGAGAGGTACCCACATAATTATTAAAGAACTAGATCTGTTGTACAAGAAGACTTTCAGTATCACTATAATTACGAAAGTTTTAACAGCCAGTCACGCAGCAGTAATTTGCACTTTGAGAATGAATGACCGTATACGAGTATAATATTTTGAGTTATTTGTTTACTTTGATATGAGGACATAGAAATGTGGACGAGTAACTTGAGTGGTCCCATGGCGTACGGTGGGACATACACAGCCATTGCGTCGTTTCTCAATCATGAGCAATAAAACAAGTATTTTTTTTTACGCGCAAGTTTTTTTTTTTTTAGGTAATTTGGTGTGAATATTAAGCCTTTTCAAAGATTTTAGATAATGAAGTAAGAACCGATATAATTATCTATTTTATTTATGTATTCATTATTCTGAAAGCTTACAGTCTGTAAAGGTCAGTTATGTACAATAGCGCTTAAAGGTGAGTCGAAAACTATTGTCTTTGATTTTTTTGTGCTCTTTAGGCAGTTTACTAAGCGAGTTGGAAGGAGATGCGCAAGTAGTAGACCATGGGATGCTAGATTATTTAGATAGTCTTCACAATTCGGATGAGTACCTACTGTTTGAAGAGATATTAATGTTAATATCTCCGACGACAGCGACTGTGTTAAATTGTGATTGGAATACTGTCGTGAATAGCCTAGTAGCCTAGTAGTTTAGTAGTTTTTGTTAGGTTACTGCTCAGAAATTGTGCACAAGTCGTGAACAGAATACCATCTTGTATGGTAATGCAACGTACTTCGGAGATAAAAACTAGCCTATGTCTTACCCAAGTCACAGTCTACCCGCATCCAAACTATACAATTTCAGCGTGAAAGTGAAACAAACAAACTCTCATTCGCATTTATAACATTTATAGCTGCACCCCGCGGAAGTCCTATATGTTAATCCAGGGTCTCAGCTACCATTATACAAAATTTTATCAAAATTGGTCCAGCCGTTTGAACGTGAAGAAGTAACAAACACACACACTCACAAACTTTCGCCTTTAAAATATTAGTGTGACTACCTGCACGGCGCGGGCATATGCAGAAAAACTCACCAAAATTTCATCAAAATCGGTCCAACCCTTTCGGAGTCCATAGAGGACAAACAAACAAACAGATTTTTATTTCTATTTACATGGAAAAAAACTAAACGTAAATAGCTAAGCATTTAATTATTTAATGAGTTTACTAAAATAAAAAAATTGTATTCGTCAAATCTATTGTTTACTAGTACTTAACAGTAAAACTTTTAAACGTGACTAAATAAATCAATGCTCGTATTAAAAATAAACCCTGAACTGTATGACGCTGTCTCACTTTAGCGCCCTGAGCTGCCGAACAATGTACAGTGAGCTTCAAAACGAACTTTTTCTTTCATTAATTAGTATTTTAGCAAAAGAAGTTGTTCAACTTGTTTTTTGGTTATTATAACGCAAATAAAAAAGGCATTGCATAGCTTGTTGGCAATAATATACGAGAGTTTGTTTCAGTAATGTTACAGGTATAAAACTCAAATCAATAATTAAAAGCTGCTTACAAGCTTATAATTCATACTTTCATTGCATTTATGGTTTGTATTTTTTTCAGATAAGCAAACTGTTAAGGCAGTTATCAAGATTTGGGCTCCAAACTTAAAACTACCAATAATTGTATGTTCTACACAATATCAACATGCGGAATCGTGACAGTACGCCAGAAGAAATTATTTTATTAATTATTGTTCCACCTCACCCAAAAATAAAAAGCCTAATACCTACTTATATTTTAACAGAACTTCTAAATTGAACTAAACGAACAGCTCTACATCGAACTTGGTGCACAGTGAACATTACAATTATTGTAAATACCACGTACTCTGAAATGAAAAATGAAGTGAAATAAATTTATGATCGCGCCAGTACATTAGTATCGATCAGCGCAGCCGCGAAGCCACGTTCGCCGGCCGGCAGTCCCTTCCAGCACCTGTCTGGAACCAGTAACCACTTGCACAAACTTATTTTACCCTGAAACGGTAACGGAGTATTATTCCGTCAAAAATGTTAAACGCTGAACAAAAAGAAATGTTGAAAAATGAAATCAAGAAAGTGCGGCTGGATGCCAAGGATCAGGGGTCACTGGAGGAGATTCCAATTGAGCGCTTAGTCGGTGAGTTTAGTGCACAGTTACTTAAATACTTATTCATTCATATTTAATTAAATTTAAATGAAATAACATAAACACACATTAATATACAGCTTTGAATACAATTACTAGCATCTACTTCTAAGTTTTTTTGTTTTTTGTTTACTTTTATTTTATTATGTAAACTAGTTAAGGTTGGCAAGAAATATAAGGCATTTATTTATTTTGTTTTATTTTATTATTTATAATATTTAATATTGTTTTATTTTTGTATTGTTTTGTATGTGTCATCAGTTCATCACCCTAAGGTACACTGACAGAAAATCCCTAAGGCATTAGTCCGCCTTTGTACAGTTTAATATTTTACTAAATGAGAAAATAAACACAGTATAACCAATAAAAAATATTTCTTAAACTAGTTAAAATAATTTAGTTCTGCCGCATCTGACCCCGATGCGATCGGTTGACCCTGTAATGTATCAATAATTCAAAATAGTGTGGTATCGATCCACTTGTGTACCGTTACATTATTTTTATATAATGCATAGAGTTCGATTTTGTTTCGAATGCAGAGAGCCTGGACCAAGAGACATTCTACCAGATGTCTGGTTGGAAGTCGTATTTTTCTTTCTTTAACTGAGGACCCTCAGGTCTAGCATGATTTTATGAAAACTGTTTTAATCTAGCATTAAAACAGTTTTCTAATGTCAGTCTGCTAATTATGTTAGCAAACGGAGGGCTAGTCTCATCATTGGCAATGTTCTACTTACTGCTCAATACCTCACCTACCGTTGTTGTGCCACGCTTCCCTGGTCTGTGCGAGCGCTTCAACCAGGTCTTGCCCGCGATCCTCTTAATGTCATCCACCCATCTGTTGCGAACACTCCTTCTGCCGTTTCTCAATAATAATATTTAACTAGGGCTGTGCACTACCTGTCATACAAAATATCTTAATTTTGATACATATAATTAAAAGTTTGTTATATTCTAATGGGGTTTATTTATAAATGTTGTTTGTAAGCGTATGGTAGCGTGGAAAAAATTTAATAAAAGAATCAATTTTATGCAAAACGGGTTACAGTATAAAGTTCGTTAGGTTAGCGATATGTAAAACCAAATCTCGCGAGTTAAATGGTTTGAGACGTTTAAACTTCGAATATGTATTTAATCATTGCTTGTAACATAATTCATCTATACATATAATTATAATAAAATCGTAGCGAAGTCAAAACTGTATATCTACTGAATATATCTTTGAAAACAGTAATTGCTACGAGGACTGGGATCGATTCTAATGCCGAAAATATAGCTTATGCGAGAACTTTTGTCAGTTTTTCTGAACGTATGTTCCAGCGAAATGAAATTTCTAGCGGATAGATTCTATTAACATTTTGCATAGATATTCCCTATAAGTCTGGTCAGTCTATTTTCGAGATGGGGCAGTAAACCCAACCGTTGTACTTACACGAAATCGCTGTAATCTACTGTCTTTAACTTTTTGAGATATTTTGATCTGCATATACAGATTTAAAAAAAAATACAGTTAGCAAGAAAATGGGCAATTTTCACAAAAAAAAGTTGATGCCAATAGATCCTGTTTCTTATGAGGATAAAGAAACTCTATTATACCAACCGAGGTTTGAGTAGGTACTAGAAGAGTAAGGCATCGCAGAAAATAGAAAAATGAGTCTCCATCTTATTTTTCAGGGTTCCGTACTTCAAAAGGAAAAAACGGAACACCTTAAGGATCACATCGATGTCCGTCTGTCCGTCCGTCTGTCTGTCTGTCAAGACTCTTTTTCTCAGGAATACGTGGAGGTATCAAGTTGTAATTAATATCAAATACGCCCTTGGAGCTCTAAAAAACCAAGCTTCTTAGTCATCGCAATAAAAAATACAGCCACTTATATGACATATTTTGATAATCGCATCATTATCATCTGCCTAAGCTTTGCTCATCTATGTTGGAGTCGGCTTCCAGTCTAACCGGATGCAGCTGAATACCAGTATTTTACATGGAGCGACTGCCTATCTGACCTCCATTAACCCAATTTACTGGTTAACACGGTACCCATTGGCAAGACTGGTTCTCAGACTTTCGGGCTTCTGACTACCCGTAACGACTGTCAAAGATCGATGTGTGACAGCCGGGACTAATTACAGCTTTACGTGCTTTCCCAGGGACGGAGAGTCTCAGCATGTAATTGATGGTCTCCCATCTATAGACTAACCTCGGCAAGCGTAGATTAACCTTCTAATACCCGTGGCGGCTGGTATACGTAGCCACGACCTCCTCATTTACGACTTTTGCACTACATACAAAAACTGAGTTTCGCGATAGCTTGTCTTTGCAATCAAAACCCAATATGAAATAGTATAACAGTTTTAATGAGATAATGTCGTTAACTGTACGAAGTATATCTTTGTTATTTTATGTAATAGATAACCAGAATCGTTAAGCTATAATAGAAAAGAGTCCGAATATATTTATTATATACATACCTAACAACAATATTCCGCAATAGGCTGCATACATAACAACAACATACTGGAGTTACTTTTTAAAGTCACGTACTTCGGTAAACCGAGTATGTAGCGACTGCTAAAAACTGCCTGCAATTTTGCAGTAACTTTCATGACTAATTTTGATACTTGCAAATAAATCACTACTTCTCGTTGACCTAGACTCATGGAATTTGGCATGAAGCAAGGTCTCACAGCATACAAGTAGGTAAAGGAAAAAGGTTAATTAGAAGTCTTATCACATTCTTATTTTTTTGCGATTACAACCTTTCATTTGTAGTTGGAGAATTGACCGTGACTTAATTATACGACTATCGATGTCAGGGAGAACACTTTTTCAACTACATAGCTAGGTTTGCTCTTGGGATAAATTCATCCAAACTACGGAACCCTTCATTGTGCGTGGTCTGACACGCACTTTTCCGGTTTTTTGTGATGAATAGTCTGGCCCCTGCAAAAGTCAAAATTATTGCAAATTGTTGCAATTATTTTTCTTTCTTTTCCCATCAAAATCAAAATCTTTTATTTGCATAAAATGAAATGTGGGTATAAAGAAGTTACATATATTATAAAATTAAGTGCAAAGACACATTCCGCCATGCAATTTATGCATGCAACATGTAATTTAAACAGTAATATACAAATTATAGACAGATTAATAAAAAAACCGACCAAGTGCGAGTCGGACTCGCGCACGAAGGGCTCCGTACCATCATCTATAAAAACAGCAAAAAATCACTGTTGTTGTATGGAACCCCCTTAAAAAAATGTTTTATTTTAATTTAATTAATTATTTTTAAAGTGAATATAATAACTAAGTTCTGTGAATATTTCAAGCGTCTACCTGTTGCCGTTATCAATATCAAGCAAAAACGAACAAAAAAATCACGTTTGTTGTATGGGAGCCCTCTTAAATATTTATTTTATTCTGTTTTTGAGTATTTCTTGCTATAGCAGCAACTGAAATACATCATCTGTGAAAATTTTAACTGTCTAACTATCACGGTTCATGAGATAGAGCCTGGTGACAGACGGACAGACAGACACACAGACGGCGGAACCTTAGTAATAGGGTTCCCGTTTTACCCTTTGGGTATGGAACCCTAAAAATGGTGTTCAATTCGAATTTTAACGTTAGGAATTCTATGAACGAAAGAAACAAATTATATTATTCAAGTCAATACAAGTCATAACAATATACCCATACAAGTGTAAACGTTCTAAATTATTTGCGGTCCTAACTTTTTCTCAGAATATCAGTTAACACAAGCAACTTATGTACCTACATTCGTTCTCAAAGCAAATAAAATAATGTCCGTGACTACCGCAGGAACGCCAATGAAGGAACGCCCACGAACGGCAATCGCTTCCATATTTGGCAAATAATTAGTGCTCAATTGGTGCTAATTAGTGCTCGAACAACAGAATTGGTGCTTTAGTAGTTTTCGAGAAAATCGTCTTTGAAGGTGGTCCTGCGGTAGTCACACTCCCTTCAGCAGGACCACCATGAGCGCAGAAAAAGGGGGCATGCTACAGCTATTCTAAGTATACAAATAATTAGTGCCCTTAAATGTGATTCATTTCGTAACAAAAACCGAACTGAAACATTTTTATTTACCGAGAAATCAACGACGATAACTTTCGCGCGCTCGTTCAGCAGGACCACGACTTTGAATGTTGATTCCAAGTTTTAGAAGCTAGTCGCTTTCCTCAAACCTACATAGAAAATTAGTGCTCTGCGAGATAAAATTGATACCCAAAATTCAAAATTACTACTCCAGTAGTTTACGAGATATACCATATCATTGGTGGGGTGGCGGTAGTCACGGTGTTAAATTTTCATTTGAAGATGTCCCTATTAAAAACTCTGTGATTTCTTCCCAAATTTATACAAAAATTAGTGCTCCTAAAGAAGTTATAGTGACCGTAAAATTCAGATTCCCAAGTGTTGTATTTTAAGAGAAATTTGCATTCATTACTTTTCCATAATAAATCTCCGCTCATAACGCGACCAAATTAAGTTGTCAAAGGTATTGAGCTGTTTATGAGATGTACACTCGTGCACATAAATTGATGGATGTCGGAATAGTAATAAAAACAGTTCATTATCTATAATTTTTATACAAACTGTTTACCTAGGTACATATTAAGAAAAAAAATAACCTGTCGTTACCCATGGCCTGTGATACCTTTGTTAATGACGTGGGTAGGTAGGTATTCGAATAATTATTTTTCTGTATTGTAAGTACCTAGCTTTTGTGTTGTTACACGAATATCATTAAAGAGCGATAGGTATTTCTTATTTATTTCTTTCCTACTAATTTACCGTTGCTGCAAGCAGTACCTATCATCAATACCATTAATAATATGTTGCTAATAACGGATACTCCTATAATGTAGATATTTATCTATATAATGATATATGAATATTATAAACTTACTAGGCAGACTTCACACAAACTCCTTCAAGTTAAGTCTCAATTAAGAAGACTTTATTTATAACAATGGGGAATATGCACGTAATTCAAAACGTATCCATTGTTTTAATATACATTGTGTAGGAGTCAAGAAACAAATTCCAATATTTTTTACATTTTTTAATGCATTACTTATTTTACAATTAATTAATTTATATTGCGTTTTTTTGGTGGAATGGAACGCAGACTCAAAACGCGTCCTCTTTGAAAATGGCGAAAGTGACGTCAAAGTCAAAGTCAAAGTCAAAGTCAAACCATTTATTTCAAATAGGCACATAAGAGGCACTTTTGAACGTCAAAATTTACAAAAAAAATAGAATTGATTCTAGTTGCCCCTTCCAAAAGGTAGTTTCGTATGGAGAAGAATGGGCAAGAAACTCCACCGGTACTCTTTTAAAAATGTTTTACAATATTTTGTTTGATTACATTAATTATATGATTATATGTGAAGACGATGCACCTAGAATAAAATTACTATACCATAATAGGTAAAACGAATTAAAAACTAAGCAATGAAAAATAACTTAATTATTAGATAGATACGTGGTGTTCACATATTTACAAACATCATACAAGTATGTTTTTCTAAAAAAATAAGTCAGTGTGTGAGTATAGGTTATCACAGAATGTAAAATGAATATCATAAAAATAACAGATTTTACCATAAAAATAGCAACCAGTTTGATTTTGTCTAGACTCTAGATTGTCCTATGGAGCTGGACCAGCATGTTTCCAAGCATTCCTGTCCTGGATATAATCCTCTAACTTGTAATATGCTTGTTTACAAAGTGTACTTTTAATATGTGTTTTAAATTTTCTCTCATTTAATTTCAATATATCACAAGGTATTTTGTTGTAACATTTAACACAGTACCCCATAAAAAACGAAACAAAACATGTGAATAAAATCTTTTCTTTGCTAAATGTTTGAAATCTCACTAAGGTAAATATATAAGTGCGAATTCTACTTGAATAAAGCATAAACAATAATATAATATGTAAGATTTGGGGCTAAAAACAGATGTAAACAAAGCAGTTTCGTGAACAATGACGTCACATCATGACCGCGACAGAAACGGACGTTTGAACTGTGGTAGAAAATTGTTGGGGTTTCATATTTTTTTGAGCATCAATCAGTAGTTCAATTTAACTTTCAATACTTTTCTTAGGTTTATATTACTGTCTATTATTGATTTAGTGAAAAAAAAAATACATGCATATTCCCTATTGGTCCTTAATTAAAATATACAAGCTAACTCTAAAATATGTATAGAGTGGTAGAGAGAGAGAGAGCGCTGTTCGGATGGCAGGGCTCTTGTCACCGCCAGAGTGCCAGCTGTTTTTGAACCCAATGGCTTGGCGCGCGACGATGGGAAGAGGCCAGACGGAATGTCCATAATGCCATGGAAATTGTGTAGGCCTTTGGTGTGGGATGCAACCTGTGTCGACACCGTCGTGCCATCCCATCTTCCTGGCACGGCGGTTTGTGCTGGGGCGGCTGCTGCAGGAGCAAAAAACCTTAAATGGCACAAATATAACAACCTTATTGGGAACTATATGTTTGAGCCGTTTGGGGCTGAATGAAACACTAGGGCCTTGGGGTCCGAGTGCTCATCAAGTATTTCGGGACATCGTCAAGCGATTGGTCTACTCTTCACGTGACCAGAGAGCTGGCCTATTTTTAGCCCAAAGAATCAGTATTGCCATCCAACGTGGCAATGCTGCCAGCCTTTTGGGCACTTTTCCCATTGACAGCGATGCGGACGAATTTTTGATGCTCAATTAGCACTTTTAATTATTTTATTATATACCTACTTGTACATACTATTAAGTAGACTAGATCATTTTACTGTAATCCAAGTTTAATCTGAAAATAAAAATGTTACTATTTTAAATACGTACTAATTATTTTAAGTATTTAATAAATATAGATTGTGTTATTACATGCACGGTATCTAGGTATACTTATATAGGTTTTGTCAAAAAACGTAAGTCAAGACACGTTCAAACTTAGATCAAGTGGATCTATGTTATAATTCACACAAAGTAATTATGTATCTTCATATCACAGGGCTCATTTTAAGTTCTACTCAGTTAAAACAGACAAAAAACAAAACTAGTTAACTGACAAATTCAGATGATTTTGAATCTCATTTTTATCTTGTCTATGGTACAAAACATTTTTTTGTGGCATGTCGCGCAGATTATTATTACCGAAGTAAAGCGTTCGCGAAGCGTGACGTGGTACCTACATCGAGTTCTTTTTTTATTCGTTTATTAAGGTATCACAGGCCATGGGTAACGATAGGTTATTTTTTATTCTTAATATGTATCTAGGTACATAGTTTGTATAAAAATTATAGATGATGAACTGTTCTTATTACTATTCCGACATCCATCAATGTATGTGCACGAGTGTACATCTCATTAACAGCTCAATACCATTGACAACTTAATTTGGTCGCGTTATACGCGGAGATTTAGTATGGAATAGTAATGAAAGCCAATTTCTCTTAAAATACAACACTTGGGAATCTGAATTTTTGTACACTATTACTTATTTAGGACTAATTTTTGTATAAATTTGGGAAGAAATCACACAGTTTTTAATAGGGAAATCTTCAAATGAAAATTTAACACCGTGACTACCGCCACCCCACCAATGGTATGGTATATCTCGTAAACTACTGGAGTAGTAATTTTGAATGTAGGGTATCAATTTTATGTCGCAGAGCACTAATTTTCTATGTAGGTTTGAGGAAAGCGACTAGCTCCTAAAACTTGGAATCAACATTCAAAGTCGTGGTCCTGCTGAACGAGCGCGCGAAAGTTATCGTCGTTGATTTCTCGGTAAATACAAATGTTTCCGTTCGGTTTTTGTTACGAAATGAATCACATTTAAGGGCACTAATTATTTGTATACTTAGAATAGCTGTAGCATGCCCCCTTTTTCTGCGCTCATGGTGGTCCTGCTGAAGGGAGCGTGACTACCGCAGGACCACCTTCAAAGTCGATTTTCTCGAAAACTACTAAAGCACCAATTCCGTTGTTCGAGCACTAATTAGCACCAATTGAGCACTAATTATTTGCTAAATATGGAAGCGATTGGTGTTCGTGGTCCTGCGGTAGTCACGGACTTAATAAAATAATAACGCGTGTTAGAAATTTAAAAATTTTGGTTAAGGTTCGGCCAGTCTTCTCTGAAGCGGCCAGTCTATATAAATGTTAGGTGATTGTTACTGTGAACTGGTGACTGTTACTTTAGTGATAGCCATTCATCAGGAATAATCTGTAAGAATGCATCAGTCGGTTTATCAGTGTTATAAACATTAGGTAGGCAGGCATTAATTTACTAAAAACGAAAAACATCGCATGCAATGGGGAGTTGCTACTGAAAACCCAATAAACTTTACCTGACCCGGGAATCGAACCCAGGGCCTCATTCTCAACTGTAGCGCTTGCGACCAGTAGACCAACGAGGATTTTTATAAAAATGTGGCTGTTATTATAGTACATTGTGGTGTTTTACGACTTCCGCGAGAAAGAATTAGCGGGCAGAAGCTAGTAAATTAAAAAAAAACTTTTGATGGTAATTCAGATATGGTACTTTAATAATGTAGTGTTTTTTCAGAAAATTACATTGAAATGAGTGTGGAGATAATTCGAGAAATGGAGAAACGCCGCGACCCCGTGTTCCTGGAGGTGCTACAGTATGCTCAGATGCATTTAACTCGCGAAGGTATTTGACATCCGTTGTTAAGGCGCCAGGTAACGTGATGAGCAAGTCCAATACATTTCGGGCGGAATTTCGGGCACTGACAATAAAGAACTTTTACAAAAAACTAAACTAAAGCATTATTCATTATGAAATTAACATGTACAATCATATAATAAGAGAGTAATTTGGATGAAAAACTTATCCCAAAAATTTTATCGAGATCACAAATGATTTTTCGACTCACAGAGACAATCACAGCCACAGTATATCCTGGTCTAAAACATAATACATATTTTGCGTGCATACATACATGCCTGGGTCTTATTGGATATTTAATAAACTAATATATTTTTCAACTCAAAATAGTGGTTTGTTTCAACAAAAAATGCTTTTTCAACACATTTGCTCAAAACATGCATTTACGAAGCCTGTATACATTGTTCGAAAGTTAAAAATTACGCACCATACAACGGAACGGGCGGTAAAATAGGTACTCTCACCTAAGTACATGTTTTACCGCCCCCTTCCTTGTATAGCGCCGTGCGTATCCTTTACGGTTTTGTTTTTATTTCCATAAAAAATATATAAGTTGACTGGTAGAAAATGCCTATGGCATTAAGTCCGCCTCTGTACATTTGTGTGCTTATTTAATACTATAAATACATATAAGAATTCCACCAAGGAGTTTCACATTACGAGAATAAATAAGCTGAATGGTCTAACCTCCTCCAAAAGCGCTTTTTCTCAATACGGTGAACTCACTTTATTATTA
The DNA here is from genome assembly GCA_963921375.1 of Tiliacea citrago. Taxonomy (NCBI): domain Eukaryota; kingdom Metazoa; phylum Arthropoda; class Insecta; order Lepidoptera; family Noctuidae; genus Tiliacea; species Tiliacea citrago. Next base: position 30,570,669 of record OY992780.1, read on the forward strand.
AAGAGAAAATGAGACGAAATATGTAGTACTAATTTTCACCAAGCGCACGTGGCGCCATTTGCAAATCGCGCCATTTTCATAGTAGAAACGTAAAAGATTGTTGCGATTTTCCGATTGATATTTTATAAACCAAATAATAATAGGTATGAGTTCAAGCGACTCCACCTGATATCTTGAATGAGGCGCAAATTGCAGGAAATGGTATCTTGCCGCCAAAATCGCGAGACCGATATTTAATGACTTACAATAATTTTATATCATATAAGACTCGAAGAAATACTCAATCATTATCTGAAAATGTTTTGAAGGCTTGTTTCGTTACCTATTTTACTGTTTTCTCGCAAATGAGTTGAAAAACGTTATAATTACGACACACGTGCAGAAATTGGTATTTACAAACTCGTGACTATGGTAAGCCCTCGACTTCGTCTCGGGCTTATATTCGTCTACTCGTTTGTAAAAACCAACTTACCTTATCATAAATTACTATTAACGTGAAAGCGTCTTTTCGCTCGGTGAAGTAATATTTAAATAGCTAATAAGTACGAGGTTTTAAATGCTACAGCAATGGTTGAGCATGCAAAAGGTAGGTCATGTCTGTACCAATTTTAAGGAACCTAAGGCGTGGCATAGGTTCCTTAAAAGTAATGAGCGAGCGGAGCAAGCTTTTGGCACAAGAAGAGGGAGCGTAGCGAGCACCCTTAGCTCGCTAAACTTTCGAGGATGGCGCGCATGCGTTTTAATGCAAGAGAAGACTTCACATGCAAAGGAAATCCAGGGTATAGACATTACCTATCTTTTTCTTGCTCAACCATCTCGTAGTTATTGAAAGCTTTTATAATTTTTCGAAATTATAATAACGCTCAATAACTAAGATCCTGTCACGTGAGCGTGACGGTATTATCGTAGACGTCCACATCCATAAAAAAATGCCAGTAATAACGTTATCGCGGACGGAAAATTAAAAGCGTCTTCATAATAATTATTTCCATACATTTTACTTCCCTGTGTTATCATGAAGCAGTGACGTGGACTAGACGTTCACGAAAACATCGTCACGTTAGATATTATAAAAACGCACATTAGCGATTAAAATCGAACTGTAGTCTTTCAGTCAGCTCTGTTGAACTTAAAAGTACCGTCATTACCTACACCGAGAGAGAAGGCCTTAGCACGTCATTACTTTGCAGAATTTTTGTCCATCCAAATCGAAATATATGCTGCGTGCAACAAAATCGCAATGCAACAATGCACACGTGAGTATAATTTACATAAAATAAAGGGTCGTTTTACTAAAAAAATACTTAAACGAGACAGCCTTATTTGATCAAATCTATTATGAAAAACAATAAAATAATAAAAATATTTGTAATTCGTTAACTGTAATTAATCTTAATAACTGTATCTGTATTTCAGCCGTGGACAAGATCGCGCACCTCGTGGTCTTGCATGAAGCTTTACTATGAAAATCCTTCGTATACTTTCAAACTACAGGTATGTAACATTACCTTTTAGCAACAAATCACTAACAGGGCTTACCGTATTAAAAACATCTAAAAACTATGTCCTTTTTTAATAAATCAGATATGAATATTAGACGCTAATAATTTTTGGTTTCATTTATATAAATCCATTTTCCGTTACTGCATCACTAATTATCTCAATTGCTACCGAAACATCTTACCTAAACGATGGAACAACCAACCCCATAAGGGGGTGGGTTGCTCCTTGCGGAATTTCGCAAAAAAAAACTCTGGCCCAGAAGATATTACTAACTTAATTAATATGAGTATACGATACGAATGAGTTAAGAACTAGAATACATTCTGCTTCTACATAATTATCCGAAAGTCTTGGAGATCAGACATTTTTTAACGGCTTTTTTACGTGTTGTTTGAAAATCAGCACAGTAATGGAACCCCAGCCGGCCATTTATAAGTTAAGTGATCCACAGTAAAAATATGAATTTATTTATTTTTCAGTGAGCATAGCTTACCGCTGGAAATCGTACACTGCCCATAAGGAATACCTACATCCAAGTTTGCGTCTCCATCTTTATTATATCGCTACATCACGCGGTTATTTTGGAGCGTGGCCATAATCGGAACTAAGGACACCATCTTATTTTTTGAATGAGTACATTTCAAGTAACATTTCACAAACAATAATTGCACAATTCATTACATACCAACAGAGCTGTGTCAACGGCATTCGAGCGCCAGAAGATCCTTGTAACACTGTTTAGTTCGACGTCGCCGCCATTTCGTTTTTGACAACCTCAGACCTCAAAAACACGACGGTAAACCAGCGACCTAATTGCGTAACACACTTTCAATCAAAATCCGAGTGCTTTGAAGGACATTTCTAAACCATTGGTTAATACGTCTGCAAAATTAATCTTCCCAATAACGTAAATAACGCAATAAATTTGGCTGAACTGTCAATATGTAACATAATTACATATAGCCCCATAACTTCAGCAGATCAATATTAAAACTTGATATTATAGTGTCATGGGATATAATGTTACGTTTTAAACCGGTGGAGTTTCAAAGTTTCGTGTGACATAAACCCACATTTGGTGAAGGTCTACTAAATACCCCAGAACTCTTCTTCATACTCGAGTAACAACGGAGAGTCCATTTGTTGTTAAGCGGTAACTTCTGTACATAGCATGATTTCAATCTTCAGTAGGTAGTGTTAGTTTGATGTTTGTTTGCAAAGACACTCGGTCTCGAAAGTCTTTGTATTATTATGTTGTCACTTCATATCTATCAGTGTCTAGTTCTACCCTTAGGTTCTAGGATATTAATTGAGATTTGTTACAGTTGTAATGGAAATCATGTCATTTGGTTTAAATAAGTAGGTTATTATTTTAGTCATATTTAATATAGTTTTTTTTAAATATTTGTGAATGTGATTACGTTGCAAGCTTGATAGACAAAAGCTTTGTAAACTATTGTCTATTTTGTTAAGTACCTGGTACTTGTTGACGAGCCTACACTGTCCTTCAATACCTGTTAACACTGTAATTTGAAAACGTTGTAAAAGCCCATTATTTTCAAAAGAGTAACCGTGGAGTTTCTTGCCGGCTATTCTCCCTATAAAACGACCAATTGGAACCATGCACCTACCTTCTGACGTTTCATAAGTGCCCATGTAGGTTTAAGTTAAATAAAATATTTTGATTGATTGATTGATTTGACCGCAACATTGTCTGTCAGGGTAGAAGCCTGGTTCTGTATGCAAGTCATGTAATGTCTTAATAATCGATTTCCAGTGTCCTAAATGTGCATCAATGTTCGTCACCAATGTATGTCGTGAACGTTAGTAGATACACGCCAAAGAGTAACTCACTCAAACATCAATATACTTAGGTATCTATACTTACTCAGCAGTATTAAATTAGGTTGTTTTATTTAGCATGTGTTTAAGCATCTTTACTTTGAAAATACGATGGTATTTTCAAAGTAAAGATAAAGAATATAATAAAACTAGAGGAGAATGTAAACGACCGTAAAAGTTTGGTGAGACTAGAACACAATAATTTTCTCATTTAACGCAGTACGGGCCCCAAAAAAACAGGTCGTATGCGTTCTTGTTTAATATTTAAATGGAGTAAATTTACGAAACATAGACTAATATTTGTAGAAAACTTATCAATATTTGGACCCGTGTTCGTTCTAGAACGCGGACCTAAATACTCAGTTCCTACATGCTCAGTTATGAATCCCGATTCAAATTGTTGGTTGAGATTTATAGTCAAATGAAAAGATATTGAAATCCAAAGTTTTTTAAATGGGATTCTACAACTGACTATTACTGAGTCTACAAGCATTAGAGACATAAAAAGTATCAAGGATAAAAGAAAATAAATGATTAGAATCGTATAAAACTAATTTAGGTAATATAAATATGAAGACTGTTTGTTACCGAAAAACACGGTTGAATTAGGGGAAAATAAACAAACAGGTATGAACGTAAATAAAACTTTAAATTGAGTGCGTAGTGATTGACCCGGCACTAATCAACGCTGAGTAGATGCCAATAACTGTTCTAAACAGATGTTTACCAACAAAACTTTGCAAAGCATTGTTGTGATATCAAGCAGTGAAACTGTTTACCTGCCTACCAGTTGATTGGTTAATAGTGTCAGCACAAGCATTAAGTAAAATAATAGACTTCGTCATAGAAATGCTTCTCTATGTTAGATGATTTTATGATGCAACTGTAAACTTTTGTCAGTTTTATAAATTTATTATGTGGTTATTGTTTTTATAATATTATTGTGACTAATCCGTTGTATAGTTAATTGATTATTATAATTATCCTTTATTACGATACAATCAAAAACTTAAACACCTTTAAGTTTTTGATTGTATCGCTTATAGTACCAATGAAATTGTATTTTATTATTTCAGTGTGAGTCTGTGTTAATGTAAGTAAATGAAAGAATTTAATCCGATTGTTTTATATTTCTGATGTCAGTAGTCTAAGAATTCAATTGTCTAATCATAATAATTAAACAAACACGTTTATTCTCACTCAATAAAACTGAATGTGAATCAACAATATTGTTTTAATTGTTGATCCTTTTCATTAGATTTTGGAGTCTCCGGCGGTCCTTTGATTAATATTAACACATAATTTGTTTGTTTTTATTTTCATTTTACATTGATTTTTTTTATTGTTTTTGCTTTTTATGTTTCTAAGAGTGTGTTTTAATTTAATTGATGATCTCCTGTGTTGAGTCCCAATAAATAGTTTTTCTTTTCTTCTTTCTTTCATAATATCAAGTCTGTAATCCCGAAGGGTTAGGCAGCAGTGTACCTACCTATACTAGGCTCACCCACATTTTGCCAGTTAAGTAGCAGGGGCCGAGCCTGTAGCCATCAACCGGGCAGGCACCCACACTCCGCGCTGCTACTAGTTAAGTAGCAGGGGCCGAGCCTGTAGCCATCAACCGGGCAGGCATCCACACTTCGCGCTGCTACTAGTTAAGCAGCAGGGGCCGAGCCTGTAGCCATCAACCGGGCAGGCATCCACACTCCGCGCTGCTACTAGTTAAGTAGCAGGGGCCGAGCCTGTAGCCATCAACCGGGCAGGCATCCGCACTCCACGCTGCTACTAGTTAAGTAGCAGGGGCTGAGCCTGTAGCCATCAACCGGGCAGGCATCCACACTCCGCGCTGCTACTAGTTAAGTAGCAGGGGCCGAGCCTGTAGCCATCAACCGGGCAGGCATCCACACTCCGCGCTGCTACTAGTTAAGTAGCAGGGGCCGAGCCTGTAGCCATCAACCGGGCAGGCATCCACACTCCGCGCTGCTACTAGTTAAGTAGCAGGGGCCGAGCCTGTAGCCATCAACCGGGCAGGCATCCACACTCCGCGCAGCTACTAGTTAAGTAGCAGGGGCCGAGCCTGTAGCCATCAACCGGGCAGGCATCGACACTCCGCGCTGCTACTAGTTAAGTAGCAGGGGCCGAGCCTGTAGCCATCAACCGGGCAGGCATCCACACTCCGCGCTGCTACTAGTTAAGTAGCAGGGGCCGAGCCTGTAGCCATCAACCGGGCCGGCACCCACACTCCGCGCTGCTACTAGTTAAGTAGCAGGGGCCGAGCCTGTAGCCATCAACCGGGCAGGCATCCACACTCCGCGCTGCTACTAGTTAAGTAGCAGGGGCCGAGCCTGTAGCCATCAACCGGGCAGGCATCCACACTCCGCGCTGCTACTAGTTAAGTAGCAGGGGCCGAGCCTGTAGCCATCAACCGGGCAGGCATCCACACTCCGCGCTGCTACTAGTTAAGTAGCAGGGGCCGAGCCTGTAGCCATCAACCGGGCAGGCATCCACACTCCGCGCTGCTACTAGTTAAGCAGCAGGGGCCGAGCCTGTAGCCATCAACCGGGCAGGCATCCACACTCCGCGCTGCTACTAGTTAAGTAGCAGGGGCCGAGCCTGTAGCCATCAACCGGGCAGGCATCCACACTCCGCACTGCTACTAGTTAAGTAGCAGGGGCCGAGCCTGTAGCCATCAACCGGGCAGGCATCCACACTCCGCGCTGCTACTAGTAAATGCTGCTGCTTTGAAATTATTATGATGGTAAAATTAGAATAAGTTCACAAATATGGTTTTGTTTAAAGACTATGCCCCACACTAGGAATTTCTCCTGTATCGTGGGTGCGTTTACAAACATTTAAACTCACATACACAAACAGCCAGACCCGGAACAACTACTTGTAGGTCATCCAAATATTTGTTCCGTGCGGGAATCGAACCCGCGACACGCAGCGCAGCAGTCAATCGCTTAACCACTGCGCCAACCGTGCCGTCACGCCGATCGTTAGTCGCATTGGCCGGATGGCGGATATGTATGCACCAGCTTATACATGGACTAGATGTCTGACGTAACGCACTCGAAAATATAATACTGCATGAGTAACAAATCTACAAGAACAAACAAACATACACAGGATGGGAAATAGTACATTTTGATACAAGTGGAGAATGTTTGTTATTATTGCATTCGAGGCGGAATTAACACCCAAGCCGTAGGCGAGGTTGTTTTTGAGCCGAGAACTGCAATAACAAATGTCCACGTGTATCAAACGACGTTTTTCAATACACTTTTGAAGAAACAAAATAAAAAAACAACCGACTTCAAAAAAAACACTACAAAGTGAAAAATAACCTTAATTTCGGAAGTCGGTGTCTTTGGATCTATTTTAGTTTTTGCCACCGACTTCCGAAATTAAGGTTATTTTTCACTTTATTTGACCACTTTGTCGTCGCGATTAATATGACTGTATACCCGCCAAATTACAGTTATCTACTATTAAGATTCTCTGAGCTAAACTAGGGACAGACAGACATATAGACGGAAACTATAAGGGTTCCTTGTTTCCTACAGAATCCTAAAAGGGATGCACAAAGAAAACAATAATAAAGATTCACATTCAGATTTATTTATTCAGAAAGATTCACATTCAGATTTTATAGGGTTGAAATTATTATTGTAGACAATTATGATTAACAATACTGACTCCAGAAATACCGTAGCATAGACACAATTTTGATTCTTCAATGGCGGACAGACAGACATTCTACAATGGCAGCACTATAATATATTAGAATGTGACGATTACATGTATTTTTAATTTCCGCTAATCATCATCTGACTAGCCTTTTCCCAACTATTTTGTGAATAACAGTATTTTACAAGGAGCGACTGCCACAGCTCAGTTACTGGTTAACACGATACTGGAACTATAGTTTATCGAATCGTTAAGCTATATTTTATCATCTGTAGACTGTTACAAACGCCATCATACAATGCCCCAGGTATAGTATTGACAGCAACCATTAATTAGTTATTGGAGGCATCAAATCAATATCACGAAGTCGAAAAACTGAGTCGAGTCTAAATTGATACATCATGTCAAATGAGCTAATAAATTAGTTTTAAGAATGCATATGCTTTTACAAATACTTTTACTTCGTTGAATACTTTACGTTGTGGTCAGGCCTGTTTTTCTCAAACCAGACAGATTACTAATAGTATTTTTAGAATCAATGTGTTTTTTAAACCCGTACACATACTATGTTCTAGATTTATAGTAATTTTTAAATTCTAAGTTAATACCGTCAGATATCGGAAGAATCTCAAGTTAAATAGGTAATAGTAATTATTCTTGCTTTTTTAAAATCAAGATTTGAATATTTAGTTCGTGTTCTAAAACGAAGACGAGCCTAAATATTACTTTATTATTAAAGTTTATATACTTAGATACTATACATACATAATTATTACTAATTACTAAATTCTTTGATTTTTTTAATGATACAATACGATAAAATTATTTATTTATCATACACAGCGATTATAAAGATGAAAATTCTATTTATTATATTGATTCTGCTTTCCAGTTAGGTACGTAAAATATTAAAAGACTTGATGTTTTAATTATTATTGTATATGATCATAAACGCACAGTGAAATATTTTACATTTTGTATGTAAAAGTAATATAAACATTAAAAAATATTTCCGGTGGCTGAAGGCCCTGATCCCGGTAGTACCCTACCGGGATCAGGGCCTTCAGCCACCGGTACGTCAGTCAAGGTTCCAGAGAAAGGAGCCTTCGAACAATACAAGCCTTGTTCAGGGATACCGCTTTCTGGATTGAGCCCTAGATCCAACTGCCCAACGAGAACCTACGCAGGTGTTGGTGGAGGCTCTTCGTCTATTAAGTCTATCGGCACAATGATCGTTGAGTCTACAGTACCCCCAGATCTCAATATCCTCGCAAGTTGAGTAAAAATACTGACCCGTTTAATGAGGATCTTGTGTTAACAAACGGTTCTCTTAAACCAACGTTGTCCGATTATTTGCATGTAATTTTACAAAATTTAAAAATCTCGCTTTTTAGATTTTTCCTACCATTCTTCAATTATTTAAATTGAAGACGTGAACTTCATTTGATCCTGATGAATAGCGTGCAATGTACAGTTATCTCTGCTCACTGAAAAATAAAGAAGTGCATGAGTTTTTATTTGTTGTGCATAAATCAACTTAAGAACACATTAATTTTAGCGTACCTATAGCTGGCTCATAGGATTTTAGACTGAAGCCTCATTTTCACGATGCAAGTTTCTTACGCATGGCATATCTACAATATAAATTGATGCATCGTCCAAAACACCGTATAGACGGTGCAATTTATATTGTTGCTTCCACTCACGGTATGCCACAGACAATTAAGACACACCGTATAAATCAGGCTTTACCTATTAACTTAACGTGCTGTCGCTGTCTGTCACGCCCGCGATGTCGCACGAGCCTTAACACTGAAACTCCGATTTTGAGTTTTATACACTATCCTATTGTATGTGTCCTTCAGTCCTTCTTCAAAAAGCGTCTCTACTGTAACTAATACAATCGACTCAGAGCTCAGATTTTCTTAATTGTATTAAATGTATTTCTGGCAAACATTCTAAAGCATAATATTTTAAGTGATTATACATTAAAACACCACGATAATTAAATTTTCCAGTATGTATGAAGTTACATTCGATGACGTGCCGCAAGGCGCAGCGGTCATCTAACACTGTATAATGATACAATTATTTTTAAATACCAAAAAATAATACCAATATACTGTCAAATTGATCACTATATTATTACCTAATTAAAGTTTAATAGTGTAGTTATTAGCTAATTAAACATTTTCTTCAAAATGTTGGCACATCTTATTTCACAAGCTCCATAAATTTAAGATTATCAGTTATTTTTGATTTTCGGTTGTGTTTTAGAAATGTTCTGGTTTTCGACAGTATCTGCGATTGCATACGAATACTGTCTTGTGACATCATGCGTTAGGTACGTGTTTGATATAGGTACTATTATTTTTTGGCAAATTTCGTACACATACATAAGGCATGAGTTTTTCCATGGGGTAGGCAGAAACAACAGAAGGCCACCTGCTTTGTTTACGTAAATCTGGCCATACGCATGCCGGTTGCGAGTACTACATACCTGACCTTTCTGAAGAACATCACCAATAAGGTGACTTTATGTCCTCCTAGGGCATCCCCTCCCGGCGTTACTATTCACATCTTTTGTTAGTCCCTTTCATTCATCATCTCAACATGACGAAACCATCATAAGCATAATCTTTTGAATGATTTAGTAACATACTCGTAACAAACACATTTAACATACCTGACGTTTGAAAGATTTATACGTCCCATTTGCAAGTGTTAAGGGGCTGAACAAGGAGCGCGAGGTCGGCGATGTGATGAATGGCTGAAATACACAAATGACTAGCTTTAATATTATTTAGTTTCGGTGCGAGTGGGACTCGTTCATTAAAGGTTGCGTTCCACTATCATCATTCTACCGCCCTTACCCCGATATATTTGTGGTCGGTGCAGTACGTCTTCTTCCATACTCTATTAGTCGTCATCTCGGCAGTCACCCCATTTCTACTCCTGTCAACTTTCAGGTTCCATGCCACCAAAACCATTTTTTTTATTTGCTAAAGAAATGTGCGTGATAATACGTAATATGCTAAAATGTCATATCTGTCAACCTATTACGTTTAAAAAGATATCAGATACAAAGACAGAAAGACACCTTAAGGTTAGTAATATTCTCACCCTTTAGCTACTTAACCTTATAAATAACTTCTTAATTTAGGGATATACTTACATAGGGCTTGACGACTTTCCAACCGCTGGCGCTCATCTGTAATTATAGATTACGAAATCATTATTTTATTCAGGGCTGCACAATCAAAATACAACTATTATCATCATCAGCCCGGAATAACCCACTGCTGTGTATAGGAATAACCCACTGCTGTGTATAGGCCCCCATTCTTCTATATGAATGCAGCTAATTATGTAATAACAGACACAATTAATATACATAAAGTCAAAGTCATACCTTCAGGAGTTAGTTCATCGGATTTTGGGTATCCTACTACGGCAATAATGTTCTCCACGTCTTGCAACACTTCGGCACGCAGCGTCTCATTCTTTTCTGAAAGTTACAGAATACCAACATTAAAGTGGAATAGCTTATGTAGTGTAATTATTAACTAGCTTCTGCCCGCGACTTCGTTCGCGTGGAAGTCGTAACACACCACAATATACTAAAATAACAGCCACATTTTTATAGAAAACTGCCTCGTCGGTGTAGTGGTCGCAAGCGCTACTGTTGTGCATGAGGTCTTGGGTTCGATTCCCGGGTCAGGCAAAGTGTTGGGTTTTCCATCTGAAATTTCTCAGTAAAAGTCCGAAGTCTGGATATGTGCCCGGTTAATGGCAAAAGGCTCCCCCTATTACATGGAACCTAAACATAGCTGGCGCTTTGGGTGTACGTACACCTGTGAGTACTACGCACCTGAACTTTCTGAAGAACAACACAAATTAGGTCACTATATTATGCCCTCTTAGGGCGTCCCCTCCGCCGCATTTTCAGTCACATCTGCCTTGTAAATACCTTTTGTTAGTCACCTTTCATTTATCCTCTCAACACGACCAAACCATCTAAGCATATACTCTTTTCAAATTTTGTCACTACATCTTCTTTTAAACCGCACCGTTGCCTTATCACTTTATTTTTTAGCCTATCATTCATAGTCCCCAAGTACCTGGGGCATTGGGTCACATGATGATTGATGATTTGGACATTGAGATGGAACGTAGGGCGTTGGCAGTTAGATGCAATACGCTGGCGCGCAGGTTCGCAAGGTGCACAAAAAATGTTAAAATTACTCTGGCCTACTGCCAGACATTGTACACCTGCAGGCTGTGGCATCCGCTATACGAAAAAAGCTTTCAGTGCCCTACGGATCCTCTACAATAATGGGTTTAGAATGCTGATGGGGTTGCCGTGACACTGTAGTGCATCAGGGATGTTTGCGGAAGGCCAACACCGACTGCTTTAGAGCAATAGCGCGCAAGAGAGTGGCCACCCTGATGCGTCGTGTGCGGGGCATCATCAACAACCTTCTAAACACAATAACGGAAAGGGTTTAGTGTCCTATTGTGGGGCACTGGAATAAGCTACATAGTTCTGGTGGTGTCCTTTTTAATGTAAAGTAAATAAGATGAATTTAATTAAATAAGTAGGTAATAAGTACTAACATAGTTTTAAACTTTACTAACAATTTTATATGGAATTATGTTCTGAAATAAACTTATAAATAAATAAATAGTCACGCCACACATGTTTTGCAAGGAATACATTTCCACAGTATTTATTCTTTCATGCTTCTTTTGCCACAACCAACATTCGTTCTTCCATTATATAAGTGTAGGCACCAAGCACGCCATTGTAAACAGCCAGTCGAGCCTTTTTGGGCTTCAACTGGTTGGTCGCAATCGCATGTATTTGAGCATTCACTTTATTTCCCGCATTTACTCTTTATAAAACTTCTCTTTATACTACTACTTTGTAGTTATGTTCTCAGCAGTCAAAATATACAGAGACTCAGGACTGGTGACGTTGGAGCAAGCAACGTACAGTTGTCCGTGTGAGTAGCAAGAAGCAGTTAGTCCTGAGGTCCACTCCGCAATCTTCAGTAGGAATTTCCCATTACTTGCGAAGTTTTTTTATTTTAGTGAATTAATGAACGCCTGCGTTCCTGCATATACTACCTAATGTCACAAAACTGATTCACTGACTGATGCATTCTTACAGATTATTCCTGATAATCTGTAACAATGCTGCTGTTAGTTGTTATTACTGTTCTGCCTAATCTACTGTTATATTATTTTCGTTATCACTAAAATAATAGATATAGTAGATTATGCAGAACAGATGGCTGATGGGACCAAAAGGTTCTAGAGTGGCCCAAAAGGTGGACCGATGACCTTGTGAAGGCCGCAGGAATCCACTGGATTCGGGAAGCACACAACTGAAAATGGCTTTGCTTGGGGGAGGCCTATGTCCAACAGTGGACAACAGTGTCTTTCAGCTGAAATGATGATGTGGTGATAAAACTACAAACTAATGATTTTCTAACTTTTTCCGTTACTTGTGCTGTGAGACTTTGCTTCTTACCCAATTTTAGGTTTTTTTCTAGGTTAACGGGATGTAGTAGTAAGGTTTTGATTTATTTGCGAGTGTTAACGCTGGTAGCACACTCCTATCGGATACGAGTAGCGAAACATGACGCGAACCAGTACAATTTAACTACTGCGGTTTCGCTGTTATGGTTTCGCGGCGGAGGTGTGCTACTGGCGTAAAATAATGTCGCATAAATGACCATTTTTTTTTATTGCCTTTAGATGCTTGAGTTTTTTAGAACTCCAAGCGACCGTAGACTTACGTATTTGGTATAAATTTCAACTTGACACCTCCACGCTTTCCTGAGAAAAAGGGTCTTGACTAACCGAGAGACAGACGGATGGATGGATAGACGGACAACGAAGTGATCCTATAAGGGTTCCGTTTTTCTTTTAAGATACAGAACCCTAAAAAGTAAGTTGTAGTCTCATTTCCTACGAAATGTATGGGAAAAGGTTTTTTACGACTTCTGACTCTTCTAGAACTCAAACCTCAGTTGGTCTTAGTCCTCCTCATAAGAAACAGGATCTATTGGCATCATCAGGTTTTGTTAGAATTGCCCATTTTAATGCAAACTGTAATTTTTTTTCAAAATCTGTGTATGCAAATCAAAATGTCTCAAAAAGTTAAGGACAGTCTTCTTCGACCGATTTTGTGGTTAAAGTAGGGTTTTGAACCCCATCTCAAAAAACGGCAAAAAATTACAGCTTAGCCACATAAAGATATAGCGTGATGGTTAGATCTGTAACTATCTGCAATGGTCTAACCGCTCGTCTTTTTACAATTTGGTGTAAACTATTGAGGAATACAAACATTTATTGCAATAATGCTTATCCCCATAGCAAAATGCGTGATAATATATGTAGCCTACCGACTGACCAGCCTTATAGGGAATATCTATCCAAAATTGAAAAGAATCTATCCGGTATAATTTGCGTGATGCTGGAACATACATTCAGACAAACAGACAAATAATCTAAAAACTATATTTTCGGCATTAGAATCGATCCCAGACCTCGTAGCAATTACTTTTTTTTTAAATATTCAATGTATAGAAGATACAACCGACTTCCAATAAAACACTAAAGTGAAAGTTGGTGGCAAAAAACTAAAATACAGATAAAAAGACGCCGATTTCCGAAATTAAAGTTATTTTTCACGTAGCGACATAGTTAGTTATTTTTCACGTAACGACACAGCGACCCCCTGCTTCACGTAGCGACACATACCGACCCCTGCTTTGCAAGGCTTCAACAACTTGAAAGTGTACAATGTAATTATGTTATTTTAAAATAAATAAAGAATCTTTAAACCCAGCTTGTCAAAACATCGAGATTCCTGTATTGTGAATGATTGCACATCAACCTTCTGGAATAAATTCTCTAAATGATGGTGAAATACGCATCACTATCTGTTGCGTAGTTTAGAAGAATAACGCAGCACACAGAGATACACGAAAAGTAAAATATGTATGTATAGATTAACCCGTCAATAATTATTATCATTACAGGTTTGTTGTACCTAATGCAGCACTGAGATCTTATATGAATTTATGATTATCATCAGCTGTGATTACCTTATCCCACACACTGACTTATTACTTTAAAATTTTAAGGCGAACGTATACTTTTACAATGTTATAATTATGTGAGCACCATGTATCTTTCACATAATTAAATTATCTGTCCTTGCTTAATTTTAATTATTTTTACTTATTCCAGGTGCATCGTCTTCACATTATAATTATATAATTAATGTACCTATACAAAATATTGTATAACATTTTAAGAGTAACGATGGAGTTTCTTGCTCATTCTTCTCCATACGAAACTATCTTTTGGAAGGGGCGACTAGAATCAACTCAATTTAACTCCGTACGTTGAAAAGTGTCTAATATGTGCCTGTTTGAAATAAATAATTTGAATTGGACTTAGACTTTAATACTTAGTATCTTTGATTCTAGACTCTGGATGGCTATGTAAGCAACTGCTTAGTACGTAAATGATTTAATAGAAACTGCGAATTATAAAAATACTGTTACCGTTAGCCTGTATGGGATGATGTAGGATGATTTGCAGTTGGTATAATAACGGTATTTTTGCTGTTGGGCAAAGGACCTTCCAGTCCTTGCACTGGAAATATAAAAATAGTGTGGTCTATTATGCTCACTAGCAAATGATGTAACATTTTGTATTGTTTTTTTAACCGTTTCCCCCTATTTATCATTATAACAATCGGGTAAATTATATAATTTGCAAGGTCTAAAGGTGTACCAAATAACCAACAACATTATTAGTCGCCCTTACCTAATACCCTACCAGACCTAGAGGCCGAAGCCTAAAACGGTCCACCAGGCCACAGATCGTAACAGATGGAGAAAAACCATTGACAAATTGAAACGGAGTCACGGTTCTCAGTAATGCGAGAGCGATTAGGAAGACCTATCCTGCCTTAGCCACAATGCATACTGAGCGTACCTGTACAATGCACGTATTCGGTAGGCTACTGTCCCAATAAATTATCAATCCGATTCTATTAAAAATAAAGAGTACCTTACACCGACAAGCCAAAAATCCTTTTTTGGAAAAATGCAAATACATTTTCAACTGCAGGTACTCTTTATTTTTAATAGAATCGGATTGAGAATGTATTAAATATAAAGAGTATCTACAGTTTAAAATGGATTTGCATTTGGCCGATAAACGAAAATGATTAAAAACAAAGGATTTAGGGCTTGTCGATAGGTTTTTATTTGGTAAAAGTAATAGAAATGCAGTGTCCATCTTTTTATCATTAAATATAAACTGACTGCCTCGTCGGTCTAGTGGTCGCAAACGCTACTGCTGAGCCAACTGGGTCTTGGGTTCGATTCCCAGGTCGGGCAAAGTGTTATTGGGTTTTTCCACCAGGAATTTCTCAGTAGCAGCCCGGAGTCTGGATTTGTGCCCGGTTGATGGCAATAGGCTCTCCCCCTATTACATGGGACTTCAACATAACTGGCGAAACATGGGTGTACCTGCTATAGGTATACCTCTGCCTAACCCTTCGGGGATTACAGGCGTGATGTTATGTATGTATGTATAAACTGAAATCACACGAAATTTTGTACCGCTGATCTTAAAGAGACAATAATTACCTAATACATAATCATAAAATCTGATGCGATATAAAGTATCATCATCATCACCAAGTTCATCATTTCTACATTTTCAGTTATCGAGCTGTTATAGTAGTAAGTATCGATTTTCTCTAAATAAATTAATTGGAAGCACCATTGATTTGACTTCATCTTTTTCGGCCACGGCATAACACATTTTTTTTTCTGGCCGAAAACAAAATTTACCCAAAATTTATACTTAAGCCTATAATTTTGTCATAAACGAAGGCAAATAAATTCAGTAGGACAACAATTAATTAATCAAAGTTTCTTTTGTGTAAATATTTTCGTTTTTTTTTGTTTTTATTTGTTTTGTGCTTTCGATTGTAAGTTTTCTTGACACTGGTCCTCTCAGTGTCGAACAAGAAAAATCCCAGCTAATTATTTAAAGAAAAATAATTATTAAAATATACTTTTATTCAGTAACATTGAAAACAATGTGTTGTACTTACCAATAGCCACCTTCAGCTGCAGCCACTTGCCGACCTGCGTGGTCACGTCACGTGTACGCTTTCCCTTCCTGTTATGCTTCCTTCTACTCTTCTGTTTTCCGGTAGTTGGGCCTGACATACTTAAATCACGAATACTTTGTTACCGGGTACAAAAATAAGCTAGCGCGAGCGAGTACTTGCCGCTAGCACTCGTCTGAAGGGACTGCCGGCCGGCGAGCCAGACGCGGGTCGATATTGATTGTACAATCACGCTCACTACGCTCAGTCCTCGATGAGGAGGCCTGTGTCCCAGCAGTGAGACATGAGGAGGCCTGTGTCCCAGCAGTGAGACATGAGGAGGCCTGTGTCCCAGCAGTGAGACATGAGGAGGCCTGTGTCCCAGCAGTGAGACATGAGGAGGCCTGTGTCCCAGCAGTGAGACATGAGGAGGCCTGTGTCCCAGCAGTGGGACAGTTACAGGCTGATCCATGCTACGCTCTTAATCATATTAATCATAGCTTTCATTTTTTTTTTGTTGGTGGTTGGTGAAGGAACATATCGTGAGGAATCCTGGACAGACAGATTGATATTAGTCTGCGCCTTGAGCAAGCGCTTCTCTGTATGAGAAGAGGTCTTTGCCCTGCAGTGGGACAACAATAGGCCGGTGTTGTTTATACGAGTATATTATTACCTACTTTGGTGGTATGTATTTTACCCTAAGCTAGCTTACCTAATGATAAATGAAGAAGCCTACGACGATGAAGCACGTTGGCCTTGATATTATAACCTATTAACTCGCACCTTGAACTTCGGGGTTTTCCCACTGTTATCTGGAACACAGAGTCTGGCAGAGAGTTCCACTCCTTACTGTGCGCACTATTATGCTGTGGTGTTTCTTCTGCTTTCTTTTTGCTTTGTTAATTAAATGTTGACCACTAAATAAGACTACAGCGGCTGCACACGTAGCCGTACGCTCTCTATCGCTCGTAATGTTGGAATATTGGCCAACAGGCCGATTACCAATAATATTATTATTTTCCTATTTCCGAACTTGGCTAACACACTGCCACGTATCTACATGATGGATTATAATATATTTAATAAAACCCGAGAATTTATTATTATAATTTATATAAATTTTTCTCATTGACTGTACTTCCTTCAGCTGATCGGGGCGAAAGAGTGAGACAGCGCTATATGAACATTCGCCACAAAGGGTTGGGCCTGGATTGAATAAACTTTGTTGACACCCCTTCAAAACATACGTTCCCACCATGATTCAAAAGATGAAAACGAGAGGTATGGGGTTAGTGTACCGTAAGTAAGGGTTCTACGAAAGTGTTTTATTTGCGAGGCCACAGCAACAAGTTTTAATTTGGCTACCAA
Organism: Tiliacea citrago; assembly: GCA_963921375.1. NCBI lineage: Eukaryota > Metazoa > Arthropoda > Insecta > Lepidoptera > Noctuidae > Tiliacea > Tiliacea citrago. Next base: position 30,588,217 of record OY992780.1, read on the forward strand.
TAAAAGTATACAAGGGGGGGGGGGGGGGTAGTATCTAATAAAATACGCTTGTAGAAGAGGACGGACAGACAGTCGGCGCAGACTTAGTACTTAGCTCATTGTCACCTTTTGGGTATTCGTATTACCCCAAAACAAGTGCTTTTCTAGCCATGCCGTTTTAGACATCGGTTAGTTAGCCGCATGTACCTACAGCACCATTCACTGAATGTCCTGTATTCGGACTCCTTTTCATATCAGCATCAATAATAACCTGGAGAGGTTAAATACATTGCCTAGTTCAAGGTACCAGTCAGTAGTACAGCAGTGCTCTATTGAGCTTAGTCGGTAACATCATATATCTATCGTCCGCATAGAATTCCCAGACTGTATATTCCAAACTAATCAAAAAAATAATGGTGAAGACCACGTATGTAAGGTCACAAGTGATATGGAATCAGGTGAACGTGCGTCTTCGCCCGGAGCAGGACTTCGAATGGAAGGTGGCCGTGAGCGAGCGGCACACGGCGGGCGGTGTCCTCGTAGATTATTATGTACGTTCGGATATGCCAACCGCGCGCATCACTAGCACAGACAGCTAATTTATGTTGTTTAGTAACTTAGGACTAATATTATTACGTCTGCGGTTCGACTTGATATCTTATTGTTGTCATTTTGTTGTTTACAAGATAGTAACGATACAACAAAAAAAAAAAACGTTACAACATGAACTTTGACACCAGTTATCCCAAAATGTTACTATAGTTTATAGCGTACAAACGTTCGGGGCAGACATCTTTATTTAATCAGCTATCTATTTAGATAAAATACTTTTGAAAAAAAAGTTGTGGTGCCGATGAAACAGACGATAATGCTGGCGAAGGTCGAAATTACAAACTGATGAAATATTTATAAATTGTGTGAAAAACGAATTAATTAACAGGTTTATGCAATCCCACTACTATTTAACCTCCCAGCAAACTATCACAAGTGAGGCACCCAGGTCGTCATGACCAGGCAACAAACCATCACACGTGAAGCACCCAGGTCGTCATGGCCAGGCAACAAACTATCACACGTGAGGCACCCAGGTCGTCATGGCCAGGCTACAAACCATCACACGTGAAGCACCCAGGTCGTCATGGCCAGGCAACAAACTATCACACGTGAGGCACCCAGGTCGTCATGGCCAGGCTACAAACCATCACACGTGAGGCACTCAGGTCGTCATGGCGAGGCAACAAACCATCACACGTGAGGCACCCAGGTCGTCATGACCAGGCAACATGTCGCGGAGCAGCTTTTGAGTTTGTAACATATTATTATCACTGTCTACTCGCTGGTCACTGAACACTTCCCGCTTAGTTCACGTGTGTTTAAACAAACAGCACCCGTATAATTAAGTACCAATATTTTAAGAGGTGTTACATTACATCAAAACAATTAACTTTAAATAGAAATTAAGAAAACTTTTTATATGATATTTTTGTTTTAATTTACGGAACAAAATAAATAAATTAAAATTTCGCCCAAACATAATCATCCTGTGCTTTTAACTGACAAGACACACTTTCTGTCAAGTGAACATCGTCGTCAAGAGGTTTCATAAGATAATCAAAGAGGACTTAGTCACGGATTGTTGACTATCTATTAACAGGGTGTTTTAACGCAGTAACGTTGTTTCCCTAATTATCTCCAAAAAGTAACATAAACTTTTCAATGTTTCATACTTAAGTCTACTCCTAGAGACGAGTACTATCAGCTCTAAAAGTATTGGTACCTAATTTGTTAGCACCTTATATACTCTAGCTGTCTTATTACAAAACAAGGTTTATCTTCCGACCTAGGTTTAAACCATGGAACCATTATTGAATTTCAAACTTCATTCCGTTTATGGTAAAGTTCCTAATACAAAACGGACAACTTAGTACCGAGCTAAGTTTTCAGTTTTGTATAAAGAACGGTATTTCAATCACAGTTACGTTCTTATTACAAAAACTAGCTCCATGGTTTAGGCCATGTCAAAATATAAATGTTGTTTTGTAATAAGACGGTAGTAGTTTAATTTAATTCGATTAACAAAGAATTTTGAAATATTAGACTTTTGCCAGCCATCCCATGAATTTCCGCCTAGGCTTTATGGGTTGCTTAATTGTTGCAAATGGGTCACACTATCACGTCCTAAGGAATACGTCAAAATACAAGTCACCCTGTATAATTATACTATGACCTATATTGTTGTCTCGGGCGCCATGTTTGCATCCTCCTATCTAGCCTAGCTGACAAATCCTTGCATCGCGACGTCCAATCGGCCTACCTGCGCCAATCAATATTGCATGGGACGAATGTCATTGACCTGTACGACTCAATTAAGGAGCTGGATCGATTCGTTACGAAATACTAATAAACTTTCCGGTACAAATAGCGAGTCCGCGTATCACTGGTCAGTTTCCCTCACTCATCAGTTTATTTAATTTATCAGTTTCGTTGATTGGTCAGTTTCGCTGATTGGTCAGTTTTGCGGATTAGACAGTTGCGTCAACTTGACAGTTTCCAGTGTTCGCCAGTTTCGTTGATTCGTCAGTTTGGTACAGTCAACGAAAAATATATGTTTACGTTTAAGTAAGTCTTTATTATACACAATTTTATCTGCAGGAAAGAGACTCCCATTTTAACGTTGACAATTATAAAATAAAATAAATATTTTTTTTTCAGACATAAAAAATTATATAATGTTAGGAACAAGGGTCTTAAAAACTATGTTAGTATTGTAGCATTCTCGAAATACATTCACATAAAACAAAAATAAAAAACATTACGTCATCTCGTCACGTGAAGCCGAATAAGCCTCCCACAGCACTGCAGACTCTTGCCTTTCCGATATCATCTTCAGAATTCCGTTGCCGCTTCCCCGGATCCTATCCTACACATCAGAGATGCTGCTTTTTTACGCAAGGCATAAAAATCGTCAACCCTTGCGTCCGCAAACATGCCTTAAGCGCTGCAGAAACGTGGGACGGCTTCAGATTTCTGGTGGGGTTGTTATATTGTACCTACGCGAAGAGCGTTGTAGGCCCGCTGCATAATATAGCTGGTCCATAGAGCGCTGCCGCGCTGGTGTAAAAGTTTTTTCCTATTATGAACCCTCGCCAGTGGCTACTCATAACATAACTTAATTTCGTCGGATGATTACCAAATCCGGCAAAATCGGTAAGAGTCGTTTGTTCTCGTTTTATCGTAATGCGACGACATAAAAATCTTATTTTTTGACTATATAATGATACTTAATAATAATTTGTTACTGGTCAACATTTTAGGAATTCAAAATAACGGGTTTAAAGGATTGTATCGACTTTCCATAACCATATTTAAATAAAAAAAATATTTGTAATTCTTATTTTATGTACATTTTTCATTATTCGCAATTATTATGACTATGTGGAAGTCCAAGCAAAAAGGGTCCAGTTGTCGGCATTTAGTTTCCGAGATATGTAAACAGTTTTGTAAAGTTTGATGAAAAAATTGCATGTCGCGATTTTTATTGATTTTAATTAATGTAAAGTTCAATTATCTAAAAGTTCATATAGTAAATGACTATTTATGATGTTTCTTAGTACCGAAAATCGTGAAGTCAGTGGAAAAGCATGTCAAATTTGATAATGCTTTTTATCAATTCAAGTTTTTCACAGTTTCAACATCAAGTCAGATAAACAAAAAAAAAAAAAAAATTGTTTGGATGCCCACATTATATTATTATTAATCCAGTCAAGATTGTAGTACTAATAACTATTGAAGGCAAAAAGCTATTCTGTCATCTTTGTGCGCTTGTGTAAGTAACATTTTTCGGGTTGATAGGTATAATGTCGCTGCATGGTCGTTCCAGACCCTCTTCAATAAGGTGACAATGCACTGTTTGCATTGAAATCTGTAAAAAGCATTAAGACTTAGTTTATCTTTCAATGAAGTAACAAAACCGACAGTTAGATATTTTTATTAGTATTATGAGTAGGTTGGAAGGGTCCCTCCTGCACGTGGCTAGCGACTGGCGGTGACTTCAGCTTCCTGTGACACGTCCTCGAGAACCAAAAAATACTCATAATAAAATTTGGTGTAAAACTTAAGCACATTTAGTTGTTGCGATAACGCAACTCACATCCCCATTTCTTTCAAAATTACGATGCGGATTCATTACGCAGCAGTGACTCGTGCAGGCATTTTATCAAATTCTTGTAAAAGATTCAAATTAAATTGAATTGAATTTATTGTAGATTTTGTAAATTATTCTAAAAGATCTTTTGTCAAGTAGACAGAATTTAGTACAGACCATCAAGAATTTGTTTTTAAATTTAGATTGCATTCATGATTCATGCAGTTTTTATTTGGAATAAAATTTGAGTAAACGTCAATTTGAGTGTTAAATATAAGGTTAAAGTAAGAGTTGCAATACGACCAAATTAAGAATCTTTACCTGGAAAACTTATGACTACATTGAAAATGACTAACATAGTCATAATTTCTCTCAGTTCCGTGTTTAATGGCCAGTTGTTGTTGCTGTTTGTACCTGCCTGATTTATCTAAACGACTGGCATAAGTACCTACAGGTACTGCGGCGCCATACAGTTCGCCGACGTCGAATCTCAAATAATTCAAACGTAAATTGATTGCTTTTTACAACTTTTATCCAAAAAAAGGCACATAACCAAAGTTAATTCTGCGCCTCTTACGGACAAATGTTTTTTTTCTAGCAAAGTGACCGCATCAATAAGTATCGTGCAGGCGTCGCGTCATCTGGTGGTTGTTTAAGAAATTATTTATGAGTACTGTAAATCCTCACACAACGATTTTGGGATTGATTTTCACTAGCGCACTACTCGTCGAAAATCATGAAATATTGTAACTAAGACCCGGGCCGAGGTATCTATCTGCGTAAAAAATAAAAAGAGTACTTATGTGATAGAGTTAAGGCTCGTACAGACTCGCGCGACATCGCGGGCGCGGCAGGCAGCGACAAAGAAACTGTGCTACTAGTGTCGCGTCGCGCCCGCGATAACGCACCAGTCTGTACAAGCCTTTATTACTCTTGTATATTTTGTCGTACCCCTTCAAGGCTAATTAATGCAACAGTTTTTTTATAGAACTTCAACTTTTTTTTCTCTCTTATTTTATCATGCGATCAGTCTTTTAGACTATGAGCAGATAAGCGTTATGTGTGTTCTGTTGGCACGTGGGCCGCCATTCCCAGTGGAGTCTGCCCTACCTTCTCGCAGTTTCTTCGCACTGACTGTTTTGGTCAGAAATATCCCGTCGCTTTTTTAATCGGCGGGTGCTTTTTGGGATAAGCTGCCTCGCAAGCTTGTTCGGATTCGATGATCGAAAGACGTCCACTGCTGGAAATAGGTCTCCCCTAAGAAGGGGAGCAGCCTATTCGGATTCTTTAGCATAATCAGCCTATAATGTTCCCACTGCTGGGACAGTCGCCTCCTCTCGATAGGGAGTGGGCTGTAATCCACCACGCGGGGCAAGTGTGGGTTGGTGGCCAAGTGTGTTCTATTTCTGATTCTAGGATAATTTTCCGGTTTCCTCACGATGTTTTCCTTACATATTGTTATTTTACTAAAAATGTTATTCAATAATATTACAACACTGTCAATGTCGGATTCTTCCAGTCTCTATTTTACATAAAACGATATTATAACAATATTAAAAACCTGTAAAGATTGTAAATACATAGAAATTAAAATCTTTAATTAACTTTTGGCGGCTGGAATTAAAGTATTAAGTCACATAGCAAACAGCGGGCTATCATAAAAATAAAATGTAATCGTGCTTATGTAGCTGCAAGGGCGTCGCCAAGGGGGGGCGGGGGTAGAGAGGGGCAGCTGCCCCCCTAGAGATTAAAAAAAAACTAGCCAACCACCGTGAAAATCCCGAAAAAGTCACAGATGAAATTATAAAGGATGCTACTGTTGTTGTGGAGAAAGTCAGACTGGAGGGGGACATCACATCAATGCCGTGCACTCTTGGGAAACAACTTCATCGAAGCAACGACCCAGCAGAAAGTCCTTCAGAATTCTGGAAGAGGTCTTTAATAATACCATACTTACATCCATCTATACTTCTTTATTAGATCTCCTGAAGTACGTTTTGCTGAAGAAAACACTCCCTCATTCGCATTATCTAAATAACACCTGGCACAGATGCAAACGATGTTAGTCGAAAACACACTAAAACTGGCGAAACTATCGCTATAAGTTTTGATTTACCGAACATACAAAATTAAATCGAACCCAACCTAACAAATCTAACCGTTGTTGGTGTCCTAAAAGAGGCAAAAACCTTGTTTCCCGAAACGCGTTGAAAATGTTGATCGCTCAACCGTGTACAACGTGTACCTACGGTAGAGAGATCGTTTAGCAACGTCTTGAGACTAAAAAACTGGTTAAGAAGCACTATGGGGAAAAGTCGCCTCAATGGTCTGGCCATGATGAATGGAAGACAATTGGAAAGAAAATTTCTTGGACTACACATATAATAGATTCAGACATGTCAGGTCACATATTGAACAAATATGTACAAAATTAAGTCGGTATTCCTATGTCATATATATGCTTCGTAAAGTGGTAAACCATAGTACACTTCTATTGCTGACCACGCTTACGTTGTTCGACACTAAGGTACGGTATAATGTTTCGGGGGAATGCCACTGAGAGAGAAACTGTCTTTAAAGCCCAAAAGAAATGTATCCGGGCAATATGTGCATTAAAACCTACAGATTCTTGTGAACCACATTTTATAAATTTGAAAATATTGACATTCCCATCACTGTATATCTATGAACTAGCATTAGACTTTAGAAATAATATAAAAAGAATATAAAACGTTAAAGAGTACCTGGCTTGCCTGTACACTTTGTGCAATACGCCATAGAACAGCTATGTTTGACAAGAGTGCATTTTGTATGGGAGTGCATTTAGAATATATAATAAATTACCTAATAATATAAAAGAAGCAAATAATTTTACATCATTTAAAAATAAATTAAAGATTTATCTGATCAATAAAGCATATTACAAAGTTATTGATTATTTCAATGATAAATGTAATTAATTTTGTAAGTTAATAGTTAGTAATAATAATAAAATTATATAATTAATAAATTTCATAAATAATTTAATATTAATATTAATTTGTAAATTATTAATGAATAATGTAAGAAATATTTCTATTATAGTTAGTAGTTGTATTTGCACACCTGGTTAGGTAGGATATGGTTTATATAACTTTTTTGTACCTATGTATCAACTCATGTACCCATATTCATACAAATAAATGATTTGATTTGATTTGAGGAATCTTGTCAACATGTCTGGGGCCCAAGTCTGCTATTTTAATAAATTCAGTCATTCCAACACGATCCCATTGTCATGCCATTGTCATTTTGCTAAAAGTTCGTAATCTGGTAAATTCATAATGGTCGATCATTTTCTTTGCAATTTCTTTCAATGTAGTGTCAGTTGCCGACCATTGGAAAGTCATAATGACGCCATTATAATAGTAGATTACCAAACTTGTCAAAATCAACAATTATGAAATCAATGATCGACCATTCTGACACTATTGTAATAGCAGACTTGTGGCCCTGGACTATTGTGAGATGAGCGTATGACTGTCGAGTAGCTGTATTCTTTTGTTTTTGTACTTATATAATGTGTGGTGTCTTTAACTAATTTAATTGGCCTTTGGCCGTTTTATGTTAAAGTAAATAAATAAATAAATGATGAGTGTGCTCAGAAAACTTATGCAAGATTTTCATGATATTGGTCGAGATGTTTACAAAAAACCGCCAATTATGTATTGATTAACTTAATAAAAATAAGGGTATCGTTCTACCATTTTATTAATATTTAAATCATGTAATATTAAAAATAAAATCTGAACACTCATGCATCATGGACCATGGTATCACACTTTGTTCACAAGTTGTGTTTATTGTACTAAAGAGCTCGTGGAGCTTTACACATTGGAATTTGTACCGTTCTTATTACAATCGCCGTAGAGATAAGACAAGTAAGCTTCATGTGGTCATGGAGTCATTCATGACTGTACCTACAATGTTCATACTTTTCCCACACTCCACTTATCAACTTGCCCTCCCTGCCCTGGGCCAGCAGTTGACAACGTCCTTGAGTAGTTGAATTATTATTTGTAGTGAACACTTCAAACACTTGAAACTATAATTTTAATCCTATTGTGACATTACAGCTGAAGGGGAAAAATGTCAACTAACATTTGGAGGGCACTGTAAATTAACAATAACCAATATTTCACGCATTCAGTTTTGTTTATTTAAAAGGTATTGAGTTGTTACAGACATTGAACAAAGTACCTATACATTTTAATCCTTATACTAACGGACATCAGAAACACAAAAGTTATATAGTTGTCAAAAAATAATAGGCCCGTTTTGACATTTAACTTGAATCGATTTATCGTGAGTATCGAGTAACGAGTCGTATCGTTACTTCACTAGTTACGTCGCGATTGACCATCGCGATACTTACGATAAATCGATTCAAGTTATATGTCAAAACGAGCCTATTATTTTTTGACAACTTCATCTACTATTTTATTACTGAATAGCATTTTTCAAGCCCTATTTGGTTGCCTTATTTATTGATAAAAAAAAATCATATTATAACGGAGTTTTTTATAGATTTTGTCAGTATTTTTCATCTTTTTCTAGAGAGTAAGAGCAAATTTCACCAATGAAACTGAACGCGTTCAAGAGCTGTCAGTATCAATATTCCACAACAATCTCAACACTGATAGCTCTTGGACGCGGTTTAGAAGTGCTGAACGCATTCAGTTTCATTTGGGAACTCCGCACTAATAGTTTTATTTTTTTATTTTATGTATTTTGTTATTTCTTCTACTCACGTTGTCTACATCTCTTTGTCTACTTTCTTATCGCAGGTATGCTGGAAGAGATTTCTTTAGAAATAAGCATCACCTTTGTACTTACTTTTCTGGTCCTTTCTTCTGGTCTGTTTATATGTGTGTACGTAAACTGTTAAATAAATAAATAAATATTTGAAAGGAAATTTAGTCAACTTTTGGAATCAAAGCATCGAAAAAACTGCTACTTATTTCATACAAAAACGCAATGTCTACCTATTTAAAGATTAAACAGATAATATGTTCACTACTCCAGAGTACCTACCTATTATTTAACATCAAGATAATTCTTAATAAGTATATTTGGTTATATTCATCTGTCGACTGGCAGGAAAAATAGACACCTACTTAATATTTAAAAATCTTATAATAAAAAGATGATGACTTAACCACCATAATTATGCAGTCAAATCCTCCCCTATATATAAAATTCACCCTTTCTTGTCCCTTAAAGGGCTCATTTTTAAAAATCCCTAACTCTCGCTCTTCTTCGTTCAGCCTTTTGCTTACTAACTGCAACACCCCCTTTTAGGAGAAGTTTTGAAAATAATGGTACATTTTATATTACCATTTATATTAACAACAATATTTACAAAATCATATTCGGACCAACATTTATAATGGGGTTAATAATGGTCATAATGTTATAATTATCATTTTAAATAATTATAAACTCTTCCATCTATGTACATAAATATAACGTTTATTGTGTGCATGGTCCAAGCACACATAGATACGTATCACTTCAATATTTGTGTTCACACACACACAGTTTTTTTTTTGACTTATGTATGAATAATACTGATATTAAAATACCGCTTACTTAGGCCCGAATGCGGCACAAATCACTAAATACTTTTAGTATACTAAACGTATTTATAACATAACTCGGTCTCTGACATCTTTAAACGATTGACAAATAAAAAAATAAAAAATAGAAATACATCGATGTTTTAAATTCCTTTAACACTTATAATTATTATTATAATAATATGATTAAAATATACTGAATCTATTAAATAAGCTCAGTGAGAAAATATGTGTGCGTGGATCCAAATCATAATATACTATATTTTATTACTGCAAGGAATTCAGGGCCTATCAACACAGAGAATGTCTTGAATAAGTATATGTAGTACATCGATAATATTAAAACATTTAGTTTGATCACCACTCAGGTGCAACATGGAACTCTACAAAACATTAAGTTTTAAACTGTATTATAACATTCACTTTTTTTATTATGCTTTATTTTATATTGTATGCCTTTTAATCTGCGCTAAATAAATGTATTTTCTTTCTACTTATTTCTAAACATCAAATAGGCCAGTTCTTTGGCTATCTCGAAAAGAGATCCACATGAAGTTGTGGGTTGCTTAAATTAATCCGCACATTAATTGATAAAAGCAAAGGATTGAGTTTAACTTTCAACAATTTATGACAGCAAATCTTGTTTACAAACTATACATTCACAATTATCATCGCATCTGCTTCCTACAACTTAAATTCATAAAATAACACTCAAGTAGCAGACATAAATCAATAGAGAATCCATAAAGATCTAAACATTTTGCTTGTTTCTAATTTTGTATAATTGACACTGATTTTATATAAAAATTACATCCCGGGCATGGTTGTCCATGGGGTCTCTTGAAGGGCCCTAGGGTCCACTTCATATCTACCGTTGATAGGAACGGCCTCTATTTCCTCAGGCATCAGCCCCTGGTATACCTTAAACCTGCCTCCAGGCAGGGGTGTCCATCAGAGAGGGTACGGATGCGGCAAAAATGCAGCATAGATTTCCAGTTCGGATCTATCAAAATCTGTAATGTAAAATGGAAAATCTTTAGTTGAGCTTTCACTTATGACAAGATAAAAACTGTGACGAGTAATAGTAAATGTATGTTCTGCCTGCATGCAGCCTTGTTGGTCTAGAGGGCGAGCCTTGTTGGTCTAGAGGGCGAGCCTTGTTGGTCTAGAGGGCGAGCCTTGTTGGTCTAGAGGGCGAGCCTTGTTGGTCTAGAGGGCGAGCCTTGTTGGTCTAGAGGGCGCAAGCGGACAAATTCCCAGGTCGAGCAAAGTGTTATTGGGTTTTTCTAGCAGGAATTTCTCAGTAGCCACCCGGACTCTGGATTTGTGTCTGGTTGATGGCAATAGACATGGGACTTGAAAATAACTGGCGAAATGTTGGTGTACTATATTATTATGTAATTCTCTGCCTAACCCTTCGGGGATTACAGATTACTTTCATTCAGTGCCCTTTACTGCTAATACCCGCAGACTACGATAGTTCCGTAGGCTGAAATCAAACAGACGTGGTCTCCGAATGGGTAACTGAACTGACGAACTTGCACCAGATCGGCTTCAGAGGCGTGCAAACCCGAAATAATCACAAGTATTCTAAATTTCTTGTCTAATTTGTGACATACTCAATGGAGATTAAACAATAACAATATTTTCACTCTCTTGATTCTTTTTCTTACAATCTTTTTCACACTCTTTTGCTTACAGTAGTAAATAATAAATTCAATCACCTTCCTCACTCATCTCATTCGCGAAGTCACGCATGAATTGCTTAACGAATGGTGCCTCGCGGTGTTTCTTCACTTCTTGCATCACCTGGTCACGCATTTTCCTGTGTAATGCTAAAAAATAAAAGAATACCATCATAAATAGAGATCGTAAACATACAAATTAGTGAAGTAGGTACCGAATTAATTTAAAAAAATCGAAATCGTTTTATGGTTACTACGAGAATAATAGTTCGGAAGGCGCTGCTACAATTGAACAAGTAATTTTTATACCATCTTCAATGAACAACAGTAAAAGTATTTCCACAACTAGCGTTCAAAAAGAAAGTCAACATTTTTCTAGCAGATAAAGCTATGTGTGTGCAATATAGGTAACTCTGTGTTGTTATATTATTTAAATGAATACTTTAGCAGATAAAGCTTATTATAACTTAAATGAGTTTTTAGATGAGAGATTTTGATAATGTTTTACTAATATATTATTATTAATTATCTCAATATTACGAGTATCATGACATTTTTTTAATTAGACTAAATTAGATATTATTAATATTTGCATGCCATTGTTTAAGGGAAACGTGATGATCTGTTTTATTCCTCTACTTTTCACATCTCTTGCATGCTGACAATTTGTGTTGTATGTATTGCACTCATGTGTGAGCAAATAAATGATTAAAAAAAAACAAATAAAGATGTCTGTCTGTCAGTCACGCCGGTAGTGGGGGAGCTAAGAATAAGAAAGAATGAACTACAAGTTCTTTTGGACAATTTTCCCACGTTCCGCCGTTTCCTGACTACAGCTGACTATGGCTGACTACGGCTAAAGAAAAAAACCGGCCAAGTGCGTATCAGACCACCTACAATGAAAGGTTCCGTAGTTGGGATGAATTTTCCGAAGAACAAACTTAACATTGTATTTGAAAGAAATGTTATACATACATTCCAACAGCAAATGTAAGTTTGTACACACAATATTGAGTGATTTACCATGTTGTTTTAAAACATAGACTTCTTATAGATTTTCCTGTAATCTATAAGTAAAGAACTATTATCAGTATTTATTTCAAAATTTTATGCTGAGTAGTTTCGGAGACAATGGTCAATAATTATCGATTTTCTTAAATAACGTCTTTACATCAAGCCCTTTCATTTGATATGTCACATGGTACCATTTGCAAAACTGATTTTTAAATTTTATAATTTGCCTCCAAACTGAACCCCATATTCATAATTCATTTATTTACGTTACAAGTCCGTTTTGGGTCACATAAATTCATATGTCTACTAAGTTTCAACTTAATCGGTCCAGGAGATTATGAGTAAATCGGCTGTGACAGACGGACAGACAGACAAACACGAGTAATCCTATAAGGGTTCCGTTTTTTCCTATTGAGGTACGGAACCCTAAAAAAACGACAACCAAAGAGATAAGTCAAAGTCAAAAATGTGACTTGAAGTCGGGTAAGGACTCAAAGTCAAAAAACGAAACTTTTGAAGTCAGGAAACAGCCGAACATTCAGCCGATACTTTGGATTATCGCTTCGGAGTAGACCCCCAGGATAGGAAAACATTTCCAGTGATTAATTCACAGTGTACAGTTGCAATAAGAAAACGTTAAAAAATATCCAGCAGACTTCCTCTTGTAATGAAGGTGAGCACTAAGGAAGGATTTTTAAATATATATACCATAAATGGGGATAAAAGGGACGGAAAGTTCTACTGACATTGTGTGCGATCGAATACTGTGATTTTCGGAAGGGAATCAAACTGTGTTGTGTTGTACTCAGCAGATAGGACACTAGCCTATGAAGCTACTCGGTCGCTCGAGCAACAGGGCAAGTGTGCTGTGAGTGTTTGCTTTAGCTAAACCGCGCCATAACTAACGCTCAAGCGATTGAAAACAATGTGCGCACAGCTATAGCAATAACTTACATGAATCTCAACATTTACAAAAATCGCGTCAAGAATTACCTACAGCTGAATATAACATACGCCATTAAAGCCACCTTATTTATCTACCTAAGTATTTATTTATACAGAACACCAACGAAATATTAGCAAAATATTTCGTATAAATTTTCGCTAAATTGCAATCAAAATACAAATAAGCTATAAACATTTTCTGAATATCAGGAATTCTTCAGGCTTCATGGCTATTTTGTTTTTGCGTAAGAATAACCTTTGTGAGTAGATACTGAAATGTGCTTACGGCGCCCTTTGGACATGCAGCCAGCTCCGCTAGTAAGTTGTTACATGGCTAGTACTTTTACCTTTGGACATACAGCCAGCTCCGCTAGTAAGTTGTTACATGGCTAGTACTTTTACCTTTGGACATGCAGCCAGCTCCGCTAGTAAGTTGTTACATGGCTAGTACTTTTACCTTTGGACATGCAGCCAGCTCCGCTAGTAAGTTGTTACATGGCTAGTACTTTTACCTTTGGACATGCAGCCAGCTCCGCTAGTAAGTTGTTACATGGCTAGTACTTTTACCTTTGGACATGCAGCCAGCTCCGCTAGTAAGTTGTTACATGGCCAATACATTTACTGCTGCATGAGCATTTTATTCGTTAGGTATAGCGATCTACTTAATAAAAATATTAAATGCATTCATTAACTGACACACACGCACAGCCTAAGTCGCTGCGGCTAGAAGCATGAAACTTTGCACAAGAGTTTCTTATAAAATGAAAATAAACACACTGGAAGGATTTTAGAAAATACTATATTGTAGGGGAAGAAAGTTGAAGTTGAAGAAAATGGAAGTTCATCATTTTGGCACGGCTCGTGTACTTAATAACATACTTAACACGCTCAGTGCCAAGGCAATTTTTGGAAAAGGGTGCTGGAATTGAGTTTTTTTTTTTATTGCAGAATCATATTCTACTGGCTTCACTTACTACAATTTTTTTTTTGTTTTTTCTTTTAATTTACCCCCTTTTTTGAGGTGTATGATTTATGATACACTGGCCTGGGAACGTAGAATTGAAAGATTCGCATTCGCATCCCGCTGACTGAATTGAGGTCGAGAATGCCACAGCGAGCTGATTCGCCAAACGTGCGGAGTACTTCTGGTTGAACAATCAACATTACTGAAGATGTGATAGTGAAGCAGTTTATTGACAACATGCAATGGGTCCTACCAAAAGATTTTTTTAAGATATTTACATCCCAATAACACAGGCATATTCTCCAGGGCCAACACTTTTGAACGCCCTACTAAAATGTATAAAACGGTGTATACTGAGGGATACACCGGTCTCTAAAGACTGGGCAGTGTGGTGTATCATTAAGGATACACTGGCCTGTGACAAAACACCCTATGGTGTATCATTAAGGATACACCGGCGCTGAGCGTGTTAAATTCATTCACTGACATACAACGCACAGCGTAAACCGTAGGTACTAGAAACATGGCATGTTGCTCAAAGGATACACACACAAATAACGAAAATAACATCACCCAAAGATATGAATAAAAGTCTAAAACTAAGTAAATATTGCGATATGTGTATTTTCAATTTCTAAATCGTACCGATTAACGTTAACTCCGCGCGTTCGTGTTAGGCCCACACATTCAGTTACTCAAAATAAACTTACCCAATTCACGCTCGAGCTCTTCTCCTTCCAACGGCTCGTCATCAGATGATTCTTCACCTTTCCTTATAAATGCAAAAAAATCTCTGTTTTTCCTTCTTTCCGCTTTTTTTTTCTTTTTGTCTTCTTTAGTCGTTTCTTTGTTTTGGTCTTCGTGAGACACATCTTTGTTATCGCCTTGTTCAGTCACTACGCTCTTCGCAGCACTTGCTTCTTGATTAGGCGCTTCTGTGCTTGGATCTTTGTGGTTTTCGATTTCCATAACCATAGCTGGCTCTAAAGATTCCAACTCCGACATTTTAAGATAATAACTGATTACTGGTTTAAACTAAAACATGAGCACTTGTTAGAACTAGTCGCTCGCACTTCACGCGTTCCAGGCAACTGCCGGATACTTTTTTCACAAATAGCTACGTCGGGCGACAGAGTGTGACAGAGTTATACCTACAGTTCAGCGTTGGAACGGGACAAACGATGACACATGAACCCTTCTTGAGAGGGCACTATTGATCGAGGAGTGAGAGGTTTAACTTTAGAAGAGTGTTGCAGGAAATGCAACTATGGGTACTTATTGGTTAGGAACACCTACAGATTAAGAAAACAATGACTTCAAATAATTTTATTAGTATAGAAGTTTTATAGCATCCAATAATTTTTTGAAACTTGCCTCATTTGGGAGTTAAAGCCTTAACCTTTGCAAAAACCATGATGGGAACGAAAAACCGGGTATTGTGGTGCAACTTGGGAGATGCCTACGTCCAGCTGCGGACCGAGATACGCTAAATTGATTGATTGATTTACTGTAACAATAGATAAATAAAGAACACATCGTTGACATTCAGATTTATTAATTGAAAAAGGTTACATGAGATTAAAGTAGTTATACAATTGAATTCTTATACTACTGACAAAAAGAAACAGAATCACAATATTAATTAAAAACTAAAAATTCAATAAACTAACAATTGTCTTGAATAAAAAACAAAAAAAAATCTTAAAAATAAAAAACGTAGGCTGGACTTATTTTTCCTATGGACAAATTACATTTTCCTGACCAGACATAGTCTGTTTTATTTTACTTCCAAACGTATTTTCTGCTTTCAGCTGCTGAGAAGTGAAACAGTTAAACTGCGTGACACTACAGTGCTATGCACAAACAGAATGTTTGTTTAAAACAGTAATAAAATATTTATGTGTAATTTTCATTAATTACACTGTTATAATTAATTTTGTTTACAAGTCTTCTAGTCTCTTCTAACTTTTTTTAATTTTGGATTTTATTGTCATTTCGAACCTTATTTTAATTCGAGTTTATGACTGCGTATGAATTTATATTTTTTTAAGTTTCTAAAGGTACTTTTATCTATTAAGGGTCATTTTAGCTATCGATAATTTATCATTACGATGAGAGTAGCTGATAATGGAGCTACGTTGCTCACGACTGGAGAGGCCTATGTCTAGCTGCCATTGGCGTGTGACTATGATGACGATGATGTGGATTTCTATACTTATACAGATTCCTATCAAACAAAACAAACCCAAACGAAAGATTCAGCCGATACATTTTTGTCGATATAAGTTTTCTCATAATACCTATTTGTAGAGACGCAATATCTGTTATATGTAGGTTATCAAACTGATGTTATTATTTATGGTTCTCAAATGTTTTTGTAATCCTGCTATTGGTTTCCTCGGAGTTTATTTTACTAGTTATACAAATTGGAGAAGCTCTCAAAAAGAATACAAAACTAATTTAACGGAATTGGTTCTAGTGGCCAAACGACAAAGGACACTATGATATATGCGTCGAAACAATAAAATAATTAAATGTCGTTAAATAGACAGGACATAAAGAGATTAGACAAAAAGCCCGCGCAGTCCGCCTTTGTACATTATTGTGTGTGAGAAGTTTAAATAAATAAATAAATAATAAAAAGGTTGTATAGAAGAGTCTCTACACCCTACTGAAAATTAAGTGAAAAATGCAGTACCTAATATGCAGAGGTTACCGCTTAACATCAGAAGTGCCGTGGCTTCCTCGGACAAGGATTAATATCGTGGAGGCGTAGGATGAGAGGGACGTGAGGGGTAGGACGTGTTGAGAAGGCATTCTTAAGACACTATGGGCTGCTGCCCATAGTGTCTACACTCTCTTCCTCTCGAGAAATAAGCGAACACGATAGTGAAACATCATCTATTCACGACATCAATCCGATCATCATTAACAAATTAATGATGATCTGCTTTAGTTTCAAAACAACAGACCATCAGAGTGTTTGGTTTGCAGCTAACAGTTTGATAGGATGATGTCAAATGGTTTTTAAAATTACTACAGATTTGCTCATAGTTTGACGATCGACACATTTTTACCTTCTTCTGCGTCACGAAGGGCAGCATAACAAAAAAAATAAGTGTCGTTTTCTATAGGCACCTTTAGTTACAAAATTGCGGTGGTATTTATTGTCGACATGGATACGTCTTTGTTTGTAATAAATTAAATGGTTTCCTGGTGAGCAGCGAGCGTTGTCTTGCGGTAAACTCTGCCAAAAGAAATATATTAAATAAGTTGTTGTATTTTATAATGCATAATTGATGATATTGGTAAGATATTTGAGGCATTCCACTAAGAGCACTGATTTCAACAGCACTTGACCGAACCGCACCTGAGCACTTCCACTAACGGCACTGAAACAAAATTTTGATGAGTGCGGTTCGGTGGAACAGTTTTCTTATATTACTTTAAGTCTCCGAACGGCACCTGCATACAATTTGTAGTGATGGGACGTATAATTATTATATTCTGTGTTCAGGACATTACCAACTACAACATAACGAGTAGTAAGTGCAATCGAACCACGTACAGTAAAGGGCTCCGATATCGTACGTAATGGATGCGGGTAAATTTTTACGTATGCAATTTGTTTATCGTTGGATTCAAATCACTAAACTATTTCAACATAGCATAATAGCAGAGACGCTGAAAAAGTTAGACCAGATGCTGCACAGCTTAAATGGAGCCTCTCGACGGGTTGGCCTCGGCATCAATTTGGACAAGACGAAAGTCATGTACTATTCTATTAGTACTATAAAAGGTCGCTTTTTGAAGTTGTGAAGGAGTATGTCTACCTAGGGGAAGTCATCCAGCTCGGTAGACACAACTTTGAGAATGAAGCGGACAGAAGGATCCAGTTGGGTTGGGCAGTGTTTGGAAAACTTTTTCAAGTCTCTTCGTCATCTATCCCGCAATGTTTGAAGACCAAGGTTTTCAACCAGTGCGTCCTGCCCGTTATGACATACGATGACAAAACGTGGACACCTACAGTCGGGCTGGTCCACAAATTCAAGGTTGCTCAGCGTACTATGGAGCGGGCTATGCTCAGAGTTTCTTTTTTAGGATAAGATCAGAAATGAAACTATCCGGAAAATAACCGGATTTACCGAGATATCTTGCAGAGTAAGCAAGCTGAAGTGGCAGTGGGCGACCCATGTTTGTTGAAGGACCGATAGCCTATAGACAGACGAGTCTTGGAGTAGAGACCGCGTATCGGCGACATGAACCGACGACCTTAAAAAGGTAGCTCAGACAGACGAAATGCGGAAGGCGGAGGACAGGGTGTTGTGGCGCAGTCTGGGAGAGGCCTATTTCCTGCACTGGTCAGCGCAAGGCTGAGTTGATAGATCACGTTGACGATATAATAGGTACATATTATGAGGAGTTTATTTGATTCCATTCACACATACCTAGATACATACATAATAATTTAAAAAAAATCTAAACTAAAATCAATTTTGAAAGCAATCGTTTAAGTTACTACATACATAATCAGCCTATAATGTTCCCACTGCTGGGACACAGGCCTCCTCTCTTTGAGAAGTAAAAAAGTAACAAGTAGTAAGTTTAAGATACTAACAAGTTCAAAATGGCGGAAAATAATAATAATTAATATGCCTGACCTAGTTCTCGAAAATTACCATGTCACGTTGTACTGGGATCGGTCTATCATTACTGACCGGACTATTGTCGCCAATTTGCCTGATATAGTGGTGATAGATCGATTAGCGCGCCGCGCAATGATTGTAGATGTTGCCATTCCACATGACGAGAACCTCGTGAAAGAAAGAAAGAAATCATTTATTTGCTGATAATGTAGGTATACATATAAGTTGGAATAATTATTAAACAAGTGCCCCGATACATTTCACCTTACGGCATGCAAAATATTACGTTTGAATTAGGTAGTAGGTAATACAGATAGGTACAGCTAGTACGATTATTATTAGCCATAGTCGAATTTAATACGTAGTTACAGATCAGACTAAAAAAAAAAAAATACAAATCACTCGCAAATCATAAAATGAAGAATATAATTATGTCGTAATGTGTAATGTCAAAATATTCCAAAACATTAACAACAATCACAATTAATACTAGGTATAAAATTTAGATAATCTGGTAATGTCAAAATCTGTTACTTATGTCAAATTAGAATATAACAACAATCATAAAAAAAAACATTTCTCAAGCAACACACGCGTACATTTATCAATAACATTTTCCTATATACTTTGTAATTAAAAAAAATCTTTAATTGTGTAATAACAGTTCTCCAGAAATAGTTTTGTTAATTGTTTTTTAAACATGTATATGGGTAGGTCTTTTAAATTTTCAGGTAATTTATTATATATAAGCGGTCCCATGGAAAGGATGCTATTTTTTAATAAGGCTGTTTTATGACCACCTGTGCACAATTGGTTTTTATACTGGGACCTAATTGGTGCTGTGCGTTGTCTTATGTCAATCATTGAGGTAAATAGGTGTTTATTTAATTTAACGAATAGGGCAATTTCTAGTATATATAAACAAGGTAATGTCAGGATTTTCAGGGATACAAATACTGGTTGACAACTTTCAGTAAACTAAAGACCTGTAATTGATCTAAGACATCGTTTTTGGGCTGAGAAAGAGAGCTGAGAAAGAGAAACATAATATCTCGACACGAGCTTGTTGACATGTGGAATGTGAGCTTGCCTGTCATTGTGCCGATTGTCGTTACGGCCAAAAGCCTGATGCCTGAAAGCCTCGATCAACATCTCTCGAGGCTCTCGTTAGGCGGTTGGATCAAGGGCGTGATTCAAAAGGCAGTATTCCTTGATACGGCTCGCATTGTGAGGAAGTTCCTATCTCCTGCGGCCCTAACAACTGGTAGCTCGAACCCTGCTCCCGACACCGGCAGAACTCATTTTTTTTATATTTTTAAATATTTTGTTTTTTATTTTTGATTGTAAGAAACATTTAAAAATGTATTCTGGTAAGAACATAAAAAACAAACGACATAATTATTATTATAAATTAGACATCCTATCGACATGATAACACGCAATTACTAAACTTGCCTCGATATGACAGCCCCGACTCACTGCATACTGAAACATACTTAGATTTCATGTAGCGGTCTATATGTGTGAGTGTGTTCATTCAACCATTTTTTCCTACTTGAAATACTGTATGATTTGAACCTCAGAACAATTTTGAACAAACGAAATCGCTAAGAAAAGTGACAAGGTCTCTCATTTTTTGTTTACTGACAGCGACTCAAACAAAACATTACTCTTTGCTCCAGGTGAACAAGGTGGAATTATCCGGAAGACTTAACTTCTGCTGATTTGTATCGATATGTTTTGTTTGCTTATGTCTTGAACAAAAAAATACACCCCATCACTAAAAAAATATTTTACATAGGTGCCGTTCGGGGACTGAAAGTAATATTTATAAACTGTTCCACCGAACCGCACTCATCAAAATTTTGTTTCAGTGCCGTTAGTGGAAGTGCTTAGGTGCGGTTTGGTCAAGTGCTGTTGAAATCAGTGCTCTTAGTGGAATGCCTCAGATATTTATGTAAAGGTTTTAGGGTTCCGTAGTCAACAAGGAACCCTTATAATGTAGTTTTGCCATGTCCGTCTATCTGTCTGTTTGTCCGCGGCTTAGCTTAAATACCTTTGCATTGCATGGGTATACATATTAGTATTTTGGATGGCAAATACTCGTGTCACCAACTTTACTATCTACTAACGTTTCTACCCTTGCGCTGGAATCGTTCAGGCGCCTGGAATTTGTTTTGCGAAATGCTCGTTACTTCCGCAACCCAAATGTTACTAGGCTCTTGTACATCACTCTGGTTCGAAGCAAACTCGAGTCCAGTGTCTGTGTTTGGCTCCCCCAAACTGCGACCCAAACACTGATGCTTGAAAAGGTCCAGAAAACCTTTCTAAGATGCCTCTTCCAAAGGTTATACAATTTATTTCCCTCCCTATGTACCCTACCAACTATCTTTTAGGGATGTTGGGCTTTAACTCGTTGGAGCTGAGAAGAGACCTCGATCAGCTCATGGTAGACCGTTAGGTAGGACGTATAGACTGCCCAGAGCTTCATGGCCTTTTCTGCCGACTATTTGTGCTGGACATCAGACACCGTCCGAGCTGCCCCGGCACAATCTGTTTGCGCAACCGTCATCCAAAACTGTCGCCAGAGCGGAGTCCCCAGTCTGTCGTTCTTTGAAGATGCACAACGCCCTTCTGACTGCCAACCCTGAATGTGATGTGTTTGCGGATGAATGGAAGTAAAATTATGCATATATGTCTGGTGTTCTGCGAGAGATAGTATTCAAGGAAGTTCACTATTCCATGTTAGTTTTAATTAAAAGATATAAAAAAACACAATATTAATCTATTACGCATCGAGTAGAGTAAAAAATTATTTAAAGAAATAACTTATATAAGCCGTAAAAGTTGTGATTTTTAGACCATTTTTGTACGAGCTTTATTTGAAACTTCTGTAAACTCAAACTCAAAGCATTTATTTCCAATAAACCAATTACAGGCACCTTTGAATTGTCAAGGGGTCTGTCAGTCATACAGATGAAGCTAGATGCCCATTCCAAAGCTTAGTAGGTACCTATGGAGAAGAACGGGCAAGAAAGTCCACAGACATTCTTTTAAATTAACATAACTATGGTTACAAAATATTGGTTACATCATTCGTTTTGAAATTATACATGTGAGAACGATGCAAAACGCCAAAAGCGTCCCTGATAAAAATAAAATGTGGTACCTATATCAAGTAACAAACAACACGTTAAAAACGCCGATTTATAAGGTATGTTATTACAATATATTGTGTATTATATTTTCTGTAGCTGCAAAAAATAACTTTAGTACAAATTTATCTTTGCGGTTTTTTAATTGTTGATTGGTGATGAGAAATATTCTTCGTTTAGTATTTAAATTTATCTTAACTAAAAAAAACTAAACCGCCGTTGTCTGTCTGTCTGTCAGCGGGCTGTATCTCATGAACTGAAATAGGTAGAAAAATAAAATTTTCATCCCCATATAAGAAGCGTATTTTTTTCGTCGTTTTTTGCTCGATCTTATTACGGTACGGAACCCTTCGTGTCCGAGTTCGCACTGGGCCGGTTTTTTTTATGTTTATATGTTAATAAATGTAATTGACCGTTTTAAAAAAATATTAAAAAAATATATATTATTTTAGATAATCATGCCGATACAGTGGTAAAATAAAAAGTTGAAAAATAAATTGTAGGGTACCTCCCTTGCACGCAAAGTGGAGATGATATATTTTTTCTCGTCTATCCCATGGTGTGGGATATGGTTGGATAAGCCGTTCAAAAATATTGCGGGTCTGTCGAAACCATTTTTCAATTCAGGGATCCGTGTACGTAATGTGGGTGTTTACGTAATAACGTTTTAAAGTGAACATTTTTGTTACAGTTAAAAGCGTATACGACGTACGGCATTTCATGCAAACTTTCAAGCCCTGTTTCTCTTCAAATTTTCGAAAGAAACAGAGATTTCCAGTTATCTGCTTTTAAATAAGACATTTCCGAAATGTTCTTAGCTAACTTTTATATCCTGACCTTTGTATCCTGCTTATGCGTATGAAGTTTCATTAAAATCGGTTCTGTCATTTCGAAAAACAAAGGCTTGAAGTTTGTATGAAATGCCGTTCGTCGTATACGCTCTTAAGTGTCAGCTAAATGGTTGTTTATGGATATGTCAAAAATCACGGGATTAGTATAAGTATAAAACGAAGTTAAAAGGAAAACTATCATGGCTAAGTAGGCTTGGAGTAATATTCGACCAACTTACATTTGCATTTGGAATGTATGGGAGAACAAGTTTTTCAACTAAGTACAATGTTATGTTTGTTCTTGACATAAATTCATCCGAACTACGGAACCCTTCATTGTGCGTGGTCCAACACGCACTTTAGAAGTGTGGGTGTGGGTTTAGGTTTACCTCTGCTGACCCTACGATGAGTACAGGCATGATAATATGTTATGTTTGGTAAAAATCAAAGCAATTTACCTAGCCTTTTCCCATCTATGTTGGGGTTACCTTGTAGTCCAACCGGATGCAGTTAAATACCAGTATTTTACATGGGATATAAAAGTGGGTAAAGTCTTAACCATGAAGGGTGGGTTGCACCAAGTGGTACGTTATTGTTACCGTCAAAGTTAACTTTAACAGCAACATTAAATTACAAATTATTATGCTCTAAAATATTTTAAGTAAACAAAGTTAAGTTCAAATACAATAGCAAATTATATCTCCACAACTTAATACAATATAATGTGAGTAAGTATTGCTATCATCGTTTTTAAAATATTGTTTCGTCGGTTCCTTGTTCCTCCTACGTAATACAACGTTAGGTCTTACACAACAGACTTATGTGAATTAATGTTATTATTACTTAATTACGTATATTTTATAGTACCTTTAACCACTACTCACTACATTTAGCAAAACAAGATCAGTACGTGCCAAAGAGGACTTGAACGTAGTAACTTTAACTAAGAGACCGAGTGAAAACTACATTGATTAAGAAAATACCAAAATCGAAGGATGTGATTAAGCAGATACTTAAGCCAAAATGGAGATGGGTAGGGCACATTCTTAGGCTAGAACCACAAAGATGGGCCCAGGTCGTAACAAACTGTACCCCAGAAATAAGAAAAGAGAGAGAGGCAAACCTTGCAGAAGGAGGACGGAATTCAGAAAATATCTGGAAATTTTTTGGCAAGAACAGCCAGACTATGGGACGAATGGAAACATTTGGAGGAGTCTTTTACCGCCTCAGGCTGTCCTTACATAGAGGAAGGAGTTGAAGATACTAAGTTAGCATACAATACTAACAAATATAAAGTTAATATTTTATTTCATTAATAATAATAACTTATATTTTTCTTGTAAAAACCTCATAGTGGTAAGGAAAGCTTTTTTATTTATTTTATTTTTATCCACTACTAAGTAACATAACATAAGTTACAGAAGTTAAGATTACAAATCCTAGTAGATTAAACTACGTTTTTGATGTGCAAAAAACAGACGGAACTAGCACTAAACAAAAACAACAAGCATTGACAACATTGAAAAGGACTTCAATGCCACACTCCAAAAAAATGATGACACAGACCGTACCTATAGCCCTTAAGCGCTCGATGGTGAGTCGCAGTAGAGTTTTGTTGCACAAGAGCGTTCGAGTTCACCATAGTTCGAATGCACGCTTGTGCATTGAACTATGGTGAACATTGCACTGAACCTGGACATCGCGCTAGTGCGCATTAACCGCGCAACTCGCGCGGTTAATAATAATAAAATAAAAATAAAATAAAAAGTATTTATTTCAGGTAACCAAAAAGCACCCATACATCAACCAGAATACATAAAAGACACATACACACATAAAAAATACACAAAACAGACATATTATCGGACACAGCTAGCATCATGCCTGCTACAGCAGTGTCCGATATACGGGCAGTCAAATCTCCCGGCGATCATCGCCAGCACTGTATTGGAGCTGCCCCGCACCCTGCGCACCAAGGACGCGCACCGCTTGCGCATGGTGGTGTGGAAACAGTCGGTGCGCGCTTCCGCAAACATGCCCGAGGCACTGCAGAAGCGGGGCAGCCCCAACACCGCTCTGAACGCGTTATTGTATTGGATACGGAGGGCACTGTAAGTCGCTTGTGTGTAGGAAATCCATAGGCTGCACGTGTATAAAGAAGTGCAAAAGGCTTTAAAAAGCGTTATCTTAACTTGATTTGAACAACGTGCAAACCTACGGGCTATCATATTTGCTCTTTTCGACAGTGCCCTCCGCTCCCTTTCGATGTCCACATGGTCCCTCATGTCGGCTGTTACCCAATGCCCCAAGTATTTAAATTGGTCCACCCGTTCCAACGGTACATCATTCAGGCGAATGGGTGGTACAAGTTGAGAGCACTTGGCGCCGGCCTGAAAGACCATGTATTGACTTTTAGCGACATTATACATGAGGCCGTGTGTGTTCGCGTAACCCTCACACACTTGCAATAACTTGCGTATTCCACAGACCGACGCGCTCAGTAGCACCATGTCGTCTGCGTAACTCAGATTGTTTACACATACACCATCAACGTGGCAGCCAACATGGTGGCTACTGAGCGCGACGATGAGTGCATCCATGTACAGATTGAACAGTGTGCGGGAAGTTAACCCACCTTGTCTCACTCCACATTCAAGCTTGTACGACTCTGACAATGTTATCGTTCGTTCGTTATTACGTTATTTGTGACGTCATTTTAACTATTGACGGCTACCAAGACATTGATTATCGTTAAAGTTAGTTAGTGCAACTCAATCTAATTTATCGAATCATTTGGGCGTTATAGGGTCTTCCTGTACGTTCAGCTGTAAACATATATACTCTTATAAATATAACCTACCTGCAGTTTGAAGGAAAAAGTGTCCATTTATGTAAGATCCACCACCGGGTAATGGATCACGTTTACCATCTCGTCAACCGCTGAAATGCAAAAATAAACGATTTTAAACTTTATTGATTTTTTAATACAATTTTAAAATTATGGCAGCAAAATGCATTTTATTAGAAACCGGAGAGTTGGTGACAAATATATACTGAAAGGAATACTTACAAAGACAACGACTCATTGCCTGCTTGTTACAAAGAGCATAAACTTTCAGGCGGTGGAGGTCAAACTCTGTAATGATAAAATTAGAAAAGCATTACCTACCTAATCATTTAAAACTAAATTCTAGCTTAGTAAAATAATTAAGTTTATGCGTTTAAAAACCTTTCGATATGGCTGTGAACTACGTAGACAGCCAGCGATTTACAGTTTTGAAATGCAACAACACTGACGTACATCGCGCAAGCATAGTTTTCACGCGGTTTGTAGACATAAATACAGCCTAGATATCTAACTTCAAATATTAGCAATAGCCCGCCAGGCAATGCCACCCGCCCAGCCGGAAAATTATCTTTTTTCAATGAGGGAACCTTCTACCTCATTCCTTCATCTCCAAAAGGATACAATTTTAGCAAGTTAAACATTTCGCTGACACTAATGATCCCTTTTCATGAGCTTAAAATGTTTTAAAATAAGAAAACATTAATTACCTTTAGGACCCAACTTCTTTTTGTACATCTTCAGATAACGCCTAAACACGGGATCAGGACTATTCTCCATTTCATTGATAATATCTTCGCGCATCTGGTTGTACTTAACTGAAAAACAAACAGAAAACCATAATTTGTTTATCAACAAAAAACTTTGTAAACATTTACTACACATGCAACATGTAAGTTATATTTGTATACATCAGACGAGTGAAAAAACAAAACTTACGAAGCAATGAATGCAGTCAACTTACTAATTTCCTCTTTCAGTTGCGGCCAGCCACCGTTCCGATGGATTGCTCTCAGTCTATCTCTCTGTTCCTCTTTACTCATGGGGTTTTCATAAGCGTCTGATATTTCTCTAAACTTATCAGACATTGTCACTCACAATAAATTCGGTTCGATTTCAGTCAAAATAAATTCGTTCGTACTGATCGCGAGCACACGTTGTGAAAGATACCGGCGGTGAAATGTGGGTTGAATGCCAGACGACGGGGTAGCTCGGTCGATACGGCGGGCAGCCTGTGCGGGGTTGGGGGGTGAAGTCTGACAGCTTGCTATCCAACGCCACACAAACTAATCTAAATTTTTTATTTTTTTGTTTCGGAATATTAAATTGCAAAATCATACCACCGTAATTAATTATCTTCAGTATAACTTAGATTAGTTTTAGTTTAAGTCTGACAACCAGTCTTACCAAGGGTATCGTGTTAACCAGTAACTGGGTTGTCGACGGCAGTTAGGCAGTCGCTCCATGTTAAATACTGGTATTCAGCTGCATTCGGTTAGAATGGACGCCGGACCCCAACATAGTTGGGAAAAGGCTAGGCAGGTGATGATGATCTGAGATTAGTTTGTGAAGTTTAAAGTTAGTATTTATAAGGCTTGTTTAATTCTCTGTGGTAGTTGTAGAATTTCTTAACATGGTTTTTCACAGTACATTCCAGTATTATGTCTTTAGTTTATCATCAAGATATCTTGAAGATAAAAGAAAGCTATCCGTTACTCTTAAATCGAACTGAAGTATAACTGTAAAGTAGTATGAAGTTTATCTTAACTTTTACTGTAAACTGTTGCTTAACCCTCTCTTGGTAGATATTCTCAAGCATCAGGAGCAGTTATAAGTTGGTTATTACATTTTATTCTATTATTTTTTTCAGGGGAACCCCCATTTTTACATTTTTTTTATATTTATTGTTTATTTGCCACACTGCTTTAGATTTATTTGTGGCTGTTTAGATATGATAGCTATTTTGCGACCTGTGAGTGAGTTTTATGATATGATATGACTGTAATTATGTCCTCTATAAGTATATATAGTGCATTTGGTTACTTTAAGTTAAGTATCTAGTGCATAGGTTTTATTTTTGTAATTGTGTAATCGATTGCCTGATCTTCAGAGTTCTTGAGATCTACGTTTTGGAATGGTCAAATAGCTTCCACTTTCTGACTAACTGATCGACTCTTTGACAATTCAAAAGTGCCTGTAAATGGTTTAATTGAAATAAATGGTTTGAGTTTGATTACTCAATCGATTATCTCACGAAAACTATATTTCTTATATTTATTCGCTTCCAGATTTAGAATTGAGGTGATTTTTCATATTCTCATCAAATCAAATCCAACTTATTACCTTTGGGCCCGCCGTTTTCCATCTCCTTTCAACCTGATACCTCCACGCTTTCTTGAGAAAAAGGATCTTGACTGACAGACAGAGGAATGGATGGACGGACGGACAACAAAGTGATCCTATGGGTTCCGTGTTTTCTTTGAGGTACAGAAGCCTAAATAGTAAGTTATTATCATTTCCCACGAAATGTATGGGAAAAGGTATTTTGTGACTTCTGATTCTTTTAGTACTCAAACCTCAGTTGGTCTAATAAAGTTTGTTGATCCTTATAAGAAACAAGATTTATAGGCATATTTTTTTTTAGTTGCCTGTCTTTCTTGCAAACCGTAAATTCTTTTCAAAATCTGTGTATGCATATCAAAATGTCTCAAAAAGTTAAGGGCAGTCTTGTTCGACCGATTTTGTGTAGCTACATTAGTTAAGGTATATGGCAGGGAATACGGCCCCATTTCAAAAATCTGAAAAATATTTCAGCTTAGCCCCATAAAGATATAGCGTGATGATTCAGTCTGTAACTATGTGCAATGATCGAACCGTTTGGGTCTTCTTTTTACAATTTGCTGTAAACTATAGATATTATATTTATATATATTTGATACAAACATAATGTAATATTGTTCATCCCCCGTAGGAAATAGCGTGATAATATATAGCTTACCGACTGACCAGACTTATAGGGGATATCTATGCAAAATTTGAACAGAATCTATGGGGTAGAATTTTCATGATGCTGGAACATACATTCAGGCAAACAGACAAACAAATAAAAATTCTAAAAATTAAATTTTCGGCATTAGTATCGATCCCAAACCTCGCAGCAACTACTTTTTTCAAAAATATTCAATGTACAATTTTGACTTCGCTACGATTTTATTATAAGAAGTATAGATATAGATTAGTTATGGCTATATCACCTCTGCCCACCCCTTTGGGGAATACATACTTCGTTTAACGTCATGTTTCGAAAGCTCTGTATAGCGCCATCTCTTTCCGTCGCTCTGAACGGGTAAAATGGACAGTCAGCTAGAAAATTATCTGATACCAGACGGCTTAATAAAAAGAAACGAAGTTTGTTCTTAAAACATTTTTCATTTTATTCACGCAGGATAGGTGGTATGTTGTTCAATTTCTAGGTTAGTTAAAAGTAGTCTTTTTTTGGAGAAATTAATTCAATCATGGTACCTTCTAAAAGTATTGCGTAAATAGAAACTCTTTACTGGTACCCGTTACTTTCTTCAATATTTTATTTTATTTTCATGTGCACACTGTGTTCAACTGTAATGTGTTGAGGTTCTCTTGCTTCAGCACAAATTAACAATAATGAGACGTTTCTAACTACAACTAATAAAAAGGTGAGATGGTGACCAAACGCGAACTTGTCAATCATAGAACAATAATATTGGGTATTCATAAATCGAAGCAAGAATAATGTGCGTGACTACACGTACTTTGGTATCGACCGGCATCCCTCCGGCGCGGCAGTCTCTTTAGGCAAATACTGGTGATCGGTTCTCACTTGCAGTCATTAATCGCACCTTTATATCCGGCATCAAGGTATTAAATCGCAATATTTTACCATGTCGGATTCCGATGTGGTTCAGAAAATTGTGACTATTGAAATTGAGCTAGAAGAAGATGATGGTCCGTTAATGAACCAAACAGCTCCTGGTGAAGAACTTGAACTTACTGAGACTACAGAGAAACCGTTAACTGAACAAAAAGACAATGAAAAGAAACAAGAGGAGAGGAAGGAAGAAGAAACTAATGTTACTATCAAACAAGAAAAAGTTGATGAACCTGAGGAACATGAGAGGGTAGAAAGCGGCGGTTCCGAACGGTCGCTAGCCCGCCAGCAGCACATATTATACCGACATCCGCAGAGATATACTGGTACGTCTTAATTAGCTATAACTGTATACCATGTAGGTTTAATAATAGGCATTAGGTAAAGCAATGTCAATCGACATCAGTAATGACACATGCACTGTGGAAATCGCCCTTACTACTATAGTTTGAACGATACCGCTGTACCGCACCTTAGGTATGTGCGAGTTGAGATGGGGAGCATTCCAGGCCGCTCATTCGTCAACGCTCGCACCGTTCCACCACCCGCATCCCCGCTCATTCCTAGGGCGCGGTACAGCGGTACCGGTCAAACTATACGACATCAAGGCGCTGTCAATGTCAAATTGACAATGACAATAACAATTGACTGATGTACAGTTGATTGCACGTCAAGTTGTGGATTTAATGTTTATTTTTATTGCAATGTGTCAAACATATGATTACAAAACTATTTAAGTAGATCAATTTCATTAATAATCAAAAAAGCGAAAGCCCTTAAAATTAGGTACAAAATAGCAGTACATTTTGCGAAATAAGCTCCGCGTATGCACGCTATTGCACTGCGAAAACGTTTGCTATACTTGTAAGGAGTTGATGACTGACTGTTACAAGTATCTGATACTATGTGGCGGTTCTTGTTTCCTGCGTCACAAAACAAAAAGAAAGTTTTATTAAAAAATATTCAATAGCTTGTTTGACTGTATTATCATCATCATCATTTCAAAGTTCTGTGCTTCTCGCATCCAGTTCGACTTTATGTACGCTACTAATACCCTAACACCCTACCCCTTTGTATAAATACCCTATCGTTAGTTTGCCCTGGCTTATTCTTACACCATGCCTGCTCTCGATGCAGTGGCAATTTAAGAGAGTAGACATAGAAGTGGTCTTGCTATACGTGCTGTGCTCCATAATGTTGACTAATATTGTAATTTAGGTAAATTATATATTTATGTTACAGACGATTTTGACAATTGCAGTATTTTTCAGCAAGGCACATATTAAAGGTATTGGAGAAAGACAAACCCAAGGAGAGATACTCGTACCTAAGAAAACGTTCCAATCGATTGATGCCGATCTTTAAAGGGTATAATACCAGAAAGACATACAAACGCGCAATGACAGGTGCACTACTGCAAAGCGCGGTTGTATAAACTTAGAAGCATTAACTCTGGGGGGGGGGGGGGGGTACTCTGTGGCGCGAAATTTATATCCTAATTCGGAAACACGAAGATTCCCAAAACGCATACCTTTTCTGATTTACCTGTAAGTATAAGGATACTAGTCAGTGATCGCTCACTGGTCTACATTCTACCCCCTCTACTTACAATCTATATAATTATGTAGTACTTACTAATTCCATGAGTACACTAATTACATGCTATTATAAAGTTCTTACTAATTCCATGCTCAAGCTGTCACTTCTATCACCTATTTAGCTTCAAGTCATTAAACACTGGTAAAAGTTCCTAGCGGGAAATTGAAGCGTCATGTTTAGCAGTTTTGTTTTATTTTCTAAAATCTGTGTTTAGCTGAATATGAATGTGTTATAATGGTGGATTATTAACCATTAAGAGTTCTTGAACGTGCATTAGTGCAGGCAAATGTAACAAAACAGTGCAACATCACTTCAAGTTCTCACAACTCTCTTCAAATTGCCACATCTTTACTGAAACATAACGGGAGCGGGCGGGCGGGGATATCATCTATCATGCATAGAATATAATTAATTTAATTATTATTAAAAAAAAACTTTGTACTTGTTACCTAATTTTACTTGACACTGGCTAAATGTGAAAAGCGCACGAAGCCATCACAAGAAAAAATAAGCCCTGGTAATATGTGTGTGTGCCAAATGCATGTTTTTTTTATTTATTTAATTGATTTCTAATGCGTATTATATAAACATTAGCTTTCTGCACTCCATATAAACTTAACTGTGCCCCTCCATCCGCGTAATTTTCGTAAAAAGGGGTACAAAGTAGGGGTTCGTTCCTAACTTCACTTTACTTCAGTTTTATGTTATGAGCAGTAAACAAGACTTACCGTCCTTAGTGGCGTATTAACTAGATAAGCACCTACTGCCTACCTCAAGTAGGGGCTGGGTGATATACTTTACTTGTTTTGGTTCCAAACCCAAAGAGCGAAAACCGGGCCCGAATTCTTAGCTTACGTTGACTTTTGTCTGTCTGTCCGTCCATCCAACTGTCTGCCACAGGGTAGAATAATTATGGCTAATAATCATGAAAAATAATAATAAGGATGTAAACGGAACCAAGTCCGCTAGCCCAAATTGTAACTGTCGGGTTTAAAAGCAGAAACCCTAAACGATGATACAAACAATGTGACCTAATGTTATATTAAACAATTCTGAGATAAATTAAAAATCGATGTTCACAACTGATCTGAACCGAACTGAACTGAGCTGACAGTAAACTACACCCGATTGCTGATGAATTAATTACATTAGATGATAAGGTACTTTTGCTAGGACAACATTTTCACTAAAGTATTTTTAGTATACTTCGTTATTCATAATTATTTACACGTGAAACTATCAACTAATAACTAAGTTTGCGCCATTCGTTTCGTAATGTAAATCCAGCATAAAGTTCATTATTACTGCACACGTTAGTCCATGTACCACTCGGTCCCTAGATTTTACCCCTTTTGGTAACATGATTTGACCCGTTTTTAAGATCCCACTCATAACTTTCAACGAGTACCATTACCTTTTAATGAATTCTTAAATAAAAGACGAAGAACTTCTAAATTGGATTTAATTATTGTAATAAATATTTTAATAACTTGCTGGTAAGCCAGTATAACGAAAAATTATTTATAAAATTAGGCAGAGGTGTACCTATAGTACATCCACATTTCTCGAGTTATGTTTAGGTCCCATGTGATAGGGGGCGAGCCTATTGCCACTGACCGGGCATAAACCCAGACTACGGACTGTAACTGAGAAATTTCTGATGGAAAACCCAAAAACACTTTACCTGACCCGGGAATCGAACCCAGGACCTCATCCACTAAACCAACGAGGCCGTGGTCTATAAAAATGTGGCTGTTATTTTAGTATATTGTGGTATCTTATGACTTCCACGCGAACGAAGTCGCAGGCAGAAGTTAGTGATTTATAAAAATAAAAGAAACGGTGAGAACAAAATAAATAAAATAAAAACAACTAAAGTACAGTTTAGTTGAATCACACTCTTGGGAATTAATTTCTTTAATTATTTCTAGTAATATTGACCATTTCCATATTCTCATTATCTTCCTGAAATTCACTCATTGTTCGTATAATTAGAAGTTTTAACCTTAAAAAAAAACCGGTCAAGTGCGTGAAGGACCACCCACAATGAATGGTACCGTAGTTGAGATGCATTATTCCCGAAAACAAACAGACAGGCGTTTGATGTGACACATCATAAGAAAGGGCTTGCTGTAAGGATTTCAGATATATTTTTTTTATAATTTAAGTAAATAGATGAAAATTTTCTATGGCCTACTACAACTATGAGCCTATTTTTTTTTAAATACTGAAAATAGTTGTTTACTTATAGAATACGGGAAAACCTATGTATGGTATAAGTCTATGTCTATGTCTTAAAATAACATAGTAAATCTACACTTGCAATTGTATGAGGGAACATAAGAAAAAAAATGAAAAGAAAGAAAAATTGTTTAATCACACACAACATGTTTTTCAAATACAATGTTAAGTTTGTTCTTAGGATAAATTCATCCCAACTACGCAACCCTACATTGTGCGTGGTCCAACACGCACTTGGTCGGTTTTTCCTTTTGAGGTATGGAGCCCTAAAAAGTAAGACTATTTTCCCACAAAAATGGGGTTTTTTTTTTGCAATTTCTGTCGTTTTTAGTACCCAAATCTCAGTTGATCTAATAAAGTTTTTTGATCCTCATGAGAAACAAGAGCTATTGGCATCATTTTTTTTTATGTGAATATTGTCTACTTTCTTACTGCCTGTATTTTTGTTTTCAAAACCTGTCTAAGGAGATCAAAATGTCTTCAAAAAGTTAAGAACAGTCCCCCTTTTTTTAGGTGGGAAATTATCAAATAACTTCAACTATTTTTTGAGAAGTAATATAGTATATAGTATATTGTAATATAGTACATTAATAAAGTAATATCCATAGACGTGTGGATACTGTTTTGGTAAATTTTAAAAGGGTAATTTGAAAAGGGAATAGTTTTTGAAAATCTTCAGTCATGTCGTATTCCAATAAAATCCTGCAACGGGTTTAAGGCCATATCAGTAAAATTTCTGCCATACTGTTATCAATACAAAAAAGACGTCATTTGAGCCAAGAAGAAATGATCAGAGCCGTGGGAATGTTGGAAGCTGGTACATGGCAATGAGTTGTAGCAATCGCTCTGGGCAGAGTGTTATAAGTCGACTTAGGAAACGTTACCCCATCACTGGCAGCGCGGCAGAGTGATGTGGAGAACGAGGTCGCATCACCACACGCAGACAAGAATGTTACATACAAATTACTGCTCGATGAAATCGTACAATGACCGCGATGATGTTAGTTACGAGGCTGCATAGCTCTTCGGGGATGTTAATTAGCGAACCAACCATAAGAAATCGCTTGCATTAAGTCTAATCTCCGTTCCCGAAGGCCGCTTTTTTTTTCTTTTTTTTTTTTTTGGGTGGGAAATTATCAAATAACTTCTCCCGCTCTGGGCGGAGCGGGAGGGCGTGTCAGACTTTTACTGACTAAAACCCACCCGTGTTCCTTCCGTTGCCTGTGTGCCAGGGCAACGATATCCCTTTCGGACAAACTCGCAACCCTGGCAGGCATTGGTCCTAACGGACCCCGTCAGTTTGCGCTGACATCTCTTTGAGGCGCGCGTGGAACGCGCCGTCGACCCGGGCCTGGTCCTTATCGGACGGCGAGCTACCCATCGCTCACCGTCCGCAGGCCTGCGCCTACGGTGGCCGGAAATCGGCTTGCGACTCCCGACGCCCGGGGCGTCTCCTGCGGCGACTAAGGGCGCGAGGGCGCGAACCTTGTCTCACCCTCACGCGTTCCGCCTCCTACTTCGCGAGCATAACTGCTTCGCAGAAGGAGGTGACGGCCTCCCATGCACTCTCGCTCCGAACCATGGCCTGAACCAGGGCCGGACGCGAGAGATCGCCGCCGCCGATCGCCTCCGTGAGGACACGGCGGTGCTCCGCCCAAGCTGGGCAGACCTCCACCGTATGCTCCACCGTGTCCTCCGGGCGATCCACACAGTGGTGACACCCGGGCGTTTCCTCCCGCTTAATCCTAAACAGGAACCTCCCGAAACATCCATGTCCGGTGAGGACCTGCGTCAGGCGGAAGGTGAGGACGCCGTGGCGCCTCTCCAGCCACTCCTCAAAGAGGGGACTTATCGCCACAAGTGTGGCGTGCCCATCCCGAAGGCCGCTACGTGTACCACCTATTGAGCCCCGCAATCGCAGAGCCCGTTTACAATGGGCTCGTAAACACAGAAATTGGGCAAAAGAAGACTGGCTTTTGTGTGTTTTCTGACGAATTTCGCTTTGATATGAGGTTGTGGACCCCTGGACACCAAGAACGTTTAAAGTCATGCCAGGAAATCCATGCACACAGTGGTGGAACAATCATGATATGGGCGGGTATTTTGATCGGCGGAAGAACCGAACTGATTTGGATCACAGGCATTCTCAATGCACAGAGTCACGCTGCAACGATTGTATCAGATGGTGTCATTCCTTTGCGGACCCAACTTGGTGTTTCATTTCTGCTAAGCATGATAATGCACGAGCACTCTGCAGTCGTTGCAAACACACGCTGCAGCTATATCAAAGACACGCTGCAGCTATATCAAAGACACGCTGCAGCTATATCAACATCCTACCGTGGCCTACTAATTGTACTAATTCTTTATTTCACGCAATAACAACCTTTAAAACCTTTTATTTTTTCTTTTTATCACATATTTGTCAGGGTTAACTAAGGTGAAAAATCCAGCATAATAAAAAAAGTCTTTATTAATACAAAAGTTGAGAGTACTTCGTCAATTTACACATACGAAAACATTTTATTTAATCAATCTAAATAGACATTTTTATTTAACTTCAATTATGACAATAAAATATATTTAAAAAATATCTTAATCCCTAGATACTTTTGATGTTTACAAATATTACTTTTGACCCAGCTTAGATGCACCGCCTCACAGATGGACAGACTGTATGTGCATCCGGGTGTTGTAGCACAACTTGGGAGAGGCCTATAGGTCATCCACCGAACTGCGATACGCTGATTAAAATTGATTGATTCACAATGTATTGTACTTAGAAGCAGTACCAAGCACTTGGGAGAAGACTGAAGACAAAATAGTTGGTGACGATAACCATAAAGGAAAAGCCGATAACGAGACAGGAGAGGGTAGAAGTGGAGCAGGAGAAAGTGGAGAGAGTGGAAGCGGCCAGGGAACTAGCGGTGAGGGAACAGGCGGTGAAGGTGCCAGAGGTGATGAAGCAAGCGGAGAGAAAAAAGCAAAAATAGAAGAGTCCTCCATCGTTGAGGATGATGACAGCAACAGCGCTTCTGAGTGTTTCATCGTATTTGATTAGACGATTAACAGGTAATGAATTAAAAAAAAATATATTAAACCGATGAAATAAGAAACTGATAATTTATCATATTACTTGGCGCCTTTTTGTTTGGGTCATTTGTAATTTACATTAATTTTGGAGCTTGGTTACACTAAAAAAGTATTTTTGTTATTTTTCGCTTTTCAGTGCTTTTTTCGTCGGTTATATTTTAGTAAAACGTTTATTTTTATTTTTGCTTTTTTTCAAATAAGAACTTCCCTCAGCCGTCTCCATCATCAAACCCTCGGTGACTGTCATACTCCAGCTAGGTCAAAAGTTTTCATCAAAATTAAATTGCTGCTTTAAACTGTTGAGGAGCTCTCTCGAAAAATATTTTTATTTTACATCAAGGTTTCATTTTTATTTATCATAAGAAAGGATGGTGATGATGAAGACACTTCTAGTGGTGATCAATAGCGTTACCACACATCATTAATTTGATTCTTTTTAATATAAAAGATAAGCTGCAACTTAAAACATAGGACTAAATATTATGCGCCATGCTGTGCAAAGTTATGACAAACTTACACCATTTAAAAATGTATGGTGGCTTACACTGACGTTATTCATGACTTAATTATAGCTTTCTTCGTTGTATCGTTACAGGTTGGGAGTCCTTCGAGATGACAATCTACATGCTCCGTACAAGTTACTCTAAGGAAGGGGCTGCCTTGTGGCACGCTTTAGAAATACGAGTAAATAATGATGTGATGCAAAATGTGAATTATAATCATCAAAAGACTTAGAAATATGTAACTGATATGGATGCAATGCAATCCAATTAAGTATTACTTCGGACCATGGTCTTAGAGTGTTATGTGGACCCAAAATCAATGTGTGTGTAATGTAGTATCTAACTTAACAACGTAGAATAATGAAATACTTCTATATTTATGTATAAGTATACCTATTTATTCAAGCATTGCTGACTGCCAAAAGCACAATATAATCAAATAGATTTGTAAGTATAATTATCTTGATGTCTATGTGAAAATTTTAGTTTTTCCAAATTATGTTAATATTTTTATAATATTATTTAGTGTTCTGGTCGGTTTCCCCATTACCGCGGACTCACGGTACTGTAGGATGGGACTCCCAGACTGGTCACCCTCCCACCGATTGTAATGAATTCCCATGAAGTATTTCGCCTTGTCCCGAGTTACAAAGCTAGGGGTAAAGATGGGGGATACAAGATAACAATGTCAATATAAAATGAGGTTGGGAATTCATAGGTAAAAATATTAACGCCGGTAGCACACCTCAGCCGCGAAACCATAGCAGCGAGACCGCAGTAGTTCAATTCAGCTGGTTCGCGTCATGTTCCGCTAGTCGCATCCGATTCGAGAAGCGAAACATGACGCGAGCCAGTTGAATTGAACTACTGCGGTTTCGCTGTGATGGTTTTGCGGCCGAGGTGTGCTACTGGCGTAAAGAAAGCATATAATTTTAAATATATCGCTGTAAACCAAGCTGTAAAAAGAAATCGACTTCTCGAAAGCAAACGAAAACCTCGTTTTCTTGGCGTTAAAATAACCTTTAATGTCTTATTTGAGTGAATTTCAATAACTATGATAATTATAATACTTAATTTTAGTGGAAAACATAGTTTCTGAAATTGTAATTAATACAAGTTGTTGATATGCAAGAAATACGTATTCAGTTACATAAAAAGTAAAAGAAATTTGTTTAATCCTGAAAACTTTTAATATAATTAATGTGTCGACACAAGAATTGGTAACACACCAACCTTGATAACTGACACCAAAATTAAGAAAGTCTTTATACCAAAACTGTTTTACTACACCAAATTATAAATAAAATAAGAATAAAAACCCTTTTTATATGTTTTATTAAAATGAACAAATTAAGATGACACCAAACTTGATAACTGACACCAAAATTAAGAAAGTCTTATATATATGTTTTATTAAAATGAAAAAATGGAGATGAATAAAAAAAAAATTACAATCAACAAATTTTTTGATATATTTCTCTTTTTTTTTCGCAATTCCTCTATTTTTACGCGAACATTCCGATTTTTTTTATTTTCTCCTTTCTGCCATCATTTTTCACTACAAACAAAGCTCAACGTGCGTCAAATTTAAAATTTTCTTTGTCATGCTGATATACAAATAAAACCGAACTCAATATTTTTTTTCGCCGTAGTCAGCGATAGTTTGCCGTAGTAAACAAACGACCGAATATTTGGCCGATACTTCTGATTTATGTTCAGAGTAGAGCCCCAGGATTTAATTTTTGCTCGCTCTTTAATCTAATATAATTATAATAAAAAACTGGCCAAGTGCATGTCGGACCACGCACAATGAAGGGTTCCGCAGTTAAGATGAATTTATCCCATGAACATACTTAACATTGTAGTTAAAAGACATGTTCCCCCATACATCCCAATTGCAAATGTAAGTTTGTACGCACAATAATCAGAGATTTACCATGTTATTTTAAGATCATAGTTTTTTATAGGTTTTTTTTTGTAATCTATAAGTAAAGAACTATTTTCTGTATTTTTTTTTTAATTTTAAGCTCAGTAGTTTCAGAGATAAGGGTCAATGGTCAAATTTCATCTATATTCTTAAATAAATATATTGGAAGTATTTATTTCAAAATTATAAAAAATATATAAATCCTTACGAGCCCTTTCATTTAATATGTCACACGGTGCCGATTGCAAAACGTTCGGAAACGGCCTGATCTAAATATGTACGTCTACTTTCTTTAAAAAAATAAACTAATTGTAAGTTTGGTTTCAGAAATGATTTTCAGCCGCGCCGCCTTGCGCTTGAGAAAATCACTCATTTACTAGTTGAAAGGTCGCTTCACAACGCCATCTATTGAAAATTTCCCAAAGTATTTTATACAGACATGACTTTCTCGTTGGTCTAGTGGTCGCAAGCACGACTGCTGAGCATGTCGCCCTGGGTTCGATTCCCAGGTCGGGCAAAGTGTTATTGGGATTTTCCATTAAGAATTCCTCAGTAGCAGCCTGGAGTCTGGATTTGTGCCCGGTTGATGGCAAAAGGCTCGCCCTCTATTACATGGGACTTAAACATAACCGGCGAAATGTGGGTGTACTATAGGTACACCTCTGCCTAACCCTTCAGGGATTACAGGCGTGATGTTATGTTATGTGTTATTTTATACAGCTTTTCAGTAATCTGACACACCCTTTTAAAACTTCATTCGATCGAGTGGTATTTGAGTCTAATGTGATGCA
This sequence comes from Tiliacea citrago, assembly GCA_963921375.1. NCBI lineage: Eukaryota > Metazoa > Arthropoda > Insecta > Lepidoptera > Noctuidae > Tiliacea > Tiliacea citrago. Next base: position 30,628,100 of record OY992780.1, read on the forward strand.
CAAACTAAAATTGATTATTCACAAATAGTTGGTATTATAAATTTATTTATTTATTAAAAGCAGGAATAGTTTGTTGATACAATAACATCAGTTAGGTAACTGTGGCACCCTCACTAATTTCGGTGACTCTTTTTGAAGTACAAATCCTCCAAAGGCTGTGGCGTGGGTATGTTCGTATGATCTCGGTTTCTTTGTGAAAACTCAACTAACTACATAGATCCATCTCTGTCTCTCACACCGAACAGCTATTGATCGACTAAATGGACAGTCGGAGAGAAAAATGTTTGCTAAACAACAGTATTATTAAATTACAGTATTTATTAAAACTTGACGGCAAGAAACTAGATGCTATTACGGAAACTGTATTTCTAGGAATTACTTTAGATTCAAAATTACAATGGGGTGCCCACATTAGAGCTCTTTCAAGTAGATTAAGTTCAGCTGCATATGCAGTAAGAAAGATAAGGCAGTTAACTGATATAGCCACAGCTAGGTTAGTGTACTTTGCCTATTTCCACAGTATTATGGCATATGGCATTCTGCTGTGGGGATCGGCTGCTGACGTAGATTCAATTTTCATTTTACAAAAGAGGGCAATCCGCGCGATCTATGGAATGGTCCTCGTGAGTCCCTTAGAAACAAATTCAAAGAAATTGATGTACTAACTCTGCCTTCTATTTATATCTTAGAAAGTATTTTATATGTTCGCAAAATCTTAGGACTTTTCAAAATAAAAAGCGATTTCCATAATATAAATACACGTAGTAAACATGAAATTGTGATACCCAAATTTAGGTTAACTAAAACAAGCAAGTCATTTCTTATAAACAGTATCCGCTTTATAACAAGTTGCCAAAGTCGGTTATAGAACTTTGCGATGGAAAGTTCAAAGCCCACATCAAACGTGTCCTAATCAAAAAAGCATACTATAAGATTAAGGACTACGTTGAAGACAAGGAAGTTTGGCAATAATTCCTTCTGCACATGTGGCTTCCCTGGTACCTCATTAACGGGCATAACTATGTAAATGTCTATTAACTGCTCTTAAATTACGATTTTTATTTCTTTTTTTTACATAGATACTTTGACATAACCTACAATTTTAATTTAAAATACTTATGAGTGACTTGTGGACAGAATATTTATTCAGTTTTGTTACAGTTGTAATAACAAAGTTGTCATTTGGTTTAAATATGTAGGTTTTGTATTTTTATTATTTTATATAGATTCTTTTTTAATTTGTGATTGTGAGAACGTTGTAGGCTTAATAGACTGTAGCTTTGTAAACTATTAGTACGTACTAGTTAAGTACTTGGTACTTGTTGACGGGCCTACACTGTCCTCCCATACCTATTAACACTGTAACTTGGAAACATTGTTAAAGCCCACTTTTTTTTAAAAGAGTAACCGTGGAGTTTCTTGCCCGCTCTTCTCCATAGGAAACGACCAATTGGAACCGTGCACCTAGCTTCTGACGTTTCATAAGTGCCCATGTAGGTATAAGTGAAAAAAAAAATGAAATTGAATTGAATTGATATGAAAACGATCTCTTTTTTTTCAAAATATTTTTTTAAGGAATTAGGTTACATACCTGCTCTAGCCCCCTCAGAGTAGTAATGTCTTATCACCAGACTACGGCTGAGAGTAAAGGTAATTCATTACTTAATAATGAATAGTTCCTCGATTTGTATGTAAATTGCATGTGTACATATTCAACACAATGTAAAAATTGTTATGAATAAAAGAAACTAGCTATGTATATTATAATAATATTAAGTTTGTTAACTCGTACAGCCTTAACTATGGAACCATTTTCAACAAATGAGAAGTCTTTGGATTGGTCTTACACAATCGAGTGTGCTAGAGGATATCTTACTAAAACTGAAAAGCTGTAAAGCCAAAATACTAAAACCCGCCTACGGAAAAACGACATTCAACCTATGTTACAGGAATATTATTGATATTATTTTAGGAAATAGGGATTACCCACGGGCAACTTCTCAGGAGCCTAACCCTGCGTCCTAACCAAAAGTGATTGTCGGGTGTCGAATGTCAGTTTTTGTTCGGAAAACCAGAAAGCGCCCTCTGTTGTGTCACCGAACATAACATAAACGCGACGATCGCGTATTCGCGCGACGATCACTTTTGGTTAGGACGCGGCCTTACAGGATGAGTGTCCATAACGATGATACAAATAACTTCAACATAAAAACAGAAGTCTAGTACCAACAACCTAGTTTTTAACCAAATAAATTACGAACTTCCATATAAACTTTCATCCCATATTATTATCCCCCTAATGGAACTCTTGTGCAAAATGTTATGCTTTTAGACCAACCTCATAGCTGTTTAGTAGGTTTTTAGTATTTTTACTATTTAAATAATAAAGTCTTACAGGGTGTCATGCATTCGAGAACTCCAAGCAAGAGAATATACTTTAATTTCATTTGTTAGTACCATCGGTGCAACATCCTCGGCATATTGGATGTAATTCAGGTATATTTGTTAGTGAAATGTTTTATGCTTGGTCTTAATTTTGTAATATTAGAACATTTTATTAGTTTATCATCTCGTGCGATACCTACTTATCTAGAAATCAACTGACAATTGTTATGTTCTAAAGCAACGTTTCACAAATTGCGCCGTCAATTATCACGGGACGGCGCCGTCATACAGCGCAACGCCATGGCATCTTTTTTTCACTGTATGTCACCGTTGACCGGAGGGATTATGAGCGTGTATGTACCTAAAATTTCGACCTTCGCGTCCGGGTAGCAGCCCGGGCCCCGTCGTCCGGCAGTCCTTTTCAGCGAGAGCGCGCGATCGCACTGTTACACTGCTTATAATCAGTTAAATCCGGAAATAAAGGGTTTTTGTGAGATCCAGCCATGTCTAAGTTGATGAAGATCATCGACACAAAAAAGAAGAAGAGGACGAAGTTGTCGGAATCGTCGGAGTCATCGGATTCGTCGGATTCGTCGCTATCGTCATCGTCGTCATCATCGACGTCACCCGACTTGTCAGACTACGACTCATCCTCGAGCTTGGAGATAGTCGTGAATCCTAAAAAATTACGAGATCAACTGATGAAAGAGTTGGAAGCCAGTAGGAAAGCTGCTGCTGCGAAAGGTGCACCCACCTACGCAGATGGCACTAAACAGAAACTTGACAAAAACGGCCGAATCAGAAGTGAAGGGATTGTTCGTCTAGAACGAGTAATGAGTAAGTTTACAGACCGATATAAAAGTTCATAAAATATTAGCATTGAGGAAAATTGCGATGTATATTAGGAACTAGTATTCAAAAAGCGTTCATAGCCTTGTGGTGTGATTGCAGTGTGGCTGGCGAAGACGAAGGCAAATCAAGGTAAATATTGAGTTGGTGTGCGTAATTAGGCTTGATAGGCTCTTTCTGTCGTCGTCGATTGTTTCTATTTTAATTGCAATTTAACGTCATACAGACAAAGATGTCATGATTATTGATTCATGGTGCAAAGCTGTGCTGCCGCGCTGCTGCACCTCCCGCCGTGCCCCCCTTTGCACCTCCCCCGTGCCCCCCTCTGCACAGCTAGCCCAGCTCGATAGCAAAGCGATTTCCGCGAAAACTACGTCCGAAATGAATAAACAAATCTGATCAAATGTTCGCTTTACTTAGATTACAATTCACTTTTAGTGAAAAAAAAAGAAAGAGTTTTGCCAATCTTGCTGTTCATCGCAGTCCCCTCCACAAAGTAGGCAACTCGCTCATGGGTCAGTGTCCATTTATATTTTAATATTTAACTTTTACTTTTACTTTAACTTTTACAACCAACTTCCTATTGACATTCAAAACTTATTCATTTAACGATTTAAAAGTTGTATGTATTAAAACCAAACTTTGTAAAACCGGTACTAGACAAAAAGACAAGAAAACTTGGGATTGAACTGCTCGCGCTGCTAAATCTTATGATTATGCCCTCAGTATATTTCTTTTATAATTTTGACATTTGAATTTTTTATCCCAATGACATAAGTATTGCTCGTAGTGTAAACATCATGCAGATTTTATACTTTTAGTTTACAACTATGGGTTTTAGGTTTGGGTTAAAAGCCTATTTTTTATAATACCTAAATACATAACATCACGCCTGTAATCTCCGAATGGTTAGGCAGAGGTGCACCTATAGTACACCCACGCCAGTTATGTTTAAGTCCCATGTAATAGGGGGCGAACCTTATTTTTTTATAATAATAATAAATAATCTCAACATTAAAATTACTATAACATAAATATAAAGTATAAAACAACACTTGTGTTAATAAATATAGCTTAAAACTATGTTAGTAGCACTTCACTAGATTGTCCTTGTGCTGTCTGATACTTGTCCGCGGAAGTGACGGATCACCACCTCATGCGGCCAAAGGTGCCACTCCCACTGGTTGGTATTATTGTGTCGGGTCGTCGAGTTCCCTAAGATTAGGTTGAGCTTACGATGGCGGATGCATGCGTGCCGTGACTCGTGTTTACTCAACTGTTTCCGGTACTTTCCTCAAAAGGCCAGTCCGGATGCTGCACTGCATTTTGTTACACGATATTTTTATAATATTTAATTTGAATGTCTGGACTTTATAGATAGAGTTTGTTTCGCCATATATTTCGAAGATATTCGAAATTTGGGCAGTAGGTAGATTCGTTTTTATGCCTTAGGCATCCTCTAAGAAGTGTTTCTGGAAATTCTACCATTAATGAAAAGGGGGATTTTGTTTGTATTCAAAATTGTATTCATTCATTGTGTAAACTCGAATAAATTATAAGGTACAACACAATTCATTTTTTAACTACCCTTTATAGGGAGTGGAGGTGTCAGTTCGAAGGGGAAAGTACGAAATCCAAGCGGATGCAATCGCGGGCGAAGAGCTAGTATAATTATAGATGGACTTATAGATAGACTTCTGAAAATCGTTCACAGAGTAGGTATTCTAATACCTACTCTGTGAACGATTTTCAGAATTCAAAGATCTGGTCTCTCTCATCATTCTCCTCCCCTCATCCCAATTTATTGGCGCTCGCAAGTCTTTTTTTCTTCCATACTTGTATTATAGTCATCGTCTCGGTAGTAACTTCCTTTCTAGCCATATCATCTTTCACTCAGTTCATCCATCGTTTCTTTAGTCTTCCCCAACTCGTATAGGCAAAGATCGGGATTGAGGTTATAACATCTCAATTGCTAGTGATAGGTAAGCTGACTGACACATGACGGTTTTATTCAGTCTTAATATAATGCTAGAGCCGGAGACCATTACCTAGCCCTGCGGGGTATTTGTGTAACACAATTACAATGAAAATATTTTTTTTTTGTTTAAAAGGGTATGCGCTCGAGGTGGTCACCAAGTCAGAAGCTGACAAGGGGATCCCATGGAAATCGCTATTGAGATTTGGGTATTTTTTATAGTAACTCGTGCATTTGCTTTCGGAAAGCAACATTTGGTGAAGTAGAACTGATGATGAAGACCACAGATTGCCACCGGAACTATTTAGTAATACGCGATTGGATTAGGTACTTTAATATGGTTGATAAGCAATTTAAGCTCGTCACAATGTAATTAATTAAATAATGGAGAAGTGGAGCTGATGGTTCTTACCAGGAGAACTCCTCAAGAATGAACGCCCCAGCTTCGGGAAAAGGAATATTTTGTGAAAGGTGGTGAGCAGCTGACATTAGGCTATTGTAACTCAGTTATAGTATAAACTGACCCACTTAAAAGTGAAAAATAACAACTTGTTACAAAAAAAGTTTAAATTAAAGTTATTTTTTACTTTGTACTGTTTATTTGGAAGTCAGTAGTTTTTTTTAAACAAGTTTTTTTTTTCTATTTCACTTGAGCTGACGATTTTTTCAAATTTGAAACTAGGCTTTGAAATTTTCTTCAAAATCCTGCAGACTGTGATAACAAGTGTGTTAAGCAATTGGGGAGCTAGATTGTTGGTGCTCAATTTCGCTATGCGCAATGCACTTTGGCGATTTGCGACCATTAATTATTAATAACTATTTCGCTATGCGCAGTTGCGAACTGCACTTTGGCGATTTGCTAACATTAATTTCAAGGTTCCGCGCGATATTTTCCTACTAGGTATATTTACGCATACATTTATGTATATTATGATGTTGTTTCAGAGCAGCGCCGCATTCTGAAGGCTCAAGTAATGAGGAACATGGAACGTCATTTGCAACGAGCTCACGTCCGAAATGCCTATGAATTTTTCAGCCGTGATATTCCCCCAGAAAGTAAATGTTATTTTTGATTTTACATAAGTATTATAAGCTTAGTATTAGTTACTCATAAAGACAAAGACATCGTCAATGCATTCTTTGTAAGACGTAATCGTTTGTAGTTATTTTAACATTAAAGACGACGGTGATTTTCATACGGAACCCGTACTACGCTATGCAGTTGTTCATTTCATACTTTATTTTATTAATATTAACTTAATGGAAACTTATAGCTGAGTATGCAGTAAGTAACTGCAACATTTGAATATGCAACAACATTATGCAGGCCACACATATTACGATATACTTGCGCAAAACTGGACTTGCACAAGTATACATTAACGTGTGTACAATGAATTAGCACATGTGTCTGAGCCATTCGGTGCCACGCAAACTAAGACTTGTGCAAGTCTAAACTTGCTCAAGTATATCATTACGTTAGTAGCGTGCACATATAAAAAACATAAACATTATCATATTAACTCATCAGTCATTGTAATAAGTAAGAGAGTAATTGAGTTTTTAATTTGGTCGAATAAATGAATTATAATTTCTCATCACTTAAACTGTCCATTTAAATTCGTTGATAATATAATATTAATAATATTCCATATTTTTTCGCAGATGACCTGGGCTCACACCTGACCAGGAAGAAGGTGCGGGTGTCTGCAGATGAGAACTGCTTGTCTGTGACCATTTTCCGTCGCTCACCAGTGCCGTATTAAACTAGGTAACGTTGTTAGTCAAATGAACATATTTTGATATGTTCTTATTAATAAGTTCTTAATAATATTAATGATATCTCATTTTATTTTTACAGGTTCCCAGCGCCTTCGACTGCAAACCTGTTTTATTTGTTTGTACCATCCCACTACACTCTCACAAGAGAGGCATATTTATTTATACCCACTCTCAAGGAGAAGCATATTTTTTTTAATGTGACGTTGTCTGTAACCCCCCTACGCTCTCACAAGACAGGCATATTAATTTATCTCCACTCTCACGGAGAGGCATATTAAATTATTATTGTGACGTTGTCTGTGTACCCCCCACTACACTCTTACAAAAGAGGCATATTCATTTATCCCCACTCTCATGGAGAGGCATTTTAATTTATTATTGGGACGTTGTCTGTACCCCCCTCACTCTCACAAGAGAGGCATATTAATTTATCCCCACTCTCATGGAGAGGCATATTAATTATTTATTGTGACGTCTGTACCCTCCACTACACTCTCACAAGAGAGGCATATTAATTTATCCCCACTCTCATGGAAAGGCATTTTAATTTATTATTGTGACGTTGTCTGTTCCCTCCACTATATTCTCACAAGAGAGGCAGATTCATTTATCCCCACTCTCATGGAGAGGCATTTTAATTTATTATTGTGACGTTGTCTGTACCCCCTCACTCTCACAAGAGAGGCATATTAATTTATCCCCACTCTCATGGAGAGGCATATTAATTATTTATTGTGACGTTGTCTGTACCCCCCACTACACTCTCACAAGAGAGGCATATTAATTTATCCCCACTCTCACGGAGAGGCGTATTAATTTATTATTGTGACGTTGTCTGTAGCCCCCTACGCTCTCACAAGAGAGGCATATTCATTTATCCCCACTCTCATGGAGAGGCATTTTAATTTATTATTGGGACGTTGTCTGTACCCCCTTCACTCTCACAAGAGAGGCATATTAATTTATCCCCACTCTCATGGAGAGGCATATTAATTATTTATTGTGACGTTGTCTGTACCCCCACTACACTCTCACAAGAGAGGCATATTAATTTATCCCCACTCTCATGGAAAGGCATTTTAATTTATTATTGTGACGTTGTCTGTACCCTCCACTATATTCCCACAAGAGAGGCAGATTCATTTATCCCCACTCTCATGGAGAGGCATTTTAATTTATTATTGTGACGTTGTCTGTACCCCCTCACTCTCACAAGAGAGACATTAATTTATCCCCACTCTCATGGAGAGGCATATTAATTATTTATTGTGACGTTGTCTGTACCCCCCACTACACTCTCACAAGAGAGGCATATTAATTTATCCCCACTCCCATGGAGAGGCATATTAATTATTTATTGTGACGTTGTCTGTACCCCCCACTACACTCTCACAAGAGAGGCATATTAATTTATCCCCACTCTCACGGAGAGGCATATTAATTTATTATTGTGACGTTGTCTGTAGCCCCCTACGCTCTCACAAGAGAGGCATATTCATTTATCCCCACTCTCATGGAGAGGCATTTTAATTTATTATTGGGACGTTGTCTGTACCCCCCTCACTCTCACAAGAGAGGCATATTAATTTATCCCCACTCTCATGGAGAGGCATATTAATTATTTATTGTGACGTTGTCTGTACCCCCCACTACACTCTCACAAGAGAGGCATATTAATTTATCCCCACTCTCATGGAAAGGCATTTTAATTTATTATTGTGACGTTGTCTGTACCCTCCACTATATTCCCACAAGAGAGGCAGATTCATTTATCCCCACTCTCATGGAGAGGCATTTTAATTTATTATTGTGACGTTGTCTGTACCCCCTCACTCTCACAAGAGAGACATATTAATTTATCCCCACTCTCATGGAGAGGCATATTAATTATTTATTGTGAAGTTGTCTGTACCCCCCACTACACTCTCACAAGAGAGGCATATTCATTTATCCCCACTCTCATGGAGAGGCATTTTAATTTATTATTGTGACGTTGTCCGTATCCCCCACTACACTCTTACAAGAGAGGCATATTAATTTATCCCCACTCTCACGGAGAGGCATATTAATTGCAAGTAATGTTGTCTGAACCACCCCTAGTTCATAAGTATGTGATGTCTATGATAGCACTGCCGAATGGCAGACCTACATAACCAACTAGTTTATAGAATTTAGAATTAAGTATATCGAAATAATCATCTTTGTAACTTATTAATACTTGTGAATAACAATGGAAGTCATGCATACCATCATGACGGAATAGAGATGACAGTTTGAAACCGGTTTCTCAACTATTAAGAAACTGTTTGATAAGTAGAAGATTATTTCAATAACTACTCCAGTGTCTCGTATTAATATAATAACATTCCATAGTCGATCCCCAATCACCAAAAACCATAGTAGGAAACCCAGTGTTTGCGAATATTTCCCCTAATATCGTAAAATTAACTAATCTTAGCATACGTCACTTAAAATATGAGTAGAAACTTTCATTTCAATTAAATTTTAATGTTGTAAGTTTTGTAGTTTTGTCGTCAAGCCTTGGTCAAATGTTTGGATTACCGGAATTAGGTGATAAGAATTAAATTCTTACCTTGATTGTTTAATGTCGTTCATGGGTTTGTTGTCCGTATAGTTTATTATGATTGTTGTATTTCGTCAAATTGTAATATTTTGATTTATTATTAAAGAACAAAATTCAAACAGTTGTTTGTGCTACCTGCACCCTAATTGTGTAACACAGTTTAAATCACAAGTTTTCAAGGATATTTCTAGTCCATTGCTTCATAGGTTTCATAAATTCGTCTGCTCAACAACGTAATTAACGATACTAAAAATAAAATACGATCAATTGTCGTTTCATGTGTGTTACGAAATTAGCCCGCTAAACTCCTCCTCCGCAGTTAGAAATGACAATTAATTATTGGCATGTATTTAATGCGGCAACTAAGTAAAATGAATATAGGTTTTAAAAAAAAATAGAGTGGGTACCATATATAATGGGTTGGCAGCTAATAAGGAGTATCGTAATAAGTAATAGGTAGCATATTAAAATATCAGTTTTTAGCTTTATTTTAATTTAAACTGGCATCGAATTTTTGTTTTGGTAACTGAATTTACCAACAATAGAGGGGATCTGGCGCTCGGCGGCCGCTACCGCGGCACGCTCGCTTCGCTCGCTCGCCTTCGCTTGTTAATAGTTACTGTTCTAACCTAACCTAACCCAAATGATTCAATAACAGTAGATGACTTTGCAGCGATTAAGAAATAATATTTAATCGCTGCCATGTTATTTTTTTTTGCAGCAAATAATTAGTCGCCCTTTAAGAATAATTAGTCGCCCTTTAAGAATAATTAGTCGCCCTTTAAGTTGTAAGTCGCCTCGAAAATTATATTCCTTAATTATTTCTCAAGAATTATTTTAAAATAAATCTTCCCACTTTCTTTCCCGCCTTGACTCACATTTGTCAGAGGCCCATAGTTATCTTGAAAAACTCCTACTTAATGTAGTAACAAGTTAATCAAAAGCTTGTAAAAAGTTCTCACCTAAACCGTATTTCCAATTTAATAGGGTCCACACGGTACATTAACCCCAGCGACCGCTTCTGTTAGCAGCGTTTAGGGATTTCAAAAAAAAACCTTACTATACGTATGACACGGAGAATGACCAATCAAGAAAATTCCTTCAAGGGTTTTTGAGGGTTTCAATGGATTAGCCGAACAAACGTTTAGAATGTTCAAGATACCATCAAAAGTGTTATCGTTATAACTGGGTTTCCGCTCCTTCATGGGGTTTGAAAGGGTTTATCTACCAAATGACGGCGAACCTGTTGAAAAACTTTTAAACGGGGATGTACGATCTCTGGTAAACCCACATTATAAAGGAATCACTTTTCATCAAAGATTTTTCAATTACAATTTGATCATTTTTTTCAAAGGAGTAAAGTCCATTGACGGGCTTATCGATGGATACCAAGTGTTGAAGGATGGTGTAACCCTAACCAATTTTATTCCGATGTGAGGGTACTCGTAGTTCTCTTCTTGAAGTGGTGCTGATGTCCTGCACCTACAGGCCAACCGATACCAAATCGGCCGGCGGCTATGTTCAACCGCAGCGAAAGGAAGAGGTTTCTTGAATGCAGAAATAATAATGCTGGCGATAAGTAATTATAAGGTTTCAGAAAGCATAACAAACAAACTCAGAGGTCACAGTCTCTTTTAAGGGTGATTCCCTTAAAAGAGACTGTGACCTCTGAGTTTGTTTCGGCCTTTCTTCTCAGAGTAGTCAGATAGAATTTGCCGACCTCATCTAGTTTTTAAAATATAATTGACGTGTAAAAATGTTTGTACGAACCTACTTACAGAAATAAAAATCATTTATCATTTATAACGTTCCCACTGCTGGGATACAGGCCTCTTCTCTGTGAGAGGGAGTGGGGCATAATCCACCACGTGGGGTCAGTGCAGACTGGTTTAAGAAGGCGCTTGCGTAACTCTTCAGGACGATTGTTGAACTATTTGAAGCTATGAGGTACCTTGCTGATGACTACATAATCTGCCTATAATGTTCCCACTGCTGGGATAAAGGCCTCCTCTTTCTGTGCTGATGACTACGAATTCATTAAATGCTATGCGCGCTTACGTACTGCGAACCCTGAAAAGTTTTATTTATTGCAATTTCAAATATGTTTACATCAAAACTTATGTCTAAACATTATTAAATATATAAGGAATGTTACATAATATCACAGAATACCTTAATAAATTATCTAGCTACTGAAAACATAATAACAACATACAATAAAAATGGAAAAGCTCCATACGCAAAAATAACAAACTGACTAAGGTATTATACGACATAATTATAACCTCGATTAAGTAGTTTCAGGACTAGATTTATGAAAACCAGGTCCAGGGCTGGGCCCTAGCCTAGGTTACCTGGACATGCTTAAAACTACAAAATTACGTTACACTAATTTAAGCACTATTTTGATGCTAGCTATTATTGTTGTTGTTTATAACCATAAAACTCACTCTAAGTTATTCAAAGCACCCCAACTCACTCACTTCTCATTCACTTCTTATACACCTAGTTTTGTTTGACGCATCGTTGCGAACACATTGAATAATACAATAGCATCCTTATTCTATTGCAATAGCGTCATAATTATGTAAGCAAGTTATTTTTTTTTAATGGGACTCGCACAGGAAGATCACAAACTAAAATAAGGTTGTCTGTAAAAGATCGCTTTTAGCGATAAGACCCCCCATTGTGTCACCCTATGTAAAATTTCAACATTTATATCTGTAATTTTTATGGTATACATAATAAAGAGTATTCTATTCTATTCATAGAAACATTTAAAAAAAAAGTATACCCATAAAACAAAAGGATGTGCGGTCATGGATGATTGTGAAGTATCAATTCTGATGCACTACTTAAATTAATCCCTGTTTTTGATGAGTATATACTTAAACGTAGGCAGGTTGCAGCTGAATAATCTAACTGTTTTGAACAAGTCAAAAAGGACCTAAATTGGTAAGAACAAAGAACACTCCATGTAGGAAAGTTTAATAAATGATTATTGTAGAATGTAGACAGTAGTTATATTCTGTCAATTTCACTCGGCTGTAATAAATAATGACAATTATTTATTTATTTTAGGCAGTTCTTATTACACATGTCATTAAATTAAATTAAAAACAGTTATAATTGAAATAATATTCACAATTACGCAATTTTTTAAATTAAAATTATTTGTTATATTTTATAAATTATTTTTTAGATTTCTATATGTACTTATATCTTCTATACTTCAATATCTATATCTTCTATACTTATAATAAAATCGTAGCCAAGTCAAAATTGTACATTGAATATTCATGAAAAAAAGTAATTGCTACGAGGTCTGGGATCGATTCCAATGCCGAAAACATAATTTTGAGCCGAAAGACATCCACGGTTGGAAATAAACCACCCCTAAGCATCACCATTTCGACCGATTCTGTGCTTCCCGAATCCAGCAGATTCCTGCAGCCTTCACAAAGTCATCGGTCCGCCTTGTAGGAAGCCTTCCAATGCTACGTGTTCCGGTACGCGGTCGCAACTTCAGAACTTTTCGCCTCTATCGGTCATCTGTAATGCATAATCTACTGTTATATTATTTTAGTGATAGTTGGTCGACACAACTTATAACCAAAAAGGACCGTTCTGTGGAGAGTTTTTAATCTAAGAGGTCCCGACAGCAATGACAATTTTACTTATTAGTATAATCAGTGAGTAAATGAGTGACCTTTAGCTTTGTATATATAACAGATTATTGACAAAATCAACTCGTTTTCTACTGTTGGAAATGAGAGATTGAAATTGAAAATATAAAACAAGCTACTAAAATATAGGATATTTCGATCTGAATATTATTTAATTATATCCTGACAACTGGGAAAGACCCGGCTATGACATAGGTCTGTTATGGTAGATACAAGTAATAAATAATATCAAAGCTTCGAATGCACCATTAACGTTGCACAGCTCCACCCGAACCGACGCAGTACGCGTTGCAAGCCCCCCCCCCCCCCATCCCCACCCGCTATGGCGCAGCAATTGTATTGATTTTATTACCGCTGTCGCCGTTCCTGCACGTCTCTTTAAAGTACAGTAATAATATTTTACTGATAATTTATTCATTTTCATTGCAGTCACTGGAGATATAAACCCTGAATAATAATTAATTTATGAGTGGTTATTGTATTTCTAGAAGCACACAATTAGACCTTTTTAATATCTTATCTAAGCTAATATATACACATGGCGTAGAAAAGCTCATGCAACCAGACGATATTATTATTCTGAAAATATCAACATGCTCTGGACGATTAATGCTTGTTCTTTCCTTTTAAGAGAAGAAGCTTTTGCCTTGCACTTGCACTTTAAGACTAATCATCTTCTGCCGAGCCATTTTCCAACTCTGTTGGGGTCGGCTTCCAGTCTAACCGGATGCAGCTGAATACCAGTATTTAACATAAAGCGACTGCCTATCTGACCTCCCCGTGTTAACGTGCTTTCCGAGGCACGGAGGGGTCTTGCTCGTATGTAAAGAATCAGGGACAAACCGCGGCAAGCGTGGCTTAACCTGATCGATCGACCCGTGCGGCTGTTAATACTTAGCCATTTAACCAATATAAAGGATCGATTTTTGAGATGGGGCAGTAAGGGCGGGCTATTCATTACAAAAAAGAAAGTTGGGTGTCTCATTTCGTACGAAATGTAAATGGTGATCGAAATTTTTCAAAAAAATAAGGACAGTCTACTAAGACTACAGTCTACTAAGTTTTTCTGTAACCACAACGGTAAAGGTACTGCCCGTCTCAAAAATCTACCCGGTATAACTAATGTTTCATAAACATAATCAACCTTAAATAAGCAATGCAATATAATCATTCTGATATCATCGTAATCTATGTTCTTCTATCAGCCTGCAATAATGATTCCACTGAAAAGCAAACACCTTTCCCAAACGCACAAGAAACATGCGCTTGATCACCACATACCTACTACTACTCGCAAATAAATATCAATAATATTTATTAACAAAATAGCAGCCTATTATTGTCCCACTGCAGTGAAAAGGCCTCTTTTTATACAGAGAAGGCACGAGCCAAAATCACCACGTTTCATCAATGCCAAATTGGCGATTTCAAACTTATATTTATTATAAGTCCAGTTATCCTCACGATGTTTTCCTTTAATAGATGTCACACCATTATTAACAAATAATTAATTTCAAAAATAATAATAAATTCAAAAATTTATAATAAAAAAATGGCCCTTAACTTCACGAATTTTAGGAACATAATAGCTATGTGAAACACACACATCCTCTGTGCTTAAGTAAATGTTTAGGTTCTTACACACTATGAGTGTCAATTTGGTCCGCTCTCGGCCAGATTGACACTTCAAGTGTGCTGTGGCAGCGCGGTCCCGGCAGGTCATTCAGCGGAGGAGAATCTAGGTACTCAGTATAATCAACCCCATCTATCGGAGGTCCAAGACTACCGAAGCGACACTAAGCACCGACGGTGGCGCCTCCCCTTTTTAGGAAACTAGTAGGGACCCTAGACTAGTGCGTAACGCCAAACCTTCAGCCACGTCCAGTCATCCCTACATATTATTTACGTGCCGCGAGAATAGATGGCGCTGCTTGTACAGTTGGAAACTTGCAATGTACAGTGTGTTAATATGAGGTGTAAGGTAATGAAATTAAACCATATTATATTATAATTATGCCCTGTATCATGTACTGCATGGTTAATATCCGTGGTATAGTTACTGATTAAAACCTCAAATACCTACGGGATTACTGTAGAAACGATGGCCGTTGGGGTACACGTAATCTTAAGTGGAGACCGCGAATCGGCAAACGTAAGGTAAGACGAACTTCGCAGGGTGGCTGGTTAAGAGTTGTCAAGAATCGAGCTGAATGGCGTGTAATTTGAAAGGCCTAAGTATGTCCAGCGGTAGCTGGACACATCTTCATCTCCAGCCAACATCAGTCCTCTATCTGCTGTTGGCTGATTATGATGGTGCTGATGAAGCTACGAGTTTAAGTTAGAAAGGACATGGATAATGTTTGGCCTGGCACAGACAAAGAGATTAAAAAAATAACTGATTGTATTATTAGAAATCCCAACATAGCTTTCGGTACTCAGTAAAACTTTGCAGGAAATATTTCAAATTAAATGATTATTATTCTGATTCAAGTATTCGGGGAGATATGTATGTTGCCAGTTTTGGAAATATGATGGTAATTGGGACATACATAATGTAAGAATATCCTCAAAGTTCTTCGGATTGCGATTAAAAGTGGGGGTCACCACAAACATAACGACATGTAAATCATTAAAATGCATCCAGACGTCTGGATGCTACGAGAGAATAAAGAATCCTACATACAGAGGGCCTATCTATGTACCTACCATACAAATACTTGCGCCAAAAGCATAACCCTTCTTGTCGTCGGATATGTCTTTGACGATTTCTATTTTATTGTAACTCTGTGGTGCGTGTGACAGCATCATCAATGTTTTGTTGTGATTTCTTGTGATTATCTTGTTGATAAATATCAATGGATGTGTTTCTGGTTATCTTTTTTGTATTTCTGAGTGACTTCGCCTTTCTTGGACTATAGATCTTTGCATTAAAGTTTAGGTACTTACCTGGGCTACAATAACAATACCTATAACTCACATCTCGGGCCACTCTGATTTTGCCTGGTTTCCAACGGAGATCTAACGGTCTAGAAACTAAGACATAGTGAATTAATCATTTGGGATACAGTAGTTACATTTGGGTGTAATTCAATCTGCAGGTTTGAATTTTTTTTTTTAAATCATGAGATTTGAGAAGAGTCTCATGTCCCGTCACAAAGTTTTACGACGGACAAAAATATACAGCACTATTAGAGCTTCTTTGTTTTATTTGTGTTCATTTCTGGGACAAACTTGTATGGGAGGTTATCCATCTCCTTTAATATACGAGTAGTTTACACCACAGCTTACCCTATTAGGTTAGACAAGCGTAACCATAAGACGTAATGTAACACGTTGTATAACCTCCCATGGTTATCCGGTTTTTTTAATTGATAATTAAACTATTTAGCAAACAATCGCTAACAACCCTGATTGCAAACCCAACACTGGACTTTGTAAATATCAATTATACTTAGTCCAAAAGATAAAGGCTTACTTAGCTATTCTTGGCTCACCACACGAAACACAATAATCTAGACTCCCTTATGACATGTTCACATACAACGTGCTACGGCACGGGCGCACTCGTATCTATCCAAAAGGGGTGAAGATTAAATCAGGTCTTCCTCTCCGCAAAGTTTTCACTCAAAATAAATTACTCAAATAATTCATACCAAATTTTGTGGTTTCGTAAGTTTATCAAATTCAAATCATAACAAACGTGTCACTGAACTACGAGGCTGATTATCTTTTTACGAAATCGACGGGATCAAACGACATTTTTGTTCCTAACATGTAGTTACAGGATTTAAAAATCTTTACCGTATACTTTGTTATCATCAAAAAAACCCATGCATTTGATATGTTTATGTCACCGTATAATTGATTGGTCGGGGCGAACATTGTTAGTTTATACTAATAAGCGGCATTATAAACTATCGAAAAATTGTGAAAAAAATCATTTACAATTTAATGCATTATTTTTCGATAGTAATCTATCCATGGCTAACCGACAAATTGTGAACTGTTAGATATCAAACTTGCATGTGACGAACGCTCCTTGCGCTAAAACGAAATAGCCAAGTAACTGTGACCAATTTGGAAGAAGCGCTTGCTGGCGCGGCACCGCTCGCTTCGCTGTCTCGGCGCAAGCGCGATATGTCACAGTTCTAACCTAACCCATTTATTCGGGGTGCCTTGGCTTAGTTACTGCGACCAATTCAGCTACCGCCAATACCTACCAATCAGGGACGGTTCACAATTTTACGGATGATTTAATCGAACAGATTATGAACTCTGTCGCTAAGTGCAGTTTCTTTGACAATTTGACGATTTACCATTGACAGAATATAAATTATAAACCACCGAAAATAAATGCGGTTTATTGTAACAGTTCACAAATATTCGATAGTCTATAACCTCGCTAGTTAAATACTTTTTCCGTTACACGTTGTATATATACATATCATAATATAGGTATATAATATATATTCCCATGCCGATTTCAGTTAAGATAACAATTTCTGTTTTTGACGGCTATGGGTTACGACGTTTGCTCTTATGTGGCTAATGTAGCCTATCTATGCTGTGAAAGTACTTGCACAGTGCGGACACGTTAGTATACCATTATGGTAATGGTATTGTATGTTGGAGGGTGGCTTACTCTTGAGGTGGTCACAGGCATCAATATTTCTCATCACCAAATGCCTCCAAACACAATCCTTTGCCAACTCCTCCCAACGAGAGGGATCTATAATGACTACCATACTATATTTAGTATGGGACACACGAAGTTAGGGATAAGTTACTGTAGTAAGAACTATTGTTGCTAGTACTAACACTTGATCGTTAAGGCCGAGTAGACCAAGTTTGAATTACTTAACTTGCCCTACGTAAACCATTGTGCAGTAATGTAGGTTACTACATATTATATACTTTGATTGATAAATCATGCAAACAAAACTATACAACGTGCTTCGCTTTTACTATAGAGTCCTTGTACTAAACAAACCTTCATTGATTGTAAGTGAGGTAGTAAGTTGAATTTCAATCACACACAAACTCACGATCTTGAAAATGGCAATGTCACGTTTTATTGGGATTGATTGATCATCACTGACAGGACTATGGTTGTCAATACGCCTGACATAGTGGTGATAGATTGATTAGAGCGTCGCACAATGATTGTTGATACGATGGTCCCACATGACGAGAACCTCGTAAAAAAAAGATAAGCAAAATTTGGTTAGTTTAATTAAGTCCTATAACCGAGCCAAAAAATATAATTGTGTCTAATTTCATCCAAATCCGTTCAGCCAGTTTAGCGTGAAAGCGTAACAAACAAACAAACTCATTTGCGCATTTATAATATTAGTAAGGACAAAGGATATGAATGCAAGGACAAGGCTTTCACATCTTCCGGAGATTTTAAATACAGATGTAAATAAGACGGACTATCCGTCTTATTTACATCTGGATTTAAAATCTAAAGTGTAGAATAAATATGTGTTCAGTTTTTATCGCTCCACCATAAGTTGTTTCTTGAATGTCCTCAGACTATAGCTGGTCTACCAATAAGTTGTTAGGCATAAAAAATAGATTGCTGCCCTTTCAAGTACCCTTTACCATCAGCACAATACATGTCTTTTGATTTGTGAACAATTAGACAGCAGCAAGTTCAAGTCAATTAACTCGACTTAAAAGTAAAAATGGGTGTACCGCAAGGCTCGATATTGGGTCCTTTCCTCTTTTTAGTATTATATTACTGATCTACCCCATTTCTTAAAAACTCAACCACAAATGATGTTATTTACTGACGATACTTTCTTAATTTTTAAAATTAACAGACGTGCAACAAATCTTGACGACGTAAATAATGCCCTATTGCAAGTCCAAAATTGGTTCACTGCTAATAATTTAGTATTAAATGGAAAAAAAAACTAAGCGCATAAGATTTTCCTTACCAAATGTCAAAAGTAGTAATTGTGAGATAGTATTGAATCAAGAGAAACTAGAATTCATCGATAAAACTGTTTTCTTAGGGATCACGCTCGACTCAAGGCTTTAATGGGGTTCTCATATAATATCCCTTGCAGGACGGCTAAGTTCAGCAGCTTATATATACTGTGAGAAAAATCCGTCAATTTACTGATAAAGATACCGCGAGGCTAGTCTATTTTAGTTACGTACATAGTCATACGGTATTTTACTATGGGGACGGGCTGCAGACATCGAGTCTATTTTTATTCTGCAGAAAAGAGCCATCCGAGCCATATATGGCCTCCGCAGGCGCGACTCTGACTGTTTAATGATATTAACACGATGACGGTACCTTGTAAAATATATCTATGAAAACATCATGTACGTTAAGAAAAATCTACATCTTTTTAGTAAAAGAGGCGAAAGACCAAAATTTTATAGGACTAGAAAAAGGGACCTATTAGTTCAACCAGGTTTCAGGCTGGTTAAAGTAAACTCATGTTTCATGGGGTACTGTTTTAGAATGTTACAATAAAATACCTCCGCACATACTTCAACTGAATGAAACGAAATTTAAATCTTATTTAAAACGCACACTATGCAGCCAAGCATATTATAAGTTGGGGGATTACATCGCTGATAAAAATGCTTGGCTCAACGCTAGTCCTGCTCCACAAGGGCGCAAAAACTAATTGATTAGCATTTGGAAATACTGTTGGAGCTGCTGAAGATTTCAAAAACTATCTTTGCATAGTACAAATATTCAATCTCTTAGTATTATATAATTGCATAGCAATGTGTGAGTACTATGTACTTACTATAAAGGTACCATTTATTGGGTACGTATTTCATTGACTTGAATGTGCCCTGGCGGCTGAGAGTATGTCATGCTCACTGTAATGTCTCGCCGATGGTGGCGGGTGTGTTGGATCATTTAGCTCCCTTCAAAATGGTTGAGCTGAATGGTGGTAATCCATGCGTCATGTTCGTGAACGGGCGACATCAGGTAGGGATTGGTCATCTCTTAGCGGCCATCAAATCAAAACAAATCAAATAATTTATTTGCATAATACATGTTTTATACCTGTAACACCTTTATTACAGGTATAAAAGGTACATTGTATCATAACCTAATGAGGTATGCAAATCAATATATTAGGTACTAATCGCAACATTGAATTTATAGAATACATTTTAAATTGAGTTACTTAAAAAAAATATAGGATGTCAAAAAAATAAAATACACAAGTCAAATCAAAACAATAATCATTATTACATTAGTGATGCCGTGGGACATAACTATGTCGTGTTTGTTAATAATTGATAGCCGTAGAATGTATTTTGTTATTTTATGATCTTACCTATATGTACACAACTTTAACGCCAGTAGCATACCTCCGCCGCGAAACCGCAGTAGTTCAATTCAACTGGCTCGCGTCATGTTTCGCTACTCCAATCGGATGCGACTAGCGGAACATGACGCGAACCAGTTGAATTGAACTACCGCGGTTTCGCTGCTATGGTTTCGCGGCGGAGATGTGCTACCGGTAAGCATTACAAATCAAAGAAAACGATTTTAATTGAAGACAGCAAAAATACAAACTATTGTGCATAGTTCATGTGTCAACATGAAATATGCACAATAGTTTATTGCCCTGCAACTGCAAACTAACGCGCTACCATTTTGCATCTTGCACCGTGCATGGCTGGGCAGGCTAGGACTGATCAAGCTTCCCTCGGCACGTGTCCCTAGAGATGTAGGCCGACGTCGTACGATATGTCTGGCAACAGCGAAAACATTGAAAATGTGCGTGAGGCAAGATATCTGGCGACGTTGTGATAGCAGTAGCTGTGGGCTGGTACAATATAGGTACCTACAGTGACTCCATCAATATTCTAGTGGTCGCAAGCGCGACAGCTAAGCATCAAGTTCTGGGATCAAATCACAGGTCAAGCAAGTTCTCAGTAACAGCCCGGAAGCTGGAACTCTTGTCTGGAGTTGAGCAGGTTTAATGGTAATATGCTTGTCCAATTATATGGCATACTGTATCACCATGTACCATTGTTAGGTTAAGCGGAGGTGTATCACTGATACATCTCCGCTTACCCGATAATGGTACAGAAGATTTCTAACAAGTTCCTGAATCAATCAACCAATCAACTCAGCCTATAGCAGTCCACTGCTGGACATATGCCTCTCCCAGGCTGCGCCACAACACCCTGTCCTCCGCTTTCCGCATCCAGTCTGTCGCAGCCACCTTTTTATGGTCGTCGGTCCATTTAGCTGGGGGGCGCAAACTACGCTTGCCGATACGCGGTCTCCACTCCAGGACACGTCTAGTCCACCGGCCATCGGTCCTTCGATAAACATGGCCAGCCTACTGACACTTCAGCTTGCTTACTCTGCAGGCTATGTCGGTAACTCCGGTTCCCTTCCGGATAACTTAATTCCTGATCTTATCCTTCAAAGAAACTCCAAGCATAGCCTGCTCCATAGCACGCTGAGTGACCTTGAATTTGTGGACCAGCCTGAGTATTAGTGTCCACGTTTGCGGCACCTGAATAATAAGTTCTAACATAGTTCAAAAGTTCTCTATATTTTGTAACAAATTAATGATTATAACAAATTGTAGGAACTATTAATTTTCATCACAGAAAAAAGTAATCAAAAGTCGGTTCCACCATTCCCTTAACTGATAAGTAAAATTAATCACAGTCAGAGCTCAGTGAGTTAGTTCCTCCGGGTACCGGACGATTAATCTTGTGCCAATCGGACTGTCAAGCCGACGTTAACTGGAGATTGTTGTGGTGCCTACGAGCAATTGCTTCGTCTTGCGTAATTGAGCGATCTCGGTGGTGGTTTTTTTTTTCATCATAGTTAATCTTTTAGAGAAATCCAATATTAAGTAGAGATTAACTACGATAATATGGCCCGCCCCTCCAAAATTCAAAACGTTTGAAAGTATTTGTACGCATGTGTGCGTCAAACAAAAACAAATCACGGATTTGTTGCTCGACTAGTGGCGTCATTAATTGCTCATTATTATTAGTATGGCGCTGCACTGACGTACTCTCTGAAAATGACATGTGCGTAGTCTTGCGCGATCGGCTAGTTATGATTAGTTGACCAACAAATCTGGTAATAAGTGAGATATTACGAGTACTTACAACTACATACAAACTCTTTCGTAACGATGTGACTACACATGTTGAAACAGTAATTTGGAGGGGCGAGCCATGTTATCGTAGTTTACGAAAAATAATATGCGTTTTCCCATTTCAAAATACCTACTTACGTTTTTAATTATCAATACTGTTACTAACTACGTGTTTGTATACAGACGACCGACGCTATTTTCAAAGGTACAAATTATAAAGTCGAGGAAGTTAATTGTTATGCAAATTGACTCAATCAATGTGCCTAACCGTAACGTCAACACAGTTGGAAAACCAACTGTGTTGGCGTCGGCTTCCAGTCTAACCGGATGCAGCTGAATATCATTATTTTACACGGAGCGACTGCCTAAGATCAGGAATGAAATAATCCGGAAAAGAACCGGAGTTACCGACATAGCTTGCAAAGTAAGCAAACTGAAGTGGCATTGGACTGGCCATCGTTGTCGAAGGACCGATGGCCGATGGAGCCGACGAGTCCTGGAGTGGAGACCACGTATCGGCAAGCGCAGTGTGGGACGCCCCCCAGCTAGATGGACCGACGACCTTAAGAAGGTGGCTGGGTCAGACTGGATGTGGAAGGCGGAGGACAGGGTGTTGTGGCGCAGCCTGGGAGAGGCCTATGTCCAGCAGTGGACTGCGATAGGATAAGTTGAATGATTGATTGACTGCCTATCTGACCTACACAACCCAGTTACTGGGTAACACGATCTGGCTACCCGTAACGACTTTAAAAGATCTACGAATGACAGCCGGGACCAACGGGTTAACGTACTTACCGAGCGACGGGCGGGTCTCGATATGTAATGGATGGTCACCCATCCATGAACCGACTGCGGCAAGCGTAGGTTAACCTTCGATCGACCTGTGTGGCTCCGCAGTGTGGGTGTGGCCATTAAGCCACCCCCTCATTTTTTGACAGTTGACCACTCACATTCTTTCGACAGTTGTATAAAAGGGCTATAACACGGCAAATTAAACTAACCCTGAATTTGCTCAATTTCTCTGAATGTACCTAAGAGTTTGCCGAAGACACACCATTGCTTTTTAATTTAACCGACTCCCAAAAAGGAGGAGGTTATAATATATGTTCGGCTGTATGTTTGTTTTTTTTTTTATGTATGTTCACCGATTACTCCGTCAATTGTGGACGGATATTGAAAATTCTTTTTTTGTATGGAAGGGTATGCTCCCGAGGTGGTCCCATTGCCACCAAATCAGAATCTGATGAGGTGATCCCATGGAAATCGAGGGAAATCCTCAAATTTTATAGGCACACCTATAGCGATTTGAGTATTTTTTATAGTAACTCGTACATTTTCACTCGAAAAGCACTATTTGGTGAAGTGGAACTGATGATGAAGACCACAGATGGCTACCGGAACTGCTTAATAATGAGTATTTCACCGTTGCGATTCCATTAGTCTCTTTAATATGGTTGCTAAGCAATTTATGATCGTCAAAATGCATATGGTGAAGTCACCATCAGTTCTTACCAGGAGAACTCCTCAACAATGAACTCCCCTGCATCGAGAAAAGCAATATTTTGTAAAAGATGATGAGCATTAGACATTAGGCTATTGTGAATTAGATAAATTACAAACTAATTCACTAAAATGTGAAAAATAAAAAACTTTTTACAAAAAAAAAAACCGACTTCCAAAAAAAACACTAGAAAGTGAAAAATAACTTTAATTTCGGAAGTCAGTGGCAAAGAACTAAAATACAGATCCAAAGAGACCGACTTCCGAAATTAAAGTTATTTTTCACTTTCTAGTGATTTTTTTGGAAGTCGATTGTTTTTTTTGTAAAAAGTTTTTTATTTTACCTTTTTCTTCAGCATCACTCTTCGTTGCAGAGAATGAAAAAGCAAATTTTAAACAACAATGATTGAAGCAAACCCTCGCGAGGAAAGAAGGCGCAACAAAAAGTGCTGGTCACCGCCATCATTACGTTCACTGCAGAGGTATCGCAAATGAGCCGAGCCGTCATACAGCGCTCAAATCAGCCATTTTGTTTTCTTGGAGCCGAGGAGAACTGCGTAGATGCCTTTCTGTAGCCAAATATATGGAGTAACATACAGACGCCTAACTATAATATCTGTAATCTGTTTGTTTTTAAGAATCTCTTCAAGACATAACCGTTAGGCCCGTTTTCGAGGGGCTTGTGACTAAGTAATAACAGCCACACGGGTCGATCAATCAGGTTAAGCTACGCTTGCCGCGGTTGGTGCGTGGATGGGTGACCATCTTTACATACCAAGACCCCTCCGTGCCTCGGAAAGCACGTTAAGCCGTTGGTAGCCGGGACTGTACGGTGCACGTACATGGTTTTAAAATATGTATTTTGATGCAATAAGTTAGTCATTTAGGCTAGCGTATTTGCACTTTGATCGCGACCTACATTTGGGAGCGCATTGACACACGGCGGAGCCTAGATGAGGATTTCTTGCACATAATTTAATTAGTGTTCAATTAGACGTGGTTTGAGTCGGACAACTTGCATTTTTATTTAGATTCATTCCCGTTGGGCATTCATTGACATACATTACATACATTGACGTTCATTGGCATATTTACAGTTTGGTTAAAACACCGGACATATTTTTTTTGGTCCTTCGAAACCTTTGCAAGTACCGTACAGTCCGAGACATCGGTCAGTAATACGTCGCGTGTGAGCTGTATCGTGCCGTGTCATACCGTGCCGCGTGTGTTGCTGTACAAGGAGCATCCGGGGAGGTAGCAGCGATCCAGGTTCCAGAGCGACGCTTGGCAGTACGAAAAAAGGGAGAGTTCCTGAAGTTCAAGTAAGATCGTTCATTTTTTACTTACCACTATGACAATGGAAGCTTTAATCGCGCGTCAAGCTGAGGTTCTCGAGGAGTTGAAGAGAATGCATTCTAATTTTAAGAAAGATTCAGCGAGCAGGAAGAACCCCGAGTACATTCGACTAAGGCTTGAGCGATTGGATCAGTTATGGGCGGAATGTGAGGAGAAGAACCAGGAGCTGAGCACATTAGAAGATAAGAATCATCAATATTTCACGAATAACATTTATGAGGTAATCAGGAGTTGGTATCAAGGAGCTCGTCAGGAGGTTGCAGCATACGAGGTCAAGCTTCAGAGCGGACCTATCAACGCCAGTCATAGTAAGTCAAGCGTTGAGTTTGACAACACCCTTTTCGATACGTCTTCAAAAGCAGAGGGCAAGCTACTCGAGTTACAGCAGTTGCAACAAGCTAATTTCCGTGCATTTGATAGGGTAGTGGCGAGTAGGAGCATTGACGACGTTAAGGAGAAATGGGAGGTTGAGGATATGTTAAAGACATTAGAGTCTCGGTGGGCTGCAATTGACAAATTACACTTACAGATTGACAGTATATTAGGAGGCATACCTAACGAGTACTATGACGATTTTTGTCGTTATGAAATTACCTTTTTAAAAGTAAAACGGACATTAAACATGAGCTTAAACGCCTCTGTGCATCAACAACAAACTTTGCCTAAAATCGACATACCTAGTTTTAGCGGAAACTATACATCATGGCCTACTTTCATGGATCTGTACGTGGAAGCGATCCATAATAACCCCGCTATTGCAAAAACCCAAAAAATGCAACATCTAAAAGGAAGGTTGCGCGGTGAAGCGGAAAAGCTCGTACAGCATTTACATATCGCACCAGAAAATTACGACACGTGTTGGGAAATATTGAATCATAGATATAATAACAAGTTTCTACTATTCACCAAGAATTTTCAAGTATTTATGCGTCAACCTAACTTACAAAAACAATCTGCATTCGACCTCAAGCGGTTATATGACACAAGCAATGAAACCATAAACGCAATACATAACTTGGGTGTAGATACAAGCGCTTGGGATCCTGTACTGGTTTACGTTTTATGCGAAAAACTTGACGCCGAAACCTATTCGGAATACATGCAGTCCAGGTCAGACCCGCGGGAGATACCTACATTCAATCAGTTTATGGACTTCGTTGAGAACAAATTTATGGCATTAGAACCTTTGCATAGGAAAAAGCCCGACGGCGACAAACTAGCACAAAAACCACAATACAATAATGCACCACATCCATCTAACAAGAACCATAAGCCAACCTATTCGCAACCGAATAAAAGTTCATCGAACCAGTTTCGTAACTTCCATGCATCCAATGTTGGGCAATTTAACAAGATTAATTGCTCATTGTGCAATACCAATCATGCATTATTCCAATGTGCCAAATTCAGTGACATGGCAGGTCCGGAAAAGTTAAAATTTATTGAGAACAATAACATCTGCAAAAATTGTCTGTTCATGCATACTAAGGGTTACTGTGCGTCACAAAAAAGATGCAGAGAGTGCAACGAATCACACAACACTTTACTGCACAACGATATTGTCAAGTCGGCGCAATTGCCCTTAGCAACACACACTGTGCCTAAACCGTCGTCATCAACGACAACCAGGTCAACAAAAACCGTGCAAAATAACTTCGCCTCGAATAATGATGACGAGATATTATTGGCAACTGCATTAATACAGGTAGCGACAGCTAGCGGCGAATATATTACGCTACGGGCATTAGTTGATCAAGGTTCTCAAATAACCTTAATCACCGAAAATGCAACCCAAAGATTGGGTATACAGCGACAGCAGTTAAGCGCAAGCATAAGTGGTATCGGCACTTTGTCCAATAGGAGTAAAGGAAAGGTCCAGTTATTCTGCAAGTCTCTACACAACGATTTCCAGCTTACAACGGAAGCACTAGTCATGACAAGGGTGGTAAACAATCTGCCCAACGTTACATTTGCAAAGAAGCCTTGGGCTCACGTGACAGACATTACACTAGCTGATCCAGACTACAACGTGTCTAGACCCATTGACATACTTCTGGATGCACACGTATTTTCAGAAATTTTAATGAATGGCTTGGTTAAGGGCGAGGTTAACGAACCTATAGCTCAACAGACACATTTAGGGTGGATCCTATCAGGCAACGTCAACAAGACATTCAACTGCAACGTCGTCATAAATCAAGTTGATGATTTGGCAAAGTATTGGGAGGTGGAAGACATCAACGGGGATACATGCAATTCAATGACGACAGAAGAGAGATATTGCGAGGAGTTTTACATAGCAACAACAACGCGCTTACGGAATGGTAAATATGCAGTTCGTTTGCCGATGAAGCCTAATTTCAATCAGTTGTTGGGCAAATCAAAATCGCGTGCAACAGCACAATTCATGGAATTAGAAAGGAGATTGACCAGGAATGACAAATTATCTGAAAGCTACAGTAAGTTCATGAAAGAATACTTGGAGATGGGACACATGAAAGAGAGTAAGAATGACAACAATCCAACATGCTACTTACCTCATCATGCAGTCCTTAAACAGGATTCAGTGACAACGAAACTCAGAGTGGTTTTCAATGCCTCGCAGAAAACTGACACCGGTTACAGCCTGAACGACTTGATGGAGTGTGGTCCTAAGCTTCATCAAGACCTATTGACATTACTATTGGGATGGCGGCAATACAAGTACGTGTTTACGGCAGACTGTGAGAAGATGTATCGTATGATCCTAATACATGAAGAAGATCAACATTTGCAGAAGATAATGTGGAGAGAACCAAACCAAGGTCCATTAAAGGAGTACCAGTTATGCACAGTGACTTATGGCACTAAGGCGGCACCATTTCTAGCACTTCGAACACTCACGCAGCTAGCGAATGATGACGCGGGGAAATATCCGTTAGCAGCAGACGTCATTACAAACAAAATGTATGTTGATGACGTATTAAGTGGTAGCAATTCCATCGAGACAGCCCAAGAAATACAAAAACAACTCATCAACATGCTGGGAGGAGCTGGTCTAACGCTACGGAAGTGGTCAAGCAACGACCCGACCTTGATCGAAAGCTTATCATCATCAGACCTTAACCAGACTACCATGCACTTTACAAATGACGGAACTACAAAAGCCCTTGGTGTACAGTGGAATCCTACAACTGACACATTTGCATTCACAAACAAAATAAAATCAGACAATAATAAACAACTGACAAAGAGAAAGCTACTGTCTGAAATATCAAAAATCTTCGACCCACTTGGATGGCTTACACCATTGACAGTAAAAACAAAACTGCTGTTTCAAGGTGTTTGGCTATCAGGATGTGATTGGGACGAAACTTTACCTATCAGCGCACAAGAAGAATGGAAGCAACTTACAAATGACTTGCATTACATAACCAAAATTGAGATACCGAGATGGCTGGAGGATACTACAAAACCCTTCCAAGTCCATGGGTTCTGCGACGCGTCAGAAAAGGCCTACGCGTGCGCTATTTACCTACTGACGTTAGATGACAAAAACGAGCCCGTGAGTAGACTTATAGCGGCAAAGTCTAGGCTATCGCCAATCAATAAAAAATTGACATTACCACGACTTGAACTGTGTGGAGCTGTACTACTGTCACGTTTGATGGAAAAGGTCATAAAATCTTTCAGATGGGACAATGTTGACAAAAACACATACGCTTGGACGGATTCTATGATTGTACTAGGCTGGCTGCATGGTGACGTCACAAAATGGAAATCGTTCGTGAGTAACAGAGTACAACAAGTACTTGAAGTTATACCAGGACAACACTGGAGTTACGTTAAATCAGAGGACAACGCTGCAGACTGTGAATCACGTGGCATCAGTTGTTCCCAATTATTACAACATCCTTTGTGGTGGCAAGGGCCAGAATGGGTGAAAAATTACAATGAAAAAACAGCTGACAAAGTTGCAATCACACCGACAACATGCGAATCAAAACAAAAACAAGTGAAAGCGTGTGTTGTGAAATATGAACCTTCTTCAATTGTAATTGAGTTATTAGACAGACACAGCGATATGACTCGCATTACAAGGGTCATAGCGTGGATAAAACGTTTTATTAACAACTGCTCAAATATCAAAACAAATAAAACTGCTTATATGACACCAACAGAAATACAAAGCGCCGAAAGACTCATACTGAAAGAAATTCAACTGCATGCCTTCAAGGATGAGATTATGAGACTGAAGGAAAACAAAGAAGTGAGCACCAAAAGTAACCTCCTGAGTTTAAACCCATTTCTTGACAAGCATGACATTTTGCGAGTGGGGGGAAGGCTACATAACTCGCATTTAAATGATAATACCAAACACCCAATGTTGCTACCACATGACCACAAACTGACAGAATTATTTATCTGGCAAGCGCATAAAAGGACATTACATGGAGGTCCCAAGCTAACCCTGACATATTTAAGACAAAGATTGTGGATTGTGGGAGGACATCGAGCCGTTAAAAAGGTTCTACATAAATGCACAACATGTCGCCGATTTCATGCAAAAACTCCTACTCAGATTATGGCAGATCTACCAGAGCCTAGAGTGACAATATCTCGCCCGTTCACACATACAGGGGTCGATTTCACTGGTCACGTCGAGATCAAGGCTAATAAGGGCCGAGGAGTAAGAACATTGCTAGCTTACATTGCCGTATTCGTCTGTCTGGCAACAAAAGCTATCCATTTAGAACTGGTCACAGAGTTGACCAGCACAGCCTTTTTATCTGCTTTCAAACGCTTTTGTGCGCGTCGAGGCACGCCACGGGATATGTACAGTGACAACGGCTCAAATTTTGTGGGAGCAAATCGGATCCTATTGCAACAATATAAATGCATTGTACAAACTATTGACAACTTCTTCTTAGACAAGGTATCTGAGATGGGAGTTAAGTGGCACTTTAATGCCCCAGTTTGGCCGAGCGCAGGCGGACTGTGGGAAGCTGCCGTAAAAAGCATGAAGTACCACTTAAAACGTGTCATTGGAGAACAACGCCTAACTTACGAAGAATTCACCACTCTGTTATGCCAGATCGAAGCATGCTTGAACTCACGACCACTATGCACTGTAACAGAGAACGTGGACGAAATCAACTGTTTGACACCTGGACATTTTCTAACTGGCACATCGCTCATGACAATTCCAGAACCGGACATTGACAACACTTACCACTTAAGCAAAAGATGGCAAATTGTGCAGAAGCTTAGTAAGGATTTCTGGAAGAAATGGTCGCAAGAATACCTACAACAACTACAAGCTAGATTAAAATGGAAACGACAGAATACCGACCCACGATTAAATGACATTGTGTGCATCAAAGATGAGAAGTTACCGGCAGGAAAATGGGCACTGGGACGTGTAGAGAAGTTACACCCTGGAAAGGACGGCCACACTAGAGTTGTCACATTAAAAACTGCAAAAGGAGAAACTAAACGACCGATTACAAAATTAGTACCAATACTTGAGGCTGAAGAAAACTGCACTGACAATGACAAACCAACGAAAAACAGGCGCAACAGATCTAAAAACCTCACCTGGAAGAGTTTGGTTTGTTACACATTGATGCTAGTTTTGACATTAATAACACCCGCTGTCCAACAAGATATGAAACTTACCCCACTGACAAAAAACCAAACAATTTACTTTGACAAGATAGCGGACCTACAAGAAGTTAGAGATGAATGGAAATTAGTCTTTTACTATAATATGACGAACTACTGGCGAAACGTCGATACACTGCAACAATTCGTGTCACACATAAAACAATTTCGTTGCAATGAGTGGTTGATGCAATTTCATGTCTTAATCAACCAACTTGAACAAACCACAAGTGAACTAAACTACTACAATGAGATACTGAAATCCCAGCGATTAATTCAACACAGGTTTAAAAGGGGATTAATTGATGGAGTGGGATATGTTGCAAACTCGTTATTCGGCGTACTAGATCAGCGTTTTGCAGACAAATACGCGCTCGACATTAATACAATTAAGCACAACGAGAAACACTTGCTACAATTGCTAAAAAACCAGACTAGCATTTTGGAAACCGAGCACAACATTGTACAGCGCAACGAAGCGACAATGATAAAGCAGTTTACTTTGATTAACGATCACCTAAATACTCTAGAAAATAGTTCCTTAAAAGATAAAGCTGACACTGCAAACGCCTTCTACATAATAAAATCGGCAATGGCTGCCGAAAGAATGGCTCAAAATCTTAAGGACATCCAACAAACCCTTATCAACACATTGACAAATATGTACCAGGGACATATGGACGTACACTTATTATCACCAAACCAAATGCAAAGTGAATTAGATAAAGTAGCTCGACAACTACCTCGCGACTCTGCGCTACCGGAAGTACAGAATGACGTAAGAGACATCTACAGGTTGTTCAGAATACATGCACGTATTACACAGCAATACCTATTGATGGAAATAAAAATACCTATCTTGAACGATGCACTATACGAGCTAAATAAACTAATCAGCATACCTCAACGTATTGACGCTAGTCGTGTCATGTACGTTATTCCCAATTCTGAATTAATTGCATTTAACATTAACCAATACTCGTTTATACCACTTGAACAAACCGATATTCAAGAATGCCAAAAGATCCATGATAAAACCCTGATGTGCAAATTGAATCACCCTATATACAGCACTGGCGATCGTCGCAAGTCTATTTGCGAAATACAGCTGATTCGAGACAACGAAGAACATAGTGCATATTGTCATACCGAAATAAAAGTATGCGCTGACAAGTGGGTGAAATTACATAAGCAAAACACATGGTTCTATTATTGTTGTGACACGTGCGAAGTGCAACTAGTATGCGGAGCTCAAATTACATCGGAGACGCTACGTCACTCGGGTCTGATAACACTTAAACAAGGTTGTAACCTGCAAGGTGATTCATTTATGCTTCACGCATACATGGAACACACAAGCGATATTTTAATTAATGAACCATACGCTATGGTAATGCCCACGATATCGCCCATGAACAACATTATCAACACCTCTGTTCGTAACTCGTCATTGCACATTGAAACGCACGAAGAGTCTTTCAAGAAGATTGATACTGAACTGCGCTCGATCAAAGAACAGTCAAAGCTAGAAACCCTATCTCCTCATGACGTTCATCACTACATCGCGATCTATGTGGTCATTAGTATTAGCATTGCACTGTTTGGAACATCGGTGTATTATTGGCGAAAGGTGGCAACCAACAGACAGGGGGAGGATCCTCAAGATGCGAGAAGCAGAGGAAGACGAGAAGAAGAAGATGACATCGAGGACGGGTACAGCAAGGTCAACAAACGGAACTCAAAAGTGCATAGTGAAGTGAATAATATGGTGACAATGGTTAACCCCTCATCTAGGGAAGTGAAATTTGACACTGAGAGACATAGTGACGTGTGCTAATTAAGTGTGACATTCTATTTTAGATTTTAGTTTACATTTTTACATAATATTATTCATTGACAATTATTTACATTTAGTACCTACTGCATTTGTTTACATTACTTTTACACTGATTACATTTTATTACATTACCCATTTCTACGGTTTCTAATTGTTTACATGTCTAGAAGTTAGTTACCGTCACCATTCTTGTGGTGGCAATATGTACGGTGCACGTACATGGTTTTAAAATATGTATTTTGATGCAATAAGTTAGTCATTTAGGCTAGCGTATTTGCACTTTGATCGCGACCTACATTTGGGAGCGCATTGACACACGGCGGAGCCTAGATGAGGATTTCTTGCACATAATTTAATTAGTGTTCAATTAGACGTGGTTTGAGTCGGACAACTTGCATTTTTATTTAGATTCATTCCCGTTGGGCATTCATTGACATACATTACATACATTGACGTTCATTGGCATATTTACAGTTTGGTTAACACACCGAACAGGGACCAACGTCATTATTTTGTAGATTTTTGACAGTTGTAACAGGTCGTCAGAAGCCCGAAAGTCTTACAACCAGTCTTACCAAGGGATATCGTGTTACCCAGTAACTGGGTTGTGGAGGTCTGATAGGCTGTGGCTTCATGTAAAATACTCGTATTCAGCTGCATCGGGTTAGACTAGACGCCAATCCCAACATAGGGTAAAGGGCCAACATAGTTGGGAAAAGGCCAATGATGGCAGATGATGATTTAAGCCCATTTTTACTAACACTATGGGACACCTAAATCGAATGCCTAAATATTATTGCACGTTGGATTTTCAAATCTCAGCGCCGAGCCAAGCGTTGCGCTTTTGTTTAAGTATTATTACACTAGGTGTTGCCTAGTGTTAGTGCCATCAGCAGTATTAATATCGAGACAGATGTTCATTACTACAGTGTGCTGGCTACTGCTTACTATGAAAGATTTTTTTATGGCAGTTGTGCCGAGAAAATATCGGACCGTCCAGTCATAGTTTTATATAACAATTTGTTTTGCCACCACCATCTGTCCTGCCTATTCCCATTTTAACCTCATGACTTACCTACCAAGTAATAACCTTATTAGAAAAATAAATTAGTAGCATTTGTGGCAAGGCTAGGCTCACAGCTGACTGATAGCGTCTGTCTAGCTCCTACATTAGTTGGCTAGCCACCACCCACGGGCAATCTGTAAGATTTACCGTTGGAACCTGCTCCCTAGCTTGCAAGTATAGAGCACCTAAGTGGGTACTATTTTTAACTAAACATACAAAGAAAGCCACCAAACATTAGATCAAATTATGCGCCTTTTCTTAAAAAAAAACCTGTAATCCTGTTTACCACCATACTATTCCACACCGGTATGGCCGGCTGGTATTCGTATACCATTTTATTTAAGATACAAAAAATACAAAATATTAAACAAGGTTTACAGGTGATTACTAAACAGGATATACAGGTTCTGCAGAAAAACAACACGCTCAAAATTTGGTACGTAAACCGTACAATTATTTTAGATATCTGGGGCCCAATTCTGTAAAATAACCAACTTGTCAATAGTGTGTCGGTAGTGTGTCAGTAGTGTCTCAATAGAATAGTAATTATCATTTGGTATTCTACAAACTATTTATGGTCATTCACTTGCCACTGTAGTGCCTTTGAAACGCCATAGTAAGAAAGATTACCAAGATTACGGTAGTCTGTAAATATTTTAAGTGTATTTGACAGTTGTTTATATCGTGTTTGATTATCGTGTTTTTGGCCATCGAACCGCCATTGTGAAGCCATCGAACAACGACACCTATTTTCCCTATTGATTGGGTTCAATTTGTTTATTTTTTTAATTTAAAATAAAATGTCAGTGTGTGTGCATCTTACGTAGTGAAATTGATAAAGTGGACGTAGTTTTTCGCCACAATGAGGCCTTCTGTACCTACTTTGCGGTGGCGTATTATGGCATTGGCTTATAGTGCCAACCGCCGAGGTTAGCTTTTGCGCCAGCGCCGCAAATCTCATACACTAGTGCAAGTGAATGCCTTTCGTGAACTTCCCAAGGCGGGGTTTGTCAAAACGTTTTGATTTGGTAAGGAGCAAGCAAGGGAGCTAATTGACGAGCTCGTTCCCTTTCTCCAGAGACAGCGACGGCTGAATGGAATGCCTGCTGAGTTAAAGGTTTGTATGTGAAGGTACCTAATTTGACGCTCCGACCGAAAACCATGAGATGATGTAAAAAATGCACGAAAAATTGATTCTATTTTCTGCAAATATCTAATATTTTTTTATTATTATACAAATTCAAATATTTTGAAAACGATGCGTCCTAGGCAACAAAATAACCAAAATTTGACCCCCCCCCTGTGTGTCACACCCGTGTAAGCAGCAACTCAACATGAATTTAAGGTTTGTTTTTATGAAAAAAAAAATCGAAGGCCCGTATCTCGGAAATAGTGCGTCGTAAGGCCATGCGTCTCCGAGCCCAAATGGTTTCTATGGTTAAGGTTAACCCGATACTGCAATAAAATTGGTAGGATTTCGAAAAAAAAGTCCTCGCGCCATAGCGCCCCTAAGGCTACACTCATTAAACGTTATTAAACGCACGTTTTTAGTGAAATTTGATGTTTTTAATAATAAAAAGTTTTTATATTAAATAAACCCACAATATAAAGATTTAATTGATAAAAATTGGATTTAAAAATGTGGTAGGTTTGGTGTACCTCATGGTAGATTTTTGATAGCAACACTAAAAACAATTGTGTACTGCCACACTATCGACACACTACTGAGACACCACTTTTTTTTTTTTTTTTGGCTGGGAAATCATCAACTAACTTCTCCCGCTCTGGGCGGAGCGGGAGGGCGTGTCAGACTTTTACTGACTAAAACCCACCCGTGTTCCTTCCGTTGCCTGTGTGCCAGGGCCACGATATCCCTTTCGGACAAACTCGCAACCCGCCGGGGTTGCGAGTTTGTCCGAAAGGGATATCGTTCATCGGCATTGGTCCTAACGGACCCCGTCAGTTTGTGCTGACATCTCTTTGAGGCGCGCGTGGAACACAACGCGCCGTCGACCCGGGCCTGGTCCTTATCGGACGGCGAGCTACCCATCGCTCACCGTCCGCAGGCCCGCGCCTACGGTGGCCGGAAATCGGCTTGCGACTCCCGACGCCCGGGGCGTCTCCTGCGGCGACTAGGGGCGCGAGGGCGCGAACCTTGTCTCACCCTCACGCGTTCCGCCTCCTCCTTCGCTAGCATAACTGCTTCGCAGAAGGAGGTGACGGCCTCCCATGCACTCTCGCTCCGAACCATGGCCTGAACCAGGCCCGGACGCGAGAGATCGCCGCCGCCGATCGCCTCCGTGAGGACACGGCGGTGCTCCGCCCAAGCTGGGCAGACCTCCACCGTATGCTCCACCGTGTCCTCCGGGCGATCCACACAGTGGTGACACCCGGGCGTTTCCTCCCGCTTAATCCTAAACAGGAACCTCCCGAAACATCCATGTCCAGTGAGGACCTGCGTCAGGCGGAAGGTGAGGACGCCGTGGCGCCTCTCCAGCCACTCCTCAAAGAGGGGACTTATCGCCACAATTGTGGCGTGCCCAGCGCTGGGTTGCGACAATCGCACTCTCCATGTCGCCATGAGATCCCTCCGGAGCTCCGTCCGCTGCGCCGCGATTTCTTGCGGCAGCGGAGTTATGCCCCGGAGTTTCGCCTCTTCGCGCCACACCCAAATGTGCGCGACTGAGACACCACTGAAACGCCATTCAAGTTTTTGCAGAATGCCAAATTTGCAACAGTGGCAAATAATGTCTGTAGTGTGTCGATAGACACTGCACACAAAGATCCACCACGACGAACCTGACTCTTTATATCAATGACCTCAATGACCTCAGTAGACTTATCGACTCTCGCACCCAAGTTGACTCCATTTATACAGACTTTAGCAGTGCCTTCGAAAAGGTCGACCACCAGATCCTACTGTGGAAACTTTCAAACCTCGGCATATTCGGCCAGCTTCTCCAATGGTTCAAATCTTATCTGACTGACAGAAAGCATAAAGTCGTAGTAAAGAGTCTTTATTTTACCATTGCACTTCTGGAGTTCCACAAGGCTCCCATATGGGTCCAATATTGTTTCTAGTGTTTGTCAACGACATAGTGAACTGCATCAAGCACAGTGAATGTTCACTCTTTGCAGACGATGTCAGATTCAATAAACAAATAAATTCACCCAGAGATATATCCTTGCTGCAAGAGGACCTAAACTCAGTACACCACCACCTCACTGGTGTATAAAGAACAGAATGACTCTTAACGCTGAAAAGTGTCAATATATGACCTTAAAAAAAAACCCCTTCGATCTTCGTATTCGCTGAATGGTCTAACGCTGTAGAAGGTCAACACGATTCGCGACCTGGGAGTCTGCCTCGACAGTTAGCTCACTTTTATGCTTTAGCTCGTTCTTAGCCGTCCATAGCAGGTTGCGCATATGTTTGGTGATATCCTCATTTATATAGATTCGCTGTCTATTTCCGCTAGCATAAGTATCATCATTAGTTTACTGGTGGGATTTTCTAGTGGCTAGCCATTTGTCGCGGCTAGCACGGCGTAGCCAGAGTGATAACCTCGGGGCGTGGCTTTTCTCGCGCTGCGACTTATCGGCTTTAATTTCTTCACCCACCCTCTTTACCTCACATATCAACCCACCTTCTACTCTCAATTTGCGTGCTATAGTTTTAATTGTGTTCTCTAAATTCTCGTTTTGCTATTCCTCTAGTCCGAATATTTCTAACCTTTCTTCCAGTGCCTTATTACAAGTTTCCACATGCAGGTTCTTATGATCCAATGCTTTAATCTTTTTGTGTGTTTTTTCCTTCTCTTCGATCAATTCTTGGTACTTTTCAGCATAGAAACTTATGTCGTCTGACATCGCCTCAATAGTTTTTTTCATGTGAAGACTATTGATAGCTTTTCATTATTTCTTCGGCCAACAGTTTTTCTGGTGACGTTTGGGTCATGTCGACTTCTATGTTTGGTTGACGAGTCTGCGGCATTCATCGCATAAACCGGTATCACTAAATGCCTTGATTTTTGCAACACATTTTTTATGGAAGACACCACCACAGTCAGCTTTACACTTTTTAAGACTGTCGCCTTTCACTCGGGCCACAGTTTACATGACTTGCACTGCACCATCACGATACATATATTTTTAATCGTTTCCGTAGACCGCACGCGCCGAACTTGTCATATTCGGCATTAGCATCGTAAAAAAATGTAGAATCCGAAAATTATAACACATGTTGATCCTCTTCAAAAACTACATGTCCGGCATCGCTTTGCTGTGACACACGTCAATCACAAAATGACGAAGAGAAAAGTTATTTATTTTTGAAATATTGTAATGACTTATTTTGCTGGAAATGATACGAAATAATGTGACTCAATCGTCCTTTGTAATTCCTGCACACTTTTGAAGCGCAAATCGTTATTTTTATATGCCACAGAACGCGTGTTTACCATACAATGATAGTGTCACCACTGAGCGGCCGGAACGAGCTTATGAGCCAGCAGTTGGCTCATATTTTATTTGGCGTTTAATCACTAGAACTCTTTAACTATACATGTATATAATCAAAGGATAGTTATTTTTGATGTAATGTCAACACACGTAAAAAAATTAAAGAAATTATTTTTATGTAAAAGGGATGATTACAAACTGGCCAGTCTCAACGGTTCACGTTCAGATATCTATCCAAACAATTATAAAGTGGTGAAATTGTGAGTTTGTATGTATGTGGGGTAATCTTCAATCGTCCTATGATATATATTATGTTAAAACAAGAAACTTCACTCGCACGAAGTCGCGGGCAGAAGCTAGTATTATAATAAGATGGATCCTTATCACAGTCTACCGGCAGTACCTACAATTATTTGCGCGTGACTTTTTTAAATTAATTACTGGCCGTTTTATTTCGTCCTCTTAGAAAAATCGTTACGTGAATTTTCAAGCACCTTTACAGACTAAGGTTCGAAGGTCCTATATCTTTCGCAAGGTCAAACGTTAGATCCGATAAGTAGGTCCCTCTTCTGATTAATTCCCTCCTACAGCCAGATAAAAGTTCTGAACTTTATTTTTGGCTTCCGGCGAAAATAGAAGTTTCAACAGTCCGGGTACGCGATATCTCTCCGTACATATTTTAGACGGATTTATTTGATTTCGTTGGTTCTGTGAAATAATTGCTTTTAATCATTCTGATAACGTCAATCAAAAACTTACTCAAATAAAAAATATACTTTAATCTCGGAAGTCGGTGTCTTTGGATCTGTATTTTAGTTTTTTGCCACCGACTTCCAAAATAAAGATATTTTTCACTTTGTAGTGTTTGTTTTGGAAGGCGCTTGTTTTTTTTTTTTGTAAAAGGTTTTTACTTTTCACTTAATTGTGGGTCAATTTGTAATTTATATAAGTCACAATAGTCTAAATTAATGTCAACTGTTCACACCTTTTTTGGATAAATTCATCCCAATCGGGATCAATTGAAAATAACAAACTTAACATTGTAGTTGAAAAACATGTTCCCTGATACATTCCAACTGCAAAAGTAAGTTTATACGCACAATATTGAGAGATTTACCATGTTATTTTAAGACCATAGACTTCTTATAGGTTTTCCTGTAATGTATAAGTATAGAACTATTTTCTGTATTTATTTTTCTAGTTTCGGACATGGAGGGGAATGGTCTATTTTTTAAATAGCTTTGAAAGTATTTATTAAGTTAAAAAAAAAAAAAATATCCCAAATTCTTACAACAAACCCTTTCATTTAATATCAGTACAGTATGCAAAACTGTTTTTTGAATTAACTAATTTGCGCCCTAAAAGTGACCCCATACTAAAAAATCATTTATTTACGTTACACGATCTTATTTGGGTCACAGAAATTCATATGTGTACCAAGATCCAATTTCATCGGTCCAGTAGTTTTGGAGCAATGTGGCTGTGATAGAAGCACAGACAGACAGCAAGCCAGCCAGACCGACACACGAGTGATCTTATACGGGTTCCGTTTTTCCTTTTGAGGTACAGAACCCTAAAAATTATTTAAAAAAACATATAGATGAACAGTATAACCTCCTCTTTTTTGGAAGTCGATTAAAAATCTAAGCATTTCCCAAGAAATATCATAATAATTTGAGAATTATTTGTGATCTAAATTTGGTATTTGGTATACATTTTTAATTATATAGCCATTTTATCGTTAGCTATATTTAATTTATTTCGTAGGTACTCCATTTATAGTTTTTTACAGATTCACGACGGTGACTAAAAGCCATTAATTTTGAAGCAGCAGTCATTAGCTACACTCGTGGACAACTCTCAAAGTAGATATCGATATAAACGCAAATAATAGAGAGAGAAATAAATATTCTATTAAATCACTTTCCTTACATTCGCTATCGTTATTCATAACCTCCCTTTTCTAACTCAATGGAATATTAAATTTTCCTACATCAGTACAAAAGAAGAATGAATGTAACTCACAAGGGTATATTTCATCTTTCCTCCTCCGACGAGGACTAAAGTGATGACCTCCGGCGTTCCCTTACTAAAGTTTTAAAGTAAAACCGTATTGTGAAGGCCTGAATTTCAGTTGTAGGTATAATGAGTAAGGTTTAAGAAGGGACACGTCTGTAAGAGTATTGTGCCTACTTTTTACAAGTCTTTTAAATGATTTCCACGGGCAAGAAAATCGCGGCGATAGTCTCGCCATGCCGTCAAATTCAATAGAAACTCTATGAATCAAACTTCACACGGCGATATCATCGCGGCGATAATTTGAAGTCACAGTCAGCGTCACCATTGCCATGATTCTCTCGTCCGTGGAGACGGTGCGGCGCCAAGTGACTACTTAAATGTCAACCGAAATATTCACGGAACGAGCTAATCTGTCTAGCATTGTCTCGACTACATTTATGTCGGCTTCCAGTCTAACCAGATGCAACTGAATACTAGCATTTTACATGGAGCGACTGCCTATCTGACCTCCACAACCCATTTATTGAGTAACACGATTCCCCTTGGTAAGAGTGCATTCATGGAATTAGTGTGGAACTATTTTACAAACGTACATATATTATACTAATGACCGACTCCTATGACTATTAAACTTAATATTCAATTGATAACATAAAAAACTGTCTTCATAACGCTATTGCAACTATGAGACCTTTATTTAACGTTTTTTAAAGGTGTGACTTTAAGTTAACTTCTTAACAAATATTTAACGATTCCCTCTCATAGAGAGGAAGCGTGTGTCCCAGTAGTGGGAACGTTATAGGCTGATTATACTGCTATGCTTAAGAATAGGAAGAAATTATAATTTTTTTGAACTATGGTGTACCATACTTTATTAGAACTATGGTATCCCATACTTTATTTGAACTATGGTATCCCATACTTTATTTGAACTATGGTATACCATACTTTATTAGAACTATGGTATCCCATACTTTATTTGAACTATGGTATACCATACTTCATTTGAACTATGGTATACCATACTTATTTTGAACTATGGTATACCATACTTCATTTGAACTATGGTATACCATACTTATTTTGAACTATGGTATACCATACTTCATTTGAACTATGGTATACCATACTTCATTTGAACTATGGTATACCATACTTATTTTGAACTATGGTATACCATACTTCATTTGAACTATGGTATACCATACTTATTTTGAACTATGGTATACCATACTTCATTTGAACTATGGTATACCATACTTATTTTGAACTATGGTATACCATACTTCATTTGAACTATGGTATACCATACTTTATTTGAACTATGGTATACCATACTTCATTTGAACTATGGTATACCATACTTTTTTGCCAGCCGGTCTGATTGTGGTCGCAAATAACCGTTGAATGCAGTGATTCCGTGAAGAGCAGTGGTGGCCTATCGGGATAGCACTGGTAACCCATTGGAAACGGCGTGACTTACAAGTTGTAGGTCGTAGGTTAGATTTCAGACAGGCGCTAGGCGCTTTACATAATCAGCCTATAATGTTCCCACTGCTGGGACACAGGCCTCCTCTCTTCGAGAGGGAGTGGGCTGTAAATCTACCATGCGCGCCCAGTGCGGGTTGGTAGATGTCACATGTCTTTGAATTTTTGGTTCTAGGACATGCCCGTTTCCTAGGCGCTTTACTTTTTGTAAATTATTTCATCACCACTGCGAAGGACAACATCGTGACGATACCAGCATATCCTAGAACGAAGATGTGACGTCCACCAAACCCGCATTGGATCCCCATGGTGGATTACGTCCCACTCCCTCTGATAGAGAGGTGGCCTGTGTCCCAGCAGTGGGAACATTGCCGTGCTGATTATGCTATGCGGTGATCCAAAGTCTGAAGATGGAGGCTGTTGCCCAACAGTAAACTTTAACAAGCAAATCTCGGATCTTCGAACCGACAGTCACAGCTGTAAGTAACTAGTCTATCTCTGAAATAGCCTAGTGGGGAGGCACGTTTACATGAATTGCTCCAGATGGCATTCTTCAGTGACGTGTGGAGCGAGACACGAGATGAACGGTTTAGATGCAGCTGAATAAGATACTGTACTGGGTTCAAAGAGTTTCTGAAACATAAGCTTCCTGTAGTGATTACGTGGTGGTTAATTACTGAAGAAGAACTGCCTATTTATTTCAGTGAGTCATCACTGACACATTGACACACATACTCATTGAAATAAATAGGCATAGAATTTACTTTTCTAATTTAAGTCTATAGGCTCTTACAGACTCACGCGGTATCGCGGGCGCGACAGGCAGTGACATGGAAATTGTGCTACTAGTGTGGCGTCGCGCCCGCGATGTCGCACCAGTCTGTACGAGCCTTATTTCAGAATTAGGTAGGTCTAGGTACGTACTATAGGTTTCTAGCTGAAAACATGGTAACTTTTTGCTGCGTCATTATGTAAGTAGTACCTACGATACCTACTATCAATTTAAAATACAGTTTTAGTGCATCAGCATTATGGTGGAGGAAATATTAGTCATTTTTTAATTTCCAAATATCTTTAATTATCAACGGAACAATGTACAAAATGCACTTATCCTAAGCTACAATTGTTAAGTTATAACTGAGGCACTTTATGAGGCAATAATCATGGGTACATGATGACAATTACGCAAAATTATTTAGGAAGTTATAATTTTACTGTCAATTTTATAACTTCAAAACTGGATAAACGTGTAATTGCTCGTTTTACTCCGTATGTGAACAACCCTTTGTTTTTTCAGTTGGTTAACAAAAAAAATCTCGCTAATGAAAACAGCTTTACAGTTTTTGAAATCTAGGAAAAGTTTTGGCAAAATGCCAGGGATATGTAAAACGCTGCTAACTTAAGCCATAAGTTATGCTTGAAAAATAAAGAGGACACAACGCATTACTTAGTAAGTATGCGGGGTTGTTGACTATTCAATATGGTAGTGTCACTTATACGTTGTCTAGACAAAAAAGGCCTAAGTTTGAGCAATGTACTGTATCATCCATCCTGTCTTATAGATATAATTACACTTATTTATGAAAAAATTGTGCTTAGTGTGTTTTAGTTTACAATAACGTAACAAACGAATTAAAATTATTACAGGGTAATAATTGTGTTCAAGACAAAATTGGCAGAATGGCTTCTAAAGTGTTGTTGTTATAATATTAAGGCATAAAAATTGATAATTAGTAGGTATAGTTCAAAGAATATTAACAAAATAAATTAAAACATTCAATAGTGAATAAAT
The DNA here is from genome assembly GCA_963921375.1 of Tiliacea citrago. NCBI lineage: Eukaryota > Metazoa > Arthropoda > Insecta > Lepidoptera > Noctuidae > Tiliacea > Tiliacea citrago. Next base: position 30,671,639 of record OY992780.1, read on the forward strand.
GCATGACAATTGTATATAAAAATAATAGTAATATAATAAGAATTTATGTAAACTTAATAAAAATTCGCAAATTTAGATACAAATACAAATATTTTTATTTGTTGAACATAGGTAGTGTTGTGAAATTGTCTTTGGTACTTTTAAAAAGAAGTTGTTTTTTCTTATTATAAAACTGACATTATAGAAAAACATATGAAGGTCTACATTTTTTCTGTGACCCTTTTATTTTCCAAGTAAATCGTTGTACCTAATAGAGTAACTCCCGACCCAATCTGTAATAGGTAGGTTAGGTACAGATGTTGTAATTATTAAAGAACGCTATGTCTAGCCTAGCCGTCATCGGCGTACAAATATTATTTTGATACAAACTTGCTGATTATAATAATATATTTATTTATTTTTCAACTTACATCTATCATTACCGGAGTAATCTAATGCGATAGTGTACTTATCTAAAGTATTATCCTAATTATTAAACTTATTATCTAACAATTATCACACATTATTAAATAATAATAATTCAAATTGTCGATACAATAAAAAAACATTCCAATAAAATATAATAATAATAAATTCTAGTATAAATTGCCATATCAATAAATAATAAAATAAGTTAATAAAAATAAAAAAGGTAATTATAATGTGTCAGTTAGGTACTCGTTCACAGTATATGTTTTTTTCATAAAATATTATCTGTAAAGCCTTTTTAAAATCCTTTATGTTGTTTATGTCTTTAATAATTTCTTCTAGGGATCTTATTATAGATCCTAGGTGCCATTCCTAAAAAAAACTTTTAGTATACCTACATATAAAACAGTGCTATGCTGCTTAGCGCATATCTCTCTGTTGCGTCGTTTAAATCTCAATGTTTCAAACAGATGGAAGTTGGATTTGACAAATACTGCTGTCTCAAAAACGTACATATGCGTAACGGGCAATGTTAAAAGTTTAAAATTATTGAATTATGGAATTCAGCTTTCAGTTGTGGTTTAAATACAGCATGCACACATTTTTTTTGTTGCACGCTAGCTTGCTGGCGGGACTTAGGAGAAATGATCTCACCTTTACCAAAACGATGTATTTACCTGTCTCTTAAGATACAGGTTTACCTAGTTTAAGAGGCAGGGTTATAATTATACTTGAGATCAGATATTAACACAGAACCAGATGTTACAATGTACACTATTTTATAAAGAATCACGTAGGTTCCTATCTGAATTTTTATGGCAACTAAATTTATCATTATCATTTATCATTATTATTTCTAGCAAATAAACGTTTGATTTGATTTTATTTAAAGAGAGATCTGAAAACGACTTTTCATAAAAAATCGTTCTTCTGCTTTACATGAATCGCCAGTATGTCGTAAATTAAACAGGTATTCATAATGAATTCCGTGTTTTCGAAATGACAAGTTTCTGATATAAAAACAACAATAATAATAATTAGAATAACGAACTTTTCTGAAGTTACGTGAGTAAATAGTGAATTTGCTTATACAAGTAGTAACGTTACATACATGAAAGTGTCGGAAACGTAGTCGGATTCTATAACCGTGCTCCATCGAGCTTGGCGATTGATAGCAAATAACATGGGCCGGGCTAATAGCTAATAGCTATTGATGGGAACGCTTTTAGTTCCCCCGGCTTTTAGTTAATGCCAATATTTCTATGTCAGGGATTATTCACTGATGTAAAAATGTTTGGGACTCCGACAAGCTGGCGAACGGTCCCTTTTCGGTGCGTTTTGAATGAATGAATGATTAAATACCCAGCGCTATATAAAGCAATGGATTTTGTTTTTTCCGTCACTAATACCTAATGAAATCTAGGTAGTTGTACCTAGATATTAAAAATGTGGCTATAGTAGGCACTACCATATATTTCGTAGATACGCGTTGCCTGTGAACTTGGCGCTGAGTCATCTCTCCAGTCAAAGAAGGACGCACAATGTTCCATGCGTGCCTTTATGGTAGGGCGCGGCCGCACTTGGTGGGGCCCGGTAAGCATAGCGGGCTGATACCAGTCGGGGGTGCGGCGAATGTACAAGTATCTCCCAGGCTCCCCACTCATGGTACAGGCAGGACCCGTGGGGTTTTAGACGGTAGAAGTGCGATATAACCCTCCGGTCTCCACTGACGGATCCTCCATGATGATTTCCCCTCAGAATAAAAAAGATACCTCTGCCTACCCTTTCAGCAAATACATAGGCCACTCCAACAATGTCGGCTAATAAACAGTTGATAGCCACCGTGTTTTTATTTCACGCTCAGTTCAGCCAGAAAATATCCGCGTGCACTGAACCAACACATTGCTGCATGCAGTTTGAATGGAGTATATTGTCCCGTACAGCTTGAATTGCCAATAGCCCCACTGAAGATTGACGAGCTAACAGCATAGGCTTGAAAAATACAACAAAGATTAATGGCTAGCTGTGAATAACAGCTTTTAAATTTTTAGTCTGTACGTTTTTGATACATATATCTATTTTTTGAAGGTTTTTGTTTTGCTTGGTTTGTTGGTTTAAATATAATGTGGGCGTCCAAGCAAAAAGGGTTGGAGCAGGAACAGTTCTTGGCATAGTTTCCGAGATATAGGTACGCAGTTTAATAAAGTTGGCTGAAAAAATTGCATTTCGCGATTTTAATTGATTTATTAATTAATGCTCAATTATCTACAAGTTCATACAGTAAATGACTTTATATGATGTTTCTAAGTACCAGAAATTTTAAGAGAAGTCTAGGAAAAAGGTAGCAGTGGTGATATCAAATATGAAAATGCTTTTTTCAAATCAAGCTTTTTCACTTAATTCAACTTTAAATGTCTGATAAAAAAATAGTGCCTGTTTTTGAATGTTTTTTTATCCTTATTATCAATTGACTATTCTAGATACCGAATCTAGTCTCAACTCAATACCCCACTACAGCACACTTTTTGGTTGGACGCCCACATATGTTCGGCTTGTCAAGTTACAAGTTTGTACAGTCCTGTCATTTCAGTAAATGATACTACATTAATTTAAAAGAAATGACCTGATGCTATCCGATTTGTTTGGTTTATTTTATTTTATTATATTTAATTGACCCACGAGTGACCACTTCAAACAAGTGTTAAAGAATGGTAGTAGTGATTTGAGTATACGAGCAATTTATGATGGGTGTCATTTTGGTAAACAATAAATTTCCCTGGCTTTGCATATATACATAGTAATGTTCGGATGACAAAACAATTTTAGACATGATATTAGATAGTTCCTGAATCTTCTCAAACCGTACCTAAATGCTATTGCGGATGCACAGCGTTGTCTGTCGCATACTAATGAGTTTGGGCCATCAGGTCTGGGCTAACGCACTTTTTATAAGATCTTAATAAATAATCAATTCTGATTTACTACAGTTGAGTTTAAAATAGACTAGGAATAAATACCTGATAAGTTAATAAGTTTGTTTTTACATACATTATCTTACAACAGTAATTAACGTACTCTTTCGAAAAATACTCATTTCACCCAAATCACGATAATTATGTTCAGCGATGGCGTAACTCCAGTCGTCACGAGTCATAAAACATTTATCACCTAGTGAACACAAGGCTTTACTGAGCCTATGTTACAATCATGCACCTGTGTGCACTCAACCTGCGTGGCCGATGGGGCGTGGCTAGGCATGCACTGACAAACTGACTGCATATTGATGTTAGCTTTACGGTCATGTTTTTTTTTTCGGTGGGTTGACTGGATTTGTAATACATTTTTATGTATTTTTTCTCAGTCGTAGGTATAGCTAAAAGCAATCAAAGTCACTTTTTTCATGTACAACCTGAAAGTAAACTTTTATGCCCTTCGTTTTCCATTATTATCGTTAATTCCATCTTACTTTGAAAGGAATCCACCGTTAACACTTTATTACAAAATGTTAAATTGCATTACAATGAAATGAATTATGAAACATAGAACATACTTTATCCGATAGAATTTGCGTGAATTCTGTTTTATGAGGTATTTATTCAAAAAATGTGATAGCTCGGCTAATATGCTTGATATAAATATAATGTATAGCCTATATAATATATAGCACTCAAGAATAAAATAGCTATACCAGTGAATAAAGTTTAAGAATTGGATCATTTGTTCCGGAGATTATCCCCTACATACAAACAAACTTACAAACAAATTTTTCCTCTTTATAATATTACTAGCTTCTGTCCGCGACTTCGCTCGCGTGGAAGTCGTGAGACATACAATAAACAAAAATAACAGCCACATTTTTACAAAACTGAAAAAAATACTTCAAAATTACTTTATGCATCTCTTTATAATGCGTCTACTCGTATAAAAAACCCAGCCTTACACGTGCGACAGGCGGCAGACACTTAAGGTTAAAAGTGCGGCATCAAGTTACTTATTCATATTATGTAACAAAGTGCTGACTAGAGGTGTACATATACTCGCAGTGAACTGCTCTTTTAGAACCTTTCATATCTTCGTGTATCTAGTTAAATATAATAGTCTACCTTGTTATTGCACCATAAGGTTGGATATCACTTGCACGTCATCGTAGGTCTATTTGTCTATGTGGCAGTAGATAATTTCAATCTTGGTGCAGTTTTAATTTACTGGGAATTGTAAAAAAAGTGGTAAGGCAATTATGAAGGCAACTATATAAGTCAGCGTATCGCAGTTCACAGAGGCATAGGTAGTATTTTTATCTCACGAAGCGACGCTTGTTTTACTTGTGGTTACCAAGAGTACAAACACGCTGTGAACTTGTGTGTAAGCACAGGAGCTGTCGGTACCGTCCGAGACAGTGGCGAAGTACAAAGTGTGTGTGTGCGTTCAGGTGTGTCTGTTATGTACTGATGCTACTCGTCTTCACGCACTCATTCACAGCATGTTTGTACTCTTGGTTACCACAAGTAAAGCGCGCGTCGCTTCTTGAGATACAAATACTGTACGTACTGTCAATCGCACGTCAGTACCACGTGAGATACCAAAACTATCCGCACTGATCAGGTGCGGTCAAAGCTGTACGGATGACGATGATCATGATCCGGGTTAGGACATAAAATACTTTGTATACCAGTAATACGTTCCCGCGGGATAATTTCCGAACTCCACGCTGGCGAAGCTGAGGGTAAAGGCTAGTTTGTTACTATATAAATAATTTAAACTATTCCACGTGAGTGTAACCCCACCTTAAAACTGGAATACCTCTTCACGATTTTAGTTTAAATTGAAATTTAACTCAAGTTACCGTTTTGCGTAGATATTACTTTTACGTTAGCTTTCTGATATTACGGAAATTAGATTTATGGTTCGAGAATCTATTGGGTTTCGTAGTTACGTACCTACCGACTTGTTATGCTCTTATGATATTGGCTCATTTGTATTCATTACCTATCAGAGTTATAAATAAAAGTGTGCGAATTATTTAGTTACATAACATCGTCACGCCTTGTTTCCCCGAAGGGTTGAGCAGAGTTGTAACTATAGTACCCCTATATTTCACCAGTTATGTTTAAGTCCCATGTAATAGGCGGCGAGACTTCGGACTGTTACTGAGAAATTCCAGGTAGAAAAACCCAATAACACTTTTCCAGACCTGGGAATGGAACCCAGGACCCTGCTCAGCAGTATCGCTTGCTACAAACAACTGAATTTGTTCTTTAGAATTTATTGTACCTATGATTTACATTTATACCGCATCGAGTTCCACCCCATCAAACTAAAACGTGTACAGTCGCCAGCAGCACATCAAATTACCAAAAAACTGATAAATTTTCTCATTTGATTTTGAACTTAACCTTCAACATTTTAAGGTATGAATATAGTTTGGAGAAGTTTTACAGTTTGGTATAACCTGATGTGCTGGCGGCTGTACATTAAAACGGCATGAATAAACAAAATCTTAAAATAGTAAAAAATCTGCTGCACCTGTTTTCGCCATAAAATATCCCGTGAAAATTATCGTTGCCCTGCACACGTCAAGCTTGAGGTTGCCAAAGAAATTTAATTATAAATGGCGGGTGTACCGTCACGAGTATAAATATCTAACAGTTACACAAAATTCATATTCGCAAGCTGAAGTGGCAGTGGGCGGCCATGTTTGTCGAAGGACCGACGGCCGGTGGAGCAGACGAGGCCTGGAGTGGCGACTGCGTAGTGTAGGACGCCCCACGGCTTGATGGATGGAGCGACGACCTTTAAAAGTAGGCTGAGAGAAACCTATTTCCAGCACTGAACTGCGATAGGCTGAGTTGATTGATTGATTGACGCAAAATTGTAAAGCGTTTTGAAATAAAAATAGCAACTTTGAGAAAACACCTATGTCTTATTAGTATGGTTTCGATAGGACTGTAGCGGCATCTACAACTCCACGTGCGAACTACGCATCACGCTGATCGGATGCGAGTAGCGGAGCATGAAGCGAACCAGTACAATTGAACTACTGCCATGCGGTTTCGCTGCTTTGGTTTCGCGGCGGTGTGCTACCAGCGTCAAAGACCTGACGTCGCACAAATCCTGCATCGCGCAAGCAGAGTTTACCGCGCGACTGGGATATAATTATTAAATATCCCGACATCAATCGTCGGGCTGTTGCCCACCAGACATAGCACCCGTCTGTTCGGAGGATCCTCCCTTTTTTTAAGGAGGATGGGTGAACTTCAGATCCTGTTACACATACCTCTATACTGCTATGTTTGTAACGCCATAAAATATCTATTAATACTTTAGGAGAGTATCGCTCTATCGTAAGTTTAAGGTATTTATGCTCGTGACTGTACGTAATGCCGCCATAACTGATCCTGCTACCTAGTGCGCTGAGGTCTTAAATCTCCATTTATTACCATAATTTTGATGTGAGGACATAATGGGAGGTTTAGATACATGGTTCCTGTTTTTGTTTTTTCTTGTCATGGAATTTAAGTTTGAATGATGGATTTTTTATTATTTTAATAGATACGTAACAAACATGAAAACCCAATAATCTGACTCTGAAAAAATTGATGTACAGTGAACCGCATATCAGTGGCAACACTTGGGGTACGAAAATCAATCTTACGCCTACGATATAAGGGCGCTGTCAATGTCAAATTATTTTTACCACTGATGTGTGGTTGAGAATACGAGCCGGAAATCGCGGCCATGATTCACAGCGCTTTACCCACGGGTCAAACATTACCTTCGCTTCTATAATCATCTTACCTTTGTACCAATGAAGTAACTTGTTGTTTTACAGCCGCTATACGATAATAAAAAAACATAAAATAAAATAGCAACAAAGTCAAAACTGTCATCATCTACCTAGCCTTTTCCCAACTATGTTGGGGTCGGCTTCCAGTCTAACCGGATGCAGTTGAAGATCAGTATTTTACATGGAGCGACTGCCTATCTGACACCTCCACAACCCAGTTATTGGGTAACACGATATCTCTTGGTTAGACTGGTTGTCAGACTTTTGGGCTTCTGACAACCTGTAACAACTGTCAAAGATCTACAAATGACAGCCGGGACCAACGGCTTAACGTGCTTTCCGAGGCACGGAGGAATCTTGGTATGAAAAGATGGTCACCCATCCACGGACCAACCGCGGCAAGCGTAGCTTAACCTGATCGATCGACCCGTGCGGCAGTTATTATTTAGCCACAAGCTTCTCAGTAAGACTGAACCAAAAAGTCAAAACCGTACATTGAATATTTTTGAAAAAAGTATTTGCTACGATGTGTGGGAGGAAACGAAACTGATGCCGAAAATATAGTTTTTAGAATTTTTGTCCGTTTGTCTGTTTGTCAGGTTGCGTGTCTGGATTTAGATGAAATATAGCACACATATAGTTTATAGCCTGATTTTTCACATAGGGTAGGTACCTACTTTTAGTCCCAGTAGTACGTCCCCGTGGGATATTTTCCGACATCCACGCGAGCAAGCCGCGGGCAAAAGCTGTAGTCTTTATATAAAACGTAACTTTTTTAACTAAATGAAAGTATTACAAAAGCGGTGCTCAGTTACGTGTGCTGGCTGTCAATGGCACTTCGGGAAACGCTTCAGATACTTATTATCAATGGCGGTAAAAGATACGCTAGGCGGTGCCCTAAAAGCCATTGAAGGCACGATACGCAATATACCTACGCGAATTCGGAAGCTCATTGCTTAGTTTTTAATTCGTTTTACCTATTGTAGTATAGTAATTTTATTCTAGGTGCAATTCAAAATTCTATTCTTCACATATAATCATATAATTAATGTACTCAAATAAAATATTGTAAAACATTTTTAAAAGAGTACCGGTGGAGTTTCTTGCCCATTCTTCTCCATACGAAACTACCTTTTGGAAGGGGCAACTAGAATCAATTCTATTTTTTTGTAAATTTTGGCATTCAAAAGTGCCTCTTATGTGCCTATTTGAAATAAATGGTTTGACTTAGATACAGTGACTGACAAAAAAGATCGCCAAATCGCCTTTCGCCGATGCTAAAAGTATCTCGTAGCCCATGCATACAGGCCACCTAGAGGTTCAACGGGCTGAATTTTAAGGTCTTCATCATCTGAATTTTCATCATTGACACAAAGTTAGTGTATTTAATTTGTTCTAGATCTGGGAGTGCCTGCGACAAAGTTTGCTTTGTGTCATAGTTTTGTCATCATCCCTGTATAATACGATGATTTTGTACGATAAAACTCGTAGGAATGAAAAATCTTGAAACTCCTTTATACTCGTAATAACAATAATTTATATATTTTTTGTATTTTTTTTATATTTAAAAATGTAATGAATAAGTAATGTGTACGTAATAAATGAAAATAATAATAATAATAAATTGATATAACGGTCCCTCATGACGGGAACCTCGCGAAAGCCGAGAAAGATAAACAAATCAAGTACTCGTATCTTGACTTGGCTCGCGAGGTTGTCGACATGTGGGATGTGGACTCAGCAATCATTGTGCCGATAGTTGTATCAGCCAATGGCTTAATTGCCAAGAGCCTCAGCGGTACTTTTGCACACGGCTCGCAATGTTAGGAGGTTCCCCTCTCTGGAGCCCTGACCGCCAGTAGTTTGGACCCTATTCCCGATACCGGTGGGCTACTATTTTTTATATTTTTAAATGTTTTTATATATATATTTTTATATTCTAATATTTAAAAATATAATTTATATGTACATAATGAAATAAAGGACATAATAATAAAAGCCATTTAATCAGACCATTTGAAATTATGCTACTAAAATAAAATTATTGACAAGCTGTAAAAAAAAAAAGTGGAAAAATAAAATAAAAAATAATTCTATTACTGACACCGGCTGTTTTAGTCTGTGTGCCCATTGGCAAAGGCCTCCTCCATTTCCTTCCATTTTTCTTTAGCGACTACCATTCGAGTCCATAATTTTCCTGCCGCGATTTCCATCTCGTCGCTCCAGCGTTTTCTCTGCCTTCCTCTATGTCGTTTGCCATTTCTCGGATATCAGACGGTTACTGTTTTGCTCCATTTGTCTGATCCTCTGAGGGTGTGACCAGCCCATTTCCATTTAAGTTTCCTGGTTTTCCGTGTGACGTCAGTCATCGTCGTAACCTGTCTTATTACTTTGTTTTTAATTCGGTCTTTTTTTTACACCCATCATGCTTCTTTCCATGGCACGTTGACATACAGCTTATTTGTTGGCTTATGATTTTGTTAACGCCCAAGTCTGGCATCCATATGTTAGGACCGGCAGCACCCACGAATCAAATAATTTCTCCATTAATTTTAGACTAAAATCCGGACATAATCTCTTTCATGGACCAATACCTGTTCCATGCGTTCGCTACTCGTCGATCTATTTCTTTTACGCCCTAGTTATTGCTGGAGATAATTTGTCCTAAGTATATGTAATCATCTTGATATTCGATGGTTTTGTTATTAACCATCACACTAATATTATAAAGGCGAAAGTTTGTGAGTGTGTGTGTATGTTTGTTACTTCTTCACGCTCAAACGGCTCCACCAATTTTGATAAAATTTTGTATGGAGGTAGCTGACACCCTGGATTAAGACATAGGCTACTTTTTATCCCGATATTCTCATGGGATCGAGACTTGCGCGGGTGAAACCGCGCGGCGCAACTAGTGATATTATAAGTTTGTTTAATTTGTTTGTTTGTTATTTTTTTTATTTTACGTTTGTTTGTTTTTTCGGTATTCATAGAAAGTCCAACTCACCCGCTTTCTTAAGCTAGCTCTACTATCATTTTTTTGAAGGTTGTTGGTGACTATGCGAAGATAACTACGTCATCAGCGAATCTAAGGTGGTTCAGTCTAACTCCATCGATATCCCTCCTCCTGACACTCTTTTAACCTGCTTTAAATAAGTTCCGTCACAATCATTTCAATCATAACATGAATTTGAATCGCAACAATCCCTATGATTCACAATTTGATGAGATAGAACAGTACATTAATTGCAATATTTACTGAACACACATACATAACTAGCAGAAATCCTAATACCTCGCGTATGTAAGTGTAAATTGAAGTCTACCATCCTTCGCTGCATCTCCTGGGGGTGTTTTACTGAATCTAAACCTTACATTCAACTTTGAAGAGATCCTTCCTGTCAAGTGTGTCTTTGTGTAAACCCTTTTTATTGCCTCCCCGCTTGTAATCACCTGAGGGCTCTTCGAAGGTGTACTAAACATCTGTATCTCACGACTTAAAAGCATAAAAAACATCAATACTTTCCTAAAATGAAGAACGCTCATAATCTTGCGTATACTTAAAAATGAAAATGACAAAAGAAAAATGATTGTATAGCAGGGGTGATAATATTGGCGAAGCGCTCTGCTAAAAACAAATCACAGAAAAAAAATGTTCCAAACAATAAGGAAAACTTATTTGTGTTTCGATTCTTTCATGTGATATCGGTCTCTACAAAATCAATGACGTCAAAACCCGATAAAATCTAGTCTTGAAGATCTAGACAAGAAGTGCTAAATACGAAAAAGTTGCCCAAAGCGCCCATATACTCGTACCTACACAAGTACACAATACAATACCATACAACGATGCTGATAACCTAATCTGTACACGGTGCGACCGGTTTCCAAGACTAACTTTGGCTTTGGTATTTATCGGGAAGCTCACGAAAGAAAAGAAAATTAGTGTGGGTCTCTGTCGCTGGATACGGTGAAGAGAGATACATAAACTCTGGTCATTGACTTGATCTCGACATAGTGGCAAGTTAAGTTCAGGCAGGAAAAAAAAAACAAATGTGTCAAATGCTCTATAAACAGTCTTCAAACATGAATCTCTTGTTCAAGCGATACTGTTAAGGCGAATGCTTTAAGGTCAAATCTAAATATTTTTGCAAATAACACTTTCAATATTAATTAGGTATATTGTTCGTTTGGTGATCAAAATTTGATTCGCGACGTTAATGACAATACCTATAATAAGTACTGAATAAAAATCTTTAATACAGCTCTTGTCATCTTGAGTTATATTAAATAGAAAACATGTTTTCATCAAACAGATAGTCACATTTTCTATCAAAAATATTTGTATTTTAACATAGAAATAAATAATAATAATAAATAAAATAATAAAAATGTTTATTTCATCAACTTATGTAAATTACATTAATATGTTGGGAGTCACCTTTTAAGCAAAGATTTGCTTGTATTAGGTGGTTCCGCTCTTCCAGTTTACATTTACTGTACATGTGTGAGAGAATAAACAATAGATAATTTTGAAAGCATGGCAAAGCTTTTTAACAATACAAAATAAAAATGAGAGATACAAAACAAAATAATAAAAACTAAAAAATTATAAATCAGTAATTAATTAAATAAGGAATGAGGGATGCGCACAGTGTTGTGTGTGTGTGCGTGAGGTGGCGGTGTGTATGGTGTAGGGGTGTGAGTGTTAGCATCGAAGGTGTAATTTGTGTACTTCTTGTTTTAGTCAACTACTATTGTATCTACAGATTATGATTATGTATTTTGGGAATTATGTGATTGTATGGAGCATAGCCTCGATTTCTTCGTAACTTTTGCTCTTCAACCATTCAGTGAGTGTCTCAGTGAGAAATATGTAGAATATTTCGTGGGCTTCCCTAGTGGCTAGAGTAGGTATCACCCATAAAGGAAAGTCATAATTATGTTTTGTACAATATGCTATGAGTGTGGCTAGAAGGTTCGCACACTCCTAACAGAGAACCTACATTGAATAGAAGCCAGTCCTTACCAAAATGCGCATCGTATTTCAAGTTCATAGTCAATATTGCCGATTCCGTTTTGTCTGAATCAATACGAAGTAGAGGTTGACCGAACATATTTCTATTTCCATACCTACATATTTCATTCTTATGGCTATTTCAGTTTTCATTTTTGGGGTTCCGTACCCAAAGGGTAAAACGGGAACCCTATTAGTAAGGCTCCGCCGTCTGTCTGTCTGTCCGTCTGTCACCAGGCTGTATCTCATGATCCGTGATAGCTAGACAGTTGAAATTTTCGCAGATGATGTATTTCTGTTGCCGCTATAGCGACAAATAACCAGAACTAAATAAAAACCAGAATAACATAAATATTTAAGGGGGCTCCCATACAACAAACGTGATTTTTTTGCTCGATATTGATAACGGTAACAGGTAGACACTTGAAATATTCACAGAATATTTAGTTATATATTTACTTTAAAAATCAATAATTAAATTAAAATAAAACAAATATTTAAGGGGGGCTCCCATACAACAAACGTGATTTTTTGCCGTTTTTATAGATAATGGTACGGAACCCTTCGTGCGCGAGTCTGACTCGCACTTGGCCGGTTTTTTAAAATGCACTTTAGAAAACATCATCGCTAAAGTGTTTGACAATTGACGAAGCGTGGCGATCAATGCGCATACCTACTCATTTAACACACGACATTAATACGCTGGTACTCTGGTAAGAATAAACTTCTTTATAAAAACATTGACGTGGGGACAGGATAAATGGGGGAAAATATCATTCGGTGACTCCAGTATCCTAGCTTGCTATGTGCCATGTCTATGATTATGCCAATACTAAACTTCTTATCGAATGTTTTTCTTAATACTTAGCTGCCACTTGTATTTATTATGCCTTCCACATAAATCACATATATTTGCCGTCATCTTGACGACAGATATTAATGGATGAATCATGAAATCTGATATTATTGCCGAGCTGTCCATAGTAATATATTTATTCTCGTGTATGCACAGAATAAAAAACTTTTTACAAAAAAAAAACAACCGACTTCCAAAAAAAACACTACAAAGTGAAAAATAACTTTAATTTTGGAAGTCGGTGTCTTTGGATCTGTATTTTAGCTTTTTGCTACCGACTTCCGAAATTAAAGTTATTTTTCACTTTGTTGTGCTTTTTTGGAAGTCGGTTGTTTTTTTTTTGTTGTAAAAAGTTTTTATTTTTCTCTTTTTAGTGGGTCATTTTGTAATTTATCTAATTTACAATAGCCTAATGTGAAATGCTCATCACCGTTTACAAAATATTGCTTTTCCCGATGCAGGGGCGTTAATTGTTGAGGAGTGCTACTGGTAAGAACCAGGAGAACTGATGGTGAATTCACCATATTATGCATTTAGATGAGCATAAATTGCTTAGCAACCATATTAAAGTGCTAAATCGAATCGCAACGGCGAAATACTTATTATTAAGTATTTCCGGTGGCCATCTGTGGTCTTCGTCATCAGTTCCACTTCACCAAATTAAGCTTTTCGAGTGCAAATGCACGAGTTACTATAAAAAATACTCAAATCGCTAAAGGTATGCCAATAAAATTTGAGGATTTCCCTCGATTTCCATGGGATCTCGTCATCAGATTCTGATTTGGTGGTAATGTGACCACCTCAAGAGCATACCCTTCCATACAAAAAAATATTTTTTTAAATCCGTCCATAATTGACGGAGTAATCGATGAACATACATAAAAAAAAAAAAACAAACAAACATACAGCCGAACATATAACCTCCTCCTTTTTGGAAGTCGGTTAAAACCTAACTCAAATCTTTAACCACTACCTACTTACCGTAATAAAGAGTCATTATCAAGCTTAAAAACGGGAAATGCTGCACATTGTTGCATCAATCAATCCGGCCACAGCAAATATGAACTTTGGTTTACGTTCATTCTGTAGTCTTCAATAATTGGCAACGCTCTTTGGTATGGAAACAATACTCGTAACATAGGCTACATAATAACTGAGGCTGTGTGTTTACACATAGCCACAGTTATTTGTTTCTTAGGTCATAAAGGTTTTCAAAACTTGTTGCTTATTGTTTTGATTTGTCTATACGAGTAGTATGTTATTAACTTTCAGTTATTTATTCTAATTATATTATTTTATATAAATAAAATTATTTGAATGGTTGACATCTGTACTGTCATGATTTACAAATATCAATAAGATTTGTAGTGATTTAATTACTAAATTTTAATATAAAATTGAAAGTATATGATTACCCTCAAATGATTTTTATAGTATATCATTTGACAGTTTCCATAAAAGTACTGGTTTTTTAACAGAACGTAATAGAAATATGATAATTATTTTGGGGTATCGAGTAGTTGAGTTAATTCTCTTCGAGCCTCGGAACCTAAAGGTTGTCTTCAAGAAGTTTGAAATCTATAATGATATTATATTGAGTACCTAATTACATAGTTAACTAACTATTTTATTATATACTAGCTTCTGCCCGCGACTTCGTCCGCGTGGAAGTCGTAACACACCACAATATACTAAAACAACAGCCACATTTTTATAAAAAAATGCCTCGTTGGTCTAATGGTCGCAAGCATTACTGTTGAGCATGAGGTCCTGGGTTCGATTTCCAGGTCAGGCAAAGTGTTATTGGGTACTTCATCTGAAATTTCTCAGTAAAAGTTCGAAGTCTGTATTTGTGCCCGGACAGTGGCTAAAGGCTCGCACCCTATTAGATGGAACCTAAACTTAACTGGCGAAATGCCTTGCCTTTCGGGGAATACAGTCATGATGCTATGTAATTTTTATAAAACATAAATAGGTACATAAACATACATAAACTCATGCCTTCTTCCCATGGGTTTAGGCAGAAGAGGCTTCGTTTATGTTCATACATGTAGTAACACACTCACGCCGGATGTGAGTACTACGCACCTGACCTTTCTGAAGAACATCACCAAATAGATCACTATATTATGTCCTCTTAGGGCGTCCCGTCCCGATATTTCCACTCACAGCTGCCTTGTAAATACCTTTTGTTAGTTAATTTATCATCTCAAGAGGACCAAACCATATAAGCATACTCTTTAAAAAAATTGTCACTAAATCTTCTTTTAAACCGTACCGCTGCCTTATCACATAATATTTTAGCCTATCATTCATAGTCACGCCATTTCTCATGTTTCGCAAGGAATACATTTCCACAGCATTTATTCTACTTTCATGCTTCTGTTGCCACCCCCAACATTCCTTCTTCCATACATAACCGTGGGTGCCAAGCACACCATCGTGAACAGCCAGTCGAGCCTTTTTGGGCATCAACTGGTTGGTCAAATTCGAATGTATTTCATTTTCCATTCACTTTATTTCCCGCATTTACTCTTTATAAAACTTCTCTTTTTACTACGTTTGTAGTTATGGTTTCAGCAGTCAAAATACAAAGAGACTCAGGACTGGTGACGTGGGAGCAAGCGACGTACAGTAATCCGTGTGAGAAACAGTTAGTCTTGCGGTCGAGTCCGCAGTCTACAGTAGCAATTTTCCATTGTTTGCGAAGTTTTTCGGTTTTAGTGAATTATGAACGCTTGCGTTCCTGTATTATACTAAATCTCAAAAGTTAAGGACAGTCTTCTTCCACAGATTTTGTGTAGCTACATTGACTATGGAAAGAAAAGAAAGAAAGAAAAATATTTTATTTGGGACACGCACAAGAAATACAAAAATAGCATTTAAACTAACAATATTAAAAAAAAAAATCAATCTAGACTTGTGCGATGCCAAAAAGGTGCATATCTCAGCATAATGCTGCGATATTTAAAAAATAAATACCGCAACGCTGTTATTCTGACAGCTGCTATGGTAGGGTAGCTACATCTCAAAAATCAGAATAAAATTATAGCTTACCCCATAAAAATATAGCGTAATGATTAAATCTGTAACTATCTGCAATGGTCTAACCGTTTGGTCTTTTGCAATTTGCTGTTAACTATAGAGGAATACAGACATAATATAATATTGCTCATCTCCCATAGCAAATAGCGTGATAATATATAACTTACCGACTGAGCAGACTTTTATGAAATATCTATACAAAATTTTAACAGATTCTATCAGGTAGAGTTTGCATGACACTGGATCATGCATTCATAGAGGAATACAAACATAATGCGATCTTGCTCATCCCCCACAGCAAATAGCGTGATAATATATAACCTACCGATTGACCAGGCTTATATGAAACATCTGTGTAAAATTTGAACAGAATATAACCAGTAGAATTTGCGTGATGTTGGAACATACATTCAGACAAACTGACAAAAATTCAAAAAATTATATTTTCGGCATTAGAATCGACCCAGACCTCGCTGCAATTGCTTTTTTTCAAAAATCTCAATGTACAATTTTGACTTCGCTACGATCTTATTATAAGTATCTATAGATTCCTTTATACCAAGTTTATAGGTGTGAAAGAATGTAAATGCAGAAATATTCTTACTGAAAAGGCGTTTCATTAAAGTACTAATGGCAGACGCAACTAAGAACAATCAATCAAAAAAAGCTTAATTAATTCATCTCTGTCTCGATTTTTAATATTGAAGAGTAATTATTAATTAATGCCGTGATTCTTCATTTATATGTCAGCGAACTGCTCTAGTATTAAAAACCGCATCTATTAAACTAAACCCTAAGTTACAGTACCTACCTATCTGAAAAATCGGAAAATTGGAAGTCTATAATTGGTGTCTGCGCAGTGAATGATTGAGGCAGAGATTGATAAAAAGCAATCAGTTTCCATCAGCTGTCAGGCGCAGGTCGGAATAGCCTAAAACCTATGTCCCGTACGTCGGAGTCGGGACTGATGGCCGATGCTGGGCGATTTTATTCGGAACAAGATAAGATTTGTACGTATATTCGTTTGCCAGCTGAGGATACATGTTTTAGTGATTCTAGACCAGTACTTTGATCAGTTTCAACTGAAAATTTAATAAAACAATGCTGAGCTGACAGCTGGACAGCAGTGGTGGGCCAGTGGGAATGGTCCACATTACGTTTTATCCATAACTAGCTTCTGCCTGCGACTTCGTTCGCGTGGAAGTCGTAAGATACC
The DNA here is from genome assembly GCA_963921375.1 of Tiliacea citrago. Lineage (NCBI taxonomy): Eukaryota > Metazoa > Arthropoda > Insecta > Lepidoptera > Noctuidae > Tiliacea > Tiliacea citrago. Next base: position 30,688,962 of record OY992780.1, read on the forward strand.
TGCACAATATACTAAAATAAACCCCACATTTTATAAAACTTTTCCGGCTCCGACCCACTGCGTCGCATCGCATCGCATACTCGCGCTACTGCTTCGTTTTTTTTAAGCGTTCTTTCTGACTTTTTCCTTTTTACTGGGCTTCATAGGGTCTTAGCGTGATGTTAAATAGCCTTCCTCAAGAATTGGGCTATCAATTGCGAAACGGATAAACGGATTTAAAATGCATTGACATCAAGTTGTGAGCTACCCGAAAGTTACAGCCGGATATAGCCATCCGGCTGAAACTTTCAGGGAATCGGGAAGTGCTCGAAATTTCATCCGGAACGACAGACAAACAGACAAACAAGAAAGTGACTTAAAAAAAAACATGGTAATAAAATTTACGATTTCGATTCCTGGGTTCGATTCCCAGGTCAGGCAAAGTGTTATTGGGTTTTCCATCTGAAATTTTTCAGTAAAAGTCCGAAGCCTGGATTTGTGCCCGGTTAATAGCAAAAGGCTCGCCCCCTATTACATGGAACAACATAACTGGCGAAATTTAATGTGGGTGCACTATAGGTATTAAACAGAGGTATAAATACCTATAGTGCACCCACATAGTATCATGGCGATATTCTCCAAAAATCCGGCAGAGGCCTATCCATTCGGATAAATACCGAAATGAAATAAATACCGGAATGAATACCGTCGCGACGGTATTCATTCCGGTATTTATTGCATCGTATATACTCGTACATACATAAACTCAAGGCAGAAACTATAGAAAGCCAACGTCTACGCTCCTTACATACTCCTTTTACTTCTTTTACATTCATTAGTCACACACTCACACCGGTTGTGAGTACTACGCACCTGACCTTTCTGAAGAACATCACCAATTAGGTCACTATTATGTACTCCTAGGGCGTCCCCTCCCGGCATTTCCACTCACATCTGCCTTGTAAATACCGTTTGTTAGTCGCGTTTCATTCATCCTCTCAACATGACCAAACTATAAAAGCATACTCTTTTAAATTTACATCTTGTTTTAAACCGCTCAGTTGCCTTATCACATATTTTTGTTGCATATCATTCATAGTCACGCTACACAAATGTTTCGCAAAGAATACATTTCCGCAGCATTTATTCTACTTTCATGCTTCTTTTACCACACCCAACATTCCTTCTTCCATACATAAGCATGGGCACCAAGCACACCATGGTGAAAAGCCAGTCGAGCCTTTTTGGGCATCAACTGGTTGGTCACAATCGCATGTATTTGACTGATCACTTTATGTCCCGCATTTACTTTATAAAAACCTTTTCTTTATACTACGGTTGTAGTTATGGGCTCAGGAGTCCGAATATACAGAGAATCAGTGACGTTGGAGCAAGCGACGTACTGTTGTCCGTGTGAGAAGCAGTTAGTCCTGCGGTCGAGTCCGCAGTCTACAATACCCATTTTCCATTGCTTGCGAAGTTTTTCGTTTTTAGTGAACTAATGAACGCTTGCGTTCCTGTATAATATACTAAATGCCACAAAACTGATACACAGACTGATGCATTGACTGATGAATGCTGCTGTTAGTGTTAATATTACTGTTCTGCATAAACTACTGTTAAATTGTTAAAAAAAATCTGTATGCTAATCAAAATGGCTCAAAAAGTTAAGGACAGTCTTCTCCGACCGCTTTTGTGTAGCTACATTAGTTAAGGTAGGGTTTACATCCCCATCATAAAAATCTGAAAAAAATTACAGCTTAGGCCCATAAAGAATAGCGTGCTGATTAAAGGTGTAACTATCTGCAATGGTATAACCGTTTGGCTCGTCTTATTACAATTTGCTGTAAACTTTAAAGGAATACAAACATATGCAATATTGCTCATCCCCCATAGCAAATAGCGTGATAATTATAGCCTATTTTAAAAACTATATTTTCACGCTCAATCTATTTTCATAAAATAAATTTTCTATCTAATCACAGTCATGCGGGCGCAGCCGCTATAAAAAAACTAGTAAACTATAAATAAGCACTTAATATTTTTTTAGTTCCACTAAGAAAACCAATCTTCGCTAAAACAAAGAATCTGTGAAGTTTGATTTTAATTCTAATTTTCAGTGGCAGCTGTAAGTACCTTCGGCTTTATTTTAATTTTAGAATCAAATAAAAATCAATTGTTTTAATAATAATTCAAGCATTTTAATACGTTTTGTTAACTTGCGCACTTTCAATAAAGTTACTGTCTTAATCTTACGAAGTTAAAAATTAATTATCTACACGCTTTATCTTCTCTCGTGGAAGAAAAATGAAAAATTAATCGTAAAGATGTGTGTGATATGACCTGTGAATATAATATTTTCCATAAATTATACTTGTGTAATAAAGTTTTAATTAAAATTTATGACACACCATATTCTCAAGCCAATGTCCGGTAGGCGGTACTTTATTTCAATGGTAGTAATTTAATACGAGCTACACTTCCATGCGCTCTGTTTAAAAATATTATTTTGTCTTATGCGTGCGTCGCCGCGTCGTGCTCAGCAAACCGCGCGAATGGGCTTTTATCGAAGCTAGTAATGAAACCATAGCGAGATCTAATTCGACGCCAACACCATCTAGAGAAGAAATAGGAAGCTTTTCCCAAGGATGAAAAAGGATTAAAATGTTCAAAAAAGTATGTTTAGTGTAGTACACCAAAGGTTATGAATGTATGGTGAATATATATTAATATATATTTTATTTCCAACGTTTTCTAAGGGCGTATGGAATAAAACCTAGTAGTCAAGACAACTGTTTGGTAATATTATATTGTGTTTTGAGCGAATAAAAACTGCATTTAAAGATAAGTTTATTGAATAAAATGACCATATACCTATGAGTAATAATAAATAAGTCTGAGTGTAAACGTAAACTCACCTTTTATTTAATTTTATTCGATGACACGTAGGGGTTGTAACGACAGCAGCGCTCCTAGTGGACAGAGAGAGAAACTCGTCCATAGAACATTTCATTTCTAAGTAAGTATTCCATTAGTAAGTAGTGTTTACTAACAAAGTTGTGAAATATTTCGTTTATTACTTCGACCTACCCGAACATTAACTTTAAAGCAATTCAGCTAGTTCTTATTATCAAGAAATTAAAACTACCTCCATCTATGTTAGGAACTTGATCCCATGGGCTGCTCGTTATACAGGATGTTAAAGTAATTACGTGCCATAGCTTAGGGGTAGATTCAGTATCGATAAAGGAACCCAGGAAAAATAAAAAATGATTAAAAAAAAAAATGCAAGATCAACCTAATTTAGTACTGCCTATTTACCAACGCCTTCAATAGTAGGTAAGTAATTAAACCAATTAAACAAATAAAATAATTTTAATTCTAAACGATTGCTATTTTAAGTTAGTAGGTACTAAAATAGGTTGAACTTGCAATATTTTTTTTTATGTTTTTATTATTATTTTACTTTTTGGATTTATTTTTTATTTTTCCTGGGTTCCTTTATCGACACTGAACCTACCCCTAAGCTATGGCACGCAATTTCTTTAACACGATGTATTGTAAAGGGCATGAGACTAAAACAGTCACGTTAATAAAATAAACGGTTTTAGGACCCCTGGCAGTTAATTGATATCTTTGACAGGCTAAACATTTCTTTTTTTTACGAAATATCGGATATTTGAGGAACGTTTAGTTTTCGACAAATCCTTTCGAGATTGCTATATAGAATGTTTCACAAGCACATGCTATATGGATCTAGTGAACGGTTTAAAACAAACAATTTTTCTTTCTTTCTTTCTTTTTGCACAGAGACAAACGTCACAATTCTGTAAGAACGATTTACATGATCCGCGGCGCTGTCAATATGTACTCGTATTAACACAAGAGTCAGTAAAGTTGACAACAATAGTTCTAATTAATATAAACATCGGCGCAGAACTGCCTTCCAGAAGCGGTCATCGTATTAGTGGTTCAGTTGCTTGAATACCATCAGTATTACACACAACATGACATCACGCCTGAAATCCCGAAAGGGTTAGGCAGAGGTGTCACCAGTTATGTTTAAGTCCCATGTAATAGGGAGCGAACCTAATGCCATCAACCGGGCACAAATCCAAACTCCGGGCTACTACTGAGAAATTCCTGGTGGAAAAACCAAATAACACTTTGCCCGACCTGGGAATCGAACCTCGAACCATCGAGCTCGCCACTAGCCATTGCGACGACTAAACCAACGTGGCAGTCACCATCAGAATTGTGCCGCAATATAGCAGTTCTTCGTGGATGTGGCAGCGACAGCGGCTCCACTGACATCATATTTAGCAATTTATGCAAATTTTGCAAATTTATTTATTTAGCAATTTTAAAGGTGGCTAACTTCCATCCCTTCTTCTTTCCCACAGATCTACTATACAAATCCTGTAACGTATTGACGGTTCGCCAGCTTTTCATTATGAACTTAGTATTCAAACAGCACACTATGCTTACCTACAATGCTGACAACTCTAACAAGAGACGGAATGATATAGTATGCCTATCTAATGCAACCTCAAAACGTGTCTTTGTAGAAAGATTTTTTACCTTCTTAGGCCCATTTCTGTACAATAGATTAAATAGAAAACTTAGTATCTATAAATTAAATTACTTTAGCTGTAAAAAAATGTTACTCAAATATTTAGTAACCATAAATTATGCGCAGTCAGAAGATCTACTTGTTGTCTGCAAATAGAACCGCTAACATGCTATTTTACTTTTAGTTACCTAAGTTTTAATTTTTACTTTTTGTTTTTAAAAAAAAAACGTTGCCCCACACTAGGAATTTCTCCTGTATCGTGGGTGCGTTTACAAACATTTAAACTCACATACACAAACAGCCAGACCCGGAACAACTACTTGTAGGTCATACAAATATTTGTTCCGTGTTCCGAAAATTGACACTTAAGTATACAATAGATTTGTGTACTCGAGGTGCTTAAATCTGAGTGTAGGCAGTCCGTGACTTGAGGTCGTGATTAGTAGCGCGAAACATGGAGTTTGAAAATATTTTGGGTGAAAATAATGACTACGATAAATTAGAGTAAGTAAGTGGGATGCCTCTAATCATTTTGAGTTACCAAGCGAACATTAAAAAAACCATCCAAGTGCGTGTCGGACCACGCACAATGAAGGGTTCCGTAGTTGGGATGAATTTATCCCAAAAACAAACGTAACATTGTAGTTGAAAAACATGTTCTCCTATACATCGATATACGTCACGGTCAATTTTCCAACTGCAAATGTAAGTTGGTCGACTATTACAAGTTAAATAATTTAAGTGCTAATCTTGGTAACTGAGATACTGTTTTCATGTGTTTATTAGTAATGATCTTGAGATGCTGATATCGTAATAATGGCGTATCAAATAATTACGCACTTGAGTACGTCGTTGGGGAATGTTTATTAAACGGGCCTGAGTATGTGTGGAAAATAAACAAGTGAGCCTTACTGTACAGTAGTCGCATATGATGTGTAACATCGGACATCTCACCTTGGTAATAAGTAACTGAGCAGCGACAGAAATTAACCTCACAATTTAAAAAGCTAAATACTGAAATATTTATTTTATTCATTACTAGTGGTCGCCCACTGGTCGAAATTTGACCCCACTACTTACAATCTTTATAGTACTTACTAATTACATGAGTACACTAATTCTATGCTATTATAAAGTACTTACTAATTGTTATCAAAAAGTAAGTACTTCCATACTCAAGCTGTCACTTGTTACAAACTTCCGTCCCTTTTCACGAATTCACTCCCACAGAAAGCGAGAGGACAGATGTTACACATCAAAACCCGGCCAAGTGCGTATCGGACCATGCACAATGAAGAGTTCCGTAGTTGGGATGAATTTATCCCAAGAACAAACCTAACATTGTAGTTGAAAAACACGTTCCCACATACATTCCAACTGCAAATGTAAATTTCTACGCATAATATTGACAGAATTACCATGTTATTTGAAGATCATAGAGTTCTTATAGGTCTTCCTGTAATCTATAGGTAAATGCGTATTTTCTGTGTTTTTTTTCAAAATTTTAGGCTCGGTAGTTTCGGATATAAGGATGGTGAAATGGTAAATCTTCGTCTATTTTCTTAAATAATTTTAAAAGTATTTATTTTAAAATAATATATCTGTAATCCTTACAACAAGCCCTTCCATTTGATACATCATACGGTACAGTTTGTAAAACTTTTTTCTAATTTGGCCCCAAAATATGGATATATATTCAAAATTCATTGATTTACGTTACACGTCCGTGGTTGGTTCACAGAACTTTATATGTATACCAAATTTTAACTTAATCGGTCCAGTAGATTCGGAGAAAATCGGCTGTGACAGACGGACAGACAGACAGCCAGTCAGAAAGACACACGAGTGATCCTATAAGGGTATTACTTTTATTTTAGGTTCCTACATCATTCGAGATTGAGGGTTTACAACTATAATATTAAATTTTGGTCAGACAACGAATACTTCAAGCAGTTTAGGCACCCACAGATGGAAAGTGGGCATCCTAAGTCGTTGTAGGTCTTGCAGACTCACAGATTAGACAAAAACATTTTCTTTTGGTCAGACGACAAAATATTTAAAGCACAGATGAAAAGTGGCTATCTTAAGCAGTTTCTCGTCTCTAGTATAAATAGATATCCTACAGACAATGTAGCTGTGAAACTAGATTCGTAGAAAATAAAGAGTAGATATTCTTTTCTGGCGTAATGCGTTCCGTGCTGTATAAATATACCGTAACGCATGGGCCATGAAAACGGCGACCTTTCGTTTTTCTGTTCATATTTAGGGTTTCGTAGTAAAATGCCAATAATGGAACTGTTATAATTTCGTCATTTCCGTCTGTCCGTCTTTCCCCTGTGCTTCCGTCAGTCCGTTCAGATTGTTCACGGCCATTTTACTCGGAGACTATATGCACCATATCGATGAAAATTGGAAAGAACCGGTAAACTATGGTGTAGTAAAATTACGAAATAAATTATTAGGGGTGACACTCCATACACATGGTAACCGAGGGATGAAAAAAGCTTGAGGGTTGTTGGATCCCATAATTAAAAAGATTATGTTTCATAATGTCAATAGTGTTTGAGTTATGGGATATTTTCATCTACAATTGCAGAAATAAAAAATAATATGTTTTTCATAGCTTTTTCGAGAAATACTATGAAATCCAAATTAATTTTTGAGGATATAAAATTAATCGTGTGCATGCGTAAAAATATTCATCCCAACTACGGAACCCTTCACGGTAGGTGGTCAGACCACTGTTCATGAAAATACAGTACGATGCTTATAAATTTAAACGATTTAAGATTCCTGCCGCACTTAACCATTCTTCTAATTAATGGATGTTTTACAATAATGCGTTTTGTGCATCAGCTATGAAAACTTTGAAACTTTCCTGAAACCCTTTATTCTTCAGAGTATCAACTAAATCAATATTTTGAATAAGTCATCCCGCTGCCTCCTTGTTCTACTCATTTTTCTAAGAGGCGAAAGCAACTGTATTTTTGTCCCCTGTACTTATTTCTTTCCGCTGGCTTTCAAGCCGCCCTCCACCTCGTGTGAACTCATTACACCTCTTTGTCAGTGTCGGTTGCAGCTCATTTCTGAGCTGAGCTTGACATATCGGTTCGGACCGCAACATTACACGAGAATTGCACAACTTTTTGATACACTAATAGCTAGCCTTGAATTTTTTTACACGATTTTGGAAAGTACCTGTATCTTTGAGTATTAAAGGAAATAAAAGCCTAGTTATAGTTATTAACAATGTTTAATTTGGATAAAATGAATCACTTATTAACGAATCCTATTCATGACTTAAAATTCTGCTATTCAGCTGCATCTGGATAGGCTGGAAGCTGACCCCAACATAATTGGGAAAAGGCAAGGCAGATGAGGGATCATGAGTTAAATAAATAGATATTCATAACAGTCGAGCGATCGGTTCGTGGATGGTTGACCATCAAAGGGGGAAAAAAAAGAAAAAGATCCTTATATGCTGAATCAATAACCTTGCACAATTTATATAAGTTACAAATAAGCAGTAGGTATATTTTTTTTTAGTTTGGTATGTTTTGGTACTTATTATGATTGTTAGAACGGAACTGATTCACTCTGTTCCCCGTACTAGTATAAACTACGGTGGAACAGTTTTCCTCGTTTTCTGTGAATATAGGTACTTATAGCCTTGAATATAGCCACAGCTAGGTTAGCGTACTTTGCTTATTTCCACAGTATTATGTCATATGGCATTCTGCTGTGGGGATCGGCTGCTGACGTAGATTCAATTTTACAAAAGAGGGCAATCCGCGCGATCTATGAAATGGGTCCTCGTGAGTTCGTAGAGAAACAAATTCAAAGAAATTGATGTACTAACTCTGCCTTCCCTTTATATCTTAGAAAGTATTTTATATGTTCGCAAAAACTTAGGACTTTTCAAAATAAGAAGCAATTTCCATAATATAAATACACGTAGTAAACATGAAATTGTGATACCCAAATTTAGATTAACTAAAACAAGCAAGTCGTTTCTTATAAACAGTATCCGCTTCTATAGCAAGTTGCCAAAGTCGGTTTTAGAACTTAGCGATGGAAAGTTCAAAACCCACATCAAACGTGTCCTAATCAAAAAAGCATACTATAAGATTAAGGACTACGTTGAAGACAAGGAAGTTTGGCAATAATTCCTTCTGCACATGTGGCTTCCCTGGTACCTCATTAACGGCATAACTATGTGAACGTCTATTAACTGCTCCTAAATTATGATTTTTATTTCTGTTTTTTACATACTTTGACATAACCTACAAATTTTAATTTAAAATATATATTAGTGACTTGTGGACAGAATATCTATTCAGTTTTTTTTTTACAGTTGTAATGACAATGTTGTCATTTGGTTTAAACATGTAGGTTTTTATTTTTATTACTTTAGTAATATTTTATATAGATTCTTTTTTAATTTGTGAATGTGAGAACGTTGTAGGCTTAATAGACTGTAGCTTTGTAAACTAACTTTTATTTTGTTAAGTACTTGGTACTTGTTGACGGGCCTACACTGTCCTCCCATACCTATTAACACTGTAACTTATAACATTGTTAAAGCCCACTTTTTTTAAAAAGAGTAACCATGGAGTTTCTTGCCGGCTCTTCTCCATAGGAAACGACCAATTGGAACCGTGCACCTAGCTTCTGACGTTTCATAAGTGCCCATGTAGGTTTATGTGAAATAAAAAAAAAATGATTTTGATTGATTTTTGATTTATAGTAGCAGACTTGTGACAAAATGATTATTTTTGTAGCAAAAAGCATTTTGGGGGTATCTTAGTACCCTGTAACTGGGTAGCGGAGGTCAGATAGACAGTCACTCCATGTGAAATACTGGTATTTAGCTGCATCCGGTTAGACTAAAAGCGGACCCCAACAGAGTTGGGAAAAAGTTAGGCAGATTGATTGAGCATACAAAAATATATCGTAACTAGCACCCTTCATAAGTTATGTAGATAAACTGGTATTATGGGCACCAACCCTTGTCTTACTTAATTTAAGGCGATACAACTGGCACAGTAAAATCAAGCGTTTAAGTTGCACTAATCCTTTTTTTTTTTTTGGGTGGGAAATTATCAAATAACTTCTCCCGCTATAAGCGGAGCGGGAGGGCGTGTCAGACTTTTACTGACTAAAACCCACCCGTGTTCCTTCAGATGCCTGTGTGCCAGGGCCACGATATCCCTTTCGGACAAACTCGCAACCCTGGCACTAATCCTAACTTAATAATATAAATTTGAAACTGAGGTTGTTACGTTTTCATACATTTGGATGAAACTCGGCACACGAGGAGACCACGACCTGGATTAGGAGATACGATACTTTGTATCCCGGTAGTCGGTCCCGTCGGATCATTTCCGACGTGCACGCGGGCGAAACCGCTGGCAAAAGCTGGTATTAAATAAAAAATAAATTAAATTAAACATTTATAACGAAGAAACCAAAAGCCATGACGAGTGAAGATACGGGTGTGAGTGTGTGTGTGTGTGTGTGCCTGGGTGTGTGTGACTGAGGGAAAGTCGCATGTTTCGCCTTGAGCAAGCATGGTGATCAATGCAAATGCCTTCTCTGAATGAGAAGAGGCTTTTGCTCTGCAAGTGGTACAAACATAGGCTGGCGTTAATATTTTTAGTTTGCCTTTCGCATAAAAACTAAGTTTAACATTATGTCTCAAAAATAACGATGACATTTTTATAGTTGCACGGAGAATGAGTTTTCCCTTTGGGATAGCAAGGACGATATATTCTGTATATCCTATAACAACATTTACTACACATAAAATATCACAGTTACGACTTTTAAAGTAACAACTATAGGGAAGTTTTAACAACTTTTTCATGTCTCTTTTCCCGAAGTAACGTCTACAACGAAACGACGACCTGTTATTACAGCTTATACGGCCTACTACGAATAAAGAAACTACTATTCTGCCCTACAACTACTCCTGAACGGAATTTGCACGGGAATTTCAACTTTATACTTAAAACATAGAGGTGTTTTTAGGTAGGTAAGCGCTGTATTTATGACAATTTAATGTTAATAAGGACGTAACTAGGATATTTTGATAAATGTTTTTATATACTCTGTTGAGTTATGGACTGTTTTGCAATGTTGATGAAACACTTTGCTTGGTACCCACTTTACCCGATATAGATCATTATTTTATTATATTGTGGTATCTTACGACTCCCACGTGAACAAAGTCGCGGCCAGAAGCTAGTAGATCATAAGCATAAGTGGCAAGCAATTTGTATTAGCCTATAATAGTTACTGCCCGCGTTTTCGTCCGCGTGGAAGTCGTAACACACCACAATATACGAATAACAGCCACATTTTTATAAAAAAACTGCCGCGTTTGTCTAGTGGTCGCAAGCGCTACTGTTGAGCATGAGGTCCTGGGTTCGATTCCTAGGTCAGGCAAAGTGTTATTGGGTTTTCCATCTCTCTCAGTTGTGTGAATTTGTGCCCGGTTAGTGGCAATAGGCTCGCCCCCGTACTACATGGGTCCTTATTATAACTGAAGAAATTTTATGTGAGTGTGAGTGTTTTTGAATTGAGTGTGGGTAGGTACACCTCTACCTGACCCTTCTGGGAATACAGACGTGGTGATACGTTATATTTATAAAACATTAATACATACATACATTTTAGGAAACTATAGCTACAAAGGTTAAAAGGTCCCCTTACTGCCCCATCTCAAATATCCACCCTATATAAATGTCATGATGATTGCCCCATAAAGATATAGCATGATGATTAAATCTGAGATTATCTGCAATGTCCTAACCGTTTGGCTCGTCTTTTTACAATTTCCTATAAACTATAGAGGAATACAAACCTAACGCAATATTGCTCATCCCGCATAGCAAATAGCGTGATAATATATAGCCAACCAATTGATCAGGCTTATAGGGTATTATGTTTGCTAAATTTGAACAAAATCTATTTGGTTGAATTTTGGTGATGCTGGAACATACATTCAGACAGACAAATAGATAAAAGGACAAAAATTCAAAAAAATATATTTTTGGCATTGGACTCGAATATTTTTGACTTCGCTACGATTTTATTATAAGTAGGTATAGTTATAGAAGGTGTTGTTTAAAAATTACTTTTTCGAAAATAAACGAAACTAATACGGTAAGACGCTGCAAGGCTATAGGCCCATCACATTTGAAACGCTGCTGCCTATAGGCCCATCATATTTGAAACGCTGCTGCCTATAGGCCCATCACATTTGAAACGCTGCTGCCTATAGGCCCATCACATTTGAAACGCTGCTGCCTATAGGCCCATCACATTTGAAACGCTGCTGCCTATAGGCCCATCACATTTGAAACGCTGCTGCCTATAGGCCCATCACATTTGAAACGCTGCTGCCTATAGGCCCATCACATTTGAAACGCTGCTGCCTATAGGCCCATCACATTTGAAACGCTGCTGCCTATAGGCCCATCACATTTGAAACGCTGCTGCCTATAGGCCCATCACATTTGAAACGCTGCTGCCTATAGGCACATCACATTTGAAACGCTGCTGCCTATAGGCCCATCACATTTGAAACAAACGGCAACGTTAAAAGGAACTGCTGTGTTGAAGACTTCATCTGAAAACAATCGACTCCCTACTCAAAACCACATCACCTATACCACTGCCCTACCCCCTAACCGCACAGACACAAGATGAAATCTAAAGACTGCCCCAACAAGAGCCACACACGACATTTATTACCAACGGGTACAGTTTCTCAACATTCACTCACTTCAGAACTTGGACTTTTTGAAACATACTCGTATTCTTACTCGCAAATATTGCGAGCTCCACAAAAAAGTTTCCCTTGCAAAGTATTTATTTCGACGCCAACAGTTGGATTTGTTTAAGAGCGCAGTGATAGATTGGTTTACTCCATTCCCGGAGGTACGAGGTGTATTTTCGTTTAACATTTTTCATTTTTGACATCTGAGGCTAGTGGGATATCCGTGTTCCGGTTTTCCTTTTGTTTAGTTGTGTAAACTTTGCTTTGTGAAAGGTAACGGATATAGGATGTCACCTGTTTGTTGGGTGAAAGATAAATGGTCTCGATTTTTCAAAGAGTACCTAAACTTTTGATCCTCAGACGATTTATAAATAGCCTTCAATTGATTTTCTCACTGCATGGTAAGGGCGCGTTTTGATGACTACACGTACACGCCACTACTGCCTTCTCACCACGAAGGCGCCACGAACGCGCAGCAACCAAGAGGCTGCCTCGTAGCTACCACGCTGCACTCATTTAGCTCCTAGAGTTTCCATTATATAGTCAGCAGTTCATCTGTTTCACTGCGGCATTCAGACGTGTTTACCATGTAGGTACTCCGTGAATAAAAAAATAAACTCCTATTTGCGTATAATTTTTGTAAAAATTGGATAAATTAAAATGTATTCTACTTCGACTTCGCGCGCGCATAAAACGCGTACGTCGGTACGTGGCCTAAGGCGTTGTTATTACTGCAACGCGTTTAGAAGAACGAACTAATATTGATCATCACTCGTGCTGGTGATTAAAAGTGCTCTACTGAAGGCGACCGTAACTGCAAACCAGAGAATTATATAGAAACCAGTCGTGCGGCTGCGGTCTGTCATAGCGATTCCACGGCTTTGCCGCTGCGGTTTGCGGTGGCGATCGGCATCGGAAGATCACCTTAAGTATTCGCGATTTTTTTCTGTGTTCAAAATTAACTTATCATGGAACTTCTTTCATAAATCATATATATTTCTGGCACGTGATACTTTTCCTTATTTATATTGGCGCATTCTCTTCCCCCTTAGTTTGGGAGCCGCTGACCGCAGCGTCAACAAGTCTACAGAATCTGTATACATAATAACTGTGGGGCACAATCGACTCAGTATTCATGCGATTCGTCGATACGTCGGAGATTTTATTACGAGATAGATCGACGTGGGGGGTATTATGTATCTCACGTCGATCTTCCGAATCATTTTATATGCATAATGTAAGAAAGCAAGTTTATGACTTTGCTATTATAAATTGGGTGTTTTCATAAAAAAAAATTTAACCCGAATAAGCTCATGGAATGAAACTTTATCTATAGCCAACTCACTGAGCATTTTCAGTAATGACTGGAACTTTCATGAACGGAGTACATAACATGTAAATTATGAATTGTGAATGAAGCTAAATGATGATGACTGTTCATAGAAAACCGAAGTGCTGTCGAGGGGTTTTCAGTTATTAAATACGTGTTTTTTAAAAGCCTCGTTTGCCTTTTTTGCTCAAGGAAAACCATACAAACCTCATTAAACCCACAACTTATAAACGAAAGGAATTGTGACTACTAACAAATCATTGCAATATCCTGTTTTCCTAAGTAGGGATTAGCTTACAAACTAACAAGATGTCAATAAAATGATAAGAGATTATGCAAAGATTATTCACCCATCCAAAGACTAATTAAGATACGTGCTGCTTAAGTGCACCTATTAACTTGCTAACAACATACCTTGAAACATTATACCTAAGGTGAAGTTTTCCCCCTTTCTAGTAAATATGAGGATAGTCTATCCCCCCATTTCTTACGCCTCACTTGGCCTATATTTCTCTGAGTTAGGTGGCATAAACAGAGGCTCATGTTTTTTTCATGGATATCTACATAATTATGACATATCTTGCGTATATTGATTTAGTTACGTAACGTATATTAGATATCATATCATCTACACATATGGGTGTAGCTTGTATTAGCCTTAATGATAGCCAAACCATCTGGTTATTATGAATAGCACCTGAAAAAATTTGGTATATAGAATTAGTTAAATCAATAATATTAATTTACAATTAAATATAATTTCATAAAACAAAATGATCTTGTAATATTGCCATTGCATAATATATTCATTGATAATTTTGTTATTGCACGTGTTTACAGACGAGAATAGTTACTTATAAACATGATGATGAAATCATCTCACTAGCCACACTTCCACTTTCACTTTGGGAATCGTATTCCGAGCTGCAAGACCCAAGATACAGACTAATTTTGTAGTTTAAGGCTCACTGGCAATACTTTGGGCCCCGCTATTTGTAATTAGGTATTTTAAGCTACTAATGTTGAGTTCTACACAGGTTGAGACAACCTGTGTTTAACCTCTGTCCTTGCTCACTGTACTAAATTACCTGGATAATAAACCACTATTAAAACATGAAGGTTAATAAAACTTTTATAATAATATTCACCCTTGCACAGTCTTCTTGTTTTTAAAGTTGATATTCATTATATTTATTTCCTTATCGGCTTTTCTTTAAGATAACTTTGTAAAATTCTGTCGCCGTTGTTAAGAAAAATGGAAAATTCACCGCCGTGAAAGAAACTTTTACGGGCTATCTTTTCTTTTCAAAGTTTTTAAAAAGGAAAAGGCACGTTATTGGATGAGTTCGTTACGATTTCGATACGATATTGATTTCCGATATTTTCGAGATTTTTCCAAGATTTCAGTTTGTAAAGAAAGTGTGTAGGTGCCTGCCTGGTATTTCATAATAGAATTCTGTTACTAACGATTTCTGAGTACCATTGCGTAACCGTCTTAAAAGTAACTAAGTATACAAATGTGAAAATATTTTTCATGTTAAATAATTATTAGTTAGTATTTTTTCCTACTCTACGCAGTAAAATCAGCCGGTAACTGATCATTGCAAGACAATGCAGAAATGTTTTGCTAAATTAACATTTAGTCAACATCTTCCCCATTTCAACCTCATCATCTACCTAGTCTTTTTTATAGGTTCATCAACTCAACCTATCGAAGTCCACTGCTGGACATAGACATACATACATACATTCTGTCCCACAATACACTGCCCTCCACCTTCCGCATCCAATCTGTCCCAGCCACCTTTTTAAGGTCATCGGTCATTCTAGGTGAGGGGCATCCCACACTACGCTTTCTACAGGTTAGGGACCGAAAATGTTTTTGAATATGACACAACGCTCTTTCAAACCTTAGTCCTAAAGAATACATAATATTTGATCATAATTAATTAAGAGAATTCCAGAAGTGATTAATGAAATCCACACGAGACAATTTGTCAACGTACTTTCATATATCGGCCCAGAGTTAGGTTAAGCCCCGTCCCTGTACCTCCCTTATTTGATCATCGTTTGAGTAGCTGTACGAATTTTGATAGCATACACCAGGATATTCGAAGCAAGAAACATTAAGGTGGGCGAGAAAAGTGTATGCTAAAACAGCCAATAATCCAAATCTATGGTAGAATGTTTAACAAAGTACATACTCGTAGTGTGTTATTATTGGATGAAGTAAATTTTTAATTCTTGACCTCTTTAGCCTCCTCTAGCGGATAATCTAAATCGTATTGGAATTCCAAACCGAGCCGGCTCACCCTGGATCGCTAGCACTCGGTAACGCAGTCTAGTTGGCCAATCCATTAACCACGATGGTACATGATCCAAACGGCTCTCCTCAGAACCACTACCAACGGCCGTCTTGAAATACCAAAAAGAACCTCTCTATGGGCATCCACCACCAGCTCTGCAAGCCCGCTCTCATTATCACCTCTATCAATATTTTAGGATTTTTAGTTAATAAGTCCGTGAGTTTTAGAACTGAACAACCTCTGACATCAAAATTAATGAGGCCAACTACTGGGATCAAATTAATTATTATAATATATTATATTCTCGTATCAACACCGTTTCTGTGCTCTTATTCCACACGCCAAGTGTAATTCCTGAGAGCGACCTGTGAAAGTGTATCGTTGCGCGCTTTTTAAGGTGGTAAAGCAGTAATTGAAGCGAAGTGTGTCGATTATCCTCAAGGTCTCCCGTCTGCGGGAAAAACTGGGATGGTTTAATCTAAAGCTGATTTTGTATTTATGGATATTATAATGTGCTAACAGTTCTGCATAATAGGAAAAAGCCAAGTATTTTCATCTTTGTCTCTCAATTTTTTTTTTAAGTATTCTACACTTGCACTCCTCCCAAAACAGACATTCAGCCTACAGACATTGTTTATTCATATTAAACTATACAAAACGTTATGAAAACGCAAATATTGAAACAAAATTTGGTGATCCACCGCAGACAATAATAAAATTAAACAATTTCGTTGACACGCATTTAAACCGGAAAACAAAGCAAACCACACGGAAAACCTAGTGCAGATAATTTGACATTATCACACGATACCTCATTCGCAGGACAGTGGACAGTTTCACAGGAATTCAGTTCGTTATAATTCATGTGATTGGGCAAAGCAAATGTGGTTCAGTAGAAAAGCGGCAATGTGTGATGTGTGAAGCAGATTGTACTATGGTTTCCGAGAAGGAATAACAATTCAGGTTCCAACAACAAAAACCGAATTGATTTTCTTTCCGCTGTGATCCTGATTCTACCTGTGTTAGGCGTTTAATTTATTTTGAAATGAAAAAAAAAAACTAGTTTCCGTGTGACCACTTACCCGTTTTGCCAATACTTATAATAATAAACCGGAATAGTATTTTTGTTTAAGTAACTATAGTCTGGCCACGCTAATTCTGCAATGGAATAAATGGGCAACCCCAAAAAGTTTTTTTATGTGGTATACTTTTGCATCTGTCACTTTCATGGTACATGAGCTGTCAGATTGCTTACGCTAGTTGATATTTTAAAAAAAAATAGAAAAATGGTTAAACCTATAAAAAGTGGAGTGCGGGAGTTATTATAGAATGATACGTAAATTCAAAGATGTGAAGGAACAGCACGATGTCGTCCTTAGCCAAAAACGATAATGTTTACAAGATATCAATAAGTTGACGAGTACGTAGATCTAATGATTTTCATATTTTGCCTTTTGTTGTAAATTTACCTATTAGATTATTAATTTATCTAATAACATATTTTTCGAATACTCATACGCATGTTGTTAACAAGAAGATTGTGTCAAATTACAACATAATGAAACAAAACAACAACCTTTGTGGTTATGCGGTAGTCACTTACTGTGAAACTACTATAGGCAGTAAATTCATAACAACTACTTATTATTTGTAAATTTCAGGTGAAATAAGTGAACAATTAAAACCGAATCTTCAAGCTGCCCTTCAGAAGGTAAAGGAAGAATACATAGAATATTTTAGATTCAGATTCCAATGAATGAACGAGTGTTCGATGTGGTTTCTTTAATAAATATAAAACTAATGGTTGTTCTCGTTTGGCTAACGGCGAGTACTTGCATAGGTATAACCAAGTGGTCAGTATTGTTCACCAGAAACTTGCTCTGAAATATAAACTTGTGGACACTGAGGTACCATCCTACAAGTATGTGCTCGACCCAGTTCTCAAAAATGACCATGTCACGTTGTACTGGGATCGGTCTATCATTACTGACAGGACGATAATATTGTCGCCAATAAGCCTGATATAGTCTAAAAGATCCACATGACGAGAACCTCGTGAAAGGTGAGAAAGAGAAACAAATAAAATATCTCGACTTAGCATAATATGTGGAACGTGAGCTCGGCTGTCATTGTGCCGATTGTTGTAACGGCCAATGGCCCATATGGCCGTAAGCCTCGACCAACATCTCTCGAGGCTCTCCTTAGGCAGTTGGATTAAGGGCCTGATTCAGAAGGCAGTACTCCTCGATACGGCTCGCATTGTGAGGAGGTTCCTGTCTTTGGAGCTCTAACCACCGTTAGCTTGGACCCTGCTCCCGACACAGACGGATCATAATGTTTATATTTTTTTATCTTTTTTAAGAAATATTTATAAATGTATTTTCTATGGAAAATAATTAAATAAACAACATGAAACTAAAAAAAGTATTATGTTTATCATTCAAAAATGACCTATAAATATTTATATGCTGCCCTCGAGTAGTTTCAGAGATCTCCTTAGACATCCGCTTCTCCCGCTCGCTTGGGGGAGGGCTATGTCCAGCAGTGGACGTCTTTCGGCTGAAATGATGATGAGGATGATCCGCTTCTCATGTAGCATGTAGTACACACGGTGTTGCCGTCTATAGATGTTCAAATTCTATTTTTTTTACTTCTGCAGATTTAGCGTGGCCGGACTCTACCTTCCTACATTCAAAAGAAGGTACTCATTTCGTATGTGTTTATTTTACAGATATACACTATGTTACCAGTTTACCCACAATTACCAAATAGTTTCAATTATGATCTGAAGACCACCATTATCATTATAATAATGCTTAACGTTGTGATTCATTTTACCTGTAATTTCAGCTGTACAAAGTGGGGTAAAAGTAACGTCATAATGTGAATGAGCCATAATTTTTGCAAATGGCATCATAACGTCACTGTAATTTGACACTTATGACGTAGACAGATAATGAATTTGTTGACAATGCAATAGGGCGATACATACAGCTCAAGCAACGATGGAGATTTTGAAACACCAATTTCCGGGCCGTGTGATCTCCCGTATTGGCGATTTGACCTAGCCGGCCTGATCGCCAAATCTGACGGCGCCAGACTTCTTCCTTTGGGGGTTTTTGAAATCTTGCGTTTATCACAACAAACCAAAAACCTTGCAAGTCTTGAAAGTCAACATTGAAGAAGAAACCACTAATTTCGAGCCATGTTTTCAAAATGCCAAGAACGATCACAAATTTTATTGCGCATCAACTCAGGAGGTGCCTGAATGAAATGCCTGAGGTGGGTCAAATAAACTTTCCGGGGAAACAAAAAAAAGCATTTTTTTCATTTGCAACAAAATGGCAGCCAATTTACACTAAGACATTTGCCCCACCTTGTATTTGACATTAATGTTACTAACAATGGACTTACTTGACAATACACAGATGAACAGACAGATTTACTTGAATTCAAATACCCGTTTGCATTGCGAGCACAACGTAAGCTGGACTATTTATTGTTATTGAATAGGAAGCATCCATATATCAATATGGATGCTCTCAATATTTCGCCAATTTCGAAATAATATCGCTTAATTTTCGTTTCCGTAAATTCAGATGGATTTAATTGGTAGTTAGCGACTATTTGCTTTTCAGTACTATGGAGTACTTTGCATTGAAATGGATCAATGAAATAAATCAAACATGTATATGAACAAACCACAGGGTTTATAATTTGGAGCAAACTAAACGTGATATTATCGGTAATGGACAGTAGGTAGGACACTCACAGCGAGCATTTGCCTCGCGAATCTGTTTTGCAAACATTCGTTGCGCGAGCGTTTGATATGCAACGCTATTATGTTGTGCTATAGAACTTCTTAATTTATACTTATAATTACTTGTCCTGACTGACTGATTGATTCTTCGACGTAGAAACTGGTGGGACTAGGAACGATTTTTGCAAATGGGTTCTTTGGTTTTTTTATAGTTTAGGGGAGCATTAAGAGGGAGTGTCTGGAAATTCGACCTTTAAGGGGGTGACAAGGAGGGATTTTGTTTGTTGAAAAATCTTATTCCTTGAGGTAAGAAACTTGAAACTTGGCAAGAATACTTATCTAAATAAATTATGAAGATTTAATTTTTTGTTTTTCTAAATTACGCCTCAAAGGGGTATTCGGTGTTATTAATGTTTGTATGGAAGAATATTAACGCGCGGTTCGATTAACTCAAAACTCAGTTTTGTACATATGACCTAAAAAGGAATAACGTGTTATTAATAAAGAGTTTTTCGAAAATTTACCCCTAACGGGAGAAAAGGGGTACTCAATTTATCACGGGAGGATTTTGCTGTGTGGCTTGATTAACTTGAAAATTGGTATAAACAATCTTTGAGTCACGTAATGGAAACTACGTGGATTGTGTACAATCGGCTAATAATTAACCCCTTTGAGGGTGAAAAGAATGAAGTGAATGGTGAATGCAGTTTGTATGAAAAAAATCTGATTTTGCTGATCTATGAGTATGACCTTAAAACTTGACCCGAACACTTCATCATCATTTTTCTGCCCTAATCTCAATTTATTTGGGGCCGGCAAAACATGTCTGCTGATACTTACGTATCAATAAAAAAAATATTTTCATTTTACTTTTTTTATGTTTCTATGAGTGAGGGTGTTTTAGTTTAATTTTTGATCTCCTGAGTCCTAATAAATGCTTTTCCTTTTTTTAATAAATAATTCATATCTAAATCATTATTACTACCATTTAAAGGGGATGGAGGGTTGAAGTTGTGGAAGTACGAAATTCACGAGAACGAAATCACGGGCGAAGTGCTGAATGACTGACGTATTAGACATGTTGCACAGGGGTTCCTTATACAATATTAGTTTTAGTATATGTAAAACCCGAAACACGTGTCTAGTATTTATATGTAAAGAATATATGTATAAAATTTCAAAACTGTATCATGAAAAATCTCAAAGATAAAAAGTTGTTATGCTACCGGGTTGTCCGTACAAAAACATGCTAACGGCGGCCCTGCGCCTCCAGGGTCGTCTTGCGCGCATTGATAATAATTTGGCATTAGGTACCTAACCGTACGGCGATTGTATTGAAAAATGGTGGTAAATGGTGGTACTGATAACATTAATTTTCCATCACACTGAAATATTTTTGGGACAAAATATAACATGGTGTAAAATTATTGAAATCGGTTCAGTTCCTTATTAGAAATATATAATAGTATATGAAAAAAAAAATGTTGTATAATGTAGGCGAGCTCTAAGAAAGGGTTTCGTAAATTCGATCTTTAAATGAGTTGAAAACGAGGATGTCTATTATATGAACATATTGTGTCATAAACTCATAAGTTATTAAACTTGAAACTTAGCACGAATAAATTCTAAAATAATTATATTCATACAGGGTGCCACTACAGTAGCGACATTAATTTGACACACTGGTAGGGCTAGTGGCCAGTAATCATGAAAAAATAATATATTAAAATACTGTTTTTTTTTTTGTATTTTTTTTAATATACCTACTATGTTAAGATAAATAATTATAAATTTAAAAATAAAACTAAATAATAAAGCTCTCTTCTCTTTCCTTCAATTCGCATACTCCTTGCACTTTATTTCTTTTAATTTCATTGATTCGATGTTATGATCCATGACCCTGGCTAATTACCTCTACCGCTACAATTCTTTAAGTACAGGTTGCTCCAAGATGCTATTTTATAAAATTGTAAATAAATCAATAAATAATAACGTTTAATGAATATATTTTCATAAAACGTAAAGGCGAAACTGTATACGTGTGTTAAATTAATGTCGCTACTAAAGCGCCACGCTGCATAATAAAATATTAGCAAAGTCAAAATTGTGAATTGAATATTTTTGAAAAAAAGTAATTGCTTCCAAGTCGATTCTAATGCCGAAAATATAGTTTTTAGATTTTTTTTTGTGTTTGTCTATTTGTCGTTTATCTGTTTGTCTGAATGTATGTTCCAGCATCACGCAATTTCTACCAGATAGATTCTGTTCAAAGTTTGCATAGATATTCTCTATAAGTCAGGTTAATTGGTAGGCTATATAATATTATCACGCTATTTGCAGTGGGGGATGAGCAATATTGCATTATGTTTGTATTCCTCTATCTATAGTTTACAGCAAATTTAAAAAAGACGAGCCATACGGTTAGACAATTGCAGATAGTTACTGATTTAATCATCACGCTATATCTTTATAGGTCTAGGCTGTTATTTTTTTCAGATTTTTGAGATGGGGCTGTAAACCCTACCTTAACCAATGTAGCTACACAAAATCGGTAGGAGAAGACTGCCCTTAAATTTTTGAGCCATTATGATTTGACGAGAGGACATAAAAAGTACAGTTACGAGTAGCATGAAAATGGGTAATTTTAATAAAAAAATTATTTGATACCAATAGATCCTGTTTCTTATGAGGATCAACAAACTCTACTAGAGCAACTGAGGTTTGAGTACCTACTAAAAGGGTCAGAAATCGCAAAAAACCTTTTCCACTTTACACTTACTTTACTTTTTAGGGTTCTGGACCTCAAAAGAAAAAAACAGAACTCTTATAGGATCACTTCGTTGTCCGTCAGTCCATCTATCCGTCTGTCAGTCCCTTTTTCTCAGGAAAGCGTGGAGGCATCAAGTTGAAATTTATACCAAATACGTAAGTCTACGGTCGCTTGGAATTCTAAAAAGTCAAACTTCTAAGTTAACGCAATAAGAAAATACGGCCATTTATGCGACATATTTTGACACTCGCAAATAAATCAAAACCTTACTACTACTTCCCGTTGACCTAGAATCATAAAATTTGGCAAGAAGCAAAGTCTCACAACACAAGTAAAGGAAAAAGTCAGAAAATCGTTAATTTGTAGTTTTATCACATCATCATCATTTCAGTCGAAAGACATCCACTGTTGGACATAGGCCTCCCCCAAACACCGCCACTTTGACCCGAATCCTGCGGATTCCTGTGGCCTTCACAAGGTCATCGGTCCAAAAAGGGTCGACTGGCTGTTCACAATGGTGCTGCAGGTGCCCACGCTTATGTATGGCAGAAGGAATGTTGGGTGTGGTAAAAGAAGTATCAAAGTAGAATAAATGCTGTGGAAATGTATTCCGTGCGAAACACGTGTGGCGTGACTATGGCTACAAAATTGAAAGAAGATGTAGTGACAACAATTTAAAAGAGTAGGTATGCTTAGATGTTTTGGTCAATATTACGAGGATGAATGAAAAGCTTTTCCCTCTAATTAGGTCACTATATGTCCCTGTACATTTTCTTAATAGCCACTAATGTATTTACAAGGCAGATGTTAGTGGAAATGCCGGGGGGACGCCCTACGAGAACATAATTATAGTGACCTAATTAGTGATGTTCTTCAGAAAAGTCAGGTGCGTAGTACTCACAAACGGCGTGAGTGTGTGACTAGATGAATGAACGTAACCGAAGTATGTAAGGAGCGTAGCAGGTGGCGTTCTATAGTTTATTTCTACCCCCATGGGAAGAAAGCATGAGTTTATGTATGTATTAATGTTTTATAAAAATAACATAGCATCACGACTGTATTCCCCGAAGGGATAGGCAGAGGTATACCTATAGTACACCCACATTTTTCGCTAGTTATGTTTAGGTGCCATGTAATAGGAGCGAGCCTTTTGCCACTAACCGGGCACAAATCCAGACTACGGACTTTTGACGTGACAACGTCTTATAATTCGATGGAGCCGGCTGCACGCACGAAAAAACATGACTCATGCGGCGTTACCTCTCATGCGGCGTTACCTCGCTCTGAGGCGTTCCATTTAAGGCTTATGACGTTGTCACGTTCAACTATCGTCAGTAAACCGACTTTACAGACAACCGATTTTTTTATTAAGAAATTTCAGATGGAAAACCCAATACCACTTTGGCTGACCCGGGAATCGAACCGAGGACCTCATGCTCAACGATAGTGCTTGCGACCACTAGACCCACGACGCAGTTTTCTAAATGTGGCTGTTATTTTAGTATAATGTGGTGTGTTACGACGGCGAACGAAGTCACGGGCAGAAGCTAGTTATTAATAAAGATTGTCATTATTTTCAAAACTTTTCCTCAAAGGGATAGTAGGGGTGCTAAAGTTTATAAAGAAGAACTTTAGCGTGCTGTCTAGTTACCTTGAATAACGTTAAATATCTACTTTGTACTAAGTTGGTTCCAGATTTTATCGATGGAAAATTCAAAACCCACATCAAACGTGTCCTTAACAAAAAAGCACAGTTATTATAAGATTAAAGATTATGTTGAAGACAAGGAAGTTTGGCATTAACTCCTTCTGCACATGTGGCTTCCCTGATACCTCATTAACGGTAAAAATATGTAAATGTCTATTAACTGCTCCCAAATTACGATGTTTTTATTTTTATTTTACATACTTCCTTGACTTAACCTTTTTTATTTGACATTTTTATAGCTACAATTTTAATTTCAACAAGGTTTTAATTTTTATTATTTTAATAATTTACAATATGGTTATTTTTTAATGCTTACGTTGTAGGCTTAATAGACTGTAGATTTGTAGACCATTTTCTATTTTGTTAAGTACCTGGTACTTTTGACGGGCCTACACTGTCCTCTTATACCTATTACCACTGTAATTTGAAAACGATGTGAAGCCAATTATTTTTAAAAGAGTAACCGTGGAGTTTATTGCCGGCTCTTCTCCATAGGAAACGACCAATTGGAACCGTGCACCATGTACGCGTGAAATAAACTATTTTGTTTTTGGTTTTGACAAACAATATAGACATATGTTTTTGGGTATTTCAAAGATCGACCAGCAAAATGGCTATCAGAAAATCAGGCAATCAGGGCAGCAATCTAATAGCTTAGAAATAGAAAGTTAAAAAAATATAGGTACTAGAATATTATGTAGGTTATGCGGGTAAAAGCCTCCTCCAAGGAATGCCAGTAATCTTTGTTACTGGCTGTGTTTAGCCAGCTTTGATCCGCCACCTCCACTATCTCATCTACCCATCGAGAGATAGGAAATTAATAATAACTAGATCTTAATGATTCATTTTCCAAAACTACCGGTTCAACGGGAGTGGAGGGAGTGTTACATTTTGTAGGAGAAAATACGAAATACACGCGGACAAAGTCGCGGGCAAAGTGCTAGTCCGCTTATAAAATTGCATGATGTATTCGGCTTCCCTTCTAATCGGATGCAGCTGAAAACCAGTATTTTGCATGGAGTGACTGCCTAGATCTGACTTCAACAACCCAGTCATTGGGCAACCTAATTACCTACATAGGTAAGGAAAATAATGCTCGAATTTGTCAAAAGTTTTTTAAGATAACGAATAATGAAACATGGGATGTATATCTGAGACAATATCTTGTACGCGGACGTGGATAATTTGCTGACAAAATGGTTAGATGAACAAGACCCTTACAGTTCCGTTCAATCCCTTTGGGAATAAGGAGGGAGCCGACAAGCAATTAAATAAATTAATGATCAAATTAGACGTTTCAGCAAGTAATCCGATTGTGCCGTGCTTCCTATTGCCTTTTATATAGAGTGCTTTTATTTTCTAGCTGTACATACACTTTGTTTTTCTCAGTATCAACACGAGCTCAGACAAAAGTAGCTCATTCAGTAGTAAAAATACACATTACCTCGTGGCCACGAGCTACACGCTCAAGCAACACGCACGACAGCACAATCAAGCATTTCCACTGCTGGGAAACAGGCCTCCTCTCTGTGAGAGGGAGTGGGCCGTAATCCACCTCGCGTGATAGCGGCTGCGGTGAAAACGAATGATACAAGTTGTTTAGAGCATGCCACGAGTCATCGCGACGCGACTTGGAGAGCGACGGACTAAAACAGGAGAAGCGCGCGCGATTCGCTAGACACGCGCGCATCGCTCGAGGCCGTGATCGGGGCCTTAGGTTCTAACCGGGCTGACTGGCCATACTACACCGGGTGTACTTAAGATTCATACTATAAAAGCCTCTCCTAATGCACGACTTTTACTGCACTCTATTCCGATGAGTACTGGCACTGAAGATAAGTCCAACAGTTTTATTAAATTTCAGAACCGCCAATTCACTCGCCACGTTTGTTTCCTGTGGCGCTCAGTAAGGAGGCACAATTTAAACTATTTTAAGTAATATATCACAGAGTTATGAACGGTTAGAAATAACAATATTGATTTATAGGAACTTTCTTTTTTTGAACATTTTAGTTACCTAGTAGGTAAATTATCTATTTTATAGTAAGATCACAAACAAAGACTTTTAGTAGACTAGTGTCTTAAGATAAATCACCACTTATTTATCAGCCTTCTTTTGTGGGTACATTAGTACATTAGATAAATAGAGGCAACATAATTATCACATTGGTGCTCAACTTATTGCTAACAAAACTACTGCTACTTATTAAATCTTGCAAGTGGTAGAAACTCAAGTAATTAGCTTAATCAAAGACCTAACAAAACAACGTGCATAAATGATTGACATTTAAAACGTCAACCACTCAGAGCAAACAGTCTCATTTTAGGCGCTCCGATTGGCCAATCAGCGTTTTTATTTCATAATACTAACGTTTCGTTTCGCAATATTACTAGAGCGACTCGTGTTTTTGCAAAAACCCTATCTTTTTCCAGTAAGATTAAGAAATGTTTTCAGCATTGTCTAATTATCCGCGTTTTCGCAATATCCGGGTTTTCGCGAAAATTCGAATTATCAAATCCTCCTTCGATATAAATACACAAAATACATAACATCACGTCTGTAATTCCCGAAGGGATAGGCAGAGGTGTACCTACAGTAAATCCACATTTCGCGATAGGGGCGAGCCAATTGCAAATCAACCGGGCACAAATCCGAGTTCGGTCTGCTACTGAGAAATTCTTACCCCCTGACAGTCGCGAATTTTTCGCGAAACCCGTGCATCGGTCGCCGTACATCGAGCGTTTACGGCAAATGAGCGTTTCCGGTAAAATAACATAAAAAGAGTAATCGTTTATTATTCAACCTTAACGGATCGATCGACTGATTCAATAGATACATAATTTTTCTTAGAACTAGTGGTCGCAAGCGCATAATATTCCAAAATACGTTTTTTAATCATTATCATCATCTGCCTAGCCTTTTCCCAACTATGTTGGGGTCGGCTTCCAGTCTAACCGGATGCAACGGAATACCAGTATTTTACATGGAGCGACCGCCTTTCTGAACTTCATAACCCAGTTAGTGGGTAACACGATATCCCTTGGTAAGACTGGTTGTCAGACTTTCGGGCTTCTGACGACTTAAACGAAACTGCACTAGCTTACTAGGAATTACCGTAACAACTGTCAACGATGTGCAAATGACATCTGGGACCAACGGCTTAACGTGCTTTCCGAGGCACAGAGGAATCTTGGTATGAAAAGACGGTCACCCATCCACGGACCAACCGCGGCAAGCGTAGCTTAACCTGATCGATCGACCCGTGCGGTAGTTATTACTTAGCCACAAGCTCCTCTTTTTTAAACATTATCATAGCAGCAAAATCTCTATTTCAATCAGCAAGTTGTTGAATCGTATCCATCGCAGCTAATGTCCAGCGATCGGTCATAATAATTTATCCTCAAAAGACTTTGAAAAATAACAGAAATATAATATGTGTTCGGTTGCAAGATACAAGTCTGCAAGGTTGGTTGCTCAATGTCTCTACAGACGAAGATACAAAGCTGGGTACCTACTATGTTCAGTCCGCAACTGTGCTGCGCGCATCAGCAAGTTCTGCAACTGTCCATTTGGAAGAAAACCACTGCCTCGTAGATCTACTACCATGAAGCATGTACCGTTGCACGTTGCATCGTAGAATGTTCCGACAGTGCGAACGTATCCGAACTATTAGAGCAGTTGTCAGTACGCGCTGTGAATACTGGATACCTGTCTGATGTAGTATACAAAAATTGTTTATTAATTTTAAGAATATGTGGATATGATGTAGGTAGTTCATAATTTATTGGTGTATGGTTATTTATTTATCCATGTTCTAAATAAATTGGTGTACGGTGAACTACCTCGCTTACAATTGCTGTCCATCCTTTAATGCCTGGAATGGTAACCTCTCCCTTCCACTGTTTTGTTTTATAATTCTGTGTATATATAGTGTTTAAGATAGCTTATAAAAAGAGTATGCGTTTGAACTAACCATGTATGGTTGATGTTGTAAATTCTAATTATTGGTTGATATAGGATTATACGTTTAAAGCTAATTCGCCAACTTGAACTATGAGATCTCTGTTGTCCTTATTATAATAACCAACAAACAAAATTTACTTCACTGCAAAACCAAAGCATACCGCCCTGAATTCTTTAGGGATTTCTAGCGAATGATCTTTATAGCATTGCTCAGCTAGCGTGCTATGGTTCACTACGGGGTACCCCGGGAGAGTTGCTTCACTCGCGTGACATTGAATTGTAGTGGTGTGGTAGGGAACACAGGGTTGCGTAGGGACGTGCGTGACATCGGACCCTTATCGTGCACGGTTCTTGTTTTACCACAATAGCAGTGCACAAAAATAAACACATCACAAATACTTTAGACTTAGCGGCTACATACATAGATGGAAATGGGGGTTGGAAGTCTGCCAGGGTTACGAGCCCGTTCGAAAGGGATATCGTGGCCCTGGCACACAGGCATCTGAAGGAACACTGGTTTTGTCAGTGAAAGTCTGACACTCCCTCCCGCTGTTATTTGATAATATCCCAACCAAAAAAAAAAAAGAAAGGGGGTTGGAAATGGCTACCTACATAGATGGAAATGGGTTTCAAAACGTTTCTTCTCTTACAAATTACGGCCAGTGGTCCACGGCGTTACACAAAAGTAACGTGTGAGGCTACCGATTTCCTAGAAGAGCGGTAGCCGCCTAATAACGGCAGACTTTACTGTTTGACTTTACGGTGTCAAAAAACGCTCTATATGAAAAGACACCAACTTACTTTCATAAATAATGTTTCAGTGACGTCATAAAAATCAATCTGTCTAGCCCTTTCCCAATTAAGTTGGGGTCGGCATTCAATCTAACCGGATGCAGCTGAATACCAGTATTTTACATGAAGCGACTGCCTATTATGTTCCGTGTGATGCCGGACGTTAAGAATACTACCATCCTATTTCTTCCCATAGGTGTCGTAAAAGGCGACTAAGGGACTTAGGTACTAGAAAATGGGTAGCAGCGTTCTCTATGCATTTTAACACCATACTGCGATCGCCAACCCGCCTGCGAAGCGTGGCGATTACGGCAACTTTTAAAGGTTTTTTTTTCCGTATGTCCAAATGAAAAAACGGAACCCTTATAGGATCACTCGCGTGTCTGTCTGTCACAGTCAAATTGTCAATTTCTGTAACCTAAACACGGACGAGTTACGTAGAAAAAAATCTTTTGAACATGAGGGTGACTTTTGAGAGACAATAAGAAAAAAAAATTTGGACACTGTACCTACCTTGTGACATATCAAATGAAATTGTGTGGGAGGCTTTCAAATATAATTTAAAAAAAACTTATAATTTAATTTAAGAATATAGATGACATTTGACCATTCCCCCTTATCTCCGAAGCTACTGAGATTTAAATTTTGAAATAAATGCAGGAAATTATTCTATCACACTAATATTATAAGGGCGAAAGTTTGTGAGTGTGTGTGTGAGTGTGTTTGTTACTTCTTCACGCTCAAACGGCGTGACCGATATTGATAAAATATATCGAATTTGTACGGAGGTAGCTGACACCCTGGATTAACTTAGAGGCTACTTTTTATCCTGATATTCCCACGGGATCGAGACTTACGCGGATGAAACCGCGGGGCGCAGCTAGTCTCATATAGATTACAGAAAAACCTAAAAGAAGTCTATGGTCTTAAAATAACATGATACATCTCCCAATATTGTGCGTATGAAGTAACATTTGCAGTGGGAATGTTGAACATGTTTTTTACAATGTTAAGTTTGTTCTTGGGATAAAGTCATCCCATCTACGGAACCCTTCATTGTGCGTGGTCCAACACGCACTTGGATGGTTTTATTTTAATGTTCACTTGGTAACTCAAAAGGATTCGAGGCATCCCATGTATAGATTTTTGGCAAAAATATACAATAAATATATATTATATAAAATAATTATTACGATGAATCAGAGTAAGTACTATGACAGTACTTACTCTGATTCATCGTAATAATTATTTTCACCCAAAATATTTTCAAACTCCATGTTTTCGGCTACTAATCACAACCTCAAGTCACGGACTGCCTACACTCAGATTTAAGCATCTCGAGTACACAAACCTATTGTATACTTAAGTGTCGATTTTCGTTTATTAATCAGCCCATCACTTGGCTGATAACGTAAACCCAAGCCGTAACTTGAGTACATCAATTATTATGTTTATTAATACGATCATGACCTCAAGACTGTTATCAAGTGCGAGCTCTTGGGCTGAGTAACGTTTATTAATACGGACCTAAGAGGCAACCTTATCACTAATAGCAATATCTACCAGACAGCCACGGTTCGATTGAACTCTGGACTGAAAGTAATTAAGCTGCACTTGCCGCTGTCTGCCGAGTTTCTCTTAAACCGCAAGTCTTTCATGGTTTTCCAATAATAATATATCCCCGAACGATATACCGAGCAATATTTCACCAGCTTAAACTTATGGCGTAATTATAACACATATTAAGTATGTATGTATGGATGGCAGCTGTATTAAGCCTTCAATAATAGTCGTCACCTACTATCCTGCTACCACCCTTACGCAACCGAGCCTTGTATTATAAAGGTGCGCGGCGAAAATTGTGATATTAGCTTTTTCACTTGTCCGGTTGTTGTACCTGAGAAAAGTCAAACTTTTTTTATAACTCGATGCGCTATACGTAAATACGACCTAACTCTACCTAACTACAAACATACATAGAATTACAGACGCGTCGTATCGTGGGATTAAGGGATAGGCAGAGGTGTTCACTCCACCTCACTCTTCCCGCACCGTGCAGCTACCTGAGGCACTGACTCATTTAAATGGTAAAAGAAAGGAGTGGTAGGCCTGTAGTATCCATACCCACATTTTACTAGACATTAATATACAGGGCGTCCCACGGATATGCCAAATGGTACCTTGCCAAAAGTACCTTGAATATTGTAGATGAAACATTTTACTGAAAAAAGATATTATTTGAATTTAAAAAACAATTTAAACTGCATTCATAGATATTAAAATAATTACATGGTTAAACCAGAAAGCGAACCCGTTACATGAGAAAAATAATCATCCTGTAGCTTTATCACACCGATCCAAAGGCTTCATCATAAGAATTATTTTTTGCTAAATAACATAGCGTCACAATAAAAGGAAGACCATGAATTTTAACATTTGATGTGAAATTTCTCTATCTATCTAACCACGTTAGATTTTTTTTTATGGGGTTATGTAACAAATTTAGTTTACAAGAACCAGTATGAAAGTGTCCACGAGAAGCAGAACTTAGACGTAGGTATTATTCTAAATATCCACCACAAAAAGATAAAAAAATCGACAGGGAGCGAAATAATCATAAGAGTGCGACTTTGTATTCAACAGGAAGGGACTCATTTTGAGCATTTGATAAATTGATTCATTTTGTATTAAAATTGTTAAAATTCATGGTCTTCCTTTTATTTGTGACCTGTGTTATTTAGCAAAAAATAATCTTTATGATGAAGCCTTTTGATCGGTATGATAAAGCTTGATTATTTTTGTCGTGTAACGGGTTCGATTTCCGGTTCAACCATATAATTATTTAAATATCTATGAATGCAGTTTAAATTGTTTTTTAAATTCAAATAATTTCTTCTTTCAGTAAAATGTTCCATCTACAATATTCAAGGTACTTTCCCTCCATGTGGCATATCCGTGGGACGCCATATATAGTCCCCGGCCCGCTACAAGCTCGACATTCCCTTATTAGTTTGAACCGCTTTCACATTGGATCATAATAAAAAAACCAACCACGCGACCCATCGTATCTTCAGACCCGTCCGTCACATATCCACCCGTGTGTTGTCCCACTGAAAGTAATCCCCAAGTAAGTGGAAAATCTTTCAGTGGAAAATAGAATAACCGAATTAAGTTCATACCTTTTTCTATCAACGAAAGGAAGTAGGGTAAAAAGTAACATAGTTACACTTTTCAAGTGATCAAGATAATGGACACTATCTACTTTGCTTAACTTGGCTAGAAGTTTTCCTGTCTTTTACTGGCAGGTGAATTATGAAAGAGATGTAATGCATGTTGATATTTTGCTACGACCACCTACCAGCTTCTGAAACAACTAAGTGGGGATCTATTTTCAGTTTTACCTGAGGGAGCTGAAAATCAATAGTACAGTCGACCGCACGTCGCTGGTAACACTTTGACCTTGAGCTGAACTATACAATCAATAACAATACAAGCTATCGGTATCAACATGCGTTTACTACAACTAATCTAACATTTCCACAAAAACGAATGTCGCAATAAGAAGTCAATATTGTTGCTTTGAACGGGGAAATAACTAGTGAAGCCTTTGTCGTGGAACAAACTATGTAGATTAGAACCTGCCCTCCAGTTGATCCCGCGATATACGATGACAATCCCGCCGAATTTTCCTCCTTATTACCTAATAAATTATATTATTTGAGTACAAATATTTTTAAAAGTGCATATAAAAAAAAACCGGCCAAGTGCGTGTTGGACCACGCACAGTGAAGGGTTCCGTAGTTGGGATGAATTTATCCCTAAAACAAACTTATCATTGTAGTTGAAAAACATGTTCTCCCATACATTGATATACGCCACGGTCAATTTTCCATCTGAAAATGTAAGTTTGTAATCGCAAAATGTATTTTTTTATGTTATAAAACTACAAATTATCAATTTTTGGACTTTTCCTTTACTTGTGCTGTGAGACCTTGCTTCTTGCCAAATTTCATGATTCTAGGTCAACGGGAAGTATCGGTTTTGATTTATGTGCGAGATATTCGCAATTTTTTTTTATAAAAAAACTACTAATTTACAATTTTCTAACTTTTTGCTTTACTTGTGCTATAAGACCTTGCTTCTTGCCAGTTTTCATGATTCTAGGTCAACGGGAAGTATCCTATAGGTTTTGATTTATGTGCGAGATATTCGCAATTTTTTTTTATAAAAAAACTACAAATTTACAATTTTCGAACTTTTTGCTTTACTTGTGCTATAAGACCTTGCTTCTTACCAGTTTTCATGATTCTAGGTCAACGGGAAGTACCCTATAAGTTTTGATTTATTTGCGATTATCAAAATATGACGCAATAATGTCGCTTATATCGCCGTATTTTTTAAGCTTGATTTTTTTAGAGCTTCAAGGGACCATAGACCTACGTTTTTGATATTAATTTCAACTTGATACCTCTACGCGTTCCTGAGAAAAAGGGTCTTGACAGACTGACAGACAGACAAACAGACATACATGATACAGACAGACAGACGGATAACGAAGCGATCCTATAAGGGCTCCGTTTTTTTCCTTTTGAGGTACGGAACCCTAAACATTATAAAAACATAAATTATAAGGTGAAACTTTTAAAAATAGTTAATTTATCCTATCGAAATATACGTACAAAATGATTTGCACGCCGAAATTCCGAAACGAAAAAAAAACCGCAACAAAAATCCGCGCGCAAAACTTGCGTGTGCCATTTAAAACAACCGAGCCCAGATAAGAGCGACCGCTGTAACTTGAACCGTCATTTTTGTCTAAACACCCCCTTAACCTCGCGCTTCTGTGGAAAGCGGGGTGTCGGGTAGGTCTCAAAGAATTGGTGGCTTACGCACGTGTAGAGTTAACCTGCGCACAAGTTGCAGAATCAATCAACGTGGTTATTTTGCTGGGCAATCGCTGGGGAAACCTACCGCGCATGCGTTCTCCAGTAGTGATGTTAGACTCGATGTTTTTGTGCGTGAAACTTCAGCTATCGAATTTTCGGGCGTCTTGAAGACTGGGCGGGACGCGCGCCGTCGCGACGCTTCTTTTTACGATTATTTTTTTAATTTAATAAATCCTCTTTTATACTTTTCTGTATTTTTGGATTTAAGAAAATTACACAGTCATATTTATTGTAATAATACGTATATTACTCACAAATGCAATAAAATTATTTTACTGATTAAGCAAAACCGAACAGCAGGACTGTCATAAACAAAGTAAATAATTATGTTTTACATTAATTATAATCATGGTATCAATAAAATTTGACGCAGATATACTTATCGATAGTTCATGCGGTCAAGTTTGTCGATAGTCGCCTCACTCACACCGTGAGAATCCCGCCGAAATCAGCCAGTAGAAGCAGTTGACAGTATCCGCGCGCAACCGGTGTGCGATAGACGTCCTCATGCCACAGGCGACGGATATCCCTCGCGATCAAGGTACGTCCCTAAAAACTTATTTTTTTTTATCAATGTTTTTTTAAACCAACATGAATCTTCTTTAAATATTCCAAACCTTATTACCGCGGTAAAAAAAAGATACGAGTTTTAATTATATTCGTAATTCGGACGAACGTCTTAGGCTGGGAGATAAGTGACAGCCAAATTGTTTACAATAGAGGAATTTTGCGGGTGTTTTAAGCGGATTTTTCGGATAGCTGGCGTACTGTTTGTGTGTCGGTTGAATATTTTTTAAGTGTAAGTGCAATTAAAACTTTTTGCAAACTTTTTACGCGGGATTGTTTCAGGTTTCACGTCCCGAATTTCAATTATTTTTAGATATAATTGCGGAATACTATATTCTATTGTGATATTAAACCCAGAACTAGGTGTTTTTAACAAATTGTTGCGGGAGGATATATAATTAATTGACATTTGACGGGGATGTACTTTTTTCAGGTTTTTCAGGCGAAATTCTAACATTCATTAAGATGAATGCATTACAGTCATAACGACGCTTTGTCTGAACACATCACAATCATGTTGTACTTTGCGAACTACGTAGCGTAATAAATCTTCTTCGTTTCGAAATGTTTAATTATTACCTACTCTGTGTGAAATCATTGCCTATTTACGTCTTGTAAACAATTTTTGCTGGTAGTGAATATTCAGATGAAATTTTTACGGACTTTGTAATAATCGTGTGGCAAGATAATATTGTTCGTTTAACACCCGGGAATAAACGCGTATTTTATACTTTTTCTTTTAATGTTTTGGCGAGGTTATCATGATGGTGGCCACAAGCACACTGAGCTAGTAAGATTACCTACTGGCTACTCTTATTGTTGTCAAGATTTTCTTGTAAACTTTTCCTACCGTCACTATACGCTGGTATGAACGTTCATCTGTTCCGTTCATTTAATTTTTCCATGATTCGGTAGGATGGTGGAAAGTGAGATGAAAGCAATGAAAGCCGATTGCCGAAATCCAACATCGTTGTTGGGTCGATTTACTAATGAATTAACTTTTCACTTTAATTTAATATTGTTTTCAGACGTTTCACATCGAGTGATAGGTGCCAAATGAAAGACAAATAATTATAAACAAAAAGGCATCTGACATGTCATTGTGCTTTACTACACTCACTATTTTCATTAGACCAATCAAACTATATATTAAGCTCTAATATGTACGTAATACAAATACCTTTTATGCAATAAATAAATATTTAAAAAACCAAAAAAAAAAAAACAGTTTGTCTTATTTATTTCAGTTCTCTTACGTTTAAACATAACGACAACCAATAATGAATTATATATTTTTATGAACGATATCCGCCTTCGTTTGTCGCCAGGCTATATAAATGATAAATAATATTTATTTCTGTAGATTGGTTAAAAAAAAAACACTTTTAGTCATCAAAATTATCCTAAGTTTTAAAACTAGATGACTTCAGTGTTTCCTAGCTGACTACTCTGAGAAGAAAGATCGAAATAAACTCAGAGGTCTATTTTAAAGTCCAGACATAATCTTGGTCAGACCATTATGAGGTCCATGCAGATTAATATCTGAGATGGTCTTTTCAGAAAATAACCATACAGTTTTGAGTGGACCTGTCTAGTCAGTGCATGCATTTGTAAGTAATCGTGTAGCTCAACTCAGAGCTTAAGGAGTTCAACGACTCTACGAAGAAAACCAAAGAAAGGACATTTGAGTAAACCGCTTTAAGGTATCTAGTACTTAAACTGCCAGATTATCATTAAAAGTGACTGTGAGAAAAAAAAACCGGCCAAGTGCGAGTCGGACTCGCGCACGAAGGGTTCCGTACCATCATCTATGTTCCATTGTATCTATGTTTGTTGTAATATGCTGTTTTTTTAGTATTTGTTGTTATAGCGGCAACATAAGTACATCATTTGTGAAAATTTTAACTGTCAAAGTCAAAGTCAAAGTCAAACCATTTATTTCAAATAGGCACATAAGAGGCACTTTTGAACGTCAAAATTTACAAAAAAAATAGAATTGATTCTAGTTGCCCCTTCCAAAAGGTAGTTTCGTATGGAGAAGAATGGGAAAGAAACTCCACCGGTACTCTTTTAAAAATGTTTTACAATATTTTGTTTGATTACATTAATTATATGATTATATGTGAAGACGATGCACCTAGAATAAAATTACTATACCATAATAGGTAAAACGAATTAAAAACTAAGCAATGAAAAATAACTTAATTATTAGATAGATACGTGGTGTTCACATATTTACAAACATCATACAAGTATGTTTTTCTAAAAAAATAAGTCAGTGTGTGAGTATAGGTTATCACAGAATGTAAAATGAATATCATAAAAATAACAGATTTTACCATAAAAATAGCAACCAGTTTGATTTTGTCTAGATTTGTCTAACTATCACGGTTCATGAGATACAGCCTGGTGACAGACGGACAGACAGACAGACGGCGGAGCCTTAGTAATAGGGTTCCCGTTTTACCCTTTGGGTACGGAACCCTAAAAATACCCAGACAGTCCTTACACTCACAATAATTAAAATAATAATAATATACATATTACTTTAAGAAGCAAATATTCATATGAATAAGCTATATTAATTTATGAATTTATTCATTTACTCATTACTTCGTAAAGTTAAATAATTCCAATAAACGAATTTTACCAATAATGAAAATTCATATCTCTGTTTAAAACAAGAGTCATGTACTACATAGGTGCCGCTGCGTCGCGCTTCGTTTTAAATTAGAATTAATGTCTGCGTTTAACCTGAAACGAAATGAATGTAGCAAGCTTCGCGGTGCACACTGAAACATTACCTAAGTTGAGGCTAAAACAAACATCATTATATAACATCACACTTGTATTCAGGGGGAAGGCAGAACCGTGTACACCTACAGTTTACCAGTTATTACCATTAATCGGAGACATACTGACTAATGAGAGATCCGGGAGTTAGGAAAGTACTAAGAATTTCGTAGCCACTTTTCCCAACTTAGGGATTTAACCCAGAACCTCAACAGCTCATTATCTAGAATTATAAAGAGGTAAAATTTGTGAGTTTTTATGTAGGGGGTAATCTTCGGAACTACTGATCCGATTTCATGAAATTATTTCACGCGGACGAAGTTGCAGATAGAAGCTAGTCTAAGTTAAGGCTATAACCTATTTTATCTCATTATTAACTAGTGTAGAAATACTATATGTCAGGTTTTAGTTACAGTGATTTTGTATGTTTATGGGCCTCATCGTTTACGACCCGGATCGTTGTTATTATTCACCGTTGTTATTATTTAAATAACAGCTCTTTTAGAGATACAGCTATAATGAGTTCAGTCGTTGTACCTACTCATTTGCCTTCGTTTATTAAAATGTATTTTGAGCTTCAGGCGTCTAATATTAAATATTACAATATGAAAAAATAACGTTTCATACGTGCATTGAAATAGTCTGTCTACTTAACA
This sequence comes from Tiliacea citrago, assembly GCA_963921375.1. Classification (NCBI taxonomy): domain Eukaryota; kingdom Metazoa; phylum Arthropoda; class Insecta; order Lepidoptera; family Noctuidae; genus Tiliacea; species Tiliacea citrago. The sequence continues at coordinate 30,726,889 of OY992780.1, forward strand.
GTTGTATAGGAATTTGGTTTTATTACGAATTGTATAAGAGTTTTATTTATTAGCGTAGAATGTAGGTACATAAAAATAAGTTGTTAAATTACATAAAGGATCCATGTACATTCTGCCTTAATATAACATGTAAACTTAATACAAAGTAGAGGGTAATAGTGGTAAAAATATTACAAAAAAAACAAAACCTCGACTGGCGGGTCACCTTATATGGACAGGTATTAAACACACGAAAATGTAAATGATCGATTTTAGCCTTCTTAGCTTAGCTAAACAAGAGTTAGAATTCTACTCTTACTACATATACATAAGATATAAATAAATAAATATAATACTACATATAAATAAACATGTAGTATTTAAGATGCGGTTATCGTTGTGAGCTACACATAAGTAATCCCTTTTTTTTCTCACTACCTGTTTAGATATTTGTGTAAATGTTTGTTTTCCCGAATTAAATAAATAAATAAACAATATACAATGTAGGTATCTAAGATGTGGTTACCTCGTTCTAATTAACTCGTTTACAAAGTAATTCGTTAAACTAACTAATAAGAGCGATAATTTAATTTAATCTTGTCTAGTTGCAATATCGGCTGTTATTTAGCTACGAGCTTTATTAACCAACCACAGGCTGCCCATAGTGTATCGCGCGAACGCTTAGTGCCATCACTCATGGAGGGTTTTAATTTCATCCTAGAAATCGTAGTAAAACTAGCAAAACATCTTCTTGGATCAACCTTTGTCTAGCCCAGCGTGTCTTTGCATAGTCAACCAGACACAAATGAAAATTTTAAAAAACCAAACCTTCACTTTACTGATCCATTTTCAATTTTACTAGGAATTCACAAAATGACAACAGTATACGTGAACAATCTACCTATGTTTTCACACTTTTGAAGGAATCGGAAGGTGTTTTTAAGGAATCGCACTGTAAATCGTAGCAGTGTGGCTGACCACAAAATGATGTACCTACGGTGGTACTTCCCCGGCAAATATATCTTTACATACGAGATGACATCATTGTCTCGTTTCTATTAACAAAATGAAAGTATTTAATTTACATATTGCATTAATGGGATTTGTAAGTTTGCAAACAATGTAATTTAAATATTTTCTAAATCACTGTGTGAATTATCTTACTTACCTACTTGAGAATCTGTTATTATAATAGTTATTACAGCTATAAAACTCAGTTTATAATGATATTATGATGACATCTAAACAGTTTTCTCTATTTATCATAATATCGGTATTCACCCAGCAGCATCCTGGTCACAAGACTCACCCTATATTGTGTTATTGAGATAAAACAATACCATAGGGTTCGTCCGGACTTTAAATAAAGGAGGTGCATTAAAGAGAATCCTCAATTCTTAATTAAGTCTAGGCAGTGACAACCATGCTGACTAATCGTTTTCATCACCACTCGCACCGATCTCGTTAAAAGATCGTACCGTAACAAAAAATAAACTCAATGTAAAAGCAAACCTAGTATTTACAGCTTCGGGGATAAAACACGATTAAAAGTACCTATACTCCATTGGTTTAGGTAGTTAAATAAAGGTAACGAAATCATAAACAGGGTTTTTTTACTCCTCTTGCTCAAAAAGTCCGTCATTTTAGCGTACCAAAGCGGGGCTAAAATAGTATATATTCCTCTAGGGAAAAAGATTTATTTTATTTTATTTTTGTCTGTTACCATACCAAAGAGCCTACAAAAACGAAGTCATTATTCTTAAGATGAATCCGCAGCTGGTGCTGTAGCTGTGACTTTAATGATTATAATTATGTAATATCTGTTATAGTCGCGAATCAAATTGTGATTAAAATACAACCTGACACTGACCTGAAAATTACCAAAAACGGTAAGAAAATTTTAATTTCGCGGTTCACAGCTGCGGATTCACCTTAAGTAAAATAATCGTGAAAAGACTACTTATTAGTTTCATAAAAAAATAACATTTTATGTTTAAAAATGGAACTAAAAGGGGCGATCACTTTGGTTGAATGCGTGCATTGCGTTGCTGCCTCGCCGCAAGTGAGTAGGTATAAATGTTCCTTGGTTGCGGCAACAGAAGAAATTAAAAAAAAGCATTGGCGCGTAATCTTTAGATTTTTTTCTCTAATTACAAATTGAATAGGAATTATTAAAATAAATAATTATTTAAAAACTGTAATTTATTTTACAACAGTGAAAATGTCATCATCTAGTGAGAAGGGAGACCCGTATTTGCAGATGCAAGAGAAAGGAAACGAAATAATTTTCAATCTATTGCCGACAAAGTGTTTTCGATTATTTTATTTTTTCGCAATCGTAGTGAAAGTATGGTGTAACACACGGTGCTAAAAACCCAATATAACTCGGTTTCTATTTACTCCCCCGCTAAAGCTCCGGAGTAAAACTACCTCGTATATAATGGGTCATTTTAGCCCCTTGTATAACAATCTACTATTATATATTAGGACACTTTCTTGTTTAAAAATACGTTGTAACTTATAACCAAATTAAATTTATTTTATATTTAACGATAGTTTCCTCTTTTATTTCTATAGGTTAAACTTTATTATTTATTCTTAAACTACTCTTCTTAGATGTAATTGCTTGAGCACAAGCACAAGCTTTTTCGTTAGATTTTTTAATAAAGGAACTATAATATTTTGTAATCTGTTTATTGTAAAGAGCCCAAAAAGACAGGTTCTCTAAATGGCAACGAAATAAAACATTGCTAAATTGAAGAGTACAACTGTGACGTAGCATGACAACTGAAGTGCCAGGTATTACGTTTCGGTTACTTGACAGCTCTCTCGTCACATGGTTTTTTTAGTTACCTTTATTTAACTACCTAAACCAACGGAGTATAGCGAGCAAACTCACTCTCACGGTGCATGTATCATACGTTGCACAAGTCTGCACCTCACAATGTAGCTGGGTTCAGTACCAAATAATTACTATGAAGCGGCTAAATAATAACAGCCGAAGCTTAAGCTACGCTTGCCGAGGTTGGTTCGTGGATGGGTCATCCTCCCCTTCTCCTCGTAAAGCATGCTGAGCCTCTGGTCCCGACTGTCATTTGTAGATCTTTGAAAGTCGTTACGGGAGTCAGGAGTCAGAAGCCAGAAAGTCTGACAACCAGTCTTACCAAGGGGTATCGTGTTACCCAGTAACTTGGTTGTGGAGGTCAGATAGGTAGTCTCTCCATGTAAAATAATGGTATTCAGCTGCATCCGGTTAAATTGGAAGCAGACCCCAATATTATTGGAAAAAGGCTAAATAATTATGGCTACGAAATACCAAAATTCAAGATGTTAATCGTATATTAGTTGTGCAGGTTGAATTGTGGGGTCATTTCGTGGGGTCACACACTAACAGTAGCTGTGGCTTTTATTTTGACAGTTCAACAACATTTATTGCGTTATTTTACGTGTTGAGCAGAAAATTTATAGCAACGGATTAGCAATAACCGTAAAAAACATTCAGATTATGATGATGTGTGCTACGCAAGTACGGCGCAGTTCATTAGCGGTGACAGCAGCTCATTAAATCGGTTCAGTAGGCTTGCGGCATTGTACGAGTACGTTTATCTATCATTTACCAAACTATAATGGCCAATAATAATAGGTATCTCAACGATGGAGGCTTTATTATTTAATAATAGGTACGTCTGGTCGTACCGCTTTGGTCAAGAACGAACGAATTGCTCGGTTGGGTACATACCCGCCGAGGCATTGTTGACATTGTAATGGGGCTGTGTCCAGAACTAATTTGAAATAAACTAATTTGTAGTATATAATAGAATTATATTATAGATATATTTCAATACTAGCGTTTAGAGTGAGTTTGCTCGCATGGTACTTTAACCTCCGTATATTGACCCTCTTAGAGGTTAAATCATTACGCAGGGGGGGCCTACAAAATAGAGGATACGCCTATATCCCTATAGTACTACATGTTTCGTATGTAGTATTATACTTATTTATTTATATCTTATTTATATGTAGTAAGACTACAGTTCTAACTCTTGTTTAGCTAAGCTAAGAAGGCTAAAATCGATCATTTACATTATCGTGTGTTGTTTTATTTTTTTTGTAATATTTTTACCACTATTACCCTCTACTTTGTATTAAGTTTACATGTTATATTAAGGCAGAATGTACATGGATCCTTTATGTAATTTAACAACTTATTTTTATGTACCTACATTCTATGCTAATAAATGAAACTCTTATACAATTCGTAATAAAAATTGTGTGCCTTTTAGTCTGTGCTAAATAAATGTTTTTGCTTTCTTTCTTTCTATATTTTATGATATTTAAGGAATAAGCGAAATGTCTGTAATAAACTGGATAATGTTTTAATAATTAATCCCTGTAAAAGCGTACAGTGGGGACTGCACCAGGACTTATATGGAATAATTATAAAAATATATTTGATCTTCATCATCTATTCGATGTTCACACGTGACGATACTAACTTTGTTTCTACATGTCACAAACTGACAACAAATTATTAAGTAGTGTATACAGGGCATTGGCATCAAACACAGTTTTTGTGAAAATTGCCTATTTTCTGTCTGATTTTTTTCAAAAAGTTAAGGACAGTCTCCTAAGATCGTTTTCCTGTAGCTACAACGGTTAAGATACCTGCCCTTACGGCCTGTATATAAAGATAAATAGGTATCTAACAATATTGGCCGTAGGCAGTTAAGACGCTGACAACAGCTAAACAGCGGTCACTGTCACACTGCATACAAAAGAAGAGAAGCGCGATGACACAACGCTTGTAATTTATTTCAAAATATGACGCAATTATGTATTTACTCAAAAAAAACCTTTCACTAAAAAAAACACTACAAAGTGAAAAATAACTTTAATTTCGGAAGTCGGTGTCTTTGGATCTGTTTTTTAGTTTTTGCCACCGACTTCCGAAATTAAAGTTATTTTTCACTTTGTAGTGTTTTTTTTTTTGTGAAAAGTTTTCACTTTTTAGTGGGTCAGTTTGTAATTTATCTAATCTACATAGCCTAATGTCAAATGCTCATCACCCTTTACAAAATATTGCTTTTCCCGATGCAGGGGCGTTAATTGTTGAGTAGAACTGATGGTGACTTCACCATATGCATTTTGACGAGCATAAATTGCTTAGCAACCATATTAAAGTGCCTAATCGAATCGCAGCGGTGAAATACTTATTATTAAGTAGTTCCAGTGGCCATCTGTGGTCTTCATCATCAGTTCCTTTTCATCAAATGATGCTTTTCGAGTACAAATGCATGACTTACTATAAGAAATACTCAAATCGCTATAGGTATGCCTATATAATTTGAGGATATCCCTCGATTTCCATGGGATTCCCTGATCAGATTCTGATTTGATGGCAATGGGACCACCTCGGGAGCATACAAAAAAAGAATTTTTAAAATCCGTCCACAATTGACGGAGTAAATGGTGAACATATATAAAAAAAAACAAAAAAACAGCCGAACATATAACCTCCTCCTTTTTGGAAGTCGGTTAAAAATGAGTTGAGTAACGCACAAATAAGACGTTCTTGTTATTAATTAATGCAATATCGAGACCCGTGCCTCGAAAGCACTTATAGCCGTTGGACCAGGCTTTCAATCGTAGATCTTTGACAAACGTTACGGGTAGTCAGAAGCCCAAAAGTCTGTAAACCAAGGATTATCGCGTTACCCAGTAGTTTGGTTGTGGAGGTCAGATAGGCATTCGCTCCTTGTAAAGTACTGAGTAGACTGGAAACCGACCGCCACATAGTTGGCAAAAGGCTAGGTAGATTGATTTTGATAAGAGACACTGTTACTTGAGGAAAAAAGAACATTACCGCAATATACAACCATGAACATAAAAAAACGGTCCTTTTTGGACATTAAACCGAGCGCCGAACTGACAAAGTCACACGCTCGATACGACATGTTGTAATTAAAAATGTTCTTTGTTTCTCTACGGAACCCCACATCGGACCGCATAGAAAGCCGCATATTCAAAAACAAAATAAAAAGCCCACGCTGTCCGGGCAAGGAAAATGTTAGCGACAACTTTTTAGCTCCATTTCTATCAAGGCATTGTGTAGATTTTCCGACATTTTTCCATTAATTGACTATCGACTGGTTTCATCGAGATGGTTCATAGATTTTTATCCTTTTTGATGTGTTCATCTCGTTTTCTGTGGGAGTGATTTCGTGAAAAGGGACGGAAATGCATAACAGGAAGTAACAGCTAGAGCATGGAATAAGTAGGTACTTTATAATAGCATCCAATCATAGACTATTCTCCGCCAGAGTACCACAAGGCTCAATATTAGGACCGTACCTCTTTATTCTGTATCTCAATGATATTCCGAAGTAAAGGCTAACACATCTCGCTGTTTACGCCGATGACACTGCAATGAACACCTCTTCTGACGACCTGGACCTAGTCATTCAACGACAATAACTTTTGCTTGAACTACTTTTAGATTACTTCCCTAAATGGAAGCTTAAAGTCAATTCCACTAAATCGGAGATCACACGAAAGCGATCACTTCCCACCCACTTTGTTAAAATTTAAGGCTATGACGTTCCGTGGAAGAAATCAGTTAAGTATTTGGTAACAATTTTGGACGATAAATTTAGCTGTTTAAAAAATATGGAAGAACTTCATTTAAAAGGAGCCAAGTCCCTTAACAGCTTAAAAACAATCGTACTTAAATCGTAAATCTAACTTCAATCCTCAAACCAAATTACGCATTAGTGACACTAACTACATTAAACTACAGGTCGTTCAGAACAAAGCACTCAAAATAGCTCTCAAAACACCTCTCAACACAAACCTTACACAACTACATAATGACATCAAGTTCCCAACTGTAAAGGATTTCATTCTGATAGTATCCCGAAAATTCTACGTCTTCAATAATCCATGTAATCGCAATACTCCGGTCTCACACATTGGTGTGGAGGTATCAACATCGCCACATGCAAACTATACGTCAAACTGACGACACGCAAAATCCTGCATCGCATCATCGTATATACAACGCCCCGACATCAATCGTCGGGCACAATACCCGTCTGTTCGGAGGATCCTCCCTTTTCTATGGAGGATGAGTGAACTTTACACCTTGTTCCTCATACCTCTATACTGGTGACCCCGAACATGAACGCCAGCGCAGCCTGCAACAAGTTCAGCGTGACGTCATCATTACTTCTTCAAGCTTTTGACCGGTGACTCACACAACCAGCCAGCAACCACAGCATCAACGGGTATCCTGACCACTGCATGCAGCGGACCTGCATTCATGGTCATCAACCTCAGCCTCATCAGCAACCTTGGCACAGCACACTGCACTTTCGGCCGGTCCACAAACAGAGCTCACGAATCTTCTCCTAGTTGACGCCAGCAATCAGCCTAAACCCGGCACGCACTTGGCCGGGTTCCGTAGTTAACAAGGAACCCTTATAGTTTCGCCATGTCCGTCTGTATGTCTGTCTGTCCACGTCTTAGCTCAGAGGCTCTTAGTACAAGAAAGCTGTAATTTGGCATGGGTATACATAAATTATCAAATAACTTCGACGCGAGAGATCGCCGCCGCTGATCGCCTCCGTGAGGACACGGCGGTGCCCCGCCCAAGCGAGTGCCCCCCTGCCAGCTAAATAGTTGTTTTTGGAAATGTGAAAATATTCATGGCTATAGTTTAAATAACGAAATTAAAATAAAACTATCACAGCAAAGTAGGCTTTGCAAGTTAACGAGTAATAGTCCACCAACTTAAATTTGCAGTTGGAGAATTGACCGTGACGTATATTGATGTACCTATAGGAGAAAATATTTTTGAACTACAATGTTAAGTTTGTTTTTGGGATAAATTCATCCCAACCACGGAACCCTTCATTGTGCGTGGTCCGACACGGACTTGGCCGGTTTTTGTTTTGTCTGATCAAACAGGTGTTCATTAATAAATTTCACTAGAAAACCAAAATTAAAATGGAAACTAGTGCTTTCCATTTTAATTTTGGTTCTGTTTTTTAAATAAAATGTCTTGTTTGATACTATTAAATTAAATTAATTTATAACAACTTGCTATATTTTATGTATTATATATATCCATTTTATTCCGTTCTTGGGTGCAAGGGAGGTCGACGCATAATCTGTTAGCACTAAGTACATCATTCTACAACCCACCAGCGTTGACATTTATACCTTTATAAAAAAAATGCTGTTTCATACATTTTGATGTTTTTTCATAACAAAAAAATCTACTCTGGGAGGGCCTACAATCATGTTGCTGAATTTATGGTTTAACAGTTTGCGGTTCGATGTCCCACACCGTGTATAATTTAGTTGGGTTCCATGAATAAGATGCATACTGCTAATATTACAGTAGCCAGTGTTAGCCCCATCAATTATCAAGGCCTCGGGGTCGGCTTCAGTTCAGGCTGGCAGCTATCTTACGACCTTTCGGTCACTGCGGCTTCTCTGGCAGGCTGTGCCATCGACATATTATTAGAGTACGGAACTTGCTTAATATCCATTTACGTACTGACGCTTTTGTAGTATGTACAGTCACGGAAATTAATTGTTAAGCAAATTGACATCCTACGTCAACCGTGTTATGGCCTTTTCATACAACTGTCAACGAATGTAACTTGTATATTGAATTTATAGCTACTGACAGTTTAATTTGGTAGTCAATTTGGTTAACAATTAAATTCCCTGACTTTACCTACGTATAGCTACTTGAGCAAGGCGTTAATTATAAGTTCCATAATCACTTCTATTTAATTCGGAAGGTAAATGTGTTAAGAAACTATTATACCACAGAAAGAAAGAAAGAAAGAAAAAATATTTATTGGGACTCACACAGGAGATCACAAAATTAAACTAAAACACATTCTTAGAAATATAAAAATCAAAAACAAGTTAAATGAAATTAAAAACAAAGTCCTGTAGGAGGTCAAGAGGCTCCTATCTCAGTACTGCTGTAGTAGATGCTGCGACAGTTAAAAATAAGTGCCACAGCGCTGGCATTCTGATAGAGCCCGCTGTGATGTTATGAATAGATATAGAAATAAATAATAAATAAAGTAAAATATAAATATGTGAATGACATGTAAAAATATAATATTCATTGTAAACCGTGTGTCAAAACCCGACGTAACATCAGTTACTTGTCAATGCCTTTTGTGTCCACAGGGAGTAATTTGTGGCGATAAGTCCCCTCTTCAAAGAGGGGCCCCCCCTCAACGACGCAACGGCGTCCTCTACTTCCGCCTGACGCAGGTCCTTGGACACGGTTGTTTCGGGAGGTTCCTGTTTAGGATAAAGCGGGAGGGAACGCCCGGATGTTACCACTATGTGGATCGCCCGGAGGACACGGTGCAGCATACGGTAATAGTCTGCCCGGCTTGGGCGGAGCACCGGCATTTCCTCACGGAGGCACTCGGCGGCGGCGATCTCTCGCGTCCGGCCCTGGTTCAGGCCATGGTTCGGAGCGATAGTGCATTGGAGGCTGTCACCACCTTCTGCGAAGCAGTAATGCATGCGAAGGAGGAGGCAGAATGCGTGAGCGAGAGGCAAAATTTGCGCCCTCACACCCCTAGTCACCGCAGGAGACGGCACGGGCGTCGGGAGTCGCAGGCCGATTCCCGGCCACCGTAGGCACGGGCTTGCGGACGGTGAGCGATGGGTACCTCACCGTCCAATAATGACGAGGCCCGGGTCGACGGCGCGTTGTGTTCCACGCGCGCCTCGAGATGTCAGCACCAATTGACGGGGTCCGTTAAGGCCAATGCCTGCCAGGGTTGTCCGAAAGGGATATCGTGGCCCTGACACACAGGCAACTGAAGGAACACGGTTAGGTTTAGTCAGTAAAACTCCCGCTGCTCCTAGAGCGGGAGAAGTTATTTGATAATTTCCCACCCAAAAAAAAAGGGAGTAATAGCTTCTATTACTAGGTATACAGTCATATTATAAATTAAAGTCGCTTTTTGTGTCTGTCTGCGTGACCGCGTTATTCTACTATCCGGAAAGTAAAGTCTATAATATACTACCTTACTTTGTTTTCACATCGCGCGTTCCTTATGACTTCGTCTTTTTGCTCGGCTCCTAAGGGCCGTAGCGTAATATTAAATACCCTCTATCCTTTCTCAAGAATGGGACTATCAATTGCAAAAATAATTGTTCATATCCGATTGGTAGTTCCAGAGATTAGCGTGTTCAAACAAACAAACAAAACAACAAGTCTTCACCTTTATCTATCCTAATAATAAAGCTGCAGATTTTTTTTCTCTTTAGAAGATATAGATTAACACTAAACTTACATGATAAAGAAATCTCAAAGTTTTATCAAGTCGTGAGAGCCATACGAAGTAGGAACGCGTCGCTAGTTTCTTATAAACGCAGAAAGGTTGTAATCATGTTGATTAGAAAACACCAGTTTCCTTGCCAATGGGTACTGCAAATACCAATCTGTCTGAAGTACTCTTGAATCCGTACAACTTACGACAGTATGAAAGTTCTTTAATACCAGCAATGGCAAGATTACCTAGTAGTAGGCAACATTAGTAGCGAGGCCTGTGGGTCTGCAAGACCCACAGGCCTCGCTACTAATGTTGCCTTATATGCTCTGGTCATATCATCGTCATATCATAGTCACAGGACTGGTCATATCATCATCATCATCATTTCAGCCGAAAGACGTCCACGACTGGAAATAGGCCTCCCCAAGCACCGCCACTTCGACTGGTTCTGTGCTTCTTGCATCCAGCAGATTCCTACAGTCTTCGCGACGTCATCGGTCCACCTTGTGGGGAGGCTTTCGAACGCTACTTATTCCGGAACGCGGTCGTGACTCGAGAACCTTTCGGCCTCATTGGCCATCTATTCTGCGAGGAATGTGCCCTGCCCACTGCCACTTAAGTGTGGCAATTCTTTGGGCGATGTCCGTTGCCTTGGTTCTCGTGTGGATTTCATTTCTGATTCGATCACGTAGGGAAAGTCCGAGTATAGCCTTCTCCCTACTAGACTGTCTAGACTGTTAATATAGTCAAAGTCATATCATTAATTTCAAGTAGGCCATTAAAAGGCACTTTTGAACGTCAAAATTTACAAGAAAATATAATTGATTCTAGGCGCCCACCGCTTAATTCATTTAGTGTTGCATGGAGAAGAATGGTCGAAAAATTAGGCTACATAATTAGTTATAGTATAGTTCTATCGTCAACCCCTGTTTAAATTTAGAATAACCAGCTGTTACTCGTACATACCTACAAAAAACGCCGCAGTAGCTCGAAAATTATACAGCCGTTGAAACATATTCTTGTTTTCTTATATCGGTACAAAACATTGCAGATCAGCTCATGTTATAGTAAAAATATTAAACAGTCAGTAAGGGAGTCATTTCGGTACTCAGAATACATCTTTTTTACAATTTTCATCGTTATAGTGCAAATAGTCTCCAAGTAAAATGGTGGTCTGACGGACAGGCGGACGGAAGGCTAGGTGGACCGACAACCAGACGGAACTGACGAAACTCTAAGGGTTCCGTTTTTGCCATTTGGCTTAGGAACCCTAAAAACCACTAAAACACCACAGAAACTCTAAAAATCCCTAACTCCACCTTTGCATATTTCCGGCCACAATCCGAAAAGCTAATATCACAATTTTCGCGGCGCACCTTTATAATACAAGGCTCGGTTACGTAAGGGTGGTAGCAGGGTAGTAGGTGACGACTATTATTGAAGGCCTAATACGAGTACACCTGCCATCCATACATACATACTTAATATGTGTTATACGAGTAATTACGCCATAAGTTTAAGCTGGTGAAATATTGCTCGGTATATCGTTCGGGGATATATTATTATTGGAAAACCATGAAAGACTTGTGGTTTAAGAGAAACTCGGCAGACAGCAGCAAGTGCAGTTTAATTACTTTCAGTCCAGAGTTCAATCGAACCGTGGCTGTCTGGTAGATATTGCTATTAGTGATAAGATTGCCTCTTAATTGTTTGTATTTTTACTCTGCAGTGTTTTTATCTTCCGAAGCGACGCGCGCTTTACTTGTGGTAACTAAGTGTATAAACACGCTGTTAATGTATGCGTGAAGATGAGTGGCGTTAGCACATAACACACACACACACACACTTCGCCTTGTCATTGTCTCGGACGGTACCAAGTACACGTTTGTACACGTGGTGACGACAAGTAAAGCCCACGTCGCTTCGTGAGATAAAAATACTATAATGCAATAAAACCATGCACCATTTTACTTGTGATCAATGTTGGATATACAGCTACTAAATTTTTATAGAATCGGTTTTGGAGAATTTGCCTTTTGACAGATTTTAGGATGATCTATCCATCTCATCATCTACCTAGCCTTTTCCCAACTATGTTGGGGTGGGCTCGCAGTCTAACCGGTTGCAACTGATCAATACCAGTATTTTTAGGGTTCCGTACCCAAAGGGTAAAACGGGAACCCTATTACAAAGGCTCCGCCGTCTGTCTGTCTGCCTGTCTGTCTGTCCGTCTGTCACCAGGCTGTATCTCATGAACCGTGATAGCTACACAGTTGAAATTTTTACAGATGATGTATTTCTGTTGCCGCTATAACAACAAATACTAAAAAACAGAAGAAAATAAATATTTAAGGGGGCTCCCATACAACAAACGTGGTTTTTTTGCTCGCTTTTGCTCGATATTGATAACGGCAACAGGTAGACGCTTGAAATATTCACAGAATATTTAGTTATATATTCACTTTAAAAATAATTAATTAAATTAAAGATAATGGGACGGAACCCTTCGTGCGCGAGTCCGATTCGCACTTGGCCGGTTTTTTATATATGGAGTGATTGCTTATCTGACCTCCACAACCCAGGTACTACTTAATACGATACCTCTTGGTAAGACTGGTTGTCAGACTAACACTATGACAACTAATGCTAGGGATTGACACTATTGATAGCTCACTTCAATATCACTTCACCCAAGTTTTCACGATGAGATTTTTACAGAACAGCACTACCGGTCCTAAACTGTATGTAGGTAACTGGTTAAAAAAAGTGCTCCGATTTAAAGATGCTTGCAAAGTATTAAAGTACCTCCATATTGCAACGAAAGGTTCGATAATAAGGTTACCTACATGCGTCACAGCAGCAGGTAGGTAAGTACCTAATCTAATGCAGACTTGCAGAGCTCAGGCGCATGAGAGGGTAATATTATTACTGGCGAAATGAAACTAGAGTGCTACACGAATCTTTTGGGGCCTGAATGACATTGACAGAGTTGTTGTTCAACTTTTGGAAACTTGTCACAGAAATTGTATTAAAAAAACGAGATGGCGGCGTTAGTTCTGATCTTAGCCCCTGCCAGGGTTACGAGCCTGTCCGAAAGGGATATCGTGGCCCTGGCACACAGGCATCTGAAGGAACACGGTGGGTTTTAGTCAGTAAAAGTCTGACACTCCCTCCCGCTCCACCCAGAGCGGGAGAAGTTATTTGATAATTTCCCACCCAAAAAAAAAAAAAGTTCTGATCTTAGCCACGCGCGAAAATATCCTCGTACCGTTGTAACTTTGTGAGGATGAGTTGGGGTTGTGTGTTGGGGAACACGGTGATGGGGTTTCTGGGTTGGAGTTTTTGATGAAACAAATTATCTGTTTACTAATTATCAACATTATCATCGTAACTTAAAATATCATCATCATAACCATCATCATTTCAGCCGAAAGACGTCCACTGCTGGACTGGTCTCCCCTAAAGGGGGGGTTTGCCATAATCACCACGCTTGGCAGGCGGGTTGGCGACCGCAGTATGGTGTTAAAATGCATAGAGAACGCTGCTGCTTATTCTCTAGTAAGTCCCTTAGTCGCCTATTATAGTGTCCGTATGGATTGAGGAGCCATGTCTCATATTTAAACGAGGGTACTACCAATATTTAGTAGTAAATTAGCTAATTTTGTAGGCCCGATCCTGGAATTTGTAGTAAAACCGTTAAAAAGTTATAGGACGTTTAAGGTGGCTCCTCACTCCAGACATCTGGTATGAGGAGCTAATAAATGATGAATTTATCCTAATAAAATACTAAACATTGCAGTTGAAAAACATGTCCTCCCTTACAACTTTGAACTTTAAATCTTTTTAATTAACTTGAAAGTGCTAAGGAGGCTCGTTTCCAATTATCCTTCGTTTTGTGCAATTAGCCGCCCGGTATCCATTTTTATGGCAATTAAAAAAGTTATACTCATTACAATCATATGATAATCATACGACTCAGTTAAAATTGCCCGATTGAATAATTACTTCATGAAATCATAACATTTGAGGCCAATTCTACCTTAATGAGTTGAATTGTTTGACTTATTTATTTATTATGACACTCCAACGACTAATTCACAAACGCACTTACAGAAAACTTTATCTTATTTTAAAATGACTACAGTTGTTACTTAAAGGTGTGCACAGCACTTACATAGTTTGCCTATTATCAGACATAAAGATGAAATCAAAGTTAACAATAAAATCAAATTAATCAGTAATATTACAGTAAAATAAATCAAATTAAATAAATTAATTTATGAAAAATAATTGCATTCATTAAAAAGTTTATGTTCTAGCAAAGAATAATGAATGATGGAATTCAAATTAGAAGTTGCAAAAGATGATTGCGAAATTGAGTTAGGGCGTTGGAGAAGATGTCAGTGCTATTGGTGCGAGAGTGGCTTTCATTATAAGTTCATCTCATCAAAAGGTTCAATGGCGCTGATCGCCCGAGGTTGGTTCGAGCTGTAATTGGTGCAAACAGATCCAATTTGCGGTCGGGCCTGGGTTGACTACAACGAGGAACAGATATATTTATGTCTTCTAGAAGTTTTGGAACATGGATCAGTCCATTGACAATTTTGAAGAGCATAATTTGATCCATATTTTTCTGCGGTTTTCGAGGGATGTAACGTTAAAGTGCCTACAGGGTAATTAGTTTAAGTGACAAGTTCACTGTAGTCATTTTAAAATAAGATAAAGTTTCCTGTAAGTGCTTTTGTGAATTAGTCGTTGGAGTGCCATAATAAATAAATAAGTCAAACAATTCAACTCATTAAATTAGAATTGGCCTCAAATGTTATGATTTCATGAAGTAATTATTCAATCGGGCAATTTTAACTGAGTCGTATGATTATCATATGATTGTAATGAGTCTAACTTTTTTAATTGCCATAAAAGTGGATACCGGGCGGCTAATGCACAAAACGAAGGATAATTGGAACCGAGCCTCCTTAGCACTTTCAAGTTAATTAAAAAGATTTAAAGTTCAAAGTTGTAAGGGAGGACATGTTTTTCAACTACAATGTTTAGTATTTTATTAGGATAAATTCATCCCAACTACGGAACTATTCACTGTGCACTTAGCCGGTATTTTGTGTCTCATTATAATATGCTGCGCCAGTTTATGTTGTATGTTCTTTAATTGCGTCATGTTTACTGGGCATTCTGTATACGTCTCTCGTTTGTTGCACGTACCAGTGAAAAGAACCATCTATACAAAACTCGTACATAATTAGGCGAGCCGTATACACAACACGACTTGCCAGGAAGTTGACATCGATCTTTTTAATACTGGAGTGAGTATATAAATAAGACAATTTAGGATAATCCACTATTAGTTTATTTTTCTTTTTTAATTCTTAGCTTGCAATACTATATTATATTCAATATTTTACTGATTGGTTTAGAATGATTCACGTGTAAATAAAACTGATCATAGTTTGAATAATTTATGGTCACCCTATTCACAAAATTGTTAAGGAATGTTTAAATTATTAATATCTTTTGAAATACTGAGTGTGTAGGATTTTTGATTATGCCAATATTTAGTAGAAATTTCTACTAAATATTGGCGCTATTGTTATCCGATTTGATCAACTTCTTTAGTAGCTACGAACATTTATATTTTATAGACCGTCAGGATTGAGGTACCACATAAAATGTGTTGTATCTCCGAAATTACATAGTCTTTCCATTTTATTTTTATACTACAAATTATAACTCATTTACTACTAAATTATACTAAAAATACGTTTTAATTGGTTGACGACTTTCCGAGAAACAGCGTGATGAAATTTATGGATTTTTATGAAAAATCAAAGCATTGTAGCTATCTCAAATTCAGCCGTAGAAAAACCATTTTTTGTCTATAAATTACTCATAAACACTACTAAATCCTACCAAATTTTCAAAAACACCCGTCGGCTAGTTTTCGAGTTCTAAGGTGGCTCCTCATACCAGATGTCTGGATTGAGGAGCCACCTTAAACGTCCTATAACTTTTAACGATTTTACTACAAATTCCAGGATCGGGCCTACAAAATAAAAAAAAGAAAGAAAGAAAGAAAAATTATTTATTCTGCACAAACAAAACGCACAGTACAACAAAATAAGTCAAAAAAAAAAAACATACAAAGTAGCCAAAAGCCTCGCATCCAATACTTTAAGCATTCTGACAATCTTGTCCATTGGTTGATGTCAGGGACCAAAGACAATTTACAAAGTGTTTACTAACTAGTTTATAATCTCATTCTATATTTATATAAAATCAGCTAATTTACTACTAAATATTGGTAGTACCCTCGTTTAAATATGAGACATGGCTCCTCAATCCATACGGACACCTTTTAAAGACACCCGCGGGAAGAAATAGGGTGGTGTATTATTTACGTCCGGCACCACAACAGACAATAATACACAATAAAATATCATCAGATAATAATAAGTTAATGCTCGACGATTACAATCATCTCATTTTTTTATCGATGTGCATTTTAATAAAGAAATAGGTTTTTATCAAGAATGTTTCTCCAATCAGAGTTGCACTTTTTACGATTTCGAGTCCCAGGATCGTCATAACTCACTGCCATTAATCCTCTTTTATCCAAATTTAATGCAGGGAACGGAAAATCTGAGTGAGTTGTTTTTTTGGAGGGTGACAAATGATGCCCGGGATTTTAATCTGCATTCCTTGGATTCTTTATAATTCGTATTTTTTGTGTGTAAATCAGTAGTATTTTTGATGACAAAAATATTAATGTCTTAAAAAACTGCGATAAACACCACAGTCGAGGAAATGGCTAGAAGAATGGTGTTAGGCGAATAAAGAGTATACTACACATATTTATTGCTATAATCTAAGATTGATATTCTCTCCGCCCGACTAAATCTTCGATAACATGAACGAACGAGTTGTTTTTTTAATCACGATAAATAATTACGCCATCGTTTGTCCGTCGTGTTTTCAATTTAAATACGTCAAAAAATAACAGAAGTTCGACCGCGCTGCCCGCGCCAACCATGCCACATTTCTAATTTTGCTTAATATTGGAACCTTGGAGGTGAAATCACAGTCTCATAAAGAAACTAATATCTAGCAGTATTTGCGATCGCTACGTCCGACTAAAGGGGCTATAAGCAGCCTAAGCAAGCAGTCATAATATCAACGATCTACGGGACTTTCGTTTGAAGACGTGATGTTTGTTGTCAAGTAACGTTTCTTAAACGTCACTGACAGCTACTTTGGTTCGGCTACTTTGGCTAAGTGGAGTCGTTGACTGTTTCGTTATATTTCTTGGAATTTTGAATTCATATTTCTGTTTCTGTTTTTAATCGCAATTAGCTCATGGAGTGTTGTTTACTTTTCATTCAGACAGACGACTAAAAGATTTTCAATATGACAATAAGTTTGAAAAGTTTTTTATGTGTTCTTATTTTGAATCAATGACATAAAACTCTTCTAGTTACTAGATTACTTTGGCCCAGTAGATGGCCACGTTGATTGCGGCTTCAGTAGCGTGCTTTCCTCAAAAGTGCATATTTTTAGGGTTCCGTACCCAAAGGGTAAAACGGGAACCCTATTATTAAGGCTCCGCCGTCTGTCACCAGGCTGTATCTCATGATCCGTGATAGCTAGACAGTTGAAAATTTTCACAGATGATGTATTTCTGTTGCCGCTATAGCAACAAATACTAAAAACCAGAATAACATAAATATTTAATGGGGCTCCCATACAACAAACGTGATTTTTTTGGTCGTTTTTATAGATAATGGTACGGAACCCTTCGTGCGCGAGTCTGACTCGCACTTGGCCGGTTTTTTTTTATAGGTAGCGTACAGTTTTACCAATGTGTTATTAGAAATTAACTATACTTGCTGTAATTTTTATTTAACCTCAAATTAATAAGCAATCCTACAAAACATACCTATGTATATTTTTATGAACTGAAATGTTATCTAGCTAAAATTTACATTATTTTTGTACTTGCACATGTAGCTTAACGCAGCTTCCTAGTGTGCAAATCAGGATTGTCAACCCTGAGACTAGGTCTACAACCTGTACCTGTACAAAATTACACCAATTCTATGCACTTGACCCACTCCAAAGGAATATGACCATTTTACTCAAGTGACCCAATAAACACGGTTATAACGAATAATAAAGAAGCAAAGACTAATTTCCTGCGTTATCTGAATGCCTGGTACCCTGAGAGCCATCCTGTTTGCGTATACACTACACTTGACCCGAACCGGAAAGGGAAATTGTATTTCCGCTTACTTTTCCTGCTGATTAAATTTGTTGTAGCTCCTAAGAAAACGTAACGCTTCACAGAGATGTCCCATTAATTCTTATGAAGATTGGATATTTTATCCCAGTAAATTGTTTTGGTGAAGAAATAATTATGTGTTTTCAACTTCATTTGGTTTATTTGGGCTTGGTGTCCGTATGTATTTTTCGGGAGACCACTGAAAATCAGCGCCGTGCTGTGGGTCCCCATAGCACAGCATGTGCTATGGGGAAGTGCAGCTGCCGACTATTTGTTTTTTGATGTGCTCAATATTAAAAATGTAGATCTATTTTGTTTTATTTTTTTGTTTACCTACTCTAGTTAATTATTTTTCTGTACGCACGTGGTTCTGTGACAAATAAGCTTATTATTCTTTCTTTTCTTTCTTTCTATTTAACTATTTTGTCAGTATTTTTTAGGCTGAGGCGTGTACCCGATGGAATTTAGGTTGAGCCGTGTGCCCGATGGTATTTAGGCCGAGCCATATGCCCGATGGGATTTAGGCTGAGCCATGTGCCTGATGGAATTTCGTATCAGCAAAAATGACGAACTTCCATAAAAACTTTCAACCCATACAAATTTAACCCCTTTAAAGGGTGAATTTTCAAAAAACGTTCCTTAGTCTATAAGGAAACCTTTGTTATATCAAAAGCACGGATTATTTTGGTAATGGCAAACTACATGGCAACATTTTTTAATAATACATACATAATTGTAAAGTTAAGAATCATTTAACTAATAAAAATCAAATGTTTTCAATTGAATTCTACACATCACTAGACCAAGTCAGCGGATCGGTAAACGTTTTAATCCATTCGTTTAATCCCGCCGCCAATCGTGCCGCCCGCGCCGCCGCGTGTCAGTGCGGCGGCGGCGCCGTGTTGCAGAGCTGTGGCAGGTGTGTGTGTGTGTACTAGGCGCACAGACACAGATAATGGATAATGAGCCTCGTAGTACGGTGACAGGTTGGTTATGATTTAAATTTAATAACCTAAAATATATATTAAAAAAATATCAAACATTTCCAAAGTTCTTTTTGAGCTGAAGTTTTGTACAGAGATTCTGAACCAGATGCACTCTTCACCCGGTTTGTATGGATGTACCCTTTCTGTAACACGCTGTAGAAGGTAATGAAGAACTCTTGTAAAAAAAATATCATGCTTCTAGTTCTAGGCGCACTCTCTCACTCTAGGTTTAGGCTGTAAGTTTTCTGTCAGTAAATTAATGAATTTAATATTTTTATTAAGTTGATATGATGTGATAGCTGTTATAATATACTAATATATTTTTAAGAAATGTATTCAAACCCTTGGGAGAACTAGTCGTAATATTACTCGCTTAACAGGAATATAGGTAACCGCATCTTGGAGAAAGACGTTGCTGCTTCTTGACTTAGTAAAATAAACTAAAAAAGGCGTAGACGCCTTTGTATTTTGTACCAGAAAGAATATTCTATTCTATAATAAATCCTCTCTTTTACGTACGTAAGTTGCCTCTTAGACACGCTCCAGAGCTTTTGTCTGAAGTAGTCAGAGAGAGCCTTAACTATCCTCTTATGATCTACAATGCGCTCCACTGTAGTACTGTAATGCTGGCAACCTAAAAGATTAGCCTAGAATTTAATAGAACTTTATGTAAATAAAATACTTTATGTGCAGTTTTGTTTCGAACCGAAGCGGAGAGTATACAGGGTGGAAACTTTCAGCGGGGCAGTAAGGGGAAGTACCTTATCCGTTGCAGCTACGCGAAAATGGTCTTAAGAGACTATCCATATTTTTTTATGGAATTTTGATTGGGCAATTTTCACAAAAACTTTTTTTTATGCCAATCGATCCTCTTTCTTATAAGGATCAAAAACCTCTATTGGACCAATTGAGGTTTGAGTACTAGAAAAGTCATAAAACGCAAAAACTTTTCCCATACATTTCGTAAGAAATGATACTCCAACTTAGTTTTTTATGATCGATAGATGGACCGCTACAACGAAGACTGGCCAAAAATAAATAAACTTCGTATTTCGAAATCGAATTCCGGCAATTCGCAAGGCAGTGGATACAAACATAATGATGGTCCTATAACGTGACCACCTCGCAGTCCTGATTCGATCTCACGCCTCTACACTTTTTTATGTGGCGCTATTTAAAAATTGAACTTTATAAAAAGAAATACAACAGTGTTCAGGAACTCAAAGATTTACTTACCACGATTCTCTATGGAATTAATCCTAGCACATTATCAGCTGCTACCCAGTCTGTAGTAAAGAGAATAAACCTATGCCTACGTCAAAACGGCTACCATTCGGAACACATGAGGTGTTCTCTGAACTTAGAGCACAAAAGTAAAATTTCTAGGTAAGTCCAAATGTAAAGTTTCAAGTTTTTAATTTTAAGGTGAAATAATACCCAAAGTAGAAGTTATAGTTTTTTATTTGTTTTTCGATCGGTCTTTTTTGTAGCGGCCAGTTTATTGATGGTAAAAAATATAAGTTGGAACTTCTCATTTCCTACGAAATGTATGGGAAAAGTTTTTTGCGATTTATGACTTTTCTAGTACTCAAACCTCAATTGGTCCAATAGAGGTTTTTGATCCTTATATGAAAGAGGATCGATTGGCATAAAAAAAAGTTTTTGTGAAAATTGCCCATTTTCCTGCTGACTGTACATTTTTTTCAAAATCTGTGAATAGGGACCAAAATTCCATAAAAAATTGTGAATAGAAGGATAATTATCTCTTAAGACCATTTTCGCGTAGCTGCAACGGATAAGGTACTTCGCCTTACTGCCCCACTGAGAGTTTCCAGCCTGTATATCATCGGGGCGTGATTACATGAAATTAGTTTGGCAATTGTGGACACATTCAATAGTGGACAATCGATAGTGTATAATATATATTTGGATAATGTAAAGTTTAAGTGTGACTGATATTTAATGTATAAGTGTAAAATTTTAAAAGCATTGGTTTAGTAATAATAACTGTACCTAAGATATTTGCACGTCATGAGAAATGGCAGACATGTGTGACCCACTCTTATTAAGGATCTTGCATGTATGTATTATTTTAATTCTGTAGTATACACATGTCCGAGCAAATAAAATGTATTTATTTCTTTCTTTCTACACTAAAGAGTATTCTATTCATCTATCAAAAATGCTACATAACATGGTAGGTCACAGTTGCATCAAAATAAAAGCTTGTGTATTAACGACTATTCACTCGCTACTTCTAATAGTCAAAATGTTGTCAACAAGTTGAATAAACGATACATTTTATTATAACGTCGAATGTATGAAGTTCTTCGTCGCCCATACGATCCATTTTATCTGGTTCAACTGCTCAGATGACACGTAGTTCCTGTGTGTAGGACATTTAGCCCCGAGATCTAGGTCCATCCGGCGCCCCCAAACTGAGACGGCTCGATTAGAAATGTACGTCACATAATCCAATAAGCTCCCACAGACGGGATATTCAGAATCAACACGTTTTCTTTTTTGTTTTACAATGAAATAGGCTTGCGTTAACAAAAAAATAATGTTGTGATTGAGGTTGGCGTGGTAAAGGCTTCGTCTCTGATGCACGAGGTTATGGATTCAAATCCGAACTAGGTACCAAGGTCACTTTGTCAATAACATTCATAGTGTAGTTTAAGTGTTTATCTTTGACACTACTGGCATTGGTGAAGGAAAAACATCGTGAGGAAACCTGAACATATAGTTTAAAATAAGTCTGAAGTCACCAATCCGTCTTGAGCAATTTGCTTTACCACCCTAACGTTCAATGTCACTGATGGAATGATTTTGAAGGATATTGCTTCAAATGTTTTTAACGAAAAATTTGTCTGCTCACCAAAGTAAATAACGCAATGAATGTTGTTGAATTGTCAAAATGAAAGCCATTGTTAAACTGTGTGTTATACATATAATTACCCCGCTGGGCTTATTTGGCGCAACCGTGAGGAACACAATACAGGGTGGAAGGGACATCGACGCGCATCCTGTGTTCATGGATTCAGTACATCATTCTTGACTACCCTGCGTTAAAATTTTTCGTCGGTTATTTAAAAAAAAACGCTTTTCCATACATTTTGACCGAGTAGGTATTGCACTTCTGTAGGAAACAGCTGTTTTTTTTTAAAGTACTGACAAGAAATTTTAACGCACAGGGGTCAAGTATGATGTACTGAATCCATGGTAACAGGGTTAGCGTTGATGTCCCTGCCACCCTGTATATGTATATGTTTTTAATTTAGTATTTTCTTTTATTTTATTGTGTGTTTCAAAATTCTAAGTAATTTTATGATAATAAGTGCGATAAAAATATATTTACATTATTTTCACTTGCACGTCATAA
Organism: Tiliacea citrago; assembly: GCA_963921375.1. Classification (NCBI taxonomy): domain Eukaryota; kingdom Metazoa; phylum Arthropoda; class Insecta; order Lepidoptera; family Noctuidae; genus Tiliacea; species Tiliacea citrago. The sequence goes on from OY992780.1 coordinate 30,749,845, forward strand.
AACGACAAGGTATATTTGTCTGTATGACGGATAGATAATTTCAACAGATTTCAACCTTAGTGAAGTTTCAATATACTGGGATTTTTTGTCAATAGTGGCAAATCAAATTCGACGTTGAATATAATAGTAGGTATCTAACTACCTAATGAGGAGCAAAAATAAGGTCTCATATTTCATTTAGTCCTTATAAATTCAAAAATATTCGCTCCAGAAGATGGGCCAGCGCCTGCCAGACGGTGACCGCAGTACATTACCTTCTGAAAGGAGACCACCGCTGCCCGTTCTCATAAAATAATCCTCTAGTCGCCTTTGACATCAATGTGAATAAAGAGAGCCCTGTTTATACTGAAACTGATATCCCAGTCTGCTCACTTTTTAATAAGTGACATAACACCAGAGTATAATGTTCCTGTGAACATTACGAGCCTTTTTAAAAGTCACTTTGGAACCTTATTCTGTTTGTAACGCGAAACGTTTTTTGTTTTAAAAAAAACGGAATTTTCTAAACTGGATGTGGTTATGAATATTTCATGAAATAGGTACTTTGCTTAGTGTGCGTTTGTTGGGCGTATTTATAATTGTACGGGGCCCGAAATGCTGCGGGAATGTTTTATGAGAGGATGTTGGCGTTACAAAGTTCGTCCGAGGAATTATTACCGTCAGACTTTATTTCTTTTAAGTTCCAGGCATTCTGATACTAAAAATAAAATAAATAAAAAATCTCTTCCACAAAGGCGCCTTAAAATATGAATATTATAACACCCAAAAAATAACCCAGGCCAAAAACAGTGTTTGAGTATTCAATCTTAAAGATAATATATTAACAAATTATCACCTTTATTATTACCTTTGATAGAAGAAAACACAATAAAACAAAATAAACGAAAAAAAAGGTACAAAATTAAAAGTTATTATTGAAGATTGGTGAAGGAAGGTGTGGTGTGGTGTGTTATGGTGTGATGTGATTTGATACAATGTGGTGTGGTGTGATGGGCAGGCTGAAAACCCATTTATCCTAAAACAATTAGGAGGCTTTCAGTGCTATCGTAATCAAGGTTCAGTAGTTACGTGGTGAGAACTTGCTTGCACTTTGCTTTAGTAAGAGGGCATATTTTTAAAGTAGAGTTTACTCAATGACTGGATCGACTGTCAACTCCAGAATAACACAAAGATGTGACTTTTTTTCGCTGTCTCTAGGTGATCGGCGGAATTCAATTACAAGTAGGAATATACACGTGGGTCACGTGTACGTGGACGTAATCTTCAAGTACCGTTAGTCTGTTGTATCCCGCATAGTGAACAATATTCGTTTGACCAGGAAGTCACTTTAATTAATCCAGGTCATAAAATGACTTGTGATTATTAACGGTTTGGCCATGTAGGTAGTTATTATTCCTGCACTTGTAAAAATACAATCAAAACATACATCATTATGGAAAAACCCAAAAATATCTTCTAATTTTGACTTTGTCAACAGTCGCTGGCAATCTTTATTATACATACCTATTATTAAATTACTGACTGACTGCCTCTTTGGTCTAGTGGTTGCAAGCGCTAATGCCGAGCACGAAGTCCGGGGTTCGATTCCCAGGTCAGGCAAAGTGTTGGCAATATACTCGCCCCCTATTACATGGGACTTATATTTAAGTCCCATGTAATAGGGGGCGAGTGGGACACTGGCGAAACGTGGTACTATGCGCGGTGCTATGTTATTTAACTTTAAGTTCAAGCGATTACAGTATTTATTACTAAAGGCAGCGATTCTATGAAAACATGGAAATTGTTCTACCAGAATCGCGTCGCACCGACGACGCGTTGCGGCTGTCTGCGGAAGACTTAACTCGTATTTTTGCATATTCTCACTTTTGTTCAACAATCGGCTTTTAAAGTTCTCAAAGAAGTAAAAGAAATGACGAAAGGTTTTCTAGAAATTAACGAGAGGAGAGAATTTAGGAGAGATTATGAATTACAAATATTTTCTTTGGTTTATAAATACACTGTACCAACCAGTTTTAGTTTAAATTGACATACTAAACTGATGTTGTAGAGAATATTACGAATTTACTATGAATTCAAGTTCCCTTTAACTTGTCAGCCTAACATAATACATAGTCACGTGAGCGAAGCCGCGGGCCCAGCTAGTACCTTATACTCGTATCGACAAAAAATTATATCCAGTAATTTGTTACCTGAACCGCCATCACTATAATTTGTCACTTCCGCACCTACAGGAACGATCCCTTCAAACTTGCTCAGCGGAGAGCTGACTTGCCCGCATTTAATCAGACTGACTCCATTCCAACTAGAATGAATATCAGTGAGCCAGTCGAACGGAAGCGGGCTGGGCAAAGCGCCAGGTTCACGAGATTTTTTACCAATTACATTTTTGCTTTCAAATGTAATTTCGTTATAACTGGTGACTTTTTATTTTTATGGAGCATTTGTTCAGGTGTTAAGAAGAGAGGTAATAATTATTATAAGGACATGGATAAATTTTGGCCTGGCACACACAAAGAGATAATTATAAAAAAAAAAACTGATAATATTTGGAATCCCACCACAGCTTTCGTTACTTGGCAAAACTTTTCAGGAAATATTTCAATTTACTCGTAAAAGATTATTATTTTGATCCAAGTATTTGGGGAGATATTTATGTTGCCAGTTTTGGAAATATGATGGTAATTGGGACATGCTTATTGTAAGAATTGATATGATTCCGCGAGTATTTCTAGAATATAAAATATTAAAACTGCGTTTAAAGCGTTTTGAATATTAACTTGACTGTAATGAACATGATATTTATTAATTTATTAATGTATCAACTTACTTTTTTTAATCAATAGATCAGTATCTTAGAAGATAGATCTTAAAAGTATGTAATGGCAGCACATTCTTTATCATTCACAATCATTGTCACTGCCTTTATATGCTTTGCACTGACCTAAATCTAGCGTAGTTAGTAGCGCATTAAAAGATAAACAATGGAACGCAATATTTTACTTTTTCTATACAAAACATCCTGTGTGCTAGAAGGAGTACGCCTCAGGGCCGTAAGATCAAAGAAAAGAAGTAGTAGTGTTATATTGTGCCCACGGATTATGCTTATAAGTTATTTTTTGACGTAGACACCTCAGTAGACAATCCCTAAAATATGACTTAAGACTGTAAGTGATTGTTGCACTGTTGCATCACACTTTTGCATGTTACCTTTAGACCAGTTTAACAATTGTTGGTGAACCAATAAAAATAAATAAATGACCCTGGCGACTGGGTCTTATGTCATATTTTTGGAATCGTCTCCTAAAGCCCTTTATTTTAACGTACTAATATACCTTTTTCACGACTTTACATATGTTCAACCTGAGTCATTCTTCTCAGAACCTATTATGCCTCAGATTTGCTACAAAGAAATAATGTATTCAATAATTAGGAATGAATATGATCCTAATGCCATCATTACTGTACCTACGTACCTGTTTTTATGTTAAAAAAGATGATAATAATATGACTGATACGAGGTCACCAAACTATTGAAGGTAAATTGAAAGAAAATAATTTTGTATGCTTTTCCATACTTTGAGTACTTGTCAAACAGGCAAAATAACTTTATTCATTATGTTAAATAATTACATGCATTTCTTAGTTAGTCACCATAGTGACAAGTTTATATTTTTTGACACGAACATTTTTGTTGATAAGCTAAGTTAAAAATCAAAATATTCAAGGTTTTTCTTCCAAACAATTGGAAATCGAATCGTTTTTAGAAAAACAATGTTTCACATTATTTATTTAACTGACCATTGGTTTCAATATTATGAAATGTTAATTAATTACCTATGAGAACTATGGTGTGGGCAGCTGTTTTAACCGATGATTAATGCTGCGTGGTGGTTCACTAATCTTAATTAGAAGTTGTATTAAAGCAAAAACTCGTAAAGAAATAGTTGAACTATCGGTTGAACATAGCATTGAACTGTCTTGTGTTAAGCTAGATAAGCATGTTATAGTGTGAGACCCCCAAAGGAGATGGATAACGGTCCCATACAAGCTTGGCCCAGAAATGAACACAAATAAAACAAAATGTATTATGAAGCTATAATAGTATTTCATAGCCCTGTATATTTTTGTTCGTCATAAAACATTGTGAAGGGACATAAGATTCTTCTCAAATCTGATGACCTAAAAAAAAATCATACCTGTCGATCGCGGAGTAAACCACTGTCTTCCAGCAGATTGAATTTCACTCAAATCTAATGACTGCATCCCAAATGATTAATTTGCTATGCCCCAGTTAATAGAACGTTGGAACTCCGTTGGGAACCAGGCAAAATCAGACTGGTCCGAGATGTGGTTATAGGTACCTACCTTATAACAATACCTATAGGTATTTTTATTGTAGCTCAGGTAAACTGTAATGTCCAAGAAAGGCAAAGTTACTAAGAAATGCAAAAAAGATAACCAGAAACACAGCAATTAATATTTTTGAACAAATAACAAGAAATCACAACAAAACATTCAGATGCTGTAACACGCAACACCACAGAGTTAGAAATAAAACAGAAATCGTCAAAGAAGACCCGATTGACAAGAATGTTTATGTTTTTAGCGCGTGTGTTTGTATGGTACATAGTTATGAACTATGTATGATTCTTTATACTCTCGTAGCATCCAGACGTCTGAATGCGTTTTATAGTTGTATAAGTCGTTAAGTTTGTGGTGACCTCCTAGCGCAACGCACTTAATTATCCATCGCATCCGAAGTATTTTTAAGGAAATTCCATTATGTGAAAGATGATGTTTCACAAAAATCAACATGGCGGACTTTAGAACCCATTAATTAAAGTCGTGAAAAAAGTTTTTAGTACGTCAAAATAAAGGGGTCGGGGAGACGACTCCAAAAATATGACTTATGACCCAAAATCATTTATTTATTTTTATTGGTTCACCAACAACTGCTTACACTGGTTTTATGATAAAGGTAACATGCAAAAGAATGATGCAACAGTGTAGAGCCGACTGCCTGTGATTGGCCGACTGTCACGCCACCTCGCTGCACTCGTACATTCTCACTAATAGACGTAACACGCACACAAACAAGCATACCCGATTTAGGCTTATCTCCCCTATGTTAGATAGAGGTCTGTGCAAGGCATAAATGGCATGACAAATATATGACAATGACGGACAGTGACAATTATTATTATGAAAGCTAAACAAAGTGCTGCCATTACATACTTTAAGACTGGACTAATCTGTTGATTAAAAATTAAATTGATACATCAATCAATATTGTTAAATATCATGTTTATTTTTTAGTCTAGTTATTATGCAATAAGCTTTAAATACAGTTTTAATATTTTATATTCTAAACATACTCGTGAAATTATATCAATAAATAAAATAAGTATTAAGTATGTCCCAATTACCTACTATCATTATTACCTATTTCAAAAATTGGCAACATAAATATCTCCCCGAATACTTGAAGCAATATAATAATCTTTTAAATTGCAATATTTCTTGCAAAGTTTTGCCAAGTAACGAAAGCTGTGGTGGGATTTCAAATATTATTAGTTAATTTTTTAATATAATTATATCTTTGTATGTGCCAGACTTTATGACTTTATTCATCCATGTCCTTTTCAAAACTACTCTATATTTGAGTCTGTTATGGAGTATGTTTTGGCAAAACTTGTAACTGGACATAAATCAGGAAATCAATTAATTTTTAGAAAATAATTCAAATACCAGTAGATTATATTTTTTTTTTTATAATTTAATTTGTCATATGTGTTTGTAGAACCAACTCGAATAACTACGACTACTGCTACGTGTATTGATAATGTTTTTTGTTGCTGCGACTAATTATTGCCATCATTAATTATCTCCCTTCTGATCACAGCGTTCAAACCGTAACTTTCGAGTCCAACATACCAATACAAAAAGTGCAGATACAATTCAGACCAATAACATCTGTTAATTTAAATAAATTTAATAGCACTTTAATTTGTATATTAAGTAATAAGGACCTTACAATGAACTATGTTGATATTTTGTATAAATAATTATTTTCGGTGGTAGAGTTAATGATAAATGATTTTTATTTCTGTAAGTAGGTTTGTACAAACACTTTTAAATGTCAGTCATATTTTTAAAACTAGATGGGGTCGGCGTTTCCTATCTGACTACTCTGAGAAGAAAGGCCGAAACAAACTCAGAGGTCACAGTCTCTTTTAAAGTCCAGACATAATCTTGGTCAGATCATGTGAAAGCCATGTAGATTGGTGTCTGAAATGGTCTTTTGAGAAAAGAACCACACAGATTGAGTGGACCTGACCAGTCAGTGCACGCATTTGTCAGTAATCGTGCAGTTCTACTCAGAACTTAAGGAGCTCAACGATGCGACCATCAATACCAAAGAAAGGACATTTGGGTAGGCCGCATAAATGACTCAAACTGCCAGACCATGATTAACACTAACTGAGAATAAAATACAGAGGAAAAATAAAAGAGCAATAATTATAACCCACATAGTCTTCACATTCACAATAATTAAAATAATATAATACTTTACAAGTAAATATTCATGTCATTACGTATATATTACTATAATAGTAGAGGTAATAGAGTTCAATAATTATTTTAAGAAGAACACTAAAACTATCAACTCTAGGTTTTTATTTAAAGACTGGGCAATTAAAGGACCCAGGAAAAGTAGGGAAAGACTTTTCGAGCTTTATGGCATTAAGATTTATATAAACACGGAATATTTTGATAAGTATGTTGCTACTTACTCTAGAACTTTTAAAACACTTGTTAGGCTAAATTAGTAGTTCTGCTTTTGCTTTACATTCCCTAGGTGCAGTCGTAAATGTTGATACCTTAATTGCGGCCTACCACGGCATAGCTGCGTCTCATTTAAGATATGGCATCATCTGTTGGGGAAATTATACTGATTTCAAAATCGCATTCAAGGCCCAAAAGAGATGCATTAGGTCAATGTTTAGGCTAAAGACTGTTGATACTTGTAATCCGTATTATATAAGATACAAGATATTAACTTTATCTTGTCTGTATATCCTTGAAACTGTGATGTTTGTTAAAGTGAATCCAAAATTATTTCCACGCTTACAGGACGCTGTCCCACGTAATAGACGGGATATGAGCATATTTCGCGTATATCTTGCTAAAACTGCACTCATGCGCAAAAGTATCATCTGCATGGCTCCAACTATATTGAACAAGCTACCTAAACGTTGGAAGGAGCTAAATATCAATGCGCTCAAACGTCAGTTGATAGTGTTTTTATCGCAAAAAGCGTATTACAGTGTGTCTGAATTTTTAGTTGAAAAACTTGTCTGATATTAATTTTATTATAATATAGTTGTAAGTTTGACATAGCAGTTTGGTTAATTTACTTTTATATTTAATGTGACTAAAATATTTGTACGCCAATATATTATGGCTAACCATGATTGGACTTTATTGTAGTTTATTATCATCTTGCATGCTCTTGTGTGTATATACCATGTTTATACAAATAAATGAATCTTATCTTATCTTATCTTATCTTAAAGCCTTTTATATTAGCAACAAGGTTAAATCAGCAGACAATAAAATAAAGAAGGTTTTGAAAATTATCAATAATAAAACGAAAAGGAACAAAAATCATGATTCTGATTACGCACTGGAGACGTCATGTGGTCTCATTTGCGATAGCAAAAATTTGCTCAAGAAATTGTAAATTTCTTTACCAGTATCCCACTTAAAACTACTGAAACCTTAAATACCTCGCCCTCGCTCGCTTTTGATTCAGTAAGGGCGAACGTTTCAGCCTGCCCGATTGAATTACTATAAGCATATTAACTCAATAATAGTACTAAAAGCTTTTCAGAAAATCAAGATCAAATTGTCCGAAGATCTTTGGGGAATGTCCATTAAAGTTTGTACCTCCATAATTGAGAATATAGCGCCTTACTTAGCCTTATTATTTAATTTGTGTTTGGATCAAGTAGATTTCCCGGATTTAATGAAATACAGTAATAAAAATAAATTATACCACTTTTTAAATCCGGGGACAATAAAGACACAAATAAATAAAGACTCGTGTCCGTCTAATCAAATGCTCGATCATTTTAACACGAATAAAATCCTTCACGATCAACAGTATGGTTTCACCAAAGGACCTTGTACGACCGACGCCGGTGTGACCTTATTAAGACACATTTTTAACGCGTGGAAAGAGGCCCAAGACGGCATAGGAATCTTTTGTGATCTCTCCAAGGCATTGATGGCGTCGATCACGAAACTGGAGTTTAGTAAAATCTTATTTCAATGATAGACAACAGCAAGTTTAAATAAATAGTATTAATTCACTCGGTATAAAAGTAAAAATGGGTGTCCCTCAAGGCTCGATATTGGGTCCTTTCCTCTTTTTAGTGTATATTAATGATCTACTCTATTTATTAAAAAATCAACCACAAATGGTATTATTTGCTGACCATACTTCCTTATTTTTTAAGGTAGATAGACGTGCTGGAAATAGGCTCGCCCCCTATTACATGGGACTTAAACATAACTGGCGAAATTTGGGTGTACTTTAGGTAGGTACACCCCTGCCTAACCCTTCGGGGATTACAGGCGTGATGTTGTGTTATTTCTTTTTTTAAATAACGCCCTACTGCAGGTCCAAAATTAGTTCGCTGCCAATAATTTAGTATTAAATGGAAAAAAACTAAGTGCATGAGGTTTTCTTTACTAAATGTCAAAAGTAGTGATTATGAGATAGTATTGAATCAAGAGAACAATATAGACTACAATGGGTTTTTATTTAACATCTCTTGCAGGACAGCTAAGTTCAGCAGCGTATGCTGTCAAAAAAGCCGTCAATTTACTGATGTAGATACCGCGAGGTTAGTCTTTTTTTAGTTACTTTCATAGTATTGAGTCTTACGGTAGTTTACTTTGGGGATGGGCTACAGACACCGAGTCTATTTTTATTCTGCGGAAAAGAGCCATCAGAGCCATATAATATAATCTCCACAGGCGCGAATCTTTAAGGGAACTGTTTAAGTATATTTTTTTAAACATTTATTTCAGGCTACAATGACCATAGACATATATCTTACAAACTAACATATTTATAGTATAAAACAAAAAATCGTGTTAATAAATATAGCTTAAAACCTCTCGGTCCTTTCACAAAGTTTCACAAATATACAGGGCTTTCAAACACTATTATAGCTTCATAATACATTTTGTTTTATTTGTGATCATTTCTGGGCCAAGCTTGTGTAGGACCGTTATCCTACTCTTTTCTTAAAAAAAAACCCTTTAGGCCACAGTAGGTGTAAATAGTACCTACTCAATACTATGTTAGTCCTAAAGTAAATATTATTTATGTAAGTAATTAGCGCATCTAGTTTGCGAGCTACCTTAGTGCATCTATTTCGCGAGCTACCTTAGCACATCTATTTCGCGAGCTACTTTAACGCATCTATTTCGCGAGCTACCTTAGCGCATCTATTACTCGAGGTACCTTAGCGCATCTATTTCGCGAGCTACCTTAGCACATCTATTTCGCGAGCTACTTTAACGCATCTATTTCGCGAGCTACCTTAGCGCATCTATTACTCGAGGTACCTTAGCGCATCTATTTCGCGAGCTACCTTAGCGCATCTATTTCGCGAGCTACCTTAGCGCATCTATTACTCGAGGTACCTTAGCGCATCTATTTCGCGAGCTACCTTAGCGCATCTATTTCGCGAGCTATCTTAGCGCATCTATTTCGCGAGCTACCTTAGCGCATCTATTCCAAATTGCCATCAGTTTTCGAGCACGTCATTTCCTCATCAATTTGCCAACTCTGCAAGCTAAGTTGGTTCCTGACCATCTTCGGGCACTTTTGCTCTTGCATATTATCTTGTTCTGCAAAGAAATCTTAGTTTACTGATACGAATAGCAATATAAATATAGGCTTGAAAGATGGATATTACTGAAAAAATCAGTACGAAGTCAAATCAACCAAGGAGTACGTACTTGACTTTGACGTGACTTTGAAATTGATATTTCATCCTCAGGCATCAGACAGTACCTAGGTACAGGCGAACAAAAAGTTTCATAAACAGGCAAAATCAACACCACCACCACATCCACATCCGCATCCCGTATTGTAAATAAAAGAAGGAGCCTGTAAGGATCATAGCAGGTGGCTCTGCAGTTTCTGCCAACTCCTATAGGAAAAAGACGTGAGTTTATGTGTGTACATCACCAATATTAATTTTAACTATGCGCGTAATAAGTTATATGATTGAGAATTATGTAAAAGACTTGACGACTCAGCACACAATATTGTTTAAAAGTAACTGCAAGTTTTTTTATTCTGTATGTAGATTTATACAATCCAACACGTCAATTATATTTTCAAACTAGATGAGGTCGGTGTTTCCAATCAGACTTCTCTGAGGAGAAACACCGAAACAAATTCAGATGTCATTGTCTCTTTTAAATTCAGACATGATCTTGGTTGAGCACCGTGTCTGAAATGGTCATGAGTTAGCTGCTTGAGTACCAATCTCTTTGTTGGACTGTACTTGTTATATAGAAATATTGCTTTCCATTCGATTTGCAGAGATATCACATTTGATCTCGTTCTGCAGATTATTGCACATAATCTTACCTCTATGGTCAAGGAACCTTTTAAATTCATAAATAGGTATCTGGGTTCTGGTATTTCCAGCCTTTAGTTTAGTAATTATACATGTATGTATGAGCTACTCGTATCAATAGATTCCAATCCCCAGCAACAAATATGGCTGGTCGCCGGTCCATTGCCACTTCAGCTTGCTTATTCTGTGAGCTATGTCGACCACTTTGTTTCTCTGCCGGACCACGTCGTTCCGGCTTCTATCCCTCAGAGGTATTTATTACAAGCATACCCCGTTCCATAGCTCGCTGAGCGACCTTGAATTTATACAATTGATGCAATGATGTGCAAACTTACTAATGCTATCAACTTGAAATTTGGAATAGTTTTAGATGACGTTTACCCAACTATTTTGCAAACAAAAAAAATAAAATAAAAAAATATACCTTTTTTGCAATAGGGCCTGAAAGGGGGTCTTAAAAATTCAAATGGTGTCTACTAGGGCATGTGGGGTATCATATGAAAGAGCGCTGTTTGCAAAATCACAATTTTTTTTTAAGCATCGTAGTTTTGGCCTTATGTGAAAATTTAAAAAAAAATACCGTTCCCCCCCACCCTTATCTCCGAAGTGGCATAGAGAAAAATACGAAATTATTCTATGTTATAGAAGTTTATGTAAAGATTACAGGAAAAATAAAACGATGTCTCTAAATAGCACAGTTTTTCAGAAATCATCAACATCATAATATACGTACGGAACCCTCGGTGCGCGAGTCCGACTCGCTCTTGATTTAAAATTCATGAAGATACCACGAATTGAGTAGTGAGAATGTGGCTGTTTGATGAGTAAGGAAGGGATCGAGTACAACATTATAACACCCATTTGGATGATATTATGGTTAGAATGACATTGGTTGTTTTAATGTTGGCAATAAGCTGTTTCAGAAACTTATATAGAGGAATTATAGCATAGGTGTAGATAAAATTTGTTTATGAAACTGTTGCATAATGAGGGGTATTAAAACACGAGTGTGTATTTAAAACCAAGCCGCAGGCGAGGTTTTTAATAGTATTTATTTATTTAATTCTTAAATGCGAGAACTAAAGGAGAACACATGGTACAACTTTTAATATTTGAACCTTTAAACTATAAATCCAATAAATCTGATACAACCGTGCTCTGGAGAACATATATTGTGGCTGGTAATATCAAACGGGAACTCTTCAATAGGAGATCTTTCAGTTTTGCGTTTCACGGAATTGAACTCGGACGTTGTACTAGGTGAGATACGACGATACGACGGGACCTATTACGTATTCGATTTTAAACAATAAATAAAAGTGATTCACTTCAATTGTACACGGTAGTAAGTCAAGAGTGTGAATGAGATTCCTACACCAATCAGAAAAGACCTGATTATCTTCAAAATGGCAGATTTGTTTTTCATGAAACATAGCTAAGAAAGGCCCCAATTAACACAGCGTATAAGAAAAACCGCATTGAAATCTGACCACCCGTTTAGGAGCTACGATGCCACAGGCAGACACACATATATATTATATAGGTACCTATATTTATACGACGGGGGTTAATAAATCAAAAATTGATATTTTTTTAACGGGGTCTTTTGAACTTGTGACTTTAAAAAGTTCTAAATCAAACAAAAACCGCGCGTTGACTGTTTCTGACGTCATCATTAAATGCAGTGAATACTTATTGATGACGTCATAGAACTGCTAAATTGCCATTGCGATTGGGCCATAAGGATGGAAGTTGGCAAAGAAAAGTTCATCTCCCTTGGCTGTTGAAATTATGACGGTTATGTGAAGTGGATAAGCAGTGGTGTCATTTTGTGTGCTTATTTTCTAGTACCAGCAGTCAGTTTAACAATCGACATTATTGTGGTGGTTCGTTACACACCGAATTTTTCGAATTTGTATCATAACATGGCGCTAAAACGGTACACATTCACGACTAGAAGCTACATAAGTTCCATTGTGAATATTTGGACCACTTTTGCCCATTGTCTTTTACAAAATGGTGCCTGAGAGCAGAACCTCGGTTCGGTTTTCGAGTTACCAAAAGTCACCGGTATTATACATAATTTCGGTTTATCAGTTACTAACAAACACCTCTCCTGAACCGTTAGTCATATTAACCTTAACTATTAAAGCTAAGCGTACATTTTCGTATTGCAAAATTGTGCCAAAGCATATTAAGAGCCGCGCGGGCCGCACCGCAACGCAGTCATTGTTTCAGACAGATTCAAACTTAGAATTTGAATTTGAGCTGTTTCCACTCCAGTGCAATGAGGCTCGTGCATATTAGGGCGGGCCGCTCCTAGATTACCCTCGTACATTTTGTAAGAACCATCACACACTACATGTGGGCCGCATCGCAACGCAAAAATAGGCCTGGCAAGCGATCCACCAGTGCATTGCGCTCCGGGTGCGGCCCGCCTGTACTGTGCAATAGTTCATACAAAATGTACTAAAGTGATGCAGGACAATTTGGCAATACGTTGCAATGCCCCAATGTGCGCGCTATCCGTAACTTTCGGTTCGGGTGTCAAAGGGGAAACGTGTCAAACGCGACTGGTCGGCTCTTCCTGGTAATAATGTTTAGGGGCGGACAAAGCAACTGTGCAGTGTGTTTTAACAAAGCGCGTAACTGTGCTTGAACATCAAATAATACACTGGGAATATTATATTGCCTGGCAAGCGATTGAACCTACTAATAAAAGATCAAATACAATTTTAAGCAAGAATAAAAAAACCCACAAAATTCAGGGTCCGCGTCCACTCGACCCGCTTAGACTCGACCCAAAGAATAATACCGGAATATTTCTGTTTTAATAGGCGTAAAAACGTCGATGTATAGTCAGACAGAAAAGTGTCAATTTAGCGCTTGAACCACAGAGAGTATAAAATTTAAATAATGTTTGGATAAATAAATCTATAATTAAACAAGTAAGAACTTATCCTTTTTTAATATAGTATTTATGTTTTGTACTTTGTAGTAAAAATCACAGATTATTGTTATTTATCATTACAATGTTGTAACTTGTGGCACGTTGATATTTATTGAATCAGTTTTTATACCTGACTATAATTATTAGGTTAACATGTAGGTACTAACTTCTAAAATATAAAAACAATCATGATTGACTAAATTATCTTTAAAAATAAACATTAGGTATCTTTGCCTGACTGTACAAATGGAACTGAATTAGTAGTAAAACATCTGGTATTATTCTTCTGGTCGAGTCTAAGCGGGTGCGAACCCAAAATTCAGTACAACAAAACGGCGCCAAAACCCAGCACATCACCGCGCATGCGCTAAAGCGGCCGCTGCTACAGACAAGTAAAAATTGGGATCAAAACTTTTTTGTAATGCGATAAAAATGGCGCGGCCTGGAATCGCCGTGGAAACTCCTTGGAGATATTTAACTTCTTGGATTTGCCCTGTATGGTATTAGTAAAAAAAAGTTTATTATCATTATTTTGTTAGAGAAAACGTGTTAGATTGTGATTCTATTTTTAAATTTCAGTATTGTATGTCAATATAAACTCGTTTCGAATTTTACGATATGACAGTAGATCAATTTATTTTCGGTATGTCTATGTCATTTCGAGATGACGGATGAAATGCAGTAATTTTTTAACACTTTTAGCGTATTTCCGAGCACTACCGTCAATTACTAGCAGAGTAGAACTTCGTATGTACTGTCAGGTAAATTAATTGTTACTCAAATTGACACCCTACGCCGATTTGCCATTTATAACACTGTCTAAGAATGACAGTTGGATTTTGAATATACGGACAATGTACGTTGGTACTTAATTAATATCCCTTTACTAACCTACAAGATGATTTTCGACACATAAATATTACTCTATATAATACAGACGCACAGACATACAGTCATACATGGACTGTTTAAATTCAGCAATCTAGCTATGTTTACGCACCGCACGTAATGTAAGACGAAACTGACCATTGTCTGTGTAACAAAGACATTATTTATATACATATATAGCACCTACGACGGCGATGATTGCCTGTAGCGCCATTTTTAGCCCGTAACGTGAAATGTGTGTTACAGGTTTGGGTGGTACCATGTTTGTTAACTCGTCCAGTTTTCGTTCAAAAACATTTATTTTTGCGACGATGGGTGGATTCGAATGGCTTACGTCCAGCTGCTGCTGTCACATAATTATAAGCTGATGATAATGATGATACTTATTTTTGTAAATTGGCTCAATGTTCAAACACTTCAGTGTTTCATATATGACTACTGTGAGAAGAATGACCAAAAAAACTCAGAGGTTACAGTCTATTTTAAAGTCCAGATATAACCTTGGTCAGGCCTTATATTATGTGGATGCAGATTAGTGACTGAGATGGTCTTTTGAAGAAAAAACCACGGAGATTTTAGTGGACCTGTCTGCTCAGTGCACGCATTTGTCAGTAATTGTGTAGCTCAACTCAAAACTTAAGGAGCTCAACGATTTGACGAACAATACCCAAAAGAAAGGACATTTGAGTAGACCGCATACAGAACTCAAACTGCCAGACCATCTTTATTTCCTTTAGAAGATGTGTCTACCTATGACTATTTGTTTACAAATAACAGTATCACCACGCTTAACGAACGAAAGGTGAATCGCAGCTAGGTGGTGGCAGGCACCTACGAGAAATTGCTTAGGTTTTTCTGGGAATAAAAAATCGTCCAAGAGCGAGACACAATTAAGTTTCCAAACCAAGTTACACAGAGCAGTCTGTGCGACGGTCGCAGGCCTGCTGTATTTACTGTATTCTACGTAATCTATCTATACGTACCCACAATAAAATCATAGCGAAGTCAAAATTGTACATTGAATATTTTTGAAAAATAAAAGTAATTGCTACGAGGTCTGATCGATTCCAATGCCGAAAATATATTTTTTAGTATTTTTGTCTGTTTGAATGTATGTTCCCGCGTCACGCAAATTCTACTGGATAGATTCTGTTCAAATGCAAATATATTCCATGTAAGCCTGGTCAATTGGTAGGCTATAATATATTATCCAAAAGGTGGCTGGGACAGACTGGATGTGGAAGGCGGAGGACAGGGTGTTGTGGCGCAGCATGGGAGAGGCCTATGTCCAGCATGGACTGCTATAGGCTGAGATGATTGTTGATTGAATATATTATCACGCTATTTGCTGTGGGGGAGGAGCAATATTGCATTATGTTTGTATTTCTCTATGAATGCATGTTCCAGCATCATGCAAATTCTACCAGATAGATTCTGTTTAAATTTTGTATAGATATTCCCTATAGGGCTGGTCAGTCGGTAAGCTATATATTATCACGCTATTTTCTATGGGGGATGAGCAATATTGCATTATGTATGTATTCCTCTATGAATGCATGTTCCAGCACCAGTCAAATTCTACCAAATAGATTCTGTTAAAATTTTGCATAGATATTCCCTATAAGTCTGATCAGTCGGTAAGCTATATGTTATCACACTATTTGCTATGGGGGATGAGCAATAATACATTATGTTTGTATTCCTCTATAGTTTACAGCAAATTTAAAAAAGACGACCCAAACGGTTAGATCATTGCAGATAGTTACAGATTTAATGATCACGCATCTTTATTTATCTAAGCTGTAATTTTTTTCAGATTATTAAGATGCGGTTGTAAACCCTACCATAACTAATGTAGCTACACAACATCGGTCGAAGAAGACTGTCCTTAAGTTTTTGAGACATTTTGATTTGCATACACAGATTTTGAAAAACATATACAGTTTGCAAGAAAATTGGCAATTTTAACAAAACAATTTTTTAATGCCAATAGATCCTGTTTCTTATAAGGATCAACAATTATTAGACCAACTGAGGTTGAGTTCTAGAAGAGTCAGAAGTCGCAAAATACCTTTTCCCATAAATTTCGTGGGAAATGATACTACACCTTACTTTTTAGGGTTCTGTACCTCAAAAGAAAAAAAAAACGGAAGCCTTATAGAATCACTTCGTTGTCCGTCCGTCCATCCATTCGTCTGTCTGTCTGTCAGTCAAATCCCTTTTTCTCAGGAAAGCGTGGAGGTATCAGGTTGAAATTTATACCAAATAAGTAAGTCTAAAAAAATACGGCCATTTATGTGACATTATTTGGATACTCTTAAATAAATCAAAGCCCCGTTGATCCAGAATCATAAAATATAGCAAGAAGCAAAGTCTCATTGCACAAGTAAACAAAAAAGTCATAAAATCGTTTGTTTGTAGTTTTATCACAACATCATTATTTCAGCCGAAAGACATCCTCTGTTGGACATAGGCCTCCCCCAAGCACCGCCACTTCGACCGGTTATGTACTTCCCGAATCCAGCGGATTCCTGCGGGCTTCACAAGGTCATCGGTCTACCTTGTCGCCACTCTAGAACCTTTCTGTCCCATTGGCCATCTGTTCTGCATAATCTACTGTTATATTACACTGTTGTTGTTTTAACTGATATTTAATACTATCAGCAGCATTCGTACAGATTATTTCTGATGAACGGCTATGCATCAGTCAGTTATCACTTTTGTGACATTTAGTATATACAGGAACACAAGCGTTCATTAAATGACTAAAAACGAAAAACTTCGCAAGCTATGGAAAATTGCTACTGCAGACTGCGGACTCGATCGCAGGACTAACTGCTTCTCACACGGATAATTTTACGTCACTTGCTCCCACGTCACCAGTCCTGAGTCACTGTATATTTTGACTGCTGAGACCATAACTACAAACGTAAAGAAATAAATAAAGAAAGAAAATACGTTTATTTGCGGTACAAATGACGCAAAAAAGAACATAAACACAAAAGTAAGAAAAGGTTGAGGGAAACATGCGTCATATCCACGCAGTTATGCTTAGTGTATGTATGTATTTATTGTACATGTAAATAGTTCACCACCGACTACCTGCAGTACTGTCTCTCCTTCTCTTTTTAATCCATCCAAAGGTTGTCTGTAAAAGATCGCTTTTAGCGATAAGACCGCCCATTGTGTCACCCTGTGTAAAATTTCAACATTTATATCTGTAACTTTTATGGTGTACATAATAAAGAGTATTCTATTCTATTCTATTCTATTCTATCCACGCAAAACGGCTGTCATTCAGCATAATGCTGCGACCGTATACAAGACAGAGCCCCAACGCAGTACAAAGAAAAGTTTTATAAATAGTAAATGCGGGAAATAAAGTGATCGGTCATATACATTCGATTGTGACCAACCAGTTGATGCCCAAAAATGCTCGACTGGCTGTTTACAACGGTGTGCTTGGTGCCCACGGTTATCTATGGAAGAAAGAATGTTGGGGTGGTAAAGAAAGCATGAAAGTAGAATAAAATGCTGCGGAAATGTATACCTTGCGAAACATGTGAAATGGCGTGACTATGAATGATAGGCACTAATAAGAAGAATGCACCTAGCTTCTGACGTTTCATAAGTGCCCATGTAGGTTTATGTGAAATATATTTTTTTGATTTTGATTTTTGATTTTAGGCTAAAAACATATCTGTTATGGCAACGATGCGGTTTAAAAGAAGATGTAGTGACAAAAATTGAAAAGAGAAGAGAAAAATTGAAGAAAGTTTAGATGGTTTGGTCCTGTTGAGAGGATGAATGAACTAACAAAAGGTATTTACTAGGTAGATGTGAGTGAAAATGCCGGGAGAGGACGCCCTAAGAGGACATAATATAGTGACCTAATTGTGATGTTGTAATTTGTGATGTTCTTCAGAAAGTTCAGGTGCGTAGTACTCACAACCGGTGTGAGTGTGTGACTAGATGTATGAACGTAAACGAAGTACAAGGAGTATGTGAGGAGCGTAGCAGGTGGCGTTCTATAGTTTCTGCCTACCCCCATGGGAAGAAGGCGTGACTTTATGTATGTATGTATGTTTTATAAAAATTACATAGCATCATGACTGTATTCCCCAAAGGGATAGGCAGAGGTGTAACCCAATAACACTTTGCCTGACCCGGGAATCGCACCCAGGACCTCATGCTCAACAGTATCGATTGCGACCACTAGACCAACGAGGCAGTTTTTTTTATAAAAATGTGGCTGTTATTTGAGTATATTGTGGTGTCTGACGACTTCCAAGCAAACGAAGTCGCGGGCAGAAGCGAGTCTTCAAAATAAAAATGAAACGCTGTTCGTTGTTAAGCGCATAACTTGAGATCGGCTGAACCGATTTGGTTAATTTTGGTTTTAAATGTTCGTCATAGCATGAATCAGGTTCTTAACGAAAGAAAAATCTGGAAAGTTGCCGGAAGAATTAAAAGCCGAAAGTGGGGTTCTATGGGAATTGTGTATGAATTATTAAAATATGGATAGGACAAAGTTGTCCTATCCAAAAAAACTTATGTGTCTTTGATATTTCCAAAAAAGTGATCTTAGAAAGGTTCCGTTTTCCTTTTTAGGTCGGAACCTTAAAAAATCAGACTAAAGGGACTATGCTCGATAGCCTAAGTTTCCCATAGTAGGTGCCCTAGTTAACACCGGTCGTAAATAATACATAGCCGAGCACTTGCGAACAAAGGGTGGCCACAGTCCCCGCTGTTTTTAATTCAGATATTTTGCTCTAAGCGCGTAATGCGGTATGCTGGTTGTGTGTAGTTGGGTGTGTAGAGGCCCAGGGTTTTGAAAGATGGTTTTAGCAACATTACGCTGAATTAAGGCTAATTAATCGTTTATTAGTGTAACAACTTGCCAGGGACTATCGTGTTACCAAGTAAATGGGTTGTGGAAGTCAGATAAACAGTCACTCCATGAAAAATAGTTAGTTATAGTTAGTTTTAAGATGTGGAAGTTGATAAATAATATAACATACAATAAAATAAAAAAACTGCTAAGCCTTTACAAAACTTGAAGGTCCTAGTACTGATAAAAAACTTATATGTGAGAGTTTTAATAATAACTTTTCAACAATCGGTACACTGCTAGTAAATGCTATCAAAATAATGATCCTAACACGATGTAGAAATTTAGTGCAAGTACGCATGCTGGTAAAGATCTTACAGAGTTGTCTGGTTCCAATGCAATTTGCTTATTATAAATGCTAGTAAAACCAAATACATGTTATTAAGTGCAAAAATAAACTTCATACACATAGTGAATTAAATAATAATGTTTAGTCCATAGTAACAATAAATACTGAAAAATACTTAGGTCTTACTCTTGATGATTAACTTACAATAAAACCTCACATTGACAAAGTAGGACAAAAGATATCATCCCTGACTGGTGCACTTAGAGGAATTGCCCGATGTCTCCCACTACAGGTCAGATATATTATTTATAACTTGATGGTTAGACTACATCTCGCTTATTTAATCGAAATATGACTTTAATATAACACTGCTTCCTTGTACGTAAAATAATGAATAGAGACATACCTATACAAATAGCATTTTTGAAAAGAATGCAAATTCAAAAACGCATAACAATATAATTTACGAGCACCGAGGACAAACTACGATAGAAAGACTGTCGTATGATCTCAACTCTTTAACTCTATACCTGAAATAATTAAGGAATCAAAATCACTTCGCAACTTTTAAAATACTATTTTAGTCAAATCAAATATTTTATTGGAACAAAAAATAGGTTCAAATTTTTTTATTGTTCGTTACAAACAGCCTCGAACATTAGTTTAAAAACCTTTGTTGCAGCCATTAGCACCCGGGCACCCGACTTAAGAAGTCTAGGCTGCATTATAAACATTTTAACTAATTAGACAGGACTGGCATGAAAACCGGTTTCTATATAAAAAAAATCCTCAATTAAGAAGTATTCTAGCAAGTGTCTCAAATTTTGGAATCTTCTCTCTCAGAATCTTTTTTTTTAACTGTGACTGAAAAGAACATGTCTGAATAATGTTTGAATTGTAAGTTTTTACTATTATTTACCTCTCCCAGAGCGGAGGCCTGTGTCCCAGTAGTGGGAACATTATAGGCTAAATATGTATGTACTATTTGTTATATCTTAATTTTAGTTGATCACCAGCGAAACCGTTAAATAATTATTATGTTTTCCTCATAGGAGTGAATAATAATTGTATTATAAACGAGTAAATTAAAGTATCTTAAACCGTAAACCGTAATTATAGGTTCATATTGTGGAGTAGTTAGGTATTTTAATCAAGTCTCTCTTGGGTTAGCTTCATTCAAATAAGATATCATAGGATGGTTATATAGCTGCCTGTTTTTTCAGTAACCACACGAGGGTTTTCAGTCGTTTATTTTATACATCAGCGGGAAAATATGCTTTAAATCCTCTCATCCGTAAAGTCTTTAATACTCCACGATGAGGATTGCGAGTGTAATCCTAATGAATACATATATAATTATGTATATAATTATGTACACATGTACGGCACGTTTATGAGTGAATATTGAACGAGAGTTACAGGGTTCCTTGCATTGCTATTGAAAAATGAGAACTCATAACAATGAAAAAAAAAATTGGTATATATATTACATTTAAAGTTTTTAATAGGTATGTGTCTATATCCTTATATTCAAATAAATATTGATTTCACAATTTTCGTTATTGCACCTACCGCTGCAGGTCTCTGCATCACCCAAAGGTTGACTGGTAGAAAATGCCTATGGCATTAAGTCCGCCTCCGCATTAGTGTGCTTAAAGTATTAAATAAATAAAAATATTTTATTTTATTCAAAAACAATTATAGAAACAAAAAAAAATGATACCTACGATTCGTTAATGTGACGGAATGTAAACTAATATTTGAACCGCAACTTTTATTGGCACAAGTGAATCCAGAACCCAAAACTGTAGTGAATAAATTGTACCCTTTTAGGTAAGAAGAATTTGGTTTAACCATTCCATAATCAGCCTATAATATTCCCACTGCTGAGTCACAGGCCTCCCGTATGTGACAGGGAGAGGTTGGTAATCCACCTCGCGTACCCCGTGCGGGCTGGTGGATCACGATTTTTTCCTTCACCGTTTTGAGAGCAGTGATGATGAAATAAATTTACATGTCTCAAGCCGGTTGAGAACCCACGACCTGCAACTCTTAAGTTAGTATTATGGTTACCTAGTTCGTATTCCTATTAAACGTAATATCGATCGAAAACTTTTCAAAAGAGTTCCGCGTGTTTGTAATGCTCCCTCAATATACATGATGGACACGCTTTGGCAATATTCATGAGCCGCGTTCATCATGTGCACATGATAACGTCAACCTCACAGCAGCTGCAGTATGTAGGCGCACTTCCACTGTTAAACACGAATTTGCTGATAAATCTCTGTACTTCAATGTTAACAATGATCAGTATGCTCTTTTTTGACGTTCAAAAGTGCCTTTTAAGTGCCTATTTGAAATAAATAATTTGACTTTGACTTTGATTCGCAGTCATGATCACAATCATTGTTATAGCGACCTAGTCCTTTCCGAAATAATGTTCTATTTTCGCGACTACCATTGAACTAATTGTACCTGACCGCGTGTATTTTGCATCATATATGCAAAATACACTATGGGAAAAGGGTCAGGGTGAAAATAGTCCATGTTTTTTAAACGTTAACGTTTAAATCTGAAAACTTAAAAAAAAAATCCAGAGTTCGGAGCTTTGTCAAACGATACAAGTGGCATGGTGTGTATTTACTATGTAACATGTTTTCCAAGCCCAAGTACACTCATCTGCTAAGGGCTGTCCACAAAACGTTCAGGGGGACATAATATAATATTTTATTCACGATATTATACCTAAGTTTCGTCGTAAAACCTTGCCTGTTTATCTGACAAAACCCTAAAGTAAAACTAATCGTGTTACATGAAGCTATGGCCATAAAATGAGATGATATTTATATAAAACGTGTAAGACAGTACGTACACAGTCGTTTTTGATCGCCATAATTTATTTTGCACTAACAACACAAAAATTTAAAAAGGTATTCCACTCAGAGCACTGATTTCAACAGCACTTGTCCGAACCGCACCTGAGCAGTTCATATCAATCACGAATCGATCAAACTTGTGCTTGCCTACCCATCAATCGAGCCACGATTGGTATCCGGTCGATCTCATTGGAAATACATAGCTTAGGAATATCGATCGCCCGACATTGATCGATCCTCCCGATCAATTTCATCCGTATGTAACAACACCCTTAGGGAGGTACGGCCACATGGTACCACATTCACCAGACATGAGCTTTTCTGAACGGCCGGAACGGGATGGACATGTGCAAATCAAGTATGTCAACGACATTATCGCTCGTGTTGCAACTGATTTTAAACTTAAAACAACGTGGATAGGGATCACTTTTGTAATGAGGGGGTTATACTCAAATAAAGACAAATTAAAAATATAACAATAACTAAAGCTTCATAATTTATTATTAATAATTAGTCCAACTCTGTCATCGTGTCTGTATTTTTTTTCTTGGAGATCAAACAAGAAGCTTGCACAAAACGGTTAAGTGCATCGAAATCTATCGCGACCACTCCTTATTTTACTTTAAAAATAAGAAACTGGTTTCATCAATGCAATTTTAAATAATTAATAATAGCTTAACGTTATTATTTCGGACGAGTCACTTCATAAATCTAGTCTATGTAGGGGCTGACTGGTGTATCGCCTGCATTCACAAGCCTAACTAGGGCCTAATCTAATCCTTATTCCTTTTGTCTGCGTGATTTAAGAAATCCAATCCAAGAAGTCGCTAACTGGCGCATAGGCATCTGTTACCACTAAATCTTTATCTATTCCGTAAGACAGAACTCCGACAATTTTCCCATCGTATATCAAAGGCCCATCTGAGTCACCGAAACCTGTCCGGTGCCACCTTTTAGAGCACTTCAGGATGACATAGACCACATGTCTGTTAAGCCCCCGAACATCCTCGTCACATGCTTTGATAGCAACTTCATCGACCTGCAGTGGGGCTTTTTTTTATTTTTTATTGTGGATGGGTTTGTCCTTGGCCTTAGTCTAGGTCAGAGGTGACAGTGACAAAGTTGAAGATGGAGTGAGCTTACCCAGAAGAATCCTCTTCACTCTCACTTTGAAGAGATTAGGGTTACATTGTTTCGTCAGTATTGCCAGGTTTATCCGTACTCCCTCCACCCACGTATGTCACAGGGAGTCCAATCATAGTCCAGTGGTCAACAGACGATAATTTTCCATAACTCTGCAAATGTATCTCACTCACACGCAATAAACTTATATCGTGATCTATTCTGCATTTGGGTGGATACCAATTGTCAACCATTCTTTGGATATCATTGAGGCTGAGAAGAATCTGGATCTGGGTCTTTGGATTTACTTTATGAAATCCTCTTTATCATTCGATAGCGGCTACATTGCTTATAGCATTTTTCACAGGTCTTCTATTATTTATTTACATTTTACAACATTATTATTTTGTTCACATGTAGAATCGAATTTACTTTTTACAGGTTACTTAACGCGTTACAAAATTAAGTTAAAAATTTGAATCTAATGACAGTCAGTCAGACAATCCATCAACGAGGCCCTTTCTCATTATAGAAATAAATAAATTAATATGTTTATTTATTTTCTCTCAGAATGGTTTTGTAACACTTAACAGTTTTAGACTATAAATTTCACATTGTGAGAGCTGGTGCCTGAAGTAGGTTTTAGAAAAAACCTGTACTACTGGTCACCAGGCCCCATTTAGTGGCATCATACAAATAAACAGGCAGATAACATGTACAGTCAAAGGGTGCGTGGTGAATGGTGATGAATGTTAGATGGATATTGGAGAATGGAGTTGAATGTGTAGGTGAATGGTGGTGAATGTTAGGTGAATGTTGTAGAATGGAGTTGAATGTATAGGTGAATGGTGGTGAATGTTGTAGAATGGAGTTGAATGTGTAGGTGAATAGTGGTCATCATAGGAATAAGTTTTCAAGAAGGCGATTACTTTTTGTTTACAACTGGGTGTGTAGTGAATAAATATTTAGACCCTTGTTGATAACATTATAAAGATAATCCCCAAGGTAACAGATGAACCTGTGGGATAGACTTGAACGGAAAAAAGTACTGCACACAGTACCCCTTTCTTCGTTTATCTTTCAATAGATACGAATCATAAACTAGCTGCGAGTGCTTCTTGAGGACTGTTTGAAGAAAGAAAGTCTGTCTAATGGTCAGAATATTCCATTTTTTGTACAAGTCGACTGTAGGAAAGCGGAAGGGAAGACCCACAGCAACCTTAAGTATAGCACTTTGAGCTCTTTCCGCCGCTATCAAGTGCGTTTTAGCAGCACCTCCCCAGGAGATGATGCAGTAGACAATAAGCGACTGACACAAGGCATAGTAGACTATCTTGATGGTACAAAGATCGGCTACGTGTTTTAGACTCTTAAAATATATGAAATTGAATCTAAGAATGTTATTCATTCATTGCCGAGCTTACGGATATTGTTGAGAAGTAATTAATTACTTAATATTTATTGTTTACATTAAATCTTCAAATTATTTTTTTTTTTATGTTTTTTTTTTTGTTGTTTAATTATTATCCTTCAATAGACAGCGGTAGGACCGGCTGCGAAAATACACAAATGGGTAGGTTCAAAAGGGAGACACGTGCAGTATTACCCACTCGTTATCTTGATAGCTTTGAGTTTGACAACAAGTCAAAATCGTATACAGTCAAGGAAATTAATTGAGATACAATAAATAAATAAAAAATCTTTTATTGTCAGGCATCGTATGCGCAAAACGGATTACAGGTAACTTAACAACTTTTTAGTAACAAATTAGGCACGCACAAGACTCCAATTACAGAAAGGTTTTTCAAGCCCCATAATTATGTTTGACATGTAGCTTGGTAAACCATTCCTTTGTAGGTCCTTCTATCCTTTCAGAAAATACCTTCAGAATGCCATTGTTGCTTCCTCTCACTACGCGTATGTATTATTGCCGCCACTTTCTTGCGGATGCTCGAGAAATAATCATCCGTGTGTGCATCAGCGAACAACTGTGACGCACTACAGTACGGAGGAAGCCTCAACAGCATCCTGAAGGCATTGTTGTATTGAATGCGCAAGTTTTCAGCCCACAGGCTTGTGTATTTTTTTTAACAAAACGCCTGATATTTTTTTAACCGGTATTGAACAACCAGTAAACCGGTGAGCCTGCATGTTTCCCCTCACAGCCCTGCGCTTCCTTTCCATATCTGATCTGAGTCATCTTTAACATCCTCCGTACCAATATGGCCCAAATATTAAAAAAGTGAACCATTCAGTTCTACGAGAGGAACTTTTATTTCTACCTCTAAATACCAACAGCTCACTCTTTGTAGAATTATATTAAAGCCCATGCTGCTCGGCGTAACCTTCACAAATAGCGAGCAATTTCTTTATTCCACCGATTGTGGGGCTCAGCAGCACCACATCGTCTGCATAGCCTCTATGTCATTTTTTTGTCTTTCTTTTTGGCTTCGCACGGTTTGTGCATTTAGCGAGTGTCATGTAAAATTATGTAACAAGTACAAATTATGAAATGAACTCCATTCAATGCATGATAAAGATGATAGATGATATCCCGCCCCGCTCCCCTTGAGTTAAAGTAAAGACATGGCACTTTACTGAAACCTCGCGCGGACTTCTTGAGAGAACCTAAAGTGATGTTGCACTGTTTTGTTTAATTTACCTACACTAATGCAAGTTCACGAACACTTAATGGTTAATAATCCACCACTACTATACATTAATATTCGGCTAAACACAAATTTTAGAAAATAAAACAAAACTGCTAACACGACGCTTCACTTTCCCGCCAAAAAGTCCGACGAAAAGTCTATGTCAATTTACCGTGATAAAGCCATTTCATACAAATGTCAGAAAATAACAGTTTTGATTTGAATATACGGACGATTTTTAAGTTGGTAGTTAATTTGCTTAAAATTTATTTCCTTGACATTGGCAAAGTTGTTGTTGTTATTCTTCTACTTCGTCTGGCCCCAAAGTTGTTGTTGTTATTCTTCTACTTCATCTGGCCCCAAAGTTGACGTTGTTATTCTTCTACTTCGTCTGGCCCCAAAGTTGTTGTTGTTATTCTTCTACTTCATCTGGCCCCAAAGTTATTGTTGTTATTCTTCTACTTCATCTGGCCCCAAAGTTGTTGTTGTTATTCTTCTACTTCGTCTGGCCCCAAAGTTGTTGTTATTATTCTTCTACTTCGTCTGGCCCCAAAGTTGTTGTTGTTATTCTTCTACTTCATCTGGCCCCAAAGTTGTTGTTGTTATTCTTCTACTTCGTCTGGCCCCAAAGTTGTTGTTGTTATTCTTCTACTTCATCTGGCCCCAAAGTTGTTGTTGTTAATCTTCTACTTCGTCTGGCCCCAAAGTTGTTGTTGTTATTCTTCTACTTCGTCTGGCCCAAAAGTTGTTGTTATTCTTCTACTTCGTCTGGCCCCAGAAAAATAACCGTGAAGTTTCTTGCCACCTGTTCTTCATAGGAAATTACCAATTGGAATCGTGCACATAACTCGTGATGTTTCATAAGTGCCCATGAAGGTGTATTGAATTTATTTAGCGTCCGCCCGAACTTTGTTTTCGGTTTTCAGTAATTGTCGCCAGAAATAAAAAAAAATCGGTCATTTTCGTTTTCCATCAATTTCTCGCATATAATTTCATATCTATCGTTTTGCCTTTCAGAAAAGTATAAGTAAGTTATTTTTTGTGTGATAAAGTGATAATTAATCATAGTTTGAACAGTTAAATTCAATTATTTAAAGATCGAGGCTGTATTAAATTTGAAGATAGGGCAATAACAATGTTAGCTAAAATACAAAATAAAGGTAATAATGTAATCATCTACCTGCAATTGTGCGTGTCTATTTACAGTAAAGATGTCAGACTGATGCAAAAATCGGCTATGTCATCGTCTATGACCAGTTATTCGATTTTTTTACATGGCAAGAATTGTGTCCGCGCGGTAAAAGTCTAAAACCAGTAATGTCACTCTAACAACTCGAGTGGAGCCGCACCATTATTTTGTGTTTCAGTTATTGTGGTGTTTGTTGGTTAGATACGCTTGTTTATTTGTGATTAATCGCCTAATAATGTTGAAAAACTGTAAATATTGCTAGCAGCAGTGATTAAAATACGCGAGTGTAGGTTTTTTTTCCTTTTGTGACTTTTTTATTAATTTATTAAATTTTTTCAGCATCCATGTCATATTTTATTTGTTTTTCGGTCAGCTATTAAAATATATAAGTTTACTGATAGGAAAAACAATAGAGACTTAGGGTTAGGTTTCTTTTTAATTTATACAATTTAACCTTCTTCTGACATTTCTTGTTCTTCCCATGTATACATTTGCTTTTAGCGAACAAAAACATATCGGTAAACAAAAAAAACATCGTCTTCGGAAAATACAAATCAGGCCGAATTTCTTTTTCGTTTATGACCGAAATAAAAAACAATTTTCGGCCGCACTCTACTGCTAAGTAAAAGTTTATCAATCTAGGCCTGACTCGCTATCGAACAGACCTTCTAATTATTTATTTTTGTCGCAGATAATACCTAAAGGTCTTACACTAGCACATAAGTTGCCTAATTTGTCTACTGGTCGCAAGCGCTACTGCTGAGCATGTGGTCCTGGGTTGGATTCCCTGATCGGGTAAAGTGTCGTTGGTTTTTCCATTAAAAAAATCTCATAGGACAATACAGACGGGCCGTCCCTACCGCGCTTCTTGTATAACAATGCGATGCTACGACTCGATGCAGCTGTAATGCGCGCTTAGCTTAATTTGTCATAAGTTCATAAGTAGGTGTCTGGATATTAGAAATACCTGATCCTAATCGATTGCTATGAGCGAATGCAAAAGGTACCTAAGTGACGCACGTGGAATGCGTATTACCGTTCCAAGATGAGAATACCAGCCCTAGTTCTGTATGGTAGTGACTAAATTAAATTTAACGCTAGGAATTAAATTCAAAGTCTAATAGTGTGTACAACTTATTGTGATATTATATTTCACGCCCTGTCGCCTCTAAAATGCGCCCTAAGAAGAAAAAATAAGGAAATATTCAAACGCTTGTGAAATGCGACATGCGACATTCACCCCTTTGTCGCACCCGTTGACGGAGTCTTACCACAAATACCTATTTACCTTCGTAAAACTTATTGGAGCTGCAATCGCTGATCGCTGGAATAAAGTAAGAAGAAAGAAAGAAACAAAAATATTTATTTGGGACACGCACAAGAAATACAAAAATAGCATTTAAAACTAACAATATACCTACACAAAAAAATAACAATCAAGGCTTGTGCGATGCCAAAAAGGCTCCTATCCTAAAAGAACATTTAGCGTAGTGATGGGTTTGGATAAGATCAAGAATCATCATCTCAATAATCCGTGTGTGCATTCGCGAGTGCTTCGACGGTGGAGCAGCACCAAATAGAGAATACCTACTGATGTGGATGCGGGCAACAAACTGACAAGACGTCGATTGCAAAAAAAATCGCGATGGATTATTTATTGAGCTTCACCGCGATTTCATCCGCGTAAGACTTGATCCCATGGGAATATCGAGATAAAAAGTATCAGCTACCTGCATACAAAATTTAATCAAAATTGGTCCAGCCGTTTGAGCGTGAAGAAGTAACAAACATACACACACACTCACAAATTTTCTCCTTTATAATATTAGTGTGATTAATGAATAACTCGAGTACTGTAGTTATAGATTATTTTATATTGTATTTTAAAAAACGTAACTCGCCCTTAAAAAATATATTGGGACAGATTATTATTTCAAACTTGTTGCTAAGTAGCAAGATCACCTAATTTCTAAAAGGCTAATTGTTTGACATGTGACATCTACCAACCCGCACTGGGCCCGCATGGTAGATCACAGCCCACTCCTTCTCGAAGAGAGCCTACGTCCCAGCAGTGGGAAGGGTGGGGATGGAGGGAGTGGGTGGCTGATTATGCTAAAGCTAATTGTTTAATAATATTCAAAGGTTTCATAGTTGATCTTCGGAAGGAACGAGAAGTATACATGGCACATATATATATAATAATTGATTTCCTGACTTTACGTATAGGGGACCTCGTGGCTGAATAATACCAGCCGCACGGCGCCATCGGAGGTTAAAGTACGCTTGCCGGAATCGTTTTGTGGATGGGTGACCATCCATTACATATCAAGACCCCTCCGTGCCTCGGAAAGCAAGTCCCGGCTGTCATTCTTAGATCTTTAACAGTCGTTACGGGAAGTCATAATCCCAAAAGTCCGACAGCCAGTCTTACCAGGTGTATCGTGTTACCCATTAAATGGGTTCTGGAAGCCAGATAGGTAGTCGCTCCATGTAAAATACTGGTATCTATCTGCATCCGGTTAGATTGAAAGCCAACCCCAACATAATTGGAACAAGGCTAGGTATACTGATTGACATGCATAGAACCGACCATAATCGGGGTGTCATTCTGACAATGTCCTATTTATGTCGTGGCTTACATACTCGTTTGTTTCTCGGCTACACTTGCTCCCCTCTTGTTCTAACTCACAAAAATTCCAGTGAATCGGAAAACCAAAATACCTAGCCATACGGCAGCACACATTTTCAGCAATTACTCAAGGTTCGCGGGCTTAAATCATTAATTTCGCTTGTCACCTTCCTTTTAAATAACCGCTTACGACAAATTTAACCTTGTTTCCTCATGTTTAGAGTACAATTTAGAATAAAACAAAAGTTCAAGGTTGTAAAAATCATGCCAATCGGAAACCGACCTTATGCTTTTAGTGCAACAGCCGCTTTTCATCAGCACGTATTTGCACATTACTCAACGCGTTGAGAAGTGGAAACGAATCTTACGGTTAATGTTTAGAGTCTAATTTGGCGTGATGATAAAGTTGTGACCATAAAACCACAGCATTACACTGCAGTGCAAAACAAGTTTAGTGGTTGTTATGACTACACGCGTCGTGTTCATACACTGGTGGCCATGCTCACACACCTTTGTGCGTTATTTCATAATACGTCACGTGTAGTTCACAGATCGCTCATATTGTCATGACTCCAGCTGCGGTTAGCTCCAGCCCGACTTAATGGAAAAGTTAAACAAATATCAATTTTAGAATGTTTTAACTTAACTGGTAATACTTAGACGTCATATTGAGCGTGTCACGCGTGTGAAACGCATTATCTGGAAATCATCATCATTTCAGCCAAAAGACATCGCCTGGTTCTGTTCTTTTCGCATTCTATGGATTCCTGCTTCCTTCACCAGGTTATCGGTCCACCTTGACGCGGAATCTCAACTAATCACGTTTATAATACGAGGTGTTGAAATACCCTTCAGGAAACGCATTCTGTTCGTCAACCTAAGTAACTCTGTGGAAAATAATTGCTGGGAAAGGACTTTTATTTATGGTGTGAAAATTCACTGTTTTCGGTAGTGCGCAAAGTAATGCACTTATTGTGATTATGAGTGCATGCAATGGTACAGGGATCGCGGGAGTATGACATACCAAATTCGGTGAAAAACAAAAATAAACATAAATATGTGTAACTTTGACTTGGTTGACTGACTTATAATATTTAAAATTTGCTTTCGTAAAACAAACGTGAAAAAGTAGGAACCAAAAGGTTCCCAGGTATTGTCCAAATAATGGTTAAATAGTTGTCATAAAGACGGGATGAACAAGTGACGGCTTCGTTAGGGGTATTTTAACACCCGTTCAAAAGCGATGTCTTATAGAGTCTTCCAAGAGGATTATACGCAATATGGGATACCTTTGAAGCAGACCCTTATTTATTTTCTGTCTGTGATCCAGTAGACGTGGGTGTTTCTCGAAGGACTGGTCGAAAGTGGTCAATATATGTTTAAGGCAAGCCAAATCAGCATTTTCATGGTAACAGTTGCGAAGGAATAATTTCAAAACAACCATGTCAATCCTGCAATCCGCAACAATATCGGCAAATACCAAATCGTTGTGGTTGCAGCCACAAATTGTGAATAGCGGGAGCTAACAGTTGAATCGCCTTTTACTTAGCTTGGAACAAGGATTCCCTGCGATGTGGTTGTTGTCACAAACGCAATCACCATGCTCTACATTACCATTATAAGCTGACCTCGAATTTTATAGGCTTTTCGAACTAGGTCAGCTTATACTGGATGTGTATAGCTTGTCGTGTCTGCACTACTGACTTAGAGACGTTCCCGATTTGTAACGTAATGTCAAACGTGGTCCTGTTAAAGTTTGTGTAAAGCTAGTGTACGAAACTGTTTGGATAGCTGTGATATAATTTATCGGTTTGAGGCATTCGGTACAGTACAGCCTTATAAGGCACATCGAATTTTAGTAGGAGACTATCGCACAGGGTTTTCTGAGAGAGACGACGTGGCGACGCTCATCTAAGCCGGCCTTTTTATAAAATTCAATGTGCATTCGTATTAACCGTGAAATACTGAAGGCGCAGCCATCTCGATTGTAGTCTAGTTTTCATCAGTATCTATCGATGTAGATGCTGAACCAAGAATGGGTTTATGTCTATAGTGCTACGGATGAGGTACGAGCTTATGACCTCTAGCTCGACTGTCCGTCAGCTTAGCTCAGCTTGCTTTATTAATGAAATGAAATATTTTATTTCCAGATATAAATCCACGTACAACTTACGATAAATACATACATAAACAACGTAATCATCATCATCTGCCTGCCTTTTCCCAACTATGTTGGGGTCGGCTTGCAGTCTTACCGGATGCAGCTGAATACCAGTATTTTACATGGAGCGACCGCCTATCTGACCTCCACAACCCAGTTACTGGGTAACACGATATCCCTTGGTAAGACTGGTTGTCAGACTTTTGGGCTTCTGACGACCCGCAACTACTGTCAAAGATCTACAAATGACAGCTGGGATCAACGGCTTAACGTGCTTTCCGAGGCACGGACGAATCTTGGTATCAACAGATGGTCATCCATCCACGGACCAACCGCGGCAAGCGTAGCTTAACCTGGTTGATCGACCCGTGTTATTATTTAGCCACAAGCTCCTTCTCCTCCTTCTCCTCCTCCTCCTTACATACACAACGTAATAAATAAATAAATATTCCGTATCATAAATATGCCACATTGACATTACACACACATCGATTATCTAGGTAATAATAGAAGACTATATGCTAACCTTTTTAACCACAACAATACCAGGTACAAACCCAGTCCTATAATATACCTATATTAATGACACAACCCATAAAGACTCCTACAGACTAGGTCGCGCGACACTACACCGGTAGAACAATTTCTATGAAAATTTCATAGAAAAATTGCTACCGGTGTCGCGTCGCGTGTGAACTCGCCCCGGTCTGCAAGACCCTTTAGTTTCACAGCCGTCAAAGTTAAAAGCAACAACAAACATTCAATTAAGTTATAGCTGAAACAAATCGCAAACAAATATTGTTTGAGCAAACAACAGCCAGCGAATACAGGGTTTGAACTATCATAAATCGTTGGAACACGCTGTAGTAAACGTGGAGTTCAAAAATTAATTTCATGTGTGCCTTAACGAACCGTTTCTACCGGGCGTATGGTAATTCCGACCCTTACTACACGTGCACCTGCAAGTGAGTGAGATTTGAAGGCTAATTCTCGTACTTAGAATCTTCTCATTCAAGTCGCAATCTCATCTCAATAAAAGAATAAAAAAGTAGAAATCGTTTATTTCAAGATCGGTGACAAGCGGCGGCCCAGTGCGGGTTGATAGATATCACATAATATATTTTTGGTTCTAGGACATAGCGAAAGTTAGCGTTGGCCCCAAACTAGGCACGGCCTCTATGTTTACCTTTTTTTTTTTTTTCGATCTTTTTGGTAGAAGATCTTAGCGAAAATCAATGTCAAAATCTTGCAGA
Organism: Tiliacea citrago; assembly: GCA_963921375.1. Taxonomy (NCBI): domain Eukaryota; kingdom Metazoa; phylum Arthropoda; class Insecta; order Lepidoptera; family Noctuidae; genus Tiliacea; species Tiliacea citrago. The sequence continues at coordinate 30,783,411 of OY992780.1, forward strand.
GATCTTACAAAAGTAGAGATAGACAGATAAGAATGTTAGCGCAGCCAGAGCAACCTGGGTCAGTTCTGGCAGTGTTTCTAACAAGCAAAGTTTGTCTTTAATTTTTCGGTATTTTACCAATCAGGGACTATCATTGGGTGAAGTAAGGAGGGGCTTACCACGTCACTCACCAGTTTTGCAAATTGAAGTACCTAAATAAAGATAACGACTTTGGACTACTTCAAGAATGTTAATTTTTATTGATCCCATTAATCATGTTCGCCTAACAAAAGTGCGAAAGATGAAACAGATAATTATTTAGGAAGTATGTCTTAAAATAGGTTATTTTTATAGCTTTTCCTGTGAGTATTAACCGGTTCATTACCCTTTAAATTAAATCAACATCAAGCTACTTCATCTCAAAATGTGACTAACAATGTTCTTGCAGGAATTTCCTGTTACAGTCACCGGCGCTCAAAGGTAAATCTGCTTTCAATCTAGGGCTTATTTCTATGAGGATTTAATTATGCTTTAATTAACGAAAGTGAATTGGCTTATTTAAACTGTTGCTTTAAATCATATATTTATAACGTGGTATAAATAAAAAACAATTTTTTCTCTTGCAGTTTTAAGCCGAGTTTTTAAAATCAACTACCTATGCAATATTTATTTGTTAGTTTCCGCCTATTTGTTTAGTAAGCATCTTTCTGCTGGGGAGTTTGTTCCACCACTCCTTCTTCCCAGCTAAAGCACTAGGAAGATATAAATAAACGCCCCCAGTTTATGGGAGACTGTCTTATGTAATTTTGAAGTTCGAAAATAGCTGATTCTCAGCCTAGTTTGAATTATTGACTTTTGATTTTGATTTCCAGGTTCTATAATAATAACAAAAAACCTTTTGGTAATAGGTTCACACAGCTCCATTAAGTGGTTACCCTCCCGAAAGACATGTGCGTTCAAAACCGTGATAGGCCCAAGTTGGTTTTTGTATTTTGCAAAAACATTTTATTATAATTAATGTATTGTTTTAGTCAATAAATAAATTTAAGTTAGTATTTTTTTTTTTTTTTTTTTTTCAATAAAATGTTAATACTTTTATTATTGCGTATAACGACAATCAGTAATAAGTTTAACATTTACGAAGAGTTATTCAAGGTCTAAATAGACCGTAGGTTTCAATACCACTTGCCGTGCATTAGAATATAGATTCAACTCCTAGGCACGATGTGCTTTTGTCATGCATTATATTTTTTTAATATAGTATTTTTCAATTTTTTTTAGTAACATTTTTATAAAAAATTTAAAATAATAACACTTTAATATTATTTATTATTGCTATTACTTAACAAAACTTTGATCTTATTTAACTACTTTGTAGTTAAATAAGATAAGATTTATATTTTACAATTTGATTTAATAGTTTACAGTTATCATAATAAACTTTTGCCAACTGACACAACCGCAATTCCTTATAGACTGATACTAGTACGGCATTATGTTAGGAGTAGTACGTGTGAACAGTATGAACACTGACGGCACCTACTCGTCGGCCGGTCCACTAGACATGGCCGAAGTCGCCAGTCAGAAAGATGAACTTGATGATCCTATGGAGAAAAACGGGCAAGAACACTCTCCATGAACACTCTTTTAAATCAAAATATTGCTACAAAATATTAGTTGAAATTATACATGTGCGAACGATGTACAAAGACGTTCAAAAAGTCTAAGAAATTAAAATAAGCCGTGGCAGCTAAAAAATTACCAGTACCAACTGACAGCGCCCGTTCATGAACATGACGCATGGAACAGCACCATTCAGCACAACCATTTTGAAGGGAAACGAATGATCCAACACATGCGCCACTTTTGCCTGCTTTAGTATCTGTTATGGCCTCACGGTAAACAAAAGTTGCTTAACATTGTTGCAGCAACATAGTTTTGTTTTCGGGAAAAAAATCACACATCCTACATGCAATGTTGTCATAAACATCTTCTTGCCACACAAAAACATGTTGCCAAAACAATATTGTGCAACTTTAGTTTACCATAAAAAAAGACTCAAACAGAAAGGTCTTTTACTCGAAATTGGTTGATATTTTCGAGCCATAGACTGTCTATGTTCTGGAAACTGAACCAAATTAAAAGCTTGGTAGGGGTAACCTAACCGCTAATTACTGAGCTAAACGACTCCATTGTTTGAAATATTTGCTATCGCCTGATCCGTACGCACCTATACATCGCCTCGGTGTTTGAGTTATCAAATTACTGTTTATTAATGCACTGTTTTCTGAAAGTGATGTTATTCTTCATGATAAAACAATTGAGGATCAGTCTATCAAAAAACAATCGTATCGGCAGTACCTACCTACTTGGTAGATGGTTCGTTATCGCAAAGGACAGTTTTTACTTTTTGTTGACTGAATTTCTTACTTAGGATTTTTAGATATCATTTTGACAATGTTCTCTAGACTTGGAATGACTAAATACGTCACGGTGGATTCGAGTGTAAAAACAAGAAACCATTTTATATTTCATATCTATATTTAACCATTTTTTATGTTCACTATGACACGACTATATTCCCCGCAGGGTTAGGCAGAGGTGTGCCTGTACTAGATCTACAATTCACCAGTCCTCATCATCTTCTTTGTGTGTTTTCATGATATAAACTACTCGTTTAGAAGGTATATATTAAACATCAGATTAAACGTCAGCTCTGTTTGTTGTAACCAGCATAATATTTACCCTTCTACTTACCTTCATCGTAATGTGTTCGCCGATAACTATGTAGTTATCGTAAAACCAATATCGGTTTCTATTTAAATACATTTGTCAATACCCTCATGAAAGTGTTATATATTCTTGTACTCAACAGATACGATAATATAACATAACATCACGCCTTGTTTCCCCGAAGGGTTAGGCAGAGGTGTACTTATAGTAGGTACACCCACATTTCGCCAATTATGTCTATGTAATTTCCCCCATTTACATGGGACTTAAATCCCATGCAGTAGGTGGAAATGCCTGATAGAAAAGCCCAATAACACTGCCTGACTTGGGATTCCAACCCAGGATTTCATGCTCATCAGTAGCACTCGCGGCCACTGGACCACGAGGCAGATACTATCATGTAGCTGTGATTATACAATTGCTAGGGATACTGAACACATTTTTGGTACGAAAAATCACGTACCGTGTATTCTTAACAAGGAATATTTTCCCAAATCGTCACGTTTTCAATTTACTTGTGTCAATTTGTGTATATTTGCTGATCGCAGCCTTTTGACTCTATGTATCGATCGACTTGCGCGCTTTCTGATAAATTGTGTCGCTTTGAATATACTGAATTTGAAATATTATGCAGGTGGTTTGAAAGATTTCAAATGAGCTGCTTTCAAGACTTAAATGATTATAATACTCGTTCTAAGAGGAAAGTTGTGTAATATGAAGTTACAGTAAAGTATGGTTTAAAAGACAATTAATACTATTATTGGAGCTACTTTACCTGCAATCTTGCGATACCTATGAATCTTTAGAAAGGCAACTATGAGTGGATATGTAAATGAGGACATCCAGGATACAAGCGCTGCTACCGACGGTGCAGACTGGCATTCATTAAACCAGAGGGCCTAGAGAAAGTGATATTCTATTAGATATAACGATGATGGAGAATTCAAAATGTATAGAATTGACATGAGCTACCGAACGTTATGTCAGTCTAGTTGAATTTCGTTGTAGCATATGAAACGTTGTGAAAGCATTTGTTAATTAAAGAGACATGAATTAAAATAATGGTGGGAAGTGTAAAATGTGTTTGGAGTATGAAATCGGGCCTACAAAATCAGCTAATTTACGACTAAATATTGGCAGTAGCCTCGTTTAAATATGAGATATGGCTCCTCAATCCATAGGCACACTCCTGTTGTTGTCGGCAGTCAAGTATTTTTTAACAATATCCTATGTTTTATTCATCATAGAATTCGAATAAACTAATACCATGCATGACAGCCGTGTTTCGTATCTCTCAGTCAATGTTATCCGTGCAATACGAAATCCAATACAATATCCAATTTGAAACCCTTTACCAAAACGTTGATTCTAAACTCCGGTTCGCAAACGTAAATAAAATCGGGCCCAAGCGTTATTTATTCACTTCCGATTGTTTTCATTCTCTTTCCCTTTTGTTAAGTCAATAAATATTTTGCGGATCCCTACTAAATTCGCTGAAATTGCGGATACGGACTCCGGAAAGCGATCGACGCTTCAAGTGTTTTGATCTCCGTCATATTTTTTGGATGTAGCAATGAAGGCTTATAAAGTATATTTATAACTATAATATACAAGGACAAATGCGGTGCCTCAAAAAAATTTCGAACATAAAATGATGAATTGCTGGTCCTGCTCCACAACCTCAACTAATTGATTAACATTTGAAAATACTGTTGGAGCTGCTAAAGATTGTAAGACTATCTTTTCATTGTATAAACTCAATCTCCTTTGTATTATATAATTACATAGCACAGGCGTGAGTACTATGTACAATAGAGCTACCATTTACCGGGTAATATGTATTTCATTGACTTGAATATGCCCTGGCAGCTGAGAGCATGTCATGCTCACTCAGATGTCTCGCTGATGGTGGCGTGTGTGTTGGATCATTTGGCTCCCTTCAAAATGGTTGAGCTGAATGGTGCTGATCCGTGCGTTATGTTCGTGAACGGGCGCTGTCAGTTAGGACTGGTCATCTCTTAGCTGCCACGGCTTATTTTTTAATTATTTTAGTTTTGAATTGTTTTTTTTTTATCACGGACGCTTCTGACGTTTTGCATCGTTCTCACATGTATATTTTCAATAATAATGATGTAACCAATACTTTGTATCAAATATTTTATTTTAAAAGAGTGTCCGTGGAGTTTCTTGCCCGTTCTTCTCCATAGGAACCTACTATTTGGAATGGGCAACTAAATAATCATATTTGTAACTGACCGACTTGTTGACAATTCAAAGTACAAAAATAAATGGTTTGAGTTTGAATTGCTACTGCGCTTCTTTTTAAGTTTAGGCCTTTTCTTAAACTAAAGTTGGTCAGCAGAAGATTCTCATTGTGGTCTTTTTATTACGCGGTGCTATTAATCTAATGGATCTTTCTGGTTTTCTTTCACTTTGTCTCCCCGTACAAGTGTTGGCTAAAGAAGCATCTGGAAAAACGCGTCGAAGAGATCATCCCTCACCAACCCTCAGGACGGTGCAGTTAATCTAAGGAGCCTATAGACTTACCGGCTTCGATATCGAGGTTTTTCAGCCTTCCTATCGACCGTCGTACCGACGTAAGAACATGCTCTCCGAAGGTCACAGGTCTCCATAAAAAAGTATAAGGTATACTATAACCATTTTTGAATGGCACTTAAAAAAGCTTGCCCTGTTTTAATACAGGTCTGTATTTTACACTAAATCTTTTGCTCCGGTTTGAATAAGCCATCTAACTGCCAGTCCTTCTAAAAACGAATCGCAGTTTTGGTTTTATCTGACATCTAGCTCACACTATTATTTCTACTATTGCTTACCGGCAGGTATTTGCGGCATATACCTAGTCACATTTTCATAATTCACCCTGTATATTTAACCCTAAGGATCGCATAAACCTTTAAGATTAGTAATCAAGAAGAGGCTTCCCAATAGTGGGATATTGTAGGTCAGAATAATATATACCGTCCATGAAATTGAAGTGGTCAATCGAAAGACCGATGTTCCGAAGTTGAAGTATTGCTCGGTAAGAAGAAAAGTTATTTATGAAATCTCATTTTTCTATTATCGACAGAGCGGCGTCGTTTGACACAACTCAATCTAACTTTGTGTTGAAGGTAGAAATAACTGTTAAATACACCGACCGAAGTATCGAGCCTTCAGTTTTGCAATTAGATTTCAGAGAGGAAATTAAATAGATTTGCCTTTGCTTATACTAATTATGACGATAATGAAGTAGTTACTGGAAAGTTGTGTGTTTTGGATCGTGAAGTAATTGGTTGCCTGGTTAACTTAAAATACTAGTCACTCGTCAACATCTAGGGTTTTTTTGAAAATCCGCCGAATTTAACAGTGCTAGGATTATTATAGGAATTCTTGTAGAAGTCCCTTGTTCTGACGACTAGATACAGAGCCGGGCACTTTCTTGTATCGACATTTTTGCTATACTGGTGCATAATTGGCGTTAAAGATATATTTACTTTTTAAAATATGAGTAAACGTTACAGGTCTTGTATATAAATGAGAGAGTATAGCTACATGTTTTGCCATACTGTGAAACCGTATTTTTAGGGTTCCGTACCTCAAAAGGAAAAAACGTAACCCTTATAAGATCACTTCGTTGTCCGACTGTCTGTCAGTCTGTCAAGACCATTTTTCTCAGGAACGCGTAAAGGTATCAAGTTGAAATTAATATCAAATACGTATGTTTATAGTTCCTTGAGGCTCTAAAAAAATTTTTTTTTTTTTTTTTTAATTCTTTCAAGCTTCCAAGTCAACGCAATAAAAAAATACGGCGATATAAGGGACATTATTGCGTCATATTTCGATACTCGCAAATAAATCAAAACCTATAAGGTACTTCCCGTTGACCTAGAATCATGAAATTTGGCATCAAGCAAGGTCTTACAGCACAAGTATATGAAAAAGTCCGAAAATTGTAAATTTGTAGTTTTATCACATTAAAAAAAAAATTGCTAATATCTCGCACCTAAATCAAAACCTATAGGGTACTTCCCGTTAACCTAGAATCATGAAATTTGGGCAGAAGCAAGGTCTCACAGCACAAATAAAGGAAAAAGTCCAAAAGTTGTAAATTTGTATTGTTATCACATTAAAAAAAAAATTGCGAATATCTCGCACATAAATCAAAACCTACAGGGTACTTCCCGTTGACCTAGAATCATGAAATTTGGGCAGACGCAAGGTCTCACAGCACAAGTAAAGTAAAAAGTCCGAAAATTGTTAGTTTGTAGTTTTATCACATAAAAAAACATTTTTTGCGATTACAAATGTAAATTTTCCGTTGGAAAATTGACCGTGGCGTATATCGATGTATGGGAGAACATGTTTTTCAACTACAATGTTAAATTTGTTTTAGGGATAAATTCATCCTAACTACGGAACCCTTCATTGTGCGTGGTCCGACACGCACTTGGCCGGTTTTTTTTGACAATATAATTTAAATTAGTTCGATGAGTTTGAAGAATCGCAGATATGCAGGGTTTATAATTATATCCGAACTATAGAAGCCATTAGTGCCGTCCCTGTGCTTTTTTCTACTATCGTCTTCCTGAGAGTCACTGAGTAAATCTGGAGTCCCCGATTGCAGAAGCCGGCTTGCGTTTGCACTCACCACGATGAAGCCAATTCTATCTTGCGGGCTTGAACAGTTCTAAAATTAACCATGGCAGAACATCCTCCAGTCCTAAAAGAACAAAATGTAATGTTCAAAACAGAATAATACAAAATGAAACTGGTGCAAAACTACTGGGAGCCTAGTGCCGTCACCTGTTCAGAGTACCGATAAATCATAGTTTTGAAACTAATGAGAGCTTTGTTATTAACTTTAGTTTTGTGGGTAGACCCTCTGTTGGGGATACACACCTATGATTACTTATACATTGTGTACTTAAACTTGCTTTGTCTTTGAAGCATACTCATAAAATTACTCATACTGAGGCAAAAATATAAGGCAGAGGTAGCGGAGCTAACTGCTCAGTGCTGTGAACGTAAATTTAAGTACAACACAACATCGCGCCTGGAATCCCCGAAGATTTAGGTTAGGTACACCTTAATACACCCACATTTCACCAGTTATGTTTAAATCCCATGTAATATGGGATGGGTGAGCCCTTTGCCATCAACCGGGCAAAAACACAGACTCCGGGCTGCTACTGAGAAATTCCTGGTGGAAAACTCAACAATACTCGAGACTCGCTCAGCAGTAGCACTTGCGATCACTAAACCGACGAGGCAGTCAGTAAATTTTAGGTGATTTGAACGCACCTTCAATCATTTCTTTGCTTTTCTACCTTTGATAACCTCGTTCCTCCGCATCACCTGCCCAAGTGGCCATAGGTACCAAGATAACCAAACCAAATTTGATAACCTCGTTCCTCCGCATCACCTGCCCAAGTGGCCATAGGTACCAAGATAACCAAACCAAATTTGATAACCTCGTTCCTCCGCATCACCTGCCCAAGTGGCCATAGGTACCAAGATAACCAAACCAAATTTGATAACCTCGTTCCTCCGCATCACCTGCCCAAGTGGCCATAGGTACCAAGATAACCAAACCAAATTTGATAACCTCGTTCCTCCGCATCACCTGCCCAAGTGGCCATAGGTACTAAGATAACCAAACCAAATTTGATAACCTCGTTCCTCCGCATCACCTGCCCAAGTGGCCATAGGTACTAAGATAACCAAACCAAATTTCCACAGAACTCCTGGCGCCACTTTTGTACTGCTTTACTGGACTATTTCTAGCCAAATATTATTGTCAGTTCAAACAGTTCACCAGATTGACATTTTTGTTCAGCGAAGTAAGAGCACAAAGCAAACTACAACCTGTTTTTTTTCCTTTAGTATGACCATAGTTTCTTCTGTGTGACCTTTCAATTATGGACGGTTCATTAGATCCTTATAGAAAGTCCTTACGACTGGAATTACAAAAAGATGTGTCGAAATTCTAAACGTTCCTCGAATAATCGTTATTTCGCAACAAAAAATAAATATTTAGCTTCTCGGAGAGATAAACTAACTATCAGGAGTTCTAAAACAGTATATTTTATTAACGACTAAGACCGTCGTGCCCTATACAATATAAACCACGAGCAGCCCATGGGATCAAGTTCCTACCTTAGATAGAGGCAGTTTTAATTTCTTGTTAATAAGAACTGGCTGAATTGCTCTAAATTTAACAACTGCTAAAATATACGCACTACTGCTAAAATATACAGGTAGGTTGAAGTAATAAACGAAAGATTTCACAACTTTGCCAGTAAAATAACTTAGATACTTTAAAAACGCCACGTACTTAAGAATTAAATGTTCTATGGATGAGTTTCTCTTTCCGTCCGCTAGGGGCGTTGCTGTCGTCTTCAATTCATATTACACCTTCCGAGTTTATTTGAGACATTACTGACATCAGAAGGAAATCATGGTGTGTAAACCTGGACTTACAGTTAACATAAATCTTAAATCATCAACCCGTTTTGAGCAAGCGTGGCGATCAATGCTGGTGCCTTCTCTTTATGAGAAGAGGCCTTTGCCCTGCAGTGGGACAGTAATAGGCCGGTAATAATATATATATATTGTTTTTTAATAGTTTTAGAAAAATATTTAAAAATGAAAATAATATGTTTATAAATTAAATAAAGGAAATAATAATTACATCTCTGGCATTTCTCGGGACCCTAGGGTTCCGGACCTTTGGAGATACGAGGGGCCGAAGACAACTAGCACAGGCCCGTATGACGGTTTTAATGAAATGAGGCACCTACCGACGATTATCCTTGTACGCACTAAGCAAGTTTACCCAAGGACAACCCCCGGTTCACGTAGGACTATTGCAAGATATGGAAACAAAGATATTGGATTATGGGATTGGGTGGCTAAAGTGAACTGGTTATCTAGGTCTATGGAAAGACCTGCCTGCCCAATGTTTTATATAAAGTTTGCAGATAAAATGGCAGGAGGTGACTCGCACAATCGTGTCGTAGTGACAAGGGGTCCAAATGTCCTGAGGTGCTTATGAGGAGTGGCAAGGTATTTCACAGCTATCAGGACAATCCCGGAAGTATGGTCAAGATCCCTACCAGCATTTTACTGGAATACTTCCTTCGTCTGAGCACGTTCGCTCTTGCGAATCCCCACTCAGCCGGTCAATAAAGGCAAGAATGAGGTGGGAGCTCTGTTCCTCGTCATTGTTCACTCCAGCCGGCCAATAAAAGTAAGCCAGAGGTGAAGAACAAGACTTCACCCGTCCGTGGGGTTGCTATTTCCCAACAGCTCGCCACATACTATTATTATTATTATAAGACAGCTGGTGGATAATGCCAAATACCAATTTAGGAACAATTTTTTCAACTATCCTTTATAAAAGTGAAAACGAAGATGGGTAAACATAGTCCGGATGTAATCCCGGATGTTCCTAGTTTAATCTCGGCCACAAATACGGACATAGCGCCCAAACACAGCTATAGCCGTTCCATAATAGTTTCCCGAAGCCGGATCAAATTGGTCATTTTCACTCAATGCCACTACCAACAGAATTTAAGCAAATATATACTAGTTAAATAGGATTTATGTGTCGGAGATACACTCGGCTGATGTGATGAACTCTAAAGTGTTTTATAAATCTGCTAATCACAAACTGCCATGCCCTCAGATTTTCGCCGATGTCTTTTCAATTATAATTTACTAATGTTATTCCAACAATAATTGTATAAAAAAATCGGACCACGCACAATGAAGGATTTATCCCAAAACAAACTTAACATTGTAGTTGAAAAACATGTTCTCCCATACATCGATATACGCCACGGTCAATTTTGCAACTGCAAATGTAAGTTTGTAATCACTTTTGGTTTTATGTTACAGTATTTTATGTCACGAAGCTTAAACTCGATGTGAATGTGTGTGCAAGTGTAGGAGCTATCGCTATCCTCCGCGACAATGGTGAAGTCGGAAGTGTGTGTCTGCGTGTGAATTTGTGTGTTATTATGCTGACGCTACTTGTCTTCACGCACACATTCTCAGCGTGCATTGTACACTTGGTGACCACAAGTAAAACGCGCGTCGCTTCGTGAGAAACAATAGTACATTACTGCAGCGGCCTGCAATAGGGGGGCATTGATGGATGAACGTGAAAATGTGGGTCGAGGCGATGCTGAGGCACACATACGTGAGTCCATCAATCAAGCAGCCAAGGCTTGTATAGGTAGTGCTTTTCTCAAATAATGCGCGGAAACAAAGTAAATTATTTATAAATTCCAGATCAATGACGAACAAACGGTGATGTTTCACGCGCCAATGTTTTCATTTGTTTTTTTTTTTCAGTAAAAAGCTTTCTATTTGCAAGCCAGTTCGTAATTTAAAACTTACTAAACCTTTCATAAGTTACCTCCTCGGTTGCCATGTTTCGGAGTAAAAGATCGTTCCATTTTTAGGGTTCCGTACCCAAAGGGTAAAACGGAAACCCTATTACTAAGGCTACGCCCGCCGTCTGTCTATCTGTCTGTCTATCCGTCTGTCACCAGGCTGTATCTCATGAACCGTGATAGTTAAACAGTTGAAATTTTACCAGATGATGTATTTCTGTTGCCGCTATAATAAAAAATACAAAAAAACAAAATAAAACAAATATTTAAGGGGGGCTCCCATACAACAAACGTGATTTTTTTGCCGTTTTTTATAGATAATGGTACGGAACCCTTCGTGCGCGAGTCCGACACGCACTTGACCGGTTTTTAAAGTACACGATAGATATGAGTTTACTAATGTAATTTATTTGGCCGCTAAACCACGACAAATATGGATTTTCATACAATTTTTGGTGGCCGCTACTCGCATGTTTTTGGCCAGTAAAGCAATTTCGATTTATTTCGAAGAAGGTTGTCAAAATAATGCTCGAATTTCCACGCATGTTTGAGAAAGTATTTTAACTATAGTTAAAAACACACTTGTTCTTGTTCTGCCTGCATTTTTTTTGTAAAAAACGAAAATATATGGGTTGGACTACAGTAGGTAAGGGTGCTGGTTGCAAGACCTTACTGTTTTGTTAACTAGCATAAGTCAAGTGAACCTACAGATGATACCATTTAATGTTCTCATTGATAATATAATTGATTAAATAAATAGATTAAAAAAAAACATGTAAGACTGCCGATAGAAGTGAAAACTATCGTTCGGTGACTATGACGCGAGTTCTATGATTTTTGGTAACCCAAAAAGTACACAAATATACACAGTACCTATACATATAGCTCATGGAAAGCGTTCGGTAACGATGACGCGAGTTCCATGATTTTTGTTAACCCAAAAAGTGCTGAATGCGCCTAAAGAAGTTTTCACATAAAAAAAAAAAAAACGGGCAATGGTATCCAATAATGCAAGCATCTGTACCAAGATTAATCCTAAACAATAATGTATTGTATTTTGAAATATAATAAGGTACCGTTATTAGTTTTACATAAAATGGAATTCTTTTACGGAATGCGAATACCTCGAGGCGAGAGACGAGAGAAAAATACAAGCAATTTATAATATTTTTAAGATACAAATGCACAATATGGAACTATCTTTTACCTGAGACTGAGCATGCAAGGGAAATAGGACATTAAGAAAAAAACATGAAGTTGCTGTGCTTTTCATAGCTTGAAATAAACCAGCCTTTCATAAAATATAAAATTTCTACTAAAATAATATAATACTTTCTACTTTATCATAAGATTCTAGTTAAAATGAATGTCAAAATGTGTGTATTCCAGAGGAAGATACAGACCGCAGACCACAGCAGAGGGCCGAGCACGGGCGTGCCAAGACGCTTGTGACAAGACATGATAAATTATGTCATGTCAATATAAACTAGCATTTTATGACAAAACAGTTTTATCGCTCAAACTGTGATAAAATGTGTGACTCAAGTCATGTCACAGTAGGCCGTGCTCGCCCCGCTGTACACCGTAAGCGACTAGGAGCTACTCTCATATTAATATCTCATTTCAAGTATTTTCCTTGGCTATTGATTACCTGGTATTACCACCAACAAATTGCAAAGGCATGAGAGTCAACGGTAGATTTAGAGACATGAGATCAAAGGCATTGAATGAGGATTAATGAGAATACCCTACTACGACTACGTTATACCGATTATTTCTATATAATCTACATTCGTTTCGAGGAGCCTGATAAATAGCAGTGTATGCCTGTCAGCTGAAATTAATGATCGAATTACAATCTAAACTAGTACATCCATATTACTTTCACTCCATGGCCTGGATATTTGAAATTATTAAAAAAAAACTTGTGTTTTATTAATTAAATCATACTTAATGATATTACAGTTTGTAAAAAAATGTTCTGAATATAGTTCCACGTTATAATATAATAAGCTAAGTTTATCCTGCAGTTGCTCTGGCGCTGAACTGATTTGCATCTCGTGGGACCGATACGTTTTGCCGGATAGACTACGTTGGTAAGAATTTACCTTAACGTGTCTGTTCGTAGTAAGCATTAGCATTTTACACTGTTTTACCTACTACATCTTTTATAACGTTTAGCATTTGTTTTTATTCCTAACTCGCACGGTTTTTAAGACTTGAAAAAACATCGAGATTTCTTTGTTATGACTAAATGCTCTAAATTATGATGAAAACCATAGATATAAGAAGAAAACCTTGTAAAAATCCGTTGTGTAGATTAAAACAACGCAGTCACACAGACAGACGCGAAAAGCGACTTTAATTTATAATATGGTTATAATTATATAGATTAAGCAACTGTACTTTACTAATACTATTAAGTTTTTGAATACAGACCGTGAAGGATATTCTGGAAAACACTCATTTTCATCGCCATCATTTTCTCTCTGAATAAAACTATCTACCAGATGAAAAAATGGAATAGACTTTGTATCAGCCAGATCAATTAACCGAAACGAATCCGAATGTATGATACAGGCCATACCTAATCCCTTGGCAACTGCCATAACACATTTAGTTCGGAAATAATGAACAACTTTAGCAGCCGAGAGGCATGTATGTGCCTTTGAGGATATAATTATAGATTTACGAGAGGCCCTAGACACGTAGGTAGTAATTGCTCTCAAAGCGTTTCGTACTTCTACAGCAGTTTCTAACAGGATTGATACAATATTTTTGATAGCTTTAGTCAGTCCCGTATGTTTTTGACTATTCAATAATAGAATCGTTGTCGCTGATAGATCACTTTACCTAGGTTAGGCCCTCAGTTTTTAGACATTGGCCTACAACTCAATACTGCCTATATTATTCATAAATACAAATAAAGAGAAAATAAAAAACAAGAAACAAATTTAACGACACAGCCAGTTGAAACTATCTGCCTTCGTTCGCCGCAGGGAACTCGGGTATAAAAGGCACAATCAGAGGAAGCGATGGTAGCCTAGCGTGTGCCGTGAAAGATTGTAACCTTTTCCTGTTGTAATAAGGGCGATTATCGCAAGCGTGCCGGTTGAGATCAACTACTCGAAGAATACGCGGTGGTGAATGAAGTTCGGGAATTTGAGTGGCGTTTTAACTTCCACATCATTTGTGACGTGGGACACATCATTTTATAACGTGATTATTATGATTGTATGATTGTTATTTGTAGGTAGTTCTTCTTGCGTATTAGAGAGTTAGATAAGTTTTGTAGTTACTTTTAAAAGACAAATTCGTACTAAACTTGTTCTCCTCTATAGTTTCTTAGTTCGATCACTGACCTGTCTGCCAAGTTTGGTTTATCATCATCATTTCAGCCGAAATACGTCCACTGCTGGACATAAGACCCCCCCAAGCGTAGCCACATCGACCTGTTCTGAGCTTTTCACCTCCAGCGGATTCCTGCGGCCGAAAGCGTAAAACTTGGTTATCGAAAACAAGTAATTTATTAGTGTAATCATAATTTCAGTCGAAAGACGTCCCCTGCATAGACATCCCCCTAAGGGAGGGGGTGTGCCATAATCACCACGCTTGGCAGGTGGATTGGTGATCGCAGTATGGTGTTAAAATGCATAGAGAACGCTGCTGCCTATTCTCTAGTAAGTCTCTTAGTCGCCTTTTACAATACCCGCGGGAAGAAATAGGGTGGTGCTATTCTTTACGTCCGGCGCCACTCGGCCATTAGTGTAATGAATACAGTAAATTATAAATAAAAACATATCTTAAATGAGCTTATACTAACAGAAGTTCGACAAGACATCTGTGTCTGAACCTAGATATAAATATCTGTATCTCAGACAGCGCTCAACAACACTCTTCGCTCAGCAACAGCGCTCTTTCCTAAAAATATACTTTTAAAAGCTTACTAGTTCAACTCAAATATGAAAAATACGACTTTAATGTGAGACAGTTCCTTTTTTCATTCCCAAGAACGGCGCACAAATACAAACGAACTGCACTGAATGAACATCTGGATTATCTATTGTCCAAGCTAGGCCAATCGGAAAAGCAATATCCCTTTAGAAAGAATAGGGATAGCATTTGCTTAAGAATTGCCTGTATCGGGAAAATAATGTTAATGCAGAGTATTGTAACGTCTTTTCTTTTAAAGAATCTTCCTGGTTTGGAAGTACATAAGTAAATTTTTCTAAATATTGATCGCGTTGAAGTCTTCATAAAGTTTACAAGATTTGTATTATTATACTCTCGTCATAATAATTATTATGCCTTACTTTTCTGATCTATCGGATGTAAGATGCCGCTGACACGTTACGACTGCAACCTGATCCATGGACTTCTCCACAATACAATAATTAAACATTACGCTTTTTCTAAACTCTTATTTAAATGGATGCTTCTGAGCAAGCATTCAACTAATACGTGTAGTGTAATTTAAATGTTGATAAACCGTTGATCTCCTGTCAACGTATTTACGTTAATTTTTTGTGAATCAAATACACTTTCCGTCAAAACTAAGTACTCAGAGCAACTTTTTCATATAAACGAGGTCATTTCAAAGCCTCGGCTCTACGTCCGGTATCGATTCGTATGAGATCTGATGCATCTCTCCAGAGTACGGATGCAGAAGGTCTCGAGCGCCTAAGACACCCACCTGATCAGACAAGCCATTTACACCAGAGAGTGTGTAGAGTTCTGAGTGTTCGGATTTCTTTACATTTTGATGCTATTTTTGTTCCATGGACAAATCCGGTATGAAATGTCGGTTTTATCAGTTGGGTGCCTTAGGCGTTCTACACCTCATCTATCCGTACTCTGGAAAGCTGCTATCAGATCTCATCCGAATCGTTACCTGACGTAGAACCGAGGCTTCGAAATGACCCCGTTTGTATGAAAATGTTGCTCTGGGTACTCAGTTTTCAGTCGGGTGTCGCGGAAGTCGCACTGAATCCCATGATCCCCGGTGCAAGTGTGGGAAAGGAACACTGAGGTGGTTTATAGTCAGTGTCTGACAGACCCCTCCGCCCACCCCAGGGCGGAGGGCTAGTAGATGTAGAGACTCGTTGAACGTCGCATCATTGAATAAAAACCGCTCAATGAATGAACGGTTTATGTTGAAAGTTGACATTAGTGGCACGTTAACTCGTTGACTAATTTTACTAGTTGATCGACTAGTTGACGAACGTAAATCAATGTTAACGTTTCTTTAGCGGAAACCCGTCAACGACCCATCTCTATTACCACGTAAGTGGTTTCAGTATTTACTGTCATAGCTAAATATTGTATCTTTTAAATAAATAAAGATAGATTAAACCATTGTTTAAGGAACTTATTTTGCTCACTCTACCGTCTACGTACATATATGAAATGGGAGTGTTTGTTCGCTGTAACCTGGATTTATTTGAAAAACTGCGCTCTCGTCGTTATCAGAATACCATTCATGTTACCTCTCATAAAACCCAATTTTTCAGCAAAAGTGTGCTAGTATGGCCCCAAAAATATTTAATAGTATACCAGCGGCTATTAGAAATAAAGAGTGTCTGGGATCCTTTAAGAGGTCTTTGTTTAAATTCCTTTTAGATAGATGTTACTACTCCATCACTGAGTTTACTACTGATAAACATGACGATTCCGACTTGCTAATTAAACACTTATGATTTTATTTATGGATTATGTGTGAATGTGTTTATTTATCTGAAATTTTAATAACCTGTTTATCAACTGACATATTTTAAATTGAATTATTTTTTAATGGAATATATTGATGGCATGCCACCATAATTATTGTAATTGCTTCAAGTATAATCATGTTAATTTGGTACGCCATATTTGGCAAAAAATAGTGCACATATTTTGGACAATATACTATCTGTAACCTGTGTGTGTTTATTTTGTTACCTATTTACTTATGTACAAATCATCAAACCTGACTTGGGTTCCGTACGTATTTTTCGGGTGACCACTGAAAATCGGAACATAATTTATTTGTATGCACGTTTTCTGTGACAAATAAAATTATTTTTCTTTCTTCTTCTTTCTAACATATGTTTAACAAATAAATTATTGATTGATAGATATAAAACATAAAACACATTTAATGCATTTTCTACCTGTTTCTCACGTTTTAAAAGTTTTCTTTGTTCCAGGTGAGTCACACTGCTCCAGTATTCGTGCATACATCGGATCCATTGGTACGTGCATTTCCAATTTTCAGAAATTTCAGGCACATTTCATTCAGTGGTCTAGAAATACATATTTTTAGTAAAATTATCTTACTGACGCATGTTTAGTATATTCTTACGAAGAATAGAGTTTGAGGTATCTCAAAAAAGTCCTGGGCCTTAAGACCGTCATTCCTGCTCTAAGATATAAAGACAGTCAGTTATGGAATTCCAAGTTACATACAGGGAGTGAGAATGTATGACAGATTACCATCAGAATCCCTTATCGATTTGACGATAACTTACATGGCACAATTTGGTCGGAATTCGGACTTTTAAATAGTATATCTGATACTAAATACCACAATATACATACCATTGAATACAAGCCTACCAGACAATCGTACCTTAATTAAAAACGACTTTACGAGTAGGTACCTAAAGTTAGTTTTTCTTAGCCATGCATAATTTCACCAACAGAAACAATAACGCCCTTAGATCGTTATAAGTTAATTTCATAAAATTAAAACACATAAAACGTTCAAAAGGTTTTATTGCCCTTTAGAACCAGCAACCAATTAAAATAACATCGAGCGAGTTATAACGTGAAATTAATTCGCAAATTGACTTAGACCCTTCTCAAAGTGGGACCCCTGTGGCTTCAGGATGTTATTTTAATAATTTTAATGGAATCTCTGTTTTTTTAGCCCTAAGCCAATAGTGAAATAAATTTGGTTTCAGAATAAGCATAATGATGTGGCTTGGTTCACATTAGCGAGTTTATTAACATTTCGTGTGGAAACGTCTAGAAATGCTAAGTGCTTTCTCATGATATTTTTTTACAAGAAACAGTCATGTGAATATAATCTTATTTACGAGATCGCATCAACGTATGTTAACAGTACGAACCTAGGAGTACGAGTACCTACTATTAGTTGGAAATGTTATTTTCATTATAATACAAAACTTTGCAAAGAGTTACTCACAAACAGAAATATCTATGAATTCGCCAAAATAGATATAAAAGGTTTATAAAAGTAACAGAAACCGAACGAAATGCCCAATAACAATTCATTGGCCATTGGCTTTCGGCCACAGTTTCAAAAAGGCAGTGAAAATAAAAACAAAGTAGTTCGAGGACAAGTACGGACATAAAAAACCATTTCTGCTGAACCCTTTGCGAAAGAATGGACATCAGATAAAAGATCCGGCATAAATCCCTGGCTCCCTAAAGGATCCTGCTGCTGAGAAAGACATACAGATTTATTTACTAGAAAATATTATGTTTCGTCGTTAAAAACTATGCCAGTATTATGTATTGTCGCGACACCATAATTTAAACTAATTTTCCCATAGCTGTGCTATTATTACTTATTTAAAAGATGCTCACATGGGTAGAACCCCAAAATTATGTTTCATATTTTAGTTTATCTGGTTTTTGCTTGTGCGAAGACTGAAAGTAACACTCGTGTTGGAAAATCATAGAATTTTCTAACTAAGAATTAAGCGCTTAAATTTTGATTATCAACTCAAAACTATGCTTATCTTTTAGATTACTTTAATATGATAAAACTGAATCAAATCACATTAGGAAAAGCTTCTAAGAGAAAAATACTGGAAGCTATATTTTTTTCACGTAAATCACAACGTCAAACTGTGCGCTGGTCGTTTATCAAAGGAATCTGCAAAATTTTATCATTTATTTTAGCACTGGGAACTTCCTCTATCGACCCTCACGTCTCATTTAGCCCGTTGTGAAGGATCGCGCCGAAGAACGCGGAGTAGGTACATGCAGATACTTAGCGCATAGTTTGTGTAGGAGGAAAACAACGGTGGTACGATGCCATGTGGCTGACTTATTTATATTACTTAGCGCATAGTTTGTGTAGGAGGAAAACAACGGTGGTACGATGCCATGTGGCTGACTTATTTATATTACTTAGCGCATAGTTTGTGTAGGAGGAAAACAACGGTGGTACGATGCCATGTGGCTGACTTATTTATATTACTTAGCGCATAGTTTGTGTAGGAGGAAAACAACGGTGGTACGATGCCATGTGGCTGACTTATTTATATTACTTAGCGCATAGTTTGTGTAGGAGGAAAACAACGGTGGTACGATGCCATGTGGCTGACTTATTTATATTACTTAGCGCATAGTTTGTGTAGGAGGAAAACAACGGTGGTGCGATGCCGTGTGGCTGACTTATTTATATTACTTAGCGCATAGTTTGTGTAGGAGGAAAACAACGGTGGTGCGATGCCGTGTGGCTGACTTATTTATATTACTTAGCGCATAGTTTGTGTAGGAGGAAAACAACGGTGGTGCGATGCCGTGTGGCTGACTTATTTATATTACTTATCCGTACAATATAATATAGAATGGAAATTGATATATTACTTATCCATTCTACTGAGCCAGAAGATACTGACTAAATTTCTAGTTAAGGGCTCACCATTATAGCAACTAACACTACCTATGTAGGTGACCTCTCGCTTAGTTATATTTTAAGTCACTTATTACAGCTCATATCCACTACATACTGCCTTTAACCTGTGTACCTGGTTATGTTTTACCTAGATAATAAACAGTTTTGTATTTCTATACACCTTAGTAAAAGTCCTTAATTGAATCCTTTTAAAATTACATTCTATCAGATTGTATCAAAAGTCATGTATTCTGTGGTTGATATTCAGCACTTTTTAAAAGTCAAAATTACTTATGACAGTCCCCTAAACCGACCTTCACCACTTCCGCTTTAGCCTTGAAGATGTAGTGGCGCAACAAACACCCCAGCAGCACAGAACTGTCTGTTAATGAGGCTTCCTATGTGAAAATCAATCAAAATAGATAAGAAACCTGTTGTAAATTTATTTACAATTAATTTATAAAAAAAAATCCCGCTTTGAGACTCGAGGTACCAACCTCAAGTCTCAAATCGGGAAAAAAATTCAAGTTCAAGTCAATAACAAACAAGATGGTTATTACATTACTTAACGCAACCACAAAAATAACAAGAAAAGTAAAATAAAACCCGACTTAGAAAAGAGAACTAAAAGTTTGTAACATCACATCTAGCGGGCGCTTTAGAGAAGTTCCTGTTACTTCTGGGATACTTTCTAGACCAATAAATAACCGAAGACAATTCTTCAATACATTAATGAATGCTTAGCATGTCAATATCACTCCTGTGCTTTGCTTTAGTCGGATCAAAATAAGAAATAGAGCAACAATAACATAATCGAACTTGATGTGTAGTTTACTGAAATCTTTACTTACTCATGTACTCGTACATTTCAGGCGTTAGCAACAAATACTCTACATACGTTTCATGTAGTGAATATCAGGTAGAACAAAACTTGTGACCTAACGCGATTAAAATAAATTATTTATAAGAACAGTACAATACCTAAGCTGGCTTCTAAAATGTTTCTAAAATATTATAAGAATATTGTTCAAACGTGGTATTGAAAGTCGTAAAATTTATTTTTATTTTGTATACGTAGAAATCGTAAGTGGGTACAAAATATTGTCATAAAACGGAAATACATAAAACATAAAATGCGAATGAAACCTTTTGTAATTTACGTAGGAGCCTATCGCAATAGGCTGATTTGTACCGATAGCTTTTATTATTTCGTAGACGGCTGAAACAATCATGTTTCAACATTTGTCAACATTATGCTTTTTTACTTACATAATTACTGGAAGTTCTACTATCAACAATGAAGTGATTAGAAATGCCATAAATACAGATACAAAGTTTAATGAGGTAATGTGGCACAGCCATGATGTGGCGGATGGAGACTATCCCTTCATCGTAACGCTGGCATTAATTGAAGAGCTGCTGGTGACCAGGCATTGCACCGGATCACTGATACATCCAACTTGGGTCCTCTCAGCTTCACACTGTTTCTACGATTTACTCGACAGGAAATTCTATGTCTGGTACGGAAACTTCACTGTGTCGCCCTTAGTATCGAAATTATTTTCTTCAGTACTAAAGATTTACATACACCCAGCTTTTCTCAACACAAAGTTCACTGAGCGCGGGTTCTTCTTTGGCGATAACGATATAAGCCTGTTAAAAGTTGGGAAAGTTATCTTGCCAACCTATGGAAGGTTGTCGACTATTGACCATTCAAAGATGTATGGACTTACTGTGAAGTACATTGGAGGTGCCGCAAGGTACTTTGGACTTGCCTCAAAGTACGTTGGGGGTCTCAGGAAGAAAACTGGGGGTCACAGGAAAAAAATAGGAGATCTTGCGAAGAACAAGCGTGAGGGAGAGCAGTTGAAACCGTTACAGATCGGGGAAGGCATTGTCATCAACTGTGGTATGGAACTGACATTATGGTCCAAATACGTGTTATGTATAGCCCCAAAGTGTTCAGACAAACCGCATCAGCCACTTCACGGTGACTTCGGCGGGCCCTTCATTTACGATGGTAAAATAGTTGGTGTGATGTCCTTAAGTTTTCAAATACCCAAGACGTTTTTATCGTCGAACGGATTAACGCCTGTGAGCCCTTACAAAGATTGGATTAGTCACGTTACACAGCCGGGGAAGAGCAAACTAAACTTAACCCTAGAGGAAAAGCTTGAGATTTGTGAAGAAAAAGTAAGCAAGTGTAATAGTAAAAATTAGTGTTATGAGCAGGTCTCATCGTTTGGGTTCATGACTGTTTAACTGCAATTGGTCGTAAAGTTAGTAATTGGTACATCTTTCTAGCAATAATTATTAGAGTTATATTCCTTTGTTTTATTTTCTTATTTTGGACGTAAACACGATGTAACTATCCCCATGGCAGGAAAAGTGTTATTGGGTTTTCAATTACGAAACTCGGTAGTACCACATAGTCATGCATTTTTGCCTGGCTAAGTTAAAATTAATATACTATCATAAAATTACCTAACTCCAGACTGTAGAACTCAGGAGAAGACTATTTTCCACTACTATTTACTCATTTCTAATCATTACTTAAAAAACTTGAGACTCCTCTTGGCTAGTTTCTCCCGTACACACTTTTGGCTACACGTTCCAAATCTCAACTGATTTTAACCTGGTGATAGAAACAATATTCTCTCTTTAGTTCGTCTGGACCAAAAGTCTATCATCGATCCTATAAAACAGTCTTCATTTGCCGCTAAAAACCCATTGGTATTATTTAGTAATATTTGAATAGGGACCATGTTAAGAGAAAAATGTGTAAAGTAATAAAACAATCAATCAACATCAACGCATAAAGTAAGAAATAGTGAGCACAACAGCTAACATGAATGATTTTTTTTATTTGTACCAACCTTTTTTTATAGCAAATCTCTCAGGTCTTAAAAACTTATCAATTTAATTTCATAGGTTTTTATTATAGAATGCAAATAAAATCTAAAATAAGAAATTGAACACTACAGTTTCGCTGTTTCCTCGACTTGCTACAAAATTTTGACATTTGATCGATCGAGCTCATACCCGCGTGTCAGTAACTCAACCTTAAAAAAGCTGTGACGTCATAAAGTGGCGATGATACCACTATTCAAGGCAGCAGTGAGTGGTCGAATGGAGCAAAAGCTTGTACCAGTGTAGTTCATCTGACGAATCTTTGCACGCTGTACCGCGGCACCACACGTGACGCCGCAAAGGATTGCGGTGCGTCACCAACTAACGCACCACATTGAGCCAAGCCAAAGGTTGAGCAAGATACGAAATCACTTAAACACATCTTGATTTCTTCACGTGATTGTTGTAAAGAAACCACTTTGTGTAGGTATATTATGTAAACTTTTATAACTTACTATTTTCTTATTTGGAACGAATCCGACTTATCATTCACGTAAATTGAAAAATGTTTCGATCCCAAATAATGTTGGATTTGCTAACAAACACAGTCACTAGTTTGATAAATAAGACCCAAAAAATCAAATCCTTTAGATTTCACAAAGGTACATACGTAGAAGAAGGTGATTTTTCATTCGAATTATATTAGCAAGTATTTTAGAAAAAGGTCCGCACAAAGAAATTTATAGCATTGTTGCGGGTGCTTTAAAAACTAACGGCCGAGTGTTGACTGCCGGCCACATCTTCAACGAGCCAGCCAGGCACATTCTTAATGCACTGTTTGTGTGGTGCGGCAAGCTCACAAAGTCGGTCTTCGAAACACATTATGTATTCTGAAGTGTTTCAGATTTTTAATCATCCTGCCTTTCGCAACATACCATTCATTTCCGAAAACTTGTTATATAGCATTAACGACATAGCCTTACTACCGGTTTATAGCAGACTGTCGTCAGTCAACCGCTAAACGCTTATTGGGCTATTTGCGAAATACATCGGAGTTGGAGATACTGACAAACTAGAAGACGATGATATATATCGAAAAACTTCGACGCGAGATGATTGTCAGATGTGGTGCTCCAGTAAACTCCATACTTGCTATGTGTGGAACCATCCTGTCAAGAGAAAAGGCACGAAGAACGTTATTTTGACGATTCCGGTTATCCGCTCTTAGTTGACGATCAAACAGTTGGAATTTTCTCGATAATTTTTTTTACTGACCCATCTTTATCTTAGACTGCATTTATTCCAGTTGACCTGTACCTAGACTGGGTTTATAATGTAATTGAACAAACGAGAAAGCAGATTTGTTTGTAAAAATTGCTATTGTCTAAAAAGCATAAGAACAGCAGTTCGTGATGGTTTCATGTGGTAATTGATGATGGAAATATTTGAACAAAACCTAAGTGTGCTACTAAATTATGAATATTGAAGTTTTTATTTACTAGAATAATATCATTCATTGCGCAAAGAAGCTAAGCAAATTGTTTTGTTGTATAATGTTAAACATGGGCTCTAACAAGAAACTCGACAAATAAATATCCATATTGTTATTTATCCTAATAATGTAAATTTCTAATTTAAGATAGTTGCAGTACTTTTGTGCAATTTAACGACATACCAACTTATTATAGTTGTACCCGTTTTGACTGAATTAATTAATGTTTGCATACCTATGTAGTTTGTACAAGGATCACAATCGTTTTCTCGTCCTTATGTCATGTACCGGCAATTTCCTGCCCGGGTTACGAGTCTATCCGAAAGGGATATCGGGGCCCTGGCACACAGGTATCTGAAGGAACACGGGTGGGTTTTAGTCAGTACAAGTCTGACACGCCGCCGCCGTCCCGCTCCGCCCAGAGCGGGAGAAGTTATTAGAAGATCCCACCAAAACAACAAATGTACCTACAATCTATGCAAATAAATAAACTTTACTTTTACATTACTTTAAACCTGCTGACTTCCGATAGAGAGGAACATGCTAGGATCCAAGAAAGCTCAGGTACAAGACTTAGGTTCAGGACATTGAGTAGTGAGAATGTGGCTGTTTGATGAGTAAGGAAGGGATCGAAAAACCATAGGAGTTGCATAATAAAGTTTAGTACAACATTATAACACTCGTTTGGATGATATTATGGTTACTATGACACTGGTGGTTTTAATGTTGGCTAACTGTTTCAGAGGATTTATAGCATGAGTGTAGATAAATGACTTCACAATACCCTACTCACAGACATCTATTAACCATTGTTAATAGTTCTTTAACGTAAATAAGCTTCCGGAAATTCGCACCTGGTTTTTTTTTTCATCTTGGTATATCACGTTCCACTAGCCTACCAAAATAACTTTAGGCCAGAGCATATGTGTATAGTTAAAAACAGTACATAATTATTGGTGTTTAACAGATAAAAAATAACGACTCAAATCCCGAATCGACATGCGCTGCGCACTATCATCGCAAACAAAAGAAAGAAACGGGCAAACTAAATCAATGGATACTGAATATTTGAGAACCTCAACTTGGTAAAGTTCTGTTCAATAAAAAGAAAGTACAATGTTTGGGTTCGAAGGTTGACAGTCCCTGGGTAGCATCGAGCCGTGTCACAAAGAATTTTTACGGACCCTTTGTTTCCGTTCACATTATAATATTATATAGAATTTCGAAAATGGTTAGAGTATTCCAGCCGTTAAATTGAAACCGACGATCTTACAGGTTAACTATAAGAGATAGAGTCACTTTCTATCATAGACTCACTTAATGTGAATAAATAATCGTTAATGAATGATTCACTCAAAGTCAAATTATTTATTTCGAATAGGCACATACGAGGCAATTTAGAACGTCAAAAATTACAAAAAAAAAGTACTGTGTGGGCGGCCGATTGGACGAGCTTATAGTAACATTGAATGTCTCTTGTACGTCGTAGATCTGTTTTGTGTAATGTTTACGAGTACCTTCGAGTTTATTAGATATGTTTTTTTATGCACGTTTTTCTGTGAGAAATAAAATTATTTTTCTTTCTTTCTTTTCTTTCATAAAACGACAAGGTATATTTGACAGTTAGATAGTGTCGAACTTAGTGAAGTTTTAAATTACTCCGAATTGCTGTTCAAAAGTGGTGAAACAATTACGAGGTTCAGTATAAACTCAAACTTAAACTCAAAGCATTTATTTCAATTATATAATACAAAGGAGATTGAGTTTATACAATGAAAAGATAGTCATACAATCTTTAGCAGCTCCAACAGTATTTTCAAATGCTAATCAATTAGTTGAGGTTGTGGAGCAGGACCAGCATTGAGCCAAGTATTTTTATCAGCGATGTAATCCCCCAACTTATAATATGTCTGCTTGCATAGTGTGCGTTTTATACAAGATTTGAATTTCGTCTCATTCAGTTGAAGTACGTGGGGAGGAATTTTATTATAACATTTTAAACAGTACCCCATGAAAGATGAGTCTACTTTAGCCAATCTAATACCTGGTTGAGCTAATAGATCCCTACTTCTAGTACTATAATTATGTCTTTCGCCTCTTTTATTAAAAAGATTAAATTTTTTTCTTACGTACATGTTTTCATAGATATATTGACAAAGCACCGTAATGATGTTAATATCCTTAAACAGTTCCCTTAGAGAATCGCGCCTGCAGAGATTATATATGGCTCTGATGGCCCTTTTCTGCAGAATAAAAATAGACTCGATGTCTGCAGCCCGTCTCCAAAGTAAAATACCGTAATACATGATACTATGAAAGTAACTAAAATAGACTAGCCTCGTGGTAACTACATCAGTAAATAGACAGATTTTTGTGACAGCATATGCTGCCGAACTTAGTCGTCCTGCAAGAGATGTTAAATGAGGACCCCATTGCAGCCTAGAGTCGTGCGTGATCCCCAGGAAAACAGTTTGATCGACGAATTCTAGTTTCTCTTAATTCAATACTATCTCATACTAGTTTTTACATTTGGTAGAGAAAATCGTATGCCAATGGCCATCATTACACCACCGTCATAAGTGTACTTTGCAGTTCGGTGGTTTGGTGTAGTGTGCTGTGATAACGCTCCACATGAATTAATTGCTTTAATACAGATTTAACGAAGTTACGTTTAAGTGTTACGGTTACAGTTGTTATTGGACATGTGAACTATACGTGAGTAGAAAAAACTACACCTATGTGATAAAAACAAGACTGGATTACTAAAATTACTAAATTTTTTGTGAACGCGCTCGAAGCAAACGCATAAGCGACACCGAATTTTCTACTCGGACTCAAATAATAACTACATTACTACTGAAGTGGGGCTGCTGTGGTCTTGGAGGTGCTGATAAGACCTGTATTCAATGTGAAGCATGCGAAAAGGTGTTTCATCATGAGTGCCTGACCTTAGATTCAACAAGCGACCTGTCACCGTGGTTGTCTATGCACTAAAAAGTCAGCCGAAGGCATAAACGTCGATGTAACACCCGTTCGTTTTAATACAATCATTACTGTGCGCACTAACATGAGGCAAGCGTTGCAATCCCCACCAAACTCAGGCAGTTCCCTATAACTGAAGCTAGTATTCGCGCTATTATCGAGAATGTGATGCAATCGCAGATGAAATCTCTGCTGGAGAACATAACGTCAACCATGAGCAAACTTCTGAACAAGAAGTTAAACGAGATGCGTGAGAAAGTGGCTGGTCTTAGGGGTTCAGTAGAATTTCTTAGCAATCAATATGATGATATTATGTTGAAGGAAAAGAATCAGAGGCAAGTATCTTTACTTCCCGGGGAGGGAAGTAAAGATACTTGCTTAGGAAAATTATAATTATGCAGCAAAAAAAATGATTGGTATACTATTCTTACCGGTGACTTCAATATGGGCAGTTTAGATTGGACACATACTCGTATAACCAGCAATGACAATACTGGCATTTGCCCTACTTTCTTGGGGACTAACTCAAAACTGAATCAGACACTTCTAGTTTTTATCCATATGAATATATAATATAATACCTTAAACAAAGTAACAATGTCTGTAATATTGAAAATAGAATCCTGGACTTGGTTCTTTTAGACCTCCCCCAATGTACGGTGATGGAAGCCCCCAATAGTCTGACAAAGATCCATATCTCTTGAAATTTCCCTAAACTCAAAAGTAAATAATGGCTTAAAAGCAAAACCAAATACTAGATTAAACTTCAATAAAGCAAACGCTATTAACTCAGAACTAGAGAAGTTCGATTGGTATGAATTCATTTCAGACAGTTTTAAAGTTAGAACATTTTATACAGTATTTGATCAGATCATAAAACGGTTTGTCCCATCGACCGTAGTGAGTAGTAAGTCCTGACTCCCACAGTTTACGAAAAAATTTGAGATATTTTCCCATGAAAAGAATAACATTAGAAGAAGATACAAAACATGTAAAAGCCCTATGTATAAGATAGCACTTCGTTGGTGTAGGAAGCACTGCGAAAAATTGGCAACAAAATATTATAATTCCTAACATAGAACAAAAATAACAATGAACCCCAAGTTTTTTTGGTCTTACATCAAGCCAAAACGAAGTGTTGCTAATGCAGCTTCAATGTCAAATGGCAGAACCTGTAATTATAATGACATGTGCAACATGTTCATAACTTTTCTTTAGAGTACAGCCCACTTGACCAGCCGCGTTATAGTTCAAACTACTCCATTTTTGAAAAAACGTAGTGAACAACTCTGACAGCTTTTCATTGATTCAGATTCCTAAGGACAAGATAGTCAAAAATCTCACAAAAATTGACATATCTATGGGTTCCGGGAGCGATGAAATTCCCCCTAACTTTATAAGCAATGTGCGCGGATCAAATTGCTATCCCCCTATACATCATTTTTAACAAATCGCTCGGCATTGGAATCTTCCCTAAACAATTGAAGTTTTAATCAATTCTCCTAATTGGTATGTACATATTTGTTATATATGTATACGCTGCGTACTTCTTTAAGTGAAATAATGAGGTATTCCACTCAGAGTACTGATTTCAACCGCACTTGTCCGAACCGCACCTAAGCACTTCCACTAACCGCACTGAAACAAAATTTTGATAAGTGCGGTTCGGTGGAACATCACCATACTAATAGATATACTTAAGTTATTTTATGTAATATGTTATTAGTGAATAAATCGTTGGAGTACCTATAAATAAATAAATAAAATTATTTACACAAAGTAATGCGCCTGCCTACAACTCGTAAGACGGGGGGCCGATACCGCTGGGTTACCACTGCACCAGCGAAAAGGATTTCATTTTTATCTTAAAGTAAAAGGCCAGTTTCCTCATAAAGTCTACCGCATATCTATATGGCGTTAGCTTATAATACATACAAATGTACCCTGAATATCAGCCCGTGCCAAATAGGTTAGTGTAGTGTTAAATCTGTGCCAGTAACGTGCCCCTCTCAAGTTTAGTAGCATCATGGACTTCGAACTACCGGTTATAAAGATAATATCAGTTAGTTTATTATAACTAAAACTTATGTGTTCGAGCCGTTTGGGGTTGAAACACTAGGGCCATGGATCCAAGTTTTTCGGAACATCACTAAGCGGTTGGTCGACTCTTCACGTGACCAGAAAGCAGGACTTTTTTTTGTTCGAATTTCATTTTACCGACAATTATTGATCGACATTATTTTTGCTATATGCATTATTTGACATATTTTTAGATCATCGAAGTATCATGTGTCATAGGAATTACCGAACCGAACTATATTTCGCCGATTTACAAAATAATTTTTTGCTATTGGCCGAAGCCACCGAAACACAATTTTACGGAATATTGTTTGGTCACAAATATATAGCCGGTTACTTGTTAGCATTTTCAATATTAAAATAAAATAGTGTCATAAAAAGTCAATAAGTTGTACTAAAAAATTTAGTGAGAAACGAATGGCTGCAAAACTGACTATACGCAGTTTCGTCTGCCCTACTTCTTTTTTTTTTAGGTGGTAAATTAACCCAACCGTGTTCCTTCCGTTGCCTGTGTGCCAGGGCCACGATATCCCTTTCGGACAAACTCGCAACCCTGGCAGATCCTACCCCTAGAGTGTAATTTAAGCCCGCGTAGGCCTGCGTCAGATACCATCTACTGTTATTGAATAATTTGGGTTAGGTTAACCTAGAACAGTGACCATTAACGCGCGAAGGCGAGCCAGCCGAGCGCCAGATCCCCTCTATTGTATAGGCATTTGGTGAAATGAAAATATGGTAATTAAAACAGTGTATGAAGTATTATGTTTCCGAACATTCATTATACATGAATGTTCGGAAACATAATACTTCGAACAAATGTTATTTCGGCTAAGTGAAACTCGGTAAAAAGTTTCTCTACCAAATGAAACGTCGGAATAACAAAAAAAAACGATTTGATAATAAGTCAACTGATACAGTGGCAGACGTGACTTCGATGAAGTAAAAAAAAACGAAACGATATTAGTTGAAAAGTGAAAAGAAATTCGGTCAAATATTTTTCGAACTTATGATAGGTAACCCCTAGGAAAACATTATAAAATGGATAGGTACGCAATTTCAATTCGGTGTTTTCGAGAAAAGTCATAATATTTAAATTTCTGGGAGACCGGTGGCTATGCAAACTAAAAATCGCCTGTCCCATTTTTAATTATTGATAAGTCGCGGTATTTAGCATAAATATAATTATTGGTGGTACAGTTAATGACATCAACACCAATCTTTTACGATTAGATTTTAACTACACTTTACACGTTGTAATCCCCGCTCGTGTCGGTACAGAGTCTACGAGAATGTTAGCTCAAACCGTGGTAAAAAGATTAGCTTGTAATCAGGTCAATGGCGGCGCTGCATGGCCTGCAGGGTACGCCGTCATGCGAGCTCGTCCTTTTATTGCGCTTTTCTGATAGCCACTTTGAGGCACGATGGCTAGTAAATACTGATTTATTTTGGTACAATACTCGATATTAACATGTAAAAGTTCTGGATGTATTTAAGTTGCTAAGTGGTGTAAGAGACATTGACACGCAAATTGCTACCATAAATTCAGTACCTACATAATTTTAGGAACACAAGCATTTACATTGTTAGTCGGTTATTAAAAAAACCCGGACAATTGTAAATTGAACTCGCGTGGTGAGGGCTCCGTACCATGAATATGTTGTCTAACTTGTTTTTTATCCCAAGAACAAACTTAACATTGTAGTTGAAAAACATGTTCTCCCATACAATCCAACTGCAAATGTATGACATATTTACCATATTATTTTTACATCATAGACTTCTCATAGGTTTTCCTGTAATCTTTAAGTAAATAACTAATTTCTGTATTTTGTTCAAAATTTTAGGCTCAGTAGTTTTAGAGTTAAGGGCCGGAATGGTCAATTATATTCATCTATTTTATAAAATATCTTTACTAACATTTATATACAATTATAAAAAAAAAATATTTTGAGACCCTCACTACAAGCCCTTTTTGGTATGTCACACGGTACAGTTTGCATAACTTTATTTTTTATTTTTAGAGTTCCATACCTCACAAGGAATAATCGGACCCTTATAGGATCACTCATGTGTCTGTCTGTGTGGCTGTCCTTCTGTCACAGCCGATTTGCTCCAAATCTACTGCACTGATTAGGTTAAAATTTGATACACATATTATATATACTTCTGTGACCCAAACACGGACGTATAACGTAAATAAATGAATAGTGAATATGGTCACTTTTGGGGGGCAAATTAGAAAATGCTTTTAAAATTATTTAAGAAAATTAATGAAAACTGACCATTCCTGCCGTTATCTCCGAAACTACTGAGCCTAACATTTGGAAAAAAATACAGAAAATAGTTCTATACTTATAGATTACAGAACAATCTATGAGAAGTCTATGGTCTTAAAATAGCATGGTATATTGTGTGTATAAACTTACATTTGCAGTGGGAATGTATGAACACGTCTTTTCAACTACACTGTTAAGTTTGTTCTTCGGATAAATCATCCAAACTCTACGGAATTCTTTATTGTGAGTGGTCCGACACGCACTTGGCCGGTCTTTTCTAATTCAAAATTCATTTATTTACGTTACACGTCCGTGTTTAGGTCACAGAAATTCATGTGTACCAAATTTAAAGTTAGTCGGTCCAGTTAAAAAAAGCAGCCGCCGAAAAAAACAGCTGTTTCATACAAAAGTGCAATCACCGACGAAAATTTTTATTGTCGCTGGGTCTGGAATCATGTTTGTACTGAACCCATGGTCACAGTGTACGACTTTACGCGTTGATATCTCTTACTACTGTATAATCGTCTATGTCTGTATAATACGGAGGTAAGGGTATGTGATGAGTAGGGTGAAAAAGGTGCGACTAATAAAGTATTGAGTGTAAATAATGATGGATGGATTGTGTGAGGAATGACCGAATGATATGAAAGAAAAGTAGTGAATGAGAATAGAAGAAGAAAACTATCCCTTTCGGACAAACTCACAACCCTGGCAGGCATTAGCCCTAACGGACCCCGTCAATTTGTGCTGACATCTCTTTGAGGCGCGCGTAGAACACAACGCGCCGTCGACCCGGGCCTGGTCCTTATCGGACGGCGAGCTTTTGCGTCGACCTTAAGTGACATGGGACTAAGGCAGGTAGTTGATGATGATAATACTGAGGTATCGTTAATGTTACCTAGTTTTTCAGTTATGGGTTGAAGATAACATAACACTACGCCTGCATTCCCCGAAGGCTCAGGCAGAGGTGCACCTATTCCGGCCACCGTAGGCGCGGGCCTGTGCACGGTGAGCGATGGGTAGCTCGCCGTCCGATAAGGACCAGGCCCGGGTCGACGGCTCGTTGTGTTCCACGCGCGCTTCAAAGAGATGTCAGCACAAACTGACGGGGTCCGTTAGGACCAATTCCTGCCGGGGTTGCGAGTTTGTCCGAAAGGGATATCGTGGCCCTGGCACACAGGCAACGGAAGGAACACGGGTGGGTTTTAGTCAGTAAAAGTCTGACACTCCCTCCCGCTCCGCCCAGAGCGGGAGAAGTTATTTGATGATTGCCCAGCCAAAAAAAAAAAAAAAAGAGGTGCACCTATAGTATACCCACATTTTGCCAGTCCCATGTAATATGAGGCGAGCCCATTGCTTTCAACCGGATTCAAATCCAGACTCCGGGCTGCTGCTAAGAAATTTTGAGATGGGAAAACCCAATAACACATTGCCTGACCCGGGAATCAAACCCAGAAGCTCATGCTTAGCAGTATTGCTTGCAAGCACTAGACCAACAAGGCAGTTGGGTGGAAGATAGTAGTGTTTAAATGCCTCTTCGTTCGTTTGCAATCAATCTGGAAGCAGTGTATGAGTAATATTGAGCATGGTACTAAAATTCATAGTGTAGTGTTTGAGAAAGTGGCTGGAACTGTCAATATATACCTGACAATTCACCTGTCTAACCAGACAAAACAGTTTCTCAAACGATA
The DNA here is from genome assembly GCA_963921375.1 of Tiliacea citrago. Taxonomy (NCBI): domain Eukaryota; kingdom Metazoa; phylum Arthropoda; class Insecta; order Lepidoptera; family Noctuidae; genus Tiliacea; species Tiliacea citrago. The sequence continues at coordinate 30,816,521 of OY992780.1, forward strand.
CAATGGCACAATAGATGTTTGCAAGTCCCAAACACACTGGCTTTTTTCGTGGCTACTGTTACAATACCGTAGGTGAGCCGTAAGTGTAATAGAGGTTCATCTCCAATCATTATGATATCAATCTTCGCGAAAACGAACCCGTTTATCTCGTTTCTTTAACCAAATACACTGGTTTAGATATAAATTGAATAAGGTTAACATAACGAAGGTACACTAAAATCTTAAAGACATCCAAAAGTGAAATACCTTTTGAATAATTTATCTTACCCACAGTGGTGGAAGTGGTAATAACTGTTTGAGTTTTCACTCAAACAAAGATAACGAAATGCTTATTTTTTAATAGGTTGGTAAGTTAGGGAGATTAATTTATTTATTTTAATATTTATGTACACACAGTAAAATACAAAGATATACGACATAATTATAACTTTGAGTTGTACTCAAAGTTATAATTATGTCGTATATCTAATATAAGTAAATAAAGTTATAATTTGTATCACTATCTTAAAAAGTGCGCGCCGTGTCCTGTCGCGTCATGTCTCGGTGTGAGCTGAACCTAAGATAGGCTTGGATTTTGGTGACAGAGATCTATCTATACATATTCATTAATTCACAATTTGAAATATAAATAAAAAAAGGAGCAAAAACCGTATTCAGTATCTACCTAAAGCTTTTGAGTTTATTTAAAGTTATTTCACATTGTGTGGACTGCTTTTAGAATGATTTGAATCAATAAATAAGAAAGAATAATATTCTGTGTAAAACTCTTACATAAGAGTACTATCTACACAATTTGTGTAAAGTTGTGATCTGAGCCAAAACTCGCCAGTGTGGAAAGTCCAGCCAGTGTTTTTTGTTGGAACCCGTTCACCGGCCACTTCTTATTGAAACCTTGCTAACTGGACCCTGAAATCTAGAGCCAGGCTCCTTGGCTGCATGCCACGCCATAATGTAGGTACGATTAAATTCCTTCATATTTTTAAAGTTTGTAGCTCTCGTTTTAATTAAGAGCGCTCTAAGTTACACCTCAACTTTGTTGGTTCTCGCGAAGAAACCGGACTTAGTCCTTTCAAGAAAATATAAAAATAAAAAGATTCTATGAAAGTGTTTCAGATTACAGCTGCAGCGATGTAATTGCGAAGTTAAGTGGTTCTACAGTACCCTTGAGATTAGGTTTGTGTCATCTTAGTAGAACAAATATTGTTGATATTGGATTGGCGTTGAATCAGTGGTCGCAAGTCACGGTATCAAACGCCTAATTTATAATTATGCTAATGAAATTTGACCACTTTACCAATGAATCAATCACTTAGTGTATCGCTGACCACAGCCTAACATATATTAAGTAATATACTGTGTTAATGGTTGTAGACAGCGACAGGTTTGACCTTTGTATTTATAGGCTTGACCTTTGTATCGAATTAGAAGACCCCAATTTTTATAAAAAAAAAATACATCAAAGAATTAATTTGGAAGGATAAAACATTTTAGGGTTCCGTACCCAAAGGGTAAAACGGGAACCCTATTACTGAGGCTCCGCCGTCTGTCTGTATGTCTGTCTGTCTGTCCGTCAGTCTGTCACCAGGCTGTATCTCATGAATCGTGTTAGTTAGACAGTTGAAATTTTGACAGATGATGTATTTCTGTTGCCGCTATAACAACAGATACTAAAAAACAGAATAAAATAAATATTTAAGGGGGCTCCCATACAACAAACGTGATTTTTTTTGCTCGTTTTTGCTCGATATTGATAACGGAAACAGGTAGACACTTGAAACATTCACAGAGTATTTAGTTATATGTTCGCTTTTAGAATAAATAATTAAATTAAAATAAAACAAATATTTAAGGGGGGCTCCCATACAACAAACGTGATTTTTTGCCGTTTTTATAGATAATGGTACGGAACCCTTCGTGCGCGAGTCCGACTCGAACTTAACCGGTTTTTTTACTCGTTTTTGCTCGATATTAATAACGGCAACAGGTAGACGCTTGAAATATTCACAGAATATTTAGTTATATATTAACTTTAAAAATAAATAATGAAATTAAAATAAAACAAATATTTAAGGGGGCTCTCATACAACAAACGTGATTTTTTGCCGTTTTTTTTTTATAGATAATGGTACGGAACCCTTCGTGCGCGAGTCTGACTCGCACTAGGCTGGTTTTTTTTAATATCTTTTGTAATATTGATACTTTGTCGAAAGCAATAATTTACAAATTAATCTCTATCACACAAATTAATATCTGATTTAATTTCGAATCACCATGGAGATCGAACGAGCGAAAACGTAGTAGCACAGGTAGATATCTAATATGGTCATAATAATATTTATGAAGGTACCTTTCCAGGAACATTTTCCGAAGTTCGCCCATGTTTGTGCCCGATTTGGCATCAAATGACGTTAAATTGCCCGCAGTTATTGCCGTCATTACTGTAACATTTTCGTTTAATGCGATCCTCATCATTATATCCTCCAGCAAAATAAAAACAGTGCTTTAATTTAAAATTTAAAACGCTGCATGAGTACAGCTCATTTTTCTACAATGGACACTTAAAAAATCCGTTTCGTGTCCGTAAAGTCTTTTAATAAAAAATCAAAATCATCCATTACTAGGTTTACAATGGCATCGCGACACTGGCTGGGAATGAAATTGCTTGGACTATCCCAGTTAGTTCGCTACGGTTTTAAATGAAGAATTTTTTGCAATACGGGCTTTTATGAATTCTTCATTCTGGGTCCATATATTGGGTCAGCAGCCGATCGTTTTCCAATTCAAATCCTTTGTTTGGACGATTGGGCATTCTCTCTCAAGTGCAACTGAAATGGAACACGAGGAACGAAGGCGGAAAAATGAGGTTGTATGATCATTTTATGAGGTTAACCGGGCACCAACTGTAATTGACCAATATGCACACGGCCGTCTGTTACATTTTGTAGATATATATTTTTTTCGCCTGTCTTTATCAACGGTTTTCAAAGACCTAACGGTCAATGATCATCATCACTACATGTATAGGGTTAATAACATAACATAACATCAACAATCTCCGAGTTAGGCAGAGCCAAACCTGTAGTATAGCCAAATTCGTGCCTACATTATTAAAATATATTTACCGTGATAATTTTAAACATGATTTCAACATTTTGGACGAAAAATGTCAGATATTTTAGTACGAGTAAAACGTGTCGTTACTAAAATATTTTCATTAGCATTTATGAAATATATTCGCGAGTACAGTCAGTGATATTAATGTTTATGAACGGAGCGGAGTTGTATTCAGAAACAAGCATTTCAGGTAGCAGTGATTGACTTTTTAACTTGTAAAATATTTTGCGATGTTGAAATGTTATTCATTAAAGCTTTATTATCAAAGATCAAGTTTAAGATGTGGAACATCTTTTCTCTTGCTTTCTGTGAGAGTGATTTCGTGAAAAGGGACGGTAGTGTGTAATCGGAAGTGACAGCTTGAGCATGGAATAAGTGGGTACTTTTTAATAGCATGGAATCAGTGTACTCATGGAATTAATAAGTATATATTTATAGACAGTAAGTAGAGCGGGTCTAATTTCGACCAGTGGGCGCGCGACCAATGAATAATTATTCGAATAAATATTTCAGTATTTACTCAGTTGCTTACTACCAAGGTGAGATGTTAGATGTTACACATCATACGCGACTAATGTAAGGCTCGCTCGTTTTCGTTTTTTATAATTAGCATCTCGCAGTTCAACCTAGGAGGTTGTCGTCTGCTTAACCGACCTTTCTTGTGGGTGCGTCAATAAATTATCGTCTCCACCCAGGGAATAAAACTTACAAACTAAGCGACTACATGCTAAGGGCACCCCCTGTGGGGTATGGACCTCGGCGTAGGGCGTCGCCGGGGGAGGACAGCAAAGGACAGGCTGGATCGGATTAATATTACTATTAGGGAAAGCTACAGGCTCAGCGGTGCGGGCTGGCTCGAGCGAGGGTCGCGGTGGGGATGGAGGGGGATGTCGCGGCGTGCGTTGGCGGCGAGGACGGAAGGACGGTGATCGGAATTTGTTTTTATATGCTAGTGCTAGTGGTGGGACTACTCTCCTGTAGGAAGGTAATAGCGTCATCGGGAATGGAGAGAGTATGCTTCAGTCGGCGAAGCCTACTTAAGCGGGAGGGAGAGTAGTGGGTGGCCGCCGAAATAACGATTCAGGTGCTTAATAGCAGAATAGAATAGAAGAAACGCTTTGAGCGACATTTCATGAACTGCTAGATGGTGACCATTTTGAGAAATTTAAGTGTAGATCCTAATTGCGAACATAGAAGGGGGATTCCCGTGACCTTTATAAGGAAAAGGTTTTGGAAGGTGTACATCCCTTGGAGATGGTGTTGCTTAGTGTGTGCGAAGACGACGCAAGCATAGGTCATGATGGGAAGGATGACCGCGGTGTAAATGCGCAATTTGCACTTGAGTAACAATCTGCTTGCGGTCAATATGAAATGGAGCCTACCGAGAGCGAAGTGGCGCGCGAACGAGCTGTCTTTATGTGTTCACTGAAGGTAAGGTGGTGGTCAAGGATCACACCTCCTAGGTATTTGGCTCGCTTCTCCCAAAGGATCGGCTTGCCATACATAGTGATCGGGTTGGAGAAGCAGGGAGGGAGACATCGCAATCTCGAGAAGAGAACCGCCTAATTCTTATTCGGGTTGACCTCGATTCCCCATTTTCAGAACCAAGCGCCTAAGACGTTTGCGGAGATCTGGAGAGTGCGCGCGATTGAATTCTGACAGCAATCGGTATAGTAAATGGTAGTGTCATCGGTGAATAGAGCCAACTGAACCTTTTTACTTTTGAGAATGTCACTGGTGAACAACGTGAAGATGAGATGAGATAGCAAGGAGCCCTGAGGGAGTCCCACGCGAATGGGGTGAGGGGAGGAGAGTGAACCCTCGATGCGATAGCGGAAAGTGCGCAGTTCGACAAAAGTTCCGTATGATGAACACGAGATGGTCTGGCACTCCGAGTTGGTAAATCACATCACACTAATATTATCAAGATCTAAGCCTTAATAAATTCAAATCATTCATTAAACGTAAGTTGTGTCTTACCGTTAAATATACTCGTACCGTTAAAGATTATATTGAGGACAAAAAGGCTTGGGATTGAGCTGCTCCAATTTTTACTTATTGAAGTGGTTTATTTTTATTGTTTGATGTTTTTTTTTGCTAACTCTTATTATTTTATATACGTAACGTAATATATACGTAATGACATGAATATTTACTTGTAAAGTATTATATTATTTTAATTATTGTGAATGTGAAGACTATGTGGGTTGCTCTTTTATTTTTATTTTCACTTTGTCTTTTATTCTCAGTTAGTGTTAATCATGGTCTGGCAGTTTGAGTCATTTAAGCGGCCTACCCAAATGTCCTTTCTTTGATATTGATCGTCGCATCGTTGAGCTCCTTAAGTTCTGAGTAGAGCTGCACGATTACTGACAAATGCGTGCACTAACTGGTCAGGTCCACTCAATCTGTGTGGTTCTTTCCTCAAAAGACCATTTCAGACACCAGTCTACATGGCCTTCACATGATCTGACCAAGATACCACCTACCTACCTACTGTATAATAATTATAATTTACAAGTGCTTCCTCTCTCCTAACTCACTTATTTGCTGTGCCCGACAGGGTCCATGTGATCTAATTTTAAGTTTTACCACCTAAGTACTACATGTGGAATGCAATAAAGTATTGAGTATTGAGTATTGAGTATAAGATTATGTCTGGACTTTAAAAGAGACTGTGACCTCTGAGTTTGTTTCGGCCTTTCTTCTCAGAGTAGTCAGATAGGAAACGCCGACCTCATCTAGTTTTAAAATAAACTGACGTGTAAAAGTGTTTGTACAAACCTACTTACAGAAATAAAAATCATTTATCATTTAAAGGCGAAAGTTTGTGAGTGTGTGTGTGTGTATGTTTGTTACTTCTTCACGCTCAAACGGCTGGACTAATTTTGATAAAATTTACATAGGCTACTTTTTATCCCGATATTCCCACGGGATCGAGACTTACGCGGGCGAAATCGCGGCGTGCAGCTAGTCTTATATAAAAAGCCACTGTGCCACACTTTGTCAAATGCTTTGGCTATATCGAAGAACAACATGCCCGTCATCGCACTACGCTGGAAGCTGGCGCTTAAGTGCTCTACGATGCGTTGGACTTGTTGGATGCACGAGTGTTGGGTTCGAAAACCGAACTGCTCATTGGGGATGAGGCTCTTTGCTTCGACATGGTCTTTGAGCCACTTATAAATAAGCCGCTCGTACATTTAGCCGAGGACATTGAGAAGACTGATGGGGCGGTAACTCGTGGGCTCAGACTTGGCTTAGGGATACCGATAATGGTGGCCTCTTTCCACGCTTACAGAAGGACTTTATTGCTCAAGGTGCCATTTAATAATAATGAATAATAATTAAAATTATTAAGAGGTGCCATTAAAGATGGTGGTCATGACAAGAGCCTGAACATAGCGATACATCATTTCGCCTTTCTTCATTAACTACAAATAATTAATTAATCAATAATAGCTCTATGTTCACTTCCAAAAGTGAACAAGTTTATCATTTTATTTTCAATTTTCTAGTTTTACGGATACACAGTTTTTAAAATATAAAGCGAAAATGTCTGAAAGGTATCTACGAGAAGTCACACGGACTCGCATTCCCCAAGAGCAATAGTGAACAGTCTTTTATACAAAAAGACTTTACTAAAGTACTGTAGCAGACAAGTTTTATCTCTATTTTTATTTTCTGAATATTTTAAATAAATAGTAATACTTTTCCCGTTAGATAAAGCCACCAGCACTATTAGGGTATGTTCAGATTTGCTCGATCTTATGATGTCACTCGTTTTGTCCGAGTTTATTGCGCGATTGACAACGGCGTCTGACAACGGTGCGGTGGTGTGAGAGGTCGCTTGCTTATTAATTAATATTACTATTCAAGTACAAACATGGTGCGTGGCTAAATAATAACAGCCACATAGGTTAAGCTACGCCCGCCGAGGTCGGTTTGTGGATGGGTGACCATCGATAACATACGGAATGCCCTCTGTGCCTCGGAAAGCACGTTAAGCCGCTGGTTCCAGCTGTCATTCATTGATCTTTGACAGTCGTTACGAGCAGTCAGAAGCGCAAAAGTCTGACAACCAATCTAAAAACCGTTACCCACAGTCGCTCCATGTAAAACACTGTTATAAAGCAAACCCCAACAAGGGTGGAAAAAGGCAAGGCAGATAATGGTGACTATTAAGTACACACAACAAATTAGAGGTCAGACATTACTAAGAGTAGGTACTTGCTTCGCGCTAGATTGAAGTAGAGAACGTTTCCTGACTATCTGAACTGGGGCCCTACCATAATCATCTGCCAGGCAGGTGACGTGCGAGACAGGTCTAATTGAAAGTTGGTTGATACACAATTGCATGTAATCTCTTGACAATCTACGTCTGTTGACCTGCCATATCTGCTATCAGAGTGTATGGTAACCCCTAAGCCGTTTATGATTGAATCATTAATATTGAAAGCAGTGGCATTTTCTGATCCTATTCAAACACAAGATCACTTGCTTCGTAGTACGATCATATAAATATAACGAAATAGACGTTTATATTATATTTACAAGATATTTTTGCAGACACCTAGTCTGCAAAAATTTCTTGTAAATAAAAGGAACTGGAATTAGCAACAGGAAACTGGGATTAAAATAATTATATATATTTGAATAACGATATCTTTCGTTTAGAACTCGCAGCATAATTAATTAATATAATTATTAACCTTTGCCACTGCTGGGTCAAAGGCTGGCCTCTCTGTGAGAGAGCCGTAATCCACCACACGGGCCCAATGCGGGTTGGTGGACGTCACATGTCTTCTAATTATGGTTCTAGGACATCTTTGGTTTTATCACGAAATTTTCCTTCACCGTTTTGAGAGCAGTGGTGATTAAATATATTACACAAATTAAAGCAATATAAAATAATATCCTGCTAAAACGCTCGTTAAAAGTCCTGCGAAGAGACGCATTGGTAAGTGCATACGTAAGCGGTTAATGACCCCACATTCGTCGCCAAGGATTATATCCCCGAAGGTACATGGGGTAGGAATGTGTTATTTTGGCAGAGGTTCTACGTGGCAGTCCTTAGGGAAGAAACTAGTGAGAAATTCGTGCCTATAGAAGATTTTACCTAAGTGGCTTTATTCACAAAATGTTGCTTCTACTTACAGATTTGATTTTACAATACATATTCGTGAAATGTCCCTTCTCATCATCATCTGCCTAGCCTTTTCCCAACTATGTTGGGGTCAGCTTCCAGTCTAACCGGATGCAGCAGATAACAGTATTTTACATGGAGCGACTGACTATCTGACCTCCACAACCCAGTTACTGGGTAACACGATATCCCGTGGTAAGACTGGTTGTCGGACTTTTGGGTAGCTGACGACCCGTAACAACTGTCAAAGATCTACAAATGACAGCCGGGATCAACGGCTTAACGTGCTTTCCGAGGCACGGAGGAACCTTGGTATGAAAAGATGGTCACCCATCCACGGACCAACCGCGGTAAGCGTAGCTTAACCTGATCGATTGACACGTGTGGCAGTTATTATTTAGCCAAATGTCCCTTCTAGTCTAAACAAATTCTGTCAAATAAGTTTTTTGGGTTTTGTGCCTCGAACTGACAAAAATATAGGCAATATCACGTCTAACGGGCAGAAAATGAGCGTAACATATATGAGAAAGTATACTAAACAAATAGCCTTTTGAACCCCAAGTCAAACATATTACATGGAAAGTAAAATAAAATATAATAACCTCAATCCACAGCAGAAGACAGAAATCAGGACAGCACGTGTATCGAGCCACTGAAGGACCGAACAATTCAATAAGCAACTCCACGTACTTCCCTATTCTGGTCACGTATAAGCACAGACTAAAAAAATAGTTTTTTTCATGTTCTACCGGCAAATTATTGAATCTTTGTGAATTTGTGAAGTTATAAAAATATTCGTGCTGTTTGGGTATTGACATAGATTTTCATCGCTCCCCTCATGCTGATAATATAAAAAGAATTTGACACTGACTCTAGAAAATGCTATTCATTGATAGTAAAAATATTTTCCATAGTTCACCATCATCATTTCAGCCGAAAGACTTCCACTGCTGGACATAGGCCTCCCCCAAGACCCCGGAGAGGTTTCCACAATCGCCACGCTTGGCAGGCGGGTTGGCGATCGCAGTAAAGTGTTTAAATGCATAGAGAACGCTGCTACCCATTCTCTAGTAAGTGCCTTACTCGCCTTTTACGACATGCCCACGGGAAGAAATGTTAAAATGAGATGGTGCTTTTCATTACGGCCGGCACCACACGGAACTTTCCATTATTATAATCATTGAATTTTCTAACTATCATGAAGTAATCAGTTTAAAGAACATAACACATACCCATTTAGAACCGTTCCATGAAGTCTAGTGAAAATATAGGCGACCATTGGGAAATGGTCGCCTGTTCTTATCGCTGTGCCTGTCGCTAAAGAATTGCTAGACACAATTTTAATATAAGAAATAAAGAAAAAAATCATCAATATTTTTTTAGATTAGGACACATCAATAATTATTTTGGGTTACTGTGTTAAACGTTACAACAAAATAACTTTTGATATATTAAAACTAGATTAAAGAAAATTTAAAACTTATTAAAATAACACTTTGTAAACAAGCTTAGTACAATGCCCGCGACTTCGTCCGCGTGAAATTTCTGCCCCCGGTCCACCGCGTCGCATCCCATCGCCCGCCCGCCCGCACTATTACTTCATTTATTTCTGACTTTATTTCTTTTTGCTGGACTCCTAAGGGTCGTAGCGTGATGTTTTATATAAATTACCTATCCTATGTTTTAAGGATAGGGCTATAAAATAAAAAAGATATAATCACATCCGACGGGTAGGTCCAGAGATTAGCGCGTTCAAACAAAAAACAAACTCTCAGCTATCGATAAGAATCCTTGGAAACATGCTGGTCCTGTTCCCTGGGACAATCTCGAGTCTAGACGAAATCAAACTGGTTGCTAGTTATTATATTTATATCATTATTTCTTAACTTTACCTCCGAACCTTAAAAGCGCTGATGATGGCCAAAAGCACAGCGTAGCGCAGCTCTAGGCGAACACAGGTACAGACCTTACAGTACAGCTAGCCCTTGCTGTCAAGGGCTGCAATGATGACCAAGCTTGAAGGCCTCGAGCGTATAGCTAAGCTAAGCTCGAGGCCATCATAGCGTGGCCAGCAGTGGAGTCATTGTGGATCTAGGCTTGTATAGTGCTTTACTCAAACAATGCGAGTAATTCAGAGGCTGTCAGTGCAATTTATAATCTCCGTCGCCGCGAATCTCTTTGGGAACTATTTAAAAGGATTAATATTATGACGGTACCTTGCCAATTCATTTATGAAAATATAATGTATGTAAGGAAAAATCTACATATTTTTAACAAGATAAGCGATAGACATAATTTTAATACTAGAAATAAAGATAAAATAGATCAACCATTTTTCAGATTATCTAAAGTACATACATCTTTTATGGGGTACTGTGTTAAATGTTACAACAAAATACCTTGTGATATATTGAAATTAAATGAGAGAAAATTTAAAACACATATTAAAAGTACACTTTGTAAACAAGCATATTACAAGTTAGAGGATTATATCCAGGACAGGAATGCTTGAAAACATGCTGGTCCAGCTCCATAGGACAATCTAGAGTCTAGACAAAATCAAACTGGTTGCTATTTTTATGGTAAAATCTGTTATTTTTATGAAATTGATTTTACATTCTGTGATAACCTATACTCACACACTGACTTATTTTTTTAGAAAAACATACTTGTATGATGTTTGTAAATATGTGAACACCACGTATCTATCTAATAATTAAGTTATTTTTCATTGCTTAGTTTTTAATTCGTTTTACCTATTATGGTATAGTAATTTTATTCTAGGTGCATCGTCTTCACATATACTCATATAATTAATGTAATCAAACAAAATATTGTAAAACATTTTTAAAGGAGTACCGGTGGAGTTTCTTGCCCATTCTTCTCCATACTAAACTACCTTTTGGAAGGGGCGACTAGAATCAATTCTATTTTTTTTTGTAAATTTTGACGTTCAAAAGTGCCTCTTATGTGCCTATTTGGAATAAATGGTTTGACTTTGACTTTGACTTTGAATTTAAATAAAACCAACATAAATAGTAGGTATAGTAAATATAATAACAATATGGTGAATTGAAAAAACGTTCACCACGCCACGCATTTGTTTTTCTAATTAGGCAATGAGTATTGTAAAGTCTGTACCTATACAGCCAAATTCTAAATAAAATGTTTTTGCACCTGACTTTTATAACAAAACTCCACAATAATGGATTTTCAAAGGAAATTGCTGGTGGCTAAAACTCACCAGCAATGGAATTCTATACAACTTTGCTGGCGCCTATTCAAGTAGCGCGGAAAGGTCGACTTTGCTCAAAGAAGGTTGTCAAAATAATAATTACAAGTCTTGTCTATGTACCTATATAAATTTATTTTAAGACATTAACAATTGAGTTTCTTTCCCATTCTTCTCCATATGAGATTACCTTTTAGAAGGGGCACCTAGAATCAATTATTACATTTTCTTGTAAATTTTGACCTTCAAAAGTGATTTGACTTTTGACAGGATATTTCTATGCTCATAGCAACAAACCACGACCATCATACCGTCAGCCAAGATTAATTGATTACTACGGGCTTGTTCATAAACGTGCCCCTTTTGATGCAGGAGTTGACTGCAATTATTTAGCCAAGTAGCCAGTTGACCGCTTCAGTCTCACAAGTGGTGAGACTGACATGTACGCCCAGCGCAGCTTGGCTACTCAGTCTGGCTTCCACTGACTTTCTTATATTTTTATCACGATATGAGCTATTCTTTTAATGCTTGTACCAATCCGAGGAACCCATTACACGGTTAATTACAATCGTTGAACAAAATCAATGTTCGCCTGCATGATTTAGATTTGCAGCCCTAGAGGTGCTATACACTTGTTCGGGTCGGCACATTCAATTTGGCAGTATTTATTGAACGGACCCGAGCGATTGGCCGGAGCCGACCCGAAGTAATTTAAACATAATTATAATAATGGATTTCGCCAATGAATGTGCCCGAACAAGTGAGTACGTCTTACACAGTCAATGTCAATCGCAATCTTAAACTTCATACAATAAATCTGATCATTGATTTTGACCAAGGATTGCTATCGAGATTGACCATGGATCGCTATCGAGATTGACCATTGTAATGGGTTCCATAGAAGTTTTATACAGCACAATAGCAGAACCCACAGAGCACGGAATCTTCGCGTCAGCAGCGGCTTGAGAGGCCTGGGGGCCTAAAATGGGACGCTTTGGCAGAATCATAATATGATCTGCGTACAACTCATACATCCCGCAATTTATCTGTTTGACAGCTGCTATTTGACATCAGACTTCATTATAGCAATTCATAATTTGTGGACCATTTTACGAAACTCCATACAAAACTATCAAACAGATGAATTTAGGGATATGACTGGTACGCAGATCATATTATGATTCTGCCAAAGCGTCCATTTTAGGCCCCCTGAACTAATAATTTTCGGGGTCACGCAATTATATAGCGCAAATTCAGCTGTCACAGGCATTGTCAAAATTGTCATGGGCCATCACTTCTTATGAGCAAAAGGTGACGGCCACTGACACAATTGTTTTGTATAAAAATTGTTGGCAATACCGTTTCTATTAAAGCAGCCGCGGTGTCTTCGTGCTCTGTGGTAGAACTACTTTATTCGAGAAGTACATCGTGGCTTGCATTGAACCACGTCCGTAGAGCAAGCGTCGGTATTAAAGATTGCAGTAATTTACAGTCCCCGTGCGGTAAGAGGCTATTGATAAATGTGGAGTATTAGGTCTCTGCAGCGACGATGCCATTGGCACTGGTGTTCATGGCAGTTAAGTGGTTCAGATGAACATCAAATATGAAAGACATTTGAAGTTAATTGAGTTTGCAGATTAAATTCGGTGTTGAGAAATTCTGATTTAGAAATGTTGTTGTTATTCTTCCCAGGACTTCATAATAATGACCGTAATATTTGGTGATTGTTATGAACATGTTATGATATTATTACCTTTTAGGAAAAAATGTACACTATAATTGGTTTTTTATGCAAGTAAGTTACTTTTTATGTAAATTATATGGAAAAAGCAAACGTTTTCCAAGCCTCTAAAACGACTAAGTATGCAATAAAGATAATTTCTTCCTTCCTAGAGCATAATGTTCAATGGTCTCATGAGACCTCATCCAACAGACTACAGTTTCACTTACATTTAGGCTTACACTCACAGCTACTTTCACTCGAACTTTCGGCAAAGATACACAACCAACCTTTTCAAAGTCGGTTAACAAACCAGGAAATACGTGTTTAGTTTAGAGAAACGTGCTTTTGTTCGGTAAAAGGTAGGAGATCGACGCCGGGCGAAAGAAGTAAGTGTGTAGATTTATCGTCGCGTGGCCGCAGCCTTTTCAGCGCTTGTCTTGCAAGACATGTTCTGAGTCATGAGCGGGCGCGGGAGTGGAATACGTGGGTACTTACCAGTCCCGTACGGTATATCGAATTACCCTTGAACGATATAACTGTCTACAGAAAGCATGGTTCACCGACGAACGGTAATACGAGAAAACTATTAGTCGATACCATTATTTAGCGACAGCACGTTTCGCCGAATAACGCTACATAGAATGAATGGTTGGCCGATACCAAGATTTGCCGATGTCATGGTTCGCCGGAACACGCTTGAACTAAATAATCCTTTATCGATAGCAGTTGCATGACAATGGGATCGTGTTGGAATGACTGCATTTATAAAAATAGCAGACTTGGGCCCCAGAGCGTATATACATTATTTGCCAGATTGAATCATTTGGGTTAGGTTAGGTTAGAACAGTGACCATTAACGCGCGAAGGCGAGCGAGCGAAGCGAGCGTGCCGCGGCAGCGGCCGCCGAGCGCCAGGTCCCCTCTATTGTTGGTAAATTCATATTTTTTTTGCTGCAATCGATAAAGCAAACTGCTATCGATAAAGGATTATTTAGTTCAAGCGTGTTCCGGCGAACCATGACATCGGCAAATCTTGGTATCGGCCAACCATTCATTCTATCTAGCGTTATTCGGCGAAACGTGTTGTCGCTAAATAATGGTATCGACTAATAGTTTTCTCGTATTACCGTTCGTCGGTGAACCATGCTTTCTGTAGACAGTTATATCGTTCAAGGGTAATTCGATATACCGTACGGGACTCGGTACTTACGGTGTGTTCACACAGCGTCAGTGGCATTGTCTAGAGACGGCAGTTCTAATAAAATTCATGGCGCCGAAAGTGAGCACAACTTCTCTCAGGGACCACCATAGGTAATACGGGCTGGTGTGCGCAACTCCACGTCGATGCGCGTATTTTGCGTACGGCAGGGACCACCATTCCAAGCGACGGTTTTGAATGGTGTATGTGTCGTAGTGCGAGGACACGGTGACAAGTTTGGTTCATACAGAAAGTGTTGACATTGCCGCCTCTGGGAGCAGCTGCCGAGGCGTCTCCTTGCTTTGTGATTTACACATAGGTACTTATGAAATAAATACGGAAGTTCGTCTTCACGATTCGTGATTACATATTGGACAGATTCATATTTTTTTTTGATGTTGGTATGCTTGTTTTTCGTGATTCATGAGCGAGTGAATGGAAAAGAAAAATAACGAGTCGTCTAAAATCACGTTCAGGGAAGAGTGCCTATTTGCCCACAGTGTTATTTATTATAAGTAAAAAGAAGTACATTATCCTTGTGGATTTGTCGTTACTGAAGCTGCTCATGTATCTATTCTTACTATTCGTAATATTTAAGTAGATTGAATTTTACGCTTTTTGAGTAATCTAATTTAAGTCTAATTGCCCCGCGACCTCTCGTAACTGGCACCACACACCGCCCTCACAGATTCGTCTTCAGCGAAAAAATAAATTATTCTTTTCTCCTGAAATTACTTGTCTCGGTTGTACGGTTTGTATGTTACAATACAAAAGTTTCTCCCTTTGTGAGCGAAGGATTTATTTATTTTTATTAAACATTCAACGGTTGATAGCAGTTGTATGACGAATGTAATTTGCAACTTGTCCTCGTTACACATTGATGTCTGTGTTATTATGTGACACTACGAGTACCCTCTGAGGGCAATGTATTTAAAAGCGAGGTTTTATATGAAAATATCCTGTTATAATCTGAGATTTTTTTTATCTCTGTGGTGGTTCAATGTCACAGTGTTTAAAAAAGTTTGTGTTATTTTGCTTGAGCTTATAACTCAACATGTACCTCTTGATGTTTAAATCTTTTTCCATTGTCATGGAAAAATAAAAATAGCCGATAAGTCTTTACCTACCCACTTTTATATAATATTTATATCACCTCAACATTGCAGCCAATCTTACAATGCAGGCATGACGACAGAAATTAGCGGCCTGTGCTAAGCTCCGGATACATCGCTTTATATCCTTCCATACGCTGCTTTATTACCGCCGTCCGGACAATATGGCGCAGGCTGTTCTGAGTATTCAGCGTCCGGGCCTCTGTCCGGGTTCTGTCCGGATACTGGACAAGATTAGAATTCAGCGAGCCTATTTAAGTGTCACTCACAGCAGGGACTTATCTCAATCTAGTGGATGGAATGAAAATCGCAAGGACGTTTTCTTTAAAGGGTGTTCTTATTTTAGTAGGATTTTTTAACTGTTTTCTTTTTAGGACCGCTTTTTCAATAGTATAATAACTTTATCTGAGGAATCAATCATTTGGGTTAACAGCTTATATATGTTAAATTTTCATATTTATTATTTCGATAAAAGTTATTTAAAGATCGAATAAAGCTTAGTTTGACAATTTAAAGATAATAATTAAGTAAATAAAACATGACGGGCTGAATATGAGAGAAACCATAGGGGAACCGATAAAAACCTTTTTCTATTAACTGTGTGTTTAAACAAGTTGGACAACCATCCGGTTGGATTGGAAGCCGACCCACATAGTTGGGAACAGGCTAGGTAGGTAATGATGATGATGTGTGATCAAACAACAAAACGGTACAATAAATTACCAAATTATTCACAAACAATGTAATCTACATTTAGTGATCACCAATCAAAATGTTAAACGTTAATTTCACCAGCACTTGCTTCTAGAACTTAAAACCATACACACATTAACTGTATACTCGTAGCAAAGCAGACAATCCACCTAGACAACACGAACAAACAATATCGCTCTCAGTTTGTGTTCGAGATTCAAATAAACAATTTAGGCGCTACGACGCTACGGTGTAGTTTTACTCGGTCGCTTTCATCGGCACATAGGAAGTGTTTGTGAAATACGAAAAAGCTTAAGAATTTACTGTGATATTACTTCAGAGTTAAACTGAAGTGACGTTATGATTTTAGGTGATAGTTGCAAGACACAGAAGGTACGCTTGTCCTTTTTAAGCATCGAAAAATATGAATAACTAGATTTGCCCCGCGGCTCCACCTGCGTGGATGTTAGATTTTTTCTATAGGAATCGTACTACGGGGATAAAAAATATCCTATGTCCTAATCCAGGTCATGGTCTACCTGTGTGCCAAATTTCGAAATTTTGAAATCCGTTCAGCCGTTTCAGCGTGAAAGCATACTAAACAAACTGAGTTTCGCATTTATAATTTAGGACAAATCACAAGCCTAATCCTACTTCCTACTATAAATTTTTGAAATTTCATTATTTATTTATTTATTTATTTAATTTTAAAGAAAGCTTACAGACTAATAACAACTATGAATATCATGCATAAGTAGTGACATTTGCTAATTACAAGCTTCCACATGTATTATATCTAATTAGGTATGAGTTACTTGCGTTAACCAGTTACAGCGATTTAAGTAAGTAAAATAATTACAATGTAAACATATATGTTGCGATAGCATACTAAGTATGTCAAGTCGTGCAGTGTCAAAATCACAATTAAAGCTATTTATGATTGTCACCAAAATACTCCTTGCTAAGTATCTTTCTAATTTTGTGTGCGCTGGTGCAGAATAAATCGATTTCCAGGTGTGATGGTAAACTATTGAAAGCTATAACACTACGTATGCAGAAGGCGTTGCGCCTGTACTTTGTCGAAGTGAATGGTACTTGGAGTAGAGGCCGTTTTCTTAGGTTGTTCAGATTAGTGCGAAGAAGTATTTTGCTGAGTAGTTCGGGACAATCAACTGAGCCGTTTGCGATGTTCACCAAAAGACAGACATCACTGATATTACGCCTTACTTCCAACGGTAAGAAATGATATCGCTTGCAACGGTGTTCATAGTCGACTGAGAATTGCCCAGCCTTAAAATCCAAGTACCGCAAAAATTTTCTCTGAACAGACTCAATACGAGATTTGTAAATCTCATATTGAGGGTTCCATACTTGCGAAACGTACTCAAGGTGGCTACGCACTAAGGAACAATAAAGAACTTTTAATGGTTTTAGGGAACGAAAGCTAGAACAAGCTCTAATAATGAAGCCCAAGGCTTTGAACGCCTTGTTGACAACTGTTTCTATATGATCATCAAAAAGCAGCTTGCTGTCGTGTACCACACCAAGATCCCTGATACTTGTTTCCTTACTTATGTAAGTACCATCTAGTGTATACCCTGGCCCAATAATAGATTTCCGGCGAGTGAATACTACGTGAAAACATTTGGATACATTTAGTTGTAATTTGTTGGTTTTGCAATATTGTACGAATCTGTCAAGGTCGGACTGAAGTAGCTCAGTATCAGATAATGTGCGTATGGACTTTAGAACCTTTATCTGTAATTATAATGATGCCACCGTCATAATCGCAAGTGATGCAATTTAAGAAGAGTGAGTACTTTCACTGCCTAATGACATGAAGGTGCTTTAATACGGACACCTTTTATTAGACCCAAATTCAGTAATAAAAACTTGACGAAAATTTTAACATGAAATAAAATTTCACGTAATGGGAATTCGTGTGAAAAGGTTTGAATATTCAAGGAAATTTCAAAGTTAACGTGTTCATTTCCGTTACTGAACACTCCATAGGCTGTTAATTTCTCTATACTTAGTTTTCAAATTAAATCAAAGGTTTACACGTAAACAAAAATCCAGGCGAAGGAGCAGTTCTTTACCAAAACAATGTATAGCCGTCGTCGTAAGTGATAACTTTTGACAACACTTCGCAATATGAAATTTCACTAAGGTTGAAATTATTTATTTGTCACTTATACGATTAGACTAATAGACTCCATGTAAAATACTGGTATTTAGCTGCATTCGGTAAGACTGGAAGGCGAGCCGACCCCAATGTAGTTGGGAACAAGCAATATAAGGCAGATGATAGATGATTAGACTTTGTCATTTTATGACGTGCAAGTACAATCAACCTTACGGAGATTAAGGAATTACGAGGTTGACTATACAATAAATCGCGCCCGGTGTCTTCAGTTCCTTACTCCGTTCCCAAGGTAAATATGACATTGTCAGAAAACGCTGCTCACACCCAGGGGAGAAGTCCCGACTATCTCACACAAAGAGATAACACATGAATCCTTCAGTTTCTGTATTTTTTCAGCGCATTTGTAACGGGTCGCCTGTCGCCAACCTCTGGGGAGCTAATTACGTAAATTCATTGCAGCCCATCTTTGCCTGGATTAGGGTTGGCAGATCAGGGATTTCAGTAAAGATCGGCCAATTTAGACTTTTGTCTCCGAAAATTTTGTAGCCATTTTTTACCGTAGGGTCACCTTTAGAACGAGGTCTGTCTTTTAGTTTAGTTATTTTGAACCAAAGCCCAGTCAAGAAAGCAAACTGAAGTGAGAAGAGGGATGATAATCTATAGTCATGTCGAACCTACTTAATAAATAAAAATCATAAATTTAGTTCACTGACAGACAAGCGCCGCCACCACTGCGTCTACAAGCATGGGAGTTTGCACACAAGTTCAAGTAACGAGGGTGAACACTAAGGACGGACTTTTTAAATTCAATCCCTAAAGGGGATAAGTAGGGAATGAAAGTTTGTATGGAAGTTCGTCATTTATGAGATATCCCATCGAACACACGGTTTGTGTTTGAATAAATCCCATCGAGGACACGGATTGTGTTTGAATAAATCCCATCGAGCACACGGCTTGTGTTTGAATAATTCTCATCGAGCACACGGCTTGTGTTTGAATCATTCTCATAGAGCACACGGCTTGTGTTTGAATAAATCCCATCGAGCACACGGCTTGTGTTTGAATAAATCAAATCGAGCACACGGCTTGTGTTTCAATAATTTTCATCGAGCACACGGCTTGTGTTTGAATCATTCTCATAGAGCACACGGCTTGTGTTTGAATAAATCCCATCGAGCACACGGCTTGTGTTTGAATAAATCAAATCGAGCACACGGCTTGTGTTTGAATAATTTTCATCGAGCACACGGCTTGTGTTTGAATAATTCTCATCGAGCACACGGCTCGTGTTTGAATAAATCCCATCGAGCACACGGATTGTGTTTCAATAAATACCATCGAGCACACGGCTTGTGTTTGAATAAATCAAATCGAGCACACGGCTTGTGTTTGAATAATTCTCATCGAGCACACGGCTTGTGTTTGAATAATTCTCATTGAGAACACGGCTTGTATTTGAATAAATCCCATCGAGCACACGGCTTGTGTTTGAATAAACTTCCAAGCAGTTAGAAACCAGCGACAATCATCACAGCTTGACTGAAGGTCAATCATCTTAGTTCATGAAATTGAGCTGCATTTATTGTAGTTATTATCATAAATAGCAGGTGAGTTTTCCCACAAAAGTTCTACCAACTCAAAAAAAGGGTAATGTCTTTAAAATATTTTAAATATTACATGGAAAATGCCCAGTAACCCAAACAGGCCATTTGTTTTTAGCCTTACAAAAGAGACCCTTTTGTAAATATACTCGGTCATTCTTAGACGTGTGGCAACCCTACCTGAGATAGATTTTAATGGCTCGTTTTGTCCCGTATTCGCAGTATTGTGACAAAGTCTGCGAAATGTGGCGCCACTTTACTCAGTCGAAATGTTAGTTTAGACTCCAACTAAACACTTTGACACTTCCCCTGGGCATTATGTACGGATAGCTATTGTAATTTTGAAGGTCTCTTACGAATATTAGTATCAGGTTAAATAAAATAGATAATGATTTTGATTTATATTTATTTTGTGAGCCCACACAATACCTCCATATTAAGAAATGATTGCTAATTGGTTTTCTTAAATATACATTAAAATTTCTTTGAGTCATTTTACAAAATATGTAGTTAAAAATGAGTATCCAATTTTTTTTTATTTTATCTTTTCCAATCTGTAAGTCCTCTGTAAATCCAAAATATTAAAGTAATCTCCCTACATTCTAACATAACACTTTTTCCTTTTATCTCGGTTTGCTGCTCCCAAAAACTTTTATGACTACAGTACAAACTCTGTCTTTGCAGCGCTAATCCGATAAACAGGAAACTATAAACACTAACACTTATGAAATACTAGCTGTGGCCGCGGCTTCGTTCACGTGATTATGTGATTTTGGCATTACAGGTCAAAACGTGAAGTCATGATGTATCCGTAACAAATTCGCTTGAAATCACGAAAATGAGTATCCAATCCTTTGTTATGAAATATAAACCAGTCAATAGCAATTAGGGCTCACAAAAGCGACTGACACACAGCTTTTAGGGTATCAAATTAAGTCTAAGTAATTCTAAACATCTATCATCATGCCACAAATTCCTATACGTCACGCAGTTTTTGAAAAAATCTTCAGCGACAGACAGACCTACAACCACGAGATACCTCATGGAATCGTTGAGTTTCCTTCAAAGGCACACTCCTGAAAATACATAACATAATATAATACCCTATTTCCCCGAAGGGTTAGGCAGAGGTGCACCCATAGTAGGTACACCCACATTTCTCATAATTGTAACGAAAAAGCCTTACAAATATGTAAATTGTAGTGACAAGTCTACAGTTGGCATATTTTAAATTTGTTGTGTTACGCAATTGTTTCTACAATTTAACATTTTTGGAATTGTAGACACAAAACTTAACAGAAGTTTTGTGGTACGGGGCCATGGGAATCGAACCCAGAACCTCCTACTAAGCAGAAGCAGTTGCGACCACTAAACCGACGACGCCTCCGAAAATAATGACATCATTACACCATAGATACATGAACTGATTCTATCTGATTGTCTGCAGCTGAAATGGAATTATATCGACGCCTAATGCTATTACACCTAACCTTGTTACGTCTAGCTAAGGTACCGACGTCACTGGGTTAAGTTAAAGGAGCTAGTTAATGGCTGCGACGATGAACGTTAACCTTCGTTACTTCATATTGTTTAATGTTACTGTAGAATTCAGTAAATTCAATCATAAAACATTATGTGCATCCAAGGAATCTTTTACGGTACAATTAAAAAAAAACTGGCCAAGTGCGTGTCGGACCACGCACAATGCAGGGTTCCGTAGTTGGGATGAATTTATCCAAGAACAAACTTAACAGTGTATTTCAAAAACATGTTCCCTGATACATTCCAATTGCAAATGTAAGTTTGTACGCACAATGTTGTGAGATTTACCATGTTATTTCAAGAACAGAGACTTTTTATAGGTTTTCCTGTAATATAACTATTTTCTGCATTTTTTTTTCTAAAGTTTTGGCTCAGTAGTTTCGGAGATAAGGTAATAAAGTAATGGTCAATTTTTATCTACTTTCTTAAATAATTTTAAAAGTATTTATTTTAAAATTATAACAAATAATAAAAATAAATAAAAAACACACCTGACATATTAAAAAGTGAACTAAAAAGATGGAAACAAGATAAAAAGAAAACCAGTATCCTTAAAGGATACTGGTTTTCTTTTTATCTTGTTTCCATCTTTTTAGTTCACTTTTTGATATGGCAGGCGTGTATTTTTATTTTTTTTTATTCAATCAATCAATCAACTCAGCCTATCGCAGTCCACTACTGGACATAGGCCTCTCCTAGGCTGCGCCACAACACCCTGTCCTCCGCCTTCCGCATCCAGTCTGACCCAGCCACCATTTTTTTTATTATTTGTTTTTTATTTTATACCTTTTAGTGATAAAACAATATTTTTGCAAACGCACAATCGCACAATGTGCCACGAAATGTGCTCTGTCCAGTGTCGTCCCTTGCAGCTTGTGCACGGCTTGTTAGATATTATATTTTTGTTATGTACTAAGCAAACTCTAGACGATGATAGTATACGAAGTCAAATTTTCATGAAAAACAAATTATTACCGTTTTTCAGGGTTCCGTACCTCAAAAGGAAAAACGGAACCCTTATAAGATCACTTCGTTGTCCGTCTGTCTGTCTGTCAGTCTGTCAAGACCCTTTTTCTCAGGAACGCGTAGAGGTATCAAGTTGAAATTAATGTCAAAAACGTAGGTCTATGGTCCCTTGAAGCTCTAAAAATATCAAGGCGATATAAGCGACATTATTGCGTCATAATTCGATACTCGCAAATAAATCAAAACCTATAGGGTACTTCCCGTTGACCTAGAATCATGAAATTTGACAAGTAGCAAGGTCTTACAGCACAAGTATAGGAAAAAGTCCTAAAATTGGAAATTTGTAGTTTTATCACATAGAAAAAATTGCGAATATCTCGTACATAAATCAAAACCTATAGGGTACTTCCCGTTGACCTAGAATTATTAAATTTGGCAAGAAGCAAGGTCTCACAGCACAAGTAAAGGAAAAAGTCCAAAAACTGTTAACTGGTAGTTTTATCACATAAAAAATATTTTTTGCGATTACAAACTTACATTTTCAGTTGGAAAATTGACCGTGGCGTATATCGATGTATGGGAGAACATGCTTTTCAATTACAATGTTAAGTTTGTTTTTTTAGGGATAAATTCATCCCAACTACGGAACCCTTTATTGGGCTCCTCCTGTATATTTTTGAAATGTTAACTAGCCTATATTACCCGGAATAGTTCAACGCTTCTAACAATACCACATACATTAAAATCGGTTAAGCCGTTTAGAAGTTATGGTGGAATTAAGAAACTCACAAACATACATACATACTTACATACATGAACCCTGAAAACATAACAGTCCTTTTTTTGGGCAGTCGTGTAAAAAAAAATACGAGTATATCTCAAATCAACATATATCTCATTACAACAGGCTTTCATTTAATATGTCACACGGTACAGTTAGCAAAACTTTTTTGTTTGAATTTTCTAATTTTCTCCCAAAAGTGAAAAAACGTAAATAACTAAATTTTTAATATATATTCAAAATTCAGTAATTTACGTTACACGTCCGTGTTTCGGTCGCTGAAAATTTCAACGTTATCGGTCCAGTAGATTCGGAGCGAATTGGTTGTGACAGACGGACAGACAGAAAGACACGACTGATCCTCATGGGTTCTTTTTTTTTCCTTTTGAGATACGGAACCCTTAAAATGATCTAGGTATTGAGGTTTGACGTACCTATTCTAATACCGTAAGAACTGCCTAGTTAGTATAGTGGTGGTCGCATGCGATACTGCTGAGCAGGAGGTCCTGGGTTCGATTGCTCGGTCGGGCAAAGTGTTATTGGGTTTTTCCATCAGGAATTTCTTATTAGCAGCCGGGACTCTGGGTTGGTGCCCGGTTGATGGCAATAGGGGTCCCCCCCCCCCCTATTATATGGGACTGAAACGCCCATGGGCGTCATCACAATAACACTTTTCATTACGTCTCGCTCAGTATCCTTGAGCTGTCGTCACTGGCGAAACGTGGGTGTACTATAAGATCACCTCTGCCTAATCCTTCGTGGAAAAAATGCGTCATGTCATTTAATATCATAAAAGAAAAAAATGCCATCGTAACAAACATTTCGTTATGGAAACTTCCAAGTTAAATAAATTACAGAATTATAGTTAAGTAGGTATAATGGAATAAGAGGCACTTTTTAACGTCAAATTTACAAAAAAAAAATTGATTCTAAGTCGCCCCTTCCAAAAGGTAGTTTCGTGTGGAGAAGAATGGGAAAGAAACTCCACCGTCACTCTTTTAAAAATGTTTTACCATATTTTGTTTACGTACATTAATTATAAAATTAAAATAGCAACCAGTTTGATTTTGTCTAGTCTTTGTCTCATCTTCTTTCTACCCTTCTCCATCTTGTACTAGCGCCCGTCGGCATGCTTTGAGTCCTCCATTCTCAAACGATAGATATTTGAATCATTTTAAAATCCGAGAAGAATATTATTTTAAGATAGAAATTTATGCAGATTGGGGTCGTGAATCGTATGGTCACCCATACACAGATCTACCGCGGCAAGAGTACTCTAACTTTGATCAACCAGCTTGGTAATTGCGTAAAACACTTAAAATGCCTTTGTTTTTGGCAGTTCAACAACATTAATTGCGTTATTTACTTTGTTGAGCGAACGAACTTTCAAACGAACTTTCAAACATATGAAGCATTGGATTAGCAATTTGCTTCATAATCTTTCGGATTGTGACTGCAAGTGTGTTACGCATGATAGGTGCCGTTGAGCTGTTACTTAACCACGACCCCTCCATGTGACAACCACGTAAACAAATATAGACTGAAAGCCTCCCTTTCTCCAATACCGAAACTCCATTTAAAATACAATGAACTAATTTGAAGTGAATGTCGTCCCAGTTTCGTCGCAGCATCTAGACCGCAGAGAGGGCTGAATAGATTAACACTAGATCACTACCCACTAGTGACGTGCCTCTACTCACTATGTAGACAGACTGCAGACTGCAGGCTGCAGGTGGCAGGCTGCTGACTCACATATAATTTGATTTTGGAAGTGTTCATTTGGAGGAAAGATGTTTTAATGCCAAGTTTAACTACGTAAACTACTGTGTACAAGCGCCCCGCTCCTGTTTCAAACGGTTCTTATGAGTTGGACTAAACATCGAGATTTCTTTATTACATGTTAGTTTAATATTAATGTATTATATTATATGAATAAACCTTCCGGAATAAATTATCTAAATGATGGTGAAAACCTCATCAAAATCCGTTGCGTAGTTTAGAAGAAAAACGCGGTCACAAAGATAGACACGAAAAGCGACTTTAATGTATATCATGCATAAATATAGATAAATAAGGTAGGTAAGCGAGGGTCACCAATCCACTTGCGTTATGATATTGGAGGTGATCGAATTTAATTTTTTGATAATGATGGGCACCCGAAGCCATTACTGTCTACCTGCTAGGCGGTTATTTATTCGGCTGGTTTTTTTCTTACCAGTACACCTTTAAAAGGTGCTACGACGTTGTATTTCTTCATGAAAGTTTGAGATTTGCACACAAACTATAGTTAGTTTTCCAATTAACTCTTCATACTAAATTAAATCCACCACCTACCGTTATTATTTATTGCCTTAACCCTTGAGCAATAACCCTTGAAAACAGATCTGAAAGACAATACTCCAACCTATTCGTAATTCGGTCAAATCAAGACAACAAACCTAAACTGCGGCACTAAAGGATGGCACCTGTGATACCTTACAAATGATAAAAATGCAGCTTCTCCATTCGATAAATTACAGTTCCAGCTGTATGTTATTATTGTGGCCTGTAGCTACAGCAATTTAGTATAATATAGGTAGCATCTGTTTCCTCACATTTAGATGTCAATCATACAGCCAACATCAACATCGCAAGCCATCATACAGTGCCGCCATTGTAGGTAACAATTACCAGACATAACAAAAGATGCTCTCAATAATATATATTATTTATATTCATAGATGAATTATATCCATAGATGAATCATGTCCATAGATGAATATACTCCCTCCCCAATTGTCCTTGTGTGGGGGGATCGATCGGTGCCTCTCAAATGTCTGAATGTGCCTCTGTTGTCACACTCCTGCCTATCCTCCTCGTACACTGAGTGCGGAATAAATTTAGTGGTATTAATTATTCATTAATTTTGAAGTAGATGAACATAGCAAGTTTACCTCTTAGATGCCTGAGGTGGAGTTTTGAATATGGGTCAATAGGTTAATCTGGTGGAGTTTATTTTTCTTTGTGAATTATTGGATAAATAATTTCATGAAGACAGTGCGAGCATGAAGAAAACTTGGGCCGTGATATCACTGTAGTTTTATACTAACGTTTATCGTAACGTTTGTCTTCCAAAGACATCGCAATATACGTAGGCGTCTATTGCGATTTTCGTATTCCTTCTCCAATGTCACGAAAACTGCGTAATATAATGGCAAATAGCTACTGTTTAAAATATACCAGTAAAGCAATTGTCCTCAATTTATTACTATAGCGGTAAATTCGTTTCCAAGTAATCTACCTCAAAGTGGAAGAGAGTGTGAAAACAATTGCAATTAAATTAAATCGCGTGAAAGCCGCAGCTTAAGGTTCGTGTACTTTTTAACCGCCTCATTGATTTAGTGGCACATTTGGAAACACGTTACTTCAGCGAGTAAGGGGTGCTACACACATGTTCGGTTCGACACATGCTATTCCGCAGTATTTGTTGAACAACGAAGCCGACTCGAAACAATTATTACATATTCGGCAACCAGTCGGTTATCTTTTAAATTGAAGGCATGTGAATTCGTAAGAAGTTGGTAGAAACATTCCAGTGCTGATTTGCTGGATTCGTTTTCTCCTGTACCGATCGTTATTTCTCCCGACATAGTTAAATTTGTTTATATTATGTATAAAGACCAAAGAAACGATGAATGGACTATGTGATGATATGGCTGGAAGTTTGACTACCGATATGACGACTAATAGAGAATTATGGGTGGAAAAAGACATGTTGTGCCAACCCCAAATAAATTGGAATAAGGGCACGAGAATGGTGACGATGTTTGTATGTATGCATCTACATAGATAAGAATCTACATCGTACTTCCGAGCTATCTACCCCATATGTTGCACCTGCCAAGTTTTGTCTCTGCATCATCAGGCATTAGGTACGTTTTTGTACAGTATTTTTTTACTTGTGCTTAGAGTTTTTTTAAAATAAATATATATATTCAGCTTTCGGCTCCTGCCGATCGGCAAACTCTGTTCGGGATCTATCATCGCTGAATCACGTTTGGGTCGGGTCGGCACAAATCGAGCTAACCCGAGCGGCTTATTCTAAACGTATATCTACATACATACCTACATTCGATGTTGCCACCCGGCTGTACCGATTTTTGACTGTTCGAAAATGTTTTGTTGTTAAAAACTGAGTTTATGACAGCTCGACAGAACATCGAATACAATATTGTTGAACTGACACGTAGTGACATTGTTACGCCATTTAGGCCGGATGAAGTTCTGTTAACGTTTATTGTTGACTATTATAGTATTATTGACGCCAGTATGACGGATATATTCGATATTAGGAACATGCAGTATTTGACGTGAATCCTTTTTTTTTCTGGTACCTACTGAATCATCATGTAATTAAAAGCACTGCAATGATTGTTCAAAGTACCCCTAGCTATAATCAATTATTATTATATTCTTTATTTCTCGAACTACAAAGATCCAGCGTGTTTGTAAAACAATATTATAACTTATTACTAGTGTCAGTAGCTATAAAAGTACAATAGAGAAGATGACAGTTTAAATAGTATTGTGAAAAGGACATCCCCAAATTAATGTTTAGTGATTGTCCTTCTCACAAAACTTTTAATAATCGGAGAGTCGATACTCTCCGCCAAAGTTTTTAAAATGCTGTTGCCACTCGCCCGCAGCCTTAACAACAGTGACGCGATTTTTTTGCAAATGACGGCGTGGAAGCGGTCAGTTCGGTTTTGCGCAAACATAGTAGAAGCACTGGACCATCGTGGCAGTCCCAACAGCATCCTAAAAATAATAATCAATGCGATGTGCTTGGCTTTAGTGACAGCCATAGAGACGGTGCTGTGCATCCTTTTTAAGCAGCGAAGAGAAATGGTAATGACTAGAGAATAAGTCGTCACCTTCACATTAGATTGCGTTCATCATGATACACTCATCAGAAAACCACTATGGTACCACTATGACGTGAGGGACAGTGCTCTCGACCTTCTGACTTATTATCTGAACAACAGAGTTCAGAGGGTTGATGTTATTGGCAAGAGATCTCCAGGATATGCGGTCACTATGGGCGTACCGCAGGGTTCAATTCTAGGTCCATTCTTGTTTCTGATTTATATAAATGACTTATCTTATCACATGAGGGATAATCACAAGATTGTATTATTCGCAGATGACACTTGCCTCATTTTTAAAATCAAACTTCAGCTAGTCAATTTTGAACATGTTAACGATGCACAATCGCAACGATAAATAATCTTCTCCTGAACGAAAAAAAGACAAACTCATTAAATTTTCAATGCCAACTGTCAGGCAGCTAACTAGAAATGTTCAATTTAATGGAATAGAGTTGGACCCTGTTGAGTCGACAGTTTTTTATGGAATAACTATTGACGGTTAATCTCAATGGGAAAAAAAGAAGAAAAATAGTCAGAAAAGCTTAGTTCGGCCGCCATGCTGTTAAAAAAAATTCGACAGATAACTAATGTAGAATACTGCCAGTCTTGATTATTATAGTTATTTTCATAGTCTTATGTCATATAGGATTCTTCTCTGGGGAACCTGTGCGGACATTAATAATATCTTTGTTTTACAGAAAAGGGCTGTTCGAGTCATTTACAATCTAGGTCCAAGACATTCACTTCGTGAAAAAATCAAAGAAATAGATATTCTGACTGCTCTCAATATATATTTGAATACATATTGTATGTACACAAAAATATATCTAACTTTAAGAAAATGTCCGATATTCATAGTTTAAATATCAGGAATAAACACAATCTTGCTGTACATCGCACTCGCCTCCACAGTATACACTTTTACAACAAACTTCCTACTGACATTCGAAACTTACGCATTAAACGATTTAAAAGCTGTATTAAAACCAAACTTTGTAAAAAAGGGTACTAAAAAATTTCTGATTATTTAGAAGATAAAAAGCTTGGGATTGAGCTGCTCGCTCTGCTAGCCTTGTGATAAAACTTGACATTTTAATTATTATGCATGATTTTATGTACATATTGACATTGCAGAATATTATATAGAATATTACATGAATATTTACTTTGATTCGCAGGTCAGGCAAAGTGTTCTTTTTTTACTTTACAAGTAAATATTTACTTAAATAACTTTAAAAGTATAACAACAACAAGTGTACAACTAATTATTTACACTAGGTACTAACGAAAAAAAATACAACATAAAAATAATAAATTACAACAAAAAATACACTTCAGCTTCGAAGTACTCGGCCGTATAGCTGTCATCCGGAAACTGGGCCCAGAAGACTGGCAGCATTGCCACAAGTGTTATTAGGATTTTCCATTAGGAATTTCTCAGTAGCATCCCGGAATCTGGATTTGTGCCCGGTTGATGGCAATAGGCTCGCCCCCTTTTACATGGGACTTAAACATAACTGATGAAATGTGGGTGTACTATAGGTACACCTCTGCCTAACTTTTCGGGGATTACAGGCGTGATGTTATGTTATGAATGTATTTTAAAAGTATTATACTAACTGCTTTAATTTATTGTGAATGTGAGCACTATGTGGGTAATTTTTTGTTTCTTTATATATTTTCCTTGTTTTTTTTTTCTTTTTCTCAAGTAGTTTTAATGATGGTCTGGCATTTTGAGAATTTTATGTGGCCTACCCAAATATCCTTTCTTTGGAATTGTTCGTCGAGTGGTTGAGCTCCTTAAGTCTTGAGTTGAGCTGCACGATTTCTGACAAATGCTTGCACTGATTGGACAGGTCCACTTAAATTTGTGTGGTTATTTCCTCAAAAGACTATTTCAGACACGGATCTACATGGTCCTCACATGATCTAACCAAGATTATGTCTGGACTTTAAAAGAGACTTTGACTCCTGAGTTTGTTTCGCCATTTCTTCTCGCGTCGACTACACCTAGCTTATTATTAAATTTTTAATATGAATATTAACAATTTTTTAATATGAATATTAACAATAGGAATATTTGCAGAATACACGATTCCATTTCATTTCATTAACAGTTTCTTAGTCGTGCTGCTTAGTCCCCGTACAAGTTGCCTCCTTGGACGTGAGTGTTAGTCCCTT
The DNA here is from genome assembly GCA_963921375.1 of Tiliacea citrago. Classification (NCBI taxonomy): domain Eukaryota; kingdom Metazoa; phylum Arthropoda; class Insecta; order Lepidoptera; family Noctuidae; genus Tiliacea; species Tiliacea citrago. The sequence continues at coordinate 30,846,862 of OY992780.1, forward strand.
AGACGTGTGTATTAGTCCCGTTGACATGACCTTCAGCCCTTTAGTGGGAATACGTTGCAGTATTCGCTAAACTTAATTACATAGGTATCACATTTTAATGACAGCTAACCGGTATTCAATCATAATTAAAACGCAATCAACAAAGGACCCCGGTGTGCCTCCGTCCTGCCACCGCGTAAGGCCTGCTATGTACACTGAGCTCCGACCCAGCTGTCTGTCCCAATTTCAAGATTAAAATCAGTCGTACCAACGGTTTATTACAATTTTTTTTCCAACAGAATTTTATCTGAAAATTACCCGCTAAGTTCGCTGGCTCGAACGAGCCAGTTTGTGGGATTGGTTTTGATGGTCCTTTTTTGCTTCGCAAAATTTAATGGTGAGTTTTAAGTTCAAGTTTTCTCCAGTATCGTAAATCGGTTGGAGCTAAGAAATCTCTAAGCCATAGAATATTGAATACCGCGAATTACTTACTTTTTCTGCCGATGGAGCTCGCTTAATAAAAAAAAAAATCTTTAAATTTCTTCTTCTTAAAATTTCCACAAAAAATAATTTCCCTAACCGTACTAGTAGAGTACGGTTAGGGAAATTATTTTTTGTGGAAATTGATAACCATCGTCAATTTGCCGTGTGCAATTTCATACATCTTTAAAAATAATTACTGTTGAGATTTGAATAAACTATGGATAATTGAAGTTGGTAAAGTCAAGGAAATTTATTGTTACCCAAGTTGACTGAACTTGTAATCTCATATTTAATCATCACTCTTTATGCCTTTTTATAATTTCGAGGCACTGATAAATTGTTCTATGCTAGTGAGTCCTATTAAAACCAGTTGTCAGACATATTCGGGTGTCTGACTGTCCGGTACGGCTGTCAATGTATTTTGGTGGGAACACTGGCAGCCAGTACGTGATGTTCGAGGCACCGGGAGTATCGGCGCGTAAACAACTGACGCTTGTCAAACAGTGATATTACCAGCCATAAAGGAATGTACTATGTGTGTGTGTGTGTTGTGTCTCATTGTTTTGATTCACTATTAAATAATGCTTTTAATTTAAAAAAAAAAAACATAACAGCACATTTGTTTTCCCCGAAGAGTTATTTCGCCACTAATATTTAAGTCCCATGTAAAAAGCCTATTGCCGGAAACCGGGCACAAATCCAAACTTCGGACTTCTATTGAGACATTCCTGATGGAAAATTCTAATAAAACTATCCCGACCCGGGAATCGAAACCTGGATCTCTTGCTCAGCAGATGACCACTCTAGTCCAACGAGGCAGACATTGTTTCGTTTAAACCCTACTACGAGTATAACAAAGCGGAACTATGTTTGTTCTTCTTTAATGCAGCAGCAAAGGATTGACGTAAATTGTTGCATATAGTTCATGAACTGGAGATCGACATAGTTGCTTGCAACATTGGCAGGTTTTTTATCCCGGAAAAAGGTTAGACCATATAGCGAAGCTATGTGAAGAAGCTGAAGTTTTCTATGACAAATAAAATTATTTTTATTTCTTTCTTTTCTTTGTTTCATACTGTGCATTGTTTAAATTGTGTTTTAGTTAATCATTATTTTATTGAAGTGAAAACTTCTTTGGGCGCGTTGAGCGATACGTTTTCACTTCCGTCGGCGATCCCCATGACTGCCTATGTTTTTTTTTCATATTAATAGGGCGTGACAAATTCAATTGTTTTTCCGATAATCACTGTGGGACTCACAGCGGACGATGGCCGAATGTTAATCGGATTAATTTTATAAGTGAGGCCGCACACCGGCCCCACACGCCACATGCACTAGGTCAGCTCAAAGCGGACATCTTATCTCATAAACTCACAAACAATTAGACTTTTCAAGAGAATTTTATACTAATAGTCCGAGAATATAAAATTTTATGAAATGTGAAATTAAATTCTAGCTAATTTAGATTTTTAAATTACGAAAACTTATCACAATACCGCTTTACCCGAGTGGCCGCCCAAAGTGGCCATAGGGATAAGGACAAGTTGGCCACCTCAAAAGGGCACAAGAAATTTCGTCTTTTGTTGAAAAATACCGTACTTGACAAAATAAAAATACCAAAAAAATATTTAAAAATACTGTTTCATATTATTTAATATTTTTATTGGGACAGTTTATTATTTACAACAATTGATCCGTAATTAAAATATACAAGCGAATTCTAAAATATGTATAGTATGTTTCTAATAAAAAATTAAAAAGGGGGAAGTGCTCATTGGGCATCAAAATATTCGTGCGCATCGCTGTCAATGGGAAAATTGCCCAAAAGTCTGGCAGCATTGCCACGTTGGATTGCAATACTGATTCTTTGGGCCAAAAAATAGGCCAGCCCTCTGGTCACGTGAAGAGTCGACCTAATATTTTTTTTTATAATATAACAATATTTTCTACTTTCTTCTACTCTTCTACCGCTAAATCGGTCAGTTCGCCGCTTTGCTCTTATTATTTATTATTATTCAGAGAAAATAGAACACAAACAAAGCCAAATAGTTATGTAACACACGTGTACGTGTACAATACACGTGTAAAAAAAGCATTGAAATATAAAGAGGTTTGACCAAAACGGTTACACTTGACTTGCAATTTTTAACAAAACACGCAAAGAAAAGATTTTCGTCGCTGCAGCCGCGCGCTTAGTCCCACTGCTACTGAATGACTGATCGGCGCGGGGCGGGAGATTGGTTATTCGGACAGAATGGCAACGTCGCGCTATAATTTCAAATAACCGATAAATGAAGCGTGGCCGCTCTTTCTCCTATGGCCGCTTTGAGCTGTCCACTGCGTCGCCATAACTGCGCTAAATTTTAGCTCGGAGCAAATGTATCGTATAAACGCACATCGGACGCACAGTCGTGGACCAGCTTCCAGAATGTCGACACCATCGTCCAAAGATACAGATTTGAGAATGATGTGGCAATCAATGAGAAAAAAAGACGTTATTGGGTTTAATCAAGATACTATAATTGAGATTGAGAGAATTCTACGAAGAATATAAAGATTAATATTAAAGAAATAAAAATAAAATAAAATAAAGTTTAATTTATATCATGGTCTCAAAACATACATAATTTTATTTATTTTATTTTTTATTTTTATTTTTTAATTATGGTTGTATAATATAGAGTTTTCTTCAACCTCTGCCAATAAACGTAAAATTGTGTTTTCTTTAATTTTTGCAAATCACTGCGCCACAAAATGCGAACGTGTGTCCGATCTTGAACGCCTGTAGCGCGGCAAACGTCTCGGCACAAACTGCACCCGCTACAAATGTGTTCTTGGTGTGCGTGCGCGCGAGCAGATATACGGGGGCGTCAATGTGGCACCACAATAATACAAGTGTATGCCTGGTGTGGCCTGCCTAAGTGCCTGTGTGGTGTGTGGTATTTTCAGGGAGTTATGGATCTACAGTGGCCAGTTTTTATTAAAGATAACATTATAAGATACTGACGAATTTGATTGTAAACCATTTGTCGGACCTAACGGGATCAATTAAAAAAATGACGCTGCAGCAATGTTCTTATGTCAGTTTCGACAACTTTATAATGGCTGTATAGCGTTGCTCTCTGACTTCCAAAACCGATAAATTCCTGGGAAGTACGTTACGTACTACGTAATACTTACGAAATAAAATTATTCGGAAAAGAACCGGAGTTACCGACATAGCTTGTAGGGTAAGCAAGCTGATAAGTGGCAGTGGGCTGGCCATATTTGTCAAAAAAATGATGGCCAGCGGAGCAGACGAGTCTTGGTGTGGAGCCTGCGTATCGGTAAGCGTAGTTTGAGACGCCTCCCAGCTAGATAGACCGACGACCTTAAGAAGGTGGCTGGGACAGACTGTATGCGGAAGGCAGAAGACAGGGTATTGTGGTGCAGCCAGGGAGTCGGCTATGTCCAGCCGTGGACTGCGATAGGCTGAGTTGAATACTTACCAATATTCTATAAAGTTAGGCCAGTTGTCACTCTTTCGACCATTTAAAGTTTTCTACAATTAGGCACGGATGAGTCTCGATGAATTAATAATGGGCACCCATCAATAGACAGACCGCGGTAAGCGCAGCTCTATAGATCTAACTTCGCAGGTCCATACAGCATGTATCAGAAAGGCGTAGTCATATTTAAGGGTGTTTTATTGCAGGTAAAAGCCTCGGTTTAACAATGGAAATATGAAAATACTAATAAATAAAGCACACAGCCAAAGTAATTAATTAAAACTATTAATGAATTTGTAAGCGGTAAACATTAATTAGACTACCTGTGAATAAATAACTAATGAATACTATAGAAATAATTTTCGAGGTTTTAATTATTTCAGTGTGATTAACTATAACTGGCCGCATTGATGTAACTTGTAAAAAGTAGCACTATTTATTTATAAAGGTAATAATTAAAGGGTTCCATCAACCAAATGAAGGTTGTATAGTGAACACATGCGCATTTATAACATGACTGGCCCCTGTACACATATCAGGCACGTTTATATTATATCTCTATTATTGCTATTTTATTTTCGTGTTTTCGCTGAAAATAATCAACGAAGGAAGCGATATAAAAAAAACAAACATGCATACTAGCTTAAAATATTTATTAATAATACTTGTAATTGGACTATTATTCAAAAGTTCCTTTTAATCAGGCTTTTCCGCCAGCAGCACCCCATTAAGTATGTCCTTAAGTAAAAGAATGTGGGACACAGACTAAATAGTTGGCATGTTGAGGAAAAGATATAAAAAGGTAGGAACTAACCCAACTCACGTGCTCACCCAATTAATATGGACCTTTCTTTTGTTGCAGCTCCTAAAAGGAAAATTAAGTCTCTCGGCTTCTTAGCCGGAGGTAAGTGCCTTTTATTGAAGCGTTCAATCTTTACTTAGTTCAGTACTTTCTGAAGCAGATTTTCGGAAAATATTTTTGATGTGTCACTGTCCTCTCGCTTTCTGTGGGAGCGATTTCGTGAAAAGGGACGGACGTGTGTAACAGAAAGTGACAGCCTGAGCATGGATTAAGAACGTACTTTTTAATAGCATGTAATTACTAAGTACTATAAAATAGCATGGAATTAGTGTACTCATAGAATTAGTAAGTACTATGTAGATTGTAAGTAGAGGGTTTGGAATTTTGACCAGTGGGTTTAGCATAATCAGCATAAAATGTTCCCATTGCTGGGACGTAGGCCTCCTCTCTTCGAGAGGGGGTGGGCTGTAATCTACCACGCGGGCCCAGTGCGGGTTGGTAGATGTCACATGTCTTCGAATTTTTGGTTCTAGGCCATGCCGGTTTCCTCACGATGTTTTTCCTTCACCGTTTTGAGAGCAGTGGTGATTGAAATAATTTACAAAAAGTAAAGCGCATGTCTGGGTTCGAACCCACGATCCTAAATTCGTAAGTTGGGGCCGTTATCGCTGGCCACCACTGCTCTCAGTGCGCGACCACTAGTAATTAATAATTATTGAAATACATATTTCAATATTTAGCTTTTTAAATTTTGATTTTAATTTCGGTCGCTCCTCAGTTGCTTATTACCAAGGTGAGAGTAAGTTTTGTTCTCAAGGTGAGTTTTAATCCTGGTATATGGTAGTAGGTTCCTGTGGGATATTTTCCCGACAACCACGCGGGCGAAGCCGCGGACAAAAGCTATACACGAATAAAACTGAACGCGATCAGCACATTTAAATGACGTTTAAGAGTTGTCAGAAGTGTCACATTCCACAACGACGATGACAGCTCTTGATCGCGTTTTCATCGGTGAAATTCGGCCTAAATTATTTCTATTAAATATATTTCTAGTCTACTATATAGTTAATGTTGATATAATATCAGCTGACCTACATCAAAGTAAATTTATTCATTAATGTACCTTCAGAAACACATTTCATTAATATTGTAATTTTATATAATTTACGAAGGTTGCTTTTCCTCTTTTCTTTTTTTTTTAAAAAACGTTGCCCCACACTAGGAATTTCTCCTGTATCGTGGGTGCGTGTACAAACATTTAAACTCACATACACAAACAGCCAGACCCGGAACAACTACTTGTAGGTCATACAAATATTTGTTCCGTGCGGGAATCGAACCCGCGACACGCAGCGCGGCAGTCAATCGCTTAATCACTGCGCCAACCGTGCCGTCACCGCTTTGTTTTATGTGAATGTCGTGTACACCTGTAATTGGTATAAACACCATCCGCCATGTATTATTCATTAACGTACAATGTATATGCAGTTGGCGTATCTATTCTAAATAAGTAAATAAACACATTTCATTATTGTACCTATTATAAATGTTACATTATAATTATCTACTGACTGTATTTTTGTGACATCGGGATAGGAATATTGTAAATACAGGTGGTAGATATATGGAATGAGTAATGTTATCATTAATGTATTTTACATTTAATATATATTATATATTATAATAGAATAGATCAAAACACGCATTAGATTAATTTATACAACCGATACTAAAGAATGCGACAGGGTATAACAATCCTCACCAGGGGGTCTACTCCGAAGCGTTAAACCGAAGTATCGGCCGAATGTTCGGCCTTTTTATAACTTCCATAGTTTCTATTTTTGACTTTAAATCCATACCCGACTTAGTCACATTTTTGACTTTGGCTTATCTCTTTGACTGTCGTTTTTTTTTTTTCTTTCGCCGTAGTCAGCCATAGTTAGCCGTAGTTAAGCAAAGGGAGTAGACCCCCTGATTACACCGATATTCAAGAATATTACTCTGAGGTGTCACATTGCACTCGAACGCACTGGGTACAGAAAACCTATTCGAGTCTATCAGAATACCAGCGCTGCGAAACTTATTTCTAAATGTCACAGCATCATGCTGAGGTTAGAAGCCTTTTGGCCTCGTACCGGGCACCTTTTTTTTCATTTACTTTTCTTTTGTTATGTTTCTATGATTCTGATTAGTTTCGTATGTGATCTTCCTGTGGGTACGATACCCAATAAATTCTTCTTTTTTTCTTTCTATAATCGTAAACAAGTCTTGAGGGACGAACGCCAGTATGCGTACCTGCGTCATAATGAATGCAAAGATAAAGTAGAGTACTTACTACACAAGAGTTTGACGTTTGTATACGTGACAACAGCTGTCATTCATACAACCCGAGTCAAGTTGCATCACAACGCTAACCAATCACAACTCCCCAAATTTAGTGCTATGCAAAAAGTCCAAAATCTGAACTAATTCCGCCATTTTGTTTTGTCTTTATAATTTCTGTGACACAATTTTACAAATTTTTACCAGAACGCCCCCCTGTCAATGTCATTCAGGCGCCATAAGATTCCTATAAGTATTATCATTATATTAATACGTGAAGCGAAAACTTTGTACCCCTTTTTTACCCAACTGCGTAACGCAAAGGAGGGTAATGTGTTTATCAGCCTATGTATGTATGTTCCTATGTGGTACTCTAGAGACCAAACGCGTGGGCCGATTTTGATGATTCTTACGTCAATCGATTTGTCTTAATCTTGTGAGTAAAGACATAACAGTAACCAAAAGTCAATATTACGACAACCAGATTATTATTTTGAAAAAGAAAAAAAATAAAGTCGACGAACTACGTCAAGTGGGGTATCATTGGATAGGTATTGAAAATCATATTTAGGTTTATCGAATCATTTTTCATTTTGAAATAGCATTTAGGATCTATAACGATTTAAAGTTGGTTAGCAACCATTCTCACCTAAATTTTCAAAACTTATAATAAAGCTGTGATAAAGTTCTTATATAATCGTATTAGATCTTATTAATGTGAAGAATAATTATTATAATATAATTCTTAAAATCGAGTGACATACCCAGAATTTACTTGCTCTGAAAGATAATTAAAATCTATCGATCTATCGATTTTTTTAATTTTGTGCCCGGTTGGTGGCAATACGTTGCCCCACACTAGAAATTTCTCCTGTATCGTGGGTGCGTCTACAAACATTTAAACTCACATACACAAACAGACAGAACCGGAACAACTACTTATAGGTCATGCAAATATTTGTTCCATGCGGGAATCGAACCCGCGAAACGCAGCGCAGCAGCCAATCGCTTAACCACAGCGCCAACCGTGCCGTCCAAGAATTTCAAGGATCCCAAACTTTATTTTTCCCCCGCCTTTTTCCAACTTTTCTTAAGTCGTGTGTTACCACCATTAAAAAAGGATAAAATATTTAAAAATAACAAGTTGTAACCCACAAATAATATTAGTTAAACAATCCATTATTGTGTATGCTAACAGACTGTTTTAATCTAAGATGTCCCCCGACGAAGTTCAGTGCTATGCAAAAAGTCCTTTGGATATTGTTTATGAAATGAATGACTGGTCATGACGAACGCACTGAGCTGAGGAACATCCTTCTTATGTAGAGCTTTGGTGTCCTTAAGTAAGCGGTGAACGGCCACACAATGACGACTGCCCAAACACTGAGCGTTTTTAGACACCATAATGTAAATAATTGTGAAAATTACAGATTTTCATGACGGCCGTTATAATATTTCTGAACCGCTGACCTAGAAAACCGTAGCTTTAGCGTCGCTTCAATACTTAGGTACAGCGCTAGAAGGTTATGTCAGCGCGCGGCCAAAATCTGTACTAACACCGCCATCTTGTTTTGTCTATAAAATTTCTGTGACACAATTTTACAAATGTTTACCAGAACGCCCCCCTGTCAATGTTATTCAGGCGCCATAAGATTCCTATAAGTATTATCATTATATTAATACGTGACGCGAAAACTTTGCACCCCTTTTTACAATACACACACAGATAGTACCAGGGCCTCATGACTTGAAGATCACAGAAGTGACAGCTTGAGCATGGAATAAGTACTTTTTAATAGCATGGAATTAGTGTACTCATGAAATTAAGTGCTACATCGATTGTAAGTCGAGGGGGTCAAATTTCGACCAGTCGACCACTAGTACACATAATGTACGTTGGTTAGTTCTTTTACGTATGCCCGTGAACGAATCCACGGACGTACACTGGGTAGACATGGTACATTCCTCCCAACACAAACCCTACATTTTTCGCCATCATGCTGCCACTATTATCACGGCCCTATCAAAGCATCACGCTTCGACGCAAAATGTCACCAGCAGGCTATGCGGGCTCGTTGTTCAAAGCCAATCATATGGCATGCCTTTGTTATGCAGCTGCGACCTTTATAGGATGGGATTGAGATAAAATAATAGTCCGTTTTGTGCTAGCTCTTATATTCAAATTCAAAAATAAGGCTGGGAATGTGTAGTTTGAGAATGTCAAATGTTACAAAAGACAGCCCCCAAAATCACTTCCTAGTGTTTAAGCTGGGTAGAAATTATTTATCTAGGTATACTTACATACATTTTATGAAATTAAGTCGCGTATCGTGTCTGTCTGTGTGACTGCGTTGTTATTTATACTTCGCAACAGATAATTCATTATAAAATCTTTATATTTTCGTCGAGTTGAAAAAACCATGCGAAGCAGAGGCGGGTTGTTAATTATTTACAAAATGGAGTAAATAATGTAGAATCGTACACAATATCAATGTTTGTATTAATGATACAATTGTGCACAAGATAAATATGAATAAATATATATATATTTTAATATTTGAAAATATATCAAAAGTCATTCACAAATAATAATCTCAAATATATACTGAATTTTGACCATAAATGTACATCCCTCTTTTATGTCACGGCTCTGTGTGCATCCTAATCATAAAATATAAGGTGTATAAACAAAAATTGAGATCAAAGGGCTTTTTATCTTAATACTGTTGGGATATTTGTCTCATGGAATAAGAATTAAGATTAAAATATAACCTAATTAATCATTTTGTCCAATGGCATGGCATGTATGAAAGTATTTCATAGTTAGGCGCGTATACCTATGTAAATTAATCTTCTACATAACTTTGGTCTCCTTACAAACTAATCTAGAGCTAGTTTATTCTCTTTTAAGTATTATAATTGTACATTTAATTCCACCTTTGTAATTAGATTTTGTTCCGACAATTTTAAAAGTTTCAAACCTAACTCCATCCGAAACATAAGTTTTTTTCTCATTAGCGCCGTCTATCGACTTGTAACTACAAATGCTTCTCTAATTGTTCTTTTCCCACTTCTTCTAAAGGAGGCTTGTTGAAATCTTTAATAACTTGTTGACACTATTTTAAAACATTATTAAGCTATTATTTTGAAGTTTGTGCAATAAAAGGTAGGTATTGTATTCTAAAAGCAAGATAGTATGTTCGTAACGAAGCATTTAGATATTATAATATAGTAATTCAAAAAGCAGTGTCCCCTTTCAATGTTGGATGGTGTAATAGCATTTTGTCATTTCCTCTTTCGGAGGAGGCCAAGTTGCTATACACATATATAGGTATTAAGAATAGATCACCTTAAAGTTAACTTTATGATTTGTATAAGTAGTTAATTTTAGTATTGTGATGTGTATATTTTCATGTTTATTCTTACGGGGGTGACATGTTCAAATATGAACAAACCTCCATTAATAAATAAAGATTTAAAAAAAAGCAAGAAAGCTAACAATTGGAAAACAAAATAATAATTAAAAACTATGAAACAAACCGGGGTAGTTTGTTTGATAGTTCTTAATTATTATTTTGTTATTAGTGATATTTATAAAAACAAACATAACAAAAAATAAAAACAACCGACTTCCATAAAAAAAAAACTACTCAAAAAATGCATTTACGAAGCCTGTATACATTATTAGAAAGTTAAAAATTACGCACCATACAACGGGAGGTTCGGTAAAATAGGTACTCTGACCTAAGTACATGTTTTACCGCACCCTCCGTTGTATAGCGCCGTGCGTATCCTTTACGGTTTTTTTTTAATTTCCTAAATTTTATAAAAATTCCACCAAGGAGTTTCAAATTACGAGAATTAATAAGCTGAATGATCGAAACTCCTTGGAAGCGCTTTTCCTCAATACGTTTATCTCACTTTATTATTAAACATAAATTGAGACGAAAGATATAGTACTTATTTTCACAATGCGTACGTGGCGCCATTTGCAAATTCGCGCCATTTTCATATTAGAAATGTCAAAGGTTGTTGCGGATTTTCTTGGCGGGAAAGTGAAGCGTCATGTTAGCAGTTTTGTTTTATTTTCTAAAATTTGTGTTTAGCTGAATATTAATGTGTAATAGTGGTGGATTATTAACCATTAAGTGTTCGTGAACCTGCATTAATGTAGGCAAATGAAACAAAACAGTGCAACATCACTTTAAGTTCTCTCAAGAAGTCCGCGCGAGGTTTCAGTAAAGTGCCGCGTCTTTACTTAAACTCAAGGGGAGTGGGGCGGGTTTCATCAATCATCTTTATCATGCATTGAGTGGAGTTCATTTCATAATTATTTAAATAACTTTGTACTTGCTACCTAATTTGACATGACACTGGCTAAATGCACAAATCGTGCGAAGCCAAAAAGAAAAAGAAAAAAAAAAAAGGTTGTTACGACTTTCCGACTGATATTGATAAACAAAATAATAGTATGAGTTCAAGCGAGGAATCCGATATTATCATGGAATCTACTCCACCTGATATCTTGAATGAGCCGCCAAAATCAAGTGGCAGCTGGATGAGAGTTGCCGAGAATCGAGCTGAATGGCGTGCAATTGGAGAGGCCTTTGTCCAGCAGTGGACTGCTATAGGCTGATGATGATGATGACGATGAATATTTTTTTATCATGGAAGACTCGAAGAAAAACTCAATCATTCTCTTAAAATGCTTTGATGGCTTGTTGTTTTAGTATCATATAAGTAACTATAATTTCGGAAATCTTTGTCTTTGGATTTTTATTTTTATTTTTTACTACCTACCCTAATATACCCTAAATAAATTCCTTAACAAGTACCTACTACTATACAGGGTGTTAAAGAAATTGCGTGCCATAGCTTAGGAATAGGTTCAGTATCGATAAAGGAACCCAGGAAAATAAAAATAAAACATAAAAAAAATATTGCAAGATCATCCTAATTTAGTACCTACTAACTTAAAATAGACAATTATGGCAACCGCCCCCCCCCCCCCTCTTTGGGAGAGGCCTATGTCTTTCGGCTGAAATGATGATGAACTTAAATAGCAATCGTTTAGAACTCAAATTATTTTATTTGTTTAAATGCTTTAATTACTTACCTACTATCAAACGCGTTGGTAAATAGGTAGTACTAAAATAGGTTGATCTTGCAATATTTTTTTGTTGTTTTTATTTTGATTTTATTTTTCTTGGGTTGCTTTATCGATTCTGAACCTATCCCTAAGCTATGGCACGCAATTTATTTAACACCCTGTATAAATAACAGTGACAGGACGGTATTATAACATCATACACGGTTAACTCAAAAAGTACCAAAGTTAATAAAATGTGATAAAATGAATCACCACGCAAATTTCTTCTACCAAATGAAAGAGAATTTCCAAAATCAGTCCACAATTGACGAAAATATCGATAAACATAAATAAAAAAATAAGCATACAGACGAACATAAAGAACGTCCTCGTTTTTTGAAGTCGGTTAAAAAAAGAAATAGTCTTTTTAAATCCAACCACTCAAAGTGTAGCAAAAACAGATCGCCCTTGAAAATACCCAAAAATAAAAATATATCTCCAAATGTGACCTCCAAAGTCGCCCTTATTACAAAGGTTCAGATTACCAACGTCCAGTAAAGCCCACTAATCCAATTCTATTAAATCAGCCCACTTCATTAGTTGGCACCGCGTCCGGCGACCATTCCTTTCTACCACGAAGAGGCTCAATCCTTTCTCTGAAATAAATGAAAGCATTTCTTTCTTAGCCCACTTTCATGATACAAACAAGAATTCAAAATGAGAGCTTGCAGACCACTTCAAAGGTTCCCGGGAATGATTACGCCTAGTAACAGTTGATCGAGGAATGATTGTTATGAAGGTGAAAGGGTTCATTCAATTTAACCTTGGCGATCGATTGTTCGTGGATTTCATTCTTCGTATGGTCTGAATGTTGATCACAGTAGACGCTAATGCAAAGTTTTGACTTTGCAATAACGTCTATTGTGACAATTTGATTTGATTTTTTAGTAGTCAATATTTTAACAGTTAACTCGAATTGTCTATATTCATATCACAACTGTCATTCTTTGACAGTTGTCAGAAATTGCTATAGCACGGCAAATTGACGTAGGTTATCAATTTCATTAAAGGGGATGCGCTAAGGTAGACCGTACCGTAATGCTGATTCTAATGATTATAATTCTGTAAAGCCATATTTGTTACGGCCGCGAATCATATTTAGATCAACATACAACCTGACACAGACCTGCAAATTGCAAAAAACGTAATAAAATTTGAATTTCGCGGGCTACCTTAGCGCATCCCCCTTAACAATTAATTTTCCTAACCGTACTAGTAGTAAGCGAGCTACATCGGCTGAAAAAGATCCGCGGTATTACATACCTTATGACTTATAACTACTAACTGACTGTGTAACTGGCGCTACTATTTAAACTTCACGGGTGTGGGGATGTTAGTCTTCTTCCTCGCTGAAATCCTTTACCCGTACACATACAACATCAAAGCGTGGTCATATAAATATTCTAGGTCAGCTCACTAAACGTAAACGCTGGCCACTCGAGCCGCTCGGCCTACCAACTACCCAACTTGCCCGCTCCGCCCTCCATTTGACGCACACTTAACCCTAAAATAAGCGCGCCAGCAAATCCCTTTTCAAAATACGATCTAAACAGTTTCCAAAGGCCATTAATTCATAGCCCCCAGTATCGGTAGGTCGTTACATAAGTAATATATTGACGGCAAACAATGATCGCATACAAAACCCAGCCATTACTGTTTCGGGATGGTTTCTATTCGAACGATAACACTATATCTTTGAGAATTTGGAGGTCAGCAAACGGAAGGTTATTCGAGAGGGTATGTAGAAATGTTGAGATAGCACTTTAAGTGTGTGACGATTTTCTTCTTTTATATGTTTTATATTCTTTAGGGTTCCAACAAAAACGTACTACCTCAATCTTTATCTGTCAATAGTTTTAGGGGCGATATCGTTTACCAATTTATTACCAGTAGGTACCTTAGGGGTCCCCGAAACCATCCATTGCGATAATGAACAATTGCCATCAATTTCTATTGTACTAATATTGTTAATCACTTCAATTGCACTTGGTAGAAAGTCAACTCGCGCATCGATGTGTATCAATCGCGTAAAAGTTGACAATTAGAATAGATCGTTTCGGGGACCTTTTACACCCGTTTTAGGTTAACATGCATTATATGTACACTAACATGCATTATACGTACACTAACATGCATTATACGTACACTAACATGCATTATATGTACACTAACATGCATTATACGTACACTAACATGCATTATATGTACACTAACATGCATTATATGTACACTAACATGCATTATATGTACACTAACATGCATTATACGTACACTAACATGCATTATACGTACACTAACATGCATTATATGTACACTAACATGCATTATACGTACACTAACATGCATTATACGTACACTAACATGCATTATACGTACACTAACATGCATTATACGTACACTAACATGCATTATACGTACACTAACATTCATTATACGTACACTAACAAATCCTCCAACTTCAAACCAACTGCCTCGTTAGTCTAGTGGTCGCAAGCGCTACTGCAGTTGAGCATGAGGTCCTGGGTTCAATTCCCAGGTCAGGCAGTGTTATTGAGGTTATCCATCAGGAATTTCTTTTTTTGCTCCCGGTTGATGGCAATAAGCTAGTCCCCTAATACATGGGACTTTAACATAACTCTTACTCCTTCGGAGGCCTATGTCCAGCAGTAGACGCCTTTCGGCTGAATGATAATGAAACATAACTCTGGCGACGTTTGGATTCAGGTATCTATTGTTAAGGTACCTACGCTTCTGCCTTACCCTTCGGAGAAAACAGGCGTTTTAAAACACTACATTCTATTGCACATAATATTGCACGCTAAAGCAAAAGATTGTGTCTACTTATTGCGGCAAAACATGGCGTTAACGCTCCCGCAGACAAGCGCGACGCGGAACTAGTAGTACAATTTCTATGAAAACTTCGTAGAAAGAGTCGCTATGCACGTCCAGCTGCCTGTCGCGCCCGTCATATCGCGCCAGTCTGCACGGAGCCTTAAGTTAAATCAAACCAAACAGCCAAAATTTGTCACCGCAAGCCACAAGAACAATGGAACCAAAATCACTGTATTTATCTGTTATTCCAGGACAATATTCGAAATATTCGATGGGAATCCGGCATGGTGAATGAATTTGCTTGCCGAGCATTTATGGATTAGGCATTAACCCCCGGAACTGTACTGTGAAGCAATCATACTGATCTGATGTTCGTTGCACTATGCGGCCACCGAGAGTGCAGTCCATGTCTGTGCCTTATTGTATCAGATCAGCTAATAGCTCTTCATGCCAGTATTATAAGCGAGTTGGTATGCAGCGGTCCATAGATTCTATAATTATCTTATACTACGTATAATAAAATCGTAGCAAAGTCAAAATTGTACATTCAATGTTTTTGAAAATAGTACCTATTTGCTACGAGGTCTAGGATCGATTCTAATGCCGAAAATATAATTTTTAGAATTTTTGTCTGTTTGTCTGAATGTATGTTCCAGCATCACGCAAATTCTACCAGATAGATTCTGTTCAAATTTTGTATAGATATTCCCTAGAGGTTTGGTCAGTCGGTAAGGTATATATTATCACGCTATTTGCTATGGGGATAAGCAATATTGCATTAGGTTTGTATTCCTCTATAGTTTACAGCAAATTGTAAAAAGACGACCCAAACGGTTAGACCTTTGCAGACAGTTACAGATTTAATCATCACGCTATGGGCTAAGCTATTTATAAACTTTTTCAGATTTTTGAGATGGGGCTGTAAAGACTGTCCTTAAATTTTTGAGAGATTTTGATTTGCATACAAATTTTGAAAAAAAAAATACAGTTTGCAAGAAAATGGGCAATTTTGATAAAACAATTTTTTGATGCCAACACATCCTGTTTCTTATGAGGATCAATAAACTCTATCTGACCAACTAAAGTTTGAGTACTAGAAGAGTCAGAAGTCGCGAAATACCTTTTCCCATACATTTCGTGGGAAATGATTTTTAGGGGTTTGTACCTCAAAAGAAAAAAACGGGACCTTTATATTATCACTTCGTTGTCCGTCCGTCCATCCAGCCATCTGTCTGTCTATCAGTGAAGATCGTTGTCCGCCCGTCCATCCATTCGTCTGTCTGTCTGTCAGTCAAGACCTCTTTTCTCAGGAAAGCGTGGAGGTATCAGGTTGAAATTTATACCAAATACGTAAGTCTACGGTCGTTTGGTAGTTCTAAAAACTCAAGTTAACGCAATAAAAAAATACGGCCATTTATGCGACATTATTTTGATACTCTTAAATAAATCAAAGCCCCATTGATCTAGAATCATAAAATATAGCAAGAAGCAAAGTCTCACAGCACAAGTAAACAAAAAAGTCATAAAATCGTTTGTTTGTAGTTTTATCACAACATCATTATTTCAGCCGAAAGACATCCTCTGTTGGACTTAGGCCTCCCCCAAGCACCGCCACTTAGACCGGTTGTGTGCTTCCCAAATCCAGCGTAGTCCTGCGGCCTTCACAAGGTCATCGGTCCACCTTGTGGGAGCCCTTCCAACGCTACATCTCTCAGTACGCAGTCGCCACTCCAGAACCTTTCGGAGAAAAAAGTTCTTTCACTTTTCAACCGTTGGCTGATGGGAGCCAACGGTTGAAAAGTGAAAGAACTTTTTTCTATGGGTATTTTGTATGAACTCAAGAGCATAACGAAATTTTGACAGGACTACTTCTGTCGGGTCAGCTAGTAAATAATAAAAGTAAATGCGTCCTTATGACCTCATTTGTAATTCTAATTTAATAATGATACTATTAGTTAATATTGGTACTATTAGTTAATATTGGTACTATTAGTTAATATTGGTACTATTAGTTAATATTGGTACTATTAGTTAATATTGGTACTATTAGTTAATATTGGCGAAATGTGGGTGTTCCATTTCACCTCTTATTTATTTTGTTAGCTTGCATTTACAGGTCCGAATTATTTATTTCAGCAGAGAATAAGTTTTTATCCCAAATTGAAACCACAAAGGCATGCAGAATGCAAAAACAAAGTCCGCGACACTTTTATGGAAGTGACAACGTATCGATATTGGCTGTACTCGTGCCATATCGACACTGCAGCGGCAATTGAGCCATAAGGTACACACATTTTCCTATAAAATGTGAGGAAAAGGTCCCCTATTCCAGCCACCCCTACGATTTTACGATCAGCTGCAAGTTTACATAAGTATGCCTGAACAAAGGATAGTTTGGCCAAAAAGCTATGGTAAAGCTTTAGTAATTTATTAGTCGTTGTGTGTGGTTGCAAGTTACGATTGGGGCGGTCCGGTCGCGTTCTGTGGACGACCACAAGCAACGGAAGCAACTCGGGGGATAGTTTTCACGCACCGAGGCCACATCGGTTGGTGTTTGTCGCGCGTCGCTCGTTTTGTTAGCCGGTCGGGTAGTAGGCCGATTTGTTAGCGTTCCACACGGGGCTCCTAAGTTGTACAACTAAAATATATTGTTGGCCGGCCAACGTAGTAAACTGCTATGTGCGTCTAACTTTATTAACGCCCAGCAGTTTATAGTTCAGGCTACCCTTATATCTTTCTGAAATCTACGTACGTTGTAAAAGCGTACCTACATTATGGAAAAAAGCTTGGTTGCAAGTAAATGTTACATTTTATATTCAAAACAGAACTCAACGCAACCCGCCCAGCCGGATATGACGACTAAACAAAATGACGTCATTTCCTCCCATCCAATTAGCCGAAATGGATCTTTGTTTATACCTTTTACGTTCAGAAGCCTGAAGTTAATTATCCAAAAAATTAAATTCAAATTGTATTTGTAAGCGCTTACTATGTAAATGTGGTGATAAAGAAATAGGTGTATCAGCTGGTGATGTTGGTTTGTAGGTAGTTGTAAAAAATTGTTATTTCATTAATTAGGATCAGTATTGCGATTTTTTAGATAGTATTTACATATAGTTAAGAATTTATATAAAAAAAAATACTGGGTTTGCCAAAAGTGACCTAAAAGTAAGCAAGTGATCGTAAGTTTGGGTTACTTGTCTTGAAAATAAAAGAAAAAACCGGACAAGTGCGAGATGAACTCGCGGGGTGAGGGTTCCGTACAATGAATATGTTATCTAACACGTTTTTTATACCGAGATAATTTATCCTAAGAACAAACTGAACATTGTAGTTGTAAAACATGTTCTCGCGTACATTCCAACGACAAATGTAAGTTTGTACGCACAATATTGAGAGATTTACCATGTTATTTTAACACTATAGACTTATTTAAGGTTTTACTGTAATCTATAAGTAAAGAACTATTTTCTGTATTTTTGTTCCAAAATTTTAGGCCCTGCCCAAGTAACACAAACATGCTCTTTAGCAGATGTGGTTAACATGGATACAATAAGCTCTACAAATATGCTGTTTACTAGAAGAATAACCGACTGTACAGCTGCTAGGTATGGTGCTAATTTGGGCACAAATTAAACAGCCTTAAGTTCATATTGCAATCTTTAATAGCATTAGTAGAGAATTATAACGTAGTTATAAAGAGTAACTAGGTATTACAAGAGCAGTATGAAAGCTTTATATGAGGGTACGAGTTACATGTTAAACATACTATTGATGTAAGTGGCCCAATGTAACTCTGCTCAAAAACATTTAGTTCACAATTAGACAATTCGTGAAATTTAATATATATTAATTCGAAATTTCATGTACTTAGTGGTGCGCGCTTCGTAGTTTATTATAATTTATAATCTTTGTTATGGTCTGCGAACTTTTTTTGGGTAAGTAAAGTGTTTTTTTTTTACTATAATGTATGAAGTGTTCTTGCGCATGCAGTTTTACTGACAATAAAATATCAATAAGTAGTATAAAATTTTCATGCGCCCCTCAATAAACGCATTTTTAACTTTTAATTAAGTATGTGGAAATAATGAGCAGTGAAAAAATTAAATAAACTTAGTTTGTTTGATAAGGATACATAAAGATAGAATACAGTTTAAGATAGAATACAGAATACAATTTTCAAGAACATCGAATCCAAGTATCTAGGTTTTTTTTCGTGCCTCAATCATGGTTAATAGTGCAAATTAAGAGTAGACTATTTGAGGTTAAACATATCAAAATGGTAGCTAAAGCTAACAGAGCGTTGTGAACTACTTTGATCCTTATTTGATTCTATTGGCTGTTCAAAAGTCCACGCGTGAAACGTTACACAGCTAAAAGCAGGAAAATAGATGTGTGGAATAACATACTGCCTAAAGCCTGTATTCAGATGTCCAGTGGTTTAATTTAACACTTATTGTACCTACCTTTACGAATAAATTATATTCCTTATGTCAATACATTTTAGGGATCCGCAGTAAAACATTATTTTTAAAATCACTTAATTATATTTTATAATTTATTAGTTGTTTATATATTATATATATATATATATATATATATATATATATATATATATATATTTATATATATAAATATATAAATATTTTAACAGAATTATGTAAATGTAGGTTTTTATTATTACTTTCATTCTAGTTTTGATTTTATTTTACTAATGTAAATAAATAAATTATTCACATCATTCATTTATTCGTTATTCTTAAGTAGGTAGTTGTAACAATATTACTCGATAGAGATGGCGCGGCGAACGGGTGCGCCGCAAACCTAACCACAAAGTTAGAACCACCTTGTCAATTTATTACCATTTTTTTTTATAAAACAATGCAACTATTTAAAAAAGGTGGTCACATTTGTATTATTAATAATTATTTAACTACAATTATTTACTTATCTTAAACTTTTAGAAAAACACAACTGAAACTCCTGTTTGCGTTACTACTGAAGAACCAGCAATCGTTCAAGTTTAGAATATTGATCAATTGATAATATTGTATTAAACCAAGCTATTATTTTGGATAAACTCAAGAACATGTCAAACTCAATAGAAAACATTGTAAGCAATCAAAAAAAATGCACAAAAAATGGCTGAATTGTCTGTCAAACAAGACAAAAAGTACTGTGAGGATTGTAAAGAAATTGGAGCCACCGGTCACTTTGCTACAAGATGCACGCGCAGAAGAAAACGATAGTTTCACTATAAAACAAATAGAAGATCAAAATCAACTGGAATTATTGGACATTTTATTATCCAACCAAGCCCAACAATTAAAATAAAAAAACGATTATCTTTCTTTTCTCTCTATATGTATATATTTATTTTCTTTTCTTGTTTTTATGCGACAGATTAAGCGCCTATCATTGTGCTCTAGTTTGTATTCATCATCACTTTTATCGAAAATCAAATCCGTTCTGATATTATAATCTCTAAATTTCACATCCTCAATATTAATTTGTACGGACCTTTCAACTAAATGTCTTAGTGACACGCTTGGCACATTTCTGCTCGTCGGATTTTTGGAACTTGTCGATTGTTTTTCAATTTCTTAAGTCTAACTCAATATGATCATATATTCCTTTAAAACTTTTCTTCTAAATCCACCGCTTCTAGTTTTCGCTTTTAACAATTTCCTATTCATTTGGCATTACTTTAATATAATTCCACTACGCAATGTTTCACTTATGACTTATGCATCACTCGTAGCGTAACAAGGGTGAAAGCAAGTACAATTATTAAGTCAACACCATTAAATTAATGATTTTGTGAACGTATATACAGTAAAAAGTGTTTAAGGGTCTACACAAGATCTTAAAAAGTACCAATAATGGTGACGATGTGCCCCATTTATGTGCTTTAATGCAGCTTCAAAAATTGGGTTAAAAAGGCTGATTAGCATTACTAAGAGTACCGCTATGCTTCTGTATGCATTACAATACTCTCAAAATACACCGCTATAAAGCTTTAACCGTTACAGATACTCACAGCGCCTCTAAAAAATACAAGGGATATAGTGGTGTAAGCTTTTTTCCTTAAAGCAGCAATAAACATATTTTACCTCCACTTAAATGCTCTTATGGTGCTAATAAAATGATAGCTGTATAGCATCATCATCGAAATACTCTACTAATCCCAAAAGTATTACAACATAATCTTCTCCTACTTGAAACTGCCACTATACAGACTTAAGATATTTATGCAGCTGTAGGCTCACGACTGAACTTTAATAAGTGTTTAGAAATGCTTTCAGTTCACCTGTTTACCAAAAGTGAACAACTAAACAGCAATTTGTGTTACTTGGGTGTAGTTTCGGAGATAAGGGGGTAACAGTAAATTTTCATCTACTTTATTAGATAACTTCAATCCTATTTATTTTAAAATTATAAAAAGTAAATATTTGAGATCCCTACAACTAGCCCTTTTATTTGAAATGTCACATAGAACAATTTGCGAAACTTTTTTTAATTTTGTAATTTACCCCTAAAAGTGACCCTCTTATACAAAATTTATTTATTTACGTTAGGCGTCCGTGTTTGGGTCATAGGAGTTCATATCAATGGTTAAGTATCAATATATCATAACTACAAAAACATCAGTTAAATTTGAATCAATAACTTCTAATCTACATTTTATATCCCTAACCTGAAATGTTTGATTGAAATCACTATTACCATCACAAGCGTTCTCTACAATTTTACTATAAAATTTACTTTTTGATTCAAACGTTCAAAATTAAAGAAATGAAACGTTTTTTCGCCTCCTGTAAAATCATGTTTTTGCAGTTATTATAAATATCGATACCCAGTTGCACGACGGCGCACGCGAGCCGTGATGTGGGGCTAACGTCGCACCGCAACCGATTTCCAGCGCGGTAAACTGCCGCGGGATCTTCCGATAAAAACGTTTATAAAAAGTAAAATTACCAACCGTACTACACACATCAACATAATCAAGGGATATTTAAGTTAGGCATGTATTTAACACGGCGACAAATTAATCTGAATTTGGGATTAAAAAATAATTAAAGCCGGTAGCAAAAATAATAGGTTGGCAGCAAAAATAATAGGTTGGCAGCTACAGCGAAGTATTATTTTAAGTAGAAAGTAGCAGCTCAATAATCAGTTTTTAGCTTTATTTTAATTTAAACTGGCATCGAATTTTTGTTTTGGTAACTGAATTTACCAACAATAGAGGGGATCTGGCTTGTTAATGGTTACTGTTCTAACCTAACCTAACCCAAATGATTCAATAACAGTAGATGACTTTGCAGCGCATAAGAAATAATATTTAATCGCTGCCAAGTTATTATTTTAGTAGCAAATAGTTAGTCGCCCTTTAAGTTATTAGTCGCCAAGTTTTTATTTTAGTAGCAAATAGTTAGTCGCCCTTTAAGTTATTAGTCGCCTGGAAAATTATTATCCTTTAAGTTATTCATGCTTTTAAATGTTGTTTTCTTTTTAATTGAATTTAGAACTTAAAAAATAAATGTGCCAGGAACAAATTGACATTTAAATCTTTTTTCAAACGGCCTGTACTTTTAAAGTCATGCTTATAAACGTTAAATATCCCAAGACAGTGTTCATGTGTGTCTGTTTAAATACCATACTTATAAAAATAAAATCATAACTAATAATTTTAGAAAACCAGAAGCAGAACTCATGCGAGCGTTGTTTAATTTTCGAAAAACGAGCGATCAATTGCTTAAAAATGAGCAATTGAGCTTTCTTAATTCAATTATTAGTTCCTTTTTGTTTGATTTGTCCCCGTCACTCACGTCGGAACAAACTAACTTCGTCACTGCCATATTATTATCAGGGCCTCAGCACTTACAATTGAACGTGGCTCTCAAAAGCCTGCAATAATGAAATCCTCGCGAGGAGTTCGGTGATTAGGTTCTATAGAATTTCTCATTGTCCTATAGCGTTGGTAAGGTGAGGCATGTATCTATGACTTGTGAGAACATCAAGATTTTTTTTGGTACAGGTAATACTTATGGTATTGGTATATATGGTAATATGGTGTTGGTTTATATGGTATTGGTATATATAATATATAACTTTTATAGTAAATAATGATCCACAAAAACCTCCAGTATTGATTATCTATATGATGGTGAAACCGGATCAAAATCAGATGCGTAGTTTTTTATGGACAACGTGGTCTCACAGAGAGACACGAAAAGCGACTTTTATTAAAAATATGTAGGTACAGATATAGATTATGTAAATCAAGGTCTAAAATTTTGGAATGTAATGCTACGTTTATGAAAATTTATTAAAACCTAAAAATAAATTAATTTAATTTATCCCAGAGAGCTGTTTAAGAAGTACTAACGAAGCTGAGTCGCAGCTCGTCACAGCCCACTGCTCTCGGCTCCCAACGTAGCTCAAAAGCGCTATTAACACCGTCACAATAAATCGTAAACGATGAGCCGCCTGTTACACCGTAGTGTAACGGTCAGTGACTGTGCAATAATTCATTCATTTCGTTTGCTTGATTAATTTAAACCAGTCATGTGTGTGTCGATCACGCACAGTGAAGGGTTCCGTAGTCGGGATGATTTTATACGCATCCTCAGTATTGCTTTTATCGACCGTAAAAATAAGTTTGTATTTCATAGTACGAGTAGTTCCCAAAAAAAAGATGTGACTTACGCATCAGCCGAATGTGTTTCTGCAACCTGGAAGACCAGAGGTTTGGTCTGACGTGTACACATAATCAGCCTATAATGTTCCCACTGCTGGGACACAGGCTCGGTGAGAAGGAGTAGGGCGTAATTCAGCACGCCGGGCCCAGTGCGGGTTGATGTCACATTGTCATGTTTCTGCCGATGATCGACCCCGTTTTGGTAATTCTAGAGCAGATAAAGGAATGGCGAAGGGTGCATCCAAAATCACATAACTATGTACTTGAATGTTGATCACACGCGCGATGATAACTTATGATATGGTAGCTTTATTTCGTGGAGTTATTCCATAAATGCGGGAGACGCTTGCGTGCGCGGTTCGGCCACGGACAGACAACGAAATCAAAATTATTTCTCCGGTTGTAACCGAAAAATCCCATATTTGAATAATGATTGACTTACATAGTAAAGTTACATATTTTTAATTATTATCTTTTAATTATGTACATTTTTTTATTCATCCCTGGTTTATATGTATGGAGAGTAGCCCTTTTTTTTCGTAATGTCGCTACCCCATTATTGATGAAACCTTGTGCAGAACGTGTATTCTGTGTACCTTTTTTAATTGACACTTCAAATTTTCATCGTTATAGTGTTATTAGGCTTCGAGAAAAAATGCCTGTGTGACATCCGGATGGACTGACAGACGGACATGACGAAATTTTAAAGATTCTGTTTTTGCCATTTGGCTCTGGAACCCTAAAAAGTGATTTAAAGAAAATACTCCATTTTATAACAGTCTTTGTGTTTCACTTATGATGGCTCATTTTCATTAGTCGATAACTCGGTCGATATACAGCATGTGGAAACTTCCCGCAGGCAGGGTAATGACTAATGAAAGTCACAAGTCAATATTGCGGTCGGTACACCGTCTGCGGGGCATCCCCGTAGCGGGCGTAGCGACCAATAAAATTCAAGTAAAGCGTGCGAAGACTCACACTCAATGAAAATGACCGATGAAAATGAGTCTTTATAGCAACTGCCAAACATGCGGTGCAGGTTCTCCGTATACCGCAATCGTTCTCTACCTACTAATGAAAACGGTTCCCCGAATATGGGACATATGGCATGCTTTACAGAAATCTCCAGCACCCCACATACGAGCTCTATTGATATTTACTTAATAGGAATTGTAATTGTAATTATTTTTTCACTTTAATCAATAACATGCGGTAATCCAATCAACCAAATCAAATTTTTTATTTCAGACATATAAGTCCACTTTGTTAGTAAGAATTTGACTTATACACTATGTTAGTTAGAAATGCTCACTCAAGAAAAGAATTAAAATTTAACTAAGTACTGCTTGTTGCATTTTTTATTAATCTCTTTTCTCACTTTTTTTCAACCGTCATTATGGTGGGCTCACCACCATGAAGTGACGTAAATAAAATAAATTAACTTATTTTCTGTGCTATAATTAAGCAGAATTTGCAATTACAATATTATTAATTGCGCTAATGAAGGGTGACCATACATATAATTCTATGAGGGTGACCTTCCACTATCACTAAAGCGTAAGCTCGTAGACATGTGTATACTTGCATATCCTAACGTTTGGCGCTCACATTTGGTCTTTAACCGAGGCTCAGAAGTCTAAACTTAAGGTTTGCCAAAGAAGGGTGGAACGTATTATTTTGAAAATAAAACTAACGGATCGAAATAGCAACACAATAATACGCTCAAAGACAGGTACTCCGAAGCGATAATCCGAAGTATCGGCCGATTGTTCGGCCATTTCTTGACTTCCAAAGTTACCCGACTTCAAGTCACGTGTTTGACTTTGACTTATCTCTTTGACAGTCGTTTTTTTTTCTTTCGCCGTAGTCAGGAAACAGCCGATACTTCGGATTTATCTTCGGAGTAGACCCCCAGGCATCGCCGATGTTGGCGATAGGACCACGAGGCTGAAATGGGACTGGGCGGGTCACACCTACAGGATTCATTGGGACAGATTGGCCAAGGTCGTCACGCAGTGGGTGCTTGATGACGAGCGTCGTTACCGAGGCAGGCCTAAGAAACGCTGCCTGGCATGACGACGTAGACTCGTTCTTGACTGATTGGGAGGAACAGGCAGCAGACTAATATGGATGGAAAAGTATGGGGGAGACCTTTGCCCACCAGTGGGACCAAACAGGTTAAAAAATATAACTATTAGCCATAACTTGGTAAGATTTTAAACACTTGGCAAAAAAAGTTTTTCTTTTTTTTACACTTATTTTGCGCCACTACGATGACGATTCGTTTGTAGTTTGCGTGCCGTTTCACCAAAAGAACGTAATCTTTATAAATAAGTGAATAAAATACGCTCCTAGTGCGGAGCACGCACAGTGACGGATTCCGCAGTTGGGATTAATTTATCCCAAAACCAAACTTAACATTGTAGTTGAAAAACATGTTCCTTAAATCGATATAATATGTCACGGTCAATTCTCCAACTGTAAATATAAGTTGGTCGGCTATTACTCGTTAACTTGTAATGGCTACTTAGCTGTGACAGTATTCCTTTGAACTGCGTTATATATACTACTGCCATATTTTTTTCCACATATCTAAAAACAACCATTTAGTTGGCAGCGCGGGTCACCCACACCTTGGGATAGACGAGAAAAAAAAATATCATCTCCACTTTACGTACAAGGGATAACCAGTCACAATCAGTCTTGTTCGGAACGAGTTACCGTACGGACGCGGGAGGTCGGTGACCTTAGTGCGAAAAAACATGACGTTGCTTAAGTGTAATTCATGTAATATTGTAATTAGTGAAGTACTCGCTTTCGTTCAGAATAAAATTCAAATTATGGATGAGGAGAGTATCGTCAAAGTGTGTAGCTCTGCATTCACGGTTGAAGATGTGGACACTGCAAAAACGTTATTATTTGAATCAGTGAAAACAAATATGAAAAAAGTGGTGCGAAAAAAGGATAACAAATTGTGTCGGGACCTAGAGGACATAATTAGTTTGTTTAAGAACACAGACCCAGAAAATGTACCGATTTTTGTGGCGAAAGACCTGCAAAAACTACCTCCATTGACTTTCGATCATATCGATGTATCAAAGTTGTTGAAGGATATAATAGTGTTGCAGTCAGAGATTAAGCAAATTAAAGAGGTTTATGCAACCAAGGCACAACTAGAGGAAGTCAGGTCTACCAGCATTAAGTCCTTAACGTACGATTATGACCGAAATGTGAACTACAAAAAGCGCGGTACATCTACCTACAACTCGTGTAACTTAATGGATAGCGGACCGATGTGTATATTGGAACCGTTGAACGACTTAGCTAACAGCTGTGCTACGTCGCCCATGAAACATAGTTCACAGCCACCTATACCTACGGACAACAGTGATGATCCCGCCGTATGCAACAAACAATCCTATGCGATGCGTGTGGGTAGGCGCGAGCCGTCCCTGTCGCACGCGAAGGCATTGCCGGCGGTAGCGCAGACACAACCAATTAATTCACAGAATGCTGTGATTAGGCCGATAACCGGGCTACCGCTTAGTGATAAGCGGCAACAGCAACCTCTGCCTGATAATGAAGGGGTATGGAAGGTGGTGCAATCGTCTAAGAAACGATCTCGCTTTGTAGGAAGAATAGGAACTGCGAATGTGGGTAACATAAGTAAATTTAAGGCCGCGGACATATTAATACCGTTCTTATTATAAAATGTGTCTAGAGATGTAAGCTCTGAGGACATTGCATGTTATGTGAAGGAAAGAACCCAGGTTGTTGTTGCTCCGGAGAAGATTGAAATGAAACACTCTAAAGACTACGATTCTTATAAGATTATGATTCCGAAACATCAAATAGATTTATTCGAGAATGATAACATGTGGCCAGCTGGTGTATTCTTTAGACGATACTTTGTGTTCAAAACAAAAAGTAAGCAAGGCACGGGTGAAAATGAGGTACAAAAATGAATCCTATTCAAAATAGTCCGATAACACGGGAATGTAAGCTTGTCAGCTTCAATTGCAAGTCGATTAAAAGATCCGTGGATTATGTAAGAGAACTATGTGTAACGTGGGATGTGATTGCACTGCAGGAGACATGGCTACTCCCACATGATTTGGCGTTTCTACATAACATCTGTCCTGGCTTTGGAGCCACGGGCGTGTCAGCAACGGAGTCGTTAGATGTAGTGCGTGGCCGACCGTATGGAGGCGTCGCGTTGCTATGGAGATCTAGTGCGTTTGATAGTGTATCAGTGATAACCTGTAACAATGTGAGGCTGGCTGCAATTAAGGTAGTGATTGCAAGTCGGGATATTTTAATTTTTTCTGTGTATATGCCCGTGTGTAAATATAGCAACATAAGTGAATATACTGAATGTTTAGCTGAAATAAATGCAATAGTGGAATGCAATAGTGTTGAAAATGTGTTTGTGCTGGGAGACTTCAACGCGCACCCGGGTGAGTTATTCTGTAACGAACTATTAAAGTTTTGTTCTGATTATCAATTAACATGTGCAGACATTGATATATTGGGTATAAATTCCAACACCTATACGTACTTGAGTGACTCACACGGTTGCGTTAGATGGTTGGACCACTGCTTGGTAACAAGTGTTACGAAAAGTTCAATTGTAAAAGTAAATGTAATTAATGATGTTTCGTGGTCGGACCATTTCCCATTAGAAATAAGTTGTAATTTTAATGTATTAGTGCCAAAGTATAGTGATAAAAAAGTTGTACCAAACAAAGTGTTATGGGGGACTAGAAACTCAGAACAAATTCAACACTACTTCCAACGTTGTCAGGAAGGACTTCGTGAAGTTGATTTTCCTAGTCAATTGAGGGACTGTAGTGATAAGATATGCAACAATCATCATCACAGATTACTCATTGATAATATGTATAATCAGATTGTTTCTGTGTTGCAAGCGGCTGCGATTTCTAGTCATAATACGTATGTAAATAATAAGTATCGTTACATTACTGGGTGGAATAAGCATGTGAAGGCGGCTCATGCGCTGGCACGGCGGGGGCTCGAAATATGGATTTTACATGGGAAACCTACATGTGGAGATGTATATGAAGGAATGAAAATTTCTAGACAGATGTTTAAAAGTAAATTAAGATGGTGTCAAAACAATGAAGTCCAGATTAAAATGGACATCATTGCATCACTTCATGATGAAAAAAAATTTAGTTCATTTTGGAAACAAACTAACTCTCTGAACCCTCAGCCGAGCCTGCCAGCGAGTGTTGATGGCCTATCGGACAATACTGATATAGCGAACATGTTTATGAAACACTTTAAGGTCAATCCGCTTACTGTAAAGACAAATATGCCAGGCATTCGAACCCTGTGTGAGGGCGACGTATACGAACGTTTCACAGTCAAGCAAATTAATGCTACGTTAAATAATATGAAACGGGGTAGTCGCCTGGGCATGACGGTCTGAGTGTTGAGCATTTAAGGTCCGCTGGTGTACATCTGCTCAGGTCACTCACCATGTTACTTAATCTTTGTGTGGGTCACTCTTATTTACCTGAAGATCTTGTCAAAACTGTCGTAGTTCCCATAACAAAGAATAAAAGAGGTGACTCATCCGACAAAACCAATTATAGACCTATATCGCTGGCTACGGTCATTGGCAAGGTGTTGGACAGTCTGCTTGAGAGGCAGTTGAATGCGCATATCAATTTACACGACGCGCAGTTTGGTTTTAGATCCGGTCTGTCTACTGAAAGTGCAATTCTGTGTCTCAAGCAGACTGTGCGGTACTACACCGACAGAAAGACACCAGTATATGGTTTTTTTCTTGACCTGTCAAAAGCCTTTGACCTGGTAAATTATGACATTCTGTGGCAAAAATTGTCGGATGAAACTGACCTTCCCAATGAGAGCATTCATATTTTTAAGTATTGGTATGAGAGTCAGAAGAATTGTGTTAGGTGGGCAGACGCGCATTCAGTTTCATACGGACTGAATTGCGGAGTGAGGCAGGGGGGGTTGACTTCACCCAGTTTGTTTAACCTGTATATAGACCGGTTGGTGCGTGAGCTGAGTGGCACCATGGTTGGATGTTCTGTTGATGGTAGGATGATCAATAACATAAGTTATGCTGATGACATGGTGCTGCTCAGCCCGTCAATCTGCGGTCTAAGAAAACTGCTGGCCGTCTGTGAGAGTTATGCGGAGGCTCATGGATTGAGGTATAATGCCACTAAGAGTGATGTTATGGTCTTCAAAGTACCTAAAAATACACCTGCAAATATTCCACCTGTAACGTTGCGTGGAATTCCGTTGCAGGTGGTCACTCAGTTTAAGTATCTCGGTCACGTGGACACGGACTCTTACGGACGATCAGGATATTGATAGGGAACGTAGGGCGTTGGCAGCTCGATGCAATATGCTTGCTCGCAGGTTTGCGCGGTGCACGAAGGAGGTAAAGCTAACTCTTTTCAAAGCTTATTGCCAAACGTTTTACTCGTGCAGCCTGTGGGTTAGGTATACGCAGTAGGCTTACAGCGCCTTGCGTGTCCAATATAATAACGGGCTCAGGATGTTGTTGGGACTGCCTCGGTTTTGCAGCGCATCAAGCATGTTTGCTGAAGCGAGACTGGACGACTTTTATGCCATCATGCGCAAGAGAACTGCATCTATGCTGTGGCGATTCCGAGGTAGTCCGAACAATATTTTGGGTACTCTGGCGGACAAAATAGATGGGCCGTTTATTAGGCACTGGGCTGAGAGACATGTGCGTACAGACGTACATGTGCAAAATTAATTGTTGTTTTTTTTTTTCCCTAAAAATAGGTTAAGGCAATACTAACACATTATGGATCCTGTAATCTGAAATAAAGAGTTATTATATTATTATTATTATATTATAACCTACAAAAAATGTTTTTCATTATTTTATTTTAGCACTTTGTCGCCGTGATTAATATATGTATACCCGTGCCTAATTACAGATTTCTAGTACTATGAGTCTCAGAGCTAAGTCATGGACAGACAGACAGACGGTTATTGCGAAACAAAGGTTCCTTGCTGACTACGGAATCCTAAAAAATAAATGCTGTTCGTTGGTAAACGCATCACTTGAGAATGGCTGGATTTGGTTACTTTTTTGTTTTTAAAATATGCGTTAAAAATGGAAAACTTTCTCGGAAAATTATCAAAAATGGGAATATGGAAAACTATTGTTTGGACAGGGCAAAGACTGTCGAGTCAGCTAAAATAATTTATAGCTTAATAAAATGATGTATTAAAAAATAAACCAAATTGTAAGTACGTATTTACAATGAAACGTTTTGAATAACTTTCATAGTTTCGTGGACGATAAACCTATAACTAAAATTAGAGAAATAATCATTAGTGTAAGTGCAGTTTGATTAAATTGATATTTTAAAATAAATATGCCACGGCAGAACCGAGACTGACAATGGATAAGTAAATCTAAAATCCCTAGACTTGAGAAGACCAATAAGGCACCAAACATATTTCTCTACGTAAAATAAAATCGGATGTACAAAAATATGTTCTAACAAAGTTGTGGACCGTGCGTTGATAGTAGGTAGGTACGCGAGAAGTTATCCGAGTGTCGAGCTCGCTCGCGCGGGGCTGCTTGTGCATATTGAATGTGATGTCGAACCGACACGGCGACGCGCGACGCGCGACGCTCCCAACCGAACCATAGTCAATTTGCATCAAGTTTTCAGTCTGTGTTGGTAGGTGTATTTAACATACCATACATATGAATCACTTTTTGAAATCAAACTTTAGCTGGAGACGGTGGGTTTTTTTATGTAGAGGGAAAATCGTGTTTCTACCCTAAAATATACATGGTTTTACACAAACGCTGAGATTTTAATAATGTTATGTTATAAATTACCTTGATTTAAGTAAAATATCCTCTCTGATTAGGCAAACTTAAAAATCTAACAAATAATTACTTAACGCATTACTTAACTTCTATTAATTGGTAAAGTCTGAGCTATGGAGGCATTGCATCCAGTTTAGTTAGAAGTTGAAGTTATCTCCGCATACCGGACTCCGTTATTTTCCGCGAAGGTGTAAAAAATTTGTTCGGCAGCGAGTTATCGAAGTTACTGCGACGACTGGGAATATTTTATGTGATATGTATGTACTTGTGATTTTCAGGCTAGTTGCAGAAAGCTTGTGTTAAAACTATGCGCTGGAAAATAAGATTTGAATGTGCAAAATGTTCTAAATATTGTGCTTAACTTTAGAACATTAGAAGTGAAAGTAGAATAGCATATGGGATAGATCTATGTCAGTAGGTATGTTCTCCAATAACATTAGGATTTTGTATATTGCTTTATCAGTTTCATGGACCTCCAAACTTTGCAAATAATATTATATTCGATGCATGAAATACGTTCTTGTTTGTGTTACATTCAAACACTCAAAAGCTCACACAAAACGGTGTTTACATTCATCAGTTCTGCAGCACGGTGTGACTGTCAGCCGTCGTTGGTCTTAATGTATTACTCGAGACATTGAACGAAAGTGTCGCACTTCGTGACACTATACTAGTAAATTATGGATGTAGGTTCTGCGCCTCGCCCTGTAACACTAGCCATGCGACAAACTAAAATAACCCCTTTACGATACCTGAGACTCATAAAAAGTTACTGAAGGATTCTGTCCAGATGATTGGAAAAGCATATTTGTGATAGTAATAACCACATTCTTCTGTCACCTATTCATTTGCAAAGCACAGTGGATATGCTAGCGTTTCCCTGCGACCTTTCATGATTATTTTATTTTTGAGAAGGTTATTAAACAAGCACTGTTGGTCATAATTCAGACGCTTACTGGAATAAACGTCTTCATTTGAAGTCCGTTTGTTTTTACTTAATACACTAATTACTTTAAATACTTAATGAGACTCTTTAATTGGTCAATTGGGAAGCTGGAGTACAGATTCATTTTCTGGGATTGCTGCCAAGAGTCCGCTTAAGGAACCGACGAATACGAAAGTACATTTTATTATTTCTGCCATGGTAATTTTAGTTCTGCTAAACGTTTTTACCGTTTCGTAGTATAACCATTAACTAACACAGAAGGTAAATGTTACCTTCTAATCTCCTGATTAATACTTTAAGGTGGATCTGCAGCTGTAGCCCACGAAATTCAATTTTTCTTGCGTTTTTTGCAATTTGCAGGTCAGTGTCAGGTTGTATCTCGATGAAAATATGATTCGCGACTATAACAGATATGTATTTACACAATTATAATCATTAGAATCGTTAATACATCTCTCGAAGTTAGATTTGATCTATTAAATGACTTTTTCATGAAATCATGACATTTCACGGGCTACAGCTGCGGATTCACCTTAACCAACTTTTACGACTGGCTTACTACCAACATTATTCCTAGACAAATTCCGTTAAAAACATTCAGTTAAGTATATAATTTAGCAGTTTTTTGGTAGGTATGTAAATCCTAACCTCTCTGTCGTAAATAACTTTGTTCCTAAAATACGAGTACACAAGGCCCATTAAAAAATTAAAGTGAAAAGGGTCTCAGCTGTACTAGATCATTCCCTAATCCAGCGAGAGACACCAATTTTGTACAAAAAGGTAATCTCCAGGAGCATTTTAATTACTTTTAAAGCTCCCTTGTTAGACCTGTATTATGTATTCTGTACAAGACCAGGATTACCTGGCTCCCGTAATAATATATACTCGAACCTTTTCGCTCACCTATAAAATTGTGTTTGTATCTCTTTCGCTCTGACCTGTTTTTGACATGTAGAAGTAAGCTGGCGACCTGTGGAGTGTTTTGATGTTGTTCCCTGTAAATCGTGTTAGTTATTCAGGAATGATGAATAAGGGGCGACATTCTTAGCCTTGGGGAATTAAGGTGCGCAGGACACCGCTGTGGATAATGCTGTGATGTACGTGTATGTAAGATTTATTACTCTTACAGCCGCATCTGGTTAAATTGGATGCAGTGCCAACGTTATTGGAAATAAGATTAACTTAGACGCAAATAGAGAACTTCTTATGTTGATCGTTGTTGGTTTCGTAAATATTCGTGATACGTGCTTTCTAGGATTGTCAAGAATCGTGATGCCGGTGGAAGATTTAAGGAATGAAGGCTTGAGCAGACACATACAGCGCTTCTGTATAGCGGACGCGACAAGCAGCGCGACGCGCAGCGTGACACTTTCCATGAATTTTTCATAGAAATTGTGCTACTAGTGTCGCGTCGCCTCTGCATCCTGTCTGGGATCCTTGAGACGGAAATTATTTTTATAACTTAGAATGCGTCTATAGGTTTATCAAACATGGGGTAACATAAAAAACACGACAACTTAACGTCACTTTTACTCAATTCAAAAAACTGTCCCACATCCTCTAACTGTATAATCAACTTTGCCACATTCCCCATTGAAAATAAACTACTTATCCAAAAAGACAAAATTTGAAAACAGCGGCTATCCACTCCACGGAAACTTGTTCCCGCGTCCCCGCTAAAACCTGAACTAGAGAAGATGTGCCTATAACTATAGCAAGCAATCTCCATTCTATATACTTTTATAACTCGCTAGATAATATTGGACCAACACAATGTACAGAGTGTTTCTACATTGTAAAATCTTTGCTCAGATTACCTAACGGTTACTTCGTAATGTTCTATTATTTTACCTAACAGGAAAGTTAGATTTTTGGCAATTGCAGGCAGCTGGAAATGAGGATGCTAAGAGGCAGTAGCAGTAGGGAAGTGTGGTGTTACACAAATGGATAGAATAAGAAATGAGTAAATAAGAAGAAGTGTGAAAGTGGCACCAGTGACTGAAAAGTTGTGCGGAAATCAGTTGTCATAGTATGGGCATGTGATGCAGAGGAATGAGGAAAATGTCTTAGAGAAAGTTTTGAGTATGAACGTCGATGACTATAACAGAGTAGGGGAAGACCAAAGAAGCGATGGATGGACTGCGTGAAAGATGATATGGCTACTAATAGAGAAGTATGGATGAAAAAAATATTGCACTGACTCCAAATATTATATATTGAGATAAGGGTAGGGAAGTTATATTTTTAGGTTTACCGAGCTGACAATTTTCGCATAAATTCCTTTACAGTTTTTTTTTATGAATGACACCCATTTTCGTCAGTCACAATGTCACGTTCCCTGAATATGGATTATTTTTTCAAGTTGCAAGCAAACTTTACTCTTTATTACTGGTCTTGCTCGCGGCATTATGTAGACTAAACTTTTCCGGTGAGCATTCACGAACTATATCTATAGCTAAGCTAATAGCTCATAAGATGGGAGCTACATTGCTTTTATGGTTAATAGCATAAATAAGAAATTAACCTAAAACAGATCCACCTTATAAAAATCTTTCTTCTTTTAGTTAAAACCTTAAATACAATGACACAACGCACAGGCTAAACCGCTGGGTCTAGAAGCATGCAATTTTGCACAAGAGTTCCTTTTATAATGAAGGTTATTAGGATAGATTTTGAAAATTCACCCCCTAATAGGGGAAAGTTTGTAAGAGAGTTTGTAATTGTTACGAGACGTGGAAATTGGTACTTACATAAACTTCTGTAAAATAGACGTTCTCAAAGAATGATTTTGTTGCTCGAATTTCGAACGATTACGAGTTATAATTTTCTTTGCGATAAGAACAGAATTTAGATAAGTTTGTTGTTAATGATTTCTGACATTCTGAGAAAAAAATGTCCGCAAATAATTAAGAACATGAATTTGAATTTTCTTTAGACTACATAATATCATAAAATAAATCAAGCAAGTGCGTGTCCGACCACGCACAATGAAGGGTTCCGTAGTTAGGATGAATTTCTCCCAAGAACAAAGTTAACATTGTAGTTGAAAATCATTTTCTCCCATACAATCCAACTGCAAATGTACGCAAGCATAGACTTTTATAGATTTTCCTGTATTCTATATATTAGGTTGGGGAAAAAGTCTTTTCGCATTATAGTATGTATGAACTTGTAATAAAATCTCTTTGGCTATACTATTTGTATCTGGCTGGTTTTTGTATCATTGAAAGTTTAAATTTTAAAGAACATAATTCCAAATTCAAATTAGGAAAATGTGTGATTTTCGTTTGTTTTTCGTACTGTCAAGATGTCAGTGTATCTAATGAAGAAATTAGATAAAATTTTAAAATTTTACTACAAAAAAAGTAAAAATGCAACGCAAGCCGCGAAAAAAAATTGCGATGTTTATGGACCTAGCGCAGTGTCTTGAGAGTAGCACAAATTTGGTTTAAGCGTTTTCAATCCGGAAATTTTGATGTCAAAGATACACGTCGCTCTGGTCGCCCTATTACGGATAAAATGGATGCCATTTTTGAAAAAGTGGAGCAAGAGCCGATCTTGCTCCACTTTTCACATATCAGTAGTTACGACGTAGCTGAAGAACTGCAAATTGACCACAAAACAGTTTTGGCACATATGAAAAAAACTGGGTACACAAAAAAGCTCGATATTTGGGTACCTCACGAGCTCACTGAAAGAAACCTAATGAACCGTGTAATCATTTGTGATTCTTTATTACGACGTAATGAAACCGAACCATTTTTGAAGAAGCTGATAACTGGCGATGAAAATTGGATCACGTACGACAAGAACGTGCGAAAAGGTCGTGGTCAAAACCGGTCAGGCTTCACAGACTGTGGCGAAACCCGGGTTAACTCGCAACAAGGTGATGCTGTGTGTGTGGTGGGATTGGAAGGGCATTATTCATTATGAGCTGTTACCACCAGGCAGGACCATCAATTCTGAACTCTACTGCGAACAACTGGTGATATTAAAGCAAGAAGTTGAGAGAAAGCGGCCAGAATTAATCAACAGAAGGGGTTTTTCATCATGATAACGCTAGACCATACATCTTTAGCCACTCAGCAAAAATTAAGAGAATTTGGCTGGGAGGTGTTAATGCATCCGCCGTATAGTCCTGACCTTGCACCTTCAGATTGCCACCTGTTTCGGTCTCTTCAGAATTCTTTAGGCAGTGTCAGGTTAACATCACGAGAGGACTGCCAAAACCACTTGTCGCGGTATTTTGATCAGAAGTCCCAACATTTCTATAGCAATGGGATCATGTCCCTACCTACAAGATGGCAAAAAGTTATCGAATAAAATGGTACCTACTTACTTTAGACATTTTTTCATATTAAAAAATATTTTGAATTTTCTTAAAAAATGCGAAGAAACTTTTTACCCAACCTATTATATAGAACAAATATCAGTACAATTTGCAAAATTTTAAGTTAATTGTTTTTGGATATATGGGAATAGTAAATTTTCGTCACATTTCTTAAATAACTTTAAGAGTATTTATTTGACCCTGACAGTAAGTCCTTTCATACGATATGTAGCACGGTACAGCTTGCAAAACAGCAGTAGCCTGCAGCTTGCTTTTTTTCAATTTTCTTATTCATGGCTCCCAAAATATCCCTCTCAAAATTAATTTATCATCGTTACACGTTCATGTTTGGGTCACAGTTCCAGTACAAATTCATGGATGTACTGAATTTTAACTTAATCGGTCCATTAGAGTTGGAGCAACGCTGTGACAGATGGACAGACAGACACACGAGTGATCCTATAAAGCTTTCGTTTTTTCATTTGGATGTACGGAACCCTAAAAAGTAAGTTGGAGTCTCAATTCCTACGAAATGTGTGGAAAAAGTTTATTGTGATTTCGGACTTTTGTAGTAATCAACCCTCAGTTTGTCCGATAGAGTTTTTTGATCCATAAAAGAAACAGAATCGATTGGCATCAAAAAAAGTTTGTGTATAAAATTATTGTGTTCTTGCTGTCTGTATTTTTTTTGTCAAAATCTGTGAATGTAGATCAAATTGACTCAAAAAGTCAAGGACAGTCTCCTAAGACCGTTATCCTGTAGCTACAACGGTTAAGGTAGCTGCCCTTACTGCCCAGTCTCAAAAATCTACCCTGAATGTTATGACATGATTGACTGCTTAGCTCCGTAAGGGTGATGATAATCATTTAATATGTTAATCTGTAACTATCCGCAATATTCTAACCTTTTGACTCTCCTTTTTACGATGTTTGGTAAACTATAATAAGAGTAAGAACATAGTGCAATATTGCTCACCCCCATAACAAATAGCGTGATAATTTAAAGCCTGCAGACCAGAGGCGGCTCGTCATAAAGAGCGCTGGTGCAGTGCACTCCCACGAAAATAGCATAATCTATATTTCTTTATTATAATCCTATACATACATTCTTTCTACTATGCCCATACGCATACAATAGCAGTTTACTAGAAAACCATTTCCTACGCGTACATTTGGCGTCAAGTTGTAACGTGTGGAGCGCCTGCGATTGCGCTCCTATGAAACAAAGTTCAGTACGATTTCTAGCACTGTATTCAATGAGTGCGAAAGAGAAATATCGACACAGTCCGACGCGTGAAACAGAAGATTTTGTATGAGAAGTTAGCCTAATTTGGAGCGCCGCTCACGCGCGACGTTGCCAAACGGCCGCGCGCGGGAATGCGATCTATGCCTATGCGCTGTTGCCGATCTTATGTAAACAAACGGTCGGCTCAACTCGGCTGTCAGTAGATTCGCAGTGTTTATTCTAAATAATTATTAAAAATAGTTTGTGCGCGACATTTGTATTAAAAATGGAACAATACAGTGTATCTTTTATTAAAAATTGTGAAAAGACTCTCGA
Source organism: Tiliacea citrago (assembly GCA_963921375.1). Classification (NCBI taxonomy): domain Eukaryota; kingdom Metazoa; phylum Arthropoda; class Insecta; order Lepidoptera; family Noctuidae; genus Tiliacea; species Tiliacea citrago. Next base: position 30,885,334 of record OY992780.1, read on the forward strand.
AATGCGTAATGAACTGAAAGCTAAGGGACCACCACGTCCCGAAATTGCACTTTCTCAAAAATGTGTTACGAAAAATAAATCTTTTACGCGTGGTTTTAAATCTGAACAATATTTCAAATCACCTTGGTTGTGTGGATGTGAAGAAAGCAACAAATTATTTTGTTTCCCGTGTCTGGTGTTTGGAGCTGGCGCCGGCAGTGGTGGTGAATCTGCTTGGACGGAAACGGCCGTGTTGACGATTTAGCGCATCTTTCAATAAAAGTGGAAAAACATTCGCAATCTCGATTTCATATCTTATGTGAAGTGCAATTGGCATCTATCGGCCGTCAAGATATTCGTAAGGCGCTCGATTCTGCGTATCGAAAATCTATTAGAGAGTTCAATGAACGCGTTGATGAAAATCAATTTTTTTCTTTACAAATAAAATAAATGGTAAGCTCTAGTTCTACGTTTTTTTTTTAGTGAACCCCCACAAATAAATGTCACGAGCCGCCTCTGCTGCAGACTGACCAGACCTTTAGGGAATACCTATGCAAAATTTGAACAAAATCGTATCTAATAGCAATTGCGTGATGCTGGAACCATACAAACATTCAGACTTTTTTCGGCATTAGACTAACGATTGTAATGACGAAAATATCAATCGTTAATATTGTTCGGTGGGAACGCCCAGACCTCGTAACAATTAATTTAATTGTCGCAGAGCGCAGTATCTGAAGGTGGCAGATAATGGAATGTCAACCAATTATTGTCGTTCAGTTCAAACATTTTAAATATTGCTTGAGTGTGTTTGGATGTAATGCGATTGCCAACGACGGCTGACAGCTGACTTATGGCAGCCGACGGATGACATCTGACAGCTGACAGATGACGTATGACAGCTGACGGATGACAACTGACGTATGTTGAATGACGGATGGTCAGATGACAGTTAGTCAGTGGGAAGGGGCAAAACGTGCCAACGGTATTCGATTATGAACGGGATTCTCGCCACGGTGTTGTTGGTTGGCACGTGTGTTCAGAATTTTTTAGTGTTTTATTAGTGATTGTTGATTTTTTGTGACTTGTGATTACTTAAGTGTGTTGTCTTTGTGTTCGTAAACAGGTTTGTATTGTGATTATCCTGTTTTAATCTCTTTTATCCAAGATGGATAAAAATAAGCCACCTGATTCTGATCCCCCCAACATTCCAGTTCATTTATCTCCTCTTTCCCAAACCCATTATCGCAATTTGCGGATGTTGTATGTAGTGTTACAGGGATGGATGTATCTCAATCCCAGTACGGTCAATCTTCCCGTAAACGTCCCAGTAACGAAGATATTATTTTGACACCTACCCCCCCAAACAAACAAAAGAAAAGCCAAATTGGACGCGACAAATATTCGGCAATAGACAAGGCTCCTTACATCGTACACGTGTCCCGTATAGAGTCCCAACCCAACTCAGGCACCACCTTACACCCGGTTAATTTTGGAAAGTTTTTAATCTCAAACAACATTGCGAACATAGTTCGTGGTGGGGTTAATAGAGTTGGTAGAAATCGCGTATCTGTAGAGTTTACTTCCCCTCAGGATGCCAATTCGTTCTTGGTTAACACTCTGTTAGCCAAGTACAGTTACACTGCCTCTATCCCTACATTCAACATCACAAGGTTGGGAGTAGTAACAGGTGTCCCCTCAGACATATCAGAAGATGAAGCAATTCAATATTTATCTGTGCCCTCAGGATGCGGGCAAATACTTAAAGTTCGTCGAATTAATAGGAAAGTTCAGAGAGACGGGGATAACGAGTGGAAACCCACTGAAACTTGTGTGATTACGTTTGATGGACAAGTCTTACCCAAAAGGATCTTCTGCTGTTATACATCTCTTCCTGTTGAGCAATACATATTTCCCACCATTCAATGTCGCAAATGTTGTAGATTTGGACATGTGGCAAATGTATGTAGGTCAAAACCACGTTGCAGTAAGTGTGGCCACGATCACCCAGGTGATGGTTGCAACATTTCTGAGGGCGAGGCCTGCTGTATTCTGTGTTCGGGTAATCACTTCGCCAAGAGCATGGTAGACAGAAAGCCATTAAGACCGTTATGGCTGAGAAATCTATTCCCTATGCTGAGGCTAGTAAATCCATCCCAACAGTTTCCCGCAATTATGCCAACATTACGAAAACTCCGATTTCTCAGTCTTATCGCAAGACAATAACCCTAAAGCCTAAGACCCATGCTCCTCTTTCCCCATCTTATGACAAAGCTGCTCATCAGCAAATAATTAGTTCCCCCCAACTTTCACAGCCGAATGGCTGCGCTCTCGACTATAATAATGTCTCTTCTAATAATAGTACTGTTTCTATTATTGAACTACTTATTAAACTCTTATCTATTGTTATATCTTCTTCTACTTCTAATTCCCAATTACCGTCCAACGTTGCCGACCAACTTATAACTCTTCTCTTAGATATTAGAAATGGCGTCTCGCCAAGTATTTCTACAGTGGAACGTGAGGAGCGTGTGGCATAAAAAGCACGACCTCATATTTCTTTTAAACAAGTACAAGCCATTGGCTTGTTCTATCGCTGAGACTTGGCTTACCCCAAGTCTTAACTTTCGTATGCCACATTTCAACATTCTCAGATGTGACAGACCAGATGGCTATGGAGGGTCTGCTCTCTTAGTCAACAACCGGGTCCCACTTTTTCCCTTTACTTTGCCTTCACTTACGGGTGATATGAGCATCGCCGCAGGGAGGGTTGAGGGCATCACAGTGTTTTCCATTTATATTGCACATCCTCACCATGATTTTTTAATAATTTTAAAAGATATTTTTTCAAATTTTCATGGTCCGATACTGGTCATGGTCACGACTTTAACTGCCACCATTATAGATGGGGGTCTGAACGCTGTGATTCCTTTGGTGTAGCTCTAGCTGATCTTTTGGATGACTTGGATCTCTGCGTTTTAAACAACGGTTGCTCAACACGACGATCACTTCCAGGACAGCAAAAGAGTTGCGTAGACCTTACATTTTGTTCGGTTGAGTTAGCAGCATCGACTCACTGGGAATGCACAACCTTGTCGCATGGTAGTGATCACTACCCTATAGTCATTACTTTGGTTAATAAATTTTATTTAGAAAAAACTTCCCCTCCACTAAATATAACCTGTCCAAACCAGATTGGACAAAATTTGTATCATTATTGGAGGATAAAATTGATGTTCTTCCAAATTTAAATTCAAACTTATCAGATACTGCTGGTCACTGCCATGCCAAGAACTGTTATGAGGGTTTCGTAACAGCGATTACCTCCAGTGCAGATTCCTGCTTCCCAATAAAAAACTGTGCCTGTAATAAAATACCTTCACCGCCATGGTGGGATCCAGAATGCGCCTTGGCGATCAGGGATAGGAAGGAGGCGGAGGTGTGTTACAATACAGATATGAGCACTGAAAATCTGTTGGCATACTGTCAGGTTAATGCCAGATCCAAACGTTTTCTTCGTAAAAAGAAACGTACGGGTCGGGTTAAGTTTTGTACCTCCTTATCTCCCTCTACTCCAGTTTCACTTGTCTGGAAAAATATCAATAGGTTTAGACGTGGATGTTCCCCATCAATCTCTTCACCAATCACTAGGGAAACAGCTGAACATTTTTTTGACAAAATAGCACCATCTTATGTTCCACTCTCATCTGAATGTCAAAACGCACCCCTGCTTAATGTAACAGAGGATCCTTTCGATGCGCCATTTACTTTGGAGGAATTGAATGTGGTACTCAAACATGTCCGGGACTCAGCACCTGGCATTGATGGCGTACCATATTCATTCATAACCCATTCTGGTGAAAAGGCTAAAATCTACTTTTTAAATATTTTAAATTTTTGTTATTTTCATGGTTGGGTCCCAGATCAGTGGAAAGTACAAATTATTATCCCTCTTTTGAAACCAGGCAAACATGCAGATGATCCGAATGGCCTTAGACCAATCGCTTTATCTTCAGTCCTAGCCAAATTACTGGAACACCTTATTAAAAATCGTCTCGAGTGGATAGTCGAATCGAGAGACTTACTGCCGAATCACCAATTTGGTTTTAGGAAAGGGCTTGGTACAATAGACAGTGTTGGTATTTTAGTTGCGGACATCCGCTTATCTTTTTCTAAAAATGAAGCCGTTGTTGCCACTTTCCTTGACATCGCCTCTGCGTATGACAATGTACTTCTTCCCGTACTCAGGCAAAAACTGCAACAGCTGAGTCTTCCGGCTAAGATGATACGATGCATATGTGAGCTATTATTGTCGCGCTCGTTGGTTCTGAGAGTCCAGGGTGAGGAGTTTGATGAAAGGCAGACATGGAAGGGCCTCAACACAAGGACAAGGCTATGTCCTCAGTCCCATACTCTACAATTTATACACGGCTGATATTGGGTCCTGCTTAAATAACAATTGTCAGATGTTACAATACGCCGATGACATTGTTCTGTATGTGACAGATTCCTCCATTGTTGACGCTGCGTCATCTGTATGCCTCTCTCTGGATTCTTTGAATCAGTGGCTTTTAAGCCATGGGCTGACGTTATCTGCACCAAAAAGTTCGGCAGTTATCTTCTCTCGCAAACGACTAATTCCTCATATTTCAGTGAACATTTTAGACCACAATATTCCTATAGTTAGTAAAGTTAAATTTTTAGGCGTTATTTTAGATACAAAATTAACTGGCAAATATCACATAAATTTTCTTATCCAAAAATGTGAAAGAATTATTTCTATTTTAAAAGTTCTTGCGGGTCTTTGGTGGGGGGCTCACCCCTACACCATGAAATTAGTTTACAATGCCCTAGTTCGTAGTGTTTTAGACTATGGAACATATCTTCTGATTCCTTGCAACAAGGGTGCTTTGGCCGGGTTGGATAGAGTACAGTCCAAATGCCTCCGAATCATCTCAGGTTGTATGAAGTCCTCTCCCGTTAACGCATTGCAGGTCGAATGTGCTGAACCTCCACTTGCCCTTAGACGGCCATATCTGGCCTCCCGTTTTGTGTCTAGAATAATATGTAGATCCTCCCACCCTCTTATAGGCAGACTGAATGAGTTAGATGCCATATGCAGAAGCTCAAATTACTGGAAAAATAAAGAAACCCCCTTAATCCTAAAATCCTTTCGACTAATTCTAAATTTAGTCAACCCGATCGTCCAGTATCCCAGCTTACCACTTTTTAAATTTGCTTATGAAGTTATAAGTTATATCCCAAAAATTATCTTTGATATTGGTATATCCAAAAAATCTCCGTCAGGGAATTTGGCCTTCAATGCGGTGGTGGGCGAGCGATGGAATGGTTTTCAATTATTTTTTACGGATGCTTCGAAACTAGCCGATCTTAGTCACACTGGCGCTGCGGTCTATTATCAAAACTCCATAATTATCTTACAGTTTAAATGCCCTAAGGAATCTTCTGTATTCACTGGTGAGTGTGTGGCTATATTGGAAGCTTGTCTTTTTATAGAGTCACATCTTAATATTGAGAAAGCCGTTATTTTTACAGATTCCCTTAGCTGTTTGCAAGCCTTAGTCCAAAATCCCTTTAAAAGTAAATTACACAGTTCCCTTATTTTAAAAATTAAAAACTCTTTATTGTCCTGCGCTAATACTCAAAGGGACGTTCAGCTGGTTTGGATACCTAGCCATTGTAGTATTAAGGGTAACGAATGTGTTGATGCTTTGGCTAAAGATGCTTGCTCATCTTCCTTGTCAGATCTCACGCACAATACCTATCAGGGTTACGACCTATTGTCCCTTCCAAGACTGAACCTGCAGTGTTCCTGGCAGGAGCAGTGGAATATATCAAGCAAAAAGAAAGGCAGTTTTTTTTTTGCAGTGCAACCGACCATAAAAGCAAAACCGTGGTTTTTCGGTCATAAAAAAGTATCTAAAACTGTTATTTCTGTTCTCTGTAGAATCCGCTTAGGTTTTTGTTGCACTCCCGTCTTTTTACACAAAATCCGTATCCGTGACTCCTCTCTCTGTGAATGCGGGTTGGCGGAGGGCACTCTGGATCACATATTTTTTGAATGTTCCAACAACATCCCTCCTCTAGATTTGTATAACCGTCTCCTTAAATTTAAGATCCCTCTTCTGATTAATTTCCCTTCGCTTTTAACTTATCCCTCTCCAGATCTGCTTGTGGCGCTGATGATTTTCATCCGTCACAATAATATCAAATTATGATTTTTTTTTTCCCTAAATAATAAGTCTGTGTGGATGTGGTATATGTATATTTTAATGTGCTAAAAATTATAATATTTACGTAATTTTATCTTTTTGTTTGTTTCAGTCCAGTACTAACCCCACAAGATCTACAATAAGTTCAACTGTAGTATCGAAGATTTTTATCTTTTTTATCTTTTTTCAATAACAAAGCACACTTGCTATTCCTATTCACTTTTGACATTGGCAGAATAGTCGACATCGGCTTTGCTTGCCACTATTAAAAATAGAATAGAATAGATTATGGACGGAGCAGCCGGTCGGACGTAATCGCGTTACTAAATTCACGCCTCACTAAACGCCTCACTAAATTCCATGTGGTTATTTTATTTGATTCTGAATCTTTAAATATTTTGAGAATCCCTTAATAAAAATTAGACTATCAATAAAGACCAGTGTACTGAACAACAACCAAGTGTTATTTAACCGACTTCTAAAAAAGGAGGAGGTTCTCAATTCAGATGTTTGTATTTTTTTTTTATGTTTGTTCGCGTATAGCTCCGTCGCTTGCCAACCGATTTGAAAAAATATTTTTTTGTTGGAAAGGGTATGCTTCCCAAATAGTCCCATGAAAATTTTATCGAAATCGGACAAGCGGTTTTTGACAAATCAACAAACATCTAAAAATTTATCGACATTGTCTACATTAACGATCTTTTCGTTTACTCTGCATTGCGTTTTTTGTTCGCGCATAACTCTGTCATTTACGAACCGATTTGGAAAATTCTTTTTCAGCACTAAAATGTGAAAAATAAAAAACTTTTTACAAAAAAAAATAACTGACTTCCAAAAAAACACTAGAAAGTGAAAAATAACTTTAATTTAGGAATTCGGTGGCATAAAACTAAAATACAGATCCAAAGACACCGACTTCCGAAGTTAAAGTTATTTTTCACTTTGTAGTGTTTTTTTGGAAGTCGGTTATTTTTTTTTGTAAAAAGTTTTTTTTTTGAGATTTCCTTCATGTCCGACGAAAATTTTTTTTTTTTTTTTACACGTTGCCCCACACTAGGAATTTCTCCTGTATCGTGGGTGCGTTTACAAACATTTAAACTCACATACACAAACAGCCCGACCCGGAACAACTACTTGTAGGTCATACAAATATTTGTTCCGTGCGGGAATCGAACCCGCGACACACAGCGCAGCAGTCAATCACTTAACCACTGCGCCAACCGTGCCGTCCGTCAACCGTTATGACGGCGGAGGCGGGAAATATACATTAAAATGAATATTTCCCGCCTCCGCCATCATAACAATAAATCGTAGTGCAAAATGCCTAAATGACCAGGGCACTCGTTACCCGTGGTCCCGGTGGGTCGACACATTACAGTCCATGGGTATTTTTTTTACCCGTAGTCCCTTCGAGAAATACAATGCTGTCAAATTAAAACGGTAGACCGTTAGTTCATCAAGTTACCAACATTCAAAATGATTCACCAAAAGTAGAGGGAATCTGGCGCTCGGCGGCCGCACCCGCGGCACGCTCGCTACGCTCGCTCGCCTTCGCGCGTTAATGGTCACTGTTCTAACTTAACCTAACCGAAATGATTCAATAACAGTAGATGGTTTTAATTTGGCAACATTGTATTTCTCGAAGGGACCATGGGTAAAAAAAATACCCGTGGTCCCTTCCATGGGACTACGGGAGGGACCACGGGTAACACCCTGACCAGGGGCATACTGTCAATAATCAATACTTTTATTGCATTCCACATGTTGTTATTCTTAGGTGGTAAACTTATATAAGATCATTATGGACCATGTCGGGCACAGCAAAATAAGTGAGTTAGGAGAGAGGAAGCATTGTTAATTATATAACATTACCTAGCAAAACTACATCATATCATGTCATGTCATTTCCCTAATTTCTGGGTTTAAAAAAGGTTTTAAACCCAGAAATCGAATTCGAGATAAAAAATGTAAACAAAGGTGTTGCCAATTTTAAATAATAACCTCAATTGTGCAGTTTGCCGAAAAGTACTATAGCATAGTGCTTAAATTGTAGGCATATCTTAAACAGTTAAAATATAATAATTGCACACAATTTCAACTTTAAAGTGACGTAAACTACAATCCAAGAAATAAATATAACTGTTTGAAATAAAATCGTGCAAATTATTTTTATGCTACTGGCAATAAGGCAGTGGTCTTAAACATTTGGCTTCATTTAGTGTTTTCAACTAGCGAAACGCCTCGGCTTCGCATGGGTGCTTTTTACTAATGAAATTTAAATGAGAATTTTGCTGTGGAGTAATTGCGTTAAACACGTAATAAAATAAGAGGACAAAATGTGTGATCTCGGATCACATTAAAGACAGGGTGACGGATCAGCTCATAATTAGTGTAACTGATTCGGACTCTTCATCAAGCTCATCAGAGTCCGAATCACAGTGTGAATAAATCATAATATTATATAAATCCTAATTTCAAATAAACATGAGCAACTTGTTCATAAGAATATAAATCTTTTATTTTAATTACGTTTACCTTACCTATAATATTAGGACTTACCTTAGGCTATCTTATTTTTAATTTTGACACGCTGCTTTAGCTCTCTTCCAAAAACACTAAATAAAAAATTAAAAAACTTAATTTGTATTACTAGGGAAATGTTGACTACTCCTGAACGGAACTTTGGCAATGACATTTCTTTGTATATATTTTTTATCTTCAATTAGATTTTTTAGTTTAGAGCGTTTCGGTTCAGAACTGCTTGACATTTCACCTGTATTTTCGTCTAATATTGGCTCGCTGTATGGTAAACCCCATCTCTTATCCTTTACAGCAAGAATGATAAACCCGTGTGAGCGCCGCTCTGTGGCGTGCCTTCTCCTGGCCATCATAGCCGTGGTGGCCGCCGCCTCTTACGACCGGGAGCGATTGGAGATCGCCAAGCAAATCCTGGAGGAGGTGCCTCTTACTGACGGGTAAGTCTTGATGAGATGAAGTCGTTTTTACTGGTTCCTCCATTACTTAGAGAATGTAGGACTTAATAATAATCTCCAAGTTACACATCTTGCCCGTGTGTCTGTCTGTGGTCTATACATCTATTGCATCATTGTATAAATTACTAACTAGTTGGAAATTATCAAAGTCAAAGATAATGACAAATCAAATCAAATCAAGAGTCATTTATTCAAACTAGGCTGAGAATCAGCACTTTTTGAACGTCAAAAATTACATAAGACAGTCCCCCAAAAACGCCCACCCTTCACCACTTCCTAGTGCTTTAGCTGGAAAGAAGAAGTGGCACAACAAACTCCCCAGCAGCACAGCTGTCTGTTCAGAAATAAAACTTTAATCTATAACCTTCGATGGATCCGTATGGCTGTTACATTTAGCCACGAGCCTGGCAACCTAGCACCCAGAGGAATCATCATCTCTCCAACCTCACTTCACCTAAGTTTTGACCGTGACATTTTTACTATATAGATCGGCTGTATTTCGATCACAATTATTAGATTCTATTACAAAAACTTGCTCAATGGCTTAATCCATGTAAAAAAAAAACTGTTTCGTATTAAGACCGTAATAGTATAACAGAGGGGAGTAGATGGTAGATGTGGTCAGATAGGCAGTCGCTCCATGTAAAATACTGATACTCAGCTGCATCCGGTTAGACTGGAAGCCAACCCCAATATAGTTGGGAAAAGGGTAGGCAGATTGATTGAAGACCGTAACAATAAATATAACAGACATGCTACACGGACATGTGTCATGTGTGTATTACATGAGACTTTAACATAGGTAACTGGCGAAATATGGGTGTATATAGGTACACCTCTGCCGAACCTTTCGAGGGAACAAGGCGTGATGTTATGTTAGTTTAACTGGCTAAAGTTGATCTACACCAACACAAACATGAGGTTATTGGTCTGAAGTAATTCTCGAAAGGCTATAATTATTATTATGTGAATAGTAATGGAAAAAAATAAAGTTAAAAAACTAAAACCCAACTAGGACAAAAACGCCAACTGAAAAGGGATAAACAAGACATAGTAACAAAATAATAACATCGGTTTCCGTTTTCGTATTGTAGCGGCATCAACATCGCCACATGCGAACTACTTATCAAACTGACGTCACGCAAAATCCTGCATCGCGCAAGCAGAGTTTACCGCGCAACTATCATATATACAACGTCCCGACATCATCCGTCGGGCAGTTGCCTACCAGACACAACACCCGTCTGGTCGGAAGATCCTCCCTTTTCTATGGTGGATGAGTGAACTTCACACCCTGATCCTGATGCCACCAAAGTATAACCGGAGTCACACGTAGTCTCTTTGATTTATGCCGTAATAAATTTACATTATTATATAGAATTACATGCGACTCCGGATAAACGAAAACGGAAACCGATCTTATTTTGTATCTTTATCTTGTTTATCCTTTTTAGTTGGCGTCTTTGTCGTAGTTGGGTTCGGAATTCTTAACCTTCTATTTATTTCAACTATTTTGGAGGAAATGATCATTGAAGAAGAAGAAGATCATTGAAGAAGAAGAAGAAGATCAAATCGAATTTGATACTACCTATAATTTGTTAAGCAGCCTACGTAACATTTTGCTACTACCTATAATTTATTAAGCAGTCTACGTAACATTTTGTTAAGCAGCCTACGTAACATTTTGAGACTACCTATAATTTGTTAAGCAGCCTACGTAACATTTTGATACTACCTATAATTTGTTTAGCAGCCTACGTAACATTTTTTTAAGCAGCCTACGTAACATTTTGATACTACCTATAATTTGTTAAGCACCCTACGTAACATTTTGAAGGGTTTTTTATTACATTGAAAACAGTCGCTGTATTGAGTGAGATATGATTCGTTTTATTCATATTTGGGGTTTATGTATGAATAAATAGATAACCAATATATTTTCAGAAAGCACTCCTTAAGAACTTTCATTAGATACCAAACACGGTAATTTTTTTTCGGTATCTCTCAATACGACGCCACCATGTTAAATTTGATGTGACGTCATAAAGCCTATAATAATCTGCGGAATAATATGTCGCTTCCAGCGATACCTCGTTTTTCGAAATACGACCATACATACATAAATACATAAGTCTCTTAAAATCATAACCCTCGTTTGGCTTTGCCGTAGTCGGGTAATTATGCTAAATCGCAACCTCACGACTTAAACCCAAGACCAAACCCACGACAGCTCGCACATTTACCGATGACACATTACATAGTTCTGAACTTAAACTAATACATGTTATCCTATTTTCACGTGGAGTGGAGCCACAAACCACATTAGGAATAATTACGTAAAAGCTTGAACTTAGTTCCAGAGGGAGGAGATGGAGGAAATGCTTCTCCTAATGTTACATAGTTTCGCCGTGTTGAAAGAATGATTAAATACGCTGCCTGATTCACAATGGGGCACATGATACGAAAGGTGGGAACTCACGCTTAGAAATTGTGTAAGTGAAGTAGCAGAATGCTTGCCTTTCTTCGATAGTGGTGCCGGGTTAGTGTCCCGTCTAGGAAGAACATATGTATACCCTGCGTTGGTACGGTCGACCTCGAAATTGCGTTACCACTTTTGAGATCGATTGCCAGTAAATTGAAACTTCACTAAGGTTGACAATATCTGTCACAAATGATCCTGAAATCAAAATGGACCTTGTCGTTTTATGACGGGTAAGTGCGAAATTCACCAATCAAACTGAACGCGATCAGCACATTTAAACCGAGTTCAAGAGGTGTCAGTGTCAATATTCCAAAGAAAATAATGACACTGACAGCTCTTAAACGTAGTGTATGTGCTGATCGCGTTCAATTTGATTAGTGAAATTCGCCCTAAGTGACGTTAAACCATAGGGTGATAAGTGATGGAGAAATTACGGGTCCAATAAAAAAAAATCTAATCGAATATGTTTATTTGTGCACACAAGTAGAAGGTAGGTATAGCAAAATTTATATTGTGGATCTGTCCTGCCACAGTAAGTAATATTCAAATATCCTATCTTATCTATCTCGGTACTAGTGCAAGTGAGGACTGAGCTCGTCAACGTAGACGACAACGTACAACATGACCACACTGTAGTAAAGCACTCGAGCAGAGCTATCCAGACAGACGATTCGCTCTGTATCGCTTCAGACATTGAAATGCGATATAGTTACGTGCGTAAACAGTCACGAAGTGAACGTCTGCGACATCAATGCGGATATCGCTGACGGTAGTGTCCCTTTGATGTTACTAGTTGCTTGATTTGTGCTTGTCTGTTTTGAGTTATTGATGGGTCAAAAGTGGCCACCATATCCAGCCCATATTCGGTCTGTTTTTGACCATTTGACCAGCTGTCACCATCCCTAGCGAACGGCTTAGTGATAAAATTAAAACTTCTTTTATACAAGTCAGTATGTTAAAATCTTATGCAAACAATCCATACCAATATTATAATATTTTTATTTGCAATAGAAGTGTTTATTAGGTCATAAGGGTGGCGACCTCGAATGTATACAACTTTTTTGGCTCCCACTTTCATTTAGCGCCAAATTTTACGGTTCTTTGATATCCACTATTTTTTTAAAAGGTAGCAAATTCTTTTTGCACCATTTATAAGACCATGATTACCGCATCAATTTCAGTAATTTTTATCAAAAAGTTCCTAAACGGATTGAAAAAAGAATATAAAAACACATTATTTTTTCAAAAATTGTGTATGAGTGACTAATCCCATTTAGAACACAGAAGATTTGTAAACAAAGAAAATTTTCATTATTGTGGAGAAGAACAACCTTTTTTGACCCAGACAGGACTCGCCAAATCTTTTTGTCGGACTGGTTCGGTGGATTAATTGGACCATTTTTCCTTGAAGAGGCTACAGGACAGGTGCTGCTGTTACTGCAACTGGCCATTGCAATACTGTTAAGTTTTTATTTAATCAAATCAATCAGCCACCACCACCACTACCATGCACCGTCACCTAGATAACACTGACTCCAATAAGATGGAACCAGAAACCATGCAGCACGAAACATAATCGAAAGTAGGAATGTTTCCGAAATAGTAAATTCCATGAAATTTTGACATTATTTATTGAGTCCCAGATTCGTCAGATCATGACTTTATTTAGCGGGGTTATCTAAAGGGACATGTCAATTTTGAACACTAAAAGCTGAATATTTATGATTCTGATAGTGGAATATTCACTAAATTATGCGAAAATTTATTGAAAAACATGATAAAAACGTTCGAATTTCGAACCAGCAAAAGGTTAAGGAGATTTGGCTGATGTTATTTTTCATTATTTAATTATGAGGAAATATCTTGGAATTTTCATTTGTAATCATTATCTTAATTTAATGACATACTTTCGAATTGGCTACCCTGTATTAATATAAATACTAAAGTAAGTCTGTCTGTTACCCTTCCACCACTTAACGGCTGAAGGTATAAAATATTTGTCACATGAATAGACTAATCACCTGGGTTAAGAAGTAGGATGCTTTGTTCATCCCGGTAGTACGTTCACGATCCCGTGGGATTATTTCCAACCTACACGCAGGCGAAGCCGTGGGCAGTAGCTAGTAAAATATATTTCTTGAATTCGCTACTAATATTGTTGCATTACATTACCTCTGCCGCGTGTGAATCAATATTTTCCTCCATTTCCTCAAGTACAATTGAGACAAATTATCTCAACGCTCACAATAGAGCAGTACAATTCTTCAATACACTGATACGCCATGTTCGCACAAACGTTACAATACCCCAGCTCGTCAATACAATTTGTTCCGTCCTGTAAATTATGGTATTCTTTTAAATTTTATATTTTCCTTTGTCCTGTTTTGTGAATACAGTCTCTCATTAATTGAGATCGGATTTTTTTTTTATTTTAGGTTACATTACAAAATGTTTCCCGTTGGTAAATTTTTCATGCTGTTAAAATGTTGTTGTTTAACCGTATCAGTAGTATGCGAGGAAACGATTGCCTCCCCTTTTAAAATAATCTATAATTATCTAGTTACAATACCACCGAAAAACACACTTAACGATGGTCATATTTCCATGGAAAACGTGGCCGACAAGCAGCCTGTCATCAGAACTCTTCGCTAAGTGAACCACTATTCTATTTATGAAAAACAAAAGGCTAAAGCAACAGCCAGATAAATAACTATTTGACCCCGCGCCACACAGAGCACCCTAGCTCGCGGCGGGTCGCGGTAGTAGTTACAAAACGTGCGGCTATTACATGGCGATGAGTAGAGGGGACACAACTCCGCTCCCTACCCGCCTACTGTGTAGCCACGACCTTAGTTTCAATCGCAACGTCTGTTTGTCTGCTTGCCAAATTCCAGATATAGCTTTTAAAAGGTTTCTAGAACAAAAAGTGTTCTACTTAAAATAGCGGGATGAACATTTTTGCGGTCAACATTCATAAATTGTTATTGTTCTTTGTTTATCCTGCTATGAATTTTATGAAAGGACCTTATGAGTATACGCATGTAAATAGCGCTTGTAAAGTTGAATTGTGCTACACGAACTCTAGAACTTGGTTTTAAAAAAATATTGAAACGTTATTGGAATAGTGATCGTTGACCCAGAGTCTAATGTTGTGCTACACAAAGCGTTCTTCACTAATGGAAGAACATAGTTCATATCGTTACTTGACTGTCGTCAATGACTGCAAGAACTGTTTTATTATTATTCACGTTTGGTTTATCAGATACAATTTGTTATACTGGGCGGCGACTTAGTCAGCTGCATCAAGGGGATGATTCTACCTGTCACACTTAATTTTTTTCACTATGAAACTCATATCTCATTCGTGAAAAAAAAAAAACCTTGACGAATGCAGGTTACTATTTAATTTTTACAATGGCCTTCACTTTCTCGAGTAATTCTAAAGAAAAATTGTCTTTCCTATCACTCTTTCTCTGCCCCCCAGACACAACGACCTGCCGTGGAACATCAGGAAGTTCCTGCGCAACCAGATCAACGAGTTCGAGTTGAACACCGACCTGACGATAGTGGAACCCTGGTCTATCTCCAAGTACTCGCACACGGACCTGCCAAGGCTGAAGACGGGCATGGTGGGGGCACAGGTACGTCTAGTAACCCATACTAATATTATTAATGTGAAAATAACGGTCTCCGTTCTCCGTCTGTTACCTTTCACGCTTGAACCACTAAACCGACCTTTACGAAATTAGACAGATAGGTAGCCTGGGACCTGGAGAATGGCATATTATGACAGATAGGTAGCCGGGGACCTGGAGAATAGCATATCATGCTACTTTACATCCTGCTTATTTGTCATTACCTAAAACTATTACACGTGAAGTAAAGCAATGCTACAAGTTTCGTTATTAAAGATCGGTTTAGACCAACCTAGCGCATTATAATTCCCCACTCTATTTTTGTAAACAGAAGACATTGTTTGGTCGGTCTGCCCACATTAAAGCGTCAAGAATATCAAGACAAGAATGCTCTTGTTCTGGTTCTATGTCCGTTTGGTCTAAACCTACCTTTATATGCAATAAACATCAAAAATATTAAACTCTAAAATATAAATTCAGCACCATAGTTTTAAAATTGGTTCAGTGATATATGTCGCAATTCAATGGTAAATGATAAATGATAAATGATTAATTTCTGTAAGTAGGTTTGTACAAACACTTTTACACCAATCATATTTAAAAAAACTAGATGAGGTCGGTCTTCACATTTACAATACTTAAAACAATATAATACTTAACAAAGTAAATATTCATTGTCATTCGTTCCGTATTTGTCGGTCGTTGATCACAGAGCAACATATTTGACAGGAGGCGATTGCTGCTCAAACATTTGAATGTTAGACCAAAAATTGACCATTTTTGAGGAGCTCTTGGTTAAGGAACAACCGCAACCGCACGATTGAACGATCGGGTTAAGCTACGTTTGTCTCGGTCGGTAGGTGGATGGGTGACCATCTTTACATACCGAGATCCCTCCGTGCCTCGGAAAGCACGTTAAGCCTTTGCTCCCGACTGTCATTTGTGGAACACAGTGTGTTTGACAGTCGTTACGGGTCGTCAGAAGCCCGAAGTTCTGACTACCAGTCTTACCAAGGGGTATCGTGTTACCCAGTAACTGAGTTATGGAGGTCAGATAAGCAGTCGCTCCATGTAAAATACCGGTATTCAGCTGTATCCGGTTAGACTGGATGCTGACCCCGATATAATATTAATATCATCGTCATAATCACGACTTTCGCAGCCGCATTGGTATTCACAGATTGTTGCTATAGCGGCCCGGTAGGTACGCATCCTCTGTAGTCACCTTTTACGATACCTACAATAACGATGTTTGCTTCGTTATGGTTTATTTAATAGTGACCCTAATATCTAGATAATAATTATGAACTTGCAGGCGGAAAATTGACGTGCAAAGAATGGAAGAAAAAATATTGTGCGATTCATATGCGCGTATTATAATAGTCTTTTTAAAGAGTGCATGTGGACGGAATGTCCAGCTCCTAGTACTTGGCTGCGCGGTATTGATCGTCTTATCTGGCATTATACCATAATCCGACTCCCTTTTTTTGTCATAACAAACTTTCCTTTTAACAACTTTGATTTACGCGACACTCCTATCATCTGTACATTATTATAAATGAAAGTCGCTTTTCGTGTCTGTCTGTGTGACCGCGTTGTTCTTCTAAACTCCGCAACGGATTTTAAAGCGGTTTCCACCATAATTTAGAGAATTTATCGGAAAGGTTTATGTGTATTTATTTTCAAATCAAATCAAATCATTTATTTTTGCTGAATACACTGTTACAATGGTGTTATAAGAATTACATGTTTCTTGCATGGTTAGTGACTAACATGGTGCCAGAGTGTTTACGTATGGTTAGTGACTAACATGGTGCCAGAGTGTTTACGTATGGCTAGTGACTAACATGGTGCCAGAGTGTTTACGTATGGCTAGTGACTAACATGATGCCAGAGTGTTTACGTATGGTTAGTGACTAACATGATGCCAGAGTGTTTACGTATGGCTAGTGACTAACATGGTGCCAGAGTGTTTATGTATGGCTAGTGACTAACATGATGCCAGAGTGTTTACGTATGGTTAGTGACTAACATGATGCCAGAGTGTTTACGTATGGTTAGTGACTAACATGGTGCCAGAGTGTTTACGTATGGCTAGTGACTAACATGATGCCAGAGTGTTTACGTATGGTTAGTGACTAACATGATGCCAGAGTGTTTACGTATGGCTAGTGACTAACATGATGCCAGAGTGTTTACGTATGGCTAGTGACTAACATGATGCCAGAATGTTTACGTATGGTTAGTGACTAACATGGTGCCAGAGTGTTTACGTATGGCTAGTGACTAACATGATGCCAGAGTGTTTACGTATGGTTAGTGACTAACATGACGCCAGAGTGTTTACGTATGGTTAGTGACTAACATGATGCCAGAGTGTTTACGTATGGCTAGTGACTAACATGATGCCAGAGTGTTTACGTATGGTTAGTGACTAACATGATGCCAGAGTGTTTACGTATGGTTAGTGACTAACATGGTGCCAGAGTGTTTACGTATAGCTAGTGACTAACATGATGCCAGAGTGTTTACGTATGGTCAGTGACTAACATGGTGCCAGACTGTTTACGTATGGCTAGTGACTAACATGATGCCAAAGTGTTTACGTATGGTTAGTGACTAACATGGTGCCAGAGTGTTTACGTATGGCTAGTGACTAACATGATGCCAGAATGTTTACGTATGGTTAGTGACTAACATGGTGCCAGAGTGTTTACGTATGGCTAGTGACTAACATGATGCCAGAGTGTTTACGTATGGTTAGTGACTAACATGACGCCAGAGTGTTTACGTATGGTTAGTGACTAACATGGTGCCAGAGTGTTTACGTATGGCTAGTGACTAACATGGTGCCAGAGTGTTTACGTATGGCTAGTGACTAACATGGTGCCAGAGTGTTTACGTACGGCTAGTGACTAACATGATGCCAGAGTGTTTACGTATGGTTAGTGACTAACATGGTGCCAGAGTGTTTACGTATGGCTAGTGACTAACATGATGCCAGAGTGTTTACGTATGGTTAGTGACTAACATGACGCCAGAGTGTTTACGTATGGCTAGTGACTAACATGATGCCAGAGTGTTTACGTATGGTTAGTGACTAACATGATGCCAGAGTGTTTACGTATGGTTAGTGACTAACATGGTGCCAGAGTGTTTACGTATAGCTAGTGACTAACATGATGCCAGAGTGTTTACGTATGGTCAGTGACTAACATGGTGCCAGACTGTTTACGTATGGCTAGTGACTAACATGATGCCAAAGTGTTTACGTATGGTTAGTGACTAACATGGTGCCAGAGTGTTTACGTATGGCTAGTGACTAACATGATGCCAGAATGTTTACGTATGGTTAGTGACTAACATGGTGCCAGAGTGTTTACGTATGGCTAGTGAATAACATGATGCCAGAGTGTTTACGTATGGTTAGTGACTAACATGGTGCCAGAGTGTTTACGTATGGCTAGTGACTAACATGATGCCAGAGTGTTTACGTATGGTTAGTGACTAACATGACGCCAGAGTGTTTACGTATGGTTAGTGACTAACATGGTGCCAGAGTGTTTACGTATGGCTAGTGACTAACATGGTGCCAGAGTGTTTACGTATGGCTAGTGACTAACATGATGCCAGAGTGTTTACGTATGGTTAGTGACTAACACGATGCCAGAGTGTTTACGTATGGTTAGTGACTAACATGGTGCCAGAGTGTTTACGTATGGCTAGTGACTAACATGATGCCAGAGTGTTTACGTATGGTTAGTGACTAACATGATGCCAGAGTGTTTACGTATGGCTAGTGACTAACATGATGCCAGAGTGTTTACGTATGGCTAGTGACTAACATGATGCCAGAGTGTTTACGTATGGCTAGTGACTAACATGGTGCCAGAGTGTTTACGTATGGCTAGTGACTAACATGGTGCCAGAGTGTTTACGTATGGTTAGTGACTAACATGGTGCCAGAGTGTTTACGTATGGCTAGTGACTAACATGATGCCAGAGCGTTTACGTATGGCTAGTGACTAACATGATGCCAAAGTGTTTACGTATGGTTAGTGACTAACATGGTGCCAGAGTGTTTACGTATGGCTAGTGACTAACATGGTGCCAGAGTGTTTACGTATGGTTAGTGACTAACATGGTGCCAGAGTGTTTACGTATGGCTAGTGACTAACATGGTGCCAGACTGTTTACGTATGGCTAGTGACTAACATGATGCCAAAGTGTTTACGTATGGTTAGTGACTAACATGGTGCCAGAGTGTTTACGTATGGCTAGTGACTAACATGATGCCAGAATGTTTACGTATGGTTAGTGACTAACATGGTGCCAGAGTGTTTACGTATGGCTAGTGACTAACATGATGCCAGAGTGTTTACGTATGGTTAGTGACTAACATGATGCCAGAGTGTTTACGTATGGCTAGTGACTAACATGATGCCAAAGTGTTTACGTATGGTTAGTGACTAACATGGTGCCAGAGTGTTTACGTATGGTTAGTCCCTAACATGGTGCCAGAGTGTTTACGTATGGTTAGTCCCTAACATGGTGCCAGAGTATTTACGCCGCCCATGGGCCTCTGACTTGGCTTCACATACATTAATATTAGTTGTAAGAACTGCGTGAAGCCGGGGGGGTCGGGCGGCGCGCTAGTTCATCATAAACTGAACAAACTCGAATAATTATGCTACGCACTGATCTAGATAATTACTATCTACTTATAGCTGACATCGGTCCGTACTCGAAATCTTAGAAATAAGTTCCTTTGCGTGTCGACCTTGGGCGTCGAACATTCGAAAACAAACTATGTATTGTAGATACTAACTTTGCTCTTATTGTTATGATCTAGAAACCAATTGCTGGTCCTGATTGTTTGGATTTGAATGCTTTTACACTTCTAAAGACATTTCTGGTGAAATATTTAAGTTTAGTTCCCTTTATACAAATTGTACCAACTAACTATTATTACTTGTAAAGTTACCGATGCTGAATGGTTATTTTATTGAGCCGGTGTGGCGTAGTAAAGCAGAATGTCGTACCGTGTCATGGGGCAAGGTTCACAGATCGCACTTTGATTTTACTTTGCTAAGTGTAGTTAGCATTTCATACGAATATGAACATTGTTTTAAGCGAATAATTATCATAGGTATTCGTGTAAGCGAACGTGAGCAAGCGTTTCATATGAATGATGATGTTATGACGTTAAAAATAAGGTTCAACAGAAACGCTAGCAAAGTAAAGACAAAGTATGATCTGTGAATCTTGCCCTTAGCTATAGTGAATTCAGCTATTTTGACCCAATCTCTTAATAAAGCTTATTCACGTGGAATTCAGCTTGAGACCAGACTTAAATAACTATTAGTTGCATGGAAGAGACCACATGATGTAAATATGACTCAAAGTGGAAGAATGACTACAGTTGAGCACGTGATTTGTTATCACATGCTCAACTACAGAAGATGATGACCGGAGCCGCGGGCAAAAGCTAGTCTACTATATTTTTGAACAATACTATTTTCCGATAGAAAAAATTGCCAAAAAAAAACAACATTAGATTAGCACAAAAAATGTGCCAACATCCGTCTATCTGTAAAAAAAATAACCCTTTAAAATTGTACGGGCATAATAAATTGTACCCAATAACTCTCTGGTAGGCAGCAAAAATATTTATTACTGGCATAAATTCAAATTAGACCCCAGTTTGCGATTGTGGGTGCAAAAACACCGATCGGCGTAAAGGAGGGTTTTTACCCTCCATGTAAACCTACATAATTAATAATACCTATACATAAGTAGAGAGATAGAAACAGAGAGAGATGGATATCTTTAGAGGAAACATTTGTTGAAGGACAAGCGGTTTAAAAAAAAAAAATGCTCTGAACGTCGATACCTAAGAATATTTTTTTAGGAATTATGTAGACTAATAATTTTAGAAACATTGTATATCCAGCAATAAAGGCTTATTTTATTTTAGATTGTACATAACTATGCATGCGTCTGTCTGTCATCCATAGAATAATTTAATGTTATTAATTATAATATTTGATAATTATGTAGGTATCGAGCCGTGGGTTTTGGACCTTAAAACCTATACGATAGATATACAATATTTTGGGTTGGCCCAACTAGCTTTGAACTCAAACATCTTAGTCATGTGCTTTTGTCATACGGCGAAATCACTATCGAAATAAATACGTGATAAAAATTGTCATCTCCAAACATCACGAATGGTAGTAAAAAAAAAAACCCAATATAAACATTCTACTAAGTATTTTAACTAGTAATCAATTTTCCCGTATGGAATGGAAGGATGTAAGGATCGTAACAAATGGCGTTCTGTGGTTTCAGCTTACCCCATGGGAAGAAGGCGTGAGTTTATGTTTGTAACAATTTTCCTTACAAAATCACCGTTTGAAAAACGATTACTAACGGTACTAACGGATCGATTCAAAATGGCCGGTACAGTACGTTTATGCACCTAAAGTGCAGCTTCACCGTACAGTGGCTGAAGCTCAGTGCGGTCGCTGAACGATTCTCATTTCACGCAATATTTCACCACAACCTGGAATATAGTTCTAGTAGTTCCCGTATGATCGGTATGCTCTTATACTGCTGCTGTAGAGAAACGTGGTTACAGGAGATTTTGTTGAGGAGCGATAGTTTATTTACTTCTTACGAAAATATTAAAGTGATAATCGCCCTCCCTGTGCAATCATGGATGCTTTACTAGTTATTTATCAAGCCGTAACCCGATAGGATTTCCCATTGCCAAATATGATGAACTTTCATGCAAACTTTCACGTACGCACCTCGGGTACCTCGGCGCACACGCTACATAAATACGTTGCGCGGGTATACTTTGATTCAAAGCAATGTATCTCTCGATGTCAGTGACACACTACGCTAGAAGTTAGGTTTGCTGTGGGATAAGTCGTTCAAAAAAGGAGTCCCTTTCACTAACGCTATGTGACACCAAAAGCGGACTGCTGGATTTTCAACGCTGGGAGTTGAACATTGGAATAATATTTAGGCGATCATTTAGGTACTTAGAGTACTCTCATAAACAACCAACCAGGTTGAGAAAAACGAACTTCTATGAATTTAAAGAACTCATGCAGCTACTGCTTCCACAAACAATATTCTTCATAATCTAGTTCATCCTTTGCCCCACATTAATAACGTCGGAAAACCCTTAGACAATTTGTAGAGAGGTCAACGGCATCATCTTAATATACCGGTGAAAAATTGTTGGTCATTGAACCCTCAGGGTCTGGGCTGGCGATAACACGCAACTATTTGTAAAACTCGTAAACTTTTCCTTGAGAGCTCTTATCATGAAAGGAACGGAAGGCCCCTACATTTACGAATGTTTAGGTAATTCTTTTTTATGGACCCGCTGGCTTGAATTTTCTATTTGTCGAATGAGGTGTAATAGCTACTATCGCCTTTATTGCACATCATTTTGACGACGTAATATAATATTATTTTCAATTTATAGTACTTGAGTATATTTTCCAACAAATTAATCATTCTAAGTTGGTAGGTAATGTCACTAACTACTGCCATAACTAAACAACAACGTACGGGCTGTAACTTTCTCACCGATGACTTTATCTAATAATATAGTAGGTACGTACC
The DNA here is from genome assembly GCA_963921375.1 of Tiliacea citrago. NCBI lineage: Eukaryota > Metazoa > Arthropoda > Insecta > Lepidoptera > Noctuidae > Tiliacea > Tiliacea citrago. The sequence continues at coordinate 30,908,297 of OY992780.1, forward strand.
TATAACAAGCGTATTGTGCATGTATAAATCAAGGGTCAATCTTTTGATACGGGTCCACCACATGGGGTTGTTTTAATTTTGAGAAATGACGAGAGGCGTGCAAAGATAGCCAGTTGGCTGGTTAAAGGATATCGCGCTAAGGAACACATCTTTGTAATTGTAATACCCCAATAAAATTAATACTTTTTTGAATTAGGCATAATCCATAACTTTAATCTCGTTTTTCCAACAAATATTTGACATTCTCAGCCACGTTCATTATTTTTTAAACAGTTTGCCATAAATATACTATTTTGATGGCGTCACGCTAGAAGTAAGTACCTATTAAGGGCACTGCAGACTAGCGGGTCGCGCCATCGCGTCGCGGCTGTCAGCGGGAGCCATTATGTTTTTACTAGGTACTTACATTATTATTTTATTGTTGTTTATCGATATTTTATTTATTAGTATAAGCTCCATTTAAAACTGATAGTGTGAGATTTAGTCAGTTTTCAATGAGAAGATTTTGGCTCATAATCAGATGTTTCCTGTGAATGTATTTAATTAATAAATCAAAGTTAAGGCGCTGACAAGAGGCAAATGATAAAAGTAGGATTGGCTTAAACAAAAAAAAAATGGCAAAACTATAATTATTAGTTTGTAATAGCGGAAAAATATATGTTATTCTTGAACATTTTTCTTAGAACTTGGTGATACCAAAACACGTTTAGAAAAAAAAATCTCAATACAAATAATTAACGGTAAACTAACCCTTTACTTTGAGTTTCAATCCAAAATATCTGTATTAAATATCAACGTACCTACGGTTGGTAGGTATTTAATTAATAACAAGAATGTCTTATTTTTATGCAGAATTTGGTTGTTTTTATTTTCGATTACTCAACTCATTTTGAGTAAATGATAATTGCTTCATATTTTGCAATAAACTACAAGCGTTGTGTCATCGCGCTTCTCTTCTTTTGTACGCAGTCTGACAGTGACCGTGGTTTAGCTGTTGTCAGCGTCTTAAGGGACCACATAGTGTAATAATTGTAGGATATTTTGTTGTTCTTATTTATTTGTTAATACCAAAAATCTATTATTTACAAAAGTTTTGGGCGAAAGGTCCTGGCCGAGTTCCTCGCATAAACATTACACCATCTCCTTGCTTATTCTATAATTCTACAGGAACTCACTTCCCGCGAGATCAAAGGCCCTAACAAGCAAAGGAAGCTCTTTAATAGTATTTCTTTCCCATCTTCGCTGAAGTTTTAACTTAAATAAAAAGCGCGATTTGAACCCAACATATTAATTTCAGCCTATTATATAATAAAAGTAAAAAAGCACCGCCAAAAATCACTCGCCTTAACGAAAAACAAGTAACGAATTATGTCTAGGTCCTTTTATATGTAGACTATTTCGAAAGAAAGGTTTCTATCCCAAACTCTCAACATCGGTGAATAATTGTACACCATGCTTGACGTTGTAGACAACTGTCTAGTGAAGTGAAAACAAGTCTCTTTACATTTGATTTTGTAATCGCCGTGCTAAGGATAGTACAAAACTTTCAACTGTATAAACGGAAACGTCATTTTTGTCTATTCTTCCGTCGACGAAACGCTTCTCTACGGTTCTTGTGTTAAGCCTGCAGGCAGCTTGGCTTTATCCAGCCCTTTATTTAAACGCCCGGGTTCACGCGGGCTCATAAAACGTACAGACACCAACCTACTCGCATCTCGCTCCTACTCCCAAAACTGTTTAGGAATGTATAAAAGAGAATCCTTTGCAACTCACATTCAACTACGCACAATCTAAATCTTCTTATTCCATTTTAAACCTTAGATACTAAAATTTAAAGTCTATTTTTGTGTCAAAATTATGGGTCGGGTAAGAAAGGATTTGTTTAGTATCCATTGTTGGGAATTTCCTTAGAAAGTATTTCTGATGCATATGGAAATCATGGATCATAGGAATACTTGCGCTTTCGTATGCGTATATACGAAACGGGGAGTAATCAGAAGACTGGTTTATAGAGAGACATAGTTTAACCTACTCGAGTTAAATGAAGTTGCTTGAATAGTAGTTGTACCAAAGTCTGAGGTAATGTCGAACCCAAACTGTTCCTTGGAAATTCTTATTGGTCTCAACTTGATGGCACGGTTGGCGCAGTGGTTAAGCGATTGACTGCTGCGCTTCGTGTCGCGGGTTTGATTCCCGCACAGAACAAATATTTGTATGACCTACAAGTAGTTGTTCCAGGTCTGGCTGTTTGAGTATGTGAGTTTAAATGTTTGTAAACGCACCCACGATACAGGAGAAATTCCTAGTGTTCCTAACGTTTAAAAAAAAAAATCGTCTCGACGGACGCTGGAGTAGCGAAGCCGCGAAAAATTTTGTTCCAACTCAAACTCAATTCTGAAAAATCTAATGCTAGCACAGCGATGGCTACTACTCGTTTCATGCAAAATCAAGGAATAGTAAGTAAAGTACCCTTTTACTCATCAAATTGACTATGAGCAGCTTACAACGTCAATCTGCTAACAATATTTTTTTCTGACCGTACGTCGTGTTGACATTTTGTTTCTCACAGTACTTTGTTTGAAAACAATTTAAATCGGCAAAAAAGGTTGCAGGGTCATACTTTGCCCAGAAATAAAGCAGGCTAGTAATTGGACCGGCTAGTAACTAGCTCTCGGCTATGATGAAGCCCGTGCACAGTCTATCCACCCAATATAATTGAACAGGGTGACTTGTAACTTGACGTATTCCTTTCAGGACGTGATAGTGTGACCAAGCCTAGGCGGACATTCAAGGGATGCGAGAAAACGAAATGTTTTATGTATTTTAGAAATTTTCACAGAATTTGTCACTAAATATCACTTTTCTCTAAACTCTCTAATTGATTGGCCTTCATTGCTATTCCATCAAATTTTGAAAAATATCAAACAGTTAAAATATACTAGGAAGTAGTTTATTAGTAGGTAGTAGTTAATTGATACATTTTTAGATGGTAAGTTGTGGCCATCTGGAGTATCATTTAGGCGTTTCGTGCAGTTTCCTATGAGGCGAGTAAACAAAGATGTACATGAAAATATAGATACCAAAAATGGACAGCCTTAGTAAGATAGTAAGCTTTAATTGCAAATCATTCAAGAGGTCTATGGAAGGCATAAGAGATGTGATAGCCCTTCAAGAGACATGGTTGTTGCCACACGATCTGCCGTTGCTCAGCACGGTTGATGACAGCTTCGGGTGCACCGGGACGTCGGCTGTAGACACATCGGCGGGCCTTTTGAGCGGCAGGCCATACGGTGGCGTCGCGTTACTGTGGCGTAAAAGTGCGTTTGAGTCAGTGTTGCCGATTGCGTGCAATAATGTGCGAGTGTGCGCGGTCAGAATAACCGTAAGTACAAGATCTGTAGTCGTATTTAGTGTGTACATGCCAACAAACTCGAGTGATAATCTTCCTGAGTTTACAGCCTGTCTTAGTGCTATTCGCTCAGTTATAGAAGTAGAGGAAAATAAAGGAATTGAGGCTTTTTACATCATAGGAGACTATAATGCACATCCGAATGAGTTGTTTTATAACGAAATGATAAATTTTTGTTCAGATCAAAGCTGGGTCTGTGTAGATGTGGAGATGTGTGACAGTGATACCTACACTTTCACAAGTGAATCACATGGCTGTAACAGATGGTTGGACCACTGCATCGTCACTAAATCTGCCCAGCAATCAGTCACTAGTGTCACAGTACTTTATGACATGTATTGGTCCGACCATTTCCCGATTGTGATTGAATGTGACTTGTTAAAAATTAATTGTAAAATTGTAGAAAGTAATAATCTTGTTAATCGTGCTGTGTGGGGTGAGAGGACGTCTGAGCAGATAAGCGAGTACCACGACCTCTGTCACTCTAAGCTGAGACTTATTGATATTCCTCGGGAGCTGAGTGATTGTTGTGATAAGTTTTGTAGACGCAAAGAACATTGTTCAGCTCTTGACAAAATGTACTCTGATATTGTGAATATACTGGAACGGGCAGCCGTACAGACTTATAGGATAAAGTGTCGAAGGAAGGGTGGCTATGTCACGGGGTGGAACAAACATGTCGCGGGCGCTCACCGCCGTACCCGGCTTAGATTCCAGGTGTGGACAATGGCTGGTCGCCCAGCCAATGGTCCTACTTTTCAGGATATGGCGGAGGCAAGGAGACATTTTAAGGCTAAACTCAAGTGGTGTCAGAACAGGCAGGACCAGCTTAAAATGAATCTCCTTGCTTTCAACCATGCGAACAAAGACTTTCGGCGTTTTTGGAAGAACACGAATAACATGAATGTGATACCGGGTCTCCCGGTGAGCGTCGGTGGGTTTACTGACCGTAAGAACATTGCCGAATGTTTTAGGGACCACTTTTCTGTGCGGTCACTCTTGGGCTCGGCGTCTCGTGGAGTAAACGGAGCTGAGACCATTGAGACTGAGCGGAACGCGAAAATACCTGCCAAGAGTGTGGCTTCAATTATTTCGAGGATGCAGCGTGGGAAGTCGCCGGGTCACGATGGTCTCAGTGTCGAACATTTGAAACATGCGGGAGTTCATCTGCCTAGTTTTGTCACTGTTTTTCACTTTGTGCCTTGGTCATTCCTATTTACCGGAACCACTTATGCGGACGATTGTGGTCCCTATAGTTAAAAACAAAACTGGTGACACATCCGATATGAACAACTATCGACCCATCTCACTAGCTACCACCATGGCGAAGGTGCTTGACGGTCTGATGAAGGGCTGCCTCTCAGAACATGTTAAAGTGCACGACGCCCAGTTCGGATTCAAGGCGGGCGTGTCCACCGAGAGTGCTATTCTCGGCCTGAAGCACACCGTCAAGTACTACACCATGAGGAGGACGCCGGTATACGCGTGTTTCCTTGATCTGTCGAAAGCTTTCGCCCGTTTCTCCTATGATGTGCTATGGGACAAGTTGAGGGGCACGGGTGTGCCGGTGGAGTACACAGCGCTTCTCCGGTACTGGTATGCTCACCAGACAAATCGGGTGAGATGGGTCGGTACTCTGTCGGATGAGTATCGAATGGAATGCGGAGTAAGGCAGGGGGGGTTAAGCTCCCCCCTGTTATTTAATTTATATGTAAATGAGCTCATCGAGCGACTGAGCAGCACACATGTCGGCTGTCATATAGACGGTATATGTGTCAATAACATAAGTTACGCGGACGACATGGTGTTGCTCAGTCCCTCGATGAGTGGATTGAGGAAGCTTCTCACGATCTGCGAGACGTATGCGGCGGTGCACGGCCTTAAATACAATTCAAAAAAAAGTGAGGTGTTAGTGTTTACGGCACCTAAACAACAGCCCCGTCGTGTACCTCCAGTATATCTCAACGGCGTTGAACTGAATGTGGTAACTCAATTTAAATACTTGGGTCATGTTGTCACCAGTGACCTACGTGATGATGGGGACATAGAACGCGAGCGCAGGGCGTTGGCGGTGAGGAGCAATATGCTCGCCCGTAGGTTTGCTCGCTGCACGGCAGACGTCAAAGTCAGTTTATTTAAAGCGTTCTGTCAGTCCTTCTACACGAGCGGCCTATGGGTGTCATATACGAGCCGAGCCTACAACGTCCTGCGCGTGCAATACAACAATGCATTCAGGATGCTGTTGCGGTTGCCGCGACGTTACAGTGCGTCGGGAATGTTTGCTGAAGCACGTACGGATGGCTTTCACGCCATCATGCGTAAGAAAGCGGCTTCCCTACTGCAACGTTTGCGTAGCACTCGGAACTGCATCCTGAAAATGATTGTTAACATAGTGGACTGCCCCATCCAAAGGCACTGGGTAGAATTAGGTATAGGTTTATGTTAAATAGAATTAAGTACTAACAACAATAACATAGCATGTAAGCACAGTTTGTTTTAACCACTAACGTAACGTAGGTTTAGGTCTGAAATAAAGATATTTTATTTTATTTATTTTATTAACCATTTTCAAAAATCATCTACGTACATGAACTATAACACCTGTTATCTCAAAATGTTACTATGGCGTTAGCGTACAAATTACGGGAAAGTGATGTTTAGTGACGAATTCTGGGAAATTTTCAAAAATACATAAGAATTGGGTTTCCTGAATACCATGAATTTTCGCCTGGCTTTATGGGGTGTTTAATTGTTGCAAATGGGTCGCACTATCGCATCCTGGAAGGAATACGTCAAATTATAAGTCACCATGTAGAGTTTTATCGAGTAGATATCTGGCAGTTCGTCGTGCCCATCGATTATCTGAAATATGTATAATTTATACAAATACAAGATAATCGATGGGTACGAAAATATACTTGGAGGGTGGATACATACCTAATCGCATTTTTGGATATCAAATAAAAATGGAAGGTAGTCAGACTGTGCACAGGCTCTACTAATAGCGGAGGACTAGGTCCTAGCTGACCTGTCTCTCGTATTACCGAGCAATCCGAGTATCTTGAACGTGCAAGCTTCTGCCAACTAATATTGCTGTCAAGCAAAATTTCAAAATAGTGGCAATAAGCAGCAATAGCCTTTTCTATGCATGATTTCGCAAAAGACCTTCCGTAACATTTTGTTTTAGTTAGTTTCAACCATAGCGTTGTTTGCGAGGTTTGTGGAACGTCAATACTATGACAATGTAAACACTCTTACTTGGAACTAATTCGCATAGAAATCAAACGGCTACAAAGACTCCGCCGTCTGTCTGTCTGTCCGTCTGTCACCAGGCTGTATCTCATGAACCGTGATAGTTAGACAGTTGAAATTTTCACAGATGATGTATTTCTGTTGCCGCTGTAACAACAAATTACCACAAAACCAAATTACAACTAAAAACCGAATAAAATAAATATTTAAGGGGCCATACAATAAACGTGATTTTTTGCTGGTTTTTGCTCGATATTGATGAATGAATATTCACAAAAAAATATTAAAAACATATTGTGTGAGTCAAAAATAAATAATGAAATTAAAATAAAACAATTTTTTAAGGGGGGCTCCCATACAACAAACGTGATTTTTTTGCCATTTTTATAGATAATGGTACGGAACCCTTTGTGCGCGAGTCCAACTCGCACTTAGCCGGTTTTATTTTTATGTTTTAAAAATATTTTTTTAGTTTTTCACGAAATTTGGTGAAAACTTTTTATGTGCATGTTTAAAATATCTGCTTTTTTACAAAAGTCAGTGGGCTTTTTGGTCGTTGGATTCTCTATTTACTGATGGTGTAAAAAATAAAATATAAAGCAGATAATTATTTTGACGGGACATTTTTCGATTGAAAATTAGGGTGCTTTTTCGATATAAAGTCAAAATAAGGTGAAAAAATCAATATTATAAATAATAAAAAAATACAGTGTGTTAAATCTTACTACCCACTGGTCGAAATTCAACCCTCTCTACTTACAATCTATATTATATAGTAACTACTTACTAATTCCATGAGTAGCACTTACTTATTCCATGGTCAAACTGTCACTTCTGTCATCTATCTATCTTCAAGTCATGACTAGGCAATATAATTGTGTGTCAAACTGTCACTTCTGTCATCTATCTATCTTCAAGTCATGACTAGGCAATATAATTGCGTGTGTCAAACTGTCACTTCTGTCATCTATCTATCTTCAAGTCATGACTAGGCAATATAATGGTGTGTGTCAAACTGTCACTTCTGTCATCTATCTATCTTCAAGTCATGACTAGGCAATATAATTGCGTGTGTCAAACTGTCACTTCTGTCATCTATCTATCTTCAAGTCATGACTAGGCAATATAATTGCGTGTGTCAAACTGTCACTTCTGTCATCTATCTATCTTCAAGTCATGACTAGGCAATATAATTGTGTGTCTCAAACTGTCACTTCTGTCATCTATCTATCTTCAAGTCATGACTAGGCAATATAATGGTGTGTGTCAAACTGTCACTTCTGTCATCTATCTATCTTCAAGTCATGACTAGGCAATATAATGGTGTGTGTCAAACTGTCACTTCTGTCATCTATCTATCTTCAAGTCATGACTAGGCAATATAATGGTGTGTGTCAAACTGTCACTTCTGTCATCTATCTATCTTCAAGCCATGACTAGGAAATATAATGGTGTGTGTCAAACTGTCACTTCTGTCATCTATCTATCTTCAAGTCATGACTAGGCAATATAATGGTGTGTGTCAAACTGTCACTTCTGTCATCTATCTATCTTCAAGTCATGACTAGGCAATATAATGGTGTGTGTCAAACTGTCACTTCTGTCATCTATCTATCTTCAAGTCATGACTAGGCAATATAATTGTGTGTGTCAAACTGTCACTTCTGTCATCTATCTATCTTCAAGTCATGACTAGGCAATATAATTGCGTGTGTCAAACTGTCACTTCTGTCATCTATCTATCTTCAAGTCATGACTAGGCAATATAATTGCGTGTGTCAAACTGTCACTTCTGTCATCTATCTATCTTCAAGTCATGACTAGGCAATATAATTGCGTGTGTCAAACTGTCACTTCTGTCATCTATCTATCTTCAAGTCATGACTAGGCAATATAATTGCGTGTGTCAAACTGTCACTTCTGTCATCTATCTATCTTCAAGTCATGACTAGGCAATATAATTGTGTGTGTCAAACTGTCACTTCTGTCATCTATCTATCTTCAAGTCATGACTAGGCAATATAATTGCGTGTGTCAAACTGTCACTTCTGTCATCTATCTATCTTCAAGTCATGACTAGGCAATATAATTGCGTGTGTCAAACTGTCACTTCTGTCATCTATCTATCTTCAAGTCATGACTAGGCAATATAATTGTGTGTGTCAAACTGTCACTTCTGTCATCTGTCTATCTTCAAGTCATGACTAGGCAATATAATGGTGTGTGTCAAACTGTCACTTCTGTCATCTATCTATCTTCAAGTCATGACTAGGCAATATAATTGCGTGTGTCAAACTGTCACTTCTGTCATCTATCTATCTTCAAGTCATGACTAGGCAATATAATTGCGTGTGTCAAACTGTCACTTCTGTCATCTATCTATCTTCAAGTCATGACTAGGCAATATAATTGCGTGTGTCAATCTGTCACTTCTGTCATCTATCTATCTTCAAGTCATGACTAGGCAATATAATTGTGTGTGTCAAACTGTCACTTCTGTCATCTATCTATCTTCAAGTCATGACTAGGCAATATAATTGCGTGTGTCAAACTGTCACTTCTGTCATCTATCTATCTTCAAGTCATGACTAGGCAATATAATGGTGTGTGTCAAACTGTCACTTCTGTCATCTATCTATCTTCAAGTCATGACTAGGCAATATAATTGCGTGTGTCAAACTGTCACTTCTGTCATCTATCTATCTTCAAGTCATGACTAGGCAATATAATTGCGTGTGTCAAACTGTCACTTCTGTCATCTATCTATCTTCAAGTCATGACTAGGCAATATAATTGTGTGTGTCAAACTGTCACTTCTGTCATCTATCTATCTTCAAGTCATGACTAGGCAATATAATTGCGTGTGTCAAACTGTCACTTCTGTCATCTATCTATCTTCAAGTCATGACTAGGCAATATAATTGCGTGTGTCAAACTGTCACTTCTGTCATCTATCTATCTTCAAGTCATGACTAGGCAATATAATTGTGTGTGTCAAACTGTCACTTCTGTCATCTGTCTATCTTCAAGTCATGACTAGGCAATATAATGGTGTGTGTCAAACTGTCACTTCTGTCATCTATCTATCTTCAAGTCATGACTAGGCAATAAAATTGCGTGTGTCAAACTGTCACTTCTGTCATCTATCTATCTTCAAGTCATGACTAGGCAATATAATTGCGTGTGTCAAATTGTCACTTCTGTCATCTATCTATCTTCAAGTCATGACTAGGCAATATAATTGCGTGTGTCAATCTGTCACTTCTGTCATCTATATATCTTCAAGTCATGACTAGGCAATATAATTGTGTGTGTCAAACTGTCACTTCTGTCATCTATCTATCTTCAAGTCATGACTAGGCAATATAATTGCGTGTGTCAAACTGTCACTTCTGTCATCTATCTATCTTCAAGTCATGACTAGGCAATATAATTGCGTGTGTCAAACTGTCACTTCTGTCATCTATCTATCTTCAAGTCATGACTAGGCAATATAATTGCGTGTGTCAAACTGTCACTTCTGTCATCTATCTATCTTCAAGTCATGACTAGGCAATATAATTGTGTGTGTCAAACTGTCACTTCTGTCATCTATCTATCTTCAAGTCATGACTAGGCAATATAATTGCGTGTGTCAAACTGTCACTTCTGTCATCTATCTATCTTCAAGTCATGACTAGGCAATATAATGGTGTGTGTCAAACTGTCACTTCTGTCATCTATCTATCTTCAAGTCATGACTAGGCAATATAATGGTGTGTGTCAATCCCATGGTACTGTGCGTAATGTTTTTATTAATTCAATTTATTTTTTCAAACACGCTTGGAAATTTGAGCATTATTTTGACAACCTTCTTCGAGATAAATCGAAAATGCTGTACTGGTGAAATACATGCGAGCAGATGCGAGCAGGCGGCCGGCAATGTTAGTATGAAAATCCTTATCTGTTGTGTTTAGCGGCCGAATAAACTACTATGAAAACTCATAACTGTTGTGTAATTAAAAAATGGAACGAACGTATCAAAGATTTTATTTAAATTTCGAACTGGCTTGCAAATAGAGCTGTTTAAAGTAAAAAAGAAACAATAGAACATATTGGAGCGTAAAAAATTATCGTTGTTCGTCATTGAATCTGGTATATAAAAATAATTTAGTTAGTTTACATTATTTGAGAAAAGCACTATACAAGCCTTGGCCGCAACCAGGCATTGATCGACTTACGTATGAGAGCCTCTGCTTTGACTCGGTCCACATTTTCACGTTCAATGCCCCTTTTGCAGACCGCAGCACTAATGTACTATCTATTGCGTATTATATAAAAATAATGAACGGAAATTGTACACCCATCTCTTTTACGATACAATAATACTTTCTTGTCTTTGAATTCTATAACATGACATTTAATTTAAATCGTATTGTATGTGGTTTCCATAGATATTTAGTGTATTGATTGACGAAAACGTCAGATATGGAAAAATAATCATGTTTCAAGTATTTTATAATTTGTCTTTATTTTTATATAAGTTTATGAATATATTATTGCCTCCTGATATAGTACCGAATTTTTCACTCACACTAACCCAGAGTTTAGTGACTTAACTCTCCCACATCGGTGGGTTAAATATTTAAAAGTATAACTCTAGGTTAACCTCTAACTCTTGCTGGTGCAAGATGAGTTAACTCAGAGTTATTTAGAATACCTCATGAACACACAAGTGGGCCCTAGTGGTATATTAATTGTTGCAAAACATTTTTGTGCACGCTAGGTCTACTGATCGCAGAAATAAGATGAAACATGATCACAAGTGAAAAATAAATAACGTTTGTTTATTTTAAAGATAAAACTTAACACAAACCTTATAAGAACTTGGTCCTCACAACCTTCTCTCCATGCTCTTCGTACTGCTTCTTATTCACCCATAGCTTAGGAGCTTCCAGCATCCCTGCGAACACTGCGCCCCCCATCCATGCCACCGAGCACGGTTCCGACGTATCTAAGATATTCACAGGTCGGTGAATTATTCCCTCGATTTCTCGAGTTAACCGCTTGTTGAACCCGATGCTTAAAAGCCCTCCGTGAGTGATAATGGCGTCGTACATTTCAGACTGAAGTTCTTCATCAACTTTTAAGATCGCAGTTACTATAGCGTCATGTATGGGCAATTTATCAGTGTTCTTCCCTAACACAAGCTCTGGTTGGAAGTACATCTCAGCAGCCATGAAAACCTCGTCACTCACATCTATAACTTCACCGTTTGGCAGCTTGTACTCCTTCTTATATTGCTGTTCTGTTACTGCGCAGTTTTCAGTGACATACATTAATTTCCAGATATCTTTGATAACTTGCTCGCTATCATGACCAAGGTTAACGTTTCGCTTTTCCAGGCAATCTTGTATATACCTCTTTATATCGAATCCAGCAACATTGGTTACCATATTAGCATAGCTAATGGAGCCTCCTTCGTAGAGTGGGTTTATTTCCGTGATGTCTTCTCCCAGGTCTACAGAGAGTCCAGTCGTGAACCCTGATCCAAATAGAGCTAAGAAACTTTGTGGTTTCACGCACAATGCAGGAGCATTCAGAGTTTCGAAGAAAATCTCGCAGCATTTTATTCTGTAATGTAAAAAAATAAAACGTTAGGTCGCATTTTGATAGTAGTAGGTGGCACTCTGTAGTTTCTATCCCCACGAACCGAAGGCGTGAGTTTTTACGTACCTATGTAAAAAAAACTGTTGTACAATTTATTTGTTTAATTTTGGAATTGCAGAAATCTGAGTATCGAAATTTTGAGTTATAAGAAGTCGACACACAGGGCGCGGGATAGCGCATTTGGTTGCGCTATTGGAGCTTGCGTCTAAACTTTGACCCACAACATAAAAGGACCTTTTTAAGTTAAGGCATCGCAACTCCATCCTGTTCAAGACTATCAGTGACAGTATAAGTGAAAACTTGAATCCTAGATAATTTACATGTATTTTTACTAAGCGTTATGTTATGTAGTCTAAATTATTCGAGCCGTTTAGGATTGAAACACTAGGTTCATGTGGTCCGAGTGCCCAGTTAGTTTTTCGAAAAAACGCCAAGCGGTCGACTCCTCCATTGACCAGAGGGCTGGCCTATTTTTTGGCCATAAAATCAGCATTGTCATACAACGTGGCAACGCTGCCAGCCTTTTGGACACTTTTCTTGTTGAAAACGATGCGGATGAATTTTTCTATGCCACTATGATTATTTCCTCTCCTTTTTTATGTACTTGTACATATTATTATTATTTTAAGTCTGTTAGTTTTTAAATGATGTAAATATTTACAAAATAAAGTGAACTTATGTCAAAAAAATATCTGTGTGATCATTTGTAATAAAAACTTTCTAATAAAATGCGGTTCCAATGGAATTTGAAGTTGGTTGGTTGGATGGTGTTTGGCATTAAATTTATATTCTCTAAACTTGGTAATTATCTGAGATTCTGAATTTTAAAATATAGGCATTTTATCTACAGGGCGTATCTAATAAGCCCCATCACCTAGCCGTTAACTATGCATTCTGGATATCAAACGAAGTAGCATTGCACAAAAATTATTGCTGGGAAACGACTATTTTAGGATTGAAAATTTATATAACATTTAAAACTTATTTCCTAAAAGAAACGTTTAAAAAAGTTGGAACTTCGATCTTCAATATCTTCATAACCAGAACATTCCCGGAAATGGTCCAGTCCAAAAAAAACTATCACAATGACGGAAATAACAAGTGAGTCTGGGCTTCTTTAAGCGTCTTTGTACAGACGCCAGCAGGTCAAGCTACCCGAAACTGACCAATTTTCCCAATCAACCTTGAACCTTATAATGTGGGGATAAAGTTGAAAATCCATCAAAAAGATTTGAGAGATTGTAGTAGCTTGATGTGCTAGCGTCTGTACACCCGTTACCCTTTCTATTGTCGGATAGAATATAATTTTGAAGTAAAGGCCTGCATGTAACAATAATAGCATGAAGCGTGATAGTTGGTCGTCGTCCGTGACATGAGTTACTCGGGTAGGTAACGAGCCGATACCGGCGACAATGCATTCGCTATTAGTCGCTATATACCGGCCATCATGTTTAGAGACAGCCTGTCTGGTATCTCGTAACTAGGAGATATAGACCATCATAAAATAAGAATAAAAAAGATCAATTTAGGTTTCTCTGCAGATTTTTTTTTTTTTGTAAACTGATATCAGTTTCATTATCAGAGTTAAAAAAAAACTAGCAGGTATTTGAAAATTGTTTATATTTTATCTACTACTTTAATTTAGCAACAACTTACCTAATACACAATTATACCATTTAAAATAAAATGGGAAATAAAAATACTAATATTAGAAGCAAAATAACAAAATCTCTATAAATTCATGTTTTGATGCACAAAACTTAAATACATAGGTATACTTTTCAACTAATTTGATTTTTTAATTATAATTAGTTATCATTGTATTTTTTTTTAATCCTTAAATTAAATCCTGAAATTATCAAATATTTTCTCCCGCTTTGGACGGAGCGGGAGGGCGTGTCAGACTTTTACTGACTAAAAACCCACCCGTGTTCCTTCCGTTGCCTGTGTGCCGGGACTAGCATGTTTAGAACATGTTCCTTATTATTCACTCTCCATGTTCTTCGAACTGCTTCTTATGCTCCCAAACTGTCCTGGCCTCCATTATTCCTGCGAACACGGCGCCCCCTAACCACGCCAGGGCATATAATTCCAAATTATCTTTAACCTTCATGGGTCTGTGAATAATTATAATTGCTTCAATTTCTCGAGATAGCCGCTTTTTCAACCCTTGCATGGTTGCCATTCCTCCATGAGTTACAATGCCATCATACATTGCAGGCTGTAGTCCTGGATCACATTTTAATACCGCAGTCACAAGAGCTTCCTGTATAGAAATTATATCCGTCTTGTTCCCCATCACCGTTGGAAGTACACCTCACCAGCCATGTAAATCTCCTCACTTACATCTATCTCTTCACCGCTTGGCAGCTTATACTTCATCAGATACTCCTCTCTAGATACAGCGCCGTATTTAGTGACGTAAAGATAGTTTTTCCTCAAGTCTGCAAAGACATCATCTGCGCGGCTGCCGAGTTGTAGTCCTCGCTTTCTGAAGCTATCTTTCATGTCACACATCACACAGGTCATCGCCAGGTAATTTTGTGACCATGTCAGCGTAGCTGATAGTCTCCTTCGTAGATTGGGTTGGTTTCCGTGATGTGGTAGCCCAGGTCTACAGAGAGTAGTGTTACCCAAATGCAAGACCAAGACGAGACGAGACTTAGCCAGTCTTGGTCTTGCAGCAAGAGTCTCGCAAGTCTTGCAAATACCTTTCAGCATATTGCTATTTATTAAACACGTTAGGTTAGATCTTAGAACAAAGTAACAGAGGTATTCAGTATATTCGCAATTCAATAGATGCGATACCTACTTAGTTATATTGTTTTATCATCAACAAGTTTTGTAAAAGATTTTATAATCATCATCTCGCCCGACAGCTTTAAACGCTGTAGCGTTCGAATTCGAGCCAGTGTGAGAATGTATCTAAACAAGAAACTCAGAGCATTCAATTTATACTTACCTACTGCTGAGACATCTTCAAGTTCATTTAATTTTATCCTCCTGTGCCAAGCCTACCAAAATAATACTAAACTAATAATAAACAATTTTGTGTGCCTCTGTCCGTACTCTGTGGCGGCGAATGCGGCGCTAAAACAGTGTCAAATGCTGTGATACACTTGTTGCACAGTCTTTGATAAACCGCGGCGTCTTTGTCGGTAAATTATCTAATAAGTAGGTGCATAATACACCGACCGGCCAACGGTTTATTGGCGGAACGTCAAATTTTCCCAATCAACCTTGAACCTTAAAGCTTTACAGATAAAGTTGAAAATCTGTTAAAGAAGTTTGACAGATTGTAGTAGCTTGATGTGCTGGCGTCTGTACCATAACAATGGCTGGCGTAAAAAAATAAACTTATTATCTTCCTTTTTTCTTCTCTCTAACTTTAATCCCAACTAATATTATAAATCTGAAAGTGAGCTTGTTTATTTGTTTGTTCCGCTTTCACGCTAAAACGGCTGAACGGATTTCGATGAAATTTGGCACTTGAGTAGACCATGACCTGGTCTAGAACATAGAATACTTTATGTCCGGATATTTTTACAGGATCGAAACTTATGCGGGTGAAACCGCGGTCCGCAGCTAGTAGAATATAAACACTTGATCTTGGCACCCTTGTCCGTAATACAACATCCTAGTAGCGACATTAATATTCCGAAACCGTGTTAGTTAATTCCGGATAGATACGAGTATGGCCGGGAGTCAAACCCAAGACTAAAGGTTGGGTCAGGCTTTGTATCGGCCTTGAGATGGCCCACAGAGGCGGGCCAGCACTAGCCGGGGATCACGGAAGTAATACTAGCTCCCAAGATCCCCGGTGCAAGTGTGGGAAGGGAACACCGGGGTGGTTTTAGTTAGTAAGAGTCTGACAGACCCCTCCGCCCACCCCAGGGCGGAGGACATCCATGAGGATTTACCACCCCGGCAACAAAAAAAAAAAAAAAGGCTTTGTATCGGTCTATGATTGATTACTGTGAAGAACTTTGACTTTGACAATGGGGGAGTATTATCGAACGTCATATCAGGATAGGTTTGGCCTTCATAGAAGGATATTTTAAAACGTGTACAATTATCGATGAAATATTGTCAATAGTAGCTGGGACATAGTTTTTATTTCTCTCTTTTTTGTCCCACTGCTGGCCAAACCAAAGGTCTTCCCCACAGTTTTCCACTCTTTCCTGTGTGTTTCCTTCTCCGGCCAATCTCCCGTAAACGCTTCTAAGTTATCACGCCAGCAGTTCCTAGGCCTCCCTCGGCGACGACACCCGTCTTCTGGCTCCCACTGCGTGCCCATCTGTACCGATGCATCCCACATACATGTATGCCGTATTATGAAGTATTAATGCCATCATTATACGGCACCTGTACCTATACCTACACGCAAGTGGTGAAAATAGAAAACTGATAAATACGTTATCGCTTTTACACTAACAAAAGACAATCGAGAACTAACATCCGTCCCTTTTGTTTCTAAAATATTTATATTCTATAGACTATCACCTAGGTCTCTAAATGGACAAAAAAGTCACCGCATTGTCTGGGTCCCGTTCCCTCCTATTCATGGGATCGGATCGACTCCTCAAACTCACATCAACGTATTCGAGCCTAAGCCCAAGTTATTAAATATTCTGCCATTGTCAGATGCTTTTCAGTATAAATCCTGACTTAATGCCTTGAGAGCTTAACATCGTAATATATTGGAGCGCACAAAGAATAGCGATCAGAATTAAAAAGAAATCGATTGACGAACAATGAACATTCTTTCTGTCGAAGCAGAAGAGATTCGTTCCTTGTGTAGCGCTAGTTTCATAGTGTCGTTTTGTGTTCTGTATTTTAGGCCCTTGATTGAATCGATGCTAGGTAGATCAATCCAAAAATAAAAATAGCTTAATCAACAGCTCTGGCTTTAAAGGTTAATGATTGAACTACTTACAACTTACAACCTTATTCTTTGCAGTACTAAAGTGGGTATACAGATTTTTTTGAGGAGCTTTTGTTATAAGGTAGACTTTTAACAAGATCAGCCAACCCTGGTGACCACCTTTCTAACCCCATCTAACCAAGCTATATAACATCTATTTTACATGTTGTGCCTACTGTTTACGTTTTTCATTTACACCTAAAAAAGTTGTCATGCATACAAAACTTATGGAACACTTTTCAAAAAGGTGACTTAAAAAGTTAACAAGACAAGTCCAAAACCGGGTCAATACCACGTATAGTACGTGTTTATGTACACACAGCTCCATTAAGTCGCTACCCACCCAAAAGACATGTGCGTTCAAATCGTGATGATCTTGTTAAATAAAACGTTGTAGCTATAACTTGAGGGTATGGATTAATTTTATAAAGAAAATATAAGTAAATACCCTCAAATTATAACGTCTATCGATTAGACAGAGACCTAAAGATAAAGTGGCTCGGACGATATTAGATAACAATTTCATCGCAGTGCATAAATTACGGGCTCGCTGTTTAGTTCGTAAATGAAAAAAACCTACCATCTAAGTTCATATGTGGAAGCAATTAATATATTGAGTATTGGGTATTCGTCAAACTGTCGGGTATGAGTATGACGATGGTCGGTGATGCGATGGTACGAATCCAAGTAGAAACAATGAACTCGTTTTGAAGTATTGTTTAAATTATTTGTAACGAATTCAATGTTGTAGAGTGTGCAGTGTGTTTATATAATCTAATTTAATTTTAATGTTTTGTTATCTGATCAAAGTTATTGTTATTTAAAAATATAAAATATTTGAATTCATAACATTTTAAAACTTTAAGGGTTAGCACATACCGACGCTGTGTGTACGTCATGTTTCAGACAAATCTTTTAATGACTCCTTGAAAACAAATATCGGGTTACCCTTGTCTCATCGAAAAGAAATTGACAAATTATCACTTCCCAAACAATTTCCCGCATAATTTCATAACTTTATGTTTGGCAAGTGATCGTTCAAATAATACCTTGCTTACCAACTAATACTTTTACCAATTTTAATGTAATCCAATATTTCAGTTGGTATACCGCGGCACCGCTCTGTTCGCTTGCTTGGCTCGTGCGTAGGGGGTCACAGTTTTAACCTAACCTAACCAAACCATTAAAAAAAAAAACCTATTCTAACTAGTTCAGTTCCGGGTAATACTAAAAATAATTAATACAATTATTTATCTAAATGTTTATTGTTTAGAGGTTGTTTGATGTAATAAATCATTTGATTAACTATACACATTTATACTGCCAAGTAAAAATTTGACCAAATGAAAATGTGCGTACTATTTTTTGACAACTTTAAAATCATTCCAAATATTGCATTGGTATAAAAAAAACCCGGCCAAGTGCGAGTCGGACTCGCGCACGAAGGGTTCCGTACCATTATCTATAATAACGGCAAAAAAATCAGGTTTGTTGTATGGGAGCCCCCTTAAATATTTGTTTATTTAAATTTAATTATTTGTTTTTAAAGTGAATATATAACTAAATATTCTGTGAACATTTCAAGCCTCTACCTGTTGCCGTTATCAATATCGAGCAAAAACGAGAAAAAAATCACGTTTGTTGCATGGGTGCCCCCTTAAATATTTAGTAACAACAAATATTTTATGGCATCAGAAATACATCATCTGTGAAAATTTCAACTGTCTAACTATCACGGTTCATGAAATACAGCCTGGTGACAGACGGACAGACAGACAGACGGCAGAGCCTTAGTAATAGGGTTCCCGTTTTACTCTTTGGGTACGGAACCCTAAAAAAGATTGCTAAAATTTGTTTGGGTAGAGAAATTTTGTTAAAATCTTTTCGGCAAAACGGCAGTTTACCGCAAATATCACAACTTTTATGTTGTAAATGCGGGGAAAGGCCAACCAATATAATATAATACCAATATAATATAATACCAATTTTTCACCGAGTTCCAAGTACTCGGGTACTTGGAACTCGGTGAAAAATTGGTAAAAAATCGGTCACCGAGAAACACGGTCATCTGCGATTTAGCTTAGACACAGCCGAACATTCCACCGCATTACCACATGGTGTTGATAGATTATCGCCACGCTTGAACATGACAGGACTTCAGCAGAGCTTGTCCAACGACATCCAATTTCCTGTTGCGACAGTACCCCTGCTACATACAGACATATAGACCGGATAATAAAGCACTAATGAATTAATGATATGCCCTACGTAAGTGGCGGCCAGCAGTCGGGCTGGTACACAAATTTAAGGTCCCTCAGCGTGCTATGGAGCGGGCTATACTCGGAGTTTCTTTGGAGGATAAGATCAGGAATTAAGTTATCCGGAAGAGAACCGGAGTTACCGACATAGCCTGCAGAGTAAGCAAGCTGAAGTGGCAGTGGGCTGGCCATGTTTGTCGAAGGACCGATGGCCGGTGGAGCAGACGAGTTCTGGAGTGGAGACCGCGTATCGGCAAGCGCAGTGTGGGGCGCCCCCCAGCTAGATGGACCGACGACCTTAAAAAGGTGGCTGGAACAGACTGGATGCGGAAAGCGGAGTACAGGGTGTTGTGGCGCAGCCTGGGAGAGGCCTATGTCCAGCAGTGGACTGCTATAGGCTGAGTTGATTGAAGAAACGGCCGGGAAATGGAAGCCATAGACAGGTGTTTGTTCAACTAATGAACGATGTCATATTATATTATTATTGTTCACTATTGGAACTTGTGCTTTAGTACCTACTACTTATATAGTTGTATTTAAAGATCCATAGAGGATAGCAGAAGGACATGCTGAATTTGATTATTACCGAGGTTTTATAGCATTAACTTCACTTTGCATGGTAAAGTAAGCGCTCCATACAAATATGAACTTGAATTTTAATATATTACAGTTCATGTTAGTAAATGCATTCATTTAATGTTTGAGCGTATAAGCAGATGAGCTGAAACTCTTTCAAATGATCAGGAACATTAGATTTACACGAATAATATATAGATTCGTATCAGGCACTTAATTTAGTTGGCAAAATAAAGTCAAATTGCGGTCTGTGAATCTTGTCTTAAGACGAGTACAAGAAAGTTTTTGAGCGGTTAGCTCAAAGCTAGCCCCCGGTCTACTCTTTGTTAAGCAATGATTTCTGTAGTCCCATGAAACATGAGGCTCCAGGGGCTAGTGTGAATCTTTGGGTTCATTTGAGTAATCGAGTCTGGTCAAACTATGCTGGGGTTGGTGCATTTTATTAATTCATTCATTCGGTGTAAATCTTTGACAGCCGCTACGGGTACCGAAGGTCTGACAACCAGTCTTACCGAAGGGTATCGTCCTCAACATCATCATCATCATTTTAGCAACAAGACGCGATGTTTGGGGAGGCCTATCATCGCTACATCGACCTGTTATGTGCTTCTACCATTTCTCCTTATCACATGTAATACTATGAAGTCGTGAAGACTTCATTCTACTTTGCCAACCGTGTTGAGCTAAAACCAAAAAACCTTTACCAAGTCGTGAATTCATCAATTGAAAACCCCCACAATAGTCGCATTTTGAAGAGAAGTATGAATTAAACCGAGTCCTTTCTATCGAGGCAGTAAAGCATTCTGATAATAAAGTACCTCGATAAGTTGAAATTGAGAGAAAAGACTTACCTACTGCGATTATACGACAGAGAAGACTAGGAACAAATTCTTAAGAATATCAAATGTTAGAATAGAATAATTACAGCTAGAAGGTAATAAATTAGAAGTCACATAATATATCCTACCGACGGTATGTGATTGGTTGAACTTGAAACTAACACTCCCGCGTCGTTTAAAATCGGAAAACTATTAAGCTTAGTAACACCTTTTATAGTTTAGTAAGTTGTTCCAAGAAAGTACCTTCTAGCGGTAGGCACCTTGTTTTAACCTCATAAATATGATATCTGTAAAGAGATTCTGTAATCTCTTTACAGATATCATATTTAAAAGAAAAAGTATTAAACCTAGAAAATTTTGTAAATTAAAAATACGAGTATCTATATGAAATATGAAAATCAAGAATATTTTCCATATTCGTGCAAATAATCAGCTGATTTCCAATTACACTGTGTACGGCAGTGGACGTCTTTGGGCGAAATGATAAATGATGATGACCTAGATTTGTTATTACTGACAAAATAAAGAAGAATCATTGAGTGTCCAGTACGCTGGTACAGTCATAAATATTAATGAACAGCTCGTAATTATTACAGTCGTATTGTAATTAACAAGAATATTATTTATGTGTCGGCTATGCGTTGTTGACGCTGACGAAATAAATGTGTGGCCATCATTTTGTCACATACTTATCGGAAATATTTGTGTTCATATTTATGACACGAAAGTTCTATAAAACTTTAAGTTTTCGAAACTACTATTCGAAAACCTAACGTTTTTAATTATTTATTTATTTATTTCTAATAAGCACACCAACAGCACAGTCAATCAATCAATCACAATTCAAGTTAAATAACATCTAAAAATTGGCACTTCAGGAACATGCAAATAACAGGTATGCTTGACAAAAAGGTGTTGTCTATCATCATACCTAATATGTATTTAGCCATGGGCGTTTACCGGTTCGATTATCTTAAACAATTCTCCAACATAATCTCATTTGATTATCTATAATAATATCAATAAGTAGCTTAGAAAATGATTGTTTATTTACTCCCCGTTAAATCTTATTGATTACTCCCACTGAAATTTAGTTATCGAATTATTTATCTACACAATATTGCGCATGTAAGACCTACCCAAAGACAATGTATGTAAGGAATTTCGGTACCAACATTCAACTCCTTAGTTTATGTATAGAAATTCCTTTCATACAGACGATGTAGACAAGAAATGCTACGCTGCTGACCCAGCTAGGAGCACGCGACGTGACGGTACATGCGCTTACAAAATTACCCCACAGCAGACAGTTTTTCGTGTCGGGACAGATCTCTACAGTACTATTACATATTCTATGTTTCGGGACGAAAAATACGACCGGTCACGACGTTGTCTGTCTGGGGCTGAAACAATATAGTTACTCATGTATTTCAATACTGTGTATTGTGTGAAAATAAATGTTTTATCTTTCGAATATATTCATACGTTTTGACTTGGTCCGTGGAAAAGTATCAGTAGTTTGAGTGGAAATTTGTAGTAAAGTTGTAAAATATCCTCTAAAAGCTGCAAAATAACATTACTTTGGAATAGATTTAACCAGGGCTTGAAACCGGTTAATTTTTAGTTCCCAAGATACAAATTATTTTTGATAAATTGATATTAGCTTCAAAGAATGCTTCATCACATTAAGTTTAACATTGATTTTGTAACGAAATATTAAATAATTAATGAAATTATAATAACGGTTCAAATTCAAAGTCAAATTATTTATTTCATATAATTTCAATAGCACATAAGAGGCACTTTTGAATCTCAAATTTACAAAAAAAAATAAAAATGATTCAAAAGGTAGTTTCGTATGGAGAAGAATGGGCAAGAAACTCCACCGTTACTCTTTTAAAAATGTTTTACAATCAAAATCAAAAAAATCAAAATCATTTTTTTTTATTTCACATAAACCTACATGGGCACTTATGAAACGTCAGAAGCTAGGTGCACGGTTCCAATTGGTCGTTTCCTACGGAGAAGAGCCGGCAAAAAACTCCACGGTTACTCTTTTAAAAAAAGTGGGCTTTAACAATGTTTCACATATTTTGTTTGAGTACATTAATTAAATGATTATACTATGTGAAGACGATGCACCTAGAATAAAATTACTATACCATAATAGGTCAAAAGAATTAGAGGAGCTTGTGGCTAAGTAATAACTGCCGCACGGGTCGATTGATCAGGCTAAGCTACGCTTGCCGCGGTTGGTCCGTGGATGGGTCACCATCTTTTCATACCAAGATCCTTTCGTGTCTCGGAAAGCACGTTAAGCCGTTGGTCCCGGCTGTCATTTGTAGATATTTGACAGTTGTTACAGGTCGTCAGAAGCCCAAAAGTCTGGCAACCAGTCATACCAAGGGATATCGTGTTACTCAGTAACTGGGTTGTGGAGGTCAGATAGGCAGTCGCTCCATGTATATATGCTGGTATTCAGCTGCATCCGGTAGGCCTGGAAGCCGACCCCAACATAGTTGGGAAAAGGCTACGCAGATGATGATGAGGTAAAAAGAATTAAAAACTAAGCAATGAAAAATAACTTAATTATGAGATAGATACATGGTGCTCACATATTTACAAACATCGTAAAAGTCAGTGTGTGAGTATAGGTAATCACAGAATAAAAATAACAAATTATACAATTAAAATAGCAACCAGTTTGATTTTGTCTAGACTCTAGATTGTCCTATGGAGCTGAACCAGCATGTTTCCAAGCATTCCTGTCCTGGATATAACCATCTAACTTGTAATGTGCTTGTTTACAAAGTGTACTTTAAATATGTGTTTAAATATTTGTTTTTCTCTTAATTAATCGCAATATATCACAAGGTATTTTGTTGGTTAAGGTTACATAGAAAATTAACCGGTTTCCGAATCCTGGATTTAACTTATTTCATGGGAAAAGCTTCTAGCTTCTCAATTTATGGCTATAGAAGCCTATGAGATGTTCCAGTTGTCGTTCCGCCAGTTTACTTATAGGTATCTATCTCACGTGGAATTTAATACAGTCAATAGCTTTCGGTCGGTTAATAAAGCACCATAAGAAACCTATTCATCTTTTAAAAACATTAGGTAATAGATAAAATTTTCTCATTCTAGATGTTGAAACCAAAAATCTTACTTGTCCTGCATGGTGGTAGCAGGGGCACAGGACAGCAAAACCGCTCGGTCTTCAGGAGCTACTTTCAGCTCTCTATAGAATATATGGTGCCACAGCCTTTCCATGTTATCCCAGTGAATGATCTTCCCCTTCACGACTGGATAGTTTAAGTCCAGCTCATCCTTTCGCGCGACAGCGTCGTCCCCAATATAAACCTCATAAGGAGTCCTCCCATACGTCCCTTGAAGGTACTTTGGTCGTCCAACCGTAGTCCTGAAGATGGACACCGGGTGGTTGTCGCAGGCGAACCCAGCTTTGATATTGTAGCTACCATTGTCAATCACCACCACTGGTTTCGTAAACGGGTCACTCATTTTATATAATAATAGCACTATTACAAAACACAACAAAACAGGCTTTTTTGCCGTAATAACGTATTTGACCTTGTCATGTGTAAATAAAATAATTGATATTTGTCCTCGTTCCAGGCTGCCAGGTACATTTTATATGACATAAAATGGTAAAGACAACCACACACTGACTCGAGCACGACAAAATAACTTCATACCGCGATATTTTTAAGTTCCAAACCACAATCTCTGTCTCTTCGAAATAGGGATAATCTGAAGGGTAAAGTTTCTTGAAATCATAAAATTTATAATCTTAGCCCAACCTTAACCCAAGTTTAAACAAAGTTTCGAAGTTAACTTAATACCTTACTTGGAAGTTTGACAAGCCAGATAAAAACAAGGGTGACTTTCATATCACGTGGCTAAGTTACATTGAGGCAATAAAGTGGTAATATAAATCTGTCAGGAATTGTGGGGCCATACAGTCTTCATAATAATATAAATTATGTTCATATTTCAGTAAGATGATCGATTTGTTCTTGGTTCCTAGATTAGTCTTTTAAGAAACAATAAATAAACTGGAGGACACAGGCACGATATATCCAGCTCATGACGTCATTGTATTAAATTAGTTGCCGTGACATACATACTTATCAATACATATTAGAAATTAAATTCGCTTTTCGAGTCTGTCCGTGTGACTGCATTGTGGCCCTAAAGTACGTAACGGATTTTGATGTGGTTTTCACCATCATTTAGAGAATTTATTCCGTGCGATCGGTGCGCGCTCTATCACTGTTTTTTGCTAAGCGCCTGGTGCCGCGTGCGCGGCACATGTTACAAGTTGGCGTTGCCTATCGAACATTGTTTCTTTTGTTTTGGTGTGGTGTTGACTCTGTGTCGCCAAGTGAATTACATTGAAGCGGTGCAGAGGTGCTCTGGTGCGACATGGCTTGGCTCGGTGCAGGCTAATCTGGTGAGATCTTTCCATATCCTTCAGGGATTTGCTCCTCACTGCAAGGTATACGCCTTGTCCGGGTAGCCTGGGTAGGACTTTTGGCATTTGGGAGCCAGTAAAGATCTATAAGTCACTAGTTTATTTTGTCCCTACTGGTTTATTTCCGACAGATCACCGTGCAATATGGTACTGAAAAGTCTCGAAACATAAATGTAACAAAAAAATATACCACATGCACTCGCCAAGGACGCCTAAAAATAAATGTATCGCAGTAAACTGCGATAAATTCATTTTGATCATGTTGACGAAACTGCCGTGACATGTTTTCGTATCGTTTAAAAATATTTGGAATACATTGGTAGAAGGCGTCAACGACTTTTATTGGTCGGTTGTCTGGCGGAAGGTTTATCTGGCAGTGCAGTGCTATAGTGCTCCATAATCGTTTTCGAGTTCAAGGGTGTTTTTTTTTTTTTTGTGAATGATGGGTATTTGTTTTTGTAAGTGCACATTATATTTTTAGACTTATCGAGATTAGGGTCGAGTCAGGTACGTAAAATATTTCTGCAGAAAAACAAAAGCTCGGGCGGCGCGCCACCATGTCGGGTTTTTGACAGGGTTTCGTTTCATTAGTTAAATGTGCTGAATAGAGTGCATAACTTTGAACTATAATACGTGTGTGACAAATATAGTGGTATTGACTGCGGGTTAGAGTTTCACTTCCACTCTTCGATCGCAGCTTCACCTCGGATGCGCATGGCTCCCCCTGACGGGTGGAGTAGTTCACCCCTGACGGGTGGAGTAGTTTCCACCTTTCCCCAGAGTGACCCCGACGTGATCTGCAATCGGGTCAACCTGAGGTGAGCTACAGATCGAACTTGTACCGCGTCTGAGCTGGATATAAACAACGAGAAGCGGGCCGATCGCGCCCTGGACACTCTGCTGATAACAACTCATCGGAATGAAGAAGAAAAGAGTCGAGAAAGCAGTTTAAATCCGCCAAAAGATTCACTGGTGAAGCTGGACCCTGGACCCATAAACAATGCTATTATGCCGCTCTCAATAGCAAAATACTAAGATTGCATAACTAAAAAAAACTTTTTATAAAAAAAAACAACCGACTTCAAACATACATAAAAAAAAAAACATACATACAGCCGAACTTATAACCTCCTCCTTTTTGGAAGTCGGTTAAAAACTAGGAAATATAGAAATCAATTCATCGGATGAAAACATCGTAATATCATAAATTACGTGGTAGTAGTAGTATCGTATATTAGTAAGTCTAAAAGTGTTAAAACACTTCCTATTTTTAACCGACTTTCAAAAAGGAGGAGGTTATATTATGTTCGGCTGTGTTATTTTTTTTATGTATGTTCACCGATTACTCCGTCAATTGTGGACGGATTTTGAAAATTCTTTTGTTGTATGGAAGAGTATGCTCCCGAGGTGGTCCCATTGCCACCAAATCAGAATCTGATAAGGGGATCCCATGGAAATCGAGGGAAATCCTCAAATTTTATAGGTATACCTATAGCGATTTGAGTATTTTTTATAGTAACTCGTGCGTTTGCACTCGACCCTTGCATCGGGGAAAGCAATATTTTATAAAAGTTGATGAGCATTTGACATTAGGCTATTGTAAATTAGATGAATTACAAACTGACCCACTAAAAAGTGAAAAATAAAAAGCTTTTTACAAAAAAAAACAACCGACTTCCAAAAAAAAAACAGTACAAAGTATAAAATAACTTTAATTTCGGAAGTCGGTAGCAAAACACTAAAGTACAGATCCCGCGACACCGACTTCCGAAATTAAAGTTATTTTTCACTTTGTAGTGTTTTTTTGGAAGTCGGTTGTTTTTTTTTAAAGTTTTTTTTTTATACTTGTATCTCCAACGGCTTCCTGCAAGTAAGCAACAACTACAACAGGCAAGCTGATATTCTGACAAATAAATCAAACCAAACGCGATCCGGTATGCAACAACCTTAAAGCAACATGATTAATCACAGCGATTTATTATCGTTTCAAATAGCAATATATCGTATTCTATGCACGGAATGGCGATATTTTTTCGGTATTTTTGTATGGATTTCCGTCACTTCTGTGAAAATATGTGTTAATGCCACTTAACGTGTAGCGGATGTTTTAAGGTTTTAATTTAATAATCAAAATAAAATCATATTTTAATTATTAAATTAAAACCTTTTTTGAAAGAAACAAAACAAAAAATATTTATTGTGACTCGCATAGAAAGATCTAAATCTAAAACACAATGATAAAAGATGATTTGTAATATTGTCTTGAAATTAAAATGGAACTTTTCCGGCACTATTTATAGGTTTACCGCACAAGTGCGGTACTCCTGAATAGACTGTGTTCCATCAGCTAGTGTGTCCCAATTGTCCGTTCTCCTGCACCCTTGACGATCCGAACAACACATCTGATTCCGCAATAAATGTGGCCATCTACTGGGCCCAAACAGTATAAGCAACATAGATATACCGTCAAAACGAAAAGAAGAAGAACTCATTAAATTACCTTCCACTGCTCAACATAGGCCATTCCAAGTAACACCACAGCGACTCAATAATGACTCAACACAGTCAAGTAAATACAGCCAAGAATAGTGCAAAATGTTCCATTGATCAACACGTCATTGAAAATAATGTTTTTTGTTTTGTGTTCTGTACAAATACTGATTTAACTTTAAAATTGTTTCTGCTCATTGCCCGAGCGTGATTAAATTGATGAATGTTTTTAATGCATGTATGGAGGTTTCGTGACAAGTCACGTGCGGGATCATCGTCATCCTTTAAATTAATAAGACGACTGCCTCGTTCGTTTAGTGGTTATTGGGTTTTTCCATCTGGAATTAGGGAGCAGCCTGGTAAATGTGTGCCTGGTTAATGGCGATAGGCTCGCCCCCTGTTACATGGGACTTAAACATAACTGGCAAAATGTGGGTGTACCAGTGTTCTATATGTGCACCTCTGCCAAACTCTTTAAGGAATTCAGTCGTGATGTTATGTACTACGACAGGATGACGTCCACTGCTAGCTAAAGATTTCGATAATAAAGTATTTACATAATTATCTTGGGACTAAATCACAACTATTCATTCGGTCTGAAACTTTATTAATTTAAGATGTTAAAAACATTAACTTAATTTTCTTTTGGCTAAGATTGGTTTGTACATTTTGGAAAACCAAATATACCAAGCTGATGGCAACTGATTGGACGATTTAACTGCAGACGTAAGGAACATAATGCACATGTCGGTATATTTATATGTCTGCACTTCCCCACATGGAACGGAATTAAAATACTTCGAGATTAATCATTTGAACATGCTATTAGTTCAAGAATAACTGCGGCCGGAGATTTTGCTATCGGTTGGTACTTGGTATAGATTAAGGCTGCTCAACCCAAGGCCCACCACGGGCCAGAAAGTGGCCCGCCAGCATATTTGAATTTGCCCGTCACGATTGCCTTTTATTAAAACCAGATCGAAAAATATTTTGCCCTATAGGAACCCGTTGTCAATTAGCCAATATCCAGCTAGAAGTTACAGACTATTGCATTTCTGTAATTCCTAGCTGGATTTTTATTGATTTTTTACAGGTTTTTACTGAAACAATTTCTCCACGAGCAGAGCACTCTTCAGCCATATTTTTTTGGAAATTGGTACCTAAAGCAGACTTTCCTGCAATGTTAGATCTTGCTTTGCAAATTTTAAGCAGATTTAGCTCGACATATTATTCTGTACTTACACATAGGTACTTACCTACATTTTATTATTTACACATACATACATATTTTGACTTTTGTGAACAGAATATTAATTTTGTTTTTTTTTTGTTACAGTTGTAATGGCAATCTTGTAATTTGGTGTAAATAGGTTTTTATTTTTATTATTTTAGTAATATTTTATATACTTACCTAGATTATTTTTTAGTTTTTAATGTGAGAACGTTCTAGGCTTAATAAACTGTAACTTTGCAAACCATTTTCTATTTTGTTAAGTACTTGGTACTTGTTGACGGGCCTACAACGTCCTCCCATATCTATTAACATGGTAACTTGAAAACATTGTAATAGCCCATTCTTTTTAAAAGAGTAACCGAGGAGTTTCTTGCCGGCTCTTCTCCATAGGAAACGACCAATTGGAACCGTGCACCTATCTTCTGACGTTTCATAAGTGCCCATGTAGGCTTATGTGAAATAAAATATTTTGATTTTGATTTTATGAAGGTTGTTCTTTCCCCAGCCTATTAAAGAAGGCCCTGCATGCTTTTTGCTAACGCTAACGTCAGAAGAAAATATTTTATATTGATTTTATAGTCACACACTTCTGCCCAGCCCTATCGGGGCTTACACGCGTGATGTTATGTTATGGTCAATTATTCTATGAAAAGTTGTTTCTTTACTTTCAGCTTTGTGAACAACAAAGCACCCCTCTGGAGGGCAACACTGAATATGATCAGTTCTCACTGCAGGAATATTTTATTGTGTTATCCAGAGAACTGAAAGCGAGCGAGAGTATTCAGAAATTTCGATAGTAAATTGAATTTTTCCACTGCTCTTCACATATTTATCTCTGAAGCTCGGATATAATTTTTAATCGAAGTATTGTTTGTTCTATTAATATTATATGTTTCATTAAAATATTGTCGGAACATTTTCCTTTGATACGAGTTCACAAGATAATCTTGTTTTCATTTCTGAATACATACAAAATTCTGGACTATAATTGCCGTAGAATTGAATGTTTATTGGCGAAAATTCATGGAGTTGTGGAATCCTATTATTTATTTAATTATTACCGCAAAGCTCTCATGGAAGCCGCATCTAGGTAATACTTTGATCACTTAGGTTTAATATTATATTTTTACAGATTTTTGCTGTATTTCTTAACTATGTTAGTTAGCAATAACTGATTTGATGAATGAGTACAATATTTTTGCTGTATTTCTTAACTATGTTAGTTACCAATAACTGATTTGATGAATGAGTACAATATTTGGCCCCTCTTTGTTATACAAATCAAACTTATACGTGGCCACCTACTGGGCCCCAGTAAAATTAAAGAATAACTTACCATCGTATTGAAAATAATAAAAATCCAACTGCGGCAATAAGTGCTGCAACATGCTAACCCATAACAATATTATTTAAAAGAATTTGCTTTTGCATCTAATTTTACATTTCTTCTTTATTAAATCATTATAATTCTTTGCACTGACGTTAGACAACAGCTGACTACATACGAGTATTTACATAATGCTTTAATTTTAATTTTATTTTGAGCTTGAATACTTACGATTATACGAATTCAGAAACCAACAGATTTAATAAATGCGATGAGTGTGAGCGTCTCTAGAAGTACGCTACACGAACAAAACAAAACTAAAAAAATTCAGTTAACATAACAAATATACCACTTTAACTACTTAGAATCTAGTTCAAGGCCACTGAAGCTTCCAATTGTAGTTTCGCAGTAAGAACATACTTAATTATATTTCACGATTTATAATATTCACCAGGCTTAACCACATGGGCCAACACCATCGAAACGACACCGTGACCAGCAGTATTATTTGAAGTATGCAAACATGTTTGCGGATATTCAGGAAGAACATGTCTCCTGTTACTTTCGTGATGAACCCCTCACAAACAGTTCTATGAGGTTTTCTTTAAAAGAACTTAGATTGAACCCGATCTGAACCTGAGTCTGCATACTCTTCCTTTGTTAGCCAGAATCCCTTCAAAATTGGTAAGGTCGCCAGCATGGATCCTCCTGCCCACGCCGCATTCTGTCTGTTGGACACCGCATCAATATTCACCTTGACGTCTGGTAGTTTCTTCTTCAGGAGATGGGTCAGCTCATTGGTGACTCGGTCTACAAGACCTGTCACCATGCTGGACCCCCCAGAGAAAACTATGTTCTTATAGAATATGGACCTGTTTAAGAAACAACACCGTACGATCATTGTTGTGAGAAGAAAAGAAGTGGTAAGGTCCATCAGCTATTTTAAACAATAATGACATTGGCTTTTTTCACAATCGGTCTATAACGTTCCCACTGCTGGGACACAAGCATCCTCTCTGGTACCCGGAATGGGCAGTAATCCACCACGCGGGCCCAGTGCGGGTTGATGGAAGTCACATGTCTTCGAATTGTTGGTTCCAGGATATACCGATTTACTCACGATATTTTCCTTTACCATTTTGAGAGCAGTGGTGACTGTGAGTGTTGAAGTGCCTGACTGGATTCAAACCCACAACCTACAACTCGTAAGTCAGAGTCGTTACCACTGGGCCACCACTGCTCGACTTGGAAGAATTTCATGTTAAACACTGAACTTACTTACCTATAATCGAGGTCACACAAATCAATACTGCGGCAAATCACATCGATGATGTTCCTGCAATTTAGGCCCCCAAGTTCTGGTTTGAACAAGACCTCTGGGCAGAGGAACCGTTCTTCGCCCAAGAGTATGTGCTGTCCGTCTGGCAGGTTGTACTTAGCCTTGCTCTCTTCAAACCCCGCAGTTGCTGCCAGGTCCTTGTCATAGTCTTGGGATACGTAGCATATGTCTTTCTGAAATTTCAAAAAGCCATTTATACGAGCTCATAATAGAAAGGAGAATGGGCAAATCTGTATGAGAAGTGCTCTATCTAGATCAAAAAGCAATACGGTTATGATATTTGTGTAGGGACACCCTCGTGCAAAGGAACATCAAAATATGACTACAATTTACCTTAATTTTGTCTATCAGATCTATTTCATAAGGAGTAGTGAAGGAATATCCGGCCTTAAACATCAGATTCTGTAGTCTATCCGTCAGCACCTTGCCAGTTACCGGGGAGGTGACAGTAGCATGCTTTAGAGGAAACCCTTCAAAGACCGGGGCGGCATAGCAACAAGAGAATCCTTGCTCCCAAACGACACCCGAAGTCCTGCCGTACGCGTTCATAACTAAAGATGGCGATTTTGCGATGTAGAGCGCATTTACAGCAAAGGATTCGAAGAAGATTTCCGCCATCCGTTCCCTGATTACATGAAAAATAATAATGTTAATAGAAAAATACATTACAAGGGCCTAAGATGAAAGAATTCAGTGCTGATGTTCTGAGAATCTTTCAGTTACTTGTAGGGAGACAACACCCTTCAGCCAAGGATTATTTATAAAACCAAGCACTTACTTATCAGCCTCTGGCGCGAGCGGGTGCACAGAATGCATGATCTTAGTACTCTCCGGAGGCACACAGAGTTCCTTATAGAAGACATGGTGCCACAGCTTCTCCATTTCGTCCCAGTTCTGGATCAGACCTTCTTGGACTGGCCACGTCATCACCGAGATTCCTCGATTCCTGATAGCTTCGGCACCGCAGTATACTAGGGGTATACCGTCGAGGAGGCCCCCGCGACGGAATCTAAAAAGGTTTTGGAATAGTTATAAGTCGTCGCAGATTTAGGTATCAACCGGTATTAATTACGTAACACACTTTCAATCATAATCCGAAGGATTTTAAAAGAAATTGCTAATCCTTCGTAAGTTGGAACAATTCGTCTGATCATTAACGTTAATGACGAAATTAATTTTGTTAAAATGTCAACATGAAAGATATTGGCTAAAGCAATTACCTGCTGGCTTCCAAGTAGAGTTGGGACTTCTACACAAAATATACCATAAAAATTGAAAAATATAAACAGTTTTTCCTTTCAATTTCGCTAGTTGGAAATTTCATTTATTTTGTCCTTGATTCGACTCATACCTAAACCTTATTTGCAAATTATGCGAACATTTTCCCTTCCGTCGTCTTTAATTTACCTTTTTTAATATCCAATTATAAGGAAACAGAAAATAATAATACCTTTAAAAGCACTTGTCGTTGCTTCAGTAGAGCATTAACATAATTATGTAGCTACAATAATATTATTCGCAAGGCACCGGTCAGGGGCTCATTAAATTCGTTATGTTCCGCACTTCCGCCTCGCAAATCATGGCGTTTGCTACGCTACCCTTAGTACTTGTTAAGAAAAATGCTTTCATTGTTAAAATAAAGTAGGTATAAGAAATCAGCAGAACTTTTATGAGTGACCTTATAGATTCCGAGAATATATTGTGGTGATAGAAATCCTTTCGTCAATTTTTACAAAACTTACACGAGGCAGTGACAAAAAGTTTACAATATCATGCAAATACAAAATCAACATAAACAAATAAATCGAAACACAAATTCAAAACTCTTTGATGTTCTTCTACTGCAAGAGTCACAGAATTTAAAAGTTGAACCTCACATCCATCACATTATGCCAACTGAGGTGTGTTGAACTGTTGGAATCAGTTGAACTTGACTGTTCCACTGTGTCAAAAGTTGTGTTAGTTTACTAGACAGGGGTTCGAGTGTGATCATATACAGATAAGCATAGCGGTACATCGAGTTACAATCGAAACCTATTTTGTTTTACTTAGACAGGAACAGCGTAACAACTTTGAGAAAGGATGTAGCGTACAACCAACGAAATTCCTTCAGAATCACATTCTACTTCTAATTACAAAGTTAATTATAGCAACATATCATACGACTGTCAAAGAATGGCAGAACAGATGTGATTTGAATAATTATATGGATTCTTTTTCGTTACTTTTTTTAAGGTCCACCAAAGGCACTACCATTGAAGTGTACTATTTTTTTTTTCCGACGGTAGGTAATAAGTGGGTAATAACTTCAAATGAGTAACGGTATAAAAATAATATTTCTAGTTTAAAAAAATTTGTAATATTCATTTCAAAATAATATTAAATCAAAAATAACATTTCCAAATTCCGAAATCCGAGCACAGATGTCAATCACTATCAATAAAATGGAACCGCGAACAAAAATAGAATGCTGTGAATTAAAAAATCAGCGCAGAATTGTTTACGTGTGGGATATGAAAGAACAACACTGAGGCAGCTGCGAACGTTCCCAGGGTAGAAAATAAAAATAGTACAAACAACCAACTATGGGGAAACTAATTGTTGTTTCACTTCAAATTGAAGTTGCATATGATTATATGGATATTCTGAATTTTGCCACTGATTCTAAACAGAATAAATATCTATTTTGTTTTGTTTACAAAGTATCTTCGTTTAGGGTTATATTCTCACAAATGAGAACGATTAAGATACTTACTTAACGTTGATTTTTGCTTTTAGATTGTGTAGCTTACCTACTTATGGAGCCCTATTAGTTTAGTTATTTCTTAATGCTTATTTTGAATACTTATTTATTACTTTCTTTCTGATCGCATCGATTCCCAAAAACGTTATGACGTGTTGAAAAAAAATTATTTAATGGGTTTTTCTCTAAACAAGCGTGTTTAGAGAAAAACCCATTAAATATTATTTTTTTCCAGAAAGAAGGCAATTCCCGTTATTCTTATTTTGATCTTCACACCGTATTACTTACTACCACAAAGTTGACAGGTAGATAACAAGATAATTATGTTCTTTAAGAATACTGTACTTCAGTTATTGTATTTGTATTACTGTCAAAAACCGTCGCAAGCGGTTACCGAGCGAGTGTACCGCGGCGTCGAGTTGTAGTGAAAGTTGCACACAAAGAAAAGTTAATACAATGCATGCTACACTTTTCTTTCATATCATTGAACCGCTGCCGGCACGGTGCTCCTAAGTTTTCACTTCAAGTTGTGCTTGCATGGCAATCTTTGAGTTTATTGGAAGTATTAACGTATTTAATTTAAACTTCGACGTCTAATATTTGTTAATAGTATTATTAACAAACTTTTTATTCTCACTTTTAATTAAATCTCTCAGACATGACCTAACAAGACTCGAGGTGCACCGTGTTAAACAAAGTAGAAGCGTCGTCTAATTAATATTTTAACAAGATTGCTATAAGTGATACCATATGGTTGCGTCCCAACAGACTCGTCTCAAAATTTTGACATTTGTTAGACAAATGATACTATGACTAGTTAAGATAAGAGAAAGACGTAAGACGGACGGGTACCTACATACGGGGATCTACCTACATATAAGTAAATCATCACCATTCTCCTGCCCTTATTCCAATTGATTTGTGGTCGGCGCAATATTTCTCTTTCTTTCATACTTCTCTATTAGTCGTCATCTCGGTATTCAAACCCTTTCTAGCCATTTATCATCTTTCATACAGTCAATCCATCGTTTTTTTGGTCTTCCCCTACTTTTATAGCCGTCGACATTCATAATCAAAACATTCCCCACGACATTTTCCTCATTTCCCCGTATCACATGCCCCATACCATGACAACCGATTTCCGCACAAATTTTCAGTCATAATAAGTAAATTCTATGTATAATTCGCCGTCATCCAATCCGATGAAAATAGTTCCGGGTTCTATCCAACTTGACCGTTGTTCAAACAACTCCAATATTTTCTGGATTTCCATCCGTTGCGGTAGAACTTACTTTCCGTATCACTAACTAGCCGCAACTTTACACCGAGTCTGTTTCGTATGATGTTGTGTTGTCTGGAGAACCTAGAACATTCTTCAGGTAATGCAATTTTTAAAAGTACTTGTTACTATGCAGGAGTTATTGCAAGTTTTATCTTTGTTCAAAATGTAAGTACCAAACAAGTTTCGACTGTAGATAATCTCCAGCTTGTGAAACGGACTCATTTATAATTTAACTGCTCATGTATAATAGGTTTTTGGATTATAATTTACTGTCCAATCTTCTTCAAACTATAAAACCGCTCCATAACTAACTAAAAGTGAAGTGAAGTTTGTATGTGAAAGAAGTCGCGGGCGAGCTAGCTATGAGTAAATAAGGTTGATTTGCATTGTATTGCGGCTACTAAAGCTACGTCCACTGAAATTGATATTCTTGGAAAAGATAGTTTTACGTCAAGGTGGTACCCATGCTACAGACGTTCTATTTATTTCTGAAATGTAATCTTACTAAAGTATCTTGGCTATATTTTAGTAAATATGATTTTATCAAATTATCCTCAATTAGCTACATTACTTCTATTACAAAACAAAAAAGTGGTTCGAATCGTTGGGGAAGACCTAAGAAATCGTGGAAAGATTGTACGAAAGATGATATGGCAGAAAAGAGGATGACTACAGTGATACCGGATACTACAGAGATGACAAAATAAAAGTAGGGGTATGGAAGACTGTGTGCTTTGTCGACCACATTGGGATGAGAGTACGGAAGACTGTGTGCTGTGTCGACCACATTGGGATGAGAGTACGGAAGACTGTGTGCTGTGTCGACCACATTGGGATGAGAGTACGGAAGACTGTGTGCTGTGTCGACCACATTGGTATGAGAGTACGGAAGACTGTGTGCTGTGTCAACAGCTTTGGGATGAGAGTATGGAAGTCTGTGTGCTATATCGACCACATTGGGATGAGAGTACGAAAGACTGTGTGCTGTGACGACCACATTGGGATGAGAGTACGGAATACTGTGTGCTTTGTCGATCACATTGGGATGAGAGTACGGAAGACTGTGTGTTGTGTCGACCGCATTGGGATGAGAGTATGGAAGACTGTGTGCTGTGTCGACCACATTGGGATGAGGGCGGGGATGATGATGAAAGTAAATTTGAATCACCTGGCTACTGTAGAAGGTAACATAGCTCTTGGAGACGGTTCACCTGCAAACCCAGCCTTCAGGTTTTGAGAGCCAGCGTCCAAAACTATTCCTAACATATCTTTTAAAGCCATTGATTAATTTCTCATGAATTTTATGAATATTTTCGTAACTTCCGAGACCTTCGAGATTTCGAATGCGACTGGATAGTATTTTTATTTTGTTCCATTCATTCCGAAGTATGGAGGTTTTCTACTTGAACTGCAAATACCATATTAAGAAACCAATGATTATTAGGTATTTTTAAGCATGTTGAGCAAAATCGTGACTGCGATATTGTCTTATTTGAAGAAAAGATCCATACTTATTATAAGTCACTGTCTGTCTGTTACCTTCTCAAGAACATGTCCTCGGTTAGGACATAAAGTATTTTATGTCTCGGTAGTACGTTCCCGTGGGGAAAAATCCGAAATGCGGGCGAAGCCGCAGACATAAGCTAGTATAAAATAAACGTGTTTTTGTGGTAAATTTATAAATCAAATGTCTTTATGCACTACACCGAATCATACTCGAATATGTCGGGAGCACCTCACCAACTATATACACTACTTTGACTTTGACTTGAAAAATAATATGCTATAATGCAACGGGTAAAGCTCTGGCCATACTGAGGTGAATTCCACACGGGACGGAGATGATTAGGAAGCGGACCTCCATACATGTTGCCACAATTGGCGCGAGCAAATTTCGTCTCGCATTCCGCGCTAGATTTACCATAGTTTGGATCGCTCATCAGCCGGTCTTTATCTTGCCTCCATAAACTCACGAGTATTTTCCATTCTTCCACAGTTCTGGTCTGCTTTCGTGCCGTGTGCCACTCAGAACAAAGACGCCGTGCAGCTGACCCTGGAGCAGATCGACGTGATCAAACGCCTCGTGGACAAGTACCCGCAGCATTTGCAGTTCGCCACCTCAGTCACAGGTATGTCATCATCTGCCTAGCCTTTTTCAAACTATGTTGAGGTCGGCTTCCAGGCTAACCGGATGTAGCTGACTACCAGTATTTTACATGGAGTGCCTGCTTATCTGACCTCCACAACCCACTTACTAAGTAACACCATATAATAGAATAGAATACTCTTTAATATGTACACCATATAAATTACCCCGATACCCCTCGGTAAGACTGGTTGTCAGACTTTCGGACTCTTGAAGATGTAACGACTGTCAAAGGTTCAAGAATGACAGCCGGGACCACAGCACGGCGGGGTATCGGTTTGTAAAGGTTACATATAGATATAGATTACATGAATCAGTTACAGGTATGTAGGTACCAATTAATATTATATCGTACTACTGCTCATTGCTGGATGTTGACTTTTACCGCTAGTGTATTATGAAGCCAGAAGGATAAGGTGCAACTAGATTGTAATTAATCGACATCGACCACATTAAGAAGGCCTAGTCACAATCTCATCACAACGACATCAAAGTCAAAAACTTGTCAAAAATCTAGGGAAACAAGACGAATTTTTGTCAGTTTGATACTGACATTAGAATGCGAACGTTTTTAAAAATACAAGAATCGCCTCTCTGGTTGATATCGATTGTCAAAATATGTCGCTTAATCAGTTTTCACCCAGTAAAACATGAACCCATCGTTGAATTTGATGTGGAAGTATGCATTTTCCTCCGCATTTACACCAATATTGTGTTGTGATATTTGTTTTCTACTAGTTTTGCACACAACTTGTCTCTACAACTGGTCTTAGGTGTAAACGAAGTCATGTATTTTTACATTTTTGACCTGTTTTCTGCAAGTTTTGAGTCTGTACAACTAGTCTGTAATAACTTGCTTTAGGTGTAAAAGTAAAACGAATACAGTAGAAATAACATGTAGAACACATTTTTTTATCGAGATGTGTTTATGTTCCACAAAAAGTTTGGAAATATCATGTCTTATCAATTTCACGAAAAATGTAACTAACTAAATATAATATAGGTTAGGATTTGGCTTCATTCCCCCTCGAAAACGCGGGGTAGCATTTAGAGAGAAATATTCCACTGTTCGCAGATTCGTTCTCAGTGACGATGATTTTCGGTAGGTAACACTCAATCCTTATATTTGTGGGTATTATAATAAAACATGTTCTCCCATACATCGAGATATTATACGTCACGGCCAATTCTCCAACTGCAAATGTAAGCTGGTCGCAAATGTAAATTACTCGCTAACTACCTAGCCTACTTAACTGTGATAGTTTTCCTTTAATTTCGTTATAAATAAAAATAAAAAAAATATTTAGCTGGCAGGCTAGCACTTGACTCTAACAATGCATTTGAAATTTTAATATTACGCAAACGATTCCCTGAATCGAAAAATAGTTTTCACAAACTCGCAATATTTTTATACCTATCCCAAAAAATACCACTTTGTCGGCGTGCTTAATATTATCTAACCATGCCAAATTACAGCTTTCTACTACTGAGCGTCTCTGAGCTAATCCGGAGACAGGCAGACAGATGGACATGGCGAAACTGTAAAGGTTCCTTGTTGACTACGGAACCACAAAAAAATAATTTCTCTGATTAGACATATTGTCACACTTAGAGCGTTGTATTATGAAGTTATTGGTGGTGGTCTATTACAGTGTAGGAACCTTCCACACAGACAGGGCCTTCCGCTTTCTTCTTTCATACCAAATAAAACACACATTTTTACAATAGTTGCGAAACATAAAGCATAAAACGAAAAGTAAACAAAGCGATAAAACAATAAATTGCTCGGCACAAAGTCATGTTGTCAAGTGCACAAATGGTTGTACGCAAATTGGATATTTTTGAAAAAAAGTTTTATGTTACAAATATGCTTGTATTCTCCGAAAGTGTGCAGCAAGAGATTATTAATTTTTCAGCATCTGTGTTCTCTGAAAGATAGAGAACCGGAGACACATTTTGTTTACTTACATAATTACTATTTACTGGGAATTATCTTAAACAACCTGCTACTGAGAACCCCATTTCAGGAAACCGTCCCACACTACGACTTTGAAATCAAAGTCCACAACACTTTCGCAACTACGATTATTAACTATTGCAATTAACAGTGAGGCGTCATTTATAATTATAAAAAACACACAAACATTGGGAAAGAACTTAGCATGAGAGAACTCTTTCAATTCCGCAACAAGTAAAAGCACGTGCTTAGGTACTAAAGTATAATTTCCAAAGGATTTCCTTTGCTACCATAAAAATAAATAATGAAAACAAAACGAAAGACATGTTTCACAAATGAGCAAAAAATCTAAAAATGTAAACTGTATAAAAGAAAACCGTTTTTGTTTTAAACGATACCCCGACTGCGCGTATTACTACGCCGCCCGCCGTCTCGTATCGACTAAACTAATTTGTAACTTTAAAACCGACTCAAGGCGGATATAGCCGGATTTGTCGTGTTCCGTTATTGTAATTTATACCGTTTTGTGTTTTTCTTTGTATAGTTCTTTTACTTTCTGATTTATTTACATCGTGTAATTGTATGGGTTGTTCGTAATTATTTACTGATGTAGCGATTCTTTCTGAAAACTCATACTTAATGTACGAGTATACACAAGAAAATCTTACTCCTTACAACAAGCCTTTTCATTGATGATATATATCATACGGTACACTTAGCAAAACTTTTTATTTTTATTTCCTAATCTGCCCCCAAAAACTGACACCCGTATTCAAAATTCATTTATTTACGTTACACGTCCGTGTTTGGGTCACAGAAGTCAATATGTGTACCAAATTTCAACTTAGGTCCAGTAGATTCGGAGCAAATCGGCTGTGACAAACTGATAGACTAACAGACAGACATACGTGTGATCCTATAAGGGTTCCGTTTTTTCCGGAACCCTAAAACTACTTAGAACACTACTCGAGACTCCAATCATTATCATCATTTCAGCCGAAAGACGTCTGCTGGACATAGGCCTCGCCCAAAGGGGGAGATTTGCCATAATCGCCACGCCTGGCAGGCGGGTTGGCGATTGCAGTATGGTGTTAAAATGCATAGAGAACGCTGCTGCCCATTCTCTTGTAAGTCCCTTAGTCGCCTTTTACGGCACCCAACGGGATGAAATAGGATGGTGCTATGCTTTACGTCCGGCACTTCACGGTACCGTCCGGCACCACACGGTACTCCAGTATTGGACTATATTACGCAGATAGTTAGAACACTTCATCAGCACAAGCTGGTCTGCCTATAACAAAAGATCATAAATATAATATTTCTCGAAGTTAGCCTTTAGTTTCCGTATAACATAGTGAAGACAATAGAAAACTTGCCAAGTATTTTCCAGACAATAGAAGCTACCCTGGGCTAACGGCTATGAAATATTCATACCCACTCAAAAGCGTTGACATTAATTAATTTAGAACCTCCTGTTTCATGCGTCAACTCCTTGCATCATGTGAATGCAACATTCATCCAAAAATAAAACGCGGTAATTGCTTGCGTACACAAAGTGTTTTCCGGACTTTTGTGTACTGTGTTCCACGTTTCTATTGCGTTTGCTAATATACAGTGTTCCTTCCTTATTCTTTTCAGATATCCTTGAGGCCCACAGCGCACGTCCTCGCAAGATCGCCTCACTCATCGGCATCGAGGGAGGCCACTCCATCGCCAACTCGTTGGGAGTCCTCCGGTCCTACTATCAGCTCGGCGTCCGGTACATGACCCTCACCCACACCTGCAACACCCCATGGTAAGTGCAACTGAGCGACACAAGCATCAGCCAAATCTTGGAGCATTCAAACTAAAGAATACAAAAATCTTTCAACATTCATAATTATCGACGTAAAGTTACTTGTGAGCTTTAGGGGCGCTTTGTTTAAGCAAAAGATTTGTGGTCATAAATATCTTTTCGTGTTTCCACAAAAAGTGTCTGATAAATTATTCATGTACAGTCACCGACTCCAGTTTGTAAGTACCATGCCGCAGATTGCAAAGTTCGCAACTAAAACTGCAATTAATTGTGCCCGAAATGGCGTATCGGAAAAAGCCGTTTCGGTTACTACTGCAAACATTTCAATGCAATTTGTCTTAAATAAAGATCTATTTGTGAAACTAATTAGTGGCTACTATGATTCGGGGCTTGTTGCGATGTCATTTAATAATTTTACAAATCAAATAATGGCCTAAGTTTTGAAAATTGCTTTATCAAACTAAATTAATTCGAAGCACCGTTTTCCGCATTTTCGTATGTTTTATTGTTGTTGGGTTTGTGCGCGATGAAATAAGAAAGTTGAAGTGTAATAAATACGAGTATTCCTTTAATATTTTTCGAAAGAAACATCCAAGGAATTATAAGGTCTCAGACTTTACGAGTGTTTATTTCAAGCTACATATATTCTAGGGTGAGAGAGAGGAAGACAAAACTAAGATTCAGAACTTTTACTTCGCAAAGTAAGAACACGGGCATAACTTTTTGTAACAATATCGATTCTTAGTAAGTAAATATTGTTGTCGGCACTTTACGTACTGTAATAATTATACACCTGTGACACCACCTTCCGGGTCGATCTTGTCTGCGTCTGGGTGCTCCTTGCGTGGCTTCGCAACGCTGCCAATGCGGTGAAGGTGTCGACTACCTCGGACACCATGGCCTATCCTGCAGTAAGAGCGCAGGCTGGATATCACGACATTCCAGCATCAATGACGTCTACCATCGTGGTCTTGTCACCGTTGAGACGTTGTTCGAGCCGTTTGGGGTTGAAACACTACTATAGGGCCATGGGGTCCGAGTGCACACTTAGTTTTTCAAGACATTGCCTAGAGTCGACCAATTGGGTCGACTCTTCACGTGACCATAGGGCTAGCCTATTTGTTGGCCAAAGAATTGCCATACAACGTGGCAATGCTGCCAGCCTTTTGGACACTTTTCCTGTTGACAGCTTTAGGGACGAATTTTTTGATGCTCTATGATTATTTCCCCTCCTTTTTTATATACTTGAACATATTGAACATATATGATCCTTACGAATTGCAAGATTTTTACATATGCCGACGACACCGCGATTCTAGTGCACGGACCAACTTGGGACGTGGTCAAAGATAGGGCGGAAGCTGCCTTGAAAAGTGTTATGAACTGGTTCAACAAGAATTTACTTACACTGAATCTCGATAAATCCAGTTACATTCCTTTCGCAATTAGGCGCAATACAAGGCCGTCGTCTAATTTTGCAATATCTGCTCATTCCTGTCGGAACCCAACCTCGTGCTCCTGTCCCTGGTTGACAAGAGCCGACTGTGTGAAATACCTGGGTCTTCAAATTGATAGTGGGCTACGGTGGGACAGGCAACTCGAAGCAGTAACAAGCCGAACAATGCGTCTCGTCTACATCTTCAAATCCCTAAGAGATTCTGCTTACGTCAATATATTAAAAATGGTCTACTGTGCGCTATGCCAGTCGATCATCGGCTACTGTATAACTGCTTGGGGTGGTGCAATGAAAACAAATTTTTTGAAGGTAGAGAGAGCTCAAAGAGCAGTCCTCAAAACAATGACTCGTAAACCATATAGATTTCCCACAGTGCATTTATATGATTAATGCAAGGTCTTAACGGTTAGGCAGCTCTTTATCCTGCAAGCGGTCCTCAGAACCCATAGAACCATGCCCAGGTCCAACCCAGAAAAGCGCAAAAACATCCCCTCCGGGGTAGGACATAAAACATCCTTCGCAAGGCACCAACACTACGTTATAGGTACACATTTATACAAACAACTACACCGTAAACTTAACTTACTGGATTCTAACAGATACGCGCTAAAACACAAGATCACACAGTGGCTCCTTCAACAGGACTACATCACAACTGAAAATCTACTGACATACATCTCTTAAACTCAAACATACCTAACATCTCCCCTACCATCACATCATACTATACACATACACTACACTCAACACCACACAATCATCTACCCAAATATACGCAACCGATTCATACCTTCATACCTTATTTTTTGGTTTATTATTATTTTTATTTTTATTTTTATTCTACTCTTTAATGTACGTTTTTAGGTACCACATCACATTGTTGTTGTCTTTTAATAAATATAATAAGTTAGTCCACATAATGGCTGAACCCTATCTCTTAAGATACAGGCCTGACCTAGTTTAAGGGAGAGAGGTGAAATTTACTGTACTCCTATGCTAAAGTTGTATTGAATAGCGTCAACTGAATGTATGCAGTGCAATGTGATTTTGTTTTATTCAATAA
Organism: Tiliacea citrago; assembly: GCA_963921375.1. Classification (NCBI taxonomy): domain Eukaryota; kingdom Metazoa; phylum Arthropoda; class Insecta; order Lepidoptera; family Noctuidae; genus Tiliacea; species Tiliacea citrago. The sequence continues at coordinate 30,952,528 of OY992780.1, forward strand.
GTTCTTTTATTTATTTTTATTAAGTTGGGGAAAAAGTCTTTTCGCATTATAGTATGTATGAAATTGTAATAAAATCTCTTTGGCTATTTGTATCTGGCTGGTTTTGGTATCATTGAAAGTTTAAATTTTAAAGAACATAATTCCAAATTCAAATTAGGAAAATGTGTGATTTTCATTTGTTTTTCGTACTGTCAAGATGAGTTAATCTAATGAAGAAATTCGATACATTTTAAAATTTTACTACAAAAAGGTAAAACTGCAACGCCAACCGCGAAAAAAATTTGCGATGTTTATGGACCTAGTGCATTGTCTGTGAGAGTAGCACAAATTTGGTTTAAGCGTTTTCAATCCGGAAATTTTGATGTCAAAGATACACGTCGCTCTGGTCGCCCTATTATGGATAAAATGGATGCCATTTTTGAAAAAGTGGAGCAAGATCAGTAGTGGAGATATCAGTAGTTACGACGTAGCTGAAGAACTGGGAATTGACCACAAAACAGTTTTGGCACATTTTAAAAAAACTGGGTACACAATAAAGCTCGATATTTGGGTACCTCACGAGCTCACTGAAAGAAACCTAATGAACCGTGTACTCATTTGTGATTCTTACTTCTACGACGTAAAGAAACTGAACCATTTTTGAAGAAGCTGATATCTGGTGATGAAAAGTGGATCACGTACGACAAGAACGTGCGAAAAAGGTCGTGGTCAAAACCGCAACAAGGTGATGCTGTGTGTGTGGTGGGATTGGAAGGGCATTATTCATTATGAGCTGTTACCACCAGGCAGGACCATCGATTCTGAACTCTACTGCGAATAACTGATGAGATTAAAGCAAGAAGTTGAGAGAAAGCGGCCGGAATTAATCAACAGAAGGGGTGTGGTTTTTCATCATGATAACGCTAGACCTCACACATCTTTAGCCACTCAGCAAAAAATAAGAGAGTTTGGTTGGGAGGTGTTAATGCATCCGCCGTATAGTCCTGACCTTGCACCTTCAGATTTCTACCTGTTTCGGTCTCTTCAGAATTCTTTAGGCTGTGTCAGGTTAACATCACGAGAGGACTGCCAAAACCACTTGTCGCGGTATTTTGATCAGAAGTCCCAAAATTTCTATAGCAATGGGATCATGTCCCTACCTACAAGATGGCAAAAAGTTATCGAATAAAATGGTACCTACTTACTTTAGTTAAATGTAAATAAACTATATTAAAAAATGTTTTGAATTTTCTTAAAAAATGCGAAGAATCTTTTTCCCCAACGTATTATAATTATTTTAAGACTATTGAATAAATATTATCTTGGAAATTGGAATAAGATATTAACATCATCGAATTTTCAGATTATTGCAATAAATTGGTTTAAATGTTTTGTGTCCTATACGCTGAGAACAAATGATGGAAAACAAATTGAATACCAATTTATTCGTTCTATCAACTTTAAGAAATAGGCGCCATAAGAATATTTGGTGCGATGTTATTAAAAGTTGAAAGTGATTGTAGCGCGAGTGACGCGAGTGTCCTATTTGGAAGAATAAATAATAATAAAAGCAGTAAACATTTGTTAATTATTTAGCGCCAAACTACTATTAAACCCATAACGATAATACCATTGAAAGATCAACACGTTAGTTCCCGTCGTATTTCAATTAGCTTTAACTTACTAATGTTAATTCCGCTTCTACACTGCGTATTTGTAATTATTAAACCCAGACGCTACATGAACCCCTAATAATATTAATGTTAGTTATAGAGATAATACACTAACTTTAATATTATTAGAGGTTATTAAATATAATTATTTCAAGGGGGCTCGTGGCTACATAGTACCAGCCGCATGGGTCGATCCAAGGTTAAGCTACCCTTGCCGGGGTCGGTTCGTGGATGGGTGACCATCGACCATTACATCGACACCCTTCCGTGCCTTGGAAAACACGTTAAGCCGTTGGTCCCGGTTGTCATTTGTAGATCTTTGACAGTCGTTACGGGTATTGAGAAGCCCGAAAGTCTGACAACCAGTCTTACCAAGGGGTATCGTGTTACCCAGTAACTGGGTTGTGGTGGTGAGATAGGCTTTCGGTCCCTATAGAATACTGGTTTTCAGCTGCATTCGGTTAGACTGGAAGCCGACTAAACAAAAGCTAAGACAGGCAAATATAATTATTTCTAATATTTAGTTCACATTGATGTTAGCTGTTGCTCTGCAGATTTTGTTGATCAAACGTACCCATTGATGGTCTACCTTGTATAGTCAAGGAATAAATATGTTAAGCGCAATAAAGTAAATTTTTACTTGAAAACACTTTGAATGAAAATTACAGTTTTAAAATTGTAAATTTATTTTTTGCGTAAAAAGAAATTTACACACAAATTAGAAAACCTTACTATGTCTGAAGTATGTTGTCGAACTCGCAACTGATTTATGACCCTAAGGTTGAATGTCACTTGCACGTCATAGAACGACGTGACTCAAACTCAAACTATTTATTTCAATTAAACCAATTACCGTAAAACGGGGTGAATAGAAATGCAGGGGTGAATCGAGACGCAATTTTATAATGGATTTTAACGTTGCAATAATATATTTTGTTGCCAAAAAGGACTTTAATGTGTTACCTGTACTATAATTAACGATTAAGTGCCTTGGCAACAAACTATATTATTATTTCAAGGCTCAAATCCATTTTAAAGTTGCGTCTCGATTCACCCCTGCATTTCTATTCACCCCGTTTTACCCGGTACATGAAATTTTGAATTGTCAAAGAGTCGGTCAGTTAATCAGAAAATTTAAGCTAGTTGTCCATTCCAAAACGTAGATCTCTATGATGAAGAATAGGCAAGAAAATCCAAGGACACTCTTTTAAATTAAGATAGGTATTACAAAATCCTTGGTACACTATTCTTGCTGCTTTTCTATGTGACAACAAATATAAAAAAAAAACAATTCAAAATATAAGATAGAAAGAGATGACCAGTTTCGACAGACGGTGCCTGTTCACGAACATGACGCGTGCATCAGCACCATCCAGCTCAACCAATCTGGAGGGAACTGAATGATTCAACACACGCGCTACTATCAACGAGACATTTTCATGACATACTCTCAACGACCATAAAAAACAGCTCCATCCGGCTGACAGTTTTTATAGTTTCATCCTTTGTGGGGCTTCAATTTACTGGGTTCTGTTGTCAAAAGCAATTACAAGGTTCACTACACAAAATTACCTCAAAATCCTTCAAAGGAATTAAAGACCAAGCTTAGCACAATAATAGTACAAATTCATCATCTTAACGGCGGCAAGATATTGTTAGTTATCCGTTAGAACACCGGTATTAGTCTAGCAGTCCACCTTGCAAAAACATTTTTCTTGTATAAGGTACACAAACTTATTATTCCATCTTCCTACCAGCTGAGTAGGTACTCTCTAGACTGAAGGTTGGCGGCTCGACAGTTTCCTCTCGCAAACTGAACTCGGGTGCTCATCCAATCGAGGTTATTACAACTAGAAAAACCGGCCAAGTGCGAACCGCACTAAGGGTTCCACTAACAGTTTAGTTCTTCCACTAACTTTTCAGTGCTTGATACCTACTAGCGACCCGGCCCAGCTGCACACGGTTTTATGACTTGACAAAACGTAAGATCTGTTTATTATGGCTAAGTTAAATGTTAATTTATAAAACACATAAAACTTCCGGAATAAATTCTCTAAATGATGTTAAAACCGAATCAAAATCCGTAGCGTAGTTTAGAAGAACAACGCGGTCACACAGATAGACACTACACTAACACGAATTCTGTGACAACTGTCTGTCTGTGTGAAAGACAGACTGACATAGTACCTGGATTGCGAGTTTGTCCGAAAGGGATATCGTGGCCCTGGCACACGGCAACAGAACACGGGTGGGTTTTAGTCAGTAAAAGTCTGACACGCCCTCTCGCTCGCACAGAGCGGGAGAAGTTATTTGATGATTTCAAACCCAAAAAAAAAAAGACTGACATAGTAGACGGCATAACCGCAATGATGAGAAAACGACGTCAAACGGCTGTTTAAGTAAAAAATCTGTAAAAAAACCCTCTATGTGCTGTAGGGAGCAATCCAAACACGTGTACAGTGAGTGTACGTGTCTTGCTGTATCAAACTTGAAGCCATTTAGACCTGCAAATAGTCCAAAACTCGAAAGGTAGCATCTAAATTCAAGGCTAAGTTACACTTGAGACCACATAAATTGGACTCGGGATGAATGGTCAACAGTAATGTTTTCGGACGAGTGGAGGTTCATGCTATACACGTACGATGGGAGGCAAATGGTCTACAGAAGACCAGGAGAGCGCTATAACCAACCTCGAACGTGCCATACGGTGGACGCTCCATACACGGGTGGGCTGGAATTTCTTCTGAAAGCCGCACCGTGCTAGTGGTTATAGTAAATGGTACTTTAACTGCGTAAAGATACGCGAATGGAATCTTAAATGTGTATGTTGGACCATTTTTAGTTAACATGGGCGAGAACGCCATCTTTATGCAAGATAACTCTCGTCAAGATAACGCTCGTACAGTTCGGATAGTGTTTGACTACCTTGAAGATGTCACTATCACACGCATAAAGTGGCCAGCACGCAGCCCAGACTTGAACCCCATCGAGCATGCCTGAGACGAACTGTGACGCCAGCGAAATTCCCCTCCAATCACACTTCGTGAACTGAAAGAAGCACTGATAGAGGAATGGGAGAATATTCCTCAGCATCGGCTCAGAAATCTGGTGGCAAGCATACCATACCGTATAGCAGCTGTCTTAACAGCTCGTGGTGGCAATACAAAATACTAAAAAACTTTTTACAAAAAAAAATCAACCGACTTCCAAAAAAAACACTATAAAGTGAAAAATAACTTTAATTTCGGAAGTCGGTGTCTTTGGACCTGTATTTTAGTTTTTTGGAAGTCGGTTGATTTTTTTTTGTATAAAGTTTTTATTTTTCACTTTTTAGTGGGTCTGTTTGTAATTTATCTAATTAACAATAGCCTAATGTCAAATGCTCATCACCTTTTACAAAATATTGGTATTCCCGATGCAGGGGCGTTAATTGTTGAGGAGTTCTCCTGGTAAGAACCAAGAGAACTGATGGTGACTTTACCATATGCATTTTGACGAGCATAAATTGCTTATCAACCATATTAAAGTGCCAAATCGAATCGCAACGGTGAAATACTTATTATAAGTAGTTCCGGTGGCCATCTGTGGTCTTCATCATCAGTTCCACTTCACCAAATGATGCTTTCCGAGAGCAAATGGACGAGTTACTATAAAAAATACTCAAATCGCTATAGGTATGCCTATATAATTTGAGGATTTCCCTCGATTTCCATGGGATCCCATTATCAGATTCTGATTTGGTGGCAATGGGACAACCTCGGGAGCATACCCTTCCAAACGAAAAAAGCATTTTCAAAATCCGTTCACAATTGACGGAGTAATCGGTGAACATACATAAAAAAAAAAAAAAAAAAAAACAAACATACAGCCGAACATATAACCTCCTCCTTTTTGGAAGTCGGTTAAAAATGTGTGAAAATTGCATTATTTGATACCGTAGCACATTTTTCGAAATCATTCATCATTTTTACTTAACGTACTTTTATTCAAAATAAACTTCATTCTTGAACTTTTATGACATTCATTTATGCACTATACAATTGTCTATACTCGTAACACAGTCTTTATTTCATAAACCTAGCTCCAATATTTAGGAAGTTACTGAGGTTTTTGTTACCGACCCGTTTTCTTTGTGGCCCAGTGTAGTTATTGCAAGTAATTAGGTAAGGTAAGGCAATTGTTAATTGTCAAAAATAAGTTAACATAATGTAACAAAACAAATCTATAATCACAAGTACGAGAACAGAAATAGTTGGCAGCAGCACGTTGACTGCGACAAGAAGGTTTCCACTCTGCAAGTCAGCATGATGCTCAGCCATAGTCAGAAGACGGTTTAAGTACTTACAATATCTAGACAGAGACAGAGCAGTATTTTTCAAGAACAATAACTTTTCAAGAAGTCCGAATAAACTCTAAACTTGCTAGAAAACTTCTTGAGTCTAATCTAATAAGCTTGATTAGCAGTGCAACAGCATCCTTACTCGAGTTACTTGTGGAACTTTGCAAGTATCTGGCTTGATGTAATTGAGGCGGATTCTCATAGATAGTAAATGCAGGAGGTAATTAAGGTCTCACTAACAGGACGCAGTTATTTGCTGCTTTCGTGTCAGAGGACAGCTGTTATTGTGCGGAACTGAGTAGATATCTTGATGGCTAGGCTGACAAAGTGCCTTAGGGATGGCTAAATAGCTATTACTGGCTATAGGACTAATCTGTAAATAGCTATTACTGGCTATAGGACTAATCTGTAAATAGCTATTACTGGCTATAGGACTAACTCTGTAAATAGCTATTACTGGCTATAGGACTAATCTGTAAATAGCTATTACTGGCTATAGGACTAACTCTGTAAATAGCTATTACTGGCTATAGGACTAACTCTGTAAATAGCTATTACTGGCTATAGGACTAACTCTGTAAATAGCTATTACTGGCTATAGGACTATCTCTGTAAATAGCTATTACTGGCTATAGGACTAACTCTGTAAATAGCTATTACTGGCTATAGGACTAACTATATAAATAGCTATTACTGGCTATAGGACTAACTCTGTAAATAGCTATTACTGGCTATAGGACTAATCTGTAAATAGCTATTACTGGCTATAGGACTAACTCTGTAAATAGCTATTACTGGCTATAGGACTAACTCTGTAATTAGCTATTACTGGCTATAGGACTAATCTGTAAATAGCTATTACTGGCTATAGGACTAACTCTGTAAATAGCTATTACTGGCTATAGGACTAACTCTGTAAATAGCTATTACTGGCTATAGGACTAACTATGTAAATAGCTATTACTGGCTATAGGACTAATCTGTAAATAGCTATTACTGGCTATAGGACTAATCTGTAAATAGCTATTACTGGCTATAGGGCTAACTCTGTAAATAGCTATTACTGGCTATAGGACTAACTCTGTAAATAGCTATTACTGGCTATAGGACTAACTCTGTAAATAGCTATTACTGGCTATAGGACTAATTCTGTAAATAGCTATTACTGGCTATAGGGCTAACTCTATAAATAGCTATTACTGGCTATAGGACTAACTCTGTAAATAGCTATTACTGGCTATAGGACTAATCTGTAAATAGCTATTACTGGCTATAGGACTAACTATGTAAATAGCTATTACTGGCTATAGGGCTAACTCTGTAAATAGCTATTACTGGCTATAGGACTAACTCTGTAAATAGCTATTACTGGCTATAGGACTAACTCTGTAAATAGCTATTACTAGCTATAGGACTAACTCTGTAAATAGCTATTACTGGCTATAGGGCTAACTCTGTAAATAGCTATTACTGGCTATAGGACTAACTCTGTAAATAGCTATTACTGGCTATAGGACTAACTCTGTAAATAGCTATTACTGGCTATAGGACTAACTCTGTAAATAGCTATTACTGGCTATAGGGCTAACTCTGTAAATAGCTATTACTGGCTATAGGACTAACTCTGTAAATAGCTATTACTGGCTATAGGACTAATCTGTAAATAGCTATTACTGGCTATAGGACTAACTATGTAAATAGCTATTACTGGCTATAGGACTAATCTGTAAATAGCTATTACTGGCTATAGGGCTAACTCTGTAAATAGCTATTACTGGCTATAGGGCTAACTCTGTAAATAGCTATTACTGGCTATAGGACTAACTCTGTAAATAGCTATTACTGGCTATAGGACTAATCTGTAAATAGCTATTACTGGCTATAGGACTAACTATGTAAATAGCTATTACTGGCTATAGGAATAATCTGTAAATAGCTATTACTGGCTATAGGGCTAACTCTGTAAATAGCTATTACTGGCTATAGGACTAACTCTGTAAATAGCTATTACTGGCTATAGGACTAACTCTGTAAATAGCTATTACTGGCTATAGGACTAATTCTGTAAATAGCTATTACTGGCTATAGGACTAACTATGTAAATAGCTATTACTGGCTATAGGACTAATCTGTAAATAGCTATTACTGGCTATAGGGCTAACTCTGTAAATAGCTATTACTGGCTATAGGGCTAACTCTGTAAATAGCTATTACTGGCTATAGGACTAACTCTGTAAATAGCTATTACTGGCTATAGGACTAATCTGTAAATAGCTATTACTGGCTATAGGACTAACTATGTAAATAGCTATTACTGGCTATAGGACTAATCTGTAAATAGCTATTACTGGCTATAGGGCTAACTCTGTAAATAGCTATTACTGGCTATAGGACTAACTCTGTAAATAGCTATTACTGGCTATAGGACTAACTCTGTAAATAGCTATTACTGGCTATAGGACTAATTCTGTAAATAGCTATTACTGGCTATAGGGCTAACTCTATAAATAGCTATTACTGGCTATAGGACTAACTCTGTAAATAGCTATTACTGGCTATAGGACTAATCTGTAAATAGCTATTACTGGCTATAGGACTAACTCTGTAAATAGCTATTACTGGCTATAGGACTAACTCTGTAAATAGCTATTACTGGCTATAGGACTAATCTGTAAATAGCTATTAGTGGCTATAGGGCTAACTCTGTAAATAGCTATTACTGGCTATAGGACTAACTCTGTAAATAGCTATTACTGGCTATAGGACTAACTATGTAAATAGCTATTACTGGCTATAGGACTAATCTGTAAATAGCTATTACTGGCTATAGGGCTAACTCTGTAAATAGCTATTACTGGCTATAGGGCTAACTCTGTAAATAGCTATTACTGGCTATAGGACTAACTCTGTAAATAGCTATTACTGGCTATAGGACTAATCTGTAAATAGCTATTACTGGCTATAGGACTAACTATGTAAATAGCTATTACTGGCTATAGGACTAATCTGTAAATAGCTATTACTGGCTATAGGGCTAACTCTGTAAATAGCTATTACTGGCTATAGGACTAACTCTGTAAATAGCTATTACTGGCTATAGGACTAACTCTGTAAATAGCTATTACTGGCTATTGGACTAATCTGTAAATAGCTATTACTGGCTATAGGACTAACTATGTAAATAGCTATTACTGGCTATAGGACTAATCTGTAAATAGCTATTACTGGCTATAGGGCTAACTCTGTAAATAGCTATTACTGGCTATAGGGCTAACTCTGTAAATAGCTATTACTGGCTATAGGACTAACTCTGTAAATAGCATTACTGGCTATAGGACTAATCTGTAAATAGCTATTACTGGCTATAGGGCTAACTCTGTAAATAGCTATTACTGGCTATAGGGCTAACTCTGTAAATAGCTATTACTGGCTATAGGACTAACTCTGTAAATAGCTATTACTGGCTATAGGGCTAACTCTGTAAATAGCTATTACTGGCTATAGGACTAACTCTGTAAATAGCTATTACTGGCTATAGGACTTATCTGTAAATAGCTATTACTGGCTATAGGACTAACTATGTAAATAGCTATTACTGGCTATAGGACTAATCTGTAAATAGCTATTACTGGCTATAGGGCTAACTCTGTAAATAGCTATTACTGGCTATAGGGCTAACTCTGTAAATAGCTATTACTGGTTATAGGACTAACTCTGTAAATAGCTATTACTGGCTATAGGACTAATCTGTAAAAAGCTATTACTGGCTATAGGACTAACTATGTAAATAGCTATTACTGGCTATAGGACTAATCTGTAAATAGCTATTACTGGCTATAGGGCTAACTCTGTAAATAGCTATTACTGGCTATAGGACTAACTCTGTAAATAGCTATTACTGGCTATAGGACTAACTCTGTAAATAGCTATTACTGGCTATAGGACTAATTCTGTAAATAGCTATTACTGGCTATAGGGCTAACTCTATAAATAGCTATTACTGGCTATAGGACTAACTCTGTAAATAGCTATTACTGGCTATAGGACTAATCTGTAAATAGCTATTACTGGCTATAGGGCTAACTCTGTAAATAGCTATTACTGGCTATAGGACTAACTCTGTAAATAGCTATTACTGGCTATAGGACTAACTCTGTAAATAGCTATTACTGGCTATAGGACTAACTCTGTAAATAGCTATTACTGGCTATAGGGCTAACTCTGTAAATAGCTATTACTGGCTATAGGACTAACTCTGTAAATAGCTATTACTGGCTATAGGACTAATCTGTAAATAGCTATTACTGGCTATAGGACTAACTATGTAAATAGCTATTACTGGCTATAGGACTAATCTGTAAATAGCTATTACTGGCTATAGGACTAACTCTGTAAATAGCTATTACTGGCTATAGGACTAACTCTGTAAATAGCTATTACTGGCTATAGGACTAATCTGTAAATAGCTATTACTGGCTATAGCCAGTCAGGCTTTAATTTTATTGAAGTTTCAATAAAATTAAAGCAAGCAAGAATTGTCGATACATATTATGAATAAAAGCTTATAGGTACCATGTGAGGAGGACCATACCACAGTATATAACGTCATCTAGATCGACATATCATTTTCATAATTTTTCTGTTATTTATTGTATTGTGTTTTTATAAGTTTTGACTCAAGATTTATGTTAATTTCACAATTATTGTATTAATCAATGTAAGTCAACAGCAAACCAACATTTATGTATTCCAGTGCCCTGACAGGGTTCATGTACAAAAACCAACTGTAATTTATTGTAAAATGTGTGATGTATATGAGAGCAATTATATAACATAATATCACGCCTTGTTTCCCGGAAGGATTGGGCAGAGGTGTACCTATAGTAACACCCACATTTCGCCAGTTATGTTTAAGTCCCATGTAATAGGGGGCGAGCCTATTGCCATTAACTGGGCACAAATCCAGACTCCAGGCTGCTAATGAGAAATTCCAGATAGGAAAACCCAATAGCACTTTGCCCGACCTGGGAATCCAACAATCGAACCCAGGACCTCATGCTCCGAAGCACTTGCGACCACTAGACCGACGAGGCAGTTAAAAAAAAAAACTCTCAATACTTGTGCAGGAGGAATTCATCAAATAGGTACCTAAACCCGAACATCGAAAACAGTCTGAATACCTAGTAGTGATGGTCGACAATGGGTTTAGCCAATCGGCCGACTAGCTGTAGTGACTAATTGGATATTATTTATTTGATTGTATTTCTGTTTGTAGACTGGGAACGTCAAAAGTTAGATGTACGAAATTTAATTTAGTTTCGTATTGACGACCCAACCCTGGGAGTCTACTCCGAAGCGCTAAACCGAAGTATCGGCCAAATGTTCGATCGCTCTTTTACTTTTTTTTTTTTTTTTCTTTTTTTTTTCGCTGACTATGACGAAAAAAAAGGCAGTCGAAGAGATAAGCCAAAGTCAAAACTGTGACTAGAAGTCGGGTAAGGACTCAAAGTCAAAAAAGGAAACTATGGAAGTTATAAAACGGCTGAACATTCGGCCGATACTTCGGTTTAGCGCTTCGGAGTAGACCCCCTGTATATGAAATAGTACCTATATCTAAATGGTACCTTTCATACATATTTACCAGTTGGTAGTTTTTGTGATATATCTAATTGGAAATCCAAAATATATCAATAATAACTTCTTATCTGACGTCTTTATCAATGCTAATTAAAAACAATGTAAGTAATTGAACACGATAATGTTACTCAAACAGAAAAAATCTTAACCATCCTTTGGAAATCAACCGCGTGAGACCACAATGATTGTACAAAAGTTACTTTAACCGATCGTGAAGTTGTATAAACTCTGGAACGCGTGTAATTCGTGTACGCGATAGCAATGAACATAAACTAACGTTGTTTTAATGAACGAACGCTCAAAGTGTGACACTGTGTAAGCTTCCCATAGTTGAGGTAACACCTCGGATTTACTGGCAGGCTTACTGTCAAACTAACTACATTTGTACATGTGCCCATGCGGGACGCGTAACTTGGTGCGTCTTAAAGTTATACATACGTAGGTATTACTTCTGAAGTTTTGTTGATAGCTGCTTATTCTATACTGTCTTTTGCCCGCGGCTTCGCCCACGTGGTCTGATATTATCCCACGGGAACGTACTACCGGGATAAAATTTATCATAAGTCTTAACTCAGGTCATGGTCCATCCCTGTGCCAAATGTCATACAAATCCATTCCAGACAGATAGACCGACAGACAGAAGGTTACTTTCGCATTTATATATGCTATTAAGACATGATTTAAGACAGACGAATCAAATAATATTATCATGCTTTTTTGAGAACAAAATAATAATCATTTGACGGCTCACCCTTGACTATCTCACCAGACGGCAAGCAAGCGGGGATCAAAAAGTAATTCGAAATATCTTTGAAATTGCTATCATACTTGTCCTGCAAAGCAATCAACCCAAAAGATGAGGGTGTCCCTTGAGAACAGTTTCTGGAGCTAGTTGATAATAAATCTAAACATTTCACGTACAGACTGGGAATGTATTACAAATAACGAATTAGGAGAATATCCTAAGGTGAAATGGCTAGACAGTCACCAGTTTTTCAGAACGGTTTGACAAAATCGAATATTTATATAAATATTGTATTATGTTTAGGAAAAGCCGCTTGGGTTAGCTAGAATAGCGCCGTCCAGATTCACTACGGCGCAGCGGCGCGATCTATGGAATGGGTCCTCGTGAATCCCTTAGAAATAAATTCGAAGAAATTGATGTACTAACTCTGCCTTCTCTTTATATCTTAGAAAGTAATTTATATGTTCGCAAAAACTTAGGAGTTTTCAAAATAAGAAGCGATTTCCATAATATAAATACACGTAGTAAACTTACTAGAGAATGGCCAGCAGCGTTCTCTATGCTTTTTAACACCATACTGCGATCGCCAACCCACCTGCCAAGCGTGGCGATTATGACAACCTCCCTCTTTTGGGGAAGGCCAATGTCCAGCAGTGGCGTCTTTCGGCTGAAATCATGACGTAGTAAACATGAAAATTTCTTAACCAGTATCCGCTTTTATAACAAGTTGCCAAAGTCGGTTATAGAACGATGGAAATATTAAAACCCACATCTAACGTGTTCTATTCAAAAAAGCACATTATATGATTAAGGACTACGTTGAAGACAAGTTTGGCAATAATTCCTTCTGCACCATTTGGCTTCCCTGGTAACTCATTAACAGCATAACTATGTAAATGTCTATTAACTGCTCCCAAATATTACATACCTTGTAGTAATCTCTTCAATATTTGACACTAAATACCTACAATTTTAATTTAAAATATTTATTAGTGACTTGTGGACAAAAATTTAATTCAAATTTGTCACAGTTGCAATGGCAATCTTGTCATTTGGTTTAAATAGGTTTTTATTTTTTTAGTAATATTTTATATAGATTCTTTTTTCATTTGTGAATGTGAGAACGTTGTAGGCTTAATAGAATGTAGCTTTGTAAACCATTGTCTATTTTGTTAAGTACTTGTTGACGGACCTACACTGTCCTCCCATACCTTTAATACTGTAACTTGAAAACATTGTAAAAGCCCATTATTTTTAAAAGAGTAACCGAGGAGTTTCTTGCCGGCTCTTCTCCATAGAAAACGACCAATTGGAACCGTGCACCTAGCTTCTGACGTTTCATAAGTGCCCATGTAGGTTTATGTGAAATAAAATATTTTGATTTTGACTAGCCGAATAAAAGCCGAATATGCGTGGTAATTGCTTCGGTTCGGGTTTGTTGTTCAATGTTTGCTACCGAATCATGTGTCCGAACATGTTTGCAGCACCCCTTAGGTTTACAAGCATAAATATTAATATTTCCACTACACTGCGAATTTTCGTAATTGTGTATGAACCTAACAAGTTTTTTATGACTCCTCAGCACACTCACAACATGGTTTAATAGTAGTGGCAAAACAATGGGTGGCTGTACAAATATTTTATTTATTTTAGCTAGATCATAAACACAACTTCTGTAGTTTTTCGTTTGTTGGGCAAATCAAATAAAATTAATTCAATTCAAATTCAAATCTTTATTGTATATCTCAAGTGTATTTAAGATCTTAAAAATAATTATAAAGTTCACATGGACCAGGGGGTGTCCATGTGAACTTTGTCGGGCACAACAATTTTACACAATATGAAAGGTAGCATGCTTTAAAACCATTAAATAGCAGGTACATAAAGGACATCCAGAATTCGTGCCATACGGTATCCTGAGTATTCGCTCCAAGCGTTTCCCGTGGGGAGATGGCCAGAAGTCCCTCGTCCACAACCACCCAAGCCAGCGCTCTCCCCTCTCCCGGATATGAGGATGAATTATTAAAATGTTGGTGCAGTCGCGCAAAACACGCTTAGATTACAAGTAAATATTGTATTGTATAAACAAATACGACTAACGATAACGACAAGAACGTCTCATAGTCGGTTTTGGGCAAGTGTGAAGGCAGAAGAAGGGCAGTCCTGCCTGTAGTTGTCGAGCTCGTCCCACCATCTATGCCTGGGTCTCTGCAGTGTCGCTGTATGTTTTCCTTAACCCACGTTCTTGTAGATTTAGCGATTACCCCATAATTCGTGCAGCATACGGCAAATGTCGCAAATCGCTAATTTTTGGGTGACATCAGCGATTTGTGTATTTGAAAATAAATCCATAGGATTAAATTAACTTACTTTCACATTCATTGTCACGATATTATGGATTGCTATCATTCTCAAATGATGGGAGGGACAAATTTTCAAACATCGACAACTGTCACACAATCATTGCAGCACCCTGTCCGCGTCAATGCTTATCAACACTATAAAGGTTTCCAACAAGCACAGTTGAAGCAAAGCCGTCGGCGAGCGCTCGCTCACATGAGCCGCTTGTAATACCCTGAGATCGCCCACCTGTCAGCTACCCCGCAGGAAACTAATTCACCTCACAAAGTCTGCGTGATCTGCACTTACAGCCAGTACCAGCAAACGCGACTGTCAAACGTGAGGGTAACGTTTCGACGTCCGGTTATGGTTACCTTGAAATAAACTGGATTTTGTGCAATACATTCGCCATTTTATATGCTAGGTAATATAATACTCTGTTTGGAGATTTTCAGGAATAGCTCAGGGCTTATTTTCCTTTTTTTATAAGGAACGCGTGGAAGTAGGTATATAGTTGAAATTAATATCAAATACGTAGGGCTGCGGTCCCTTCACATAATTTATTTATTTGTGATTGCTTCAATCTAAACTCTTTTTACCTATTGTGGTATAGTAATTTTATAACTATTGTACAACATTTTAAAAGAGTACCGGTGGAGTTTCTTGCCCATTCTTCTCCATACGAAACTACTTTTTGGAAGGGGCGACTAGAATCAATTCTTTTTTTGTAAATTTTGACGTTCAAAAGTGCCTTTTATGTGCCTATTCCAAATAAATATTTCGACTTTGACTTTAAAGCTCTAAAAAAATCAAACTTCTAAATCTACGCAATAAAAAATACGGCTATTTTGATACTCGCAAATAAATCAAAACCAATAAAATAGGGCACTTGCCGTTGACCTAGAATCATGAAATTTGGTAAGAAGCAACACAAGTAAGGAAAAATGCCTGAAAATCGTTAATTTGTAGTTTCTGTCAAATAAAACAATTAAAAATACGATTACAAACTCATATTTGCAGTTGGAGAATTGACCGTGACGTATGTATGGGAGAATGTGCGTGTTTATCTGCAATGTTAAGTTTGTTTTGGGATAAATTAATGCCAACGGAACCCTTCATTGTGCGTAGTCCGACTCGCACTTGGCTGGGTGTTTTTCCAACGACTATACGTAACTATAAAGGGATAATGATCCACTGTTCCCTCAGTGACTAGCAACTATCATGCCGTTTTTAAATAAGCCAGTCTTTTTCAAACCATCGTTGATATTTTCCTCAACCATCACGTTAGGAGTTGCTTCCACTGTCCAATTACTAGCACATGTTTCAACTTCAAACACTATAATCTTAATAGATTACCATTAGAACTGTTGTCACCAATAGGCACATTAGTTCTACCTAGTCCGGAATCAATCACTACGTTGAATTGCTTTCTGACGTCTCAACGCGTGCAATTAATCTTGAGTCCTTGATTAATCCTAATTAATGGCAGCTTCACAATGCACGGAAACAATTAGGAATTAGCGCGGCAGTTAATAATGTGTTCGTAAATTACTAAACTAAGGTAGGTTAGTGATTACAACCAGAGGCGTCTCACTGTACATTGGTTACAAAACCAGTATGACCTGGCCTCTTATTCTCTTAAAACTCCATACCAACCCGCCACCAGGCCAGTGTTACCACCTACGAAAAGCCTACAGTGGCTATAAAAAATAAAAGTAGTAGTTCTGCGAACACAAACTTTTTGCAACAATTAATATACCAGCCGATTCCACTGGTGTAAATCTAAAAGTAAGCAATTTACTGCATTTCGAGGCGCTATTCTGTTCATCACGCCGAAGATCCTCATGAGATCTTCACCTTTCTATGAGACAAATTAAAAGTTAAAAATAAAATAAATAAAAATAGCCTATAATTCCTCTGACCTTTTTAGACACAACTTCTTATTAACTAATCAGCTACCAGGTCAGACTGTCTCATGTCATTTAAAGTTACTACCTTTCAAATAAAAAAGTACCATTCAAATCAAATCTCATAAGGCGGAGATACCCCGTAGCCCCCTTTTTGCCCCTTTTTGAAGGAAGTACCCCTCCAATCATAAAACTACGATTAAAAAAAAATATATAAATGACAATATTTTTTTTTATAAAGTGATCTACCCTGTATACTAAGTTCCGTCTAGATCTGTTGTAAAATGCGACCTGGTAGAGGAGTACCAACAAACTGACACAGGAAAGCTTTTGCCAGACTTGAAGCAGAGACGGTTTGCACTTCTGGTTCAAATAAGTGAACAATTTTGTTTTAACATAACATCACGCCTGTAATCCCCGAAGGTTTAGGCAGACGTGTACCCATAGTACACCCACATTTCGCCAGTTATGTTTAAGTCCCATGTAATTGGGGGCGAGCCTATTGCCATCAACCAGGCACAAATCTAGACTCCGGGCTGCTACTGAGAAATTCCTAATAGAAAATGCTAATAGCACTTTGCCCGACCTGGGAATCGAACCCAGGAGCTCATGCTCAGCAGTAGCGCTTGCGACCACTAGACCAACGCGGCAGTCTGAAACCGGTAACGCTAGGTTATTTAAGGGGAAAAGTGTTATATTTTTCTTGACAATCAAACATATTTATATATAGAGAGATGTGAGTATAAAGATATTGCGTTCTGTAAAATGTGGTCTACAGCTGTCTATACCTCCTATATTCGTCAAGATTTGTATGCTCCTTTTTTGTAGCTTGAACAGCTTATCTGCGTTCGTACTACTACCCCAAAGCATTATATTCTTTATGTCCGGCACCACATGGTACGTTAGTACCATGTGGTGCCGGACATAAAGAATAGCACCATCCTATTTCTTCCCGTGGTTGTCGTAAAAGTTGACTATTCATGGCAACTAGCCCCCCCCCCCCCCCCCTCCTTTTGGCGGAGGCCTATTTCCAGCAGTGGACGTCTTTCGGCTGAAATGATGATGATGATTATTCCATACCGGAGCCATGAGTGCGTGTGTGCGACCTCTTCAATTCTGATAAAGCATAAGAGAGAGTCTGTCTGTTTCTCCGGTTCTTCTCCGAATTTTGAGGGGATTTCACTGGCAGATATCTGATGTTGTAAGGAGTAATTTAGGCTAATTTTATTTTTAGAAAAAGTCGCGGGCGTAGCCGGGGGCAGCAGCTAGTCACACTAATATTATAAAGGCGAAAGTTTGTGAGTATGTGTGTGTGTATGTTTGTTACTTCTTCACGCTCAAACGGCTGGACCAATTTTGATTAAATTTTGTATGGAGGTAGCTGACACCCTGGATTGAGACATAGGCTACTTTTTATCCTGATATTCCCACGGGATCGAGACTTACGCGGGTGAAACCGCGGGGCGCAGCTAGTAGACAATAACAACGAAAACAGAACTTACTTCGTTAACTTACTACCTTACCTTAAATAAAAGCCTCTAGGCAAAAACATAATCTAACGTAATCTGTACGATTTATGCCTTTATAACATGACATAATTTAGTAACGACTTGTGACTGGAAAATGTTCAGCTATATTTTGTGCATCTAACATCCACTAGACAAAACAAATTTAGGCATTTTTTTTAAAAGTAAAAAGTAAAAAAATCAAACAATCTTTAAATAAATTAATAAAACACGGAAGGTATAGTAAAAAAATCGAAACATAAAATTACAATACTTTACGAGTTTCGACGCTTATCGAAAAAATTCTGAAACAATTCTGTAAACGTGTACTTACAATGCTCAAGTTACTCCTAGTATTTGGTTTCTCAACATATTATTTTAGTGGGATCATCAAACAAACCGCTGGAAAACATACTTTAGTCAGAGATAAACAGTTCAATCATACTCATCTAAGAGTCATCCATGGACAAGATATCGAGAACGGCAAGTATCCATTTGCTGTAGTATTGTTTGTATTCGATAAAAACTGCAAATTTGGTGTCTGCAGAGTCTGCACGGCATCCATGATAACGGAGAGCTGGGTAATCACTGCCGCACACTGCGTTGATAGTCTGCAAGACAGTCAATCCTATGTTTGGTACGGTAATTACACTGTGTCGCCATCCAAATCCAAATTGTTTTCTTTAGTATTAAAAATATTCGTACATCCAGGCTTCCGCTTCATGAACGTCGATTTGTTGAATGCGTTCATAGTAGAAAACGATATAAGTTTGTTACGTGTGCATCCCATCAGTCTGCGGCGTTATGGACGACTCTCTTCGGTTGACCACACGACGATGGTAGGGCTCCCAGTAACGTACGTGGGGGCCGGCGTCACCGACAAGCTGGGGGACGACGACACGCGGCCGCTGCAGCTCGGGGAAGGAGCCGTCGTTGCATGCGATGGGGAATTTAGGGACATGACCAGATATTTGATTTGCATTTCGCCCAAGTGTTCGAACAAATTTGACAGGCCAAACAGCGGGGACTCCGGGGGGCCCTTGTTGCACGACGGACGCATTATCGGCGTGCTATCTTATGGACAGGACCTCGATACGCTTGTGAATGATGGCTATACACCAGTCAGCCCCTACATAGACTGGATTCATGAAGTGACTCGTCCGAAATAATAATGCTTAGACATTATTTTATTTAAAATCTAATAAAGGGCAGATTATAGAGCATGGATGGAACCAGTTTCGTACTTTTAGAAGTAAAACAAAGAGTGGTCGCGTTAGAGTTCGATGCACTCAACCGTTTTTAATGAACACTTACCAAAGTGTCCGTGCCCCAGCCGCGACCGCGGACTCAGACTAGGTAATCATTGACAATAAATTAAGGAACCAATCGTTTGCGTTTTATTTTAACTTTGTCTCTATTTGAGTGTAAACCTATGGTTCCAAAAGAGACGTTCATCGTAGATTTACAATCGATTTAAAAAAGATTTACAAAACTAAAAAAAGATATTTACAATCCAAGCCACCCTAAATTTGCCTTTGCCTTGCACCTACCTTTACTGAAGCTTAGAGCGTCAGATTCAAGTACAGTCTGGAAAATTAATTTAAAAGCTATTGACACCCTACGTCAATTTGCCGTGTAATAGCAATTTCATGCAACTCCCAAAGAATTGCATTTGCTATTTGAATATACGGACAATTTAAGTTGCTATTTAATCATTAATTTCCCTGACTTTACAACATTATTGCTGAGAGCAACATCGTTTTGTGCTAGCAAAACTTGCAACGTTTAAAAATTGCTAATTAGATATCCGTGGAGACTTCAATATTAATATCCTAGAGAATAGTTCAAATAGGAGTCGATTATAAAGCCTCTTTAAATCATTCAATTTGTCAAATGTCTTTTCAGAATCTACCCGCAAACTACAAATTCTGCAACATGTATTGATATTTTATTTTTGTTGCTGCGACTACTTAGATAAATCCATCGTAAATTATCTCCCTTCTGATCACAGCGGTCAAATCGTTGCACGACGCTTTCAAATCCAACACACCATTACAAAAAAATCAGATACAACCTAGACAAATAACACCCAAATCTAAATAGATTTATTTATAACTTAATTAGGAAGTTAAATATACCGGGCCTTATTATAAACAATGTAAATGAATTATACGAGGAATTCGGTAGTGCGCACCGAGTGATACTTAAAAAAACATAAGCAGTCTTTGGGGACTGCCGATAGAAGTGAAAACTAGCGTTCGGTGACGAAGACGCGAGTTCCATGATTTTTGTTCACCCAAAAACCGCTCAACGCGCTTAAAGAAATTTTTACTTAAAAAAAAGAAACAATATATATTTGCCCAAAATTTTTGTTCAGTGACTGGCCAACCTTTCTAATACCCTTAGTATTAGGAAAAGTAGGGAACAATTTGTTTGAGCTGTATGGCGATAAGCCCTCTAATAACTCTGAAACTTTCAATAAATACGTTGCTACTTACTAAAACATAAATTATTTAAAAAAAACAAAAAACCCGACTGCAAAAAAATTTACTGAAAAGATGAAAAGAAAACGAGTATCCTTTATGTACCAACATAAATAAATGAAGTCGGAGGCATCTAGAATGTTACGAATGCCTTAAAACTTGCATGACAAAAATTTGCAAATTTTCGGTGGGCGCCATCTTGAATTTTGATTTTGACCCCAGTTTTGTTATCAGAGACCTCGAAAACCTTGAATGACGAAAAATCATTACAAAATCACAACAACAATCTTTAAGTGTATGTACCAGATCCGATGCATCAAACAGTTTTTCTAGCTTTTTCTTATGAAACAACATCTACAGCCATACATTTTTTTTTGTGAAAATTACCCATTTTCTTGAAAAGAATTTGTAAATTTCTTTACCAGTATCCCACTTAAAACGACTCATCATCATCATGTGCCTAGCCTTGTCCCAACTATCTTGGAGCCAGCTTCCAGTCTAACCGGATGCAGCTGAATACCAGTATTTTACATGGAGCGACTGCCTATCTGACCTCCAAAACCCAGTTACTGGTTGTCAGACTTTTGGGCTTCTGACTACCCGTAACAACTGTCAAAGATCTACAAATGGCAGCCGGGACCAACGGCTTAACGTGGTTTCCGAGGCACGGAGGAATCTTGGTATGAAAGATGGTCACCCGTCCACGGACCAACCGCGGCAAGCGTAGCTTAACCAGATCGATCGACCCGTGCGGCAGTTATTACTTAGCCACAAGCTCCTCACTTAAAACGACTGAAACCTTAAATTCATTGCCCTCGCGTACTATTGATTTATGCGCAAATGTTTCATCCTGCCCAATTAAATTTAAGTTCAAGCATATAAACCTCATAACAGTAATAAAAGCTTTCAAGCATGTTTAACAAAGTTTGTACCTCCACTATTGAGACTATAGCGAAGTACGCCGATATAGTCCTCTTAATATTTAATTTGTGTGTGGATCAAGGAGTCTTCCCGGATCTAATTAAATACAGTGAGGTACTACAACACACGGTATTTAACTTTTTAAATTAATAGACGAGCACCATATCTTGACGACGTACATAAAGCCCTACTGCAGGCCAAAATTGGTTCAATGCAAATAATTTTGTGTTAAATGGAAAAAACTAAATGCTTAGTATTTTCCTTACCAAATGTCAAAAGTAGTAATTGTGAGATAGTATTGAATCGAGAGAAACTAGAATTCGTCGATAAAACTGTTTTCCTGGGGATCATGCTCGACTCAAGGCTTCAATGGGTCCTCATTTAATATCCCTTGCAGGACGACAGTTCAGCAGCATATGCTGTGAGAAAACTCCGTTAATTTACTAATGTAGATACCGCGAGGCTAGTCTATTTAAGTTCCTTTCATAGCATTATGTCGTACGTTATTTTACTGTGGGGACGGGCTGCAGATATCGAGTCTATTATTATTCTGCAGAAAACCTCCATCAGAGCCATATTGTTATGGCCTTCGCAGGGGCAACTCTCTAAGGGAACTGTTAAAGATATTAACATCATGACGGTATCTTGTCAATGTTTTTATGAAAACATAATTTACGTAAGGAAAAATATACATCTTTTTAATTAATGTGGTGAAAGACACAATTATATCACTAGAAATAGGTACCAATTAGTTTAACCAGGTTTCAGGTTGGCTAAAGTAGACTCATCTTTTATGGGGTACTGTTTCAAATGTTACAATAAAATACCTCCAATACTCAATACTCAATACTCAATACTTTATTGCATTCCATAATGTGTACATAATATAACAGTTGGTATGTTAAACATAGAATCAATTATGGACCCTGTCGGGCACAGCAAAGTTAATTTTTAATAGGAGAGAGGTTGAAGGCGCTTTTTGTTAAAAAAAAAAAAAAATCATTAAATTAAAATAGTATCATGAAAATAGTATCATTTGCTTTTCTGGTATTTATATTTTATACAAGTATTTATAGTATATATTCGGTTTTAAATTATTTGAATATATTTTTAAATTATATATTGCACGATTTACATTATTAATATTATAAATTACAATAAATAAATATTTAGAATTTTATTTAGTCTTGTAGAATGTTATTAGCAATATTAATTGTGCACTGTTTAGCATAAGTATTAATTTTTAGATTAACAATATTTTAGTGTGTTAAAATAAATTTATATTCAATTCAAAGTGAAATTTAAAATTAAATATTATGTAAAAAAGGTAAAAAAAGGTACTTATTATGTAAAAAAGTTTTTATTGTTGTTGAAATGTATCGCTAAAATATTCGTTAATAGTGTAGTAGCTTTTGATTATCAGAAATTGTTTTAATTTATTTATAAAGATATTATTTTTATTTATACTTTTGATATATTCCGGTAACTTATTATATATTTTAATGGACATAACGAATGTACTAGAAGAGTGCATTTTTAATCGTGAAGTGGGTATGTTTAATCTGCTTTCATGTCTAAGTGCAATTTTTGTTTGGATATCTCCTCTTTTGGTATAGAATTGCGGATATTTACGGTCAAATTTACAAATTTCAAATAGGTAGAGGCAGGGCAGGGTTAATATTTTTAGATCTGTAAAGTGGGGCTTATATATAAAATTCTAATCATTTTTTTCTGTAGAGTGAATAATGTAGGCGCGTCTGTACTATTTCCCCATAGGATAATTCCATTCTTGAGCCATGCAAATGCGTACGCGTAATACGTCACTAGTGCTGTTTTGAGGTCTGTTGTTTTCTTGATTTCTCGGAGAGCGTATGAAAACTTGCATAATTTAGTTCTTATTTTTCGAATATGTGATTTCCAATCTATGTGTGAATCTATGTCTAGGCCTAAAAGTGTGAATTTATTAACTTCTTCTAATTTTGATCCGTTATATTCGAAACTTATACTTATAGGTATTTTTTGTCGGGGGTGGAAAGTTATTATTTTAGTCTTATTGTAGTTAATTTCAAGGTTGTGTTCGTTCATCCAGTGCGTTGCAGTGTCAAGTATAGAACTCAATTTTTGGTTTAAATTTATATTATTATCAAATGATGTTAAGATAGAGATATCATCGGCGAACAATACGCACATACTTCAACCAATGAAACGAAATTTAAAAGTTGCGAATTACATCACTGATCGAAATGCATGGCTCAACGGTCCTACTCCACAAGGGTAGTAGGGACCCTGTATACTAATTCATTAGCATTTGAAAATACTGTTGGAGCTACTAAAGGTTTTAAAAACTATCTTTGCATTGTATAAATTGAATCTGTTCTATGTACCTAATAAAAAGCTACCATTTACTTTTTTCATTGACTTGAATGTGCCCTGGCGGCTGAGAGTAGGTCTGCTATGCTCACTTTAATGTGTCGTTGATGGTGGCGCGTGTGTTGGATCATTTAGCTAATGCTAATCCATGCATCGTGTTCTTGAACTGGCGCCGTCAGTAGGGACTGGTCATCTCTTAGCTGCTTACTTTAATTCTTGAATGGATTTTTTTAAATATTTTTATTACGGACGTTTTTAACGTTCGCAAGTTCAACATGAATGATGTAAACAATATTATGATTTAAAAGAGTGTTCGTGGAGTTACTTGCCCGTTCTTCTCCATAGGTACATACTACGCTTTGGAATGGATTCATCTGCAGTTGGAGAATTGACCGTGACGTAATATCGATGTATGGGAGAACATGTTTTTCAACTCCCTGGTACCTCATTAACGGCAAAAATATGTAAATGTCTATTAACTGCTCCCAAATTACGATGTTTATTTTTTTGACGTGACAACGTCTTATAATTCGATGGAGCCGGCTGCACGCATGAAAAAACATGACTCATGCGGCGTTACCTCGCTCTGAGGCGTTCCATTTAAGGCTTATGATGTTGTCACGTTCAACTATCGTCAGTAAACCGACTTTACAGACAACCGATTTTTTTTTACATTTTTCCTTGACGTAATCGTTTTTTATTTGACATTATATACCTACAATTTTAATAATAATAATAACAAGGTTCCAACTTTTATTATTTTAATAATATTTTATATAGTTTTTTTTTGTATGTTTTGTTAATGTGAGAACGTTGTAGGCTTAATAGACTGTAGATTTGTAGACCATTTTCTATTTTGTTAAGTACCTACCTGGTACTTTTGACGGGCCTACACTGTCCTTAAAAGAGTGTTAGTCTTAAAGGTGTCAGTTAAAAGAGTCACCGTGGAGTTCCTTGCCGGCTGTTCTCCATAGGAAACGACCAATTATGAATCGAGCACCTAGCTTCTGACGTTTCATAAGTGCCCATGACATGGTGATTCATGACGTGCAGCTGCCGACTATTTGTTTTTTTGTGCTCGTGATTATAAATTAGATGTGTTTTGTGTTATGTTTACCTACTCGAGTTTATGTTTTCTTATGCACGTGTTTCTGTGACAAATAAAATTATTTTTCTTTCTTTCTTTCTTTCATGTAGCCTTATATGAAATAAAATATTTTGATTTTGATTAACAATGTTAAGTTTGTTTTTCTGATAAATTCATCCCAACTACGGAACCCTTCGTTGTGCGTGGTCCGACTCGCGGTTTTATTTATATAGATAAATAAATAGACGACAGATTGACTAGGTCAAAAATTGAACCTTCAGTCGAAACTCCCAAACGAAGTTTAGTATAACTAATTTCGAAATATAAAGCAATTTATGGTACCTATCAAATACTTACACAATAGTTCATTCTTTAAACCAAACCATCAGAAAGATCACGTCCATCGTTTATCGAATACGAGTACCTCGTAACGCCAGTTCTTGGCAAGAACGAATCTCTCCATCCGACTCTACTACATTTACCTTATCTGAAAAATGCCTGCAATTCCGAGAATGAAAATAAAGTGTGCAATTGCTTGTCAATTGACATTTTCAGCAGCGTTTCCAGTGAATTTGCTGGTTTTTACTCTGACAGACATTTTTAAATTATAGTTACCTGTGGTGCGCTTAAGTGGTACCATTGGATTATCATGGGGCGTGAAACGGGTAGACAAAATGTTTAACTTTTTAAATGACATGGTAAACATTTTGGCGCCTTTTGTTTAATGACGTTACAAAGTGAAAGCACCCTGTTCTTGTGTTAGTAAAAACGCTACAGTTTGGTGTATATTTTTGAGTGGAATTCGATTCCTTGCAGGTATTTCTGGACTAAGGATGCCAATGTATGACAGTAACGAAAGTAATACCTATGCAAGCAAGAAGACAATCTTGTTTCGTCGTCCATCATCAAAAATTGACTTAGTAAGAACATCATGATGTTTTATGATGACAAGACAGTGAGTTTATGGTCTGTTGCAACAGTGAGTGTTTGGGCAACCACTCACTACTTAAAGGGAATTACTAATTCATTCAATTCATCCATATGTAGAAGGTTTTAAATTTATATATCACCGCTTTTTCCAGCAATTATCGTTTGAATAAAGTTATAAAATTATAATTGAAAAAACCGATCAAGTGCGTGTTGGACGACGCACAACGAAGGGTTCCGCAGTTGGGATGAATTAATCCCAAAAACAAAGTTAACATTGTAGTTCAAAAACTTGTTCTCCCATACATCGATATAAGTGATGGTCAATTCTCCTACTGCAAATGTAAGTTGGTCGACTATTACTCGTTAACTTGTAAACCCTACTTAGCTGTGATAGTTTTCCTTTTAATTTTGTTATATATACTACTGCCATGATTTTTTTCATATATCCAGAAACAACCATTAACCTGGCAGGGGGCACTTGGCTTTAACAAAAATTTGCACTTTATATTAATTACGCAAACGGATCCCGAAATCGAAAAATAATCTTTCTTCATCCCACATCAAGGGATAGACGAGAAAAAAAAAATATCATCTCCACTTTACGTGTAGAGAAGGTAAGTACCCTAAAAAATTTTTTTTTTCATGATTTTGTTTTATGACTGTCGGCGTAATGAATATGTATACCCATGCCAAATTATAGCTTTTTAGTACTAAGAGTCTGTGAGCTAAGCTGGGGAAAGACGGACAGACAGACATACAGACGGGCGGACATGGCGAAACTATAAGGGTTCCTTGTTGACTACGGAACCCTAAAAATCATCTTCGAAAATTAAGGTTTTAAAGACATCTTATAAGGTGATTTAAATGTTAATAAGTCCAGGTTTAAGTTTTTAAATATCTACTATAACCTGGCAGCCACAGGTACGTTTCCTGATCCATTTGCTTACATTTGAGTTAAAATTGACTTTATTTAGTTTGGTAAATCTGTAATTATTAAAGCTAGATTTTTTTTGATTATTGGTTATCAAAGATCTTTGTATAAAGAACCTAATAATTTAAAAAAATTAAAATGCGCTAAAACGTAGTTCCGACATTCCTAATAACGATTAGCGATTTACATCAGATACTTTTGAAACAAAATTATTTTTACAAGTATGTACAATCGCTAACATCTCATCACGGTGTGCTTTATCAGTACTCTATGTCTATGTTCCTATGGTTGTTGTGTATGGCGAGCCCAGCCCGGCGTAACATAATGCTCACAAGCCGGGTCACTGCCGCTAGGGAGCTACTTACTCGTACCATGCGAGTAAAAAAACTGTTTGAACGTTTAATCTGCGCGAGATCGGGATAAAAACTCTTTTACTCGTTAAAAACAGAAGGTAGGTACCTACCTTTGTGATCGTACTCACGAGTTCATGATAACGTTCTCATTCTGTTATGCAAATGATGTGCTTATTTTCCCAGGTTCAGGGCTTTGTTATATTCGTGATACGGTATAAATTATTTTAGCTCATAGTTGATAATCTTGCTTAAAATAATTATGATCACGCCTTTATACAACGAAGGGGTTGGAAATCCCCCCATTAATAAATTAACGTCGTGCGAATCGCCAACAGAAAACAATATTATTTGTGTGTTGATTTGTGCGAATCGACCAATAAGCCCATTTATTTCTAAACGCGCACACAACCAATTTAAAACACATATCAACAAGACACAGAAGCACTTACTTACACTCAGATTAAACCACTTTCCTTGAACTCGTGTTCCTGAAACGTTATAAGTAAATGAAAAGCTGAACAAATCTCCGGAGTCCTTATCCAGTGTTTGTTAATTACGTTAAATCTTCGCTAAGCATCGGTGTCAGTGTCCACGATCCGTCTGCGACGTGACGGGCTAAGCGCAACAAATGTCACGGTGTTGCTGTGAAGCGGACACACGCACGAGCGGAGCGGGCAGCTGGGGCCTATTTAATAAAACGGCAGGTGGCAGG
Source organism: Tiliacea citrago (assembly GCA_963921375.1). Classification (NCBI taxonomy): domain Eukaryota; kingdom Metazoa; phylum Arthropoda; class Insecta; order Lepidoptera; family Noctuidae; genus Tiliacea; species Tiliacea citrago. Next base: position 30,980,440 of record OY992780.1, read on the forward strand.
CGACAATCCGACAATTTTATTTATTTATTAAAACTTTATGCATAAGTAAAAAAACACTGTACAAAGGCGGACTTAATGTCTGAGGCATTATAAATACTAATATTATACATAGATAGATAGATAAATAGATACAAACATAATATACCAAAACAAACTTTGTCTGAAGAAATAACGACCAGTAGCGAAGAAAACGACTCCAGCAAATCACCGCTGGGATGTTTCGGCCAACTTCTGACGAATATGTTCACGTGCTTTCACTTTAAAAGATAACCGCCTCGTTGCCGTCCAGAGGGAGCGCATTCCAAAAGTAATTAATTTGGGAAGTCAGATAAGAAGAAGAAGTGGGTTTGTCGAGAATAGAGAAAAACATAAACAGAGGCCTAAACACTCTGCGCCGATGAATGGGTAACCATCTTAAAAACAATCGGTGCGCGGATACATGGTCATACTTACGAAGATTGAAAACGAATCGAATGCAGTTATTGCGAAGGTGGAGATCTGCATTCACGTCATAGTAACACATCACCATAGTCAATCATGGGAAATATTAGGAACTGTACAAGCATTGCCTATATGTGTGATGGGAGAAGATTTTTTTGACCTATAGGCTGGCAGCATTGCCACGTTGTATGGCGATGCTAATTCTTTGCCCGAAAAATAGACCAACCCTCTGGTCACGTGAAGAGCCGACCAACAGCTTGGCGATATCTTTAAAAACTAAGTGGGCACTTGGACCCCATGGCCCTACTGTTTCAACCCCAAACGGCTCGAACATAATATAAAAAAATATATGTTAATGTTAATATATTTTAATTATTACTGTTAGTTTATTTCTGAATATATCATAGCTTTAAGATTCCATGCATTGATTTGTAAAATCAAAAGAATACAAAGTCACGTGAGCGAAGCCGCAGGCACAGCTAGTAGCAAATTATAAAGTGTATTAGTGTAACACCTACTAACATGGCTTCCTGACTTGGGCACACCAGAAACAACTTTTTGCAGTCTTTGTCTTGTGATTTAAAGTTGCACCCGCGACATCGCGTCACCAAGTCCTACCCTTATGTAGATATAAGGGCAAGACTTAGTCTGTACAAACGACGTGGCATTTGTATCGTCCCCCGCACTAAATACTTTGAATTCTAACATCAAATGTGCTGCGTAATGGACTAACATTAGTCTCCGGTAAAGGCCGGAGACGTGGTACGTGACACTTGCGGTGCATACGAGTAGGTGTGTTGGGACACGACGCTTTAGTGATAAGTCGAGTGACTGAAATTGCTTTTCGGAGAAATTGTCGCTGGGGCTCTAGGGTGTGGTACGTTCTTTTTTATTTGCCTTGGGATCGAACGGTTGCAAACTTACAGATAAAAGAGAACGACTAAAGATTAGGCACCACAAACGATTAAAATCAGTCAATGCCTTCTTTATCTTCTTTTTTTAGGTTTCCGTACGGCCGAATAAAAAAACGAAACCCTTATAGGATCAATCGTGCGTCTGTCTGTCTGTCCATCTGTCACAGCCAATTTGCTCAGAAGCTTCTGGACCGATTAAGTTGAATTTTGGTACACATGAATATCTGTGACCCAATCACAGATCGTAACAGGAAAATTAGAAAATTTCAAAAAAGTTGTGCATTCTCCGACAAATCAATGAACCAATTACAGGAAAACCTATAAGAATCCTCAAAAGAGGAGGTTTTAAGAAGGCTTAAAATAACATGGTAAATCTCTCAATATCGTGCGTACAGAGTTACATTTGCAGTTGGTATAGGAGAATATGTTTTTCAACTACAATGTTAAGTTTGTTCTTTGGATAAACATGGTAGATAACATATCGATCGTACGGAACACTCCACGCGAGTTCAACTCACACTTGTCCAGTTTTTCTTCAGTATGTGTACCCAACGCTAAGAGTCCTTACATTGCATGTAATTTTCGGTTTGAGGGTCTTAGAGAAAAACCTTTGGTGAGAGTGATTAGTCGATTGACTGAAATAGCTTTTCGGAGAAATTGTCGCTTGGGCTCTTGGGTGTTGCTATGTTTTTTTTATTATAATTTTCCATGGGATCATAAATCAGTCTATAATGTTCCTACTCTGGGTCACAGGCCTCCTCTCTTCGAGAGGAGTGGGCTGTAAATCCACCACGCGGGCCCAGTGCGGGTTGATAGATGTCACAAGTCTTCGAATTTTTTGTTCTAGGTCATGCCGGTTTCTTCACAATGTTTTCCTTCACCGTTTTGACAGCAGTGGTGATGAAATTATTTACACAAAGTAAAGCGCCTGCCTGGGTTCGAACCCACGACCTACAACTCGTAACTCGGGGCCGTTACCACTGGGCCACCACTGCTTTTCCAATTTCTGCTCAGCACTGCCATGGGATGGTGCAGTCGCAAATAAAACAGAAAAAAGTACCACAAACAGTTAAAATGGATTTTTCAATGTTTTGTAGCTACTTGTTCAGCCTGTATCCACCCCATGCTGAGTGTACTAGTTCAGCCTGTATCCACCCCATGCTGAATGTACTAGTTCAGCCTGTATCCACCCCATGCTGAATGTCCAAGTTCAGCCCGTATCCACCCCATGCTGAGTGTACTAGTTCAGCCTGTATCCACCCCATGCTGAGTGTACTTGTTCAGCCTGTATCCACCCCATGCTGAGTGTACTAGTTCAGCCTGCATCCACCCCATGCTGAGTGTACTAGTTCAGCCTGCATCCACCCCATGCTGAGTGTACTAGTTCAGCCTGCATCCACCCCATGCTGAGTGTACTAGTTCAGCCTGCATCCACCCCATGCTGAGTGTACTAGTTCAGCCTGTATCCACTCAATGCTAATTAATGCATTTTCGAGGCGAGTGTCTATGAGTAAAACCTTTGGTTATTATAGCGTGAAACCGATCCCTTTCAAAACTGTCTCAGGCTTTAAATCATAACATTTGTTTTCGTACACGAATGACATCACGTATTTTCATAATAATGATATACATTATGAATAAATATGTTTTTAAAACATGATGTTTCATTTTTGATCCTCTTTTATATAATATAGGTAATTGTATATCTGTCACAATTATATTTTAAACATATTTTTTTAATGAAACATTTTTGTTGATTATTATATAACAAAGCTCTTTCAGCACCTAATGGAATGAGTCCGGTTTCATTTTCCAAGATAAGAACATGAAAGCGTTCTTTTTCATCAATCTTTAAATAATTACGTCTCACAAGGAGAAAAGAAGGCGACCCTTAAAAGTCGATTACAAAAGTCTTAATCCCGTAATATTCCACGAAGACAGGCGTTTACCACGTTGTCTCGCATTTCCTTCACAAAGCTCGGTGAATGGGAAATTGTCGAAAATTCAATTGTTCTTCAACAAAAGAAAGGACATAATTAAAACTGAAATTTGTAAAAGAAATTCACTTTAAAGTTAACAAATTAAATATCTGAATTTAAGAAAGAAGCCGGCGGCGGCAGTGGCTGCAGCGGTGGTGGGCTCACCTGATTGTTTCTAAGATTGGATGAAAAGATCGCGGAGATAAGACTTTGTTAATAATTACGTTGAATATCTTGTCATATTTTGGTGCTGATATCAAGCTTCAATTGTTTCTCAGAACAAACGTTTTGCGTGCTTCTAACCGATTCTTTATTAATGTAAGTGGATACTACAGCCTATCCATCTGATCCCCTAATCGCTTCTTACGGCTCACATGGGAAAAGATGGCTCCACCCCGACACCACGAGACAAATTCCCTTTCATTAATATAAAACTGGGCTCTCGAATAAGGTATCAGTAAAGTAAGGCTTATCTCGCCATCTGGCTGCTTCATTTAACGAGAACCTTTTACCTGATAAAAAGTTGGTCCAGACTAAAGAGCTGCTATTTTAGGAGGACTTTAAATTAAGGAGGCTTAGAAAAGTGATTGAACACATTCAAAAAGGCATTGTAAATATTGAAATAGACAAGAATAGTAGAGAATAAAAATAAGTGTATATACAATATTAAACTCAGAAGCGTGTGGAGTCAGTTGAGTGTCAATCAATGGCATTACGACTATGGTCCCGACCCCATGCAATTCACTATCCTTAAAGAATTATCCCTTTTACAGGGATATCCTTTTACCCGCGCCTCCATCCGACACTTTGTGAAGAGACTGGCTTGTGCCTTGTGTTGTGGCCAGCTCCCTGTGGTGGTATATTTTCTACTTTTTAGGGTACCATACTTACCTCAAAAGGAAAAAACGGAACCCTTATAGGATCACTCGTGTCTGTCTGTCCGTCTGTCACAGCCGATTTGTTCCAAATCTACTGGACTGATTAAGTGGAAATTTGGTACCTAGATATGAATTTCTGTGACTCAAACACGAACGTGTAACGTAAATAAATGAATTTTGAATATGGAGTTCACTTATAGGGGAGAAACATGAAAATTAAAAAAAAGTTATGAAATCTGTACCACTTTTGAACCCGTGACGTGAAAAGAGTTTTAAAGTTATTAAAGAAAATATATGAAAATTGACCATTCCCCATTATCTCCGCAACTGCGGAGCCTAAAATTGAGAACAAATACAGACAATAGTTCTACATACATATTAAAGGAAAACCTATAAGAAGTCTATGGTCTTAAAATAACGTGGTAAATCACTCAATATTGTGCGTACAAACTTACATTTGCAGTTGGAATGTATATCAATGTATGAGAGAACATGTTTTTCAACTACAATTTTAAGTTTGTTCTTGGGATAAATTCATCCCAACTACGGAACCCTTCCTTGTGCGTGGTCCGACACGCACTTGGCCGGTTTTTTCAACTATTGTTCCATTTTCCCAACAGTTCGTGAAAGCCGAAAAACTTTTTCAACTTTTTTATTTGCTAGTTGTTAGGAGTGATGTTTTGTCGGTAGTTTTATCCCATTTTTCGAGTCTGCCTATCTCTTGTCTAGTTTAATAATTCTAAAGCTTTAAGTCATAAGTAGACAAAGTAACTTCTTTGCCTGTATGAATGGTCAAAAGATAACCTAACCTATCCGAGATGAGGACCTTAAGGGTCCTTAACGATCAATTGCAACTATCGATTTTTACGCGATTTATACACATTGATGCGAAAATTGATCGTCTACCAAGTGCAACTGAAGCAATTGACAATATTACTACAATAGAAATGGATGGCAATTGATCGTTTCGGGGACCCCTTACAGTTTCGAGCTCACATAATCTATCTGATGTGCGCGTTGATTGACGGGTTACAAGCTTCACATACAGATGGCACAACACAATGAGAGATGGACACACTGAACATGGGTCATTTGTTGGGAACATGTCGTCCTCAATCTGTTGACAGACAGACCATTAACTGTTTTATGTACCTATGATTCTGGCGTGAACTGGTTTTTGACTAAACGATGTGATGTCAAAAGCAATTAGCTATTATTATTTGTTTGACCTACATGAGCCAATGCTGAGATAGTCAACTCACTATGTAAGATTCACATATTTGCTTTCAAAACATTCTGCCAATTTCGGACAAACGCCGCGTTCTACGTTCTATTTTATTGTAATAAATTATTCTTCGTTCCGTTTCCCCCTTTATTTCCTTAAACATAGATATAAGTACAATACGTATTTTCTTCACCGACTCCCCCCTTCTTTCCCTTTTGACAAATGACGTGTTATTCCATTCATACGAAAAAGGTACGATATTACAATATTACTTTTGTGTGGCGTTTGCGTACGGCGTGCAAGGACGACGGATTGATAAAAATATATCTTCGTGCCTTCTGAGCGCCTGGTATCGATACTTGTTGCATTGAATTTTGGGAGAATATTCAACACGTTTTCTTTCAGTTTCATTTTCATATTCTCGATCCTTCTGAATGAAGGTTGTGGATTTAGTTTCCAATCTTACGAGATGCCACTATATTACTTGTTTAAATACAGTTTCCTCAAGGTTAGACTACTACTTGCGTACTTTAGAGTGAAAAAACGAAAATTTAAATTTCAAACTATCCGATACAGACGTCGTAGATATTGAGAGATCGCTCGCTCGTCTATACATGTTTTTTTTTCATTAATATGACGCGCTCTCAATATTACCATTGATCTTTACGCCAGTAGCACACCTCCGCCGCGAAACCAGTACAATTTAACTACTGCGGTTTCGCGGCGGAGATGTGCTACCAGCGTGAACTTTGCCGTAACGAAATCGAAATGGGTTAAACCTACATTACTGGTTCAAGTATTTCTAGATTATTATTGGGCCAAAATAAGCATTCAAACAAATTATACATTGAATAATTGAATAATTGGTAAAAATAAAACTATTATTATTGGAAGTCGTGAGCAGAGGTGGCCCAGTGGTAACGACCTCGACTTACGAATGTTCGAACCCAGACAGGCGCTTTACTTTGTGTAAATTATTTATTCACCCTTTCTTTACAGTATTTCTCTCAAAACGGTGAAGGAAAACATCGAGAGGTAACCGGCATGTCCTAGAACGAAAAGTTCGAAGACATGCACACACATCCACCAACCCGCACTGGGCACGCGTGGTCACAAAAAGAGGAGGCTGTGTCCCAGCAGCGGGAACATTATAGGTTGTTTATGTATTGCAAGTCACAATCACCATGTCATGTTTATCTTTAGATTAGACCCAATTTCTTGATTTTTCATAAGTTTTACACTTTAATGTGAATAAAACTTTCGAACCAGTCTTGATGACTCAGGATAGCAATGAATTGGAATATATTTCCCAAATCCATGCATACATAATATAGTGCCTACCTACTACGGGTCCAGAGGATCCCAGCGCAGTTTCTAATTAACACAATGATTAACTAGCAAACGTCTTGGATTGCTTTACTAATCTACCACGAGCCAGCGCTTAATGTGATCAGACTCCCAGCCCTTTAAACATAGCTTAGGAGCCGGTGTCATCCCGAAATAGTAAGAAAGTTTATCGTAGATTCTAATATAAAAATAACCTAACTGAACTAAAACTTTTCAACTGCAAAGATTTTGTCTTGCACGTAACAAGGTTTCAGAAAATCCAATTGAACTTGACTTAGAGACCTACACTGGGTCAAGGTAGACCCGAGCTAGTCCGCTGGGTATATGTAACAAGGATACTGCCACGCTTATCATTTCTCTACGAGATGGAACCGTAAATGGTTAATTGAAACTTGGAAGCAATACGGCACGCCCCGGATTTGAGAATTATGGGGATATGACGGATTAGGATTCATAGTAATGTGCACACTTGTGACAGAGTGCAGGCTTGAGTTAGTGAAGTGTAAAAAGTGTAGACATGATAGTGCCAATGACACACATTATATAACACATGAACAAACTGTTTATATTATTATATCAGACTCTAAGAAAGTGGAACGGACTTGTGTAAAGGGTTCGTATAATCAACACTATTCTAAGTTTTAAAATAATTATCACGTAAATTATAAGTTAGATGAAATTACTTTTTTTACCGCGCACTGAATTCTCAACGCTCAGCTTAGCGCCGAAAGTTAAAAATCCATTCCTGCTCTTTTTAACACGCTGGGGATGTGCTCTGTTGGATTCACAACACTCGGCTCAAGTCCGAGAGTTGAAAATCCAGTGCTCGATTTGCTATCGCCGCGTTAGAAAAGTGCCCGTGCGCACGGGGTTTAATGTGACGGCTGAGATTGAAAGCGTTTTTTTATAAAGTATATGGTAGTGTGGTGTTACCAGCCACACTGTCGGTATCGATACCATACTACTATGAAATAGGTTTTTTCTCAATGTTGCAAACCTATTCACCAGAAAATCGCTTTAAAATGTTGTATGTAAGGAATATAATGCTCGTGGCTGTAAATGTATGAAAAATTCGTATACATGTCAATAGTAAAACCGGCCAAGTGCATGTCGGACCACGCACAATGAAGGGTTCCGTATTTGGGATGAATTTATTCCAAAAACAAACTTAACATTGTAGTTGAAAAACATGTTCTCGCATACATCGAAAATGTACCTAAGTTGGTCGACTGTTACTCTTTAACATGTAGAGCCTACTTATCTGTGATAGTTTTCCTTTTAGCTTTGTTATATACATATACTACTGTAATATTTGTTTTTAAAATATTAAAAAACAACCATTTAGCTGGCAACAGGAACGGACACTTGACTCTAACAAAAATTAGCACTCTGAAACTTAATATTACGCAAACGGATACCTGAATCGAAAAATGGTTTTTACAGACCCGCAATATTTTGGAACCCACATAATGGAATAGACGAAATAAAATTGATCATCACCACTTTACGTGTAGGAGCGGTATCCTAAATAAACATATTTTAACATTGTATTTTACCACTTTGATAATTAATATGTATACCCATGGCAAATTACAACTTTCTATTTCTAAGAGTATCTGAGCTATGCCACGGGTAGACGGACATGGCAAAACTTCCTTGTTGACATGCGAACCGAACCAATAAAGAATGACTTAAACCAATAAAGAATACCTCCACTACGGTGGACCAATAAACCTCTCCATAGCGCTACACTTTTTGCATGCAACTAGTGCATTTAAAACTATCGCTCGGATAAAGGACTGCCAGAAAAGGGGTAACATTTAGGCAACCAGTGCGCTCTGTATGGCCGAGTGACATGCCGCCGATCATTCAACACAAACTTAGGCACCTACGATGATGTGCCACGGACTGGATATACTCTGGACTAACTAGACGTGAAATTATGTCGTTGATAACATTTAAACTATAGCTGTACTAGGATCTATTGGTCCGTGGCCAAAATTGGAACAAACGTCACCATCATGTTTTGTCAATACAATGTCTCAAATGTTTGCCAACAACGCCCTGTCAATGTCATTCAGGCGCCAAAAGATTCTTGTAGCACTTTACCACGGGCTGGATGTGATCTGGACAAACTAGACGTGACATATATGTTGCTGGTAACAATTGAACTGCCAGTGTTGTCTTGTTTATACTAAACGAAGCGTCTAGAGACGGCACTTATAAAATTTGTGGCGCTGAAAGCGTTGAGCGCACAACTTCTGTCACGGACCTCCATTCAAAGCTGTCAGTCTGTATATATGTCATTTGTGTCGTAGTGTGAGTAAACGGAAACACGCTTGGTTTGTATGGAAAGTGTCGACAGTGCCGCTTCTGGCAGTGCCGCCGAGGCGTCTCCGTGCTCTGCGGTATATTATTCAAATCACAACTGTCATTCTTTGTCAGTCATATTAATTGGCTTTACAGCACGGATAACTGATGTAGTACGTCACGATGCTAAACAATGAATTCCTCTGACTCTACAGGCTTTTTATTATTAGTTAAGCCTAAGCTAAAAATGATATATTTTTTTAGCATGTTGTACAATGATTTATTTACCAGCACGTCTTTTTCGTCCTTATTTTATTACCATAGTGCCACTCCATTATCTTTTAAATCAACCATTTTCATTCTTAATCTTTCCCCTCTTGTTTGCCATATCAACATTTCTATTATCCGAGGCAGCCTTGTCCCTCGTACACTATAGTAGCAATTAATTCTCCGTCCGCCACCCGAGCACTCCGCTATGCGATACTTTTTAGATTTATTAAGTAACACGCTTCATGAACGCCATGAATTTGAGATAGAAATATTCTTCCTAGTTAAAAATGAAATTCTTATTTTTTTATACGGTTAAAATGGCGTAATAAAGATCCTCGTTAAGCTAAGTGGGTTTCAGGTCTTGATACTTAATAGATCTATTTAACAAAAATAATTATATTATAGTCCGTTGATTAATAGTGTTAATTGAGTTTAAAAGACTCACAATTAAGAATACTTTTGTTAGAAATATCGGCGTTATGTCGTCGTTATTTAATTTAAAATTATACCGGGAAGATTCTACAATGATTTAACACATGATAGTTTATTTCCTTTAATACTTTAAACTTGTTTTCTCTTCGTGCTAAATTCAAAATCATTTATTTGCAAATATAGGTGAACAATGTGTAAATGTTATGCAATAATATAACCATCTTGGTATCACCATACCTGCATTCAGTATGCAAATACAGACTAACAAATACTATTATTTAATCAGAATAAAATTAAGATCAGAGATCAAGTTGCCACATATGACTATGTTAAAATGATTAAATAAATCTTTTTATCCTGGAAATAGTCAGACATATTGTAACAAGCTTGTCCACTGTGTCTGTTGTTCAATCACGTCCGAAGCTTGATGGATTCTGGTTAAATTAGTTGAACAACCAGACCCAGGCTCGTGCACCAGCTTACAATGGCTTAAATGTCCTGTCAATTATTGTCCGTGTGTCGGCCGCGCCCGGGGTGTCGATGTCAATTATACCATCAACTGCACTGCAGGGCTTGTGATGTAACAGCCGGGACACACATGTATGGTCTGTTGCCAAAGTGTCTGATAAAGGTGTAGACAAACCCTGTCCAGGTTAAATTCTTATACAATCACTCACTAAAGGGAAATAGTTACGCATTAATCTGTATTTAGAAGATACCAAATTTATAGTTCACCACTTTTTCAACAATTATTTTTACAATAACATAATTAAATTGTAGTTTGCAAATCATCGACGAAAATGTAGGTTATAAAATTAATTTCTATTGTCAAATGAAAAACATCTTAGGTAAAGGTAACAATAACAATTTCGTGTTTTGAGTATTCAAACAATCGAATTAAAGCTCTCAATCTGTAAGTGGCACTACAAATTGGTATCCACATGTCCGTTTTCTGATCCATTCGTTTACATTTTTATCAGATACTTTGAGTCAGATTATAATTACACAGTGTAAGCTAGCTGATCTCGCATTGTACAGGATTTCCGTACAATAAGAGGTCAGCTTATACTGGAAATGTATAGCTAAACATGTAGCCGTCTGTACAAAACACAGCACGTCTATTGCTACAAATTGCCATTGACAGCGGCTTGAAGTCGAAGCCCTGTGAGTTGTTGTCGTAGATCAGTATTGTTACCTCTGACGTGGTTGGCTGTACACACATGCATAATTATATTACGTTTAGCTATTTAGTCTGTCGTAGACTCTAGCCTTTGGTATTCTAGAACATTATATTGCACAGATAGTCAACTGCCAGGCTCACCTGCGTTGAATCTGACCAAATGAGGCTGAGATATAATTATCATATCGTTATTTTATACGGAGTGACGTCAAACTAAATCTTCTCCTCCCACACGTCGTAACGTATCACCAATATCCACCCACAATAAAACACGTTCTTCACTGTACCCCTACACCCTTTAAAAACAAGCACACACATACAAAAACAATTGTCACCTCCTCGCGGATCTCGGCGGCAGTAAATCTGCAATCTAAATCAACTACGTATACGTGACCACGTGTCATAGGTAGCAGGGGGGCAGGGGGCAGGGGGAAGGGGGCCAGGGGGTGGTACACAGTGTACGAGCCACTCACACATAGATAAGAGATAGTTTTCCAACGTACTCGATTGTGCCGTAGAACTGTTTGTTAGTAAGTGCGCCAGTTTATGAGATCGTTTTTGACGATAGCTGTTCAGCCCATGTCTGCAGCTAGAATTGAGATGGGAGTGCAGAGATTAGCGATGGATAGTGACTTCGAGTAACTCCGAACACTGTCGTTTTAGAAGAGAATCAACTCTTGTTGACCAAACCTTTGGGCAGTCGGGGTATTTACCTACCTGGTAATGACCAGCTAACTGATCTATTCACCACGAGTTGACCTACTGCCAACATGAGACCACCCACAGTATTAAAATAACCTAGTTTTTAAAGTTTTGGTTTCCACTGCGTTTTTAAACAACTACCCACTACAGCTAAACAGAGCACGGACGCTGCTAGAGAGGAAGTTGTCAACACTTTCCACACAAGCCAGTCAAGCCACCGTATCACCGTTTTCGCAATAATGACTTATAGAAACTGACGGCTGTGAATGGCGGCCGTGAGGGAAGTTGTGCGCTCAACGCAGTTTATTTACTGCTGTCTCTAGACGCAGCCATTCCGTGCTCTGAAACTACTTAAATATATTATAAGGACCATTTGTCTATGTTAATAAAAAAAACAAGCCTTCTCTTCCCCGATATTCCCCAATGGCAGCAGTGTACAATGTCCTGCGCTCCTGTCATGGCGTCACATAAATTGCATTGTCTCGAAACAAACTCCACGACTATTCTCTTTCGATACAAAAGGTGACAAAATTTTATTTGTGTCCAGAATATTATGTAACGTGATAAAGGCTTGTATTTTGCTAACATTTTTCTCTTCCTGTATTGCATTATACTGAGCTAAAGTAAATGCAAGCTTCACAGATTTGAAACAGTGGAATTACAAGTACCTATAGAAATTCTAATTAAATCATTTCATTCCTTCTGGATGATGTATTATAGAAACACTTTGGTTACTTACCAAACTTACTTTGCTCAAAAACTAACAAGGTTCAGGCAGATACAGTTGTTACATAAAGACTTCTGAAAACACAGCAACTGGAAAATAAATCAGTTGGTGGTACATAGGTACATATCTAACTATTTATTTGACTGTAAAGCGACGAAACTGATAACAAACGTTTTGTATCACAGCCACGATATGCCGCCAATCTGTCGGATAGGAAACTGCGGTTACAGATAAACGCTTTGCTTCCCGTCGCGTGTACGACTGTCTACCTGGTCCAGAATAATTATCTGTGAGTCAAAGCAAGAATCAACAAAAAAAAGCACAAAAAGTGAAAAAATACTTTAGTTTCGGAAGCTAAAGTTAAGACTACGTTTCCGAAATTAAAGTTATTTTTCACTTTTTTGTGTTTTTTTTTTGGAAGTCTGTTGTTTTTTTTTTGTAAGAAATCTTTTATTTTTTCCTTTGTAGTTGTGGTACACCAATTCGTATAATATTACTTGCTATGTAAACAACAGTGACAGGAAGTTTTATAACATCATCAACATCGCCTATAATGACGGATGCACTTGTCATCCGCTTCGATTAGTGTTTTTCTTTTAAATATGTAATTTTTATTCATTTTTATGTTTAATCATGCGTTCGTTTTCATACTCCGATGTCACTTCGTGGACAATAGTGTGGGTTATACGTTTTTTCGACTGTATTAAAAATCATTTCTGTAAATGCTGTAATGTATAATTGTTTTTTGTCCCAAATAAATAAAATTAAAATAAAATACACCAAGTGGATTAAATACGTATTATTGAAGCTAACTCAAAACTAACCAAGCAAAGTTTTATTATCTTTGCTTGGGTAGTTTTGAGTTAGCTGTAATGTATATGGGACCGCGCAACCTTCCCCTCAATACAAAATAATAATAAATTAGGACTTCTTCGTTTTTTTTTTATTGTTTAAGTGTAATCAATTTCAAAATTGATGACATTTACGTGATCAACGTCCTGACAAACTTTGAAAATGACACCATGTTGATTTGTCCTCTTTTCACCCCCTGTTTTTTGAAAAAACATGTAATACGTTTTATTTATTTGTTGGCAGGAGTAACTTTCGGAATGCAAATGATTAACTTGTTGATGAAAATATAAAAATTGCTATATGTATGCCTAGTATATTTGAGGAATTCCATCTTTTACTCATGGATCCCAACACCAGGACTGGATTTTGATAAAAATGGGACCAATCTGGAAGTATATCCTTTCAAATAAAAATAAAAAATCCAAATCGGTTCATAAACGACAGAGTTCTGAGGACACAAATATTAAAAAAAAAAAAATACAGCCGAATTGAGAACCTCCTCCTTTTTGTGAAGTCGGTTAAAAGGGCTAACAATAGTCTACTACAATATCAAAGTTAATCTGCCTGAAGAACCTGGCCAAGCTCTTTGACTTAATGCGATCATCAACCCGCTTACCAAGATCTGAGCTTATGATTATTTACACGAAACATGAAACTTATCTTCAGCATAACGTGATAGCAAGGACAGAATGGTCCATCCTAATCCAAGGTCGTAATGCCAAATATTAATTAATTAACCAATCTAGTCACCCACGTACGCTCGGCTTCTGTATTTGTCAGACCTTTCACGAATATTCTCCTCCAGCGACACGTCAAAATCACATTAATTTCAATTTGACATACATTGCACGTTTGGTTGGTCGTGACGCGGTTGCTATAACAAGATTGTCCTCCATGTGATTGATCAAAGCGATCAGCCCCCGGCGAATTAATTTACGATGTTATAGAATGGATTCTCTGGGATAGTTTTAGGTTTTGCGTCCGGATATTCGAGCAGTGAATATCGGTAGCAGCGACAAACGAAGTCACATTCAATCGGAAAGCCGGTTTATGTTGCCAATGAAAGCGTCGGTTAGCCTCGGTTTGATCCCACGACGTGAAGGTGCGTGTGATTGGTTGCGTATTATTATTAAAAATCGAAGGCCAATTTTTTGCCCATTCTGTTAAAGCACCCGGGCTTGGATCCAGGTCCTCTAGGACTATATAAACCAAGATTAGAAAAGCGACCTCGATATTGCTCAGGTTCTGTTTTTGGCATATTTTATTTGACACAACCACCATTTTGTACTATAACTTTTGAAAAGGCCATTGAAAACTGAACGTGTGTAAGGTATCTAGGCAACTGTGATAAGAAGCGGCGCATACCAGGAGAGAGTGCACTAGCGGCGCAGATGTGTGCGTTGTGTGCACCGCTACTGAGACGCATGCGCGGCTGTTACTGGCGATGGTCACTGTTGTCACTATCTCTGACTGCTGGACCAAGAACTACTATTAACTACTAATTTCATCGCAAGGAGGTACAGTCAGCCTCAAATAGATGTAGGTATACCTGTAACATCGACAACAATTCATTTGATTGTCTACAAACTCCGTTCCATTATATCAATGTTTACCTACAATACTCCTATGTGTAATATGTTTTGTGGCTACACATTGATACAATATTTTGGAACAAAGATTGTAGACAATTAAACTAATTCTCTAAGTGTAATAATATAAATCTTTTTGTAGCTGACTGTACCTGTCTCACTGCCGAACAGGAACTTTCTCGAGTACGTACGTACAAAGTGTACAAACGAAGTTCGTATTTTGCTAATGGCCGGCTGCAGGGTCCAACAGTCACAACAAAACTTTAACTTTGATTTTACCTGCCGTAATGAAATATAGTTTAGGATTGTATTATAGGTTACCATAAACCGCTTGAATCTTTCATAAAATATATATATAATATATTAAAAGTCGTTGTTGTTTAATACACTTGAACTTCTTCTTTCTGGGAATGTTAAGTAAGTGTATGTTATTTTTAAAAGGTAATAGTCTAACGGATAAGGTTTTGGCTGTAGAAAGGGCTGTTCGAGCCATTTACAATCTAGGTCCAAGAGATTCACTTCGTGAAAAATTCAAAGAAATAGATATTCTGACTGTAGCCTCTCAATATATATTTGAAAATCTATTGTATGTACACAAAAATATATCAAATTTTAAGAAAATGTCCGATATTCATTGTTTAAATACCAGGAATAAACACAATCTTGCTGTACATCGCACTCGCCTCCACAGAGTAGGCAACTCGTTCATGGGTCAATGTATACGCTTTTACAACAAACTTCCTACTGACATTCGAAACTTACCCATTAAACGATTTAAAAGCTGTATTAAAACCAAACTTTGTAAAAAAGGGTACTATAAAATTTCTGATTATTTAGAAGACAAAAAAGCTTGGGATTGAGCTGCTCGCTCTGCAAGCCTTGTGATCAAACTGGAAAACTTGACATTTAATGTTATTATGCATGATTTTATATAAATATTGACATTGCAGAATATTATATACAATATTACATTAATGTTTACTTTGAAAAGTATTATATTTACTGCTTTAATTTATTGTGAATGTGAGCACTATGTGGGTCATTTTTTTTTTTTTTTCTCTTTAAATATTTTCCTATTATTTTATGCTTTTTCTCAGTTTTAATGGAGGTCTGGCATTTTGAGCACTTTATGAGGCCTACCCAAATGTACTTTCTTTGGTATTGTTCGTCGAGTCGTTGAGCTCCTTAAGTCTTGAGTCGAGCTGCACGATTACGACAAATGCTTGCACTGATTGGACAGGTCCACTCAAAATTGTGTGGTTCTTTCCTCAAAAGACCATTTCAGACACAGATCTACATGGTCCTCACATGATCTGACCAAGATTATGTCTGGACTTTAAAAGAGACTTTGACCCCTGAGTTTGTTTCGCCATTTCTTCTCACGGGTAGTCAGATAGGAAATGTCGACTACATCTAGCTTATTTTTTACTTTTTAATATGACGTGTAAAAGTGATTCCGATATCCTATTTACAGAATAAACGATTTCATTTCATTTCATTTCATTTCATTTCATTTCATCCAAAAATCCCAAAATATAATATTTCTGCTGTCACGGGGTGGAAGGACCTCATTGAACAAACACAAATTTTCAAACATTATCACATCACGACTAAATGAACCGATAATTTTCAATTAATTTAATGTCGCCTACCCTTCTTGTCAATTAGCTAACGCGAAGATTTCAACACTGTATGTAATCAGTGTTGCAAGCTGTCGTGAATCGGAAGTGCCGATTACATCCGAGTGCCTTCTCTTCTGTACATATTGAACTTCATTGATATTTAACGCTTCCAGTTAACTGGCAGCGTTAAATATCAATGAAGTTCAATGTTACATATTTATTAATAAATTATTATGTTAGGAAGACTGCTTCTTGTTTTGTTTTTGGTTAGTGTTCTGGGAAATTGATGATAAATATTTGTAGATTCTATCTGTAGATAATAGCAACAAAAAAATCATAGTCATATGGTATCCACCAACCGCCACTGGGACCGCGCGCTAGATTACGGCCATCCCTCTCACAGAGAGGCCTAAGTCCCAACAGTGGAAACATTATAGACTGATCATATATTAAGTGAGCTCACCATGGTCTGATTCTACCCTTATTTTTACCGGTTTTATAATAATTAAATGGACAGTAAAGGGTATCCACAGTCTACCGAGCACGCATGCCATAAAAGTTAATTGGGGGCAGCAAAATATTGATAGTCACACAATATTTTCCCTTGGACATTTTACTGAACTCGTGTATGCACGCGCGGGCGAAGCATTTCTCTATTCCTAACGGAACAGACAACTATTTTGAGAAGCCTAGCCGTTAGACTAATGATCTATAACATAAAGAAAATAAAACAGAAGTTAAACTGAAGACAATGCTCGATAACAACCTCCCGCACACTTGACGTTGTAACAAAAGAAAATACTCGTATGGCTTGCTTGCGAGCAGTCCCGACTAGTTGCGAGTAGTTCAGAGTGCGGGGCTATGATTTCGTTTTGTTCGATATTGCCTCTGTTTATGTGTGCATGAGCTTGTTATCTTGGTGCTTCTGCACTTCAGTATCTTGTGATACGGCGACTGCCAAAGAAAGCGTTGCGAATGAACAATGGCGAACGTATCTTTTTAGTTCATATATGTATCTTTTTGTTGTACATTTGTTTTCTTTTTTGCGTCATTCATTCCTTCCTTTCAGGGCCGACTCATCGAACGAAGCGCCCGTGGCCAATGGACTGACCGAATTTGGAGAGGTAAGCGATTTTAAACCTTATTGTATGTGTTGTAAGAGCTACGCGAGTGTCTGTTTGCAAGGCCACTGTTAATATGGAAGGCTGAAAATGTCGATTTGTTTTGTAAGGAATGTTGGAATTATGTCTGGAGTAGGTTGGGCAGAAACGATGCGTGGTAGGCGGTAGCCCTGCGAGGTTATCGATCGCGGCGCCCCAGCAGCCACACCGCTTCATTACCCTTCGAAGGGTACTTTCAAACCACATTGGTGTCGAAATCAAAGAATATTTATGAATAGACATACCTACTGCATGCATATTAAGGCGGGTCCGCTGCGCCATGTTTTCGTGTTATCAAAACACCGATTTTGGCGAATTAAAAGCCCAAATAAAATTTAATTATGTTCGAACCGTTTGAAGTTGACACACTAGGGCCATGGGGTTCGAATGCCCACTTGGTTTTTCAAGATATCGCCAAGCGGTTGGTCGACTCTTCACGTGACCAAAGGGCTGGTCTATTTTTTGGGCAAAGAATCAGCATCGCCATACAACGTGGCAATGCTGCCAGCTTTTTGGGCACTTTTCCTGTTGACAGCGATGCGGACGAATTTTTTGATGCCTTGTGATTCTGTCCCCCTCCCTTTTTTATATACTTGTACTATTATGTTTGTTATTATTATTTTAAGTCTGTTAGCGTTTATATTACCTATGTAAATATTATTGTGAATTGTAAATACTTTAAACTATTAAAAGCCCCCAAATTGGTTAGGCAATGATGTTATGTGTTTTTGTAACACGAAAACATGGCGCAGCAAACTTGGATTTAAGTAAGTCCGATTTTCTGACATAGTTTCATAAATTAAGTAGCAACAAATAACGAACTTATAATTTGAAAGCTTTCAAATGAAGTAACTAAAACCTCTCTTAACATTTTCATTTAGGTTCTGAACCTTTAAAAATGCACATACTTTGTGTTGATCTTTGAACCGTGTGAGTCGAAACCATTGTGTGAGACTGCCGCAAACTCACGAGATAACCTGGCATGAACAGAGGTACTTACGATAGCTGATACCATCAGACCAAACTTTGATTCAGTAGACAGAGTCTATGGGAAGGCAGACTGACGTAAAGTCAGGGAAATATAATATTTTTCAAATTAACTACAGGCGTATATATATTCAAATCAGAACTTTCATTCTTTGATAGATGTATGAAAAACCGTCACTAGTATCAAATCAAAGCATTTTCAAGTACATGTACGTATAAAAATGTCAACGTAGGTACCTATTATATAATAGCTTCGCGATTATAGCCATTTATTCCAAATAACGATATATTTAAAAAAAAACAATGAATAAATGGAGAGGGCTATGCTTGGAGTTTCCCTACGTGATCGAATCAGAAATGAAGAGACGGAAAAGAAGCGAGAAGGAAAGAGGCGAACTTAGGTAACCGACATAGCCCGAAGAATTGCCAAGCTTAAGTGGCAGTGGGCAGGGCACATTGCTCGCAGAACTGATGGCCGATGGGGCCGAAACGTTCTGGAGTGGCGACCACGTACCGGAAGACGTAGCGTTGGAAGGCCGCAGCTTGTGAAGGCCGCAGGTATCCGCTGGATGCGGGAAGCAAAGAACCGGTCGAAGTGGCGGTGCTTGGGGGAGGCCTATGTCCAGCAGTGGACGTCTTTCGACTGTAATGATCATGATGATGAAAAAAAAACGTATTATATACACGAAGCAAATCAAATGAAGAATTTACTTTTAAAACATGATCACTAAAGGAACATAAAGTTAAACCTCAACTAAACTTTAACTCAATTTAACTAAGTTAATTAACCTATGCAAATCAACCTTGTTAACCTAAGTTAACGAGAAAAAGAACAAACAGTACCTACCTACATCTTAAATAAGTTGCTAGGGGCTCGTTTATACGAGCTAATTTGAACGGCTACCATTTCCAACGGCTGAAACTAGTTGAAACTAATTAGTTGATTTCTATTTTCATTACCGCTGTCGCCCACTGCGGCCGCTGTCGCCCACTGCGGCCGCTGGGGACTGTTTAATCGATTTTAGAACGTGTTCGCGTGCTTGGATATTTTGGGTAGGATTTTAATTTTATTTTGGTTTGATTTTGATTTGTTTTTTTGTGTCAAAATGTTTATGTTGATCTTAAATATCTTTTCTAGTTTCAGTTGGCAGGAAATATTAAAACCATAGGAATGGCATAACTTTTAATAGCAATGTATTATATGAGTGTCACAGTGAGTTTGTCAAAGTGTCTACACACGCTTCCCTATCAAAGTGTCTACACACGCTTCCCTATCAAAGTGTCTACACACGCTTCCCTATCAAAGTGTCTACACACGCTTCCCTATCAAAGTGTCTACACACGCTTCCCTATCAAATCTTAATGTTTTAATATCAGTTTCAAACTTATTAATTCCCACCAAAGTTAAGTTATTAACTCACGATAAATAGTGGCCTGTAACAATAATATTAAACTAGGGCTCACCAACTAACTCAGGCTGCAAACTGTCTTGCAAGCCGCAAAGGGATTAGTTAGGATGGAATATCAGAGTCGAATCTCATATTAAAGTGACAGATAATACAAACAGAACAATTTAATCTAAAGCATGCTAAAACAGACTATTTATAAGAACATTCACTAACTATTCGGGACATAAATAAAGGAAATCAGATAAAAAGACGGTCATTCATAAAACCGTTTAGTGCCATCATAACCACGATAAATAAGTAGTAAGGAAACACATCAAGCTCTTAATAATACCAACTGTCTGCTCAACAAACAAGATAACAACGCCACTTCAAATCGAGTAACATTCGCGACCACTCCGAATTTCCTCGTAAAACAACCGGCCGTGGCTCCTACCGCTTAGGGCTGCCATTTTAGAGGAACCTTCAGAAATTGAAATATAACCACTGGCCCATCAGCGCGCTTCTCATTAGCATGTTATTAAATTGTCTCGGAAACATCTCCAAAGTTAAAAGATTGGTCCTTTAGCCACTTTTGGTACTTCGTCTCAGGCCCACGCTGGGAGCCCTAACCATGTTTTTGTGTGGTTCGTGTAAGCTCGTCATTACATTGATGATTTAGGCGGTCGTTCGTGTAATTAGAACGGAATCCTCTTGTTTCTTATTGCTGTTATTGTACTAGGGTTGGCAAGCGTGAGCTATGTTTGACACGGCGCTATTTCACTTGTTCTAGTTTTGATGGTATGGGTTTTGTTAAATTCTTATACAAATAGGTACTGAAAATTACTCTGTTGTTGACAAATTCGCTTTGAAAATGTTATTTTATGAAAAGTATTCCTTTATAAGAACTAACTACAAGTTTGAAGCGTTTAATTGCGGAGAATTAGATGCAATATCATAATAGAATTAAATATATATCAAACAATCAAAGATACGAAAGCATTTGCCAACCCTATGTGGAATTCAGGAAGATGAATGTGTTGGAGAGACGGTAGTAGTGATGAAAGGCATCAATTAAGTTGATGATTAGTCGATGATCTCCCTACGTACCTACCTCCAAGTACAACTACGAAGCTATATTAATATCTTTTTGGGGGAATATACAGCGTCTTTGCAGCTAGTTAGTGTCTGGATACAATTGATTACACTCGAAAATGTAGCAAGTGAATAAATGAGATCATTAGAATAATACTCGTAAGCTAATAGTCTTAAATAATAAGAATATTCGCATGTGTATAAAAAAGGGAAAATATAACAAAATAAAAAAAAACCTGTCTTATGTACCCCGCGTGCCTTTTAAAAGCCATCGCCGCGCAAATACGATACAAATGCGGGTTTTGGCAGTAGGTAATAGAAGATACTCATTGTTCATGATATTAATAGTCAAATGATGAATATGATAACATCCTAAAATAATCCTAAATATACCTAAGTACTGTAAAAGGAGGACTGACTTTTATTATCTGACTAGACCAAAGTCAAAGTAATTAGTTAATTTGAATAAATACCAACAATTTAAATACAAACAATTAGGTAACCGGTGTGACTGTCGGGCTGCATTAAAGACCAAATTAAATTATCATTTAGAATAGTCTGCGCAACTGTGCGCCAGAACATTTCATAATATTTTATCTACAAATTGTGTAGAGCTAAAGATACGACCTCTTGCCTACTTGCTTGCTAGTAATTGTTTTTACTCCGTCGCTCGAGACAAGCTGTCATGCACATTCATTTGTAAATCTTTTGAAATAAATATTTATTTTATATTAAAACACATAGGTTGTACACGCGTAGGCAGGCATAGGAAAACATCTGCATCCTGAGGAAACCTGAACTTGTAGTTAATTTAAGTCTGAAATCCGGCTTGAGCATGTATGGTGATCAATGATGGTGCCTTCTCTGTATGAGAAGAGACAAATGGAACAATCCAGTCTAGTACATATTGTGCCACAGCACAATATACTAGACTGGATTGTTTCATTTTATTTTGTATGCGCATAATAATACTCAAAACGTGAGAATAAATCTACATTTCTTGCAGCAGCTGCACTGCTATTAATTGAGACTGTCTAGGAGGAACGAAGCCTGCATGTTGTAAAATGAATAATGTCGATTGAGAATATTGAAAGTCGCGGAAAATTGAAGTGAAAGAGATACTCAGCAACAATAGCAATTGAAGTGAAGGAGATACTCAGCAGCAATAGGAATTAATCATCCGCGCAGAATGTATCGTACCGCTATCAAATTATAATAAAGCTCAAGAATATTCGTATTTGACTCGCGTCAATGACTAAGAAATAATGATATTTATTTGCATAAAGGCATGTGGAGGTTTATTTGCATAAAGGCATGTGGAGGTATACAGGGTGGAAACTTTCAGCGGGGCAGTAAGGGGAAGTACCTTATCCGTTGCAGCTACGCGAAAATGGTCTTAAGTGACTATCCATATTTTTTATGGAATTTTGATCTTCATTCACAGATTTTCAAAAAAAAATACAGTTAGCAAGAAAATAGCCATTTTACACTAAAAAAAAATTTGATGCCAATCGACCCTGTTTCTAATACTGATCAAAAACTTTTATGGGTCCAACCATCATTGGAGTACTCAAAAAGTCACAAATTGCAAAAAACTTTTCCCGTACATTTTGTATGAAAATTTTACGCAAAAGCTTTTTTAGTGACGGTTGTGATCTTTTTGTTAAATGAATAAAAAGATAAAGTTTAAAAACAATTCAAATTTCGAACTCGTTATTATTAAATAAAAAACAATCTTGACAGTTTGTTGCGTCAGAAAAGCTCTGAGTGTGTTGTGGATTTTACACATTTTTAAATAATAAAAATACCTCGGCTGCGTTATAATGGTATAGGATCAAATATCCAAATCGTCATGTGCCAACCAGAAAGGTTATTACAAATCTTGCACAAGGTGGCTCTTTCAAGAAAAAATCTGTACGCCACCCATTTATACTAATGAAAATTTGATCATTTCTGTTCTTACACTTGTCGAAGCTTATCCCGAAATATCATCAAGAGCAGTCGCTGAAGAAGTAGGTGTCTCACATCGTTTTGTACTAAAGATATGGAAGAAGTATGGTTATAAATGTTACCAACAGGGGCGACTAGTTCAAGCCTTAAATTCAGGGGATGCCGCTCGAAGACTTACTTTTTGCAGGTGGTTAAGAGGAAAAATAAGCAAAGATTACCATTTTCTGAATTTAATATTATGGTCTGATGAAACAAATTTTTCTAATAATGGAATGTACAACCGGCGAAATCACCATTATTGGTATAGAGAAAATCCTCTCAGTTTTCGCGACACACATAATCAAGTGCGATTTTCTTTTAATTGTTGGTGTGGTATAATGTGGAACCATGTATAATGTGGTATAATGGTGGAATTTTATGAAGGCACCTTGAATTCCAACATTTATAACAACAGAATATTAGAGAATCTTGAAAACCTCGTCGATGATTTACCACTGTCGGAATCAAGAAGAATGTTTTTTTCAACAAGATGGCGCTCCACCTCACAACTGCCGCAGTACGCGTTCGACTTTGAACCGACAGTTTGGTAATCAATGGATGGGAACACATGGTCCTATTTCTTGGCCAGCGCGTAGTCCAGATCTGACACCTCTTGATTTGTTTTTGTGGGGCTACCTGAAAACTGAGGTCTACAAAAAGCAATACGATAGTGTTCAAGAACTTAAAGACTCAGTAACCAGAATTTTGTATGGAATTCATACAAATAAATTGTCAGCAGCCACTAGGTCGGTACAGAAACGAATCAATTTATGTATTCGTCAAAATGGCGGTCACTTCGAGCACTTGATATCGTAGGGCAAGAAACAGCAAGATTTTAAATAAGAATAACATCATCAATTATGTTAGTTAATAAAAAACGCCATCTTTTTGATATGTGTAAAATTCTACGTGATCATTTGACTTTTGTTTTATTTTTTGTATTTCAGTTACACAAATTCTTTACAAAATGTAAGGGAAAAGTTTTTTGCAATTTGTGACTTTTTGAGTACTCCAACGATGGTTGGTCTTATAAAAATTTTTGATCAGTATTAGAAACAGGATCGATTGGCATCAAAAAATTTCATCAAATCATTTTCGCGTAGCTGCAACGGATAAGGTACTTCCTCTTACTGCCCCGCTGAAAGTTTCCACCCTGTATAATGATTTAATAACTAACATTTTGTACAAACATTTTGTGCTAATTTACCAATAATGTGCAGCACAGTGCAATCATATATTTGGAATTAATTGAGATGATGGGAAACAGTTTAATTAAAGTTCGTTTTTTAATTCCAGATAGTAATTTGACATTTCAAATCTTTGTTGTTTGTTTTGTTCAATTTGGAGTTTGACATTTGCACCGGTCAAATTACTATCTCGGGTTAAAAAACGAAATTTAGTAAGATTTTGTAGTTTGAATACAGTGCTGTTTATCATCAGCTGTAAATGATAAAGATATTTGTTTTGTAAATTGACTAACAATAACAATTTTACACGTCCACTGCTCGGTGTTTTCTAATCAATTACTCTGAGAAGTAACACCGAAACAAACTCAGAGGTCAGCCTCTTATAAAGTTAATTACATTGTAATGCTCAGTTCATTATGTAGATGATAAACCGAGCTGTGTGTCTATCCATTCATTATATCGGCCAAAACACGTCCATTGTGGGACTTTGGCTGTACAGATAATATATATTATGATACATACAATAATATAATATTTACTCAGAAGAAGCACCATGAAATATGTAGCTAGGGAAACGAATTTCCACTTTCTCGCCTAAATAAACAAACTAACTCAAGCTAATGCGTTCAAGAATGTAAAAGCAGGAAATAATAACATTTTGCAGGGATGTAACCACGATGCAAATAATACCCTCAGTATTCTGTCCTAAGTACGTACACAACGCGGAGTTTAAAAAGTCAAATGTTAATATTGAAACAGCTGGAAACAGAAACGTCGAAGGAAAACTTGCTTTAAAACTTTCATAGAGCACTTGAAGTGGCGCGTGCTGAATAGAAAACTTTAAATAATTGCGCTCTGTACATCTGTACCGGCTCTGCATTCGATTCCGGAAAAATGAAAACGTTTACCGAAAGAAAATTAATTCCATATTTAATTTCTTAATGTGCAGAAAGTCGAGCTTGAATGAACGGAAATATGAATTAGAAGTCGCTCTCGCTTACACATTGACCGTACAATAAATTAGAAGTCGCTCTCGCTTACACCATTGACCGTACAATAAATTAGAAGTCGCTCTCGCTTACACCATTGACCGTACAATAAATTAGAAGTCGCTCTCGCTTACACCATTGACCGTACAATAAATTAGAAGTCGCTCTCGCTTACACATTGACCGTACAATAAATTAGAAGTCGCTCTCGCTTACACATTGCCCGTACAATAAATTAGAAGTCGCTCTCGCTTACACCATTGACCGTACAGTAGAAGTCGCTCTCGCCTACACCATTGACCGTACAATAAATACATAACGATGATTTAAAGCGCAATTTAAATGTTACTAGAACCGGGGGTTTTAAAATGGCGGACGAATATTTAAGCGGGAAGGTTCCATCGAAAGGTGCTCTGTATGAAACACGGACGTTATACCGGAATGAGGATTTATATTTTGAAACGTGTCTTTTGTATTGCTTTTTGGAAGCTCCGGGTAAACACACAGTTTGATGGTAATTTTTTTTAAATATATTATTTTGATTTTTTTATTTTATTTTGAATTTTTATTTTTATTTTGATTTTAGCTATGTATCTAACATAATTTTTGGCTGTGCCCTGACAGGGTCTACAACGGCTCTTAGCTCTAATCCTTTTGTTAACATCTTGTTTTTACCTTGTGGAACGAAAATAAATGAATATGAATATGAATAATATTTACAACCTGTAAACAAAAAATATTTTAATGACTTCTGTGGTATGTTTTATGTAGAGATCGTTTACTATAAAACTACACGCCCCTCCACTAAAATGTCTATACATTCATTTGAAAAGTTTATGCTAGAAGTAGTAAAGGGGCGTGCAGCTTTAAAGTAAACGATATCTACTGCCACATCAATTTCTGTTCTATATCAATAAAATGATGACAATAGTTTAGTGAACGAGGATTGAAGCCAAATTAATTTTCGTTAATGTACCTTCTTAATTATTATGTACATTATTAACCACGCGGGTGATCACGCTTATACTTGAATCTATCTAAGTTTTCGTCTTTTCGAAAGTACTTTACGTTAATTTCCAGCTTACGAAAATATGCTCCTAGTACAATCAACCGCACATAGGCAGTAAGGGTGACTTTTCTAGAGCAAGTGTTACGACTGTGGTATTTGACAAGGACAGCGCATTAATGTCTCTAGGCATAAATGCGCTGTCAATGTCAAATTGTTACCACTGATGTGTGATTGACTGTATTTTTGTAGGTACATCTGAAACTGGTGAAACTTTTCTATCTGATATTCTCGTTACAAATTACGATGTAATAACTGGAAACCCAGACCTTTTAAATAAACCAAAATATACATTTTTAACATGCATGACAGTTTTGAACGTTATTAAACTAGTTATTAAAATGTTGTTAAATCATCCAATCAAAATTCATCGATGCGAAAGTATTGAAGAGTATAAATGCATAAAGATTGATTCACACTAACGTGCTATATTTCGCGCCAACGTGATCTTACTATCCAATCCGATGCGAGACTCATTGCAGTCGCATGAATAACATTTCCTCTGAAATTACCATTCGTAGATTTAATATCGTATCGTGTGAGTCGACCTTGTAGAGCGTGCCTGTAATGTTATCACACGCGCCATGATTTAGGGTTCTTTTTCAGTTTCGTTTGAATTTATGTAGACGGGTTCCAAGTCCCAATGTTGTGTTTTAATCTTGCAGACTTTTCA
Organism: Tiliacea citrago; assembly: GCA_963921375.1. Classification (NCBI taxonomy): domain Eukaryota; kingdom Metazoa; phylum Arthropoda; class Insecta; order Lepidoptera; family Noctuidae; genus Tiliacea; species Tiliacea citrago. Next base: position 31,007,438 of record OY992780.1, read on the forward strand.
GAAGTATAGTAAATTTATTGTCGAGTAGTCAATTACTACATATTTACATCAACCAATTTACTTTCATTTTGAATTCGTAAAAATAAAATGTTCACATTGAACAGAATCTTTCGAAGTTTTGAAAGAACACTAAAATAATATTAGAAGAAGATTCTATATATTAGATTGTATATATATATATATATATATGTACTATATAAGAAGTCTGTCTAATAATAATTCAAGCAAACAAGTTTGAAACGCTAGCGACAAATGATACACCTACCATCGTAAGATACAACAGTCGATTCAGTAAAAAATCTCACCGTGAAAACTTAGGTGAAGTGAGTTTGAAATGAGCTGACATTCCGCCTGATGCTAATGATTGACACTGTTGATAGCTCACCTCAAGCTCACTTCACGGGTGAGATCTTTACAGAATATACACATATACATACAGCTCTGCCACATACCTATCCTTGTCTACAGAAAGTGGTGCGTGAGATGAACCGCCTGGGCATGATTGTGGATCTATCCCACGTGGGAGAAAACACCACCAGAGCCGCCATACGTATCTCCCGGGCACCCGTGGTCTTCACCCACTCCTCGGTGTACAGCCTCTGCAACCACAAGCGGAATGTACCTGACGACATCATTCACTCACTGGTTTGTATCTGCACTTGACAGATTTTTTATGTTATGAATGCATAGTTTAGCGGAAAGGGGGATTATAAACCCCACCGACACCCAGTGCGTATACGGAACCATGTTCCATTTGTTGGAGTGTCCAAAGTGTCACAAACCTGCACTTCTGAGGAACAAAAAACGCCACTGATGCCGCGATCGTCGTGGCCACCTTCTGGTGGTAACCCAACTCATCAAACATAATATTATACTTACGAGTTCATTTACCATCGACTCTTAAAGGAGAAGAATGTTATTAAATGGCAAACAAGCAAGAAGTCACTGCCGCCTATGATCAAGGTGATCATAGGCGGCAGTGACCTGTTTACTAAAGATAACAACATAAAAGATATTTCAATGTCTAATAAGTCTGTTATTACACGGCACCTCACATACTCTTCAAGTTGAACCGCTGACTGACGGCAGAAGTAGGTATGGTGGCAGTATTTTCTCAGATGAGCTGCTTCACAAAAAGCTACTGAACTGAAGTTTCAAAATTACAGGTTAACGATATCGTAATTGTTTGGTTGCAGAAAGAAAATGGCGGTATTATCATGGTGAACTTCTTCCCTGACTTCGTGAAATGTGCTCCCAATGCTACCATCTCCGATGTCGCTGGTAAGTTAATGAGCTCAAGTACAAATTAATACAAATAACTAGTTTATATAGCTATTGATTCGAAAATAAGAAGGTTTTAGGGAAACAAACATAACAACAACTTTTATAATCTGCAAACTCTTTATTATAACAGTTGATTATATAATTATTACAATCTATGCAATCACAATGGATCACAGCCAGTAATTCTGTGAAAAGTCTTGTGATAAATAATTATGTAAGTGTTTAAACTGATAAAACCAAGCCAACCAAGTGCCAGACTATCATAGTAGGGAGCCCCTACAGTATGAGGAAGCTGAACGGCTTAACTGTGCCACCTGTAATCTTCGACAATTCAGTCATCCCGTTTAGCTCCGATGTTAAGAATCTTGGTCTGCATGTCGACAGTTGTCTTGACTGGCGAAAGCAGGTCACGACCGTAAGTCAAAAAGTCACCGGAACGTTGCGGTCGCTCTATCGGTTGAAAAATCTTCTTCCATCACACATAAAGGCAATGCTTGTACAGTCCCTAATATTTCCCATGATTGACTATGGTGATGTGTGTTACTATGACCTGAATGCAGATCTCCTCAATAAACTTGACCGCCTTCTCAATAACTGTATTCGATTCGTTTTCAATCTTCGTAAGTATGACCATGTATCCGCGCACCGACTGCTTTTGAAATGGTTACCCATTCGTCAGCGCAGAGAGTTGAGGACTCTGTCTATGTTGTTCTCTGTTCTCGACAAACCCAGTTCTCCTTCTTACCTGACTTCCCAAATTAAATACTTATGCTCTGCCCATAGTAAAAATCTTCGTTCCACCAACAATCGTCTTCTACGATGTCCTTCGCACCGTTCTGGCTTCATTCATTCTTCTTTCTTTGTCCAGGCGGTCTTTCTTTGGAATTCGCTCCCTCTGAACATCAGGACGGCAACCAGCCGGCTATCATTTAAAGTGAAGGCACGTGAACATATTCGTCAGAAGTTGGCCGAAGCATCTCAGCGGTGATTTGCTGGAGTCGTTTTCTTCGCTACCGGTCGTTATTTCTCCTGACAAAGTTTATTTTGGTATATTATGTATATATGTATATATCTATCTATGTATTTGTATGTATGCTTGTATTTTATAGTTATTTCCGAGCTATCTATCCCATACGTTGCACCTGCCATGTTTTGTCTCTGCATCACCCTAAGGTTGACTGGTAGAAAATGCCTCAGGCATTAAGTCCGCCTTTGTACAGTGTACTTTTTACTTGTGCATAAAGTTTTAATAAATAAATAAAGAAATAAAACTACAGCAACCCCAAAACTACCCTCTAAAGCCAGCCAATCCACATGCAAATAACACAGAAAATTAACTCATACGCGTACAATTTACATAATCATCGCATTTAGACCGCAACACGCTATTACACGGCGAAACAAAGGTACCTCGAAATTGCCTATTAAACTCACAGTTGGGCAAAGATTCCCACAACTTAGAGCTGGGATCCTACTAAGTACTTAATCACGGAATATTGTAAGGGTAATCATTAGTGCGTGCTTATTTGCTTTGCCGAAGATTAAGCTGTCAAATTCACAATGGTAATAGATTCTTAATACAATGAAGCTTAACATAGAGTACATGGTGGAAGAGAAGACAGTCAAGGGCAACAATATTAATTGCGTTATTTACGTTGTGCAACAGACGTTTGTTGTTTTAACATTATGAAGCAATGGATTAGGAATTTCCTTCAAAATCTTTCAGATTGTGACTGGAAGCGTGTTTCGCCATTAGGGTGCTAGACAAAAAGTAACTTAGAATAACTTGTATATCAGTGAGAAAAATAGCACATATTTAGGAAGTCTTCAGATCTTGTCTCTGACAATATAACAAGCGGTGAAACTTGACTGTGACGTACACCATGGCTTGTCCTACAACAATAGCGCAGGTTGCATAGCTCTGCGGATAGCTCAGCTAATGGCATCATCCCAAACTAGTATTATACCCATCCTGTACCGAGTATCTTCGTTACATGGTCACCATACTTTGAGAAGCATCATCATCATCTGCCTAGTCTTTTACGACTAAGTTGTGGTCGGCGGCCATTATAACCGGATGCAGCTGAATACCAATATTTTACATGGAGCGACTGGCTATCTCCACAATCCACTTACTGGTTACTGGGCAATATGATACCCCTTGGTTATCTTGGTGGTCTGGTTGTCAGGCTTTTGGGCTTCGTAACACAAATGACAGCCGGGGCCAACAGCTTAACGTGCTTTCCGAGGCACGGAGGGGTCTCGTTATGTAAATGTGGTCACCCATCCACGGACCAACCGCGGCAAGCGTAGTTTGCCTAATTGATCGACCTATGCGGCTAATATTACTTAGCCACGAGCATGAAATAATATTCAGATATGGTTACACGCATCCAAAGTACCATTTTACCGGGTGATATTTCAAAGCAGCTCCTCCTTGTAGTTATCTACAAGCACCCAAGCTCCTTGTAGTTGTAGGAGCAAATAAAGCGGATACCACGTTATTAATGTCAGTAAATAAGATTTCGTTATGCCACCCGTAAGCCCCGGTCGCACTGGGGCTAAACTTGAATATTACCACAAAACCAACAATACAGAAGTTTTAATCATAACAATAACTGCACAGCGTATCGAAGCAAATAGATTAATATTTATCACAGAGAGCAGTGGTGGCCCAGCGGTGTCGGCCTCGACTGACGAGTTGTAGGTCGTGGGTTCGAACCGAAGCAGGCACTTTACTTTGCGTAATTTATTTTGTCACCACTGCTCTCAAAACGAGGGAGGAAAACACCGTGAGAATGTCCTAGAACCAAAAATTCGAAGACACGTGATATCCACCCACCCGCACTGGCCCCGCATGGTGAATTACAGCCCACTCCTCTTACATAGCGGAGGTCTATGTTTCGGTAGTGGGACCGTTATAGACTGATTATGCTATGCTATCATTCTGTTTTGCTTTGCGGAATTTGAATAAAACATCCATGGGAAGAACAGCAGACACTGTGCCTCAGTACTAAACGTGTGATAACTATGTAAGTACATAAGAATTGACTCATTGTTATATTGATTCAAGCCTCGCACTGAGTCATCTCTTTTTCTTAATTTAATGAAGGACTTTTATAATCGTAATGCATATTAGGCCGCGTCCTAACCCCAAAGACACACTGAATATTTTTGGCCAAGAACCTGAACCCGAGTCTTCGCATCGTCGCCATTTGGTTGAGACAGAATTTTCAGGACATAATATAATAATATAAGTTTATTAGTACATCAAAAACAACAATACAGTACATAGCATATGGAAACAGAGAGTTGTACTACCAGGTTTAAAATTATAGTCAGCTTTCCGGGCTCCTAAACTAGGTACGCAGACCTGTATCTTAGGAGTCGGAAATTTTGCGGCTTCAATTTATAAAATACAACCGTCAACATCTGTTTTTGATTCGAGTTACTTTGAACCAAGGTCACCCTAGAGAACCACTGTCAGTTTTGTGAGTTGACCTTTTGTATCCACTACTAACAAACTAGTTCTTAACTTTATCACTAACTTGCACATAGAAGTTTGGGTTTGAAACCTGAGGTTCAAACTAGAGGAAACTGAAACAAGGCATACGTGTTAATGTCCTGCGGTCTGTCGTTGTATAGAATGTAGTGTAAACAATCGATGGGGATATTTTGAGAATTGCCAGTTCATTCAGTTCATGTATATGTTTAAGAAGCTGTCGATATGGTAGCTGGATGACCCCGTGTCCTGATATAAGCGAGCGATCGTCGCGTTCAGTTTGGTCGGCGAACCTGAACAAGTGTCCCCGACGCGTCTTTCGGTTTTCCGAACAAATGAGTGACAAATGATCGCGATCGTCGCCTATTCGCGCGATCGCGACGTGACACACGTTGAAACAGCCTTCTCGTTGTGTGTCATTTCATGTTACATTACATAAAGGACGGCCAATTTGTGTTACGTTTCACCAATCTGTACCTGGCATTATATTAGGGTTCGACCTGAAGCATGTGGTCAACAACTTATTGCCATATCAGTTGTGAAAAACGAATGCAACGAAACACAACGTTAGAGTACAAACAAACAAGTAATTAGAATAAATTGTATAGTTCAAACCCCGAAACATACGCAATATCGCCTGTAGGTATATTTCCATTAATGTAATCTGTTCTACCTGTGGTTTCTGTTACTGAAATGGTTTTAATGCCAGAGGCTACCGAGTTAATAGCATGAAACAACATTCATATTGGTATTGAGGTATCGACGCTTTCACATACAGATTTCATTCATTATATAATAACACGATTTTTCATCCGCAGCCGAGTACGAGTACAGTTATTGTAAACTGACCCTACATACGTCCTGTCAACTGTTCCATGACTATATCCAAAACAAAAAAAATTACGCACATTCATCGTTTGAATTGTGATTCGTGCGTTGATCCTAAGTTTATACAAACATTCCAATAGAAAAAAAGACGTTCAGTTTTCCCGAATTTGTTAATTTTCCGGGCCAATTTTCCAATTTCTCGTTCCATGAAAACCTGATTGTGACTACTACGAACATTTTAAAATAAAAAATTGCCATTTGGTCCAGCCGTTCTGAAGTGATGCGCTTACCAACGAACATCTTTCATTTTTAGGGTTCCGTAGTCAACAAGGAACCCTTATAGTTACGCCATGTCCGTCTGTCTGACTGTCTGTCCCCGGCTTAGCTCAGAGACTCTTAATACTAGAAAGCTGTAATTTGGCATGGGTATCCATATTAATCACGCCGACAAAGTGGTGAAATAAAAATTTCAAAAAAAAAACTCCCTTACACGTAACGTAGGAAAGATATTTCCTGAATCTAAAATTAATGGTATTATATTTTCAATTCAGAGATTCGTTTGCGTAATATAAAATTAAAAGGAAAACTCTCACAGCTTTACAAGTTAACGAGTAATAGTCGACCAACTTACATTTGCTGTTGGACAATTGACCGTGACGTATATCGATATGTATGGAAGAACATGTTTTTCAACTACAAAGTTAAGTTTGTTTTTGGGATAAATTCATCCCAACTACGGAACCCTTTATTGTGCGTGGTCCGACACGCACATGGCTGGTTTTTTTATATTGATTTCTACTTTGTATTTCATCAAATAAACTATAGAAAAAAAAAATGGGTTTTACATTTTATAGCACTCAATTACAATAGCTAAGTTATGTGTTACTAATGGAAAAAGTTAAAGCCAGAAAAAAGTGGAAGCTTTTGTATTTTGTAACTAGTTTCACATGTCAAAGGTACCGTACCTAATTAGGAAGCTAATTATAGACCACAGGTGCATGTCAGTAACGGACTAAGGACATCTACCAATTATGTTGAACACCTAGCCTAATCAAAAGATATGAAGTTGAATTTCAAGGTTTTTTTGGTAATCATTTTAACGATCCCGTTTGGATCAATCTTAGTCAACTCAGATTGAATAAATAATTGTTGTATTGTGGATTTTTGCATTAATTATTTTAATTATGTCTTAATACATTTTCAGTGAAGTTTAGGCCAACCGTTTCCGACGCTACTCAAAGACAACCTGCTACAAACTCAAATCACCAAAGGGTAGCCAGAATATCACAGCACTAATAAATATTGCAATGCCGGTCCGTGCCCGACGCAACCAATCACAAACTAGTTAATGACGCGTTAGTAAGGCGCTTCGTGTATATATTCTGGCTATCGATTGGTGATTTGAGTTTATTAACACGTTACTTTTGTGCAGCACGCTACTTGCCTTAGTTTATTAACACGTTACTATGTGCAGCACGCTACTGGCCTTAGTTTATTAACACGTTACTATGTGAAGCACGCTACTGGCCTTAGTTTATTAACACGTTACTATGTGCAGCACGCTACTGGCCTTAGTTTATTAACACGTTACTATGTGCAGCACGCTACTGGCCTTAGTTTATTAACACGTTACTATGTGCAGCACGCTACTGGCCTTAGTTTATTAACACGTTACTATGTGAAGCACGCTACTGGTCTTAGTTTATTAACACGTTACTATGTGCAGCACGCTACTGGCCTTAGTTTATTAACACGTTACTATGTGCAGCACGCTACTGGCCTTAGTTTATTAACACGTTACTTTGTGAAGCACGCTACTGGCCTTAGTTTATTCACACGTTACTATGTGCAGCACGCTACTGGCCTTAGTTTATTAACACGTTACTTTGTGTACCACGCTACTGGCCTTGGTCTCCAAGTAAACAAATCCTCATACGGATGTGACGAAACTATTGGATGACATATTTTTAGATGTTCCAGGCAGCAATTTTTTTTGCGGGAATATATTGCTGACTGGAACATCTAAAAATATGTCTCCTCACATCCGTACGCTGATAATACTGAATGCGTTGCATTCAGAGGCACGTTCTTAAAGCAAGAGCCAGCTGGAACGGGGATACGAGTACCTAGTAGCTTTAACGGATCGTAGATATAGCCGAGACAACTTTAGGATCACGTTAAATTGAACGTACTTTGATTACGACCAATCGAATGAAGCAATACCTGCCGATCTATTATATACAAATCTCACTGTCAATAGTGTTAACCCCTAGCATCAGGTGGAATGATAGCTCTCTTCAGTAGGTATCGAGACTTCGACAAATTACAACCAAAAAAATTGCCAAATATTGTTTCCAAGGTTTCTTTAGAGTTTCCAAACATTCGATACTAACATCCCCCCCCCCCCCCCCCCCCACAGACACGAGTTTCCAACAAACGTGACGCTTTCAGAGGTTTCATTTCAATTTCAATAATGTTAACTGGGGAGGGAACTTCACGTTTTATTTGCGATCCAGAATATACAATATTGTTCTTTAGTTTCACTTAGAGTTGGTATCAACTGAAAATTTTTATTTGTTAATTGTTTAATAAACTTGTATCATGAATGGTGACGACGAAAATGTATGCCACTGGTAAGCAACAATGTAGGTAACATTTATCACGTATCGTCACATAGTCGACAAAGTTGTGAGAGAGTATGTGAACGTCTTCATGATCGCATGCAGAACGAACCTACTTCGTCAAGCTCGTTATTGTCAGCTTACATAATCCAGATGCAACTATAATCACGTATTGACAGGCTATGTACTGATTACAATACAATAGCATGATCCCATTGGTGTTAATTATTACTCGATTTAACACGCGGTCATTAAATTGATTGATAGTGTCGCTTCATTATGCATAGGTATATTGTGACGCTTTCAGCGGCCACGTCAGGCGGCTTAATTGTGCCAATTAAATTACTATGAATATACCTAATAGTGCTAATCCGGGAGTCATACATGTGTTGATCTATACTTATAATAAAACCGTAGAAGCGAAGTCAAAATTGTACATCGAATATTTTTGGAATAAAGTAATTGCCAGGCCTAGGATCGATTCCAATCCCGAAAATATAATTTTTAGAATTTTTGTCTGTTTGTCTAAATGTATGTTCCAGCATCACGCAAATTCTACTAGATATATTCTATTCAAATTTTGTATACATATTCTATATATAAGCCAGGTCAATTGATAGGCTATGTATTATATTGTCATGCTAAATGCTATGGAGCTGAGCAATATTGCTTATGTTTTTATTCCTCTATGAATGCATGTTCCAGCATCACGCAAATTCTACTAGATATATTCTGTTCTAATTTTGCATAGATATTTCCTATAAGTCTGGTCAGTTGGTAGAATATTATATTATCACGCTATGTGCTATGGGGGCAATATTGCATTATGTTTTTATTCTTCTATAGTTTACAGTAAATTATAAAAAGACGAGCGAAACGGTTAGAACATTGTAGATAGTTCCAGATTTAACCATCACGCTATATCTTTATGGGGCTAAGCTGGATAACATATACATTTTTGAGATGGGGCAATAAGATCTCCCCCGTTGCACCGTTGCAGCTACAAGAAATCGGTCTTATTAGACTATCCTTAACTTTTGAGACATTTTGATCTGCATACATAGGTTTTGAAAAAAAATTACAATCAGCAAGAAAATGGGCAACTTTCAAAAAAAAATTTGGTGCCAACAGATTCTGTTTGATATGAGGATCAAAAAACTCTATCAGACCAACTGAGGTTTGAAGAGTCCTAAGTAAGTAAGGAAAAATCCTTTTCCCATACATTTCGTGGGAAATGAGACTCCCAACTTACTTTTCAGGGTTCCGTATCTTAAAAGGAATAAACGGAACCCTTATAGTATCACTTCGTTGTCCGTCCATCCATCCGTCTGTCTGTCAGTCAAGACCCCTTTTCTCAAGAACGTGTGGAGGTATGAAGTTGAAATTAATATCAAATACGTACATCTACGGTCACCTGGAGCTCAAAAAATCAAACATCTAAGTCAACCTTCGGATCTCGGAAATCAGACTTCAGACTATAACTGAGAAATTCCAGATGGAAAAACCAATAACACTTTGCCTGACCCAGGAATCTAACCTAGGACCTCATGCTCAACAGTAGCACTTGCGACCAATAACCCAACATTCAGTTTTTTATAAAAATATGGCTGTTATTCATATATTCGTATAGTGTCTTACGTCTTCCACGCGAACGAAGTAGCGGGCAGAAGCTAGTTGACAATAGTCGTCTGTTTAAATGGTTATTTAAGATTACCGAGCTAAAAGCTGTTTAGAAGATGGTGACGACCTGCTGCTTGGTAAATATGGAATTCTAACTTTCAATCTATAGATCAAAAATGAGTTTTTCGAAAATTATACAGAAATATTTTTTACATTAGACAAACACACCAATTGAAAGCTAGTATTGTAAGGGATGAAAATCAACAAATCAACTATCTACTTGTAGAAGTTAACTCCAAAAATATACGAATATAAGTCCCATCAGTACTGTGAGTATATCTCTAAAAGTTTGAGCATGATACGCAGATACATCATTGTTAGTATACACGTATATTATATAATTTATACAGATGTATACAGCCCGCGTTCGTACGCTATGTAGCGAAATCGCTTATGATTTATTTAGCCGGTCGCGGCGACTGAAGCTGGAACTTGCTGCTACATCAATATATTATGATTCTTATAACGAAAGAGTGGCTAGTCAGTTTGATATTCCTAATCTTGAAGTTGCTCATTGAGTTGGGTCTGTTGTTCTTTTACAAATAATACATTCTTCATTATGACCTACTACACAAACATTTCTGAGTTTGTCTAATTTATCACCTGATCATAACCTAATAAAAAAACATAGAACATACAATCAAAGTCTTTATGTGGCTTTTTTCCCCTGGTTTCATATTTAACAAAACACAATGAGACACCTCTTTCTTCATTTTAATTTTCTTTCCTAACAAAAACCTAAGTATTAGAATAAAGGTATTTAGTTTTTAGATAGAAAAAAAAATAACGTAAGCGAAGCCACGGTATTACCTAGAGTGTGATGTTTATCCTGCGACTGATTTATTAGCATCATCCCTATCGGACCGAGACGGAATACAAACATCCGACATCTTTGCAAGTTCTGGATCGTTGGCCAACGAACGTGCTTGATATTCATAAATATAACGAGGAATCCCGATTGGAAGTTGGAAAATTAGCTAATTAAAGGCAAATAAAAACCCGAGCAATAACTTTGATCTGTAATGGTTCATTTAAACGGAGCTATTAATGTGCCTGTTGAATGCAATTATAAGTTGAAGCATTATTTAAAGTACAGTATTTGGATCGCGGAACTTTTAATATTGCTTTCACTACCTGTACCTACATAATTTTTAAATTACATAGATATTTAGCTGATATTGTCATATTTGCATTGTCACTCGCACAGTTTAAAATTAGTATTTATAAAATATATTTTTAAACTCCGCATAGTTACTAGTTGTTATATTCACACATCTAGTTTGTCACACGGTATTTCACAAGGCACAATAGTTAATCTACGATAGACAATTATTGTTTGTAAGTTTGCTGGGACCTTACTCAAACTATTAGAATAGAATATAATACAATTTATTATGTACACCACAAAAATTACACATACGAATGTTGAAATTTTACATAGGGTGACACAATGGGCGGTCTTATCGCTAAAGGCGATCTTTTACAGACAACCTTTGGATGGATTAAAGGGAGAAGGAGATACAATACTGCAGGTAGTCAGTGGGGTTCCATTTACATATACAACAAATACGTCACTACATAAAGTAATACACTTATCTATAAAAATATATACATACAATAATAAAGATGAAACAAGAGCAAGGAACTTTTTTTACCTGAATTTTAAAAGTGGACAAAGCTTGAGCACGCCTTATCGACACGGGCAAGGCATTCCATAACCGTACTGCTTGAACTGTAAAAGATTTGTCATAAAAGCTGGTGGAATGCATCGGCATCTCTAGTCTCAAGTACTATTTTCACTATTGAATTAATTTTGCATACTTTTCAAACTTTCAGAGAGTATCTTTTAACCTATTCTTGTTCGTGAACTATGAACGAATGAATGAAGAGGTTAATCGTTGAATCCGACTCGGCTGGGCAGTATTCGGGAAGCTACGCCATATTTCCTCGTCCCACATACCGCAGTGTCTCAAGACGAAAGTCTTTGACCAGTGCGTGTTGCCAGTGATGACCAATGGCACTGAAACGTGGTCGCTCACAATCAGAAGGCTAAAAGTCACCCAAAGGGCAATGGAGAGGGCTATGCTTGGAGTTTCCCTACGTGATCAAATCAAAAATAAAGAAAACCGCAGGCGAACCAAGGTAACCGACATAGCCCGAAGAATTGCCAAATATAAGTGACAGTGGGCAGGGTACATTGTTCGCAGAACTGATGGCCGATGGGGCCGAAAGATTGTGGGGTGTCGACCACGTACCGGAACACGTAGCTTTAGAAGGCCTCCTACAAGGTGGACCGATGACCTTGCGAAGGCCGCAGGTATCCGCTGGATGCGGAAAGCACAGAACCGGTTGAAGTGGCGGTGCTTGGGGGAGGCCTATGTCCAGCAGTGGACGTCTTTCGCCTGAAATGATGATGAACTATGAACGGGGTAACTGCGTGACTTCCAAATTACACCATTATTTATTTATGTATAGTTCATTACAACGGTACAACACTAATTAGTTCATTACAACGGTACAACACTAATTAGTTAATTACAACGGTACAACACTAATTAGTTAATTACAACGGTACAACACTAATTAGTTCATTACAACGGTACAACACTAATTAGTTCATTACAACGGCACAACACTAATTAGTTCATTACAACGGTACAACACTAATTAGTTCATTACAACGGTACAACACTAATTAGTTCATTACAACGGTACAACACTAATTAGTTCATTACAACGGTACAACACTAATTACACTAATTAACATGGAAGCATAAAAAAAGAATAATATTAACATACTTTTGTATAAATGTTATACAGATTCAATTTAATTTGCATTGTAAAAAACTAATATGGAACAATGGACAATTGCATACGTCATCTCACAGAACACCAGACATATACGCATAATTTTTTCCATTCATCCGCAAACACATCACATTCAGGGTTGGCAGTCAGAACGGCATTGAGCATCTTCAAAGTACGACACACTGGGGATTCAGCACTGGCGACAGTTTTGGATGAAAGCTGCGCAAACAGATTGTGCCGGCGCGGCGGCTCGGACGGTGTGTGATGTATTTGTCGGGCACAAATAGCCGGTAGAAAAGGCCGTGGAGCTCTGGGCAGTCTATATGTCCCCGTAGGGTTTTACAGGCTACTGTGAGCTGGTCAAGTCCTCGTCTCACCTCCAATGAGTTAAACCCCAACATCCCTAAAAGAAAGTTGGTAGGGTACATATAGGGTAAGAAATTGTATAACCTTTGGAAGAGGAATCTTAGAAAGGTTTTCTGGACTTTTTCAAGCATCAACTTATGAGTCGTGGTATAGGGATGCCAAACACAGGCATTGGACTCGAGTTTGCTTCGAACCAGAGTGGTATACAAGACACTAATAACATTTGGTTTGCGGAAGTCACGAGCATTTCGCAAAACAAATCCCAGGTGCCTGAAAGAATCCTTTGCAAGGGTAGAGATGTGGTCTCTAAAAGTAAGACAGCGGTCAAAGGTTACTCCCAAGTCCTTTATGTTGGTGACACGAGTAATTACTTCACCACCCAAACTATAGCTATAATGGATTGGTCGCAGCCCTCTACTGTACGTCATGACGTAACACTTATTAATATTGATACATAGTTGGTTCACAATGCTCCACTCGACGACGGTGTCAATGTCCATTTGTAGGAGTTTACAATCCTCATCTGTTCTGATGTGTGCGACAAGCTTCGTCAGTCAAGGTCGTCGGCATAAAGAAGGCATTTGGCAAACTTAACCTTTGCTATGAGATCATTGATCATAATCAGGAACAGAGGCGGCCCTAACACTGATCCCTGACTCACGCCCGAGCGTGTGTTATAAGGTTTGGAGTCGAAGCAGCCAAGTCTGAAAAACTAACCATAATTGACATAAGAGGAAAAAACGAACCTTGCGATCTACTTCCGAGCAAGGAAAATTTTGTGGAATGGTTTTCCTAACTTCTCGAGATGACTCTTTGCGCACGCGCGTTTACGAAGCCTTATCGCGTCCTTTTACGTATAAAAATCAGTTGTGGACGCAACGGTCATCATTACGCACCGGTCATCTGGCAGTGGCTGGAGCTACTTGTAATCTCCAAGTCAATATAAGCCAACAAGTAACAACTCTCATCGCAGAGTTGAGTCTGGGCGGTCGACTGCTGAGAGTCCTGTTGTATTGTTCATCTTTTATTTTTTGGGTGAGTTAATTATCATTTAACTTTTCCGGGCGTGTCAGACTTTTACTGACTAAAACTCACCCGTGTTCCTTCAGATGCCTGAGTGCCAGGGCCACGATATCGCTTTCAGACAAACTCGTAACCCTGGCAGGCATTGGCCCTACCGGACACCGTCAGTTGGTGCTGACATCTCATAGAGGCGCGCGTGGAACACAACGCGTCGTCGACCCGGGCCTGGTCCTTATCGGACGGCGAGCTACCCATCGCTCACCGTCCGCAAGCCCTCGCCTATGGTGGCCGGGACATCGGCCTGCGACACCTGACGCCCGGGGCGTCTCGCGCGGGCGTTAGGGCGCGAATTTTGCCTCTCCCTCACGCGTTCCGTCTCCTTCTTCGCGAACATTACTGCTTCGCAGAAGAAGGTGACGGCGTTCCATGCAGTCTCGCTCCGAACCATGGCCTGAACCAGGGCCGGACGCGAAAGATCGCCACCGCCAATCGCTTCCGCGAGGACACGGCGGCGGTTGTATGGTTCATCTGTCAGAACCTGAGGTTTTAAAAATAGCAAATACGGTTGCCCTTCATCCACAACTTTGTATCTCTTCAAAAACCAAAAGGGCAGACAGTCAATTTCAAAACTATCCTCGTATTTAAAAGCTAGACGCTGCTGTATGCATTAGCCGTTTTTTTTTTAATGTAAGTACTTCGCTGTTTTAATGGTAAGCTCTTCTTTTTTAACCAACTTCTTAAAAAAGGATGAGGTTCAGTTCAATTCCCCTGTAAATATTATATTTATATATATACATATATATAATATATTGTGTTCATCGATATTTTCGTCAATAATGATTGCGGACTGACTTTTTTTTTCATTTGTTAGAGGAAGCTTGCGCGTTGATCCCATTTGTTTGGTTGGTATAAATTAATAAATTATATTAACTTTGCTTGGGTAGTTTTTGAGTTAGCTTCAAATAATACGTATTTTTCCACTTAATGTAGGTATATCTAACATATTATAATAACTTCTTGTCACTGATATTTACATAAATCAAGTATTGGTAGATACATGATTTTGTGTCGGGTAGGTTCAGTTATGTATACTTTTTTTCTTAAATTTATAACCATTTAAATTGCAATGGCTTAACAGGCAATTAAGTTCTACAACCTACCTATTGTTAACATCTTCAAAATCTTGTAAACTTAGTTCACAATAAAGAATTTGAATTAGGTACCTCAACTAAAGAGTAAACAATAAAAAAAACTACCGACTTACAAAAAAAACACTACAAAGTGAAAAATAACTGTAATTTCGGAAGTCAGTGGCATAAAACGGAAATACAAAACCGAACGCACCGACTTCCGAAATTAAAGTAATTTTTTACTTTGTAGTGTTTTTTTTTTGTTTCTCTATTCGTCCAAAACATAAAAAAAAAGCATTTCAGCAGTAAAGAATGTAAACTGAAAGTTGATTTTGCAAAGTTTTTTTCCTAATTTAAACTGTTTGCTTGTTCGTAGAGCACTTCCACTACATCAAGCGTATGATTGGCGCTGACTACGTCGGCATCGGTGGAGACTTCGACGGCGTGAACAGGTGAACTGACCTTATTGATTACTTCAACTTAACTATCACTAGTTTTAGAGTCTCCTTTCTTGTCAGTAACTATTCAAATTGCTAGGAAAATTCCTTCTTCTTTTTCTGTCTGCCCTTGTCCCATGTTACTTGGAGTCCGCGCATAATTATTTCTTCTTCCATTCTCCCCTATTTTCTGTCGCATTATCATTTATTTACTATACCTTACTAATATCTCTCACACTATCCCATCTAGGATAGTGTGAGAGATATTGTGAGAAAGAGAGTCTTGCTCTTCTCCGCCATCCATCGTCATTTAAACTCATCACTCTCTTTGCCACATAACTTCTTACCTCTTCATCCTAGGACACTTCCAATAGCTTTTATTTATACCAAAAGTATGTATGTATTATCCAAATATATCATATTTTATCAGAATCAAAATGCAAACGGCAAAACGAAAAAAAAATCGTTAATGAATTCATGCTGGCGAAATTCACACCGAAAATATATAAATGTAAAATGCAAGCAGGCAGCTTCATCCATTTCCACCATTACACGACAAATGTACATTTCTTATATATCATTCCAAAATATTAGATCGCGCCAAATAAAACACTAGGTTCTTTATATGGATACTATATACGCCCTGAATTCCCATTATCATCCTATATCACAGTATTCCACTATTGGGCAAAGGCCTCTTCAACCGCATGCCAATTAATTTGGTGCTCGGTTACTCTTATCCAGCTGTTGCCAGCCACCCTGTGAAAATCGTTGCTTCACCTAGCCTGTGGGCGTCCTACCCGACTTCCCATAATCTTTGTTAGGGTTAAATAATATTTACATAATATATCGACCCGGTCGAATTTTGCCCACGGCGGCCAATATCGGCGGAGACTAGCCAAGTACAAAGGAGATATTATAGTGCACAAGTGTGTGGAAACACAGGTGCAGTATCTGTTCCTTTACACTCATAACCTGATGAGACGGCAATCCGGCACGGCCGGGGAGATAACAAGTGCAACGACGCAGTCAAATATGATAAGAACCTCAAAATGTAACCTCCAGGGTTCCCCGTGGCTTGGAAGACGTGTCCAGATACCCAGAACTGTTTGCTGAGCTGCTTCGTTCTGGTCAGTGGAATGTGCAGGAGCTCAAGAACCTCGCCGGGCTTAACATGTTGCGCGTAATGCGCCAAGTTGAGAAGGTAAGTCTTTACGGTTACATGTTTCTTACGCTTTATGTCTTAGTGAGCAATATAGAATATACTCCATATGACAGCAGTACAAAATAGATTCATTTACTTGTTATGTAAATGAATCTATTTGATTAAAGCCCTTATCTCAAGTATGGATCGGTTTCACGTTATGATTAGTCTTCTTATTTTGATCAACCAATTAAAACTGTACATCTAAATTCTAGATAAATATTACATGGAGCATAAGTAATAGTGGATATCGGATAGTTTCGGAGCATGATATAACTTACCCTATGGGAACTAAAGTGCTGACGATGCAACGAAAATTATAGTGTTCGTAAATTATTGGTTTCGGACGGATTACATAGAAGAAGCCGGCGCCGCAAGCGGACTCAATAGATAAGAAGCAGTCAATATTGATAGCGAGGAAATTTTGAATGACTTATTCTATATTAGAGTTACGTAAAAGTATTATTAACAAAGATATAAGAAAAGATGTTTGATAGACAACACTGAACAATTCTAAAGGCACCATTTGCAAACAATTAAGTTAAATATACATATTTCCTATCATTTTTAAAACTAAGGCAAGCAAGCTATGTTCCTCTGTTTTTTTCTATTCCATGGTGGTCCTAGTCGCTCCTTTGACTATTTATAAAAAGACAACCAAGATCTTTCCTTTCAATTTCGGTCTCCAAACTATTTTCATGTCAAGCTATGTGCTCTACTGTTTCCATGTCAATAGTTTCAAATCTAATCCAGCAGAATATTTACTCAAACTCAACGGTAACGTGTGAATACTCTGTATAGCGCCCAGTTTACTGCGGCGAGATTTCACTACATACTATAGCTACAATTCTGCCCAATGTTCTCTACACAGATCCGGTTTATCACAATGTTGCAGCACATAAGACTTGCGGTAACTTAGTTGCTTCTCTCCCGTCTCAAGCCGCACTGCTAACGAGGCATAAATCATTTTTATTTGCGCAGGTCCGTGATGAGATGCGCACGAACGGCGTCGAGCCCGAGGAGCACCCCGACTCACCCAACGACAACGGAAATTGCACCAGCAACGCGTTCTACACCGAATACGTGTAGGTCACCCCTAACTCGTAACACGCGACTGCTGATTTGAACTTTATTTATATTTATTAGGGTGTGTATTTGAGTGGAACAGTGATACGTCAATCAAACGGGATTGACTTCGAAATTTATAGGAAAAACGGCGAGATATTTCAAATGAAAATTGAATGGTGTTTTCCTGAATTCTTAAGTTAAACTGTTAATTTCAACTTATGAGTCATCAACTTGATCAATCATTAAATACAGGTGCAAACTATTGAGTAACATCCAATAACAGAGCAATCAAACCAATGTCTTTAAAGTGATATTATTTTAATTGCTCGACACACAGAATAACAACTACTGTTTCAATCATCGAGACTATCGTATGTATCATCACAATTTTCACCATAACTGACTCAAGTTACGTGCTCTCGTCGTTATTCTGCGGCGACAGCATCTTGGTACATCTCCCAACATGTGACACCATGTACTACTTCAAACAATACTTGCTCGGCATTTACAACATTCCAATATGTCTTAATCTCATTTGGATCATCAAATTCTGCGTTTTGTCGCCGCAAATTGGTAGTACTTATTCCGAAAATATCTATGACAACTGCCTCTGAAATTCTAGTTTAAAGTATCACAATCAGCGCCAATTCAAACGCCAAACTAATTTAATAGCTCATACTGAATCTAATTAGTATTCTCGAGGCGGGAGTTGAAATCATATGCATATCATTAACACATTTTACGTCGACTACTATCTGCATTATGCAGTCTGCCACGAGCCCCAATGCTAAGGAGCACAGTTCATCAAATCATATGCATATCATTAACACATTTTACGTCGACTACTATCTGCATTATGCAGTCTGCCACGAGCCCCAATGCTAAGGAGCACAGTTCATCAAATCATATGCATATCATTAACACATTTTACGTCGACTACTATCTGCATTATGCAGTCTGCCACGAGCCCCAATGCTAAGGAGCACAGTTCATCAAATCATATGCATATCATTAACACATTTTACGTCGACTACTATCTGCATTATGCAGTCTGCCACGAGCCCCAATGCTAAGGAGCACAGTTCATCAAATCATATGCATATCATTAACACATTTTACGTCGACTACTATCTGCATTATGCAGTCTGCCACGAGCCCCAATGCTAAGGAGCACAGTTCATCAAATCATATGCATATCATTAACACATTTTACGTCGACTACTATCTGCATTATGCAGTCTGCCACGAGCCCCAATGCTAAGGAGCACAGTTCATCAAATCATATGCATATCATGAACACATTTTACGTCGACTACTATCTGCATTATGCAGTCTGCCACGAGCCCCAATGCTAAGGAGCACAGTTCATCAAATCATATGCATATCATTAACACATTTTACGTCGACTACTATCTGCATTATGCAGTCTGCCACGAGCCCCAATGCTAAGGAGCACAGTTCATCAAATCATATGCATATCATTAACACATTTTACGTCGACTACTATCTGCATTATGCAGTCTGCCACGAGCCCCAATGCTAAGGAGCACAGTTCATCAAATCATATGCATATCATGAACACATTTTACGTCGACTACTATCTGCATTATGCAGTCTGCCACGAGCCCCAATGCTAAGGAGCACAGTTCATCAAATCATATGCATATCATTAACACATTTTACGTCGACTACTATCTGCATTATGCAGTCTGCCACGAGCCCCAATGCTAAGTTCATCAAATCAAACTAATACGTGCTCTAAAATCATCCAACACCAAGTGGCCACATACTCTAAAATTCTGTTCGCACAATAAACAAAAACACATTGTTAATATATCCCAGGTTCACGTTTGGTAAACCTGATACTAGTATTCACTACAATTATGTAGTCTCCTATTCGACTGGATAGCACAACTCCTCGACAATTATATGGAAACTGGAGCAGCGAGTAAAAGTGGCGTTTCTCGTTTTCATGTCCCGTTTGATCTGTCACTGTAAATATTTAAAGATCTGTTCAAATTGATTTATAAAAACATGGTTGCTGGGAAAAGGCCGAAGTAATCATTTTCGGTCGGATTATATATAAATGTATATTGAATGGGCAGTCGCGTTCAGCGATACCGTCAGCGGACCGTGACTTCAATCCGACAGTTTGATTCCAATTGATGCGTGTTTAACATGATAAATGTCTGTGTACCACTAAGCGATGTTCCACACTTGTTCAGTTGTTCACTTCTATGGATCGATATTTTGCACGATTCAATTTTCACAACAGCATAAAATTAAAATCAAAACAATGCATGCATATTTTGCTAATTTAAACCGAAAGCATTTCGAAACCTCAATTAATTAACTATTGTTTATCAAAACTATTTGTCGGCTTATCATCGAAACAGTTTAGCATATTTGAACAAAATAATTACTTGTATTATAATTAAGGTCGCATAAATTCACAAATTAATTTATTGTAATTCAATTTCATACATGAACAAATAATGCTATAACCGAACAAGTGTGGAGGGACTTTAACCGATGACGTAATTACGTCGATATGTGTCTGTTTAGTTATTATTCCAGATAGCTACTGTCATATTTCATAAGCGTTAGGATTTGCTATGGAAATGGAATATCAGCGTCACTTGGCATAAACACCGTCTTTTTCATTATGTCAATGAGAAGTCCAATCAATGACCGACCTCGAAAATGCAATTTTAAATATAATACAATTTATTAAATGACGCGCACAACGAGCTCCTGAAAGTTTTGAACAAGAGAGCTCCAGCTCACAGGTCACAGTTCAAAGTTCATAATTTCTTCGGAGCAGAGTTCTGAACTTAGAGAAAGATCTCTTTATTATGGCAGATGCGACGTCTAAGACAATTAAGCGAATTGACTGCAAGTAAGGCCTAACTGCTTGCATTTAACCGGGTTTTACATTTTTATTTTCAAACTTTAATCCGCAGAGAGTAAAAATGAAGCCACCGTTCAATATTGAGGAACATTTTAATATGTTCTTTTTTCTGTATCAATACTGCTTAATATTTTGGTATTCATTTGCATTAAGCCTGTATCAATATGAATACAGACTTCGGTCTATTTTTAAGTATAGCCTGTCATTCCTGAACCAGATCTGCTTCAGTAAGCCATCGGTACGGTTTCCAATTTCAGTGATTTCAGTGGATTCAATTATTCGAAATGATAGCGAGAGGCAATTTAGTACTACTAGTTGCAATTAATTATGTTCAAAGATTTATTTAATTAAAGTTTACGTGCAACATTTAGGCAGATATCGGTATTTCCAGCACAATGTTGGTTAGGATTGGACATTGCTATTAGTAAGGTTAATGCGAGCGAAAGTATCGTGTAATGACAGCCATTTAGATTCACTGTTTAGTGGACGCAGCGGTTTGTGGTCACCATGATTCACTGTTTAGTGGACGCAGCGGTTTGTGGACACCATGATTCACTGTTTAGTGGACGCAGCGGTTTGTGCTCACCATGATTCACTGTTTAGTGGACGCAGCGGTTTGTGCTCACCATGATTTCAATCGGCCATCGATTGTATTCGCTGCGCTATAAAATAACTTGCTTCCAACAACGATCTCAGTTTTTAATTGAAGGAAATGATAAAAGTTTAAAGCTGAGAACGTAACTTTGTCTTCGGTGACAAGTTTACAGCTGCAATATCAGTCGCTGCCAAATAAGTTCGCGCGAGGTTTAACAAGCTCGCAAGAGGACATCTTTGTTACATCCATTACATACTGTGACTGCCATCTTGGCACCTTGCAAGGATACATACTGATTCTAGAGGAAACCTGTCATTATTCAACATCCTTGTGGATATGGCAGGTTTGAAACATCGACAGCACTTGTGAAATATGACGGTAGTTTGTGTGTCGTAAATTTAGATAATCAAAATAAATGTAATAAATGTTGTAGCTGCATGGTAGGTGTATCACTGTGAACTGTGCACTTCTTCCTTCTTTACAACCGAGTAGATTGCGTTCACATATCACTCACTCCTTACAACTCCACTCTTTCTGATAATACGACTACTGTCTCTCTTTCGTTCTCACTCTCTTTTCCCAAGGTTGCATTATCAGGAGAGTATTTAGATAGAGAACTCAACATTGGAATTAAATGGAAGGCTCTAGTGCGAGAGAAAGTAAAATTAACTGGTAAATAGAGAAAAAATAACAAAAATATTTTTTTTTACTATTGTAATTTAAAATAAAAAATAAAAGGTTCGATCTAGGGACGTAGGTAGAGAATAAATTTGTAAAAAACACGTTATACTAAATTAAAAACATTTTTTGAAAATTATGTTATTTGGATTCCTATTGTTTGATGTTAAATTACATGTAAGGAATTGAAAGCTATTTGTATGTAAATGGAAACATACGGATTGGCGTTTCGTCATGTTTTTGACGCCGTATGTTTTGTCCAAGGGTTCGTTTAACTTCACTGCTTGTAGTACTTATTGTGGTTTATCTGCTATACTATTGTTAATATAAGTTAACATCTTTTTACATATTGTATGTGAAAATATGATGTCGTTTTGTTACTTTATTTTCTACTTAAATCGGACTAGAGTAAACGAGGCTTTAACTGAAGTGAGTAATGAGCGAAGTGAGCGTGAGGCAAACACTGCAAGTGTTGTGACGAGACCATCTTCCGCTATGTTGACTTCGTTCATCATTTGAATTTCAAGTTTGCAAGCATTAAATGCGAGCTGAGCTAGGAATGAAAGCAACAAAGCCTCGAGTCGCCGGACAGAACCGGACCACCCGCCTGTCCGGCACTGTCCGACTATGTAAGCTAAAAGCTAGTATACAATGTAGCGTAAGGTCTAAACTTGTGATGGAGATCGTTGTGCCAGAATGACCTAAATTTTGTATAACTTCTTATACAGTTTGATATTAAAACTGTTACTAACACTTTTCTTTTTATAATTTTGTACTAAAAGGCTTGCAATGCCTCGATGAGGGAGAAATTAAAATGTATGTAACCCATAATTTTAGTTTTGTCATGCAGACAATAATACCATCCACTTTAAAAAATAAAATGCTGTGAATTTCTTAATGTATGTTTAAATATAACTTTAATATACGATGTGAAAGAGCGACTATTTCTTATAAATTGTGACTGAACGATTTTTGAACCTATACTCAACTATAAACTAAGGATTTTCTTCTAAAATCTGACTGTTATTTTGTGGTTCTTTTGTCAGTTTTACGTACAAACATGTAACTTCTGTCGAGCGCACTGTCGGTTTAAAAACGACAATTTACTACTGTTGTACTGTTGTACGCAGGGTTGATACTACAGGAAACTACTTAGTAATGTTATGACAATGCACCGTTTCACAAACGCGACGCCCGAGTGACCGCAATGTGACGCGGGTGAGCACCGCGACCGCACCGTTTGGTTACAGTGCGGCCACTCCCTCTGAAACGAGATATAATTTTCATTCTGCATTTAAACTGGGCATTAAAGAAAATCATTCAACGAAAGTTTATTAAGCTCTAAAGGGTTCACTTTAAGATCGACCTAAACTTTTGCTTGCTAAGTCGTAACCATCTGACGAATATTAAATTACATACTTTACTGTCACAAAAAATGTATGAACTGTTTTGACTGCAGTGGTTAAGCATCTTATTTAATGACCATTACCCTAAATGATGAGCTTGAAACCGAATTCCCGACGTGTGCGCTTGTGCCGAGTTGTGTGGCGCGTTGCTGCGTGTTCAGCTCATGATAACGTTATCACTGATGCTCACTTCTATGTTACTTCGTCCCTCGGAAGGCTGTATTTCTTCGGAGGGACTGTCACTCCCTTCTCTGTCTTCCCCGTCTAGCAAAGCGCCAGGCAACTGTATACTGGACTATTTATATATTTATTACACTTGGTAACCAATAAACACGTTTGCTGTAAATTACTATTGTTTTAATTATAAATTACCCTTCCAAATTGTTCTAAAAACCAGACATTTTTAATCTAAAGAACAAAAGGAATCGTTTGTTTCGACGCAAACGTACTAAATAAATACGATTGTGTTTAATGCGTGGGTCTGGCTTGTGTTTAATAGATACACTTCAAAAGGATTGCCTAAAGAAAGCAAAACAATCATGAAAAGTAAGCTAACAGACAAACAACAAGCCCTTTGTCCGACCGCGAACACACAAAGGATATCTGTGCGCTACAACAAATTAAAAAACTCTTTTACGAGTGTATGTATCTGTTCATAGGGAGCTTATCACGACCACTGACACGTGGTCAGGACAACGGACTGACATTTATACACTAAATTGAACAGCGTGTTGAAGTAATTTCACGCTCAAATTAAATTATACATTTAATATACAAATGCATTTCACTGAGTTAACCCTGTTCACGTTTGCTGCGGTTCAAATCAAAGTTATCACAAAATGTTTTGCTGAATCTAAAGCTTTCGCCATACAATTTTAATTATTCTGAAGTTTATAAATAAGTACCTATAGGTACAATTCAATTAAGATCAACTGCAGAAAGTTATTAATGCCTAATCCTTAAAAAACTTTCCCAAATCAAGCTCTTGAATGAATTATAATTATGGTGCATGTACCTTTGTATATATTTGGACATAAAATACGCCATCTGATTCAGTGACAATCACAGAACATTGAAATTGTATGTTCTGTCGTTATAATTCAACTTTCTAACAAGAACCAATAAGCGCGGCCACATAATCGCGACTGGGTTCAGCCACTGTTTATACACAAGGAGCCACCAAAAGCTTGTGTTGAAAAATAAATAAACCCAAGCCACAACCACACTCACACAGTCATCGTCCAATTTGGTATTTGAAGAGGATAAATGTTTAAAAATTGGCGCTGACAGCTAGTGACTGTTACTTGTGCTATATTATTTTACACATGAGACATTCCAGCTGTGCCCTGGGCTAGCAACGCGTCTGAGTGGCCACTGGTCTTGCAGTTGTCAATAGACGGCGGTGAATACTTACCATCCGGTGGGCCATAGGTTTGTTTTCCATCCAATTACATGAAACTAACGTTGCATATAAGTAATTAAGTTTGCAACGATCCTGAATCGATTCCAATATTCACACACAAACAAACTGACGAATTTATCGACTCTTCGGTTAAATTAAATATTCGAATACGATCAGTGTTTTATTTAATTGTTTACATCATGCCGTGTCGTCAGGCGGCAGCCATTTGTTTACATATTGCTGATTAAAATTATACGAGCTGAATTAAGTAATCGTACCTATACATTTAAAAAAAAATCGTAGTGAATTCACGTGCGCGCGTGCGGTCGTGTGTGTACATTGAATATTTTTGAAAAAGGTAATTTCTACGAGGTCTGGGATCGATTATAATTATGAAATCATAGTTTAAGAATTTTTGTCTGTTTGTCTGAATGTATGTTAGATCATTGCAGGTATATATGTATGCAGATCAAAATGTCTCAAAAGTTAAGTACATTAACTTTTGAGACATTTTGGTCTGCATACATAGATTTTGAAAAAAATGTATAGTCAGCAAGAAAAAGAGCAACACAAAATACCGAAATCTACCTAAATGTAAAGAGCAAAAAAAAATATGCCAGTAGATCCTGTTTCATATGAGGATCGAAAACTCTACTAGACCAACTGTGATTTGAGTACTAAAAGAGTCAGAAATCCCATAAAACTTTTCCCATATATTTCGTGGGAAATGAGACTTAAGCTTACTTTTTAGGGTTCCGTATCTCAAAAGGAAAAAACGGTACCAGGAAACGGACAGACCGTCCGTCCGTTTGTCTGTCAAGACCCTTTTTCTCAGGAACGCGTCTGGTATCAAGTTGATATTAATATAAAATATATATATTATATTATAATATAAATAATACCGAATGAAATGAAATGAAATCGTTTATTCTGTAAATAGAATATTGGAATCACTTTTCTTAGGTAGATCTATGATATCTTGGAACTCTAAAAAAAGCAAGCTTCTAAGTCAACGCAATAAAAATACGGCTATTTATGTGACATAATTTTTGATACTCTCAAATAAATCAAAACCTATTTTCATGCAAATTTCATGATTTGTAATTTGTCAAGAAACAAGGTGTCACAGCACAAGTAAAGGACAAGGTCCAAAAATCATTAATTTGTAGTTTTATCAACAAAACAACGATTTACGATTACAAACTTGTATTTGCAATAGGAGAATTGACCGTGCCGTATATCGGTGCAGTGTTTTGGGTTAGTTAGTAGTTTGTTGTAGTTCACTTAACTAGACCGTTACCAGTTGTTTATAAAATTGTAGCTGTTTTAGGGTTCCGTACCCAAAGAGTAAAACGGGACCCTATTACTAAGACTCCGCTGTCCGTCCGTCTGTCACCAGACTATCTCGCATGAACCGTGATAGTTAGACAGTTGAAATTTTCACAGATGATGTATTTCTGTTGCCGCTATAACACCAAATACTAAACAACAGAATAAAATAAATATGGAATTTGTTGTATGGGAGCCCCTTTAAGGCTCCCATACAATAAACGTGATTTTTTTTGCCCGTTTTTGCTCGATATTGATAACGGCAACAGGTAGACGCTCGAAATATTCCCAGAATATTTAGTTATATATTCACTTTAAAAACAAATAATTAAATTAAAATAAAACAAATATTTAAGGGGGCTCCCATACAACAAATGTGTTTTGCCGTTTTTATAGATAATGGTACGGAACCCTTCGTGCGCGAGTCTGACTCGCACTTGGCTGGTTTTTTTTTAGTATATTGTGGTGTCTTACGACTTCGGAAGCTAGTCACTAATAAATGTGTAAGTATAACAGTTTTAATTACACAGTGTGATTACATTCGGTAGACCTGTTAACAGGTTTTACAAGTTCTGCCGTAGGTAAGTACTGGTGACCATAAGCACATTCACAAGAAATATGTTCCTACTCTATTTGAAGCAAATCCTTATTCTCCCTCTCAATTTACTCACCAGTCAGAACTAACTACGCAATAAAAACCGGGGAAAACATATTAGCCGTTTGATTTTACAAAATTACGCTGCTATGCAATATGTACGGGAGAACCCGCGGGAGAATCCATTACCAAATTATGACTGATTGCTTGACTGAATCCTGTCATTATTGGAAGATTGAGAGCGCGCCGGTATGAAAAACTTTCTAAAATATCAGCTAATTACAACTTTATCTTATGCCTTAATATCACATTACGCATTCACAAACTCGAATAAACATGGACGCCGTGACGTTAATCACGCACACACTGACATACACTCGTCACATTGTCTTGTCTTGAATGTGTGTAATCAGATGAGTCAGCACTATTCCGACGGGTTGAAGATACGACCCTAATTATTTATTCTTAGTCCTCTTTTCAGGCAATTTTCATAAAAAAGGGAGACAGTGAATGTACACGGTATCAATACATTGATTGTTAGCACCAGTAGAACACCCTATAATAGTGTGTTCCTCTAAAACGACTAGTTGTCAATCACATTATTTATACTTTCATGAAATGTCGAGTTAAATGTTAAGACCAATCTAATAGTCACCTACCCGTATACAATCACAAAATACTTCGACAGTAGTAATGAATAAACGCAAAGACGTCAGGAATGAAATCTTACCCCCACACAACATCCTTACATTTGAGTAACTTGCGTCGGATGGCATTCTTGGCTTCATATTTAAAATAGAGTAGAAAATAACATTTTGTCGATCAACGCCCACGATACAAAAGACCTAAGACTTACTTTGACGGTGAGGATACGAAATACACAGTAGTATGTCTGAGGAAACAGCAGATTTAGCTATGATTTTTATTTGTTTATTAACTAGTAACACTTTAAACACACAAAATTGTACAGAAGCGGACGTAATGCCATAGGCATTTTCTACCAGTCAACCTTTGGGTGATGCAGAGACAAGCAGTGGTAGGTGCAATAACAAAAATTGAGGAATAAATATTATTTAAATATAAAGATACTTATACATATACCTATTAAAACTATAAATATAATATATACACCTAAATATGATACGTCGCAGTTTGAACAGATAGCTGCATAAATATGATACGTCGCAGTTTGAACAGATAGCTGCATAAATTCAGTATGATTAAAATACAACAATAATTATTATTATTTTATTATCATGCTGAAGGATTGCTGATGGACTGTTATTAATGTATTAAATATTATAATAATAATTATTATAATCAATTACTATTATGTTATTAACAATATTTATTTAATAATTATTTATTTATTTATTTTAAATACATACAAATATTGTTTTAAATGTTTTTAGAAAAAACGCTCATAAATATAAAATAATATTAGCCCACCGGTATCGGAGACAGGGTCCAAGCTACCAGTGGTCAGAGCTCCTGAGAGGAACCTCCTGACTATACGTGCCGTATGCAGAAGTACTGCTTTCTGAATGAAGCCCTAGGTCCAGCTGCTTAACGAGAGCCTCCTCCAGTGCTGGTCAACGCTCTTGGCTACTATGCCATTAGCCATCACGAATATCGGCACAATGACTGCTGTATCCACATCTCACAACAACGTGTCGATTACG
The DNA here is from genome assembly GCA_963921375.1 of Tiliacea citrago. Taxonomy (NCBI): domain Eukaryota; kingdom Metazoa; phylum Arthropoda; class Insecta; order Lepidoptera; family Noctuidae; genus Tiliacea; species Tiliacea citrago. Next base: position 31,035,987 of record OY992780.1, read on the forward strand.
TCGTGAGTCAGTTCAAGATACTTAATCTGCTTATCTTTTTCAGCTTTCACGAGGCCATTTGTCTCATGTGGGATGATTTAAATTTTTATTATTATTTATAATATGTATATGCTATCAGTCTTAAAATCTATACATATAATAAAATCATAGCGAAGTTAAAAATGCACCTACATTGAATATATTTGAAAAAAGGTAATTGCTACGAGGTCTGGGATCGATTCCAATGTCGAAAATATAATTTTCAGTTTTTTTGTTGTTTGTCTGAATGTATGTTAGAGCATCACGCAAATTCTACTGGATAGATTCTGTTCTAATTTTGCAGAGATATTTCCTATAAGCCTGGTCACTCGGTAGGCTACATTATTATCGCGCTATTAGGGCGCTATGAGGGTTGAGCAATATTGCATTATGTTTGTATACCTCTATAGTTTACAGTAAATTGTAAAAAGACGAGCCAAACGGTTAGAACATTTATAAATTTTATCATCACGCTATATCTTTATGTGGCTAAGCTGACAATCATCATGCATAATCTAATGTTATATTATTTTAGAGATAGTCGGTAGTCAGGAATAAGAATGCATCAGTCAGTGTATCAGTTTTGTGACATTAGGTAGTAATAAGCAGGAACGCAGGCGTTCATTTATTCACCAAAAACGAAAAACTTCGAAAGCAATGGGAAATTACTACTGAAGACTGCGGAGTAGACATCGGAACTAACTGCTTCTCTCATGGACTACTGTACGTCACTTGCTCACGCGTCATCAGTCCTGAGTCTCTGTATATTTTGGCGGTTGAGACCATAATTACAAACGTGGTACGAGTATACAGGGAAGTCTTAATATGAGTAGATGCGGGAATAGCTGTGGAAATGTGTTCCTTGCAAAGCGTGTGTGGCGTGACTATGAATGCGGGAATAGCTGTGGAAATGTGTTCCTTGCAAAGCGTGTGTGGCGTGACTATGAATGCGGGAATAGCTGTGGAAATGTGTTCCTTGCAAAGCGTGTGTGGCGTGACTATGAATGCGGGAATAGCTGTGGAAATGTGTTCCTTGCAAAGCGTGTGTGGCGTGACTATGAATGCGGGAATAGCTGTGGAAATGTGTTCCTTGCAAAGCGTGTGTGGCGTGACTATGAATGCGGGAATAGCTGTGGAAATGTGTTCCTTGCAAAGCGTGTGTGGCGTGACTATGAATGCGGGAATAGCTGTGGAAATGTGTTCCTTGCAAAGCGTGTGTGGCGTGACTATGAATGCGGGAATAGCTGTGGAAATGTGTTCCTTGCAAAGCGTGTGTGGCGTGACTATGAATGCGGGAATAGCTGTGGAAATGTGTTCCTTGCAAAGCGTGTGTGGCGTGACTATGAATGCGGGAATAGCTGTGGAAATGTGTTCCTTGCAAAGCGTGTGTGGCGTGACTATGAATGCGGGAATAGCTGTGGAAATGTGTTCCTTGCAAAGCGTGTGTGGCGTGACTATGAATGCGGGAATAGCTGTGGAAATGTGTTCCTTGCAAAGCGTGTGTGGCGTGACTATGAATGCGGGAATAGCTGTGGAAATGTGTTCCTTGCAAAGCGTGTGTGGCGTGACTATGAATGCGGGAATAGCTGTGGAAATGTGTTCCTTGCAAAGCGTGTGTGGCGTGACTATGAATGATAGCCTGCAAAATTATGTGATAAGGTTAAAAGCGGTTTAAAAGAAGATGTAGTGGCAAAATTTTAAAAGATATATGCGTGCGGATGGTTTGGTCATGTTGAAAGAATAAATGAAAGGCGACTAACAAAAGGTATTTACATGGCAGATGTGAGTGGAAACGCCCTAGAAGGACATATAGTGACCTAATTGGTGATGTTCTTCAGAAAGGTCTGGTGCGTAGTACTCTGAACAGGCGTGCGTATCAAAAAGAGTATGTAAGTAGCGTAACAGGTGCGTTCTATAGTTTCTGCCTACCCCCATGGGAAGAAAGCGTGAGATATGTATGTATTTATGTTTTATAAAAAAAGCATAGCATCACGTCTATATTCCCCGAAGGGTTAGGCAGAGGTGTACCTACCTATAGTACACCCATATTAAGTTTCGCCAGTTATGTTCAGGTCCCATGTAATAGGGGGCGAGCCAATTGCCACTAACCGGGCACAAATTCAGACTTCGGACTGTAACAGAAATTCCAGAAGGTAAACCCAATAACGCTTTGCCTGACCCGAGAATCGAACCCAGGACCTCATGACTAAAAGTAGCGCTTGCGACCACTAGACCAACGCGGCAGTTTTTTTATAAAAATGTGGCTGTTATTTGAGTTTATTGTGGTGTGTTACGACTTCCACGCGGACGAAGTCGCGGGCAGAAGCTAGGATAATAATAATAATGTATTTTTTAAATCATAATATATCTTATCAGGATTTAATTTATTGACCACTCAAAAGAAACTAACTAATACGATTTAAAAGCGTAGGTGTACCGTAGAGGCTAGTAAAGAGCCGTAGCGGTCGTAGCTCGTAGCACGCTACGCCGTAGCACGTAGCGCGCAAGGAGTTATCTTATGATATCTATTTGCGCTGTCATAATAATGGATATGTTTTGTGATTTGTTTGTCGTCGTAAGTAAGTGCATACGAGATTAGTAGTACAGCAGGCAGTAGTTAAGTTATAAGCAGTACAGCAGGCAGGCCAGCAGTGGTTAAGTTATCTAGCTACTTGCTTGCTATTCTATTCTTATTTGTATTGCTGTTTGAAGTAATGATTTCGTAAAGTAGGATAAATAACATATTAGTAAAGTAGGATAAATAACATATTTCGATTTAAATATAACTATATCGTAATGGTGTTTCCATTGTCAGGGATCACGTTATCAGGGAACACACATTTTTGTATGCGAAAGTAACATGCACCAGTAACATGGAAAATCGTAACTGACAGGCTTAAAGTCTTATATGAATTAACATACTAAATTTTAGTTACGTCTAAATGTGAGAAGAGGAGTTAACGGGGCTCGGAACATCGAAGAACACGTCCGTGTGATTTAGTAGCTCGGGAAACACGTCCGTGTGATCTAGTAGCTCGAGGAACACGTCCGTGTGAGCTAGCAGCTCGGGGAACACGTCCGTGTGAGCTAGTAGCTCGGGGAACACGTCCGTGTGAGCTAGTAGCTCGGGGAACACGTCCGTGTGAGCTAATAGCTCGGGGAACACGTCCGTGTGAGCTAGTAGCTCGAGGAACACGTCCGTGTGAGCTAATAGCTCGGGGAACACGTCCGTGTGAGCTAGTAGCTCGGGGAACACGTCCGTGTGAGCTAATAGCTCGGGGAACACGTCCGTGTGAGCTAGCAGCTCGGGGAACACGTCCGTGTGAGCTAGTAGCTCGGGGAACACGTCCGTGTGAGCTAGTAGCTCGGGGAACACGTCCGTGTGAGCTAATAGCTCGGGGAACACGTCCGTGTGAGCTAGTAGCTCGGGGAACACGTCCGTGTGAGCTAGTAGCTCGGGGAACACGTCCGTGTGGGCTAGCAGCTCGGAAAACACGTCCGTATGAGCGAGTAGCTCGGGGAACACGGCCGTATGAGCTAGTAGCTCGGGGAACACGTCCGTGTGAGCTAGTAGCTCGGGGAAAACGTCCGTGTGGGCTAGCAGCTCGGAAAACACGTCCATATGAGCTAGTAGCTCGGGGAACACGTCCGTGTGAGCTAGTAGCTCGGGGAACACGTCCGTGTGGGCTAGCAGCACGGAAAACACGTCCGTATGAGCTAGTAGCTCGGGGAACACGTCCGTGTGAGCTAATAGCTCACCTCGCGACCGTATTGTTCACTTGCCAAAAATAGAATGTACAAATTCCAAACCCTTCGCCTTTGAGCCCAGGGCCCTACCGCCCCGCGCCCCGTTCAGCAGCAAGAAAGTCCATGCCCGCCTGTACACGTTTGCCTAACTATTTATAAAAACGAAAGTCTACAAAAACAAGATGAGTGGTTATAAAAATATTAGAATTATGGCTAGTTTATTTAGTGCTGTGGGAAAGGAACTTATTATCGTTTCACGGTATCGTTATGAGATTTATGATGACATGTTTACTCTTAATCTAATATAAGGCTACTGTGGTTCGCGCCCCGGCCTGGCACATATAACTGTTGTGCAATGTAGAAGCACGTAGCGTTGGAAGGCCTCCTACAAGGTGGACCGATGACCTTGTGAAAAATTCTTTGGGCTGACATGATGGCACGAGAATAAATTACCTTACACTTACTCAAAATTTAAAAAAACACCTTTTTCTTCATTGCTGTTGAGCCTTTTCTTAATTTCAATCTCGCCTGATGGAAAGCGATGGATGAGGTTTAAGATGGAACGAGCAAGCCAAGAAGACGTCTGTTCACTCTTTCTTAGAAGAAAAATAACGATTGTAACTTTGGGAAAAGACCTATTCCATATTCGAATATACTATGTTCGTAACACTCTATCAATACTTCAGGAGAAAATCGCATTTGAATATTGCCCAAGTGTAAACGTATTTATGCTCGTGATTGTAAGAAAATGAACTAAAACGAAATTTCATTACTTAATACACTTTAGAAGAAGAAACAAAGTTATAATATTATATCAAAGCCTTCCATAAGTACCCCGCAAGCCTTGTATCTGAAGTTGTGGAGGAGCCGCGTGAAGCAACTCGCTCTAAACTTGAACACGAAGTGAACTAGTCCATCAGGAGCGCAGATATTACGAGGTTTACAAGATATACATATATTACTAATTTCTGGTTGATACGAGAAAATGTACTTTGTTAATGTCTTTAGTTCCGTACTAGTATATTATAAATCAAAGGTAACTCTGTCTGTTACCTTTCATAGCTTAACGGCTGAACGGATTTCGATGAAATTTGCCACACAAATAGACATGACCTGGGTTAGGACATATGCTACTTTTGTTCCGGTAGAAATCTGCGGTTTCATATAAAATTGCAATACCTACAAGGTCAAAATGTAAGGAACAGATCATTTAATAACCGACGAAAAGTAAGTTTTGTTGCACCACTTCTTCTTCCCAGCTTAAAGCACTAAGAAGTGGTGAAGGGCGGATTTTTGGGAAACTGTCTTATTTTAAAAGTTGGAAAAGGGCTGATTCTCAGCCTAGTTTGAATAAAAGATTAAAAAAAAGACTTTTGATTTTGTTTTCATTATGTTCCCACTGCTGCGACACAGGCCTCCTCTCTCTGAGAGGGAGTGGGTCACCACGCTAGCCCAGAGCGCGTTGGTAGATGTCACATGTCTTCGATTTTTTTGTTCTAGGACATGCCGGTTTCCTAACGATGTTTTCATTTACCATTTTGAGAGCAGTGGTGAATAAATAATTTACTCAAAGTAAAGCGCCTGGCTGGGTTTGAATCCACGATCTACAACTCGTAAGTCGAGGCAGTTACCACTGGGCCACCACTGCTCTTCAAGGAGGTGCATACATCGTGTGAACTATACAAGAGCCTTATCTTAAACAGCAGTGCAGCGGTAAGCGTATGTGGACTAAGTAAGTAAGTTGTCTGGAATCTGCACACATTATAACTTCTAGTTATAGTGTAGTTCAAACTTGCGAGAACATTCAAATAGATCTTCTAGACGGAATGTAATATTATTACATTCCGTCGTTTCTGAGGAGCAATTGGAGAGGCCTATGTACAGCAGTGACTTCTGGAGGCTGATGATGATCATAGAATTCCAGTACATTTTTTCCTATAGGTACAGTCAGCAACAATTGATTAACACTTCAGATTTCTAAATCTTAATTATTGAGAAAAACATTTAACTCAAATCAGAACAACGCTAAAATTTTAATAACGCTTAGCTGTTATATGAAATGCTAAAAACCAGATTTATCGAATCATTTTGTGTCAATTTAAATTATGTGTAAATAATAAGCATTGTTAATCGAATTTTGCTGCTGACTGTACTAACTCATGTAGGCGTTAGAGACAGGCTTTATTTTAGCCTACACTATACTAACTCCATATGCCTAACCACTTTTAGCCCAAGTACAGAAAATACTATTGATCCGTATCAAGTTTGTCTGGAACCCGGCTCACACGTTATAAGATCCATTCAACATCAGGTGCTATTCATCCGGCCACAGCATGGGGCCGAAGCGTCTGATTACAAGTGGCCAGCAGTGGTATACACACGAGAAATTCTATGATTTCAATTCTAGCTTACCCTTTTGAAATGCTCATGCCTTTACATAAGCTAAATGGGTTGTGGTAAATTGATTTATTTTGATCAAACAAAAGTTTAATTAACGGGTTGTGCATTATTTTTGTTCGATTGATTTGAAACTTTGCAAACATGTAGGGCTGTTACGTGATGAAACAATGCTGTTGTTCTATAATTTATGAATTTCAGTGCATATATCCATATATGCGTGTTATCCATACATGTGTTAGGATGCTGTCTCTGTTTCAGGAACTAGAGCCAATCGTCAACATCTCGGCCTAACGACTATCGGATCAGGTGCAGGTCATCCAACGCAATCATAGATTGGACGACGCCGTACTTACCGACGATAGGCTGCACTCAGACGTACTGAACAACCATAATATCGTCTACCGGGGTACAAGCGTCAACTATTGTTGGTGTTGAAGAGGAAGATGATCAAGTTGCCACAGCAAGTAGCCAGTGCAACGACCGATTGCGGAGCGCACTGGAGGATGCGTTCCGCTATTATAGGTCCATACCAACCGAACTTAGACCCCGATTACCACGTCGACCAATGCCTGTATTGCGTGGCTGTTGCAGCATGCCGTTTAGCCACCGTCAAGTTTCCAAGCTGTGACGGAGCTACTCGACCAAAACCAGCCGTCCCAGCCTGATAATACAGCGATGGAGCCAGGGTACTCATCGGCAAACTATACTGCTTCAGGGAGGATACTCGTAATATACGACTACGAGTGACGCGCTTTGTAAGGCGGGAATTCTTGGGGAATGGAATTAGCCCTCAAGAATACATGTCCCGTATCACAGAGCACACAAACGACCTGAAGCAGATTGTTGTTTTCCACGGGTGATCTGTATTCGGCGGTATAAGCGTCGGGTTGATCGATACACGCCACAACCGTATACTCCTGAGCGATGAGATGTGGGTATATAGAGCTTAGAAGCGACGTGAACAAAACAGACGTGTGCCACCAGTTAAAAGCCTCCGACTCGGTGTTTTAATACATACTCATGAGGGTGCTGGAGTTAAGTCCGTGAATTCAGTTAAATTGTCCGCCCTGTCTACAGGTAAGTACACAGTAAATAATAGCACTAGACGACCACTAAGTGACATTTAAATTGCCGCAATACGTGGATTACCGCACGAAACTGCGCACACACAACCGAACATACTTTTCCGCCATAGCACCGCGACACCACCGTCCGGCCGGCCTACTAACATTCCCATCGAAGTGACGACTGCTGCCGAACTCCTCATCAAACAAGAAAGGTCATTTGGTAACAACCATGTCTCCGGAAGCGCAATTATATCTACTTCTTTGCCTAATAACCAAACTCCTTCCATTGACCTCTTAATCGACTTGCAATTGAATGACGCAAGGACGGCGTTATGCTAAATCTCATTATTCGTTATTCCCATTCATTCAATTCTTTTCTTATTTCATTGATTGCTTCACCCCGTTCTGGAGTGTGCACTGCTTTGTTTGTAAAGTGAACAAAACGACTGTCAATTACGCCCATGAACTTATAGTTATCTATAAGCTTCTTTATTACGCCTTGTGGCCAAAGCGGTCATCTAAAAACATCCTCAGTTTGTGTTTTGGCACAGTTTGTATGCATGATATATATTTGCTTGATGCTTATCATTCTTCATTTTAAGTTTTATGACCGTCACATTCTCTTGAGATTTTCTGCAAATGTACTCAGTGATATCTTGCTCGCTGGTGTTTAATAAAAAAGTGGAATATTACTTTAAAATTTAATTTAAGACTATCAAAACCACGCCCCCTCCTACCAAGTGGTTTATTTTGCCTGTTTATTGACTTTCTATTTACAAGTGTAGTTAATTTATCAATTTCAAATTTCCAATTATAATGCTGGCTGTTTTTCAAAATTTGTTTAAGCAGATCAAAATGTCACAAAAAGTTAAGAACAGATCTCCTAAGGCCGATTTCGTGTAGCTACAACGGTTAAAGTACCTGGCCTATGATTGACTGTTCAGCCCCATAAAGGTATAGCGTGATGATAATCATTCATTAAAAAGTTAAATCTGTAACCAATGTTCTAACCGTTCGTCTTATCTTTTTAGAATTTGCTGTAAACTATAAAGGAATACAAACATAATGCAATATTGCTCATCCCCCATAACAAATAGCGTGATAATTTATAACCTACCAACTGACAAGACTTATACAGGGTGGAATTTTGTAATGCCACCTGGAGGGAAAGTACTCTTAATACTGCAGATAGAAAGTTTTACTCAAAGGAAACATTCCTTTATTTTTGAATAGAAAGCAAACTCCATTCAAAGATTTTCGAAAATTCTCTTCTCCCACACCCGGGAATCGAACCGGCTAAAATCTGAAAAAATTATACCCTGTACTTTTATTGCATCGATCGTTAGGGTCAATTATAAGGATGAAATCTCTCTAACAAACATGATAAATTAAATGAAAAGAAAACCAGGAAATCTTAAATTAATTTAATTATTTACAAAAAATGGTAAACTAACTAATTAGTTGCTCGAAATGGGCTCCATTCTCTTGGACACAAAAATGTATTCTTTTAACGAATTCATTTCTAGTAACCTTTAATAAAGTGTTGTGGTGAATATTATAAATCGTATTCTGAACTTCAACTCTCAACTCGTTGTCATTCGCATAAGATTTCATGTAAATTTGATTTTTTACATATCCCCACAAAAAATAATCTAATAGGGTGAGATCTGGCGATCTCGCAGGCCATCTGATTGGGCCGTTTGTACCAATCCAGGTATTAAAATGGCTATTAATGTAGGCAGTCCAGTATTTCAATATACTTGACAGTGTTTAAATGACCTTCGTACACGTGGACTAACACTACATTATTTCTCATAATTCCGCACCAAACGTTGAAAGAAAATCTTACTTGATTGTTAGTTTCATGAACACGAACAGGATTCACTCGAGACCAATAATGGTTATTGCGGCGATTGTACATGCCATTATTGCTGAAGTTGGTTTCGTCAGACCATACAATGTTACTCAAAAAATTAGGGTTTCGGTCAATTTCTCCAAGCATGTTTTCACAAAATCGTCTGTCACGATCCCCAATATGCAATTTTTGCACCAATCGACCTTCACGATAGCATTTATACTTATACTTTTTCAGCACTTTAAGTACGCGAGTGTGGGTTGTTCCTAATTCATCGGCAGCATCTCTACTTGAAGCCTTTGGAAATGATTCAAAGTATGTTAAAACATCTAGTTCAAAATCGAAATAGTTTTGCTGAATAGTTTGCCGTCTCTTCTTGAAACCACCCGTATTCTTTAAATTTTCTACCATTATTTTCAATACGAACCGAGTTGGTGCCTGTCGGTCTTGATATCTCTCTCCATACCACCACAGAGCTAGATTCACGTTTTTGTTATTTAAAAAATAAGCTTCCATTAAATCAAACTGTTCTTGATAAGCCATTTTCACCGTGAGACAAAATGTGAAATGAGTTGTAAAAACAATCAAATGTGAATAACAACTATGACAATCTAATTTTCAAAATTTAATCTAACATTCCATATTTAAATTACCTCATACACGCAGCTACGAGTATGGCGCAAAGGAGTCTGCATTACAAAAGATGGATGTTAGTTAAAGAGCTTTAACTTGACTCATTGAATTTGTAACTTCAGATTTCCTGGTTTTCCTTTCATTTAATTTATCATGTTTGTTAGAGAGATTTCACCCTTATAATTGACCCTAACGATCGATGCAATAAAAGTACAGGGTATAATTTTTTCAGATTTTAGCCGGTTCGATTCCCGGGTGTGGGAGAAGAGAATTTTCGAAAATCATTGAATGCAGTTTGCTTTTTATTAAAAAATAAAGGAATGTTTCCTTTGAGTAAAATTTTTTATCTGCAGTATTAAGAGTACTTTCCCTCCAGGTGGCATTACAAAATTCCACCCTGTATATATATATCTATGCAAAATTTGAACAGAATCAATCCGGTAGAATTTGCGTGATGCTCGAACATTCATACAAACAGAGAAACGGACAAAAATTCTAAAAACTATATTTTCGGCATTAAAATCGATCCCAGACCTCGCAGCAATTACTTTTTTTCAAAATATTCAATGTTCACTTTGCTACAATTTTATTATAAGTATTGATTACGTGTAAGCCGACCTGCCTAAGATCATCTATTTCTGTTGCGATCTCGGCTACCTCCTCCTTTGTCACGTAACTATCCCTAATATGCTTCAAATCGTTTGTTGCATCCAGGTAATCAAAGTATGGTTGTTGTAGGCTGTAGTTGGCTTTAATTTATGTAGATCACTTGCTACGAAATTATGTGTCCTATTTGGATCGACCTTTTCAATAATATCATCTACATCCTGCTCGGGCTTACCCTCGCGTTTCCTAGACTTCTTTTGGGAAGACAGTCACAGCGTCGAACAGCAAAATTTCAATTTTTCAATCGTAAAAGCTGTTGAACAAATACGCACAAGACTTTCCTCATCTATCACCAGCCTCTTGTTTTGTATGAAGGCAAGAGGATCACTGATAATTACTGTTGCACGTAACAACACTCGACATCGTTTATACTTGTGTTAGTCACACTAGCTAACACTAGACATGCGCCGGCGCCCCGCGCGCCCCGGATATTATACGTGTCGTATTCTGCAATAAGGCGTGCAAGTGTTATGATAAGTTACACTAAGCAGCAATCAGTAGTCATCAAGCAATGGACAACATTGTCAAACTTTTAGGGTTTTGAATACTAGGCTTTTAGCAATTTTTTTCTTATTTTTGTGTCTGGTTATTATTTACATTATAGTCTTTTAAAGTATTATTGTACTATTGGCTACTTTGTATTAGAGTGTGTATTTTTGTCAATTTTTATTTATATTTGTAAAGTGTGCAAAATAAACAATTTTGCTTTCTTTATTTTCCTTCTTCTTTTCTAGTTATTATAAGCCATAGCACTCTAGTGGTAAACACTCACCCTATGATAAACCACTACATAGAAATCTTCGAAACTTCTCATCCTATTCACAAATGCTCTCAATTTCATCCGTTGTGTGCCGCTAACTTCTGGACGTGTTCAAACTTGGCCATCGGTCGTGTGGTGACGCCACAGTTACCACTTATCAGCCTCAACTTGCAACATGTTTGGAAACTTGTTCGCAACTACATGGACATGGTTAGCAGCCGCGACTACTCAGTGCGCTTATTCCTTTTCAACTTGTGTTAACAATATGTTTCAATATGTAGGCTGATTTGTTTTTAGTCACTTTTATTTAACAGGGCTTATGACCTACTTACAGTCCACTGCTGGACAAAAAGTTCTCCCTAGTTACGGCACAACTCTCGGTTCTCCGCCTTCTGCGCTAGTTAACCATACTTTCCAAAAAATACCCAAATTATTTGATGATTGCAGCCAGATTTATTTAAGCCCGATATCCTGTTCCATGTTCTATTCTTCTCTAATGTAAAGTCAGGGAAACTAAATGCTAAGCAAAACTACCAACTTAAATCGTCCGTTAATTCAAGTCATTACTGTCATTATGAAAGTGTTATACTCGTAGCAAATTGACGTCGGATGACAATTTGCCTAACAATTAATTTCCCTGACAGTATCATATAAACGTTACAGACACATATCTCACGGAAATAAACACCTAGAACTAATATCTGTAGGCCGTCGTGCAAATATTTGTTCTTAACGCAGACAGTCAACAGTTCGCGTGCAAACAGAAGTTTCACGTCCTCTCTCTATGTTATCACTACCAGGAATTAAGGAAGCTACTACTGCTACAAGCGTGTCAATAATAAAAAAAAAAAAAAAAAAAAAAAAGGTTTATTGCAGAAACTTGTACAACTTTTACAGTAAATCTTACATAGGGACGGACCTCCTTTTACGTAAATGATATACCTGTGCTAGCAGATCCCGCTCTCCAATGACAAAATATAATTGGTAAAAGTGATTTACAATATGAAAATAGAATTGAAACAAAAAAAAAAACAAGTAAAATCCCAACTTAAACAGACAAGACTTGAACTATGACTATACCTAAATAAAAAAAAACTTAGAGATATATTCTAAAACAGTATGTATGTGTGAGTGAGTGTGTGCGTGTGTGTGTGTGTGTGTGCATGTGTGTGTATGTGTGCAGGTGAGTGTGTGTATTTGTGTGTCTATATTTCAACTCATATTGACGAAGCTTGCAGCAATAATTCAATGTCATCATAGGTCTTCAGTTTTAGCCATTGAACTATTGCCTTTTTGCAGCCTTTAGTAGTCATTGGATTTATGTTAATGATTTTATTTATTTTATTATAAAGGACAGCGGAATTTTTGTGGAATTGTCTTTTGGCATATGCAGTTTTAACGTATTTTTCTGGTGCAACACTGTATTTTCGTCTTCTTTCTTGCTGGTGAGGGTCATAGGGCAGGATTTTGTGTAATATTAAGACAGCAAGTAGTACATCTGTACACTTTTCAAAAAAATAAGTGATAGACATAATTTCAATACTAGAAATAAAGATAAAATAGATCAACCATGTTTCAGATTATCTAAAGTACATACATCTTTTAGGGGGTACTGTGTTAAATGTTACAACAAAATACCTTGTGATATATTGCAATTAAATGAAAGAAAATGTAAAACTCATATAAAAAGTACACTTTGTAAACAAGCTTATTACAAATTAGAGGATTATATCCAGGATAAGAACGCTTGAAAACATGCTGGTCCAGCTCCATAGGACAATATAGAGTCTAGACAAAATCTAACTGATTGCTACTTTAATTGTATATTTTATTATTTTTATGACATTTATTTTACACTCTGTGATTACCTTAACTCACACACTGATTATTTTAGGAAAACGTTTTTTTTTTTTTTACAATGTGTGTAAATATGTGAGCACCATGTATCTATCACATAATTAATTTATCTCATTGCTTCATTATTAATTCTTTTTACCTATTGTGGTATAGTAATTTTATTCTAGGTGCATCGTCTTCACATATAATTATATAATTGATGTACCAATACCAAATATTGTAAAACATTTTAAAAGAGTAGCGGTGGAGTTTCTTGCCCATTCTTCTCCATACGAAGCTACCTTTTGGAAGGGGCGACTAGAATCAATTCTATTTTATTTGTAAATTTTGACGTTCAAAAGTGCCATCTATGTGCCTATTTGAAATAAATAATTTGACTTTGACTTTGACATATAATTTTCTGTCTGTGAGAATACCGCTAAGAGAGTATAAATCATTGGTTGGGAATCTGTACGGTTTGGTATACATGACCATGATAAGAGATCTCTGTGCTCTCTCTAGCTCAAGAAACTTCGTTTTTGTTGCACCACCCCACACGGGTATGCAGTAGCTAAGAATTGGTTGAGCCAGAGAGACATAGATTTCATTTAACTTTTTTTTAGTTGTCGCATGTTTTAGGTTCTTAAATATCCAGATAAGTTTTCTCATGCGGGCCATGACCATATCTGTATGAGTATGCCAGGATAACCGCTGATCAACGATTATACCTAGGTATTTTATGTGAGTCACTTTTTCAATATTTTTACAAGAATAGTTTGTGCTAGATATATTATGACAAGTGTGAATTTTGAGAGTTACGTTAGGTCCAGGTTGAGTGTTGTTGTAAATTGTAAATGCAATATATTTTGTTTTAGAAATATTTAGTGTAAGAAGATGTGAGTTCAACTAGTTAGCAATTTTGAACCCTTTTCAGCAGATTGATAAACGGATCCCCATGTATCACCAGAGAATACAATAGCAGTGTCATCTGCATATGAGAAAACGCGACCATTATCTAGCATCATTTTGCAGAGATGGTTTATGTATATTAAGAATAGAGTGGGGCCCAGTACGCTACCCTGCGGAACGCCGTAGGTTACATAAGACTCATTACTAATATACTCTCCTACCTTAACCTTTTGCCTACGATCCCGCAGATAATCTACTAGTAATGCTAACGGGTATCCTCTTATGCCTATACCCTGCAGACTACGCACAAGAATGGGGACAGAAACGGTATCGAAAACTTTTTTCAAATCAAGAAATACAGTTAGACATCTCTTCCCTGAATCTACTAGGTTAACAATATGAGTGGTTAATGCTGTAACTGCGTCTTCCGTAGATAATTTTTGCCTAAACCCATTTTGAGCTTGTGAAATAATGTTATATTTATTAGTGTAGCTGGGTAGTCTTAATAATGTTGGTGTAAAACTTGAATAGTTATCGACTTATTTATTTATACACGAAATTGTGTTCGGTTAATGACAACAACAATCCTGTTGTCATTCAAATCCATGAGATGTCTTTTAAACATAACTACATAATTGGTGTAAAATAAACTACAAATACAACGCCAAAAGGATATTTTGATGCATGGCCTAAATCGGAACTAACGCCACCATCTTGTTCTTTCAATTCATTTCACGCAACAATTAAACAAAAGTTCCCTAACAGCGCCCCCTGTCAACGTTATTCGAGCACCAAAAGATGCCTTGTATCTTGTATAGCTGTACAGAAACAGACATTTGATTACTTACCCACACATGAGCTATCTCAATTAGTTACCCACACATGAGCTGTCCCAATTAGAGACATCTGTCTGTTTAGTGACACCTGCCCACTGCCTCCAGCCCTCTGCCCACTGCCCTCTGCCCACTGCTTCCTGCCCTGCCCGCTCCACCGCTGTCACCATTCACTAGTTATCACGTGCCCCCGATTGACTGCACTATTATTTGACGCAATGATTGCAAGGGCAGTCCACGTCAAACGGCTAATTTTATTGTTGCTTTCAATCTTGTGCGGCCAATTTAGTAGCTGGTCGGTGCAGTTACATAACGCACCCAGAGAAATTAATTGCTAAGCAAATTGACTACCAACTTAAATTGTCCGCATATTCAAATCACAACTGTCATTCTTTTACTGTTGTATGAAATGGCTAAAACACGGCAAATTGATATACAATGTAAATTTGCTTAGCCATTAATTTCCCTCTATGTACAATGTAATGTGTCTACTTAGGCATTCATATGACACATCGATGTTTAGAAAGCGCTTGTCACACAGGTATGGACGACAGACACGATGCGAGACGTAGACAGATTTTATCTGAAACTGTATGGCAATATAGTAAGTAGTGCATTTAAGTATGTTTTCTACAGTTACACCATTACTACAAACACAAACAAGTAGGTATGTAAAATTAAGTACCGAAAAAACACTCCCGGACTCCTAAATCGAGCCACCGTGCAGTTTTATGTTTTCAGGACTAAGACATCAAAATATGATAAGTCAGAGAAATGGTTTTTATGCAGTTTTGAAGGTGATGTACTGGCCATCATTTTGGTATCAGCATTGTTCCAACTTTGAAACCACGTTTGGTTGTTCTTCAAGAAACAACAAGCTTTGATTAGAGCATCTTTATATCAATACTTACTTCTTTATTGGTTTTGTTTCGCATAATAGTATCGAAATTGTTTTTTATTATTTTTAATCCATTCCGTCGTTCAAATTATGGATACTGCACCTGAAGTAGCTGCGCAAGCTATGGCACTTAGTCGAGGCTTAGTCAGCGAAACGTAAGTGCACAACTCCATGCAAGTCGTTCTGCCGTTCAATGAATATACCATCGATTCCTGAGGACTGGCGGCTTTGTACGCCATCCAGGAGGACCACAAAACCGGATCATCACAGCATGACAAGATCGGTTTATCTTTACCACCAGCCTGCGTAATCGTCACCTGACCTCAGAACAGGTCCATAAACAGCTTCGAGATTTTCATGGACTGACTATTTGCTGTCTTGCCACTTTCTTCGAGTATCCTTCTAATAGTTCGAGCCTATTAGAAGGATACTCGAAGAACGTGGCAAGAACCCTCATAGAAAGAAATAAAAAAGTAAGATAAGGCACCGATGGACGCAGGAAAGTCTACCGCAGATAGGGAGAGCGTTTTCAGAAATTTTGCATTGAAGAGAAGGTGAGTTATGGCGGTGCGTCATGAACAGTCTGGGACGGAATTCCCACCAAAAGAAAAAAACTGGCCTAGAGGTTGTGATGGGACCACGGTTACCACCACCAAATAGCGAACGATACATCCGTCAATGCCTAAGGCTCATGTGATGCCATATGCTAAGTTTTTGGCCAGGATTTCATTTATATTCATGATAATAAAAGGGTGCACACTGCAAGAATTGATCGAGAATACGTGCATGACGTTGGTTCGTTCGCTGAATGACCAGCAAGAAGCCCCAGATATCAATCCAATAGAGTAATGTGATGATGATGTTTTAACTAAGCAACTAGCAGGAGCTGAAAACTGCAAGTTTTTAAGCTTAAAAGTACATTTGACTGCACGTCATAGTGGCATTCATTAATTCCATGCCAAACCGCATGACGGTCGTCATAAATATGCTGTTATATGTAATATAAGTTCCTAAATAAACGTTTTCTTTATTGTAAACCATTGTTTTCTTAATTAATTTTTCCGCTGAGAAACGCGAAACGGCGACTTATTGCAATAAAACTGTTTCGTTTTCCAATTTGGAACAATGACAAACGGAAATGATAGTGAGTGACTGGCTTCATAAGCACATTTTTGTTTTTTCTCTAACCCACCATTATTTAAATTTGTTTAAACAAAAATATGCAGGGTGGCTCGATTCAGGTACCCGTGAGTGTAATTCTGACTCCAAATTAATGCCTAGGATTAAACCGTAAAGCGAAGGTAATAAAACTCAAACACAACCGACAGTACCGACAGAATGATATAAAACTCCTTAACAACAAAGTATGGAATTACTACAATGTTCCCATTTCTAAAGAGTAGTGTACAACGTATGAACTAGTATAATATCACACTCGTACACACAGCATTAGGTACATTTCTCACATATTGAAACTACAACAATAGCGGCCCGACTTCTGCGAACCCTGCGTTAATCTTTGTGTGTTCCATGCTTTAGTAATCACAGTCTTTTGTTTGAACAATGTTTCATTTAAATAAAATGCTGGGTAAAAGAGGCAAAATTATTGTTTTGAGCTAGATAAAAATAGACATTATAGTTAACCTTAGGTTAGTTTAATAATAACAGTAATTCACAAAGCGACCTAAGAGTCCCGGGACAATAGCTAATTTAAAATTGTAACTTATTCATCGCTTGAAAGCATTGTGCGACTGAACTGTTTTTGAATCCAAAGTGCATTCACATAAAATGAAAACGATTCCCAACAGCCTTTGATATTTTGTGCAACAAATCTACTGACTGCTTACACGTCGAAAACACCTTTACTGAAAGTGAGCAACGGCATTAAAAAGATAACAAATGCTGACACGTGCATTTCTTTGCCCTTTGACACCACATGGACGAGTGTACACGTGGGAATCAAACAGGGCGATGCTTCTATAAAAAATACACAAGTGAAACCTTTGCTATTCCTGTTTTTGATCCTATGCACTTTAATCATTACATTTTTTAATAACAGTAGAACTAAAATGACAATTTTCATCCGGCCATGTGTGGGTTGCACAAATGGCTCTTTTACGAGTATTCTGTATCTCTTTGAAATACAACGTTGGAAATAAGCTAAAATAAAGGTTAGTGCTAAATGGAAAAATAAAATGTCTACTTGGGGACTTTATTTTTAACTAAACTTAACACGAGGCTTTTTCTTATTTTTAACTAGCCAACTTCATACGGTAATCATTAATAAGTTCCAGCTTTATGACAGACGGCCGACGAAATAGGGTCCCGTTGGCACTTGGCACACTTCATGTACGGAACCTTAAAATCTTTAGGTCTGCCAATACCGCGGCGGTTTATTAAAAATTAGAGGTGAAAAATGCGCTCCATGTGCCCAAAGCGCGAGATCCAATTACGCAGCATAAAAACATATATACGGTGCGCAAACGATGTTCAATTATTCGAAATTGAATGTAAGTGCTCAGTTCCGGACGATTTCCTTTTTATTCCGGACGGTATTATGTGATTTTAATTGAACGAATATGTATTGCATTATTATTATTGAGGTAACGTAAGCATGGCTTCCGGGAACGCAGAAGCCATTGATGAAATATTTTTGTAACATGAGACCAACTCAAAAGGTTGTGTATAGGTAACAATGCGTTGAAATAGAACTCTCTAAAATTTCAACATTTATATCTGTAACTTTTATGGTGTACATAATAAAGAGTATTCTATTCTATTCTATTCTATTCTCTCTAGAAAAATGTGAAGACCTAATTAGGTGGAAATTACTGTGGAAATAATAATATTCTACTATTTTTACAACTTAAAGCTTGTTTACGTATTATAAATACGAACAACGTGGGTAGTTTCACTAAAGCCTTTTAACCTTTAATGTTAAGAAAAAACAATATTCACAGCCTTTAATATAAGAGAAGTAAGGGACTTTACCGATCAATCATACATGAAGTGTTAACGAAGGCGCAGCACAGCGTGACCAAATTAAATAAATAAAAAAAAATCAAGATAGTCTATTGAGTTTCGGCTATTTGGATTAATCTTGACAAGTACCTTACAAGTGAAGGTAATAGCACAGATATTTAAAATCTAATGCTTAAAAGTACAAAATAAAATATAGGTAAAAATGTTTTTTTAAAACAAGCTTTTAAAAAGTACTACATGAAACGTACGTAAATATAGAACTTTAATATTTGCTCTTAATCTTGAGGCCTGAACGTCCTTTTTCCAATTAAAGATAATCCTCAAGCTTTTATGAAAATATTAAAGTTCTATGTTTACGTAAATTTTATTTAGTACTTTTGAGTTCAATGAAAGCATGTTTTAAAAAAGATCTTTACCTTCATTTTATTAAGTTTTTAACTCGTTTCACATTTCCGCTAGTGTGCACCAAGCCCTTACCAAGATTTTGTAAATTTCTTACCAAAGCAAAACCACGTGGCTTTCACCTAGCACTTAATATTCATAACATAACATCACGCCTGTAATCCCCGAAGGGTTAGTCAGAGGTGTACCTATAGTACACCCACATTTAGCCAATTATGTTTAAGTCCCATCTAATAGAGGCGAGCCAATTGCCAACAACCGGGCACAAATCCAGATTCCAGGCTTCTGTTACACAAGTGGGTTTAGTCAGTAAAAGACTGAAACGACCCCAAAAAAAAACCCAATAACACTTTGTCCGTCCTCGGATTCGAACCCAGGAATCCATGCTCAGCAGTAGCGCTGGCGACCACTAGACAAATAAGGCAGAATATACATAGAATTACTGCTGAAAATCAGCGCTGTGACGATAGGTTTGTCCGAAGTCACAGCATTTTGCTGAGCAAAGACCTGTTCTTGCGCAGATGTGACGCACGGTTATTGTAATTGTTCATAATTAGTATAGTTTGTTTGTTTCAAAAGTAGTTATTTTTCCACTCGGCAATCGGCATTTTGTTTTTGTTTTCATTGTTTGTTTGTCGACTTTGTTGTCATCATATAGACCATAGACTAATATATATAGAATGAGATTATAAACTATTTAGTAAACACTTTGTAAATTGTCTTTGGTCCCTGACATCAACCAATGGACAAGATTGTCAGAATGCTTAAAGTATTGGATGCGAGGCTTTTGGCTACTTTGTATGTTTTTTTTTTGACTTATTTTGTTGTACTGTGCGTTTTGTTTGTGCAGAATAAATAATGTTTCTTTCTTTTCTTTTTCTTTTACTGAATAAGCACGGCATCAAACTCACGGACATTTTTACCGCCATTAACATGGTGATTCTCCCGCCCACAATTACTTGCGCCGTCAAGTTTTCCAATTTTAGATAGAGTTCGCCCCCGCGCCGCTTCGATTCCCTGTCTGGGAACTTTTCAATTTTCATTAGCTTGGTACCAGTAGGGTTGATACGAACATATGTTCTCTTACCTAACGTATTGAATGATGTGGGTTGGAATATGTTGTGTTCTAAAAATACAGATTTTATAAAGCATTCTCTACGTGACAATACAACTTCAGGAATAAAAAGCTGGTGAAATTGAACTTACATGAACCAAAAATGTCACACATTTTATTATTGAGAGACAGACCCGCCAAATGACATTAAAAAAAATAAAGAATAATTTTATGCTAATATAACGTAAAGTTCGTTTTAGGGTTCCGTACGGTCAATTCTCCAACTGCAAAATTAAATATTAGCTGGTCGACTATTACTCGTAAACTTGTAAAGCGTACTTAGCTATGATAGTTTTCCTTTTAATTTCGCTACATATACTACTGCCATGAATTTTTTCACATATCTAATCCAGAAACAACCATTTAGCTGGCAAGGGGGACACTTGACTATAACAAAAATTATAACTTTAAAGCTTAATAATTTACGCAAACGGAACCCGAAATCGAAAAATGATGTTGACAGACCCTAAATATTTTAGAACGGCCTATCCAACATGGTATAGACGAGAAAAAAAATATCATCTCCACTTTACGTGCAATGGAGGTAAAAAGATTTTTTTTCAAGATTTTGTTTTACGACTTTGTCGGCGTGATAAATATGTATGTATACCCATGCCAAATTACAGCTTTCTAGTACTAAGAGACTCTGAGCTAAGCTGGGGACAGACGGAAAGACAGACAGACGGACATGGCGAAACTATAAGGGTTACTTGTTGACTACGGAACCCTAAAAACAAACAACAGTGATTTGAGATATTAAATTATTATCTGACATTAAAAAGCGAACTTTAGCTGTAAAAGCTCAAAAAATTATTGACGGCTGCTTTCCAAGAAAAAAGATTATTTAATTATCCCTGAGCTAAATATTTTCATCTTTGCCCTTCACCATTTTTCATCTGGCAACTCTACAGGCCAAGTTTCTTCGTAAAACACTCCAACAAAGTTGCCAACTTAAAATACTAGCTTTAATATATTCGTAAGCTAAATTTCGCATTCAGGCTCCAGTTTTAAGTTAATTAACTGTTGGTAACTTACTCCAAAATTGTGTATTAATTCCAACTGGTTTTCTGAAGGCGTGGTTGTCGGACTATTTTGAAACAACATCAGCCCTCATCAGCACATCACGCCTGTTTTCCTTGTGCCTTAGCACTGGTGTACAAAACACCCACATTTTGCCAGCTATGTTTAAGTTCCACGTTCTCTGGCCACATGCACTGAGGCGAATCCCGCACGGGACGGGATATGACTGCGCGCGTCAATTATTTTAAATATTAGGAAGTTAGACGATTATTCGCACAGATTTGTACACCTTGAATTTCGTCCCGCATCCCACGCGGAACTAAAATAATATAACAGTAGATTATGCAGAATAGTAATATATAATATTAACACTATCAGCAGCATTTTTACAGATTATTCCTGACGAACGGCTAAGCATCAGTCAGCGTATCAGTTTTGTAAAATTTAGTATAGACAAGAACGCAGGCGTTCATTAATTCAAAACGAAAAACTTCGCACGCAATGGAAATATGCTACTGTAGACTGCGAACTGGACCGCAGGACTAACTGCTTTTCACACGGAGAACGTCGGTCGCTGCCCTGAGTCTCTGTTTATTTTGACTGCTGAGACCAACTACAAACGTAATTCAAGGAGAAGTTTTATAAAGCGTAAATGCGGGAAATAAAGTGGATGGTCAAATACATTTGATTGTGACCAACCAGTTGATGCCCATTTAGTATATTGTGGTGTCTTACGACTTCCCCGTGAACGAAGTTGCGGGGAGAAGCTAGTAGAGAATAAACATTGTCATTTATGACGGCAACCACTAGTATTCATCTCATTAGTTAAAAGCTACAGGCATCAGGATGCTGCAGTAAGAGAGAGCTATTTAATAAAACAGTAAATAGCCAGCACTACGGATTATAAGAGGCTTAATGTAATATTCTTACGCGGAATCAAGGTTGTGTGCGCTATTTGGAAATTCGCCAACGGGAATACAAAATAAATAAAGAGTGTGCGAAATGGCTAGCGGTTGAAGTTATAAGACAATAGCCGGGAGAGAGAATCACAGAATAAGAACTTCAAAGCTATTAAGTAATTATGAAACATAGCTTTGAAACCAGAAGGAAACACAAACAGTGGTCGAAAATGAGGTCCTGGGTTCGATTCCCATGTCGGGCAAAGTATTATTGGGTTTTTCTATCAGGAATTTCTCAGAAGCAACCCGGAGTCTGGATTTGTGCCCGATTGATGGTAATAGGCTCGAAATGTGGATGTAATAGAAAAACTGTTTTTTTTTATTGTGATAGATACTATAACTGTTGGTATCTTGGTTCAAAACTCAAACTCAAAGCATTTATTTCAATTAAACCATTTACAGGCACTTTTGAATTGTCAACAAGTCGGTCAGTTACAAATATGAAGCTAGTTGCCCATTCCAAATAGTAGGTTCCTATGGAGAAGAACGGGCAAGAAACTCCACGGACACTCTTTTAAAATAAAATATTTGATACAAAGTATTGGTTACATCATTCTTATTGAAAATATACATGTGAGAACGATGCAAAACGTCAGAAGCGTCCGTGATAAAAAAAAAAACAATTCAAAACTAAAATAATTAAAAATAAGCCGTGGCAGCTAAGAAATGACCAGTCCCAACGGACAGCGCCCGTTCACGAACATGACGCATGGATCAGCACCATTGAGCTCAACCATTTTGAAGGGAGCTAAATGATCCAACACATACGCCACCATCAGCGAGACATCTGAGTGAGCATGACATACTCTCAGCTGCCAGGACATATTCAAGTCAATGAAAAACATATTACCCGGTAAAGGGTAGCTCTATTGTACATAGTAGAGATTGAGTTTATACAATGAAAAGATAGTCTTACAATCTTGAGCAGCTCCAACAGTATTTTCAAATGTTAATCAATTAGTTGAGGTTGTGGAGCAGGACCAGCATTGAGCCAAGCATTTCTATCAGCGATGTAATCCCCCAGCCTATGCCTGCTTGCCTAGTGTGCGTTTTATACAAGATTTGAATTTCGTCTCATTCAGTTGAAGTATGTGGGGAGGAATTTTATTATAACATTTTAAACAGTACCCCATGAAAGATGAGTCTACTTACTTACTCTACTTTTACTTTAGCCAGTCTGAAACCTGGTTGAGCTAATAGATCCCTACTTCTAGTACTATAATTATGTCTTTCGCCTCTTTTACTAAAAAGATGTAATTTTTTTCTTACGTACATGATGTTTTCATAGATATATTGACAAGACGCCGTCATGATGTTAATATTCTTAAACAGTTCCCTAAAAGAATCGCGCCTGCGGAGATTATATATGGCTCTGATGGCTCTTTTCTGCAGAATAAAAATAGACTCGATGTCTGCAGCCCGTCCCCAAAGTAAAATACCGTTAGACATGATACTATGAAAGTAACTAAAATAGACTAGCATCGCGGTACGTACATCAGTAAATTGACGGATTTTTCTGACAGCATATGCTGCTGAACTTAGCCGTCCTGCAAGAGATGTTAAATGAGGACCCCATTGAAGCCTAGAGTCGAGCGTGATCCCCAGGAAAACAGTTTTATCCACGAATTCTAGTTTCTCTTGATTCAATACTATCTCATAATCACTACTTTTTACATTTGGTAAAGAAAATCGCATGCATTTAGTTTTTTTTCCATTTAATACTAAATTATTGGCAGTGAACCAATTTTGGACCTGCAGTAGGGCGTTATTTACGTCGTCAAAATTTGTAGCACGTTTATCTACCTTAAAAATCGAAGAAGTATCGTCGGCAAATAACACCATTTGTGGTTGATTTTTTAATAAATGGAGAAGATCATTAATATACACTAAAAAGAGGAAAGGACCCAATATCGAGCCTTGAGGAACACATTAATACAAAACTGTATTAATTCCAACTGGTATTCTAAAGTCTGTTGTTGTTGGGCTATTTTGAAACAATAGCATAACATCACGCCTATACTTCCCGCAGGGTTAGACAGAGGTGTTTGCAATCCCTTTGGGGAAAACAGCCATAATGTTATGTTAAATGTCCGAGTGGTTATAGGTATTGCCATCGACTGGGACCGAATGGACCGGGGATTAACAAGGCACCGCTTAGCAAAGAAATATCGTGAAATCACCGAAAATCCATGAGCTGTAATTTTTTGCATTATGTTTTGTCTTCGAATTTGACTAAGTAAACATAAATTACACTAGCTATAGATAACCCTCGATCCAATAATATTGGAAGCTTAACAAGAATTTCGTCTCAATGCAACGAACTACAGTAGCCTTGTATTTATTTAGGCGCCGGAGCAAGGCAGCCTTAATTGTTAGATAGCCTGTTTGCACGCTCTGTGTAATTAACTAATGACTTGCGGCGAGTCAGGTGTGAGCAGACCTAGCTCGGAGCGATTTGTTCGCGAATGGTCAATGATCAATAGACCCTGATCTGGATTGATGCCTGCGGACTTGATTTTGTGTAATGTGCTTGAATGCAAGTCAATTTGCTTTGCAGCACCACTAATGCGCGCTTGCACCTTAACCTTGAAATCATTAAACGTATTTAAAACATCGTTCAGTTTCTATTAATCCTTTGAAGATGACAGAGACGGAATGATATTTTAAATATGTTTATCGTTAAACGCATTTAGTCAGTTGTGGACTGTGGTGCAAGCGGGCCTTAGATTTCCATCATAAATAGCAAAAGAATCACACAATATAAATAGCTAGTTTTGCTATTTATTACAAGCTTTTATTTAATTTGCAATGTTCGTATGTAAGTTATCCGCAACTACATAGTTTTGCAACAAAAAATTGATCGTATCGAATCAAGTTGGTCGGAAATGCTAGTAAATTAATAATTGTAGATAGTCAATCAAATGAAGGGTCTGACTTACTTAAGCGGTACCCCGCCGCGACATTATATCGCCAATTTCAATGAGTAAACCGTATCGTGCCATCCAATATTTTCTATAATTAAAATATACATAGGTATTACTCAATCGAATTTGATGGCTCAAGGATAGGTATTATTTTTGACTTTTTAAATGTTCGCTTTTCTTTATTGCGTTGGGGTTTTTTTTGTAAATTTGTTCTTTCTTTTCATCATGTTTACCGCAAATAAACGTATTTTCTTTATTTTTTACTATAAGGACAGAAGAATGATGATGAGGACTTACCGATTTTTTGCACGAAAATTAGGTAGGTAATGGGAAGCCCCTAGCTTGCGCCCCCCGATCCCGTTTCAACATGCTGTACCTACACTAATCTGAGAGACCTCCACCCATCTGCTGCAGGTCTCATAATGTGCAGAAGACATTTCCTACCAACTACCTCAGGTAGCAGGAATCTAAGACAACAATGCACTCTGTTCAGTTTTCGTTTACATAACCAACGAGCAGTCCTCCATCGTCGGCGTCGTGTGAAGACCACGCCAATAAGAATTTAGGTCATAAATGTCTAAATATTCGTGTTCATAACATGACATCACGCCTGTATTCCCGGAAGAGGCTAGCAGAGGTGTATAGCAGGGGCGACGGCTTCATACAACCCCATTCCTACCGGCTTCCCTTCGGAACAACGACTCTACTTGAGTTTACTATTACCAAATAATATGGTAGGTACATACTACATACATAGTCACATTACAAGTATTTAATACATCATAAGATAAAAACATTACAACAACGCGTAACTATAGTCTATCCTAAATCGCGAACGCAGTTCACTTTTTTTGTCTTAGAGTCGTTCTGACCACGCTACTTCGGGCACACTTCGGTAGCAACCGGGGGTTCCCAAACGCCGCTAGTTACGGTGCAAGGTAAGCCGTTCTCGAGCGAGTTATTACGGGAGCGAAAGAGAAAATGCGTAGGCGAGAACGAGATAGAATGAGGTGTTGTTGAATTTCGTAATTTGCAAATATTTTATTGAGTCGAATTGTTGACAGATAAATTAACTTTTTATTTTGTTTTCTTTGCATTTGATACCTATTATAGTTTTATTTCTGTAAAAAATTGATAATTTCGTTTGTGTAGTATTAGCGTCTCCTTGGTTCTACTACTTGGTCATAGATGGTGTTAAACTAAGAAATTTATTACCTCAAAAATTAAATCATTTTTGAGGTAATAAATTTAGTTGATAACTTGTGTTTATGAGAACTTAACAATTTTTTCTTCGGCTTCCCTCAATTGGAAGTTGTAGCTTCACTACTGGTGTATAGTACACCCATATGTAGTTATGTTTTAGTCTAATTATGTATTAGGTAAAGGGCGAGCCTATTGCCATCAACTGGGCACAATTCCAAACTCCAGCCTACCATTGAGAATTTCCTTAGAGAAGAACACATTAATACTTTGCCCGTCCTGGGAATCAAAGCAAGGACGCCATGCCCAGTAGTCCCACTTGCGACTACTGGCTCAACGAGAGAGCATAGACAAGTGGCAATCACTTTCAAAACATTTCTTATTGCTCCAAAGTCTTTCAACGGGACTGACATAAGATCATCATTTCAGCCGAAAGACGTTGCCATAATCGCCACGCTTGGCAGGCGGGTTGGCGATCGCAGTATGGTGTTAAAATGCATAGAGAACGCTGCTACCCATTCTCTAGCAAGTACCTTAGTCGCCTTTTACGACACCCACGGGAAGAAATAGGGTGGTGCTATTTTTTACGTCCGGCACCACACGGAGCATAAGATCTTCGGTACCATATTATGTCACTTCCATACTTTTTTACTTTCCATCATCGTGATCGCTGATAGAATGTCTCTTTGTCTAGGCCCTGAGCTCTACTCTACGCCAACGTTGCCACCGCTGTGCTCACAGCTTGGACCGAACCCCAATAATCAAAGCCAGAGGGGACAACACAAAATGTTTTCCATAGCCTTCATTATGTGGTCGTAAATACATGGAGACGAACAGAACGAGACAGCAAATAAGGAAAAGAAATAGAGAGAATCTTCTCTAACACCCACATTACGGAGCAGACATTTTTAAAGTGAAATGACTAATAGGGTTTTTTTTAGAAATGGCTGCTACTAGCTTGTCGTTACGTAATAATATTCTTATTAGACACAGCGTGCAATGCAAAATGTCATTCCTTCATAAAGTACCGTTAACTTAAGTCATCAAAAATCAAGATATTTTATTTACATGGGCACATAGGTATAAAACGTCAGAAGCTAGGTGCACGGTTCCAATCGTAGACAGAGGTTCCAATAGATCGTTTCCTATGGAGAAGAACCGGCTAGAAACTCCTCGGTTAATCGGTATGGGAGGACAGTGTAGGCCCGTCAACAAGTACCAGGTACAACATAAAATACTTTTTACAAAAAAAAACAACCGACTTCCAACAAAAACACTACAAAGTGAATAATAACTTTAAATTCGGAAGTCGGTGGCAAAAAACCAAAATACTAATCCAAAACACCGACTTCCGAATTTAAAGTTATTATTCACTTTGTAGTGTTTTTGTTGGAAGTCGGTTGTTTTTTTTTTTTGTAAAAAGTATTTTATTTTTCACTTTATGGTGGGTCTGTTTGTTATTTATCTAAGTTACAATAGCCTAATGCCCATGCCCGTGCCTATGTTGGGTAACTACATGCTCATCATTTTTTTTTACAAAATATTGCTTTTCCTAATGCAGGGGCGTTAATTGCTGGGCACGCCACTATTGCAGCGATAAGTCCCCTCTTTGAGGAGTGGCTAGAGAGGTGCCACGGCGTCCTCACCTTCCGCCTGACGCAGGTCCTCACCGGACACGGATGTTTCGGGAGGTTCCTGTTAAGGATAAAGCGGGAGGAAACGCCCGGGTGTCACCACTGTGTGGATCGCCCGGAGGGCACGGTGGAGCATACGGTGGAGTTCTGCCCTGCTTGGGCGGAGCACCGCCATGTCCTCACGGAGGCGATCGGTGGCGGCGATCTCTCGCGTCCGGCCCTGGTTCAGGCCATGGTTCGGAGCGAGAGTGCATGGGAGGCCGTCACCTCCTTCTGCGAAGCAGTAATGCTCGCGAAAGAGGAGGCGGAACGCGTGAAGGAGAGGCAGGGTTCGCGCCGTCACGCCACTAGTCGCCGCAGGAGATGCCCTGGGCGTCGGGAGTCGCAAGCCGATTTCCGGCCACCGTAGGTGCGGGCCTGCGGACGGTGAGCGATGGGTAGCTCGCCGTCCGATAAGGACCAGGCCCGAGTTGACGGCGCGTTGTGTTCCACGCGCGCCTCAAAGAGACGTCAGCACGAATTGACGGGGTCCATTAGGGCCAATGCCTGCCAGGGTTGCGAGTTTATCCGAAAGGGATATCGTGGCCCTAGGACACAGGCAAATGAAGGGACACGGGTGGGTTTTAGTCAGTAAAAGTCTGACACGCCCTCCCGCTCCGCCCAGAGCGGGAGAAGTTATTTGATAATTTCCCAGCAAAACAAAATAATTAATTGCTGAGGAGTTTTCCTGGTAAGAACCAGGAGAATTGGAACTGATGGTGTCTACGACACATTCGCTCAATAGTCTTCATTCAATTTAACTTTCATTCTTATATTCATTCCTACATTCGTTCAAATTTCATCTTGCAAAAATTCTCTGTTCATACGTATTAAAATTATTATAAATTGTAAAAGACCTTAGTAAATCTATTTTTCATCAAGAAATCTTTGTTTAATTTATCATAAACTAAAGTGGCGACCGTGACAGGACCTACAATCATCGGATCGAAGCTAAATAGCCACGCACATTGTTTCCGTACCGTATCAAGGGCACTCGAAGGACATCGTCGACAGCGGACGACATCTACCAGTACCAACGGAAAGCCGTGTTGAGCATCCAAGATCGCCGTGCCTGTGGACTGGCATTCTCCTTTTACCTGGGTCGAGCAACATTACCTTCGTCAAGCCATTCTGGGAACTCTGCTGGGACTACGGAACTCCGATCGAGCAAGGTCCACCCTTAGAACGAGACAGAGGAATCACTATCTACCTATCTACGTGCTCCTGCCTACAAAAGGACTGCTGGGATTAGCTGCCTGCCTATTTAAAGTGAGCTCGTTCCATCTTACTAACATACCCATTGTGTTAACCTTTAGTCTGTGCATTTAGCGGATTTAGTTTCTCGAAGTCAAGTAAAGTTCCTACCTTTCTATTTGTGTCTATTGTGCTTAACGATAATTATTTTCGAAAGAAATCTAAATAGGACAGGCAAAGCACAAATTAGCCTAATTAATTTCACTTACTTGTAGACACTGTTAACTACCTACCTACCAAGCTTGGTAATTCTCTTACCGTTACTCAAACGAAGTAATATTTATAAACTATTCCACTAAATATCGATTCTTTATCCTTTTTATCACTCAACTCCACCTTTATATCACTTAACTGTAAACTTACGAACCGTCGTCGGTTCGTCATACGAGTAATTAATTGTTGTTATCAGTTTACTAAGACGCACGGAATTAATCTATTCCAGTGATCGTGCGTTGTGATTGTGACACGGCATCGCTTGCGCATCGCTGTTACCTGACTGCCGGCGCACCTGCATAGCTCACCATTGTAAGCAGTCTACGTGAGCCGCGGGCATCAGCTGATCAACAAAGCGAGGAGCGTATCGTATGCTATATACCTATTTCGTTATTTCTATTAACATCTGGTTGTGCTAGCTCATTACGAGTTTATTATAATGTCCGAATCTTTAAAGTTAAAGGAACTAATAAGCAAACGCGGTTCTATTAGAGGACGCGTAACGAAATTTAAATTAAGTCTCGATAGTTTAGCTTTAATAGAATCCATTTCAGAATTAGAAATAAGTAAACTCGCATTGAAGCTATCAAAAATTGAGGCATTAATCATTGAATTTGATGAGGTGCAGAATCTGATAGAAATTAACAACGCAGATAGTCAAAGTAGCGAGTTGGTTACTAGAGACTTAATAGAACACGATTTCTACCATTGTATTGCGTTAGCTCAAAGTTTAATTAAGAAAATTTCACTAGTTCAGGATAATAAGGATAATTCTCAAAATAAATCTTCTATGGCTACGTGTCATCATAACGATCACAGTTGTAATGCGTTAAGTTTTAAATTACCGGTGATTAAAATTCCAAACTTCGACGGTACGTATTTTAAGTGGTTGGAGTTTAAGGAAACATTTGTTTCGCTAGTTCACAATAATGATAAGATCGAAAGTATTCATAAATATCATTATTTACAATCATATCTTAACGGAGAAGCCACACGGGTGATCGCTAATTTGGAGGTTTCTCATAATAATTATTCCGAAGCATGGAAATTTTTATGCGAACGTTACGACAATAAGCGTCAATTGATAAATAACCATCTTAAGTCTTTGTTCAACATTAATTCCGTTCAAGAAAATGACAAATCTTTAAGATATGTCACGTCACTTTAAACTTACGCGCACTCAATTCACTAGGGCTGCCTACTGACAAATGGGATGTTTTACTTATATATATTATTGCAGGTAAATTAAATAATAGTACATATTTCAAGTGGGAAGAACATCGAAATAGTTTGAGTGACATACCTTCGCTTAATGATTTCTTCAGTTTTATTAAGTGTCGCGCTGATGTATTGGAGACCGTTTATCGCCATAAGCATGATAATCAAGACAATAAACAAAACCAGTTCTCTAATAATCAAAACAAACAGAATAGTTCCAATTCTTTAGTGGCTGTACCAAACGAAGGCAACACTTCTACTTCTACAACACCGGAATGTTTGTTCTGTAAGAATAATCACCGCATGTATGAATGTCCGTCTTTTAAGTCGAGCTCAATAGAGGATAGGTTAGCCTTTGTTGCTTCGAACAAATTATGTAAGAATTGCTTGAGATTTGGTCACATAGCTAAACGTTGTCGTCTGTCAGCTACATGTCGTCATTGCAAATTACGACATAATTCTCTTCTTCATAAATCGGAAGAAACTGAAAATTCCAATTTAGTTAATTCCGTCACTATGTCCTCAACGGTCTCCTCTGAAGTACTTTTGTGTACGGCTCGAGTAAAGGTTACCAACCCAGCCACCAACGAGACTATGATAGTGCGAGCTTTGCTCGACAGCGGGAGCCAGTCGACAATTATCACGCAGGCCGTAAAGTGCCATCTAAACCTGATTCCTCAGCCATCTGACACTACCATAGTAGGCATTGGTAACACTAAGTTAAATATTAACACAGAACGCTGTATTCTACGCATTCATTCTGAAACAAGTTCTTTTATTGTGACAGTTTCATGTTTAGTTTTGCCTCAAATTACCGGCTAAGTTGCCGGTAATTTGAGGAGCCAGTCGACAATTATCACACAGGCCGTAAAGTGCCAGCTAAACCTGATTCCTCAGCCATCTGACACTACCATAGTAGGCATTGGTAACACTAAGTTAAATATTAACACAGAACGCTGTATTCTACGCATTCATTCTGAAACAAGTTCTTTTAATGTGACAGTTTCATGTTTAGTTTTGCCTCAAATTACCGGCAACTTACCTAAATCATATTTTGATTTACAAAAATTAAATATTCATGGATTTCAGTTAGCAGATCCCACTTTAAATGAACCATCCCCAGTAAATATTTTGATTGGTGCTGACTTATTCTGGGACATCATAAGCGCCCAGCAGCATTCGTTAGGACATGGTTATCCTAAGCTTCAGGCGTCAAAGTTAGGATGGGTCGTTAAGGGATCATTGCCTTGTTTTAATCAAAATAAAGTTAATTCAGTCATGTGCAATTTTGCCTCAAATGATGACACTTCTAGTAACATACATGACGAGTTGTCTAAATTCTGGGAACTAGAAAATTTTCCTCAAAAGAAGCCCCCGAGTAGTGAAGAAAAATTGTGTGAGCAACATTATCTCGCCAACACTACTCGCAATACTAATGGTCAATTTTGTGTAGCGTTGCCACTTCGTGATAGATTATTTAGGAAATTCCTATAATCTAGCCAAAAAGAGGTTTTTAACTTAGAGGCTCGTTTCCGAAAACAACCTGAATTAAAACAACAATACTGTCAATACATAAACGAATACGAAGTATTAGGTCACCTATCTGAATCTCCGGAGTCTAGGCCGTTAAATGCCTACTTCTTGCCCCACCACCCAGTGATACGGGAACAAAGCGAGTCGACTAAGTTACGCGTTGTGTTTGATGCCTCGGCTCGTACTTCTTCTGGTGTTTCTGTTAACGACCTACAAATGGTGGGACCAGTAGTGCAAGAACCATTATTTAATATATTAGTTCGATTTAGACAACATAAGTATGTTTTAACAGGAGACATAGAGAAAATGTTTCGGTCCGTGCTTCTCAAAGAATCTGATCGCAATCTTCAACTAATACTGTGGCGGGATAGTGAAAATAAGCCTTTAAGGACGCTTCGTTTAAATACGGTTACTTACGGGTTTGCTAGTGCCTCTTTTCTCACTACTCGTTCTCTTTGGCAGATAGGTGAAGTGTGCTCAGATCAGAAGATCAAAACTATAATACAGAATGATCTATATTGTGATGATCTACTTACCGGTGCAAGCAGTGATGAGGAGTTACGTCATATCCGTCTTTCAGTTTCTTCTGAGTTAGCAAAGGGAAGTTTTCATCTGCGTAAATATCGTTCATACTAACTTACCTGAGTTACTCGCAGACGCCGTTAATCTGGAAAGTGGTAATCTCATTATTAGTAATGCGACTAGTACTCTGGGTATAGATTGGACGCCGTCTTCGGGTGAACTACACTTTTAGCATGATGTTTTGGCTTCTGAAAATGTCACCAAGAGAACTATACTCTCCTCAACATTTAAAATATTTGATCCTCTTGGTCTTCTATCTATTTTCACAATTAAACCTAAAATTATACTACAAGAACTATGGAGTCACAAAATTGATTGGGATGAACCTGTTCCGCCAGAAATAAGGTCTTCCTGGTTAAAGTTTTCCAGTAAATCTTCATGTTTGTCTTCTTTAAGGATTCCTAGATACATTTTAATTGACAATAATTCCTCTGTACAAATACATTGTTTTTGTGACGCTTCGCAGCGTGCCTACGGCAGCTGTATATATTTGAGGTCTGTTTCTACTAGCGGCGCTACTCAAGTTAGCCTGGTATGTGCAAAATCACGGGTTGCACCTATTAAACCCACGACAATACCACGGCTCGAACTTTGCGCTGCCCTATTAGGAGCTCAACTAACTGCTACGGTTTTAGCCGCATTACGTTGCCCTATTGAACGTCAGGTGTATTGGACAGACTCTAGAGTAGTATTAGGTTGGCTCAACTCTAATAAAACTAAAACGTTTGTTGCCCACAGAGTAGCTGCTATAAATGAGCTGTCAAATCCCACAGATTGGCGTTATGTTCCCCCTTCTATCAACCCGGCTGATTTAGTCTCGCGTGGTGTCGATCCAGACCAGGTAGATCTCTCTATATGGTGGAATGGTCCATCGTTTCTTTTAGAATCCGAAGAGTCCTGGCCCGACTATACTGCGGACTCTATAGAATTGCCAGAGTTTAAGACCCACCATACTTTAGGGGGGAGGAGGCATTTTCCATGCCAGATTTGTCTGTGGATTTAGCAAAATATTCTAATTTAACGTTGTAGGTCACACAAAAGGTCGGACAGATCACTAGGTCCACTTCACGTTTCCGAGTTAGAAAACGCTCAAAACTTTTCCATAAAGTTATCCCAGAAAGATTCCTTTCCTATAGAATTAGGACTGCTACAAAAGGGTAAATCTTTAAATTCTAAAGCCGCTGTCTCGTCTCTTAATCCATTTTTAGATGAAAATGGAATTCTTATAGTCGGAGGGCGCATCGATTCATCTACTTACCATTATGACAAACGTCATCCTATCTTGTTGAATTCCAATAATTATTTAACAAAGTTAATATTCAAACAGGAGCATCTCCGCCTGTTGCACGCCGGTCCTCAGCATCTCCTAGCATCTATAAGGGAACACTATTAGCCTGTAGGAGGCAGGGCTCTAGCTAGACGTGCAGCGCGCGAGTGCGTTACCTGTCGTCGTTTCAATGCTCGTACTATGGATAATATTATGGGAAACTTACCTGCAGATCGCGTAGAAGCTGACTTTCCTTTCTCCACGATAGGTACCGACTTTGCCGGTCCATTTTTTATTACGGACCGCAAGGGACGAGGCTGTAAAATAACCAATAGCTATCTGTGTATTTTTATTTGCTTTCGGTACAAATGCGTTCATTTAGAGTTAGTCAGTGACTTGACAATGGATGCATTTGTGCTGACACTTAAAAGATTTATAGCCCGCAGAGGTAAACCAAAGGTCATCTACTGCGACAATGGTAGAAATTTTGTTGCAGCAGCAAAATAAATAAATTCGTTTCTTAAGTCCAACAGCGACTCTATTATTGACTCTGCATCTCGTGAAGGCATTGAATTCCGCTTCTCACCAGCATACGCTCCTCACTTTGGAGGTCTTTGGGAAGCCGGGGTCAAGTCCGCGAAATTTCACTTGTACAGAGTACTTAAAAATATTCAGTTGATGTTCGAGGAGCTGAGTTCGTTGTTTGCTCAGATCGAGGCGATACTTAATAGCCGACCTTTATGTCCATTAAGTCCTTCACCTCAAGACCTATCTCCACTCACCCCGGGGCACTTTATAATTGGTAGGCCGCTGACGTCTTTACCATCGCCGTACCTGCTGGACTATAGCACAAACCGTCTTGATCGTTTTCAGCGACTGGAACAAGCTCGTCAACACTTTTGGAAGCGGTGGTCGACAGAGTACGTCACGGAGCTCCAGCAGCGCACAAAGTGGAAGGTGCGGTGCCAAGAATTAAAGATAGACGACCTAGTCCTAATCAAAGATGATAGGACTCCTCCACTATGCTGGCGCCTTGGAAGAGTCTCGAAGCTGTTCCCCGGCACTGATGGTGCGCCACGAGTCGCTGACGTATCTACCTCACAAGGCACCATACGGAGAGCAATTAACAGATTGTGTCTGCTGCCTTCACCAGATAACAACATGGACAAATGATCTTGAAAGCTTCATCTATAACTTTCAAGGCCCCCGAGGATGTCTACGACACATTCGCTCAATAGTCTTCATTCAATTTAACTTTCATTCTTATATTCATTCCTACATTCGTTCAAATTTCATCTTGCGAAAATTCTCTGATTATACGTATTAAAATTATTATAAATTGTAAAAGACCTTAGTAAATCTATTTTTCATCAAGAAATCTTTGTTTAATTTATCATTTGTTTTAATTTTTAAGCTTATTTATGTAAAAACAGTTAGTTCTTACCACACCTATTGTAATACGTGTACATTGCTCGTCCCTGTAAGCTGCGTCCTGAAATATATCCCTATAATTGTATTTATTGTACTGGACATTATGTTCATGGTTATCTAGCATAAAATATATCCCTATAATTCTATTTATTGTACTGGACATTATTTTCATGGTTATCTAGCATAAAATATATCCCTATAATTCTATTTATTGTACTGGACATTATGTTCATGGTTATCTAGCATAAAATATATCCCTATAATTGTATTTATTGTACTGGACATTATGTTCATGGTTATCTAGCATAAAATATATCCCTATAATTCTATTTATTGTACTGGACATTATGTTCATGGTTATCTAGCATAAAATATATCCCTATAATTCTATTTATTGTACTGGACATTATGTGCATGGTTATCTAGCATAAAATATATCCCTATAATTCTATTTATTGTACTGGACATTATGTTCATGGTTATCTAGCATAAACTATATCCCTATAATTCTATTTATTGTACTGGACATTATGTTCATGGTTATCTAGCATAAAATCACATTAAATACGTTAGAGACCCCATAGAAATCACTGCACTTTATTACTACACATACTTTTGTTATGTTAAATTACAGTATCAGTGCCAGTTCATGAAATTAATGTTAACAACGGATTTACAATCACTTGGAAATACATAGTAGTAGGCACCCCCAACCATTTCACAAAACTTAATTTTGTTGTTTTTTCCCTTTTATTTTCTAGAATTTTACTATCTCAATTAAGACATAACAGTGAATAATAAATCTATACTCCCATAATTGAGTTTTACACACTACTTAGCTTTTATCACTTTGTTTTCTTTAAATTCTAAATTACTTAAACTCACCCTAGTACTTTTTTTTTTTTTTTGTCCACATCTTATCACTCACTTATTCCTTTTACTCACTTAGCTTTCTCTTCTCTCATTCCAGGGTGCCTCTAGGGTTGGCCTATCAATATGTTGACCCGTAGAGCTGCATCTTTGGACGAAAAACTGAGGGCTACATTGAAAGAGTTGGAATCTAGTCAAAAACAGTGCAATCAGCAGCAAATCAGGAAAGAGATGACAGCGAGGTTGAAATTCAGTTTATTAATAATAAGAACACTGAGCTTAAGAACCAGTTGGCTGAACTACATATAGAGCATATGGACATACTTGACCAGCATCAACACCTCAGTCAACTTGTGTCAAATTTCCAGCAATGTAGTGACACCCACGAACTGGCTTTGAGACGGATATCTGAATTAGAACTGGAGTTAAGCAGGGCCCACAACACTATAAGCCATTTAGAATCTCTCAAAGCCAGTGAGGAGTCTGCTGTCACCTGCAGTCTTTATGATGAGTTGGTTGGTAGCCGGTCCGGACCCACTTGTGTTGAGCCAATTGTAACAATAGATTTAACTGATGATACTATCACTAAATGCCATTTGTTTACTAGCCATAATAAGATAAAAAAATATATTAAAATTAATAGATTGATTAGAAAAAATCAGAAATTGTTAAAATGCCAGAAAGTTAACAAATTAAATACAAAACTTAGGCAAAAAAATGTAAATTTAATTCAAGAATTAAAGGAGTGTAATAGTGAATTACAATTATGTAATACTATGTATGATACTGACACTCAGCACCTTCAGGATGAATTGTTTGTTAGGGAATATGCTCTAAAGGATATCTTTAGTAAATATGAGGCTTCTCAACAAGACCTGAGTAAGCGCTTGGAGGAGGCCAATGAGTTGGCAGACCTGGTCAAGTACAATGCAGAGAGGTATGAGTCTCTGACAAATAACCTCTCTTTTAGCTGTGCCTGCTCCCAGGCACCCCAGCCTCAACTTGTTACATCCACACTCAGCGGCTCAGCCAGTAGGTAGCAATGTTAGTAATAATAATAGTATGAATAATTTGATTAATACAACATATATTATGTATTTTCTGACAAGTTTGGTCAAGGTTTTGGTAGTATATTTAATCAGTGTTCGCAACAATATGTAATTAATAATTGTTTACCCGGTGCCAGTATTAGCCAATGAATTAGTTTTATTAAATTGACAAAAATAAACCCCAGTTCAACTGTTATTTTATTATATGGGGATAGTTTAACTGTAAGAAAAAAGGACATAGTTGAATGTGTCCATTTGATGTTACATCTCAATGAGACAAATAGTTGTAAATTTATTTTTTGTGCCTTGCCTTATTCTTACTATTTGTCTGATGAGCATAATAGGCACATTTATAATTTAAATATGTTAATTTATAATAGGACTTGTCTTCACAGTGACGCTATTTTATATTTTGACTGTAATCAATTTATTACTGATTACAAACTGACAAATTATACAATGTATTTGCCACCTAGTTGTAGGAGACATATTGCTAATCTTTTAGCATACAATATCCATAGTCTGATCACACCTGTTCACAAGGGTGGAAACCAGGACGATGTTAAGAATTATAGACCGATCTCAGTTCTGCCAGCATTATCAAAAATATTGGAAAAAATATTGAATCGTAGGCTCATGAAATACCTGGAGCACTGCAAAACAATATCGGACTCACAATTTGGCTTTAGGTCTGGGAAAAGTACCGCAGAGGCGGTTAACCAACTCGTTGATCACGTGACTAGTAAACTAAACTCAAAACAAAAATGCCTAGGGGTTTTCCTGGACCTAGCCAAGGCCTTCGACACCGTTTGTATTCCAACCCTAGTGACCAAGCTAGAACATGCTGGAATCAGGGGAAGGGCTCTAAGCATATTCACAGACTTTCTCAATGACCGGACACAAAAAGTAAAGATTGGTGAAGTCATTAGCAGTGAAGCTAGGGTTGATTACGGTGTGCCCCAAGGAAGCTGCCTATCCCCAAGCCTCTTCCTGCTCTACGTTAATGACTTATGCCAACAATCGTTAACAAACGGTAAAATCTTTAGCTACGCAGATGACACCGTATTAATATTTCACGGAGAGGATTGGGAAGTAACACGGGAAGCTGCAGAGACCGGCTTAAGAAAAATAATCCACTGGCTGGAAGCCAATTTACTTACTCTTAATATCTCGAAAACGGCATTTCTTCAATTTTCTTTCGCCAAAACCAGACCTTTAGGTATAAGTCTCAAAGCTCACTCCTGTAACGCCGTGAAAAGTAACACATGCACATGTCTTCCAATCACACAATTAAAGACAATGAAGTACCTGGGAGTGACTCTGGATGAGGGACTTAGTTGGCGTCACCACATCGAACAAACCATTTCCCGTGTTAGGAAACTGATATGGACGTTTAAAAAACTACGAGCAGTGGCTGAATTCAAGCTTCTCCGTTCCGTCTATCTGGCACTGGCCCAGTCAGTTATAGGTTACTGTATCACGGCCTGGGGAGGTGCGTGTAAAACCTACTTGATACGCCTTGAGAGAGCCCAACGATCTCTGTTAAAAGTTATGACCTTCAGGCCGTACCGGTTCCCTACAAAAAGCCTCTATGAAAATTGCCAAGTACTTACAGTGAGACAACTATACCTACTCAATCTCATTTTAAAACAACATGAAATCACACCTGTAAACCATGCAACGATACATAAAAGAACAGTTGGCAACGTATGTAGCACGGTCAAATGTAATACCGCATCGGCTAGACGGCAACGATTATTCCTATCTACTTATATATATAACAAAATAAACTCCATCCTCAACTTTAACTCTCTAACAAAACATAAAACTAAGTTTAAACTAAATTCATGGCTTCAAACACTAGATTATCTACAGACGGAACACTTAATTAACGATCAATACTCAAGATGAGTAAACAGTAGGCAAACCCACTCTCATATTAGGCATTACCCAGGAAACATACACACACACATACACACCCTTATACACACACACTCATACATACACTCACACATACCACACAAGAGCATGCTTGCTTTCAACTTAATTTTAAGTAATTTATGATTGTTTTTTTTTTTTTTTTTCTTGTATTTTTCTCTCTTTTTATTACATGAACTGTTAATCCCAAAACGGGAGAAGACACTGACTTCTGTAACACAGGTCTCACCTAGCTCAGGAGTCAGAACTTCTTATGAAATTGTTAAACCTATTTATGTCAATAAAAAAATATTATTATTATTAAATATTATAGTGACACTGGTACCTGTAGTGTACCATCGATTACTGTTAGTAGTGGTACTAACACTACTTTTGATACACCTTGTAGTTTAAACTATTAGGTGCGACAACGGGTCAGCCGCATATGTTGAATGTTGTACATCAAAATATGCAGGGTCTGTCTGGCAAAGAGCTACAGTTAAGTTTATTTATGGAGAACTATGATGTTCAGGTCTTATGTTTGACTGAACACTGGTTGAAAGAACATGAAGTGGTATTTATGAATGATAATAATTTTACTGTACAAAGTGCATTTGTAAGGAAAAGTGCGCACAAAGTGAGAATTCGCGGTGGATCTTTAGTTCTTGTTTCAAATATGTTGAAATGTAAACAACGCTTAGATTTAGTTAATCTTTCCATCGAGCGTACTATTGAGTTGATCTCGAGCGATACGTTATAATTTGCGTTTATCGACCCCCCTCTGGGGATTTTGTTCGTTTTGAATCAGTAATGGAGGATTCACTGAATAGGTTAAAATCTAGTAATAAAAGTATAATTTTATGTGGAGATTTTAATATTAATATTTTAGATGTTACTCCATTAAGTATAAGAGTACTCAATCTGTTTAGGTCTTATAATTTAAGTAACTTGTTTTTTGAACCTACTAGGATCACGGCATCTTCGTCGACTTGTCTAGATAATATATTTAGTGATTGTGATGCCAAAAATAAATTAGTGTTAAGTGACTTAACGTCTGACCACTGTGGTTTACTAGCTAGCTTCCCTATGCCATTACGTAAAAATACGCATAAAATAAAATGCAGGCCTTATACAGCTAGTCGTTGCAACATGTTTAAAAATAATATAGCACATAAAATTACACCATCCATTAGAATCCTAATGACATCTATGGAGCC
Source organism: Tiliacea citrago (assembly GCA_963921375.1). Classification (NCBI taxonomy): domain Eukaryota; kingdom Metazoa; phylum Arthropoda; class Insecta; order Lepidoptera; family Noctuidae; genus Tiliacea; species Tiliacea citrago. The sequence continues at coordinate 31,076,434 of OY992780.1, forward strand.
CTTTTTGATGTTGTACAAAAGGAGTACCAATCTACTTTCAAGACCAAATCCATTAACATTAATGGTACCTCCGTTGGCTTTAATCAATGGGCTACCCCAGGTATTTATAAAAGTAGAGCGAGACTATACGAGTTATATGGTTTGAAAAAATACAGGTTTGATACTCCTTTTCTAGAGTATGTCAAAAGTTATTCAAAATTATTTAAAAAGATTTGTATTTTTGCTAAATCTAAATTTTTAAGCGATACAATTAAAAAATCTAATAATAAAGTAAAAACCACTTGGAAAATTATTAACAATGAAACTGGTAAGTCTGTTAAACAAGAAAAACAACTAGAAATTATGGTCGAAAACAAATTAGTTAATAATGCAGCTGACGTAGCTGAAGCATTCAATGAGTTTTTTGCCAACATACCTATAACTACGACTCGCTCCTTAAATTCATCCCTGTCTAAAGCTGAAAATCTTTTGCATAGAAGTGTGCCTAAATGTAGTCGTTTATTTAGCTTCGAACATGTGAACATGTAACACCTCATGATGTAGTTAATGTTTTTATCACACTTAAATCTAAAAACACTGGGGCATCTCCATTAAACTATTAAGTAATATAATAGACATCGTAGCCCCCTATCTAGCTGTTACTTTTAATAAATGTGTTGATTTAGGAACTTTTCCTGACCTTATGAAGAGTAGTAAAGTCATACCTTTATTTAAATCAGGTAATAAAAATGACGTTGGCAATTTCAGGCCTATTTCTATCTTACCTGCATTTAGCAAAATATTTGAAAAGTTAATACTCAAGCAGTTGCTAAGACATTTTAATATAAACAGCCTCCTTCACAATCAACAATATGGCTTTACAAAAGGTCGTTCGACTTCAGATGCGGGTGTTGCACTGCTGAAACACATATTTAACGCATGGGAGAACTCGCAAAATGCTATTGGAGTTTTCTGTGATCTCTCCAAAGCCTTTGATTGCGTGCACCATGACACTCTTTTGCGTAAACTACATCATTACGGCGTCCAAAATGAAACTCTTAAAGTAATAAATTCTTATTTGTATAATAGGTTCCAATGTGTAGATGTTGATGGTGTGAAATTTTCCGAGCTACCAGTTTAGTTAGGTTTACCTCAAGGCTCAATTCTAGGCCCATTCTTATTCTTAGTGTATATTAACGATTTACCATTCTATCTAAAGGGTGTCTGTGACTTTGTACTGTTTGCAGATGATACCTCTCTTATTTTTAAAGTAGACCGGAATAGACAAGATTTTGACGACGTAAACATTGCACTCTCAATGGTTACGGATTGGTTTACGACAAATAATTTAGTTCTCAATGCCAAGAAAACGAAATGTATAAAGTTTGCCTTACCGAATGTTAGAAATTTAGGTCCCAACATCGTTTTAGATAAAGAAGTGCTTGAAACTGTAGACTCGGCAGTGTTTCTGGGTATAACATTAGATGCCAAACTTCAGTGGGGACCTCATATATCAAGCCTAGCGGGAAGGCTCAGTTCGGCCGCATACGCCGTCAGGAAAGTAAGACAATACACTGACGTTGATACAGCCCGATTAGTCTATTTTAGTTATTTTCATAGCGTTATGTCCTACTGTATTCTGCTGTGGGGTAAAGCAGCTGACATTCAAAATATTTTTGTACTCCAAAAACGAGCTGTTCGAGCAATTTACCAGCTGGGTGCCAGAGTTTCTCTAAGAGATTTTTTTAAGGATATTGGTATACTCACGGCGGCATCACAATTCATCTTCGCCAACATCTTATATGTTAGGCAAAATATACACTTATACACTAAAAACAGTGATATTCACAATATTAACACCAGAAATAAGGATAAATTACGTGCTCCTTTTCACCGGCTTCATAAGGTTCATAACTCATTTGTTGGACTTGGTATAACTTTTTATAACAAGCTACCTTCTTCTTTGTTAGATTTGCCTTTTAATGCGTTTAAAGTTAAAGTTAAATCCAATCTTTGTTCAAAGGCATACTATTCTATCAATCACTCGTAAACGATAAGAATAGTTGGTCGCTGTGATTAACTCAAGACAATGTTCATGTTCTTTCTCCAGAATTAGCGTACCTACTGATAGGTTATATGAGTTCATATAATTGTTTATTTTTATTTGACTGTCTAAGTCAATTTATTTTTATGTATTAGTGACATAATATACTCATGGAAATGTTTTTTTTTATGAGTTGTATTGCAATAAGTGGTTAGCTAGCGACCTAGACAATTGATTATATTATTCTTGCCTGAGCAACCGGCAGCAAGTTCGTCATGCTCCCTTAGATGTCACTGCTTGCGGTAGCGTCGGGGGTCGGGTTGCCTCCTTCCCTCAAATATGGCGAGGGGGGTGATGGCTGATCTTTGCGTTATGCTCGTGAACGGGTGCTGCTTGTGGTGATTGGTCGTCTTGCTGACCATGGTTTTATTATTGTTATTAATGATTAACTATTTTTTATTTTACTACGATGGTGCTAGTTTATCATTTTTGACTTCGAGTTGCAGCTATAGCTTTGTGTGGGCGGGCACGCCCATTATGCCTGGAGGCTTTTATTTAGGTACGTTCTGTTTACGTTATTTCTGCTTGAGTATAGTTTTCGACGATTTTTATGTTTTTTTTTGGTATAGTGGCGTGTGCTAGCTAACATAAGGCAAATAATTTAATGTTGTGTTGCGTAATGCAAATTCTTTTACATTTTATTGTATAGATTCAAGTTTTATATCTGAACAGACAGCTGTGCTGCTGGGGAGTTTGTTGCGCCACTTCTTCTTCCCAGCTAAAGCACTAGGAAGTGGTGAAGGGTGGGCGTTTTTGGGGGACTGTCCTATGTAATTTTTGACGTTCGAAAAGTGCTGATTCTCAGCCTAGTTTGAATAAATGACTTTTGATTTTGATTTTGATTTTTTGATTTTCATAAACAGATGGTATCTTCATCATATGCATAGTGACGAGCGTAAATTGCTTTGCGACCATACTAAAGTGCCTAATTGAAACGCAACCGTGAAATACTCATTATTATGTAGTTCCGGTGGCCATCTGTGTGTCTTCATCATTAGTTCCTCTTCACCAATTAGTACTTTCCGAGTGCAAATGCATGAGTTACTATAAAAAATATCAAATCGCTATGTGTGCCTATAAAATTTGAGGAATTCTCTCGATTTTCATGGGTTCCCCTCTTCAGAATCTGACTTAGTGACAATGGGACCACTTTGAGAGAATACCCTCTTGGACAGATAAATAATTTTGAAAATCTGTCTATATATGACGGAGTTATGCCCGAACATTACAAAAATATAAACATCCGAATTGATAACCTCCTCCTTTTGGAAGTCGGCTAAAAATGGAAATCTCTCATCTGCAGTGGAAACATTTGACAGGTTGATATAGGCACAGTGGAAGAGTGATACAGCGATTGACTTTCCACACCAGTGGGTCGTGGTTTCAATTCGCGGTCCAAACAATTATTTGTATAGATCTGTAAAGCTACGGTTTCCAGAAGAGCGGGGAGAATGACGTCACTGTAACGTTGTTTATGTAAGTAACTTGGTGTGTTGATGTAAAGTCAACCCTGTTGTCACTGCGAAAACGTAGCTTTAGCATGTGAAATTGGTGCCTGTTATGGGCCTACAGAAAGTAAAAGAAAATGTTTATAGAACGCTCATTTTGATAAACCTTGAAACTTTTAGCCCTGTCAAAAGTAAATCATGTTTGTGTAGTCAAGAGAATATTGTGGTTAGTGGCAACAACACAAACTGTCGCTACAGTGTACAGTGTGATTGATTCACTACATTTAAATGTACGACATAGTTAGTGCCAGTCAATAGTTTACTCCTGTTCAACTGTGTCGGTATTCCGACTTAGGTTAATATTACACCTTGATATTATTATAAACTGGCCCAATAGCTTCGCCGTCAGACTACCTATTTGGTTGAATAAGTAAATTAAACGTCAACAATACGTTTTCTTCTAGCTATAGAAATTAGTAGCCTTAATTATAGTCATTCAAACCACATCCTATGAAGTAAGTAAGAATTATAGTTGTCATATGCTATAATGACTTTCAGTTTACCTGGAATTATGGTTTATGATAATAATATGTCTGTACTTTATTGTGCAGGCGTGTGTGATGCCCCAGTTAGTGCCACATTATACATATGTTTGTATAACTAAAGAAATAAACAGGAAATACTCTTCGGTAGGTACATACACAAATCCTCAGCGCCTCATTCATTACAAAACCGTGTTATCCGGAAAAATATCACCCCAAAATAATTTACGAGTTCGTGCGAAGGGGGCCCCCCTTCGCACGAAGCCCGGGATAATCCACTGTGTTGTGCAAGTACTGCAAGTCATGCTTATGAAAGAATGAAAGAGGAGAACTTGCTGACTTTAACTACGAGTATTCACATGAGGAATGGTTACTAGCCGGCAAATTAACAATGCAAATGACGGACAAGACCTGACAAAAAACTTTCATGGAGTTAGGACAAATACGAATGTTCATGATCAACAGGAATCTTCTGGGGTTGCTCGTTCCATCATAAACCTCATCTATCGCTTTCCATCAGACGACATCGAGGTCAACAGCTGGGACTCGAATGCCTACAACTTAGGTTATAAATTGCTCGAATGACTCGTTTTTGCATCACAAACACTAGGTGGCACCGAAATGAATGACTAAATAAAACTGTTAGATTTTCAACGCTCTGGTCAGAGGCATAAGTTGAAAATCAATTGCGTGCGACAACACCGTGCAAAATCGAAGATTTGTACTATCTGTGGCATGTAACGCGTGTTCGCAAATAATCACAAATATGTAACTAAGAGTACTTGAACATCCTAATGGACACCACTAGTAAACATCCTAATGGACACCACTAGTGCAACAAAGAATCAACAGTGCGGAGGGATTTAATCCAAAGCATACATATAATATAAATATAAAATACCTACAGATTTGGCTAGCACTATGCAGATGCACTGTCATGCATGTAAACACTGCTGCACTGGCGTTTTCAACTTCGTGATAGTGTACAGGTGTTTCTGAAGCCCATTCACACATTGTAATCTTTAAGCCTTGCGTTCATGAAATAATCCTGGGTGTTTATGTCAAACCGTGTGAAAAGAGGTTTCACACGGTTTGACATAAACGATATTATTTTCTCGTGCATGAAAAGATTGAACAACATATCAGCCAGTGGGAGTATTTACAGACCTGTTGCATAGGTCATATTCTTTGAACACTATGTTTTAAGGATTTCTTAGTCTGTTTCAGTCACGCACATCGTGACTGAAATTTTCGATGGCAAATCGTAATGATTGCGACGAAATACCAATATTACATACATCAAACAAGACAAATGATTTTAAAAAGATTTAAACTAAATTACAAAGTACGATGTTAAACAAGAGTTGTCGTTAACATCGAACCATAATTGAGTTATTGTGAGGTTCTGCGTCGGGCAGGTCTCAGTTGATTTTGTTCAACCGTAAATCAATTATGTCTTCGATTTACTGAGAAAGTAATAAAATATTAGAAGGACTAGGGCCGTAAGACCTACGGTTCACATTCTACTTGCACCGGGATCATGGGATCCGGGATCATGGGATTTAGTGCGACTTCCGCGATCCCCGGCTTCTCGCCTTTGCGGATGAGACTGTTCTTAAATCACCCCGGGCTGATAATAATTTCGTTTTTCCTAATTCTGTTAATATTAGTGTTTAAGTCGGTTTCCCTCTTAAGGGAAAGGACCGTAACCCGCCCCGTACGGCCCTGTAGAGCTCGTCTCCGGACTGGACACTCTCCCACCGACAGAGATTAAGTGAATTCCAAATATGAAAAATTCCAATGCCTTGTCTCATTAATCGGGTAAGGAAAGGATTAAAAGAAATAGTAAATAAGATTTAGGAATTCATAGTTATGAAATTGGATGTGGTTTTAGAAAGTAAACAATAGAGGGATGCAAAGTATATTATTATAATTAAGCTTGTGAATAACCCTTACGCTAGCGTAACAGGTATTTAGTCAGTCATTACTTAATAGAGTTTTTGGATAATCTTTCTTAAAGCCTTCTTCGTCTTTCTTTTCTTTCTTGGTCGGAGGCAAAAAATACAAAATTCAAGGATTAGTTACTAGATAATAGAGAAGAGAATCAAAATTCAAGAATAATTAATTGACAGAGTCGTGAATCAACTCTCTTAAAAGCCTATAGACAGCCAAAAAACCTCCACCCTTCACCACTTCTTAGTTATTGGGCTGGGGAGAAGAAGTGGCACAACAAAAACTCCCCAGCAACACGACTCTGTCTGTTTAGCTACAAGAACTTTATGTAAAGGGATCGTTACGCTTGCGCTGAAATTCATTATTTATAGCTACATTAATTTGTCTGTTTACAATGTACCTACTTCAGGGAGACCGGGAACCGTTTTACATTGTTTGTCTCATTAAACGTGGTCTGATACTCGTAGACCTAACGCATAGAACCTCTGCGGACACATATATGATTCTAATAAAACACATTCCCTAAGCACTAAATAAATGTCTTACTCAATCTTAAGGCAGAGTATTAAGAAGTCCAACTGCTATTGAGGAAGACAAGTATTGCGTAGTTTTAAATGCGTACTAATGTGAAAGACCCTTACGGCGGCCTGGCCCGTTTTAATAAGATTACACAAGCACTTGCACAAGCGCACCGTAGACTCAGTCTTTAGCAGAATCCATTGCGATCGTACTTAGTATACGCCGAAGTGGTATCACGTCAATCCACATTTCGTTAATTTTCCCATTTACAGGATACGTTGCGGCTATTAGCGGCTTGCGTCCATATAGTGTCAATAGTGTAATGTCTCATTAATTAGTGTCAGTATTGGCCTACAAACAGCCGGGTGTGGTTTTAATGAGACACGGTCCCTAGCGTTCTTAGAACAACTACCAATTCAGTTTGGGTACTTAGTGAAGCTTAACCCCGCTGCCGGAAATGTGCATCAACAAGCCTCACGCAAAGTGTTCTGTGGCGAGACCTTTTTGGAAACAGTATCATCCTTAACGTCTGGTTGATTTATAATGCAATTCAGATTGGCCTTATAGCCTCGTTTGATTTAAACGAACTGTGAGTATTGACGGTCTACCTTATAGCCTCGTTTGATTTAAACGAACTGTGAGTATTGACGGTCTACCTTATAGCCTCGTTTGATTTAAACGAACTGAGTATTGACGGTCTACCATATAGCCTCGTTTGATTTAAACGAACTGTGAGTATTGACGGTCTACCTTATAGCCTCGTTTGATTTAAACGAACTGTGAGTATTGACGGTCTACCTTATAGCCTCGTTTGATTTAAACGAACTGTGAGTATTGACGGTCTACCTTCCAAATGTGGTGCGTCAGTCGTTATAAGTCATAAGCAATAATGCTTAGTATCAAGTATAGCGGAAGGCCTTCCCCGTTTCCCTATAACCAAACGCCAATGACAAATATCTGTTAAGGTACGGATTAGGAGATGTACAAGTAATACAAGAGAAAACATTAATTATCAAATATGACAATAGATAAAAGTGGTTTCAATTAACACACGTGGTGTTTAATAATACTATCAGCCTAGGATAATTATTATGATGATCACTCACCCAGTCGCACCAACAAACACACACACATACTGCGTTAAATACTAAATTAGTCTAATCTGGGCTTCAACCCAACTATATTTAACTTAATAACTAATTACTCGCTGTCTTGCGACAGCCCACTCAGTCATGTTATTTTTCCAAGGATCCTTACTTAACTATCACTAGCCTAAAACTCCAACGTCCGTAATCTCTCCTCGTCCCTGACCAACTGCCCTCTTCCACATCTCAAAACTAACTAACTTCCCTGATCACTCTCGTCAGCCTTTCCAAATTCCCCGTTCAGCCCCTCTCCCATTTCTTTGTTGTGTATCGACTAGAAACGCTTTTTTTTGTTTATTCTTAATTGTTTCTCAATTCCCTGAATAGGCCTGGGTAGGGACGGCACGGCTGGCGCAGTGGTTAAGCGATTGACTGCCGCGCAGCGTGTCGCGGGTTCGATTCCCGCACGGAACAAATATTTGTATGACCTACAAGTAGTTGTTCCGGGTCTGGCTGTTTGTGTATGTGAGTTTATATGTTTGTAAACGCACCCACGATACAGGAGAAATTCCTAGTGTGGGGCAACGTTTTAAAAAAAAAAAAAAAAAGGTTGGTCATCGGCTCAAATTTACGATAACCAGATACGGCCGCTACAAATGTGCGCTGCGCCGCCGCACCAGGGCTATTCCACTGCTTCTTAGAGTCTAGAAGATATTGCATCTTAAGTGGCGTAAAATATTACTTTCGCCTGGTGGCTGGCCTAAGTACCGGTTTGTTTCCCATAGAATACAAACTGAATGGTGGGTTCAATATTGTTTTACAATTCTAAAGTAATAGGACATTTTGTTGTTAATTAGGTAACATGTCGAGCTGTCAGACCACAAAATAAAGATTGAATGTGTTTGTAAGAGACCCGTATTTTAAAATAAGAATGTAGAATAAGATAACTTGTCATCAATTAGGAACATATGACAGACAGTCACACGGGCCACCTCAAATCTGAGGTGGGGTGAGGTGGGGTGAGCCAATTCTCATTTCTCACCAATTCCTACTTGGACTACAGCTGCCCTCGTTTCGCTCGGGCGTCTAATTGATTCCTTTCGACCTACTATATTCCTGGATCCAATACTGAAAATACATCTATTAATACTTGCATTTTTTTAATCGAGGTGGCTAGTTTCTTAGTTACAGTATTTACATAACTATTGATAACAACAACATAACTGGCGAAATGTACTAATGTGTGTAAACACTTTTGCCTAAAGGGTGCCGCAGACAGGCGCGACTCAACGGTGCAACGCGAATTTGGTAGAAAAAAATACCATAACATGTTCATAGAAATTGTTCTACTAGAGTCGCGTCGCGCCTGTCTGCGGGAGCCTTAACCCTTCCGGGAATGGAGTTGCGATGTTATGTCATGTTATTGATAAATAAAAATACATACCTAATAGGTATTGTAATATTCAGCAACCGCTGTGCCAAGCCAGTCACTTGTACCTAACCGGTACCTGTATTTGTGTGATGTAATACTAGGAATATTAGTTCTACCGTCTTGATTTTTGAATTTGAATTTTACTGTTTATTTTTTTAATTTAATCTTAATGTCTTAATATTGATTCTAATAATAATTTTGATTTTAATTTTGGATTCTAATTTCGATTATGATTTTGTTTTTACTTAATGTTTTGTTCTTTGTTTCTAATTATTTTTGCTATCCTACGAGTAAAAAGTTTAGTTAAAACGTATATTTAAGAAGCTATTTTTTATGTAAGTGCTGTGTACGCCTGTAAGTGACTTATTCACCATAACTCAATGCATAATTATGTTATTTTTTATTATGTTAATGTTCTAGTGAATGGGTCGATGGTGTACCTTTCAAATATAAAATAAAATAAATTAGTTCGAAAATAATTCATAAATAAATCTGAATCATGTATTGTAGTTCCGTATGAGGTATGTTCCTTACCATCTATTCACATTGTATCGGAAATATCCGAATCCTAAAATCGTAGGTATCAGAAACATGTTGCAAAACTCAATTCAACTTTACCGGCCTGGCAACCCAATGCGCCTCGCGACTGGAATATTTTGCTGCTAATATTAATTTATACGAACGGTGGAGACAACCAATCAACGACTCATGTTGGACTCACACGCGACTTGCCGCCTTTATATACGCTTACTGCAAATCCTTTGCTAAATCGGTGGAAAAAGATCTGTTGCACATACATGCGGTCTTTCTGATCGCATGAAGCGCATTACTCAATTCATGAGTTAGTTTCCTGTTTCCACCAAGTACCTGTCAAATACCTTACAGTTTTGTACGTCTTCTAAAGATATCACTTCCTGTTAATTAGACATAATATACATAGTTCATCAATTTACTTCGTCAAATACTCACTGACACCTTCAATTTTGAAATCGCCTCTTCAATCACAATTCCAACAAATCACAGTTCAGCTCATAAAGTTATTGAACAAAAGTATTGAAAAGCGTTGGCAACCGGAGGCAGGCGGCAAACATCAAAGTGACCCAGTTTACGAGCTAACAACGCTAAGTCAACGAGGGAAACAGGCCAGAAAATTGCGAAGACACTGTGTTTGTAGATATGTACTCGATGTGTGTTAAATGATAAATGATTTTATTTCTGTAAGTAGGTTTGTACAAACACTTTTACACAACAATCATATTTTTTTTAAACTAGATGAGGTTGGCGTTTCCTACCTGACTACTTTGAGAAAAAAGTCTGTTGATGTGGATCCAATTTATTTGTGCGCTAATCGTCTCGCAATAACTAATCAACTAAATATTCCGTAACTACAAGAACAGCGCAACTTGCATTTTCTTATAAAATAACAGCACCCCTGTTTCCCAAAGGGTTGAGCACAGGTGTACCTATAGTAAACCCCCCACATTTCAACAGTTTTGTTTAAGAGGAGGCTCCCTATTTTTATGTTAATTTGCATGAATAATCTAAAACAGTCACACATACAAGCAAAATTAAACTTTAGTATATGATTTATTGGATCTTTTTCTTTCCATGTTGAAGGCAGTTACGTAATTGTAATATTTTCGCTCGATACATTTTTTTAATGGAAAATTATGTTTTTTTAAGGATAATTATAAAAAACAAACAAGATTGTTTGGCTTTTATGTCTAAAATAAATATTCAGAGCAAGAAAACATAGTTTATTATCCAGCCACCAGATATTTTTTCTCTAGATCAATTATTACTTGAGTTTATAAACGAAATAAGAATTGAGACTTCCGCTATTTAGTGTCGTGCTTGAACACGATCAAAGAACGCACGCGATATTCGACTTTATTTAAAAATCTGCTAAAAAACATGTACCTAAAATCAAAGATGGTGCACGTTCGTTGAAAATACTAAGTAACTAAAGAAAGTACTGCATAAAAAAGACTTTATTTACAGTTGCATCGGTTGCTTTTATTAACAGTAAGCCCAAAGTGATGGACATTATTTCATTAGCTTGTCTGAAACATAATACTATAATTCCAATAGCACCCAACTAAATTCATAACATCGTTTAAAGTTGGCAGAAACTTAGTCGGTCGTGATTGCCGACTCATATAATTTAATCGAGTTACAAAGCTTTTAACTTTGCTTTAGTGCTTCTGACGTGATGGTTTTAGATTTAAGTGGTGCTGGAATATTTGGGTAACGTTGTGGTAGACTGTTTGATAAACATTTGGGGCCCACCGCAGAATGTAAGATTACCCACGGCAGCTCCAATCAAACGACCATACAGTGCTAAACGATGCGCTTGTATGACATTGACAATGGAGCGTTATTGTTAAATATTGTGAAATTGTAAAACCCGGCCAAGTCCTTCATTGCGCGTGGTCCGACACCACGCGCACTGAAGGATTCCGTAGTTGGTACGAATTTATCCCAAAACAAACTTAATATTGTAAAACATGTACATCATACATCGATATACGCCACGGTCAATTTTACAACTGAAAATGTAAGTTTGTAATCGTTTTTTGTTTTATGTGATAAAACTACAAATTAAAGATTTTCGGATTTTTTCCTTTACTGTGCTGTGAGACCTTGCTTCATGCCAATTATAAGTCAGCGGGAAGGCCCCTATATTTTTTTTACCCTAGGTTTTGATTTATTTGCGAATATCAAAATGTGTCGCATAAATCGCAGTATTTATTTATTGCGGTGACTTAGAAGCTTGATTTTTTTAGAGTTCCAATGGACCGTAGACCTACGTATTTGATATTTATTTCTACTTGATACGCGTTCCTGAGAAAAAGGGTCTTGACAGACTGACAGATAGACAGACAGACGGACAACGACGTTATCCTAAAAGGGTTCCGTTTTTTACTTTTGAGGTACGGAACCCTAAAAATCAAGATGGTGGCGGTAATTCCGATTTTGGCCACGCGCTAAAAGATCCTTGTGTGATACAAGGTTATAAATACTTATACTGACAAGCGGCTCCGTGATTGTTGTTTACTAGTGCGTTATAAAGCAGTAGATATTAAATTGAAGAAAATGCTTTTTACCACAAAAAAAAATACTTCCAAAAAAACACGACCAAACTTCCTTGACAAATAAATAAAATAAAATACGTTTAATTCAGACCTAATTTTGGTCCATATTTGTTAGTCTTACATTCATATCTTAAAACTATGTTAGTCATGACAATGAATGCGCTAGTAACTTATAATCCGAATAAATAATCGAAAACAAATGAAAATGAAAATAGAATTGAAATAAATAATTTTAAAAGTTAATTAATTATAGTTATTTTACACTTAATTTGTATTCATTTCTATAATAGATCACGCAACTAACTATTTACACTAAGTACTTACGAGATAACCAAAAAAATACAAACGTCGGCATCGCTGTCATCCGGAAACATGCCCTGAAGACTGGCAGCATTGCCACGTTCTGCACTCCGTAGTGTGTTTGTTGGATGTCGGTTGTTTTGTTTGGGGAAAAAGTTTATATTTTTCACTAAAGTTGTAGTACGTACCCCACACAAATTCGTATATCAGTACTTGCTATGTAAACGACAGTGAAAGGAACTTATAGTAACATCATCAACATACAAAAAGTGGATTACATACGTATCATTGAAGCTACCTCAAGAACCACTGATCAGAACTTGACCAATATGGAACCATCTCGGAAAATCACAACCATGAAACCCGGGACTACGGGTGTGGCGTTTTGGGGGACTGTCTTATGAAATTTTGATGTTCAAAAAGAGTTGTTTTTTAGCCTTATTTGAATAAATTACTTTTGATTTGATTTTATACATGATCCAACACGCATTAAGTACCAAACAAAGACCAATATCATAACTGGTGGAATTTCAAAATCAAAAGTCAATTTGGGTGCTCTGTACACATCTTATAGCTTCGATTGCAGCATACACAGCTGGCTCCTGAACTATAAACAGCTGGCTCCTGAACTATAAACAGCTGGCTCCTGAACTAAGTATAAATATCCTTCAATTAGTTTATACAATTTGAGAACCACTGCATTGTAATAAACCATGATACTTCAAATGAGAGTGCGTTGTTTAAAAATCTCTCCCAACAAAAACGCGGTTGGAAGCGTGTAAAGGGTAAAACAAGGTAATGTTGCTATATAATACACGACTCAAGAACCATTAAAATAAGATAATTTTTGTTAATTCACGACTCAAGAACCATTAAAATAAGCTAATGATTGGTTCCTATGAGATATGTTATGGCATTTACCATTTTGAGTTTGAACATTTAAATTATTGTAGTTCTTTTTAAGTTAACTTTTAAAGCATTGTTATCTAACCATTTGATGATGTTGTTAAAAGTGATATTTTATATCTGACTCGTAGGTTTCAACGTTCTTACAATCTAGAATTACCATCACATTTTATAGAATAAAGTTATTCTGTGTCGTGAAAGGCATTATGAGTGTCAGTAATATTATAAAGAAGAATGTTTAGTTTTCACCTGACTATGTATAGACATGAAATAAATTAATCTTAAAATTCAGCTAATTGAATTGTATATTAATTACGCTTATCACAATGTTAAACGAAACGCAGGAAAAATATATTTTTTAATATTTCTTTATTCATTCTACGTCAAGGGTAAACGTATTACCATGTTTTGAACGCATCTCAACTACGACTTTTTTACGACGTTCCATTTTATACACTGCTACTTGACTTTATTCAACTTTCGTTTCTGAGTTTTAAATATTATTTTACGTTTTATTTAACCGGTTAGTATTTCTTTATTAGTCTTTGTATAATATCTACAGATTAAATAAAAATAACATAATAATTAAATAAATTCAGTATGTTATTGAGTTTGCACGACTGTAACGGATTTATTTGACATTTGACAGTTCTGCGATTGGCATCGGCGCAGTACTTATAGATATGGGTTGTATCAGGTTACCTAACCACGATTACTGTTATCACTGTTACTGTTACACAAAATAACAGACTGTTTTGTATGTACGGGCGATAAATACGTATCTATTAAGTTGTGTTTATAATGGTCACTGGTCACAGTAACAGGTAGCATGACCTAAACGAGGAGTCACTTTTTCGAAAATGTTTGTTTTTGTAAGACCACCAACGGTATTGTAGGGATAATAAATACTAAGTGCTTCTCTTTTTACTATAGTTTATCCGCTTTAGTAAGAGTGAGAACTGAGAAGTAAACATATTTCGAAGTAAATTAAACAATAGGTGTTTCTCTTTTTAGCAAGCGTCATTCTTTAATGAGAAAGTGAGAGAAATTGATAACCTTGCTATATTCCGTTTTTGTGTATGTAAGTAACAGCAACCGTAACAGTATTTTTAACATAAAATAACAGACCCTCAAGGACTGTTATTTTAAGTAACAGATAATTTTTATTGGTAGGAACAATTGTTATTTCTTATTTTTAAATATCTGTTATTTCTATGTTACCATAAATACGCCTCGCCCCTAACTTCTTCGTAGTTGCGATTGTGTCTTGTTGTGTGCTGTGCCATTTTGTGTGTGTTGCTTCTTGTTACGACCCTATTTACCGCCCCTGGACCTTGAACTTGATATCGAACCATTGGATGGTGCGCTCACGTTATGACTTTAGTGTGGTACCTTGGATGAGCTGTTTCCTTACCAATCAAGAAAATATAACTGTTTGAGCAGCATTTCTGAATGACGTAGTTATAAGAGATTTAGATGAAATTGATGATAATTAATAAAACATTCCACTTTAATAGTGTTTTATTTGTTTTTCCCATTTTGTTTATCAGGTATGTATGTATGTACCGTAGGCCAATGAAATGTGTTGGTAAGTTAGACATTTTAGAGGTATAGAAACTATCTAACTATCGTTTTTATACTAAAAATGTAGTAGTTAGTCCTAAGTATTTATGTGTGCTGGAAAACAACAGTTAATGCTCGACACTCAATTTATATTGACAATTATCGAGAATCTAAGCAGTGACGAGGGCAGTTGGTTTCAAGGAATTCACAAAGTAAAAAACCGGCCAAGTGCGAGTAGGACTCGCGCACGAAGGGTTCCGTACCATTATCTATAAAAATGGCCAAAAAATCACGTTTGTTGTATGGGCGCCCCCCTTAAATATTTATTTTATTTTAATTTAATTTTTCAATTTTAAAGTGAATATATAACTAAATATTCTGTGAATATTTCAAGCGTCTACCTGTTGCCGTTATCAATATCGAGCAAAAACGAGCAAAAAAATCAGGTTTGTTGTATGGGAGCCCCCTTAAATATTTATGTTATGCTGTTTTTTAGTATTTGTTGTTATAGCGGCAACAGAAATACATCATTTGTGAAAATTTCAACTGTCTAACTATCACGGATCATGAGATACAGCCTGGTGACAGACGGACAGAGAGACAGACAGAGAGACGACGGAGCCTTAGTAATAGGGTTTACCCTTTGGGTACGGAACCCTAAAAAGACGTTTTAGACCCTAGCTAGGTAAGTACCCTTAAGAGGACCCACTGACCAAGTATTCCTATTTTAGACTAAACTTCAAGCATTAGTAATTAGCTCTAGCACATTTTTTTCTTTATATTTGGTAACGGAAATTCCTAACCTAAAAAGTTACATTAATATTTTTTGGACTTCGTAGCGTTTAGCGTTTTTCGTAGTGATCCTATAAGGGTTCCGCCTTATAGGATCACTTCGTTGTCCGTCCATCGCTCTGTATGGTCCGTAAATGTAAGGTACATGACTGTTAATAACAAATCCCGTGTGTTTACAATCTACTGTTGTAATATATATTTTAGTGATACCCGTTCGTCAGGAATAATCTGTAGGAATGCATCAGACAGTGTATCAGTGTTGAGAGATTAGGGAGTATATGCAGGAACGCAGGCGTTCCTGTTCATTAATTCACTAATAAAAAATAACTTCACAAGCTGTGTTATCGTGATGGCGTGCGGTGGACGTGGACGACCACGATAATATCGTTACGTTAGAAATTATGAAAACACACAATCGGTGACAGTCTTAGTGACGAGCATTTTATTGCCCCGGTTTACCAACACAATTAAAATCGAAACATGGCTTAGATCAAAAACTATACAAACTATGGTTTTTATCATAGGCAATATAAAAAAACCGCTCAGGACAACGCAGGCGGAATTATTATTATTATTATGCTGCTGTAGCCTAGTGGTAATGGTCCGGCCATGACTTAGAAGTTGTAGATCGTGGGTTCGAATCCAAGCAGGCGCTTTACTTTGTGTGATTTATTTCATCACAACTGCTCTCAAAACGGCGAAGGAAAACAAAGTAAGGGAATAGGTATCCTAGAACCAGAAATTTGAAGACATGTGACATCCATCAACCCGCACTAGGCCCGCGTAGTGGACCACGGCCCACTCCTTCTTACAGGAGGCCTGTGTCCCAGAAATGACAACACTGATGATATTATGCTAAGCTTATGCCTCGAAAATGTCAATTAAGGTATTCAGCACAAGGTGAAAGTTATTAAACCAAGCATGTTTTGTCAATTCCTACCAACTGTAACGCCGCAAGTTAGCTGAACCATAGGTAGCCAAACAGAAAACTAAACGATGTGAACTTATCCCTGAAAGTTTGCTCAAATACAGTTTTATTTGAACAAACTCGTTCAAACGTTGAACTCGATGCGGATGCTGTTTCAGTTATAATTGCCGGTTTAATAACTGTTTGTGGCCGTCCTCTTTTACAGGAATAGGTAAACGCGACACTGTGTTAGTAGATACGTGGGAAACGATGGTGGATTTGTTTTGGGATTGGTTTGGGATCTTTAACTGTTTTAAAGTGCTCTTCGATTTGCCTTGTGTGTTTTGGTCTTCCGAAGTTTTCATTTTTGTGTCAAAACTACATCTAGGCAGCGTAGTTACTTATCTATCTCTATTTATACATATAAAATTTATATGTAAATCTTAATTCTCGTGTCGCAGTGTTTGTAACCAAACTCCTCCTAAATGGCTAGACCGATTTTTGTGTTTATTTTGTGTATTCGGTAGGACTGAGAATAATAGGTCGTAAAGTATTTTTTATACCCCTAAAGTGGCCCACCCCAACTTTTTTAAATATAAAAATGAATTAATTATTATTCTCACAAAAGCTCGAGAATGGCTTAACCGATTTGCCTAATTTTGGTTTTGTAATTCTGGGAAGTCCAAGGAAGGTAAGGTGAGAAAAAAAACTTATAAAAAAATGTTAAAAAGTAGTAACTATTTTATTTTCCCATACAAACTGTGGGTAGGTAGGGTAGGGTAGGTACTTAGGAAGGTAGGTAGGGTAGGGTCTGTACTTGGGCCGTAAGGTAAAATGTATCGGGACACTTAATAAATATTCCAACTTATATGTATACCTACATTATCAGTAAATAAATGATTTATTTCTTTTTTAGGCAGGTAGAGTAGGTAGGTAGGGAAGGTAGATAGGTAGGGTAAGTAGGTAGGGTAGGTAGGTAGGAAGGTTAGGTAGGGTAAGTAGGGTAGGTAGTTAGCGCTACCCGTGCGATGCCGAGCCGGGTAAAGCTAGTAATAGTATAAATAACACCAGCCTATTATTGTCCCACAGAAGAGTCAAGGCCTCTTCTCACACTCAGGAGGCATAAGCATTGTTCACCACGAGCATTGTTGACCATGAGCATTGTTCACCACGAGCATTGTTGGTTGGTTGGTTGAACCTGATAGACTTTGTTCTGCCTGATATACAAGGTGTATCTATTCATACACGAAATCTCTTAAGGGGTCATTGTACTCATCATTATGAACAACTTTTACTATGGGACCAAACCTGAAATTGGGAAAAAAAATCTGCTTTTCCCTACCCCTTAAGAGATTTTGTTTATGAATAGATACACCTTATATAGTCCCATCACGTCTATCAAGTTTCGCCAATTAATTTAAAAACAGCTTTTATAATTTCATAGACAATTCTTCAATAGTTCAGATTCGTTTAGGTTTATTGAATATGAATAATATTAGTTATGGAAGTATTGTCATAATATACCTGCCAGGGTTACGAGCCTGTCCGAAAGGGATATCGTGGCCCTGGCACACAGGCATCTGAAGGAACACGGTGGGTTTTAGTCAGTAAAAGTCTGACACTCCCTCCCGCTCCACCCAGAGCGGGAGAAGTTATTTGATAATTTCCCACCAAAAAAAAAAAAAAAAAAGACGTGGATAATACCAACTACTAATATAATGAATACTACAGCATGCCAAAGAAACTTTAACTACACTGTCTGATGCATTACAGATTATTCCTGACGAACGGGTATCACTAAAATATATATTACAACAGTAGATTGTAAACACACGGGATTTGTTATTAACAGTCATGTACCTTACATTTACGGACCATACAGAGCGATGGACGGACAACGAAGTGATCCTATAAGGGTTCCGTTTTTTCCTTTTGACGTACGAAACCCTAAAAAGTAAGTTGGAGTCTCATTTCCTACGAAATGTATGGGAAAAGTTTTTTGCGATTTCTGACTCTTCTAGTACCAGTTCCAACCTGTATATCATAATGATCGACTGCTTAACCCCATAAAAATAAAGCGTGATATAATAATTTTAAAGCGTTAAATCTGTAACTATCTGCATTGTTTTAACCGTTTGGCTCGTCTTTTTACAATTTACTGTAAAATATAGAGGAATACAAACATATTGCAATATTTCTCATCCCCCATAGCAAATAGCGTGATAATATTATATGTAGCCCATAGACTGACCAGACTTACAGGGAATATTTATGCAAAGGAGACGTTCACGAAATGTATGGGGCTTGGTACTAAAATAATTGAAAATTTAAACAGCCTTCTGCCCTATATAGGCTGAAAGAGGGTAATTATTTTGATGTCTTTGGGCATTTAATTTTTTTTTTTACAGCCGCCCGGTTTTTTTAAAACAATTGTTGAAAAATAAAATGTTCTACAAGCATTATTTATATTTTAGGGATAGAACTTTTTTCGATACGTTTTGTTATTGCATTGTCATGATAATCAGTATTTTTTGTCTTAATTTCATGGAGCTGCAGCTAAAATTATAATAAAATCTCAAAGTATTTAATAGAAACGGAAACATTAGCCACATAAAGTAATTATATTGCATAGAAATTAATAAATAAAGACTATGTGCGTTTTGTTTGTATTGAAACATTTTTCACTTTTTCACAAAAACGGGCGCCTGAAAAAATCAGGTTTAACTATAATCGAGTAGCATAATAAATAAGCTTTCTATTAAGGTACATCACATTAGCGTTTAAAAATCGTCGGAATATTATACCAATTTTGACCTCTCCTTTGAACATAACCTATCGGGTAGAATTTGCGTGATGCTGGGACATACATTTCTTTAGACAATCAGACAAAAAATCTAAAAGCTATATTTTCGGCATTAGAATCGATTCCAGACCTCGTAGAAATTACTTTTTTTCAAAAATATTCTATTATTATTTCCTTTATTAATTTAAATACATACAAATTATATTTTTAAATATCAGAATATAAAAAATATATAAAAACATTTAAAAATATAAAAAATAGTTGTCCACCGGTATCGGGAGCAGGGTCCAAGCTACCGGTGGCTAGGGCTGCAGAGATAGGAACCTCCTCACGATGCGAGCCGTATCGAGGAGTACTGCCTTCTGAATCAGGCCCTTGATCCAACCACCTAACGAGAGCCTCGAAAGATGTTGCTCGAGACTTTCGGCCATCAGGCCATTGGCCGATACGACAATCGGCACAATGATAGCCGAGCTCACATTCCACATGTCAACAACCTCGTGTGCTAAGTCAAGATATTTTATTTGTTTCTCTTTCTCAGCTTTCACGAGGTTCTCGTCATGCGGAATGGTAACATCGATAATCATTGCGCGGCGCGCTAATCGATCTATCACTACTATGTCGGGCTTATTCGCGACAATAGTCCTGTCAGTAATGATAGACCGATCCCAGTACAACGTGACATGGTCATTTTCGAGAACTGGGTCGGGCACATACTTGTAATACGGTACCTCAGAATCCACAAGTTTATATTTCAAAGCAAGTTGCTGGTGAATAATCCTGGCTACTTGGTTATGCCTGTGCAAGTACTCGCCATTAGCAAGACGAGAACAGCCAGAGATAATATGTCTGATGGACTCACCCGGACGGTGGCATGCCCGACACACGTCAACCGTCCCGTCCTTCATAATATGCCTCCGGTAGTTATTCGTCAAGATAACTTCGTCCATAATTGCACAGACAAAACCTTCGGTTTCCCCGAAAAGGTCACCAAAACGTAGCCAGGATACGGACGCTAAGAAATCTACACCGGGTTCATGAAGAGCCCGATAGAAGCGTCCGTGAAGCTCCTTGCTTTGCCATACCTCCTTGCGATCATCGGTAGTAAGTATTACAGGTTTGCGCCAGTTCTCTTTAGCCATGGAGAGCGGGGTGAGTCCCTTGTCCACTGCGACCACATCACGGTGCATACCCAGTTCGGCTTGTAAAAAATATTCCCTGAGACTGCACACCTCGCGGTTATGGAGGGTCTTCGCATTTAAAAAGCCTCGACCCCCGCACTTCCGCGGGATGTACAGTCTCATCACCGATGATCGTGGGTGATGCATCCGATTTGCGGTCAGCAGTGTACGGACCCTCCTATCCAGGGCGTCTAGTTCGGTCTGAGTCCATTTAAGTATGCCAAAAGAGTACATCAAAACCGGCATGACCCAACCGTTGAAGGCGCGCACCTTGTTTCCGCCCGAAAGAAGACTAATAAATACCTTCTTCAGGCGACCAAAGAAGCGCTCCTTCAACGATTGCTTCATGTCAGCAACGTTGATCCCAAACGCTTCTGACATACCCAAATACTTATAGCTTTCGGATGAGGAAAGGGATCTAAGGTGTATGGAATCCGAGAGTTGGGTTCCTTCGGATTCCATAATCTCTCCTCGTTTTACATGCATGACTGCACATTTGTCCACACCAAATTCCATCCTGATGGCGCTACTGAATGTTTCAGTTACCTTCAGTAGCTCGATCAGTCGCAATTTGTTGGGGGCAAAGAGTTTCAAGTCATCCATGTAGAAGAGGTGAGATATGACCTGACCTCCTCTCCTCAACCGATAGCCTAGACCTGAATCCTCCAACAGTGTACTTAGAGGATTCAGGGTTAAACAGAACCAAAGTGGACTTAAACTGTCGCCCTGAAATATTCCCCGTTTAATCCATACAGGCTCATCATTCCCCTGGATCTGCCGACATCCTGGATAGCGAAGGACCGTTCTCCATTGCCCCATACATGACATCAGGAAGTTGCGCAGAGTTGCATCTATCTTGTACAACTCCAGCACCCTCATGAGCCATGTATGTGGCACCGAGTCGTAGGCCTTCTTATAGTCTATCCAGCATGTCGACAGATCCTTGCGGGATCGACGAACCTGTTGGCTTATGGCCATGTCGATGAGGAGTAGCTCCTTAGTACCGCGGGACCCATTCCTACATCCATTCTGAGAGGCAGACATAATGGAGTTATTGTCAATGTGCGTATTAATTTTCACTCTCAAAATGGATGTAAGAAGTTTATAGACCGTTGACAAACATGTGATCGGTCTATAATTCTTGGGTTCCGCGGGACTACCTGACTTATGGAGCAGGTGGGTAACGCCTGTTGTTAGAAACTGTGGTAGCGACCCAGACTCTAAGGATGACTGGAACTGAGATGCCAGGCAAGTGTGTGAACTAATTAAACATTTCAACCAGAAGTTGTGCAGTCCGTCCGGTCCCGGTGATTTCCAATTTGGTAACAGACGGACTGCTCTGGCTACGTCTAATGGGGTGATTATGACTGCTTCCATTTCTGGTATAGTTTCACACACTCGCTCAACTTCCCGCATCCAGTCAGCCTCTGCGTGACAGACGGGCTCCGACCAGATGCTGCGCCAGAATGCACTCGTGGCTGCATCATCCGGGCGGCACACGTCTGTCACATTTTGTTCAGGTCGCTCCCAAGCTCTATATACCCACCTTTCATTGCTCTGGAACATGCGATTCTGCGTGTATCGATCCACCCGCCGCTTATACCGCCGAATACGGCTCGCCCATGCACAAACTTTCTGCTTCAGGAAGTCGATGCGCTCTGTGACACGGGACATGTATTCTCGAGAGCTGATTCCAGTCCCCGAGAAAGCCCGTCTTACAAAGCGCATCACTCGTGGTCGTGTATTGCCCTCCCTGAAGCAGTATAGTTTGCCGATGAGTACCCTGGCCCCATCAATACGGCGCTCGATCCTGCACTGCCAGGCTGGTACGGCTGGTTTTGGTCGAGTAGCTCCGTCACAGTTTGGAAATTTGACGTTAGCTAAACGACATGCCGCAACAGCCGCGCAATACAGAATCGAGTGTGTATCAATGAGATCCTCGCTGCTTTGGAAGAAATTCTTAAGCTGCGAGTCCAAGGCACACACCAGCGCCCTATTTTTCTTGTGCATAGGTAGGCGTGGTAATCGGGGTCTAAGTTCGGTCGGAGTGGACCTATACTCGCCAAATGCATCCTCCAGTGCGCTCCTCAATCGGGCGTTGCATTGGCTACTTACTGTGGCAACCCTATCATCCTCTTCTTCAACATCATGATTGGACCGCGGCGGGATTCCATCAATAATTGACATTCGTACCGCGGTTTGTGCCGGAGTCGAGACGATATGGTTGCTAAGTACCTCTGAGCGCAGCCTATCAAGTGCAACATCGTCCAACCTATGATCGCGTTGGATGACCCGCACCTGATCCGATAGTCGTTGGGCCGAGATGTTGATGGTTGGTTCTAGTTCCTGAAACAGAGACAGCATCCTAGCACGGTACGCAGTGAGGTTAGTTCCTCCCTCTGTAGACCCGTAATATGCGCGCATGACGTTCTCGTTCATAGATTGAGTCCATCTCATGCGCTGCACACAACCACCGGCAGCGGGGACCCGGCTCGGGGCCGGATGGCCCCTAAGTCCCAAGCTCCTCGGTGGCCGGCCTCTCCCCTGCCGACGTACAGGTGTTGGCGACGTCGGCGGGGAAAAATACTCGTCGCTCGAGCTCGACGCAACTACCACGGCCAGTGTCGTCACAGCGCTTACAGTGAGGCTGGATACCGGCGGCGGCGAGGCGGAGCTGAGCGAAGAGTCCGGAGGTGGTGGGCGTGCTCGTCTCGTAGCTGATCTCGTCAACATCTTTTCTTTATTTTAAAATCGGTGGATTTTATCGGAGGTGACATGACAGATGTCACCTTCGATTCGGCAGTTTTTGATAAAATTCTTGGTTTTTATTATGATTCATTTTGATTTTTTTTATTTAGGCTTGATTATTTGGGTTTCAGGCTTATTGTATACTAATAGAATTAAATAAACTGCGTCTAAAATGAATATATAACTGAAGATAAAGAAAACGTATTCCGTGACGTGTTGGTGTTGCCAGCTTATTATTATTATTATTATATGATTTAATTTTTTGTATAGATTAGGTTTAGTGAATTTGAAATTAGTTAAACATAAATATTTGCTTACGTGTCACGTTGCGGACTGTAAACTGTTGCGAGCTCATCTGGCTACGTGTAGTGAAAATGATGAAGGAATATTATTAAATATTCAGCCTCTCATTTCTTTATGACTAGGCTGTGAACGGTTCAAGATGTATGCTTTCGAATGCAGTAAAGTATTCATCGTGCAATCACGCTTGCTTTTATTTGTTGGGCACAGCAGAGGGGACTCTAAGCGCGGGTATGTGCGATTAGCCAGTTCTTTTGGTAAACAAGCTACGCGAAAACCACATCTTTTAGTCTATTTATATATAATTTAGCATTTAAAGAGCTGTGTGTTCAACAATTCTTATTATAATTCAGTAGGTACCTACCTAAATTATGACCTAAATCTATGTTTGCAAGTATGAAATTATTTAACACACACTTAACTCACATTTTACATATTTTTATTACCCGACTGCGGCGAAGCCAAAAAAAGAGGGTTATGTGTTTGACCTGTATGTATGTATGTATCTATGTCCATCCCTATGTTCCCTCGTAACTACTAAACGGCTGAACCGATTTTGATGAATAATATGTCGTTAGACTCGTCTTTACGAACTTCACTGGGTATATTAAAATAATAGAAAAACAAAATTACGGATTTACGGTGTGATCACGAAAAAAAATATCTTCCAAGCCTATCGAGTAGGGCATCAAAATAAAGGGGTTTAAAAGGTGATTACAAAAATATAGGTATACAAATTATATGTTTCAATGTAATTTAAATGAGATATTATAAAAAATCTATTCCGAACTCTTTGGAATGAGTAAGTAAGAGGCTGTCAATTTAAAAAATCTAAAAGCCTGACTGCGTAAAAAGTGAACTGAAGAAAAGATGGAAACAAGATTTATATAAATCAATACTATAAAAAAACAATCTCATGCCGTCAGAGGCATCTTCTGAATAATAACGACTTATGTTACTTAACGTGAAAATTTTTACTAGTTTCATTTTAAAATCCCCATAAGCTGATCCTGCTTCACGTACCTGACTCTGAAAGTCCTGAGATCCACCTGAAGTCGAAGCCAACCTGAAGCTCCTACCCCTACAAACTGCCTAGCCTTTTCCCAACTATGTTGAACTACGTTGGGGTGTCGGCTTCCAGTCTAACCGGATGCAGCTGAATACCACTATTTTACATGAAGCGACTGCCTGTCAAACCTCCACAACCCAGTTACTGGGTAACACGATACCCCTTGGTAAGACAGTACTAACTGTTATGTTGATTAAAATCACCAATTATAAAATCTACTATAGCTCAGAGGTATAAAGTAGCTGTCGAGGTTTTAACTTTGAAGTCTACAAAGAAAGCCCATGTATGTTAATATATAGTAGGTTTAATGTTTTGCCCCATGTGAACAAGTACGCTAGGTAGCGCGGGGGGTACACACACACACATTATAATGTTTTGCCCCATGTGAACAAGTACGCTAGGTAGCGCGGGGGGTACACACAAACACATTATAATATTTTGCCCCATGTGAACAAGTACGCTAGGTAGCGCGGGGGGTACACACACACACATTATAATGTTTTGCCCCATGTGAGCAAGTACGCTAGGTAGCGCGGGGGGTACACACAAACACATTATAATGTTTTGCCCCATGTGAATAAGTACGCTAGGTAGCGCGGGGGGTACAAAAAACCCGGCCAAGTGCGAGTCGGACTCGCGCACGAAGGGTTCCGTACCATTATCTATAAAAATGGCAAAAAAATCACGTTTGCTGTATGGAAAATTTTAAATATTTTTTTCATTTTAATTTAGTTATTTATTTTTAAAGTGAATATACAACTAAATATTCTGTGAATATTTCAAGCCTGGAGTGGAAACTGCGTATAGGCAGGCGTAGTGTGGGGCGCCCCCCAGCTACATGGACCGACGACCTTAAAAAGGTGGCTGGGTCAGACTGGATGCGGAAAGCGGAGGACCCTGGCACAGAGGCAACGGAAGGAGCACGGGTGGGTTTTAGTCAGTAAAAGTCTGACACGCCCTCCCGCCTCCCGCTCCGCCCATAGCGGGAGAAGCTATTTGATAATAACCCACAAAAAAAAAAAAAAAAAAAAAGGTTTTGTGGCGCAGCCTCGGAGAGGCCTATGTCCAGCAGTTGACTGCTATAGGCTGAGTTGATTGACTGACATCAAGCGTCTACCTGTTGCCGTGATCAATATCGAGCGGGTCCCTTAAATGTTTATTGTATTCTGTTTTTTTTTTGTATTTGTTGTTATAGCGGCAACAGAAATACATCATCTGTGAAAATTTAACTAACTACCACGGTTCATGAGATACAGCCTGGTGGACATGGACAGACAGACAGACAGACGGCGGAGCCTTAGTAATAGGGTTCCCGTTTTACTCTTTGGGTACGGAACTCTAAAAAGAGCTAAATTCCTTAAAGATGGCAGTCATACGAAACAACCTTGTACACGTTGACCCACTTTTGAATAAAGAATGCTTTACCAAAAACAATAGAATACACGCGCATTGTTTAGCGCCATGGTTCAGCCTGAACCGTTCATAAACGATTTGAAATATTTTTCATGTACATTTGAATACTTAACCAAATATTTGAAAAATGTGATTGTGTAAATGAAATGCCTAGGTATTTTAAAAAGTTTAGCCCCAAAGGGCTAAAAAAAATTAGACTCTTATGTAAAAGGTTTTGGATAGGAGCCTTTTTAGCATCGCACAAGTCTTGATTGTTTTTTTTTTTTGTGTATATTGTTAGTTTTAAATTCTATTATTTGTATTTCTTGTGCGTGTCCCAAATAAATATTTGTCTTTCTTTCTTTCTTTCTAACAAACCAAAAAGTTGTTGTGGGGTATGCACGGCATCCATACTCGGCGGAGCTCTTCTTCCGAGCATATCCCATCAACAATCAATCATCATCAGCAATCATCTCAATTGGGCTGAGGTCTGGCGATTAAGCAGGCCACGGCAGAACGTTGATGCGAGCATCGGCCAGAGTGCGTGTTACGACTCTAGCCGTGTGTAGACATACATTATCGTGCATTAGTCGAAACGAATCACCCAAGCGGCTTCGCAAAGGGATGATCACGTCTGAAACAATCCTCTCTGCATAAATCTGAGCATTGAGGTTGCCCCTGATCCAAATGAGATTGGTTCTTCCACCGATCCAAATACCGGCCATTATTGTTCCCCCTCCATATGAATTAACTTCCTGACAAAACTTCAATTGACGTCCAGAGGTCCTCAGTACGTCTTGTATCCGTCCAGAGGTCCTCAGTACGGCTTGTATCCGGCCTCATACCGAAACGAGATTCATCGGAAAATCAAACACAATACCAGACTTTTTCCTCCCAATTTCGGTGTTCGCGAGCCCATTGTAAACGGGCCCTACGATTGCGGGGTGCTACGAGTATAGGTGGAACTCTCAGCGGCCTTCGGGAACGCAAACCCACTTCACGTAAACGATTTCGGATGGTTTGATCGCTTACCAGCAAGTCTGAAGAGCTGTGGAGCCTCGTAGCCAACATCATGGCGATCATGGTACGATTCCGTCGAACAGTATTTTGTATGTACCGGTTCTGTCCGCGAGTGGTGATGCGAGATAGTCGTCCATGGCTCTCGGCCAGGCTGCCCGTGATACGATAGCGTATCCAGAGGTGGCTTTTGACGCTCTGTGTAGTGCCAAGAGCGACAGCCTCAGTACGTTGCCTGGAACCAGCTTGCAACATTCCGACGGCTCTCATCATCTCTTCTCGAGTCAAATGATGTCGTCGCTCCATATCAATGCAATTTTTTTCAGTTCCGATGTAGAATTTGTAATGGTTTTGTAATAACGCTATTACACACTTTTATAGTAATCCTGATTGACAGTTGATTTTCTATTTCTAATCAAAGTTAAAGACGGAAAATTCATTATTCAAATATCGAAATTCACTAAAAAGAATCAATAACGATCCAAAAAAGTTAAAGTTAGATACTCTAAAACGTACTTAATCCATAGACACTTTTAATATGTGCATATTTTCGGCAGCGCTAAAGCTTAGAGCATTTAACCTAGCTAAAGCTAAAGTGATGGAACTATTAACAGGTGCTGTGACAAGTGTTGCCAACCCTACTACATAATATAGTATCCTACTCTATACGAGTATTAGAGGCCTAAACACTATTTAAAAATAATACAGTAGGCATAACTACCATAATTATTTTTGACGAAAAATTTGATGAACTTTAAATATTTAAATTCCAAAAATAAAATTTGTATTCTAAAAGTAAATTAAAATTCTGGTTATTGCTCCGTCTGATCAAAAATTTGTTGGTTAATCTACTGCTGAAAAGGGGCAACAAGTGTTGCTCAGGTATTCAGATTTATCTAATATTTAACAATAGTATCATTTCTTCTTTCTATACTAGCAATTCCAACTGGGCGAGTGTACTACCTATTCAATGATGAATAAAAATGGCGAGATGAGCGCAATAGGGCCAGTATTAATCTCATAAAATTTAAATTAATGATATTTGTAACCTTAATTTCGAGTGTTATCATGAGACATTTAAAAAAATGCCCAGAAAATACAATATTTTTGAAACATTTATATTAAAAAAAAAAACACTTTATATGTATTTTTACTGGCAAAGGCTTCAAAAATTGTTTTTATTTATTTTATCACAAACACTGCTATCATTACATATTTGATATAAAAAAGTTGTCAGTTGTTGGGTTAGCTGTGACTAATGGTCTTGCACAAGAAGATTTTAAATAAAAGTGGAGGCAACACTCTAAATACCTAAGTGAAGACGACTGTGGTCCGACTCTCTCATTCTGAATACATACATATGAACGAGACATGATGATGACATTCCGATGTATGCATTCAGAAAGAGAGAGACCGACCACAGTCGTCTTCACTTAGGTATTTAGAGTGTTGCCTCCACTTTTATCTATACCTTCATGGTCTTGCACCACCAAAACTGTATTTTTTTTAATTACACAGACCTTTTTCTGATCTGTGCACTGACCTATATTTAAATTATTTTTAGCTTTCTCACAATTAGATTAGAAATTGACAAATGGGGTATTTTTCGTGACTCAAACCCTTAAATGTAAAATCACGGTTTAAAGCTGACATATTATTAAAGTCAATCTCAACTTAGGTCTAGTTTCTATAGATCCATCGGCTTTACACCTTGTGGTTACGTTTTTACGAGTACCTTCTTTTGCATGTTCAATATCGTACGGTTTTAAATATTACGCCATAAAATCAGGCTGAGTTAAATATTTCTGCCCCAACTGGGAAAAAAATTCTCAAAATATTTAGTAAACTCTTTTGAAAACCAACAGCAACGTTTCCTGTGAGTACCTCAGCCCAAACAATACGCAAATTCGTTTTGATATTTTTCTTTACTTTAATATTTTTTATGTTTCCTTCTGTATCAGATGCCGTAAAAAAGAAATTTTACTTTCAAAAGTTTGCCCTGTGGTACTTATCAAGGAAAAGCGATCGAAAATTTCTGTCACAACTAAGCGACCATAATTCAAACTAACTGCTGGAGTTTTTTAATTTCCTTAAAACAAAATTTTAAAAAGATTTTGGGTACAGTTGCTATTCCCGAAGGCCCGGGAATCAACAGACTACTGACGCGAGCCTTGGGTAAACATTGGAAGCGGAGACAGTGTTTATACACCGTTGCTAGTGTTTCTGGAGACAGAGGCTAGAACAAACATGGTGAAACTGACCTAGATTCAAAATAGAGCTGCTACATGCCAGACATTAATGCCATATCGATATATATGCCTTAATAGACCTATGCACGTAGCTTGTACGTGCTACGATTCCTAAGTACTGCAGATGTAACCTGGGCGGCCCCACCTCGTAAGCAGCCCACACTCATAGATTTCACTTAAAAATAATCAATCAATAACTTCAATTGACCAGCACCCCAATTGCGTAACACACTTTTAATTCAATTCAATTTTTATTCAGGACCAATTCACATTGTGTTTGAAATCATAAATAATAAATACAAATTTCAAATGAAATAAATTGCTTCTTCATACGCTACATAAGCAGATATCCAAATGATATGCATTAACTCATGCCTTTTTCCCAAGAGGAAAGGCAGAAACTACAGATCGCCACCTGCTAAGATATCTATACTCCTTTTGCTTCGATTACGTTCTTATATCCTCGTTTGCATCATAAACGCAGTTTGAAAAATTCGTCTGCTCGACAACGTAAATGACGCAATGAATGTAGTTTAATTATCAAAATGAAAGGCATTACCATTGTGGCTACGTAATTACCCCGCTGGAGATAAACAAACGCTGTCAGTGAAAATATGAGAGATTGAAAACATTTAAATTTTGTAGTAGGCATAATAATCCGATTGAAGGGGAATGCTGGATTGGATTTTTTGTTCCATTGTAATGTGATGTGATTTTTGTTCCATACTTTACAGTTTCCTCACGATCCCGCCTGAACAATTTACAAAATTGTTATGAAAATTCCAATTTCTATGTCAAAGTGAAAAGTGTTTTTTTTTTTGGTGTTTCCGCCCCAACTTTCGCAATATCTAGCAAAAAAACTGTATAAACGGCGACGATGGTTCTGTATCTACATTGCAATATGCAGATGCCTAACTTCTTAAACACAAATTGCTCGAAACAAGTCTCTTAAAGTATGATTGTTTCGTAAAAGATGGTGAATGGCCCCTGGCCTTCGAGTATTGGCGCGTCGACGCGACGTTGTGTTGACGATGTGGCCGGTCGCTAGTGCGCGGGCTCGCTGATTGTTTGGGATGGCTGTATGTGAGGGCAACACTATTTTAAAGCAGCAACATGTCAGAAGAATACACGTTGATCATAGACGACGCTTGCTTGTTTCATTTTTACGAGGGCGACACTGAAAGTTTTTAGAACTGGCCACTTGTAAACAATATAATAAAAAAATAAGTTCAAATTTTGAAAATGGGACTATTTTCCAATATTATTGTGTATGTATTTTATTCGTTTGTCATTTGTTTATGATTTCGCGGCAATTTGAAAATTATTGTCTGTCTCACGTCAGCATGAATTTACCGCGAGAAAATTTTCGTTCAATGATTTTTTATGACTTTCGATGTCATTTAAGTCAACAAGAAAGTTTTGATAGACTTCGATTGGCCTTTCACGATGAAGGTCCATCTCGTGCCACTGTTTACAACTGGTTTAATGAGTTTAAACGTGGTCGCACTAATCTCATCGATGATCTGCGTTCGATGATCGGCCTTCTACGGCGACGACTGAAGATAACATCAGTGTTGTGCGGCGTATGATAGAGACTGACAAAAGAGTGACTTATCAGCAGATTCGGACAAGCTTAGGCAACGGTATGAGTCAAGTGCACAAAATCCTCCATGAACATTTAGCGGTCAGGAAGCTTTGTGCCCGGTGGATACCTCATAATTTGACAGAGGCCCAAAAAATTTGGGAGAAACGACCTCGCAGTAGGATCCTCCTTCACCACGACAACGCCTCGTCGCTCACCGCCAAGCAAACAATCGACTACTTGGCAACATCAGACGTGGAATTACTGGGTCACCCACCCTATGGCCCCGTCCTCGAACCTTGCGATTTTTATTTATTTCCGAAAATAAAATAAAAACTTCGAGGAAAACGTTTTATGGACGCCGAGCAAGCATTGGCTGCGTATCAAAATACCGTCGAAGAGACCCCTAAACACAAGTGCTTTTCATAGTCGCAGCGATGTATTGATGTAAATGGACATTATTTTGAAAAGATATAAGTAATAGAACTAATAACTTGCTAGTTTGTTCAGTTTTTGATTTTGTATGAACTTTCAGTGTCAACCTCGTAAGTAATTTTGAAAAATTGTGTTACAGCCAAATTAGACTGATTTTATATTTTCTATAGAAACAGAGCTACCCACTTATAATCGGGTGATAACGGCCTCTTACTCACTCACTCCAAAAGTTCGGGATAGTTTTTTTTTATCATTTCTCATTACAAATTACATTTAACATTTGATTTGTGTATATTTTTGTAATCACCTTTTAAAACCCTTCATTTTGATACCCTACAATGAACTCTTAGTTATCATAAGGTATCCTAAAAACAGTACAATGAAGCATTTTGTGTCAATTTTGATGATCTGTAAACGTGTCAGTGTTACTGGATTGTTATTGCTGACTGTAGGCGCCTACTGAATAAAACTAATCTCATCTTAAAATAATCGATTCAATCAATCTACCTAACTTTTTCCCACTATGTTGGGATCAGCTTCCAGTCTAATCGGATACAGCTGAATACCAGTATTTTACATGGAGTGACTGCCTGTCAGACCTCCACAACCCAGTTACTGGGTAACACAATACCCCTTGGTAAGACAGTACTAACTGTTATGTTGATTAAAATCACCAATTATAAAATCTACTATAGCTCAAAACTCATCATTTGTGTTATCAGACTTTTGGGTTTCTGACTACCCGTAATGACTGTCAAAGGTCTGGGAATGACAGCCGAAACTTACAACAATCGTTTCCCACGACGAAAACGCACTGAAAGCTCACAAAGAAAAATATGTTACGTAGCTACTGTAGATAGGATACAGTGGCATACTTCTTTATCGATACATAGTATAAATAAATAGACGTTTCTTCCATTGCTTGAAGTAAGTAAAAATAACTCTGTTCCAGGCTTACTGTCAGTCGTTCTACTCCAGTTAACTTTGGTACAAGTACACGAAGAGTGCATACAACACTCTTCCTGTACAATATAATAACGCGTTTCGGGTCATGCTCAACCTGCCTGAGGACAGACTAACCGACTTCTTTCCGCTCATGTCGGGAAGCTCAGGGCATCGTTCTTTTCGCGTGTGTTGGCAAGTAAAAATTGTATTGTCAAAGCTGTTTTTCATACTGTGAATTTACTGAGGGAGACAAAATAAATGTAGGTACTCATCAATGTTATGGGGTACATTTATTTGGCTTCCTTGGTGTGAAATGATGGGTTGTTTTATTGTTATGCTTTACTGTATATTTTTTATGTTTGTTTGTTTAGTACTTTAGTATAACTTTTATTTTAGGATAAGTTTTCAATTTTCATTGTATGGGTGCTAATGCCTGCAATAAACGATTAATAATAATAAAAAAAACTAAGTCGCTTGCCGTGAGTGTATTTGAGTGTATGTGCGACCGCTTAGATCTTCTAAACTACACAATAGATTTTGATACGTTATTCACCATAATTTAGGACATGGTTTAGTATTGCTATACTAATTTATATTCACATCTGTCCATCCCCTTCACACAATCTGGCTCTCTCTCTGGTACAGCCATTCGTGATACACACGCTCTGTACAAATAAATTAATATTTGTGGAAATTGTTAACAAATTCTATTTTGAAGTGTCTAATATTCAAAAAAAAAAAAATAGTCGTGTCTGGCGCATAAATGTTTCCTGCAACTTGCTGCCACCAGCACATCTCAACAACATTTATTCCAGAAGGTTCATATGTATACTACATTTATATTTAACTGTAATGTTTTGACATCTCGCCACATCAGTAGACTGCTCCCGGGCACAGCATGGTCGGGTCGCTACCCGCAAGTCACAGACATCTTCATGTTTTGACATCTCGATACATCAGTAGACTGCTCCCGGGCACAGCATGGTCGGGTCGCTACCCGCAAGTCACAGACATCTTCATGTTTTGACATCTCGCCACATCAGTAGACTGCGCCCGGACACAGCATGGTCGGGTCGCTACCCGCAAGTCACAGACATCTCCATGTTTTCACATCTCGCCACATCAGTAGACTGCTCCCGGGCACAGCATGGTCGGGTCGCTACCCGCAAGTCACAGACATCTTCATGTTTTGACATCTCGCCACATCAGTAGACTGCGCCCGGACACAGCATGGTCGGGTCGCTACCCGCAAGTCACAGACATCTCCATGTTTTCACATCTCGCCACATCAGTAGACTGCGCCCGGACACAGCATGGTCGGGTCTACCCGCAAGTCACAGACATCTCCATGTTTTGACATCTCGCCACAGCAGTAGACTGCGCCCGGGCACGCCAATGAGGGAGCAGTAGTGGCCCAGTGGTTAACGGCCTCGACTTACCGTAAAACGCAACGAAGGGACTTATTAGAGAATGGGCAGCAGCGTTCTCTATGCATTTTAACACCATACTGCGATCGTCAACCCGCCTGCCAAGCGTAGCGATTATGGCAACCCCATCCTCTTTTTGGGACAGGCCTATGTCCAGCAGTGGACGTATTTCGGCTGAAATTATGTTAGGGAGGGTGTGATTTATGTAACTCAACTTATAGGAAGACTTCGACGAATTTTGTGACCCGGAATTTCCCAGGATAATCAAGTATGAAGACGTTGTAGAGGCAGCACAAAGAATACGGCCATACATTATCAACACACCTGTCCTGGTAAGTTTACAGTTAGATATACAAGGAGGCGCAAGGGTCGTAGGTTCGAACTCAGACAGGCGCTTTACCTTGTGTAAATTATTTCATCACCACTGCTCTCACACCGGTGAAGGAATACATCGTGGGGAAACCGGCATGACCTAGAACTAAACAATTCGAAGACATGTAACGTCCACCAACCCGCACTGGGCCTGCGTGGTGGATTACGGCCCACTCCCTCTCACAGAAAGAGGAGGCCTGTGTCCCAGCAGTGGGAACATTATAGGCAGATTATGTATGGCAAGGTATATTTAACATTTTTGTTTACGACTTCGCATATTCATATTTTTCTCTTCTTGTTCTCGCACATTTCTTTTTCACTTCTCCTTTCGCAGGTCTGCTGGAAGAAATTTCTTAAAAATAAACACTGCCTTTGTACTAATATTATAATGATATCGTTGTGTGTACATAAATAATAATATAAATAAAAATAAGGGTCTTTAGTAACCATGTCTTACAATCAGTATCAAAAGCTGAGTATTATGGATTTAGTCCTTACCAGAATGAGAACAACGTTATTCCAGCATGTAGAGGAGATTAGGAATGCGCTCATTCAAGCCCAAACCCCCAGTCTAGCGAGATACGGATTATACTCGTCTCTGAGAGTGCTCCAACTATTCTAAGTTCGGGCTCCCATTTAGTACTTCAACGAGGTAATTAAAAGTAGGAGCTAACGCAAGCGCGCCATGTGTAAAAGCAAGTGCTATTTAAATTTGAGCTGATTAAATGAGATATTACAAAGATTGGAGAGATTAACAAACCTGCCAAGTGCGTGTCGGACTACGCACAATGAAAGGTGCCGTAGTTGGGATGAATTTATCCCAAGAACAAACTTAACATAGTAATTGAAATACATGATCCCCATACATTCTAACTACAAATTTAAGTTTGTACGCACAATATTGAGTGATTTACCATGTTGTTTTAAGATCACAGACGTCTTATAGGTTTTTCTATAATCTATAAGTAAACACCTATGTTGTGTATTTTTTTCTAAATTTTAGACTCAGCAGTTTCGGAGATAAGGGGGGCGGGGGGCGATGGTCATATTTAATCTATTTTCTTAAATAATTTAAAAAGTATTCATTTTAAAATTATAAAAAAATATATATGAAATTCAAAAAATAACCCTTTTCATTTGATATGTCACACAGTACAGTCAGCAAAACTTTTTTTTTTAATTTTCTTATTTGCCCCCCAAAAGTAATCCCCATATTCAAAATTATTTTATTTACGTAACACGTTCGTGTTTGGGTCACAGAAGTTCATATGTGTACCAAATTTCAACTTAATCGGTCCAGTAGATTTGGAGCAAATCAGCTGTGACAGACGAACAGACAGACACGAGTCATCCTATAAAGGTTTCATTTGTGTTCCGTACCCAAAGGGTAAAACGGGAACCCTATTACTAAGGCTCCGCCGTCTGTCTGTCTGTCTGTCTGTCCGTCTGTCACCAGGCTGTATCTCATGATCCGTGATAGCCAGAGAGTTGAAATTTTCACAGATGAAGTATTTCTGTTGCCGCTATAGCAACAAATACTAAAAACCAGAATAACATAAATATTATACAAGAAACGTGATTTTTTGGTCCTTTGTCGCTCGATATTGATAACGGTAACAGGTAGACACTTGAAATATTCACAGAATATTTAGTTATATATTCACTTTAAAAATCAATAATTAAATTAAAATAAAACAAATATTTAAGGGGGGCCCCCATACAACAAACGTGAACCCTTCGTGCGCGAGTCCGACTCGCACTTGGCCGGTTTTTTTATTTACAGGTACGGAACCCTAATAAAATGGTTGAGAACACTTTCAGAGATGTAAAATAATATTTATGTAGTTTTATTATTTCTAACGGACACATTCATTATGAAAACGTTATGATTATAATTATCTGACTATTCCACAATGAATTTAAAGCCCTTTTACAAATAAGAAGCGAGCTTCACTAATGCCTGGAAAACATGTCTCTAAATTACCATCATTAGATGGCTGTCCCAAATACAAGTATGTCTTGTACGACATTATACATACCTACCTACGACGAATATACAGGGTGCTTTTCTCAACTAAGTTGGGGTCGGCTTCCAGTCTAACAGGATACAGCTGAATACCAGTATTATACATGGAGTGACTGCTTGTCTGACCTCCGCAAACCAGTTACTGGGTAACACGATACCGTTTGGCAAGACTGGTTGTCAGACTTTCGGGAGTTTCGGGACTTTCGGGCAAAGATCAACGAATGACAGCCTGGTTCAACTGCTCAACGTGGTTTCCGAGGCACGGAGGGATCTCAGTATGAATTTTTATTTTTTTTGGAAAATGGATGGTCACCCATCCACGGGCCGCCTTCGGCACGCTTAGACAGACGTGTAAGTACACCCACACTTCGCCACGTTTAAGTTCCATGTAATAGACGGCTCCTCTCATCCTTATACTGATTGACATTATTGAGTTTTTAACCGACTTCCAAAAAGGAGGAGGTTATATGTTCGGCTGTATGTTTGTTTTTTTTTTTTTATGTATGTTCACCGATTACTCCGTCAATTGTGGACGGATTTTGAAAAAACTTTTTTTGTTTGGAAGGGTATGCTCCTGAGGTGGTCCCATTGGCACTAAATCAGAATCTGATGAGGGTATCCCATGGAAATCAAGGGAAATCCTCAAATTTATAGGCATACCTATAGCGATTTGAGTATTTTTTATAGTAACTCGTGCATTTACACTCGAAAAGCACCATTTGGTGAAGTGTAACTGATGATGAAGACCACAGATGGCCACCGGAACTACTCAATAATAAGTATTTCATCGTTGCGATTCGATTAGGCACTTTAATATGGTTGCTAAGCAATTTATGCTCTTCAAAATGCATATGGTGAAGTCACCATCAGTTCTCCTGGTTCTTACCAGGAGAACTCCTCAACAATTAACGCCCCTGCATCGGGAAAAGTAATATTTTGTAAAAGGGGATGAGCATTTGACATTAGGCTATTGTAAATTGGATAAATTACAAACTGACCCACTAAAAAATGAAAAATAAAAAACTTTTTACAAAAAAAAAACAACCGACTTCCAAAAAAAACACTACAAAGTGAAAAATAACTTTAATTTCGGAAGTCGGTGGCAAAATACTAAAATACAGATCCAAAGCCACCGACTTCCGAAATTAAAGTTATTTTTCACTTGGTAGTGTTTTTTTGGAAGTCGGTTGTTTTTTTTTTGTAAAAAGTTTTTTATGTCTTAATGATTCTATACATAGGTACATACCTACCTTGAATCAACGCCATGTGCCAGAGACATAAAAATATCACATTTATATAACTTCCGATCCTTAAGTTTTTACCTGATTAAAATGTTTGTATCAGTACCGTCTCGTCAAACCAGTTTTGAAATGTCCACCCTTTATACACACATAGGGAGCTCCGAATTCCAGCAAGGGCAATGGTCGCGCAAATTGTTACGAGCATCATTAATTAGAAACGGCGTATCACGGCATTTGGAACGCATTCAAGAGCTCTGCTTACATGGGACAATCATTCCACACGGTCTCCACATACAATCATGATGTGTTTTCGGCCAAAGCCAAGAAGTTTGTAATATTAAGCGGCCTTATTTCATAGTTCCCGGACAGCCGCTATTCACCAGAAATTCAAAAATTGCAAATGAATAAGTGCAGCATTATCTGCCAGATAGTTTAATGGGAATTTATCCTGAAGTGGTTAGACTGGGCAGTAGCTTGCCAAAAGATGAAGGTAAATATAGAACAGGGATAGTCCGCCTCTTAATACCAATAAAAACCAGTACATACGACGAGCCCTAGGATATCCAATTGAAA
Source organism: Tiliacea citrago (assembly GCA_963921375.1). Taxonomy (NCBI): domain Eukaryota; kingdom Metazoa; phylum Arthropoda; class Insecta; order Lepidoptera; family Noctuidae; genus Tiliacea; species Tiliacea citrago. Next base: position 31,114,419 of record OY992780.1, read on the forward strand.
GCACGGGTACCCCTCTTGGACTTTAGAGGAAGCTCTTGCCCCTATAATTATTCCAGTCTAGGAGAAATGAGCATTATGTTGTTAGGAAAGTAGAAAAGGGATGACTGCCGAGTTGAGGACTAATAGAGAATTATGGAAGAAAGGGACATGTTGCGCTGACCACAAATAAATTGGGATAAGGGCAGGAGAATGATGATGGGTACTTAGCTACATGGAAGAACTGAGAGTAGCATGTTGACTGAGCTGGTCATACCGACATTCCCTAACAGGTACGGCTCCACATTGTTCTTCTTCAGTCGTGAAAAGACTTCCCAATCCTTGAAAAATCCCTAATCCAAGTAATGGGCTCCCAACTCCAGTGGTTATTTATTTATTTTATTATTTACTAGCGACCCACCCCTGCTTCGCATGCTTTTTACTTAATAAAACATCGAGTCATCTTTATCATTTGTAAGTTAAGGCGGAGATTTCTTGAAAATGGTCAAAAAGGTGGTTTTTTACAGCAGTGTATCTCTTAAACCGTAAATATTTTTTCCAAAATAAAAACAGTATGATATTTTCAAGTCTTTTGTGCATACGGTGATGGAACACAAAACATAATTTAATACATCAAAAAAATCTTCAAAGACAATTCAATCTTAATTATTTTTAAACGCAGTTTATCCCTTCGTTAACAGTTATAATTATAATTAAAAGTATACCATCAAATAGCAAATGCTAAACTGCATCCGGTGATGGATTAATTTTTATTAATTAAATAATATCTAATTTTATACTTTTTTATTTGCATTTTTACGTTGTGTCATCGCGCATCTCTTTCTTTTATATGCAATCTGACAGTGACGGAGCGGTTTACCTGTTGTCAACCTCTTAATACACACAAACTTTCCGGGATAAATTTTCTAAATTATGGTCAAAACCGCCGATGCGTAGTTTAGGAGAACAACACGGTCACACAGACAGACACGAAAAGTGACTTTAATTTATAGTTATTAAGTAAAGAATTAGGTCAGTCGTGAAAAGACTTTCCAGTCCTTGACAAATTCCCATTGGCCCTACTCAAAAAGACCTTCCTTAAACGACGCAAGCAAAGCCATATGATAATGTTAGTCAAGCAGTTGTTTATTATCCTTTCACGATACAATCTTCCAATATTCGGTTATGAAACTGGATTGCATTCAAGATTAAGCTCTTGTGGGAATGACGGAAAACTAATGGGAAGTCATATCGTGTGATTGGGTCTCTGAATACGACAGTATCATTCCGGTTGTCACCGGCTCTTCGTTCTATCATTATCAAAGCAATTGAGGAGCGGAGATGATCTTACTCTACACTTCCAGTTATCTATATAAAGAGGAAATAATAAGAACAAATGCCACTGTCGCGTAGTAATTAATAGTTTGTGTTTGAGTTGTTTTTCTGGTAGATGTAAGTATTAACTCAAGTTTCTAAGTCGTGTGTATACTAACCTAATGGAACCTATGCATGTTCCTTGGTTATGGCTACAAAGGAATAAAAAGGCATTGGCGCGAAATCTATAAAAACAAATTCTCTAATTACAAATTGAATTGGTGACCCTAATTTATTTTACAAAAGTGAAAATGTCAAGTGAGAATGGAGACCCGTATTTGCAAATGGAAGAAAAGAAAAAGAAAAATAAATAATTTTTAATCTGTTGCCGTCAAGGTGTAAGGATTGGATTATTTTATTTTCTCGTAATCGTAGTGAAAAGTATAGTGTAACACACGGCGCTAAAAACCCATTATAAATCAGTTTCTATCTACTCCCTCGCTAAAGCTCGAGAGTAAAACTACCTCGTATATAATTGGTAATTTTAGCCCCTTGTATAAGAATCTACTATTACCTATTCATTATTATTATCTTTAACTATAGGTACTTATAATAAAATCGTAGCGAAGTCTAAATTGTACATTGAATATTTTTGAAAAAAGGTAATTGCTTTGGTCTGGGGTCGATTCTAATGCGGAAAATATAATTTTTAGATTTTTTGTCAGTTTTTCTGTATACGAGTATCTTTTTGTCTGAATGTATGTTCCAGTGAATGTGTGTTGTGCATCACGCAAATTCTACCGGATAGATCATATAAGAGATATTTCCTATAAGACTGGTCAATTGGTAGGCTATATATTACCATGCTATTTGCTGTGGGGGATGAGCAATATTTCATTATTACTAGCAATATTGCTTGCACTGATTGGACAGGTTCACTCAAATGTGTGTGTTGTTATTTCCTACTTCAACATAACTGGCGAAACGTGGGTGTACCTACTATAGGTATACCTCTGCCTAACCCTTCGGGGATTACAGGCGTGATGTTATGATGATGATGATAAAAAAAAACTTAAGTCACCTTTAAGACGCAGATACAAATAAAAATGTACCTAAAGATAACGTAGAACCCACCTGCCGTTCGCCGTCAATGTAAAATGATAACCTTATCATATCACCTTTGATTCTATCCTCCGAGGACAACAACAATAGCGAAGCTGTGACGAATATTGATGATGACATCTCGCTGTACAGTACCAGAAGCAGAGATACCTATAGATACAAGTAAATGAAACATTGGTGCAACGGCCTACGTGACGTGGTTTCAATATTTTATAGAGAGATACACATTGATTGACATTGATTTGTATTGCTATGCCTTTATTTTATTTGAAACATATTGTTTACATTTTCCTACTGCAAATCTCGAATTTAAAAAGTCAGAATTGTCATTATTTCGATAAATTAAAGATTTGTATCATTTTTAACAGACTTCCAAAAAGAAGGAAGGTTATAAATGTTTGTCTGTATGTAAGTTTTTTATATACAGGGTGGATTTTTGAGATATATACAGGGTGGTTTTTTGAGATGGGGCAGGAAGGGCAACTACCTTAATCGTTGTAGCTACAGGAAAACGGTCTTATCTTATGACACTGTCCTTAACTTTTTGAGAAATTTCAATCTAAATGCATAAATTTTGAAAAAAATGTGTGCTGGAAAATGGCCAATTTTCACAAAATGTTTTTTTATGCCATTCGATCCTGTTTCTTATAAGGATCAAAAACTTCGATTCGATCAACTGAGGTTTGAGTACTAGAAAAGTCATAAATCTCAAAAAACTTTTCCCATACATTTCGTAGGAAATTAGACTCGCAACCTTAGTTTTTTATGATGGATAGATTGATGGACCACTGAAATGAAATCGTTTATTCTGTAAATAGTCTACCGGAATCACTTTTATATTTAATATTAAAAAATAAGCTATATGTAGTCGACATTTCCTATCTGACTACTGAGAAGAAATGGCGAAACAAACTCAGGGATCAAAGTCTCTTTTAAAGTCCAGACATAATAAGACGAAGACTATGCTTGTGCAGACTTTGATTTTCCCTATCATCGACTATGGTGACGTGTGCTACTTTGACTTGAACGCGGTTTTGTTGGATAAGCTCGACAGACTACTCAACAACGGTATCCGGTTCATATTTAATCTAAGAAAATATGACCATGTCTCGAGTTATAGGACTGAACTCAAATGGATGTCCATTCGCCAGAGAAGAAGTTTGCGCGCTTTGACTACACTTTTCTCCCTTCTCAACTCTCCCAGCCCTCCTTCTTATCTCATGTCTCACTTCCAGTATCTATGTTCTTCACACGCTAAGAATCTGCGTTCTTCCAACAATCTTCTTCTACTCTGCCCTTCTCATACTTCTGACTTTGTTCATTCTTCCTTTCATATTCAGGCCATTCTTCTCTGGAATGCGATTCCTCTTGATGTCAGGATGGCCACCAGTCGGTATGCATTTAAGCGGAAATTGCAGAGTTATTTACAAAACAAATAGCGTAGAGTCATCTCAATTACTTCTTTTCCTTGAATTTGTATTATTTATTTATTTAAACTTCTCACACACGATTAGGTACAAAGGCGGACTTAATGCCTTAGGCATTCTCTACCAGTCAACCAAGGGTCGTGAAGAGATATGATGGCGGGTGCTCTGATTGAGAGAAAATAATAATATTAAAAAATATTAAATTATAACATAATTAATTATAAATAAAACGGGTGCACAAGTACATAAATAGGTTAAAAACTTATAATACACATACATACATAATTATTTACTATAATATTTATATACCTACATTATATATATATATATATATATATATATTTGTATGTATATATATATATATATATATATATTATATATATATATATATATACATACATTATATATATATATATATATATATATATTTGTATGTATATATATATATATATAATGAAAGAAATATAATGTAGGTATATAAATATTATAGTAAATAATTATGTATGTATGTGTATTATAAGTTTTTAACCTATTTATGTACTTGTGCACCCGTTTTATTTATAATTAATTATGTTATAATTTAATATTTTTTAATATTATTATTTTCTCTCAATCAGAGCACCCGCCATCATATCTCTTCACGACCCTTGGTTGACTGGTAGAGAATGCCTAAGGCATTAAGTCCGCCTTTGTACCTAATCGTGTGTGAGAAGTTTAAATAAATAAATAATCTTGGTCAGATCATGCGAGGGTCATGTAGATCCGTGTCTGAAATGGTATTTTGAGGAAATAACAACACACACATTTGAGTGGACCTGTCCAATCAGCGCAAGCATTTGGTAGTAAGGGTGCAGCTCAACTCAAGACTTAAGGAGCTCAACGACTCGACGAGCAATACCAAAAGGAAGGACATTTGGGTAGGCCACATAAAGTGCTCAAAATGCCAGACCATCATTGAAACTAACTGAGAAGAGGAAAATATATTTAAAGAAAAAAATTATACACATACCTAGTGATGACATTCACAATAAATTAAAATAATAAATATAATACTTTTCAAAGTAAACATTCATGTAATATTGTATATAATATTCAGCAATGTCAATATGTATATAAAATCATAAATAATGATGATTTTGCATAATAATTATATTATTATAATAAATAACATACGACCCTTCATCATACTATACAAAATGCTTGACAACGCTAATGTCCTTATGGACACTGTTGATGATTTTTCTGTATCGGATATACACACTTGCACCCCGGAGCAGGCTAAAATGTTTATTAAACATCCAAGACATTACTTGAAAATCCTTACACAGAAAATTTGATCGATCAATTGTAATTTTCTTAGTCTACAGACGCTGCTACAACGCCTCTCGATGGATTGTGACATTTTAGTTCTAACGGAGTGCTGGTTATTATGCTCGAGTAACTACAACATCCCTAACATCGAAAACTTCATTACGTACAGCACAACTAAGAACTTAAATCAAATTGATGTTTGAACCGGCAGCTCGCAAGGCAGTGCATACATAAATGGTCCTAAACCGTGCCCACCTCACAGTCCTGATCTCACGCGTCTTGGTTTTTTTGTGTGGCGCTATTTAAAAAAGTAACTTTGTAAAACGAAATACGACAGTGCTCAGGAACTCAAAAATGTACTTACCACGATTCTCTAGGGAATTAATCCTAGCACATTATCCGCTCTGTAGTAAAGAAAATAAACCTATGCCCACGTCAAAACGGTTACCATTTTGAACACTTCAAGTAGGAGCACAAAAGTAAAACTTCTAGGCGAATCCAAATGTAAAGTTTTCTAAGTTTTTAATTTTAAGGTGAAATAATACCCAAAGTAGACGTTATTGTTTGCTTTTCAATCAGTCTTTTTGTAGCGGCCAGTTTATCGATGGTAAAAAAGAAAGTTCCAGTCTCATTTCTACGAAATGTATGGGATATGTTTTTTTGCGATTTAAGACTTTTCTAGTACACAAACCTCAATTGGTCCGGAAGAGGTTTTTGATCCTTTTACGAAAGAGGATCGATTGGCACAACAAAGAGTTTTTGTCAAAATTGCCCATTTTCCTGCTGACTGTAATTTTTTTTCCAAATCTGTGAATGCAGATCAAAATTTCTCTAAAAGTTAAGGACAGTCTCTTAAGACAGTTTTCCTGTAGCTACAACGATTAAGGTAGCTGCCCTAATGGCCGTTTCACCATCGTTCCTTAAATTTAGGGAGGCACCCAAGAAATTTTAAGTGTTCGTTTCGTTTGCACCATCACATAAGGGACACCTATGGTCCTAAGGGATCCCGATTATAGGGGCCCGATACTTGGCATCTTAGCGCTAAGTGACAGTTGATCTGTTGTTGAATGAAAGTATTTGAGACGAAATGGATGACTTTATTGACAGTTTAGAAGCTATCGAAACTGTGGATATAGTTACGAATCAAAGTTTATTCAGACGGCCACATATTTATCGCGAAAGACCGTTTTTTTTCACGAAATATGACAATGAGAACTTATTCAAAAGATTTAGGTTATCCAAGGCCAGTGTGTTATTTTTGTTAGAAAAATAGAACACTATTTAGAATATACAGATGACAGGTATGATTTTTTTTAACTACCTAATAACTACTTAGTTACAAAAAAAGTATTTACTTGTTTTTCAAAAGTGTTTTAAATACAGGTAGGTACCTACCTACCTACCTACCTACCTACCTAATATACTGGTGATTATTAATATTACGACTCGCTGTACCTAATTTTTATGTTTTTAATATTTGCAGGAATAAGTCAGCTCCTCCGATTAATCAGGTGTTCATGAAATCATGTTTATTTTATGTTTTCTTTGTATTTTGTCATACTATTTTACATTAATCTACGTGATTTATCGATGGAATACAAAATCGGTAATTTAATCGATAAAGTAAAATTTTCAGACGCCCCTGATTTAAAAAAAACTGTCACTTAGGTAAGTGGCCCTTACGTAGGACCCCTTTAATCTGGTGAAAACAAACTTAGGTAAGGAACTGATTTAAGGAGTCTCTTAGGTTAAGATACCCTTAGTAAGGAGGGATTTGAGGCAACGATGGTGAAAACAGCCATTACTGCCCCATCTCAAAAATATAGCATCTCGTATAACCTATTTCTCCCTCAATTATGGACCGATTTCGAAAATTATTTTCTTGTTTGAAAGAGTATGCTCTCGAGGTGGTCCCATTGTCAGAGTCTGATGAGGGGATCCCATAGATATTTGGGGAAATCCTCAAATTAGATAGGCACACCTATAACGATTTGGGTATTTTTTATATTAACTCGTGCATTTGCTTTGTGTAAGCACCATTTGGTGAAGTGGAACTTATGATGAAGACTACGGATGGACTTAATAATAAGTATTTCACGGGTTGCGATTCGGTTATGTACTTTAATATGGTTGCTAAGCAAATTTATGCTCATCACAATGCATAATGGTGAAGTGGAGCTAATGGTGACTTCACCATCAGTTTCAGTTCTCCTGGTTCTTAACAGGAGAACTGAACAATTAACGTCCCTGCATTGGGAAAAGCAATATTTTGTAATAGGTGGTGAGTAGTTGACATTAGCCTAATACTTAGATAAATTACAAACTGACCCACTAATTAGTAAAAAAACAAAAATTCTAAATCTAATTTGGCTAATTTACTCTTTTAAAATGGATATTTTAACTGCTACAGCTACTAACCATCTCGATTTTCAAACCAAATTATCAGACAACTCAATCATAAAACCTCCCAAAATTTGAATTCCTCTGTAGAAGTTACACAAGTATCCTCGAACAACTCTAGTTCTCATTATTAGGCAGCAACCAGCCACCGACTGGCAACTAGATGAATATCTCGACATACTCCAACTTCGGGCCGGACTACGGATATTGCCTTTTGCATAATGTGCACTTAGCTTAATCTAACGTTTCATAAGCCCATGTAGGTTTATGTGAAATAAAATATTTTGATATTGATTTCATGTTATCGTTACATTAAACACTGAAAACTGCTTCAGACTAACTACAATATGAAGGAAGTTATACCGAAGATACTCATTAGTCCTTCATCCCGATTGAAGTTTTATTCTCAAATTGATTGAAAGGAATTATTAATGCTGATCTAAATTCATAATTCTCTTCGAGTGATTTATTACGTATCGTTTGTTTTTGTGGCCAAGCCTTACAATCATATTTACGAATCGTGACGAACGAATTAAAGCGGCAAAAAACATTATGAATCTTTCTCAAACATTAACGACTCGTCATCATGACGAGGTATGGGGGAACAGCGACTCTCTCCGAAAGAGAAAGGAATGACATCCTGACAGGCACCACTTTCCATAACATTCAATAATGTATTAACTGTTCGCCATCTCATTCGTAAGGGATACACACCTTCGATTCACCTAAGACGTCAGATTTGGCGCAGTGCTCAATAATTCAATGCGACTCCTCCGGACTTACCAGAAGCGAACTATAAAAACTTTATGGCCGATAAAATTCTTGTCCAATTTCTCTTGAAACACCGTCAATATAGAGCACTTGGTTTACCGTTGTTAGTGGCTGTGCTATTTTCTTGAAACCAAGAATCTGCCGACTTCTCTTGCAGCATCCAGAGCTGCTGAGATGAGGAGGAGGAGCTTCCTCTGCGCAGACTCCTTACTAACCACCATCTGAGTATAGTCACCACCACATCGCAAGCGCAACGCTACCTACATTCGCATGCGCACCTGGCAGTCAGGCATAAATGCCTGCGCTAGATATCGCCATGACGTCAGTTCATCGTGTGTGGACTTAAATGATGATTGGTTGATTCATTGTAAATCATCACATAATACGCCATCGTCATTTTCGCCTTTTACTTAACGGACATTTTGAAGAAGATCACTTTCTTCTAAGGTGGTTATCAATCAACAAATAATTAAATTCTCGAATATTCTATTCATTAAATAGAGGAGATATTCCGGCTGTTTCTTAATTCTTAAATTTGTCGTTTATTATACAAAGCATTAGGGCGCTGAACGGCTAATAGATACGTTCATGAAAGCGTTTCAGTAAATGCCTACAGAGTATTTTATTGAATCAGTTCCAGTGTATTCAAAGATTTAAAAGCAATTTAATACAGCTACTGGTTATTGAAATATATTACTTGTACTTGAAAGAGAGAGCGCAGTGGTGGGCCAGAGGACACAGTCACGAGTTTAAGATCGTAGGTTCGAAACCAGGCTTCTTTACTTAGTGCAATATATTTCATCACCACTGCTCTCAAAACGGTGAAGGAAAACATCGCTTGGACCGAAACTTCGAATACACATCCCACTCCCTCTCTCACAGGAGGCCTGTGTCTCAGAGGTGCTGCACACTTGTTCGGGTCGGCAAGACTCGGCACAGGCTGGGCCGCAAAATCGTATATTATTTTCCACCTGGCTCAGCAGTGGGTCTGGTTGATTTTGCATAAACTGGTAGATGTGTGTCAAGAGAGCTCCAATAAATAATATCGAGACGCGATGTGTGTTTTACTCCTTACAGACATTACAAGTAGGTACGGTATTTTCTAGTACGTAATTGGTTTGTCGAGATCCGACGCTGCGTGCTGCTCGATGTGCCACTACTTCTTCCCTACTAAAGCACTAGGAAGTGGTGAAGGGCGGGCGTTTTGGGGGACAGTTTTATGTTACTATGGCGTTCAAAAAGTGCTGGTCCTGCCTAGTTTGAATAATATTATATCACTGCCGCGGTCTGTAATGACTGCGCTGCTGGCAGCACTGATGCGCTGAAAGAAATAATTAGCCATACTATTTAAGTTACCTAAAAAATAACTTAACTTTAGTTATAAGGAAATAAACTTTGCTTACATACGAGTATATAAAAATGTTTAATAGGAAAACAGGGTTATGTAACAGATAAAACCTAGTTCGCAAGTCACCAGTTTTTGTGTAAGCAGTAACCAATATTGTATTACAGTTATGCAAACATTTATTTCAGTGTGATGGCCGAAAGTGCAGCGTATCGCAGCTCCAGGCCAACACAGCGCGGTCAGTGTTGCAGCTTTTGATGGAAAAGCTGGAATAAAGCCAATTCGGCCGAGACCGAACGTCAAGACCTTTATAGCGCAGACAGCAAGGGCTGCAATGATGACCAAGCTTGAAGACCGAGAGCGTAGCTTTAAGCTAAGCTGGAGGCCATCATAGCGTGGCCAGCAACACAATCATAGTGAACCAAGGGTTGTATAGTGCTTTACTCAAACAAAGTAACTAAATAAAACAAGAGGAAAAGGAAGTGAGTAGGTACGCGAGTATGTTTATATATATTATCTTTGTTATATATTATTATGCTTTATGTATTTATTTATGTAAGTTTTTACACGTGTGTGTGTATCGTACATGTGTGTGTGTATCGTATATGTGTGTGAATTGTATATAACTTACATATCTTACATGGCATATGTATATTTAACATTTTAGTTTAAGACTTCGCGTATTCATATTTTTCTCTTCTTGTTCTCACACACTACTGTCTACATTTCTTTTTCACTTCTCCTTTCGCTGGTCTGCTGGAAGAAGTTTCTTAAGAAATAAGCAGTACTTTTGTACTAAAATTATAACTATGTTGTATCTCTCTGTATTTTACGGCTTACATAAGAAAAAAAAAAATTTTTAAGGAATTGAAATACCTGAAAACTTGGCAGCAAAATAGCTCGATAGATGGCGTTATTAGCGTTTTGAACTTTGCTACATTCACAAAGATTGGACATTTTGGGAATTGAACATTTTGACTTTTGGATATTTTGACAATTGGATATTTTGACAATTTAACATTTTGGGATTTTGACACCGAAGGACATTTTGAGAATTGGACATTTTGCCTCTGAACGATTTTTTGTTAATGATTTTTGTACTGCCTGTACCTACTTATTCAGCCAAATTCTGAATAAAATCTTTTTGGACCTGATTGATGATTTTTGAAATAAAACTCAACAATAATGGATTTTCAAAGGAAATTGCTGGTAGCTAAAACTCATCTGCAATGAAATTCCATACAAATTTGCTGGCGCCTATTCAAGTAGCGCGGAAAGGTCAACTTTGCCCAAAGAAGGTTGTAAAAATAACGCCCACATTACAAGCATTTTTGAGTAAATGACTTTTGTCTCCATTTCTTTAAGAGTACAACCTCAAGATGTCCCGTATAAGTTATTTTCTGAATCATAACTTACTCGATCAGAATAAGAACATCCTAAAATAACGTAAACATAAAGGTTTACAAAAACAGTAAAATAAAGTTAGAACCGTTAACTAGAATTTAACTGAATAAATTCCTATCGACGTTGTCCTAAGCTTCCGCCAAGCGAGCGACCGTCCCATTTTATGTGTTTGTACGTCCGCTGTCATCTCAGGAATGGCGGAAGTTTGCACACCGTACCTGCCCCGATAGGGATAAACAAAGAGGGGTGGGGTAATCATCCTCTATTAGCGGGATAGAGCCGGTGCAACCTAACTACCAATACTACCATCCTATTAAGGGTTGCTATTCTTTGTAAAGGGTGCTGTCGCTTTTGGCTGGCGGAAACAGAAGAGGTCTACAATAAGCACAGGGTTAATTAGGTAACTAGATGTGAATGTTTGTTACCATAAATTAAATTAATTATGGAACCATCAGCGTGACGTCGACGTCGTCGTTGCGACGTCATCGTCACCGCGGTGATCGTTTTAATCGTGTTTTAATTAAGCTCAGTGATTGTGGTAATATTTGCGTTAAGTGCATATTATTGACTGTCATGCGAAGGTATTTAATTAAACAAGCTCACATTTAGTTAAACATTCAACATTAAAGATGTAACAATATTTTTGTAACATTATAATTTAATTGAAACTCCATGAACACTCCATAGTTTCTTGCCCGTTCTTCTCTATAAATAGGTAAGTATCTACTACGCTTTGGAATGGGCAACATAGCTTCATATTTCAAACTGCCGACTTCTTGACAATTCAAAAGTGCCTGTAAATGGTTAAATTTAAATAAATGCTTGAGTTTGAGTTTTTGAGTTTGATCTGTGCCCCCGGCTCCAGTCGTGCGGACTCACAAAGTTAAGACGTTTAGAACGAATGAACTACAGACGACAATGGCATCTGTATGACTGACACACTGATATAAGAATAAGAATCATTTATTTGCATAAAATATAGATGTTACCAGTTTTAAGAGTTGGTGGTTTAAGTACAGCCCATATTTTGTCAGTTTAGGGCGTGCAAATCAATTTTACATTAATACCTAATAGGTAGATACTAATTTTACTAACATATAAGAAACTAGCTTCTGCCCGCGGCTTCGCCCGCGTGGATGTCGGAAAAAATGTCACGAGAACGTACTACCGGAATTAAAAGTAGGTACGTGTAGTAGTATGTGTTAATGCAGATTATAAACTATATGTATGTTACCAAATTTCATCTAAATCCGTTCAGCCATTTTTGCGCCAATTCGAAACATAAAATCATCCCCTCTAAAATTGACTACCTCTTTTAGATTTCCGTTTATTTCCGATCTTAAATATAAATATCGAGTTTCAAGTAAATCGAACAGTGCGTCAAAATCTTTCCATTCAATTATTTTTCCCCACAAAATTCAACACCCCCTTTAAAAGGTTGTTTTCGAAAATGTATGTTTACGGCCGTTTTATTCATTAAGAAAATATCCGGGTCAATTTTCAAGTTTATTGATCAAAGGAAACATAATTTTGATATAAACTGTCGCCCCCTGTTCACCCCCAAACGAGTTTATTTTTGAAAAATATTAAATCATGTTTTATTCAATTACTTGGTAGTTTAAAAAACAAAAAAAAACAAATTTTATAATTTACTTTCATGCCGTTTTAGGTTTATTAACTCAAGGAATAAGGTTTTTCATACAAACAAATCCCCCCTTTTCACCCCTTAAAGGTCGAATTCCCAAAACCCCTTCTCAGCAGATGCCTACGTCATAATTTAGAGTTAATCAAGCCACGCAGTAAAATCCTCCCTTGTCAAATTGACTACCCTTTTTCACCCCGTTAGGGGTCGGTTTCAGTGGCTAGAGAGGCGCCACGGCATCCTGTTATATCCACGGGATCCTACTCAGGATAAAGCGGGAGGGAATGCCCAGGTGTCACCACTGTATGGATCGCCCAGAGAACACCGGTGGAGGTCTGCCCGGCTTGGGTGGCGCACCGCCATGTGATCACCAACTGACGGGGTCCAGGTCAATGCCTGCCGAGGTTGCGAGTTCGTCTGAAAAGGATATCGTGGCCCTGGCACACAGGCAAATGAAGTAACACGGGTGGGTTTTAGTCAGTAAAAGTCTGTCACGCCCTCGCGCTCCACCCAGAGCGGGAGAAGTTATTTGATAATTACCCACCAAAAAAAAAGAGTTCAATTTTCGAAAAACTTTGATTCTTAATTACAATTTACTTACGTAACTATTCATACCATATTTAAGGTTTATTAACGCTTAGAATTAGATTTTTCATACAACATAAATTCCCCCTTTTACCTCCTTAAAAGTCGAATGTCCAAAAACCCCTTCTTAACGGATGCTTACGTCATAACTATCTATGTACCAAATTTCAGCCCAATCCTTTCAGTGGTTTGAGCTGTGTGTTGATAGCCCAGTCAGTCCCACGACCTTATATTTAAATAAATATTGTTTATTTGTATAAGTTGGAGTAACATTTCGTTTTGTTTCATCGCAATCGCTTCATTCTATGAAAAGTTAGAAACGGTACACGTGTACTTATATTATTTTTACTTGAATACAAAATTTAGCGAATGAACAACTTCAATACAAAAAGTCATCCCCCTTTTCACACCCTTGTTGGTTGAAATAAAACAAAAAACAATGATTTACGTTCTGTTAGTTTCCAACCATAAGCCAAAATATTAGTTATTTTAACTTGAAAAATAGTGAATTTCATCCCCCTTTTCACCCCTTAAGGGTTGAAATTCTAATAACAACGTTGCGTTAGCTTCCAACCATAGGCCTAGATAATAAAGTTTGTGATTTTTACTTCTAAAATTAAGGACTTTCCATACACAACTTCATCCCCATTTTTAACCCTTCGGGGGTAAAATTATCAAAAAATAATTTATACGTGTCTCACACGTATAAATTATTTTCAATCATCAGCGTAAACACAAAATTTGAAGATCCTAACTTCAAAACTGACGGACTTTCATATAAATTTCCATCCCTTATTTTACCCCTTTAGGGGTGGAACACCCACTTACTGCACTTACTTAAGATACCCGCGTGAGCTCTGTCTCATACGTTTGAATCATCAAAAAGTGAACTATTCAAGTGTCAAATAGTATCAAAACAATCTATTAATTACTTGGAACATATTGTGATTAACTAAAACTATAAACATCTGTGTTTAAAAGTGTAAAAACGTGATTAAGTGGACTGACTAAATTATTCTAATACCCACTCCGGCCGGTGTACGTAAATCGCAAAACAAAAGGTGACCTTGACTCATTGGTAGCGTTGTCAGTGATTGTTTGAACATTGGACTAGTTGCTAATTTCACCTAACTAAATAATATCGTTAGTGGCGCAACCATTTCGAGTCCGCTTTCTGTATTACGTGGTACGGGTTCGATACTCGTCACTTACTAGTTATTTTTTATTTTTGTTAATGTTTTTATTGACTCTGTTCTCGAGTTAATTATAATATTGGAGGCTGGTTTTTTGAATTATTTGCGGAGTTTTATAATTATAAATATATACAATGCTTCGCACTCCACCAAAAGACGACGTCACCTGTACGTCACCCCAGGTGATATCTCAGCCCAACATACCTGCAGTCCTTGCTGGCTCACCGAGCACATCAAACATTACAATGAGATCCAAGCGGCAGTGCCTTGACTGCTCACCAGAAGTGGATTCTTGCCCTGATTTTGATCGGCACTCTACGAATGAATTATTAGATACAATTCGCGAAAATACGTTCAGTTCTATCTTCTGAGATTTCAGCTAACATAAAAACCTGTATTTCTGATGAATTAATGGGTATCAAAGATCTGTTGCGAGGCTTGGAGAACTCTGTCAATTTTATGAGCTCTGAATTTGACCGTATCAGTTCAGAACTGAATACATGCAAGAGTGAAAATAAAAGTCTACACCAAGAGAATAAAGATCTCAAGACCACGGTTTCTGATTTAGCAATTCGAGTAAATCTCATCGAACAAAATTCACGCCAGCAAAATCTGGAGATCAATGGCTTACCAGAAATTAAAGCTGAAAACTTGGTCAAAACAGTGGTTCAGCTAGGCAGCGCTGTGTCTACCACGATTAATGCAGACGACATTCTGTCAGTCGTGCGCGTGAGGAAATTAGACCCAGAAAGCAAAAATCCAAGAGCAGTCGTTGTCAAATTGCGAAGCACACTAATAAGAGACTCAGCCTTGGCATCTGTTTTACAATTTAACAGAACCCACTCTAAGGAAAAACTTAGTACTCAACACCTGGGCTATGGTGGTGCTATCAGGCCTATATTCGTATCGGAACACCTGTCACCGTTGAATAAAAGAATACACGCTGAAACTAGAAAAGCTGCACGTGAAAAGGGATATTTGTACGTTTGGATACGCGACGGCAAAGTCCTCATCAGAAAAGCCGACCGTCACCAAGCAAAACACATTAAGAGTCTGGAAGCCATTGCACTGCTATAATTTTAAATTTGGATTTAATGCAGTAATACCATGCAATTTACCTTTACATTCACCATTTATTACCAGAACTTCAGAGGAATAAAAACCAAACTTAATGCTGTTATGTTGGCGGCACAGATGGGCTTCTATGATGTTATAATTGGAACCGAAACGTGGCTGGACGATGGTATAAAAGATGGCGAAATATTCGATTCTAGGTATCGTGTTTATCGTAGAGATTGGTCGTCAACTGCTCTGGGCACCAAGAGGGGTGGAGGTGTTCTGATTGCAGTATCTAAGCTCATTGATTCCGCACGTATGCCAAAATGGGAATCTGACATCGAAGATCTGTGGGTCAGGCTTAGAAACTTATTAAGGGAAAGAGCTATCGTAATTTGAATATCTGCTCTGTCTATCTACCCCCACCAGTCCAACAAGTCACACTTGACTCATTCCTGGACAAAGTATCTACACTGATAGAATCTACAAATGAAGATACAATTATTGCCGGTGACTTCAACCTTAGCTTCATAAGTTGGAACATAGACAATACTCTTAGCCCTCCATGTGCAATTCCCACCAATTATACTAATAGGTAAGGCTACTCTCTTGTTGATTTCATGTCTGAAAACAATATGTTGCAAGCCAATATTGTGAAAAATTGTTACAATAAAACCTTGGACCTTGTTCTATCCAACTTATCTGTAAATGTTAGCGAATGCAATAACCCTATGTCAACAGTTGATGTACATCACCCTCCCCTGGAAATTGTTATCACTCATAGTTCACCTGCACCATTAAAAACCAAAATAACTTCGAAGTTTAACTTCAAACGCGCTGACTATACGTCGATCAAGGCGAAACTTAGAGTAATAGATTGGACTAAGATATTTTCGTTCTTCTTCTTTCGTTCATTAACCACATCCACCTAATCGTATCCAAAGCGACAAAACTGGCAGGTTTTGTGAAGAGAACTTGCTCGGAGTTTCGATCTATACCGACCCTAAAAATTCTTTTCAGCACGCTTGTTAGAAGTATACTGGATTACGCTTCACCGGCATGGAATCCTACATATCGCGTCCATGTCAATAGGATAGAACGTATACAGAAGGCCTTCACCAGGTATCTGCGCTTCAGATATTCTAGTTGCGATCGAGACACTAGTTATCTTCAAAGACTAAACCATTTCAATATGATATCTCTGGAACAACGTAGAAGTCTCTCCGATCAGATATTTCTTTATAAAATTATCCATAATCGGTCCGACGTTCCGGAGCTATTATCTGAAGTAAATATAACTGTACCTAGGCGATCTATAACTAGATCTGTACGCACCACAGATATACTTGCTATGTCCTCATCAAGAACAAACCTTGGCCGCTGTGCCCCTATGAACCGATTTATGGCTAATTATAATATAATCCACAATAGCACCAACATTGACATCTTTGCCGACACTTTTTACCAATTCCGTAAAAAACTTATGTTCCCCAACCATTCATAACATTTGATCACGTTTATTGCAGTCGTCTTACGTTTAATCACACGAAAATTATTACACTAAGTATCTATTATTTATTATTTCTTTATGTAAATCTGATGTTGTATTTTATTTTATATTATCTTTATTTGTCTTCCTATGGTAAAGTAGCTTTTAAATGTCTTTCATTGTTAAAAAAATAAGATAGTTCATTTTATATCACTTTTATTAATTCTCATAATTGGTATGTATTTTTTATCTATGTCTAAGCTGTGTACTTCTGTAAGTGACAAATTCACCAAACTAATAGATGTATAAGTTAATTTATGTAATATGTAATTAGTGAATAAGTCGTTGGAGTACCTATATATAAATAAATAAACAAAACTCCATTCTTAGTGGATACTTACTATTCACAAAGAACACACCCTTCAAGTTTTATGTCTCTAGGACCAGCGATTTGGGCTGTGTGTTAGTTTCCACCTTTTTTTTTAATATGATTGACGTGTAAAAGTTTTTGTACAAACTTACTTACAGAAAATAAATCATTTATCATGTATTTATCATTTAACCATAAGCCGAAATATTAGTGATTAAAAAAAAAAGTATAATTAAAAAGAAAATTTCATCCCCCTTTCACCCCTTAAGGGTTGAAATTCTTACAACACCGTTGCGTAAGCTTTTAACTATAAGGCTAGATATAGATAATAAATTTAGTGATTTTTACTTCGAAAATTAAGGACTTTCCATACACAACTTCGTCCCCTTTTTTAAACGTCTGACCACTGTGGTTTACTAGCTAGCTTCCCTATGCCATTACGTAAAAATACGCATAAAATAAAATGCAGGCCTTATACAGCTAGTCGTTGCAACAAGTTTAAAAATAATATAGCACATAAAATTACACCATCTATAGTAGAACACGAGAATCCTAATGACATCTATGAAGCCCTTTTTGATGTTGTACAAAAGGAGTACCAATCAACTTTCAAGACCAAATCCATTAACATTAATGGTACCTCCGTTGGCTTTAATCAATGGGCTACCCCAGGTATTTATAAAAGTAGAGCGAGACTATACGAGTTATATGGTTTGAAACGATACAGGTTTGATACTCCTTTTCTAGAGTATGTCAAAAATTATTCAAAATTATTTAAAAAGATTTGTGTTTTTGCTAAATCTAAATTTTTAAGCGATACAATTAAAAAATCTAATAATAAAGTAAAAACCACTTGGAAAATTTTTAACAATGAAACTGGTAAGTCTGTTAAACAAGAAAAACAACTAGAAATTATGGTCGAAAACAAATTAGTTAATAATGCAGCTGACGTAGCTGAAGCATTCAATGAGTTTTTTGCCAACATACCTATAACTACGACTCGCTCCTTAAATTCGTCCCTGTCTAAAGCTGAAAATCTTTTGCATAGTAGTGTGCCTAAATGTAGTTGTTTATTTAGCTTCGAACATGTAACACCTCATGATGTAGTTAATGTTTTTATCACACTTAAATCTAAAAACACTGGGGCATCTCCATTAAACTATTAAGTAATATAATAGACATCGTAGCCCCCTATCTAGCTGTTACTTTTAATAAATGTGTTGATTTAGGAACTTTTCCTGACCTTATGAAGAGTAGTAAAGTCATACCTTTATTTAAATCAGGTAATAAAAATGACGTTGGCAATTTCAGGCCTATTTCTATCTTACCTGCATTTAGCAAAATATTTGAAAAGTTAATACTCAAGCAGTTGCTAAGACATTCTAATTTAAACAGCCTCCTTCACAATGAACAATATGGCTTTACAAAAGGTCGTTCGACTTCAGATGCGGGTGTTGCACTGCTGAAATAACATATTTAACGCATGGGAGAACTCGCAAAATGCAATTGGAGTTTTCTGTAATCTCTCGAAAGCCTTTGATTGCGTGCACCATGACACACTTTTGCGTAAACTACATCATTACGGCGTCCAAAATGAAGCTCTTAAAGTAATAAATTCTTATTTGTATAATAGGTTCCAATGTGTAGATGTTGATGGTGTGAAATCTTCCGAGCTACCAGTTCAGTTAGGTGTACCTCAAGGCTCAATTCTAGGCCCATTCTTATTCTTAGTGTATATTAACGATTTACCATTCTATATAAAGGTTGTCTGTGACGTTGTATTGTTTGCAGATGATACCTCTCTTATTTTTAAAGTAGACCGGAATAGACAAGATTTTGACGACGTAAACATTGCACTCTCAATGGTTACGGATTGGTTTATGACAAATAATTTAGTTCTCAATGCCAAGAAAACGAAATGTATAAAGTTTGTCTTACCGAATGTTAGAAATTTAGGTCCCAACATCGTTATAGATAAAGAAGTGCTTGAAACTGTAGACTCGGCAGTGTTTCTGGGTATAACATTAGATGCCAAACTTCAGTGGGGACCTCATATATCAAGCCTAGCGGGAAGGCTCAGTTCGGCCGCATACACCGTCAGGAAAGTAAGACAATACACTGACGTTGATACAGCCCGATTAGTCTATTTTAGTTATTTTCATAGCGTTATGTCCTACTGTATTCTGCTGTGGGGTAAAGCAGCTGACATTCAAAATATATTTGTACTTCAAAAACGAGCTGTTCGAGCAATTTACCAGCTGGGTGCCAGAGTTTCTCTAAGAGATTTTTTTAAAGATATTGGTATACTCACGGCGGCATCACAATTCATCTTCGCCAACATCTTATATGTTAGGCAAAATATACACTTATACACTAAAAACAGTGATATTCACAATATTAACACCAGAAATAAGGGCAAATTACGTGCTCCATTTCACCGGCTTCATAAGGTTCATAACTCATTTGTTGGACTTGGTATAACTTTTTATAACAAGCTACCCTCTTCTTTGTTAGATTTGCCTTTTAATGCGTTTAAAGTTAAAGTAAATCCAATCTTTGTTCAAAGGCATACTATTCTATCAATGACTACTTAAACGATAAGAATAGTTGGTCGCTGTGATTAATTCAAGACAATGTTCATGTTCTTTCTCCAGAATTAGCGTACCTACTGACAGGTTATATGAGTTCATATAATTGTTTATTTTTATTTGACTGTCTAAGTCAATTTATTTTTATTTATTAGTGACATAATATACTCATGAAAATGTTTTTTTTTTATGAGTTGTATTGCAATAAGTGGTTAGCTAGCGACCTAGACAATTGATTATATTATTCTTGCCTGAGCAACCGGCAGCTAGTTCGTCATGCTCCCTTAGATGTCACTGCTTGCGGTAGCGTCGGGGGTCGGGTTGCCTCCTTCCCTCAAATATGGCGAGGGGGGTGATGGCTGATCTTTGCGTTATGCTCTTGAACGGGTCCTGCTTGTGGTGACTGGTCATCTTGCTGACCATGGTTTTATTATTGTTATTAATGATTAACTGTTTTTTATTTTACTACGATGGTGCTAGTTTATCATTTTTGACTTCGAGTTGCAGCTATAGCTTTGAGTGGGCGAGCACGCCCATTATGCCTGGAAGCTTTTATTTAGGTACGTTCTGTTTACGTTATTTCTGCTTGAGTATAGTTTTCGACGATTTTTATGTTTTTTTTTTTTGGTATAGTGGCGTGTGCTAGCTAACATAAGGCAAATAATTTAATTTAATGTTGTGTTGCGTAATGCAAATTCTTTTACATTTTATTGTATAGATTCAAGTTTTATATCTGAACAGACAGCTGTGCTGCTGGGGAGTTTGTTGCGCCACTTCTTCTTCCCAGCTAAAGCACTAGGAAGTGGTAAAGGGTGGGCGTTTTTGGGGGACTTTCTTATGTAATTTTTGACGTTCGAAAAGTGCTGATTCTCAGCCTAGTTTGAATAAATGTCTTTTGATTTGATTTGAATCCTTCGGGGGTGGAATTATCAAAAACGCTGAGATACGTATAAATTAATTTTCAATTGTCAGCTTAAACACAAAATTTAAATATTCTAATTTCAAAACTGACGGACTTTCATATAAACTTCCATCCCCTATTTCACCCTCTTAGGGGTAGAATTTCAAAAAATCTTTCTTAGCGGATACCTACTCTTTACAAAGAACACTGCCTCTAAATTTCATGTCTCTAGGACCAGCGGTTTAGGCTCTGCGTTGATATATCAGTCAGTGAGTCAGTCAGGACTTTGAATTTTATATATATAAAATTAATTTTATATATATAAAATTCAAAGTTTAGGAAAGTTAGGATTTTTAAATTCTGATAAATTTTAAGTTACAATAAAATATACACACATAACAAACTTAAAAATGAGCATCTTATAACTTACAAAACTGAGAAACAAACATTATAATTTACTTAGTTAAGTATTCGTGCCAAGTTTCAAGTTTATTAAGTCATGGAATACGATTTTTCATACAAACAAAATCCCCCCTTTTTACCCCCTTAAAGGTCGAATTTCCAAAAATCCCTTCTTAGTGGGTGCCTACGTCATAATAGCTATCTGTGTGCCAAATTTCAACCCAATCCGTTCAGCGGTTTGAGCTGTGGCGTGATGATGAGTCAGTCAGCCTTTCCTTTTATATATATAGATATAATTGTTTTGTACGTGTGTTTGTCACCTGACCCCTCCTAAATGGCTAGACCGATTTGGTTGAAATTTTGTATTTATATTCCAACGGGTTCCTGGATGGTTTGTAAACACAATTGGACCCGGTAGGTGGCGCTGCTCTCGGTATAAGGCGGTACGAAGTTCGCCGGGTCAGCTAGTATTAGTACAGATATAGATAGATAGTAATGGGTACAAACGCTGGTTAACTACACAAACTGCTAATGGTAAGAATATGTGAAAAAAACGATGTAGTATAGGTTTATTGTTATTGCCTTTAGTCACTAAATATACCTACATATTTTTTTTATTTTTACGTAATTTAATATATTGGTACAGGTAAGACGGGCCGGTGTCCGAAACTCTACATCAAAGCGCGTATTTTGCGTACGGAAATATAATTTGAATATAAAAATAGTATTATTATTAATTCACACATGTTACAACTAAATGTAGTTTTTCTCCCATTTCTATACAAAGGAATCTATCTAGTAGATTTTCCGTGATGCTGGAACATAAATTCAGACAAACGTATTTTTTTTTAATTCTCTAGCCTATGCTGTCCCACTGCTGGGCAAAGGCCTCCCTCCACTCCTTCCAACTATATGTTAGGCATAATCGATCCCAGACATCGTAGCAATTACTTTTTTTTAAATATTTAATTGTCAGTTTTTGACTTCACTACGATTTTTTTTTTATGTGTATGATATACATAGATAATACAACATGGTATACAATTATACACTGGGGTCGCAGCTCGCGTGCCTTCGGGACAGGTGTCGAAGGCCAGCTCGACTAGTGTCCGACGGCTCTTCCCTCAAAGGGTAATTCCAGACATTTCCTACTACAGTTGCTTTACGCATCGTTGGCTCAATAAATAATGTTTCCAATATCAGTTTTTATTTTTAGAGATAGATGAGTGAATACTTAAAAGCGCCTTCTAAACAACAAAAAAAAATACTTTTAAAATCTGTTTAGGCAACTCAAAATACGCCAAGCCAATAGAATAGAGTCACGTGAGAGAAACCGCGGGCACAGTTTACTAGCTGTGCCCGCGGCTGTATTGCTTACTAGCAATAAAGTATTATCAAACATGAACTAATAGCAAATTTAGGTATATTTTATTTAAACTTTACAGTCTAAGCCACCATGTGCCGCTTCTTATTCTGAGATAGTCAGGCATCGTCTCCGAGGGCCCAACCACGGCCACCGCCGGGCATCGATCGTACAGGTACCGGTCCGCCAGCCCCCGCAGCTTCGCCGGATCCAGGCCCATCAGACCCGCGTTCACCATCTCCAGAGACTTCCTACCGTTATTGTGCAGCATCTGCTTCCCCAAGTCGTGGGCAGACCACACCACATTGCTGTACCGTCGCGCCACGTTCAGCCGAGTGAGGTTACTACCCCTTTCGACATCCGTAGCTGACAACACGGTACACAATTCCATCCATTGATCCTGAAGCCTGGTCACTATTTCGTCTAGCTTCCACTTGTCCGCGATGAAGTATACGCCCCACAGTCCAACGTCGCGGTAGGCTACATAGAAGGGCTCGTACCGCTCGCACAGCTTGTCGATGGCCACCCAGCGCGCCACCGGCGGCGCCTGCGTCACGTCGCGCCCCTGACTTCGGTCCCACGAGCCTACGACGTAATTCAACACCAACATTTTGTAGTAGTCAGGGCTAGTGTACCCCGGAGCTTCGAATGCGATCGCTACGTGACAGAAAGGCATAGAATCGTCACGAAACAACACTTGGGAGCCGGTGTACCGGTTGGGCCCCAGCTCCAGCTCCGGCTCCCCTATCGGCACCGGCGCTATACACCCAAAAGTCGCCTGAGCAGCAGAAAGCAATTGCTTGTGTTCTATTTTCCCCGCAGATGCCAAACACAATCTATAAGGCACGTAGTTCTCGCTCATGAAGGTTGAAGCCATATCAGCATCGAATCGGCATAAATTTTCGGATGAACCAATAACGCGCTGGGCAAGCGGTGTACCCTGGAAAGCTGTTGCGTTAAGGTAATCGAAAAGCACTTGTTTTGGATCGGCATCAGTATCAGCGAGCTCCCGGCAGATGTTGTCTCGCTCCAGGTTTATTTGGCAGTCGTCGATGTCTAGTTCGGTGACAATCCTGTACAGTATGTTCAGTGCGCCGAGCGCAATCGCTGAGGGCAGCAACACTGAGAAAACTTGCTCCTCTTTCGACGTATGTACTGTCATCTTAGCACCCATATCGATCAATAATTGTTCCATTTGTTCCTTCTTCAACGTTCTGCACCCTCTGAAAGCCATGTGCTCTATAAAGTGCGTCAACCCGTTAGTGCAGGACGTCTCGTACCTAGGGCCCGCGGCTATCGTCAGCGTCAGGCAGGTGAGGGGTGTGTTCATCACATGCGTGGCGACCTTCACTTCGTTGGGCAGTGTGGACACCTGTGTGCTACTGCTACTTGCATGCCTGACACACATCCTGGTTAGTCTGATGAAAATAGATTTTAGTACCGTTTTAAACATTGTTGAAAAATAAAATTAGATAGGTAAAACGTCATGTCCACGTCATGTCTGCTTATTTTCTTTTTTTGTGAGAAGGATTAATGAAATATAGCTGTACAAAGACCTTTTTGGGCGTGGCCAAAATCAGAACTAACGACGCTAACGACACGTCTTGATTTTTCACAACTCCTCTGAAAACGTCATTCGAGTGCCAGAAGATCCTTGCTCGCGTGTAAGTTGCTCAAAGGTAAGTTGAGATTAGATACTTAGACAAATGGAATTAGTTAGTGTTCAAATATGAGGCGGACATCCTCTCTAAACATTAAACGTTAATTATTGTAAACTGACAGCTAATTATTTGGAGTCTATGATACAACCTCGATAAAACGTTATGGTTGCCATATACAACACCTTCACCTTAAAATAAAATAAAAAAATATAAACACAAGATAGCAACATTTAGATCGAACATCTAACAAACTAATTATACAATTTCGTTTTGATATAAGGAGACCCATTTTTGGGGTTAGGTGGTTATAGACTATAATTAAGTAAAAAAAATCCTTTTCATACTTAAATAAACTATAAATACATAATCTGCCTTTAATGTTCCCACTGCTGGGACACAGGCCTCCTCTTTCTGTGAGAGGGAGTGGGCCGTAATCCACCACGCGGGCCCAGTACGGGTTGGTGGATGTCACATGTCTTCGATTTTTTAGTTCTAGGACATGCCGGTTTCCTCACGATGTTTTCCTTCACCGTTTTGGAGCAGTGGTGGCCCAGTGGTTAACAGCCTCGACTTACGAGTAGTAGGTCGTAGGTTCGAACCCAGACAGGCGCTTTACTTTGTGTAAATTATTTCATCACCATAAACTATAAATGTATTATGAAAATAAACAACTATGAGCAATCTGGACATTTACAGATAACGGCTAATTAGTCTGGAATATAGCAGGTAGTCACAAAAAGGTCTAGCAGGTAAAAGATTGCAATAACTCTCAGATTTTTTTGTACATAGTGTTGTAAATAAATATATAATTATAGTCTCTAATTCTCGCTATCGCTTATTTCTTCCTCTTCTGATGAATCATCAGCAGTATAGTCCTGCAGAGCTGCATGTTAACATTGGGTCTATAAGGAATTTGAACGGGATTTAAAGTAGGGTCTATTATTAAATCTAATACTGCAGAAGGCAGGTTACCTGTTTTTTTTTCGGATCCTCTCTTAGGCTGTTTATTAAAGGGTCTCAGCCACAAATAAATCTTCCTCGGGAGGGAAACATTCTCTCTTAGCGTTCCTAAAACTATACATTGACGGAAATATCATAATTATTCAATATCTTCTTATATACACTTTTTTCCCTTCTCAACTCTCCGAGCCCTCCTTCTTATCTTATATATCGTCTCACTTCCAATATCTATGTTCTTCACACGCTAAGAACCTGCGTTCTTCCAACAATCTTCTTCTACTCTGTCCTTCTCATACTTCTGACTTCGTTCATTATTCCTTTCATATTCAGTCCATTCTTCTGTGGAATGCGCTTCCTCTCGATATCAGGACGGCCACCAGTCGGTTTGCATTTAAGCGAAAATTGCAGAGTTATTTGTCAAAACAAATAGTGTAGAGTCATCTCAATTAATGTCTTTTCGTTGAATTTGTATGTATATTTATGTATATATATATAATGTAGGGATATACTCGTATTATAGTAAATATATGTGTATTATAACTAAGTTTATAACCTATTTATGTAATTTTGTACCTATTATATTTATATTTAATTATGTTATATTTGAATATTTTATAATATTATTATTTTCTCTCAATCAGAGCACCCGCCATCTTATCTCTTCACCACCTTTGGTTGACTGGTAGAGAATGCCTAAGGCATTAAGTCCGCCTTTGTACATTATTGTGTGTGAGAAGTTTAAATAAATAAATATACCATATTACTAAATAGCTTTTCAATTTACGCGTCTGCTTGAACACAATTCCACATACCTAATATGCCAAAGCTCTTCCTTCGTTAAACACCTTTGACTGCTGCTTTCACTGTCAGTGACTAAATTTTTCATGGTTTTGCACTTTTCGGGACTTTCGCTAGCATCCCTGAAAGCAGCTAAGGTCCGGTGCCCAGACAAACTCGCTGAGAATATTGCTGCAACCACTATGATTTGTGTCGTATACTTAGCGGATCGTCAACTGTTCTCCTTTTCGTTTAATCGCTGGACTGTTTAAACTTACAAATTTTTTGGACGGCACGGTTGGCGCAGTGGTTAAGCGATTGACTGCCGCGCTGTGTGACGCGGGTTCGATTCCCGCACGGAACAAATATTTGTATGACCTACAAGTAGTTGTTCCGGGCCTGACGTTTTTTTTTTTTAAAAAAAAACTTTGGGTTGACGTCGGGTAATTGAAGGTGCAATGGAAGGAGATGGCTGTGCGTACGAAGTATTTTGACGTCCATTCTTAATTTTTTGAAATCTTCAGTGATATATATGATGACCTCTGAGATATGATCTGATAGGTCATATTTTGAAGATAGTAGACCAAACAGTCCGCTATTCAGGTTTTATTTGCTCTGTTTAAGCCAAAAAAAATAAACTCAAAAGTTCTTATCTTGAGATTGAGAAGAGGTGTTATAGAAAAAAAAAATTGTTCCACAGCCGTCCACGGGCTAGATTTATTATTATTTGAAAGAAGAGGGTTCAATCCACCATATAAGTAAGTTCTAGGTCTATGACACGTGTTGGCAATGCTTTCCGGGTCCAAAATAGATAAGAAAATAGTGAAAACATGTTAAAATTAGATTATGATGTTAAAAATTAAAAAAAAATTGGTTTAACTTGCTAACTTGTTTTGTAAAATAAGATAGTCCATACTTTTAAACCACTAGTAAGTTTTCGCGTCTAATGCAAAATTGCTAATGATAATCTGTTTACTTACCCCATTTCATAAATACGTATCTGCGACCCTTAACAATCGCAACCCCACGTGCATTCAAATTCTTGGAAGAAGAATATTAGGCATTCGATAACGAATTTTGTCTAGCTAGCATGTACTAGACGAACCATAGTGCGTCGCCGCAATTGATCAATATGTCAATGGGCCTCGGTTCCAAAATCTGATCGAATATTATAATCAGTCCTACCTAATTGCTCTAAGACTTGTTCCGGTACCCACTGGACCACGATAGTCCCTAAACCACACATTATCCCACTCTGTGAACTTACGATGTGCAACTTCCGGCGTTTTTGTCGCGATTGTATTCGCGTCTCCCGATCGGGTTTTAAAGCGTCCAGTCTAGTGCGTAAGTTTCTTTTGCCGGACTTTCCACTATCGTGTGATGTTCAGTATTCCTAAGTTAAAAATAACCTGCACAATGCTGCATCTGGATCTAATTTTTGCTTATACGCTTATTTAATTACTCGCTAACGTATTCTCACCGCACACTCTGCTGCGCCGTTGGAGGCAGGATGGTAAGGCGCGGAGAACATTTCCTTAATACCATTATTTTTCTAAAAAATGTTTGAACTCAGCGCTAGTAAACGGTGGACTGTAGTGAGCGATAGTGCTCACTACTTGTCTAGGCAGACCAAATCTAGCCCAAATATCCCTGAGCACCGTTATAACCGCATGTGCCGTAGTGCGTTTCATTTGAATAGCCTCAATCAACAAACAATAAGTATGTTTGATCTGGTAAATCATCATCTGTGGTACTGTTATCTTTATTAAACGCGAGAGTGCATCGGCCACGTTTTGGTCTGTTTTTACGTACTCTATAACAAAGTCAAACGCTGATAACTTGATCGCCCATCTTTGTAAAATACAAGCTGCTGTAGTTGGAATACCAGTGTTAAGTCCAAAAATGCTCACTAATGGTTTATTATCAGTGCGAAGAGTAAACTTTCTCCCGTATAAATATTGGTGAACTTATCAACCGCAAAAACAATGGGCTCTTTGTGAATTTGGCCGTAATGCTTCTCAGCAGAGGGGCGAGCCCGCGACGCATATGCTACTACTCGATCATCTCCTACGTGGTGAGAGCGCTGCGCGAGCACGGTGCCCGGGCCGTGTGCGCTCGCATCACACGTCAAATGACAATGTCAATGTCTAATGACATAATATCATAATGCGCGAGCACATCCGTGCTGCATAACAACTTCTTAGCTTGGTTAAATGCTATGTTTTCTAGTCCACTTAAAATATTTGCCTTTTTTAAGCAATTCGTAAAGTACGCTTAAATAAGTGCTCAAATTTTTAATACATTTTCCGTTAAAATTTAGCATGTATAAGAAAGACTTTAGTCCAGTAACATTATTTGGATGCGGCACAGAATGAATTGGTTTATTTTATCCGCACTTAGCTTCACTCCATCTTTGCTTACAATGTATGTAACCTAGGTGTCTTAACTTCATGCGTCAATAATTCTAATTTTTCCCGTCTAATTTTTAACTCGTTCAACTCCAAAATGTCGGATACTTTGTCTATTCGTCCATGGCTTTATATAAGAGGTTTTTATTCAATTCATGTACATACTATTATGTAGGTACATATATTACATAGACGTGCATAAAAATTTTACGAGTGGCGGTACGTGTAACTGGGAATTGGTAAGTTGGCTTCAAAACAATAAAAAGAGTTTGTGCAAATTGTGCGACGGGTACGTGAATATCATGACTGTACGTACCTTGATGCTGATAGCGGCGGTGCTGACGCACCAGCTCCACGCCAAGTTAGCCCGACGCACCTCCAAAGTCACCGATGACACTAATAGGAAGTACCTCTACGTAGTCGCTCTGGTTAAAGATTACCGCCGCTGCACCGGCACGCTCATCTCACCCAACTGGGTGCTGACCGCTGCTCACTGCCTCGCTGCCGCCACACACATACAGTATGGCAACATGACTATACCATTCAACGAATCAGAGTCCCACCGAAAAGTCATACTTATGGAACGACCACCAGCGTCTAAGATCTTGGAGCCCGACCTTGGCTTAATCTACGTCAACTCGGTGCCCATGAATGAGTACGGGCAGTTGTCGGCCGTAGACTACAAGGCGATGGTAGGTCACGTCATCGAGTACGCCGGCTTCAGATTCACCAAAAAGGGTTACACAAAGGAACACAAATGGGTTTTTCAACTTGATCAAGTTCGCCCGCTGCAGCTCAGGGAAGGTGTCGTGAGTTTGTGTAATGAGGACGAGAAGTCTGCTTTTGCACCCTATTTGTGCGTAGCGCCCAAGTGCTCCGACAGGGATCAGCAGACGCCCACAGGTGAACCCGGCGGCCCACTGTTCCACGACGGTAAGCTGGCGGGCGTGCACGTCGGGGCCACGTTCAACTCCATGCGATCCTATACGCCAATCAGCCCTTATCTGTCGTGGATACAACGAGTGATCACTAAAGGAGAATTAAACTCTAGGTCAAATATCGCCAACACTTATATTCCGACAGAATACGAATATCGTAGATTTCAGGACCTTGCTCGATATCTTCAAGGCCTGAAAGCTCGACTAGCAAGTTATAAAGAAGAGGTGATGGCGCCTTTGTTACAAGAAAATTATCAAAAATGTGACACCGAGGATCCTGGAAGGAGTTAGACAGTGAACAGTGCGCCTGTGGCTCACTGGTAAAGCGGGCAAGCGTTGGCGCTGATCGAGGACAGCAAAGCTTCCAGATAATTAATGACAGATTTTTGTAAACAATATAGTAGTCAACTTAATAACGATGCAGATAATTTTTGTATAAGCACCTAGGTAAGGGTAGCAAAAGTAATGACCTAGCGGGAAGATGCTGTCATTCTTGCAAATAACTTTTTATAACAGTCTTAAAATCGCGAAATAGATATGTTTTTTAAATTAGACATGGTGCGTAGAACTTTACGAGAACACGGCATATAGTGCCCTGCCCGCTTGATCTTCCAGCAGTCACCTGGTTTTTCAACTGCAGGCTTTTATCGGGTTTTTTTTAAGACATCCGTCTATTGTGAACTTACCAAAGACGTTGGTGGCCCTAAAAGAGACCATTATAGAATTCAAAATCTATCGTCAGAAGTAGGTATTGAAATAAAGCTCTGAAACGTGTAAATGTGACTCAATCCTGGCGGCGATTTGAATAATATTACTTTTTCGATTTAACCAGACTAGAAAACACTGTTGGTGTAAATAAACACTATTCACAAACAACACACAAAATAATCTCCAAGAATAATGAAGTTATTAACTAAGAAAATTATTTTAGTTCAGCGGCATCCGGTTCGACTGGAAGTTCGTGCCAACATAATAATATGTAGTTGCGAAAAGGCCTGGTAGATGATACTAATTGACTTAGATAATTAGGTTATTCACGACGATGTAAGACTTTAATAAACATTAAAATTAGGTGATTCAGGACGATGTAAGACTTTAATAAACATTAAAATTAGGTTATTCACGACGATGTAAGACTTTAATAAACATTAAAATTTGGTTATTCACGACGATCTAAGACTTTAATAAACATTTAAATTAGGTTATTCACGACGATGTAAGACTTTAATAAACATTAAAATTAGGTTATTCACGACGATGTAAGACTTTAATAAACATTAAAATTAGGTTATTCACGACGATGTAAGACTTTAATAAACATTATAATCGTTAAATATAGAATCGTATTAGAAAACAAAATTGAATAGTTCATTCAATTCTTTACCGTTTCCAAAGTCAAAGTAATTTATTTTCCAGAAACACGGAAATATTATATGAACACCTATGTAGGTGTTCATATAATATTTAAGAATAGATCTACATGTTTCACCATTAACTGGTATACCAAAATTAGTTTAAAAAAATTCAAATGATATGGTTTTGAGTTTGTTACAGAAAATAACCAATAACAAGAGGAGAAGGAGAATAGCTCGACAAGTTGATAGTCCAGACGACTAGCAGCTTGTCGAGCGATTCTCGTTCGTGATTGAACGCCTTTTTTCAATATCAGCATCAGCAACTAATCCATACATATCTCCTACTCAAGACCAGCCTTACGCTAGTGTGTCCAGACCCACTGGGATGTACCCTGACCCATCATGACATGAATAAGGTAAAAGTATACTAAAATGACAGGCAGAAATTAAAGTGTAGAATATGAATAAATTTTAGGTACTGTGTATTTTCAAAATATACAACGTGTAACAAATACCCTGTCCAATTCGTAAGGGTCAATACCCTTACGAATTGGACCGGGTATTATGTATCGTACTAAGAGTCTATTTATGTGGTCTCTTTAAAAAAATAATATCCCGCCATATTTTTTCAATGAGAATTTTACCTGTTTATTAAATGGGCGTGGGCCGCCCAGCAATTAAGTAGCGGGAGTCTAAAAGTCATAAATTATGACCTATAAGTTGAAAATTTGTTAATTTTTAATGACATTGGGGTAATTTTAAATTTAGATAGGTATGTTTTTGAAAATTGGAGAAGTTACTCGATTACTTATTCAATAGGAAATCTATAATATGTGGAGATTTTAATGTTGACCTACTAGTGGACAGTAAAAAGCGCATGGAATTTCTTAGTTTGCTTAGGTTTTATAATTTCAGGTACCAAATCGACAAATTATAAAAAAAAAACAAAAAACCTGACTGCAAAAACATGAACTGAAAAGATATATTTCCAAAAGAGTATCCTAGTAAGTACCAAAAAGAAATAAATGCAGTCGGAGGCATATAGGATGTTACGAACGTCTTAAAATTTGCCTCCGATTGCATTTATTTATTTTTGGTACTTAAAGGATACTCGTTTTCTTTCATCTTGTTTCAATCTTTTCAGTTCATGTTTTTGCGGTCGGGTTTTTTTATTTTTTTAATAATTTGTTTTATTTTAAGCTTTTTAGTGTTATTAATGAACAAATTGTTCAGTTAAGTATTAGTAAGTTAATAAGCTATACGATAAAGCAAGGTTAGCGAGATAGAATAGGATAGGTTTTAGAAAAGACTTGCTTCTGCCCGCGACTTCGTTCGCGTGGAAGTCGTAACATATACCTACTTAAATAACAGCAACATTTTTATAGAAAACGACCTCGTTGGTCTAGTGGTCCGATGCGCTACTGTTGAGCATGACGTCCTGAGTTCGATTCCCGAGTCAGGCAAAATGTCTGAAATTTCTCAGTAACAGTCCGAAGTCTGGGTTTGTGCCCGGTTAGTGGGAATAGGCTCGCCCCCTATTACATGGGACCTAAACATAGCTGGCGAAATGTGGATGTATTATAGATACACCTCCGCCTAACCCTTCTAGGAATACAGGCGTGATGTTATGTTATTTTATATAAAAAATTCCTGTTTACTACGTTTGTAGTTTTGATCTCGGCAGCCAAAATATTCAGAGACTCGAGACTGGTGACGCGGGAGCAAGTGACGTACAGTTGTCCGTGTGAAAAGCAGTTTTAGTTTTAGTGTTGATACTCTTTAAACCTTCCGCTTGACTGCTCGACTATGGTCATATTGACTTTTCCTCGTCAGTTTAAAACACACCACCCGTCTTATTGACATTGTTCGTTTTTGCATTATTAATATTGTTCAATTTTATGGTTCAAGGATGCTCAGAGCAACAAGCCTGTTGAAAAGACAATTCAAACCTTTAAAGTCTTATACCAGACACGTCTGTTACCCAAAAAGTTTTGTTAATTACCTTGAAAACCTGCCGGTCACTCGATACTCCAAGCTGTTGAACGGCGTGACGATCACCACGGAGGAGAGTGAGTGCTGCACTGCGTGCATCGGACTCTTTATAGACGCTGGATCTAGGTACGAGACCAACCTGGAGAATGGAATAGCTCATTTCATCGAGCATATTGCTTTCAAAAGCACGAACAGTCGAGACAAAAAATATCTCGAAGCACAGATGGCGGGCCTCGGTGCCAAGTTCAGGTGTTACGTGACTCGCGAGCTGGTGGTCTACTACGTGGAGTGCCTGTGCCCGGACGTGCCACTCGCCACCGACTTACTCATCGACTGCGTGTTTAACAACGCCTTAGACAAGAACGATATCGAGTATCAGAAAAGTGTCGTCTATGCGGAGATGCTAGAACACGACAAAGATCCCAGTGCAGTAGTGGTTGACTACTTGCATGCCAGTGCGTTTCAGGGTACTTCCCTCGCGCAGACCGTGATGGGCCCCTCCGCCAATCTGTACAACTTCACGGAAACCACCATCTGCAGGTACCTATGCAAGTGCTACGACCCGTGCCGCACGGTGCTGGCAGCGGCCGGCGGCATCACGCACGAGCAGATGGCGTCACTCGCCGCCTGCTACCTGAGCAAGCTGGATCCGCTCAAGTGCTTAGACATGGAAACCTATAGGTACACGGGCTCAGAAGTGAAGTATCGTGACGACTCGATGCCCACCGCGCACGTCATGGTAGCCGTGGAGGGACCGTGCTTCACCGACGACGACAAGATTGTGATGGAGGTGGCGAAGTTCGTACTGGGCGGGTGGGACCGCTCGCAGCCCGGCGGGGAGTTACACCCCGTGCGGGTAGCCCGCGAAGCCTCCTGCTGCGGCTTGTGCGACTCTTACCAAGCATTCAATATTACCTACAAAGACTGCGGACTCTTTGGAGTGCATTTCGTGAGTGGTGTAATGAACCTAGATGACATGATGATGTTGATACAAGACGAGTTCATGTACTTGTGCCTCTGCGTCACGGAGCCGGAAGTCGAGAGAGCCAAGAATTTTCTCAAGACGAAGATTTTGTCAGAAATGGACACTTTGTTGGGCACATGCATGGACATGGGGCGGTGGACTCTGTACCACGGCTGCCGTCCGTCGCTGCTGAACCAGCTGAGAACAGTGGAGCGCATCACGGCGGCGCACGTGCGTGCTACGTGCTACCGCTACCTGTACAACAAGTGCCCCGTGGTCTCCGCCTTCGGACCCACCGAGGGGCTGATGGAGTACCCCAGGACCAGGGGGTCCATGTGGTGGCTAAGAACTTGAGTTTTAATTTTAAACATTTAATAACAGTAACATTATTTTATTTTGAAAAATGAACTTGGCACAATCATGGGAAACACTGCAAATGCCCCAGTGGGAGCAATTTTTTATTATTATACAGATATTATATTATCTCCTCGACGTATTTCTTACCGTTGCCGTTGCTGTTGCCGTTTCACTTATCGGTGGGAACCTGGTTCATGTACCCAGATAAAGTATTTCATCTTCTCCAAACGCTGAACTCTGCTCAGTAGTTAAGACGTTTAATAAATCGTAGCGGACCAACCTGCAGCTTCAGCTAAGTGCAATGATTCGTTTTATTATACATGCAAATTAACAGCACGTTCAAACATCAAAATGCACTGATATAGTTTGTGCCAACAGCGATTAGATATTGCTATTGACACTCGGCTCACATAATATGAAAATGCTGAGGCTCAAAGATTTATGAACCAAAATGGTCCTCGAGACCACACTCTGCAGTGTATCAACTGCATCTATAAAATAATTTCAATGTAGGTACTCTAATTTTATAGTCACTCATATTTTTATACGTCAGCTTAGGTACCTACCTAATTGATGAGTGAATCTACTACAATCGAACATAAAATTACGAATAATGGTCAATGAAAGCTCTAACTTCATGTAGGTAGTCACCTAGCTATTTGTAATATTACCATATCTATTTATGATTTGACTATTATACCTACCCAATTGAACATACAGAAAAAATATTGTTATCAAAAACAAACATCTGCAACTCTGTTTGTTTGTATTTGGACTCACCTTAGGGAAAATGAAAACCAAACAACATACATCAACATACAACAACATCTGGCTGAATCGACAATGGTCACTGTTCTAACCTAACCTAACCCAAATGGTTCAATGTGGCAAAGTATGTATGTACGCTGCGGATAATAAGTTGTGTAGTCCGTTTATTTGTAGTGAAATAATTTATTTGATGTAAAAAAGTAGAAATAAATTGATAGGTGATTATTTATTTGATGAGCAATTAATAATATTCCATTTTAATGACAGTAGCAAAGGTTCTTATGATAAAATTGTACTTATATCCTTGGTTCTTACGAAGAGAACTGCCACTCACCATAATATGCATTGTGACGAGCATAAATTGCTTTGCAACCATAATAAAGTACCTAATTGAATCGCAACCCGTTAAATACTTATTATTAAGTAGTTCCGGAGGCCATCTGTGGTCTTCGTCAGTTCCACTTCACCAAATGGTGCTTCCCGACAGCAAATGCACAAGTTACTATAAAAAATACTCAAATCGCTATAGATGTGCCTATAAAATTTGAGGATTTCCCTCATCAGATTCTGACTTGATGACAATGAGAGCATACTCTCTCAAACAAAAAAATATTTTCAAAATCGGTCCACAATTGACGGAAAAATCAGTGAACAAAAAAAAAAGAAAATATACTTTTTACAAAAAAAAAAACAACAGACTTCCAAAAAAACACTACAAAGTGAAAAATAACTTTAATTTCGGAAGTCGGTGTCTTTGGATCTGTATTTTAGTTTTTTGCCACCGACTTCCGAAATTAAAGTTATTTTTACCCGACTACGGCGAAGCAAAAAGGAGGGTTATGATTTTGACCGGTATGTATGTATGTATGTATGTTCATCTGTTCCCTCATTACTTCTAAACCGCTTGTCATAATTTGACAAATGAGGTATTGTTGGAAGCGTCTTGATCGTCCGCTGGTTATAGGCTATGTGAGGTCGCATTAAATTCAATATGGTGCCCTCTAGCGGACATAAAGTCAATGCCTAAAAAGAAAAAAATGTTTATACATGCCGTGTTGGGTATCAAATGAAAGGCCTTAATTAGCACATTTCAAAAATGTATATATTGT
Source organism: Tiliacea citrago (assembly GCA_963921375.1). Lineage (NCBI taxonomy): Eukaryota > Metazoa > Arthropoda > Insecta > Lepidoptera > Noctuidae > Tiliacea > Tiliacea citrago. Next base: position 31,150,367 of record OY992780.1, read on the forward strand.
CAGCTGGTGCTCATGGCTTTGCCTGCATGCACCCAATAATTAGGTATAATTTCTATAAAATCATAAGCAACAACAAACATATTTTCTCTCCAAACCTACACAAAATACATAATTATATTATAATAAATACGTATAATATTTCAATGTGGCCAGGAACTTAATATGGCCTGCTCTTCGTCGTGACCAGCTGGAGCATGGAGAACAGCCAAGTGCAGTTCTCATACAATTCGATGATTGCACTATAAATGCAGATGAAGATGGCTTGTTAGAGTTGAACCTTGTCTGACTGAATTTGACGGATTAAGAGGATCGGGAAAAACTCAACGCAAAATGTTACCATTAGTCCTTACTTGGCCAGTTACTGTACACAAGTTGCAGGGGTGCACTCTAGATATAGCGGTAATTGATTTAAGGAAGTCACTATTCGCTAAGGGACAGGCCTGTTTCTTGGATCATAACAAATTGCTGAAAAATATCTCTTCAGGAATTAGAAAGGTTAAGAAGTCTTTCAAATTTGGAAACATAAACCTAATGAATGAATGAATGATTTGCACTCCAATGAACCTAACCAAAAAAAAATTTAAAGCGCCTCTGCAAATACTTCATCACGAAATTATAACCACAAAATAATTTAAATTTTAAAATAGCCTAATGTCAAATGCTTATCACCTTTTACAAAACTTTGCATTTCCAGAAGCAGGGGCGTTAATTGTTGAGGAGTTCTCCTGGTAGGAACCAGGAGAACTGATGGTGACTTCACCATAATATGCATTTTGACGAGAATAAATTGCTTAGCAATTGCTTAGTGCCTAATCGAATCGCAACGGTGAAATACTTATTATTAAGTAGTTCCGGTGGCCATCTGTGGTCTTCATCATCAGTTACACTTCACCAAATGGTGCTTTTCGAGTGCAAATGCACGAGTTACTATAAAAAATACTCAAATCCCTATACGTATGCCTATAAAATTTGAGGATTTCCCTCGATTTCCATGGGATCCCCTCATCAGATTCTGATTTAGTGACAATGGGACCACCTCGGGAGCATACCCTTCCACACAAAAAAAGTTTTTTCAAAATCCGTCCACCATTGACGGAGTAATCGGTGAATGTCCGTGACTACCGCAGGACCACGAACGCCAATCGCTTCTATATTTGGCAAATAATTAGTGCTCAATTGGTGCTAATTAGTGCTCAAACAACAGAATTGGTGCTTTAGTAGTTTTCGAGAAAATCGACTTTGAAGGTGGTCCTGCGGTAGTCACGCTCCCTTGAGCAGGACCACCATGAGCGCAGAAAAAGGGGGCATGCTACAGCTATTCTAAGTATACAAATAATTAGTGCCCTTAAATGTGATACATTTCGTAACAAAAACCGAACTGAAACATTTTTATTTACCGAGAAATCAACGACGATAACTTTCGCGCGCTCGTGCAGCAGGACCACGACTTTGAATGTTGATTCCAAGTTTCAGGAGCTAGTCGCTTTCCTCAAACCTACATAGAAAATTAGTGCTCTGCAAGATAAAATTGATACCCAAAATTCAAAATTACTACTCCAGCAGTTTACGAGATATACCATACCATTGGTGGGGTGGCGGTAGTCACGGTGTTAAATTTTTATTTGACGATTTCCCTATTAAAAACTCTGTGATTTCTTCCCAAATTTATACAAAAATGAGTGCTCCTAAAGAAGTAATAGTGTACGTTTGACGTTCAAAAGTGCCTCTTATGTGCCTATTTGAAATAAATGGTTTGACTTTGACAACAATTCAGATTCCCAAGTGTTGTATTTTAAGAGAAATTGGCTTTCATTACTTTTCCATACTAAATCTCCGCGTGTAACCCGACCAAATTAAGTTGTCAATGGTATTGAGCTGTTTCTGAGATGTACACTCGTGCACATACATTGATGGATGTCGGAATAGTAATAAAAACAATTCATTATCCATAATTTTTATACAAACTGTGTACCTAGATACATATTAAGAATAAAAAATAGCCTATCGTTACCCATGGCCTGTGATACCTTAAAAAAAGAACTCGATGTAGGTACCACGACATGCTTCGCGAACGCTTTACTTCGGTAATAATAACCTGCGCGCCATGCCACAAAAAAATATTTTGTACCATAGACAAGATAAAAATGAGATTCAAAATCATCTGAATCTGTCAGTTAACTAATTTTGTTTTTTGTCTGTTTTAACTGAGAGAACTTAAAATGAGCGCTGTGATATGAAGATACATAATTACTTTGTGTGAATTATAACATAGATCCACTTGATCTAAGTCTGAACGTGTCCTGACTTACGTTTTTTGACAAAACCTATATAAGTATACCTAGATACCGTGCATGTAATAACACAATCTATATTTATTAAATACTTAAAATAATTAGTACGTATTTAAAATAGTAACATTTTTATTTTCAGATTAAACTTGGATTACAGTAAAATGATCTAGTCTACTTAATAGTATGTACAAATAGGTATATAATAAAATAATTAAAAGTGCTAATTGAGCATCAAAAAATTCGTCCGCATCGCTGTCAATGGGAAAAGTGCCCAAAAGGCTGGCAGCATTGCCACGTTGGATGGCAATACTGATTCTTTGGGCTAAAAATAGGCCAGCCCTCTGGTCACGTGAACAGTTGACCAACCGCTTGGCGATGTCCCGAAATACTTGATGAGCACTCGGACCCCAAGGCCCTAGTGTTTCAACCCCAAACGGCTCAAACATATAGCTCCCAATAAGGTTGTTATATTTGTGCCATTTGAGGTTTTTTGCTCCTGCAGCAGCCGCCCCAGCACAACCCGCCGTGCCAGGAAGATGGGATGGCACGAGGGTGTCGACACAGGTTGCATCCCACACCAAAGACCTACCCAATTTCCATGGCATTATGGACATTCCGTCTGGCCTCTTCCCATCGTCGCGCGCCAAGCCATTGGGTTCTAAAACAGCTGGCACCCCGACGGATGATGTCATTAATACTGGCGTGCCGTGCCATCCGACCAGCGCTCTCTCTCTCTCTACCACTCTATACATATTTTAGAGTTAGCTTGTATATTTTAATTAAGGACCAATAGGGAATATGCATGTATTTTTTTTTCTTAATCAATAATAGACAGTAATATAAACCTAAGAAAAGTATTGAAAGTTAAATTGAACTGATTGATGCTCAAAAAAATTATGAAACCCCAACAATTTCCTACTACAGTTCAAACGTCCGTTTCTGTCGCGGTCATGATGTGACGTCATTGTTCACGAAACTGCTTTGTTTACATCTGTTTTTTAGCCCCAAATCTTACATATTATATTATTGTTTATGCTTTATTCAAGTAGAATTTGCACTTACATATTTACCTTAGTGAGATTTCAAGCATTTAGCAAAGAAAAGATTTTATTCACATGTTGTGTTTTGAGTCTGCGTACCGTTCCACCAAAAAAACGCAACATAAATTTATTAATCGTAAAATAAGTAATGCATTAAAAACTGTAAAAATATTGGAATTTGTTTCTTGACTCCTACACAATGTATATTAAAATAATGGATACGTTTTGAATTTCGTGCATATTCCCTATTGTTATAAATAAAGTCTTCTTAATTGAGACTTAACTTGAAGGAGTTTGTGTTCAGTCTGCCTAGTAAGTTTATAATATTCATATATCATTATATAGATAAATATCTACATTATAGGAGTATGCGTTATTAGCAACATATTATTAATGGTATTGATGATAGGTACTGCTTGCAGCAACGCTAAATTAGTAGGAAAGAAATAAATAAGAAATACCTATCGCTCTTTAATGATATTCATGTAACAACACAAAAGCTAGATACTTACAATACAGAAAAATAATTATTCGAGTACCTACCTACCCACGTCATTAACAAAGGTATCACAGGCCATGGGTAACGACAGGTTATTTTTTTTCTTAATATGTACCTACCTGTACCTGTAAACAGTTTGTATAAAAATTATAGATAATGAACTGTTTTTATTACTATTCCGACATCCATTAATTTATGTGCACGAGTGTACATCTCATAAACAGCTCAATACCTTTGACAACTTAATTTGGTCGGGTTATACGCAGAGATTTAGTATGGAAAAGTAATGAATGCAAATCTCTCTTAAAATACAACACTTGGAAATCTGAATTTATGGTCACTATAACTTCTTTAGGAGCACTCATTTTTGTATAAATTTGGGAAGAAATCACAGGTTTTTAATAGGGAAATCTTCAAATGAAAATTTAACACCGTGACTACCGCCACCCCACCAATGGTATGGTATATCTCGTAAACTACTGGAGTAGTAATTTTGAATTTTGGGTATCAATTTTATCTCGCAGAGCACTAATTTTCTATGTAGGTTTGAGGAAAGCGCCTAGCTCCTGAAACTTGGAATCATCATTCAAAGTCGTGGTCCTGCTGAACGAGCGCGCGAAAGTTATCGTCGTTGATATCTCGGTAAATAAAAATGTGTGCGTACGCGCAGCGGAATGTTGTTGAATTTAAAGATTTTAATTATGCAGATATTTTGTGTATGACGTCGTATAATTGTGTATGGTAAAAAAAAAATTGTGCACGCAACCATTGTGGAGAAATTCACCAAAAACTGATTCCGCTGGGCGAACGTTGTCCTGGCGGAACTTTTTTTAATCCATAGACTTTAGAAGAAAAGAGATGTGTCCAAAAATTAGTGTGTATTTGTGTGTAATTGTGTATGTATGAATAAAACTAGTGCATGCATAAACTTCGGAGAAATTCAAGTTTCCGCTACACGAACGTTTGGCCATTAGCTAGTTTTCATATAAAGCGCTTACATAGAGAACTGTAGATTTTTACATACGTTGTTTTGAATTTGTTTATATTTGTTTAAAAAACAGATTTAGAAAAAATCGTAGGGCTTAAAAGATAAAAATATAAACGTAAAATACGCTTATTAGGTCTTAGTTCTTAAAGTATGCACTTTGGGGTCTAGATTTTCACGTTTATACAAACCTTGTAAGTGTCTGCAACATGTTGCCAAGTATCAATGATGTTCCGTTAGTAACTAAAGAGTTATAGGACAAATTTACCATGAACAGATCACTGTTTACAAAGCAGTCAAATATCACGACGTTCTGAAGGAATTGCATGGTAATATGTATGTCAATAATTAGTGTATTCATTCAACTATTCTTATGCAAAATTTCATGTCATTAAATTCAGTAATTAAAGAAAAACAATTATAATACTGACGAAGCATCGAAAACCTACATAACCCGACCAAGTTCGGATGGCTACAAAAAAGCGGCCGTGCAATATATTTTGGTAACATCCCAAAATTTACAGTATAATACCGGTATCGAATTGGTATAGGTGATAACACAATTGTTGTTTCGATATAATTTATAGGTCATTTATTTTTGTACACCTATGCCAAATATGGAAGCGATTGGCGTTCGTGGTCCTGCGGTAGTCACGGACATAATCGGTGAACATACATACAGCCGAACATTAACCTCCTCCTTTTTGGAAGTCGGTTAAAAATATATAATCTCCTGTTTGGAAGTCGGTTAAAAACAGGAACTAAAATAATCAAAATGAAACAATATTCATACAAAATTATAATTTATTATCTTAGTAAAGCTAAAATATAAAAATATAAAAGGTATTTGAGTATAAACAGAGCACATAATAATATGTCACGTCGACATTACCATATATACATATAAATGTACTGCTGGTCCTTGCTAATAAGAATACATATTGCCCAAAAACTTTATCGTTAATTTTTGCGAAGATATACACGTTTGAGACAAGTCTGTGTATTATGGTAAACTGACTATTTTGGAATTTATCATGGTGGGTGCACAAGAGTTATAAAACAGTATAATTATAAGAGAAATTTTTGGGCAACCCGGCAGGGAGCCAACACTATTCCACTAAGTGAAAATACCAATATCAATGTCGACACATTTCAATTCATTGTAAAAAAATAATAATCTATAATTTTCATCATAAAAGTTTTTGCTTCTAGAGAATATTTTTTCTTCTTACGGCCTTAGAAACCTGGCATTAAACACAAATAAACATATTTCACATTGCAATTAATATATCAAAATCGACATTGAAATTTTACTTAATAAATAAATATGATCACAACTTAGAGAGCTTAAGAGATTTCATCGAATCAAATCAAAATCGTCTTCGTTGTACAAAATAAGATTTTCCTTAAAGAGGTAGCAATGCTTTTGTGTGACGAAATATGCTTTAATTCCAAAGTTCTAAATGAGGAATCGACAAAAGTTATACGGTAGAGTTACATAGCATTTTATTAATTTGTTGTCAAACTAATTTAATGTCGTAATCATCACAATACGATGTTCGAGACATGCAGATCTGCCCAGAAATATTATCTTTGAAGAAAATATTAAAATCACGTTCGTATTTATTTAAATACGAACGTGATTTACAAAAAGCTTCTACAAGGTTTTAACTTTAGATCTCCATTAACCAAGTGCAACACTAATATTTCGACATCGTTTCAGCATGCTACCGTCTAACGTAAGAGGGTGTAAGATATATATTTCGTTCGTAAATTCGATACATGTACGTTATAAATTCGGTAAGACTTATTTTGATAAATATACGTTTTAAATGTATTGAGCAATTTCGTTCAATATATTTCGAAAATGGAAAATCGAGTTTTATATGTTAGATTATCATAAAATTCTACTTCTGCAATGCAGCTACTAACCAATTTAGGAATGATATTGACGCAACGAAACGTTTGAAATCAAAATCTTTCGCATCGAAATCATCTTTAATTATAAATACAGGGACATGGACGCGCTATCTGTTGCCATGGATTCAGTACATGCTCCTGGACCCCCAGCGTTGAAAATTTTACGTCGGTTATTTTTTTTTTATTGCTGTTCTATACATTTTGACCGTAGGTACCGCGTAGGTATTGCACTTTTGTATGATAGAATTACTTTTTTTTATATAACTGACGAAAAATTACTACGCAGAGGGTCCAGAATTATGTACTGAATCTATGGTAACAGGTAGTCCGTGCCACCCTGTATATTGAGACAAGTGTCGTCAGAATTTTGCAGTCAAACGTTTTAATAGCAGCCTTTATACGAGATTGGATCTCTATAGGACGAATACATACATATCACTGCACTTTATGATCCACGAACCACAACTCTGCACAGACATAAAAGTCAGACTTTTGTCACAATACTCACAATCACTGCTGCCTTCAAATAACAATTAAAACTGCTGCCTTAATAATAATGCAGAGATGCTTCGTTACATGAAGATTTTTAGATCCTAGTCTCAAAAAATACTGGCCAATTTTTGGACAATTTATTGTCAAAATTTTACATACCATAAATATTTAATTCCGAAATATACACATATGGGATACATAAATAGTGTGAAAATATACACATATGGATACATAAATTGTAAAAATCGCTTATCATGTTTGTATAAGAAATATATCGTAACTAGTGGAATGTTGAAGTCATGTCTTACATAGAGACAGTCTAAGAATCGACAGAAGACTTGAAAATATTACATCTACTCTACAATATCATTCTATTGGTTATTTTGCTTCGTAAAAAATACTTAATTATAAACGTTAAGACGGACAGTTGGATATTAATACGATTGATTAGTTGCCTAAAACGTGTTGTATGGCTGAGTGGTCGTTGTGGACGAACTACTTGTCGATTTTAGTAAATTTTGAATGCCAAGTTTGTTATCCAGCACTTACAGGACCGTCGCGCGACAACCACGAAGCTCTATGATAAGGGCTTTCTCGAACACAATAAAACTATTAATTTATAGAAAAGGACGCTTTCCTGAATACCTCAAAAGTACCTTATATGTTTTAACCCCTCGGAAATATTTCATTTGGTCGCGTATACAAGCTTGTATAAAATATTTAGAGAAGAAATTACACGAAAACCAAAAGGGCAATTTTCAATCAAAACTATTACCAAAAAACAATTTCCCTGCAAATCATATTAACTTGGTTAAACTGGAAATTCAAAATTGACTAAACTACCTTAAAAACTAGAGTTTTGTCATGGATACAGATCTGTACTTTCAATTAATATTTGAGCACGATGTAGAAATCTTACAAGATGGGTTAGATACGTTAACATGTACAGCAATCGTTATACCGGCACGTCCATCTACAATGAGTTAATTGATAAATGTGCGACTATCGCGACTTAATCTATGAACTGTAGAATGTAGATAATTAATCGATTTTGTTCCTGAGGCCACCTCGCTGCGTTACGTCACAAACGGTTTTAAATGTGTTCACCACATTACTTCTACGTACATGTAGAGCTAAGCTACACCATGTTCAGGCTTCTATTCATATACTTGTCAATTATTTAGCCGTTACACGACTAGCGGAGCATTAAATACAGCAACATCAAATCCACACGACATTTAGAGAGAACATTGACAATTTACTTTACAACATCGTTGAGGCTACCTCGAGTCTGACTTGATAACATACTAATGACAGTACATCTATTTGGCAACACATTATACTGAGTATTAAATAGAATAAGAGTAAAATATATTCTGAGCGCTTTCATCGAGTAATAAACAAAGTTGAGCGGGCTCGGCACACTTCGTGTAGAGGCAGCGGCGAACTGTCCCAGCGGACTATAGCAGGCAGCCGTTGCAGCTGCCATACAGTGATCCCTTCTCTGGCATCCCTTAACATGAGCTCTGGTTAATGCTTTATATAATGCAATACCTTCCAGCCAGTATCAATGTTAATATTGGGAGCGTCGCCGGATCAACTACTATCGAAAGCACGCTCATGAGACAAGGTCGCCAGCGCCCGCACCCGAGGCCGTGCCGGTGCCCGTACACACTCGACATATACTATAATGTAAATAGCATTGGTATAAAAATAATTTGGTAAAAACACATCATATAATTATTATCAATATAAATGCTAAAAATCTACAAGAGCTATCTTTACTATGGAATGTCCTTAACTCATACCTCTTAATAATCTCTTTTATAATCTTAAAATCGCTACATTACTTATTTATAAATATAATATTACTATAAAGTTAGCAAAAAGATTCATTTTTTTTTAAAGATTATGCATATTTATATCTAGTGGAATGTAAAGAGATTTTTTTTTCAATATCATAGTGTTAGTGACATTACCCCTTATAATTAATGGTTAGATACCCAAACCTTTGTAAAAATACACCGATTATTGGACGTACTTGTTTTTTTTTTATACATTTTCTTTTTAAAATGGCGCGGAACCGAGTGCGCGCTCGTACTAAATATACATAGAAGGCGCTACGTCCGCTAAACGCCTCCGAGTCCAAGGTTCACCTCGACACAATAAGAGAGCTAATGACTACAATACATTTCGACTTCGTTACGATGGGACGATTCTTAAAACGTTAAAGCTATACACGCTTTAAAGCCTGACCAGAAAAACATTAACACGAGTAACCACAGAGTTACCAAACCGACATTATCAATACCCGTGCGATATTTTCCGGTCACAATTTGACGAAAATTTAATACCTTATCATAATTATATTGGAATGTGATTTGTCACCGACCAGAGACTCCACGAGCCGTCACACGTGCTCTCGTTCTGAACAAGATTTGAACCACGTCATAGTGTAAAGGCTCTTACACACTCACGCGATATCGCGGGCGCGACAGGCACCGACAAAGACAATTCCTTTGTCGGTGCATGTCGCGCCCGCGATATCGCGTGTGTTTGTAAGAGCCTTAATGTTAACATTATCAGTCCGTCATATAAATTACTTTTATATTAGTGTTTTGCAAACTTTTTACTTCGAATATACAAAAATGTAAAAATCTATCAGTTGTTAACCGTCGCGACAGCATAGACAGGGTTCTGTATGTTTTTAATGCGTATCTATCTATGTACGTAGGATGCTTCATACCTTCGAAGCATGCTAATGGCTGGATTTTAATAAAATGTAAATGTGGATGTTAGGCGCAAATAATTAGTCTTAAAAAATCTGTTTACGAGGAGTCGATTCCAAAAATATAATCACACACTGAAAAGTTCAAAATAAGATCACTTTATAAGCTGTCTGATGCAGTTGGTGTCTCCAAATCTTAGATTGAACTAAAATACCTGCCACCAACTGCATCAGACTGCTTGAAAAGTGAGCTTGTGTTGAAATGTGTTGCTGTCAGGTTTTTGTGTTTTACAATCTATTTTTTTTTCATATTTGTCATAAATAATAATAGTCTAAAAACATTCATCTATAATGCAGGTTAGTTCAAGCCAAAAATATAAAAACTAGAGTGTTTGAACGGTGATACCGACACTGTTTTGGATTTCACACTTAGAACTCGTTTGGAAATAAGACATAATATTGTCATTTTTACTGAAACATTTATTAAAAAAACGAATTTAATTAATGTATAAAAAATTACACAATCATACTAAATGAATCGCAAATAATAATGATATAATTAATTGTGGCTGACTTATTGCCCCCCAAAATTTGTTAATTTGATAGCAGAGTTTGGTCAAGTTTAGCTGATAATGATGTTCTAATTTATTATTTCCTCCGCCCTTGTTGGACTTCCATTGCTCGACAACACTAGAATTGTATAAATTAGCTCATTGCCTGTATCGCTATTGAACTCTGTATATTATCGTGTATTTCATAGTATGATACATTAATATATTGCACACTCGTTACATATTCACTGTCATTTTAAATTAACTTTTATTATTATGTTTTATTTATATTTATTCCTGTGGCTTTGTTTTTGTATATACTAACAATAGCTTTATAAGGTTGTTTTGTGTTACTAACGGTATTTTGACTACGTCTGAAATAAATGTCTTATTAATAATAATAGTTATTGGAGAATGTTTTGAGACTATTTATATATGATAACAAAAACAAAAAACCTAACTGATAAAATCAAAAACACCCGACTGCACCTAAACAATTCAAAGCAAGATCACTTTCAAGCATCAAATCCTAGTAATATAAACAATCAAAATCATCGGTACAGATATGGGAGGACGATACACAACAGGGTGGCACTGACTTGATACGAGGGAAAAGGCCAAGGGACTCTTTTACGAAGAAGTATAGAGCGCAGTGAATAGAGGACGAAACTGGTACGTTGTAGAGGGGACAAGCTACACGGAGACAGCGGACAGGATACTGGTATGCGTGAATTGCTAAAGGAGTATTGACGAGAACCGCACGATTACTTAAGGCGCCTAACATCGGCAGTAGCAAGACTTAAATAATTAAATAGTTACATCAAAATAAATTGTTTATTAGTTATGTTTGCTAACGATATCGGCGCAGATAAATTGATGAGTAACCTGGTGTTTACTGGCATGGTTTGAATGGTTTCATGGACAACATTTCTAGTAGGTGTATCATACGGCCTTATTGAAGCCATGTCTGTGCTATCGCGCAGTAGGGTGAAACACGTATGGGATACAGTAACAATGTACCCTGAGTCACAATACAAACCTTTCCTGGAACGAGAGCAGTTCTATTTCCTACGGTGAACTGAAGTGGATAGCATATCTTACATAAACAGTCGCTTGAAATATTGAGGTATAATTTTTATAATCTTAATACACCTAAACAACCCTTGTATAGTATAAAAAATTGTATACATCGCTAAAACTATGTTGTACGTATAAAATTGTTCACGTTTACGGGGACTTAATTAAGGACTTAAAAAAATTAACTTAATGTCTAAGTAAAGCATACATAGATGATTAATATACGATAACGTATTTTGTACTGTAAGGTTATGCTTTATACGGTGAGACGTCACCGCGGTCAACATCAACTTGTCGTAAAGAAAACGTTTGTTTTGTTTGTACGCTTGGACGCGGAATGGCAACGTTTGTTTGTTCATATAATCTAATCGGTTTCGGTCTAGCTGCCTAAAATAACTTGTACTTGGGACTATTTTTATTATGAAAAATCATCTACGACCCATTCTTTTACTTAGGATCCTGTATTAACGATAATATTTTACAAACCATCTTTTGAGCAAAATTTATGCAATAAAAGAATGGACGATAGAATACAAGTTACGTTGTTAATCTCGTTTTAATAAAAGCGCAGGATGTGATTCAGTAAACTTGATACACCAATCTACGAGACAACCAACCTAGGCTACATGTAGATCTGATTTCCATAGTTGTAGAAGTGCAGAATTTAATAAATCCTTCAAAAAATCCCTAAGTAATACTTATTAGTTAAAGTTAAGAATATAGTGTAGAAAATATTATAAGAAGAATGGCATCAAACGCAGTCTTAAATCTAAGTAAAATTGCAGAGTAAATGAGATTACCGACGAATTGCAGACACAGTACATGCAAGTAGGTATTAGATTAATATCATCCTGCGCTTATGAAATACTACATAATATGCATGTTGTAATTATTGTTTCAGTCTTTGGAATTTGTGTATTGGAATGTATCATATATTATTATAAAAGTGTATAATTAAGACAAGAGTTCGATAATTTCGAAGGTTCCCTGATGTCCACGTAATAATTCATAAAAATGTTGCGTTTCACAACTTTAGACGACATTAAACATCAAAAGCTTGTACATAGTCGTCAGTTAGAACAGGATCGGCTTGTCTTGCTAGGCCACGTGTACAGAAGAACATCAAGGATTACGCAACATTCAATCTCGAGGTACAGTTAATACTAACAATAAGTAAAAATGCAGAGTATGCAACTCATTGATTACACTTCTAATCTCAAGTTACAAAATGCGTTCATAATACGTTCGTTCGAGCAAAATGTACGCCAAATATGTAAACGGAAGTGGATATTGTCCTGTTTAAATTCATGGACATCGAACCTTCTTGAATCCCATTTTGAAGACAAGGTTTTTGGTCCAGTACGATTGTTCTGCGAAAATGGAGTATAGCCGATCGGGAGCCACGTAGTCGTCGATGAGAGGGGGCCAGCTGGGTGTACATCATGCGGCCTCGGAGTCGGCCTCGGTCTTGGGCATGACGGGCTCGGCGAACTTTGTCGGCTCGGGCGTGCTCGGGAAGCTGTTCGTGTCGGGGGACGATTTCGCCTCGGGAGTAGATGACGAGAAGCTGAAATGTTTGTTGTCGGCATGAACTTCAGGCGTCACTCTAACGTGAACGTGAGCATACGTACGGAGAGTGCTACAAGGATCTTTTGTGCGCTTTTAGAATATTTTAGTGATCGTCCACGTAAATAACATGTATGGAAATACGTGCACGTTATAACGGTATCGTGGACGGAATATTTAAGAGCGTCTTCATATATTTTCATACATTTTACTTCGCTGTAACATCGTGATGCCGTGACGTAGCCGTGGACGTCCGCGATAATATCGCCACGTTACAAAATATAAATACGCACTTTGGCGCCTGACTGACATTCACTGGGAGGCGCGCACATTCCAGATTTTTTTTTTAATGAATTGAAATAAATAAACAATGTGGCAAAACAAATGTGGTTTAAATATTTGCACACCATATAAAACAATAAAATGTATAAGGCCATTATAGTTTTAAGATCATACAGTGTAAACCTACATTCTGGCAAATAATTGGATTTGATTTGGTTCGAACCCAGACAGGCGCGTTACTTTGTGTAAATTATTTTATAACTACTGGTCTCAAAACGGTGAAGTAAAATATCGTGAGGAAACCGACATGTCCAACCCACACTGGGTCCATGTGGAGGATTGCAGCCCACTGCTCGCACTACTGTCACAGAGAGGACGCCTGTGTCCCAGCAGTGGGAGCACTATAGGCTGTTTATGCTAAGGTCTGGCAGTTAGAGAACTTTATGCGGCCTACACACACGTCTTTTCTTTGGTATTGTTTGTAGTTATTATTCTCCTTAAGTTTTAAGTTGAGCTACACAATTACTGACAAATGCGTGCACTGATACAGGGCAAGACCTGGACAGGTCCACTAAAATCTGTGGTTCTTTCCTCAAAAGATCATCTCGAACACTAATCTGCATGGTCCTCGCTAGATCTAACCAAGATAGTATCTGGACTTTCAATGAGACTATAACCTCTTAGAGTGTGTTTCTTCTCAGAGTACTCGGCAAGGTAACACCAATCTCAACAAATTTTTAGATATTAATTCTTTTGACGTGTAATAGTGTTTTTTACATAACAACTACATAACACAATTACATAATACTTACACTTGCCTCATCGCCTCGCTTTGTCCGATTTGCGCGAGGAACGCCTTATTCGATTCCGGAGTCGAGCCAGGTGAGAAGCTGTGAACAAATGTATAAGACAATTAGACTGTGATTCTTACATTATTATCCCGTGTGTTTTATTATATAAATGTGTTTTATTTCATTATTATTACACCAGCTACGGTTCATTATTTTTTCCGTTCGCTAATAAAACTGGGAAATGATTATTCTTATTTATTTTTACTGCATCATATAAAGTGGTAAAATAGCATTAAGTGGTAAAAATTGTAGAGTTAAATCTCTCTGCGATAGGGATTGTCCAGAAACACCAAGTAGCCTATCAGCTACGAAAATAGCATTACAGACAATAATGTGATCTATTAATATGTTTTAGAACTAGCTGAGTTTTGTGATCGACCGATCGAGAGTTACTGCACATGGTTCGGATATAGATGACGCTCTCCTAAATAAAATTATAAAGTCAGCCAATACACAAAAATATAATATTTTATATACACCGTGGCATCTTATGCCCGGTTTCTGAAGTTCCCAAATAAACTCTCACTAACTCTTGATTCAATAAAGTTAAGCGTAAGATAAACGTCGGTTAACTGTCACTGCGTTTCTGAATACGAAACAAACCATTCAATAACTATGAAACCGATAACTAGTTCCTTAGTTGCCGCTAGATGGGTCTGTATAACAGATCGCTTCTAAAATTGGTTTTATTATTTTAATTCGTCTATAATTAATAGTTTTATTTATAATAATATATTTTTCGAGGATAAATAAGTGGCTTAACACTATTTTAGTTAATAAATATGATAAGTCGTTACTTATGGACGGATCAATGAACAACATCATTGCCATTTTAAAAAAAAGTTCACTTCATTGTTTTCGTTTCGCATGGTATTATTTTTGCTATACCGTTTGATTTTAAGTTTTATGTCGACAGTCTATTTGGTATTTCCAATCGTTTGTGCTTTAGGTGAACATTCATTTGTAAAATAACATATTATAACTGGAAATGCAGTAAAAAAATTACTGAAGGAGAAGATGCTAGATATAGAAGTGGCTAAAGAATTTGTTTATTTAACCAACAATACAAGAACATTTTGAAAGGAATTCTACTACGTCTTAAGTTTCTGGGTACTGATTTATTAGAAATAAACTCCAGTACTTCCAAATCAGACTGATGAGCTGCTCGTATTCATTATGCTAACACTCATTGTTTTTTTCCTTTGAATAATTTTAATATATACATATTATATAATATATATATTATATAATTATTAATATTATTAATATTATATAATATATATATATATATATATATATATATATATATATATATATATTATTATATTCACTGGTATTTTAATTTAAATAATACACGGTATAATTATGTATAACCTAAAAGTTGATGTAGTTTGCTATGAAATGAAACGTCAGTTAGAGTTATAGAACCGATAAACGGCACACATTGGTCAGTTAAGTTAACTTGAGTTTAAACGGAGTTTATCTTACATTGCGGTGTTCGGAAACGCACTTTCACAAGTTATCGAACCGATAGCGCTAATGCATAGATAAACTACCGATAAAAGTACCTCAGAAACCGGGCATAAGTCGTCTTACAACGGCAGCCCACTTCATGTATACAATGGCTATAAATCATTCATGAAAGTAAAAAAGATATTTATTAACCTTAGAATAATTAAAAAATTAAAAATTATTATTATTATGACGTAGTTTGAAATACGCTGTGTAACCTGTGTTAAGAGCGCGGTGCGAGCCTTGCGTTCAAAGGGTGGCGCGGAATGGAGCGCAAGGCTCGCACCGCGCTATGTCTTATATTATAGCGCGGAGCGAGCCTTGCGCTCCGCGAATATATATATTTTTAAAATATTCAAAATGTTATATTTTTTTTTCACTTTTATGAATGATTAGTAGTCATTGCATACATGAAGTGGGCTGCCATTATAAGACGTTTAAAATGCCACGGTGTATAAACGTTGATTTAAGTTAAGTAATGATATATATTTTTTGACATTTAAACTTCTCTTAACTTTAAGCAACGTTTATAAGTAAAGGGGCAAATTTACAAGAAGCATTTTACAGAATATTATAAGTGGCTTTTTACGTCCACAAAGAAAATATCTTCAACGACTGGCGATGCTTTATAGTACATTGTGTCCTTAGGGACCAAAATAATGTATTGAGGGCGACAGCGATTGTTTAAATCCAGAGTGAAGCGAAGGATTCTAGAGTAGAATCCTAAGCGTAGCGAGGGATTCAAAGTACGTCGCTAGAGGTTAAATAATTTGGTACCGTGTGGCACACCCTGTTTTTCATCCTATGAGAAAAATAAATTACGAATATTTATATTTACATAACCAATTTATTTTATTACAAATTTATATTAATATTAGATATGTTTTCGCAATTTTGGAAGTTTATTGTAATTGTTTTGTTGGGAACAGAAAATGTCGTTGACTTATTTATCACTTGGGTATTCGTAATATCTTCAGACTTACCGTCTTATTCCAAAACACGATTTAAATTTAGTACTGGGATTATTACTAGGTTTAAACCATGACTAAATAAAAAGTTATTATAAAATTAACTTTATCACTGGGTCATGAACTATCTATGGTACTAAAGTTAGTCTGCCGAGACCCCTAGTTTTTCTATGGACTAACTTCGGTTCTAATTTATTTGAGGTTAGCTTTTATTATTATTGTGTCTTTTTATTTACAAATCGTTAAAAACGGATATTAAGATGATTGATTTGATGGATTTGGAAGATTTGGATATGCTGGAGATGTCTCGACGATCTTACAGACATCGTCATACGTACGTACGACGTAATATTTCCTACAATAATATGAACATCCGCATTAGACAGTCCAAATAAGATGATACAAAGCATTGCTTACCTAATAATAATTAGAAATCCATGTTTTACTACGTTTTTACTTCAACGATTTAAGCATACACAACAACCCACGAACTGACTATAAAAAGCACGTCAGAAGTACAAGTTGTGCTTGTTGTAACTTATACAAAGAACAATTTATGACATATTTTTGTATTGATTAATAATAATTTAAGCATTTCAAGTGTTGTTATAATATAAATATTTAGAGAAACGGAACATTACTTCAAATAGAGCTGGTATGAACGAAGGAAAGAATGCCATTTTTGTTTCTTATCTGTGGATATTATTTAAACCATGAACCTTCTTTGGTACTAACTGATCTCGAATAGTCTTAGTTTTGTAATCAGAACACATTTTGAGCCTGGTATAAACTTAAACGTAACAATCCTAGCCCTTTTAGTCTTGGTTTAAACCAGTACTTAAACATTTTTATTGTAATAAAACGGTAGAAGTTCACGCGTATTTTTTTTTAATCTGGTTAAATAATGCCGAACGGCAGGCGCGCTATTTTTAGTACCGGCCAGGACTTTATCGAAACGAATTGCGTTCAAACTTTTTAGTTAAATAGTGTTCCAATTCAAGTCATTTTGTCAGTTTTTAAGTGCGCCGGAATGACCCATTTTGCTCGCACTAATCGAGGAACCCTTCGGCTCTTTTCGAATAAATGGGATGAAAATTATCATATACACTTTACATACATAATTAGCTAATAGTGTCCCCCACGGCTGGGACTCAAGCCTCCTCTCTGTAGAATGTCGTAGGTCGTAGTTCACCACGCGGGCCCAGTTCGGGTTGGTCATCGAACTTTTGTGTCTAGAACATGTCGTTTTTAGCGTTTTCACCGTTTTGAGGGCAAAGGAGATTATTAAATTGCATAAAATTAAGTGCATGTCGCTTAAGAAGACTAAACAACTCGTCAGTCAGGGCCACTACTGTACTGTGGTTACTGGCAAATCTTTATACATAGAAGACGATAAAGATGTACACTATTGCACTTTTCAGGAATAGGTTGACCTAATCATCATTCCGACCCGAACAAATGTGAGCACCCCTCTTGGCTAAGCGTTATGCTGAGACGCCAGCGACGCAGTTTCACGCAGCGCAGGACAGTGCACATTTTTAGACGACTGCCCAAAAAGAGAAGTGTTATGTTTTCAAGTCTGCTCAGTTTCTTTATCCTACCATACCTTCTGAACCGATTTCGATATATGTGGAACCGTTAGAATCCTTGCATTATCCCGGGTAATATACATGCCAAAAAAAATATAATAAGAAATTTATACAGTGTGAGTCTTGATAATGTGCACATATCAAAATTAAGAAATCTTAGCTTAATTTTATCGACGGAAAATAGGTATATTAAAAAAATATTCCTACGAAATGTATGGGAAAAGTTTTTTGCGATTTATGACTTTTCTAGTACTCAAAACTCAGTTGGTCAAATAGAGGTTTTTGATCCTTTTATGAAACAGGATCGATTAGCATAAAAAAAGTTTTTACCAATACAATATTGCCCATTTTCCTGCTGACTACATTTTTTTCAAAATCTGTGAATGCAGATCAAAATTTCACACAATGATAAGAACAGTCTCTTAAGACCGTTTTTCTGTAGCTATAACGGTTAAGGTAGCTGCCCTTACTGCCCCATCTCAAAAATCCACCCTGTATACATATTATTTTTAATTTTAAATGAAAACCAAAATCGATTTTTATTATTTTCAATTTGAAAATTCGATTATGGGTATGTATGATCACTGTGTAGGAGGGGGGCTGAGTACATTCCAAAAGCAGTTAACAGTCGGAAGACAGTTGTTTGGAAACATGGCTTATAAGAATTGGTCCCACGACTGCAAAAATCGGCCAAGTGCGAGTCGGACTCGCACTCAAAGGGTTCCGTACCATATTAAGATAGATCAAAAAACGTTGAAAAACGTGTTTCTTATATGGAACTCCCCTTAATTGTTTACTTTATTTATTTATTATTATTTTTTGTTGTTATAGCGGCAATAGCAATACAAAATCTATGAAAATTTCAACTGTCTACCTATTACGGATCATTCCCGCTGATAGACATATGGACGGACAGCGGAAGCTTAGTAATAGGGTTCCGTTTGGCACCCTTCTGGTATGGAACCCTAAAAAATCAGATGTATACCTATAACATATAAGTTATTTATAATATATATTTTTTTACCTGTCATTTAGTATTTATGTATGTATTTAGTAGATAGTGTTTATGCAACTGTAGCCAAGGTTGCAACATTACTAAAACACTATCACTGTTCCGAACCGCCGTAACATATCTACGCTAAACATATCCATCGTATATTTAAAACATCCAATGGATGTAAAATATAGAGAAGTTAAGGGATGAGACCACACGGTTACAGATACGTAAACGGAACAGATAAATAAATGCATTGCGCCCTGCTGTTACTATAGCACATCGAAAAACTTCGGCTATGTATCGTCGCTGTCGTCTCTGTCAATCATAGCTGTGAGACAATCTCTTATTACAACTCAACAAGCCATATTTAAAGAGACCGTACTGTGAGAGTCAATTAGTTTAGTTTATTATCATATAGGTACACCTCATCAAATTAGTCAAAGCTTAAATGTCTTAACGGACAAATTTACAACATAAATAGATTATAGTCGCGCGTAGCAGCGAGCAGGTTTATATTTAATTGTAATTTATTCAGTCCTTTAGCTATGCATATTTCATTATGTATGTATTTGCGCAGCTTAGTCACGGTGCATTAGTTAGTGAGTTTGCTCATGCATTCGCTATTTACTAGAAGTTGCACAGCAATTTAACACAACACACGTTTAGTGAAAACATTCGTCATACTGCATAGTTTACTGCAATATTATTCGCTTGTATAATTTTGTTCTAGAATTAGATTTATTTCAGAAATTATTATTATAATATGTAATGCCAGACAAAAGTGCTCGTAGGAAGGATCATTGATGAAATGATCATCATTTACTAACAAATCGGGTACATGTCAGTTAGGTGATTGTGGTAGCTCAGAACAACTTTACATGTGTATAATATTTTTGAAACATAGCACATAATGTCACATTGCTACTTGCTTAGTTACATGCTCCAGCCGCCTCGCGTTACTACATTTTTCATGTTCATAGTGATAAAAACAATTTTATGTTGTTCTAAAGTGAGCAAGGGATGAAAACAGAGAATGTATCACGAAATTTTCAAAATAACGTAGGTAGCTCAGCGGGATTAGTATAAAGTTGTATTGTATTTCTGACTGCACAACGCGCAACTCCGTACTTTGCGTACGAAGTTTACTTCACTTTAGTACGAATTTTACTAAAAATATGTTAGTATGATAGTTCCTAATGATCGGCTTTGCGCACAGCAAGCGTTCAACAACATTAAACATTATTTGAGTCAAATATTCTAAGCACAGCTTACTAATATTTTAACATGGCAGTGATTAGTTGGTTCGTTATCTACGAGTATACTAATTAGGATACTGGTGTGTACACTGCGCGCTCTTTTATCATACTTGACAGTCAATCTATCACGTTAGTAGGCCGGGGTCTTCTACTAAACGCTATCGGTGCCGTATGGGGTTCGTCACCGATTATTTTTTAAGCTGTTGTGAGCGTTTCAAAGACCACGTCAGTGTACTTCCATAGTAATTGTCTAGATAAGACGCTATATGCAGCCAGAGACGTTTACATAGAAGGCTCAATCCTTTTAAAACAGTATTAATTCAAATGTATTGATATTACGACACAAAGTCAGGGGAATTAATTGTTAAGCAAGTTAAATTGTCCGTACATTCAAATCACGGCTATCATTCTTTAACAGTTGTATGAAATCGCTATAACATGGTAAATTGAGGTAGGGTTGTACCCTACGTCAATAGTACGTAATTTGCTTAACAATTATTTTCACTGAGTGTAGAATCGCAAGTTGTTCGCAAGGCAGAAAACAGCGCGATGCATTGCAACATAAGATCATTGTTTTGTAACGCTTAGCAGTTCAACTTATTACTAAATAATCCACATCCGTTGCGCGCAGTTTGCTTGGGCAGTGGCCATTTTGTGGTCAGCATTCTTTTCTGTATCTGGTTGTCTGTATTTTATTTAGTTTTGTTTCTTTATTTAACTTATTTTTTGTGGGAATAAAAATGTTTTCTCTTTTAATTATTGGTAGGTATTTCTTGGTAATTTAATATTATTAGGTGGTTTAAAAGACTTATTTGGTGTTTGTGCAATTATACTCGAATTTAGAATTTTATTTTTAACGGTTGGTTAAAACGTATTAAACGGAGTTTTTTTTTTTTAGATAATTATGTAGGGTTGTGATTTTAATTTTAATTAGATTTATAAATGTCGGTATGTAGTAGGAGTTTGCAGAATTCAGGGGTGTCTGTTATTTTTAATGATTTGTTTTTATGATAAATATACTAATACTTTGACATTACCATTGTGCCAAAAGTTCATAATTTCTTAGTTATAATGTTTACTTGATAGTGTTCTGTTGGAATTATGGTAGAAAGTAATTTTCGGAAACCATAATGATGTTTATTTAAATTGTTAAGATCGTCAGTAAAATTATGGTGTTAATGACCGGCCATTCTGATACACTTGCGTAAATAAACTTGGCTCTATTTCCACAGTGCCGCTTACTTCACGCCACCCGGTCTACCTCCGCCAGGTGAGACCTCCGGTTCCCTGGAAGAGGCCCGGCGGTAGACGACCAGCGACAGAGGTGCCCCCCACTGATGGTGGTGACCGCCGGCTGGACGCGCGCAACAAATAGGAGCAGTTCCCGTATCTTTAATAACGTTCGCCATTTCTAATCTCAATCCGTCAAATATATTTGTAATTTAACTACATTTTTAATAAGTTTTTGACATTAAGTGACGCTAGGACGAAATTGTGACTATACTATAAACGTTTTTATTACGAGAATTGGACTAAGAGACCGTTAGAATGCAAGCTTAATTTACACTTTTTATTTTACTATTATTTTGCTAATTATGTTGTACGACTTTCAATCGATGCTAAACAAATGTATTCTATAAACTTTCTTTCTATTGTATTATGTAACACCGCCCATAGTTACACAAAAAACAAAGCACACCAAAGTTTAAACACAAAAACACTAAGATATTTTTATCCATAATTATACTTATTTTTAATACTCGCTAAACAAACGTAAAACAAATTTAAACCCCACTTATAACACAAACCACTCAACACATTTAATACGAAACATATTATTTAAAAATCGTTCTCTATCAATCGTTTGAAATGACAAAAACAAAATAATGTTTTAAATATTTTAAACACTAAATCACATTGAATTATTTGTAAACCTAAATATTGTAATACAAAAAGGTCTCCAGGAGAAGTACATAAGTACACGTCTTATTATTATACTCTTAGCAACCTGCTACACAATTTATTTTTTATATACTTTTTTCAGACTACACATACATGTACACACAATCCATATAATATTAGTAATAATGACTTAAAAACTATGTTAGTAAACTTTTAACAACTAATAGGAACGTGGCCTAACACGCGTTGGCACGTGCCTCCATACCCAGTGCCTTATGAAGGGACTGTCAATTTTGTCTAATGTTTTTAGGACGCTGTCAGAGCTTCCGCCAAACCTACCCATTATTGACACTGTTCTTTTTCTCATAATGGCATGAAAATCGTCAACACGGGCTTCCGCGAACATCTGCGAAGCACGCAAAAGCGCGGGAAATTCAACATCCTAAATCCATTATTATACTGCACGCGCAGGACGTTGTAGGCTCTTTGCGTATATTTCACCCACAAGCTGCACGTAGAAGGTTTGAAAGTATGCCTTGTGATAAAAGTGATAACATCCTTACTACAACGCGCAAACCTGCGGGCTACCATATTACATCGAACTACATGCCCTAGGTATTTAAACTGTGTAACTCTCTGTAGTGGCTTTCCGTTTAAAGTCACTGGAGGAACATCATCCAACGAGCTAGACTTACATTTAAACAACATGAACTCACTTTTCTGCACATTATATGTGAGTCCATGTGACACAGCATAAGACTCACAATCAGCCAACAACTTCCTGAGCGCGCTGATTGATGGACTCAGCAAGACCGTGTCATCTGCGTAGCTGGGATTATTCACCATAGTGCCATCAATCGAGCAACCGACGTTGGTCTCGCTGAGCTCACCAATCAATTGGTTCATGTAAACATTAAACAGGGCTGGGGACGTTAGTCCACCCTATCTAACACCACATTCCAGTACGTACGTCTCAGAATGAGCTCCCGCCCACCTAACACTGTTAGTCTGCGAGCTATACCAAAACTTCAGTACATTAATAAGCTCCCCGGATACCTCTAGAACTTTAAGCTTCGACCAAAGCTTATCGTGACAAACCAAGTCAAAAGCCTTGGAGAGGTCGAGAAAAGCAGCATATACTTCCGTTTCCCTACCTGCGTAGTAGCCAACCGTCTGCTTAAGCGCCAGGATAGTGGTCTCTCTCTTCATTTATGAAGTTTAAATAAAAGCCAACTCTCTCTTATCTTATAAAAACTGTCCCAAAATTTACGAAAGCAAGCTAAGCAGCCCTGAAGACCATTTGCCCAATGTGGTATTCCATATATCCCTAACCTATGTGCTATAAAATTCCATAAAGAAATTATAATAAAAGAAAAAAAAGTGTTTTCTATTTCAGTGAAATCTTGGGTAAATTTTGGGATATCCGATAAATACATATAAATATCAGCAGTCTAATTGCAACGAGTCCATATTAACCCAAATTTGAACAAACCCTGAAAAAATAACAAGTACTAACAACAACAACATCCTTTATACCACTAAAATGTAAACTCGTGACAACTCTCTTAACACCAGAAAAATAAAGACTTGCCACAGGACAGCCGTCATAATACATGACGTCACTATTTTCTTTCCAAACCCACTTTAGTATTTTCATTATCAATTAACAGAATGTATCATAAAAACAGCGTAAGTGCATAGTTAACTAGCTATTACCCTTTTCACTCACATCCTACAAAATAACTGTATAACCGGACAATGCTAAAGTATGAATTAGTATAGAATTAGCTAACTTTCAATAGTGTTTTCACTATGGCCCCTATACCATTTACCCGACTGTAGCGGAGCCCAAAAGAAAGGTACTGTTTTGTCGTTATATTGTCGTATAGAAAAAAAGCCGTTAAGTCGTTGTTGATTATGATAGTCACATTAACAGCTCAGTACTTACTTATCCACGTCCTTGTAGTCGCCGCTGCTCATAGAGGAGTCGGAGCGCCACTTGCCTCCCACCATGTTCTGCACGCTGAAACAGTTACATGAACACAATATTATAATTACACTAATTGGAAAACATTGTAAAAGTCAATCATTTTTAAAAGAGTAACAGTTGCTTCTTGCCGGCTCTTCTCCATAGGAAACGACCAATTGGAACCGGCCACCTTCTTCCTTCAGCTTCTGACGACGTTTCATATGTGCCCATGTAGGTTTGTTTATGTGAAATAAAATATGTTGACTTTTGGCACTTGTCTCGTTAGTTGGGGTGGTAAGTGATCACTCTAATTATGGACCTATATCTGTGCTACCAGTATTGAGTAAAAAATATGAAAAAAATCATGCTAGACCAGATTTTTTATTTATTTATTTATTGTATATACTTTAGAAGTTGAAACCTTCTAAAGACAGATGTATGTGTTAATAATTACCTTTAGGGAGTGATTGTGTAAGAATTTAAAGTATACAGGGTTTATATCCAGTTAAAACAGTTACTTTTGAATCAGACATTATGGTACTTACACGTGCTTCATCTGCTCCCCCTGTGAGCTGAGCTGCGCGAGGTAGGCGGCCTGCTTACGGTGGTGGTACATGTGCACGCGCAGACAGCTCGGGTTGCGCATGCGCTTCTGGCAGATGTCGCACTGCAGCGTGCCCTCACGCGTGTCGTGCTTGTCGCGGATGTGCACCTTTAGGTTGTAACGGTTGGCGAAGAACCGGTGGCACGACGGGCATTTCACGCCGCCCGTCTTGCAGTTCCATCCTGCTGGGAGAATGGGAGTTAGATGGGGGTTGTGGTTCATGCAGGTTTTTTTGCTGTTTGAGTCTTCGTAACTAGATGTATCAAGTCACGAGCCGGGTGCCGTCACGGCTTCCTTACAAACTTTAATTCCCTATTTAACCCCTTTAGAGGAACATTTTTCAAAAATCCTTCCTTAGTGCAGGCTCATCTTCGTTACACAGTGTGAGCCTTCATAATGTGCACATATCGAAATGAGGGAAAGTAAGCTTAATTTTATCGACGGAACAAATATAAAAAACAATTCAGTTTTTATAGCATTATTTTTGATTCTTGTTCGCTGCTGTGACACCTGTGTAAACAAATCGGTATAACTTTTAAACTAAACGATCTATCACCTTTTCGTTACCGCTCATCTTTTCGTCGATAAAATTAAGCTTAGTTTCCCTAATTTCGTTATGTGCACATTATGAAGACTCACACTGAACAGGGAACTTTTGTGGTAAATGTAATGCTTGTAGACACAACGGTTTAGGTTGTGCGTTGTCTATCAGTAAATAAATAAATTATTTTTTTACTAAAGAGATAATATAACTTGCCTGTATTCCTCGAAGTGTACGAGTGGTAGCGTCTGGTGCCGGACGTAAAGCATAGCACCATCCTATTTCTTCCCGTGGGTGTCATAAAAGGTGACTAAGGGACTTACTAGAGAATGGGCAGCAGCATTCTCTTAGATGCATTTTAACACCATACTCCGATCGCCAACCCGCCTGCCACGCGTGGCGATTATGGCAAACCCCCTTTGGGGAGGCCTATGTCCAGTAATAGACGTCTTTCGGCTGAAATGATTCTCCAAAGGGCGGCAGAGTTGTTTCCACATTTCGCAAGTTATATTTAAGGCCTATGGCCATCAACCAGGCTAAATCCCGACTCCTAGCGACTACTGAGTAGTTCTCAATAGTGAAACTTAATAATAATAACACTTTATCCGACCAGAAAATGGAACCCAGGATCCTACGCTTACCATATGTTTACCAGTCGCAAGTACGAGCAATTGACCAACGAGGCTTATGAAATTCTTCAATAGTTTAATTTATACTGATGTAAGCTTTCGGCTAGGTAAGCATGTTAGCAGATAGGAGGATAATAATAATATTATAAAATATTTTTGTGTTTCGTGCAAGTAAGCAGCCATTCCTTGAGTTGCAAGTTTGGCCTAGCATAGAAAAACGGATGTTTTAAACAACCGAGCGTTGTTATGTTGCGATTCAAGTTGATTTAGAGTATATCAATTGAACGAAGTATACTGTGGGGAGAACCTACTGCCGTGGACAGGGTGCAGATCTAGACTCCAGGCTGCTTTTGTCAAATCTCATTTGGAAAACCCAATAACACTATCCGACCCGGTGATCGAACCAAGATTCCATCAACCGCCTCGCTTGCAAATGGTTAAACCAAGGTGGTCTGAACCAAAATTTGCCTTCCTATTTTTGGAAGAGCCATAAGGCAAAGAAGTCTTATAATTAGACCTTCATCTCTACATAAACAAAATTGTGTTTTACCCCAATTAAATATTTTTTGCTTTCTGTCTAGCATACTCTTACAAAAAGCCTGAAATTACAAAAGGGCAATTCCTGTTTTTTTTAATAATGTCTAAATGTCAGTCCCAATCTGTCAAAAATAGCTCACATTACAAGTTTGACAAGTTATTGACATTGATAGTCGCAGAAATGAGATCGTGACTAGATTTTGGACGTTTTAGTTACGAAAATTGACCTTTTCATTACAGTAAAGTTTAGCATAAAGCAGGTGTGACTTACCAGATTCCTTAGCAGACTCGGGCAGCACAAGCACGCTGTGGAACAGCTCGTTGTCGAAGTCAATCAGCGGCTCGCTGCAAGCAACGCGCAACGTAAGTACGGAAGCGATGCTTATATGTAAGCCGATTACTGTGGGACCGCCACCTGGCCCACCGCCGACCATCAGGGACAAGCGAGTAGAGCTACCTACTAGAAACGAGGTGGCGAGCAACGAGTTCTGCCCGCCAAGCGAACGTCGCTGAGCGAGTTTTTTCTTTGATAGCTCTTCTCGCTGCAACAAATTGAGAGTTCTCGCCGGCATGGAGTGTGAACAGTCATTAATACATGTGTGTCTTTTCCTCGTCGGCGGTGGGCCAGGTGCCTAGCTTAGTGGGTGTGGGTGGGTATGCCATTAACTGCCTTGTGGAGGTCAAATAGCTAGTCGTTTTATGTAAAATGTTGTCACTGAGTTACTGAGAACAATACAGCCAAACCCAACATAGGTAATTGACCAAAGGCTGGCAGATGATGATGATAGTGCTATGAGATAATATCTTGGTCGGTACGTTCTGATCCTCAAGATACACGCAAACGGCTAGTTTTACAGGCAAAGCGTAATTGGTCACCGACGTCTATGGACTTGTGCATATTATATATAATATTCTATTGTGTGTGTTACTACGATCTTTGAACAGTCACGTCGCTCCGTGTAAAATACTAATGACCAAGAGTTTTATTGCCTCACACAACTGGTAATCAGAGCTGCCTATATCTAAACCTACTGCCTAATATATATCTTTTGGTAACGTCTGATCGCCGCTTCGTCTTGGTGCATGTTTGCAAAGCCGGCAAGTTTACAGCAGCAAGCAAATATAAGTGCTAAAAGCTTATTATTATATTAAAAGAAATGTCGAATTTATTTACAACGGCATAAAAAAGATAATATTTAAAAGTACTGCTGAACCGATCCCACTATATTTGCGTAAAGGGTAAGCTGGCACAAGGGTAAAATGTCGGGTTCTTTGAGGATAATTACCCGTCGTAAGCATAGTCGGTGTTCTCCGGGTGCGTGGGGCTGTCCTTGATGGGTCGCGGCTTCTTCTTAACGTTGTGGCTGTTCTTGGTCGGGGTGTTCTTAAGCAATCTGTAGGAAAATAGCGGAGTCATCTGAATGTACTATATTTTAATACGCTTCGAAAAGTGTCGAAAAGTGGTGCTACACTATATATACCTACTTATAAGAAAAACGGCCAAGTGCGTGTATTTATATTAAAATTATAAAAAAATATATACCTGACATCCCTACAACAAGTCCTTTCATTTGACATATCACACGGTAGTGTGCAAAACTTTATTTTTTCTAGTTTTTCCCAAAATTGACCCCCATTTACAACATTCATTTATTTACGTTACACGTCCGTGTTTGGTCACAGAAATTCATAAGTGTACCAAATTTCAACTTAATTGGTCTAGTAGATTTGGATCAAATTGGCTGTGACAGACGGACGGACATACAGACACACAAGTGATCCTATAAAGGTTTCGTTTTTTTCTTTTGAGGTACGGAACCCTAAAAAGCTTTTACGAACGTAACAAACGATGAAATGCAGCTACTATCAACAGAACTAATAGATAAACTTCAAAAATGTACAACTATATGTTGGACCATCTAGAGCTTTAAAATAAACTCTCTCAATCTGCCTTATACCTCTTGAGCGGGCTCCTAGCGGCCTCTTCCTTGATGGTGATAGTATCGACGGGCTCGGGCGGCGGCTCCGAAGACGTGGTGTCTTCCACCGCCGGCGTCCACTCGCTGACGGGCTCGGCCTCCTGCTGTGTCGGCATCGGTTTCGGCACCTCGTCCGGCATGGCTGTGGGGGACTCGCTTCGCTGTGAATAGCAAGAAAGTTTGTGAACGTCAAGTGATTTGTTTGATCTCTACTCTATAAAATAACATCCTGAGCGCCAAGATACAGACTGACCGTCCAGTTTGGGGCTCACTGGAAATATTAATTGTCTAAAAAACGCTGTAAAGTAAGTAATTTTTACTGTTAAGTGTTAACTAATGTTATTCATACCTGTTTAATGACGTAATTGTATTACCTGGAAATAAATATGTTTCTATGTCCATGTCTTATGTTAGCGGGTTTGGTTTCCGCACTTAGTCCTTCATGTGGTACATTGTGCGTGGGCAATGGCAGCCGTCGTTGGTCATTCCAGCCAGCCCACCTCCCTCCAGAAGCTGACTAGGTCTCCTGGTCTGCTTAAGATATCTATGAAGGATCTGGGTGACATGAGGGTTTGGGTTTCTGTTCTGATCTGGGTGACGCCTGTGCATTCGAAGAGCACGTGCGCAACGGTTTCTTCAGCCTCCATGCAAGCCCTGCAAAGAGGGCTGTCCGTTATGCCTATTGTGTGGAAGTGCTTGTTTAGTGAGCAGTGTCCCTTGATGGTCCCTGTCACCAGGCGCAGGCCGTTCCTGTCCAGGCGTAGCATCCGCCTGCTTAGCCTGCCTGCAGCCTGGTGTCGAGGTCCAGCAGTTCTCCGCATGTGTGTGGGTAAACTCCTGTAGCCACCCGCGTAGTTGGTTGAAGGGGATGGGTACGAGAGGTTCGGGTCCACAGACTGACGCGCTGGATGCTTTCCTAGCAAGTCACTAGGTAACGACGCAGCGGATGCGCTGCGTCGTTACCTAGTGATCCGCTGTGTCCTTTTATCCATGGCAGTGTCACTATGTTACGGTTGCACACCGTCATCCGTTCCAGTGCATTGTGACATTCTAGTGTTAAGTCTGGAGGTAATATATTTCTTGCCTATGGATTGCAAAACTGAGGCACTATCGGAGAGTATACGTATACGGGTGTCCGTAACTTTCATGGCTTATATGGCGTAAGCCGCTTGTATAATGCCCACACATTCCGCCTGGTAGACGGTGTTGAACAATCCCAGCGGGCTGGATATATTTAAATTGAAACCGTGTGAGAAAACTCCGACACCGGTTCCGGAGTCCGTCTTTGATCCGTCGGTGTATACTCTCATCTCTTTCGGACCTGAGTAGTCACACCGTTCCTCTGTGAGTATAATATTGTAGTGCTTCTGAAAAAAGTGTAGTTTCGGGGCTTTGTCGCATGGTGATGCCATCATCGGTTGTCATCTGATTGCATCTTCCTTTATGCGTGTGTGCTCGACACTAGAGTCTTTGCTCAGGGTTCCCGATACATAGAGCCTGAAGGCGGCCAGGGCTGCCTCCTCTCGCACGATGAGGTGTAGGGGTGGCAGTCCTAGTATTGCTTGTAGTGCGGCAGTGGCTGCAGTCCTCATACTGCTAGTTATTGCTACACAAGCGAACCGCTGCAGTTTTTCCGAGGTATATTTGGGCTGTGCTCAGGTCCGTCCTGGGCCACCAGACCAGTGAGCCATATGTGATAATTAGTCGGATGACTGTGGTGTATAGCCAGTGGGTGACCTTGGGGCTGATACCCCAAATACTTAAAAGCAGTCGTTTGCACTGCCATAGGGATATGCTGGCTTTTGTGGTGATGTGTTTTGGCCAATTCAGCTGTTTTTCCAATAAGTTGCCCAGGTATTTGGTTTCAGTTGACAGGCTTAGGGTAGTTCCAAAGAATCGTGGCAGTTGTAGCGTCGCCATCTTCCTCGTTTTTGTGAAGAGAATCAGTTCGGTTTTTGTTGGATTCACTGACAGCTGATCTTTATTGCACCAGTCCTCTACTATTTTCAAAGCTAAAAATATGTTTCTATTTCTTACATTATTGACCAATATTTGTACACTTCAGTTTGCAAGAAACGTTTTTTACTATATAAGCAATCGACTGTTTACAGCGTCACGCTGTAAGCCGTTCCCGTGAAGATGTGCTGATGTGGTCCATCCGAATGAAACTGCAGCTTAAAAGTACGGTTACGGTTACGTTTTGCAATCCCAGACATCACCAATACCCCAATACCAGGTCCTCTTTCCAAAGTATCAATCTCACCTAGAGTTTGTACTCGGTTAAGTACCTGATTGTTGTTGTGGGGTCTACCTGCACCGTTTCTTATACCTACCTACCAATTAACAATCACTGTAAAGTGTAAATAGTACATTGTAAAAGTCAGTTATTTTCCAAAGTGTAGTTTCTTGCTGGTTCTTCTCCATAGGACAAATTAGAACACCTAACTTATAATGTCTCTTATGTGCCCAATTGCCCATGTGGATTTATGTGAATATCCAAACATACTATACATAAACTCGCGCCTCGGGCAAACTAAGCAAAAGTAGGATGTGTAAGGATCGTAGCAGGTCTTTCTGCGTGCCTATGGAAAAAGCCGTGAGTTTATGTGAATCCTCATTCAGCTTTAGCCTATAACATAGAGTTTTACTAACTTCCCTTCCGCCGGTGAGTCCCTTGACCTGCAGCAGCTCAGCGGTGTGGAGAAAGCCTGACAGCTCTTGGCGACGCACGTGCACCTCCCCGCGGTACATAAACTGCAGCAGCTGACGCAACTCTTGGTGCGCAACGTCTTTTAAGATCACTATGGGATGCTCACACGGGTTCATCTGTGAACAAAGATAATTAGTCAATCACTGAAAAATTTTTGTATGACTTGACATCCTAAATGTTGTTTGAATTCAGTGGATGTTCACTTTTGCAAGGTTTCTCACAGATATCATGCTGACTGGATAAGTAATATTGGAATTATATTTTTAAATTTTATGAAAACAAAGCAAAGAACAAAGAACTTCCAGTTGAAGTGAGTACTCATGATCAAAAAACAGATCATGAACTTTTCTCTCTGTATAAACACACTTACGATTCATTCCAACAAGTTCCCATAGACAATTAAAGTGAATGATGTTGGGTAACAAGGCCCTGAGCACCAATAATAAGATTTCACCTAGATAGGGGCATGAGAATGGCACTGCTCTCTTGAATCCTTGTTATTCTATTATGACAGCGACAATAAGAGAGGGAGAACACCATTATGTCACAGGTCCTAGTCTTAACAAAGGTATAACATATTCTACATTGTTCACTTAGAGATACTATTTTAGTCAAAATCAAGTCTACTGATAAGTATTTGTATAACAAGAAGTACACTTTCACTTATTATATTTTATCTTGTTTTTTTTTTCTGACACATAGTATGTCTTTCTGATAACATTTGCAATAACAACTGGCCTTACATACATATTAAGCTAAATAAAGCACAGAATCAATAAGTAATATCTTTGTAAAATCATGGAATTGTTTACTCACCAGTAACAGAAATAATATGGAAGATGTTTTGCATTCTGAATGCTAACTAATAAGAGTAGGAAACAACTGCACCGTTGTACTGTCTTAAGTAGGTAGTTTAAAGCATCCATTTACTACTACAACTATTGGTACATGCAGTTTTTTGTAAAAACACTGAATTCTACAGTTTACCGTTCCTACTTGTAGGGTACAGGATGCAAAAATGTTCATGTGTGTTTTTTATTTAAAGACAATCCTGAAGAATTTATAAACACCTTCTATCCAAGGGACATTGTTTGAAAATGCCTAAACATCGTCAAAACTGCAATTTCTGGTTTATGTAGATAGCTAAGAAGGGCCCGTGTTACAACTATTCAGTAAACAACTATTGTATTAGCCACATTCATGCTATTATGACAGCAGATATGTATCGTTTTTATTTGTTTTAGTTCCAATACAGAGATATGGAACAAAGGTCATTGTAACAATAAAAGTGATTCATTGAATTTCTTCACAGTATATGCATGTTTTGAGCAAAATTCATATTGTTTAGTTGTTGGATGACATTGGGTACAGTACTTGAGGAATATTTTTACAGTGAATGCTCTCTCTGTCGTGTCATCAGTATCCTTTCCCCATAAGGTAGAATACATCATTATGTTCTTTTTTAGAGGCGCAGATCTAGCAATAGCCTTTGAATGTATCATTGAGTAGAACTTAAGTTACTAATGCCCATTATCACTAACTCTAGTCAACACCTTAATTAATGCCTCTAAATAAATGTTAGTGGAAATGGACATAAACTATATTTGAATTGATATTTTAATATGTCATGAATGTATAGAATGGAGTCTACATGTGAACTGCCTTAATAAATAACAATAGTGCTAACCTTTGTAAGGAAATTACAAGTTAATAGCAATATTTTATAAGTTGCATTTTTTTGGGTTTTTTTTTAAATCCTTGATCTGATGTGTACTGTGTAAATTTTATATTTCAATAAATATGAACCACTCATTTCTATAAAATAACTAAAATGCTCACCAATTTAATGGAAAATGTGCCCAAAATCAGTAATACAGCAAAATAAGTTTTATCACAAAAAAGGTAAGTATTACACTGCTTTCAAAAGGGCATTTCAAATTGGCATGTAATAATAATAATGGAGGGCCTCCCCATAATCTCACAGAGGTGAGGTGAGCAGGGTAAGGTAACAGATCAACCCTCCTGTCTGCCTCCCCATGTGAGGGGTGGGGGAGCATATTGCAGAGAGATACCTAATTATCTATAGACAAAAAATCAATACCATTAGCTGCCATACTGAACACAAAAGCATGTAAGTATATCAATATGTTTGTATACAACATTACAATAAGCATATTATACCTACCTTTATTCAGACACTGATTCCTTGTTTTTGTGTAATAATGAGAAATATTGTTTTTCTTGCAAAAAAGCATGGGTGGCCAAAAATTATACTGAATTACATTGAAAACTCGATTATTGCATTTTCTAAGAATTTCAGTAAGCATAATGATGCAAAATTATACGAAACTAATGAATCATACCTTAAAAAGTTCCTTGAAGTAAGGGCTGCACACGGAGAGGATCAGCTTGTGAGCGTGCACGTACTGCCCGCCGGCTGCCAGGGTTACGTCCACCAGGTCCTCGCCCTCCAGCAACGCATGAAATGATTGTGACAAATTCGAATGGAAATCGTTCCATCGAAGCGAGAACTGTTCGGGAACAGCCATCCCGCCGACTAACCCCGACAATCACGACAAAAAATCACTAGACGCCCGCCTAACACTACCTGTACCACTTTCAGAATAGCAACGCGTCCCAACAGTGATACATAACTGAAAACTCAAACGCGAATTATTGCCCACGTATACGAATCGGGTAGGAACGTTCTATTTCTCAAACATTATTTACAACGCATCACTACGACGGTACCCGTCCCCGCGATTATTTATAATACACAAACAATATTGACTGACATGGCAATACAATGGAATAATAATCAAAATGTCGCTTGGTTTGGTTTGGTTTGCTACGCGGATTCTTCACAATGCACCGTTCATTGTCCGACAAACAACATGAACATTATGTCAGAACGTATGAAAAAACTGAAAATATGCAATATTGTTGATGTTTTTATTATTTGAGAAAAACCTAATTTATTATTATTTTGGACGTACTTTCTTTACTGAATTAAAAAAAAATAATTATCAACTAATTTAAACCAAATACCATTGGACCATAGACAAAACTTTTTTTAAGTTGCTTGTACTATAGAGTAAAGCTGATTTGGCTATCTGTACTTCTGTAGGCTGTCGATGTGGGGAATGTGGGTTGTAGGCGTAGTGGGGATGGTATGTGGTTGTGGTAGGTATGTCATCATGTATCAAGGTGGTTGTGCTGTGTGTCGTCTTGATACTTTAATTTAGATATATTATTATTGAAAATATACATACAAGAATTTTCTTGTTATGAAAACAAAAAAAGGTACGATAAAAACTCTGAAAAAAATGCATTGCAAAACTGAAAACAGCCGAAGTTTATGTAGAAGCATTATACAAATAACATTAACCTGTGTAGAAATAAATTGAATTTGAATTTATCACTCAAAATGAGATTTGCACTGTGGGAGACTGGTGTGGTTCAAAGCTTTCCCCGAAGAGCATAGTAATACCTAATAGACCTAAGATTAGAGGTAGTTTAATATGGCCCTGTATGCACTATGGCCTGTATTACTCCCTGTCTGTTTTTAAAAGGTCGCGTGCTCTTTAACAGCACCGCTAGAGACTTAAGCGATGCAGGAAGCCCAAATCAGCCTAAATATCCAATTGAAACTAGTGATGACTCTTGACGTCATTATCATCGTTCGGATTTCGCTCACCTTTAGCGTTATGATGGCGTTATACATGCATGCATGCCTTATAATTCCATAAACATTTACTGAAATGCAATTCGTGCGGCGTGGATGGATACATGGAATTTTATTTTATTTACTATGCATTATTTTATTCACTACACTTTCTTCTTTCAGGATGAAGAGTGCGGGTTTTAGGGTATTCTAAGATTTTTAGGGACTATGTTATTTAGAAAGTGATCCCATGTAATGAATGAAAAGTGAGCTTTTGGTGAAATGCTCAAGTTTGGTTGATATGAGTTATCCGTAAAACATAAATAAACTCAAAGGACCATTCTATGGTCTCACAGACCTTTTTATATTCTTTTATTTCATATTTGAAAAAGCTCCGAATTCTATGCTTTATCAACCCTACGTCAAGTTTGTAAATGTCGACGTCTACGAAATGTCAACTTCAAAGTCAAAGTCAAGTCGTTGACAGTCGTTGATCTGTCATTAGTTGTTAGATGCACTGAATGCGGTGTAATCAAGGTTTTATTTCTTAAAAATACGTTAATTGAAAGGATCATTGAATCGACCATGAAAGTGTAATGAGCGTGAACGAACACCCATATTATGTTAAAGTTCGTGACCGACTGCGAGGTTTCATGACGCGTTCGCTAATCGATCATGTTAGTTTAGCTCGCTGTTAGTATAATTACATACGTGGTGGCACGATGTCTGCTCTGAGCGCGCTTGAGCGAGCGGAAGCGGCGGACCGCGCGCAGATGCTGAAGAAGATCCTGAGCGCATCGTTCTACGCGCTGGCCTCGTTCATGATCACTGTGGTGAACAAGACTGTGTTGACGACGTACGCCTTCCCGTCGTACCAAGTGCTCGGCCTAGGGCAGATGGTAGCGACCATCACGGTGCTGTGGGCCGGCCGGTTCTTTAGGGTGGTGCAGTTCCCGCCACTGTCATCAGACATTCTGAAGCGCATCTGGCCGCTGCCAGTCATTTACTTGGGCAACATGGCAACAGGTCTCGGTGGTACCAAAGAGCTCAGCCTGCCGATGTTCACAGCTCTGCGCCGCTTCAGTATCCTCATGACGATGCTGGGCGAGAGGTTCGTACTGGGTGTGAAGGCCTCTTGGTCGGTACAAACCAGTGTCTACGCTATGGTTGGCGGAGCTATGCTCGCTGCCGCCGATGACGTCACATTCTCGTGGACGGGGTACACCCTGGTGCTGCTCAATGATGTGTTTACTGCTTCCAATGGAGTGTACATGAAAAAGAAGCTGGATGCGAAAGATCTTGGTAAATATGGTCTGATGTATTATAATGCTTTGTTTATGATTATCCCAGCAACAGTGATTGCATGGAGCACTGGAGATTTACACAGCTCAGCTGATTACGAGAACTGGGATGACTCCTTGTTCCTTGCACAGTTCCTGATGTCTTGTGTGATGGGATTTATTCTGTCCTACAGTGTAATGGTTTGCACTCAATACAACAGTGCACTAACTACCACAATCATAGGGTGCCTGAAGAATATCCTGGTTACTTATTTGGGAATGGTGATTGGTGGTGACTATGTGTTCTCTTTGCTAAACTTTGTGGGGCTCAACATCAGTGTGCTGGCCAGCCTGCTGTACACATACGTAACATTCAAGCGCAAGCCTACTCCCGCTTACACCCGGATTGAGGCACCTAAAGTGGACACCATATAGCAGTACCGGAAGAGGAGACCGACTCAGTGCTCTACATATTTAGTATAGTATTGAAGGTGGTGCCAAAGATGACTGTAACAGTGAGTAGTGAAATGTAAATATGTTTTAACTCAAACACACCACACAAGTTGTTAGATTTTGTATATTATCATAATCTGAATGCTTCAATTATTTTTGTGAGTCGCCAGCTATTTTTAGTATTAGTAATTGGGGCACATTTAGAGGGCATCAATATTTTTATTGTTTTTGTATTTGAATGTTGATAAATGAATGTTTCATATTTAAGTTGTACATTCATGAAATTACCATTTCTGGTATATTAGAGTTGACTCTTTTAATTAACACTTATAAAACCAATAGCTACATAAAATATCAAGTTATTCTATTTAAAATCAATAATTATTGCCCATAATTACAAACAAACATGTAATTTATTATAGCTTCATAATTATGTTTATTAAAAAACAGACTCAATAAGCATTATAGACCAAGTAATAGACAACTTAAAAAAGATTTACATAAGTTGTAGGAGGTAGGTACTAGGTAGGAGAGTAAAAAACAATATTACTGTTGTAAATACTGGCAATGTTGTTAAGTTTTACAGCTTCTCTTAATTGCATACTCAGAGAGAACTGATCATATTTCGTGTTTACCTAAAGAATTCAGCTGTAAAATAGTGTATCTGTAAAATTAGCATCATCACGAAATATACAATGATTTTTATTTAAAATAATATGCAAATATTTACAGATTTTTATTTTATAGAAACACAACATAACATTTGTTTTGTTACATTTTATTATAACTGAATAAGTGTATCCTACAGTCACTGATTATCACACATGTTTATCAGGGAGTGAGTTAAGTATATGGGTAATTTTACTTTGTCCAACACAAATGGAACACACTCACTGCTATTATTCAGAATCATGGTTCAGTGATTAAGAAAATAGAGAACTAAAAGAGACATTTTTGAAAAAATAAATACACATTGTAGAATAACATCTTGGATACTTATCTAGACAGCAGACATGCTTAGCTTATGTTACACTGGGAGCTGCTACTTAAGCGTTGAATGAAATAATAATGTGTAACCTAAATGTGCTGTATAAATTATTTATTCAAACAATTTCTGCTGGAATTATGTTTTCGGACTTCAATTGAACCAATTCATAATTATTGCTGTAATATATTGCATCTGTTTTGAACTTTTAAAAGCAAGTTTGTTCAGTGCTGCCCTTATTGCATCACAAAAATGTCTAAAATGTAAGGTACACTGCTGTTTGCACTTAATCAACAATGCTAACATTATTTAGGTACCAAAGACCTCGAGATAAAATGCTTTTAGTCCAATTCCCAATCCAATATTTAATAAAGATTCTTAATATTAATTGTTCCCTATGTACAGATAGTGAATATTTCTGTTTGGCTTCAACTGTTGGAAACTATGGCGAAGCATTGCTCATTGTCTCTGACCTTTAGGTAAACTACATTTTCAAGTGAAAAACAAAAGTGAAAGTTTAAAAACAAATTTATACCATAAATCTCACAGTAAATAATAAATGAAGCTAGTACAAATATAGTAAATTATTAGCATATTATTAAGATATTTTCATACATATGAACATTTTATTATATTTACACTACCTAATTATGTAACTGCAGCACATACTTGTCTGTATTATCTTTAAATGAAACTAATTATAACTCACATGAATATGTTTAGGTATTATTCTAATTGAAATACAGAGGGTTCAGGCAGACTCTGTGTAGAATTAATACACTCTGTATAGGTATTTTAATATACAGAGTGGATTATTGAGATGGGGCGGTAAGGGCAGGTGCCCTAACTATTGTAGCTACAGGATAACTTTTTTAAGAGACTGTCTTTAACTTTTTGATTAATTGTTAAATCCATGCACAGATTCTCCCCAGAATCCAGCCTGTACAAATATTTCAATAGATAGTTAAATGATTTTTAGAATAAACTCATATTGTACCCTTACATTAAAGCCGCGCATTAAGTCTATAGCGAGATACCGACATGTTTGTGTAACAGTTATATTTATTTAAGTCTGCTTCACGTAATTATATTTTTATTGAAATAATGCCATGAGCAATGTAGGTAGAACATTAAAGTTATATTTTTTCGCTAATAATTTTGAATAGCGAGTAAAGATCGAATATCATTATTAGCACACATAATAATTATATTAATCATATTTGTTCACATACATGGTAAATAGATATGACCTATTTTATTAGCTATTAAGTAATTATTGCTTACATACTGTAGTAGGTATTAAATAGAATGAGACTTACTACAAGAAATGTAAAGTGTTTTGTAGTTAGTTTTCCTGTTTTATGACGTTAATTTTCGAGCTGTTATAACGAGTCGCGCGATAAGATAACACATGGAGAGAGCAATCATACTAAATTGTATTTTATGATCTACTAGTGGTTTGAATAACGTTTCCTGAAAGCTTGCATCAACGCTAAAGTGCTATAAATGATAATTTCTTAAATATTTCACATTAATTGCTTCAACCGACAATGAAATGTCCGTTAATAAATTAGGGGATACCGCGTACTGATTGGTCTCGACTCGGCAACGGAAAGCGAACTCGAGTGGCGATATATTAGCTAGGTATACATTATATAGACAGGCCAGGCGTGCTTAAATGTGAAGTAGTCTCGCGTAGAGTCTACCGGTGATATTCGGTAACGGCTGCTTGGTACTTACCTGCAGCTCGGTAGTACTCGGTGCCTGCATCATGTTTACAGATATACATGGATCTTTTGGCACTCTAATGACGTTGCCAGGGGGCGCTGTTGGTCACCATTTGTGTAGTCGTTGCGTGAAATGTATTGAAAGAACAAGATGGCGGCGTTCGTTCAGATTTTGGGCACGCGCCAAAAGAACCTTGCAGCGCTATACTTACCACAACACAGGGGTGTGATATGGAAGTAGTGACTCGGGCAATCGGCTTATTACTCGCTAAGATAGCTTCCAAGCACTCGGAAGGAGTTGCTTCTCATCTCATTTACAGCAGGAATCGGCAGAGAAATAGTACCTATACACGGTAACACGTACTCAACTCAATAATAGATATACAGGGTTATTTTTAAGTCGTTTATAACCTCTTAAGGGGTCATTGTACTCATCATTATGAAAAACTTTTACTATGGGACCAAAACTGAAATCGTGAAAAAAAAACCAGCTGTTCCCTACATTTTAACAAATTATTCGAACATAAATGTAGGGAACAGCTGGTTTTTTTTTAATATAACCCTGTATAGCTACCGAACAAATAATTCAGTATGAAAGCAAAATAGTGAATTCTATCTCAGCTACTCATGTTACAATGATTTCCTTAACAACAGCTTGGACTAAACACAATTGTCTCATGAATAGTACTCACGCTTATGAAATGAATTGCATCAACAATGTATAAAATAAACAAAGATAAGTATTGTTAAATTGCTCTTCGTAATATATGTATGATAATAACAAAGTTTCACAGTCATTCGTTTACGATTGACTGTGAAACTATGTTATTATTCATTCAGGAGCAAGACAATGTGTCACATTTATCTATGAGTTCTAACAAAGTTCAAATGTTTTGTCCATTTACAACATTGAGTGCTGATTTTTCAATAGTCAGAGATGTTTCATCTGAAGCATAAATATGAGAGTTTGTCATAGTGTCCATACAAAAGCAGTCAAACCGCTATATTTGTTCTTCGGATAAAAGTTATTTGGCTTTTGAACAAATCTGCCTTGAGTACATTTAGCGATGCCTGCAGAAGTCCATTTGGATCAGGGACCGCACAACCCCGGTGAAGGACGCTATTACAAAATCTGACAAAAAGTTTTTCGGTACATTTTGCAGCAAAATTTAACTAAACCAAATGTAACTAATAATTGCCACAAATAGATTACTTTTTCATCTCCATTGAAACCTATTGTAGCAATTTTTTGTTCGAAAATGTTGGTTTATAATATTGTCAAAAATAATTTCCGTTGCCTATTCACACAAAATCGACGATATCGTGTAACATAAATTTAGTTATTAAATATATTTTATGTAAGCAGACATGTTCAACTCAAAAAGGTAGCAAAAATAACTATCAAAATGTTGCAAATAGTCTCAGAAAATAATGTTGAAAAAACCTATTTTTTTTTAAAACTGGTGGTGATGTTTTTTTTTCCTATTATTTAACAACTATTATTTCAGCTATCCGTGTGATAAAATCAAAATTTTATTTTATGATTATACAATATCTTCATTAAGTAAATGAACGGCAAAATAAGCTATATTTTCGAGAGCGCAAAAGTGATGAAACTATTAAGAGGTGCTGAGACTGACACTTATCACCACGAAATCTGTACTTTTACACTGTACTAAGACTTGAATGTTTCAATTATTTCATGCTTTCTCACAATTAGATAAGAAATTGACGAAAATTTTTTTTTTTTTGTGATAGCACTCTTAAGTGTTAAGCCGTTTAAGAGGTTATCTTTATCATGAAGTATCTCTTTGAATGGGTTTTTGCTTGAAACCCAGTAAAACCCATATCGTATGGGTTTTTGATTAACCGCTTAGAAATACTCTATCAAATAAAAAACAACCTTAATTTAAGTTAGCCCCGTGCTAGCACCAGGCCAACATGAATTTAAGTTTAAAAAAAACAACCTTAATTTAAGGAAAAAATACTTTTGTTTTTTTAATTTTCGCTGAACCTATGAAAATTATTTAAAAAAAAAGGATTTTTTCCTTAAATTAAGGTTGTTTTTTTAACTTAAATTCATGGCCTAGGAGCCGTTTTCGGGATATATGAATTACTATTTTTTTTATTTAAAAAAAACTACTATCATCTATGATCATTATTGCATGTAATACAGAGTCCATTTTAGCTTGGCTACTAAGTAGCCACACCGTATGGGCTTTTGATTAACTGCTTAGAAATACCCAATCAAACCCCGGGTAACCAAATGTGAATGGGTTGTAAATTAAGGCGTTCAAAAAGGTTACCCTTATCGTATGGGTTTTTGATTAACCGCTTAGGAAAACCCTATCGAAAACACTTTCAATGGGTAACCAAAATGGTCTCTGATTTGAATGGACTACTGGACGTATCACTAAGTCGGCTCAAGCCCGCGCTCAGTTTCGTATTTTTCAACGTGAAAAGTTATATAAATACTACTGCTGGTTCTTAGCGACCTCTCTGCCGAAGTACCTACCAAAGAGCCGCTCTTTTCCATTAAAAAAATTCGCAAGGAAACGACTTAAGGACAAGACATAAAATGTAAAACCGGACTTGCTAGAAATAGTCGTTAACTATAAACCGATGCCTATTGTAATGAGCTTTTTATTGAATGTTTATCATATTTAGGTGTGCCACATCGTTCAGTATACCTAGGTGACAGTGTAGTTTCCATTAAAGTAGGGTTGGCAGAAACCACTTATTTCCACGTGCTACTGAAGCGCGAGCTATTAGGCCATTAAAGCTCTCTCGAACTGAATAGACTTATTCGGAGCATTCGGACGAAATATTGATCGTAGGTACTGTTTTCATCTGCCAAATCTTGCGAAAATGATAAGCTACCCTTAAATACTGTCTTACAATTCCCGGATCAGAACCTTAGAACTGGAAATCAGTGCCACTAATTTAACATTAAAAATTATTTTACTTTGTGTCTTAGAAATAAAGTTCAAAATACCCGTTATTTGAGAGTAAAAGTCTGCACAAGCGATCAACTCGAATGATTCAATTTGCCAATAACGTTGCTTTACTGAATTGTTGGCTACAGCTGCGCTTACTGCGTCGAGTTGGTCGTGGAACCAAAATACAAACTTGTTGACTAGATTGAATATTGTATCGTTGTTGTAACTTCTAAACAGGAACATACCTGTTAGTTTCCGCATCGAAGTGATATCATTAATCA
This sequence comes from Tiliacea citrago, assembly GCA_963921375.1. Classification (NCBI taxonomy): domain Eukaryota; kingdom Metazoa; phylum Arthropoda; class Insecta; order Lepidoptera; family Noctuidae; genus Tiliacea; species Tiliacea citrago. The sequence goes on from OY992780.1 coordinate 31,193,171, forward strand.
TGTTATAAGCTTTTCGTGTACAAATCGATCGTGTAAATATTAATTTACGGGTTAGGTACTTGACTTAGTTATGCGGACACTTTTATGATGTGTGTAGAGATGCTGATTGTATCGCACATTCGCACTATCTTATCGTTAATGTTTTGTGTAAGTACACTAACAATAGATTAACTAAATTGCCATTACAAGTATTTTTTATCTAGATCTATATCAAATTATAGTACATTCGTAAACCAAACAATCTAATGGTCTAAACTCTTAACTAATCGTAACTAACAATTTTAAAATCTGATAGTGGCAGCGACACCAATTCACGTTACACGACAACGTTTCCAACCTTTTTTTGTTGGCGGCTTATTTTGCTTATTGTTCTGAAAATCTAAAGCCATCCGTTGCGCCAGGTTTCCGTGTTATAAAACACAACTCAGAAGTCGGTGACAAAAAACTAAAATACAGATCCAAAGACTCCGACTTCCGAAATTTAAGTTATTTTTTACTTTATACTTAGTATTTTATTTTTTTGTCACCGTTGTAAAAGTTTTCTATTTTTCACTTTTTAGTGGGTCAGTTTGTAATTTATCTAAGTTACAATTGCCTAATGTCAACTGCTCATCAGTTTTTCCAAATTAGTGTTTTTCCCGATGCAGGGGCGTTAATTGTTGAGGAGTTCTCTTGGTAAGGAGGAGAACTGGGGCTGATGGTGACTTGACGAGCATAGTTTGCTTAGCAACCATATTAAAGTGGCTAATCGAATCGCATCCCGTGACATACTTATTTGGTTCAGTATCCATCTCTTGACGCTGCCTCTTCCCTACGCTTCTAATGTTGATTCGTCATTAGTACTGTTTGACCAAACAATTGCTCCACCAAAAGTGAATAGCCTCCAAGGTTTTCTGAAGAACGGCCACAGTAACCCACTCATATTATTTGAGAGTAGCTTTGTAAATAAAATATACGTTACAACTTTAAAGACCTACAGGGCCTCAAGTCTGCTATTACAATAGTGTCGGAGTGGTCGATCATTGATTTCATAATTGTTGATTTTGACAAGTTTGGTAATCTACTATTATAATGGCGTCATTATGACTTTCCAATGGTCGGCCGCTGACACAACATTGAAAGAAATTGCATATATTGGTAATCTCGTACATAATGACAAATGAATGACATTTCTACTAATGGGTTTTGTAATAATGGCAATACGACAATGCCATTATAATAACAATTATATAACGAGAACATTGACTGACCAATGATCGACCATTATGAATTTACCAGATTACGAACTTTTAGCAAAATGACAATGGCATGACAATGGGATCGTGTTGGAATGACTGAATTTATAAAAATAGCAGACTTGGGCCCCAGGTCTCTTGCGGATTTGCGACGCACAGAGAGTATCTGTGAAAGCTGTAATCTCTACACATCTCAGAGAAAATTTTAACCGTGCCTGCATACGTCTTCAAATTCCCAGACGGCCTTGTAGCTCTGTAAATACATACAGACGGTCCGAGCTCCTGCAATGTGAAGTGAGAGACTTCACATTGCAGGAGCTCGAACCGTCTTAGATATGTTGCAATTTTCCTCCCTTGATAATGTACGATCGATTTAACAGCCGCTAGTTTATGTAGATCTAAGTTAACGCTATACAACGCTATTTATATATTGAACAATCAATCGAAATTCTAAACAAATTATGTTATCATTATACAAATATATTTCGTCAAGCAAATTTTTTCCCAGTGCCTCGTTATTTAACGGGAGTTTATATTTTTAGTTCTATTTATACATTATCATATTTTTTAATGATGTAAGTAGAGTAGGAAATAATGCTTTTGTGTAAATGGGAATGTTGTTAAATCCACTAGTTGGCGATCTACACGTCAATGGGCACAACGAGATTCTAAAGCACGGTTTTAATACATTCACGAGTATTTGAACTTCTTTTGTAAGTAGTGAATAATCACTGTAGTGTGTATAGTTATCAGCAAAATGTTATTGTTAGGAGGCATTTATAGAGTTATTGTTTATCGTTATCAATTATCATACCTAATGTAAATGTCGTGTAATTCCAACAATGTCCATGCCATATTGGTGGAATTACACGCGCCGGATAAGGGAATATAATTATATTATGTCTAAGGTATTATTGTTAAGAATATAGGCATTATTGTCGGCCCTTGGCCTTTACTGATTGTGTGCTGTACTGCTGTGGGGGTTCTATGGCAACATGTTCAAAGGCATTATGTCTCCTGAATGTACAACTAAAAACAATAATTATTACCTATAGGTATTACAGATTCGAATGTCAGAAGGTAATACTCTTGCGGCAAGTAATTCTGTGAGCCACATAATATTGCGTGCAACGTTTCAGGAGAGTGGGCAACGTTGCATTATGCAGGAGCATTTCGTCCTCTAGAGTTTCCGTGCCTACGATTGTGGTGGCTTAATTGAATATTTGGTGTGAACTTTGCATTATTAACGACCACTTATGGAAATAGCGTCACTATCATTTTTTTTTAATCTCGTTCTTTGTGCATCAGTCCGTTGGTTTATTATTGAACACAGCAGCGCTCTACCTCGCCCCGCACTGTAACGTGTACTGTACTGATTTGTACGGTACGTCTAAACTCTAACTAATCACTGGCAAATTACCAGGCGAACGCTGCTTGCAGCTACAACAGCAATTTAAATCGCTTAGTCGCTTTAAAATTCAATAGACCATTCAAATCGATATCGGTCAGTACATTAGCCTACTTAGGAGCGCTATGCTTCCTATATTATTCAATAGCCGTGTTTCTTCGACCACGTTTCTGTAAAAACGTAACAAAAGTAATGAGACTATAAATACATTTAATCAAGTAGGTAATTATGTATTTTAGTGGTAAGGTTTTGAGCACATTATTCTTATTGAACTCTCGAGTCTAGATAGAACACCACATCTTGTTTATAAAACACTCTTAATGCAATATTTAATTAGGTACTGCCGTGTTTATATATCTACATATAAGTGTTAGAATTATTTAAATAATCAAGTCAAATGGATTTTGCAAAATGCAAGTGATTAAACAGCAGCTGTAGCTGTCGATCTGCCTAGCCTGTTCGCAACTATGTTGGGGTCGGCTTCCAGTCCAACCGGATGCAGCTGAATACCAATATTTACCAGCAGCTGTAGCTGTATGTCTTGCAATCGCAATCGATGTACGAATATAAAACAAACTAGCTTTTGCCCGCGACTTTGCGTCCGCGTGATATTTTTAGTTTCCTTGACTCCTTCGTCGCATCGCATTGCCTGCCCGCGCTATTACTTTGTTTCCTAGTTCCCCAACCCCTCGTCGCATCGCATTGCCTGCCCGCGCTATTACTTTGTTTCCTAGTTCCCCCACCCCTCGTCGCATCGCATTGCCTGCCCGCGCTATTACTTCGTTTCCTAGTTCCCCCACCCCTCGTCGCATCGCATTGCCTGCCCGCGCTTTTACTTTGTTTCCTAGTTCCCCCACCCCTCGTCGCATCGCATTGACTGCCCGCGCTATTACTTCGTTTCCTAGTTCCCCCACCCCTCGTCGCATCGCATTGCCTGCCCGCGCTATTACTTCGTTTCCTAGTTCCCCCACCCCTCGTCGCATCGCATTGCCTGCCCGCGCTATTACTTTGTTTCCTAGTTCCCCCATCCCTCGTCGCATCGCATTGCCTGCCCGCGCTATTACTTTGTTTCCTAGTTCTCCCACCCCTCGTCGCATCGCATTGCCTGCCCGCGGTATTACTTCGTTTCCTAGTTCCCCCGACCCCTCGTCGCATCGCATTGCCTGCCCGCGCTATTACTTCGTTTTCGCTTAGCGTTCTTTTAGCCTTCTTCAAGAATTGTCTATCAAATGCAAAAATATTGTTCCAAATCCACGTTCAAACAAACAAAAAAAAAACAAATTCTTCAGCTTTATTATTAGTAGGTATAGATATTATATTATTAATATGTAAACTCGGATATAATATGTTATCCGACAAAGGACATAGAAAATATATTTTCGAAATCGTTATCATTCTGTCGCTGCGAGCGACTCTAGCAGCGCGGTAGTCGTGTAACACAAGTACAGTAGCAATGGTTTTCATTTTGACAGTTCAACAATATTCATTGCGTTATATATATATGATGTTAGGCAGACCAATTTTTCGAACATTATAAAGCAATGGATTAGCAATACCCTTCAAAATCATTCTGATTTTAATTGAAACTGTGCTAAAAGGGTGCAGATTGGAATAACCACAGTATTGTAAAACTGCGGAATAACAATTTGTCGAATGTATACACTTAATAGAACTGCCAATAAGCGTAAAAGGCAGCTTTTGCCAGATTTTTAAACGGGCCAATTTGAACCTGTCGTTTAATAAAAGTTTAGTAGAGTGGTACTCGCCAGCCTAGTTAGTATTTGTATTTTTACGATTCATAGTTACTTGGACTCGTGAACTGTATCAAATAATTAAAATGTTTAGTAAAAGTTGTACGGGGTTGACTGAAAACTCATTACCAACGAATTTTGTGCAGTTCTGAAATCCTGTTGTGGAAAAACTGCAAATAAATGTAGATGAGATGTTTGATTTAGAACAAATTAGTGATAGGGGTACAGAATGTACGGATGTTTAATTTTTAGGGTTCCGTATCCAAAGGGTAAAACGGGAACCCTATTACTAAGGCTCCGCCATCTGTCTGTCACCAGGCTGTATCTCATGAACCGATAGTTAGACAGTTGAAATTTTCACAGATGATTTATTTCTGTTGCCGCTATAACAACAAATACTAAAAAACAGAATAATATAAATATTTAAGGGGGCTCCCATACAACAAACGTGATTTTTTTGCCGTTTCTCTAGATAATGGCACGGAACCATTTGTGCGCGAGTCCGACTCGCACTTGTTGGACTTAATCTCTAGTTCATATATTATTTATTCTTAATTTTGTAAGAACGACTACTAAAGAGCAGCGCGGTAAATGCGTAACACATAAACTGACAATTGATAGCAATGCATTTCATTTTGACAGTCCAACCACGTTCGTTGCAGTATTTACGTTGTTGAGCAGACGTTTTTTTTTAAACTTATGAACTAATGGCTTACAAATTTCCTTCAAAATCCTTCAGATTGTGAAAGATAGTGTGTTACGCAATTAGGGTGCAGGACGTTTGATATCCTTTACCCGGATACCATTGCTACTGGCATCCGGCCAAAGATGCCAACCGACCTGTCACTGTCGGGGGTAACAGACTGCACAATATATCTACAACCACTTAGATCCGGCCTAATCCTCCGGGGTCAGACCATAGACGTCTTAAATAATAGGAACATCAGATTTGTTTCTGGGGGTCTACTCCGAAGCGTTAAACCAAAGTATCGGCCGAATGTTCGGCCGTTGCTTGACTACGGCTAACTATGGCTGACTACGGCGATAGAAAAAAAAAAACGACAATTAAAGAGATAAGCCAAAGTCAAAAATGTGACTTTAAGTCGGGTATGGATTCAGAGTCAAAAAAGGAAACTATGGAAGTTATAAAACGGCCGAATATTGGGCCGATACTTCGGTTTAACGCTTCGGAGTAGACCCCCTGGATTAATTTTCGATCGTGACTGTTTTAATTCGTTACAATAAGAATTATTTGTTGTAACAAAAGGTCTAAAACACCAAAACTAAAAAATATTAAATAATTATGTACCCAGTAATAGAGACCCAAATGTGCGCCTTGTAAAGTAGATCATTTGGGGTCCACATGTGGAAGCAATAAATATATTTGAGTATTATACCATTATTTGAATATTATTTTCTCTAACTATATCAATAGTTGACTTTAATGATTAATTACATGAATAAATGTTTTTTTTTAATGATATTAGAATAGTGAATGCTACCTATCTCAGAAGTTTTTGTAAGACTATGCTGTTGTAATCTCGATTCAGTTGCAGAAGTTAGAACATTTCTTAGCTAACAAAAAGTTAAAAAGGATGCCGTTACCGTCCTTGGGCTTACGTCAACGACAGTAGACGAGTTTGTTGATAAACGCAGAGGATCTCCTTCGGGGCATTGTGTTCATCTCAAATGAAAAAACAATGCCAATAAGCTTGCACCCCATAGCAATATAAAAAAAAACATTCTTATATCTATGTTGCACCCCTATTTTATTATTCGTTATTGAAAAGTGATCGTGTGCTCCATACATTTTTTGACGTTTAACGTCTTTTGACTGTAAGGCAACGATTATTAGTAAAGGCGTTGATGAACCTACTTATAATAAATGTTTCTTGTGTATTTATATTCCGAAACTAGTATAATTATTAATATTAACACTTCACGTGTCCACAAGGTGCTGTTCTTTGAACTTTTGCAACTGATTCTATTTCTTGTTTTGTGTCGTTTTGAATCTACTGCTGATCTTGTAATCGCTGCCGTGATCATATATGGCTGTGTTGTTCATGAAATTTTGGGCTATTTCTTTTTAGTTCCTTTCTAGTAGAGTATTTTGTAAAATTCTAAATTTATTGTAACTACCTACTTAGTTAGCTTTTATTTAATGTGAAGTCGCCATATTATTTTGTATAACTCTATTTCGACAAATGAATATAGATATTTACAGATGTGATTTGTTTAATTTTTTGGCAACCCCTAACTAGCAAACTATAGCCTCTATGCCGCACTCGAATGCGGGTGAAAGGTCTTATTGGACGACAGTCTCGAAGGAAGATGAATAGGGAACATTTGAACCAACCAGCAATCCACAAGCTAATGGGTAAGATGAACAGGGAATATTTGAACCAACCAGCAATCCACAAGCTAATGGGTAAGATGAACAGGGAGCATTTAAACCAATCAGCAATCCACAAGCCGCTAATAATAATAATAAACCATTTATTTTCAGGTTACAAAGACTCATAGATGAATACCATAACCTAAGTAACTATTCATAATTAACAATTGCGTTAGTAAATAAAACTTAAAGCTATGTTAGTATCACTTAGATGCACTAAGTCTTTGTGCGTTCTGGTGGCACTTGACCGCGAAAGCGGCGGAATACCACATCCTGAGGCCAAAAGCTTTCTTCCATCACTTGATGCAGGTAGCACGATTTTATGCGCACCATAAACGCCTTAAAGTTGACGTTGCGATGCGACTCCAGCAGCTGCACTCTCGGCGCGTATTGTGGAGTAGTGGAGACGGGAAATATACACCGGAGTATTCGGCTTCGCACGCAGTTTTCGTTTCGCTCCGTAGGAGCCTTGCCGCAGCGGTTCTTACAGCTACTCTGTCGGCGCTTCCTCCTTTGCACCGTCACGAAGCCATCATCATCAGCCCGGGTCGTTTCCTTTATAGCCACGGGCTTTGCGGGGGGAGCAGTGGGGGCGCTCACAGTTACCATCAGGTCAGATGGTCGCTTTGGTCGGGCAGCGCTGCGGGGACGGGAGTAGGGCTACGAGACACGTTTGCGGTGCAAAACGCAGACTCAGCAATCGGTGCCGGCGATAAACTGCTGACGCAAAACTCGTGACCGATGTCTAGGCAGCCGACACCTCGTCGCGTATTTACATTGCTTACACACGCCGGTGACCCAAATAACGCCACAGAGTTGCGCAACTCATCGAGTTCTGTATGCATATCTGCGACGGTCATCTGGGATGTCTCCAACTTCCTCTGCACATCAGCTAGACTAGCCTTCAGACACAATGTCCTTCAAAAAGCTCGTAACGTCGACGTGGTGGAATGTGACTGGAGGTAACTTGTTCAGATCCCTCGCCACAAATGTCGGCACGTCGTCGTCAGGATCGGTAGCCTTCAGAAGCATGATGATGTCTTGCACACTGTTCTTTGTCCCGTTGCGGCGATATTTAATAAAAAAACTATGCCAAGATTTTGTAAACATTTGTAAAAGTTGATTCGCAAAACCATTTTGACAAAGTTATTTATAAGGCTTTGAACGTGCCCGCGCCATTGAAACGCGTAGAACCGCGCGGCCACGGAGATCTATAAAACTAAGCGTTGCAGAGACCTGAAATTTAGGTGAATAACGTATTGAAGGTGTTCTTCAATACGTTTTGAATATTTCGATAGGGTCACCATGGTTTATTGTTTACAGAAAACTACATCTATATAAATAAAAAATAAAATTAATTTAATTCAGGCAAAACCCATATATAAAATAAAATAAAATTTCACAATACTGCAACAGAATAGAATAAATGTCAATACAACATATTGTCATATGTCTATTGTATTAGAAATTATATCTCAGATAAAGTATTGTGTGTAAAATAAAAATATTGATGTTGGAATGCATGAGTAATGCAGGGGTCATTTCTGGCATAATATATTTTAAATCCTTAAGACGAATTCAAACAATTACATTTTTACCCGTACCCAAAGGGTAAAACGGGAACCCTATTACTGAGGCTCCGCCGTCTGTCTGTCTGTCTCTCTGTCCGTCTGTCACCAGGCTGTATCTCATGAACCGTGATAGTTAGACAGTTGAAATTTTCACAGATGATGTATTTCTGTTGCCGCTATATCAACAAATACTAAAAAATATAATAAAATAAATATTTAAGGGTGCTCCCAACAAACGTGACGTTTTTGCTCGATATTGATTACGGCAACAGGTAGACGCTTGAAACATTCACAGAGTATTTAGTTATAATTATAATATATTGGCTTTAAGAATAAATAATTAAATTTAAATAAAACAAATATTTAAGAGGGGCTCCCATACAACAAAAGTGATTTTTTTTGCCGTTTTTATAGATAATGGTACGGAACCCTTCGTGCGCGAGTCCGACTCGCACTTGGACGGTTTTTTTTAACTAGGTGCTTTATGTACGATAGACGTCAAATCAAGTTACACACGGATAACTTATCTCGCGCGGCATAATTGCGTGTATCAAACAAAAATGCCGGGTAACTTGATGTGACGCCTACTATACCTACAATATTGTAAACAATGGATTATTTAGTCTTAGACATAAGTTATGGATTTGAGTATACAATTATTCATCAAATAATGCAGGAACAGGAATTATGAACCATTAATTATTATCATTAATTAGAACCACAGTATTTTTAGCTATTAAGCAATGGAAGCGTAAATAAACAATTTTCTGTGAGTTTTAAAGAAATTAACATATTTTATTTGTATCTTATCGTTTCATTTTAATTTAATTTAGAATCCTTTGGATATAATTTCTAATACAATAGGTGGAAAGTTTTCTGTAAACAATAAGCCATGGTCATTATCGAAATGTTCAAAACACATTGTTGTGTATAATATGAAAAAAAAAATTGCCTATTATCGGTAGTTCTACATAATATATTAATAGGTGTTGTTTAGGACTCCTTGGCGGGAAAGTGAAGCGTCATGTTAACAGTTTGGCAGTTTGTTAAAATTTTCAAAAATTTGTGTTTAGCCGAACATTAATGTGTAATAGTGGTGGATTATTAACCATTAAGTGTTCGTGAACCTGCATTAATTTATGCAAATGAAACAAAACAGTGCAACATCACTTTAAGTTCTCTCAAGAAGTCCGCGCGAGGTTTCAGTAAAGTGCCACGTCTTTACTGAAATTCAAGGGGAGTGGGGCGGGATATCATCTATCATCTTTATCATGCATTGAATGGAGTTCATTTCATAATTAGTACTTGTTACCTAATTGTACATGACACTGGCTAAATGCACAAACCGTGCAAAGCCAAAAAGAAAAAAAAAAGGTGTTGTTTACAAAAAAACATGTCGCTAATACTTACTTTCTTCGATAGATAATCAAGACTTATTTCTACGTGATACCGTACTACAGCTCCTGAAATATAAACCTAGGATTTTATTGTGTATTTTGACAAATTCTAATCTAGGTTTTACAAAACAATTCAGACCTCTGCGACTCTTTTTCAGCGAGGTATCGGCGATAACGTGTTTTTCACCGTTTCAATGGCGTGGCCAGGGGTTTTAGTCTTTCAGCTCCTGAAATTTAAACCTAGGACTTTTTTTGTTGTATTTTTAATAAAAATTACAATCTGGGTTTCGCAAAAAACTTCAGGCGTCTGCGATGCTTTTTCAGCGAGATATCAGCGATAACGTGCTTATCACCGTTTTAATGGCGCGGCCATGTGATTTGTCTTACAGCTTCTAAATTATAAAACTAGGATTTTTTTCTATATTTTAACAATTTTTTTACAAATTCAATTTGATATTTACCTAAATTTCAGGTCTCTGCAACGCTTAGTTTTAAAGATCTCCGTAGCCGCGCGGTTCTCCGCAGCCGCGCGGTTCTCCGCGTTTCAATGGCGCGGCCACGTTCAAACCCTTATAACTTTTTAACCATAACTTTGACTTTATGGTTTTGAGAATCAACTTTTACAAATGTTTACAAATTCTTCGCATAGTTTTTTTTATTAAATATCGCCGTGGCCGCGCCATCGAAACGCAAACGACACCATCTGCCGGTCTATTCTGTAAATTCTGTAACCATTACACCGTGAAAACGTAGGTGTAGTGAAGTTGATGTGGGCTGTCATTCCACCGATGCTAGGGATTTACCCTAGTGACAGGTCACTTTACGTTAGTTTTCACGGTGAGATTTTTACAGAATGCTTGTCGATTTTATTACGATAAAGATAAAATTTGTTCAAACATGTGTAACATGATAGGTACATGAATATTTTTATTTATTTATTTAATCACAAGGCAACTACAACAGGTAACAATCACAGTATGTCAGCGGGATCACAATATAGGTTTTGACCAGCATGTCGGTTCTGTAACCATCTCACCGTGAAAACATACGTGAAGTGAGCGTGGAGTGAACTGTCAGTGTGATCCCACCTGATGCTAGGGATGGATCAAATATTACATTTACAATCAGAATCGAGATATTAATAATATTTTTTATTCTAATTATGTTGATTATTTTATATTATTTCAAAGCTAGTATTTAAGTGTCTAAACATAGTTATGTTTAAGGACTAGTCTAGGAAAAAAACTGATCAAAAACAAAATTGAATATCTGACTGAATTTCTGTTTTGATATTTTATTTAAAAACCTCCTAATTATTAATGTTTAGACACTTAAATACTAGCTTTGAAATAATATAAAAATATCAACAGAATTAGCATAAAAATATATTATTAAAATCTCGATTATGATTGTAAATATAATGCTATTAAATAAAAGTATTTTTTAGTGTGTTTTCTGGTGATACATTAGGTCTTATAGTTAGATTATGGTAACTCAAAAAACTACCCATTAGGGTACATACAATACTACACTATTTAACATTAAAAGAGTTTAAAATCGATATTTCACATTAACAAAAATTTCAATATTTATAATCCAATTAATTTCTATCCCTTGGCTTGGTCAATCTCTAGCATCAGTGATATGACACTGACAGCTCAGTCGACGCAAGATTTCACGGTGAAATATTTACAGAATAGCACTGCTGATTGTCACCCAAAGCGTAGGTAATCGCACAACTTGCCTATCAACAACAATATTATTGATGGTAACTAGATTAAAAAGGAAATTACACAGTTTTCAAAATTACAGCTACTAAGTCTGTGCGACTGCCCTCCGAGTCCTCCGACACACTACCAGCTTATGTAGGTAGGCTATTTTTTTTTTTGGAGTGGGAAATTTATCAAATAACTTCTGCTCTGGGCGGAGCGGAAGGGCGTGTCAGCCTTTTACTGACTAAAACACACCCGTGTTCCTTCAGATGCCTGTGTGCCAGGGCCACGATATCCCTAAATGTGTAAGACACCAAACACGCCAGGTAATATAGGTAGACACATAATTGACACAAAGTTACATTATTTAAAGAAAACAGTATTTAAAGCGTTACAAAATTAAAAGGAAATAGTACATACATGTCTTTTGAAAGCAGCGGCACGAGAATCGAAGATTACAATAAACTAATAATAAAACTGATAATATTCAATACTGCTATTGTCTTCTGAAGTTTCATTGTAAAGTCACATTCTAACGATAGGGTTGTAATATGAGGTGTTATTTGTAAAGACCTGCATTTGACACAAGTTTATCACTCATGGCAACAAAATTACAAGCGTCGGCTTGTGCCGCGCTTTACAATAATAATAATATTTTGAACCGTGTCGTAACATCCGCCTCAGAGCGCGCTGCACACTCGACTCCATAACGGGTAAGCCTGCACCCCAACCCCAACTGCGCACACTTTTTATCACAAGCAGAAATTCCTAATCCAATGCTTCATTTGTTTGAAAAATTCGATTTGTTCCAGAAATCCCCACCTGTGGGATTTCGTATGGACGTGGGGCCACGTCCATACAATGTATGTAAATACGTATACGTTATAACGTTATCATCGACGGAAAAAAAGCTCTTCATAAACCATACATTTTACTTCCGAGTTATCGTGATGCCGCGCATGTCGTGGACGTCCCCCCGATAATATCGTCACTTTAGAAATTATAAAAGCGCACGATGTGTCATAATAATATCGTCTACATAAGTGCCTACTGCAATCTATCAATCGATAGATATTTACAGTCCTAGACTACAAACCCTAAAGTTATCCTAAACTCCAATATAATCACGTATATGTAGGTAGATAGAAGGGTTGCCAACTTTTTTTGACAAAAAAAAGGGAAAAAATGGTTTGGATAGGAAAAAATAAAGTATTTGGAAGAAAAAAAAGTATTATTCAAATTTTATGTTTTTATTGCTTTAAAAACGTATTTTTGTGTGGTTTTAGCTCATGCTAACAATTTTTTGTTATCTTTAAAGGTTACAAAGCTAGTTACAAACAAAATTTAAATAAATAAACAATTCGTTTTTAATTAAATTTATTGACGCTCTATTTGTCTCTTCTCGCCACTTTAGATTCATTACTGAAAAAACTTTCAGTGAAAGCTGAAGTGGCGGGAACGGAGGGTAAATAAGAAATAATGCATTCTTCAATTATAAACAAAATCAACGGACAATTTTTGTACAATTTCGTCGATAGTGACATCTGTTACAAATGTCAGAATGTCACCTGTTCTGTCATATTCACAACACCACATCTGACATCTAACATTTCGTTCAGTAATTATAAATCGTTTCCATCATCCGTTTTAACTTATTTGTACCGTTAAATAGTTAAGACCCATAATGAGTATTTTGTTTTACGCATCACAGTAAAGGTTGAAAATAAAGTATTTTCACATACTTTATTTGTATGCAAAAGTGGTATAATTACTTATGGTGGTTATTTTTGGTATAATTACCAAAAATAAAGTGGGATACGTTATTATATTTATAAAGTATGGTTGGCAACGCTAGTAGGTAGGTATAGTTAATTGCAGTCAACACTTAGCATGCATCCCAAATATAATTACCTACTTTACCTACCATGTTAAACGGATAAGTGATCGCACATTAACGTAGGTACCTAATAAAATTATAATAATACCTATGCATTTAGTACCAATCTACTGGATCCATGCTGCATTACTGCTTACAGCACGGCGCGGCGGCGACGCCGACGCGGCGGCGGCGGCGGCGGCGGGCGGTTGTGGTTTGTGGTTGTGGTGGTGCTTTACAGTTTTACACAGTAGGTACACTCTCCAAAAATTTTCTCCAAAGAGGTTCATATCTAGTGGTGAACAACAACACACCGAACGCGGCGCGGCGGCGGCGGCGGCGCGGCGCGTGAAACGCAGTTGCATGATTTTAATTTTTGTACCACGCGCGGTGCCTCGTGACAGTGCTCTGTGCTCGTGGCTCGCGCCCTGTCACGTGGCGTGGGGCAACGTGGAGCCTTTAAAAGTTGAAACATGTAAATCGGGAGGACCACACGAAGTAAGGGCCTAAGGGGTCTTATTTCGTATAATAATACTTATACCTACTCCATTTGAAATAAGATTAAAAATTAAAATAAACCTATTTTACAGTCCGTTCAACCGATTTTGACTTCTACGCTGTAGGCATAAGGATGGGATTAAAAGCAAAATTGTGGTTACAATACCAACTCTTTACTGCAGATGCCATTTGCCATGCCACCAACGCAATAGAAGTCAAAATCGGTTGGGTGGACTGTAAAAAAGGTTTATTTCAAATGAAGTAGGTATAATTGTCACGAGTATCGATTCACTCGACCGTTCTAAATGTTTAATTCAACAGGTAGTACCTACCTACCTATCTATAGGTAATTTCATCAACTATTGTTCTTGTCCTGTATTAATTAAAACGAATTATATCAAATATCTTGGCATAATCATAGATTACCCTCCAGCTTCCAACAACACATCGAAACCCTTTTGAATCCGAAAATTAATTTACATATTTAAAAATCTAAGATTTTATCTGATACATCAGTTATTAAAGACAGTTTACTTTGCACTTTACCAGTCTTTGCTAGTATATTGCATTAGTACTTGGGGCGGTACATCTAAAAGTTGTAGGTATGATAAATTTAAAGAGAGCCCATGCAAAGAGCTATATTAAAAGTTAGTTGCTTTTTCCCAATGCTCTATCCAACTTTCGAACTTTACCAACACTGCCAAGTGCTAACGGTTCAGTTCGGACTGTACTAAAAAAAACACACTGAACTTCCCCTAAATCACGATTTACTAACACAAAATAGACGATCAACAAATGTTTGTTCAATCATCCGTTTGAATCCGGAATCCCACATTCTTCATTTTCCCCATTTCCATTCTTAATTTTTTGTTATGCTCATTTTTATTATAATTTAAGTGCGTATTAGTTCATAATAATAATAGTAGGTATACATAATTTGTATATTTAACACTGGAACAGTTAGACCGGATGCTGCTCAGCCTAAACGGAGCCTCTCGGCGGGTTGGCCTCGGCATGAATTTGGACAAGACAAAAGTCATGTACAGACGCCAGCAGGTCAAGCTACCCGAAACTGTCAAATTTTCCCAATCAATCTTGAACTTTATGCTTTCACTGTAAAGTTGAAAATATTTTAAAGAAATTTGACAGATTGTAGTAGCTTGATGTGCTGGCGTCTGTACAATTCGCACGTCTTGCCGAGTCCAATCCACATGAAGGGTCGCTACTCGAAGTTGTGAAGGAGTATGTCTACCTAGGACAAGGCATCAAGGTCGGTAGACACAACTTTGACAAAGAAGCCGACAGAAGGATCCAGTTGGGTTGGGCGGCATTTGGAAAACTGCGTCAAGTCTTCTCGTCGCCTATCCCGCAATGTCTGAAGACTAAAGTCTTTAACCAGTGCGTCCTGCCCGTCATGACATACGGTGCCGAAACGTGGACACTGACAGTCGGGCTAGTCCGCAAATTCAAGGTTGCGCAGCGTGCTATGGAGCGGCCTATGCTTGGAGTCTCTTTGAAGGATAAAATCAGGAATGAAATTATTCGGAAAAGAACCGGAGTTACCGACATAGGTTGCAGAGAAAGCAAACTGAAGTGGCAGTGGGCTGGCCATGTTTGTCGAAGGGCCGATGGCCGATGGAGCAGACGAGGCCTGGAGTGGAGACCGCGTATCGGCAAGCGTAGTGTGGGACCCAGCTAGATGGACCGACGATCTTAAGAAGGTGGCTGGGTCAGACTGGATGCGGAAGACGGAGGACAGGGTGTTGTGGCGCAGCCTGGGAGAGGCCTAGGTCCAGCAGTGGACTGCGATAGGCTGAGTTGATTGTATATTTCTTTGAATTTTAGTTGATTTGCTTTTCTTTGATTTTATTTTTTAAAATTTCATGTTCTGAATTTTGTAAACTCACAATAATAATTATGTAGGATAAGTCAAATTAGATATCAGACAAAATAATTTGCAATTTTTGCCAATTTCATGATTATCAAAATCATTATGTACATTTTTACTATATCTTTAGTTTTAAGGTTCTGCTTATACTTAATTGGAATTTCAGACTTTTATTATCCTAGTATCTTGTCTATAACTGTTTTTGTAAATTAACATGTCCAATCTAAGAGAGCCAGGTGATCTGTAACTCAGGACCCGCCTACCTCAGACATCTTTCTCTATTTAAGATTGTACATATACAGTAACCAGTGCCTGTAATATGATGTTGAGATTAATAACGATTTATGATGATGATTATGATAGGTATGGTAGGTACCCACTGCAAATGTTTTAACCGATGGTTTTTACATTCAACCTCCACGAATGTTTGTTAAGTTAATTACCTAGTTAAGTTTTTGGAAAAACACATGCCCGCGCTCCCACTATTGCTACCGAAGTGCTAGCGGCTGAACAATTTATAGGAAGCTGTTCACGTTATGATACGGTCCAACAAAAATACCGACACCGGCAGTTTTGCAAACACAGACTCCGGACTGCTACTGAAAAATTCCAGATGGACAAAACCCAATATCACTTTGCCCGACCCGAGAATCGAACCCAGTCGAGCAAGAAATATGAATCTTATGTCAAATACGTGTTTTATTCATACTTACCAAGATCCCAAAGAGATTCCTAGTGTCTTAAAGTAGGTACCTACCTACTTACCTAAGAATTATATTATGGATCTAGCACCTACCAGGTAGGTACTAGTACCTACGTAGGTATAATAAAAAATTATGTTGACAAATTAGGTCCTAAGCCTGTAGCGTATTCGTTCCTAAGTAGTAAGTAGGTACTGTAGGTAGGTACTTACCAAGATAATAATATATGACGGAGAAGGGCCCCCGTGGTTGTTTTTAAAAAACGTGACACCAGCATTGCTGGCGTCACATTTCAGGCCATGATCAGGGCTGACACTCATCTTCGGTAATCAAAGTAAACACAAGAAATACTTTCTTCAATTTATTCTCGAATTCTTTGAGGAGGTCCGATCGCTACGACGGCTCAAGTGAGAATGCTCGAGTCCGTTTTTTTTTTTTTTTTTTTTTTTTTTTTTTTTTTTTTTTTTTTTTTTTTTTTTTTTTTTTTTTTTTAAATGGCATCTCGCAGTTGACCTTGAGAGGCCGTGACTGCTTAACCGGTCTTTCCTGTGGGTGCCCTAAGGTATTAGCTTAAAGCCTCCAGCCAGGAGCGTAAATAAAGTATTAAAAACTAAACGACAGCGCTCTAAGGGCACCCCCTGTGGGGTACGAACCTCGGCTTAGGGCGTCGTTGGGGAAAAACAAAGCAAATTGGGGACGGGCTGGATCAAAAGTTTAAATTCATGATTATTAACGGGGATTACTATTAAATGCTACGGCTCACTCAGCCTCGGGGCTGGCGGTTCGACGTGCAAGGGACGGGGGGAACAATTTATTCTTGATCTTCGCGTGGTACCTCGGCGGCGAGGACGGAATGACGGTTTGTGTTTGTGCACTGTACTTGTGGCCCTATTGCTTTCCTGAAGGAGAGTAATGGGGTCATCCGGGTCTAAGAGAGTATGCCTAGGTCGGCGAGTCTTACTGATTTGAGATGGCCTATAGCTAGCTGCCTGCACAACCAAGGGGTTGCGATGTCTATCTGCGGACTCGAAGAACCGCTTTGTCGCGCGTTTCAAAAACTGCTTGATGGTGGGGATTCTAAGATCTACGTGTAGGGTTTCGTTCCGAACGAACCATGGAGCGTCCGTAATTTTACGGAGAAATCGGTTTTGAAGTGCCTGCATTCTGTGAATGAGATGGGGACGGGCGTGTGCGAAAGCGGCACACGCGTACGTCATAATCGGCCGGATGCACGCTGTGTAAATACGCAATTTGCCCTTAAGGGACAACTTGCTGCGTGAGTTTAGAACGCAATGAAGCCTACCGAGAGCGAAAGCAGCGCGCGAACGCACTTGCTTTATGTGCTCAGCGAACGAAATGTGGTGATCTAAGATCACACCGAGATATTTGGCTCGCTTCTCCCAAGGGATAGGCTTGCCGAACATCTTGATCTGTCGTGGTAGGTCCGGTCTACGCCGGGGCCTAGAAAAGAGGACCGCTTGGCTCTTATCAGGATTGACCTCGATCCTCCACTTCCTGAACCAGTCACCGAGTCTGTTGACTTCGGTCTGTAGGATGCGGGAGATCTGGTCTTGACTGCGGCCGGTGTAGTAGATGGCCGTGTCGTCTGCGAACAGAGCTAACTGCGCCTTTCTACTTTTCGGGATGTCACTGGAGAACAGCGTAAAAATGAGCGGAGCCAGCACAGACCCCTGAGGGACGCCTGCGCGGATCGGATGAGGGGAAGAGAGCGCACCCTCGATGCGATAGCGGAAGGTGCGGTTCAACAAATAGTCCCGTAAGATGAGCACGAGACGATCTGGCACACCGAATTTGTATAGCTTATACAATAAGCCGTTGTGCCAGACTTTGTCGAACGCTTTCGCGATATCGAAGAACACAGCACCCGTCATGAACCCGCGCTGGAAACCGGCGCTTATGTGTTCTATGATACGGTGGACCTGTTGTACGCAAGAATGTTGGGTTCTAAAACCGAACTGTTCGTTGGGGATGAGCCCCTTCGTCTCGGCGTAGTCTCTGAGACGCTTATAAATAAGCCTCTCATAGACCTTGCCGAAAACGTCGAGCAAACTGATGGGACGGTAACTGGAAGGCTCGGTCTTAGGCTTGCCGGGCTTCGGGATACCGATGACGGTGGCATTTTTCCACGATTGTGGAAAAATGTTGTTACTAAGAGCACCATTGAAGATGGTGGTCATTAGCATGATCAGGTGAGCCGGGAACAACTGGACCACCCTATTGGTGATACCGTCTGATCCAGGGGCTTTACGGGGTTTCAGACCCTTGATTATATCGTGAACCTCGTCCGGGGAGACGGGGTCTAGAGGACAATCAGGGTCTTCGACCGGAGGGAGAGAGGCTCTACGTTCGACTTCGGCATCCACCTCGGCGAGGTGAGCCTGGTCTACTGGTTGAGAGCTGGGCGAGCACTGGGTCTCGAGGCTGTCAGCTAGGCATTCAGCCCTGTCGATGTCGTCGAATGCTATCGTCCTGTCGGGTCGTGTCAGGGGAGGCATAGAGACTACTTGCTGGGACTTGAGTTTCCTCTGAAGTTCCCAGAATGCCAGATGAGTGGGCTCTAGCTCGCTCAACATCTTGTCCCAGTTACCGTCACGCAGCTCGGCCATGCGTGTCCTTACAGATCTCTGCAAATAGCGCATGTGAGCTTTGTTGGCGTCACAGGGGAAGACGTCGTAGGCACGAGTAGCCGCGTTCTTCTCAGTCAGCAGTTCACGCACATCGTCCGGCAGCCTCAAGCGATGTTCGTCCATCGCCGGAGCTTGCCTTGAACAATCGTTCAGGACCGATTGTACGTGTTCCGTGAGTGAGCCGATCGCGGCCGTCGTGTCAGCGATTGAGGTAAACTGATCTGGTATAGAGTCTAGTAGAGGCGAAGTGGTGGATTTCAAGCGATCGCTTACTTTCCTCCAGTCCGTGACTACTTTGATACGAGAGGGTTCGTCCGGGTCAGGGAGTCCGTCGCGAGGGACCAGTCTCATGACGACTGGTCGGTGGTCGGAAGTCAGTTCGTCCATCGCCTCTATCGAATCCAACCGGAGGTTGATATTCTTTAGGAGCGCTATGTCCAATACGTCAGGGGTATGGTTGGGGTCGTGAGGGTAGTGGGTGGGCGTCATCGGGGCGATGACGTCAAAGTTTAGGACGGGGCAGAGGTCAAACAAGTGTCTGCCTCGGAACGTGGTACTGGTACTATTCCAGGCCGGATGTTTGGCGTTGAGGTCACCCGCTATGATAACGGATTCGCTCAGGCCAAAGAGAATTGAAAGATCGTCAGAGAGCAGTTTGAGACCGTCTGCTGACGAGGTCGCGGTGGGCGGCATGTAAGCCGAAACTATCGTAATCGGTCTATGACCTGACATGCCTAGTCTACATGCAGACACTTCAAGACACGAGAGAGTTGGAGGATCAAGAGGAATACAGTATAGAGGGGTTCTATAATAGATCAAGGTGCCGCCCTTGTGGCATCGAGACCTGTCGTTGCGAACTATGCGATAGTTCGCAATTGACGGGTTTCGATGACTCGGCTTGAGGAAGGTTTCCTGTACTAGGAGAATGTCTAACTTGTGGACGCGGAGGAACTCGGCGACTTCGTCGCGTTGTCCCCTAATGCCGTTGGCATTGAAAAAGCCTAACTTGAGGGATCTGAGTTTAGTTCTTGCGGGGGCCGTATTATACATATTAGGGCCGTTTCGCGAAGGTGTTGAGGACTTGCGTAATTTCCGGGTACGCATTGAATATGCTCTGGATCTGATAGAGATTGCCAGAGGATTGAGCCTTGACTAATTCCCCGGCCATTTGAATGGCGCGAGGAGACATGAACACGTTGAATGTGCTCGTGATCACATTAAACGCGTCTAGTGCGTTAGCGACGGCGCCAACTGAAGAAGTCGCGGGTTTAGGGGGCGCGCGAGTGGTGGCGACGGGAGCGGCTTTAGGAGCTGGCTCAGGTACACGGGGCGCGAGAGGCGCGCGGGGCGCGGCGGGCGCGGGAGCCGCGCGGGGTGCGAGAGGCGCGCGAGCCGCGGGAAGCGCGGTGTTAGCGGCGGGTGCCAGTTGAGCGCGTTGAGCGCGAATATTGGGGTCCATCATCAGAGGTTGAGGATGGAGAGGAGGGGCCATATATTGGCCGAAGGCAGGGAAGGCCTGCTGGTGGTTAAAATAATTCCACGGACTGGACCTTTGAGGGCTCAGACGCTGCGGAGGTTGAGACAGGGTAGCGGGGTACCCGGGGTGCTCTCGTTGCTGCCTCGCGTCGAAACGCTTGGTCAGCTTCGAGGAAGATGACTTCGGGGCTTTAGGACAGCCACGGTAATTGGCTGGGTGACCCTGTTGGCCGCATAGGACGCAGCTGGGAGGCTCGGTGCAGAGGGCACGGTCCTTTGGACGGGTGCACTCAGAAGTGCCGTGCTCGCCCAGGCACTTGACGCACCTGGGTTTCGCAAAGCAGTTCTTTTGCGCGCTCGAGTCCGGCGTGCGCTCGGCCTTTTATAGCAAACCTAGGTGAGTCATTCATTTGAACAAAACACCTAGCATTGCGCAATCAAAATAGTTTTTACATTACAAATTAATACAGTTTTGATAATCAAACGTTTTAAATTATTTTACAAGCTATTAGCATGTGTAAATCTATTTTTAAATGTCAACACGTGATATAAAAATGACCACATGTTTTTACTTCGGAAATGCAACTCTCTTACAAACAGAATACATTACAAATAGTCTGTATCAATCATAAGCAATATTAATCCATTACTTTAAGTTTTTAAACGGAATCTATTACCCAATTACAATAAATAAATCTAATTTGATTTTGAGGTTACTCCGGATACGTGTTTTCGTTCCTTATTTGTTTTGAAGTGTGGCAACCCGCCGACACGGCCATTCTGACAGGCGGCGCGTGCTCTGCGTCTGCCTACATTGTGACGTTTGATGCCGGAAAAAAAAAAAAAACGTTATCCTTTTAGATAGGTATCAGTAAGCAACCCATGTTGCTTATTTTTATAGGGTTATTTGTTGCTAGAACAGTACACAAAGACATCTTAAGTGCACTGCCTTTTTAATTTAGCATCTGTGGTGTATACGTGTCTACCCATAGTTCCACAAGGCATCCCTACGGTATCTCAGGGTTCACTTGTGGATGCATCAAGGATCCGTGGTTAGCTCAAGGGTAACTCATGGTGTAGCTCAGAGGTACCACTCTCCAGACATTTTATTCTTGTAGATTGTGGTTGAAAGTATCTTGAAAAATAATGAATTTTTGACTCACAGGTTTTAATCCGATGACGCGTGTTCATCGTCGTGAGTTATCTGGACTGGCAGGCCAGCTTGAGATGTGGATGGCACAGGATTAGGAGCGGTTGCGACGTTGTTTTGCGGTGTCTCGAGATCATCATCTCCCGCCGACATGGCACCTTGGTTTCCCGGTTGTGGTGCACGCCGAAGTTGGTCGTGGGCGACTTTTCTGGATCGGCCTCTGCCGACCACCTTTTTTACCATGTAGCGGTCATTTTCAAGAATCCTGATAATTTCGTAGGGCACACTGAATTTGGGATCCAGTGATGTTTGATTGCGGGGATTGTTTTTGATCAGAACATAGTCCCCTCGTTGAAAATGATTTAATTTTGCCTTGCGGGAGTTGAAGCGTTGCCTATCATACTCAGCAGTCTCACTCATTCGTTGCTGTACTTGTCTGTTCAATGCTTCCATGTCAATCGTTTGGTTGTCAATGTCGACCAGGTTAAGTAATCCTGGTGGTACGCAATGCTTCCGTTGTGTGATCAGCGTGAGTGGCGCTACTCCTGTCACGCGATGTGCTGTGCAATTCATTGCCAGCTGTAGTTCTTCAAGAGTGCTGTGCCACTGTTCGGTCTCGTAATTCTTGATCATCACCAGCGCGCTTTTCAGTGTGGCTACCACTCTCTCCACCTGGCCATTTGCTCGGCTGATGCCTGGCGCTATGGCATGAATGTTTATGCCAAACTGTTCGCAGAACTGTGTGAACTCGCCTAAGAATTCTCTTCCTCCATCCACAATTATTTGGACGGGTGTTCCAAATAAATTTACAGTTCGTTTTAATGCAGCAAGCGTACTGTGTGGGCTTTTATCAGTGGGATGATATAATAGTACGTATTTTGTGAATGCATCCACTGTTACAATAACGTATTGTTGATCCTGTTGGGTTCCCAACTTTCCAGTGATATTCATGTGAATTACTTGAAATGCACATGTTGGCTTTTCAATCGGATGTAGCTGTGCTTGTACTGCTCCAGATGTACCTTTACAAGTTCTACATACTATGCAGTTGTCAACGTATCTACGGATCGTGGTGCTCATCTTATCGAACCAGTAGGTTTCTTTGATTTTTTGTAGGGTTTTTTTTCCAACCTGGGTGCTTGAGTGTGGTATGGAAGGAGTTAATTAAACTCCATTGGAAGGACCTCGGTACTACTGTTCGTAGCTGTTGGCCGGATATCGGGTCTAGGACGTACTTCTTCAGTACGCCTTCTTCCAAGGTAAAACCTTCCACTGGATTGTTGTCAATCAGGTTATTTAGTATTGGCCGAAGTTCGTCATCTCGTTGTTGTAGTATCCGTTTTTGGAAGATTTGAAGTAGATTCTGAAGGTTTGAATCTACACTCATTAGTGGAATGGTTGGTTCTTTTGCATATTTGGCAACGTGTAGCAGCAGTTTGAGAAGAATCTGGATATCGTGCACGTTTCGGCATCGGTGTGGTAGGATTTTGGTTGGGTGTTTTTTCCTTAATGAGGAAGCCACGGAGATGAGTTCTGGAACTGTGTTTGCTTTAGCGTTCAACAGTTCGATTCGTAAGCGTTCATCGCCTATACATCCTATCACTGCTTCCACCGAAAGTTCATCATCCAGTTGATCTTTCGTGACTCTTTTCCAGAGGACCCAGGCGCGGGACAAGAATTCAGAAATATCTTTGCTTGAGTCAGATACATGCTCCCGAAACTGTAGTATATCCCGGGAGTATCTATTTTCTGGCTCAAATGTGGTAATCAGTTTTTCGCGGAACTCTTCCCACGAGGATGTTGTCACCAACCAATCGTCGATCCACATCTTAGCACGTCCCTTAAGTAATCCACACACTTTAGTGCGTAGGTCTAGGTCATTAAGTTTGTAGCTAGCAGCTGCTTTATCGATGTGCTGGCACCATTCTCGAACTCCAACATGACTGTCGGGATCGAATGATGGCAGATAGATGTCCTTGATCCTGATTCTTGGTTCTGGAGGAGTATACATCCGTTCGGACATCCTTTGAATCATTTCCATCATTTGCATCATAAACTGAGGTGGGCATCCAATTATCGGAGTAGTTGGATGCATAGTCGTTGTGTTGGACGATCCAGTAGTGATGGGTACCCCTGGTCGGTATACTTCTTGATTGTAAGATGTGGGTCCCATTGGCATGAATGGTATCCCTACGGAAACTGGTATTTCTGCAGCGATTGGTGTATACACCGTGCCTGTGGAAATTCCCGTTGTGATGGGATGCACGGTGTTTAAGTTGTTGACTGGTACTCCTGAAGTGTTCAATGAGGCAGGGTCTACCAGCCTGGTACTGCTCTGTGCTGTTCCAGTTGTGCCAGGTTGAACCGTGGTCGTTGAGGATGTGGTTGGGACCAGAGTTTGTTCTGATCCCACTTCTGATGACGGAGAAGGGCCCCCGTGGTTGTTTTTAAAAAACGTGACACCAGCATTGCTGGCGTCACATTTCCATGATCAGGGCTGACACTCATCTTCGGTAATCAAAGTAAACACAAGAAATACTTTCTTCAATTTATTCTCGAATTCTTTGAGGAGGTCCGATCGCTACGACGGCTCAAGTGAGAATGCTCGAGTCCGGCGTGCGCTCGGCCTTTTATAGCAAACCTAGGTGAGTCATTCATTTGAACAAAACACCTAGCATTGCGCAATCAAAATAGTTTTTACATTACAAATTAATACAGTTTTGATAATCAAACGTTTTAAATTATTTTACAAGCTATTAGCATGTGTAAACCTATTTTTAAATGTCAACACGTGATATAAAAATGACCACATGTTTTTACTTCGGAAATGCAACTCTCTTACAAACAGAATACATTACAAATAGTCTGTATCAATCATAAGCAATATTAATCCATTACTTTAAGTTTTTAAACGGAATCTATTACCCAATTACAATAAATAAATCTAATTTGATTTTGAGGTTACTCCGGATACGTGTTTTCGTTCCTTATTTGTTTTGAAGTGTGGCAACCCGCCGACATATATGTAAGTATTAATTGATAGTAAATAGCATCGTTTTGTGTAAATTCGATGAATAATTTCCATGATATTAAATCATGAGTAGATTGATGATGACAGACATTGATAATACGAGTATGCTCCCAGAAACTGAATCGAGTAGATACCTACTCGTACGAACACCAAGGTCTCTCACTGCCTCCTCTCTTTTCATAGCCACTTCGTCCACTTTGCAGCTGTGGTGGAGTGGTACTCTTGCACGACTGAATGTTAGAACTGAACATTTCGTAACATTGAATTGCAGTTGGTTCTTTCGACTCCACTCAACTACCTACTTGATCAATGTCTTGCTGAAGGCGGTGACAGTCGTCCTCGTTTTCGATAGCCAGCAGCAACTTGAGCTCGTCTGCAAATAGCAGACACCTGGATTC
The DNA here is from genome assembly GCA_963921375.1 of Tiliacea citrago. NCBI lineage: Eukaryota > Metazoa > Arthropoda > Insecta > Lepidoptera > Noctuidae > Tiliacea > Tiliacea citrago. The sequence goes on from OY992780.1 coordinate 31,218,306, forward strand.
TCATAATACGTCAGGCAAGTCATTTATCATTGTTATGAAGTATAACTGCCCTAAATTGCTACCTTGACTCACTCCCGCCCTAGTGAAATATGACTGCGACTGGAATCCACAGTACTGTACATAGGTAGGTACCGTACTGTTTCCTGTTCCTCATAAGTATAGCTCGCAAAGAATTGAAGTGATTTAGGTGTGCAGCCAACTTTTGCTAAACTTGATAATAAGAAATCGTTATGCACCTCACCACAAAATAATATATGTCAAACGCCTTCTTAAAATCAAAGTAGGCAGCGTCCACCTGCACTCCTGCATCAATATAAAGAACTAAGTAAGTGATGGTATTCAACAGTTTGCTGCGGGCTAATTGCGTAACACTATCAGTAGGAATCGGTTTCAATTTGACAGTTCAACAACATTCATTGCGTTGTTTACGTTGTTGAGCAGACAAATTTTTCTAACCTATGAAGCAATGGATTAGTAATATACTTCAAAATCATTCCGATTCCGATTCAAACTGTGTTACGCAATTAGGGTGCTGGTCGTGCTACGCGCTGGTCGGAAGCCGTGTTGGGCGTCTGATAGTTGCGATGCTACTTGCTCCTGGATATCTCGTTGAATGGCAGACTCAAACACCTTCGCTGGTGTCGATATAATCGCCACCGGTCTAAAAGATTCGACTACTGTTCCGTCTCCCCCTTTTGGTATGGGTAATATCCAAATAATACCTACCTAAGTATGTACCTACATAACATTTCGCGTATAGTTAGTACTAAAAGTGCTCCTGAAGATTATAAACTACCTACACTGTAGTTTAGGTACCTGTAGATCTATAGACTGAACTAATAAGATTGGAGATCTATCTTGTTCCCGACCCGGGATTTATAGTTTAGGCTCTTAAACTATAAATCCTAGGTCTGGAACAAGAGAGAAAATAATTGAATCAAAGAAGTCTCTAAAGTTTAGAGACTTCTTTGATTCAATTATTTTCTTTACCCATACCTGTATAAAACGTACCTTTGCCGTATAAAACGCCACACTATGTAGCCTAGCATATTATAAGTTGGGGGAACGCTTTGGAATGGGCAAATGAACAGCTTCATCTTTGGAATGGGCAAATGAACAGCTTCATCTTTGGAATGGGGAAATGAACAGCTTCATCTTTGGAATGGGCAAATGAACAGCTTCATCTTTGGAATGGGCAAATGAACAGCTTCATCTTTGGAATGGGCAAATGAACAGCTTCATCTTTGGAATGGGCAAATGAACAGCTTCATTTTTCTGACTGACAGACCCTTTTACAATTCCTATTATCTTTTTTATACATGCTCTTCTCAAGATTTCATTATTTTTAAAGCTTCTCATTAGAAGCCCAGTGAGGGCTGTGAATATATACTTACCTAGTACCTAGGTAGTTTTACAATCCAGTAGCTAATGAGAGAAATCATCTCTTACTACATTGACGGGGTAGTAGCTCAGGGGCTCTAGTCTGCTATTTTTATATTTATAAATTCAGTCATTCCAACACGATCCCATTGTTATTTTGCTAAAAGTTCGTAATCTGGTAAATTCATAATGGTTGATCATTGTTCTCGTAATATAATTGTGTTATTATAATGGCATTGTCGTATTGCCAATTTGCCATTATTATAAAAACAATTAGTAGAAATGTCATTAATTTGTCATTATGTACGAGATTACCAATATATGCAATTTCTTTCAATGTAGTGTCAGTGGCCGACCATTGGAAAGTCATAATGACGCCATTATAATAGTAGATTACCAAACTTGTCAAAATCAACAATTATGAAATCAATGATCGACCATTCCGACACTATTGTAATAGCAGACTTGAGGCCCAGACCATGCAGAGCCTGTGTATATTTCATAGGCATCTTAATAATTAAGTGGTTACTGCGACATTGTTATTCTAAGTAGGTATTAATAAAGTTTTGTTATGGAGCTTCACCTAATTTTAAAACCATATTCTATTATCTTTACCGAGAAACTAAAACAGACTACAATGGAGGAGGAGGTAAGAAATAAGAACACATTATAAATATCAATAGTTTATTACATAAATTATAGCCAAGCTTACACTTCATTGTTTCGTTCATCTATACTGATTCATAGTAAAGATTTAAAACTGCGCTAATTTTTACTATCTCTGTATGTATACGACGCAGACGTACGGCTATCAAAATATACTCGAGGCAGGACAAACCTGCCCTAACCGCGCGCCTGCTTAATCTATATAAAAAGAATACTTATAAATAAAATCTAACATCACTCTATGTTATAATTAGTTAGGCTATGATTGGTGTTACTACGGTTCCTATTCCAATTGCGTCTGATAAAAATTATTCCTAATTTGATCTGCCTATGCATTTAAAACTAATTAATCATTTAAGGTTATGGCTTATTAGCGTTATCACATATCAGGGACCTTTCTATTGATTTGCGCGTTGATTCAACAAAAATCGTCCACCAGTGGATTGCAATATATATGCACGGATATTACATGATTTCGCACTTTAATGAATCCAATTGTTTTTTTTTAAACCTCATTAACCTTCACCGCTCAAAATGAGTTATCAAATATTGTTACGGCACCTTAGAACTTCTTCGATAAAGTCAGAAGTAGGTACCCACCTATAAGCTTCTTATTTGATGGTGATGTAAACCACAATTTCTTATAATGCGTTTACTCGAGTTAGGGAGGTGATAGTTTAATGAGGGTTTATTGAAATTAATTTATTTGGATCTGAAGATATAAGCCCAAAATCACAGCGCAAACCAATAAGAAAACACATTTTGTGACAGAACGTTTCAAGATGGCGTCTGCAACCTGTCCGCCATCACTGTCTAATCGAGGCATAAGTCTTATTGCTTTATCGAATACAGTTTATTATCGGGTACAATATACATCTTATTACGTAGACAATTAGATTCATTTTTCATAACACAAAGGACGAATTAAATTGACCCGAGTGTAAAAGGACCAATGTTTTATCCGCCATTCGCATTAACTGTTGTGATTTAAAAAGTCTGTTAGACTAACTTTCAAATACTGGACTCAATTTGTTTTCGCTTGCTTGTCCAACGTATCAAAACTCATATTATATTCTTCATTTATACTAGCTAATTTTTTTAATTATTAGTAAATAAACATCATTTTTATTAGATTATAACTATTGTATGGGTTTGGTGTTATGATGGACTGACGAGGTTGTCGCATGTCGCTGAGTAGACCTAAAGATTTCTATCTTTATTCACGTATTATATTTCATTCGCAAAAAACTAGATAATTCATGTATAAAAACTAGGTGTCCTATGAGCATGACCTGTGACAATCTCGGCAAAAATATTTTATTCATGAATTTTTTAAATTCGCTTTATATTATCATGATTATTGCTAATTATCACTATCGTAAACAAAGAATAATGTCAGCTGCACTGTTTATGTATATCAAAAGTTGCCATGAAAAATACTCGAATAATATTATTATTATAAAATGTATGATTAAATATTTGAAAGTCAAAAATTCATGAATATATAGATGTACATGTAGATATAAATTTCTATATACTTAATGCTTTATAATATATATTATGTACTATGAATTGTGTGATCCGTGGCATGAAGGCAATCCTAATTATGTCTACTATAAATACATAAGATCACAGTAAAATGGGAATACAAAATGGTGGATCTGACAACAATTGTGCAGATTTCAAACTATTTAAAAATATATATTAAATGATGTAGACTATGGAGTAAAGTACAAAACGGCATTGTTTAAAATGAGAGATAGAAATGATAGAATAACATGTTATAAGACAATAGTCGGTAATAAAATGGCAAGGAATCATAAGTATAACACAATGTACGGCAAGAGATTACAGCGTAAATAGCTATGGAGTACCCTCGATATACTCATCGGCACTAATTTGTTTAAGTACCAAAACACAGACATGTGTAGGTATAAACAAATATTAGTTGAAATAATGTCCAGAACCTTGGAGCGAGCTGCTCCACTTACTTATATTTAGTTCGAGGTCGCGGGGTTCATATATTATTGCATAGTCTCTCTTTGAAGTATTATCTAACATTTAGTCAAAAATAAACTTTCCATCATGTCTGTGTTTAGAGAGTACCTACCGTAAGAATGGCAACAAACTTTGTACGCGTGCATATTTACATTTGCAGATCGCATGAGAGTAGTTCCCCGTCACTTTATTTGTGACGAAACTACACACAGTTCGGCACAATGTTCCAAATACTTTAACATATTTGCAGGCAGTATTATGGTTTCAAATAAATTCAGTACCTACATATTTTTATAAATTTTTTATACATCAATATCCGTAATAAACTTAATCAAAAAATTGTTGGAAGACAATACATATTGGAAATTCAAATATATTTTAGTGTCATTTAGGTACATAATATAAATAAATAAATAAAATTAATCGATGTGCAGGGATATTTATGACATTTTTACAGTTGGTTATTAAGTATAAAACACCGTACCTCGTTTTATAAATTATATACGTACCAAGAATGACACTGTATATCGGTTGTTGTATATATTTTGCGAGCAGGGTTTCACACTATTGAAATACGAATAATTAGAAATTTTAAAACAACGGTCATTGATCTCTTTACGCCAAAGTTAGTTTACCGTGCATTTGTATCGAGATTTTTCTTTTCTAAACATGTTTTGGTAACAACAAAGTTCTGAGAAATATGTTCAAGAATAACATATATTTTTTCCGCTACCACAAACTATATAGATTTGGCAATTTTTTTATTTAAGGCAAACTTACTTTTATCATTTTGCCTCATATCAGCGCCTTAATGTCGGCTACTGTTATCGGCACAAACAGATTGGATCGAATGATTGAATTTGATACGTCACATGCTGATGCAGAGTGCAAACCGCTCCGAGTTCAGAGTTGGCCATGGCCGGATACATCGCTAAAAACTGTGAGAAAGGTCTATTTGCAATATTTAGTTTCGGTTAATAAAATAAATACTTACAATTGAGTTTTATTGGTTTTAAACGCATTTGAGTAGGTACATTATTTAAATTTCGAGTTTGATAGCACTACATTGTAACTGAAGGACCTGCTTGCATAAGTAAATAATTCTCGATGACATAATACACAGGCAACCAAAGGGCTCCGACTGTGACTTGCCTTTGTGATAAAAATATTATAGACCGACCAGCACAAAGCCTTGATGGGGGACAGATTATTAGTAGTTCCTAGAAGCTGATGCGTATTCCTGCAACTGTTCACTCATTAATATCACGGTATTGTTGCCCAAACGATATCATATTCCTCCTAGCTAGAATATTGTGTTGTTATCAAAGTATACAGACGCGAAATAATTATATGAGAAGATTTCTGAGCGAAATGAGAAAATCGTATAGGACACCATTTTAATATTTAAGTATGCAAGTTTTTTTACTGAAATGTCCTACAAAGGAGATAACAGCAAGTAAAAAAAAAAAATTGTGCTAAGTATGTGTTTTTTTTTAATAACTGAAAGAGGAATTAAATAAAAAATATACTTGAATAACACTCTAGATGCTGTGAGGTATAACAAAAGCAGAAGTAAGTATATCTTTTTGTTAAAAGGCTATTAATTAAAATAATAATTTGAGAATTGGTTTATACCTACATGTATTAAACATAATTTTTTACGTTACGACAATGCTCTCTTCATACGTACACATTATGTTTGTTAAAATTAACCTACCAATTCTTCACCGTTAAAATAACCACGGCCCCCCAGAACTATTTACCTAACTGAATTATTGCAATGTTACCAATAGGTTTGTCTACTCGTAAACTGTATACAGCGGAACCTAGACCAGTGCTATCTCATGTCCTTGCGTTCGTCCCTTCATGAAATACAAAATCTGCTTAATTCTGGATCACGAGTTTCAGAATAATGAATTTGTATATCGACTATCTGAGATGTTAGCACGTGCTTTTTGGAGCAAGGACCTCAAACTGTTACTTTCACTCACCAACTCAAAATTCAACTCTTGAAAGATTTCCACGAAAAATAAAAAAGGCGAAATAAAACTGGGACAAATAGAAATGATTAATACTGCATAGACAGCAAGAACTGCCGATCTATTCTGAAAAAAACTCACCGTATAAACGTAGGTGAAGTGAGCTTGAAGTGACTTGTTAATAGTGTCAATCCCTCACTGACAGTTCACTCCACGCTCACTTCACCTAAGTTTTCACGGTGAGATGGTTACAGAATAGCACTGCTGAACAGTGTTTTGTTGAAGGATGAAGACACAAACACCGTTCCTGGAGAACACGCTATTGAGCGCATAGGTAAAGAAGAGATGGTCAATATTTTTTTATATAAAATCAAATCAATTGAAAATATTTTATTTCACACTAGCTGACCCCGCAGACGTCAAGTCCCAATTTCAATAATTCATTTAAAATTTCCACAGTAAATGCACTTTCAGTTTTCCCGACATGTTTTAATTTTTTTCTCTTCCTATGAACATTCCTCGGACTTCCAACGAATATTTGAAAAAAATATATAATTGCCCAATCGTTCTCAATTTTGCGCTTAGCTACACATTTAGCCATTCATTTTTTTAATAGATAAACCTACATGGGCACTTATGAAACGTCAGAAGCTAGGTGCACGGTTCCAATTGGTCGTTTCATATGGCAAACGGCAAAACTCCATAGTAACTCTTTTAAAAAACAATAATTAAATAAAATAAGAAAATGGTGTGCAAATCTACCGTCTATTAGCCTACAACGTTCTCACATTCACAAAATATAAACTTAAACAAAATATCTACAATAAGATATTATTACACAATTTTCATTTTAAAATATATATTTCAATTACGAATGAAACTAATGAACTAATAACTAATTAATTTGAATTAATTAGCGAATAGCAAGCGCACATTTTCTGCGAGAATTTTGATATAGTTAATTAAATACTCGTATCCATCTTATTGGCAATGTATTAGTAAAAAAGATATTACCTATGTACAGTACGCGCCACAAATATTTTTTTGGGAAGTTAGCGGCAGATGAATTTTCTCCTTTCATGTGGACTTAACGAAAACATAGCAGAAGTCGAATCGGGAAATACCTATTCATGCGTCATGTCTACATCTAGTTGTGTTATAGGTTCCTTCCGTCCACAACTTGAGCAAGACAGCCGGAAACAGCTCAGTATATTTCAGTCAACCTCAAAGATCTGAGAATCTGCGCGGCAGCCATTTTGAGAAAACCTACTCGAAAAAGATAAAACCTGATCTGTTTCGGTAAAAACAATTTAATAGTAAATATTTAATATATACTACGAGATAACTGAAGCTTCATGTGTTATTCGAAGCTTGTAAAGCATAGCGCAGACCGAAGACAAGTGCATAGGACCTGTCATTGAATAATGAACCTTATTACAAGTGATTGAAAGTGCAAACGAAACCAACGCGAGTGTGCTCAAGGACGCCCAAGGAGCCCTTTGATGTCTGCGTTGATGTTCGTGCAAATTATCACTTTATGACAATGGATATAATGTGCACTGTCCAAAGTCTGAAGAAAATCCTCTGCGTTGCGCTCCATTTTGGTGTTGAGCTTAAGGTTCCTAATAAAGTGGTAATGAAAACCCACGGATCTATCAAATTCGCTAACGTACAGTGATTTACGTCCCGTGGGCTCGCATCCACTAAGGTACTGATTTATATAATGTGGATCAGACATGATTAAGAATTTTTAACTGTAATTATAACTTGAATAAAAATCAAGCATGCAGGTTTTTAGTGTATTTAAATCAGCCTATAATGTTCCCACTGCTGAGACACAGGCCTCCTCTCTGTGAGAGGGAGTGGGCTGTAATCCACCACGCGGGCCCAGTGCGGGTATCACATCATGTCTTCGAATTTTTGGTTCTGGGACAAGCCGTTTTCCTTCACCGTTTTGAGAGCAGTGGTGATGAAATTATTTACACAAAGTAAAGCGCCTGCCTGGGTTCGAACCCACGACTTGCAACTCGTAGTCGGCGCCGATAACCACTGGGCCACCACTGCTCAATTGTACAGTATGATTATTTTATTTGGGATAACGTGAATTTAAAATGAGAAATGCAACTTGCTCACTAGGTACCTCTTAAGAAATGCAACTTGCTCACTAGGTATCTCTTAAGAAAACTCTCGAAATAAAGCCATTCCTAAGCATTGTAAGACCTAGCACGCCAATTTTAATGAAAACAGACAAGACGTATTTTATCACACAGACGAAGTCTTGATAGAAAATATTTAAGAACAAGAACGTTTTAACGGTTTTAACCAGAAAAGTTGAAAAGGGTCATATTACTGGTCTTCAAAGCACTCGGATGTAGTGCTGCCATTTAGACTGAAAACGGAAAAGTCGAGAACCAAACGGCTTTCGTCTGCACATACTTTTCGCAGGACATTTTCGTTCATTTTTGAGTTGCCAGTGCCAGACAAGTGGAGCGATCCTTGGCGTCGGCGACGATGTGGGCGACTATTCATATCTAATTAAAAGAAAATTTAATAACAAGTACGACAGTATCAATCAGCGAATTTTATTGCAGCATCAAAGGCAAAAAAATCTTGATGCATATAGGTGATGATCTCATAACGTCATCGAGTGATGCACACAAATGAACAGGCCGCGGGATTTTTTTTCTTAGGTATGTAGGTAATTTAATGATAAGGACTTTCATTGTCTCACGTTGGTACGTCAAAGTTCTGCATAAACTTTGAATGCTTAAAACGCATAGATAATATATAAATAAAACCTGTTTATAACATTAGTAAAAGACAAAGAAGGGAAATAAACAGGTCAGTAGAATCGAAACAGTTCAGTGTAAGTCATAAAACGGTGAGATAAACTCGCGCAGTATGAGGCACTGGCGTTGGCCGGAAAAACGCTATTTAGGATCAGCACGCGATGCTCTTATACAACCGAAACTGGTTCCATGGCTGTCGCAATTTCTGTTTTAAAAATATGTTATTAAACTTAAGTCGCAGATAATTTTGCATACGTAATGTGCTGCCGCTCGCTCCTAAACTGGATGCATTTTTGAGACATTGGGCCGATGACGAGCGCGCCATTTTGAGACATTGTGCCGATGACGAGCGCGCCATTTTGAGACATTGTGCCGATGACGAGCGCGCCATTTTGAGACATTGTGCCGATGACGAGCGCGCCATTTTAATGAGATCTAATAGTGCCAACACATGGTTTACACGTTGTCGAGTATTTTTTCTTGGTCTTTATATTCATACTATGGAACGCATTGCGAAAATATTTTAATGAAAATACCTAATTAATTCTTCGTTTTGTCAAGTGTACGTGAAACCATAAGTCGAAATTTATGGCTAGTTGGCTACATATTTCAAAGGAAGGAGTGCAGTTACCTAATTAACTTTTTACGGTACAATAGTAAAAAACCCGGCTCGCAAATCGCTGTGGCAAAATGATACACAACATAAAAATAAATATGTATGACGTGGCTGCCAATAAGCACAAACAAACATGTTACATAAACATAATTATTGTTAACATTAAACGGTGCTTTCTGAATCAGAACTTCAGAAGTATGACATACAGTTACTAGTAGTACCAGTACTTTTGTTAGAGAATCTGTAATTATCGAATGTACAAGATGAAATGGCTAATTGAGCAATTTTGATGATGATGAATGAGAATTGACCACAAACTACTGCCACCACATAACATTACGCTTGTATAAAAATATGAACTTAACATCTTAAATTACGAATAAACGATTATAAACTAAATACATAATCATTGATTATTTAGTTTGTGGTGCAGACGGTAGGTGGTGCGCCTATCGTTCACATTATCGCTCAGCTATCGTCGAAGGCGCGAAGCATTCAAACATCTATACATTCGCTTTGTAACATCACAAGCTGGGAAGCAAAGCACTTAAAACTATATTGGCATTTTTCTCAATAGGTACAATTACGAACTGATTTGTCCAGTAAACAAAGTTAATACTAGCATCGTTAACATTTACAGGCAGTGTTAGGCTGGGTAGACGAGCAACTCCGACTTCATGTTCAACATTAAACATTGGTTGTGAGATCTAAGACAAACCTTTTGGAAATTACTTATTAATTATGTGATTTTTGTACAGTCCCAAATATTGGCAGACACTGTCAACATTTGGTGCAATACGGTACATTATTTGGATCTTTCATGTCTTAATAAAGAAATTTTGATTTGATAAATACAAGTAATGTTAACTAACAAAAAATGTCTTGTCTTTCAGCTACTAACATGTAACTACCACCACACTACCAGTGCATAGATCGACGGCTCACCTTGCTGCACTGCCGTCATCACATAACGCTGACAGAATTGTATTATTATTATTTATTTTTATGTTTTTACATATATTATCTCGGGACCATGGGGCCCGGTCCTTTGGGACGAGGGGCCGAATCCAACTCACAGAGGCCCCTATGACTATTGACTTTGTGTCATGATAGAAATGTGTGTGCCGTGCCATATAGATAATGCATGTATTTTAATGAATTAAATTGATTCTAATAAAAAAAATAACTATGAAGTTAAATACAGTACTGATGATGTACTTATACTGAAGCTTGTAATTATTGTCGAAAAATCTGGTACAACAAATGAACCAAAAGATACAATGTATATCAGTCTTTAAACTGCAAAATGTTGAAGTTGAATGGTGTCTTCACCCGTACCAAAACAAAACCACAAAATAAAATATTAAAATATATATATGTAATTCTTTTGAGTTACATTTTAAAGCAATTTAACACTAAATTATTCAGCCTTATGTACATGCAATGTAAAAAGGGAGTAAATACGTACGAACTTAAATGCATTTATGTGGCAATCTATAAATTAGTTAAGTACTTCAGTTCAATCACAATTTTTGAGGTTCAGCATAAACAAGCTTTGAGTATTCTATAGTAGTGTTAACATTAATGTTAGCCAGCTGTCACTGTTACATTTACTTACAATAAACACCTCAAAGCCACATCAATATTAATCCTACTATAGAATATGAGACACTCCAAAGCACATCTATACAGTTTTTCAATTAAAAATCTCTTGAATATACACATTTCCTTGCAAAACTTACAGAAAAATTGGCTAACTACAATTTAGATATATCTTATTTTTACAAAAACATTCATTTTTCTGACTATGATGGTGTAACATTCATAATATTGTAAGTTTTGTGTAAAGGAAACTTATAAAATAAGCTTCAAAAGCGTAAAGAGAATGTATCAAAGTTTATAAGTACAAAAATACTAATAAAAATAATATTAACATACATCAGTCTACATAAATAAAGTTGTCATGTATGTTGGCTAGCAATTAACTAAAAATAAATTTATCACCATACATACTTCATAATTTCTCTTTACATACATTTCTTTACTTCTATATTCAGCCCAGAGAGTCGGATATATTAGTTTTGATAAACAATATAAAATTAAAACTCAATTTTTCGTTGTACAGTACATAAGTAACAGTAATTATAAAGCTTTCATAAGTGGATGTCAGTAGTCTTGAAACTAGGCCGGTAAGTCCGTAGTTGTCACTCAAGCTGCCATTAAACAACACAATAGTAAAATAAAACATTAAAGAAGAAATATAAACAGCACAATATATCATAGATACCTTAACATCACTATGAAAAGAAGTCCTTTTTACCCCTATACCTAAACTCTATGGCAGTTTTTTAGAAAAATATACAAAATGCATCATTTTATTATTAAAGATCACTGTCACATGTGGCTGCACTTCCAGATCCAGTCCTGTTCCGACTAGCACAATGTCACTCACACCAGGAAGCCATAGGGGCCACTCCCGCGGATTTGAGCGCGCATACTTTGCACGCTGTTCATGATCTTCTTCTGGTGGCCAACCAGCGTGACGCCCAGGGAAGCCAGCTGGTGCACCGTCAGCTCCACCACGGCATCCATGTCCAGGACGCCCGCCGCGCGGAACTTTTCGATGTACCGCGACATCTTAATGCACTCAAGCCATTCTTCCACCGACGAGAACTGAATCAGGTCAGGGGTGTCGCCCGCCAAAGGGTCAGCAGAACGATTTTGGGCAATTTTTCTCAATGTATCTGGACAGCGGATCAATTTATCTAAAGTTTTCACAATGCTAGCAAATGTGGGACGGTGTGTACGCTCTTTCTGCCAACAATCGAGCATCAACTGATACACCGCCTCGGGACAGTCCATGGGCGCCGGCAGCCTATATCCCTTCTCTATGGACTTGATCACGTCCTGGTTACTCCAGTTCCAATATGGTCGTTCACCGAAACTCATAACCTCCCAGCAGACGATGCCCATAGACCAGACGTCACTGGCTGAGGTGAACTTCCTGAACGCGATGGCTTCCGGTGCAGTCCATCGAACGGGGATTTTACCACCACGTGTTGTATACGCGCCATCTGCGGTCGACTCTATCTCTCGTGACAAACCGAAATCAGCGATTTTGCACACGAGTTGAGAATTGACAAGTACGTTACGAGCGGCGAGATCACGATGAATATAATTCATTTCAGACAGGTACTGCATCCCCGTCGCGATGCCACGTAACATTCCTACTAATTGCACAACACGGAATTTTCCGTCGTTAGCTCTCAAGAATGTGTCCAGGGAGCCATTCTCCATGAACTCTGTTATGATCATAATTGGATTACATTTTGTGACTACTCCTTGTAAGAAAATTACATTGGGGTGTTCAAATTGTCCCATTATCGAAGCTTCGGCAAGGAAGTCGCGTCTCGCTCGTTCTGTGGAGCCCGGTTTCAGGGTCTTGATGGCAACATCTATCTCTTGGCCGCAGCTGGCTGGCAATTTCAGTTTTCCTCGACATACATCCCCGAATTCACCACCGCCGATAATTGCCTCTATTGTGATGCAAGACGCGTCAATTTCGCGTGCGAATTCCCGAACCGCCTGGTTAGGGTCTTCATACGTATGGGGGTCAATATAAGTCCTTGAGCCGGTTCCAGCGAACAATGGCGTCGTGGCATTACTGCTTGTCTTGGCAGGACGTTCGGGACCCGTGTATACTTCTCCATTTCGGTAGTTAAGCGCGTTGCAGTCGCTTGGCTGCTTCTTGTCACATTCGTCATCAGTACGTGATCGTAGGAACAACACAGTAGCTATAATGGCAACCACTGATAATACGACTACTGCAACCATAACTCCTGCCACTAAACGGACCTGCGCGCCTTCCTCTTCACCTACGAAAGTTGTCTCCAGAACGGATCCAGTCCGCGCGTACACTATGCCACTGAATTCACCCCAGCCACGCTTCATCTTAGCTCTGACTCTAATACCATATTCTGTATCCCTTTTCAAACCTGTAATTATTACATGTGGTTCTTTAGAGATCTTAAGAGTGGCATTTGCATTTTTCTCCACGTTATCCTTTGGGAAACATTTGACTTCATAACTTTCTATTGTATCATCAGGATCAGTTAGGTCTATCGGTGGTGGGTTCCAAGCTAACGACAGCTTGTCACTTTCTACACTCAGAATACGTAGTTTAGAAACCACACTAACAACAGAGGCCTCTGTGACAGCAGTAATCTCAACTTTTTTAGGTTCTTCACCTGTTTGTTCTGTGATCCCATTCTCAGCATAAACCTGGAATTTATACTCTGTCACTGGGTCCAAACCCATTACAGTGACTCTTGTGTTATTCAAACCAGTTGCGGCCGGCCTGTACTCAATATTAGAACCACAGTTTGAACAGAACACCCTATAAGTAATGTCATTGCGTCCTCCAGTTTTATGAGGTGGCTGCCAAGCAAGGGAAATTGAAAACTGATCAGCAAATATAACTGTGAGGTTGACAGGTGCAGATGGTGGCTGTGTGCAAGGTACATTCTTTAGGTCCTTTTTAGCTCTGAAGAAACCCGGTACACATTTACATTCAGCTGCAGCAAATGATGTGGATTCAGAATAATCTGGGCAAGTAACACATGGGTCATCACCGGTATGAGATTTGAATTTCCCTGGTGAACATTCATTGCACACTTGGTTGTTAAGGTCAGGTTCAAACCCAGCGCGGCATTTGCATGAGCCACTGGGCAAAGTCCACTTGCCATCACCCTTGCACAAGTATACTGGAGGCGCCTCACCTGAGGCTGTCTCTGCATTCTCAACACATGTACCATTGGCTTGTTCAATAACGGTAACCTCACGACCAGTTGGTGTCGCTGGGAACCTAGCAAAATTGACAGTTACTTCGGGGCATGTTATGTAGTAAACTTTCACAGCCAATATTGATATACATGCGCCCTGGTCTCTAAAGGCGAAGTAGACGCCCCTTTTAGTTACTGCTATGCTCTTTACCTCTGTGTTGATGTCAACTTCGGAGTTTGTATTGAAGCGGCCCTCACCTGCAGCGATCCGGCCGACCAGCTTGTAGCTCTCGGGCTCCCACGGCGGTTGCTCTCGCGTTGCGACGTCGAACTCGTAGTACAGCAAACTGAATGTTTCCTTGCAGCTCAGTGCATTACCAGGGAACAATGAACAATCACGTATAGTAAATTTGATCTCAATATAAATACGGTTGGCATTTCTGCGCTCGATGAACGGTGTCCACAGCCAGTTATTGACGTTGTGATGCGCAACGTCGCACACGACGTAGGAGCGCCAGTTGATCTGCTTCTCGAAGTTAGTGTAGGACTCCTCGAGCCAGCCGGGCGTATTCGCCTGCGCGCCGTAAGGGAAGCGGGTCCACCCAAGCGTCGCCTCAGTGGTGGTGTCAAGCAGCAGCACCTGCTCGCCGCGCGCGCTCAGCACCGTCGCCGCCACCACCGCCACCACTAGCGACCACATCATCTCGTCGACATATTATCACGATAACGCCCAAACAACGCTTGTACGCCACTACACACACTAATGTTAACTTCCCACTACATAATGCACCTTACAGTTTTCACAACGTTCAACACTTCACTTTGTAGATAAAGGATGTCTCGGTCATTCTCTTTGCTGCTATGTATTCAGAGTGGTCTGGGATCAGATGCGTTTTAATTGGGTGTAACGGCGGCGAAGATTATGCTAATGTCTTTTGTTTACGTATTACGCGACGTTTGAACACAAATAACATTATTTTGTGTGAGGATTCCGCATTTTTAATTTATATTGATCCCGTATTACACAGATGAGTCTGTCTTGACATGGACGCGCAGCAGTTTTGTGTGTTGCCGTACACGAAAAATATCAACACAAAATTGCATTTTAGAAAGTAAACCATAATGCAGGACTATTTAGATAAAATATTTGCTACCATTGCTGTGTATGGTCTTCTATTGTCTATGCACAACTACAATATTTTATAACAAAAGAAGCTTGAGTCATGTATAAGTGAATAAATAGTATTTATTATTCCGCTTGAACCTCAGGCTTGTACAATCCTGAACGTAGTCTCAAAAATAAACTATTTAATTTATCCATGGACGTCTGTACAAAAAAAGTTTTGTACGGCCAAGACTCAGGTCCATGAATCTAATTTATGTGTTGCTTCTATCAAACACTAACCAGGGGGTTCTTGGCGGGAAAGTGAAGTGACATGTTTATCAGTTATGTTTTATTTTCTAAAATTTGTGTTTAGCCGAATATGAATGTGTATTAATGGTGCATTATTAACCATTAAGTGTTTGTGAACGTGCATTAGTGTAGGCAAATGAAACAAAACAGTGCAACATCACTTCCAGTTCTCTCAAGAAGTCCGCGTGTGGTCTCAGTAAAGTGCCACATCTTTACTGAAACTCAAGGGGAGTAGGCGGGGATATCATCATCATGCATTGAATATTTCATTTCATCAATAACAAAGTTTGTAACTAAATAAAGACTTGCAAGCAACCAGGCCATTATTATTATTTAAATATTATTTTAAAAAAAACATAACCATTGCCCATGGAATTATTTTATTATTAGCATTATTTATTTGAAGTAAAAACTGCGTATTGAGCGATCTTTGGTAAGGGAAAAACTTACGGGTTAGCGTCACCAACATGCTAACTGCGACACGTTAATGGGACGTGTTGCCAGACTGGTGATGTGCAGCGGCCCGTGTACATGTAATTTAATGTTATTCCAAAGTTTTAAGTTTTCACTTCTGTCGGCAGTCCCCATTTCTTCACTTTTTTTTAATCTATGTACGCTAACAGAACTTATATTTTACATTATTTATACATAGCTATCTCTGTCTACTTTGTATAACTATACCTATTATATTGCCAAGTTTGACAACACTGCTTTGTGAATTGTGACACAGCGTGCCCAGTACAATGGAAAATTGATAAAAATACAAATCAAAAAATAAGAATGTAGTGCAATTAGGAAATCACAAATGTTCATGAGAACATGGAAATGACACCACAATAGAGTCACAGACTACATATAGAACAGGTTGTGCGTTGTGACCACATATTGACCAATCAAATAATACTTGTTAGTGTTATTGTACGAAGGGACTGTCTGAGCCAGATTCTACAAAAAAATCATAGATGGCACTGTGCAATGACGTAAGGCAAATAAAAACTGTCCAGAATCCAGATTCTGCTACACAGAGTACATTAAAATTTGTTTCTGATATCCAAGTTCAATAAAATCACTTCCTACCTACTTCACCTACTTGTTCGTATTTAAATACCAAATATGAAATGTTCTACCCTAATAGGGAATATGCACGTAATTCTAAACTTAGCGGAGTCAAAAAACAAATTACAGTTTTTAAACATTTTTTAATGCAAAACTTATTTCACAATTAATTAATTTATGTTGCGTTTTTTTTTTTTAACGGATCGCAAACTCAAAACGCGTCCGCTTCGAAAATGCCGGAAGTGACGAATAAAATATGTGAATAAAATCTATTCTTTGCTAAGTGCTTGATATCTCACTAAGGTAAATGCGATGTCCGCTTGAATAAAGCATTAAAAATAATTTATTGTATATGATTTGGGGCTAAAAACAGATGTAAAAAAAGCAGTTTCGTGGATATTGATGTCACATCATGACACGGACGTTTGAACTGTAGTAGAAAATTGTTGGAGTTTCATATTTTTTTTGAGCATCAATCAGTGGTTCAATTTAATTTCAATACTTTTATTTTATACGGTCTATTTTATGTTATGTGTATGAAAATTAGATGACAAAAAAATACATGCTTAATTTAATCCATATTTGAATTTATAATAATATTACGAATTTAAATCTTTTACTACTCACATGAGTGTGTTGGATTATTCATTTTGAGATTGATTTAATTTGTTGGATAATTGGCATCTGTTACATTTACGAAGCCCCTAAGTCCATTAAATTTATTTCGCCATTAAAAGTAATGCTGTCTGTATCTAACGGAACGTATCAGAAAGATACAGCATTACTATTGTTGGGGAATTAAATTCAATGGACTTACGTGCAAATGGCGGTTGCTAAAGTTGTGACCAATTTAGAAGTACCTAATTTTACTAGTTATCCCCCTTGGGGTATGCACTAAGCTAGCCCGCGAAATTAAAATTTTCTTACGTTTTTTAGGGTTCCGTTCCCAAAGGGTAAAACGGGAACCCTATTACTAAGGCTCCGCCGTCTGTCTGTCTGTCTGTCTGTCCGTCTGTCACCAGGCTGTATCTCATGAACCGTGATAGTTAGACAGTTGAAATTTGCACAGATGATATATTTCTGTTGCCGCTATAACAACAAATACTAAAAAATAGAATAAAATGAATATTTAAGGGGGCTCCCATACAACAAACGTGATTTTTTGGTCGTTTTTGCTCGATATTGATAACGGCAACACGTAGACGCTTGAAATATTCACAGAATATTTAGTTATATATTCATTTTAAAAATAAATAATTAAATTAAAATAAAACAAATATTTACGGGGGGCTCCCATACAACCAACGTGATTTTTTTGCCATTTTTATAGATAATGGTACGGAACCCTTCGTGCGCGAGTCCGACTCGCACTTGGCCGGTTTTTTGCAATTTGCAGGTCGGTAACAGGTTGTAAGTTGATCTAAATATGATTCGCGAACGTAACAAATATGAACGGTTCTCTTCGTAGAATCCTATTGAATAAAATAGATATAATCAAAATCATAAATCTTTATTTAACTCAACATCATATTACAGGCACTGGATAATAAAATGTACAATCTTAAATAGAGAAAGGCGTTTGAGGTAGGTGGGTCCTGAGTTACAGATCACCCGGCCCTCTTAGATAGGACATGTTAATTTACAAAAAACAGTTATACCTAGTCAAGATACTATAGGGATAATAAAAGTCTGAATTGCAATTTAAGTATAAGCAGAACCTATTAAACTAAAGATATAGCTAAAAAAAAAACACATAATAATAATAATAAAAAATGTTTATTTCAACAACTTACAATTTGTTACATTTTTACTTTTAGGAATGTCCTAATGCAAAACAGATGCTTGTGTTAGGACATTCCACCTTTCCAATGGTTAGACTTTAGAGTATTAATTGTATTTAAGTTATTGAATATAACTTAATTAAAAGAAGAAGAAGAAAAACACTCTATTTCAAAGAAGGAGTCTAAACTGAACAAAACAAAAAGCAAAATGAAAAGAGGGTAATTTAAGAGAGCGCGCTTATTCGTTTGAGTGTGTGTGTGTGAATGTGTCTATGTGTGTGCGTGTGCGTGTGTGTGAGTAAGGGGAGAGGATTGGCGTTTGAAGTATTACTCGATTGAAGTATTAGTTTGGAGTTTGGAGTTAGCCCTACGACAAGTCTTGGGATCAGAAGATGTTGCAGGTCAACATCTACCACTAACCGTTGTTTACTGTTTGTATTAAACATTCAACTTCTTCCTACGTTTTCGATTTTAGCCATTTCGTAATAATACTTTTGCAGTCGCGATGTGTACCGGAGTAAATACCTAGGTCTTTGTTATGTAGATTATATTATATAAGCGAGATGATTGGCTTGCATATTGTCTCTTTGCAAATGTTGATTTAATCGTGATTGCTGGGGCAACCTTATTCTTTCTTCTGCCTTTGAGCTTCAAGGGGTCAAATGTGAGAGATTTATGTTGCTTTAGAATTATATGGAATACGTACATCTTTCTAACTGTCAAGAGGTCAGATATTATATAAAGGCTTTCTATCGGAAATCTATTGTGTTTGAAAAGCATGACTTTAAGCAGAGTCCTCTGGGCTCTCTCTAGCTCTAGGAATTTAACTTTTGTTGCTCCTCCCCAGACCGGGAGACAATACGAAAGAACCGACTGAGCCAGCGAAGTATATAGCAGCTGCAGCTGAAGGCGTTTGGAAGTTACGTATCGTAATGTTTTAAAGGTCCAGATGAGTTTTCTAACTCTCTTCATTAATAATTCTGTGTGAATGTGCCAAGTCAGGCGTTGATCAATCAGTAATGATTCTGGGCGTAAGCCCAGATATTTTGTAAATTTAACTTTAGCAATTACGTCGCAAGAGCATATCGAGAGAGAAGGGTATTTGTGTATTTTAATGTTGAAATCTACTGGCGGTTGGGAGGAATCGTACTTAGAGAAGCAGATGAAGTTCGTTTTGGAAGTGTTTAGGGTCAGAAGGTTAAGATCGAGCCAAGCAGTAACCTTTTTCATACCGTCCTCAGTGGATTTTTGGACATTGCTCCAAGTTGTGCCACTAAATACTATGGCGGTGTCATCCGCGTATGAGAAAATGCTACTATCTTGTATTTTCAAATTACAAAGGCTGTTTATATAAATAAGGAATAATGGCGGCCCGAGAACACTGCCTTGGCCTACTCCGTAAGTAACTATTTCTTCAAAACTGACGATTTTATCAATTTTAACTTTTTGTTTTCGACCACCATTAATAATCCGCTAGGAGAGCCAGAGGTGGACCTCTTATACCGTATGCTTCTAGCCGGTCTAGAAGAAGGGGGACAGAGACTGTGTCGAACGCCTTTTTAAGGTCCAGGAAGACAACCAGACATTTGTCTCCACTGTCCACTTTACTGGTAACAGTGGAGGCAAGTGCCAGCACCGCGTCTTCAGTAGACCTTCCTTGCCGAAAATCAAATTGTGAAGGTGATAATAGGTTGGTCTTATTGAGGTAACTTAGCAATCCTGAATTGATTAGCCTTTCTACAATTTTCGACAAGGATGGCAATACTGATATAGGCCTGTAGTTCGACGGATCACTCCTGTCCCCACTCCCCATAATGTTTTTGATAATCATGAAATTGGGGAAAATTGCTAATTATATTGTCTGATATTTAATTTGACTTATACATAATTAATATCTGTTTGAAAGAGTTTGTTGGAATAGGTATACAAAATTCAGTAAAAAAAAAACATCAACGAAAAGCAAATCAACTAAAATTCAAAGAAATATACAAGTTATGTATATTATTATTAACTAATACGCACTGAAATTATAATAAAAATAATGAGCATAACAAAACATGAGGAATGGAAATGGCGAAAATGAAGAATGTTGTGTGTTGTGTGTATTGTATGTTTTGTAAGTGTAGGTGTGTGATTGTAAATAAGTGGGTGTTATGACACTGGTTTTAATACTTTTAATAAGTTTTCAGTGGCATTGTAATCTAGATTTAATAGCCAAATGCGTAATTTTCTTTTACAAATAGCTTTTGTATGAGTGTAGATAGATATTTTGTTATTAATTTAATTATAAAGAAAAGTGCCAAGAAAACTTTCGGGAGAAACTAGTGTTTTATCGGATGATTGAACAAACAAACATCTGTTGATCGTCTATTTTGTGTTAGTAAATCGTGATCTATGGGAAGTTCAGTGTGTTTTTCTAGTACTGTCATGAGAATGAACAATTGCCGAACCGTAGCACTTGGCGTTGGCAGTGTTGGTAAAGTACGAAAGTTGGATAGACAATTGGGAAAAAGCAACTAACTTTTAATATACTAGCTCTTTGTGCTCTCTCTAAAGGATATTGACCAGGTTTGGACCAAATGTTGCCCAGACATGGGAGTACTTCCAAATGATTCCTGGCATAAATTTATAATAAAAAAATTAAATCTGTCCCAGGGTTAAAAAAGTTGTGTAAGTATACAAGTTTATTTGGTAGTTTTATATATAATATTTATTTTATTATTGGAGACTATGTATAAGATAGCGTCACTTAGTTGGAACTCGTTGGTTTGGACTCATTGGATATGTATTGACAAGTACTATAACGGTAGGTAGTGTCCAGGGTCTGAAGAGAAAGCAATCACAGACACTCCTCAAGCAAACCAGATAGCCCCGTCGTATGTGGTGTCATTAGATTTGTCTTGACAAGAGCTTGCAACTGCTTTACAGTTCTATATTTTCGTAGTTTTATTTAGTACCTTTAGTTAAACAAAAGCATGTTTAAAAATCTGTTCCATCACTTTCAGTTGTAAGGTACTTGTCAAGATAAATCCGAATAGCCGAAACACAACCGGGCTATCTTGTTGAGTTGAGGAGTGCCCGTGACCACCTTCAGGCTCCATCATCAGAAACACCACCTAGTGTATTATCACTTGTCAATACATATCCAATGAGTCCCAATACGATGGTGCTATCTTGTTTGGTTGAGGAGGTACTATGGCTTTTCGGCTCCATCATCAGACCTTGAACATGACTTAGTCTAATAGCACTTATTAAGACAAAATCAACGAGTCCAAACGCAATGGTGTTATATTGTTTTGTTGAGGAGTTCCTATGGCCCCCTTCCATCCGGCTCCATCATCACACCCTAAACACCACCTAGTGTAATAACACTTGTCACTGACATAACCAATGAGTCGAAATACGACTGTCCTATCGTGTTTGAATGAGGACTTCCTATGTGGCCACCTTCCGGCTCCATCATCAGCCCCTGGACACCATCTGAGTACTTGTCAAGACAAAATTATCGAGTTCAAACTGAACGACTCTATATTATTATTTAGTTGAAGAGTTTCTATGGCCCCCTTCGGGCTCCATCAACAGATCAGCTCCTTGGTATCATATTTTTGCGTTGTCACCGAAGTTATATAAGTATGTTTTAGCTCAATCAGATGCCAGGAAGTGCTTAAAAATGGATTACAATGGGAGTAAATGGAAACATATGAACGTAGCAACTCGTAAAAACTCAACAAAAAATACTTTCTCAAAATTCCTCGGATAGATTTTGAAGAGCTTTGATTTTCAGACAAGGAACATAATGAACCCATGTTTGTGTATTTTGTCTTATCCACATTGAGGGTAAACAAACTGGAATATAATCATTTGTACACCTACCTTGTTGAGTATAACTATTAACTTCATCCCACGTATTAGCATTGAATATCAAGGCATTATCATCGGCGAAAGTGATGATTTTACCGTTTTGCAGCTTGATGTCGCAAAAGTCGTATATATAAACTAAGAGTAATGTTGGACCAGAGTTGAAAATCGGTATATATAGTATCTACTTGAATACGAGAGTCCATGTTGTTGAACAAGTAGTCCGCAAAAGTTACTATGTTGGTTGTATTTGACCTTCTTTTGACGAATCCATATTGTTGTTGAATGATAGTATTGTGCAGTAGAGGGTATACTTTATCATGAACTAGTCTCTCGAAAACGTTGACAAAGCTGACAATATTGATATAGGACGATAATTCATGACATCATCCTTAGGTCCCGACTTATAAATAGGGGTTATATTTGCAAGCTTCCATGCTTGAGGAAAGCAACCTTGAGAAATAGATTGGTTAAAAACAATATGCAGCGGTACACACAGATTAACGGCTGTTTGTCTAATGAATGTTACTGGAATACCACCCGATCCTGGCCCTTTAGAAGGATCCAATGCCTTGAGCGCACTAAATACTTTATCAATAGTAAACTGAATGTCATTTAACAGAGTGCAGCTTTCAGAGCAGTCGTTATACGTGGATGGAATATTAGTAGATGTGGATAAACCGAATTAAAAAAGTCTGAAAAAAGATTACAAATGATTTCTGGGTTGCTAGTTGACTGGTTGTTATACCTCATAGTAGATGGAATGCCAGTAGATTTTTTAGGGTACCGTACCAAAAGAGTAAAACGGGAACCCTATTACTAAGGCTCCGCCGTCTGTCTGTCTGTCTGTCCGTCTGACCAGGCTGTATCTCATGAACCGTGATAGTTAGACAGTTGAAAATTTCACAGATGATGTATTTCTGTTGCCGCTATAACAACAAATACAAAAAAACAGAATAAAATAAATATTTACCCCCATACAACAAACGTGATTTTTTTTTGCTCGTTTTTGCTCGATATTGATAACGCGGTGCAATAGGTAGACGCTTGAAATATTCACAGAATATTTAGTTATATATTAACTTTAAAAATAAATAATTCCATTAAAATTAAAATAATATTTAAGGGGTCTCCCATAGCAAATTAATAGCGTGATTAATAAAAGAAAATTTGAACAGAATCTATCCAGTAGAATTTGCGTGCTGCTGGAACATACATTCAGATAGAACATAATTATAAAAAAAAAAAAAGTATATTGCCCACATTAGAGCTCTTTCAGGTAGATTAAGTTCAGCTGCATATGCAGTAAGAAAAATAAGGCAGTTGACTGATATAGCCACAGCTAGGTTAGTGTACTTCGCTTATTTCCACAGTATTATGTGGGGACTGTGGGGATCGGCTGCTGATGTACTTATATTCCATTTTCATTTTACAAAAGAGGGCAATCCGCGCGGTCTATGGAATGGGTCCTCGTGAGTACCTTAGAAACAAATTCAAAGAAATTGATGTACTAACTCTGCCTTCTCTTTGTATCTTAGAAAGTATTTTATAAGTTCGCAAAAACTCAGGACTTTTCAAAATGAAAAAGTAAACATGAAATTGTGATTTCCAAATTTATTATAGATTAACTAAAACAAGCAAGTCATTTCTTATAAACAGTATCCGCTTCTATAACAAATTGCCAAAATCGGTCATAGAACTTAGCGATGGTTTCAACACCCACATCAAACGTGTCCTAATCATAAAAGCATAATTATTATAAGATTATGGACTACGTTGAAGAGAAGGAAGTTTGGCAATAATTCCTTCGGCAGATGTGGCTTCCCTGGTACCTAATTAACGGAATAACTATGTAAATGTCTATTAACTGCTCCCACGATGACGATGTTTATTTTTATTGATTTTTTTTACTTACTTACTTGACTTAATAATTATTGACTTATTTGACACCTACAATTTTGATTTAAATATTTATTAGTGACTTTTGTGGACAGAATATTAATTCAGATTTGTTTCAGATGTAACGGCAATCTTGTCATTTGGTTTAAAGGGGTTTTTTTTTAAATTATTTTAGTAATATTTTAATTTGTTTTTTTTTATTGTGGTTGTGAGAACGTTCGCGTTGTAGGCTTAATAGACTGTAGCTTTGTAAACCATCTTCTATTTTGTTAAGTACTTGGTACTAGTTGACGGGCCTACACTGTATTCACACTGTAAGTTGAAAACATTGTAAAAAGCCCATTCTTTTTAAAAGAGTAACCGTGGAGTTTCTTTCCGACTCTTCTCCATAAGAAACGACCAATTGGATCAGTGCACCTAGCTTCTGACGTTTCATAAGTGCCCATTAGGTTTATGTGACATACAATTCCAAATACTTACAAAAATTCTAAAAATTATATTTTTGGCATTGTAATCAATCCCAGACCTCGTAGCAATTACTTTTTTCCAAAAATATTCAATGTACATTTTTGACTTCGCTACGATTTTATTTACGAGTATATGTATTGTTAACGGAAAAGTGTGTACTTAATCCGTCATTGTATACAATTCCTAGGAAATGTGTACAATACTTAAAATAGATAGGAAATCTATGATATATTTAGTAATATGCACTTTTCCTAGGAAATCTATACATTTCATAAAATAGCAATCGGAAATGTATTACATTCTTGATGTTTTTAAGTACAGCGGGATAGCGGAGCGAGAGGAGGGTATAAAGATTTATTGGGAGCGTATAAAGATTTTTAAGTGTGCTCGATGGGCCTTAAAAATAAATAGTTGAGAATCAGCACTATTTGAACGTCAAAAATTACATAAGACAATCCCCCAAAAACGCCCACCCTTCACCACTTCCTAGTGCTTTAGCTGGGAAGAAGAAATGGCGCAACAAACTCCCCAGCAGCACAGCTGTGTGTTCAGATATAAAACTTGAATCTATACAATAAAATGTAAAAGAATTTGCATTACGCAACACAACATTAAATTAAATTATTTGCCTATGTTAGCTAGCACACGCCACTATACAAAAAAAAAAAAAACATAAAAATCGTCGAAAACTATAGGTACTCAAGCAGAAATAACGTAAATAGAACGTACCTAAATAAAAGCCTCCAGGCATAAAGGGAGTGCCCGCTTACATAAAGCTATAACTGTAACTCGAAGTCACAAATGATAAACTAGCACCATCGAAGTAAAATAAAAAACAGTTAATCATTAATGACAATAACACAACCATGGTCAGCAAGACGACCAGTCACCACAAGCAGCACCCGTTCACGAGCATAACGCAAAGATCAGCCATCACCCCCCTCGCCATATTTGAGGG
Source organism: Tiliacea citrago (assembly GCA_963921375.1). Lineage (NCBI taxonomy): Eukaryota > Metazoa > Arthropoda > Insecta > Lepidoptera > Noctuidae > Tiliacea > Tiliacea citrago. The sequence goes on from OY992780.1 coordinate 31,243,949, forward strand.
AAGGAGGCACCCCGACCCCCGACGCTACCGCAAGCAGTGACATCTAAGGGAGCACGACGAACTTGCTGCTGGTTGCTCAGGCAAGAATAATATAATTAATTGTTCAGGTAGCTAGCAATATGTGGTTACACTTATTGCAATACAACTCATAAAAAACATTTTCATGAGTAGGTATATTATGTCACTAATAAATAAAAATAAATTGACTTAGACAGTCAAATAAAATAAACAATTATATGAACTCACTAGCTGTACCCGCGCGGTTTCACGCGCGTGTTTCATACGTTGGTGTTTATGAGATTTAGTGTGAAAGTTAATGTTCCAAGCGAACAGGGGGCCAAGTCTGCTAACGCAGTTGTGTCCGAATGGCCGATCTTGGCACCGTAATTGTAGAATTTGACAGTTTTGCTAATCTCCTAATTGCAAGGCGTCTTTATGATTGTCCGGTGACGTGCCACTGATACTCCATTGGAAAAATTGTCTGTATTTGGTAATCTCGTACTGACAAGCTCCTATTATTTTGACTTCCTTATGGACCACTGTCACGCCATTAAAAATTTAGGAGGTTTCAAACTATTGGCACAATAGTCATGGCGTTGCCTTGGTATGGTCGTCATGATGACCAATCATTGAAAATAGCAGACTTGGCCCCCAGACCAAGTGCACTTCGGAACTCGCGCATTTAGGGTTCCGTACCAAATGTAGAAGTTATAAATTGTATAAGCTTATAAGTCGGTGATTCGTCAACAAATTTCAACACTAATTTGGTGCTGAGATTGTATGCCAGAAAAAATGACTCTCATTCCGTTTGCTCACCATAGGCAAGCGACTTCTTGACAAAATCAATAGCAGTGAATTGGGAATGGGATTTTGTTCAACTGCACATTTACCGCTGAGTTGGTGACGGTCGGTGATTCTCCAATTTTGCCGGCGTGAGGGGTTAAAAGATCTTTTTTATTATTTAAATTAGCCAACGGAATTAAACATCAAAATGACCTTCGTTAAAGTTTCCTGAGAATCGGATTATTTTGACTCCCTGCTGTGCTTCCCCAAAACCAGCAATAAAAGTACCATCCTGAAACACCTGGAACTCAAATGGGAATAGTTCTCCCGCTGCCATGAGTTCACAGGTGGTTCCGTAGGTGCCATGGCAAGACATTTCAGCAACGTATTTACGCTTCGAACCATAAACAGCTCCTGACCGCTCCTTGGTGAAAGGTTGTAACCTTTCCCAGTTGTTAGACACGTGGCGCACAATGCTGGCTCGAATGTGAGAAGCCATGGCCACGTTACCGTTCACCAAATAGGATAAGGATGAAAATAAGCATGCGCCATCGCCAGGGATATTTACTATTTGGCAAAGAATTTGCACTCCATTAGAAGTAATCATAATTTGACTATCCATTTTAATTAAACAATGAAAAATGTTACTTGAACATAATTTTCTTTATAGCTACCTTTGTACAACCCTTACTACACCAGCCTAAACCAAAGATACTGAACAATAAAATTAAAGTACGAATGTAGGTATTCAAGGACACTTTTTCTAGTGAGAACGACTAATACTAAAAACTATTATAGTAATACCACAGTGTGAAATACCTACACAATAAGTAATTCGCAAAGAAATAGAAATAACAAAATTTCAACCATAAGTAAGAACACAATAGGGAATATGCACGTAATTCAAAACGTGTCCATTATTTTAATATACATTGTATAGGAGTCAAGAACCAAATTCCAATATTTTTTACATTTTTTAATGCATATTTTACAATTAATTAATTTATGTTGCGTTTTTTGGTGGAACGGAACGCAAACTCTAAACGCATCCTCTTCGAAAATGCCGGAAGTGACGAAACAAAACATGTGAATAAAATCTATTCTTTGCTAAATGCTTGATAACTTAATAAATCTTTACAATAATTTAATATGTAAGGTTTGGGGCTAAAAAATAGATGTAAATAAAGCAGTTTCGTGAACAAAGGCGTCACATCATGACCGCGACAGAAACGGATGGGGCTGGTTTCCTTATCCTGGATCTGGACAGTCGTCGTTGCAGCGTCATTCAAATACCTCAACACTTCGATGTAGCGCCAGTCAATTCGACATCGTTGCACAAGAGGCCAGAACTGCCCAAATTTCGATGCAGTCGAATTATTTTACACATTTCCTAAGTAGGTTCGGAATTGCATATATTTTTATTTTAACATATAGATAAATGATTTCTGTAAGTAGGCTTGTACAAACACTTTTACATGTCAATCATATTTAAACTAGACGAGGTTTCGTGACTGACTACTCTGACAAGAAAGGCCAAAACAAAACACTTCAAAGTGCAAAATACCTATAATGTCAGTAATTTCTTGCTAACGAATTCCCAAAGTAAAGTTATTTTGCACTTTGTCGTGTTTTTTTTATGGAAATCCGATAAATTGTTTTTGTAATAAGTTTTAACGATGGACGCATAAATATTGTATTAAGTCTGAAGCGAGGGTATAATTTTTATGGTTTTCGGGAGTAAAATAAAAAGAGAAACAAAATGATGTGCAAAATTTTCGTTACGGGTGTCATCTTCAAATTATTGGAGGGCGCTGGTGATGCCGACAATCAGGAAGTCAAAATCTAAAATGGCGGCCATAACCAGAGGTGGGTCTTCGTAAATGGGGTGCTTCTCACACGGGCTACTGTATAAAGGAGCTCTTTCGAAGGGCAAGCAACCTCTCTAACATCGTTTGCAGACAAGCATTTTCTTGATTAAAAGAAGTTTACAGGATATTTATTTAATTATTTGGGATCTCCAACAAAGAATACACAGATACAATAGAAATAACAATAATATTATAATGATAATTTCATAGTTTTTTTGTCTGTTCTCTTGGAAAATTTTCAACAGCTCTTTTAAAACGCTAATCTTTCTTCACCATGATAACGCTTCAGGACACTCCGCCAGACGGGCAGTCGATTTATTGACTACAGCACAGATTATGAGCCCCGACCAGGCGCCTTGATTTTAATTTATTCTCAAAATTCAGTAACACTTCGTCGCATTGACATTATGGACCCTGATATTATAAGTTTATTGGGACGTGGTTTGTTTAGGCAGATAGTAAAAGCACTTCTTCTAATAATAAACTTGGAGTTTTATTTCTCTACAAACGGGTATATTTTACATCTTCATTTTTGTGTGGACTTCTTGGACTACTGACAAGATAGAATTATTTCCACAGACTATGAGTATAGTGTTGTCATCTTATAATTTAGTATATTAACTAAATCTAATTCTATGGATTACTTTAACACCCCGTCTCAATTTTTATAATTTGAACTTAGTACAAATCCTTTTAAAGTTTTGGAAATACAATATAACAAACAAATTATTGAAATTGCCTTAAAAAAAATTATCTTAGTCAAATAATAAACTCAGTTAAATTAAAACGTAATTATTGAACACTTAGTTTATCAACAAAGTAGTTATGCTTTAATGACACTAAAGATTGTGTCATGATATCAGCAATGTTTTCATGAGTGGGCACATAACTCAATATTATTAATTTCTTATTCACAACATCCTTTACAAAATGTGCTTTGATGTCTATGTGCTCTGATCTCTTGGTGTATTCATATGACTCAATCATACAAATAGCACTTTGATCGTCTAAGAACATACGAGTATAGATTTTAGAATTAACACAACCAAAGTCATACAATAGTCCTTTCAAATAAAGTAATTCAGATACAGTTACAGCTGATGCTACATACTCTGATTCTGCTGTTGATAAGGCAACCATATTTTGCTTCTTAGAAGTCCATGAAATTAAATTTTGACAATAGAATATGGCACTACCACTGACACTTTTCCTGTCATGTTTGTCATTTGCCCAATCAGCATCGCTGTAAGCGTTTATGTCCTTTGCCCCGTCTACTTTGGTATAGATCAAAGCTTTCTTGATGTTTACACTTAGGTATCTCAATATTCGTTTAGCTGCTGTCCACAATTGCTGTGTTGGTTTGTCTAAGTATCTACTCAGAAATGCAGTAGCAAAAGTTATGTCTGGTCTACTGGTTGTAAAAATGTAGAGTAGGCAGCCTATAAGTTTCCTATAAGGCACTTCAATGATATCTTCATTTTCATTTACTGTAAAGTTAATTTCCATCGGTGTCTTTGAACTTTTGCAGTTTTCCATATTGAATCTTTGTAACACCTTCTTTATTATTTTTCCTTGATGGATTTCCAATTTGTTCTCTTTTCTTTCTATTTCCATACCAAGGTATTCCTTAATTTCACCCATGTCTTTAACTTGAAACTCTGATTTTAATTTTTGTATGATGTCTGAAGAATTTCCTGATACCAATATGTCATCGACAAAGATCAATAACCATACATCTTCTTTCTTGTATAGGCAGAAATCATGTTGTGATTGTACAAATCCCATGCTCACAATATATTTGTGGAAGCTTTCATTCCAGCTTGTTTTGGTATGTTTACCATCCATCCTCTTGCTCCAAATATTTTCAATTTTGTAAGGTCTGTCTTGCCAAATCTAATGTCTGTAGGTATCTTGTTCCTTATTGCTGCTGAGGGACATCTATTTAACTGATATGCAGCACACTTTATTGCCTCCCCCCATAGTTGCTTTGGTAAATTACTTTCATTTATGATAGTCCTTGCCTTGTTGTATAAAGTCCTATTCATCCTCTTACTTACTCCATTCTGTTGTGGAGTGTGCGGTATTGTTGTCTCTAATTGTATTCCTTTGTCTTTACAAAAGTCTTTCATTTTCTTACATATATATTCTCCACCATTGTCTGATCTTATCCTTTTTACTTTTGTACCTGTTTCTGTCTCTATCCTTTTTATGTAAGAGATTAAATTCTCAGTCGCTTCACTTTTACTTTTCAACGGGTAGACTTCACAGAAATGGGACTAGTCATCTATAACTGTTTGATAGTATATATCACCTTCATCAGTAGCTGGTCTTATTAGACCTGCTATGTCACTATGTAGAAGTTCTGCTATGTCTCTTGACCTTGGACCTTTAACTGTCTTGAACGGTAGTCTTGTTGACTTTGCTTCCATGCACTCTGAACAAACTTTCTTGCCAACTGGTAACTTCATGATCTGTAAACCCTTGCGATGGAGATGACCTAGCCTTTTATGCCACAAATCTTCACTAACAATATTGCATTTCTCGTCATCAGCAGAGTCATTACATACTTTACCCTTAATGTAATATAGTTTACCATTTAATTTTCCTACCACCTGAGCTTTGTTGTTAAATATCTTGACTATAGAATTGTCAAAGTTTACTTTATGTCCTGTCTCTACTATTTTCTTAACTGAAAGTAAATTGTAAGTCAAATTTTTCACAATCAAAGCATCAAATCTTATAACTGTACCGTTGACATTAAGTTTAACCTTACCTTTCTTATTTGTATGAATACACTGTCCATTTGCTACATAGATACTAGTGGAAGTGTCCATGATTGTGATATTTGTCATAAAACCTTCAAATTCTTCTTTTACTAAATTTATTAATTATTAAAATTCTGTACAAGCTGAATCTACAACTAAATGCATTTCACTATTCACTGATGCATGCACCTAAACACAACTTATGAATGCCAGTCCGTCATTATTTTCATCACTCACTCTTGCCGCAGCACTGTCCTCGGGAATATAACCTCGTCCACGACCTCTGAATCCTTTTCTTATTCTTCCACATCCTCGACCGGCTCTGCACTCGAAAGATTTATGTCCTGGTTTTCCGCAGCGATAACATTTGATTGTACTATTTGCACTGAACGCTTCATTACCTGCACTTTCATTCCGCCCTTGTTTCGCAGTCGCACCTTCACAAAGTCGACAGATATTTCTTTTTCAGTGCTCATTGTTTCTATGGGGGTTATAACTTGTTCATACACCTCAGGTAATGATGACAGCAAATAACAAATTTTATCAAGGTTCTCTATTTTTGAGCCTGAAGCTTCTAGCTCCGTCACTAGCTTTTCAAAAATTAAAAAGTGGTCTTCCAGACTCGTTGTGCATTTCAGGTTTATCAATTTTCTACGTAGTTTGTTTAGCACACTTTTTCTTTCGAAATGTTCTTCTAGTAACTTGAACATACCTGCAGCCGTTTTACCGCCTTTTATGATTTCTAAGTATCTGTCTGGCAGACATTGCACCATGATATTTCTTGCCGTGGCGTCATTTTGCTTCCATTCGTTATTGCCGGTTTCTTTCACGTCTTCAATTGCTTCCAGCACGCCATTCTTTTCCAGCAACGTTTTTACTCGGAACTTCCAGTTGTTAAATTCACCCGGAGTTTTTAATTGCGGAAATTGGATTTGCTGTGACGCCATTGTGATAGCAAATTTTTAACAATTTCTCACCTTAGATGCTCGTTTTGCCTGGGCCCATAACCTATTATAAGTTTATTGGGACGTGGTTTGTTTAGGCAGATGGTAAAAGCACTTCTTCTAATAATAAACTTGGAGTTTTATTTCTCTACAAACGGGTACATTTTACATCTTCATTTTTGTGTGGACTTCTTGGACTACTGACAAGATAGAATTATTTCCACAGACTATGTGTATAGTGTTGTCATCTTATAATTTAGTATATTAACTAAATCTAATTCTATGGATTACTTTAACACCTGAAGACGCAGTGACTTCATCTTATAATATTTTTAATAAGTAAGGATACAGAGGTATGAGGAACAGGGTGTAAAGTTCCCCATCCCGTTGAAAAGGGAGGGTCCTCCAACAAGATGGGTGTTGTGTCTCCTGAGCTACTGTCCGGTGGTGTCGAGAAGCTCTTCCCGCCATCTTCGCCTGGGCCTGCCGCGATGCCGTTGCATGTTTCAGGGACCCCATTGTGGTGCTCTTATGCCACAATGCATCCGTCATTCGGCAAACATGTCCGACCCAGTCCCACTGGAGCTTGCCTGTTTTTTGGGTGACGTCGGCGATCTGCCTCGTCGGCGAATCAAATTCCACTCCGCTCCACTGCTCGCTAGCAAACTTCGAGCTTATTCCTCTGCTGAACTGTCAAAGAACGAACGAGGTTTGAACGAACATGTCCATCAATTTGCGTTTATGGCAAATTGGAAGTTCTTTATCTAGTCTCGCCTGGAAGAAGACTATTTGGCCGAGGTAGGTGTGTTCTGGGCTTCTGGGACATATTATGCAATCTCCACACACTCCTCCACATACTGTTTTCGTTTGACACCATTAGTGATGAGTCTCTTGACATGAGATCTTTGACATGTTCATTCGAAGACCAATTTCGAGGCTTGCCTTGTTCAATTCCTAAAGCATTTTGCCTAATTCAGCTGTCGAAGATTTAACAGAGTACTATCGTCTCGGCGAAACGCAGTTTATCGTATTAAGTAATAACATAATTAACTAAAAAGTGAGTAAAACTATGCAACGTTGAAATTGCTTCTAAGAAAACTTTTCATGTTAATTTTGGACGCTCTCAGTGTGTCCACAGCTCCAGGCCTTAGTTAGGGTTTGCCGGCGAGCTGACTATTGATTTTCACCGGTTCACACTGTACCTAGACAATATATAGCTGCTAACGCAGGCGGCCTCAACATTTTGTCGTCCAATTGAATACAAACAAGAACTACTGTTTTTACCCTGATTTCGGTAAAAGCATGATTGATGATCGTTTTTTTCTGTAAGTTGGTAAGATATTATTAATAACACTTTTAGAATTTTATTATTTATTTTAAACTGATATTCCTTACAGAAAATTCTGCGTACTAACGCTAAGTACAAAAAAAATTGTTTCACCAGGTTTTATTCAATGGGAGAATTTCAAAAAAAACTTCTCGTTGATCATAATTATGTATGCAGGAAAGCATTATAGAAGACAGATTATTTATTAAAATCTGTGATTGTAAATTTAATTTGTTAGCAGTAGTAGCCCAGTGGTAACAGAACCGACTTACGAGTTGTAGGTTGTGGGTTCGTGGATTCGAACTCAGGCAGGCGCTTTACTTTGTGTAAATAATTTAATCACCACTGCTCAAGAGTTGTAACATCTAGCTCTAACAACCCGCACTGGGCCCGCTCATTCCCTTTCGAAGAGACGAGGTCTGTGTCCCAGCAGTTGGAACAATAAGTATAAGCTGATTATGCTTATGCTTATGAACCCTCCAAACCCTTCGATAGTGCAAAGATTCCCGGGTTGAGCTGACGATCCTTCGATAGTGCAAATATTCCCGGGTTGAGCTGACGATCCTTCGCGAGCCGATTTAACATGACAACACGTCAACACCAACAAACTAAATGTTTATGTTAAATAGTACGTATTTGCCGGTCCTTAATATTAGATATGTTTACGATGTTCGTTTCGATATTTTAAGTTTATACTTTAAGTTATTTTTTTTGTATTAGTATTATAGAAATAACATATTCTAGTTGTTTTCATTCTATTTTTTTTTTAAATTTAAATTTGTCTGCAAATACTTTATCACGAAATTCATCATCATCATCTGCCTAGCCTTTTCCCAACTATGTTGGGGTCGGCTTCCAGTCTAACCGGATGCAGGTGAATACCAGTATTTTACATGGAACGACTGCCTATCTGACCTCCACAACCCAGTTACTGGGTAACACGATATCCCTTGGTAAGACTGGTTGTCAGACTTTTGGGCTTCTGACGACCCGTAACAACTGTCAAAGATCACGAAATACACAATACTTTATCACGAAATTATAACCCCAAAATAATATAAATAAAAAATAAATTCAAAAACTAAATCTGACTACTAAATAATCACGCTCTAAAAAGTATGAAATATTCAATATTTATCGTCTATTGAATAAACAATTTATTTACACGTAGGTAATATTTTTTAATGTATTTAATACATATTCTGATTTAAAAACTGGTATTATGTTACTACACAGTGTGAGTCGTCACAATGTGCACATATCGAAATGAAGGAAACTAAGCTTAATTTTATCGACGATTAAAATATTTAAAAAAATAAAACCCGACACATAAAACCCGACACATAAAACCCGACTACTGAAAAATCATGCTTTAAAAAGTATGAAACAAGAAAATATTCTCATCTGAAATAATTATGTACAAACTATTCAATATATATCGTCTATTAAATAAACAACTTACACGTAATATATTATATTTAAATGTATTTACCTAATACATAATATTCATAATGATGTTCAGAAGACACCCGTGGTCGTACGCCACCTATCCTATCAAAACAACACATTCTAACAGTAGTAAGCGATCATAATCTTTAGGGCAAAGTATTCAATATTAATAATAATCATGAAATGAAATAATTATAATATGCAATAATAATCATGAAACAATCACAAAGAATAAAAAAAATGTTTTAGGGAGAGAGTGTGTTTTACTTTTTACCTTAATTTTAAAATCAACACGGGCAAGGCATTTCGTAACTGTATCTACCTACTACTTGAACTGTAAAAGATTTATCATAGAAACTGGGGCCCAAGTCTGCTATTTTTATAAATTCAGTCATTCCAACACGATCCCATTGTCATGCCATTGTCATTTTGCTAAATGTTCGTAATCAGAGGGCCCCAAGTCTGCTATTTTTATAAATTCAGTCATTCCAACACGATCCCATTGTCATTTTGCTAAAAGTTCGTAATCTGATAAATTCATAATGGTCGATCATTGGTCGGTCAATGTTCTCGTAATATAATTGTGTTATTATAATGGCATTGTCGTATTGCCATTATTATAAAACCCATTAGTAGAAATGTCATTCATTTGTCATTATGTACGAGATTACCAATATATGCAATTTCTTTCAATGTAGTGTCAGTGGCCGACCATTGGAAAGTCATAATGACGCCATTATAATAGTAGATTATCAAACTTGTCAAAATCAACAATTATGAAATCAATGATCAACCATTCTGACACTATTATAATAGCAGACTTGAGGCCCTGGTGGAATGCATCTCTAATCTAAGGTTTTCCGATGACCGCAAGTATCTAAAAGGTTAGACCTTTAAAAGGCTACGCTTTCACTGTGCTTACCTTATAGAGGTATGTATGAGGAATTGGTGTAAAGTTCACTCATCCTTTATAGAAAAGGGAGGAAGGGACACTACACCTGTCTGGTCGGAGGGACCAGTCAGATGGTGTGTCTGCTGGGCTACTGGCCGACGGTTGATGTCGGGATGTTGTAATATAGGCCGGAGAAATTAGGTTTAAACGTTGAACTAAATCTTAACAGCAATTATTTCTTTAATCGTGTTTATGAACTTAGCTCTTCAAATAATAATAATAAATTAAACATTTTCCAGGAGCGCATTAAGGTAAAAAACCGGCCAAGTGCGAGTCGGACTCGCGCACGAAAGGTTCCGTACCATTATCTATAAAAATGGCAAAAAAATCACGTTTGTTGCATGGGAGCCCCCCTTAAATATTTATTTTATTTTAATTTAATTATTTATTTATTTTTAAAGTGAATATATAACTAAATATTCTGTGAACATTTCAAGCGTCTACCTGTTACCTCAATCAATATCGACCAAAAACGAGCAAAAAAATCACGTTTGTTGTATGGGAGCCTCCTTAAATATTTATTGTATTCTGTTTTTTAGAATTTGTTGTTATAGCGGCAACAGAAATACATCATCTGTGAAAATTTCAACTGTCTAACTATCACGGTTTATGAGATACAGCCTGGTGATAGACGGACAGACAAATAGACAGACAGACGGCGGAGCCTTAGTAATAGGGTTCCCGTTTTACCCTTTGGGTACGGAACCCTAAAAAACGTAAACGCGTTTTTGTGAATAAAAATTGAGGAAAAATGGTTAACAGGAAATTTTTAGTTACAATATGTAATAAATTGGTAAAACCAATAAAGTATTTTTTTAGAATTAAATATTTTCGTCCACGGAAATTTCGATAAAAGTAAAATTATGAAATTTTTAATTGCACTTCAAGCTAAAATAACTTACCTAAAACCCATAAGTGCTCAACTTTTTTTTCGTAGTCCAATTTAAATAAAAACAAGGTTTTCTGAAAATTAAATAATTAATAAAATACCATTATAGAAATTTCCACCGCCCCAGTTTCGGGGCGATAAGCACCGCTGACTATGCTCGTATTAACTTCCGAAAAATTTCAATTTCGATTAATTATGAGGGTAATATCAATAAAAAAATATTGTAGACTTTGTTTAATTATATCTAAAGAACATTAATAATACATTAGTACTTATTATATCAGTATTTATCATATACTTACGAGTGGAAAATTTCATAACAATTAGTATGACAGCCGACATTACATTTTAGGCATTTCTTCGTAGTGTTTTTATGGCATTGGCCGCAACGTATCTGAGTTGCACTGGAAATAATTATATGATCAGCCCCATCTAGACGAAGATCACCTGGCACCCAAGGAGGGTGCCAGGTGATCTTCGTCCTTCCTTGATATTGGCATACCTTCCCAGATAAGTTGTCCACAGACCTGATAAAGGCTAGGAAATCGTGATGCTTCGATGAACCTAAAACGACATAGGTAATAAATATAACAAATAAAGTACCAACCTAACTGATAGATGTTATAATCAATGTAAATAAAATATAACACTTATACTATGCAGTTTCAAATCAAGTTCGCGCGCAGCGCCCCAATAATGGGGCGGTATAAATAATGCCTCTAAAAACCTATAGGTCAACCATAGCTCAACAGAAACAACCGAATCGATTTATACCACGAAACTAATTGACTATAGATCAATACATATAAAAAACCGCTTTACACAGTTTTACTTATAAACAAAACAATAATAAACATACTTTCTATTTCCCGCCATCGTGAACACCACACTTGCACTTTTTATTTTGTCAAAAGACAGAAAAAATGGCGCCAAAACTTTGACGTATTTATAATTGATGTCAACTTGTAAACATAGCGAACAGGGCCTCAAGTCTGCTATTACAATAGTATTAGAATGGTCGATCATTGATTTCATAATTGTTGATTTTGACAAGTTTGGTAATCTACTATTATAATGGCGTCATTATGACTTTCCAATGGTCGGCCACTGACACTACATTGAAAGAAATTGCATATATTGGTAATCTCGTACATAATGACAAATTAATGACATTTCTACTAATGGGTTTTATAATAATGGCAATATGACATGCCATTGTAATAAAACAATTATATTACGAGAACATTGACCGACCATTATAAATTTACCAGATTACGAACTTTTAGCAAAATGACAATGGCATGACAATGGGATCGTGTTGGAATTACTGAATTTATAAAAATAGCAGACTTGGGCCCCAGTACTGTTCAAAAATCAATTCACAATTTTAGGTCGACAGATAATAAATAACCTGCCGTTTTAAAAATGGGGCACATGGGTTAAATAAAATATTTGTACAGACCTACAATGCAAAAATTTCCGTGGACAAAAATGTTTAATTTTCTAACCGACTTGTAATATCTCTTCGACAAATACTCCATAAAAAACATATCTGTTATTATTTGTGTCTACCAAGTAAATTTGCAATAACATGTTTTCTTAAAAAAAAAGTACACGCGGGGAAGAACTTGTCGCGGTATACATTTTAACATACTTCCTTGTCCATACCCTACCTACACGTTAAATGAAAAAATTGCTGTTTTAAATCAATGCAAAGTTAGCCTAAAATTCGGCGTAAATTCCCCGTACTAATAATGCCAGTCGCGCGGTAAACTCTGCTTGCGCGATGCAGAATTGTGTGACGTCAGGTCTTTGATGCGTAGTTTGCATGTGGCGTATACCTTTAAAATTGTGTAGAATTAATTGATGATACCGCTTTTGCCCATATTGTTTCGCCAGCGCCCAACTTGGTCCAATCCGGTAACAATTTGAAATTGAACGGGCTTTTATTTCGTAGTCTTTAGTATGAGCGATTATACCTGAGTGCAGTGCTAGTTGTAATCTTAGCTGTCTAACCAACGTACCTTGTGTCTCGATCCTCTACTATCAGCATTTTCTTCAAACCCCTATAATCGGCTCAGGAATACTGTACCCCAAGTGTAAGTTTACAAGAGAGTAAACGTAACTATTTCGTTTGCGTTAAAATTTGACCGATAGATCATAATGCTAAGACTATATAAGGGTGAGAATAAAAATCTTAACGCAAACGCGCTAGTTACGTTTACTCACTTGCAAACTTACATTTGGGGTACTGAATGAGAGTTTTTTACAGGTCCTAGAAAGTTCGACGCAGACTATTTGGGGTGTTCCGATTGGAATTTCTCAAAAGCAGCCCTGGGACTGATTTGTGCTCGGTTGTTGGCCTCGCCCTCTATTCCATGAGACTTAAACATATTAGCATACCCGTCGAAATGTGGGTGTGCTTTAGGTACAGTACGAATCCGCTCTACTCTTTAGGTAGAGTACGAATCTGCTCTACTCTTTAGGTAGAGTACGAATCTGCTCTACTCTTTAGGTAGAGTACGAATCTGCTCTACTCTTTTCGTAGAGTACGAATCTGCTCTACTCTTTTCGTAGAGTACGAATCTGCTCTACTCTTTTCGTAGAGTACGAATCTGCTCTACTCTTTAGGTAGAGTACGAATCTGCTCTACTCTTTCGATAGAGTATGAATCTGCTCTAATCTTTAGGTAGAGTACGAATCTGCTGTACTATTTAGGTACAGTAAGAATCTGCTGTAATCTTTAGGTAGAGTACAAATCTGCTCTACTCCTTAGGTAGAGTACGAATCTGCTCTACTCCTGAGGTAGAGTACGAATCTGCTCTACTCTTTAGTTACAGTACAAATCTGCTCTACTCTTTAGTTACAGTACGCATCTGCTCTACTCTTTAAGTAGAGTACGAATCTGTTCTACTCTTTAGGTAGGTACAGTACGAATCTGCTCTACTCTTCATGGAATACAGGCGTGATGTTAAGTGTTGTTATTTTTTTTTTTTGATAAGAAAGTCAAAAATAGTTTATCTGATGAAAATAAATATTGAACTTTGACCTATTACATAACGTTAGAACTCGCGCCGAAGGTTGTCGTTACCCGGTGTGACGCCCGGCGCCCGTGCGATGGAGCTCGGCCGCTCTAGATCGGTCCATTTGTTCCTGGGAGCTGGCGACGGACAGTTGTGTGCACCAAGAAACCCACCTGTACTGCCAAGAAGAGTCTCTGGAACAGCAGCGATGACGGCGGCGCCTCCAGCCAGTGAGGCACCACCACGCCCATCAGGTCAGTGACAAGCGCAACGGATTTGTCTAGATAAGCTACCTTTTTGGCAGCTGCGTATGTAGCATGTGTCCCCTCATCGATCCAGTGCATCACGACGCGACTTGATCTGCATGCATTATCATGCGCGTATATGGCTGTTTTTATTATTGATAGGTAAAAAAGTTTTTTTTTAAATGATTGAAATTTTTAATTGTTGTCGTAAATATTTAATTAGGAGTCTTCAGTGTATTGTTTACCGTAGTATGGTGGCTGGCGTAGGTGGTGCAGAGCGCAGAGTTCGATCGCACTAGCTACGTCGTATTTATAGTCTCACAAAGGAACTCCTAAAGTCAGGTTAAGAAGACTTAGAAGGCGATTTGTTTTGTGTGTGCGTTGTGCGAAATCTTTTGTGCTTTGTCAAGTTAGGTAGGTACCTATTAGGTAGGCTAAAACACTGGTGTAGGTCTTCAAGAGAACATTGTCGTTGCAAAGCAAAATGATTACTTCATGTAGGCTTCTTAGGTACCTTGGTATCTACTTTTAGACTCGAGCCATTTCCAGGATGCACGGGCGAAACAGATGCGCGCGGCGGCGGGATGGGGGGATTGCTACCCACTTGATGCCCCCCCCCCCCCCCCCTCTGTGCTATTTCCAATGCTATACCTAGTCACACCTGTCTTTAATTAATATTCAGTAAGTAGTTAGCTTTATTCATATTAAGTAAAATTAGTTTATTGCAAGTAATAAGTCTCATATTATACAAACATATACATAAAGGGATACAGAAAGAATAACAAATACAAACAAAAACAAACAGTCACAAGGACATTTTAGATTTACGTTACATACTTGACTGACTGATTATGCCAGACCCGTCATCCCCGTCATAGACAAGAAAGAAAGAAGGAAAAGCATTTATTGGGAAAAGACGACTGTATGATATTACTCTTCTAGAACACCTCCCCCTTAAGCATTATTATGCTCGTAAACATTAATTAAACCAATCAATAATAAAACAATAGTAAACATATCATCTGCCTAGCCTTTTCCCAACTATGTTGTGGTCGGCTTCCAGTCTAACCGGATGCAACTGAATACCAGTGTTTTACATGCAGCGACTACCTATCTGACCTCCATAACCCAGTTAGCCCGATAGCCCTTGGTAAGACTGGTTGTCAGACTTGGGCTGCTCACGACCCGTAACAACTGTCAGAGATCTACAAAAAACAGATCTTGATATGAACAGATGGTCACCCATCCACGGACAAACCGCGGCAAGCGTAGCTTAACCTGATCGATCGACCCGTGCGGCAGTTATTATTTAGCCACAAGCAAAAAAAAAACAATACTAAACATAGTTCAGTCTAATCAACATTGATCATTACAAATCTAATATCGGTCTAGGCTTAATAATTCTGTCAGGTCTAGTCTGACGCAAACTTTCTCTTATTCTCAATATTATTAAAACTATTTTTATTTGTCACATCAGGTGAAACACTTTCTGCTTTATTTATGAACGCTGCTTAAAGTTAAGTAATGGTTAGCGACAGTTTAGCCGTACGTTTCTCTTAAAGTTAAGTAATGGTTAGCGACAGTTTAGCCGTACGTTTCTCTTAAAGTTAAGTAATGGTTAGCGACAGTTTAGCCGTACGTTTCTCTTAAAGTTAAGTAATGGTTAGCGACAGTTTAGCCGTACGTTTCTCTTAAAGTTAAGTAATGGTTGGTAAGTTAATAATCTGTAAGAATGCTGCTATTAGTGTTAATATTACTGTTGTGCGTTATATTATTTTAGTGATAACTAAAATAATATAGCTACCTATCGCTCACCGTCCGCAAGCCCGCGCCTACGGTGGCCGGGAATTAGCCTGCGACTCCCGACGCCCGGGGCGTCTCCCGCGGCAACTATGGGCGCGAGGGCGCCAACGTTGCCTCTCCCTCGCGCGTTCCGCCTCCTCCTTCGCGAGCATTACTGCTCCGCAGAAGGAGGTGATCGCCTCCCATGCACTCTCGCTCCGAACCATTGCCTGAACGGGGTCTACTCTCTAAGTCCGTCAACGAAGATACAGGCCCGTCCGAAAGTAGTTGATCCGTCAAAACAAGTGACAAATTCAATTTTTCTACCGGGTAAATACACATCGGGATTAGGGAACACTATCAAATCATGTTGTCATTCATTTTGAATTCGGGCTCTGAACTAATCTTATGTCCGTAAGTGATACGGAGTAGGAAACGCCCAAAACTTCGGCCGACACTACGGATTTCGGATTAGGGAGTAGACGCCCAGGGCCGGACGCGAGAGATCGTCGCCGCCGCCGATCGCCTCCGTGAGGACACGGCGCGGGCGGTGCTCCGCCCGAGCCGGGCAGACTTCACCTATAAGCTAAGCTAAGCTAAGCTAAGCTAAGCTAAGCCGTCAATTATGATGATTAAATCTGTAACTATCTGCAATGGTAGCCCACCGACTCACCAGACTTATAGTGAATAATTTAATATCTATGCAAAATTTGATCATAAGCTCTCCGGTAGAATTTGCGTGAATCTGGAACATATATTCACACTAAAAATAAAAAGACTAAAAATTTCTAATGTACACACGGCTACACATCAAGCTATACATTTCCAGTATAAGCTGATCTCGCATTATATAGGATTTCCGTACAATGAGAGGTCAGCGTAAACTGGAAATGTATAGCTTGATGTGTAGCCGTGTGTACCACATAAAACGGCCCTATTTAACAAAAGATTCTTTGGCGTTGCATCAAAAATATACAACAAAATACCTATTGACATTCTGAGCATGCACTAAGCGAATTACGAAACTTTTAAATTGATAAAGCACAACACAATCCAAGATTTCATGAATTATTGATTGATTTACTTAGCATGTATTAATGTCACTGTATCTTGATATTTTGACATTTATAATAACATGTAAAATAATTTTACATACTCATTACCAATACATAATTATTGTAAATGTAAATATTGGTATTCAGCTACATCCGGTTAGACTGGAAGCCGACCCCAACATAGTTGGGAAATAGCTAGGCAGACATAGGATAGACATAATTGTTGTATGTCTATTAGGCAGGACATATTGCAACTTTAATTTATTGTTAAGACCTGTAACAAACATAAAACAAAAAAAATTATTTTGAATTTTGAAGACAAACAGACATAAATTCTAAAAACTATATATTCGGCACTAGAATCGATCCGAAGGAATATTTTGTCTTCGCTACGATTTTATTATAATTATAATATGTATAGACTTATTCCAAATATTTTCCGTTCGTTTTATATAATACAATTTGTTCCCCTAAAACAAAATTTTGTTCCTTTCTTCTAGATTTCCTATCATGAAAGGTTTTAGTTACAGACTTTCTCATATTCCACTAATATCAACATTTTTTCTCTATCTTTGGTTCTAAAGCTATGTAGGTAAGTTAGTTCTTAGGCGTCTACCTACTACATATATAAAATTTGTGATGGTGAACCCTGTAAGCCAGTTAAAGGCGTATTAATATAATGTAAAATGGAATCTCTTCAATGTTTTCATCATTACTTCATTAGATTTCTTTAACAAACTCTTAGCATTAGGTACATACTTCTCCGCTAACCCATTATCCTTTAGTAATGTGGACTACTAGTTGCAATTTATATGTTTGGATCTTTATTACTGTTTACACTCATGTGACAAAAACAATATTATCAGCAACTACAGTCTCCGGGTAACCAAATCTAGTAAATACTTCTTGCATTGCATTCATTATGTATTTAGATTTTTTTTTAAACAAAGGAATTATCTCAAGCCAATGTGACAGGTAATCAACTAAGTATCATTTGACAGTCAATACTTTACTAAAGCTCTGCTTAGGTAGTTATCTTATGGAATAATAATTTAATTCACCAAGGACACCCGTCATTGGTGAATTAAATTTAGCACATAACATCTCAAAGATTCTGGTACAATTATTTTAGAACCAACAAACACTAACCCTTTTTTTAGGGTTCCGTACCCAAAGGGTAAAACGGGAACCCTATTACTAAGGCTCCGCCGCCCCGCCGCCCCGCCGCGCCGTCTGTCTGTCGTTCTGTCTGTCGGTCCGTCTGTAACCAGGCTGTATCTCATGAACCGTGATAGTTAGACAGTTGAAATTAAAAACAAATATTTAAGGGGGGCTCCCATACAACAAATGTGATTATTTTGCCATTTTTATAAATAATGGTACGGATCCCTCCGTGCGCGAGTCCAACTCGCACTTGGCCGGTTTTTTGGAGCTAATCGCACAAACATCTAAACCAAAAAATAAAAATTCAATTCCATTAGGTACATAAGTATCTCGAAAAAAAGGCATAAAAATAAAAGAGAACGTTCTTACGAGTAAACATACATAAAATAAACATAACGAGCGAGTACCTATATTACGGTAGGGGGCGGTGCAATGCATTAGGTACCATTTATTTAAGCAATTTACCCAGATCCCGAATGCATTCAGATCATGCTGTAAGCACATCGATTTATAATTATCGATATTCGACATCACTAGCATATTTATCTTTATACAAACACGAAGGGGCTATTGTAACTAAAATAACTAGCAACAATCGCCCCACAACGCGGTAAATTGAGGCTAATATAACTATTACATTATCTTACGAATTATAGGATCTAACGTTATAAAAATAAGGGTAAAGAGTACCTACTTACCGTTACCTTTTCTTCGTTTTTGCATAAAACCTTGCTTTAAGTGCACGATAAAGATTTTTTTTGTTAAAAGTTGTTGAGATGCTCGCCAACAAAAACGAGATCAAAATAGCGACTAACAAAAAGCTTTACAAGTTAAACTATGATTTTTCTCCTGGCCAATAGATGCCAGTGTATTTAAAAAAAACATTAGAACGGAAGATATTGCTGTTGGTTGCTTTAGCCCCTTAATATTCCACATTCTAAATATTCCGAAAAAAAAATTGTCGTAAGGAAGGTCTCCATTTTCTTTAACTATGTTCTTAGAACTTTAGGTATAATGCTCACATTTTCCGATCACTGTATAATTACACAAACTTTAAAAAATGTTACGATGCGTCTTCGTTTGGAGAGCACTAAACACGAAATGAGTGAATTACATCAGAAATTATGTTTTCGTACTACTTGCTCAAAAAAGTGACATTCTATGCCACAAAAAGCGAACATAACAATAGTCATCGAATTTCATTCATCCTCTAGGGGGAGAATTTGGAATACTTACCGAAATTTATATTGAACTACATCTGTGTTTACACCATTGAGTTTGTACATAAAGCATTATACATCTTTTTGAAAAAGGAATGCGCATTTATTATGCAGTTATGATATTAAATAAAATTACGAAAACCGACGAGGCCGTATGTGCTTGATGCCTTTGCTTTTCCGACAAAAAAATATTAGTCTAGGAATTTGCCGCGTTTTTGTTTTCTTCAAATACATAAACATTAAGTTTATTTTAATTAATTTATTTTTATAAATAAGTTAATGTTCTAAAAATACGTTACGATGTTAAATCAAAGCGACAGTGACAGTGAATTGTCGGATTCCATCAGTGCAAATGCTGCCGCAATTATAAATAATTTGCTTCCAACAAAATCCAAGGAAAATTATTTAAAAACTTAGGAAGAATTTTCAACGTGGAGAAGTGCGAAAGGCCTATCAATTTCAGAATCAGTACTTCTTGTCTATTTTGATTATTTATCCAAGACAAAGAATCCGAATACACTCTGGTGCATATACCTACTCAAAACTGAAAGTTACAATAAGCATCAAACACAGCATTGAAATAAATAGATTCACGAAATTACTGGCTTTTTTAAAAAGAAAATCAGAAGGGCATTGCGCAAAGAAGTCTAAAATTTTTACGACTCAAAATGTGGAAAAATTACTTAATGAAGCTCCTGACGAAATTTTTCTGGCCACAAAAGTAAGTATACATGATTTAACTATGAATATTTCGTATCTTAGTAATGGTAATTATTCTATATATTTACCTGTTTTTTATCTTTGTTATAGGTTGCCTTAATTTTTGGATTCAATGGTGCTTGCCGCGGATGTGAACTTGTAAACTTAAAGGTGCAGGACGTTGAAAATCATTCCAATGAGTTACTGCTGATTAATGTAAAGGAAACTAAGACAAAGAAAAATCGGTCATTCATTGTACAAGGACAATATACCAAAATCATTCATAAATACCAAGCATTACGTCCCACCAACATGGAAAACAATAGATTTTTTATAAACTATCGGAATGGGAAATGTACTCGACAAGCCATCGGCAAAACTAAAATTAGAAATATGCCAAAGGAAATTGCTAAATATTTAAAACTTAAAGATGTTGAACTCTACACCGGTCACTGCTTTAGAAGAACTTCGGTGACTTTCTTGGCGGATTCAGGGGCGGATATTACGTCATTAAAAAGACACGGTGGTTGGAGCTCTGATAGAGTAGCTGAGGGTTATATCGAAAGCTCAATGGCGAATAATACCATATTAAGCAGTCAAATTAACAAAAATATAAAACTTAATCCATCAGAGCCACAACCATCAACTTCCGGCATCTTATCTTCGTCCGTAACTCACGATGCACCACCACCACTATCTCCGACGTATACTATCTACAATGAAACGCAAGTTCCTCAGACGCAAGAACAGAGAAATACTCAAATCAACTCATCAACAATAAATGTACCAAACAAAAATGTAACTCTCTCTATCAATAATTGGACCAATGTTTCGAATGTTAACTTTTACTTTTAATTGTCATTATTTTTAATAAATGCTTATCTCATATTATTATTGTGTTCATTTTTTCGCAAATGGTACGAAAAGTAGAGTATTTGCCTCGGTGATAAAGCTGTCTTAGTCTTGGGTGAACTTAAATCCCTCGCTACACTCAGGACTCGTCTTAAATCCCTCGCTTCGCTCGTGATTTAAGTTTTTAACACCCTCGCTACGCTCGGGACTAAACCTTGATTCCTTCGTTACGCTCGCGATTTAAATCGTCATCCGCGACTAAAGACACTGCTTTATCCCCTTGGTTAATAATCTACTATTCTAGTTTGGAATTTCTATGAATAAAAAACAAACACAGTACAGTATCTTAAAGTTCATTATATACTTTTTAGAAAATTTCATCGATATATCGATTTTTTTTTTAATATCGATACTTTTTCGCACTTCTTGCATCCCTAATAAACACTCACACACCTACACTTACAAACATACAATACTCACAACATCCTTAATTTCCCCATTTCCATTCTTAATTTGTTGTTAAGCTCATTATTATTATTTAAGTGCGTATTAGTAAATATTAATATACATAATTTGTTTATGTACTTACTTACTTATTTAATTGAATTTTAAGTTGTTTTGCTTTTCTTTTAGTTTAAAAAAAAAAATATGTTCCGGATTTTGTAAACTCTAACAAAATCTTCCAAACAGTTATAATAATTATATATCAGTCGTCAAATTAGATATCAGACAATATAATTTGAACATTTGACAATATAATTTGAACATTTGACAATATAATTTGAACATTTTCCCCAATTTCATGATTATTAAAAACAATAGGTATGTATAACTATATCTTTTAGTTTTATAGGTTCTGTTCTGTCTCTTGACTAAAACGGTTTTGTAAATTAACATGCCTATCGAAGAGAGCTGGGTGATCTGTAACTTAGAAGCTCAGCAGTGCTATTCTGTAACTATCTCACCGTGAAAACTTATGTGAAGTGAGCGTGGAGTGAACTGTCAGTGAGGGATTGACACTATTAACAACTCACTTCACCTACGTTTACACGGTGAGATTTTTTGAGAATAGATCGGCAGGACCCTCCTACCTCAGACACCTTTCACTATTTAAGATTATACACCAGTGCCAGTAATAAATATGCTGAGATTAATATAATGGCTAAAAGCTCTTTCTCAGTCTGACCATAATTAATGTCAGCACTATTCATAGTTCTATAAAAACATAGGCACACTACAAACAACTTATCTTAAAATATTTTTATCATCTTTGTGAAACATACAGCACCCAATAACATTTTTAGAAGCATCACACTTCTGAATTATTTCTTTAAGAAGAAATTTTAGAAATTCAGAAATTTTACAAAACAGAAATTTTACATTTTAAGTTACCTACCTAGCATTTTCTCATGATGTGGCAACCAATGAAACTAATCTTTTTTCAAAAGTTTACATATCTTTATAAGGGTAACATTCATTTTCCATTTCAGGTATGTACTCGTACGTATCTCCTTACATAATTAAAATAACCAATCAATCTTTGTAATTCTTCCTTAGAACTAGGTGACTTTAACTGTAATAAAGACTACCTATTCTATCACCATTAACTCTCATACCTTCCTTGCTGAATATTTGACCGATATACTTAACTTCTCTTTGCTTGTACCTACTGTATTTTATCTTTGTTAAAAACTGCTCCGATATCTTTTGCTCTTTTTAACAATTCATCAACAGATTTGTCGTGTCCAAAAAATTTTTTCCCCTGTATCGTCGAACCAACTTATCACATTTGATATAGAACCGAAGTAAAACTCCATCTTGGAAAACTTCAGGCGCATTGGTTACACCATACGGAGAACTAAATATACACTCCAAACGCTACACGCTAAGCAACATTTTCATGAAGCCTCTTCTTCATCTGGTCTCCCAACTACCTGAGCGAATTCTAAACTTCCTGTAGATTAGGATTTTTCGGTACGGTCGGCAATGACCGGTGGTTGACAGTAGCTCGGTACCTATATTTTAGTTTTCTTTATTTCTTATAGTCGCGAATTTGTGATAATAAACTCAGCTATTCGTCTAAAACATTCGTTGCTTTCATTCCTCGGGAACATTAGCGATTTGCAGGTGTGCGAGATGTGAATGGGGTTTGTGACCATCCACCCCCTAGTCAATCCATTGCTGTGATCTCTGAGCTGTGCATTATATACCATTACCACAGCTACTTAGTACCTATTATTTAATGAAAACACACTTATAATGCAATGTAACCTTGTGTTTTGTTTGATTCCAGTGTCGAGCAAGAAAGCTGCCAAGCGCCGCAAGAAGAGGCTGAACAAGCGCAAGCAGAAGGAGAATGGCCCGACCACGCTGTTCTATTACACCGTGTCACGTCCGCCGTTCGTAGTCGTTGAGAACTAAGTTTTCAACGACTGAGTACGAGTAGCACAGTCAAACCTAGTTTATTGGATCTTCTATTATTTACACTATTTCTACGCCTCTGACATTTCTGAATTAGTATCTTCTGTACGCGGTACTTGTGACTTTAAGACTGATTTTCGGAGGCCAACGGTGGTGCACCACGGTTGGCCTCCGAGCGCCCGAGGCCTCACATCAGTCGTCTGCTTCCTTATAACAACCTCGTAGGTAGGAGCACCGAGGGGTCAAGAGCTAGACTGTTTACATTTTGTTACACTTGACTAACGTTACTTCTTTGCTAGTCTCGGCGCAGGTTTGATTGTGTGAAGTGGGTGGAGGGTCCTTAATGAAATGTAGTGCTTCAAGGATGATCATTTTTGTCGATGTTATTTTGGATTGTAGTGCGAGTATTAACTCCATGTCATGACTCCTCGCAGTACATCCTGCAGTCTGGAGAAGGTGTCGGGTAGTCTGAATGCCGGCTCGTGGGGTTAACACCGATTTAATTAAATGTTGGTGATCTAATATCCCGGTGAAACCTGTCTAGTGGGTCACGGTGTCAGACTTCGGTCACCCGTTTAATTGAAGTGCTTCTGTCCACCATTAGCGCTGTGCCCTCCTCCAGGTCAGAGAGGCCGGTGTTTGGAAGTAACAGCGACAGCGCTAACAGGGCTCTAAACTAGATAATGTTGGGACACCTGTTCCGATGGGAAGATTATGATCGGACGGGCAGACAAGGCATCCTCCTTTTAAACTGCAGGGTGTATTGCCTTTTGTCATTAGATATTTCTGTTTTGTGTTAACTACCTAGTGGCTAAGCTTTGGATTGTTAATTTCGTCGGAGTCTAAGTTAAATTATAGTACCTAGATAATTGTAGTGAAATTTTCGATTACATGCATCGTAGCCAAAAAAACATCGTATTTTATTATTTAACGAATCCATTTGTAGCCACCACTTCCTACACACTGTGATACAACATTTTTGACTTAACAACATTCTTAAAGATACAAATAGAACCTATAAAAAAAAATTGGTTAGGTAGGTACCTACTACTAACCTAACCATTTTTTTTTTTTTTTTTTGACGCTGAGAAATGTATTACGCATGCCCGCTCGTGGGGGACTAGTCGGGGTATGTGGGACTCCTGTCACTATCACTAAAACTCAGCGGTGTTCCCACATCGCCGTGTTGGGAGGGCCATGGGATAACGGCTCAGCCTTTTCTTCCACAACCCTCCCGGCGCATCCTAACCGCGGGCCCCTCATGCCCCCCCCGTTACTGGGGGGCTACGGGAATGGCCGGGAACACCAGGCCATTCCTGTCCGACACTAGTGGAGGCCTGTGCAATACAGGTAAGGGTTCCCCCGCACCCGTTGCCTGCTGGCCTCCACCTGGGAGGAGTCGGAGATGACGTTCAAACTGACGTCTTCTTCGACCCCTCCTCCGCCTTCGGAGCGGCGCCGCGGCAGGATCGTCCTCCCGCGCGCGCTCTGCCGCCTCCTTCTGGGACATGACGTGTTCGCAGAAGGAGGCGACTGCCGCCCAGGACCCCTCATCCCTCAGCATGGCGTTAACCAAGCCGGGGAGTGAGAGGTCCGATCCAATCACCGCGTTCAGACTGTGGCGTGGCTCGGACCACGACGGGCACACCTCGAGGGTGTGCTGCGCCGTGTCCTCCGCCGCGCCACGCGGCACGACGGCGTCTCCTCCCGTCCGATTCGATGCAGGTACGATCCAAAACAACCGTGTCCGGACAGCACCTGTACAAGACGGAACAAGAGGAACCCGTGCGACCGCTCGAGCCAGTCTCGCAGGACTGGCCCAATCGCGTCGAGGGTTCGGCGGCCGAAGGCTGCAGTGGCGAGTTCCCCCGTCCAATGGACGACGATGGCATCTTTCGCCTCCCGCCGGACTGCAGCCCAACTACTAACCTAACCTTTTTGTTTTTTTGTTGCCGGGGTGGAAAATCCTCATGGATGTCCTCCGCCCTGGGGTGGGCGGAGGGGTCTGTCAGACTCTTACTGACTAAAAACCACCCCGGTGTTCCCTTCCCACAATTGCACCGGGGATCTTGGGAGCTAGTATTACTTCCGTGATCCCCGGCTAGTGCCGGCCCGCCTCTGCGGGCCACCTCAAGTCTGCGGGGGGGTGAGGTGTTAGACCCCCCCGCGACGTCTCAAAGGGGCGCGCGTGGAACACTACGCGCCGCCACCTCGGGTCCAGTGTGATAGGGGGCGGCGGACGTCCCCGAGTCCGCCGTCCCTGGACCCATTTAGGGGGGCTGGAAGAGGGCATTATCTGCCCTCTGCCGACGCCCGGTGCACCTGCTGCGGGCTGGGTGAGCGGACGAGATCTCCCGCTCCCTTTCCGCAGCCTCCTTCTGCGACACGACTGTTTCGCAGAAGGATACCACCGTGTCCCAGGACTCCTCGCTGCCGGCCATCGACTCGACCACGGCCGGCAGCGACAGGTCACTGCCTACTCTTGAGATGAGAGCACGGCGAGGCTCCTCCAAAGCGGCACACTCTGAGACACCGGGCGTCCGGCTCCCTGTTTATGCGACACAGGTACTTCCCGAAGCAACCATGCCCCGAGAGCACCTGCGTCACCCGAAACGACAGGGAGCCGTGCCTCCTCCCGAGCCAGGGCTCGAGTACCGGCTGGACCACCTCGATGGTGGCGAGGCCGGTGGTAGGGCGTGAAAGCCTGTCCCGCCATTCCGCCACCAGGGCTGGGCGAAGCTGTGACCGACGCAACTCCACATGTCGCTGCATCAGCCACTCGCCCCGCGCCCTCGCTTCCTCGCGCCACCGATACAATGACGCGAGTACTTTCGCCTCGAGGTCCCAGGGCGGGGATCCGGCCAGTACGCAAGCCGCCTCGTAGGAGATCATGCGATATCCCCTGATGACTCTGACGGCCATCGCTCTCTGCAGCTTCCGCAGGACTGCGATGCTTCCGGCCGTCAGGTCAGCCGCCCAGATCGGGGCCCCATAAAGGGCCATCGATCGCACGATCCCCACGTAGAGCCGCCTACAGGCGGCGCTCGGGCCCCCCAGATTGGGAAGCAGAACCTAACCTAACCTAACCTAACCAATTTTTTTTTTATAGGGATAATCCTTATTAGACCACAACTTCCATACTATATCACAACACTTTCTCACATCATCTTTACTATAACACAATACAGTACCTACCATCTCAATATACAGTACCTATACCATCTCACATTATCTTTACCATAACACAATACAGTACCTACCATCTCACATCATCCTTACCATAACACAATACAGTACCTACCATCTCACAATACAGTACCTACCATCTCACATTATCTTTACCATAACACAATACAGTACCTACCATCTCACAACATCCTTACCATAACACAATACAGTACCTACCATCTCACAACATCCTTACCATAACACAATACAGTACCTACCATCTCACAACATCCTTACCATAACACAATACAGTACCTACCATCTCACACCATCCTTACCATAATACAATACAGTACCTACCTACCATCTCACATCATCCTTACCATAACACAATACAGTACCTACCATCTCACTACATATTTACCATAACACAATACAGTACCTACCATCTCACAACATCCTTACCATAACACAATACAGTAGCTACCATCTCACAATACAGTACCTATACCATCTCACATTATCTTTACCATAACACAATACAGTACCTACCATCTCACATCATCCTTACCATAACACAATACAGTACCTACCATCTCCCATTATCTTTACCATAACACAATACAGTACCTACCATCTCACAACATCCTTACCATAACACAATACAGTACCTACCATCTCACAACATCCTTACCATAACACAATACAGTACCTACCATCTCACAACATCCTTACCATAACACAATACAGTACCTACCATCTCACACCATCCTTACCATAATACAATACAGTACCTACCTACCATCTCACATCATCCTTACCATAACACAATACAGTACCTACCATCTCACTACATATTTACCATAACACAATACAGTACCTACCATCTCACAACATCCTTACCATAACACAATACAGTACCTACCATCTCACTACATGTTTACCATAACACAATACAGTACCTACCATCTCACAACATTTGTTGAGTTAGAATCCTTGTATGTGTTTAGAAGTTTTACAAGTACGGATGCATATGTGTGTGTGCCCCTATATTACTTACTAATATTGTCCTATAAAAACAGTCGCAATAAAATCAGCATAGTGCAAACACGTATTTCTATTACCCAAATTCCCATCAAGCAAAAGTGAACCTTATTTCTACAACATTTTGGTCCATATCGAGCCGGATTCGTGTTCAACTTACGACTTTTCAAGCACCGAGCGCTAATACAAAAGGACGGCTCGCGCGCCGAGCGGAGAACAAAAGAAAGAATTTGTTGTAAAAAATAGTTGTACATTTTTTAAGCCTCGTTAGTCATTAGTGAGTGTGATAATAACATTATAACTGCGTACAAAGATACGAAGAAACGATCTATTTATGGCAAGTTGAAGGCTTATTACAACAAATATGGCGGATAAACCGGAACAATTACTAAATGTATTAGAAGATACAGCTATCTTGTTAGGAAAAACGCAAACAAATCTTAAGAAATGTCCTAAACAACGTTTAACAAAAGGATACATAGAAACACGGATTAAAGCATTGAAGAATATTGGTCTACGTTCAAAAGTGCACATATAGAACTAGTGAAGGGTGTTCCGAAAGCGAATCGACAAGACATTCCATATTTTGTGAACGAAGATTACTTTATTCAGGAAGATTTGGATATTTGTTTGCTAGCCGATCTTAATGATTTACTGAGTGCATACAACAAGTCGTCGCCGCCGTTAATTATGCAAACTGACAACAACAACAGCGGTTCTGGTCCATCAATGGAAGTGCAAGTCAAGTTACCGAGGATTCAACTCCCAACCTTCTCAGGTATTTATGATGAGTGGCCTGCTTATCAAGATTTATTTACGTCATTAGTGCACGATAACCCAACACTAAATAAAGTACAAAAGTTGCACTATTTGAAAAGTAGTCTTACGGGAAAAGCCCTCTCGCTCTTGAAGCACGTGCAAGTTACAGAGGTTAACTATGACGAGTCGTTTAGTATGCTCAAGGCGCGTTTCGGCAACAAGCGTATTATTATCAATTCAATACTGAAAAGATTGTTTAACCAGAAGAAGATATCTGTACAAACAGCGAATAATATTAAATCAATATTGGATACGACTACAGAATGTCTGAATGCACTAAAAAACCTGAATTTGTCAACGAGCTCCTGGGATCCACTTATTATATTTTTAGTTGTTCAAAAATTAGACCCAGAGACGCATCGTGAATGGGAAGATGTTGCTTACGAGGATAATGTCGATGAGTTACCTAAATGGTATGCACTTAACAAGTTCTTACAATCGAAGTTCCGCACGCTCGAGCTTGTCACGCCCCTGACCAGAGAGAAACCTGCACCTAAAGGAAAAGAATACGCTGTTCATGTATCAACTTCAAATGCCACGACCTCTTCGAAACCAAGAAGCTGCCCTATGTGCAAGGAAAGCCACACATTGTGTCTGCTGAGGGCTTTATCAAACTTAATCCAATGGAGAGTTGCGAGTACCTGAAACAACACAATCTATGCTATAATTGTCTGGCTCCTGGACACTCAGCTTATAGATGTCGGCTGAAGATGTCCTGTCGTATATGTCACAAACGTCATCACACGCTCACGCCTCAATCCACGCCCATGACGTCACCAAATCAACCAGACAATAAGAACCAATCAGATACAGAAGTTGAAACTCATCAAGATTCTGCAAAATCAGCCGAAACCAAGGTTACGCTTTCATCGCATGTCGCTGCTAATTTGTCCACTGCATTACTGGCCACAGCCCTGGTACCAGTGAGAAAATACGAATCGGGACAAGTGACAGTGCTCCGTGCGCTGATTGACCACGGCTCCCAAGCTACATTTATGAGTGAAAGAGCGGCCCAGATGTTAAGATTGAAGAGAACGCCGGTGAATGGCACCATCACTGGAGTCGGCTCAACCAAAACAAATGTTAAACATGCTGCAGAAATCGAACTTCTCTCAAAACACGACGCTTGTTTCAACTTAAAGATCAAAACGTACATCATGTCTACGCGACTCACTGCAAACTTACCATCACAAACTTAATCTGGCAGATCCAAGCTTCAATAAATCAGGTCGAGTAGATTTATTACTAGGTGTTGACGTGTGTGCCCAAATCATGAAGGGTGAAGTTATCAAAGGTCCCCCAGGAACACCTTGTGCTCAAAACACCACACTGGGTTGGATCCTATTTGGGAAAGTAGAAAACAAACTACCAGGAGATGAAATTACCGTCATGCACCTTAATCTTGATCTAAATGATATGCTAAAACGAATGTGGGAACAAGATCCATACGACAAGCGAGAACCCACAGCTGAGGAAAAAAAGTGCGAGGAAATCTACGAGACCACAACGGTAAGAAATAAAGACGGACGGTATATTGTGACGTTACCGAAGAAACCAAACATGCTACTATCAACCCAAGGAGATACGAGAACAATAGCATTAAAGAGATTATATCAATTAGAACAAAGATTCAAGAATAACCCAAACCTTAAGAATGACTATGTTGCAGTCATGAAAGATTACGAAACAAATTACATGGAAAAAGTACCAAACCAAGAAATGACCAATCCGTCTGTGTACCTACCGCACCACGCTATAATTAAAGAAGACAAAGAAACAACTAAATTAAGAACTGTTTTCAACGCTTCTCAAAGGGGAACAAACAATGTATCACTCAATGACGAACTAATGGTCGGACCACAGTTGCAAGATGACATGAGAAGTCTTATCATGAGATGGCGTATGAGAAAGATTTGCTTCGTGGCTGATATCCAAAAAATGTACCTGCAAATTGTCGTTCATGAAAAGGACAGAGATCTGCAACGAATACTGTGGAGAGTTAATGATCAAGAACCTGTCAAAGACTACCGTCTTACCAGAGTCACGTTTGGAACTGCTTCAGCTCCTTACTTGGCAGTAAGGACCTTGCATCAAGTAGCTCGAGATGAAGGACTAAACAATCCTGAAGCTGCGGAAATAATAAGACGCGACTATTTCATGGATGACATGATGTCTGGTAAAGACAACCTACCAGATGCAGTAAAAGTGGCCAAGGAAATAGACGCCATACTACAGAAAGGCGGGTTCAAACTAAAAAAGTGGTGTTCTAACGACGCTGACTTTCTTAAAGAATTTGAAGAATCTGAAAGAAGTTCTCACGTAAAACTAGACATTACTTTAGACGGAATCACACAAGCCTTAGGACTACACTGGAACATGGGCAAGGATCGATTCCAATACAGCCTGAATCTACCTGCCACGTCTAAGACCAATACGAAAAGAACAATCCTGGCTGACCTACAGAGATTGTTTGACCCACTAGGTTGGCTGGCACCTTCTGTTTTGCCTGCAAAACTTCTCATTCAAAGATTATGGATGCAAGGAGTAACATGGGATGAAGAAGTAGATGGAACCATTGCCGCTGAATGGAACAGCATACGAGAATGCTTCCATCTATACTTACCTGATATCAAAATAGACAGATGGCTCCATACTACTGAAACTGTAATGAATAACGTCACTATCCACGGCTTTTGTGATGCGTCATCTCGAGCTTACGCCGCAGTTGCTTATCTCAGAGTACGAACAGCCACGGGTGACGTAAAGACATCAATCATAGCGGCTAAAACGAAAGTAGCACCGACGAAACCTCAATCATTACCTCGTCTGGAACTCAGTGGAGCTGTACTACTTGCTGGACTTCTGAAACAGATAAGAGAAGCAATGAATATACCCAACTGTCAGATATTCGCATGGACCGATTCCACTATTGTACTTTCCTGGCTATTCGGCGATCCTACCAGATGGAACACGTACGTTAGAAATAGAGTAGTCGAAATACTTGACAATATCGGCAATCATAATTGGTACCATGTCAAGTCACCAGAAAATCCTGCTGACACTGCATCGCGGGGACAGTCCTTGCTAGACCTGAAGGACGATGAACTATGGTGAGGGGTCCAGAGTGGTTGAGAGAAGGAGAAATCCACTATAGAAGACCAAAGGCGATGATGTCAGATTTGGAAAGAAAGGAAACATTAGAAGTTAATCTAAAGCTTGATAATGAGAAAAGTATAGCTACAAAATTTGATAAATGTGATACATTACAAGAACTGCTAAAAGTGATACTGTACTGTAAAAGATTCTTAAGGGGAAGAAAATTAGAAAACAAAGACTCACCTGTAAACACGAAGGAATTGGATGAGGCGCTGAAAACATGCATAAGAGTAGCACAGAAGGATAGCTTTGAAGAAGAAATACAGCAATTGAAAAAAGGGCACAAATTAAAAGGAATAGTAAATTAAACAATTTAAAACCTTACCTGGACGATGATGGAATCCTCAGGGTGGGCGTGAGACTGCGTCACTCTGACCTAAATGAAGATGGAAAACACCCGATTATTCTTGATCGAGACAACAATCTTACGTCTCTCCTCGTCGCCGACGCTCACCTGAAGACGCTGCACGGCGGAGTTCAAGTTATGCTATGCTTCTTGCGAACTAGATTCTGGATCCTGAAAGTAAAGACTTTAGTTAAATCCAAGAAAAAAAAATGTCTTATTTGTGCGAAATTAAACGCTACTGCAAGGTCACAACAAATGGGAGACTTACCTCGCGTTCGAGTTACCCCTGCGAAACCTTTCTTGAATACAGCCATTGACTTCGCAGGTCCGTATCAGATTTTAATGACAAGAGGCAGAGGAGCAAAAACGAACAAGGCATACATCGCTCTTTTTGTCTGCATGTCAACAAAGGCGGTTCACCTAGAACTAGTAGAAGATCTCACGTCAGATGCCTTCATCGGAGCCTTCCGAAGGTTCGTAGCTAGACGCGGAAGATGCGCTCAGATATGGAGCGACCAAGGACGGAACTTCGTTGGGGCCAATAGGATACTTGCCGCAGATTGGGCTGAAGCTAAATTACAATTCGACGGTCCAATCGCCGAGAAGTTATCTATAGAGGGAACTAAGTGGCACTTCATCCCGGCCTATAGCCCTCACATGGGCGGACTGTGGGAGGCGGGGGTGAAGTCTATGAAACATCACTTAAAACGGATCATAACCAATCATTTGACCTACGAAGAGATGAGCACCTTGCTATGTCAAGTTGAGGCTTGCCTCAACTCTCGGCCACTAAGCATAATAGATGACACGGATACCGACAACCTTCAAGCACTAACCCCCGGTCATTTTCTTATCGGTGAAACCCCTATCACTGTTCCGACTCCAGACCTCCAAGATATCCCAATGAGTCATTTGTCAAGATGGCAACATCAGCAAAGGTTATTGACTGACTTCTGGCACAGGTGGCAACAAGAATACCTGTCAAGAATGCAACAACGTTCTAAATGGCACAACAAAGTAAAGGAGTTTGACATAGGACATATTGTGCTAATAAAATCGGACAATTTACCTCCGGGTAAATGGATGATGGGACGTATAGTGGACAAGCATCCAGGTACTGACGGTGTGCCGCGGGTGTACAGTGTGAAGAGTGGTGATAGTGTTGTGCAACGATCATTTAATAAATTGTGTTATTTACCAATAGACATTGAAACATAATTTTTGTTTGTGTTAATCAATCATGTATTCTTCATTAATCAATCTTGCTTGAATACCGAATGTAAATCATAATTATCAGTATCTTGTTAGTTTAATTGTATTTAGGATACTTATTTTGTCAAAGGGCAAATAGGCCCTTTGGTGGGCGGTATGTTGAGTTAGAATCCTTGTATGTGTTTAGAAGTTTTACAAGTACGGATGCATATGTGTGTGTGCCCCTATATTACTTACTAATATTGTCCTATAAAAACAGTCGCAATAAAATCAGCATAGTGCAAACACGTATTTCTATTACCCAAATTCCCATCAAGCAAAAGTGAACCTTATTCCTACAACAACATCCTTACCATAACACAATAGAGTACCTACCATCTCACTACATATTTACCATAACACAATACAGTACCTACCATCTCACAACATCCTTACCATAATACAATACAGTATCTACCATATCACTACATATTTACCATAACACAATACAGTACCTACCATCTCACTACATATTTACCATAACACAATACAATACCTACCATCTCACAACATCCTTACCATAACACAATACAGTACCTACCATCTCACTACATATTTACCATAACACAATACAGTACCTACCATCTCACTACATATTTACCATAACACAATACAGTACCTACCATCTCACTACCTATTTACCATAACACAATACAGTACCTACCATCTCACTACATATTTACCATAACACAATACAGTTCCTACCATCTCACTACATATTTACCATAACACAATACAGTACCTACCATCTCACTACATATTTACCATAACACAATACAGTACCTACCATCTCACTACATATTTACCATAACACAATACAATACCTACCATCTCACAACATGTTTACCATAACACAATACAGTACCTACCATCTCACTACATATTTACCATAACACAAT
Organism: Tiliacea citrago; assembly: GCA_963921375.1. NCBI lineage: Eukaryota > Metazoa > Arthropoda > Insecta > Lepidoptera > Noctuidae > Tiliacea > Tiliacea citrago. Next base: position 31,278,070 of record OY992780.1, read on the forward strand.
ACAGTACCTACCATCTCACTACATATTTACTATAACACAATACAGTACCTACCATCTCACTACATATTTACCATAACACAATACAGTACCTACCATCTCACTACATATTTACCATAACACAATACAATACCTACCATCTCACAACATCCTTACCATAACACAATACAGTACCTACCATCTGTCTACATATTTACCATAACACAATACAGTACCTACCATCTCACAACATCCTTATCATAACACAATACAGTACCTACCATCTCACTACATATTTAGCATAACACAATACAGTACCTACCATCTCACTACATATTTACCATAACACAATACAGTACCTACCATCTCACTACATATTTACCATAACACAATACAGTACCTACCATCTCACTACATATTTACCATAACACAATACAGTACCTACCATCTCACTACATATTTACCATAACACAATACAATACCTACCATCTCACAACATATTTACCATAACACAATACAGTACCTACCATCTCACTACATATTTACCATAACACAATACAGTACCTACCATCTCACTACATATTTACTATAACACAATACAGTACCTACCATCTCACTACATATTTACCATAACACAATACAGTACCTACCATCTCACTACATATTTACCATAACACAATACAATACCTACCATGTCACAAAATCCTTACCATAACACAATACAGTACCTACCATCTCACAACATCCTTACCATAACACAATACAGTACCTACCATCTCACTACATATTTACCATAACACAATACAGTACCTACCATCTCACTTCATATTTACCATAACGCAATACAGTACCTACCATCTCACTTCATATTTACCATAACACAATACAGTACCTACCATCTCACAACATCCTTACCACATCACCATGGATCATCATCCATGTTAGTTTTAACAATGCGAAGTTAAATTAAATTGAATCTGTATAACATTTATACAAAAATATGTTAATATTAATCTTTTTTATGCTTCCATGTTAATTAATGTAATTGGTGCTGTACCGTTGTACCGTGTTGTACCGTTGTACCGTGTTGTACCGTTGTACCGTGTTGTACCGTTGTAGCGTGTTGTCCCGTTTTAAATAACTATAAATAAATAAATACAATTTTACCATGTAACAAAATCCTTACTTTACCACAACACAGTACCTATCTACCTACCACCTCACAACATCTTAGGTACTATGTCACGACATCCTTCTTACCACGTCATAACACTTTACCATGTCACAACATCCTTTGAAATGATCTCACAACACCTTACCATGACAATCACAACATCCTTATCAAGTTGTCATTAATAACACTTTACCCACCTTATCATACAACAACGTCCTTACCATATCATAACACCTTAGAAGGCCACAACGTCCTTACCATATCATAACACCTTAGAAGGCCACAACGTCCTTACCATATCATAACACCTTAGAAGGCCACAACGTCCTTACCATATCATAACACCTTAGAAGGCCACAACGTCCTTACCATATCATAACACCTTAGAAGGCCACAACGTCCTTACCATATCATAACACCTTAGAAGGCCACAACGTCCTTACCATATCATAACACCTTAGAAGGCCACAACGTCCTTACCATATCATAACACCTTAGAAGGCCACAACGTCCTTACCATATCATAACACCTTAGAAGGCCACAACGTCCTTACCATATCATAACACCTTAGAAGGCCACAACGTCCTTACCATATCATAACACCTTAGAAGGCCACAACGTCCTTACCATATCATAACACCTTAGAAGGCCACAACGTCCTTACCATATCATAACACCTTAGAAGGCCTCAACGTCCTCACCATATCATAACACCTTAGAAGGCCACAACGTCCTTACCATATCATAACACCTTAGAAGGCCACAACGTCCTTACCATATCATAACACCTTAGAAGGCCACAACGTCCTTACCATATCATAACACCTTAGAAGGCCACAACGTCCTTACCATATCATAACACCTTAGAAGGCCACAACGTCCTTACCATATCATAACACCTTAGAAGGCCACAACGTCCTTACCATATCATAACACCTTAGAAGGCCACAACGTCCTTACCATAGCTACCACAACACCTTATCATACCACAACATTCTTACCACGAACCATCACTTTACCATCGTACTCGTATATGTCACGACATCCTTACTATTCCTTACCGTATGGTAAGGTCCTTATCACAATATCCAGCACAACGTCCTTATCACAATATCCTGATAACTTACTGTAGGTATGATTTGCTTGTTTTGGACCTTAAAACTGTAGGTACCTACCTACTTGAGGCATTTGCCCCCCAAAATACGCAAAACCGTTAAGCCAGAACTAATTCTTATGTAACGGAAACCTACTCCGAAGCGCTAATCCGAAATATCGGTCGTTTTATAACTTCCAAAGATTATTTTTTTGACTTTGGAGATGTCCGTGACTACCGCAGGACCACGAACGCCAATCGCTTCCATATTTGGCTAATAATTAGTGCTCAATTGGTGCTAATTAGTGCTCGAACAACAGAATTGGTGCTTTAGTAGTTTTCGAGAAAATCGACTTTGAAGGTGGTCCTGCGGGAGTCACGCTCCCTTCAGCAGGACCACCATGAGCGCAGAAAAAGGGGGCATGCTACAGCTATTCTAAGTATACAAATAATTAGTGCCCTTAAATGTGATTCATTTCGTAACAAAAACCGAACTGAAACATTTGTATTTACCGAGAAATCAACGACGATAACTTTCGCGCGGTCTTTCAGCAGGACCACGACTTTGAATGTTGATTCCAAGTTTCAGGAGCTAGTCGCTTTCCTCAAACCTACATAGAAAATTAGTGCTCTGCGAGATAAAATTGATACCCAAAATTCAAAGTTACTACTCCAGCAGTTTACGAGATATACCATACCATTGGTGGGGTGGCGGTAGTCACGGTGTTAAATTTTTATTTGACGATTTCCCTATTAAAAACTCTGTGATTTCTTCCCAAATTTATACAAAAATGAGTGCTCCTAAAGAAGTAATAGTGTACGTTTGACGTTCAAAAGTGCCTCTTATGTGCCTATTTGAAATAAATGGTTTGACTTTGACAACAATTCAGATTCCCAAGTGTTGTATTTTAAGAGAAATTGGCTTTCATTACTTTTCCATACTAAATCTCTGCGTGTAACCCGACCAAATTAAGTTGTCAATGGTATTGAGCTGTTTATGAGATGTACACTCGTGCACATACATTGATGGATGTCGGAATAGTAATAAAAACTGTTCAACATCTATAATTTTTAGACAAAATGTGTAGATACATATTAAGAATAAAAAATAACCTATCGTTACCCATGGCCTGTGATACCTTAATAAACGAATAAAAACAGAACTCGATGTAGGTACCACGACACGCTTCGCGAACGCTTTACTTTGGTAATAATAACCTGCGCGCCATGCCACAAAAAATGTTTTGTACCATAGACAAGATAAAAATGAGATTCAAAATCATGTGAATCTGTCAGTTAACTAGGTTTGTTTTTTGTTTGTTTTAACTGAGTAGAACTTAAAATGAGCCCCGTGATATGAAGATACATAATTACTTTGTGTGAATTATAACATAGATCCACTTGATCTAAGTTTGAACGTGTCATGACTTACGTTTTTTGACAAAACCTATGTAAGTATACCTAGATACCGTGCATGTAATAACACAATCTATATTTATTAAATACTTAAAATAATTAGTACGTACTTACCAGTACCTACGTATTTAAAATAGTAACTTATTTTTATTTTCAGAACTTGGATTTGAGTAAAATGAAAAAAAAAGAAAAGAAAGAAAATACGTTTATTTGCGGTAAACATAGCAAAGAAATAAAAACACAAACACGAAAGAACAAGTTGAGGGAAAATATGCGTCACATTCACGCAAAACGGCCATCGCTTAGCATAATGATGCAAAAAAACGAAAAAAATACTGCTGCTGCTTTAAATGATCTAGTCTACTTAATAATATGTACAAGTAGGTATATAATAAAATAATAAAAAGGAGGGAAGTGCTCATTGACCATCAAAAAATTCGTCCGCATCGCTGTCAACGGAAAAAGTGCCCACAAGGCTGGCAGCATTGCGAAGTTGGATGGCAATACTGATTCTTTGGGCTAAAAATAGGCCAGCCCTCTGGTCACTTGAAGAGTCGACCAACCGCTTGGCGATGTCCCGAAATACTTGATGAGCACTCGGACCCCAAGGCCCTAGTGTTTCAACCCCAAACGGCTCAAACATATAGCTCCCAATAAGGTTGTTATATTTGTGCCATTTGAGGTTTTTTGCTCCTGCAGCAGCCGCCCCAGCACAACCCGCCGTGCCAGGAAGACGGGATGGCACGAGGGTGTCGACACAGGTTGCATCCCACACCAAAGGCCTACCCAATTTCCATGGCATTATGGACATTCCATCTGGCCTCTTCCCATCGTCGCGCGCCAAACCATTGGGTTCTAAAACAGCTGGGACTCCGGCGGTGACAAGAGCCTAACGGATGATGTCATTAATACTGGCGTGCCGTGCCATCCACCCAGCGCTCTCTCTCTCTCTCTACTACTCTATACATATTTTAGAGTTAGCTTGAATATTTTAATTAAGGACCAATTGTTATAAATAAAGTCTTCTTAATTGAGACTTAACTTGAAGGAGTTTGTGTGAAGTATGCCTAGTAAGTTTATAATATTCATATATCATTATATAGATAAATATCTACATTATAGGAGTATGCGTTATTAGCAACATATTATTAATGATATTGATGATAGGTACTGCTTGCAGCAACGGTAAATTAGTAGGAAAGAAATAAATAAGAAATACCTATCGCTCTTTAATGATATTCATGTAACAACACAAAAGCTAGGTACTTACAATACAAAAAAATAATTATTCGAGTACCTACCGACCCACCTACGTCATTAACAAAGGTATCACAGGCCATGGGTAACGACAGGTTATTTTTTTTCTTAATATGTACCTAGGTAAACACTTTGTATAAAAATTATAGATATTGAACTGTTTTTATTACTATTCCGACATCCATCAATGTATGTGCACGAGTGTACATCTTATAAACAGCTCAATACCATTGACAACTTAATTTGGTCGGGTTACACGCGGAGATTTAGTATGGAAAAGTAATGAAAGCCAATTTCTCTTAAAATACAACACTTGGGAATCTGAATTTTTGTACACTACGAGTATTACTTCTTTAGGAGCACTATATTCTGTATAAATTTGGGAAGAAATCACAGAGTTTTTAATAGGGAAATCGTCAAATGAAAATTTAACACCGTGACTACCGCCACCCCACCAATGGTATGGTATATCTCGTAAACTACTGGAGTAGTAACTTTGAATTTTGTGTTTCAATTTTATCTCGCAGAGCACTAATTTTCTATGTAGGTTTGAGGAAAGCGACTAGCTCCTGAAACTTGGAATCAACATTCAAAGTCGTGGTCCTGCTGAACGAGCGCGCGAAAGTTATCGTCGTTGATTTCACGGTAAATACAAATGTTTCAGTTTGGTTTTTGCTACGAAATGAATCACATTTAAGGGCACTAATTATTTGTATACTTAGAATAGCTGTAGCATGCCCCCTTTTTCTGCGCTCATGGTGGTCCTGCTGAAGGGAGCGTGACTACCGCAAGACCACCTTCAAAGTCGATTTTCTCGAAAACTACTAAAGCACCAATTCTGTTGTTTGAGCACTAATTAGCACCAATTGAGCACTAATTATTAGCCAAATATGGAAGCGATTGGCGTTCGTGGTCCTGCGGTAGTCACGGACATACTTTGGAGTCCATATCCGACTTCAAGTCACATTTTTGGCTTTGGCTTATCTCTTCGATTGTCTGGAGAAGATCCTTGTATATTCTCTATGAAAAGGGAGAAGGCAGACAACCATAGTTAGCCGTAGTCAAGAAACGGCCGAATATTCGGCCGGTTCGTCGGATCTAAGTTCGGGGTAGACACCCAGATCTTGTTAGTTCCAGTGATAGAACTAGATACCAATTTAGAAATACCTTTCTTTTTTTTTTGGGTGGGAAATTATCAAATAACTTCTCCCGCTCTGGGTGGAGCGGGAGGGAGTGTCAGACTTTTACTGACTAAAACCCACCCGTGTTCCTTCAGATGCCTGTGTGACAGGGCCACGATATCCCTTTCGGACAAGCTCGTAACTCTGGCAGGCATTGGCCCTTCGGACCCCGTCAATTTGTGCTGACGTCTCTTTGAGGCACGCGTGGAACACAACGCGCCGTCGACCCGGGCCTGGTTCTTATCGGACGGCGAGCTACCCATCAATCACCGTCCGCAAGCCCGCGCCTACGGTGGCCGGGAATCGGCCTGCGATTCCCGACGCCCGGGGCGTCTCCTGCGGCGACTTGGGGCGCGAGGGCGTTGATTTTGCCTTTCCCTCACGCGTTCCGCCTCCTCCTTCGCAAGCATTACTGTTTCGCAGAAGGAGGTGACGGCCTCCCATGCACTCTCGCTCCGAACCATGGCCTGAACCAGGGCCGGACGCGAGAGATCGCCGCCGCCGATCGCTGCCATGAGGACACGGCGGTGCTCCGCCCAAGCAGGGCAGACCTCCACCGTATGCTCCACCGTGTCCTCCGGGTGATCCACACAGTGGTGACACCCGGGCGTTTCCTCCCGCTTAGTCCTAAACAGGAACCTCCCGAAACATCCATGTCCGGTGAGGACCTGCGTCAGGCGGAAGGTGAGGACGCCGTGGCGCCTCTCCAGCCACTCCTTAAAGAGGGGACTTATTGCCACAATTGTGGCGTGCCCAGCGCTGGGTTGCGACAATCGCACACTCCATGTCGCCATGAGATCCCGCCGGAGCGCCGTCCGATGTGCCGCGATTTCTTGCGGCAGCGAAGTTATGCCCCGGAGTTTCGCCTCTTCGCGCCACACCCAAATGTGCGCGAGGACTTTTGCCTCCAGATCCCATGGCGGCAGTCCGGCAAGGAGGCTCGCCGCCTCACGGGAGACCGTGCGGTAACCCCGTACTAGCCTGATGGCCATGACCCTTTGGGACGCGTTCAACCGCTGGGCTGGTCGCAGCCTCAGAGAACGCGCCCACAACGGTGCCCCGTAAAGGGCCATGGACCGCACGATCCCCGCGTAGAGCCTCCGGCAGGAAGCGTTTGGACCCCCCAGATTGGGCAGGAGCCGCTTCAAGGCAGCCCCGGCCCGCTCCAGTCTGGGAGCCAAACGTCGGAAGTGCTTGACGAAGTTCCACCGGCTGTCGAGGACGAGTCCCAGGTACTTCATCGTCGACTCGACGCCGATGTGAACCCCTCCTGCCGTTATCTGGGAACCCGACTGTGGCGCGTTCCGAGGACCATAAAAACACATCCCCTCCAGGCCTCCAGGCCTCCAGGCCTCGGACTTGTGCAATGCCACCTCGAGTCCCAATTGCCGGATCCTATTGACGATTGTCGCAACCCCACGTGCCGCCAGTTCGGCCGCCGCCTGATGCGAACTCACTTGTGCCAGGACCAGCGTGTCGTCAGCGTAGCAGACTACGCTGACGCCACTATCGGCGGTCGGCGCGCAGCACCCAGTCGTACCCGATGTCCCACAGATGCGGCCCCAGGACCGATCCCTGTGGGACACCGCACGACATGGGACAGGCCTCGACCACGCGACAGAGGCAGGTTGGCATCCGGTGATATCGAAGTGTCTCCCTTTTTTTTTTTTTTTTCTTTATTTTTGTTGCCAGGGTGGAAAATCCTCATGGATGTCCTCCGCCCTGGGGTGGGCGGAGGGGTCTGTCAGACTCTTACTGACTAAAAACCACCCCGGTGTTCCCTTCCCACACTTGCACCGGGGATCTTGGGAGCTAGTATTACTTCCGTGATCCCCGGCTAGTGCCGGCCCGCCTCTGCGGGCCACCTCAAGTCTACGGGGGGGTGAGGTGTTAGACCCCCCCGCGACGTCTCAAAGGGGCGCGCGTGGAACACTACGCGCCGCCACCTCGGGTCCAGTGTGATAGGGGGCGGCGGACGTCCCCGAGTCCGCCGTCCCTGGACCCATTTAGGGGGGCCGGAAGAGGGCATTATCTGCCCTCTGCCGACGCCGGAGCGGACGAGATCTCCCGCTCCCTTTCCGCAGCCTCCTTCTGCGACACGACTGTTTCGCAGAAGGATACCACCGCGTCCCAGGACTCCTCGCTGCCGGCCATCGACTCGATCACGGCCGGCAGCGATAGGTCACTGCCTACTCCTGAGATGAGGGCACGGCGAGGCTCCTCCCAAGCGGCACACTCTGCCAGCGTATGCCGCGCCGTGTCCTCCCGGCAGTCGACGCAGTGGTGACACCGGGCGTCCGGCTCCCTGTTTATGCGACATAGGTACTTCCCGAAGCAACCATGCCCCGAGAGCACCTGCGTCACCCGAAACGACAGGGAGCCGTGCCTCCTCCCGAGCCAGGGCTCGAGTACCGGCCGGACCGCCTCGATGGTGGCGAGGCCGGCGGTAGGGCGTGAAAGCCTGTCCCGCCATTCCGCCCATTCTCTCCTTGGTGACCGGGGTAGATGACGGCCCTGTCCGTCAAATAGGCCTCGACCACGCGACAGAGGCAGGTTGGCATCCGGTGATATCGAAGTGCCTCCCTGATGCAACTCCAGGGCAGGGTATTGAATGCATTGGACGACCCCACCCCGGGCCACAGCATCCCCCGTCGTGATGGCTCGAACACGCATGATGGCGTCCACCGTAGAGCGCCCCTTGCGGAAACCAAACTGGCTCTGCGCCAAATCCGGCCCCACCCGTACCAGCCGCCCGACAAGGCGGTCTGTAATAACTCTTTCAAAGAGCCAATAACTTTGACTGCTCCAATTTATCCTACGCTTTTGCCAAACATCTGGCTAATGAGTATTTTATTTTTAACCGACTTCCAAAAAGGAGGAGGGTATATGTTCGGCAGTGTTTTTTTTTTTTTTTTATCTATGTTCACCGAATACACCGTCATATGTGGACGGATTTTGAAAATTCTTTTTTTGTTTGGAAGGGTATGCTCCCGAGGTGGTCCCATTGCCACCAAATCAGAATCTGATAAGGGGATCCCATGGAAATCGAGGGAAATCCTCAAATTTTATAGGCATACCTATAGCGATTTGAGTATTTTTTATAGGATCTCGTGCATTTGCTTTTGGAAAGCACCATTTGGTGAAGTGGAACTGATGATGAAGACCACTGATGGCCACCGGAACTACTTAATAATAAGTATTTCACCGTTGCGATTCGATTAGGCACTTTAATATGGTTGATAACCAATTTATGCTCGTCAAAATGCATATGGTAAAAGTCACAATCAGTTCTACTGGTTCTTACCAGAAGAACTCTTCAACAATTAACGCCCCTGCATCGGGAAAGCCAATATTTTTTCAACGGTGATGAGCATTTGACATTAGGCTATTGTAAATTAGATAAATTACAAACTGACCCACTAAAAAGTGAAAAAAAAAACTTTACAAAAAAAAACAACAGACTTCCAAAAAAAACACTACATAGTGAAAAATAACTTTAATTTCGGAAGTCGGTGGCAAAAAACTAAAATACAGATTCAAAGACACCAACTTCCGAAATTAAAGTTATTTTTCACTTTGTAGTTTTTTTTGGGAGTCGGTTTTTTTTTTTTGTTATTTTTTATACTTCTGTTCCTCTATGAATTAGTCGTCCTAATTATTTATTTTACAGCCTTATTTTAGAGTGATAGTGGTAGTACCAAAACACGTTTAATATCAGCTGAGTCTCTGTGTAGGTACCCTTTGGCCTCCTCCAAACCCTTCCCTCCCTGTTCATTGCCTACTAGTCCATGTCTCCCAAGTCCTCCACTCTTCTCATAATAGGGATAGATAGGTACTGGTTCCATTCATTTTTCGTTTCTCCAACCATTTCTTTAACTGTGTAGACTGCGGTTTTGCCAAGTCTTAAATCTTAAGGCCAGCTTAAAGCGCAGGCCACACCGCCAGCTAGCGGGCGGGCGGGCTAGGCGGGCGAACATCGTTTCACCTCAACGAAAGAAGAGAGAAAAGAGGTGAAACGATGTTCGCCCGCCTAGCCCGCCCGCCCGCTAGCTGGCGGTGTGGCCTGCGCTTAAGAGGAGGCTCCCTATTTTTATGTTAATTTGCATGAATATTCTGAAACAGTCACACATACAAGCAAAATGAAACAAAAGTATATGATTTATTGGATCTTTTTCTTTCCATGATTTTTTTTTTTTTTTTTTTTGGGTGGGAAATTATCAAATAACTTCTCCCGCTCTGGGTGGAGCGGGAGGGAGTGTCAGACTTTTACTGACTAAAACCCACCGTGTTCCTTCAGATGCCTGTGTGCCAGGGCCACGATATCCCTTTCGGACAGGCTCGTAACCCTGGCAGGCATTGGCCCTTTCGGACCCCGTCAATTGGTGCTGACGTCTCTTTGAGGCGCGCGTGGAACACAACGCGCCGTCGACCCGGGCTTGGTCCTTATCGGACGGTGAGCTACCCATCGCTCACCGTCCGCAAGCCCGCGCCTACGGTGGCCGGGAATCGGCCTGCGATTCCCGACGCCCGGGGCGTCTCCTGCGGCGACTAAGGGCGCGAGGGCGTTGACTTTGCCTTACCCTCACGCGTTCCGCCTCCTCCTTCGCAAGCATCACTGTTTCGCAGAAGGAGGTGACGGCCTCCCATGCACTCTCGCTCCGAACCATGGCCTGAACCAGGGCCGGACGCGAGAGATCGCCGCCGCCGATCGCTGCCGTCAGGACACGGCGGTGCTCCGCCCAAGCAGGGCAGACCTCCACCGTATGCTCCACCGTGTCCTCCGGGGATCCACACAGTGGTGACACCCGGGCGTTTCCTCCCGCTTAATCCTAAACAGGAACCTCCCGAAACATCCATGTCCGGTGAGGACCTGCGTCAGGCGGAAGGTGAGGACGCCGTGGCGCCTCTCTAGCCACTCCTCAAAGAGGGGACTTATCGCCACAATTGTGGCGTGCCCAGCGCTGGGTTGCGACAATCGCACTCTCCATGTCGCCATGAGATCGCACCGGAGCTCCGTCCGCTGTGCCGCGATTTCCTGCGGCAGCGGAGTTATGCCCCGGAGTTTCGCCTCTTCGCGCCACACCCAAATGTGCGCGAGGACTTTCGCCTCCAGATCCCATGGCGTTTCTTTCCATGATGAAGACAGTTTTAATTTGCATGAATGTTCTGAAACAGTCACACATACAAGCAAAATGAAACAAAAGTATATGATTTATTGGATCTTTTTCTTTCCATGATGAAGACAGTTAGGTAATTGTAATATTTTCTCGCAATACATTTTTTATTCGAAAATCATGTCTTCTTTAAGGATAATTATAAAAAAACAAACAAGATTGTTTGGCTTATAAGTCTAAAATAATTATTCACAGCAAGAAAATATAGTTTATTATCGATCCACTAGATATTTTTTTCTCTAGATCAATTATTACTTTAGTTATAAACGAAATAAGAATTGAGACATAAGGCTATTTAGTTTCGTGCTCGAACCGTAATTGAACTTTATTACTGATGTATTGGCGTTTAGCACATAACGGAGTGGCGGGGAGCAAAGGGCGGAGCTTGCATTCGAAATTTGATATAGACGGCCTGCTCTTAAACTTAAATAGGACTTGGTTTCTGTAACTGCAATAGTTACTCAAAAACAGCAGAAATGTCACAAAAAAATACTATGACAATCAATAACTTATAATAATTTTTTAATAGATATTCTTTATTTAAAAACCAAAAAAACATGATTAATTAAATACTAGACTAGATGCTTTAGGAGATTTTTATATTGTAAAATATAAATTTAAAAAAATGAAAACATTAAAAATATGTACAAATACATTACATTACAAGCTAAAATCACATCCAAATATTAATTTTTTAAATCAAATTTACATTTTTTTTAGTTACATGATGCTTTATATTGGATCTAGTTACCCCCCTGTCTGGCTTGAACAAAAGCCAAACAACTAATCTATGAATAACAATATGTAAATTGGATACATGATTTTGGAGTTGTTCACCAAAAGACACAGATAAAAGAATAGTTTTTAAACATGTTAGGGACAGTAATTAATGTAAGTGAGCAATTAGATGCCAATCCACCTCTTTCAAGAGTATTTCCTCTCATTCAAATATTTATCCAGTCCAACCCACAAACCGCACATGTGCGGTGTTTTGCCATACTTGGCAGTTACTTGGGGCTAAAGTACTTTTAATCTAGTGAGTTAAGAGTGTCATAACTTTAAGTCTACTGAAGCAGGTTAATATTTGTCTCCTATTGTATCTAATATTTGTTTCCATTTCCTATTGTAATAAGTTGCCTAATATTAATAATTTTATAGTAGATAGTCCTGATAACAGCAGTTTATTGAATAGTAATGAGAGTTACATCACAATTTCATATTCCTCTGCTCAACAGCTATACTCAACTCTTCCAAGCTTCTGAATACATGTTCCTGTGACGCGTTGGACTGTTTTTTTAGTTTGGGGTTCACCAGCAGAGCATGCCAACCTGCTGCTCTGGCACCTTCATAGTCCTTCACCACATCATCTCCTATGTGGAGAGCCTCCGAAGGTGATACCATTGAAGTGCACTTGTCAATGGCACTCTTAAATATTCTCTTGTCAGGCTTGCTATATCCAGTCTCATAAGAAGTAACAATGAAATTAAAATGTTTGAATAAACTGACGTTTTGAAGTATGTCATACAGGCGAGGATCAAAGTTTGATATAACTCCTACAGATATACCTAGGGTCTTGAAGTGGTCTATGAGTTTGTGTCCTCCATGGACGCATTGCCAACACCTGTCAGTTCTAAATTCTTCGATAAGCTTGTGAGCGATGAGGTCCAGGTCCGCACCGCGCGGCAGGTGGTCCCTCAACGTCATCCTGACTACTCGGCTCCACCAGTCCTCCCATTCTATAGATTTCTTTCCAAAATTAGGATGTTGTTCCCACATTTGCTTGAAACTTGTTTTGAACTTAGTCTTGACTTCATCTTCAGTGCCTTTGAACCCATGGTCTTGGGCTACCATGACGTAATACTGCCATGCAGGCACCTTGAACTTTAGCAGAGTATTTGTAACATCAAATGTAACTAACTTTATCTTTGATAAACTCATTTTGTATCTTCACTTAGCTCAATGATTCAGGGATTTACGGATTTAAGATGTAACGTAAAATAGTTTCTTGATTAAATTTAGGTAAAAAGTAATATTTCTGATTTTCTTACCATACTAATAGTTAGTGTATATTTTTTCTTCATGTTTAGTAAATTTTCATTTTTTGAGTTGATACGAGTTGACAACTTTGACATTAAGGGTGTCAGATGGAATTAGTCGGGTCACAGATAACTTTACTAGTCTGAGAAGTCGGGTTGGGGTTGGGCTTGGGTTGGGGTTGCGTGAAAAGAGCTTTCCCGAGCGACGTATGTACATCTTATGTACCTACATACATACATTAGGTACGTTCCGACCTTCTGTTACATCCGGCGCGACCCGCGCGGCACACCCTGGTCAATTGACTTAGTCGATTAGCTAATAGGTACTTTCACCACGATGGCGAACTCCAAATGGTCCTTTTCAGGGCAAAACAGTCTACTAACAAAACCAGCCTAATGTGTGATTTCTCGACCAACATCAAAAGGTTTTCACAAAATAAAACAGAAATACCTTCTGAACTCTCCCGCAAGGCACACTGTGCTAACTTATGTGTCCGGAGAACCATCGAAATTCGAACCAAAGCAGTACCTCTACCATGAGTTTAGACAGCCAAAACTCGTTAGCGTGTCCGTAAATCATGTACACTCCTACCAACTTATCTGTGAAATGGCGAAAATTGGAACGGCCGTCATGTTGAAATGTAGTAGTATAGTAGTACCAACTCTACAACACTGAATCGACGGTGCCGTCCTCTTTCAGTTCACAGATAAGTTGGTAGGACTGTAAAAGAAATTTATTGTACAGCGCCCCTTGCGGTCACAGCAAGAATTCAAGTACGTACAGACGCCAGAGCAGGTCAAGCTACCCGAAACTGTCAAACTTTCCCAATCAACCTTGAACCTTAAGCTGTAGCGTTAATTATTTATTTTCAAAGTGAATAGGTATATAACTAAATATTCTGTGAATATTTCAAGCGTACCTGTTGCCGTTATCAATATAGAGCAAAAACAAGCAAAAAAATCACGCATGTTGTATGGGAGCTCCCTTAAATATTTGTTTTATTCTGTTTTTTAGTATTTGTTGTTATAGCGGCAACAGAAATACATCATCTGTGAAAATGTCAATTGTCTAGCTATCACGGTTCATGAGATACAGCCTGGTGACAGACGGACAGACAGACAGACAGACGCGAGACGGTGGAGCCTTAGTAATAGGGTTCCCGTTTTACCTCATCTAGTTTTACTATGACTGACGTGTAAAAGTGTTTGTACAAACCTAGTTACAGAAATAAAATCATTTATCATTATCATTTACCCTTTGGGTACGGAACCCTAAAAATGATTGTATATGTGTTAACCTTTTGCCATCGACACGCTAAGAAGAAAAAATCCGGTAAAAATAAGTAAAATAACCGTATGACGCTGTTTGTTCCAATTTTGGCTACGTGAAAAGATCGTTGTAGAAACAAGCAAATCAGTTTTTACATGGCAACATTGCGCAGCTTGCTGTCAGGTCAGCTGTCGAATGGACTCGTCACGTCAACGGTATGTCAACGTCAACGCGTCAAAACGTTTATCCGTCGATCGTCTTTGACAAATTCGTAAAACATTAAAACAATAAACTTCGCTGCTTGGTTACTTGGTGTAAACCATCAACTATTTCGAAAATCCTGAATAATTTGTTTAAAACTGTGATTGTTATCTTAAAACCATGGTATATGTTAAAGGAGGTACGTATTGAAATTGATTTCTGTTACTCTCTAACTTCATACTTCTGTAATTTCAGATGAATTCTAGAATCCTGGATGTTGTAGGCCACGTCAGTGATTGTAAATATAATATAATTGTTGAGCAATAACTTTAGGAACTCTGGTTTTTATCGTCGCTTAACCGTCTGCACTCATTATGTGATACAAATTTATGTACAAATGAACTAAGTAATGGTATAATAAATAAATATGTCAACAAATGGAAAGATTGATTTATTGTGTAGTATTTGCTCACACTATTTCTTTCGTCTCTTTGAATTGCGATTACAATATTAAAGACCATTATAATAATATGATACTTTTACTTCTGAATTCTGTTTATCTTCAGATGGTACCGTTGTGGAGCAGAGTCCATTCAACGTGTTCGGGTGGTTCTGGGGCATTGTCAACTTTCTCTACTTACTGTGAGTGTAGTTTCTGTTTCAAATTGTTAATACTCAGGATATGTTTTTCCTTCTCAGCATGTTTTCATCAATGGTTTTCAGACAAGCAACCCAACTTTAGGTAACTACTGATGATGCAATCACAGTAACGATTGAGCATATTCGCTAACCACCTCGTTTTAGATCCATGCACAACACTTTGATATTTAATGCCTATCAGTTTTTATAGCCATATTTGTAGGCAAGGGTTATCACGGCTAGCTCTATGAATTGCAAGAATTATCTATCTATATATAATATCATCTAAATATAATATATCTAGGAATTGCAAGAATTTCACTAACTTTAATTAACTTAAAGTTAGTGAAATTCTTGCAATTCCTAGAGAATGTTTTGAATGTCAAGTGTGTAAAGTTACATTGTTAAGCTTGTTACCAGTGACCTTGGCTTTTATGTTAGGTATGAAACAATTTATTGCTATCTACATACATAATGGAATATATTTCAAAGAGTATAACAAAACTAGCTGACTTCACACAAATATGTTTATAGCCAGGTGTTCAGTTTAAGGTTCTAGAACATTAACACAAATTAATTTAAGTGAGATCAAAGACTGAACTATTTAAAGCTGATTATAAGCTTGTATTTAATCAAAAGTGGTTCTTGAAAATAAATTATATTAATGACTAGATGCACCCCGTGGTATCACCTGCATACGTTGTGATCCCGTGGCAATATCGGGAAAAAAAGTATCCTATGTCCTAACCCCTTGTCATGGTCTAGCCATGTGCAAAATCACATTCAAATCCATTCAGTCGTTTTAGCGTGAAACCCTAATAAACAAACATACATCATTCGCCTGCCCTTATCGGGGTCGGCACAACATGTATTTTTTCCATACTTCTCAATTAGTTGTCATCTCGGTAGTCACCCCCTTTCTAGCCATATCATCTTTCACACAGTTCATCCATCGTTTCTTTGGTCTTCTCCTAATCATATAGCCATCCACATGCATACTCATAACTTAACTGGTGAAAAAAGAAACATACAAAAATCTAATCTTTTCTCTTTATAACATAAGTTAAGGTTATCGTCATAGCAACTAGGGCTTTCAATACTGGGATCCCGGTTTTTTTTGTCATTTTAAAATACCTACCGGTATTGAAATGTCTAATACCGGGATCCCGGATAAAACCACCGTTAGGTAGTTTATTTTATTTTCAGTAAAAACTACAGTTACACAATTTCGTTCTATTTCACATTATATTTCCTACCAATTTATTATCTAAGATTTATAAACTGTGTATTTTAATTATCTCGTGGTATAAGCGGCCGAGAGATGCTACTACGCTTTATAATGGGCAACTAGCTTCATATTTCTAACTGACCAATTCCTTGACAATTCAAAACTGCCTGTAAATGGCTTAATTGAAATAAATGCTTTGAGTTTGAGATGTGTAGTGACATGGCGGATAATTATTTATTCATAATAATACCTACATTATTCTTATGCAATAGATAAAATTAAAATAACTAATATACTATACCTGTACACACAAACCTAATAATAAATATACTTACTCATAATTATACACCCAATTAAACACATATAATAATTTATAATAATATTGAATTGCTTGAATTGTTACTTAGCCCTCTGCCTCTCTCCTAATTTTGCTGTGCGCAACAGGGTCCATATTGATCTTTTACTTTTTATACATCAATGTAGTATTACATTGATGGAATGCAATAAAGAAATGAGAATTGAGAATAATAATATTTCCCGGAAAATGATAAGTTTATGAAAAGGAACATAATTACCTACCGGATACAAAAAAATAAGATTAAATAAATGAAAAAAAAAATGACCTTAGTATCAAAATTGATCTGACTTGACTTTAATTTTGCAATGAATAAACGTTTACGACGTTTTTTCTTTTAAACAAAACTAGATTTCCGTTTAACTGCATTAATATTATATTAATTGTAAAAATATTATTTAAGTACGTAAATTTATGAATGTGATAGTAACAAAATTGACCGCAAGTAGTAACCAAAAAAATAAATACGATTTTTAAAAAAATAACACAAGAAAATGTAGGGAAAGAAATTAATGAGAACTGCTCACTTATCGAAATTGTTGTTCCTTATCCCCCCCTTTCCTTCCCCCGACGAAAATGACCGGTGTTATAAGTTTATAGTGTGTATCTCTGTTGTGTATCTGGGTATCTGTGTGTCTGCCTGTGGCACCATATCTCCTGAACGGATGAACCGATTTTGTTTTTTTTTGTTTGACTGTTGTCAAACAAGAGTGTTCTTAGCTATCTTTCAGGAAAATCTGCTCAGCCGTTTGAAGATCATGACCTCTTTTCTAGTTGCTGAAGAGATAAAAACAACTTCCACAGGTCTGATCGATTCGAAATTTGAAATCGCCTTAAGTTTGGGCTTCGGATAAATTCTTTCCAACTACGGAACCCTTCATAGTGCGTGGTCCGACACTCACTTGGCTGGTTTTTATTAAATATAAAATCGCTTTTTAAATATATCTATAATATAGCGCCTATAAACATAAAATACACGGTGGCTCGATTTAGGAGTCTGGGAGTGTATTATGTAGACATCTCCAATATGTATATTACCCTAATAGGAAAACATAATACCGTTACATCCATACTCGATTCAGGATAATGTTCGGCAAATAACAGACTGTAGTAAGCAAATCAATGTAACCTTTATTTACCATTTTGTTACAAATTCCTTAATCAAGTAAAGTATATTTTACAACTAAACGTGTTGCCCTCAACTCCTCAAATACAGACGATATGCTCGGGGAAGACTACACAGTCTCTTGTTTAGTCATCATCCACTATTAACAACTCCCTTGGGAAAGTAACAAGTCATTAGTGTCGAGGTGTCAGTTATATATAGGACATAGATACATCAATCATTCTATGCAATTTATTTGGGGTATACAATGTCGTTTTAACCGACTTTAAAAAAGGAGGAGGTTCTATGTTCGTCTGTATGATTTTTTTTTAAATATATAAGAAGGTATTTTTCATAGATATTGTGGACCGATTTTGGAAATTATTTATTAGAGGAAGCTTGCGCGGTGGCTGCATATAAGTTTTATTAACTTTGATTGGGGGGTAGTTTTTGAGTTAGCTTCATTAATACGTATTTTTCCCACTTAGTCATTGTCCGTGGATGATGTTACAATAAGTTCCTGTCACTGTTATTTACATAGCCGGTAGTGGTATTCAAATGTGTGTGGGGTGGGTACCACAATTAAAAACTGAAAAATAATAAACACAACCGACTTCTGAAAAAACATCTGAAGGTGAAAAATAACTTTAATTTCGGAAGTCGGTGGCAAAAAACTAAAATACTAAACTAAAGTCAGTGACTTCCGATATTAAAGTTATTTTTCACTTTTAAGTGTTTCTTTTAGAAGTCGGTTGTTTTTTTGTATAAAGTTACTTCTGTCATACAGCTCTATAAGTGTTTTTTTTTCATTGGTTACTTTCTTTCTAGCCAAGTACCCTAGAGACACGGTACATCATCTATTTGGTAACGCTTGGACTAATGTTCCGTCATTAGTATGTTACCAAGTTAGATTCAACGTAGCTTCAAGGATGTAGCCATTCACATTCATATCTTTCACTTGTTACAAGCTTCATTATTTTCACAAGAATCAGCTACTCCTCGTTAGTTGGTTATACGGTTATACCACAATTTTTATAAATATGTCTCGTTGGTTGGTGGTGGTAAGTGTTACTTCTGAGCATGAGGTCCTGGGTTCGACTCCTAGGTTGGGCAGTGTAGTAGCGCCTGGAGTCTGTATTTGTGCCCGGTTGGTGGTGGCAAGTGGTAATAGGCTCGCCCCCTATTCCATGGGTTTTAAATATAACTGGCGTACTATGGGTACACCTGAGCCTAACCCTTTAGGGAAATAAGAGCGTGATGTTATGTTCTATAAAAGTGTCGTCAAAGTTTCGTTCATATCACTAAAGTATTGCTGCAATATGTTTCAGAGGGCAGACCCTGATCAACCCGAATTTCAGTAAGTACGGTGACAAGTACACGAGAGACTTCAGGCCGCCCGGCAGTGGGTACGTAGCCTTACATCATCATATACTCCGTTGGTTTAGGTACTTAAATAAAGGTAAAGGTACACTTAGTGCAAAAACGTGATCATCTAGAACGGTGATCATCGAGTCGTTCCCAAGACTTGACAAAGGACTACCAGAAGACCTAAAGGGATACATAAACATATTTCGTAAAATAGGGATTCAAATGCGAATGAAGTCGACAATATCAAAATAATTTCATATAAAGACTCATTAGGCCGTAAACCAGATCAGAAATTAAAAAAAAAAATCAATCGTAGAAAGCTTGCGTCATAAGGAATGCAATGAGCCAAAAAATCTATTGCCGCGCAAATACAGTAGCAATGGCTGTACTTATCAGAAATTCAGAAACCGTAAGAAAATTTGTTGCAACTTTGTCGGCCGTAAATCTGCTCAGAACTGAAAAATATCACAATTGAATCGAAAAGTTTGCATCATTTTTGTAATTAATTGTAAATATTAAATAACATCGATAAAGAATTTTCTTATCGCCACACGGTTTCACGAAAATGTAGCGCGGGCTCGAACCAAAAAGTAAACGGCCAGAGGGAAAGGTTCATAAAACCGGGCTATGATAGGTACACTACTACAAGCTTCAGGAGTGTGTGTGCGGGCAACTGGCGGCTTCAGCTGAGCGAGCCAGCTGGCTGAGCCGGTATGAACCGGTTTCTCTTCGTACGCGACAAGCCGCCAGTTGCCCGCACACACGCGCCTCATCCTTGTAGTAGTGTACCTATCATAGCGCAGTTCTATGAAGCTTACCCTCTGTCCGTTTACTCTGTGCTCGAACTGTGCACTCAATTTCAGCCCGGTAGTACGTTCCCATGGGATACAATCTGACCTTCACGCTGGCGAAATTGCGGGCAATAATGATGCGCGTAAGCAATAAAGATGATCCTGCAAACACGTGCAGGTGTAGAATAAAATAATATAACAATTCTTTCAGTTTGATCACTCCTAACAATCGTTAATGCCTCACTCATGAATGTTTTGATTTTGCCGTTCCAATGTACCTACCCTACACTGCTCCAGAGATAATAGCGTCATGTTGCACAGATTTACACTAGTCCGTTTTTTAGTATAACCAGCAAACTCATATCACAAAAACAGAAACAAAAAGCAAAAACTTCATATCACAGACATGATCAGCCTTTCCTCTGCTGGGACACAGGCCTGCTCTCTGCGAGCGATATCCGTGGGATCCTATCTCGGATTAAACCAGGGTGATGGGCAATTCCCGTATTTTTAGGAAAGGAGCGTTCTCATTCTAATGTTACCTCAACTGGTAACTACGTACATTTTTGACATTGATTGTCGCTGAGATGAGATTGAGACTAATAGAACGTTTGTACTCGTAATAACGAGGCCCATCGGGTCAACGCTCACTATTATTTAGGTAAACATAAAGTACGGTTACGTAATCCAAATGTTTCAATTTCCAGCCCACCAAAGCCGCCATCGAGGAAGTTCGGAGGCTTCGGACCTTCAGGGTCTGGCCCCTCCCCCCCGCCTATGGGAGGCTGTGGCTGCGGGTAACGAAGTGCTCGCCTTCTGTCACCAAGTATACCTAACTGTACTCAATATGGCTCGTAGGGTTACTCAAACATAATATTTTTCACGAGGGATGAGTTTTGGCACTCTTTTATTACGGAACGGACGGATTAGAGGAAAGGGATATATTAAAGACGTATTCTGTTAGCTGCTTCATCAAACGTAGCCTAACTTTGATCGATAAACGCGTGTGTCTGTTATTTAGCCACGAGGCCCCATAATTTTCGACATCCTCCCTTTACGAGCAGCGTCGCCATACATCATGCCGCACTGCCACGTCTGTCCAATATGTAACCTATTGACGTTTCATTATAAACTGGTTCCGCTACTGTTAACTCACAACCTCTATCAAAAAGTTTTGATACTCATCCTTTGTGAAAAATAATAGTGTAGTGTGCGAGCGGGACGCACAACCAGAATTTCTCGTTAGGAAGCCAAGGGCTAAGACTATTTAGATCTGATGAAGAGAGAGCTAACATTAGGGACAGAAGGCTTTAGGAAACTCCGCGGCAGTAGCCATAGTCTTGATACTGCCACAGTTTTAGCCTTATGAATAGTATAGTCGTAAAGAAAACATCGTTTTCAGGATGTTTCCTTCAGTTAGTTTGTGTTGTGCTACTATCTATGGTAAACATTGCGTTTCGCCCGCTCACTACACTCAAAGCTTATCAATTAAAAATAAATATTCCATTTTATGTTTTTTCTTATAAACATTAATTAGCGTTATTATTAATCAAAACTAAATGATTCTGACAGTAAAGATGGCCGATTCATTGCAGTATTTTGTATTATTCTAACATGGAGCCGTGTATTCAGATATAATGTACGCTTTAGTACCTACCACTTGCTGCGTTCATCCTCTCCCGGTTTGTCAATATTCTGTTACTCCACTTCAAAACATCACTAAATGCGTTCTGTCAATATGTTTATTATTAGTTAATCTATATTTAATAACGTCAAACGGATGTTTTAAAACTAAATAAATAATATTAACTCATTTTATAAACATATTTTATTTCTTCAATAAATCCTGCGTGTGTTATTGGCAATTAATAGTGTACATTAAGGAAAATAGTCATTTAAGCAGGCAAACAAAAATATATTATCAAGACTGTACGCGCCGTGCTGGCAACTGTCTTTGTGTGTGGAGTAACTAAAAAAACACACAAATGTAGTAATCTGTTTGACACCTATTACTTCTGACCACTGTTCATGGCAACATTAGCTACATGTAGCATCTACAACATGAACTACATCCATCTTTGTAACGTTATCAAGTCGACCCATTTGTGTACACTCAAAAATGTTTATGGGTATGCGTTACCACAAGTACGCAAAGTTACCCTTCGAAATATAATGTTTGGTTAAACTGACGATACAAGTAGAAAGTTTACTATACACTACATTGGTACTAGTGGCCGTCTGCCGCGCTGTCTAATAATTAATAATAGTTTTAGCTTAATAATATGACACTACAATAAACTCACGCCTTCCCCGGGAGTAAGTATCAAGTATCAATGTACCTCAATACATATGGTAATCATTTTATACAGGCTGGATTGTTGAGATGGGGCTGTTAGGGCAGTTAGGGCAGGTACCTTAACCGTTGTCTACAGGAAAATGGTCTTAGGAGACTGTTTTTTTTTCTGACCTTAGAAATTTTGTTCGGCCAGATTTGATTGTAGCGGTCCAGCCAGTCATCCATAATAAAAGAGTTGTTAGAGTATCACTTCTTACGAAATGTATGAGAATTTTTTTTCTGACTCGTCTAGTACTAAAAAGTTTCATTAGTAGCAGCGGACAGGCCGATAGTGGTTTGTTTAGTTAGTAGTTTAATTTTCTGTCTGTAATTTTTTCTCAAAATCTGTGAATGGGGATCAAAATTTCACAAAAACTTAAGACAGTCTCCTCAGACCGCTTGACCCTTGCTGCCTCGTCTTAAAAATCCAGCCTGTATATAATTTGATATAAGTAAACACACCAAACCGATATTCTAAGTACATAATAATGTAGTAATAGGACGGACAGTGCGACAGTCTAAACACGTACATACATTAATATGCTAGGTACATTTATTTATAACATATTGGTTAATTACAGTTTGGCATAGTTATTACAATGGAAAAGGTGGCATGTACGACATACCCGTTTATTAAGTCCGCGTCTGTACATTTACGTGCCTAAAGTATTTTAAATAAATAAACAATCTGGGAATGGAGGAGCACTAACTAAGACCTGCTTATGACGGCGTTCAGAACCGTCAATATCGATAACCTATCATCATTATCACGTCTTGTTTCCCCAAAGGGTTAGGCAGAGGTGTAGGTACCCATAGTAGGTACACCCACATTTCGACAGTTATGCACAATATAGTTCATAAAAATCGAATATAATCAAAAATACTACGCTTGTGAATTTATTGTAGGTATTGTATGAACCACGGCTTGAAATATCAATGTGTGATTCTGTTAAACTAAGATTAGTTGCTACTACCTAATTATCTTGTACAGTTGCAAAAATTAAATAAATTTATAACAATTTTTATGCACAATTATAAATAACAGGTAATTAGGTGGACTTAATGCCTTAGGCATTTAGTAATTGTGTAGCATGAAAGTAACATAGAAAATGAAATTAAGCAGTTATGCAGCCGTCAGTTCATAGATGGCGCTGCAAACACTCGTCTCAAAACTTACATTTTATTTGAACTTTCCAGTATCTATCGCAGGTCCATCTAGATGAACTCCCGAATACTCCTAGATTATAATGCTACAGCCTGTTTAGTGTCTAATAGTCTAAAGATGAGAAAGTTATAGGCAGCACGGCCACGGGCTCGGAGAGTTTCGGCTTGTTGATGTAGATGCTCCAAGTGCGCTTGTCCAGGTCGAAGATTCCTGAAAATCGATGTGGAATCAATATTTTAATATTCCCAGTAGTAAAGCGGATAATCTTGGTGGGTTTCAGAAAGGGTGGTCATGTATTGAAGGAATTAATCTTTCTTGTGTATGAAAAGTGATGAAGTAGAATATTGCGTTAGGTACTGTGCAGATAGTTGTCTCATTATGATGGCAATCTTCGAAGCAACGTCTTCTGGCTTTTGGCTTAAATGTTGGGCACCGAACGCATGCCTTTGGAGCAGACGAGTCTTTAAGTGTAGAGACCGCGTGTTGACAAACGTAGCGTCGTACAGTCAGCTTATGAAAACATTAACCGTACTACGAACTTTGTCAGGGTATACAATGCATACAGTGATGTCAAAATTGAAGCTTCGACGCCGTGCACCTACACATAAGCTACATCAATTGCCAAGAAAGTAACAAGTTTAATGTGACAAAGCCCAAAAGTGATAACGTTTTCCGTACGTCCCCCAACTGGCCAGACGAAGGCGAAGAACCGGCTGTTGTGATTAGTTGATGATTAACCGCCGCATGTGGTTACCTGCAGCGATAGTCATTATGACGTCATCGGGGTGGTCCTGAAACAGCCGGAAGTCTTTGCCGCTGGTGTCCGACAGGATCGTGGCGACGTCGTTGCGGCTGCGCGGCGTCGGATACCCGTGGATCACCTCCAGGCGCGCCACGCTGCTGTCGATGATGCTGCCCGTCACTTCCTTCACGTTGGTTCGCTGGTATCTGGGGAATGATCAGCTGTGTGAAGTTTGACGGCGATTGCTCGTTTTCTAAATTAAGCTGAGAATCAGCACTTTTTCGAACGTCAAAAATTACATAAGACAGTCCCCCAAAAACGCCCACCCTTTACCACTTCCTAGTGCTTTAGCTGGGAAGAAGAAGTGGCACAACAAACTCCCCAGCAGCACAGCTGTCTGTTCAGATATAAAACTTGAGTCTATACAGTAAAATTTAAAATAATTTTCATAACGCAATACAGAACATTAAATTAACTTATTTGCCTTATGTTAGCTACCACACGCCACTATACCAAAACCAAAAATAACATAAAAACCGTCGAAAACTATACTCAAGCAGAAATAACGTAAACAGAACGTACCTAAATAAAAGGGCATAATGGGCGTGCCCGCTTACATAAAGTTACAGCTGTAAATCGAAGTCACAAACGATAAACTAGCACCATCGAATTAAAATATAAAAAAAACAGTTCATTAATAACAAAACCATGGTCAGCAAGACGACCAGTCACCACCAACAGACCCCCGACGCTACCGCAAGCACTTATTGCAATACAACTCATAACAAAACATTTTCATGAGTATATTATGTCACTAATAAATAAAAATAAATTGACTGAGACAGTCAAATAAAATAAACAATTATATATTTTTTCATTTCATTTTTTTTTTAAACATTGCCCCACACTAGGAATTTCTCCTGTATCGTGGGTGCGTTTACAAACATTTAAACTCACATACACAAACAGCCAGACCCGGAACAACTACTTGTAGGTCATACAAATATTTGCTCCGTGCGGGAAACGAACCCGCGACACGCAGCGCAGCAGTCAATCGCTTAACCACTGCGCCAACCGTGCCATATGAACTCATATAACCTGTCACCTGTCAGTAGGTACGCTAACTCTGGAGAAAGAAATGAACATTGTCTTGAGTTAATCACAGCGACCAACTATTCTTATCGTTTAAGTAGTCATTGATAGAATAATATGCCTTTGAACGAAGATTGGATTTAACTTTAAACACATTAAAAGGCAAATCTAGCAAAGAAGAGGGTAGCTTGTTATAAAAAGTTATACCGAGTCCAACAAATGAGTTATGAACCTTATGGAGCCGGTGAAATGGAGCACGTAATTTGTCCTTATTTCTGGTGTTAATATTGTGAATATCACTGTTTTTAGTGTATAAGTGTATATTTTGCCTAACATATAAGATGTTGGCGAAGATGAACTGTGATGGTACCGTGAGAATACCAATATCTTTAAAAAAATCTCTTAGAGAAACTGGCACCCAGCTGGTAAATTGCTCAAACAGCTCGTTTTTGAAGTACAAATATATTTTGAATGTCGGCTGCTTTACCGCACAGCAGAATACAGTAGGACATAACGCTATGAAAATAACTAAAATAGACTAATCGAGAGACTAAACGTCAGTGTAATGTCTTACTTTCCTGACGGCGTATGCGGCCGAACTGAGCCTTCCCGCTAGGCTTGCTATATGAGGTCCCCACTGAAGTTTGACATCTACTGTTATACCCAGAAACACTGCCGAATCTACAGTCTATTGACTTATGTCTGCGATTTGATGCCCAGGTAAAGGCTCTCCCAGGTAAAGGCTACTCCCAGCCAAAATCTATGCTTCTATTAGCCACAAATGTGACAATGTGGTTTTAAAAATAATTACATAAACTCACTTATTGCAGTGTACCAAAGGTTCCTTGTCATACTTCTGTATATTGAGCTGCGAGCGATCTCCCTTGAGGTCGGGGGACACCTCTACGTTGTAGACCTGGCGGTCTCCCTGGCTGTTGGTCCAGATCATGTTGACCGAGAAGCCATTACCGATGCCCAGGCCTTCGTCGCGCAAGATCTGCTCCGCTTCCTCGAAGTTCTTGGCGGCAAGCATGGCTCGCGTGAGGAATGTCCGCGCTGGATGGCATATTTGGAGGAGTTATTGAAATTGATAAGACTTAGCAGGGTATAGGCAGGGCAGCCTGTGTGAGACTGCGTTTTTTAGGGTTCCGTATTTCAAAAGGAAAATAATGGAAACCATAAAGGACTACTCGTGTGTCTGTCTGTCCGTCTGTCACAGCCGATTTTCTCCAAATCTACTGGACCGGTTAAGTTTAAATTTGGTACACATGAATTTCTGTCACCCAAACACGAACGTGTTACGTAAACAAATTAATTTTGAATATGGAGTTCCCATTAAGGCAGGGAGATAATTAGAAGAAGAAAAATGTTATATATCAAACGAAAGAGATGTTTTTGTTAAAGTTATTAAAGAAAATTGACCATTACCCTTATCTCCGAAACTGCTGAACCTAAAATATTGAAAAAAAAATACAGAGAATAGTTATGTACTTACAGGAAAACCTGTAAGAAGTCTATGGTCTTCAAATAACTATTTAAATCGTTCAATATTGTACGTAGGTACAAACTTACATTTGCAGTCCGAATGAATGGGAGAACATGTTTTACAACTACAATGTTAAGTTTGTTCTTGGTATAAATTCATCCCAACTATGGAACCCTTCATTGTGCGTGGTCTGACACTCGTTGGCCGGTTTTTTCATTTTCGTGTGAATTACGTAACTATTACAACTACACTAAATTAATTTGGAACGAATAGTTATATGTGCCTATAATGTTATTTATGTACGTCAAGTTTAGGTTCTATTATTTTGAGCCTGTGCTGTCCCACTGCTGGGCAAAGGGGTTCCTTTTAAGAATCTTTTATTTAGTTTGCTTGTTTCTTTATTGTCCATATTAATTGTAACGGCCTATTAAAAGGACCACGTTCAAAAGTTACCGTGTTCTGTCCGACATAATTACTCACGCGTGTTGCCATGTTTCAGAATCAAGGGGCTAAGGGTGTTGATGGAGAAGACCAGGCCGTTCTCGTTGTAGCCCATGGTGTACCCTGGCAAATGACCCGCGTAGCAGAGCGACGCGAACCGCTCCTCTACTGCCTGGTAAAGAGTACCGACGAGTTAGCTGGCGGACCAATGAGGATAGTTCGCTGGGGAAAGTTTTTACGATTGGACGGCTTTATGACTAGGGGACCAATGAAACGATGGATGAATTCTGTGAAAGATGATATGGCTAGAAAGGGGTGACTACTGAGAAGACGGCTAATACCTGCAAATCAATAACCCAGGTAGACTTCAAACATCGACACGATCAAGTAGCCAATGTAATACACCAAAAACTAGCTTACAAATACAAACTTATAGACACTGTAGTGCCTTATTATAAATACAACCCTGAAACGGTATTAGAGAACTCCACAACAAAACTGTACTTCGACCGAGCCATACTCACCGACCGCACAATTCACTTTAATAGACCCGATATCACATTAATTAATAAAACAGACAAAACTGGGTTCCTAATAGACATGCCGTGCCAAATACGCATAACTTACAGACTACAATAGCCGACAAATTATCCAAATACACCCAATCCCCATAGTGCTATCTACAACAGGAGTAATTCTTAAACAGCATCATCAGTCCCTTACCTACCATCCCTGTCCAGTTCCCTAAACCTACCATCTGGTTTAGAAGGCAGTGATTCTTAACACATGCAGGCTAGTCAGAAAATTTCTTCAGTGTGAGCCGGACATCTTGCACCAATACTCCCACTCAAATATAGTTTCGTCTACCATACAGTCTACGTATAATATTACTCCCACACTAAACCCCACTGCTGGACACTTGGCTTAGGCCCGTGCCTTCCGTACTACCCGGCTAGGCCGAGGAAAACAAATATATAAACAAAAATAATAATAATAACTAGCCTGCATTGCCCCACTACAAGGCCTTTTCCTTTTTCCACTTAACTCGATCCTGAGCCAACATGGACCACTCCCTCCTACAAGCGTCAAGTTCGTCCCGCCATCGCCATCGCCAAGCTAATAGAGACGTATGAAAAACATGCTGCGCCGACCACAAATTAATTGTGATATGGGGAGGATGAGGGAGGGGGGGGGGGGGTAAGATGTCGCAGGACGGCAATGAAGTGCTTTACTATGGATGAATAGAGTTCATTGATCCGAGGATCAAAGGACTAAAATAATAGGCACTTGCTCCTTTTGGTAGGTTAAAGTTAGCAGTATTTACTCACTCCAGCCTCTCTATCTTCTGGGGTTGGTATGATATGTGCAGACATAATGTAGAAATGGTTCAGAGTCTCGTGGAAAGCATCTTCAGTGTGACCCAGTAATGTCTGTAAACATAAAAAAATGTTTAAATGACCTTCGTGAAATGCATTAAACTAGCTAGTGCTTGTAAGATAACAGATGCGGGACGAAAATTGTTTTTTTTCCGTATCAGTCTTTACAGAAACATTCCGCTGCAAATTAGTGATGTAAATAAGTCTTACGGCGTGTGGGTTTTTGATGGCTATGGAGCTGCAACCGCCAGTGTCGTTGCGCGGGATGTGGTTGTCGTTCACGTTGCCGATCAGGTCGTCCATCTGCAGCAGGAACAGCTGCGAGAACAAACTAATGATGATCAACCCTTTCTTTCTTCCTAGCCTCAGCCATCTAGGGATCCGGAGTAAAGAACCTCTTCACAACGCGTGAAATGAAGTGAAACGATGTTTATTGCTGTAAGTAGATCTTTTACGGCACATACCTACTCTTAAAATTTTTGGTTAATATTTAAAAAATATTTTTTTAGTGACATGTCAGATCACAGATCACCTTCTGCATCTGATTCCTTACCAAGGCTGCTTAGCGATAGTGTCTCCAGGTGTTAGTCGAAACTCTTCGCTATGAAACTAGGCAACCAAAAGGGCCACTAACAGTACTTATTATTATGTTTGATTTTGTCTTATTAATTGAGGGTTTAGCCTACCATAAATTGGATGCCACAAACTTTGGTGAGATAATCTGTATGATCGTTTATTTTGACCGGCTAAATCGACTGTTGCTGAGTAAAAACAACTTTTTATTATTTTTGACCTTATTATTCTTGTTGAAATGAATACTGCAAGAGGAATAAGAATAGTCGTGTCTAAATCGTATGGACCTACTGCTTTTATCATTTTCTCTGGAAACCTCCCGGTTACATGGCCTATACCTGATAGAAAGGCACGTTGGCGCCATCTGCGACTCCTTGTATTTCCTTGACGTAGTAGGGGAACTTCTTCTTCATGTTGGCGAGGGTCTTGTCGTACGCACTCCTGCCGGTGTCCGACTTGTACTCCTTCTCGAAGTCCCGCAGGTTCTCATACGTGGATAAAAAGCTCTTGATTACTGATGAGAAGGTGCGGCCCTGGGAATATCAAGGCGTTGTTTTAACATATTAGCTTCAACTTATTTTCGAACTGATTTGTTCCTTTTTGAGGCGTTCTAGTAAAGGGACAGAAAGTAACACTTCGTACTTAAGTGTAGGTTCCGAAAGATCATGTCTTTAGCGTTAGATTGCTGTTATGATTGGTTAACTAAAATACAAACAGCATGAGATTAAACAGCAGATTAAATGGAATAATCTTTTAGAAACCCACGGTAAGGTCAGATTACGTGTTAAATCTAATACTTACGACGTCGAATCCGACATCGTAGTGGTTTCCCTGGACGAAGACGACGGGCACCGCTGCGCGTCTGCCCAGCTGCTTCTCACACGAGACTCCTGAAACAAGCAACGTCCTGTAAGTAAGTACTTATGTTCGATAGCAGATACAAAGAACTAAGTACTTATTCGTGGCTTATTTGAATTGTGCAAGATTGTTAGGTATATTAATTTGGCAAACAAATATGTTTTTTTTTATTGCGCTTGGTTATCTAAAGCGCCTATAAAGGAATGCATCTTTCATAAACCCAAAGGTTGAGAGGTCGTTGCATCTACAATAATTATCTAGTTCAAACTACGTAGTGTTTGGTATATAGATGATAAGTCCAAAATTGTCGTTTATCTATTCTTTGTAGAGTCAATACATTATGAGGTAGAGTCAATACATTATGAGCTAGAGTCAATACATTATGAGTTAGAGTCAATACATTAATAACTAGCTTTTGCCCGCGTAAAGGTCGGAAAGTATTGCACAGGAACGTACTATCGTGATTCATAGTGCACTATGTCCTAACCCAGGTCATGACTAATCTGTAGGTATGCCTTTCATCTAAATCTGAGAGTAGATAGAGAAGTATTAGAGCAGGTACCTACCGCACCTCAAATGAAAAAATTGGAACCCTTATAGGATGACTTCGTTGTCCGTCAAGACCCTTTTTCTCAGGAACGCGTGGGGGTATCAAGTGAAAATAAATATCAAAAACTTAGATCTACGGTCTGTTGGAGCTGTAAAGACAATCAAGCTTCCAAGTAAACGCAATACAAAAATACGGCCATTTATGCCGCATATTATGTTGACACTCTTAAATAAAATAATGCCTATACGGTACTTCACTGCCCGTTCACCTAGCAGCATGAAGTTTGGCGATAAGCAAGATTTTATGGTTCCAGTACCTAAAGAGAAAATCCGAAAATTGGTCATTTATGGTTACCTTAGACTTAATGTTACTTAGACAGATTGAAGAAGATGATATACTCGTATAGGTAGTAGTAGTCTACTACCTACATATCAACTTCTTCAATCTGTCTTGAAGTAACATTAAGTCTATATTTCATTCAAATCGGGCCACTCCACTCTGTTAAAAGTTCCTTTTCGAAAAATAGTGTTACAGCCAAATTAGACCGATTTTAAATTTTTCATAGAAACAGAGATTTCCAGTTATCTGTTTTTAAATAAGACATTTCGAAAATGTTCTTAACTAACTTTTTAGACCTTTGTATCCTGCTTATGCGTATGAAGTTTCATTAAAATCGGTTCAGTCATTTCGAGAATACGGGCTTGAAAGTTTTTATGAAATGCGGTTCGTCGTATACGCTCTTACGAGTATGTGATAATAATGTAGTACAGGTAGGTAGTTACACACTACAGAGGCACACTGAAAGTTTCTGGAACTGGCCACTTAAATAAAAAAAATAAAAAATTAAGTACGGAATTAGAAAATGGAACTCTCTGGGAACATGTTTTTAATTTGCGAGACTGGCATTTGTTTTTTTTTATTAGGGTTCCGTACCCAAAGGGTAAAACGGGAACCCTATTACTAAGGCTCCGCCGTCTGTCTGTCCGTCTGTCACCAGGCTGTATCTCACGAACCGTGATAGTTAGACAGTTGAAATTTTCACAGATGATGTATTTCTGTTGCCGCTATAACAACAAATACTAACAAACAGAATAAAATGAATATTTAAGGGGGCTCCCATACAACAAACGTGATCTTTTTGCTCGTTTTTGCTCGATATTGATAACAGCAACAGGTCGACGCTTGAAATATTCACAGAATATTTAGATATATATTCACTTTAACTATAAATAATTAAATTAAAATAAAACAAATATTTAAGGGGGTCCCATACAACAAACGTGATTTTTTCACAATTTTTATAGATAATCGTACGGAACCCTTCGTGTGCGAGTCCGACTCCCACTTGGCCGGTTTTTGTGGCGTCCTTTAGAAAACTGGGTGTCGCTATTACAATGATTTTAAATCGTGAAAATTTTCGCTTAATGATTTTTTACGATTTTCGCCGTGATTAAGTCAACCGGAGAGTTGCCAGAGACTTCAGTTGGCATTTAGTGATGAAGTCCCATGTCACAGCTCTGAGTATTCGTAGTCCGAAGAATTTAGACGTAGACGTGATCATCTCCATGACGATGTACGTGAAGGTCGCCCGGCGACGGCGGTTACAGAATCCAATATTTACGTACGACAACTGATTGAACGTGACAAACAAAATACTTGTCAGCAAATTCGTACTGTATTAGGCATTGGAATGAGCCAAGTGCAAAACATTTTGCATGTGAATCTGAAAGTTCAGAAGCTTTGCACTCCATGGATACCGCATGATTTAACGGAAGACCAGATACGATTGCGTGTCGGCTGGTGCCGTAAAATGATAAAAAGTTTAATGTAGGACAGTCATTGGTTGTCTGTATTAACGTGACAGGTGACGAAAATGGGTGTACTGCTTTTAACCGGAAAGAAAAAGTTAGTTGGCAGAATGGATCTTTCCTTTTGAAGATTTGCCGACGAAAGTTAAGAAAAGTCGAAGCATTTGTAAGAAAATGGTTGCTTCTTTTTTCGGCAAATCAGGACATTACACAACAGTGTCGCTTGAATACCAAAGGATAGTGACCGCAGATTGGTACGTCAACACTTGCTTGCCCAGAGTCTACAAAGTTCGCGAAAAGCGTCCTCGAAGTAATGTCGTCATTCACCACGATAACGCGTCCTCACATTCCGCTAAGGAAACGGAAGCGTATTTGAAGGTTTCAAATGTAGAACTGATGACGCATCCGCCATACAGCCCAAACCTCGCACCTTGCAACTTCAGACAAACTTAAAGGCACACGTTTTACGAGCCCTGAATCGGCGGTGAATGCGTTCCACGAAGCCATTGAAGAGGTCCTTAGGGAAGACTAGTCCAATTGCTTTTCACAATGGTTCCAGCGAATCGACAAATGTACTTATAAATTATGATGTACTTTGAAAAACAATAAATGTATCATAAGTCTAAAAAATCTGGTCTTATTTATCAGAATCCAGAAACTTTCAGTATGACCTAAGTAAGGACCTTACAATGAACAATGTTGATATTTTGACACATTTAAACAATAATAATGCGAGTAGGTATGTTGTTTCTTACCTTTTACGACATATCGTTATTAATTAACATAAATTAAATAATTAACTTTAATTTATTTACAGCTCTGCTTAACCGTACTTGGAATAAAGAGCGTGATGTTACGTTATGTTACCATGTTTCTGTATTCAGGATTGCAACATCGTTGCCTGCCGCCGCCGCCGACGGCCTCAGATTAATTATGACTACCGTAATTCCAATTATTTACATCTAACAAAAATAAAGTCAAAACAGAAGGTCTCGGTCACACGACATTGACACGTAAACATGTCTATACCAAGGTCACTATTATCACTCAACAAACTTTGCCCAGTGTATCTTGGACCCTCGTCGTGGCGCTGCTTGCTGAGCCGTCAAACTGCTCTTCCGAAGACGACCGCAACTGCAAACAGCGGCAACGTGTCGCCGAACCGCAACAACGGAGCACAGCGACACGACTGGTTTCTATGTAACTCTGTAAAAACGCTTCTGTGGATGGCGACGTTGCCGCTGCCGTCGAAATTGTGACGTCGCGTTCGAAATTAGCACCGCAGCGGCATATCGCGTCGCGCTTGGGCGGCGTAGCCGCTTGCGGCAGCGGACGTCTTCGGAAGAACCACCTAGTCACCTAAACTAAATTCAGTACATTTCACGTTAGTACCACATTTATGCCACCGCCGTTGCTAAACTGCTAACTGCAATGCACTGCTGTTTGCTAACTGTAATGAAAATATCTGTGCAATAACCTCATAGTAGGTACATAAAAGACATGTATATTCAGCTGCATCCGGTTAGACTAGAAGCCGACCTCAACATAGTTGGGAAACAGCTAGGCAGATTGATTAGGGAGATGCTCTAAGGTAGTCCGCGAAATTCAAATTATTTAGTTTTTTGCAATTTGCAGGTCAGTGTGAAGTTAAATGTTGATCAACTGATTCGCAACCGTAACATGATGTATAATAAATAAATAATACACAATTATAATAATCACAAAGCACAACACTCTCTAATTTACAATTGGCCTCAAATGTCATCATCTTCTGCTTGCCTTTTCCAAACCATGTTGTGGTCGGCTTCTAGTCTAACCGGATGCAGCTGCATGCCAGTATTTTACATGGATCGACTACCTATCTGACCTCCACAACCCAGTAACTGGATTATACGATACCAAATAGCAATGGGTCTGGTTGTCATACTTTCTGGCTTCTGACTACCCGTAACGACCGTCAAAGATCTACGAATGGTCCGAGGCACGAAGGGCTCTCGGTAGGTAATGGATGGGCACCCATCCACGGACCTACCTCGGCAAGCGTCGCTTAACCTTGAAGATCCGTGCGACGGTTATTATCTAGCGATATCAATAGGGTATGATTTGAATTACTTTTCACACCACCCGCTCGACACAGTAACAGGATTGTGTAGGTCAGGTAGGCAGTCGCTCCATCTACAATACTGTGGTAGCTATTTAGCTGCATCCGGTTAGACTGGAAGTCCACCCGAACATAGTTAGGAAAAGGTGATGACTTGACGAAACTCCATAGGCTAGGTAGATGCTTCTTCTGACTGGTCATTTAGTATTAGGCACTACGCTAAATTTGTTTCCAAGCTAAAGTAAACCGCGAGCGATGTCATTTGCTATCATATGGTTGACACAGTGGCCTTTAATTAGAAACATCAAATCGCAAAAGCCAGGGCGACGGCAAACAAGCAAAGCACTTAAAAATATAAAAACTTAATACCTATTCGCAGTGGCAATTTTTAGTTCGTAACAAAAAAGTGGAATAACAGGTTAGTGATTGAGTAAAAATAAAATGATTATAGTCGTATGTGTGAGATGTAGGCAAGCTGTAGCTCGTACCTGGAGATATATAAATAGCTTAAATACGTAAACTAATGTTCAACTTTGATCCTTCTGCGCGGTTGTTGACGTACCTATTCAAAAAATCGCCCAAGATGGTTTATTTATTTACTCAAGACTTTCCCTCAAAAGCGTATGGTTTATTAAAAAAAAATATACAGATTGTTAATTAACGAAAGGCGTCCCCGTTATCCCGCGTCCATACCAACTGATATCGTAATTTTACTAAGAGAATGCAAGAGCGAGCGAAGAGAGCGTCGCCTCTGATCCACAGGTACGTCATCTGATCCATTTGTTTAGATGCTCATCAGATACTTTTGGAGCCGACCACAGCAGACAGGCTGGTCTATAGAGCTAGAATACCTAAGACCTAAGCTGAAAACAGAAGTACTGTTTTCAGTGTTGCATATTTATTTTAGGTACTTAGGTGCATTAAATAAATGCTGATAAAATGTGCTTAATATATACAGCATCACATTAAATTAGCTAGCGAAACTACAAACGTCATGAAAATCGATATCCCAACATGATAAAGATTTTTATGTGGGCTCATCGACCGCATTTTGTGTAGTCACTTGAAATATTAGCTTTATTATATTTTTTTCATTTCACATACTCTTAAAGTAGTGTTTGTTTGATCCGAGTAGCGGGTGGTTGGCGCTGCACCCCACCCTAGGGCGGGAAAGACTCATAATAATTGCTTCCCTCTCTAGGGCGGGAATGAATTTTAAAAAAGAACAAAATTTGGTTATGTCGTCAGCTACGAAAAATGTTACATAATTTAAATAAAAAAACAATAAAAACAAAATGCTGCGGTCAGTATAGTGTATAAATCCAGCGTGAATTCAAAAAAATACTTATTTGATTTTTTTATCTTAAAAAATCAAAAGCGTGAAAAGTGAACTAAAAAGATAGAAACAAGATTTATATACTATAAACAATCTCATGCAGTCGGAGGCAATAGATCGTTTTTTTTTGTGCTTTATTGAAAGAACCTGGTTCTTGATAATTCATTACAATGTAGCCTCTAAGACTAATAAGCAATTTTAATCTAACCTAATTTTTTATGTGATAATTATTTTAAAACTTAGAATAGTGTTTATTGTACTTTACACAAGTTTGTTCCACTTTCTTACAGTCTGATATTATAATAAAAACACTTTGTTCATGTGTTATATGTGTGTCATTGTCACTATTATTTCTACACTTTTTACACTACAGTCACTACACCTCAGATTATAGAACAGTAGCACTACACTAACTCAAAGGGTTTCGTTCGTTTTAATCTTCACACTATATTTGTGTTGTCTAACAGCTGAATTGCCTCGACATTTACATGTCGGTGGAGTCGGTGTTCATGGGCCTCAGCAAATTTTTGAATGAAAATAGATCGTTATTGTTAAGAAGATTCCTCCGACTGCATGAGAATAGAATAGAATACTCTTTATTAAGTACACCATAAAAGTTACAGATATAAATGTTGAAATTTTACACAGGGTGACACAATGGGCGGTCTTATCGCTAAAAGCGATCTTTTACAGACAACCTTTGGATGGATTAAAGGGAGAAGGAGAGACAATACTGCAGGTAGTCAGTGGTGTTCCATTTACATATACAATAAATACATACATACATAAAGTAATACACTTATCTATATAAATATATATATATACAATAATAAACATGAAACAAGAGCAAGGAACTGTATTATCTAATGATGATGTATAAGGAGTGAGAAAGTGTTTATTTTAACTGAATTTTAAAAGTGGACAAAGGTTGAGCACGCCTTATCGACACGGGCAAGGCATTCCATAACCGTACTGCTTGAACTGTAAAAGATTTGTCATAAAAGCTGGTGGAATACATCGACATCTCCAGTCTCAAGTTTGAGATTGTTTGTAGTATATAAATCATGTTTCTATCTTTTTAGTTCACTTTTTCGCAGTCGGGTTTTTAATTTTTGAATTATCTTTTTTTATTTTACACTTTTTAGTTATTTTTATAAGACGGTAAATTAGGTTATTTACTCACTTATAATCAGGTGATAACGGCCTCTTACTCACTCACTCCAAAAATTCGGGATAGTTTTTTATCATTTCTCATTTAAATTACATTTAAACATGGGGTAGTATATAAACGAGTGACTGTAAATTAAAGTTTTAAGTGACAAAAATAATTAATCGTTATAGTGGGTAATAACTAAGTGAGCGACTGACTGCGAGTGACGCGAAATCAACAGAACAGCTTTGAAAAATACTATAATGGGCAGAGTACTAGAGTTTGGCCAACGAAAGCTGACCACGAATTATTTTCTAAACTTTTAATATAGCAATATTTTAGGACTGTCCAAATTATCAGTTTCCAATTTGGATAATTTTGATATTTCGGCTATAAGAAAAATCCATTAAATAAACATATAGTAAAGTTGAGCTGTGAACTTCAATGTGCAGAAGTTTAATAATAATAAGCTAGTTTCGTTTAGCGCTTAACTTTGGTACTGATAATGGTCATCCTCAAGGCGAAATAATTATTGTAACGCTAACTTGCTTACCCACCATTGCGCGAATACATAATGCTGGTTATTTGGTCCAAGTAAATACCAAGGGTAATAAGGTTATTAAGGTCTAAGTACATATATATAATATACTGATATAAATATCGCATAATTAATATGTCTTGAATAATAAATAGTATCACCTCCTTTTGTGCAGTGCAAAGCCAGCGCTAACAGATCTTGATTTTTTAAAATTCCCGCCTTTTTTCTTGGACAGCTTTCGTTTGTCAGACTATGAGCCCACATTGTTTTGAAAATTGTCTTATGATATAACTATTTGAAGGATAGAGGGGTCACTGTTCTAACCTAACCCAAATGATTCAATAACCGCACCCTCGCTGTATTTCTAGTCGCTCACATAGTCATTTAGTCGCACGGCTAGAATTTTAATATCTGAAATGTATTAATTACAACTCACTTTTAGTAAGCTCGTTCTGGATTTTATTAATAATCAATATTCATCGTTAGTTTAGTTAATTTTTCGATGAAGTACTCAAATTCATACCGCTAAGTTATTATAACAGTATCTCATCATCAGTCGCTAAGTTTTTTTTTATTCGTTCGTCTTATAATTCCCCTTAAACATGTAACTTATATATATATTTTTGTAATCACCTTTTAAAACCCTTCATTTTGATACCCTACTCGAAAAGCTTGGACGATATTTTTTTTTGAAAACACACCTTTTGGCGCGAAAATCCGCCATTTTGATCTTTAATCATTTTAATTTACCCAGTGACACTCGCACAATAAAGACAAATCTAACGACATACCATTCATCAAAATCGGTTCAGCCGTTTAGTAGTTACAAAGAAACATAGGGACGGACATACATAGGTACATACATACATATCTACATACATATATACAGGTCCAACACATAACCCTCCTTTTTTGACTTCGCCGCAGTCGGGTAATGAGTTCAAGCGATTCTGAAATGTTGACCCGAGATTCTGTTAAAGACGAGGCAAATACAGTAATCGAAAATCTTTTGCCAGCAATTTCAAAGGAAAGATATTTAAATACATACAATAATTTTATGAAGTGGCGAGCAAACAAGAACATAAAATATTTTAGAAAAACAGAATTTTTCGCTACGCTCGGGCGTTTAAATAATACCTAGTATGGCAATTGATTCCTTTCGACCCTTGTATAACAATCTAAGTACTATTGATTTCTTTGGACCCTTGTATAACAATCTAAGTACTATTGATTTCTTTGGACCCTTGTATAACAATCTAAGTACTATTGATTCCTTTCGACCCTTGTATAACAATCTAAGTACTATTGATTTCTTTGGACCCTTGTATAACAATCTAAGTACTATTGATTTCTTTGGACCCTTGTATAACAATCTAAGTACTATTGATTCCTTTCGACCCTTGTATAACAATCTAAGTACTATTGATTTCTTTGGACCCTTGTATAACAATCTAAGTACTATTGATTTCTTTGGACCCTTGTATAACAATCTAAGTACTATTGATTCCTTTCGACCCTTGTATAACAATCTAAGTACTATTGATTTCTTTGGACCCTTGTATAACAATCTAAGTACTATTGATTTCTTTGGACCCTTGTATAACAATCTAAGTACTATTGATTCCTTTCGACCCTTGTATAACAATCTAAGTACTATTGATTTCTTTGGACCCTTGTATAACAATCTAAGTACTATTGATTTCTTTGGACCCTTGTATAACAATCTAAGTACTATTGATTCCTTTCGACCCTTGTATAACAATCTAAGTACTATTGATTTCTTTGGACCCTTGTATAACAATCTAAGTACTATTGATTTCTTTGGACCCTTGTATAACAATCTAAGTACTATTGATTCCTTTCGACCCTTGTATAACAATCTAAGTACTATTGATTTCTTTGGACCCTTGTATAACAATCTAAGTACTATTGATTTCTTTGGACCCTTGTATAACAATCTAAGTACTATTGATTCCTTTCGACCCTTGTATAACAATCTAAGTACTATTTTTTTTGTGTAAACTTCGCAGTCGCTAAGGTTAGGTATCGATATCTAAACACGATAAAACAAAATAAAACAGATTTTTTTCAACTCATACTTCAAGTAGGTAACAACACAACCAGCGGTCGCTGACCCCAAAAAAAATCATCAAATTTTTTTTTTTTTTGTTTAGCATGTTTAGTTATCGATGCTCATCACGTCTGCAGAGTTTCGCTAGCTAATTTATTTTTACCTGTCTTTAAAGAAAATGCAAAGTCAATATTGATATTCACATATTTTTGAATTAATAAGCCAAATTTGACGTCAAAGCGTGATAATTTGATTTTTTAATTTATTTAAATGAGTACATACAACATGATTCTTTATTTATCTCATTGTCAAGGACATCGGACGACGTAACGGAAAGAATGTCATGCAACTTAAGCATTTATATGTTTTTGATGAAACTGATTCCAGGTGATTATTTACAAAATGCCTACTCATTAATTTGTTAGATACTGTTGATCATAATTATTATATTAATACGATGTCGTAGGTTACAAACCTTCGTTGTTTTCATATCAATAATCCAAGGTTTAAAATAAATTTAAATACTTCCCGTGTTATTGAGAATTACAATTTTAGAAAATTGTAAACCAAATGCTACATTGACTTGTTAACTGCGTGTTGCTCATTCAGATTTAGGAAGACTTACAACGGATTCTTTAGCTGAAAGTCGTAGTGCCTAAGATCTCGAATAGGAATCTCGAGAACTTAGGCACTACGACTTTTAGTTACAGAATCCGTACGACTTGGAAGCAGACCTACATAATAATCTGCAAGCCGTTAGCTGGTTAGGTACTATTGATTGAAAATTAATTAAATTAATGAATAAATCCTATAATCTACCATAAGGCATTTCGTATGATAATGGCTTTGGTGCAGGTCTCGAAGTCAGGAAGGGACATAAATATATCAAATCAATGAATGCCGCTTACGTAAGCATTTCCGTTGTAGCCCATTTTTATCGGTTATTAATTTATTATGGCGCAATAAGACCTCACTCCGTTTCGTAATACTGTAGTATTAGAAGGAGATTAATATGATAGAATTAAAATGTTCGATACGTAATTTACTTAATAAAAAATATTAGGTAGTTAGATAATTAGGACACAACATTAGGACATTTGGTTTTTGTTTACTTTGTAAGTAATTAGAAAACTCCATCACACCACACTATAACGTTTAAAACTAGAAATAAAACAGTAGGTAATAGGTGCAAATCAGTAATCGGAACACTTATGTTTTAGGTAATTATTCACACTTCGGACTCGAATAGAAG
The DNA here is from genome assembly GCA_963921375.1 of Tiliacea citrago. Classification (NCBI taxonomy): domain Eukaryota; kingdom Metazoa; phylum Arthropoda; class Insecta; order Lepidoptera; family Noctuidae; genus Tiliacea; species Tiliacea citrago. Next base: position 31,319,209 of record OY992780.1, read on the forward strand.
ATGGCATAACAATCATCTGTCAGCTGATTATCATGCGTCACACGTTTACATAACAATGCGTTGTTAAAACGGACACGACCGAGATAAATAGGTAAATATCGTCTGTCATGGCGCCATTCTTATGGCAACGTCGATGTCAGTTAAATGATTATTTAATTCCAATAAAATAGGTTCTTGTTCTCTGTTCTATAATTAATTTATTAGGCGTACGTGGGATTATCAACATCTTATTATGTGCCTTTTCAGAAACATATTTCAGAAGTCACTCGATGAAATACAGAGTAACAATCTTCCATTATGTATATTATAGATAAAAGTGTGTTTGTTCAAAGACAAAGACATTTATTCGTCGGATATGGTAGGTACCATGCCGTAGGTAAGTTGTTTTTTGAGTTATGTTCAGGACACATCCACCGCTACAAGCGGCAAACGAATATTAAATATTGCACATAAAACCTAACTTATATACTACAAAACACGACTGTAGACGTATTATATACATATAAAATCTATTAAAAATAAAAAAATAAACAAAATTGGTTATTTCTCACCATTAAAAGATACAATTATACAAATATAAATTATAAAAATAGGTAGGTACATGAAGTATTTCAAAATGTTTGTGGTGATCCTAGCAAGGTGCACAGAGTATTGACTCTAACCCCTGAACTAGGCGGGAACCTGTATTACAGGGGACAGTGTTCAGCTATTTAAGTCTCATAGAAGCTTACGACATTTGTGTGTCACTACTCTATAAATTATGCGTCTTAGAAGTACCATTAGAGAGTGCTAGGGTTTGTTGGTGAGATTGAAGATATGAGGTATGGATGTGGGTAGGTGTTAATAAGAGTGGTGAAATAGAGGAATGTGTGTGATGATGTAGTGGTGAAGTAAGTGAGGAAAGTGTCTGTGTTTGTGTGGTAGATAGGAAAATACAACAAAACACATACAATATTAAAAAAAAAAACGCAACAACAACAACATTTGTATTACAAAAACTAAATAAATCAACTTTTATTATTCTTTTATTCAAGGAATTCTTTTATTGAGTAAAAATTATATTGAAGAAGCCTCTTATTAGTTTTGGAATATGGTTGTACATTTTTATGGACTTATTATGGTAGCTGTTCCTGTAGTAGCGAGTGCTGTTACAAAATTGTTTTTTTAATTTATTGGGGTCTCTTTTTGTAAATCTATTGTTTCAGCTACTGTGGAGAAGAAGTGTGAATTTTTCCTAACCAATATGCATATTTCTTAAATATAAATATTATCTAAGGTTGGTCTACGGCGGTCATAAGGAGGCATCGCAATGATTGCTCTCAAATATGTTTTTTTGCGCTACGAAAGCTCTTTGGATATGGGACGAGTTACCCCATAGGAATAATCCGTACCTCAATACAGATGCTACGTAGCCAGATACTCGTAGGCGCTGAGTGCAGCTTCTTCATTCGCTGTTAAGCGTAGTTCTCTTATGGCGTATACAAATATGTTTATTTTTTACATAATTTTCAATATGTATAATTCCCCATTTACTATTTTCATCTACTGTTAGACCTAAAAATTTTATACTATTTTCTTTGTTGATTATTTCGTTATTGTGGTTTAAATTAATTTGGGGGGTTTTGTGTATAGTTTGCAAATTGAATGATTTTTTTTTATATAAATGTACTTTTAAGTTGTTTTCATTTAGCCAATTTATTCTTTCGTTGATAGTTTGATTTACTTCCTGTTGATGTAATGTTTTGTTATTTTCCGGTATTATTACTGACACATCATCTGCAAATAGGACGCACTTATGTTTAGTTAGACCTACTTGGTAAGTCGTTAATGTAAAAAAGGAAGAGAAGAGGTCCAAGGATGCTTCCATGAGATACTCCAGACCCATTGTGTCTAAATAAAGATTTGTGTACCATTAAAACAAGTTTATCATTAATACGGGATACTTACGAGATTATTGCGAATGCAGTACCTCTACCATGAGTTTACACAATCAAAACTCGCTAGCGTCTCCGTAAATAATATGTATGGCATATTGTACAGCGCCCCTTGCGGTCACAGCAAGAATTAAAATTCGTACCATGAGCACTATAGCTTTCGATAGGTAAGAAACCTAACGTAATCGTTCTATTCGATAGTCACTAACGTTTTTCAGCTGTCACCATACATAACGGCACCATGAGTCACTAATGCGACAGACGCTATCGAAAAATACGCTTGCAATAGTAGTTACGTAGCTCACTAGCATTTTGAGGTGTGAAACATTTGTTTACATTAAAATTATTTACGTTTTTGATTCTATTAAAGTCAAAATAATGTCGGTAAGAGCTTATTTAGCATGAAATATGTTAGTGGCCAACTTTATAGACTCTCTAGAGAAGCATTTGAAGATTTGTGCTTATTATTGATTAATATTACGGATTTGAAGTCAACACAAAGAGTGGCATTAGAACTAAAACAATAATTTTCATTTCTCAATACGCTGTACTTAGTTGTGACCCACTGGTCCTCATTGTATTATATAATTCTATTTTTGTAAACTTATTTAAATTTAAGTCAAAAACGCTGTGGACAACACAACGTCAACAAAATTACAAATTTAAGTCAACGACACTGACATTATAAGGAATAAAAATTCAACAACTACTAAATACCGTGAGTAGTCCATGAACCGGCAACCTTTCTATTTAGTCGGATAATTTCGTGATATTGACTCCATATGAGCACCAGAGCCGTTCTCTTCTTATTACTAAGAAAGAAAGAAACAAAACCTAAGGAGTGAAGTTAGCTAGACGACACGATCTATCGAGCTTACCTTAGCGTCTGCGTATGTCTCCCTAAAACTCATGGTACAAACAATAGCGAAATCTATTTCATCTACGTTAACACCTACGCTAGCGAGTTTAACGCTAGCGAGTAATTTTTCGATAACACCTCATGGTAGACGTACTGGGCGAGACTGGCTCGTCACCGCGTCAGATAGAGAAAAGTGTGAAACTCAATAATGTCATCTTATTTAAATCATAATCATTTTATTTTAATCGGAATTAATCAATTGTTTTATTTGAATGCATGATTTAAATTGAATTCAATAGTCTTAGGTTTTTTAAAATCAAATAACAGGAATAAATATTTTTATTTTGTTGAATTAATTTTTATTGATTAATACTTCAAAATAATTTTAAATAATTTGATTGTGTAGAAATAATAAAGCTTTTTATTATTATTTTTGGGAGTGTCTTTTTTCTTAGCTTTTGTGATGGCTTTTAGCTGCGTTTACGGGCCAAAGCCAAGTAAATGCAGCATGTGGTGAATTTTATGGTGTAAGTGTACTTTGTGCATGTTTTTTTTTTGTGTTTATGTTTCGGCATGTGATTACGGCAGTTTGGCTGCTTTCTGCATATTGATGTAAAGAGATTCTTCTCGATCTATTACCTAATGTCAGGCTACGGAAGAGATGACCTGCTATAGTAGGTACCTACTGAAACGGTTTTGAAAAAAATAGGCAGCAAGGTAGTGTTGTCCGCACTTGGGAAGAGACAGTATTGTGGGACACTGTTCATGGCGATACCTACATTATCATGAAACCAAACTAGACAAAATCAAACTGGTTGCTATTTTTATTGTATTTTTTTTTTATGATAGATATTGATATTACATTCTGTGATAACCTATACTCACACACTGACTTATTATATCTTTTTTTTTTGAAAAACATCCTTTTACGATGTTTGTAAATATGTGAGCACCATGTATCTATCTCATAATTAAGTTATTTTTCATTGCTTAGTTTTGAATTCTTTTTACCTATTATGGTATAGTAATTTTATTCTAGGTGCATCGTCTTCACATATACTCATATAATTAATGTAATCAAACAAAATATTGTAAAACATTTTTAAAAGAGTAACGGTGGAGTTTCTTGTCCATTCTTCTCCATACGAACCTTTTGGAAGGGGCAACTAGAATCAATTCTATTTTTTTGTAAATTTTGACGTTCAAAAGTGCCTCTTATGTACCTATTTGAAAATGGTTTGACTTTGACTTGACCCAGTAGACTTCGCGGGACAAAGCAGTTAGTTTATGATTATCAGTTACTTTTCATTCTCAGAGGGTAGTTCAGATGTCCCATCAGCGGGATCGCTAATAAACTACCTTGAAAACAAACACAGGCTAATTAGCAAATACTACAGTACCTACTATTCACCCTCCTCGAGATATAACTAAAACTCTTTAAAATACTTAGGAATAATATGACTGACAAACGCTCACCATTCAACTCCCTCATTGCTGAACAAAAACGTCAATCAAATTCGAAAAAAAACGGGATAAATAGCACAACAAATAAAACGGATACAAATGTCAACACGGCCGCGCTTCTACATCAACAATATTATTTAAAATGTTTCTAATTTTATTCTCGACTTTGAATAATAATTTCGTAACGCGGCGTAGGCGACGGTCCGCGGTACACTGAGCATTGTTACAGGGTTTGTGTCTAATATAACAGACTATATCAAGGATGTTAATGCTGTATTTAGCCTTAATTATGTAGATTTTGTACTTGTGCATGGCAGTGCATTTGTTGTTCCAGGAGGTGCTGGCTGAAGTCGGTCATTTTCTAAAAAGTTTGAATTGTATGAGGTCTAGGGTCTATTGACTCAATAATTGAGGGTCTATTGTATGAGGTCTAGGGTCTATTGCTGACGTATTTTTAATCGCGAATAAAAGTAACTAACAAACTTTATTAATTTCCTTATCAGGATCTGTTGTGAGTTTTTGTTTCCCCAAAAGAGTACTATGACCCCAGAGGCACTATATTACTCATAGACTTTGACTTCAAAATTTATGACGTTTTTTTTGCCATCCGGGGATCTAAGTCTGGACTATACGCGCAGCAGACGTGCAACCACTATAGCAAAGAGTCAACCATCAACAGTTTTCAAATGGTGATGTGGTCATAGTTGGGAAAAGTCTGGGCAGGTGGTGATGGGCATGTGATGGGGGTGACCCACATGTGCAGACATGTTCCCAGAGTTAGTCTGTCTATAGTTATACCTGCCTTCGATTCCTGAGTAAATACCCCGGTGACAACACAGCACGAGGTAGGACAGTATGGTATAGACTGTAGACGCAAGTTTGGTCACGCGAAATACTCGGCGCCGCCCCGGCGCGCAATGAATGCAGGCGGACAATATTTAGAGCGGTTCGTATTTAATATTATATCATAAGAAAATATGTAGAACACCTTACAAAGTTACTTAGGTACTTATATAACATAACGTTTACCAGATCTTGGCTTTCGAGACGGTGCCGGTGGATAGATCAAAACTAGACGCAGAGTATTATTGCGACAAGTAGGTGTTATTGTAAACATTTGCCCGAAGAGATAAGATGAAGAGATACGATGATGAAAAGGGAATGAATAATACCGTGGCAGTTAACAGAAGAGAATGAAAGGGCAACATTTTTAGTCTTAAGAGAGCACCAGAAGGAAAAATTCTGCATACATAACTATTTTTGTAGTATTTTTCCTTCAGTTGTTCAGAATTAGGTAAACTAGTAGTAATTTACCTAATTCTGAATTGCTGAGAGCAGCTGTGCTGTGCGGATGGCAGTTTGTCATGATGACCGGTAAAACCTAACGAGGGCTGACACACGACCACGTGTGTAGCTCTTGGTGACTGACCGCGAGTCGTAACGTTACGTAAGATGTCAGTGGCTTCGTGTGTTAGCTCAAAGGCAAAGGAAAACCAAAAAAAAAACAAGCTTATGTTTTTTGTAAAAATGTTTTAACTTTACACTTTTTAGTTGTGGTATCTACCCCACACTAGCTGTGGTATCTACCCCACACTAGCTGTGGTATCTACCCCACACTAGCTGTGGTATCTACCCCACACTAGCTGTGGTATCTACCCCACACTAGCTGTGGTATCTAACCCACACTAGCTGTGGTATCTACCCCACACTAGCTGTGGTATCTACCCCACACTAGCTGTGGTATCTACCCCACACTAGCTGTGGTACCTACCCCACACTAGCTGTGGTAGCTACCCCACACTAGCTGTGGTATCTACCCCACACTAGCTGTGGTATCTACCCCACACTAGCTGTGGTATCTACCCCACACTAGCTGTGGTATCTACCCCACACTAATTCGAATACCACTACCTGCTATGTAAGTAACAGTGACATGAAGTTATTTTAACATCTTCCACTACCTATGTGGGCTAAAATACGTATTATTGAAACTAACTCAAAAACTACCCAATGCATAGTTAATCAAATGTATAATTATGGGACCACCGAGCAAACTTCCTCAAACAAATAACATAAACAAGTAACATACTTCATAATTATTAACAAATTATTTAAAAAACAAAATAACCGACTGCAAAAATACATAACTGCAAAGTGAAAACCAAGCATTACAATCTATAGAATTTTCACAATAAAATTCTCGACGATTCGACGACACCACATGTGTTAAAATCCATCAAGCCGTTTAGGCTACAGAACGTGCCAATGAAATAGACATTTACATACTATTGAAAAAAACATTAACCTCCTTCTGGGACAATTAGTTAAAATAAGATTCCGACGAACTGAGAACCTCCTTTTTCTAAAGTTGGTTAAAAATATTGATGATTATGACGTTAACGTTACCGCCGGCTGTCGCTGACAACCAGTGCTGTGGCTCAGTCTGCTGTTGGGCCACAGCATTATGCTGAGCGATTGCCACTATGCGCGTGGATGTGACGCATATTTTTCCTGGACTTGTTCTTTTTTTGAGTTTGTGTTTTTAAGGTTCCATACCTCAAAATGAATAAGGGAACCCTTATAGGATCACTTCGGTGGCCGTCAGTCTGTCTTTCAAGGCCCTTATTCTACGGAGCGAGTAAAGGTATCAAGTTCAAAATTAATTAAATACGCAGGTCTATGGTCCCTTGAAGCTCTAAAAAAATCAAGCTTCTAAGTCAACGCAATAAAAAAATACGGCGATATAAGCGACATTATTTCGATACTCGCAAATAAATAAATAGGGTACTTCCCGTTGACCTAGAATCATGCAATTTGGCAACAAGCAAGATCTCACAGCAGAAGTAAAGGAAAAAGTCCGAAAATTGTAAATTTGTAGTTTTATCGCATAAAAAAAAATTGCGAATATCTCGCACATACCTAAAACAAAACCTATAGGGTACTTCCCGTTGACCTAGAATCATGAAATTTGGGCAGAAGCAAGGTCTCACAGCACAAGTAAAGGGAAAAGTCCACAAATTGTTAATTTGTAGTTTTATCACAAAAAAAAACCATTTTTGCTATTACAAACTTAAATTTTCAGTTGGAAAATTGACCGTGGCGTATATCGATGTATGGGAGAACATGTGTTTCAACTACAATGTTAAGTTTGTTTTAGAAATAAATTCATCCCAACTACGGAACCCTTCTTTGTGTGTATATATATACACAGATACCATTATTTGTGTTTCTTGTGTGTGAAAAAACACATGGCTGGTTTATTTTCTTTGCGTTACGTTGTACCGCTAATAACGTATTTTCTTTCTTGTGATGGAAGCATGTCAACACATCATGATCATCGCACATCAGACTTTGCTGGACATAGATATTATTGACACAAATTAATGATAAACTAATTAAAATAACAACGAGAGCGAAACACTACAGTGACCAATAGATATAAGAAAGAAGAGATTTTTTTGTAGAATTGAATCCTTCCGGCTCGCAAGTATCAAATGATGCTGATTCTAATTACATTTCAAGTTACCTGATTAAATACCTATTACAGTCATTAGTATGCCCACACCATTTTAAAATTTATTGTTAATGACACTGAGTAGAGATTTGCTTGAGTGTGACAAGATTCTGATCAGGCTTCCAAAATGAGATCCCAAAAGGCATGTCGATGATATTAATTTACATTCTCTATTGATATTATATTTCCGCGTACAATGTGTGTGAGGAAATGTTACTTTGAGAAAGTGTTTCCTTGACGTTGTTCCGTGATGCTCGTAGTTAGGATTTCCCTACTGCGGTGTGTTGATCTAAATGTCTCTTAGAAGCTCCGGTCCGTGGTAACGACAACGGACAAGATGAGAGAAAACTCTTTTAATTCAAATAGGTATTATTGATTCCTGTTGTTATGCTCTTTTGCTCTAATGGAGCTATCAAATATATGTATATATAATAAGTATGCACATAATTATATTGTATGATCCTTTTATTGAAGCTTATGGTCTAGTTTCTCGATTTTACTTGCTCTAATGTTGGAGGAGGCTCTTACAGCTTTGTAGACAAACCAGGCAACACTGATTCCTACTTAGCTGATAATTTTATTACTAGCTCTTACTGACTCTACCCTACATATACCCTTCAAATTCATTTATTTGCATAACACAGGTTTATGGGATGTTACAATATATTGTATTAGGTGCTTGTGACGTGTTGCGCAGTTAAGCCGCCCAACAATGGCAAAACAACTCATTAAAACCTCTTCCCGGTTCCACGACTATACAAAATATTAAAATGAAATCAAAATACCATAATCACATAATAAGTTTAGTAATGGCAATATTTAGTTGAGTGGGCCCGGCCTTGAGAATCAACATTACAATACCTAAATACGTATTAAAATTTAGTCAGGCCGAAATTGGCGTTGCTACGGGGAAGAGACAAATACAATGTGACAATTATTTCTGGCTGACATGAAACATGACATAGATGAGCTGGTAATGTAAAACCATCTTATATCACAGTCAGCATTAGCTTAGGAGTATGAGTAGCATGTGCATGTAATGAGGTGTGACGCATGTAACTAAGGCACTAGGCAGAGGTGAGTTTCTAGAAGTTGATGAATTGTGAAAGACGTGAGACATCAAGCTCATAATAAATTAATGAAAAGAGAGTGAATGAGTTACAGCTAACAAGAGAAAATAGCAGAGGAAAACCGACGAAAACATTTTTCGCCGACACCAAGTTACATAGGACGAGGATAAGCAGAAGAAGAGCATTCCTACATAATGACATTGACAGCAATCGTTCTGTCAAATGTGATGAGTACAGCAACTCTGTTTAATAGCATTCTACGTGGACCCCGGTCATTGGAAGGGTTTATATCCAGCAGCACTGCTTGAAGGCTGGTGCGTGTCACTATCTCCTGACAAGTGCCAATTAGAATATCTGTCAGATAATTTCACAAACTCAGTTCCATCTATCAGTTACCAGGGGGTCAAGTCTGCTAACTCAGTTGTGTCCGAATGGCCGATCATTGGCACCGTAATTGTAGAGTTTGGCAGTTTTGCTTATCTCTTAATTGAAAGGCGTCTTTATGATTTTCCAATGACGTGCCACTGATACTCCACTGGAAAAATTGTCTGTATTTGGTATTCCCGTACTGACAAGCTCCTATTATTTTGACTTCCCTATGGTCCACTGTCACGCCATTATGAATTTAGGAGGTTACAAACTATTGGCACAATGGTAATGGCGTTGCCTTGGTATGGTCGTCATAATGACCAATCATTGACAATAGCAGACTTGGGCCCCGGGTCGGTAGTGCCTATCCGGATATTGTAGACCAGGCTCCGTGTGCTGTGGATCGCTATCTGATCTAACAATAGTGGAAGGCAACCTGTATTCAACTATTTCTGAGAAGATTGTTCGTCGTAAACAGATGTGGCGATACTTAGGTACCTACTATTAATATAATTATGCAGCTGTTTTTAGTAACTTAGGTAATATTGTTAAGTTAATCAGATGCTAGGGAATGCAATCTCGAGTCGAGACTGACAATACGAGATCTCGTCTGCTGGGTATTGTGTTGAGATTTGACATTCCAGATCTCACCTGGCTATCAGACAGGATCTTGTTTTCGAGATTTTCGAGATCGAGCTTTTTTAAACAATAATTATTCAACTTAATTGAAATGATATTATACCTACTTAGAGTAATCGTGTTTGTAAATACAGAAAAACATTAATCGAATCTCGCAACAGAAGGCTCGTGGCTAAGTGAGGACAGCGCACGGCTCGATCGGAGATTAAGCTAATAAAATAATAAAAAGTTTTATTGATTCATACAAAATTAGGCATGACACTGGATCCCGCACTAGGATATACCCTGTGTCACAGGATCCAGTTTCTTCCGACAGGTAATATGAATTTATTATAAAATATAGGTTAACAAATGCACCGGTTTCAGTATACGAGTAATTAATCAAACTTAGGACTTAAAGGGGACCAAATGTATGTGTATGTGAAGAGTGTAAGTATGTAAGTGATGAGTGTTAGTGTGATGAATACTTTAATATTTGAAGGAAAAAAGATTTTCCTTTTCAGCATAATTAAGCCCAAGCAGCCAATCCTGAATCTGTTTTTTGCATCCAAACCTTATGAAGGAGAAGATTTTAAGCTTTTTGTTAACTTTTTCATACAGGTATGGTCCAATACGAGAGAAAGCCTTATTGCCAAAAAGTTTGCAGCAAACTGTGTTCCACTTAGGATTTCTACGTGTGCGCTGATCCGCTACCACTGTGGCAGCTGCTGTGGAAGCTACGCTTAACGCGATCGGTTCGTGGATGGGTGACCATCCATAATGTATCGAGACCCCTCCGTGCTTCATCTGAATCTGAATGATTCAAAAGTGTCTGTAAATGGTTTAATTGAAATTAATGCTTTGAGTTTGAGTTTGACCATGTATATGTCGCAGCCATCTGGTTAAATTAGCCAGCTAATTGGACGCCAAGGCCGTTCATTAAATCATCACTTTCCAATTAAATAGCTTAACACATCAGCACACACTCATTACGCACACTACATAACGCAACACATCAGCACACACACATCACGCACAGAAGTGAACAATACTAGGCTGGAGTCATCAGAATTAATGAAGAAGTGAATAGCTAAGGAATTAAGGTTCCTTCCTATAGTCATGCGAATACGTGCGGTATTGTAAACCGCAAAATGGTTCGTGACGTAACGAGCACAAGATACACGTGCAGCCGACTTGTTGCGCCCGCGGCCTGGTGCAAGCGCAGCATTGAAGCGATTGGCACAATACATAACTTTTTAACTTAATAAATATAAAACAGCTTTATAGCTTACTGACTGACAGACAGAGAATAAAATATATTTTTTTAGGAAGGATAGAAAACGAAACAAGAGATTGACGAAATAAGAGTATTCTTATTAAACGAAAAACTACAACCAACACTGGCAATGGAAACAACAGCTCAAGAGAAAAGTCTAAATTAAAATAAATCGCTACTCCTCGTGCTCTGTGCCGAAGTGAGAAGTAAATGCCGGTCGGTCCGCGAATCTGTGGCCTTGTTCACGGCCGAGGACCGACGAGTCGATTATCGTCCCGAGTATCATACTGTATCGATGGTAATGGTTTGTCTGATCAACAATCCCTAAAGGGTTATCTGCCGTAGGAAGTACATGGAGCCTTGTTCCCGATTGGTATAAGGATTTCCATCCATAAGAATCTATTCATGTCTTTGTTTTATTCAGATAGAAATATTTATAAACAAAACAGAGGGGAATTTCCGTATCATCTGTCTCAATGTGTTAGTAATGTCAATTAACATACATGATAAGTTTTTGACATTGATTGTCGCTTATATAAGATTGCAACATGAATTCGGACGTTTATATATAGGTACTCGTAGGTACCAGAATTGACCTTCTGAAATGAGTCATGTTCCATACACTGGCACCCATGCCTTCAAACCGGAACTCAGAACGCTCCGTGCTAATATTTCCACTGAGGTGAGTTTTGTACAGGTCTCGGCCCAGTCCCTGTCACACACAGAACATACAAATGAGTTCTTCTCGTGAATCATCGCGTTAAAGTCAGTTCTACACCTGAAGAGTCAAACAGCAAGAACTCCGTACGAGCTCGAACTAATAGGGCAAACGAAATTAGCCATGTGATTGATTGACATGAACATTCACTATGATTTGTTTTCGCGGTTACATAGCTAATAGAACTTAGTAGTAAATCTGGTGTTCAGCACCGATGCGCGCGACGTAGTTGAGCTAAGCACCACTCATCAAACACCTGACCGCGGCATCATTGATCTACCTGCCTACTGTACTTAGCCCCGAGCCCTCCAAATTACGTGTAATTACAATATTAGCGCCCTCGTGCTTCACGCCTGTCAGATTATACTCATATTAGAGCAACAAATTGTGGAGATATGAGTCAGCTATGCATTCCTTGGGAGTTTGCCGTACTTTGGCTATTTTGGGCGCAAATTCCTAGGTTTTAGCACCATGAAAATAAGGGCCAATTTTAAAAATAATGAAAAATGGACCAAAAGAAATGGTGGTATGGTGGGTGGTGGTGGGTTAATGGATTATGTTATCGATTATGATGCATAACAAGTAAGCATAGCCAGTCAGCAATAATAAATAAATTAAAATTACAATCGGTCATTTTTGACTTCCGTTTCTGTTTTTACACAACTAAGGTTGGGTAACTAAAAGATACTTATATGATGATCTTGACAGTTGACATGGTACACATGGCGTCTGTATGCGCTAACCCCTCAAGTTTTAAAATGTTACACTGCTACAACATTGAATTATTTACGAATAATCTAAAGAATAAGTACTTCAAAAAGAGTTCATTGTTTTGACTTGGATTCGAACCATCGCATCACCGACCTTCGTCCTACTCATTTGGACGAACTAGCCAGCGTGTATATATAGCCCATGTATAATATGTATATTATGATAACTGTAAATAATATCAAATCAAATTGTAGTAAATAATATCAAATCAATCTTTGTTGTAAAATAAGATCAAAGTTTTGTTAAATAATAGCAATAATAAATATTATTAAACGATTATTCAAATATTTGTATTTTCTTGATTTTTAAATTCTTTATAAATACTACTAGAACAAAATAGAAAAATACTATACAGGGTGGAAACTTTCAGCGGCAGTAAGGGGAAGTACCTTATCCGTTGCAGCTACGCGAAAATGGTGTTAAGAGACTATCCATAATTTTTTATGGAATTTTGATCCCCATTCACCGATTTTGAAAAAAAATGTACAGTGAGCAGGAAAATGGGCAATTTTCACAAAAACTTTTTTTATGCCAATCGATCCTCTTTCTTATAAGGATCAAAAACTTCTATCGGACCAATTGAGGTTTGAGTACTAGAAAAGTCATAAATCGCAAAAAACTTTTCCCATACATTTCGTAGGAAATGAGAAGTTCCAACTTACATTTTTTACCATCGATAAACTGGCCGCTACAAAAAAGACTGATCGAAAAACAAATAAAAAACTATAACTTCTACTTTGGGTATTATTTCACCTTAAAATTAAAAACTTGAAACTTTACATTTGGACTCACCTAGAAATTTTACTTTTGTGCTCTAAGTTATGAGGTGTTCAGAATGGTAGCCGTTTTGACGTAGGCATAGGTTTATTCTCTTTACTACAGACTGGGTAGCAGCTGATAATGTGCTAGGATTAATTCCATAGAAAATCGTGGTAAGTAAATCTTTGAGTTCCTGAACACTGTTGTATTTCTTATTATAAAGTTAAATTTTTTCACTGCCTTGCGAATTGCCGGAATTCGATTTCGAAATACGAAGTTTATTTATTTTTGGCCAGTCTTCGTTGTAGCGGTCCATCTTTCGATCATAAAAAACTAAGTTGGAGTATCATTTCTTACAAAATGTATGGGAAAAGTTTTTTGCGTTTTATGACTTTTCTAGTACTCAAACCTCAATTGGTCCAATAGAGGTTTTGGATCCTTACAAAAAAGAGGATCGATTGGCATAAAAAAAAGTTTTTGTGAAAATTGCCCATTTTCCTGCTGCCTGTACATTTTTTTCAAAATCTGTAAATGGGGATCAAAATTCCATAAAAAAATATGGATAGTCTCTTAAGACCATTTTCGCGTAGCTGCCACGGATAAGGTACTTCCCCTTACTGCCCCGCTGAAAGTTTCCACCTTGTATATTAAAAAAAATATATAATGGTTGACTAAAAGAACATATCGTGGCTACGATTTGAACCTTCGATCATATGCTCCGAGCATATGATTATCTTATACTTCGTAAATGTTAAGCCTGGTATTGCTTGTCGCTATACGCAATAATAAAAGTATTAACGTTTTATTGAAAAAAAAACAATATTAATATTATCAATACTAACTTAAACTTATTTATTCACTAGAACAATACACCAATTATATTAAAATGTTTTTGCAAAATACAAAAACCAACGTGGGCCTATCACGGATTTTAACGCACAACATGTCTTTTGGGGGGGTAACTACTTAATGGAGCAGTGTGTACAATACGGTTGGTGAAAAATGGGAAGTAAGCTCCGCAATCCTTGCAACGATAGTCGTTGCGGTCAACGGCCTAATAGCTGAGAGTCTCGACCGATGTCTCATTGAGAGGCTGGAGCAGATGCTGAAGTGTGAAGAAAGTACTTTTGGATACCGCAGGAACAGGAATATTGGGAAGGTTCTTCGCTCTGGCGTCCTTACCACCGGTAGCGCAAGCTACCGGTGCTAAGGACGCCGAGACAGGTACAAACCTGTTTCCGATACAGGCGGGCGACTCAACGTTTTCAGACATTAGGTAAGACAAAGAGTAATCTATGAGGTCTGACCAACATTTTATAATTTTTAAGACTACTTTTTAATACCACATTCTCAAGCCCTGCCCAAGGTATTGTAACTCCCATACATATCTTTATATAATTAGCAGTTTCAGTTTATCATGGAAATTGTCAATTAATCACAATTGATGTAAACTCTCGATCAATTGTGCGGGCAGCCCTGACGTCGGCTTCGCGGGCGACGCCCAGTGCGACAAGGTTGCACGCGATCATCGCATATATTAATGTTGATGTGATGGGTTCGTATCAACCCTACAATAGTACGCGGTAAATTAAATGAATCTGAATACAGCGTTTTCACTATCTTCATTCAGTCGAAAGACTGTTGAACATAGGCCCAAGCATCGCCATATCGCCTGGTCCTGTGCTTCTCGCATCCAGTAGAATCCCGTGACCATCTTTAGGGGGGCGTTGGCGGACCCACACTGCACCTTTCGGTACGCAATCGCCACTCCAGAACCGTCCCATCATTGTATACAGTACGTGAATAGCTGTTCACTGTCACAGGTCATAACATAGCAGGCTTGTGTTGTAATCCATCGTCATCATTTCAGCCCAGAATCAATCACTGCCTCCACTTTCTCCTACAATACTTCCCGGTGTCGTGCGCCGCTCACGCAGGTGTTGCCCGCGACTTTAACGATATCGTCAACACAACGCACTTTTGGACAAGCCTTGTTTCTTTGGGCTAACCTTGGCTACTATTAGGTCAAAGCTTTACTCAAACGGCCATCTCCGTTGCGCGTTTTGAGGCACTGGAGCAGCCGTATTGTGACCCCTACTTTTGAACTACAAGCAGTGTACCTCTAGGCCCAGGACTACAGGGTGATGGGCCATATGTCTGGTCGACGTCTGTGAAGGGAGTGTAGATCCTAAACCCTAGTCTGCTCGTAAAGTAGTAGATATTTAAAGGGATTCTCTAACTTTAATGTTGATCGTCCACTGGTACGCCAGACGTGCACGAGAGGTGCGCCACGTTAGCTTCGCGGTGCAGTTGATCGTCCACTGCTACGCCAGACGTGCACGAGAGGTGCGCCACGTTTGCTTCGCGATGCAGTTGATCGTCCACTGCTACGCCAGACGTGCACGAGGGGTGCGCCACGTTAGCTTCGCGGTGCAGTTGATCGTCCACTGCTACGCCAGACGTGCACGAGAGGTGCGCCACGTTAGCTTCGCGGTGCAGTTGATCGTCCACTGCTACGCCAGACATGCACGAGAGGTGCGCCACGTTAGCTTCGCGGTGCAGTTGATCGTCCACTGCTACGCCAGACGTGCACGAGAGGTGCGCCACGTTAGCTTCGCGGTGCAGTTGATCGTCCACTGCTACGCCAGACGTGCACGAGAGGTGCGCCACGTTAGCTTCGCGGTGCAGTTGATCGTCCACTGCTACGCCAAACGTGCACGAGAGGTGCGCCACGTTATTTTCGCGGTGCAGTTGATCGTCCACTGCTACGCCAGACGTGCACGAGAGGTGCGCCACGTTAGCTTCGCGGTGCAGTTGATCATCCACTGCTACGCCAGACGTGCACGAGAGGTGCGCCACGTTAGCTTCGCGGTGCAGTTGTCCAGTCATGCGTGCGTACAGTCCTTTTATTATTTTACGTCTGATTTTGCATGATTGCCAAAATCACATTGATCTTTATTTTTCTTGCCATAAGGTTGGTTACTTGCAGCTTGTTTTGCTGTCAGAGTTAAAATAACTGTGAAACGACTATAGCATGGCCGTGGGCCGCCGTAGAGCGGTGTCTTTATTTACTGAATAGATTAAGTAAACTATGTCTCCGCCGCCGAAGGGTTACCTTATCAAATAAGACCATTCTGCTTATCTCAATAATTACGTTATAACAACAAAGTTATAAAAACAGTTAACCTTGCTACAATTCCATTGTACCTATGTTAATGCAGACGTATTTGTGTTGGTTACAGTTCTGCGTAATTTTAAGACTAGGGAGTAGACTAAGTATCCACGAGCAGGATTCCATTTCGATTCAGGTGGATGTTCTCGATTCCGTCCGTTTTTTTAATGACATCTTTACTCTTAACGGCTCTCATCTTCTATAACTACAGGCAGTGGCATAAATAGTAGCCTAACGTTAAGGGGTCGAAGTTACGTGTATTCACCTAAGTATCACATACCGTCCACCAAAGTAACAATGTCTTAATTATTATCGGAAATCGGTTATCATATATGGGGAGGAATGAGTTTTGAGTATCAATGTCGATGGCTATAAGAGTAGGGGAAGACAAAAAAAAAACTGGCCAAGTGCGTGTCGGACCACACACAGTGAAGGGTTCCGTATCCATAGCTACCTTATATTAAATAAATAAAAAAATAAAATAAAAATTTATCCCAAAAACAAACTTAACATTGTAGTTGAAAAACATGCTCTCCCATACATCGATATACGTTACGGTCAATTCTCCAACTGCAAATTTAAGTTGGTCGACTATTACTCGTTAACTTGTAAAGCCTACTTAGCTGTGATAGTTTTCCATTTAATTTCGTTATATATCCTACTGCCATGTTTTTTTTCACATATCCAAAACCAACCATTTAGCTGGTAGGGGGGGGGTTACACTTGACCATAACAAAAAATAACACTAAGCTTAATATTACGCAAACGGATCCTTGAATTGAAAAATGGTTTTAATAGACCCATAATATTTTTGAACGGCATATCCAAAGATACCCTTACTATGCGATAGACGAGAAAAAAATATCATCCCCGCTTTAGGAGGTACTCCAAAAAAAATTTTTTTTACGTTTTCTTTTACGACTTTGTCGGCGTGATTAATATTTATACCCATGCCAAATTACAGCTTTCTAGTCTTCTGTCCGACGGACGGTCGGACAGACAGACAGACGGACATGGCGAAACTATAAGGGTTCCTTGTTGACTACACCCTACGGAACCCTAAAAACGATGGATGGACTGTGTGAAAGATGGCTAGATCCTCCCCCTGGTGACTACTGAGATGACGACTAATAGGGAAGTATGAAATAAAGGGACATGTTGCGCCGACCACTAATAAATTAGGATAAGGGCTTATGATAATTAGAAAATGTTTTACTTAGGTGTTCGTCAGTTAAACTTAATAAAGCAAGTTAATACCATGAGGTGTAAGTTATTCTTCACAATACAATTACGTAATATGTTCTGAAAGTATACGGTAGGTATACGCATAAGTAACATTTATCATGGACTAACATAAGACTAAGTTACTAAATGGATTTTGTAAAAGTACGAAGCGATCGCATTGCGCCGCCGCCGGCCGGCGCTGTCGCCGTCAACCATAATTACTGTGATGTTTTAAAGTATCAATTTAAATGTTATGATGTAAGGCATATTTTTTGGAGCTCGTGGCAAAAAACAGCCGTATGGATCGATACATCAGGTTAAGCTATGCTTGCCGAGGTTTGGCCGTGGATGGGTGCCCATCTTTTTCATCCTCCTCCGTGCCTCGGAAAGCACGATAAGCCGTGGGTTTCGGCAGACATTCGTGGTTCTTTGACAGTCGTTACAGGTCGTCAGAAGTCCGAAAGTCTGAGAACCAGTGTTACCAAGGGATATCGTATATCCAAGTTGGGTAACACAGTAACCAACTGGGTTATGGAGGTCAGATAGGTAGTCCATGTAAAATACTCGTATTCAGCAGCTGTATCCGGTTAGACTGGAAGCTGACCCCAACATAGTTGGGAAAAGGCTAAGCAGATTGATTGATGTAAGACATACTTTTTAAATTAAATTCGGAAATAACAATTAAATTTTAATTAAATTCTGAAAGATAAAAATGGTGACTGTGGGTCATTCTTTGGGAATAGACATGTACTGTTGCAGGCTATTTTATTTAAATTTTTATGATGTATAATCCAGTAGAACATACATTGTATGTATCTCTTACGGTTTACGCGGCCCATGCCAGTTAAGCTCCCGGTCGGCATGATTTTTTCCGACATCTTCAACAATAATCGTCATATGCAGTCAATTTACACAAAACTTAATGAATTATACACCTAAACCTTCCTCATGAATCACTTCGTCCATTAGTGAACACCGTTTGATAATCCGTTTGGTAGTTTTTGAGTTTTACAGCGTTTAGACAGACAGACGCGGCGGGGTTCTTCGTTTTATAATAATATTTATATGTAAGGATTTCTTTAGCAAGGCTTACCTTGGCCAAATCAAAGTTAAGATAATATTTTGACTTATTAGATTTAATCTGTTTGGCTGCTTGCTTGGGCGATTTGAACCATTTTTACCATAGGTCTCAGAATATTTTTTATTACTTTTTGAAAAATTTGTACTTTGCTTGATTAGTCCCCCCTAGCCGCAAATGATGGCTATTTTGAAAAAAAAAATGATGAGAATTATTGAATAAAAAAATTATTTATTGAGAATGTTTGTTTTTCTCATGCCATTCTCATCAAATAACTTAGTAAGTAAAAAAGTACTTCTTATTTGCAACTACGTACTACGTACCTACATAAATATAAGCTCGTTTGTTACCCCGTTTTATTTCGTTGCAGTCTGAAGTCTAATTTTAATTTATAGGTAGATATTTAGTTTGAAAAATAATAATAATAATATTATCACCAATAATTTTAATATTATCACCATTAATTAGAAATACTCTAGCGCCGCCAATGACTACGTAATCCATACTAATATTATAAATTTTAAAGTAACTCTGTCTGTGTGTCTGTATGTTACCTTTTCACGCCTAAATCACTGAACGGATTTCAATAAAATTTGGTGAGGAGATAGATAGGACAGGCTTAGGCTATTTATTATTTTAATAATATTTTATATAGATTTTTTTATATTTTGTGAATGTGAGAACGTTGTAGGCGTTGAAGACTGTTGATTTGTAGACCTTTTTTATTTTGTTAAGTACCTGGTACTTGATGACAGGCCTACACTGTCCTCCCATACCTATTAACACTGTAATTTGCTGTAAAAGCCAATTATTTTTAACCGTGGAGTTTCTTGCCGGCTCTTCTCCATAGGAAACGACAAGTTGGAACCGTGCACCTAGCTTCTGACGTACTTTTTAATGAGTAAGTGTACACTCTTTCTAAGCGACCCATTATTGTTTCCCAACATCCACGCGAACGAAGTCGCGGGCGCAGCTAGTTAGAACTATATTATATTTTAATAAAGACTACGAGTAGTTTATGTGAGGAACCGGTACTTGAATAGGTAGGTACTATTATTTCAAACAGGTACGTGATCAACCATTTGTTCGCAGGTCATTTATTTACTACTAAGTACGTACTACGTTCAATTGAATGTCTTTTACATGCAATCATGGCATTGGGGAACAAATGTAACTTAGAGAGATGTATTAATGATTCTAATGATTAGAATTCCGTGAATACATCATACTAATAATATAATATTATAAAGAGGAAAGATTTGATTGTTGTTTGTTTGCATTGAATAGGCTCCGAAACTACTGAACCGATTAAAAAAATCTTTCACTTTTGGGAAGCTACACTACGAGTATCCCCGGGTGACATAGGCTGTATTATATTTTCAAAAAAGTTAGGGATCCTTACTAAAACTCCAATAACGTAACCCAACGTGTAAAAAAAATTACCTAAAATATTCTTTACATCGCGTGCGCTGCGAAAGCTATTGATGATAGAATACGACTTGGCAGAACACATCATTATTTAAAAAAATGTCGCGACAGCATGTCTAACTATTATAGTTATGCCACAATAAGTGTTCTTTTATTTAAAAAAAAAATTGAAATGCCGCCGTTAGAAAAGGCTCTTTGTATCTTGGTATTAATCCTTTTCAAAATAAATTACTTCATATTTAAGACTGCTTCAATACCTTTATTATATTTTGGATGCGCCAGGTGGCACTGGGAAGACGTTTCTTGCAAATTTGATACTTGCTAAGATAAGACTATCAGGAAAGATAGCGAAAGCAATTGCTTCGTCAGGAATTGCTGCAACTCTCTTAACGGATGGGAATACTGCTCATTCTACGTTTAAACTTCCGCTATCTGTAAATTTTGAGCAGCAATCTATATGTTCCATCCGCAAAAACGGGCCTCTTGGTAAATTACTACAAAACGCCTCATTGAGTATGTGGGATGAATGCACCATGAGCCATAGAGCACATATTATAGAATCCGTGGACAGAACCTTAAATGATATTAGAAACTCCTCTGCTGTCATGGGCTTACTTTTGTATTTGCTGGATATTTCCGACAGACTCTTCGGAAAATGAGTCTCTAGGCCAAATAGTCCATAATTTAGAAATTGAATAGATAGAGTATACCCTGACATTGAAAATTTGCACGAAAAGGACTTTTGTTGGTTGTGTTCTAGGGCAATTACTGACACCTAGCAATGATACGGTCAACGAAATAAACATTTTGATTAATCAAAAAGTCCCCGGCCAAATAAAAAATTACAAATCGATCGACACTGTAACTAATATCGAAGACGCAGTCCATTACCCACAGGATTTTTTAAATTGTCTAAACCCTTCTGGACTGCCACCACATGAATTGACGATAAAAATCAGAATTCCAATCATGCTTTTGAGAAATTTAAGCCCTCCGAGCAAGTGCTTTTGCAATGTAGCGACCATTATCACCGGCCCTGCAGCTGGTCAACTGGCTCATATACCGAGGATACCGATGATCCCAACGGATTTGCCAAACCCATTTAAACGGCTTCAATTTGCGGTAAAAACATCTTTCGCCTTAACTATTAACAAGTCCCAAGGTCAAACCTTCGAATTAGCAGGGATCGACCTACCCGATTTATATATGACCATTTAACAAAAATAAAAAAAAATGCTTTAAAAAAAAAAAAAACATTAAAATAAAAATAAAAGTTCATTAAAATAATAATATTCAAACTAAAGAAAGTTTGAATATTATTATTTTAATGAACTTTTATTATATTTATATATTATATTTATATTTTTTTATAATTTTCTTTTTTTAGTAATCTGACGCAAATAGAAGGGTTTATGTGTATGTATTATAATTAATAATTTTGAAATTTTAGTTAAATACCCGCGCGAAGCCGGGGCGGGCCGCTAGTATCTGTTATAGTCGCGAATCATATTTTCATCAAGATACAACCTGACACTGACCTGCAAATTGCAAAAAACGTAAGAAAATTTGAATTTCTCGGGTTACAGCTGCGGATTCACCTTAAATTAATAATTATTCATTTTAATATTGTCACTAATTACTTGTAATACCTACTCTACTCAAAGGCCGCCATTGAATTAATACCTTCACGTTAGAATGCTTATTTGAACAGTTTAAATTAAAATAACTTTAGACCAAATGGGCCGATTTTAGTTAAATAAAGAATAAATGTTACTTGAAGATACGGACTATGTCTATATTTCCGATCCCTTAAATGTCTTGAAAAGAAGTACCTACACAAATAAATCAATATTTTCATACCCTTGGGGTATGATTTTCCAACAACGCTGAAACACGTAATTCTTTATTTCCTACGAAAAGCATATTATTTGAATTTTAATATCCCTAACTTACCTAAATGCTGGGTTTCCCATACAAACTTTCATCCCCTATATCACCCCCTTTTGAATTATTTTTGAACGAAAAAGTAGCCTATGTCCTTCCTCAGGATGCCATCTATCTCCTCGCCAAATTTTATCGAAATCCGTTCAGTGGTTTAGGCGTGAAAAGGTAACATACAGACAGACAGACTGAGTTACTTTAGAATTAATAATATTAGTAAGGATCTACTTTTGTTTAAAATAAATGTGTTAAGTTTTTATATAGTACCTTACTTTTCTAAGGAAACTATGTGCCTGTTAAAGTATTTTGTCTATCGAGGAATGTAACCTTCATTAATTTCCCAATTAATTTGATTTTAGTTTCCTACCGTTCATATTAATTATGCATCTAAATTCTTCCCGACAATTTTTCACCACTTGTAACTTAGGCGTCAAGCCTAGTCTTCTAGTTGCCCCCGTATCAAACATCACTACCCCCTCCCGTCTCCCGCGCTCATTATCTTTTGTATCTCGTGTCAAAAAACAAGCAAGAACACCTATCGGTTTTAGAGTCCCGTGCTCGGATGATACCGGTGCCTACTAACAAGCAATCAAGAGCCGCTTCGTTATTTACCTCCGTATCAAACATCAACTACCCCTCCCGTCTGCCGCGCACATTATCCAAGACAAGGCACTCAAATAGAAAATTCACTCACCTTGTAGTACCGTCAGCACAACAACAAAGGTATTAAATAAAATCATTTTTTTTAAACAATATAATTTTCCACCGGACACGTCGTTGCGCGTCAGTTATCGTTCACATTTGAATCGGTACCAATTAGCACCAGTTTTATATTCGTCCGGAGAAAAACTATTAAAAATAGAAGTTGAACACTGTGTGTTTGTTTTTCACTTTTTTCGCGGCTTATGTTTACCATATTGGTTAATATTATACAAAAATGAAAGCTCCATAATATACATATAATTTTATGTTATTTATATTACTTATCTTTGTGAAATTGCCAGGTTATGAGAATATACTTAATACGTAACGTCATTACAGAAGCATATAACTTGACTTAGCAACATGAATCTATGGCGCATCTAGAACAAACGACAACTTAAATAGAAACTATAAATATCACTGCATAATAAACATAAGCAGCCTTTACTGTTACCATTGCTGGGACACAAGACTCCTCCCGGTGAGAGGGATTGGGCCGTAATCCAGCAGCAATCCCAGTGCGTGTTGGTAGATGTCACATGTCTTCGAAAATTTTGTTCTATTTGTACATGCTGGATTCCTCATGGTATTTTCCTACATTGTTAAATATCGTTGATGTTGTCTTTATTAAACTGGTGAACCGGTTTTTACCAAAAAAAAAACTAGACAGTAAAAAACTCTTTCTAACACTAATAATTACAGCTATTAGCTACGCTCGAGAATAATTTAAAACGTTTTCATAATAATATTATTAATAAAACATCACCGGAATTCTAGAGGCTCTTCTAAAAGCTTGTTATCTTGAACTCTGATCCTTTAGCCATTTTTTTTAAAGAAATATTTTAACTTGTTAATAATTATATCCATCATCATTCTCCTGCCCTTATCCCAATTTATTTGTGGTCGGCGCAACATGTCCGTTTCTTCCATACTTCTCTATAAGTCGTCATCTTGTTAGTCGCCCCCATTCTAGCCATAATTTCTTTCACACAGTCCACCCATCGTTTGTTTGGTGTTCCCCTACTTTTATAGCCATCGACATTCATACTTAAAACTTCCCTAACGATATTTATCTCATTGCTCCGCATCACATGACACCGATTTCCGCACAACTTTAAGCTATACCCACTTATTGCATTATAATTATTTATATTTTAAATGAAATACGAGAAAAGTTAAATGGAGAAAATAATTTTAAACGAAAGAAAATGTGATTTATAGATTTAATGCAGAGTATTGCTGAGTATACAAAGGCATGACACCTAATTATTTAAATATTATTATTGTTATTTGATTTCTAATGGACTAGTTATGCCCGGGGCTACACTCTAACAGCAGTTAATTAGCAAAATGCCTATTGCAGATTTATCAGATCTAGACTTAAAGTTTAGGCTTTCAAGGTCCACAATGGTTCAAAAACTGAAAGCTATTATAAAATGTTGATTATTTTTAATTGCTCTTGTTCTCTTCTAGTTCAAATTGTTTCTGATTGTCCTAAAGGCATAAAGCTTAAGAAAAAAAAAATGTCACCAGTAAGCGAAAACCAACGGGATACGCTTATACTTTTTACGACTCTCGACTTTTTCTTTTTAGTAACGACGTAAAAAGTATTACAATAACCGTATCATTTACAAATAAATATGTGACGTAGGTAGTAGGACCTACATTTGTCAGTATCAACGTTCCTTATTTCGAAGGTCATTCACCTGAACTCTGTGAACATGTAACGTTTCTAATGAGGGTTTCAAAATCAAAATATTTTATTTCACATAAACCTACATGGGCACTTATGAAACGTGAGAAGCTAGGTGCACGGTTCCAATTGGTCGTTTCTTATGGAGAAGAGCCGGCAAGAAACTCCACGGTTACTCTTTTAAAAATAATTCGCTTTTACAATGTTTTCAAACCCCAGCGTTAATGGGTATGAGAGGACAGTGTAGGCCCGTCAGTAGTAAATCCTCGCGCACATCCGGGAGTGGCGCGAGGATGCAAATCGCCGGGGCGAAACTCCGCTGCCGCGAGAAATCACGGCACAGCGGACAGAGCTTGGGCGGGATCTAATGGCGAAATGGAGAGTGCAAATGTCACAACCCAGCGCTGGGCACGCCACTATTATGGCGATAAGTCCCCTCTTTGAGGAGTGGCTAGAGAGGCGCCACGGCATCCTCACCTTCCGCCTGACACAGGTCCTCACCGGACACGGTTGTTTCGGGAGGTTCCTGTTCAGGATATAGCGGGAGGAAACGCCTGGGTGTCACCACTGAGTGGATCGCCCGGAGGACACGGTGGAGGTCTGCCCGGCTTGGGCGGAGCACCGACGTGTCACGGAGGCGATCGGCGGCGGCGATCTCTCGTGTCCGGCCCTGGTTCAGGCCATGGTTCGGAGCGAGAGTGCATGGGAGGCCGTCACCTCCTTCTGCGAAGCAGTAATGCTAGTGAAGGAGGAGGCGGAACGCGTGAGGATGAGGCAAGGTTCGCGCCCTCGCGCCCTTAGTCGCCACAGGAGAGGCCCCGGGCGTCGGGAGTCGCAAGCCGATTTCCGGCCAGCGTAGGCGCGGGCCTGCGGACGGTGAGCGATTGGTAGCTCGCCGTCCGATAAGGACCAGGCCCGGGTCGACGACGCGTTGTGTTCCACGCGTGTCTCAAAGAGATATCAGCACCAACTGACGGGGTCTGATAGGACCAATGCCTGCCAGGGTTTCGAGTTTCTCCGAAAGGGATATCGTGGCCCTGGCACGCAGGCAACGGAAGGAACACGGGTGGGTTTTAGTCAGCAAAAGTCTGACACGCCCTCCCGCTCCGCCCAGAACGGGAGAAGTTATTTGATAATTTCTCACCCAAAACAAAAAGGCGCGTCAAAAGTACCAGGTACTTAACAAAATAGAAAATGGTCTACAAATCTACAGTCTATTAAGCCTACAAGGCCTACAACGTTCTCAAATTAACAAAACATTAAAAAAAAAACCGACCAAGTGCGAGTTGGACTCGCGCACGAACGATTCCGTACCATTATATATAAAAATGGCAAAAAAATCACGTTTGTTGTATAAATATTTGTTTTATTTTAATTTAATTATTTATTTTTAAAGTGAATATATAACTAAATATTTTGTCAATATCTCAAACGTCTACCTGTTGCCGTTATAAATATCGAGCAAAAACGAGCACGATACAGCCTGGTGACAGACGGACAGACAGACAGACGGCGGAGCCTTAGTAATAGGGTTCCCGTTTTAACCTTTGGGTACAGAACCCTACAAACGATATAAAATATTATTGAAATAATAAACTAGAACTTTGAAATTAAAATTGTAGGTACTCGTATATACTCGTAATGTCGAATAAACTAAGATTATGTCAAGGAAGTATTACTATCTGCCTAGCCTTTTGCCTAACTGTGTTGGGGTCAGCTTCCAGTCTAACCGGATGCAGCTGAATACCAGTATTTTACATGGAGCGACTGCCTATCTGACCTCCACAACCCAGTAACTGGGTAATACGATATCCCTTGGTAAGGCTGGTTGTCAGACTTTCGGGCTTCTGACGAAGTATTTAAAAAAAAAACTGTATAGCTCTGAGTTCTGATTCTAGGACTGGGCAAACTGAAGAGCCTTCAGTGAAGGCTCAGCTAGGTACCCTGGATAAGCAGCCTCGTTACCTCCATCTCAGAAACAATCATGATTCTATTATGAATGGTGATGCAATATGATAATATTGCGTCAGTCACTGCTGTGCTTCTAAACCTGGTATTAGGTCTTTAATTTTTTCCCAGGACCAACCAATGTTTCATGTTCCACCAAAAACCTTGGAGCCATACTGCATATACAGAGGACAACCACCGCGAGGTTTTAGTAAGAAGAGAGGACTTCCACATCATAGCCGTCAACCCTCCTCAGGTAAGAGGGAGAGGTGGAAGTATCCAAAAATATTGCTAACCGATAAAATATGTAGGTAGTTAATAAATTGCCAGAAACAAAAGAACCACTTGTTGGGTCCCATTGAATGCTAGGAGCCATCGCGGCTGACCAAGGTGAAGATGGAGGGATGAACTTGACTCCTACCGAAACTATCCTAGAAACAAAAGAACCACTTGTTGGGTCCCATTGAATGCTAGGAGCCATCGCGGCAGACCAAGGCGAAGATAGAGGGATGAACTTGACTCCTACCGAAACTATCCTAGAAACAAAAGAACCACTTGTTGGGTCCCATTGAATGCTAGGAGCCGTCGCGGCAGACCAAGGCGAAGATGGAGGGATGAACTTGACTCCTACCGAAACTATCCTAGAAAAGCAGTGGAAAGAAGTGAGGAAAAGGGAGAAGGAGGGCTTTGCCCAACAGTGGGACATTTCAGGCTAAATAGATCTAGAAGCAATAAGCTTGGCAGACGGATAGACTGTCGTTAATTCTTCTTATGATGTCATAATCCAAATAATTCTTCACATATACACTTATTTGACGTTAAAAAGTGCCTCATACGTGCCTATTTAAAATAAATAATTTGACTTTGACTTTTGGAGAGTTCCTTAAGATATTGGGAACAATACTAAGGGTATTGTTCCCAATATCTTAAGGAATTAAGTAAGTAATTAAGTAATTTAAGTAATTAAAAATGCCGCTAACACTTAAGCGGTATTTTTAATTACTTAAATTACTAAAGTTGGAAATTTGGTATTTTTTCTGTTAAAATTAACTTTAGCAGTAATATTAACAATGAATTACGAATCTTACAATCTGTCCGTTGCTCCACGGTCTGTGATGACACCGTGAAAGTTAAAGTACAGTTGACAAATTACTTAAAATAAATAAATAAAAAAGTTTTTCGTGGATCAATTAAATAATTGGGACTATTTAATTAATCCACGAAAAACTTTTTATTTATTCCATTACCGTATAAGTATTATGTTCTTACTACCATAAGGTAGGTAAGCTTAATGACAGTTTTTGTTGCCAAAATGAAGTCACGTCCACGCATCGCGTACCTATTCAATTGTACAGTGCTTGGTAAACTTCATGTTTTGTCAGTCGTCGGATTTCTATCAGTCAGTTGCCCTCTGCACTTGGTGCAGGCCAGACCTCATTTATATATTAGTCTATGGGACAGACGCTCTCAATTGACTAGGAAGTATATAGAGTTGTTACTACTATTTTTACTTATTATGTAATTTATTTAAAAAAATGAAATGAATTGAATGAAAGCTGCTAGAATCGGAAATGTGACGATTGCCGAGAAACATTAAGAAAATAAAAGCACTTTACCTTATGTCAAAGACTTTTAAAGTCATTAAGTAACTACTTCCTACATGGCCCTCTAAGGGTTCAAAGACAGACAAATGAGTCGGATGTATCTAATTATTCAATTTTTTTAGCTGACTAATTTGATGTCCATCTGAGAGTAGTGGAACTTTATGGAGCAGTCATTTGTACAGCAGTAAAACAGATG
Organism: Tiliacea citrago; assembly: GCA_963921375.1. NCBI lineage: Eukaryota > Metazoa > Arthropoda > Insecta > Lepidoptera > Noctuidae > Tiliacea > Tiliacea citrago. The sequence continues at coordinate 31,347,546 of OY992780.1, forward strand.
AAGTAAACTTCAATGTTTCTGATGTCTCTCTCTACCTACGCATATGCCAACAAGACATGAGGTAAATGTATGGGTGTGTAAAATAAGTAATAGCGAAGTAGTTTGTGCCGCAAACTACTAACTACGTGGAATGTAATAGCAAACTACTAACTACGTGGAATGTAATAGCAAACTACTAACTACGTGGAATGTAATAGCAAACTACTAACTACGTGGAATGTAATAGCAAACTACTAACTACGTGGAATGTAATAGCAAACTACTAACTACGTGGAATGTAATAGCAAACTACTAACTACGTGGAATGTAATAGCAAACTACTAACTACGTGGAATGTAATAGCAAACTACTAACTACGTGGAATGTAATAGCAAACTACTAACTACGTGGAATGTAATAGCAAACTACTAACTACGTGGAATGTAATAGCAAACTACTAACTACGTGGAATGTAATAGCAAACTACTAACTACGTGGAATGTAATAATGTATAATATATCTCTCGTAGCCACATCAAATATAAAAACAGTGCCACGTGCATCATAACATAAACTAATCGTTTTAGAAATAAGCATTTGGTATAATGTATAACTAATGTGACCCGAATTACATAATTTAGGATTGATTCATAAATTAATTATTGTTACTAATTATCCCTACTTAAGGGTATTGTTCCCAATATCTTAAGGAACTCTCCAAAAGCCAAAGTCAAATTATTTATTTTAAATAGGCACGTATGAGGCACTTTTTAACGTCAAATAAGTGTATATGTGAAGAATTATTTGGATTATGACATCATAAGAAGAATTAACGACAGTCTATCCGTCTGCCAAGCTTATTGCTTCTAGATCTATTTAGCCTGAAATGTCCCACTGTTGGACAAAGCCCTCCTTCTCCCTTTTCCTCACTTCTTTCCACTGCTTTTCTAGGATAGTTTCGGTAGGAGTCAAGTTCATCCCTCCATCTTCGCCTTGGTCTGCCGCGATGGCTCCTAGCATTCAATGGGACCCAACAAGTGGTTCTTTTGTTTCTAGGATATTTTCGGTAGGAGTCAAGTTCATCCCTCTATCTTCGCCTTGGTCTGCCGCGATGGCTCCTAGCATTCAATGGGACCCAACAAGTGGTTCTTTTGTTTCTAGGATAGTTTCGGTAGGAGTCAAGTTCATCCCTCCATCTTCGCCTTGGTCTGCCGCGATGGCTCCTAGCATTCAATGGGACCCAACAAGTGGTTTTTTTGTTTCTGGCAATTTATTAACTACCTACATATTTTATCGGTTAGCAATATTTTTGGATACTTCCACCTCTCCCTCTTACCTGAGGAGGGTTGACGGCTATGATGTGGAAGTCCTCTCTTCTTACTAAAACCTCGCGGTGGTTGTCCTCTGTATATGCAGTATGGCTCCAAGGTTTTTGGTGGAACATGAAACATTGGTTGGTCCTGGGAAAAAATTAAAGACCTAATACCAGGTTTAGAAGCACAGCAGTGACTGACGCAATATTATCATATTGCATCACCATTCATAATAGAATCATGATTGTTTCTGAGATGGAGGTAACGAGGCTGCTTATCCAGGGTACCTAGCTGAGCCTTCACTGAAGGCTCTTCAGTTTGCCCAGTCCTAGAATCAGAACTCAGAGCTATACAGTTTTTTTTTTAAATACTTCGTCAGAAGCCCGAAAGTCTGACAACCAGCCTTACCAAGGGATATCGTATTACCCAGTTACTGGGTTGTGGAGGTCAGATAGGCAGTCGCTCCATGTAAAATACTGGTATTCAGCTGCATCCGGTTAGACTGGAAGCTGACCCCAACACAGTTAGGCAAAAGGCTAGGCAGATAGTAATACTTCCTTGACATAATCTTAGTTTATTCGACATTACGAGTATATACGAGTACCTACAATTTTAATTTCAAAGTTCTAGTTTATTATTTCAATAATATTTTATATCGTTTGTAGGGTTCTGTACCCAAAGGTTAAAACGGGAACCCTATTACTAAGGCTCCGCCGTCTGTCTGTCTGTCCGTCTGTCACCAGGCTGTATCGTGCTCGTTTTTGCTCGATATTTATAACGGCAACAGGTAGACGTTTGAGATATTGACAAAATATTTAGTTATATATTCACTTTAAAAATAAATAATTAAATTAAAATAAAACAAATATTTATACAACAAACGTGATTTTTTTGCCATTTTTATATATAATGGTACGGAATCGTTCGTGCGCGAGTCCAACTCGCACTTGGTCGGTTTTTTTTTAAATGTTTTGTTAATTTGAGAACGTTGTAGGCCTTGTAGGCTTAATAGACTGTAGATTTGTAGACCATTTTCTATTTTGTTAAGTACCTGGTACTTTTGACGCGCCTTTTTGTTTTGGGTGAGAAATTATCAAATAACTTCTCCCGTTCTGGGCGGAGCGGGAGGGCGTGTCAGACTTTTGCTGACTAAAACCCACCCGTGTTCCTTCCGTTGCCTGCGTGCCAGGGCCACGATATCCCTTTCGGAGAAACTCGAAACCCTGGCAGGCATTGGTCCTATCAGACCCCGTCAGTTGGTGCTGATATCTCTTTGAGACACGCGTGGAACACAACGCGTCGTCGACCCGGGCCTGGTCCTTATCGGACGGCGAGCTACCAATCGCTCACCGTCCGCAGGCCCGCGCCTACGCTGGCCGGAAATCGGCTTGCGACTCCCGACGCCCGGGGCCTCTCCTGTGGCGACTAAGGGCGCGAGGGCGCGAACCTTGCCTCATCCTCACGCGTTCCGCCTCCTCCTTCACTAGCATTACTGCTTCGCAGAAGGAGGTGACGGCCTCCCATGCACTCTCGCTCCGAACCATGGCCTGAACCAGGGCCGGACACGAGAGATCGCCGCCGCCGATCGCCTCCGTGACACGTCGGTGCTCCGCCCAAGCCGGGCAGACCTCCACCGTGTCCTCCGGGCGATCCACTCAGTGGTGACACCCAGGCGTTTCCTCCCGCTATATCCTGAACAGGAACCTCCCGAAACAACCGTGTCCGGTGAGGACCTGTGTCAGGCGGAAGGTGAGGATGCCGTGGCGCCTCTCTAGCCACTCCTCAAAGAGGGGACTTATCGCCATAATAGTGGCGTGCCCAGCGCTGGGTTGTGACATTTGCACTCTCCATTTCGCCATTAGATCCCGCCCAAGCTCTGTCCGCTGTGCCGTGATTTCTCGCGGCAGCGGAGTTTCGCCCCGGCGATTTGCATCCTCGCGCCACTCCCGGATGTGCGCGAGGATTTACTACTGACGGGCCTACACTGTCCTCTCATACCCATTAACGCTGGGGTTTGAAAACATTGTAAAAGCGAATTATTTTTAAAAGAGTAACCGTGGAGTTTCTTGCCGGCTCTTCTCCATAAGAAACGACCAATTGGAACCGTGCACCTAGCTTCTCACGTTTCATAAGTGCCCATGTAGGTTTATGTGAAATAAAATATTTTGATTTTGAAACCCTCATTAGAAACGTTACATGTTCACAGAGTTCAGGTGAATGACCTTCGAAATAAGGAACGTTGATACTGACAAATGTAGGTCCTACTACCTACGTCACATATTTATTTGTAAATGATACGGTTATTGTAATACTTTTTACGTCGTTACTAAAAAGAAAAAGTCGAGAGTCGTAAAAAGTATAAGCGTATCCCGTTGGTTTTCGCTTACTGGTGACATTTTTTTTTTCTTAAGCTTTATGCCTTTAGGACAATCAGAAACAATTTGAACTAGAAGAGAACAAGAGCAATTAAAAATAATCAACATTTTATAATAGCTTTCAGTTTTTGAACCATTGTGGACCTTGAAAGCCTAAACTTTAAGTCTAGATCTGATAAATCTGCAATAGGCATTTTGCTAATTAACTGCTGTTAGAGTGTAGCCCCGGGCATAACTAGTCCATTAGAAATCAAATAACAATAATAATATTTAAATAATTAGGTGTCATGCCTTTGTATACTCAGCAATACTCTGCATTAAATCTATAAATCACATTTTCTTTCGTTTAAAATTATTTTCTCCATTTAACTTTTCTCGTATTTCATTTAAAATATAAATAATTATAATGCAATAAGTGGGTATAGCTTAAAGTTGTGCGGAAATCGGTGTCATGTGATGCGGAGCAATGAGATAAATATCGTTAGGGAAGTTTTAAGTATGAATGTCGATGGCTATAAAAGTAGGGGAACACCAAACAAACGATGGGTGGACTGTGTGAAAGAAATTATGGCTAGAATGGGGGCGACTAACAAGATGACGACTTATAGAGAAGTATGGAAGAAACGGACATGTTGCGCCGACCACAAATAAATTGGGATAAGGGCAGGAGAATGATGATGGATATAATTATTAACAAGTTAAAATATTTATAGCTATATTTTAAGCGGTATTTTTAAGTTCGAAAAGCGCTGAGAATGCAGAACTCGTCAAACTACTTTCCAATTCGACGGTATAATTTCCAACAAAAAAACTGCTCGTTGAAACGATCTTCAATTTTAACTTATCATAGAGGTAATTAATGATGCCGTGTCACTAAGGAACTGGGCAGAGAAACCTGCGGGCAAGGACGGTGATAATGATAACAAAGCTGTGACGTCGGAAGTATCTGCAACAATATATCGCCGTGCTGCGAGGAATGTCCTCGGTCTGTATTGTGTTATCGCTGACAAATACGATCTACAGATTATACGAAATAATTAAGAGACCTCGTCCTCTTTAACAAAGACAGTCTTCTAAAACTACATTGAGTTATTCCTCTTTAATAACGTAATGGAGAAAATACTACTATCCACTTCTTACATTTCAGGGAACTAGGTAGTATACCCGCTGAAGTGCCCGTAGTGCAGATAGGCCCACGGCCAAACTTGGTTGGTTTTTCTGTATACGAAAGTGTCAAAATGCTTACTCTAACGAGACTATCGGTGATGCTGGTGTGGTATGAATCCTTGACATGAAACCAAGTTTAGACAGACTATCAAGTATTTACGACTTCATTAGAATACCTGTCCCTTGTGTTTTAATTTAACACCAATATAAACGCATAGTACTCACTTAAGTAAAGCATTAATGAAAATCTGTCAGCAGTTGTTTTACTAAATCGCACTCCCCACCGAATAATAATTGAGCTTAGTTAAACCAGAAAGCGACCATCGGCGACAAACAAGTTTTGTGATATTATGGCCGTTTTAAGATATGTGTGCTGCTATTTTTTACAATATATGTATACAACAAAGGCTACAAAATAAACTATTTTAATCTACCAAAATACGTTGTTTTGTGCATGGAATTAACGAGTTAAACCTGTAGTTGCGTTCTGCTTTATCAAACAATAAAAAAAAAAAACACTTTTGCAGAACGCTTCTGGGTCATTCTACTTTTTACTGCAGGTTTTTGTGTCCCCCGGGGGACACAAAAACCTGCAGTAAAGAAAATCTGAAACTGCAATTTTCTTAATAAAATAAAATAAAAACGTATGCAATAATTATGTTAAACTGCCGCATTATTTCTCCAACTGAACTATTAACATTGAAATCAAAAACTACCCAAACAAAGTTAAAATGATGTTTGTTGGATGACGGTTATAACAGATTGAAAGTCCTCATCAAAACCTTTGCTGAAGGGAACCATAAACCAAAACGTCACCTATTTTATGTTTTTGTTGTTTTTATCAAAAAGCGTTTAATTAATTTCCATAAAATTATGAAGGGACCACCTCTGACGTATGACCTGCCAAACAAAAAAATAATCAAAATCAAATCATAATTGGCGGAGTAATCGTGTAACAAACATCAAAAAAAATGTAGAATTGAGAACCGCCTCCATTTTTGAAATAGGTTTAAAACCGACCACGTTTCTCCATAGTGATAAATAAATCTTATTATCTTATTTGACACTTTGCATTACATTGTTTACCCTAGAAATCCGCAACAGTACAACGTTTATAATGGGATGGTCTCTTTCTGCAAATAAGGTAAATTACAGATAGTTATGTGGCATTTTATATGACAAAACTAGACTATTATACTCGTATGAATGGCATAAAGTCGTGTCGTGCCAAAATATCATTAATCACGAAAAACAATTTTGCAGAATTATCTATTGCGATGGTCGGCTACTGCTCATGTTACTGTATTGACGTATGTTACTACATTGACATTATGTTCTTGCATTAGCATGTGTTACTGCATTGACATATGTTACTGCATTGTGCATTGACATAAGTTACTGCATTGACATATTGCAAGTAGAAAAATCAAAGTAATATAATTATTATAAATGAAATTTGCAGAAGCCAGCCACCTTACATGGTCGGATTCTGCTTAACGACAATCACGTGTTTCTGAATATTTTTCTAGATCAAAACCAAAAATGGTAGTTTTTAACAGAAAAAATGGGTGATAATGGTACATGGTCTAATTTTTTGCACTAAAAATACCATCACAAGTTCGTACAGATTATGCAATCGTTAGCATATTCAGTAAGCGATGATTGCCATTTTATTCGCGTAAGAAATGCATCATGTTCCATGTAAAGTATAAAATAATTATATTCGTGTATTATTTTTATTTACAGGATTTGGTAATATCTTTTAACAAGTCATGACAGAAACTTATATATATTAATATAAAATCGTAATGTCATTCACTGCTGCACGTGCTTCGTTTCGAAGCCGAAGCAATAGTCAATTCGAGGCCATTGACATATTATGTTACTACATTGACATTATGTTACTGCATTGACTTAAGTTACTGCTATGACATATGTTACTGTATTGACGTATGTTACTACATTGACATTATGTTCTTGCATTAGCATGTGTTACTGCATTGACATATGTTACTGCATTGTGCATTGACATAAGTTACTGCATTGACATATTATTATGTTACTACATTGAAATTATGTTACTGCATTGACTAAGTTACTGCATTGACATAAGTTACTGCATTGACATATTTTACTACATTTACATTATGTTACTGCATTGACTAAGATACTGCATTGACATAAGTTACTGCATTGACATATTTTACTACATTGACATTATGTTACTGCATTGACTAAATTACTGCATTGACATAAGTTACTGCATTGACATATGTTACTACATTGACATTATGTTACTGCATTGACTAAGTTACTGCGTTGACATATGTTACTACATTGACATTATGTTACTGTATTGAATAAGTTACTGCATTGACATAAGTTACTGCATTAACATATGTTACTACATTGACATTATGTTACTTTTTTTGTTGTACTGTGCGTTTTGTTTGTGCAGAATAAATAAGTTTTCTTTCTTTTTCTTTCTTTTACTGCATTGACTAAGTTACTGCATTGACTTAAGTTACTGCATTGACTAAGTTACTGCTTTGATTAAGTTACTGCATTGACTTAAGTTACTGCATTGACATATGTTACTGCATTGACATATGTTACTGCAAACGACGAAAACCAGAGCCTCACACCTTTCTATTTCCTAACAGAAAGCTCATCAAGTCAACAATGACCTGCTCCACTGCAATGGAGGGCCGTATTTTCTCATTGAGAAAAATACGGGCACAAGACTGCGTCTTTCCGAGATTTTTTCGTGTAGATGGCTCAAAGAATATTATTTAGGTACCTATTCTCAAAACAAAGAGGCAGCATGGAGGCGGGTACCGTAATTTGTCAGTTGATAACGATATCCTTGTCGATCCTGACCTACCCCGTGCAGTGTGGCCTACGGGGTGCGTGAGAAAGGTTTATCCGAGCAGAGGTGGGGTGGTGCATGTGGCTAAAGTGGTCACCAAAGGCGGTACATTGAAAAGGCCTGTCAGAAAGTTGGCTTTAATTGAAGGACTGCAGTCGTTGTGTAACTGCACTACAATGGGGATGATGTTACGACCTTTTCTACTTTCTTTGTTTTATATTATTTTTAAATATTTGACGTTGTTCTTTTACAATATATTGAGTTGAGTCAGCGACTATCAGCTAAAATACAGTCCACTAGATTTTCCATTAATGCTCGTGCAGACTGACGCGATATCATGAGCGAGACAGGCACCGCGACGCGCAGCGCGTCTCTTTCCTTGAAGTATATATAGAAATTGTGCGGGAGCCCTTACAATAATTATATAAATTGTATAGTATTAGTATCAACTTCCTCTAATATTGTTAATTTTATGTCAAATCAAATAATAGGTACTGAATTATTTAATAAACGATTTTTTTTTGCAACATTATGTTAATGTTTATCTTTTGACACCTTACATCGAATATTACTGTATGACACTATCGTTTCGATTTCATCCGAATAATACAATATCATTATTGCCGTTAGGTTTTTTGCCATCATATTTCAACGAATAAATGGCTATCCTACGATCCACCCGTGCTGAGATATACGTATTCGTAAGACAGTTTTATATTTTTCCCATAAAATTTAGAATGATCGATTACCATATTATTCGGTGGCACGTCTCCGTCATTACCTTGGTCTACATTGTATCATCGCTGCGACATATTGCGATAAAAAATATAAACACGACTTGGCTTAGGCTACACGGGATTGTTAAAACTGAATGACTGGACCGTTGTATTTATATTTTTCGATCTAGGACGAATATCAACGATAAAGATAGTTTGAAACAAATGCAGTTAGTCTGCCTAGCCTTTTCCCAACTATGTTGGGGTCACTTCTAGTCTACCCAGATGCCGATGAATAACAGTATTTTACATGAAGTGACTGCCTATCTACAACCCAGTTATTGGGTAAGACGATACGCCTTGGTAAAAACTAAATGTCAGACAGAGGGGTCTCAATATGTAATGGATGGTAATCCATCCACGAACTGACCGTGGCAAGAATAGCTTAACTTTCGATAGAGCCGAGCGATCGTCTCATTAGCGAATATCATGTAGCCACGAGCACCTGTGAATATCATGTAGCACCTGTGGAACAACTTTGAAACAAATGCACGGTTATAGAAATACTTTTTGAATCTGACCGAGAAAAATTGTGTGTGTTCCACCTCACAAAGGACGAGGAGATATTCGGAGTTGATGGCCAACTTTCAGCAGTTGGAGAGGCACCAGAAGATTTTCCAGCAAAGTGTGGTCCTTAAACATGTCGGAGGGAAATGCTAGCGTGTTCAGGAGACAGCGTAAACAAAATCAAAAATCAAAATATTTTATTTCACATAAACCTACATGGGCACTTATGAAACGTCAGAAGCTAGATGCACGGTTCCAATTGGTCGTTTCCTATGGAAAAGAGCCGGCAAGAAACTCCACGGTTACTCTTTTAAAAAAAGTGGGCTTTTACAATGTTTCCAAGTTACAGTGTTAATAGGTATGGGAGGACAGTGTAGGCCCGTCAACAAGTACCAAGTACTTACTTAACAAAATAGAAGATGGTTTACAAAACAACAGTCTATTAAGCCTACAACGTTCTCACATTCACAAATTAAAAAAGGATCTATATAAAATATAACTAAAGTAATAAAAATAAAAACCTACCTATTTAAACCAAATGACTGTTGGCTTCTCCTAGTAATAAAATAACCCGCACACATTGTCTAGGCAGTAGGCACAATATGCGTCATACATAGGTACTATGGATATTCCGCACGCAACAAGGAAATTATTATTGTGAATAATTGTTCCATAGGAAACTATAGGTACCATGAATCATTAATACCATTTTTTGTGAACATTCTGTGGTTTAGTTTGTTAAAAACAGATTGCCTAGAAAAAGGTTCTAAGTCGTTACGTATATGAGAGAATCTTCTACGTTTGTCATAAGTACCAACCTAATAAGTGGTTATATGAGAGAATCTTCTACGTTTGTCATAAGTACCAACCTAATAAGTAGTTATATGAGAGAATCTTCTACGTTTGTCGTAAGTACCTACCTAATTCTTAAGATCCCGATGGGACTGCTAAGCAAGATGCCTGCGTGTAACTACCAATTTCAAGCAAAAGTTTATCCCTTCTTACTTACAATACAAATGGACAAATATGTTTCTACATACTTTATTATGTATATGTGAAGCTCTGGTAGGAATACATTCGCAGAGAATTCAGTCGGTCTGTAGCGACTTGCACCTAGGCTGATAGTGTGCAACATTGCGTGATGCCTCCCCAACACGAAGTAACTGCTGCATCAGTAGTTCATGATCATAACGACCTATCTCGATCGCCAGCTTAACCTTATACAAACGTTTAGGTGGGTGCTCTGTGGCCGCAGCCTAACTGACGTCATTTTATCACAAATAGAGATACGGAATGTGAAATATTTAGCAACATATAGGTTGTACAAGACTATTGTCGTAAAATATATAAGCTATAATAATTGTTATTTGCTGTCTAAAATTGTGGTACTAGGACTTATCTGAAGCAATGGTTTTAATGTTAGAGTTTCAAATTTTCAGAGCTTAGTGGTAACAGCTCCACCAGCTGTTTAAAATGATACAACAACAGTGATTAGAATGGATCGAACATTTTTTTTTTAGCTAACTAATTCTATCAAATGAAAACTTGCTATAAATAAAAACAACCGACTTCCAAAAAAACACTAAAAGTGAGAAATAACTTCATTTTGAAAGTCGGTGTGTTTGGATCTTTATTTTAGTTTTTTGCCACCGACTTTGTAGTGTTTTTTTGAAAGTCGGTTGTTTTCTTTTTGCATAGAGTTTTTTTTTTTCATTTTTTGTGGGTCAGTTTGTAATTTATATAAGTTACGATAGCCTAACGTCAACTGCTCATCACCGTTTAAAAAATATTGCTTTTCCGATGAAGGGACGTTAATTGTTGAGAAGGTCTTCTGGTAAGAACCAGCAGAACTGGAGCTGATGGTGATATCACCATCGAGCATAAATCACTTAGCAACCATAATAAAAACCTAATAGATTCGCAAATCGTTAAATAGTTATTTTAAGTAGTTCCGGTGGCTATCTGTGGTCTTCATCATCAGTTTCACTTCACCATATGGTGCTTTCCGAGAACGAATGCAAGAGCTACTATAGAAATTACCCAAACCGCTTTAGGTGTGCCTATAAAATTTGAGAATTTGAGGATTTCCCTCGATTTCCGTGGGAAAATTAGATTCTATTTGGTGACAACGGGAGCATACCCTTTCAAACAAAAAAAATATTTTCAAAAACGTTCCATAATTGACGCAGTAATCGGTGAACATACATAAAAAAAAAAAAAAACATACTCACGAACATTTATAACCTCCTCCTTTTTGGAAGTCAGTTAAATTTTTTTTAAACTCTCTCTCTCTCGACTGCTCTGAGAAGAAACACCCAAACAAAATCTTGGTCTGATCATGTGAGGACCATGCAGATTAGTGTCTGAAGTCGAGGGACTGTCCCGCTCGACTTTGGAAGACTACCGATTTCTTGGTAACTATAGAAGAAGAAAGAAAGAAAGAAAATACGTTTATTTGCGGTAAAAATGACGCAAAAAAGAACATAAACACAAAAATAAGAAAAGGTTGAGGGAAACATGCGTCACATCCACGCAAAATGGCTATCGCTCCGCATTATGCTGCGACCCTATACAAGACAGAGCCCCAGCGCTGGTTTTCAGCGACAGCCAGCTCATCCATACCAACATCATCATTCTCCTGCCTTTATCCCGATATATCTAGGTCGGCGTAACATGTGCCTTTCTTCCATACTTCTCTATTAGTCGTCATCTCGGTAGTCACTCCTTTTCTAGCCATAACATCTTTCACAGCCCATCCATCGTTTCTTTGGTGTTCACCTACTCTTAGACCTTACAGCCATCGATATTGATACTCACAAGTTTCTTCACGACATTTTCCTAATTCCTCCGCATCACATGTCCATACCATGGCGACCAATTTCCGCACAACTTTTCAGTCATCACTGCCATCAGCCTTCCTCTTATGTACTCATTTCTTATTCTATCCATTCGTGTAACACCACACATCCCTTTGAGCATTCTTATCACCGCTGCATGCAATTGCCTTTCATTCAACCCTTTTGTGGCCCAACATTCTGATCCATAGAAGACAGCAAGTCTAACCATTGTTTTATAAATCATCCCCTTGAGTTGAACAGGTAATGCGAGAGTCGCAGATTGTTTCCGTGACCTGCCTGCCGCCATTGTTTCCGTGACCTGCCTGCCGCCATTTTATCCATCCAGTATTAATTCTGTGCTTAACCGTCCGAGATACCTCGCCATCGTTTTGCACGAGTGAACTGAGATACCGAAATTCGGAGCAGACTTGGAGAAGCGCGCCATTAAGCGTTATGTCTCCAGAACTAGCGTATCTATCAATCAACTCAGCCTAAAGCAGTCCACTGCTGGACATAGGCCTCTCCCAGGCTGCGCCGTAACACCTCCTCCGCCTTCCGCATCCAGTCGGTCCCAGCCACCTTTTTTAAGGTCGGTATCTATACCGATATATAAGTATGTAATGGATTACTCGGGGTAGGAAGGAAGCCATAGCGACTTCTAGTTCGATCTCAACGCCATCTATCGAGCAGCATGGAACCATTATGCGTGGGTGAAGCCGTGAAAAGGTTGTTTCTGTATCCGCAATACTAATGAGATGGTCATCTCAATTTCTCTTAAACTCAAACCCCTTTATTACAAAACAAGGTTTATCTTCAGACCCAGGTTTAATGGAATTCCCTATTATGGAATTTCGAACTTTATTCCGACTATGGTAAAGTTCCTAAACACAAAACTGACAACTTAGTACAGAACTAAGTTTTCAGTTTTGTATAAAGAACGGTATTTCAATCACTGTTACGTTCTTATTACAAAAACTGGTTGCATGGTTTAAGCCACGTCAAAATATAAATCTTGTTTTGTAATAAGGCGGAAAAAGTTTAAGAAAAGATCAAAAGATAAAAACAAGCAAAAGTCATATTGCGCACTTCACTAAACATATTAGATCGTACTGCGCCTGTGGTGGGATCGATGTGGAGATATAAATATGAGTCTATAGATAAATGTAGTGAAATAAATGTAGAGTGTACCGTCCCGTCGCGGCACTGTTCCTGTAGCTTAAAATTCGTCTTAAATTAATCTAAATACGATCCAACCTGCCCCTTGCCCCTCCCCAGCGACGCCCTAAGCCGAGGTCCATAACCCAAAGAGGGGTGCCGTTAAGAGTGTGTTGCTTAGTTTTTAAGTTTTATGCCCTGGATGGAGGCCTTAATTTATTGAGGCAACCATTGGCGAGCCCGGGTAAGCAGCCGACAACCACATAGGCTGACCTGAGAGATGCCAATTATAAATAAAGTAAAAGGTAGAGAGCAATGTATGTTTATGACTTAGAATAGAATTCGTATGATTACGATAAGGATGTATTTTTTTTGTAACAGTCTCGCGGGACGGCGCGGCGGCGCTCGGCCTTAGAAGACTATCGTGTCCTGAGACACAAATGATCACGCACGAATGATATGCGTTTAATTTACCTACTAATTAATGGGTACGCAAAATACGCGCATATTGACGTGGAGTTGCGGAGTCCAGCCCGTTTTACCTATTACCTATTACCTATGGGTACGACCGCTGGTTAACTAGAAAAATGCTAAAGGTAAAAAGAGACGAAAAAAGTCTATGTAGTAATAAAAAAAAATAAAAAAGAAAGAAAGAAGATATTTTACTAACAAACATCCCGGTTTGTAAATAGTGTGAGAAGCCCAATGCGAAAAAAACAAAATTGTATATTTTTTTGGAAATATTTCGTATTAATGGTTTTGCCGCTAATAATGAATGTTAGCACAAGTTTACCTCGTATACATTATTTTTTTAACAAAAAAATCATGCTTATATAATTCCCAGATCTCGAGATATACGGCTGAGGCACAAGCTGGCGGCACTCCATTAAAAAAATTGTGCAAAACGCGGTTTTCTCTTTAACCGACTACGAACAGCAAAGACAGGGTTATGTATTTATTAATGGATTATTTTATGGTGGTTTCCTTATGGAAGCCGAAAACGAAGAAGAAGGTTATCCCTCTTCTCTTATGATTTCTTTTCTATCATTATTTTAACACTGTTCTACTCGTAATCTCTTTATTAAGCTTTGTTATAGGTTTCAGTATCGTGAGTGAGTGTACAAGGTAGCAAAAAAAATATTCAATCGATTGAAGGAGACTGAATGAGACAAAAGTTTTATTGTTATTACGTCTGGGGGTGTTTAGTGTCCCGCAAAGGGGTAAACTGTGTAGCGAGCAACCACCAATCAGAAGTCATTGTGGTACAATAACATGCAAGCTACTTGCGTACTCATGAGTTACTAGGATTAGTATCTATTCATGAATATGAGCACAAATAAAAGAACAGTATCATTGAATAGATACAGGTTGAAGCTAACACTGGCGGACTCTTATCACTGAAAACAAGTAGCTCATCATTCATCATTTCAGCCAAAAGACGTCCACTGCTGGGCATAGGCCTCGCCATAATCGCCACGCTTGGCAGGCGGGTTGGCGATCGCAGTATGGTGTTAAAATGAATAGAGAACGCTGCTGCCTATTCTCTAGTAAGTCCCTTAGTCGCCTTTTACGACACCCGCGGGAAGAAATGGAGTGGTGCTGTTCTTTACGTCCGGCACCACACAGAGCAAGTAGCTACTTCACTTTAAAGACATCATATTTACAATCTGAGTTTACAATAATATCGTAAATACCAACCTAAAAATAAACGTTGCTGTCAGTGGATACCATTTGATCAAATAGACGAGGACACTCAGATAATTATAACAACTACAAATGTAGTGGATACCTGCGACATAAGTAGCTACTATCTGATAATGAGTAGATGATGAATAAAGTTAATAATTATATTATGCAGTTTTTTGGCGATTTAACTCGAAAACTAGTGCACCGAATGCGAATAAAATTACTTAGGTTTAAAGAACACAAGTACTCGTAGTTAACTTTGTTAACGAAATATCGCAAAGCGCATTTGTCACTGATAAGTACCTAAAAATAATTTATAGCGAATAGTCAACTCGTGTTAGTGTTAGTGAAACTGGAAGTTTTCTTACCTTGAGCCATTTTCTCTGGAGCACACTTCTCGCTACCCTGGGTAGTTAAGAACTGGCTTCTTCCCCACCGAAGCCTTGCCCATGCAACTAATTGTATTAGACGCATTATCTGCCATGCTACATTACCACGATATCTTGCTGTTGAAGAACTATTTGCGTTCGATAATGATCCTTATCTTTTTGAAACAAAGCGGTGTAGCTATTTTTAGTTTTAGGATAGATTCTTACGCGTTACGTAAATTGTGTACTCAGCTATTATCGACTGCAGAGTTTGTGTGTAGAAGTAAATGAAACGAACAAAGCCTATAAAAGTTGATTCCGTTGGCTGACAGAACTTTAGGATTTTTTAAATTTACGTTAATTTGGTACGGTCTACACATTATTGTGACTATTTGTGACAATCTTGCGGCTTTTTATCGTAGCCTACTTGATGGCAGGTTTTTACTGCCGCCTACAGACAGCTGCAACTCTAAGGTATTTGCCATCTGCATCGGTGCACCTCATCAGGTGTGAGTCGTACCGAAGATCTCAGACGTGCCGTGGTTGCAAGCGCTACTGAATGTTATGAAGACGTGAGTTCAAATTCAAATTCAAATCTTTATTGCATATCTCATGTGTGTACAAGATCTTAAATATAATTATAATGTTCACATGGACTGTAATAAAAAAACATTGAGTACTTAAATAAAAATTAATTTGTACGTACGTCATTATAAAAGAAAAACAAAATAGGTTATATTAGGTTATCATTTGAAACTTATTCAATTTAAATAAATAATTTCACATTTTAGTGATATACGTCATTACAAATTGTACCATTAAAAAAACAATTAAATTATACCAATACCAATTCAATTACCTACTTTGAAGAAAATACATAACAGAACAATAATTTCATTTTCATTTTCAAATATCTTTATTTAACAACGGAACAAATATCAAAATGCACTTATCCTAAGCTACATTAACTCATTATAATTGAGGCACTTTATGAGGCTAGGTATTCGCCTTTAAAAGCTTATGACAGATATACAGTTTTAACTGATAACAACATAAACTTAAAACACAATAAACAAGGGTACACGATGACAATTACGCAAAATTATTTAGTTACATATAATTTTGCTGGTTGCTTGTGGGTATAACAATTATTTTTTTTAATTTAAAATAAAATAGTTTGCTGATCGCACGGTGTACGTATGTAAGTACTAGCAACCGGGCGACCAGTCAATGATCAACGGACGGAGCCTCCCCGCCGCCCGCACTCTGGTGTATCTGCGGCTGGGGCCGGGGCGGCAGCGACACTCTCGGGGGTCAAGCCGCTTGTCTCTCGCACCTCGGGTGGTGGGAACAAAAAGTAGTGATGCGGTAGGCGGTACGTGCCGTATCTATCGATATATGGTGTTTTGTCTAAAGTTAATGAACATAGATTTGAAATGAAAGGGTTAGTAGTATTCATTTTGTTTTTATTATAGAATCTTGATGATATTTTAATTACGTGATTAAATAATAATGGAAGTTTTATTTGTTTATGCAATTGTTTTAGATTTGTTTTAAAGGAGATGTTTCATTTTCGGCCATAAAGTGTACGGTAATGAAAAAAGAGGAAAAAATTCCACAAATTCAGGAAAAGTATTCTTTCCTGAATTCTCCCCTGATTACTTCGGCACAGCAAATAATAGTTTTTCAAATTATTGTCTTATTCTATTGAACATGGCGTCGTCTTACTTGCATACTGCTTTCGTCCAGAAATCATGTTACATTAAAACGTAATAATACACGTAGAAGTTATGTATATAAATATGAAAGGCATGAATTTCTGTGCTATTAAGTTAAAATAATAAGATGATCTTAGACAATTTATTTGGCTGATTATAAGAAAGTGATCGATAAAAAAATATATTTTGTTTTTGTAGATTGTAGATTTGTAGCTATTTCTGGACGAAAAATGGCTGGCTGTCGATGGCCGTAACAACATGACAAACGTCAAACATTTTCAGTTTTTATTTAGTGCCTAAAAATATTAGTTATTATGAAAAAAGACATTCTTTACTGTATTCAGGGGTTCGTTTCCCAGGTTTTCTAAAGCGTACATGTTATGGCCGGAGTACTATACAAAAATGAAACGTCTCCTTTGGTTTTGTAGGATATTTTTATTGCTTTATTTTGGAGTAGCTGATGGTTAGAAATACATGTGCTACTCCAGACAGGACAGGCGTACGTTATACACGGACGGACAAGCGTAGTATAAATTCTTAGTTTAGTACTGCTACTTAATTTGCTTTTGCGATTCATTATAGGGTTTAAAGCATCAAGGGCTTGGACGCCCTTCAAACGCAAGTCAGCAATATGTTTGGACCAATTCAGATGACTATCCATTTTTATCCCAAGATAACGCACACAAGTTTTCCAAGGTACTGTATGGCCTGCTATTTTTAAAGTAGGTACTTCAACGGGGTTTCTTAGCACGGGAGAAATATATTGCTTCCGTCTTATCCTCATTGGTTTTGAGTTTCCATTTCTTAAAATAGTCAAGAAGCAAATCAATAGAATATTGTAGGCGATCTATGATCAGATCCGTATCATCTGAAGAGGTATAAGAGGCAGTATCGTCAGCAAAGCAAGCTAATTTTCTTCGAGTTTGAATAGGGATGTCATTTAAGAACAGGAGAAACAAATAGAGTCCTACAATCGAACCCTGGGGAACGCCAGTAACCGAAGTGTACCTGGAATTTAGGATCAGCAAGGTACGATTGAACGAGTTTAATGAGGACAATAATTGGCATCATTCAAAATTCAATATAAATAATAATGTCACAGATTAAAATAATATTAAAAATAAAATTAAAATAAGTAAAAATCAAATAAATGTCTAAAATAGTAAAGTCATCCCATTTTGAAGTCATCATTAAAAAAATCATTCAATTGTCTTATTAGATACAATGTTAATGAGGTTATAAGTATAATAGATGGATTAAAAGAAATTTGTGCCGTAGGATGTGACGACATACCTAATAGCATACTCAAAAGATTTAAATACGTCATTGCCCCTCCCTTGACTCACATTTTTCAGTTATTTTGGTTATCGGCATGCATACCATAGGGATATTTTTAGACCTTGCCAAGGCTTTTAACACAATTTCTTGTACTTTGCTCTTATACAAGATGGAAATGCTGGGAATACGGGGAAAACAATTGCAACTACTATTATTTGATTACCTTACCGACCGCCATCAGTGTGTCCATAGGTCAAGGTATGAGTTCTGAACTTAAAAATAGCTGTTATAGAATCCCACTAGGCAGTATTTTGGGTCCTACTTTGTTTTTAATCTATATAAATGACCTGTGCAATCTGACACTCCAAAAGGGTGTAATTATGTCGTATGCGGATGACACAGCTCTACTGTTCGCAGCTAAATCAATGGCCGAGGTCTATGAGGTAGCACATAATGGTTTTAATACTGTGTCTAATTGGTTTCATAAAAATCTCTTAACTTTAAATACAGATAAAACCAAGTACCTATTATTTGCAATGAGACACACTAATCCAACGCTTACTAATCTAAACATTCAAGCGCCTAACAATTGTAATTTACATTATGCTGACATTGCATGCACTTGTCCCACTTTAGCTAAAACCGATCATATCAAATATCTAAGCGTCACGATTGACACAAACCTGAATTTTCGCAAACACGTCGATTTATTATGCAACAGAGTGCGTAAACTAATATACATTTTAAAAAATTACGTAATATTGCCGACTTTAAGTTAATTAGACAGGTTTATTTGGCGTTGTGTCAATCTATTATTACCTACTGCATAACATCCTGGGGTGGTGCCGCTAAATCAATTTTACTGCACCTAGAATGCGCCCAAAGAGCAGTTTTAAAGGTTGCGATTTTTCGTCCATTTAGATTTCCTACACACCAGCTTTATATGGCATGTAAGGTGCTAACAGTACGTCAATTATTTGTTTTGAATGTAGTTTTATTCCAACATACTGAACTCTATTTTAGCCCAGTACCTTCAGATAGGAGAAGAAAAGATTTGGTTTGTGCTAACTCTCTGACTGAACATGCTTTTGCTAATCGATTTTATTTATTTTTAGGACCCTACTGGTATAACCAGTTTAACAGAGTGCTAAAGATTTATAGTTTAAGTTATAATAGGTGTAACTTACTAGTACAGGAATACTTGTCAAAACTCCATTACGCAGACACGGAAAAACTACTAGAAATTTTAAAATAATATCTATAGGACCTACTCTATTAAAAGTCTATTCCTTTGTCTAATTAATAATAGTGTCCACTTTATCTACTTTAATATTATTTGTTAATTTATTTATAATAATTTATCATACATAATCTAATTTTAAAATAATATACCCAAAGAGTTACTCTTTAAGTCATAGAAAATATTGTCTTCTTTTTAAATGTTTGATGTAAATTGATGGCCTGAAACACAGGTTTTTCATAAACCTAGTTCAGGTAGGTCTACATTACAGTTAGAATTAAATTTTCCCCGATTGTAATTAATCTAAATCATAATTTTACTTTACTTTATACTTGAATATTTTATTTTATTTTTTATTTTAATGTGTAATAGCATTTATCCACCAGTAGTTTCAGCGCTATTGTATGTTATGTATACTCTGTATGCTGAAGTCAGCATAGAGAGTGAGCTACAATCAGCTCCCACTTGACATAGTAAAGAATAAGTAGGTATTAACGGTATTTACATAAGTGCTAATATGTAGGTAAACCCATTTTAGCCTTCCGTAGTCAAAAAGGAACCCTTATAGTTTCGCCATGTTCGTCTGTCTGTCCGTCTGTCCGTCCGTCCGTCTGTCCCCGGCTTAGCTCAGAGACGATTAGTACTAGAAAGCTGTAATTTGGTATGAGTATACATATTAATCGCCGAGAAAGTTGTAAAATAAAACCATCAAAATATTTTTTTTTAGGGTACACACGGCTACACATCAAGCTATAAATTTCCAGTATACGCTGACCTCTCATTGTACAGAAATCCTATACAATGCGAGATCAGCTTATACTGGAACAGTGTAGCTTCATGTGGAGCCGTCTGTACCTCCCTTGCACGTAAAAGGGTTTTTTTTTCTCGTCTATTCCATGGTGTGGGGTATCGTTGGATAGGCTGTCAAAAAATATTGTGGGTTTGTGAAAACCATTTTTCTATTCAGGGATCCGTTTGAGTAATATTAAACTTTAGTGCTATTTTTTGTTATAGTCAAGTGTTCCTCCCCCCTGCCAGCTAAATAGTTGGTTTTGGATATGTGAAAAAATTCATGGTAGTAGTATAAATAACGAAATTAAAAGGAAAACTATCACAGCTAAGTAGGCTTCATAAGTTAACGAGTAATAGTCGACCAACTTAAGTTTGCAGTTGGAGAATTGACCGTAATGTATATCGATGTATGGGAGAGCATGTTTTTCAACTCCAATGTTAAGTTTGTTTTTGGGATAAATTCATACCAACTACGGAACCCTTCATTGTGCGTGGTCTGACGCACTTGGGCGGTTTTTTATTTTTAGTTTCATACTATACCACCAAGGGAAAGAAAACGACTCAAATGGATAGTTCCCAACCCCCGCACCGTGTCCGTAAAGTGTGGCCTTACAACTAACACTAACATGATTTATGGCCTTGTGGACACCGTGAGTAGGTTCATAAAACATAGCCAATGATATACTGCCAAGCGGCTGTGAGGTTGTGAACAGCTGACAGATGCAGAAATTAATTAGTTTTAGTTCATATTTGTCTGTCTATTCTCACTACTGGAACCAAGGCCTCTCTGTGAGCGGGTGCACTGTAATTACACCGCGCAGTCTAATGCAACTAGGTAGAGAGAGTTTTGGTAATCTTCTGAAATTTGACTGCGGTAAGTTAATTTGATTGACGAATCAAATTAGCGTACGGCAGCCTTCTGCTGGACAATATTATCTTTTACTAAGTTGCATACCTACAACCTTTAGATCGTAAAAAGAAGAAAGAAATACATGTTTATATTCTGCACAGATAAGACGAACGGTATAAGCGGTATAAACTAAACATAAAATACATACACTAATACAAAGTGGCCTCGTGTATGATGTTGATGATGTATGAACGTAAACGATACAAAGCGGCCTCGTGTGTGATGTATAAAGGCTCTTACACACTCACGCGATATCGCGGGCGCGACAGGCACCGACAAAGACAATTCCTTTATGATGTTGATGATGTATGAAGGTTTTTTTTCCTGTATGATGTTGATGATGTATGATGTTGATGATGTATGAACGTAAACGAAACAGTATGTGAGGATCGTAGCAGGTGGCGTTCTGTAGTTTCTGCCTACCCCCATGGGAAGAAGACGTGAGTTTATGTATGTACGAGTATGCAATATAAAGCGTAGTGTCTTTTATCGAAGTTATAAATGTTAAAGACAGAGCCGGAGGTAAGGCATAGTTGTTTTAATCAGACTGACTATTATATGTACATAAGTGGTGTCTGAACTATTATGACTGGATCGCAATGGAATCCGGTTCACGTCAGTAGATTTGAATATTGCCCGGATCTGCGGATCTTTGGCCTATTTCTTGTGACCTTGTCTCTCTGTGTTCATGTGTACATCGGTAACTTATTGTGATGGATGCTTACGATTTGCTAAACCAGGCATTTGAGTTAAACATATCTCAACAACAACATAATTTCACGCCTGTATTATGAACGGTTAGGCAGAGGTGTACGTATTCTACACCCAAAATTCGCCAGATATGGTTAATTGATGATGACCTAATTGGAGATGTTCTTCAGAAAGGTCAGCTGCGTAAGTAGCAACCGATGTGCGTGTATCGCCAAATGTATAAACGTAAAGGAAGCAAAACCAATATGTAAGGAGCGTAGCAGCAGGCGTTCTATAGTTTCTGCCCATCCCCATGGGAAGTAGGCGCGAGTTTACGTATGTGTATGTATGTTTAAGTCCTATGTAATAGGGGGCGAGCCTATTGGCACCGACCGGGCACACATCCTGACTCCGAACTGCTACTGAAAAACCTGTAGAATCTAACGCAGGGCCTCATGGGCAACAGTAGCGGTAGCGACCATGCGATCACTAGAGAAATCACTCGTCACGTTGTAATTTGGTGTACCTAGGTAGATAGAGCTTTACAGCTCAGTCAGGTACCTACTTGTTTGGTGATCCGGGTTTTCATCACTAATTTTAACTTGCGTAATGTTCATAAAAGCAAATCCAAACTTGTTTGAATGTTGCAGTAGGGCCAGACACAAAGACAAGCTGCGCACCGTAGCCAGTAAAACAAAGCTTATGCACCAAAGCATCTTTTGTATGGGCCCACGTATCTATAATAATCTTCCACCTTTTCTCAGAACTGTGAGCGATATAAATACATTTAAAAAAAAACTACGAGAATTATTGATAAATAAATGTTATTACTCTATAGGAGAAATTCTAAATGACAATACATTGAATCACACTATTTTGTAAAATGACTAATTTGTAATTTGACATAAGTATTATATCTACTAATTTAATTTTAATGTATTGCATGATAATTTGATGTATTGTATTTGATCTATGTAACGAACTTATGATATGAATTTTGTATGCCTCAATAGCGGGAAATAGCAGACTTACCTGTAACTAACACAACATCTTATGAAGCTTTGACCCACAATCTATTATTTGAATTTGAATTAATAAATAAGTGCAAGATACAAAATAATAGTAAATAAATTAGGTTTTCGTTACTAAACCTGCCTGGCATAACAACAGAGTAATCATATAATTGTACAGGTGTCATATTATTTTTAGATTTTGCTTTGTTTTGTCTCTAACAAAATCATACACACGAGTTCACAACTTCACACAACACGAAATAATAATATTATTCAAGTTTAAAACTATTTTCTGTGAATACAAATAAAGATAGCCACTGGCCGACGATAAACTGCAGAAAATAAACTTAACAGTTGTCAAAGTGCGGCCATGTTGTGTTCGGCTAGTTTTTGACGTTATCGTTTTAAATTATATTCTTATTTGATGGAAGTGTATATTATATAGAGAGAGGATATTGTGATGAAGGTAATTTTATAATAATTATTTAATGTGCCATTTAAAATATCAAAATATTTTATTTCACTTATACCTTACATGGGCATTTATGAAACGTCAAAAGCTAGGTGCACGGTTCCAATTGGTCGTTTCCTATGGAGAAGAGCCGGCAAGGAACTCCACGAACACTTTAAAATGAAATGGCTTTTACAATGATAGCAAAATACAGTGATAATAGGTATGGGACAACAATGTAGGCCCGTCAACAAGTACCAGGTACTTAACAAAATAGAAAAATTACAAATCTACAGTCTATTAAGCCTACAACGTTCTCACATTCACAAAATATAAAAGAATCTTTATAAAATATTAATAACAACCTATTTAAACCAAATGACATGTTCAAGCCTGTTAGTTCGCTATAAGTTATTTTTTTGCCCTTTTTTTACGTAATTTTTTGACTACGAGTCTACGGCGGGGGGGGGGGGGGGGACGGCGGGGGGGAGGGGGAAGGTCTCTCGAGATAATTAACATTGACGCGTATCTACCTGACCCTGACCCATAATAACGTATTAGGTAATTACCTCTTTGCCATCGGAGTGCATGTCGGGTGTTGTTCCGTAAACTATGAGGCATTCTATAATATCATGTCCTGCACGTCCTGAGACCTGCACAGTAAAGGAATTAGTGGAGGCTCTCACCTACTCGTAGCTAAATTCTGGGCTGATAGACAATTGAGATTGCAATCGACACGCTACGATGCAGAGGAAGGGCCTCAATGAATCAGGTACCTACTATATTTACATTGAATTGATGTGGATCAGGCTTTCTTGTTGCTTTTATTTCCTAAAATAAGGAAGCATAACCGTGCAATTTTTTGTCAGAAAAAAAATCTTCTAACAATGGTTATTTTTGGTAATTACCATAATGAGGGCGTTCAAACGTTCAAGTCTTCCTTGTAGTTTATTCTGATGGTATTTACATTTCTCGGTATTCTGTTCCGGCACAATTAACAGCAATATGACTAGAAGTAAGCTTCTCCTATCTATGAATACTTCAAACACCTCTCAGTTGGATAACTTGACCAACATTTTAAGGTCAAAGTCATTTGAAAGCTAACAAAATTACCTTTCAGGTGATATACCACAATCTACAGCTTATTGCATAGAAATTGAAAAAAATTGTATTGACCAACGCGCGATGAAGTGATTCCAGTTTATTGCTCGCGAGTGTAGTTTATATAAATCTTTTTTCTATCTTTTTAAGGTTCCGTACCCAAAGGGTAAAACGGGAACCCTATAACTAAGGCTCCGCTGTCTGCCTGTCCGTCTGTCAACAGGCTGTATCTCATGAACCGTGATAGTTAGACAGTTGAAATTTTTGCAGATGATGTATTTCTGTTGCCGCTATAACAACAAATACAAAAAATATAATAAAATAAATATTTAAGGAGGCTCCCGTACAACAAACTTGATTTTTTTGCTCCATGTTGCTCTATATTGATAACGACAACAGCTTGAAATGTTCATAGAATATTTTGTTATATATTCACTTTAAAAAAAAAAAAAAAACAAATATTTAAGGGGGGCTCCCAGACAACAAACGTGATTTTTTTGCCGTTTTTATAGAGAATGGTACGGAACCCTTCGTGCGCGAGTCCGACTCGCACTTGGCCGGTTTTTAATTAACATTTTTTTAGTCTTACTTGTTGCTTCCCTTGCTGACGGTTCTCCAATCCGTCTGTTGCAGTCATAGTCCCCACGCTTGGCAAATAGTGATTTCAATAGCGTGTAGTTGGTTCTTTCCAATCTTTTATCATAATTGTAGGTAAGTTATGTAATTGTTCTCAGTACTGAAACGGTATGATTCGATTTACCTGAAACCGCATGGAGAATGATCAATAACAGCAAGGTCTACATAACTTATTATTACAATGGCATGAAAAAGTGGGTACTCTGTGTAATGGAACCGTATTTATTCCTAAAATGTCATGCTTGTTACCCTTTATCATGTAAAACTGCCTTAAGTTAACACATATACATGCCTAAAATAACTACACATATAATATCTAAGAAACAATAAGCTGTTCGTACGTCTGCATAGAACAATGTCGGGGCATAAATTAGATTGCTTATTTTTTGCGACCGCCATTGATAAACTAATCCATGGCAGCAAGTAGAGCCGCGTGCAGTGCGCAGATCTATTGACCAGCGAATATCATGTACTAGGTTCAGTAACTGATACGTGAGAACTATACTGTTGCTGTCATTCTACTTCAGGTCCCCACGACTGAGCGAAGGGAAAAAGAATAGAATAGAATATCATTAATGTCCGAGTATATTAGTTAATATTGAACAGCTTCACATATACTACCGTCAATAATGAGCCTATAATGTTCCCACTGCTGGGACACAGGCCTCCCCTCTGTGAGAGGGAGTGGGCCGTAGCCCACCACGCGGGTTAAGGGCGGGTTGGTGGATGTCACATTTCTTCGATGTTTCCTGATGATGTTTTCATTCACCATTTATTTACACAAAGTACCTACAGTGCCTGTCTGGGTTCAAACCTATGACCTACAATTTGTAAGTCGCGGCGGTTGCCACTGGGCCACTTATATATATAGATAGATCATTTAATTATATATATAGATAGATCATTTAATTATCCGAAACATGAGTATGCACACACAAAGCACGCAAGATGTTAAGTACATTGCAGGAAAGATCACAGTCATGTTTTAACGGCGTACAAATATGTAATACAATGACTGTTGTTCAGTTATTTAACCAGTTGTAGTAATTATAACTATTAATTTATTATACATAAAAAATACATTTAACTGATATGAATATGTTAACGATTACAATAAATTAAATTTACATATAATGTAGGAACAGCATGCAATTAGAAAATAAGAACAAAATATTATCAATCAAAAGTCATTTATTCAAACTAGGCTGAGAATCAGCACTTTTCGAACGTCAAAAATTACATAAGACAGTCCCCCAAAAACGCCCACCCTTCACCACTTCCTAGTGCTTTAGCTGGGAAGAAGAAGTGGCGCAACAAACTCCCCAGCAGCACAGCTGTCTGTTCAGATATAAAACTTAATTGAATCTATACAATAAAATGTAAAAGAATTTGCATTACGCAACACAACATTAAAATTAAATTATTTGCCTTATGTTAGCTAGCACACGCCACTATACCAAAAAAAACATAAAAAATCGTAGAAAACTATACTGAAGCAGAAATAACGTAAACAGAACGAACCTAAATAAAAGCCTCCAGGCATAATGGGCGCCCAGCGCCCTGTGCCCCGCACCACGCGCCCCGCGTGCTTCTTACGTGGCCTGCTTGTATTTATGTGTTCAGTTGTGTGACGCTCGCGGTCATTAATGCTGGTTTTTGTCTCGTGGCGTGCAAAATGGCGGCAACACACCGACCGGCAATCGATCGATTCGTTAGTCGACCGGTATCCGTCGATCAATTAAAGCTACCACACCAATCGATCAACGTCGACCGATGTCGATCGATGGCTTCGATCGACTCGATCGATTGGTGTGGTAACACCCTAAGGGAGCACGACGAACTTGCTGCCGGTTGCTCAGGCAAGAATAATATAATCATTTGTCTAGGTCGCTAGCTAACCACTTATTGCAATACAACTCATAAAAAAAACATTTTCATGAGTATATTATGTCACTAATAAATAAAAATAAATTGACTCAGACAGTCAAATAAAAATAAACAAATATATGAACTCATATAACCTAACTCATATCGTCCTAGGTTAATTCAAATGTCAAAATCAAATAAAATAGTCAAACAGAACCGCCTCTACATTAGAACTATTATGTTTTCTCCATTAGAAACTCAGCAATACTATAGAAACATTTGCCTGCTAAATACTCTTTTAGTTTTTTCTTAAATATGTTAGTAACAGTTATCAACTCTAGTGCTTGTGGTAGATGGTTAAATATACGTGGTGCCATACAGAAAACACTTTACCCATTAGTGCTGTATTGGATGGTCTCACACTTAATCTGTGCTAATATTTATTGCGCTTGTTGCGGTTATTCATATCTTAAACAAATGCGGGTTTGATTTTATTTTACGAACACCACAATTTCAAAGATATAGATTGTTGGGAGGGTTAAAATTTAATATTTTCCAAAAAATGGCTTGCATGAGTCGGTTGTTTTTAGACCGAACGTGGCTCTAATGCATCTCTTCTGTAACCTGAAATTAACCTCTTTGGGGTTGAGTTCCCCCAGAAAATAACACCAAATCTCAGAAGATGAACAACTATGCCATGATACGCCGTAAGCTTGGCATCTACACCTAGAACAGGGGCGATTTTGTAGAGCAAATAGAAGGATTTACTCAGTCGTTTGCTTAACTCCTGTTAATGTGGTTTCCAGTTTATTTTTTTATCTATTGTGAGCCCTAAGAACTTACTTATATCCACTTTACTTATCTGTCTGTTATTATTATGTATATTTAGGTTATTATTAATATTTAAACGCAGACTAAATAATATTAATTTTGTTTTTATCAATATTTATTTTTAGATTATTCTTTCTTAGCCAGTTAATAATGGAATTAACTGTATTATTTATTTTATCTTCATAATTTTGATTATCAGTGCATTTAATTGTTACGGTGCTATCATCGGCAAAAAGTGACATCGGGTTATTTGTTACATTCGGTAGATCATTAATATAAATTATGAATAGTAGCGGGCCCAGGACACTCCCTTGTGGAACGCCAAATAAAATATTTAAAAAAAACAGAGACTCCTCCGTGCCTCGGAAAGCACGTTATGCCGATGGTCCTGGCTGTCATTCGTGGATCTTTGACAGTCATTACGGGTCGTAAGAAGTCCGAAAGTCTGACAACCACCAAGGGGTATCGTATTAACCAGTTACTGGGTTGTGTAGGTTAGATAGGCAGTCACTCCGTGTAAAATATTGCTATTCAGCTGTATCCGATTAGACTGGAAGCGGACCCCAAAATAGTTGGGAAAAGGCTAGATAGAATTAATGAAAATAAAGTCAAAAATGTAAAAGCAAGGAAGTAAAATGTTTTGTGCTTAAAATATTCTGCTCGATATACAGGTCTGACACATTTTTTTGTGCAATTAATGATTTGTTCACGTCTACTGAATCACCCGTCTACCATATTACGACATCACGAGGCCGTAACACAGCCACGATTTGCATTAAGGGCTGTTTCTTTACTGGCTATTTGTCTCAGTTTTCAAAGAGCAAACACAAACTTGCCGAGTCGAGCGCAAACTTTTTTACATGTTCTTTTTTTACAAGCTTTAGGCCTTATCATTTCAATCTTCCACTTATGTCGTTGCAGACAAGCTCGTATCATTATGGTATGGTGCTGCTGAGCGCGTCAATCTGTGGGTTGAGAAAACTGGTTGCCCAGTGTGAGGCGTATGCTAGGTTACATGGCCTGGCATATAACGTCAATATGTTAGAGATTATGGTCTTTGAGGCATAAGGGGGTAAGAGCCCTAATAAGGTACAGATGTTCTATGTCACGAAGTCCGTTTGGCTATGAATGTTGTCAAGCGTGCACATGCACATTGTTTTTGTGTGCGTAACCTCGAGAGCGCTCAGTGTCGATCGGGACACGGTCCGGATCAGTAGTGGTTTTTAGTTCGCGCCAAATTGTTTCACGGAGTAAGGTCAGCATGGCAACAAAACGAAGAAGAGTTGTCCATATTGAGGTAATATTTATTTATACGTTTTCAATTAAAATGTTATACAAAGATACTTAATATAGCAATAGAAGTATTTATAAAATGAATGTTTTTTTGTGTTATAAAATGTTTATATTACTTAATTATTTTGATTAAATTTTGTTTTAGGGTCGAAACATGATAGCTAGTGTTTATCATTTTCTGCGAGAAGAATATGAATTTACAAAATCATTAATGGAACTCTACTGTGATTTGTCTCATTTACGAGACATTACACGGCGTACAGCTGAAGCTACGGGTGTGAGCCAAAAAACAGTTCAAAGAATATTAAAAGAAGAGAAGGAATTCCCATCCACTTCATAAAATACTGAATAGTCCTACTTGTTTCGTTTCCATTCTGTAACACCAATGCTTAATTAAATGCCTACATATTCTTAATATTTTTGTATTTATTGCAACCTAATCTAATTTATTTACAAAATGTATATACTTTTAAAACCAAAATTTTATTTAGATTATTAAATCTCGACTTGAATATATATCAGATTTTTTTGCTAACGTTACCTACTTTTACACACACAAGCGCGCTTGTCGGGATACGTCACTACTACAATCAAAGCCGAACGGACTTCGTGAAATAGAATATCTGTACCACCTGTTTTACTTTATGGCATGCCTTTAAAAAGGGTCCATAAGTTTAGATATCCAGGTCATATATTAACCCCCTATCTCAAAGACGTTGACGACATTGAACGGGAGCAGAGATCTTTGTCGGTTAGAGCGAACAGGCTGGCTCGCAGGTTTGCACGATGCTCACTTCCTGTAAAGACAACGCTCTTTCGAGCCTATTGTACGTCTTTTTACACGAGTAGCCTGTGGGCTAAATATACGTAAATATCGTACAACGCTCTCAGCGTTCAGTATAATAACGCGTTTAGGATGCTGGTGGGGCTGCCGCGCTTCTGTAGTGCGTCGGGGACGATCGCGGAAGTGCATGTAGATTGTTTCTACACAACCATGCGCAAAAGGTGCGCTTCCATGGAGCGCAGGGTGGGAAGCAGCTCCAACAGTATTCTAAGCATGATTTCAAGTCGTCTAGACTGTGTTTTCGTGGGTCGCTGTTGTGCCATCTCACATGGGTTGCCACAACGGTGATCAAATATCATTTGTTTATTTTTGTGAAGCGTCAGTTCTTACTAATATAGTTGTAAGTCTTCACAGACTAATCATTTTTGAGTCTAAGATACTTATAGAATAAAAATAATTATATTCTTTTCTATTCTATTATCTTCTCCGTGGTTCCCACGAAGTCCTCTGGCTGTGTCAGGGCCATAACTTCATCCTACTTAATTTTTGTGACATTAAAAAAGTGTCAGATGGTTGTGAAGTTGATGTCAGAATCCTGAGCAGTTTGAGTATTGCTTTGAGTAGGGCACTGGATTTGCGACCATCTAGTTCAGAGACTAATTCGTTAAAAAAAAAAAACTAATTCAAAATCGAGTGGCAAAATCGACGAACAATACCTTTTCAGTTAGTATAGTGTGAAGAGTAATAGTGACAATGACACACATGAACAAAGTGTTTGTATTATTATATCAGACTCTTAAGAAAGTGGAACGGACTTGTGTAAAGTACAATTAACACTATTCTAAAATTTTAAATGATTATCACGAAAAAAATAAGTTAAAGTTAATTAAAGTTATTTATTCGTCCTAAAGTAATTTATTCGTCCTAAAGGCTAGATTGTTATTAATTATTAAGAACTTGGTTCTTTTCAATAAAGGATTTAAAAAAAAATCGAGTGGGTCCCGTAAGCTGTCATGTTCACAAGAAAAAACTCACTCGAACTGTTAACATCATCCAAAATTATTTGTTCGCAAACACAACTGTTTGAATCAAAACTGTGGACCGATGACGTCCAATTACATAAATAGTATATAATTGATGTCCGTCGGGAATCCTTCAAGAACAGGCTAGTTTTCTATGTTTGGATATAAATTGTCACGTATGGTTCGGAGGTCAGTAAGTAGGTACCTACCTATTTAGATATCAGTTCATTATCTGATTTTAAATGGAAGGCACGTGTGTAGTAGGTCTAGAATTACCTTGAGCGAGGTTAGTTCTAGCATGACATACTATATCTGTTAAGATCATTCGAGCTTGTGAACGCATTCCACAAGCTCGGATGTAATCTGAAAATGGTAAATTAACCAACCTTGGTAGTGGTCAGTCCAAATATACGAGGACTTTGTTAGTCAGTCAAGACCGAATAGGTGGAAGCCTTCACCAATTAATTTAGATAATCAAGCGGCAACAGACTTGTTTAATATACATTTGCACGTGAATAGCTTCGTCAAAATATCATCATTATTTGAAAATGTAGAAGCGGCTGTGTGCGGGTAATTTGCGCTCTCACATCTAGGTCTGGTAATTAATAAATTGAGTATCAAAGTATGAATTAACGCTGAGAAAATCGTTGACGTTACACTGGAAAAACAACTCAAAACAATGTTGAGATGATAACAATATGTATGGTGTAGATCATTCACTGTGGAGTTTTCGTTTCCCTTCTTCAGGCTACGAAATTGCATTACAAGCAGCGTGCGGCTGGCCACGAGCAATCTCCGAGGTCCAACGTGGACTACACTTGCAGCTTTTCAGACCTGTCTGGCGCAAGGAACAAGTACAGGACCAGGCCCCAAGCTGAAGAGTTCGGCAAACCAGCGCTCGACGGGCAGTCTGCATCAGAATCACAATTAGTGGTAAGTTATTTATGTTCACAGATAGTCTCTGGGATGGCAACGAACCACTTGCAATCAGGGTGACCGCCTGCTTGAGTGCCACTTAATAATAATAAAAAAAGAATGTCCATCCTTGTTTCAGCTTATCAGCGAGAATGTACCAACGCCGACTTCTCCACGGATAGACCACTTCCCGGGTAAGGGCGACCAGTGCGCCAGACCGGACAGCATGGACTACCAGAGTCCGGTCCCGGAAACGAGCCGTAAGTGCACCCGCATGCCACAGAGAGACCCGGCGGACTCGCAGAGAGGGGCGAGGAAACCAGTCAGGGCTATGTGCTGTGGCAAACAAACTGTGCCCAAGGTATTACTCGTACTAGTACTCGTATTGTAAGTAGGCACGGTTACAATTATTAACGTTTACAAAAATTCTTTACATGCAACATAAATTCGTTAAAGAAAATCTGTTCTGTGAATGAACATAATAATATGTTGGGCTTCTATTCACCAGTTATTTTCTACAATAAAGCATGCAAGCACGTGATCTGACTAACTCTCAATCGTTAATTTCGTTTCAGAAATCAAGATCATGTAAGTGCGCACTCTAGCTCAACATTAAAGCAAGTATATTTACATGAAAAAACGTTAGTTTTAAACACGTGTATAATGTTTGGTAGGTTCTCCCCTCGCTGTCGAGGCAGACGAATCTGTGTCGCGACAGATCCGGGACATCCACCACGACGCCAGAAAGAGCACCAGGATCATCCGGGATTCCAGGAACAGGCTCCTTGAAATACAGAAGGTATATATCGCCATAGTTCTGTGCTCTGCAAAATAAGGTTCTTCTAATAATAATAATCATAACCCTACCACCATATATCTACGTTGACGTCGTGGTGGCACTTGCGCGCTCCAAACTCTAGGTCTGAGCTGGTATTGTTAACTTTGCCGGAACAGGTCTGGGGTAAGGAGCCAGACCAAGAGAGATACAGAAACCCACAGGGCAGCATGTGGCGCGCTGTTGGGCAGTAGCAACCTCACGGACCCTATCTCTCGAGAGAAGTCTTGTTCATCATCTCGTGGCTTGCCTTGATTGGTCGGCTGGAGTAAACGCTGAAGAGGAACAGAGCTCCCACCTCATTCGTGCGTTCATTGGCCATTAGAAAGGAAATATTTTAGTAAGATGCTGGTAGAGATCTTGACCGTACTTCCGGGATGGTCCTGATAGCCGTAGAATACCTCTCCACTCCTCATAAGCACCTCAGGACATGTTGCAACCTTGTCGCTATGACACTATGTGCTAGCGACCGTTTTCGGGGGGCCATTATTGAGTGTGTAAGTCACCCCCTGCCATTTTATCTGTGTATTGTACATAAAACATTGGTTAGGCATTGTTTTAGGTAACCAGTCCACAGCCACCCAAACCCATATCCCAATATATTTTGTTTCCGTGTTCTGCGATAGTCCTGCACCAACCGGGGGTTGTCCTTGGGTGCACTTGCATAGTGCATAAAGGGATAATCATCGGCTGGTACCTCATTCCATTTAGAATTGTCTAAGCGGCCTCTGCAAGTTGGCTTCGACCCCTAGGGGTCGAAGCCAACTTGCAGAGGCCTTACGCCGCTTACGCCTTCCAAAAGAAGTGGTCCCGAGATATGTAAACACATAAAAATAAATAATAATAATATTCATTTAATTCAGTTAGGTATCCATAAAGTTAGTTACACACATTTAGAGTAAGATATTAGTTTACAGTAAGATAAATTATCACACTAATAGGAGATCAACAATAAAAACAATTCTACAAGACAAACCCAATGCGAAAGCACCCGAGGTTACATTACATGCAAAGACCCCCAGTGCTTCCACATTTGACTATCAATATTTTCTTTATTTACCGTAAACCAAATTTGGCCCTGAAGAATAGAGTTATTCACGTGTTCAAGATTTTGTGACTGTCGGTTTATTATCCAGATTATGTTCGTATTCTTCTATAGTTTACATTAAATTATAGAGAGGAGCCAAAAGGTTACAATATTGCGGGTAGTTACAGATATATCTTTTTAAATGATTACCATCACGCTATACCTTTATAGAGATAAGCAGTTCATCATGACATATTTATGAACGGCTATTTTAGTCAAGTTTCAACAAAGCCAATAGTTTAGTGGTCCAAAGTCAAAGTCAAAGTCAAACCATTTATTTCAAATAGGCACATAAGAGGCACTTTTGAACGTCAAAATTTACAAAAAAAATAGAATTGATTCTAGTCCGACGATTGCTTCGAA
This sequence comes from Tiliacea citrago, assembly GCA_963921375.1. Classification (NCBI taxonomy): domain Eukaryota; kingdom Metazoa; phylum Arthropoda; class Insecta; order Lepidoptera; family Noctuidae; genus Tiliacea; species Tiliacea citrago. The sequence continues at coordinate 31,381,402 of OY992780.1, forward strand.
AACGTGTTGTACGAGTACGACTTCCACGCGAACGAAATCGCGGGCAGAAGCTAGTGTAAACTAAAAAGAGGAATGGACCCAATACTGAACCTTGAGGAACGCCCATTGCCATTTCAGGCCCCAATGAGTTTGTGGCAGCGTCAACATCGCCACATGCGAACTACGCGTCACACTGACGTCACGCAAAATTCTGCATCGCGCAAGCAGAGTTTACCGCGCAACTAGCATAATTATATACAACGTCCCGACATCAATCATCGGGCAGTTGCCCACCAGACATAACACCCATCTGGTCGGAGGATCCTCGCTTTTCTATGGAGGATGAGTGAATTTTACACCTTGTTCCTCATGCCTCTATAAGTTTATGCCGTTTACTTGACTTTTTAACCTTTATATCTTTCAGGTATGATCTTAGTAAATCAACAGCTGTATTTCTAATCCCATAGTGCTTTAGTTTCACCAGAGATCGCAAAAGATTCCAATATTCCAATGGCATCTTGTGCTTCTTCCCAGGCGTTAAAAATGTCCTTTATTAGAGTGACACCGGCGTCAGTAGTAGTAGTACTGTTTTGTTTAATTATAGTGACTTACATTACATTACCTACATTTGGTTGAGCATCAACTTTTCTAACACCTTACTGATGAGTGCTAAAATTGACACAGGCCTATAATTGTTGGGTTCTTTACTACGAGTATCACTGAATTTGAACAAAGGAAATACTTTACTGTGTTTCATGAGATCCGGAACGACTCCTTGGTCCACACTGGTGTTAAATATGAAAGAAGTGATATATCTACTCACCTTTACAGAAATTTCCCAGAGATCTTCTGTTGATTAAATTTGAAGGTCTTTAAAAGCTTTTATAACAGCCTGGGGGTTTGTATGCTGAAACCTAAACTCCAAAGGGCATGCTTTTACATTATTTTTAAGTAAGGCAACAGAAAGCGCGCGTGAGGAATTTAATGTTTCAGTAGTTTTAAGGCGAATATTACCAAAAAAGTTTTCACATTCCTGAGCTATTTCTATACTCGTATCTGAGGTGATGAACAGAGCAGCCGGGATGTGCAGTCGCAGTCTCTCAATTAAATTTAGTATTACGCTGTTTTTTCCTACCAGTTCAATTACTTATTATTTGCCAGGTAGTTTTTATTTTATCATCAGCTGACTTTATTCTATTGCTAATATAAAGAGCTTTAGCAAGGCGTAGAACTCATTTGGGTCACATAAATGATTAAAACTCTGAACAAATCATTTACTGGCCAAAAAAATATTTAATTAAATATTTTTGTCAAAATATAATAGGCCCGTTTTGACATTTAACTTGAATCGATTTATCGTGAGTATCGAGTACCGCTTTACCATTCACTCGACTCACTTCACTAGTTACGTCGTGATTGATCATTGCGACGTAACTATTGAAGTAACCATACGACTCTGTACTCGATACTCACGATAACTCGATTCAAGTTAAATGTCAAAACGGGCCTATTATTTTTTGACAACGTATTTGATTTTTTTGTAAAGGCATGTCAGAAGCAGACGTTATTGTTTGTCCACAGTGTTATTTACAAATTTGTTTTTGTGTAAGTAATCACAGTAACAAAAAAATGATTATTTATACTAGTGGCAGAAGAAGCTGATACTCGGGTAGGTTCAATAAAAACATTTCTTAAATCAAATGATAATAGTATTCGAGTTCATCATCATGTGTCTAGCCTTTTCCCATCTATGTTGGGGTCGGCTTCTAGTCTAACCGGATGCAGTTGAATACCAGTATTTTACATGGAGTGACTGCGTATCTGACTTCCACAACCCAGTTACTGGGTAACACGATTCCCCTAGGTAAGACAGTATTTGAGTTATTTTCTAATAAATTAATATTTAAACCACCACATAATATGATTATTGACTTACTACTAGCATTAAGTTTCTTTAGCACATCTTCCATTACGGAATTAAACACACATAGATTCTGATAACTTGTAAACATATACTATTACACGCTTATCAAGCTCAACACAGGACAATTCAATGGTGTGCTCAACAAACATTCCGACGATTTCTTTTCGTTCTTTCGATATATTAGAATTTTTAACTAATATTTAACCCGCTCTTTTTCGACTGAAATGGCTAACTGCACAATTATTTTCATAGTTAATTGATGATCTTAGAACAATGTTCTGTTATACAAATGACGTCAAACTTGGTATTTTCCAAAATAATTCTATTTCCAGTAATTTGGAAGAGCAACCTTGGATATTTTGATTAAATACTTTTTAAGTATGTTGCACTCTCTTTCGTTTTTAGGGTTCCGTACCCAAAGGGTAAAACGGGAACCCTATTACTAAGGCTCGGCCGTCTGTCTGTCTGTCCGTCTGTCACCAGGCTGTATCTCATGAACCGTGATAGTTAGACAGTTGAAATTTTCACAGATGATGTATTTCTGTTGCCGCTATAGCAACAAATACTAAAAACCAGAATAACATAAATATTTAAGGGGGCTCCCATACAACAAATGTGATTTTTTTTGCTCGTTTTTGCTCGATATCGATAACGGTGTTGCCGGTAGACGCTTGAAATATTCACAGAATATTTAGTTATATATTCACTTTAAAAATAAATAATTAAATTAAAATAAAACAAATATTTAAGGGGGGGCGGCCATACAAGATACGTGATTTTTTTGCCATTTTTATAGATAATGGTACGGAACCCTTTGTGCGCGAGTCCGACTCGCACTTGGCCGGTTTTTTTTCAGTAACAAAAGCAAGAGAGGCAAGAGTTTTTAGTGGCAATTTATTTTTATTTTTCTCAATATTGTTTTTTGTTTCTATCTGTCCATTTACTGATATTCAGCATCGTTTGTGTTTAGCTTTTGTTTAGTCATACATCAATCAGTTTTGGGGGTTCTTGGCGGGAAAGTGAAGTAATATGTTTAGCAGTTTTGCATTATTTTCTAAAATTTGTGTTTAGCCGAATATTAATTTGTAATAATGGTAGATTATAAACCATTAGGGATTAAGTGTTCGTGAACATGCATTAGTGTAGGCAAATGAAACAATACATTGCAACATCACTTCAATTTCTCTCAAGAAGTCCGCGTGAGGTCTCAGTGAAGTGCCATATCTTTACTGAAACTGAAGTGCAGCGGGCGGGGATATCATCATCATGCATTGAATATTTCATTTCATCAATATTTAAACAAAGTTTGTAACGTTCCCTCAAAGGTGGAAGATCACACGCGTTGTTCCGGTCCCTAAAGGAAAGCCAAGTTCAGATACCTGTAATTATAGACCGGTGGCTGTACTCTCCACGCCTGCTAAAGTACTCGAGTCGGCTATTCAGCGCTCCGTTCAGGATCAAATGCGTGCGCGTCTGTCAGATGCGCAACATGGGTTCCGACCTGGACGCAGCACTGCTACAAACCTTATTAACTTTATGGTACAGGTGGTGCCGGCAGTAGACTCGGGGGTGCAGATGCTGCGTACTTCGATTTTAAAAAGTCGTTCGATACGGTGGATAATGACATCTTGTTAAGGAAGCTCGCGAAAATTGGGTGTACACTACCTCTGCTACAGTTCTTCGCTAGTTATATGAAGGATCGCCAGCAATATGTCGACTACAATGGCTGTGTATCTCAACCGTATTACTCGAGATCGGGCGTGAGCCAGGGCAGTAATGTAGGGCCTCTCGAGTTTATTGTAATGATAAATGACTTGCCGGAAGTCGTCAGACATGGGACTTGTTTATTGTTTGTGGATGACCTGAAATTGCTGCTCGAGGTTCGGGATCACTCGGATTGTGAACGCCTACAGGAATACCTTGACAGAGTGGTCGAATGGAGCAATGACAACAAACTGCATTTTAATGTTCGGTGATGTCGTTCACTCGCGCGCGAACTGCCTTGAGTTATCAGTACAAGGTTGAGGATGTGCCGAAGCAACGAGTGTCTCAGGTACGAGACTTAGGGGTAGTCTTCTCTCAGGAACTAACTTTCCGTGAGCATATCAATAAGATATGTAAGAAGGCATACAGAAACCTAGGTTTCGTACTCAGGCAGTCCCAAGGATTCACCAACATCACGACACTAAGGGTACTATATGACGCATTAGTCAGAAGTCACCTCGAACATAGCGCATTCATTTGGGCTCCTCATGAGGCGAAATATAGTGTTATGTTGGAACGTATCCAAAATAAGTTCACGCGACACTTGTATTACAAGCTGTATGGGGTATATCCATTATACCCATTGATGTACCCTACACTATTTGTTCTGGGTATGGTAGGGTATAACACTCTAAGAGAACGACGGGAGTTTTCGCTCGTAGCGTATGTAGTGAAACTACTACGTGGCGTGGCGCATAACCCGGGAGTGCTGCGGCACCTACAGCTGTACGTGCCCGACCGGTACGTGTGGAGGCGGCAACGCCCGCCCCTGCTCGCTGTGCCTGCGGCCAGGACCAACCTACTGGCGAGAACTCTCACTAGAGCCATACGCGTGGTGAATGAGGTTCACGGGAGGGTAGATGTATTGTGGTACAACTTGAGTGGATTCGCAAAAGTTACACTATATGTAATAAGTTATTTAGATTAAGATATTTTTTAACTAGGTATATGGTGTAGATTGAGGATTTAGTTAGTAAGGCTACTCTGTCGCATTCGATAATAGATCTGTAATGATAGTGTAGGTAAGATTGTTATAAATAAATAAAAATCAATAAATAAATAAACTAAATAAAGACTTGGCTAAAAGGTCCCAGCAACCAGGCCATTAAAATATAATAATAAAAAAAATCCGTTTTATGGTGTGTCAGTTGTCATAGTATCAGGGCCTCAAGTCTGCTATTACAATAGTGTCAGAATGGTCGATCATTGATTACATAATTGTTGATTTTGACGTTTGGTAATCTACTATTATAATGGCGTCATTATGACTTTCCAATGGTCGGCCACTGACACCACATTGAAAAAAATTGCATATATTGGTAATCTCGTACATAATGACAAATTAATGACATTTCTACTAATGGGTTTTATAATAATGGCAATACGACAATGCCATTATAATAACACAATTATATTACGAGAACATTGACCGACCAATGATCGACCATTATGAATTTACCAGATTACGAACTTTTAGCAAAATGACAATGGCATGACAATGGAATCGTGTTGGAAATGAATTGATAAAAATAGCAGACTTGGGCCCCTGGTCTTGTGAGGTTTGTCTTTTAAGCCTCTTGAATGTCTTGGTTTTCATTAAGTTTGATGTCAGTTTATTAACAGGAGTAGTAATCTTACTCTTGTAGGCACTGACTGCTTGCGTAATTTGTTCTTTCACCTTTGGTATTTTAAGTCCCGATGTAAGGTATCATTAGTTATCTACCATGGTGCATTCGGTATAATCCTTTGCATTTTTGATTGGAACCTTTGGAGTACGTCAATGTTTGAATTGGCTGCCGTGCCCCACAGCTGTATTCCGTATGTCCAGATAGGCATTATGATACACTTATAAATCCTGAGCTTATTTTCCAGGGAGAGCTTGGATTTTTTTGATAATAGCCAATACTGGTTCCTTAGTTGTAGGCTCAATGCTTTACGCTTCGTGAATATATGTTTTCGCCAGGTTATTCGTCGGTCTAAGTACATTCCAATGTATTTAGTATAAAGGTATTAAGTAGCTTCTTCCGCTTGGGGAATCACAACATTATTTAGTGGTGCAGATGTATCTCATGTCTTGTTGTGAATGTCATATGTACAGATTTGGTTTCATTTGCCTTTATTCTCCATTCTCTAGCCAGTTGAAATTTCATCTAAGCTTGTTTGTAGTATCTTAGATGCCTGGGCATCTTCATGAACGTGCCTAAGACTACTCTTTCTGACACGGGAAGATCACCAGTATAAAAAAGGTGAAGAGTGGGACCCATCACACTGCCTTGAGGAACTCTTGCCCAAACTTCGTGCAGTCCAGTTATTTCATTGCCTTGTTTTACAAAGAAGTATCTATTTTCTAAGTAAGATTTAATAAAAATGTAGTAATTTATTGGGATTGTGTTTGTAATTTTATATAAAAGGCCCTCGTGCCAAACTCGATCGAGAGCTTGTGATATGTCTAGAAAAGCAGCCGAGCAGTATTTTTTTTCTTAATATGTTACATGAATTTTTTCGACCAACCGATGTATTTGTTCTATGGTTCCATGACTTTGTGTAAACCCGAATTGGTGATTAGGTATAAAAGAGTTTTGGTCTATCAGTAGTCTTAGTCTTTCCATGAACAAAGTCTCTAGTAGTTTTGAAGGAATAGACAACAAGCTAATGGGCCGGTAGGACTTCACGTCCCCAGGGCACTTTCCAGGCTTAGCTATCATAATAATTTGAGCTACTTTCCACCGAGAGCATACTTACCCATTTTAAGAGAATGGCGTTGTATAAAGCGGTGAGGAAAGTAATGCCTGCTTCAGGAAGTTCCTTCAATGTTTTTGCTGTAATTAAATCATATCGAGGTGCTTTGTGTTCATTTAGTTTATAGGACAGTTCATACTTCGTTTTTTCTAACTTTTTCCAAAGGCAAGTCAAGTTGCTATGTTTGCTGTAAATATGATATAATTATTTCACTATGCAGTGTTAGTGATCCTTGAGCATCGTTGGGTGTAAATACTTTACTTAGGTGTTCGGCAAATGTCTGTGCCTTTTTGTAGTCACTTTTAGCCCATGTGTTATCGCTTTTGCGTATTGGTGCTTGACTTGCTACAGGTCTTTTAAGCTTTTTTAATGCCCACCAGAGAGAATAATTTGAACTTGCAGTAGCTTCTAGGTTTTTGGTATATTCCTCTGTCTCGATTTTGATCTTCACTGAGTGCTAATTTAAGACGAGTTGTGACATAGTTAAGATGTTTCTTGTCAGCTTTCTTGCTTTCAAGTTCTCCTGCTTTGCGTTTCTCATCTAGCATGTCTCTGACTGTTGCCGTTGTTCCCTCGAGCCTCCACGGCCAAAACGTGAAATTTTACAATGTGCTAACTGTCAACAGTATGGTATGGGCACACTGAGTGACTGATTCTGCCATAGAAACCCAAATACATCAAATGTGCTGGAGACCATTCCTCTACTATCTGCGAAAGAAATGGAAGATCGGATGACGTAAAATGTGTTTGTCCGCAAACTACAAAGGTTGTGTTGTTTACCAAAAACTTCAGAAAGTTAAATACCCGTCTATAAAAACAAAGATATCTTTAGATTACAAAGCACCCTAACTTGAGTCACATCAAAATGTACCACCTATACTCCTCTCCGTAATTGTCAAGCAGCTCAAATAAACAGGAATTAACAGTTACTCCCAACAACTCAAACCAGTCAATGTACAAGCAAAACAGAACTCTTGCTAAACATGTTAAAAAAACTAATGTAACAAATGACAACAATGACAAACCTTCTTATCAACTTCATGACTAAAATTACTCAAAATTCGATAAATCAAACATGGTCACATGGAATGCTAATGGCTTGTCACAACATATTCTAGAACTGAAACCATTCTTAGAAATTAACAAGATAGACTTACTACTTAACTCAGAAACATATTTTACTGACCAGAGCCATTTTTCAATACCTCAATACACACTTTATCACACAATGCACCCAGATCAAACATCAAGCATTCTGAAAACAATCCTTACTGCACACAAGAACTACAGGCAACTAGTGTCACAATTGAAGACTGGATAGGACTGGCCACTGGTAATATCAGCTGTTTATAGCCCACCCAAACACAATAATATTAAGACAGAAGACTATCTAAAATATTTAAGTACATTGGGTTATCGATTCTTTGCTGGGGGCGACTTTATTCTCGATCTGATGACAGAATTTTAGTGTAGTACTAAGCTTAAAAACTTCCCGGTATATTTTTAGCATTTATTTGACTAGTTTCCAAGTTAATAATTATGTAACTGAGTGAAATTCTAGTATCATACGTACGAGTAACGAGCGGTTGCTGTTGGCTGTTTCAATAGACTGAGAATAACTAACGAACTCTGTAAAAGCTTTTCTGTAATAATCCGAATATGTTTGCATGAGCTTGGAACATTCGCAACCCTCGGTCAATTTGCAGCCTTCCACTCAATCCAAGTATAACAGCGTGCACGATGTAAGGAAATCCAGAAGTTCTATTACCAGGTAGCACTGCATCAGACAGCAAAATGAGACGGTGTTACACTCTTCGCAGATAGAGGAAATTGTTGTTTTTTTATCGCATTTGTGTTCCACCTTCTGTGCCTATTTGTATCTCGAATAAACTAGCCACTATTCAGGGTTGCCCCTAGGCACATTTACAGGTTCCGAGCTAGATTGCACTGTGGGAAGCAACTATTGTTGGATTGAATGTAGCATGCGGCAGTGCAAGTCAATAACACCGTCAATTTTGTTGTGGTTCATATTTCAAAAGAATATTTAATTTCATATTGGCTAGTAGAATAGAGCCCTTAGCAGCACCATTATTTTACGGCAATCGTCATGTTTTAAAACTGATCAATAATTCATGCTCGTCCGGACCTTTCCTTTGGTTATAAATATTTCAATAAATTCAGCTTGGTTTGTGCGAAATTTATTTCATGAGTTGAGTGATACTAATATGAAAGTAATTTGTTTACTCTTTTGTATGTTTGTTGATGAAAGTAGCGATCATCAACAACTCGGAATGTGTTCTACATGCGTTTGTGTTTATCAAAACATGTTCCGGAACTGAGGGCCCGGATGGGCTCTGATAAGGAACCTGGACAAGTGTGAACAAGTCCATATACTTAAAAAAATCTTAAATTCACTGACAGACGCATAAACCGCTGGGAGTAGAGACTTAAATTTTGCACAAAGGGGGGGGGGGGGGGGTTTATATAACGAAAGTGAGCACAAAAGGAAGGAATTTTGAAAATTCATCCTATAAAAGTTTCTATGGAAGTTCGTCATTTCTGCCGATAAAAAAAACCCGGGAAATACCATCGGGCACATGGCTTGGTTAAAACAAATACAATCAATTTTGATGGGACCCTAGTGCGGATGGCCCTAAAGTCAAAAGGACCTCACCATAACAACATTTGTGTGGCAACGTGGATTATAAAGTTTGGATCTATTTAAATTGTTGTCACTGTTCCAGAAAGCCACAATGACGGAGGCAGACGTGAAAGAGTTGGGTGAACGGAACGACCTGCTCCTCCGAGAGATGGAGCGCTTTGATCGCATGACCAGGAACATACAGAAGCTAGTGGGGTCAGACACGCTGCTGAGGAAGACCAAGGAGGAGCCTCAGCGGTGCCTGGACTATGTGTCTGGCAGTGCCTATGGTAAAGATTTAAACTTACTCAATGTGAAATTATGCACGTAAATGAAGTAGAGAAGCTACTTAGAATCTATTTTCATTAAAAAAAGTGAATTCGTTCATGAGTTGAATGAAGGGTTTAACTCTATTAGCTACGTCTAAAAATGTTCTCCCGAAGAAATATGTAGTGCAATAATATGTAGTAGTACTGAAAACAGCCCATTGAAATTCTGTACGCGTTTCTCTTAAAAAATCTGTATGCGTCTCTCTTGGAAATTCCATTCGCGTCACCTGCGATACTGGATATTGTTTATAACTACAGTGGCAATTTTACGCACCCTAGTAACTAATTATTCTGTTTTTAAATGCGAAGGTCCAGCAAAATCACGCATCGCAGTGACTACTGCTAGAAATCTCACAATAGGAAGGGATTATGACATTTTTCTTATTTTAAAGTAAAAAAAAATTGTTTGAAAATATAAAAAAAAAAAACAATATAAAACACCGCCCAAGTACGTGTCAAACTTCGCTCATTTAGGGTTCCGTACCAAATGAAGAATATAAGCAATCCGAATGCCAGAATTATTCATAAGCAGTAGGTGCGCTTTTGAACCGCAAAAACAAGTTGGTTGTAATAGGAAAAACCGGCCAAGTGCGAGTCAGTAAAAATGTCAAAAAAATCACGTTTGTTGTATGGGAGCCAGCCCCCCTTAAATATTTGTTTTATTCTGTTTTTTAGTATTTGTTGTTATAGCGGCAACAGAAATACATCATCTGTGAAAATTTCAACTATCTAGCTATCACGGTTCATGAGATACAGCCTGGTGACAGACGGACAGACAGACGGCGGAGTCTTAGTAATAGGGTTCCCGTTTTACCCTTTGGGTACGGAAATAAAACTAAAAATGAGGGAATATCAAAGAAAAAATCTTGATTTATCAATATATTGATATTTGTTACGAGGGCGGCACTGAAAATTTCGGGAATCAAGGAAGTGACACAACATTACTATTTAAAAATGTTTTTATTGCTTTTCGAAGTATTCTCCGCGAAATTTGACACATTTTTCCATACGATGGAACCAATCATTGAAGCAACCATTCCATTCGGAAGTTGGGGTCTCCAAAATGGCCGTTTTGTAGGCGTCCACAGCTTCTTCAGGTGATGAAAATCTCTGTCCACGCAATTTATTCTTTATTTTAGGGAAAGTATAGAAATCATTAGGGCTTAGGTCGGGGCTGTACGGCGGATGGTCTAATAATTCTATGTTTTCTTGCTCTAAAAACTCTTTTGTTCTGTGCGCGGTGTGAGAACTCGCATTGTCGTGATGGAGGATGATGCGGCGGTTGCAGTTCTCTTTACGGAGTTCAGAAACGACCTGTGGCAAACAAATGCTAGCATACCATTCTGAATTAACCGTTCTTTGTCCCTGAAGAGGAATAGTCGTAACATGGCCGGTTTTGGAGACAAACGTGGCCACCATTTTTTTTGCAACACTCCGTGAACGAACAATTTTTGTTGGCTTTAACTCATTTTCGAACACCCAAACTCGTGACTGGTTTTTTGTTTCGGGTTCGTACGCGTATATCCAGGATTCTTCACCTGATACAATGTTGTATACAGCATTTGAGGATCCTGCGTGGAATCTTTCGAGAGTTCTGACGCACCAAGTAACGCGAGCCGCTTTTTGCTCTTCACAGAGCGAATGCGGTATCCATCGGGAAAACAACTTTTCTACACCTAATTGTTCATGCAAGATTATTTGTATTTGACTCATGCCAATGTCTAAAGTTGCCTGAATTTCGCGGTATGTCACATGTCGATCTTCCTCAATCAGCTTACGCACAGCATCAACGTTTTCTTGGGTGACTGCAGTTTTTGGACGACCTTGACGGGGATCATCACTGAGCTTGACACGTCCACGTTGAAAATCAGCAAACCAGCGATAAATTGTGGTTTTGGATGGGGCTTCATCACCAAATGCAGAAATCATCCGGTCAACACACTGTTTTTGTGTTAAACCAGTTCGAAAGTCATAATAAATCATCGCTCTTGAATTTTCTCGAGTCAATTCCATTTTCTCAACGACTAAACAAGTTTGACAAAACCTTATGACAAGACCGAGAATCTTTAAAAAAAAAAAAAAATGGTATTCGATTTTTAAAACCAAGGAGTTTTCAATTAAAAAGATTTTAATATGACAGGAACAGTGGAAATATTCCATTCCCGATACTTTTAGTGCAGCCCTCGTATTAAAATATACGTAATAATAAACATTATTTCCAAACAAGTGAAGTTAAAAAATTCTTCGGAACCAAATTTTTGTAAAAAAACTGACTTTGGTGGCTTCACATTCCTTTGTTTCCAATATTTTTTAAAACAAAAAATACAGTATTTATCTACTTAACGCTTTCTTAATAACTATACCCCAATCGATGGGGTAGGTCAATTTTTTTTTTCACGCCTTCCTTATCTGTATGGGTGCTCCCCTTAAATACATATAAAATACTAGCTGCGCCCCGCGGTTTCACCCGCGTATTCTCGATCCCGTAGGAATATCGGGATAAAAAGTAGCCTATGTCTTAATCCAGGATGTCAGCTACCTCAATACAAAATTTTATCAAAATTGGTCCAGCCGTTTGAGCGTGAAGAAGTAACAAACATACACACACACACACACACACACACTCACACTCACAAACTTTCGCCTTTTGTGATTTTATGTCAATATTTGCGGCTTTGGGTCAACAAGATGCTTATTCTGTGATTTGAAGACTGTAGCTCCAACAATTTTGCTGTAAAACCTGTGTGACAAACGGACAAACGGAAACGTGGGTGACAGCAATACGGCCCCGTTTGGACTTCAGGTACGGAACCCTAAAAAGTGTAAAAATTAAAAAAATTGCCAAATTATAAAATGACTGCTAGTCGAAGACGGCACCATCACAGAAATGACGCAGACGTGACGACAGTGTAACGTCAAGCGCATACATTGTCCGTACCGCGCGACAAGGACGGGAATCATCTCTTCCAAAAACTTTTAAAACGTGTTGTTGCTTCTCCATATTTCCATTAATTTTACAAATTTTTTCGATGATCTCATTTTACTGCGCCTTTTTTGAAATTACATTATTTATTCGAACATTCCAATATTAGTCATCATCCCTATTGAATTGCTATTCAACTGTCTAACATCTGACGTTGGTTCCAGTGCTAGGCTGTGCAATGCATACAAGTTGTGTTGTTCTGTTGTGCATGTGTTTCACCAAATATATAAATTTATGAAAGTTTATCATATTGTATGCACAGTACTCATACTGTGCAATGCATACAATATGATAAACTTTTTATGTTTCACTTCATTAAGTTTGGAAAAAAGTGACCCTTAGTAGAATTAAAATGAAATACGATAAAGGGTAAACGCATTTAAATTGTATGTAACGAAATGTAGAATGCATTTGTATCTCGATGACAATCTATGGCCGGACGGAATACAGTTCCGCCGTTTTGTGAGTATGAGAAAGGGGTCGAGATGAGCAAAATTTGAATGAATCACAATCAAAACAGCACATTGGTTAGTTTTAATTTTAAAAACGTGAAAAGGAGTGTGGAATGCGTGCGATCACTGTGCAAGCGTGTGGACTTGGTAGCACTTCAGGAGACGTGGCTAGTGCCGCTGGACCTGCCTTTCCTCGGCAGCATCGACGATAACTTTAGTTATACCGGAAAATCACTTAACGGCCGTAGTGAGGCGCGGAGATCGTTCGGTGGCGACGCGATTCTCTGGCGTAAAAGTTTGCTTACAAAAGTGACAGTTTTGAATTGTGAAAGTGATCGTATTACAGCTATTAGACAGACACAGGTAATAACCGTGAAGTTGTAGTTATATGTGTGTACATGCCTACTGACCAGTCTGACAACCTACCAATGTTTACGAATTGTCCAGGAGAGATTAGCGCTATTGTACAACAAAATGGCTTTGTCAAGTGGGGTAACGTATATTCTGAAGAATATTCACTTGATTGTGGAGTGAGGCAAGGGGACTGACCTCTCCAAGACAATTTAATCTGTACGTTAATCAGCTGATAGGTGAGCTCAGCAACAGCCATGTCGGATGTCATATAGATAACGTTTGCGTCAATAACATCAGTTACGCGGACGACATGGTGTTGCTGAGTCCATGTGTTGGAGGGCTAAGGAAGCTATTAAAGATCTGTGAGGCCTACGCTGAGGGTCACGGCTTAAAGTACAACGATAAGAAGACAAGAGTATATGCTTATCAGAGGTAAAAATAAACAACCTGTGTACCACCACTGTATATCGTCGGGGTTTGTTTGAGTCGGGGCTCTCAGTTTAGGTATCTAGGGCATGTTGTAACCGAAACCCTACATGATGACGCAGATATTCAGAGGGAGCGGAGAGCATTGTCAGTGCGCGCTAACATGTTGGTACATAGGTTTGAGAAGTGTACAGCACAAGTACAGGTAACTTTATTTCAGAGCCTACTGCCAAAGCTTTTACACCAGCGCCTTATGGACTAACTACACGCAGCGGGCCTACAATGCTCTCAGAGTACAGTACAACAACGCCTTTAGGATTCTGGTGCGACTACCTCGATTTTGCAGTACCTCTGGCATGTTTGCCGATGCGAGGGTGGATGACTTATAAGCTATAATGCGCAAAAAGTCAGCCTCACTAATTCGCCGAATTCGAGGCAGGTACAACGGAATCCTAAAGATGATTGCAGACAGACCAGTATCGGCAGTAGTGGGAAGGCTTTATCAGGGGCTGCATGTGGCCTGGTGAGGTTGTGTATTTCAATTGTTAATTTAATTTTAATTAATTTTCATTATTTATTTTCAATTTTAATTTAATTTATTTATTTGAATCCTATTTTAATTTTAACTTTTTTGATTATTTATTTGGATTATATGTAACTAACGCATTAATTGTCATGACTAACATAGTTTTAAGATATATATGTAAGACTAACAAATATGGACCAAAATTAGGTTTGAATTAAACGTATTTTATTTTTTATTAAGTTTACATTTTCCTTTTCAGAGCCACCTCTGTACCACGAGATGAAGATGGGTCACCCCACAGTCCTCCTGGCGGGCGCTCAGAACGCCTGCGTTCCCGGCCTGGTGGTCTGCGAGCCACAAACACGCAGCAAATCCGTACGTCCTCAAACTTGTCCCAGACGATTATGATTAAAAAATGTAAAAAAAAATAGTAAAATATATAATTGTAACGAATCTTGTGTTTCTTTTAAGGAGATTGACCTGACTCGCAAGCTAAGTGAGAGCTACGACATGCAGGAGAAACTAGCCGCCGATAACGCTGATTTAGAAGTCAAGAGGTTTAGTTTTGGACCTTGTTTCTTTGTGTAGAATCATTACTATAAGTGTAAACGAAATTGAAGGGTTTGAAAAGATTGTATAGCTGCTGGAAGTACTCTGCCTTCCAGGAAGTAAAGATTGATCAGCTCCATTGTTGGCCTGTGATCACAAAACAAGTCATCTTGAGAACACAGACCTTCAGATAGAGGGTAAGGAATCCGGTTGAGCGGATCGTGTTTGATAAATAAATCACAAGTATTTATTACGACTTATAGTCACCATTATCTTTGCTCTTGATTCTCTATTTCACATTTTTTTCTTTTACAACGTATTCTTCATTCTCAAATTAATACGTTTATCGTCCACGTCGACCACAAAGTCTTTAATGTATGTATACTGGCTGATGACATCCGTCAAAAAATTACAAAATTGGAAACTGCAATCAAGATGTTGAAAGTTGTCATCAATCAGTCAAACACGAAGTCGTATAAAATAATACAAATCACAAACCATGAAATTTTAATCTCCTTCATATTACAAAAACACAGAATCATGGATAAATTAAGGTATGTACTTCCAGGTATATTTTGTATAAAGAGCTAATGACGAAAGACCAAAATCTGGAGACCTGCAGAGCTCAGGTCAAGAGGCTGCAAGGAGAGTTGAAGCTCATGAATAGAGAAAACAGTTTGCTGCATGAGAAACTAAATAAAAATAATCCGGAGGTGAAATAATTTCATAACACATCACGCCTTATTTCCCCGAAGGGATGAGCGGTGGGTTACCTATAGTACACCCACATTTCCCTAGTTATGTTTAAGACACATGTAACGGGGGGGAGCTTATTGTCATCAACCGGGCACAAATCCAGCTTCCAGGCTGCTACTGAGGAATTCCAGATAGAAAAATCCAAAAACTCTTCTCGCCCAATCTGGGAATCGAATTCAGAGCCTCATGTTTAGCAGTAGGGCTGGCGACCACTAGATCGACGAGGCAGACGATGATATAATTTGGTGCTAAATGTTGTATTGCATAGCGTACTCGTCAGTAACGGAAAGTTGCTCGGTCTGTTTACCCACTTCGCTGCTACCTACCCTACCACACCCTACCCTTTTCTGTTTACGCGGCCAGAACCGGCAGGCACGTTCTGTAGATGTACATGTGACGTGTTTAATAGTTTCGTATGTGCAGGGCGATGCGTCTGCGATGAACAAGGATTCCAAATGCCAACAAGAAATAGATATATGTGAAGAAGTAAGCTGAAAGTATTTAAGTAGATACCGATTCAACTAGTTGGTACAACTAGGCCCGTAATATGGACCACTTGCAGAAGGCCAGTGCCCGTATTTAATTACGTTCAAAATCAAGTCACTTGTCAATCAAGTACTTTTGACGTGCTTTTGTCTTTTGACGTTCACTGCGTTCAGGTTTATACGACCTGATGCGTAACCGTCCAATGCGGTCCGGGGGGTTTGGACTTGATGTCAAATTTCCATCTTTCTATATCATCTGAAACTCAAAATGTCTTATGCCCCAAAATGCCTGAAATGTAAAATGCCTGAATGTTTATAGGTCTGATAAAGAAAATGACAATCGATGTACAGTCGCATATAATGTAGGTTTGGTATACTAAATTTAATAATGGTGTGCGGTTGACGGATAGTTGAAGTAAAAAAACTTGCAAAGTAAAACATAATAATTTTCTTTGACAAAAAATAATATATATTTAGATTATCTATAACGTTTTCTTAATAAAATAACATTTTCCAAAAAATAAATTTTTGCCTCCCTTAGCTCCTGCTGTTGTTTTTTATAATTGTAGTCAAAGCCTATCTCATTTCGCCTACGACTAGCGCCTGAAAACAACGCATTTCTTATACGGGTATCCTGGTACTTCGCTTCTCTCTTCAGGATATACACGAAACGAGTGAGTGTAGGTTTGTGTGGCACTCTAACACTAAGTGGCCTGTTCCAGCTCCAAAGCATTATTGCTGCGGCGACGTCGATCGTTTCCGCAGCTGATAGTTGCAGAACCCATACTCGTCCATTGCTTATTCAAATATGCATTAAATCTTTCCATATTGATATTATTCTCCATTTTATCAACTATGTATGACCAACAGGTATGTAAATGCTGTTCAGGCAACAAAGGGAGACTTGCACATAAACGGGTGATATGTCTTCCAGCCTTGTTACCGCATATTCCTAAGGCTTTTGCCTTTTTCCACACCGCCCGGTTAAAGTGGAAGTAACAGCCATTTATACTTACGCCAGGGAAAGTCGTCTTTACAGCGTTCATCTGTGCTTTTTCAAAGTCACATTTAAAAATGTCAATATTAATGCTCAGTTGGTTCTGTACTAGATTAAATAATCTCAAGTAAGTACTTTCGGTCTTATCAGGGAGTAATGCGTACAGTACTGGTACTACATTTGTGACTTGGCTGTTCATGCTTAAATTTAAATGTACAGTGTATATTTGACGGACCGGTTTTGAGACTCTTTAAATGGCCATCTCCCGGAAATTGTTTCGATTTGGCTTTTCTAGCAGCTACAAGGCTCACTTTAGTAGAAAAAAAATCAAAATGTTATCTGTGTCTCCATCATCAGCCACGAGAAAAATTTTTGCCAATATTTTTGGAATTTTTACGTCGTTTATGTAAGAAAATTCAGTATTTTTCTGCCCCAAAAACTGGTGTCTTGTTCTATACAGTGTTTTTTTTCTCTCTTAATACGAAGGCATATGCACTACATTGGCTTCATTATCGTTGCTTGCGTAATATTTACATGACACTGAACAGAATCGCACAATACAATTTTGTCATCGAATGTATGGAACACCAAAGGTGATGAAGTGATTCAGTCATTAGTAAAAAGAGCCGATACGAATTTCAGGCATTTTGAGGCATAAGACATTTTGAGTTTCAGATGATATGGAAAGATGGAATTTGAAATCAAGTCCAAACCCCCCGGACCGGTCCTATGGAGCTAGTGCATAAATCATTCGACTTTCCCCTTGAGTCGGATGCATATATCGGATATTCTATAGAGTTAGAAGGGGCGATAGTTACTGCTTTACTATATTTTCATTCATTATTACTTAAAAATATATTTTTACGTCTGGTGCGTTTATTATTTGCTGTTTGTTGTTATGGAGTTTTTACTGTTATTTACGACCCGATAGCTGCACCAGATTATACTTACTCTTTTTAATATTCGGTCTAGTGTAGTACTTGAGAGTCCTGTTCGATAGTTCTCAAATGAATTTAAGTGCCGATAAAAAAGCGTATTGTAAATGTCATGTGACTATAGCACACACACATGTAAGCCAAATGAAATACTCCGGAAAGTATTGCAACGTAACTACAAAAATATGAGTCTAACTATAATGACACGCCAAACACTGGCCATATTATACTGCAAGTTTTTCAAAATTAAATCACCGCCTAGTTATATACTACTCTTTGAGTCTAAAATTAAAGATTTTTTAATACTATCCACGCAAAATCGATGTTTTTATCCAGCCCTAGATATTTATCGTCATAATGATTTTTCAGTGCGTCTATCAGGATTTTGCCACCTTACAGATGGAATACATGATTTTTATACTTTAAAATTTTATATTAATTATAATTTTTATTTTTTATTTAATTTTACTTTTTTTTACTTTTTTATACTTATATACTTTACTTTTAACGCATATCTACCAAGTCTAGCTGTAAAACTCCAAAGCAAAGTCAGCGCAGATCTGACCTACGCAGTGAACGTGTTAGAATGCGAAAGTTCTTAATAATACGGGAATGCCCCACTGACATTATTTGGAAGTGGTTTTTTGCCTCTGAGACTTTAAAAGCTGAGGAAAAAGGGCAAGGTTATTCAAAATTATTATGAAAGGATCTAAAACTAAAATGAGCATAATTATAAATTGAATACCTGACAATTTTTTATAAGGACGTACCTATTGGATGAAGAAGGTTGAAATTCTACATTTCTTTTTACTACATTCTTTTTCTATTCTACTACAGTTTAGGAAAATACATTGAATGAATGTAATAAAGCATAAAATAAAATAGTGAAAACAATAATTTATGCTCGAGAATAATTTGTTTTTTTATTTAATAATTTGAGATTTTTGTAATTTAATTTTTAATATTTCAGAGTGAATCGTCTGTCGATGCTGCTCATGCGGATGAACTTATTAACAAATTAGAGAATTATAAGAGTTCTACACAAGGATTAGTACGTAGTCTGTTACCTAATGTACTTGTATTAATAAAGTTCACAGGCGTAGGAACTAATAATTTTTCCGAGAATTCTATACTATTTTAAATTATGTTTCAGGAAAAACAATTAGTTGGATTGGAGCTAGAGGTTCGTCACGTGAAGATGAATAT
Source organism: Tiliacea citrago (assembly GCA_963921375.1). Classification (NCBI taxonomy): domain Eukaryota; kingdom Metazoa; phylum Arthropoda; class Insecta; order Lepidoptera; family Noctuidae; genus Tiliacea; species Tiliacea citrago. The sequence continues at coordinate 31,400,447 of OY992780.1, forward strand.
GCAAGAGGTGAAGAACGCAGCGATGACCGCGTGCCGTGGCGCAGGCGCCGGCGCCAACACTTGCTTCGAACAACCGGTAGCTTTGGGTGTACCTGCTATGCAGTTTATTCACGAAATAGATCTTTATTTTAAAGTTCTCGGTTTTAGCTCGGTGCCTGGATTTAAAAATTGTCCGACAACTGGCAGTAGGTTTGTCTCTGACACCATTCATAGCTTTGTTTTCTATCTCTTTGGTTTTGTTTTCTAGGAAAAGTCCTAATTAATGGATTTATTGTCATCAGCGATTAAGGTAGATTCAGGTTTTGTTTTATTTTTGTGTCTTTGTTTTATTAGGTTTTTAGTCTGATCTTCAAAACAATATTGAAAGTTAGTCATCACGGAAACCCGTTACGAAGTAGACCAACGACCAAAACGCAAGACAAGACAAGACATCCCAGACTAGCTCTGAAGCAGCTTACAAACAACAAGACATCCCAGACTAGCTCTGAAGCAGCTTATAAACAACAAGACATCCCAGACTAGCTCTGAAGCAGCTTATAAACAACAAGGCACCGAGTGCTGACGGCCCCCAATATGGTGCACCGGTGAAGGTCGCGGAATCCGCTTGAGGCTATGCTCGACAGAGGCCTATGTTCAGCATGAGGTCGTTCGCCTGACTGATAATGATTTGAGTGTTGTACAAGCTGTACCTATGTATACATATTTGAGTGTTGTACAAGCTGTACCTATGTATATATATTTGAGTGTTGTACAAGCTGTACCTATGTATATATATTTGAGTGTTGTACAAGCTGTACCTATGTATATATATTTGAGTGTTGTACAAGCTGTACCTATGTATATATATTTGAGTGTTGTACAAGCTGTACCTATGTATACATATTTGAGTGTTGTACAAGCTGTCCCTATGTATACATATTTGAGTGTTGTACAAGCTGTACCTATGTATATATATTTGAGTGTTGTACAAGCTGTACCTATGTATATATATTTGAGTGTTGTACAAGCTGTACCTATGTATATATATTTGAGTGTTGTACAAGCTGTACCTATGTATATATATTTGAGTGTTGTACAAGCTGTACCTATGTATATATATTTGAGTGTTGTACAAGCTGTACCTATGTATATATATTTGAGTGTTGTACAAGCTGTACCTATGTATATATATTTGAGTGTTGTACAAGCTGTACCTATGTATATATATTTGAGTGTTGTACAAGCTGTACCTATGTATATATATTTGAGTGTTGTACAAGCTGTACCTATGTATATATATTTGAGTGTTGTACAAGCTGTACCTATGTATATATATTTGAGTGTTGTACAAGCTGTACCTATGTATATATATTTGAGTGTTGTACAAGCTGTACCTATGTATATATATTTGAGTGTTGTACAAGCTGTACCTATGTATATATATTTGAGTGTTGTACAAGCTGTACCTATGTATATATATTTGAGTGTTGTACAAGCTGTACCTATGTATACATATTTGAGTGTTGTACAAGCTGTACCTATGTATATATATTTGAGTGTTGTACAAGCTGTATCTATGTATACATATTTGAGTGTTGTATAAGCTGTATCTATGTATACATATTTGCTTTCTGTTTTCAGCCAGGACCACCAATGCCGCCTATGGCGAGAGCTGTAAGTAATCGAATCTGTGATGAAATTCATTGTCGTTATGTTATGTTGGCGTTTAAATAGGTGATCTGATCTTTCTTCGTTTTTGTTTACAGTGTGGTGTTGGCCCACCTTGTCCTGCACCATGCAATCCTAGCGCACCACCGGTAAGGATACAGTTAGGATTCATCACATTCGATAATACATCAAAGTCAAGTCTTCTTCTTGCCACATTAAAATCAACTATTAGATCGTGGCGTTAAGTGCATTATGTCTTGGTCCGATCTATTTGCCTAGACTTATGGTCTATTCTTGCTCCTAGGCGTTGTTTTGATTTCTTACATGGTTATTTAATTTGGATATCCACAGACCCCCGCTGAGAAAGAAGTAGTAAAACTAACATATCAGCTACGACAGACGGAAGAGAACTTCAAGCTCAAAGTGACAGAGGTATCGCATGCAACAGTGGCCATGCCTCTCTAGATGTATTAAACTAAGCCTAGATATACATCTTCCACAAACTATTTCGTCCTCATCGTCATGCCCTGATACGTTAAAATCTTGACTTGGGTCTTGAATTGTCTTTACAAAACATTATCCACATCGGTTCTGGGCTATAACTGAGATTTTAAAAGACAGTTGTTTGGAGTAAGTATTAATTTGGCCGTGAATAGTTGTTGGTGCTAGTCTAAAGCTCCATTTATAGTGAAACGTATTGCCATACGTCGAAGGCAACCAACCTGCACCGGCTAACCGACATGTACAATATTGTTGCACGATATGGGCAAGTTAGTTGCCGTTCAAAACTGGTATAAGTGTAAACACCACGTACAATAAAATCGCATTCAGCTCTACAAGTATCAACAATTCAACATAATTATCATTTCCTTTATTTCATTAAGTAATTACACATAAATTATATTTTTAAGTATTAGAATATACAAACATTTAAAAATATAAAAAATAGTTATAGCCTACCGCTATCGGGAATAGGGTCCAAGCTGCAGTCAGGGCTCCAGAGAGAAACCGACTAACAATGCGAGCCGTGTCCAGAAATACCACTTTCTGAATTAGGCCCTTAATCCAGTTGCCCAACGAGAGCCTCCTTAGGTGTTGGTCGAGAGTCTTGGCAAGTAAGCCATTGGCTTATACGACTATCGGCACAATGATTGCCAAGTCGACATACCACATGTCAACACTCGACAATCTCGCGAGCCAAGTCAAGATACTTGATTTGTTTGTTTGTCGGCTTTCACGAGGTTCCCGTCATGAGGGACCATTATGTCAATAATCATTGCGCGCTGCTCTATTCGATGCATCACCACTATATCAGACTTATTGGCAACAATAGTCCTGTCAGTGATGATGGATCGATCCCAGCACAATGTGACATTTCAATTTTTGAGAACTCGGTCGGGCACATACCTACCTGTAGTACGGCACTTCCGATTACACAAGGCTGTATTTCAGAGGGAGAACATTCGGACGGTGTCAGATTGATTCTCCCGGACGGTTTGAATCTCCGGTAATTGTAAGTCATAATAACTTCGTCCATAATTGCACAGACAAAACCTTCGGTTTCGCTAAGAAACCTACACCGGGTTCATGTAGGGCCCGGAAAAAGCGTCCGTAAAGCTCCTTACTTTGCCATACCTCCCTGCAAGCACTACAGGCTTGCGCCAGTTCTCTTTAGCCAAGGAGAACAAGGTGAGGCCCCTGTGCACCACGACCACTCGACACCAGCAATTTACACTACGCTAACTCGAAATTTGGTTAATTTCCGTTTTTAATGCCAAATTAATTATATTAAGGACTATAAATGAGTACAAAAATAATTATAAAGAAATTACAAAAAATAAGAAGTTACAAATTTAACACAACGCTAAGTGTATATAATATTTTCAATCGTGCGATATACCTACATTTCGCTAATTTTAGTTAGCCTAGTGTCGTCCGCTCGTGATCGCCCGTAACAACAAGGCACGACTTAGCTGAGAGTAGATACAGTCTTACGAGTGCTTATTACATAGTGATTTAAGGCATTAGTATTGAATGTTGTTGTTGTTAATATTGTAAAGAATGAATGTTTTCTATTTTAGTCATTAGTTAGTTAGTTTGGCGATTAATATGAATTTAATGTATTGGTTTAGCATTCTCGCCATTTGGAATTCCATAATATAGTACGCTAACTTTGAGTTGGCGTGATTCATTACACATTAATTTGCACCTAGCTTCTGACGTTTCATCCCACGCATGACGTGCAGCTGCCGACTATTTGTTTTACCAGTTTATGTTTTCATATATCTTGCACGTGTTTCTGTGACAAATAAAATTATTTTTCTTTCTTTCTTTCTTTCATAAATGCACATGTAGGTTTGTTTTTTTTATTTTTTTTGATGTATTAATAAGAACTAAAGGTCCTAATAATTTATTACAATCTAGCCTAATAAACTAATAAGCAATTTAACTCTAACTTATTATTTTACGTGATAGAATACCTTATAACTAAGAATAGTGTAAATTTGCACTGTTACACAAGTCCGTAGCACTTTCTTAGAGTCTGATAATTAATAAAAACACTTTGTTCATGTGTTACATGTATAGCGCAGCATTGTTACTATTATTCATTCACTACTTATACATTACACTAACTCAAATGGTTTAGTTCTCTTTAGCCAGCGCACTATGTCTGTGTTGAGCTGAATTGCCTCGACATTCACATGTCGGTGAAGTCTGTGTTCGTGGGCTTCAGCAAATTTTTGGGTGATGGTGGTGACGAGTTCCATTTTAAGGTCTCGGTGGAGGTCGTCATTTCTAATGTACCATGGTGCATTTACAGCGTCCCTGAGTACTTTATTTTGGAATTGTTGGATTATTTTAACATTGCTTCGTTTAGTACAGCCCCAAAGTTGGATGCCATACGTCCAAATTGGCATAAGAATATGCTCATGCCAAACTTTATCAAAAGCTTGCGGCGACATCTAGGAAAACGGTGGCGCAGACTTCCTTGTTTTCGAGTGTTCTTTCAATAATGTTAGTTATTCTGTGTACCTGGTCTATTGTAGAGTGTTGTTCCCTGAAGCCAAATTGATGGTTAGGTATTAGTTCTTTTTCTTCTATTATTGGTTTTAATCGTTTTAACAACAGTTTTTCAAATAGTTTCGATAATACGGGCAATAGAGAAATGGGTCTATATGATGTTGCTTCATGGGGTGGTTTCCCAGACTTCGCAATCATAATGACTTCAGCAACCTTCCATGGCTAAGGTACATGTTTTAGCATAAATGCAGCATTGATAAGTCTGGTCAGCTTTACTATGGCTTTGCGTGGTAATCGTTTTAGAATTTCTCCTGTTATGAGGTCGTAACCCGGATTTCTTCGAGCTAATGTTGTTTTGAATTTCTCTCAGAACTTCTTTATGAGTCACAAGCCGAATTCTTTGACTATGTAATAACTTTTCACTCTCAAGTATTTCTATGGAGCTATCATTGGGTTGAAAAGTGTTTTCATGGTATTGGGCAAACTTAAACGCTTTTTGTTCATTACTTATGGCCCATTTTCCGTCGCTGTTTCTGATGGGTGGTATTTGCATTATCGGCCTTTTTAGTTGTCTTGTCGCTTTCAAAGAGAGAAATCCGTTGATTGGTCGTTGGTTAGCTGCACAAGTTTAGTATTCAGACATTCATCCTCAAATTGTAAAATTTTCCTCTTTAAACGTTTAGTGAGGTTATTTAATAATGTTTTATCCCGCGGCCATCTTGTTTACTGCCACCGCTTTCTTTGCTTTCTTTTCTCAGAAAGTAAATTCACAATTTCCTTGGGATAGATGTGTCGCTTATATTTACGTTTTAACTGTGGCGTGTTTTTCCACGTACTTTGTTGGATATTTTTAGGTCGATAATATTATCTAGATCAATGGCAAAACTATCCCAGTCTGGGTCTGTCTGGGTTAAATGGCTTTCTCTTAGTAGAATTTTTTGACTAAGTCTTAGGATAATCGGGGAGTGGTCCGAATTCATGTGAAGACCTTCCTCCAAATTAATGTAATTGGTGGATATATTTTTACATATGAAAAAGTCTATAAGATCCGGTATTTTCTGGTGGTCAGTGGGCCAGTATGTTGGTTTGCCTGTGCTCATAATTTGACATTGTGTATCTTTAACTGCATTGCTTTGTTGTAGTAAGTCTTGATCCCCAGTGCGTATGCTTGGCATTGAAATCACCGCTTAGGATGAACCTCTGGCCTAGAAGTTCAAACAATTTTAAATATCGCTCTTTTTCTTATCATGTGCCTTGGAGGACAGTATATGGCTGCTATGGAAACGTGACAAAATTTAGTTTTAACAGATACAGTCACGGCTTGAATGTCTGATTCTTCAATTTTACTGTGCTCGTAATGATTTATGTTTTCTTTGATTATAACCGCACTACGTCCTCTGGCGGAGTTGTCAGAGTGGAGCGAGTTATATACCTTGTATCCTCTAAATTTGATGAAAGATTGGTTCGTGAAGTGCGTTTCGGAAATCAAACACACGTCTATATTTTCTGTCTCTAGGACTGCCTGTAACTCATTCTGATGTTTGAGGAGCCCATTAGTTCCACGCCATTATCTTTAGTGTGTTACTCATTTTTGATTATTAAAAGCAGCTGTTTTGGTGCTGGACTCTAGCTTCTCTAATCTTTTGTCAAATGTACATACACTTCAAGATCTGATTAATCTTATCTTCCAGATTCGATGGTTGCGTGGCTTGTTTTGTAGCTTGCGCATAGGAAATACTTGCTTGAACAGGTTTTGCAGTTGTCTGAAAACTTTGTTTCCGTGCCTGTTTGTCAGATGGAGACTGTTGGGCAGTTGGCACAACAAGTTTCTTTTTAATGTTTTTATTTTTCATAATTTGCATCTCCTTGGCTACTTCACACCCTCTGTAGTTGGCTGGGTGGGGTAAGCCGCAGTGGAAGCATTTTGGTTTCTCTTGCGGAGATTTAGTACAGTTGGCTGTAAGATGCTTGCCAGTGCATTTTACACACCTTGGCTCCTTTCTGCAGTATTTATGAGTATGTCCATATGCCTGGCACCTTTTACATTGAGGAATGAGTTTCGGGTTTTTGAGAGGGTGTATTTCAATTTTGCACCCTAAAATGTGCTTTGTACCATAAATTTTATTGACATCTTCGTCATTATTAAATGATAAGACGAACATATTGAGTGGTTCTTTACTCTTATGTAGGTTTATGTGAAATTAGTCTACACACGGCTAACTGGAGTTAAATTCAAAACTAATGATTAATAAAGAAATTAAATGACGACATTCCTTGTATTATCAAAAGAACTGACATCAGTGAAAATTTCAATAAATTGTCAGTTATCACATTTTTACTTTGAAGTGCCTCTGGTGTAAAATCGACTTTTTCAAGTTGAAGGTAAGTAGTAAGTAGGTATATATAGGCATGAGCAACAGGGTGTAAAGTTCACTCATCCTCTATAGAAAAGGGAGGATCCTCCGACCAGACGGGTTCCGTGTCTTGTGGGCAAATGCCCGACGTTTGATGTCGGGGTGTTGTTTATAAGCTAGTTGCGCGGTATACTCTGCTTGCGCAATGCAGGATTTTGCGTGACGTCAGTTTGATACGAAGTTCGCATGTGGCGATGTTGATGCCGCTACAAGTACATCAAAATCAGCATGACCCAACCGTTAAAGGCCCTTGGACCTTGTTTCCGCCTAATAGAAGACTATTAAATACTTTCTTCAGTACAAGTACATCAAAATCGGCATGACCCAACCTTTAAAGGGCCTTTTTTTTTTAAATAACTTCTCCCGCTCTGGGCGGAGCGGGAGGGCGTGTCAGACTTTTACTGACTAAAACCCACCCGTGTTCCTTCATTTGCCTGTGTGCCAGGGCCACGATATCCCTTTCGAACAAACTCGCAACCCTGGCAGGCATTGGTCCTAACGGACCCCGTCAGTTTGTGCTGACATCTCTTTGAGGCGCGCGTGGAACACAACGCGCCGTCGACCCGGGCCTGGTCTTTATCGGACGGCGAGCTACCCATCGCTCACCGTCCGCAGGCCCGCGCCTACGGTGGCCGGAACCTTGTCTCACCCTCACGCGTTCCGCCTCCTCCTTCGCTAGCATAACTGCTTCGCAGAAGGAGGTGACGGCCTCCCATGCACTCTCGCTCCGAACCATGGCCTGAACCAGAGCCGGACGTGAGAGATCGCCGCCGCCGATCGCCTCCGTGAGGACACGGCGGTGCTCCGCCCAAGCTGGGCAGACCTCCACCGTATGCTCCACCGTGTCCTCCGGGCGATCCACACAGTGGTGACACCCGGCCGTTTCCTCCCGCTTAATCCTAAACAGGAACCTCCCGAAACATCCATGTCTGGTGAGGACCTGCGTCAGGCGGAAGGTGAGGACGCCGTGGCACCTCTCCAGCCACTCCTCAAAGAGGGTACTTATCGCCACAATTGTGGCGTGCCCAAACCTTTAAACCTTTAAAGGCCCTTGGACCTTGTTTCCGCCTAATAGAAGACTATTAAATACTTTCTTCAGGCGGCCAAAGAAGCGCTCTTTCAACGATTGCTTCATGTCAGTAACATTGATACCCAAAGCTTCCGCATCCGAAACCTATAAGTATTTAGGTAAATACTTGTAGGTTTCGGATGCGGAGAGGGTTTTTAGGGTTATGGAATCCGAGAGTTGGGTTCCCACGGATTCCACAATCTTCCTTCGCTTTACATGCATGACTGCACATTTGTCCACACCAAATTCCATCCTGGTGGCGCTAATTATCTTTATTATTATTGCACTTACATTTTTTTTGCGGCTTTCAAATTTTTCCCTGTTTCGGCTTGCCAGGCAGGAAATGATTCGTTCCGGCACTGGAATATCACGTTATTAAAAAAAAAAAACTAGCTGTTGGTTAGCATTAAAGTCTACACAATGTATCGCGAAGACTTAACACGTTAGCTGCAGCAAAAAAATCATCAACATATAACTTTATTTGCATCATAAAAGTACAACCATATAATAGGTATTTTTAACATTTGGTAGGTAGGCACTAAAAACTTAAATAAATAGGTTCCTGCACTTAAATACTAACCAATAATGTGATATTACATTTCTGACCTTTCTAACGTCATAAAAATGTTGAAAGTATGGTGCGGTGGCGGTCGAAATTAGCATCTATCGACCTTTTCGACAGTGCGTATCAGTCCTTTTTGACCTGATACCACTAGGATAGATTAACGCGCTATAACTTTGCGAATACATGGTGTACACTGGTTTTTTTTTTACTGTTGCATGATCCTGAAATCAATTTCTTAACGTTTGTTTCGTCCCTGGGTCTGCCAAACAGGAAATGAGAAATTAACCAAGGAAAGTGTCAGGCCGATAACGACCCATACCGCACTAGAAAGTACTTTTTTATAATGATGACTTTTTTTTAAACTGATCATGTTTCACATTGTATATGATCCAAGAGTTTACCAATGCCGTGCCAAACAAATATTTCATACCCACTTTTCTAAATCATTTGAGACCTCTTTTTACCCGACTGCCTCAGAAGGAGGGTTATGTTTAAAGGCGAATAATACGAGGACTTTTGATCGCTAAAGTCTACTACTTTTTTGTTGCTATTATACGATATGAATGACACATAACGGCTTATGTTTATCTTCATTTGTTTTTCCATAGTTGACAAGCACATCTTTGTCATCTTTGCGAGTAGATTAGAAGCATTAGAAGCGGCCTTTTGTCAACCCATTTAATAACTTTACCTCCATTTTTGTTCATAGCTCCTTTGATTTCTCCCTTTTCAAACTTTATAAAATAACGGCACACACACGTACTGTCACGTAGAGAGCACAACACTGAGTGGCGGCTCGACGCTTGCGCGCACGCTCCGTGCGGCAACAGGTCGGCAACGGTCATACTCGTATACCACAACAGGCCCGCTGCCGCAGGGAGCGGATATTTTTCACTGTCAGTGAAATGGTGGTCGAAAAGGGCCCGCCACGATGTTTGAATGCCAAATACGTACATTTGTAAACATGAGCCGAAATCTATATTTATCTCTGTCGAACTCCTACAAATACCAAAAATAATCGTTCCGCACCAGCGAGAAATATATAGTTTTCACCGTGCGCACTAGCGATAAGCACCGTATCGGGTCGTTTTTGTGTGAGTTTGACTTTGACAGCGCCTTTTGTTTCGAAGGGCGGTATTTGTACTTCAAGTAGTGTTTTTGTATACTTCATAAAACCTTAGCTGTTGACAGGCAGTTGTCGCTCAAAGTTCTATTATCCAATTGAAGAATAAGCGAAAAAACAACGATGACTAAGACCCATTACTGTGCAGTGTGCGTTGCTCCGAGCGGACCTACTTCGGAAGAAGGAAGAGTTGGAGAAAGAGAGATGTCAGCATCGCGAGGTACAGAACAAGCTGAGAGAGTTGGAGATGAAGTTCGAAGGCCTCGCAAGCCACACAAATACGTTGCTCGGCACCAAAGAACAATCCTTCGACCAAGAGATCAGCGTGAGGTCGTTGAAGCAGTGCTACCGAGAGGCCAGAGAGGAAATAGACGAACTGAGGACGCTAATGAAGGAGCAGAATGATCAACTGCAAGATTATAGAGTCAAAGTAAGGGGTGAATCGTTAAACATATGTATGTTCTAGTACTTAATACAAATCCTAAATTTATTCCCCGACAGACAACACATAGCCTAGCTGTTTTACAAAACAGCTCCGTTATGTAAAACGGCTATACAACGTTCTAAACAAAACTGTGACCGACGTTTAGATGTAATGCAGCATGTCTTATTTGCAGTCACAATAGCGTTTGGTGTGTCTTCTAATGCCAAATCGGTCGCAGTGACTAGGGCACCCGGAGCATTGAGTTAGGTTAGAACTGTAACGAACCACGCGCGAGACGAGCTAGCCACGCGAGCGGTGCCGCGGCAGCGGCCGGTGAGCGCTACTGCCAAGTTGGTCGCAGTTATTTAGCTATTTAGTATTTTTATATTAAATGATAATTAAAATAAAATTACATTAAAATGACCTAATACCTAATTACATTACTTAATTACCTAATTACAATAATTATTAACTAATTAAATTATATTAAAATTGTCCTTAAAATCACTGGTTTTACTTGAGCTAGAGTCATTTTCACTGTTATTACTCGTATTATTTATTTATATTTCGAACGCCGTTATTGTTATTATGATACACAGAGCCTCGAGCGACAAAATTTAGAACTAAATCTACAATCTGACGTTTAATTTCACGCTTTTTACATAAAACTTTAATCGTTGACTCGCTGCTTTGATAAATGCAAAACTTTTATGCAGTTCTGCGTGTTAAAGTTCAGTAATTATGGAAATTTGGTAAGCGTCGTTCAGTTGTTTTACATATCGGACATATTTAAGTCACCGTAGAATTGTGAAACCCGGTAGTTTATAATCTATCGGTATTATTTCCATTAGATTATGAACTGTCAAAAAATTGTGAACTGGGTGAAATGGATTAGGTTAGGTTAGACGTGACAGCGCCCGGGGATCACGGAAGTAATACTAGCTCCCAAGATCCCCGGTGCAAGTGTGCGAAGGGAACACCGGGGTGGTTTTTAGTCAGTAAGAGTCTGACAGACCCCTCCGCCCACCCCAGGGCGGAGGACATCCATGAGGATTTTCCACCCCGGCAACAAAAAAAAAAGACGTGACAGCGTCCGGCGAGCTCCACTTCCAAGTTGCTGCAGCTAGGCAGACTATTTAGTATTAGCGCAAGGTACGTTACGTCGCAAGCAAGTTTGATACCAGTTCACAATTTGTCGATTTCTCATGGTTAGATTATAAACTTAAAGGATTACCCCTAAAATTGTAAACATACCTCCAAAAAAATAATATCCACTGCAACCTGAACGGTAACCCGTCCAAACCCAAACATAACAACGTATCAAGCAATAGATAATTACTCTCAACTCAACATCAAATCTCAACACGCGCAAACCCTTAAATTCTTGTATATCAACATACGAAGTCTATCAAAACAAGGGAAAATGGATGAACTTCAATGCATCTTGAAAAGTGTATTGAGCGAAACATGGATTAAATCTGAAGCCAAAGGCTCATCACTATACATACTACACTATACTCATCATTACTATTACCGCACTGATCGGCGTGGCGGAGGGGTATCAATTTTCGTCCACAATGACCTTGAACACAAAGATATTCAACAAAACTACATTGATGGCAACAATTATCTTTAGATTTTCCTGGAAAAAAAGTATGCGCTGAACGTCGGCATTATCTACAAACCTCCAGATACGAATTGCAAAAACTTTATGGAATACTATTTTTTACAACTCCAACAGAAACAACGATGCATTGCTTTCGGCGAGTTCAACCTCGACCTATTAAAACCGGACCGGACTACGATAACGTACGAAAATACGATTAAGGAGACTGGATACAAAATACTAAACAAAACAAACAAAAAATATTCAACTCGGCCTACCGACACCACCAATACAATATGAGACCATGTCAAACCAACCCAAACTCAAACCTCTCCAAAGACAGCTTTCACATGGCTGTCATTGAATCATCCTTATCTGATCACAACCATATCTACCTAAAACTAAAGAAATTAAAACGACCACCTAAACGAATACATCACTACACAGCCATTGACTACACAAATCTATACAAAGACGTCTCTAATACCAACTACATAACAACAAACGACGACCACCATGCTCTAGAGGATTTTATAAAGGATAAAGTAAAAACAAACACAAAAAAGAAATCAAAAATCCTGCCCAGACCCAGAGAAGATTGGATCAGCAGAACAGTTACGAAAGAAATTGATAAGCGAAATATACTGTGGAGAAAATGTAAAAATGATCCGAACAATAACGAATTTAAAACAGATTATAAACGAATTTTCAACAATTTTTTTGCGTCCGTAGGAAAGCTCCTAGCCACTCAAACACCACATAAATTCCACAATAACTTAACATACACCACAATTATTAATAACCTTAATAAAAATCAATAAGATACTCTCACGCACTGAAATCATAAGAAAAATTGATAATTTGGACCCAAGTTGTAGCTCAGGAATTGATGACATCCTAATAAATTGTATCAATAACTGTTTTAAAAATGATAAATTCCCAAATACCCTCAAAATTGCGAAAGTCAACCCTATATACAAATCCGGCACAAAAACAGATCCCGGGAATTATAGAACCATATCCGTACGAGTACTATCAAAAAAGTTTGAACGATTCATTTACACTAGGCTAGAATAATACCTAAACGACATCAATTATATTTATGATCGGCAGGTCGGTCTCTGACTCAAATGAAACACTGTGCACCACAATCGATGTAGTCTCCACCATTAAAACAAATATTAACAAAAAAACATTGCACTCGGTATTATTATTGACCTAAAAAAAGCTTTTGACACGGTATCCCACAAAATTAACATATTTAAAGCTAAATTCAAACATTACGTCACTAACAACGCAAAACACCAGCAGCAGGTAAACAACTAGCAGGCTTGTCTTGCACATTAAATGCGACATCGTAACTAACAATATTAAAAAAAAAATGCTACTGGACTACACTAATCTTAGTCATGTATTTATTCGCTAAGTGAACAATGTATGCTCTTTTAGAATAAATAAAAAATCATTGAACCCACTTTCGAAAAATAATGCATTAAATTTATTTTAGAATAAATAAAGAATCTTTAAACCCACTCTCGAAAAATAATGCGTAAATTGTAAATGGTTTGCAATTTTTTGGCAGTTTATAATCTTACGGAAATAATAATCTTCTTTAACTTTATAAGGTATATGTCCAGTATGCAGCTCCTGTGATTATCTTATTCCATAGACCTCTTCTTTTCTTAGTACCTGCAAGCACAGCAACTAGTTGAAGAACAACGCCGTCAAATGGACATGATGGACATGGACAACAGCAGAATCAGCGAACAAATCAATCTTGAGATACAAAAAGTCAAGGTACGGTATCCACAGTAGACCGTCCAGAACGATCTGAACATGTATCTATGATACGTCGCTAGAAAGTCACATGGCGATCTTTTTGGTTATGTTTTCATCTGCGATCATAAATTTAATATATACTTATATAATGTAGCTGAAGAGTTTGCTTGTTAGTTTGTTTGAATGCGGTAATATCTAGAACTACCAGTCTGATTTGAAAAATTCCAATTATTGAGGTAGGTTATAGGCCATTTAATAACACGCGACGACCCTTAGGAGCCGAGTAAAACGGAAAATAGTCGAGAACTCTAACCGAAAACTATGTAATAGTGCAGGCGATGCGACGCAGTGGATCGATGTAATAGTGCGGGCGATGCGACGCAGTGGATCGATGTAATAGTGCGGGCGACGCGACGCAGTGGATCGGGGGCCAAAATATCACGCGGTCGAGGTCGTGGGCAGAAAAGCTATTACAAAATGTACGTGCAATTACTAAAATTAACTCCGCAGTTTATTATTGAAAAGTTTATCGCCCGGTAAAACTTAACTTTCCGTGGCTTTGGATTAATTGAACAATATAGCAAGTTCTTGTTTAAGACGTGAATAAAAAGTGTTGCGCGGATTACAAGTTAAGTAATTGTATTTGCACAGAGCTAAGTCGCACTTGTAATACACTGTTGGAAAATCCACCTCATTCAGATGTATTTAAAAATACAATGACTGAATAACGTAATAATGCGTCATCTGTTTTTCTATTCAACAGATCTAGGGAGAAAATTAACTACACTCGTATGTATTCTATGTCCCAGCAGTGGGAACATTATAGGCTCATTAAGTATGTATGTACCTATGTATTCTTAATGCATTTTCTCCTCAGCTGAAATTCCAAGAAAAGCTGCAAGAGCTAGCTCCAATCCCGGATCTGTTGAAGGCGACGCAGATGAGACTGAAGGACGCGCAGCAGACGCAGGCACTGGCAGAGCACAACGCCGAGCAACTCGCCAGGGAACTCAACTGTGCGAGGGAGAAGGTAAGAGCTAACGTGGCGCCTGCTGAGTAAGAATGAAAGGACAGAGAAAATTTACAATTTCCTTCGAAATCCTTCGGATTATAATAATAATCCATTTATTTCAGGCTACGCAGGCCCATAGATAAATACCTTAACCTAAACATACATATTTTTATCATAGTAACATTAACCAAATTAAACTATAACTATATCTCTATTGATTATGATTAAAAGAGTGTTAGGCAATTGGGGTGCAGGTAGTTTGCAATTTTTTTGCCAGTCTTTAGTTGGATGGGATTATCTACAATACTGAAAACATAAACAATATAATTCATGAGAAGTTAAAATTCGGAAGAATCTGTGATTAGTATTCACCGTTCCTATATTATACGGTTTATGAAATAGTCGAAGCTAATTAAAATTAAATCGTGATAAAAATGGACTAAAGTACACATATTTATTCTCCCAGGTCCACATACTGCTGCACAATAGTATGAAGCCGATAGAGAAGCAGGAGAAGATCACGGATGAAAAGCAGCTGCAGCTATTGCAGCAGCGGATAGCGCAGCTGACAGAGGCCAACGTCGCGCTCAAGGGAGAGATCGAACGGCTCAAGTGAGTATAGTCATTGTCGCTGCAAAAAAAGATCGAATGAGTTTGTTTTCATTAATATGTTTTGGTGACCTTGGTATTAAACGTAATTTTGCCGAAAGCAGGTACTATTGGAAATAGGCCTTCTTGCGGGCACTATGCGCTTAAGCCTTCTTTATATGCGCTAGATAATATTAAAAATCACACAAACTTACACCTGTTTTACAAATCTTAAAGCTAAATGCTGTTGATTGTTTCCTTTCAAAATTATTGTTCAATTGTTTATGTCCAAACATTATTGAAATCGGCAAAGGAAACTTGAAAAACTTTGACTTTCAATATAAATCTGGAATCTCCAACTCGTTTTGAGCAAACGTGGTGATTAATGCTCTTGCCTTCTCAGTATGAGAAGAGGCTCTTGCCTTGCAGTGGGACAGTAATAGGCTGGTGTTATAATTATTATTTTTCTATTTGTAGGGCCAACGTGATCCACATGGAGGAGTCGGTGCTAGCCAATGAGAAGCGTCTGCAGGAGAAGATGCACGAATGCGCACAGATCGGCGGCGAGCTGGACCGGGCTCGCGACGAGGCGGCGCGCGCTCTGCAGCGAGCCAACGAGCGCACCGAGACCATTCGCAAGTGAGTGCTGGAGACACATCCAGCAGGATCTGTACCATCGGCCTCTACGACCTGTATAGGACCTGCGGGCTCGTAGAGACAAGACTGTCACTTTTTAGATATTTGAAAGCCGTTACTCGTAGTCAGAAGCCCGAAAGTCTGACATCTTAGTCTTATCAAGGGGTATCGTATTACTCAGTAGAAGGAAGAGGTCAGGGCATTCGCTCCATGTAAAATACTGGTAATCAACTGCATCTGGTAAGACTGGAAGTCAACCTAAACATAGTTGTGAAAAAGGCTAGGGAGATGATGCTCGTGGAAAAACGTCTTGACCAATACTGTTGACCGCTGCTGCTGCACAAACAATCTGCCCAAATTAGGCATCATCATTGACCCAGCACATACACTGTGTCAGTGTGGACACAGGATATGCCTCAACTTCTATCCTGTCATTATGCACAACTATCTGTACTTTTCAGGTTACATATTGGTTGTTAGTTCGTTGTGGTAATGCACAACAGTGAGCTCCTTTGATGTTACATAGCTATTTATTTTTCATTTGTTGCAGATGTATGCAGACCACAATAGCAGAAATGGAAAGGCAGCTAGCTGCCACCAGAGCTCAAGTAAAGACCGCTGAAAAAGATCGCGAGGAAGTAAGTATTTTTGTATGCAGCCAGCTTTGAGAAGCAAACTGGCAGACATAAACGACAAAACTCGGATACCCAAGTTTTTTAAAAGCATGACCTCTTAAAAGAGTGTTTCTTTTTACTCGTTTTTCTTTTTATGTTCATCAGTAGAAATTTGTAAATGGCCTTCAATTTTATGTTGTATAAGAACGCTGTATAAATTAGCTGTTAGTTTCCCGAATAAAATAAAATATATCTCGTATAGGAAGTCGAATCGTTGACAGTTTGTCTGAATTAATTGACGGAATAATAAAAAATGTTTTGACTACTTAATTTGAATGTTATATAGGTTTGTTGCGTCGTGGTGGCCCGCAATCTACTAACTCATATTTCACAAATGTCGTTATCTATTCAATTTATTAAACCGGGTTCTAACACTAGGTTTTCTTTTATACATCACAGTTGCAATGTCGCATGCAGTGCCAGATAAGACGCCTGAAAGACAACTTCGAGCAGGCGCAGCTTCGTATCCTGGGGCTTCAAGGACAAGTGGACACCCTCAGGAGGACAGTCTCCAGCACCGGTGAAGGAGAAGGTGACAACGATATGCAGGAATGCACCTGTAAATCCTTCTTTGATAATTAATCCTTGAGGACACAGAAGAAAGCAGTAGAATTCCGAATTTTCTATTCTGTTGTCATCCTCACTAGGAGTACGTTTACTGTGTTTTGGGGCAGTAAGATTTTGCGAAGCGATAAAAATAATACGGTCTGTAAGGTCCCTTCCATTTCAATCAAAAGTTTCCAAATGCACAAATTGCTTTCAAGACTTAAGTGAGATATAATTTTTTAAATAACTAAGAATAATCAATCCAGATGAAGTCGCTAATTGTCTATCGTGTGTGATGCGCACGTAGCATTGGGGAAAGCAGCCATAACTCACATTTGTCCAGTTTGAAATACCTCTAGTCAATAGTTTAGTCCTTCGTATCCAGTTCACCCTCGCTACATTCTCCAGATAAACAAAAGTTTAAGAGAACTGTCTGGAGTACATCACTCCACCCGAGAGGCCTAACAAAACTTAAGTCTAAAAAAAACAACAACAAATGAGGTTCAATCCCCCTAGATATCCCCATTTTGTATTGTATGGATTTTGGAAGGGACCTTGTACTTGAGTATTATTGTTTTTTGACGGCATTTGCTAAAGATTGCATTGCTCTGTGCCAAATCTTTAGCAGCCGCTTCTCTTGTGTAAGTGATACTGAAAATAAGAACCTGTTCTGTTCTAAATTGAAACGTGAAATATACATGAAATAAAAAATAGACAAAGTTATTGTTTTTTATTGTATTATTGTTAACATTAGAAACTTGGAACAAATTAAAAAATTGGAACAAATTAACTAGTAACTGGAAGGTAGTAAGTTGTGTTCTACATGAAATAATAAAAATAAAAAAAAACTAATCTCTTCATTCGTCGCTACCAAAGAGATTTAAGATACTTTAAGAGGCTCTCAAAAGTTATGTCATAGAAAAATTGTGATAGGTAAGTTTGACACGTTACACTTTCGAATCAAATCAAATCAAAAAAACAAAATATTTTATCTAAATACTGCCAGTTAGTATTTTGTAAAGTCTAGTCGTTTTATCACTACGTGATTTGCAATACCATAATGCACAATTCGGCATATATACTTCGAAAATAATTTTCTTTTGGTGGACACGAATGCGACTTGACATGCAGGCGTACCACACTAGACTGAGCATGTGCGTGTGAACTGAGGGACCACACTGGGAATTCGCGAAATGAAAATCCTAGGATTTAGTAGTAGACTTAAAACAATTGTAGAACGAATCTGGGAATTTGTAAGCAAATATATTAAAAACCACGACCCATAAAGTGTGGTCCCTCAGTTCTCACAGACGATCAGCCAGATCTCGGAAAGTATCTTAAAAAATAAGGTTTTGTGAATACAGACATTTAGTAAAGAATTTGTAAAGATATTTACTAAATAACAGACCACAAAGCATTAAAGATAAAAAAAATATAACGACTGAACTGTGGTCCCTCCGTCCACATACCAAAGATAAATATTTTAGTGGATATTACTGAATAAAATTTATAAAACCGTTCTTTTTCTATATAAAGTTTTAGTAAAAGTCTTAAAACATTTTATAAAAAAGAAATGGAGCTTAAATTTCGAAGCATTTTGAAGATAGGGATGATTAAAACTGGTCCCTCAATCCTCTCTTCCACTGACATATGTGCGTGTGCTAGCTGCTAGACGAGAGGAATATCAGAAAGTATAGTGTACTTAACTTTTAGTAATAAGTTTCTACTAAATAATAGGTACCTAAAATTGTGCATTTCTTACCTTTTAGCTGAGATAATATTATTTTTTTAATCCTATGAAAATTGATAGAGCAGTGTGACCACACAATAAAACAAAATAGAGACAGTACTTTTATACTTTATTTAATATATAATTATTTAGATGAAAAGAAAACAAGGTTGTACGGTTAATTTAATGCTATATTACATAGCTTATGTGTATTTAGTAAAAAGTAGATTACAAAATTAACTAATCACTCAATATAATACTTTTATTTAAGTAAGTGACGGGTGGGGTCGTCAGAAACCCAAAACTCTGACAACCAGTCTTACCAAGGGATATCGTGTTACCCAGTAACTGGGTTATGGAGGTCAGATAGGCAGTCGCTCCATGTAAAATACTGGTATTCAGCTGCAACCGGTTAGACTGGAAGCCGACCCCAACATAGTTGGAAACGGCTAGGCAGATGATGATTTAAGTAAGTGGCATTTGGATGTAGTGTAATGCATGTAAGTATATTTGTTGGTCAGTACTTTCAATAAGTTTGAGATGTTGATCATCATAGAAAAATAAACGTTCATTCATTCAACAGGGAAATGACTTTGACAACTGTAATGTTTGTTCTCTATTGTTGTTATCGAGTGTAATCCCATCTATTTTCAGTTTCCTGTTTTATTTATCATCATAAACACTATGCGTAGGTACGTTAAAAACCTTTGAGCTGATACACATTAAACATAAATTTAAAAAATAAGGGTAATTTAATTTAATGTTACTTCAAGTTTGCGTTCGGAAACAGCTTTCTAATCAACTTAGTTATTTAAAGTTACGAGTAGCAAAAAAAAAATTAAATGCCATAAAAATACTAGGACTACATAATCTTCCTTTATCTACCGATATCACTGTTTTCTGAACGAGCTTCTTTTGCTATGATGATCATTATTTCAAAATTATTGTAAGTACTGACAAAAGTATTATAATAGGCGATTAGAAATTTTTTAATCTAATTTTTATTAAATACACATAAGCCATGTAATAATAAGCATTAAATTAACCGTACAACCTTGTTTTAGTTTCGAATATATTTTTTTAAAAATAAAGTATAATAGTACTGTCTACATGTTTTATTGTGTGGTCACACTGCTCTATCTATTTTAATAGGATTAAAATATATATATTATCTCAGCTAAGAGGTAAGAAATACACAATTTTAGATACCTATTATTTAGTAGAAACTTATTACTAAAAGTTAAGTACACTAGACTTTCTGATATTCCTCTCGTCTAGCAGCTAGCACACGCACATATGTCAGTGGAAGAGAGGATTGAGGGACCAGTTTTAATCATCGCTATCTTCAAAATGCTTCGATATTTAAGCTCCATTTCTTTTTTACAAAATGTTTTAGGACTTTTACTAAAACTTTATGTAAAAAAGAACGGTTTTATAAATTTTATTCAGTAATATTCACTAAAATATTTATCTTTGGTATGTGGACGGAGGGACCACAGTTCAGTCGTTATATTTTTTTTATCTTTAATGCTTTGTGGTCTGTTATTTAGTAAATATCTTTACAAATTCTTTACTAAATGTCTGTATTCACAAAACCTTCTTTTTTAAGATACTTCCGAGATCTGGCTGATCGTCTGTGAGAACTGAGGGACCACACTTTATGGGTCGTAGTTTTTAATATATTTGCTTACAAATTCCCAGATTCGTTCTACAATTGTTTTAAGTCTACTACTAAATCCTAGGATTTTCATTTCGCGAATTCCCAGTGCGGTCCCAGTTCACACGCACATGACTGAGCGACTTTTGCCCGCTAGGACAAATGTATCGGATTACGATTTTGTGCGCTATGTCCCGTCTATTGTTAAGTAAGTCATTTAATATGTTTTGTCGCTACAATATTCATTAATCGGAAGTTTTCCACCAATCAGAGTTCATACACATCATGCATTCATTATAGTCCCGTGGGAACACCATATATATTTATATCGCAGCCATCTGGTTAAATTAGCCAGCTTATTGGACGCCTCGGCTGTTCATTAAATGCCGGCACCCAATTGTGATTCAAAAAAGTTCAAAACGAATTGTTTGTGTTTGGTATGATACCATCTACTGTTATTAAATCAATTGGGTTAGGATAAGTTGCCGCGGCAGCGGCCGCCGAGCGCCAGATCCCCTCTATTGTTGGTAAATTCAGTTACCAAAACAAAAACTCTTTATCAATATCCAGGTTAACTAAATGACTATAGGACATTCAGCCATCTGGTTAAGCGTTGCGCTCAATGACAGCTTGTTGTCCTTCAGCTATTTAATTGGATGCCATCGTTTAATGATCGGCCGAGGCGTCCAATTAGCATGGCTGCGACATGTACATTAAACACAGTATTTATACACACGTCGTATACTCGTACACACCATCTCGATCGCGATCTAAGGTCAAAAATCTGTTATCTCGATTCAGATTGACAATGTACGGGCTTCCCCTCCATAAGATCTCTCATAAGCAATCTGGATCTGGAAGTCACAATCAATCTGCCTTTGAGGATTCGTTGCTGTCAGCATCTGGCTGCGGGTCCCCCCGTACCACGTGGATGTTGCCGGCGGTCGCGAAGCACGATCGCAGTGCTTCCTGCGCAAGATGGGTGTCGCGGTGCGGCGGCCGAGCGATCTCGTGGTACAGGTCAATTGCCCCACACATCGCTGTGATTGCTTCTTGTGTTCGCTCCTCATCCATTAACTTAGCACCTTCCTAGGAGGTAATTCCAAATCTTGAAATGAATTCATATAAGTTTATCTGCCGGATTAGTTTACCGCATAAATACCCAAATGCACATCTAACTGCGTAGGTCTATGTACAATGATGATTGTTTAATGACCGTTCTAGGAAGACAGAATAGATCAAGAAATTATAATCAGAATTTATACCCCTTTGTGAAGGGCTGTTCGGTGCAATAACGGATGATTATAATCATAGCAATCAGTACCCTGCGCAATATGCTCAGGAACCGTTAGATGTTGCAATAATAAAATATGCCGCAAAATAATGCTGACATGGGCTAAAACCAGCTAAAACTAAAAGGATAAAACTTTGATGTGAGTAATCCAAGCAGAATGTGGTCTCCTATTGAGATTTGACTTTCAAACGTCATCCTAGCTGAATCTGTTAGTTTAAACCACTAAGGGCACAATTTCGGGCATTTACACGAGATGAATCATGATAGAGGCATTATTGATTTCTCATGGTTAGATTATAAACTTAAAGGATTACCCCTAAAATTGTAAACATACCTCCAAAAAAATAATATCCACTGCAACCTGAACGGTAACCCGTCCAAACCCAAACATAACAACGTATCAAGCAATAGATAATTACTCTCAACTCAACATCAAATCTCAACACGCGCAAACCCTTAAATTCTTGTATATCAACATACGAAGTCTATCAAAACAAGGGAAAATGGATGAACTTCAATGCATCTTGAAAAGTGTATTGAGCGAAACATGGATTAAATCTGAAGCCAAAGGCTCATCACTATACATACTACACTATACTCATCATTACTATTACCGCACTGATCGGCGTGGCGGAGGGGTATCAATTTTCGTCCACAATGACCTTGAACACAAAGATATTCAACAAAACTACATTGATGGCAACAATTATCTTTAGATTTTCCTGGAAAAAAAGTATGCGCTGAACGTCGGCATTATCTACAAACCTCCAGATACGAATTGCAAAAACTTTATGGAATACTATTTTTTACAACTCCAACAGAAACAACGATGCATTGCTTTCGGCGAGTTCAACCTCGACCTATTAAAACCGGACCGGACTACGATAACGTACGAAAATACGATTAAGGAGACTGGATACAAAATACTAAACAAAACAAACAAAAAATATTCAACTCGGCCTACCGACACCACCAATACAATATGAGACCATGTCAAACCAACCCAAACTCAAACCTCTCCAAAGACAGCTTTCACATGGCTGTCATTGAATCATCCTTATCTGATCACAACCATATCTACCTAAAACTAAAGAAATTAAAACGACCACCTAAACGAATACATCACTACACAGCCATTGACTACACAAATCTATACAAAGACGTCTCTAATACCAACTACATAACAACAAACGACGACCACCATGCTCTAGAGGATTTTATAAAGGATAAAGTAAAAACAAACACAAAAAAGAAATCAAAAATCCTGCCCAGACCCAGAGAAGATTGGATCAGCAGAACAGTTACGAAAGAAATTGATAAGCGAAATATACTGTGGAGAAAATGTAAAAATGATCCGAACAATAACGAATTTAAAACAGATTATAAACGAATTTTCAACAATTTTTTTGCGTCCGTAGGAAAGCTCCTAGCCACTCAAACACCACATAAATTCCACAATAACTTAACATACACCACAATTATTAATAACCTTAATAAAAATCAATAAGATACTCTCACGCACTGAAATCATAAGAAAAATTGATAATTTGGACCCAAGTTGTAGCTCAGGAATTGATGACATCCTAATAAATTGTATCAATAACTGTTTTAAAAATGATAAATTCCCAAATACCCTCAAAATTGCGAAAGTCAACCCTATATACAAATCCGGCACAAAAACAGATCCCGGGAATTATAGAACCATATCCGTACGAGTACTATCAAAAAAGTTTGAACGATTCATTTACACTAGGCTAGAATAATACCTAAACGACATCAATTATATTTATGATCGGCAGGTCGGTCTCTGACTCAAATGAAACACTGTGCACCACAATCGATGTAGTCTCCACCATTAAAACAAATATTAACAAAAAAACATTGCACTCGGTATTATTATTGACCTAAAAAAAGCTTTTGACACGGTATCCCACAAAATTAACATATTTAAAGCTAAATTCAAACATTACGTCACTAACAACGCAAAACACCAGCAGCAGGTAAACAACTAGCAGGCTTGTCTTGCACATTAAATGCGACATCGTAACTAACAATATTAAAAAAAAAATGCTACTGGACTACACTAATCTTAGTCATGTATTTATTCGCTAAGTGAACAATGTATGCTCTTTTAGAATAAATAAAAAATCATTGAACCCACTTTCGAAAAATAATGCATTAAATTTATTTTAGAATAAATAAAGAATCTTTAAACCCACTCTCGAAAAATAATGCGTAAATTGTAAATGGTTTGCAATTTTTTGGCAGTTTATAATCTTACGGAAATAATAATCTTCTTTAACTTTATAAGGTATATGTCCAGTATGCAGCTCCTGTGATTATCTTATTCCATAGACCTCTTCTTTTCTTAGTACCTGCAAGCACAGCAACTAGTTGAAGAACAACGCCGTCAAATGGACATGATGGACATGGACAACAGCAGAATCAGCGAACAAATCAATCTTGAGATACAAAAAGTCAAGGTACGGTATCCACAGTAGACCGTCCAGAACGATCTGAACATGTATCTATGATACGTCGCTAGAAAGTCACATGGCGATCTTTTTGGTTATGTTTTCATCTGCGATCATAAATTTAATATATACTTATATAATGTAGCTGAAGAGTTTGCTTGTTAGTTTGTTTGAATGCGGTAATATCTAGAACTACCAGTCTGATTTGAAAAATTCCAATTATTGAGGTAGGTTATAGGCCATTTAATAACACGCGACGACCCTTAGGAGCCGAGTAAAACGGAAAATAGTCGAGAACTCTAACCGAAAACTATGTAATAGTGCAGGCGATGCGACGCAGTGGATCGATGTAATAGTGCGGGCGATGCGACGCAGTGGATCGATGTAATAGTGCGGGCGACGCGACGCAGTGGATCGGGGGCCAAAATATCACGCGGTCGAGGTCGTGGGCAGAAAAGCTATTACAAAATGTACGTGCAATTACTAAAATTAACTCCGCAGTTTATTATTGAAAAGTTTATCGCCCGGTAAAACTTAACTTTCCGTGGCTTTGGATTAATTGAACAATATAGCAAGTTCTTGTTTAAGACGTGAATAAAAAGTGTTGCGCGGATTACAAGTTAAGTAATTGTATTTGCACAGAGCTAAGTCGCACTTGTAATACACTGTTGGAAAATCCACCTCATTCAGATGTATTTAAAAATACAATGACTGAATAACGTAATAATGCGTCATCTGTTTTTCTATTCAACAGATCTAGGGAGAAAATTAACTACACTCGTATGTATTCTATGTCCCAGCAGTGGGAACATTATAGGCTCATTAAGTATGTATGTACCTATGTATTCTTAATGCATTTTCTCCTCAGCTGAAATTCCAAGAAAAGCTGCAAGAGCTAGCTCCAATCCCGGATCTGTTGAAGGCGACGCAGATGAGACTGAAGGACGCGCAGCAGACGCAGGCACTGGCAGAGCACAACGCCGAGCAACTCGCCAGGGAACTCAACTGTGCGAGGGAGAAGGTAAGAGCTAACGTGGCGCCTGCTGAGTAAGAATGAAAGGACAGAGAAAATTTACAATTTCCTTCGAAATCCTTCGGATTATAATAATAATCCATTTATTTCAGGCTACGCAGGCCCATAGATAAATACCTTAACCTAAACATACATATTTTTATCATAGTAACATTAACCAAATTAAACTATAACTATATCTCTATTGATTATGATTAAAAGAGTGTTAGGCAATTGGGGTGCAGGTAGTTTGCAATTTTTTTGCCAGTCTTTAGTTGGATGGGATTATCTACAATACTGAAAACATAAACAATATAATTCATGAGAAGTTAAAATTCGGAAGAATCTGTGATTAGTATTCACCGTTCCTATATTATACGGTTTATGAAATAGTCGAAGCTAATTAAAATTAAATCGTGATAAAAATGGACTAAAGTACACATATTTATTCTCCCAGGTCCACATACTGCTGCACAATAGTATGAAGCCGATAGAGAAGCAGGAGAAGATCACGGATGAAAAGCAGCTGCAGCTATTGCAGCAGCGGATAGCGCAGCTGACAGAGGCCAACGTCGCGCTCAAGGGAGAGATCGAACGGCTCAAGTGAGTATAGTCATTGTCGCTGCAAAAAAAGATCGAATGAGTTTGTTTTCATTAATATGTTTTGGTGACCTTGGTATTAAACGTAATTTTGCCGAAAGCAGGTACTATTGGAAATAGGCCTTCTTGCGGGCACTATGCGCTTAAGCCTTCTTTATATGCGCTAGATAATATTAAAAATCACACAAACTTACACCTGTTTTACAAATCTTAAAGCTAAATGCTGTTGATTGTTTCCTTTCAAAATTATTGTTCAATTGTTTATGTCCAAACATTATTGAAATCGGCAAAGGAAACTTGAAAAACTTTGACTTTCAATATAAATCTGGAATCTCCAACTCGTTTTGAGCAAACGTGGTGATTAATGCTCTTGCCTTCTCAGTATGAGAAGAGGCTCTTGCCTTGCAGTGGGACAGTAATAGGCTGGTGTTATAATTATTATTTTTCTATTTGTAGGGCCAACGTGATCCACATGGAGGAGTCGGTGCTAGCCAATGAGAAGCGTCTGCAGGAGAAGATGCACGAATGCGCACAGATCGGCGGCGAGCTGGACCGGGCTCGCGACGAGGCGGCGCGCGCTCTGCAGCGAGCCAACGAGCGCACCGAGACCATTCGCAAGTGAGTGCTGGAGACACATCCAGCAGGATCTGTACCATCGGCCTCTACGACCTGTATAGGACCTGCGGGCTCGTAGAGACAAGACTGTCACTTTTTAGATATTTGAAAGCCGTTACTCGTAGTCAGAAGCCCGAAAGTCTGACATCTTAGTCTTATCAAGGGGTATCGTATTACTCAGTAGAAGGAAGAGGTCAGGGCATTCGCTCCATGTAAAATACTGGTAATCAACTGCATCTGGTAAGACTGGAAGTCAACCTAAACATAGTTGTGAAAAAGGCTAGGGAGATGATGCTCGTGGAAAAACGTCTTGACCAATACTGTTGACCGCTGCTGCTGCACAAACAATCTGCCCAAATTAGGCATCATCATTGACCCAGCACATACACTGTGTCAGTGTGGACACAGGATATGCCTCAACTTCTATCCTGTCATTATGCACAACTATCTGTACTTTTCAGGTTACATATTGGTTGTTAGTTCGTTGTGGTAATGCACAACAGTGAGCTCCTTTGATGTTACATAGCTATTTATTTTTCATTTGTTGCAGATGTATGCAGACCACAATAGCAGAAATGGAAAGGCAGCTAGCTGCCACCAGAGCTCAAGTAAAGACCGCTGAAAAAGATCGCGAGGAAGTAAGTATTTTTGTATGCAGCCAGCTTTGAGAAGCAAACTGGCAGACATAAACGACAAAACTCGGATACCCAAGTTTTTTAAAAGCATGACCTCTTAAAAGAGTGTTTCTTTTTACTCGTTTTTCTTTTTATGTTCATCAGTAGAAATTTGTAAATGGCCTTCAATTTTATGTTGTATAAGAACGCTGTATAAATTAGCTGTTAGTTTCCCGAATAAAATAAAATATATCTCGTATAGGAAGTCGAATCGTTGACAGTTTGTCTGAATTAATTGACGGAATAATAAAAAATGTTTTGACTACTTAATTTGAATGTTATATAGGTTTGTTGCGTCGTGGTGGCCCGCAATCTACTAACTCATATTTCACAAATGTCGTTATCTATTCAATTTATTAAACCGGGTTCTAACACTAGGTTTTCTTTTATACATCACAGTTGCAATGTCGCATGCAGTGCCAGATAAGACGCCTGAAAGACAACTTCGAGCAGGCGCAGCTTCGTATCCTGGGGCTTCAAGGACAAGTGGACACCCTCAGGAGGACAGTCTCCAGCACCGGTGAAGGAGAAGGTGACAACGATATGCAGGAATGCACCTGTAAATCCTTCTTTGATAATTAATCCTTGAGGACACAGAAGAAAGCAGTAGAATTCCGAATTTTCTATTCTGTTGTCATCCTCACTAGGAGTACGTTTACTGTGTTTTGGGGCAGTAAGATTTTGCGAAGCGATAAAAATAATACGGTCTGTAAGGTCCCTTCCATTTCAATCAAAAGTTTCCAAATGCACAAATTGCTTTCAAGACTTAAGTGAGATATAATTTTTTAAATAACTAAGAATAATCAATCCAGATGAAGTCGCTAATTGTCTATCGTGTGTGATGCGCACGTAGCATTGGGGAAAGCAGCCATAACTCACATTTGTCCAGTTTGAAATACCTCTAGTCAATAGTTTAGTCCTTCGTATCCAGTTCACCCTCGCTACATTCTCCAGATAAACAAAAGTTTAAGAGAACTGTCTGGAGTACATCACTCCACCCGAGAGGCCTAACAAAACTTAAGTCTAAAAAAAACAACAACAAATGAGGTTCAATCCCCCTAGATATCCCCATTTTGTATTGTATGGATTTTGGAAGGGACCTTGTACTTGAGTATTATTGTTTTTTGACGGCATTTGCTAAAGATTGCATTGCTCTGTGCCAAATCTTTAGCAGCCGCTTCTCTTGTGTAAGTGATACTGAAAATAAGAACCTGTTCTGTTCTAAATTGAAACGTGAAATATACATGAAATAAAAAATAGACAAAGTTATTGTTTTTTATTGTATTATTGTTAACATTAGAAACTTGGAACAAATTAAAAAATTGGAACAAATTAACTAGTAACTGGAAGGTAGTAAGTTGTGTTCTACATGAAATAATAAAAATAAAAAAAAACTAATCTCTTCATTCGTCGCTACCAAAGAGATTTAAGATACTTTAAGAGGCTCTCAAAAGTTATGTCATAGAAAAATTGTGATAGGTAAGTTTGACACGTTACACTTTCGAATCAAATCAAATCAAAAAAACAAAATATTTTATCTAAATACTGCCAGTTAGTATTTTGTAAAGTCTAGTCGTTTTATCACTACGTGATTTGCAATACCATAATGCACAATTCGGCATATATACTTCGAAAATAATTTTCTTTTGGTGGACACGAATGCGACTTGACATGCAGGCGTACCACACTAGACTGAGCATGTGCGTGTGAACTGAGGGACCACACTGGGAATTCGCGAAATGAAAATCCTAGGATTTAGTAGTAGACTTAAAACAATTGTAGAACGAATCTGGGAATTTGTAAGCAAATATATTAAAAACCACGACCCATAAAGTGTGGTCCCTCAGTTCTCACAGACGATCAGCCAGATCTCGGAAAGTATCTTAAAAAATAAGGTTTTGTGAATACAGACATTTAGTAAAGAATTTGTAAAGATATTTACTAAATAACAGACCACAAAGCATTAAAGATAAAAAAAATATAACGACTGAACTGTGGTCCCTCCGTCCACATACCAAAGATAAATATTTTAGTGGATATTACTGAATAAAATTTATAAAACCGTTCTTTTTCTATATAAAGTTTTAGTAAAAGTCTTAAAACATTTTATAAAAAAGAAATGGAGCTTAAATTTCGAAGCATTTTGAAGATAGGGATGATTAAAACTGGTCCCTCAATCCTCTCTTCCACTGACATATGTGCGTGTGCTAGCTGCTAGACGAGAGGAATATCAGAAAGTATAGTGTACTTAACTTTTAGTAATAAGTTTCTACTAAATAATAGGTACCTAAAATTGTGCATTTCTTACCTTTTAGCTGAGATAATATTATTTTTTTAATCCTATGAAAATTGATAGAGCAGTGTGACCACACAATAAAACAAAATAGAGACAGTACTTTTATACTTTATTTAATATATAATTATTTAGATGAAAAGAAAACAAGGTTGTACGGTTAATTTAATGCTATATTACATAGCTTATGTGTATTTAGTAAAAAGTAGATTACAAAATTAACTAATCACTCAATATAATACTTTTATTTAAGTAAGTGACGGGTGGGGTCGTCAGAAACCCAAAACTCTGACAACCAGTCTTACCAAGGGATATCGTGTTACCCAGTAACTGGGTTATGGAGGTCAGATAGGCAGTCGCTCCATGTAAAATACTGGTATTCAGCTGCAACCGGTTAGACTGGAAGCCGACCCCAACATAGTTGGAAACGGCTAGGCAGATGATGATTTAAGTAAGTGGCATTTGGATGTAGTGTAATGCATGTAAGTATATTTGTTGGTCAGTACTTTCAATAAGTTTGAGATGTTGATCATCATAGAAAAATAAACGTTCATTCATTCAACAGGGAAATGACTTTGACAACTGTAATGTTTGTTCTCTATTGTTGTTATCGAGTGTAATCCCATCTATTTTCAGTTTCCTGTTTTATTTATCATCATAAACACTATGCGTAGGTACGTTAAAAACCTTTGAGCTGATACACATTAAACATAAATTTAAAAAATAAGGGTAATTTAATTTAATGTTACTTCAAGTTTGCGTTCGGAAACAGCTTTCTAATCAACTTAGTTATTTAAAGTTACGAGTAGCAAAAAAAAAATTAAATGCCATAAAAATACTAGGACTACATAATCTTCCTTTATCTACCGATATCACTGTTTTCTGAACGAGCTTCTTTTGCTATGATGATCATTATTTCAAAATTATTGTAAGTACTGACAAAAGTATTATAATAGGCGATTAGAAATTTTTTAATCTAATTTTTATTAAATACACATAAGCCATGTAATAATAAGCATTAAATTAACCGTACAACCTTGTTTTAGTTTCGAATATATTTTTTTAAAAATAAAGTATAATAGTACTGTCTACATGTTTTATTGTGTGGTCACACTGCTCTATCTATTTTAATAGGATTAAAATATATATATTATCTCAGCTAAGAGGTAAGAAATACACAATTTTAGATACCTATTATTTAGTAGAAACTTATTACTAAAAGTTAAGTACACTAGACTTTCTGATATTCCTCTCGTCTAGCAGCTAGCACACGCACATATGTCAGTGGAAGAGAGGATTGAGGGACCAGTTTTAATCATCGCTATCTTCAAAATGCTTCGATATTTAAGCTCCATTTCTTTTTTACAAAATGTTTTAGGACTTTTACTAAAACTTTATGTAAAAAAGAACGGTTTTATAAATTTTATTCAGTAATATTCACTAAAATATTTATCTTTGGTATGTGGACGGAGGGACCACAGTTCAGTCGTTATATTTTTTTTATCTTTAATGCTTTGTGGTCTGTTATTTAGTAAATATCTTTACAAATTCTTTACTAAATGTCTGTATTCACAAAACCTTCTTTTTTAAGATACTTCCGAGATCTGGCTGATCGTCTGTGAGAACTGAGGGACCACACTTTATGGGTCGTAGTTTTTAATATATTTGCTTACAAATTCCCAGATTCGTTCTACAATTGTTTTAAGTCTACTACTAAATCCTAGGATTTTCATTTCGCGAATTCCCAGTGCGGTCCCAGTTCACACGCACATGACTGAGCGACTTTTGCCCGCTAGGACAAATGTATCGGATTACGATTTTGTGCGCTATGTCCCGTCTATTGTTAAGTAAGTCATTTAATATGTTTTGTCGCTACAATATTCATTAATCGGAAGTTTTCCACCAATCAGAGTTCATACACATCATGCATTCATTATAGTCCCGTGGGAACACCATATATATTTATATCGCAGCCATCTGGTTAAATTAGCCAGCTTATTGGACGCCTCGGCTGTTCATTAAATGCCGGCACCCAATTGTGATTCAAAAAAGTTCAAAACGAATTGTTTGTGTTTGGTATGATACCATCTACTGTTATTAAATCAATTGGGTTAGGATAAGTTGCCGCGGCAGCGGCCGCCGAGCGCCAGATCCCCTCTATTGTTGGTAAATTCAGTTACCAAAACAAAAACTCTTTATCAATATCCAGGTTAACTAAATGACTATAGGACATTCAGCCATCTGGTTAAGCGTTGCGCTCAATGACAGCTTGTTGTCCTTCAGCTATTTAATTGGATGCCATCGTTTAATGATCGGCCGAGGCGTCCAATTAGCATGGCTGCGACATGTACATTAAACACAGTATTTATACACACGTCGTATACTCGTACACACCATCTCGATCGCGATCTAAGGTCAAAAATCTGTTATCTCGATTCAGATTGACAATGTACGGGCTTCCCCTCCATAAGATCTCTCATAAGCAATCTGGATCTGGAAGTCACAATCAATCTGCCTTTGAGGATTCGTTGCTGTCAGCATCTGGCTGCGGGTCCCCCCGTACCACGTGGATGTTGCCGGCGGTCGCGAAGCACGATCGCAGTGCTTCCTGCGCAAGATGGGTGTCGCGGTGCGGCGGCCGAGCGATCTCGTGGTACAGGTCAATTGCCCCACACATCGCTGTGATTGCTTCTTGTGTTCGCTCCTCATCCATTAACTTAGCACCTTCCTAGGAGGTAATTCCAAATCTTGAAATGAATTCATATAAGTTTATCTGCCGGATTAGTTTACCGCATAAATACCCAAATGCACATCTAACTGCGTAGGTCTATGTACAATGATGATTGTTTAATGACCGTTCTAGGAAGACAGAATAGATCAAGAAATTATAATCAGAATTTATACCCCTTTGTGAAGGGCTGTTCGGTGCAATAACGGATGATTATAATCATAGCAATCAGTACCCTGCGCAATATGCTCAGGAACCGTTAGATGTTGCAATAATAAAATATGCCGCAAAATAATGCTGACATGGGCTAAAACCAGCTAAAACTAAAAGGATAAAACTTTGATGTGAGTAATCCAAGCAGAATGTGGTCTCCTATTGAGATTTGACTTTCAAACGTCATCCTAGCTGAATCTGTTAGTTTAAACCACTAAGGGCACAATTTCGGGCATTTACACGAGATGAATCATGATAGAGGCATTAATTCTCTATCAAGACAAAATCTCGATAGGAGACAACATTTTTGGGGTGGAAGAAGATAAAGTGGAAATATACTATGTAATGATAACCTCTAATGGTAAGCTGACGTCACAACTAGTACTCACCTGATACTGCTTGACACATCGATTGACGGTCTCCATGTTGATCTTGACCAGTTCCCTACTGATGGGCGTGGAGCACTTGGTGCAGCGGTTAGGCAGACACTGCAAGTTTGCCCGGAACTTGCCCATGCAGGCTACGTTTGGGCACCTGGCGAGAAGAAATATCGTCAATCTATGCTATTCAAAAGTGCCTCTTATGTGCCTATTTGAAATAAATGGTTTGACTTTGACTTTGACTTTTATGTATCGAATTACTTTTTGTCAGTTTTAATGTTACGTGAAAATATCAGTGTAAACTTACTTTCGTTGCTGACCGTACCGCTGCCTAAACGGAAGTACCTAATCGGCTCTTAATGAAAGAAGCATCATTAATGAATCAGTATCTTAATTAGACCTTGTTTTTATATGAACCATAATTTCACTCGAATTCGAATCCAAGTCATGAATATAAAAAAAACCCACTTAATCCTTCACATTTCCCATTCAGTGCAAGCACTTCCAATAATGAGAAAGATAAAACTGATATGGAAACTTGGGGTCATCCTTGAGCTCCTAAAACCTGTCTACTTTACCTGATGTAGGGCGGGGTATCTCCACTCATGAGCTTCAAGGTGGGCCAGTCCTCCTTGCAGGCCATGCAGTCACATCTGAACCAGTAGCGCGAGACTAGAGACCTCTGGCGTTCCTTCAAGGAGCGCATCATGAAGTGGGGGCCGTAGTTCTCTGCCACCACCTCGCCAGGAGACAAGGGCCGCGTCGCGCGTAGCACGATGTTCCGACCTTCGAAGAATCTGGAGAAAAAAAAAACTTTTTACAACAAAAAAATAAGAACCGACTACCAAAAATAAAACTACAAAGTGAAAAATAACTTTAATTTCGGAAGTCGGTGTCTTTGGATCTATATTTGAGACCCATCTCTTGGACCGATCGCTCACCAACCAGATCTAAACCCGCTGGACTTTTTCGTGTGGGGCCGGGCCAAGGAACTGGTGTATACGAATGTAGACATAAACACGAGAGAAGAATTTATAGGGGGAATTATTTCAGCGTTTGAAACCATGAAGCTGGAGATGTTGAAAATAACAACAACAGAAGTGAGAAGATGAAGCCGTGCTTGTGTTAGGAATCACAGCAGACTAATAAAATCGTAGCGAAATCAAAATTGTACATTGAATATTTTTGAAAAAAGTAATTGCTACAAGGTCTGGGATCAAATCAAATCAAATCAAAAGTCATTTATTCAAACTAGGCTGAGAATCAGCACTTTTCGAACGTCAAAAATTACATAAGACAGTCCCCCAAAAACGCCCACCCTTCACCACTTCCTAGTGCTTTAGCTGGGAAGAAGAAGTGGCGCAACAAACTCCCCAGCAGCACAGCTGTCTGTCTGTTCAGATATAAAACTTGAATCTATACAATAAAATGTAAAAGAATTTGCATTACGCAACACAACATTAAATTATTTGCCTTATGTTAGCTAGCACACGCCACTATACCAAAAAAAAACATAAAAATCGTCGAAAACTATACTCAAGCAGAGATAACGTAAACAGAACGTACCTAAATAAAAGCCTCCAGGCATAATGGGCGTGCCCGCCCACACAAAGCTACAGCTGCAACTCGAAGTCAAAAATGATAAACTAGCACCATCGTAGTAAAATAAAAAACAGTTAATCATTAATAACAATAATAAAACCATGGTCAGCAAGACGACCAGTCACCACAAGCAGCACCCGTTCACGAGCATAACGCAAAGATCAGCCATCACCCCCCTCGCCATATTTGAGGGAAGGAGGCAACCCGACCCCCGACGCTACCGCAAGCAGTGACATCTAAGGGAGCATGACGAACTTGCTGCCGTTTGCTCAGGCAAGAATAATATAATCAATTGTCTAGGTCGCTAGCTAACCACTTATTGCAATACAACTCATAAAAAAAACATTTTTATGAGTATATTATGTCACTAATAAATAAAAATAAATTGACTTAGACAGTCAAATAAAAATAAACAATTATATGAACTCATATAACCTGTCAGTAGGTACGCTAATTCTGGAGAAAGAACATGAACATTGTCTTGAGTTAATCACAGCGACCAACTATTCTTATCGTTTAAGTAGTCATTGATAGAATAGTATGCCTTTGAACAAAGATTGGATTTAACTTTAACTTTAAACGCATTAAAAGGCAAATCTAACAAAGAAGAGGGTAGCTTGTTATAAAAAGTTATACCAAGTCCAACAAATGAGTTATGAACCTTATGAAGCCGGTGAAAAGGAGCACGTAATTTATCCTTATTTCTGGTGTTAATATTGTGAATATCACTGTTTTTAGTGTATAAGTGTATATTTTGCCTAACATATAAGATGTTGGCGAAGATGAATTGTGATGCCGCCGTGAGTATACCAATATCCTTAAAAAGATCTCTTAGAGAAACTCTGGCACCCAGCTGGTAAATTGCTCGAACAGCTCGTTTTTGGAGTACAAAAATATTTTGAATGTCAGCTGCTTTACCCCACAGCAGAATACAGTAGAACATTAGTACAGTAGGATCGATTCCAACGCCAAAAATATATTTTTTAGAATTTTGTCTGTTTGCCTGAATGCATGTTCCAGCATCACGCAAATTCTACCAGATAGATGCTGTTTTTTGCATGCATATTGCCTATAAGTCTGGTCAGTCGGTAGGCTATATATTATCACGCTATTTGCTATGGGGAATGAGCAATATTGCATTATGTTTGTATTTCTCTATAAATAGGAAATTGAACCAAACGGTTAGAACATTGCAGATAGTACAGATTTAATCATCATGCTATATCTTTATGGGGCAAAGCTGTCAATCATCTTGACATATACAGGGTGGATTTTTGAGATGGGACAGTAAGGGTACCATGACCGTTGTAGCTACATGAAAGCGTTCTTAGGAGACTATCCTTAACTGTTTGAGACATTTTGATCTGCATACACAGATTTTGAAAAAAAAATGTACAGTGAGCAAGAAAACGGGCAATTTTACAACAAAAAAAAAATGTTGCCAACAGATTCTGTTTCATATGAGGATCAAAAAACTCTATTAGACCAACTGAGGTGTGAGAACTAGAAGAGTTCAGAAATCGCAAAAAAATCTTCCGATACATTTTCTGCGAAATGAGACTCCAACTTACTTTTTAGGGTTCCGTACCTCAAAAAGAAAAAACGGAACCCTTATAGGGTCACTTCCTTGTCCACCCGTCCGTCCGTTCGTCTGTTTGTCTGTCAGTCAAGACCCTTTATCTCAGGTACACGTGGACGTATCAAGTTGAAATTAATATCAAATACGTAGCAAAGTAAACATAGTAAAGTAGTACCAATTTTCAAATCGGCTCGTGCTACCAGCATTGAGTAAAATATACGAAAAAATAATGCTAGACCAGATGTTGTCACATTTTAATTCAAATGGGATTTTACATAGTCGCCAGTTTGGTTTCACGAAAGGTAGGTCGACGACTGACGCAGGAGTGAAACTCATCAGTCACATTTTGGAATCCTGGGAGAAATCCCAGGATGCCATTGGCATTTTCTGTGATCTCTCAAAAGCGTTTGACTGCGTTGACCACAATACACTAATCTGTAAATTACACCACTACGGAATTCGTGGACAAGCTGCTGATCTTGTTTTTTCCTATCTATCAAACAGGCAGCAAAAAGTAAACGTTAACGGGGCAACGTCCTTGGGGTCTCTAGTAAAGATGGGTGTCCCTCAAGGTTCAATTCTTGGCCCTTTCTTATTTCTAGTTTATATTAATGATCTGCCTTACACGATGGCTACCTTATCGAATATAATTCTATTCGCTGATGACACTTCCCTTATTTTTAAAATAGATAGAAAAGATACGGATGTCTTACATATCAACGATAGTCTGGCTGTTCTTTCAAAATGGTTCGCAGCTAATAATCTTTTACTTAATGCGAACAAAACAAAATGTCTTGAGTTTTCATTACCAAATGTACTCCAAGTGAGTCTAAATTTAAAACTTGACGGCAAGAAACTAGATGCTATTACGGAAACTGTATTTCTAGGAATTACTTTAGATTCAAAATTACAATAGTGTGCCCACATTAGAGCTCTTACAAATAGATTAAGTTCAGCTGCATATGCAGTAAGAAAAATAAGGCAGTTAACTGATATAGCCACAGCTAGGTTAGTGTACTTTGCTTATTTCCACAGTATTATGTCATATGGAATTCTGCTGTGGGGTAGATTCAAGGCTTCAGGCTGACGTAGATTCAATTTTCATTTTACAAAAGAGGGCAATCCGCGCGATCTATGGAATGGGTCCTCGTGAGTCCCTTAGAAACAAATTCAAAGAAATTGATGTACTAACTCTGCCTTCCCTTTATATCTTAGAAAGTATTTTACTCGTATTTGTTCGCAAAAACTTAGGACTTTTCAAAATAAGAAGCGATTTCCATAATATAAATACACGTAGTAAACATGAAATTGTGATACCCAAATTTAGGTT
The DNA here is from genome assembly GCA_963921375.1 of Tiliacea citrago. Lineage (NCBI taxonomy): Eukaryota > Metazoa > Arthropoda > Insecta > Lepidoptera > Noctuidae > Tiliacea > Tiliacea citrago. The sequence continues at coordinate 31,437,731 of OY992780.1, forward strand.
AACTAAAACAAGCAAGTCATTTCTTATAAACAGTATCCGCTTCTATAACAAGTTGCCAAAGTCGGTCATAGAACTTAGCGATGGAAAGTTCAAAACCCACATCAAACGTGTCCTAATCAAAAAAGCATACTATAAGATTAAGGACTACGTTGAAGACAAGGAAGTTTGGCAATAATTCCTTCTGCACATGTGGCTTCCCTGGTACCTCATTAACGGCATAACTATGTGAACGTCTATTAACTGCTCCTAAATTACGATTTTTATTTCTTTTTTTTTTACATACTTTGACATAAAATACAATTTTAATTTAAAATATTTATTAGTGACTTGTGGACAGAATATTTATTCAGTTTTTTTTTTACAGTTGTAATGACAATGTTGTCATTTGGTTTAAATATGTAGGTTTTTATTTTTATTATTTTAGTAATATTTTTACGAGTATATAGATTCTTTTTTAATTTGTGTATGTGATAACGTTGTAGGCTTAATAGACTGTAGCTTTGTAAACTATCTTTTATTTTGTTAAGTACTTGGTACTTGTTGACGGGCCTACACTGTCCTCCCATACCTATTAACACTGTAACTTATAACATTGTTAAAGCCCACTTTTTTTAAAAGAGTAATCGTGGAGTTTTTGCCGGCTCTTCTCCATAGGAAACGACCAATTGGAACCGTGCACCTAGCTTCTGACGTTTCATAAGTGCCCATGTAGGTTTATGTGAAATAAAAAAAAAATGATTTTGATTTTGATTTTGTAGGTCTACGGTCCCCTGGAGATAAAAAAAATCAAACTTCTAAGTCAACGCAATAAAAAATCCGGCCAAGTGAGTGTCGGACCACGCATAATGAAGGGTTCCGTAGGGTCCATGGTTTCTGCTGAAAATCAGCGCTGTGACGATAGGTTTGTCCGAAGTCACAGCATTTTGCTGAGCAGAGACCTGTTCTTGCACAGATGTGACGCACGGTTATTGTAATTGTTCATAATTAGTATAGTTTGTTTGTTTCAAAAGTAGTTATTTTTCCACTCGGCAATCGGCATTTTGTTTTCATTGTTTGTTTGTCGACTTTGTTGTCATCACATAGACCATAGACTAATATATATAGAATCACAGATAACTATAAACTAGTCAGAGTATAGAATGAGATTATAAACTATTTAGTAAACACTTTGTAAATTGTCTTTGGTCCCTGACATCAACCAGTGGACAAGATTGTCAGAATGCTTAAAGTATTGGATGCGAGGCTTTTGGCTACTTAGTATGTTTTTTTTTTTTTTGGACTTTTTTTTGTTGTACTGTGCGTTTTGTTTGTGCAGAATAAATAAGTTTTCTTTCTTTCTTTTTAGTTAGGATGAATTTATCTCTAAAACAAGCTTAACATTGTAGTTGAAAAACATGTTCTCCCATACATCGATATACGCCACGGTCAATTTTCCAACTAAAAATTTAAGTTTGCAATCGCAAAAAAGTTTTTTTTGATGTGATAAAACTACAAATTAACAATTCAATTAAATTTGGCTTCTTGCCAAATTTCATGATTCTAGGTCAACGGGAAGTACCCTATTGATGCGGTTTAAAAGAAGATGTAGTGACAAAAATTTAAAAAGAGTATGCGTCGATGGTTTGGTCGTGTTGAGAGGATGAATGAAATGAGACTATCAAAAGGTATTTAAAAGGCAGCTGTGAGTGGAAATGCCGGAAGGCGACGCCTTAGGAGGACTTAAAGTGACCTAATTGGTGAGGTTCTTCAGAGAGGTCAGGTGCGTAGTACTCGTAACCGGCGTGCGTGTGTGATGTATGATCGTAAACGAAGTAAAAAAACGAAGCAGCGTAGCAGGTGGCGTTCTATAATTTCTGCCTACCTCCATGGGAAGGAGGCATGATTTTATGTATGTATGTATGTTTTATAAGAATACATAGCATCACGTCTGTATTCCCCGAAGGGATAGGCAGAGCTGTACCTACCTATAGTACACCCATATTAAACGCCAGTTATGTTTAGGTCCCATGTATGGCGAGCTGGGGACAAATCCAGACTTCGGACTGTTAGTGAGAAATTTCAGATGGAAAACCCAATAACGCTTTCCCAGACCCGGGAACCGGATCCAGGACCTCATGCTTACGACTACTAAACCAACAAGGTAATTAAAATTATAAAAATGTGGCTGTTATTTTAGTATATTGAGGTCTCTTACGACTTCTACGCGAACGAAGTTGCGGGCAGAAGCTAGTTTTGAATAAAGTTGAAGTTAGACCTACAACTTTGTACATTTGAAAGTCATAACAAAAAGCTTACTGTTTCGATTGAGTTAACTGATTCGATTATCATGTCTGGAATCCTTTAACTAGCATTATTCAAAATAGTCTGAGAATTTGGAGTTCCACAGGGCAGTATTCTTGGACCGACGCTGTTCTTTATATACATGATATATGTCAATTTATGTTTCCGGATTCGAAAATTGTTGCATTTGCTGATGATACGGCTTTACTTTTCAGTGGTGACTCCTGGCATGAAGTTTTTGTCAAAGCTCAGATAGGCATGAACACTGTGATTAGTTGGTTAAATAAGAATATACTTACATTAAATGTAGAAAAAACGAACTTCATCACGTTTTCCATTCAAACTAATGACAGACCGGATCCCTCTTTGAGTATAGTCTCCCATTCGTGCCCAAATGAAAATGACACAATTTTTCAGTGTCGCAACCTTAATAATACTGAATCTACAAAGTACTTAGGAGTAGTTATTGACAGAAATCTTAAATTGTATCATCATATTAATCTTCTATCAGCGAGAGTTCGTAGACTTATAGTAATATTTAAAGCCTTAAGAAACACTGCACCAAAATGTGTTATAAAATCGGTCTACTATGCTCTTTGTCAGTCTCAGCTTGAATACTGTATCACCGCATGGGGTGGCACATGTAAAACTCATCTCTTAAAAGTTGAGAGAGCACAAAGAGCAGTCCTAAAGGTTAGTTTGTTTCTCCCTTTTTATCACCCAACTACTGATCTCTACTCGAAATGGGAGGTACTTACTGTGAGGTAGCTCTTCATCCTTAAAACGGTTATGAAACAACACGCCCTAACAACTTTTGAACCAGAAAGAATCAGAAACAAACGTCGCAAACATATAGTCTGTCTTCATCGTCATTCAAAACTAAGTTTGCACATCGGTTTTTCTGCTACCAGGGTCCAAATTTATACAATAAGGTAAATCGAGCCTTAACCCTATATCCCTTGCCAAAAACCAAATGCAAGCCTTTGGTTTCGGGCTGGTTAAAAAAAAATGGATTATATTGTTACAGAAAGTCTACTTCATCCAAATAAATTGGCACGATATAAGTTTATAACTTGCACCATAACCCTTTCATGTACACATCGGCACACTACACCTGACACTCAACACTACACATTAACATTATACACTCTCATAGACACACACATACACACAGAATGATATAGGCGCCCTGATTAACTTTTTGTTTATAGTTTATTTTTAACTTCTACCCCCAAAATTATAATAACTTTAGTTTTTAGTCTCCATAACTGTAACGTTAGATGTAATTTCATATATTTAAGTAAAACTTTCTGTTCTTCCGTGGCGTGGGGACCTGGTGATTTGTAATACAGGCACTTTACGCCTAACTCAGACACCAGCTCCTCACATTGCTAAAAAAAAAACCAAATTATTATGTGAAACCTAGATTAAGCTTGTCATTGTGAGGAGAAATAAAGAATTTTATGATTTATGATATGAATAAGAATTTTTTAACTTCATAACTTGCTTGAAAGAAAGTACCTAAAATGCCATTCACCACTTGCTAGAGTTGCTAGTGCCAAACTACAGCCTGCGGGGTAATTGCGTTGCAATCTTATTATGGAAATGCCTTTCATTTTGATGGTTCAACGACGTTCTTTACATTATTGTATGATATTGAGCAGACTAATTTTTTAACCATGTGAAGGAAACTTTTAAAACCTTTCGAAGTGTATTAATTTTGCAAATTGCAATTAGGGATCTGGATATTATAAAGTTGTCACCTGGCCGCGCCGGGGTAGCACTCGTGGTTGAACAGCGCCCCAATGGGGAAGATCCCCACAGCGATGTAGACCGGCTTGGAGCCGCTGAACGTGTGAGCACCGCGCACGGTCTCGTACATCTCGTGCGCGTTGAACTGTAGTAGCAGCAGGTTGCGCACGATCAGCTCCACGATGGATTGATGTGCTGGAAATGTACTTTTATGTTACAAAGTAATGTAGCTTTAAAGCCCCGTTCACGTCCTCGAGCTAGGTAGGCTACTTGCACCGCGACTGGCCTCAAGCGACTCGATCTAGGCTACTTGCGCCGCGACTGGCCTCAAGCGACTCGAGCTAGGCTACTTGCGCTGTGATTGGCCTCAAGCCATTCGCGCGCGGCTCGAGTTTCCGTCCGTCGCTTCGCAGTTCGCCTGGCGTTGACTCGTGGCATGGTCTACACAACTTCTATCATTTATGTTCCCGTATATTGACGACGTTTGCGTACTGTTTACTAAAAAAATACTACTAATAACTACTACTACTGCTATACTATTACTATTACTGTTTACTAATTACTTAAAATCAGTCATTTTGAAACAAATTCAGGTCCTGAAAGTACTACGTATTTAGTAAGGACGATGAAGTTGAGTCGAAGACCCAGATTTGAATTGATAGGAGTTAGTTTAAAGCTATGCGACTAATTGGAGTTCTGCACAAATTATCTTATTCTTATCACGTAGCTCCAATTATTCACGTCGCTCTGTTGTGAAAGAGTATCAGATTTCCATAAACGTTTTAGTTTCCTCACCTTTATTCACATCTTCTTGTTTACATTTCTTAAAGAAACCTGCTTTCTTCAGACATTCCGTCAAAAACAATGACATGACTATCCTTTTTAAATAATCGTCTCCTTTCCTCTCCGCTGAGTGAGTACATAGCGCGTATATGTGAGCTGATCTTAACTCTAGCTTCTCTTCCATACTCATTTTATCGTCAGCTTTAACTTCTTCCTCTTCTTCTTTAAAGTTCTTCTCTGTGAAACTCTTGATACCTTTCTTAGATCTATTAAGTCTTTCCTTTCTGGTTTTTATTTTTGATTTCTTGGCGACTCCTTCGATATCGTTGAGAATGGCTCCCTCCACTGTTTTGAGTTCATTGCTGATGTATTTAGAATGTATTGATAGACTGGTTTCGAGGCCTGCCTGTGTGACCATACGTAACGCTATGTGACTTAGTACTGACATGCCGGAACCTAGAAAATACAGACATGAGTGTTAGTACTAAATAGATATCAGTTACTTTGTCTAGTCACAAGTACAGACCTCATCAAGCACAAGTGACAGTAACGAATCTTGATTTATTGAACATATTGTTTCGTAAATACAATTTCCTTACCTATAAAAAGATCTAAGAACTGGCATTCAAAAGAATGGTACGTAGAAACAGCTACGTCTCTACACACAACACTGCAGAAGGCGACTCCTGAGCACTTCGGGCACCATACGGGGGCTTCGTTTTCACAATCATCCAATCTGAAACATTAGGAAACATTCGATATCTTGCGAACATCTTGGCTAAGACACTAGAAAAGTATCTTACCTCTTGAAACAATGCAAGCAGTGCGTACCGTAAAAGTCAGCAAGTAGACATGCGGCGTATGGGGGGTCTACCAGTAGGACGTCGCCAGTCTTGATCGGCGCGTGGGCGACGGCGAAGCGACCCTGACGGGAACAAACAAGCGTGACAGCCACAAGGCGCGGGGATGCTACATGGAGGATCATTCTGGGAGTGCCAATGTATGTACAATTATCTTCCAGTCATCATAATCATATGATGATGTTCCGGCCATTATTCTAATTTAATTGATGAGGTTGGCGTAGCATGGTCATACTGGTCAGTCATACTTCTTGCCTTATAACTTTCCCTGCTCTTTAACATTAATAAAAGGTGTAAACCGATCACGTGATAAGTTATGACACCTTGACTTTCTTCACGTTTAAATACACTCATTATCAGTGAATACGAGTATGTATCGCTCGAAATAAATCAGAGATCTGTAAGTTAGGCACCTAGGTATATAGAAAATCATTATCGCAGTGCCATGTCCAAAAGATTACGGCTAACGCTTTGGATTGGGCGTTATCATAGCGGTTAATACTGGTCGCTAATATTTGATCTTTATTACAAAAAGCCTGGGGGGGGGGGGGGTTATACTTTTTAGACTTTTTTGCAACTATTCATGCAATCTGCACACAAAGTTACTGCTACAGTGAGTGTCAAGGAGTATGAACTGCTAAAGTGTTTCGACCGACCATTCAGTGCCTTCCGATTAGATCTATTCTGTGACGATCTCACCGTGACAGATAAACTGAAGTCAGCTTGATGTCAGTAGTGTCAATATCTAGAGAATCAGGTGAAATGACAGCCCATTTCACCTTAGTTTTCGCGGTGAAATGATTACAGAATAGACCGGCTGCTCACAATTTTGCTACAAAAATTTCATTTCATTCATTACTATTAGGTACTTGTTTATCGCTTGCAGATCATATGAACAAATCGGCTTATCTTATCTTATCCAAATAATGAAGTAGTTAGTGGATTTCCTTACTTTGGCAAGACAAGGCGTGGATTATCCAATCTACTAATATTTGCAGTTTGCAGATTGGGAGAGGCATAAGGACAATCGTGGTTACCGGAACCGATATAGGATTTTTACAGGCTGTCCGGTTCTCAGATATTTAACTATTCGATAATACCTTTTTTGATATTTTTAGGGCCAAATTGGAAACAAAAACAATAAAATTGTCAAATATCACATTACCTCGAATTCTTTATGGTACTTTCATTAGCTTTTTTGGCAATGTTGAATATTGGAGACGAAAGTATGCATCTTTGTGACTTACTAAGGACCGATTTTATATTTTTTTAATAACTTTTACCCACTTTTACCAGAGGGAGAAAAATTGCGATTTGACAGCTTTTGTTTATGACAAAAATATGTCAAACCACCATGATTATTTGTTCTTCAGTTATAAGTTACATAACATAAGATTGCAAAATTGGCCCTAATTCCGCCAAACTAATAATAAACTCATCATTGAATAGTTTATTTTGTATTGATAGTGAACAGGAACCATGAAATCATTTATTTTATATGTCAAACTTTACCTTAGTCTCTTCTTCAGTTATTTTCAGTAACTTGGAGAGCGAAGGCATGTTTTGTTTGGTGCCACCTGTTAGCGATATGCCTGAAAAGACGTACGATCAACATTATATTATTATTATAGTATTCCTTTTTATGTTCTAAAACTGAACCTGTGTGAGTGTTTCGTAGGAAAATTTGTTCATACGAAACAAGAAAGATATTCTCTCCTGACTAATATTAAAATATATAATTCCCACCATGTCCGTATGTCAAGCTGCCACCACCTCCGACGTGGTTACCAGGTTAACCCCCGGGGTCGAGAGTCGCCACCTCCGAAGTTCCGCTATACGTGGACCGAGTCATACATAGTCGTTATAAGTACATACTTGAAACGCACTGGCCAGCTGAGTTTCTTTTATGTTGTTGGATGGCAAACAAGCATTACCACCCCAGAGACAAACAAGCATTGAAAGAACGTGCATTGGAATGAAAAATATATACAAATGATAAATGCACCAGCATTTATCTCTCTGTAGTGTGTGTTGGTTCATAAAAAAATGTACGAAAGTGATGGAGGAGGATCTTTGCAATGCGTTGTGGCGCGGCCTTTTTTTTTTTTTTTGGGTGGGAAATTATCAAATAACTTCTCCCGCTATGGGCGGAGCGGGAGGGCGTGTCAGACTTTTACTGACTAAAACCCACCCGTGTCCCTTCCGTTGCCTGTGTGCCAAGGCCACGATATCCCTTTCGGACAAACTCGCAACCCTGGCAGGCATTGGTCCTACTGGACCCCGTCAGTTGGTGCTGACATCTCTTTGAGGCGCGCGTAGAACACAACGCGCCGTCGACCCGGGCCTGGTCCTTATCGGACGGCGAGCTACCCATCGCTCACCGTCCGCAGGCCTGCGCCTACGGTGGCCGGAAATCGGCTAGCGACTCCCGACGCCCGGGGCGTCTCCTGCGGCGACTAAGGGCGCGAGGGCGCGAATCTTGCCTCACCCTCATGCGTTCCGCCTCCTCCTTCGCGAGCATTACTGCTTCGCAGAAGGAGGTGACGGCCTCCCATGCACTCTCGCTCCGAACCATGGCCTGAACCAGGGCCGGACGCGAGAGATCGCCGCCGCCGATCGCCTCCGTGAGGACACGGCGGTGCTCCGCCCAAGCCGGGCAGACCTCCACCGTATGCTCAACCGTGTCCTCCGGGCGCTCCACACAGTGGTGACACCCAGGCGTTTCCTCCCGCTTTATCCTAAACAGGAACCTCCCGAAACGACCGTGTCCGGTGAGGACCTGTGTCAGGCGGAAGGTGAGGACGCCGTGGCGCCTCTCTAGCCACTCCTCAAAGAGGGGACTTATCGCCACAATTGTGGCGTGCCCAGTTGCGGCGCGGCCTGCGTTAGCCTTCAAAACTAGTATGAAGCGAATTGATTGGTTGAAACTATTTTCAAGTAATGCTCGAGTCCTGAGTGACCTTCTGTAATACTGGCCTTAGAAGGTGAGAAAGGAAGACCTTTTTGGAGGCCTGTCATGTCTTCAAAGCACTAGGAAGTGGTGAAGGGTGGGCGTTTTTGGGGGACTGTCTTATGTAATTTTTGACGTTCGAAAAGTGCTGATTCTCAGCCTAGTTTGAATAAATGACTTTTGATTTTGATTTTGAACTGCTGCGAGAACTCTCTACTCACCAGGCTTCTCAACGTTCTGTTTGGGCTGCACCGTGTAATCCAGGGTATCTATGTCTTCTGCTAGCCTGGTCTTGGCTGCCTCATCAGATCCCAGCAGTCTGCCAGCCAGCTCGTAAGATACCTTGGCGCGAGTTGCCTCGCCTGCACCTGGTAATACAGTCAGTTAGCAAATTGACAACGTGTTATTATATGATATGAGACAAGAAAACGTGTTATGATAATATGTTTATAATGTTAAAAAGTGCAAATACATTGTCTTTAGGGCCGGCGGTGAATGCCCAGATATACTATACCCTACATTAGCTTAAACGGCTTGAACGTCAAAAGAGTGACAAAATTCCAATATTCTCACTGACGACCTGAAGGACAATGTTGATATAGAAAGGGAGCGCAGGGCATTGAAGTTTCGCTCTGTGTAGCAATCTAGTAATAGTAATAATTTTTAAGGCATATTTCCAGTGCTTTTACACGGGGAATCTTTGGGTTAACTATACCAAAAGAACGCTGGATGACCTACGCGTATAGTGTAATAATAAAAAGGTAAAGGTTGTCTGTAAAAGATAGCTTTTAGCGATAAGACCGCCCATTGTGTCACCCTATGTATAATTTCAATATTTATATCTGTAACTTTTATGGTGTACATAATAAAGAGTATTCTATTCTATTCTAATAATAGTTTTAGGATGCTGTTGGGACTGCCACGCGAACTGACCGCTTCCACGCCGTCATTCGCAAGAAAACCGCGTCGCTGTTATCAAGGTTGCGGGCGAGTGGCAACAGCATTATAAAAACTATGGCGGACAGTATCGAATCTCCGATTATTAAAAGTTTTGTGAGAAGGAAAATCACTAAACATTAATTAAGGGATGTCCTTTTCACAAAACTAAACTGTCTTCTTCTCTATTGTCACACTAATATTATAAAGGCGAAAGTTTGTGAGTGTGCGTGTGTATGTGTGTGTGTATGTTTGTTACTTCTGCGCGCTCAAACGGCTGGACCAATTTTGGTAAAATTTTGTATGAAGGTAGCTGACACCCTGGATTGAGACATAGGCTTTCCGGTTATCCCGATATTCCCACGGGATCGAGACTTACGCGGGTGAAACTGCGGGGCGCAGCTAGTATTTTTATAACTACTAACACTAGTAATAAGTTACAATATTGTTTACTGACACGCTGGATCATTGTTTACTGACACGCTGGATCGTTGTTTACTGACAAGGTGGATCATTATTGTCCAAAAAATAAAGAATATAATAAAAATAATATGATAGCCATTTCATACACCTAAGTATCAAAGAATGGCAGTTGTGATTTGATTATACCGATACGAAAACCCTGAGTTTATATGTTGTTAATAAGAATAAAAGACGTATCTTGGTTTTCGGATGGCATGGTATGGGCGTGTTGCTTAGGATTGAGGAACATGTCGTGCGGATGGTTCAGTGTATGAAATGTCGATGGTTGTAACATAAATGTCGATGGTTGTAACATAAATGTCGATGGTTGTAACATAAATGTCGATGGTTGTAACATAAATGTCGATGGTTGTAACATAAATGTCGATGGTTGTAACATAAATGTCGATGGTTGTAACATAAATGCCCATTCACACGTATCATAGCCACACCACATCGATACGACACCTCAAAGCTTTATGAGGAAACTCAAGTGCTAACTGTACGCCAGCTGCACATACTGCTAACTGTACTTCTTCAACACTCCGACTTACCTGAAGAAAGGAGAAAAAACGAAAAGTATAGCCCTCCTACCGAAGAAACTACGCAATATGTGAGTCAACTGCTGTCAATACCTCCTCTGTGCAAAGATTTTTCCCATTCCGAGGAGGCGAATTATTCAATATTATAATTATAATAAAATCATAGATTTAGCTAATTGTCGTAAAGGAAATGGCTAAACAACTGCCCTTAACATGTATAGAAATTTCTTACTAGCTCGTAACTTTCAAATATTCATTAATGAATTATTACGGTTTTATTATTCTCCTAGAGCTTTTGCGACTAATCAAATAATTAAAAGTATTTTTCATGTGTTTTTTTTGACAAGAAGAAAAACTCAGAACATAGGAGAAAAATCATAAGATTACGACGTTCCATTCTACGGAAATGTGGACAATAAACCTACTTTTAAAGATATTTTCGTAAGCTGAAATGAACATTATTAACGATTAAAAAAAACAAATGGTTACACTAAGCTGCTCAGCTCAGCTACGCTGAAATGGAAAAAGCCCTTGAGATAGTAAAGTAATTAAAATAAAAAAAAACAAGTATTTTTGTAGTAATTTAATTTTTATTTATTATATTTTTGGCGCTTGTTTCGCAATTTCTGAGTGGATTCTACCAACGGGAAGCTACTCGGAGATGGTGATAAAAGTGCTTGGTAGTTTTCTACGTTAATCAATCTGCCTAGCCTTTTCCCAACTATGTTGGGGTCGACTTCCAGTCTAACCGGAAGCAGTTGAATTACCAGTATTTTACATGGAGCGACCGCTTATCTGACCTCCACAACCCAGTTTCTGGGCAATACGATAGCCCTTGGTAAGACTGGTTGCCAGAGTTTCGGGCTTCTGACGACCCGTAAAGCCGTAAAAATATACATTTCAAAATAGAAAAAAAAAATAAGATTACTACGTCAATATTCAAATAAAAAAAATAAACAAAAAGAAAGAAAAAAGAAATATAATAATTAAAATGATACAAAAATGACACGTGCAATGTTAAATGGACTTGAACTTAAACATACCAGCACCCACCCTAATTGCGTACCACAGTTTGAATCGGAATCGGAATAATTTTGAAGTATATTGCTAATCCATTGGTTCATATGTTAGAATTTTTTTTCTGCTCAACTAGGTAAATAACGTAATGAATGTTTTTGAACTGTCAAATTGAAACCGATTCCTACTGATAGTGTTTTACGCAATTAGCCCGCAGGTCAATGAGTACCAACTAAGGTCAAAAACAGTAGTTGAATTTTGTCTGTCAAAAATTCTGAAATGCTGTAATATGCTTTATTCAACAGTAAAGATTTAAGCCTTTTCATAAATAAGTTTATGTTTAATTCTTTAATTGAACTAGGTATGTGGTTGAATATGATTGGTGCCATACAAAAAATACTTTTTTGCATCAATGCTGTAAGAGACCTTTTTACGCAAAAGTTATTGTTTTGTGGTCGAGCTCGTTTGTGATAAAATGATATTCTAGTAAACAGGTCTGGATTTGTCATAACAAATACAGCTCACCTCAAAAATATATAAGCAAGGAAAGGTCAATAATTTGTATTTGATAAGCAATGGCTTACATGAATCTAGACCGTGGTGTATAATATAATATCTATGCACATCTACATTATTTTACTACATATTTATGAAATATTGTACAATAAACGTAGGCATACACACACGCGCGCACCCTCACGCACACACACACATCATCCATCACTCGCAATTTGTACCACGTTGACAACCTTTACGATTTCATATAATGGAATTCTAAAGTACTGGCTTAGGCTTAGTTTAGACTCCAGATCTCCCACAAATTACATTTTTTTTTTCAAAATACCTGTCAACTTATGTATAAATAGTACCTATAAGATGTAATTTGTGTAGATAAATTAACATAATTTTATTTATTTAATTACGACAGAGTTTCCTGCTATTATTTTACTTGAAAATAGGTAGCGGCGCAGGTTTGCAAGTAATGAAAATAATTATTTTGTTCTCGGTCGGATGTTCCCATGGCTCGGTATACCATAGAGCCATTGTCCACGAGGTCATAACGAATTTCATTCAACATTTTTCATACAACTTTATTCTTTCACAGCTATTCCACGTCTGTCAGCAACCTTAGAGACATGAGTATAAAGATCACTGTGAATCCAAATCAGAGGTAAAATAATAACAATGAAAGGACTGTAGTTGTGTGTGGTGATATTGTGACTGGTGTTCTGGGGGAAGTGCGGATGGTACTAAATAATGAAATTATGGAACAGACGTTATGTTTGGAATTGCCATATTTTTATTATCGTTTTTCGGAACTTATCAGGAGGTTGTGTATCAGGCCATCAATTTGAAAAATTTTAGCTTACAGATAGAAACATCGCACTCAAAATCCTGACATCGGCAAAAACTTTGACACAGGATTCGATCTTAATATCCCGCGCAACATAATAATAACGGCGCGTTTGTACGCTAAATGCATTTCAAACCTAATATTCAGTGTGCCGGGGAGTTCATGTCTTTATCTAACGGTTTCGGAAATCAATTCAGAGAGCTGCGTTTCAGTTTCTAGTTGGTACTTCAATGACACACAGAATTAAATATAAGAGAAGCTTTTTCAGCTGTAAAGCTTTGTGTTATGAAGCAGTTCTACGGAATAATAATTAGGCAGTCTAATAAATAATTAGACGCAAAACGACCTCACCACTTCTGCCATCACAATATGCTCAGGCGCTTATGCAAAGCGCTTACCAAATTATAGTACCCATAACAAACTAACAAATTATTATTATTTATTTTTTCTTTTTTATAAGTTAATTATTTATAAAATAATATGTACATCAATAACCTACTTAATTCATTAATAAAAATAATAAAATTATATCCTATCTAAAACTATTCACAAATTAAAATATGGCGTCGAAAAATTCATCCACATCACTGTCGACTGGTAATGTACCCAAGAGACTGGCGGCATTGCCACGTTGTATGGCAATGCTTAGCCTCTGGCCAAAGTAAAAGCCAGCCCTTGGGTCACGGGAAGTGTCAATTAGTCGTTTTGAGATTTCATTAAACAGACCATGAGCACTCGGACCCCACGGCCCGAGGGTTTCAACCCCAAACGGCTCGAAAATATAATTGCTAACAAGGTTATCATACTTACGCCGCTTGAGGTTCTCCGCAGCAGCAGCACCAGCACAGCACGCCGAGCCAGGAAGATGGGATGGCGCAAGAGTATCGACACACGTGGCATCCCACACTAAAGGCCTACCCATCTTCCATGGAAATAAAGACATTCCGTCTGGTCTCTTGCCATTGTCGCGTGCCAAGCCATTGGGTTCTAATACAGCTGGAACGCCGACGGTGACAAGAGCTCGTCGGATGATGTCGTTGATGTTCGCGTGCCGTGCTAAGCGACCCGCACTTCGGCTGCAAGACAGGCCGTGGTGCCCGAGACTGTTGACAACCTCGCCACAGTGAAAGCGATGAGGAGAACAACATGGAGCTCCTAGTCTTAGGGAAGCAGCCAGGCGGAAAGTAGTGTCGTCGAACAGAGTGCCTATGTTCGACGACGGTAGTGTATGAAGCCACAAACCCGACTCCCACTTACCCACAGCCAGCAGGCGCGCACGCTCCGCAGTAGTAGCAGACGTGTCAAGTAAATTGTTCTGTACTACTGTGCAGAGCGGCTCATCCCGCCGTCTCTGAGAATATGGATTATCGGGTAGATCCGAGTTAATCCAATTCATAGGTACAAGTTATTATATTCATAACTTTAAGAACCACATAATCAAATCCTTAAGTAAATTCACCAAACATAACATAACAAAACATCACGCCTGTATTCCCCGAGACGTGTTGGGCAGAGGTGTATATTTTGTTTGTATAGTGTTTCCCAAAAATTACACAATACAATTAATCAGTATTTGCCAAACTGTCATCTGCGTCGGTCGTGTCGATGGCACGACAGTGTATTATATTTTATTGGCCCAAAACTTCGCCACATCCACGGCATCGTCGGTGGCACGAACCGATCTTACTCTGTCAAACTGTAAAGCAATGAGTAAAACCCACATTTCGTCAGTCAAGGCTCATTTTCATTAGTCGATGTTCGGAGAAGAGTTCATTGGTTCGGAGAACCTGCACCGCACGTTTGGCAATTGCGTTGACGGCTCATTTTCATTGGGTGTGAGTCTCCGCACGCTTTGTACCGATCGATGTATTAAATAGGTCACTACGCCCGCTACAGGGATTCCCCGCAGACGGTGTACCGACTGCTTTGACAAATGACGAAATTCAACGGTTATCATTTTAGTTTTGGATGCTCCTCCCCATGTTGTGATGCATTATCTAATTATGGATTGCACCAAAGCTTTATAAACCATCCCTATCACCTGTTTCTCTGCTACATCACCAAGCTCTTTAAAAATGTATGTGTGCTTACGTATTCTTTTTGATAGAGATTAAATGTGGGTTTCAAATGTTAAATTAGCTTCAGTTTCGATTCCAAGATATTTGGTGGGACTAATATTAGGAAAATTACAGTTAGGAGATGGAGGAAAGTTACATTTATGTGCAGAGATACCGAGTAATGAAAGCGGTTCCCCGAATACAGGTGCTCTACGGCATGCTTTACAGAATCTTTACGACGAATGAAAACGGTACCCTGCACGCGGGCCCACTGACATGCGTTACAGAAATCATTTATGATTTTGAATAGTCACTACCCCGCCTGCGGGGAGTGCTCGCATGCTACTATATCGACTCGACCGAGTTATCGACTAATTTTAATGAGCTGTTAGGATTTTAATCCCATGAAACTGGGGCAAATTTAAACATAACGTAATTGATGAAGAACTAATTAATCAAATCCTTAAGTAAATCTTTGAGATACATCGCCGAGCGCTTTCATCTTTTATACAGGAGGTTCCATTAAAACGCGGCACATTGAGAAGTTGACTCTGTGAGTAATTCGATACACATCAGCAATCTCTGACTTTGACGTCTGTACAGCCACCAGACACACGAGAGAATAGAACGAAAAATTCTTGAAGATGTGCTTTGTATGGAAAGGTTTGAATGATTGTATAGGGTCTTTGAGTTAATTATTTGAATAAGAATATTACGTATTCAAACGCTATGCGATATTTTTGGCAAATCAGTGGTACTCACTACGCTGCTACTTATGAATGTGCGCCCTTTCTAACACACGGTTGATTAGTTGGTCACCGGTGACTAGACTGAGCAACTGTTGGAACCGCAGGCACAGCACTAGACAGCGTGAGCCAACCGTTATTATTTTATCACGATAAATTAGTACCAAATGAAAATAAAACGCGTCCGACTGTTGTATGAATTTGTTTTATTTTATCCGTGCCTGGCATCAAGATGTTGGAGTTGGCAGCTCCTTATAGATGTACTGTAAGGAGCTGCTAGCTCCAACATCTTGAGGCCTGTATTTTTACATAGATAGGTTAAAAATGCCCACTTTAATTTCGAAAACTACGTACACACAGCGTCAGCATGTGCTAAGTTTCCCCCTAAAGTTTTAAAATCTGACACTGCTACAACATTGAAATCGTTACGAATAATTTATAGAATACTTCAAAAAGAGTTGTTTGTTTCGACTTGGATTCGAACCATCGCATCACCGAACGTCGTCAAGTTTGACGTACTAGCCAGCGAGCCCATAAGAGTTGTGATGAAATTGTTATCTACTATCGTCCGAGTCACTTTATCTTTAGGGTCTGTCTAATCGAAATAAATAATTTGAGGGTATCCATTATTAATTTTACTTACTTAAGTTTTCTTTATAAAATTAATCTATACCCTCAAACTACAACGTTTGATGTATAAAACGACGAAGAGTAAACGACTGCGATTTACTCATTATCATTAAAAATTATTTCTAATTTGATGAGAACAAAAATTATTGTTCAGTATGAATAAAATGTGAGTATAAAAGAAATTGCGGTTATGTCAGTTGCAAAATATGTTTAATATATCAAATCTATCAAATCAAATTGCGAATACATGCCTAGGATTTGAACCTCCTATCTTAAGCACGGCAAGCGGTCTTGAAACCTCCGGTCTTTTTAGACGTTGATTGTACATTTTCATTCACGACGTTTTTCAATACACTTTTGAAGAAATAAAATAAAATAACGAAAAATATTTTTATTTATAAGCATTTTTTCATTTTTGTAAATGAGAGTACACATGGAGCCGTTTATTATGTTATGATGTATGTTGACTTAAAAAAGCCTGGCAGTTGAGAGTATGTCATGCTCACTTAAATGTCTCGCTGATGGTGGCGCGTGTGTTGTACATTCGGTGTGTTGGATCATAACTGCCAGGGCTTATTTTGTAATCTTTTAATCTTATATTTTGAATTGTTTCTTTAAATATTTTTTTGTTTTTTTTCATTGTTCTCACATATAGAAGCGACAAGAATAATGTAGCCAGGATTTTGTAATATCTTGATTTGAAAGTGTCCAATAACAGGCAAGAAACTCCAAGTTTCTTGCCTGTTATTCTCCATAGAGATCTACATTTTGGAATTGGCAAATAGCTTCCACTTTCTGACTAACTGACCGACTCTTTGTCAATTCAAAAGTGCCTGTAAATGGTTTAATTGAAATAAATGCTTTGAGTTTGGGTTTGTCATGAATTATTAGGAAACTATGATTTAGTTTTCTTTTTTGTTCCATGCTTTGCTGTCGCCAGGTTGAAGGAGAAGCAAAGGTATAAAGCCGATAAACAGCCTAATATGAAAAATAGAAAATTCAAATATTTTTGAGTTTAGAACAAATAAATGTTATTTTGTTCTTAAACGTTTTTTTTATTGTAATTATCATGGTATTCTATTTATAAACATTATTTATATATTTCAAAAATATTAACGACGTAAACACGCGTCTTTGCCGAGATTTCATTGCCGAAAAAAATCACCTCCGTACAGAGAGGACCGTCTCTGGCGCGAGACGGTGTGAATATAGGCCTTGAACCAATTTGGACTAAGTATAGGTATAAGTTATCTGTGGCAATTTTTATTCCCGCACACAGGTAACCTACCGGGAACGTGTGCACTTGGTTCGTTTTTACCAGCCTCATAGAATTCGGATACTCTCGGTTCGTCACTACCTGCCGCACAGCATCCTTGAAGTAGGAGACCGGCCTGTCCACATGGGGGTGCGTCACCTGCAGTTCAGTCGAGGCGCGCTACGCCTTGCAATTGCGGTCCGTCAGTAATTTTTTTTGCTTAAATCTTCACACTTAATGACTATATTTATTAGTACTTTCTGCGTTAACATTTTATTACTAGTTGAAATTTTTTAAACCAGCTCTGTTTCGGTGGGGATAACTTAGGTTCGTCTTTAAGACAATATTCATTGGACAGGTTACGTAATTTAGGGGTCGCGAACCTATAACCGATTGCAATCGATTCCTTTGTTAGTAAATTCATATTCCCCAAGATGATAATGTTTGATCTTCTCATTTATTGTTGCAGTTCGTCCATATCAGTTACCAGAAGGTTGGTTACTAGTGTACACCATATAATTCATATAGTTTTAGGGTGGGTTTTGGTGTTAACATTGTTTCCGAAATTTAAGCCACGTCAACTCTTTAAATTTTCAAGAAGAGTTCAAGTTCCCGTCGATGTAGTGTCAGCCCATTGGTATTCCAAGTAAAAAAAGGGACTGTTATATGTATTTTTCCAATGGATAGTTTTTTGCGAGTCGTGGGTTAGGCAGATTACACATTCAAGGATCTAATAGGACTTACCTCGATAGCAATGCCCCATCCTCCAATAATATTGGGCCCTCATCTTAGCTGGTAGTCGTTCTTTCAGCGCCAGTTTCAGGTCTTCTAAAGCAGCCTTAGGTCTCTCGCATCGCAGCAGGATCTCTGAACGAAGCCACAAGGCTAGGGCGAGAGAGATTCCACCTTCAGATATGGCTTCATCTCCACCTGGAAAAAATAGCCAGTAGCATAGCATAAGCGTAATCATTCTATAATTTTCTTATGTTTCTAAAAATGCTAATTTTAACTCATATAAACTACACTCACACTTGCACAATCTCACCCATACGACATCACACCAATTAGTGTAGTTGTGTAATTAATGTGCTTAGTGGAAGAGCGGAGCAGGGCTTGAAACCCGGTTCATTTTCTATGTAACCTTAACAGTTATTGTAAAGGTTTTCGAAGATATTTCGTTAATTATTTGATATTTTGTTACAAAATCAATGCTGAACTTAATGTGATGAAGCAATCTTTGAAGATATCAATTGTATCAAAAATAATTTGTATCTTCGGAAATAAGAATTAACCGGGTTCAAGCCCTGGAGCGGAGTCTCTTTACACAAGCAATTCTTGTTTAAAAGGTGATCTGCAAATCATGTATGTAAATGCACTTTGTAATTGAAATAAACCTTTTTATTTGATTCTTATTTATTATGTTTGCACTGCTGGGACACAGACTACGAGTATATAATCCTCCACACGGGCCCAGTGTGGGCTGGTGTGGAGGAAATTAGGTTACGGCGTGAATTTAAAAGCAGTACTTTGAATTTAAATAATGTTCATTATACTTGACGTTTCACATATTTCACGTTTTTATGTCTGTCGTCTATCGCAGCAAATATAAACTACGGAACCCTAATAAAGGAACTAACTGAGGGCAGTTGTCGGTTTTATATTAAACATTGAGTGAAAGTGTTGCTTTTATCAGAAAGTAAGAATCGAATCATTTTTGCACATTCAAATCGACTAAATACCAACATGGTGGATGTCACATGTCTTCGAATTATTGGTTCTAGGACACACTTGTTTCCTCACGATGTTTTCCTCCACCACTTTGAGAGCAGTGCTAATGAAATAATTTACTCTAAGTAAAGTTCCTGGCTGGGCCGCGACTATTTGTAGGTCATAGGTTTTAAACCTATGACCTACAACTCGTAAATCACGGCTGTTTCCCTTAACAATACTCTAAAAAAAAAACCAGTCAGTTAAGATGAAAAATTAAGGTTGTTTGCAAATTATTAGTCTACCGCTGCTACATGATTATGATATCTTTGCCGACAGGCACAGGGCCGACAACACGCTGTACATACAATAGGTAACTTTACGCGACGGCAGCAGTGTCCTCTCTGTAAAGTAATTTAACCTCCCAAAAATGACTAATGTTTTAATAAATTTAAAGACAAAATTAAATAAATAAGACTAAAACACACTAAAATTACGTCTGCAATCAGAAAATCTATATTACAACGCAACAGTAAAGGTTACACAAAATATAAGTTGCCCCACGAGCGCATGGCTCTTTGTAACAGTAAAGGTTACACAAAATATAAGTTGCCCCACGAGCGCATGGCTCTTTGTAACAGTAAAGGTTACACAAAATATAAGTTGCCCCACGAGCGCATGGCTCTTTGTAACAGTAAAACTACTACTGTACAATACTACATTATAATTATACTCGACACAGTATACTCCTTTAAAATGAACTGACAAGATACGATGATGTAATATTTGTGAAGCGGGTGCCTCACAGGCGTAGGTTATCTTTCTAGGGTTAAACTTCTTATTTAATATCTCATCTTCTTCAACAATGAACTAATCAAGAACCGCCAAGCAATATGCCTGGGTTTAAAAGTAACTAAGTAGGATAGAACGAGGTTACAGATAACATTGTCCCATTATTCAGCTGATCTATTTAACACGCCGCGCCGCTCAGAATGCCTTTGTGGCGGAGCCTCTTCGTGTCCTAATTACTTAAATCCCGAGCGGATAAAACGTAACACTATTCTGGTGAGGGTTTTAATTTTTTTTGTTGTATATGTCGCTGATTGGCTGAGCTGCTGACTGACGTTTTGGATTCTAAATTCAGGAAAAGCTATGTTGTTGATTCTGTTTCTCCTCGGTAGTTAGTGGAGTTTGGAACGTTCAAACTCAAATTCTTAGCGTTTTTAGGGTTCCGTACCCAAAGGGTAAAACGGGAACCCTATTACTAAGGCTCCGCCGTCTGTCTGTCTGTCCGTCTGTCACCAGGCTGTATCTCATGATCCGTGATAGCTAGACAGTTGAAATTTTCACAGATGATGTATTTCTGCTATAGCAACAAATACTACTAACATAAATATTTAAGGGGGCTCCCATACAACAAACGTGATTTTTTTGCTCGATATCGATAACGGTAACAGGTAGACACTTGAAATATTCACAGAATATTTAGTTATATATTCACTTTAAAAATCAATAATTAAATTAAAATAAAACAAATATTTAAGGGGGGCTCCCATACAACAAACGTCATTTTTTTGCCGTTTTTTTAATAGATAATGGTACGGAACCCTTTGTGCGCGAGTCCGACTCGCACTTGGCCGGTTTTTTTTCAATTACACCATTAATAGGCACTTTTGAATTGTCATGGAGTCGATTTAGTCAGAAAGTTGAATCTAGCTGCCCATTCCTGTGTGCTCGGTGAATACACATTTTTGGGTATAAGTACCTACCTATCTGCGTGGAAATGCAGAAAAACACTAACCGTGGAACACCTCTGCCTAACTAAAGTATTATTTTATTTGGGCGCGCTAGTTTACAAGATTAAGTAGGTTATGTTAGCAGAGTGTTTATGTTATTGGTATAATTATGGTATCATAGTGGCGAAATTACTTAAAGCGTGTATAAAACTAACCGGATTAGAAAAATATTATAATTATTTATTAATCTAAAGTAGACTGTATCAAGAATTGGGCCGCAACATGTTACAGTAGGGCTTTGGTTTCCCCGCTGTCGCGTCGCCTCACCAAGACACCTATTAAAAAAAAAAACTTGCTTCATTAGTCTTTGCACATTTTGCAGCATCATAATACAAAAGCTACAAAGTTTCATGTTTTTTATGTACTGTTAGCTGGAAAAAACGTTGTGGAGTTTTGACTTTTGAAATATGAATTATTTATTAACAGCGTTTCCGGTCCTTCGCTAATCATTAAGTTCTCAAACTCTTTAGTTGAGACCAGAATCATTGATTTCTCATGGAACATGATCCTATTCAAAATACACAAAAGAACAACAAATAATTAAGTAATTACTACCTACGTTGTACTTTGTTTTTCCTAAAAACTGAACTTCCTACAAAGTTCCCCAGCCGTTCAATATTGAGGGAGAGGTAAACATTTTGATTTATAACGGAAACGTGAATGTTTCTAACCGGATGGCCGAGCAAGGAAATCGATCAAATTAAGTTTTTGTTTCTGTTTCTTTTAAATAAAACCCCGGTTGCTTGACGTTGCGAGTATTGATATTGTCTTACTTTTTTTCTCACTGATTATAAAATGAGGAGATGCATCATCGTAACCTATATTTTGGTTCTATTCACCTTTATCAGCCGAAATCTTCATGTTTACTTCTATCCTTGTCATCTTATAGGCGAAATCTTTTCCACACATTTCATCTTGTTGAAACTATAGGGTACGCCCGCGCCGCTGCCGTCAGTAATATGAGCTCATAATGTACGGTAGGTTAGTGCCCAAAATAAGTTTTCATGGCCCAAGTTTACAGAGTACGGACATGCGGGTAACACCAAGCTTTAGGTTTAAAACTTAGCATGATTGAAGCTCAAGTTTGATTTCCATTACTTCGACATATTTCAGTTCTTACTAGAAAAATATAAAGTAATAAAAAATACCAAACCTCTAACTGCCAGCTTGAACAGCATGTCATTCCAGTGAAGCATTCTTTTAAATCAAATTAAATCAATTTATTTGCCATAAGTATTGCAATTTCGGTCTTAACATAAATTTATACAGATGCTTTTCCCTTCGTGCAGGTATAGCATTAAATATGCGACCATACATTGCATAGCTATTCTTACTGTGTAATGCTGGCAGAACTATTCTATTTCTGTGTCTATTAGATACTTATTGGAAACATATCATGAGCTTTTTTAAATAAATCCGGGTGCAATTTAACAAATTTAGCGCATTCCAAGATACACAGACTTGACAAGGTTAATATCTTGAACTTTTGAAAAAGGGTTTGCAAGATTCCCATGGGCGTATTCCCGCTATGGCGCGGATGCATTTTTTCTGTGCGAAAAACAATATTAATAATAAGACCATACCTCAACACAGAATCAACGTACCCATAGTATGCAGATAATACGGTTTTTAACGCAGATTTTTTTGAGAGTTTGTATAGAGCGTACACAAAATTTATTTTATTGCATACTTTATTAACGCGGGCCTTCCAGTTGCAGTGTTTATCAATCGTGATACCGAGAAATGTCGTTTCGCTTACATCTTTTAATTGAAGTACTCTATAATTGATGTCTAATGTCTTATTTTCTCGTCCATATGTACTTAATGGGATAAAATTAGTTTTTGTTAGGTTTACACGTAGATTATTATGATTTTAAATGTACTATTATGCAATGTTCCGTTTTGATACCCATTCAAGGCATTTGAAAGCAAACATTTGAATACAACGACTTGAAACAGTTTTGCAACGTCGCTATGATGACGTACATTGTTCTTTGTTCATTATTTAAAAACGATACTTGAAAAGTGTTTTTAGCTTTTTGGTACTCCATGGATTTCGATTCATTTTAACATCGTTTAATGATTCTACATGGATAGTGATTCTCGTTTCATGCGAGATTTATGCCATACTTATTTTAAAGAGATGAAAAACAACTGACTTCCAAAAAAATACAACCGGCTTCAAAATAGCTAGATAGATAAATACTAGGAGCAAACATAAATTGGTTGTACTTATACCTACAACAAGGCTCAAGAAAATAGGTGGCTCGTTCCGATGTCAATGTAATATACGCTTTTATAATAAACTTCCAAGCCACATTCAAAAGCCTTAATAAATTTAAATCATTTACTAAACGTAAGTTGTACCAGAAAGCCTTCTAAACCGTTAAAGATTATAATTATTAAGGATAAAAAGGCTTGGGATTGATCTGCTCCCATATTTTACATAAGTACTGAATGTTGTGGTTTTTTTTTCTTACTATTTTTTTATGTACCTACAGTGTTTAATGAGTATTTTAAACACAATGACATTACTTTGTAGAGTATAATCTTATTATTATTATAATTATTGTGAATGTGAGGACTATGTGGGTCATTTTTTAGGGTTCCGTACCCAAAGGGTAAAACGGGAACTATTACTAAGGCTCCGCCGTCTGTCTGTCTGTCAGTCTGTCACCAGGCTGTATCTCATGAACCGTGATAGTTAGATAGTTGAAATTTTCACAGATGATGTATTGTTGTTGACGCTATAACAACAAATACTAAAAAACAGAATAAAATAAATATTTAAGGGGGCTCCCATACAACAAACGTGATCTTTTTGCTCGTTTTTACTCGATATTGATTACGGCAACAGGTAGACGCTTGAAATATTCACAGAATATTTAGTTATATATTCACTTTAAAAATAAATAATTAAATAGGTTTAAAGAATCTTTATTCTCAATTAAAACATACACAAATGTCACTTACTTGAGAACAATAAATTAATGTTAACAATTTAAAAAGGTTTGACTTCACCTCTATGTACAGTTTCACAAACACGACCCACCCAACGCATTCATTTCTGTGAGGGTGTTTTACTTGCTGTTAAATACTGACCGAGCTGAATTTTGAATGCATTGAGTGAGTGTACATTTCTAATACTTGATGGTAATTTATTATATAGTTGCACTCCTTCGAAAGTAACCATTTTTTTGCCATAATTGGTTCTAGTTTTAGGTAGCACTATTAGGCTCGCTCGTCGTGAGCTTCGTTGGCTGACTTGTCGATATTGAGTTAGTATAATGTTTGTGTGTATTTTTTTGTTAAGCACTTTATTAATGAATATACATGTATTATAGATATAGAGTTGCTTGATGTTCATTAATTTTGTGTCACTATAGATTTTTGAAGTTGATGTTAAATAGGGATAGTTAAAAAGCATTTTTATTAATTTATTTTGCGATCGTTGAAGTTCTGACAGTTTTGTTTTCGTAGCATTGCCCCAGAGTTCAATCAGATATAGTAGTAAATTAAAATAAAACAACTATTTAAGGGGGGCTCCCATATAACAAACGTGATTTTTTTACCATTTTTATAGATAATGGTACTGAACCCTTCGTGCGCGAGTCCGACTCGCACTTGGCTGTTTTTTTTTCTTATGTTTCTTTTCTCTTTCTCAGTTAGTTTAAATGATAATTTGGCAGTTTGAGTACTTTATTCGGCCTACCCAAATGTTCTTTCTTTGGTATTGTTCGACGAGTCGTTGAGCTCCTTAAGGTCTGAGTTGAGCTACACGATTACTGAGATACTCTGCACTGACTGGACAGGTCCACTTAATCAGTGTGGTTCTTTACTCAAAAGACCATTTCAGACACCAATATGCATGGTCCTGAAATGATCTGACCAAGATTATGTCTGGACTTTAAAAGAGAAAGATTTTTTGATTTTTTTAATTTTTTTCTTTTTTTTCACCAAATGGAAGCACTATTTGGTGAAGTGAGCGCAAATGTACGAGTAACTAGATAACATACCAAAACCGCTATAGGCGTGTCTATATTTGAGGGTATCCCTCGATTTTTATGGGATTCGCTCATCAGATTTCAACTAGGTGACAATGCGACTACCTTGAGAGCATACACTTTCAAACCAAAACAAAATTTTCAAAATCGGCCCAGAATTGACGGAGAAATCGGTGAACATACTAAAAACAAAACTTACAGACGAACATTAACCTCCTCCTTTTTGGAAGTTGGTTAAAATAAAGACTATTCGTTGGGGTAGACGGGGTCTATGTCCAGCAGTGGACGACTTTTGAATACCTAATAACCTAGAGGACTTAATTATAAATAAAACATCTGTGTACCAATAACCTATGTTTGCAAAGTAATAAATGATTTGATTTGATTATCCCATCTCTTACCAGTCATAGGGGCTCTCAGCACAGCTTGGCTGGCAAGTGCCATAGCCTTGCCTAGGTCTCCATCTTCCAGAGCCTTCTGAGCAGCCAGTCGTCGATCCCGGGACACCTGCACGTCCTTGCCTCGATAGAGAGGCTGTATCCTTGATAGCACCTCGTTGAGAGCGTCCATCACCTACAAAGGTATTAGGAACAATTTCAGACTATGAGCATAGTTTTTCTTTAGAATATAGTTAGTCTCAAAAAAACTTTAAAATCTACGACGTGGTTCAAAAGAACAAACTCTTCCCTTAATTATTTATTCAGACTGCCTCACTGATCTATCTTTACTTTGCGTCACTGATCCATCTTTACTTTGCATCACTGATCCATCTTTACCTTGCGTCACTGATCCATCTTTACTTTGCAACACTGATCCATCTTTACCTTGCGTCACTGATCCATCTTTACCTTGCGTCACTGATCCATCTTTACTTTGTGTCACTGATCCATCTTTACTTAGCCTCACTGATCTATCTTTACTTTGCATCACTGATCCATCTTTACCTTGCATCACTGATCCATCTTTACTTAGCCTCACTGATCTATCTTTACTTTGCATCACTGATCCATCTTTACCTTGCGTCACTGATCCATCTTTACTTTACCTCACTGATCCATCTTTATGAATCACTCTAATTATGCGTAATTATGTATCTATGCATATGTGATGAACACGAGGGGTTGCGTAATGCCATGTGCTTTTTAACCCTACATCACAGGATACAAGATATTAACACAACATATTATGAAATAGGTCCTTGGTTTGCAACATATGAAATATGTAAATGTCCATATGACGCAAAACCAAATATCAGTCGGTTAGGATGTTAAATTTCAGCAGTCGTTAAAGGATGGTTAAAAGTCAGCATCGACGCGATAATGAGGCTAAGAGCAGTTCTTCAAAGCTCCAGACTTGCCTAATGCCTGTATAAATAGCGTAGACGAGGTATTGTGTCTCCTACAATGATTCTGTTAATCCGACCATTAGTGTCAAAGTGACACAATCAATGTCCTTTGTTTTAGTTTTCCAAAGACGCTTAATGCCTTGGCTTTGTTGTCCGTGGTGTCTGGTGTACTGCTCATCTAAGATGTCAATAGCGAATTTTTCTGAAAGATTTTCTAAGAACTGTTGTTTGGTTTTTAGATGTTTTGTAATTAGATCTTGTTACATACCTCATATAGCTGATATTATTTCACTATGTCTAAGGCTTGCTACACATATGTGGTAGGCTGATACCGCACAGGCTTCATGTAACGCTTGCATCACATATGTGGTGGGCTGATACCGCACAGGCTTCGTGTAACGCTTGCATCACATATGTGGTCGGCTGATACCGCACAGGCTACGTCTAAGGTTTGCTATACATATGTGGTGGGCTGATACCGCACAGGCTACGTCTAAGGTTTGCTACACATATGTGGTGGGCTGATACCGCACAGGCTACGTCTAAGGTTTGCTACACATATGTGGTGGGCTGATACCGCACAGGCTACGTCTAAGGTTTGCTACACATATGTGGTGGGCTGATACCGCACAGGCTACGTCTAAGGTTTGCTACACATATGTGGTGGGCTGATACCGCACAGGCTACGTCTAAGGTTTGCTACACATATGTGGTGGGCTGATACCGCACAGGCTACGTCTAAGGTCTGCTACACATATGTGGTGGGCTGATACCGCACAGGCTACGTCTAAGGCTTACAACACATAAATGGTCGACTGATGCCACACAGCCTACGCGGCAAAATCGATTATATATTTTGCCACCCAGTTGTGCCGAATCGTGACTAATTACGCCGTATGTAGCACGCCTAATGTTAATTGTGCAGTATCTGTAGACCGTGCAAGAACCATAATCAACGTATTGTTGAATGCGTCGGGAGAAATTGCAAAACTAATGTCGTATAGAAGTATTATTGAGATAACTTCAACAAACATGAATAGAAAAATGGACCACTCAAAGTTCCCCAGTCACCGTCAGAGAAAACAACACGATACCGAAGCAAACATTTGTTAACTTTTCTAACTGAAGTCGGAACTAAATAAAAATCTTTCGCGAGTGTAGTTCAGGACATTTATGTTATATTTCGATTCAGTTGCTAGAGCATCGGAAACCATTGTTTGGGACGTGAGTTGCATCGACTATGGACGGTGAGTGGTTCCATTGGTGGCGCGACTGTTGCTTTGTGCCGGTTTTCTTTTGTTTTAACAGTGTTATTTTATCGGGTTGTTTTTGTATAGTTTGTGGTTGGTACGTTCGTAACTGGGTTGTGTTTATGGAGTGGTCTGTATGTAAGATATGGTGTCCGTAATTTACTACGAAATATCAATTCACAACAATTCTCAATTCTTTATTGCATTCCATATGTATTACATAGATGGTATAAAAAAGTAAATGATCATCATGGACCCTGTCGGGCACAGCAAAAGTTAGGAGAGAGGAAGAGTGCTAAGTAACAATAAAAATCAAGTAACTCAATATTATTATAAATTATTAGATGTATTTAGTTGGGTGTAAAGTTATGTCATTATGTGTATATAGGTATATATATACAGGTGGAAACTTTCAGCGGAGCTCATAACTTAGAGCACAAAAGTAAAATTTCTAGGTGAGTCCAAATGTAAAGTTTCAAGTTTTTAATTTGAAGGTGAAATAATAGCCAAAGTAGAAGTTATAGTTTTTTTTTGTTTTTCGATCAGTATTTCTTGTAGCGGCCAGTTTATCGATGGTAAAAAATGTAAGTTGGAACTTCTCATTTCCTACGAAATGTATGGGAAAAGTTTTTTGCGTTTTACGACTTTCCTAGTACTCAAACCTCAATTGGTCCAATAGAGGTTTTTGAACCTTAAAAGAAAGAGGATCGATTGGCATAAAAAAAAGTTTTTGTGAAAATTGCCCATTTTCCTGCTGACTGTACATTTTTTAGAAATCTGTGACTGGGGATCAAAATTCCATAAAAAAATATGGATAGTCTCTTAAGATCATTTTCGCGTAGCTGCAACGGATAAGGTACTTCCCCTTACTGCCCCGCTGAAAGTTTCCACCCTGTATATTATTAGGTTTGTGTATACAGGTATAGTATATTAGTTATTTTTATTTTATCTATTGCATAAGAATAATTGTAGGTATTATTATGAAGTTATTATTATTAGTTATTATTAGAAATATTTTCATTATTATTTAATTATGTTATTTATTGATATTTTCATATTTATATTTGATTTTCTATATTCCATATTTATTTATTTATATTTCATAATGTTGGTTTATGAAGGAAGATTAATTTTATTTTGCAATAGATTTGTCATCTAAAAACTCATTTACTGAGTAGTATGACTTGGGTTCCAGAAATTGTTTCAATTTATTAATAAATATATTTGTTTTGCTAACTTCTCTAATGTCATGTGGCAATTTATTATAATTTTTTATAGACATAACTAAAGGACTGGTTGAGTGCATTTTGAGTCGGGATTGAGGTATGTTTATTTTGTCGTTGTTGTGTCGAAAATTGTATTTTGTTTGTATTTCTTCGCAAGTGGTGTAAAAATGTGGGCGTTTTCTGACAAATTTACATAATTCAAAAATATATAAACAGGGAAGTGTGAGTATTTTGTGTTTTCGGAAGTGTGGTTTGCAGCTATCTGTTTGTTCTATGTTTGTTATTATTCGAATTAACTTCTTTTGTAAAATAAATGTGGTTTGTGATATAATATTGGCAGTACCCGCGTTTAAATATGAGACATGGCTCCTCAATCCATGGATTACTGGCTTTTGTAAGCCCGATCCTGGAATTTGTAGTAAAACCATTAAAAAGTTATAGGATGTTTAAGGTAGCTCCTCAATTCAGACATCTGGACTGAGGAGCCACCTTACCACTCGAAAACTAGCCAACGGATATATTTGATAATTTTGTAGGATTTAGTAGGGTTTATGCTTAAACTGTAGGTACAAAAAAAAAGGTTTAGTACGGCTGAATTTGAGATAGCTACAATGCTTTAATTTTTCATAAAAATTCATAAATTTCACCGCGCTGTTTCTCGGAAAGCCTTCAACCAATTATAACATATTTTTAGTATAATTTAGTAGTAAATGTGTTCTAATTTGTAGTATAAAAATAAAAAGTAAAAACTATATAATTTCGACGTTACAACACATTTTATGTGACTCCTCAATCCTGACGGTCTATAAAAACATATACATACGTAACTACTAAAGCAGTAGATCAGATCGGATAATAATAGCACCAATATTTAGTAGAAACTTCTACTAAATATTTGGCCTCATCAAACATCCAACACACTCGGTATTTCAAAAGGTATTAATAATTTAAACATTCTTTTACAATTTTGTGAATAGGGTGACCATAAATAATTCATACTATGATCTTTTACAGAGTTTTATTTTCACGTGATACGTTCTTCACCAATCAGTACTTAAATAATGAACACAATATATTAATTACACAAATAATAAAAAAAGAAAAATAAACTAAAGGAGAAACTATCCCAAATGGCCTTATCTTAAATTTGTGATCTCTAAACATTATCTCCATCTCTATAATTATTTTCTAAACTCTATCTCTAATCTCTTCTCTTCTCTAATCTCTATCTCTAAATATTATAAAACGAAGTCGCTTTTTGTGTCTGGCTGAGTGACCGCGTTGTTCTTCTAAAATATGCAACGGATTTTGATGTGGTTCTCACCATCATTTATAGAATTTATTCTAGAAGGTTTTTATATAAAATAAATTAACACTAAACGTAAACGCATTCATAAGAAAACTTCATGATTTTTGTATGCGTTTACGTTTAATGTGAATTTATTATATACCTACTAGCTTTTGCCTTTTTATGTGAAATAAATATTTTGTTTTTGATTTTGATTTAGCCCGCGGCTTCGCCCACGTGGATGTGGAAAACTATGCCCGTGAAACTATACCCATGGGAACGTACTACCGGGATTAAAGTAAACGAAGCGAGCGCAATGCGCCCGCCGCCGCCGCTACCGCCGTCAACCATATTACTGTGATATCTCTCAAAGTATTAATTTAAATAATATGATGTCAGGGCATATTTTAATCTAAATTAAATGCCTAATTTAAGTAATATATAATATTGTTTATGGATTAATAATATACAAGTCAAAATAGCTTCGAAGTAACAATGAAAGGAGATTGACCGAATGACTATGAAACTTAGTATCGGTATGAAACATGCAGTGACTCAAAGATTTATGCTTTAATATAAAGACTGATTTTAGAGCTAACAAATGTCCTTTATCATTTAATCGTAATTCTCAGCATTACACGGTAATTAGGTTTCAAAATCTAGATTTAGAATCGTATCTCTTAGAAACTTCTTCTCACAATGTATGCTGGTAAATTCAAAATACGAATTAGTCAAAATGACGTTTGAGCATTTTTAATATTACTCGTCAGATAAAGGTTGATGTAGAGGCTTTAGAGGTAAGTACAAACTTGAGAATTCATATGTAACAGAACATCAAACATTTCGATTTGTACATATTGGACGGAACATTTGTTCGGCATTGTTTTCGACTTAACTTCAACACTAGTGAAATAATATGCGTACCAAGTGAGGAGATATCCAACTAAGAATCATATTCATTTCTTCACCATTTGAAGGCACTCTTATTGCACGTACGCGTTGTATAGATTTTCCACACGCTAAGCATACATACACTTCGTTGGACAAATGAAGGAGCTGATGAGCTTGGAGAGCATCATTTAGGCAAGCAAAGCACTCGGTGCAAACTATGTCATCACCTGAAATCTATTTAATCAAAGAATTGAACTAGGGTCTGGTAGATACCTTACAAACTGGTTCTGCGTCTAATAGTACATATCACATAATATGAGTCTTCACACATTCCTGAACGCTGTACATACCATCTAGGTATATAGTTCCACCCTCATTGAAGTGTGGAACTATCAAACCATGAAGGTTCCTCGCCAAAACCGGATTATTCATGATTGCATTGATAATACGGATTTCAACGAGGAAACACCGATGACTTAGTTAATATAAAATATAAATAATATACCGGCAGAAGATAAATGTACTTAATAACAGTAATAACATTACTCTTTCGTTGATCTCGTTGGTATAGTGGTCGCAAGCATGTCTGCTGAGCGTGGGGCCTTGGGTTCAATTCCCAGGCCAGACAGTGCTATTGGGCTATTGCAATTGGAATTTTTCAGTAATAGCCCGGAGTTTGGATTTGTGCCCGGTTGATGGCAATAGGCTCGCCCCCTATTACATGGGACTAAACGTAACTTGCGAAATGTGGTTGCAGGTGCTACACACTTCTGACTAACCCTTTGGGGAATATGTACAGTTCAGGCGCGATTTGATGTTATTTTTGTATTCAATTAAATCCAAATTTAAAAATATTAATGGCCTAGTACTTAGTTGACATTAAAACAAAACATTTATATTAAATGATTCGATTGATTGATTGAATTAACTATACAGGGTGGAAGGGACATCGACGCGAAGCCTGTTACCATGGATTCAGTACATCATTCTTGACCCCCCTGCGTTAAAAAATTTCGTCGGTTATTAAAAAAAAAATTCGCTGTTCCTTACATTTTGACCGAGTAGGTATTGCACTTCTGTAGGAAACAGCTGTTTTTTTTTAGAATTACCGACGAGAAATTTCAACTCACGGGGGTCAAGTATGATGTACTGAATCCATGGTAACAGGCTTCGCGTCGATGTCCCTTCCACCCTGTACAATAATAATAGACAAATAATAAAAGTAAACACCGTTCGACTGTACTTATATACAGACGAACTTAGATGCTAGAAAGAAAACGCCCGCCGTTCGGTCACCAGCATATTATAGAGTAATATTATGCTCGGGATGCACGCGCACAGTATAATAAGGCGCGCGTTTGTTTGCTTTCAAAAAGTTTATAATAATCATAAATGATGAATCAAACAGGCAAAGGTCTCGAAAACATTCTGCCTTTCGTATATCCAAAAGTTTAGCTTCGGTACTTTTAACACCTTAACAGATTGATACTCGTATTACAATGTAATAATAATAATTTGTAATATCTGTTGTTATTAAGTATTTAATTATAATTTCAAAGATTGGATGCATAATTTAATTATTTTGCGTAAGTCAAGAAGGTTTTATTGCTTCAATAATCTTTGAATGCCATGCCAATGACATGTGACATTTCTTGCGTGAAAAAAAAAACCATGTATGGGTAAAATAGGAAATCGAAATAAAAACTAATACATTTATGATGTTTTTTATGCGGAGAATTTAAGGATTCGAATGAATAGATAAAATTATTATATTTAAAAACATGAATTATCAACATTATAAACTTAAGTCACCACAGAAAAAATAGCGATACCAGGTCTGGTCAATCTCCCTTTTTATTTAACTCTGAAAGATAAAAATGGTTAATGTGTGTCGTCCTTTGAAGATAGACTTGATAGAGGTTGTATACCTACATGACAGTGTTTTAAGATTCGAGTAAAACTGTTTAGAATATGTCACTTCAAACTGTTCCGTCAAGGAGAAAAAGTCGTTGTTTATTATAATAATTGTAGTGTTAATAAATTTGTTCGATCCGAATAACCTCTTGATTTCAATAAGACTTATGCGATCGTGGACTTTTTGTTGAATGAATGAATGAATGATATTTATTTGCAAGAATATAGGTATACATAAGTTCTTAATAGCTATGGGTTTCACTATATTCGGCATTTCAGCCGTGCAAATATTTAGATTTTACATCTTGGTTATACTTATACCATGCAGTACACATTTAGGAATTAGCAATAACATTAAAATACTAGTAACAATTTCAAGAACTAAATTTAGATTACAATGCAATTCATAAAAATCTAATTATATACAATTATATTCATTTAAAATAATAATTTATATCAAAAATAGCGATCACTAATAATGATGTCATGTCAATATTATAAAAAACGTGTCAATTTTATTTATGTAATGTCAATATTTAGATGTCATAATAATTATCAAAAATAAGTTTTACATTTTACACTCAAAATATTCATTGATGGAATAAAAACATCTCTCACACAACCAGTTATATATCTTTTTATTAAACTCCAAATCTGTAGCACTTCTAAATTCTTCAGCTAGGTGGTTATATATTTTCACCGCCATGGTATAACAGTTTTTGTTGCATACTTTTAGTCTATTACGCGGGACTGCTAGTGGCTTTTGTACTATTTTCCTCTTTGACATAGCCTTTTCATCTTTTTCAAAAAGCGAGCAGTTATTTCTTACAAATTTGCAGGTTTCAAATACATATAAAGACGGGAGGGTTAGCAGCTTTTGCTTAATAAATACAGGTTTACAAGAGTCTGTCCACTTAAGATTATAAATTGACCTAACACACTTTTTTGGGCTATGAATGCCCTCTGGGCATCTGTTGAATTCCCCCATACAGTTATTCCATACCTTAAAACAGAACAAACATGGCTATGGTATACCAATAAGGCTGTTTGAATGTCTGTTCAATTTTTAATCCTCCTGAGTGCAAATACGAATTTATTTAATTTCTTACATACATTATCTACTTGAGCTTTCCAATTGCAATGCTTGTCCATAATTATTCCTAAAAATTTGATATTATTAACTTCTTCTATGTCATTATTATTGTATTTTAAACTTAATTTCGTTTCATTTCCTAATTTTTTGTTGTTTTATATGGCAAAAATTTTATAAATGTAGTTTTGTTTGTATTTATTTCTATCAAGTTAGAAGTTATTCATATCTAGCCAATTTATTAAATCTGTCAATGCTTTATTTGTAACTATTTTACTGTCATCTAGAGTTTTCTCTTTTGTCAATATGGTAGTATCATCTGCAAACAATATAGTATATTGGATCGTGGAGTTCGGCAGTTCGTTTATATATATTATAAACAATAAAGGGCCAAGGACACTGCCCTGTGGTACACCACAGTAGTTAGCTAAGTACGGTGACCTAAAGGTTTTCTGGGTGTTAGTTTCGAAACACATTTTTTTAATCTCCGTGCATTGTTGTCGGCCTCTTAGGTAGCTTTCGAACCAACTATAAGCAACGCCTCGTATGCCATATTTCTCAAGTTTACGCAGTAAGGTTTCATGACACACCATATCAAACGCCTTACTCATATCCAAAAATACTGCTACTGGGATGTTGAACATTTTATGATGTACAATCTAATCAAACATAAATTTTATGTATCTCTTACGGTTTACGCGGCCCATGACAGTAAAGGTCCCGGTTGGCATGTTTTTTCCGACATCCTCAACAATAATCGTCTTATTTTAGCCAATTTACACAAAACTTTAATGAATTACACACTGAAACCTTTCTCATGAACCAGTCCGTCAATTGGTGATAACCGTTTGAAAATCCATTTGGCAGGTTTTGAGTTAATCGCGTTCAGGCAGACAGTCGCGGCGGGGGACTTTGTTTTATAATATGTAAGGATAAAAACCTTCCGGAATAAATTATATAAATTATGGTGAGAACCACATCAAAATCCGTAGCATATTTTGAGAGAACAACGCGGTCACTCAGACAGACACAAAAAGCGACTTTGTTTTATAATATTTAGAGATAGAGATTAGAGAATACGGAGCGGTGCTCCGCCCAAGCTGGACAGACCTTCACTGTATGCTCCACCGTGACCTCTGGGCGATCCACACAGTGGACACTTTATCCTGAACAGGAACCTCTCGAAACAACCGTGTCCAGCGAGGACCTGCGTCAGGCGGAAGGTGAGGACGCCGTGGCGCCTCTCTAGCCACTTCTCAA
The DNA here is from genome assembly GCA_963921375.1 of Tiliacea citrago. Taxonomy (NCBI): domain Eukaryota; kingdom Metazoa; phylum Arthropoda; class Insecta; order Lepidoptera; family Noctuidae; genus Tiliacea; species Tiliacea citrago. The sequence goes on from OY992780.1 coordinate 31,473,126, forward strand.
AGAGGGGACTTATCGCCACGATTGTGGCGTGCGCAATTGTGTATATGCTGCGGTGCGAACAAAGCTTATTTGTTAAGGCCTATAGCACAGTGCGCTGGCATAAGCGATAATTGAACAGTTTTACACATTGTTTAAGTTAAAAAAATAAATATATAATGGTGCTTTTCGTAAGGAGTAAGCAGGTGTAGGTTATTTAGATAAGGTTGGTTTTCGTAGTGTTAGTAAAATTTCCAAATCCATCCATAAAGTTCCATTAATGAAAGATCCTTCAAAATGTGGCGTTTCAATAGTTTTTTAAAGGTTGATAAACAATTAGCCTTTTTTCTTTTTTTATTATTTGTGTTTAATATATTACGTTTATTAATGATCATAATAGTTTGAATTGTTTATAGTCACTATTCACAAATTTGTAAACGAATGTTTAAATTATTAATATCTTTTGAAATACTGAGTGTGTAGGATGTTTGGTGATGCCAATATTAAATAGAAATTTCTACTAAATATTGGTGCTATTATTATCCGATTTGATCTACTGCTTTAGTAGCTACGTATGTATATTTTTATAGACCGTCAGGATTGAGGAGCCACATAAAATGTGTTGTAACACCGAAGTTATATAGTTTTTACTTTTTATTTTTATACTACAAATTAGAACACATTTACTACTAAATCATACTAAAAATATGTTATCATTGGTTGATGGCTTTCCGAGAAACAGCGCGGTGAAATTTATGGGTTTTATGAAAAATCAAAGCATTGTAGCTATCTCAAATTCAGCCGTACATAAACCACAGTACAGATTAGGCACAAACACTACTAAAACCTACAAAATTTTCAAAAATATCTGTTGGCTAGTTTTTGAGTTCTAAGGTGGCTCCTCATACCAGACGTCTGAATTGTGGAGCCCCACCTTAAAGGTCATATAACTTTTTTAACAGTTTCGGCGGATAGGGCATACAAAATCGGCTAATTTACTACTAAATATTGGCAGTACCCGCGTTTAAATATGAGACATGGCTCCTCAATCCATACGGACACGGATATCGTTGTAAGACTTATTCAAGAAGAACATTGTTTGGATTTTGATGAGTAGTGCTGGTATAATAATAGACACAATAGCAATTAAAGTTTATAAATGTAAGGCGATACAACTGGCTGTCTAAAGGTACCTTACAAATAAATGTAAAGCTGGGTCAACGAATTCTCGGAACAGAGATGTTTATTGTAGAAAAAAATGGGTCATGAACGCACAACGACACTCAACAGCTACGTATAAGTATGTTCCTGCTCGTCAACCCTGCCCTTTCCCACTACTTCTCATATTGTGCTGATCTGCTATATTGCATGAAAGCTATTCTGTACTCCTTACCGTCTCGTTCTCCAGTACAGCAACCACCTTCTTCCCATCCTCGATTGCCTCAAACTTGTCCAGCCAGCCTTCCTCCTCGGCCATGGCCACCAGCTCCTCGCCCATACCCTTGAAGAAACCCTTGGAGTTGGAGCACAGCGTGATGTTGCTGCAGCTGGCCGCGTACCCAGGGTCGGTCTCCTCGTAAATGTGAGGCATTATGAACCCTGGAATTGGGGACGTAAAGCTTTATTTAGTGAGATTAAATACGTAGATACATCCCTAGGCCTAGCGGTATGAAGGCCACCGTACCTAATTAAAAACACACAACAATTATACAGCAATTTCATCTGAACGGCATTCAATGTAAAAAAAAACCGGGCACGTGTATGTCCAACCACGCACAATGAAAGGTCCCGTAGTTAGTTATTTATTTATTTTAACATAAAACGGCCAAAGGCCAATTACATTCGTTAGAGACACAATAGTTTTATTAGTATAGCATTAGTTTTATAATAATTACAAAAACAAAAGTATTTATTTATTTATTTTAACTTTAATTAACACGGTTATACCAATTACATTAATTAAAGGCAGAGACACATACATAGGAAAGAATATAAAATTTTAAAATTCTGGTGAAAACATAAAAACAATTAAAAAATAAAATAAAATTACAATACTTTCATGAATCCCTCTCACAGTATTTCAGGCATGCCAATAAAATCTTCGTCCATTCATCCGCAAACAGATCGTTTGTTGGATTGGAATCCAAGAGATCAATAAGTGCGACCAGAGTGCGAGGCACTGGGGACTTAGCACGCGAAACGGTGCGACATGGAGGCACGGCAAACAACCTGTGGTTTCTGCCGCGGCAGTAATTGTCTGGGACAAAGAAACGAGCCAGCACAGCATGCAGGTCAGGTGCGTCAATAGTGCCACGGAGCATCTTGCAGGCTATGGTGAGCTGATCTCGTGCTCGCCTTACCTCTAATGAGTTACGAGTATATCCCAGGCATCCCAATAGAAATTTAGTCGGATAGAGGTAAGGGTAATAACCGTGCTTACGCTTATATAAAAACCTAAGAAACGCTTTTTGCACCTTTTCCAATAAAAGCGCGTAGGTACTTTCGTGTGGATGCCACACGCAGGAGCTGGATTCTAATTTACTACGTACAAGTGCATTAAAAATTGTTTTTATGGCATGTGTGGTACGAAAATCGCGGCAATTACGTAAGACAAAGCCCAACCTTTGGTAGGATTCTTTAGCTACCGTAGCAATATGGTCGTGGAAGGTGAGCTTTCGGTCAAATGTGACTCCCAGATCTTTCATAGCCGTAGTTTTCATAATGACATTGTTATTTAAATTATATTCAAAATTAACTGGGTGCCGCACTCGACCGAATGTCATAGCGAAGCATTTAGAGGAATTAAATTCCATCTTATTGTCTAGGCTCCACTTGTATATCGCATCTATGTCTTGCTGTAGTGCCAAACAGTCACGCTCGGAGTTTATTTCGAGGTACAACTTCAAGTCATCAGCATATAACATACATCTTGCATTACGGAGAACTTGGGGAAGATCATTTACAATGATTAAAAATAACAAAGGTCCCAAAATTAAAGTATACAGCTACTCAACAGCAACAGTCATACGCTCATCTCACAATACTCCAGACATGTTCACAAGATCTTCTTCCATTCATCCGCGAACACATCACAGTGAGGCTTAGTGTCCAAGAGAGCGTTGAGCGCAGAGAGTGTGCGAGGGACAGGAGAATGGGCTCGAACGACGGTTCGACTCCAAGGCACGGCGAACATTCTGTGCCTCCTGCTACGGTTATAGTTAATCGGAGCATAAACATAGACAGTTCGTCATGCAATTCAGGAGCATCTGTTTTTCCGTGAAGGATCTTACACATATTAATAATTTGGTCATATTTTCTCCTAACCTCGAGAGAATTGTATCCTAAACAGTCTAAAAGAAAGTTCGAAGGGTACATAAACGGGTAATATCTATTCAAACGTCTATGTATGTACCTAAGATAAGCTTTTTGTACAATTTCTAAGAGTAAAGTGTACTTCTTTTCGTGCAGGGTCCAGACACATGCACTGGACTCCAGTTTCCTACGAACAAGTACATTAAAATAGATTTAATAGCGCTGATGTTGCTAAAATCTTTAGCATTGCCCAGAATGAAACCTAATCACATTTGAATCTTTTGCTACTGATGCCATGTGATCATGAAATGTTAGCTTGTTGTCAAATATGGCACCTAGGTCCTTCATTCCAGATGTTCTAGTAATAGCGCTGTCATTATTTTTTTAAGTAAAGGTTTCGTGCTCGAGTAAAATTCATGACGACACATTTGCAAGAATTAAATTCCATTTTGTTCTTAACACTCCACTCCAATATCGCCTCAATATCACGCTGCAGTGCGAGACTATCGACTTCAGAATTAATTTCGGAAAAGAGTTTTAAATCATCTGCATAATATAATTGACTTCTGGCGTAAAGAATAACTGAAGGAAGGCCATTCATCATTAATTCAAGAAGAGATGCGGGCCCAGTTATAGAACTAACATAACATTGTAGTTGAATAACACGTTCCCTCATATATTCCAACTGCAAATGTAAGTTTGTACGCACAATATTTAGAGATTTGCCATTTTATTTTAAAACCATAGATTTCTTACAGGTCTTCCAGTAAGAAACAATTTTCTGAATTCTTTTCAAAATTTTAGGCTCTGTTGTTTTGGAGAATGATCAATTTTCATCAATTTTCTTAAATACCTGGGGAACTATTTATTTTAAAATTATAAAAAATTATATCTAAAATTCTTACAACAAGCCTCATTTGATATAATGTGACACGGTACAGTCAGCAAAAATATTTTTAAAAATTTTGTCGTTTGCTCCCAAAGTGACCCCATATTTAAGATTCATTTATTTATGTTACATGTCCGTATTTAGGTCACAGAAATTCATATGTGTACCAATCATAGACTTAATCGGTCCAGTAAGTTCGGAGCATATTGGAGTTCCGTACCTCAAAAGGAAAAAACAGAACCCCTATATGATCATTCGTGTGTCTGTCTGTCATAGGTAAAAGAGAGCTACTTTTGACAGATTGAGACTGAGGCTAGGATGCGAAAGTTCTTAAAAATACTGACATTGCCGCACATCGTGGTGTCAGTGCAGTATCCTGATTATATCGTCACATAATTATGGTGAAGAAACTCAGACACTTCAATTAAAAACATTGAAAATATCATTCACTTTGTTTCTGAGGTGTCTTCAGAAGTAATTGTAGAAACAATAGTTCGTAACTAGTGAAAAAAGACAAAATAAAATACACATTCAATAGCAAACATCTAATATTAGCCGCTGAATACTGACAAAATGTCAGCACGATGTGGAACTTGCATAAACATACATAACCGTATCAATTACAATAGATAGGTACAATTAATATTTAAGATCGCACTAATTTATGAAACACTAAGCATACTGTCGCTTCCGTTTGACGGCAAGCCTACCCTAATTAATATTATAAATGCCTAAGTAACTCTGTCTGCTTGTTCGCCTGTTACCTTTTCACACCATAATGGCTGAACGAATTTCGATGAAACATAATGACAATGATGAAATTATGGATAATTTAGCATAATGATAGACCGTGACCTGGGCTACGACATAGGAATAGGTGCTTTTTAGGGTTCCGTACCCAAAAAGTAAAACGGGACCCTATTACAAAGACTCCGCTGTCCGTCCGTCTGTCTGTCCGTCTGTCACCTGGCTGTATCTCATGAACCGTGATACTTAGTCAGACACAGAAATTTTCAGAGAGATGTATTCCTGTTGGCGCTATAACAACAAATACTAAAAATCAGAATAAAATAAAAATTTATCTTATTTTTGAAATATAATAGAATCGCCTTCCAAGGTCTCTGTATTGTCAAAACGGCTACCATTTTGAACACCTCATAACTTAGAGCACAAAAGTAAAATTTCTAGGTGAGTCCAAATGTAAAGTTTCAAGTTTTTAATTTTAAGGTGAAATAATACGCAAAGTAGAAGTTCTTGTTTTTTATTTGTTTTTCGATGTCTTTTTTGTAGCGGCCAGTTTATCGATGATAAAAAATGTAAGTTCGAGTCTCATTTCCTACGAAATGTATGGGAAAAGTTTTTTACGATTTATGAATTTTCTAGTACTCAAACCTCAATTGGTCCGATAGAGGGTTCGAAAGAAAGAGGATCGATTGCCATAAAAAAAGTTTTGTGAAAATTGCCCAATTTCCTGCGGACTGTACATTTTTTTCAAAATCTGTGAATGCTGATCAAAATTTCTCAAAAAGATAAGGACAGTCTCTTAATACCGTTTTCCTGTAGCTACATTGGTTAAGGTAGCTGCCGTTACTACCCCATCTCAAAAATCCACCCTGTATATAATATAGGTTCGGAAAACCGCTAGGTACTAGATAATGAAGTTCTAACTTTTCTCATAGCATATATCTGCCGAAATTAATTTCCTATTTCTAACACTGTGAAACAAATTATTATTATTTTGTATTCGTGCCAAATATTGACACTTTCTTTTAATAGTTTTAATGACAGTAAACGCAAGCCAATTGTAAAAAAGTACATAATAACAGCATAATACTTTTATTAGTTTAATAAAATTTGGGTTTCGTAATAAAAATATTATTTAAGAAGATCAACACACAAATTATTGTTGATAATCGTACATACCTAATTTATTGCTATAATAATCTTTTATTACGAAAGTTTCAGAAAGGAAGCAGCCATACTTTATGATAATAACATAATGAGTGGCCATCAGAGTAACTAAAACGCCCGCTCTCTTCGAGACTAGAGGGAGTAACAACTAGGAATACTAGAGGGAGTAACAACTAAAAATACTAGAGAGAATAACAACTAACAATATTAGAGAGAGTAAATACTAACAATACTAGAGAGAGTATCAACTAGCAATACTTACAATACTAGAGAGAGTAACAACTAACAATACTAACAAAATAGAGAGAGTAACAACTAACAATACTAGAGAGAGTAACAACTAACAATGACACACACTGCCAGCTAAATGGTTGTTTTTGGATAATAATCTGCTCCACAAGGGCGCAAAAACTAATTGATTAGCATCTGAAAATATTGCTGGAGGTGCTGAAGACTTCAAAAACTATCTTTGCATTGTATCAATTCAATATTTTGTTGTTATATAATTGCTTAACACATGTATGAGTATTATGTACTTACTATAAAGCTACCATTAATTGGGTACGTCTTTCATTGACTTGAATGTGCCCTGGCGTCTGAGAGTATGTCATGCTCACTGTAAAGTCTCGCTGATGGAGGCTCGTGTGTTGGATCATTTAGTTCCCTTCAAAATGGTTGAGCTGAATGGTGCTGATCCATGCGTCATGTTCGTGAACATGCGCTGTCAGTAGGGACTGGTCATCTCTTAGCTGCCATAACATTTAATTTAATTTAACTTTTGAATTGTTTTTTTTTATGTTTTTATTTTTGCATAGTTCGACGGTTTGACAGTTTGCATCGTTTTCACATGTATAATTTCAACATGAATGATGTAACCAATTTTTTAACCATTATGTTACCTAATTTATAAGAGTATCCGTGGACTTTCTTGCCCGTTCTTCTCCATAGGTACCTACCTACTACGCGTTGGAATGGGCAACTAGCTTCATCTTTATGACTGACTGACCCTTAGACTGACCCCTTGACAATTCAAAAGTGCGTGTAATTGGTTTATTTGAAATAAATGCTTTGAGTTTTAGTTTGAATATTAAATTAAAATTATTAAAATATAATATTTAATTTTAAAAGTATGTGAAATAATTCATGACACAATTAAAAAGTAATAACATATTATAACGAAGATAAAAGGAAAACTATCACATCTAAGTAGATTTATATAATATTATTATTATTATTTTATTTATTTTTCATCCTTTCTTTATCTAGAGCTCCGCTTTACAAGTTAACGAGTAATAGTCGACCAACTTATATTTGCGGTTGGAGAATTAACCGTTAACTATATTGATGTACGGCAAAACATGTTTTTCAACTACAACGTTAACTTTGTTGTTGGGATAATTCATCCCAATTACGGAACCCTTCATTGTGCGTGGTCCGACACGCACTTGGCCGGTTTTTAGGATTCCGTACCCAAAGGGTAAAACGGGAACCCTATTACTAAGGCTCCGCCGTCTGTCTGGCTGTCCGTCTGTCACCAGGCTGTATCTCACGAACCGTGATAGTTAGACAGTTGAAATTTTCACAGATGATGTATTTCTGTTGCCGCTATAACAACAAATACTAAAATACAGAATAAAATAAATATTTAAGGGGGCTCCCATACAACAAATGTGATTTTTTTTGCTCGATATTGATAACGGCAACAGGTAGACGCTTGAAATATTCACAGAATATTCAGTTATATATTCACTTTAAAAATAAATAATATTATTAAAATAAAACAAATATTTAAGAGGGGCTCCCATACAACAAACGTGACTTTTTTGCCGTTTTTATAGATAATGGTACGGAACCCTTCGTGCGCGAGTTCGACTCGCACTTGGCCAGTTTTTTTTTATTATCATTGTTTATGTCCTAGCTTTAGTAAGTGGGCAAAAATCGCAATATTTTTGTCTTGTAATATTATTTAATATTTTAATGTTATTAATCTTCAGTTTGAGAAGTATTTTGCCATAATTTGTAAATTGTAGAGCCTTTAGTTTTTTTTATTATTATGAATTGTATTATCACCTATTTCTGAGCCTGCTGGTTATTCTGTATTTTTATTGGCCGCGGTGCAAGTCCGAGGCTATTGTTACTTATAGTACTTTATGATATATTATATACATAAACTGTTGGTGTACCTTTATAAATATATAAAATAAAGTCACGCCTTCTTCCCATGGGGCTAGGCAGAAACTACATGACGCCACCTGCTCCGATCCCTACATACTGCTTCATGGACAGACAAAGCTTTATGTCATGGAATAAAAGCGAACATAAAGCGCCTTCTGACCGTCTCAAGCCGAATCCGCTTCGATAACCGCGTGGTGTCTATGGTCACTCTTCACCCATCACCTGTAGACCATGGCCCCATGCTCAATTGCTCAACTGTCGCGCTTGCGACCATTAGAACACCGAGGGACTTATCAGTGGCGGCCTGAGGGGGCGGCGCGCGGCAACCGCCGGGCCTCGCTCTTGCAGTTGAGGGGGTGGCGCGCGGCAACCGCCGGGCCTCGCTCTTGCAGTTGAGGGGTGGCGCGCGGCAACCGCCGGGCCTCGCTCTTGCAGTTGAGGGGGTGGCGCGCGGCAACCGCCGGGCCTCGCTCTTGCAGTTGAGGGGGTGGCGCGCGGCAACCGCCGGGCCTCGCTCTTGCAGTTGAGGGGGTGGCGCGCGGCAACCGCCGGGCCTCGCTCTTGCAGTTGAGGGGGCGGCGCGCGGCAACCGCCGGGCCTCGCTCTTGCAGTTGAGGGGGTGGCGCGCGGCAACCGCCGGGCCTCGCTCTTGCAGTTGAGGGGGTGGCGCGCGGCAACCGCCGGGCCTCGCTCTTGCAGTTGAGGGGGTGGCGCGCGGCAACCGCCGGGCCTCGCTCTTGCAGTTGAGGGGGTGGCGCGCGGCAACCGCCGGGCCTCGCTCTTGCAGTTGAGGGGGTGGCGCGCGGCAACCGCCGGGCCTCGCTCTTGCAGTTGAGGGGGTGGCGCGCGGCAACCGCCGGGCCTCGCTCTTGCAGTTGAGGGGGTGGCGCGCGGCAACCGCCGGGCCTCGCTCTTGCAGTTGAGGGGGCGGCGCGCGGCAACCGCCGGGCCTCGCTCTTGCAGTTGAGGGGGTGGCGCGCGGCAACCGCCGGGCCTCGCTCTTGCAGTTGAGGGGGTGGCGCGCGGCAACCGCCGGGCCTCGCTCTTGCAGTTGAGGGGGTGGCGCGCGGCAACCGCCGGGCCTCGCTCTTGCAGTTGAGGGGGTGGCGCGCGGCAACCGCCGGGCCTCGCTCTTGCAGTTGAGGGGGTGGCGCGCGGCAACCGCCGGGCCTCGCTCTTGTAGTTGAGGGGGCGGCGCGCGGCAACCACCGGGCCTCGCTCTTGCAGTTGAGGGGGTGGCGCGCGGCAACCGCCGGGCCTCGCTCTTGCAGTTGAGGGGGTGGCGCGCGGCAACCGCCGGGCCTCGCTCTTGCAGTTGAAGGGGTGGCGCGCGGCAACCGCCGGGCCTCGCTCTTGCAGTTGAGGGGGCGGCGCGCGGCAACCGCCGGGCCTCGCTCTTGCAGTTGAGGGGGTGGCGCGCGGCAACCGCCGGGCCTCGCTCTTGCAGTTGAGGAGGTGGCGCGCGGCAACCGCCGGGCCTCGCTCTTGCAGTTGAGGGGGTGGCGCGCGGCAACCGCCGGGCCTCGCTCTTGCAGTTGAGGGGGCGGCGCGCGGCAACCGCCGGGCCTCGCTCTTGCAGTTGAGGGGGTGGCGCGCGGCAACCGCCGGGCCTCGCTCTTGCAGTTGAGGGGGCGGCGCGCGGCAACCGCCGGGCCTCGCTCTTGCAGTTGAGGGGGCGGCGCGCGGCAACCGCCTGGCCTCGCTCTTGCAGTTGCCACGCGCAACAACTCGAGTAGAGAAGTTGACATTTAAAACTTTATTTTAACCTTAGGTGTTAGTTAAAAACCATCCCGGGGTCCTGGGAGGCCCCAAATCTTGACAAGTACTTTTTAATGAAATACCAAAAAAGGCTAAAATATGTTCAGTTAGTAAAAGGCAGTTTGTTTGTTAGTTGGAGGCTCTCTAATCATGCACAATACAAACGTAGGGTACTAACATGTTAGCACCCTACGTTTGTTACATAAGTTGACTAACTGACTCCTATTTCTGTTCAAAAGTCAATTGAACCTATCCAGGACGGGTGCAAAAGGGGACATTATTTATTTATAAATGTAATTTCCCATGATACCTACAAATACCTACTTTCAATCCACATACAAGGATAAGGGCCTCCCAAAGATCTGCGGTCCAGAGCCTCACAATGTTTAAGGCCGCCCTGATACTTGTCATTAGAACACCGAGACTGAGGCATACTATATTGATACTTGTCATTAAAACACCGAGGGTGAGGCATACTTATTGATACTTGTCATTTGGTAATCAGATGACTGAAGATAGATGTTACATGGAATATTTTATTCTAAAATAATAATATGCATTGTATTGTTGAGTAGTATGTCGCACATGTTTCTCAAAGTACGAGAAATGTACGACTCACATCGAGATTAAAAGTTATGATTTAATGAGTAGTTCAGAATCGTTACAGGATTATTTGGTTAGTCCGGAATACGCGGTAACTGAAATAGTTTGATGATGAACGCCCGTCAAGTACGTGCGGTCAGTAGTAGGTACCTATTGCAGCTAAATAAATGGGGCAGATTGGTTCACGATGGCCGCCACTTGTGTCTCTGATATTTACGATAGCCACCAGTCGTGTCTCTGGTTGCCAGTGCAAATAGAACAAAATAATACATACACGTTGGAGATTCCGTGGCATAATGGCATACGTAGTATTAACAATCGAACTTTCAACCCTTTATTTATAAACGCTGCTTAATTAAAGTAAATAATGATTAACGACTGTTTAACCATACATTTTTGATGTTTAAACCTCTCTTAACTTTAATCATCGTTTATAAATAAACCTTTTACTTTCGAATTTTGAAGATGTAATTATCTCATCTACCTTTCATTCATCGCATTGCAAATAGGTCCAGCGCCAATGATATTAAAATATAGCCTATTAAACAAATCATAATGTCATGAGATCTATAATAGGAAACTACAATGCTAATGTTACAGTGTGTCGTTTCAAATGACGTCCTTGTAAGTAGGTAGGTACAAACCTAAACGTCTTATTAATAATAAAAGTGTTCCTATTAATGAAATCCAATTCCGTGAGTAAAACAATTAAGTATTTAAAATATAATAAAAAAATAATTCGCAGTTACGCATTTCCTTGCTAACATTAAGGAGGTGTTATTGATTCACAAAAAGCACAAGAAATTATGAAAAATTCGCCTCGAAGAAAACTTAAAATCACTGGTCGAACAAAACTTAAAAAATAACATAAAAGATATTAAATAATTTTTTACCTTATTTTGTTTACTAGATATAGAGAGCGAGCGGCGCGCGCGCCGTACCGAAGCGCGCGAAACGTAGCTAAAATTACATGTGCGTGAAACACTATCGAGTCTATCGTTCTATTTTCGAATGAGTGCTCGCCAGCGCCACCTAGCGCGGGAACTCGGAATGACGCCGTAAACGTAGGCAATTATTATCGATCGTTAAAATCTGTGATTGCAAGCGTTTGTTCTTAGCTTTTATGTCGTTTCTTGTTATTAGTAGTCGGTTAAGGGAAGTTATTAATAAAAATAACGAGTTTTTAATTCTGCCGGAGTGCCATTTTCAAAACATTCTGTACAATTTCCACGTATCGTTTCTTTAATGTTGTAAAGTTTTCAAAAAAAAGAAAATGCTTCAGGGTAGAATTCTCTACATATTATTGTACAATATGTCATAGTAAACATTTAGCCATTATTTAGGTAGGTTTGGACTTTGCCTTAATAGCACATTGTGCTCAGAGCCGTAGCCAGTCTGTCTATCTAAACAGGACAAGCTCAAAAAATATCAGAGTTGGCTGAAAGCTGAAATCATCCAATATACAATAGGTACATACTTACTGAGCTTTTAATCGCAATACTTTCCTTAAATGTTGTTAGTAGGTTATACATAAAAAAATGAAAAAGCGTTGACACTTTAACTTTAAATTTTTGCACATAATGCAATGACTTGTAAAAAGATTCGAGAAAAAGAAAAGCCGGCTATAGTTATCGGTACTAATGCTGATTAAATTTTCTCAAGTAGGTCAATGTTTAAAGCTTTTGTTAGTATTTTTCTTGTGCTTGTAGGATCTAATTGGCCATTCGTTGGTGGCACATAGAGTCGCTGTTGGCGGTTAATCCTCGTCAATACGCAGAAAGTTGAGTTGCACGTCGCTGTGCTGTAGCCAAATACTACGTTTCGGTGAATGCATCGCGTTGTTGTCGATGTTACCAAGCGGAAATTGGATAAGAAAATAGAAGTTACCAGAAGCTATCCTTTCTACAATAGCATACATTAATTATAGCTACATTTAAGTCTCGTCTGTTTGGCGTTTTTATTAGCCATCCCCCGCCGCGACGACGCTTGGATCAAAATATTATCTACAACTAATATTAAACTAGGGCCAATACATATTTTATTTTTTTACTATTTAGAGGTTTTTGGTTGAGTTCGAGGTCGAAGTCGATTTAACTTTTATTTCCTATTTTTAAACTTTATATATTACTAGTAGACAATCGAAAATGGGGCCTAATTTTAGCGATTGTTGAACTACGATATTTTATAAAATGTTTACATTTAGAGTAACCTGTAGATTATTATTACATCCTTATATTATGTATTATTACATCCTTATATTATGTATTATTACATCCTTATATTATGTATTATTACATCCTTATATTATGTGTTATCCATCCTCCTTAACACAGGTTTTCATAACCTAGCTAGGAGAGCAGTGCTCACCCACACGTTTGTAGATATAGTACTTTTGTAAAACTGTATTTTTTTTAACGTGTACTACAATGCTTTGTTTTTGAGTAAATAAACATTGTATTTTTTTTTAAATTATTAGGACCCTAACCCTTAGCCCTAATCGCTTAGCTTTTATTAGCTTGTGCTCGTCAAAATGCATCGTATGAGCTCAAACATAAGGAAGATGCCGTACACCATTGAGGAGTTCTTCTGGTGGGTTGGGTATCCTGCAGGATATTGGTGAAGCCAGCGCACCGGGTCAAGTTTATCATACTTTCATAATAAATCATTGACAACCTGTCCCATTGACAGGATTTTAATTTCGAATCGATCAGACCTGTGGAAGTTGTTTAAATCTCTTCATCAACTAGAAAAGAGCCCACTCAAACCTGGTGTTTAATGGTGGCCTTATAGCTCATTATAGTTGCTTGAGTTTAATAAGACATTGCAGGTAAATTTAATTCAAGAGGAATGCACAATGCATAATTTGACGATACATAATTTTATAAAATCCACCTTATCCCGGACCGGGTACAAATGCAGACTCCGAAGTCTGGATTTGTAACCAGTTGATGAAAATAGGCTCGCCACATATTACACGGGACTTAAACATAACTGGCGAAGTGTGGGTGCACCTACCTAATAGGTCCTTCGGGGAAAACAGGCGTTATTTTATTTATTCCGCCTATGAAAAATTAAAGAGCAATAAAACGATACATCTCGCTTTGCTCTTTGAAAACATTTGTTAGGCATTAACTCATCAGCATGAGATTCTTGGTGCAAAGGCATGGACTTTAATCTCATAATCCCCAGTCGACGGCTATAACTTTGATGTTTATACGAGTTCCTCTAAAGCTCGGAAATCTCTCTGTACATCTTATAACAGTAAGAGCTGGGAAAAACCTTCTGATCATTTTAATACCGACGCGTCGCGGTAAGGACATTAATTAATATAGTATGCGCCTATTTTGGTACAATGTAAGTAGGTATCTATTGTTTCCTAGGAGAATATTAGCTTATTTGGCTACTATTAAGCAGTTGGAATCAAATGCAGTGCAACTCTAAAACCCAGTTTTCCTTCATTTTTCTATGCAAATCGGTGCCATATAGGTACTATTATCGAATCGTCGTTTATAGACGTGCACGCATGGGGAGCATTGTATATTGGACCTACCTATACCATGCTACCTATTTAGAGGTATGAGGAACAGGATGTAAAGCCCACTCATCCTCTATAGAAAAGGGAGGATCCTCAGACCAGACGGGTGTTGTATCTGGAGGGCAACTGCCCGACCGTTGATGTCGGGATGTTGTATTTATGCTAGTTGCACGGTGCGAGGTCAGTGTGACGCGTAGTAAGCTTGTGTCGATGTTGATGCCGCTACACCTATGCGTGCATCTAACATTGTTACTTCTTGAGACAAAGTTTTAGCCTAACCAAGTTTGAAAAACAGTCGTGCAGTCGGCATGAAGAAGACGAAATATTTCAGTAAACTGCAGAACTACGTCATCGGTGGGCATCGCCGACTATATAAAATAATGTGTCTTTAACTACAGATAGTCATTTGTCACTGTCACTCACTGTCTTCTACATGTATACCTACACAGTGCACTTTGGCCATTTCGCACAATCAAATCACAATCGCAAATCAAGTTCATAGCCAGAAGTAGGTACGTCAAGGCAGACTCAGCCGAGCAGAGCTTACTAAAGATTTAGAAATTTCGAGTTAATAATAAAATAATAACGAAACCAAGTCTTAAATATTATATTATTTACTATTACAACTTAACTCAAAAATTAAGCGCGCGTGTCGCTGCTCCGGCAATCCGAATATCCGCTTTGCGCTTTGCTGTGCTTTGCAGTTACATCGAGCTTCATTCGCCAAAATGTATTATTCACCGGTGACAATCAGCATATGTGGCTGCAGCACAGCAACTTGCGAGTCAACCTTCTCCGTATTGACGCACCAACTAAACGAAACTATTGACCAATTTAACTAAAGCTGAGATAAAAACAAGACATGAAAATGTTGACATTATGTAGAAACTACACATACCTCGGTCAAATTATTACAACCAAAGACCAAATCTCACAAGAAATAAACACGAGGATTGCAATGGGATGGAGGAAATCATGAAGTCAAAAGACCAAAGCATGGCATTGAAAAAAAAACCTTCGAGGCATGTGTACTCAATGCCTGACCTATGGATTCGAAACATGGCTCTGACCAAATGTAAGAGAAACACTTGCCAAATGTCAAAGGGCAATGGAGAGGAGCATGTCGGGCTCAAAAAGAAAACAGGGAATCAGAAACACCGATCTCTGTACGAAATCCAAACTGACTGACATATTGGCAAAAATAGACCAACAGAAATGGAGATGGACAGGGTACATGATGCAAGATACAAAGGGAAAATGAAGCCAAGCAGTGTATGCCACAAAAAGCGAACATAACAATAGTCATTTTTAATCTGTTAAAAACAGGGAAAGAAAATTGTACTGTATTTCATTCATCCTCTAGGGGGAGAATGTGATTTAAATTTGGAATACTTATCGAAATTTATATTGAACTACATCTGTGTTTACACCATTGAGTTTGTATATAAAGCATTATACATCTTTTTGAAAAAGGAATACGCATTTATTATACAGTTATGATTATTAAATAAAATTACGAAAACCGACGAGGCCGTATGATGCCTTTGCTTTTCCGACAAAAAAATATTAGTCTAGGAATTTGCTGCATTTTTGTTAATGTTCTAAATAAGTTAATGTTCTAAAAATACGTTTCGATGTTAAATCAAAGCGACAGTGACAGTGAATTGTCGGATTCCATCAGTGCAAATGCTGCCGCAATTATAAATAATTTGCTTCCAACAAAATCCAAGGAAAATTATTTAAAAACTTATGAACAATTTGCAACGTGAAGAAGTGCGAAAATAGACAAGAAGTACTGATTCTGAAATTGATAGGCAATTTCAGAATCAGTACTTCTTGTCTATTTTGATTATTTATCCAAGACAAAGAATCCGAATACACTTTGGTGCATATACTCAAAACTGAAAGCTACAATAAGCATCAAACACAGCATTGAAATAAATAGATTCACGAAATTACTGGCTTTTTTAAAAAGAAAATCAGAAGGGCATTGCGCAAAGAAGTCTAAAATTTTTACGACTCAAAATGTGGAAAAATTTCTTAATGAAGCTCCTGACGAAATTTTTCTGGCCACAAAAGTAAGTATACGTGATTTAACTATGAATATTTCGTATCTTAGTAATGGTAATTATTCTATATATTTACCTGTTTTTTATCTTTGTTATAAGGTGGCCTTAATTTTTGGATTCAACGGTGCTTGCCGCGGATGTGAACTTGTAAACTTAAAGGTGGAGGACGTTGAAAATCATTCCAATGAGTTACTGCTGATTAATGTAAAGGAAACTAAGACAAAGAAAAATCGGTCATTCATTGTACAAGGACAATATACTAAAATCATTCATAAATACCAAGCATTACGTCCCACCAACATGGAAAACAATAGATTTTTTTATAAACTATCGGAATGGGAAATGTACTCGACAAGCCATCGGCAAAAATAAAATTAGCAATATGCCAAAGGAAATTGCTAAATATTTAAAACATAAACATGTTGAACTCTACACCGGTCAATGCTTTAGAAGAACTTCGGTGACTTTCTTGGCGGATTCAGGGGCGGATATTACGTCAATAAAAAGACACGGTGGTTGGAGCTCTGATAGAGTAGCTGAGGGTTATATCGAAAGCTCAATGGCGAATAAAACCATATTAAGCAGTCAAATTAACAAAAATATAAAACTTATTCCATCAGAGCCACAACCATCAACTTCCGGCATCTTATCTTCGTCCGTAACTCACGATGCACCACCACCACTATCTCCGACGTATACTATCTACAATGAAACGCAAGTTCCTCAGACGCAAGAACAGAGAAATACTCAAATCAACTCATCAACAATAAATGTACCAATGTTTCGAATGTTAACTTTTACTTTTAATTGTCATTATTTTTAATAAATGCTTATCTCATATTATTATTGTGTTAATTTTTTCGCAAATGGTACGAAAAGTAGAGTATTTTCCTCGGTGATAAAGCTGTCTTAGTCTTGGGTGAACTTATTCGTCATCCGCGACAGAAAACACTGCTTTATCCCCTTGGTTAATAATCTACTATTAGTGTTTTTGACATATTTCGGGACCCTGGGGTCCCGGACCTTTGGAAGGCGTACGAGGAGCCGAAGCCAACTCGCAGAGGCCTGTTGGACGCTTTCAATGAAATGAGGCACCAACCAACGATTATCCTTGTTCGCACTATGCAATTGTACCCAAGGACAACCCTCGGTTGGTGTAGTTTTACAGGATATGGAATAAAGATATTGTGCTATGAGTTTGGGGGGCTAAAGTGAACTGGTTATCTAGGACTATGGATATATTATGGATCTTTAACCCTAAAGTAAAAGAAAAACGAATTCTATGAAAGAAAAATAATTTTATTTGTCACAGAAACACGTGCATACGAAAACATAAACTCGAGTAGGTAAACATTACACCTAATATATAATCACGAGCACATCAACAAACAAATAGTCGGCAGCTGCACGGCATGACTGCGACAAGAAGGCTTGCACTCAGCATGATGCTGTGCTATGGGGGACCTCCAGCACAGCGCTGATTTTCAGTGGGCACCCGAAAAATACGTACGGAACCCAAGTCAGGCTTAATGAGTTGTACATAATAGGTAACAAAATAAAATAAAACAAGCAGTACTTAGAATATAATTATTGCCTATACAACCAAAAATATAAGAATAAATTTTTTATTCATTAAAATTTATTTCGCGACTATAACAAATATGGCTTTACAGAATTATAATCATTAGAATCAGCATTACAACTCTCTAAGTTAGAATCAGCATTACAACTCTCTAAGTTCATAAAATCCTACTGAATGATTATTTCAGAAATAGTCTATCTTGGAAACTACCCATCACATGTGTGTAGTTTCAACTATTAATAAAAAAAACGCTATTATTACTGCTCAGTGCTGCATACAATATTATTACTGCTTAGTGCTGCATTCAACATTATAACTGCTCAGTGCTGCATACATACATTATTACTGCTCAGTGCTGCATACATACATTATTACTGCTCAGTGCTGCATACAATATTATTACTGCTCAGTAATACATACAACTATACATATTACTGCTCAGTGGTGCATACAACATTATTACTGCTCAGTAATACATACAATAATATTACTGCTCAGTGGTGCATACAACATTATTACTGCTCAGTAATACATACAATAATATTACTGCTCAGTGCTGCATTCAACATTATAACTGCTCAGTGCTGCATACATACATTATTACTGCTCAGTGCTGCATACAATATTATTACTACTCAGTAATACATACAACTATACATATTACTGCTCAGTGGTGCATACAACATTATTACTGCTCAGTAATACATACAATAATATTACTGCTCAGTGGTGCATACAACATTATTACTGCTCAGTAATACATACAATAATATTACTGCTCAGTGGTGCATACAACATTATTACTGCTCAGTAATACATACAATAATATTACTGCTCAGTGCTGCATTCAACATTATAACTGCTCAGTGCTGCATACATACATTATTACTGCTCAGTGCTGCATACAATATTATTACTGCTCAGTAATACATACAATAATATTACTGCTCAGTGGTGCATACAACATTATTACTGCTCAGTAATACATACAATAATATTACTGCTCAGTGGTGCATACAACATTATTACTGCTCAGTGCTGTATACAATATTATTACTGCTCAGTAATACATACAATAATATTACTGCTCAGTGGTGCATACAACATTATTACTGCTCAGTAATACATACAATAATATTACTGCTCAGTGGTGCATACAACATTGTTACTGCTCAGTGCTGCATACAATATTATTACTGCTCAGTGCTGCATACAACATTATTACTGCTTCTGTGCTGCATACAACATTATCATCAGTCTATAGCAGTCTACTGGTAGAGAAAGGCCTCTTCTATCGCTTGATTTTCGTCCTCTCTCACCCACCTGATAACCCGTGGAGATTTTAGTATGTAATAATAGACTATGACTTGGGTTAGTGCACATACATTTATCTCGGTCGTCCGTTACGGCCGTGGGATAAATTCCGCGGTCCACGCGGGCGAAGCCGCGGGTAAAAGCTATATGGATATAAAAGCAAGCGTTTTTACCGAGCACTGTCTAAAGGCAATCTAAGGTCTACGGCACTTTGTCGGTTATTGTGCAAGTGACATGTGACAGTCACGAGACATTTTTTCCAGTTTTATCGTATGTATGCTAATTGAGAGGCAGCCGAGTTGGCCACCGTTGTACCAAGGCTAGTCGAAAGGATGTACTGCAATGGGGGCTTACCTCACAGTGATGTTAGACAAAAGTGACGTTTCATGCAAAGTGACGTTTCATGCAAAGTAACGTGTCATGCAAAGTGACGTTTCATGCAAAGTGACGTGTCATGCAAAGTGACGTGTCATGCAAAGTGACGTGTCATACAAAGGGTCCAGCGACAGCAACTGCTACACATCAACTGCTTTGCAAATTATTATGGTAGGGTAATAGCCTCCGAACATGCCTAGTAATGATAGCTTCTATGAGATTCAGTGTTGTTCCTGGTTATGGTTATGCAGTTGCAAGAAAAACTTGACACGTTCATGCCAAAGAGCAGAGTTCTGATTTTCTCTTATGGTACCTATACAGATATGAACTTTTATACACAGTGTACCATGAATACAAGCCCAAATAAGTTATTTAAAAAAAGAATGAGGTACATCAGAGTGAAAAATGTCTTCACCTGAAGCTGTTATTCATCTATGCTGTGTGTGAAGGACTTTGATCGAGATTATGCAGGACGGGACGGTTCACCGTCCGGATAAGTTTAACACATATATTTTCTTGTTGTTAAGTACTTGCGCAGGCATAACCAAGTAGCCAGGACTATCCATTTAAGTGTATCTGGCCTAGTTCTCAAGACCACTTGTATTGGCATCGATCTACTTATTATTGACTGGACTGTTGTCGCCAATAAGCCTAACATAGTGGTGATAGATCAATTAGCGTGCCGCGCAATGATTGTCGATGTTACCAATCCGCATGATTCTCGTCATGCGGAATAGTAACGTTGACAATCGTGAAAGCCGAGAAAGAGAAACAAAGCATAGGTATATCTCGACTGAGCACAAGGAGTGTTGTTGACATGTTGAATGTGGACTCGGCCATCAAAGTGCCGATTATATTGTTACACTGGTCTGATGGCCAAGGACCTCGACCAGCATCTCAACAGGCTCTCGTTATGCGGCTAGCTGAGGGTCTGATTCGGAAGGCTATTCTTCGCGTGATGGCACCCATTGTGAGGATGACCTTTTGTCGGGAGCCATTATCACTAGTACAAAATTGTCATTTTTGCCATCCGACCTTCATGGGTAGAACCTAGATGAGGCTGGCACAGGAGCATGAGGATTGGCACAACCAAAAGGAGGCCACCGCCCAGTGGGTGAAGTCGGGCTGTGGATGAAGAAAATGATGAAATGTATGAAGTTAAGAAAATAATGGTTTTAGAGATAAAAATAGAAATAAAACGCGCGAAGGCAAAGGCACCTAATAAATAATCTTCCTCGTCGACGATATATTCTCACCTGTCATTACTGAACATAATGATCGCCGGTGCGCCACGGAGCGTCACTTTAACGGCACGCTGCGTAAGCGATGACGCGACGCTTATCAGCGGTTATCACCCCGCGAGCCTCGCACCTCGTGCTCGTCCAGTCGCGCGTCCACGCTTGTCTCAAGCGCACGTCGCTCCGCGCACCGCGCAGCTCCGCTCCGCCCGCTCCCGTAACCACACACCACCCCGTAAGTGTCAAACTCCACATAACTCTGCTACCGCCCCGCGGTACTTCGACAACTCAACCTCTAATTAAACTAGACTAAACAAATTGCGTTCAGTTCTCTGATCACTTTCTATCGTTTATAGGTAGAGTATTACTCGTCGTGACCGCACTGTTACTTCACAGTTTTTTGGGGAAAATTTGATTTTTCTTTAGTTTACACTCGAGTCACTGGAAACGCACCAACTCACCAAGGCCGTATCATCCTAAAGCAAATTTGTCGGTCTTAAGTGTATCAGCTCGGATATTGTTATCGCGGTAGATGCCTCTGCCTCCGGCGTGCTATCGTTCGCCGTGAAATCCGTAGTTTTTCGTCACAATTTCGTAAATGTCAAACATCGTTTATGACAGAACCATGCAGTGGTGTGCAGTTATACTGGCGCCACTTAACTGAAAGTGTTACTGAAACTATCATATAATTGTTTTATAAAAATGACGTCACGGGCCACTGCAGGCAATATTCTAATAGTGAAGTTAAGAAGATTTTCGTGAGGTTGGTTTCCAGTGGCAAGAATTTTCGTGAGTGAGATAAATGTCAGTCTGCGATACGGCGAGCCTTTGTAAACATCGTGTTAAGTGTTTGCTAGTTAGCTATGCGGGTAGTTGCTATCCGACACTGAGACGATTCTCACGCTTACGAAAACCTTATTATATTTGTTTTACGTACCCTTTGTCTTTACACTTTTAACGTCACAAATCGTATTTGAGCCGATTTGTGTGAGGAATGGAGGTAACCGCATGTTTGTCGGAGTGAGTCGGATGTTACTGGCAGTTGTTATTGTGCTATAGTAATAGTCTATTGTGTTGGCTGTTCATCAGTTTGTAGTGTCATGAATGTCACTACAGCGTTCAAAAGGTTTCTACGAATACGGCGGCGCATGAGTTACTTGGTACAAAGTTTCACAACAGTGGATGGAAATGAATGAAAAGCCTTTTACTGGAGATGAAGACATGCTAGTCTATAGGAATCTATTGATGGTGTACTCATTAGTGCTACGAATAAATAGTTCTGTAGCGATGAATATTAAACAGTGATATTAAATATAAAATGTATAGTCCTTCAACTAAAGAGCCTTGTTTACATACAAATGTAAACAAACAAACAGATTATAACCAGGCTTACAATGGAACTGTAAGGCGACGACGGAGACGAAACCACAGGGGGCCGGGGAGGGGAAGGGGGGCAAGGTCCATTCTTTTACGATTCGTTCACTAGAACAGCTGTTTTTGTTCAACATTTAAAAGGTGATCAATAATAAACCGATTCCTTCTACGATTTTAGATTTTACAACCAGAAAATGATTTTAACAAATATTCACAATGTCACTAAGAATATTAGCTTTCCCATTATGGACAAATAAGACATGCTGCGTCGACCAAAAATAAGTTGGTGTACCGGCAGGAGGGTGACCATGGTGCGCAGCCGTAGTGTAGCGATGTGCCGTGTCTCTGACTAGATAATAAGTTGGTATACCGGCAGGAGGGTGACCATGGTGCGCAGCCGTAGTGTAGCGATGTGCCGTGTCTCTGACTAGATAATAAGTTGGTATACCGGCAGGAGGGTGACCATGGTGCGCAGCCGTAGTGTAGCGATGTGCCGTGTCTCTGACTAGATAATAAGTTGGTATACCGGCAGGAGGGTGACCATGGTGCGCAGCCGTAGTGTAGCGATGTGCCGTGTCTCTGACTAGATAATAAGTTGGTATACCGGCAGGAGGGTGACCATGGTGCGCAGCCGTAGTGTAGCGATGTGCCGTGTCTCTGACTAGATAATAAGTTGGTATACCGGCAGGAGGGTGACCATGGTGCGCAGCCGTAGTGTAGCGATGTGCCGTGTCT
Source organism: Tiliacea citrago (assembly GCA_963921375.1). NCBI lineage: Eukaryota > Metazoa > Arthropoda > Insecta > Lepidoptera > Noctuidae > Tiliacea > Tiliacea citrago. The sequence continues at coordinate 31,495,972 of OY992780.1, forward strand.
CTGACTAGATAATAAGTTGGTATACCGGCAGGAGGGTGACCATGGTGCGCAGCCGTAGTGTAGCGATGTGCCGTGTCTCTGACTAGATAATAAGTTGGTATACCGGCAGGAGGGTGACCATGGTGCGCAGCCGTAGTGTAGCGATGTGCCGTGTCTCTGACTAGATAATAAGTTGGTGTACCGGCAGGAGGGTGACCATGGTGCGCAGCCGTAGTGTAGCGATGTGCCGTGTCTCTGACTAGATAATAAGTTGGTATACCGGCAGGAGGGTGACCATGGTGCGCAGCCGTAGTGTAGCGATGTGCCGTGTCTCTGACTAGATAATAAGTTGGTATACCGGCAGGAGGGTGACCATGGTGCGCAGCCGTAGTGTAGCGATGTGCCGTGTCTCTGACTAGATAATAAGTTGGTATACCGGCAGGAGGGTGACCATGGTGCGCAGCCGTAGTGTAGCGATGTGCCGTGTCTCTGACTAGATAATAAGTTGGTATACCGGCAGGAGGGTGACCATGGTGCGCAGTCGTAGTGTAGCGATGTGCCGTGTCTCTGACTAGATAATAAGTTGGTATACCGGCAGGAGGGTGACCATGGTGCGCAGCCGTAGTGTAGCGATGTGCCGTGTCTCTGACTAGATAATAAGTTGGTATACCGGCAGGAGGGTGACCATGGTGCGCAGCCGTAGTGTAGCGATGTGCCGTGTCTCTGACTAGATAATAAGTTGGTGTACCGGCAGGAGGGTGACCATGGTGCGCAGCCGTAGTGTAGCGATGTGCCGTGTCTCTGACTAGATAATAAGTTGGTATACCGGCAGGAGGGTGACCATGGTGCGCAGCCGTAGTGTAGCGATGTGCCGTGTCTCTGACTAGATAATAAGTTGGTATACCGGCAGGAGGGTGACCATGGTGCGCAGCCGTAGTGTAGCGATGTGCCGTGTCTCTGACTAGATAATAAGTTGGTATACCGGCAGGAGGGTGACCATGGTGCGCAGCCGTAGTGTAGCGATGTGCCGTGTCTCTGACTAGATAATAAGTTGGTATACCGGCAGGAGGGTGACCATGGTGCGCAGCCGTAGTGTAGCGATGTGCCGTGTCTCTGACTAGATAATAAGTTGGTATACCGGCAGGAGGGTGACCATGGTGCGCAGCCGTAGTGTAGCGATGTGCCGTGTCTCTGACTAGATAATAAGTTGGTATACCGGCAGGAGGGTGACCATGGTGCGCAGCCGTAGTGTAGCGATGTGCCGTGTCTCTGACTAGATAATAAGTTGGTATACCGGCAGGAGGGTGACCATGGTGCGCAGCCGTAGTGTAGCGATGTGCCGTGTCTCTGACTAGATAATAAGTTGGTATACCGGCAGGAGGGTGACCATGGTGCGCAGCCGTAGTGTAGCGATGTGCCGTGTCTCTGACTAGATAATAAGTTGGTATACCGGCAGGAGGGTGACCATGGTGCGCAGCCGTAGTGTAGCGATGTGCCGTGTCTCTGACTAGATAATAAGTTGGTATACCGGCAGGAGGGTGACCATGGTGCGCAGCCGTAGTGTAGCGATGTGCCGTGTCTCTGACTAGATAATAAGTTGGTATACCGGCAGGAGGGTGACCATGGTGCGCAGCCGTAGTGTAGCGATGTGCCGTGTCTCTGACTAGATAATAAGTTGGTATACCGGAAGGAGGGTGACCATGGTGCGCAGCCGTAGTGTAGCGATGTGCCGTGTCTCTGACTAGATAATAAGTTGGTATACCGGCAGGAGGGTGACCATGGTGCGCAGCCGTAGTGTAGCGATGTGCCGTGTCTCTGACTAGATAATAAGTTGGTATACCGGCAGGAGGGTGACCATGGTGCGCAGCCGTAGTGTAGCGATGTGCCGTGTCTCTGACTAGATAATAAGTTGGTATACCGGCAGGAGGGTGACCATGGTGCGCAGCCGTAGTGTAGCGATGTGCCGTGTCTCTGACTAGATAATAAGTTGGTATACCGGCAGGAGGGTGACCATGGTACGCAGCCGTAGTGTAGCGATGTGCCGTGTCTCTGACTAGATAATAAGTTGGTATACCGGCAGGAGGGTGACCATGGTGCGCAGCCGTAGTGTAGCGATGTGCCGTGTCTCTGACTAGATAATACTAAATGTTGCATAGTACGCTACAAGTCTGCTACACGTCTAATCGGGCTCCGTCTTTATCAAGATTAATCAACGAGCCGATAATGGGCGGTAGTTGTCGTGGTAATGGATCACTGATGGACACGCATCTTCTTACTATCTCATAACTGATAAGCATTTCATATTCAGTGATGGTGCCTACGTCCGGAACGCCGCTGCTTGGTTCCCGACGAACTTCTGTGAAGATTTGTGCAGCATCACCATCCTCTCGCCCTCATAATATTTTTTTCGTATTTTTCTTCCTTAAATCGCAAGTAGCCGTCATCTCAGTAGTCATCCCCTTTCTAATTGTTAATTAGTAATGCTTTTCATAGAAGATTAGATAAATTATCACCTTAAAAACCTATCGATTAAGTACTGTACGTTGATAGCCAAGTAAATGAAACCGAGTAATTCTTCCATATCTAATAAAGTCAGTAAAATTACTTGTCATTTTATCTCGATTTCCAAGATAGTTTATCAGCAGGTACTCGTAGTAATGTCACTCAAATCGGTTTCGCTTACAAGTGTTTGATTATCTCAAACTACAGTTTGATGATATCTGCATACGGTGATTGTATCTAAACATGTTCCAAACAAGTAGTTTCTTCTCTAGCTTCTGTGTATTACTTAATTTGGTCAAGGAGGTAACTCGCGGTTTGTTCCGCCATTAGTTGCCCCTGAGTTTGTTTCGCCATTTCTTCTCAGGGGTGGTAAAATAGGAAATGTCGATTTGATCTAGCTTATTTTTTTAATATGACGTGTAATTTATATGATTCCAATATCTTTACAGAATAAACAATTATTTAATTTAATTAAAATTAATTTAACATCGGCTTTTCCAGCAGACTTTGGATTTGTGCCCGGTCAATCACGGTGGTTCGCCCCTATTACATGAGACTTAAACATAGCTGTCGGAATGTGGGTTTACCTACTAACACCTCTAGCTACTCCTTCGGGGAATACAGGCGTGATGTAATTTAATTTGCTACAAGCAATGAAGCAAAATTGAATAATTAACAAAAATCTGGTAAAAGCCTGTAGCTTCAGGCTTCATATTAGCATATTGTGCTCGACGTTATTACCTCGGTACATGTGCCCTGTTCCCCGGAGAGGTACCTCACGCGACGCTCTGTATGCCTTAGACGTTTTTGCCTTGATTAAGTTTCCTTCTGTCCCCGGAGATTCTTCGCCATGCGACATTAATATTTCTAGACCTTGTAGAGACCATACTTTTGCAACCTTTTTACTTATCCTTGAGTAATCAAAATATATGAAAATATATTAATTAGAGTCAGACCGAAGTTTCAGTTTTGATTTTGGCAAGTTTTTGGCTAAAATAACCGGATCGGCCGAAATCAGGACCAAATTTCTGCTCGACCGAAACTAGCGTTTAGTTCTTGAGCGGTTGTGATAGAGATAACTATAGAATAATCGTCACGGATCCATAAAATAGGTAGTCATATTATATAGGAACTTTTAGAAGATACTAGAATTCTGAATCCAGGTGACCCAAGGTTATTCCTTGTGCGTTGTACTTTATTTTGTAGAATGTTCACAAAACTGTAATAGACAGCTGGCGAAGTGGCGATGCCCAAATCCGTATTATTATCGATTGAGTTTCAATGTCACGCGACTGGTAATAGGCTTAGCAGTCAGCCGGCTCTTTCGTAACGCGGTCGTGACGGTCACTGATCAATTTCTTACATAATTACTAAAAATAATGTTCCTGACAACTTAGTTTAGCGGCGATAGCCCGACGGTGAGAGGTAGCTTGTATACATTGACGAGATAGTTTAGCGGCGATAGCCCGACAGTGAGAGGTAGCTCGTATATATTGACGAGATACTTTAGCGGCGATAGCCCGACGGTGAGAGGTAGCTCGTATATATGGACAACTTTGTTTAGCGGCGATAGCCCGACGGTGAGAGGTAGCTTGTATATATTGACGAGATAGTTTAGCGGCGATAGCCCGTCGGTGAGAGGTAACTCGTATATATTGACAACTTTGTTTAGCGGCGATAGCCCGACGGTGAGAGGTAGCTTGTATATATTGACGAGATAGTTTAGCGGCGATAGCCCGTCGGTGAGAGGTAACTCGTATATATTGACAACTTTGTTTAGCGGCGATAGCCCGACGGTGAGAGGTAGCTTGTATATATTGAGGTGATAGTTTAGTGGCGATAGCCCGACGGTGAGAGGTAGCTTGTATATATTGACGAGACAATTTAGCGGCGATAGCCCGACGGTGAGAGGTAGCTCGTATATATTGACCACTTTGTTTAGCAGTGATAGCCCGACGGTGAGAGGTAGCTTGTATATATTGACGAGATAGTTTAGCGGCGATAGCCCGGCGGTGAGAGGTAGCTTGTATATATTGACGAGATAGTTTAGCGGTGATAGCCCGACGGTGAGAGGCAGCTTGTATATATTGACGAGATAGTTTCGCGGTGATAGCCCGACGGTGAGAGGTAGCTCGTATATATTGACAACTTTGTTTAGCGGCGATAGCCCGACGGTGAGAGGTAGCTTGTATATATTGACGAGATAGTTTAGCGGCGATAGCCCGTCGGTGAGAGGTAACTCGTATATATTGACAACTTTGTTTAGCGGCGATAGCCCGACGGTGAGAGGTAGCTTGTATATATTGAGGTGATAGTTTAGTGGCGATAGCCCGACGGTGAGAGGTAGCTTGTATATATTGACGAGACAGTTTAGCGGCGATAGCCCGACGGTGAGAGGTAGCTCGTATATATTGACCACTTTGTTTAGCAGTGATAGCCCGACGGTGAGAGGTAGCTTGTATATATTGACGAGATAGTTTAGCGGCGATAGCCCGGCGGTGAGAGGTAGCTTGTATATATTGACGAGATAGTTTAGCGGTGATAGCCCGACGGTGAGAGGTAGCTTGTATATATTGACGAGATAGTTTCGCGGTGATAGTCCGACGGTGAGAGGTAGCTTGTATATATTGACGAGATAGTTTAGCGGTGATAGCCCGACGCCGACGGTGAGAGGTAGCTTGTATATATTGACGAGATAGTTTAGCGGTGATAGCCCGATGGTGAGAGGTAGCTTGTATATATTGACGAGATAGTTTAGCGGTGATAGCCCGACGGTGAGAGGTAGCTTGTATATATTGACGAGATAGTTTCGCGGTGATAGCCCGACGGTGAGAGGTAGCTTGTATATATTGACGAGATAGTTTAGCGGTGATAGCCCGACGGTGAGAGGTAGCTTGTATATATTGACGATATAGTTTCGCGGTGATAGCCCGACGGTGAGAGGTAGCTTGTATATATTCACGTGAATCTACTCCTAGCACAACACACAAACTTGTAACAATTTATAACTCCGGAATGGAACCCAAGACTGTGGATTCAAATGCCACGGTTCTTTCCACCAGATCAAAACACAGGAAAAATTCTAATATTAATATTTGACTTCGTACCGTAGGAAACTCTGACACTTTGTCGATACTATGTGTGCAGGTACATAATTAATTAGCTATCAAAATTTTCCTGTTAATTATACCCACATTTCTTATCAGGTTACCTAAATAAAGAATTCCGTCATCTTTGTAAGTATTAACTATTTTAGAGACTAGAACATTCGTCATTGGGTTTTGTAATTACTGTTTAAAGAGTAATGGTCACTGCTTGTAGATTAGTTAAACATATCTAGAGGTACTTTTAATATAACATTGTAAATAAACAATTAGCTTGTATTTTACACGTAGGCCTCTTCAAATTGACGAGTAGGTATTTACGAACATAACTAAATTACAATATGTTAAAAATCATTAACCTATTCTATAAAGAAACTTACTTCTAAAATCAAGATCAAAACAGTATTTATTTACAGATACATCTTACATAACACTTGTACCTAATACACTCGGTACAGGAAACACCTAACAACATTACCAATCATATTTAATATAGAGATGCGCATTTGCCGCTATCCTCAACACAACTACCTATTAAGCAATAAAATCAACAACTTAATGCCCCATCTCTGTGTCACATTTATTGAACCAGTATATTAGGCCGCCATCTTTAACTGCGTCTTTTCTTTCATTATGTGTATGCGTTTAACGTAATTAGCTGGCTTCATAAGAAAAAAATATTAACAGATTTGTGTTTGTAAGCGTGACTTGCTATTGGTGGACGGTGACGAATACGGTGATTAGCCAATCAGTAGGTAGTGGTTTAAGTTTTGGCGGGATTGTTTAAATGTGGACGTGTTCAAAGTAAAGTTGACGCAAGTTTTACTAATGACGGGCGATTATATTCAAATTTAAAGATTATAATGGCACTTTTGAACGTCAAAATTTACAAATAAAATAAAATTGATTCTAGTCGCCCCTTCCAAAAGGTAGCTTTGTATGGAGAAGAATGGGCAAGAAACTCCACCGTTACTCTTTTAAAATGTTTTACAATATTTGGTATTGGTACATCAATTATATAATTATATGTGAAGACGATGCACCTAGAATAAAATTACTATACCACAATAGGTAAAAAGAATTAATAATGAAGCAATGACATAAATTAATTATCTGATAGATACATGGTGCTCACATATTTACAAACATTGTAAAAAAAAAAAAAAGTATTTTCCTAAAATAATCAGTGTGTGAGTTAAGGTAATCACAGAGTGTAAAATAAATGTCACAAAACATAATAAAATATACAATTAAAATAGCAATCAGTTAGATTTTGTCTAGACTCCAGATTGTCCTATGGAGCTGGACCAGCATGCTTCCAAGCGTTCTTATCCTGGATATAATCCTCTAATTTGTAATAAGCTTGTTTACAAAGTGTACTTTTTATATGAGTTTTAAATTTTCTTTCATTTAATTGCAATATATCACAAGGTATTTTGTTGTAACATTTAACACAGTACCCCATAAAAGATACAGTATGTACTTTAGATAATCTGAAACATGGCTGATCTATTTTATCGTTATTTCTAGTATTGAAATTATGTCTATCACTTATTTTTTTGAAAAGATGTAGGTTCTTTCTTACATACATAATATTTTCATAAATGAATTGGCAAGGTACCGTCATAATATTAATCCTTTTAAAGAGTTCCCTAAGAGATTCTCGGCGACGTAGATTATAAATGGCTTTGACAGCTCTCTTTTGCAAAATAAAGATGGATTCAATGTCAGCAGCCCGACCCCACAATAAAATACCGTACGACATAATGCTGTGGAAGTAGCTAAAATAGACCAAACGCGCGGTTTCTACATCTGTTAACTGTCTTATCTTCCTAACAGCATAAGCGGCCGAGCTTAACCGCCCCGCAAGAGATGTTATATGTGGTCCCCATTGTAGTTTCTCGTCTAGAGTGATTCCTAGGAAAACCGTTTGATTAATACATTCCAGTTTTTCTCCATTCAATATGATATCACATTCGCTACTTCTAACATTAGGTAGTTTAAATCTAATGCATTTGGTTTTTTTTTCATTTAGAACCAAATTATTTACCGTAAACCAATCTTGGACCTGAAGAATAGAATTATTCACGTCATCAAGGTTTTGAGACCGTCGGTCTATTTTAAAGATCAATGACGTGTCATCTGCAAATAAAACCATCTTTGGTTGAGAGTTGTATTGTCTGGTATACTACGACCGGGCACGGTTAACTTGACTGTACTAGTTTGTAAGACAGCTGTTTCGTGCATAAAGTAGGGATTTATGTCTGTAGAAACACCCGAAGATCAGTACATACTTCAGCGTGGCCCTGACGGTTCTTTACATAACTTAGAAACTTTCAAGTGTTCCTGAAGAGATTGTCAAGTCGGTTGTTAAATAATAACCGGTTTGTTTGATTTTCGTTGAAATGATTATGTGGACGAAGTTCTATGGTTTCCAACATAGCATAGGCTATTGTCGTGAAATTAATGACAATACGAGAGATGAAGAAAGTTTTAGTTATAGGTAAGGTCAGGGAAATTAATTGGTATAATTAGTTTTTTTCAAATTGAGTACAACCACTTCCAGGTAGGTACTACAGTTATAAGCTCTTACCCACAACAGGTATCATAAGGCATGCAAACGGAACTGCGCCTACAAATAAACCATTTCAATTCACCGTGTGTGCACTACCTACACTTAGTACATTCAGTTATAAAATTAGCAAATTACAAATTCATACGTTTCGCTCCTCAAACATGTCACACAACAGACATGGCCAGAAGGTCAGTTGCACACTGATAAGCACTCAAACTCAAAATATTTATTTCAAATAAACCAATGGTCCATCAGAAAGATGAAGCTAGTTGCCCATTCCAAACCTTGATTGGTAGCTATGGAGAAGAACGGGCAAGAAACTCCACGGACACTCTTTTAGGTTAACATATGGTTACAAAATATTGGTAACATTATGCATGTTGAAATTATACATCTGAGAACGATGCAGAACGTTAAAAGCGACAGTAATAATAGATAAAAAAAACCGGCCAAGTGTGAGTTGGACTCGCGCACGAAGGGTTCCGTACCATTATCTATAAAAACGGCAAAAAAATCACGTTCGTTGTATGGGAGCCCCCCTTAAATATTTGTTTTATTTTAATTTAATTTTAACTAAATATTCTGTGAATATTTCAAGCGGCTACCTGTTGCCGTTATCGATATCGAGCAAAAACGAGCAAAAAAATCACATTTGTTGTATGGGAGCCCCCTTAAATATTTATGTTATTCTGGTTTTTAGTATTTGTTGCTATAGCGGCAACAGAAATACGTCATTTGTGAAAATTTCAACTGTCTAACTATCACGGTTCATGAGATACAGCCTGGTGACAGACGGACAGACAGACGGCGGAGCCTCAGTAATAGGGTTCCCGTTTTACCCTTTGGGTACGGAACCCTAAAAACAATTCAAAAAATTTATTAAAATAAGCAGTGACAACTAAGAGATGACCAGTCCCTACTAACGGCGCTTGTTCACGAACATGACGCATGGATCAGCACTATTCAGCTCAACCATGTTTAAGGGATTTAACACACGCCACCATGAGCGAGACATTACAGTGAGCATGACATACTCTCAGCCGCCAGGGCACATTCAAGTCATTGAAAGACATATTACCCAGTAAATGGTAGCTCTATTGTACATAGTACTCACACCTGTGCTATGCAATTATATAATACCAAAGAGATTGAGTTTATACAATGAAAAGATAGTCTTACAATCTTCACCAGCTCTAACAGTATTTTCAAATGTTAATCAATTAGTTTAAACGCCCTTATAAAGCAGGACCAGCTTTGAGCGAAGCATTTTATCAGCGATGTAATCCCCAATTTATAATATATATGCTTGACAGCATAGTGTGCGTTTTATACAAAATTAAAATTTCGTTCCATTCTCTACTTTAGCTAGCCTGAAACCTGGTTGAACTAATTAGTTTTTTTTAGAACTAATTCACTTCTACTAATACACATAACATAACATCACGCCTGTAATCACCGAAGGGTTAGGCAGAGGTGTACCTATAGTACACCCACATTTCGCCCGTTATGTTTAAGTCCCATGTAATAGGGGGCGAGCCTATTTCCATCAAGCGGGCACAAATCCAAACTCCGGGCTGCTGCTGAGATTTTTATTATTGTTCTATTAATATAATTTTATATTTCCAAAAGAGGTGCTTTCACTAAACATTACATTTTTCCTTACGTAGGTACATGATATTTTCATAGATATATTGAAAGGTACCGTATCTTTAAACAGTTCCCTTAGAGAGTCCACCTGCAAGGCCATACATGGCTCTGATGGCTTTTTTCTGCAGAATAAAATAGGATCAATGTCTGCAGCCCATCCCCATAGTAAAATACTGTAAGACCACACTATGAAGTATCATACGAAAGTAATATGAAAGTAACTAAAATAGACTAGCCGTGCGGTATTCTACATCAGTTAATTGACGGCTTTTTATTCACAGCATGTTATGCTGCTGAACTTAGCCGTCCTGCAATAGATTTTAAATGAGAACCCTATTGAAGCCTTGAGTCGACCGTGATCCATAAGAAAACAGTTTTATGGCCGAATTCTAGTTTCTCTTGATTAAATACTATCTTACAATTACTACTTTAGACATATAGACTAATGTTCGTACGTACGTAATATGACTAATAGTAAATTATTAGCAGTCAACCAATTTTGGACGCTTTTATGGCGTTATTTAAGTCGTCAATATTTGATGCACGTACCTATATTAATCTAAAATATTAAAGTAGTATAGTCCGCAAATAACACCATTTATGGTTGGGTTAATAATAAATGGGGTAGATCATATACTAAAAAGAGGAAAGGACCCAGTATCGAGCTTTGTGGATTACCCATTTTTACTTTTAAACCGAGTGAATTGACACTATTTATTTGAACGTGCTGTTGTCTATCATTTAAATAAGATTTTACGCACCTGAGCGCAAGTTTTCCAAGTTCGTAATGCTCAAGTTTCAAGAGTAAGGTTTCGTGATCGAAGCAATCAAATGCCTTGGGAGACTACAAAAGATACCTTTGGCATCTTGGGCCTCTTCTCACGCCGTAAATATGTATTTTAGTAAGGTGGCACCAGCGCAGTAGAACAACGTCCCTTAGTCAAACAATAATTGTTTGACTAAGGGACGTTTATCATGTAAGATATTATTGGTGTTAAAATGATTGAGCATTATTTCCTAGCAAATTTTGGATTTTTTGTTATTTACCAGATAAGTTCGATGTGTATCCGGAAGTTGTGAACTATGAACATGACCAAGCATACTTAGGAACAAGGTACACTCATAATTATTATGAAATCAAGAAATAGTACAACGTCATGGTTCGTAACACAACAAGATTTCATACAGATTGATAAAAATCTGTAAATATGTTTAACAGATACTAGACTGCTGCTAGTAAGCTTTGTGTTATGTAACTTATCATGTCGTTATTTAAAGAGTTTTATGAGTAATGTTCTTAATTATTCCTCACTAACAAGGTTGTTAGTAAATAATCTTATAACTTTTAATAAAAGTAGAACATAGTTAATGCTAAGGGCTGATCCAAGCTAGTTATAGGTCAAATTATCGACAAGTGTCAACAAAATAGTCAGAACTAAAATAATCAATTACTGCATTCTCATTCAGGTATTCGCGAAAAGTACAGATGAAGTAGTTATCTGTGTATTTATCTGAGAGAAAATATGTTCACCGGAACTTATCACAAAACAGTACAGATGAAGTAGTTATCTGTGTATTTATCTGAGAGAAAATATGTTCACCGGAACTTATCACAAAACAGTACAGATGAAGTAGTTATCTGTGTATTTATCTGAGAGAAAATATGTTCACCGGAACTTATCACAAAACAGTACAGATGAAGTAGTTATCTGTGTATTTATCTGAGAGAAAATATGTTCACCGGAACTTATCACAAAACAGTACAGATGAAGTAGTTATCTGTGTATTTATCTGAGAGAAAATATGTTCACCGGAACTTATCACAAAACAGTACAGATGAAGTAGTTATCTGTGTATTTATCTGAGAGAAAATATGTTCACCGGAACTTATCACAAAACAGTACAGATGAAGTAGTTATCTGTGTATTTATCTGAGAGAAAATATGTTCACCGGAACTTATCACAAAACAGTACAGATGAAGTAGTTATCTGTGTATTTATCTGAGAGAAAATATGTTCACCGGAACTTATCACAAAACAGGCTATTTTGACTACCTACTGTTATACTGTATAAGTGTGAAGCTCTTGTAAATAGAAAATAATCAGTTCTGTTCATGATTTCTTTTGATTACCCTTGAGAGCGGCTTTAAGTGAACCTTCTGTACTTATTATATTAGATTGTACTGCTCTCAAATCTATAGTCACGCGACGAGAGGGCATTGACCGTTTTCAGAGTAAGTAATGTTTCTTACGCAATGTTTGTGATACATTGTGCGTTCTCCAGCACTTGTTAATATAGCTGTTGTGACGAGGACGCAATGGTTTTGATACGCTAAGTTTTCTGACACTTTTAGTGTGCTGCTAAAGTATGTAGTGCTTCCGGATTTTGTGTTGGTTTCTATATCTTGTTTCTTCATCACCTTACTTTACTCTGAAGTTGGCTATTATTGTGATCTTATTTGCCATAGTGAAACCTATAGTGTAAAAGTGACTCTGGCGAGGTATAAAATGTTTTGTATTAAACAGTAAATTGATTTAGTAGGTCTAACCTTACCGACATATATTTTCTTCCCAGGCAAACTGATGCAAACTGATGACTGGGAGTAACACTTACTAGGACTGCTAATATTGAGGGAGATACATTTATACCTTAGCTTTAAGCTTTTTAGAAGGTCAACTGTCTGAGCCCTTTTACATGACGTCGTGTATACTCTGAATTGCAGACCAATTTAATTAGGATCATGAAAAACGCAGAATTGCCAGAATACACAGGTGATCCGTTTTCGATAACCTACGAAGTCGTAGTAAAGAGTAACAACTGAAGCATTCATATTGTTGGCTCAATATTGTATTTGAACAGCGCAGAATGGGGCAGGAAATCCCGGCATTCAGATTAGAAGGAGCCTACCCCAACCGCGGTCACCTTGACTGATCACTATTGCAACTTATTTCGGGAGACAACGCTGTTTCTTTTTCAACGGAAACTTATTTTCAGTAGGTACCTACTTGCGATAAAAGTGTCAATTTCCATTTACGTCATGATCATGAAGCAGATTGTAACTTCAGTTTATAGTCTAGTTTTTAGTAGTATAGTCTAAAGTGGTGAAAACACGTATATATTGAACCTTAGTAAATAATAGGAATAACGTTTCACACAAGGATGTAATAATAACAGTCACGAAGTAGGTAAAACAAAATCTAAAGACAGACTCATTACTGTTCAGTGGCTAACAGGCCATCTGAGGACTGATCACAGTACCAAAACCTGAACTAAGGGCCTAGCGCGAGTTTTTATACGTATTTGATCGCCTTTCGGAGACAGTCAATGTCAAATTATTTATTATATATCAAATATCTACGTGAGAGGCACTTTTAAATGTCAAAAATTTACAAAAAATTGAATTGATTCTAGTTGCCCCTTCCAAAAGGTAGTTTCAAATGAAGAAGAATAGGCAAGACTACACCGTTACTCTTTTTAAAAATGTTTTACAATATTTTGTTTCAGTACATTAATTGTATACTTAAGTATATGTTTAGACGAAGCACCTAGAATAAAATTAATATACCACAATAGGTAAAATGAATTAAAAATGAAGCAATGACAGATAATTTAATTTTATTATGTGATAGATACATGGTGCTCACATATTTACAAACATCGTAATAGTTATTTATGATACTAGTGCAGTTACAATTTCCGTACGTGTGTCATACAACGTTTCTCAACATATTTGCGAGAAAACAGTACAATAGGTAATGAAACAATAATCCATCAAAACCCAGATAGCAATTTAAACTTGCATCTGATTTGCAGCAAGTTTGATGTACCAAAAGTGAAGGTTTGATACAAGTTTTCCATGGCAAGTATATACACTTGCGGCAAGTTTGAGTCAAACTTTCTAGTTTCCCAATAACAAACTTGAAGAATGTCTGTTTCTATAAAGTTTAGGCAACTTTGTCATTTCATACTTGCATAATGTCTGTTTCTCTATAGCATATGCAACTTAGACATTTCAAACTTGCATGATGTCTGTTTCTGCAAACTATACAAAGTGGCGCGGACTTCATCACATTAAATGATACCACGTATACCACCGGTATATACATTGACCATATACAAAATTTGAATGAAATCCATTCACTAATAAATCTGCTGTTCTATACATTTTTAGGTACGCAAACAGCAGATTGTTTTTGAGTTCAAAATTATATTTTTTATAGTTTTTAGGCGTTTCACTTCCCCATTTCTTATTGTTGCCTTAGACGCACTTGGCGTACAAAATTCAATTGTATGCCAAGATGGTGGAATTTCGTTTTTAGCACATTATTTAAAATAAACGCATATTAAAATAAAATAATAAATCAGGTATATTAGATTTAAAACACATTGATTTTAGTACAACAATGCGTACGCGTCGTATTTATTTTGGGTGTGCATTCAGCTTTATACCGCACTCGTGTCTAAAAGCTCTTAACAAAGTTGGAGACTGCAACAGATAATACATTCTCTGTGTAATTAAATGGCAGATAAAAAGGTCGTTACCATGGAAACGTATGTTTACGCGAATGTCGAACTAATTGTATTTGAATGTCTATAAGAAAATAAGCACAAGGTGGGTCATGGTTCTCTATTGTGTCACCTAACTTTTTATCCATAATTTAAAGTGCTATAACTTTTTTGTCATAATCATCATTAATTGTCCGAATGATAACTTACCCGAACTTAATATCACATGCAATAACATTTAAATCCCTAAATTTAATATGTCCTAAATCCGTTTGTCATAAATATTACAATGATATACAAAAGACATAAAACCGTTTTCAATAAAAGTTAAAAAGTCTTAAATTATATTTTGGTAGTAAATAATTAATTATAATTTGAACTTCCTTTATAATGATGAGGCTTATTGCCTCGTCATTACAAATATTGCCATGTGTTCTTTGGTATTTTGTACGGGGTGCAGTTCTAGATTTTTCATATTTACAACCTCATCTAACCCAAATGATTCACCAAAAATAGAGGGAATCTGGCCAGCCGCTGCCGCGGCGGGGAGTGTTACAACCACCTGCTCCTCAACTCGCGGGCCGCCGCGCCCCTCCGCGTCTACGCGATTTTAAATTACACTCTAGGGGTAGAGCAGACAAGACTGCGTGGAGTCGGATTTACAGCGATTCGTTTCTGTCATTAAAACCTAATTTTTAACAAATGTTTTAGGGCTACAAAAATATTATAAATGTAATACACATTATTGAACACAATACTTAGGACACATGACTTTAGGTCCTGAAAACTTAGGAGATTTAATTATTATAGTACTCGATATTGTGACAAAATACTTTTAAAACTAAAGATAATTATGTTAAACAAAATTTCGGGATTTTGAACAGTCGATTGCACATAAGTCTGCTTCTCTCATTTTGCGACTCAATGTTCGTCATCTTCGTGAACCAATCCGGTGAATGAGACCATCGGAAAGGTTTGCCCATAATTTTAAGGCTAAGCCACAGTACGTGATGGTAAGCAAAATTAACAGGAAAACCTAAGACAAGTCTGGCCATCTTTTATCTATGATCAAGGACCCATGGTACGCTGATTAACTGTAATTACATCGGAAAATTGCTTCTTTCAAGAAAACTGAACGATTTTCCTTATCTAACACATTTTCTCTCTCTTTCTCCTGGCCGTCTACGCAAATGACGAGCTGTAACATTTCATGGAACCATTTTAATATTTAACAACACGAGGAAACAAACTTATCTGATCGTTTCGTATCTCATTTATCACAAACACTTAAACAAATCTGCGTGTTAGAGAGGGATGGACGTACTACGTCCATCGACATTTACGTCGTAAATCCTAATTGTCACACAAGAGAGATTAAACTTTATGTCTTAGCTATAGAGTTGGGTTTAAGCTTTAGTGTGTTGTGGTTGTGGTGTTATGGTTCGAGGCTGTAGGTCAGGGTTGAGTCGTGGAGGTCGCGGCGGCTTCCGAGTTGATGGCAGCGGTGGCATTGGTTGCGATCAGACATGCACACAATGGCGGAATGACACGCAAGCTGGTTACGATCTGATGGTGTCGCAACTTCTCCGGATTGTTGAGACGGTTCAACGAATTGATTGAACCGGAAGATGTGACTGCAAAAGAATACTGTTTCACTTACTACGTCTGCACGTAACATTAGAACACATGAGAAATCTTTTCCAAATAATCTTAAATCGCCAACATTCTAGCGCGCTAGAATCAAGTGCACCAGCTTATTGCATATATCACCGATATCTATTACACAACAAACTTCCTACCTTTGCAGAATTGTTAGCAAAGCAAACACCCTACTAATATGAACCAGTAGATACAAGTCAAACAACTAATCCGTGCTCTGACGAAGGAAATAAGGCGTAAACAGTGATGCACCACAAACATAATATCCGATATACGATTTGTTCCGAAATGGGATTACTTTGACGAATACACCGCGGCTGCTCGGGGCACGGGATATGAACAGTGAAGTGTGCACGCTGTTTGTTCACTTGATACGTTGAATGCATTGAAGGCAAAACAAATTCTAACGGTGATGTAATTCATAAACTTTTATATAATTTATGGCAATTTTAATAACACAACGTTATAGCCACGAAAATCGTAGGAGACTCACCAATTATTGAAAAAAATATTTTTCTTGACGTGTTTATCACAATGTCGTTTCTCATAGTCAATCAATTCAACGAAACTCGTTAGAATATCACTAACTAGCCTATTCCGTAGATTTCAGTATTGTCAACCGGAACCGACAAATGGTTGGAACACACCTGCACAGATTTATATTTCTCGTCATCCGAGGTAGGAGTGTAGGACGTCTTATTTCTACCACACGTGGTTTTTATCAATTAATTCGGGCTTTGCACTGAAAAAAGACCAGTCTGCTATCCACTCGGTCATCTGGCTTTGAGTCCCACACGAACATGCAAGTCGTACATTTGACGATAAACAATTTTTCAGTTTACTGTGGAAATTCCAATTACATTTTTGTTGTTCGTGATAATTATGTTTTCGGGAAAACTCGATTCTCTAATGCGGCTTTCATCTACGCTTACCACGCTTACAAGGAACATAGATAGTACATGCAACAAAATCTATTAAGGGGCCGTGCACGAAATCGGCTGATTTTGATCAAGTTTGTTCATTGGTTGTGAGAAAGGGAAAAACAATTTAAACAAAATTATTTATGATTTGCAAAGTCGAGTTCTTTGTTTTGCATGTGGGTTAAAGGGATTTTTCAAATAAATTAAGTATTCATGAAAAATCACTAATATTCTCGACAAGTTTTCCGAAAAAATGACGCGAGACTGACGTTTGATCATCTTTTTAAAAGAAACTACTTTTGATTTTGAACATTAAAAAATATCATCATAATCAAAATCAAAAGTCATTTATTCAAACTAGGCTGAGAATCAGCACTTTCCGAACGTCAAAAATTACATAAGCCAAAAAACGCCCAACCCTTCACCACTTTCCTAGTTCTTTAGCTGGGAAGAAGAAGTGGCGCAACAAAGTCCCCAGCAGCACAGTGTTCAGATATAAAACTTGAATATAAACAATAAAAATAATGTGCATTACGCAATACAGAACATTAAATTTAATTATTTGCCTTACATTAGCTAGCACACGCCAATATCAAAAAAAAAATATTATGTACTTCAACATCATTACGGTCTTCTTGTATGTGGAATAAGGACGCATTCGCAAATCTGACAAAATTAGCAGTTTTTCGGTACATTTTGCGGCAAAATTAAACTAAACCAAATGTAACTAATAATTGCCACAGATACATAGATTACTCCTTCATCTCCAATAAGTAGCCAGATAATATTGTAAAAAATAATTTCCGTTGCCTCTTCACACAACATTCACGATATCGTGTTGAGTTTAGAAATATTTTTCTTTAGGTTTTAATAATATTTTATGTAAGCAGACATGTTCAACTCAAAAAGGTAGGAAAAAGAACTATCAAAATGTTACATTTGTAACATTTTGATAGTTCTCCTCAGAAAATAATGTTGAAAAAACCTATATTTTTTTTAAAAACACTGTCGGTTATGTTTTTTTTCCTATTATTTAACAAACCATATCAAGAATCACACACTGGGCTTCAGCTATCCGTGTGATAAAATCAAAATTTTATTTTATGATTATACTATATCTTCATTATGTAAATCAAAGGCGAAATAAGCTATATTTTCGAGAGCGCAGAAGTTATGACTGACTGACACGAATGATTTTTCACTACGAAAACTGTACTTTTATAGCTACACAAACTAAATTTTTCAATTATTTCTAGCTTTCTAACAATTTGATAAGAAATTGACGAAAAACGGTTTTTTTTTGTACACGCAGCCTTAAGATTTTTTTATTGAAGACTATCATACGACAATGATAATGAAACTAATTACAAATATAATGTATAATTTGTTCACAACCGCGGTCAATAACAATGACACGTAGCTTCCCACGGGTCTCCCGTGGCTGTGACAAAGTTAATTAGTATGCTGATTGCTGGATTTAACTACGTGTAAATACGTGAAAATTATTAGAACATTTTGATACATAATATCAATCCCTACAAATAATGTACGAGTATGTATATCCGTCATAATTTTCTCAAAGGGATGAACACCTGCAGCCAGCGTCCTCCTGTCTGCTCATAATACCCGACTGTGATCGCCACTGGCTTTGACAGGCGTAGTGATCGTGACAATTAATTATTCCGTTTGACTGTTCATTATGGCGGCCAATATAAGACTTTGGTGCAGCCATTATTTCCATAAATACGATTTCAGCCGGTCACAAAAGGTTTATAAAGCTTAACGTGTCAAAATACCAATTAAGCTAACTATGAATTAGAAATCAAATTAGCAGACACAATACCTGTCCAATTTGTTCAAACCCGGAGCTCTCGTAATTGCGTTATCAAGCAATTAGTTTGTGTTAGTTTAACCTCAGAAAACAGTGGAATTCTCCGAAGACCTGGGTGAATAAAATTCAGATATATTTTTCAATGTTGAATTTTTTTGAGCTGACTTTAATGGCTAAGCTGACTGCTGGTAATAAATAGCATTTTGAATTTTCTTATCTACTTTAAAACTGTCTTACCAAATAACTTGTAAGGTTTGTGACAATGTGTATATTTAAAAACATAACGTGTGTGGATACTCTTGTAATATTCATCAATTCTAGGCAAGCTTGCATCGTAATTCAGCCTAGTTTATGTCCACGAAAATCTTGTTTGAATACATTTTTTATCGCAAGAAAGTATGGGCTTTTTATGCGTAGAGTATTTTCGTCTTTCAAAGCAAATTGAGCATTATGAGAACTATATTTGAATATTTCAGCGGGGCTTTGTTTGTGAAAGGGTGACCCACAATATGCTATTATTTCGCTACGTAAGTAAATATTTCACTATAGTTTAGGAGCTGTGTGTGTTGGCTGAATGAAATAGAATTGTTGTGTTTTGTGTAAAACAGGTGAGCAGGACTCTAAACTGCTGCTCGTAATTCTTCTCTTTTCGATTCAGCACAACTTTCGGCTACAAGAGTCGTGACCTCTCTTGGTGGAACAAGTAGGACATTACCAGAACATATAGTTCACCAACAATTAGGACATATACCAGTACATATAGTTCACCAACAATTAGGACATGTACCAGTACATATAGTTCACCAACAATTAGGACATGTACCAGTACATATAGTTCACCAACATTTAGGACATGTACCAGTACATATACTTCACCAACAATTAGGACATGTACCAGTACATATAGTTCACCAACAATTAGGACATGTACCAGTACATATAGTTCACCAACAATTAGGACATGTACCAGTACATATAGTTCACCAACCATAAGGACATGTACCAGTACATATACTTCACCAACAATTAGGACATGTACCAGTACATATAGTTCACCAACAATTAGGACATGTACCAGTACATATAGTTCACCAACAATTAGGACATGTACCAGTACATATAGTTCACCAACCATAAGGACATGTACCAGTACATATAGTTCACCAACAATTAGGACAGGTACCAGTACATATGGTTCACCAACCATAAGGACATGTACCAGTACATATAGTTCACCAACAATTAGGACATGTTTCAGTACATATAGCTTACCAACCATTAGGACATGTACCAACACATATAGTTCACCAACATTTCGCCAGTTAAGTCCCAGCATGTAATAGGGGGCGAGCCTATTGCCATCAACCGATTGCCATCAACCGCGTGAATTCCAGATTCCGGGAAGCTACTGAATTCCTAATGGAAAAACCCAATGCTCGATTCGGGAATCGAACCCAGGACCTCATGCTAAGCAGTGATGCTTGCGACCAGACCAACGAGGCAGTCATGTCCTGTGTGACTCATGTATTATCAGGACAAATAATCAGTAAGTTATGAGCTTTCCCGAAATCTCGATAGTTGATCGAAGTCACAAAATGGGGAGTATTGGGAAAAATAATCCTATGCTAGCGTAACTAGTTTAGATGATCGAAGTCTTATTTAATAAAATATTAATTATAACTTATGCTAGCGTAGTTTATCATTAAAATGGTAATCAATGAATTTTATACATGTACAGATACATGTTTGCATTTTTATATAACTAGCTTCACCTGTCTCGATCCCGTGGGAGTATTGGAATAAAAGTATCCTATATCCTAAACCTAACCCAGGTCATGGTCTACCTACCCATGTACCAAAGCCTTAAATAACAAACTCACTTTCGCATTTATATTAATAAAACATTTATAATTAGTTAGGATAAAATTATAATTATACCGACTCACGCTCTTCATTGTTCAATTTGTGATCCTTATCTTTTGTAAAGTGCCAAAACATTTATTTCGGTTCTTAACTTGTCTTGAAATCAAAATGTTTAACAAGTATTAACAATGTAGACGTATCTGGTCGATAAACGATCAACGTTTTATTGACAACCATTTTCACTTTATCTTTTAGGTACATTACACTAATTTTAACACAAGAGTTCGTAATTGTTGAATATTGCTTAATTTCATATTAAATTTCTAAAGAAAATGCTTCAAGCTACAGCACCAAGTATTTACCTGCCGAATACTGTCCCTTCTTAGTACCATCAAGTGCAACAAATAATATTATTGTCATTTGTACTATAGTACCTGCAATGTTTCCATGTAGCTATCAGTAAAAGGTATTAGATTTAATTTGATCCATCATCGAAACCTACTAATTATTGAAGAAAATGCATTCATGGGGTAGTTGAATATTATCTGATGCAGTCTTTAGTTGAGCGGAGTTCAATTGTTACAGGTAGCTCTATTGTGCTCAGCATCAGTAGCAGACATCAAAACATTTATTATGCGAAGGTATTTTTTGTAATCTATAGAATCCTTGCTATTATCTGCAGTACGTGGGAACAATGAACGGTACAAGCCCTCAGAATAATATTATTATTTTCAAAATTACAAATAATATTATTTATTCATGTCCACCCTAAAAGTCACAATTAAATTAATCTTTCTTATTAATTAATTTTAGTGACATCTGACCTTTTTTGTGTAAAGCTGAAAGTTTAAGTTAAATAAAATTAATGAGATACCTTGGCCCTGCACTATTTACTTTATACAAACAAAAATATCGTATCTCTTGCTGTGAAATATTAAACAGTCTTGCAAAGGTTAATTAGAGAATCTCTGAATAAATTACGCTCTGAGCTATAGTTTTGTGAATAAAGAGATATTTTTGAGAACCTTTGGTGGCCATTCTCGATGTTTGTAAAAAATAAAAGCTTGTCGAGCTCTGATAGTTGTCAAAGACGCACACATATTTAAAAAAAACAAAAACTTGACTGCGTAAAAAGTGAACTTAAAAGTTAAAAAAAACCTAAAAACCCGACTGCGTGAAAAGTCAACTTAAACAAGATTTACATAAACTATAAACAATCTCATGCACTCGGAGGCAATACGTTGTTATTGTTAAGAAGATGCCTGCGACTGCATGAGATTGTTTATACGAGTGCATGAGATTGTATGTATAATTTATAAAAATCTTGTTTCCATCTTTTATAAGTTCACTTTTTACGCAGTCGAGTTTTTGATTTTTTAAATTTATTTTTTAATTTTACACTTTTTAGTTAGGATTATAAGACGGTAAATTAGGTTATTTAGTCACTTATAATCAGGTGATAACGGGCTCTTCTAACTCCAAAAGTTGGGGATAGTTTTTTCTATCATTTCTCATTTAAATTACATATAAACCTATAATTTGTATATATTTTTGTAATCACATTTTAAAACCCTTCATTTTGATACCCCACTCGATAGGCGTGGGAGATATTTTTTTTTCGAAAACACTCCTTTTCACGCCAATAATCTTTCATTTTGATTTTTAATCATTAGAATATACCTACTCAGTGACACTCGCGCAATAAAGACGAATCTAACGACATACCATTTATCAAAATCGGTTCAACCGTTTAGTAGTTACGAGGGAACATAGGGACGGACATACTTAAATAATATATACATATCAAACACATAACCCTCCTTTTTTGGCTTCGCCGCAGTCGGGTAAAAACACTTTTTTTATAAGAAACTCTTATTATATCATACCGCTTTTCATGGTCTGTTCAATTGGCAGTGTTGTGAGTATTATGTTTTACAATCTACACTTTTAACGTGCACCTCTTTAGGTGCACGTTAAAAGTGTAGTATGTAACGATGTAGAAAATTACGTCGTTCTCACATAATATTATATTGATTTAAAAGAGGGCTGTCCACAGAGTTTCTTACCCGTTTCTCTCCATATGAACCTATTTCAAAAGTGCCTGTAATTGTTTTAATTGAAATAAATTCTTTAGGTTGAGTTTGAGTTATTTGTGAGTCAATACGTAGTTAATCAGACCATGCTCAAACAATCTTGCGGAAAACGTTGATTATGTTGTGAGGTTGAAATTTCTTCGTACAATATTGTTGGTCTTTCGAAACTGTGATTTCCCAAAGCGGTGAGAAGGTCAGAAGGACTTCTTCCACATATCAATTAAATACGATACCGATAAGAAGGCGCGTTATTTTTGTTTGTACATATTATGTCTGCTAATAAGGAAAATAATATTAATACCACTATTAGACTTTAGATATTTTTTATTTAAGAATACTCAACGTGCGTATTACATCATATTAAACCTCTCACAATCAACATGGTGGCGCTAGTGCTGCCCCTCTTCGATAACTAGTGCTGGGCACGTATCCAGTACTACTCGTATGACAGTATTAAATATCAATGTCATGTAGAGGTAGATGTTTAAATTAACAGGGATACGGCGTATAATTTTGAGATTCGACGTTGCAAATAAATGCAGAGAGTTTTATTGCATGTGAGCTTTTGATGCATAATCTCATGCTATACTCGTATTTTGAAGAAATCGGGATTTTCCTGCAATCAAAACCAAGCTTGGCAAAAGTATTTCCCGTATAATCTAAACATAATGCGTAGGTTCGCCGCCCACCGTCTGTAACCGCGTCACTGACGCTCGGTTCCGATTTCTATGCAAAACGCAGCTTGTATTGTCCCAGGGTGCTATAGGAATTGCATTCGCTCTGTTCAATGGCTCTGAGCTCGTTCTTTTTTACGATTTATTGAGTATACTTTTAAGTTACGGCTCTTATCGTATTGCCTACTGTAGTTGATGGCTGCAGTTATGTTATTTTGTTCTGAGAAAAATATGAAAGTCACAAAGGGTCGCTTTCGGACGCAGTATTGCATGCATCAGTTTGATTCACGGTGATTCTCATATTGGTCTATCAGCTTATATTCTCATGTCAACGATATGTTTTATTGCGTCGTACAAACGTTGAAAGATAAGTGTTATAGTTTTTGAGAAGACAGATTTGTAAAAAGTTGTACCAATGCTAACTAAAAAGAAGATACCTACCTATATTACCCCAGGACCAAATTGTTTAAGGCTTGTCCAGACTGGTGCGATATCGCGGGCGCGACGTGACTCTAGTAGCATAATTTCTTTGTCGGTGCCTGTCTCGCCCGCGATATCGCACCAGTCTGTACGAGCCTTATTCCAAACGCTTATCTTAACGAAATGTTAATCAGTTCCTAATATTATATTGATTGTACTTCATAGCAAACCACAAACTAATTGGCGCACTTACTAGTACCTGAAACACTAATTGGTCCTTAAATGTAATAAAAAAAAAACAAATTAATGTACCTGTGTATGACAATTTCAAGTAAAAAATCTTTCCAACACCTACGATGTGTCGCCTTTGTGAAAGAATTGAATGAATGCTTCAAAATCTTTGAGCTATTGTTGTCCTCGTAAAATCTCCGGCGCATAAGCCCCGTTACCAGCTACCAGGACGACAGACACTCAAGAAGCTTATGTTATTGTATGAGAAACATTGTCTGGCTTACCTTCAGGTGTTCTCTGGCATATCTGTTCTTTGTAGTTCACTGACCGTGGTGTACCTATTAAGGTGTAGGCACCGCACCGTTGTCAAACTGATTGTAAAATATAAGTATGGCTGTGCGCAGAGTTGAGGGTATTAGATGGGTGGTACATAATAAAAACAACGATGGCGCGCACTTTCATAACAAATCAGCCTCATGAGTAAGAACTGAAGCCCTGTTATAACACAAGTCTGCTAAGGCATGAAGACCACAGACAAAGCTTTTTCGGTCCTAGTGTGCGGCTGCCTTAGAAATAAGAGGATTTTATCTATAACAACATACATGTTTACAGAACAATCGTGTATTGTGCTGTTTAAGCTAGGCGCTGCCGTCTTAACAGATTGTTACTATCGTGTAGCTACTTAATGCTTGTAAAGCGGATTCATGCTTACAGTTTCCACATTAGAGATAGCTTCAACTGAATGAAACAAAATTTTAATCATGTTTAAAACGCACACTATGCAGCCTGAAACCTGGCATATTATAAGTTGGGGGATTACATCGCTGATAAAAAAGCTTGGCTCAGTGCTGGTCCGGCTCCACAAGGGCGCAAAAACTTAATTGATTAGCATTTGGAAATAGGTACTGTTGGAGCTGCTAAAGATTTCAAAAACTATCTTTGCATTGTATAAATTCAATCTATTAGTATTATATAATTGCATAGCACATGTGTGAGTTTTATGTACTTACTATAAAGCTACCATTTACTGGGTACGTCTTTCATTGACTTGAATGTGCCCTTAGGCTGAGATTATGTCATGCTCACTGTAATGTCTCGCTGATGGTGGCGGGTGTGTTGGATCATTTAGCTCCCTTCAAAATGGTTGAGCTGAATGGTGCTAATCCATGCGTCATGTTCGTGAACGGGCGCCATCAGTAGGGACTGGTCATCTCTTAGCGGCCATGGCTTATTTTAATTTTAGAATAGATTTTTTTAAATTCTTTTTATTACGGACGCTTTTGACGTTTTGTATCGTTCTCACATGTATAATTTCAACACAAATGATGTAACCAATATTTTGTAACCATAATTATGTCAATTTAAAAGAGTGTCCGTGGAGTTTCTTGCCCGTTCTTCTCCATAGGTAATATATGAGTAACTAGCTTAATCTTTATGACTGACCGACCCCTTGACAATTCAAAAGTGCCTGTAATTGGTTTATTTGAAATAAATGCTTTGAGTTTAGTTTGAATGCTTACAGTTTCCACATTAGAGATAGCTTCTATTTTCACTCGCCAGTATTTAATCGGTCCCTATATAATTACCATTTTGATTTCCTACGAACACGCAAATATAATAATGTAGCGTCTTTTTGTAATCCTCAAAAAATTCCTGTTGTCAAGTTTCTGTCGTTTCGTTCAAAGTAACACTTAGGCGTGCCTGTAACGTAAATTAGATTAGTTGGCAGCTACACATGAACTATTGATTACAGCCACTTACCTCGCGATAACAAAGAACATAATCGTTATTTGTTACGAGCAGTGGCGGCGTTACATACGACATTAGGTACGTGACATGTGACGGACGCGTCATTTTGGTGTAGGTACCTACGTCAGCTGACGCTTCCCACGGCCATACAGAAAGAATATCCGGCTGTCAGTCCTTATAGCTCATGAAATTATGAACAATAAGGACGTAATTGTAGACCTTGAGTTTTGATAGACAAATTACTAAAATGCATGGAAAATAAAATTGCAGCGATGTCACAAATGTACCTATGTTACATATCAAAAGGTACCAGGGGTTTTGATGTCCATTGTTCCCTTTGTATAGATATAGGCCATTAGATGCAGTAGTCATTGATCAATGTATGCTCAAAATGCACTAGTGCGGAACGATAAGATACGACGATTGGTACAGTCACCACCACGTTAGGGGTGATAGTAACACTTGAATTACAAAAACAGCCTTTACTGCTGTCTTTATTGACTGGTTGACTGTTCTTAGCACTGCCTGAACTAAAGCGTTTCATTAAAAATATTATATCAAGTGCTTTCTATTAGGTGAGTTATGAAATTGAAGCAAACAGACAGACAGGCTTTCGCACTCATAGAAGATATTTATAGCCCACGATACATTCTATGTATAGCACATTACATCACTTCCGCATCAAAGACATAACAGTATTAACATTCAGTTCACGAATATTATAATATTGTCGAGTAGATAGCATTAGGTACATCTAGTAGTGGTGGCACTGGATCAAATAAATGGATTGTTTGAGAATTTGTAAGTGGTGGTTTGTGGCTTCATATTAATAAGATTACGATAGTAGAGAGATTGAATAGAGCCTTGGTGGATATTATGAGGGATTGAATTTGTAAAAAGTAATGATGAGTTAACTGAATCGACAGATTTTTAGATATGACGAGCGCTAATATTTGTGTAAATATTGCAGTATAATTCCTGCATTAAAACCTTTTTTGCGCGTTCCGCATTCGAACTTGTGTATTTTAGGCTATTTTTTTAAAATTGATTGATTTCAAATTCAATTTTTTTCTCAATAAGCTTCGAAACAATATTGTTAAAATACCAATTTTTTCAGTTGACTTGAAGCGTTGGCGTGTTCAGCCTGTTTTTTTTCTCATATTATCCGAATCATTGATATCGTGGCTTAAAAGCATATTTAAACCGTTGTGACGGTATTTTTGTGTTGTTTGTTCGCGTTTTTCTTTTAATGGTATGTATTCCTTTAATTTTTAATATTTTTTTACTTCTGCTTTATTTCCTTGGTCTCAACAAAATTTTCTTACTTTGTCCTAGGTTGGGAATCAACCATAAGGGCCAGGTTTTTGGTCCAAGGTACCGGCTCGATTTTAACAGATTACTACATTTCACCTAGTTCGACATCCATCCTGCTTCGAACAGAAGACCGCTGTGCCACGAAGTCTTTTTTGGTAACACTTAAGAATCTTGTCCGTTGCGAACGCCTCTCCTATTCTGATGTCCGTCCGACATTAAAGCGCGGAAGAGAGCAGTACGAACGCAACAAATTTTCAGCAGAGGAGCTCCACGTCACC
This sequence comes from Tiliacea citrago, assembly GCA_963921375.1. Classification (NCBI taxonomy): domain Eukaryota; kingdom Metazoa; phylum Arthropoda; class Insecta; order Lepidoptera; family Noctuidae; genus Tiliacea; species Tiliacea citrago. The sequence goes on from OY992780.1 coordinate 31,523,318, forward strand.
GTGTCTATCTCAAGCACAGCTTGGGCAACTTTTCTGTGACGAACGACTCGTCCCAGGTGAGGTGTGGTTACGTCGAAACCGGGAACGACCTTTTTTTTCACATAATAATAATAATATTACCTTTTTCTTTACTTACTAAATTCTATGTGATGTTTCAATAATAATTTTCACTGGATCTAAGAAAGCTTAAAAGCATTTATTTTAAAGTAACACGTTTATTTTATCGTGCGAAATAGTAGGTGATTGGAATCATTTTCGTATTTCCGTGCGTATTTCTTTATGCGATTAAAATAGCAGATTTAAGATTTCTTAAACTAAAAATTTCTTACTAAACCAACACTTTTTTTTTGTACCTCAAAAGTAACTCAACATTTTTTTATACTTTACATTTTCTTTAGTCTTATATTGTTTTATTTATTTTGTTCAAAATTATACGTATTATAAGTAGTGAAAGATTTTTTTTATTTTATCCGTACTCGCGCGGCGGGACCCAAGTTCTCGTTTGTGTGCTAGCGGAGAGATGTTTCGCTACAATAAACTTTATAGGCTTCAATAGGCTTTATATAGTATAAAAAACTTTTTACAAAAAAAAACAACCGACTTCCAAAAAAAACACTACAAAGTGAAAAATAACTTTAATTTCGGAAGTCGGTGTCTTTGGATCTGTATTTTAGTTTTTTGCCACCGACTTCCGAAATTAAAGTTATTTTTCACTTTGTAGTGTTTTTTTTTGTAAAATGTTTTTTATTTTTCACTTTTTAGTGGGTCAGTTTGTAATTTATCTAATTTGCAATAGCCTAATGTCAAATGCTCATCACCTTTTACAAAATATTGCTTTTCACGAAGCAGGGGCGTTAAATGTTGAGGAGTTCTCCTGGTAAGAACCAGGAGAACTGATGGTGACTTCATCATATGCATTTTGAGGAGCATAAATTGCTTAGCAACCATATTAAAGTGCCTAATGGAATCGCAACGGTGAAATACTTATTATTAAGAAGTTCCGGTGGCTATCTGTGGTCTTCATCATCAGTTCCACTTCACCGAATGGTGCTTTTCGAGTGCAAATGCACGAGTTACTATAAAAAATACTCAAATCGCTATAGGTATGCCTATAAAATTTGAGGATTTCCCTCGATTTCCATGGGATCTCCTCATCAGATTCTGATTTGGTGGCAATGGGACCACCTCGGGAGCATACCCTTCTATAAAAAAAAATAATTTTCAAAATCCGTCTACAATTGACGGAGTAATCGGTGAACATACATAAAAAAAAAAAAAACATACAGCCGAACATATAACCTCCTCCTTTTTGGAAGTCGGTTAAAAAGAAAAGAAAATCATAATTATATTATACTATAAATCAGGGCCACATGAAAGGATATATGATTAAGGTTTTTCAGGCACCATATTCAATATTGATTTTGGCATTTCCTGCATTTTCAGTCGGTCTAAAGATATAGTTTGTCGTAATGTTTGGTTTCCGAAATTCATGAAAGCGATAATTGGTGTTACAGTCGGCCCTGCTGAAAGCTAAGAACGCCTGAGATCACATAATAAAAACAATTTCATTAAAAATATGCATGAATATTGTATGCGGTTTTATTCACGTGCATGTTTTGTAATCACTCGACTAATTGTTTTAGTTTTAGCTTGTGGTGTCTAACTCCAGGAAAAAGGACAAGGACTCCTTTTTCCTGCAGACATAATAATTTAAAAAAAATTGCAATACATTTGTTATGTCTGACGGAAAGTAGGTAGAAGCCACGATAAGTTATTCATTTAATAGTTCTACTGCCCTTTATAAATATGATCCAAAGCTTCAGCCTCCAAGGACGAACAACTTACTTCTAAATCTTGAAACTCTCCAAGCATCTGATCCATTTTTGTTTTTTATTATTATTGTATATTCCTGCATATTACTAGTTTTCTTTGGTTTCTTTGCAAGTAAAACTTAAACTTAGCTCCCAAAGGCATCATATTTCTACTCAGACTTCCGCGAAACGAGCGAGCACTTGTAAAAGTTTAAGAAGTTTTGGAAGCCTTGAGTACCTTAGTTTATTTTAATAAATCTAGTACTGTAGTCGTCTGCGTAGCAGAGAGTATTAAAATCTATCAGGAAATTCAAAAAGACTTAGATTTAATTCCATTTCCGTCTCATTGCATCTTTCAAGATTTGGCTAATTTGTATGTTTGAATTTGGTTACTTTGTAGGTGTGTATTTGGCTACTTTGTAAGTGTGTATTTTTTTAATGTGCATTTTGTTTGTGCAGAATAAACAATTTTTCTTTCTTTAAAACTCCAAGCCTATTTATCCAGGTCAAGAAAGTCAGGGATAATAGAGAATATCCCGGATTTAGTCTAAAAATTAAAAATCTGCATTAAGCCCAGTAGATGCAGGCAGGCTTTACATTAGAAATTAATTCTCTGCCTGACTATTAGAGGCTATTTTCTTTTTCCTCGATGTTGGATGCACTCCGACGCCTGTAATACCTTGGAGAAAATAGTCGACGCCTCTCGATGGGAAATGCGGCAGAAGTCACAACAATTTTAGCTTTTATTACTGACCAAATATTTCCTATATTGGTGTGAATGTTATTTGTTTAATAATTAGGAAGCACTCAGGCCGCGGAAGTGGCTGTTAAATAATTGATTGAAACAATTAGCTTCCGTCTTCAAGAGCAAAGTGTTTCTGTTCATTTAAGGGTCGGCTAATGGTCGTTGACCTTGCCCATACTAATGCGCGTCGCGATCACACCGCGCCGCAAGCACCGTGCCATTTGGTTTCATAGGGCATATATTTTTTTTTGTTACGAATAATGAATATTTGAAAAAAAAAACAGATAAAATTATAGATGATAAAATAGTCTGTTCATACAAAAAAAGGTAGTATCATATAGAAATAGTTTGAAAGTAATATCGTTTTTTATGCTTTGGGTAGACATTACTTCCTAAATTTGTTTCATAAAGTATTTTACTACAATACTTTAATATTCACATAAATAATTGATGTGTATGCGTTTTAGTTTAGCATACATTTCTTTGCATAACTTATTTGCATTATATGAAGGCGTAATAACTGATTTAAAAGTCACGAAAATCATATATCTGCGCCTTAAATGGAGTTCATGTAACCTTCGCTATGAACTTACCCCCTAAAACTTTACCTTGCTTCTGCACCAAAAGTGCATTCAGTTAAACACATTAAGCATTCGTAAAAATACATTTTTAACTTTTTATGGTAATTTAAAATAATTGAATTAAGCTACCTATTTCAATACTAGTGACCATTGGTTTTTGATTTTTATTGTTATTCTACATAGGTATCTACTGTTATTCAACATCAGTTTACTCTCTAGACATTGAACTGGAACCCCTGTATGAACTGATATGATACTTATCACTATAAAAAACCCTAACCAAACATTGCAAATTTTCACTGAAAAAGAAAACTCTAATTCCTTATTTTTAGTTGGACATGGAACACGATCGTATTGAGCTAGCGTCTTCACAAACATGACGATCTCAACTCACAGAACTACGTCACTTTGAGTGCAAAGTATGATTGTTGTCAAGCCAAGTTCTAGCTAACTTTGTTGCCAGTGATTTGAGTTCACCTTTTTAATTAACTTCTCTGTTAGGTTTGCTCTTAGTTACATTAAATGTTGCGTTTACGATTCATTTATTTACAAAGACATACCTTATGAGATGTCAGTCGGGAGGTGTGTGACTAAATATGTACTAACAGCTGCGTGACCATCGAAGGTTAAGGCTACGCTTGCAATATCGAGACTCATTCGTGCCTCGGAGAGCACGATAGTCCCGGCTGTCATTCTTAGATCTTTGACAGTCGTTATGGGTAGTCAGGAGCCCAAAAGTCTGACAACGAGTCTTAACGTACCAGGTATCGTGTTACCCAATAAGCTGATTATGGTTAAACTGGAAAAGGCTAGGCAGTTTAATTGACATATGATTAATTGAAGATATCAGTCAGTAATGAGTGGCGTAATGTGATCTAGTAGAAATAATACAAGTAATATAACATTCTCTTTTGTTTTGGCTAAATAAATACATTTATTAATTCCTCCCTGAACATTACCTTTACATGTTAGAATCTAAAATAACAAAACATAATCAGCCTTAAGGACACAGCACACATATCAACTCGGAAAGGGATCGTCACCGTATCGCCTTACGCCTCGCCGTCAAACAGGCATCAACCTAACGTAAGCACGTAACCAAAGCGGATCAGCAGCTCCAATACGTCGACTCGGCTACGGCTAGGCGACGCCGCGCTTACGGCTCGCCGACCACTGGTTGACCTGGCTGACACCAGATCAATTTGAATCGGCCGCGAAAGGGGTGAGTGGGGTAAGCTCGGGTACGGAGAGACGTAAACGCGCGAACGATGAGCTGTAAGGGCCCACGCTTACAGCTGCAAGTTGAGCACGCACCGTACCGCGGTTCGTGAGCTTGTCCCGAGGCGAGGCGATTCCGTAACGATTCCGGTTAGTATGCTTTGCAGTAGGGAGTTTCATATAAAGAATACTGAATGGCACGAGTTGATACGGTGGCGTTCCCTTTCGGAGTTCATATGTGTGCTGTGTCCTTTAATGTTCCCTTGGTTGAGACTCAGGCCCGGACCTTTCTGAGTGTGACACCGACCAATAGTTGCTTTAAATGCACTTTGTAGCCTAACATCCAATTGTGACGGAAAGGGTTTACGTGATGGGACCAGATAAATAAGACCACGTAAATTGTCAACATAAAAAAATATAATATCACATAAAAGTGAATTCCCTAACAAGGATTTCCCTAACTTCCCTTGGAAGTAGCACAGTACTCTCCTGGCTCAGCCTGGTGTGACGAAGACCGCGGCGGGTGTGCCACGCTGCAGACGCCAGGGATGGTGACGGTCGGCGGATGTTCACGCCAGGCCCGAAGCCCAGCTCGTCGTGCCGCGCGGGTAAAATATGTACCCGCGCGGAGCTGGAGGATTGCCTGAACTGCCGGCAGGTGATGGCACGGTAGTAGATGGCCGGATGACACGGATAAATAAAGATTGGTAAGCCGGAGTTGTTAGCCGGAACTTTAGATGGTAGAAGCCGGTAGTTGGGACCCTGGAACATAACGTCCAGCGTGTCACTAGATGACCTATATTGGTCACCTCCGCTGATTGTGACACCAAGCATAAGCAAAGCGAGATGTACTAGTGCGCTAATGAAGGTGGTGTGTGGATGTCACAATCAGTTCGGAGTTAACAAAATGGTAGTGAGAAGCACGGCATGACTTGCACATTTTGAGTGAACATACGATACAAGACATCAAAATGCACAGAGCTGTAGGCAAATAGGTTGCATGGTAAATATGAATGCAGAAGGCATAATAAGCTAAACAAAGGTAGCAAGTAGGTGCACGCCTTAAGTTAAACCAAAATATAGGTAGGTACATAGAAAAATATAAAACTTAATTAGCTGTTCAACACTTACCCAATATGGGGTTACGAAAACACAGAATTTAATAAGGTTGACTAATATGAGCCAATAAAGACTGTTCCCTTTTGTAGGCTTTTAAAATGGTGAAGACCACGTATGTAAGGTCACAAGTGATATGGAATCAGGTGAACGTGCGTCTTCGCCCGGAGCAGGACGTCGAATGGAAGGTGACCGTGAGCGAGCGGCACACGGCGGTGTCCTCGTAGATTATTATGTACGTTCGGATATGCCAACCGCGCGCATCACTAGCACAGACAGCTAATTTATGTTGTTTAGTAACTTAGGACGTCCCTAATATTATTACGTCTGCGGTTCGACTTGACATCTTATTGTTGTCATTTTGTTGTTTACAAGATAGTAACGATACAACGTTACAAAATAAAATTGAATAATGTTCATTGTATACTCTATTAAAAGTTCTGTTTAATTGTAATGAAACACATTTTCTTGCACACATATAAACTTAGTATATAGCAATATACTCAATTGCATTTTTTTTTTAAATAATATAATATATGTAACAACAATTTATTTTTAATTTTTTAGATTTAAATATCAATTTGATTGTAAAATTATACATTATCTAACTAAAACTATTAAAAAACTAAAAAAGGGTAATATGGCGTTGAAAAATTCCTCCGCATCGTTGTCGACTGGTAATGTACCTAAGAGACTGGCGGCATGGTCATGTTGTATGGCAATGATTAGCCTCTGGCCAAGGTAAAAGCTAGCCCTTGGGTCATGGGAAGTGTCAACCAGCTGTTTGCAGATTTCGTTAAACAAACCATGAGCACTCGGACCCCATGGCCCGAGGTTTTCAATCCAATTTTTTTTTGGGTGGGAAATTATCAAACAACTTCTCCCGCTTTGGGCGGAGCAGGATGGCGTGTCAGACTTTTACTGATTAAAACCCACCCGTGTTACTTCAGTTGCCTGTGTGCCAGAGCCACGATATTCCTTCGCACAAACTCGCAACCCTGGTAGGCATTGGCCCTAATGGACCCCGTCAGTTAGTACTGACATCTCTTTGTACGTGAAACACTATGTGCCGTCGACCCGGGCCTGGGCCTTATCGGGCGGCGAGCTACCCATCGCTCACCACCCGCAAGCCCACGCCTACGCCGGCCGGGAATCAGCCTGAACTCCCGATGCCCGGGGCGTCTGCCGCGGCGACTAGGGGCGTGAGGACCGCGAATTTTGCCTCTCCCTCACGCGTTCCGCCTCCTCCTTCGCGAGCATGACAGCCTCCCATGAACTCTCGCTCCAAACCATGGCCTAAACCAGGCCCGGACGCGAGAGATCACCGCCACCGATCGCCTCCGCGAGGACATGTTGGTGCTACGCTCAAGCCGGGCAGACCTCCACCGTGTCCTCCGGGCGATCCACACAGTGGTAACACCCGGGTGTTTCCTCCCGCTTTATCCTGAACAGGAACCTCCAGAAACAACCGTGCCCGGTGAGGACCTGCGTGAGACGGAAGGTGACGACGCCGTGGCGCCTCTCTAGCCACTCCTCAAAGACGAACCCCAAACGGCTCGAAAATATAATTACCAATAAGTTTATTATACTTTCGCTGCTTCAGGTTTTCCGCAGACGCAGCAGCAGTGTCAGCACAGCACTCGGAATCAGGAAGATGGGATGGCGCAAGAGTATTGACATAGGTGGCGTCCCACACTAAAGACCTACCCACCTTCCATGGAAATAAAGACATCTGGTCTCTTGCCATCGTCACGTGCCAAGCCATTGGGTTCTAATACAGTTGGAGCGCCGACGGTGACAAGAGCTCGTTGGATGTTGTCATTAATGTTCACGTGCCGTGCTGAGTGACCCGCACTTCGGCTGCAAGACAGGCCGTGGTGACCGAGGCTGATGACAACTTCCTAGTCGCAGGGAAGCAGCGAGGTGGAAAGTGCTGTCATCAAACAAAGTGCCTATGTTCGACGACGCTAGTGCATGAAGACAGACCCGGCTCCGATTTACCCACAGCCAGCAAGCGTGCACGCTCCGCAGTAGTAGCAGATGTGTCAAGTAAATTGTTCTGTACTACTCTGCAGAGCGGCGCATCCCACCGTCTCTGGGAAGATGGATTGTCGGGTGGATCTGAATACGGGCGAGCGAGTCTCCAGGCCTCCATAGCCTCGGTGACGCACGGCACATCAAAATCAATCGGCGGTCGGTAAACTAATACTAGATTTTTTGCGGACGCCTCCCAAACGAATGGGACGAGTAGCTTGTGCCCAATCTCGGTCAACTGTGGTCATATTTAAGATCGAAGAAATGTGATAATTTGGTCCATTTTGTCTAAAAGGTGAGTGCAGTGCTTCCGTAAATGGGAAGCACGAAGGAAATATGTTAATTTAGGGCCGAAAAATCAGTAACGGATCAAGGTTATGGCCAAATGCATGTTAATTTGGAACAATCTTTCCCAAACCTCATTGAAATTTTGTTTTTTCCCTCAATAAAAACGGGAAAGGAATTCTCAAAGATTGGAGACCCAAGGTTTAGTTTTTTTTAGATTGATTTATTTAGATTGATTTCTGGGGCTATTGCGTTAAATTTAGGAAGTGTCAGATGTTTGTCAGTAATGTCCCCTAATTATATATTAGTTCACATTTAGAAAGGTTTTGATCAAGTCCAATGGAATGAAGTAATTTTTTTAAGAATTGAAGGTCGTTCAAAAGAGTTTTTACTTCGCCTCCCAGATTTCCATCATCAAGATGCCAAACGTTAAATTTGGAATATTGCGTGAATTGCTAAACTAAAAACTACTGGCCCGAGAGGGTCACCTTGTTGTCAGCCCACAGCAGATTCCAGAAGGTTGTCTCGATACAGTAATTTAGAACCACATTTCGATTTAGGGATCCGTTTGCGTAATACTAAGCCTTAAAGTGCAATTTTTTGTTAAAGTCAAGTGGTTTGCCCTAAATGGTTGTTTTTGGATCTGTGAAAAAATTCATGGCATATACGATAACAAAGTTAAAAGGAAAACTGTCACCGCTAAGTAGGCTTTACAAGTTAACGAGTAATAGTCGACCAACTTACATTTGCCGTTGGAGAATTGACCGTGACGTATATCGATGTATGGGAGAATATGTTTTTCAACTACAATGTTTTTTTTTTATACTTAAACTCATTCCAACGACGGAACCCTTCATTGTGCTTGATCCGACACGTACTTGGCCGGTTTTTAGTTTTCGTTACGTTTTTTTCGATACGAGGCTTAAAACTAATCCCAGTGTACGATGGGAATATATCTATTTTGAGTTATTCTTGTGCACCAGGATTGATTCGGAAGAAATGCCAACATAGGCACCATGTGATACACATGGTGTGGTGATGCGGCATGATACTCAGTTATTCGAAGTAGTTCTTCTAAGAGTCAAGAATAGTAATATTGCTAAACATCGTAGTCAGGAGGTGGATACAGAGGGTGGTCGTTTTAGATACGACACGGATTGAATTTGTGAGGAGGTTCCTCACTCTGGACCCCTCACCACCGTTGACTTGGGTTTTACCACCTCGCTGTGGGCGGAGCGCTATTTTGGTACAAATTTTTAAACTATATTCTTTCACTTTTTTTGGTTTTTGTGTCTTGGTGTTTCATGTTTGATGCAACAAAAAAATAAAATCAAAATGAAAACATTTTCAAAATTCACTTATAAAGCTCATTACTTTTAAAGGCACTTATAATTAAATGTGTGGAGTGGGGCCGTAGTCCAGATAACTTATTTGTCCCGGTGGTAATAATTGTAACTAACTATTTCCATAATTTGCACTCAAGACCTTTTATTTCTGATAAAAGGTCTTGAGTGCAAAGGAAACCTTCTTTAGTTTATAATTTTTAAAAATTTAAAAGTGTTTTACTTGAAAAAAAATGTATGACACTTGGCATAAAAATTTTGAAAATAATTTCCCCATTTCATAACCTTTCTATAAAGATAAAAAAATTATCAACACATGTACCTACGGGTTTAAATAAATAAAAATGCAGACATAATATTAGAACATTAATCATAAAAACAGAGTAAAATTATTACAGATCTTGTTCAAATTGCCTGCCTTGATTTCATATGCAAGCACGCAGCCTCTGGCGTACTTCCATCACTATCCCACGCTTCGAAATTGTGTTTTGTTTGTGTTGGTTGGCTGTTAAAATTCTTTCTCTCAGGTCTTCACGGGATGCCACTGGAGTGGAGTAAACCAAGTCTTTCATGTGACCCCAACTGTAGAAATCACATGGCGTTAAATCAGGACTCCTTGTCGACCATAGAATTAAAAATAGAATTTTCAAAATCGGGGCACAATTGATTAAAATAATTGTTTGTTGCGATACGGGATACAGCAAGGTTGATTTGTGAAAAAGAGTTTTGTGGTTGCTTGAGTAAGTAATTTTTAAACCATACGTCGTTTGTGATGAACACAATTTAAAAAAAATACGCACACACGAACATAGTTATAACCTCCTTATTTTTTGAAGTCAGTTAAAAACAGCGTCTATTGCTCCATTTGTTACACACAACTCTATTAAAGCTGTCAGTGATCCGTCAATAGTTACCAAAGTATGGCCAATAGCAACCGTTGTGTACCGACAAATACCCACAGTGACAGTTCATTGTCACATACATTCATAATTCTGATTTCCAATTTAAAGTAAAACGAGAATTAAGCAATGTGTATAAATTGAAGTAATTCCTTTGCAATGATAAATATTCGCGAGAATAATGCGCTACAAGAGAATAAATTCATGTCAACTAAAGTAATGAATTCATATAATATTACAACAATTTATTTCAGTTGAAACTCTAGGATTAATGGCAAAGTTGAATCTTTCTGACCACGCTTATAATTTATTACACAGAAAACGTTTCATCTTTGGATTAGCTAGATGTTAGGAACAAGCGGCTGAACCGCCTTACTCTAAAAGTATCAAAGGACCAAAAATTTGTGGCTGAAAAAGAAATCATTTTCATTTTCGTATTTGAATGATTTACCTATGGAAATCTGCAATGTACTAAATGCGAAGAACTGCTAAAAGATACTTTCTAGATTGTAGTGCGTTCTAGAAAAAAATATATCTATGTACCTACCTAATTATCCATTAATTAATAATTAATATGTAGTGGCATCGAGTTGCAGTGTCTGACCATACCGCTGTTAAACCCACGATGGTTTGTGTGGTATGTATAAGGGTTCAACAAATGCTTGTAAACTGTTTTTTTTATTAAAAACAATAAAAAAAACATATAACATTATTCCCATTTAATAAACTAGTCTCAAAATGAATCTGTTTGTAACAAGCAGATCAATCTTGTCAATACCTCCCCCCTCGCCCGTGGGGTCAAGGCAGAGAGGTTAGCATTGAACTAAGTAGTAATGGTTGGCAACATGCCACTGCGTACCGCAATTTCACCAAACTGTTTTGCCAAACCAAGTTTGAACTATAATAAAATTATACAACATAGACATAAAGAAGTGGCTGGGAGTTACTTAATCTTTTTCACATGTTCGGAGGCTGAAACACAGAGGAAACAGCTTAATCCTGTCAAATAAAGGTTCATAACTTTATGTAGCAATAAACTGCAATATAATGTGTTCCGACGGTTCGTTAGTGTTCCCTCCATGCTGTAGTTAATTCATCAATCAATCATCAAATCACAATCATTGATGTCCTGTCATTCTATTTTAAGCGATAAGATCATTTGGCGGCGCAGTCATCAAATAATTTGTTAGCATATACGATTTATGTAAGTAAACCATTGTTCCAACAACCCATCAAAATGCTATAAAACTCAAATTTGTTTGCACGTTGTTTCCTATAAATAGGAACTACGTAATTTAATTGTAAATAAAAGTGAAGTAACTATTTTTTAGTGATTAGGATGCGATAAGACTGATATTTCCGTTTTTGTTTTTCATTTGTGATTCCTAATAAATAGTTTATGTGACATTCAAAAGTGCTACACCATTTTTGTAATTATTGAGTTTACGAGGTTGGGTTTTGACCAATGTAGAGTTAGATTACTTAGATACTGAATGAAAAAAGTGAGTACGATGACGTATTTCACTATGGTTTTAGAAAAGTAATGTATACCTGTGTGACAATAACGTTTACTTGCGGAAAATAATGTATACCTGTGTGAAAATAACGTTTACTTGTAGAAAGTAATGTAAACCTGTGTGAAAATAACGTTTACTTGCGGAAAGTAATGTAAACCTGTGTGAAAATAACGTTTACTTGCGGAAAATAATGTATACCTGTGTGAAAATAACGTTTACTCGCGGAAAGTAATGTAAAGCTGTGTGAAAATAACGTTTACTTGCGGAAAATAATGTATACCTGTGTGACAATAACGTTTACTTGCGGAAAGTAATGTATACCTATGTGACAATAAGGTTTACTTGCGGAAAATAATGTATACCTGTGTGAAAATAACGTTTACTTGCGGAAAGTAATGTATACCTGTGTGACAATAACGTTTACTTGCGGAAAATAATGTATAACTGTGTGAAAATAACGTTTACTTGCGGAAAGTAATGTATACCTGTGTGACAATAACGGTTACTTGCGGAAAGTAATGTATACCTATGTGACAATAATGTTTACTTCCGGAAAGCGGTACAATCCAATGCGGACTGCCGTCGACACTAACATTCTGTAGTGCACAGCTTCCGCCGGATTTATAACATGTAACCTACTCAGGTTCCGTCGGATGTATGACATATAGGTACACTACCCAGCTTCCGCCGGATGTATGACATGTATCCTTCCCAGCTTCCGCCGGATTTAAAACATGTAACCTACTCAGGTTCCGTCGGATGTATGACATATAGGTACACTACCCAGCTTCCGCCGGATGTATGACATGTATCGTTCCCAGCTTCCGCCGGATTTAAAACATGTAACCTACTCAGGATCCGTCGGATGTATGACATATAGGTACACTACCCAGCTTCCGCCGGATGTATGACATGTATCCTTCCCAGCTTCCGCCGGATTTAAAACATGTAACCTACTCAGGTTCCGTCGGATGTATGACATATAGGTACACTACCCAGCTTCCGCCGGATGTATGACATGTATCCCACCCAACATGCGCCGGATGTATGACATGTATCTTACCCAGCTTCTACCAGATGTATGACATGTATCTTACCCAGCTTCGACCGGATGAATGACATGTATCACCCAGTTGTAGAGTAACCATATAAAAAATTTGCTGCGTAGTAAAAAAACAAAAATAAAAATATTATAGGTAAACAAACATACGATGTCTGTCTTATTATTTTTCCTATAATATATTATGTATATTTTTTCTGATTGATTTATTAAATAATATACCCGATAATAGGTATAATACCTGATATAATAACGGTTGTATCTTTCAAAGAAGACATTTCTGACATCTTTGAACCAAGCGCCGACGGATATGAGGCACCAACATCCGCCTCCCGAATTTCCCGACCTAATGTTGAAGTTACAGACCGTTAAATTCAACTTAATAATAATAATTAGGTTGCAATTAAGTTTTATAGATAAATTATTATTTGCGTAATTTTTATAGGTATTATACCTATTATATCCACTAACCCGCACTGGGCCCGCGTGGTGGATTGTAGCCCACTCTCTCTCATGGTGAGGAGGCCTGTGTCCCAGCAGTGGGAACATTATAGGCTGATTATGTGCGTAATTATTATAAAAGTAACGTCGTACACACAAACAAAGTGCAGGCTCTGCATCTGTATTGGGCATTGAGTACTGCTGTGGGCGCAAAAGTGAGCGTTTGGCTCTCTCGCCTCTCGCGGTGGCTGGCCATGTTGCTGTTTCACGTCTACCAAATGGGCGGGGTCCGGTTCACACTAACGCGGTGACTTTGTGTGTTGTACAGGTGTGCGCCGCAGCGCATGCGCGAAGCAACAGATAGGACGACGCCGCGCCCCGTCGCCGCCGGCATCGCGCGCTCGCCGTCGCGGCGGATAGACGTGCTCGCTTCGTTCCGACGCGACTCGCAACTCTATATCTCCGCGCGATCATACTCTAGTTCGTAGTTTTCTCTTCGTAATTGTAAGGTACGTATCCTACAATATTTTTTCCAGTAATTTTTTTGTTGGTTTTTTTTTCCGGTAATCGGCTGGAGGGAATAATGTTGGGGTACCGACGGGCACGGTCGTGACTTTAATGTTTTAGGGAACGTCAATTTGAATTTAAGATTCTGCGGTTTAGTTTGAAGCGAAGTTCAAAGCTACGTATTTCGTGTGCCGAACCTTTGAATTGAAAACAGGCGTTTTAATCGAATGAGAGTCAGAGTGTGAATTTTTTAAATGAGATTTCGTTTAATGTGCTTTGAACTAGTTATTTGTTGAGATTACGTGTTTATTGGAGTTTAGTAAGTATAATGTTGTATTTTATGAGTTTTTATTATAAATATCGTTTTATTATGTTGTAAAATTAATAAATGGAAAATAACAAAAAAAAAAAATATGTATGAGTTAGGTACAATTAATATTTATGTATGAGTTAGGTACAATTAATTTCAGACATAAATAAAAAAATAATCTTCAAGTCTGAAAAACTTGAAAATGTTAAGCCGTTGGTCCCGTCTGTCATCCGTGGTTCTTCTTTGACAGTCGTTACAGGTCGTCAGAAGTCCAAAAGTCTGACGACCAGTTTTACCAAGGGGTATCGCATTACCCAGTTACTGGGTCTTGGAGGCAGGTAGGCAGTCGCTCCATGTAAAATACTGGTATTCAGCTGGATACAGCTACAGGTTAGACTGGAATCCGACCCCAATATAGTTGGGAAAAGGCTAGGCAGATTGATTTTGACCAATGGACAAGATTGTCAAAATGTTTAGTGTATTCGATACGAGATTTATGGCTACTTTGTATATGTGTATTTTGACTATGTTATTCTGTTGCGTTACTGTGCGTTTTGTTTGTGCAGAATAAAGAATTTTTCTTTCTTTATTTTTGATTATTATATTATATTTTTGACTTTTTTAAACAAGCGAACTATGTATACCTACATTTTATTGTTTGCAAATAATAGAAAATTTCCCCGAAAAACTTGTAGCAATAACAAGAATCGTCATTATGAATGTTGAAACTCTTCTATTTCCCTAATAGATAGAAAACTCATTTTGGCAGATATAAGAGACAAATTGTTAAAACATCGTCGTAATAAAAATTGAAAATCTCAATCGTTTAGCCATCAATGGCTGCCAATCAGTAATCATCTCTCAAATAGACCAAACTTAGCTAATGAATAGCAGGCAATTACCAGCCAGCGACCTCTTAACGAGCTGCCAGTTTGCTCTTCAACTTAACGCCTGAACGTATTGATTCAACTAACAATAACATTCAAGAAAACTGATTAATTTTCCGTAATTTTAGAGTCTGACTCTATTTTGATCAGTTAATTTTCGTTAATTTTTTTTAAATGACTGACTTATTTATACATATACCTATTTGACAGTTAAAATATGGTTTTGCGGCTTTCTTTACGGCGAAATATAAAGTTTATGGAAGGAAAAACTATATTTCCGTCTATGCGTTGTTGGAAGTGTTCTGTTAAAGGTTAACTGCGGTTTTTCTTAGATTTAAATATTTTGTAAAGTTCAGTAAGTTATATAGGTTTGTGACAATGATCTCTGAAAAAGTTATAATTAATATCTTGACTGTAGCAATTGCGTAGGGAATTGTAGGGAACTGAAAGCTCATTTCATACATCCAGCTCCGCTGGCGCCACTCATTCTGCAGTTAGCTGGTTGTTAATACATACGTGAATGCTTTTATTGCGTAGTTAGTTAAGAAACGACCGTTTTCCATCGAGATCCAGTGGTAGATAATTTATATGATTACCTACACTTGTGAAGTCGTGAATAATATCGAAGAGTGCTGGTTGAGGAATGAGATAGGTATACTCTAAATCTATTTACAATTTATTCTTACAACCATTTGCAATAAATGTTGTAGATACGTGTCTTTTTGAAGACTACTGGACACTTAAGGGCTGTAAACTCTTATCATTTGAGTCAATCATTAATAACTGTGAGACGAACACACCTCCGTCTCCATTCGATATTACGAGCCATAAATAAAACGCCGATACCTACTCGATAGACAGTGGCTAATAGCGCCGCTCGTAAAACAAGCTACCACGACGACATTACTTGAAAATGGCGGTAACACTTGTGGTATTACGGCTTTATTGCTAATGTTAGGTTAGCGAACTCGCGGAGTCGCAGCTCCATTTGTTAGTGTATTAATGTTGGGATCTGCAGTTTAGAATTATTTGATTATGGGTTAGATTGGAATTGCTTGGAATGTTGAGCGGCAACAACACATGACATCACACCTGTTCTCCCTGAACGGTTAGGCAGAGGTGTACCTGTATACTATGAAACAAATTTACTAACCACCTTCAAATTTATAACGTTTATTGAAAAAAATGATACTCACACCTATTTAAACTAGAACCTACATGTTATAAAGAATAATATCGAGTTGTGTAATAATGTTGTTATTGTTTAAATTCAAGATTGTGTTTTCAGGGGACAATATTAGTAAGTACAGTGTTGGAGCTGTAACTGAAAATATTCTAAAAGAAAATCTATGTGATTGTAATTGGTATCAAATTCGGTCTCTAAAGATTAACAGCCTTGTCTGCCATCCCTAGACGAGCACATCATATTATATTGAGCACACGGCTTAGAATGTGAGAATGTAATCAGTAATAATATATGTGTTTAGGACAACAGCGTGGCATGGGCTACCTTCGTGAGAGCGTTGTTAATTTATAATGGGGATTTTAAAGTATATAAATCAAATTACCTGCTTGATTAGCAACGTGCGTATGTATTGTTTGTCAATACTAAAAACCTTCTTTGATACAATTGTATAAAAACCTTCACATGCGAAGGTTTTTCAACTCTGGAACTTAATTCTGGTTTCGGAACTGACAACATCCAAGCCAAACCAGATCACGCTACATCATGCTAGACTGGAAGCCGACCCAACATAGTTGGGAAAAGGCAAGACAGAGAATATGGTGACTGAAAGAGTTTTTTTGAAAGATCACTTGTAAAGTCGCGATGTTTTCCACACATTACACGCTTCGGGGCCTCGTGAGCACGGGTTTACACGTCGCTGCGCCGTGTCAGGGCGCCGGCGGCGGCGTGACGGGAATAACACGTTATTGTCCGCGAGACCACGCTTGCACGCGTGAAAATTGCAGCGGTGCTTTTATCACGCGTCGTTCTTTGTAAATCGTCCGTAAATCAGATAGTAGGTCACGGGTGAGGGGTCACGGGTCGCATTTGACCGTTTTTGTAAAGGATTTGTAGGACGGCAGCATTTTATATCGTAATGTTTGTTGTGTGGATTTTGTACGCGCATCTACAAATTTTGGATTGGTTCTTCGGTCCGGGCTTAAATCTATAGCTAGCTTTAGTTTTAATTAATCTGTCCTAGCATTATTCCAACCTGTTCCGTAGGATAGCATTATGTTATCTTCTAACAATTGGTGATGGGTTTCATTTCAGGATCTTCGTAATCAATAGTTTAACATAAAATTAATACAAATTACAATACAAATAATATTGTTTTAACAATGAACACGTACCTACATTTGGTCTTCAGTGGCAATTAAGAATTAAAACCTGTTTTTGTCTTTAATTCTTCAAAAAGATTTTAGGTGTGAACGAGTTTTACTTAAGGGGCACCGTGCGCGAAACCGATTGATTTTGATCAATTTTTTTTATGGCATGTGAGAAAGAGGAAAAGAATTGAAATAAAATTATTTGTGATTTTTAAAGTCGAGTTTTTTGTTTTGCATGTGGCGGAAAGGATTTTTTCAAATAAATTAAGATTCCTGGAAAATTACAAAAATTCGCAACAGGTTTTGCAAAAAATGAAGCGACAGTTACGTTTGATCATCTTTTTACAAAAGTCAAAAGTCATACCATTTATTTCAAATAGGCACATAAAAGGCACTTTTGAACGTCAAAAAACTACTTTTGAATTTGAACATTAAAAATGTCATAAACATCATTATATAGGTAGTCTACTTGCACGTGGCGGGACCACATTTTTCAACTTTCATACAAAATATAGCAGCATTTTTTTGTTGAAAAACCAATTTTTTTTCAAACCCAGGCTGTAATATATTTTTTCCTATTATTTAGCAAACCTTAACAATAAATTTAAATATCACACTATGGCTCCTGATTCAGTTATAGGTATGCCTATTATTACTTAGGTATTTTTTCTTACTGTTTACGTTGATCCACTTTCCGTGGTCACACACATTTGTAATCAACATTCATTGATCATTTAATCTAAAACTAAGCACAAAAACTTTCCGGCTCCTTATCACCACGTTATCTTAAGACAATAGATTCCCCCGGGGCCGACAGCCGCTAAGTAGTGTCAATTGGGTGAAGGAGGCCTCCGATATAACCTTAAAAGCCTCTCGTATCGGTGAGCAACATAAGTGAGAACTACCGGGTCAACTGTACTCTAAGGATGGTGAACCCAGTCGGGTTCAATTTGAGGACTTTGTTCTTGGACAACTCTTTTTTTTGGTATAATATTGTGAATTAAAAGAGTATGATAGAAATGTTGATTAGGTGAACGCTCTGAGGAGAGAAAAAAATGTACGTCGTATAGAAGCAAATTTGGGCGTGTCAGTCGATAAGTTGCGGCTAACAGCGCGGTGTTGGACGCGTTCGGGTCAGTTTGGGTACCTACCTACTCCAATAGTTGTACTTTATCTACCTTTTGGACGTGTAAAAGTGTTTGTGGTACCTACTTAGAGAAATTAATATCATATTACCTGCAAAATTGAAGGTTGATAGTTGATAATTAATGATGGTAATGATAATGTGCCGAGGAGCTTGTGGCTAAATAGTGTGCCGAGGAGCTTGTGGCTAAATAATGTGCCGAGGAGCTTGTGGCTAAATAATGTGCCGAGGAGCTTGTGGCTAAATAGTGTGCCGAGGAGCTTGTGGCTAAATAGTGTGCCGAGGAGCTTGTGGCTAAATAGTGTGCCGAGGAGCTTGTGGCTAAATAGTGTGCCGAGGAGCTTGTTGCTAAATAGTGTGCCGAGGAGCTTGTGGCTAAATAATAACTGCCGCACGGGTCGATCGATCAGGTTAAGCTACACTAGCTTGCCGCGGTTGGCCCGTGGATGGGTGACCATCTGTTCATACCAAGATTCCTCCGTGCTTCAGAACGTACGTTAAGCCGGCTGTTGGTCCTGGCTGCCATTTGGTGATCTTTGACAGTTGTTACGGGTCGTCAGAAACCCGCAAGTCTGACAACCAGTCTTACCAAGGAATATCGTGTTACCCAGTAACTGGGTTGTGGAGGTCCGATAGGCAGTCGCTCCATGTAAAATACTTGTATTCAGCTACATCCGGTTAGACTGGAAGCCGACCCCAACATAGTTGGGAAAAGGCTAGACAGATGATGAATGATAATGTGCGCGTTATTTTTTTTTTGTAGAATGTACTTTTGTATTTGTTAGACAAAGGATCCGAGTAACTACTTTGACGATACAGATGAAAGAAAAAATTAAAATGTCTACAGAATATAACACTTAACATTTTTTCATTACGAAACCGACAATGTTGATCATTTAAACGGTAAAATTTTCACTTGAAAATTTTCGTTAAAGACTTTTGAAGGACTCGACAGCCGGAAACGGATGCGAATAATTTGATTAATTCTATTACACGCGTCGAAACGGTTTTCTTCTATAAAATTTTCAGCAATTTTAGAAAATCATTATTTTTCTTTATAGTAGGTACCTACTTTTGTAATAAAATCTGAAATCGCGACTGTTCTGTCAGTAATCTAGCTCTCAGCGTTCTTTCTGCTCCAGTCTACATTCCTGACAGGGATTTAATTCCTATTTGACTGTAGAGGAAACAAGAAAAACTACTTCAAATAAGTAATCATCTATTGCCTAGTAGAGTCCAACCGAACTTCGTTTTCAATTTTTGGAATTTTTCGGCAGAAATACCTTTTTTTGCCGAAGAATGTACTTTTCAGTCGTGGCCGTAAAATCAATGCTTTCAATTCATTTACTTAGACAAAATCGATAGTTACAACAAACAAAGAGGCAATAACTGTGAAAGTACAGAAACAATAATGCTTTTTCTCATAATACCTAACTAGGTACCTACTTCTATCATTAGATGGTTCGATTAGTAGTAGTAGTAGATTAAACATAAGGATTATAAAACTGACACTGCATTCCTTTTACTTTTACCAAAGAGTTGTCTTTGGCAAAAATAACCGAGCAATAGACAAAAAAAAAAAGGATCCGTCTTCGGTCAGACTCTATTGTCAAGTTAATGTAAAATATGTTAATGTACATTATATTTTATTTAAAATATTTCCAACACGCTTGCTCATGATAGTGGTTATTAGTGATTGGAATATTAAAATAATAAAAAAAAAAATTTTTTAACTATTTATTTCTTATAAGTTTTCATGGTTTTTGTAAATTAAATATAGCGCTTAATCTAAATACAATAAGATTATGTGTGCTATAAGCTTATTTTATATAGTTAACTAACTTACGCTAATTCACTGATTTTACTTACAAATTGAAATCAAAGGCTGTGTGTCAACGCGTGGAGGTGGTTCGAAGTAGGAAGACATCAATATTCTCAGTATATACTTTAATGCATACCGTCTCGCGCTGTAATTTACATATTCATATTTGCTTTTCAATTTCAGTGCGGGTAGGTTTCACACCCGTCGTTCAATAACGTCGTATGTGCATTTATATCGGTATTCGCACTTAGGAAAGAAGGGGTACATAATATTAGAACTGGTGCTCCCAATAGTTTTGTCTGTCGCTCACATAGAAGAATAAAAATAACGTTTATTATCTCCAGTTTTACAGCTAGCAGTAGTAGGTACACAATATTATTTATTTTTATTTTCTTATATAATGCTCAGGTATATAGATTGCTAAATGCTGGTTTACAGCTAAAACTTTATATAATGCTCAGGTATATAGATTGCTAAATGCTGGTTTACAGCTAAAACTTTAAATAATGTCTACAAATAAAAAACAAGTTGCTTTGCCCAGCATTTAGTTGAAATAAGAATATTATATACTTATTTTCGTAGTTTTAGAAAGCTAATTTCGAATTTTCGAATTTGTAGTATTCAGTACCTACGTCTTGGATACAAATCGATTAAACAGAAGTAAAAAAAAAAACCTGAAATTGATAAATTAAAAAAATAAAACTAAGTATGCCTAAACCTAAGATGAAGTTTCAGAAGCTGTGCTGTTTTGTATGTATTTTTTTTTAATCTTTTCCTTAACCTTTTGTATTTAATCTAAAAACGTATACTTAGGTAGAAATTTTCAGTGCGCACGGATTTGTTGCTGTAGGTAAATTGAAATGAAACTCACGTCTAAGCTGTCAAAACACAATTGAGCGTAGCGGGCTGAAAGCTGCGTCAACTGCACGGCTATAATGCTTCTGTGCCTGTACACGAAATAGCTTAAAAGTCCGAACCTAAAACAATATGGCACTCTGTACGGTAGGAATGAAAAGAGTGCCATATTGGTTTTGTTTTTTATTTTGTACACAAAAAGCGATTGTATGTACACCCCGTACTGTGATTGATTGTCTATCCCCTAGCTATGCCAACTCAAGAAAATTTCACATCCGATGTCAGGCTCGTTTAGATTTCAAGCTTTTCTGTAACTCACAAAATTATTAGTTAAATGAACTTTATTACAATATTCGCGTTAATTGGATACACTTTTCTGACGTTCCGATTTTATTTCTACGTTAACGTATTTTTCTCTCTTCTGAAATTGTAATAAATAATTGAATCTCATTCGCGCGACGACCATTTTATCTCAAGTATTCTCTCAGTTTAATCAAAAAGAAAAAAAAATACAAACATTTCGTAACACCTCACTGAAATGTTCACCCTTTCACGACGAATATCTTTTCATCGATTCAAGATTCTTTTTTTGACAAAAGCGTCTCTTGGAATTCTCATAGACCTTAAGGTCTTCAATATTTTGGTCTGTAAATAATTCAAATTCGCCGAGGGCCGTTGGCTCGATATTTGCAAGTGAATGGGGGTGGTATCGTCAGGGTTGAACGCGTGTCATTGCTTTTATTGCTACCTTTTTGTGGTTTTGCCAACATAAATATTATATGATGTAGGTAGGTACTACAAATAATTTTGTTGCCATGTAAAGATAACGAGGTGGTAATTTCTTTATTTATCCATTTCTCCAAATTACCTATAGGTCCATAATAATTATTATCTCCAGGCTCTCCAGCAAATCTTTTTCCAGGTTTATTAATCATCCACTTTAAGAGTTCTATATTTTTCTGCCGGCAACACTAATTATTGGTAGAAACATAAATATTAACAAAATAACAGTTACTTATTTGCATCCTTTTCTATCCAAGTGCTAACTGCCACTCAGTATTGCGTTTCAAACAATGCTAAGTTTTATTAATTGGTCGGAAATATTTAACAGTAATTGTTTTATTTTATGTTTATATGGAAATATTAAAATGTTTTCACAAAAAAGCATGCCGGTTGTTGATATTTTTGCATTGAAACTCAAATAGAGTTCATACAAGTTCAGTTCATATCCACAGCATCGTGTTAACGTCAACATTTAAATTGGTCAGTCATAATTAACGTTAGTTACACGAACCCACTGATGCATAATATAATTTGAGTAATTATCTGTTATGGCCAGTCGCAATTTTGGGCCGGTATAATTATAATCAGAATAATGGTTAAGTTTAATGTAAATTGCGTATTGCAATATTTATATTATTTATTGACAAAGTTATTTAGCGACCAGTTAAAACTGTCCGGATCATTAATTAGGTCAACAAAGTTCTTTTTGTATTTGAAACAATCAATTTCACTTTCAAGCTAACCGAATAAACGGCGATTTTCGGTAATACCTAACGCGACACCGCTCCTTGTATTCTGCAACTTTAGAACCTCTTACACACACACACACACACACATACACACACACACACTTACACACACACACACACACACTTACTGGCTCACATATTTATAAACATCGTCAAAGTTTAAACTTTCCTAAAAACTATAAAATAGTCAGTCAGTGTGTGAGTCAAGGTAATCACAGAATGTAAAATCATTGTCATACAAATAATAAATTATAAAATTGAAATAGCAACCAGTTTGATTTTGTCTACACCCTAGATAGTCCTATGGGGCATTCTTATCTTAGCTCTAATTAGTAATATCGAGCTTGATATGGAAGAACATCGTAAACGACATCATCATCATCATCTGCCTAGCCTTTTCCCAACTATTTTGGGGTCGGCTTCCAGTCTAACCTGATGCAGCTGAATACGGTCAGTATTTTACATCGTAAGCGACAAAATGTAGGTATGTCAGTTTTTCTAAAAATAATAAAATAAAATTAATAAATTATTCAATAAAATACCTCTCCTGTAAATTTTAATTTATGTCACTTACGATGTTCTTCCTTATCAGGCTCGATAAATGCTTGTTTACAAAGTGTACTTTTAAGTGTTTTAAATTTACTTTCATTTAATTGCAATAAATATCACATGCTATTTTGTTGTAACAATTAACACAGTACCCCATAAAAGATGTACTTTCGATAATCTGAAAAATGGTTGATCTATTTTATCTTTATTTCTATAGGATTCTATAGCTGTTAGCTGTCTTATCTTTCTAACAGCATAAGCGGCCGAGCTTAGCCGCCCCGCAACAGATGTTATAATGGTGTGTTTCTCATCTAGATCTTTCTAGTTTCATTGTAGTTTCTCATCTAGAGTGATTCCCGCACTGTAAACAGTATAAAATACTGACACGACCATGTTTATACATACTAGAAGTACTGTGTTTGTTATGTTTAATCTAAATCGTTTTAAACGTCTTACCGACGTAGTTGCACATAACAGACGCGACAATACCCTACTGTGTCATCAGTCCGCTAAGACAGCACTAATGCGCAAAAATGCATGGCTCTGGTCATATAAATATGATAAAATACCTAAAAGTTCGAAAGTCATTATTTAAAAAAGGCTTCGAAGTTATTTGACAGCCAAAGCATATTATAGCGTAACAGAATTCACGAGGGATTTTTTTGTTAACTTTGACTGTTTATAATTTTTCAAGTAAGAATAATGTTTGGTATTGTGTTGTTTTTGTTCTGTTTGTTAAAGTTTAGTGGATAAGTTTTATTAAACTTTTGCATATTTCTGGTAAAATATGGCTGAACCTATTCCTTATAGCACCATGTAGGTACCTACTGTACCCATATTTGCAAAATAAAATATCTTTATCCTATAAAGCCTGACTGCGAAAGTCTGTAGACCTAACAGTAGTGATCTCATTTCTACATTAATACTTCTAGTTCTAGCTCAAACTAGGAACACGTTCATGTAAATCAAACTCAAACGTTAAGTATAACTCTTTTTATAAACTTTCAAACTTTTCTTATTTTGAATTTCTTTAACAATAGATAGAACATTAAATAGTCACCGATCTAACGCCAAGCAGATAGGACAAACGGTTAGCTACCTACACGGTGCGGGAACAACTATCTAAGTTCTAACTACCCAATTGAATTACTATTTCATGAAATCATGATATTTGAGGCCAATTCTAACTTAGGAACTTGTAATGCTAATTGTAATGATTATAATTCTGTAAACACATATTAGTTGCGGTCGCGAAGCGTATGTTGGTCACCATACAACCTGACACTGACCTGCAAAAAACTTAAGAATTTTTTCATGGGCTGTCTTAGACATCCCCCTTGCTTAAAATTTATTCCATCTTAGTCCCCTATCCCGAGATAACCGCAACCTATACGTGAAGGGGGTAAGGGGGAGGGAGGATGACCTTGACTCCTCTGGACCACTTCCAACTCTCGCCATGGCAATGTGCCTCCAACAACAACTATACTTACTTCCTCTTTCAGGAAATTGATTTATGACACGTTGTCCTTGGCACTTATCCATGAATTTTGTAGGAATTAATTCAAAAATAAGTTAAATTTTACAAGTTCCAGTAAACTATAGAGGAATACAAACATAATGCAATATTGCTCATCTCCCATAGCAAATAGCGTGATAACATATAGCTTACCGACTGACCAGACTTATAGGGAATGTCTATGCAAGATTTTAACAGAATCTATGGTAGAATTTGCTTGATGCTGGAACATGAATTCATAGAGGAATACAAACATAATGCAATATTGCTCATCCCCCACAGAAAATAGCCAAATAATATATAGCCTACCAAGTGACCAGGCTTATAGGAAATATCTATGCAAAATATGAACAGCATCTATCTAGTAGAATTTTCGTGATGCTGAAACATACGTTCAGACAGACAGACAAAATTCTAAAAATTATGTTTTCAGCATTGGAATCGATCCCAGACCTCGCAGCAATTACTTTTCTTTTAAATATTCAATGTACAATTTTGACTTCGCTACAATTTTATTACAAGTATAGAGTATACTCGTAGACATCGGCGAGTGTTTCAAACATTCTAAATACCTAATGTTTGCAGATCACATGGAAATCTATACATCAGTTGAGAGGTTAAATGACGCTAGACGTTTGCAGGCAGACATATCTAGATTAGTTAGCTATTGTAGAATAAATAAATTAGATCTCAACATATCGAAATGCTCAGTTATCATCTTCACTCGGAAGAACCTATAAGTCATATTTAACTAATCAATTGCTAATCAGCGTTTATCTCGAACTCACGTCACCAGAGATCTTGGTATCCTTCAGGACAGTAAGCTCACCTTTGAGTGTTATGTCGACCATATCGCCAAAAAGCATCCAAAGCCCTTTATCCGTAATGCGCGTTCATGCAATGAAATGAAAACATTGAAAATTCTATATTGTGCTTACGTCCGCAGTCATCTCGAATATGGTAGGAAATGGTTCCCAAACATAATTTAAAAAAAAACATTTTTCTGAACAAAAATGCTTATATAATTAGTGACTGTACTTCCTCTACAATTTTATATCTGTAGGAATCATTAAGCAGTAATTAAGTCGTTTAAAAGGTATTTTTCACGTCAACAGCCCACGGTTGTGTACATAAGGTTTCAGTACTAATGCAGCGCTGAAAAGATCAGCACCCTAATTGCGTAACGCAGTTTGAATCGGAATGTTTTTCAATTATATTGCTAATCCATTGATTCATATGTTAGAAAAAATTGTCTGCTCAACAACGTAAATAATGCAATGAATGTTGTTGAACTGTCAAATTGAAACCGATTCCTACTGATAGTGTGTTACGCAATTAGCCCTCTGGTTAGGTAGGTGCTAACTGACTGTATTGCTGTATTCATTGCGTCAGACTATTGAAAAGTTAGTGTTTCGTTTGAAAGGTTTATATGCTGTTTATCCAGTTGTTTTAATTTTACTAATACTTGTGATTAACAATACATTTTCTCCTTAAGAAACTACCTTTTGTAAAAGGCAACTAGAATCAATTGTATTTTCTTTTAACTTTTGACGTTCAAAGTACCTTTCAATAGCCTACATTACAGCAGTGGTGTTAATTGTATTATCTAACAAAATTGGATCAAACGCTCGCGTGGACCTGAATTAACTCGTGATGTAACAATTTGCGCCAGTCTGCGCGAGCCTTTAGCTACAAGTACCTAAATATTTTGTTACACCACTTATTTAATTAACGTTCGTCGTATTTCGTGGTTGGCGTTGAAACTGCATTAGGTACATTTTATTTGAAGACTTAAACCCGTCACAAATCTCTAATTCTACATGTTCCACAATCTGTGGGCTAATTGCGTAACACACTATCAGTAGGAATCGGTTTCAATTTGACAGTTCAACAACATTCATTGCGTTATTAACGTTGTAGAGCAGACATATTTTTCTAACTTATGAAGCAATGGATTAGCAATAGACTTCAAAATCATTCCGATTTCGATTCAATCTGTGTTACGCACTAATTGCGTAACACAGATTGAATCGAAATCGGAATGATTGGTGCTGGAAATCTCAATTCTTAAGGAACTTAACTAGACCTACTCAGTATGTTAACCCGGTTTGGTACTGAGTCATACCGTGTTAACATGTAACCTATTTTCATTACCTTCCTCAGCGCGGTACATCGAGGCTTAATTTATTATGTACATAGATAACATGAGTACATAAGACTCATGCCGTATTAATTCGAAAATGAAACCCATATTCGCGATGTTAACGACTACGAACGGAACTGTGGTCGCTGACTAACGTTAATAATTATTAGCCATCAGCCTGTAATGTTCCCGCTGCTGGAAATGAAATGAAATTTATTTGCAACAATGGTAGTACATTACAGATGGTCGGGTTTTTTACTTAAGTTTCTAAAACAATTCGCTTAAACTAGCATGCAAAATAATTGATACAAATATAATTAAAGCCATCATAATAAAATTGTAACATAAATCCTAGATAATATATTAATAATAGAAATGTCACACATTTGTCAATTTATAAGTTAAATGTCAGTGTAAATCTTTAAAGTTTAGGTAAGCATTCACAGAATAGAATGATTTTTCTATAAGCCATTTGAATAGCACTGTTTTAAACCGATTGATTGGTAGTTCCCTATGTGATTTTGGTAATTTATTATGTATATCCTTATAACCATTGGAAAGCAAATTCTGTGATATAAGTGGCTTTTCATTGAAGGAATAATTAGCCTATCAGGATATCTTGTGTTAAACGTAACAGTGTCTCCAAGACGTTGAAATAATCCGGAGTGCATTTTAGCAAAATTACAGCATTCAAATGTGTACATACCGGGTACCTGTTAATATATTGAGATCTTTAAAAAGAGGTTTACATGAAGTCAATGGTGGCACATCACAAAGAGCATGGATACACTGTTTTTGGGCTATAAATACCCTATTTATAAGAACAGAATTCCCCCATAGCACAATGCCGTATCTAATGTTGGAAGCTACGTAACCATGATACGCTAAGAGGGCTGTTTTGAGGTTGGCTATTTTACAAAGTCTCCACAACGCAAAAGCAAAACGATTAATCTTATTTGTGACCTTTAAGCAGTGAGGTTTCCATGTGCAGCCACTGTCCACAGTCTGGGACAGGCTTCCCCTCTGTGAGAGGGAGTTGGCAATAATCCAACACACTGACCCAGTGAGGGATCTTGAACAGTGTTTACATAAACATTGACTGGACTAACAATTACTTATGAAAATAAGTACTTTTCTGAACTAAGAGTCGATATTGGGTCCTTTCCTCTTTTTAGTGTATATTAATGATCTTCTCCATTTATTAAAAAATCAACCACAAATGGTGTTATTTGCTGACGATACTTCCTTGATTTTTAAGGTAGATAGACGTGCTACAAATTTTGACGACGTAAATAACGCCCTACTGCAGGTCCAAAATTGGTTCACTGCCAATAATTTAGTATTAAATGGAAAGAAAACTAAGTGCATACGATTTTCTTTACCAAATGTAAAAAGTGGTGATTATGAGATAGTATTGAATCAAGAGAAACTAGAATTCGTCGATAAAACTGTTTTCCTGGGGATCACGCTCGACTCTAGGCTTCAATGGGGTCCTCATTTAACATCTCTTGCAGGACGGCTAAGTTCAGCAGCATATGCTGTCAGAAAAATCCGTCAATTTACTGATGTAGATACCGCGAGGCTAGTCTATTTTAGTTACTTTCATAGTATCATGTCTTACGGTATTTTACTTTGGGGACGGGCTGCAGACATCGAGTCTATTTTTATTCTGCAGAAAAGAGCCATCAGAGCCATATATAATCTCCGCAGGCGCGATTCTCTTAGGGAACTGTTTAAGAATATTAACATCATGACGGTGTCTTGTCAATATATCTATGAAAACATCATGTACGTAAGAAAAAATTTACATCTTTTTAGTAAAAGAGGCGAAAGACATAATTATAGTACTAGAAGTAGGGATCTATTAGCTCAACCAGGTTTCAGACTGGCTAAAGTAGACTCATCTTTCATGGGGTACTGTTTAAAATGTTATAATAAAACTCCTCCCCACATACTTCAACTGAATGAGACGAAATTCAAATCTTGTATAAAACGCACACTATGCAAGCAGGCATATTATAGGCTGGGGGATTACATCGCTGATAGAAATGCTTGGCTCAATGCTGGTCCTGCTCCACAACGTCAACTAATTGATTAACATTTGAAAATACTGTTGGAGCTGCTGAAGATTGTAAGACTATCTTTTCATTGTATAAACTCAATCACCTTTGTATTATATAATTGCATAACACAGGTGTGAGTACTATGTACAATAGAGCTACCATTTACCGGGTAATATGTCTTTCATTGACTTGAATATGTCCTGGCAGCTGAGAGTATGTCATGCTCACTCAGATGTCTCGCTGATGGTGGCGTGTGTGTTGGATCATTTAGCTCCCTTCAAAATGGTTGAGCTGAGTGGTGCTGATCCATGCGTCATGTTCGTGAACGGGCGCTGTCAGTTGGGACTGGTCATCTCTTAGCTGCCACGGCTTATTTTTAATTATTTTAGTTTTGAATTGTTTTTTTTTTATCACGGACGCTTCTGACGTTTTGCATCGTTCTCACATGTATATTTTCAATAAGAATGATGTAACCAATACTTTGTATCAAATATTTTATTTTAAAAGAGTGTCTGTGGAGTTTCTTGCCCGTTCTTCTCCATAGGAACCTACTATTTGGAATGGGCAACTAGCTTCATATTTGTAACTGACCGACTTGTTGACAATTCAAAAGTGCCTGTAAATGGTTTAATTGAAATAAATGCTTTGAGTTTGAGTTTGAGTTTATTTAGTGAAAATTTATAAAATAAATCCAGCCACTAATTACAATATTATGTAGAAGGAACATACAACATGGGAATAAAAGCAGGAATGAAATTCATTTCAAATATCATCCGTACTATTGCAAATTAATTTCACTTTCGAATTTCTTAAAGGAAAAACTTATTCAATTTAAATTCTAGATTCAATTTCTATCAGAAAATTAAATACCTGGCAGTTGACAACATATTTTGTTCTACTTATAGTTTAGTTTCGTCGCGTTTTATTATTAGCCTGTATTTTCTCCCTACAGATCCTTTTTTGGGTCTCTCTTCTTCTTCTTCTTTACTTTTGTCATATATTTTTTTTGTTGTATCTTCTGGTAATGTTTAATATCCATGGATAGCGTAACCATGTAATAAAAAAAACCGCACTTTTTAGACATCATTTGTTAAATATTCTTGCAGAGCATACAAACTTTTATAGCAAATCATTCATCATTTTGTTCCATTCAGTACCTACTGCCTCCAATTAATCTCACTAACACTCAAACCTGACAACTATCTGTAGACTATTAAAATATTAGTTCTGTGCATCTGCAGGTCGATGTTAGAAGTTCAACAAGCTATCTTAGTTGAGCAAACAATCCTCCGTGTTAATGAAATCAGGAACAGGTTCTTCTCGTGCCGGTACAAGTGATCTAGATGTTATTTTAGCTCTCGAGGGTCGCCGGTTACTGGGAATCCGGTGTTCAGCTGCTATTGAAACGATTGGGGGTTGGTCTTCATTAAAAGAATTGAGTTACTGACCATTTATTTATTTATTTTAACTAACGGCCAAGGCCAATAACATTAGTTAAATACACAGACGGTGAGTAGCACGAAACCAACATTAGTTAAATGCACAGACGGTGAGTAGCACGAAACCAACATTAGTTAAATGCACAGATGGTGAGTTGCACGAAACCAACATTAGTTAAATACACAGACGGTGAGTAGCACGAAACCAACATTAGTTAAATGCACAGATGGTGAGTTGCACGAAACCAACATTCGTTAAATACACAGACGGTGAGTTGCACGAAACCAACATTAGTTAAATGCACAGATGGTGAGTTGCACGAAACCAACATTAGTTAAATACACAGACGGTGAGTTGCACGAAACCAACATTAGTTAAATACACAGACGGTGAGTAGCACGAAACCAACATTACTTTAGCGGAGACTTTAAAATGATGCTGTCACTTTCTTTTTGATACAAAATGTAAGGGATGGCATGAATTTAAAGTTTCCGTTAAACTAATGTTGGTTTTGTGCAACTCAACGTTAAACACATTATTTAAGTACAATAACAAAGTATACAACTACTCGACAGTCATATGCTCATCTCAATATATTCCAGACCTACGGACAAGATCTTCCATTCAGCCGCAAACATTTCATAGTCAGGCTTAGCGGCCAAGAGAGCGTTGAGCGACTGTGGACTGGGCTCCGAGGCACGGCGAAAAATCTGTTACGGCTGTAGTTTATCGGAGCAAAAACTAACTAGAACATTACATAGATACTGATTACACTGCATTGCTGATTGTTTAAATTCAAGCGAGTGCTTTAATAATTAAACGTAGGTAGGTATTGAGCATTTTTTTATCAGGGTTTGAACAAAGCTATGGTACCTAAAACAATAGGTATGGACGTATACACGTGTCATTATTTTGATGTTGTCTTCTATGAGCTTCCAGCTGAATAGGCAGTCGGGACAAATTGTTTTACACAATGTGCGAACTGTTCGCAGTAATGGTTTTAGAAACTTAATAAATAAGTCTGGACTGTGACCTGAATTCCAGTACAGACAGAACAATTCAGATTTCAATATTCTGTTTGTAATGAAAACAGTTTCGTTCACGAAATCAAAATCTGTAGATATCTAATGTTTGTTAAAACACACGTTTCTATTATCAATTAACTGACAAGTTTTAATAACATTAAGTAATAAAAAAAATCAACACGATTCGATAAAAAGACGCTCACAATAGAAGCTTGAAAACTTACTCGAATAATATAATTATTTATAAATGTTTTAGCTCGTCAATATCGTCACCGAATTGCCCGATAAATACACAATGGGATTTTTTCCGAGAAAATACGAGCAGACATAATGGCGACTAGGGAACAAGAGTTACTTGTGATTTCATCATAATTATTTATTATCCTACTGTCAACAGGGATGGCATCTACGTAACACGATGTACAAGTTCCAAAAGTAACCGGACAGGGATAAATATTGTGAGCCAGCCCTATTAAGTAGACCAGGAGATCGTGAGGTAATATCATCAACTTATTATACGTCCCTCGGTAGAAGCTATGCGGACATGCGCTCGGCACACGACATTATTAAATTAGGCATGAAAAGGAAAAAAATTAAGCCAATCTAGAAACATCGTTAAAGAATTCTATCCTACCGATTAGCTAAAGTAAAAAAAGACATGGTCATAAATGCTGCGTCTTTGTTAAACGAACCTTTTAATAGCCAGCGTGGACTGAAGCGTCTAATAATAGGGTCCTGAAAATAGAACCATGTTCACGCTCAAAATAGCTCAGGATGATCGCCGGCCTCGCAGACTACGCTCGTAGCGTCACGCTACGAGCGTAGCGGTACTACGACGGGGCTACGAATGTGGCGCTTACAATATTTAGCTTTATTATGTTCGTATTTATTCGTTTTATATTCTAATAAAAAATTCGATATAAAAATGGAAACTCTAATTTGAAGAAATACATAATTATTGTTATCGTATGTTTGACTTCGATGAATCAACATTCCCACGCAAATAAGTTTTTGTAAAGTTAAGGTGAAGGCCAAAAAGTACTTTCATAATAATTATCATAAACCAGCCAATGGTGCAAAGAACATCGGGTTCTGCACTCCAGTTGACGCTATTTTTGGATTTTCATAATTGCCTATTCATCTCCGTATGAAATCAAAATCAAAATAATTTATTTCACAAAAAAAAAAAAAAATGTTTTCAAGTTACAGTGTTAATAGGTATGGGAGGACAGTGTAGGCCCGTCAACAAGTACCAAGTACTTAACAAAATTGAAGATAGTTTATAAAGCTACAGTCTATTAAGAGTACAACGTTCTCAAATTCACAAATTAAAAAATAATCTATATAAAATATTACTAAAATAATAAAAATAAAAACCTACCAATTTAAACCAAACCAAAATGAGTACCTATGAAACTACCTTTTGGAAGAGGCAACTGAAATCAATTATATTTTCTTGTTTTGTAATTATTTTGCTCACAAATAGAGTTGCAACCTTTGGTTAAACTATAATTATATATTTTATGATCAGTTCAAACAACACGCAACAATTGAAGAAAAATATCACATAGGTAATTAATATGCCTCGATGTAGGTATATCAATATATACAACTCTTAGTAACGGTGTCATAATATAGTAAATATTTACAAGCACGTTTTCACCCCTCCACAATTAGGACGGACAAGTATCCGTCTACCTGACATGATATTATGCATAATTAAAATAGCGTACCTAATTAAGGAAACATTGGTTCAACGGAGTATTTCCGTCAGCATATTTAATTTATTCTTCTTTTCGTACTTTGTAGAAAGGAAAAAGTCTCTTTAAGAAACAACTTTTTGTTATTGATGGTAATACTTTTTTGCTTACTTAATTAATAAGAATTTGGAAGAATTTTAGAAATTCATTCGCCTATGAATGACAATTTAAATTACGCCGTTGTGCGTGCACCGCAACGAATGTGTAATGCTTCTCTGGTGGCAAATTTGCGTGCACAGTGTGGCACCGATCCGCTCAAGCAAAGCAAGACGACATTTCCCAGAACGTGTCGAATGATATCGGGATGCCTCAAGCCGAGCCCACTCCACAAGCTCGACCAGTTGGCCGGTATCACACTTGCACAGGCTTGAGGAATATAAGAAAGAAGCTGATTCTCGGAATCCCCTCTACAAACATACAACAGCCCTGGGTAGACTTAAGATCCGGAAGAGCTTCGTCCGCTATATATACAGGCAGTCCAAGACCACCTAAGCTGGGAAGGGACCTGTGGGAACAATAGTACCAACCACCATCTGACTTCGGTCAGCCCCAGGCGCACCTTACACCCGGGGTGACCAGGGGGTCTGTTCCGAAGCGATAATCCGAAGTATCGGCCGAATGTTCGGCCGTTTTATAACTTCCAAAGTTTCCTTTTTTGGCTTTGAGTCCTTACGATCCTAGTTGGAATACGTCGTCCCGACCTGGAACCCTTTCTACGACAAATACGGCACTAGAATTGAAAGGGTACAGAAAAAGTTCTGGTCTATGAACTATAAGTGCTTCCAATCAAAGGTCCCTTACGTGCAGCTATTGAGACGATATGGCGTACCGGATTTGGGATCTAGGCGGCTGGTGCTTGATGTCATGACACTGCAATATGCATTATCAAGTTTGATTGTATTGACCTAACAAACAAATTGTGTTATACGTGGGGGGTGCGCGTCCTTCAACTGTTCCATACAGACATATGCAGGACTAACGCTGGGAAACGTGCACCTCTTCGACGCCTTGTTGATTTTCACAACACGCATTTTACGAGTAATGAACTGGGTATATTTTGTCTATCTAACCAATCATTTAAGAAAATGGCCCTGGATATTTTGTTTAGCGATTATTCTAGTTAAATTAAGCTAAGCTAAGTAATTAAGTTAGTATCGCAGCAATATTGTGGAAGCGACTATTGTTTTATTTTTATTTTGATTTTTTACACTTGTCTTTAGCACTTTTAACCGGTTAAATCGTGGACAATGTTGTGAGTTACATGTTTGTTAAATCTTAGTTTAAGTATTTCTTTGTATTTTTAGCATTTAACTGATTTTTGTCCCTTCCAAATAAATAAATAAATAAAAATTACCCGACTTTTGACTTTGGCTTATCTCTTTGAATGTTTGGTTTTTTTTCGATCGCCGTACTCAGCCATAGTTAGCCGTAGTCAAGAAACGGCCGAACATTCGGCCAACACTTCGGATTTATGTTAGGAGTAGACCCCCTGCACAGTCCTGGTAAGCAATCAACTGCGGATCCAAGCAGGCTGCTGCAAGCTCAATCTAGCGAAATATGGGATTATTGACCGCACCGACACCCAGCGCGAATGCGATGCTTCTGAGCAAACCATGTCCCATAATGTGGGAGTGTCTGAAGTGTCACACACCCACTTCTGAGGATCTAAAACACGCCACTGATGCCGCGATTGGCGCGGCCACTAACTGGGCCCACCTAATTTAGCAAAACTATTACAAAAATTTACCGCTACCATAGAAATATAAAAAACTGTTTACAAATAAAAAGCACCTTCTTTCTTATCTCTATGCCCGCTACTAAGCTACTTAGCCCAAGCACAGTCCACCAACAAGACAGTAGAATATTCGCTAAGTCAACGTTCATACCCGCATCAGCCGCGTGACGTCACTGCCCGCTACCGTCCGCGTCACGGTGCCTACACTTGTAAATTACCTACAAACCGCTTACTGACGATACCAAGTTTGTTAAGAACTGTCTACCGAACTCTTAACACCTACTTAGAAAGTTAGGTTTTTTAAGGTTCCGTATCTCAAAAGGAAAAAACGGAACTCTTATTATAGGATAACTTCGTTGTCCGTCTGCCTGTCTGTCTGTCAAGACCCTTTTTCTCAAGAACGCGTAGATGTATCAAGTTGAAATTAATATCAAATATGTAGGTATACGGTCCCTTGAAGCTTCTAAGTCAACGCAATAAAAAAATACGGTGATTTATGCGAGATATTTTGATACTCGAAAATAAATCAAAACCTGTAGGGTACTTCCTATTGACCTAGAATCATGAAATTTGGCAAGAAACAAGGTCTTACAGCACAAATAAAAGAAAAAAGTCCGAACATCGTTAACTTGTGGTTTTATTACATCAAAAATATTTTTTTACGATTACAAACTTACATTTGCAGTTGGAGAATTGACCGTAACGTATATCGATGTATGGGGGAACATATTTTTCAACTACAATGTTAAATTTGTTTTTGGGATAACTTCATCCCAACTACGGAACTCTTCATTGTATAGTACGACTCGCACTTGGCCGTTTTTTTTATTTAGTTTAATTCTTAGGTAATAATTTCCAGTCCAGGTTTACGCAGTAATAGTAGAAAGTAGAGGACCTTATAAGACTATTTTAACTTAAAAGTAAAATAATGATTATATCTAATAATGATTACTTTTGTTCGCTGCCGCGCTTAGTTCAAACATAGAAATAAAAGCAGTCTTGTCTCCCATACATGCGTGATCTTGCGTATAACCGTAGATATACAGGGTGATTGGAAGAAGTGCAAAGCTTTAAGGCGAAGATAGTAGACAATTTAGAACCATTTATGACTGGTTGTATTAGACGAAGACTTACCATTTTTTCTTAAACCTAATTTTTGTTTTTTTTTCGTTAATTCCCAATATTTTAAGTAAACTGCTTAAACATGCCCAAATTGAATGATAAGTGAATTAATTTTTATTTTAATAAATTAAAGTAACGTGTAAGTAATCTATCAAAAACATATTTTAGACCACTGTGTGATTAGACATTTTTTTTACAGCCTTTTAAAGTTAATAAAAAAAATATATATAAATACTTTTTTAAACTTTATTAAAAAAAAGAGTCCTTTTTTTCCAAACGTTTTTGAAAACATACTTGAAAAATGCTCTTTCTTCTGAGGTATCAATTAAGCGGATATCTTACAAATGATTGAAATTAAGACCTACAAACCAATTCGAGGGAGAAATTTTAAATTTTAGTCAGACTAATTAAAACAACATTTGAATAGAAATTATTTATATTTCATGTTCAAAATGTCTGCCGTGATTCCTAACACAAGCACGGCTCCGTCTTCTCACTTCTGTTATTGTTATTTTTAACATTGTCTCCAGGTTCAAAGGTTTCAAACGCTGAATTAATTGTCCCTATCGATTCTTCTCTCGTGTTTGTTTCTACATTCGTATACACCAGTTCCTTGGCCCAGCCACACACAAAAAAAGTCCAGCGGGGTCAGATCTGGTGAGCGCGCGGGCCAAGGGGTGGGTCCATCTCTGCCAATCCGGCAGCAAAGCAATTGTTTAAGTGTTCCCTTACATTTAATGTCCAATGCGCTGGACAGCCGTCTTGCTGAAAGATAACTGTTCGGTCTCTTTCGCATATCAGGACACCGGTTTCCTCTACCAGCACTGGTAAATTGCAAATATTTTTTGCCAATCAAAGTATCCGGTAAGAAGTGGGGCCCAATCAACGTTCTGCCAATTATCCTAGACCATACATTGACAGAGAATTTCCTCTGAAATGACACCAGCTTCTTAAAATGTAGATTGTTTTCTTTGTCGGCCCATTCATGGAGAT
This sequence comes from Tiliacea citrago, assembly GCA_963921375.1. Classification (NCBI taxonomy): domain Eukaryota; kingdom Metazoa; phylum Arthropoda; class Insecta; order Lepidoptera; family Noctuidae; genus Tiliacea; species Tiliacea citrago. Next base: position 31,560,105 of record OY992780.1, read on the forward strand.
TGTGAAAGTTTGTAATGCCCTCCCTAGAAAATTTGCTTTCATCCGTCCACAAGATTGATTTCAGGAACCGCGTGGTCTTCGATGTCTCTGTTGAGGAGGAAACAGCAGAACTATATTCTTCTTTAGGGATCTTGCTCTTCCAGACCAGACATGGAACAGTTACTTGTCATTTTGGTGCATACTGCTCTGGTACTGGTAGTAGGGTCCGCTTGAAATGCTGCCAAAATGTCTTCTTCGACCTCAGGTACGTGTCTGCCCGGGTTGACTCCAGGTTCCACGCAAAGTTTTGGGCAAGTCGACAAAACGTGTTGTAAAACACTCGCACATTCGGTGCCGTGCGATTCGGATAGCGTTCTTGATACATCCATCACGCCAAGGATCCATTGCCGGTTGCTCAACCATACATAAATACGATATCCTCGTATTCCTGATTGGTCTAGCCATAGCCACTTAACAATTAAGAAAAACGGCGTAGGAGCGCACTAAATGTCAACTCAACACAATTCAAAAATCTGATGATTTTTGTTGACGTGGCTACAACTGCACACGTTAAAACAAAAATTTCCAAAACTAACGCAAACAACACGTGCAGGAAGTCAGGAACTCAAAGGGCTACAACTGATCACGGTAAATTGTGAATCAACGCGAGAACGTCCACTCACAAGGGCAGTAGTTAGACTAATAAGTAAAAGATGTTTAGTAACGGCTTCAACACAGACTGACTGACCCTGACTAAAGGAACACGACTTTGTTGCTTTAGTAACTTAGACCATTTTGCTGTAAAAACCAACGTACTTATCGCTATTTTCTATTTACTGGGCGTTCTACCTGGAAATGCTGTCGCACCACGCGTGGTGACCATTGTTTAGATAATCCTTCAATTTGGTTCGTGCATGTAAAAAGTTCTTAGAATTGAACTAAGTTATCATTTCGAACACAAAGTAAGCTGTTTTAAGCAAAAATTTTGTTTTAATTAGTCTGCCTAAAATTTAAAATGTCTTTCTCAAATTGGTTTCTAGGTCCTAACTTTAATAATTTGTAAGATATCCGCGTAAATGATACCTTATCTTACCTTAAGAAAGAACGATTATCAAGTATGTTTTCAAAAAGGTTTAAACAAAAAAAGCCCACTCCGTTTTTTTAATAAGGTTTACAAAAAGTATTTATAAAAAAAATAAAAAATATGAACTTCAAAAGTTTGTAAAAAGAATGTCACATTATGTCATGTGTTACATTAATTTATTAGAATAAAAATGAATTCATTAAATTTGGCCATAAATAAGCAATTTACTTAAAATATTGGGAATAAAAAAATTAAAAATAAATAATATTAGGTTTAAAAAAAATGGCAAGTCTTCGTTGAACACAACCATGGCTTAAATGGTTCAAAATTTTCTGTACTATCTTCGCCTTAAAGCTTTGCACCCATCTTCCAATCACCCTGTATTATGAGACACGCACACGCAAATCCATGTTTCAGACAACTTTAGCTTAACTATGTAAATACATAAAACTATGTATAACATACACGTAACTATTGCCCTATTCATACAAGTTCGTTAATAAGCCCCAAGGTTAGGCGCTCTCGTTTAAAAACACGTAACCGTGGCAACGGGGACCGACATCCAAAGGGCCCTCAGGGAAGGTTTCAAACAAACCTACAATATTCCAATTATTTCCGAACTCCATATTTTATGATTGTTATTCTGAAATTCAGTGAAATGAACGGAAGTTATATTTTAATATAATATACCGAGTGAAGTAAAACTCCTTACGTTTTCTCAATTTGAATAATCATAACATAAAGTACTTAGAAAAGAAACAAAACTGACACCCACTTACCTTAAACCAGGCACATGGTACCTTAGACGCCACTTCGTATCATCACTGTTAGCTATGATTGTTACATGCTTAATTAAAACTTATAAAAACCTAGAACCGCTTAAAAAACTATCTACGTAGTTAAGATGACGCCATTCCCGGAAGGGAAGACAGTCGGAAAAACCCAACTATAGTAGTTACACTGAAAACCTAACTACATCTACTAACAAAGTCAAAACCGATCAACATCTACCATTTTTATAAAAACCACAGTAGCAAGAAAATGCCAACTAATTACAGCATTAGTTTATCAGCTGTTATCGGCAAGAAGCACCAGCGCACAACGCCTACTTGAGATACAGCGACAACGCGATAACCGCCGCCGGCGCTGAGCGCGCTATCACCGCCATCGCAGCCGGCTACCTCTTGATAAGTGACGTCAGCGAAGTAGGCGCCAACTGATTGCTAGAATGTTGTTTATTTGTTTTCGTCAATCGGCAAAATATTTGGGCTCATATTCTTGAAAGATTCGCTGGATTTCTTGCTTACTGTGGAATCTCACAAGTATGGCCAGGGATTTATTTTTAATACTAAATTGACTACCAAGTTAAATTGCTCTTATGTTCAAATCACAACTGGCATTCTTTGATAGTTGTATGAAATGGTTATAGCACGGCTTATTGACGTAGCGTGTTAATTTAACAAACAATTAATTTCCCTGATTGAATAAACAGACACTGCAAAACTATCAAAAAGTAGATAATAGGAACAAATATTACCTAGTTTCTTCGGGAATCGAATCAGTAATTCATAGCGCGAAGCTCACTATGCCATTCGAGCTGTTTGCCTTGCTCACTATTTTCTACATAGCTTGAACGGCACCTCAACCCGAACCTAAAAAACTTCCTGTCTAATTAATAAAAATATATACTTTTCAAAAGTCTAAACAAAGCCATGTGGAAGTAAAAACACGGTGTTCTGTAGTTCCTGCTCACCCCTGAGCCCTGTTGCTATGCGGCTGCCGGGCGGCCTTGCCACGCAGTTTGCACTGTTGGCAGCCCTAGCGAATCGATAGCAGACGCATTGCAGACTATTGCAAGCCTTGTTAAACAGACCACTTTCATCTCTCACAGTGAGCATCACAAAAATCTATTTTTTATTTTAAATAGCTCTTGCCATTTTGGAGATTTGACGGGAGGATTGATTCTGAGTTTGATTAGGATTGCCGTTGTGAATGAGTTCCACAATTACCTCGCAGTAGTTCCAATAAGCAGCTTTAGACCGAATGATTCGAATGTTCTAATCCACGTTTTCAACTCATTTTCTACTGCTAAGGCATTAATTTAAGGTAAAAGGAAGAAAGAAAGAAAGAAAGAATAAATATTTTATTTGGGACACGCACAAGAAATACAAAAATAGCATTTAGACTAACAATATACAAAAAAAAATAATCAAGACTTGTGCGATGCCAAAAAGGCTCCTATCTCAGCATAATCCTGCGATAGCGAAGCGTGATCAAGTTACAAACATAACATTTTCGCTAGCTTCCCGACTTTGCTTCACTTAGTCCTCTCATTACACGTATTTTACACGACTGCGACTATGTGAATTAACGTCTCTTAAAATAGCTTTGCACAAATGTCCGAACACTAAATGTATTTTGCTCTTCAGATCCAATAAATAGTAAAGTAAAAGCACACCAGTGCTTTGTTGGTACATTTTGTTACCAAATCGCACAGCCAGCATCCACCTAGTGTGTTGTTTTTATGCTCGAAATGTTCATGAGCGGAAATGGGATGAAAAGCATGTACGAAAACACAGTAGTCTTCTTTTTATTGAGAAAATAACGTTTATTTGTCTACATACTGTCGATGTTTTTTGCGGGTAAAGAGTCAGAAATACATGTTAATAATAGAAGTCTGCGAATAAAACTTATGAATAACATTGAGAAATATCTGAACCTTTATTTAATAGTGACATCATTCACCGCGGGCCTGTCCGCCAATTATGTCAATTTTCGAAAATGTCACCTTTGTTCGTTTACACAGGCTGCGATCATTATTACCCGACTACGGCAGAGAGGAAGGATGATGATTTTACCATAATGAAACATGAAAGTTTGTCAAGACTCATTTTGCTCTGAGCTTGTCGTATATCAATATAAGAGCGTGTTTCATTGCTTGTCTTGTTATTATGTTATGCTACTAATATTATGAGTGTGAAAGTTTGGACGTTTGTTTCTCAATCACGCAAAAACGGCTGAACGGATTTGTTTGAAATTTGGCACACAGGTAGTTTATAACCTAGATTAACCACATAGGCTACTTTTTATCCCGGTAGGTCGTTCCCGTGGGATAATTTCAGACATCCACACCGGCTAAGCCACTGGCTAAAGCTAGACATGAGCGCTATTGGCTTCAACATACAGCTTTCCTTTACAGTCGTAAAACAAGTAAATAAAAACTGGTCAAAGCGTGTCGGAATACGCACAATGAAGGGTTCCGTAGTTGGGATGAATTAATCGATAGAACAAACAACATTGTAGTTGAAAATCATGTTCTCCCATACATCTCAACAGCTAATGTAAGTTTGTACGCACAATATTGAGAGATTTACCTTGTTGTTTTAAGTCCATAGACTTGCCTACTTACTTACGTACTTATAACTAAACTCCAGAGTTTTTATTTTTATTTTTAGGCTCAGTAGAATCGGAGATAAGGGGGAATGGTAATTTTTTATCCAATTTCCTAAATAACTTTAAAAATAGATAAGTATTCAAAATTATTTAAATAAAAATATCAGAAAGTCTTACAACCTTTCATTTGAAATGTCATACAGTACAATTTGCAAGACTTTTTTTAAATTATATAATTTGCACCCCAAAAGTGACCCCCAAATTCTAAATTCATTTATTTACCGTATACTTCCGTGTTTGGGTCACATAAATTCATATGTGTACCAAATTGCAACTTAATCGGTCCAGTAGATTCGGAGCAAATTGATTGTGGCAGACAGACAGATAGACACACGAATGATCATAATATAAGGATCATTATTTTTCCCTTTAAGCTTGCCTTTTTTTTTTTTTTTGGGTGGGAAGTTATCAAATAACTTCTCCCGCTCTGGGCGGAGCGGGAGGGCGTGTCAGACTTTTACCGACTAAAACCCACCCGTGTTCCTTCCGTTGCCTGTGATCCAGGGCCACGATATCCCTTTCGGACAAACTCGCAACCCCGGCAGGCATTGGTCCTAACGGACCCCGTCAGTTTGTGCTGACATCTCTTTGAGGCGCGCGTGGAACACAATGCGCCGTCGACCCGGGCCTGGTCCTTATCGGACGGCGAGCTACCCATCGCTCACCGTCCGCAAGCCCGCGCCTACGGTGGCCGGAAATCGGCTTGCGACTCCCGACGCCCGGGGCGTCTCCTGCGGCGACTAAGGGCGCGAGGGCGCGAACCTTGTCTCACCCTCACGCGTTCCGCCTCCTCCTTCGCTAGCATAACTGCTTTGCAGTAGGAGGTGACGGCCTCCCATGCACTCTCGCTCCAAACCATGGCCTGAACCAGGGCCGGACGTGAGAGATCGCCGCCGCCGATCGCCTCCATGAGGACACGGCGGTGCTCCGCCTAAGCTGGGCAGACCTCCACCGTATGCTCCACCGTGTCCTCCGGGCGATCCACACAGTGGTGACACCCGGGCGTTTCCTCCCGCTTAATCCTAAACAGGAACCTCCCGAAACATCCATGTCCGGTGAGGACCTGCGTCAGGCGGAAGGTGAGGACGCCATGGCGTCTCTCCAGCCACTCCTCAAAGAGGGGACTTATTGCCACAATTGTGGCGTGTCCAGCGCTGGGTTGCGACAATCGCACTCTCCATGTCGCCATGAGATCCCTCCGGAGCTCCGTCCGCTGTGCCGCGATTTCTTGCGGCAGCGGAGTTATGCCCCGGAGTTTCGCCTCCTCGCGCCACACCCAAATGTGCGCGAGGACTTTCGCCTCCAGATCCCATGGCGGCAGTCCGGCAAGGAGGCTCGCCGCCTCACGGGAGACCGTGCGGTAACCCCGTACCATCCTGATGGCCATGACCCTTTGGGACGCGTTCAACCGCTGCGCTGGTCGCAGCCTCAGAGAACGCGCCCACACCGGTGCCCCGTAAAGGGCCATGGACCGCACGATCCCCGCGTAGAGCCTCCGGCAGGAGGCGTTTGGACCCCCCAGATTGGGCAGAAGCCGCTTCAAGGCAGCCCCGGCCCGCTCCAGTCTGGGAGCCAAACGAAGTGCTCGACGAAGTTCCACCGGCTGTCGAGGACGAGTCCCAGGTACTTCATCGTCGACTCGACGCCGATGTGAACCCCTCCCGCCGTTATCTGGGAAAGAAAATGGGCAGTTTTCACAAAAACTTTTTTTTATGCCAATCGATCCTGTTTTTTATAGGATCAAAAAACTCTACTGGACCAACTGAAGTTTGAGTACTAGAAATGTCAGAAATCGCAAAAAAACTTTTTCCATACTTTTGGTAGTAAAGAAACCACAACTTTATTTTTATCAAATCAAATGAAATCAATTTCTTTATTTCAGACATTTGGTCCACTTTTTAGTATTAATTTGACTTTAACACTGTTAGTACCTAAGAACAGCAAAATATAAAAAATTATAAATTGAAAAATACATTTAGAACGATTCATTTTGGTTTCGATCAAATATCCTACTAAGAGGTTGTTCGATCAAAACCCGGACAAACGCCTTCATAACCCCGCCTTTCTGATGGACGACTAGCCAAAAATAAACAAAAAAATTACTTCGAACGAATACACGTTTTAAGTAATTTTATTTGCTTTAAGAACAAAATAGTTGGTTGCTTGTGATTTCCGATGTTCTGAGAAAAAAATTACCTCAAATAATTTAGAACTTTCAGACTTGTAGGGCAAACGTTTAAAAAGACTGTCCGCTACAAAAGTCAGACATACTCGTAGCTAAAAACCTTTGTATGGAATTTTTTTTTTCAAAAGCAACAAAGTAAGTACCTATCTATTATATATTTTGTTCACAAAGCAAATAAAATTATAACGCGTATTTGTTCTAAAGAAGTTCATTTCTGACGTTTCTAGTACTCGAACCTCAGTTGGTCAAGAGTTTTTTGATCCTTATAAGAAACAGGATCGATTGGCATCAAAAAAAGTTTCTGTGAAAACTGCTCATTTTCTTGATGACCGTAAATTTGTTGCAAAATCTGTAAATACAGATCAATATTTTGCAAAATGATAAGGACTATCTCCTAGGATCGTTTTCCTGTAGCTACAACGATTAAGGTACCTACCCTTACTGCCCCGTCTCAAAAATCCACCCTGTATACTTATAATAAAATGGTAGCGAAGTCAAAATTATACAATGAATATATTTTTTTTTTTAAAGATTTGCTACGAGGTCTGGAATGGAGTACAATGCCGAAAGTAATTTTTTTAGAATTTTTGTCTGTTTGTATGTTCCAGCATCACGCAAATTCAAATGGATAGATTTTGTTCCATAAATATTCCATATAAGCCCGGTCGATTGGTAGGCTATATTATTATCACGCTATTTGCTATGAAGAATGAGCAATATTGCGTTATGTTTGTATTCCTCTATGAAAGCAAGCTCCAGCATCACGCAAATTCTACTGACTAGATTCTGATCAAATTTTGCATCATAGATATTTCCTATAAGTTTGGTCAGTCGATAGGCTATATTTTATCACGCTATTTGCCATGGGAGATGAGCAATATTGCATTATGTTTGTATTCCTCTATAGTTTATAAGAAATTGTAAAAAGATGAATCAAATGGTTAGAACATTGCAGATAATTACAGATTTAATCATCATGCTTTATCTTTATGGGGCAATACTGTCAATCATCATGACATATACAGGGTGGATTTTTGAGATGGGGCAGTAGGGGGCCCTTAGCCGTTGTAGCTACATGAAATCATAGTTTTAAATAAGTTTAAAATAACTCGAAGAAACATTACCTACGACTGCTTTTTCTTAGATAGATATGCACAATCAAGTATCCTCATCCTCCTTTTGATGGTCTTCGTGCCTATGAGAAAACTGATATTGGGAAAAAGGTAAAATAATATTAGCTTATTACTTTTCTATTGTGAGGGCTCTCCGTATACTGAGAAGAAACGCGCATATAAAGGTCATGTAATTTGAAAATTACCCATTCCCTATGTGATTATGATTATAGCTTACCTTGCTATGTTTTAATCTCACAACTTGATGTTTGAGTAGTACTTCCTCAAACCACGCCTCAACAACATAAAACGTAAAACTTTCGCAAACAAAATGGAAACAAGATGAATCTTTAAACAATTCCACAATTACGCTGACCTCGTAGACAGGGCTCAGCATACTGATTACGTACGGCGCCATGACGTCACGGGATGAAAGTGAAGCCTCTGGCTGTTTGCTAATCTGCGTATTTTCGTCTGGACGAGCACGCCGCGTGTGACGAGGGCCGACAGCGCTCCAGGCGGTCAGGAGTTATTGTGAGTGCCCGGGCAGGACCCACGGGAGGGTGCTGGGAACGGTGATGACCTGTGAACGATAGCTGTGACTAAAGACAAGTTGTAGCTTAGAATCCGGCTTTGTTGTCAGTGTACTTTTAGTTCCGACACGCCCTAAAGGAATTCGTTTGTCTTTGTTAATTTTGTCTGGTTTCTGTTATCTTTGAGCTATAGGAGAGCTTTAAAATATTTTGTAATTTCCATTGTAGTAGGTACCTTATCCAGTATTTGATAAAACCCAATCTTAGGGAAATGAATAAATCTTCATATCATTTTTATAAGTCCCTCATACATTTCTAACAAACTATTTGCCTAACAAGAGCTCACGTTGTATCTACCTACAAATCTTCAGCCCAAATTAGTGGCTACTTGAAAATCCCAAATAAATCTATATTCATATTGTCTGCATCCCCCTAAGCCCCCTAAGATACAGGCCTAGCCTAGTTTAGGGGACAGGGTCGGACCAATTGTACTTATCTACCTAATGCTAAATTAAGAACTTTAATCTGTATACAGTGCAATGTACTCGAAATTTGTGGTAATAAACAATTTATTTTTTTTTTTTTTTTTTATTTATCTAGTAGGGCCGAGCACTTTTGTTGCGTGAGTGAGCACTGACACTAGAGTTCTACTCACATCCGTTTGTAGACCGAATGTCTTCAATAGACTGCTATTTACTTTTTCCTCACTTTTATTTGAGCCCGAAAAATACAGTTGCCGAATTCGACTCAAAGGACCGATACTCGTATCTTGTGCCATTCTGATATTCGTTTTGGAGTTTAGATTGGTTTTAGGCATTAGTCGGCAAGATATTATCAGCGATAAAATAACTATTCTCAAACTAAATTTTTTCGATAAAAGTAGCTCAGGTCCCGTACGTGATATTTTCCCGTATATTCTTGTAACACACGCACGGCGCGCGATCAAGAGTAACAATTAATTCCTTTGTTTCAGGGACCTGTTGCAAGAACAATGTTGGTCAGGTTGACCGACATTCACATGTCATATTATTTTTATTTATTTTTGTAGTTCCTATATTGTGTCCCACTGCTGGGCAAAAGCCTACCCTTTTCCTTGCAAATCTCTTTGTTCTATGCGACCTCTGGCCAGGTCTGAAAAATTTGGTCTGTAATATTAACGTATGGTATTTTATTTACACAACTGGGAATCTTGTCGCCTTTTACCCGTAAAGCAAAGATCATAACAAAATGGGTCTTCATTTCGAGCAACAATAACTCAAAATCTATTTGTCAACACCGTTCATATTTTTCTCTTCAATATTACAATTTAACACAATTTTTCTTTATTTGTATTTAGTTTTACTGGAACATTCTGCTGACATTGTTGAGTTGTCACTGTCACACTTTTTATATTAAATGTCTAGTCTGGGAGTATCGACAGAACGTGACAGCCATTGTACTTACAGGGTTTGTAGTAAGGATGTTACGAAGGTTGCTTTACCGGAACCGGAGCCGAGGTCGGAGGTTTTAAATTTGATTGATTGGAGTCGGAACCGGAACCGGAGCCGGGTTTGGAGGCGAAGGTAGAAGAAAGATGTGTGAAGGGTGCTCCTTTCCTTGCATAATTTTTCTCACAAATATTACACTCAGTTGTATTCGCGTCAACGGCATGGTAGTTCCAATTAACCCTTTTTTTTTGCTTCAAATTGATATAAACTTTCACAATAATATAACTACATTCTACACTCCTCTAAACTTAAGTCTGACAGACACAAAACAATAAACTGTGACGTCGAGCACGAGCGTGTATACAAATGCCCCGGGCGACAAGTTCCAACGTTGTGTACGAGCTCTAGTCGCGTGCATCGCTGCGTTTCGATCTTCGGTTTATCTCCGACTTAAAATTATCGGAGCCGAAGTCGTGGTCGGAGGTGTAAAAGTTATCGGAAGTTCCGACCTTTCAGAGTCGGAATCGAAGCTCTGATTTGTTGATATGAAAGAAAGTACAAATATTTGACTTGTTAGATTATTTAATCAGAACTACTGCTGTTTGCCCTACTAGAACAGAGAGTGCTTTATGCGGGGTGTTCGGTGTGCTAATCATACATTAAAGTATGTCAATGAATGCTCAACGGGTATGAATCCTGCTGTCTGACTCAAACCACTAATTGAACACATATTACATTATGTACAAAAGTGCATCATCTAGGCTCCGCCTTACAAATACGCGAGCCTACTAACTAAATTATTGCATATCCATGTACGTACACCGTACACGGAGTGTCAGCCTTTGTCAGTCTATTACTACAAAACGGAAGGACCGATTCCAATGCCTCTTTTTGTACCTGTATATTTACATTGTGATATACCGTAAAGTAAACATTTTCCTTGGTAGACATTAAGCCATTTTTGACTAGCTTCTAAAATTATCCTTATAGACCTTTGTGCAGCCAGTTTTGAGAAACTAAAAGCTTCTCCTGTATTACGTCAATTTTTTTAGAAGCTCTCTGGCTACCGATCGGAAGTGAAGAGCTTTCAGCTACCTGCAGTAATGTCACCACTCACTAAGTGAATGATACCTCCTCAAACAGAGGGTAGCAGGCCCACTAACTGTAGTATGCTGTATTAAAGTACAGTCAGCCTCTAGAAGATGTAAACATCTATGTACAAGAATTCTTAGATTGTGTTTCCACAAAACATGTTAAACATTGGGTACTGATTGTAGCTACACATTGATACAATATTATGGCAAAGAGAATTCTTGTCGATGATGATATCTTTTTGAGGCTGCCTGTACCAACTATTGTTTCGAGAAATCGAGCTCCATGGGCGCAGCAGCGGGGCTGTCGGGTGTACTTGTTTGCCTCACCAGGGTTGTGGAGGGTAAGCTGGGTTTTAAATGAAAATATTTGCAGTTTTTTTTATTTATTTTTGATCTATAAACATGCTTTTACAGGCCTTTTGAGGCGGTATGGAATTGAGAATTTAGGCAATAATATCTGATGATAGTTATTAATTATTATTCCTTTTCATTATTACACCAAATTCTCCATACTTGAAAGTTATTAATTTAATTTATTATAGATAAGCAGATCGTTACTGAAGAAGTTTGTTTAGCAAAAGGAGTATGTAAGCATTGTAGCAGGTGGCGTTCTGTAGTTTCTGACTGCCAACGTGGGAAAATGAGTGAGTTTATGTATGTATGTATTTAGTTTATGTAAGTATGTATTTAGGCAATTATTTATTTAAGCAGTGTTTTTGAGTAAGGTTAATCAAAACAAGCTAAACACTTGGGTTTTGTTAAATAAAACTGGCAAGTCATTTTACAGCGCTACACGATACGGTTTATTCTAGATAAACAATGATTACTTATGTATTTACGATGATTGCAGTTTGTTGAGATACGTATCGCGCAGGTATCGACTATCGGCTCTTGGATAATCGATCGTTATCCGATAGTTGTAAAACACCTTGTTATCGAAGCTTATCGTTAATTTTTTTACAAACAAGTTACAGAAATTCATTATTTATTTTGTCACAGTTAAAGTTCAATTTTTTTGTGGTTGGACAGATTCTTTAAAACGTATTCAAACATAATGTCGCAGTAATACCTATTTAATGTTTATATAGGAAGAGTTTAGATTTGTTAATACGCGGTTTAAATTTTTCATGGTTTAGCGGTAGGTACACCATATTTAGTCAACAAGGAACCCTTATAGTTTCGCTATGTCCGTCTGTCCCCGGCTTAGCTCAGAGAGTCTAAAAGCTGTTATTTGGCATGGGTATACATATAAATCACGCCGACAAAGTAGTAAAACAAAATCTTTAAAAAAAAAAAATTTGGGGAAGTACCTTCCTCAGTACCTTACTTGCACGTAAAGTGGAGATGATATTTTTAATTATGACGTACGTACTAATTTATTTATATTTCTTAATCATTTTAAAGCATGCTACTTTTCATGTTGTGTAAAATTGTTGTGCCCGACACGAGGTTATTTTATCACTTTTTTTTTAATTTTTTTTATTTAAAGGGCTTCGCTTAGCGACCACATCGCCCAGTGCAGAAAAAACACAACATTGTTGATTACTATCTACCTTATCACTAACTTGTACAATTGTTTAGCCTTATCGGACATTGGATAAGCAAGGATGGTATTACAAAAGCCAATATCATACCTTTTTTAGTGTCCAAAAACATTAATTCTAGTATTTTCATTTCGGACACACTCCATCAGAAACACTTTAAATTGTAATAACTTTTGACGGAGTGGGCTGATTTTAATGAAATAAAGTTAAAAAAAGTAAAAGTTACTTCAAGGTACGGACTACGACTACATTTCCAATCCCTTAAATCCCTTGAAAAATCAATATACTTTAAAAATCATCCCCTATTTTACCCCCTTGAGGGATAATTTTACAAAAACGCTGAAACACGTAATTCTTTATTTGTACCAAAAGCATAAATTTGAATTTTAATATCCCTAACTTAAGAAATGCTGGGTTTCCCATACAAACTTTCATTCCATAAATTCGCCCTAAAATTACATCTCATATGCTTTAGGATTATTTTTGAGACAAAAAGTAGCCTATGTCCTTCCTCAGGATGCCATCTATCTCCTCCCCAAATTTTATCGAAATCCGTTCAGTGGTTTAGGCGTGAAAAGGTAACATACAGACACACAGAGTTACTTTCGAATGTATTATATTAGGTAGTATGGATGGATTACGGTATGACAGATTACGAAACATATTATGTGAGGAATCACGCATTTTAAGTAGTATTGGAACGGCAGTCTTAAATTATATTACTGACAGCAAAGTGTGATGTGGTCTAACTAGCTCGTCGTTAGGTCTTATCTTAGAGGTTTTAAATCGGGTCGAGATTTATGTAAAATAATTATGTAAATGTAATTTTTAAATCGCTCCTGCAATATTGGCTTGTTGGGACATCAATTTACCTCAAGTTAAAGAGCGGAAAATTTTCAACAGCATTTTTCAAGCAACGTTAAACTTAAAAGTAATAGGTACTTTTGCAATTTTTAATGATTAGTTTCTTCCTGGAAGTTAAAATAAGTCTATTCTCGTGACGATTCTTGCCAATGAAGTCGAAGAGAATAAGTTAATATAATGCAGTAAAGAGTTCCACTACACATTGTCACTTTTCATAATTGGTACAACTTGATCGCACGAGCAATGAGCATGGCTCACGTTAACAGGCTTATCTTATCCAGCTGCTATTACATCAATAAAGATTATTTAATCATTTGGCCTTTTTACTAACACAGAATAGGTTAAAACGAGAACTACTGAGAACAAAAAACGGCTGGTCGCAAAGTATTCATAATCAATAATTTGTCAGAATATGGTACATTATAATTATGATCTTACGATAGGGCAATGGCAATCACATTCTGCCAAGTGTGGCGTGCAAGTATTAGGTGGGTACTAGCTATTGCCCGCGGCTTCGCCCGCGTAAAAGTCGGTAATTATTGCACAGGAACGTACACCGTGATTCATAGTATCCTACGTCCTATCTCAGGTCATGGCCTATCCTTTCATCTAAACCTATTCAGCCGTTACGGCATGACAATGTAACAGACAGTTAATAAATTTAAATTGTCCTTTTAAGGGTTCCGTACCTGAAAACGAAAAATTGGAACCCTTATAGGTAGGATGACTTCGTTGTCCGTAAGACCCTTTTTCGAACGCGTGGTTGAATCAAGTTGTATAATTATATCACCAGCAAAGTTAAATTTGTTCTTCAATCCGGAATTGAAAATTTAAGCAGCCGAGCGGGGAAAGCGTGTTCTACTCACACAAAGATCCGGTAAAAAAAAGAAAAGGTTTTTATGGTTATATATAATATGTCTAAAGAAAGAAGTACACAATGAATCAATATTGCCACCCCCTAGAGGGGTGATTTTACAACAACAACGCTGTTACACGTAATTCTTTATTTCTTACGAAAAGCATACATTTGGATTTTAATATCCCTAACTTAAGACATGCTGGGTTTCCCATAAAAACTTTCATCCCTTTAGGATTATATTTGAAACAAAAAGTAGCCTCCCTTCCCCAGGATGCCATATTTATATCCTTGCCAAATATCGAAATCCGTTCAGTGACTTAGGCGTGAAAAGGTAATATACAGACAGATCGACGGACAGACAGACAGAGTTACTTCGCATTTATAATATTAAGTATGGATTAGTATGGATTGACATACTTTAATGGGTAAATCTTATCTCTATGATCTCCTTGTGATCATTAAAATAATTTATTTTGTTAATGATTTCTTTAATCCTTTGTAAAAAATAACCAGAATTTTCATAATTAATTACTGACTTAAAAGACTAATAAGTAATTTCAATCTTACTTAATTTTTTACGTGATAATTATTTTAAAACTTAGAATAGTGTTGATTGTACTTTACACAAGTCCGTTCCACTTTCTTACACCCGTATTTATAAACAAGTAAAAGTGACTACTTCAGTACAAGTAAATACTCAAGTAATGATTTTTATTCTGTAGTTTAGTAGTTGCTTGATGTTAGAACTTTAAATTCAAAGTTAGAATTCTTAGACAAGTAATTGTAAATACAGTAATACCATTTTCTTTACCTAAGCATTGAGAACTCGACCATGTTGCGTTTGATTTTGCGGTTAAAGCAATGGAAGCGAGGTGTTATAGATGCTATCGATAACGACATACTACCAGAGACTGAAGTAGCTGAGCCTAGAAGTCGCAGAGTTTAGTTTCGTGATGTGGTCCAATTCATGATTATTCAGAATAAATGTCCAAGTAGTTAGTGGCCCTATTTTATTTATCTATGAGATAGGTAGTTAGTAGTGCATTGATCATGGTATTTCACTGCATCCAGTTAGACTGGAAGTCGACCCCGACATTGTAGTTGGGAAAAGGCTAGGCAGGTGATGATAGTAGTGCGTTGAGCAGGCAGCACTCGCGGTAGCCGAATGTTTAGGGACTGATCATTAAATTTGAGGTTATGCAATAACGAAATTGATGGGGTATTACTTGCCGATGGAGGATAGCCCTGCACCAGGTAATTTACGCAATTACATCATTTTGAATGTATTTAAAGTGTTGTATAACTATTGTAACATTATTGCAATTTTTTTTTGTTATATATGTTGTTATTATGTATATTTTTCATTTAGTTATTTCTAAAGAATATAATTATAAGTGATTGTTGTGAGAATGTTTTGTTTCACTTCATTTCTTTAGAAATAATTAAATGAATAAAAAATGTTTTTAAACATAATTTTATCGGAATTAAACATTTTAATAACTAATATTATTGTTGTAAAGTAAAACAATCTACGCCTCAAGAATGCCTAATAACGAAACAAAACGCAGTAACTGAGAGTTAACAGAAGGAAACATCCATCAAGCGTTGATTCTTACTCAAGTACGTACTTACGTAAGTAACGTACAGCACATCGAGCTACTACAATCTGCCAAATTTCTTTAAAAGACTTTCAACTTTATCGGTAAAGCATATGGTTCAAGGTTGATTGGGAAAATTTAACAGTTTCGGGTGGCTTGACCTGCTGGTGTCTGTACATTACTCGACTATAGAATAAGATTCCCTAGGAGGACATATAGTGACCAAATTGGTGATGTTCTTCAGAAAAGTCAGGTGCGTAGTACTCGCAATCGGCGTGCGTGTATGACCAGATGTATGAACGTAGGCGAAGCAAAAGCAGTATGTAAGGAGCGTAGCAGGTGGCGTTCTATAGTTTCTGCCTACCCCCATGGGAAAAAGGCGTGAGTTTATGTATGTATGTATGTAATTTGGAGACTGCACATGGGCTCATCACTTCAGATGTAGAAATAGCTCAGGAATTCAATTGTTTTTTCTAATATTCCTTGGAACTACTGAAACTTTAAATTCCTCACCCGCGCTTTCTGTTGCCTTACTTAGAAATAATGTAAAGGTATGCCTTTGGAGTTTAGGTTTCAGCATACAAACCCCCAGGCTGTTATAAAAGCTTTTAAAGATCTTAAAATTAAATCAACAGAGGATCTCTGGGGAATGTCTGTAAAAGTCTGTAGATCTATCATCGAAACCTTTGCGCCCTATTAGCTTTCATATTTAAAACCAGTGTGGACCAAAGAGTATTTCCGGATCTCATGAAACACAGTAAAGTAGTACCTTTATTCAAATCCGGAGATAGTAATATAACTCGGAGAGTCCTGTAGTGTACAGAAATGATTAGAAAACTTGATGTTGATGGTTTCTAATTGGTGTTGTACTACTCACCACCGTGCTAAAGTAAATCTATAGGGTATAAGCTGTTAGGGAAAGATACAATTAAACAAGTACCTTCTTACACAATACAAAGTTTATTACAATACACAGAATTTAAGGTACACACAAATAAATAAATAAACACACTGTGATATTAATATTTTGTTGTTTAAATAATCATCCAAACGTACGTATGTCGACTTTTTTATCACATAAAAGTAATATAGAAGATAAAATATAAAAGATAGAAATATGGTGCAGCGACTTCTTGGTACAACTATCTAAGATGGAGCAAGTCGCGATAGATTAGTTTCAATTTATACACTTCTTCAGACAGCGCATGCAAATAACTCTGTTTTAAGAGGTATCTCTCCGACTTGCGGCAAAACTTGTGATAGCTCGGCTAAATAATATAAATATTATTTATAGCCACTCCAGAATAATGTACCTCAGCACCAGTTTTTTTAGAATTGGATTCATTATATATTCATTTATCTTATAGTGTGGGGTATCGTTGGATAGGCCGTTCAAAATAATATTGCAGAGTTGTGAAAACCATTTTTCGATTCAGGGATCTGTTTGTGTGATATTAAGCTTATATACAGTGCTTATATTCGTTGGAGTCAAGAGTCTCCTGCCAGCAAAATAAATGATTGTTTTTTGATATTATGTGAAAAAAACATGACAACGATCGTGACGGATATCCATGTATGGGAGAACATGTTTTTCAACTGCAATGTTAAGTTTATTTCGGGATAAATTCATCCCAACTACGGAACCCTTCATTGTGTGTTGTCCGACAGGCACTTTGCCGGTTTTTTAAAGATCTAATCCAAATAAAATCCTTTTACTTTTTATCGAAATCTCACCATGCTGTCTATTCTAGAGCCTTGGCTAAAGCGAAAAGTATCAAGTCTGATATATTCCATTTGCGACTCTTATAAAACTAATAGATATCCTAGACGTAGGTCTACGCTAAATTCTATGATCTACAAATTATAATTCACTAAAATCTCAAGTCAAATACCATCGTAGTCGTATATCGTAGAAAAATGTGAACCTTCCGGAAAACAATATAATTATCTATTTCTATTCAAGATACTTATCATTCGTATACGTACTTGTACACTATGTATTAGGTACAACCGTTTTGGAATACTTGTAATCTTGTTAATATAGCTAATATTAGATCAGACCTCTCAATGTCCTACCCATTGTACACGATCCATGTCAATATCGGGACTACAACCAAAATGGTCGATCGTCGGTTGTTTGGCAAGCACTTTTATATTTGCCATCAATCTGATTGAACTTCATTCATTTGTCTGATTCAGGGTTTTCGAAGACATGAATGAAAAGGTTAAGTACTTTCTAAATACCTTCCTCTCTTTAACTGATTGCGGATTATTTCAATATAATCTTGGTTTTACAAGCAAAAAAGGAGTGTCAGACAACTTCACCAACTTCCATCCAACACTATCATCTTCTTTCAATGATTTCCTCAGAGTTTATAAGAAGTATTATTAATTAAGTTGGCCTCGTTGGAAACTTAAACTGCCTTGCCACTCTGACTGTCAAAGAATAGAAAACTAATAGAAAAAAACTAGCTCTGCGGCTCCGCTGATAAATAAAATTGCATTTAAATGCTGCTTTTGCAAATTGCTTTTTACCCGACTGCCTCAGAAGGAGGGTTATGTTTTTCGAGTGTATGTATGTATGTATGTATATTTCTTTGGCACGCTCTGTAGCCTAACCGGCTTGATGGATTTTAACATATGAGGTATCGTTAGATTCGTTTTAATTGCAGAAGTGTCATAGGGTATACAATTTTTATATGGCATCTGCGAATCAAAAAAGACAAGAGGAATAAAAAAAAATATTTTGTGATTTTAATAATATGGGTATCAAATAAAAACTAGTGAATAGCTAATTCCAAATATATATATACTATAATACTTTTTAGCTACTATTTTGACACAAACTACAAAAAAAGTACATTTTCTATACAATAACAAAATGGTAGCGAAATCAAAATTATACATTGAATATTGTTGAAAAAAGCAATTGCTATTCAGGTTTGGAATCGATTCTAATGCCGAAAATATAGTTTTTAGAATATTTGTTTGTTTGTCTGAATGTATGTTCCAGCATCACGAAAATTCTACTGGATAGATTCTGTTCAAATTTTGCATAATAATACCTATAAGCGGTCACCCGGTGGCTATATTATTATAATATACCGCTATTTAATATGGGGGATAAGCAATAATGTATTATGTTTGTATCCTCTATGGTTTACAGCAAATTGTAAAAAGACGAGCCAAACGGTTAGAACGTTGCAGATAGGTAGAGATTTAATATTTTAAATGATTATCATCACGCTATATCTTTATGGGCATAAGCAGTCAATCATCATGACATATACACGGTGGATTTTTAGATGGGGAAGTAAATCTTAACCGTTGTAGCAACATAATAACGCGAAATCGGTCTTAGGAGACTGTCTTTAAAATGTTGAGATATTTTAATCTGCATAGGTACACAGATTTAAAAAAAATGTACAGTCTGCAAGAAAATGGGCAATTTTTACAAAAAAAAAAAAAATGTCAATAGATCCTGATTCTTATGAGAGAGTTAGACCAACTGTGGTTTGATACATCGGATCTGGTACACTTGCGTGAATGACATTAATTCCGCTAAAGACACTTCGCGAACTTACTTGCACGAAAAGATGGTTGTCGTGATTTTGTGATGTTTTTCGTAATGGGTGTCGTGTCGTTTTCGTGTTTTCGAGGTCTCTGATAACAAAACTCGGGTCAAAATCAAAATTCAAGATGGCGCCAATGAAAAGAAAACCGAGACCTCATAGGTCACGTCACGTGCTCCCGCGTCACCAGTTCTGAGTCTCTGTATATTTTAGCTGCTGAGATCAAAAACTACAAACGTAGCATACAGGGTTTTTTTTTATAAAAATAACATAACAGCCTGTATTCCCCGAAGGGTTGGGCAGAGGTGTACTTAGTACGACACATTTAGCCTATTGCCACTAACCGGGCACAAACCCAGACTTCGGACTGTTACTGGGAAATTTCAGATGAAAAACCCAATAACACTGTCTGACCGGAATAGAACCCAGGACCTCATACTCAACAGTAGCACTTCCGACCACTAGACCAAAGAGGCTGTTTTCTATAAAATTGTGGCTGCTATTTAAGTAGGTATATGTTACGACTTCCACGCGTACGAAGTCGCAGGCAAAAGCTAGTCTTTTATAAAACCTATCCTATCCTATCTGGCTACCCCTTCTAACAATACTTACGTGAACAATTTGTTCAATAATAACACTAAAAAGCTTAAAATAAAACAAATTATAAAAAAAAACAAAAAACCTGACTGCAAAAACATGAACTGAAAAGATGGAAACAAGATGAAAAGAAAATGTGTATCCTTTAAGTACCAAAAATAAATAAATGCAGTCGGAGGCAAATTTTAAGGCGTTCGTTAATCCTAGATGCCTCCGACTGCATTTATTTATTTTTGGTACTTAAAGGATACACATTTTCTTTTCATCTTGTTTCCATCTTTTCAGTTCATGTTTTTGCAGTCGAGTTTTTTGTTTTTTTTTAATAATTTGTTTTATTCATTTAATGAGAAGAGAAAGGAAAACAACTGTTCGTTCATTTTTAATTAAACTTTGTATCAAATCAAAATACTTTTAGATGATTGAACAGTGTATGTATTCACAGGAAATTAATATTGCAACTATACATACGCGTGTAAATTAACATTTTATTTTTGTTAGTGGATCTATCAACACGGAGGTATTCCAATGAAACACTAAACTAACTGAAAACGCTTGTAGGCAGTCGGTAAAAAGTAGTAAAAACTGTATGTTTTCACAATCTTTTTAGTACACTGAATTTTTTACCTCAACAAGGTGAAAAATAACACTGTTGTGTAGCGATTTGCAAACTATGTCCCGTGAGTATAGTAGGGAAATTTTATCGCTTTCACGTTTAATTCTTGCTTGTTTACTAAAACGATGGAGGCACTATGCAACACAGTGACCAAAGGTTTTTATTACGTACGTACATACGAGGCTAGAAATTACGTTAGAATAGAAAAATCCCATCATATTTGCTGTTAATTTGGGGCTTTTAGCCGTAAGTGTATTATTACCGCAAATCAGCTGTTGATAACTTAGACTGATAATACATAATGATAGCCAATATTTAAACTGACTACTGTTAGTTATTCCCCTTGATTCTCATACAGAAGCACTAGGTAGGAATTTGATAAAAATTGAGATTGTGTGATCATTCGGACGTTTCGTTTAAAGGCTGCCACGTGCCATTTTGTTCCGTACAAATGTTTAAAGGCTGAAGACATGTTCAATTTGTTCCGTACAAACGTCACCATGTGTTATTGCAATTCGATGCTTACGCCATTTCCATTCCGTGTATCGATTATTTTTGGGCATAGAACTTCCTAATAAAATTTTAAATGCAATAAACTGGGTTTTTTACGTAGCTTTTAAATAGTTAAAAACTATCTTGAACCTTGCTGATCTGTCTGTCCGTATAAAGCACAACATTCGGGCCATAAAAAGTATTAGCGTAGTCCATAATTGAGTGAACAGCTTGTCTCGACGCGCGCGACGGAGCAAACGACTCGGAAACAACTCGACTCGACATCAACTCGACGACTCGACACTTTTTATGGTTTTTTGAATGGAGTGTGAACGGGTTGAGAATTAAAAGAGTATTTTATTTAAAGCTAATGGAGGCAGTTGTATTTTATTTAAGATGGAGGCAGTTGTATTGTATTTAAAGCTAATGGAGGCAGTTGTATTTTATTTAAGATGGAGGCAGTTGTATTGTATTTAAAGCTAATGGAGGCAGTTGTGTTATATTTAAAGCTAATGGAGGCAGCTGTATTTTGTTTATAGCTAATGGGGGCAGTTGTATTGTATTTAAATGTAATGGTAGCAGTTATATTTTATTTTACTAAAGCTAATGGAGGCAGTTGTATTTTATTTTACTAAAGCTAATGGAGGCAGTTGTATTTTATTTTACTAAAGCTAATGGAGGCAGTTGTATTTTATTTTCGTCTTTATTAGAGGCTGGTATTGTTTACGTTGCTTTTAAGTGACACACTTAGTGTAAGTAGGGAAGTGTTAAGTATGGTTTCAGAACGTATTACATTCGTGGATGAGGCCGTCAGACAAACACAAGTTAGCTTTCAGAAAGTCTGCTAACAATAATATATTTTGACAGTAAAAGCAAATTGGCCTATGTCCAGCAGTGGACGTCTTTCGGATGAAACAATGAAAAGCAAATTGAATGGAATAACTTCGCTGTAATCCGTCAACTCGATCGCTGCGTCGCATTTAAACTCATTATGCCTTTTTGATTGAAGTCTGCCTCGTAATAGCATCCATGATTTAAATAATTTTCAGACATAAAGGCTTTTTCGCGTAGGTTCAAAAGTCTCAAAGATTTTTAGACAACTCGCATTTAGATATGTCATTTGTAATTTATGTCTTATTCACGCATATGCTTTACGAGCGGGACCGATCATAAATAGATTCACAACGTCAATGTGACTCTCTAACACCTTAATGAATGAATAACGAGTTCGATTAGGCGACCTAGTTCAAAATAATAGGTCGGTACCTAGATTTAAAGATCTATTATTTGAATATAAACTATAAGGGATGAGGGTACCAGTACCTAGTGTTGGATGAGTATTCAGTTTGGATGGATGATAACACTTAGTTTCAAGTGTTGAATGTTGGGGTTGGTGTCGATTTTTTACATATTGATGTAAAAAGTGTTATTGTAAGAAAAACATGGTTGATTGCTTGTCAAATTTAACTTGGATTAAAAGACAATCGGACTTAATGTAACTACCTAACTACATAAATATGTGCCCGTAGGTACCATTTAACTCTTAGAGGCGCTGTGGAAAGTTCACAATAAAGTAAAAACAATGAAATCTACTGCGAATTAAAAGTGTGTTTAATTAGTGAAAGAGCTCTATTTCTGAAACTGGCAGACTAAATAATGATTCAATCGTAAAAAGTCGGAGTTTTGTGCGCCCTTTGTATATCTTTCCCGAGATTCGCGTCAACAATGCCACAATACGTAACAAACACATGTTGTTGCATTTACTTTATAAATCATTTCTGTTCGTTTCAGTCCGTAGTTCTGAATAACTGTCGAGAATATTATTATGCATTGATCGCGGAGGTTCTATTTATTATTATTTTGATTTTAATTTAAACAGAACTTCATTGTTTCAAAGCTTTTATGTATTCTGGTCCCACAATCCCATTGCTGGGCATAACTCGCCCTTTATTTGGCAGCTCCTGCATGTTAAGCCAGTAACAAACATCAAAAAGCTGTGCCATTTTTAAATAACCCAAATGCGGTACCCATTGTAATGGGTATTTATTTTGTTCTGGCTTCTCCATCAATATTGCATGCCACGTTTAAAATTCTCTTAAAATGTGATCGCCTTGTACTTGTCACTTCAGGGTCCACAGTTGCAGATAACCATCAGCTAACACTGTTGTACTCCTCGCTTTAGATCGACGTGACCGATAATGATACTTGTCAGGACTTGGCACAAATCGTAGCTACAACGTAAGCTACGAGTACATGTTCCAATGCTATCATAATATCGTATATAATATATATCATACCTAATATAATTATATTAAATACACAGTGTGCGATGGGAAGCAATCTTCAACACTAGTGTCGAATGTGTCCTATCTTCAATACTCAAATGTCAAATGTGATGCTCGATAGACAAAAAAATCTGCTTAGGGGCCTTACTCCCGAAAACGATTCGAGTTTGATTTTGTTTTCGATTCGAACTCGTTTCTAATCTGAACTCGATTTAAAACCTTACTCCCGAACCAAATCGAATCGTAAACCAAGATCGACATAGGTTCGAGTATTATCAGCGTCGTTATGCCTGTCATTGTCTATATCCTATCATTCATGGATTACGTCATTGTCAAGTGTCTTATGTCTGTGGTAAGAATCTTTTATGTGGTTGAATTTATTTACTTCTCTATCACTTTCTCACGTAAAAAACGATACCCTAGTGCTTTATTTTAACTTAACAAATAAAACCCTATGAAAAAACATCAACCAATCTGCATATTCTTTTTCCAACTATGTTGTGCTTGGCTTCTAGTCTAACCGGATGCAGCTGAATACCAGTATTTTACAAGGAGCGACTGCCTACTTGAGAGCAGTGGTGGCCCAGTGGTAACGACAGTGACTTACGAGTTGTAGGTCGTAGGTTCGAACCCTGACAGGTGCTTTACTTTGTATAAATTATTTCATCACCACTGCTCTCAAAACGGCGAAGGAAAACATCGTGAGGACACCGGTGGCATGTCCTAGAACCAAAAATTCGAAGACATGTCAAAATTACCAACCTGCACTGGGCCCGCGTGGTGGATTACGTCCTACTCCCTCTCACACAGAGGAGGCCTGTGCCCCAGCAGTGAGAACATTATAGGCTGATTATGTTGACTGCCTATCTGACCTCCTCAACCCAGTGACTGGGTAATACGATACCCCTTGGTAAGACTGGTTGTCAGACTTTCGGGCTTCTCGCCTTGCATTTAATGGAAATGTCACTTCGTCTGGTTAATTACTTCATGTATGGTGTTAAATCTTCTACCAACACATTAAACAACTCCTTCGAGAAACTATAACTTCTTCGAAATTCTTCCGAATCCATTTCTATAGCCCCGGGTATTATATCGATTCATATTTCTTTTCGCACGAAGATCCATACGATGTTTTCTCAAGAACATTGAAAAACAAAGTAAGGCGAGCCATAATAATAAAGATTTTGAAGAAATAAAGCAGTAAAGAACACAAAAAAATCTCACTCGATCTTCATAAAGTAGCTTCTTTGCTATCGAGTAATTTGACGTTTAGTTTTGATTCAACTACTCGATACATAACTGTCAGATGGCGTGTGGAGTACGAACTTTTCGATTCTAACGAATCTTTCGATCGAAATTAGTGTCGTTTTGAACCACCGCACGATCGTGCGCTAGTGTCGGTTTCATCGTCATTTTTCGATTCGAATCTAATTCGATTGATTCAGTACTCGATGCTGTCGGGAGTAAGGCCCCTGTTTCTTGGTGGTGTAATTTTATAAAAAATCATTTTTTCGTTATGGTCAACTAACACTGTGTGACTGATTGCACTGTGCCCAAGTATGATTTTAGTGTTATTTAGATAAATAAACCTATTTGCTAAAGTAAATCAAACTAAAGTAAAGAATGTTCGCGGAGTTCTCACAATTTCTCCGAAGGAATCTGTTTCGCGTCTCTACCGATCCGTCTTTATTACAAACTGAGATTTGAACTGAGAGAAACTGGAACTCCATGGATAACCCCCTAATGGAATAGCCTTGTTTCACTCCCTTAGGGGGGGGCAGGGGCGATACGAGGGAAATTCAACATATAACATGACTCAACTCACTCATATTAGTTTCAAACATTCTTATATGATTTCTCAGGTGCAGGTGTGTTTATTTTTGCAGAAAGTAAGTTTTTTACTTACATTCATTGGAAAAGAATTGTTATTATGATATGATATGATATGTTGATTATGATAGCCAGAAGTAACAGATGACCGACTTTCCTTATCAGAAACCAGCAGCAAGATTTCAAATCTCTATTTTACAAAATTGCCTTCATTTTTCTTTGGCAACTATTGTTTGCCCGCAGACTGCACCAAAATTGCCTTCATATTTCTTTGGCAACTATTGTTTGCCCGCAGACTGCACCAAAATTGCCTTCATCTTTCTTTGGCAACTATTGTTTGCCCGCAGACTGCACCAAAATTGCCTTCATCTTTCTTTGGCAACTATTGTTTTCCCGCAGACTGCACCAAAATTGCCTTCATCTTTCTTTGGCAACTATTGTTTGCCCGCAGACTGCACCAAAATTGCCTTCATCTTTCTTTGGCAACTATTGTTTGCCCGCAGACTGCACCAAAATTGCCTTCATCTTTCTTTGGCAACTATTGTTTTCCCGCAGACTGCACCAAAATTGCCTTCATCTTTCTTTGGCAACTATTGTTTGCCCGCAGACTGCACCAAAATTGCCTTCATCTTTCTTTGGCAACTATTGTTTACCCGCAGACTGCACCAAAATTACCTAACGGACGTTATACAAAATAATTTCCCAGGACGAACCGACGCGTCAGTCAGACTCGCTGCTGATCCAGTATAATTAAAGTGGTTCCACAGTGGTAGCCCGCAAAATTCAAATTTTCTTAGGTTTTCTGCATTTTGCAGTTCAGTGTCAGGTTGTATCTTGATCAAAGCATGATTCGCTCCCATAAATATATGTATTTACAGAATTATAATTATTAATACATCTCTCTAAGTTTGATTTGTTCCCTATGAGACATTATGTCACAGAATGTATTGATAGTGCAGTCTGGTTGATATGTTTGCCCTATAATATTTGTTAAGGGTTTTGCTGCAGGGTTTGCATGTTGGCTATGGCAACAACTTGTATTGTCCATTCATTGACTAGACAAATGCCTACTTCCCCCCCCCCCCCCCGTCCCGAAGATTCAGGCGCCGCCTAGTTTGGGGACCACCGCATATAACAAAGTAAGTGTCACCAATAGTTACAGACAGAACTATTATGTTAAACAAATTTTAAGCCAATTTAAGCTATAATATAATAATTGTAACAATGTTCAAATAAATGTTATTAGTGATTACTTTATTATTATTACCTATCACAATGGCGTCTAACCTATGTAAAATAAGTCTGGAGAGCTAGCAGGGTTTCAATTTAAGTGTTAGTTGGACTTTGTTAGTAATCTACGTCTTTATGGGTTTAGAAACAAAACATATATTGTTTTACTTACTCTTTCAATATTGTTTCCCATAAGATGAACTTAAAGGCTCGTACAGACTGATGCGATATCACGGGCGAGACGCGACATTGGTAGCACAATTTCTATGTCACTGCCTGTCGCGCCCGCGATTATCCATGAGTCTGTAAGACCCTTAAGAGTTCAATTTAATAGATATTAATCAAGATTTAGAATCACGACGTCTCACAAAATATTTTCCCTTATATTATAAGACTTTCCCTTTGCTCTTAATTCAGATTATGGTTTCATTCATCTGTCATTGTCTATTTTCTTTAAAGGGAAACGGTGTTTCTTCTGGTAATGCATTAAGGCGGAGATTTCTTGAAAATGGTCAAAAAGGTGGTTTTTTTAAAGCAGTATACCTCTTAAACTGTAAATATTTTTTCCAAAACAAAAACAGTATGATATTTTCAAGTCTTTTGTGCCTACGGTGATGGAATGAATTCAAAACATAATTAAACATAATTTAATACATCAAAAAAATCTTCAAAGACAACTCTTCATTATTTTTAAAAGCAGTTTATCCCTTCGTTAACAGTTATAATTATAATTAAAAGTATACCATCAAATTGTAAATGCCAAACTGCATCCGGTGATGGATTATTTTTTATTAATTAGTTAATATCTAATTTTATACGATTTTATTTGCATTTTTACGCCATACGTTGTTTCATTGCGCATCTCTTTATTTTGTATGCAATCTGACAGTGACAGCGGTTTACCTGTTGTCAGCCTCTTAAAGCCCGACCTTGCCACTGTTAGTGTACACATAATGTAACGTAATGTTCCAGAAGTAATGTTTCCATTATTATCATCATCATTCTCTTGCCCTCGTCCCACTCCACTCGTGGTCGGCGCAGCATGTGTTCCCTTCCATACTTCTATATTCATGGTCATGCTAGTAGTTCCCGTTCTAACCTCATCTGTCACATCCATTGTTTCTTTCGTGTTCCTATCTTATCGCCATCCACATTCATACTCAAACCTTCTTCAAGACATTTTCCTTATTCCTCGCCAAAACTTTTCATTCGCATTTAAGAAAGAACATTTAAAAAATTTATATCAAAGTTATTTGTCAGCAAACTACTCGTATTACGTGGCGACGTTCGACGTATGTTGGATTTAATTAATTAAATGAAGACCCTAATAGACAACTAGATAGTATAGCAGGTGGAAGTAGTAGTTCGACAAACTCAATTAGTACCAACAGTAATATTAGAGAATGGACTTGTACCTAATGCCATACTATCATTTACTAACTTTAAGGAATATTTGCATTTACATCAAATGTTATTGGTGTAGGTAATGTAGGTATGAAAAGGATAATTATATGAACTGGTAATTATGAATCTTATTAGTGAAATTTATAAGTATCTGCAAACTAGATTAAAATGAAAGAAAGAAAAATAAGTTTATTTGGCACAGAAGCACGTGCGTACAAAAAGATAATTAACTCGAGTAATTCTCCGTTCTAATTTTAATCTGTTTTTTTTTAAGTTCTAATAAGTGGAAGTTTCTGATCGTGTGTGGTACTAATGGCAGGATTTGCTACTAAATATCTGTAAAGTTGTTTTCAATTATGAATGCACGAGTGTTTTATAATAAACCCACGTAGATTCAGTATTATATTTTGTAAGATGAAAATACTGGTGCGAGGAGAGTTCCTGGGAACATTATTTAGTAACTAAAACAATGCAAGGGATCAAATGGCTTTTGTAGAACTGAGAAGTAACGTGGAAAGACATAGGTAGGTAAATGTTTATTTTTGCTCATACGTGGATAGGAAATAACAAAGATTTTCTTTACTATTTCTGCAAAAAAAGTAGAATGAAATCAACCCTGTGTGGGTTTCACAGAAAATAAATATAATAAGCTAAGCTGCGTACTTCCTTCAGTTCCAATTATTATTAAAAGCTTACATTAGGCGTAACAAGAGGATGCCGAATAATTATATTTGTATAATGATATATTTTAACGCAGACTGTTCCCTTTAATAAATATTTAGTTTCATTAAACTGGTAATATAAATATGAATGGACCCTGGGTTGTATATTGACGGTTGTACAGCCCGAATAACAAGCATGGCTTACAATGTACAATAGTCACTGTTATCACTTACAAACAGCCAGGGTAGCTCCCAAACCAAATCCATAGCGGATGGCTGCCTCTAGATATTCTGCTGAAATAGAGACTGTCAGCAACAGCGTCTAAAAACTGAAAATCGGCTAATGATTAGTCTACTCTAGCTTTTAAGTTTCAAGTAAAGTAGTTAATCTCCTTGCTTCTAAACTATATAATTATGTAGATAAAAATTATTTTGGAGATAAATATGAGTAGTCGCATATATATGATGTATAACATCTGACATCTCACCTTGGTAATAAGCAACTGAGCAGCGTACTTACTAAATCCATCAGTACACTAATACCATGCCATTAAAAAGTACTTATTCAATGCTCAAGCTGTCTCTTCCTGTTACACACTTCCGTCCCTTTTCACGAAATCACTCCCACAGAAAGCGAGAGGACAGATGTTACACATTAAAAATTACAATATTACAACCGAACAAACGGAACAAAAAATAAAATTACAATATTACATCCGAACAAACGGATCAAAGAAAAAAATTACAATATTACAACCGAACAACCGGACCAAAAAAAAATTCAATCGCACGCGCCTGTGTTGTTTGTGTGGCCTGAAGGAGAACATTCACAGAGAACGCGCGCACCTGTGATGTTTGTGTGGCCTGAAGGAGAACATTCACAGAGAACGCGCGCACCTGTGATGTTTGTGTGGGCCTGAAGGAGCCGATTCACACAGAACACGACGTGTCCACGCGACAGCTACAGCGTTGATAAATGTTCGAATGTACTTTATTCAATTGGTTCCCTTTCAAATTGTTTGTTTTTATTTCGCCGGCTGATGATGGTCGTGTGTCAAAACGACGCCATTGACGTCCGGCGTTTGATGCAAAGGGTTAATGGCTCATTTGCCCCATTTATATTTATACTGCTCGTTTTATTGGAATTTAGGGACTTATCTATTGAATTGTGGGGGGTTTTTGTTAATTGTATTTACTTTGGGCCATGTATCTATTTATTTTATTTTTATTTTATTTTACTTACTTTAGAGTGGAAATTGTAGGTACAGTAAATTATTTTGGATGAGTAGGTATACTCCTCTTTACCGTATCCGGTGACAACGACCCAAATTTTTTAACCGACTTCGAAAAAGGAGGTGGTTATATTATGTTCGTCTGTAATGTATGTTCACCGATTTCTCCGTCAATTGTGGACTGAATTAGAAAATTCTTTTTTTTTTTGTTTGAAAGGATGTGCTCTCGAGGTAGTCCCAATGTCACCAAGTCAGAATCTGATGATCCCATGGAAATCGGGAAATCCTCAAATTTAATAGGCACACCCATAGCGATTTGGGTATTTTTTATAGTGAATCATGCGTTTGCACTCGGAAAGCACCATTTGGTGAAGTGGAACTGATGAAACAGACCACAGATGGCCACCGGAACTACTTAATAATAAGTATTTCATGGGTTGCGATTCGATTAGGCACTTCAATATGGTTGCTAAGCAATTTATGCTCGTCATAATGCATATGGTGAACTCAACATCAGCTCTAGTTCTCCTGAGGGTCTACTCCGAAGCGCTAAACCGAAGTATCGGCCGAATGTTCGGCCGTTTTATAACTTCCACAGTTTCCGTTTTTGACTTTCGAGTCCTTCCGACTTTAAGTCACAGTTTTGACTTTGGCTTATCTCTTCGACTGTCTTTCTTTTTTTTTTTCGCTGTAGTCAGCGGTAGTTAGCCGTAGTAAAGAAACGACCGAACATTCAGCCGATACTTCGGTTTAGCGCTTCGGAGTAGACCCCCTGGTTCTTACCTGGAGGACTCCTTAATAATGAACGCCCCTACATCGGGAAAAGCAATATTTTGTAAAGGTTATGAGCAGTTGACATTAGGCTATTGTAATGAATGAATGAAATGTACCGACCGCGGCCCCAGCGTGGTTAATCCAGACTCAATTACTCGAGTGAACCCAAAGATAACAAATAGCTAACGACTGCCAAAAAAAAACGGTTATCGGTGTCTTTGGATCTGTATTTTAGTTTATTGCCACCGAATTCCAAAGTTAAAGTTATTTTTCACTTTGTAGTGTTTCTTTGGAAGACGGTTGTTTTTGTTTTTGGAAAAGGTTTTTCTTTCTCTCTTTTCGTAAGCGTGAGTCTGTCTGAGTCTTGTGAGTAGACGCAGAGGCGAGGACTGTTATGAGCTCAGATTCTATAGAATAAAAGAACACCGCACCGCATACAGTCACATCTCAATCAATGTGCAAGTAGTGAATATATTCAACTTTTAGTAATTTGAACTTTACGCAGTCATTGTAAGACTCATATTGCCACGGCTTCCAACTGGCAATCTGGCATTTTCTAAAATGCTTTTTTGAATTCCCTGCTCTTTTTACCGACTGGTGTTCGAAATTGCTAGAAAATCAGTCCATGTCCTTTGTCAAACTAAGTGAGCGACCGAATTAAATTATCTGCTACATCGACACAGCGTGTAAGAATAGACTTTGTCGCAAATTGCGCTTTCCAACTGAAGCGTGTCAGCACACAATGTGGAATTAAGTAACGGGATGTTCAACACTGTGTCGCACCGTGTTTGGAGGCCATACGTGTTGCTATCACAAGGCTGAGCTAAAAAACGATTTTGCTGTTAGCAAACAGTCGAATCTGGCAGCGGAATGAACGGGAACCCTGTAAACGGGAATAACATTTTTGATCGAATTTTGCAATTTTTTTCTGACGTTTTATGTCACTCCTAAAAGTATTGCTTTTGGGAGTGACATAAAATGTAACATAAATTAAAATATAGCAAGCGAAAAAATAAACATGATCATTTACTGTTTTTTTTACTGCTAACTAGTTTAAATGGGACTTCGACCAAAAACTGTACCCCTTGTAGGTAGGTACTCCAACTTGCATACTTTCCTATGTTCAAACAAAACTGTACATACGACGCTAGAGGATTGCTGCCAAAATTAAACGAAAAACGTCCGTTTGTTTGTCAGTCTTAGCCACGGAGCACGGAAGTGCACCTTTTACCGTACGAGAAATCTTCTCATATTTATGAAGCGATAAGGCTGCCCATTGTATATTTTGTAGTGTTTGTTTATTTTTCGTTTTTTTTTTCACTGCATTTCTTACAGGATATCCCAAAGCGATAGGGTGGTACTTAGCTTAAAGCTTATTTTACGAATTGTAATACTAATGGTATGCAATTATTCTTGCGAATTCATTCAATGAACAGGAAAAAATGTCAATCCTTTCGGCGACTTCATTGAGTGTACGTAAGGTGCGAGTAACTGGCGCTTTTAGAAGCAAGTTAGTTCTGCCGCGCGGCACCGCTAGCAGCTGCGGCCGTCTCCGCCTCAGTACGTAGTTGTCGGGCACGCACAGATTCACCTCCGTTTAATACCCCCTGGCTTTTGGTTTTACCATTGAGTCATTTAAAATTTAAATGGTGATATCTCTTCTTAATTCTAACTTGTTGTACCCAACCATGCCTAGAACAAACATGGTGGGGTACATCAATGGATAATATGGATATACTCCATAAAGTCTCATGTACCTTATGAATTTATTTTGTATGCGTTCCAACATGATACTGTATTTAGTTTCATGTGGTGCACAAATGATTGCATTACACTCCAACTGACTCCTTATCAGCGCATTGTACAAGGTTGTAATAGCTTTAATGTGTTTGAACTCTTGAGCACGACGAAGTACGAAACCTAGGCTTCTATACGCTCTTTTGCAAACCTTGACTAAGTGATCGCGTTAACGACATATGACAACTCCTTGTTTAGGTGTACTCCTAGGTCACGTACCGTTTCCACCATTTTCATCGTCGCGTTGTCTGGCTCATAGTCGTGGCGGAGAGGAACTGTCATGCGGCTGAACGTCATGATCGAGCACTTCGACATATTGAAATACAGCTTATTTTTTCTACTCTACTCGAATACTCTGTTCAGCTTACTCTGACAACGAACACAGTCCCTTTCATCTTTAATGGCCAAAAACAGTTTAAAATCGTCAGTAAATAACAGACACGCGGCCTCCCCGACCACATCGGGCAGATCGTTAATCATAATGATAAACTGAAGAGATCCCTTGTTACTGCCTTGACTCACACCGGATCTGGTATAATAAGGCTCCGATTTGTAGCCAGCATATTTGTCAAAATGCCGCGGTCTCTCATGTAATCAGCAAAGAACTTTAGCAAATAAACAAAGAATAAACAATTTGTCTTTCTTTCTTTTCTCAACCAATTTGAAAAAAAAAAATGAAAGGGGTGCATCCAATAGTACCAGCTTGGTCAATAAGATGCCGATGTCGACCAAATCAAACGCTTTTTTTTAAATGAAAGTAGGCGAAAGCACTCCCGCATCCACATGTGGGACTACATACCTATGTCCTAAAATTTAGCAAATTGCTAGTTGTGCTGCGGGCTGGTCGAAACCTGTGCTGAGCGTCCGACAAAGAGTCGGGCATGCCCGACTCAAATATCTTTGCTGGTGTCGTCAAAACTGCCACCGGCCTAAACCCATTCACTTCCGATCCTGCTTCACCTTTAGGTACTGGAATTACCCGAGTGGTTTTCCAACGGTCAGGAAAATATTTTATGATGACTCGAGACACAGATTATGAATGTGCATGAGTGGCTCCGCTAGAACCGCTCAGCAATTCCTAACAACAATTGCGGGAATGCCATCCGGGCCTGAGGAACGTTTAGGTTTAAATCGTGCTACTGCTTCATATACCTGGCTCAAGTTTAGACGATCTATGTGCATCCGTGAACTGCTGCTGTCACTCGCAGCCACCGCCGCGTCTATCTATCTGGCTGGTTTATGTGTGGGCAAAATGCGTCCATCCTTTGTAATATTTTTACAGTTTTCCGTTCCCCTTTTTGCTTAAAGTCTTCAGTAAGCCTAAGCTGAACCTTTTCTTGATGCCGATCGTTCGCATCCTTTAGCATCACCTTTAGTTTTGCTCTGCACTTAGCAAACATTTTGCGAACACTCGTGCACCTATTTTATGCCGTTTATGCAACCTAGCCTTTACTTTTATGTCGCGAATAATATCGGCCGTGTACCCATATGTATTTTTGTGGTGTACACTAAAGTATATATAAATAAGCATAATGTAATAGAAAAGTACTAGAATGTTAATATTATTTAAAGGAAATATGAAAAATAGCTAAAAACTACTCCACTTCATGAACCTCGTCTATTTCAATTATAACACTGAAAGTTAGCACAAAGATTGTTCACATTTTACTATGTATTAGAGATGAGATAAATATATTTACCTAAAAAAAACGCAGTACCGATTCACTGCTTACCAATCAGAGCCAGATCATTTGTGACATTCATGAGATATTATTAGCTAAGTAGGTACTCCCGTTATAACTAATATAGTAATGACAGCCAAATAACCCAAAACGGATGTGAGCGAAAAGAAACATACCTATATTTTGTACTGACTTCGTAATTTAATGATTTGATTGAGTTTCGTTCGAGTAAGTATTCCGGCTGTTTAGCTTTGGTAATATAATCATATTATTTTTGGAGTTGGAAAAGTGGTAATACCTACTTATTGAAAGTCGTAGGCACCTACCTGCTTATTGAATAGTAATTTTGAGTTCACAGGAAGCCTTAACAGCTTTATGTTGATTCAAAACTTTACTAAAATGATATTGTTTGAACATTTGAAATGATCACTCGTTACGAGTATAAAAAAAATAAGAAGTTGTTTAGAGGAGTGAAATGTGCGCCTCGGGGTTGATTGATTGATTGGAAGACCAAACAGGACATCAATAAGTTGTTTTGCATCGCGCACAAGTTCTAATGTATTATAGTCCACATACCGCAATAAAACACAAACAAAATTTTGTTCTCCTCTTCACATAGTTACGTGTAAATAGAATCCTTCCAAATTACCACAAAAACTGGACGGGTTACTGTAGCCGAATAGTCTACAAATGGGGGCTTGTACGGTTAAAGAAGCTTTCCCTCGTGTATCTCACCCAAAGCTTAACATGCTAGCCTGCTAGTGACAATCCGGCTGCTACGCGACACGAGCCCTCGCCACACAGGCATCCTCTCGGAGGATCAACTGACTTTACTAACGTATGCTCTCTTTGTTCCAGATTGCTGTGTAGTGTCCCGTAGTGCTAGATCTTTTTTTGTCTCTCAATGTCTAATTAATCAGTGTTAGTGTATAATGTTAGGTGTATTTCGGAATAGTTTAGTGACCATGTAGTCAGTGTCGCGTCTGGATGTCTTTGACGCTAAGTGGAATAATGTAAGCACTTGCGGACGTGGTACGACGCCTAGTGAGTGCGCAGACTATGCGACAGAGACGCTCGGTGCTCAGTGGCGGGTAGTGCAGTGTGCGCGATGTCGCTGCCCATGAAGAGATCTTTCAGCTCGGAGGGCGGCGCGTCCTCCAAGCGAGACTGGAAGATGCGGCTCAGTCTGCGCAGCCGCAGTGGGCATAGCGTCGTGAGTATACTGTTTTATTAACACTTATGTTTTTTGGATGGGTGACCGTCCGTTGCATATCGATCGTTGTCATTCCTAGATCTATTTCAGTCGTTACTGGTAGTCAGAGAAGCCCTAAAGTGTGGCAGCCAGTCTTGCCAAAGGGTAGGTATTGATTTACCCAGTTACAGGTCAGACGGGCAGTCGTTTCATGAAAAATACTTGGATTCTGCTGCATCCAGTTACATGAGATGCCCCAATATAGTTGGGCAAACGCAGGCAGATGATGACGCATTTCATTCTGAATGGTTTTGCACACGGATTGGTCGATGTCTCAATAATAACGCAGATTACGATTATCGTTCATACAATGATATGTTTGGGATTAGAGATCCAGGTAGGTACACACGTCAGCAGGTCAAGCTACCCGAAACTGTAAAATTTTCCCAATCAATCTTGAATCTTAAGCTATAGGAATAAAGTTGAAAATCTATTAAAGAAATTTGACAGATTTTAGTAGTTTGATGTGCTGCCGTGTGTACATACTTGAGAAACATTTCTAACATTCTATCTAGTATTAAAACCCTTATCGAATCATTTCAAAACTCATACAATTTACAAATTTTTAGAGTATACTTCTAAAATAATAAATTACAGTGCAATTTGACACGACACATAAGTGTCGCCGACACCAGCAGTAAGTCCGCGCCCGCTTCTTACTGAACATTTCGACTTATCTAACAATTCTCGCTGAAACTCAACTTACTAAAGCTTCTAGTAACACGCCGTCTGCAAGCACCGCGGGCTTGGTTGGCTGTAACATCCTAATTACAAATTTGTCCAACATTTCTATAAGAATTTGTAATTCTGTTAGCGACACAATGTTTTTCTTTTTATTAATTTAAGGGATCGCTAATGTACAGCAATGCTATACTTATGTTTTTTACAAGGATGACTTTTATGGCGTATTGGATGGGTTTGAGCGCAAATTTAGTATTAGTTTAGACCTTGCTTTATTCTAGTCCCGCCTAGGAGTAGCTTGTGATGTGCAGTTTAGAAGGCGGCATCAGAATATGACGCGAGATACATTTCAATCATGCGTCCATGTTTAGAAAGAAAACAACAAAATAAAGAATGAAAAATTTGTTATTCTGCACAAACAAAACGGATATTACAAAAAAAATACATAAAATACACACTGAGACCCTTTTTCATTAGGGCTTGTCCTGACTGGTGCGCGACGCGACTCTAGTAGCACAATTTCTTTGTCGGTGCCTGTCGAGCCTGCGATATCGCACCAGTCTGTAAGAGCCTTTACGGTACGGCGTGTTAGCCGCGCTGTAGCAAAATCTTTTTTGCTTGTATAGCCCATACGGCGACGGCGCCGCCACTGCCGCGCCGTGCCGCCGCAGCTTGTCTGTCAATAAGCTTCAAGTGTGACCCATACAACACGTGCCAACACACGGTGGATCAACAGTAGTTTTTCGCGGCAAAACCGCAGTTTTTCACTGCAAGAAAAACATGTGAATACAAAGGGCCAAAAGTCTCGTCTTCAATAATTAAAAGTTTGATGTTGTTTGTTTGTTTGCGAAACATGTTACAGGCTCACAAACATTTTACTTGGTTAAAAAACAAAAGAAACAATTGTCATGAACCAAACCTTCTACAAGGCAGTTTTCAGCCTTTGTATTTTATTAGCCTGCGCAAGAGTCAAAGAAGCAGCCTTTTATTCCAAGAAAAATAAACTCGTTACAAAATAGTAAAGTTGATAAAATTAATATTTAAAATATAATCATAATCAAAGGATTTGAGAGAGAGTAATGTTTTAATTAAGGAAAGCCCCGGGACAGGCTGCCCGTGTTTCTTTCGAGTAAAACAAATTATTTGGGATTCATTTTGACCGCATTTTCATAAAATATAAATGGAAAATTTTCTGTCAGTCATATTTTAATTAGAATTCTTGGTAAGCTTCTAGCTTGAAAATAATTTTCAGAGACTTAATCATTTTCAGGTCTCTAGAAATCGGGTTGTATTTAACTATAAATACGCCAAACATTATGTCTGTAGAACATATACATTTGGATTGATGCTAGCCTGCTGTCTTTATATTTGGCTTTACCATTTGCCTAACTTCCGATATTTCAAAAATAAAAGAGAAAGTAATTTAAAATGCTGTGTATAATTATTTTGAAAAATTAACTATTCTGCACTGAACAAAACGGGTTTCGAAAGAACACTTCAGTCATTATGGCATTTTTTGACTTAATATCTAATATTATGACTTCCATAGATAAAAAGAATCCAATATATGCTATTTGCACTGACATGACGAGAGCTTTTGATTTTGTTGATCGTTATGATCAACAAAATCAAAAGCTATCCTACTTTGAAAATTGCACGGCTATGGGATAAGAGGCAATATCCTCAAACTCTTGGAATCATACCTCAGTGACAGATTGCAGTGTACAGAAATATCTAGAATATCAGTAAGATAGAATCTGTATACCTACACATCTGAATTTAGACATGTAAAATATGGTGTGCCTCAAGGCAGTGTAGTGGGATCGTTATTGTTTTTATTATAAATTAACGATCTCCCAAAAGCGATAACACACAAAATACAGAGCAGAGGAGGCTCCACTTGCTACTAACCAGCCACATTTTTCATTAAATGGTTACAGGAAATGGGCGATAGACTAAGTTTATTTTCAAGTTAATTTGCGTTTATTTCCCTAGAAAGTGCTTTGTTCGTGTAAATCGATTAAAATAAACCAACTTTACCATTGACCAATTTTAAACAAATTCTATCTATCCATAAAAACCACTATATCATTAATATTTTTAAATAACAGCCTAAAAACTTGGTGGGCCCTATTTTATTTTGAGTAGTTTATTGTATACACCCCTGCTCGATACCTACCTTTGAAATAATACAGGCGTGATGTAATTAATAAATTCCGCGCAAAAGTGCATTCGCAGGAATTTACGTGCAAGTGGGTTGGCGCAAATGTCTTTCGGGGAAATGTCTTTCGCGCAAGTGTCCTGCAACCCAATATAAAACACGAGCCATTTTAGGAACCTGAAAACCTGTCCATAAGAAAAGCAGACATTTTCTTGTCACGTCAACATTCATAAAAGCCATATAGCAAAATAAAATCTAGACAATAACGGAACTACACCGTGAAGGTATAATTAACTTAACTCCCTTCCGCCGTATTCAAGTAGCTACAAATAAAATGTAATAATCCCAAGTTTCTTCCAAGCTATTCCTTACCACGCTTCATTCTTTATATTGCGGCAAATACCACCTGAGAAGGAACAAGACTTGATCACCGCTTCCTCATC
This sequence comes from Tiliacea citrago, assembly GCA_963921375.1. Lineage (NCBI taxonomy): Eukaryota > Metazoa > Arthropoda > Insecta > Lepidoptera > Noctuidae > Tiliacea > Tiliacea citrago. Next base: position 31,598,544 of record OY992780.1, read on the forward strand.
TGTAAGTTTTGTTAAAAACGGCGTACATTCATGAAATTAATTAATTTCACTTAGTACTTATTATGAGTATAAAAATCACGACACAGCGTCATCCCGTCTGAAAGGTGCAGCATCAATGGATTCATGCTCTGATTCAGTTAAGTAACTAGGTATGTCACACACTCGACATTATACGGAATAGAGACACGTGCAGGAACCTTGTACTGTACTTATTTTAAGTATAACCTACCTACATTATTGTCTAATGACGTTCATTACAAGAAATAAAGAAAACATCAGAAAATATTAAAAGTTCAGCGAAATACGAATCTTTTTTTTTTACTTTATTTCCTGAAAGTTTTAATTTCCTTTACTTTCACTGAGAAGATATTATGTATCACAATTTCATACCAACTACCTAAATTATTAAACATCATTTTTAACGACAGCATGATAAATTATAAAACGTGCAAAAACAATTATGAAAAGTTCATTAGAAATCTCGAAATGGAAGTGTACAAGAGTTTTTTTATTTTTTTTCCGTAGTTCAATGTCAATTTTTAATTGACTTCCAGAAAGGAGGAGGTTATCATTCGAAACTTACCCATTATACAATTTAAAAGCTGTATTAAAACCAAACTTTGAATACAAGGGTATAAAATGTTCATATTATGTATGTTTTTTAAAAATGTATTTTCACCGTTTTCTCCGTCAGTTGTGGACCGATTTTTATTTTATTTTTTTGTTTGAACGGAAATACGGGTGGTCCCATTGTCACCAAGTCAGAATCTGATTAGAGGATCCCATGAACATCGAGGGAAGTCCTCAAATATTATAGACTCACCTATAGTGATTTGGGTATTTTTAGGGTTCCGTATCCAAAGGGTAAAACGGGAACCCTATTACTAAGGCTCCGCCGTCTGTCTGTCTGTCTATTTGTCTGTCTGTCCGTCTGTCACCAGGCTGTATCTCATGAACCGTGATAGTTAGACAGTTGAAATTTTCACAGATGATGTATTTCTGTTGCCGCTATAACAACAAATACTTAAAAACAGAATAAAATAAATATTTTAGGAGGTCCCATACAACAAATATGATTTTTTTGCTCGATATTGATAACGGCAACAGGTAGACGCTTGAAATATTCACAGAATATTTAGTTATATATTCACTTTAAAAATAAATATTTAAATTAAAATAAATATTTAAGGGGGGCTCCCATACAACAAACGTGAATTTTTTGCCATTTTTAGGGTTCCGTACCTCAAAAGGAAAAAACGGAACCCTTATATGATCACTTCGTTGTCTGTCTGTCTGTCAGTCTGTCAAGACCATTTTTCTGAGGACCGCGTGGAGGTATCAAGTTGAAATTAATATCAAATACGTAAGTTTATGGTCCCTTGAAGCTCTAAAAAAATCAAGCTTCCAAGTCAGCGCAATAAAAAGATACAGCGATATAAGCGACATTATTGCGACATATTTGGATACTTGCAAATAAATCAAAACCTATACGGTACTTCCCGTTGACTGTTAATCATGAAATTTGGCAAGAAGCAAGGTCTTCCAGCACAAGTATAGGAAAAAGTCCGAAAATTGTAAATTTCAGGTTCATGAGATACTGCCTGGTGACAGACGAACAGACAGACAAACAGAAAGACGGCAGAGCCTTAGTAATAGGGTTCCCGTTTTACCCTTTGGATACGGAACCCTAAAAAAGACAACCGACTACCAAGAAAACACTACAAAATAAAAGTTTTTTGCCATCGACTTCCGAAATTAAAGTTATTTTTCACTTTGTAGTGTTATTTTTAGATAAGCGGCTGTTTTTTTTTTATGAAAGTTGGTTGAGACTTTCACAAACTAATGACGACCAATCCGTTGCCGTCAGCATAAATGATGAACAGTGCACAACAACTTTTTGAAAGATGATGGGCGACCGTTCCTCAACGTGATTTTGTTGAAGTGAATTTAAGCATGCCATATCGCTGTGATTGTGTGATCCGTGTCAATGGTGAAAACACAGATTATCATTATTTTTATCTTTACAATAATAATTTTAAAAATCCTTATTTTTGCCGTTTTGCTATTTAATTGACGACATTAACTTTGGTTAGTTTCCTACAATTTGCAAGAATAGCAATTTTTCTTATTTTTTACAAAATACAGGGATAAGTTGTTAAGTTATATATGGGAACTAAAGTAAGAAGCCAGTCTGGAAGACTAGATTTAGTAAATATTTATTGGATAATTTTTATGGTTACAAACGTCATCCCTTGACTTTTTTGATATGAAAAATTCCCGAAGATCAAATAATTATTTATCACAATTAACGTACTACCATCTCTTCACTCATCCAGTGCAACTTGATTCAGTCATCTGTTCTCCTAGTACCAAGTTTAGGAAGTGGTTCAGATCCGCGCTCACGTCACGTTTCACGTGGTACCTTTTATGTTCGTTTGGAATAAGGAATGACGTGTAACTGCTACAGCAAGGCTTATACCAACAGATTCAATGAGATTTCATGGAAGAGAACTTTTAGTTTTTGTTAACAGATTTGCATTTCATAAGTATTTTAATAGTCTACTTGCTCCGATATATCTCATGTTATTGTGTTTATGTAACATCTTGCTCCAAGAACCAATTCCACAGCCACTATTAAAACAGTTTCCTCATAAAACAACGTTACTTCAATTATCTTTCACTCAAAGTTATTCAAGTTCAGGAAATTTAAAATAAAATACGATTACCCTTGAAAGTGTATATCAAAAATATAATGACGTCTTTTTATTTCCGTGCGCCAGCACTGCGGAACTCGGATCTTCGCCAACGTTATGAAACTACGACTTACTTTGACCAGTCGCCATCGCCCGCCCAATATGAGAGAATACATTAAACGTCAGATCTTGAAAGTTGTACTCGCTTATAAATGTTCAAGATCACTTGAAGATATACAGAGAGATTCTTGTTATAGAGATTGAAACCACTGCTAGATTTGCTAAACATTATTTGATACTACCAAAACCTCCTTTCCGTGAGGTCTAATCGGTCTAATTTGAGGAAGTCGTCTAGTAAAAAAGAATGACCTGGCCCTGCAGTCTTGACATAGGGAAGTCCACTGTTCCATGTTAGATATAACAACGCAAACATAAAATTAAATTAAATTGAATCTGTATAACATTTATACAAAAATATGTAAATATTAATCTTTTTTTATGCTTCTATGTTCTCATTATACGCAAAGATCATTCAGCGCCCTGCGCGTCCAATATAACAACGCGGTCAGGGCATTGTTGGGGCTGCCGCGCTGGTGCAGTACGTCGGACATGTTCGCGGACGCACACGTTGACGGCTTCCACGCCGTGCTGCGCAAGCTATGTGCCGCGGCGCTCGGCAGGCTGCGCGCCAGCACCAACAGCATCCTGGCTGTTATTGCGAACAGGCTGGACACGCGTTACGTCCAGCACTGGATTAATACCCACATTAGGAAATAAGTAATTATAATGTACTAACACTAGTTTCATAAGTTGTACTCTACTAACATTCTATGGATTCTGTCCGAATTAAAAAGTTTTTATTTTATTTTATTTTTTATTTTTTTATGTTAATTAATGTAATTGGTGTGGCTTTTAATTAACTATAAATAAATAGATAGCGATCGCTTTACGACCGAATTCGATCGTTAAGTCCTAATGGAATCTCTAGACGGTCAAAATTGCTTGATAAGCACGAAAAAATCACAATCTTGTCAAGCATTATTAACCGTCTGGCTCTAGGCACTCCATTAGGACTTTGCGACCGAATTCGGTCGTAAAGCGATCGCTATGTATGTCGAGACTGCAGGCCCTGGGCACGTGTTCCGACAGTCCAACCAATTATTTGACAATAGGTAGTCGAAAATATAAATTATTGAAACAATAAACGTTTCAGGAAAAGTTAATTGACTAACCGATTGTTTTAAATTTTGATCGGTTTCGTCGCCGCGTCGTGCGCACAAACAATGTGCATGTCATTAATTCTGATAAAACACACTTTGTTTCGTCTGCACAATGGGCGCAGAGCTTTTTTCAATAATTGTTATTTCCAAGCTACAGTTCGGCTACAATTCGATTACTTACTTTTAGTTAAAAATTGGTAACTAAAAGTAAGTAATCGAATTATAAGTACTTTCAAATGGTGCCTTTGAGGACATCGGCTGAACAAATAGAATCCTTTAGAATTGTACATTTTTATTTTTGCAATGTTTTATCAATTCTTTTTATTCGGTTCTTTGCAACTTTTTTTCTTCATATAAATTATACAATATTTTTGCAAAAAACATGAGGCTGGCAGTTGTTTACAGTGAGCAACAATGAAACGATGTTTCGTACACACATCAAAAGTGTCTCGGGATCAAGTACGTATCGTAGTATCGCCGCAATTGCGGATTATTATTTTAACCCTTTTGGATCGTAATTGATTCTTTTTAGTGAATTTCGCTGTTTGAACAAAGAATTTTCTATAACTTTTGATTAAAATAGAAAATCAACTGTCAACCAGGAATCCTACAAAAGTGTGTAATAGCGTTTTTACAAAATCATTACAATTTCTGCATCGGAACTGAAAAAACTTGCATCGATATTGAGCGACGACAAGAGATGATGAGAGCCGTCGGAATGTTGCAAGCTGGTTCCAGGCAACGTGCTGTGGCTGTCGCTCTTGGCACTACACAGAGCGTCATAAGCCGCCTCTGGACACGCTATGACGGATGATCTCGCATCACCACTTGCAGACAAGACCGGTACATCCAAAATACTGCTCGACGGAATCGTACCATGACCGCCATGATGTAGGCTACGAGGCTCCACAACTCTTCAGGCTTGCTGATAAGCGACCAAACCATCCGAAATCGTTTACGTGAAGTGGGTTTGCGTTTCCGAAGGCCGCTGAGAGTTCCATCTATAGCACCCCACAATCGTAGGGCCCTTTTACAATGGGCTCGCGAACTCAGCAATTGGGAGGCAAAAGACTGGCGTTGTGTTTGCTTTTCCGATGAATCTCGTTTCGATATGAGGCCAGATACAAAACGTACTCTAGTTTGGAGGACCTCTGGACGTCAAGAAAGTTTTAAATTTTGTCAGGAAGTTCATTCCTATGGAGAGGGAACAATAATGGTTTGGGCCGGTATTTGGATCGGTAGAAGAACCAATCTCATTTGGATCAGGGGCAGCCTCAACGCAATGCAATAATTTATGCGGAGAGGATTGTTTCAGACATGATCATCTCTTTGCGAAGCCAGTTGGCTTATTCGTTTTGACTATTGCATGACAATGCACGTCCACACACGGCTAGAGTCGTAACACGCACTCTTGCCGATGCTCGCATCAATGTTCTGCCGTGGCCTGCTCAATCGCCAGATCTCAACCCAATTGAGCACGCCTGGGATATGCTCCAAAGAAGAGCTCTGCCAGGTATGGATGCCGTGCATCACAACAACTTTTTGACTTGTTAAAAAGAACGTGCGCTGCCATTCCTCAAAGTGATTTTAATTAACTGATTTTAAGCATGCCAAATCGCTGTGATTCGTGTTAATGGTGGAAACATTGATTATTGTTATTTTTTTTCTTTAACGACAAATTTTTGCCTTTTTTGCCATTTAATTGGCGACGTTAAATTAGGTTAATTTCCCACAATTTGCATAAATTGCAATTTTTCTTAATTTTACAAAATATAGGGATAAGTTGAAAGGGGCCGTGCATGAAATTGGCAGATCTTGATCAATTTTGTTCATTGGTTGTGAGAAAGGGAAAAATAATTTAAACAAAATTATTTGTGATTTGTTATGTTATGTTATGTTTCAAATAGTGTTTTTTTTTAGTATTCATGGAAAATCACTAATTTAGTATTAGCAACAAGTTTTTCCACATCCATACAAAATATAGCAGAAAAATTATGTTGAAATAACCTATATTTAAAAAAAAAACCCAGTTATTAATGTATTTTTTCCTATTATTTAGCAAACCATATCAAAAAATTTTAAAATCAGACAATGGGTTTCAGCTATCTTTGAGATAAAATCATATAAGTAAATCAAAGGCGCAATATACTATATTTTCGAGAGCACAAATGTGATGAAAATATTAACAGGTGCTGTGACTGATATGAATGGTTTATCACCACGAAAACTGTACTTCTTTAGTTACTCAGACTTAATGTTTCACTTATTTTAAGCTTTCTCACAATTAGATAAGAAATTGACGAAAAAGGGTTTTTTTCGTGCACGGAGCCTTAACTTATACATAGGAATTAAAGTAAGAAGCCAGTCTGGAATAATAGATTTGGTAAATATTAATTGGATATTTTTTATAGTTAAAAATGTACTTGATCCCTAGACACTTTTGATGTGTGTAGGTATGTACCTAGGAGATATCATGTGGGCGCCGATTGTTTATGCACCCTGGCTGTATTGACTTGCAATAAGTGTCCTTACTCCTGTGTTCGGCCAAACAAAAGAGAAACATGCGCTGGATAAAGATTCCATTTACGATAATAATGAGGCGTTCTGTCTTAACATGATTGAGTTGGAAGATATTTTTTTTACCATGCCTCTGGTGCTTAGAAATAACTGGAATATTTAATGAAAGTTAAAACCATTTAAGTTCTTATTTTAGAACGTAGCTTCTCCGTTTTTAATCAATTATCCATTACAACCACACATCAGCTTATCATTGTCAGTACTGACTAAACACATTGACAAGCGACCGACACAGGCCTCAGACAACCGTAACCTTTTAAAAAGAAATTCAAATGTTTAATCTTAAACGGACTTTAAATATGTATTAACCTAATTAACTTTTAATTAACAGTATAATTATACTTGTATTAAAATATCAGCATTAAGTGTTTACTAAGAAACAAGAGACTGGTGAAAATATAGGAGAATTATAAAATAAATTATTTACCGATGAGGATAAAAATTGCCACTTGCTCACTTCAGATGTCGCTACTATCCAACGACTAAGAATTTGGCAGCTAGCTGTTATGACCATACATTTTTAAACAAGCGACTTCTTTTACGAATAATTACTTAAAATGCCCCGTTTCGCAGCTCAAAAGAATATGGGGACACAATGATGTATTAGCCAAAGAGAAAACGAAAACTGTGGAAGAAACCTCTCGAAAAAAAAAAAAACGGGAACCCGATGTTTCGTCGAGAATATGTGCTATCCTTTTGAAATCGGAAGACTTTTATGGGAGAAACTCGTATACAGGTAATGCTCCCAAGAGAACTGTCCGTTTTCTTTACATGTGATATTATGTAAATGATAGTAGGGTGTATGTGAGCGAGGTCAGTGCTAGAATGACACCTCTGAAGTGTTTCTGTGGAAGATTAAGACGGGTTTCAACTCTGAGCAGGTTATTTCTGTCGTACGCTTCCAGTCTTCAACAGAAAAATAACTAAAATTCAACAAAACCTATAAATTATGAAACCTTCATATTTTATTGACTTTTCCAGTATAGCTGTTTTTTTAGTAGCACGTGGTAGACGCTTCCCCAGCCCTTATCTCGTCTAAGCGAAATTCTTTTCGCGGACATTACATTATGTGAGGACATTGGATTAAGGTTTTGGTTTTGGGTGTGCGATGCAATGAGCGGTACACTCCAAGTCGAATACATAAAGCAGAAGGATAACGCTGTCATACAAGTTTGGCCTAGCATGGACAAAAATAAAACAAGATAGATCGTGAGGGAATTTTTGTATTTAATAGTCCTGTTTGTTTTATATTACTCTAGAACTCGGTGGTGACGAGATATAACACATTTTAGGTAAACATTCTGGTATGACATTTTGACGTTTAAATACAGTAGTTATGTACATTATCGTGATGGCCCAGTGGGTAAGGCCTTGCTTCTGCACGAGGTTGTGGGTTCAAATCTAGGCAAGTACCAGTGTGACTTTTTTCAATTCATATGTACTTTCTGAGGATCTTGGACATTACTGACATTGGTGAAGGAAAAACACCGCAAGGAAACCTGGACTTATAAAGAGCTCTTATCCCGGCAGTGGGACAATATAGGCTGGTATTATTATTATTACTTACTTTTATTTATATTTAACTACGAGTATTAATCTATAGGTAGTATCACATAGACCAGTCCTGTACTTCTCGCACACAGCAAATTCCCGCGAATTCCACCAGGTCATAGGTCCACCATGTGGGGGCCTACCTATGTGCAGCAGTGGACTTCTTTGGCTAAAAAGAAAACCCGTTCGTTAGTTAGAACGTAATATATGAATAAGCGTGGTGATCAATGCTCGTGCTAATGTGGTGGTACTGGAGATTGCGCTCTGTAAGGTCGTGGACACATGGGTGGCAAATAGAGCTTGTCGATCTCACCTACGTATACGAAAAAGTGCACACTGAACCCCGGACCTCGTGCTCGCCAGTAGCGCTAGCGACCACTAGACCAACCAGGCAGTCAGAAATGAAAACCATGATGTAAATTTAAATAATATAAGTTTTTTTAAAGATATTATTATGTCTTTGTACGTGCTAGGCCAGACGTCCTTTATCTAGTTTTCGTTTAATTTGTGATCGACACAAAAGTAAACAAATAAAACAATGGTGGTTCGTCCACGGGCAACTGTGCTGCCATCTATGAGGAGCTTTCAGTTTTTATTCCCATTGGTTTCACTTATTTTAGACATTGAAGAATCATTGCGATACCTAAACTGGTAATGATGGCTTTCTGATAACATTTAACTTAATGTTATCTTTCCTTTCGTATGATTGGTAACAGTGGTTTCAAAAATGTTTTTCTTTTTTTTTGTAGATTAATAAAAATACCATCTAATTGACGCTGTGTGAACTACAAACACGGACGTGCCATGCAGATTTTTAGTGGTTCATATCCGCGGATGCAGTTCTCAAGTTTTATTAAGGGATCCGTCAAGGCGGCCGCGGCACGGCGATATTCAAAATGTCTTACGTTTTTTGCAAATTGCAGCGTTGTATGTTGATCATAACTCAATTCGCGGCAATTACAATTTAAAAATCAATCTGTGTGTTTTTATGGATATAATTATGTCTATGTCGTGAAAAGAGACAGTTAATAATACAAATAATAAATAAATTCTTTATTTCAAAAAGCCAAATACAATTCGTCCATCTCAATAAAACATAATAAAAACCGGCCAAGTGCGTGTCGGATCACGCACAATGAAGGGTTCCGTAGTTAGGATGAATTTATCCCAAAAACAAACTTAACATTGTAGTTGAAAAACATGCTCTTCCATACATGGATATACGTTACGGTCCATTTTTCAACTGCAAATTTAAGTTGGTCGACTATTACTCGTTAACTAGTAAACTTAGCTGTGATAGTTTTTTTTTTTAATTTCGTTATATATACTACTGCCATGAATTTTTTCACATATCCAAAACCAACCTTTTCGCTGGCAGGGGGGGGGACACACTTGACTCTAACAAAAAATAGCACTTTAAAGCTTAATATTACGCAAACGGATCTCAGAATTGAAAATGGCTTTCACAGTCCACAATATTTTTAAACGGCCTATCCAACGATACCCCACACCATGTATTAGATGAAAAAAAAAATATCATCCCCGTTTTACGTGCAAGGGAGGTACCCTAAAAAAAATGTTTTTCATGGTTTTATTTTACGACTTTTTCGGCGTGATGAATATGTACACCCTTGCCAAATTACAGCTTTCTAGGACTAAGCGTCTCCGAGCTAAGCCGGGGACAGACAGACAGACGGACATGGGGAAACTATAAGGGTTCCTTGTTTACTACGGAACCCTAAAAAGGAAGATAAAAACGCCATTAAATGAAGTACAACGCTATGCATTTTTGAGACAGTGCACGTCCGTGTCTGTGCTAGTATAAACTGTGTTACAGACACAGGCGCTCCTCTTACAGTTCGTTGACAAACAGTTCGTTGTTCGTTCGTTATACAGCGTGTATCAGAAACTGAACAACTTTCTCCGGGGGCCAACGTCGTAATCGCGACAAAGGATCAGCTGTCCCATACAAATCTTAAATACCTCGACCCAAATGTATGGAACAGCTGATTATTTTTTCTTGAACACGATGTTGGATCCATGGAGAAAGTTGTTCAGTAAGTGGTATGTACCCTTAAATTGACCACGACTTTCTGATACACGCTGTATTGATGATTTAAATGATTATAATTTCCATTTAGTTGATTAGGATTTTACTATATTCACTCTTTCCCACCTACACATCTGCATCCACATGAGCTCCGCATTCATTAATGTAGAGGCGGATGTCTAAATAAATGCCCGATCTCCGCAATTGTGGAAGCGAATGCGAATATCCGCAACACCCCTGCTACCATACACTACGTATCGGTATCATTTAGATGTCAATGAAACGTGAGGGTAATAGACGGTGTTAACTACCATAGCGTAACGTATTTCCCATGCTTTACTTGCGAAATAATAACGCACATATACATAACATCACGCCTGAAATTCTCGAAGGGTTAGGCAGAGTATCTATTAATACATAGTATAACTTTGTATTTACTAATAGTACAACCCACATTTCCGAAATAATGTTCGCTTGCAATGCTTAATGATATTTGTTAACTGTCTCGCTGCGAACATTGACAATAATTTATATTTAACCAAGCCTTCGATGTGACAAGTTGTGACGTGTCCCGCTTCGATGTGACAAGTTGTGACGTGTCCCGCTTCGATGTGACAAGTTGTGACGTGTCCCGTTTCGATGTGACAAGTTGTGATGTGTCCCGCTTCGCACGCAGTAGGCAGGGGCTTATCGACAGAGTTGTCAGTTCTGTGGAAGTGCTGCTTTAAGAGCCAACTGCGGGCTATTTATGTCCGCGCACTGTTGTACCGCTCTGCGATATAAAAGGAAAGTTGGATAAGTCACATAATTACATTGAACACTTTGTGTAGAATTAACAATAAGAGAAAAAATATATATATTTCATTATATTGTCGAAATAAAGTGACGAATAAATGTTAAAACCCTGCAGTGAACATTAATTCGGAAGTATTTTAATACAAATTTTAAAGCAGCTATTGAAACTTTAAACTGTATTTCAGCCACATTATACCTCGTCAACATAATGAAGTTCAAAAATGTTAACAACTTTATTTTATTCTCATTTTCTCATTCACACCTCAGTTAAAACCACAAAGAATACAGCGTCAATGAGTAGTTGATGACGTTGAAAAATGTTTAATTAATACCTAGGGTATTTTGCATGAATTTGGTACCGACTGTCATCTGTGGATCTTTGACAGACGTTACGGGTTGTCAGAAACCCGAAAGACTGACAACCAGTCTTAGCAAGGGGTATCGTGTTATCCAGTACCTGGGTTGCGGAAGTCAGATAGGCAGTCGCTCCATGCAAAATACTGGTATTCAGCTGCATCCGGTTAGACTAGTTGGGGAAAGGCTAAGCAGATGATGATGATGACTTGTTTTGCAAAAATCCCTTTTTCCTTAATGGTGCAAAGTGTAAATAAGCACAAACTCGTAATTAAACAGCTTGTTTACCTGTACCTCAGAAAATGTTGTTGTGTTCTTATTCTGAATCCAATGCGACTTATTATTTAGAAAAGCAGTTGTTGATGTTGTATGAAAACTCTTATTTAAAAATGAAAATATTTAAATGCAAAAGGGAAAACTACATTATCTTGTTAAATAAGCGGATAAAGAAGCTTGGGACTTAGAATTCATCCACTTCCAGCCGGGACCGCGCTGTCGATGGTTGTCTGCAGCGCATGAGATGGACTCAGTCTATGAAAGAGAACGACATGCGGCAATATTACGAGTCTACAGAGGGGGCCGCGGTCCAATCATGGTATTGAAGAGGAAGATGATAGAGTTGCCACAGTAAGTAGCCAGTGCAACGCCCGATTGAGGAGCGCACTGGAGGATGCGTTTCGTAAGTAAAGGTCCATTCCGACCGAAGTTAGACGCCGATTGCCACGCCTACTTATGCATTGTTCTCGTTTGGCTAATGGCGAGTACCTACTTGCACAGGCATAACCAAGTGACCAGGATTATTCACCAGCAACTTTCTTTGAAATAAACTTGTTGGCTCTGAGGTTCGGGCACATACTTCTGATACGGTAGTATTTATTACAAGTATGTGGCCGATCCAGTTCTCAAAAAAGATTATATCACGTTGTACTGGACTATTGTCGCCAATAAAGCTTATAGAATGGTGATAGATTGATACGCGCACCGCACAATGATTGTCGATGTTACCATTCCACATGACGGGAACCGCGTGAAAGCTGAGAAAGAGAAACAAATAAAATATCTCGACTTAGTACACGAGGTTGTTGCCATGTGGAATCTAAGCTCAGTACCGATTGTCGTTATCGCCAAAGGCCTGATGGCCGAAAGCCTCGATTAACATCTGTCGAGGCTCTCGTTAGGCGGTTGGATCAAGAGCCTGATTCAAAATGAAGTACTCCTCGATACGGCTAGCATTGTGAGGAGGTTCCTGTCTCTGCAGCCCTTACCACCGGTAGCTTGACCCTGCTAGCCGACCTCAATTTTTGTATATGTTTTAATGTTGCTGACATTGAATCCATATTTATTTTGCAAAAGAGAGCTGTCAGAGCTTGTATAATATACGTCGCCACGAATCTCTTAGGGAACTATTTAAAAAGATTAATATTATGGCGGTGCCTTGCCAATAATCAATTTATGAAAATATTATGTATGTAAGGAAAAATCAACATCTTTTTAATAAGATATGGGATAAACATAATTTTAAAACTAGAAATAAAAATAAAATAGAACAAACATTTTTAAGATTATCTAAAGGACATATTTTGGGGGGTACTGTGGGTTACAACAAAATAGAGTACCCTATGCTAACATTGCAATTAAATGAAAGAAAATTTAAAACACATATTAAAAGTACACTTTGTAAACAAGCATATTACAAATTAGAAGATTATAACCAAGATAAGAATGCTTGGGAACATGCTAGTCCAGCTCCATAGGACCATCTAGAGTCTAGACAAGATCAAACTGGTTACTATTGTATAATTTATTATTTGTATTTATTTATTTGTATTATTATTTGTTTTACATTTTGTGATTACCTTCACTCACACACAGACTTATATATTTTTTTTTTAGGAAAACATATTCTTCTTTAACGATGTTTGTAAATGTGTAAGCACCAAGTAGGTATCTATCTCATAATTAAATTATCTATCTTTGCTTTTTTTTTACCTATTATGGTTTAGTTATTTTATTCTAGATGCATCGTCTTCACATATAATTATCTTAAACAAAATATTGTAAAACTTAAAAAAAAATAGTAATGGTAGAGTTTCTTGCCCATTCTTCTCCATACGAAAGTACATTTTGGAAGGGGCAACTAGAATCAAATATTTACCGTGCTCCCATCTTAATAGTTACCACAAGCTGCATTTAATTGGCTTTGGCCCGTGAATGTAGTTGAAACCAGCCAAGAGCTGAGAAAAAGATCACATCCGAAAATAATAATAATGCTCGATAACTTTTTGTTGAAAATGTGTTACCCGTCTTTCCCTACAAAACAGTAACAGTGATGCAACGCTTTCATTCCACTATCGCTTGATTTACGAGGCAATCGTGCGTTTTACAATTACCGTAACCCTACCACGCCGGTAATTACTCTTTACCGCTGCGAAAACAAGACGCGATCGTGCCGGGTGCCAAGCCTGGAGTCAAGCTCAGCCAACCGTCGCGTCGCCAAGCTGCTAACCGATTGTTTGGTAAACTGGCGGTGTTGACAATTAACCGGTTGTTTTGTCATCTTGCTAGATATACTTGCTCGTTTCAATTTTGGAGTAGTGTCCACATAAAAACAGATTTTACTGGAAGTCTGTGACGAAAGCTATTCGTGTTCGATAACGCGGACTTAAAATTAACTTACAATTTAAAACTATGAAAAACGTAAAAAAACTAGTAGTACTCGTACTTATATATAACTTCCCTAAATATGTATAAAAAATACAATATTTAAAATATAAACAACAACAATACCTATAATAGCCTACTCGAATCTACACTATAACATTAAATAAACAACAGTATTTTTGCAAATTCACTCAAATGACATGTAAATACATCGCGATGTATTTACATGTCATTTGAGTGAATTCGCAATTAACGATCTTGACGTGAAGATCGCTAATAATCCGAATTGCGCGGGTCAATGGTGTTTTGGCGAGGAGGTTGGTGAAACTAGAAACGGTATGCCAAACTCTGAGGCTTGCTAGAAGCTGAGAATATTTCTGCTCACACTATTGATACTTACACGTAAATACATTCGTACCTCGTTTGCTAGGAACCAATCAACAGTGTTAGTACCCACAAAGATTATTCTGTATGCCACTCTGTTAATTGAATTAACTTTGTAACACTAAACTAAGATTAAACCTCACAGTGAGGTAAGTTAAGGTTTCGCTATCCGCAAGATCTACAGTAATGAGCTCAAAGACATGAACCCGGCACATTACGTTATGTGTTTATTTCGGGACGACTACAAAGGGTGCGACGAAAATTACTGTTTTTCTTTTATAAAAAGATAAACTTTGTACGAAATTGTAATGATGCGGGCGCGGGAGTAGTTTAGGCAAATAAAAATGTTGATACAGGGTTTTAGGTACATGTGAATTGAATAGACCTAATAATTCTACCATAGTCGTCATATCTGCTCAGTCATCCACCACAACAGGTATAGCCACCTCCATCGGTCCTGAGTTGCCACATCATCAAAATTATAATTTGGCTAGTTTTATATACTACCCGCTGCTGAGTATCTACAGTCCTCCTCCCTTTTGAAAGCTACTGATAATAATTACGATAAAGTGAAGAGTAGTTTTAATAAAAAAAAACAACAAAACCAAAAATACTGTAGGGCCTGCATATAAACATGATGGTCTTATGGATGGATTATCTTAAAAAAATGGTAATAACATGCCACTCATGACTTTGTAATGTGCCCAACGCTTTACAAGTCAATGTCGATGTCCGCCGAGGCCGGTACGACGCATGCGGCGGGCGCCGGCGCAAGGGGAATGGAGCTCGCTCTGCGCCTATAGTCAAAGTCAAAATCAAACCATTTATTTCAAATAGACACCTAAGAGGCACTTTTGAACGTAAAAATTTACAAAAAAAATATAATTGATTCTAGTCGCCCCTTCCAAAAGGTAGTTTCGTATGGAGAAGAATGGGAAAGAAACTCCACCGTTACTCTTTAAAAAAAAATTACAAAATTTTTGGTTTGAGTACATTAATTATAATTATGATTACGAGTACATGTGAAAACGACGCACCTCCAGTACACTCACTACTTGTACGAGTACCAGAACAGCTCAAATAATTCAAAACTAAGCAATGAAAAATAACTTCATTATGAGATAGATACATGGCGCTCACATATTTACAAACATCGTAAAAGTATGTTTTTCTAAAGAAATTAAATAATAATAAGTCAGTGTGTGAGTATAGGTTATCTATCACAGAATGTAAAATCAATATCTTAAAAATAACAAATTTTACAATAAAAAAATCGCAACCAGTTAGATTTTGTCAGACTCTAGATTGTCCTATGGAGCTGGACCAGCATGCTTCCAAGCGTTCCTGTCCTGGATATAATCCTCTAACTTGTAATATGCTTGTTTACATATTGGATATGCTTACATCTTTTTAATTTAACAAGCTTTTATTTAGTTTCACCTGTACCGAAGACTGTAATGAGACCCTGCAAGTTACATTTGCCAACTTCCCGGTTTCCGATTGAGCTGAAATTTTGCATGCATATGTAAATCGGATGACAATGCAATGTTGTTAAGACACGGAGCTGATCTGATGATGAAGCAGGAAGGTGGCCATGGGAACTCTGTAATAGACCGACGCAACCCCATCGAGCTTGGGCTCGTCTGTTTCGCCTGGACAAGGACCAGGCTGGTCCTAGATGATATTCAGAGTCTGATGATGAAGCCAGAAGGTGGCACCCTGCAAGGCGGCTATGGGAACTCTGTAATAAAATGACGCAACCCCATCGAGTTTAGCAAAGCGCAAGTCACAGAAATCTCAAGTCTTACGATGATCAAAAAGCACCTTGAAAACTCCCCACAAACAAAGCCCACTGTCTAAAATTCTTACATTATAAAAATATCCACATTTATCCCAGTTTGTGACGTCATAGGCTGGCTAGCTCTCGCCTTGACCTGACATTTGATATTTAAATAGCAGCTGAACAGAATGGCGCAGCGGCTCCACGTCGTGTAGGCTCCAACATAGAGCTCACGGAGGCAGCATGGGACGCTTCCTGTGCAGGGAAATGAATATGTCGGATAGTCGTTATTAAGATTTAAATAGGTTACGTATTTTTATACAGAGTGATGCTATGAAAAACGGATTCAACTCCGGGGTAAACGAGAAGGTTTATGATAAAACTGATGTTGTTTTCGCGAAAATCGGGCTCATGACTACTTAGTTCTATTTTTTTGCCTTGAATTTTGTCCTGAGGAATCAAACTGATACAAACTAAAAAAACCGGTCAAGAGCGAGTTGGACTCACGCACCTAGGGTTCCGTACGTATATATGATGTTGATGATTACTGTAAAACCGTACTATTTAGAGACATCGTTTTATTTTTCCTGTAATCTTTACATAAACGTCTATCACATAGAATAATTTTGGATTTTTCTCTATGCAAACTTTGGAGATAAGGGGGAGGGGGGGAACGGTATTTTTTTAAAAATTTCATCAAAAGTTGAAAACTATGATGCCTAAAAAGAAAAAAAAAATGTTTGAGAATTTGCAAACAGCGCTCTTTCATATATACGTATATATATGCTACCCACATGCCCTAGACTACATTCGAATTTTTAAGATCCCCTTTCAGGCCCTGTAGCAAAACAGTTTTTTTTTAAAATTTCTTTCTTGTTTGCAGTTGGGTAAACGAGGATTAGTGAAATGTGGACTATCGACCGCTACCTATCTCTTCAGGAAAACAAACAGTACTGATCCAGTTGAATCGAATGCTTTGCAAATATAAACACCAGCTCGGACTAACTTTATTATCCTCGATGTTACAGTGGGACTCGGTGGAAGTTTGCACCACAATGCGCCGGAAGTGGCCGCCGCCGGTCAACCTGCGTCCGAGCCACAAATACTTTGGACACAATTGAAGTAGATAGTGGTTCTAGAACTGACGAGGACAGTTCTGACGGTATTAAAGAAAATTATGAACCATGACCTTAGGTACCGGCAATGGCAACTGGCAAGAATAATAATATTTAATAATATTGTCACAAATAATATATACCTACCTAAATACCTGTTGATAACGATGATTTACTGAAACAAATATAACATTTCGATAAATAAAAGCTAACGAGTCTCACATACAAATGCTTATAGGTACATTTTAAATATTTTCCTTTTTGTAGGGAACCCAATATGAACTTCCACAACTAAATGGTCTCTAGATAAAAACTAACTTTACGTAGGTAGGTACTTACCCAAATCTAGAAAATAGGGACGATCATTTTTGGCATTCTAAATCGTCTTGTAAAACAGTCAGTTGTTTTGAAGCCTACTTCGGAAAAGTCGGTCAAGTTTAAAAT
Source organism: Tiliacea citrago (assembly GCA_963921375.1). NCBI lineage: Eukaryota > Metazoa > Arthropoda > Insecta > Lepidoptera > Noctuidae > Tiliacea > Tiliacea citrago. Next base: position 31,616,168 of record OY992780.1, read on the forward strand.
GTTGAATGTCAAGGCGCGAGCTGACTCGGGCCCAAGGAGGGTGTTTGCCGCCCCACAGTGTATTGTGTATAAATACTATACTTAGCTACTCAGCTATCTTAGTTAGGTGAAAGGTACGCCCAGGTACTAACACCGACGATAGGAACCGAAATACTAGTGATGATAATGAACGAAGGAATATAAGCATTGACTGAATGGCTCACAAAGAATGTGTGGTCCTGTTATGTACCAGAGCTTTTTGGTTACCTAAAATTATTGTTGACTCATTATTACGAATATTTTTAGTTTCTGTTAAAACAATAGCTAAGTTATAGTTTATAAATGGACCATTCATTAAAATAATCAATTAAATTATTTTCCTTCCTCTTCCAATCATGATCCAAAAGGAACTCACCAGCATATATATGACGTCCCTATATAACAACAGCTAATATCCTCTTGAAAGAATATAAAAAAATTCTCATATTTTCGAAATAATTAGATTGCTTAGGCCGTATTTTTTTTGTTCTAGTGCAAATAAGTACAAATTTATTTTTTCGTTTTTTTTTTTAACTTTGTATTTCTGCCCTCACATTTTTGCACTTCACTTGTCTCAGCCCTCATATTTGCACACGCTCCAACTAAATTACCTTTCATTTCGGTAAAAATATTACTACACAAATAAAACGTCCCTACAACAGTCTCGTCCCACCTAAACGGTTTCTATAGACCACTCCTTATCTGCTCTCGTTCTAAGCACATTACGCTCATTTCCGAATCGCCACGGTCCTTGGGTGTCGTCGACCGAAAACACTTACCACCAAAAAACATTTGCACTTCTTGACCATCTTATCGTTACAGCAATACGGTCCGAAATAACATGCTTCAAATGTCAACCAAACAAATATAATTTGCACCTACAAACGTTTTTATTGGAGTAGCAATAAGGATAAGTATTGCGCGTGTTGAGATAAGTGAGGTCTGTCGCACAAGAAGCGATCTCAACATTTGGTCGTACGAAGTTAATAACTGCTTTAGTGTTACAAAGTATGTTTTATGTATGTATTGCTCACTTATTTCTTGGGTAATTTCTCGTAGTTTTGTAACAAGGAGGGTATAACCGGAGACATTGATTATAATTATGCATCGTCGATTGAGAGTTTATCTCAAGTGCTCCTCTTTCTGTTGTGAGAGTGCTTACCTACTTCTGAAATTCATCCATCACAAGTAGGTCAGCATCATAGCCGATGGATTCTAGTTCTGCAGTCATTAATCGATGAGCTTCCTAATACCACTCTGTAAAAGAATGGTCGTATTGACAGTGTTGCTGGTCGTCAAGTACTTCCAATCTCATCCTTCTGTTTACCCATTACGTTTTGTATGTATTATTTATTTCTTCAAAATAAAAATGTTTATATTATCTCGGCCACAATTATTTCTATTAATTTTTAATTTAATAATATTGATGATGGTAATTTATTACATTACATTTTACAATTCCATTTTAATGACTTTCAGGATTGTATTTATGTGAGTTGGTAGTATCTGTTATTTAGTTGGTACACTGTCATTTAATTTTAGTTATAATATGATATACTACTCATACATATTATAACTAAAATTAAATAAGCTGTGTATTTAAAGGTTGGTTACTAACATAATTCATAAGTATACTAACAAAGATATAGATCACTTGTATCTGACTTATATGTATAAATAAATAAAATAAAAATTAATCTTCCCGATTTAGAATCAGTTCCGAAGGTATAATTTTTCTTTTCTGACAATTTCCGTTTGCAAACATACATCAATATGAGAAGTACATTACAATGTGAGGCTACAGCGAGCCGAGCACAGGCGTACCCAAGACATTTGTGACAAGACATGATACATTATGTCATGTCTTACAACGATTTGTCATAAATGCTAGCACGGGTCAACCATGTGACATAATCTAGAGGTGCGACATGCTTTTCTTGTTGCTGACTTCATAGTGTAACATAGTAAACGGGTTTTAGTGTAAATTATATACTGACAGCCTTTTTCGGATAAGTACTTTTAACGTGTTGTTGACATATTGCTGTACAGAGACTTAGACATTTACACTAAGATTATCAATTTCAGCCATAATAATTATCCACTAGGTATCAATACTCTGAAGTGTAGTCAACTCTCAGTTTTTAAACTCGAAACTACTCAAAAATGTATTCCTACAAAAATCCGCAAACCATTTTTCACAAAAAAATTACAAAATATTATGTTTATTGTATTTATTTACTTTGTTATTTATGTACATTTACACAGTAAAATACATAGAGATACGACATTATTTATATACACAAAACATACATACACACTTATACATATTTATCATCTTTTAATTTTATCTTTTTTTTTCTTTTTCCTCGCAAGTGTTAAATCATCGTTCGATATGCGCCGGCAAACCTTTAGTTACTTATTTATTGAATGAGTAAACCACCAGTTTATACGATACTTGAGACATTGGCTTTAAAGTTAAAACAGAATTTAGGTATTACTTATAGTGTATACACAAATACTTACAGACAGTTGAAAGAAAATACATTGGACAACAGCTGCTTACTAAACTAGTTACTATTATAGTTTGTATTACTTTAATAAAATAATAGTTTAGAAATAAAATACATGTGAACGGGTAAACCATGTACCTCGTCTAGAGTCTGCAAGTCCACGCGCAGTTCTTGACACAAATAAACCACTCTCTATTTATGCTTTTTTAGGCGGAAAATCCGTTGGAACTCCCAGTCTATCAGCTCGAACGGGTTATTTAGGAGTCCCGAATGTTTCTCCGGCATATTTTCCTGCTTTGGGCCTCTTGTTTTTGGGCAAGTTCAAGGGCAATTTATTGCAATTTGGTGCAGTAATTAGCAGGTTTTTTTTTATTTCAAATGTTGTCACCACCTCCAAACGAACGTGATACATTTCTCTTAGTCTACTGTCAAAATATGACATTTTTGACAAAATGAGTGCGCCCATATTAGCAAATAAGACATAATGAGTACCAAATAATCGTCAAGAAGTTATGTCACATATCAAGAAATTATCTCACGCCGCCGCGCACCGTGTTTAAGACAAAACGGTTGAATCGCCCAAACTGTGATAATATGTGTAACTCAAGCCATATCACAGGGCCGTGCTAGCTCCGCAGTTCATAGTTGGTAAGGGTCAAACGGATAGGCTCAGAAGTTCCCGCGATATGAATTGAGAAGTGGTCGCCATTGATCTCTTCGAGCTTGTTTAGTTATTGGCAAAGTTGTGAGTAGGCTCTAGTTGGGTCCGATTTGTTTGGTGTATCATACACTTTCTTAGTTCGAGGCCTGGGATGTCCACTCTTTATGTATTTCTTATAACTGGAGCTGATTTATGTAAAGAGTTTCTTTTCAAAATTATATTGACTCAGTTCATTAAACAAGGTGGATTTTTGAGATGGGGCAGTAAGGGCAGTTTCTATTTGTCTTTCGATCAGTCTTTTTTGTAGCGGCCAGTTTATCGATGGTAAAAAAGAATGTTCGAGTCTCATTTCCTATGAAATGTATGGGATAAGTTTTTTGCGATTTATGACTAGTACCTACTCAAACCTCAGTTGGTCCAATAGAGGTTTTTGATCCTTATAAGAAACAGGATCGATCGGCATAAAAAAGTTTTTCTCTTAGTCTCTTAAGACCATTTTCCTGTAGCTACAACGGTTAAGGTAGCTGGCCTTACTGCCCCATCTCAAAAATCCACCTTGTAAAATATGAATAAACTAGCTTATAAATCTTCTGGCGACTAGGTGTCTGAATAAAATTTGTAAAACAAAATCTAAATTTTTGTTTTTTTCCGGTATTGTTATCAGACGCAGTCCAATCAAAGCTAATTAATCAAATGCATATAGAAACCACAAATGGAATAAGTAATGATATTTACTTAGTGGAATATAGTTATTGCCTAAAAACCAAACAAGCGTCTGAATAGGCCGAATATTGGCATATCTATCAGGCATAATAAAAGTTTCCCCAAAGGCAATGTTCTCAAAAGGCAAAATAAACAAATAGGTACCTACTTAATGATAAAATCAAACCTTAAAAGGCCAAACTTTTACATTCAGGTATTAACAATTGTTGACGCCAAAATGTAGCATAAACTAATATTATTCTTATAGTAAAAAGCCTGGTACACAAAGGCATCTTCTATATTATTAGTCATAAGGTTGCCTCATAATTGTATTGTATTTTTACTCGGGACTCCCGAACGCGACACTTGGGTAATAATAAAACCGCGTATATACCGCGTATATCGTAGTGTGGGGCGCTCCCCAGTTCGATGGACCGACGCCGTTAAAAAGGTGGCTGGGGCAGACTGGATGCGGAAGGCAGAGGACAGTGCTGTAGCGCAGCCTGGGAGAGGCCTATGTCTAGCAATGGACTGCGATAGGCTGAGTTCATTGATTAAAATAGTCCAAAGCTTAGATGCCTTTAGAAAGTATGTAAATGATCAAATTACCAAGTGTTCATGGATAGCTCACGCTAAAAATAACCTATAACTAGACTCACACAGTCAGAGCTTTTTGTTTCTGAGCATCTTATATCGGTTTTGTCACCCCTACGGTTTTGTGTACCCAGACTGAATTATGCACAGTTCTACACGGATCCATCAGGATGTCAAAATAACGTCTTAGCAATTGAACGATACGAATTTTTGAAATAACGAAGACAAATGAGTGTCCAGATGGTCTGTTCAGCAGCCGCCGCTGATAAGTATCATTCGTTAGTAGGAACATTGCGAGAACCGTTCTTTGAATAACTTAATCTTCTATCAAAGAATCAGGCAATAATCAAAATTTGATTAATGAAACCTTTCAATTAGTTCCTTAATTAACTGAGCGCGGAAGTGATTTTCTTAGAATTTAATCAAACATTCAACATGGAGTCAAACTGTAAGGGATGTAATATTATAAAATTTTGAACCAAGGATCGTAAAAACTTAAAAACAGAGGTTAATGTCGTTAATTTTCATTAATTTCAACTTGGTAAGTTCACAAGTAGGTACATGAGAAGTAACCTAAAATTAAGTGTAAAAGTTTTATTTGAAACTTTTTTGCATACATTTTATGTAGGAAAAGGTCCCTGGAGAGTGTTTCCTGATGATGTTCATGAATGTGCTGATAGTATGTGTCAAAACATGCAACACAGATATGTAGTTGACAACTTATATAACAATATTGATATATATTAATGCAGGCTTCGACAATTAGTCTCAGTCTCTTACCTAGGAAGCCGACTAATGTTAAGTGTGTCCATGGTTGGAACAAGCATGCCAGAGACATGTCAAGCATGTCTTAGATGGTAAACCTAGTTAGTGGATCTTTGTATGAGAAAATGTATGAAAGTCGACGAGTTTTCAAGTCACGCTTAAAGTACCTACTGTCAGAACAACCGAACAGATAAAAATGGACACCTCACAACACTCTGCTAAGAAATTTAATAAATTCTGGAAGTTAACGTTATCATAGAAATATTAACTTATATCTATGGTTTAAATGGTCTGCCCGTGTGCGTTGATGGCATCAGTGATACTAAAATGATTGCAAATTCATTTAAGGACTATTTTCAGGTGAAATGTTCCTTGCTGTCGGTGTCTGATACTGAACGTTTCCCAGTAGAAAAGCCTATTGGGTTTTCAAGTAAGGATGTGGCTGACATGATTAAACATATGAAAAGAGGGAATCAACAGGTCATGAGGGACTCGTGTCGAGCACTTGCAGCACGGGGGAGCACCTGTATAGGGTGTTAGCCATGTTTTACACTTTTTGTATACGGCACTCATATTTACCATTCAATTTTATGAGAACAGTGGTTGTGCCAATAGTGAAAAATGTCACCGTTGATATCTCTGATAGAAGTAACTACGAGTATAGGCCGATTTATTTAGCTACTGTAATCGCAAAAGTGTTTGATGGGTTATTGTATGGAAGACTTGATCGTTTTGTAACATTACAGGATAAGTTGGGCTCCAGCTTTGGACAAATACAAAAGCTTTTGATCTGGTGTGATATAATAATGTTTGGACAAAATTAAGAAATGCAGGTGTCTCAGCTGATCTTGTGAATATCCTCGCCTACTGGTACAGTGAGCAGCTTATTAAAGTAAGGTGGCGAAAAGTATACTCAGATGAATATTCTTTAGAGAGTGGCGTCAGGCAGGGCGGGCTAATTTCGCCACGGCTCTTTAATATTTATGTTAACCATCTGATTGAGGAGCTCAGCAGCATGCCTGTTGGATGCCATGTTGATGACAAGATATTCGTATGTGTCAATAATTTGAGTTATGCCACTGATATGGCGCTGCTGAGCCCCTCAATTGGGGGTCTTAGACAGCTGTTGAAGGTGCGTGAGGTTTATGCTATGGAACATGGCCTCAGCTACACCGAAAGTAAAAGTGAGTTCATTTAAATGTAAAAATAAAAACAATATCTTTATACCATCTATATTACTTAATGGTGTACCTCTAAAGTCGTGTTGCACAGTTTAAATATCTGGGACACATTGTGACTGAGAATTTGAGTGATGAATTAGAACATTGAGATCCCGGGAGCGCAGGGCATTGTCGGTGCGCGGTAATATGTTTGCACACAGGTTTGCTCGGTGTACTGCTCCTGTTAAAATAACAAGGCATTCTGCCAGACGTTCTACACGAGCAGCCTGTGGGCAAACTTTACACAAAAAGCCTACAATGTCGTGCGCGTCCTGTATAATAATTAATTAAATTAAAAACCCAATTGCCCAATTGTTAGTAACATTGTTCATAAACTATTATTAGTAAACAAACACAAAAACAAAAAGAAAATAGCAAGGTTAGCTGTGGGGTTTTCTGATAATGTGTTTAGGGCTCTGTTTCGGCTCCATCCATGTTTACTGATGCCAGCGTAGATGACTTCTACGCAATTATGCGTAAAAAAGTTACGTCTCTGGTGCGACGAGTACGGGGGAGCCCGAACGTCCTAATGATGATTGGCGATAGAACCAATACTGTTCTGCTCAGTAGGTTCACTAAACTCCAGTGTTGCGAGACCGATGAGCCTACTGTGCAGTGGTAGACGGTGTGCCTAGTTTCTTTTTTAGTTACTTACATTAGTTATAAGCAAAATTCTTGTTACTAACAACCTTGCCTTGTCTATGGACTTTTTGTCTGAAATAAATGTTTTTATTTTTATTTATAATCACCTCATGCCGCGCACAACGCAAAATATTATACTTCTGTGTAATGTACAAAAGAGACAAATATATGAATGCGGGTAATATCCGCATTCATATATATTTGTCTCTTTTGTACTCATGGAATATCTTGAGGGGCTCGCGGCTAAGTAATAACAGCCGCACCGGTCGACCGATCCGAGGTTAAGTTTGTATTTATTCGTTTGTATTTATTTAAGTGTGATTTTCTGTTTATTATAATAATTTATAGATGTTTTCTAATATGGCACAAGTGGTACACACAGCTCCATTAAGTGGTTATCCCCCCAAAAGACACGTGCGTTCAATCCGTGATAGGCCCAAGTTAGTTTTTGTATTTTGCAAAAAACATATTATGAATGTATTTAAAAAAATATAATATAATGAATGTATGACGTTCAAAAGTGCCTCTTATGTGCCTATTTGAAATAAATGGTTTGACTTTGACTTTGATGTTTTTAGTGAATAAATAAGTTTAAGTTAGTGATTATTTTTATAAAGTCTGTTTTTATTATTGTTCTTTTTTCAATAAAACGTTAATACTTTATTATTGTGTATAACGACAAGCAATAATAGGGTAAAAATTTATGAAAAGTTATTCTGCGTCTAAATAGACTGGATGTTTCAAGACCGCTTGCGGTGAATATGATTGGAGGTTCAAATCCTAGGCACGAAACGTGCTTTTTGTCATACAATATATTTTTTTAAATATAAACTTTTGTTCTAGTTTGGTTTAGTAATATTTATAAAGAATTTAAAAATAAAGAAAAATAAAACATTGTTATAATCATTTAATAATGTTTAATATAGCAATAATAAATGTTGTTATATGATTATTTAAAAAAACTTTGATATTATTTTACCACAAAGATTTATTTATTACAATTTTATTTGATACTCGTAATTTACAATTATCGTAATATAAATATTTTGTCAACTGACACAAACGCAATTCCTTTTATGCTCACATTTTGTTCATACATAACAACTATTTTTGCTCTCATAAAATTAGAAATTATTTTAAATAATAATACGTCAATAGTAGTCGTTTACTCTTCGTCGTTTTAAGTGAACGTATACATCATACGTTGTAGTTATAACTTGAGGGGGATCCCTTCTTTTCGCATAATGTTCTTTGTCCTAATATACTTCGGCATAACGATTTTGGCACAATTTGTTTTGGCATAATAATACTTCGGCATAATTTTTTTAGACATACATTTTATGTTGGCATAATCATCTTAAAGACTAATTTGTTTTGGCATAAATTTGATTCGCATAACGTTAGTAGGCCTAATGACTATTAGCATAACGTTAGTAGGCCTAATGACTATTGAATATTGTTGGTTAAAAATTTAATATGCTGTGCAACAAAACTTAGTGACAGAACCGAATTGCTGCAAAACTGACTCCACGTAGTCTTGTTTGTCCTACCCCTAGAGTGTAATTTAAAATCGCGTAGGCGCGTAGGGGCGAGGCGGCCCGCGGGCTGAGGAGCAGGCGGCTGCGAGCGAGACGCGTAGCACGCGTGGGGCCGCCGGAGGCCCGCAGCGCCGGAGCCGTGACAGAAACCCTGCCTGCTGCATGCTGCATGCTTGCTTGTTTGCTGCATGCTTGCTTGCGTGCTTGCTTGCATGCTGTATGCTTGCTTGCATGCTGTATGCTTGCTTGCTTCATGCTTCCTACAGCGAAAAAAAAAACCCACAAAATTGTTCAATACGTGTATTATATTAATATGTTATATATTACCTGATTCAGGAGATATGGCTTTTTTCCAATCGTCGAAATAAATTGGTATATCCTCTTCGGGCAAAAAAGCTAGGGCGTATAAACATTTAATTTCCATGGCAAATAAATAAATGGTAAATAAATTTATGCTTTAGGATATTATGCTTAAAAAAGTTATGCTTTAGAACTTTATGCTTAATAAATTTATGCTTTAGAATATTATGCTTAATCATTATTATGGTTAGAGAAATTATGCTTAAAAAAATTATGCGTAAGCTGTTATGCGTATTTATATTATGCGAAAATATAATTATGCCAAACAAAATTATGCTAAGTTATATTAGGTCTTAAAATTTTATGCAAATGGATAGGGAACCAACTTGAGGGTATGGACTAATTTTGTAAAGAAAACGTAAGTAAGTAAAATTAATAGATAACCTCAAATTATAACATCTATCAGCAATTAGACAGAGACCTAAAGATAAAGTGACTCGGACTATAGTAGATAACAATTCCATCGCAATTCATAATGGGCTCGCTGGCTAGTTCGTCAAACTGCCGCGTATGAGTATGACGACATTCGGAGATGCTATGGTTCTAATCCAAGTCGAAACAAGGAATTTTTTATGAAGTATTCTTTAGAATTGAGATTATTCGTAATGAATTCAATATAACATTTTAAAACTTGAGGGGTTAACACATACTGACGGTGTGTGTACCTGAAATAAATGAATTTAAATAATTAATTTAAGCTACACTTAAACTTAACTCCCGCCGCACGTTGCTGAGAACTGCAACTTTAGGCACCGCACCCTGGTAAAGTCGAATATGACCCTATACTGTTTATGATGCATGGAACGTGTTTAATAGGAGTACGAGTACGAGTAATACCTCCGCGTTTTCGAAGTGAAGACTAAATTAATGTTAAAGGTACGTGTATACAGCGTGTAGCGTGTATGCTACACTGGATTTGCATATGGTTACGTAAGCTCTGTTCATCGACATCGTTTATGATGTAAGTAACAAGAAAACAGTCAAAGTCAAATTATTTATTTCAAATAGGCACATAAGAGGCACTTTTGAACGTCAAAATTTACAAAAAAAATCGGTTGTCTGTGAAGTCGGTTTACTGACGATAGTTGAACGTGACAACGTCATAAGCCTTAAATGGAACGCCTCAGAGCGAGGTAACGCCGCATGAGAGGTAACGCCGACTGAGTCATGCTTTTTCGTGCGTGCAGCCGGCTCCATCGAATTATAAGACGTTGTTACGGCAAAAATAATAGGAAAATGAGGTAACGCCGCATGAGAGGTAACGCCGCATGACTCATGTTTTTTCGTGCGTGCAGCCGGCTCCATCAAATTATAAGACGTTGTCACGTCAAACCACAGTTTGAGTGGACCTGTCCAATCAGTGTAAGCATTTGTCAGTAATCATGCAGCTCGACTCGACGAACAATACCAAAGAAAGGACATTTGGGTAGACCGCATAAAGTGCTCAAAATGCCAGGCCACCATTAAAACCGAGAAAAAGCAAAAAATAATAGGAAAATGAGGTAACGCCGTATGAGAGGTAACGCCGCATGAGTCATGTTTTTTCGTGCGTGCAGCCGGCTCCATCGAATTATAAGACGTTGTCACGTCAAAAAAAGAATTGATTCTAGTTGCCCTTTTCAAAAGGTAGTTTCGTATGGAGAAGAATGGGCAAGAAACTCCACCTTTAAAAAAAAAGTTTTACAATATTTTGTTTAAGATTATATGTAAGGACGATGCATTTAGAATAAAATTACTATACCACAAAAGGTAAAAAAAATGGAGCAATGACAGATAATTTATTAATGAGATAGATACATGGTGCTCACATATTTACAAACATCGCAAAAAAAAAATGTATTCCTAACAAATAAAAAGAAAAAAAAAAAAAGTGTGTGGGTAAAGGTAATCATAGAATGTAAAATCAATATCATACAAATAATAAATTATACATTAGCAGCCAGTTTTGTTTTGTCTAGACTCTAGATTGTCCTATGGAGCTGGACCAGCATGTTTCCAAGCGTTCTTATCCTGGACATAATCCTCTGATTTGTAGTATGCCTGTTTACAAAGTGTACTTTTAATACGTGTTTTAAATTTTCGTTAATTTAATTGCAATATATCACAAGGTATTTTGTTGTAAAATTTAACACAGTACCCCATAAAGATGTATGTACTTTAGATAATCTAAAAAATGGTTGATCTATTTTATCTTTATTTCTAGTATTAAAATTATGTCTATCACTTATCTTGTTAAAAAGATGTAGATTTTTCCTTACATACCATAATATTTTCATAAATGAATTATCATTATATTATATTAATCTTCTTAAATAGTTCCCTAAGAGATTCGTGGCGACATAGATTATAAATGGCTCTGACAGCTTTCTTTTGCAAAATAAAGATGGATTCAATGTCAGCAGCCCGACCCCACAGTAAAATGCCATACGACATAATGCTGTGCAAGTAGCTAAAATAAACCAAACGCGCGGTTTCTATACCCGTTAGCTGACTTATCTTTCTAACAGCATAAGCGGCCGAGGTTGGCCGCCCGCAAGAGATGTTATGTGTGGCCCCCATTGTAGTTTCTCGTCTAAAGTGTTTCCTAGAAAAACTGTTTGATAAAGTCCAGATTTTCTCCGTTCAACATGATATCACATTCGCTACTTCTAACATTAGGTACCTAATTCGAATACATTTGGTTTTTTTTTCATTTAGTACCAAATTGTTTACCGTAAACCAATCCTGGACCTGAATAATAGAGTTATTCACGTCGTCAAGATTTTGTGACTGTCGGTCTATTTTAAAGATCAATGATGTGTCATCTGCAAATAACACCATCTTCGGTTGATTTTGAAGTAACTGGGGTAAATCATTAATTATTGTTCTTCATTTTACACCTGTCGCCTGTGGGTACATTTTACGCAGAGATCGTACAGTGCCCTTCGCGTGCAGTACAATAATGCTGTCAGGGTGTTGGTGGGGCTGCCTCGCTTCTGTAGCGCGTCAGGGATGTTTGCGGAATTGCGTGTTGATTGCTTTTATGCATTAATGCGTAAAAGATGTGCGTCCTTACAATAATGCTTTCAGGGTGTTGGTGGGGCTGCCTCGCTTCTGTAGCGCGTCAGGGATGTTTGCGGAATTGTGTGTTGATTGCTTTTATGCATTAATGCGTAAAAGATGTGCGTCCTTGGGGTGCGAGCCAGTTCCAACAGCATCCTGGGAGTTATTGCTGACAGGCAGGACTGCTCTTTTGTAAATTGTTGCTCCAGTATTTCAGCTGGACTGCTGAAGCAGTGATTATGTTGTTGTGTGTGTTTTGTAATTGTTATTGTAATTGTATCACTAACATAGTTATAAGTTTATTTTATTGTTACTAATACTGTATGAGTATCATGAGTTACTCTAAATAAAGAATTTAATTATTATTATTAATGTAAACTAAAAAGACGAATGGACCCAATATCGAACCTTGAGGGACGCCCATTGCCATTTCAGACCCTAATGAGCTTACGCCGTTTACTTGAACTTTAACGTTTCTAACTTTCAGGTATGATCTTAGTAAATCAAGAGCTGTATTCCTAATCCCATAGTGCTCAAGTTTCAGTAGAAGTGTCTCATAGTTTACGCAATCGAATGCTTTAGAAAGGTCACAAAAGATTCCAATGGCATCTTGTGCTTCCTCCCAGGCGCTATAAATGTTCTTTATTAGGGTGACACCGGCGTCGTGGTACAACGCCCTTTTAGTGAAACCGTACTGTTGTTCCTTCTTCGAGAGCTGTCGGCTGCCAATACTTCCTAGCTACTATATTTTAGTCTACGGCTCTCGTAGAGGAAGGGAGGCTATGGTAATGCATTACTGTAATTGTATTGTAGGGAGACGAACTGTAGGCTGCTGCGCTCATAGAATGTGCGCCCAGCTAAGGTACAAGTGGTACTATATGATCAGGATCATATATAGTACCACCTGCACAATTCTTAGACGTCATTTTAATTACAATAGAAGATGAATAAAACACCATAAAAAATATTTTTTATTTTATTTTAGACATCCTTTCCTTTCAATAAGTTATTGACGTTCATTCATATGATTTTTCAAAAAAAAAATCTACTGAATAATAAACATTGGTGCAAAATAACATCTTTTCCACTTCAGGAATCACCTGTTAGTTAAATATTGGTACATAACCTCACTTTTACTTAATCTCTTATAACTCTGTTCTCAGATTAACAAAATCCGCAGTATTTTCAGTGAACGGTTACGGTATATGTAAGCAATTAATTGACACCACTTTTTACACCTAGGCCCAAGATTGTATGAAATCTTTTCCGTCTCCTTTTTACTTCATTTTATTATTGTGTTTTAAAACATGGCAATGGAAAGAGTCAAAAATCAAAATCAAAAAAATCAAAATATTTCTTTTCACATAAACTTACATAGGCACTTATGAAACGTCAGAAGCTAGGTGCACGGTTCCAATTGGACGTTTCCTATGGAGAAGAGCCGGCAATAAACTCATCGGTTACTCTTTTAATGAGAATGGGCTTTTACAATGTTTTCAAGTTACAGTGTTGATAGGTATGGGAGGACAGTGTAGGCCCGTCAACAAGTATAAAGTGTATATTTCACAAAAACATAGCACTTTGCACTGTTTAAAAAAAAACTAATACATTGTTTCAAAAAAATAATATTTACATAATTATGCAATTAGACTCTATCTTTTGAACTAGGACTAGCCTGTATCATAAAAGATAGGGTTCAGCTAAATGGATTCTGTTAATTTTCACAACCAAAAAGAAAAACTAGTGAAGACAGTGTCAATGATTGGTAATTAACACCTGTACAGAAAAGAAAAATATGAATAAAAATAAAATAATAACAAAAACTAATCCTAAGTAACACAAATAGTGTGAAATACAGCAGACATGCAAATGTATGTGTGTATGTGTAGGGGGTGTGTGGGTGTGTGTATGTGGGGAGTGTGTGAGTGTGTGTGTGGGGGGGGGTCATTCCGTGAATGTAATAAGTTAATAACATATAATAATTGGATATAAAGTGTGAATGAAATCTATTTGTATCTTCTGCTTTTGGTATCATTGAAAGTTTAAATTTTAAAGAACATAATTCCAAATTCAAATTAGGAAAATGTGTGATTTTCATTTGTTTTTCGTACTGTCAAGATGAGTGAATCTAATGAAGAAATTCGATACATTTTAAAATTTTACTACAATAAAGGTAAATATGCAACGCAAGCCGCGAAAAAAAATTGCGATGTTTATGGACCTAGTGCAGTGTTTGTGAGAGTAGCACAAATTTGGTTTAACCGTTTTCAATCCGGAAATTTTGATGTCAAAGATGCACGTCGCTCTGGTCGCCCTATTACGGATAAAATGCATGCCATTTGACCACAAAACAGTTTTGGCACATTTGAAAAAACTGGGTACACAAAAAAGCTCTATATTTGGGTACCTCACGAGCTCACTGAAAGAAACCTAATGAACCGTGTACTCATTTGTGATTCTTTATTACGACGTAATGAAACCGAACCATTTTTGAAGAAGCTGATAACTGGTGATGAAAAGTGGATCACGTACGACAAGAACAATAAATATTTTAAATTAAAATTGTAGGTTATGTCAAGCAGTTATGTCAAGGTATGTAAAAAAAGACATCATAATTTAGGAGCAGTTAATAGACATTTACATCGTTATGCCGTTAATGAGGTACCAGGGAAGCCACATGTGCAGAAGGAATTATTGCCAAACTTCCTTGTCTTCAACGTAGTCCTTAATCTTATAACATTTTTTTTTGATTACGACACGTTTTATGTGGGTTTTGAACTTTCTATCGCTAAGTTCTATAACCGACTTTGGCAACTTGTTATAGAAGCGGATACTGTTTATAAGAAATAACTTGCTTGTTTTAGTTGATCTAAATTTGGGTATCACAATTTTATGTTTATTACGTGTATTTATATTATGGAAATCGCTTCTTGTTTTGAAAAGTCCTGAGTTTTTGCGAACATATAAAATACTTTCTAAGATATAAAGAGAAGGCTGAGTTTGGACATCAATTTCTTTGAATTTGTTTCTAAGGGACTCTCGAGGACCCATTACATAGCCGCCTCTTTTTTAAAATAAAAATTGAATCTACGTCAGCAGCCGATCCCCACAGCAGAATGTCTAGCATTCTTTTTTCGTATATTTTATTCAATGCTGGTAGCACAGATATTATAGACCTGCAATTAGAGGGATCACTCTTACTACCCGATTTGAAAATCGGTACTACTTTACTATGTTTCATTAAATCAGGAAACGTACCGCTGTCTAAACATTGATTAAATATGCCTGTTAGGACAAGGGCTATTGTGTTAATTATATCTCCAAGATCCTTAACGGAAATTCCCCATAAGTCATTAGTGTTCTTTATGTTAAGACTTTTGAACGCTTTTTTAATCGTGACAATAGAAATGGGCTTGAATTCAAAACTTGGAATGTCTTTAGAGTAGTTTTCTTTGAGAAGAGATTCAGCTAATACAGATGATGAGGAGAGAGATTTCGTAACCTCTATTGGGATGTTGATAAAGAAGTTGTTCACTTGTGTCTCAGCAACTTTTAACTTATCTGAAATGGTTTCATTATTAATTTTTAAAGACAATTCATTCTGATCTCGCTGTTTTGTGTATTCAGTTTGTTTGTTAATTACCTGCCACACAGTGAAGGATACTTGAATGAAAACGTTCCCTCTCGTGACGCATGCTAGCTCATGCTAGCGGTTACATTTGAAATAATAACTTCTTTTTCCAGCTTTTGCGGGAATATCCAGCTGACATACTAGACTATTTTTCTTTCATTCAACTTCATTAATTTTTCTTTATACATGAAAATGTGCTTCCGGCCGCCATGGCAACTGAGTTTTACAACCAGTTGTGAAAAGGGATTTTTTATTCTTTCTTAGCAACTAATTGCGATGTAAGATTTTTTTTCCTTTATACGCAACCAGTTGCCAACAATGAATTTTTCAAAAACGCTAGTTTCAATAGAGGAATTTATTTTATTTTTACGCTACCATATGGTTTAGCCCTCATCTAATGAAATATAATTATTTTTAGTGCAAACACAGATCCATAAGTTTATTTCAATTAAATGGACCGTTCCGTCACACCGTTTTTCACGATTAGTTAGATATCTATTTCAGGAACTATCCCTGGTCGGTATATTGAAACAAAAAATTTATGTAATTAATTTTAATAGTTTTCATTTATTTTAAACTTAAGCTAACAAAGAAACAGTACGCTCAGGACCCCGATCCTACTAAATAACCACTACATCAATACAGTCTAAATAACGTTTCAATTGGGTCTTATTAGAATATATTTGTCATTCAGTATTCTCTATATTATTGAAACACTATCGAAATACTAAGAAGACCCTATTGGCTTTGGTTATTTACCAGACTTGAGACCCTGGCCGCTAGACATCATAGGTCTGACAATAAAAATTAAAAAGATTTCCATAAGCGCCTATATCTGCGACTATTGCAGCGATGCAAACCCGCGATAGTATAGTGACACTTAGCAATTATCAAGCGTTCGTATTGATGTAAACGCACTGCATAAGTCGCAGTGGCTATAGACTGTGTAACTTAAATGTTATATCTAGATCTTATAATAAACTACATTATTTCGTTAAAACGTAATTGCAAAAGGGCTAATGATCTCCAAGCAGTGACCAACAGTTATTTTTTTTTATTTTAATTCACTCAATGCCTGGTCAATTTCCTCGTCGATTGCTTTGTACTCTTTATTCTTCTTTACAGTTTTGACATTTAAATCGAATGGTCTATTTCCCGTTGACAAAATATCCAACCGTTGTGGCAATGTTGGATATTTTTTTCCTATGTATCTATTTATTTTTGCATGCCATCCTTCAACATTATTATTTGTTTTTATATTTTCATGAGCACAAGAGCAAGACATCATCATTTAATTTTTCTTTAACCATTGTTTATTAAAGTAATATTAAATTTTTGTAATCCCTCGGTTGGATTCCTAGGGTTTTTGCTCATTACATATTCATAACCTTTTTCTATGTACTGAACAGGAAGATGAGCTAGCCCAACGCAACGTGCAACATGCCTTTTTTCTGTTCTTAGTTTTACTTTTAAAGCTTTTGCTTTTTCCACAAGCAACGATTATAATGGAAATAGCAGGCTTTGAATATGATCTTCGGGAATACTTTTTTAATTGCATTTATTGCTGCCACTTCGAAATCAAGGGTTATTTTTTGTGGCTTCCAGCCGATGCTTGACTTTATCAGGTTGAACAAAATTTTATATGTGTCCGTTTATTATCCGGCAAAAGAGCAAAAATTAAAGGAACTATGGAATTGTTATTCTTATTGTATCCATGTATTGAATAAAGTTTATAAAATCCTTTCGGACTGGACCTAAAAGTGCCGTCGGCAAAAAAAATATGATACTTATCAATCTCTTTTCTGTTTCCATTAGAACAGAACACAATGATTCGTTGATCGTCATCCACGTAGTCAGCGGCACAAAAATCTTTAAATTTAGTGGGTTCAATAAAGTCATGACAAATTTTAAAACGTGACTTGGCAACACCTAAAACTTTGTTTCTCTTATTATACAATCCCGTTTTTATATTATTAAAGTGTGGTATTTTATTTTTAAATTTCGTCGTTTTTGAGTTCCATGACAACGTCTTGATACTGTTTCTAGATTGATATAAAATTACAACTGCTCCTCTGCTTCAGATTGTCTATATTTTTCAAAATTATGTTTTTTCCTATGTCAGCATCACAGTCAGCGTCATGTTCCTTTGTGATTTTTATAATCTCATTTCATGTGTATAGCATTTATAAAACGTGTCTCCATTACTATATACTTTTTTACGATGATAACGGTGACCTTCATGCAATATTGATAAACCTCCTCTTCTTGTAGTTATAAACTCTATTCTAGAGGAATTAGGATAAATGTTTGAAGTAGACATCGCTTAACGAAATGAAATATTTTATGCACAAATTACGAAATTAATTAATTTAAAAAAACAGACAAAATTTGCTACTACTGACATATCGGGAAAAAATAATTACAACGTCTTTATTTAAATGACATAATATGTCAATTTAGAAGAAAAATAACCCTGGCCAGTATTTTTAGGAATAGGTATGGATTGACCGCGAAGATTGCCAACAAATGAATAAAACTTCCCATCTTGCAACTGGTTGCGAAACTCAGTTGCCATGGCGGCCGAAAGGATTCTTTGTTGGCAATTGGTTGTGTATAAAGAAAAAATATTCTTCCATCGCAATTAGTTGCCAAGAAAGAATTCCTTTTTCACAACTGGTTGTGAAACACAGTTGCCATGGCGGCCGAAAGCGAAAATGTTCCGTTCAAAGAATGGATATTATGTGTGCCTATTTAATTTTTCAATGAAAGGAGATATTTTTTTATAATAAAATTAAATAAATAAAAATGTTTATTGCAATTACACACAATGAGTTGGAGATCACCTTTTAAGCAAGAAGATGCTTGTGTTAGGTGATATCCGCTCTTCCACTATCATAAATAACAGGTATGCAATCGATTAACTGAACCAAGAATAATAAAAAGAAAAATAATCTAATTTAAATTAAACAGAAAAATAAAGCAAAAAGGAAATACAAAATACAAAAGGAAGGAGCTCACTTGTGTGATGTAATGTATGAGAGTAGGTTCTGTTGTGTGCGTGTGTGTGTGTGTGTGCGCGTGAATAAGGCGTGAGTGAGTTGTATAAATGATCTGCTAAGTGTGTGTTCAGTTTTAATTGCATTTACTTTAGTTGTGTTTATTAGTTTTAGGTATCCGTTTAGGTTTAGGTTCAGGTTTGGATGTAGGTTTCGGTTTAGGTTTAGGTTTAGGTTAGCCCTGCGACAATGTCTTGGGATCGGAAGAAGCCAGGCACAGCTCCCTCCACTAACAATTTCGCTACCTCGGTCCTTTTAATTATTGGATAGGTTATGGAAGCGAAGATACTAAAGCCTCAATCTCGTCGTATGTTTTTTTCGTTAGCCATTCAGTCAAAGCTATTTTACAGTCACGGAGTTTCAAAGGATAGATGCGTAACTCTTTATTCAGAAGGTTGTATAAGCGGGAAGATTGCCTTTCATAGTGCCTCTCAGCAAAAACAGATCTGACAGGGACAGTTGGAGCAACTAAGTAGTTTCTCCTGCTACTGATACTCGTCTTTGTGGGATCATACGGGAGGGATTTGTGTTTTCTCAGGATAAGATGGAGTAGGTAAAGTTTTCTAACAGATAGGAGGTCAGAGGTTAGGTACAGGCTTTGGGTTGGGAATCTGTAGGGTTTAAAGAGCATAACCTTGAGGAGAGAACGCTGCGCCCTCTCAAGTTCCAGAAATTAAATTTCATTTTTGTTGTCCCACCCCAGCATGGTAAAAAGTACGTAAGAACCGATTGGGCTAGTGATACGTAGACTTTCTTCAGAAGATTCTTTGAGGCAACATGTCGCAAAGTTTTAAAAGTCCAAATTAACTTCCTAACCCTTTTCATGATCAGTTCACTATGCATGTGTCAGGACAGGCGCTGGTCAATCACGATGCCCAGGTATTTAGTATATTGTAACCTATCAATCTGTATACAAGAGCAATCGGGAATTGGGGGGTTGGCACAGCAGTGGATCTTAATTTGGAAATCGGGTGGAGGTTGGGTGTGTGTATACTTGGTGAAGCAAATGTAGTTGGACTTGGAGGCATTTAGCGTAAGGAGGTTACGATTGAGCCCGTCTGCAATCTTAGAAAGGCCTGTTTCAGCTGACCTTCTAACATTTGACCAAGTCTTATCAGCAAAGACTATGGCAGTATCATCCGCATATGAGAAAATGCGACACCCGTCAATTCTCATATTGCACAGGTAATTAATATAAATAAGGAACAATGTCGGACCGAGTACTCCCCTGTCCGACGCCGTATGAAATAGTTTCTATTGAGCTAGTAAGGTCCCCTATTTTCACTGTTTGTTTGCGGTTATTCAGGTAGGATTTGAATAGCTCGAGAGGGGGCCCCCTTATGCCGATGTTTTCGAGTCTGTACAGGAGTATGGGGACAGATACAGTGTCGAAGGCCTTTTTGAGGTCAAGGAAAACCGCCAGACATTTGCATCCTTTATCCACATTGTCAGCTATGGTTGATGTCAGTGACAGTACTGCATCCTCAGTAGATCTACCCTGTCGAAAACCAAACTGAGACGGAGATAGAATGTTATGCTTAGATAGATATTTAATTAAGCGTGAGTTTATTAATCTTTCTAGGATTTTCGAGATAGATGGCAGTACTGAAATTGGCCTATAGTTTGATGGGTCTGACCTGTCCCTACACTTATACACAGGCGTTATTACGGCTACTTTCAAGGCATCCGGTCAAGTGGCTTAGGATTGGGACTAATTGTTCATGTGCAGCTTTTAGAAATTTGACTGGGATATTGTCCCAGCCAGGGGCGCTGTCTAGTTTTAAGCCCATTAGTGTAGCATGAACTTCGCCAGGGTCTGTGTCAATTAATGCAACCGAAGAGGTCGGTGTATAGTCAGCTAGGGATGGGTTTGGGTCGCTATTATTTAGTGTCTGTGTGGCAGACGGAAGTGGTGTGATATTATCCGCAAGAAGCTTTCCTATGTTAGAGAAAAAGCTGTTCACCTTGTTAATAGAGTTCTGTGGGCTATAGGATAGTTCTAGGAGATCCAAGTTTTTAGAGTTTTTTGGGCTTTCGCTGTGTAATGTTGTTAATAATATCCCATGTTTTTTTAGGATTTTTGTGTGATTTAGCAAGTTGGTTTCTATCATGTTTACGCTTTTGTTTTTTGATGATGCAGTTACAGTAATTTCGGTATCTTCTGTAGGTAATTTTTAGTATCTCGTTGTACGGGTCGAGTCTCAGTCTGCGTTGCATGGTATTTCGGTTGTGAATACAGCGTAATAAACCAAATGTCATCCACGGTTTTAGGGTCCTACTTTTAACCGGGATCATCCTAGTGATAGTACTAAGCGTGATACAGTTTTGAAGAATTTCGATTAGTTTATTTACAAAAATGTTAGGGTTAGTTAGATTTAGAAGGTCTGCCATGTCAGTCTGTCTGTATTTTAAGAGGGTGAGTCCCTTCTCTAAGTTAAAATCTGATTTTATTTTAGTAGGTTTTATTATTTGTGGTATCTGTTTATTTGGATTTAGCCTACATTCACTTAAGATTATCAGGTCAATATCCGTTTTAAGGTTTGTTATGTTTAGTTGAAGATCATCAAAGTTAGAATAAATTGACCTAATATTTTGCGAAACAATGGTAAAACCGGAGGAGTTTGGCTTAATATGGTTACTCAAGTCATTGAGTTCGCAGTCGAACACTTGGGCTACTTCATGATGGTCTATGTCGTTTAAAGTCTGTAAGGTGCTATCCATAAGTATAGGTTTTATAAGTGCAGAAGAACGTAGCTATACAGACATTTGGTGTATGAGTGATAGTATGTGTGTTTGTTGAGGGTGTGATAACTTGGATTAGTGTTGATGTGAGTAGTGAATGTGTGCAAGTGCATGGTAGATACATATTTAACTTAAAAATACGCTCCATATTTATCCTAATACTAATTATTTTTAAGCAACTAGAATCCCAGTAGAATCGAGACAAATAGGGGTAACACCAAAGAGAAGTATGTTGGGTACGACGAATAAACATCAGTAGCAGTACACAGTATAGATTAGTATTTATCTTAAGCCTAATATGAAACCAATAGAGGTAGCAAAATAGTAAAACATGGTAAGTGCGACAAATGACAATGAGTAACAAAGCATCTAGTCATTTAAGTTGCAAAAGATTATGGACCTGCGACTCACTTGTTATGATGATAGTAGGATAGTTGTCATCCTTTTTTACATGGACTTTGCCATAGGCTGTCCAGCAGTATTTGTTTTCATTGGATTTTGCCAGGTCACGCGCGAGAAGGTGAAGTCGAGCGCCTTTAGCAGTTAGCTGCTCCGAGACATATATTGGAGTGGATTTTTCAGTCTTAAATCCGAGATGCCTGGCACATAATTTCTCATTATGTTTCCTGCTATAGTCTCTAGCGTTCTTTAAGAAATCGGTCTTCAGGATAGTAGATGTCATCTCAACTATAATAGTACTATTTCTAGTCTTAGCACGCTAGTTGTGAACTCGGAAAATATCACTTATGTCTGTCTGTCTTTGCGATATTACATCCTATTTCATTAGATAGAGAAATGGCCATTTTTATCAGTTCTTCTTTAGATTCTTTCGCCAGCTTTGGTACATTTTTGATCTCAAAGTTTGCCTTACGGCTGCCTCTTTGCAGATCCTCTATTTTGTCCTCAAAAATAGTGATATAATTTCTATCTTTCGTTGTTTGAACTTTGAGCTGTACTATTTTGTTTTTAAGCTCTTCATTTTGTGCTGACAGAGAAGCCATGGCAGATTCTATATTGTTTTTAAGGTCTTCATTTTGTGCTGAAAGAGAAGCCATGGCAGATTCTATATTGTTATTTGTAGATTTGATTTCCATTAGTGCCGGTTAAATTTTCTTGAGTTCCTCTTGCTGTGGTGACATTAGAGTTGATATCAGTGCTTTGACTTCCTCTTTGAATGCAAGTAAATCAGAGTCGCAGTAGCATTCTCTTTGTCTTTTACTACGTTGAAATACGAAGTTAGGAGGGGGCTTTGTTCTGTTTGTCCAGGAATATTCGATTCAGATAGGGACTTGTTCAAGTTTTCCATTATAAGTACCAGGAGATAATAAAAAGCGAGTAAGCTGCCACAGTCGGGACCGCAGTTGAACTTGGTATGTTGGTATTCAGCTATTTTAAACGATGGTTCGCGTCGACAGAGACAATTTATGTCTAGCCGAGTACCAGGAGAGTATAAGCGCAAGCAGGTATTGCACGGGCTAAGTGCGCACTGATATTGTAGCAGTGTGGAGTGAAAGTTGATTACGCACACAGCGTCTGTACTTGCGGTAGGTCGTCCTTGAACGGCCCAATGACATGTGAGTGGGCGGGGTTTCGCACTCTTCAAGGGCGTGGGGATGCGCGTGGGCAGGTAAAGTAATTAGTCGTACCTTGTCAGTGGCTCAATTGTTTGCGCGTACCAGGATACCAGGAGCACCGAAGAAGTCGATTAAGTTCCGCAACTTGGGCGCGCTTCTCGATAGTGAATGTCCTTCGGCTTATGAGCTCCTATTTTTACGTGCGAATTAACTGACTCGACTTTTAATTTAAATAACTATTAAATGAAGGAATATGGTTTGTGCACACGTTTACACCAGTTGGCGGTCCGAGGGGGAGAGGTTGTATGGTACGGGAAATGAGTATAAATGTGTTCAGTCTGCTTTGTTTAATGATTGGACTTTTTGATGTTTAGGCTTAATTTCCCTTCGTGTTTGTTAATTAGTAGACTAGCGTACATGCTGTATCATCATTATGGCTGGCTAAACATTTTTATTTAAAAGCACAAACAATAATTAGAGTATAATTATCATTATTTTACGTAACAATGAATTTAAATTTTTTAAATTAATTTGAGCTCTTTTGCTGCTATTATAATAATTATCAAATAATAATAATAAAATCGTAGCGAAGTCAAAATTGAACATTGAATATTTTTGATAAAAAGTAGTTGAACGAGGTCTGGGATCGATTCTAATGCTGCAAATATAATTTTCAACACATTTTCTCAAAAAATGTATACGAAGCCTGTATATTGTTCGAAATTTAAAAATTACGCACCATACAAAGGAATGTGCGGTAAAATAGGTACTCTCATCGAAGTACATGTTTTACCGCACCCTCCGTTGTATAGCGCCGTGCCTTTACGGATTTTTTTTTATTTCCATATAAAATATATAAGAGTTCCACCAAGGAGTTTCAAATTACGAGAATAAATAAGCTGAATGATCAAACCTACTTGGAAGCGCTTTTGCTCAATACGTTTATCTTACTTTATTATTAAGAGAAACTGAGGCGAAAGATGTTGTACTTATATTCACCATTCGCTATTTGCAAATTCATGCCATTTTCATATTAGAAACGTCAAAGATTGTTACGACTTTCCTACTGATTGATATATATATACAAAACTATAATATGAGTTCAAGATAGGTATCTGAGAATCTACTCCACCTCCATGGGGTCTTGCCCCCAAAAATCACGAGAGCGCAATTTAATGATTTACAATAACTTTATATCATGGAAGGCTCGAAGAAATACTTAATCATTCTCTGAAAATGTTTTGATGGCTCGTTTCATTACCTATTGTACTGTTTTCTCGCAAATCTGTTTCTCGCAAAAACGTTGTAACTAACTAAATAACTATTTCATACATTTTCGTGGAAAATGATACTACAACTTACTTTTAGGGTTCTGTACCTCTAAAGAAAGAAACGGAACCCTTAGAGGATCACTTCGTTGTCCGTCCGTCCATCCCTTCCTCTGTCTGTCTGTCAGTCAAGACCCTTTCTCTGAGGAAAGCGTGGAGGTATCAGATTGAAATTTATACCAAATACATAAGTCAACGGTCCCTTAGAGTTCTAAAGAACTCAAGCTTCTAATTTAACATTATTCTGATACTCACAAATAAATCAAAACCTTACTACTACTACCCGTTGACCTAGAATCATAAAATTTAGCACGAAGTAAAGTCTCACAGCACAATTAAACGAAAAATTCATAAAATCGTTGGTTTGTAGTTTTATCACAACATCATTAGTTCAGCCGAAATACATCTTAATTTATGTTGGGCATAGGCCTCCCACAAGCACCGCCACTTCGACCGGTTGTGAGCTTCCTGAATCCAGCGGATTCCTGCGGCGTTCACAAGGTCATCGGCCCACCTTGTGGGAGCCCTTCCAACGCTACATCTCTCGGTACGCGGTCGCCACTCCTGAACCTTTCGTTCCAATCGGCCGTCTGTTCTGCATAATCTACTGTTATATTATTTCAGTTATCACTAAAATAATATAACAGTAGATTATGCAGAACAGTAATATTAACACTATCAGCAGCATTCTTACAGATTGCTTACTACTGACGAACGGCTATGCATCACTCAGTGTATCAGTTTTGTGGCATTTAGTATATACAGGAACGCAGGCGTTCATTAATTCACTCAAAACGGAAAACTTCGCAACCAATGTAAAATTGCTACTGTAGACTGTGGACTCAACCGCAGGACTAACTGCTTCTCCCATGTACGTCGCTTGCTCCCATGTCACCGGTCCTGACACTTTGCATATTTGGACTGCTGAGACCATAACTACAAACGTAGTATGAAGAGAAGTTTGTAAAGAGTAAATGCGGGAAATAAAGTGAATGGTCAAATACATTCGATTGTGACCAACCAGTTGATGCCCAAAAGGCTCAATAATGTGCTTGGTGCCCACGCTTATCTTTGGAAGGAATAACGGGTGTGGCAAAAGAAGCATGAAAGTAGAATAAATACTGCTGGAATGTATTCGGTTTAGAAGAAGATTAGTGAAAAAAATTAAAAGAGTATGCTTTGATGTTTTGGTCCTGCTGAGAGGATGAATGAACTAACAAAAGGTATTACAAGGCAGATGTGAGTTGAAATGCCGGGAGGGGACGCCCTATGAGGACATAATATAGTGACCTAATTTGTGATGTTCTTTAGAAAGGTCAGGTGCGTAGTACTCACAACCGCGTCACTACTCTGGTACGAGTATGAACGTAAACGAAGTAAAAAGAGTATGTAAGGAGCGTAGCAGGTGGCGTTATAGTTGTTGCCTACCCACATGGGAAGAAGGCATGAGTTTATGTATGTATGTATGTTTTATAAAAATTACATAACATCACGACTGTATTCCCCGAAGGGATAGGCAGAGGTGTACCTACTATTAGTACACCCAAATTAAATTTCGCCAGTTATGTTTAGGATCCATGTATTAGGGAGCGAGCCTTTTGCCATTAACCGGGCACAAATCCAGACTTCAGACTTTTACTGAGAAATTTCAGATGGAAAACCCAATAACACTTTGCCTGACCCGGGAATCGGACCCAGGACCTCATGCCCCTGGCACACAGGCATCTGAAGGAACACGGTGGGTTTTAGTCAGTAAAAGTCTGACACTCCCTCCCGCTCCACACAGAGCGGGAGAAGTTATTTGATAATTTCCCACCCAAAAAAAAAAAAAAAAAAAAAAAAAAAAAAAAAAAAAAAAAAAAAAAAAAAAAAAAAAAAAAAAAAAAAAAGGACCTCATGCTCAACAGTAGCGCTTGCCACCACTAGATCAACGAGGCTGTTTTTATAAAAATGTGGCTGTTATTTTAGTATAATGTGGTGTGTTACGACTTCCACGCGAACGAAGTCGCGGGCAGAAGCAAATCAAATAATAATCCTATTCTCTTAATTAATATAAATAAATATTAGGTAATTTCAACCCTTATTTACTCGTATAGTGAAAGACTTCAGAAAACTTAATTTACTTAGGACGATTGACTGATCTAATTCATTCATTATGTTTTTCTGAAAATATAAAATTTTGAATTAATGGTCAATTCGGTTTCGAACAAATATTACTTGATAACTTGAATCTAGATATTAGCAGACCCATTCATCTGCAGTGCCTAGACTTTATAAGCTGTTGCGAAGTAAAGCTTAGTGCAGACTGACGAAGTGGAGCTCCGACACAAGTCTCGGTTTCGATAGCCAGAGGGGCTACTCCGAACATAAATCTGAAGTATCGGCCGAATGTTCGGTCTATTCTTTACTACGGCTAACTATTGCTGACTAAGTCGAAAAAATAAATAAAAAAAGTCAGTCGAAGAGATAAGCCAAAGTCAAAACTGTGACTTGAAGTCGGGTAAGGACTCAAAGTCAAAAAAAGAAACTATGGAAGTTATAAAACAGCTGAACATTCGGCCGATACTTCGGTTTAGCGCTTCGGAGTAGACCCCCTGACTCCTAGTAGCTCTTCACGACTCGGCTTAGCCGCAGTTCGTAGGCTTATAGTTGTAATTCTCCCAGTTCTTGGTACGTTTCCGTGTTACGACACTTTCCCATTTTCGTTATCCTGTTCATTGCACGTATGGGGTACTTAAAGTGTTCCTTTTTCTATTTTTTCTGTTATGTTTTTCCGTGTTCAATTGTGAAGTACTTTTCAAAAATAAATCCGTATAAATCAGTTCAGTCTAACAGATTGTACACACATCAAAGGTCCTAGGGATGAAGTACATTTTTAACTATAAAAATTATTCAATTAATATTTACTATATCTAGTCTTCCAGACTGGCTTCTTACTTTAATTCCTATGTTAACAACTTATCCCTGTATTTTATAAAAATTAAGAAAAATTTAATATTTTGCAAATTGTGAGAAATTAACCTAAGTTAATGGCGTCAATTAAATGCCAAAAAAACCCGACTGCGTAAAAAGTGAACTTACAAAAAGATGATTTGCTGGAAACAAGATTTATATAAATAAATACTATAAACAAGCTCATGCAGTCGAAGGCTATGTCGTCATTGTTAAGAAGAGCCCACTCCATGATATTGTTTCTAGTATTCATTTTTATAAATCTTGTTTCCATCTTTTTTTAAGTTCACTTTTTACGTAGTTGTTATTTTTGTTTTTTTTTTATTTACTTGTTTTTATTTTACACTTTTTAGTTAGGATTTTAAGACGGTAAATTAGTTTATTTACTTACTTTCGGGTCTGTCTACTCACTCACTCCAAAAGTTCGGGATAGTTTTTTTTATCTTTTAAATGTGTAATATGTATTTTTGTAATCATCTTTTAAAACCCTTAATTTTGATAGGCTTGGGAGATATTTTTTTTCACAAACACCTTTTGGTGCCAAAAATCATTTTTCAAATTTTTAACAATTTTAATATGAAATGTAATCAAATAAAATGAAATCGCGTATTCTGTAAATAGGATATCATAATCACTTTTACAAGTCATATTAAAAAATAAAAAAAATAAGTTAGATATAGCCGACACCTCCTATCAGACTACCCCTGATAAGAAATGGCAAAACAAACTCAGGGGTCAAAGTCTCTTTCAAAGTCCAGACATAATCTTGGTCAGATCATAATTATGACGACCATGTAGATCCGTGTCTGAAATGGTCTTTTGAGGAAAGAACCACACAAATTTGAGTGGACCTGTCCAATCAGTGCAAGCATTTGTCAGTAATCGTGCAGCTCAACTCAAGACTTAAGGATCTCAACGACTCGACGTACAATACCAAAGAAAGGACATTCGGTTAGGCCGCATAAAGTGCTCAAAATACCAGACAGATCTATAAACTAACTGAAACGAAAAGAAAACTGAAAAGAAAAAAAATGAAAATATAAAAAAAAGACCCATGTAGTGCTCACATTCACAATACATTAAAGCAGTAAATATAATACTTTTCAAAGTAAATATTCATGTAATATTGTATATAATATTCTGCAATGTCAATAAATCAAATGGCTCGAACAGCCCTTTTCTGTAAAACAAAGACATTATTAATGTCCGCACAGGTTAATTATATTATAAGCCGAACTTATTGTTGGTAGTGGGGGTACTCGCCGATTCTTATAAAAGCGAGCGCTCGATCGAGTGCGGGCCATTCGTTGCTCAGTTGGCAAACGGTAAGGGTGTCTGTACCTACGCTACTTTGCAGTGAGGTCGTTCCATATTTTATTATTAGTGGTTTCCGTTATTGTTTGAATAATTTTTGTTTTGAATATTAACGGCTGGTTGTAATTGCTCGAATTTTGGTGATTAATTGAAGTATTGTTGAAATTAAGCGTATTTTGAATTAAATTAGTTTTATGTTGTTTGAAATTGTCTTTTTTTATTGGTTTCCCTTCTGATTGCTAAAATCAGAAGTGGGATAGAACTTATTTGCTCACAATTATTAGCCTTGATACCTACACAAACAGCCGTTGATTTCAAATAGAAATGCCACGTGAGCCAAGATTACGCGAAAAGCTGGTTAGGCCGCCTCGCTCTGGGGCTGGACGTAGCAGTGGCATTAGTAGAGCTCGTTCGCATTCTCGAGGTGACAGGACTCATTCGCGTTCACGTAACGATAGAACTCGTTCACGATCACTTCGCTGTGAAAGTCTCTCGCATAGGTGTGATAATCAAGGTTCTCGTGAAAGATTTAGGTCACGTACGGTCAATTCACATCGTCGTCGTAGTAGATCTCGATCCTACCCTCAGGATGTTTCCGTGAAATATGCGTTAGGCACTATCATGTCGCGACTGACTGCTATTGAGGAAAACACTGCTAAGGGTTTGCGTGTTACGCCGTCAATTCGTGACAGCGCACTTCCATTAGATGAAAATGTTTCCACGACCCAAGCGCTTGTTCATGCGTTGGGGGTGTTAACCGGGAACGAGTCTGCGAGTTATTACGTGCCAAGTTTTGATCTAGCTATGAGGAGTTTTGAAGTGTGGTGCAGCGAGGTTGACCGGGCTGGGCATGTGAGCCATTGAGACGATCTCGAGTGTTTCTCGTGGGTGGCTCGCTGTTTGAAGGGTGACGCAGGAGCCTGGTTAGGTGAGTGGACAACAAATAATCACTCATGGTCCAATTTCATTGGGGAATTTAAGTCATTGTGTCCGCAAAAGATTAATTATGCCCAAGCTGTTCATGAGGTTATAAACGCCGAGTCCGACAAGTTTTCGTCATACGCGGAGTATGCGCGACGGTCTATACTGAGATTACGTTTAGTAAAAGGGTTGAGCGAGGAACTTATGGTTCAAATAGTGATCCACGGTATCAGTGATTTACAGGTGCACTGAGCGGCTATCAATGCTGACCTAACGACAGACACCCTAGTTTCCTTTTTGGCTAATTATGTACAGCCTGTTCATGAATTTGCTAACCATCCGATCAATCTGCGTCATTCAGTAATACGACTGAAAAGCGTGATTTTGGAGGTCCTAGTGGATCTGAAAACGAATGTTTTGGTTGTGGCCAGACAGGGCATTATAAGGATAAGTGCCCCAAAGGGCGTAATGTTAATCATGGAGCCGATAGTAATATTAATGCTGAACACTGGGGAGAGTAACTGTTTCGCTAGGGTTCGGTCTGAGTTTCAAAGTAACAGTGGCAGTCAACGCAAAGGATAGCAGCGATGTAAGTATAGCCGTGATACAGGGTTTGCCGGTTGACATTCTTATAGATAGTGGTGCGCACAATGTGTCCTTGATGTCGTCAACGGTCCTTAACTATCGAGTTTAGTGGTGTCGCGCTTGAAGTAGATTTTGTTGTAGTGCCCGTGTCGTGTATAAATGCGCCCATTGTCATGGGGGCTGCCGTCCTAGGTCACGTTTATTCGCACGAGACATGGACAGTGCCTGACTAGTACAGCGGATAGAGAACCAAAAACGATGTGCTGATCCTGAGTTTAACAGTCGATGATAGCATCACCTTGTTGCGCGATGTCTTGAGGACTTTGGGCTGGGGCCGGGTTTTCAATTAAACGTGCGCAAGTGTTTCTTTCTTACTTCCAAAATAGAGTACCTAGGTCACGTTATTAGTCACGGTCAGGTTAGGCCGAGTCCCCACAAAATCGAGGCACTAGATAACGCACCTTTACTTAGTAACGCCCAATAAGTACGCCAGTTCTTAGGCCTTACCGGTTAATTTCGGCGTTATATTGAAGGTTACTCGACAAAAACCGCAAGTATCTCGCGTCTCACAAAGAAAGACAAAAAAGAGTGGGGACCTGATCAAGATCAAGCCCGACAATATCTTTTAAACCGGTTAACTAGCGAGCCCATTCTTGCGATTTTTGACTTGAAATTTCCTACAGAGATGCACACTGTCGCCAGCAGTGGAGGATACGGTGCTGTACTTATGCAAGTACACGCGGACGGTGGTAAACGGGTGACTGCCTATTTTGGTAAAGTCAGTCAGGGCGCGGAGGCAAAATACTATTCGTATGAACTAGAAACGTTGGCGGTCGTCAAAGCACTGCAACACTTTTGTCATTATTTGATCGGGATAACTTTTAAAATAATAACCGATTGCAATGCTTTGAAGGCCACCGAGCGTAAGAAGGATGTCCTTCTAGTGGTAACACGATGGTGGGTTTATCTGCAGGATTTCAATTTTGAGAATTGAGTGTCGAAAGGGCGCGGTGATGGGTCACGGGTGAAATATCTTTCTCATAGCGCTCTATCTTTATTTGGGACACCGTATAGTTTGTGACCGTTGTCGCTGGATGTCTGAAATGGAATGTGGAATCCATTACGTGACGCCCGAAATGCATGGGCCAGTCGAGCGTTATGTAGGGACTGTCCTTAATGTGATTCGTGCGCTGATCCGTGACGTTGTCATCAAGAACTCTAGTCCTAATCAAGAAGCCATGAGGGAACTCAGCAGGAGGTCCGCTAAAGAATCTCTTGACAAAAATCAAGAAAGCCAAAATGTTCGGGTAAGTCGTCGGAGACCCTCCAAGAGTCTTTCAGGTTAACAATCAGGTGTTTGTAATAAAATATTCTCAGTCCGTTGGGAAGCTTGACCCTGGAATGAGAGGTCCGTACCGCGTGACCAAAGTGTTACCAAGTGATCGTTACGAGCTGAAATTATTGTTAAGTGGAGTTAGAGGCAAAATAACTCAGGCCGCGGCTCGGTACATGGTACCCTGGAAAGGTGAGTGGTGTCCTGGGAGCTGTGCTGCATTTTTTTAGAAGTAAGTTTCAACCGAACCTTTTAATTTTGTTTTATGTTCAAGTAGCACGTGTACTGTGTATGCGTGCGCGTGAATGGGAGGCATGTATTTGCCTTGTTGGTTGGAACGGGTGGCTGCTGCAACCCAGATACAGCGCGCTCCTAAGGCTAGCGTCCTGGAGTGGCTGGTGCAACCCAGATGCAGCGCGCTCCTAAGGCTAGCGTCCTGGAGTGGCTGGTGCGGCCCAGATGCAGCGCGCTCCTAAGGCTAGCGTCCTGGAGTGCCTGGTTTTGGTGCATTGGGTGTTGTCCCGGAAGTCGCGTACTGTGTATGCGCATTGGGTGTTGTCCCGGAAGTCGCGTACTGTGTATGCGCATTGGGCGTTGTCCCGGAAGTCGCGTACTGTGTATGCGCATTGGGTGTTGTCCCGGAAGTCGCGTACTATGTATGCGCATTGGGTGTTGTCCCGGAAGTCGCGTACTATGTATGCGCATTGGGTGTTGTCCCGGAAGTCGCGTACTATGTATGCGCATTGGGCGTTGTCCCGGAAGTCGCGTACTATGTATGCGCATTGGGCGTTGTCCCGGAAGTCGTGTTCAGCTGGACACGCATCAGGCGCTGTCCTGGCAGGCGCAGTCCTGGTTGGCTCGTTTTTAACGAGTGCATTGACTCGTTTTTAATGAGTGAGCTTGTACAAGTTCAAGTATGAGTATGAGTGAGATATGATGTGTGAAGATGTATGCATACTTTTGAAAGCGAAGTGATTTACTTAATTTGGTTTGTGAAAGTGGATTTTTGTATGAGGGCCTTGTATGCGTGATGAATAACAGAATAGGCAAAGTTGTATGTCATCACGTATAATTTACCATTTGTTTCTCATACAGATTGCAATGACGACAACCCTGACGATGCTGTCGATCATTCAGGTGCTTCTGCTGGTCTTCCTGGTGCTTCGAGTACAGACGGGACCAATTCAGATGAAGATGGCGATTAAGCTCTCGCCGTACCAGAGAGCTAGACTTCTGAGGGAGGAGTTCCTAGTGCAGCCGAGGACGGTGCATGATCAGGAGAGGCCGTATAAGCCGAACTTATTGTTGGTAGTGGGGGTACTCGCCGATTCTTATAAAAGCGAGCGCTCGATCGAGTGCGGGCCATTCGTTGCTCAGTTGGCAAACGGTAAGGGTGTCTGTACCTACGCTACTTTGCAGTGAGGTCGTTCCATATTTTATTATTAGTGGTTTCCGTTATTGTTTGAATAATTTTTGTTTTGAATATTAACGGCTGGTTGTAATTGCTCGAATTTTGGTGATTAATTGAAGTATTGTTGAAATTAAGCGTATTTTGAATTAAATTAGTTTTATGTTGTTTGAAATTGTCTTTTTTTATTGGTTTCCCTTCTGATTGCTAAAAATATTGTTACCACCTAAGTACACATTATGGTAAAGCCATAAATATGTTGAGTATTGAGGTTCCATAAAGAACAACCCCATGTGCTCAGTGACACTCAGTCAGTGAGAAATTTAATTAATTATTATTAAATAAAAATGAATATCATTAAAATCGGTTCTGCCGTTTAGTAGTTACGAGGGAACATAGGGATGGACATACATACATACATACATACACGTCAAACACATAACCCTCCTTTTTTGGCTTCGCCGCAGTCGGGTAAAAAGACAAAAATGAGTATTTCAAAAAATTATATTGTAAAAATAAAAAATCTGTTTCCACCATTGCAATTGACACGAATCACACAATCTTTCTCTCGATTTGGCATGCTTCAAATCAATTCATCAAATCGGCAGAGAGTTGATGCGAGCATCGGCAAGAGTGCGTGTTACGACTCTAGCCGTGTGTAGAGGTGCATTGTCGTGCATTAGTCGAAACGAATTCGTACTCCATCAGGGCTAACATGACACACGCGACAATTACTCACTCTCGCGCGAGTAATTCTTGTCTATTTCTGTAACTATCTCGTTTTCTGACAGCGCTCCCATACAAAATACTCGACTCGTTCTGTCAAACTTGATGTTTTCTCGACAAACCCTAACATGGCACGTATTTTATCTCAAATTTTGACATTTCAACACGAGATATCTCTGATTTTTCTTTCATTTACTCGTCCTCGATTTTGACGACGAGAAGAGTAGACAAAATTATGATACAAAAAAAAAGGCATTCACTGGCGACAGACGTGAAAAATTAAAACTGGAATAACATAATAAATACGTATACATAAACACAGGCCGCTGTGGGACGCCAGTCTGCTGCAACACGTCACATTAGCATTTCGGTAACGTGGCTAACATGTTGACAAACCGGTAAGCATGTAGGTGACGCAAGTAGCATGTCGGGGACGCTGTTAGCATCTGGGTGACTAGGTTAGCGAGTTGGTGACGCAGTTAGTATGTCAGGACGCGGTTCGAATTGCTGTGACTCAGTTAGCATGTCGGTGACACAAGTACTATGACGGGGACGCTGATAGCATGTCGGGACTCAGTGAGTGCGTTGGTGACGCAGTTAGCATGTTGGCATGTTTTTAACATGTCGGGATTCTTATAGCATGTCGGTGACGCAGGTGGCATGATGGGGACGCTGATAGCATGTCGGGACTCTGTGAGTAAGAAGGTGATGCAGTTAGCATGTCGGGACGCTTTTAGCATGTCGATGACGCAGTTGGCAAGGCGTGAATTGGTTTACATGTCAGACACACACTGACGGCATGTCGGTGACGCTATTGACATATCAATGACGCGTTTAGTATGTTGATGACTCGGTGACACGAACCCACAAATTTTGCCCCTACTAAAAATGTCTCACTCATTTTCATTTGCGTGATTTTGTTTTGTATTATGCCAAAGAAAACCATTTATTTTTAATCAAAAAAGTCTGTTACACAAAAAAAGGAAACATAAATTAAAAGAGGAGAATGAAAATCAATATAGTACAAACTAATTCCATGCGTAAAATCGAATGAATGAGCCGATGTTACTATCATAAATTGTTTTTTTTTTGTTAATAATTTGCTACATCGGTCTCTCATCACGAGATAAAGAACTGTCAAAGTGCCTTTCTCGAGTTTACTCGAGTATA
The DNA here is from genome assembly GCA_963921375.1 of Tiliacea citrago. Lineage (NCBI taxonomy): Eukaryota > Metazoa > Arthropoda > Insecta > Lepidoptera > Noctuidae > Tiliacea > Tiliacea citrago. The sequence goes on from OY992780.1 coordinate 31,650,960, forward strand.
ACGGTCATGTAAGTGTTTAGAATGACGTCATAATCGTCGACAAATTTCGACAAATCGAGAACGAGAGCGTTCTCGCGCATGTTATGTTAGCCCTGCATGTCGCTCGGCCACGCTGCCCGTGATACTATAGCGTGTCCAGAGGCAGCGTATGATGCTCTGTGTAGTGCCAAGAGCGACAGACACAGTACGTTACCTGGACCTAGCTCGCAACATTCCGACGGCTCTCATTATCTCTTCTCGTGTCAAATGATGTCGTCGCCATATCGATGTAATTTTTTTTCAGTTCCGATGCAGTAATTGTAATTGTTTTGTAAAAACGCTATTACACACGGGTATAAGAATCCTGATTGACAGTTAATTTTTCTATTTTTAATCAAAGTTTAAAGAAAATTCTTTATTCAAATAGCGAAATTCACGAAATTCGTCGAATTTCGTAAAACCCTGATAGGTATATGTTATTCTTAATTTTTAGATTTAGGTATATTATATACATATATATACTGCGTTTTTAAGTTACTCAGACCGCGCGTCAAAATTCTTCTTTACAAACTTTGACATCCCGCAATCCCCCTTTAGGGGGTAGTTTGAAAAAAAAATGAAAATTTACCAGGGGGTAAAAAGAGAGGATTTTTATTAAGGTTGAATTTCCAAAAACCCATTCTTAGCGGGTCCCTACGTCATAATAGCTATAAGTGTGCCAAATTTCAATTCAATCCGTTCAGTGGTTTGAGCTACAGGTTGATAGACCAGTCATAGTTGCCTTTTAAATATATAGATTATGCCAATTTTAAATGATTTCAGTGTGTTTTTTATTTGAATTTGTTAATTTAATATAAAACAAATGTGAAAGCGAGTACATATTTTCTAAAATAGAATAACCCTGTCTAAAAATGAGCAGTATTCGTGAAAGTGAAAAGCGGTGTCGTTCCGTTGTTCTAACAAACGCAAATATTGTTTAATTGAGTTGACGTTGAATGATCGCATCATCTATCGCGAGCACCAGTGGACCTGAGCGAGCGCGGAGGTGCGCGGCTGCGTCGGGGAACATTATATTGCAAAACAAAAGTATAACGCGCTGTGTGAAGCTGGCAGTGTGGCGGGAGCGCTACAGCTATACCGCCCAGGCTGCCATACAGTACACACATCTGTTCACAAACTTTACTACTTAGCATGCAAACAAAAGCTGCAAGCCATACCATAAAATTTTACACCGCAGTATCCGCAGCTGTCGGAAATCCGCCGCCTTCACGTTAATGTGCACCCCTCCTTACGTGCGGCCATACAATACATCGAGTAATGGATTTACGAAAAACACCGTTTTAGTGTGGCAGGCCACCGCTAGTGTGTGGCAGGCCCCGGGCGTCGGGAGTCGCAAGCCGATTTCCGGCCACCGTAGGCGCGGGCCTGCGGATGGTGAGCGATGGGTAGCTCGCCGTCCGATAAGGACCAGGCCCGGGTTGACGGCGCGTTGTGTTCCACGCGCGCCTCAAAGAGATGTCAGCACAAACTGACGGGGTCCGTTAGGACCAATGCCTGCCGGGGTTGCGAGTTTGTCCGAAAGGGATATCGTGGCCCTGGCACACAGGCAACGGAAGGAACACGGGTGGGTTTTAGTCAGTAAAAGTCTGACACGCCCTCCCGCTCCGCCCAGAGCGGGAGAAGTTATTTGATAATTCCCACCCAAAAAAAAAAAAAAAAAAAAAAAAAAAAGGCCACCGCTAGAGCTAATGAAAATGTATCGTATGTGGCGCTGGTTAATAAGTTAAATTGAAAGGGTAATAAGTAATAGTTTGATGGAGTGTCCTCGTCGGACTTGTTGCGAGCTTGGAGAGACTACGTTCAATTTAGATTTAAAAGAACACATTCTGATCGCTGATTTTATTAACATTGAAGGAAAAAATCTTGAGAAAACTTTTAAATAAAGAATGTCTGAAACTAGACGGAGGTGTCTAAAATCTTGTCGATGGAACAACATACAGTTCGACAACAACTGTACAAAGATAGCAAGTTAGTTGTTCTCTTTAACTGTGTGACTACGGTGCGTCTCACAAGTATTGTCAAAAGAGCCTCTAAAGTTGCAAGTGCACTTTAAGTTATAACTTGTCCTATAACTCTGTTATATTGCTACCTACGGTTGCAAACTGTTGCACTCTACGTTTGGTCAGTCTTTGCTATAGTTTCTGATACTTACATATTTAAGTGTTTTTAGGGTTCTGTACCTCAAAAGGTTAAAACGGAACCCTTATAAGATCACTCGTGTGTCTGTCTGTCTGGCTGTCTGTCTGTCTGTCCATCTGTCACAGCCGATTTGCTCCGAGTCTACTGCACCGATTAAGTTGAAATTTGGTACACATCATTATGAACTTAAAATAACTTGGTATATTACTCAATATTGTGCGTACAAACTTACATTTGTCGGAATGTATCAGGGAACATGTCTTTCAACTACAATGTTAAGTTTGTTCTTGGGATAAATCCATCGCAACCACAGAACCCTTCATTGTGCGTGGTCCGATACGCACTTGGCCGGTTTTTATTTTAGAAGAGATTTCTTATTGTTTTAAAAGTTCTTTCAAAGTTGAAGATTTCAGCCCAGGATCAAATATTTATAACGAAATCCAGCTTGTGATATAAAGACAAGATCACTGTTTATACCAAACCACTGTTACAGTTGTCGCTCTGTTGATTTATCAGACTCACTACTCATGTATTTCTATTATTAAGTACCGACTCGTTAAAAACTTGTTAAAGCTTAGGAACCTATTTGGTTAGATCTACTACCTCCTATGAATGTAATTAATGTAAGCAAAAACTCCTCTCCTCGGATTCCTGCGAAGGTCGCAAGTTTTGGTGCACTTGTCCCACTTTACTTGGGTGCCCGCAGTATGTCTTCTTCTTCTATTCATCTTTATTAGTCATCATCTCAGTATTAGTCACCACATTTCATTAATTGCTAGCCATATTACTATTTCTGCATTTTCTAGGAATTTCAAACTAACCTTTATCTTTTTTGGCAGGAGGCGCTGCGCGGGCGACGATGCGCGTCACTGCGTTCTGCGGCGACGCCGGTGCGGGGGACGGAGGACTCGGGGCGCAGCACCCCCTCCACCGCGCACCGCGCCTCCCCTTCGCCCGCGGACACCCCTGCCCCCAAGAAATCCAACTGGGAAGTTATCGAACACTTCTCTTCTAGCAAGAGCAAAAGAAGTCCTACCGCTGTGAGTATTACCCTTTTATTAGGTAAGTACAGGCTAACACGGAGATGGGTATACAGGCGAAGTGGTCTGATTAGTCATTGTCGCCTTTTACAAAAGTTGGTCAGTTTATGTCATGGAAAGATGAATATTTATGCCTGCACCCTATAACCTAACTTTTTTGTGGTCTTTACGTACTTTATTTATAATAAACAGGTGATGTATTAATGGATGTGTTCTGTGTGATTATGTGTGTGTGTATGGATGGACCCTATGATGCGATGATGAAACACGAGTCAACTGCATCTTACAAAGCTCCGCTTATCACAAAGAAAACAGTCGCCTTTCAGAAACTTGTTTACTTACGTATGATAAAAGGCTTTCACGCTGTTGCTTGAGTAACCCTTAGCCACGATAGCTACTCATATAATTATGAAACTTCGCAGTATATTACCATATTATTACATCTGAAACAAAAGAAAGCAGGTTATTGTAAAACAAAACAGTTCCGGCGAGCATGGGAGTCCCTGTTAACGTAGCTAGTGACGTCTGAGCTAATAGTTCCGGCGAGCATGGGAGTCCCTGTTACCGTAGCTACTCGTAGTGACGTCTGAGCTACTAGTTCCGGCGAGCTTGGGAATCCCTGTTACCGTAGCTAGTGACGTCTGAGCTAATAGCGCCTCGTTACGTCTCGCTTCCTGAGGCGACTCCATTGATTTTACTCCCGAAGGAAATATCTCAGCGGCATTATATCGCAATGAGGTTCGAAATTGAAACAATTACAACAAACGTTTCGCTGAAACGAGACCTTTAAGAAAGCTTTAAGAAAGATTCTCTAAAAATATTTTATTAAATTGAACAGAGTTGCTTTCAGAATCACGTATAAATACGTCAGAAACTCGGGCTCTTTATCCTCTCTTAATTGGAAACCGTCCATTTGGTCCTGGTTCGCCGGTTGGGGCGCCCGCTGCCAATCGTTCGCAAATATCGTGGATTCGGTCCGTTTTCCGTCGCTCCTGATCGAGTTAGTGCCCGGGATGTGCGTAAAAACTCGGCAATGCGTTAATTTGGAGCTCAAGGATGACCGCTTTTGACATTATTGTCCTCTTTATAGTCGGAAAAAACAAATTTTAAGTATTATCTGTAAGTAATGGGGTGAGAGCTTTTAGCTGACTGCAAGTCCGGTAGTACTCGTTCAGTGCAAGTGCTACAATGTAGTGGCTTGTTTCACGGTCGATGGATTGCTAATTATATTAAGTGGGGCTTGAGCACATTCTATTGGATTCTTTCAAAGCCTCTTGTTATAGATTTGAGATTGGTTTTTCTTCATCGATTGGCTCGTTTCTGTAGCATTATGACGTACTCTTATATTTATTGTAATGTAGGTACTAACATGACCTTTTGACGTAGCATTCTTGATAAGATTAATATTCTTGGAGTTGATACCTTTTCGGGTCGGACAGACATAATCAAACGGAATCGAAAAAACTATTATAATAATATTCGAAGTAAGATTGAAAATTGTACTAAAAGTATCATTCAACTAGGTTCACATCCAATTTTTCTCCGAAAATGGAGGTAGGTTTTTTTATATGTAACACGGGACCTAAGTAAACAGTAAAAATGTTATCGTAAAACCGTAAATCCGACGGTTTGCTATTCTTTTCTTATAAAAACAATGTGAAAGTCATCCGACGTTAGCCGACGTCGTGCGGCCTCGTGCGGACAGATGCGGACCAATGATTATGTTGTTCTTTCTTGGTCGCGTTATTCTGTGGAAGCCTTTGACAAAAAATAGTGATACCTAGTAATACCACCGACTTGTTTCTAAGCACTTGTTGTAAGTGCGTTTGCTTGTAACCCGGGTTTGGATTCATGTCTCAGGCGGTATTTTTGCATTTCAGTACAGCGAGTGTTATCAGTTGAAGACCTTTTGTTGCTTGGTATGCTGGAGGTGGTTTAGAAGGGTCAAATTAGAAACAAAAAAATGGGTACACTACATAAATACCAAAAACTTTATTCCGACAGTCACAAATACAAATTTCAAAATACCGATTTTCATAATTCCCAATGGTTCAAAATTTCTATTATAACAACTCCGATTTATCATTCATCCTATTTTGTAATTCCAAAATTTCAATATTCCTAACGTTTATAATTACTATTCCCAAAATATCGAGTTTCAATAGATCGAATAACAAAAAGTCCGACTTAATGATAATTCGAAACATCAAAAATACGAATTCCGACTACTAAAGTACCGATTAATTACAATTCCGAAATAAAAAAGCCCTGTAAAACTGAATAGCAAGACAAATAAACACATTAAAAAAAAATGGTGATAAATGATAAATGATTTTTATTTCTGTAAGTAGGTTTGTACAAACACTTTTACACGTCAGTGATATTTTTAAAACTAGATGAGGTCGGCGTTTCCTATCTGACTACTCTGAGAAGAAAGGCCGAAATAAACTCAGAGGTCACAGTCTCTTTTAAAATCCAGACATAATCTTGGTCAGATCATGTGAAGGCCATGTAGATTGGTGTCTGAAATGGTCTTTTGAGGAAAGAACCACACAGATTGAGTGGACCTGACCAGTCAGTGCACGCATTTGTCAGTAATCGTGCAGCTCTACTCAGAACTTAAGGAGCTCAACGATGCGACGATCAATACCAAAGAAAGGACATTTGGGTAGGTCGCTTAAATTACTCAAACTGCCAGACCATGATTAACACTAACTGAAAATAAAAGACAATGTCAAAATAAAAATAAAAAAGCAATAACCCACATAGTCTTCACATTCACAATAATTAAAATAATATAATACTTTACAAGTAAATAATCATGTCATTACGTATATATTACGTTACGTATATAAAATAATAAAAGTTAGCAAAAAAAACATCAAACAATAAAAATAAACCACTTCAATAAGTAAAAATTGGAGCAGCTCAATCCCAAGCCTTTTTGTCCTCAATATAATCTTTAACGGTATAAAAAGCTTTCTGACACAACTTACGTTTAATGAATGATTTGAATTTATTAAGGCTTAGATCTTGAACGTTCGTCCATAAGATGTTGTCTCCATCTGTCAGTTTAAGTGGCACCAAGGAGGTCATGAAAATGCTCGAGTCATCTTCCTCCCCCTCCATTTTCTGCTTGTATCGGCTTTGGTTAGAAGCACCATCAAATCCCCACTTGGATATCAGCTTCAACTGCTTGTTATGCTCTTCCTTAGAAAGGCTTTGAAGGATTCTTGTAACTGTGATATCAAGTAAAGCTTGAAGTGTAATCCTAGCCGATGAATCAGTAACTGTCACTGATTGCTTCGGAGGGTAGCAATCAAGCTTAGTTTGTTGCACTTTATAGTAAGATGGATAAATATCCTTAGCACCTTCCCGAATGGCAGCCTCTCGCAACGTAATATATTGCCACTTTGAGAGTTTTAGCGAAAGAAGCAATCCAAGCGCCTTTTCTGACGTAAATATGATTATTTTCGCTGGTTTCTTAAGCGTTTCATTTAATTTAGCGGCTGCTTCAGGATTTTTCATCATGTATTCGATGACAGAGGCGATATCTCCATGCCCTTCTTCTTTTAAACGTGCTGCAGCTGCATATGCCAATTCACTGGAATCTTCGCCTGTGTGTTCATCAGATCTTCTCTTTTTTTGTTTACTTCCCAGATCTTCGAATGGTTTACGGGATGTTTTCGTCATTGTTCCAATGGACGTTGATGTCAACGGTTCTGGAGAGACTGAGGGCGCTCTTGGTATCTCATCAACACTTGGTTCTTGATTAACTAAAGTTTGCACAAAACTCCTGAAATTATCAAGGAATCGGTTGGATTTCTGCCACCTTTTTAAAGCGGCTTGCGTAAATCTCTGACAAAATTCTTTGAGAACAACACGATCTTCGTCAGACAGGCAATCGCCTATGCGGGAAACAACTGCACTGAACAATACGAGTACTTCATGATCAAATGAAGTACTCTCACTTTGTAGAAGAACAAACAAGTCTAAATTGGTGATTAAACTTTCCATTCTAAGATTTTATAGTCGCAGATTTAGTGTTAGCAGTTACACAGTTGTGAACAAACTAAATTATAAAACAAAACTTTAGCCCTTTTATTGCAAAACGCCAATAATTAGGTAACTACCCTCATTAGTTATCTTCTCATTAGCTAATGAAAATTTATAATTGTCACTAACTATTCTTAGAACTCATAGCACTGCTAATTAACAAATTAGCTTACTTATCAGGAAAAGTTGAATGTAATCCATAGTTGGCATTGTCGTGAGATATTGAAAATCATTAAATCACATATAATGACTCATTAGAAGACCTAATCAGTGTAGTTACTTAATCACTTCTTTTCGGACTCATTAGGAGAGTAAACAATTGGTAATTTGGTTGTATGAAAAGTTTTAAAACTCATGATGTGTTGATAAATATCTAGCTCAAACATAGTTTTTATTTGTCTCACCGCTAATCATTTTACTTTTTATTTTTAATTATCGACAGATTTTGATGTTCTGACAGTGCACGATGTGACAGATGTCAGTGTCACTGCGCATAACCATCACTTATGTACCCAGCCGTCATTGGGTCACGTTCCATTTTAAGTTAAGTTCGATGTGTGAATCGGCTGTTAAAATTGTTCTCGTCTAATTTTATTTTTATTCTGTTTCCATTTACATAACTTTTTTTATTTATTTTTTATAATTGTGAACCATTAGCAAACTCCATCTGTTCTATAGACATTTGTATTCTTTCAAAAATTCTGCCCATGTTCTAGCGAGTGGGGGGGTTAAAGGAAAATTTGTAGTAAGTATTTTTAGTACTTACGGTATTTTTTTTAATTGTTTTACACTTGTATTTTAGATACGAGTATTCATATTATTTTTATATTTATATTATATATTATTATTATTATTCATGGATGATGTAGCTGATCTTAACGACAGCTTCTTCTCGTGTTCTTCTTCTACTAGTTTTGTTAGTGCGGACAGTGACTCTTCCATACCACTTACTTTACATGATAAAATCTCTTCTCTTTTTTCCAATGACGCTAAGAATCTGCATATAGCTCACATAAATGCTCAGAGTGTTCCTGGTCACTATTCTGACCTTCTGGCATCCTTTAGCAGTGCTCACCTGGATGCTCTCTTGATATCGGAATCCTTTTTGAAGCCATCTCTCCTCTCTACTCAATACTCACTCCCCGGCTTCGTCTTGATCCGCAACGATAGGACTGGCAAAGGTGGAGGAGGTGTTGCTATGTACCTACGTGCTGATTTACCATATAAGGTGGTCAGTTCATCTCCTTCACGGTATTCTGAGTCCGCTGAATATTTGTTTCTTGAAATTGCTGTTCATCACACAAAAGTTTTGCTTGCTGTGCTCTACAGTCCTAATCTTCACATTGACTACTTTAATTCTCTCGACTCCACTCTCAGTGACCTTTGCACCATGTATGAGCACGTAATTTTAATGGGTGATTTTAATACTTGCTTGATTAAAAATGACTCTCGCTCTATTAAACTTCTTTCACTCCTGTCTTCTTTCAATCTTCAAGTTTTGCCTCTCTCTGCAACTCACTATTTTCCTAATTGTACACCCTCTTTTCTAGATCTTATGATTGTATCCTCTCCTAATAATGTTTCTTACCATGGTCAACTTACGGCTACTTTTTCTTACCACGATCTCATTTATCTTTCCTATCGTATCCGTGTTCCCAAGCGTAAGTCTCAGCTTTTATATCTTCGTAACTACAAGGGCATAGACTTGGAGGCTTTGCAGCGTGATGCCGGCGATCTCGACTGGACCCCTCTGGTCGAGATCGATGACATCGACGATAAGGTGAATTGTTTTAACGCAACCGTTCTCGGCTTATATGATCAGCATGCCCCTATCCGACGTGTCAAAGTTCGACATAACCCTGCACCATGGATTACGCTACAAATTAAAGAGCTTATGGCTCGCAGGGATAAAGCTAAGAGCAGATATAAGCGCAGACCTTCAGAGCTGAATCTCTCTTATTACAAATCCTTGCGTAATCGTTGCAGTCATTTGTGTCAAGATGCTAAGAGACGCTATTTCCACGATCAACTCATTAACCGCAGTTCCTCCGATGTATGGAGATTTCTCAAATCTGTAGGTATAGGCAAGTCACCTACCAACCAGTGTAAGGATGTGAACCTCAATGATCTAAATAAACATTTCTCTCTCCTTCCCTTTTCTCTTGATCCGTCTGTCAAAGCAGCGACACTGGAGAGTCTTTCTAGTTTACCGTTACCACAATGTGCTCACTTAGCGATGTTACTGAGGATGACGTTAAGAAATCTATACTTGCGATTACTTCTTCAGCAGTCGGTAATGATAAGTTGTGTTCAAGAATGATAACTCTTATCCTTTCCACGTTACTTCCTGTTCTCACTCACATCTTCAACCACTCATTTTCCTCTTGCTCATTTCCGTCTGTTTGGAAACAGGCTCACATAATACCTTTACCTAAAACTAACAATCCTACTTTATTAACACACTTTAGACCTATTTCTATTCTCCCATTTCTCTCTAAAGTTTTTGAGCACATAGTTCATAGACAATTATCATTATTCTTGGCGTCAAACTCGATAATTTCCCCCTTTCAATCCGGTTTTCGCTCGGGTCACAGTACTGTGACCGCGCTTTTAAAAGTAACTGACGACATCCGCTGGGCAATGGAGAAAAAGTCCCTCACTGTTCTAGTATTGCTTGACTTTAGTAGCGCCTTCAACTCAGTGGATTTCGATATTTTACTTGGTATCCTCAAATCTATAAATTTCTCTTCTTCCGCTTTAGCTTGGTTCGGTGCTTACCTACGGGAGCGCTCTCAGTGTGTTCGCCTGGAGGAATCCTTCTCCGATTGGTGTAGCCTCACGGAGGGTGTTCCCCAGGGTAGCGTCCTCTCTCCTCTTCTTTTTTCTATTTTCATAAACTTTGTTACCAGAGTAATCTCCTCTAGTTTTCATCTCTATGCAGATGACTTGCAGCTTTACCGACATTTTAATGTAGCTGACGCGGGTTCTGCAATTGCTGCTATGAATCATGATCTGGCTTGCATCAGCGTTTGGGCTAAGTCTTTTGGTTTGCAAATTAACCCAACTAAATCCCAGGCCATGATCATAGGTAGCAGATTCGTTCGCAATATGGCTGCTGTTACATCTCTGATGCCTTTATATCTCGATGGTGTTCGCATTGACTATACCGAAACCGCCAAAGATCTGGGTGTCATTATTGACTCCAATCTTTCATGGCGTAATCAGGTCAACGAGGTCAGTCGAAAGGTACATTTCTCCTTTCATTCGCTGAAAAACCTTCAAGGTCTCCTGCCCTTGAAGACTAAAATTCATTTGGCACAAACGCTTATTCAGCCGATTATAGATTATGCCGACGCCTGCTATCTGGATGCTACTGAGGAGCTACTGAACAAGCTCGAGCGCATGCAAAACTTGTGCATTCGCTTTGTTTTTGGTCTTCGAAAGTATGACCATGTTTCTCACCTTCGCAAGGAACTCAAGTGGCTCCCAATCCGCCTTCGCAGGAACACTCGGATTTTATGTCTCCTCTTCAACATCTTACACAACCCGTCTTATCCTTCTTACCTGCGGGAGCGTTTTTCTTACGCTCGTCCTAGCGACGCTCCATGTAGATCGCACCTTAGATCCCTCCTTAAATCTCATCCTCATAAAACTAGCTACTATTCTTATTCCTTCTCGGTGCATGCTGTAAGATTGTGGAACTCACTTCCGCCTAGCATTCGTGATTTAAAAACAATTTCCTCATTCAAATATCAATTAAAAGAGCACTACCTTTCCTCTCAACTGTGAATATTTTTTTATATATGTTTGTATATATATGCTTTATGTATTTCTTTAGGTATATGTAAGTTTTTTTGCACGTGTGTACGTGTACGTATTCGTGTGTAAATTTTATATGTATATGGTATAGTATAGGTATTTTTATCATTTTAGTTTAAGACTTCGCATATTCATATTTTTCTCTTCTTGTTCTCACACACTATTGTCTACATTTCTTTTTCATTTCTCCTTTCGCAGGTCTGCTGGAAGAAATTTCTTAAGAAATAAGCAGTACCTTTGTACTAGTATTATAATTATGTCGTATCTCTCTGTATTTTACTGTGTGTACATAAATAATAAAATAAATAAAAAAATAAAATAGTTGTCTACGTGTGGGTGTACTATAAACCTCTGCCAACTCCTTCGGAAATTTAGGAGTGATGCTATTTTATGTTACGTGTAGTTAAAATTCCGTGTTCTTCAACATAAACACTAAAAGGAATCGTTTCATATGTAAAAACAAATAAAACTATTTTGACGATTTTTTAAAAAAAACGGCATGAAATGTTTCGTCAAATCGGCAACCAAAAAATTATAAATAATTAGCACTATGACCACCTCCAAGGATATTACGGTTAAACATGCCGTTTAGGCGATAATTCGATTTTTCATACTAGCTTCATACAAATTTTTCGTAAAAAAATTATATTTCCTTCGTTTTTGGGCAGAATTAACTCGGGTGTCATTGTTGTACATAGTAATGACTAATAGAAGCGATATCCAGCATAAAAACAAGCACTTGCAAATTGAAATCCCTAAGTCTATGAAAGCCGATTTTCAGCCCACCGTGCGCCGCCGCAGCACGCTCGCCTTCGCGCTTTAATGGTCACAGTTCTAACCTAACCTAACCTAAATGAATCAATAACAGATGATGCTACTCGACGCAGGTATATAACGAGACGAAGAACACAAAAAAATAATATTAACAAATTAGACGTTTTTAAATTACATTTAACGTTTCTTATAGATTTTGAATATATGTGCGTAATTGATTATTTTATTAATTGATTCAGAATGCTAATTTTAGCAGTTTATACGAAGTATTGATAATCGGAATGTCGTTTTTCAGACCGAGAACCCATCGAGCATTTTTTTCTTCGAACGTATGAAAATCGGAAAACAAACAAATCGCATTTACGACTTTCGGTAAAATAAATTTCGTGATTTTTAATAATAGACGGGATAGGAGAGAGAGGTACCTATTATGTAATTCGGACTTTGAAAATCGGAACATCGAAATTAGGAATAAAATATTACGGAGTATTTGGGTGCTCCCCAAAAAAATATTATTGGCTTGGAATTGTAGGTATTTTCGTTTGGTTGCTCGGCTTTTATTTTTTTGGGTGCGAAATTATCAAATAACTTCTCCCGCTCTGGGCGGAGCGGGGGGGGGGGGCGTGTCAGACTTTTACTGGCTAAAACCCAACCGTGTTCTTTCCGTTGCCTGTGTGCCAGGGCCACGATATCCCTTTCGGACAAACTCGCAACCCTGGCAGGCATTGGCCCTATTGGACCCCGTCAGTTGGTGCTGTTATCTCTTTAAGGCGCGCGTGGGACACAACGCGCCGTCGATCCGGGCCTGGCCCTTATCGGATGGAAAGCTACCCATCGCTCACCGTCCGCAAGCCCGCGCCTACGGAGGCCGAAAATCGGCCTGCGACTCCCGAGGCGCCTCCTGCGGCGACCAGGGGCGCGAGGGCGCAAACCTTGCCTCGCCCTCACGCGTTCCGTCTCCTCCTTCACGAGCATAACTGCATCGCAGAAGGAGGTGACGGCCTCCCATGCACTCTCGCTCCGAACCATGGCCTGAACCAGGGCGTCTACTCCCTAATCACGAAATCCGTAGTTTCGGCCGAAGTTTTGGGCGTTTCCTACTCCGTATCGCTTACGGACATAAGATTAGTTCAGAGCCCGGTTTAAAAATGAATGACAACATGATTTGATAGTGTCCCCTAATCCCGATGTGTATTTACCGGTTAGAAAATTTTAATTTGTCACTTGTTTTGACGAATCAACTACTTTCGGACGGGCCCGTATCTTCGTTGACGGATTTAGGGAGTAAACCCCCAGGGCCGGACGCGAGAGATCGTGGCCGCCAATCGCCTCCGTGAGAACATGGTGGTGCTCCACCCAAGCCAGCCAGACCTCCACCGTATGCTCCACCGTGTAATCGGGGCGATCCACATAGTGGTGACATCCGGGCGTTTCCTCCCACTTTATCCTGAAAAGGAACCTCCCGAAACAACTATGCCCGGTGAGGAACTGCGTCAGGTGGAAGATGAGGACGCCGTGGCGCCTCTCTAGCCACACCTCAAAGAGGGGACTTATCGCCACAAGTGTGGCGTGCCCTCGGTTGCTCACGATCGAATCGTACGGATGATATATGTTACAGTTACAGTGAGCACAAACATAGTAGGTATTCACATTTATTAATTTTTGTATTTTATATATCTATATTGCTGCATCCGGTTAGACTGAAAGCTGACCCCAACATAGTTGGGGAAAGGCTAGGCAGGTGATGATGATGATATATCTATATTGTTTGCCCTATTATTAAATTATACATTCTGACACATACATAACATAACATGTGATCCATACCATTGATGTGACTAACGAGGCCTTCGAGTGGATCAAGATAAAATAATTTAAGCAAAAATAATAACGATGGCTCGGTGAGAGGACACGCTGCGGAGCTATGTCTGTACACAGCAATAGAGGACACGCTGCGGAGTTATGTCTGTACACAGCAATAGAGGACACGCTGCGGAGTTATGTCTGTACACAGCAATAGAGGACACGCTGCGGAGCTATGTCTGTACACAGCAATAGAGGATACGCTGCGGAGTTATGTCTGTACACAGCAATAGAGGACACGCTGCGGAGCTATGTCTGTACACAGCAATAGAGGACACGCTGCGGAGCTATGTCTGTACACAGCAATAGAGGACACGCTGCGGAGCTATGTCTGTACACAGCAATAGAGGACACGCTGCGGAGTTATGTCTGTACACAGCAATAGAGGACACGCTGCGGAGTTATGTCTGTACACAGCAATAGAGGACACGCTGCGGAGTTATGTCTGTACACAGCAATAGAGGACACGCTGCGGAGTTATGTCTGTACACAGCAATAGAGGACACGCTGCGGAGTTATGTCTGTACACAGCAATAGAGGACACGCTGCGGAGCTATGTCTGTACACAGCAATAGAGGACACGCTGCGGAGTTATGTCTGTACACAGCAATAGAGGACACGCTGCGGAGTTATGTCTGTACACAGCAATAGAGGACACGCTGCGGAGTTATGTCTGTACACAGCAATAGAGGACACGCTGCGGAGTTATGTCTGTACACAGCAATAGAGGACACGCTGCGGAGTTATGTCTGTACACAGCAATAGAGGACACGCTGCGGAGCTATGTCTGTACACAGCAATAGAGGACACGCTGCGGAGCTATGTCTGTACACAGCAATAGAGGCGCATCAAATAGATAGGTTACGTGCATACGTGATACTCCATATAAATCTATATCTGGTAAAAATACTATTATAGTACCCGCATTTTGATAAGATCAATAAAAAATGTGAAATTCTATTATTAACCCTACATTAGAATTGATATTGAGGCAGGTAGGTACATGCAAGTAAATTGTCCAAACTTCACATCAAGTGTTTTATCTAATCAGCTGAAACTAGCTGGACGTAGGCTCCTCACTAATGGTTCCGTAGTACATGGTAATCCCTCAATACCGTTCACACAGCGTTTTGATGGACGCCAAAAGGAGAGACAATATTCTCTAAAACTCAAATACAAGCTTTTCTAAGATAGTTACTAACCGTTAGTTGTTGCCAACCGACAGCTTACTAGAATTCATATGCCTACAATGTTCTGACCGGTTCGACGGGTTCAGTAAAAAATATTTTTTGAATACTCCCAAAATTGAGCGAAAAGTTTACTCACCTCCGGCACAACAATAAGAAAAATTATCATCCGGCGCTTACCTCCGCACCCCGACGCTCCAAGGCCTCAAACGATATCGATAAAACTCCGCCCGCTCGACACGCAGGAGCTTATTTAAAGAAAACTTGTTCCCAACTTTATACAAATAGATTTAGTTGTGAAGTTTCACCACTCAGTTGGTATTGACGTGGATATCCGACACGTCACACGATAGCGACGTGTGTACGCGTCACGTTATTGACTTAGATATCCGACACGTCACACGATAGCGACGTGTGTACGCGTCACGTTATTGACTTAGATATCCGACACGTCACACGATAGCGACGTGTGTACGCGTCACGTTATTGACTTAGATATCCGACACGTCACACGATAGCGACGTGTATACGCGTCACGTTATTGACTTAGATATCCGACACGTCACACGATAGCGACGTGTGTACGCGTCACGTTATTGACTTAGATATCCGACACGTCACACGATAGCGACGTGTGTACGCGTCACGTTATTGACTTAGATATCCGACACGTCACACGATAGCGACGTGTGTACGCGTCACGTTATTGACTTAGATATCCGACACGTCACACGATAGCGACGTGTGTACGCGTCACGTTATTGACTTAGATATCCGACACGTCACACGATAGCGACGTGTATACGCGTCACGTTATTGACTTAGATATCCGACACGTCACACGATAGCGACGTGTGTACGCGTCACGTTATTGACTTAGATATCCGACACGTCACACGATAGCGACGTGTGTACGCGTCACGTTATTGACTTAGATATCCGACACGTCACACGATAGCGACGTGTATACGCGTCACGTTATTGACTTAGATATCCGACACGTCACACGATAGCGACGTGTGTACGCGTCACGTTATTGACTTAGATATCCGACACGTCACACGATAGCGACGTGTGTACGCGTCACGTTATTGACTTAGATATCCGACACGTCACACGATAGCGACGTGTGTACGCGTCACGTTATTGACTTAGATATCCGACACGTCACACGATAGCGACGTGTGTACGCGTCACGTTATTGACTTAGATATCCGACACGTCACACGATAGCGACGTGTGTACGCGTCACGTTATTGACTTAGATATCCGACACGTCACACGATAGCGACGTGTATACGCGTCACGTTATTGACTTAGATATCCGACACGTCACACGATAGCGACGTGTATACGCGTCACGTTATTGACTTAGATATCCGACACGTCACACGATAGCGACGTGTGTACGCGTCACGTTATTGATTTAGATATCCGACACGTCACACGATAGCGACGTGTATACGCGTCACGTTATTGACTTAGATATCCGACACGTCACACGATAGCGACGTGTGTACGCGTCACGTTATTGACTTAGATATCCGACACGTCACACGATAGCGACGTGTGTACGCGTCACGTTATTGACTTAGATATCCGACACGTCACACGATAGCGACGTGTGTACGCGTCACGTTATTGACTTAGATATCCGACACGTCACACGATAGCGACGTGTGTACGCGTCACGTTATTGACTTAGATATCCGACACGTCACACGATAGCGACGTGTATACGCGTCACGTTATTGACTTAGATATCCGACACGTCACATGATAGCGACGTGTGTACGCGTCACGTTATTGACTTAGATATCCGACACGTCACACGATAGCGACGTGTATACGCGTCACGTTATTGACTTAGATATCCGACACGTCACACGATAGCGACGTGTGTACGCGTCACGTTATTGACTTAGATATCCGACACGTCACACGATAGCGACGTGTGTACGCTGACTTTGTGACAGCGCTGACATACTTAGCACTAGGAGGGTATAGTGGCGTTTTTTTTTGTTACGTTGGATGGTTTTTAATCTGGAAACGATAGATACAGGTTGAGAAACGGTGGCACAGTTTATGTCGGAATTTTTGAAATAATAAGTATATTTTGGGCGCGGACTTAAAGCAAAAACCCACTCTAAGTCCCGTACGCAACGAACGTAAATGATCCTTAAGATACCATTATACGGTACCTCGTAATTGCAATGTTTAAAAAATACAGTTTTTTCTATAATAACAAACTTAAACACACATCAATATAAAATAACATCGTCCTGTCTCCAGAACAGAAACATTTGTTGTAGATATCGGACATTTGTCTTGTAACGTCCACTGTACGTATACGTACTCTATAGTAGGAATAACACAAGTAAACCCGAGAGGTGTTCCACTCCTGTGTAATTAAAGTCTGTTTCGATGGATTTTTGGTCCATTATGATAGTATGAGTTCGGTGTTAACGCCAAGGTTCACTGTATTTTGGTGCCGCAAATCAATTTGATTTTCATTACTCATTGGTGTTCTCATTAACCTACTGATATTTCCCATCTACAACCCTACAAAAGGTTATAATATCTAACAAGGCAAGTCAGTACGACTCGTGCTGCATCTCTTACCCTTATCGGAATATTTTACTCTGTGGCGTCTCAGCTTCCCATAATATCTGCTTATCTTTTTTTTCTCTTATTTTTGAGTAAATCAATATTATTATCGTTTCAGCAATGTAATTATGTTATCAATTTTAGTATCAATGACATCCATGAATATTTGTACGCCTTCTGGTATAACATAGCGCGCTTGCATTGTTTTTATAACAACTATTTTATTGTACCTCTGTTAACAAATGATTATGATTAATGTTCCTTGTAATTTATTACAAGAATGTATTTCTGAAGAATTATGTCGGAGGCTTTTGTTTTCGTGATCTTATTCAATCAAGGCAATGTTTGGATGGGACTTGGAACCAATCTATTGTGTAGCAAAGATGAAATAGAAAATATATTACTCAATCAAGTAATGTTTCTATAGCAACTGATGTCGCGAGAATTTTCGAGTTATTTTGCAATATGATTAACGTAAAATCAGTGTATGCGTTTTTCGCTGTAGTGTGCCCAGAAACGTATCAGTGTGGCATCAGCCACGTGTACATAATTATACCCTATCGACCTTGCTTCACAGTACGTATGTCCGGGTATGAAATGTGGAACTATTACATTCTCTTGGACAAAGGGCGCCACCCTACCTACCGCGCATCTTCCTCCACGCCTACCTGGGACAGGAAGATCAAAAGGGCCGCTCTCAAACAATCCGAGACAACGAGTCAATCAGGACAGTCACTGTTTAGTCCTATGTAGGTGATGACAGCGTCTACTTGTCCACAAGTACGTCATAAGGAATTATAATGTAAAACAGGATTCAATACTGCTACCTATATTTTCATAAACTTCTGTTTGTAGAATGATTGATTGTCTAACTGCTGGTCCTTCGGGACGTCTCCATTGCGTGGTCCTACAGTGCTCATTAGAACCTTTTGTTTGAGTCAAAGGCACATGTAACTCTAGGTAGCAACCCAATGGTGCCTGCCATCGAACGGGAACAGGCGCGGGGCCGCTGCTGGTCAATAGGCGATGTAAACCCAAGACATTGTTCCCCAGAATAGGCGAGCAGTGTTTGTTCAACTATCGCAGCATTTTCAATGTGTTTAGGGTGGAAATAACAAATGTAGGCTGTTATGAATATTAGAATAAACCGCTAAATATACATGCGTCGTGTTTGCATTACATCAAGGTCTAAATTCGAGAAAACATTCTGAATAAACATTGACCTTTACTCTATTGACTATTTTAGTGATCCAATAAAGAGTAGTACTTAATAGGTAAGGCTGTTTGTATCACGCGGGAATAATTGCGGTTTAATTAGCTACATTTCTTCGAAAAAATACTCGTAAAAGATTCGGATGACAGGAGTTTGTGTTCCTTTGTCGCCACGGGTCGGGAGCTCGGCTCCTCCGAAATAATTATCGGGAAATAAATAGAAAGCATATTTTCGCACTTCCTGTAGTCCGGAGCTAACATAGCGAGGTCCGCATCTCCCGAGGGTAAGAGAATGAGCACTTTTCAAGTTTTGCAGGACAAAGCTTTTAGACCTTAAACTAATGTCCCGCGCCATTTGTAATTAAACCCTTCTGTTATGTAACGTAACTAGTTTTGAAAAGGGCGTTACAATTTTATCTCGATACAGTTTTTATTTAATTCAATTAAAAGCTGGTATTTTAAATTAGCATAATTTTGCTTCAAAATAGGTAATTAATTAATTCCAATGTCACTGCTCGTATATGGTCTCTTATATACATAAGTATATTTAATTCCCAATTCCCGAGCGATGCCCGAGCGATTCCCGAACGATGCCCGAGCGATTCCCGAGTGATGACCGAGCGATTTCCGACTGATGTCCGAGCATCTCGATCAAAGCGGATGCTTAAAATAATAAATATCATTGCTTTCCAACAGACTAATCACTATGTTATTACGGAAGTTAATGGTCACTTAGTATTAAAATAATAAAGCATTTGCAATGCGATTCCTTTTTAAATCAGCTTTGTTGACAATAATTTTGGATTTCTGATGAAGCCGGATTTAAACCTTTACGCAGTAGTATGATGGACGAGGGGTCTATTATACGTTTAATTTACCTACATTAATCTCTATTTATGGACAAGTATTCCATTTTTAGGGTTCCGTAGTCAACAAGGAACCCTGATAAATTCGCGATGTCCGTCTGTCTGTCGGTAATTTGGCATGGGTATACATATTAATCACGCCGATAAATTGGTAAAATTAAATCTTTGAAAAAAATAATTTTGTAGGCTAGCTCCCCTGTACGTAAAGTGGGGATTATATTTTTTCTCGTCTGTCCCAGTGTGGGGTATCGTTGGACGGTTAAAAATATTGCGAGTCTGTGAAACCCATTTTTCGATTCAGAAATTCGTTTACGTAATATTATGCTTTAAAGTGCTATTTTTTGTTAGAGTCAAGTGTGCGCTCTGCCAGCTAAATTTATGATTTTGAATATGTGAAAAAAATCATGGCAGTAGTATGTAAATTAAAAGGAAAACTATCACAGCTAAATAGGCTTTACAAGTTAACGAGTAATAGTCGACTAACTTACAGTTGGTGACAATATTGACCGTGACGTAAATCAACTAGAATGTTAAGTTTGTTTTTGGGATAAATTCAACCCAATTATAGAACTCTTCATTATGCGCGGTATGACAAGCACTTTTCTGATTTTTTATTATAATTATGTTTTTAGCCTGTTTATTATTTCAGTAAAAACTAACCAGTAGTAAAGTTTTCATGGGTTTATTATCAAAACGGAGATAGAACCTTACTTTGGTCGTTTATTGTAAAAGCTTCCTAAAATACAGTATTTTTTTTTCTCACCACAATAAACATACAGACATTATTAACATAAAGGTACATGAAAAGGCTTAAATTTACTGTGGGAGACTGGTGCCTAAGCTAGGCTTTAAGGGCCTGTGTTTCACATTAAAAAAAAAAAAAAAAAGAAACGGTGAGTTAACAATTTCAAATTAAGTCTGTTTCTCAACACAAAAGTTTGAGAAATAAAAAATGAAAAAATTAAATTGATCTTGCGTATTTTAGTGCACAAAGAGGTAGTGGATAAACCGGTTTCTGGTCCATCGATCTCTCGGAGGTTCACTCTAGATAGAGCACACTTTGTGCTTATTGAAATTGCCTCTGGATACATCAAAGATATTGTTTTAGAGTAATGAATAAATAATTAGCTTACACTAAAATATATGTATATATATATATATATATAACACAATACTATACTATGACTATGATTTTATTAACACAAGTTTGCTAACAGATTATTAAAATAATAATATTATTTAACTACTCACCTAACCTAACCTAACTAAAATTATTAACAAACTAAAATATGGCGTCGAAAACTTCCTACGCATCGCTGTCTAATGTACCAAAGAGACTGGCGGTATTGCCACGTTGTATAGAAGTGCTTAGCCTCTGGCCAAGGTAAAAGCCAGCCCTTGGGTCACTGGAAGTGTCAACCAGCCGTTTGAAGATTTCGTTGAACAAACCATGAGCACTCGGACCCCACAGCCCGAGGGTTTCAACCTCAAACGGCTCGAAAATATAATTACCGATAAGGTTATTAGGTATAAAAACTCAAACTCAAAGCATTTATTTCAAATAAACCAATTACAGGCACTTTTGAATTGTCAATGGGTCGGTCAGTCATAAAGATGAAGCTAGTTGCACATTCCATAGCTTAGTGGGTAGGTACCTATGGAGAAGAACGGGCAAGAAACTCCACGGACACTCTTTTAAACTGACTTATGGTTACCAAATATTGGTTACATCATTCGTGTTGAAATTATACATTTGAGAACGATGCAAAACGTCAAAAGCGTCCGTAATAAAAAGATAAAAAAACAGTTCAAAAATTAAATTAAAATAAGCCATGGCTGCAAAGAGATGACCAGTCCCTACTGATGGGGCCCATTCACGAACATGACGCATGGATTAGCACCATTCAGCTCAACCATTTTGAAGGGAGCTAAATGATCCAACACACCCGCCACCATCCGCGAGACATTACAGTGAGCATGACATACTCTCAGCCGCCAGGGCACATTCAAGTCAATGAAAAACGTACCCAGTAAATGGTAGCTTTATAGTAAGTACAGAGTACTCTCACATGTGCTATGCAATTATACATATAATACTAATAGACTGAATTTATACAATGCAAAGATAGTTTTTAAAATATTCAGCAGCTCCAACAGTACCTATTTCCAAATGCTAATCAATTAAGTTTTTATACGTCCTTGTGGAGCAGGATGGTTTTAAATATTTCTAGAAAAATATAATTTTTAACCAGTTTTTATCCCTTTTCGCCCGATTTGTATGTTATGTTATTATTGGTATTTGTATGTTATGTTATTATTGGTATTTGTATGTTATGTTATTATTGGTATTTTTATGTTATTTTATTATTGGTATTCGTATGATACGTTATTATTGGTATTTGTATGTTATGTTATTATTGGTATTTGTATGTTATGTTATTATTGGTATTTGTATGTTATTTTATTATTGGTATTTGTATGATACTACACTGACTTATTTTTTTACTTTTTTTAGAAAAACATACTTTTATGATGTTTGTAAATATGTGAACACCATGTATCTATCTAATAATTAAGTTATTTTTCAATGCTTAGTTTTTAATTCGTTTTACCTATTATGGTATAGTAATTTTATTCTAGGTGCATCGTCTTCACATATAATCATATAATTAATGTAATCAAACAAAATATTGTAAAACATTTTTAAAAGAGTACCGGTGGAGTTTCTTGCCCATTCTTCTCCATACGAAACTACCTTTTGGAAGGGGCAACTATAATCAATTCTATTTTTTTTTGTAAATATTGACGTTCAAAAGTGCCTCTTATGTGCCTATTTGAAATAAATGGTTTGACTTTGACTTTGACTTTGATACGTTATTATTGGTAATTGTATGTTGTGTTATTATTGGTATTTGTATGTTATGTTATTATTGGTATTTGTATGTTATGTTATTATTGGTATTTGTATGTTATGTTATTA
The DNA here is from genome assembly GCA_963921375.1 of Tiliacea citrago. NCBI lineage: Eukaryota > Metazoa > Arthropoda > Insecta > Lepidoptera > Noctuidae > Tiliacea > Tiliacea citrago. The sequence continues at coordinate 31,673,542 of OY992780.1, forward strand.
TTGGTATTTCAAATGCACACACAATATATTATGTAAAGCTTTATATAAATTATCTTTTTCAAAACCATTACTACCCAAATTCGATGGAGTCAGACAACATCATTTTAATTAAACAATTTCGTAATTATTGAACATCATGTTTACTTACTCAAATACGCATACACTACGAGTCTACGATGTATTAATAAAGGAACATAAACTATCCTCAAAGAGACTTCCATTTCAATTGGAATGTACAGTCAGCTACAAAAAGATGTATACATGTACAAGATTTAATCGTCTACACTCTTTGTTCCATATTAATTATTATTGTATTAATGGAACCCAAAAAACTTATTGCACATTAGGTACTTAATTGTAGCTACACATGTATACATCTTTTTGAGGCTGACTGTACACGGACACTGCGTACCAACATGTGGATCAGCACCGTCCAGCTCAACCACTTTGTAGGGAACCGAATGATCCAACACACGCGCCACCATCAGCGAGACATTTAAGTGAGCATGACATACTCTCAACTGCCAGGCTTTTTTAAGTCAACATGGACTTAAAAAAGCCTGGCAGTCATAACATCATCATAACATAATAAACGGCTCCATGGTACTCACATTTACAAAAATCAAAAAAATGCTTTTAAATTATACAAAACTATAGTTTGCAATGTATTTCAATGATTAATAAAATTTTACTAGCAAAAGGAAAATCGTTGTTACCGATTGAAGTATTCAACAACTAAAACTTGATTACATTCGTAACTATCGTTTATTTTTATGTAGGTACCTACATAAAAATAAACGATAGTTACGAATGTAATGTCAAAACAAAAAATAAAAAGGGGGGGAAGTATCACTTCCAAATATTAAAATTCTAACAAGTGAGCCCAAGTTGTTGTGGAGCAGGACCAGCATTAAGCCAAGCATATTTATCTACGATATAATCATCCAACTTATAATATGCTTGTCTACATAGTGTGTACTTTTGACAATCTGAAACGTGGTTGATCTAATTTGTTCCTATTTCTAGTGTTAAAATTATGTCAGATTAGATTTTTATATATGTTTAACAATCAAGGTACCTAACACCTACAAAATATGAAATAGCTATTTTTGAGACTCACTTTTAGATTTGTTTCAAACTTAAGTACCATCATTATATCTTAGTTTTATGTTGTTGTGTATCTTTACAAAATGTCCGAGATAACCCCGGGGTGCCCTCTACCGAATGCGAATTCATCATCATCATTTCAGCCGAAAAACGTCCACTGCTGGACATAGGCCTCCCCCAAAGGGGGACCATAGAGGGAAACCATAATCGCCACGCTTGGCAAGTGGGTTGGCGATCGCAGTATGGTGTTAAAATGCATAGAGAGCGCTACTCTAGTAAGTCCCTTAGTCGCCTTTTACGACACCCACGGGAAGAAATAGAAAATGCGATTAAATGTTCTTAATTCGTTTTTATTAAATTCTCAAGTACTTAGAGACCGACGCGCGACTACGACGCTGCTTCCCAAACTTTGACAATAAGAATTCAATTATTTCCAGCGAGTCTTGTGTCAGAAATATCATCGATATCTTGTTACCATTTATAATTAGATTCTTGTTACTACTCGTATGTGTTACGTAAGGTAACTCATTAGAGACTGACGGAACGACATATGGCTCGTCCTCTCAGAACGATCCTTAACTTGACAATTTATTACCTTTAGGCTAATAGGTGACTAATTTGCTGTCACGTTCGTTGGTTAGGAAAGTGCCATTGTTTTTGATTATTTAAACATTGCTAAAAAGTACTTTCTATGTAATTAATTTATCTATAAATAACTTGGGACTCCTCTCTGTCCAATGGAGTACTGAACTGAAGCAGCAAGCTAACTACTATGTAATGAAGGGATGAATATCCAAGTGCCACTTAGGACCAGCCTATGTCCAGCAGTCCTCAGTTTCATAACAATTATAGCGTGAAAGTAATCAGATAAAACTCCTGCAAGCCTTAATTCTAACACTGCTGCGGTAACCACAAAGGCAAATAAACTCAGTTAGCTATACTATTACCATGCTGTGGTACTGACCACAAGACAACAGGTTCTGTACTAAACTAACCCATTGTTTTTCGAATTATATACGTACCCGTCAGATTAATTAATTCTCATACTGATTTAATTCTAAGTCACCGTTCGTCGTTGTGTGTTTCCCTATTACATCCTAAGTTACCGTTCGTCGTTGTGTGTTTCCCTATTACATCCTAAGTTACCGTTCGTCGTTGTGTGTTTCCCTATTACATCCTAAGTTACCGTTCGTCATTGTGTGTTTCCCTATTACATCCTAAGAGAGTATCATTAAAATTAGTTGCAAGTTGCAATGCAAATTTGCATAGAAACGCTTACCTATTAAGTTTTTTTAAGGAATCTCAAACAGCAATTGTTCAATTATTTGTCTTTCAACTAATAAGTAGACAAGCTAATCAATTAAAAATAATAACTATTGGATCCAAACCATTCCCAACTACTTCTTACAACTCTGAGCAGGTAGTATGTAGGTACCAGTCTAAACAAACGGCCAAACAAATAATACCCGAACATTATTATTTCTACGGACGGAGGTGGATGGAGACTACAACAGAAACTTCCTTTGTCCTCTCCTCTCTCTTTTCATTGAGAGGTAGTGAAGGTTATTATTATCCCGTTGCCCGTATTTTAATATTTTAATGTAAATAACGCCAAGCAAGGGTTCCCTCCAATGTTTGTTGGCAACTTTTTCCATTCCGGTATAATTCGGCTGATGAGCTTAGCTCAACTTGTTAGAATCCTTTTATGTTCGGTGCAAGAATATATTGGCTAGCGTTTTTTCAATCCCTTTTTCATGATTATAGGCCTGTGATTATTAAAAGTTGGTAGTTTTGGTCTTATTATAATAAGTCTGACTGTTTTTGTCCGTTTTCCCAAATAGGACAGTGAGGAAATAAGTCTATTGAACCTTTGTATTGCAACTTCAAACATTATCATCGTTTGCATTCATAATCTCACTGCTAGACATAGGTACTCCCAATTATGTTGTAGCTTTGCTATAGATAAGCATCTGACTACAATTATGTTGTAGGTTCGCTATAGATAAGCATCTGACTACAATTAAGTTGTGGCTTCCCTATAGATAAGCATCTGACTACAATTATGTTGTAGCTTCGCTATAGATAAGCATCTGACTACAATTATGTTGTAGGTTCGCTATAGATAAGCATCTGACTATAATTAAGTTGTGGCTTCGCTATAGATAAGCATCTCACTAAAATCATGTTGTAGCTTCATTATAGATAAGCATCTGACTACAATTATATTGTAGCTACGCAATAGATAAGCATCTGACTACAATTATGTTGTAGCTTTGTTATAAATAAGCTTCTGACTACAATTATGTTGTAGCTACGCAATAGATAAGCATTTGACTACAATTATATTGCAGCTTCGTTATAGATAAGCTTCTGACTACAATTATGTTATAGCTTCACTATAGATACGCATCTGACTACAAGAAAAGTTTTGTCCCTCACAATGTCACAAGTCACAATTCACTTCATTGTAATAAAACTATGCCCCCACACCCTCTAGTTGGCCATATCTTCCCAATGCCTATTCCGCTCTCGCTCATTACCGCTCCTGTCAATGAAGAGAGCGGAACAAACGAGATTAGTCATTGGTCCACTTACAGCAATAAGCTTATTCAAATGAATCGTCCTTATTGATTTACTCTCCTCTCCTTCCTTCTTTGTTGAAAAAAAACAACTGTTTGGTTGGTTGATAAGTAATTTTCTCAGTTTTATCTTAAAGTATTGATAAGTGGCCTTCTTTGATATGTGATACTTTAGTTGCTTATACTTTATGGCTCAAAGTCAACACAGATCTATGAGGTTTTCCTTTTCTTGTGTTGATCTAAACTCCCAGCTATCCTTAGTTTATATTCTACAACGACGTTGCTACAACATTTCGTAGACAACCTCCTTATACTAACACTGAGAACGTACAACAACAAACAACCTAAACAGAACAAAACAGTAACAACAAGAATAACAACAGACGACGGGAATAAACTTAGGTTGCGGCATCAGTCGCGATACTTTCAAAGAGAATAATTTATTTGGGATAAATAAAACAATGAAGGACGCCCACGTAGAATTTCACAACAACGATGAATACTATTGAAGTCACTGTAGAGTCTCCAAAACAGCGAAAAATTAGGAATCATCCGATTTATCTCCTGTTTCAGTTCGACAGAGTAGCCTATCGTACATCTAGCTTGCTGTCTGCAATTATAACTCGTAGTCAATTATACACGTCTAACGTAGGTACCATTAAACGAGCCAGCTTCCCTCGTTCAAATCACATTGTTCTAATAGCTGAGTATTCTTAATATTTATTTAACTGGTGACTGTAGCCCCAAACTCGTTGACACCAGTTACCATCGCTCTGTATTCACAAACGTCAATGTACTGACAACCTTAGTAAATTCACTTGATGAAAAGGCATTCCACCCACATAATGATGAGTTGAATCGTATCATACGATACATTGCCCTAGAACGTGTCTTGTATCTGATAAATTGTGCTTCATTACGTAAACGTTCGCGTCGACGTAAACTTCGATACTTCTCCATTACACTTTATTAAAAAAAGAAGAGAAATGTAGCAACTGAATGGGAACGTAGTAGGTACTCGTGTTTTGGTTGTTCTCATAACTTTTATCTAGTATACAATCTAAAATAAACTTGTTTTAATTCAGTGAAAAAATTCGAGACCCTGTACGCAACAAACCACACATTATTCCACCTACATTTTTTTAAAACCATTCTAAAGTTCCAAATAAAATAATTTATGCGCAAAAACATAAATCATAAAGTTTAATTGTGCAACATAGGTATACAATAGGTCATACATATAAAATAGCACGCTATGTTTTGTCTGTAAAATATGGTAACATGCAAAGTAAATAAAATAAGCTAAAATAAAAAAAAATATCATTAATAAAAACAAACATTCCAATAGTCATGTGTGTATATCGTGTGAGGCAACGTTTAAAAAAAAATGAAAAGAAAGAAAAGTCATTAAAAAATTACATGGCAGATGTGAAAACTTTAATGCAGCATTAATAATTATAACTGTTTATCGTGAAAAATCTCGTTTATTGTATTGGGCAAGATAAGTTTCTGCAGTACGATTTTAAATTTTTACATTGGCAATACCCTTATGGAATAACAACCAACCTTGAGCAACCTTTTGAGCTTGCAGTCGGATAAGCGACCTAGTCGCCCGTTGTTGGCTGTTTGGATAAATATCCGTTGTTTTACAACTATACCTAGGCCTTAAATTGATAAAAAGTATTGTAGCTACTAATCAAGTATTCAATTGTTAATGGAGTGTTAAAATAGTTAAATAATAAAAGCCGTTTTTGTCTCTATAAATCTGTTGTTTTAAACATTTAGGTGCTTACTTCGTTGTAAGTCCTACATAATGTATTACGTAAAGTAGATCACAAAAATATCAAGCAATTCAGTTAAACGGACTCCCAAAACCCTTCGTTTTAAAATTTAACGTAGATTGCCATTTATATTTTCTTGTAAATAACACTGAAATGGAATTGACTAGTGGGCTATTTTTTTTAGACATATTTTTACGCAAACGTACGTAATAATTTACACAAGTTGCTAGGTGTAAAAATTCTTAATTATTATAAGAATGTGTTATTTTTGTTTCTTTAGAAGTTTGATTTTAGGCCATAGATTTTTTTATCTTTAACTAAAATAATGTTCTTTTGAGTCTGGTCACTTATCCTTACAATAAGCTGTCGATATCGTCAAATCACACCCAAATATGCACCTACAATAAAAAATAAATAGTGATCCTCATAAGCCTAAAAAATACTTTAATCGCTTAACCACGAACCACGTACATAATTACAGGTCAGCTGGACCCGCTCGCTACTGGACCAACGGGTAAGTGGACCCGTTATGTGTACCCGTGGAGCGGGTACACATAATTTATTTTCTGTATTTTTATTGGTTAACTGGACCCACATTCAAATTTAAAAAACCTCTATCTATTGTTTAAAGCTACCAGTGAATACACCTGAGCCCAAAATTGGTTAATCAAAATATAATAAAACGCAATTTTATTAGGTACCTATAAACGTTTATTCTCAATCAAAATCTAAAATCTTTTTAAATTTGGTACATGTAAGTAAAATCAAAACAAACCTTTTTATAACGACAATATGAACTAAATGTAATACTCAAATATAACACAGAAAAAGATAAATACTATTTAGCGGTTTGCCATAATCGCCATGCTTGGCAGGCGGGTTGGCGATCGCAGTATGGTGTTAAATGCATAGAGAACTCTGCTGCCCATTCTCTAGTAAGTCCCTTTGTCGCCTTTTACGACACCCATGGAAAGAAATGGGATGGTGCTGTTCTTTACGTCCGGCACCACACGACCAAATACCATTTATGAATAAAATTAAATAATAAGTAGTATTTGCAAAAATCAATTATTAATGGTGCTCGTGAACTTAAATAGGTATTTTTACAGTAAAAAAATATTTAGTTTTAGTGCTAGTGAATAAGTGTGGAGCGTAAGTGTAAATACCTAATTAAATAATATTGTATATAAACTAAAAGATTCGGCTTTACTCCGTGGCTGTACTAATAATAAAATTGAGCCGTGGGTCCAGTCAACCTATACCACATTCTGTACGGGGTTTAGTGATCCCGCGGGTCCATTTTGAGTTGACCAAAGACTCCCAGCACCTAATTTCAAACTAGTATAATTACAAAGTGCGGCTGTTAGCAATCTGTTGTTCAAATGAATAATAAATAAAGCTCGTTCGTGATTCAATATAATTAGCGCTGCTGGTCTGTAAACAGTGTTGGACAACGTGGGTGTAATGTCTAGCTGCCACAGAGTGCCTATCGCGGGCTCACGCGAGCCTGCCACGGCCTGCCACGACTGCCATGAGTGACGAGACGCGAACACAACCTTTCATTTAATGTCGAACTAGTCATGTTTAACTTTGAAGTGGCATTGATTCTGTCAGTTTAAGTTTGAAGAATTGAAGTTATGTTGTGTTTCTAAATAATAAATATAGGTTTCTTGAGATTCGAGGTTTCATGGTTTTTGCGCTGTAGGTTATGAGAGTACGTTTTAAACTTTAGGTTTTGGCGACTTTGCATCGAGATAAGTACGCCTTGTCAGACATAGTATAGCTAGAGTGGTGACGTTAACAAGTTCACTGAGCAGTTCGTCTATTGTTTGTTCTTTCACTTGACCCCAGCTTGAGGTCTATACATTTTATTTTATATCACAAACTTTTCTCACCGCAAAATCACCCTCATTTCCCCCTGAACTTCAGCGTGTCAAAACAACAGGATTCCATAAAGTTGCGGTGGAATTGTTCGCATTCTTTACGGCCAATCATAATATTTTACTTGCAGTTCATTATAACCCTTTGTGTTCAATAAAGTGGTGTAATTATTTCTAGCTACGTACATTAAACCCGTGAGAAGGCGCGGCTAATATTGCTACAGGACAGGTGTGCGAGCAAAATGCTCACACACAAGTGCTTATGTTTTCACAGTTATAGTATTTATTGGCTAAAAATGAGTTAAAATGAATAAAACGTTTAATTAGTAAGAAAAGAAAATAAGAGTTTTAATTCAAACTATGAAACATAAATGCAACTTCTTACGCAAATAACAATCACTATAAAGAATCAAACTTCACCATACATTTATTATACTTTTACTATTATACTTTTCAACCGTTTTTTCATACGTCTACGACTTAAGTACTGCACAGAACTTGCTTGGCCTAAAACCAAAATATATTATTATTACAATAAGATCTTAAGAGTATTTACGTAATTCAGCACACTTACAGCATCATACCCATCCGCTTTCGTGGCCTCGGTATCCGTAAAATTATCAGTAGTAGCTAGTCCTGTCCTCTGTCCACAGCAATAAAAAGGTTTGAATTTTTTTTGCCGGGTGGACTCTGAAGTGCCGTGCTTGACCGCTGCGGTGAAAGCCTGGAAAGCGGCTTGCCCGGATACAGATTACACACATCTTCCCTGAGTTAGGGGCATGACCCGCTCTGCAGGTTGGTATAGAATAATCTTAACATTACGTCCACCAAAACTGCTGAGCGTGCCCGCCTACTGGCTTTGGGTGAGTGGGAGTCGGGCCTCTGGCTTCAAGCACTATACCGTCACCCAACACAGACACTATGTTGGGCGACACCACGAACGTGACTAGAGGGCTGGCCAAATTTTTGGCCAAATAAACAGCATCGCCATACAACGTGGCAATGCTGGCAGCTGCTTGGGCACTTTTCCTGTTGACAGGGATGCGGACGAATTTTTTCATGCCCTAAAATTCTGTAGGACTCTCCCTTTTAGGGTTCCTTACCTCAAAAGGAAAAAACGGAACCCTTATAGGATCACTTCGTTGACCGTCTGTCTGTCTGTAGGTATGAACTTGAAATTAATATCAAATACGTAGGTCTACGGTCCCTTGGAGTTCCACAAAAATCAAGCTTCTAAGTCAACGCAATAACAAAATACGACGATTTATGCAACATATTTTGATACTCGCAAAAAATCAAAACCTTCCGGGTACTTCCAGTTGACCTAGAACCATGAAATTTGGCAAGAAGCAAGGTCTCACAGCACAAGTAAAGGAAAAGTCTGAAAATCGTTAACTTATAGTTACATCACATAAAAAAATACGATCACAAAGTGACATTTGCAGCTGGGAAACCGTGACGTATGTTGATGTATGGAGAACATGTTTTTCAAATACAATGTTAAGTTGGTTTTCGGATAAATTCATTGTGCGTGGTCCAACACGCGCTTGGCCGGTTTTTTATGTACACATTATTATTATTATTTTAAATCTGTTAGCGTACCAAAAAACGTTTCTTGTATGGGGACACATACAAGTTAGTATACCTATCAGTGGCGAAACCACCGTATAACCCAATTCCTACCGGCTTTCCTTCTGAAATTCGGAACACAACCACTCTATCGTCATTGAAAAATGGCACAGTCAGTAGTGTTTAATAATGCCCAATAATATAATCACACTGTAGGTATTTGCACAGTTGAAGCCACATACCGCACCAGTGCGGTGTTTTTTATACTTTTGCAGATTCTTGGGGCTAAACTGGTTAATACACCATACAATTAAAACATTACAAAACGCCTACTTTACACTTTTTGTCTTTATATCCCAACATCAAAACATTTTGCTCTAAAATAATTCGCAGAGATATGCGAGATATGTTCAATTTCTATACAAAATCGACGTCGCCAGGAGGAGTTTATTTTAAATAGAAAATATTTTTTCTCCGGCTTAACTCTCTTATAAAATCACTCTTCGCCACTGATACCTATAGTGAACCATCGAAACTTAAACAGGTAGTTTGCAGTTAGCGGGTACAAGATTTATAGATTTTCATTTAATAAAGATTTTGGAAACAAACACGAGTTAATTTTGACTTCTGCAAGCAAAATTCGAAATACACAGTTCACTTAGCTAAAAACGTCTGTACCTCAAAAAGTTAGCCTTTAGAGAAAACTTGTCTCAGGAACTTGTGAAGCAAGTCGCGGCCAAGTTTTAAGTTCCATGGCTATGGAACTTTCCATGCTTAAAAGATACGTTCTCGTTAAGCTCGACTTACTAACGATCTGGTTGCAAGCATACTGCCGAAGTTGGGAACTTTAATCGTATGCACAAGCAATTAAAAAGTGTAAAACAGAAAAAATTGCAAGCGATGAGACGCTGAGAGCCAAATGGAGTATTCAAAGTTGATTTTAGTCGCGGGTTCATACATTTTAATGTTGCAATATAACTTGTGTACCAGGAATATAAATAAGTCACGCACACAATCAGAGACTCAATACCTAAAGGTAAAAGGAAATTTTATTGAATCCAATGTAAATATCATGACAATCAGCCGGTAAGGTCACGTGAGATTATACCCTACTCTGCTGAATCCGTAAAAAATGCTAAATTCATTCCTTTTATTGAATTGAGTGAGAACTTTCCTAAAATATCAAGACTTAAGTCAGGTCGCAAAAATAAGATATTATTTTATTCATAAATAGCTACAGCCACATAATTAAAAACGTGTATTTCTCAAATAAAGGCAATAATTGATTTCAGGGACTTCAATTTTAAATATATGAATTCCACATAAATATTAATAAGGTAAAAGTATGTAGTTACTGAAACATGACTTCTTCTGACGTATTAGGCGCACTTCAATGCGGTTTTAGTCGCAAAATGAATACTAGGTACACAGTGACATACTTTCACAGTTCATCAACCAGACAGACATAGTCCAGCAAGAAGTGGCTCAGCGCACAATCAAATGAAACCCCGCACGATGGCGCGTGGCGGGCTGCTTCGAACTTTATTGCAATCATCGTAACTCTGCGATGCGAACAACTTGGCAGGCTCTATGTAAGTTAGGTGCTGGAATTTTACATAATGAGATTGCCTGAGCAAGCATCTTTAGCTACGATTTTATAAAGAGGCAAAATGAGTTCTTAACATAAACGTTGACTGCTGAACGTAGGCCCAATTAACGGTAATTGATGGTCATAAACACCCCTCAAGCGACGCCACATGGACAGGCCCTGTGCTTCAATATTACCACGCTTGATAAACAAATTGATAATTGACGATTTTTTTTTTCAGTGACGATTTATTTGCAACAATTGATCCTTAATTAAAATACACAAGCTAACTTTAATTGAAGATTTTAATTATTAACCAAAGAACAAAAGACATCTTTCGTTTGTGATTCCTTACTATTTCTTTATCAACAACGAAAAGTCCTGAATCATTTTATAGCTGCAATATTGAAACAACTGGAAAGTTCAAGGTTCATCTCAACTTTTTCTCGTTTGCCTGTTAGTTTTATTATTACCACCAGTGTTCATGTTTTGATACTAACCCTTTATGAAATACCAATGCAATCATGTCAGCTTGCTTGTCTAATAACAATGATATGTAGATACCTTATTTTATATTTAGTAGCAAGTGCGTCCGTATCACCTCTACCCCAGACACGGCTTCATAATTCGACTGGTGACTTTTATAGACAAATGAAGGGGATGGAAGGTGAGACCACTCGACACCGGCGCCTACGTCACCAGCTGTTATGTTTCAAACAAGCTTAACTCCGCGCACCGCGATGTTACCTCCAACCTCCAACACGTTAGTACGACACAACATGTACTTCACAGTTACCGTTTCTGTACTTGTCTTAGCTTATCTATTATTATGGTGTGTGAATAAGGGTCTCATTTTAGGGTCACGCACGGCCTAAGGAATTAGAAATGGTACTTACATACTTCACTAGTGGGAGACAATACAAATTTAACTAACCTACATTCATTTTTTTTTGGGCGGGAAATTATCAAATAACTTCTCCCGCTCTGCGCGGAGTGGGAGGGCGTGTCAGATTTTTACTGACTAAAACCCACCCGTGTACCTTTATTTGCCTGTGTGCCAGGGCCACGATATCCCTTTCGGACAAACATGCAACGCTGGCAGGCATTGGCCCTAATGGACCCCGTCAATTCGTGCTGACATCTCTTTGAGGCGCGCGTGGAACACAACGCGCCGTAGATCCGGGCCTGGTCTTATCGGACGGCGAGTTACCCATCGCTCACCGTCCGCAGCCCGCGCCTATGGTGGCCGGAAACCGGATTACGAGTTCCGACGCTCAGGGCGTCTCCTGCGGCGACTAGGGGCGTGAGGCATTTTTGTGGCCATACAGAAAATGCTTTTATTCATTAGGGCTGTTCTGCCATGTGCTATTTCGAGCTCTAACTTATTTTTGTCGCGTAACTTTCTATAGTAGGTTTTGCTAGCTATTTTGTATTGCGTGCTGCGTGTTTTGACAAATATATTAGGATAACCTCACCTTTTTTTGAATTTAAAAAGGTGGAAAGGGTATGTACGGCAGCCTCAAAGCCCTCTTTCGAGCCAAAACCAAGCTGCAGGGGCTGAAACTTAGCTGTAAGGGATTCGCTATACAGCTTACAGCATATTTTACCTTTTCGTGAACTAAAGCAGCAGGGGCCTTGGCTGAGTTTTTCTCAAATGTCTTTCTGCCTGATGTCCCGCGGCTTAATGCTGATCGTTTTAGTGCGGCTGACTCTATCAGTGACAGCAATTACATAAGTGTACCTCCCTTGTGCACTATAGACATTGTAAAAGGCATAAATAAACTGAAACCAAACAGTTCTATTGGTCCCGATAACATTCCCCCTTCTATCATTAAATCCTTAAAATATATTTTCAGTGATCCACTTTGTCACATTTTTAATTTAGCTTTGCAGGCTGGTACATATCCCTCTCAGTGGAAAGTATCTAGAGTAACACCTATTCCTAAAACCCAAAACAAAAGTTCCGTTGAAGATTACCGTCCTATCGCAATTGTATCTTCCCCGGCGAAGGTCTTTGAGAAACTCCTTCACAATGCCATATACGAGCAAGTTAACAAATATTTATGTAATGAGCAGCACGGTTTTAGAAGTAAAAGGTCGGTTGATACGAATCTCCTGACACTAGTTGATTATATCTCCTCTAGCTTAGACCATGGGCGTCAGGTAGACGTTTTTTATTTCGACTTTTGGAAGGCGTTCGATAGAGTTAACAACGACACGCTGCTGATGAACCTTAGTAACATAGGTTTCACACCGTCTTTATTACGTTTCTTCGCAGATTATCTACGTGATCGCCAGCAGTTCGTTAGGCTCGGTATCTACAAATCAGGACCTTACCACACGCGTTCCGGAGTTAGTCAGGGCTCAATTTTGGGACCTTTATTATTTTTAATCATTGTAAATGATCTTCCCCAAGTTCTCCGTAATGCAAGATGTCTGTTATATGCTGATGACTTGAAGTTGTACCTCGAAATTAACTCCGAGCGTGACTGTTTGGCACTACAGCAAGACATAGATGCGATATACAAGTGGAGCCTAGATGGAATTTAATTCCTCTAAATGCTTCGCTATGACATTCGGTTGAGTGCGGCACCCAGTTAATTTTGAATATAATTTAAATAACAATGTCATTATGAAAACTACGGCTATGAAAGATCTGAGAGTCACATTTGACCGAAAGCTCACCTTCCACGACCATATTGCTACGGTAGCTAAAGAATCCTACCAAAGGTTGGGCTTTGTCTTACGTAATTGCCGCGATTTTCGTACCACACATGCCATAAAAACAATTTTTAATGCACTTGTACGTAGTAAATTAGAATCCAGCTCCTGCGTGTGGCATCCACACGAAAGTACCTACGCGCTTTTATTGGAAAAGGTGCAAAAAGCGTTTCTTAGGTTTTTATATAAGCGTAGGCACGGTTATTACCCGGTACCTCTATCCGACTAAATTTCTATTGGGATGCCTGGGATATAACTCATTAGAGGTAAGGCGAGCACGAGATCAGCTCACCATAGCCTGCAAGATGCTCCGTGGCACTATTGACGCACCTGACCTGCATGCTGTGCTGGCTCGTTTCTTTGTCCCAGACAATTACTGCCGCGGCAGAAACCACAGGTTGTTTGCCGTGCCTCCATGTCGCACCGTTTCGCGTGCTAAGTCCCCAGTACCTCGCACTCTGGTCGCACTTAATGATCTCTTGGATTCCAATCCAACAAACGATCTGTTTGCGGATGAATTGTAATTTTATTTTATTTTTTTATTGTTTATAATTGTTTTTATGTTTTCACCAGAATTTTAAATTTTTATATTCTTTCCTATGTATGTGTCTCTGCCTTTAATTAATGTAATTGGTATAACCGTGTTAATTAAAGTTAAAATAAATAAATTTTGGCTGTTTGTTTCGTTTCAATTTTGATAAATATACAGATTTCTTTCAGAGAGAGATGGAAAGAAGAGAACATTCAATTTTTTTGTAGGGAAATTGAATTCACTGTATTTTATAAGGATCTGTTGCACCAAAGTCTTATTTTCAAACAATGCGTGTATGACCAGATGTATGAACATAGGCGAAGCAAAAGGAGTATGTAAGGAGCGTAGCAGGTGGCGTTCTATAGTTTCTGCCTACCCCCATGTGAAGAAGGCGTGAGTTTATGTATGTGTGTGTGTGTGATACACTTCACTTTTACTTCCATTTTCACTTTTCTGACTAAAGTTGTCGTCCAGAAAACGATAGGACAGTTAATTGTAAGCAATGTTGTGACTTTAACACCACTTTCAGCGTCAGATATTCAGTAATACTATTTTTTAATAATTTAATTCACGGAGCCAATGTTCACGTGACGGCAGCGCCATTTATTCCTCAAGACTAAGTTGCCCTTTATATTATGTGCAATATTGTTTAAACATGTCCTACTGCTCAGCCTAGTTAGTGGGTTGAGAAAATTGCAATTTTAAGTTATAGCTTAACAGTGCATACTCAAAATTCAAAGTAGGTATTTCTTTTCAAAATTTTGATATTAAAGTCTCCACATAGAATAACATTTTTACTAAGTTTTAAACATACCAAATTTATTAATATTGTTCAAGTTATCGTGAAAAACTAAATTAGATTGGCGAACACTGATATGCATACAATAATAATATCGTGTTCTGTCAATTCTATCGCGCAGCATTCAATTACATTATTTAGAGAATACTTACAGACATACATTTAGCACTTTATATTTATGGCGAATATTAGTTAAAATGCATGCCACCTCTTCTACATCCTCTAGAAAAACTCGTTGCTAGGCTTTAGTTTGGTATGCTTAGTAATTCTTCCTGTTCTGGTGTCATAAAATGTTCAGATACGCACACGGCATCTATCCGTTTTTTGTTACTTTCTAGTTCTTCCAAATAATCATTAAGGATATCACCCTTGTTTAAGAGTCCCGCAATATTTTGATGCAGGATATATATAATTATATGCAGGATGCAGGTTATTGTACGCGAACAAAGTTTACATTTCCTACATGTTTGTATTTGCACTGTTGAAAACACTTTCTTGTGTACTGTCGATTCGTATTACAAAATAATTTAGATCGATCCAAATGTTACTCATAATATTGTTATAGCTATTATATCATAATCAACATAATACTATCATTATAAGCAAAACAGTATTTTGTGGGTCCCTGGATTTCATTCATAGAGTAGAGCAAAATTAATATAATACCAAATTCATCTAGACCTGCATTTTCCCTCTATCCAATAAACATCATAGTTCAATTTACACCGGTGTTCCCGATTCGACCCGAAGCTTGCGCCTATATATTTCAGATACAATTTCTAAATGTTACCCTGACCTTACCTTTCGGAGCAATTACAGGCTTCAGAAAGACCTCCGAATTAAAAAAACATTTAGACAAAGACTTCTCACCGGTGATTTAGGGCAGCCCCTGGCTTCCACTGGTCTAAGGACTGGCAATAAATTAACGTTTCGTAAACAATTTGCGGATAATTTAATATGGTAACCTGCGGCTTAATAATAACTAACTTGTTAGCTCAATAATAAGCTAATTAGCTTTTCATCTAAATTGTAGATTATTACTAACTGTTGCCAGGAGTTACGAGGAGTCTGATTACTGGAAATTCTCAAATACATTACTCCTTCTTCTTCTTTCTGAGTTGATATTGCTGGAAAACTTCTGTTTAAAACAAGACATTTGCTACCTTCCCCTGTCAACACCACCAAGACCAACTTTACAAATTGACT
This sequence comes from Tiliacea citrago, assembly GCA_963921375.1. Lineage (NCBI taxonomy): Eukaryota > Metazoa > Arthropoda > Insecta > Lepidoptera > Noctuidae > Tiliacea > Tiliacea citrago. Next base: position 31,689,304 of record OY992780.1, read on the forward strand.
TCAACATACTGAGAACAACTTTAAATATGAATATTTCATGATCGCCTGCCCCCGCGCTGTCTCCACAGTATGCTAATTGACGCTTTGATACGAAGGCGTTAGTGTTCTGTACACCTTTTCTGAGAGCAAATTGGCTGATTTAGAAACAGTTGTGACTTGTTTGTTGTTCTTAAGTTTGGGATTACAGTTGCTAATGATGATTAGCAATAACTTCTTTACACTAGAAATTCACCGCAGGTTTATTGAGCCTATCTTATTGAACTCCCCGAATTTGATATAATTGTGCTGTTTATAGAAAATATATTTTATAAAATGTTCTTGATTAAATTCTGCATAAATAGAGAGATACCACCGTTTTCATCCTTCTAACAGCACGTTCGTGACATTTACGCCAAAGATATTTATTATTTACCTAAAACATACCTTAGTGCTTTATTAAATATTAACAAGTTATTAGCATAGCTCTCTCACTATAAACCATACATACAACATCCCAATGTCACTTGTTTACAGAACGATCTGGTATGAACAACATCGTAATATTGCTGTCACGATAGAACTCATACCGAGCACAATGTACGTGCGCACGAGTTTACACGTTACTTGCAGTCATATTGAAAGAGTGGGTCAGTGCTGGTACAGTCGCTCTCCGATATGATTCGATAGCTTCGATAGAAACGATATTACGACGTCGAATTTATGTAACCTTGAGCTAGACTGGAAATTAGTTATGTAGGTAGGGATGTAGGAATAGTAGGATGATTGTCAGCTATTTAATTAGTTTTGAAAATATCCAAAAACCTTTCATAAAAAATAATATCTATTTCTAACATAGTACCCATTAGTTAAGCTTATAATGGTAAGTCAGCCTATCTATAAGCCCCTACGACAATGGCCTAGATTATTTCCCGTCTGCAGGCTATAATGTAAGGCTCTTGGGAAGCCTGTTGCACCAAGCTGCCCTCCACCGCCTATAAAGCTCGTTAACTTGCCATAGACAGTGTTATTAGCTCGCTTTATTGCTTGTTCGAAGGAACTCTATTTGATGTCTGGTGTGGTGACCTAGTACAAAGTGGCTGCTAGTTTGAAGTTTATTTTACAGACAATAATAAGATAAGATAAAGATTTATTTCTCACCACAATATATGCGACTAGTACATTATTAATACATAATAGATTTATTGATACTGAGGGAGACTGGTGCCTAAGCTAGGCGTAATGCCTGTATTTCAGGGCACCAGATAATATAATAAATAAGAATAGGATTAAACATGGGGCAGAAGAAACGAAACAAAGTACCTTTGAGTTTAAAACATACTGGAAACGTTGTAAAATGTCGCCTAATCGTTGCCGGGACATAAATAGACCGAAAAAGCAAAATTTTCGCCATTTGGTAACTGCGACAAAAATAATCGCATTTGGCATTTGGTCCCAAAGTTCTACAGCAAGCGCTAGCGGTCCGTCTGTATGTCTGTGTGGCAGGCTGAGCCAATTTTCTGTAATTAACGAGATTGGACTGCGAGATTAGATGCGGAATGAGATACAGCCTCACTGCTCACTGCTTTGTGAAGTCGAGGGGAAATTCTATTTAATATTTCCAAGTGGCCGCTATTTATGTTAACCGTTTTAATGAGTCGTGAGTGACTCTTTGCCTGAAGACCAAAGATGAGGACGTCGTTTGGTTGACCGAGCCGACCGATTGTGGTATAGTAATTTTGTCCTAGACCAGGTGCATCATTTAGTCTTCACATATAATTAATGTACCTATACTAAATATTGTACCACATTATAAAAGAGTAATGGTGGAGTATCTGGCCAATTTTTTTCAATATGAAACTACATTTCGGAACGGGCGACTAGAATTAAATCTATTTTTTTTTTGTACATTTTGACGTTCATAAATGTCTTTTGTTTGCCTATTTGAAATAAATAATTTGACTTTTGAGCGAGCGAAGCGTCTCTGCTTCAAGTCTGGCAAAATTTTCTATCCTCTGTCAGTTTGTTGCTACTCCTCTTTTTTTTTTTGGGTGGTAAATTTTCAAATAACTTCTCCCGCTCTGGGCGGAGCGGGAGAGCGTGTCAGACTTTTACTGACTAAAACCCACCCGTGTTCCTTCCGTTGCCTGTGTGCCTCCGTGTGTCCTTCCGTTGCCTCCTCTACAGGTCGTATTTTACAACCGATCTGGACGAAAATTTGTATACTTACAGGTTTTACAACTTTATAGTTTTTTTTGCTGTCGGGGATTTTTTATTGGAGTGGTACTTCCTCCAAAAAGGGGCAAAAAGGGGGCTACTGGATATCTTCGCCTTATGAGATCCGATTTCGATTGTTCTTTTTTTATTTGAAAGGTAATAACTTTAAATTGGTCTCATAGAAATTTGGTAAAGATCTGATGAGGATTTTGGGCGTGATGAGCAGCAATAGCTCTTCAAAATGGAGTAAATTGCTCAATTTTAGATTTCTACCAGTGAAATCGGCCTTTTTACTACTAGGTAGGGATTGATAGAGCACCTGCGACCACCATCTCATACAAAACTAGAGAAATCTGAAAAGAATTTTCAGAATTCTGTAAAACTAGGCTATAGAACCAATATTAATGTTAGTTTTACAATAAGCAAATATATTATAATGAATCAGGCCAGAGTGTGTTTTAATAATGAGCTTGTTCCATTGTACTTAGGGTTTAATCATATGACTGTTGAAGATGTTGCTTCTAGAAATAAAATAATACCACAAGGATTATTTGGTATCCTGACTTGCCACCTAATTCTAATCCAGCAATAGTCATATGTGACGGTACGTATGGATTTATCCAAAGTAGTTCTAATTACTTATTTCAAACACACAGTTTGCAAAAACTGGATAGTTTGTTCAAACCATTTATGATAGTGTGTTGTGATGGCCATATTGTGGATTGTCTAATGATGCTACAATTATAAGTTTAAACTTACGTAATAAGGAATCATTTTTCCGAAGAGGTGATGTTTTCATCCTTGATAGAGCATTTAGGGATGTAATTAATGAACTCCAGGGATATGGCTTTGTAACACATATAATGCCAGAGTCTCTACTTGAAAATGAACATCAGTTAACAACCCAGCAGGCAAATCGGTCTCGTTTTGTTACTATGTGCCGCTGGGTTGTTGAAGTGGTTAATGGGAGGGTGAGAAGGGATTTTAGACTCTTTCGTCATGTTTTTAACAATAGAGCGGCTTTGCACCTAAAGGATAATTTTAGAATCTGTTGTGCCCTAATAAATAAGTTTCATGTTGTTATAGAAAATCCACCAGAAGCCTTGGATTATGTCAGAATTGCTAACGATAGGCTTTCACTTGAGAACCATTTGGCAACTTATGTTGAGCAGGCAAATCTCAATAGAAGGAGAGTGAATTTTCAGATGATTGACAGCAATAATCCACATTTAGATGGATTTCCACAACTAACAACTAAAAACGTTTTACTCTTGGGACCTACCAACTCCAACAGGCTAAGTTCTTATTATTACCTCTTAAGAGGTCGGATTAAATCGAAACATGTCAACAGTCGTACTTATCACACGTATTTATTAGCAGAGATGATGCTGTGGCCAACACATTGCTGCAGCTGCCTCGTCGGTAAGCCAACAGTGGGCTGCTGTGCTCATGTAATGACGGTAGTGTGGCATTTGAGCTGGGCACGGTGTAAGAACACCGTCAACGGGTTTAGATGATTTTTTCAGGTATATGATTAATTTTTTAAGTATAAGTATTTTATTTGGTACTAGTTGACGGGCCTACACTGTCATCGCATACCTATTAAAACTTAACTTGAAATCATTGTAAAATCCCATTATTTTTAAAAGAGTAACCATGGGGTCTTGCCGGCTCTTTTCCATAGGAAACGACCAATTGGAACCGTGCACCTAGCTTCTGACGTTTCATAAGTGCCCATGTAGGTTTACGTGAAATAAAATATTTTGATTATGATTTTTAAATAAATATCTTTGACCATGAATCACTGTTAAAACCCAACTGGACTTTTTTATTTTATTTTTTCTATCACTTACCTAGTAGATTCACGACGACAACATGAGCATGAGCAATAGTGTCTGTCATGAATAGTATTTGAAGATTACTAAAGGTATTGTTCAGGACGCTCTCTAGACTCTACGAGTACTTTATTACTAAAGGTATTGTTCAGGACGCTCTCTAGACTCTACGAGTACTTTATTACTAAAGGTATTGTTCAGGACGCTCTCTAGACTCTACGAGTACTTTATTACTAAAGGTATTGTTCAGGACGCTCTCTAGACTCTACGAGTACTTTATTACTAAAGGTATTGTTCAGGACGCTCTCTAGACTCTACGAGTACTTTATTACTAAAGGTATTGTTCAGGACGCTCTCTAGACTCTACGAGTACTTTATTACTAAAGGTATTGTTCAGGACGCTCTCTAGACTCTACGAGTACTTTATTACTAAAGGTATTGTTCAGGACGCTCTCTAGACTCTACGAGTACTTTATTACTAAAGGTATTGTTCAGGACGCTCTCTAGACTCTACGAGTACTTTATTACTAAAGGTATTGTTCAGGACGCTCTCTAGACTCTACGAGTACTTTATTACTAAAGGTATTGTTCAGGACGCTCTCTAGACTCTACGAGTACTTTATTACTAAAGGTATTGTTCAGGACGCTCTCTAGACTCTACGAGTACTTTATTACTAAAGGTATTGTTCAGGACGCTCTCTAGACTCTACGAGTACTTTATTACTAAAGGTATTGTTCAGGACGCTCTCTAGACTCTACGAGTACTTTATTACTAAAGGTATTGTTCAGGACGCTCTCTAGACTCTACGAGTACTTTATTACTAAAGGTATTGTCCAGGACGCTCTCTAGACTCTACGAGTACTTTATTACTAAAGGTATTGTTCAGGACGCTCTCTAGACTCTACGAGTACTTTATTACTAAAGGTATTGTTCAGGACGCTCTCTAGACTCTACGAGTACTTTATTACTAAAGGTATTGTCCAGGACGCTCTCTAGACTCTACGAGTACTTTATTACTAAAGGTATTGTTCAGGACGCTCTCTAGACTCTACGAGTACTTTATTACTAAAGGTATTGTTCAGGACGCTCTCTAGACTCTACGAGTACTTTATTACTAAAGGTATTGTCCAGGACGCTCTCTAGACTCTACGAGTACTTTATTACTAAAGGTATTGTTCAGGACGCTCTCTAGACTCTACGAGTACTTTATTACTAAAGGTATTGTTCAGGACGCTCTCTAGACTCTACGAGTACTTTATTACTAAAGGTATTGTTCAGGACGCTCTCTAGACTCTACGAGTACTTTATTACTAAAGGTATTGTTCAGGACGCTCTCTAGACTCTACGAGTACTTTATTACTAAAGGTATTGTCCAGGACGCTCTCTAGACTCTACGAGTACTTTATTACTAAAGGTATTGTTCAGGACGCTCTCTAGACTCTACGAGTACTTTATTACTAAAGGTATTGTTCAGGACGCTCTCTAGACTCTACGAGTACTTTATTCAGTCTGACTGTCACACTTATGTTATGTAATGTTCTATTAGTATTGGTGTGGTAGTGTGATCACGTAGCGTGCCATGATATACGTATTACCCTCAGATACGTATCCCGCGCACAGTATTAGCAACAATATGAAGGTCGGGTATATCCCCGAGTTACAGTCACACTCCCCGTGTCGCGGCTGTACGTGGCTATTAGTGTTGCCCAAATTCAGTCTTGGTCTTGCAGTCTTGGTCTTGTTCTTGCGTTTTTGCAAGACCAAGACCAAGAACAAGACCGCGTATTTTTAGCAAGACCAAGACCAAGACTGACCGTGCAAGACTTGAGCAAGAACAAGACATAGCCTGCAAGACTCTTGCGTCTTGCAGCTAGGACTTAGCGCTATTTCACTGAGTAGTTAGGTGTAACCGTTCGGTGTATAGGTAGGTACGCTTAGGAATTCTATGAGACGCAAAAAACTGTATCAAAGAATATGAAAAACTGGACCTATGCGCATTACGACTAATACCATAAACATAGCGAATAAAAAAATATCTATTAAAATCAAACTGAGTGCATGTTTTAACCATCGGCACTTTGATAATGCGGCATCAAAGGTTTTGTACTTACTTCTCAAAGAAATTTGCCGCTTTTCACGCGCCGGCGGCTTCTTTTGAAATCTAAAACAATCGTTGCCGCCACGCCGAAATCATAACATTTGTGACACTATTTGATTGCCGCCATAGGGCGTAGGTATACTCATGCAAAATAATTTCGAATTTTTTTAAGAGTACCTACAGGTGTTCCAAAGAATAAATAAGTTTCAGAGTGCTTAGAATGAAAATGAATACATTATACTGATCACGCAAGTAGTATTATGATTAGGTTATAAATCAAAGCTTATAAATCATAAATGTTTATTAAGAAACAGTTACTTCCATGGAAAACGACATATAGGTCAGTTGATTTTTCGAATTTCTTATCAAATCTTCAGTTATTTATTAATCTGCTTGATCTTTACTATGGCTCTGTTAATTCAAGCTCACAATGTTCCAATTCTAATACGTTTTTCTAAGATTTAAAGTAAACTTTAATAAATAGTAATAGACTAATAGGTAATTGCAAGACTTGCAAGACTCTTGCTGCAAGACCAAGACCAAGACCAAGACTGGGAGCGCAAGACCAAGACCAAGACCAAGACCAGGTGTATTGGCGCAAGACCAAGACCAAGACTGGCTAAGTCTCGTCTTGTTCTTGCATTTGGGCAACACTAGTGGCTATAGCACTATTATGTATTCTTTGCTATATAACTCGTAATTCTTACTACCTAATATTAGCGGATGACGTGTCTATAAAAAAACAGTCGTACGACTGCACGTCAGAAGTGAAAACTAAATACCTACACACTCACATCTGATAATATATATGTATCTGAGCGCGACGGTCATGCGAGTTCAGTACCTTTTCCCCATCCCAAAAGTGCCCAACGTGCCTAAAGAAGTTTACATTTCAAAACGTCATTAGTATCGTCGAACAATAAATTACTTACCTAGTTTTTAGGTTATTTTAGATTTTGTAAATTAACTCCTAAACCCGGGTTTTGTTTACAAAATTAACTTTTGTAGGAGTTATTATGATAAGTGTAGTCTATAAAAAACAATGTTTGATTTTGATGCAGCTTAGTACATAATTCCTTACATCCATGAGCATTCTCCTTTGTTTACTCAGTCAACTCAACGTCTGATATTATAGAATAAAACAGAACGGTCGCACAAACTCGCCAGAATAAATAAAACAGAACGGTCGCACGAACTCGGCGGAATAAATAAAACAGAACGGTCGCACAAACTCGCCAGAATAAATAAAACAGAACGGTCGCACAAACTCGCCAGAATAAATAAAACAGAACGGTCGCACAAACTCGCCAGAATAAATAAAACAGAACGGTCACACCAACTCGCCAGAATAAATAAAACAGAACGGTCGCACGAACTCGGCGGAATAAATAAAACAGAACGGTCGCACAAACTCGCCAGAATAAATAAATCAGAACGGTCGCACAAACTCGCCATAATAAATAAAACACAACGGTCGCACGAACTCGGTGGAATAAATAAAACAGAACGGTCGGACAAACTCGCCAGAATAAATAAAACAGAACGGTCGCACGAACTCGGCGGAATAAATAAAACAGAACGGTCGCAGAAACTTGGCGGAATAAATAAAACAGAACGGTCGCACAAACTCGGCGGAATAAATAAAACAGAACGGTAGCACGAACTCGGCGGAATAAATAAAACAGAACGGTCGCACAAACTCGGCGGAATAAATAAAACAGAACGGTCGCACTAACTCGGCGGAATAAATAAAACAGAACGGTCGCACTAACTCGCCAGAATAAATAACCACAAAGCAATGTGAACCTAATCTTAACATAACAATACTCCTCAGTGGTCAGCCATATTGTGTCGGATGTCATAAAGAATACAGACGATTCATTTGAAGGTGACACAACGGGAAGATTTATACGGGGTTTATTTGTAAACTTTGAATAAAAAATAAAGGAGTATAAGGAAGGACATTTTGATTAGTTTTCGTCGTTTGCAGGAACAGTGCTTAGATAGTGTCATACAAGTTTGTAGTGTTGTTTGCAATGTGCATATTACATTCTGTGCGTATGTCTATTTGGTCGTACCACGTGTGCCATGTGATGTTGGGGTTCCCGTGGGCTGGTCGCTGCTGGTCGTCCTTGTGTTGTGCCACGGTGGCTATGTGATGTTGGGGTTCCCGTGGGCTGGTCGCTGCTGGTCGTCCTTGTGTTGTGCCACGGTGGCTATGAGCCTGCTGTGCACCTCGCTGCCCGTCGTCACATGCTACCGGTTCCTGCAAGTGGTGAGCCGGGCTAATGGGACGCTTTGATTATCAACACGAAGGTAAAAGCAGAGATATAAATCGAGTAAAAGACGCTTTATATGATTACACGACACACTGGAATAGTTCCAGTTGTAAATAATGAAACATGCTATGTTAAAACATGATAATAATAGAACCGTGGCCGGCAGCAATATATTTGTTACGAGGTTTATTGAATGTGTCAAGCTATTATTTCGAGATCCCAATTTGATCGTTATACTCGTTACAGATGATTATTTGGAAAATATTTCCCATTTCCAGTCTGGAGAGTTAGTAAACAATTTATAAAACATTTTCTATTCTTGGAAAACTAAAGGTTCCTTTTACTAAAATGAAATCAGAAAGGTCAAGTGCTAACTTAGCATCCACTTGTTAGATAATTCATTCCTTTTAGGACTACCTAATTTGACTAAGACAATATTCCTTATCTACCTATATATATATATATTAAGTATATATAAGAATCAATTGCCGCGCGTTAGTCTCGCAAAAACTCGAAAAAAGCGAGCTTTTAGCATTATAATCGGTCGAGACCGATTATAATGAATCTTTGGTAAAATACATGCGCGCCGCGGAGAATTTATATCGTAACAAAATAATTTCAACATGGATGATGTGACTAATATATTGTAAGTAACAGTTACTGATGGCGCAGTGGTGGCGGCACCGACTTACGACTTGCAGGCCGTGGGTACAAACCCAGCCAGACGCTTTACTTTGTGTTCACCGCTTCGCCGTTTCGGAAAAAACATCATGAGGAAACCTAGAACGAGAGAGTCTAGAGTCCTAGAACCAATAATTCGAAGACATGTGACATCTACCGATCCGCACTTGGCCCCCCGTGGTAAAAGCATCCCACTCCTCTCGAAGGGAGGAGGCCTGTGTCCCAGCAGTGGGAACATTATAAGCTGAACTTATGCTTTTGATTTATAAGAGTGATCAAGCAATTGCCCGTTCTTCCCCATATAAACCTACTACTCTTTGGAATGGGAAAAAACCCATACGTTTGACTGATCGACTCCTTGATAATGCAAAAGTGTCCGTAAATGGTTTAAGTAATCATAATATTAATACGTGAAGCGAAATTTTTGTACCCCTTTTTAGAAAAAATACGCCGTCAAAGGAGTATGAAATTTGGCACCGTTAAAATATATGTGGAGGAGGAGTGCAGAAAGCTAATAGTTTTATATACGAGTAGTATGCATTTGAAATAAATTAAATCAATAAAAATAACATTACACACATGAGTTTGATACGTGTCCACACATAGTACCGGGGCATAAGTGACAGCTTGAGCATGGAATATTAGTAAGTACTATATAGATTATAAGTAGAGGGAGTCGAATTTCGACCAGTGGGTGACCACTAGTTGAAATAAATGCTTTGAGTTGAGTTACGAGTTTGTTTTTGATATATCCTTTTGTAGCTCATAATATTACACAGATTATTTCACCAAAATGAAGGTATAATTTTGTTGCAAGAGACTTGAAAGATGATGAATTTTGTTGATACCAAACCATGTTACGTGCACCTACATAATGTGTTATCAGCACAATTGCCTGTGGTTATGCAACCATATGTCGCTAATAATATGTGTTTGTTGTCACAGGTCGAGTCAGAGGGCGGCGCGGCGCAGGCGTCGCCGGCGGCGCTGCCGCTGTGCCCCGCCGGCCGGCCGGACGCCGATGTGCAGCCGCTACTTACTGACGGTAAGTGCACCTAACTACTAACTGAACAGCTCCATTTTGCTACAAACATCAGGCCTGCGATACATCGGGAACGAGGTGCAACTCTCCACAATTACCGGCACTATTTACCCCGTTTGTCATCCATTCACCAACGAGTAATCAGGGTCGAATTTGGCGGCATCCACTTGAGCCACTAGAACTCCACTTGCGAACTAAGCATTGTACCGTCAGGCAAATCCAACATGGTCCAAGCAGAGTTTTCCACGCAATCTATATCTAGGTATAGTAATATATAAAGGTGGAGAGAGTGTTTGTTTGTTTATCTTTTTGCATTTGATAGCCCAACTCATGGAGGAAGGTTCCAGGCTATCTAACATAATGTTACGACCCTTAGAAGCAGAGCAAAAAGAAAAACATCTGAAAGATCCGTACGTGAAGATGAAACAATAGCGCGCGCGGACGATGCGACGCGACGCGGGGGTCGGGCCACCAAATACGCGGGCGAAGCTTAGACAGAAGCTAGTTAACATGCATGCAAAAACCCACCAAAAACCGTTGAGCAGTAGCCCACCAGAAACAACAACTGTCTGATCGGAGCATCCTCCCTTTTTAATGGAGGATGAGGAACTTTCCACCCTGTTCCTTATGTATATCCCTATACGACTATTGGAAAAAAGGCCTTGCTTTTTATACTTATAAAACATACCACAGCCTTGAACTTTATAGGCCGGGAAACTATTGCATCAGTCTAAAGATATAATTACTGACAACAATAAAATATTATATATCACAAATACCTTTCGATAATTCAATATCATTGATTTATCGATAGGAATTGTTACACAAAAATTTTGTTGCGAACCTAAACGTGTTGTAAATAATTCAAATTTACGTAAACAGATTTCCACGGTATTCATGAAAATTCAAATAAAAAAATAAAAAACTATTCTTTTTATTTTAGTTCGTACCTCATAGTTGACCGTGCGAGCTAAGCGAGCGAAGCGTCTCTACTTCAAGTCTGGGAAAATTTGCTTTCCGCTGTCAGTTTGTTGGTACTCCTCTACAGGCTCGTATTTTATAACTGATTTGGACGAAACTTGGTATACAGCTTGGTATCTAGCTGGTCTATAAATATTTACTCATGATTTTTCTGGTTTTTAAATTTCAGTTTGCCGTATTGGACGTTGTCATGTTTTTTGATAGGAAAAACGTAAGTCAGTCGCCGTCAAATCATACTTACACCTTTTACCTAGAGACTCTTAGTACTAGAAACTTGTCATTTAGCATGGATGTACATATTAATCACGCCGACAAAGTGGTAAAATATATTGTAAAAACAACAAAAATCGGGTACGTCCCTTGCATGTAGTGTATTTTGATGGACGAAATTTTATTTTCATCTATACCATGGTGTGTCGTAGGGCAGGCCGTTCAAAAATATTGCGGGTCTGTGAAAACCATTCGATTCAGGGATCCATTTGCGTAATATTAAGCTTTGATATACTATTTTTTGTTAGAGTCAAGTGTCCCAGTTAAATGCCAGCTAAATACTTGTTTCTGGATATCTGAAACAAATCATGGCAGTAGTATATAATATTATAACGAAATTAAAAGTAAAACTATCACAACTAAATAGGCTTTACAGGTTAACGAGTAATAGTCGACCATCATACATTTGCAGTTGGAGAATTGACCGTGCCGTATATCGATGTATGGAAGAACATGTTTTCCAACTACAATGTTACGTTTGTGTTTGGGTACATTCATCCTAACTACAGAACCCTTTATTGTACGTGGTCCAACAAGCACTTGGCCGGTTGTTTGTTATATTAATTGTTGCAAAAAAGTTTGTGTCCGCGAGGTCAACTGTTCGCAGAACTATTAGTTATATTTAAAAAGGTATCGGATTTATAGATAAGAAAGGTAGTCGTACTCAATTCTTTGTGATAACTAGATTAAGAATTAACGAAAAAAATAAAACAGTCAAATAAAAATTCGAGAATCATTTGTGATGAGAGAAAAATCTATTGTTAAAAAACAAATTGAAATATAAAACATGAATTCTTCTTCAGCACATTAGTCCAATTATTAAAACCGTAAAGCAGTACATTGTTTCAATTATTTTCCGTGTCACACGTGGTTTTTTCTGGAAGGCAAGTTAATAAGTTTAATGGCGGCTTCCAAGGTTCAGACCTCGGCGCTAATTCACCTGAAGGAAGTAACTTCTAATTAATTTATATTTACACAGGCTACAATTTTTGGGAGATAAAAATAGCTATCTAATCTTATTTACCTACTTATTATTCCAAAGTATTCCTTAAGTTAAACGGATTAAGTTCAAATAAATTCAACGTTAACATACGTTTCTATTTTTAGGGTTCCGTAGTCAACTAGGAACCCTTACCGTTTTATTCCAAAACACGATCTAACGCGATCTATTTAGTACTGGGATTATTACTAGGTTTAAACTATGACTAATTAAAACGTTATTATAAAATGAAGTATAACGCTAGTTCATGAACTATCTATGGTACTAAAGTTAATCCGCCAAGACCCCTAGTTTTTCTATGGAGTAATTTTTTCGGTACTAATTTTATTTGAGGTTTGCTTTGATTGTTATTATGTCTTTTATTTACAAATCGTTAACAATAGATATTAATATGATTGACTTGATGAATTTGAAAGATTTGGATATGCTGGAGACGTCTCGGCAATCGTACAGACATCGTCTTATGTACGTACGACGTAATATTTCCTATAATAATATGAACATTCGCGTTAGGCAGTCGTAATAAGATGACACAAAGCATTGCTTACCTATTATTAAATAAACATCCATGTTTTACTAAGTTTTTCTTCAACGATTTAACCAAACACAACAACTCACGAACAAACCGCATAACAGCAACAGTAATACTAAGATTTGTTAATAAAGGACGCAACTGAAACAGAAATTAAATTTTGACAACTGTTGTTGCCAAGAGCAAAGTTCGAGGTTTTAGTATTGGAAACGATTGTTACCAGAAGCAAGCCAGCAGACAGCCCACTTCAAGCTAGAGGTGTTAAAAAATATGACAACTTAATTACGAGTATAAAAAAGCATGTCAAAAGTACAAGTTGTACGTGTTTAATATAGTGTAACCTAACCAAAGAACAATTTATGGCATATTTTTGTATTGATTAATGATTATTCAAGCATTTCAAGTATTATTATAATATCAATATTTAGAGAAACGGAACGTTACTTCAAATAAAGCCAGTATGAACTAATGTAAGAATGCCATTATTGTTTCTTATCTGTGGATATTATTTAAACCGTGAACCTTCTTTGTTACTAACTGATCCTCGAATAGTCTTAATTTTGTATTATGAACACATTTTTTTCTTTCAACTACAATGTTAAGTTTATTTTTGGGATAAATTCATCCCAATTCCGGAATCCTTCATAGTGCGTAATGTTAAAATGTAAACTTACATTTGCAGTTGGAGAATTGACCGTGACGTGTATCGATGTACGGGAGAACATGTTTTTCAACTACAATGTTAAGTTTTTCTTGGGATAAATTCATCCCAACTACGGAACCCTTCATTGTGCGTGGTCCGACACTCACTAAGCCGGTTATTTATGTGTCAATTTCCTAATGGGATCATTATTTTTCCAGTCGACGTATTTGATATCGCTTTAATATTCGTGCTGGGTCCTGAAAGAGGGAGGTTATTAATCCGCTGGAGCTGTGAGGATCACGGAGACAAATGACTTGTCCGGCGGAGGACATGACGGCTCTTCGGTTGAGTAAACATGGTGTAGCGAAGCTATTGTACGGTTCCATGTTCCATGGTGAGCTCTCTGTTATTTTGCTCTTACAATGGTTTTTCTGTAGAATAATGAACCCGCTAAAATCTGCCATGCGAAAAATGGATCGAGCTATTGAAAATACAAGCCAGTTAATAAAACGTAGGCATTAAAAAACAGAGTTCTAATTCCTGGTCGGAGCGGATTGTATAAAGCGAGTGAGGTGCGGATCTGATTCGACAGTCGATGGAATGCAATCATAACAAGCAGCTGCAGCAGCCTGACCTTTATTTTCTAACAATTGTTATCATGAAAACGTACAGTCAAAACTCAATTTTCACGCTGGATTCAAACCGGAGTGTGTATGACCTGAATGACACCCGATATTTTATCGCAAAAGGTTTTTCATGTTTCAAAAAACTTTTGTGTCCAATTTTATTGTTTGTCAGTTATTTTCCTGAAGCCTGCTATTTTTCTAAATGGATGTCGCAGACATCTGAATACAGATAGACTTCACCCCGTATGTGTTTACTTAAAAGGTTTGTGTTTACTTTTTGCTGATTTTAAGCCAAGAAGAAATAGCTACTGAGTAATGTGGCCACGCTTTGTTGTGATATAATGTGTGATGACACGTGGCTGATAAGGAGTGACCGCAAAATGTTAACCGAGACTGAGGCACAGACAGCCACTGGTCCTATACAGTATATAACAAAAACCCTGTACGTATACATTTACCTACAAGCACAACATTGATGGAACTATAATTAAAAAAAATAAGCAATGACTAGTCGAGAGGTCAAAATCAAATAACTATTAAAATTGACACATTCAAAAAGATATTTAGATAATTATACTCTCAGAGGGCTTAGACAAATGGCATTCGCTTCAGAGAGATTCTATTTCTACAATCGCTAACGTTATTTTACTTTTTGACAAGCGTTATCGCTAGTTTTCGATTCGAATGATTAAAAATGACCATAATTAAAACAACTGACAAAAAAAAACATAAGTATAAAAATAACCCATAATAATGGAAAAAGGAAACATGTGATGTGATAAATAAATAAAAAGTTGAAGTTTGACCCCCTAATAATATCGTTTTAATAACAAAACTAAAGCTAAAGTGGTCAGCACCCTATTACAATTGTGACATCCTGCCGACAATTTTCCGATATTCAGTTTCGCTCTTATCTATCGCAAGCGCACTCTCCGGTGCTTAATAGGATAGTAAATATAGATACTAAGTCTATGGAACTGCATGGCAGCCATTGCAGCTCTACCTACCAGGTATCAAGGTAGGTACTCGCTTCCGAGAGATTTGAGGGGGTACCTATAAGCTTCTTAGACTAGCTTGTGCATCGTGGTAGCGGTTCCACCTTGTCACTGGTTATACTATATTTTTATGTTTTCAGCTGAAAGCAGCTTACCTTTGTCAGAGATATTGATCCTTTCTGGTCCTTAAACGCGGATTTTATTATGTGAGGAAGTCTGTTTGCGTGGCCCTTCTTAAACGTGGTACTGCCTGCTTATTGAATGTCTTGTGGTTTTAAGTCCACCTAATGTTGCACCTTACATAAGGCGTATAAAGTATACTTTCGAATATATTTATTCTGATCGCACCTGTTCGTTCATATACTACCGACATAATGCATCCTTAAAAATATATAGTTCGGTTCGGATGATAAATTTTATGGACGAATAAACTTATGCATCTTACTGCCGGATAATTATTATAGTCGCTTCATTGCATCTAATATGTGCTCATAAAATGCAATCACTAATGCAGACTGTGCATGCCTGATTTACACATGTACCTACACTTTATGTAGATATAAATTATAATTTAGATCAATTAGCACGTATTACATACCAAGCGATACATTGTTGGAAACTAACCTAATTGCCGATAGCTGTTAGTATTCCAAACACGATCTATGTAGCCATAACTCGGGGCTGATGAGAATATTAAATTATGCCTAATGATTCAATATATTTGCTCTGCTAATTCCATTAACTTCATTTAATTAATGTATTCAATGATTATTAGTTTTTTCTTCAGAATGATCTGTCTCATTATATAAACATAATTTCACGGATTTCTATCGGATGTAGTGCGAAAACTTTCTAAATCTCGTTTTCGTTATTTGTTTGGGAAATTCCGTTAAATATTTAACACTACTTAATTCACGGTGGGACCTGAAAACTCTGTAAGGGATAGCCAACAATCTGACCGCAAAAACTCTGTAAGGGATAGCCAACAATCTGACCGCTAAAGTACACAAAACCTCGGGAACACTTACGGTCTTATTCATAAAAAAAGCTTATCGAAGGTTTAAGACATTCATTAGTTAAAGTGTTCAATAAGCCTATAGAACTTTCGATGAAATGCTGTATTCATAAACGTTCCTTAAACGTTTTATAACTAATATGTCGTTAAAATTCATTATAAATCAAAATGTTGTTATTATAATGAAGTCATCCAACAAATTGACTAACACATCGAATCGTCAAACGAGAATATCTGTCTGCGCACCTAATAATTGTGACCATAGACATTATTACGTACTGTAAACTATTTTGCTGTCTACAGTTTCGACACTATGACGCGGCGTCGTTATGTTTTTTTTTTTTTTTTCTTTTTTTTTTTTTCTTTTTGGCTTCGCACGGTTTGTGCATTTAGCCAGTCTCATGTAAAATTAGGTAACAAGTAAAAAGTTATAATAATTATGAAATGAACTCCACTCAATGCATGATAAAGATGATTGATGATATCCCGCCCCGCACCCCTTGAGTTTAAGTAAAGACGCGGCACTTTACTGCAACCTCGCGCGGACTTCTTGAGAGAACTTAAAGTGATGTTGCACTGTTTTGTTTCATTTGCCTACATTAATGCAGGTTCACGAACACTTAATGGTTAATAATCCACCACTATTACACATTAATATTCGGCTAAACACAAATTTTAGAAAATAAAACAAAACTGCTAACATGACGCTTCACTTTCCCGGCAAGAAGTCCCGTCGTTATGTTATTAAAATTTGTCAATGAATTTGTTATTCTATTTGTCAAACGACGAAAACTTTTGAATATTTATTTTATTTGCATTGAGAATTAAAAATGGGATCAAGACCAGAGACTAGTTCCTTAGATTGTTTTGAAAGAATTGGTCAGGGAGAGGATCTCCATAATAAAAAATAAAAACAAAATTAATTATGAAGGTCGTTGTAGATTTAATAAAGCGATAACGCTTCCGAAAGTATTCGTCGTCCAAAGAAAATGGATTACTTCTGTTTCTGTAAACCTTGCTTTGAAGCGGACGGTTTTCAAGACGTTAAATTCTTTCAATAGTATCCAAGCTTTGTAACGCTTGCGTTGTATATATTATTAAACTAAATTGGTTAAACAGAAGTGCTTAATAAATTAAATACAACTGCAGCTCCTCCAAGTTCGATTGTTTACGAAGCTGACATATTTGTTGGCACACATGTTAACACCTTGCTAAAGTCTGTAGGCTAATTGCGTAACACAATATCAGTAGCAATCGGTTTTAATTTGACAGTTCAACAACATTCATTGCGTTATTTACGTTGTTGAGCAGACAATTTTTTCTAACATATGAAGCAATGGATAAGCAATATACTTCAAAATCATTCCGATTGTGATTCGAACTGTGTAAAAGTCAAAGTCAAAGTCAAAGTCAAACCATTTATTTCAAATAGGCACATAAGAGGCTCTTTTGAACGTCAAAATTTACAAAAAAAATAGAATTTATTCTAGTTGCCCCTTCCAAAAGGTAGTTTCGTATGGAGAAGAATGGGCAAGAAACTCCACCGGTACTCTTTTAAAAATGTTTTACAATATTTTGTTTGATTACATTAATTATATGAGTATATGTGAAGACGATGCACCTAGAATAAGATTACTATACCATAATAGGTAAAACGAATTAAAAACTAAGCAATGAAAAATAACTTAATTATTAGATAGATACATGGTGTTCACATATTACGCAATTAGGGTGCCGGTTGTCATAAATTGTTATTTAACAAACACATTTTAGCACTGAAATATTCTATAAACCTACTATAAAGTTATGAATGCCAGAACCATACTTTAACAGTGCTGTAAGGAAAATATGGCCAATTTTACAGCAGCTGATTTTAATAAGAAAAAATACTATTTGACGTACAAATCTTGATGTTCGATAACTTTTTATGAACAGGACCGATAATATGTAAGCAAAAACAACAGACTTTAAAAACGTTAAACAAGCTGGTTTCTTACTTGAGCTGCTGCGGCTTGACGTAACCGAATCTAGGCGAGTTTACGTGGAAACCGGATTGGTGTCCGAGGATCGGCAACAGAAACCCCGATCCGCAGTGCTTGTAAAAATATACTGAATATTCATTGGACTGACTCTAGTGGACGTAAACTTGTTTAGTGAACGTTTACGTCCGTAAACAATGATGCAGATATCAAACTTAATCCTTGCAAAAAATACTTGCGAAAGTTCGACTCTCAACAAACTAATGAAATGTTCCACTGTCACGCGCTCGCTCCTCGTAAAATGTTGCACTATCACGCGCTCGCTCCTCGTAAAATGTTCCAGTGTCACGTGCTCGCTCCTAGCAAAATATTGCACTGTTACGCACTCGCTCCTCGGAAAATGTTGCACTGTCACGCACTCGCCCCTCGCAAAATGTTCCACTGTCAGGTGCTCGCTTCTCGCAAAATATTTCACTGTCACGCGCTCGCTTCTCGCAACATGTTCCACTGTCACGCGCTTGCTCCTCGCAAAATGTTGCACTGTCACGCGCTTGCTCCTCGCTAAATGTTGCACTGTCACGCACTCGCCCCTCGCAAAATGTTCCACTGTCAGGTGCTCGCTTCTCGCAAAATATTTCACTGTCACGCGCTCGCTTCTCGCAACATGTTCCACTGTCACGCGCTTGCTCCTCGCAAAATGTTGCACTGTCACGCGCTCGCTCCTCGCTAAATCTCTTCGGTTAAAAAAACCGTTACTTCAATCGGCAGTGAAACGATTATTTCCCTGCCCATTGAAGTAACGGTTTTTTTTTTTAAAGACGAAAATGAGCGAACTTTGAACATATTAAGGTACTCAGCTGGAGGGATTCGGGAGGAGAAAGTATTTGAATTGCTAATTAAAGTAGCATTGCGAACGGCTCATGGAAAGATTCGGGGATCGAAGAGCATAGGAAGTTGATTCAGAGACATCATAGGACATTACTGTAGATTTATAGTGATTTGGATTATGGTCCCTGTTAAGTAATCAGGTACTTTTGAGAAAAAGACCAAGGCAATTATAGACTTCTATCAATCTCGGAACCTAGCACGCAAAGCAATAATTGGAGTTGTTATGACGCGATTCAGTAAACATACAAGACTTGAAACGTTTGATTAACAGCACAAATCTAAACAAAAACAGTTGAACAAAAAGCGAGTATGACTAAGTAAACGAGCAGGATCAGCAGGACTCGTGCATAATTATTTATAACACGCGACTGATCAATTTACTTCCCATTGTACCGCATGCAATGGTGGTGACATCAGCTGAGGTGATGAGGGCAGCTGCTTCAGGTAATTATATTACCATAACATCGTTGGTTATTCTCTTGTGAATGTTGTACTTGTTGGTAATTATGACTTACTAGTCGTTTGGAGGCAGCAACATATTTATAAGCGCTACAACAACAAAGTCTGAAGCAAAATTCGAGGTAGCACATGGAACAAGCTTAGAGTATAAACATGAACCTTGATTTGTAATAGATGACACTTTTACAGCAATCCTAATAAATTATGTGAATAAATATATAAAGAAAATATTAACTACGAGACTCTTAAAATAATTCATTACTGAACAAGTTTGCCCCCTTGTCACGAGCCATAAGATTATTAAATATTATTTCTATGGAGGAAGATATATTTCAGTGCAGCCTGAACAGGTTCACAGAAGTAGCACTGAACTGCATTGAAAACTTTTAGAGGCCATTTTATTGTTATTTTTGTTAATTTAATATAAGTATGACGTATGTTTTATTGTAGTAACATCGCATTGGCATACTAAAGCTGTTATGGTGTTATTTACGTAATTTTTAAATAAATAAATAAAATTATTAATATTCAATGTTAGGAAAACTCTTGCCGAACAGATTCCGAAACATTATTGTGACCAACCACCTTTTAAAAACAAGCAACATCTGTAACCTGAGCAACGTCTTTTGCTGTGTTGGACACTGACGAAGACGAAATAACCGGAATCATTTTTGGACTAAAAGATGGTTGTGCAGTTGGATGGGATATTATAAGCAATAAGATCCTTGAACTCTAAGCATATTTTGGTACCTCCCTTAACGTACATATTACGAATTTGTCTTTCCAAAGGAATTTTCAAAAGGCAGTTGTAATCCCTGTCTTTAAATCTGAAAGTAAAGACTTAGTTAATAAATATAGGCAACAATAATAGAAAAAAATTATAAAGAGTACTTTCTATACTTAACATTCTTTCATCTATCAATGTGGTTACCGTCCAGTCAACATATTATTGTGTTATTATCCTTTTATCCTCAAAACGAGCAGCATAAAATACCTCGGGGTAATAATGGACGACACGCTGTCTTTCAGAAATCATAATGAAACTCTAGTTAAAAGAGTGCGCCAATTGATATTTGTATCAAAAAAATTGCGAACGTTTGCAGATTCAAAATTAATCACACAAGTTTATTTAGACCTATGTCCAAACAATTTAAGTTTTTATGTAAAAAAAAAATTACAATTGCATCACTTCATAGGGTGGCCGCACCAGAAACCAATATATATTATTTCCTTCCTTAGTTATCACTTCTTAGCCTTTTTCAACCTAGTTCAGGCATGCAACTGTGCTCTATTTTAATTATTAAATTACTCATTGTAAATGTTGCCCTTTTTATGAATAAACGATTATTATTATTATCCGAAATTACTTCCAAATAACTCTCAACAAGATTTTTAAGTAAGTATCTGTACTTACTTAAAAATCGCTCTGGAGTGACAATAAAGATTTAAAGAGGATAAATGGTGCCGGGCCAAGAGTCAATTTGTGATGAGGACCCGGAATGTTGAGTGAGGACCCTCGAGATACTTCATACAAATTTTAATTTCAACTAATTGAACCGCGTCGAGAGTAAGCACTTCTTAATTTAGAGATAGATCCAGGGCTTCTGAAATTAAGAGTTTTTTAGAGTCATGCTGAAAAGGATTCAAGTCGGTGACTTTTTGAACATACGTGACACCATCACCTTCAAAGAAGAGAATTACTAGTATCTTGGATTAATCTTTTCTTTGAAGGTGATGGTTACATTAGCGTCTGTATTTTTTGTAATACCGACGCTAACTGTTAAATCCATTAATTTAATCTCGCAGATTAATATTGCAGCTCAGAAATATTATCCAGTATTTCTGTTTTATACAAATGTACAATTAAAATCTAAACACGGTCGTCACTATACATACACGTATCAGAATTGTAATTATCATCGTCACGCAACAGCGCTTTGCTTCCAGCAGTTAGTATAATACCAATTAGTTTCATTTTACAAAGTGTTTTAATTTCGTTCACGCGTATCGATGGATTATTTGTATATATACGGGTGTTTGTTTTTCAAACCATTGAATAAATAACAATTATACAAAACGTCACCTGTTGAAACCTTTACTGAAAATATTTGTGGAATTGACATCGATATGCAATTATAACAATACATGTTCAGAAATTTGTATGAATTTATCAATTCACATGTTCCATCCATACCATTGCAAAGTGGAATTGCCCGAAAGTCTAACAAACAGTCTTACCAAAGGGTATCGTACTACCCAGTAACTGGGTTGTGGAGGTCAGATATGCAGTCACTCTTTAAAATACTGGTATTAAGCTGCATCCGGTTAGACTGGAAGCCGGCCCCAACATAGTTGCGAAAGGGCAGACAGGTGATGATGACGAAGTGATATTTCTCCGACTTTATCAAATTTTATTGACGTGTAAAAGTGTTTCTTAAAACCAGTTGACAGAATAAACATTATTTAAGACGTATTGTTTCATAAAAATAAGCCAGCTAAATAAAAACATTATCATGAAGGAGATGTTAACTTTTGCAAAGTGATCAATTTATAATATCACTAACTAAGAATTGTTCTCCAAAAATTGAATGAACGTACTGTTAACTTGTAAACTTAAGAAACAATTTCCATTCAAAGTCAATAGAAGAAGAAATGTATTGTTTTATTGTTCAGCAGCCAGCAACAGGCGCTACATCTAAGGCACATGTACTGGAAGTGTTACAATTGAAGACGTCACGTCATGGGATGATGTTTCTAATTTTGATTTTTTTTTAACGTTCATAAACTCACGCCTTCTTCGCATGGAGGTAGGCAGAAACTATAGAATGCCACCTGCTACGATCTTTACATACTCCAGATCTCTTTATGTAGGTATGATATGACAAAGTTACAAAAAAAACAGTTATATATGTATAGCCTTCTGTATCTTGAATCTCTAACTTACTAAGACAGTAATATACCCTAGCTTACATGGAAGCTTCTTAGCATACAGTCTAATTGCTATAAGTAACCACTGGTCGATGCTTTCCTCTCACACGAGGCACAAAACTTGCCACTGCAAGCAACAGGTTACAGCATGCATAACACAACCCATCCTTTTCTGACAATAGTCTTAAGAGTATCTTCGTCTCACTCGAGTGACGTCACGGGCTCACCAGTGTCAGTTGGGACTTGAGAAGTATCTTTGTTTTAAGAGTTTGGATGGTATTTCTCAGAAAACAAAAAGTCCGTTCCAAGTCCCGTCTATTGATAAAAGTTTGTTGAGAAAGAAAAGGTGTGATTTTATTAGATTCGAGTTGAGTTCTGAAACGTGATTTTTGCTTAAAATTTCAGCACTCTCAGATTAATAAATGTCTACTTGGAAATTCTTCGCCAAATCTGCTTGTTTCAACAATATTATTGCAAAATATTTAGTAACCTTCCACACACTTAAATACCTCTTAAGTGTTCTTTGAAATATGAAAAAGAATTAAAACTTCTTATAGCTCTACTATCTCTAGAAAAGGTTCCAGATAACACAGCAAAGATCTACGAACACAACACAAGAACTACTAACAAAGAACGAGTGAAATTAAAGTTATGGAGTCGGGGAAGTTGCGCGTGAGTTTTATCGGGCGGATGGTAATGACGTCACGGCTCAGTTAATGCGAGGTAGCTTAGTTAGGAAGTTACTTGACTTTTTGTTCGTACTTCTGCTTATTGTTCAACTCTACTCATTGTGCAATGGGCGTATAGATTGGTTTATTCAATAAAATATAGTGATAACACAATATATTTTAGTCTTTGCATATTTACACTCCTATAAAGTTTAAACTTCTTAGAGCTACTTAGAAACAACATTTGCAAAGCTCGCAAAATTTCGAATTCGAAATCACTCAAGCAAATTCTAGTCTAGTAACAAACTTATTAAAGTTGAAGTAAGCACTGATAGTCGTTGCCCCTAAAGCCTCACAAAACTTACACTCTCGAGACACGGGAGCCCTTCATTAATTAAGACTTGCCACTAATACACAATAATTGGGACCACCTGAAGTTTCAAAGGCGCGGCATACTCGAGAGTAAACGAAATCACACAATTGAATTCGCTAAACTCGTATCGAATCAAGAATAGAAAGTGTGGTCCAAGATATAGGTGATGCTTTGAACTCAACCCGAAATCTATCATCATGCTACGGCTTAAATAATTGTAGGTTTTCTTATCGAAACTAGCTAAATAGTGCAGTCAATAAAGGAGTTGTAGAGTGCATGAGCAGGGACCTAAGCGATTCCTTCAGAAACTTGTTCAGGGTACTTAGGGAGTGAACATACTAAAAGTCCTGACGTTCAAGTGGTGAGCCGGAGTGGGGGTCTTTCGCTTTAAATATCTCAAAATCGGTGCGTCGTTGGGACAAAACCCACAACACCAAATAAAAGCTCATAAAATTGCCTATAACTTTTATCCTATACAGTTTTTCCGAATTTACAAAGATTTAATTGATCACAATTGGATTTAAAAAGTGGTAGTTTTGATGTACGGTGTACCTCATGTTAGATTTTTGATAACAACACTAAAAACTATTGTACTGCCACCCTATCGACACACTACTGAGACACCACTGAAACGCCATTAAAGTTTTTGCAGAATGCCAAATTTGCAACAGTGGCAAATAATGTCTGTAGTGTGTCGATAGAGTGTCCATGGCGTGTTGCTTAACTCAAACTTACAGAATTGGGCTCCTGGTATAATACTCGTATAGTGAACGGTTATGTCGGTTAGTATGGCGCGGTCGTAGTATAGTTTGTGTGTGGTATTTTCTAGAGCTGTGTGTGGTACGTACTTGTAATAAGGAGTGTTTGTACCTTGTATGAATTTATATTTGAGTGCTAGTTTTTGATGGATAACGTTGCTGCCTTGCGTTGATTGTCTGTGTGTCTATTCTCTACTTGTGTGAGTGATGGGCATGCCCCTGTTGTGTTGGTCTCTGGTTGGCTGTGCCCCTGTTGTGTTGGTCTCTGGTTGGCTGTGTCCCTGTTGTGTTGGTATCTGGTTGGCTGTGTCATTTGCGGCATTTATCGATTATTATTGTGGGGTTTTATAAAGATTTTCTTGTAGTTTTTAGTATTGACGGGTAAAAGGCAAAAGGGGTCAACCACCACAGATCATATTGTACAGGAGAAGAATAACAAAGTTTAAAAAAATATATCTCTTTATTCCTTTATTGAATAACATCCCAATCTTTAAAAAAGTTAGCCAAAATATTATACAATGTTCTTTAATAATTTTACATTAAAATAACTCTAAGAGGTTTCAAAGATAGATGTCGCTTGACCCCAGGTTTCTACCATGTTTACCGCATTTGCGAGGAGTCAAGTAAGAATATTTAATGTTGGGATATTTAGTTTTTGGCTTAAGCTACATGTTAATAATGTAATATTTTAATTTATTTGCCAGCAGGTCATTGAACTAATTTAGATTTTGGCTTAAGCTACAATATGTTAATACAGTAATGTTTTATATTTGGCACAGCAGGTCATAGAACTATGTTTTTTTAAACTAAAACAAAATTGAGATCCATTAATGGTTCATAGAATATAAAAAACCGGCCAAGTACGAGTCGGACTCGCGCACTAAGGGTTCCGTACCATCTATAAAAATGGCAAATTGCTGTATGGGAGCCCCTTAAATGTTTGTTTTATTTTAATTCAATTAATTATTTTTAAAGTGAATATATAACTAAATATTCTGTGAATATTTTAAGCCTGTTGCCGTTATCAATATCGAGCAAAAACAAGCAAAAAAATCACGTTTGTTGTATGGGAGCCTCCTTAAATATTTATTTTATTCATGAGATACAGCCTGGTGACAGACAAACAGACTGACAGACAGACGGTGGAGCCTAAGTAATAGGGTTCCCGTTTTATCCTTTGGGTTCGGAACCCTAAAAACAGCAGTTACCTAACTCTAACTAGCACAGCATGTTTATCACATTATTAGAGTAAATAAACCACAATAATGTTGTCTACTTAACTCTTACTGCAATAAAAAAGTGAAAATCAACAATAATTATCTAATCTTTTGTCATACAATTATTATTTACGAGTATTTTATTCCTCTTCATGAGTTTCAATCAGTTCGTCCCTTTTTCCGGGTTCGTAAGGCATCTTTAGATATTCTTCACGATACCTTCTCGGTATTACTCCAGACTCACATTGGTGATGGCCCCTTGTACAAAGCAGTATTTTCTTTTTCATATCCGGGCAAACCAATTTGATTTGAGTCTTTTCTGAATCGACAGACATAATATATTTGACCGTTATCTCATCTGGTTTGGTTTTTTTAAAAGTCCCATTACTAATTTTGGATAAATTAATTTTCTTTTTACACTTACTAAAAGTTTTGTTATAAGGGATCCCAATCTTCAAAGTTTTCCATAACAGTTACTGTTTAAGGTATCGGTTTTTGTTCTAGCTGATTCGATTTTTTCCCACGCAATCATATACCGAATTTCTTATTCAATCACTGAGTCATTATCATCATCATTCCAGCCGAAAGACGTCCACTGCTGGACATAGGCCTCCCTCAATAGGGGGGGGGGGGGGTTGCCATAATCGCCACGCTTGGCAGGCGGGTTGGCGATCGCAATATGGTGATAAAATGCATAAAGAACCCTGCTGCCCATTCTCTAGTAGGTCCCTTAGTCGCCTTTTACGACACCCACGGGAAGAAATAGATAATCACTGAGTGACACGAATCAACTGGCATATAAAATAAATAAACAAATAAAATCATTTTAATTCGGACCACTAAAAGATCCATACAATGTAAGTTTGAGAGGGTTTGCACTTAAAATACTATTGTTAGTAACTTAAACTAAAGACGAATTCATGGGAAGAAACCCAACAATTAGACACAACGAGAAATGGAAACTGGTTTATGTCTTCACAAAAATTGCCATATAATGGCGGAGAAACTATCTGCCGCTAACAGCCTTCAGAATAATATTGTGGCTGCCCCTTATTCTGCTCAGGGGTGAGGCCGTTTTTTTGCGGACAAATATTCACATTTTTTTGGCATTATAGACCAGACCATGTGCAGCAGCGTAGTTGTATGGGATGGGATGTATGCAATGGGATTTAGACCGGGACTTTTTGTTGGCCATTGTATGATTTCGATATCAGGATGACTTGCCAACCATTCTTGCACAACTTGAGATCTATGAATTGCACTGGGCTAGATAAATAGTGCCTTCAGGGTAAGCTAAACGAACAGTCGGTAAAAACATCTCTAAGGAGTTCCATATATTGACGTCCATTCCTCCGGCCACTCACTTCAACAACTTCCCCTGGACCCATGGAACTCATCCAACCCCATAAACCCAGACTTATTCTTCCACTTGACCAATTGGGCAAAGTATTAGCTTCTACATAACGTTATTTTTCCGCCTGTATAATATTTTCCGCTTATCTGATTTGAAAGTTTTTTCGTCTACCAATAATTATGACTATAATATTATTAATCCAGTCAAAATTGTAATATTGAAGGCAAAAGCGATTCTGTCGTCTTTGTGGGCTTGTGTAAGTAAATTTTTTCGGGCTGGTATAAGTCCATGCAGACCCCCTTTATTAAGGCGAGGACGCGCTGTTTGCATTGAAATCTGTAACAAGCTAATAAGACTTAGTATAACTTTGTGTGTCTTCCGTTGTGACACGTCATCGAGTACCACAAGGACGGTTGCGTAGGGCTTCGCTCTAAAAACAAAATTAATGCTGCTAAGAAAACCTCAGCTAAACCTAACCTAAGTAAGACAACGACGAAAAACACTAATAATAAAATTTGGTGTAAAACTTAAATTTAGTTGTCGCGATATTTCGAAAACACTCATCCCGATTTCTTTTAAATTACGATGCGGATTATTTCCAAAGTTGTATTTTATCAAATTATTAGAACAGAATTTATATTATTTTAAAGAATCTTATGTTAAGTAGACAGAATTGAATACAGAACATCAAGATTTTTGTTTTTAAATTTATATTGCATCCATGATCCTTGCAGTTTTTATTTGGAATAAAGTTTGAGTAAATGTTATAGAAGAGTTGCAATACAACTGAATTAAGAATTATTACCTGGAAAACGCTATACTAAATTGGAAATGACTAACATATCTATCCCTTTCGAGCAGTCTTAATTTCTCTCAGTTGCGTCTTTAATGTGCAGTTAAGTGTGTTGCTGTTTGGACATCCAAAATACTGTTCGACGGAATCGTACCATGGCCATGGTGTTGGCTACGAGGCTCGATAGCTCTTCAGGATTGCTGATAAGCGGCCAAACTATCCGAAATAGTTTACGTGAAGTGGGCCTGCGTTCCCGAAGGCCGCTGAGAGTTCCACCTATAGCACCCCGCAATCGCGAACACTGACATTGGGAGGAAGAAGACTAGCGTTGTGTTTGATTTTCCGATGAATTTCGTTTCGGGAACAATAATGGTTTGGGCCGGTATTTGGATCAGTGGCAGAACCGATCTCATTTAGATCAGGGGCAACCTCAATGCTCAGATTTATGCGGAGAGGATTGTTTTAGCCGTAATCATCCTTTTGCGAAGCCGGTTGGGTGATTCATTTCGACTAATGTACGTCAATGCACGTCACCACACGGCTAGAGTCGTAACACGCACTTTTGCCGATGCTCGCATCAACATTCTGCCGTGGCCTGCTCAATCACCAGACCTGAATCCAATTGAGCACGCATGGGATATGCTCCAAAAAAATTCTGCCGAGTATGGATGTCGTGCATGTCCCAAAACAACTCTTTGACTTGTTAGAAATAATTTGAAAATTACTTCAAAATCAACCGAAGATGGTGTTATTTGCAGATAGATCACACACATCACACACACATCATTGATATTTAAAATAGACCAACGAAAATCTTGACGACGGACGTGAATAACTCTATTCTTCAGCTCCAAGATTGGTTTACGGTAAATAATTTGGTTCTAAATGAAAAAAAAACCAAATGCATTAGATTTAAACTACCTAATGTTACAAGTAGCGAATGTGATATCATATTGAATGGAGAAAAACTGGAATGTATTAATCAAACGGTTTTCCTAGGAATCACTCTGGACGAGAAACTACAATGGGGACCACATATAACATCTCTTGCGGGGCGGTTAAGCTCGGCCGCTTATGCTGTTAGGAAGATAAGACAGTTAACAAGATGTAGAAACCGCGCGTTTGGTCTATTTTAGCTACTTCCACAGCATTATGTCGTACGGTATTTTATTGTGGGGTCGGGCTGCTGACATTGAATCCATCTTTATTTTGCAAAAGAGAGCTGTCAGAGCCATTTATAATCTACGTCGCCGAGAATCTCTTAGGGAACTCTTTAAAAGGATTAATATTATGACGGTACCTTGCCAATTCATTTATGAAAATATTATGTATGTAAGAAAGAACCTACATCTTTTCAAAAAAATAAGTGATAGACATCATTTTAATACCAGAAATAAAGATAATTAAACTCTTGGTAAAAGTACACTTTGTAAACAAGCTTAATTATTACAAATTAGAGGATTATTTTTTTATTATTTTTTATAATTTATTATATTTATATTTTTTATAATATATAATTATAATTTATTATAATTTAATTACCAAGATAAGAATGCTTGGAAACATGCTCTGGTCCAGCTCCATAGGACAATCTAGAGTCTAGAAAAAATCAAACTGGTTGCTATTTTAATTGTATAATTTGTTATTTTTATGACATTGATTTTATATTCTGTGGTTACCTATACTCACACACTGACTTATTATTTTAATTTTTTTAGGAAAACAGATACTTTTACGATGTTTGTAAATCGTGTACGCCATCGTATACGTGTGAGCACCATGTATCTATCTCATAATTAAGTTATTTTTCATTGCTTAGTTTTTAATTATTTTTACCTGTTATGGTATAGTAATTTTATTCTAGGTGCATCGTCTTCACATATTATAATCATATAATTAATGAATTCAAACAAAATATTTATTTTTATTTAATATTATAATTTCAGAAAATAAACAAAATATTGTAAAACATTTTTAAAAGAGTAACGGTGGAGTTTCTTGCCCATTCTTCTCCATACGAAACTACCTTTTGGAAGGGGCAACTAGAATCAATTTGTTTTTTATTTGATTGTTTTTAAATTTTGACGTTCAACTGTGCCTCTTATGTGCCTATTTGAAATAAATAATTTGACTTTGACTTTTTTGACACATTTGACGTAAGAAGCCAGTCTGGAAGACTAGATTGTAAAGCCGATGATACCAGCCCCTAGAAGAAGAATCTTGTTTTTGTTTGGTAACCTGTGACCTATGTTATAAAACCGACAAGCGACAATTCAACACTTCGTCAATTAAACAAGTTTTTTTTTAAATCATAGTTAGTAACTTAGTTAGTTTTAGTATTTCATTAAACAGCAAATGTCGTTAAAATGGTAAAAAAAAAATGCATAATCCTCATCGTTCCCAGAAGTGTCTCGTTACTTTACATCTTTATTCTGGTTCCATATGCTTGATTACGAGTATGTCCAGTGGTCTGCTCTTCGTAAGTATTACTTTAATTGAGTTGCGTTTTGTACATGACATGTTTTATTTATGCGCTGTAACGTAACTCATTCTTGAACAAACGCTTTTGTACAAATAAAGTAAGGTAATTGATTCCATGTGTTTGTCGCGCCAAATTTTGATATCGTTTCAT
This sequence comes from Tiliacea citrago, assembly GCA_963921375.1. NCBI lineage: Eukaryota > Metazoa > Arthropoda > Insecta > Lepidoptera > Noctuidae > Tiliacea > Tiliacea citrago. The sequence goes on from OY992780.1 coordinate 31,719,544, forward strand.
ACCCAGTGTGCGCTTCATGCAAACGGGTTTATTGAAACACAACAGGGTTTATTGTTTTTTGGAACATTCGAAATAGGAATGTATTGCGGTCTAGGTCTGTTGCTGTGGTTTCTGTTGTGTTGTAAAGTATTCAGTTGCGGTGCACCAGGGCCCTAATTAACTGCGACCATTTAATGATTCCTTACTTCGGAATCACGTCAATTCCTTATCAAATCACTTCATCTGCTAATAACGTATTCTCTATGACACAATGAACGAAACCGCGTGAAATGAACGCGAAATTGGCGTGGTTTGAACTGTCAAAATACCACGCTCGACAACCGTACGGAATATATATACTTTCGAATAAAGGAAGATTATGTAAGGGTAAAAATCTGCAAAACTTGTATTGAAGAAGGTAATATACAGTTGTTTTTCGTATATACGTTATACATATACAAGGGACATTGTAAGGACATGTTTTATGTAAGTACTTATAAACTATTCGTAAATCATTAAGTTGAAAATGCTTTCTTAAATATTTTTTTTCTGTTGATGACGCCAACGCACGAGATCAGCTAACAACATACGTTTTTAAATAAAGAAATAGTTGTAAATACAAATAAATCAATATAGGTTATGAAACTCCCAACTAATAAAAATTAAATATGGCAAATGATAATATTTACGATTATTCCCTTCAATCATGAAATGGTTATTGTTGGTAATATATTATTTCAAAATCGACAAGAACCCTCAAAACAAATAAAATATTACATATACTTAAACTGACTCGGACTCGGACAGCTGTTGAAAAAAGACGTAAGCACGTTCAAATGCATTAACTTCATTAATGTTAATACTGCTGTCAAAATATTGTCATTGTATTTTTTTGTTTAATAAAAAAAAATCCGTAAGGGTTCTAATGTCATAAATAATAATAACATAAAAAACGATACTAATAGACCGATACTTTAACGAACGATACTTTAGGCATTATTGATGTTCAAAATGGAGAATTTGCAATTACTAGTTTTAGGATCTGAGACTATCAAACACAAATTTCAAAACGCACGCGTGATTTCTTAATTTTCCATAGACAATTTGTCTTGGAGCATACAGAATATGACATTTGGATTCTTTGTCGTTACATGGGTTTCTACAAGATACGATATTGACGTAGTTCAACACGTGGTAAGATATCAACGGGAACTAATAATTACCATGACAATTAGCTAGGAGAGCATCCGGCACGTCAGTCTGCGGACTCGAGCCAATAGTATCCATGCCCTTCAACCAGCCACTCAGGTGGCTACAGGAGTTCACCCACACACAAGCAGAGAGCTGGTGGTCCTTGGCATCGGGTTGCAGGCGGTCCAAGGACCCCATGCCATCCTTAGATAGTCAGCTAAACAAGCGTTTATTAGCCGGGACCATCACGACACTGCTCGCTTAAGGCAGAGATTTCTTGAAAATGGTCAAAAAGGTAGTTTTTTAAAGCAGTGTATCTCTTAAACCGTAAATATTTTTTCCAAATCAAAAACAGCATGATATTTTCAAGTCGTTTGTGCATACGGTGACGGAACTCAAAACATAATTAAACATAATTTTATACATCAAAAAAATCTTCAAAGACAACTCTTAATTCTTTTTAAAAGCAGTTTATCCCTTCGTTAACAGTTCTAATAATAATTATAAGTATACCATCAAATAGCAAATGCTAAACTGCATCCGCTGATGGATAATTTTTTACTAATTAATTAATATCTAATTATAAACGATTTTATTTGCACTTTTACGCCACACGTTGTGTCATCTCTTTCTTTTGTATGCAATCTGACAGTGACAGCGATTTACCTGTTGTCAGCCCCTTAACAAACACTTCCACACAATAGGCATAATGGACAGCCCTCTGTGCAGGGCTTGCATGGAGGTGGAGGAAACCGTTGCGCTTATGCTCTTTGAATGCACAGGCGTTACCTAGATTAGAACAAAAATCCTCGGGGCACCCAGATTTTTCACAGACGTTCAATACAGGCCAAGAGACGTAATCAACTTCTGGTGGGAGGTGGGCTGGTTGGAATAGCCACCGACGGCCGCCACGGACCACGCGAAATGGTCCGCCTGAAGGACTAAGTGCGGAAACCAAACCTTCTAACATATAACCTAGATAATAATTACTGGTTTCAGTTTCATATTTAATCAATTATTTTACTTTTTGTCTTACCTACACGTGTCTATCCGCTTCATGTACCTGCTATTTTTGGATGATACCGCAGCTTCACAATCCACCGCTGGACAAAGACCCTTTTGTTTCAAACAACACAACCTAGGTTGTGTCAAATGTGTCAAAAAAGTCAAAGTCAAATTATTTATTTCAAATAGGCACATAAGAGCCACATTTGAACGTCAAAATTTAAAAACAATAGAATTGATTCTAGTTGCCCCTTCCAAAATGTAGTTTCGTATGGAGAAGAATGGATAAGAAACTCCACCGTTACTCTTTTAAAAATGTTTTACAATATTTTATTTGAGTACATTAATTATATGATTATATGTGAAGACGATGCACCTAGAATAAAATTACTATACCATAATAGGTAAAACGAATTAAAAACTAAGCAATTGCAAGCGACGGCACGGTTGGCGCAGTGGTTAAGCGATTGACTGCTGCGCTGCGTGTCGCGGGTTCGATTCCCGCACGGAACAAATATTTGTATGACCTACGAGTAGTTGTTCCGGGTCTGGCTGTTTGTGTATGTGAATTTAAATGTTTGTAAACGCACCCACGATACAGGAGAAATTCCTAGTGTGGCGCAACGTTTTATAAAAAAATAAAATAATAATAACTTAATTATGAGATAGATACATGGTGCTCACATATTTACAAACATCGTAAAAGTATCTGTTTTCCTAAAAAAAAAAAAATAATAAGTCAGTGTGTGAGTATAGGTTACCACAGAATATAAAATCAATATCATAAAAATAACAAATTATACAATTAAAATAGCAACCAGTTTTATTTTGTCTAGATTGTCCTATGGAGCTGGACCAGCATGTTTTCAAGCATTCAGGTCCTGGATATAATCCTCTAACTCGTAACATGCTTGTTAACAAAGTGTACTTTTAATATGTGTTTTAAATGTGTCTTTTAATATGTGTTTTTAAGTGTGTTTATCAACTGAGATTGACCTACAGCTTTGGGTTAATCTATTTGATCTTAATTTCCAATTTAGCGTCGTAATTGAATCCAAAATGTCCACGTGAGGGACTGATGACGTTTTGATTAACACTAGTAATTATTGTGAATATTGCCTTTAGAGGTTGTGGCCTGGTAACGTCAAAGCGGTAATTGGAATGGGAATAGAATCTTAGCAAGAACTAACATATAACCGCAAATACAAGCCTGCACGGTGATGGTTTCAGGAAATTGGATAGTGATCGGAACTTATGGCTGTATGTCCATTGATATGCGATTGTTAATATAATTATTATTGGTGGTTCATCTGTATTACAAGATAAACATAATTATTAATATCAAAGCCAGTATTGTCCTCTGTACAAGTACACTCATTTGTGGAATCCACAAATGTAGTTTGAATCATTTGGGTTTGATCGCAACCAAACACTAGGGAAAAACCGAAAAGACCTCCGTGATAATGCCAACACTAAAATTATAAAAGGCTTACCATTCCTCGCCGACTCATGCCTTACGGTTTACGGTGCCCGCCCACGAGCGTTCTTCTCGGCGATTTTTGTCAGATTGTATACATTCTAACAAAAATCGCCGAAAAGAACGCTCGTGGGCGGGCACCCTTAACAAAATGTTGAATAAGGCGCAGTCTCGATTCAATTAAGCCGATCTCGATACCGGCGGTCCAAATTCAAAGTCAAATTATTTCTTTCAAATAGGCACATGAAAGGCACTTTTGAAAGTCAAAATTTACAAAATAATAGAATTTATTTTAAAAAAAACTCAAAACTCAAAGCATTTATTTCAAATAAACCATTTACAGGCACTTTTGAATTGTCAAAGAGTCGGTCCGTTAGTCAGAAAGTGGAAGCTATTTGCCCATTCCAAAACGTAGATCTCTATGGAGATGAACAGGCAAGAAACTCCAAGGACACTCTTTTAAATCAAGATATTACAAAATCCTGGGTAGGTACATTATTCTTGTCGCTTCTATATGTGAGAACAATGTAAAAAACCAAAATAAATATATTAAAAAAAAAACAATTCAAAATATAAGATTAAAAGATTACAAAATAAGCCCTGGCAGTTAAGAGATGACGAGCCTCAACTGACAGCGCCCGTTCACGAACATGACGCGTGGATCAGCACCATCCAGCTCAACCACTTTGTAGGGAACCGAATGATCCAACACACGCGCCACCATCAGCGAGACATTTAAGTGAGCATGACATACTCTCAACTGCCAGGCTTTTTTTAAGTCAACATACATCATAACATAATAAACGGCTCCATGGTACTCACATTTACAAAAATAAAAAAATGCTTTTAAATTATACAAAACTATAGCTTGCAATGTATTTCAATGATTAATAAAAATTTACTAGCAAAAAGAAAATCGTTGTTACCTATTGAAGTATTCAACAACTAAAACTTGATTAAGTACATAAAAATAAACGATAGTTACGAAAGTAATGTCAAAACAAAAACTAAAAAAGGGGGGAAGCATCACTTCCAAATATTAAAATTCTAACAAGTGAGCCCAAGTTGTTGTGGAGCAGGACCAGCATTAAGCCAAGCATCTTTATCTACGATATAATCATCCAACTTATAATATGCTTGTCTACATAGTGTGTACTTTTGACAATCTGAAACGTGGTTGATCTAATTTGTTCCTATTTCTAGTGTTAAAATTATGCCTGTCACTAATCTTACTGAAAAGATGTAGGTTTTTTCTAACATACATTATATTTTCATATATATTTTTTATATTTATATATTTATGTTTTTTATTTTTTTAAACAGTTCCCGCAGCAAAATACCGTAAGACATGATGCTATGAAAGTAACTAAAATAGACCAGTCTCGCTGTATCCACGTCTGTTAATTGGCGGATTTTCCAAACAGCGTAGGCGGCTGAACTTAGCCGCCCTGCAAGAGATGTTAAGTGAGCACTCCACTGCAGCTTTGAGTCAAGCGTGATTCCCAGGAAAACAGTCTTTTCGACGAATTCTAGTATCTCTTTGTTCAATACAACGTGACATTCACTACTTCTAACATTCGGTAACGCAAATCTTATGCATTTAGTTTTCTTCTCATTTAATACCAAATTATTTACAGTAAACCAATTATGGACCTTAAGCATAGCGTTATTTACGTCGTCAAGCTCCTGTGCATGTCTATTTACTTTAAAAATCAGAGATGTGTCATCAGCAAATAACACCATTTGTGGTCGGTTTTCCAGTAAATGAGGTAAATCATTTATATATACTAAAAAGAGGAACGGACCCAAAATTGAGCCCTGCGGTACACCCATTTTGACTATTAAACCCAATGAATTCACACCGTTTATTTGAACTTGCTGCAGTCTATCATTCAAATATGATGTTACAAAGTTAAGCGCAAGTTTACCCAGTCCGTAATGCTCAAGTTTCAAGAGCAGCGTTTCGTGATTCACGCAATCAAATGCCTTGGATAGGTCACAAAAGATGCCTATTGCATCTTGTGCCTCTTCCCATGCGTTAAAAATGTGTTTCAATAATGTGACACCGGCGTCAGTTGTACAACGTCCTTTGGTGAAACCATACTGTTGATCGTGTAGGATGTTATTACGATTAAAATGATTGAGCATTTGATTCAACATTACTTTTTCAAAAACCTTGCTAAAAACTGGCAAAACCGAGACGGGTCTATAATTATTAGTGTCTTTGCTGTCACCGGATTTGAAAAGTGGAATAACTTTACTATACTTCATTAAATCTGGGAATATCCCTTGATCTACACACAAATTAAATATTAAAGCTAGATAGGGTGCAATTGTCTCAATAATGGATTGACAAACCTTAGTAGACATGCCCCACAGATCTTCGGTAATTTTAATCTTAAGTTGCTTAAAAGTCTTTACAACGACCACAGGGTTTATAATTATGTTTGAATTTAAATTCCACAGGGCAAGCTGAAACATTCGCTCTTAATAGATCAATAGCAAGTGAGGGCGAGGAATTTAAAGTTTCTGTAGTTTTAATTGGAATATTTGTAAAAAAAGTTGCAAATTCCTGAGCAACATTGATGTTATCGCTAACGAGACCGCGGGAAGTTTCCAGTGTATAATCAGTATTATGTCTTTTGTTCCTGATCGTTTCATTGTTAATAATTTTCCAAACTGTCTTTATTTTATTGTCTGCTGATTTAACCTTATTGCTAATGTATGAAGCTTTAGCCGCTTTGCAGACATTTTTAAAAGTTTTAGAATAAGTAGCAACATACTTATTAAAAGTTTCCGTATTTATATACGGCTTAAGGCCATACAGTTCAAATAATCTTTCCCTATTCTTCCTGATACCTTTACTTGCCCAGTCTCTGAATAAAAACTTGGGGCAAATAGTTTTAGTTTTCTTCTTAAAATATTTATTGAACTCAGTTTGCACTAATGAAAAGAATTCTCCATACAAAATATTGCCATTGTTCATATTTAGGCCCTGAGCACTTAACTTGCTAATTAAAGTGCTATTAAATTTATTTAAATTACCCAATGTTATTGGTCTAGTTTGTATCTGAACGTTTTGTAATGACGTGTTGGACTCAAAAGTAACGATTTGACCGCTATGATCAGAAGGGAGATAATTTACAATGGCTTTATCTAAATAGTCACAGCCACAAAAAACATTATCAATACAAGTTGCAGTAGCCGAAGTTATTCGCGTTGGTTCCAAAAACACATTTGACAGATTGAACGATTTGAAGAGGCTTAATAATCTACTGCTATTTAAATTATTTTCCAAAATATTAATATTAAAGTCACCACAAATAATTACTGATTTATTACCCGTTGCAAGTTTTGCTAGAACATCTTCCATTACTGACTCAAATAAAGAGTAGTTTTGATAATTTGGGGGTCTGTATGCGCACACTATAAAATGCTTATCTAGCTCAACACAGGACAATTCAATGCTATGATTAGTCTAGTCGCTCCTTCCGAGAGGTAGTTTCGTACTCGTATGGAGAAGAATGGGTAAGAAACTCCACCGTTACTCTTTTATAATATTTTGTATAGGTAAATTGATTAAAATTATGTGTAAAATTACGATGCACCTAGAATAAAATTGTATAGTAATTTTATTACACATTAAGTAAAAAAATAAAAATGCAATGACATAAACTAATTATTCGATAGATACACTTAGTTATATACACTTATTTATGTACCTACTTGCGATATTTCTGAATTAGAGCAAAACACGATTGGGACCTTTGCTGATGATACAGCCATAATGGCTGTAAGAAACAGCCACGAAGAAGCAGTAGAAAAGGTTCAAATGGCTGTAAATCAAGTTTGTAACTGGACCAAAAAATAGAAAATTAAACTAAATGAATCCAAATCTGTTCACATAGACTTTTCCAACAAAAAAACATCAGTTTTCTCCAGTTTACATAAACAATAAACAAGTCCCATACGAGAATATAGCCAAGTATCTCGGTATGACCCTTGACGCAAAGTTACGCTGGAAAGCCCACGTCAAGAAGAAAAAAGAGGAACTCGACCACCAATTCAAAATAATGTATTGGCTGCTTGGAAGAAACTCCATGCTGTACGTGCAAAATAAATTGTTGCTATACAGACAAGTCCTGATGCCAGTTTGGACTTATGGTATCCAGCTGTGGGGCTGCACCAAACAGACCAATATATTAATTATACAACGATTCCAGAACAAAGTGCTAATGGAAATTGTAAATGCACCTTGGTACATACGAAATGATGACCTCCATCGGGATCTAAAAGTTGAGTTCATCGATAAAGTGATCCAGAAATTTGCAGAAGCTCACGAAAATCTTCATTCATCAGCATGTGAACGTCGAGGCAATCCAGCTTCTCAATCACACAAATATAGTAAGAAGACTAAAAATAACAAAACCGTTCGAGTTAGTGTTTAGTGTTAGTGAATAGTGTAAAGTACAAAAAATTTTCTTGAACACTGAAATTGTGGAGAAGGTTCAGGTATGCTGTAAGCCTAAGTACCTGTAGGTCTTTTGTGTCATTATCTACATCTAGCTGCGATGAAAATGTTATGGTGTCATTGCAGTACCTACTTATTTAGATAATTATTATATTTAAACTTTAAACAGTTTATCTGGTACCTACAAATGCATGTTGTCCACTGTGTGCCTTAGAATGTCTCTCCCTGTTAACCTTACGGTTCCGAAGTGATATGGTAACATGGCATCTCCAATACGTTGAAAAGTACCCCCTATATCCTTTAAGTACCGAACTACCGACCCTATTAGCGATTTTCAGCATCTCCCGCAGATTAACCTTTGCTGTAGTCATATTTACTTAACTGTTTCATGTGTGCATGTGTGTTATTTAGATACGACATGATGAGGTGAACCAGTGTTAGTGGTCAGCCGTAACACTCCTGTAATAATTATTTAGAACGTGAAAAAAGCCGCAATCTGAAGAATAGCATATTTCTGTAATTTAGGCAGCGGTTACACCGGCTCCCTGGTGCCACGCTAGTCCCGCAATATTAGGCAGGGGTTACACCGGCTCCCTGGTGCCACGCTAGTCCCGCATTATATTATTATTATAATATGGAGCTAGTTGTACCTAACACGAAATTTAAATCTTGTATAAAACGCCACACTATACAGCCAAGCATATTATAAGTTGGGGGATTATCCGCCAGTTGCACGTAAGTCCATTAAATTGTATTTGTCCGTTAAAAGTAATGCTGTCACTTTCTGATACGGTTCGTTAGATAAAGACAGCATTACTTTTAATGGGGAATTTAATTTAATGGACTTACGTGCAACTGGCGGTATATCACTGACAAAAACGCTTGGCTTAACGATGGTCCATCGTCCTGCTCCACTAGGACGATGGTCCTGCTCCACTAGGACGATGGTCCTGCTCCACTAGGACGATGGTCCTGCTCCACTAGGACGATGGTCCTGCTCCACTAGGACGATGGTCCTGCTCCACTAGGACGATGGTCCTGCTCCACTAGGACGATGGTCCTGCTCCACTAGGACGATGGTCCTGCTCCACTAGGACGATGGTCCTGCTCCACTAGGACGATGGTCCTGCTCCACTAGGACGATGGTCCTGCTCCACTAGGACGATGGTCCTGCTCCACTAGGACGATGGTCCTGCTCCACTAGGACGATGGTCCTGCTCCACTAGGACGATGGTCCTGCTCCACTAGGACGATGGTCCTGCTCCACTAGGACGATGGTCCTGCTCCACTAGGACGATGGTCCTGCTCCACTAGGACGATGGTCCTGCTCCACTAGGACGATGGTCCTGCTCCACTAGGCCGCATAAATTAATAAAATTGATGCATTCGAAAATATTGTTGGAACTGCTGAAGATTGTAAATACTATCTTTATCACACTAATATTATAAAGGCGAAAGTTTTTGAGTATGTGTGTGTGTGTGTGTATGTTACTTCTTCACGCTCAAAAGGTTGGACCAATTTTGATAAAATGTTGCATGGAGGTAGCTGACACCCTGGATTAAGACATATGCTACTTTTTATCCCGATTTCCCCAGGGGATCGAGACTTACGCGGGTGAAACCGCGGGGCACAGCTAGTATTGTATAAATTCAATCTCTTAGTATTGTATGATTGCATAGCACATGTATGAGCACTATGCGCCTACCATTTACTGAGTACGTCTGTCATTGACTTGAATGTGCCCTGGCGGCTGAGAGTGTGTCATGCTCTCTTAAATGTCTCACTGATGGTGGCGCGTGTGAATAACGAAGGCTATGGATACGAACGAAGTTTTTAAAAAACATTGTAAGTACTTAAGCAATCAAACCAAAATGTTAATTATCATTATGAGAAAAGTTTCTGAAAAAAAGAAATCGTTAAGTACTAAGAATAAACCAAATGGGTACTACTATGGTTGACTCAATAAGTGAAGTTGTTTGCTTCGTGGCCACTCCCTATCCTCTACCCCTGTCTGTGGCCGATGCAATTTGTTGTTTCTAAGTGCAATTAAGGTGAACGTGCACTCAGAGATTCACTTATATTTTACTTTGATTCAGTACCCGTAGCTAGAACGGCTCTTATAAATAACATAATTTTACATAATTCGTATCATAATTCTGTGCATAATTCTATAATAAAAAATCTAAACTCTACCAATGTGCCTAACCTTTTCCCAACTATGTTGGGGTCGGCTTCCAGTCTAACCGGATGCAGCTGAATACCAGTATTCTATTCTATAAAACATCTAAAAGTAAGGGGCCATTATTGTGAACAGCCCTCATCCAAAACGATATTTGGAGTACAAACACTAGCGAGTGGTTTGTGCGCTATAAGAGGCAATATCTTGGCAGAGTACACACCGCGGAGGCGATATGATGCGCCAGTACACCGTGGAGCGTGTGTGACTGTGCGAGCCAGGCCAGCGTTTGTGCCGATACGGGCGTGAGCGCGCATAACTTGGTGCGCCCCCGACGCGTAAGGGCCTTATCACACTGGCGATTGGCGAGCGTGTTTCCAGTAAAGAGTATCGTTTAGCGCGCTCTCTACGAGTACGGTATGTAGCGAGCACGCCACGTGAGCGCATCGTGTTCGCTGCGTAACGAGAGCTATTCACGTGTGTACAAGAGAGAGTGACACAAGTGACTGTACTATTTTTTTAAACGCGTAAAACACGTGTTGTCGCGGTGATTCGCACTCGCGAAGAGCACGTTCTCAAATCGCTTTGCTGGCAAATCGTCGGCGTGATAACGTAAGCCCCAGGCGGACCAACAGGGTAGACGACACAAGTAGGGCGCGGCTGGTACACTCACGTAGTATTAGTCTATCATGCTCACGACAAAGGTAGCTCTCACAGTCTTGCTCATTTCGTGTTGGCAATTTCAGTACATTAGTCAATTTTGTTGCGACCCATTTTACGCACACTTGTTTTGACCCACAGTTACCGTTATATATATAATGGTGTACCGAAACCAACTATAACAATACTTACATACAAAAAAAAAACAACCGACTTAAAAAAAAACACTACAACGTTAAAAATAACTTTAATTTCGGAAGTCGGTGCCAAAAAACTAAAATACAGATCCAAAGACACAGAGTTCCGAAATTAAAGTTATTTTTCACTTTGTAGTGTTTTTTTGGAAATCGGTTGTTGTTTTTTTTTTTTTTCACTTTTTAGTGGGTCAGTTTGTGATTTATCTAATTTACAATATCCTAATGTCAAATGCTCATCACCTTTTACAAAATATTGCTATTCCCGATGCAGGGGATTGTTGAGGAGTTCTCGTGGTACGAACCAGGAGAAGCGATAGCTGATGGTGTGAAGTCACCATCAGCTCTCGCATATGCATTTTGATGAGCATTTATTGCTTAGCAACCATATTAAAGAGCGTAATCGAATCGCAACGGTGAAATACTTATTATTAAGTCGTTCTGGTGGCCATCTGTGGTCTTCATCATCAGTTCCACTTCACCATATGGTGCTTTTCGAGTGCAAATGCACGAGTTACTATAAAAATACTCAAATCGCTATAGGCATGCCTATAAAATTTGAGGATTTCCCTCGATTTTCATGGGATCCCCTCATCAGATTCTGATTTGGTGGCAACGGGACCACTTCGGGAGCATACCCTTCCATACAAAAAAAAGAATTTTCAAAATCCGTCCACAATTGACGGAGTAATCGGTGAACATACATTAAAAAAAAAAACATACGTGTAGCTGAACATAACGTCCTCCTTTTTGGAAGTCGGTTAAAAAGGGTGCCTTAGAGGGCTGTTTTACTAAGTTTTAGGGTTCCGTACCTCATAAAGAAAAACGGAACTCTTATTGGGATCACTCTTGTGTCTGTCTGTCTGTCTGTCTGTCACAGCCGATTTATTCCGAATCTACTGGACAGAGTAAGTTGAAACTTGTTACACATTATGAACTTCTGTGACCCAAACACGGACCTGTAACGTAAATTAATTAACTTTGAATATGGGGGGATATATTATCACATTTTAATAAATCACTTTTGGAGATCAAATTAGAAAATTAAAAAAAAATAGTTTTGTAATTGGGACCATAAATGAGTTATCAAATGAAAGGGCTTGATTTAAGGACTTCAGATAAATAACTTTTTAATATTTTGTTAAATAAATACTTTTAAAGTTATTTAAGAAAATTTATAAAAAGTGACTATCCCCCAATTATCTCCGAAACTACTGAGTCTAAAATTAAAAAAAAAATAACAGGTATAGTTCTTTACTTATAAATTACAGGAAAACCTATAACAAGTCTATGGTCTTACAATAACATAAAAAAACACTGGAATTTTGTGCGTACAAACTTATGAGGGAACATGTATTTCAACTACAATGTTAAGTTTGTTCTTGGGATAAACTCATCCAAACTACGGAACCCTTCATTTTGCGTGGTCCGACACGCACTTGGGCGATTTTTTTGTCGTGCAATACCTGGCGATGGCGCGGGAGTTGTGAAATTCTTATGTGTGTTGCCGCGTCGCCTGATCGCGGTCTTAGCGCGGCGGTCCTGTGATTCTGCGGTCCTGTGATTGGCTTCGGGGCATATTTTACTAATAACATGGCGCTTTCAATGTGTATTGCTATAATTATGCTTTAATCATAATAACGTCGTGAAAAGGGAGGGTTGTTTGTATTTTTGTTTCAGGGGTTAATAGAAATACACCTAAACCATGTTTTTTTTTCCTCTGTGCACGCAACTCGTAAGTTATCTAAGGCAACACCACAATATGATGTTATCTGTTGATTAAATACCTACTTAAGTAGTTAATTTGTCATGAAATATTATTATTAGGTTCCTGAAGAGGTAGTATTGGGACCATTCTTTTCGATTTGGTATGAAATTAGTATGGTAAAATATGAATTTCATTACTAAATACTAATTAGTTCACGCCAAAACAACTATTGTTCCTATCAAAATAAATCCATAATAATAGAGATTTGTTTTGGGTTGAATATTAATGAATTCTAATTAGAAGCACCTGCGTATAATACTAACGGTGAACAAACTAAATTATAAAGTTTAATGAATTATTCATTGCCATTGCAACGTACATTTACAAATATAATATTTGTCTCAGTTTTACCTATGTCCAGCAGTGGCCTGCGATAGGTTGGTTGATATCGGATACAGTCGTAATAAGATATGCTGGTTGATGTCGGATACAATCGTAATAAGATAGGCTGGTTGATGTCGGATACAATCGTAATAAGATAGGTTGGTTGATATCGGATACAATCGTAATAAGATATGCTGGTTGATGTCGGATACAATCGTAATAAGATAGGCTGGTTGATGTCGGATACAATCGTAATAAGATAGGTTGGTTGATATCGGATACAATCGTAATAAGATATGCTGGTTGATGTCGGATACAATCGTAATAAGATAGGCTGGTTGATGTCGGATACAATCGTAATAAGATAGGCTGGTTGATGTCGGATACAATCGTAATAAGATAGGTTGGTTGATATCGGATACATCGTAGTAAGACAGCCTGGTTGATATCGGATACAATCTTAATTACATAGGCTGGTTGATATCGAATACAATTGTAATAGCATAGGCTGGTTGATATCAGATAAATTTTTCTTTCATTCTCCTTTCGCAGGTCTGCTGGAAGAAATTTCTTAAGAAATAAGCAGTACTTTTGTTCTAAAATCATAAATATATCTATCTATATAATTATATCATATATATATCTCTATGTATTTTACTGTGTATACATAAAGAATAAAATAAATAAATACAATTGTAATAAGCAGGATTTTTCTTGAAATACACACACGTAGGTATGATAACCAATAAACACATTTATTTACAATTAACACATAGCGTAATTTTTAACTTTGGAACAGTTGATACAGGCTTCGTAAATGCATTTTTTAAGCAAATCTGTCGAAAAATGAATTTGCATGCCCTAAACAGGCACAATATGGTCTGTACTTAAACCACCAACTCTTACAACTGGTAATACCTATATTTTCTGCAAATAAATGATTCTTATTCTTATTCTAACAAGTAACTTGTAACGCGCCGTACATCCTCGACCGCCATCTTTTACCATTTAAATAAAATCAAACTGCTCGCTTGTATCAACACATCTAAAGCTCTTCGGCACTTCAAAAACATCCCTTACTCGTTCAGGGCTCTTGAGAGTTTCAATTTCGCCCCGCTTCGCTCGAGCACCAGCTATTTAGGTACAACGGATACTCGATACTAAAAGAAACTTTTTAAGTTGTCAAGATAGGGTGATATCTAATAGGGAGGTTGCATCTAAAACTTAACACGCTACTGACATCAAATGCAGCTTTGATCAAGTCACCGAAACGTGAGATTGAACGCTACACCAAAATTTCCCAGTTGATGTATTCGCGAAATCAGCAGTCGCCGATGCGAGAAGTATCGCGAGTGCTTTGAGCCTTAACCGTCCCGTCCCAGAGGCACGGAGCGTGTTAGTGCGTGACGATAGACTCCGTACAACAACTCGTCGATCACATACGTTGTAACGTGAAAGAACTTAAAATATAAAAACAAAACGTGGCACTATCCGACGCTGGAAACTTTGATTCAATTCTGAATTTTGTTGGCTGTTTTCAAAATGAAACATAATCAAGATTATGGAAAGTCTTTATTCGAATAATTTATACGGATTAATACGTGATAGTACTCCGCACGGGGTTCAGTCGACTTCATAAAATGTTTATTTTCTGAAAGCATTATTCACATTGTTCCACTGTAAACTTATATTTTTAATTAGGGCAAAACGATTCATTTTATTGCTTGATAATAAAATTGAGACTCTTTTGAAGATAAATGGACATTTTATTCACGTGCATGACTGAATGCTTCAGTCAATCATATACGACCGTGGCCTTATTTCCTGAACATGTATGTAGTAATATTGCACAACAAACTTGTGGCTGGCCTGGACATGACAATGCATGTCTGAAACAGCCGCCAATAAGACAAGTCATAATAATTGTCACGTCAGTGTCACAATCAAACATTAATTACGTTGTTAAGTGCTGCGTGAGTGGCTGTAGCTGATGCACTTCCATTACGTGATAAACTGTCACTTCTGTGGGTTTACGCAGTGGCGAGGCCGACACAGTCCCCACCTGTCCCGCTCATTGACATCCGGGAAATTGTGTTCACTACGTGTGAAGGGTTAGTGGTTAGCTTATGTCATGAGCGTGTTTGGGAAACTTGTCGAATTAATATCTTGTTTAAACTTGTATGTTGATGAAGGTTATTAAGTTGTTTGGAATACTCTAAATAAATATTTGACATTATGTATATCTAGGTACATAACAATTTTAATTTCAACTATTTATTAGTGGCTTTCGTGGACAGGATACTGGTTCAGATTTGTTACAATTGTAATGGCAATCATGTCATTGGAGTTAAATAGGTTATATTTTTATCTATTTAACAATATTGTATAAAGATTCTTTTATATTTTTAAATCTTAGTTTATCTTAAACTCACCCCAACCCCGAACTTTAACCGTGGAATTTCTTCTGTATCGTGGGTGCGTTTACAAACATTTAAACTCACATATAGCCAAACCCGGAACAACTACTTGTAGGTCATACAACCCGCGACACACAGCGCAGCAGTCAATCGCTTAACCACTGCGCCAACCGTGTGGTCGTCGTCGCCGTGCCGTGTTTGCATATAAAAATAGTTGAATTTTTGATTAATGCTAATAAATACCACCAAAAGGTCAGAAAATAATAAAAAGCATTTTGTTCTGAAAGTTGAATAATTTCAATGTATGCGGTTTCTGGTGTCCTACCCCAAACTATAAGATTTGAAAACTCATTTTTTCAAAGAATTAATTTTTGAGAGTTAATATTTTTATATTGAACAGTTGTGTTGCTGTTAAAAGTTTAGTAATATGCCTTTGAATAACGCATTTTTTATTATTATTTATATAATATTAAGCAATAATTCATTAATATTATTTTACTCAAAATTATTGTCTGTTATCCTAGATAAATCTCAATTTTGAGTAAGTATCAATTTGTTACCGCGATTGATGTAGAGGGTCGAGGGTCGATTACGAAGCGTTTGCTCAGTGTAGAACTAACATTAAAAATATGTTAGCAGTGGCGCAGGAACAATATCGGAACCGTGTTGAAAGTCAAATGCTGAGTGATCCTAAATCTTTTTGGAATTATGCCAAGTCTAAGAGAGGTGGGAGAAGTCCGAATGCGATTTTGAAAGACGGGGTGGCATTGTGTGGTCAACGGTCCGCGGAAGAGTTTGCGGATTTCTATTCTGTGTACAGGCCAGAGCGACCGAAATTGGATGTAGACGCGGCTATAGCTAAAGCAGGTAGCGGAAACGGAGCGGCGAGAGTACACTTGGACCAATTACAGTTAGTAGACGTATGTCGTGCGCTTCAAGATCTTAAGCCGAAACGGTCCGCAGGGCCTGACGGCATTCCGCCTTACATATCAAGGATTGTCAATTAGTGCTAGCTAAGCCGCTACTTTATATTTATAACCAGTGTCTCAAAGCTGCCGTGATTCCGGAAAGGTGAACAGTGACGCGCGTTGTTCCGGTTCCGAAGTGAGGTTCAGCAGAATCAGTGGATGGGTACAGACCAGTTGCAGTATTGCCAACGCCGGCAAAGGTATTGGAAACAGCTATTCACAAGAGCATGTACCTTCAGGTTAGCGCACAGCTATCCCACGCTCAGCATGGATTTTGACCTGGGAGAAGTACCACCAGTAATCTTCTCTGCCACATGGCTTATCTGGTGCCGACGGTAGATAGTGGGGGACAAACTGATGCTGCTTACTTTAATTTCAGAAAAGCATTCGGCCTAGTCGAAAATGACATGTTACTTAAAAAGTTAGCAGGTATTGCTTTCACCCCACCCACACTCACTTCAGTTTTTTGCCAGTTTTTTGAGGAATAGGCAGCAATATGTGGAATATGCTGGACACGTGTCAGATCGATATTTCACGAGATCCGGAGTAAGTCAAGGTAGTAACCCTGGCCCTCTGGGCTTCCGTCTGATGGTATTAAAAGTTAATTTTGTACGTCATAAATTACAACAAAAAAAAGAAGAATTGTTTCTGGTAGCTCCTTCTAAAATTATTAAAAAAATCCTAGCAAGGTGAGTAAACGACCTGCCAGAAGTAGTCCAAGACGCAAATTGTTTGTTGTTTGCCGCCGACCTTAAATTGTCCCTCGCGGTAAAAAGCGGTGACGACTGTGTCAGGCTACAAAGGGACATTGATAGGGTGGTGAGCTGGAGCAAAGAAAATCTCTCGCAGTTTAATAGCTCCAAGTGTGTGACCATCACTTCTTCTCGCGCACACAATCCCATCCTACATACCTACCATATTGACGGGTTACCTATGGTACGGGTCACAGAAGTCAAGGACTTGGGAGTAGGTTTTACCACTGGTTTGAATTTTCGCGATCACATCATGCGTAGCTGCAAAAGAGCGTATAGAAATTTAGGTTTTATGCTCCGTACGGTCCGAGGGTTCACGAATGTGAAAGCTATTACGAGTATAGCATTATATAATGCATTGGTAAGGAGCAGCAGAATGTAATGCAGTCATCTGGGCTCCGCATGAAGCTAAATATAGTCTTATGCTGGAGAGGGTACAAAATAAATTTATAAGATATTTATATAAGTGTTATTACGGAGTCTATCCCTTTTACCCGTTAATGTATCCAACCGTATTTATTTTAGGTATGGTAGGATACAATGAGCTAAGGGTTAGGAGGGATCTTGCACTCACCTCATATATATTGAAATTACTAAGAGGGTAGGTGCATATTGCAGTTATTTTAGCGCAGGTGAGCCGTGTGTTCCGGACAGGTACGTGTGGCGACGACGGCAGCCGCCACTGCTCGTGGAACGCGCGCTCGGACCAACCTTGTAAGGGAGGCGCCGCTGACGCGTGCGCTTCGCACGCTCAACCTCATAGCGATTGAGACGGACTTATTCTGTTATTCTCTGAGTGAATTCACAAGGAATGCATTGTATATAATTTGTTATAGGTAGGTACCATGAATGTTAGTACCTATTTAGAATAATTAAGTTAGGATAAGCGCATTTACCGCATTGGGTTACCCTGCAATGGTAGATGTACGCTGAAAAAAAAATGTAACAAGCTATATTTTGAAGGGAATAGTTTTAATATAATAAAATTTTAATTCCAGAGCCAAAATCCCTATCTTAATAGTTGTCAGACGTCATTATCAAACCAAAAGCGCGCCGTTAGGTTGTGGGTACCAGTTTGTGGTCAAAATTGTTACTGAATTTACTTGGTAAATGTTATATTATTTCATTATTATGTTAATTTGAGTATTTGAGTAATTCCACTACGCTACTACTCACTATTTTTGAGAGCTTAAACTAAATCCCATAAAAGGAATGGTCATAACAGAATGGTCTGTCGGGTCAGCTAGCACTAAATTAAGTAGGATGTTTTGCGCAACGCAATGTTCCCTAGCCTCTTAAGACCACTTTGTTACTCTTGAACAGTAACGTATAAGTTGATCTGATTGGTAACAAATTGAATGGTTAAAGAACATTTACATCAGATTTTCTGGTACCAACTGGTACGAAATTCATCTCTCATCATCGTCAGTTTAATTAAGTTATTGTCATAGCGTTATGTCCTACTGTATTTTGCTGTGGGGTAAAGCAGCTGACATTCAAAATATATTTGTACTTCAAAAACGAGCTGTTCGAGCAATTCAACAGCTGGGTACCAGAGTTTTTCAAAGAGGTTATTTAAAGATATTGGTATTCTCACGGTGGCATCACAATTCATCTTCGCCAACATCTTATATGTTACGCAAAATATACACTTATACACTAAAAACAGTGATAGTCGCAATATTAACACCAGAAATAAGGACAAATTACGTGCTCCATTTCACCGGCTTCATAAGGTTCATAACTCATTTGTTGGACTTGGTATAACTTTTTATAACAAGCTACTCTCTTCTTTGTTAGATTTGTCTTTTACTCGTAATGCATTTAAAGTTAAAGTTAAATCCAATCTTTGTTCAAACGCATACTATTCTATCAATGACTACTTAAACGATAAGAATAGTTGGTCGCTGTGATTAACTCAAGACAATGATCATGTTTTTTCTCCAGAATTAGCGTACCTACTGACAGGTTACATGAGTTCATATAATTGTTTATTTTAAAGTACTGTACAAATTAATGATGATAAAGTGCTACTTAAATTAAAATAATCCATAAATAAGAAAATAATCTGAATGATTTTTAGAGATTTGTTGTTTCAAATAATAAGTATGAAGGTAGTAAAACGTATCTCAGAAGCCTATAAAGAACACCCAAGTTACCGAAAGAATTGTCTTGATTTGTGAGCTCTTCAAGACGAGACGGGGATCTGTAGAATTCAGGAATGTGTGAGAGACTCGATCTAGGCACGGACTACCGGTTATTTATTTCAACAGGTTCTAAAAGACTGCTTACCTTATACATTGCTAACTTATCTATCTATATAAATAAAAAGACAAGTCCTGACTGACTCACTCACTCATCAACGCCCAGCCCAAACCCATGGACCTAGAAAACTGAAATTTTGTACAGAGGTTCTCTTTGTTCTTTTAGACAAGGAATAAGAAAGGAAAAAGGATGAGAAAGGATTTTTGGGAATTCCACCCCTAAAGGGGTAAATAGGGGATGGAAGTTTATATGAAAGTCCGTCAATTTTGAAGTTAGGATCTTCAAATTTTGTGTTTAGGCTGAAGATTTAAAATTAATTTATACGTGTCTCAGCGTTTTTAATATTTTCACCCCCGAAGGGTTAAAAAGAGGGATGAAGTTGTGTATGGAAAGTCCTTCATTTTAGAATGTAAAAATAACTAAATTTATTATGGTCGGAAGCTAACGCAACGATGATGTTAGAATTTCGACCCTTGAGGGGGGAAAGGGGATGAAATTTTCTTTTTATTTAGTTCTTTATTTTTTAAGTTAAATTAACTAATAGTTCGGCTTATGGTTGGCTTTTACAACGTAAAATGTTTTTTTTTTTTTTTCATCCCACAAGAGGGTGAAAAGGGGGATAAAGTTTTGTATTGAAGTTGTTCATTCGCTAAATTTTGTATTCAAGTCAAAATAAATAAATATAAATCTTTATTTCTCCAAAAAAATTTAACATTATTTAGATCTAAAAATATGGCTTAAGCTAGAGTAAAAAACCCTGACTTCTAAACTAGGTTTATGTACCTGTAACTTAGAAGCCAGTGTCCCTTCAAAGTGATGAGCATAGAAAATAGGACACACATTATATACAAAAATCCATTAGGGCAAATAATTTAAGTACACGTGTACCGTTCTATGTTCTATGTTAGCGGGTTCGGTTTCCGCACTTAGTCCTTCATGTGGACCATTGTGCGTGGGCCATGGCGGCCGTCGTTGTTTATTCCAACCAGCCCACCTCCCTCCAGAAGCTGATTAGGTCTCCTGGTCTGCTTAAGATATCCGTGAAAGATCTGGGTGACCCGAGGGTTTCTGATCTGATCTGGGTGATGCCTGTGCATTCAAAGAGCACGTGCGCAACGGTTTCTTCAGCCTCCATGCAAGCCCTGCACAGAGGGCTGTCCGTTATGCCTATTGTGTGGAAGTGCTTATTCAGTGAGCAGTGTCCCGTGATGGTCCCCGTCACTAGGCGCAGGCCGTTCCTGTCCAGGCGTAGCAACCGCCTGGTTAGCCTGCCATCTAAGGACGGCATAGCTTCCCTGGATTGCCTGCAGCCCGGTGTCGAGGTCCACCAGTTCTGTGCTTGTGTGTGGGTGAACTCTTGTAGCCACCTGCGTAGTTGGTTGAAGGGGATGGGTACGATAGGTTCGGGTCCACAGACTGACGTGCTGGATGCTCTCCTAGCAAGTTGGTCAGCTGCGTCGTTACCTAGTGATCCGCTGTGTCCTTTTATCCATTGCAGTGTCACTGTATTACGGTTGCACACTGTCACCCGTTCCAGTGCGTTGTGACATTCTAGTGTTAGTCTGGAGGTAATATAATTTTTCCCCAAGGATTGCAAGACTGAGGCACTATCGGAGAGTATACGTATACGGGTGTCCGTAACTCTCCTGGCTTCTATGGCGTAAGCCGCTTGTATAATGCCCACACATTCCGCCTGGTAGACGGTGTTGAACAATCCCAGCGGGCTGGATATATTTATGTTGAAGTCATGTGAGAAAACTCCGACTCCGGTTCCGGAGTCGGTCTTTGATCCGTCGGTGTATACTCTCATCTCCTTCGGGCCTGAGTAGTCACACCGTTCTTCTGTGAGTATGATGTTGTAGTGCTTCTGAAAGAAGTGTAGTTTCGGGGCTTTGTCGCAGGGTGATGCCATCATCGGTTGTCGTTTGATTGCATCTTCCCTTATGCGTGTGTGCTTGACCCTAGAGTCTCTGCTCAGGGTTCCCGATATATATAGCCTGAAGGCTGCCAGAGCTGCCTCCTCTCGCACGATGAGGTGCAGGGGTGGCAGTCCCAGCATTACTTGCAGTGCGGCAGTGGGTGCAGTGCTCATGCTGCTGGTTATTGCTACACAAGCGAACCGCTGCAGTTTTTCGAGGTCTTTTTGGGCTGTGCTCAGGTCCGTCCTGGGCCACCAGACCAGTGAGCCGTATGTGATAATTGGTCGAATGACTGTGGTGTATAGCCAGTGGGTGACTTTGGGGCTGATACCCCAATTCCTTCCAAGCAGTCGCTTGCACTGCCATAGTGATATGCTGGCTTTTGTGGTGATGTAGTTGGTGTGTTTTGCCCAGTTCAGCTGTTTGTCCAAATAGATGCCCAGGTATTTGGTTTCAGTTGCCAGGCTTAGGGTAGTTCCAAAGAATCGTGGCAGTTGTAGTGTCGCCAACTTCCTCTTTTTTGTGAAGAGAATCAGTTCGGTTTTTGTTGGATTCACCGACAGTTGGTGTTTATTGCACCAGTCCTCTACTATTTTCAAAGCCTGGCGCATTAGGTTACATAAGGTGTTTTCGTGGGTGCCATTTATTATTATGGTTATGTCGTCGGCGTAGCCTACGGTAAAATAACCTTTGTCATTTAGTGTTTTGATGAGGCTGTCTACTACCAGGTTCCATAGAAGCGGTGAGAGGACACCTCCTTGCGGGCAGCCTTTCGCCACGATGGCCCTTGTAGTGTCATTTACCGTGACTTGTACAGCTCTCATTTTGAGCATATTGGTGATCCAGCCGCTTAGGGTCGAGTCTATATTGTGTCTATCTAACGCCATGTTAATGCTGTTGAACATGGTTTTGTCGAAGGCGCCCTCGATATCAATGAAGGCAGCCAGTGATGAGCATTTGTGGTCCACTGCGCATTCAATCTTAGAGACCACGCTGTGTAGCGCGGATTCTGTTGATTTGCCTGTGGAGTACGCATGCTGTTGTTTATGGAGTGGTTTTACCCGGAGAGGTCCGTCTCGAATGTGTCTATCACAGAGCCTCTCCAGGGTTTTCAGTAAGAAGGATGTGAGGCTAATAGGCCTATAAGCCTTGGGTTGTGTGTAGTCGGTTTTGCCAGGTTTGGGTATGAAAATGACCTTCACTTCGCGCCATGCTAGTGGTATGTGTCTGAGTGCTAAGCACGCTCGATAAATCTCCACCAGCAATGGTGTCAGATGATCTATCCCCCACTGTAGCAGGGCTGGGAAAATGCCATCCAGCCCTGCGGACTTAAATGGCTGGAACGTGTTGATAGCCCACTTTATACGATCTTCTGTTGCTATATTATGGGCTCTTGACCAGTCTTGATCCGTTGGGGTCCATTCTGGCACAACCTCCCAGGTCCTGTCTTCTAAGAGCCTGCAGTCTGGGAAGTGAGTCTCCAGAAGGACCTTACTGGCTTCATGGTCAGTTATTGTGTATGAGTTGTCGGGCTTTTTCAGCGCGCCGAGGGTTCGGTCCTGGTCAGTTGATAGGATCTTCCTTACCCTTGCGGCTTCATTATTTGTCTCGATGGATTCACAAAACTTCCGCCAGGCTGTTCTCCTGGCAGTCCTGATCTGTTTCCTGTACAAATATTGGGTTTCTTTGTATAGCTCCCAGTCTTCCGGGAGTCTGGTGTTCTTGGCTCTGTTGAATTGCTTACGAAGTGCATCTCTGAGTTTACTAAGTTCGGCGTTCCACCAGGGGTTCCTCCCAGCCTTGGCTTGTGGCGACCTTAGTTTGCAGCATGCATGGTAAGCTTCGGTTATGTATTCTGATAGCTTTGTCACAGTGTATTCTAAGCGCGCAGGGTCAGTTATGGTTGTCAGTGTAAGGTGCCTATCTAGCATGGAGGCTAGGAGACGTTTATATCCTGGCACATTAGTGCGCCGTGGATTTCGTTTTGGTACGGGTTTTTTGGTGTTGGTTGTGAGTTTGAAGCGGATTCTTCTATGGTCTGAGCAAGAAGGCTCGTCTGACACGTGCCAGTTTGTGATGATGTGTGTCACGTTTTCAGTAGCAAGCGTTAAGTCTATGATCGTTTGTCCTCGAGCTGTGACCCAAGTGGGTTCTGAGCCGCGGTTCACGATGTTAAGGTTAGTTGAGAATAAATAGGTGGATAGTACCTCTCCCCTGGAGTTCGGTGCGTCGCTGCCCCAGAGCGGGTGGTGGGCGTTCGAGTCCGTGCAGATGATGAGATCTAGGCTGGCTCGCTCACAGTGCTGTACTAGGTCGGCCATCTCCTTCGGTGGGCAGTTTGTGTCCTCGCCTGGCATGTAAACCGAGGCCAGCACAACATCTGGAGCATCGCCTTCTGTTTGGAGCCTGACAGCTGTCAGATCTCTGGAACAGAATTGGGTAAGTGGTGCGATAGGGATTTCTTTGGGTATGTAAGCGCAGGTTCTTGGTTTGTCTGGGCTGTGTGTGTTGAGGATTAGCTTACCTCCGATGTTACCGAGGCCGCATACTCTATTGTTCCTGATCCACGGCTCTTGGATCAGTGCTATGGTTCGGGGCTTCACCTCCAGTGCCCTGCGTAGACTAGCCGTGGCAGCCTGGCTATGTTGGAGGTTGGTCTGGATGATGTTGAGGGACGGTGGCGGTGATGAAGTGGAGTTAGTCGCTGATGGATCCATCGGACTGTCTCTCCACCACCTCCTCTCTGTATTGGCCTTCGTGCTGTTCGCCCGGCGACGAGGCGAGCAGTTGCTCGCTCCAGCCAGGGGATGAGGGCGGTATGGTGTCATTGTCATCGGCCATTGCTGCTCTGGCCATGACCTCCTCAAGTTTGGTAATGTCCGTGTCCTCTGTCGGTGCCGGTTGTGTCGTAGTCGTGTCCGTGCTGTCAGTCTGGGTGTCAGGTGGTTGGGTCGTGGGCCAGAAGCGAACATATATCGAACCAAGCAGGTAGGATATACGTCGCTCCCGGGCTAGGACCTTTACGACTTCCTCCGGCGGCACACCCAGGGTCAAAAATGTCCCATAGTTGTCGCCGCCGACGGCCGTCGCCCTGTACAGTGACCACCTGGCGATGTCGTACCAAGTATTCTGACGAATCAGAAGACTCTGGAGCCGGGCCACGTCACCATCGTAACGAGGGACGAAAAGCGAGGCTCGGACTCGGGTGGGCACGTCAGATTGTCTCAGTACTGTCAGCGTGAGGTCAGTGTCTGGGAGTCTGATTCTGGGCACATTCTGGGTCAACCAAGTCAGGGAATTGTCGTCCTCGCACCACATCTGCACGGTCCCTTCCGCTACCCGTGGGTATCCACGGAAGGCCGGGAGCGGCGTCGACGAGTCTGTGTCTAATAGCAGATTCTCGAGATCAGTCTTTACGTGCTCGGCCTCTTCCTTCGTCAGGTCCCTGGAGGGAGGCGGGAAGCAGATTGCTACGGCCAGCCGCGCAGGAATGTCCTTCGTGGCTCGCGCGTAGGTCCTTTGCTCCCCCTGAGCTGAGTGGATCCTCGAGCGTTTGGCGTCCCCCTGGAGCATGCTTGGTGAAGCGGTCTCATCAGGGCGCGCCCTCTTCACCGGCCCTGTACCGCTCGGTCCAGGCTGCGGCTTGGAGGTGCCTGGCTGGGTGTTTTTTGCCGGCAACGCCTTGTGCAAGGCTCTAGATCTCTTACCCCTGTTTTGTCGAGGTCGAGGTCGGTCGTGGGTTACGTCAGTGTTTTGGGGTCGGCTGTCAGCCCCGGCGGACTCTGTCGCTTGCGGAGGCTTTTCGCGCTGGGTTGCCCCTTCGCGTACTTGCCCCCGCTCGCTTGATTCCACGTCCTGCCGTTTTGCGCGCTGGGTTTCCCCTTCGCGTACTCGCGGCTGGTCGCGTGGTTCCGCGTCCGGCCACTTTTCGCGCTGGGTTTCCCCTTCGCGTACTTGTGGCTGGTCGCGTACTACCTCTTCGGCGTTCGATCGCACATCGCGCTGGCTAGTGCCTTGGCGGGTGTCGGGCTTTCGAACGCCTGCTTTTCTCTCCCGGGCCAAGATTTTTCCGCGCTTTCTCAGCAGGCGTACCGAATCAACTTCAACCGGGAGAGAGGTGGAGCTGCCAGGGCCGTCATCTTTCCCCATCCCTCTCTGTCCATGTCGGTCTTGGTCCTTGTCTGGGTAGGCGATGCTTTTCCGCACGATGCTCTGTTGCCAGAGGCTCGCAGGAGGCGTGCATTTCGCAGTGGGTATTGGCGCGTTAATCGCAGCCGAGTTCGGGTGTATAGGCGCGTTGATCGCAGCCAGTGTTGGGTGTATGGGCGCGTTAGTCGCAGCCTGGGTTGTGGGCGCGTAAGTCGCAGCCTGAGTTGTGGGCGCTAAAACAGCAGCCGGCCGCGCTGAAAAGCGCGGCACCAAAGAAGAGTTTGGTGCCCCCCCCAGATTACGATGGGGGCTGACCGCCGAGGCGGTGTGGGATTCCCCGGCTTGGCCGGGACCCACCTGGGTAGAATTTTCCTCACTCTGCATGATTTTGGTATGGGGGGGTGGGCTTTTTTGGAATCGAGGTTACCCCTCCTCTAGGACCGACAGGATGTAGGGATGGGAGGGAAGATATTCGTGGGTAAGGAAGTGGGTTCTTGGGGGTCACCCGAGGCTTGGGATTCGGCCTAAGGATTTAGGATCAACAGGATGTATGGATAAAGGAAGGATGGATAATTAGGTGATAGGTACATAGGAAGGGGTAAATGGGTTAACCTGAGCCTGGGGTTTGGCCTTCGGAAACTTCTCTTGTCCGGGATCTCTTTGAGATGCTCCGGGTACAGGATCGACCTTTAACAGTCGGTCCCGCAGCCGGAGTTGGGCTATCCGCAACCTGCCCACCCGCTCGGTTGCAAGAGAAGAAGTGCCTGGCAGCCTGGGTCGCCCCACCACGGATGTATGTATACACCCGCGTTGGAGCGATCCAGCCCTCCCCGAGTACGTGTACCGTTTCTAATCTTCTATTGTATATAAAAGTAAACCGTGACTGACTGGTCTATCAACCCACAGCTGAAAACGATGAACGGATTGGGCTGAAAATTGGCACACAGATAGTTATTGTGACGTAGGCATCCGCTAAGAAGGGATTTTTGGAAATTCGACCTTTAAAGGGGAAAAAAACCGGCCAAGTGCGAGTCAGACTCGCGCACGAAGGGTTCCATACCATTATCTATAAAAACGGCAAAAAACACGTTTGGAAAGGATTGGGAGCCCCCCTTAGATATTTGTTTTATTTTAATTTAATTATTTATTCTTGTAGTGAATATATAAGTAAATATTTTCTGAATATTTCAAGCGTCTACCTGTTGCCGATATCAATATCGAGCAAAAACGAGCAAAAACCTCACGTTTGTTGTATGGGAGCCCCCTTAAATATTTGTTTTATTCTGTTTTTTTTTGTATTTGTTGTTATAGCGGCAACAGAAATACATCATCTGTGAAAATTTCAACTGTCTAACTATCACGGTTCATGAGATATAGCCTGGTGACAGACGGACAGACAGACGGCGGAGCCTTAGTAATAGGGTTCCCGTTTTACCCTTTGGGTACGGAACCCTAAAAAGAGGGATTTTGTTTGTAAGAAACATCTTATTTCTTGAGTTAATAAATCTGAAACTTGGCGCGAATACTAACCTTAGTAAATTATAAAGTTAGTTTTTTTTATTTTTTAAAGGGGGATTGGGGATATCAAAGTCTGTATGGAAGAATTTTAACGCGCGGTCCGATTTACTTGAAACTCGGTATTTTATATATACCTAATGCTCACAGAATATAAAGCCTTACATGTTTTTGGGTTTATTCAAATGTAACCCTTACGGGGCAAAAGGGGGTTTTTAAGTTTTAGGGAATGATTTTACTGTGCGTCTTGATAAACTGCAAAAGTAGCCACATGATTGAATATTTTTTTTAAATAAACTCTTTTTGGGGTGAAAAGGGGACACAGTTTAAATCAAAATTATGTTTCCTTTGATCAATAAACTTGAAAATTGACCCGTATATTTTCTTAATAAATAAAACGACCATAAACATACATTTTCAAAAACAACCGTTTAAAGGTGGTGTTGAATTTTGTGGGGGAAAATAATTGTATGGAAAGATATATCGCGCGGTTCGATTAACTTGAAACTCGGTATTTATATTTAAGATCGGAAATAAAGGAAAAGGTGTATCAGGGTTGTCAAAAAATCTACACCTAACGGGCTGGAAAGGGGTAGTCAATTTTAAAGAGGATGATTTTATGTTTCGGAATGGCGCAAAAATGGCTGAACGGATTTAGATGAAATTTGGTAACATAGTTTATAATCTGCATTAACACAAGGCGTACTTTTAATTCCGGTAGTACGTTCTCGTGACATTTTTTCCGATAACCACAGGGGCGAAGCCGCGGGCAAAAGCTAGTTATCTTATATATTCATAACTTCCTTGCAACCGAGCCCCTCTCAACCCCTGCCTGCTGACGCACAAGATTATCAAATAACATTGTACGTGTTTCGTCCGCGAGTCATCACAGTCACACAAAGGCACCTCTTTTTATTATAGTCAAATAAAACTCGGAGGTGCTCGTTTACCTAATTTTATTTCGAGGCTCGCAGTAAAAGTGGTGGGTTGATTGACACGTTACGACCTGTCCCCTGTACCCTGTCCCCTGTGCCCTGGCAACGCCTTTGCCACCTTCACATTGGAGGGAAAGGGGTTGAGGAAATCATGGCTCTTTTATTTTATAACAGAGGTAACGGGTTCTTAATGGAAAGACGGTAGCTGTGAGGAACTGTAGGACGAAATATTTTATCCACTGCCTCAAATGTTAGCCACGGCTAGAGCTGTTTTATAAATACCCCAAGCTCGTGCTTATGTGACATTTAGTTAGTCCTTAATTGGCTAGTGTCAGGCCCTTTGTACACATACGTTTATTACGTGGCACGGTCGTTAGTGTTGTATGGATCACTATGGAAGCTTGCTGACACACAAGTTTTTTCTACGGCTCGGTTTCATACGCCGCACCGTAAAAAACCGAGCCGTGTACAAAGGGCCTAAGACTGAAACAATTTATACCCAGGCTGGGAATGTTTGAATAATTATATTGCTGTAGCGGTTTTGCGAAGTTTAGATTTTTTGGGATTACGTACCTCAAAAGGAAAATACGGAACCCTTAAAGGATCACTTCGTTGTCCTTCCGCCCGTCCGTCCATCTGTCTGTCATTTGTGTGTCAAGACCCTTTTTCTCAGGAATGCGTGGAGGTTTAAACTAAAAATTAATATAAAATACGTAGGTAGGTTGCAGTAGCGAAGGTACAACTTCCATTAGAGGGAAGCCGAAGAAAAAGTTGTTCAGTTCACATAAATTCAAGATAACATCAAAATTACCTCAAAAATGTTTGTCATTCCTTTACTTTTCTTAATTTAACGCCATATAAATTTTTCGGAATTCTTAGTTAAAACAGAAAATGTAAACTGCGTTCGCAATTTAGGATACCTATAGTCTATCCTAAAAACGCGTACGTATCTAGGTACGCGTTTTTTATCTTATGATTTACTTATTAAATACCTGTAATGTGACTATGTCCTATATTATTTAGTAATAGTAAACTCAGATAGAGTCTTTGTTCCGAAGGGAAGCCGGTAGGAATGGGGTTGTATGAAGCCGTCGCCCCTGGTAGGTTGTCGGTCCCCAGAAACTCTATAAAAATCAAGCTTCTAAGTCAACGCAATAAAAAATACGGTCAATTATGCGACATATTTTGATACTCGCAAATAAACCCTCGTTAACTTGTAGGTTTATCAGAAGAAAAACAAAATACGATTACAAATTTACATTTATTTGCAGTTGTAGAATTGACCGTGACGTAAATTGATGTACATACCTATGGAAGAAAAAAATTTCAACTACAAAGTTAAATTTGTTCTTGGGATAGATTCATCCCAACTACGGAACTCATCATTTTGTGTGGTCCAACACGCACTTGGCCGGTTTTTTTATCACAAAAGCTATTGTAAAACATGAAATTTTCAATAGTTGTGTCCGCAGCACAGTTTACACATTGCTTCTATCAGCTCGGAGTGAGTGCGGCGCTTTTATATCACATGTATTTTTTTATTAAAACTTCACGCCCTTTGTTTTAGAATGTTTTTATTACGTGTCGAGCGGACCTGCCGTATATCTATATCGATGTTATATTTACAACCTAGCTGTTGTCTCCGCCCACAGGGTGTTACGAATATTGTAGCTTGTGGTAGGTATAGTCATTTACTCAAAAATGCTTGTAATGTCGCCATTATTTTGACAACCTTCTTTGACCAAAGTCGGCCTTTCCACGCTACTTGAACAGGCGCCAGCAAAGTTGTATGCAATTTTATTGCTGGTGAGTTTTAGCCACCAGCAATTTTCTTTGAAAATCCATTACTGTCCAGTTTTGTTTCAATAATTGTCAGGTGCAAAAAGATTTTATTCAGAATTTGGCTGTTAAGTTGGTGACAGTCTCGATGTATCCGCAGCGTAGTGCGGTTGTGGCATTGCGTGTACCGGTAACTCGCGGAGGACAGTGACCTCAAATACTGTGAATTGTGTGAATTGCAATATTGTAATAAATTAAGCTCTGGCATTCCTACGGAATGTCCTGGGCTTTATGGATGAGCAGAGTATACAGCAATTGCAGTCTTTTTCAGTTGATGATATAGTGAAGGCTAAATCCTTGCTATTTGAATCAGTACCTAATACGAAGATCGATTCGACGAAAGATGGAAAGAAAAAAGTGCTACTTGACCTGGAAGATATAATGAGTCTTATGAAGAGCACAGATCAAGATTTATTCTCAAAATTTGTAGCTAAGGAATTACATAAGGTCCCACCGGTCACCTTCGATTATGTAGATGTGACCTGGCTGTTAAAGGATATACTAAGACTGCAAAACCAACTCAGTTCATTGAAGGAAAAAATGGCTACTACGGAAAAGTTTGAATTACTCAAACTGGAGTAATAATATGAAACATGCATCAATATTAGATCACATTTCTACATTATGTCAATGTAAATAGAAAAAGAGGGGCTTGTTTACAAAATTGACAGTGAACAAATAAAATTATCTTTATCTTATCCCATAGGTCTTCAATACGTGCCCATAAAGACGTCACAATTATCAGCTGAGACTAGTGGCAATGGCCGCCCGGCTTTCGTGAAGGACTCATCTACGATAACATCTAATGTGAAGCTGATTTTGTCTGTTTTCTGCACACACAAGAAGCCGCAACAGACACTCAGGGACACGTGGAGGCGCAATCTTACACTGCGGTTTAGAAACGGACGAGCGAAAGTATATGCGAACATAGTCAAGGACTCGTCAGCTGTGAGAAACCGAGTGGGACGGCGCAACAAATGAAGCAAGAAAAGGCTATGGCAAGCACCGCGGTTTTATCACAAATCAGTTAGCACCCCGGTGAAGTTTGCGTGAGCGTTCACCTCAGTGCAGTCAGCGACCAGTGGTGAACGGGTATCGGAGGCCACTGCAGTGTTGCGCGAGCGCTTACCTCAATGCAGCCAGCGACCAGAGGTGAACGGTTGTCTGACGCCGCTGCAGTGTTACGTGGAAATAATACGAGTAAGCAACCATTATCAAAAGCTAGTATGTGGATGCTGGAGTCAAACACAAAATGTGAAGAAGCGCTAAGCAAGGGAAATACGAAATGGACGTTAGTGCGTAGTAAAACATCCAAACGGTACAAAATAATTGGTCAGAAAGGTCGGGCAGCCATTGCACCGGACGGGCCATTTAAAGCGGCGGATTTCAAAGTGCCATTGTTTATCTGAAATGTTAGCAAATAAACGAGTGAACACGACATTATTAACTATATTAATGAAAAACATACGGGCAATGTGTAAACTTAAGACCACTGATAGCTGTGAACCATATTTATATAGTTATAAACTGGCCAAGTGCGAGTCGGACTCGCGCACGAAGGGTTCCGTACCATTATCTATAAAAACGCCAAAAAAATCACGTTTGGTGTATGGGAGCCCCCCTTAAATATTTGTTTTATTTTAATTTAATTTTTTATTTTTAAATTGCATACATACACACATCATCACACGCTTTCAGCACTACACCACACAGATACACGCACTCATATACCTACTTTAAATACTAATAATAATGTCACTCTCTGTATTTCTTATTTTTTGTGTACTTTGTAATTGGCGTAATGTTTCGAATAATATAAACGTTAAATTTACATGTCAGCTGTGAAGCTACCTTATATTAAATAAATAAATAAATAACTGAATATTCTTTGAATATTTCAAGCGTCTACCTGTTGCCGTTATCAATATCGAGCCATAACGAGCAAAAAAAATCACGTTTGTTGTATGGGAGCTCCTTAAATATTTATTTTATTATTTTTTAGTATTTGTTGTTATAGCGGCAACAGAAATACATCATCTGTGAAAATTTCAACTGTCTAACTATCACGGTTCATGAGATACAGACTGTTGACAGACGGACAGACAGACAGACAGACAGATGGCGGAACCTTAGTAATAGGGTTCCAGTTTTACCCTTTGGGTACGGAACTCTAAAAACTTAAGATTCTTACCTTACCTAGCCTCTACATTTATGAGATGTCAGTCTTTGTCAAAAGTAATATGCATATTTGTATGAAAAATTCCGAAGTGCTCGATATAGAAATAAAGTTCAGACAGCACCCTGCAGAACTTATTTAATGCATTCCAGTGTATATTGTATGAAATCTAAGATTTATAATAAATTGCCATGTTATATTACAGACATTGACAATTTGCACATATTTAAGCGGAAGCTAAAATAATTTCTAACTGAGTGTTTTACAGTGTGAAGGAGTATCTAAAAGGGAATCCCTATAGCCAATAATATTGATCAGTTATTTAATGATAGAAATGATATGTGTAACTCACAATTATTATTTATGTATGACTTTAATTTATTTCACTATTTACTATGAAATTTATTTAATTATTGACTTTAGATACTTCTTGACCTTGAAAGATAAAATGATTTTCCAATTTAATCATTTTGTATTTTGATTGTAATTTATGTGTAAACTTTGCATGCCCAAGTGACGGCAAAGCATGGAGAACATTATAAAAACTTTTATAACATCTGCACCCCTACCCCATGTTGGCAAAAAATAAATGATTTTGATTTTGATTTTCTCGTTAGGTGGTCGGATCAAGGGCCTGATTCAGAAGGCAGAATTCCTCGATACGGCTCGCATCGTGACGAGGTTCCTATCTCTGGAGCCCTAACCACCGGTAGCTTGGACCCTGCTCCCGATGCCAGCCAAGCACTATTTTTTATGTTTAAATGTTTTTATGTATTCTTTATATTCTAATATTCAAAAATGTAATTTATATGTATACGAAATAAAGGAATAATAATATTACTATGCTTACTAACACTAGCTATAAGTTATTACTAACATTATGGATATTTATTGTGTTTATAAAAAAAAAATGATTTGATAAATACAGGCAGTACAATCACCATAAAAATATATTAAATACAAATTAAATAAAAGAATATATTTTATTTCATTTTTTTTCTGGTTTTATTTAAATTACTCGCATTGTCTGATTAAAGCACCATACAAGCCTGGGTCCGCAATGACTGCGTTGCTGGCCACGCAATGTATGCCGAAAGCAGAGCGTAGCACAACTCCAGGCCAACACAGCCCGGACAGCAAGAGCTGCGATGATGACCAAGCTTGAAAGCCGAGAGTGTAGCTAAGCTAAGCTGGAGGAGGTTTTATTTAATTACTCGCATTTTTTGAGTAAACCACTATACAAGTATTGATCCACAATGACTGCGCTGCAGCCAGCTTAGCTTAACTACGCTCTCGGCCTTCCAGCTTGTCCATTTGATGGACTGCTGACCGCGCGTTGTTGGCCTGGAGCTGCGTTACGCTGCGCTTTCGGCCATCATCAGCGCTTTCAGCAACGCAGTCATTACAGACCGCAGAAGTAATGTACTATAACTACAAAAGGGATGTGATTATAATTAAGAAAAACATAGGTTTTAGAAAAAAGAATCTTACTACACACATCAAAAGTGTCGAGGGATCAAGTACATTTGTAACTATAAAAAACTATCCAATTAATATTTACCGAATCTAGTATCAGATTAGTATCAGACTAGTAAATTTTCAAAATCAGTTCATCAAAATCACTTTGAGGAATGGCCGCCCACGTCCTTTCTAACAAATCAAAAAGTTGTTGTGGGGTATTCATGGCATCCATACTCGGCAGAGCTCTTTTTTGGAGCATATCCCATGCGCATTCAATTGGGTTGAGGTCTGGTGACTGAGCAGGCCACGGCAGAACGTTAATGCGAAAGGATCACCCAACTGGCTTCGCCAAGGGATGAGCACATCTGAAACAATCCTCTCCGCATAAATCTGAGCATTGAGGTTGCCCCTGATCTAAATAAGATCGTTTCTTCCACCGATCCAAATACTGGCCCAAACCATAATTGTTCCCCCTCCATATAAATGAACTTCCTGACAAAATTTCAAACGTTCATGACGTCCAGAGGTCCTCCAAACCTGAGTACGTCTTGTATCCGGCCTCATACCGAAACGAGATTCATCGGAAAAGCAAACAACGCCAGTCTTCCTCCTCTCAATTTCTGTGTTCGCGAGCCCATTGGAATCGGGTCTTACGATTGCGGGGTGCTATAGATGGAACTCTCAGCGGCCTTCAAGAACGCAGACCCACTTCACGTAAACGATTTCGGATGGTTTGGTCGCTTATTAGTAAGTCTGAAGAGTTGTGAAGCCTCGTAGCCAACATTATGATGGTCATGGTAAAATAATGTCGTCGCTCCTTAACGATTCAATTTTTTTCAGTTACGATACAGAAATTGTAATGGTTTTGTAAAAACGCTATTTATTACACACTTGTATAGGAATCCTGATTGACAGTTGATTTACTATTTTTAATCAAAATTTAAATTAAATTCATTATTCAAATAGCGAAATTCACTAAAAACAACCATAATACCAACCATAACGATCCAAACAAGTTAAAATAATATTCCTCAATTGCGGCCATACTCTAAAACGTACTTGATCCCTAGACACTTTTGATGTGCGTATTTGCGTAGTTGAAATTATTCTGATTTTCTAGAACACTTAGGACTCAGTAAGAAATAGTCCAAAATCATATGCGGGTATCTGTAGAATGAAGTAATCAGTAATACACTAAAGTTGGTAATAAACCGTTTTATTCCCCACTCGCTTCCGGTAACAGTCGCAGGCAAGAGCTTTTATTTATACAAACATCATAAAAGTAAGCTTCCCTTGAGTGTATTTGCTCTGCAGATAGAATAGGGGTGGCTCATTGAATTACAGTTATTTTTTGATCGCTTTTAGTTTGTTTAGGCTATTAACGAAATGCAAAAAAAAAAACATTTTTAGGGTTCCTTATCTCAAATGGAAAAAACATATAGGATCGCTCGTGTATCTGTATGTATGTCCGCCTGTCACAGCTAATTTGCTCCGTATCTACTGGACCGATTTAGTTAAAATTCTGTACACATATTAGGAATTTCTGTGACCTAAAAATGGACATGTCACTGTATTGTACAATTTGTTCCTAGTGTTAAAATGATGCCTGTCACATAACTTACTGAAAAGATCTAAAACACATAATGTTTTCATGGCAAGGTACCGTCTTAATGTCATTTTTTTTAAGCAGCTCTCTTTGAGAGTCGCGTCTGTGGAAGTTGTAGTTGGCTCTGATAGCCCTCTATTGCAGAATAAAGATATAAACAATATATGCAGCCCATCCCCACAGCAAAATTTCGTAAGACATGATGTTATGAAAGTAACTAAAATAGACCAGTCTCGCTGTATCCTATATTGTATACTCCTGTATCTGTTAATTGGCGGATTTCCAAACAGCGTAGGCGGCTGAACTTAGCCGCCCTGCAAGTGACGTGTGACATTTACTACTTCTAACATTCGGTAACGCGAATCTTATGCATTAAGCCTTCGTCCCATTTAATACCAAATTATTTACAGTAAACCAATTATGGACCTTAAGCATAGCGTTATTTACATCGTCAAGCTCCTGTGCATGCCTGTTTACTTTAAAAATCAGTGATGTGACATCAGAAATTTTTTTTTTTTTTTTTTTATTTAAATCACAATTATAACACCTTGACAGACTCATCCATGGCATTGTTAAAAGTCACAATGACGTCTTACACAGATTTATACAAAAAAATAGTTTAAATTAATTACATTTTGTTAAAAACATGACAACGTTTATATTTTTTTTAAAGAGGTATGGCCTCTTTCAATTATTATTTGTGCCCTTTCAGTGAAAATTGGCAGGTTTTTCCCAAATAGGATATATTTGCGAAAGATTGTAATATTGTTAACAATACGTGCAGCTCGTGACATAGGGGTACCTATACTTGAGTAGGTTAGTCCTAGCCGCTGGCACGGGGCGGCGGTGCGCACCTCCGCACCCGCCCGGCCCGCGCAGCCACAGCGCTGCCAGCACCTCCGGGCGGTGCAGGTCTATCCACATACTTGGCTAGCGCCACGTCTCTTCTTATTGCCAACCTAGTGTACCCAACCATGCCCAGGACGAACAGATTTGGGTACATCAGGGGATAAAAGGGATAAACTACGTACTTTTTGCAGTAAAGAAATCTAGTGAATTTGTTTTGTTTTTTTTCCAACATGAGGCTGTATTTCCCTTCATGTGGATTCCAAATGATTGCACTTGTTTCTAGTTGACTCCTCACAAGTGCACTAAACAAAACTTTAACCACCGCAGTATCGGTAGAAATCTCGGGTTCATCTTGAAACAGTGGTCTCAAGATGAACCCAAGATTTCTGAAAGCTCTGCCGCAAATCTCAACTATATGTTTGCGGAACGTCATCTCAGTTACCATCTGAACGCCCGTCACGTACATGTGAGGCGCGGCATCACTTCGCTGTCCATCTCGTAATGATACTGTAATGAAGCACGCGCGCGGCTGTAGCTCATCACATACCACTTTTTAATATTAAAATGCAGCTTGTTGGATTTACTCCATTGGACCACATCATGTCAAACTGGAGCCGATTACAGTCTGCAGTGTCCTCAACATTAAGGGATAACTTTAATTCATCGGCACAGTAGATACTTTGCCTCTTTTACGACTGTTGGCAGATCATTAATTATTAAAATAAATTCCAAAGGTCCAATATTACTCCCTTGACTTACACCGGAGAACGTGTAAAAGTTCTGGACTCATGTCCCGCAAACTCAACGTATTGGCACTCGCCAAGGTAACTTGAGCAAGTGCGGTGTGAATCCCTTAGCAGAGAGTTTTCCCAAAAGTACATCGTAATCCACGGTGTCAAAAGCTTTCCGGAAGTCGAAATACGCCACATCCACCTGCCCTCCGGCGTCAATAACGGGCGACAAGTAGTTAACAGATGACAACAAGCTACCCCCCGCACTGC
Source organism: Tiliacea citrago (assembly GCA_963921375.1). NCBI lineage: Eukaryota > Metazoa > Arthropoda > Insecta > Lepidoptera > Noctuidae > Tiliacea > Tiliacea citrago. Next base: position 31,756,642 of record OY992780.1, read on the forward strand.
GACCCGGCCGAAAGCCGTATTGAGCGTCTGAAATATTTTCGAGAGCGCAAAAGTGATGAAACTATTAACAGGTGCTGAGACTGACACAAATGGTTTAGCACCGCGAAAACTACTTGTACACAGACTTAATGTTTATTTATTTCAAGCTTTCTCACAATTAGATAAGAAATTGACGAAAAACGGTTTTGTTTGTGCACGCAGCCTTAAGAAAATAGTTGAAAATAAAATAAAATAAAAATACAGAAAGTAGTGGGTCGGTCCATCTTTATTTACCATACATAGATAGAACTAAGGGTACACCTCTGCCAAACCCTTCGGGGAATACCGTGATGTTATGTGTATGTTTTCAATAACAATGTTAAGTTTGTTCTTCGAATAAATTCATCCCAACTACGGAACCCTTCATTGTGCGTGGTCCGACATGCACTTGGCCGGTTTTTTTTTATTCTTTTACCAGATCAATGTAGCAATTTATAGTAACTTTTTCGTCTATTAACCTTTTGTCTAGGTTGTAATGGTAACTATTTATTTGTTTTATCCTTTAATGTCAAAAAACAAAGAACCTACTACCGCAACAGACTTTTCGTGAATCACAACCATGTGATTGTACATTACTGCCATGGTCGAAGCACCAGGTCAACATAACGCGGTCAGCATTACAACCCTTGATGGACAAGCTGGAATAAAGTTCGAGACGGGTCGAGGCCTTTATAGCGCGGACAGCAAGGGCTGCAATGATGACCAGGCTTGAAGAAATAACGGCATAACTATGTAAATGTCTATTAACTGCTCCCAATTTACGATGTTTTTTTTTTACATACCTTGACATAATCTCTTCATTATTTGACACGGCTCATTCTAAAAATGTCTCCTGGTCGTAAAATGTCTCTTTCTCTTAATGTCTCTTTTGCAAAATGTCGCTTTCGCAGAATGCCTCTTTTGCAAAATGTAGCTTTCGCAGAATGTCTCTTTCGCAAAATGTCTCCTTCGCAAAATGTCTCTTTCGCAAAATGTCGCGATTGTAACTTAGGATAAAATTTTCGTAAATTAAAAATATTACAGTAAAGTAAATAAATTATAAATGTTTTAATTTTGATGGGCACTTTCATTTACTTTTGTGTTGCATATTATGTTATAGTAAAAACATGTATCTTTATCTTCTACTAATATTATAAAGAGGTAAAATTTGTTGGTTTGTTTGTATGTAGGGGGTAATCTCCAAAACTTACGATCCAATACTAAAAAAGTTTACACTGCTGGTAGTAAGCTACATTATTCCTGAGTACTATAAATTATATTTCTATCGAGCTTAGTAGCCAAGCTATCACATTTTTTGTCTTGCAAATCGGAAAGAAATGCTTCATAAAACAGAAATTACGCAAATTCTACCGGTTATAGTGTGTTCTATTTTGCATAGTATATAATTCCCTATAAGTCTGGTTAGCCGGTAAGCTATTATGTTATCACGCTTTTTACTATGGGGGATGAGCAATATTGCATTTCTCTATGGTTTACAGCTAATTACTACACGAAATCGGTCTTAGGAGACTGTCCTTAACTTTTTGTGACTTTGATCTGCATGCACAGATTTAAAAAAAAAATGTGCAGTCTCCAACAAAATGGGCAATTTTCACAAAAAAAAAATTTGATGCCGCATCAAATTTAAAAAAAAAACAGGATCTATATCCTGTTTTATATGAAAGAGTTACATCAAGCGGATCTGGTATACTTGCGTGAATGACAGTTCCGCGAAAGACACTTGCGCGAACCCACTTGCGTGAAAAGATGGTTATCGTGATTTTGTGATGATTTACGGCATTGGTGTCGTTTTCACGGTTTCCGAGAGCGCTGACGATGATAATAGGGTTGAAATCAAAATTCAAGATGGTGCCACTGATAATTTGCATGACATGCACTTGGCCGGTTTTTTATAATGAATAGACTGGCCGCTACAAAACTCAGAAATAGCAAAAAACTTTTCACATCAAAATCAAAATCGTATATCTGCATAAACTGACAAAACTAGGTACATTGATATTATTTATGAAAAAATGTTGAAAAAAATGTTTTTTATTTTTCTTTTTTAGTACTAATGTACTAAACATGTTCTTTAAAAAAAGACAAAAAATATTTTTTTTTTTGCTTTATTTGTTTATCGGTTCCTTTAGTTATCACATTTACACACACACATACATAAACACACGTCTTCTTCCCATGGGGGTAGGCAGAAACTATAGAACGCCACCTGCTACCACATTTATTTTTCAATATTTGTGTTAATATATATTATATTATTATACTAAGGTAAATTTAAGTACCAAAATGAAGACATTTATGAATTGTTGACTTTATAACTTTAATAACACAAAAGTAAATTAAAGTGCCTATCAAACAAAAACATTAAAACGTTTAAACATTTATGATTTATTTACTTTACTGTAATATTTTTATTTCTACAAAAATTTTATCCTAAGTTACAATCGCGACGTTTTGCGAAAGAGACATTCTGCGAAAGCGACATTTTGCGAAAGAGGCATTCTGCGAAAGCGACATTCTACGAAAGAGACATTATGAGAAAGAGACATTTTACGACCAGGAGACATTTTGCTAAGTAGACATTTTGCGAATGATGCCTTTGACACTAAATACCAACAATTAAAATTTTAAATATTTATTAGTGACTTGTGAACAGAATATTAATTCAGATGTGTTACAGTTGTAATGGCAATCTTGTCATTCGGTTTAAATAGGTTTATATTTTTATTATTATAGTAATATTTTCTAAAGATTCTTTTTTAATTTGTGAATGGGAGAAAGTTGTAGGATTAATAGACTATAGCTTTCTAAACCATTTTCTATTTTCTTAAGTACTTGGTACTTTTGACGCACGGCCTACACTGTCCTCCCATACCTACTTGTATATTAACATTGTAAGAGCCCATTCTTTTTAAAAGAGTAACCGTGGAGTTTCTTGCCGGCCCTTCTCCATAGGAAAACTACCAATTGGAACCGTGTACCTAGCTTCTGACGTTTCATATGTGCCCATGTAGGTTTATGTGAAATAAAATATTTTGATATTGATTTGGTTTTGAAGGCCGAAAGCGTAACAAAGCTAAACTGGAGGCTAGATTATAGCGTGGCCAGTAACGCAGTAATTGCGGACCAAGGCTTGTGTAGTTCTTTACTCAAACAATGCGAGTAATTTAAATACAAACCAAAGAAAAAAACCAGCAATGAAATTCCATACAATTTTGCTGGCACCTATTCAAGTAGCGCGGAATGGTCGACTTTGCTCAAAGAAGGTTAATCATAATCATTTATTTACATAAGACATGGTATACATACAATGGTGTTAAAATAAATTACAATGGCACAAACATGTCTAGCTTATATAAAACATAGCATGCAAAATTTTGGGGTTTTCTAAACAAAAACAAAAAAAAACACATTACAAGCATTTTTGAGTAAAAATAATAACATACATGGACAACGTGATGAAACACTCAACAATACCATTTCCACGAGATCACTGAACACTGAGCAGCATAATAAAACGCGACGATCCCCGTCTTTATAATGTCGTCGTCGTTGTCGGCGACCAGGAGGCTGCACATCAAAGTGCCGCTGCTGCCGCGGCATTTTTACACGCGTTTTGTTGCCCATTATGACGCAACAGACCCGAGTTTATCCCCATCTCGTCTCATTGTCGTCTAACCCTCGACAAATAATATCGAGGCAGCTCCCTTTCCCACTCTTATGATAGATTCATACACTTTAAGGCTCTTACAAACACACGCGATATCGCGGGCGCGACATGCACCGACAAAGGAATTGTCTTTGTCGGTGCCTGTCGCGCCCGCGATATCGCGTGAGTGTGTAAGAGCCTTTATTCTGTAATTGAAGCGCCAATTGAAATAAAACTCTATTTACGGCAATAATGTTAACATGTTTAGTCACATTTGTCTGAAAGAGCGTTTTAAATTTAAGTTGACGGCTCCAACAATACTCGTTTTAAATTTAAGTTGACGGCTCCAACAATACTCGTTTTAAATTTAAGTTGACGGCTCCAACAATACTCGTTTTAAATTTAAGTTGACGGCTCCAACAATACTCGTTTTAAATTTAAGTTGACGGCTCCAACAATACTCGTTTTAAATTTAAGTTGACGGCTCCAACAATACTCGTTTTAAATTTAAGTTGACGGCTCCAACAATACTCGTTTTAAATTTAAGTTGACGGCTCCCACAATACTCGTTTTAAATTTAAGTTGACGGCTCCAACAATACTCGTTTTAAATTTAAGTTGACGGCTCCAACAATACTCGTTTTAAATTTAAGTTGACGGCTCCAACAATACTCGTTTTAAATTTAAGTTGACGTCTCCAACAATACTCGTTTTAAATTTAAGTTGACGGCTCCAACAATACTCGTTTTCACACACGGGCAGTGATGATTAAACAAAGAACTCACAGACCTAGCGCAACAAAAACAGTCGATTACTTACATAATGTATCTATTAGCCGGTCGCTCCTTCGCTAACTGTATTCAACTAGCATTAAGCAAAATACTATTTGTTCGAGATACTTTAAGACTTTATTTTTTGTTAGGAATGTTTTTTGTCTTTGAGTCCGACTGTCCAATATAAAAAAAATATTCTCTCTAGACTTCCGCACTACTTTTCTGTCATTAGTGCCACTTTCAGAATTCCTCTTTTTTACTCATTTCTTATTTTCTATCCATTCGTGTCACACCACACATCCCTCTTAGCATTCTGATCTCAGCTGCATGCTATCATTCATCCCTTTTGTGGCCCAATATTCCGCTCCATACAAGACAGCAGGTCTAACCATTGTTCTATAATATTAGATTGAGGAAAAAGTATTTTCGCATTATAGTATGTATGAACTTGTAATAAAATCTCTTTGGCTATACTATTTGTATCTGGCTGGTTTTGGTATCATTGAAAGTTTAAATTTTAAAGAACATAATTCCAAATTCAAATTAGGAAAATGTGTGATTTTCATTTGTTTTTCGTACTGTCAAGATGAGTGAATCAAATGAAGAAATTCGATACATTTTAAAATTTTACTACAAAAAAGGTAAAAATGCAACGCAAGCCGCGAAAAAAAATTGCGATGTTTATGGACCTAGTGCAGTGTGTTTTGAATTTTCTTAAAATATGCGAAGAAACTTTTTCCCCAACCTATTTTATATCTTCCTTTTAAGTTTAAGGGGAATGCGGGAGTCGCATATTGTTCCCGTAACCTGCCGCCATTTCATCCATCCCATCATTTGCCTTCTCTTTATATCTTAGAAAGTATTTTATATGTTCGCAAAAATTTAGCACTTTTCAAAGAAGCGGTTTCAATAATATAAATACACGTAGTAAACATTAAATTGTGGTGCCGAAATTTAGATTAACTAAAACAAGCAAGTCAATTCTTATAAACAGTATCCGCTTTTATAACAAGTTGCCAAAGTCGGTTATAGAACTCGGCGATGGAAAATTCAAAACCCACATCAAACGTGTCCTTATCAAAAAGGCATATTATAAGATTAAAGACTACGTTGAAGACAAGAAGTTTGACATTAATTCAATTTTAAATTAAATTTTAATTTCAACAAGGTTTTAACTTTTATTCTTTTAATAATATTTTACATATTTGTTTTTATATTTTGTGAGTGTTGTAGGCTTAAAAGACTGTAGATTTTTAGACCAGTTTCTATTTTGTTCAGTACCTGGTACTTTTTACGGGCTTGCACTGTCCTCCAATACCTATTAACACTGTAATTTAAAAACATTGTAAAAGCCAATTATTTTTAAAAGAATAACCGTGGAATTTCTTGCCGACTCTGCTTTAACGGATATCGTGGCCCTGGCACACAGGCAAATGAAGGAACACGGGAGGGTTTTAGTCAGTAAAAGTCACGCCCTGGCACGCCCGCTCCGCCCAGAGCGGGAGAAGTTATTTGATAATTTCCCACCCTAAAAAAAAAGGGACCGTAGACTTACATATTTGATATTAATTTCAACTTGATACCTCCACGGGTTCCTGAGAAAAAGGGTCTTGACAGACAGACGAACAACGAACTGATCCTATAGGGGTTCCGTTTTTTCCTTATAAGGAACGCAACCCTAAAAATACCTTTTTCATACTCAAGTCAAAAGTGACACAATATAGGAGTAATATTATGTTATTGCAATAATATGAAACCCTTTTACATCTGCGAGTAAATCGCAAGCTCGAACAAACGCTGTATGTAAGCAAAGGTAAACGATGAGAAGTAAGTTTCTCAACAAATCGATAGGAGATAAGGAAAGGATTACTGTCTAGGGAACAATGAGCAACTAAAATATTTGCTTTGATTTAATAATTATGCGCAAACAGTCGGAGCGTCCGCGATCAGTCACTACGATCCCCGGGTCTATCGAGTGAAATCTATAGAAATAGCTCCTTTAGAACCTTTTGTTGGTTTGTCCGAGCTTGCAGGTGAATGTCACGGCTCACGAGGAAATTCATTCATCTCGCTCACAATGGACCTCTTATTTGAATGTGTCCGTGGAGCCAGCGGCGCCAGCTCATTAGCAAATCATTTACTCTTTCTTTTATGTTGACAAGTTGACAATATTTTTATAGTATTGTTAAAATTCATGGAGAGCAGTGGTGGCCCAGTGGTAACGGCCGCGACTTACGAGTAGTAGGTCGTAGGTTCGAACCCAGACAGGCGCTTTACTTTGTGTAAATTATTTCATCACCACTGCTCTCAAAACGGTTAAGGAAAACATCGTGAGGAAACCGGCTTGTCCTAGAACTAAAAATTCGAAGACATGTCACATTACCAACCCGCACTGGGCCCGCGTGGTGGATTACGGCCCGCTCCCTCTCACGGAGAGGAGGCCTGTGTCCCAGCAGTGCGAACATTATAGGCTGATTATGTATGTAATGTAATGTTAAAATTCGTTTCCTTTGAACATTTTGACAGCTTCAAAGACTTGAAAGCAGGCTAGAAGAAAAAATGTCCAATAATAATAATGAATATACCTAAATTCCCAATGCCGCGCAGTCCGATTAAAGATAACTACAATAAATAAAGCTTCATTTTTGCGAATTATTGACACCTACTACTATGTTGAAAAATGCTAAAGCGATTACTTAGGAAAAGATATTTCCAAAAAATTACCGCATTTTTTGGTGAGAGGTATGTTGACTTTTCCCCACCCCTCTCGCAGCGAATGAGATAATAATAACGAGCGCACCGAACGTTTGTTTAAAAAGGAATTTGCTGACTATAATATTAATAACGTATCGTTCCCGACGCCGAAATTGTACTGCCGTTATATTATTTACATACATTCTCTCTCAAAAACATCTAAGGATTGTTTTTGGACGAATGATATTGAACGTTAAAGTTTAACGTTTTTATTACATTTTACTCTGATATTTCAATAATGAAAGGTTTGCTGGGAAATGTAATGTGAATTTGAAGATTTTGAAATTGATAAAAAGTTTAGTTTTGTTTCTTAGCGCTACCTCTTTTTTAGGTACTTCAAAAAAAGGAGTTTTAGATATTAAAGACATTGAATTATTTACTAACAATAGAAGGGACCACAGATCAGACAAAGATAAGAAATTAGGTAACGAGGCGTGGCGCTTGCGAACGCATCTGGCCACAAAGCGGCTTGATGCCAGTTTCAGTCCGACGTCTTCGCTGCTCATGATTTTTTACAAAACATGAAGGTGGCATCTAATTTCACACGTAAAATAATAAAATATAGGTATAACACAATGTTCCTAAAGCACTTATTTACATTAGAACAAAAACCATAAAAAAAAATTCATGTAACCGCCGCCGCCGCCGTTTTACTGGGTTTCAAGCGTAGAACCCATTCAAGGAGTAACATCATGATAAAGGTACCTAACCTCATAAACGGCTTACCACTTCGAAAGGCTAAAAAAAAACCGGCCAAGTGCGTGTCGGAGCACGCACAATGAAGGATTCCGTAGTTAGGATGAATTTATCCCTAAAACAAACTTAGCATTGTAGTTGAAAAACATGTTCTCACATACATCGATATACGCCACGGTCAATTTTCCAATTCAAATATCCAACATTCTTACAAATAAATAAATTCTGATTCTGAAAGATAAATCGTACGCTATTATATTCCAAACAATTAACAAAACACAAAAACACACAAGATAGTGATAACTGCAATGACGTTTAGCGTAGCGTCTATTGACATAATAATGAACGAATGTAACGTATGATTTGATACGTCATTCACTTAACCAGTAAGTTTTTACTCGAAGCTTAGTTTTCGCTTGTGACATTGACAAAAGATACTCGGTACTATTGCTTGCCAATTTACGTTAATCGGCAAGTAACTAAGCAACGCTTCACTTGAATTATATAGTGAACGAGGCGCTTAGTTACAAGAAATGGTAAAATATATATCTAACTTATTAATGTTTATCGTTTTCAGTACGCGGTAACTCTAATGAGATATGAACGCGAACTTGCCCATATTTTGGTGATCGAGCGAAAGTGCATACTTGCGTTTGATGCAAGTATGCATTTTCGCTGAGTGTTTGATTAAAACTCGAACAGTGGGCAAAGGCTCGCCCTATATTACATGGGACTTAAAGCAAACTGGCGAAATCTGGGTGTAATGTATGATATGTTACGTTATTATGTTAACGGGTTGCTTTCTGTTGTCCTCAGAAGGTCAGGCTGATGGCGGCGGCGGACCCGGTGGTGTGGACCACGACCCGGAGGACGTTCCGGGCTGGTGGGGCGACTGCGTCAGCACCTGCCCCCCGCCCGTGCAGGAGCTCTGCACATCCAACCGATTTGACAACCTACACGTAAGTCATCCACACCTACACTGCTACTGGACTCTAGATACACAATATATCGTAGAGATAGATCCTCTACTCTCCTGGGACATAAAAAGGCGGAGGCGTGCTAATCGCTTTATTGAAGACAATCGGTAGTATTCGTATGGCAAAATGGGAAACTGACTCCGAAAACTTGTGGCTGAGACTAATGATTACAGAAGATAAAAAGGACGCAAAATTTGAACATCTGTGCACTTGCCTCCACCTGTACAACTACAAACACTAAACACTTTCCTGGATAAGGTTACGTCTGTAATTGATTTAACTAAAAAAATATATATGACACGGCGAGGAACCCAGTGCCGTCTCTCACTCACTTAATGCTTCACTGATGGTACATAGGTAGTTGGTTTTCAATCACACACAACACTTAAGTCAAACTCAAAGCATTTATTTCTATTAGAACATTTACAGGCACTTTTGAATTATCATTTCTCTAGGAGTCGTTCAGTTTGAGTTACTATGTGATGCTTGTCGCCTTTTCCAATACGAAGTGGGTCCTCATGGAGAAGAACGGGCAAGAAACTCCATGGATACTCTTTTAAATCAAAACCATTATGTTACAGAGGTTTCTTGTTCGACAAATACAATCACCGCACACTAATCTCTCTGAGTATAGTGTGCGGTTACAATTTTAGTCCTTAAAAGCCACACACACCCTTCTATCACAATGGCTGCCGACCTGCCGCTCGCGCGGCAGTCCTATTCTCTAAATCTTATTACTTAATTAGCTGAATAAAACTTACAAACAATACTAAGATACTTATCAGTTTCATCAGTCAGAATTATTTTATCATTAAACAATGCTTATATTCAATGCATGGCGGTTTTAGATGAAATCTTAATTAATTAATATGTGTTTCCGGTTGATCCAGATTTTCATCAAAGAACAAGTTTTCATAAAGAAATGTGTGTGTAAAATAATCTTGTTACTTTACAGTTTCTAAATTATTATTGATGAAACTGATTTAGATCTCCAATTAAATTATAACATTGAGGTATTGACCACTCAAATGTAATCGCCGGCACGTTCTACGATATTGGGTGATTCGAAACAACACAACACAACACACAACTTACTATGTCAAATGTAGAATTGTAAAATTGGACTTCAACCTAAAAGTCATTCGATGTTCTCTTAATTTAATTATTAAAATTTAATTATATATTTATAGTTATATTATATATTTATATCTATAGTTTTAACGAGAACATCATAATTCATTTTAAAACAATAAAAGATGTTTCTAATTTACAAAGGAGCTAATAGATGGCTCCTCAAGTAATTATTACGATTATGATAAATTGGAATAATTCATTAGTTACGAATAAGGTTATTTAATAACCTCAACAGGCAGACGCTTGTAGCGGCGATATTTAAAATTATAAATTAAACTACCAAATAATTAACGAGAGAATAAATCAGTTTAATTGGATTGAAAACTTTCACCAATGTCAGGATGCCAATGCTATGGTAGCACAGATCTTTAAGATATTGGACAACATCATAGGTTCATTTGTGCCAAAATCCAAGATAAAATGCAATAATATGGTTCCCTAAAAGTCTTATAAACATTTCGAACGAAAAGGAAAAACTTAGAAGACGTTACAAAAAGTATAAAAATCCTCGTGACGACTACGAATATAAATTATTGAGCCAGAGAGCCAATCAAGTTATCAAAAGTAGCTATGATTACTTCTCTAGGAAGATGAAGGAGGGCATGACCCATAATCCCAAGCTGGTCTGGTCCTTCGTCAAAGCAAAAAAATCAGGCTCAAGTGAAATGCCGTCGAAATTGAGGTTAGGCACTCAGGTGGCCACTTCGGGTGACGGCATTTGCGATCTTCTTGCTCGTCGCTTTTCGTCCACATTTACTGTATCGAGCGCCTTACATCAATTTCTGACTGACTTTTTGACTCTTTGTCACTTTATAATCGAAAGAGTTCGGGAAATGGTTTTGAAAAAAACTGGCTAAGTGCGAGTCGGACTCGCGCACGAAGGGTTCCGTACCATTATCTATAAAAACGGCAAAAAAATCACGTTTGTTGTGGGAAAACCCCTTAAATATTTGTTTTATTTTAATTTAATTATTTATTTTTAAAGTGAATATATAACTAAATATGTGAATATTTCAAGCGTCTACTTGTTGCCGTTATCAATAAAAAACGAGCAAAAAAAACACGTTTATTGTATGGGATCCACCTTAAATATTTATTTTATTCTGTTTTTTAGTATTTTTTGTTATAGCGGCAACAGAAATACATCATCTGTGAAAATTTCAACTGTCCAACTATTACGGATCATGAGATACAGCCTGGTGACAGACAGACAGACAGACGGCGGAGCCTTAGTAATAGAGTTCCCGTTTTACCCCTTGGGTACGGCACCTTAAAAATTATCTAACATTTGTTCTGAGTTATACATGAGATATACTAGTTAATTCCAAAGAGTTTGCATTCAAAATATGATTATTATTGCTTTATGTAAAATATTGTCTATTGCAGTGATGACAAAGGTTAAAATTGCATGGATCTGCGACCCATATTGACATAGTTTAGGTACATAATATTTAAAACGTCTTAAGTGCGGCATGCACTGTAATGGAGGTAAATGTTTGTTATTTAGACGGTTTCAAACGATTTATCGTCAAAGCGGGTCATGATTCAGATTATTCGACTGTACCAACTCTGCTTTCTCTTTATAATATAAAGAGAAAGCAGAGTTGGTACAGTCGAATAATCTGAATCAATGAAAATTAATGAAATTTAGGGATACATACAAAAATAAAACAATTGTTATTATTTCAACAGTCTTATTTATTAAGTACCTAATTGAATCAATGTACTGGAAATGAAAGACTGGATGAATAAATGGAATATGAATTGTGTGAAAGATGATTAGTATGGTAGCAGTGAAAGTTGAAATGACTAATAGAAGGGGCGAATGGATGTAAGGGAAGAAGATCGAATAAGAGATGGATGAATTGTGTGAAAGATGAACGAATAATAAATGATAATTATGAATATTAATATAAGAAAAAAATAATTATTGTTGCGCCGATTACAATACTAATTACTGCTCCGTTGCGTTGCGTTGCGTCGTCCCATTTCAATGACCGCTTGCTCGGTTCTACAAGACATGAGGATTTCATGTATTTTAGAATCGAGCAAGCGTCATTGAAATGCAACGACGCAATTTTCTATTTAGTATTTTATCTAATCATACTCAGTAATCACGTCATCTTCATCGTCGTCAGTTTCGATGAGGGTATCTTTAACGGGCACTTTATTTGAAAGTTTCAAATATTCACCATGATATCTTTTTTTTATCTTCTTTTTTAGTTATGTTTCGGCGATCGGGAATTAAGTTAAAAAAAACTTTATTTAATACAATTATTTTAATTAGAGAGAAACAGTGTATTAAGCTGAAGGCTGATCTAATAACTAACTTCACAAACAATAATATGGAATAACATGTAATTGATCTAATTGCTAGGTTGCACATTAATACGTAGGCTGGCGGCTGCGTACTCAGCGTAAACGGTTGTTACGTTGAGTTAACTCCTCCCTCCATAAGATAGAAGCAACTCTTGCTTCTTTCTGGCAGCGTCCACGCTGCCTTTGGTTTCCTCGCTGCCTTTGATGTCTTCTGAGATCTTAGCGATCTTCCATTGGTATAGCTTCCAGGATGCTGCTGCTACTAATAAGACATAGAGGAGTACCGTAGTCCAACTCGGTGTGGCCATCATCATTGGCCAATTGATGTCATCTGGTAAGGAGAGGTCGCTTGCTTTGTTGATAAGTTCATGGATGCTGTCTAGTGAGATGTCTTCTAGTTGTAGTTCATATTGGACATTTTCTTCTAAGACTTGATGTTGCTCTGGTAAAGGTATGACCTCATTGATGACGAGTGTGCCTGTGTGTGCTCGTAATGTTCTGTTCATGACGTTAATTTGACAATCTTCTGTTAATGTGATGAGATAAATCCCAGTTAGGTTTTTGTAGTCTGTCTTAGTTTTCCACTGTGTTTTGACAATCTTCCTTCAGGACAAGTAGCCAATTGTTATCTCCGATCTTTTGAATTTTTCCTCTTCTAAGGTTCATCTTGGCATGTGTACAGTTTGCTTGACGATGCTGAATGAGGGATGGGATGCAGTCTTCGGTGTCTTCAATTCTTCTAGTGTCCAGGGTCTTGCAAAGCTGGATGTCATCGGTGATGGGTTGACAGTCTTCTTCTAGGTAGGCGTACTCATCGTTCCCAAGTGCAAGGTATTTGGATTTAGGGATAATCGTTAGGTTGTTTTTATTGGGAATGGAGTAGAGATGAATTAGGTCATAGGTTTGTGGGGCTACTGATGGGATTTCTAGGATAAAGTTATAGAGTGTACTGTACTATAGGACTTAACTTTAATTGATTTTTCTATCTTATGAATGTTACTAATATTAATTATAGCTACTGGTCTAAACGAATAGACGTTACCTAAGTGGATTAATTCCTCTATAAGGTTTTGAGGACTTATAATACTAGGATGCATGGTGCCCAGTTGTGCGAACGTTATAGCATCTTCTAACAACATTAACTTATCTAAAATAATCTGTAAACTAAAATCTATTTGTACGTATATATCTAGAAAATGAATATGATTAGTTACGTCGTTACTATTACGTGTAATGTTTTGCAGTATACTAGCCAAATTTATTTGATTCTTATTCAATTTTTTTAATTGATTGCCAAACTCATTAATTGTATTTTGTGCTAGAACTAATGACTTTCTTTGCATGTTCTGAACATTATTAATTCTATTCCTCGTGTTTAATATTTCTTCTTCAAATTTTGCTGCATCATCATGATCGAGATTTCCAGTTATGGATTTAACAACAGTACCTAACCCATTAATCAAGCCGCGTCTTTTTCTAACTTGCGGGCTTGAAAACTTCATATTTTTACCTATTTGATCTAAGCTATACTCTATTTGATTTCTATATGTTTTATGTAACTCTCCTGACTTTACACTTTCAGCTGCTTTAGTGCTTGCATATAACGACATAAGTTGGATGGACGTTAGATGAAGATTTGTTATATTGTAAACGCAAGCGAGACTAAAGTAGTTATCCTGTTTAAGGAGCTGTCCTTGTTTTAGGAGAAGGATACCATTTTCATTATTTACGGGGTCAATGGTTACGATTCCTGTTGCGTAGAGCACGATGGCTCCTAAGACAAGGGTCCTGCAACAAGATGAGGCCTCCGTAGTAGCTTAAAGTGGACCCTAATAGACTTATAGTTTGGGTGGTTACCTATAATTTCAGCCACATTATTTGGATGAAAGTGGATGATCTTGTAGGGTCCTTTGAAGACAGGCTTCGTTTTATCACTGCGTGCTGACTTTGCTACCTGTTTATAAACGGTCTCACCTACCTGGAACTTGATTTCTTCTGCATCTTGGTTTCGTTTAGAAATCACCTGCTCTTTATTCTTAGACATAAGTGCTGCGATACATTCTTGAACTGCCTCAGCGTTCGCGCGATGCTTAATGACTTAATCCTGATAGAATTCCTTTGGATAGTATAGTTCTAACGGATTTCTAGAAGCTGTGTGCCCGAATAGCAGCTCATGAGGTGTATAGTCTGTTGCTGAATGTATAGAATTATTATACGCAATAATGGAATACTTCATGATAAGTTGCATGGGATCGTCTTTATTAGTCATTCGTTGTATTCTAATTATTTCAGCTAATGTGGAATGAAATCGTTCGATGGGTGAATTAGAGTTAGGGTTATACGGTGTCGTAAAATGGATATGAATATTATGTAAGGCACAGATATCTTTTATGACGTCATTGTCAAACTTGGTATAGATCTGAGTCCGTGGTTATTTTATTTGGTAAGCCTAATACTGAGAAGACGTCTAGTAATGCTTCTGCTACATGCACACTACTACATGCGTTCAAAGGAACTGCCTGAGCGTATTTAGAGAAATTATCAATGATTGTGAGGAATGTTACACATATATTTATGGACCTATATTTAACAGGCTGGAGCCTGTTGAAGATAGGTCCATAAATATATGTTCCATTGGCTTGCGTGGTGTATTAGTAATAGCTAAAGGCGGTATTAGAGGATTGCGCTCATATTTAGACTGCAAACAAATCTCGCACTGATTAACAAATCTCTGAATGGTAAGTAACATGTTCGGCCAGTGATAATTTCTATGTAACTGTTTATACGTCTCCTGAATACCGCGATGTACTGTCTTTCCTTCGTGATATTTCTTAATTAACTCTTGCTGTTCAGTTTTGTTCTCTACTAGGGTCACACGCGTAGTGCATTTAAGTAACTTTGGGCCATGCTCGTTAAATATAGTAGTATAGACTCTGGAAAAGGCATGATACAGTTCTTCACTATGGAAATAACAATGAAACACTCGGTCGGCAATTGTGTGTTCCTTTAAGAACCTGACTATCTCTGATTCTGTATTATTAATTGGAATAAAAACATCTTTAATGACAACTTTAGAGTTAGTAGATCTGTTATCTACTCTATAAGTTAAACCGGGTGTTGATCTAATGTGTAATTGTTTCAGCTGTCGATCTATAGCGTCTGATATTATAGGTATGCCCTTATTTTCATTGTCTGGTTGTGTATGCCGTGTAGAGACTAATTCAGGCTCGGCTGATATTATGCTCATACTATCTGATTCTGTTCCTATGTGAGACTGGGGAACGCTAGGGTTTAGTGATTGAATATTGTCATTATCTTGGGGCACGGCTGCCTCTGTTTCATTTTCAGCTACTCTACGTGCGTTCTCAAATATTCTATTAATTATTTCATCATCCTCATTATCATCTAAATTGACTGCTAATGAATCGATACTACCGTGAAATATCTTAACGCGAGATAAAGCATCCGCATTTGTATTCTGACGACCCTTTTTGTATACTACTTTATAGTCGTATTCTGCAAGCTTTAAACGCCATCTAGTTAATTTAGAGTTAGGATCTTTCAGAGATATTAGCCAAGTAAGGGGCCTGTGGTCTGTGTAAATAACGAACTTTCTACCATAAAGATAAGGACGAAAATACTTTATTGCCCATACTATTGCTAATAATTCTTTCTCTATTGTAGAATAACGAGATTCAGTGTCTGATAGTGTCCGAGACGCGTACGCTATCGGTTTATCGGAACCTACAATGCCTTGCGACAATACCGCACCTAATGCTACATCTGATGCATCGGTGGTAAGCACGAAAGGTTCATCAAAATTAGGGTATTGTAATATTGGAGCATTTGTTAAGATTTGCTTACACTTATTGAAAGCTTCCAAAAAGTCTGGGGAGTGGACAACTTTACTATTTTTCTTAAGACATAAGGTTATTGGTTTAGTTAGCTTTGCGAAATCTTTAATAAATTTCCTGTAGTACCCTACTAGGCCTAGAAAAGCTTTTATCTCCTTCTGAGTTTTAGGCAAAGGGAAATTTAATACTGCCTTAATTTTGTCCTTATTAGGTTTCAAGCCGTCATTAGTAAGTACGTGTCCTAAAAAGTTCACCTGCTTCTGTTAGAAGTCTGATTTATCTAATTGAATTTTCAAATTATGAGTTTTAAATCGATCAAATACTTGTTTTAATTTTTCCATGTGTTGTTGTAAAGATGTTGATATAATAATTACGTCATCTAAATACGTATACACGTTATCTATTCCTCTTAGAATATGATCCATTAAGCGTTGAAATGTACTTGGCGCATTTTTTTAAGCCAAAGGGCATTCTTAAAAACTCGTAATGCCCTCGTTTAGTTGTAAACGCTATTTTTTCGATATCATTAGGATGCATTTCCACTTGGTGGTAACCACTGGCGAGATCCAGGGTCGTAAAATACTGGGCACGACCCAATCTATCTAAGATATCATGGATGTTGGGTAAAGGATACTTGTCTTCGATCATACGATCATTCAGTCGTCTATAGTCGATTACAAGTCTCCATTTAACTTTTCCAGATGCATCAGGTTTTTTTGGGACAATATGCACGGGACATGACCAAGGGGATATACTTTCTCTAACAATGCCTTGCTGTAAAAGTTTATCTACTTGCTTACGAATCTCATCGCGTTGTTGGGGGGCTTGTCTGTAACTACGTACAAAAACTGGTGTATCATCGCTTATTCGAAGTTCATGTTTAACTGCGTGTGTAAAGGTCAATGGAATATCTTCTGAATAGAATAGATCCCTATACTGATAACATAGCCTAGTAACTTCACGCTTTTCTTCCTCATTCATATGCCCTATACGAATTTTCTTTAAGTTTTCATTTAATATACTATCAATGTCTGATTGAACTTGTACGGTATTAATGTTATGACTTTGAATGTTATTGACCTCATTATACAACTCTAATTCCATTGAACTCTTATCTGGAATATATTTTTTATCATCACTAAAATTAATAACTGAAGTTTTAAAACAACCATTAATAACGTTAATTATATCTGACAGCTGCTGTCATCGAAGTTAGTTCGGCTCCTCAATTAATAATAGTTTAAAATATTAAAACACAGTTCTCCGGTCTATTAATACAATTTATTTTATTAATTAATACAATCTATTAAGCCCACAAGTTGTATCCGTGCTAAAGACGCTGAGTGTAAACAATATCAATCCAAAATAAGTGCACACTACAAATCATTAACAACAGACAATTTAACAAAAGTCTACGCAGTGAAAGTGCAACACAGCTGCAATCCAAAAAGACGCAGTGAGTACATAGTGTTTTGCTTACAAAAAGTGCAATAAGTACACTAAACTAAGTTAAAAGTGCAAAAAAACTAAAATATCAAAACATCGAAATTGCCTACCCACACTTTTTAAAAATACAAAAAAATCAACCGTTAATGACAATCAGCTGAATCGTAGAACTAAATACCATTTTGAATGACCTATATAAGTGTCAGGCTGGCACGTAGGAAACGAGCTCAGACTGACGTTGCAAGTGGCACAAGTTCGATCCTCACTGAACAAAAAAAAAGAAAAAAAGAAAAAAAAACTTTTTGTATTAATTCCAACATAAATATTATGAAACAAGTGAATAATATCACCACACGGAAACACCAACCTATGATTAAAATTAAATCACAATTAATTGGACTTTCTTGAACACAGATTAATTGATACAAGTTTAATTATTGTATTTCAAAAATTGAGGTCAGAAACATCTATTGACCAGACAATAACTCACATCAAGCAGTACACATACGGTCACATTACATACGCCAATTTAATTGGAAATAATTAAATACCATTTGACCTAGTGGCGAGACGACCTACCTCGCTCAAGGAAAGATACAGCAAGTTCGAATCTCACCGGATAAAATTATTTTCAAAAGTTTCTCAAAAACTCTTAAAATGAATTTCTTAGAGAACATAACGTTCCGACGCACCCGTACACGATCGGAACCAAGCGAAGAAAGCGACGTTATACGAGTATTATCACAAACTTTGAACTGCACGACGAGTAGTTTGCCTGATATATCAGAAGACGAAGACATTCATCAAATAAAAATATTAAAAGATAAAATGTTCAGTCTAGCATCTCAACTAAAAAGCGCACATGAGGAAATTGAACTATTATCATTAGAAAACAGTAACTGAATAGAAAACAGTAAACAGTTCTGCCATGTGCTATTTCGAGCTCTAACTTATTTTTGTCGCGTAACTTTCTATAGTAGGTTTTGCTAGCTATTTTGTATTGCGTGCTGCGTGTTTTGACAAATATATTAGGAAAACCTCACCTTTTTTTGAGTTTAAAAAGGTGGAAAGGGTATGTACGGCAGCCTCAAAGCCCTCTTTCGAGCCAAAACCAAGCTGCAGGGGTTGAAACTTAGCTGTAAGGGATTCGCTATACAGCTTACAGCATATTTTACCTTTTCGGGAACTAAAGCAGCAGGGGCCTTTGCTGAGTTTTTCTCAAATGTCTTTCTGCCTGATGTCCCGCGGCTTAATGCTGATCGTTTTAGTGCGGCTGACTCTATCAGTGACAGCAATTACATAAGTGTACCCCCCTTGTGCACTATAGACATTGTAAAAGGCATAAATAAACTGAAACCAAACAGTTCTATTGGTCCCGATAACATTCCCCCTTCTATCATTAAATCCTTAAAATATATTTTCAGTGATCCACTTTGTCACATTTTTAATTTAGCTTTGCAGGCTGGTACATATCCCTCTCAGTGGAAAGTATCTAGAGTAACACCTATTCCTAAAACCCAAAACAAAAGTTCCGTTGAAGATTACCGTCCTATCGCAATTGTATCTTCCCCGGCGAAGGTCTTTGTGAAACTCCTTCACAATGCCATATACGAGCAAGTTAACAAATATTTATGTAATGAGCAGCACGGTTTTAGAAGTAAAAGGTGGGTTGATACGAATCTCCTGACACTAGTTGATTATATCTCCTCTAGCTTAGACCATGGGCGTCAGGTAGACGTTTTTTATTTCGACTTTTGGAAGGCGTTCGATAGAGTTAACAACGACACGCTGCTGATGAACCTTAGTAACATAGGTTTCACACCGTCTTTATTACGTTTCTTCGCAGATTATCTACGTGATCGCCAGCAGTTCGTTAGGCTCGGTATCTACGAATCAGGACCTTACCACACGCGTTCCGGAGTTAGTCAGGGCTCAATTTTGGGACCTTTATTATTTTTAATCATTGTAAATGATCTTCCCCAAGTTCTCCGTAATGCAAGATGTCTGTTATATGCTGATGACTCGAAGTTGTACCTCGAAATAAACTCCGAGCGTGACTATTTGGCACTACAGCAAGACATAGATGCGATATACAAGTGGAGCCTAGACAATAAGATGGAATTTAATTCCTCTAAATGCTTCGCTATGACATTCGGTCGAGTGCGGCACCCAGTTAATTTTGAATATAATTTAAAGAACAATGTCATTATGAAAACTACGGCTATGAAAGATCTGGGAGTCACATTTGACCGAAAGCTCACCTTCCACGACCATATTGCTACGGTAGCTAAAGAATCCTACCAAAGGTTGGGCTTTGTCTTACGTAATTGCCGCGATTTTCGTACCACACATGCCATAAAAACAATTTTTAATGCACTTGTACGTAGTAAATTAGAATCCAGCTCCTGCGTGTGGCATCCACACGAAAGTACCTACGCGCTTTTATTGGAAAAGGTGCAAAAAGCGTTTCTTAGGTTTTTATATAAGCGTAAGCACGGTTATTACCCTTACCTCTATCCGACTAAATTTCTATTGGGATGCCTGGGATATAACTCATTAGAGGTAAGGCGAGCACGAGATCAGCTCACCATAGCCTGCAAGATGCTCCGTGGCACTATTGACGCACCTGACCTGCATGCTGTGCTGGCTCGTTTCTTTGTCCCAGACAATTACTGCCGCGGCAGAAACCACAGGTTGTTTGCCGTGCCTCCATGTCGCACCGTTTCGCGTGCTAAGTCCCCAGTGCCTCGCACTCTGGTCGCACTTATTGATCTCTTGGATTCCAATCCAACAAACGATCTGTTTGCGGATGAATGGACGAAGATTTTATTGGCATGCCTGAAATACTGTAAGAGGGATTCATGAAAGTATTGTATTTTTTTTTTTTTTTTTTTGTTATTGTTTTATAATTGTTTTTATGTTTTCACCAGAATTTTAAATTTTATATTCTTTCCTATGTATGTGTCTCTGCCTTTAATTGATGTAATTGGTATAACCGTGTTAATTAAAGTTAAAATAAATAAATAAATAATAAATTTATTTAGATATAATGACGCATGAATACGCATACCTACTAGACAGCAACAAAAATCTCTTCTATGACCACACTACGTATAACAAATGGACTGGCAGAATGAATAATATTGGACTACAAATTATTTTTAAGGATATAGTTGACTTAATTAGTGACATTGAATTTAATAACCAGATGACATTGAAAGACACTGAATATAGTAAGGACAATCTGTCAAGCGGTGACCTTTTTCGTCACTAAGCATTTATATCTATTGCACCAAAACATAGCAGGATTATTCAACAAGTCTAATGCACTCACAGTTTGTTTGAATGAACTCATGGAAGAGGGCAAACAAGTGGATTTGATATGCATTACGGAACATTTTATGATGGAAGGCTATGAAAATCAGCTAAACATACCTAACTATTGTTTAGCCGCCCACTACAGCAGAAAGGATGCTAAGAGAGGTGGATCGTGTATCCTTGTTAGAAATGGACACGAATGGAAGGAATTATTGAGTATTTAAAAAATGTCAATAACTGGCACTTTCGAATGCTGTGCCATTGAATTAACTAAGTGCAATACTGTTTTTGTATATGTGTATCGAGTTCCAAATATGAGCAATCTTAATGCTTTTTTTAATAAATTTGAAACAGTCTTACAACAATTATCTACAAAACGCTATAAAAATAGCTTAGCTGGTGATTATAATATAGACATGCTAAAGAAAAATTATCAATCGATTGAGTTTGAATGCCTTCTACTTAACATCAACCTAAAGTTAGCAATAAATAAACCAACACGAATTGTAAGTCAAACGTGTATTGATAATTTTGCGCATAATTACAACAAACAATGTAAGACGGAGATCTTGGAATTTGCTCTTTCAGACCATACGGCCCAACTATTAAAATGCCCCGTAAATAAAATATGCACCATTGATAAATACTGTGCTATTAGACGTGATTACAGCAGGGAAAACATATCGAAGTTTAAACGTTATATAGGCGAACTTTGTTTCTCCGAGATCTATGAAACTGATGATCCTAACACTGCCTACAATAGATTTCACGAAATATTTTCTTTATTTTATAACCTTTGTTTTCCTAAATCTAAGATTAGTAATCTAGATTTAGGAAAACAAAGGTTATAATCTATATATCTATATATAATCAAAAGGTTAAAATCTAAGATTACAATCAATTTAATAAGAAAGCCAAGGTATCCACCTTGGCTTTCTTATTAAATTGATTGTAATCTAGATTTAGGAAAACAAAGGTTATAAAATAAAGAAAATATTTCGTGAAATCTATTGTAGGCAGTGTTAGGATCAAGAGGTATTAAAACCTGTAGTAAGAAAAAAAGACAACTTTTGTGGACGTACAGATTAAAGCCAAATTAGTTAAACAAAAATCGTTATAAAGATTACTCTAAGCTTTTTAGAAAAGTCATTATTCTGACGCAGCGTTCACAGAATAACTTTAAAATTAAAACTTCACACAACAAATGCAAAACAGCCTGGCAAATAATAAATCAAGGAAAATTATTTTTACCTAAAAATTATGTATTAAAAATTAAATCTGATAATGACACAATTACGGACGCGAAGCAAATTGCTAATGAATTTAATAATTACTTTATTAATAAAATACAAACTACAGCGTATTCTAGTAACAAAACTATATTGCCTTCTCTTTATAATAAGAACTCGATGTTCATGGCTCCTTGCACACCACAACAAATACAAAAAATTATAATGGCGTTAAAGAACACAAATAGTGTCGGGTACGATGGCATATCTACAAAAATACTAAAAGCAGTAGCGTATGAAATATGCAGCCATTTGTGTCATATTATTAACCTTTCGATTGTCGCTGGCACTTTCCCTGATGCATTAAAGATCGCTATCGTTAGACCAATATTTAAGAAAGAGGATAGAGAGCTCATGGAATATTATAGGCCTATTTCACTGATTCCAATCATTTCAAAAGTTTTTGAAAAGTTCATGCACAAGGAATTAAACGGCTACATTGACAAACATAATATATTATGTAATGAGCAAAAAGGGTTTCGTGAAAATAAAACTATAGGTATGGCAATCTACGACTTTCTATACTCGGTATTGACAAAGATGGACAAAAGAGCACCTGTATGTACTATCTTTTGCGACATGACACAAGCGTTTGACTACGTAAATCATGATATTCTAATTAAAAAACTGGACGCTTATGGAATAAGAGGTAATGTACTTAATTTAATCAAATCTTATTTAGACAATAGAAAGCAAATGACAGAAATAACTAGAATAAATATAGCTACTAAAAAAGAAGAAACATATGTTTCAGATGAACGTCACGTTACCTTTGGTGTTCCACAAGGTAGTGTATTGGGACCTCCTCTCTTTACTTTATACATCAATGACTTGCCAAAATCAACTTCACATCCCATGACTCTATTTGCAGATGATAGTACAGTGACAATTGCTAATAATAATAATGACATGACCCAATATAAACTTGACATTCATAGCTCTTTGACATCTATAGTACAATGGTTAGACTGTAATAATTTAAAGATCAATTTAAATAAAACTAAGATCATGCATTTTAGCCAACGTTTGACAAGGAATAATTTGGTCATAAATATTGATAATAAAACCATTGAAAGCGTTAATACAACTAATTTCCTCGGACTAATCATTGACAAAAGACTGGACTGGAAATTACATATAGAGAATCTCTGCAAAAAAATTAGTAGTTCTGCTTTTGCTTTACATTCCCTAGCTGCAGTCGTGAATGTAGATATCTTAATTGCGGCCTACCACGGCATAGCTGCGTCTCATTTAAGATACGGCATCATCTTTTGGGGAAATTCTACTGATTTCAACATCGCATTCAAGGCCCAAAAGAGATGCATTAGGTCAATGTTTAGGCTAAAGACTGTTGATACTTGTAAACCATATTTTATAAGATACAAGATGTTAACTTTACCTTGTCTGTATATTCTTGAAACTGTGATGTTTGTTAAAGCGAATCCCAAATTATTTCCACGCTTACAGGACGCTGTCCCACGTAATAGACGGGATATGAGCATCATTCGCGTATATCCTGCTAAAACTGCACTCATGCGCAAAAGTATCATCTGCATGGCTCCAACTATATTTAACAAGCTACCTAAACGTTGGAAGGAGCTAAATATCAATGCGTTCAAACGTCAGTTGATGGTGTTTTTAACGCAAAAAGCGTATTACAGTGTGTCTGAATTTTTAGTTGAAAAACTTTTATGACATTAATTTTATTATATTATAGATGTAGGTTTGACATAGTAGTTTGATTAATCTAATTTTATACATATTTAATGTGACTAAAATATTTGTACGCCAATATATTATGGCTAAACATGATTGGACTTTATTGTAGTTTATTTATCATCTTGCATGCTCTTGTGTGTATATACCATGTTTATACAAATAAATGAACCTTATCTTATCTTATAGCTGCCGGTGATTTTAAGTTATCTGACCAGTAAAAATCATCATGTAAGTATTGCCCATCCACGTAGTTAGTTTTAACAGTAACTATCTTTTCACATTTCGGATCAATTTTTATCTTTTGCGGTGGAGAGCTAAAGTGAATAGGTATTTGTGCTGTTGATGTTCGTAACACGTTATGGTTCAAATCAATATTGGTTTTAAGTTTCTTTAAAAGGTCGAATCCTATTAGACCCTTGTACTTTGTATCAAAATCAAATATTAAGAATTTATGGGTTATATCGCTATTAAACACAGGAGGTAAGGGCAGGTATACTACTTTGTCGTGTACTGATGAACTATGAGCTGTAACTATTTGATATGGCTCTGTTTCTACACAGTATTCAAATATAGTACCAATAATTTCATCAGATGCAATAACATAATGACTGGCTCCTGTATCTATTAAAAACTTACCGTTGAATTCTGGCAACTCAATATATGGTAAAAACTGTTTAGCTTGTAAGTTAATGGATACTATATCCGGTGGTCTTGATCGGGGTCCAGGGTAAAATTCTGTTCTTGGCTTACCTCTTGTTCGTCTGTACCTGCGTTAGGCTCGGAGGCGTCGCTATTAATGTCTAAGAACTGACTGAAATACTCACTATCAATGGGTATTGGTTGCACCTGACCTTCCATTTGGCTCGAGATATAAAATAAATGCCCCGATGCAAACTGTGGTTTTTCTGGCTTACCTGCCGTACGCATAGTGACGTCTGATGATACCGCAGGAAGATTAATCTGCTGTTTTGGAACGTTAGGTTGGTTCCTAAAGTTTGCACTTCTAAAATTACCTGAACCACCTGGTCTGAAGTTACCTGATGTTGGTCGGTTTTTCCAGGGCAACATAGACTGTATCCATTGTTGACGCTGTTCTGGGTTCATGTTATTCTGTTGGGGCTTATATGGTGACATTGTTGGATTTACTAGGTTAGAATGAAAAGGACTATTGTTAGGCTGCTGCTTAAGCAACTCCTTTGGTTTCGCTTGGGATGTTGAAGGGCTATTAAAATTATTAGATCTATTATATGCAAGCTTAGCCTCTTCTTGTCTAGCCGCAATAATAGCTTCTTCAAATGTTTCTGGTTTCGCAATTCTAACACCTAATGACACATGAAAGTCTAAATGATTCACGTACTGCTCAATAACCATCTTTTCATAATAAGATTTGTTACCATGTTCCCCTACAGAGTATAATGTGTCTAATAATTCACGGAGCCGTTTGCCAAAGGTTTCCGCATCTTCGTTCTTTGACTTACGTACTCGTATGAGCTCCTGTATAACTTGTATCTCATTGCGTGGTTCTCCTAAGCGTCTAGTCAAAGCTCTTTTAACTGACTCCCAGGAACTAAGATATTCTTCGTATACTATGGCATCGATAGCTGGACCACTTAGTCTACTCTTAATCAGGCAGATAAATGCCGGATGCGATCGATCTGCTTCACTAGTTAAAGTTAATAAACTTTCTACCTCTCTAATATAATATCTAAGTAATTTAGGATTACCATCATATCTTGGCATCAAATCCGCAATAAGTTTGTACGGTTTATAGTTAGCATCATAATCTCTGAGCGACATTGTTTTACTGTAAGTTACCTGTCTAGTGGCACTCAAACAGAACAATAGAGGTGTAGTATTTCGCGTGGAATTTCACGGAATACTTTAACGCTATAATAAGTGGTTGCCTACCGCGATTTTAGCTTATAGACAGACACACATATTAAAAATAAAATACACAAATTATATTAAGGCAGGAAATAGAGCAAGGACACTTGGAAATACGAGAGCACTTACCAAAGCAGCCACTGCATCTCCTGTCGAGTCTTGTCTCTGCCAACAGCTTCCTCCAATTCTCCGGAGAAACACGTTTCTACTCCTATACAGGTGCCCGACCGCAAGTTAGGTTCTTTGCGGATCGCGAAGGAACGATTTGAGAACCGTCACTCTTATGCCGAAGAGTTGTATTCGAACTTAGAGCGTCGCGATCCTACCGACTGCGCCAGTTATGTTTCGGCGATCGGGAATTAAGTTAAAAAAAACTTTATTTAATACAATTATTTTAATTAGAGAGAAACAGTGTATTAAACTGAAGGCTGATCTAATAACTAACTTCACAAACAATAATATGGAATAACATGTAATTGATCTAATTGCTAGGTTGCACATTAATACGTAGGCTGGCGGCTGCGTACTCAGCGTAAACGGTTGTTACGTTGAGTTAACTCGGTGTCGCACAATTTTTTGAGGTCATTGTATTTTGGAATGGAAATTGGCAGCCTCTCTTTATATAGAGATGGCAAGTTGTCTGTGTTCCCTTGACTTATTTTATTGCTAGTACTTTCTTCAGCTGCAGATTGATTTGTGTTGTCTATATTTTTCTCATATCATGCATTAAAGTAAAGCACATGTCAATTAAACTGACTGATTTGAGGTTTAAGGTAAGGGTGTAAATTGTTTAAAACGATGACTCACTTTATTTTTCTGAGAATAAAAAATGTTAATGTCCGTTAAATCATTTTTCTTGTCATAAATCGTTTTACGCAGTCCAAAAATTTGTACTGTAAGGGACATTTTTTCAACGATAGAGAAATTTTAATAATACCAATCGATAGAGCTGACAATTCTGAATCCAATTATATATATCTCATTTTCGCCAAAATGTCCCTTACGTTAATTGATACTTCTGGTATCGATATTTTAGAAATTATTTTATATGTTCGCAAAAACTTAGGGCTTTTCAAAATAAGAAGCGATTTCCATAATATAAATACACGTAGTAAACATGAAATTGTGATACCCAAATTTAGGTTAACTAAAACAAGCAAGTCATTTCTTATAAACAGTATCCGCTTTTATAACAAGTTGCCAAAGTCTGATAAAAAACTTAGCGATGGAAATTGAAAACCCACATCAAACGTGTCCTTATCAAAAAAGCATATTATGAGAATAAAGACTTCGTTGAAGAATTTTTGGCTTTTAAGTTTGGCATTAATTCCTTCAGCACATGTGGTTTCCCTTTTTTTTTTCTTCTTTTTTTTTCGTTGGGAAATTATCAAATAACTTCTCCCGCTCTGGGCGGAGCGGGAGGGCGTGTCAGACTTTTACTGACTAAAACCCACCCGTGTTCCTTCCGTTGCCTGTGTGCCAGGGCCACGATATCCCTTTCGGACAATCTCGCAACCCCGGCAGGCATTGGTCCTAACGGACCCCGTCATTTGGTGCTGACATCACTTTAAGGCGCGCATGGAACACAACGTGCCGTTGACCCGGGCCTGGTACTTATTGGACGGCGAGCTACTCATCGGTCACCGTCCGCAGGCCCGCGCCTACGGTGGCCGGAAATCGGCTCGCGACTCCCGACGCCTGGGGCGTCTCCTGCGGTGACTAAGGGCGCGAGGGCGCGAACCTTGCCTCACCCTCACGCGTTCCGCCTCCTCCTCCGCTAGCATTACTGCTTCGCAGAAGGAGGTGATGGCCTCCCATGCACTCTCACTCCAAACCATGGCCTGAATCAGGACCGGACGCGAGAGATTGCCACCGCCGATCGCCTCCGTGAGGACAAGGCGGTGCTCCGCCCGAGCCGGGCAGACCTCCACTGTATGCTCCACCGTGTCCTCCGGGCGATCCACACAGTGGTGACACCCGGGCGTTTCCTCCCGCTTTATCCTGAACAGGAACCTCCCAAAACAACCGTGTCCGGTAAGGACGCCGTGGTGCCGCTCTAGCCACTCCTCAAAGAGGGGACTTATCGCCACAATTGTGACGTGCCCACATGTGGCTTCCCTGGTACCTCATTAACGGCAAAACTCACTCGCATCTCTCTCTATCTATCTATCTAAAAGTCTATTAACTGCTCCCAAATTACGTTTTTTTTTTACATACTTCCTTGACATAATATTTTGTTAATTTTACATCACCTACAATTTTAATTTCAACAAGGCAACTTTTATTATTTTAATAATATTTTATATCGTTTTTATTTTTTAATATTTTGTGAATGTGAGAATGTTGTAGGCTTAATGGACTGTAGATTTGTTGACCATTTTCTATTTAGTTAAGTACCTGGTGTTTTTGACGGGCCTACACTGTCCTCACATACTTATTAACACTCTAATTTAAAAAAAAATTGTGAAGCCAATTATTTTTAAAAGAGTAAACGTGGAGTTTCTTCCCGGCTCTTCTGCATAGGAAACGACCAATTGAAACCGTGCCCCTAGCTTCATGACGTTTTATAAGTGCCCATGTAGGTTTATGTGAAATAGAATATTTTGATTTTTGTTTTGAGTATTAATATGGAAGTATGGATTAAATAAAGACCACTTGTCCCCGCGGCTCTTGCTGAGCCCTGTTCACACGTGGTCTAGCGGATGCACTGCCATCAGTTAGATCGCCGACTTCTAGAAACTGTCCAGATGAGGAAAACCGTTCTGTTCTGAAAAGTAGGAAGAATGTGTAGTTATTATTAACGTTGTCGGTGAGATGTATTGCACAGACATTCGCGTGAGTGATGGTGTTTTCTAAAAATATTCGCTCAATTTGAGTAATACTAATATTATCATGACGTACCGAACTCGGCAGCTCAGTTTGATCTCGCCGTCGATGTCGCGCGGGGCAAGCGCGTTTTCTTCGAAATAAAACAAACTAGGAGGATGCCTAGATTAAACCTTCTTCTTCAGCATTTGTACGTTCGAAAGCGTAAGCGTGCTATACTTCTGATGCTTTTCTGCATTAGTCAAAAAAGTAAATTCTGTGGGAATAATCAAAGAAAGTCTAACCTAACCAAGATGTTAAAAAATTTCAAGCTCGCGTCGCTCGCACCTATCTCATTATAATCGTGCCAGCGGCCATGGTGACCGCTCGCAGTATATTGATGGTCTAGAAGATAGATGTTATAAGTGCAGATTTCGAAAAATAACACAGATAACACAGGTATTTTAAAATAATGGTTAAATATAGTAGGTAATTAATACACTATCACTGCACATTTCTGTGTAATAACGTGTAAAACTTTCAACTTTCTTTAAACAGCTCTCCTGACAAACTAACCAAAATTTCATTTATTACATTTGTATTCTAGACCATCGATAATATACTCGTAGACAAAACAAGGGCGTTGCGGGCGAGCCCGTCGCCGCCGCCGCCGCGGCCAGGTGGGCGAGCCCGTCGCCGCCGCCGCCGCCGGTGTGGTGTGACAATCGCACCGATTTACTTGAAAATTAGAGGGACGGGATGCAGGTGGTCGGTTGACGTTGTGCGGTGGACACGTCGCCATAGTAAATGTACTGTCGCTACTTAGTCACCGTCATCTCGTTCTCGTTGACGTGGTGCAGTGGACAATCAAAATCAAAAGTCATTTATTCAAACTAGGCTGAGAATCAGCACTTTTCGAACGTCAAAAATTACATAAGACAGTCCCCCAAAAACGCCCACCCTTCACCACTTCCTAGTGCTTTAGCTGGGAAGAAGAAGTGGCGCAACAAACTCCCCAGCAGCTGGCACAGCTGTCTGTTCAGATATAAAACTTGAATCTATACAATAAAATGTAAAAGAATTTGCATTACGCAACACAACATTAAATTATTTGCCTTATGTTAGCTAGCACACGCCACTATACCAAAAAAAAAAACATAAAAATCGTCGAAAACTATACTACTCAAGCAGAAATAACGTAAACAGAACGTACCTAAATAAAAGCCTCCAGGCATAATGGGCGTGCCCGCCCACACAAAGCTATAGCTGCAACTCGAAGTCAAAAATGATAAACTAGCACCATCGTAGTAAAATAAAAAACAGTTAATCATTAATAACAATAATAAAACCATGGTCAGCAAGACGACCAGTCACCACAAGCAGCACCCGTTCACGAGCATAACGCAAAGATCAGCCATCACCCCCCTCGCCATATTTGAGGGAAGGAGGCAACCCGACCCCCGACGCTACCGCAAGCAGTGACATCTAAGGGAGCATGACGAACTTGCTGCCGGTTGCTCAGGCAAGAATAATATAATTAATTGTCTAGGTCGCTAGCTAACCACTTATTGCAATACAACTTTAAAAAAAAAACATTTTCATGAGTATATTATGTCACTAATAAATAAAAATAAATTGACTTAGACAGTCAAATAAAAATAAACAATTATATGAACTCATATAACCTGTCAGTAGGTGCGCTAATTCTGGAGAAAGAACATGAACATTGTCTTGAGTTAATCACAGAGACCAACTATTCTTATCGTTTAAGTAGTCATTGATAGAATAGTATGCCTTTGAACAAAGATTGGATTTAACTTTAACTTTAAACGCTTAATGCGTTTAAAGTTAAAGTTAAATCCAATCTAACAAAGAAGAGGGTAGCTTGTTATAAAAAGTTATACCAAGTCCAACAAATGAGTTATGAACCTTATGAAGCCGGTGAAAAGGAGCACGTAATTTATCCTTATTTCTGGTGTTAATATTGTGAATATCACTGTTTTTAGTGTATAAGTGTATATTTTTGCTAACATATAGGATGTTGGCGAAGATGAATTGTGATGCCGCCGTGAGTATACCAATATCCCTAAAAAAATCTCTTAGAGAAACTCTGGCACCCAGCTGGTAAATTGCTCGAATAGCTCGTTTTTGGAGTACAAAAATATTTTGAATGTCAGCTGCTTTACCCCACAGCAAAATACAGTAGGACATAACGCTATGAAAATAACTAAAATAAACTAATCGGGCTGTATCAACGTCAGTGTATTGTCTTACTTTCCTGAATGCGGCCGAACTGAGCCTTCCTGCTAGGCTTGATATATGAGGTCCCCACTGAAGTTTGGCATCTACTGTTATACCCAGAAACACTGCCGAGTCTACAGTTTCAAGCACCTCTTTATCTAAAACGATAATAATCATCAAGCAGTTTAGTGATGTCAATAGCGCACCTTATCGTGGGCACCTTGTTGGTGTCAATGAGTCTTGTTAAGCCTAGTTTTCTAAATTGTGCATTGCTCCTTAAAAGCTTTATGTATGAAACTAATCTTAATATCTATCTAATTAATCTCTAAGTCCGTATCACACTGTTTCCTTTTCTCACTGTTATAGTAACTAAAGCAATCCTGTACCAGACAAACCTACAAATCTCGCTCGTCTCTGGGCCATAAAACACGTAATAATGGCGCTAGGCGCGGCTACGAACGTATCGTTTACGGCGCCTCTAAATCATGCTCAGCTGGCGCGCACCGAAATAGACGCCACGGCGCCGTCACGTGCCGTGACGTGACCCTGTCGTGACGATGATGTGGCGTCACTTGCCCTGACTGACGGCGCTGACGGCTGACGTCAAGCAGTTGAGGCAATGTAGGAATTAGCAATGAGTTATTTAATTTATTGTAAGTAGAATGGAAGGGTTTAATTACGCTTCACTTATAAAATTCAACAAAATGGGACAAATGAAAAACTCCCAATGTTCTACTATAGTAGGTACTGCGATTGATTAAAATACGTTTAAAAAGTAACAAGTGTCACTATTGCATTGTAGGGTTGTACCCAGCTTTTGTCTGCGACTTAAAATGGATTCCTTCAAGAGAACAAAAAATATTTACAGCGGAAATGTAATATTACATCGAAAAATGTGATCTGCTCTCAAGTGAAATAATTATGTCAGCCAACTACTCACGCCATGAGCTTTTAATGAAAATGTTTTGTTGACGAGCAAAGTACAGGCCGCTGTGGCTTGAGTACAAGCCTCTGTGGCTCAATTATAACGTCACTGGAAAGGTGAAAATGCTAAAGCGCCATTTGGGCCAATATGAGTTATATATTATAATATATCGTTGGATTCGTTTTTTTTCTGCGTCGATCGGTCTAAGTTTCAAGACAATCTGAGCCAATTATTGGCGTTTTAGCATTTGTTAAAATATAGGTATGTCCCAGATTCTAAGATCTAAAGCGACGGTTTTCCGAGGTTTTTTGAACAAACGTCGCTTTAGCAACACATTTTTTAGGACAGAGGGCCCTTTAGAACATTTTTCCTTTCAACATTCTCTTCACAACAGCAACATAAGCATTTTATCTTTTTTGTAATTTGGATGACATTGTTACATTAGGAATTTAAAAATTTTGATTTTTTTTGTTGAACTGTCTGTTAGCTTTATTCATTACTGTTGTTTTTAACTGTGTGGCGCTTTAGCAAAAAGTTTTCATAGCCTGTGTAGTATATCGCTTCTTTAGAAATAGTTGGTAGATAACTAAGAGCAGGAGGAAAATGTTGCTTTTGTAACAGATTGACCTTACATCCGGACGACTGAAACAACAAAGGGTTTGATCTGCAAATATACTATGTTACGGAAATTACCACAGAAACACCCGCAAGCGTTGAACCCCGCTGTGGTAGAATACTTAAGATAAGATAACATCATTTACTTGCTTAAAACATGGTATACATAGGTGTTATTATAAAAAATGAGATCCTACATGTTTTGCTTAGAATTAAATCATGCAAACCTAGACAATTATACAAATTTGAATTTAAAAACATTATAATTTATGTTCAAATAAGTCCTTAATATTATAAATTATTTTCATTCAACCATTCATATAATTTAGTTTTGAATAACCAGCAATTTAATATTTTTAATACATTACGTAATCTATTATAAACACACACCTATAGCCAGGCAGCTTTTGTTACATTTTGCTAATCAAGGGAGCTCATCTAGTACAAGTCTGTATTGGTCACGCCGACTTCGAGAACTTATTTCCTCTGCTATTTTGAACAATTCTTTATATTTCCTAACAAACATACATGCTTCATACAAACATAATGAAGGTAACGGTAGCAAACCAAGCCTTTTAAATACAGGTTGACATGATTCATCACATGGAATCCCATGACTTGTAAACATTTTTTTTGGGCGATTAACGCTCTATTGATATCAGTACTATTTCCCCACATAACTACTCCGTATGCAACGAGGACTCAACATATGCACGGTATGACATCACAGCCGTTTTTATATTTGTTACCTTTTGAATCCGTCTGATACAATTTTATTTTATTTTATTGTAAACATTATCGACCTGAGCTTTCCAGTCTAATTTATGTTCGTCAATTACCACTCCTAAAAACTTAGTTTGTGTCACTTGAATAATTTTTGTTACTTATGTCCATTCTAAAATTAAATTTTGATAAGATTTATAAAATTGTATTTATACAGATTTTTTAAGATTAATAGATAAATTATTGTTATTTAACCAATGGATTAGATTGTCTATTGTATTATTTATAATTTATTTAAACATGAATACCATATTATTCCGGACGAAGACTAACCCAAAAACATAAAAATCATAAAAATCGGTCAGGCCGTACTTGAGTTGTATAATTATGGTGTAACTAACACGACTTTGTTTTATATAGGTTAAAGAACCTTTCCTTAACTCCATACCTGTTACCTACCTATGACTTCAAGTCGTTGAAGTTCATTCATATGATTTTTCAAACATTTTCTACTAAACAAAATAAACATTAGTGCGACAGAACATCTTTTAACCTCACTTTTAATAATTATAATAATCGTTTGTTTATAAAAGGGTCACATGTACAATAAATACCTTAACAATTAAAATAGAGCACAGATGCATATTTGCCTGAACTAGGTTGAACCTGTGCTTTAGGCTAGAAAGTGCATAAATACATAATGTAATAAATTAACAATGACTATAAACTATAAACTAAATCAAAACTTAGGTAAATAATAAAATAGCATGTTAGCAGTCTTATTTGTAGACAACAAGTAGATCTTCTGACTGTGCATAATCTATGGTTAGTAAATATTTGTGTATATTTTTTTTACAGCTAAAGTAATTTAGTTTATAAGTACTAAGTTTTCTATTTAATCTATTGTACAGAAATGGGCCTAAGAATGTAAAAATCTTTCTACAAAGACATGTTTTGAGGTTGCATTAGATAAGCATACTATATCATTCCGTCTCTTGTCAGCATTGTAGGTAGGCATAGTGTGCTGTTTTAATAAAGTGCATGCATAATGAAAAGCTGGCGACGCTGCAGGATTTATATAGTAGATCTGTCGGAAAGAAGAAGGGATGGAAGTTTGCTACCTTTAACATTGCACTCTGAGCTCTTTCCAGAGGAAGTAAATTAGTTTTTGGTGCGCCGCACAATATTGAATTATAGACTGACATAGGGACAAATAAATTTGTTTTATTAATTTTAAGCCTGCAAATGAGCGTAATTTTTTTTAAACAAATATTACTTTGCGCAGGCTTTCGACTAGACTTTCAATATGTTTTCTAAAAGAGAGTGTGTCATCTATTATTACCCCGAGGTATTTTAAGTTACTCGTTTTGAGGATAAAACGACAATAACACATGTTGACTGTACGGTTTCCACACTGATAAGTTGAGGCTTGCGCAGGACAATTGAATATATCATCGGCGTAGGTGCAGAATCAGATAACTACGATTTACGTCAAAATTACTTTTTACCACTTTCGTTACACCCCAACCATGTTGCATATTTTCGCCTGACAAGCATTTTCATATTCCTGCCCTGTTCAGAAATATAGGATTTTTATTTTCCAAATGGAAAAAAAATGTCCATATCTATCACTAAATCATAGAAGAAAAAGTAAAACTAAAATAACTATGCTTTATGATAAGTTGAGTATTACAAGAGTTACATAAAATAAGTTGTTTAAGTTTTCTTCGACTCTAAATGTTATAATCAAATAACCACGTTCAGGGAAAACTAAATAACTCGAGTTGTTTAATTTGCACATTTAAAATTCTAATGTAAGACACTTCAATTTATAAATAATTTATATTATTGATTTCTTCTGTAACACAATATTAATCAAATACAAGATGCTTAGCAAACATACATAGTTAAATAAATGAAGATATTTATTACTGCTTTAAAAGAAACGCGTAGGAAAACTAAACAATTAACCTTAAAAGTAGCTAACTCCAATATACTTACAATATTATGTTATGGCAAAATTAGATAACTTAGTTTTTATTTTTTTTACTTCTAGAAAGAGTTACGTTTGTTTAAGCATATAAAAAAGGTACAGATACCCGAAGAATATAAAACTACCCACAGTAAAATTGTCTCCCATTTATTAATGACACAAAAAAAAACAGTAAATCGCAATTTTCTCCAAACTAGAAAATTTTTGTTATTCAGCTCTCCACTTACGCCGACGATATTTTGTTTTGTCAGTATTTAATGTTAGTAAATTGCTTTGAAGCCAATTAGTTACAGTATTTAACCCTAGTTGAGCGATTTCGAACAGTTCGCTACTGGTTTTAGCGGTAAATATTAACGTCGTGTCGCCGGCATAAGATATAAGTTTGCCATCTGGAATATTAAGACTACACAAGTCGATAATATAAATCAGAAATAGCGTGGGACCCAGAATACTCCCCTGAGGAATACCAAAACCAGTATTTTTCTGCTCATCGCGCTTGTAGTCTCTAATTTGTTTAGAAGAACAGAAACAGACACCGTGTCGAAAGGCCTTGGCTAAATCGAGTAAAACTCCCAGGGTCTGGTTTCCTTTGCCGAGTTCTTCTGAAATATAATCAACCAGGCCATGCACCGCGTCGGCTGTCGATAGTTTGGCTCTGAAACCAAATTGCGCAAGGGGTTGGGCAGTTTTTTTTTTTTAGGTAATTAACTAGTCTACTGTTTATAATTACGATTAAAATCATAGCCTATAGTTTTCCCAACTGATAAGTGCAATTCGCACATTGAAACTTTCGCAATTTTTTTACAAAAATTTTCTTTCTTATTATATTTTATTATTATTTTTGGTCTATTTCAATTAATTTTACAGCTATTTATGTGCGAGTTGCACTTATGAAGTGATAGCCAAACTAATACGTCTGCAGCGCTTATTACAGCATCACTAAAATGGCTGCCGAAGCAGTGCGATGGTTCTACGTTCAGTAATACATTTCGCATTTACTGCTACCTCTTAAAGAAGATATTCGTGTCGGAATAACTGAACCCCGGCCTGCACTAATACAAAAGTAAGTGAGCGCAAGGTCCGCCTTAAAATATGAACCATTCAACATCCAAAATGTCCTCAAAAGAAGAATCCTTCTCCCGAATAATATCTACAGCGAGGTACATCGATGTAGGTCGCGGCGTCATCGTGAGCACCCGTACCGAAATTGTCGGTTAAACATCACTTATCTTGAATACCGATCGTGAACTTATTGTCACTCAATAGGAGTTCCGTTTCTGCGCA
Organism: Tiliacea citrago; assembly: GCA_963921375.1. NCBI lineage: Eukaryota > Metazoa > Arthropoda > Insecta > Lepidoptera > Noctuidae > Tiliacea > Tiliacea citrago. The sequence continues at coordinate 31,793,075 of OY992780.1, forward strand.
TAAAATTAGCCTCCCCGTCCCCTACCCGTTGAACCCGAACGGCCCACACCCTAGCTTGTTCGTCGAAGTAATCTATTTGTTTATATCTAAGAGGTGACAAGTTTGGGGACGCTCACAAAGTTATCTAGGATTTTCGCCGAAACAGATACCTATAAACGAAAATTTGGTAACATTATAGATTATTTTTGAAGGAGCCTGAAAGAAAGAAAAATAAAGGAATCAGTTGTGAGTATTGTAGAAGCAAGGGAATTGGGTCATTGTATTAGAAAGCCTTGGACTTACAATACCAGCCATGCCCGACACGAGGTCGAATCTTTACAAAATACAAACAATGACGTTTTCAACACAATGAAGCGAAGTGTTTGTAAACAAGCCATGGACAATTTATTTATTTGGGATATTGGAAACTGGGCAAAGAAGAAACTTATTTCCGAGCAGCTTAGAATTTTTCCATTTTATTTTGAGCAAAACCACTGAATATTTTTGTTCACTCGCAGTGCTCGTACAGTTCACATTGTTATAAGTAAGAGTGCATGCACACTGGCTGTACGGCTGCAGCCGGCGAGGTTCTTCGTAAGCCACGTGCGCCGCCGGTGTTACGACGAGCCACGAGAGGCTTACGGGAAGCCGCATGACGAAACGAAGGGAGTATGTTCAGCAAGCCCGCTTTGTGTGTTTGCTCCAGTAAACCGCGCTGTAGCTGCCGGGGATTTGAACACGGAATATTAAATATTGTGACATTTTTTGCAAGTTAGCTTAAGCTTCGGATAAAAGTATCAATAAAAATGATGACTTTGTAACAATAAAGTTTGTGAACGTTGCAGGAGTTAATTTATCTTGTCTACCTGTTCTCTGATTCGGCGCCAGCACTACACTACGAATGACATTATGTCTGACACAATGTCTGACACGATTTTATATGACCTCAACAAAATTTCTTCATTTATGTGTATTGCACACAAAATTGTAGCTACATCAATATTTATGTGTAAACTAAACCTTATAATATTAGGCTTTACTCACAATCATCACTGATTATCAAGTGGGGTTGACAGCGATTATTAGTAAATGATTATGATAAAATATTTTTATTTCTAAGAAGGTTTGTACAAACACATTTACACGTCAATCATATTTTAAAAACTAGATGAGGTCGGTGTTTCCTATCTGCCTACTCTGAGAAGAAAGGCCGAAACAAACTCAGAGGTCACAGTCTCTTTTAAAGTCCAGACATAATCTTGGTCAGATCATGTCAAGCCCATGTAGATTGGTGTCTGAAATGGTCTTTTGAGGAAAGAACCACACAGATTGAGTTGACCTGACCAGTCAGTGCACGCATTTGTCAGTAATCGTGCAGCTCAACTCAGAACTTAGGAGCTCAGCGATGCGACGATCAATACCAAAGAAATGACATTTGGGTAGGCCGCATAAATGACTCAAACTGTCAGACCATGATTAAAACTAACTGAAATAAAAAAAAGTAAAAAAAAGCAATAACCCACATAGTCTTCACATTCACAATAATTAAAACAATATAATACTTTACAAGTAAATATTTATGTCATTGTATATGTCGGATCCGGTCATTAGTACGGACACAAAACGAATCGCAAGCGCGCCACTGGTGACATCACGTGGTTTACCCACTTCTACAGCGTGCTTCTACAGAGTCTTGATGTTTTGAGCTGATGGGCGAGGAGGACATTCAGGATTCAGTGTCTGATCGCATCGGAGTTAAGACGTCGTGGCACTGTACTCGATTCGTTGTGCTCAGTTATTGTGGTAATTGTAATTTGTAGTGATTGTGTCGATTTATGATTTTAATAATGGCTGTGTATCGCACCCAGTGTGTTTTCATTGCACGTAACCCATTTCCTACCCACATGATGTCTGAATCTAACAGAGTAAATCCTGACGATCCGACATATAAATAAAAAATAAAAGTAAAACATTCAGTATGCAAACATTGGAGCAGCTCAATCCCAAACTCCCAAGCCTTTTTGTCCTCAATATAATCTTTAACGGTATATAAGGCTTTCTGGCACAACTTACGTTTAATGAATGATTTGAATTTATTAAGGCTTAGATCTTGAACGTGGCTTGGAAGTTTATTATAAAAGCGTATACATTGACATCGGAACAAGCCACCTATTTGCTTGAGCCTTGTTGTAGGTACAAATTTGTGTTTATTCCTAGTATTTATATTATGGATGTCATTGTATTTTTTAAACAATTTTATATTTTTATGGTCAAAATATTTTCAAAAATATACGATAGATATATAGATCTTGAAAGTGGCTTGGAAGTTTATTATAAAAGCGTATACATTGACATCGGAACGAGCCACCTATTTTCTTGAGCCTTGTTGTAGGTACTTTGTGTTTATTCCTAGTATTTATATTATGGATGTCATTGTACTCGTATTTTTTAAACAACTTTATATTTTTATGGGCAAAATATTTTCAAAAATATACTTAGAAGGCACTGTCAGTACATTAGTCTCCTTAAATTTCTCTCTGAGAGAGTGTCTTGGACCTGGACCTAATTTATAAATTGATCGAACAGCTCTTTTCTGCAAAACAAAGATAGTCTGAATGAGGGCGGAATTTCCCCACAACAGAATATCGTACGACATTACACTATGAAAATAGCTAAAGTACACTAAACGGGCTGTCTATATGTCAGTTAAATTACGAATTTTTCTAACAGCATATGCTGCGGAGCTTAGCTTTTTGACAGTTTATCTATATGCCCCACTCAAGCTTAGCATCCAAAGTTAAGCCCAAGAATACTGTGCTATCTTCAGGATTCAATTCTTCGCCCTGTATCAACACATCAGTTTACACCTGCCTAACGTGAGGTAGGGTAAACTTAATGCATTTGTTTTTTTTTCATTTAGAAGTAAATTATTAACATTGAACCAATGAACTAATTTTGAGATCGCGATATTTACATCGTCAGTAACCAGCTGCTGACGTTTAAGTTTAAACAAAAGTGAAGTGTCATCTGCAAACAACACTATATCATGATTATGCTATATGAGGTAAGGCAAGAGAAAGGACCAAGAATTGAGCCCTGTGGGACTCCCATTTTTACTATAGATCTGGGAAATCTTTTCCCATTGACGTCAACGCTCTGAATTCTATTACTCAAATATGAAGTAAGAAGATCCAGAGCGGTGTTCGGGATCCCGTAGTGGTGAAGTTTGGGGACAATAAATAGCTGCACGGGGACTCACGCGCGAGCCCTGCCGCCATTCGGACAGCAGCTAAGACCGAGTGCACGTCTATTTAAATCTTATAAAATAAGTCTCTATAAAATATATCTATTTATGTCTCGGCTATCTTTTTAAAATAAATCTATTTATTTTATTGCTGTTTACGTCCGTTTCAATCATCTCCCAACATGTCCTAACAGATCAACTCGGCATCAGTAGTCGAACGACCCCTTGTAAAACCGAACTGTTTGCTATGTAGTAATTTATGTTTATTAAAAAATCTTTGCAATTGGTCTAAAATTTATTTCTCAAAAATTTTACTAAAGGTAGGTAGTACTGAAATAGGTTTATAATTTGTGGGGTCTGGTATACTACCTGATTTTTATAAACAACGGTATTATTTTACTATTTTTCATAAGGTCAGGAAACCGATACACACCGATTCCACAGTCGATACAATAATTAAAGATGAAAGCACCGATTTCACAGTCGATACAATAATTAAAGATGAAAGCTAAAGTAGGTGCTGCAATGTCTATAATAGACTTAGCAACTTCTACAGGATTACCCAACAGATCTGCAGTCTTTTTTATATTTAAATTATGAAAGGTTTTAATTATAGTCTCTACAGGTAATATGTTCAAAATGAAATTCCGAATCGCAAACATTAACATTTTCCATAAGAAAAGACTCAGCAACAGAAGGTGATGAGTTTAGGGATTTAGTAGTTGAAACGGGAATAACTGAAAATACATTTTCAAAGGCCACGGTCACTTGTGAGTCTGGCTTTTATTATGTTGTCATTAATTGACAGGCTATATTCAATATTTCGGTTACTAGACCTTCCCGTTTCACTATTAATAATATTCCAAGTCGTTTTAATTACATTAGTACTGTTTTAAATCTTCCAACTCAAATAACGTGACATGGCCATACAACAAACTTTTTTAAATTAAAATCATCAGTGTTTACATAACACCTTTCGGTGTACAGCTCATAAAGCCGTGTCCTACTTTTATGAATACCAATGGTAGCCCAATCACTGAAAGATGCGTTACTATTAACCGAGGGAATAAACTTGGAATTAAATTGTTGACAGTAAATATAAAAAAATCGTCTTTCTGTGTAGTACTTGATAATTTGCTTCACACACAAGATGGCAGTCTCTGTAGAGAGTCTCGGCCTGAAACCGAACTGGTTGTCACTATTGTTCATGTATTTATCTAATTGATTGTTAAACAAACTATCAAGCACTTTCGCTACCGTAGTGGCAAGTAAAATCGGCCAGTAGTTAGATTTATCAGAAATATCACCAGTCTTATTTTTCACAATTGGCACCACCACAGTTTTGATAAGTGCAGGAGGTAAGTAAGAAAGTCCTATAAATAAGGTATAAAACATCGCGAGCACTCTAGGCAGGTGAGGGCCAGCGTGTTTTAAATGTTCGATGCTGATGCCATCACGACCAGAAGACTTCCCACGCGATATAGCTTTAATAGCTTCTCTAACATCTTTAGCTGTAATTATTAATTATTACCAATCTACATGGTTCTCAAATGATCTGACCAAGATTATATCCGTATTTTATATACACATTGACATTGATTAATTTTATATATACAATGACATGAATATTTACTTTGTTAAGTATTATATTGTAAATGTGAAGACTATGTGGATTACTGTTTATTTTTATTTTTTTCTCAGTTAGTTTTTATCATAGTCTGGCAGTTTGAGTAATTTTATGCGGCCTACCCAAATGTTCTTTCTTTGGTATTGTTAATCTGTGTGGTTCTTTCGTCAAAATATCATTTCAGGCACCAATCTACATGGTCTTCACATGATCTGACCAAGATTATGTCTGGACTTTAAACGAGACTGTGACCTCTGAGTTTGTTTCAGCCTTTCTTCTCAGAGTAATCGGATACGAAACGCTGACCTCATCTAGTTTTTTTTTAATATGATTGACGTGTAAAAGTGTTTGTACAAACCTACTTACAGAAATAAATCATTTATCATTTATTTATTTATTTATCATTTATAGCTCCAATCTCCTGACACTGATAAATAATTGATAAATGATTTATTTCTGTAAGTAGGTTTGTACAAACACTGCGGCCCAACATCGTTCACCAACTAAATAAAAAAAAAACGCAAACGCAATTAAATGTTTGTAAACGCACCCAACGATACAGGAGAAATTCCTAGTGTGGGGCAACGTTTTTAAAAAGAAGAAAGAAGAAGACCAACTATGATGGTCCCAAAGGTGATTTTACAGTAAAGTGATCCTTAAACATTTGTACCGTTGCGTTAGTACCGTTAACGCTCACTATTAAACTTCTTGGTCGACTTCCAAAAGTGTTTAAAATTATGCTTCGAATGATGCGATGCCAACATGTCCATTTTTATTTATTTGCTGTGACTCTGACACCATTTTAAGCGATACTTAAAATTACGACAAACATTACGACTAAATTGTATTTCCACAAAAACACTGCCCGACTTTGGTTCTCCACACCACACCCACAACTGAAATTTATGTTTAATATTTAAATTTTAATCACATTAATATTATAAAGGCGAAAGTTTGTGAGTATGTGTGTGTGTGTATGTTTGTTACTTCTTCACGCTCAAACGGCTGGACCAATTTTGATAATCCACGAAACTGGCAAACATTGGATACTGTCGAGTTTACGCAACTGTCTGTCTAATAGGAAAAACGATAATGGACCGGTCGATAACTGTCGCGTCTCCTACACATACACTTGCAGGTCTGCTGTCTTTCACACTATCTATGTTAATTATGATAAGATTTTGTTATTATTATATTTACATTCTTATTTTTCTTTTCTGTACAGCTGTTAGTACAAATCATTGACACTGTCTTCACTAGTTTTTAACCGACTTTCAAAAAGGAGGAGGTTATATGTTCGGCTATTGTTTTTTTTTTGTTTATGTTCACGGATTGTTCCGTCAATTGTGGACGAATTTATTTGACGTCACACAAAAGTCTTGCCAAATTTAGTCCTTGACAAACATTTATCTTGATGTCTCTTTGTATGGAAGGGTATGCTCCCGAGGTGGTCCCATTGCCACCAAATCAGAATCTGATGAGGGGATCCCATAGAAATCGAGGGAAATCCTCAAATTTTATAGGCTATGAAGAGTTATGAAGTGGGTTGCTTGTTGTATCTGTGAGCATCTAAGTCATATAGTAAATATGTGTATAAGCACAGGAGTCTACCCGGAAAAGCTAAAAATTTCAATTCTAAAACCAGTGTTCAAAAAAGGGGACAAACAAAGAATGAATTGTTGCAGACCCATCGCGCTTATACCTATACTTTCCATAGTCTTTGAGAAATATTTTTATCTGCAAATATACAATTATTTGGAAAAGTTAAATAATCTTACAGAGGAACAAAAAGGTTTCCGAAAAACAACTATAAATTTGGCTATTTTTGATTTTGTTAGGAAAGTTACGGGTAATATGGACAAAAGGACACCGGTTTGTGCGATTTACTGCGACATGACACAGGCGTTTGACTATATGTTGACCATGACATTCTGCTTGACAAACTGGAAGCTTATGGCATTAAAGAAAATATATTAAAACTCTTAGTCTTACCTGAAAACCGTAAACAATACACAGAAATTTCCAAAATAGGCATAGCTACTAAAAAAGAAATTGTATGCACATCAGATGAAAGACTAGTAAAATATGGAGTCCCACAAGGGAGTGTACTGGGGCCTCTGCTTTTCATCATATACATTAATGACTTACCAAGAGTAACAAACTTTGCAATGTCACTTTTTGCTGATGACAGTACCGTCATTATATATTCTAGAGATAATGAGACATATGAAAGTGATATTAACAATACTATCACATCAATAATCGAATGCTTAAAGTATAACAATTTAAAAATTAACCTCGATAAGACTAAAATTATTTTTTTCAGCAAACGAGTAGCCGTACCAAATATTAACGTCTACTATCAAGGGACAGTGCTAGACAAAGTAGACTCAACAAAATTTCTAGGGGCGACAATTGAAAAAAATCTTAATTGGTAAGCGCATACAAAAGAATTATATAAGAAAATTAGTTCTTCTGCTTACGCACTCTATAAACTAGCACCAATTATAAGTATAGATGCACTTCTTGCAGCTTATCATGGCATAGTTGGCTCAATTATAAGATATGGCATAATATTCTGGGGAAAATCGACCAATAAAGAAACTATTTTTAAATCCCAAAAAAGGTGCATTAGGGCCATGTTTGGTCTAAAGATGACCGAAAGCTGTAAACCATATTTCATTAAGCATAAAATATTAAGTCTTCCCTCTTTGTTTATACATGAAGCCGCTAATTTCATTAAAAGTAATCCTACGTTGTTTAAAAAACAATCGGACGTTAGCATTCGTAGTCGTCGGGTTAAGGATGAGTTATCTATAATAAGGTCAAGCACGGCTTTGATGCATAAAAGCATATTTTGTTTAACCCCAAATTTTTTTAATAAGCTCCCAACACCTCTAAAACAGCTGCCCACTAGGTTTTTTAAGGTGCATTTTAAAAAAAATCTTAAAGCCAAATGCTACTACAGCTTATCAGAGTTCTTAAATGAGCGAAATTAAGTAAATTGCGACATTTCTCCGAGTCTACTAATGATAAATAAACTGTTGTATGTTAGATAAGATGTTTCTAAGCTGACGTATTGATGATGTTAGGCTTATGCATGATTAACAATATGTTCTGTATTTTTTTGTACGCTTTAAGTGGCAAAACATGTAGCTCCTTTTTATTTATTTTTAATCACATCCACAATGCACATGTATTTTATATCATTACTCATGTTTTACAAAAATAAAAATAACTTATCTTTATCTATAGCGATTTGAGTATTTTTTATAGTAACTCGTGCATTTGCTCTCGAAAAGCACCATTTGGTGAAGTGGAACTGATGACGAAGACCACAGATGGCCACCGGAACTACTTAATAATAAGTATTTCACCGTTGCGATTCGATTAGGCACTTTAATATGGTTGCTAAGCAATTTATGGTGAAAGTGAAGTCACCATCAGTTCTCCTGGTTCTTACCAGGAGAACTCCTCAACCATTAACGCCCCTGCATCGTGAAAAGCAATATTTTGTAAAGGTGATGAGCATTTGACATTAAGTTATTGTAAATAAGATAAATTATAAACTGACCCACTAAAAAGTGAAAAATAACTTTAATTTCGGAAGTCGGTGGCAAAAAACTAAAATACAGATCCAAAGACACCGACTTCCGAAATTAAAGTTATTTTTCACTTTGTAGTGTTTTTTTTGGAAGTCGGTTGTTTTTTATGTAAAAAGTTTTTTTTGGTTGTGAATATTAACAGAATCCATTTGGCTGAACCCTCTACTATTGCATAACTAGGTCATTTTTTTAAACAGTTTGTGTATACAGTGCAAAGTACTATATTTTTTGCGAAATATATATTTTTATTATTATTATTTTATTAAGTTTATCGTCTAATAAAATACGTCCTCGCGAGATTGTTTCGGAGCGATTACTGACTGTTACTCTCCTGGGTTACCTGTTGAATGTTTGTTTGTATTCGTTAAACTGACAACTTTGGCTCATCGTAAAATGTCGTGAAAAATGCAAAACTGAAAAGTTTGAGTACCTTGTTATGAATAAAACTAGATCACACAAATTCTATTTCTATTTCATAAAATGCTATCAAACGCAAAAAGTTGATAAAAATCTAAAGCTATTTCATTATTTATTACAAATGAAACAATTACAGGCACTTTGAATTGTCAAGGGGTCGGTCAGTCAGAAAGTTGAAGTTAGTTGCCCACTCCAAAGCGTAGTAGACACCTATGGAGAAGATCAGAGGATGAAGATATTCAGGATGCCTATTCCGTCAGTCTGATTTGCAATTTCATTTCCGACAGTCTTGATCTCAGCTCCAGCCGCTGATCTATTTAAAGTATAATAATTGATATTCGTTTAACTTATAGACTACCTGCTTATGCAACCAACACACAGGTATTCAAGTTACGCAACAAAATTTGGTGAGAGTTTTTCAAACGATGCAGGCGGTATCGTAAAACGATGCAGGCGGTATGGTCGAACGATGCAGGCGGTATGGTCAAACGATGCAGGCGGTATGGTCAAACGCAAGTTTATAGGAAACTATGCGAGCTTAACTTCTTTTCTACATAACTAATCAGATTCCTCTTATAGGATGAGTATCATCGTCTGCTTCAAGCGATGACGTAGGTACTTACAGCTGTTACGACTGACACGTATACTTAAACTGCAGTCACTTAAGGCGCTGACAAGAGGCAAATCATGAAAGTAGGCTTGTTTGATACAAAAAGATTGTCAAATCTATCTATAGTTTGTAGTATTTAGAACTTGGTTGTTACCAAAACACGTTAAGAAAAGAAAAAAAACTCAATTAGAATTCACGGTAAACCAACCCTTTACTTTGAGTTTCAATATAAAATATCTGTGTTAAATATCAACATACGTTTGGTATTTAATTAATAACAAGAACGTCTTATTTGTATGCAAAACTTGGTTGTTTTTTTTTTTTTTGTTTATTCAACTCATTTTTGAGTAAATAGATAATTGCTTCATATTTTGCAATAAATTACAAGCATTGTGTCATCGCGCTTCTCTTTCTTTTTTATGCAGTCTGAGAGTGTCCGCGGTTTACCTGTTGTCAGCGTCTTAACACTGTTAACAGTCAAATGGACAGTCAAACAGACAAATCATTAATATGTAACATACAATATCATAGTCCTTGACAAAGTGCAGAAGTCCCTGTCCCTGCAGTCGTGTATTTCGTAGTTGGACTGACAGATAGTTAAAACTTCAGTCCTGTGTCTAGCATTCGAGCAAGTGAAAGGCTTTGTGAACAAGATTCAATTAGATGAGGGACGTGTGGGAAACGCAATTGCTGTGGATAACTACAATTTTATCAACTAGTTGTAGCCCTGGCTCTTCCTGCATATTATTATGTAAAGTAATCCAGTCTTACCAAGGATTATCGTGTTACCCAGTAACTGGGTTATTAGTTAAGCTGTCGCTCCGTGTAAAATACTCAGCTGCATCTGGCTAGCCTGCAAGCCGACCTTACATACGTATTTGGTAAAACGCTCAGGTAGATTGATTGAAACTCGATATTAAAACCAGCCAAGTGCATGTCGGACTACGCACAATAAAGGGTTCCGTAGTGGGGATGAATTTATCCCAAGAACAAACTTAATATTGTAGTTGAAAAACATGTTCTCCCACACATTCAGACTGCAAATGTAAGTTTGTACGCACAATATTGAAAGATTAACCATGTTATTTTAATTAAGACCATAGACTTCGTATAGGTTTTCCTGTAATCTATAAGTATAGAACAATTTTCGGTATTTTTAAAGAAAATGTTGGCTCAGTAGTTTCGGAGATAATGGTAAATTTTCATATATTTTCTTTAAATATAACTATTTATTTTAAGTATAAAAAAATAATATTGAGATACTCACAGTACGCCCTTTCATTTATTTTAATGTGTCACATGGTACAGTTTTTTTTTTCTAGTTTGTGCCCCAAAAGTGACCCGTTACGTTACACGTCCGTGTTTTGATTGCAGAAATTCACATGTATTAAGATGGATAACAGAAAAAAAACACAAATAAAACAAAATATATTATGAAGATTTGATAGTGTTTCATAGCTCTGCATAATTTTGTTTGTCGAAAAACTTGGTGAAGGAACTTTCTCAAATCAAACGACTTCAAAAAATAAATTCAAACCTGTCGATCGCGGATTAATCCACTGTCTTCTAGCAGATTGAATTTCACTCAAATCTATTAACAACTGTATCCTAAATGATTAATTTGCTATGCCGCAGTTTATAGAACGTTGGAACTCCGTTGGAAACCAGGTAAAATCAGACTGGTCTGAGATGTGAGTTATAGGTATTGTTACTGTAGCCCAGGTAAACTGTAATGCGAAGATCCATAGTCCAAGAAAGGCGAAGTTACTCAGAAATTCAAAAAAGATAACCAGAAACACAGCCAATGATATTTTTGAACAAATCCTAAGAAATCACACGCAGCGCCACAGAGATATAAATAAAATAAAAATCGTCAAACACAGACCCGAAAATTTAGTAGGTACCTACGTCAAAATAAGTCTTTAGGAGACGATTTCAAAATATGAATTGTGACGCTGGGGTCATTTATTTATTTTTATTGGTTCACCGACAATTGTTTACACTGGTTTTATGCTGAAGGTAACATGCAAAAGCGAGATGCAACAGTGCAACAATCACTAGTCATTTTTAGGAATCGTCTAGTATCTACGTCAAAAAATAATTTAATGGCACAGTTATAAAGTACTAAAACGTACTTTTTCTAACACAGGAGTTTTCGTATAGCAAAAAGAAAAAGAAGATATTGCGTTGCATTGTTTATCTTTTAATACCTCCCTTTATGTTTGTAAAGGTCTGTGCAAAGCATAAATTACATATTATTATGAAAAATGCATGACAATGACGGGCAGTGACAATGATTATGAAAGATAACGAAGGTGCTGCCATTACATACTTTTAAGACTGGAATAATCTATTGATTTAAAAATTAAATTGATACTTTAATCAATTTCGACGACACGTTTGGCGCAGTGGTTAAGCGATTGACTGCTGCGCTGCGTGTCGCGGGTTCGATTCCCGCACGAAACAAATATTTGTATGACCTATAAGTAGTTGTTCCGGGTATGGCTGTTTGTGTATGTGAGTTTAAATGTTTGTAAATTTATATAAAATTAAATATCATGTTAATTACAGTATGTATTGAGCATTATTGCTGCTTGCTGCAGTGAGTATTATTGAGCATTATTGCTGCTTGCTGCAGTGAGTATTATTGAGCATTATTGCTGCTTGCTGCAGTGAGTATTATTGAGCATTATTGCTGCTTGCTGCAGTGAGTATTATTGAGCATTATTGCTGCTTGCTGCAGTGAGTATTATTGAGCATTATTGCTGCTCGCTGCAGTGAGTATTATTGAGCATTATTGCTGCTTGCTGCAGTGAGTATTATTGAGCATTATTGCTGCTCGCTGCAGTGAGTATTATTGAGCATTATTGCTGCTTGCTGCAGTAAGTATTATTGAGCATTATTGCTGCTCGCTGCAGTGAGTATTATTGAGCATTATTGCTGCTTGCTGCAGTGAGTATTATTGAGCATTATTGCTGCTTGCTGCAGTGAGTATTATTCAATACGCTTTCGATACAGTTTTAATATTTTGTATAAAAATAAATTACCATCATGTTTCCAAAACTGGCCACATAAATATCTCCCCGAATACTTGAATCAAAATAATAATCTAATAAATTGAAATATTTCCTGAAAAGTTTTGCCAAGTAACGAAAGCTGGGATTTAAATATTATTTGTTATTTTTTAAATATAATGATCTTTTTGTCTGTGCCAGGCCAAACTTTATCCATGTCCTTTCATCTTAATCGGTTCATTAGATTCGGAGCAAATTGGACAGACGGACAGACCGACAAACAGACACACGAGTGATCCTATAAGGGTTCAGTTCTTCATTTGGACGTACGGTACCCTAAAAATACCACAAAGTGCCTTTTTCTGGTATATGACAAAGGACATATCGGGATATCACGATGGTTGGTTGATTTTTCGAAGTATTTCCAGGGGACCAGTACCAAGCAACGTTCTGCTAAATTCTATAATGACGATTCGGTAAAAACTTTTCATGAAGACTAAATAAGTCGTTCTGACGTTGCATTGTAACACAGTTGTCAAACAACTCATTATGAAGTTAATCTGTTGCGCAAATATTCAGCAAGTTCCGAGCTCGGCGACAGTGAGACCGCAGCCGGCGGCTGCTGGACTCAATTGAGACCGCAGCCGGCGGCTGCTGGACTCAATTGAGCTTCTTACTTACATACCACTTGCAACTGTCCTGGCCAGACTAATGCTTATGTCATTTATAGTCAGATACAAAGTAGTTATCTTATCACAAAGGGAAGGCTTTTACAGTGAACAGGATAAACCACTAGTCCGTTTAGTAGGTAGCAGATGTTTATGGGCTGATCTAAATGGCATTGCATGACGTACAGATCTTACTCGTACTAACTCCGTCGTTAAATATTGAGAGGTAGAACCTCTCAATATTTAACTCGTAAAACTTAATCCGAATCGCAACTGAATTACACGACAAAGTTCCGCTCAGCTGTTCTCTAACAAACTAGCTCCCGTTCAATCATATCGCGACTTATAATCTTCGACAAGGTTGTAACGCCTAACACGTCATTTCACAAGTTTACAACCTTGTCTAAGGGCGGGAGGTAAGGCGGACGGATTCGGCGGGAGCACGCGTGGCGCACTGACAGCCTGATCCCGGGCGTCGATGAATATTTTTTCATAATGTTGGGAAAAGCTGCGGATTTGGAGTAATTTACGAATGAAATAGGATCGCTGTCTACTCGGTGCTGAACACAACTCGTGAATACATACTCGTAATGCATAGGTATCCAAATACGAATATCTTGTTAGCTTTTGCTATTTTATCGCTATAGTTTATGTATAAACTTGGGATGATAGTGTTAAATAAGATTTTATTTCTTAAGTCGGCGCACCATCTTACAATCTCTCCACTCAATATAAATCAGTATCTTCAAAACTTTCGTAACAATGACAATTTTACCTGAAGTTCCACCTTGAGATTACCAAAACTCAGATCTGACAGACCGTTTCAGGAGTTACTAATTAAGCCGAGGAAAAACAACAGCTTCTCAGCAGTTTATGATGTTCATTTAATACTGCTCAAGTCAATGAGCGAACAACTTGCGTACATAAGCTAAGATGGCAGCGCGGATTACGAGAAGTTGTACATTTTTTATGTAGGTGCAAGATTTTATACAATTTTGGGGAGGTTTTAAGGAAAAGGACTATTTTTGGAAAACTTGAAACTTATTAAATATCCCGAAATGTAAGTATGTTATGCTTCCGTTTTAAATAGTCAGGATTGAATAAAACATTCGACAGTGTTTAAAAAATACTACATGCTTTGTTCATTCAAAACTTTAATATGGGCTATAAATATGTTTTATAAATAAAACAAATGAAAAGGCGCAAAACAAACAAAATAAACCAAAAATAATGGAGTATTTATTTATTTATTCACAAGGCAACTACAACAGGTAACAATCACAGTATATCACTAGGTTCACGCGTCCGGCCCTGGTTCAGGCCATAATTCAGAGCGAGAGTGCATGGGAGGCCGCCACCTCCTTCTGCGAAGCAGTAATGCTCGCGAAGGAGAAGCCGGAACGCGTGAGGGAGAAGCAGGGTTCGCGCCCTCACGCCCCTAGTCGCCGCAGGAGACGCCCTGGGCGTCGGGAGTCGCAACCCGATTTCCGGCCAGCGTAGGCGCGGGCCTGCGGACGGCGAGCAATGGGTAGCTCGCCGTCCGATAAGGACCAGGTCCGGGTGAGGGCGCATTGTGTTCCACGCACGCCTCAAAGAGATGTCAGTACGAATTGACGGGGTCCATTAGGGCCAATGCCTGCCAGGGTTGCGAGTTTGTCTGAAATGGATATCGTAGCCCTGGCACACAGGCAAATGAAGGAACACGGGTGGGTCGTATCAGTAAAAGTCTGACAAGACGTCCCGCTCCGCCCAGAGCGGGAGAAGTTATTTGATAATTTCCCACCAAAAAAAAAATAGCTGATGTAGGCAGAGAATGTGTAGGAGACCAAACACGCCAGGTAATAAACATAATTGACACAAAGTTACATCATTTAAAGAAAACAGTATTTAAAGCGTTACAATAATAAAAAGAGAGAGTACATAAAAGTGTTTTGAAAGCAGCGACATATGAATCTAAGATGTCAATTGATACAGTTATTGTCGTCTGAAATTTCATTGTAAAGTCACACATTATTTAAAGAAAACAGTATTTAGCGCATTACAATTAAAAAAAAAGTAAATTCAAAAAATCTAAAATCTCGAGTGCGTAAAAAGAGAACTTAAAAAAGGAAATTTAAAAAGATGGAAACAAGATTTTACTTTAAACAATCTCATGCAGTCGGAGGCATCTTCTTAAATTTAATCGAATCAATTAGCTGCGAGGTCATAGAATTGGCAATATCAAACCATACAGCACAACTGCTAAAATGTCGTGTCAAAAAAACCTGCACATTCTATCATTGGTTTATCTACAAACATGACTATCGCGATGAAAATATTAGAAAGTTTAGGGAATGCCTGCAAAATTCATCATTTCATGATGCCCACGCATGCTCAGATCCAAATGAAGCATCTAATGAGTCCCATGACCTATTTAAATTATTCTATGACCTATGTTTCCCAATTAACAAAATCAAAATATCGGTAATTAAAAAACCAAAGTGGGTCACAACAGGTCTGAAAAAATGTTCAAAACGTAAAAGAGACATGCTATGGGAATATATAAAGTTACCAAACCTTGACAATAAAAATAAACTTAAAACGTATACTAAAAGATTAAAACACATAATCAAACAGACACAAAAAGCACAAAACAATAATTTTATTTTTTTAGAAATCAAACTACCCTAAACAAGGTATTGATAGCATAAAAATTGACAGCAAAATTATAAATAACCCTGAACAAATAGTAGAATCATTGAATAATTATTTTATAGACCAAATTGAATCTCAAATTGACATTAATCTTAATAGTAAACAAGCAATAAACGCTCATCTTAATTCAATATTTATGACACTCACAGTACCCTTTGACATATTCTGAATTATTAATTCCTTGAAAAATACTAAAAGCGCTGGATATGACTATATAACCGAGGTAATAAAAGCCACATCTCATAACACAAAAAACACACACAAATGGTAGCATTGAAACAGGAATATTCCCAGAAAAATTGAAAATCTCTGTAATTAAACCATTACATAAAAAAGGCGATAAACAAGATCCTAGCAACTACAGACCAATCGCGCTTATTCCAGAATTCTCTAAAAAAAAAAAAAGTAATTCAAAACAGCTTATAATCATTTATAGAAACTAACAAAATCTTGGTTAGCGAACAATAAGGTTTCAGGAAAAATAAAAACATTGACTCTGCCATCTACAAACTTGTTGAACACGTTCTAACTAACGTTGACAATATAACTCATGGATATGTCAAAGGTATTTGATTATTTCAACCATAAAATACTGATATTCAAGCTGGAAAAAAATGGAATTAGAGGCAATATCCTTGAACTTATCAAATCATATCTGACTAATCGAGAACAAATTATACACATAACTAAAATCTGCCCCTATACGAGAAAAAAACTGAAAAGACTTATGTCTCTACACATATAAAATGCATATTTGGTGTGCCGCAGGGCAGTGTTCTTGCTCCATTACTTTTTATTATATATATAAATGACATGCCTAAAACTATTGATAAAATCCAATGATTTTATTCGCTGACGACAGCACAATACTAATACTTACTTTTGAGTGAAGATGATTTGACATTTGAAAAAGAAATAAACGACAACTTAAATGATATAATAACTTGGCTAACTGAAAACTACTTAAAAATAAATCTTGAAAAAACAAATTTCATTTCATTAGAACAACAAAAAAAACAATAATAAACTAGATATTCATTACGGTCACATAACTATCAGTGAAGCAGAACACACTAAATTCTTAGGTATTTGGATAAATAAAAATATGAGCTGGAACACACACGTTGAAAATACATGCAAAAAATTTTGCCAGTATTCTTATGCTCTCCATAACCTAAGAAAAGTATCAAATCGGGCAACATTATTAATGGCGTATCACGGGTATGTTGCATCTACTTTACGGTACGGACTTATATTTTGGGGGAACTCGCCAGACAGAGAAATGGCGTTTAAAGCCCAGAAACAATGCATAAGGGCAATGCGTGGCATACAACGCACAGAAAGCTTTAAGCCATATTTTCAACAGTTCCAGTTTTAACATTCCCGTGTCTTTATATATATGAAGTGGCGATCTTTGTCAGAGCGAATCTACATCTTTATACACATCCAAGAAGCACACGACACAAAAATAAGCGTAAGACGTCATAAAAAAGCAGTATTTAATAACAAAATAACAATAAGTTGCCTAAAAGTATCATAGACCTACACAAACTGTACCAATTCAAATTAGGTTTGCAGGAATTCCTAGTTGCAAAATGTTATTATTCAATTAATGATTATGTAAATGAAAGATGACTGATTTTATCTGAAATGGCTCCATAAATGTAATGATTATTTAAATTTTGATTTGACTTGTGTGTTTTTTATTTTATTTTGACATTCTATTTTTTTAAGTAACTGAATTTACAATGTATTCTATATATTCAATGTTGCGATTAGTACCTAATATATTAATTTTCACACCTCACTAGGTTATAATACAATGTACCTTTTATACCTGTAACACCTTTTTAACATGATTGTATTATGCAAATAAATTATTTGATTTGATTTAAATTTAACGATAAATACCTATTGCCTCCGACTGCATGAGATTGTTGTTTCCATCTTTTTAAAGTTCACTTTTGACGCAGTCGGGTAGATATTTATATATTTTTTTAAATTACTTTTTTATTTTAAACTTTTTAGTTAGAATTACAAGAATGTAAATTAGGTTATTTACCCACCTATTATTGGGTGATAACGCCCTCTTGCTCACTCACTCCTTAAGTTTGGGATTGTTTTTTTATCATTTAAATTACATTTATACTTAAAATATGCATATATTTTTGTAATTGCCTTTTAAAATCCTTCATTTTGATACCCCACTCGATAGGCTAGTTAGTTATTTAATTTTGGAATTGTCATGTATGACATTTTTAAGTTTTTACACCTAATTTACAACGGAAGAGCACTGTTTTCCAAGATACAGGTTTTTACCTAGTTTTGCAAGTATTTGGTATAGCAATATCTATTAAATAACCAGTTTTGTTTACCTAGTTTATAAGTGTAATAGGTATCTGGTCTATTGAAATGGATTGTTCGGTCGGTACGAATGGCGCGGTCAACATATAGTTTTGTTGAGCGGTTCTCTCATACAGTTTCCAGATGGTATTTGTGGTATGGTGTAACGGAATCTATAAGTTTGTACTGGTGTGCTAAATTTTGGTGTATGATGTTAGATACTTGATCGTGTTTGTGTTTGTAGTCTGTTTGAGCTATTGAGTTGCACGCGCCTGTGATATGCTGAATCGTTTCTGGAGAACTATGGCAGTAGTGTCATTACTTAAATTCTTTATAAATATAATATATATATTATAAATAAACTTTCTATAATTTTTGCTTTCAATTACCTGGTCCTGTATAGCAAGCATAAATCTAGAGATTTTTCAAGGTTTCGGAAAATACGAATAGATTGAATCCGAGGCCGGGCGTTCCCGTGAGTGTGGCGGGGCAACATGAGCCGACTGTGATAGCAAACTTGTTTGTGAAACATTTTAAAGTTGAATCTCCTCTTGGCTCCGCATCGCAGGCGGTCGATGCTGTGGGATATCTGAAGGAGTTAAATGTCAGGTTCTCAGCAGCAGGAGCGATGGGTAGCTCGCTGTCCGATAAGGACCAGGCCCGGGTCGACGGCGCGTCGTGTTCCACGCGCTCCTCAAAGAGACGTCACCACGAACTAACACTAACACATAAATATCTCCCCGAATACTTGAATCAAAATAATAATCTAATAAATTGAAATATTTCCTGAAAAGTTTTGCCAAGTCACGAAAGCTGGGATTTAAATATTATTTGTTATTTTTTAAATATAATGATCTTTTTGTCTGTGCCAGGCCAAACTTTATCCATGTCCTTTCATCTTAATCGGTTCATTAGATTCGGAGCAAATTGGACAGACGGACAGACCGACAAACAGACACACGAGTGATCCTATAAGGGTTCAGTTCTTCATTTGGACGTACGGTACCCTAAAAATACCACAAAGTGCCTTTTTCTGGTATATGACAAAGGACATATCGGGATATCACGATGGTTGGTTGATTTTTCGAAGTATTTCCAGGGGACCAGTACCAAGCAACGTTCTGCTAAATTCTATAATGACGATTCGGTAAAAACTTTTCATGAAGACTAAATAAGTCGTTCTGACGTTGCATTGTAACACAGTTGTCAAACAACTCATTATGAAGTTAATCTGTTGCGCAAATATTCAGCAAGTTCCGAGCTCGGCGACAGTGAGACCGCAGCCGGCGGCTGCTGGACTCAATTGAGTTTCTTACTTACATACCACTTGCAACTGTCCTGGCCAGACTAATGCTTATGTCATTTATAGTCAGATACAAAGTAGTTATCTTATCACAAAGGGAAGGCTTTTACAGTGAACAGGATAAACCACTAGTCCGTTTAGTAGGTAGCAGATGTTTATGGGCTGATCTAAATGGCATTGCATGACGTACAGATCTTACTCGTACTAACTCCGTCGTTAAATATTGAGAGGTAGAACCTCTCAATATTTAACTCGTAAAGACGTCAGACTCGTAAAACTTAATCCGAATCGCAACTGAATTACACGACAAAGTTCCGCTCAGCTGTTCTCTAACAAACTAGCTCCCGTTCAATCATATCGCGACTTACAATCTTCGACAAGGTTGTAACGCCTAACACGTCATTTCACAAGTTTACAACCTTGTCTAAGGGCGGGAGGTAAGGCGGACGGATTCGGCGGGAGCACGCGTGGCGCACTGACAGCCTGATCCCGGGCGTCGATGAATATTTTTTCATAATGTTGGGAAAAGCTGCGGATTTGGAGTAATTTACGAATGAAATAGGATCGCTGTCTACTCGGTGCTGAACACAACTCGTGAATACATACTCGTAATGCATAGGTATCCAAATACGAATATCTTGTTAGCTTTTGCTATTTTATCGCTATAGTTTATGTATAAACTTGGGATGATAGTGTTAAATAAGATTTTATTTCTTAAGTCGGCGCACCATCTTACAATCTCTCCACTCAATATAAATCAGTATCTTCAAAACTTTCGTAACAATGACAATTTTACCTGAAGTTCCACCTTGAGATTACTAAAACTCAGATCTGACAGACCGTTTCAGGAGTTACTAATTAAGCCGAGGAAAAACAACAGCTTCTCAGCAGTTTATGATGTTCATTTAATACTGCTCAAGTCAATGAGCGAACAACTTGCGTACATAAGCTAAGATGGCAGCGCGGATTACGAGAAGTTGTACATTTTTTATGTAGGTGCAAGATTTTATACAATTTTGGGGAGGTTTTAAGGAAAAGGACTATTTTTGGAAAACTTGAAACTTATTAAATATCCCGAAATGTAAGTATGTTATGCTTCCGTTTTAAATAGTCAGGATTGAATAAAACATTCGACAGTGTTTAAAAAATACTACATGCTTTGTTCATTCAAAACTTTAATATGGGCTTTAAATATGTTTTATAAATAAAACAAATGAAAAGGCGCAAAACAAACAAAATAAACCAAAAATAATGGAGTATTTATTTATTTATTCACAAGGCAACTACAACAGGTAACAATCACAGTATATCACTAGGTTCACGCGTCCGGCCCTGGTTCAGGCCATAATTCAGAGCGAGAGTGCATGGGAGGCCGCCACCTCCTTCTGCGAAGCAGTAATGCTCGCGAAGGAGAAGCCGGAACGCGTGAGGGAGAAGCAGGGTTCGCGCCCTCACGCCCCTAGTCGCCGCAGGAGACGCCCTGGGCGTCGGGAGTCGCAACCCGATTTCCGGCCAGCGTAGGCGCGGGCCTGCGGACGGCGAGCAATGGGTAGCTCGCCGTCCGATAAGGACCAGGTCCGGGTGAGGGCGCATTGTGTTCCACGCACGCCTCAAAGAGATGTCAGTACGAATTGACGGGGTCCATTAGAGCCAATGCCTGCCAGGGTTGTGAGTTTGTCTGAAATGGATATCGTAGCCCTGGCACACAGGCAAATGAAGGAACACGGGTGGGTCGTATCAGTAAAAGTCTGACAAGACGTCCCGCTCCGCCCAGAGCGGGAGAAGTTATTTGATAATTTCCCACCAAAAAAAAAATAGCTGATGTAGGCAGAGAATGTGTAGGAGACCAAACACGCCAGGTAATAAACATAATTGACACAAAGTTACATCATTTAAAGAAAACAGTATTTAAAGCGTTACAATAATAAAAAGAGAGAGTACATAAAAGTGTTTTGAAAGCAGCGACATATGAATCTAAGATGTCAATTGATACAGTTATTGTCTTCTGAAATTTCATTGTAAAGTCACACATTATTTAAAGAAAACAGTATTTAGCGCATTACAATTAAAAAAAAAGTAAATTCAAAAAATCTAAAATCTCGAGTGCGTAAAAAGAGAACTTAAAAAAGGAAATTTAAAAAGATGGAAACAAGATTTTACTTTAAACAATCTCATGCAGTCGGAGGCATCTTCTTAAATTTAATCGAATCAATTAGCTGCGAGGTCATAGAATTGGCAATATCAAACCATACAGCACAACTGCTAAAATGTCGTGTCAAAAAAACCTGCACATTCTATCATTGGTTTATCTACAAACATGACTATCGCGATGAAAATATTAGAAAGTTTAGGGAATGCCTGCAAAATTCATAATTTCATGATGCCCACGCATGCTCAGATCCAAATGAAGCATCTAATGAGTCCCATGACCTATTTAAATTATTCTATGACCTATGTTTCCCAATTAACAAAATCAAAATATCGGTAATTAAAAAACCAAAGTGGGTCACAACAGGTCTGAAAAAATGTTCAAAACGTAAAAGAGACATGCTATGGGAATATATAAAGTTACCAAACCTTGACAATAAAAATAAACTTAAAACGTATACTAAAAGATTAAAACACATAATCAAACAGACACAAAAAGCACAAAACAATAATTTTATTTTTTTAGAAATCAAACTACCCTAAACAAGGTATTGATAGCATAAAAATTGACAGCAAAATTATAAATAACCCTGAACAAATAGTAGAATCATTGAATAATTATTTTATAGACCAAATTGAATCTCAAATTGACATTAATCTTAATAGTAAACAAGCAATAAACGCTCATCTTAATTCAATATTTATGACACTCACAGTACCCTTTGACATATTCTGAATTATTAATTCCTTGAAAAATACTAAAAGCGCTGGATATGACTATATAACCGAGGTAATAAAAGCCACATCTCATAACACAAAAAACACACACAAATGGTAGCATTGAAACAGGAATATTCCCAGAAAAATTGAAAATCTCTGTAATTAAACCATTACATAAAAAAGGCGATAAACAAGATCCTAGCAACTACAGACCAATCGCGCTTATTCCAGTATTCTCTAAAAAAAAAAAAAGTAATTCAAAACAGCTTATAATCATTTATAGAAACTAACAAAATCTTGGTTAGCGAACAATAAGGTTTCAGGAAAAATAAAAACATTGACTCTGCCATCTACAAACTTGTTGAACACGTTCTAACTAACGTTGACAATATAACTCATGGATATGTCAAAGGTATTTGATTATTTCAACCATAAAATACTGATATTCAAGCTGGAAAAAAATGGAATTAGAGGCAATATCCTTGAACTTATCAAATCATATCTGACTAATCGAGAACAAATTATACACATAACTAAAATCTGCCCCTATACGAGAAAAAAACTGAAAAGACTTATGTCTCTACACATATAAAATGCATATTTGGTGTGCCGCAGGGCAGTGTTCTTGCTCCATTACTTTTTATTATATATATAAATGACATGCCTAAAACTATTGATAAAATCCAATGATTTTATTCGCTGACGACAGCACAATACTAATACTTACTTTTGAGTGAAGATGATTTGACATTTGAAAAAGAAATAAACGACAACTTAAATGATATAATAACTTGGCTAACTGAAAACTACTTAAAAATAAATCTTGAAAAAACAAATTTCATTTCATTAGAACAACAAAAAAAACAATAATAAACTAGATATTCATTACGGTCACATAACTATCAGTGAAGCAGAACACACTAAATTCTTAGGTATTTGGATAAATAAAAATATGAGCTGGAACACACACGTTGAAAATACATGCAAAAAATTTTGCCAGTATTCTTATGCTCTCCATAACCTAAGAAAAGTATCAAATCGGGCAACATTATTAATGGCGTATCACGGGTATGTTGCATCTACTTTACGGTACGGACTTATATTTTGGGGGAACTCGCCAGACAGAGAAATGGCGTTTAAAGCCCAGAAACAATGCATAAGGGCAATGCGTGGCATACAACGCACAGAAAGCTTTAAGCCATATTTTCAACAGTTCCAGTTTTAACATTCCCGTGTCTTTATATATATGAAGTGGCGATCTTTGTCAGAGCGAATCTACATCTTTATACACATCCAAGAAGCACACGACACAAAAATAAGCGTAAGACGTCATAAAAAAGCAGTATTTAATAACAAAATAACAATAAGTTGCCTAAAAGTATCATAGACCTACACAAACTGTACCAATTCAAATTAGGTTTGCAGGAATTCCTAGTTGCAAAATGTTATTATTCAATTAATGATTATGTAAATGAAAGATGACTGATTTTATCTGAAATGGCTCCATAAATGTAATGATTATTTAAATTTTGATTTGACTTGTGTATTTTTTATTTTATTTTGACATTCTATTTTTTTAAGTAACTGAATTTACAATGTATTCTATATATTCAATGTTGCGATTAGTACCTAATATATTAATTTTCACACCTCACTAGGTTATAATACAATGTACCTTTTATACCTGTAACACCTTTTTAACATGATTGTATTATGCAAATAAATTATTTGATTTGATTTAAATTTAACGATAAATACCTATTGCCTCCGACTGCATGAGATTGTTGTTTCCATCTTTTTAAAGTTCACTTTTGACGCAGTCGGGTAGATATTTATATATTTTTTTAAATTACTTTTTTATTTTAAACTTTTTAGTTAGAATTACAAGAATGTAAATTAGGTTATTTACCCACCTATTATTGGGTGATAACGCCCTCTTGCTCACTCACTCCTTAAGTTTGGGATTGTTTTTTTATCATTTAAATTACATTTATACTTAAAATATGCATATATTTTTGTAATTGCCTTTTAAAATCCTTCATTTTGATACCCCACTCGATAGGCTAGTTAGTTATTTAATTTTGGAATTGTCATGTATGACATTTTTAAGTTTTTACACCTAATTTACAACGGAAGAGCACTATTTTCCAAGATACAGGTTTTTACCTAGTTTTGCAAGTATTTGGTATAGCAATATCTATTAAATAACCAGTTTTGTTTACCTAGTTTATAAGTGTAATAGGTATCTGGTCTATTGAAATGGATTGTTCGGTCGGTACGAATGGCGCGGTCAACATATAGTTTTGTTGAGCGGTTCTCTCATACAGTTTCCAGATGGTATTTGTGGTATGGTGTAACGGAATCTATAAGTTTGTACTGGTGTGCTAAATTTTGGTGTATGATGTTAGATACTTGATCGTGTTTGTGTTTGTAGTCTGTTTGAGCTATTGAGTTGCACGCGCCTGTGATATGCTGAATCGTTTCTGGAGAACTATGGCAGTAGTGTCATTACTTAAATTCTTTATAAATATAATATATATATTATAAATAAACTTTCTATAATTTTTGCTTTCAATTACCTGGTCCTGTATAGCAAGCATAAATCTAGAGATTTTTCAAGGTTTCGGAAAATACGAATAGATTGAATCCGAGGCCGGGCGTTCCCGTGAGTGTGGCGGGGCAACATGAGCCGACTGTGATAGCAAACTTGTTTGTGAAACATTTTAAAGTTGAATCTCCTCTTGGCTCCGCATCGCAGGCGGTCGATGCTGTGGGATATCTGAAGGAGTTAAATGTCAGGTTCTCAGCAGCAGGAGCGATGGGTAGCTCGCTGTCCGATAAGGACCAGGCCCGGGTCGACGGCGCGTCGTGTTCCACGCGCTCCTCAAAGAGACGTCACCACAAACTGACGGGGTCCGTTAGGACCAATGCCTGCCGGGGTTGCGAGTTTGTCCGAAAGGGATATCGTGGCCCTGGCACACAGGCAACGGAAGGAACACGGGTGGGTTTTAGTCAGTAAAAGTCTGACACGCCCTCCCGCTCCGCCCAGAGCGGGAGAAGTTATTTGATGATTTCCACCCAAAAAAAAAAAAGAAGTGTATAGTATATTCAACATAAACAGATGTTTTTGCATTGCACTGTGGCGTAGTAATTCATAGTTTATATTGTTTTTCTGGTAGATTTAAGTACTAACAGTAGTTTCTAAGTCGTGTGTATACTAATCAAATGGACTATCTGGGTCTGAAATAAAAGTTTTTATTTTATTATAAACCCTTCAGTCTCCGGGAAGAGTTCGCCTCGATTTAACCACGCGTTCGACGCCTCTTTGTCGACATTTATGTGGCATAAATCTTGGCGATGTCTTCCATGTAGAGATTTCTGGGTCCATTCTAAAAGCTTAATTTTGTCGTCGGTTACTTTCTCATTTTTCTGTTCATAATAATATGTATCTTTAAAATTTAGGGGTCTTAAGTGTTGGTTGTTGTGTGTTATGATTTTGTGAAGAATATAAGTTTCGGTTTTTGAAAAAAAGAATTATCTAATTGCTTTCTTGCTTTTAATCTCTGTTGACAGGATCGTGGATGGTGTTTGCGGAATTTTTGTCATTGTAGTATTAATTTTTGTTTAGTTTCTTTATAGTGTATCTGTCGTGATAGTGTGTAGCCTAGGTATTTATAACTATCGTTCCTCTAATGGTTCTATCTGTTCTCCTGTTCCTAAAGTGTATTGGTGTTGGTAACTCTGTCCTGCTATAATTGAAATTATTTAACATTTATCCATGCCGAATTCCATTTTAATTTCGTTTGAGAATTGTTCTGTAAGTTTGCTAATTCATAGAGTTGAGTCTCACTTTTGGCGTATAATTTAATATCATGCATGTACTACAGATGATTTAATTTTATTTGTTGAACTTAGGAAATATGAACTTCGGTCATAATTGTATTTTTAATGGGACTCCTAAAGTAGTTGCGTTTAATATATTAGATAGGGGATTTAGGGCAAGACAGAACCACAGTGGGCTCAAAGCATCTCCCTGAAAGGTAATTTTCTTGACACCCTGACTTTTTTGATTTTCTCGTACAAAATTTAAGTAAATTTTCAGTGTTTTAATATATACATTAATAACTAGGATAAAAGGATAAAAGTAAATCATGGAAGTCAACTTTTTGAGAAAAACTTGTTTTTCTTTATGTGCACAAATCCAGCCATCCGACGTTATTTATAATTCATGTTTAGGGGATTTTTTTTTAATTTTAAACATATAAAATATATATTATTTTATATATATTTTATTAAAAAAAAAGTTTTAAGTAAATAAAAATTTAATCGGATATTCCTTTCGCACCATTATATGTAAATCTAAGGTTAGTAAACGGTTAGTAAAAAAAAGTACTAGAAATACAAAAGCCTACAAGTGGAATGCTATTTATAGCTATCGTTCCTCTAATGGTTCTATCTGTTCTCCTGTTCCTAAAGTGTATTGGTGTTGGTAACTCTGTCCTGCTATAATTGAAATTATTTAACATTTATCCATGCCGAATTCCATTTTAATATCGTTTGAGAATTGTTCTGTAAGTTTGCTAATTCATAGAGTTGAGTCTCACTTTTGGGAATTATATAATTGATGTACCAATACCAAATATTGTAAAACATTTTAAAAGAGTAACGGTGGAGTTTCTTGCCCATTCTTCTCCATACGAAGCTACCTTTTGGAAGGGGCGACTAGAATCAATTCTATTTTATTTGTAAATTTTGACGTTCAAAAGTGCCATTTATATGCCTATTTGAAATAAATAATTTGACTTTGACTTTATAAAGCAATAATTTTTATCTTTTGTTAGGTATAAGTGCACTTACACGGGATTTTCCCTTGCTTCTTACCATTTTGCAACGTGTTCTAGCCCCGTCATCATGAGCAGGAAGGTTCAATCCCGTCATGAGCTATGTCACTCGCAGGGTGAACTTCTCCCTGGTCTTCGAATAATTACAGGGGGCGTCCGGCTACTGCCACTTGGACGACCACTTTTGGCGACACCATTCCTATTAGATATCCTTCCTAGCTTTGCAGCTAGGTCTTCGGCAAATTGAGACATTCTGTGATGTGTAATGCTAACAAATGTTGTTCAGCTGCTGATCAGCTGCAAGTGGTGTGTTTAATGTGTCTAAGTCACATAAATGTGCCACAAACGAGAGTACATGTTATATGACTAAAATTAAACAGTATTTTTAATTAATTATATTTAAATAAAATTCCGAATTTTAATAACGTATAATATACTTTTTTAACATCTACCCGTGAATATAACAACGTTAAGTTTGTTCTTGGGATAAATTATCTTGGGATAAAAAACATAGTAGACTTTTTAACATCTACCCCGAAAAAAAACAACATTAAGTTTGTTCTTGGGATAAATTATCTTGGGATAAAAAAATGGTAGATAACATATTCATTGTACGGAACGCTCACCACGCGAATTTGCACTTGTCAGGTTTTTAAGAAAGACTGTATCCACCGAAACAGGGACCCATGTATACCGTAGGATTTCAGCTTCAAAAGCAGTACTAACACTACATGATTAAATTTATCAAACGCTTTCCGAAAGTCTGTATGTACCGAGTCTACTGACCACCCTTCGCAAAAGAAGTACACAGATAGTGTTTGTACTCGAGCAGGTTTGTGGGTGTTAATTTACTTATTCATGCTGTGATTGAGAAAGATACGGTTTTAACTTTAAGTGAGAATAAAAATGCTGATACAACGACGCTTCAAAAAGTTTTGCCATACCAGATAAT
The DNA here is from genome assembly GCA_963921375.1 of Tiliacea citrago. Classification (NCBI taxonomy): domain Eukaryota; kingdom Metazoa; phylum Arthropoda; class Insecta; order Lepidoptera; family Noctuidae; genus Tiliacea; species Tiliacea citrago. Next base: position 31,821,240 of record OY992780.1, read on the forward strand.
ATACATAAGGGTCTGTAATATTTTGTGCAATCTGACTTTTGACCATCTTTATGAATAGGCACAACTTGCGCCTTTTTCCAGCATTTTGGAATCTTACCCAGTTTTAGCGATCGATTAAACAAAATAAAGAGTGGCAATGATAACTCTTCAGCACCCTTGACCAGGAAACGAGAAGGTATTCCGTCCGGACCAGCACATTTATTAGGATGAGGTTGTTTCAATGCACTCAAAACTAATCGTGCTCAGTATAAATGTTCGATAAAGAAGAGTTACATACCTGCGCATGCTTCCCCACTAAGGAGAGTTCCAGACGTAACCTCAAAATCGGGACTAAAGAAGGTTGAAAATAATTCGCTAATAACTTGACTGTCAGATGAAACCACTCTACAGTACTTCGCCATTCGTACTTTTTCTGCTATTGACGAACTTCCAAAATTATCTCAAATGATCAGATAGACAGTCCTTTGTGGATGTTTTAGACGAACCGTAGTATTATTCTTTTGTCAGAAACTTGTACCTACTACGGAACATTGAGAAAGTGTCATAAACACGAGGTTTTTATATGTTTTAAGCGTCTGTGGTGTTTATTTTTCTCATTGAGACATTAAATATCATTAAGAGCTGGTGAGTATACCACACAGTGGTGAGTTCACCATTGTAAAGTGCAACGCTCTTGACGCGATACGCGTAGCGATACATGGAGCTACTTTGTACACGTTTGCGGTGAGCCGCTCGGTAGCCTCTACGCCGTCTACGGCTTAGCCGGCTGCGGCCATTGTATTTATGAACGTGAAACATGAAGTGTCACGGGGCTTATCCTACTACAGATGTTCTATGTCACGAAGTCCGTTTGGCTATGAATGTTGTCAAGCGTGCACATGCACATTGTTTTTGTGTGCGTAACCTCGAGAGCGCTCAGTGTCGATCGGGACACGGTCCGGATCAGTAGTGGTTTTTAGTTCGCGCCAAATTGTTTCACGGAGTAAGGTCAGCATGGCAACAAAACGAAGAAGAGTTGTCCATAGTGTGGTAATATTTATTTATACGTTTTCAATTAAAATGTTATACAAAGATACTTAATATAGCAATAGAAGTATTTATAAAATGAATGTTTTTTTGTGTTATAAAATGTTTATATTACTTAATTATTTTGATTACATTTTGTTTTAGGGTCGAAACATGATAGCTAGTGTTTATCATTTTCTGCGAGAAGAATATGAATTTACAAAATCATTAATGGAACTCAACTGTGATTTGTCTCATTTACGAGACATTACACGCCGTACAGCTGAAGCTACGGGTGTGAGCCAAAAACAGTTCAAAGAATATTAAAAGAAGAGAAGGAATTCCCATCCACTTCATCAAAATTCACTTCACCTATGAAGAAAAGGAGAAAGCGAGATAATAAAGTGGATATAGATAATTTTACAGCCGATGTGGTTCGCAGTACTGTACAAGATTTCCATATTGTCCATAAAGAAATTCCAACATTAGCTAAGTTAAGAACAGCATTGAATGAAAAAATCGGATTCGAAGGTTGTTTAGAAACTGTTCGCAAGTTACTGTTGAAATTAGGTTACAAGTGGCGCAAAACAGAGAACAACCGTAAAGTCTTGACGGAGCGTCATGATATACAAATGTGGCGTTTAAAATATAAAAAAAAAATAACAGAGTACCGCTCTCAAAGTCGGCCTATTGTCTACACCGATGAGAGCTACGTCCTTTCGACACACGTGCGAAACAACACCTGGGCAAAAAAAAAAGAAAAGAACTCCGTTTTTAAAAAAAATGAGCACTCGCTTTATTTTAGTGCACGCGGGAACCAAGGATGGTTTTATTGAAAATGCTTCCTTGGTTTATAAGGCCAACTCAACAGCTGGTGATTATCATTCAAATATGAGCTATGATAACTATGTAAAATGGCTAAATGAAAAGTTGCTACCCAATTTACTTCCGCGCTCTGTCATTGTCTTAGACAATGCATCTTATCACAACACACGGGCTGAACGACTACCGACGCAATCTACAAAGAAAGCCGATATGCAGCAATGGCTCAGGGATAAGGGTATAGCATTTGATGAATCTCTTCTTAAATTGGAATTGTACGATACAATAAAGAAGTACAAAGCCCAACACGTAATCTACAAGATTGACGATTTTATAAAAAGCAAGGGTTTTGATGTCTTACGCCTTCCCCCTTATCACCCAGAATTAAATGCGATTGAAAATATTTGGGGGATCGTTAAAAATTATGTCGCATCTAAAAATTTTATTTTTTATTTTATTTTATTTTATTCACAAGGAACAACAAACAGCTACAATATACAGTATAGAAAAATAAATACGCAAAACAGTTTAACAATATTGTAGCCCACAACGCTGTTCACAGATTAACTGTGGAATATACAATTAATTAAACGCTAGGGTAAATTAATACATAATATTATTAAAAACTAAACTTACCTACTTAACTATCATGTTTATCTTTATCTTGAACTATATATTTTACACCTAAATCAAGACAGCTCCTTTAGTATAAGACCTTTGAACTTACTGGGAGGACATGCAAAAATGTCAATATGTTCAAAAGTCCTATTGTAGGCATCTGTCATTCTGTGAACAGGTGAGCGCAAACCCGTATTAGAATGGCAAGTACGCACGGAGAATAGTCTGCCAGCGCGCACCTTTCGCTTGTACACTGTTCTAGGGACAACATAGCATAACATGTTGGTTAACTCAATACAGTCAAATTTATTACTAACAATGTTATAAAGATTCATGGCATCCAAGTACTTACGTCTATTTTCAAGTGTTGTGAGTTTATACTTACTAAGTAAATCCTGATATGGCAAATAATATCCGAAGCATCTAAAATGCATAGAACGTAGGAATTTTTGTTGAACACACTCAATCGCCTCAATGTATTTCTTATAATATGGACTCCAGACGGACACGGCATACTCCAGTTGCGAGCGTACAAGAGACTTATAAAGGCAAATATATGAAGAAGGCTTTTTAAAATCTAATGTCGAGCGCATAACAAATCCATAAAGTTGGTACGCTTTATTAACTATTTTGCTAATATGCAAATCTAAGCAAAGCTTGGAGTCAAGGATAATGCCGAGATCACGGACAGAATCCACTTTTGTTAGGGGAACATCGCATAGTGTGTATGTGTATCTTACGATATTTTTATTTTTTGTGAAGTTTATAACATTACATTTAGGTAAACTAAGCTGCAACTTATTTTTACCACAGTAGTTCGACAGCCTATCCAAGTCTTGTTGCAAGAGAAGGCAGTCATTCGCGTCGCGTATTGTTCTATATACCTTAAGATCATCGGCATATAAGAGGAATTTGGCATTAAGAAAACACTGGCTGATGTCGTTAATATACAAAACAAATAAAAGGGGACCAAGAATAGAACCCTGTGGTACACCAGAGGTGACCTGCGCTATGCAAGATGAGTGACCATTAATTACAACTCTCTGACTACGGTTAGTGATGTAGGAAGCAAACCATCTCAGCAAGTTACCACGGATTCCATTAAACGCTAATTTATTGAGTAACATTTCATGATCTACCCTGTCGAAAGCCTTGCAGAAATCTGTATAAACTGCATCCACCTGTACGCGGCTGTCAACATTATCAAATAAAAAGCTTGAGAACAGTAAGAGATTAGTGATTGTGGACCGCCGTTTAACAAAACCGTGCTGTTGTTGAATAATAATATTATGCAGAATAGGATATATTACATTATGCACTAACCTCTCAAAGAGCTTCGACAAGGCAGACAAGATAGAAATAGGACGATAGTGTTCAACATTGCGTCTTGATCCGCCTTTGAGGACAGGCACAATAAATGCATCTTTCCACAGTTTAGGCACCACACCTTCCGACATGCATTTATTATAAATAATAAAAAGAGGCTTGCAGATAGAAACGGCGGCATTTTTCAAGAAATAAGGAGAAAGTCCATCTGGTCCTGGTCCTTTTGATGCATCTAGAGATTTTAGCTCTTTCAGTATCATATCTTCACTAAAAGATATATCACAGATTGAAGAATCGTGTAGCGCATTGTCAGGCGGGGGTTTCCATTGAGGCAACGACGGTGAAGCAGGTTCAAAAACGGAGTAGAAGAAATCAGAAAACATATTGCAGATAGAAATCGGATCATTAGATTCAGAGTTTTTGTATTGAAGCTTAGCTGGTATCCCTGGTTTCTCTTTCCGATTCGAAACGTATGTCCAGAAATGCTTAATGTTTTTATACAGACTATCCTCCACAGACCTAATGTATGAGTTGAAACATTTTAGACACACATCCTTAAATTGTTTTCTGTATTTAGCAAATGTATTGTAGTCCGAAATGTTACCAAATTTCCTCCACTTAACCCACGCCTTGTGTTTCTTTTTCGAGATAGTTATAAGAGTCCTTGAGAACCAGATAGGATAACTAAGTGATCTAGCACGAGCCAAAGGGGCGTCCTGCCCAATAATATTATCCAACTCATCGTAGAAAGAAGTTAGTGCGTCTTCGGAATTTTTAGAGCCAAGCAGATCAGTCCAATTCATTTGTTGTATGTTACAGTTAATGTTATCGAAATTAGCTTTATGAAAATTATATTTGTGTAGGGGAATCTTTGTCAAACGGGAAATTTTAATATCCAAGCAGGTTTCGCAGGTTAAGGCAGGGTGGTAAGTGTCAATAGGTAGTAGCGTAATTGTGGAACAGGAAACAATACAGTCGTTGTTAGATATAATTAAGTCAAGTATTTTACCTTTGTCATTCAGCACACTATTGAGTTGAGAAGCACCAAGAAGTGAAATGAGATTACACAAGTTAGCACAAGTCACAGATGCGACAGAGTTGAGGGTGGCAGCTCTAGGTGAATCCACGACAGAGGATGCTAACCAATCAGCTTCCGGAAGATTGTAGTCACCCATAATATAGAAGCTGTCAACAGTAGGATGACTCAACACCTCCTGCAACGTTTCGAAATGCTTATTGTACACTAACGAGGTAGTCTTAGGTGGTATATAGGCAGCACTTACGATGTGCCGTTTTTTATTACAAGTGATTTGCAGTTCTACAATGAGGTGTTCAACATGGTTGTGTGAAAAGTCGCGACGCTGAGTTAGCGCGAGATCTAGCTCAGATGGCTTAAGAGAGCTCAAAATTGCAATCAATACACCGCCACCATCCTGTTTATTTGTAGCAATACGATCACGATCGCATCGAAATACTGTATAGCGCTGGTCTATGAACTCACTGTCGTAAATTTCAGGTGTTAGCCAAGTTTCAGTTAATACTAAGATTTCATAAGTGTTCATAAGAATGTTCTTGTATAGTTGATCTAGTTTTGTGCGAATGCCCCTACAGTTTTGATAGAAAATTGTTATATGTTTATTAGACATTTTTGATACTATAATATAAATACATGTTTACGATATGAGAGTGTTCATACTGAGAATAGAATATTAGCATGAAAATAAAATTAATGAATAAGGATATCGGATAAAACAGGCAGTATGGACCACAACACTTGATTAAATTGAGAAAAATATAATATTTATTAACTACAGTACTAGGACGATGTATATCACTTTTCACCAAATCTATTAAGCACATTAAGTGGAAAAATAATTTTGAACCAAAAGCTATGTAGGCGGGGCTTAATTTAAAAAAACTATGTTTTATACCTAGTACACACAACAAATAAACATGCAAGAGATCATTATATAACAAAATCCAGTAATTACGGTGAATAAATAAAAAGAAATGAATAAAAATATAACTAATTATTAATATTGTCCTTGGGATTGTTCTCATTGCATTTAAGATTGGAAATATCATCATCTGATCTGATTGCAAAGGCAGCATCGCCGTCTTTTTTACGAACAAGGACGGTACAATTCTTAACCCAAACATATTTATACTGATAAAGCTTTGCAGCTTCCTTACATTTACGAAATAAAGCTTTGTTCCTTAACGTTAGGTGCTCATTTATGTAAATATTTGTAGAGAACCCGGAGATACCAATTTGATCAGTTTTGAGTGACTTGGCCTGCCGATGCGCGCTGAGGACATTGTCTCGTAGTATGCGCGTGGAGAACTTGACAATAATATTTTGCGGCCTATTGTTATGCTGATGTGCGTGTGGTACTCTATGGATGGATATGACCTCTTTTTGTGGTATAGTAAAGCCGATAGATTCCCCAATTGAAGCCAAGATTTGCAGCAGATTTTCGCCACGCTTGTCAGGAACGTTGCAAATTTCCAGGTTACAGGCTCTCGCCTGCTGCTCGAGCGTATCTATCTTCGATTCCAGATAGCTGATCGATGTATTTGACTGTTCAGCCTGCTGACGTGCAATAGTCTCAACCCTTCTTCTGAGGTCATCCTGTTCACATGCGTGGAACTGCAGCGAATCTTTGAGGCCAGATATTTCTTCGCTCATTTGTTCAAAAATATCGAGCAAAACATGACGAATACGGAAAGACTGATCAATAAAAGTTTGGGCCAAGTTAGCAGTGAAACGTGGCAAAAAACTTGTGCTCATGTTGAAAAAATTGAAAAAGACTACATACTTGAAATATTTTGATCTCGATTTTGAATTTATAATCAATGTACAAGATGATTCTGACGACAGCAAAACGGAATCGGAAATCGAAAATGTATCTGATAGTGATTGAAAATACTGAATAGTCCTACTTGTTTCGTTTCCATTCTGTAACACCAATGCTTAATTAAATGCCTACATATTCTTAATATTTTTGTATTTATTGCAACCTAATCTAATTTATTTACAAAATGTATATACTTTTAAAACCAAAATTTTATTTAGATTATTAAATCTCGACTTGAATATATATCAGATTTTTTTGCTAACGTTACCTACTTTTATACACACAAGCACGCTTGTCGGGATACGTCACTACTACAATCAAAGCCGAACGGACTTCGTGAAATAGAATATCTTGTACACCTACATTGTACAGTTATATGTATAGAACAGAACATATCATCACGCCTGTGTTCCTCGAAGAGTTAGGCAGAAGTGCATCGCTAGTACATCCACATTTCTCCAGTTATGTATAAGTCCCAACTGGGCACAAAAAGACTTATATTTCTATTATGTATATTTGTTTAATAATAACCAAGCTTGGTAGATGGATTGGAGACCATAATTATAGTTTTTGACATTATCACACTGTTCCGCATCCACAGGTGACTGATATAAACATCGGCCGTTTGGAACGCTATCACAGGGTGGAGCATATTAAGCAGCATTTTTGGAAGCGGTTCAATTTAGAATATATTTCTCTGCTCCAACAAAAGACGAAGTGGACATCATCTACAGGACAACTGGCAGAGGGAACGTTAGTTATCATCAAAGAGAGAGGACAACCGCCACTACTGTGGTCGCTGGGACGTGTCACGAAGGTCTTCCCGGGAAACGACGGGACAACACGTGTGGTCGATTCGAGACCATAATTATAGTTTTTGACATTATCACACAAAAGACTTGCTCTGTCATTGAAAATCAAATTGTAATATCTAACACAATAATAACAGCTCATTTGTTTACCTCAACCAAAAGGCAAATACATTATAATTCGTATTTTTGTCGAGAGAATCTTATAAAAGCTGAAAGCAAAATTAAATACACATAAGAGATGATTTTTTACGCTAGCGTCGATATTTACGGAAAAATAAACAAGAATTCCCCTTTCTCATCTTGTAACGTGTTTCAAGATTGTGTGAAGTAGTCGTACGCTATCTATCTATATAAATAAAAACCGGCCAAGTGCGTGTCAGACTACGCACAATGAAGGGTTCCGTAGTTAAGATGAATTTATCCCAAAAACAAACTTAACATTGTAGTTGAAAAACCTGCTCTCCCATACATCGATATACGTTACGGTCAATTCTTCAACTGCAAATTTAAGTTGGTGGACTATTACTCGTTAACTAGTAAACCCTACTTAGCTGTGATAGTTTTCCTTTTAATTTCGTTATATATACTACTGCCATGAATTTTTTCACATATCTAAAACCAACCATTTAGCTGGCAGAGGGGGGGGGGCACTTGACTCTAACAAAAAATAGCACTTTAAAGCTTAATATTATGCAAATGGATCTCAGAATAGAAAAATGGCTTACACAGACCCACAATATTTTTAAACGGCCTATCAAACGATGTTATATGATTAGATGAGAAAAAAAATATCATCCCCGTTTTACGTGCATAGGAGGTACCATAAAAAAAAATGTTTTTCATGGTTTTATTTTACGACTTTTTCGGCATGATGAATATGTACACCCTTGCCAAATTACAGCTTTCTAGGACTAAGCGTCTCCGAGCTAAGCCGGGCACAGACAGACAGACAGACGGAAATGGCGAAACTATAAGGGTTCCTTGTTTACTACGGAACCCTAAAAACACAAGTCCTGACTGACTGACTGACTCATCAACGCCCAGCCTAAACCCTTGGACCTAGAAAGCTGAAATTTTGTACAGAGGTTTTCTTTATAACGTAGACAAGGAATAAGAAAGGATTTTTGGGAATTCTACCCCTAAAGGGGAAAAATAGGGATGGAAGTTTATATGAAAGTCCATCAGTTTTGAAGTTAGGATCTTCAAATTTTGAGTTTAGGCTGAAGATTAAAAAAATTCAGTGTTTTTGATAATTCCATCCCAGAAGGGTTAAAAATAGGGATGAAGTTGTGTATGAAAAGTCCTTCATTTTAGAATCTAAAAATCACTAAATTTATCATCTAGGCTTATGGTCGGAAGCTAACGCAACGGTGTTGTTATAATTTCAACCCTTAAGGGGTTAAAAGGGGGATGACATTTTGTTTTTAACTAAAGTTTTATTTTTTAAGTTAAAATCACTAATAGTTCGGCTTATGGTTGTGTTATACAACGTAAATCGTTGTTTTTTTTTATTTCAACCCACAAGGGGGTGAAAAGGGGGATAAAGTTTTGTATTGAAGTTGTTCATTCGCAAAATTTTTTATTCAAGTAAAAATAATAAAGTTGATAAACTTGAAACTTGGCATGAATACTTACCTAAGTAAATCATAAAGCTTTCCATTTTTAGTTTTTTCAAAGTTCCCCCCGAAGGGGGATTGGGGGATACCAAAGTTTGTATAGAAGAATTTTAATTGAAACTCAGTATTTATACTTAAAACCAAAAATAAAGAATAAAATGTATCAGCTTTTTTTCTTAATAAATAAAACGACCATAAACATACATTTTCGAAAACAAACCATTTTAAAGGGGGTGTTGAATTTTGTGGTGGAAAATAATTGTATGGAAAGATATATCGCGCGGTTCGATTAACTTGAAACTCGGTATTTATCTTTAAGATCGGGAATAAAGGAAAAGATGTATCAGGGTTGTTAAAAATCTACCCCTAACGGGGTGGAAAGGGGTAATCAGTTTTAAAGGGGATGATTTTATGTTTCGGATTGGCGCAAAAATGGCTGAACGGATTTAGATGAAATTTGGTAACATAGTTTATAGTTTATAATCTGCATTAACACATAGTACCTACTTTTAATTCCGGTAGTACGTTCTCGTGACAATTTTCCGACAACCACGCGGGCGAAGCCGCGGGCAAAAGCTAGTAAAGTTATAAACACATTATCTGGGTATAACCATTACATGTAATGTCTCAAGGCACCGAGATAATGAGTAGTTTTACTGGCCAAATTATATCGTAATAAAGAGAAATTATTATTATTCCAACTGAACATGTTTTATGAGAATTATGTTATGCGTAGATTTCAGCATAACCTTATTGGGTTCATGAATTTTGTATGAGCATTTAGAATGATCATAATCAATCTAAATGCGCATTCTTAGTTCAGAAGATAAACTAGTTCGTAGGCTTAGCTGATGTTTCGCGGCTTACACACTACTTATGACTCTTATGGCTCCCGAAGCGGAACGGCACAGATCATCCAACAACAGATGTCATAGTTTGTAGAGCGCAAACCAGCAGCGGTTATACGAGTACTGTATACACTGATCATCGGTTATACGAGTACTGTATAAACTGATCATCGGTAACTTCTCAGAACATATGTCGTCAATTATTGCTAAACATCAATACTAAGTATCTATTCAAACTTGGGAAAAACTCGCTTGGACCAGAAACTGCTCAGTTTAATATTACGTAGGAAGTAAAATGCAATTGGAAAAAAAACTTAATTGAGAAGTAAAATTACAATTTGGCAAATGATTCCATCTTCCAGGAACTGTTTAACGCCAGTTTGAAAACGTATAATGTTGTAGATTTTAAACAAAAGCACCGAAAAGTAGAAAGGATATCAAACGATAAAAAATTACAAACAAAATTTTAAAAAAAGAAATCCTACGATAACTAAAACTGTTAGAGTCCAGATGCGTTTCTTGGTATTAACATAATATAAAAAATACACGAGATAAAACTTAAACGCGCGAGTTTTAGTATTGATCACAATTAAATAGCGGGTCGGTGGCAACCAGAAGGCTAATTCAAGGAATTTCATGACGCGCCAATCAAGGTGCAGTGCAGTCGCAGTTTAGTTCAAGTTTGGGTGATAAACGGTATTCTTGTAATCTTTGAACTCCGCGTAAGCTGCGCGTGGACTGCACGACAACTGCACGAAAACCAAACTCTACGAAACTTATCTACGGTGTGACCAAATGAGAGAAGATATATTACTCGCACTAAATAATCGAATAGAATCGATTACATTTGAATGAATATAACGTCATTATATTATTAAGACAATAGTCCAGTACTAATTTTAGTACTTTTTCTCACCAAATGAACAAACAATTATGTTTTGACTCACAATCAAAGATTATAATTTGCTAAAATTCGGCTGAATGATGGTCTAACATTGCCGCATAAAACTAAAACTGTCAAAATAAGAGGAGCACGCCAATGACTTAAGGAGCGAGCAAGTGGAAATTCAAGACTCAGTGCAATTACAAAACTTGATAAGTAGGTATGATTATAGTACATTACTGCAAAAGGGGCATTCATGGACGAACGTGAAAATAAGGGCCGAAGCGAAGCCGAGGCACTCATACGTGAGTCCATCAATGCCTGATTGCGGCTAATGTTTATAGTGCTTTTCTCAAATAATGCGCGGTAATTCAAACTAAGTAAATTATTATTAAATAAATCCAGATTCAATGACGAACAACTATAATTTTTCGCGCGCCAATAATTATATTTGTAGGGGCGCGACCTAAGTGGTACCTGGTGGGATTCGCTACGCTACTAAGTTAAACACTCAAATCACCTTCGAAGGTTTATTGCTTAGAAAGAGAGTTAACAAGGTATCGTTTAGGCTAAACTATCGCTAAAATGAGAAAATGATGGAAATGACTGCACCCGGTTGCTGTCCGTAATGCACTGAGCTCACGGTGTATTTAGTGCGACCGTATTGTATCGCTAGGTCAGCAAACGTGTTCGATTGCAATTGTTGCCTCGAACAATGTTCATTAGTTTCTTTTTAACTCAGCTCTATTTGTAAGCCAGTTCGAAATTTAAATAAAATGTTTGATAAGCTACCTCCTTGGTTGCCATGTGTTGAAGTAAAGTTCGTTCCATTTTTAAATTACACGGCAGCAGGCTTAGCACTAGCACCGTTTTGTCGACGGAAGAGAAGACAAAAACGACGTTCCGTGTAGACGAGTACGACAGATATCGCGTAGGTATATAAAGACGAACAACAATTTTTATCAAAGTGTCGTCGCACAGTATATTGGAACAAAAATATTACAGTAATATTGGCTATAACCATTTCCTTGGTAATGCTATTAACAAAATTATATAAAATAGCAGAAGATAGCTTTGTTCTTCTATTAATTATCACAGTTTTGAGTTTTCTGTTTTTTCAAAACGCTCTCCTGTAAAATCATGATTTTGTAGATAACCGTATAAACTTTGTGGCCGTCGATACAATGTTTTCTGCTGTCTTTAGCATGGCGATTACAAAATCCAATTGTCTTCACTACCTTAGTAACTGTCAGTTGTCAGTGTAGTTTTGACAGTTTGGGATAGAAAACTTTCTTCTGAAATACTCTACTTAAAAAAACAAATTATTAAAAAAAACAAAAAACACGACTGCAAAACATGAACTGAAAGGATGGAAACAAGATGAACAGTAAACCAGTATCCTTTAAGTACCAAAAATAAATAAATGCAGTCGGAGGCAAATTTTAAGGCGTTCGTAACATCCTAGTTGCCTCCGACTGCATTTATTTTCTTTTGGTACTTAAAGGATACTGGTTTACTGTTCATCTTGTTTCCATCCTTTCAGTTCGTGTTTTGCAGTCGGGTTTTTTGTTTTTTTTTTAATAATTTGTTTTATTTTAAACTTTTTAGTGTTATTATTGAACAAATTGTTCAGTTAAGTATTGTTTGTTTAGCTTATAGCAAGATAGGATAGGATAGGTTTTAGAAAAGACTAGCTGCCCGCGACTTCATACGCGTGGAAGTCGTAAGATATACTAAAATAAAATAGCAGCCACAGTTTTATATAATACAGTTGAGTATGAGGTCTTAGGTTCGATTCCGGTCAGAGGTCGGTCAGACAGTGTTATTGGGTTTTCCATCTGAAATTTCCCAGTAACAGTCCGAAGTCTGGGTTGGTGCCCGGTTAGTGCCAATAGGCTCGCCCCCTATTCATGGGACCTAAACATAACTGACAAAATGTGCCGTACTAAGTACACCTCTGCCCAACCCTTCGGGAATACAGGCTGTTATGTTATTTAAAAAAAAAATAAGAATTCCCTGTATGCTACGTTTGTAGTATTGATCTCAACAGCCAAAATACATAGGCGACACTAGTAGCACAATTTCTTTGTCGGAGCCTGTCACGCCCGCAATATCGAGTGAGTCTGCAAGAGCCTTTAACTGACTAACGTCCATTAAATATTTGCATGACATTAGTATACGGTGGAATATGACTTTGCACTGAATTTTATACACCTTTTGTACCCGTTTGTACACATTTATGCAAATAAACGATTTTGATGGGAAACGCTTTTTGCTATTTCTGAGTTTTGTAGCGGCCAGTCTATTATAAAAAACCGGCCTAGGGCGTGTCGGACCACGCACAATGACCGTAGGTTGGATGAATTTATCCCATCAAAATATGTCGCATGAATGGCCGTATTTTTTTATTGCGTTGACGTGAAGGATGATTTTTTTTTAAGGTTTTTAGGAACCGTAGACCTTCATATTTGATATTGATTTCAACTTGATACCTCCCCGCGTTCCTGAGAAAATGGTATTGACAGACAGACAGACGGACGGACGGACAGACAACGAAGTGATCCTATGAGGGTATCGGTTTTCTTTTCGTTGGCGCCATCTTGCGTTTGGATTTTGACACCCATTATCGTCGTCAGCAAAATTTGCAAATTTTCGTTGGTGCCATCTTGAATTTTGATTTTGACCCCAGTTTTGTTATCAGAGACCTCGAAAACATGAAAACCACACAAAAATCATCACAAAATCACGACAACCAACTTTTTGTGCAAGTAAGTTCGCGCAAGTGTCTTTAGTGGAAATGTCATTCACGCAAGTGTACTAGATCCGATGTATTCAACCACAGTTGGTCTAACTCTCTCATAAAAATCAGGATCTATTGGATTTTTTTTTGTGAATTATCTCATTATGCAGATTAAATAAAATATCTCAAAATTTTAAGGACAGTCTCCTAAGACCGATTTCGCGTTATTATGTAGCTACAGTTAAGATTTACTTCCCCATCTTAAAAATCCACCGTGTATATGTCATGATGATTGACTGCTTAGTTCCATAAAGATATAGCGTAATGATAATCATTTAAAAGATTAAATCTGTACGTATCTGCAATGTTCTAACCGTTTGGCTCTTTTTACAATTTACTGTAAACCATAGAGGATACAAACATAATACAATATTGCTTATCCCCCATAATAAATAGGGTGATAAAGTAAATATAGCCTACCGGGTGACCAGACTTATAGGTAATATTATGCATAATTTGAACAGAATCTATTCATTAAAATTTTCGTGATGCTGGAACATACATTCAGACAAACAGACAAAAATTATAAAAACCATATTTTCGGCATTAAAATCGATTCCAAACCTCATAGCAATTGCTTTTTTCAAAAATATTCAATGTACAATTTTGATTTCGCTACCATTTTGTTATTGTATAGAAAATGTACTTTTTTGTAGTTTCAGTCAAAATAGTAGCTAAAAAGTGTTATAATATATATAAATTTGGAATTGGCTTTTTACTAGCTTTTATTTGATACCCATATTATTAAAATCAAAAATATATTTTTTTATTCCTTCTGTCTTTTTTGATTCGCAGATGCCATGTAAAAATTTTATACCGTATGACACTTCTGCAATTAAAACGAATCTAACGATACCTCATATGTTAAAATCCATCAAGCCGTTTAGGCTACAGAGCGTGCCAAAGAAATAGACATACATACATACATAGACTCGAAAAACATAACCCTCCTTCTGAGGCAGTCGGGTAAAAAGCACCTCTAAGACAAAGATCGTTAGAAACGAAAGACAAAATGAGCGCGTTGTTTTGATCTAAAATTAACTGCAACTACACTGCAACAGAACTTCTTTAGTTAGGTCAATTAGCCTACAGGCCTCTTAGGTAACTACGCTTAAAAGATAAGGATGAATATAAGACCTAAAACTTGGCGCTAGTCTCTAAACCGTGGTCCTGATACAGACTTAATTCACAAGGAAAATACTCGTAAGTAATTATTGACCCACGTTAGCAACAACAAGTTTAAGTAACAAGTAAAAGGAAATAAATAACATCTGATTCCGAAGCGGAACAGCGTAGATGGGACACGAACACCCGGTGGAGCAATGATGTAGGTATAGTATACTCCTCTACATCTTATACGCAATGACCGTCCAGTAATTCTGCCACGCCCATGAAGCCAAAAAAAGGCTGGCTTGGTAGAACGGCAAACTTTCCTAATAGAAAATAGTGGATAAATTGCCAATTCACCAGCCGGATCGAATGATGAACAATAAAATGAAATTTGAGGGAATTTGCAGACCAGTTCCTGAAGAGATTCATACTTTTCGCAATAGAGCAGACAGTCGACTCTTGAATACGAAGTTCCTATGCGAGAAGACAAATATCATAACAAAAGGTAATACGTACGCAAAAGTTTCAACTTTCGGAATTGGTTATGAGAGAATACCAACCAATAGTAGTTTTTTAACCGCTAATCAAATTCACTTTTCAACGAGCAGGGCACCGGTGTTACATGGTAATATGATTTACAGTGATTAAAATAATCTATTCACAACCTAGTGAAAAAGTTTTGACGTTCCACGATTCCGTAACAACCAAAAATAAATTAAATCTCTAATATTCAAAAGTAAACCATAATATTATAGTCGAATGATAATTCTGCAGTATATGTATGAGATGGAGTGCGGAACATTGTCAAAATCAATCTCAAAGCATTTATTTCAATTAAACCAGCAGAAACAAGCACTTTTGAATTGTCAAAGAGTCGGTCAGTTAGTCAGAAAGTGGAAGCTATTTGCCCATTCCAAAACGTAGATCTCTATGGAGAAGAACAGACAAGAAACTCCAAGGACACTCTTTTAAATCAAGATATTACAAAATCCTGGGTACATTATTCTTGTCGCTTCTATATGTGAGAACAAAGTAAAAAAACAAAGTGAACAAAAAAAAAACAATTTAAAATATAAGATTAAAAGATTACATACTAAGCCCTGGAAGTTAAGAGATGACCAGCCTCAACTGACGGCGCCCGTTCACGAACATGACGCGTGGATCAGCACCATCCAGCTCAGTGAGGTGTAAGCCGTGTCCAGTCAAGGGCGAAAGGATTAACACGTGTTCTCGGGGGCTCGAGGGCTCGGGGTTCGGAGGCTCGGATCACAACACAGCCCCGCAGACACCTCTGTCACATGTGGACGGCATGCCTGACAGACTCCGAGACGTTTCCTCTAACACTAACCTTCTGCTCATCCTTCAGGCGTTCACTTTATTATTCATCTCGGTACATTGGAAGTTCACTTACTTTTGGTACCAGTGGGCTTCCATTATATTGGCTTTGCGGTACGACAAAATAATTAAATTTTAGCAAACTCATGTTTTACTTTATTAGTAGCTATATAATTCATGACGATATCCAATCACAGTGAGCTGCAGTAAGCTCAACGCTGTGAAGTAAAATATCTTGACGATTAACGAATGACCCTATTTTGTGGGTTAAACCGACAAATGAAGCACGAATAGTAACAATCTTGATGTAATGCCGTCACGCTCCACAGAGCTCAGCGCCCGACTCCCGACGCCCACCGCCGCGCCGGCCATTCCGTCCGCATCGTAACGAAAAGGACTTTTGTAAAAATTAATGATAGCTTCAGTTTATTGTTTCGAAGCAAAAACAGAGGCTCCCCAAAACTCAGCTAAGTGAGAATTCAAAATATTGAAGTAATAAAGGGTGTAGTACAGTAAATAATTATGTAGAATTACTTGCTCGGATTTTAAGTGAATAATAATAAATGTAGAAATGTCTATTCCAAGCCAGGGTTATAATAGTACAACGCCGATAAATAACAATAAAGTAGATTTTGATGTCTATAGAGCCATACCCATTGATTTAGGGTCAATACCAACTAGACATGTTCAGACGAACGCATAAATTGCGTAAGCTTGCATGGTACACACAAATGCAATCTGGGTCCAAAGCTAACACTAATTAAGTACGACAGCTCTCCTGACGCTGCGTGTGTGACGTTTGTGGTGCACCTGTCCTGTCTTATGATACCTGATTATAGAACAAGCCAGAAGACTCGAACACGCGTAGGAATGAGGCAAGAGAAACTTACCTAAAGTATTGTATCTCTTGTTATTTGTTCATCCAGTTTTTTGATAAAATTGTAGTTTTATTATTATTTCTGAATTCCTCGTTGGTCTACAGGGGCCCAAGTCTGCTATTTTTATAAATTCAGTCATTCCAACACGATCCCATTGTCATGCCGTTGTCATTTTGCTAAAAGTTCGTAATCTGGTAAATTCATAATGGTCGATCATTTTCTTTGCAATTTCTTTCAATACGTAGTGTCAGTGGCCGACCATTGGAAAGTCATAATGACGCCATTATAATAGTAGATTACCAAACTTGTCAAAATCAACAATTATGAAATCAATGATCGACCATTCTGACACTATTGTAATAGCAGACTTGTGGCCCTGGTCGCATGAACTACTGTAGAGCATGAGGTCCTAGGTTTGATTCCCAGGTCGAGCCAAGCATTGATTGTGTTGTAGGCAGACACAAACCAAGCATTGATTGTGTTGTAGGCAGACACAAACCAAGCACTGAATTAGGGTGGTTGATTGAATGGCATTTCTTATTTGGTGAATAATAGCTGGACATAGCATAGCTGGACTAACCAATTACACCTAAATGAATGTCAAATAGGTCGTGTTCGCAACTCATCAGTCTGATAATTTCGTAGAATAACATTTAAATAACTTCCAGCAAAATGCCTTGAGACACGGTATACATGGAACAGAAATACCTCTTTAAGACACTGTACAGAAGTATCAAAAATAGACGTACGGAAAAAAGTAGCTAAAAGCTTTACGGCATTCGATGTCTAATCCTCTGTCCTTGTGTACAATATAATTCTACCATCGAACTTCGAGTCCGAGCTTTCATTTATTGCAATCGTGCTGCTCGCGATAATTGCGATGAGAATTTCTTGAAACAATGGACTTTGGCGGCGGAAGGCTCGAGGTGAAATGCTCCAATGGCTGTTGAAATTGGATTCAGTTCGATAAATGGTTCTTATGTTCTGTTAATAAAATTAATTTCATTGCATTAGAACGGTTTCTAGTGCGAGGAACAAGCTATCTTTGGCAATAAAATGCAATTATTTATAATCAAAACATTATTTGTACCTTGGTATCAAAACATTGTCGTAACAAAAGGCGTGTAATTTAAAACAGACATAATCAAAGTCGTATTAATTCAATCTGCCAAGTGGCGCTCAAGTTCTTGCTCATTATATTTGAGTTTTAGCCAAGTTTTAATGACGGTTCGATCGCAGCGCCTCGCGCCTACCGCCGCCGATAATTACGTGTTTTTTACTCCTTCATGCGATTAAACGACGTGAAACATAGAATTTCTAGAATAAACTTTCTCAGTTAGGTAGCTTCCTATAAAGCTCATCGACGATCGATTCCAAGGCTCTGAACGCAAAGGGACTGACATTTTATTATTACGAGTATAGCCTTCAACGACTGTAAAAAAGGTTATGTCTAATCTTATTTCAAATGGAGTACTCGTATAGTCAGTTCAACTCTAGTGAAATGTTATATTTTTGTAAAACACAAATTAAATATGATATTTATATATCTATATGGAAGTGATCCCCAAAATGACTCGCATCCGTTCGTGAGGTGATCAAACAACTTGTTTGTCGCCTTCACCCACACGATCGTCAAATTCAGCTTGAATTTAATTTGTTTCATAATAATTAAGTATAAAACGTAGGAAGTGTGAAGCGTGAGCCGTTGATAAAATAATTGCAAGTTGGAACAAAAAATATCACTCGGTATTGAAAGAAAGGCGTATATTATTGTCGCTAACAGAAAACTCCAAACAAAGGAAATCTCTCTGCAAGTTAGTGGCCGCGTGTCGGAACTGTTCGGGCGCAGTCGGGTGCGCTCGTTTCCTCACCGCGCCAATAAGTTAGGAGATAACTTCATAAAGCCTGCGAGATCAGCTAACTGGTTGTGTGCAGTAGGTATTGGTATTATAACATATCGGTAGGTGAAAGAGAAAGTTTTATAAGCTTTTGCTGAATGGCTATGAAGCGATTGTTGCTAGTATTATAAGATATTTCAGTAGCGCGGGGTTCCTTTCAGGAAGTACGGCAAAAGTGTAAAAATATATCTTCAAGTTGATATGAATGCCAACATTGTAATATTCCTTCTGTTCAACTTTGTATCCGGCATCAGTTCTGCTGATGTATGAGATGTTTTTAGACAATTTTTGGCGAATACCTCACCAAAAATTGTCTAAAAACACCTCATCAATCAGCAGTATTTGCTGGACAGTGGGCTGCTAACACTATATCAATATTGAGAGGCTGCGAGAGATCGAGCTGTGTCTACCGAACTGTTTGTGCTCCCAATTCGATGATACATCAACACAAGATTTTCTCAATTTTCTGCTATAAGCATAATGCAATCGGTACTGTAATAGTTTGAGTATTTCGACGGACCCTTTCAGAGTAGCTTAATAAACGGAAACGCAGTGCTCACTCTCAGTGTTGTGTTCCCTGAACATCCCACGTTGACACGTCTACTAGGTGAAATAATACGTAAGTTACTGCAACCTTGCGCTGGCCAAGTATGAGGTGAAATAATACGTAAGTTACTGCAACCTTGCGCTGGCCAAGTATGAGGTGAAATAATACGTAAGTTACTGCAACCTTGCGCTGGCCAAGTATTAGGTGAAATAATACGTAAGTTACTGCAACCTTGCGCTGGCCAAGTATTAGGTGAAATAATACGTAAGTTACTGCAACCTTGCGCTGGCCAAGTATGAGGTGAAATAATACGTAAGTTACTGCAACCTTGCGCTGGCCAAGTATTAGGTGAAATAATACGTAAGTTACTGCAACCTTGCGCTGGCCAAGTATGAGGTGAAATAATACGTAAGTTACTGCAACCTTGCGCTGGCCAAGTATTATGTGAAATAATACGTAAGTTACTGCAACCTTGCGCTGGCCAAGTATTAGGTGAAATAATACGTAAGTTACTGCAACCTTGCGCTGGCCAAGTATGAGGTGAAATAATACGTAAGTTACTGCAACCTTGTGCTGGCCAAGTATGAGGTGAAATAATACGTAAGTTACTGCAACCTTGCGCTGGCCAAGTATTATGTGAAATAATACGTAAGTTACTGCAACCTTGCGCTGGCCAAGTATTAGGTGAAATAATACGTAAGTTACTGCAACCTTGCGCTGGCCAAGTATGAGGTGAAATAATACGTAAGTTACTGCAACCTTGCGCTGGCCAAGTATGAGGTGAAATAATACGTAAGTTACTGCAACCTTGCGCTAGCCAAGTATTAGGTGAAATAATACGTAAGTTACTGCAACCTTGCGCTGGCCAAGTATGAGGTGAAATAATACGTAAGTTACTGCAACCTTGCGCTGGCCAAGTATGAGGTGAAATAATACGTAAGTTACTGCAACCTTGCGCTGGCCAAGTATGAGGTGAAATAATACGTAAGTTACTGCAACCTTGCGCTGGCCAAGTATGAGGTGAAATAATACGTAAGTTACTGCAACCTTGCGCTGGCCAAGTAAAAGGTGAAATAATACGTAAGTTACTGCAACCTTGCGCTGGCCAAGTATGAGGTGAAATAATACGTAAGTTACTGCAACCTTGCGCTGGCCAAGTATTAGGTGAAATAATACGTAAGTTACTGCAACCTTGGATTACGAATTACGGAAGCGAATGGTACGGACGTGTCGACAACATTTTAATAAAATAAATAATAATCTCCAAATAAAAGTGAAACTAAGTGATACACTCAAGTGCGCAATTAGAATTAACTCATTTGTGAAACTTCGGTCGTTATTACTTCTCATCAACGTCCAAGCGAGCGGTGAGTGTCGGGTGTTCTCCCCTCGGACCCTACCGGTGAAAAGAGACGGGCTATAAATATTCATCTCGCTCTCGTCGTGGTGCTGCGCGGGCGTGCTCCGAACATACAAGTAAATATCGTTGCATATCTATAAAAACAATAACACACGATGAATGTCGCTCGATCGCCACCGCAGTCGCCTAATACGTATTACGAAGGCAATAGAGATCCTATAGCAATAGCAAGTGGTATTGGGAGATCTGAAACGGCTGGTGGTTCGCAACCAGATTTGCGTAAAATTGCCTTATCTGACTCCATCACCCAGGTAACCTATCGTAACAAGAGAATACAACCACATGACGACTTTGGTTCGCAATTCGAAAGATTCCAAGACAAAATGGAATCGCTTTTAAAGGATATGGCTCAAACCCAGGCTGAAAATCTTAACAAAATATCCCAAGATGTTTCGGCTATAAAGGAAGAAATAAGTCAGATTAAGCTAACAACTGATCTCCTGTCCTCAGATCAGGTCAAAATAAAATCGGAGTTAGCTAATATCTCAAGCTTCCGAGCTAACATTGAGAAAAAAGTGGACACTATTGAAAATGAAATAGCTTCACTTAAATCTGGGTCCGCTTCCGCAAATACCACACCTCTGCTTAACTATGAAGAAATTATATCGGAGACCTATGACCGGTCTCAGAGGGAGAAAATGTCATTGTACGAGGGATATCAGAAGTAAGATCCTTAAACTCTGAAGAGAGATAAATTCATGACAGTCAAGAGATAATGAAGATTATAAAAATGGCTGTCTCAGACTGCGCAGAACCAACAAAAACCATACGACTCGGAAAATATAATCCTGATACATCTAGACCTATAAAGGTCATATTCCCTACACCTGAACCAGCGAAATCCATTCTACGCCATAAATCAAACATACATTATGAAAATATCAAGATTTACTCTGATGAGACCCCCTATCAACAAAAGTATCGGAAAAATTTAAGAGACGAACTGAAACGGCGAGTAGACGGAGGCGAAACGGATATAACAATAAAATATGTCAAAGGAACACCTACAATTACGAAAACTCAGTCAAAAAACTAGCGATACGATATTCACATGATGCAACTCCAAACATTACATACGAAGTAACCAATTCTTACAACAACTTAATAAAAAACACTAAATCACTAAAATTTATTTACGCTAACGCACGTAGCATAGTGAAGCCAGGAATGCTAGATGAGTTAAACTTCATTATACAACACAAAATACCCAGTCCTGTGCATGTGATTGTACTATCGGAAACTTGGATCAAGTCCGAATCCGAAGCCAAGACTTTATACCTGCCAAACTTGTAGTAATGCAAGTGCATTACTACAATTTTAGAGAAAACTCAAGAGGCGGTGGAGTATCCATATTTGTTCATGATTGCTTAAAGCACAATTACATTGAGGATCTTGGTAAAGAGGACAATCACTACTTATGGGTTCATTTAGATAAATACTCATTGGATATAGGCGCCGTATATAAAACACCAAAATCAAACAATAATGATTTTGTGGAGGAATATTCACAGCAGCTGACAAGGAGGAAAAGAGCATTAGTGTTCGGGGATTTCAACTACGATCTGCTTAATCCGAGCCAACCGATTAATAATTATACAAAAATGCTGTTAGAAAATGGACACCTAATCCTAAACAACACTGATGAACAATTTAGTACTCGTGATACTGCTACAAAAAAATCGATCCTTGATCATGTCTCATCCAACCTAAAAAATAATAAATTTTATGTAACTATAGTGGAGTCTCCAATGTCGGATCACAAGCAAATCTATGTCGAAGTTGGCAGATATGCACCTGAAATTAAAAAGAAAGTAAAGTACCATACCTTAGATTACCCAGCGCTTTATGAAACAGTAGAAAGTAAAATTGTGAATGTCTCTGAGAGTCACTACGAAAGCTTAGAAAACGTAATAAAGAAAGCAGTAATTATAAATAGAAAACCGAAAGTCAAAATTCAAAATACATTAAAATCAGACTGGATTAATAAAGACATCATTGGAATGCTAACAAAAAGGAATCAGCTGTGATCTGCCTATAAGGAAAATCCCAATGACGATTTAATAAGAAACGATTTCATAACCCTGCGAAATAGCGTGCTGGAACAAATTCAAAATACTAAAAGTGGATACTACTATAAACTTTTCAAAAACAGTGAAAGAAAGCCTTTAAAGATGTGGAAGCTGATCGGGAACTTAGCTGGAAGCAAGTCTAAATCATGCTCCGCTCCTTCAAAGCTAGATACGCTAACCGGTCAAATCACCGACAGTAAAGAAATATGTAATTATTTTAACACCTTTTTTGCTACTGTAGGGTCCATTTTAGCTAATAAAATTGCAAAGCCTAAGGAACAAATACATACTCAGCCAACAACACAAGCAACAGTATCTAGTACAAGTAAACTGCTAAACTTAACCCCAACTACTGTAGCAGAAGTCAGCAAAATCATAGACAATCTGAATTCAAACACTAGTGCGGGCCTAGATGGGATTAGTTGCAAAACCATAAAAAGTATTAAAAATCTAATATTAACTAAACCCACGATGAATATCAACTATTGTTTACAAAACGGCATCTTCCCGGATTCTTTGAAAATAGCGAAAGTTAGTCCTATCTTTAAGTGAGGTAAAAAGACTGACCCGGGTAACTATCGCCCTATCTCTGTCCTCCCAATAATATCTAAAATATTCGAAAAATATTATATAAACGTCTAGATGATTACCTCAAAACTATAAACTTCCTCTCTCAGAAACAATATGGTTTCCGCGCAAAATCCAACACTCTAACTGCAACAATTGACCTTGTGACCAATCTAAAAAACAATATTGATGAAAAATGCGCAGCACTCGGCATATTTATTGACCTGAAAAAGGCGTTTGATACAATTAGCCATAGTCGCCTTCTTCAAAAACTGCATGAAATCGGTATCAGGGATACTGCCCACGACATGTTCCGGTCTTATCTCTCTAACAGGCAACAAATTGTTCAGATTGGTGATATACAAAGTAGCTGCGAAACTTTAACCTATGGCGTACAGCAGGGATCCATTCTTGGACCCCTGCTGTTCATATTATACGTAAATGACATACATAAACTAAACCTGGCAAGTGACATAATACTTTATGCTGATGACACAAGCCTATTTTTATTTGGAAACAATATCGAAAATATCATCGAACAAGCACAACAAGATCTGGACACTCTCTCTAGATGGTTCCAATATAATTTGCTTACTGTTAATACCTCTAAAACAAACTATATTATTTTCTGTGCTAGGAACAAAAAAATCGCAAGCAACTCAAATCTATACATGAATAACGAACCTATAACCCAAGTTTCTTCGGAGAAGTATCTTGGTCTCCACCTAGACAAACATCTCACATGGCAGACACATCTAGATAAGTTAAGATCGAAACTATCTTCTGTCATGGGCGCGCTTCGAGGGATCGTCCGCTGCTTGCCGACATCTGTAAGGTATATCATTTACAACTCTATGGTAAAACCTCACTTAGAATACCTAATAGAGGTGTGGGGCACTGCAGCTAAAACCAATTTAAAACAAATCGAAACATGCCAAAACAGAATAATAAAACTCTTATTCCATTACCATTACCTAACTCCGACTGAAAAAAATTATAAAGTAACTAAATTGATGACGCTTTCACAGATATATAAATATAACACATGCATACTAGTACATAAACTATTAAATAAAAATATACACTCGAAAATAACATTCACAAAAAAAGGACAAACACAAAAACGTAGCACTAGACGAAAAAACAACATTTGCTTAAGACCACCACGAACTAATTACGGAAGAAAAAATATACTATACGAAGGAGCAGAGTTGCACAATACATTATCTCTTTAATGACATTAAAGAGATACAATCCTTTACTTTATACAAAAGAACCATAAAACACCACATCTTAAAAGATTTCTCTAGGTTTTAAATTTAACCCACCACACGAATTTAATTTATTTATTTATTTACTAATTTGCTAAGTACCTATTAAGAAAACTAGAATATCTACACTGTATTTCCGAAACATCACAGTACATAGTAATATAAATAGTTTAATGTGTAATTGCTATTGACTTGCCTTCAAAGATCCGATACGTAATAGTAAACTAATTTTTTCCTTTTACCTGCAAACCTGTAAAAAAAAATGTGTGTCTAATAACTAATTTAACTACAGATAACTTGCTTCATCATACGTAATTCTTATATTTAGTTTTAAGATTACCTTGTATTTCTCATATTTAAGTGAATCGTATTCTTTTTGAGAAATAAATGTCTTAAACCATAACCTTGCGCTGGCCAAGTATGAGGTGAAATAATACGTAAGTTACTGCAACCTTGCGCTGGCCAAGTATTATGTGAAATAATACGTAAGTTACTGCAACCTTGCGCTGGCCAAGTATTATGTGAAATAATACGTAAGTTACTGCAACCTTGCGCTGGCCAAGTATTATGTGAAATAATACGTAAGTTACTGCAACCTTGCACTGGCCAAGTATGAGGTGAAATAATACGTAAGTTACTACAACCTTGCGCTGGCCAAGTATTAGGTGAAATAATACGTAAGTTACTGCAACCTTGCGCTGGCCAAGTATGAGGTGAAATAATACGTAAGTTACTGCAACCTTGCGCTGGCCAAGTATTAGGTGAAATAATACGTAAGTTACTGCAACCTTGCGCTGGCCAAGTATTAGGTGAAATAATACGTAAGTTACTGCAACCTTGCGCTGGCCAAGTATTAGGTGAAATAATACGTAAGTTACTGCAACCTTGCGCTGGCCAAGTATGAGGTGAAATAATACGTAAGTTACTGCAACCTTGCGCTGGCCAAGTATGATGTGAAATAATACGTAAGTTACTGCAACCTTGCGCTGGCCAAGTATTAGGTGAAATAATACGTAAGTTACTGCAACCTTGCGCTGGCCAAGTATTAGGTGAAATAATACGTAAGTTACTGCAACCTTGCGCTGGCCAAGTATTCCAGAGACGCACGGCACACTTACATCACAGAGCTTGTTGTGGTTTTTTATTTAGTGTTATTTAATTTGATGCGGTGTTTTTAGTTATTATACGCGGTTTTATTATTACCTAAGTGACACTTCCGGGATGAGCCATTTGTCGTTGAGACAGGAAAGGCAAATAGGCCTAACCTGGACCCTAGATAAAGCTGCTTGAGCCGCGGCTGGAAGCAGCAGATTGCAGATTCCTGAGTTTTGGTCGCTTGTCTGGACGAGACACGACACATCACTCACAGATATAATTTCACAATAATTATGACGGTTTAAATACCTAAACGTTTCTATAATCCCGGGAGCGCACACAAGTATTTTGGCACGTGTATTTTTCAATGGCTTCTCGTGGCGGAGTGGTTTGTAGGTTATGTATCACGCAAACGCACGCGTACGAAACACAGCCGATCATTCCCGATGATTTCCGAAGCCCACTTTCGTATAACTCAACCATTGTGATCGGGTAAGGGACAGAATCAAAGAAACAAACGAAATGCCTAATAATAGTTTTAAATATTCCTATGAAATAATTACTTTGCGTACTAGGATTTTTGACTATAAGAATCATATACTCGTAAGAATAAGAAGATGATAATAATATAATTTAGCTTTAAGAATCATAATCATGTTACATTTTTGGCGTCAACATCCTTCGCCGCCTTGAGAATACTCAATGTTCTCAAACAAACAAACAAACAAAACTAAATGAATATTTAATTTTATAAATACTTAATTATGAGTTAAAGTTAAACAAATATTATTAAAACGTATATAGCTATTAGTACGAGCATATTGAAAAGGTAATGCACAAGAGCACATCATTTTACAATAGGTGTTTTAAAATGACCTGTAGGTAACCATTTTGACTAAAGCGAAGACCGAAGCGTTTACCGGGATATAATACTTCAATTATTATGCCCATTGGCCAGCATAATGGAGGAATATTATCTTGATGAATCAGAACCGCGTACCGAGTTTTATGTTGTCTACTTTCGTTAACCATTTCTGTCTAAACTGAAGATTATGTAAATATTCTACACGCCATCGTTTCCAGTAGCTACACAGCATTCTGGTTCAATAATTGTTTACGACAGCTGAGAGACTTCGATCCATCGGGTACATTCTCAATGGGCTGAGATGTTAAAAAAAAGCCATAAAAAAATACCAAGTGTAAGAGATTCCGGACACGGCTCCTCAAATAAGACAAATAGTGGTCTAGAATTAAGGATTGCCTCAATTACAGTGAGAACAGCCAGAAGTTCCTCATAAGTGAGAATTTGAGAACCAATGGTACGGTACAAATGGGTTTTAATAGATTTTTTATTGGACTCCCACAATCCCCAATCCAATCAAGTGTGAAGCGCGGGGTGGAATCATTTTCCATTCAATTCGGTTGTAAGCGGTCAGTAGGTTTTAATTGAGCTTTAGCTCCAATGAAATTGGTTCCATTGTCGGAATATAAACATGACACAGGGCGGGAAAGAAATCTTTTAAAAGCGGAAATGAATGTATCAGAAAATACATCAGTAACCAGTTCAATGTGAACGGCTTTAGTAAAAAGGGATATATACACTCGGTGTCACAAAAATCTTACCTCTTAAAGAATCGCCTTCAAATTACTTTTAACCCTATTCAACGAGGGTATAATAACTATTAGGTACCATTGGATAGGCAATTTAAGGTGGGGTTCACCGGATAATCGTCGTTTT
This sequence comes from Tiliacea citrago, assembly GCA_963921375.1. Classification (NCBI taxonomy): domain Eukaryota; kingdom Metazoa; phylum Arthropoda; class Insecta; order Lepidoptera; family Noctuidae; genus Tiliacea; species Tiliacea citrago. Next base: position 31,848,756 of record OY992780.1, read on the forward strand.
GTATTGTGTTATATTCATAGATAATTAAATTTAAAAAATATATAAACATTACATATTTCACACTTTAATCTGGATATTTCGGCCGTGCGATACACGATTACTTGCACTTTACTGCATCCAATTAAATCGCAACTTAGATACGTCTAAACTATGGTCCAATTATCATTTCATTTGAGTTATGAACAATGCGTGTTTGGGTTTTGAACAATAAAAAGTATACCATAATAAAGGTCGTACAAAATGTGATATAAATCCGCCGCCATAATGTGAAATATGAAAATACCTATATCACTAATTCCAAAATGAAGTGTTTTCATGCGCTCTCTTGTCCCAAGCGGAACGTATTACAAGCGGGGGTCGGACGTGTGACAATTTTTTAGAACCCGCCACTTCCGCTTAGTTCTGTTACCGGCTGAGCCAAAAAAAGCTTGTAAATACCTGTGTATAGTTTCGTTTTTAAATGGTTATAATTAGGTGGATAATATTTTGTAAAATAAAATGGGCAAAACTAAACAAAATAATGTAGTCGTCGCTGGCTCTACGAAGGCTGAATAAACAAAAAATAATAATGTTCTCAATTTTAAACATGGTTAAATATCGTTTTCATGGTTTTCGAGGGTGCTAAAGCCGATAATGAGGTCAAAATGTAAATCCAAGATGGTGTTTACGAAAATGTAATTTTTGGTTATCTTGTGTTTATTATTAAGTTACTCTGTATGATTGTCTCATACTCATGAATAAAGAAAAAATATTATTTTTCAACAGCAAAACTCAGAATAAATTGCTTAAAACTAACCTTAAACCTAGTGTTACCTCACCTTCCCTCATGTATGTATCCATGCGTTCTCTCATGGACCTGGTTAACTTAACTCGTTACTTAGCATACTTAAAAAGAAAAAAAAAAAAAAAATTCAATTCAATTCAATTTTTAATTCTTCTTTTCTTCTTTTTTTGATTGATTGCATGCATGTAATATGTTTAGTTATAGAAATTCAGACACGATGTGAAATTTTTTATTGAATAAATGAATTGAATTGAGGCATGTTGTCCCATTCCTCAACAAAGGCATCTTAGAGGTCTTGGGTCTTGTAGAGTGGTAGAAGCAAGATCTCGTGTCGGCACTCGCCATTTAACTTCGTCCCTAAAGTGCTCGATAGGGTTCAGGTATGGACTTCGTGCCGGCCACCGCATAACAGGAATCTGAAATTCTTACAAGCAATCGCCTTAATTTATGCAGTGGGATAGCGAGCATTATCATGCATTACCAAGAGTCCACTGGCAAAAAAACCGGCATATGGGATCACATGCTCTTCCAGGATATTTGTTATGTACTAACGAGCAGTCAACGACCCTTGCCCGTGAGCACTTCCGGTCTGGGAAAGTCACACAAGGTTCGTTTTGCTGTCGACTAACATATTACTCCAAAACATGCACGATCCACCCCTGTATTCCACTGTTTCTATAATACAGGATTGTTTGAACCGTTCTCCCTGCTTTAATTATAATTATATATTATGTCAGCGTAGCAAACCTCGCTGACGCCGCTAGGGAGGTCGGCGCGCAGCACCCTGTCGTACCCAATGTCGCCAGGATGCGGCCCCAGGATCGACCCCTGTCCACACCACATCTCTCGCCGGTTTCACTCTCCTTGGTGACCGAGGTAGATTGCCTGATTTTAGGCTTCAAATAATCTTATTTGTCAACAATTGTGATCGGGTTATAGCAAGAAAATGGACAGAATCAAGGAAACGAGCGAAATACCATCATACCTTATAACGTTAAGATTGGCCGGAGGGTCAGTCGTAGGTCACAAGTTAAAAGAAATAGGAAAAAAGGAATATAGTCTTCAGCGGCTCGGGCTGGGGAAAACAGGAAACGAATCAGGAAAATAGGAACGGGATCAGGTTCATCAGCCGGTATCTAGACAGGATCAGGACGGGGCTGCAGCGTTTTCAGTTGAATGAGCAGGAGGTGGAAATTCTGTTCAGGAGTGGAAAATGATGGACACAGCAGCCCTTTACAAGGTGAATGTAGGAAAATATAATAAAGATGTGGCTTTGAATAGCAAAATACCACAATCTAATAATAATTTTAAACATTTCTATGAAATAATTACTTTGCGTATAAGGCTTTTTGCGTCAATAGCTTGCTTCTCTTCCTTGCTATGAAAATAATATTAATTGAGAAAGAATTAAACTGAGTAAATACTCACCCCGTTATTACTTGTAAGGTTCACGTTCTAATGTTGTAATGGTGGGTTTATGTTGGGAAGATTTAACTAATGTTCTTCGGCATTACGTTGATTTGCCCTGAAGTTGCTGTTCGGTAACAATTTCCTGCTCGAGCCGTACTGCAAAGAGTACCCGCCCCCAACAAGACAAAAAAAAATACCCACCCACAACAGGAAAACAAAGAGTACCCGCCCACAAAAGGACAACAAAGAGGACCCGCCCACAACAGGACAACAATGAGTACTCGCCCACAACAGGACAACAAAGAGTACTCGCCCAAAACAGGACAACAAAGAGTACCCGCCCACAACAGGACAACAAAAAGTACCCGCCCATAACAGGACAACAAAGAGTACCCGCCCACAACAGGACAACAAAGAGTACCCGCCCACAACAGGACAACAAAGGTTATGCTGAACGTAGGTACTTAAGTAGAGTCAGTTGAGAAGATTATTGCCCTTCGTTACTATTAGCAACTCTGCTTATCCCTATTACGATATTAATCTCAATATTAATATTAATTAATTAAGAGATTTTTTTAAAGATATTGGTATTCTCACGGTGGCATCACAATTTATATTCGCCAACATCTTATATGTTACGCAAAATATACACTTATACACTAAAAACAGTGATATTCACAATATTAACACCAGAAATAAGGACAAACTACGTGCTCCATTTCACCGGGTTTATAAGGTTCATAACTCATTTGTTGGACTTGGTATAACTTTTTATAACAAGCTACCCTCTTCTTTGCTAGATTTGCCTTTTAATGCGTTTAAAGTTAAATCCAATCTTTGTTCAAAGGCATACTATTCTATCAATGACTATTTAAACGATAAGAATAGTTGGTCGCTGTGATTAACTCAAGACAATGTTCATGTTCTTTCTCCAGAATTAGCGCACCTACTGACAGGTTATATGAATTCATATAATTTTTTAATTTTTTTTTTTACTTATTAGTGACAATATACTCATGAAAATGTTTTGTGTTGCGTAATGCAAATTATTTTACATTTTATTGTATAGATTCAAGTTTTATATCTGAACAGACAGCTCTGCTGCTGGGGAGTTTGTTGCGCTACTTCTTCTTCCCAGCTAAAGCACTAGGAAGTGGTGAAGGGTGGGCGTTTTTGGGTGACTGTCTTATGTAATTTTTGAAGTTCGAAAAGTGCTGATTCTCAGCCTAGTTTGAATAAATGCCTTTTGATTTTGATTTTTGAATCGAGAATCTGTTTGTAATGGGTTTTGGGATATTATTACCAGATCTACAAGAGTGAAAAAGAGTAGAGATGTGGTCAGTTTTCTCCCTTCTAAAAAATATTTCAATCTTGCTTCACCAACATTCGTCTGAGAAAAGCTGAAGCTTTCGCAAATTAATAAAAATGTGTACAAAGATTAAGACGAGTTCATTCATAACTTGACATTTGAGAGAACTCCCTCGACGAGTAACGTCGTACCGTTTGATATGTACATTTATTTGTATCTAGTTTTTCCCACATGCTAACATTATAATTGTTTAAAAAGTTACTTCCTTTACTCTGCGTATGAAGGATATTAATCTGATACTTATCTAAACAAACTCAAAGTTAAAGAGTAAGGGCCAGAAAGGAATAGCCATGAAAGCATCCAGCAGACTCCAATTATTTATCAGAAAAATGTTCAACAAAATGGTTATAGGCAACTGAGGGTCGGCTAAGCATCGCGGAATTATTTGTAAGTTATAGCCTCTCAGGGTTCATTGTAGGCCATTGTGTGCCATTGTCAGCTCCGTGCCCCCGCGCCCCTCTCTCTTCGTTTATTATCGGCGATCGTCTGCCAATAAGGATACTTATTTCCACTTGGGTGTCCGTATAGATTGAGGAGCCATGTCTCATATTTAAACGCGGGTACTACCAATATTTAGTAGTAAATTAGCCGATTCTGTAGGCCCGATCCTGGATTTTGTAGTAAAACCGTTAAAAAGTTATAGGACGTTTAAGGTGGCTCCTCAATTCAGACGTCTGGATTGAGGAGCCACCCTATAAATCGAAAACTAGCCGACGGATATTTTTGAAAATTTGGTAAGATTTACATAGTAGTGTTTATGCCTAATCTGTCCAATACAATGGGTTTTGTACGGCTGAATTTGAGTAAGCTACAATGCTTTGATTATTCATAAAAATCCATAAATTTCACCGCGCTGTTTCTCAAAAAGTAATCAACCAATTAAAACAAATTTAAGTATAATTTAGTAGTATAAAAAAAATGTAAATACTATATAAAAAAAATTGGGTTGGATGAGGTTGTAAATATGAAAATTAGGTCAACTGAACGTTATATAAAAAGTAAGTACCGGCGTCAGATACCATCTACTGTTATTGAATTATTTGGATTAGGTTAGGTTAGAACAGTGACCATTAACGCGTGAAGGCGAGTGAGTGAAGTGAGCGCCTCGCGGTAGCGGCCGCCGAGCGCAAGATTCCCATTCCCTCTATTCTTGGTGAATCATTTGGGTTAGATGAGGTTGTAAATATGAAAATTAGGTCAATTGAACCGTTTAGTCGTATAATGCCTAATTCGCAAAATGGCACCCGATTCTCTAAAGGGCCGATTCGCGAATGGACTAGTTCTCAAAAGGACTAATTCCCGAAATGGCTAATTCTCAAAAAGACTAAACTGTAGTAAAATGCCTAATTCGTGAACAGACTCATTCGTAAAAGAACTAATTCGAAGTGCGGCTACACCTAGTTTTAGCCGGTTAGAACTAGGTGGAGCCACTTACTCTTGGTTAAACCTAGTACGAGCCGATTGTTTTCGGGTAAAATCATTTGGGTTAGGTTAGGTTAGAACAGTAACCATTAACAAGCGAAGGCGAGCAAGCGAAGCGAGCGTGCCGCGGTAGCGGCCGCCGAGCGCCAGATCCCCTCTATTGTTGGTAAATTCAGTTACCAAAATAAAATAGGTTGTATCGTTGTAATATAATTGGTTGTATGACAGATTGTAAGATGCGTTGTTTTTCGCTATGATTGTTTTATTTTAATAATAAATGTTTTTTGCTAAGTTTTTTGTTTGCATTTCGTATAAAATATTAACATAAGTAACCTAGAAAATTAAGTTAGATTTTTCATGTCATTTAACTCATGGCATAAGTTGGTAAAAGTTGGCCATTTGGAGAATTAGACATTTTACGAATTAGTTCTTTTACGAATGAGTCCTTTCACGAATTAGGTATTTTACTACTTAGTCCTTTTGAGAACTAGTCCATTCGCGAATTGGCCTTTTTGCGACTGTGTGCCATTTTGCGAATTAGGCATTATACGACTAAACGAATTGAACGTTATTGATAAAATGTGTATATCTGAAATTTTGCTTTGTATTTTTTACTAGGCGTTCTATCATATTAGACTAAATAGGTTTTATGTCTTTTGAGTGGGTGTATCAAACGATTTTATATTCAATATTATGTTTTGCTTATAAAAATTAGTTGCTTTAAAATTACACCAATCGTTTATTATATTAACTGATCATTATATCAATAATCATAATCATAATATTATAATCATAATCATTTATTTGTCAGAATATGGTACATTTTATGGTCTTAAGAATTAGTCTATGGTATCATCACATTCTGCCAAGTGTGGCGTGCAAACATTAGGTAGGTACATACAATTATTAGGTTACTTACTATAATTACAATTTGAGATTTGTCAGTTCAAAATAATATCATATACACACACAATCTATTTAGGATGTCAGAGTATCAAAGAGTTAGATGTCAAAGTTTAAAATATTACAATTCAATTAGGATGTCAAAGTATCATTCAAAAAGTCGTTTAAATTATAATAACATTTATTACATAGCAAGTCTTTAAGTTTATTTTTAAATCCATTTAAGTTTAACTCTTTGATTGATTTAGGAATTTTGTTATAAACTTGCGGAGCTATGCAGAATATGCTTTTCCACATTAAGGCTGTTTTTGCTCTACGTCCGCGTAACATATCATTCCGCCTGTTACGTTTAACAGTATCTGATAGATGGGGAAACAGGTGTGCATTCAAGTTAACAAATAAGGCACTTTCATAAATATACAGAGCCGGGAGTGTCAGAATTTTGTATTTTTTGAAGTATTTAGTAGTATGTATCAAATAAAATTATAGATTCAGTTATTATATCTTGTAAATATTAGAGATTTTGTAATTATATCATATATTACTTACCCCATTTTATGTGCCGCCTCAATCCCAGTTTATCAAATCGGATAACAATAGCACGAATATTTAATAGAAATTTCTAGTAAATATTGGTGTAATCAAACAACCTACACATTCAGTATTTCAAAAGATATTAACCTGTCAAGGCCGCGCGCGCGCGAGGATTAATATATTGTGTTCATTATTTAAGTACTGATTGGTGAAGAATGATTCACGTGTAAATAAAACTCTGTTAATGATCATAGTTTGAATTATTTATGGTCACCCTACACTCAATTGTAAAGGAATGTTGAAATTATTAAATACAAAGAATAAAAAAATAACATATTTTAAATCTGTAATCTCTAAACATTAACTCTATTTCTATATTCTCTAATATCTTCTCTTCTCTAACCTCTATCTCTAAATTATAAAACAAAGTCGCTTTTTGTGGCTGACTGAGTGATCGCGTTGTTCTTTTAAAATATGCAACGGGTTTTGATTTGGTTCTCACCATCATTTATAGAATTTATTCCGGAAGGCTTTTATCCTTACATACTATAAAACAAAGTCCCCTGCCATGTCTGTCTGTCTGTCTGAATGCGATAAACTAAAAAACTACTGAACGGATTTTCAAACGGTTTTCACCAATGGATGGAGTGATTCATGATAAAGGTGGTAGATGTATAATTTATTAAGCTTTTGTGTAAATTGGCGGAAATATGACGATTATTGTTAAAGATGTCAGAAAAATTATGCCGACCGTATAACCCATTTTAACCCGTACAAAACCCTTTTTTGTACAGATAGAGACATAAAATAAATAAGATAGAGAACAAAATAAAAAAAGATTTGGCGTAAACAATACTAAATGTTACCAAATTTTCAAAAATATCCGTCGGTTTATTTTTTGAGGTCTAAGGTGGCTCCTCAATCCAGACGTCTGAATTGAGGAGCTACCTTAAACGTCCTATAACTTTGTAACGGTTTTACTACAAATTCCAGGATTGGGCCTACAGAATCGGCTAAGGAGACGTTCACGAAATGTATGGGGCTTGGTACAAAAATAATTGAAAATTTAAACAGCCTTCTGACCTATAAAGGCTGAAAGAGGGTAATTATGTTGATGTCTTTGGGCATTTAATTTTTTTTTACAGCCGCCCGTTTTTTTTAAAACAGGTGTTGAAAAATAAAATGTTTGCATCACTAACTACAAGCATTATTTATATTTTAGGCACGGCAGCCTTGTGGCAAATGACGTGACAATGACAACGTCAGTCAGCAGGACTCGGCTTGACATTTACAGCGGATATTTAGTCCGAGTTTACAGCTTTGACTTTTTTCGATACGTTTTGTTATTGCATTGTCATAATAATCAATATTTTTTGTCTTAATTTCATGGAGCTGCAGCTAAAATTATAATAAAATCTCAAATTATTTAATGGAAACTGAAACATTAGCCACATAAAATAATTATATTGCATAGAAATGAATTAATAAAGACTATGTGCGTTTTGTTTGTATTGAAACATTTTTCACGTTTTCACAAAAACGGGCGCCTGAAAAAAACAGATTTAACTATAATCGAGTAGCATAATAAATAAGCTTTCTAATAAGGTACATCACATTAGCGTTTAAAAATCGTCGGAATATTATACCACTTTTGACCTCTCCTTTACTACTTAATTTACTACCCGCGTTGAAATATGTGACATGGCCCTTCAATCCATACGGACACCCATTTCGAATATATATTTATTTTGGGTAAACATGGTGAATTTATTGGAAAGGTGGATTTGACACTGTGTTAAATGGCGGACCGGGATTTTTTTTTTAATATGTCGCGACGCATTAAAGCGGTTTTATTTTCTTTTCACAGCATCTTTTTTCCGCCATTTCTGGGTTATCTTTCCTTATTGATATGAAAATATAGGAACAGCTTTATATACACTCTTCACAAGAGTTATTCCACTCGGCCTGAACCACCTGCAGCTCTAGTTATTACCATTACAATTATAATATGTTACCCCGTCATAGTAAACTGGGCAACTCTTAACTAAAAACTTGAATTAATTGCAAATGTTTTCTCCCGGCTGTCACTGCAACTGGATTTCATAAACTCAGTCATAGAAGTCAGTAACAGGAAGCATTTCGTTCCGAACTTCAGTCGTCTCAAGCTAATTAACTTTAAAGAACCTAAACCAGGGTTCGAGTTATTCTGTAGCGAGGTTTGTGTTTAACAAAGGGTGAACTACAACTCTGAAAGTTTTGTTCAATTACTCATATGAAATTGAATAGCGGAGACTGTAGATAACTACATAAAGCAGACGTTATTCTCTTTCTCCTGTAACCCGTAATTTTCGCCTGCACATACTACATCGTCTCTAATTGGATGCGTCGTGTTTGCCATTGAATAGTACCGACCAATGGGAGCCGCTAATAACAGCTTCGGATTTACAGAGCCTAATGATTCCGAGAAAGACTCGATTGAATCATTGTTACACAATATTGACTGGCTCACATAAAGCAGTAGTTTGCTGGTAAACTTAGTCAAAGTCAAAATATTTATTTCAAATAGGCACATATAATATGGCACTTTTGAACATCATAACTAACAAAGAAAAAATAGAATTGATTCTAGTCGCTTCTTCCAAAATGTAGTTTCGTACGGAGAAGAATGGCCAAGAAACTCCACCGTTACTCTTTAAAAAAAAAACAGTAACGGTGGAGTTTCTTGCGCTTAACCAATAAAAATAAAGCAGATAATGGAGAAGTAATGAGATGGCTTGATGTAAAGTGGTTACAATACCGGAAAAATTACAACACAGCTTTATATTACAAAACACAATAAAGTAAGCCAACTTGAGTTCTAGAAACTTACTGTCCGAAGAACTATTAGAAAAGTTAATGCAGCGGCTGATAAAGTCCTTCCTCTTTACAAAAACCAGTTACCAATTGAGAAAAAAATACTTGAAGACCTGCAACAAGTCTGCATGAATGAAACTGTTCCATCTGCCTACCATGATTTCTACATGAAAAGTTTAAAGTCGTCAAATAATGATGATGCATCCGACGAGTCAGAAGTTGAAGATTGAGAGAATCGTCTGTGTTCATTTATGTGTCTAGAGATTAAAAACTTGCCAAAATAACTGACGTTCTTTTTTCTTTTACCTAATACCTACTTACAACACTTGTTTCATTGAGACGATTGTTTATTATTTTTCTTTTACCTAATACCTACTTACAACACTTGTTTCATTGAGACGATTGTTTATTATTTTTCTTTTACCTAATACCTACTTACAACACTTGTTTCATTGAGACGATTGTTTATTATTTTTCTTTGACCTAATACCTACTTACAACACTTGTTTCATTGAGACGATTGTTTATTATTTTTCTTTGACCTAATACCTACTTACAACACTTGTTTCATTGAGACGATTGTTTATTATTTTTCTTTGACCTAATACCTACTTACAACACTTGTTTCATTGAGACGATTGTTTATTATTTTTCTTTGACCTAATACCTACTTACAACACTTGTTTCATTGAGACGATTGTTTATTATTTTTCTTTGACCTAATACCTACTTACAACACTTGTTTCATTGAGACGATTGTTTATTATTTTTCTTTGACCTAATACCTACTTACAACACTTGTTTCATTGAGACGATTGTTTATTATTTTTATTATTATATATATTATATTATTTCCTTTATTACATTTTTATACACATTAATTACATTTATAAATATTTTTATAAAATCATTAAAAAAAACATTTAAAAATATAAAAAATAGTGACCCATCGGCATCAGGAACAGGGTCCAAGCTGCCGGTGGTTAGGGCTCTAGAGAGAGGAACCTCCTCACTATACGTGCCGTGTCCAGGAGTACTGCTTTCTGAATCAAGCCCTTGATCCAGCCGCGCAATGAGAGCCTCCTGAGGTGTTGGTAAAGGTTCTCCGCTATTAGGCCATTTACTGTTACAATTATCGGTACAATGATTGCAGAGTCAATAATTAATAAATAATAATAATCAATCAAATCAACCAATCCTTTATGTTATTATTATTATTCATAGACTAATACAAAAACCAACCAAGTAAATTAGATAAACTCTCTTCATAGCCGTTGCTCTTTCAAACTAAACCTACAATCTTTTTTTCATTATTAATACATAGTAAGAGGCTTAGATTCATTCACTGTCCTGAATTGTACATTGTTTTTGTTTTTTATTATGTGGTGTTTTCACCGGCTCCCTATCCATTTGCATAAAATTTTAAGACCTAATATAACTTAGCATAATTTTGTTTGGCATAATTATATTTTCGCATAATATAAATACGCATAACAGCTTACGCATAATTTTTTTAAGCATAATTTCTCTAACCATAATAATGATTAAGCATAATATTCTAAAGCATAAATTTATTAAGCATAAAGTTCTAAAGCATAACTTTTTTAAGCATAATATCCTAAAGCATAAATTTATTTACCATTTATTTATTTGCCATGGAAATTAAATGTTTATACGCCCTAGCTTTTTTGCCCGAAGAGGATATACCAATTTATTTCGACGATTGGAAAAAAGCCATATCTCCTGAATCAGGTAATATATAACATATTAATATAATAAACGTATTGACAATTTTGTGGGTTTTTTTTTCGCTGTAGGAAGCATGAAGCAAGCAAGTATACAGCATGCAAGCAAGCATACAGCATGCAAGCAAGCATGCAAGCAAGCATGCAGCAAACAAGCAAGCATGCAAGCAAGCATGCAGCATGCAGCAGGCAGGGTTTCTGTCACGGCTCCGGCGCTGCGGGCCTCCGGCGGCCCCACGCGTGCTAATCGTCGACCTCGCCCCTACGCGCCTACGCGATTTTAAATTACACTCTAGGGGTAGGACAAACAAGACTACGTGGAGTCAGTTTTGCAGCAATTCGGTTCTGTCACTAACTTTTTTTGCACAGCATATTAAATTTTTAACCAACAATATTCAATAGTCATTAGGCCTACTAACGTTATGCGAATCAAATTTATGCCAAAACAAATTAGTCTTTAAGATGATTATGCCAACATAAAATGTATGTCTAAAAAAATTATGCCGAAGTATTATTATGCCAAAACAAATTGTGCCAAAATCGTTATGCCGAAGTATATTAGGACAAAGAACATTATGCGAAAAGAAGGGATCCCGTTTTCACCACAGAAAAAAAAAGTAAATTCTCAAGTTTTTGAGAATACTTTGGTTAGTTCAAAAGAACTAACATAATGAGATAAAAGAATTAACTAGATAATTAGATATAATAATTAGATATAAATTAATTAGATATAAAAAATAAGAATTAACTACAAAAGAATCGAACTTCCATAATTTCAACACATTAATTATCTATTAACTTCTCACACAAAAAAGTGGAAATCTGGATACAAATAAAGGAGATACAACAAAACATAATTTTTTGTATGCACCTATTTATTTCAATTGTCTTTATCTTGGAACCAATTTTCTGTGGAATAACTCCCTTCACTACTAAGGCGACGAAATGTTTTACAATATATATGTGTATGTATTATATATGTATAGGTCCATTATATTCTAAAAATTTAAATGTTTGTTAATTTGTATGTAATATCGATTTTAAATTCTTGTATTATTAAATAGTGTATGCCCTAATGAGTAGTTTTTGAGTTACCATAACTAACTATAAGACCTACTGTATCACCAAAAATCACACTAATAAATACTTTGACTTTCACTATCAAATTAAAATATTTGTTTTATTGTCACATATCGGGGAAGAGTTAAAACGAAATAATTATAATGTGCAGGGCAATTACCAACCCATGGATCGGAAAGTTTTATCCTATTAAATTACTTAAACTTTATGAACTATACGAAATGAAGAATTTACTCTTAAATGAACATATTTAATAATACAGAACAAGTGCAGGTTTCGCATATTTCTGTAAAAAGTTTTAAGCAAAAATTTGATGTGGTTACCTGTGTAGCAACAATGGCTTGTACCACACGGCCGGCGAGCTCGCCGTCCTCATAGAAATTAATAAATTTTGTCTCTTTCCCAGGATGCCACGTACACTAACGTAAGTTTTTGCGATGCTTAATAAACAAACATGCGTGTTACGTCAAGTGTCTTCAGCATAAATTGTTCCAGTAGCGTAAAAATTACAAATGAATGGAATGAGTCGGTAATAGCTGCGGAATTTCGATGGGTCATTAATACCTGCATTTACCTTTATTATAGACAAAATCGAAGACTTTGACAATTTATCACTCATCACTAAAGTTCAACTAGAAATCCATCTAGTAACAAGGACCAGCTCCCATTGTATTCTCGTCCTCTTGCAGCATTATAATAGGTGAGCTTTGCTGTGAACCACGACGACAAAGGCAAGCACTTAACGTAAGATATCTCGCGGATAATCCTGACGATGCGCGATGTCGGGCGTGCTCTCTCTCAGCATCAGCCGGGCTGCGCAGATATAAAAATAAATAAAAAATATAAAATTTATTCAAAAATATAAGATACAACGTTTACAGTTTTCCTTAAATCTACGTCAAGTTCACGATGATTTGTGCCTGAACTAGGAAGTCCTGTGTTTCAGGCGATTGGAGGTAACTTTAGTTGACATAATAATCACATAGCTTAATAATATATTTGGTAACAAGGTATATAAAAAAATTATAGTATCATAACCTAGCTAACTAAAAAAAAAAAAAAAACAATATGAACAATATTTACTTTAGCACAAGTAATAACTTCTCTGTATCTTCATAGGACATAGTTTGAAGAGCTTCCTTAAGGATTTTCTTGCAGTTACTGTGGTTTAAGGAGTAGATGTTTCCTTTTTCATTTAGCCTGTTATAGAGTAGCGGTCCGAGGCTCGGTTATGAAAGCTTTGTTCTAACAGGACACAATAATTTAAGTTTCATTATGATTGCTTTGGCACTAGTTTGTTTCTGAGTAAATATTGAAGTAGTTTGATTTAGGCGGTACGGTATAGTATTATCAACTAGACATAAGTGAAATGTAATAGGGGGCGATCAACTGGGCACTAATCTAGACTTCGAGCTGCTACTGAGAAATTCCAGATAGAAAAACCCCAATGCCCGACCTGGGAATCGAATCACTTGCGACCACTGTTAGTATTTCCCTGGTGTCAGAGCTATGTGTCATCATTACCTAATATCTTTGAAGATCTTATTCTGTGATTCTCTCTCCCGGCAATTGTCTTATAATTTCAACCGCTTGTCATTTCCCACACTATTTATTTGTTTTGTATTCCCCTTGGCGAATTTCCAATTAGCGCACACAACCTTGCTCAGCAGTAGCGCTGGCGACCACGAGATCAACAAGGCAGTCGACGTCGAGGCAGTCGTTGTATTATCGTTAATATTAATATATTTTTGTTAATATTACAATGACTGCTTTTGAGGAGAAATAATTCCTTATCCTTCTGCGGACTTCCAAGTTCTATGTACAAGTCTTTTGGGACTCGCTACACTTTCAAAGAGCGAATATTTTAGTCCTTCAATCCCAAGCTCAAGTTCAAATGAACCCTTTTGCTTGTCTCCAGGTGGAAATGCTGTACCAGCGTTACTTTCTACGAATGAACCAGACGAACATGACCCACCTGCTGGGCCTGCTGCTGGCCGTGGCCGTGGGGCTGCTGGTGGTGCAGGTGCGCACGTTGCTCGTCGCGCAGGAATTGCTCGGCCACCTCGCGCTCAACAACACCAACTTTGACAACTTCAAGTACGTCGACTATCTCTACTACTGTTCCATAGGAAACATCAAATATCACTAAGCGTTTGGTTATTGTAGGAGTTTTTTTGTCTTATTTTTTCTTTCTTTATTTATTCTACTGGTGATATTCGTCACTATCATATTAAAATAAGAAGCTAGTAAATAAGGCAGTCTCCCATTAGACTTATCTCAATATCACGCATTAAATTATGTCCGATGATAGTTAGTCACTCTTGCAGGCAGCTGTCCCTTCGCCAACGAGAAAGCGACGTACAAAGGTTTGTTGGTCCGGTGTAAGTAAAATAGATACATTAGTATAGATATGTTAATGGTTGATTACTGACGGGCTGCACCACCGGCGAATACTCGTTTATCACAGCGACAACAGCTATCAAAGAGAGTACTCGCTCAGCGACGCTTGGTTGACGAGCAAAGCACTCGCTGAGAGACTCACGCTATATGCATACCAGCGAGTAATCGCTCGTCGCTAGCTCTACTCGCTTTTCGTTAATCTCTGGCGAAGAGACAGGTGCCTAATAGTCACATTATAATATATAATTTGAATAATCTAGACTTACCAAGTATAATCTATACACAGATAAGTTGAACAAAGCACAAGACATTAATCCTAAACTGATTTGGGTTTAGGTACTACACTTAGTCATCGTTACAAAGCTTTAGTTTAACTGCATAACTTACTTGTATCCTTAGGCCCATCATCCAACGCGTCCCAAAGGGTCATGGCCATCAGGCTGGTACGGGGTTACCGCACGGTCTCATTTTGTAACGGAACTAGGTTCTATTGAGCAAGTATTATTGACGCATTCTGTAAAGGAACTAGGTTCTATTGAGTATTATAGACGCATTTTGTAACGGAACTAGGTTCTATTGAGCAAGTATTATTGACGCATTCTGTAACGGAACTAGGTTCTATTGAGCAAGTATTATTTACGCATTCTGTAACGGAACTAGGTTATATTGAGTATTATAGACGCATTTTGTAACGGAACTAGGTTCTATTGAGCAAGTATTATTGACGCATTCTGTAACCGAACTTGGTTATATTGAGTATTATAGACGCATTTTGTAACGGAACTAGGTTCTATTGAGCAAGTATTATTGACGCATTCTGTAACGGAACTAGGTTATATTGAGTATTATAGACGCATTCTGTAACGGAACTAGGTTCTATTGAGCAAGTATTATTGACGCATTCTGTAACGGAACTAGGTTATATTGAGTATTATTGTCGCATTCTGTAACGGAACTAGGTTCTATTGAGTATTATTGACGCATTCTGTAACGGAACTAGGTTATATTGAGCAATTATTATTGCTGGGAATCGATATTATGATATATAGTTTTGGTGTGGAAAATCGCTGGTAACGATAATGAACGCAAACAATAAAATTGTGCTTATGTGTGCAGGAGGTGCAACGGTACAGGAGTCGTAGGGGGGGTATATAAGTTATGTCATTTAAAACTTGGTTTCGTGAAAAAACCGGCTAAGTGCGTGTTGGAACACGCACAAAGAAGCGTACCGCATTTAGCCTCATATTCCGATAATGATATTTATTCGGGGTTGACTGGTCCGATGTAGAAATCACATTTCCTATCACTAGCTTAAGTTTCTCTAGCTGACCCGACGTAACATACTTAGTTTTTATGTCTTTCAGTACTGTTTGGAGGATCAAAATATCCTTTAACAATTTTGTGACATCTGCGAGATGGACGAAAGTCATCGGCGGAAGTTTTTCTAAATCACGGGCTACAAACACTGGCATCAGTTCTGGATCAGTTCCCTTGAAACGAGATATTATATCCTCAACGTCGCGGTTTTCTGTCCCTTACCTATTACGCGAGATTTTTCGCTTGCCCGTCGGCAGTGATTCAAAAAGTAACGATTTTGATCGGTGTATTTCTTCACTTTTAAACGACGACACACATATTCTGGTCAAACTATCTTCATCAATTATCGATATTTTGTTTTGCACATAATGCTAACAACTCGTCTATCACAATATTGCACGTAAAGCACTTCACCGTCAAAGTCATTTTATTGAAGTAAAACTTCTTGACGCACGCTTGACTTGGGGAGTAAGCTGGTGAATACGTGACGAGAGCGTTACGGTAGCGAGCGAACGGAAGTTGAGAGGGAGATATAAGTTAGTGAAGATAGACAGAGAGAGAGTTATTTGTAAGTTTTACTTCAGTCGTGAGGTCTCGCACACTAGTTTTTTTTTCGAAAAATTACGATGATCCGCGTTCGAAAGTACACACACCCTGAATCGCTAGGTGCGCGTGCGCGACTGAAATGTCAAATTTTATAACAGCATGTCATTCAAATATTCGGTGATTGAATAATACCATTTTTCTATTAAAAAAATCTTTAGTTTTCTTTTAAAGTTGTGCAAATTTTCATTCTTAATGCTATCAGGAATTTAATTGTATATAACTAGAGACATGCCTAAAATACTTCTCCTTGCTAGTGCTGTTTTGTATTTACTTGTGCACAACATGGTTTTGTATTGTGATCTAAGTTCAGTGGTTCGTTTTCTAGTATCTACTATCGCAGGAAACAAGTTCAAGTTACATTTGACAAACGCTGCTACTTCAAATATTTAGTTTTTAGGCCTACCATACATCGTATACATCTTTTTTGTGTTCTAAATTTATAGTTTCTCTTTCAGCACAGTTGCCCCAAAATATTATGCCAAATCTCAATACTGAGGTAACAATGCCATGGTATAACTTTCTTTGCCAAGATGAATAGAGCATAAGTAGATTTACTTAGTCTCGCACATAATTATGTCGTCCGCCTGCATCCTCCACGTCAGTTGGCTATCAACAAGAATGCCAAGAAATCTTGCTACTTTAACCTCTTCTACACTTTGTTCGTTATATGTAACATTTAAATGGTTGAGTTTTAGGCTTTGGTAGAAATACAATAACTTGTTTTTTTGTATATTAATAACCAAGTTATTTATGTCAAGCCAATCAATCAAATAACGGGGAATATAAGTGACTCTCGGCTTTGCTAAGCGTATTTTTACACCTGCGCGACAAATCAGAGGACTTTGCACCAACCTCGTACTGATTTCTTGTCTCTCCGCAGCCGATACCATGACCCCAACCGCTACGAGAACGTGACAACCTCCCGGTACCACGAGGAGCTGACGGCGATCAACGCGGCGCAGCTACAAAGATTGTTCTATGAGAAGGAACGCGTTGCGCACATCGTCAACATCATCATCCTCGGAATTACTGCTCTAGTGTACGCCTGTGAGTATAAAACATCTTCTTGTTTTACTTATTGCTGTAGTTCTTTGAAGTTTTCAATATAATTCATTGATAAAAGATGACCGCTGACGACGAGACTCTTGCGGGGTTTACAACTCGTTATCACTGATGATGACCCAAATACTAAACTGTTAACGCTAGATATTTGTTCAGTAAAACAGCAGAACTATACTCAACATATCAGTGAGAACTTGTAATTGGCATTCCTTCACAAATTTTTTACATCTTTATTCTAGCTGTAAGTTTTCTGAAGAAAAATAAAATAAACTATAACAACAAAATACTGTATTCAAAACTAATGACCATTTAGACAACAATGTTTCCTATAGTCTGTATTTACAGATAATTTTGTTGTTTATACCAAACTGTGCCACAGGGAAGTGATCGTAATTGGATTGACACTACACTGAAGAATTAAAAAAGTTTTATTAATTGTATTTGAAAATATTCCAAAGAGTAATTCCAAAATTTATTTCAATGAGTACTTGGGAGCAAGTCAGCTTAGTGTTAGTTCACTTGCGACTTGTGCCAACGTATCAATCTGCTGATGAATACATGCGTCTAATCTTGTACGGCTAAGTGCAGCGTTATCCTCGGGATGAGCAAACTGATCGTTATTCCCGACTGAGCTGTATTCTGATCACGGGTATCTTACCCCGATCAGCTGCGATTTGATTAGCTTCTACATGTCTACCCGAACTTTTTGTAGCTTAGACTGTGGGGAGATAATTACACGGTCGCAGACTTACCTACATTTATGGTAAAGTGTTTCTATAAGAGTATTCTATTTATCTACATATGAATATTTTTCAACAGGACGGTATTTTTGCAAAGAGCAATTCACTTGAAATGCTTTTATTTTATTATATTTTCTTAAATACTAGACTGTCTGTTGACATAGGGTTGAGAAATTATGAAAATGATTATAATATTTTGTTTTACATTTATAAATCATGAAGGGCTTTTCCCTCAAGTAATTCCTTCGTACCTTCGTACATTTGATACAGTTTCTTTCTATATCGATAGTGCCACTAAAATTAATAGAATTCCACGCATCATCTGCCTCGCCTTGTCCCAACCTTCACATAACAATAAATATAGCTATAATATAATTCGGCTAAAACAAATAAGTTATAATATCTACCGCGCTGAGGGAAAGCCGTGTTACAGACAATAGATTGAACCGTTAAACGAGTCGATTAATCTGTAAACTGTTTGATGATAACTTCCTGTTAATCTACTAAACAACATTCAACTAACTGGCAGTACCTACATACTTAATGGTTTAGTTGTGACACGTTTTAAGCCCTCCTGGATCTCTTTATGTCATAACTGATTCCGTGAAGATAATTATTTGAGGATTAATTTAGGAAAATATGGAATATTCCTCCTTGTTCTTTTATTTATAATGATGGTGTAGATCAGAATGGCTGATGATATGTTTGTTGCAGGCCTTCTGGCGTGCCTGAGCCGCCCGGCTATGAACGAAATCTACCTTCTGACCATCTCATACGTGGTGCTGGTCACCTTTCTGCTCATCGAGCTGGCCCTGGCTGGCACCTCCGTGTTGCGGTAAGTCTACCTTCAACACAAACATGTCATGCGTGGTGCTGGTCACGTTCTTGCTCGTCGAGCTGGCCCTGGCTGGCACTTCCGTGTTGCTGTAAGTCTACCTTCAATACATCACATACGTGGTGCTGGTCACCTTCCTGCTCATCGAGCTGGCCCTGGCTGGCACCTCCGTGTTACGGTAAGTCTACCTTAAATACATCACATACGTGGTGCTGGTCACCTTCCTGCTCGTCGAGCTGGCCCTGGCTGGAACCTCCGTGTTGCTGTAAGTCTACCTTCAATACATCACATACGTGGTGCTGGTCACCTTCCTGCTCGTCGAGCTGGCCCTGGCTGGCACTTCCGTGTTGCTGTAAGTCTACCTTCAATACATCACATACGTGGTGCTGGTCACATTCCTGCTCATCGAGCTGGCCCTGGCTGGCACCTCCGTGTTACGGTAAGTCTACCTTAAATACATCACATACGTGGTGCTGGTCACCTTCCTGCTCGTCGAGCTGGCCCTGGCTGGCACCTCCGTGTTGCTGTAAGTCTACCTTCAATACATCACATACGTGGTGCTGGTCACCTTCCTGCTCGTCGAGCTGGCCCTGGCTGGCACTTCCGTGTTGCTGTAAGTCTACCTTCAATACATCACATACGTGGTGCTGGTCACCTTCCTGCTCGTCGAGCTGGCCCTGGCTGGCACTTCCGTGTTACGGTAAGTCTACCTTAAATACATCACATACGTGGTGCTGGTCACCTTCCTGCTCATCGAGCTGGCCCTGGCTGGCACCTCCGTTTTACGGTAAGTCTACCTTAAATACATCACATACGTGGTGCTGGTCACCTTCCTGCTCATCGAGCTGGCCCTGGCTGGCACTTCCGTGTTACGGTAAGTCTACCTTAAATACATCACATACGTGGTGCTGGTCACCTTCCTGCTCATCGAGCTGGCCCTAGCTGGCACTTCCGTGTTACGGTAAGTCTACCTTAAATACATCACATACGTGGTGCTGGTCACCTTCCTGCTCGTCGAGCTGGCCCTGGCTGGCACTTCCGTGTTGCTGTAAGTCTACCTTCAATATATCACATACGTGGTGCTGGTCACCTTCCTGCTCATCGAGCTGGCCCTGGCTGGCACCTCCGTGTTATGGTAAGTCTACCTTAAATACATCACATACGTGGTGCTGGTCACCTTCCTGCTCGTCGAGCTGGCCCTGGCTGGCACTTCCGTGTTGCTGTAAGTCTACCTTCAATACATCACATACGTGGTGCTGGTCACCTTCCTGCTCATCGAGCTGGCCCTGGCTGGCACCTCCGTGTTACGTTAAGTCTACCTTAAATACATCACATACGTGGTGCTGGTCACCTTCCTGCTCGTCGAGCTGGCCCTGGCTGGCACTTCCGTGTTGCTGTAAGTCTACCTTCAATACATCACATACGTGGTGCTGGTCACCTTCCTGCTCGTCGAGCTGGCCCTGGCTGGCACTTCCGTGTTGCTGTAAGTCTACCTTCAATACATCACATACGTGAAGCTGGTCACCTTCCTGCTCGTCGAGCTGGCCCTGGCTGGCACCTGCGTGTTGCGGTAAGTCTACCTGCAATACTTCTTTTGCCAGTTTTGCCAAAAACTTTAACAGTAAGATTGAAACCCTTGAATTTTAAGGCCACATTAAGGTTCTACATTAACTGTTCCTTTGAACTGGCGAGAATAACAAAAGTGTAAATATTTGTTGCGGTTTCATTACAACTTGCCCTCCCAACGTTTGCTCTTCGCATTCAAACCGAGCTCGCCCAACAATTCGACATGAACAGGCGCGCGGAGTCACAAGTCGCAATTATAGAGCAAACACAAGTGAGCGCGGTGTCGCCGACTTGTCCACGAGCGACCAGTAGCCGGAGCGACTCCCGTGACCGGCGAGCGGCGACCTGCATCACGCAACTTGTGTCAAATTGAAATTAAAACTTTCCACTCCACCCGCTGCCACCGCCGCTCGCCTCAAACAAACCGCAGAGGAACGGTCCATTTGTTTACACCAGATTTTCAAAATTGTTTCAAATGTTACTGGAACTTCACAAATCCGTTTCAAGCGAAGTTTACAAGTGTGGCAGGAGACGTATTTGTTCCGAGTTTAGATCAAAGCGAGTCATGCGCGGTTTTATCGCCGTCTTTACTGTCGGTGAGCATTTTTATGGCGAGGTGTTATCGTATAGTGTACTCGGACAATATTCGGGCAAATTTGCCAGTCGTTAAAGGTGTTATTGTTTCATTTTTAACGGCGGCGGGTGAAGGGTATTAGGGGGAGAAGGGAGGACGTTTACGAGCGCCGGAAAGTGGTCGTTCAGGGTAATGCGGCGCGCCTGAGAGCCGGAAGGTGTTCCTGTTTTGTCGATTTTACCCTACCTTCAATACAATATTTTTAGATTTTATTCATTTTCATCATGTTGTTTTTCTTCATTAAATGTTAAACTGCGGGTGGTGAAGAGCAGTGGTAGCCCAGTGGTTAACGACCTCGACTTACGAGTAGTAGGTCGTAGGTTCGAACCCAGACAGGCGCTGTACTCTGTGTAAATTATTTCATCACCACTGCTCTCAAAACGGTGAAGAAAAACATCGTGAGGAAACCGGCATGTCCTAGAACTAAAAAAAATTCGAAGACATAAAAGAAAAGAAAAAGAAAGAAAATACGTTTATTTGCGGAAAAGATAACGCAAAGAAATAAAAAAACAAATACGAAAGAACAAGTTGAGCGAAAATATGCGTCACATTCACGGCCATCGCTCAGCATAATGCTGCGACCCTATGCGAGACAGAGCCCCAGCGCTGGTTTTCAGCGACAGCCGGCGTTGACGTGATGACGTTAACCGGTGCAGCATAATGAGATAAAAATAAACAAAATAAAATAAATGCAATTGTATGTTTATATAAATATAATATCTAGAATGGCAACATTCAGTAACGTCGGCAACGACTCAAGCGCCGCGCGCATGTTACGCAATCTGTGTGTGCAGCTGTCAGCTGTCATAAAGAATTGACACCACCAACCCGCACTGGGCCCGCGTGGTCGATTACACCCCACTCCCTCTCACAGAAAGAGGAAGCCTGTGTCCCAGCAGTGGGAATATTATAGGCAGATTATGTAAGTTTCACTTTAAAGCAATAAAACACAGTTTTTAGGGTTCCGTTCCGCAAAAGGAAAAACGGAACCCATAAGGGTTCCGATCCTATAAAGGTTCACTTCGTTGTCCGTCAACAAAAACCCATACGGTGTGGTAAATTTTAAATGGCTTAAATTAAATTTTGGTTACCCGTTGAAAGGGTTTTCGATAAAAACCCATACGGTATGGGTAACCATTTTGAACGGCTTACTTTAAGCCATTCAAAATTTCCCACACCGTATGGGTTTTCTAAAATGGTAACCAAAATGGGCCTTGGGTAGAATAGACATAGTCAATGGTCATGCTACGCGTTCTGGGCGGATATCGAAATAACATAATATTATGATTTCTTCATGTCACTGGGTTTCAAGTAGGTATAGAACCCATTGAATGGGTTATCATGTAACCTTTTCACTGGGTTTCAAGTATAAAACCCATTCAATGGGTTATCATGTAACCCTTTCGTTGGGTTTCTTATTTTATTGCATTTTGCTGAACAAATAGTTAACGCTGGAGAGGAGTAATGAAACGTAATTGACAGTTGACATAAGAAACACCACACGTTGCTATGGTTACTAGACGATAATTATTTCAGTGAATCCGCAGCTGTAGCCCGCTACAGCCCTAGACACTTTTGATGTGTGTATGTAACCGAGGCAAATTTTCTCTCTGCCTCTACACTCGTAGGTGGAATGCTTAGTAAATAATATACGCCATGTTAATTTACATCTCTCGGCCGCATAAACCACGAGATAATTAATGTACGCAGTTTTTAAAAGTTCTCCAGGTAACAAATTGGTTGGAAACTACAGAGTTTTAATTGAAAATTAAATAAAACCACCAATGCCGTGATCCCGGTATTGGACATTTCAATACCAGGATTTTAAAATGATAAAAGATGTCCGGGATCCCGGTATTGGAAGTCCTAGTTCTGAATAATATTCTCATCATCTCACCTCAATTTACTTGTGAACAGATAGTGTACAGTGTTGACGGGGATTTTGTGCGCCACTCTTTTCATCATCGTCAGCTTATTACAGCAGTCCACTTCTGGCGTGCAATTGGAGAGACTTATCCTCTCCAATTGCACGCCATTCAACTCGGTTCTCGGCAACCCTCATCCAGCTGCTACCAGCTACCCTGCAAACATCGTCGCTCCTCCTAGCATGAGGAGTGAGGACGTCATACCTTAAATTTGCCGATCGCGGCCAGGGCAGTGCATTTTGAGGAATGTCATATTAAGTTACTTTGACATTCAAATTTTTTTGAATCTTAGCCTAATATCAATAAACAATGTTGTGCAGTTCGCTGAGCATCAGCACAGGCGCTTGTGCTCTGTTCACGTACGCCACGTACGCGACACTGCCGGTGCGGCTGCTGGAGGCCACCGTGGCAGGCTTGGCGCTTGGCATCGTCGACATCGGCGCTCACCTCATCCTGGACGAGACCGCTGACGTGCACGTGAGTATCAAGATGACTGGCCGAAGGTTCTTACATTAATATTAAGAAATGTTTAATTGATCTTCTAAAAACTTACTGACCTTCTAATTCTTCTTCGTGTCGCTGGCACAACAGTTATTCAAATTTTGTTGGCCCAAAACTTTGCGCCTTCAACGACGATACCGGTGGCAGCGCAGAGGTTACGGCTGCAAGTTTGATTCTAATTAATGAATAAATGTGCCACTTTTAACTTTCTGGCCTTTTCTCGAAGTTGGACCCAGTAACTAAGCTACGGCACCCTGAGCAAATGGGTTAGGATAAGTTAGAGCTGTGACCAACCGCGCAACTGCTACATCGAAGTTGCTCGCAGTTACTTGGCTATTTATTATTTTAAGACACCAAAATGGGAATTATTTGAGGCTGACAATAATATTTTATGAAATCAAAATGGAATTTCTATGAGGTTCGATTAAATACATGCCTTCAATTTTTCCACAATGACAGCTGACTTGTGGCTTGTCCTCACAGATCTACTGCTCAGTGGTGACGCTGATCGCGTGCAACGTCGCCGGCATCATGACGCACCACCCGCGTGAGCTGGCGCAGCGCCGTGCCTTCCTGGAGACGCGTGACTGTGTGGAGGCTCGCCTCGTCACCCAGCGCGAAAACCAGCAACAGGTAAGACCGTTCAGCCGGAACACGTGCGCGGCTATACTTAGGCCTCTCCCAAGCATCACTACAACAACCGGTCCTGTGCTCCACGCATCCAGCGGATTCCTGCAACCTTCAGCAGTCCATCCGTCCATCTTGTGTGGGGCCTATTTTGTGGCACCTTCCAGTACGCAGTCGCCACTAACTAATTATTCAGCCACATCGGCCTGAATTATAACATTCTCCCAGCTTAACCCTAGATAGATAACCATATAGCGAGAGACGTAAAAGGTAACCATGCGCTTCAGAGGCGCAGATTTTCAAATGCCCCTCAAATAAAAAGTTAGACCGTATATTTTAAGTAACTACATCGTTTTAAAGGTTATGCTATAGCCTTCGAAATAAAAATACAGTTATAGTTCACTTTGTTTATTAAAAGTAATTTAAAACTAAATAAGCAGACCTAAAAAAAAATTAACAAAAATCACAGTTTTTTGTTTATAGGAACAATTTCCGTAAACTATTATCTAAAACAGTGTTTTTTTCTTAAAATATAGTTAATTATAATATAATCAGTCTGAAAATAATAATCATCACCATAAGAATTAGCCTTATAGACAGGTATGACAAACGTCATTCTTGTGCTCGCCACAAACTGTCTTTTTGCACTTAGTGCAGGTCATCTTCGACATTCTCTTTTTTTTAGATGTGCAGTCGCTGCAGGTAGCTCCTTTTTTTGCCGGAGGCTCTTCCTCATCATTCGTGGGATCTTGTACAGCTGTTTTTGGAAGGATATTTTCTATGTTACCTCGCACATGCCTTGGCAAAGTGGGTGCCTCTAGTCTCTTCATCATCCACGGCGTAGTCAGCTGAGTACTGAGTTTTTTTCAAATAGAGTGCATAATATTTCGTCTTCTCCCAGCGTCCTTCTACTTGTCATGACTACTGCTTAAAGGTTGTAACCTAAAATCACAACAAACACAATTATAAATACACTTTACATCAAGAAATCATATTTGCGTACTAACACTAACAGTCACTTAAAAGATAAACATACGCCTCTCGAGCGCACCAACTCATCGTAACTACTAAAGTATTATACTTACCGCACACAAACAGTCGTCCCGCGGTAGAGTACGCCGACGACTGAGTTGGCATAAAAACACAAGTTTATACACGCGTCGGATAAAAAGATACAGCAATATATTTTTCGCGCGGGCGCCTCTGCGGCATAGGTTATCTATCTAGGGTTAATGAAATTCAGTATTATTTAGAAAAAAAAAATGGCACATTGAAATGTGATTAATACAGCTGCTGTATAAAAGCTTTTATAAACGAGCTAATTTTAACGTACGCTGAACGTTTTAAGCAATTTCCACATAGTGAAAAGGGGAACACCCAAATACTCCGAAATATTTTATTCCGAATTTCGATGTTCCGATTTTCAAAAGTCTGATTTTCATAATACCTAAGAATTATAATGTCTATTATAAAATCACCAATTTTACTTTACCGAAAGTCGTTAATGCGATTAGTTTGTTTTCCGATTTTCATACGTTTGAAGAATCAAATGCTCGATGGGTTCTCGGTCCGAAAAACAACTTTCCGATTTTCAATACTTCGAATAAACTGCTAAAATTAGGATTCTGATTCAATTAGTATAATATTCAGTTACGCATATAAATTAAAAATCTTTAAGTAACGTTTAATGTAATTTAAAAAGGTCTACTTTTGTTATTAATAATTGTGTATCAATATAATTATTTTGTGTTTTCTTCTTCTCCTTATACCTGCGTCGGGTACCATCTACTGTTATTGAATCCTCTATTGTTTGTGAATCACTTGGGTTTGGTTAGGTTAGAACTGTGACCATTAAAGCGCGAAGGCGAGCGAACGCAGCGAGCGTGCCGCCGAGCGCCAGATATCTTATATTGTTGTTGAATGGTGTCGGAATTCTAATGAATCGGTATTTTAATAATTGGAATTCGTATTTTTGATGTTTCGAATTATCATTAAGTTGGACTTTTTTTTATTCGAACTATTGAAACTCGGTATTTTGAGAATAGTAATTATAACCGTTAGGAATATTGAAATTTTGGAATTATAAAAATAGGATGAATGATAAATCGGAGTTTTTATATTAGGAATTTCAAACCATTCGGAATTATGAAAATCGGTATTTTGAAAATCGTATTTGTGACTGTCGGATTTTTTTTTTTCCTATTTATGTAGTGTAGCCAGTGAAAAGGACCTATATAATCGGATCAACGAGGTAACTTATTGCACCACATATTGTGTTAAGTTTTGCCTACAAAGTACCAACGTTCCAAACATTGTTCCGAATTATGTTTACTACGGTTATCCGAAATCAACTTGATATTTATGATTTAATTTAATTTAGTTTGGTTAAAATTTTATTTTAACATTATTATGGACTAAATATGTCTGAAATAAAAGGTTTTTTTTTTATTATAATATATTTCATTGGTTCTTCGGCACTGGAAACGAGAATATTCAATACTTACAAAGTTTTCATTTCTTTAGGCTGAAACTTCAAAAAGTTAACCGCATCCAAAATCTCAACCAAAGTAGTGTACCGTGCGACAAATGGACTGTTGAATCGACATTGAAAGACGCCGTTCATACAAATGTGGACCAAGAGCCAATGGATACGGCTTCGATTCGCCATTCAATAATTTCCAATTGGTTCGTTGGAGCATGGTCGGCATGGTCGGCGAGCCGCATGTCATGTGTACGGGATCCTGCCGTTTTTCCGAAAAGATTTTGCCAAATTTTCATTACCCAAACAAATTTTAGCAACATTTTTTTATACCATTGCAATATTTCGAATGATTTTAGTACGCATATTTTCATTTGGTCAAATTTTTACTTGGCAAAATATTACCAAGTATAATGTCATTATGGCATTTGGTCTTTAATCAAATGATTTATTACAGCAAACAATCTTCAGACAATAAACGTTTTTGAGCGAGCGAAGCGAGCGGTGCCGCGGTAGCGGCCGGCGAGTGCCAGACACGACTTGCATTAATAGAAAAAAAGATATTGTTTTTAGTAGGTTACCCGGAACATAACTATTTAGAATAGGTTAATTTCTTTTAAAAAAAAATGGGTAGTTTAGGTTAGGTTAAAACTGTGACCTCCTACGCACGAGCCGAGCGAGCGAAGCGAGCGGTGCCGCGGCAGCGGCCGGCGAGTGCCAGAAACGACTTGCATTAATAGAAAAAAGAGATTGTTTTTAGTAGGTTACCCGGAACATAACTATTTAGAATAGGTTAATTTCTTTTAAAAAAAAATGGGTAGTTTAGGTTAGGTTAAAACTGTGACCTCCTACGCACGAGCCGAGCGAGCGAAGCGAGCGGTGCCGCGGCAGCGGCCGGCGAGTGCCAGAAACGACTTGCATTAATAGAAAAAAGACATTGTTTTTAGTAGGTTACCCGGATCTGAACTATTTAGATTAGGTTAATTACTTATTTATATTATTATTTGATTTTGCGTAAAAACTGTTATTCCAACTGAAATATTTGACTAAATAAAAAATGTTAAAAGTACTAGTTGGTAAACAAGTTATAGTTTAAACGTTCATTTGTCAAACATTAGGTTTGCGTTACAATTTTTTGTGAATAGATTTTTTGAACGTTATCGAACATTTACGAACATTACCTATTCTTTAACACCGAGGTTAAAGAATAGGTAATGTTCGTAAATGTTCGATAACGAATCAATCTTTTTGTTCTTCATCGTAGACAAAATAAAATAGCGGTTTTATTTTACACATTTTTGATAACTATTGTAACATATCTACTGGCCTACTAAAATAAAAAGGGTAAAGTAGCCATGTACATTATATAATTTAGAAGTATTGTTTAAAAAATACAATTTTGATTTAAAAATATATCAAAACTACCTAGCAAACACTCAGAAAGAAGGAGGAGGGAGGTTTTATAATTAATAACTTGAAACGGCGTCAATCCAGGTTAGAAGTCAGGCCTCGTCCCTGAGGCGTGAAGATTCGCTTCCCAGTATAAACATGAGGATCACAGGCAGTGTAGGAGACGTCAGGCCTCGTCAGCTCTGAGGCGTGAAGATCCGCTTCCCAGTTTAAACATGAGGATCACAGGCAGTGCAGGTCACTCAGGTTGTGAAGAGGATGGTCCTCTTGGCGTCAGCGTAGGCTCTGTCTTGGTATGTTGTCAAGGTGGTTAAATCCAGATATTTCTTTGAGAGATTCCAGATCAGAACTGTCGGGAATGTGTCAGAAATCCCTTTTATATTAGAGTCTCTGCGTTTTTTTCACATCATCTGTTTTTGGTTCTTTCCAGAATTGAATTTCAAATTCAATGTTCGAAAAGTCCAGAAATATTCGTTCAAAAACCTCTTCGATGAATTCTGAGAGCGTGTTAATTATTTTTATAAATGTAAGTTAGGATACAATTATTCAGTAAACAATCATAGTTATCTAAAAAATACAATATTTGAGCTAACATATTGATGAAAATAAATTAAATTATATAAATCAGAAGTAACCTTCATGGACTAAGCCAATAAGAAACTCTATGAGAGAAAATTAGAGGAAAAAGTAATGACAGCTTGACAGTCTAACGTAAGTGTCATAACATTGAAAGATGAAAATTAAAGAAAACGAATCGTTTTAGAACGATTTGCAAAATACTAATGAAAAACCAATAAAAGAGTATGATACATAATAATATTGGATGCAAAGTGTAAGTATATGATGTAAAGTGTCTGTAGTATGTAGATACTCGTACTATACTATCAAATGTGTGAATTGTTAGGTGCGGTCATTGACTTTTCAAATCATTGGGTGCGGTGCTTCAGTTATGTATAACTTATAACATTTGAATTTCTAGCATTCTACTTCAATAATTTAATAGAATATGTCCGTAATAATAGCTTTCCACTTGATTTAATAACTAGCTCGAATTCAATACATCAACAGTCCTGGGCTACGTCCACAATGTATTGAATGTTTCCATACTGTGCATTCACCTCGGATCCTCGTTACCCGATATTTCGGTAATCCGGAACACAAACAACTGGTTATTCATTGAAATGTTGCTTCCAACAAGATATCATGTTATTATTTAACAACAGTGTTACACCTCATTAGTTTCTTGAAAGCTTTGGAACAGGATGGATATGGTTTGAATGTTGCTATTGTATTCTATTCTGAAACTAGAATGTTTAGGGAATTATTGGCAGGTAATATCACACTGATCTTGATTTTCTGCGGTAGTTATTCAGTATAATTCACTATCGCAGACCCCGCGCAAAATGTTAGGAAAAAGCCGTTCGGCCAATTTGGCTGAAATTTTTGTTCAATATAACCTGTTAATACTGATTGAATAAAATGCTGAAAAAAATAATGGCCAGTTTTACAGGTAATCTTATTATAGCCATTTTTATGCCTTCCTGATCAGAAGGTCTAAGTAGCTAAATGTCCAACAGCTCGAAACGTCTAAAGAGCAGTATGTGTAATTAGCAAAACGTCCAACTATCAGATGGTCTGTATAGCAGAACATCTATTTAGCAAAGTCATTTTTGTAAACTCAAACTCAAACTCAAAGCATTTATTTCAAATAAACCATTTGCAGGCACTTTTGAATTGTCAAAGAGTCGTTCAGTTAGTCAGAAAGTGGAAGCTATTTGCCCATTCCAAAACGTAGATCTCTATGGAGAAGAACAGGCAAGAAACTCCAAGGACACTCTTTTAAATCAAGATATTACAAAATCCTGGGTAGGTACATTATTCTTGTCGCTTCTATATGTGAGAACAATGTAAAAAACCAAAATAAATATATTAAAAAAAAAAACAATTCAAAATATAAGATTAAAAGATTACAAAATAGTAAAATGTGTACACTCATGATAGAAAGTAAAAGTTATTTGTAAATTACATTAACATTATTTGTTAAAAAAATATCTGAGGTTAAAAAGCTAGTAGCCTCTTAAATATTATTAGGATATTTGGCGCACAAATTCCCCTTCATTTATTCCTAATATCCTATTGTTATGGCTAAGGTTTATCAAAAATTCAATGTTTATTTTGTTTATCAAAATGTTTAATACCAAATATAAAAGAGAGCTGCAAACTCTCTTTTATATTTGGTATTAAACATTTTATCGATCCTTCTTCTCTTATTTCCTACAAATAACATATTCTTGTATTTGCGATCTTGCCAAAGCGCTTCTTTTCTAAGAGCTTTGAGGAATAGAAGCAGGGTTGGCTTTGATTTTATATTCGTGTTTAGCCGCCTGTGCCAACCTGCGAGTGCATTGTTTGTGCGAAAATTATAATTGCTCGGACAGTTTATTATATCTGCCAGAGAATGTAGCCATTGTCTTTTAAAGCCACCATTTCTTCGCTTTTCGTGGCCTTTTCAACAATGCTAGTCCAACATTCCATAATGTCTGAAGAAGGTAGCAGAGGTAAATTGGAACATACGCTGACAATGTTTCTGCACTCTCTGTTTTCAGGAAGACCCAATGTTGACACCATAAAAAAAATATGATATACGCTATGAGTACATAGACCAAAGAGTCTGTATGTACATATTACCTATAATGCTTCTCTCCCGTTGCAATGTTGAATTTTGTGCCAGAGTATCTAGACATTTGAGAATTTGACGATTTGCTAAATAGATGTTCTTCTTCTGTCTGCTATACAGACCATCTGATATTTGGACGTTTTGCTACATGGACATTTTGCTAATTACACTTACTGCTCATTAGACGTTTCGCGCTGTTGGACATTAAGCTACTTAGACCTTCTGATCAGGAGGGTTTTTATGTTGAAGTCAGGAAGATAATTTTTATGTTATAGTTACCTACTGCTAAAAAGTAAACAACAAGCAATCACAATAATTTCCAATTCGTATTAAATCATTGTGTCCATACCCTCCAGGGGTAGGCAGAGATGTGTTATCACATACATCTCGCATAGTGGTCCTCTGGCCGAATTTATCTTTAGTATGTTGTCATGTTGTAGTGTTACGTCAACGACTGCGACTCCGCACGGTTTGTACGACTTGACATAACTTGACATAACATCGAGTTTATTTTTATTTTATGTACCTACTTCAATAAAAATGTTTACACCTAAACCTTCCGGAATAAATTTTCTAAATGATGGTGAAAACCGAATCAAAATTCGTTGCGTCGTCGTTTGTAAGAACACCGTTACACAGACTTTAACTTGTAATAATATGTATTACGTCACCGTAAGATTGTGAGCGCCGTTAGTTTATAATCTATTTAGCGAGATTATAAACTATCGAACGACCTGATACAATATGATGCATTCATTTTCGGTACTTTATAATCTATCACTATGAAATCGTCAAATTGTGATCGAACCTGCACCTATCGACAGGTTTCTTAATGTGTTCGATTTTATCACCCGTAAAATTATGAACCTTCCCTAATTGGTAGGTCTTGGCGGTAGTCAAATTGGTTGCAGTAACAACGTCAGGGCACTCCAACCGAATGAGTTAAATGATAAATGATGATAAATAATTTTTATTTCTGTAAGTAGGTTTGTACAAACACATTTACCCGTCAATCATATTTTAAAAACTGCGTTTCCTACCTGACTACTCTGAGAAGAAAGGCCGAAACAAACTAAGAGGTCACAGTCTCTTTTAAAGTCCAGACATAATCTTGGTCAGATCTTGTGAAGGCCAAGTAGATTGGTGTCGGAAATGGTGTTTTGAGGAAAGAACTACACAAATTGAGTGGACCTGTCCAGTCCGTGCACGCATTTGTCAGTAATCGTGCAGCTCTACTCAGAACTTAAGGAGGTCAACGACTCGTCGAACAATACCACAGAAAGGACACTTGGGTAGGCTGCATTAAGTACTCAAACTGCCAGATTATCATTAACACTAACGGAGAAAGAGAAAAATATATATATTGACCACATAGTCCTCACATTCACAATAAATTAAAATAATAATAAATATCCACAAAGTAAATATTCATGTCATTGTGTTCAAAAATCATTAACAGTCACCATAAAAAAAAAAAATGTTATGCTCGATAATTACTAGCGCTGGTGATGTTCTTTCTTCGGTTTTTGCATATGGAAACAATAACAGTGTCTGTGAGGGCCTTCGGTACATATCCAGATTATAAAAAGGCAGAAAATGAATCCAATCCTGGCGATGTACCGCCGGCTGTTTGTCTCACAACATCCGCTATGTCCTGTACAGAGATTTTGTGTTTCATATCTAAGACGATCTTGTCCATATATCTGATCGTGATTTCGTTGACAATAATTAAGAGCGCGTTTGAATGCAGTAGGACACTGTTTACGTTCCTCGGCTATACCCCGCTGCACGCTGGAGGGGCAACCGGTTTGGTTGCGGAAAGTTTCCGGTTATTTTAAAAGCATTGCAGGCTTGCTTTCGTCACCTACTTAACCACCGTAGATTTGTCGCTACATTAATAGAAATTAACAAGTCACAGAGTCTACCAATTACAGACTAAATCAAATTAAGAAAGTGAATTAAATTCCGTTTTCTCTAACTTAACATTAATCTACACGAAAATTAACAAAAGGTCTCGCTTAACAAATTCGTGTATTAATCTAAATTAACTTCGCAGCTCCTACTGTGTTCTCTAGCGTCTCTTTTAGATTTGTAAAAGCGACTTACATTGAAGGTTAGTCGTCGGGAGTAGAGTTTTGTTTGTGTACCAGGGCGGCGATGGAAAGACGCGGTGCAGCGTCGTCGCCAGATAGATCTTTGTCACAGCTAAAAATACATGACTAATGGTTGGCACCGAGTCGCAAGCTGGGGCACCGATCTGCTCTGTCAGTGACGCTCTGTCTCTGTTGTGGGTTCTGATCGAACTTTGGAAGAGGCCGAACAAACTTTGGTACTTAATATTGTACCGATGGTCGATAGTGACGTCAGCTCACGGTTTGATGCACTAGTTAACATTTTATTATTACTTCAATTAATTAATTAAGTCTGTCTCGTTGGTCTAGTGGTCGCACGCGCTACTGCTGAGCGAGAGACCAGAGATAGAGAGAGAGAGAGAGAGAGAGATGAGACCCTGGGTTCGATTCCCAGGTCGGGCAGAGTGCTACTTATTAGGTTTTACCTTTTTCTCAGGACTTTCTCAATAGCAGCCCGGAGTCTGGATCTGTGCCCAGTTGATGGCAATAGGCTCGCCCCCTGTATCATGGGACTTAAACATAACTGGCAAAATGTGGGATTACTTAATAGGTACACTTCTGCCTAACCTTTCGGGAAAATACAGGCGTGATGTTTTGATAAGTTAATGTTATTAGGTATAAATAAAATAAGTAGCGGATGTCATAATCTGTTTATTCTGCGCAAGGGGGTCGTGAAAGTGTATCAGCGATGACGTTCGCCATGCCAGGTGTATATTCCATGCCATCAAAAACATAAATTGTAAAAAAAAACAAGTCACGGAAGTCAGATCTTCTATCGTAAAAAGTTGTGAGATCCATATAATACCAAGTCGGTCAATTTATCGTTCATTCCCCACGACACCACTGAAAACACCACCACCGGTGGTGTCGTGGGGAACGACAGAAATCTATTCCCCGCGACACCACCGGTGGTGTCGTTTTCAGTGGTGTCGTGGGGAATGAACGCAATTTATTCGGATCCTTCTGTCTTAAGTTATTACGTAATTACCTACCTAACAACATCTTATATTAACCGTATCATTTCAGCCGAAAGACGTCCACGGCTGGATATAGGCCTCCCCTAAAGGGGGGGGTTGCCATAATCGCCACGCTTGGCAGGCGGGTTGGCGATCGCAGAATGATGTTAAAATGCATAGAGAACGCTGCTGCCCATTCTCTAGTAAGTCATTTAGTCGCCTTTTACGACACCCACGGGAAGATAGAGGGCGGTGCTATTCTTTACGTCCGGCACCACAGTCTATATCAATATTAAAAATGTTTGTTTTAAATAAAAGATTGACTTGGCAATCACACTAAACAATCTTATTATTCAATTATCTGGGCATTATATACACGTTATTATTCCATTATATTGTGTCTAGGTACCTATCTACAGTTATTATTTTATTATTATTTATACATATTCAGGTACACTGATTCATTCACTGCAAATTTTATCCTATATTTATATGGGATTACAAAGTTATTTATGCAGTTGGTGTATCTATAAAACTGGATCGAAATTTTAGAATATTCTTGTTTTTCCTTGATTTATACACTAAACACTAATTGTATTCAAAATTTGAAGTTTCTGTGTCTGCTAGAAGTGCCTTAGAGTTTTGATGATCGGTCAGTCAGTCAGTGAGTGAGTGACAAAATAACAAACTTTGACTAGTTATAATTCTTAAACTAGGTACTTGTTCAAATTGAATGAAATTTGAATTATACCGAGTTTATACAATGCCTGCTTAGTTACCATGCTTCTAGTTTTATCCACAACGAAGTTATTGGGGAGTCGAAATTGGCCTGAACTACTTCGAGAAAAGGATGGTACGGCTGTGCCGCTTGTTGTTTTGCTCGACTTGGCGGGGGCACTGCTGTGCCCCTAGATACGGAGATTGTGTTCCTGGAGAGTGAGGGCCCACCTCACTAAGCGGCCGCTTGGTGACTTTACAGTCATCAGCCATCGCAGAGGTTGGTGGTCGCTCTTAATCATGACCTCCAATCCTTAGACGTATGTGCGGAACTTACCATACCATCGCCAACGCTTCTCTCTGCACTATTCAGCAATCGGCTGGCTTATTCTACTGGTATTTCTTCAGGGCCCTCCCCCTGCATCAGTACTTCTCCGAGACAATAACCGCTTAATGTAAACGGCATTTTTTCGTCAGCTTGGCGCAGTGTAGGAGCGGTGATCAACCTTTCCTTAATCCAGTCGAAGGCGTCTTGTTGCTTCGAGGTCCAGGTCCATTTGCTGTCCTTTTTGATAAGATCCGTCAGGGGCTTAGCAGCGTCGGCTAATTGTGAATGAAGCGCCGGAACTAACTTGATGTTTGCAAAAAGGTCTTCAGGTGTTTCGTGTTCTCAGGAGGGGTCATATTTGCCATAGCTGCTGTCTTGTCGAGGTCTGCCTTCACCCCGCCCGGTACGATCACGTGGCCCAAAAACTTAACTGACTCGCGAGCAAAGCAACTCTTTTCGCGGTTCAATCGAAGGTTGCACATCTCAAGTCGATCGAAAACAACGTTCAAGTCTTCCAGGTGCTTCGGGAATGACTCCGATAGGACAATGATGTCATCTAAATATGATAGCATGCAAACATTGGCTAGTTCTGTGTCGGACCTGAATTGATCCATATGCCGCTATAAGGTCGCGCCTGAATTCCTCAAACCCATTGGCATCCTTTTAAATCTAAAACACCCGAGTGGGCTGCTCAAAAACGCAGTTTTGTCGCAGTCAGCCGGTTCCATAGAAATTACCCTAATCTGAGGTCACAGGTTGTCGTAAAACTAGTGTTCTTAGCTGCGTGGAGAACGTCAGCCCCCGTAGCGCGTATTCGTCGCTGATGTTGGTGCAGTTGCGGTACACTACGATAGCATCGATGAATGCCTCGCTTGAATGATTCGCTTCCGCTTGGTTCTTGGTGATATTGCACTCAAGGCCCTGAAGCATCTCCACAGACATGGTGGTGTTTGGTGGTGACGATACCGAAGCGACCACCGTCTTATCCCGCTGTGCGTCCGTGTCGGATTCCGATCCCGACCCACCATCTCACCATGTCAGCACGGTAGACTTTAGCATTTATTGTCACTGTTATGTATTTTACGAGCTTTACACTGATAACCTGCCGCGAGTTGGGCGTCAACTATAAGAATGTTCTCTTCAAGTGGTGTGTGTCTATTAAATGAGTTCTGAACAAGTTTACAGCCAAAGGTATATAATGGAATTAAAACACAGTATACAGGTCACAAACAGGTAAAGAAGAAAAAACAAAAAAGACACCATAACGAGCAACCAGCGAGCGTGACATATCCTCTCGCGTTAGTTAGTCCACTGCGGGGGTGCGAGGGCGCGGGCGGAGGTGTAGTCTCCTGCCGCCGCGCTTAAGGCGAGGCTCACTATTTTTATTATGTTAGTTTGCATGATTATTCTGAAACAGTTGGATGTTTTTCTTTCCATGTTGAAGACAATTACGTAATTGTAATATTTTCTCTAGATACATTTTTTATTCGAAAATCATGTCTTTTTTAAGGATAATTATAAAAACCAAAACCAGATTGTTTAGTTTTTATGTCTAAAATAAATATTCACAGCAAGTAAATATAGTTCATTATCCACCCACCAAATATTTTTTCTCTAGATCAATTTATTATTACTTTAGATATAAACGAAATAAGAATTGAGACTTACGCTATTTAGTTTCATGTTCGAACACGATCAAAGAGCGCGCGATATCCAACTTTATATGCAAATTTTGCCTCGTGTAAATATAACAGTTTCAGTATATTATAAGTATCTACCAGTTGTACGTCCATGTACAATTGATTCAAGTATTGCCCGTAATTTACGCTGCCTAATAATTCGTTCAGTATTATTAAACGACATTTAAAACAGGCGCTCCATGTAATATACTGGTATTCAGCTGCATCCGATTAGACTGGAAGCCGACCCCAACTTAGATGGGAAAAGGCTGGGCAGATGACGATTATTGAACGACATTTTTTGTTTAACAACCCTTATACACACCCACTGCCCGCAGTCATGTTTGAATAATAGAGAATTGTCATGCCAGTATTGAATGCGATTTTATTGTACGTGCCAATCAATTTCTGCTTCAATTTTATGGTATGCCACAGGCAATATATTTGCACCGTGTAAATAAATGGGGCTAAAGTGATCGATCCACGAGACGTCAAAGTGAAGCTTGTCAGGAACCGAAACCATTCACAATACCCAACAGTCCAGGTAGGAAATGAAATGAAATCGTGAAATCGTTAATTCTGTAAATATGATATCAGAATCACTTTTACACGTCATATTAAAATGATAAAATAAGCTAGATGTAGTCGACATTTCCTATTTATTTATTTATTTAACCATTTATGTACACTTAAATAAACATACAAGAAGAAAGGAACAGAAAAATACGTACAATAGCCTATCTCACTACACCTGAGAAGAAATGGCGAAGAAACTCTGGGGTTCAAAGTCCAGACATAATCTTGGTCAGATCATGTGAGAACCATGTAGATCCGCGTCTGAAATGGTCTTTCGAGAAGAAAGAACCACACAAATTTGAGTGGACCCTGTGCAATCAGTGCAAGCATCGTGCAGCGTGCGTGACAAGGAGCTCAACGGCTCGACAAAAATACCAAAGGAAGTACATTTGGGTAGGCCGCATAAATTGCTCAAAATGCCAGACCGTCATTAAAAGTGAGAAGAAGAAGAATCCTATAAGACTAATGAAAATAAATAAAATAAACAATTCTGGCAGTATCAGTTATCTGTCGATTTTTTTTGATGATTGCTGTCATCAAGCTAAATTTGGCAATTTTACTAGATTAATAAAATTTTAATACCACCTTCGCATAGCCCTCGATAACACGTTGCTGGAAAATTGAGAATATTTTTTCACTGAAAGGGATATTATCAAACGAGACCAGCATAGTTTGTTAAAATCAGAACATTTCGGAAATGAACTCAATTGTTACTGTTAAACACATTTTCCATTCGTTTTACAACATCTGCGCGTTTGTGTTATTAATGATGTTGTTTACTGTGTTCAATGTTGCTCTTAATTACAAACGAATGTGTGATGAATAAATATTATATATTCCATCGTTTGTTTATATCCATCTAATTCGCACAATGTTGATTTTTGGTCTAAACGTACGGACCACTGTTTTGGGGTACATATTGTAATTTGCGTCTAGGTATCAGTAACAGTAAATCACTCGTTGATAATGAAGTTAGTAGCCGGCGCCGGCAGCAGCTGAACGCTCTCATATTCAATATTCATGCTAGATAGCGGACGCCGGGTAATTTATGCGGAACATTTAATGCGAGCCTCTTGATAGCATTACGGAGCATAAATCTGCGCTGTGTGCTGATCCCTGCGCCTTTTTTTTCATCTTTTTAAGGCGCGCGTGGAACACAAGTAGCCGTCGACCTCGGCCAGGTCCTTATCGGATGGTGAGCTACCCATCGCTCACCGTTCGCAAGCCCGCGCCTGCGGTGACCGGGAATCGACCTGCAACTCCCGACGCCCGGGGCGTCTGCTGCGGCGACTACGGGCGCAAGGGCGCGAATTTTGCCTCTCTCTTACGCGTTCCACCTGCTCCTTCGCGAGCATTACTGCTTCGCAGAAGGAGGTGACGGCCTCTCATGCTCTTGCTCCGAACCATGGCCTGATCCAGGGCCGGACGCGAGAGATCGCCGTCGCCGATCGCCTCATCGCATGGCGGTGCTCCGCCCAAGTTGGGCAGACCTCCACCGTATATGATCCACCGTGTCCTCCGGGTGATCCACACAGTAGTGCCTCCCGGGCGTTTCCTCCCGCTTTATCCTGAACAGGAACCTCCTGAAACAACCTTATCCGGTGAGCACCTACGACAGGCGGAAGGTGAGGACGCCATGGTGCCTCTCTAGCCACTCTTCAAAGAGGGGACTCATCGCCACAATCGTGGCGTGCCCATGAGCCCTGCGCCTGCCACCTGCCGCCCCGCGCTCCGCGATGCACGCGATGCTCTCATCCATTCACACAGCATCCTTTAATCTATCCACTAGAGAGTGGATATATTAAAGGATGGGGGATCTCCTCGACGGGCACTCTCAATTAATTTGTGATAATGATAATATTCTGAGTCATCCTTCTTACATTCGCAATAGCTAATTTTATGTCTCACTGCATAATATATTCGCAAAAATTACGGAAAACAAGCAAAGCAACGAAATTCTACATAGATAGCGTTAACAAGGATTTGGTACCGACGACGCTCAAAGAGAAAAATAAATGAATATATTTTGCCTTTTGATTAATTAATAAGTTTTATTAATTTACGTATTGAAAACAGCGGAATTACTCATTTATGCTGAATGATGCCGTGAAGTGAGCGAACTTGTTGATTTTGGAGCGAAATCATTCCGTGTCATGAGGTATCCGAGGTGTGGCGCAACTAATAATGCATTCCATTTCGATCACCACAGTGAATCAGACAATGTATTTGGTCGTCCGCGAATCGACTTTGATATGGTTAAATAATTTGAAAGTCTGGATTAACGTGCGTATGCTAGTCCCAAAGGACACAGTAGTCACTGGCTAGCATAAATAATTGAAATACCTAATACATAAGTTTACTTTAAAACGTGTTGAACATGCCAACAAAATGTTAATGTATTTTAGAAAAGATCCGAATGATATAAAATTGAAAAATAGTTTGCATATGGAGTTTATTCGGTTTTCTTTATATTAAAATACCGTAAACAGAAGAAGCAGTGGTTCTAGATCAGAATTATTTGGTTCGTTTGAGGGCTCTTCGGTGGAAATAAGATCTCAGCAAGTTCACACAAATAGTCGAATCGCGAGCAAATTGTTATTTCCTTTGCAGAATGCACTTAGGAAGATACTTCGCGCGACCGCTCGCCGACTTTCTTTAGCACCATTAGTTTCATGAGGTACAACAGTATAACATCATAATAATATTCCTATCTACTCTTGTATTTTGTCTATATCGATAAGACGCCTGTTCCTGACAGGCTGCGCAGTGCACGCTAAGCCGCTTTGTTCTTTATCGCTCCTCTTAGAATCTTCAATATCCCTGCCGTCCGCAAGTACAATATAATTACCTATTTCCTACAAAACACATGATAATATCTATAACAGATGAAAGAGAAAAAAGAGAGAATTTAATCAAAATTCCTGTGTACATGTTAGCCGCGATACAACAAAGAAACAGGAAAGTACCTAAAGCTAATTATATTCTTACAACAGCCAATTTAATCAGAAAGAAAAAATGTAGAAACATTTTAATATTGGCGAAGAAAACGAGATGTTTGCTCCGCTGAAGTAATACTGCGAATGCTTTTATTAAAACTGGAGCGACGTGGAGAATGGATGGCGTTTAGAGAGAAACTGTTGCGAGCGCCATCCGTTCTAATCTCGAGCCACTTGGTAACTTGCGCCGCACTTTGTTCACGGGCTTAATAAGACGCATTCGAGGGATTCATTCCACGTGGCAAAATGTGAAAAACAGCGGCCGCGAGTAGTGTTGCGCGCGTTCCAACTGTACCGGATTACGATCCAACTGTACCGGATTACAATCCAACTGCACCGAATTACGATCCAACTGTACCGGATTACGCTTTCAATTTGCGATTTTTAATGAATGTAGAGTTCCTTATTTATACGTTCCTATTCCCTGCACACTGGCACACAGAGCGTAACAAACTTAAAGTCAAATTATTTATTTCAAGTAAATAAATGTTGAAGTTTAATAGTAGATTATTAACCAAGGGGATAAAGCAGTGTCTTCTGTCGCGGATGACGATTTAAATCGCGAGCGTAACGTAGGACTCGAGGTTTACTCCCGAGCCAAGCGAGGGTGTTAAAAACTGAAATCACGAGCGAAGCGAGGGATTTAAGACGAGTCCTGCGAGGGTGTTAAAAACTGAAATCACGAGCGAAGCGAGGGATTTAAGACGAGTCCTGAGTGTAGCGAGGGATTTAAGTTCACCCAAGACTAAGACAGCTTTATCACCGAGGAAAATACTCTACTTTTCGTACCATTTGCGAAAAAATTACGACAATAATAATATGATATAAGCATTTATTAAAAATAATAACAATTAAAAGTAAAAGTTAACGTTCGAAACATTGGTACATTTATTGTTGATGAGTTGATTTGAGTATTTCTCTGTTCTTGCGTCTGAGGAACTTGCGTTTCATTGTAGATACTCGTAGTATACCTACGTCGGAGATAGTGGTGGTGGTGCATCGTGAGTTACGGACGAAGATAAGATGCCGGAAGTTGATGGTTGTGGCTCTGATGGATTAAGTTTTATATTTTTGTTAATTTGACTGCTTAATATGGTTTTATTCGCCATTGAGCTTTCGATATAACCCTCAGCTACTCTATCAGAGCTCCAACCACCGTGTCTTTTTATTGACGTAATATCTGCCCCTGATTCCGCCAAGAAAGTCGCCGAAGTTCTTCTAAAGCAGTGACCGGTGTAGAGTTCCGTGTGACCGAACTTTTGAAGGTAAATTGTAAGAAAATAATTTTGTGTGCTTTTCCGTACTTTGAGCACTTGTCAAACAGGCAAAACTGCTACATTCATATGTTAAATAATTACATGCATTTCTTAGTTAGTCACCATAGTGACAAGTTTATATTTTTTGACACCAACATTTTTGTTGATAAGCTAAGGTCGACTAGGCATACTGCTTATCTGCCTATTAGTTTTAGACGTCAAATAGCTAGGCTATTAGCTTTTAATATTAACCCAGACATAACTAGTATGTCGAAGTCTTTATTTAGCACCACAATTAGTAATAGTACTAATGTTAAGGTGGTTAGTTCAAATAATTTAAACTAGTTTGTAAGACAACAGAAGGTACCACTAACAGTTTAGTTACACTTAATAACAAAATGGTATTTTCTAGCAAAAACATTGTTAACTGTAGAAAAGGGGCTAAGCAGACATCCTTGAAATTATTTCATCAAAATATTCAAGGCTTTTCTTCCAAACAATTGGAAATCGAATTGTTTTTAGAAAAAACAATGTTTGACATTATTTGTTTAACTGAGAATTGGTTAAAAGATTATGAAATGTTAATTAATTATGAGAATTATAGTGTGGTCAGTTGTTTTAACCGGAAATCAATGCTGCGTGGTGGTTCACTGATCTTAATTAGAAGTTGTATTAAATCAAAAACTCGTAAAGACATAGTTGCTTTGTCGGTTGAACATGGCATTGAACTGTCTCGTGTTGAGCTAGATAGGCATGTTATAGTGTGCGTTTACAGACCCCCAAACTATCAAAACTACTCTATATTTGAGTCTGTTATGGAAGATAGCATAACTGCTTCGCAGAAGGAGGTGACGGCCTCCCATGCACTCTCGCTCCGAACCATGGCCTGAACCAGGGCCGGACGCGAGAGATCGCCGCCGCCGATCGCCTCCGTGAGGACACGGCGGTGCTCCGCCCAAGCTGGGCAGACCTCCACCGTATGCTCCACCATGTCCTCCGGGCGATCCACACAGTGGTGACACCCGGGCGTTTCCTCCCGCTTAATTCTAAACAGGAACCTCCCGAAAAGACGATGTACCTGGAATAAAATTACTATAATACAATAGTTAAAAAAAATTAAACAACGACTGATAAATCAATACAAATCAAAATTAAATACTGTTCGTAATATTGTGGGTGTCAAATGTGGAGGTTGCGGTCGTTTCATCTCGACGGTAGAGGGCGCTAGGTGTGGTAAATGTCAGATCCAATACCACCGAGTCTGTGTAGGCATTCCTACAAAAACAATTATAACAGCAAGCTGGCGTTGCCCTGAGTGTAAGAAGGACCTCATTAGGGATAACAGAGCTGAGACCCCAGTCAGAGGAACTGCAGAAAGTACTCAAGCAGTGTCCCCCGTAGAACAACCATGTATGGAAACCAGTACGCCTAACACATCAGACATCTGTTCCACTACTGCACCTATGTAGACTGCGTGCCCCTCAAATGATGCCACTCCCCCGTCGTACAATGCCTCTGCAGCCGACTTCACGGCCCGAGAAATATCGCTGATCGCCGGCTCCGACATGAAATTAATCATGGAGGAACTGAGGGCTGCGCGTGCGGAGATCCAAGTCTTCCGTAAGGCAATGGAGATAGAGATGATGGAGCTCAAAACCTCCATGAATGCCTGCAACACGCGCATCAATAGCCTGGAAGCCAGGGTGGACGCCTTGGAGCGGCGGGCTTCTTCGGGTCCGGCAAATACCGGGGCAGTAGACAGGATCGTGGTGGATCTAAGGCGTGAACTCAACGACAGGGATCACGATATCAAATATACCCGAGGCCAAGGTTGATGACTCGATCCACATCATTAAGGTCATAAGCCTAAAGCTAGGGGTCAACCTGGAGGAACGTGACATTGTCAGCGCAGAACGAGTCGGCCGGAGGCAGCTCAACGCTATGAGCTCTGTGGGAGCGACAGTAACTCGCCCTCGCGCCATTGTCGTACGCCTGGCGCGTCGTGATCTGCGTTACGATCTGCCGACCTTGATATGTCCGGCCCGGCCCAGTGGTTCTACTTCAATGAACGCCTTACAAAGACAAATCGCCAGTTGTTTCGGAAGACACGGAACGCTGGTAGTCTCTTCGACTGGCGATTTGTGTTGACCAAGCGTGGCCGCATTCTTGCCAGGAGGTAGCCAGGTGATCCCACACAGAGAATCCGCTCCGATGAAGACACCTCTCGGATATTTGGACCTGTCAATGAAACAGCCTGATTTCTCTCTACTTTTATTTTTCTTTATGTTAATGTTAGTTGTTTCTACTTGGGAGGATATGCGTCGCAACAGTTTCTTTCGGGTGTTTAGCCACAGTTCGGCAGGTGTGCATAGTGAGTTACCATTGTTACTTTTTTATACATTTGTTCTACATATTAATACACCTAAGACACTTATTACAACATACCCTAATAATATACAAAAATTATATACAATCAATTATTCTACAATGCTTCTAATCTACACTAATTACAATAAAATATCGGGCCATTGGAGCCCACTGTTAAACATAGTTCTTACCTCAACATATACACAAGACATACATACAATACACAGATGACAAATTCAAATGACTCCTAGTAAGTGTATTAAGTTTGGTCTACTGAACGCGGGCTCTCTAGGGACTAACCAGGATGAATCTTTGATAGCCATGGGCAACCATGCTGTGGACATCATGGCTATCAACGAAACTTGGCTACGTAAGGGTGAGGAGGACCGTGCGCCTAGTGTACCTGGGTACAAGCTTAAACACATACCGCGACCTATGTCTGTACGTGGTGGGCGCGGCGGAGGAGTTGCATTCTATATTAAAAATGGGGTAACTACGCGGGTAAGAACTCATCCGGATCATCCCAATGTTGAACAACTCTGGTTAACCCTTAATGTAAATAAGAAAAAAATACTCATTGGCAATGCTTATCGTCCACCTTGGTTGGACTTGGAGCTTTTCCTCGAGGGCTTGACTTCCAGTATTGGTGGTTTGGCCCCATACGATAATGTAATATTATTGGGTGACTTTAATGTTAATATGCTAGATGTCAATAGCCCAAAAACTAAACAACTATTAGATTTTTTAAGTTACTTGAACCTTAGTCAATTAGTCCAAACACCTACTCACTTTGTAGGTGATAGTAGTTCGCGTATTGACTTAGTCTGTA
The DNA here is from genome assembly GCA_963921375.1 of Tiliacea citrago. NCBI lineage: Eukaryota > Metazoa > Arthropoda > Insecta > Lepidoptera > Noctuidae > Tiliacea > Tiliacea citrago. Next base: position 31,893,471 of record OY992780.1, read on the forward strand.
CTGATGCTTCGATCCGTAATGTCGTGGTAAATCATATCAGTGAACTCGGACATCACTCGTTTATCACATGCGAAACGATATTTAAGAAGCATAAGGCTAAACCAAGATTGGTCGTATTTCGTCCGCTCACAGACATATTAGAGGACTATTTTAACATCGATTTAAAAATTATACCGTGGTCAAATATTGGTGACATGAGTGATGTCAATTTAATGGTACGGACATTTAACTCATTTGTGACACAGTTATTCGACCTACACGCTCCTCTTGAAAGGAAGACATTCAAAACTCGCCCTACTTCTTGGATAACTGATAATATCAGATTGATGTCGACTTTGAGAGATGGAGCAAGGGAAAGATTTCGTAAATCTAAACTACCGGGTCACAAAAAATATTATCTGGATCTGAAGCACCAAGCAGTCACGGCACTGGTTAGCGAGAAGGCGGCATATTTCACCAAAAGCATTAATAATCAAATAAAGGACCCGAACTGTTATGGCGCAATTTAAAATCGGATGTGCTTCCGGACTATAAACAAAGACTGCTGCCGAGTCACTTTAACACCCCTGATGACATTAATGCGGCGTTTATGGATGTCCCAGGATGTTGTCGTTATGACAGCTCACAATTGTCCTACTTTGAGTCTCATAGGTATGGCCCGGCTTCATTCACACTCACAACAACCAGTCCTGAATCAATCCTGAAGATAATCAAGTGTCTAGGGTCGAATGCACAGGGTGTCGACGGTATAAGTCTCGATATGATATCTCTCACGTTTCCAACTACCTTGCAAGCCATTACAGATATCATTAACCAGTCCATAACCACGCGTACATTCCCCGAACTCTGGCGACGCGCTATAGGACGCCCTATTCCTAAAAACAATAACCCGGTTAAAATGAAGGACTTAAGACCAACTAGTATTCTACTTTGCCTGTCCAAGATCCTGGAACGTGTGGTATACTCGCAGGTTATCCAATATTTCGAAACCAACAACATTCTTCCCGACCTTCAGTCGGGTTTCAGAAAGGGTAGAGGTACTGCAACTGCAACAACTGGTACTGCAACAAGCTGATGTTGTGGGTAATATCCTTGAAGCGCGTGACTGGGGTGAGGGAACAATTCTGGCTCTGCTGGACTTTTCCCGGGCTTTTGACGCAATTAATACCACTCTACTGCTGTCAAAGTAAGCTTTCTATGGCTTCGACAGTGATGCGGTGGAGTGGTTTAATAGCTACCTCAACAACAGATCCCAGTATGTAGAGATGCATAGGGAAGACGGGTCGTCGGTGTCATCCCTCCCCCTCCAAGTATCAAGGGGTGTCCCTCATGGATCGATTCTGGGGCCTTTGTTGTACATTCTGTACAGTGCCGATATCTTAGTCCTTTGTTAACTGCAAATTTCATATGTATGCTGACGATATCCAGTTGTACATATCCTTCAAGGGGAATGAAACATCTTTGGCAGTGAATAAAATGAATGAAGACAGATAGTGGTTGTATGGTTGGAGAAAAACTCTCTGGTTCTGAACCGTCTCAAATCTAAATTTATGGTGCTGGGTTCTAGGAAACAAGTTAGTGCAATACTGTCTGCCAATCCTGAGATAGTTATCACGGGAGAGAAAATTGAGAGAGTGGAGCAGGCATGCAATCTAGGGCTAATTATAGATCCAGAGTTGCGCTTTGAGGCCCATGTGACCAATGTTCTCCGGAATTATTTTTATAGGTTAAAGTATATGGAATACGGAAATTCCTAAGCGTACCAATCCGGTAACAACTTGTTGACAGTCTCATCCTATCCAAGTTAAATTACTGTGACACAGTCTATGGGCTATGCCTGCTTTCAAGAACAGAGCGTGTGATCCAACGTATCCAGAATGCCTGTGTTCGTTTTTGTGTTAACATTCCGCGGAGAAGTCATATTAGTCCATATATTAACCAATTAAATTTATTAAAGATGGATGCCAGGAGGAAGCTTCATTTAGCCAACTTGTTGTTTGGTATCATTACAACTCATAAACCACACTATCTCTAGAAAAGCTAACTTGGAAACAAAATCATCTTAAGTATAGTCTTCGCTCCATGGTAAGCCCACTGTTGGTGCCAATGCACAGAACTACAGCTTTCAGGGGGTATTTCTAGTTCGCAGCCACGGGCTGTTGGAATGATCTCCCACCACCAATGCGACGCCTGAAAACAATACAATCCTTTAAATTCCAACATAAAAAGTTACTCATACGTGAACAAATTTCGCTTCAATCTTAGCCATGTACTCTAGCATTGATTCACTGTACCTCAGCGGTCACGGCATGCAGACACTGGCTTGGGATCTCCTGGGGGGTGGGCTGCTTGGGATTCGCTCTTCTGTTAGTGGGGTTGTATTAATCTCTGTATATCGGCACCCATAAGCTTATGAACGCCGCCTTGTTTCTGCAATTTACGGTTAAACCTAATTTAATCAACTGACAAACTATGGCTTGTCCGGTATAGTTTCCTTGATATCAAACTCCTAATTTATTATCCAATCCAATCTAATTTCATATATGTAATAGTATTATAATTCTTTATTATTCACGATGATAAATATTACAATTTATTTTGCACTTACCATTTTGTCCTGGTCTGTGGTTGAAGTCATCGATTTTGTCATCTACACCATAATTCACACATAATTCATTCATAATCCACAAATTTCACGAACACTACAAATACCATACTTATTTAATACCCAGTCACCCAATGCATCCTTTGTTAGATAACATCCTAGCATTCTTTACATAATGCTCCATGTTATTTAATTATGTAACACTCTCTGAGATGTAACCAACCATTACGTAAAAACGTCAAATTCTTTATGACAGCTGACAGCTGCACACACAGGACTTCTTGGCGGGAAAGTGAAGCGTCATGTTAGCAGTTTTGTTTTATTTTCTAAAATTTGTGTTTAGCCGAATATTAATGTGTAATAGTGGTGGATTATTAACCATTAAGTGTTCGTGAAGCTGCATTAATGTAGGCAAATGAAACAAAACAGTGCAACATCACTTTAAGTTCTCTCAAGAAGTCCGCGCGAGGTTTCAGTAAAGTGCCGCGTCTTTACTTAAACTCAAGGGGGGCGGGATATCATCAATCATCGTTATCATGCATTGAGTGGAGTTCATTTCATAATTATTATAACTTTGTACTTGTTACCTAATTTTACATGACACTGGCTAAATGCACAAACCGTGCGAAGCCAAAAAGAAAAAAAAAAAAAAAAAAAAAAGCTGCACACACAGATTGCGTAACATGCGCGCGACGCTTGAGTCATTTCCGACGTTACTGAATGTTGCTATTCTAGATATTATATTTATATAACATAGATATCGAAGTATTGCATTTATTTTATTTTGTTTATTTTTATCTCATTTAATGCTGCACCGGTTGAAAACCGGCTGAAAACCAGCGCTGGGGCTCTGTCTCGCATAGGGTCGCAGCATTATGCTGAGCGATGGCCGTTTTGCGTGAATGTGATGCATATTTTCCCTCAACTTGTTCTTTCGTGTTTGTGTTTTTATTTCTTTGCGTTATGTTTACCGCAAATAAACGTATTTTCTTTCTTTCTTCTTTCTTTCTTAATAAATAGTCCGAATTATGATTTTATCAAAAGAAAAATCCCAGAAAGATGTCTAATTCGGGAAAACCTGAACGTTACGTTAAATTCACGGAAAAATTGTACATCCTGTACAATTTTTCCGTGAATTTAACGTATATTTATTTTAAGTATATTTATTATATTTTTTGTATGAATTCAAGTACATAACTCACGATTCAAGGACAGGATGTCTGTCGGGTCAGTAGTTAATGATGTTTATAGATACATTGTCCTCACATATTTATCACATTTAACCGCAGAAGACTTTTCCTAACACTATCGTCTGACCTCAGGAGCGCCTGTTGCTGTCGGTGCTGCCACGACACGTCGCCATGGAGATGAAGGCCGACATCGCCAACCAGCCGCGCCAGGAGCAGTTCCATAAGATCTACATCCAGCGCTATGAGAACGTGAGGTACGTCCCGCTGGACCACTAAAATATTTCGATTTTAACCCTTCTTGTTATTGTTGGACTGTTTGGTCCTAACCTGTTTTTGACCTACCTACCTAAGCTTAGCAACCTCAACGCGTGTACGCACGAATGAACTACGAACATCGGACACTTTGTTCGCATGTGCGTACCACTAACGAAAATCAAACACTATGTTCGTCAAAAATGCTCGTGTCAATCCAATTTCGTTGTTCTGTGTGGACTCTGTATGATGTTCGTATTGGCTTTGCTAATCGTCGTCCACACGTACGAACCAAATGTTCGGTATTCGATTTTCGGATTCCCAAACTACTGGGCGAGCTTACACGTTAACAAGGTACGTAGCATTGCCCGTATGAGAAACAGTTTTCTCTCGGGAATAGACCAATACTAAATAATATAAAATAAAGAATCAATTCTATTTTTAACCGACTTCCAAAAAAGGAGAAGGTTCTCAATTCGGTGGTAAGTTTTTTTTTGTATGTTTGTTACGCGATTACTCCGTTAATTATGGACTGATTTTGAAAATTCTTTTTTTTGTTTGAAAGGGTATACTCTCGAGGTGGTCCCATTGCCACTAAATCAGAATTCAGTTGAGGGGATCCCATGGAAATCGAGGGAAACCCTCTAATTTTATAGGCAAACCTATAGCGATTTGGGTATTTTTTATAGTAACTTGTGCATTTACTCTCGGAAAGCACCATTTGGTGAAGTTAAACTGATGATGGAGACCACATATGGCCACCGGAACAATATAATAATGAGTACCCCTATTTAACCGGTTGCGATTAAGCAATTTATGCTCATCACTATGTATGGTGAGTGGCAGTTCTCCAGGTTCTTACCAGGAGAATTCCTCAACAATCAACGTCCCAGCATCGGGACAAGCAATATTTTGTAAAAGGCGATGAGCGATTAACATTACGCTATTTTAACTTAGATAAATTCAAAACTGATCAGTGGGTCAGTTTTGAATTTTTTTTTTTTTTTTTTGTGAAAAAAATGAAAACTAAAAAGCTTTTTACAAAAAAATAAGAACCGACTACCAAAAATAACACTACAAAGTGAAAAATAACGGTGTCGGTAAGTCGGTGGCAAAAAACTCAAATACAGATCCAAAGACACCGACTTCCGAAATTAAAGTTATTTTTCACTTTGTAGTGTTATTTTTGATAGTCAATTCTTATTTTTTTTTGTAAACAATTTTATTCTTGTAAACATTTGTCAACATTTACAAGAAAATAGAATTGATTCAATTCAATTCATTTATTTGCATACCATAATGTGCTTAACAGATGTCACATTATGTGTAGAGGGATGTGGTTATTAAATGTAACAAAAGGCGTATTTACTGTACGACGAAAACAGAAGATAGATATATAGAAGAAGATAAAAGAGTAACCGTGGAGTTTCTTGCCGGCTCTTCTCCATAGGAAACGACCAATTGGAACCGTGCACCTAGCTTCTCACGTTTCATAAGTGCCCATGTAGGTTTATGTGAAATATTTTTTTTAGATTTTGATACATAGATAGACTACCTTTTGCCCACGCTTCCGCGTGGATGTCGGAAAAATCCTCATGGGAACGCCGCCGCCGCGATTAAAACTATTGTTGTATGTCCAGATTATAAAATATTGTGTGCCAAATTTCATCAAAATCTGTTCAGCCGTTTTTGCGCCAATCCGAAACATACATATGGACATATGGACAAAAATTCTAAAAACTACTTTGTGATGGGAGAATGTCAATATTTACAGATTTGCAAAATGTGGTTTACATGTATCTGTAGGTTATAATGCACTTATTACCAGCATTCATTTCTTATGAGCTTTGAAAACACTTTCTCTCTCAGCACCATTCCCCTAAAACATTCAAACTCAATTTCAAAGCATATATTTCAAATAAACCAATTACAGGCACTTTTGAATTGTCAAAGGGTCAGTCAGTCATAAAGATGAACCTTGTTGCCCATTCCAAAGTTTATTAGGTACCCATGGAGAAGAACGGGCAAGAAACTCCACGGACATTCTTTTAGATTAACATAATATGGTTACAAAATATTAGTTACATCATTCATGTTGAAATTATACCTGTGAGAACAATGCAAAACGTCAAAAGCGTCCGTAATAAAAAGATAAAATAAAACATAAATTATATTAAATTAAAAATAAGCCACAGACAAAATAACACACGTGCCACCATCCGCGAGACATTACAGTGAGCATGACATACTCTCAGCTGCCAGAGCACATTCAAGTCAATGAAAGACGTACCCAGTAAATGGTAGCTTTATAGTAAGTACATAGTCAAAATCAAAAATAAAATATTTCACATAAAGCTACATGGGCACTTATTAAACGTCAGAACCTAGGTGCACGGTTCCAATTGGTCGTTTCCTATGGAGAAGAGCCGGCAAGAAACTCTTACTGAGAAGAAACGGTTACTCTTTTAAAAAAAAGTGGGCTTTAACAATGTTTCCAAATTACAGTGTTAATAGATATGGGAGGACAGTGTAGGCCCGTCAACAAGTACCAAGTACTGAACAAAATAAAAGATAGTTTACAAAGCTACAGTCTATTAAGCCTCTAACGTTCTCACATTCACAAATTAAAAAAGAATCTATATAAAATATTACTAAAATTAAAAACCTACATATTTAAACCAAATTAATGACAACATTGTCATTACAACTGTAACAAAACTGAATAAATATTCTATCCACAAGTCACTAATAAATATTTTAAATTAAAATTGTAGGTTATGTCAAAGTATGTAAAAAAAAGAAATAAAAACCGTAATTTAGGAGCAGTTAATAGACATTTACATAGTTATGCCGTTAATGAGGTACCAGGGAAGCCACATGTGCAGAAGGAATTATTGCCAAACTTCCTTGTCTTCAACGTAGTCCTTAATCTTATAGTATGCTTTTTTGATTAGGACACGTTTGATGTGGGTTTTGAACTTTCCATCACTAAGTTCTATAACCGACTTTGGCAACTTGTTATAGAAGCGGATACTGTTTATAAGCTTTGCTTGTTTTAGTTAATCTAAATTTGGGTATCACAATTACATGTTTACTACGTGTATTTATATTATGGAAATCGCTTCTTATTTTGAAAAGTTCTAAGTTTTTGTGAACATATAAAATACTTTCTAAGATTTATAGAAGGCAGGGCTAGTACATAAATTTCTTTGAATTTGTTTCTAAGGGACTCAAGAGGACCCATTCCATAGATCGCGCCGATTGCCCTGTTTTGTAAAATGAAAATTGAATCTACGTCAGCAGCCGATCCCCACAGCAGAATGCCATATGACATAACTAGCTGCGCCCCGCGGTTTCACCCGCGTAAGTCTCGATCCCGTAGAAATATCGGGATAAAAAGTAGCCTATGTCTCAATCCAGGGTATCAGCTACCTCCATACAAAATTTTATCAAAATTGGTCCAGCCGTTTGAGCGTAAAGAAGTAACAAACACACACATACTCACAAACTTTCGCCTTGATAATATTAGTGTGATACTGTGGAAATAAGCAAAGTACACTTACCTAGCTGTGGCTGTATCAGTTAACTGCCTTATTTTTCTTAATGCATATGCAGCTCAACTTTTTCTACTTGAAAAAGCTCTAATGTGGGCACCCCATTGTAATTTTGAATCTTAAGTAATTCCTAGAAATACAGTTTCCGTAATAGCATCTAGTTTCTTGCCGTCAAGTTTTACATTTAGACTCACTTGGGGTACATTTGGTAATGAGAACTTAAGACATTTGTTTTGTTCGCATTAAGTAAAAGATTATTAGCTGCGAATCATTTTGAAAGAACAGCCAGACTATCGTTGACATGTAAGACATCCGTATCTTTTCTATCTATTTTAAAAACAAGGGAAGTGGCATCAGCGAATAGAATTATATTAGATAAATTAGCCATCATGTAAGGCCAAAAAGTAAAGGGCCAATAATTGAACCTTGAGGGACGCCCATCTTTACTAGAGGACGTTGCCCCGTTAACGTTTACTTTTTGGTGCCGGTTTGATAGGTTTTACAGATTAGTGTATTGTGGTCAACGCAGTCAAACGCTTTTGAGAGGTCACAGAAAATGCCAATGCATCCTGGGATTTCTCCCAGGATTCCAAAATGTGACTAATGAGTTTCACTCCTGCGTCAGTCGTCGACCTACCTTTCGTGAATAGTAGTCACACATTATGCTATGCAATATATATTATACTATATATTAGTGTGGAACCAACAAAATAAGCATGGTAAGCAGATAGGAATGTACTTTGATTTACAATTTTACGAAGAATCTATGATGGTATAGGAATACCGACTTAGTTTTGTACATTACTTGTTTATTAAACGTGTCCTTCATGTCATGTCAAAGACTATTTTGTAGTCCACGAAATTTTGTACTGTATATTTTTTATACATTTTTGTTATTAATTATTTATTTATGTATACTAACTTTTGAGTTATTCAAGGCACGCAGTAAAATTCTACCTTAAAAACTTAATTACCACTTTTTCCCCATTAGGGGTCGATTCCCAAAAACACAATATACTCTTTATTCTTTTTATTTTCCAATCAAAAGTATGAGCACCGAGTTTCGAGTAAATCGGAGCGCGCGCTAATATTCTTCCATACAAAAACACTCCCTAAAATCCTTTTGACATGTAGTTTTGAAAACAAATTATGATAAACTTTTTTGTTTATGATCGTATTCTCGCTATGTTTCAAGTTTATTAACTCACGAAATAAGATTTTACATATAATCTAAAGGAGAATGGCAGAGGTTCATAGAACGCTGGCATTAGAGTTTTTTGGTTACTACAGAAATAAAAATGGCATGGTTTGATAGAAATTATTATAAGCTATTATTAAAAAAAATATAAAAAATAATACCAATGGGGCTAAAGAGAAATCTCAATTTTTGTAAAAGTGAGGTTAAGTGCACCAATGTTAGTACTTTATTAGGTTATTTTACCTCTATTATTATTTTAACGCTTATATGTTTATTGTATGCATAACTTATTGCTAATTATGCTTTATAAAGACTTGAAAATGATAACTACTTGTTGAAATTTGTTTAGTTCAATGATTTACCCAATGATCATAAACCTGATGACAGTTTAAGTGTACTCTGTCAGTTTCAATTAAACTCAGTAGTCACAGAAAACTCAGGAGACTTTAGAGACTCACTTATCGGAATCTAAGCATAAAATATTATTAAGGATAATAGGTAACCTAAGAATGACAGGATTTTTATAGGTACAATAAAAAAACAGTATTTAATCATAATATTTTATTCATTCTCATCATCATATATTACCAATATATGATCTTAGAAAGGTGCAGGGGGAGACAGACTATCTTGATGACGTGCCCATGCCAAATATCAGATGATTGACATGATATGGGCACAGCATCCTACTATTCTTCGTCCAACAATGCAATTACATCGTACTGCAACGATTGGAAGATATTCTACAGTTCACGCAGCCGCCCGTGATTGTCATCACGTTGACTCGTTATGTTATCCTACACACAAATAAATAAGAGAGATGATTGAAACAATTAGGTTGAAAAAAAAATACATTCGTTTTCTTAGCTTGATAAAGTCCTCGTAAACTTTTATTTCATTTTTATTAATTATGCACTAACAATGAAAACATTATGTAAATTAATCTATTAATAATTTATTTTATATTCTAGATTATTCAGTGAAAACATTCTCATTTATAGTATGACAAGGCCAAAAAGCCTTGTATCCATGGCCTTAGAAACAAAGACTGGTCCGCTCTGTGTTAAATCAAATCCAGTTACTTATATTTAACGAGTTTTATCCCCATTGTCAATAATAAAGTTAATCTGGCTATCAATATATAAAAATAATCACTTTTTTTTTAAAGTAGCTTTCAATTCTGTACCTTTCCAAAATTAGTAATGCCAAAAAATGCAATCTCCTTTCCCCTTCAAAGGTCCAATTTTTAAAAACCCCTTAAATCTTGGCTTCAATGTATGGAATGTAAATTTGTTCTAAAATAAAATGATTAATAATAATAATTAAACATTTCTTATGTCAGTCAGCACTTCACCCGCGCCTTTGTTTGCTTGGATTTCGTACTTTCCCCTACAATTTTCAGTACTCTCTACGCCTCCTTTAAATGGTGTAGTATTAATGATTTCGATCTATTTAATATTTGACTTTAGTATCGAAGATTATATTATGACGGTACCTTGCCAGTTCATTTATGAAAATATTATATATGTAAGGAAAAATCTACATAAATTTAATAAGATAAGTGATAGACATAATTTTATTACTAGAAATAAAGATAAAATAGATCAACCATTTTTCAGATTATCTAAAGTACATACATCTTTTATGGGGTACTGTGTAAAATGTTACAACAAAATACCTTGTGATATATTGCAATTAAATGAAAGACAATTTAAAACTCATATTAAAAGTACACTTTGTAAACAAGCATAATTATTACAAGTTAGAGGATTATATCCAAGATAGGATATGCGATATGCTTGGAAACATGCTGGTTCAGCTCCATAGGACAATCTAGAGTCTAGTCAAAATCAAAGTGATTCCTATTATAATTGCATAATTTGTTTTTTTTATGACATTGATTTTACATTCTGTGGTTACCTAAACTCACACACTGACTTATTATTATTATTTTTTAGGAAAACATTTACTTTACGATGTTTGTAAATATGTGAGCTCCACGTATCTATCTCATAATTAAATATGTGAGCTCCACGTATCTATCTCAAAATTAAATATGTGAGCTCCACGTATCTATCTCATAATTAAATATGTGAGCTCCACGTATCTATCTCATAATTAAGATTGTTTCATTGCTTCATTTTTAATTCTTTTTACCTATTGTGGTATAGTAATTTTATAAATAAGTATTTTTTTAGGGTTCCGTACCTCAAAAGGAAAAAACGGAACCCTTATAAGATCACTTCGTTGTTTGTCTGTCTGTCTGTCTGTCAGTTTGTCAAGACCATTTTTCTCAGGAACGCGTAGAGGTATCAAGTTGAAATTAATATCAAATATGTAAGTCTATGGTCCCTTGAAGTTCTAAAAAAATCAAGCTTCCAAGTCAACGCAACGCAATAAAAAAATACGGCGATATAACCGACATTATTGCGACACATTTCGATACTCGCAAATAAATCAAAACCTAGGGTATAGGGTACTTCCCGTTGACCTAGAATCATGAAATTTGGCAAGAAGCAAGGTCTTACAGCACAAATATAGGAAAAAGTCCTAAAATTGTAAATTTGTAGTTTTATCACATAAAAAAAAATTGCGAATATCTCGCACATAAATCAAAACCTTTAGGGTACTTCCCGTTGACCTAGAATCATGAAATTTGGCAACAAGCAAGTTCTTACAGCACAAATAAAGGAAAAAGTCCAAAAATTGTAATAAAAAAAAAATTGCGAATATCTCGCACATAAATCAAAACCTATAGGGTACTTCCCGTTGACCTAGAATCATGAAATTTGGGCAGAAGCAAGGTCTCACAGCACAAGTAAAGGAAAAAGTCCAAAAATTGTTAATTTGTAGTTTTATCACATAAAAAAATCTTTTTTTGCGATTACAAACTTAAATTTTTAGTTGGAAAATTGACCCATGTATGGGAGAACATGTTTTTCAACTACAATGTTAAGTTTGTTTTAGGGATAAATTCATCCTAACTACGGAACCCTTCATTGTGTGTCGGACCACACACACGCACTTGGCCGGTTTTTTTTTTTAATCATTTCTCAATGGGCATTTGGGCATTTCTCTTACATTTTTGCCGTTTTCCATCTCCTTTCATCTAAATCCGTTCAGCCGTTTTTGAAAATCCGAAACTTAAAATCATCCATCATTAATTGACTACCCCTTTCCACCCCGTTAGAGATAGATTTTTTTTAAACCATGATATTTATACCTTTACCTTTATGTCCGATCCTAAATATAAATAACGAGTTTCATGTTAATCTAACCGCGCGTTAAATTTTTTCCATACAATTATTTTCCTCCACAAAATTCACCCCCCACCCCCTCCACCCTTCTCCCTTTAAAAGGTTGTTTTCGAGAATGTAAGTTTACGGTCGTTTTATTTATTAAGAAAGTTCTGGGTCAATTTTCAAGTTCATTGAAAGTAATCATAATTTTGATACCTACAAACTGATTCCCCCTTTTCACCCCGAAAGGGGTTAATTATTGAAAATCTTCAGTCATGTGTATTGTCATTTAATGTAAAAATTGCTTAAAAGTTTATCAAGACGCGCAGTAAAATCCTTCCCTAAAAACTTAATTATCCCCTTTTTTCCCGTAATGGTTACATTTTGAATACACCTAAAAACTTGTAGGGCTTTATTTTTTGTGAAAATAAAATACCGAATTTCGAGTTAATCGGGCTGCACGGTAAATTCTCCCATACAAACATTTACACCTTCCCACCCCCTTAAATAAAAAAATAAAACAAAAATTTACAAGCTGTTTTATTTGCTTAGATAAGTATGTAATCGTGCAAATTTCAAGTTTATTAACTCATGGATTATTTTTTTCATTCCAACAAAATTCCTCTTTTCACCCCTTAGAGGTTGAATTAACAAAAACTCCTTCTTAGTGCTAGCCTACATCATAAAATAAATCCTAGTGCAAAATTTTACGTCCCTAGTCCCAGCAGTTTGATTTGTGCGTTGATACGGCCGTCAGTCAGTTTCGCCATTTATATATACAGGGTGGAATTTTGTAATGCCAACTGGAGGGAAAGTACTCTTAATACTGCAGATAGAAAGTTTTACTCAAAGGAAACATTCCTTTATTTTTGAATAGAAAGCAAACTGCATTCAAAGATTTTCGAAAATTCTCTTCTCCCACACCCGGGAATCGAACCGGCTAAAATCTGAAAAAATTATACCCTGTACTTTTATTGCATCGATCGTTAGGGTCAATTATAAGGATGAAATCTCTCTAACAAACATGATAAATTAAATGAAAGGAAAACCAGGAAATCTTAAATTAATTTAATTATTTACAAAAAATGGTAAACTAACTAATTAGTTGCTCTAAATGGGCTCCATTCTCTTGGATAAGTACACAAATTTATTCTTTTAACGAATTCATTTCTAGTAACCTTTAATAAAGTGTTGCGGTGAATGTTATAAATCGTATTCTGAACTTCAACTCTCAACTCGTTGTCATTCGCATAAGATTTCATGTAAATTTGATTTTTTACATATCCCCGCAAAAAAAATCTAATGGGGTGAGATCTGGCGATCTCGCAGGCCATCTGATTGTGCCGTTTGTACCAATCCAGGTATTAAAATGGTTATTAATGTAGGCAGTAGTGATTCTGCTGTTATGTGCTGGAGCACCATCTTGCTGTAGAATTATTTGGTTTCGCTCTTCCTCGGGGAAACCATTTAACTCGTTTCTTAAGAGATCCAGTATTTCAATATACTTGACAGTGTTTAAATGACCTTCGTACACGTGGACTAACACTACATTATTTCTCATAATTCCGCACCAAATGTTGAAAGAAAATCTTACTTGATTTTTAGTTTCATGAACACGAACAGGATTCATTCGAGACCAATAATGGTTATTGCGGCGATTGTACATGCCATTATTGCTGAAGTTGGTTTCGTCACACCATACAATGTTACTCAAAAAATTAGGGTTTCGGTCAATTTCTCCAAGCATGTTTTCACAAAATTGTAATCGTCTGTCACGATCCCCAATATGCAATTTTTGCACCAACCGACCTTCACGATAGCATTTATACTTATACTTTTTCAGCACTTTAAGTACGCGAGTGTGGGTTGTTCCTAATTCATCGGCAGCATCTCTACTTGAAGCCTTTGGAAATGATTCAAAGTATGTTAAAACATCTAGTTCAAAATCGAAATAGTTTTGCTGAATAGTTTGCCGTCTCTTCTTGAAACCACCCGTATTCTTTAAATTTTCTACCATTCTTTTCAATACGAACCGAGTTGGTGCCTGTCGGTCTTGATATCTCTCTCCATACCACCGCAGAGCTAGATTCACGTTTTTGTTATTTAAAAAATAAGCTTCCATTAAATCAAGCTGTTCTTGATAAGCCATTTTCACCGTGAGACAAAATGTGAAATGAGTTGAAAAAACAATCAAATGTGAATAACAACTATGACAATCTAATTTTCAAATTTTAATCTAACATTCCATATTTAAATTACCTCATACACGCAGCTACGAGTATGTCGCAAAGGAGTCTGCATTACAAAAGATGGATGTTAGTTAAAGAGCTTTAACTTGACTCATTGAATTTGTAACTTCAGATTTCCTGGTTTTCCTTTCATTTAATTTATCATGTTTGTTAGAGAGATTTCATCCTTATAATTGACCCTAACGATCGATGCAATAAAAGTACAGGGTATAATTTTTTCAGATTTTAGCCGGTTCGATTCCCGGGTGTGGGAGAAGAGAATTTTCGAAAATCTTTGAATGCAGTTTGCTTTCTATTCAAAAATAAAGGAATGCTTCCTTTGAGTAAAATTTTCTATCTGCAGTATTAAGAGTACTTTCCCTCCAGGTGGCATTACAAAATTCCACCCTGTATATATACAGGGCGTCCCACGGATATGCAACACGGAGAGAAAGTACCTTGAATATTGTAGATGGAACATTTTACTGAAAGAAGACATTATTTGAATTTAAAAAACAATTTAAACTGCATTCATAGATAATATATTTAAATAATTACATGGTTGAACCGGAAATCGAACCCGTTACACGAGAAAAATAATGATCCTGCAGCATTATCATACCGATCGAAAGGATTCATCATAAGGATTATTTTTCGCTAAATAATAGTGTCACAAATAAAAGGAAAACCATGAATTTTAACAGTCACACTAGGTTAACTTTACAGACCCACCATCGTATCTGGGGGCCAAGTCTGCTAACGCAGTTGTGTCAGAATGGCCGATCATTGGCACTGTATTTGTAGAGTTTGACAGTTTTGCTAATCTCCTAATTGAAAGACGTCTTTATGATTTTCCAATGACGTGCCATACTGACACTCCATTGGAAAATTTGTGTGTATTTGGTAATCTCGTACTGACAAGCTCATATTATTTTGACTTCCCTATGGACCACTGTCACGCCATTATGAATTTAGGAGGTTACAAACTATTGACACAATGGTCATGGCGTTGCCTTGGTATGGTCGTCATAATGACCAATCATTGAAAATAGCAGACTTGGCCCCCTGTTCAGTTGACAGCGTCGCTAGTGGAGAATTTGGTATTGCCATTTAAGAAATTTACCAATAATAAAGGGAATTCAAAAGTCAAGGGGCAGCCTTTCAAGTCAGTCTTTAAATATCAATAAAATAATAATAAGAAACTACAAAAATAAATTTGAATCATACAACTCTAACTAACATAGTGAAGATTCAATAGATATGGCTTAATTATAATTACAATACTAAAATATAATATACTAGCTGCGCCCCGCGGTTTCACCCGCGTAAGTCTCGATCCCGTGGGAATATCGGGATAAAAAGTAGCTTATGTCTTAATCCAGTGTGTCAGCTACCTCCATACAAAATTTTATCAAAATTGGTCCAAGTTTTTGAGCGTGAAGAAGTAACAAACATACATACACACACACACACTCACAAACTTTCGCCTATATAATATTAGTGTGATTACAATATTAATATATAGCTATATTTTAATATTGTTATTTATTATATTTTATATGAAACTTCGTAAGTAAATAAATAAAACAAAAAGTGCGAAATAGGATATTATTTATATTTTTTTTAATAATTGTGTTCATCTGCTATTCCAACAAAATTCATCTTCTGAGTCACTCGAATCGCTATCACTATCACTGTAATTGAATGACAAAATATTCATCCAAATATATACGCTAAAAGTAGTAAAAGCATATTTTAGATTTTTAAATAAAATTGCGTTTTTTTTTAAATGGGTCATTCAATTTTTCCATATCTGGTAGCACTGACTTGCCGCAGCAGCAACGAGTTCATTCAGCTGTTCTATTGGTATTGGAGCTCGGAGGCGTTTGTCTTGTTTCATAAAGATAAAACTTTTAAAATAACTAGCCGTGCATCACTTTTGAGAGGTTCAGCATTTTATTTGCACTTTTCACTATAAGAAATCAAATAAATAACACGGGAGCACTCTTGTATACAGAAACTGGCAACGGAGTGACTTCTTCACAATGGTGGCTGACGCGGCTGTAGTTCCTATTTCGCCCATCTGAACAGCTAAGTTGGTGGCACTATACAGTGTGTTCGTGTTCGTGTTAATTGTATTTAAAATTGAGCACAAAGTTACATTCAGCGTTTTGCTCTAGGGCCTTTATGTCCGGAATCTAACAAACCAGATTGATAAAAAATAAAACCCCTGAGTCCAAAACAAGAAAAAGTATTCAAATATCGAAGAAAAGATTTGTGCAAAGTGCTGTCAGAAATTACTTTAAAAAAACCGGCCAATTTCGAGTCGGACTCGCGCACGAAGGGTTCCGTACCATTATCTATAAAAACGGCAAAAAAATCACGTGTGTTGTATGGGAGCCCCCCTTAAATATTTGTTTTATTTTAATTTAATTATTGATTTTTAAAGTGAATATATAACTAAATATTCTGTGAATATTTCAAGTGTCTACCTGTTACCGTTATCAATATCGAGCAAAAACGAGCAAAAAAATCACGTTTGTTGTATGGGAGCCCCCTTAAATATTTATGTTATTCTGGTTTTTAGTATTTTTTGCTATAGCGGCAACAGAAATACATCATCTGTGAAAATTTCAACTGTCTAACTATCACGGATCATGAGATACAGCCTGGTGACAGACGGACAGACAGGCAGACGGCGGAGCTTTAGTAATAGAGTTCCCGTTTTACCCTTTGGATACGGAACCCTAAAAATAAACAACACAACCATTTACAAGATAGACTTGCATTTGGTGCTTTTGGCAGTAAAAAATGTATCATCTGCTTTTGCCTTGAATTACCAGAAATATGACATATACTTTAAAAGCACATGTACAACGCATTTATGTAAACATTGTAATTAATGTTTTCTCGCGTTTCTTGCTTGTTACAAGTTATCGCGGAATCGCTAACTTCATTAATAAATTCACGTACCAAACTCTGCGCGTACACGATTTGTTTGCGATTCGTCCATACACGCTTTGTATCACGTACTTGTGAAACATTATCAATATTCAACACATCCTGTATGTTTATTTTTGTATTGTAACTTTAATCTAAATTGCTAGATAGAACTGTGTAGTATGTATCAACTGTATAAGCGGCCGTTCACGCACCGTGTGTCCTGTTCGCTATTGAACGGTAAAGGGTTTTTCTTCTTCGTATCGATGATTCCATTTATAAGTTTTAAATAAGTTCGACTAGAAATTGGCCACTTCGACAGCATCAGCGTTGGCTTCGCAAAGGACTTCATCCAAAATGAAGGCGTTATTACACAGAGAGCACGAAAAGAGGTGAGGCATCGTTTGCGATGTGGCTCCGCAGTCGCACTGTGGCTCATCAGAGTTCCCCCCGCAGACTAAGTTGTACCTGAAGCGTTAAAGTGTTGGTACGAGTATCACACTTCAAGAGGTCTCTGTTCATACGGCTTATCTCACAATTATCAAAAAAATAAAATAAAATAATAATTCAGGCGTACACCCGTAAAAAACACCAGATTACAAATTACATATTATTCATTACTATTAAATTATTACAAAACAATCAATATTACATTCCATTGCACAATAAATAAGTATTATTTTAGCTGGAATATTAATTGCCATATACGAAGAAATAGTTTACCTCGTACGAGTATGTGGCCCTCAATATTACATTGTCAGGTTTATGTATTCGGTTCATAAAGGACGCGTGCGACTTTCTCACTGTTTTCGGCAAACAAGCACTACACCGCCACGGCAGGCCCAGTATGCATCTGAATTCGTTATAATAATGAACACGCAGCGTGCTTATACGCTGCGAGTACCTATTTGTACCATATGATAGGGCACAGGTGTAAAAATTCCGGCAGTATGCGTTAAACAGGATGATTTTCACTTAATTTGAACAATTCGCAAATCTTCGTGCCAGCATATTACTCTTGGCAGCGAGCGAACGTCTTTGTCTTTCAATGTTTTCGTCATATTAAAGTTTCTCAGTCAGAATATGACCTAAATATGTGAAACATTTAACAGATTCCAACTTACCGTTGCATAGAAATATGTCCGGTATATGCAATGTGCTGTTGTCGTAACGAAAACATATTGTTTGGCTTCTTTTACCATTATACTTAAGAGCATGCTTATCTGCCTATACCTCACATATTCCTATCAACTTTTGCATGGCCGTGATTGACGAGCTGAGCAGAACCATATCGTCGGCATAACCAAGATTATTTACAGGCACGTTGTTAACTGAACAGCCTACCCCGACTCCGCTCAGCTCCTCTATCAGGTATTAATTCACATATAGGTTAAATAATATGGGTTATGTTAATCGTCTTACGCCCGTTCCGAGAACATATCGCTAGACATGGCCTGCCCCCATTTTACTGCGTTAGCTTGGCCCTCATACTAATACTTCATGACCTAAACAATGTCATGTGGTATACCGGGTTTTTGAACATTTTATACCATAACTCAAATGCGCGACTTAAATCTAGGAAATAAACATTTGTTTTTCTGTCTAGATAATATTTAACAGTTTTCTTTAAGGCAAATATAGCAGTGTCAGTTGCATGCTCAGCACGGAAACCAAACTAAGCATTATTAAGGTTTATGTATTTTTACCCGACTGCGGCGAAGCCAAAATAGAGGGTCATGTGTTTGACCTGTATGATCCCTCACATGTGTTAACTACTAAACGGCTAAACCAATTTCGATAAATAATAATGTCGTTAGATTTTTCATTCTTGCATGGGTGTCACTGAGTATATTTAAATTATTAAAAAAAAATCGATGGATTTTTGGCGCCAAAACGTGATTTCAAAAAAAAAAATATTTTTAGCCTATCGAGTCAAATCAAGGGTTTTACGAGTAAAAGGTGATTGCAAATATATATATACTAGCTGACCCGGCGAACTTCGTACCGCCTTATACCGAGAGCAGCGCCATCTAACGGGTCCAATGGACATCCAGGTCAGGAATGCTTGGAAACATACTGGTCCAGCTCCATAGGACAATCTAGAGCCTAGACAAAATCAAACTGGTTGCTATTTTTATGGTAAAACCTGTTATTTTTATGATATTGATTTTACATTCTGTGATAACCTATACTCACACACTGACTTATTTTTTTTTTTTTTTGAAAAACATATTTTTATGATGTTTGTAAATATGTGAACACCATGTATCTATCTAATAATTAAGTTATTTTTCATTGCTTAGTTTTTAATTCGTTTTACCTATTATGGTATAGTAATTTTATTCTAGGTGCATCGTCTTCACATATAATCATATAATTAATGTACTCAAACAAAATATTGTAAAACATTTTTAAAAGAGTAACGGTGGAGTTTCTTGCCCATTCTTCTCCATACGAAACTACCTTTTGGAAGGGGCAACTAGAATCAATTCTATTTTTTTTGTAAATTTTGACGTTCAAAGTGCCTCTTATGTGCCTATTTGAAATAAATGGTTTGACTTTTGACTTTTTTGACTTTTGAATGGTGTTTTCAAACCATCCAGGAATCCGGTGAAATATAAATACAAAATTTCAACCAAATCGGTCCAGCCGTTTAGGAGGAGTTAGGTGACAAACACACGTCCAGAAGAATTAAATATATTAAGATATAAATGTAAAAACGTAATTTGGAATGAGACATGATAAAAAAAACTATCCCGAACTTTTGGAGTGAGCGAGTAAGAGCGAGTAAGAGGCCGTTATCACCCGATTATATGTCGATAAATAACCTAATTGACCGTGTTATATTCCTAACTAAAAAGTGTAAAATAAGAAAGTAAATTTAATAAATCAAACCCGACTGTGTCAAAAGTGAACTTTAAAAAAGATGGAAACAAGACTTATAAAATAAAAAATAAATAAAATAAAATTCATTTAATTCAGATAACTTAATCCATACATTTACAATTTACAACAAAACACACACACCACTCAAATTACCCGCTCAATAAAGGATCTCCACAGCGGAGAAGAGATCCTGTCGGCAACAGTCTTCAGAATTCCGTTGCAGCTGCCACGCATTCTGCAGATCAGGGATACGGTTTTCTTGCGGATGACGGCATGAAAGCCGTCAGTGCGATACAGCGCAAACATCCCTGATGCACTACAGAAGCGAGGCAGCCCCAACATCATTCTGAAGATGTTGTTATACTGGACGCGCAGGACATCCAGCGATCTTTTGGTGTGACTGACCCACAGATTCCCCGTATAAAAGCTCTGACAATATGCCTTGAACAACGTTAGTTTCACTTGTTCAGAGCAGCGGGAGAATCTACGGGCCAACATGTTACCTCTGACCGCTAAAGCCCTGCGCTCCCTCTCAATATCAGGATCGTCTTCAAGACCCTCAGAAATGAAATGCCCCAGGTATTTAAATTTCGTGACACGATTTATGCACAAGCCATTTAGGGTAATATTATGTGAATCATTGGGGCATCCACCAGCGGTCTTAAAGACCATATATTCCGATTTTTTGACATTGTATACAAGCCCATGTGCACCTGCATAGGCCTTACACACTCTTAATAACTCTTCGAGACCTCTCACCGTCGGACTCAGCAGCACCATGTCGTCAGCGTAGCTAATGTTGTTGACGCAGACGCCATCGATCGAGCAACCGACACGCTTGCTACTGAGCTCGACGATGAGATCATTTATGTATAAATTGAAAAGCTTGGGCGACGCCAAACCTCCCTGTCTCACCCCGCTTTCCAACGTGTATGCCTCAGAGAGTGTATTATTCCATCTTACAAAATTTGTTTGGTGAGAATACCAATACCTAAGCATATTTAGCACCTCCACCGGTACACCCGCACTCCCCAACTTTCTCCAGAGCACATCGTATGAGACAAGAGCAAAATCTTTGGAGAGGTCAAGGAAACACGCATATACCGGTGTCCTGCGGTCCGTATAATATTGGACAGTATGCTTGAGACCTACGATGGCAGCTTCCGTAGATAGCCCGGGTCTAAACCAAAACTTATATAACTTAATACTTACTATAAACAATATCATACAGTCGGAGGCATCTTCTTAAACCTAACAATAAAGACCTATCATAAGATCTTTAGGAAAAAAATAATCAGGTAAGCAGGCAATAATATAAAATATCACTAGTTTTTCTGCTAACCGAGGACCACCCCGGATGACATGACCGAGGACCACCCCGGAAAACATGACAGAGGACCACCCCGGATAACATGACCGAGGACCACCCCGGGTAACATGACCGAGGACCATCCCGTATAATATGACTGAGAACCACCCCGGATAATATGACCGAGGACCACCCCGGATAATATGACCGAGGACCACCCCGGGTAACATGACCGAGGACCACCCCGTATAATATGACCGAGGACCACCCCGGGTAACATGACCGAGGACCATCCCGTATAATATGACCGAGAACCACCCCGGATAACATGACCGAGGACCACCCCGGGTAACATGACCGAGGACCATCCCGTATAATATGACCGAGAACCACCCCGGATAATATGACCGAGGACCACCCCGGATAATATGACCGAGGACCACCCCGGGTAACATGACCGAGGACCACCCCGGATAATATGACCGAGGACCACCCCGGATAACATGACCGAGGACCACCCCGGATAATATGACCGAGGACCACCCCGGATAACATGACCGAGGACCACCCCGGATCTCATGACCGAGGACCACCCCGGATAACATCCATTAAAGTAAGACTGAGATATGCTTTTGATTTTTGAAGTGTAATCTTTTAGTTATTGCTGTGTGGTACAGGATGACAGTCATATCCAACGTCACACAGACTGTCATCCCATATGGCGTTACTTTTGGTATGGTTAGGGTCTATTTATTTTGTTAAACATTGATTTTACATTTAAAGTTATGCATTAATTCATTCCTGTATTTTATATAACGTTAAAACTAATTGAGAATTGTTTTGTTTGTATTCAAGATGTCAATTAATGATACTGTTTTACCAAACAAGGTGGCGCGCGACACCCTCCCCACTCTTGTTGGTGGCTGGGGCATCTGTTACTAACTGTGGTGCAAGCAAGTGATGTAATAAAAGTATTAAATGTAGCCGAAGCATAAAAGCGAGTTTATTGGAGCTGATTCAACAAAAGTTATCGTAAAGCTAAGTTTACTCGCCTGGGCACGATGACCATGTACAAGTCGACCTTCCGCAGTACACAAGCCTCAGTCATTTTAAATTGCGTTGCAAACGCCTCAGCGATCTTTTTGGGGTCCCGTATATTATTGACACTCGCTGCACGACTCGGCTCATAGGATAAATTATTTGTAAATTTCCAGAATCGCCAAAAATCACCTGAGGCCAGTATGGCAATAATATACATTTAAATTTGATTTTGTTGACACCGCTTACGTTTATATTTAAAGTTCTTTCGAGCAAAACGCATATTTTCATAGACGTATCCCTGTGATGGCCTTCCGTACAGTAACCAGCTCTGAAAGGCGTTCCTCAAGACTTCGTGAAGTGGTTTAATATGGTAGTTCCAACCAATAATATAATTACCCTTTTTTGTTATACGCCTTTCTTCGTACGAGTTATAAGCAGGTTGTCTCATGGCTGGTTTTAAAGCACAGTAGTATTTGTCTATTAAATAACAGCATTGCTGATTATTACACGCAAAACCTACACTTTCAAGAATAGAATTTAGTTTTAAGTCAACATTGCTAGTTATTCATCACAAAATTGGCGATACATCATCAATTGAGCATGGTTTCTATTATTAAGGCTTAATCTATTCATAGGAGCATTATGTACATATGTTTTACGGTTTAAGCCTCTTAATTCGCATTCAAATCGATAATGGTCCGACCAGTTCTCTTCATTTAAAATTATTATGCAGTAAAATATCGCCCTGATCAACGGTGTATGCTATCTGTTACATTTAGTAAAATATCGCCCTGATCAACGGCGTATGCTATCTGTTACATTTAGTAAAATATCGCCCTGATCAACGGCGTATGCTATCTGTTACATTTAGTAAAATATCGCCCTGATCAACGGCGTATGCTATCTGTTACATTTAGTAAAATATCGCCCTGATCAACGACGTGTGCTATCTGTTACATTTAGTAAAATATCGCCCTGATCAACGGCGTATGCTATCTGTTACATTTAGTAAAATTTCGCCCTGATCAACGGCGTGTGCTATCTGTTACATTTAGTAAAATATCGCCCTGATCAACGGCGTCTGCTATCTGTTACATTTAGTAAAATATCGCCCTGATCAACGACGTGTGCTATCTGTTACATTTAGTAAAATATCGCCCTGATCAACGGCGTATTCTATCTGTTACATTTAGTAAAATATCGCCCTGATCAACGGCATGTGCTATCTGTTACATTTAGTAAAATATCGCCCTGATCAACGGCGTATTCTATCTGTTACATTTAGTAAAATATCGCCCTGATCAACGGCGTATGCTATCTGTTACATTTAGTAAAATATCGCCCTGTTCAACGGCGTGTGCTATCTGTTACATTAGACTGTCGTCCGAACACTAACTGTGTACTATGGGTGACCTTAGTCTGTTTAGGCTTCTATAGTGCCTACAGTATATCTTTAGTAATAAGTTTGTGGTGATCCGTCCCGCTAACTATTTAGTGCATGTTTGATCCGTGGCGCGCAGATGTCGGCTTCACCTCCCGCAAGTCCAATATTATTGCTTCTGGATCGATGGCGAATCCTCAAGTATAACTGAAACTTTCAACAAGGGTAATCTTTGCGCGCTACAGTAATAAATAAGTGTCTATTCTCAATTTCTGAAGCAAGCAAGTGAGGCGTAGCCGCGGAGGTACGAGCTACGCTCCGTAGACCTTCGTAGCCGTTACGCTACGAGCACTTCTACTCGTATAGACAGACAATTAAATACTTGTATTTATATTTGCAATTACATAGTAGGTCTAAACATAGCTCAGGAAATAGAGACTATTTTATTTTTAGAGACTTTTTTTATTCATTGACATATTATTATTATTTATTATTCCGAATGGCATGAACTCGCTCGTCCTCAGCCGTACTACAATCACTTTTAAATTTTAATAACATCGCACCGAATATCCATGTGACGCAATTTTCTTAAAGTTGTTAACAGTCGGTTCAGACGGCATGTTTGAGTTGATAACAGTCAGTTCAGACGGCATGCTTGAGTTGATAACAGCCAGTTCAGACGGCATGCTTGAGTTGATAACAGTCAGTTCAGACGGCATGCTTGAGTTGATAACAGTCAGTTCAGACGGCATGCTTGAGTTGATAACAGTCAGTTCAGACGGCATGCTTGAGTTGATAACAGTCAGTTCAGACGGCATGCTTGAGTTGATAACAGTCAGTTCAGATGGCATGCTTGAGTTGATAACAGTCAGTTCAGACGGCATGCTTGAGTTGATAACAGTCAGTTCAGACGGCATGTTTGAGTTGATAACAGTCAGTTCAGACGGCATGCTTGAGTTGATAACAGTCAGTTCAGACGGCATGTTTGAGTTGATAATAGTTAGTTCAGACGGCATGCTTGAGTTGATAACAGTCAGTTCAGATGGCATGTTTGAGTTGATAACAGTCAGTTCAGACGGCATGCTTGAGTTGATAACAGTCAGTTCAGACGGCATGCTTGAGTTGATAACAGTTAGTTCAGACGGCATGTTTGAGTTGATAACAGTCAGTTCAAACGGCATGCTTGAGTTGTTAACCGTCAGTTCAGACGGTATGCTTGATTTGTTAACAGTTAGTTCAGGCGGCATGCTCGAGTTGCGCTCACTCGAGCGTTTGCTACGCTACGATGCTACGGCTCTACGGCGCTATAGCGCTACGGTGCAACGGCTCTACGGCGCTATCGCGCTACGATGCTACGGCTCTACGGCGCTACAGCGCTACGATGCTACAGCTCTACGGCGCTACAGCGCTACGGTGGTGTAGCATACACAAGACGGCGTTGGTTCGGCCAGACGCACATTGCTGTGTTATTGTGAAGTAGTTCATCTTTTCCATGCAGCTAAACAAAAGGATGTTACTCCCCGGCCTGCCCTGAAAGGGCCAAAGCTTGGCGCATTATGTGGCGCGAGGTGTTTTCGTGAGTGCCATTTATTATTCTGGTTATGTCATCGGCGTAGCGGATGGTAAATAAATAAAAATTGCAGCGATACTCTAAAACGTACTTTACCCCTAGATACTTGATGTGTGTACTCTAATTAATTTTATTGTATAACTAAGTCTTATCAATTTCATGAAAAATTAACTTGAAGAGAGGCAATGTTGGTTACATTCCCCTCATAAGAGAGGCAATGTTGGTTACATTCCCCTCATAAGAGAGGCAATATTGGTTACATTCCCCTCATAAGAGAGGCAATGTTGGTTACATTCCCCTCATAAGAACTCGGACGAGCCCGATACGTTCACAATGTTGGTTACATTCCCCTCATAAGAACTCGGACGAGCACGATACGTTCACTAATCATTCGGGAAACAATCATATTGTTGAGCAACTAATTCCGTACTCTGAAGCTAAACCGCGACATTAAACTAATTCCGTGAGCAGAAGTGAGGTTTAATTCAGAATGTGTATCGAATTTGAGGCAAATTGCAGCTTTGCGGTGAATCTGCGCATATTCCCGGCACAGACCGAGTTGGTCGGCGGAGGATTAACGGACAAATTACGGACGCGACATGCAACTCGTTTAAAAAAGAACCGGCCACGTGCGAATCGGACCTCGCTCAATAAAAGGTTCCGTAGTTGGGATAAATTTATCCCAAAAATAAACTTAACATTGTAGTTGAAAAACATGTTCACCCATACATCAGATTTTATATTACCACTTTTTCGGCATGATTAATATGTATATCATGGAAAAAAAATCGGCTATCTAGTACTAAGAGTCTCTGCGCTAAGCCTGGGACAGACAAATGGACATGGCGAAACTATAAGGGTTGATTAGTGAATACGGAACCCTAAAAAGCTCGACTTTTCAACGTTTTAAAGAATGCTGGATGCTCTTAAGGCGAATATGTTACAGTCTCCTCTTTAAACACTCTTAGATTACACTGATGGTCATTTCTATGGGTTCCATGAATAATAAGGCGTACTTGTTACCTTTTGTTCCGAGTCCGATAGTATGAAAAGAAGTTAAACAATCGCGAGCCGGTCGATGTACCCGTGCTTAGCAACAATCGCGAGCCGGTCGATGTACCCGCGCTTAGCAACAACCGCGAGCCGGTCGATGTACCCGCGCTTAGCAACAATCGCGAGCCGGTCGATGTACCCGCGCTTAGCAACAATCGCGAGCCGGTCGATGTACCCGCGCTTAGCAACAATCGCGAGCCGGTCGATGTACCCGCGCTTAGCAACAATCGCGAGCCGGTCGATGTACCCGCGCTTAGCAACAATCGCGAGCCGGTCGATGTACCCGCGCTTAGCAACAATCGCGAGCCGGTCGATGTACCCGCGCTTAGCAACAATCGCGAGCCGGTCGATGTACCCGCGCTTAGCAACAATCGCGAGCCGGTCGATGTACCCGCGCTTAGCAACAACCGCGAGCCGGTCGATGTACCCGCGCTTAGCAACAACCGCGAGCCGGTCGATGTACCCGCGCTTAGCAACAACCGCGAGCCGGTCGATGTACCCGCGCTTAGCAACAATCGCGAGCCGGTCGATGTACCCGCGCTTAGCAACAATCGCGAGCCGGTCGATGTACCCGCGCTTAGCAACAATCGCGAGCCGGTCGATGTACCCGCGCTTAGCAACAATCGCGAGCCGGTCGATGTACCCGCGCTTAGCAACAATCGCGAGCCGGTCGATGTACCCGCGCTTAGCAACAATCGCGAGCCGGTCGATGCACCCGCGCTTAGCAACAATCGCGAGCCGGTCGATGTACCCGCGCTTAGCAACAACCGCGAGCCGGTCGATGTACCCGCGCTTAGCAACAATCGCGAGCCGGTCGATGTACCCGCGCTTAGCAACAATCGCGAGCCGGTCGATGTACCCGCGCTTAGCAACAATCGCGAGCCGGTCGATGTACCCGCGCTTAGCAACAATCGCGAGCCGGTCGATGTACCCGCGCTTAGCAACAATCGCGAGCCGGTCGATGTACCCGCGCTTAGCAACAATCGCGAGCCGGTCGATGTACCCGCGCTTAGCAACAATCGCGAGCCGGTCGATGCACCCGCGCTTAGCAACAATCGCGAGCCGGTCGATGTACCCGCGCTTAGCAACAACCGCGAGCCGGTCGATGTACCCGCGCTTAGCAACAATCGCGAGCCGGTCGATGTACCCGCGCTTAGCAACAATCGCGAGCCGGTCGATGTACCCGCGCTTAGCAACAATCGCGAGCCGGTCGATGTACCCACGCTTAGCAACAACCGCGAGCCGGTCGATGTACCCGCGCTTAGCAACAATCGCGAGCCGGTCGATGTACCCGCGCTTAGCAACAATCGCGAGCCGGTCGATGTACCCGCGCTTAGCAACAATCGCGAGCCGGTCGATGTACCCGGGGTTAGCAACAACCACGAGCCGGTCGATGTACCCGCGCTTAGCAACAATCGCGAGCCGGTCGATGTACCCGCGCTTAGCAACAATCGCGAGCCGGTCGATGTACCCGGGGTTAGCAACAACCACGAGCCGGTCGATGTACCCGCGCTTAGCAACAACCGCGAGCCGATCGATGTACCCGCGCTTAGCAACAATCGCGAGCCGGTCGATGTACCCGCGCTTAGCAACAATCGCGAGCCGGTCGATGTACCCGCGCTTAGCAACAATCGCGAGCCGGTCGATGTACCCGGGGTTAGCAACAACCACGAGCCGGTCGATGTACCCGCGCTTAGCACCAGCTCCAGAAGTAGCGGCTTGCTCTCCAATACCAAGTAGTTCCTCAAATGTTCCGGTAGCAACAATTTCCGTTTCTTACGAGCAGCGTCTGTGCTGATTGTAAGGTTATATATTTTTTTCTTTATCCGGAGCCTCCTTACGACATCGCTTCGCGCTATTGTAAACCATCTTGTACACTTGAAGAGTGTTACAGCTTTAGATCTTTCTATTAACACTGGAACGATGTCGTCGTATTTGTGGAAAATTTAAAGATTTTTATGAATAGTTTAAACTTGTGCTCTCTTTTATAAATATGAAGCTTAGCCGCTCACTGCTAATGAGCCTTACAGGTGAGCCACGGGGCTGTAACATATGCTATGTTAGTGAGTTGACGTGTGCTTGTTGCAGCATCCTGTTCGCGGACATCTGCGGCTTCACCTCCCTGTCCGACCAGTGCACCGCCGAGGAGCTGGTGCGCCTGCTCAACGAGCTGTTTGCCAGGTCAGTCACACGCCACACTTGATATTTTTACGGTCTACTTATCTACCAAAGAATTAGCTGCTGTCTAACATAGACCGCTCCCAGTTAAGATTGACAACCAGGTGACCTTTCACCAGATTTCTTTGATTGCGCTCTCTCATATTTTTTGCATTGTTGCCATGAACGTATGTTTCTTGCCGTCCTAAAAGTAAGCTGGTAGGTATGTTTTAACATCATGATTAAATTCAGTTAAATTATTATACCACAACAAAGTTGATGGTCATTAAATACACAGGCAGCTTCGCCCATTTCCAGATTACGTTTCCAGAAGTACAGTTCAATAAACGTACACAGCAATTCATCGGCTCCCGTTCGATAATGAATGCAACCTCTGATCCGCGAGCTACAACTACGTAGATATCCTCTCATTGTTCGGCCGGCCCAGCTGCCTGACTCCCTGACTCCCTGTTAGTTGATATGTGCATTTCTCTCGAACGTATTGTCATAGCCTTGTCGTATCGTTACGACGAAGTGAACAAAAAGAATAAACTCGTCGCCGTCGTCGATAATCGTGGATGAATTTTGTAATTTTTGTTGAATAATGAATGACTTGCTGTGCCCTGGGCGAGAAGCAACGAGCCAGGAACACGAATAATAATGGAACTAAACGGGATTCTATATTTTTCTTCGCAAAAATATATTTCCGTTAGAGTTGTTCATGAAATATACAATCCGTTGTCGATAAGGTCTGTTTCACAGACGTCTTGTTATATGGTGCTAGAACCAGCTACGAATCTGTACACAAAATTGGTGACGAACATGTTCTGTTTGAATACAATTATTTGTTAATTAGCTAGAAGCAACAAGTGTTAATTAATAATTAATCAACTCCAATTACTTCACAGAACTCGGCGCCATTTGTTATCTCGTACTTGAGCTTACTCGCCCTTGACTCATCATGTTGAATACTCATGACATGACGTGGACACTGAACCTCCCACCTACAAGAAGTACTATTTGTATGGCATACAAATTTGTTGGTGACCCTCTTTTCACCAATAAATCTGTATGCCATACAAATAGGTACTTCTTGTAGGTGCTACAATTATTCATTGTTAAAATTAACTGCTCGGAATCACAGCTGTAATCTTTCTTAACTGTTCCTCACGTCTGTTACTAAGACACGTGTGCTGGCATCTACGAACAGCGTAAATCCCGGGAGCTCCCTTAACCCGTGAATGTTAACCTCCGTCTTACACAGGTGATGAAAGGGGCCCGGCCGGGGATTTTGGGGCCCGCAACTCGATGCCACTGCTAGGGTTACAAATTGCGGGCCCTCCGGATAATAGGCGCGAGTTAATCACTTTGCTTTGTACCCAGAGATTAATTGGGTGCGGTAAGGCGAGGCGGCACGGTAGTGGGTAGGCAACTGCCGGGATGCGATCTAAATATAATGTCGTTGCAGTATCATGTACCATATTAATGCGTAATGTTTTACGGTTGTAAGAATCCCATGTCGTAGAGACAGAACTTTTTCATCCAAGGCCTAAGTTTTCCGGAAAATACTTTGCCATTGTATGTGTATTATATAGGTACTGGAGTTTCATAAAATACCCTCATTCTATGTCGTGTGTGTGCCACCGGTTGTCGATCCAATCACGAACTACGGTGCTATCACATACTGTATCATATATTATTATTCAATTGTACCCAGTTTGATTATCTTGGCCCTATGTAGTTATGTAAGTCGTTGGTATCTATCAATTTCGCATTAACTAAACTGTTGAGTTAGTTTGCGGTTAATCTATCAGCGACACAAACCCCACTAGCTTATGTGTGACGTCACTATACTATTGCCTCTGACAATAATAATATTTAGGTTCTAGCTGAGGCTGAGCTGTTTTAGAACCCAATGGCTTGGCACGCGACAGTGGGAAGAGACCAGACGGAATGACCATAATGCCTTGGAAGTTAGGTCAGCCTTTGGTGTGATGCAACATGTGTCGACACCCTTGCGCCATCTAATCTTCCTAGCACGGCGAACTGTGCTGGGGCGGCTGCTGAAGATGCAGAAAACCTCAAACGGCAAAAATATTCCAATGTTATTGAGAGTTATATGTTCGAGCCGTTTGGGGTTGAAATACTAGGGCCAAGTGCCCACTTGGTTTTTCAAGATATCGCCAAGCGGTTGGTCGATTCTTCACGTGACCAGAGGCCTGGTCTATTTTTCGGGCAAAGAATTAGAATCGCCATACAACATGGCAATGCTGCCAGCCTTTTGGGCACTTTTCCTGTTGACAGGGATGCGGACGAACTTTTTGATGCCCTATGATTCTGTCCCCTCCTTTTTTACATACATTCATTATTTTAAGTCTGTTAGCGTATATATTATGTAAATATTTTTCAGAATTAAAAGGGTACTACTAGCGAAATAATCAAAATGCGTTTTCTTAAACAGAGTTTCCAGTGACATCTGTTTCTTTTGTAAAGTTCGCTCATTCTCGCTTTAATTTACCCGGAGTTAGTATCAACAGCATCGACCTCATTGTGCCTGTACTCTTCGCTCTCTTGCCAAAAACTCCGTATTTATTCAACATTATTTACATGTACAAGCTTTCATCTAAGGATAAAAGTAAATAAAATCTTAACTGCGTAAAAATAGGTATCGCTTTCCAGATTGCCAATTTTCTTTCAGACTCCTTTGGTGAAAATGAAAAGTTTTAAAAGTTGCTTCTTTTACCGAATTAAGATTGGGACCGTGAGCCTCCGTAATGTTGAGGATTTCCGTCGCTAGGGTTCCGCGGATCTGTGTGTAGGACTATCTAGAACAAACGAACAGAAACAGCAGTGATATACGTCATATTTATCGCGTTTTTGGTATTTGAGCGCGTTATAAACAACATTAATGTGTTGTTGGGGCTGCCTCGGCACTGCAGTGCGTCGGGGATGTTCGCTGAGTCGCGCATTGACTGTTTCTATGCGACGATGCGGAAACGGTGCACATCCTTGGTGCGCAGGGTCCGCGCCAGCTCCAACACCATCTTGAGGATGATGGCTGAGAGGTTCGACTGTCACTACATTAACCATTGCTGTGTGCTTAATGTAGTGGCAGCAAGAAAATGATATGAAACGGTGTTTGTTACTAACATAGTTTTAAGTCTCATATACTAACACAAACGTTATAGCATGTTATGTATTCTTAGGTTAAGGTATGTATATTTGGGTCGTGTTACCTGAAAATAAATGGATTAATAATAATAATAAACACGTCACGGAATACGTTTTCTTTATCTTCAGTTATATATTCATTTTAGACGCAGTTTCTTTTATTCTATTAGTATACAATAAGCCTGAAACCCAAATAATCAAGCCTAAATAAAAAAAAAATCAAAATGAATCATAATAAAAACCAAGAATTTTATCAAAAACTGCCGAATCGAAGGTGACATCTGTCATGTCACCTCCGATAAAATCCACCGATTTTAAAATAAAGAAAAGATGTTGACGAGATCAGCTACGAGACGAGCACGCCCACCACCTCCGGACTCTTCGCTCAGCTCCGCCTCGCCGCCGCCGGTATCCAGCCTCACTGTAAGCGCTGTGACGACACTGGCCGTGGTAGTTGCGTCGAGCTCGAGCGACGAGTATTTTTCCCCGCCGACGTCGCCAACACCTGTACGTCGGCAGGGGAGAGGCCGGCCACCGAGGAGCTTGGGACTTAGGGGCCATCCGGCCCCGAGCCGGGTCCCCGCTGCCGGTGGTTGTGTGCAGCGCATGAGATGGACTCAATCTATGAACGAGAACGTCATGCGCGCATATTACGGGTCTACAGAGGGAGGAACTAACCTCACTGCGTACCGTGCTAGGATGCTGTCTCTGTTTCAGGAACTAGAACCAACCATCAACATCTCGGCCCAACGACTATCGGATCAGGTGCGGGTCATCCAACGCGATCATAGGTTGGACGATGTTGCACTTGATAGGCTGCGCTCAGAGGTACTTAGCAACCATATCGTCTCGACTCCGGCACAAACCGCGGTACGAATGTCAATTATTGATGGAATCCCGCCGCGGTCCAATCATGATGTTGAAGAAGAGGATGATAGGGTTGCCACAGTAAGTAGCCAATACAACGCCCGATTGAGGAGCGCACTGGAGGATGCATTTGGCGAGTATAGGTCCACTCCGACCGAACTTAGACCCCGATTACCACGCCTACCTATGCACAAGTAAAATAGGGCGCTGGTGTGTGCCTTGGACTCGCAGCTTAAGAATTTCTTCCAAAGCAGCGAGGATCTCATTGATACACACTCGATTCTGTATTGCGCGGCTGTTGCGGCATGTCGTTTAGCTAACGTCAAATTTCCAAACTGTGACGGAGCTACTCGACCAAAACCAGCCGTACCAGCCTGGCAGTGCAGGATCGAGCGCCGTATTGATGGGGCCAGGGTACTCATCGGCAAACTATACTGCTTCAGGGAGGGCAATACACGACCACGAGTGATGCGCTTTGTAAGACGGGCTTTCTCGGGGACTGGAATCAGCCCTCGAGAATACATGTCCCGTGTCACAGAGCGCATCGACTTCCTGAAGCAGAAAGTTTGTGCATGGGCGAGCCGTATTCGGCGGTATAAGCGGCGGGTGGATCGATACACGCAGAATCGCATGTTCCAGAGCAATGAAAGGTGGGTATATAGAGCTTGGGAGCGACCTGAACAAAATGTGACAGACGTGTGCCGCCCGGATGATGCAGCCACGAGTGCATTCTGGCGCAGCATCTGGTCGGAGCCCGTCTGTCACGCAGAGGCTGACTGGATGCGGGAAGTTGAGCGAGTGTGTGAAACTATACCAGAAATGGAAGCAGTCATAATCACCCCATTAGACGTAGCCAGAGCAGTCCGTCTGTTACCAAATTGGAAATCACCGGGACCGGACGGACTGCACAACTTCTGGTTGAAATGTTTAACTAGTTCACACACTTGCCTGGCATCTCAGTTCCAGTCATCCTTAGAGTCTGGGTCGCTACCACAGTTTCTAACAACAGGCGTTACCCACCTGCTCCATAAGTCAGGTAGTCCCGCGGAACCCAAGAATTATAGACCGATCACATGTTTGTTAACGGTCTATAAACTTCTTACATCCATTTTGAGAGTGAAAATTAATACGCACATTGACAATAACTCCATTATGTCTGGCTCTCAGAATGGATGTAGGAATGGGTCCCGCGGTACTAAGGAGCTACTCCTCATCGACATGGCCATAAGCCAACAGGTTCGTCGATCCCGCAAGGATCTGTCGACATGCTGGATAGACTATAAGAAGGCCTACGACTCGGTGCCACATACATGGCTCATGAGGGTGCTGGAGTTGTACAAGATAGATGCAACTCTGCGCAACTTCCTGATGTCATGTATGGGGCAATGGAGAACGGTCCTTCGCTATCCAGGATGTCGGCAGATCCAGGGGAATGATGAGCCTGTATGGATTAAACGGGGAATATTTCAGGGCGACAGTTTAAGTCCACTTTGGTTCTGCTTAACCCTGAATCCTCTAAGTACACTGTTGGAGGATTCAGGTCTAGGCTATCGGTTGAGGAGAGGAGGTCAGGTCATATCTCACCTCTTCTACATGGATGACTTGAAACTCTTTGCCCCCAACAAATTGCGACTGATCGAGCTACTGAAGGTAACTGAAACATTCAGTAGCGCCATCAGGATGGAATTTGGTGTGGACAAATGTGCAGTCATGCATGTAAAACGAGGAGAGATTATGGAATCCGAAGGAACCCAACTCTCGGATTCCATACACCTTAGATCCCTTTCCTCATCCGAAAGCTATAAGTATTTGGGTATGTCAGAAGCGTTAGGGATCAACGTTGCTGACATGAAGCAATCGTTGAAGGAGCGCTTCTTTGGTCGCCTGAAGAAGGTATTTATTAGTCTTCTTTCAGGCGGAAACAAGGTGCGCGCCTTCAACGGTTGGGTCATGCCGGTTTTGATGTACTCTTTTGGCATACTTAAATGGACTCAGACCGAACTAGACGCCCTGGATAGGAGGGTCCGTACACTGCTGACCGCAAATCGGATGCATCACCCACGATCATCGGTGATGAGACTGTACATCCCGCGGAAGTGCGGGGGTCGAGGCTTTTTAAATGCAAAGACCCTCCATAACCGCGAGGTGTGCAGTCTCAGGGAATATTTTTTACAAGCCGAACTGGGTATGCACCGTGATGTGGTCGCAGTGGACAAGGGACTCACCCCGCTCTCCATGGCTAAAGAGAACTGGCGCAAACCTGTAATACTTACTACCGATGACCGCAAGGAGGTATAGCAAAGCAAGGAGCTTCACGGACGCTTCTATCGGGCTCTTCATGAACCCGGTGTAGATTTCTTAGCGTCCGTATCCTGGCTACGTTTTGGTGACCTTTTCGGGGAAACCGAAGGTTTTGTCTGTGCAATTATGGACGAAGTTATCTTGACGAATAACTACCGGAGACATATTATGAAGGACGGGACGGTTGACGTGTGTCGGGCATGCCACCGTCCGGGTGAGTCCATCAGACATATTATCTCTGGCTGTTCTCGTCTTGCTAATGGCGAGTACTTGCACAGGCATAACCAAGTAGCCAGGATTATTCACCAGCAACTTGCTTTGAAATATAAACTTGTGGATTCTGAGGTACCGTATTACAAGTATGTGCCCGACCCAGTTCTCGAAAATGACCATGTCACGTTGTACTGGGATCGGTCTATCATTACTGACAGGACTATTGTCGCGAATAAGCCCGACATAGTAGTGATAGATCGATTAGCGCGCCGCGCAATGATTATCGATGTTACCATTCCGCATGACGAGAACCTCGTGAAAGCTGAGAAAGAGAAACAAATAAAATATCTTGACTTAGCACACGAGGTTGTTGACATGTGGAATGTGAGCTCGGCTATCATTGTGCCGATTGTCGTATCGGCCAATGGCCTGATGGCCGAAAGTCTCGAGCAACATCTTTCGAGGCTCTCGTTAGGTGGTTGGATCAAGGGCCTGATTCAGAAGGCAGTACTCCTCGATACGGCTCGCATCGTGAGGAGGTTCCTATCTCTGCAGCCCTAGCCACCGGTAGCTTGGACCCTGCTCCCGATACCGGTGGACAACTATTTTTTATATTTTTAAATGTTTTTATATATTTTTTATATTCTGATATTTAAAAATATAATTTGTATGTATTTAAATTAATAAAGGAAATAATAATAAATAATTTAACAAATAAATTATTTGTATTCTGCACCTCAAAGAAAAACTACCGAATGAGTTCCAATATGCAAGACCCTTTATTTTCCTACCACCAGGACCGAGCTTAGCTAAAATATGAATTATTTCCTTCTCGCATTTCTCATGCAAATGAATATTGATTGTATTCGCATTGATTCGAATCAATCGTTAACTGGCCACAATATTTCCTAATTGTAACAAAAGATCGTTCAAAACAAGCGTATTTATCACTAGGCCGATGGTAGCGTCGGCACGATTGGACCATCCATCAAAGCGGATCGGCGCGGCGTCCAGCGTCCGGCCCGGATCAGATTGACAACGATATTTTTTAATGAAGCGCAAAGGACATGGATAATGTCTGGCCTGGCACAGACAAAGAGATAATTATATCAAAAAAAATACTGATAATATTTGTAATCCCACCACAGCTTTCGTTAGGTACTTGCCAAAACTTTGCAGGACATATTTCAATTTATAAGATTATTTTGATTCAAGTATTCGGGCAGATATTTATGTTGCCAGTTTTGGAAATTAATATGATGGTAATTGGGAAATGTTAATTGTAAGAATTGATATGTTTTCGCGAGTATGTTTAGAATATAAAATATTAAAACTGTGTTTAAAGCGTATTGAATAATAACTAGACTGTAATGAACATGATTATGATGACGACTTTTTTATAAGTAGATATGTATAGAAAATGTATTTTTTGTAGTTTGTGTCAAAATAGTAGCTTAAAACTATTATAATATTTATATATTTGAAATTGGCTATTTACTAGCTTTTATTGGATACCCATATTGTTATAGGTACAAGACGGCGGCGAGTACATCTCGATCGTATTAGATACAATAATGATTATTCAAATATGTATTAAATATAATTATGTGATTGTTTGTTTTCTAAATTTAAATTCAGTTTTTTTTCTTACTTATCTTATAAAACGGATCGAATGCCCGAGTGTTAGCTCCATCTGTATTTTTATAAAACGGATCGATTGCCCGGAGTGTTAGCTCTATCTGTATTTTTATAATACGGATCTTTTGCCCGACCGTTAGCTCCATCTGTATTTTTATAAAACGGATCGATTGCCCGAGTGTTAGCTCCATCTGTATTTTTATAAAACGGAT
Source organism: Tiliacea citrago (assembly GCA_963921375.1). Lineage (NCBI taxonomy): Eukaryota > Metazoa > Arthropoda > Insecta > Lepidoptera > Noctuidae > Tiliacea > Tiliacea citrago. Next base: position 31,930,476 of record OY992780.1, read on the forward strand.
CGATTACCCGAGTGTTAGCTCCAACTGTATTTTTATAAAAACGCATCGTTTGCGGAGTGTTAGCTCCATCTGTATTTTTATAAAACGGATCGATTGCCCGAGTGTTAGCTCCATCTGTATTTTAATAAATTGACTAAATTGACATTATCGATTATTCAGAACGATTATACACCGTGGCATTTGAATCGTCTTACAAGGGCAGCCCACTTCATGTATCCAATAACTACTAATCATTCATAAATGTATTTTTTTTAACCGACTTCCGAAACGGAGGAGGTTATATGTTTGGCTTTTTAAAATTCCGCAATTGCCACCAAATCAGAATCTGATGAAGGTATCCCATGGAAATCGAGGGAAATCCTCAAATTTTATAGGCATACCTATAGCGGTTTGAGTATTTTTTATAGTAACTCGTAAATTTGCTCTCGGAAAGCACTATTTGGTGAAGTGAAACTGATGGTGAAGACCACAGATAGCCACCGGAACTACTTAATAATTAAGTATTTCACCGTTGCGATTCGATTAGGCACTTTAATATGGTTGATAAGCAATTTATGCTCGTCAAAATGCATATGGTGAAGTCACCATCAGTTGTCCTGGTTCTTACCAGGAGAACTCCTCAACAATTAACGCCCCTGCATCGGGAAAAGCAATATTTTGTAAAAGTTGAAGAGAATTTCGACATTAGGCTATTGTAAATTAGATAAATTACAAACTGACCCACTAAAAAGTGTAAAATAAACAACTTTTAACAAAAAAAAAAACACTACAAAGTGAAAAATAACTTTACCTTCGAGCGCGGTGCGGTGCGAGCCTTGCGTTCCAAGGGCGTTCAAAAGGCTCACACCACGCTCATAACAGGGTGTTTCAAACTACATCAAGCGTCCTATTGAATAATATAAAAAAAAATGAATGATTGATACTAGTCATTGGATACATGAAGTGGGCTACCGTTGTAAGACGATTAAAATACCACGGTGTATAAGTAGCACGGTGACGGTTGACCGGCGGGCAGGAGAGGCGCCATCCGGCAATCGATTCCTTCACTTGCTTTTGAAGCGAGCTACGGGTCAGAAAAACTAGAGTAACTGTCGATAAAAATAATTGGTGTAGCTGGTTGATTGTTGTATTAGAGTAATTAAAGAATATTATTATCTACCGCAAGGAGTTTTCTTACAAAAGGTTACATTCAATTCATATTGTTTTATACTGAAATCGTGGGATAGGTCTTCCAATCTGACATCTATCCAGATGATTGTAAAACTGTCTGGCAGTCTTTATCACCCTCTCCCCCTTTGGGGAGATGTCTCCCTGACCGAGTTCATTAGTTCACAGTAGAGTACAGCAGGTACTGGCGGTGCACCGTAAAAGGTGCAATAAGGCAGAGCGCGGATTTACGAGCCCCCAGCGACGACAGATCCGCACGTTCCGATTTATTCGATGTACTAAATCACTGCTCGTTGTGTAAACAGACTGTGTTTAGCGCGTGTATTAGTAGAGATAGTCGCTTGCGAAATTACACAAATGTGTGGCATGACTGTACTCAGCTGTGTGTGTGTATTGTGGGGACAGGCCGCCGATATTCAGACAATTTTTGTTTTACAAAAAAGTGCAATTCGTTCAATTTTTAAAATAAGTCCAGACACTCCCTCAGAGATTTAAAGAGATTAATATCACTGTAGCTTCTCAGTATATTTATGAAAATCTTTTGTAGGCACATACAAAATACAGTGACATCCATAATGTAAATACTAGGAACAAACACAAATTTGTTGTTTCTACAACCAGGCTTAAAAAAATAGGTGGCTCGATTAGATGCCAGTGTATACGTTTTTAAAATAAACTTCCTAGCCATATTCAAGAAGTAAGCCTTAATAAATTCAAATGTTTTCTAAAGCGGAAACTGTGCCAGAAAGGCACAGGATTATCTTCAAGCCTTAAAATCCCCGAGAGAGTTGCCCGTCCTGGAAGATTTCCTTAATTTCTTGGAAACTAAGTTTATGATGCTGGAAACTTCACGTAAGAAGCTTCAAAATTCCACACAGAAATCATACCCATCTCAATCCAACAACAATAACAAACCATCATTTTCAAAGGGTCCTAATTTTAAACGAAATTATAACAATCCTAAAACGAATTACTCGACAAACCAAGTTTCGCAATCGTCAAAGTCCACACGCAAAATTAACAAACTCTAGCCATGCCCTATTTGCAACGCCAATGATCATCGAATTCATGCATGTAAAAAATTATTGGAATTGCAACCTAATGAACGTAAAAATGCTATTGTAAACTTGAACCTTTGTATTAATTGTTTACATTATCATGAAGGCAAAAAATGCCTTTCCGAAATAAGATGCAAAGAATGCAATAACGAACACAATACCATTTTGCATGAATCTTTTACGTCACATAGATCTGGGTCAAATGCAGCCACGATTACGAAATCGCCGTCTGAGCAGCAAGAATGTAACAGTTACATCGCTTCTTAAATAACCCTCAGAAATATTGCTTGCCACAGCAATAATTAACGTACAAGCAGCGGACGGTCTTACCAAAAAATGAGAGTTCTTTTAGATCAAGGGTCACAGACATTCATTATTAGGGAAAGCGCAGCTCAGTTGTTAAGACTACCGCGACGGAAATGTAACGGTTATATCTCTGGAATAGGAAATAAGGAAAACAACTGTAAGGGCATGATAACCATCAAATGCTCGTCGTTGGTTAGCAACTTCACCTTTGAAACGGACGTTAATATAATGAATATACTCATAAATAACTTACCCAGCTGTACCTTACCTAAGCCAGACTGGCCTACTCTTAACCAAATAACTCCAGCAGATCCCGAATTTTACAAAAGTAGGCCTATTGATATCTTATTTGGGGCAGATACCTATTCCACTATCCTTATGGACGGTATCTGTCGATCAGAAGGCCATATTGCCTACTGCCCAACAAACCCAGTTGGGATAGATCTTAAGCGGCAACTACAAAACGTACCACTGCAATGTGATCCTAAATAATATCGAAGACATTCAGCAATTTTGGGAAGTAGAGGATATTCATGACTCCCCAGCCATAACAGAAGACGATCAAAAATGCATCGAGTTTTACCAATCTTCGATCTCTAGACGGGAAGACGGAAGCTACGTAGTTAAGATACCATTTAAAGAAAATTTTGAAAAAAATATAGGCGAGTCGAAAACAAAATCGATTGCTCAATTTTTCCAAATAGAGCGGAAATTAAGTAAGCAACCAGCACTGGCACGTGACTATAAAACGTTTATTTCTGAATACCTAGAGCTCGGACATACGACACCCATTGCGCCACACATACAGCCGGACTGCTACCTATTGCACCATTGCGTCCAACGATCTGAGTCAGCAACTACTAAATTTCGAGTTGTTTTTGATGCCTCGGCAAAAACCTCGAGTGGATACAGCCTCAATGATCTTATGTGTCGAGGGCCCAATTTACAACAAGACTTGTTGTAAATTGTTGCCTTATCTTAAAATGGAGACAATTTAGATACGCTTTTACAGCAGATATAGAAAAAATGTTTCGCAAAATCTGGCTACATCCCGATGATCAGAAATATCAGGAAATTATCTGGCGGAACCATCAATCTCAACCTTTAAAAGAATACCAGTTAGCGACAGTTACTTATGGCACAAAAGCCGCACCTTTTTTGGCCATGATGACCCTGAAGCAACTGGCCATCGATGAAAGGCCAAACTATCCACAAAGTTGCGCTCCTGACATCTTAGAACACTTGTTTTACATGGATGATCTCATGCATGGTGAACATTCAGCGAGAGCAGCTAAACAGCTCAAAGCGGAGATGATCAACCTCTTAAAATCTGGCGGGTTTAATCTCAGAAAATGGCGATCAAACTTGCCGGAAATAATAGATAGTTCTGATGCACTTCAAAAGGAAGACTTTGACTTTAAGCTGCCGGAGTCAACCAAAACTTTAGGTCTTCGGTGGGAACCAAAAAATGATCAATTTATCTTTCATCCTATATAATTTATCTCACAAGACATCCTTACAAAAAGACAATTCTTATCTCAAATATCTAAAATATTTGACCCTTTGGGCTGGCTAGCGCCAGTCACGATAAAACTTAAGATCTTGTTCCAAGAATTATGGAAATCAGACCTGGGTTGGGACCACCCTGTCCCTCAAGAAATCGCGTTAGAGAGGAATACTATTAAATCCGATCTATATCATATATCTCGATTTAAAATACCACGTTGGATTCAAACCCAGGACAAAGATATCATCGAACTCCATGGCTTTTGCGACGCTAGCACTAAAGCATACGCTTGCGTCGTGTATTGCAAAATACAGAGAGAAAACGAAACCCACGTGACCCTTATTGCAGGGAAATCAAAGGTAATACCGCTGAAAAAACCACAATCGATCCCGCGTTTAGAACTTTGCGGCGCTCTCTTGTTGTCAAAACTTATGCGAAAAACCATCTTATCCCTATCGAGCTACAAGGTACATGTTTATGGTTGGACTGATTCAACAGCTGTTCTGGGTTGGTTAAGTGGCGAACCAGAGAAATGGAAACCTTTTGTTGCGAATCGAGTGAGGATTATTACTGAAATAATCCCTAAAGATAACTGGAGCTACGTAAAATCTAAAGAAAACCCCGCAGATGGCGCAAGCCGCAGTTTACCTGCTGCTCAATTAGCCAATCACTCGCTGTGGTGGCAAGGGCCCAACTGGTTACCACAATATAAGCCTAAAGAATCTCATAAGATGCCGATTTATACGAGTATTACTAGCGAAGAACTCAGAAAAAAGGAGCAAGTAAATACGGTCATTGTTAACCCCGAAAATTTAATAATTAGTCAACTATTACCAAAATATAGCACTTTAAGGAAAGTTACTCGAGTATTAGCTTACATCAACAAGTTCATCGACATTGTTGTTTACAAGAAAAAACGCACATGTTTTCTTACTCTGCAAAATATAAAGATAGCAAGAGAAATGTTAATTAAGCACGTCCAAAACGAATATTTCGACGAAGAAATATCGCGGCTGAAAAATAATGGACCACTAAATAAGAAAAGCCAGATTCTTAATCTCAATCCCATATTAGCCACTAATCAAATGCTCCGCGTTGGTGGCAGACTTAAACATTCGAATCTTGATCCCGAAATGAAGCATCCCATCATAATTCCGAATCAATCGAAATTTGCAGATCTTATCATAAATGAATCCCACGAGCTTGTATTTCACGGTGGAGTAAAAATGACTACTGGATTTATAAGACAAAAATACTGGATTCTTGGAGGAAACAGAGTCACAAGGAAACGGTTAAGAATGTGTGTCAAATGTAAAAGAAATAATCCCATACCACAACATCAAATCATGGGTGACCTACCTCCAGCACGATTGATTCCTAACCAATCTTTTTACCACACTGGAATAGATTATACCGGACACATCCATATTAAGGCAAACAAAGGTCGTGGCATTAAAACCTGTAAAGGATATATCGCAGTTTTTGTTTGTATTGTAACTAAAGCCATACATTTAGAAATCGTCTCAGATCTCACAGCGTCAGCATTTAATGCCGCGCTTCGACGAATGTCTGCTAGAAGAGGAGTTCCTGGGCACATCTTTAGTGATCAGGGAACTAACTTCGTAGGAGCCAACAAAATTTTAAGACAAAAGTTTGCCGAAATCTCCTACATCTTGTCTGATCAAGAAGTAACCTCGACAATCTCTGAAATGAATATTGAGTGGCATTTTAACGCCCCATCATGGCCATCTGCTGGCGGACTCTGGGAAGCTGCAGTGAAGAGCCTAAAACATCATCTCAAGCGTGTCGTTGGAGAGCAAAAACTAATCTACGAGGAATATATTACCCTACTATCCCAACTCGCGGCTTGTTTGAATTCCAGACCATTGTGCCCTCTGACAGAAGATCCTGAGGACCTGGACTTTTTGACTCCGGCTCACTTTTTAGCAAGTGGCCCCAACTTAACGATTTTTGAAACAGATTATGATCTCAGAAAACGTTGGCAGATGACGCAAAAAATCTATCAAGATATTATATGGGCTAAGTGGAAGACTGACTACCTCACGCAGCTTTCGACGCGGTCCAAATGGCGACAGCATCAAAAAGATCTCAACCTTAACAACATCGTTATTATAAAGGACTAACCTAACCTAACCTTCCACCAGGAAAATGGAGTCTAGGTCGCGTAGTAGCCTTACATCCTGGAAGTGACGGACACGTAAGGGTCGTCACACTTAAAACCAAAAACGGGCTCTTAAAACGCCCAGTTGTAAAACTGTCCTTACTGCCAACAAATAAAAATGATCAAGATCCAAATGTCTCAAAAGTTAATAATAAATTGCCTGCTGCGAAGAAAAAACTATCTCATTCTCAGCTATGGTTTTACGAGTATCTTTGACATTATTTTTGCTGTCACTAATAAACATCGCTCAAGCATCCTACAACTTTACCCTGCTGACTGACAATAGTGTCTACTTCGACAAAATATCTAATATGCATTTAGTTAGAGATGATTGGCATTTAATAGTCTATTACGACACAAATCCCTATCAAGAAGGAACGGCTGCATTACTAAAGTATATCAAGTATCTTGAAACCTTATGCTCTACGATTAGAACACAAACACCTTGCGACGGCGTCATGTTACAACTCGAGCACGAGTTCGAAGAAATTAAACATTATGATAATATTGTCATGATGAATGAATCGTTTATGACTAATAAGAAACGCCGGCGACGCGGCTTGCTAGACGGAGTAGGCCACGTTGCAAATAGTTTATTCGGAGTGTTGGACCAACGATTTGCAGAGAAATATGAGAAGGATATTGACCTTTTAAAGCATAATGAAAACCATTTATACAACCTCTGGAAAAACCAAACGTCGGTTGTAGAAGCTGAATTTAATCTCATGAAAAGGATGGAGAATACTATAAACAAACATCACAAAATAATAAATCAAAAGCTAAATTATCTCCAAGATTCATATTTTTTTCTGATTTCATAACCTCGGCTTTCACAGCCAACAACTTGTTGTATACCCTTCGACGAATCCAGGACTTAATTTTAGATACAGTAACTGATATTTATAGTGCAAAATTAGATTTTCATTTGATATCTCCGAAGCAACTCAGATCAGAGCTAAGCATAATATTAGGAGACTTGGTAATTCCTGTCGACAACTTTAATCTTAAAGATCTTTACAGCTTGCTCAAAGTAACAGCCAAATACTCTGGCAAATACCTAATTATAGAAATAAGAAAACCCCTGATTGAAAGGGATCTTTACGAGTTATTCAAACTTATCCCGGTTCCACGTATTGTGAAAGATAACATGATGATGAAGGTCGAAACTATTTCTAAATTAGCGGCTATCAACATGAGAAAGGCATCGTATTTAACTATCACAGACACGGAACTGCAGTCATGCGTATTACAAAACCCTATGACTATTATGTGTCATATCAGAAGGCCTATTCACCACATGAACGATGATCATAGCCTCTGTGAAACGATCCCAGGCACAAGAACTTGTAAAACTAAAACTACCTCGTGCAAGAATGACTGGAGAGAGTTAACATCAGAAAACAAATATTATTATTTATGCTGCAATGAATGTAACGTCAAACTTCTGTGTGAAAATCAAGTGATGGCAGTTCGGTTATCAGGTGCTGGTCTGTTGCGTGTTGGGGAAGGCTGTTTAGTAAATACAGAAAATTTTATGGTATATTCAAACAAAAGAATGTCTAGTAAAATTAGCACGACGACAAAGATTATCTCACCAGAAATATCACCAATCAATCACATAATAAATATCACTATGTCAGAAATCTCATATGAGTTTAATCCAAATAACTCGGACAACCTCAGACAATTTGAAGCTATTAAGAGAAGTCTTGAGATCATAAAGCAGAGTGAACCTTTGAGCACCAATATTTCCTACCACGACATCCATCTTTATACACACATATCTTTATCGCTACATATCTCATCATATTGGGAATCTTGTTATTGGTGGCAACTGACTGTTTTAAACGTTGGCGGCAAAGGCAACGTAAAGGAAATATTTTCACTTCTATAGCAGAGCGGTCGACAGCCTCTGCGGCGACTGCGTTGCCATCTCCACATACCGTTACAGAAAGTATTGTGATTGACTGTAGTGAAATTAGGGAAAAAGGACAATCTAGTAGTAAATCCGTGAAAAGTGATCCTAAGCGACTAACTCTATCTAGTGAGTGCATACAAAAAAAGGAAGATAGAGGTTCTTCACCGATCTTTCGCGTGTTTTGTCTTCCTGATTTACACTGTAGCGATTCTGTTTAATTTGTAATGTTACTTTTATCTCATCTTTTAACATACCTAACTAACCCTACATAACTATTTTAGTATTCCTTGAAAATTGTATTCACCTTGGTAATATAACTTTCGTTACCCATTTAACTATACCCACTTACTAACCTCATCTTTTTCTCCCTCGGGAGCATGTTCAGGTCAATCACCGAACAATAATAAACATGTCAGCGTAATTGCGACACCGCGCTCTATGCCTTGAATATTTTATGTATTACCAAGTAATATAGTCATAACGTTTTCGGATAGCATATCGGGCGCGACTCAACCTCATCTCACTCACCTCATTAGTTTTAATCGTTATCCCAAATTACTGAAATATAGCCAACTTTATAATCTTTAACCTTAGTTTATTTTAAACTCACCCCAACCCCGAACAGCAAGCTGCAAGCTGCACTAAACTTTAACTAAATTACAAGCTGCGGGCGGTACTTACTTTAACTAAATGATGTATTACAAGCTGCGAGCTGCACTTACTTTAACTAAATGATGTATTACAAGCTGTGAGCTGCACTTACTTTAACTAAACGATGTAATACAAGCTGCGAGCTGCACTTACTTTAACTAAATGATGTATTACAAGCTGCGGGCGGCACTTATTTTAACTAAATGATGTAATACAAGCTGCGAGCTGCACTTACTTTAACTAAATGATGTAATACAAGCTGCGAGCTGCACTTACTTTAACTAAATGATGTATTACAAGCTGCGGGTGGCACTTACTTTAACTAAATGATGTATTACAAGCTGCGAGCTGCACTTACTTTAACTAAATTACAAGCTGCGGGCGGCACTTACTTTAACTAAATGATGTATTACAAGCTGCGAGCTGCACTTACTTTAACTAAATTACAAGCTGCGGGCGGCACTTACTTTAACTAAATGATGTAATACAAGCTGCGAGCTGCACTTACTTTAACTAAATGATGTATTACAAGCTGCGGGCGGCACTTACTTTAACTAAATGATGTATTACAAGCTGCGAGCTGCACTTACTTTAACTAAATTACAAGCTGCGGGCGGTACTTACTTTAACTAAATGATGTATTACAAGCTGCGAGCTGCACTTACTTTAACTAAATGATGTATTACAAGCTGTGAGCTGCACTTACTTTAACTAAACGATGTAATACAAGCTGCGAGCTGCACTTACTTTAACTAAATGATGTATTACAAGCTGCGGGCGGCACTTATTTTAACTAAATGATGTAATACAAGCTGCGAGCTGCACTTACTTTAACTAAATGATGTAATACAAGCTGCGAGCTGCACTTACTTTAACTAAATGATGTATTACAAGCTGCGGGCGGCACTTACTTTAACTAAATGATGTATTACAAGCTGCGAGCTGCACTTACTTTAACTAAATTACAAGCTGCGGGCGGCACTTACTTTAACTAAATGATGTATTACAAGCTGCGAGCTGCACTTACTTTAACTAAATTACAAGCTGCGAGCTGCACTTACTTTAACTAAATTACAAGCTGCGAGCTGCACTTACTTTAACCAAATGATGTATTACGTGTTGCAAGCTGCACCTACTTTTCATTATGTGTTTACAGTAAATTATGGAGCAAACGACGTATCCATACTTACTTAGAACTGCATTACAAAAGTCCTTAATTTCACGTCTATTCATTTTTTTTCTTTATGGCAATGGTATCGATGCCCACATTGATGCACACAAGAGCTCTATCAGGCAGCTTATGTTCAGCTGCATAATGCAGTAAGAAAAATAAGGCAGTTGACAGTTATAGCCACAGCTAGTATACTTTGCTTATTTCCACAGTTTTATGTCATACTAGCTGCGCCCCGCGGTTTCTCCCGCGTAAGTCTCGATCCCGTGGGAATATCGGGACAAAAAATGACTTTCGAAGTGGTTTAACACAAAAACAGTGTGTTGACCGGATGATTTCTGCATTTGGTGATGAAGCCCCATCCAAAACCACAATTTATCGCTGGTTTGCTGAATTTCAACGTGGACGTGTCAAGCTCAGTGATGATCCCCGTCAAGGTCGTCCAAAAACTGCAGTCACCCAAGAAAACGTTGAAGCTGTGCGTAAGCTGATTGAGGAAGATCGACATGTGACATACCGCGAAATTCAGGCAACTTTAGACATTGGCATGAGTCAAATACAAATAATCTTGCATGAACAATTAGGTGTAAAAAAGTTGTTTTCCCGATGGATACCGCATTCGCTCTGTGAAGAGCAAAAAGCGGCTCGCGTTACTTGGTGCGTCAGAACTCTCGAAAGATTCCACGCAGGATCCTCAAATGCTGTATACAACATTGTATCAGGTGACGAATCCTGGATATACGCGTACGAACCCGAAACAAAAAACCAGTCACGAGTTTGGGTGTTCGAAAATGAGTTAAAGCCAACAAAAATTGTTCGTTCACGGAGTGTTGCAAAAAAAATGGTGGCCACGTTTGTCTCCAAAACCGGCCATGTAACGACTATTCCTCTTGAGGGACAAAGAACGGTTAATGCAGAATGGTATGCTAGCATTTGTTTGCCACAGGTCGTTTCTGAACTCCGTAAAGGGAACTGCAACCGCCGCATCATCCTCCATCACGACAATGCGAGTTCTCACACCGCGCACAGAACAAAAGAGTTTTTAGAGCAAGAAAACATAGAATTATTAGACCATCCGCCGTACAGCCCCGACCTAAGCCCTAATGATTTCTATACTTTCCCTAAAATAAAGAATAAATTGCGTGGACAGAGATTTTCATCACCTGAAGAAGCTGTGGACGCCTACAAAACGGCCATTTTGGAGACCCCAACTTCCGAATGGAATGGTTGCTTCAATGATTGGTTCCATCGTATGGAAAAATGTGTCAAATTTCGCGGAGAATACTTCGTAAAGCAATAAATACATTTTTAAATAGTAATGTTGTGTCACTTCCTTGATTCCCGAAATTTTCAGTGCCGCCCTCGTATTCTGAAAAAATCTCACCGTGTAAACGTAGGTGAAGTGAACTTGAAGTGACTTGTTAAAGTGTCAATCCCTCACTGACAGTTCACTCCACGTTCACTTCACCTAAGTTTTCACGGTGAGATGGTTACAGAATAGCACTGCTGATCGAAGATTTTTATTTGACATTCGATCCTTGTGATGTCTATTAAAGTCTTGACATTACTAAAAAAAATTGCGAGCGTATCCGCAAACTTGTGAATGTGTGCGTGTTTGCGTACTGACGTTGTTAGCAGTGGACAGGAGGTGAGGCATCAGTGGACAGGAGGTGAGGCATCAGTGGACAGGAGGTGAGGCATCAGTGGACAGGAGGTGAGGCATCAGTGGACAGGAGGTGAGGCATCAGTGGACAGGAGGTGAGGCATCAGTGGACAGGAGGTGAGGCATCAGTGGACAGGAGGTGAGGCATCAGTGGACAGGAGGTGAGGCATCAGTGGACAGGAGGTGAGGCATCAGTGGACAGGAGGTGAGGCATCAGTGGACAGAAGGTGAGGCATCAGTGGACAGAAGGTGAGGCATCAGTGGACAGAAGGTGAGGCATCAGTGGACAGAAGGTGAGGCATCAGTGGACAGAAGGTGAGGCATCAGTGGACAGAAGGTGAGGCATCAGTGGACAGAAGGTGAGGCATCAGTGGACAGAAGGTGAGGCATCAGTGGACAGAAGGTGAGGCATCAGTGGACAGAAGGTGAGGCATCAGTGGACAGAAGGTGAGGCATCAGTGGACAGAAGGTGAGGCATCAGTGGACAGAAGGTGAGGCATCAGTGGACAGAAGGTGAGGCATCAGTGGACAGAAGGTGAGGCATCAGTGGACAGAAGGTGAGGCATCAGAGTCACGCACCATTAGGCATCCATAAGGCATTTTGCTGTCAGTTTTATCACAATCAAGACTGTGACTGACGAATAATAACTGATGGTTGCATGAAATGGATCGACGAAAATCTGAATATTTTGATTTTTGTATCATACAACCATTAGTCATGACTTTTGAGTGTAATGGCATTTTGTGAAACACCCGTCAGTCAGCGCACGGACAGCGATGGGGCGAACACGGATCACGCTGAAGAGACGCTTGCGAACACAGACTAGTTAGCTTGCGCGCTCGCGCAACCAAACACCGTCACTCCCTCGAAATGTGCTAGAGCTAGAGAAAGATTTTATTTAGACATTTGACACTCTCCCTGAGTTACGGGATACCAGGAATCCTCAATCCTAACTAATATTATAAATGCGAAAGTGATTTGTTTGTTTGTTAAGCTTTCACGCTGAAATGGCTGAACGGATTTAAATGAGATTCGGCACACGGGTAGACCATGACTTGGATTAGGACAAAGGATACTTTTTATTCCGATATCCCCACGGAATCGGGGATATCGGAAATAGCTTTGACTTAAGCGGGTAAAACTGCGGGGCGCAGCTAGTACACGAATAAATACAAAAGCCCCATCTTTCACCATCGCTTTCTTTTTACACATTATTTGCTCATCACCGCAAACAAAATTCCAATACCTACAGGCTTTTCTTATATGAATATCCATATAATCTTGAATGAATACGTGTATTCTCTTTAAAATTTTGGGTGTGACTGACGATCAGTCAGAATGAGTGTCTATTGAATTCACCATCGGACATTCGTCATGCGCGACTTTGGGAATTGAGTGACGCTTGCACGAGCGTGTAATGCACGCCTTACGCTGATACAACGCTAAACTACCGATGTGGGTCACACGCACCATGGTTTAAATATTAACTATCTAACTTTGACCAAATTGCTAAAGTACCTACCGATATTGTGTACGCTCTTATGGCTCCAGAGTGATATTTTAAAGTAAATGTATAAGTATTTAAAGCACCTCACAGGATCCATCGCAATAATGAGCACGTTTGGCGAGCGCGCCTTACGAAGCTGTCAATATGCACTGAAAGGCAAAAGACGAGGTTATTAATGAGAATGCAGTTCACATCATCTTTTCTTTCTATTGTATAAGTAAGTAAATGCTCCGGGCATTTAAAAGATTTCTAAGTGATTTTATACTTGTTTTTCCTTTCCTAAGCGCTAATCATACGTCATGTCTACCTGCATTCTCATGGATCAGGACATGAAATAAGTTACTTCATAAACCAACAGTTTGCCTTCCACGTAATTATGTATAAATCTGTTAAATCAGCATAGCAGCAGTGATAAATTCATAGCATACAACTTAGATTACGTAAAAGTTGACATATTGCGCCCGTCGCCGTCGCCGCGGTGCCTACAGCTCCTCGCATACAGATACGGATACTTTTTTTAAAAAGAATTTAATTAATTGCTTAGCTTCAATAATCTCTTTTTATAAGTTGAAGATAATTATCTTAACTTTTGTGTAGGACGCGAAAGTAGTAGGTACAAACCTACATGAAAACAAAGGTATCACACTTAGACAGGATTAATAATTATAACACCCTTCTAACAATATAATAACCATGAAGTTAGCATAGCAACACTGGGATTACAACGTTAAACTTTCCGCTTTACTCGTAAACTTGACGAATACGTAATTTCCATGAATAGTATTAACACCGCAGTTATTAAATCGGCCAGAAATGCCATAACGACCGATATGGAGAGGAGGACACCTGAATAACCTATGAGGGACACGGATGGACATGTTTACGACGACACGTGTATTTACATAATCTGTCACCTACTTAACGTAATGTTTATTAGACCCTCATCTTCCTTGATAACTCATTGAACAACTTTCCTGTTGAGGTTACCTCAGCGTCCTCAGCTATATGTAAAGAACATTGGCAGTTTTAGTAGGTACCACTTAATTTCAGAACCGTTCATGAATGAAAGATGTAAATTATATTATAAAACAGTTACAGGGCTTTACTTTATAAGCTTTTTTATTAAACTGCACAAAGAAAACAAAGATAAACCAAATATCATTATATTAATTCGTGAAGGGAAAACTTTGTACCCCTTTTTACGAAAATTGGTCGAATTTTGACCAGTGAGCAACCTCTAGTTTTTTTTATTTATATACGTTGCCTCACACTAGGAATTTCTCCTGTATCGTGGGTGCATCTACAAACATTTGAACTCACATACACAAACAGCCAGACCCGGAACAACTACTTGTAGGTCATACAATTTTTTTTTCGCTTAACCACTGCGCCAACCGTGTCGACAATTAAGTCTGACTATCAAAACGCAATTATTTGCAATATCTAAACGCAGAACCTAGGACGGTAGTTATAGAGTTACCATACTCCCCAGAATAGGGTATTTATATTTAGTGTAATTATGCAAATCAGCAGGATTTTGGTGGGAGTGGTTTCAGTTTTTAAACTATTATGAGACTTTTTCTTCCTCGGAGTATCCTGACAAGACGTTAATTATTGCTGTGATAACTTAGTTCTGTTCCATCAAATCTAAGACATTTTGGAGAAGAAGCCTCCGGTCCTTTGAAACACAAGAGTATCCTATTCTAAGCTCTGGAGGCAGTGCTTATTTGTATTTGCAATAGGTTTTATAAACAATGGCGCGATATTGTAATTGCGCCGATTCCTAAACCAGGACGAGACTCTCATGCGTTTGTAAAGTTTTTCTTAACATTTTAATGAACAGATTAGAGTGGTTCATCGAAAAGCATATGTTTTCGTCAAATAACACTACCGGTTTTAGAAAATGTCGCTCAACTGTAGATAAGTTATCTGTATTAGTATCTCGCATTCAAATTGGCTTTTCTAAAAACTTATTACGGTGGCTGTTTTCATAGATATTAACAACGCATATAACTACGTAGATTTCAAAAGTCTATTGAAAACCATGCAACGAATTGGTGTAGGATGCAGATTTTTTAGTTACATCTGGAACTTTCTCAAGCTGAGAAATCTTAAAATTAAGGTAGGTAACCACATCAGCATCAGTCGTACGACCGGTTGGGGATTGGCACAAGGCGATCCATTGTCATCCTTACTTTTTAATATAGCAACAATGGATGTATGTCATAGCAGCTGTAGGGACGTGTTTCTTTCGCAGTATGCGGACGATTTTGTGTTGTATACCACTTGCAGCGATGTCTCATTGGCCCAACAACGTTTACAGCCCGCTTTAAATAAGATGCAAATCAAATCAATCAAATCAATTTTTTTTTATTTCACATAAACCTACATGGGCACTTATGAAACGTCAGAAGCTAGGTGCACGGTTCCAATTGGTCGTTTCCTATGGAGAAGAGCCGGCAAGAAACTCCATGGTTACTCTTTTAAAAAAAGTAGGCTTTAACAATGTTATGACTGACTGAACTGATGATGACTAATGATGACTAAACTTCTTTTGGATTTGGGTCTTGATATATCCCCTCTGAAAAGCAATGTCTGTATTTTTAAGAATGGGGTGGCAAGAAAGTCAGTTACTTTAAAAATAATGAGGTATCGCTGTAGGTGGTACACAATGTAAAATATTTGGGGGTTTGGCTTGACCGATCACTTAGATGGGCTAAGCATATTAATGAGACTCGAGAAAAGCTGTTAAAATTAGTTAATGTTTTTAAAGTTCTTTCTGGATCTGGATGGGGAGTACATCCCAAACATCTGAGGCGGTTATACTTCTCCACAATTCGGAGTAGAATCGATTACGGTTCTTTATGATAGTAGCTGTGAAACTCACCTAAGTAAATTTGATAGGGCCCAGAACGTTTGCATGAGGGTTATCGGTGGCTTTATTAAAACCATAGCGATTCACGTTATGGAAAATGAACTATACCTGCAACCGTTGAGATTTCGCAGATACTATCTAGCGGGTTAATTTTGGCTGAAAATAAAATCATACGCTAATAAGAATATTATTGCTGTGTTGGAAGAACTACAAACACATTGCCAACCACCACATTGGAGAAGAAAGGTGCCGTTGCTAGTTGGAATTCATGAATCTCTTGATTTGCTACCTGTCTACACGAGCCCAAAGCTTTAAATGTTCTCATTGGACACTTGGGTTCACAGGATTGATCAATATCAAGTCGTATTTCCTAAATTAGGATTGGTTGCGGCGAAAAATACTATCAAAATGGAAAACTCAGTGAGATATGTACTATATTTTTAAATAACACGTACTCAGGGTTCTACGGAATATACACAGATGGATCCAAAGACAAAATAGGTTCGGGAGCAACGTTTCCCGATCCACAAACTAAAATTGGAGTGCAATTAAAGGTAAACTGAAAATGCAATATAATGTGTACTGAACTTGTGGCAATAGATGAAGCATTATCTTACATTGACTCATTTGAAAGCGGCAATTATGTTATTTTGAGTGATTCGAGAAGCGCTCTTCAACATTTGATTCGGTGTACATCGAGTTTTCGGAGTACTCCGATTGCCTACAGCGTAATCAAATCTATTTGTAACCTTATTTCTAAGAACAAGAATATTGTACTGCAGTGGATACCGGCCCATGTTGGCTTGGAAGATAATGAAGTAGTGGCGAAAGATGCTTGTGGTGATGGGATGATTTGTCCACTGCACAGTGATTTTTTGTGTGTTCTTAAAAAAGAATGCACTAAAATGTGGCACGAACACTTCGATCAGCGGTCACTGAGCTAGGGAATCTGGTATCAGATGATCCAGCCAGTACTTTCTCGTTGTTCATGGGTCGAGCAAGCAAACATGAGTCGGCCGGAAATTGTAATGGCTCTTCGACTTCGATCGGGACACATACCAATGAACAGTTGTGCGTTTCTCATGGGTAAAGTTGCTTCGGTAAAGCAACTATTATTATTATAGTGGAAGACACTTACCATATAGGTACTGATGGAGTGCGTCCGGAACGAGGCCGAAAGAGCCACATTGCTATCGAAGTCACTGGATGTTGAAAGGTGTAATAGCATTCTTGCGTCCCCATTGTCAAAGGATGCAAGACTCTTATTTAAGGTAGCAAAAATAGGATTTAGATCATAAAAAAATAATTGTTTGTACCGATGAGGGTGGCATAATCAGTTTATAATTAAACTCTCTATAAATAAAAAAGAATTTAAAAAAATAAAAATATGTTTTATATTAATAAAATAATAATGTACCTATTAGCTTATTTTTAACGACAGAATAAATCCATTAAGTATACGTATTTTGGAGAATTTAGCTTTCATAGCAATATTAAAATCTATTGATGTCAGCATCAAATCAGAAATGACATGATTGTTACATTTGAATGTCACTACTCCTGTGTGTCTTGATGTGTCGTTGTAAAAGTAAATGACATGATTGTTACATTTGAATGTCACTACTCCTGTGTGTCTTGATGTGTCGTTGTAAATGACATGATTGTTACATTTGAATGTCACTACTCCTGTGTGTCTTGATGTGTCGTTGTAAATGACATGATTGTTACATTTGAATGTCACTACTCCTGTGTGTCTTGATGTGTCGTTGTAAATGACATGATTGTTACATTTGAATGTCACTACTCCTGTGTGTCTTGATGTGTCGTTGTAAAAGTAAATGACATGATTGTTACATTTAAATGTCACTACTCCTGTGTGTCTTGATGTGTCGTTGTAAAAGTAAATTAGTTTGTTTACCTACTAGATTTATTTGTTGTGTGGTGAAATGAGAGAACAAGAGGATTGTACCTAATCCAGGTTTGCAAAGATGATCTAATCTAAAGCAATGCCATAGGTTTCCGTTGCTGCCTGTATGTGCGATGAGCATCGTATGGAAATGCCGACGATAAGCATGACGCGTGACGCCCTCGCCGGCTAGTCAGTTATTCAAGTTTTGTTTAACTTTAATTCATTAACTTAACTTTTAGTTTGATTTTGTTAATAATCACCGTGCACGATCTTTTTGGATATAACGAAAATGTACAACTCTGATTCCCAAGATACAGACTAACGTCTAGTTTGGGGATCACCGTTCAAATTGGTATGTATGATGTACTTGATTATTAATAAATAATTTCAATTTCAATATTTTTCTTTCCTTGTTTCTTTATCACAGAATGTAGAATTAATGCAAAAAATATATATATAGGTACAATTAAATTAGCAACCAGTTTGATTTTATCTAGACTCTAGATTGTCCTATGGAGCTGGACCAGCATATTTCCAAGCATTCTTATCTTGGATATAATCCTCTAACTTGTAATAATAACATGCTTGTTTACAAAGTGTACTTTTAATATGAGTTTAAATTTTTTCTTTAATTTAGACATAATGTGTCAACGTTTCAAAATTGTAAATGTCAATGAGTCAACTTTTAATAAATGATCAAACAATCAGTAATACTGTTTTTGTTAGAATATATAATAGATGCTTCTCAATCACAAATTGCTATTAAAAAGTAATACGTTCCTAGATATAGCTTTTTAGACTTTATTGCACAGTGGGATAATGAATCTAATTTGAAAACTGATAAACATTTTTAGACCACGACTGTACATGATTCTAGAAATAGCTGATGAACAATTTCTACACTGAGGGGCTCAGTGTAGAAATTGTTCATCAGTTATTTTAAAAAAATCGGCCAAGTGCGTGTCGGACCACGCACAATGAAGGGTTCCGTAGTTATGATGACTTTATCCCAAAAACAAACTTAACATTGTGGTTGAAAAACATGCTCTCCCATACATCGATATATGTTACGGTCAATTCTCCAACAGCAAATTTAAGTTGGTCGACTATTACTCGTTAACTTGTAAAGCCTACTTAGCTGTGAATTGTGATAGTTTACCTTTTAATTTCGTTATATATATATATACTAGTTATATATATATACTACTGCCATGATTTATTTCACATATCCAAAACTAACCATTTAACAAAAAATAACACTTTAATGCTTAATATTACGCAAACGGATCCTTGAATTGAAAAATGGTTGTTACAGACACACAATATTTTGACGGCCTATCCAACGATACCATGGAATAGACGAGGAAAACATACACGGTCATTTTTTTTCCGATCACCTCCACCATTGCCATGGGATATAATAGATGCTATTTAATGCCAGATCTTATTCTTTTCGAGTGAATGGTAAATAAATGATGAGTTGGGCCCAGTAGGTGGGTCGCCACAATAGTGGCGTCCGCGTCTGTGGCGAGTAAAGCACGCCACTGACGGCTCGATTGTCGTGCCCACCTACAGAAGTGTAGGTGTATGGACCCTCCAATCTATAGGGATATGGCTTGGTCAGGAGCCCAGCATTTGCTCTGGGTAGCGGTGGGCTCTATAATGCATTTTCTCTGGGTATCGGAGGGATCTATAATTCATTTGCTCTGGGTATCGGTGGGATCTATAATGCATTTGCTCTGGGTATCGGTGGGATCTATAATGCATTTGCTCTGGGTATCGGTGGGATCTATAATGCATTTGCTCTGGGTAGCGGTGGGCTCTATAATGCATTTACTCTGGGTAGCGGTGGGCTCTATAATGCATTTACTCTGGGTAGCGGTGGGCTCTATAATGCATTTACTCTGGGTAGCGGTGGGCTCTATAATGCATTTACTCTGGGTAGCGGTGGGCTCTAAAATGCATTTGCTCTGGGTAGCGGTGGGCTCTATAATTAATTTGCTCTGGGTATCGGTGGGGTCTATAATTCCCATTTTTGTAGATTATGTTTTCAGCAGCCTACTTGAGTCCGCAGTCGATTGATTATTCACTACATAGGCTCCTGCAGGAACCCACCATATACCAACTACTTATAACTGAGCTGTTCCCTCTTGGCTCAGGTTTGATCGCCTGGCCGCTGAGCATCACTGCCTGCGAATCAAGCTGCTGGGCGATTGCTACTACTGCGTGTCGGGCCTGCCGGAGGCGCGCGACGACCATGCCAAGTGCTGCGTCGAGATGGGCCTGGACATGATCGATGCTATTGCGTGAGTATACCACATGTATACAATGGACAGCCACAGAAACATATTTTTAGGAGAAAATAATAAATAACAAGCACCCTAATTGCGTAACACAATTGCAATCATAATCCGAGGGTTTCGAAAGAAATTCCAATTCTAATCCATTGCTTCACAGGTTTGGAAAATTCGTCTACAACGTAAATAACGCAATTAACGTAGCATTGCCATCGACACACCTTCTCATACACCCATTGTTCGCCTCGGTGAACTAAAACTTCTGTACCCCTGTACTTTATTTACTACGAGTACTAGCTGCGCCCCGCGGTTTCACCCGCGTAAGTCTCGATCCCGTGGGAATATCGGGATAAAAAGTATGTCTTAGTCCAGGGTGTCAGCTACCTCCATACAAAATTTTATCAAAATTGGTCCAGCCATTTGAGCGTGAAGAAGTAACAAACATAAACACACACACACCCACACACACACTCACAAACGTTCGCCTTTATAATATTAGTGTGATGATTAGTATGATATGATTATCTCCTTTATTTTTCTTAGTGTTTATTTTCAATCTTACACCGTGAGTTATGTCACTGTGAGTTATGTCTTACACCGTGAGTTATGTCACTGTGAGTTATGTCTTACACCGTGTGTTATGTCACTGTGAGTTATGTCTTACACCGTGAGTTATGTCACTGTGAGTTATGTCACTGTGAGTTATGTCTTACACCGTGAGTTATGTCACTGTGAGTTATGTCTTACACCGTGAGTTATGTCACTGTGAGTTATGTCTTACACCGTGAGTTATGTCACTGTGAGTTATGTCTTACACCGTGAGTTATGGCACTGACTTCTTAAACGAAAATGGATAGTAACTTAAATATAATATCTTAATAAAGATTAAAATTTGCAAACTCGGCTTTAGCTAATATAGAACACATTTCCACGTCTATTCAACGCGAAAGTACTTACTCGACGGTTGTGACTCAGAACATAAAGAGCATTTACAGTAATTTTGAGGACTTTCAGATGAATTTGGCTCTGATGGACTTCGACATGGGTGTTCTTATTCTTACTGAGTGTAGATTCAATAATAAGAAACAAATACCACCGGTACATAAATAAAGCTCTTATTTTACCACAATCCAGCTAAACCAAAACGATGGCGTGGTAGCCTACGTAAGAAACAAACATATGCCCCTGGTAACAGAACTAACTAACAGAACAGGAGGTAACAGAACAGGAGGGGCGTTCTTCGAATTCTCCTAAACTCACCGACGGTGAATCAAATCAAATCAATTTATTTGCAATAAGTCTTGTGTTGGTACAATTTCGGTCTTTACATAAATTTATACAGATCCATAACACTTAGTCATAACAATGTGACATGAGAACATTTGGGTTTTTAAATAAGTAGTCATAATGATTATATTATCATTACAAAAACACAAAAATAAACTCACGCATAATCATTTTTTTATAGTTATAATTCAATTACAATTGAGTAGCAATATTTATATTATTTGATACTTATAAAAAATAAATACTTTTAGTGTCAGAGGGGAAGAAAATGTTATAAGCATTTGTTCGAACATAAAAGGGCTCGAAGCTCGTCATGAGAGTGATACAAGTATGGCTTCCTCCTCAATTGTCATGTCGTCGAAAATATCCAGTACACTTGTAAAGCACGAAAGCTAACCTTAAACTTAAGTAACGTCGACGTCGTTTATCTATCGAATAAACCATATCTGTCAACACACAGATAAACATATCTGAGGATTGAAAAATCGGCCCTTAGACTATGAAAGGATGTAATTACGAGGGCGCAGTAAGCCAGAAAAGAATCAAGTTTCTCCCGCGCCTCCTTGCCTACCCCTCTCATCAAACACAACGAAAACAAAATGTTATATATGTGGCCTCTTTGCTTTGACTTCTATTTATTTATTTATTTTATATAGGTTTATGTCTTTTCATCTCCGTGGTGTCGCTGTCATATGAAATTATAAAGACTTAGAAAATTAATATTTAATTCTGAAATCTGAATCTAAGATGAAACGGCTCTAATACTCTGGTGTTTATTTGTATATACCGCGCAAGTACGAGTAGAACTCGCGCCCTGAGGGTTCCGCCTCAATGTTGTGCCCAGCAGCCCATTGCTTCACTCAAGTGATATTATAGCCTATAAATTACCAATCCGGGATTGAAGGACAAACTGACTCGTCGTGACTGCTTGTGCACTCGTATTTGTAGATCCAATCTAACACTCAATGCAACAACAAGTCACGTCGAGCGAGGGCTTTCAACTACTACAGCAATTAATAACTAATAAAAACATTATTATTTTTGATATTAATGTTATGCTTTGTTTCAACGGTGGTTTGAGCATTGAGTACGTAGCTCACATTGTTGGCGGCTTCATAGTTTAACCTTTCTTTCGTTTCTCCAAGACATGAAATTTTAATATGCCTAGAAATATCTGGCTCTAGATTGTTCTTATTCTATCTAATGATATGATATAGATTTTTTCATGTTGATTCAATGTACGCAGATGATATTGTGATAATTAGTGATACTTTAATTTTTAGCAACCTTATTTTCTGATTTCTTTAATGTCTTTATTAGTTTGCTTGATTAAGTGCATACTCATAGTATTTTCATTTCCTGTTTGTTATTTTATATCTTTGAGAATACAAAATCATTGAAATAAATAATCAGCTAGAAAGCTAACATGGAACGTATTGGTAATCACGACGCGCATGCGCTATGCGAATGATTAAGATGTCAAAAAGAGACGTCATTATTTATTTTTACGAATGTCAAACTATATTTAAATTTTATATAATTTAATTTTGTCAGAAAGTATTCTATAAAGATACATTGATTTTCTAGACTAATTGTACCTAGCCATCGCAATATTTTTCAATACTGATGTCAGAACGAATGTCAAATGTGTCAAAATCAGAGTTGCCATTTGGTGAATAATTTCCCGAAGTGTACCTACACGACGGACCTAGTATCACACGTTTAATAACTGAATTTACCCAATTCAGTTATTAAACGTGTGATACTAGGTACGGTTTTAGCTATTAAGACTGCACCGAGCGAACGAGGCGGGCGGTAAATAGGTATTTACTGCGGCTCGTTTAGTTTGTGTGCGTCGTCTCGCACACGATGACAAATTCTCTTGAGGGCGTTTGCAGTTGCAAAACAAAAGTAAATAAACCAGGATTTGAAAATATTGAGTTGTTGTGTTGAGCGACTTGAAAAGACGAAAGAATAATGTTTCTTTAGAAGTAACACGCAAACTAAAATTTAATAACCTAGACTAAATAAAAAGAAATGTATCTTTGTTTGTTTGTTTGTGCCTTAGGCGTTGCTATACCATTCATCCGTTTGCGATGAAATTTTGGCGTTGTTGTGTGCGCGCCTGGATTTTTTTGGCTAGGTAGGTAGTAAGGAAGTTAGGGTAAGTAGGGTAGGCAAGTATCAGTTAATGTTTTCATATTTTATGTTTTGCACGTGTTTCTGTGACAAATAAAATTATTTTTCTTTCTTCTTTCTTTCTTTCAAGTAGGATAGGTAGATAGTTATGGTAGGTAAGTAGGGTAGGTAGATAGTTATGGTAGGTAAGTAGGGTAGGCAGATAGTTATGGTAGGTAAGTAGGGTAGGTAGATAGTTATGGTAGGTAAGTAGGGTAGGTAGATAGTTATGGTAGGTAAGTAGGGTAGGTAGATAGTTATGGTAGGTAAGTAGGGTAGTTAGATAGTTATGGTAGGTAAGTAGGGTAGGTAGATAGTTATGGTCGGTAAGTGGGGTAGGTAGATAGTTATGGTAGGTAAGTAGGGTAGGTAGATAGTTATGGTAGGTAAGTATTGTAGATAGATAGTTCTGGTAGGTAAGTAGGGTAGGTAGATAGTTATGGTAGGTAAGTAGGGTAGGTAGACAGTTATGGTAGGTAAGTAGGGTAGATAGATAGTTCTGGTAGGTAAGTAGGGTAGGTAGATAGTTATGGTAGGTAAGTAGGGTAAATAGATAGTTCTGGTAGGTAAGTAGGGTAGGTAAATAGTTATGGTAGGTAAGTAGGGTAGGCAGATAGTTATGGTAGGTAAGTAGGGTAGGTAGATAGTTATGGTAGGTAAGTATGGTAGGTAAATAGTTCTGGTAAGTGGGGTAGGTAGATAGTTATGGTAGGTAAATAAGGTAAGTAGATAGTTATGGTAGGTAAGTAGGGTAGGTAGATAGTTATGGTAGGTAAGTAGGGTAGATAGATAGTTCTGGTAGGTAAGTATGGTAGGTAAATAGTTCTGGTAAGTGGGGTAGGTAGATAGTTATCGTAGGTAAATAAGGTAGGTAGATAGTTATGGTAGGTAAGTAGGGTAGATAGATAGTTATGGTAGGTAAGTATAGTAGGTAAATAGTTCTGGTAAGTGGGGTAGGTAGATAGTTATGGTAGGTAAATAAGGTTGGTAGATAGTTATGGTAGGTAAGTAGGGTAGGTAGATAGTTATGGTAGGTAAGTAGGGTAGGTAGATAGTTCTGGTAGGTAAGTGGGGTAGGTAGATAGTTATGGTAGGTAAGTAGGGTAGGTAGATAGTTATGGTAGGTAAGTAGGGTAGATAGATAGTTATGGTAGGTAAGTATGGTAGGTAAATAGTTCTGGTAAATGGGGTAGGCAGATAGTTATCGTAGGTAAATAGGGTAGGTAGATAGTTATGGTAGGTACGTAGGGTAGATACATAGTTATGGTAGGTACGTAGGGTAGATAGATAGTTATGGTAGGTAAGTATGGTAGGTACGTAGGGTAGATAGATAGTTATGGTAGGTAAGTATGGTAGGTAAATAGTTCTGGTAAGTGGGGTAGGTAGATAGTTATGGTAGGTAAATAAGGTAGGTAGATAGTTATGGTAGGTAAGTAGGGTAGGTAGATAGTAATGGTAGGTAAGTAGGGTAGGTAGATAGTTATGGTGGGTAAGTGGGGTAGGTAGATAGTTATGGTAGGTAAGTAGGGTAGGTAGATAGTTATGGTAGGTAAGTAGGGTAGATAGATAGTTCTGGTAGGTAAGGAGGGTAGGTAGATAGTTATGGTAGGTAAGTAAGGTAGTTAGATAGTTATGGTGGGTAAGTGGGGTAGGTAGATAGTTATGGTACGTAAGTAGGGTAGGTAGATAGTTATGGTAGGTAAGTAGGGTAGGTAGATAGTTATGGTAGGTAAGTAGGGTAGGTAGATAGTTATGGTAGGTAAGTAGGGTAGATAGATAGTTCTGGTAGGTAAGGAGGGTAGGTAGATAGTTATGGTAGGTAAGTAAGGTAGTTAGATAGTTATGGTGGGTAAGTAGGGTAGGTAGATAGTTATGGTAGGTAAGTAGGGTAGGTAGATAGTTATGGTAGGTAGATAGTTATGGTGGGTAAGTGGGGTAGGTAGATAGTTATGGTAGGTAAGTAGGGTAGGTAGATAGTTATGGTGGGTAAGTGGGGTAGGTAGATAGTTATGGTACGTAAGTAGGGTAGGTAGATAGTTATGGTAGGTAAGTAGGGTAGGTAGATAGTTATGGTAGGTAAGTAGGGTAGGTAGATAGTTATGGTAGGTAAGTAGGGTAGGTAGATAGTTATGGTAGGTAAGTAGGGTAGTTAGATAGTTATGGTGGGTAAGTGGGGTAGGTAGATAGTTATGGTACGTAAGTAGGGCAGGTAGATAGTTATGGTAGGTAAGTAGGGTAGGTAGATAGTTATGGTAGGTAAGTAGGGTAGGTAGATAGTTATGGTAGGTAGATAGTTATGGTGGGTAAGTGGGGTAGGTAGATAGTTATGGTAGGTAAGTAGGGTAGGTAGATAGTTATGGTGGGTAAGTGGGGTAGGTA
Organism: Tiliacea citrago; assembly: GCA_963921375.1. NCBI lineage: Eukaryota > Metazoa > Arthropoda > Insecta > Lepidoptera > Noctuidae > Tiliacea > Tiliacea citrago. The sequence continues at coordinate 31,956,532 of OY992780.1, forward strand.
GATAGTTATGGTAGGTAAGTAGGGTAGGTAGATAGTTATGGTAGGTAAGTAGGGTAGTTAGATAGTTATGGTAGGTAAGTAGGATAGATAGATAGTTATGGTAGGTAAGTAGGGTAGGTAGATAGTTATGGTGGGTAAGTGGGGTAGGTAGATAGTTATGGTAGGTAAGTAGGGTAGGTAGATAGTTATGGTAGGTAAGTAGGGTAGATAGATAGTTATGGTAGGTAAGTATGGTCAGTCCCGTACGGTATATCGAATTACCCTTGAACGATATAACTGTCTACAGAAAGCATGGTTCACCGACGAACGGTAATACGAGAAAACTATTAGTCGATACCATTATTTAGCGACAGCACGTTTCGCCGAATAACGCTACATAGAATGAATGGTTGGCCGATACCAAGATTTGCCGATGTCATGGTTCGCCGGAACACGCTTGAACTAAATAATCCTTTATCGATAGCAGTTGCATGACAATGGGAACGTGTTGAAATGACTGCATTTATAAAAATAGCAGACTTGGGCCCCCCAGCGTATATACATTCTTTGCCAGATTGAATCATTTGGGTTAGGTTAGGTTAGAACAGTGACCATTAACGCGCGAAGGCGAGCGAGCGAAGCGAGCGTGCCGCGGCAGCGGCCGCCGAGCGCCAGGTCCCCTCTATTGTTGGTAAATTCAGTTACCAAAACAAAAACTCTTCATCAATATCCAATTTAACTAAATTACAATACGTTTAAATACTACCCTTCAATAAATTACAATTTTGTATCTAATTTTATATATTTTTTTGCTGATCTCATTATGTGTCATATTTTTTTTCCTGCAATCGATAAAGCAAACTGCTATCGATAAAGGATTATTTAGTTCAAGCGTGTTCCGGCGAACCATGACATCGGCAAATCTTGGTATCGGCCAACCATTCATTCTATGTAGCGTTATTCGGCGAAACGTGCTGTCGCTAAATAATGCTATCGACTAATAGTTTTCTCGTATTACCGTTCGTCGGTGAACCATGCTTTCTGTAGACAGTTATATCGTTCAAGGGTAATTCGATATACCGTACGGGACTCAAGTATGGTAGGTAAATAGTTCTGGTAAGTGGGGTAGGTAGATAGTTATGGTAGGTAAATAAGGTAGGTAGATAGTTATGGTAGGTAAGTAGGGTAGGTAGATAGTTATGGTAGGTAAGTAGGGTAGGTAGATAGTTATGGTAGGTAAGTAGGGTAGTTAGATAGTTATGGTAGGTAAGTAGGGTAGATAGATAGTTATGGTAGGTAAGTAGGGTAGGTAGATAGTTATGGTGGGTAAGTGGGGTAGGTAGATAGTTATGGTAGGTAAGTAGGGTAGGTAGATAGTTATGGTAGGTAAGTAGGGTAGATAGATAGTTCTGGTAGGTAAGTAGGGTAGATAGATAGTTATGGTAGGTAAGTAGGGTAGATAGATAGTTATGGTAGGTAAGTATGGTAGGTAAATAGTTCTGGTAAGTGGGGTAGGTAGATAGTTATCGTAGGTAAATAGGGTAGGTAGATAGTTAGGGTAGGTAAGTAGGGTAGATAGATAGTTATGGTAGGTAAGTATGGTAGGTAAATAGTTCTGGTAAGTGGGGTAGGTAGATAGTTATGGTAGGTAAATAAGGTAGGTAGATAGTTATGGTAGGTAAGTAGGGTAGGTAGATAGTTATGGTAGGTAAGTAGGGTAGATAGATAGTTATGGTAGGTAAATAGGGTAGGTAGATAGTTATGGTAGGTAAGTAGGGTAGATAGATAGTTATGGTAGGTAAGTATGGTAGGTAAATAATTCTGGTAAGTGGGGTAGGTAGATAGTTATGGTAGGTAAATAAGGTAGGTAGATAGTTATGGTAGGTAAGTAGGATAGGTAGATAGTTATGGTAGGTAAGTAGGGTAGGTAGATAGTTATGGTAGGTAAGTAGGGTAGATAGATAGTTATGGTAGGTAAATAGGGTAGGTAAGTAGGGTAGATAGATAGTTATGGTAGGTAAGTATGGTAGGTAAATAGTTCTGGTAAGTGGGGTAGGTAGATAGTTATGGTAGGTAAATAAGGTAGGTAGATAGTTATGGTAGGTAAATAGGGTAGGTAGATAGTTATGGTAGGTAAGTAGGGTAGATAGATAGTTATGGTAGGTAAATAGGGTAGGTACATAGTTATGGTAGGTAAGTAGGGTAGATAGATAGTTATGGTAGGTAAGTAGATAGTTATGGTAGGTAGGTAGTTAGGGTAGGTGGATAGGTAAGTAGGAACGATGTAAACTTAGAGCGAAGCCGGGCGGGCTAAAACTAGTATCTAAAAAAAAGCATTAATTTATTTTCTTATTTATTTAACTACTTATGTATTTATGTATTCATTGAGAATAGCTAGATCGTACTCTTCTTTAGCTGCTTCTTCCATGCTTTGTCTTTGGCTAATTCCCATAGTCCACAGATCTTGGTATGGCATTTAGCGTATAATTTGTCAGACATACAGGGAATGTTCAAGGATGCTGAAACCTGTTCTTAACCAGAAAATCCTTACCACCCCACTTCTTTAGTTCGGTTTTAGAGTTATGACGGAACAGATTAAATTTTAATTATGCTTACCATAGTCAAGTAAAAAGTGAGTATTTTTGTCGTGGTTGGGTAATAGACGATAATGTACTAGGAACTCTGTCATAACCGCGCGAAAGTGTGAATAATACAAAACACAACATCATATTTTTTTCTGATTTTAATATTACCTATGGCCCGCCAAGTGACGCCTCGCCAATTGGAGCTCCTTCTAGATTTTCTGGAGGAGCACCAATCATTGGCGTTGGGCAAGATGAGAGGCAGGGAGGGCAATGCCCTGTCCAAGAGGCTCTGGAGACATTGCGCCGATATTTTGAATGCTGATGCCGATGGACTATCCAAATCTGGGCCGGATTGGAAGAAGGTAAGTAACTTATTGTATCCACTAGCTGTGCTCGCATGAAACACGGAAAACAACAAATCTTTAATGATCTTTAGTGACGTTATAAGTTAAAGCATACATTTTTATGAACTCCCTAGCTCCTGCGCTAGTATACACTGTATTACAGGAGCTAGTGACAACCCCTAGTTACTATGATATATGTTATTTATGTCATCCAAAGACCACAAAAAAAACGAAATAATAAAAACAAAGTAATCCAACATGGATAATAATAATAAAAAAGAACATACAATTGTTGATGTTTAAAGATGTGTGAGCAGTATTAAATTATATGTTGTGTGGGTAGGCAGTGTTATGTGCTCGCTCATGTTCATTTAGGTGTGTATGGGTGTGAGTTTGAAATGGGTAAGGGAAAAGGTGTGTTTGTGGGTGAGGGGTAGTAATCAGTGTGTGTATTGAGTGAAGGTGTGAGTGTGTATGTTCGGGAGTGTGAGTGTTTCTCTTCTTAATGACTTAATTAGGTTTCCAGTAGCGTCATAGTCAAAACTTTTTTAACCAATGCAGTATAACCTTTTTAGACTGATTTAAGTTAGGTTTCCTAATTTTCAATTTTTTATTAACATTGTTATAGATGCGCGGGGAGCCAAAACAATAAAATGTCTTTGTGCAACTGATATTTTATGACAAGGTACAGGGCACCATTCTACTCTTTTGGACAGAGACACAAATACATAATTTATTTTGTTTGCAGTATTACAACCAGTACAAAAGCTTAACGAAGGCAAAACTGAGGCCAAGGAGTGGTGGGCCAGCACCCCTAAAATGTTCTTTTAGACCTTTGTATCCTGCTTACGTGTATGAAGTTTCATTAAAATCGGTTCAGTAATTTCGAAAAACCAGGGCTTGAAAGTTTGTATGAAATGCCGTACGGCGTATACGATCTTAACCAAGTAAAAAAATGTAATGTATATCGTGGATTTTGCTTTGCAGGATCGTGCAAAGTCAATTAGCAACAGTGTTACCCAAATAAAAAACAATATTGGTATCGTGGATTTAGCACTATACAGAGTGTAAGGAAAACGTTTTCGAAAACGAAGACAGGTGATAGGGCTATGGGTCCAATTTTGAAACTTATTTTGCCAGTGTTGCAAAGGAGAATGCCGTTGTGCAGTACCAACTTGCGGGGGAGCGTGTCACAACCAAAGTTAGTTCATAAAATTACTACTATTTTTTATATCAGATTTACGTTTTTGTTTCGAAAAAGATTCCCGGATTTCGGAGATCAAAAATAAAAGTATTTTTTTTACTTTGTACTTATTTTCCACGTATATGTCACTGCCATTGCACTTCATTTCCGAATGTTGCTACTACCACAGAATACTACAGAATAAGTAATAGTATTACGTAAAAAAAATATATATATATAAACCTGCCAGCAAACATTTAAATGAAGAAGATAATTATGTAAGTATCGTACCTACCGATTTGCTTTTTAGAATACGTGATATTAGGTATTCTATGCTATGTGTGATAAAAATCCTTATTTAGGTCACGCGTTGCGTCATAATAATTTAAATTGTTATTTTGGAATACATTTTAAGCATTTCATGAAAAGAGGACCGATTCAAATGTCGTGTTTATTGTGACGTAATGAATTTGTTTTTTGGCTTATTTAAATTATTACCTGTAGTTTTTTGGCGCCGTCACGAATGACGTTACTTTCAATCTTTCAATGTTGGTTTCATAAGAACTTTTTGATTTTAATTAAAATAACGTGAACGGGCGTTCAAGTGGTTTTTCTTAACGTAGTGGTTGTGTGATAATCCTCAGCGATGCCCCCGTCTAGAGGAAGACATCGCCCAGCAAGTCGTCGTCGCCGATGTATAACTGTTCACTGATATTGTTAGAACAATTTAGAGTACATGACACAGAAAATAGATCCGTGGCTATGATTCGTGTTTTAAGATCATGGATTGCTCCGACGCCTGTTAGTATTACCGCACCTAGTATTTATATTATAGTTAGCTTCTTAATACTCACTTCCGGGACTATTGTCCAATTCAGGAGTTTCATTTTATAACATAAATCACTTATGCTTTCAGATCAATCCTGGTAGTATAATATGCCATTAATGTTTCACATTGATTCAAGGAAGAACTTCCTTAGATTCCGAACTGATACATGAACTTACATTTGGTCACAGTGATGTGTGCTTTAGATGTGGACAGTCCATGCTACGTGTGGCAAGGCGTTCTCGAGTGCCACCCAATTGTCCTCAGAGAAACGTGATATTAACATGGACACCATTACATCAGGTAGAAGGTACACTACTAAGCAGTTGATATTTCCCTAAAGCTAGGAAGGTTTTATAGCGAACGCTCTGTGAGATTCAATGTATTTAATTGTTTTAGGCATCAAGACTGGAAAGTGTAGGCTCGCATGTTTCACAGCTGCTACTAGAGTAGTGCAGCTTGAAAGACACCCTAATTCGCGTAGACCTTTTTTGCAAGGAATGGAAGACGTAATATCACGGGAGGAGGATATAGTTTTAATTGTACATGTATATTCTCCGCCTAGTTGTGGTCGATACATTATGTAAATATGAATTAATAATTAATTAATGAACCCTATCTACGTTTTTCATTTTATTATCCTACCTTATTATTACTAACATTTCAAGTTCGAAATATGGGTGTATTATAATAATATGTAAATACACCTCTGCCTAACTCTTCGGGTAAAATAAGCCTAATGATACGTTTCAAGTTCTTTTGAATCAGTAATCACAGTACAAAATCCATTGTTTGTTCAGCCTGCACTTACTGCAAGTACCTACTTGATTCATTCATTACATTAAAGAAAACTGAGAGCAAGAATATTATTATTGACTATGAAAGTGATGTATTGTATAATCATCCATCAGGAAAAAGTAGCACAAAATCAATAATAAAAAACATGACCGATATTACCACCTTATTTGTCACTAACTCCACCATTTCGAATCAGTCATTTTTACGAACCTAACCTCAAAATATTAAATAGGTAAATGGCAAATAAATACAAATTGCGGAAATCCATGTAAAAAATAGTTAACAATATAGGCAGAACATTGAATTCTCCTCCAAATACACTGGGTTTGGATGTGACAGCGGACTTTTCGTTTGGTACAGGGCGCCCTATATTTGTCGGCATTTACCTTTGGCATTCTGCAAAAACTTCAATGGCGTTTCAGTGGTGTCTCAGTAGTGTTTCGATAGTATGTCGATAGTGTGGCAGTACGATCGTTTTTAGTGTTGCTATCAAAAATATACCATGAGGTACACCAAACCTACCACTTTTTAAAATCCAATTTTGATCATTAAATCTGTATATTATTATGGGTTTATTTAATAATATAAAAATGTTTTATTATTAAAAACATTAAATTTCACTAAAAACATGCGTTTAATAACGTTTAATGAGTGTAGCCTTAGGGGCGCTATGGCGGGGATATTGTGGCCCTGGCGCACAGGCAAATGAAGGAACACGGGTGGGTTTTAGTCAGTAACCCGCTCCGCCCAGAGCGGGAGAAGTTATTTGATAATTTCCCACCCAAAAAAAAAAGGGGGGGGCGCTATGGCGTGAGGACTTGGGTGTCGTTGTTCGATGGCTTCACAATGGTGGTTCGATGGCCAAAACACTATTCAAACACGATAGAAACAACTGTCAAATACACTTAAAATATTTACATACTACCGTAAGCTTGGCCATCACGATGCCATTGTAACGTTATAGTGGACCAGACTACCAATTATTACAATAGTCTTACTATGGCGTTTCAATGGCATTACAGTGGCAAGTGAATGACAATAAATAGTTTGTTGTTTGAATACCAAATGTCAATGATTCTATTGAGACAATACTGACACACTACCGATACACTATTAACAAGTTGGTTATTTTACAGAATTGGGCCCCAGTTAAATGAAACCATTTTTTTCCTTTAACACTAATATGCAATGTATTCGTAAATAAATATCAGCTGCCGCTCGGGCATAACCTTGAGTTCAAAGTGTGTATTCGTAAATAAATATCAGCTGACGCTCGGGCATAACCTTGAGTTCAAAGTATGTATTCGTAAATAAATATCAGCTGACGCTCGGGCATAACCTTGAGTTCAAAGTGTGTATTCGTAAATAAATATCAGCTGACGCTCGGGCATAACCTTGAGTTCAAAGTATGTATTCGTAAATAAATATCAGCTGACGCTCGGGCATAACCTTGAGTTCAAAGTGTGTATTCGTAAATAAATATCAGCTGACGCTCGGACATAACCTCGAGTTCAAAGTGCACGCACGCTTGCCGACAGCCGCGCGGCCGATGACCCCACGTCTACTGGACGCGCGACGACCGGCTGGCAGTCGTGCGGCGGTGCCATGTGATGCTATCCAACCTTTATCCGATCGCATTGAATCTAATGTATTTTCAGTTTAGTAGGTACTACCTAGTTGTACTAACTTATACCAGCTTTCAGATTCTATTCATGCAAGGATCGTCATGATTTTCCCCTGGAACAGGGTTACAATTTTGATCCGAATGTTCGCACATTATGCTCACAAACCAAAAAAATACAGTTTTTTTGCTTAGCCTTGAGACCCATTACTGAATAGAGATACTTAGATACCTACTGCGGTTAGGAAAGAAAAGTAGGTATAAAAAGTTGGTTTAGGTACAAAGACATCGACTTTAAAAGCAATTTTGTTAATTCGTTCATTAAAAGTTTGCACAGCTACGTAAATGTTTACCTACCTACACGGTAGGTAGGTACTAACACGGTCACATTATCTCTAGACATCGATGACGTCATATCGGCAAACTTAACAATAAATGACTAAATAAAAAAACAAACAATTATATTACAAAAATTACCAAAATAACGAAACACGTATGGGCCTCTTCGTTGCCCATACGCGTTTCTTTATTTTGAAAGGCGTCCACGTGGCGGCGACTTGTTACTGAGGCGGCATCCTTTGTAAAGTGCCGCCAAAATAAATACGTATAAACATTACAGAGAAGTCAAAAGTTTTAAATTGAAAAACCATGTGCTTACCATTTAAAAACAATTTTGAATGTAAGTTGATAATCTATAGTGAATGAAATAAAGTACAAGATCGCCGAGTTTAGCGGAGATGTAATTACTTTAGCGGAGATGTAATTACAGTCACACAAAGCACGCTCGTTTATTGCGATAACTGTATCCTTCTTTTAGTAAGTAAATAACTGTATCCTTCATTTAGTAAGTAAATAACTGTATCCTTCATTTAGTAAGTAAATAACTGTATCCTTCATTTAGTAAGTAAATAACTGTATCCTTCATTTAGTAAGTAAACCCAATCAATTTATAGTCGATAATTTAATTAATTTAATCTAAGAAACCCGTTAATAAGGTTATTTAAAAGTTAAAAATTAAAAAGTTTGTAATAAAGCAGAAGTACAATTTCCTAACAATTAAAATTAATTGGTTTCTGATTTAATAATTATTCATCTAACATTTTCTCCTCTGTAATTTGTTGCACAGACAGACACCGCGTCGGCGGTGGCGCGGCGTCTGCGCGGCTGTTGTCGGCCGCGTCGCGTCGCACGCAGGCGGCGCATGTTTGACGTTTTAGTAATCTAGTTAGTTCCATTCCGACTCAGTTCGTGTGTGAACGCGCCTTACGTAAAAATCGATTGATCAAGCCGTATTTAATACTTGTTTTGTTGGTTTAAAATTTGTTTTAAGTTTTTAGTGCTGTTTTATTGTTTTCTAGTTATTTTTTTTTGTATCATACAATTCCTGAGGCATACGTGTACAGTGCTCGTGATAAACTTTTTTTTGGCAAAGGTAAACACGAGGCTTTAGGAAGATGGCATATTTTCTGTATTTTTACTAAAACAAACGGAAATTTTGGTAAATAATGGTAGTTTCTCTGAATTATACGCATAAATATAGTTAACAATGCCAAAAATGTATGAAAAGAAAGGATTTTCTACATATCTCGGACATAGTCGTGCCACAGAAATCCCACCTTAAATGTTTTGTGTGTGGACGTCCTCAGAATTGCCATTTGACAAGGGATCCGCGTTACGTACGTGGGCGTGAAGGCGTGTTACGTACTTCCAAATTCGTTAAAAAGATCGATAAAAATGCAATCTTTAGCGATCTCGATGTCTTATCGATGCAAAGTAGATACGTACTTGCACTGCAGATAATTCAAAATCTGATGAATTGGTTCGTTGTAGTAAAATTCATTAGTTAGATGACTATAATAACATACTAAAGCCCAAAGTTCTTAATAAACCAAGTTCTAATAAAACTTGTTGCAGTGATAAAAATATCGATAATTCTTGTCAGTTAAGAAGGAGTGATAGGCTCAAAGGTCGTCGTCCCTATAACCTATAAGGAAATGGCTGATGTTTTATTATGTGCTGAATCAATCAATTGCAAAATACCTACTTTATTTCATGAAATTAAAAAACGGGGTGATAGAATGAGCTGCACGTTACTGACAAATGCTTGCACTGATTGGACAGGTTCACTCTAATTTGTGTGGTTCTTTCCTCAAAAGACCATTTCAGACACGGATCTACATGGTCCTCACATGATCTGACCAAGATTATGTCTGGACTTTAAAAGAGACTTTGACCCCTGAGTTTGTTTCGCCATTTCTTCTCAGGGGTAGTCAGATAGGAGGTGTCGACTACATCTAGCTTATTTTTTATTATGACGTGTAAAAGTGATTCTGTTATCCTAGTTATAGAATAAACCTCAGATTATAGCAAGAAGCAGATAGACCGCGTGGAACACCGAGAGTGCGGCCAACAAATCAAACACAAATTCAAAAGCTAATACAATCTCGAGTCAGTACAGCACGAAGCGCCGCATCGTTAGTACGTCACGGGCTCTAACAGAAATTTTTTAAATAATGCCGTCTTGTGTTTTTAAACATTGTAAAAACTGTTCCTAAAATCAAAATAAAGAAGATGGAGTATCATTACATACTTAAATATTGATTATTTGTCTATTTGGATATTATTTTAAGAGTTTAATGTTAGTGACATATTGAAACACAAAACCTTGACAAAATCGTTCGGTGTTGCTAGTTTATATTGAAACATTTTCCCCCTAAGTTAGGAAAATAAGTATAGGATACAGGAAACAAAAATATTTATTTCGATAATAGTGTTTTATGCCTTTTCTGGATAATAATTCGTGTCGTTGTCGTCACCATAAAGTAAATATGGCTACCAAAACAATAAAATATTGGTGTCTCAAATTAAAAATATATCGCAAATGTATCGTTTTACCAAGATACATTTGCGGTTAATTTGACTGTTAATAAAAAGTACTGATTTCAGAACAAAAAAAAAACACTTTTATAAAACGCGTTGGGTATGTGATATAGTAAATAAAAGGGCTCCATATAGAGGAATATGATTATACTATTACCACGTTTTTATTAAGTCACATTCTAGTTTGTCTGTCTGTCTGTCGTTCCAGGTGGAATCTTGCAACTTAAATTTCGAGCACTTCCCGATTAGCTATCCGGCTGAAACTTGCAGGGTAGCTCACTAATCGATGACAATGCATTCTAAATCCATTTATTAGCATGCAATTCCGACCTTACCTAAAAAAAACAGCTATAACTTGCAAAGGAAGCGAGATAGAGCAAAAATAACACGTTTTAGTGGTCTTATAAAAAGGTTTCACTTAATCAAACACATCGATCGAGAGGTTTGCAAACCTGAAAACATAACCTAAATTTTTAATTTTTTGCTTTTTCTGTATGAAATCGGCAATAAATGAATGAGGTACCTTAAAAGTTTCAGCTGGATAGCTAATCGGGAAGTGCTCGAAATTTAAGTTGCAAGATTCCACCCGGAACGACAGTCAGACAAACAAGAAAGTGACTTAATAAAAAAAGTGCTAAGTTTGTCTTCTTTTATTTCTTTCGCTAAATTCTGTAAGCGATTTCAATGGCCGACCCAAGCTTTGCTGCACTGTCGTATTTCAAAAGTTTTTTTCAGCCATTTTTCATGGTTTTTTAGGAATCTTGTTTCTATTTTATCTGCTTTCTTACACCTGAGAACAATATATGTATAACTCTTCTCTGCATTTTTCTGAGAAAGTAAATTATTTATTTCAGGTACTTAATGAAATATTATGGGTAACTTTTTCATTATCCTGGCAACCGTACAAACACATAGAAGAACGTGTTCATATAGTGCTGACACGTGGCTGTTACGCACACATGACTACAAACGTGCCTCACTTTATTGTTCCGCGCGGTCTATCTGCTTCTTTCTATAATCTGAGGAATAAACGATATCATTTCGATTTCATTTCATTTGGAACTCATTGGGAAGATGTGATTAAGGTTGAATTAGATTGACTTTTAGCTAATGATACTTAGTCATTAGTACCTAAAAGTAATAACAAAAATATTGTTGATTGCAAATGGAATGTTAGTATTAAAAAACCGGCCAAGTGCGAGTCGGACTCTATAAAAATAGAAAAAAAAAACACATTTTGTTGTATTCAATTAAAATAAAACAAATATTTAAGGGGCCCCCCTTAAATATTTGTTTTATTTTAATTTAATTAATTATTTTTAAAGTGAATACATAATTAAATATTCTGTGAATATTTCAAGCGTCTACCTGTTGCTGTTATCAATATCGAGTAAAAACGAGCACAAAAATCACGTTTATTGTATGGGAGCCCCCTTAAATATTTATTTTATTCTGTTTTTTAGTATTTGTTGCTATATCGGCAACAGAAATACATCATATGTGAAAATTTCAACTGTCTAACTATCACGGTTCATGAGATACAGCCGGGTGACAGACGGAGAGACAGACAGACAGACGGCGGAGCCTTAGTAATAGGGTTCCCGTTTTACCCTTTGGGTACGGAACCCTAAAAATTATCAATTTGGTAATCCATTAAGATATAAAGCACGTCTTGTTGCTTGGGCTTTAGTACTTAGCGGATTAGAATTAAACTTTTGCCCTTGTTGCTCTTATTGTTATTTTTCGATTTATGATTAGTTTTGCGAATAAATATAAATGATTAGTTCCTCACATGGATGCTAAAACCGCATTTTTAAATGCAATTGTAAAGGAAGAAATATACATGAAAGTTCCAGAGGGGGTATTTAGCAAAAAACGATTATGTTTGTAAACTAAATAAAGTTTTTATGGGCTAAAACAAGCTGCTCGATGGTGGTTTGCATTTTTTTATCAATGTCTCAAAGAAAAGGGGTTTGTAAATTCCTCCGTTGCTAGATGTGTTTATATTTTGGATATGGGTTATATTAGTAAAAATATTCGTGTATTCCCGTTCGTCCCCCCAATTTTGTCAACTTAAGGGGACGAACGGGGATTCGTAATTTTTTTTCCCGTTTTACTTTACGTCGATGAACTGGTTTTGATGTGTTCTGACCATCAAGTAATGAACAGCCTAATGATTTTACCTTATGACTAAATTTAAAATGGTAGTTTTAAATGAGATCAAACTAGACATCAAAATAAAGTAACTTTAGATCAAAGGGCTTATATAAAGACAATTTTAGACAAATTTGGGTTGTCTGATTGCAATTCTGTAAGTACCCCATTTGAAATTAAACCTAACTACGAAGCTCTAAACATAGACAGTGAATATAATGCACCTTGTCGCAATCTTATTGGATGTTTAATGCATGTTATGTTGTGTACTCGTCCAGATTCAAGTGCGTATTGCAAGTATATATTTTGAGCAGATACACAAACAATAATAGTAAAGAGTTGTGGCAATGTCTCAAAAGAGTACTTAGATACTTGAGAGGCACAATAGAATTAAAGCTAACATACAACAGGTGTAATAATTTTGTAACAAACTTGTTGCATTTTAACCCTACTATGACGTCCCGCAAGGAATACGTCGAGTTACCAGTAACCCTGTATTTTATAATATCCAGTGTTTTTTCCGTATTGATATTTTTAAACGTTGCCCCACACTAGTTTTTTCTTTGTCCCACTCCATGTTTCAAGAAATAAATGTATGAATGAACGACGTGTGTGCGAGCGCTCGTGAAGACTTGAAGCAGCGTACTGACTGAACCGCGTAACACTCAAAGGATTCGCCAAAAAACCGACAGCCGGGTGGAGCATCTCGTTGCTCGCCGTAGTACTACGTACTGACTGCATGAATACTCGTCGTGTAACATGTTACATTACACCTCTAACGTCGGTCAGTACCCAGCTCAAAATTCGTTAAAACGTAGAGTATAACTACCGATCGTTAAAGTAGAAGTGACGTACTTGTGACATCGATGACATTCGATAAAAACTCAGTTTATCGAGAATAATTGTCAAATTTATCGAATCGAGTCCTACATACTTGCACTGCTTACTCGTATTTGTAATCGTGTAATTTGGTCTACCTGATTTTAATCCCACTGATTTTGAACCATCCAATTTTGAATCATTGGATTTAGTTCCATCAGTTTTGGAAGTATCAGATTTAGTACTGTCAAAACTTTGAGAATTAATTAGTAGCTACTGATTTTGACGTCACGTCAATATTATCAGTTTTGGTATCGAAATGTTCCATTTCATTTGCTTTACATTGTAACACAGGCCTCGACTGCAGAAATTAACTCACTTCATCTACTATGACCCTGTTTCATATTTTTCACTTTTTACGTTCCAATCTTTTAGCAATTTGTTACAGCTTACCAGAATACTCTTCCAGGACTTTTCATCAAATTTGGTTTTAGTGGTTTTATTATGCACATACGCGGTAGAACCGAAACCTTTTAAATACTTAATTACAGGTTTTTTTAGTGTGCCACAATTCTAATGATGTTTGAGTTTGTTTCAAAGCGCGGGTAGGTGTAATATTTATTAAATATACTGCAGTTAACACTGCCTCACCCCAAAAACGCTTGGGTAATTTAGGACCGATATGAAATTCCTTTAGATGTACAGTATTCTTTCATTTCATTGGACAGATATTCCCCTTACATTGTTTTTTATTGTACAAATTACATAGATCGGACTAACTTACCTAGTGACGTCCGATCCTTAATGTGAGGTAATCTCGTTTGGCAACAAGAATACCTAGTAATTAGGCAAGTTCTATTATTTTTCATCTCCTTTTAGGACTTAAATTCTTTACGGGCTAAACGATGAACTCAATATTTATCTGAGGAAGGGAAGCGGCAAACTGGATTGGATCTAACAAAAATCCTAGATACTGGCAGCACATACACTTGACGTTGTAAGTGTTCAGATATTTTTGGTTAGTTGTGTGTATAGAAATTATTGACAAGCATCTGCTCAGATATTAATGAAGTAATGAATGTTCAGATATTAATGGTAACTTGTAGTGTATGGAACTTATTGACATTTTAAATTGTTCAGAAGTATTTGGTCACCTTGTTTGCTACAATATATCTGACGGCGACTGTACAATAAACAAATCACACTCAATACGTTTAACTACTGTAGGTTATTGAATACTCCAACTGTCAGATCTTCACCAAATTATGTGTGACAATCTCGGGAGAGAACTATATCAAATTAAAAATAATCCTCTGAGTAAATTGGCTGCGTGACATACGGACGGACAGACGGACAGTACGAAATAATAAGAGTTTTATATTTGCCATTTGGCTACGGAACCCTAAAAACAGACGAATTGAGAACTTCTTCCTTTTTGAAGTCGGTTATAAAGATGCATCGAAGAATCTTCAATTTTTCTTGAAATTTCTTCGTATCGGTTGAAGAGAACTGAGGGAGAACTTGAGTGAGATGAGACCTCTAAAAATAATTCCAGAAGCAAATATTCCAAGACACGCCCAGACTCCAGAGTCAGGACTATTGACTATTTGTTTTTTTGGGCTCGTGATTGTAATGACCTACTCGAGTTTATGTTTTCGTATGCACGTGTTTCTGTGACAACTAAAATTATTTTTCTTTCAGAACAGCATTTACGAAGCGAATTTATTTCCGTCAATTTTTTAAACAAAAAAAAAACTTCAATGGCAATATACGAATGAGTGTCGTCTTCTGCGGAAAATCTAAACGTGGATCCGCAGTAAGGTGGGTACGTTTTTTGCAATTTGCAGGTCAAAGTCAGGTTAGATTTGTTCAGAGAAAAAATGTCTTAAGGAAAAGTTCATAACGAACAAATCTAACTTAGAGAGTACCTATGTATTAATGATTTTAATGATTATAATCCTGTAAATACATATCTGTTATAGTCGCGAATCATATTTTGATCAAGACACAACCTGACACTAAACTTCAAATTGCAAAAAACGTAAGAAAATTTGAATTTCGCGGGTTAAACTGCGGGTCCACCTTCACACCGCGATTCAGAAAATGCCGACATTAACTCAACGCCGTCTATCGAATACCGTGGTTAACTCGAAGCACGCTCTGCAACACAATAAACTTAAATTTAAAAAAAATATTTGCGTAAGACATGGTATAAAATGGTGTTAAATACAAATTTATATGGCAGAAACATGTTTAGCAAGGATAAAAACAGAGCATGCAAAATTAGAAAGTTAGGTGAAGAAGGCATCAACCATCATCATTTTTGAAACATCAAAAAAAAATTATCAAAAAACTCATACCCTAACCATTTATAAAACTTAATTTAAAAAAATCTTGTATTTAATGTTTTGAAATGCCCCGGTATTTTGTTATAGATGCGCACACACATTGCTAGGCAGTTATTATTGTACTTGGCTAGTATAGGTAAATCATTCAACACTAGTTTATGAGCATCTCGTCCATTCCTAGGATTAACATCATTTGCAGATTTAAATAATTGTTTATTTTTAATTACAAACACACATATTTCATAAAAGTGACGGTAACGGTAACAAACCAAGTTTCTTAAATATTAGTTGACATGAGTCGCCAGATAAAGACCACAAATTGACCTGATGCACTTTTTAGGAGCGATGAATGCTCTACAGAAGTCGGTGCTATTACCCCACATTACAAGGCCATAGCGTAGTAACGATACTACCTATAAATCAAACTAAAACCCTAAAAAAGTTATGATATTTGAAATATGAGTTATGACTAATAAATAATTATCTAACATTGTATTCTTTAAGAACACCACAACAATTATTATTATCTTACAATCTTTGAGCACCATTAATCCACCACCAATGGCAAGCGATTCTTATTACTACTGATTACATTATTAGCATTTAAATCTTTTTTAAATGACACAGTTCGATGATTGGTTCGGTGATTCTCTTTATATCTTTTTTTTTTTTTTTTGGTGGGAAATTATCAAATAACTTCTCCCGCTCTGGGCGGAGCGGGAGGGCGTGTCAGACTTTTACTGACTAAAACCCACCCGTGTTCCTTCCGTTGCCTGTGTGCCAGGGCCACGATATCCCTTTCGGACAAACTCGCAACCCCGGCAGGCATTGGTCCTAACGGACCCCGTCAATTGGTGCTGACATCTCTTTGAGGCGCGCGTGGAACACAACGCGCCGTCGACCCGGGCCTGGTCCTTATCGGACGGCGAGCTACCCATCGCTCACCGTCCGCAGGCCCGCGCCTATGGTGGCCGGAAATCGGCTTGTGACTCCCGACGCCCGGGGCGTCTCCTGCGGCGACTAAGGCCGCGAGGGCGCGAACCTTGTCTCACCCTCACGCGTTCCGCCTCCTCCTTCGCTAGCATAACCGCTTCGCAGAAGGAGGTGACGTTCTCCCATGCACTCTCGCTCCGAACCATGGCCTGAACCAGGGCCGGACGCGAGAGATCGCCGCCGCCGATCGCCTCCGTGAGGACACGGCGGTGCACCGCCCAAGCTGGGCAGACCTCCACCGTATGCTCCACCGTGTCCTCCGGGCGATCCACACAGTGGTGACCAGAGGCGGCTCGTGACATTTATTTGTGGGGGTTCACTAAAAAAAGAAACGTAGAACTAGAGCTTACCATTTATTTTATTTGTAAAGAAAATCCATTCGGCGATCTTTATCGATGTTCATCAACGCGTTCATTGAACTCTCTAATAGATTTTCGATACGCAGAATCGAGCGCCTTACGAATATCTTGACGGCCGATAGATGCCAATTGCACTTCACATAAGATATGAAATCGAGATTGCGAATGTTTTTTCACTTTTATTGAAAGATGCGCTAAATCGTCAACACGGCCGTTTCCGTCCATGCAGATTCACCACCACTGCCGGCGCCAGCTCCAAACACCAGACACGGGAAACAAAATAATTTGTTGCTTTCTTCACATCCACACAACCAAGGTGTTTTGAAATATTGTTCAGATTTAAAACCACGCGTAAAAGATTTATTTTTCGTAACACATTTTTGAGAAAGTGCAATTTCGGGACGTGGTGGTCGCTTAGCTTTCAGTTCGATACGCATTTCGAGAGTCTTTTCACAATTTTGAATAAAAGATACACTGTATTGTTCCATTTTTAATACAAATGTCGCGCACAAACTATTTTTAATAATTATTTAGAATAAACACTGCGAATCTACTGACAGCCGAGTTGAGCCGACTGTTTGTTTACATAAGATCGGCAACAGCGCATAGGCATAGATCGCATTCCCGCGCGCGGCCGCCTTGCGCCGTTTGGCAACGTCGCGCGTGAGCGGCGCTCCAAATTAGGCTTATTTCTCATACAAAATCTTTTGTTTCACGCGTCGGACTGTGTCGATATTTCTCTTTCGCACTCATTGAATACAGTGCTAGAAATCGTACTGATTGCGCTCCTATGAAACATAGGAGCGCATTCGCTGGCGCTCCACACGTTACAACTTGACGCCAAATGTACGCGTAGGAAATGGTTTTCTAGTAAACTGCTATTGTATGCGTATGGGCATAGTAGAAATAATGTATGTATAGGATTATAATAAAGAAATATAGATTATGCTATTTTCGTGGGAGTGCACTGCACCAGCGCTCTTTATGACGAGCCGCCTCTGGTGGTGACACCCGGGCGTTTCCGCCCGCTTTATCCTGAACAGGAACCTCCCGAAACAACCATGTCCGGTGAGGACCTGCGTCAGGCGGAAGGTGAGGACGCCGTGGCGCCTCTCTAGCCACTCCTCAAAGAGGGGACTTATCGCCACAATTGTGGCGTGCCCAATTCTCTTTCTAACTAAGAAAGTATTTTATATTTTCGCAAAAACTTAGGACTTTTTAAAATAAGAAGCGATTTCCATAATATAAATACACGTAGTAAACATGAAATTGTGATACCCAAATTTAGATTAACTAAAACAAGCAAGTCATTTCTTATTAGCAGTATCCGCTTTTATAACAAGTTGCCAAAGTCGGTTACAGAACTTAGCGATGGAATATTCAAAACCCACATCAAACGTGTCCTTATAAAAAAAGTATATTAACTGCTCCCAAATTACGATTTTGTTTTTTTCATACTTCTTTTCATTTCTCTTTATTTGACACTAGCTTTTACCCGCGGCTTCGCTCGCGTTAATTTATAATTTGACATTCAATTCAGGTTGTACTCTACTTGTTGTTTGGCCTGCAATCATGGGCTCAGAACGGAACATTACTCTAGGACGCTCCTATACCTCATATACGCTAGTTTTTTTTATGCTAACAAACAAGGATCGAGTCGTCGACAACGTCGCAGACTAGAGGTGAGACATATATACTGGAATAGGTTTTTGGCTGGACGGGCAAAAACGTATTCCGTGCTCACCACTTATCCGAAGTGCAATATTCGCGAATGCGCAATGTATGGTAGACATGGTATTTTTTTTTTTATATATTTTTTATTCATTTTATTTCAATAGAGAAATCAAAACACGTGTACCATTCGTGCTGCCTCTAGCGGATCTTTTTAAATCTTCCGAGGAAACAGGCTAATTGGCTTACACGTGGGTAGTGTGTACGACAATAGCGTGACCGGCATCATTTTAACTTTACATTTTAAATTTACTTATAAATAAAAACATATTTAAAAAATACTAAACCGTGTAAGCAAAGCGGATAGTTAGAGTGTCTTCGGTACATGACGTAGTGGAAATGGCGCGATTTACTTTCCACGGCGTTGTTGGTTCTGTATTCAGCAGAAGAGCGACTTGTATACGTGTGCATAATGTTATCATAGTGTATCCAGCTCACTACATCTTCAGAATGTAATCATAGTGTATCCAGCTCACTACATCTTCAGAATGTAATCATAGTGTATCCAGCTCACTACATCTTCAGAATTTAATCATAGTGTATCCAGCTCACTATATCTTCAAAATGTTATCATAGTGTACCTATCCAGCACACTACATCTTCAGTTTCTAGAAAAAGATGACAAAATTTTAATCTTGTTTATAAAACGTTACAACACGAATTTACTTACTTCCTTACTATCCATATTCATACTTCTTCTATCCATACTATCCATATTCATACTTCTATCCATACTATCCATATTCATACTTCTATCCTATAAATTCAGTATTACTTGCGTAACATAATTCCCAAAAAAACAATTTCTTCCAATAAAAACAATATCTTCCGCCTTGCTATTTTTAACGGGAAGTACTAAAAATGTTTTTGACGTTCCACTTTATCCCGTAATTACCTTTAAAGAGTGTGAACAATAACTATACGCCCCGTTTTTTGTTTAAATCAAAGGAATATTTTAACGTAATTGCGTATAAATTACGACAATATTACTAAAATATTTTTGTGTACACATCAAACAGGAGTTTTTTTTTTTGAATACCGACTTCAATGAAAGTAAGAATTTATTATTTCTTTGACATGACATTGACATATTATTATTTTGTGTATGTCATGTATATTATTTTGAAATTATCATTTATTTTCTGTTTGCTTTGCTTGCATTGCAGTTCCAAGTTGCGTTCCTTGCTTACTGTGCGATTATTTTGTGATATTGATATTTCCTTTTAACGACCATTGCTATTCTATACGGACTGACATCATCTAGATACGATTACTATTGCTGTGCATAGAAGATTCTGTTTATGATAAGGTGCATCTTTGTATGGGTCTCTCACAGTCAGTGTACGACTTAACGCCGACAGACATTACGCCGGCAGACTGAACGCCGACAAGACTTTACTTCGATGGGACTCTTCGCCGACAGGACACTTCGCCGACAGGACTCTTCGCCGTAAGGGCTCATCAGGGACGCAACTTATCTCCGATAATCAGTCGTACACTCAGCTTAACAATAGAGGGGAATAAAGATTTGGGTTAGGTTAGGTTAGAACAGTGACGAGCGACGGCGAGCGTGCCGCGGCAGCGGCCGCCGAGCGCCAGGTCCCCTCTATTGTTGGTAAATTCAGTTACCAAAACAAAAACTCGATGCCAGTTTAAATTAAAACTAACAACTGCAAAGCTGTGTGGCAGCTTTATTATTAGAAATACTTATTATTAGTTACTTATTAATTTAGATTTAGCTTGAGCGCAGACTCTTTTAAATATCTTAGAATAGTTTCTGACATAATTATGAAGGACTTGATCAGAAGTCAATGATTTCTCGTAGTACAAATTATATAAAACATCTCTGCTTTTTCTAATGCCAGCAGTGGCCCATTCACTAAATTTTGGTTTAGTATTGATTGTAACTTTTTTTTACAGGACATGCTTTATTGAATTCTTGGCATACTGTAGAAAGTAAGGTACCGTAGTTTATATTGGGGTCTTGTGAATCAAAACTAGCTGTTGATAGACTGCTAAGAACATTATTATTGAACATTTTCAATTTATTTTTTGTGATAGGTCTTAATTCAATGATTTTATCTACTATATTTTTATCTAAGTCAAATGATACAAGTTGCCCCCTATGATCAGACCTGACGCCACTAATTAAGGACGAGTCTTTTATTTTACAATTAGTAAATACGTTGTCTATGCATGAAGCTGAGGTTGCTGTTATTCTAGTTGCTTCATTAAATATACATTTTAAATTGAATGATTTAAACAATGATATAAGCAAACTCTGCCCTGCCCTGGATGTGGTATCTCAGTCGGACTCAGAAATCCGAGACACCGACGACGTTTCTATACCGTTGCAGTGGGCAGTCCTTTATTTCTAATGTTAACAATTATCAGGTGAATTATTTATTTTTATTATAATTGATGTAAATGATTTGTGTCAGCAACAACTTATTAATGGTTGAATATTTAGCTACGCTGATGACACCGCGCTTATATTTCATGGAGAGACTTGGGAGGAGGCGCGCCAAATGGCTGAGCTGGGACTTTGTAAAGTGAGTAACTGGTTGGAAGAAAACCTACTTACCCTTAACATTGCCAAAACCTCATACTTGCAGTTCAGGTTCGCTAAAACCATACCTACAGCAATAACCCTTAAGGTGCACTCTTGCAATTTCCCTGAAAATAGGATCGAGTGCTCATGCGTTCCAATATCACCAAAAACAAATATAAAATACTTACGTGTATTAATGGACGAAAAACTAAGTTGGCGGCCTCAAGTCGAACTAACTGCCTCTCGAGTTAGGAAACTTATTTGGGCCTTTAAGAAACTTCGACATGTAGCTGATTTTAATCTTCTTCGCACTATATATTTTTCTCTAGCCCAGTCAATAATTGGTTACTGTATCACGGTGTGGGGAGGAGCCTGTAAAACAATTATGATCCACCTCGAAAGAGCTTAAAGATCATTGCTCAAAGTCCTGACCTTCAAACCGTATCGGTTCCCGACCATAACTCTGTACCAAAACTGTATAGTGCTCACAGTGTGAGCTATATCTTCTTAATATCACATTGAAGCAACACCTAATAACACCAATAAACAACAGTTACAAAAGTAAACGCACAATCACTAATGTCTGTAAATATATCAAATGTAAGACTGCCTCAGCTAGACGGCAACATCTGTTTCTTGCTACGCATATCTATAATAAGATAAACAATACCCTACTGATCAACTCATTCTCTAAAAAAGAAATTAAAAAGAAAATAAACACCTGGCTACAAATATTGGATTACATACAAACTGGAAGAATGATAACATAAACATTGCAATTGCTAGGTCCATTATAAACATACACGATAAATATATAATTATATACCATGATATACATTCACACATATGTACGCTCACGCATCCTCTCACACACAAACACACACACACCCTCACACGATCACACATACACCATCACGCTCACACAAACACATAAGCAGGTTTTGTATAATTTAAAATTGTTTAAATTTTATTGCTTTATATCTGTGTAAAACTACTGGGAGAAGACACAGATTCCTGTAACACAGGTTACAACCTAGCGCAGGAGTCAGGGCTTCCATAGAAATGTAACATACTTTTATGTCAATAAAATATTATTATATTAATTTTTAGGTAGTCTTTGAAAGAAAATGGCAAAATGAATTGGACAGAACCGTCAAAACTGGAAAAACAAAAGATGGAAGGAGTGTTCGTCATGTAAAAACATAACATCACGCCAGCGATCCCCGAAGGATTTGGGCGAGGTGAACCTATAGTTCACATTTAAGTAATAAATGTATATTTAATAATATTTTCAGGATGTGGCAACAACTTATGCATGTCAAGCCTGTTGGTTTCGAGTGAATCGACACCTGATTCATCATGACTCATCAAGGAACTTACAAGAGGATGTTGTTCCATCCGTGGAACATCATTTTATTTACTGTTTGATGGAGAATCGACTAGTCAGCTGTTGCTGTCATGTCATGATGCTAGATCTTGGCTGGGCAAAGCATCGAGAGAACGAGCTAGCACCAGCGTCATTTTTGGATAATATTTTGGTCTCTCTAGAAGACAGATAATTTTTATCATTTTATTTAAGTATGTGTACATTAAAATAATGGGTTTGGCAGTAAATACATAGTTTTATTTATTATAATCCCATTTCAGTACCAACAAGTAGGTAAATATAAATCCCCAGACGGGGGGTCGATAAACGCAAAGTATAACGTATCGCTCGAGTTCAACACAAGACAACTCAATAGTACGCTCGATGGAAAGATTAACTAAATCTAAGCGTTGTTTACATTTCAAACATATTTGAAACAAGAACTAAAGATCCACCGCAAATAGCACTTTTTCTTACAAATGCACTTTGTACAGTAAAGTTATTATCATTCATAAATACCACTTCATGTTCTTTCAACCAAGTGCTCAGTCAAACATAAGACCTGAACATCATAGTTCTCCATAAAAGTTGGAACTAAACTTGGACAGACCCTGCATATTTTGATGTACAACATTCAATATATGCGGCTGACCCGTTGTCGCACCTAATAGTTTAAACTACAAGGCGTATCAAAAGTAGTGTTAGTACCACTACTAACAGCAATCGATGGTACACTAACCATATAACTAACCATATAACCTTCACATAGTGTTCATCACAGTACACAGTATCGCCTGACTCATGTGTTTGTTTGCAGACTGGTGCGCGAAGTGATGGCCGTGAACGTGAACATGCGCGTGGGCATCCACACCGGCCGCGTGCACTGCGTAGTACTGGGGTTGCGCAAATGGCAGTTCGACGTGTGGTCCAACGATGTCACGCTTGCCAACTACATGGAGAGCGGTGGCGTTGCTGGGTGAGTACCAAACTCAAACTCAAAGCTTTCATTTCAATTAGCATCACCTCTACCGAGGGAATAGTACCACTGGATCAACTGGATGCATATTACCCGGCGCTACACATTGAAGTGAGAGTCGATGTAGGTCATTATTCAGATTTAATTGAGCCCAGCAATATAGACAGTACCACGGATTGGAACTTTAGCAAATGCGATTGCGAACAGCTGTATTATTACTCTCTAAAGAGAATGTTAGGGTGCAGGTACTAGAATCCAAAGATGTACATACTGCTACTTAAAAGTTTCACAATATTGTTTATATTTTTTCATTCTTGCATGCTAAGAAACACAGAAGGAAATCTACGGATAAACGATATTCTGTAAGGTTCACTAATGACACCATCCTAAATTTAAGGCTCAAGCTAAAGCTCTTTAACAACTGGGAACGTACAAACTGCGAGAGCGCGTACTTGGTATCTTCTGACCTCAGGGCAAGCTTAAAGATCCATATTGCAGATGCATCTTCCTCGTACATGAGACATATAGAGAATAAAATCAAAGTTATCCCCCGTGAATTTAAGTCACATATTTCAAGCCTTTTTTTAGGGACGGAAATTTTGTGTCAGACTTTTACTGACTAAAACCCACCCGTGATCCTTCAGTTGCTTGTGCGCCAGGGCTACGATATCCCTTTCGGACGAACCCGCAACCCTTACAGGCATCGGCCCTAACGGACCCCGTCAGTTTATGCTAAAATGTCTTTGACGCGTAAGTGGAACACAACGCGCCGTCGACAGGTCTGGTTCTTATTGCAAGCCCGTGCCTACGGTGCCCGAGAATCAGCCTGAGATTCCTGACGCCCAGGGCGTCCCCTGCGGTACCTAACTAGGGGCGTGACGGCGCGAAATTTGTCTCTCCCTCACCCGTTCCGCCTCCTCCTTTACTGCTTCGCAGAGGTAGCCGTCTCTCATGCACTCTCGCTCCAAACCATGGCCTGAACCAGAGCCGGACGCAAGAGATCGCTGCCGCCGATCGCCTCCCTGAAAACACGGTGGTGCTCTGCCTAAGACTTCCACCGTATGCTCCACCGTGTTCGCTGGGCGATCCACACAGTGGTAACACCCGGGCTAAAGCAGCAAGTGGAGCCTAGACAATAAGATGGACGCGGACAGGAAATTAAGAAATTAAAGGAATTAAATACCATCTTATTGTCTAGGCTCCACTTGTATATCGTATCTATGTCTTGCTGCAGTTCCAAACAGTAACGTTCGGAGTTTATTTCAAGGTACAACTTCAAGTCATCAGTATATAACAGACATCTTGCATGACGGAGAACTTGGGGAAGATCATTTACCATGAATAAGAATAATAAAGGCTCCAAAATTGAGCCCTGACTAACTCCGAAATGCGACAAAGTGTGACAAAGTGGATTATTGAAAATATATTTAAGCATTTAATGATAAGAGGGTATTCCCCATTTCTCATTAAATGCTTAAATATATAATATTTGGGCCAATTATTTTGTTATCGGGGCCAATAGTGCTGTTTGGTTTTAGTTTATTTATGCCTATTACAATATCTATAGTGCACAAAAGGGGTTCACTTATGTAATTGTTGTCACTGGTAGAGTCAGCCGCACTAACATGATCAACATTAAACCGCGGGACATCAGGCAGAAAGATATTTGAGAAAAACTCAGCAAAGGCCCCTCACCTGGATTAAGAATATGGCCACCTCATTTCATCCCGTGGGTGTCGTAGGAGGCGACTAAGGGAACTTGAGACCTAATGCATACCATTGTAGCACCTTGGGTCACCCGCTCGGTTGCGGGTTGCGGGTAAACCACCAACAAAAGTATTCCCATAGGGCAACCCCTATCGTCTCGTATCCGGTAGGCGGCCGTCGTGAATTCCCGTTCGTCCCCCCGACTTCGTCCACCTAGGGGCACGAGCGGGAATATACAAAAATAAATTTATTCCCGATCGTCCCCACCCGGAATTTTAGTGGGACGAATGGGGATATTTTCTTAGATTAGTGCCATTCGTCCCACTAAATAATATTTTGCAAGAAATATTGATCGTTGTTTTGCAGTTTACTTTTCAAATTAGTAACTTTGTTGGATTAAATAATTATTTTACAAAATAAATAAAATTGTTTTGTTTATAAATTCGATGGCTCGGGCGAGTTGCGCCGGCGATACCGCTACTTAAAAAAAGAGTACCGATAACATTGTTTCATTTGCGTGAACCCTATTGGTTACCTGACATTCACTCCTTGTAGTATCCTTAAATAAGTCGGTGGGTTAGTGGCACAGAAAACTTTTATATAGTTAGTGGTGTGACAAAACAATGAAACACCATGGGTGTAGTAAATATAATCATAAAATGCCCGATGGTTATAGATACATAATTGTATTAGATACGTTAGATCATATAGATTAGATGTATTAGATCTTCTTGGGTTTCGTGTGCCGCATACAATAGTTTTGTGTGCCGCATACAATAGTTTTGTGTGCCGCATACAATAGTTTTGTGTGCCGCATACAATAGTTTTGTGTGCCGCATACAATAGTTTTGTGTGCCGCATACAATAGTTATTATTTGTGTGCCGCATACAATAGTTATTACTGCCTTATTTTATAGCCTCGACTTCTTTCTTCAATACGTGTGATATTTTTATTATTTTTACTGTACATGAGAGAAGTGCTAAAGTCATATTTTTACCTTGATTTTGTGATATTTTGTTTTTTATTATTATTTTGATTTTGAAATTGTGATAGTTTATTGACACTGTTTATGTGTAAAATTAATGCGTAAACTTTTCTAATCATACAATGTTGAACACAAACATGTGCCACCGTATACATAAGCAAATGTGAGTTCGTAATAATTAGGACGATACACCTATTACATTTCGACCGAGATTTTTGCGATAAATGGCCAACTTTGGCGTTCTTGTTCTTAGAAAAGAATAGATATTAGTATAGTTCATAGCGGCCTCGCTTTTCCCATTTTTTTGTTATCTATTAATATAAACCCAAAATTCCTAAGCATGAATTTCATGAAATGCGCGACGGCTTTACTGAGTTGTAAAAAATCTGTTTATAGTGGTTCGTATGTTACGTCAATTTGTGATAATAATACAGACTTCTTTTAATTATCAGTTCTATGTACTGATTTTTTAGGGTTCCGTACCCAAAGGGTAAAACGAGAACCCTATTACTAAGGCTCCGCTGTCCGTCTGTCACCAGGCTGTACCTCATGAACCGTAATAGTTAGACAGTTGAAATTTTCACAAATAATGTATTTCTGTTGCCGCTATGACAAAATACTAAAAAACAGAATAAAATAAATATTTAAAGGGGTTCCCATACAAAAAACGTGATTTTTTTTGCCGTTTTTATAGATAATGGTACGGAACTCTACATGCGCGATTCCGACTCGCACTTGGCCGGTTTTTTTTAAATAATTTTTAGGGACATTTTTTATTTAATGTTAATGTGTTTAAGCGTAGTGTATTTTGATTCCTAAGTACGGGAAGTTGTTCTGTGATTTCAACTGTGATTTTTTTTTATACGATTGAACAACCAGTCTGAAATTATTTGGTGGGACCAATGGGACTCAAATTTATAATTTATTCCCGTTCGTCCCACCAACAAAATCAGTGGGACGATCGGGGAAAAAAATTACGAATTCGCGTTCGTCCCCCTAGGTAGACGAAGTCGGGGGGACGAACGGGAATACACGGCTGCCGTCTGTAAAACTTTACCTAAAACCCTAAGCAACATGATTGAAAGCTTTATGATGCAAGACAGGGCTAGGGCGTACCCCACAGGCGACGCGCAGGGGCAGCACCCGGCTTCTGTGGGAAATGGACAAGGGTTGTCGCACCAGAGCGGGCGGGTGCGACGTAAGACGCAAGCTCGGAGAGTGATACAAGTTAGAGTGAGGTGGGCGAGCTGGAATGTAGGTACGATGACTGGAAGAGGAAGGGATCTAGCGGATGTTTTAAAAAGACGACGACTGAATATAACGTGTCTGCAAAAGACGAAGTGGAAGGGTGCGAAGGCTAGAGAGATAGGAGAGCTATATAAGTTTTATTACTGTGGAAGCGATTGCAAGCGAAATGGTGTGGGTATAGTTTTAGATAGTCACTTGAAAGAATAATAAATAATAATAATATTTTTATTCAGTATTACAATTGGTAAAATATTAACATAAAATGAAATAATTTACAAAGGTATTATAATGTTAGATGCCTGTACTCTTTAACGTTTAATATTTTTTTATATTATTTCTAATGTCTAATGCTAGTTCATAGATATACAGTGATGGAAATGTCAATATTTTTTAATTTATAAAATGTGGTTTACAAGAATCTGTAGGTTTTAATGCACATATTGCCCGGATACATTTCTTTTGGGCTTTGAAGACAGTTTCTCTCTCAGTGGCATTCCCCCAAAAAATTATACCATACCTTAGTGTCGAACCAACGTAAGCGTGGTAAGCAGATAGAAGTGTACTTTGGTTTACCACTTTACGAAGCATATATATGGCATATGAATACCGACTTAATTTTGTACATATTTGTTAAATATGTGACCTCCATGTCATGTCTGAATCTATGTGTAGTCTAAGAAATTTTTTGGTGTTTATTTTTCTATATTTGTTTGTCCATAGTTTATATTGAATGTGCTTAATTTTGAATTTTTATTTTTGAAAGTCATTATAAATGTTTTAGTTAGGTTTATTTTAAGTTCATTTAAATTTAGCCAGGTAACTATAGATGATAGCGTATTGTTCATTTCATATTCATGTGTCGTAGGGTCTTCAGATACAACTATTGCAGTGCTATCGTCAGCATACAGAACCATGGAGGTTTGATGGATTTGGGGAGGTCGTTACATAAATAATAAAGAGCAGAAGACCTACAATACTCCCTTGTGGTACACCTTTGCATACTTTTATTGGTGTTGACAAATGCTTCCATTCGATTTTAGTGCTATATTAAATGCTAGATAAATTTCTGTTTGTTGTTCTCTGTTATTTAAATATGACTTTATGAGATCTCTAGCGTTTCCCCGTATTCCATACGCTTCTAATTTATTTAATAACACTTCATGATTGACGCAGTCGAAGGCTTTCGTCATATCCATATAAAGTGCCGAAACATGTTTTTTGCTATCCATGCCTGTTAGTACCTTTTTGAGGAAAGTGTAAAATGCGTCGTTTTTAGATTTATTTTTCCTGAAACCCATTTGTTCTTTTGCAAGTATATTGTGTTTTTCCATATAGTTATATATTATAAATTGTTATAGATATTTTTTTCAAAATCTTATGATAAGATGGGTATTAGACATATTGGTCTATAACAATTCATATTTTCTCTGTCCTTTTTTTAAATATTGGGAAGACAACGGATAATTATAATTTTGATGGAAATATCCCATCTTCAATGCATCTATTAAATATATGACACAGAACTGGTGCTATTATTTCCGCAACTACCATTGAAAATAATTAACAATAACAAATATCGAATTTTACCTAGAATATAGGCACTTACAATGTTTTTATTTTAGAAATTTTAAATATAGTAGGCGCCATGCAGACGATAGTTTTGCGCATGAGTGCCGTTTTTGCTGATTAGATTCGAAGAATGGTCAAATCCCGTCTGTTACGCGGTACAACGTCCTGTAAACGTGGAAACAAATAGGAGTTTGTTTTAACAAACATTGCGGTTTTGAGGTTAAACATACAAGGAAGCGTTAATATCTTGTACCTTTTAAAATATGGTTTAAATGTATCTGTCAAACCATATCATATTATATTCAATCATTTTTAGTTACAGTAAGCAAGATTGTGCAAACTTAGTACCAGCTTTCTAACTAGATGGCGTTGGCGTCGAGTTAGATCGCGGTATGGTTTCGTTACCGATGAAAGATAAGTAGTTTAGAAAAATTGTGTACTTTTGTTGAAATTCTGTATTCAAGTGGAACTATATTATATTGTTCTATAGCGATATACATGAGTTTTATTGAAGACCTTGGGTTGAGTTTAAACATGGTCCTTCGAAACCGGGTCAGTGCGTAATATTACGCGCCGAGTTTTTGTGTATCAGCACAGAAAGCAGTGGTGGATCGCCATTGAAGTGCTTTAGCGTCGCCTGCAGAGGGCGCGACCGCGGAGACTTGAGTGTTTCCGAGGACGTCGCCTGCAGAGGGCGCCACCGCAGTAATTTCTGCGGGCTTCCGGACATCCCGAGTGTGGGCAACCGGATCAAGAGCGAGGGAAGTGGCACCCCAAGTAGCTGAGCGTACTGCGCGCCCCCTGGCGGGCGTTAGCAACTGAAGTAAAAGTGAGTGACGTGTTGTGGACTTAGAAAATAAAACCGTGAGTACAATTTTATTTGTGAAGTTGTCAAGATTTGGAACCTTTTAACGTTATCAAGACTTAGAATAATTTAAAGTAGTTTAGACTTAGAATAGTTAAGAAAAAAGTGAACCAACGGGGAACCTATGTCCGATTTTCTAAAGAGTTAAAGTTAAAAACACTTGTAAAATTTTCTGTTGTCGTCATAGACTTAGAATAATTTCATCAGTTTTACACTTGTAAAATTTCTGTTCTTGTGCATCTTGTTTATTGTTTGTGGATTGATTCTATAGTTTGATACCACTTTATAGTCATGGATTCATTAGTTAACTTGCAACTAGATAACAGGAGAAATATTGAAAAAGGTAGAATAAATTATAAAAAGTCTCCTAAAGAACGGATAACATTGTCTTATTTAGAAACCAGGTTGGAAGCATTAGAACAACTGTGGTCTAATTTCATAAAAACGCACAGGAACATAGTAGAAAAACTAGATTTGAAACATAATTACTTTACGTCAGAGACATATGACGATACTGAGGAGATTTACATAACTTATAAATCCGAGTTGAAAGAGTCTATTAAACAACTAACACCTACAAAGGCAAGTGTACATAAAGAGTCATCTTCAAATACGTATACGAATGTGAAATTACCTAAGGTTGTTATTCCCACTTTCTCTGGCAAGTATACGGAGTGGACTTCATTCCGTGATTTGTTTTTATCACTAATCCACAAAAACGATTCAATTGACGATGTACAAAAATTGCATTACCTGAAAGGTCATTTATCGGGTGAACCAGAACAATTATTGCGTCACACTCCTGTGACAGCCGCAAATTATCAAGAATGTTGGCTTATGTTAAATAAAAGATATAATAATAAACGATATTTGTCTAATTCTATGTTGAAGAGATTGATAAATCAATCAAATGTAACAGAGTCATCAACTGCGGTTAAAGAATTATTGGATACCACTGTGGACTGTTTGCATGGCTTAAGTACTCTCGGAATTGATGTTAAATCATGGGACGCTATAGTCATCTATATAATAAGCTCTAAGCTAGATAGTGAATCGCGAAAGTTGTGGGAATTGAAAATTAGTGCAGATGAACAATTACCAACCTTTGAAGAATTTAAAACATTTTTAGAGTCAAGGTTTCGCTCTTTGGAGTACTTAGACACATCCAAGTCAAAGCAGAAGTCTACAGATAGTAAACCAAAGGTTTTTCACGCAGTCAAATCAAATAATAACAACTCAGTACAAATTATATGTCCATTCTGTAAACAAGATCATTATATAAGTAATTGTAAACAGTTTAGTAAAGAAGGTTACCAAACTCGAAGTGAGTTTGTCCGAACTCACAATTTGTGTTACAATTGTCTAGGCGCGAATCATTCAATTAAGTATTGTCGTGCTAAAACATCATGTCACGTTTGCAAGCGCAGACACCACTCATTATTACACCCCAAGGCATCTTCAAGATCATCGTCACCCAATAGCCATCCGGTAGAGGCAGCAGCTGTCAAATCAGCAGTGTCCTCACTGCAAACTGCTTCCGGTACGGCGAAAGAATCAGAGTCTTCAACCATAGCAACACACTTTTCTACAAAGGTTGTGCCAAATCGAGTTTTATTAGCGACCGCTCTCGTCGAAGCACAGACGCGGAATGGTCGTAAACAATTGCTGAGGGCGTTATTGGATCAAGGATCCCAGGCCTCTTTCATAACCGAGTCAGCAGTCCAATTGCTCGGACTAAAGAAAATACCAAATAGCAGTATTGTCTCAGGCATAGGAGGTGACGAAGGCGCTTTTGCCTCTAGATTCATGGTTTGCGTAACCATCCATTCACGTCACGATCCTAATACAATTATTCAAGTTCGAGCATATGTGTTAAGTAAAATTACAACGTTGATTCCCTCAACTAAACTATGTATATCAACTTGGCCTCAACTAGAAGATATAACTCTGGCAGATCCAGAGTACCACACTCCAAACAAAATCGACGTTTTGTTTGGAGCAGAAGTTTACAGCCAAGTTCTTAAAGAGGGTTTAGTCAAACACTCTCCAGGGCCCATAATTGCTCAAAACACAACCCTGGGATGGATTTTGTCTGGACTAACACCCACAGATTGCGATCTCAACTCAGCAAATTGTCACAAAGTTATAGTTAGTATGCATTCACACCTCAGTGACAATGATATGCTCAAACAGTTTTGGGAGATTGAATCTGATGTTACTAATAAGAAAAAGATACTTACCCAAGAGGAACAGCTGTGCGAAGAATTCTTTACTCGTACTACTCGACGAGACGCTACCGGGCGATACGTAGTCAAGCTTCCATTTCGTGAATCAGATCCACGAAGTAAAATCGGTTACACCAAAGACATGGCACTGAAACGATTTCATCATCTTGAACAGCGTTTCAAGAAAAATCATGAGATCAAAAGAAAATACACCGAAGTAATTCAAGAATACCTTGACCTTGGACACATGAAAATCGTGTCTAGCGAAACTGATACTAAGCAGTCAGAAGCAGTCTATCTGCCTCACCACGCAGTGGTTCGCGATGATAAGACCTCTACCAAGGTCAGAGTTGTGTTCGACGCTTCTTCTAAAGGTTCTTATGGTGAATCCCTTAATGAAATGTTGATGGTAGGACCTACCATACAACCGGAATTACGTCACATTATCATGAGATGGCGTACGTATCCAATTGTACTATGTGCAGATATAGTAAAAATGTATCGGCAGATCAAAGTCGCTCCTGAAGATACACACTTCCAGAGACTACTTTGGCGCAGTGAACCTGCATCTGAAATAAAAGAGTATGAGTTGCTGAGACTTACCTTTGGCACTGCATCCGCACCTTACCTGGCCGTGAAGTCGTTGCAGCAGCTGGCACACGATGAGGGAGCAGAGTTTCCGCTGGTATCTGAAACACTAAAAAGCGAATTTTATGTAGATGATTATATGTCAGGATGTCAAACGGTAGAGGATGGAAAAAGGATTCACAGGGAAATGAAAAACCTACTAGAGAAAGGTGGGTTTCCGTTACAGAAGTGGATGACAAACAACAAGAAATTAGCGGAGGAAATATTGGGAGAAGGTACAAATCAGGAAGGAATAGTAGAGATAAAACAAAAGGACGTGGTGAAAATACTAGGACTTTTTTGGGATAGAGAATCTGACAGTTTCAGATATTCAATAACATTTCCGCAACCTGCATCTATAACAAAACGAAAAGTAATATCAGATATATCACGACTGTTCGACCCCTTAGGGTGGGTAGCGCCGTGTGTTATACCGGCGAAAATAATGATTCAAAAGATATGGCTTGCCGGGATCGATTGGGATGATCGATTACCTGAAAACTTATTAAAAGAATGGCAAACATATCAGAAGGAACTACTAAATTTACCTGAGTTTCATGTACCAAGATGGGTTGATTCCAGAGAAGACGATGTAGTTGTAGAACTACATGGTTTTTGTGACGCATCTAGTGTAGCGTATGCAGCTGCTATGTATTTAAGGATAATTGGTGCTGACGGGAATATTAAAATAAATTTAATAGCGGCAAAAACCAAGGTCGCTCCGATAAAGCAATTGTCAATCCCTCGTCTCGAGTTAATGGGTGCTGTTCTGTTGGCCAAATTGATTGTAGAGGTAGCTGAGATACTAGCAATACATAAAGACAGTATACACTGTTGGACAGACTCGACTGTGGTTCTGGCTTGGCTCAGTAGTCATCCCAGCCGCTGGACAACATTTGTTGGTAATAGGGTGTCTGAAATTCTGAGTTGTTTGGATAATCCTCAATGGGGACATGTGAAATCTACTCACAACCCTGCAGATATCGCGTCAAGAGGTATGAGACCTTCAGCACTGTCACAGTCATCTCTGTGGAAGCACGGTCCGTTGTGGTTAAATAAAGAACCCATTGACTACGTCAAACCAAACTCGACGTCAACTAAACTCGAAGAAAGATCATTGAAAGGTGTTAAAGCTCATGTGACAACAAATGTAGAGGATGGGCTGTGGACAAAATATTCATCATTTCAAAAATTGATCAGAGTAGTGGCATATTGTAGACGATTCTTAAGATATAAGCAACATAAAGAAACTTACCTGACAAGTGAGGATTTGACAGTCGCGCTGGAAATCTGTATAAAAAAATGTCAAGAACTAGAATTTAAGGAAGACATAGAAAACATTAAAAAGACAGGAAGTGTAAGTAAGAAGAGCAAACTACGACCTTTATGTCCTATATTAGATGAGCAAGGAATTTTAAGAGTAGGAGGAAGAATTGACAAGTCTCAACAGTCAGTAAGTATGAGGCATCCTATTATAATTCCACAGCGCCATCACTTCGCTACTCTGCTTGTCAGCGAAGCTCACAAAACCACGCTTCACGGAGGTCCAACATTGATGTTAAATTATTTGCGCACACAATATTGGATACTATCTGCAAAAAATGTAGTAAAGGCTTACGTTCGTAAATGTGCAGTATGTGTTCGGCATTCAGCGACGTTTAAAAATCAACTCATGGGTCAATTGCCGACCTGTAGAGTGTCTCCGGCCAGGCCGTTTTTACATACAGGTGTTGATTTCGCCGGCCCGATTAACATTAGGGTTTCTAAGGGTCGTGGCAATAAGGCTTACAAGGGGTACATCTGCCTATTTGTGTGCATGGTCACTCGAGCAGTGCACATCGAGGCCATTAGTGACCTTACTTCTGAAGGTTTTATAGCCGGTTTTAAGAGATTTGTCGCTAGAAGAGGCCATTGCAGTGATATTTGGAGCGACAATGGTAAAAATTTTGTAGGTGCAGCCAAGGAACTGCAGAGATTAGTCGCTGCTGAACAGTCAGCGATCGCTAACGAAATTAGGAGTTGGCTCAGTTGTAAAGGTGTCAAGTGGCATTTTATCCCTCCCCATGCCCCAAATTTTGGTGGACTTTGGGAAGCTGGCATCAAGTCAACCAAATTCCACATGAAGCGCGTCATTGGTGATTCCACTCTTACCTACGAGGAAATGGCCACTTTACTTGTGCAGATTGAGGCTTGCCTCAATTCAAGACCAATTTCTCATATTTCCCAAACCCCTGATGATCCAATGCCGCTTACACCCGGTCATTTTTTAATCGGGGAACCTCTGGTTCTTGTGCCGGAACGTAATTACGAGCACAGCTCTGTGGGCTCGTTGAAGCGATGGCAACTCTTACAAAAAATGACCCAAGATTTCTGGCGACGATGGTCTAGAGAATTTTTAAATTCGATGCTACAGCGTTATAAATGGTCGCAAAAAGAAATAGAGCCGAATATTGGCGATATTGTCCTTGTAAAAGAGGACAATCTACCTCCAGGCAAATGGTTACTGGGTCGGATTTTAGAAAAGCATCCTGGTTCGGACGGACTCACACGAGTGGTAACAATAAAGTGTAATGGTTCCGTATTTAAAAGACCAATTTGCAAACTCTGCGTATTGCCAACCAGTGATTGATATGGTTTTATTTGTTATTTTACTTTATTTTTCTTTATTATTTTATAGCCCCCTTGACCTCATGGTGGGCGGCATTAATTTAAAGGACAGCTCATTCGAGCATGTCCTTGGTGGGCGGAATGTCAAACCATATCATATTATATTCAATCATTTTTAGTTACAGTAAGCAAGATTGTGCAAACTTAGTACCAGCTTTCTAACTAGATGGCGTTGGCGTCGAGTTAGATCGCGGTATGGTTTCGTTACCGATGAAAGATAAGTAGTTTAGAAAAATTGTGTACTTTTGTTGAAATTCTGTATTCAAGTGGAACTATATTATATTGTTCTATAGCGATATACATGAGTTTTATTGAAGACCTTGGGTTGAGTTTAAACAGTATCAACCGTTTTTAGCCCAAACATAGATCTAATGCATCTCTTTTTAGCCTTAAATAACGTGTTAGCGTCGGTTGAATAAAATATGATGCCGTATCTTAGGTGAGACGCCATGGCCATGGCCATGGTAGGCCGCAATGCAAAAATGCAGAATTACAAGACTTTCGTCAATTATTAGTCTAAGGAATTTAGTAGTATTTACGATTTCAACAATTTTATTATCTATATTTATGTCTAAAATGTTGGCTAAAATGTATGATTTCAGTTTTATCTAAATTAATCTATAAACTATTATTGTCTAATCATTCTATTATAGATGTCAAGGTATTCTGAATCAAGAAGTCAAGAATTCAAGTTTATATTGGATCTTGTTATTGCTGTTACTAGACATTCGAAGAAATCGCTCAGTCAGTAAAATGAAGATAGTTGTCCATTCCAAAGCGTAGTAGGTTCCTTTGGAGAATAATGGGCAAGAAACTCCATGAACAGAACAGAATAGAATTTATTTCTGAGTATATAGTACATATTAAGATCTTAATATTAATAAATCGATTCACATATACATATACTCGTACTACCGTTGCCGGTGAAGAAATATTAAAATTGAAGTACGATTAATATAATTATAAATAAGTCTGAAATGAAAATTGGTAATTTTGAATATAATGTCAATGGCAAATGGACACTCTTTTATATCAAATTATTGTACGTACAGTTCATTTATGAAAATATTATGTATGTAAGGAAAAATCTACATCTTTTTAATAAATGTGATAGACATCATTTTAATACTAGAAATAAAGATAAAATAGATCAACCATTTTTTAGATTATCTAAAGTACCTACATACATCTTTCATGGGCTACTTAAATATTACAACAAAATACCTTGTGATATATTGCAATTAATTGAATGAAAAAAAACTAAACATATTATAAGTACATTTTGTATGCAAACAAATCAAATCAAATCAAAATATTTTATTTCACATAAACCTACAAGGGTACTTATGTAACGTCAGAAGCTAAGTGAACGGTTCCAATTGGTCGTTTCATAAGGAGAAGAGCCGGCAAGACCCTCCACGGTTACTCTTTTAAAAATAATGGGCTTTTACCATTTTTTCAAATTACAGTGTTAATAGGGCGTAGTAAGCTAGAAAAAAATCAAGTTTCACCCGTGCCTCCTTACCTACCCTTCTCATAAAACACGACGAAAACAAAACACAATCCCTTCCCGCCAGCAGAAACCTTTCGCCCGGCGTTTATCTATTTATTTGAATTTGAATCTTCTGTACGCACAATAATCGTATGAATCGGCTCTATTCAAAGTATATAACCCTGTCATGTGTACAAGTAGGTATATTATTCAATATTATTGTATGTCCGTGAATCTGTTACCGATGCTGGTGGGCTACTATTTTAAACGTTTTTCTTTACCTGAACATAATTATTATTTTATATTATGCAAAAACATCTGTTTATGTTGAATATACTATACACTTTTTTTTTTTTTTTTGGGTGGAAATCATCAAATAACTTCTCCCGCTCTGGGCGGAGCGGGAGGGCGTGTCAGACTTTTACTGACTAAAACCCACCCGTGTTCCTTCCGTTGCCTGTGTGCCAGGGCCACGATATCCCTTTCGGACAAACTCGCAACCCCGGCAGGCATTGGTCCTAACGGACCCCGTCAGTTTGTGCTGACATCTCTTTGAGGCGCGCGTGGAACACAACGCGCCGTCGACCCGGGCCTGGTCCTTATCGGACGGCGAGCTACCCATCGCTCACCGTCCGCAGGCCCGCGCCTACGGTGGCCGGAAATCGGCTTGCGACTCCCGACGCCCGGGGCGTCTCCTGCGGCGACTAGGGGCGCGAGGGCGCGAACCTTGTCTCACCCTCACGCGTTCCGCCTCCTCCTTCGCTAGCATAACTGCTTCGCAGAAGGAGGTGCCGGCCTCCCATGCACTCTCGCTCCGAACCATGGCCTGAACCAGGGCCGGACGCGAGAGATCGCCGCCGCCGATCGCCTCCGTGAGGACACGGCGGTGCTCCGCCCAAGCTGGGCTGACCTCAACCGTATGCTCCACCGTGTCCTCCGGGCGATCCACACAGTGGTGACACCCGGGCGTTTCGTCTCGCTTAATCCTAAACAGGAACCTCCCGAAACATCCATGTCCGGTGAGGACCTGCGTCAGGCGGAAGGTGAGGACGCCGTGGCGCCTCTCCAGCCACTCCTCAAAGAGGGGACTTATCGCCACAATTGTGGCGTGCCCAGCGCTGGGTTGCGACAATCGCACTCTCCATGTCGCCATGAGATCCCTCCGGAGCTCCGTCCGCTGTGCCGCGATTTCTTGCGGCAGCGGAGTTATGCCCCGGAGTTTCGCCTCTTCGCGCCACACCCAAATGTGCGCGAGGACTTTCGCTTCCAGATCCCATGGCGGCAGTCCGGCAAGGAGGCTCGCCGCCTCACGGGAGACCGTGCGGTATCCTGATGGCCATGACCCTTTGGGACGCGTTCAACCGCTGCGCTGGTCGCAGCCTCAGAGAACGCGCCCACACCGGTGCCCCGTAAAGGGCCATGGACCGCACGATCCCCGCGTAGAGCCTCCGGCAGGAGGCGTTTGGACCCCCCAGATTGGGCAGAAGCCGCTTCAAGGCAGCCCCGGCCCGCTCCAGTCTGGGAGCCAAACGTCGGAAGTGCTCGACGAAGTTCCACCGGCTGTCGAGGACGAGTCCCAGGTACTTCATCGTTGACTCGACGCCGATGTGAACCCCTCCCGCCGTTATCTGGGAACCCGACAGTGGCGCGTTCCGAGGACCATAAAAGCACATGGCCTCGGACTTGTGCAATGCCACCTCGAGTCCCAATTGCCGGATCCTATCGACGATTGTCACAACCCCACGTGTCGCCAGTTCGGCCGCCGCCTGATGCG
Source organism: Tiliacea citrago (assembly GCA_963921375.1). Lineage (NCBI taxonomy): Eukaryota > Metazoa > Arthropoda > Insecta > Lepidoptera > Noctuidae > Tiliacea > Tiliacea citrago. The sequence continues at coordinate 31,995,205 of OY992780.1, forward strand.
AACTCCCTTGTGCCAGGACTAGCGTGTCGTCAGCGTAGCAGACTACGCTGACGCCACTAGGGAGGTCGGCGCGCAGCACCCAGTCGTACCCGATGTCCCACAGATGCGGCCCCAGACCCGATCCCTGTGGGACACCGCACGACATCTCTCGCCGGTTCCACTCTCCGTGGTGACCGGGGTAGATGACGGCCCTGTCCGTCAAATAGGCCTCGACTACACGACAGAGGTAGGTCGGCATCCGGTGATACCTAAGTGCCTCCCTAATGCAACTCCAGGGCAAGGTATTGAAGGCATTGGCGATGTCAAGAGACACCGCCAAGACGACCCAACCCCGGGCAACAGCATCCCCCGTCGTGAGGGCTCGAACGCGCATGCTGGCATCCACCGTAGAGCGCCCCTTACGGAAACCAAACTGGCTCTCCGCCAAATCCGGCCCCACCCGCACCAGCCGCCCGACAAGGCGGTCTGCAATTACTCTTTCAAAGAGCTTGCCCACCTCGTCGAGCAGCACGATGGGCCGGTAAGCGGACGGAGAGTCCGCCGGGCGCCCTGGCTTCTTTATGAGGACCAGTTTCCCAGTCTTTCAACGAAGTGGAAACTGGCCCCTCTCCAAGCATGCGCTTATTAGCCCCCTTAGTCGAGGCCCGAGAGCCTCCAAGGCCAGAACCCAGGCTTTTCCAGGCAAGCCGTCGGGTCCTGGGGCGGTATTTTTGGCATTCAGCCTATGTACCGCCACTCTCAGATCTACCTCGGTCACCTCTGGAGTATCGTCGTCGTCAGTGTGGTCCGCATCTGGCACTGCAGGAGGCGGAGCCATGGGCGGGGGAGTATGTTCCCCTCGCGAAGGGAACAGAGCGCTCACCACGTCCTCCACGAGCTGGGGCCGGAGACTCTGCGTCAGCGGGGGAGCCCATGGGCGGAGTTTATCTCGCACCCATTTGTAGGGGCGTCCCCACGGGTCTCTGTTGAGAGCCTCCAGCGTCTCCTCGCGGGCCAGTCCTCTGGCCCGCTGGATCTCTGCTCGGAGGGCAGTCTTCGCTGCTCTGTAGCCCTCGTATAGCTCCGCCTGAATGGCTTCCGTATCCGGAGGGCGGACACGGAGCCTGCGGTGCCTGGAGTGCCGGTGGCGCGCAGCAACGCACGCCTCGCGTAAAGCGGTCAGCTCACGCGACCACCAGTACACCTGGCGCTGGGCACGTCCGGGCTGGACCCGGGGCATTGCCACGTCACATATTTCGGACATGGCCTCCCGGAACCACTCCGCCTCGTCATTGATGTCGGCAGGCCTGTCCGGTGATGACACTCAGGCCTGCACGATCGTGGCTTCCAGGAGGAGCTCCCGGTCCAGCTGTTTCAGGGCCCACCGCGGACCACTCGGGGTCTGTCGGACCGGCACGCCCGAGGTCTGGGCGGAGACGTCAAACCGGATGTACCGGTGATCGGAATAGGTCTCCACCCCCTCCATGACGCGCCAATCGATGACACGCGGTGACAGAGCGGGGCTGGCGAACGAGATGTCCACCACTGATTCACCCCGCACCCGCACACACGTGGGGACAGAACCCCGGTTTAGGACGACCAGGCCTGTCTCCAGAGCCCAGTCCTCCACCATCCTGCCCCGTGTGTCCGTATACCGAGAACCCTAAGCCACGTTATTGGCATTGAAGTCCCCGAGGACGATCACTGGGAGGGGATGGTACCCGACGACGATGATTCTCAACTCCCCAAGGGAGTTGTGGAACTCGGCGAGAGTTCCACGAGGTTCGGGGAGAAGTATACTCCCACCACGACAATCTCCCCGAACCGTGCTGCCACGCAACCCCCTCCCCTCTTGACGGCCTCAAGGGACGGGGTACCGGCGGCGGCCGACGAAATAAAGGTCACTGAACCGCTCAGGTCCTCCACCCAGTCGTCCCTGGGCGGGACAAAGTACGGCTCAGCGACCACGGCGATGTTAATCGACCACTGTGCCATGCTCTGGAGCAAGAGATCCTGAGCGGCGGCGCAGTGGTTGATGTTCGCCTGGAGGAGGCGTAATGGGGCCATTTATTGGCACTCCATTTCAGCCCCCTCCTGGGCCCCCTGTGAAGGCCCTGCCGCGATGTTAGCGGCGGCAGCGACGGCGGTGGTGGCGGCAACGGCGGCGGCAATAGTGGCGGCTGCGGCGGTGACGGCGGTGGCGGAGGGCTTGCCTCTGCCCCTGGGTTTGGGAGGGGGAGCGCAGGCCTTGCCCCCAGCCCGGTGATCGGCCGGCTTGCCAGCCGCCGCACAAGCAAAACAGTGCGGCGTGGCATTACAAGAACCGGCCTTGTGACCGGGCTGACCACAGCGGAAACAGTGATCGCTGCGGTCCACCTCCGAGGTGTAACATGCTCCCACGTGGTTACCCACCCGGCAGCGGAAGCACCTCAGAGGTCTGGGTTCCAGCAGTTTAACCTGCGCGGATACCCAGCCCACCCGGAGCCTTCGGCCCTCCCCGGCTATCTTTTGGGCCGCCGACACGGGGCAGCTCACCGTAACGGTTTGCATCCCCGTGTTATCAGGACGGATGGTGCCCGCCCTCACCTGCTCGGCAGAGCACCCTCCAGTCCTAGCCACGGCGGCCACAACTTCTTCCGCCGTCACGCAGTCATCCAGGCCCAAAATGCGCATGTCAGCGCACTTAGTAGGCCTGGACACCCGGGCCTCTTCCGCGTTTAAGGACGCCCTGAGTTCACTGCCGCCCACGCCTTAGCGAGCACCTCACGGTAGGTCACGCCCTTCTTCTCCGCTTCCGGCTGTAGTGTGATCACTACAGCTGCGGACTTTGGGGCGCGGAGCCTAGCCGCGGCGCTTCGCTTCTTGCGGCGTTGCCGCCTCTCCTTTTTATTGACCGCCCTTTTGGCCTTAGCCGCCTTCTTTTTCTTCCCGGCTACTTGCCATTCGGCGTCGGCCGGAGAGGAATTAGAAGGCTGGGGGGGGGGGGCGACCGTCCTGCCGCAGTGGCTGGGGCCCTTGCCTTCTGAGTAGCCACCTGTGCAGCCGTCCCGTCCTTCTTGGGCTTAGGCTGCGCCAATCTGGCCGATTTGGCCAGAGGCGTGGGCTTGGCTGCAGGCTTGGCCGCAGGCTTGGCCGCGGCAGCCACGGTGGCCGCAAAGGTGGCCGGTCTGCTCGCCGCTAGCGGGGGGCGCAAGACAATGCCCTCAAGTACGGAGAACCGGCTGTTGAAGGCAGCCAGCTCCTGCCGCACCAGGGACAAAACCCGGTCCTCCGCCGGCAAGGGCACACCCTGCCCTTGCTGCACCGCTCCATGCGGCACCTCCGGAGGGCCAGCTTTTCGAAGCCGGGCCAGGTCCGCTCGGAGCTCCTCGTTCTCCTTTCGGAGAAGCTCCATAGCGGCTGTCAGGCGGCCGACCTCCGCCCGCATCTCGGACATTTCGTCCGACGTAAGCCCGGCCTGAAGGGCCCTCGCTGCCGCCATAATGGAGGCCGTAGCAGCGGGTACGACCTTGTCTTTGGAGGCTTGTATCCTCTTCAAGGCCACACCCCTGATCGCTGCTACCACGACCTGCTCAAAGCTGCTGGCGACTCGCTCCGCTTTGGAGCCGCCAGCGGCGTCCGGCTCACCACCTGAGGTATCAGAGAGCCCCTCCATTGGCAGCCTCTCGGCTCCCTGGGCCGGCTCGGCTGGGCTAGCTCGGCTGGGCTCGCTGGCTCGCTGGCTGGCATCCTGGGTGGTGAGCCCTCTGCCTCCACCCCGTCCTTGGACCCCGCCCCGCTGGCCAATTTTCCTCCGGCCCGAGTTTAGCCCACCATCAGAGGACGACCCCTGGCCGTCCCCTGGCTTGGAGCGCTTCTTTTTGAGGAACTTTGCAGCCCCCACCTCCACGAGCTCCGGGCTCTTAAAAGAGCCCTTCGCGCCAGATGCATCGTCGGACTCCGACCCCGCATCACTCCCTTCCTCTACGGCAACCGGGGTAGCCGGGCGCACAAATTGTGCTCGCGCCTTTGGCACTCTTGGTGCTTTTTGTTTCGGTGCCGAGGACGTACTGGGAATAGAACCCAGCGACTCCTCAGCACCGGTAGGTGAGCCACCCTGGCTCAATGCGTCCCCGAAGGACGGGTAAAAATCCGAATTGGATATTGGGCGTTCATTGTCCCCCCCAGAATACGAGGGACTGACCGAGCTCTGCTCGGTGAGGGATTCTCCTACTGCGGAGCAGCAGGTACCCTCCTGGGGTAGTTTGTTTTTATGACTCGCTTCCATTGTTGTTGCTGAACACAGCTTTGCCTTTTTTATGGGGTGGGGTCCCCAGACCACTCCTTCACCTCAGTCATGTCTGATGAGCAGACACGTACTAGAGGTGAACCACTCTTCCCACTCTCCAACGATGAGGAGAGAAACGCGCGCCGTCCAGAACACCAACAACTGTTGAAGTCCTCAGACGGCGCGCCCCTCGCGGAAGTCAGATGACATTGACTCCGCCCCATGTCTCTCTTAGTCAGGTCTCTCACTTGAGGCCTTCCGGCATGAGTGACTCTACCGGCAAAGCCCCCAAGATCATTGAGACACGCAAGCCCCACCACGACGACAACGTGGAGACACACTCGGTGGGGAATATACTATACACTAAGCTTGAATTCAGAATTTTAGATCATAATATTCATATTGAAACTAAAAATTCAATGTTGACGTGACAAAGTTCAAATTCCGATGTAAACCAATTTTATTTACGACCTTGTACAAGTTTGACCTCACGATGTTTTCGTGGAAAACAGTGTTACCCACGTTAAAAAATGTAATGGTTTATCGTGAACTTTGCTTTTCAGGATTGTGTAAAGTCAATTAGCAAGTGTAAAAAAGCCAAATAAAAAATATAATTGGTATCGTGGATTTTCACTGTATTGTGCAATGGCAAATCGCATATGTGGCAAGAAGATCATCCCTGCGCGAAGCGCGAGTAGATAAAAATTCCCGCCGAAAAAAATTGTGTGGCACAAACATTATTTAGGTTTCCCGATTGTAACTGTTGAAACTTTAGCTTTGAAAACTTGCCAAGTTACATTATAAACTTTCTTTGAACTCTCTATAACTTAGCACCCATTTAGATCTGTTATTTTGCCGGTGAAACCGACAATGCCATACTTTGTGATCCGTCACAAACTTTACTCATACCCACCATAAAAAGGGGGCTCAAGTCATGAGAACACCATCCGTATGAAATATGTCAAGTCCCGTGCACACCGTTTCTTACTTTGGTCCACAATAAACCCATTACCTTATTATAGTTTTCCGATTTATTTGTTTTGTATACTCCAATAATAATATTAATTACAATAACCTACCTTTATGCTGAACGAGTTACAACTTGATTCCCAAATGTCGCTCGATATTGTTCGTCTAAGCGTTACCTTATACTGAGTTTGTCAACAAAAGTGGGAGTAAACGAATTTGGATCCTGAGTTAATCGCAATAAAATCTCAAATCTCCAGCACGAACTTTCAAATGAACGTCGAATCGGGCTATGTTGTAAATTTTCTCCGCAAGAAAATTGACAGAATTATAGAAAACCGGCCAAGTGCGAGTCGGAATCGCGCATGAAGGAGTCCGTACCATTATCTATAAAAACGGAAAAAAAATTACATTAGTTGTATGGGATTAAAATTTTACTTAAATATTTGTTTTATTTTAATTTAATTATTTATTTTTAATTAAAGTAAATATAATACTAAATATTCTGTGAATATTTCAAGCGTCTACCTGTTGCCGTTATCAATATCGAGCAAAAACGAACAAAAAAATCACGTTTGTTGTATGGTAGCCCCCTTAAATATTAATTTTATTCTGTTTTTAGTAGGTTTTTGTTGTCATAGCGGCAACAGAAATACATCATCTGTAAAAATTTCAACTGTCTAGCTATCACGGTTCATGAGATACAGCCTGGTGACAGACGGACAGACAGACAGGGTTCCCGTTTTACCCTATGGGTACGGAACCCTAAAAATAGTGCTAGTTGTACTATACCAGTCAAGAATCTGTCAAATAAAATGTATGTCATCTTGAGTTTTCAAATATCAACATTGAATTATTTATTTTATAGTTTAGCCAGGGAATCTATTCAGTTTATCAATTCTTAACGTTTTTAATAATCGTTTCGGAAGTGGTTTTTTCATGTTTTCTATTTCACAGTTTCTTGCCTGCAATGTGATACCTAAATGACGAAAATATTAGTTACGCAAATAAACTATATCTCAGCGCAGGCGAAAATTTGAGCGTGGTACTCTCGTCTCAACAGAGCGACGGCGACTGATTTGTGAAACAAAAATATGCTTGAAGTTCCCGCAACGTGCGACGGAAGATGATTGCTTCCGCGAACTAAGAACGTCGTAAGTGTTAAAAGCTTGTAGTCGTAATAAAAGCAAAAAAAAAAGAATTAAAAAAAATGCCTGCACAAATTTTGTCTCCTTGTATTAATTCAAATAATCATCTAATTTTTATCCTATTAGTCATTAGCATATTAAGTACAGATCGAAAATACGTGAAAATTTGAGGTAACTTCGTGGTGTTTTTTCATCGAGAAAATATTAAAAATTTGTGTTTCTGTTCCACAAAATGTTTGGAAATATCAAGCAGTTAGGTACTCATATTATTTTTATTTTTTACCTAAGTCTTACCAATTTCCTGAAAAAGTTAATTGAAGGTAGGCAATTTTGGTTACTACCCCCTCTTAATAGGTATGGGAGGACAGTGTAGGCCCGTCAACAAGTACCAAGTACTTAAGAAAATAGAAAATGGTAAAAACGGTATGTAAATATGCTAAAAGCATATTACAAATTAGAGGATTATATCCAAGATAAGAATGCTTGGAAATATGCTGGTTCAGCTCCATAGGACAATCTAGAGTCTAGACAAAATCAAATTGGTTGGTATTTTAATTATATAATTTATTATTTATATGACATTGATTTTACATTCTGTGATCACTCATACACTGACTTATTTTTTATTTTTTTTAGGAATACTATAAGTTTTACGATGTATGTAAATATGTGAGCACCATGTATCTATCTCATAATTAAACTATCTGTTATTGCTTAATTTTTTTTGTTATTTTTACCTATTGTGCTATAGTAATTTTATTCTAGGTGCATCGTCTTCACATTATAATTAATGTAAACAAAATATTTTTAAAAGAGTAACGGTGGATTTTCTTGCAAATTCTCCATACGAGGCTACTTTTTGGAACAACTAGAATATTTTTTTTTATTTTTTTGTAAATTTTGACCTTCAAAAGTGCCTCATAACCTATTTGAAATAAATAATTTCGATTTGACTTTGACTTTCCAAGTAAAGAGGTAACTTGCTCATCACTGTGTTGAACTCGGTTGAGCTTGCTAATGTGTTTCTGAATCATCATCATCCTCCTGAATGTATCCCTATAGCCCTCCACATCGTTACCTAGCCCGTTGTATCGCTTGCGCATCATTCCTCCGCATCACATGTTCACATCACGACAATCACCAGCGGTGCTAATCTGTAAAACATCTTACCGTGAAAACTTAGGTGAAGTGAGTATCAATACATAGTGTCAATCCCTAGCGTCAGTGGAATGACAGCTCACATCACCTGAAGTTTCACGGTGAGATTTTTACAGAATAGACCGGCTGCTCCTCCACATCGTTACCTAGCCCGTTGTATCGCTTGCGCATCATTCGTCCGCATCGCATGTTTACATCATGACAATCACTTGCTTCTCCACATCGTTACCTAGCCCGTTGTATCGCTTGCGCATCATTCGTCGGCATCACATGTTCACATCACGACAATCACCTGCTCCTCCACATCGTTACCTAGCCCGTTGTATCGCTTGCGCATCATTCCTCCGCATCACATGTTTACATCACGACAATCACCTGCTCCTCCACATCGTTACCTAGCCCGTTGTATCGCTTGCGCATCATTCCTCCGCATCACATGTTTACATCACGACAATCACCTGCTCCTCCACATCGTTACCTAGCCCGTTGTATCGCTTGCGCATCATTCCTCCGCATCACATGTTTACATCACGACAATCACCTGCTTCTCCACATCGTTACCTAGCCCGTTGTATCGCTTGCGCATCATTCCTCCGCATCACATGTTTACATCACGACAATCACTTGCTTCTCCACATCGTTACCTAGCCCGTTGTATCGCTTGCGCATCATTCCTCCGCATCACATGTTTACATCACGACAATCACCTGCTCCTCCACATCGTTACCTAGCCCGTTGTATCGCTTGCGCATTCCTCCGCATCACATGTTCACATCACGACAATCACCTGCTCCTTCACATCGTTACCTAGCCCGTTGTATCGCTTGCGCATTCCTCCGCATCACATGTTTACATCACGACAATCACCTGCTCCTCCACATCGTTACCTAGCCCGTTGTATCGCTTGCGCATTCCTCCGCATCACATGTTTACATCACGACAATCACCTGCTCCTCCACATCGTTACCTAGCCCGTTGTATCGCTTGCGCATTCCTCCGCATCACATGTTCACATCACGACAATCACCTGCTCCTCCACATCGTTACCTAGCCCGTTGTATCGCTTGCGCATTCCTCCGCATCACATGTTCACATCACGACAATCACCTGCTCCTCCACGTTTCAATTGCGCACAATTATGTTTTGTAAGCCAACGTGTTTCTTTAATGTCTCCTACGTATAAGACTGCCTCGTTGGTCTAGTGGTCGCAAGCACCACTACTGAGCATTCGGTCCTGGGTTAGATTCCCGGTTCGGGCTCAGGGAATACAGGAGTGATGTTATGTTTTTATGTAATGAGTAGTGTTCCGGTACTTAGCACATGGCTCTCGACAGACGCGTGCACATTACTAAGGAGACCCTGCGCTGCCTCGGCGAGGATTACAAGGTGGAGCCCGGCTACGGAGGCCTGCGTAATGCCTACCTGAAAGACCACAACATCGAGACCTTCCTCATTGTGCCCGACGACACCAGCCGCGTGGTCAGTACACAATCACGCTCCATTTGTTATCCGTTTAAACAGTAGCACTCAGCAAAAGAAACCACCTCGAGCACAAACGATACCACCACCGACGTAACCCCGCAAGACCTACCCCCGTATTCAAGAACGATACGTACATAGGTATGGCAGCGACACTATGCTAAGTAAGGCATTTCTCACTGCGTTCGTCATGGCAGGCCATTTAATTCACAAACAATACTTAAGCGACACTTTACTATGCGAACGCACAGCGTCGATTAAAGATCTGTGATTGCTCCGTTTCTGTTGCTAAGTTTGCTTTAGTGTTTGGCAGATATGTGAATTACATAAATATAACCTTTAAACGTGTTGTCAGTTGTGAAATATAAACCATCAAGTGTGGTGATTTAGGTAATAATAAAAAGTACTCTGTTTTCAAGCATCGACAAACAAAAAATAGTTTAGTTATCTTCAATTGATTAGTTTATAAATGGTTGTGCATACGATTTCGAATTCTCCAAAACAAACGAAGCCGTCAACTAATGGTACGTTTACTGGTTTTTTTAAATATTAATGATTTATAGTATTATTACTAAATAATAATTTATTTATTTTTTGGATAGTTGTACCTATACATCTAACAACAAAGTTACTATCTACAATAATTTAAAATCTATTCTATCTATTTATAAATAGATAGAAAATATAATTTTATTTGGCTTCAGTTTTAAGAAGTTAAAAGAGCTATCATATTATAGAAGACAAACGGATACACGCCAGAAATATTGAATTAAAAAAGTTAAAATGAATAATAAAATAAAATATTGACAAATACAACAAAATATCACACAGAAACAACCACATCTGTGGACCACATTATCATTTGACACAGACCTTTATTTACAATAAGCTACACTATGCGTTGGTTAAAATAGCTGTCCAGCTAGTTTACGTAAGGGTCCTTCTAAGTGATAGCATAGCATTGCAGATCACTCACGTATTGTTTATGAATTGGATTTACCGGCCCTATGCGTTGATGGGCACTGTGAGACCTCATAGTGTCATTCTTGAATACGGGTGATAATTTTGTCATTTCATATTTGCTTTTGGGTTCAGTCACGAGCATTAACACGTGTATACTGAACAACTTTTAAAGTAAGTTTATCCAGTCTTACTGTGTTGATTGTAATTTAATGTTACTTATGAACATTGTATTTTGGAACCCAGACTTTTATGAAATATGTAATATAAATATCTTAAAGTTGAAATCGTAATTGCATCGCTTTTAAGTAGTGCTAAGTGCGTATTATAATTAGTGCTCGTGAATCCTAAACCAGTAGTTCTGCAAACAGTAGACCTAGCGAGCACAAACTTTTTGCAACAATTTTTACCATATTTTTTATTTTAAGAAACTAGGTAGTAAAAGCTCTTAAAAGATAAACATACGTACAAGGAGCCATTTTACTGTCTACAACCTATAACATTGTATCCACCGTACAGGTACAAAACAAAGTATACAATTTATTTTACCAAGACAAAATAAAATTTTTGTCCCAAAACATCTATACAGCCTATGACCAAAACAAGGTAATCTACTTAAGTCTCACAAATATGTAGACAGTAATTATTCTAAACAAATCCCGTTGTCTGACTTAAATACCAACGCAAAGCCTAAACGGAATATCAGAATCAGAACTCCCTGTGTACATTGTTTTGGTCATAGGGTGTGTGTATGTTTTGGAACAAAAAGTTTTGTAAAAAATATTATACAGGGTCAAATTAAATTAGCTAGCGAAACTCAGCAGATGCCAAGGTTATCGATATCTAGACATGACGAAACAAAAAATAAATAAATTTGATGATTATTTGTGGGGTCATCGATCGCAGTTAGTAGTCACTTGATACTTCCGTTAGTAGTTACTTAAAACATCAGTTAGTAATAACTTGAAACATCAGTTAGTAGTCACTTGAAACATCACTCTCAAACATTACTTCGCCGACGTGGTGAATATCGATATCTAAACACGATAAAACAAAAGAAAACAGATTTTGTCAACACATACTTATGGTAACTACATTGCCAGCGGTCGATGATCCCAAACAGCAAATCCTTTTTTGTTTTATCGTGTTAATATATCGATACCACTCACGCCTACAGAGTTTCGCTAGCTAATTTAATTTGACCCTGTATATAATTATTTTTTTCTGTTTTTCTCAAATAAATAATATACTTTGTTTTGTACCTATACCGATGGATACAATGTTATGGACTAAAGGTTGTTAGCAATGAAATGGTTCCTTATCCGTGTATACATATTTTTGGGGCTGACTGTACATTCCAACTGCAAATGTAAGTTTGTACGCACAATATTGAGATATTTACCATGTAACTTAAAAATCTTATTTTTTTCCAATTTTTAGGCTCAGTAGTTGCAGAGATAAGTGGGCTGATATCCTTACAATAAGCCCTTTCATTTGATATGTCACACGGTACAGTTTACTTTTCATTTTTCTAATTTGCCCCCCAAAAGTGACCCCCAGATTCAAAATTTATTTATTTACGTTACTCGTCCGTGTTTGGGTCACAGAAGTTCATATGTGTACCAAATTTCAACTTAATCGGTCCAGTAGATTCTGAGAAAATTGGTTGTGACAGACGGACAGACAGTCAGATGGACAAACAGACAGACAGACATACAGCCAGTCAAACAGACAGACACACGAGTGATTCTTTGAGGGTTCTGTTTTATCCTTTTGAGGTACGGAACCTTAAAAATAATGAATATGTTTCAATTGGCAGAGGTAACGCTGAAGCCGGGTTGTAAGGGGGAGCACACAACAACCGGTCTCCCCAAATGTCAACCTCACCTGCGCGCGGTATACCCTGCCACTGACGAACGAGGCCCTGACGACCGACCGATGGCGGTATAACCATCCAAAAACCAAACCTAAATTCTCCAGAGCGATGACGGGCAGCAGCGTTATCGTTGCGAAAGGATTGGCCCTGCGGTCACCAACCCGCATGCCCAGCGTGGTGACTACGGGCATTAAACCTCTCAATGAAAGTGCTTAAACAACGGCCCCCAGTTCCCGGTGGTCCCGCTATTCCTTAATGCCAAAGTGGGAGTACAAGAACGCGGTGAATCGAAAGTCGGATCGTTCGGTTTGGGGCGCAAGAATCACAGGGGGCAAATGCTGGACAACTTTTTAGAGTCGCAGGGGCTATTCTTGATGAATTAATTCTTCGAAAAGAAACCCCAAAGGAAGTGGACCTGGCAAAGCCCCGATAACGTGACAAGGAACGAGATAGACTTCATCATGACGGATAAGAAGCATATATTTTGAGATGTCTCCGTGATTAGTAGGTTCAATACCGGAAGCGATCACAGGCTAGTCCGAGGCACTCTAAATATCAATTTTCGAGCTGAAAGGATCCGTACGATGAGGCCTACCCTCCGACATACGCAGCTTCAAGCCACTCTAGGATCCGAAAAGTTCCAACTGGAACTTCAAAATCGAATCGCCCAATTGGAAACCATAGACATTGTTGCAGAGAAAGCTGACGAGGTGGTCAAAGCATTACGCGACGTGTCCCGCAGACATTTCCCGTCGCAGCGAAAAAGTAAGGTGCCCAAACTTTCCTCGGAGACTCTTGGGCTTATGAGGGAAAGACGAGAGCTGCCATCCACGCAGCCGTCTTCATCAGTTAGGAGAACCCTAAACCTAAAAATTAGGAAACTGACGCGACGCGACCTTCGGTGCTCCAACACGCGCGACATCATGGTCGCGATTGAGCAGAACCGAGGGTCGAAAGTGTTCGCTCAGCAACTAGGGAGGTCTAATCTGACAAAACTAAGAACTGCGGATGGCAGAATCGTGACTTTGAAGCCCGAGATATTCGAGGATGTCGAGGATTTCTACGGGCACCTATACTCAACGCGAACGCCAAAACCAGCGGGGCATAGTGCGGATGACCATCGAGCCGAATTAACGCGCCACTACACGGAGGACATCCCGGATGTTGGCCAGAGCGAGATTAGGGCGGCTCTCGAGCAGCTTAAGAACAACAAGGCACCTGGTTATGACGGAATAACGACAGAGCTCCTTAAAGCGGGCGGGGCTCCAGTCCTGAAGGAGCTAGCGAGTCTATTTAACTCCGTCATCCAAGAGGGTACAACGCCCGAAGCGTGGAGCAGAGGTGCGGTGGTTCTGTTCTTCAAAAAAGGCGACAAACTCTTGCTGAAGAACTATAGACCCATCTCACTTCTGAGCCACGTATAGAAGCTATTCTCGAGGGTCGTCACGAACCGTCTCGCCAGGAGACTTGACGAGTTCCAGCCGCCAGAACAAGCCGGTTTTCGAAAAGGCTTCAGTACCGTAGACCACATCCATACTGTTCGGCAAATTGTACAGAAGACCGAAGAGTACAACCAGCCGCTGTGTATGGCATTTGTGGACTACGAGAAAGCCTTCGACTCCATCGAAATATGGGCAGTTCTGGCCTCTCTACAACGATGTCGAATTGACTGGCGCTACATAGAAGTTTTGAGATGTTTGTATGACGCTGCCACGATGACTGTCCAGATCCAAGATCAGAAAACCAGTCCCATCCAACTGCTCAGAGGGGTGAGACAGGGGGATGTGATATCCCCAAAACTGTTCACCAATGCGTTGGAGGACGTCTTCAAGACGCTGGACTGGACTGGACAGGGTATCAACGTGAACGGCGAGTACATCTCACACCTTCGCTTTGCTGATGACATCGTCATAATCGCAGAGACGCTGGAACAGTTAGACCAGATGCTGGACAGCCTAAACGGAGCCTCTCGGCGGGTTAGCCTCGGCATGAATTTGGACAAGACAAAAGTCATGTACAATTCGCACGTCTTGCCGAGTCCAATCCACATCGAAGGGTCGCTTCTCGAAGTTGTGAAGGAGTATGTCTACCTAGGACAAGTCATCAAGGTTGGTAGACACAACTTTGATAAAGAAGCCGACAGAAGGATCCAGTTGGGTTGGGCGGCATTTGGAAAACTGCGTCAAGTCTGCTCGTCACTTATCCCGCAATGTCTGAAGACTAAAGTCTTTAACCAGTGCGTCCTGCCTGTCATGACATACGGTGCCGAAACGTGGACACTGACAGACGGGCTAGTCCACAAATTCAAGGTTGCCCAGCGTGCTATGGAGCGGGCTATGCTTGGAGTCTCTTTGAAGGATAAGATCAGGAATGAAATTATCCGGAAAAGAACCGGAGTTACCGACATAGCTTGCAGAGTAAGCAAACTGAAGTGGCAGTGGGCTGGCCATGTTTGTCGAAGGACCGAGGGCCGATGGAGCAGACGAGTCCTGGAGTGGAGACCGCGTATCGGCAAGCGTAGTGTGGGACGCCGCCCAGCTAGATGGACCGATGATCTTAAGAAGGTGGCTGGGTCAGACTGGATGCGGAAGGCGGAGGACAGGGTGTTGTGGCGCAGCCTGGGAGAGGCCTATGTCCAGCAGTGGACTGCGATAGGCTGAGTTGATTGATTGATTGATTGAACGCTGAAGCCTAGTTTTATGTTTCAATTGGCAGAGGTAACGCTGAAGCCTAGTTTTATGATGAAAAGGTGATCCCAAGGGCTCCATCAATCCCTACCTAGTAGTTTCCACTGGTACAAATCTAAAAATGAGCAATTTAATGCATTTTGAGGAGCTATTCTGCTCATCACGCTGTAGATCCTCATCAGATTTTCACCAAATTTGTATGAGACCAACTTACTACGTTACTTGCTTAGAGATTAACTACGATAATATGGCCCACCCCTCCAAAATTCAAAACGTTTGAAAGTATTTGTACGCATGTGTGTGTAATGAGACGGCCGTCAAACAAAAACAAATCACGGATTTGTTGCTCGACTAGTGGCATTAATCGCTTATTATTATTAGTATGGCGCTGCACTGACGCACTGCGTGCGTTGTCTTGTGCGATCGGTTAGTTATGATTACTTGACCAACAAATCTGGTAATAAGTGAGATATTACGAGTACTTACAAACTCTTTTGTAAGGATGTGACTACACACATTGACACAGTAATTTGAAGGGGCGAGCCATGTTATCGTAGTTTATCTCTAACAAGTTACTACCTTTCAAAAAAAAAAAAGCATCGAAATCGGATCACATATTTAAGAAAGTATTAATAACCAGTAGCCCCCTTTTGCAAATTCTCGGACAAACTTAATTAAATTCTATAAAGTCGTAAAACCTGTATACCAAGTTTCGTTTAGATCGGTTGACAATACAACATGTAGAGGAGTAGCAACGACTTTAGTACAACATGTAGAGGAGTAGCAACGACTTTTGTACAACATGTAGAGGAGTAGCAACGACTTTTGTACAACATGTAGTGGAGTAGCAACGACTTTTGTACAACATGTAGTGGAGTAGCAACGACTTTTGTACAACATGAAGTGGAGTAGCAATGACTTTTCGACTTAAAGCAAAGACACTTCGCTCACTCTGTCAATAAACTAGTTCATGATAAAATATATTTAGACAGTGGTCAATGAATTATCGTCGAGTGTAACGTGAATGTGTTATGTGCAGGACAAGAAGCCGCAGCACTCGTTCTCGCTCAACGGCAACGTGTCGAAGGAGATGCGCGTCATGGGCCACGGCTCGCAGCACGGCAAGCACTCCTCCAAGTAAGTATACTTCATCCCACCTGTCCACCAGTTCTACTACTATAGACAATCTTTTATAGATGAAAAACTTCTCCATTTTTGGTTTATTATACTAAATCCAAAGTGAACCTTAATCATAATCCAACCATGAGAACACAATCTAACCTGGCCATTATCTCGTCAAACATACAATATACATGACTGTTAGATGGTGAAAATTGCGATCGCGAGTCTTCCGATACTTGCTCCGCCTCGCCCAGACCGAGTAATGAAGCCGCCCGAATTTTCCATCGAATTAGAATTGCACTGAATTAACCTTTGAGACCTCATTCGCGTTTTGACAAGCCGTTACTCAGGCACCGACCTTTTTTTATGGCCTGTCATTGTTATGACAGGTTAAGCTTCCAGCAAATTCTTGAATTTCCTTGAACACGTGGCGTTCCAACTGAAGGCTCTACAAACAGCGGAAAATTTCCTCTTCCACTATTTATATGGCATCATACATTAACCGCACCGAGTCATAGCAACATTAATCAACGTAAGCGGCAAACTACAATAATATGATATTATGTACCTATGTAACAATACCATGACAGACCGCGAGTCAACAACGCACACGGCTACACACATGACAGAAACATATTTGGAAGATTGATGATCCTACCCGTCGATGGACTTTGCGAAACCGTAGATCGCAGCTTCAGTACGCACCCAATAATAGTAACTCAGAAGAAAATCCTATTGCCATTTCTGTCATTTCCCTGTTCATGTATATTATTATTCGGTCTGAGTTAAAGTTGCAAGTTATCGCCGCAACAGATTGTAACACGGCGACCACAACCTCTGCTCACGTAGAGAGCGAGGTAGGAACGGTTTTATTGAAGGTACGTCCGGTAACGCTACGCGGGCCGCAAGGGAAAAGGGTAGAGGCCTACGCGTTGCTAGATGAGGGTTCTATCATAACGTTACTCGACGATGCAATCGCCAAGGAAATAGGCGCCTAGGGGCGGGGCCTAAATGTGCGTTGCGTGTGCACGGGATCAATGGCACGCAACTCGGTAATGACAGCCGTACTCGTAGGCGCCGATTATTAACATTTGATGGTATCGCGAACATTACATACTGGTCGAAGGAAAGAACCAGCCGTCTCTCTGACCCAACTGGGGTGGATAGGTCACGGAACGGTGCCTCGTAGTATCAAGGTGTGTACGCAGCATGCAGCGAGAGACGCTGCACGTACGTCCACGTGAGGAGCAAGGGGATTGTGAAGAGTTTAAAGGACCTCGTTAAGTCACATTTCTTCATTGATGCGCTGGGGGTCGCTAGCCAGCCAAGGCCAGTTTTAGCAGATGAAAAGGCTAAAGAAAGTTTTGAAAATACGGTGTGGTGGGTCAATGACCATTACGAAGTAAGCCTACTTGCCTTGGTATTACTGCAACCCATGTTTACCGCCTAGCTATGATGGCTTATCGTCGATTGTACATAATGTAATAAAATCGTAGCGAAGTCAAAATTGTACATTGAATATTTTAAAAAAAAGTAATTGCATCGGGGTCTGGGATCGATTCTAATGCCGAAAATATAATTTATGTCTGTTTGTCTGAATGTATGTTCCAGCATGATAAAAGTTCTACCAAATAGATTCAGTTAAAATTTTGCATAGATATTCTATAGGTAGACGGTCAGTCGGTAAGCTATATGTTGACACGCTATTTGCTATGCTGCCGTCTTTAAATAGAAGGCCGTTAGGCCCAAAAAGTTGTTTTCGAGAAAATGGCAAAAAACGCGGGAATCGTTGTTTCTTAAAAACTATGATACTTAGGTTAATGATTGTTGGGCACATTCATTGGTATTTCTTTTTGTTTATCATAAAGAATATTTTGTGTCCAGAAACTCTTATTAATTACTTTTAAATTTATTTTTTCTCATTTTGTTAAGCATGTAACCTAGTTATTGCATCTTATTACTGTACTAAAAGGCCGTTAACCATACCGTAGCGGCTTTTAGTGAAGTAATTTATTTAAAATGTTAGCCTTCATCATTTTTGTTAAATTTGTTTAGAAATACTTAACTAAAAAGTTGTTAAGTGACATAACTGCTTTATAGCGATGACATTCGTTTAAATTTAAATTTGGATTACTTTCCTAATGAGCGGTTACGGGGCTTTAAATGCTTTTAAGCTACTTGTTGCCAATGTTAAAAGGAACTTTTGTAAAATCTTAACTACTTTACTTAACTAAAAGTGGCTAAAAATATTTCGCTTTATAGTTTAGCATTTATAGGGGAATATGTGAGAAAGTAAAGACATGTTCTATGAAACTCAAAAGTATAATTCAAAATTTAAAAGGTAAATGAAACTACTACTACCTGAATATAATTTGAATAGACAATAATCAATAATAACTAATTAAGATCTTACATATCATGAGATCACTCTTTGGCATAGACTTAATCTATGTTCTTTATTCAATGAATTGTAAATCTCATTTACACATTTGTGATTACAATTAACGGAAAACTTCTTACTAAATTACTTTTTCTCATCGCTTCGCCCGCGTTGAGAATAGAATAGAATAACTCTTTGAGTACTCGTTGAGGTTGTTAATGATCCTACAGGAAATTTCTGCCGGGATGAAAATCATCACAATATATATAACCTAACCCAGATCATGACCTACCTGTACATGACCTACCTGTACATGACCTACCTGTGTGCCAAATGTCATCCGTTCAGCCGTTAAGGCGTGAAAAGGTAACACAGACAGTGACTTTCGTATTATAGTAATTTTTAGATATTATATTAATGGATGGATTTGAAAGTGTGTACGTTTGATGTTTATGAGTTAGGATGTTTGATCATCAATCACGATTTAATTGAAATTTGGCACACTGGTAGCCCATGACCTGGAATATACTTTGAATAGTTTTTATCCCGTTAGTTCATTCCCGTAGGTTAATTATTCGAAATTAATTCGTTTTCTGATCTTCACGCGGACGGATCCACGAGTGAAAGCTTGTAGTTTTAAATATATAGTAACGTATAAGTGTCTAAATTAAACAGAGTCATAAGGTATAAACAGGCTAATTTTCAGATCACTTATTATTTAGTGATTCTTTTGCTACTGGTCTTTTGATGATGTTCGTTATAATCATAAATAATACGTAAATTTTGCCATAATAATATTTTATGCTTGGGTATTATCGGTAATGTTTTTATTATATTTAATTTTCGTTCTTTCTCAATCCCTTTAGGATGCGCACGAAATGTAATTGACAGTTGCGAATTCTTTAGAAACTTGTCGTTTAAAAAGTTCAAAGTTATATATAATCTTCAGCAAAACTATTTATATACTGAAGATCGAGGTTCGATCTCATGAAACACACCTCATTCGTGTTTCTGAGATATGCTCTTGAACTCGTGTTTTGAACACATATATTGTTTCTTTTCCATTTTTCCATTATTAGCCGAGGCTACAACGTCTTCGAAATCAGTTAAGTCGTAAATTATACTTTTTTTTCATTGAAAGTTCAACTTGGTGGTGGAATTGGTCGCAACTCATTAGGGTATGTCCTGGTTCAAAATTGTATAATATTATACGTTCTGTGGTATTTAGGTCACTTTTGACAATGTCTGCTACAATAACATGGAAAATAGCCAGCCAGTTCTTATTCTGAGCCGTGCAATTTTCCATCCAGATATGTATAGTTTTGACATTACGGAAAGTTGTAATATGCACTCATTATGTCTTCTTGCTTTCTACCAGCGATACCATCATGCCAAATAGCCGCAAGTGGTTTGGAGTCCTAGTGCTGTGGGTCGGGTCTCACAAAAGTATTAGGAAAATTCAAACGTCATAGAATAATTTCTAACATAGAGACTGATAATAAAGGAGTGGGTTTTATTTGCCAAAATTTAATGTATCGTACCTGCGGATGATGAGTATTGTCCGGGGTGTGAACTTTTTATAACACCTGTACCAGTCTTTCGCGTGCTTGTAATTTGATAATTTAACTGCTGGTCTAGGTTTTCAAGATTAGCTAAGCATATTATAGCTATTTTTGATCGAGAGATTGCGAAATGCCTAAAATTAAATTATTAAACTACTTATCTAAGTGAAAATGTCATATAATATTAAATATTTTATGAAATCTCGAAAACGTCTATCCTTATATCTACATATCCGTGGAATCAAGAATACTTTCCTCTCCTTCACCAGGTAAGAGAGTCCTAAGAGGCGTCGAACCTGTTATGAAAAGTGTGCCCGAAAAATGCCAATAGGCTTGCCACATACATGGGACTTAATAACAAAGAAGAAATGTGGAAGCATAGACTCCAGTAAACGGACAATGTTTTGCATAACCCTTCGGATATTGTAGTCGTGAGGTTATAAATGTTTACCTATCTATATAATCCCCAGCACTAGGAATTTATTGAAGAAATCATAACGAAATTTCCCGCGAATAGGTAGACTTAAGGAGGGTTGGAGGTATTTAATTTTAATTATAGAATCTTCGCCAAAAATCTTTAGTTTCGAAGAAACAAAACGAAAAAGAACTTAGCGAACAAACACACGACGCGAATATTGTCTTTGTTTTGTACTATTTAGAGATTATTTAAACTAAAAATAATGTTTAGAACTTGGTACTACAATAATTATGTTATGTTTTAAACTTACCTTGTCAAGTCACCCCCGGAAATAACGCAGCGCGAGAGTCGGCAAACTGCCTTTTAGCTAAGTAATGAGGCTTAGCTGCTTTGTAGAAGCATAATTTAATTTTTTTTCGTCGTTTTCTTCAAACAGGCAATCATTATTTTGAAGCAAATTAGTGTGAGAAATTTACAGAAACCTACTCCAAATTCTAGAAACCTTTACAGAAACCTACTCTAAGTTCTTTAAATGCTTAACTATAAAGAAGTTATAATCCTTTTGCGTCTCTGTAGTCAAGAATAATCAGATAACGTACTTGTAGTTAAGTAGAATACCAGCAAATAATCATCACATCGGGCAGTTAAGGTATTTTAACGTACATTAAGCGAAGAAGTGTGGGTTAGACGCTTTCAAGTGATGGAATCATCAAAAATGATGTTACTTAACTGCCAACTAAATTTTAATATCTCTGGAACTATTTATATTGTAAAAATGTTTCTTAAACAGAAAGATAGAGAATTTTGACCATTTGAGGGTTAACGGCTTTCTAGTTAAAGGACGGCAGTATGGGGGATGAGCAATATTACATTATGTTTGTATTTCTCTATAGTTTACAGCAAAATGCAAAAAGATGACCCAAACGGTTAGATAGATAGTTTCAGATTTAATCATCACGAAATATCTTTATTTATCTGTAAATTTTTGAGACGGGGATGTAAACCCTACCATAACCAATGTAGCTACAAAAAATCGGTCGAAGAAGACTGTTCTGGACTTTTTGAAACATTTTGATTTGCATACACAGATTTTGAAAAAAAAATACAGTTTGCAAGAAAATGGGCAATTTAAACAAAACAATTTTTGAATGCCAATAAATAGATCCAGTTTCTTTTGAGGATCAACATACTCTATTAGACCAACTGAGGTTTGAGTTCTAGAAGAGTCAGAAGTCGCAAAATTACCTTTTCCTATACATTTCGGGGCAAATGATACTATAGCTTACTTTTTGGGGTTCTGTACCTCAAAAGAAAAAAACAAAGCCCTTGTAGAATCACTTTGTTGTCCATCCATCCATCCATTCGTCTGTCTGTCAGTTTAGAACCCTTTTCTCAGGAAAGCGTGGAGGTATCAGGTTGAAATTTATACCAAATACGTACCTAAGTCTACGGTCGCTTGGAGTTCTAAAAAACTCAAGGTTCTAAGTTAACGCAATATAAAAAAAATTACAAAAAAAAAACAACCGATTTCCAAAAAAAAACACTACAAAGTGAAAAATAACTTTAATTTCGGAAGTTGGTGGCTTTGGATCTGTATTTTAGTTTTTTGTCACCGACTTCCGACATTAATGTTATTTTTCACTTTGTACATGTAGTGTTTTTTTGGAAGTTGGTTGTTTTTTTTTGTAAAAAGTTTTTTATTTTTCACTTTTTAGTGGGTCAGTTTGTAATTTATCTAATTTACAGTGCAACAGCCTAATGTCTCCGCATAAATCTGAGCATTGAGGTTGCCCCTGATCCAAATGAGATCGGGTCTTCCACCGATCCAAATACCGGCCCAAACCATTATTGTTCCCCCTCCATATGAATGAACTTCCTGACAAAATTTCAAACGTTCTTGAAGTCCAGAGGTCCTCCTTTGTATCCGGCCTCATACCGAAACGAAATTCAAACATCGGAAAAGCAAACACAATGCCAGTCTTCGTCCAGTATTTATGTGTTCGCGAGCCCATTGTAAACGGGCCCTACAATTGCGGGATACTATAGGTGGAACTCTCAACGGCCTTGGGCAACGCAGACCCACTTCACGTATAAATGATTTTGGATGGTTTGGTTGCTTATAATCAAGCCTGAAGAGCTGTGGAGCTTCGTAGCCAACATCATGGCGGTCATGGTACGATTCCGTCGAGCAGTACCGGTTGGATGTACCGGTTCTGCCGGAACACCTGACAAATGACAGCCGGGAGCTACGGCTTAACGTGCTTTCCGAGGCATGGATTTATCTTGGTATGAAAAAATGGTCACCCATCCACGGACCAACCTTGGCAAGCGTAGCTTAACCTGATCGATCGACCCGTGCGGCTGTTAAATACTTAGCCACAAGCTCCTCAGTTACTCCAGTATTGTTGAAAATGCTTTCAGATATAAGTGACCACACTAATACTAGGTAGTTAGGTACTATCTATTGGTTTTATTAATTTTGCTAAGCATGTGCCATATAAAATATAAAATAGTCAGCAAAATCAAAAAATCAAAATCAAAACTTTTTATTTGACATAAACCTACACCACACTTTATGGGTTGCTAAGAAGTTTACACTTTATGGGTTGCTATAAGTTACTAAGAAATGCAAAAAAGAAACAGCCAATGATATTTTTCAAGAAATCACAACAAGAAACCCCTTGTACGTATTTTTCTGTTCCTTTCTTCTTGTATGATTATAATGTGTGTACATAAATGGTTAAATAAATAAATTAAATAAATAAATAAGAAATGAAATTTATTACGTTACTCCTTCCAACGTCGTTCCGGACACATTCCGGTAAAATATAAGCTATATTCTGTATCATAACACCAGAGATATATCGGATATTCGGATGCTTAAAGAAAGAAGAAAGAAAGAAGCACACACAGCGCTGTATATTTACCTAAAGTAAATTGTTGCTATGAAATTATGAAACCGGCTTTAAAAAAAAATTGGAAACGAAATCCTGGGATTCCAGAATTCAGGAACACCGGGAATGCATAACTAATCGGGTGTATAGTATGGAAGCGACATCTAAAAAACAATTTTTAAAAATAAAAACTTAGCTATTCTTGGATTGCTTAACTATTCAGATGCATAATAATATTTAATTAAACATAAAGAGAAGAAAGAAAATTAACCGAATTTCACTAAGCACAATAACAATAATTAACAATTTTTCTCAATAGGTGTCTATATTTTTAATAATATATAGTCCGTTTATCCATATTATTCTAAATATATGTAGTCCTTTATCTTATCATGACGTTGTTTGCAATATTAGGTAGGTAGATATTATGCATCCGATTCTATAGTCAATAAAAACACTAAATTGGTCAATTCCGGAATCGCGGGGTTGTTACGATCGATACAAAAGTGCATTCCATAGAAGCCAACATTTAAGAGTAAGTAAATAAACATCCGATTCTATAATCAGAAACCTACGATCCGGGAACCGCGGGACTTATCCGATACAAAAGCGCATTCCATATTAGCGCGTCTCAGCCTTTACGTGAATATATGTAATATATGCATCCAAATATCCGATCTCTGCTTATCATACTCAGAACTGTTGGGAGAATTACTCTCTCTCGCATTACAAAGTCAAAGTCAAATTAATTGTTTCAAATAGGCACATAAGAGGCACTTTTGAACGTCAAAATTTACAAAGAAATAGAACTAATTCTAGTTGCCCCTTCCAAAAGGTAGTTTTGTATGGAGAAGAATGGGCAAGAAACTCCACCGTTACTCTTTTAAAAATGATTTACAATATTTTGTTTGAGTACATTAATTATATGATTATATGTGAAGACGATGCACCTAGAATAAAATTACTATACCATAATAGGTAAAAAGAACTAAAAACTAAGCAATAAAAATAACTTAATTATGAGATAGATACATAGTTTTCACATATTTACAAACATCGTAAAAGTATATGTTTTCTAAAAAAATTAAAATAATAAGTCAGTGTGTGAGTTAAGGCAATCACAGGATGTAAAAAATCAATGTCACAAAAATAACAAATTATACGATTATAACAGCAACCAATTTGATTTTGTCTAGCCTCTAGATTGTCCTATGGAGCTGGCCAGCATGTTTCCAAGCATTCCTGTCTTGGATATAATCCTCTAACTTGTAATATGCTTGTTTACATAGTGTACTTTTATTAATACGTGTTTTAAATTGTCTTTCATTTAATTGCAATATATCACAAGGATACGAGTTTTGTTGTAAAATTTAACACAGCACAACTTTGAAAAGGCTATTCGCTTAATAATTATGTCCTGAGTGTAGCCTGAACTTAGTCTATAATAACCTTTAGTGAATGTTTGGTACCAAGCCTTCTTACCCTCCTATAGTTCTGTCCTTACCCACAGGATCGGAGTGGACGCCGGCAACGAGAACAAGAAGCCGGAGGATGAGGTCAACGAGTACCTGATGAAGGCCATTGACGCGCGCTCCACTGACCGGTTGCGCGCTGAGCACTGCCGCCCCTGCACGCTCTCCTTCCGCGACATCAAGCTGGAGCAGAAGGTACGTACCACAGAGCACGAGGCGCACCCCACATACTGCAATGGCTGCGTGCCGAGCACTGCCGCCCCTGCACGCTCTCCTTCCGCGACATCAAGCTGGAGCAGAAGGTACGTACCACAGAGCACGAGGCGCACCCCACAGACTGCAATGGCTGCGTGCCGAGCACTGCCGCCCCTGCACGCTCTCCTTCCGCGACATCAAGCTGGAGCAGAAGGTACGTACCACAGAGCACGAGGCGCACCCCACAGACTGCAATGGCTGCGTGCCGAGCACTGCCGCCCCTGCACGCTCTCCTTCCGCGACATCAAGCTGGAGCAGAAGGTACGTACCACACAGCATGAGGCGCAGTCCACAGACTGACTGCGTGCCGAGTACTGCCGCCCCTGTACGCTCTCCTTCCGCGACATCAAGCTGGAGCAGAAGGTACGAGTACGTACCACACAGCATGAGGCGCAGTCCACAGACTGACTGCATGCCGAGTACTGCCGCCCCTGCACGGTCTCATTCCATGACACCAAGCTGGAACAGAAGGCACGTACCACAGAGCAGACTCACTCATCGACGCGCGCTCCACAAATGGTCCTGTCTATCGCTCTTCTTTTTCTTTCCGTGTCGACGGTATTTTGATTCAAAGTCAAAATATTTTATTTAACACTAGCGACCTGCCCCGGCTTCGTACGGGTGCAATTTACATGTGAAGACGGTATTCTGTTCACGAAATCTTGAACTCATGCAAGCCTGTGCACAACGTGTGCACAGGCTTGCATGTGTTCATGATTTCATTAGTATTATTAAGTTTTTCTTTTTTTGTATTTATTTACATAATATATAGCCTATGGCCATCTGGAATAATGTATCTTTCAAATGGTGAAACACTTTTGAATTTTCAAAGAGTGTCGGCCAGTTAGTCAGGAAGTTGAAAGCTATTTGCCCATTCCAAAACGTAGATCTCTATCAAATCACATCAAACACAAATCCAATAATCGTTTATTTACGAGTATAAAAGGGTCACACGTACAATAAATACCTTAACAATTAAAATAGAGCACAGATGCATATTTGCCTGAACTAGGTTGAACCTGTGCTTTAGGCTAGAAAGTGCCTAAATAAATAATGTAATAAATTAACAATGACTATAAAGTAAAAACTAAAATTAAAACTTAGGTAAATAATAAAATAGCATGTTAGCAGTTCTACTTGCAGACAACAAGTAGATCTTCTGACTGTGCATAATCTATGGTTAGTAAATATTTGTGTATATTTTTTTTACAGCTAAAGTAATTTAGTTTATAAATACTAAATTTTCTATTTAATCTATTGTACAGAAATGGGCCTAAGAATGTAAAAATCTTTCTACAAAGACATGTTTTGAGGTTGCATTAGATAAGCATACTATATCATTCCGTCTCTTGTCAGCATTGTAGGTAGGCATAGTGTGCTGTTTTAATAAAGTGCATAATGAAAAGCTGGCGAACCGTCAGTACGCTGCAGGATTTATGTAGTAGATCTGTGGGAAAGAAGAAGGGATAGAAGTTTGCTACCTTTAAAATTGCTCTCTGAGCTCTTTCCAGACTAATTTATGGCCAAATGAACTTGTGTGATTAATTTTAAACCTGCGAATGAGCGTAATTTTAAAACATATACAAGTTTGTGCACTCTTTTAACTAGACTTTCAATATGTTTTCTAAAAGAGAGTGTGTCATCTATTATTACCCCGAAGTATTTAAAGTTGCTCGTTTTGAGGATAAAAGGACAATTACACATGTTGACTGTACGGTTTCCACATTGATGGGCATATAGATGAGGGTTAGTATGGAGAAGAAGAGGCAAGAAACTCCAAGGACAATCTTTTAAATCAAGATATTACAAATTCCTGGGTACATTACGAGTATTCTTGTCACTTCTATAAGTGTAAACATTATAAAAAAAAACAACTCAAAATATAAGATTAAAAGATTATAAATAAGCGCTGGCAGTTAAGAGATGACCAGTCTCAACTGACGGCGCCTGTTCACGTACATGACGCGTGGATTAGCACCATCCAGCTCAATAATTTAGTAGCGAACCGAATGATCCAACACACGCGCCACCTCTCCATCAGCGAGACATTCAAGTGAGCATGACAGACATGTGCCGAAGGAACTATTGCCGAAACTTCCTTGTCTTCCACTTAGTCTTTAATCTTCTAATATGGTTTTTTTTATAAGGGCACGTTTGATGTGGGTTTTTAACTTTCCATCGCTAAGCTTGTTATAGTTCATCTAAATTTGGGTGTCACAATTTCATGTTTACTACGTGTATTTATTTTAAGAAAATCGCTTCTTACTTTGAAAAGTCCTAAGTTTTTGCGAACATATAAAATACTTTCTAAAAATAGAAGGCAGAGTTACTGAGTTAGTACATCAATTTCTTTGAATTCGTTTCTAAGGGAGTCACGAGGACCCATTATATAGATCGCGTGGTTTGCCCTCTTTTGTAAAATTAAAATTTGATCTACATGGTGGAAATAAGCAAAGTATACTAACCTAGCTGTGGCTGTATCAGTCAACTGCCTTATTTTTCTTACTGCATATGCAGCTGAACTTAATCTACCTGAAAGAGCTCTAATGTGGGCACCCCATTGCAATTTTGAATCAAGAGTAATTCCTAGTAATACAGTTTCCGTAATAGCATCTAGTTTCTTGCTATCAAGTTTTAAATTTAGACCCACTGGGGGTGTACCCCCAGTGGGTCTAAAGTTTGGTAATGAGAACTTCATTACAAAATGTACCCTAAGTGGATCTAAATTATTTTCGCATCAAGTAACAGATGATTAGCTGCGAACCATTTCCAAAGAACATCCAAACTATCGTTGACACGCAAAACATCCGTATCTTTTTTAAGTGTCATCAGCGAATAGAATTATTTCCAATAAGATAGCAACAATGTAAGGTAGATCATTAATATAATCAAGAAATATGAAAGGGCCAAGAATTGAACCTTGAGGCACGCTCATCTTTACTAGAGACCCCGAGGATGTCGCCCCGTTAGCGTTTACTTTTTGCTGCCTGTTTGATAGATACTTAGTAAAAAACAAAATCAGTAGCCTGTCCACGAATTCCGTAGTGGTATAACTTACAGATCAGTGTATTGTGGTCAACACAGTCAAACGCTTTTGAGAGGTCACAGAAAATGCCAATGGCATCTTGGGATTTCTCCCAGGATTCCAAAATGTGACGGATGAATTTTACTCCTGCGTCAGTCGTCGATCTACTTTAGTGAAACCAAACTGGCGACTATGTAAAATCCCATTTGAATTAAAATGTGGCAACATCAGCACCCTAATTGGGTAACACACTATTAATCACAATCTGAATGATTTTGAAGTAATGATAATAACTGAAAATCAGCGCTGTGTTGTGGGTCCCCCATAGCACAGCATCATGCTGAGTGCAAGTCTTCTTGTCAGTCATGACGTGCAGCTGCCGACTATTTGCTTTTTTGTGCTCGTGATTATTTGTAGATCTGTTTTGTGTAATGTTTACCTTCCAGTTTATTAGATATGTTTTGTATGCACGTTTTTCTGTGCCAATAAAATTATTTTTCTTTCTTTCTTTAAGTATATTGCTAATCCATTGCTTCACCAACCCGCACTGGGCCGCGTACCAACCCGCACTGGGCATGCGTGGTGGATTACGGCCCACTCCCTCTCACAGTAAGAGGAGGCCTGTGTTCCAGCAGTGGGAACATTATAAGCTGATTATGTATGTTATTGCTTCATACGTTCGAAAAATTAGTCTGCTCAACAACGTAAATAACGCAATGAATGTTGTTGA
Source organism: Tiliacea citrago (assembly GCA_963921375.1). Lineage (NCBI taxonomy): Eukaryota > Metazoa > Arthropoda > Insecta > Lepidoptera > Noctuidae > Tiliacea > Tiliacea citrago. Next base: position 32,023,583 of record OY992780.1, read on the forward strand.
ACTGTCAATATGAAACCTATTGCTACTGATGGTGTGTTACGCAATTACCCCTATATTTATAATATTGGTCTAGTATTTTTTTTCGGTCTATAATTTTATTACCCGATTTGAAAATTAGTACTACTTTACTATGTTTCATTAAATCAGGAAACGTACCGCTGTCTAAACATTGATTAAATATGCCTGTTAGAACAGGGGCTATTGTGTTAATGATATGTCCAAGAACCTTAACGGAAATCCCCCATAAGTCCTGTTTATACTTTTTAATTCTTTTGAATTCAAAACTTGGAATGACCTTAGAGAAATTTAGCAAATATAGATGATGAGGGGAAAGATTTCGTAACGTCTATTAGGATGTTGATAAATACATTTTCTAGTGTCTCAGCAACTTTTATCATATCTGAAATGGTTTCATTATGCATTTTTAAACACAATTCTGATCTCGCTGTTTTCCGTTTCCAGTTTCTTTGTTTAATTATTTTAATTTTTAATGAAAAAAATTAAAATACTAAATTTGCTTCTTATTAATTTCCATTTAGCTTGAGCGCAGACTCTTTTGAAATCTTATAATAGTTTCTAACATAATTATGAAGTTTTTGAGGGTAGTTCTTCGAAATTTGATTTTTCGACTGATTCATATGGGCACAATTTAATTTCACTTTCAGCTCTGTAATACATGTTTTTATGAAACTATGTATACCAAATAATACTAGCTATATCCTTATATAATTCAAAAATCACAGGAGTACAAAATTATTCTAATAATGGCACTTTTAACATCAGTGTTAGTTAAGCAGTCTTAATTATTAATTGGAATTACCAATCACATTATTGTATTTATTACTAACAAAAAGTAACAAAAATGAGATCAACTAGGTATAATTAAATGGCATTTATGACAATTATTTTCCTTAATAACTTCAAAGAAACGTAGTTATTCTAAGTATGGTTAACTAATAAGCTTTTTCCAAGGGACCGAGCTCCTTTCAATGTCATCCTCAAAGCCTTTTTCTTGTTGATGATAACCTGAAATTTTGGAGAAAGATGGAATAATCATATCTTTCCCAATGGCGTGCCACTCTTTTGCCTCAATATCATAATATTGAGGCTTTTTAAACACAAAAATATCCTCATCGTCAGAATCTGAGTGATCATCCGCGATTCTTTTCTGATGAATGGATAGTTCTCTGGTGAATATTGGATAAATGATAAATGATAAATGATTTATTTCTGTAAGTAGGTTTGTACAAACACTTTTACACGTCAATCATATTAAAAAAAAACTAGATGAGGTCGGCGTTTCGTATCCGACTACTCTGAGAAGAAAGGCCGAAACAAACTCAGAGGTCACAGTCTCTTTTTAAAGTCCAGACATAATCTTGGTCAGATCATGTGAAGACCATGTAGATTGGTGCCTGAAATGATCTTTTGACGAAAGAACCACACAGGTTGAGGGGACCTGTCCAGTCAGTGCACGCATTTGTCAGTAGTCGTGCAGCTCAACTAAGAACTTAAGGAGCTCAACGATTCAACGAACAATACCAAAGAAAGGACATTTGGGTAGGCCGCATAAAATCACTCAAACTGCCAGACTATGATAAAAACTAAATGAGAATAAAAAGGAAAATGAACAAAAACCCACATAGTCTTCACATTTACAATACTTAAAACAATATAATACTTAACAAAGTAAATATTCATGTCATTGTATATATAAAATTAATCACTGTCAATGTGTATATAAAATACGGATATAATCTTGGTCAGATCATTTGAGAACCATGTAGATTGGTGTCTGACATGGTCTTTTGACGAAAGAACCACACAGATTTGAGTGGACCTGTCCAGTCAGTGCACGCATTTGTCAGTTATCGTGCAGCTCAACTCAAAACTTAAGGAGCTCAGCGATTCGACGAACAATACCAAAGAAAGGACAATTGGTTAGGCCGCATAAAGTACTCAAACTGCCAGACCTGCATTAAAAATTTTTTTGATTGAGAATAAAAATAAAAAAACAATTCACATAGTCCTCACATTCATAATAATTAAAATAATGTAATACTTTACAAAGTAAATATTCATGTCATAGTTTAGGTATTTAAATTCAAAAAATAGTCTAAATAGTTGGCAAAAAAAATTAAATCAAGATTCACTGTAAATTGGAGCAGCTCAATCCCAAGCCTTTTTGTCCTCAATAAAGTCTTTAACAGTATAAAATGCTTTCTGGCACAGTTTCCGTTTTATAAAACATTTGAATTTATTAAGGCTTAATTCTTGAATATGGCTAGGAAGTTTATTATAAAAACGTATACACTGGCATCTAAACGAGCCACCTATTTTTTTAAGCCTGGTTTTAGGAACAACAAATTTGTGCTTGTTCCTAGTATTTACATTATGGATATCACTGTATTTTTTAAACTGATTAATATTTTTATGTGCATACAATAGATTTTCATAAATATACTGAGAAGCTACAGTCAGTATATTAATCTCTTTAAATTTGTCTCTGAGGGAGTGTCTGGGACTTAATTTATAAATTGCACGAATTGCTCTTTTTTGTAAAACAAAAATTGTCTGAATGTCGGCGGCATTTCCCCACAACAGAATACCGTACGACATTACACTATGAAAATAACTAAAGTATACTAAGCGGGCTGTCTCTAAATCAGTTAAATCACGAATTTTTCTAACGGCGTATGCTGCAGAGCTAAGCTTTTTCGACAATTTATCTATATGGGGGCCCCATTGAAGCTTGGCATCCAAAGTTATGCCTAAGAACACTGTAGAATCTTCGGGTTTCAACTCTTCACCCTTTATGAGCACACTAGTTTTTACTTGTCTAACATGAGGTATTGTAAACTTAATACATTTAGTTTTTTTCTCGTTAAGAAGTAGGTTATTAACATTAAACCAGTTAACTACTTTTTCAAGGGCACTATTGACATTGTCAGTAACCAACTGCTGACGTTTGAGTTTAAATAAAAGTGAAGTGTCGTCTGCAAACAACACTATATCATGTTTATCCTTTATGAGGTAAGGCAAGTCATTTATATAAATAAGAAACAAAAATGGGCCAAGAATTGAGCCCTGGGGTACCCCCATTCTTACTACAGATCCGGGAGATCTTTTTCCGTTAACATCAACTCTCTGAATCCTATCACTTAAATATGAAGTAAGAAGATCCAGAGAGGCATTTCGGATTCCGTAGTGGTGCAGTTTCCTGATTAATGTTTTATGAAGAACGCAATCGAAGTTATAAGTTTTTCATCGATTGACGAAGTCTCCATCCAAAAACTGTCTCATCGGGAAGGTTGAGGTCTTATTGGGCTTTATCCGAATCTTTTCCAGTCTGAATTTCGGTTGCAGATATTAAAAACTAATTTATGTTATGATTCTTAAGGGGTTTTAACCCTATGAATCAGGCACAGATGAATCAGGATTTTGCCTACAATCATGCACAACTACATACTTCAGTATTGTTATTTGTGTACACAAATCTATAACACAAAAGCATCACAAGAAACTCAGATTGAGGTTTTAAAACAATAAAATAAATTTTATAAAGTAGGCATTGTAATCAGAATGCCACCTTAACCAAGCACAGGTTGGCATTGCACAAGTCCGAGGCCATGTGTTTATATGGTCCTCGGAACGCGCCACTGTCGGGTTCTCAGATAACGGCGGGAGGTGTTCACATCGGCGTCGAGTCGACGATGAAGTACCTGGGACTCGTCCTCGACAGCCGGTGGAACTTCTTGGAGCATTTTCGACGTTTGGCTCCCAGACTGGAGCGGGCCGGGGCTGCCTTGAAGCGGCTCCTGCCCAACCTAGAGGGTCCAAACGCCTCCTGCCGGAGGCTTTATGCGGGGATCGTGCGGTCCATGGCCCTTTACGGGGCACCGGTGTGGGCGCGTTCCTTAAGGCTGCGACCAGCCCAGCGGTTGAACGCGTCCCAAAGGGTCATGGCCATCAGGCTGGTACGGGGTTACCGCACGGTCTCCCGTGAGGCGGCGAGCCTCCTTGCCAGACTGCCGCCATGGGATCTGGAGGCAAAACTCCTCGCGCACATCTGGGAGTGGCGCGAGGAGGCGAAACGCCGGGGTAAAACTCCGCTGCCGCGAGAAATCACGGCACAGCGGACAGAGCTCCGGCGGGATCTCATGGCGACATGGAGAGTGCGATTGTCGCAACCCAGCGCTGGGCACGCCACAATTGTGGCGATAAGTCCTCTCTTTGAGGAGTGGCTAGAGAGGCGCCACGGCGTCCTCGCTTTCCACCTGACGCAGGTCCTCACCGGACACGGTTGTTTCCGCTTTATCCTGTGTGCCAGCCCGCCTCTGCGGGCCACCTCAAGTCTGGGGGTGAGTTGTTGGATCCCCCCGCGATGTCTGAAAGGGGCGCGCGTGGAACACTACACGCCGCCACCTCGGGTCCAGTGTGATAGGGGGCGGCGGACGTCCCCAAGTCCGCCGTCCCTGGACCCATTTAGGGGGCCCGGAAGAAGGCATTGTCTGCCCTCTGCCAACGCCCAGTGCGCCTGCCGCGGGCTGGGTGAGCGGACGAGATGTCCCGCTCCCTTTCCGCAGCCTCCTTCTGCGATACGACTGTTTCGCAGAAGGATACCACCGCGTCCCAGGACTCCTCGCTGCCGGCCATAGACTCGACCATGGCCGGCAGCGACAGGTCACTGCCTACTCCTGAGATGAGGGCACAGTGAGGCTCCTCCCATGCGGCACACTCTGCCAGCGTATGCCGCGCCGTGTCCTCCCGGCAGTAACACCGGGATCTAAGCCAACCAGCCGCACGTCCGCCTTCTAGCTCGTTGGTTGCACGGCTGGCTTCCCCCCGCGTGGAAAGAAGACTCATTATTATTACCCGACCAAGTACGGTCAAGCGCAGCTTAATGCCACATAAATCAGTATTATATGCCGGACACTTCTTATTTACTTATTTATAAACACAATAACTAAACACATTTTTTTTGTAAGAGGACACTTCGTTTCCTTCCGATATAATTATTATTTATATTGATGTATCAAAGAGAAAATACGAAATCGACCATTTTGTTTCGGAAAATGGCAAACGGACGCGTTATATGAATCAGAAGAACAAACTTCAAATATTTTTATTTCGTACCTAGGCAGCAATTAATATAATTTTTCCCAGTTAGGGATAAAGCTAAGCTGTACAAAAAAAAATGTACATGCCGTTTTGTTAGTTGGTTACAGCAATAGAAAGTAACAGTTATACCCATAGAAATCGAAAAAAAACTATCTGAAGAAAACGAGAAATCATTGATCAAGGGTAGTTCCCTTGATCGGAAGTCAATGATTTTTCGTAGTTGGTACAAATTATATAAAATATCTCTATCTATATCTTTTTCTAATGCCAGCAGTGGCCCATTCATTAAAGGAGATGGAAAACGGTGGGTCCAAATGTAAAAAGATGAGATATATTTAAAAAAATAGTCATATTTTTTTATCTTAGAATATGAAAAATCACATCAGCAGAGAAATGTGAAAAAGATAGTTTTCGTGAGATTATCGATTACAGAATTACAAAATAAAACCTTTGCAACTAGATAATTAACTCAAAGTAATTAAATGCAATTTAAATACCTATGTGCAATATAGTGTTTTTAATTACGTCATATTAATAACTAAAATATCAATTAATTACTGAAAAACCAATATAATGATTATCGATTTCATATCGATTAAATTCTATAGTCTTCTATTTTTAGTCTATGTCACTGGCATGACAGCTGACTGATATTGTCACTAAACAGTAATTGCCGACTGCTCTTGTTTGCTCACTCGTTTCGTGTTTTTCGATGCATTTTGAGTGCTTTCCCGATTATTATTCATTTTCCACGACCACTGTTTTGTATTTGTCCCTTCCACGACCCTTGTTTTCACACTGGACACCAAAGTTCTCTCACACGATTTACTTGGAATTGTTATTTTGGATTTTACCGCAGGCTTTGATGTTGTTCAAACTATGGATCGTTGTGTAAATTGTGGGATAACAACTGGTCACTGCAATTACCCTATATACAAATGTACTCTGTGACTGCAATACCCTGGGCCCTTACACGAAGAAACAATTCTGTCAGTGATTCGGCAATGGCTTGCATCTCAGCTACAATCCTGGGAGGTTTAAAATACATATATGTAATTAGAAGGCATATGGAGATAGTTTACATTATTTATTTATCAAAGTACGATATAATACCCTAATACACAATAGTTATTTAGGTATAGTTGGTGTGGGTGAAGATTAAAATGTTCCATTCTTAGGTAAACAGTAGTGACTGTTTGTCAAGCGCGCTGGGACTTGGCTCCAAGCCCACATGTTGATGACCAAAGAAGACTACTAGACCACCGTAATGTTTGTCTCCACTGCGGACGCTCTCTTGCATTGCAAGCCCGTGAACTAATATTGATTTCTTTAGGAACATACCACCCCAACCCTAACCATATCAAGCAGGCGCGTTCCTACTACGGTGGACATGTAAGAGGAAATTATAGTATTAATATAGAAGTGTGCAGGGAGGTCAGCAGTAGCCTTCTTCGAGAGCTGTTGGCTGCCAATACTTTATGGTTACTTAGGCCACACACCCCCGACATATAAGTCGAAGAACTTATTTTATTTACTCATATTTTAGTCAACGGCTCTCTTAGAGGAAGGCAGGCTTTAGTAATGCATTACTGTAATTGTATTGGGAGAAAAACTGTAGGCTGCTGCACTCATATAATGTGCATTATATGGGAACTTAGCTGGCTAGGTACCAAGACCATATACTCGTAGTAACACAATTCCTAGATGACATTTTAATTATAATAGAAGATGAATAAAACACTATATTAAAATGATTTTTATTTTATTTTAGACATCCTTTCCATAACTCCATACCTGTTACCTAGCTGTAATTACATGTTATTGACAGTAAGATCTTTCACACATTTTCTACTAAATATAATAAACATTAGTGCGAAAGAACATCTTTTGCACTTCAGCTGTTAGTTAAAGATTGTAACATAACCTCACTTTTTCTTAATCTCTTATACCTCTGTTCTCAGATTGACAAAATCCGCAGAATTTTCAGTGAAAGCTTGATAATATATAAGCTTTTCATTGACACAACTTTCATCTTTTTACACCCAGGCCCAAGATTGTATGTAATCGTTTCCGTCTCCTTTTGGTATAACATTGATTGTAAATTTAACTACGAGTACAACTGGACACGCTTTATTGAGTTTTTGGCATACTGTAGAAAATAATTCAATTTATTTATTAACTCAGACAACAATGATCCATTTGTTAGTTAGTTAGGTACAAAAAAAAATCTCAAAATCTATGTTAGTGTGTTAAAATAACTAAATACTAAGTTTACAAAAAATACAAATATTTACATATTACATTCACCAGATTTAATTAATCACTCCTGCTTAACCAACACCTGCATGAAGTGATTCATTATCGGCGAGTTAAATTTGTTCACTACCATCTTCAGAATGCTATTAGGGCTTGACCGCGTTCTCTCTAATAGCGACGGCGTTTTTCTCCTCACCAATCCGTGGAAGTCATGAACAGGCGCCTGAGCGAACATGCCAGAGGCACTACGAAAGCGCGGCAGCCCCAAAAGAATTCTGAAGCTGTTACTGTATTGGGCCCTCAGAACGTCCATTGTTTTGCGTGTATAGCTGGCCCACAGGCTGCTTGTGTAGAAGGTCTGTCAGTATGCCTTAAACAATGTTAACTTAACTTTCTTATATAATGTACCGTAGTTTCTATTGGGGTCGTGTGAATCAAAACTAGCTGTTGAAAACTTGCTAAGAACATTATTTCAATTTATTTTTAGTGAGAGGTCTTAATTCACTGCTTTATCTACTTGTAAATTTTTATTGAAGTCGAATGATGCAAGTTGACTAGTATGGTCAGGCTTTTTTTTTTGGATGGGATTTTGTCAAACAATTTCTCCCGGTTAGGGCGGAGCGAGGACACGGCGGTGTTCCGCCCAAACCGGGCAGAGTATGGTCTGACGCCACTAATTAAGGACGAGTCTTCTATTTTCTTGCGGAGAAAATTCAAAACTACCCAATACCCACGTTCATTTGAGAGCTCGTGCTGGAGATTTTAGATTTTATTACCATTAACTTGGGATCCAAATTCATCTACTCCCACTTTTGTTGACAAACTCCGTACGGTAACCCTTATACGAACCATTTCAGGCGACGTTTGGTAATCAAGTTGAAACTCGTAAACAACAATTAACTGTAGTATGTTTAGAGTGATTATTTAATAATGATTCAAAACCTTTGAGTGAGGTTGACAGTTTCTAAAGTATGAGTTAGAATGGGCAAAGCTGTAGGAACAACATCTAGGTACTGTGACTACAGGTCACAGGTGAGACTGTTTGCCGACTAAAAACTGAGACTGTTTGACTTTGTTGGAACCATCTCAAGAGCATTCCCTTTCAAACAAAAAATGAGTTTTAAAATCGGACCACAATAAAAGGAGAAATCGGTGAACATACATACAGACGAGCATATAACATACATACAGACGAGCATATAACATACATACAGACGAGCATATAACATACATACAGACGAGCATAATAAAGACGAGCATATAACATACATACAGACGAGCATAATAAAGACGAGCATATAACATACATACAGACGAGCATAATAAAGACGAGCATATAACATACATACAGACGAGCATAATAAAGACGAGCATATAACATACATACAGACGAGCATGTGACATACATACAGACGAGCATATAACATACATACAGACGAGCATAATAAAGACGAGCATATAACATACATACAGACGAGCATATAACATACATACAGACGAGCATATAACATACATACAGACGAGCATGTGACATACATACAGACGAGCATATAACATACATACAGACGAGCATGTAACATACATACAGACGAGCATATAACATACATACAGACGAGCATGTAACATACATACAGACGAGCATATAACATACATACAGACGAGCATGTAACATACATACAGACGAGCATATAACATACATACAGACGAGCATGTAACATACATACAGACGAGCATATAACATACATACAGACGAGCATGTAACATACATACAGACGAGCATATAACATACATACAGACGAGCATAATAAAGACGAGCATATAACATACATACAGACGAGCATATAACATACATACAGACGAGCATGTGACATACATACAGACGAGCATATAACATACATACAGACGAGCATGTCACATACATACAGACGAGCATATAACATACATACAGACGAGCATATAACATACATACAGACGAGCATAATAAAGACGAGCATATAACATACATACAGACGAGCATATAACATACATACAGACGAGCATAATAAAGACGAGCATATAACATACATACAGACGAGCATGTAACATACATACAGACGAGCATGTGACATACATACAGACGAGCATATAACATACATACAGACGAGCATAATAAAGACGAGCATATAACATACATACAGACGAGCATATAACATACATACAGACGAGCATGTGACATACATACAGACGAGCATATAACATACATACAGACGAGCATAATAAAGACGAGCATATAACATACATACAGACGAGCATATAACATACATACAGACGAGCATATAACATACATACAGACGAGCATGTGACATACATACAGACGAGCATATAACATACATACAGACGAGCATGTAACATACATACAGACGAGCATATAACATACATACAGACGAGCATGTGACATACATACAGACGAGCATATAACATACATACAGACGAGCATGTAACATACATACAGACGAGCATATAACATACATACAGACGAGCATGTAACATACATACAGACGAGCATATAACATACATACAGACGAGCATGTAACATACATACAGACGAGCATATAACATACATACAGACGAGCATAATAAAGACGAGCATATAACATACATACAGACGAGCATATAACATACATACAGACGAGCATGTGACATACATACAGACGAGCATATAACATACATACAGACGAGCATGTCACATACATACAGACGAGCATATAACATACATACAGACGAGCATGTGACATACATACAGACGAGCATATAACATACATACAGACGAGCATATAACATACATACAGACGAGCATAATAAAGACGAGCATATAACATACATACAGACGAGCATATAACATACATACAGACGAGCATAATAAAGACGAGCATATAACATACATACAGACGAGCATGTAACATACATACAGACGAGCATGTGACATACATACAGACGAGCATATAACATACATACAGACGAGCATAATAAAGACGAGCATATAACATACATACAGACGAGCATATAACATACATACAGACGAGCATGTGACATACATACAGACGAGCATAATAAAGACGAGCATATAACATACATACAGACGAGCATATAACATACATACAGACGAGCATGTGACATACATACAGACGAGCATATAACATACATACAGACGAGCATGTAACATACATACAGACGAGCATATAACATACATACAGACGAGCATATAACATACATACAGACGAGCATGTCACATACATACAGACGAGCATATAACATACATACAGACGAGCATAATAAAGACGAGCATATAACATACATACAGACGAGCATATAACATACATACAGACGAGCATAATAAAGACGAGCATATAACATACATACAGACGAGCATATAACATACATACAGACGAGCATGTCACATACATACAGACGAGCATATAACATACATACAGACGAGCATGTGACATACATACAGACGAGCATATAACATACATACAGACGAGCATGTAACATACATACAGACGAGCATGTGACATACATACAGACGAGCATATAACATACATACAGACGAGCATAATAAAGACGAGCATATAACATACATACAGACGAGCATGTCACATACATACAGACGAGCATATAACATACATACAGACGAGCATGTGACATACATACAGACGAGCATATAACATACATACAGACGAGCATGTAACATACATACAGACGAGCATGTAACATACATACAGACGAGCATATAACATACATACAGACGAGCATGTGACATACATACAGACGAGCATATAACATACATACAGACGAACATATAACATACATACAGACGAGCATAATAAAGACGAGCATATAACATACATACAGACGAGCATATAACATACATACAGACGAGCATAATAAAGACGAGCATATAACATACATACAGACGAGCATGTAACATACATACAGACGAGCATGTGACATACATACAGACGAGCATATAACATACATACAGACGAGCATAATAAAGACGAGCATATAAAATACATACAGACGAGCATATAACATACATACAGACGAGCATATAACATACATACAGACGAGCATGTAACATACATACAGACGAGCATATAACATACATACAGACGAGCATGTGACATACATACAGACGAGCATATAACATACATACAGACGAGCATATAACATACATACAGACGAGCATAATAAAGACGAGCATATAACATACATACAGACGAGCATGTAACATACATACAGACGAGCATGTGACATACATACAGACGAGCATAATAAAGACGAGCATATAAAATACATACAGACGAGCATATAACATACATACAGACGAGCATATAACATACATACAGACGAGCATGTAACATACATACAGACGAGCATATAACATACATACAGACGAGCATGTGACATACATACAGACGAGCATATAACATACATACAGACGAGCATATAACATACATACAGACGAGCATAATAAAGACGAGCATATAACATACATACAGACGAGCATGTAACATACATACAGACGAGCATGTGACATACATACAGACGAGCATATAACATACATACAGACGAGCATAATAAAGACGAGCATATAACATACATACAGACGAGCATGTCACATACATACAGACGAGCATATAACATACATACAGACGAGCATGTGACATACATACAGACGAGCATATAACATACATACAGACGAGCATATAACATACATACAGACGAGCATAATAAAGACGAGCATATAACATACATACAGACGAGCATATAACATACATACAGACGAGCATAATAAAGACGAGCATATAACATACATACAGACGAGCATGTCACATACATACAGACGAGCATATAACATACATACAGACGAGCATGTGACATACATACAGACGAGCATATAACATACATACAGACGAGCATAATAAAGACGAGCATATAACATACATACAGACGAGCATATAACATACATACAGACGAGCATAATAAAGACGAGCATATAACATACATACAGACGAGCATGTAACATACATACAGACGAGCATGTGACATACATACAGACGAGCATATAACATACATACAGACGAGCATAATAAAGACGAGCATATAACATACATACAGACGAGCATGTAACATACATACAGACGAGCATGTGACATACATACAGACGAGCATATAACATACATACAGACGAGCATAATAAAGACGAGCATATAACATACATACAGACGAGCATGTCACATACATACAGACGAGCATATAACATACATACAGACGAGCATGTGACATACATACAGACGAGCATATAACATACATACAGACGAGCATGTAACATACATACAGACGAGCATATAACATACATACAGACGAGCATATAACATACATACAGACGAGCATATAACATACATACAGACGAGCATATAACATACATACAGACGAGCATAATAAAGACGAGCATATAACATACATACAGACGAGCATATAACATACATACAGACGAGCATAATAAAGACGAGCATATAACATACATACAGACGAGCATGTAACATACATACAGACGAGCATGTGACATACATACAGACGAGCATATAACATACATACAGACGAGCATAATAAAGACGAGCATATAACATACATACAGACGAGCATATAACATACATACAGACGAGCATATAACATACATACAGACGAGCATGTAACATACATACAGACGAGCATATAACATACATACAGACGAGCATGTGACATACATACAGACGAGCATATAACATACATACAGACGAGCATATAACATACATACAGACGAGCATAATAAAGACGAGCATATAACATACATACAGACGAGCATGTAACATACATACAGACGAGCATGTGACATACATACAGACGAGCATATAACATACATACAGACGAGCATAATAAAGACGAGCATATAAAATACATACAGACGAGCATATAACATACATACAGACGAGCATATAACATACATACAGACGAGCATGTAACATACATACAGACGAGCATATAACATACATACAGAAGAGCATGTGACATACATACAGACGAGCATATAACATACATACAGACGAGCATATAACATACATACAGACGAGCATAATAAAGACGAGCATATAACATACATACAGACGAGCATGTAACATACATACAGACGAGCATGTGACATACATACAGACGAGCATATAACATACATACAGACGAGCATAATAAAGACGAGCATATAACATACATACAGACGAGCATGTCACATACATACAGACGAGCATATAACATACATACAGACGAGCATGTGACATACATACAGACGAGCATATAACATACATACAGACGAGCATATAACATACATACAGACGAGCATAATAAAGACGAGCATATAACATACATACAGACGAGCATATAACATACATACAGACGAGCATAATAAAGACGAGCATATAACATACATACAGACGAGCATGTCACATACATACAGACGAGCATATAACATACATACAGACGAGCATGTGACATACATACAGACGAGCATATAACATACATACAGACGAGCATAATAAAGACGAGCATATAACATACATACAGACGAGCATATAACATACATACAGACGAGCATGTGACATACATACAGACGAGCATATAACATACATACAGACGAGCATAATAAAGACGAGCATATAACATACATACAGACGAGCATAATAAAGACGAGCATATAACATACATACAGACGAGCATGTAACATACATACAGACGAGCATGTGACATACATACAGACGAGCATATAACATACATACAGACGAGCATAATAAAGACGAGCATATAACATACATACAGACGAGCATGTAACATACATACAGACGAGCATGTGACATACATACAGACGAGCATATAACATACATACAGACGAGCATAATAAAGACGAGCATATAACATACATACAGACGAGCATATAACATACATACAGACGAGCATATAACATACATACAGACGAGCATAATAAAGACGAGCATATAACATACATACAGACGAGCATATAACATACATACAGACGAGCATAATAAAGACGAGCATATAACATACATACAGACGAGCATGTAACATACATACAGACGAGCATGTGACATACATACAGACGAGCATATAACATACATACAGACGAGCATAATAAAGACGAGCATATAAAATACATACAGACGAGCATATAACATACATACAGACGAGCATATAACATACATACAGACGAGCATGTAACATACATACAGACGAGCATATAACATACATACAGACGAGCATGTGACATACATACAGACGAGCATATAACATACATACAGACGAGCATATAACATACATACAGACGAGCATAATAAAGACGAGCATATAACATACATACAGACGAGCATGTAACATACATACAGACGAGCATGTGACATACATACAGACGAGCATATAACATACATACAGACGAGCATAATAAAGACGAGCATATAACATACATACAGACGAGCATGTCACATACATACAGACGAGCATATAACATACATACAGACGAGCATGTGACATACATACAGACGAGCATAATAAAGACGAGCATATAACATACATACAGACGAGCATATAACATACATACAGACGAGCATAATAAAGACGAGCATATAACATACATACAGACGAGCATGTCACATACATACAGACGAGCATATAACATACATACAGACGAGCATGTGACATACATACAGACGAGCATATAACATACATACAGACGAGCATAATAAAGACGAGCATATAACATACATACAGACGAGCATATAACATACATACAGACGAGCATAATAAAGACGAGCATATAACATACATACAGACGAGCATGTAACATACATACAGACGAGCATGTGACATACATACAGACGAGCATATAACATACATACAGACGAGCATAATAAAGACGAGCATATAACATACATACAGACGAGCATATAACATACATACAGACGAGCATATAACATACATACAGACGAGCATGTAACATACATACAGACGAGCATATAACATACATACAGACGAGCATAATAAAGACGAGCATATAACATACATACAGACGAGCATATAACATACATACAGACGAGCATGTGACATACATACAGACGAGCATGTCACATACATACAGACGAGCATATAACATACATACAGACGAGCATATAACATACATACAGACGAGCATATAACATACATACAGACGAGCATGTCACATACATACAGACGAGCATATAACATACATACAGACGAGCATGTGACATACATACAGACGAGCATATAACATACATACAGACGAGCATAATAAAGACGAGCATATAACATACATACAGACGAGCATGTAACATACATACAGACGAGCATGTGACATACATACAGACGAGCATATAACATACATACAGACGAGCATAATAAAGACGAGCATATAACATACATACAGACGAGCATGTGACATACATACAGACGAGCATATAACATACATACAGACGAGCATGTGACATACATACAGACGAGCATATAACATACATACAGACGAGCATATAACATACATACAGACGAGCATGTCACATACATACAGACGAGCATATAACATACATACAGACGAGCATGTGACATACATACAGACGAGCATATAACATACATACAGACGAGCATGTGACATACATACAGACGAGCATATAACATACATACAGACGAGCATGTGACATACATACAGACGAGCATATAACATACATACAGACGAGCATATAACATACATACAGACGAGCATATAACATACATACAGACGAGCATGTGACATACATACAGACGAGCATATAACATACATACAGACGAGCATATAACATACATACAGACGAGCATGTGACATACATACAGACGAGCATATAACATACATACAGACGAGCACGTAACATACATACAGACGAGCATATAACATACATACAGACGAGCATGTGACATACATACAGACGAGCATATAACATACATACAGACGAGCATATAACATACATACAGACGAGCATATAACATACATACAGACGAGCATATAACATACATACAGACGAGCATATAACATACATACAGACGAGCATATAACATACATACAGACGAGCATGTAACATACATACAGACGAGCATGTAACATACATACAGACGAGCATATAACATACATACAGACGAGCATGTAACATACATACAGACGAGCATATAACATACATACAGACGAGCATGTAACATACATACAGACGAGCATGTAACATACATACAGACGAGCATATAACATACATACAGACGAGCATGTGACATACATACAGACGAGCATATAACATACATACAGACGAGCATATAACATACATACAGACGAGCATATAACATACATACAGACGAGCATGTAACATACATACAGACGAGCATATAACATACATACAGACGAGCATGTAACATACATACAGACGAGCATATAACATACATACAGACGAGCATGTAACATACATACAGACGAGCATATAACATACATACAGACGAGCATATAACATACATACAGACGAGCATGTAACATACATACAGACGAGCATGTAACATACATACAGACGAGCATGTAACATACATACAGACGAGCATATAACATACATACAGACGAGCATGTAACATACATACAGACGAGCATGTAACATACATACAGACGAACATATTATTATAACCTCCTCCTTTTCGGAATCGGGTAAAAATTGAATGGTTTCTAGTTGCCGCTCCCAAAAGGTAGTTTCGTATGGAGAAAAATTTGCAAGAAACTCCACCGTTATTTATTCGTTTCATTATTTTGGCCTGTAAGAAGGATGGGAAAACAAAAAGGCTTTGTCAACCCTATAGAAAAGGAGAACTTCCATTAGAGACGCTGCACTGTGATCATCTTGGTCCATTGGATTTTACGAAGAAATTGTATAACTACATTTTGACTGATATTGATGCTTACACACAAATAGATATATCCCACAAAGAGTATAACAGCTAAAAAAACAGTAGACAAATTGAAAAGACATCAAAAAGATTATGGTAATCCATCAAGAATTATCACTGATAAAGGGACAGCCTTTACAGGAAAGGAATTTCAAGATTACTGTAACCAAGAAGGTATTCAGCATCACACAGTCACTAGACACAAGAGGAAAATATCAAGTCATTTAATAAAAAAAGGAAAGAAGAACAAGAATATAAAGAAGAACACAATTTGGAAATGCAATGAAATTAAAACTAAAATTTTTAGGGCCGTATAAAGTTGTCAAGAAAGTAGGTAAAAGAAGGTATCATGTTCAAAAGGCAGACCTTAATGCGGAAGGACCTCTTAAGACTTCAACAGGTGCAGGCTGTATGAAATTGTGGCCATTTGCCTTTTATGTGTTATTTTATATTTGTTCTATGTTCTTTAGCACATTTTCTAGTGTTACAGGGGACGCTAACTGTTTTTTTTTCAACGTCTTTTAAAATAACGAGAAGCTCCGTAACATCAATAATTGATTGGTGTAGGATACGAGTATTAGCTCGACTAAACGGAACAGCTGTTTCTATTTCGTCTAATATAGTGAGTATTATTTGATAGTTATGTATTAACATATTGTAAGTAAAAATAAGCTAAGATCTGCTCGGTCTTCCTTGACAGGAAGAAACCCAGGATTATTTTGAATCGACTGCATATGAAGGCCCTGACTCAGGGCTTCTTGAGTCATTATCAGGAGGACGAACCTTTAGAGGACGCTTTATGTCTATAATTGGAACCTTAGTTTGTCTCTGATTGGTCTGTGCCGCTACTGTATTGCGGTGAATATTACTTGTTACTTTAGGTTTTTGATAACGTGGCTTATCTTTGCTGCGTTGAGTGTTAACGCCTTTAATTAAAATGTTATCTCCAATTTTAATATCGAATTTATTTCCTCCACCCCGCTTTTGACTTATATTTTCTTTGTTTTTAACCATTTTATCGGTTAAATAATCTCTGATAATCTTTAATTAATTGTTGCGTATAACTTATCAAAATCGACTGCAAAAATACTAGATGAGTCCGTATGTCCGAATACGATACAAAGGGAGTGAGACCTGTGGTAGAGTGAATTGATTGATTATATGATATTATCGCATACGTCTTATCGGTTACGGCGTCTGTTATTTTAGTTGCATATTTTGCAAGTCTGTAAATTTCGATTATGGTCGAATGAAACCTTTCGATTATAACCACCACCAAGAATTAGGATTATGTGGCTGGAACGCCATAGGATTTTTTTCAACAGTTTATTATTGTATACTGAACCTGGATCTGAACTTATTTTTCTAGGTACACCATAAAAGGAAAAGAACTTTAATAATTTCTTTTAACTATTTCAGGGGTTGATCTATTGGATACCTCAAATGCTTTTCCAAGTTTGCTGAAAGCGTCTACAATAGTCAAGAAATATTTTCCTTCTATTGAAAATAAACCCGACTTCAAGTCACAGTTTTGACTTTGGCTTATCTCTTCGACTGCCTTTTTTATTTTATTTTTCGCCGTAGTCGGCAATAGTTAGCTGTAGTAAAAAAAAGACCGAACATTCGGCCGATACTTCAGATTTATGTTCGGAGTAGCCCCTCTGTAATTTAGGTTTAAAAGGTTTTTGGTCCTGTTTCATTGTTTTACAAATTTCGCAATAATTTAAAATACTGCCTACTGTTTTTTTTTAAGTTAACTATCATAGATGAGTCATCGTCTAATGCGTTAACTCTTATGCGCGACAGAGCATCAGCATTACTGTTTTTTTTGCCTGGTTTCTTTCCTCCGTAAAAACTTCTAATTACATACTCGTATTCACATTTGGAAATATAAAGATTTAATAGTTTTTCATCACCGTCAATACCGTTAATATTAAATGATTAACTGAATTATTTAAAGGCTATATAACAAATAACGTAATTTCGGCGATGTTTGTCCGATGTAACGGTAATAAAAGAATAAAAAGAACTTATACACAACGGAAATGGCGATTTTTGTCCAAAACGTTGGTTAAATTAGCTAAAAGGTAAACTTATACACAACGCAAATGGCGATTTTTGTCCAAAACGTTGGTTAAATTAGCTAAAAGGTAAACTTATACACAACGGAAATGGCGATTTTTGTCCAAAACGTTGGTTAAATTAGCTAAAAGGTAAACTTATACACAACGCAAATGGCGATTTTTGTCCAAGAGGTTGTTAAACTAACTAAAAAGAACTTATACCTACTCAACGCAAATGGCGATTTTTGTCCAAGGGGTTGATTAGACTAACTAATAAGAACTTATACACAACGCAAATGGCGATTTTAGTCCAAGAGGTTCATTAAACTAACTAATGACGTTAAGTGGCGATTTTTGGTCCAATAGCGTAGGGAAAGGATTGACATGGGACTGGACAATAAAATGCGAAAAGGTCTACCCACTTTAAATTACTGCTAATACCATGCCGATTCATGTCTGCTGGTGTTCATCTCCTTCGTGATGCCGCTCGATGACAATTTGTTTGTATAGGTTCCCGAATAAGGCCAGGCGATTAGCACTCCGCTATGCCAATTTTAGTGCATTTAAACAAAGAAACTTTTCGTGAACTTTATCCCGGCTGCGCCAGTCAAATATGAACGGCAGTGATTTAGTTAAAAAAAAACTTTAATTACAATCTTTACAGTAATTAGGAGGTGTGCTCGATTAGAGTGATACAGACGGAATGGCTTACGAACTATTGGTACATATTTTATAAGCAAAGGTTAACATAAACAATTACAGCATATTTCTGGAATGGACCACCAGGCTCGTTCAGATAAACGTTAACTTACGTGTAAGAAAAAGGTATCGAAAGAGGTCTGTAGCAATTGGAATCGGTGACATGGCTGTTTAACTCAATAATAAATACCTACAAGAAACAGGATGTTAAGTGAGGTGTTGACATTTACTGCTGGGAACTGATGCCTGGAATGCATAACTAAATAGACGCACAGATTTCTTACAACTTATAAAGTAAGTATAAAGCTTTCTTATTAGAGTGATCTATAGTAAAAGTTTTATTGTATTGGACAGTCACTCTCCCCTCCCGGCGGGTGCAAAGTGCACGACGTGAGGCCTCTGTCACTTGCTGGGCCCCGGCCCCGCGGGCGGTAGACGCAGAGCAGTATACCTAATGGCAGCGGGTGCCAGTATACACCTGAAACGTTTACACGACGAGACGAGATTGCAATTTATTCCTCGCTGCGAATGGAAACAGAAAAGATTTGGATTTTTGTTTGTATTTCCTCAAATCAAAATCCTCATGGATATCCTCCGTCCTGGGGCGGGCGAAGGGGTCTGTCAGACTCTTCCTGACTAAAAACCACCTCGGTGTTCCCTTCTCACACTTGTACCGGGGATCATGGGATCAATTGAGACTTCCGCTATCCCCGGCTGCCCTCCGCGTCTGCGGGCAACTCGGGCCCAGTCGGGCCCCTCATTAGTGGTCCGCGTCGCCCCTAATGAGGTGCGGAGTCACGCTGTCGCGCTGTCACCACTGCGCGCACACTCACGAAAGCCAACGTTGTTCGCAGTACACTGCCGAGCGTGACCGCATGATGAAGGTGTACTTCATCTGCACGCTGGTCATCTACCTGGCCGGCGTCGCCATCCAGACCATCGCCTACAACCTGTAAGTACAGTACACCACACAACTCACACTCCACTCCAAAAGAATGCCGTATAAGCCGTTGCCGTTTATGGATAAAAATATTTTCAAAGAAGGGCACAATTTACTTTAGATTAATCTACTGATATCTATTTGAAAAGGTAAATTTGTATTGTTTGTACTTGAAAGAATTTAAAGTTGTAAAACGTAGAGGTTTATAAAAGACGGCGGCTCTGCTCGTCGAGTGCAGTGTTCTGAACCAGTGAACCGATTCCTTCCCGACGATCACACACATTATGTTTTAAAGTCTGTCAAACAAGTCTGTTTACTGAAACTTGTAGGAGAACTATGTATATAAAATATTGTTGACTAGATATTATTGATGAATTATAATATAGCTTGTATGTGCTGGGTACAGGTCGTTGCTGGGTATCGTGAGCATCGTCATGGCCGGACTCATCGTCACGTGGTGCACGTTCCTGGTGGTCTGCCTAGACTTCGAGGTGAGTGTTATCATGACGCGTTACTAATGAGCACAGAGTGCACAAGCACACGCCCTAACACGCCCGTGTGTGTGCAGCTCGCCGGAGAGCGCGTGCGCCGCGTGTCGCAGCGCGTGCACAACAACCGCACGCTGTCGCAGATACTGTCCTTCATCGTCGTCACCGCCTTCATCATGCAGATCCAGCTTGTAATGGTCAGTGTCATCGTCATGCATTTTCATATAATCACAAAGTTGCGGTTAACTATCCTTTAAATGCAACCATATAGATTCGGCTAAAACTACGGGCAATTTAGATAAATTGAATATCATGAGTTCCAAACAGGTATTAGTAATAATAAAAATAATCTTTTTTTTTTGCCATTTTATATAATGTCCATTTGGTATAAAATCAAAACGGATTAATATTCAATATCTATTTAATATCGAATATTATTAAAATACTTTAATTTCTATTGGAATAGCTTCATATTTCAATAGAAATTGGAATAGCTTTATGTAGGCACTTTGCAAAGTGTCTTTATAAATCTTTAAAATATTAGAGACGTTGCAGTTATCTGATAAGTAGTTAACTGGCTCTGACCGTGTCACGTCGCGCAGGTGGAGGGCGTGTTCACCGGGGTGGGCCAGCCAGGCAACGTGACGCTCGCGCAGCCGGGTGACTTCCACTACTGCCTGTACGACTTGAATGAGGTAAAACACACAGGTGTGTGAGTGTGCTACACTCACACAAAAACACCAACATCAGCTGGCAACCGGACCATGAGCGTAGGAATAGTCCAGTTCCCACCTCCGGTACGTTCATGAACTTTCCCAGAAGCCTATGGAGATCTCACGCCACGATAGTCAATCACAATTTCGTCTCAAACGCTGCTATTCTTTTGTTTAACGAGTCGATGATTATCTAAATATTGTCATGTCATGTAGGTATTAGAACTTAGAGTCTGGCCACGCTAACTCTGCAATACAACCCCAATAAGTTTTATCTCCAACCCGTCATCTGCTACTAGGAATACAACGCATGGATGAGCACCATTCAGCTCAACCATTTTGAAGGGAGCTAAATTATCCAAGACACGCGCCACCACCAGCGAGACATTACAGTGATCATGACATACTCCCAGCCACTAGGGCACATTCAAGTCAATGAAAGACGAACCCAGTAAATATTAGATTTATAGTTAGTACATTATTACTCACACATGTGCTATACAATTATACAATACTAAGAGATTGAATTTATGCAATGCAAATATAGTTTTTTAAATCTTCAGCAGCTCCAACTGTATTTTCAAATGCTAATCAATTTGGTTTTGCGCTCTTGAGAAGCAGGGCCAGCGTTGAGCTAAGCATTTTTATCAGCGATGTAATCCTCCATCTAATAATATGCTTGGCTGCATAGTGTGCGTTTTATACAAGATTTAAATTTCGTTTCATTCAGTAGAAATATATGGGGAGGTATTTTATTGTAACATTTTAAACAGCACCCCATGAGATGAGTCTACTTTAGGCAGCCTGAAACCTGGTTGAACTAATTGGTCCCAATTTCTAGTGAGGCGAAAGACACAATGGTGCCGATTCTCTTGTACACCGAACTAAACTAAACTATTACTAAAATTTCTTAATTTTGGTTAAGATAATCATAAAAGCTATTCTGCAAACAAGATTCTCTAAACTTAAAAACAATTTTGACACAACTAAATTCGAGTTTGACAATCACTAAGTTAAATAAACCATAGATTATACTACACACCTGTTATGTATGTGTGCAAGGCGCGCGCTCCCACGCGCCATCAACTTGAACGGCGAGTTCAACTCTCCAATAAACCAGAGCGTTGCTAGCCAGCGAGAGTTTCACTTGTTTCCCACACCCGCGTACCTAATACTGGCGACGAGAATTTTACCTACCACATGTTGAAAATGTCTAGTTCTGTGCAATTTGGAATTCTACATACATTCGACCATAACACACAGTCATGGATAACGTACAAAGGGCGTATATCGCAATATTTCGTAGCAAATGGCGTCAACAAGAAGACGGATCCCGCGGGTGAAAAACGTAAGGCCATTTTGCTCAGCGCACTCACTGAGGGTACCTACAAACTCAAAACGGATTTAGTTTTACCTAAAGCCGTTGAAGATGTGCCCTACGAAGACCTTTTATCACTACTGGACAACCATTTTACACCCAAATGTGTCGGGTTTAGTGAGCGTCACAATTTCTATGCAGCGTGTCAACAAGCAGGGGAATCTCATTCTCAATGGGCAGCGAGATTGCGAGGGCTGTCAGAAAAATGCGCCTTTCTCAACGTGGAGGAGGCACTCTGTGACAAGTTCATTATGGGGATGCAGCCAGGACGAGAGAAGGAGAAGCTGTACACGAAAGACCTGCCCGGCCTCACGCTGGCCAAGGTCGTGGAGATGGCAGAAATCTTCCGATGTTCGCGCGTTTGAAGTAGCGTTTGCGTTGCGTGCAATGGTCGATAAAGAAATCGACAGATTGGTCGGTTTAGGTATTCTTGAATCAGTAGAATATTCAGAATACGCTTCACCGATAGTTCCAAGCGAAATGGTACAGTCAGATTGTGTGCCGACTATTCAGTTAGTATAAATAAACAGTTACTAGTAGAACAGTATCCGCTCCCCACGACTAACGAACTATTTTCAAAGATCCATGGGGGTCAACAGTTTAACAAACTTGATTTATATATGGCCTATAACCAATTTGTTTTGGACAATGATTCAAAAAACCTAACCTGCATAAACACAAACCGCGGGCTTTATAGATTTCCACGTTTAGTGTTTGGGTTAGCCAGCGCGCCGTCAATTTTCCAGCGCGCTATAGAGGGCTTGTTATCCGTTATAGACGGAGCGTTGTGCCTGCGAGACGATATTTTAATAACGGGAAAGGATAGGCAGGCATTTAAAAAAACTAAATTTAGTTATAAAGCGATTAGAAGAAGCAGAGTTAACATTACAAAAAGGAAAATGTCGTTTTTTTCAAGACGAAATCCGTTATCTAGATTATATTATCACTAAGGATGGCCTAAAAAAGCGTCGGAAAAAGTTAAAGCAATGTTGGAAGCACCGCTGCCCACAAATGTTAATCAGCTTCAATCGTTTTTGAGGCTAATTAACTATTACAGACATTTCATACCTAACGCGTCCACTATTCTCAGTCCGTTCCATGTTCGAGTGGACATGGACTGATATTCATGACTCGGCTTTTAGGTCAATTAAAGAGTTTATGACATCGGAACAGGTTCTTGCACATTTTGACCCGAACGCGATGATAATATTAACGGTAGACGCTTCCCCAAGTGGGTTGGGAGCAGTCCTATCACAAGTAGGTTCGTCTGAACTTGGTGTGGAAAAACCTATTTCATTTGTTTCGCGTACCTTAAACTCTGCTGAAACGCGATATGCTCAGATCCATAAGGAAGCAACCGCCATTATTTACGGCGTGCGTCGGTTTCATCAATATTTGTATGGCAGATCGGAACCGTTTATTATTCAAACGGATCACAAGCCCCTAGTAGCAATTTTTGGGCCCCATAACAGATCAGCAAATAGTTTACAGCGGTACGCCTTGTTCTTAAGTAGTTATAACTAGATATGATTATAAATATGATATATATATATTATGATATATATTGAGATTATAAATAGAGTATGTCCGCAGCGCAGATAACAGCGCGAGCTTGCCGCGGGGGTCCCGAGTGCGCGTGCGCGGAACAGTGTAGGTGTTGTGAGTGCGAGGTATCATATGACCGAGCGACTGCGAGCGTTTGCTTTGTTGGAGACGGAAGCATGCCTGTGACATTACATAAATTACGTAGTTTTAAGGCTAGTAAAAGACTTTATTTTGAATGGATGGCCACCGACGATAAACGATATAAGGGTAAAACCATACTACTTATGTAGATCACAATTATCCTGTGAGAATGGTTGTTCAATGAGAGGCCACAAATTGGTTATTCCTTTGAGCTTAAACAAAATCGTTCTTAAACAATTACATTCTTCCCATTTAGGCGTAGTAAAAACTAAGGCCGAAGCGCGATCTAGATTTTGGTTCCCGGGAATTGACCAGGCTATAGAAACAATGATAAGTTCAGTTGCGCCCCTCACCGCCCCGCGCGTCGCCGGCTCGCTGGGAATTTCCAGAATACACACAGACTTCCTAGGTCCGATTAAAGGTTGCGTTTATTTGGTAGTGGTAGATGCACATACTAAATGGATAGAAGTTTACAACAGGAACTCGGC
Organism: Tiliacea citrago; assembly: GCA_963921375.1. Classification (NCBI taxonomy): domain Eukaryota; kingdom Metazoa; phylum Arthropoda; class Insecta; order Lepidoptera; family Noctuidae; genus Tiliacea; species Tiliacea citrago. The sequence goes on from OY992780.1 coordinate 32,049,456, forward strand.
TACTTCTGTGACCTTGGTTATTGAGAAGCTGTGTGATTTTATGTCAAGGTTCGGAGTTCCGAAAAAGATAGTAAGTGATAATGGCACAGCTTTTTGTTCGCGGGAATTTGAACTATTTTGCGCATCTAACGGGATTTCGCATATGTTGTCACCGGTCTATCACCCACCTAGTAATGGCCAGGCCGAAAGTTTTGTTAATGTAATTAAAAAGGGAATAAAGTCTTGTATTATGTCTACTCATAGCGCGAATGAAACATCGTTGAAATTACTAAAATATCTTATGGATTATCGTAATTCAGTTCAATCTGCTACTGGTTTGCCCCCTGCGCAATTGGTGTTCGGGCGCAGGTTAAGGTCGAGATTAGATCTGACGGATCCAAAGTCTTCGGCACCCTCGTCACCGTCTGTATCTAACGTTGTAAAAAATCTGAAAAAACAGTGTATGCAAACTAAACAACAAGGGAAAAATAAAACAAAATATTTAGAAAAAAACGATGTTGTATTATACAAAAAGTTTGTTAATAAAGCAAGTTATACATGGTGAAAGGGCGTCATACTTAAAAGAATAGGCAAAGTTTTGTATTTAGTAAAAGACAGTGATAGTTCAGAAAGTTACAAAAGGCACATAAATCAGCTGATGCTTTATAAAGGAATGAGTAACAATTATGAGGATAATGTACAAAATTCGAAAGTGAACTTACCGGGGTCATCTTGTCCTACACCGCAACGGTTACCGCGACACTCGCCGTCGCCGTCGCTTCCGGCATCACCACCGCCTTCCCCGTCGCCAGCAGCTCCCGAAACGCAAATACTCCAGCTGGAAATTTACTTACCAGATCGCTTGCCGGGTAGTTCGGCCAGAGAGAGGAGAGCAGAATTGTATGCACGAAGTATTCCTTCGTCGTCGAGAGAGGACCCACAACAGGCCCACGATGACGAACAACAAGCTGGTACGAACGACGTAGATGTTGAACGAACAGAGAGACATTCTAATTCTGAGGAAGTTGGTCACAAAACAGGGACTGAACTCGATACCCAGACCACACAACACGATAAATCAATAATTGTTACACCAAAGAGATCGTTACGTAATCGCCCCGTTATTTGTTTTAAAAAGTACTTCTAGTGTAAGATGTTATGTAGTAGGTACTGCAGTAAACTATGTTTATTATTATCTATTAAGAATGTTAAATTGTCGGTTGTATTCGGTGTTTTAGGACTAGAGGGTGGAATTGTTATGTATTAGTGCAAGGCGCGCGCTCCCGCGCGCCATCTACTTGAGCGGCGAGTCCAACTCTCCAATAAACCAGTGCGTGCGAGAGTTTCACTTGTTTCCCGCACCCGCGTACCTAACAACACCCATGATAATACTGAGACTGTAAGAAGGGATCAGCATTTCTAAGAGATTTTCAAAGATGACAATAAATTAATAATAGACGCCAAGAAGTAATTTCGAATGGTGTAGTTCGATTTCAAGGAAGAGATGTTCACCAGCAGATGATGGCGGCGGCTGCGCTTATACATTGACAACAGATTAGGGAAGCGGTCGGAGATATATAGCAACACCACCACCACCGCCAATGGCCCGGTCGTTTCTTATAAGCTGGAAGCTGGGAAGAGAACTTGTTAAATAGACAAGGTTTAAGCCACGATTCGGAAATAAGAATTGCATGTAGGTACGTTCTTACAGTTAAAGCTTGCCAGCATATCGTGGAAATCAGCCGGAATGCTCTGAGCGTAAATATGTATAACGAATTCTTGGGAAAACTGCGCTGCGAGACTGTCTGCAAAAGTACACACGAAACTGTCGTCGTTGCTTGTTATAGAGAAAAACTACTAATGTCACTGCTTTTGTGCCTGTTCCTAAAAGACCCCAGGGTTATATTTTTTTTGTTTTTCCTAATTCTGTTAATATTAGTCTTTAGGTCAGTTTCCCCCTTAGGAGAAAGGGCCGCACCCCACCTCCGGACGACCCCGTAGATCTCGTCTCCAGACTGGACACTCTCGCGCCGACAGAGATTAAGTGAATTCCAAATATATGAAGAAGTTCAACGCCTTGTTTCGTTAATAGAGTAAGGAAAGGATTCAAATAAGTGCTAAATACTCGTAACATTTAGGAATTCATAGTTACGAAATTGGATGTGGTTTTAGAAAGCTAATAAACAATAGAGGGATGCAAAGTATATTATTATAATTAAGCTTGTGAATAACCCTTACGCTAGCGTAACAGGTATTTAGTCAGTACATCATCACGCACCGTCAAATATTTATAGTAAAAAGAGGAAAGGTTATCGAGCTTTGTGATACACCCATTTTTACTTTTAAGCCGAGTGAATAATTATATAGACAGCGCACGTTCAAATAAATGGGGTCACCATTTATTTGAACTTACTTGCGCTGTATATCATTTAAATAAGATTTTACTAAACTGAGCACAACTTCTCTTAGTCATGTCAAATCATTCTGAGTAATGTTTCGTGGTCGACACAATCAAAGCCCTTGGAGAGGTCACAAAAGATTCCTATGGCGTCTTGGGCTTCTGCCCGCGCCTCAAATAAGTGTTTTAATAAGGTGATACCGGCCACAGTCGTACAACATCCCTTGGTGAAACCATACTGTTGATCGTGTAAGATTTTATTCGTGTTAAAATGATTGAGCATTTAATTAAGCATTATCTTTCAATTACCTTGCTGAAAACAGGCAGCACGAATACTGGTCTAAAATTATTGATGTCTTTATAATCCCCGGATTTGAAAGGTGGTAATTACCTTTCTATATTTAATTAGACCCCATTTCTTGCCGTGGGTTTCGTAAAAGGCGACTAAGGAATAAGGAGAATGGGCAGCAGCGTTCTCTATGCATTTTAACACCATATTGCTGTGGACGTCTTTTGGCTGAAATGATGATGATTTAATTAGATCCGGGAACACTCCTTGATCAACACACTAATTAAATATTATGGCTAATTACGGCGCTAAGTCTCAATAATAGAGTAGTAGTAAATAGAGTATAGTACAAACAAAAAAAAAAGCAACAAAGCAAAGCAAAAAAGATATTGAGTAGGTACAAACTTTGATAGACATTCCCCAAAGATCTGCTGTTAATTTGATCTTGATTTGTTTGAAAGCTTTTATTAATATGGGGTAAATATGCTTGAATTTAAATTCAATCAGGCAGGATGAAACGTTTGCTCATCATAAAAGAGACGAACGCGAGGGCAAGTAATTTAGGGTTTCAGTAGTTTTAAGTGAGATACTGGTAAAGAAATTTACAAATACTTGCGCAACTTGTTTATTAGTGCTTATGAGACCACGTGACGTTTCTAGAGTGAAATCATTAATATTAATACTTTTGTAAATAAGAATCGGAATCACTTGTACTCCTCCTCAGACCCAATACAAAAACAAGTCATAACATTGTCAACAGTGACGTAAGGCCGGTTCCGTAAACATGACTGTGTGCACTTAGTGAGTGTTCCGGTAAGGTGTAGTTAGGTTGTAAATGGGTTGTAAATGTCAGCGTGTGTGCGTGTATACACAGAGCGAGGTGTAGTTTAACCATGCTTCACTGTATTGTTCGCAGCGCTATGTCTTGGTTTTTTGTTTGGTCTGAGTACACGACACGTCATATAAAATAAGCTAGATGGTGTCGACATTTCCTATCTGACCCCTAAGAATAAATGGCGAAACAAACTCAGGGGTCAAAGTATCTTTCAAAGGCCAGCCATAATCGAGGTCAGATCATGTAAGGACCATGTAAATTAGTGTCTGAAATGGTATTTTGAGGAAAGAACCACACAGGTTTGACTGGATCAATCCAGTTAGTATAAACATTTGTCAGTAATCGTGTAGCTCAACAACTCGACGACCAATACCAAAGAAAGGACATTTGGGTAGGCCGCATAAAGTACTCAAACTGCCAGACCATCATTAAACTAACTGAGAAAGAAAAAGTACCCGCTTAGTCCTCACGTTCACAATAAATATTAATACTTAACACAGTATTAATATTCATGTCATTTTATATATAATATTCATCAAAGTTAATGTCAATGTGTGTGATGATTTTGCATTATAATGAATATGTAAAATTTTATAGTTATATCACAAGGCATAACAGAGCGAGCAGCTCAATCCCTAGCTTTGTCGATTTCCTTTTGTTAGCTGACCCTCTTTTGTACTCCAGACTGATATATATAGTCCATGTATCTCCACCTGACAAGGAACGCTAATATTGCAATTATCCCTCGCTATCCCATAAATCGGCGTGGTACAAATTATATTAAGATCTAATATCCGGATCAAAAGAAGCATAATGGGAAAAACAAGCAAATTTACATAAAGACATACATATAATTATGCACCACCACCACCACCACACAGAGAAGTGATGAACCATCACCTTTCTACGAGTAGTCCCTACTCTGTAAATCAAATCCCGAGCCCCAAGATACACACTAACTGATTAGTTTGGGGCTCACTGGCAACTAACGCTAATAAAACCTAGGTAGTATTTTGAGCCAATTTTCAATTTCTATGAATTTTCAGTTTTATGTGTGTTTGACAGCATTACCTGCAGCTGACGCTCCTGGCCATGTTCCTGTGCGCAGTGCACCAGATCCTCATCACCATGGTGAAACTAGCTTTGCTGACAGTCACGGCCGCCGCCTACGTCTCCGTCACCACGCATCAGAACCTAGTGTACCAGCAGCACTTCTACGACTACCAGTGAGTGCTTTACTGAGTCTTTGATACGCCCTCAAAAGTCTCGCTGATGGAGGAGCGTTTGTTGGATCATTCGTTCCCCTTTAGAATCGTTGAGCTGAATAGTGCTAATCCACGTGTCATGTTCGTGAATGGGCGCTGCTACCGTCAGTTGTGACTGGTCGTCTGCTGTCAGTGCTTACCTTTAGAATGGTTGAGCTGAATAGTTCTAATCCACGTGTCATGTTCGTGAATGGGCGCTGCTACCGTCAGTTGTGACTGGTCGTCTGCTGTCAGTGCTTACCTTTAGAATAGTTGAGCTGAATAGTGCTAACCCACGTGTCATGTTCGTGAATGGGCGCTGCTACCGTCAGTTGTGACTGGTGTTCTGCTGTCAGTGCTTACGTTTAGAATGGTTAAGCTGAATAGTGCTGATCCACGTGTCATGTTCGTGAATGGGCGCTGCTACCATCAGTTGTGACTGGTCATCTGCTGTCAGTGCTTACCTTTAGAATGGTTAAGCTGAATAGTGCTGATCCACGTGTCATGTTCGTGAATGGGCGCTGCTACCGTCAGTTGTGACTGGTCATCTGCTGTCAGTGCTTACCTTTAGAATGGTTGAGCTGAATAGTTCTGATCCACGTGTCATGTTCGTGAATGGGCGCTGCTACCGTCAGTTGTGACTGGTCATCTGCTGTCAGTGCTTACCTTTAGAATGATTGAGCTGAATAGTTCTGATCCACGTGTCATGTTCGTGAATGGGCGCTGCTACCGTCAGTTGTGACTGGTCATCTGCTGTCAGTGCTTACCTTTAGAATGGTTGAGCTGAATAGTTCTGATCCACGTGTCATGTTCGTGAATGGGCGCTGCTACCGTCAGTTGTGACTGGTCATCTACTGTCAGTGCTTACCTTTAGAATGGTTGAGCTGAATAGTTCTGATCCACGTGTCATGTTCGTGAATGGGCGCTGCTACCATCAGTTGTGACTGGTCATCTGCTGTCAGTGCTTACCTTTAGAATGGTTGAGCTGAATAGTTCTGATCCACGTGTCATGTTCGTGAATGGGCGCTGCTACCGTCAGTTGTGACTGGTCATCTGCTGTCAGTGCTTACCTTTAGAATGGTTGAGCTGAATAGTTCTGATCCACGTGTCATGTTCGTGAATGGGCGCTGCTACCGTCAGTTGTGACTGGTCATCTGCTGTCAGTGCTTACCTTTAGAATGGTTGAGCTGAATAGTTCTGATCCACGTGTCATGTTCGTGAATGGGCGCTGCTACCGTCAGTTGTGACTGGTCATCTGCTGTCAGTGCTTACCTTTAGAATGGTTGAGCTGAATAGTTCTGATCCACGTGTCATGTTCGTGAATGGGCGCTGCTACCGTCAGTTGTGACTGGTCATCTGCTGTCAGTGCTTACCTTTAGAATGGTTGAGCTGAATAGTTCTGATCCACGTGTCATGTTCGTGAATGGGCGCTGCTACCGTCAGTTGTGACTGGTCATCTGCTGTCAGTGCTTACCTTTAGAATGGTTGAGCTGAATAGTTCTGATCCACGTGTCATGTTCGTGAATGGGCGCTGCTACCGTCAGTTGTGACTGGTCATCTGCTGTCAGTGCTTACCTTTAGAATGGTTGAGCTGAATAGTTCTGATCCACGTGTCATGTTCGTGAATGGGCGCTGCTACCATCAGTTGTGACTGGTCATCTGCTGTCAGTGCTTACCTTTAGAATGGTTGAGCTGAATAGTTCTGATCCACGTGTCATGTTCGTGAATGGGCGCTGCTACCGTCAGTTGTGACTGGTCATCTGCTGTCAGTGCTTACCTTTAGAATGGTTGAGCTGAATAGTTCTGATCCACGTGTCATGTTCGTGAATGGGCGCTGCTACCGTCAGTTGTGACTGGTCATCTGCTGTCAGTGCTTACCTTTAGAATGGTTGAGCTGAATAGTTCTGATCCACGTGTCATGTTCGTGAATGGGCGCTGCTACCGTCAGTTGTGACTGGTCATCTGCTGTCAGTGCTTATCTTTAATCTATATACATATTTTGTTTTTTCACAAGATTTTTAAGGATGGATTTTTGGAAATTCATCCCCTAAAGGGGTTAAATCTGATATTGGTTGATAAATGTAAATGAAAGTTTGTATGGAATTTCGTAATTTTTTCCGATGGAAAACTCTATTGGGCACATGGCTTGTTATCTATAAATTGGTGGACTATCCCTGCAGACACCGCTGCGGCCTGGACTGGAACCAGCAGTGGACTAACATCGTGGTTGCCGTGGGTGCCACGGTGGCGCTGCTGCTGCACTCCCATCAGACAGAGAGCACGTACCGGCTGGACTTTATCTGGAAACTACAGGCCAATGGTAATCAAAAATGATGCTTAGGTAGAGTCACGAGCAAAAAAAAAAATATTACGATTCAGAACAGGTCGGCATTAATTTCTGATTTCATGATTCACTCAATACTTAGTGTTCTGTCAGAAGTACTTAGTGCTCTCCAAAGTTTTCCGTGAAATATTATAAAAAAACCTTGTCTTTAGTGCTAAAAATACGTCATCAAAGTGTAGTTGAAGTGTAGTGTGTTATCGTTAATTGGAATAAATGCTTTGACTTTGATAAACACATTAATTGAACAAAGTGCTTTGTTACTTTAATTTAGTTAGGTAGAAATTTATTGTGCTCACCGTTGTGTGCAGCGACAATACAATAATTGAGCGTTAAACATAGATTTAATGACGCAACGGTAAAAATGGATTTTATTTTAGAACATTAATGTCACAGGAGATTTGGTAAGGAGGCGTGGCGCTTGTGAACGCATCTGGCCGCAAAGCGGCTTGATGCCAATTTCAGTCATTAGTCGAATGTCAACTTGCGAAGTCTTCGCTGCTCATGATTTTTCACAAAATGCCGCGGTGTTCAGTGATTGTTTGTAAAAATAACAGCTGTATTGTAACTTACATGAAAGATGGCATCTCATTTCACACGTAATTACTAAAATATTATTGTTTTTCTTATTAATTTCATTAAAACATTAGTTCGTGATACTCGAAACACGATGAAGTACCAAACGCATTTATTTGAATTAGAACAATAACCATTGTTTGCTTACAACAAATCGATCAATGAATCGGCCGATCTAATAGCGCAATGGATAAGTGTTTTACTGATACTCTCACTCGCACGATAGTTTCGTGAAGCGGCCGCTGCCGGCTTTTGTCAGTTAGAGATGTGATGTGACGTTTGTGGTTGTCGATATGTTATACGACGTTACAACATTATCGTTTGTACTAAACGAATGATTATATTGTATGTTACTATTCATTATTTAAAACACAATTTTTACATTTTACTGGTCAATAAAATCCATATCAATAAAAAATTGAGCGGTCGCGGGACGACGGGCAGATGTGAAACATCGCACTACACACACTACTACATATAGAATGTATAAGTGTATAGTGGCCGATCGCCACGCGGCATGCGTCGCCCCACCAGCAATCGATTTTACGTGCGCCTATAGATGTTTCACATCAAAATCTTGAAGTTTTACTTGTGTTCTCTTTGTCTAGATTTGATAAGTTAAATATCCTAATAGTTTCTTGGTAGTTTAGATTAGATGTTATGCTAATCTTATGATTAACTGGGATTTTTTAGCCTGTCCGGACACATACTTTAAGAGGAGTTTCCGTTTCCCCCGGGCGTGCTCCATACAAACGAAGTTTGATCATAATGTGAATATCAGACAATTAAAGTTGATAAATTTTTGTAAACACGATCTATAGTCCGGTCAATTTAGACCAAAAAATGAGAGTGAAGTTACATAAAGTCCCAACAAGCTAAAATTCAGTGAAATTGTTCAAAACATAATTATAAACAATGTCTAGAAGTTCCCCATCATTCCCGTGTATGGAAATATTTTTTTTCAAGGTCAAAGGTAAAAAAAATGAGTTTTTCGCGATTTTCAGCAAAACGGTAAGTTTTATCATAAAAGTACCTCAGACAAAAATTGTAGATCATAAAATTATCTATAAAAATGTATCAATACTTTTTTTCTTACGAGCCACCGTTTCTGAGATATAACGATTCAAAAAGTTATAAAAGTTGTTATCGTCATAATATGCATGAGTACGTCACGTATATACATCTAGAGTTGTTATATATAATATAATATATATATATATATATATATATATACAGGGTGGAAACTTTCAGCGGGGCAGTAAGGGGAAGTACCTTATCCGTTGCAGCTACGCGAAAATGGTCTTAAGAGACTATCCATAATTTTTTATGGAATTCTGATCCCCATTCACAGATTTTGAAAAAAATGTACAGTCAGCAGGAAAATGGGCAATTTTCACAAAAACTTTTTTATGCCAATCGATCCTCTTTCTTATAAGGATCAAAAACCTCTATTGGACCAATTGAGGTTTGAGTACTAGAAAAGTCATAAATCACAAAAAACTTTTCCCATACATTTCGTAGGAAATGAGAAGTTTTAACTTACATTTTTTACCATCGATAAACTGGCCGCTACAAAAAAGACTGATCGAAAAACAAATAAAAAACTATAACTTCTACTTTGGGTATTATTTCACCTTAAAATTAAAAACTTGAAACTTTACTTTTGGACTCACCTAATTTTACTTTTGTGCTCTAAGTTATGAAGTGTTCCGAATGGTAGCCGTTTTGACGTAGGCATAGGTTTATTCTCTTTACTACAGACTGGGTAGCAGCTGATAATGTGCTAGGATTAATTCCATAGAGAATCGTGGTAAGTAAATCTTTGAGTTCCTGAACACTGTTGTATTTCTTTTTATAAAGTTCAATTTTTAAATAGCGCCACATAAAAAAGTGTAGAGCCGTGAGATCAGGACTGCGAGGTGGTCACGTTATAGGACCATCATTATGTTTGTATCCACTGCCTTGCGAATTGCCGGAATTAGATTTCGAAATACGAAGTTTATTTATTTTTGGCCAGTCTTCGTTGTAGCGGTCCATCTATCGATCATAAAAAACTAAGTTGGAGTATCATTTCTTACGAAATGTATGGGAAAAGTTTTTTGCGTTTTATGACTTTTCTAGTACTCAAACCTCAATTGGTCCAATAGAGGTTATTGATCCTTATAAGAAAGAGGATCGATTGCCATAAAAAAAAGTTTTTGTGAAAATTGCCCATTTTCCTGCTGACTGTACATTTTTTTCAAAATCTGTGAATGGGGATCAAAATTCCATAAAAAATTATGGATAGTCTTTTAAGACCATTTTCGCGTAGCTGCAACGGATAAGGTACTTCTTCCTTACTGCCCCGCTGAAAGTTTCCACCCTGTATATATATATTATATATATATATATTATATATATATATATATTATATATTAAATGTTTAAATATTTTTCTATCGGTCATTGTAACTATACATTTCCAGTATAAGTGTACTATAACTGTACCTAGGCGTACCGTAACTAGATCTCTACACAAAATAAATACCTTTGAACTGTCTTCATCAAAAACCAACCTTGGTCTAAATGCCCCATTGAATCGATTAATGACTAATTATAATAAAATAGATAACTGTAACAATATTGATATATTCACAAAACCCATTTTCCCAATTTCGCAGAAATCTGATAACTATTAGCGACGAATCAAAATCATAATTTCTTAACCTACTTTTTATTTTTTAATATTTATTATTTTGGTTTTTTACCACATATATGCCTGCCACTTAAATAATTTTGGAATGTTATCTTCTATCAATTAGTTTGTCTTCCTCCAACCTCAGCGGCTGCTCACCAACATCTTTTTCGAGTATATTACCAAGTTCAAGTGTGGCTTGGTTATCAGCTAGACCCTACAGACTGCGGTTGGAAGTTGCTCAACAATATATTAGAGCCAGTTCAAACTTTACTTCCACCTGCGCCGGAAAAACTGCTGAACACTATTTTTTGCAACTGCAAAAGGGATGCAGTGCTAAAAGTGGTTGCAAAAAAGTCGGACTGTTTTGTTCTTTGGCAAGCACAAATTGTCAAGGCCGGTCGTGCTCTAATATTGAATCACAAACAATGGAGGATTCGTTTGATTCCGACGAAGTATCATGCGATACATCGCTATTGACGCAATTTACTTGCATCCAAAATGAAGATGAAGAAGAAGCAGGAGAAGAAGAACAAGAAGAAGATCAAGAAGAAGAACAAGAAGAAGATCAAGAAGAAGAACAAGAATTTGAAACTTACGAATCAGACGAATGAACTTCAACACTTTTTTTTTAATTTACATCGCTTTTGTCTTTTCCAATCTTTGAAAATTTCCGTTATTTTGCAATAGTTTTACATTAAACAGGATCACAACTGACCCGTGGAGTAGGCCTACTGGGGAAACCACGTTAAAAAAAACGCGCTAAGTACACTACCTCATAGGTGGGGTCCAAACGTGTGCATATTATGACGATAACAACTTTTATAACTTTTTGAATCGTTATATCTCAGAAACGGTGGCTCGTAAGAAAAATAGTATTGATACATTTTTATAGATAATTTTATGATCTACAATTTTTGTGTGAAGTACTTTTATGATAAAACTTACCGTTTTGCTGAAAATCGCGAAAAACTCATTTTTTTGACCTTTGACCTTGAATATTTTTTTTTCCATACACGGGAATGATGGGGAACTTCTAGACATTGTTTATAATTATGTTTTGAACAATTTCACTGATTTTCAGCTTGTTGGGACTTTATGTAACTTCGAATGTCTAAATTGACCGGACTACTTAGACTACTACTTACCCGTGGTTGGTCAAATGTCCATTAAAACATAGTTTTGAAGTTACACTGATTAATATTAGAAGTTAACTGGAAATTTGACCAACCATAGACAGATCTATATTAGTCTCTAGATCATGTTTATTATGACTACTATGACTGTGACTAGACGTCAGTCTCTAGATCGTGTGCAAAATGTCACTTAGTTTAATAATATTCTAATTACGATCAAACTTCACTTGTATAGAGTAGGTACGTTCGAGGGAAACTCCTGTATCTTTTTATTTCCACAGTCAATAATATCTTTAGGAATAATAGCAGATAATAGACAGAATTTCATCCGATATTTTTCTATGATTACCACTTAACATCACTAGTTGCGTAACTTGCATATCGGTGTTTATTCCGAGTCCGTAGCCACAGCATGTGTTCTGTTAGTCTTGCTACAAGTGTTTTTGTGTGCGGGAGAAATTATGAGCTTGTGTGGAGAAATTATGAGCTTGTGTGCCGTTCTAATAGTTTTTTTTTTTGTTAACGACTTTGCCCCACACTAGGAATTTCTACTGTATTGTGGGTGCGTTTACAAACATTTAAACTCACATACACAAACAGCCAGACCCGGAACAACTACTTGTTGGTCATACAAATATTTGTTCCGTGCAGGAATCGAACCCGCGACACGCAGCGCAGCAGTCAATCGCTTAACCACTGCGCTAACCGTACCGTCTTGCTTTTGTGTTAGTGAATTAAGTGAGAGAAACGCGGAGACATCTGAACACGAATTTTGTGTACAAAGCATATCTCCTGTGTTTTATGATCTGAGTTTGTCACCTATTCACAGTTGGCGGTTACTCACAATTATTACACGTCAATAGTTTAAAAAAACCGGCCAAGTGCGTGTCGGACCACGCACAATGAAGGGTTCCGTAGTTAGGATGAATTTATCCCAAAAATGCTCTCCCATATATCGATATACGTTACGGTCAATTCTTCAACTGCAAATTTAAGTTGGTCGACTATTACTCGTTAACTTGTAAACCCTACTTAGCTGTGATAGCTTTCCTTTTAATTTCGTCATATATACTACTGCCATGAATTTTTTCACATATCCAAAAATAGCACTTTAAAGCTTAATATTACGCAAACGGACCTCAGAATTGAAAATTGGCTTTCACATACCCACAATATTTTTAAACGGCCTATCCAACGATACCCAAACCATGTATTAGATGAGAAAAAAAATATCATCCACGTTTTACGTTCAAGGGTACCTTAAAAAAAATGTTTTTCATGGTTTTATTTTACGACTTTTTTGGGCGTGATGAATATGTACACCCTTGCCAAATAACAGCTTTTTAGGACTAAGCGTCTCCGAGCTAAGCCGGGGACAGACGGACGGACGGACAGACAGACAGGTGGCGAGACATGGCGAAACTATAAGGGTTCCTTGTTTACTACGGAACCCTAAAAATGCTTCGGTGGTCTAACAGTCGCAAACGCTACTGCGGAGCATGAAGTCCTCGGTTCAATTTATGGGTCACGCATGGTGTTATTTATTTATTTAATATAAGGTAGCTTCACAGCTGACATGTACATTTAACATTTATATTATTCGAAACATTACGCCAATTACGAAGTACACAAAAAATAAGAAATACCTCTAGTGACATTATTATTAGTATTTAAAGTAGGTATATGAGTGCGTGTATCTGTGTGGTGTAGTGCTGAAAGCGTGTGATGATGTGTGTATGTCTATGTAAGTATGACTAAAAACTGGCACTAGGTACTAAGTTTGCTGATTTTCCGGGGTGTCAAACCCCGGAGGATTTGAATAATCTCTTTTTTAAATCTGTTCCGTGTGGTATTGAAGGAATCCAATGTTGAGAATTTATAATTACATAATGCAGGTAGACGCAAGAATGGTGACATCTTGAGGTAATTAGTGGAGGACGATGGTACTGATACTAAAGTAGTATGTCTGGTACGTGTGAGTGGGACGTTAAAGTTTATTCTGCTGAGCAGTTGTGAACAGTCAAATTTATTGTTAAGTATGTCGTACAATAACATCATATCATTTAACTGTCGTCGCTCTTCCAGAGTATTAAAAATGTGGTGTTGACAGGAGACCAGGTAATTTGGGATAACAGTTTTAGTTTTGAAGTTATTGGGCATCAATGTTTGATCGTGTAGCTAAAACACATAATTATGTGTTGTGTCGCAGACGAGAAGGAGGAGATGGAGCACCTGGAGGCGTACAACCGCAAGCTGCTGGCCAACATCCTGCCCGAGCACGTGGCGCAGCACTTTCTGTGCAGCGACAAGAACATCGACGTGAGTAGACACGGCTTCAAGAAGTTAAGGACAAAACTTCACTTAATCCTTCTCAGCTAGCATAGGTCCACAGGGGCACAGGGTGATACCAATCAGTTACCTTCTTTGGCTTAAGGGTGTGATCATTTATCGTACAGCGGCGGAACTAAAGCAGTTTAAAGGCTTGGCTTTCGTACCGGCGCAAGCCGTGCAAGTTCTAATATGCACAAGCAAACGTGCAATGTTAAATCGGCAAAAAGGTATATCGTGCGGTATTGTGTAGACGCCGAACTATGCACATTGTTACCACGGAAACGTGTACATAAACTGGATGCGCATGCCATGCTGTTTACACGAGGCTTAGGAGCCTATCTAAAACTGTCGTCTTTAAATTGATCGCGGTCACTCTTAATCTTTTTCCAAATAGTATCCAGTGCTTGTACCATGTGTGTGTGGCAGGAGCTGTACCACGAACAGTGCGAGTCGGTATGCGTGATGTTCGCATCCATCCCTAACTTCTCCGAGTTCTACGTGGAGCTAGAGGGCAACAACGAGGGCGTGGAGTGCCTGCGCCTGCTCAACGAAATCATCGCCGACTTCGACGAGATCCTCGCCGAGGACCAGTTCAAGTACATCGAGAAGATCAAGAGCACTGGCGCCACTTACATGGCGGCCTCGGGTACGTAACGGACTGGTTGTCGCTAAACTTAGTATTTTCCAAGGATCAAATGTTGTGAAAATATATTTCCAGGCCTAACGGCTGCTACCCGCGACCTGCGCGGATTCCGCCACGTCACTGCGATGGCCGACTACGCGCTGCGACTGCGCGAGCAGCTGCAGTATGTCAACGAGCACTCATTCAACAGCTTCCGTATCCGAATCGGTAAGAGGAGCCCTGTCTGAGCACCGTGGTGCATCCTGCGTCATGCACTAGCAATTACAGCCCGCTAGCGGTCCTCTGATGTACCGCGCTGTCCAGCTGTGATGGGCTGGCGTAAAACACGGGCGAATTGTCTCCAACGCGAAATCTACACTCTTTAAGTTACACACTGTGCTCTTGCGACTGTTGCGCTAAAACATAAGTGAGGCAAGTGAGGAACGAGATTTGTGTGGCCCGACAGGCATCAACATCGGGCCGGTGGTGGCCGGCGTGATCGGCGCGCGCAAGCCGCAGTACGACATCTGGGGCAACGCCGTCAACGTGGCCTCGCGCATGGACTCCACCGGACTGCTCGACCATATTCAGGTGTGCAACTCGAACGGGAATAAGTACTCATTTATTAACTCAAATGCGATGTGTTCCACGGCGGCTCTTAATACCTATTGCATTTGCAAGAGACATAAATAATCCGACGTTCGCGCAAAAAAAAATATTTGTGTTCCTCCGCGATGGTGATGTGGTACCACAATTTTAATAATATCCGTCACTTTGCGAGCTCCGTTCTATTCGATGCATGCGCGCGACTGTGAACTCAATGGCGTCGTATGTGAGTGGTAATTAGAGCGGCAAGCGTCGGGCGGCTGATGTAGAGGGTGTGTTGGCAGGTGACGGAGGAGGTGCACGACATCCTGTCGATGCGCGGCTATCGGCTGCGCTGCCGTGGCACCATTGACGTCAAGGGCAAGGGCAACATGATCACCTTCTTCCTCGAAGGCGTCGGCGAGACCGCCTCACCCGGCGCACAGGACATTTATAATGTAGGCAGACATTTTCCTATAAATTTGCAAACATACACTTGTATCATTTTTGTTTTTTTATCCTACATAGGTTATAACAAAGGTCAAAAATTGCAGATTCAAAAATCGTGTTCAGACTATATTTTCCGTCAAGATCTGAAAATTAATATTTTTTTAATTAATCGTATTTGTCCTCGTAAAAAGGTTCGATAGTCACGATGTTCGCTGTGTGGGGTTACAGGACCCGCAGCCATCGACGTCGGGCATGAGCCACGAGGGCGTGCCGGAGTGCACGCGTGCCGAACACCGGCCGCTCGAGACGCTGTCAGAGGGCCACACAGACGAGGACGGCGGGCCCTCGCCCCGCGCCTCCATCCCCAGAGGTAACTCCCAACTCCTCCAATAAAAACGGACAACTGGCGTTCGTGGCAAAATCGTAACATTTTGTCACTAATGCCAGTTGCCCGGTGTTTTTAATACGCTTTTATTAACTTGACCTGTATCTATGTAGGTAACGGAATCTTTGAACGTAATTTTCACCAACTTCTATTGTCGTATCGAAATTAAACTAAATATGTTTATGTAGTTCAAATAACTATACTATAATTTGTTATCTTGAAGCTGATCTGATGATGGAGTCAGGAGGTGGATAGTCGTGCGGTCAATAGCCCTCCACGGGGCACCGGTGTGTATGGGCAGGAGGCTGCGACCAGCCAGCAGTTGAACGCGTCCCAAAGGGTCATGGCCATCAGGCTGTTACGGGGTTACCGCACGGTCTCCGGCCAGTCAGCGAGCCTCCTTGCCAGACTACCACCATGGGATCTGGAGGCAAAAGTCCTCGCGCACATTTGGGAGTGGCGCAAGGAGGTGAAAGGCCAGGCGTAACTCCGCTGCCGCGAGAAATCACGGCTCAGCGGACAGAGCTCCGGCGGGATCTCATGGCGTCATGGAGAGTGCGATCGTCGCAACCCAGAGCTGGGCACGCCACAATTGTGGCGATAAGTCCCCTCTTTGAGGAGTGGCTAGAAAGGCGCCACAGCGTCCTCACCTTCCTCCTGACATAGGTCCTCACCGGACACGGTTGTTTCGGGAGGTTCCTATTCAGGATAAAGCGGGAGGAAACGCCCGGGTGTCACCATTATGTGGATCGCCCGGAGGACACGGTGGAGCATACGGTGGAGGTCTGCCCGGCTTGGTCGGAGCACCGCCGTGTCCTCACGGAGGCGATCGGCTATCTCTCGCGTCCGGCCATGGTTCGGAGCGAGAGTGCATGGGAGGCCGTCACCTCCTTCTGCGAAGCATTAATGCTCGCAAAGGAGGAGGCGGAACGCGTGAGGGAGAGGCAAAATTTGCGCCCTCACACCCCTAGTTGCCGCAGGAGACGCCCCGGGCGTCGGGAGACGCAGACCGATTCCCGGCCACAGTAGGCGCGGGCTAGCGGACGGTGAGCGATAGGGGTTTTAGTTAGTAAAAGTCTGACTCCGCATAGAGCGGGAGAAGTTATTTGATAATTTCCCAACCAAAAAAAAAAATAGGAGGTGGATAGTGGAACTCTTCAATGGCTACTAGTAAACCCTTCGAGTTTCAGGTCATATATGATTCGTTTTGATCAGTAGCAATAGTTTGCACTTGGTGTTGAGGGTCTGATGATGGAGCCAGGAGGTGGGTAGTGGAACTATTTAGTGGCTACTAGTAAACCGGTCAAGTCATAACGACTTTAGAATTTTTAACTAAATGAAGAATAAACTAGACTAAAAAGTAAAAATAAAACTATGTACCTAGTTAACACATTGAATGCCGACTACGGATAATTATATCCGTATATGGTTTCTATGCAGGACGCCGACTACGGGTAGATACGTAGGATTTCAATGCGAGTTTCAATAGAATATACACTTATACAGTAACTAGCCTCACCAATAGAGTATTTTTATATAGGATGGCATCTCAAATAAAACATGATTTAATAAAAGAGTAACTTTATTGAATAAAAGTAAAAAAAAAACAAAATTTTTAAAGGTTTTTGGAACATTTTTACTTTCTTACTTTTATTACTTCCAGCTTGTGTCTCTTCGAAATAACCAAAATTTACACATAAGTACCAAGACTGCCGAATCTACGTAATTGTAGATAATACGTTTTAATACGTATATTGGCACCCAGTGTTTTTTTTTCGCTGATGTCATATACGTATATATCTGTAAAAAAACGTTTTACAAAAAAAAACCAACCGACTTTTTAGGGTCAGATAGAAATTTATCTAATTTACAATAGCCTAATGTCAAATGCTCATCACCTTTTACAAAATATTGCTTTTCCCGATGCAGGGGCGTTAATTGTTGAGGAGTTCTCCTGGTAAGAACCAGGAGAACTGATGGTGACTTCACCATATGCATTTTGACGAGCATAAATTGCTTAGCAACCATATTAAAGTGCCTAATCGAATCGCAACTGTGAAATACTTATTATTAAGTAGTTCCGGTGGCCATCTGTGGTCTTCATCAGCAGTTCCATCATCAAATGGTGCTTTTCGAGTGCAAATGCACGAGTTACTATAAAAAAACACTCAAATCGCTATAGGTATGCCTATAAATTTGAGGATATCCCTCGATTTCCATAGGATCCCCTCATCAGATTCTGATTTGGTAGCAATGGGACCACCTCGGGAGCATACACTTCCAAAAAAACACGCTATTATCACGCACTAAAAATAATAAAATAATTCAATTGAATGGTATTAGTTCCGCTTTACGTAGGTACCTATGCAGCTCGTCAGTACTGTTTAACCGACTTCCAAAAAGGAGGATGTTATAATTATATCCAATGATTAATTTATATATGGGCTTGTTTTTTGGGGGCAGTCCACTAATAGAGATCTGGTTTTCAAAATGCAAAAGCGATGCATAAGGGTAATGTGTAATATTAAAGTAACAGATAGTTGTGTACCTTTTTTCAAATCTTTAAAACTACTTACACTGCCATCATTGTACATTTTGGAAACAGCATTATTTGTGAAGACTAATTTAAACTTATTTGTTAAATTATCAGATGTTAGAAAAACTCCTATGCGTACTAAATACTTAAATCAATTATGTCACACCAAATGTAAAACGGCTCTAATGTGTAAAAGCTTCTATGGCATCGCTCCAAGAATTTATAATAAAATACCAGATCAGATAAAAAAAATTACCTGTCCACAAGTTCAAGAAAGGACTTCTTGGCGGGAAAGTGAAGCGTCATGTTAGCAGTTTTGTTTTATTTTCTAAAATTTGTGTTTAGCCGAATATTAATGTGTAATAGTGGTGGGTTATTAACCATTAAGTGTTCGTGAACCTGCATTAATGTAGGCAAATGAAACAAAACAGTGCAACATCACTTTAAGTTCTCTCAAGAAGTCCGCGCGAGGTTTCAGTAAAGTGCCGCGTGTTTACTTAAACTCAAGGGGAGCGGGGCGGGATATCATCAATCATCTTTATCATGCATTGAGTGGAGTTCATTTCATAATTATTTATATAACTTTGTACATGTTAACTAACTACCCATATTTGTATGTCTTACCATAGACAAAACATAGCGCACTGTATTTACTTTTAAGATCTGTATTTTTTTTGTTACCTATGTTTTACAAATAATAAATGATTGATTGATTGAAAGCGTGGAGTGCTTTTTGGTTGTGTATTTAAGTTTTATGATGGATCGTCAATGATTTAAAGATTGTGACCGCAATCTAATTCCACTTTTGGATAAAAATAAATGAGAAACATTTATTTCTAAAATAACATTATAATAAGTTGCATTATATTTTTACCTTTTTCATAAATTGTTGGAACAGGTCGGCGAAGAATTCTTGAGATCACGCTGTAGGTTTGATACTTTCTCCTCATCTCAAGTGCCCTGGCAATCTCAGCTGCGCTCAAGTCGGGCATAATGAAGTCCTTGACTTTTAAAAAGATTGAAAAGTAAAAAAAAACAAATGAAACTGATTTTTAATGAAGATTTTACGAAATTTTAAACCAAAACCATAAAAGGTGACGTTCAATTGTTTTCTCAATTTGAAATAATTATTTCTAAAATAAACTGAATTAACAACCAGCGAGCAATGTTACACAAAATAGTTTTTCGAAAAAAAAATCATCATTCGGCATTTCAGCCAAAAGACGTCCACTGCTGGACATAGGCCTTCCCCTAATGGGGGTGTTTGCCATAATCGCCACGCTTGGCAGGCGGGCTGGCGATCGCAGTATGGTATTAAAATGCATAGAGAACGCTGCTGCCCATTTTCGAGTACCTAAGTCCCTTAATCGCCTTTTACGACACCCGCGGGAAGAAATGGGGTGGTGCTATTCTTTACATCCGGCACCACACGGAGCAATTTTATTTATTTTTTATTAATTAAATATTAATTAAAATCACTTCTATTCTTTTTTATTTTATCGTTTGCTTGTCTAGGGACCCGTTTGTGTCAGTTGGCAAAATATGTGTATTATGATAACTGTAAATTATTATCAAATCAAATTGTAAAATATAAATCTTTGTAGTAAAATAAGATCAAAGCTTTTGTTAATAATAGCAAAAATAAATGTTATTAAATGATTATTAAAATATTTTATTGTTCTTGAATTTTTAAATTCTATAAAAATATTACTAAAACAAAATAGAAAAATAATAAATTTTAAAAAAATATAATGCATGACACATTTCGTGCGTAGGATTTTAACCTCCAATCTTGTGCACGGCAACCGGTCTTGAAACCTCCGGTCTATTTAGACGTTGATTAGCTCTTCGTTAATGTTAACGCTATTATTGCTTGTCGTTATACGCAATAATAAAAGTATTAACATTTCGTTGAAAAAACAATATTAAAAAAAGACTTAAAAATGTATACTTTCTTATCTTATTTATTTACTAAAACAATACATTAATATAATAAAATCGCCTGATAAGATCGACTGATGCGCCGCGCAATCATAGTCGATATTACCATTCCATATGGAGAGCACCTCGTGAAAGCTGAGGAAGAGAAACAAATAAAATATCTCGACTTAGCACCGGAGGTGGTTGACATGTGGAACGTGAGCTTGGCTGCCATTGTGCCGATTGTCGTTACGGCCAATGGCCTAATGGCCCGACCAACATCTCTCGAGGCTCTCGTTAGGCGGTTGGATTAAGGGCAGGCTCTTAATCCAACCGCGCTAACACCGCACGTAGTAAGGCAGTAAGTACTCCTCGAAACGAGCCCTAATCTCCGGTAGCTTGGAACCTACTCCCGACACGTACGGATCAAATTTTTTTGTATTTTATATTTTTTTTGAGAAATATTTAAAAATGTATTTTGTAATTTATTTTATATAGAAAAAATTAAATAAACGACATAAAACTAAAAAAATATTATGTTTATCATTCAAAAAGGATATATCAATCATTTTATACTGTCCTCTCAGTCGTTTCAGATATCTTCTTAGACATCCGCTTCTCTCCAAAATCTTTTTTTCATAATACACACGGTGTTGCCGACTATAGATTTTAAAATTCAAATTTTTTTGACTTCTGCATAGTTGGCGTGGCCAGACATTAAAATAATAATAGTATATATATATATATATATATATATATATATATATATACTATTATTATTTTAATGTCATTAAACTTTAAACATTAAAATAATAATAGTATATATATATATATATATATATATATATATACTATTATTATTTTAATGTCATTAAACTTTAAACATTAAAATAATAATAGTATATATATATATATATATATATATATATATACTATTATTATTTTAATGTCTGGCCACGCCAACTATGCAGAAGTCAAAAAAATTTGAATTTTAAAATCTATAGTCGGCAACATTATATACAACAACAGTATACAACATTATATATATATATATATATATATATATTCATTAAATGTACAAAACAAACATACAAAAAAAATACCACAAAAATTCTGTAAGTACAAATTGGAGCAGCTGAATCCCAAGCTTTTTTGTCCTCAATATAATCTTTAACAGTAAAAGGCTTTCTGGCACAACTTACGTTTTTTAGTTATTGTATAATTTATTTCTAAAATATTTATTTATTTAAACTTCTCGCACACAATAAGGTACAAAGGCGGACTTAATGCCTTAGGCATTCTTTACCGACTGGTAGAGAATACCTAAGGCATTAAGTCCGCCAAGGGTGGTGAATAAATAAGATGGCGGGGTTTCTGATTGAGAGAAAATAATATATTTAAAAATATTAAAATATAACATAATTATTTTTAACATAAATTATAAATAAAATAGATGCACAAGTACATAAATAGGTCATTACAAAATTATGTAAATTCCTACCTATTGAAGGTAGGAATTTACATAATTTAAAAAGGAACAAACCTAAATAATAATAATAATACGTACAAGTATATACAAAAGGAGGCAAAATAATCATAGGGCATCAAAAAATTCGGCTGTCATGTGTGGTAATCAGGGTTTTTAACGGGAAGGAGGGGGGAGGCTCTCCGTTCGACTTCCGCGTCTCCCTCAGACATGTGATGGTCTACTGGTTGCGAGGAGGGTGTGCATTGGGCCTCAAGACCGTCGGGGCTAGACATTCGGCGTCGAAAGTGATGCTCGCATCAGGCAAACCAGGGATACTACTCGTACTCATAGATACTACTTCTTGGGATTTGACTTTCCTCTGATTTAGTTCCCAGAAGGCCAAGTGAGTGGGCTCTAGTTCTCTCAACATCTTGTCCCAGTTAGCGTTAAGCAGCTCTGAAACGCGTGTCCTTACAGATCGCTTTTGTTCCCGTCACAGGGAAAGCTACTGTAAGCACGGACATCCGCGTTCTTCTCAGTCAGCAGTTCACGCAGATCGTCTGGTAACGCTACTACGATAATAAATTAATCAAACGTCATATACGTACGTTCGATGAATTAATGAATCAATTAATCGATCGGGGATCGCGTGCAGTCAGGTGAGTACGAGACGTACGCAAGCGTCACGG
Organism: Tiliacea citrago; assembly: GCA_963921375.1. NCBI lineage: Eukaryota > Metazoa > Arthropoda > Insecta > Lepidoptera > Noctuidae > Tiliacea > Tiliacea citrago. Next base: position 32,071,913 of record OY992780.1, read on the forward strand.
ACCGGTCGGTGAAGGCGGTGAGGAACGGACGCGCTGTGCAGCTAGCGGCAGCACAGCGCGTCATTTCACAGCGGGTGTCAAGCACGGAATGTGTTTGCATTTTTAGGGTTCCGTACCCAACGGGTAAAACGGGAACCCTATTACTAAGGCTCCGCTGTCCATCTGTCTGTCTGTCTCTGTCTGTCCGTCTGTCACCAGGCTGTATCTCATGAACCGTGGTAGTTAGACAGTTCAAATTTTCACAGATGATGTATTTCTATTGCCGCTATAACAAAAAATACGAAAAACTAGAATAAAATAAATATTTAAGGGGGCTCCCATACAACAAACGTGATTTTTATGCAGTTTTTATAGATAATGGCACGGAACCCTTCGTGCGTGAGTCCGACTCGCAGTTGGCTGGTTTTATTTTTAATGTGGTATCTCGTATTGGACCTTGAGAGGTTGTAACTACTTAACCGGACTGTCCTGTGGCTGCCTTAAGCTAGCTTAAAGCCTCCAGCCTGGAGGGAATTTCTTATACTACTAAGCGACTGCACGCTAAAGACACCCCTTGTGAGGTATGGACCTCGCTGGTGGGAGGACAGCGAGTTGAGACAGGCTTGGATCTGTTCTGGATGATTATTATTATCGGGGTTATTAAAGCTACGGCGCACTCAGCTGCGGCGCGGACTGGCAATTGAATTGGTCAAGCGGAGGACAGTTGGACAATTACGTCTGGATCTTCGCGTGGGACCTCGGACAACGCGTTGCCGTAAGCTTTAGTACATGTTATTAAATAATCAATTTATTATTTGCGATGTAAAAATAAAATCAAATATTTCTTGAACAGTGGTATTTTCGTTGAAATCAACGCGGGGGCCAGTTGTATCAAAACTCACTTTGTGGAGGTGGTGTACTGGAACGAACAGATTGCCGAGCCTGCCCCCGAGTTGCCTGCTGTACAACTATATCTTGATGTGCTTGACTAGCTCTGTTAGATTGATGGCGCTCGATAGGAGCTAGGAACGAACAGATTGCCGAGCCTGCCCCCGAGTTGCCTGCTGTACAACTATATCTTGATGTGCTTGACTAGCTCTGTTAGATTGGTGGCGCTCGATAGGAGCGAGGCGTGTACCTACAGGTTCAATAAAGGAAATAAAGGGGTGACTAAATTCCTCCTAGACACACCGTCAACGTAGCATATTAAATTTAATTTTCTAAATATGTAATCCATTGTTAGACGAGAACTACTGCCGACAAATATTTATATTTGTTATTGCCAGGACACTAGAAAAAGGGAGTGCAATACGACACTGAATCACGTGGCTTCTTAGTAATATACGCAAATATAATATATAATATTTTCCTTAAACATCCCGACTTATCCTGTGTGTATTACACTTACGGCTGTTTTTTAAATCTATGACGACTTCTATCCCGCCACAAATGAACTGTGCCAGCCAGCGTTGTACAACTTGGCCAAGGCCAAGGCCACTCTATCGCATTGGATCATAGATCTGTAATGATAGTGTAGATAATATTGTTATAAATAAATAAACTTGCAGATGAGGCAAACACTTCAGGGGGCCAAGTCTTCTAACGCAGTTGTGTCAGAATGGCCGATCATTGGCACCGTAATTGTAGAGTTTGACAGTTTTGCTAATCTTCTAATTGAAAGGCGTCTTTATGATTTTCCAATGATGTGCCACTGACACTCCATTGGAATAATTGTGTGTATTTGGTAATCTCGTACTGACAAGCTCATATTATTTTTACTTCCTTATGGACCACTGTCATGCCATTATGAATTTAGGAGGTTACAAACTACTAGCACAATGGTCATGGCGTTGCCTTGGTATGGTCGTCATAATGACCAATCATTGAAAATAGCAGACTTGGCCCCCTGGTGACGCGTCAGATCATCAGTAGGCCAATACAATTCACGTCGGTAACTAAACAAGTTCAGTTGCAGTGCAGTTGCAGTTCACTTTGGATCAAGGCAACGCTTTTCGTTTTCTCTACCGCTGTGATACGACCGAGCAATGTCATTGTCTGCAGAGTGAGACTTTGGAGTTTCAAGTTAATCGAATCGAATACAAACTTAACCACAAAATTGGTATAAGTTTTGAATAACTTGCAACGACAGTTTTTTTTTCTTACATTATTTGTACCAGTTTTCAAGTTAATTGGAATGCTTAGAGATTTTTCATACTTTTTCACCCCATATCACTGCCAATAGCTTTAATCCATCATGGGGGTATGGGGCAAAGCCAGGAGGTCTACTCCGAAGCGCTAAACCGAAGTATCAGCTGAATGTTCGGCTGTTTTACAACTTCCATAGTTTCTTTTTTTGACAGTTTTGACTTTGGCCTATCTCTTCGACTGCCTTATTTATTTATTTTTTTGCCGTAATCAGCAATAGTTAGCCGTAGTAAAGAAAAGACCAAACATGCGGCCGATACTTCAGATTTATGTTCGGAGTAGCCCCTCTGTTTATTCGTATCGAGTTAATTCGTATCGATTACTGGGTTTTTGGTCCATACATGATGGACCTTCTCTTTTATGAATTAAGCAAAGATCTACCTTGTTTTACAAAACATTACATAATATTAATGAATGAAAAAAAAAATTCCAGAGACCAACGGCTCAGTAAGCCCAAAGCTGCCGAACGGCGGCGGATCGTCCCGCGAGAGCATCGCGGAGGCCGTGCGAGCGCGCGTGCGGCGCCGACTGGAGCGCCCGCTGTCGCTGGCCGACCAGACCGGCATGCCCACGCTCTCCTCCCTCGTCAACTCCAAGGCTTACTCCACCGACTTCAACCAGACCTTCCACATCTGCGAGACGAAGAAGAACTTCTCGCTGAGCGACGTCAAGCACGGCGTGGCCGAATCTCGCAGCAGCGGCGAAATCGAGGCTCTGCTGGAGAGCACCGGCCCGCGCCGCGCCGCAAGCCTCGCAGACTTTCTTTTCCGCCGCAAGCAGACTAAACTCAGCGCGGCAGTAGTCAACGTCATCGAGAACCCGATGACCGCGATGTACGACTACAGCCCGAGCACCTCGGCCGCGCACGAGGAGTCGCTCGCCGGCTAGACACGTGACCCTAGATCGACGGCCGCTCTTTGCCGCGCGGAGACCTGCCGGTGCTGTGTCGGAAATCGCCGTCACCTGTACTTACGTGCTGGTTTTATAATGCTTTTATATTTATCGACGGCAAATAAGTGCAGCGTCATGACTTCATTTGTAAATATAGATATGGACACAGTCCCAGCAGAATTCTCTTATCGACAACGAGTTGGTCTCATAGTCAACATAATGGTATTTGAGCAGGCTTCCTCTGTTGTCTCTATGGCCAGTCCTACTTGCTAACAAGTAATAGGTATAGATAGGTGAATTTCGATGGGTTTGTTTAAATCAATGTTGTGGTATGATTTAGCAGTATCAAAATAATTTGAAACATCCATTTGAACTAACTTGGAACTACATTTGAGTTCCAAGATATTTCAACACTAGTCCGACTGTACAAAGCCTTTGTCAGCCAATGACATTTATTGGTAGTAAGTGACCACTGCACAATCAGATGCATACAATCTTTATAAAATATAACAAGTTTAATAATGTCTCTGCTATAACAAAAGGCCTCTTCGACGGGTATAGGCTATATTTTGCTTTCATCAGCCATGACCCTCCTCCCAGCTCTTCGCTCTCGTCCAGCCAACATTTCACTGCGCTGCTATTTCTTCATTCCATCTTTACATACGATATAATCCGCTGTCGAGTACTTCTGTATTGCTGAAACGAGTATCTAATTATAGATTATTGGTAATGACTTTTTCATTATAACACACATTCGACGCTGACAAACCATCGATGAAATGTGACACCCTCACATTGAAACACAGGCCTGGTCTGTGAACAGTACCGGACCGCCTCACATTGAAACACAGGCCTGGTCTGTGAACAGTAACGGACCGCCTCATGACCATAGTGGTGGCCATGCTCCCTATGACGACGTATTCCCGGAACAGAACCCCACCATAAGACTGAAGGGTGGACCCGGCCCTCTTCATAACTCACTGAAGGGCGGACCTGGCCCTCTTCATAACACACGTCACCACTGACTTGGCCGACACTTCGGCATTAACACAACAAATGATAATCTGACATGCTCCTTCGGACGCACGTCTGAGAGTTACCAGACATTACTCGTAACAGCCACTCGAGGAACCGTCGCCCGGCCACTAGCCGTACTTGCGCTTACGAATTTATTGATATTATTGTAGGAATGCGGCGCACCGGACGCGGTTCCCAAGGTTGTGACCCTGCTCACCGCTCTGTGTGCCTCACACAGCGCGAGGTAGACTTAAGTATTTACATAGTTAAGGATTGCGGTTGTGTATACACAGAAATAGGCGTGTTGGGATTTAAGAAAGGTATTTGTCAAGTTTTCTGCCGACTTACGGCTTTGTTGTTGTTGACAATATTCTTCCTTAAACAGTCAATCTGATTCTGTAGAAGTATAACTTGTTTCAATACAAATTTTGTCAATGGAAATGTCATCTAAAATGTCGTTAAAATGCTGTAACCAGACAGAACACAGCGCATTTGTGAGCGGGCGCGCGTCGTCGTCTGGCGACTCAGCGCGCTGCCAATCACTCCCTCTGTAGATCGGCAACACTACAATGTATTCCACTGTTCTCATAGATCCTGCATAATGTGACACGCCACCCCACTCTTACCACTATAATGTAACCTTAATCAAATAACGAGCTTATAGTAACTCATAGTGAGTACATGATAGTATTGTGTGAGAGCGAGCAGTCCGCCCGGCACCGTTAGGTGCCGCTCGGTGCCGTCCGGTGCCGCCCGACGTCTTGTACACTTGAAGCTTTAATACACTGTGCTCCTTTCGGCGGACGGAGAGCTACAGTCAAAACGTGTCGTTCGGTCAGACGATTACATTTTCCAATCAAACATTTGGTGCTTTTTGGAGGTTAAAACTTAAAGTTTGTAACCTCATGGGGTATAACCTTTAAAATTTTCATATCATAAGCATGGTGTAATAAAGGGTCGGAAGTCCCAAACCATTGTGTCGGCAGGCCCAGCCGTAGGAACCATTCATCTCAATGTATTTGAACTGACTAAGTATTTATCTAAAATTATGTATTTTAGGTTTTAATGTGTGCTTTTACTAGCGTAATACAAGTACTTTTATTACTTGTTTACGTCCTCGATACAGGACGAAAATCAATCATCCTCATATTTTAGATGAAATATTGACTTAGCGTGAGGTTGAGTCAGGGACAACTGCACGCCCGTTGCCTCGCTGCAGCGGTGGGAAGTGCCTGCTGCGGAGCGCGAGGGTCAGCTCATGTTGCTTGTTCGTCTGCTCGGCGTCTGAGTCTCACTCAGCGACGACAGTGTGAGTGCTGGGTTGATTGGCCCCGTGTGTCATCTGTTTGAGTGTGAGGGCGAGGTGACTCTGTGTTACGGATAATTGTCGCATCACAACCAAAAGTAGAAGCCAAATAATTTAAATTTACATATACGATTGTTGCTTTACCATATTCGACTAACAGACACAGAACAGTTTGAGGCACAAGTTGATTGTAATAGTAAGTTCGTGAGCGGTGCACCGTCGACAAAGATGGTAGTAGTCAGTTGCAGTGCTGGCCCATTTCGAACGCTTTGGTAATGGCTGCGTATTGAGTGTCAGCTGCACCTGCTGTCGACAGCTATGGATTGTAGTCAGTAGCTTCGTTGGTTCTTATGGAGTGTCACGGTAAAGGTTGCGTATCCGAGTGGTTGTAATATGAAGCTAGTAACGCTTTCGTACAAGAGATGTGGTGTCGTCAGTTGCAAATTGTCGGCCCTTCCGTACAAGAGATGCGGTGTCGTCAGTTGCAAATTGTCGGCCCTTCCGTACAAGAGATGCGGTGTCGTCAGTTGCAAATTGTCGGCCCTTTCGTACAAGAGATGCGGTGTCGTCAGTTGCAAATTGTCGGCCCTTCCGTACAAGAGATACGGTGTCGTCAGTTGCAAATTGTCGGCCCTTCCGTACAAGAGATGCGGTGTCGTCAGTTGCAAATTGTCGGCCCTTCCGTACAAGAGATGCGGTGTCGTCAGTTGCAAATTGTCGGCCCTTCCGTACAAGAGATGCGGTGTCGTCAGTTGCAAATTGTCGGCCCTTCCGTACAAGAGATGCGGTGTCGTCAGTTGCAAATTGTCGGCCCTTTCGTACAAGAGATGCGGTGTCGTCAGTTGCAAATTGTCGGCCCTTCCGTACAAGAGATACGGTGTCGTCAGTTGCAAATTGTCGGCCCTTCCGTACAAGAGATGCGGTGTCGTCAGTTGCAAATTGTCGGCCCTTCCGTACAAGAGATGCGGTGTCGTCAGTTGCAAATTGTCGGCCCTTCCGTACAAGAGATGCGGTGTCGTCAGTTGCAAATTGTCGGCCCTTTCGTACAAGAGATGCGGTGTCGTCAGTTGCAAATTGTCGGCCCTTCCGTACAAGAGATACGGTGTCGTCAGTTGCAAATTGTCGGCCCTTCCGTACAAGAGATGCGGTGTCGTCAGTTGCAAATTGTCGGCCCTTCCGTACAAGAGATGCGGTGTCGTCAGTTGCAAATTGTCGGCCCTTCCGTACAAGAGATGCGGTGTCGTCAGTTGCAAATTGTCGGCCCTTCCGTACAAGAGATGCGGTGTCGTCAGTTGCAAATTGTCGGCCCTTCCGTACAAGAGATGCGGTGTCGTCAGTTGCAAATTGTCGGCCCTTTCGTACAAGAGATGCGGTGTCGTCAGTTGCAAATTGTCGGCCCTTCCGTACAAGAGATGCGGTGTCGTCAGTTGCAAATTGTCGGCCCTTCCGTACAAGAGATGCGGTGTCGTCAGTTGCAATATGTCGGCCCTTTCGTACAAGAGATGCGGTGTCGTCAGTTGCAAATTGTCGGCCCTTTCGAACGCATCGGTAAAGGCTGCGTACTGAGTGTTTCAAGATCGGATTCTTAAGTGGAATGACAGTTGTTTAGTAGGACGGTGCACCATAGTGTAGGTAAAAGGGCGTCCGTGTCTATTTTCTTACATAAATCTGTGTAGTTTGCTTCATCAGAGCGGCTCCGTCACTTGCAGACGAGTGGGGCGCGGCCGGTGCCGTGCAGCCGAGCGGCGCGCGGCCGATGCCGTGACCCGCACCCTAATTGCGTAACACACTTCCAATCACAATTTCGGGGATAGTTCATCCATTGCCTAATAGATTTGAAAACTTCGTCCACTCGACAACGTAAATAACGTAATGAACGTGGCTGAGCTAACCTGTCAAAATGAAAGGCATTGCGATAAATTGCCATTCCATGTGTGTTGCACAATTAATCCGCCGCGCCGCGCCGGCCCCGCGAACGCGGGTCCCTCGCTCGTGGCGCCCTGCACTCACGGGCCCCTGCAAGTGAGCGAGCAGTCCTGCGATTGGCGCCCTCTCCCTCCGTGTGCCCACTGACAACACCGACGAAGCTCCCGGGTCCAAGCTTAAAACAACTATTTTAATAAAACTTATATGAACTGTATATTTTAGTTTAAATATAGTATCCTAATGCATCATAATGCGTCTTTTATGGCAATTACGTCGTCTGTAAGGTTACGCGCAAGAAACACTAGGGCTCTCATTTATTTGTATATATATCAATATAAAGGTGTCATAGCCTCTACACAGTATATTTATTTATTTATTTAGAACATGAGGACTTACAGCTAATAAAAACAGACAAAAAAAAAGAAAACCATAGTCACCAAAAAGCCAATTACAAATCCTCACGTATAGAAAAAGTATAGTATGCTAAAGAACAAATGACTTCGCAGAAAGTATCGCACACTTCGCATAAATATCGTTAAGTTGTTGTCTCCCCTGCGCCTTTCTCCTGCACATAGGTCTCGCGTGTCCCGCGCACACTTCGCATCAATATCGTTAAGATTTTGTCTCCCCTGCGCCTCTCGCCTGCACATAGGTCTCGCGTGTCCCGCGCACACTTCGCATAAATATCGTTAAGATGTTGTCTCCCCTGCGCCTCTCTCCTGCACATAGGTCTCGCGTGTCCCGCGCACACTTCGCATCAATATCGTTAAGATGTTGTCTCCCCTGCGCCTCTCTCCTGCACATAGGTCTCGCGTGTCCCGCGCACACTTCGCATCAATATCGTTAAGATGTTGTCTCCCCTGCGCCTCTCTCCTGCACATGTCTCGCGTGTCCCGCGCACACTTCGCATCAATATCGTTAAGATGTTGTCTCCCCTGCGCCTCTCTCCTGCACATAGGTCTCGCGTGTCCCGCGCACACTTCGCATCAATATCGTTAAGATGTTGTCTCCCCTGCGCCTCTCTCCTGCAATAGGTCTCGCGTGTCCCGCGCACACTTCGCATCAATATCGTTAAGATGTTGTCTCCCCTGCGCCTCTCTCCTGCACATAGGTCTCGCGTGTCCCGCGCACACTTCGCATCAATATCGTTAAGATGTTGTCTCCCCTGCGCCTCTCTCCTGCAATAGGTCTCGCGTGTCCCGCGCACACTTCGCATCAATATCGTTAAGATGTTGTCTCCCCTGCGCCTCTCTCCTGCACATAGGTCTCGCGTGTCCCGCGCACACTTCGCATCAATATCGTTAAGATGTTGTCTCCCCTGCGCCTCTCTCCTGCAATAGGTCTCGCGTGTCCCGCGCACACTTCGCTGTAGGTACTAGTCGTACGTACACAATAGGTTCATAATAATAATACACAGTAGAGTAGCAATTTACAGTAGGTGTTAGCCCTAAGTACCGAATATATTGTAGCCAGATGATTTATCCTTATTTTACTGTGATCTTACGAAAATAAATTACAAAATACAGTAATTTTTTAAGATTAGGCTTATTCCAAAATTTCCAAATGATAATTTGTTTCCACGTAATAAGACGCAATGGTTATTACTTACATAATATAGGTAATTATCTACTTATTAGAGTAGATATTTTATCACTTATAAAATATTTACCATAGATTTTCCTCATTACCCATTTGTGATCCAATGTTTTGGGCAATAATTCGGAACCCTAATAATCCTTTTGGTGTGAGTAGGACAAATCATAGGTATTTTTGATGTCTTATACCTATTTAATGCTAATTATTAACTATATTTATTGATTAAATAAATGTGCCAATCGTGAACGACGTCTCAACCGTTAGCCGATAATGCCAACACTCGACCCGTACCTGGTACATGCGACCCACGACCCGTCGTGAACAAGTAGGTACATAAACTAAATAGGTACTTACATACATTCTAAACAAATTGTATGTAAAATGCATGGATTCATTAATTATTTTCTATTAGGTTAGTATATTTCGTCTATGATTTGATACAATTCTTAAAAAGCGTTGTAATTTCACGTAACCAAATATATGACCAAACGCATACCTAATATTTAGTCATAATGAAGTGTTGATTTTATTATTTGATTGTACTCAACACGACACGTGTGTCTCTCCTCCTACTTCCGCGGCGTCGCAGTGCCTCTCGTGTCACCGCGTTCGTTCGCTCGTACAAGTACAGTCGCCGCGCGCCGCAATGTGCTCGACCCCCTTCGTCAGGTCGCGTGCTCGGCTTCAGCTTCTCGTACAAGTCTATACAACTTAAGTATTAATGCGTGTATAATCTGGCAGTATTAATTAGTATTATCAGTCTACCTTTACTCGACAGTAGTAGGGTTACCGTATTGCCCAGTAACTGAGTTGTGGAGGTCAGATAGGCAGTCGCTCCATGTAAAATGCTGCTGTACAGCTGCTGCATGGTTCGACCGGAAGCCGACTCCAACAGTTGGGGAAAGGTTCGGCAGATGAAAATGGTTCCGTTTCGTTTCCTGGATATCTGTGGTATCGTGAGTTCTGTGTGAGTGGACTCAGCACCCCCTCCCCCTACCGGCCCCACGCCCATCGCTTGTACATCTTGATCCTCAGTGTTAGCGTCGCTTTCATTCTAACTCATAATGTAACCTACATTCTTCTCGAATATTTTTCTTTTCGTGTTGATTGAGTCAGCCGGTGTAAGTCGTATAGAACAAATCAGTCAGTCACCCAACCAGTAAGGTACAACAGCCCATGTCGGCAGTCGTCAGCCGCGCCGCGCTGCGCCGCGCCGCGCCCCTTTGGCATCAGGTACCCGTGAGCATCGAGAGCAGGCATACGTGGGCGGAGATGTTATTCGCGTAGTTCTCTATTCGTTGGAATCGTTCTCGAGCAGTGTGCGGCGCCTGAGTCGCAGGGGCACGCACTGGCTGCACGACGTGGCTGAGTCGTCACACGATCCATGTGTTCTCTTTGTATACTACTGTTTAAGATATGTTGACGTCGTTTCTAATAACATATACGATACCTATACTTACTTAGGTATACTATAATGTTATAATATTTTCGAAGACTAAGGCCCGTATTAATAAACGTTACTCAGCCCAAGAGCTCGCACTTGATAACAGTCTTGAGGTCATGATCGTATTAATAAACATAATAGTTGATGTACTCAAGTTACGGCTTGGGTTTACGTTATCAGCCGAGTGATGGGCTGATTAATAAACGAAAATCGACACCAAGTATACAATAGGTTTGTGAACTCGAGATGCTTAAATCTGAGTGTAGGCAGTCCGTGACTTGAGGTCGTGATTAGTAGCGCGAAACATGGAGTTTGAAAATATTTTGGGTGAAAATAATTATTACGATGAATGAGTACTATGACGATATTTTCGCCAAAAATCTATGTGGATGCCTCGAATCATTTTGAGTTACCAAGTGAAAAAACCGACCGGACTACGCACAATGAAGGGTTCCGTAGTTGTGATGAATTTATCCCAAAAACAAACTTAACATTGTAGTTGAAAAACATGTTTTCCTATAGGTACATCGATATACGTCACGGTCAATTTTCCAACTGCAAATGTAAGTTGGTCGACTATTACTAGTTAACTTGTAGAGCCTACTTAGCTGTGATAGCTTTTCTTTTATTTTTTTAATAGTTATTAAGTTTTAAAATAATTTAAGTTTTCACAGATCCGCAATAGTTTTGAAAGACCTGGCCAACGATTACACACCATGGGAGAGGCATAAGGAAAGACAGATAGACGGACATAGCGAAACTATACGGTTCCTTGTTGACTTCGGAACCCTAAAAATGATCCAGATTTGTTCAAGAGTCACGTTAATAAAAAGACTCTTTGGTGAAATACAGTAACAGAGGTCTTCCAATTTCCCTAGAAATATTTATAACGTGATACAGCGCTATACATTAAAGTTATAACAAAATACAAGTATTTCAATAAAACTTACGACTTATCAAGATCGAAATGTGATGAAAGTCATTCTAAACTTCGGTCAATGCGTTGTAATCGCTCATCAAGTACAGCTCCTTGAGGAGCTGATCTTGTAACTGAGATACTGTTTTCATGTGTTTATTAATTACTAATGATCTTGAGATGCTGACATCGTAATAATGACGTATCAAATAATTACGAACTTGAGTACGTCTTTGGGGAACGTTTATTAATACGGGCCTTAGTGTCGATTATTTGCATAAGTTGCAGTCGGTGAGATGCCAACGATCACCACATCGGTTGCTGAAGGCCTAATCTCAGGGTCTACTCCCTAATCTCAGGGTCTATTCCTTAATCTCAGGGTCTACTCCCTAATCACGAAATCCAAAGTTTCGGCCGAAGTTTTGGGCGTTTCCTACTCCTTATTACTTACGGACTTAAGATTAGTTCAGGGCCCGAATTAAAAATGAATGACAACATGATTTGACAGTTGTCCCTAATCCAGATGTGTACCTATTTACCCATTAGAAAAACTGAATTTGTCACTTGTTTTGACACTAGTACTTTCGGACGGGCCCGTAGCTTCGTTGACGGACTTAGAGAGTAGACCCCCTCAAGCTAACAAACGTCACGATCAACAATCCTTTGTTACTTATGGTGGCGTGGCGGCAGGGTGTAAGTAATAAGTAATCACACGACTCCCTAAGACTACAAGTTTACCGATTATGAAAAATGTTTATTATGAACCTTTCAGCTCTTCCCTACGTTTTTTCTATTGCTGTGAACACAAATGAACAGAACAATTTTTTTTTTCCGATTTCAGAGTTGCTCCTTTACGTCCTGCTTAGCGTGTCGATGGCAATCTCAATAGAGTCCGCCCACAACTTGACGACGAGCTTTGCACTTTCAGTAGCATCCATCAGCTCCTGGAACGTGCAAACAACAATACACGCTGGACACTCCAGGGCGGAGTCATCTGTGAATCTCCACATGAGCAGGTTTTCCTTGTTTCGGCCAACCTGGGTCCGGGCGCATAGTAGACGTTGTTCATATTATGAGTTCAATGACCACTTTTCAGGTTTAAGGTAAACAAAACTTAGCTTGTCTGTGAAGCCGCCGCCGTCTTAAACTTATCTTAATATTTCTGGCCATACATTCGATTCTTCTTCGGTATCTTTTGCCGCCAAGGTCTTTGGCTTATTCACAATAGAATCGTGTCTGCAAAAGACGCCATTGACAAGTTTAGTGGAAGAACCAGTCCAATACAAATCGCCAAATTAAGATAGGTAAGTGCTAAGCGGCCAGAACACAATATTACCGTGTCCTCGTAAAGTACCGGGACCTGATCTAGTGGACTGCTTCTGCCGGGTGATTACTTGGGCGGCATCCTAGCGTAGCGACTCAGCTGCTGACAGATAAGCGTTGGAGATAACGTGCTAAGAAACAAATAAAATGGTTTTTAAATAACCTACAATAACACACCAGGCCGTAATACCAATGCCGTAAGGCCTAATTTGCAAATTTCGGAAAATCTATTTAAATACACAGAATTACCGTCGCATAATTTACGGCAGATAATGTCGCTACGCGTAGGTATAATAATGAACAAGCTGAAAAGATCAGTTCAATAGATTAAATAATTTTAATTAATGTTGTTTATTATACATTTATAATAAGTATATTTGTAATTTATGTTTAATAAAAGAATAATAATGTATTCTATAAAGCCGGGTCCGCTGCGCCATGTTTTCGTGTTATATAAAAACGTGAAGTCCATCATTTCATATTTAGTGCTCTCCAGACAAAGACGCACATTTTTTAAGTTTAAAGTCCATGAGAACAGCTCTTTAAAATCGCTTTCTGAACATCGTTTTAGGGTTCCGTAGTCAACAAGAAGCCATTATAGTTTCGACATGTCAGTCTGTCTGTCCGCGGCTTAGCTCAGAGACTCTTAGTACTAGAAAGCTGTAATTTGGCATGGGTATATATATTAATCACGCTACAAAGTGGTAAAATACAAACCAGAAAACATTTTTTTTGTAGCGTTTCCTCCCTTGTACGTAAAAAGTGTGATGATATTTTATTTTCTCGTGTATCCCATGGTTTGGGGTATCCTTAGGCCGTTCAAAAATATTGCGGGTCTGTGATCCGCGACGTATATCGATGTATGGGAGAACATGTTTTCAACTTACCATACAAAAAGAGTAATCGTGGAGTTTCTTGCCGGCTATTCTCCATAGGAAACGACCAATTGGAGAACCATGCACCTAGTTTCTGACATTTCATAAGTGCCCATGTAGGTTTATGTGAAATAAAATATTTTGATTTGATTTGAACTACAATGTTAAGTTTGTTTTTGCGATAGATTCATTCCAACTACGGAACTCATTGTGCGTGGTTCGACACACACTTGGCCAATTTTTTGATTTACCGACAGAATCGAGGTCTTCCTCGTCTGAACTCATTATTGAAAAGAGATTTTCTTAACGCAAAAATTGCTACAGACGAAAACTCTCTTTAGTCGCAGCGGACTGGCTAACCTTTTCTTTTTTTTTTTTTGTTGCCACGGTAGAAAATCCTCATGGATTTCCTCCGAACCTAACCTAAGATGGTTAGGTTACATGTTTAGGTAACATGTTTTGATAGCCTTTATACTGTAGAAAATTGTCGCAGCGGACCCAGCTTATGATGATTTTGTACCTAGGTACAATGATATTATTTTGTCTTGTGTGAAAATGTACCTTAGGGATCCTATTTAATTCCTTTGTTCTGGGTCTGTAAGATTCTAACAAATCTTCAAGCTGTCTCCCGTGCCTGTTCGACGACTGCTCGTTGACTCTAACAACTCTGTCATTTGATTATAACTGAAATTATTTATTGAACGATATCTAGTTGTTGTATATTGTGACCGGCTTGTTTTAGATACCTACCTACGCGACGTAATATTGTGAACTGATCATTATTGAACTGTTACATTCTACTTTAATTGTGCACAGTTTGTTGTGTTCATACCTACTGATGATATTATACCTGTGTGATATATTCATGACATCTAGGTACCTACCTATACGCAATATTAACTACAGGATGGTGATGTATGCACGTTTAAGTGAAAAAAGTATTCGGCACTGAACGTCAAATAACCAACAAACTGTTCTTCACAACATGCAATTAAAGTAGGAAGAGCACTGTTAACGGAGTAATGATATGTTGCAACGGCACTACACGAGTGCTGTCTGAGATGAATGATATGTTGCAACGGCACTACACGAGCGCTGTCTGAGATGAATGATATGTTGCAACGGCACTACACGAGCGCTGTCTGAGATGAATGATATGTTGCAACGGCACTACACGAGCGCTGTCTGAGATGAATGATATGTTGCAACGGCACTACACGAGAGGTGTCTCGGATGAATGATATGTTACAACGGCACTACATGAGAGGTGTCTCGGATGAATGATATGTTGCAACGGCACTACACGAGCGCTGTATGAGATGAATGATATGTTGCAACGGCACTACACGAGAGCTGTCGGAGATGAATGATATGTTGCAACGGCACTACACAAGCGCTGTCTGAGATGAATGATATGTTGCAACGGCACTACACGAGAGCTGCCTGAGATGAATGATATGTTGCAACGGCACTACACGAGAGTTGTCTGAGATGAATGATATGTTGCAACGGCACTACACGAGAGCTGTCTGAGATGAATGATATGTTGCAACGGCACTACACGAGCGCTGTCTGAGATGAATGATATGTTGCAACGGCACTACACGAGAGCTGTCTGAGTTGGATGATATGTTGCAACGGTACTACACGAGTGCTGTCTGAGATGAATGATATGTTGCAACGGCACTACACGAGAGCTGTCTGTGATGGATGATATGTTGCAATGGCACTACACAAGCGCTGTCTGAGTTGAATGATATGTTGCAACGGCACTACACGAGCGCTGTCTGAGATGAATGATATGTTGCAACGGCACTACACGAGAGCTGTCTGAGTTGGATGATATGTTGCAACGGTACTACACGAGTGCTGTCTGAGATGAATGATATGTTGCAACGGCACTACACGAGCGCTGTCTGAGATGAATGATATGTTGCAACGGCATTACATGAGAGGTGTCTCGGATGAACGATATGTTGCAACGGCACTACACGAGAGGTGGCTCGGATGAATGATATGTTGCAATGGCACTACACGAGAGGTGTCTCGGACTTTAATGATAGGTACAGCCATCGCACGTCCATTGTAGCAATTTGACTTACAGCGTATTTTTATTTCTTTTTTGGCTTTTTCCTGTCACTCGGATTTGCGACCCTCATTTTTACCCGCACGCATCAACTAGCGCGTGTGATACACCCGCAAGCCCCCGTGTGTCGCGGGCTTGTGGCGTGCATGACAGGAAAAGTAGAGAAACTATGGGACGCGAGTGGCGCGCATACACGCACGTGGATTCAAATCCGCATGAGAATGAAATTACCTTATCATTTCGTAGCAGTAAATTGTGTAATGCAAGAGTTACACCACTGGCGTACGGTTGACCATACTAGCAGAGAAAGAATGAATGTGTCGTAAAACAACTCGGTGCGTAAAAATTATCAGTTCTCTTACTTAATTCAAGTTAGAATGATCTAGTCCACAGATGGAACAATAATTAGGGAAGCCCTTTTCTGAATAATATACTTGTATGACAAGCTTGTGGACCGTATAGGTACCTAAATAGTATTTTATTGTAAATATCACTTAATTTCCTGACTATTTGTACGTGAGCTAGACCGTGACTGAAGCGTTCACTTGGAACTCCTACGTCCTTGACGAGTTGAGCAGCCAATGAGCCCGGTTACCCTGAAGAGCAGCCACACCGCTACAGCTATAACGTGTCTTGTCTACAGCTATAACGTGTCTCGTCTACAGCTGTAACGTGTCTCGTTCTCGCAAGCGCTTCAGTTTCAGTCGCACTCGCAGTTCTATTTTTACTTGTTAAGGTACCTTTGATGTTTCGATTTTATATCTATTATGCTTTCCTTTCGTTATAATCTGATAGTTGCATTAAATGGTGTCACGTGATCAAGACGCGTTTTATTATCTAATTTTGTAAATCAACCGTTATATATTTTCTCATTGTCACCACGATATCCCCTAACATTCCTTTACCTGTCTATACCATTACCTACCTCTTGTTGAACATAGACGTAACGAGATTTTTTTTTTTAAAACGTTGCCCCACGTTACGAATTTCTCTTGAATCGTGGGTGCGTTTACAAACATTTAAACTCACATACACAAACAGCCAGACCCGGAACAACTACTTGTTGGTCATACAAATATTTGTTCCGTGCGGGAATCGAACCCGCGACACGCAGCGCAGCAGTCAATCGCTTAACCACTGCGCCAACCGTGCCGTCGCATACGTACGTCAGATACGTAGTATCAGTCCAGAAGGCTATTACTTAACCTTTTGTTGAACATTGAGCTAGCGAAACGTAATGAGATAGCTACCTACTCAATCAGTCCAGAAGGCTATTACTTAACCTTTTGTTGAACATTGAGCTAGCGAAACGTAACGAGATAGCTACCTACTCAATCAGTCCAGAAGGCTATTACTAAACCTATTTTTGAACATTGAGCTAGCTAAACGTAATGAGATAGGTACCTACTCAATCAGTGCAGAAAGCTATTACTAAATCTCTTGTTGAACATTGCGCTACCTAGACATAATGACATACCTACTCAATCAGTGCAGAAGGCTATTACTTAGTGTCGTAGAAAAAAAACGACTACGTCAACATTACGAAGGAATTTGTAAAACACTAACTATTAAAGTCGTAAATTCGAAACACACAAAAAATATGGGCCAAGTACAAAAATAGTTATTGCTGGTGACTTTTTAAATACCCTAAAACCAGGAAAAGTGACCACCTATTTAAAAGATTTATGTAATACCTACAATCTGCAAATGCACATTAACATTCCCAGTGGTAAAGACGCTTGTATAGACCATATTCTAAGTAACATGAAGACAACAACAACTGATGTTTTGCCTCTTTATTTATCTGACTACGACACTGCCCAATTGTTAGACTTTCCAGTAAAAGAGCAAAATTCTAAGTCCAAATCATGCTACATTTTTAAGAAAGACTATTGTAACGTAAATATTCAAAAATTCAAAGAATGTCTCACTAGTTTATCGTGGTCAGAAGTACACATAGAAACTGACCCAAATAAGGCTTTTAATAAACATGACTTATTATGTATGTTATAATTATAACTTATGCTTCCAAAAACTAAAAAAAAAGATTAATAGCTCTAACACATACAAACAAAAATGGATAAGTAAGGGTCTAAGAAATAGTTGCAAAACTAAACGATCTTTACGATATCTTTAGTACAAAAAAAAAACTTTATTGTACAAAACAATATATAAAAAATATTCACATATACTGGAAAAGTGCATTTCTAATTTAAAAAAAAAACCAATGTTAATTTCATTAAAAAAGCAATAACAAGTGTAACAAAACAATATATAAAAAATATTCACATATAGGTAGGTACTGGAAAAGTGCATTTCTAATTCAAGAAAAAAATCTAATATTAATTTCATTAAAAAAGCCATAACAAGTGTAACAAAACAATATATAAAAAATATTCACATATCGATGGGTCCTACGTATAAGGGCCAATGCAACATGTTGAGCATTTTCACTTTTTTGTATTAAATGCTTCCTTTTACTGTAGTTGATAACGTGCACTAAAAAAAAATACACATTTATAGGTGAAAATACTATTTTTTGCTACAGTAAAAGGGCCTATATGGCACAATTTTAAACGTATAAAGGCCAAACGGTTATTTGAGACTTGTACGCGGGGAGATCCCACCCACGTCTTTGTTTACTTTATCGGTCAGTTAAGCTGGAAGTAAAAGAAAACTTTGAAAATCACATAAACAATAAAAAATTGTCTAGATCTTTAAAACAGAACGATAAACATGACTCACAAAATAATCCTAAAATATTTTGTGCTACATTTGACTTACAAAAAGTGTTGCTGACTCCTAGTGATGAAATTAGTTTATTTTATTATTGTAAGCGATTGAAAGTTCATAATTTATCCGTGTTTGATGTTGGAAATTTGGTTGGTACCTGCTACTTGTGGAATGAACAAATAGCTATGAAGGGCTCAAACGAAATAGCTAGCTGTATTTACGATATTATCAAACTTAAGACTAAAGAAGGCTGTGATGATTTTAGATTTTGGTCAGATAATTGTACTGGCCAAAATAGAAATAGGATAATGTTTATTATGTACCTTTATGCAGCTAAACAGCTTAGTATTAATATTAAACAAACTTTCCTTGAAAAAGGACATACACAGAATGAAGGTGATTCCATACATGCCACAATTGAGAAAGCTTCAAGACATAAGAATATTTATACACCGTCTGAGTGGAGTTCATTAATTAGATGGGCTAAAGTAAAAGGAGCTCCTTATAATGTTATAGATGTATCTCAAAATATAGTTTTAGACTTCAAAAAGATGCAAGCGAGTTCTTGTTTTAACTGGACTAAAAATTCACAGGGACAAAAAGTGCCTTGGTCAAAAATCAAACAAGTTCGTGCCAGTAAACATGAACCAAACATTCTGTTTTATAAATTAGATCTATCTGAAGATGCTCTCGAAAACCACATTAACATTTCTGATCTTTCTGTTAGAACAAGAAGAAAAATGGCTGATAGATCTACGGAAATACCCTTAAAACTATGTTACAATCAGTTGTTACCAATACATCCATCCAAAAAAAAATACTTAATTGATTTGTGTCGCAAAAATATTATTCCACCAGTTTATCATGAGTATTACGAAAATTTGGTAGCATCTAATGATAATTCAATGATTATTACTAGTGATAATGATGACAATGAGTGATTTTGTTTTCTTTTTAAAAATGTTTATTTTTTTTGTTAGGCATTTTCTTAATTTTTATTTTATTATTTTTTCCTCTTAGGTCATATTCTAAGAATCTTTAATTATGTTTAATAAGTTTTGGTTTTATAAAAAAAGTATAATTTGTTATTATTTTAAACTTTAATTAATAACCTAGGTTGAGGTATCTACAATAAAAAGCTGATTGATCTTTAGTCCATTGTGATTTCGGGAGGTTTTTTAACATTAAGTATTGATTATTTGACTGCCTTTCCATTACAGAAACTTCGATAATTCATTAGAAAAGAAATAAAGAAGTCAAATTGTTTTATAATTGTTTTTATTTTTGTGACCTAACTGAAGTTTGAGAATATTACGTCACCAAGTAATATAACGTATAAGTGTCAATGTGAATTATGTCATAAAATAATTATATTATTATTGTTTGTTTAAGTTATTTTTTATTTTAAATATTTTCTATAAATAATGGATTATTCAAAAGTATTAAAATACACGTTTTTTTCAAAATTAGCTTATGCCAAGTAAATCGTCCAAAGTGACACTTTGGCCTTTTTACTAGTTTTTTTCAATAGAATTAAAATTAAAAAAATGACGTATATAGGCATATCTACATTAATCAAAAAACTAATATATATACAAATAAATCGATGTATCTAGAATAACGAACATATGTTTCATAGTAACTATGCAAAGTTTCACAAACATCAGTTGAAGCATCTAAAAAATATATCAAATTGAAACTTTGAGAGCCCATATTGAAAAGTTGTCAATTTGCACATTGGCCCTTATACATAGGACCCATCGATATAGGTAGGTACTGGAAAAGTGCATTTCTAATTCAAGAAAAAAATCTAATATTAGTTTCATTAAAAAGCCATAACAAGTGTAAAGCAACGTGGACAGTCATTAATCACGAAATCGGGAATACTAAATGTGACAATAACATTTCTGAATTACAATTAGATAAGCAAATACTGACAAACCCCAACGACATAGCGAATGCTCGCCATAAAACTCTTCCCTTCCCTGTCACACATGCAAAAGTACTGACAATCATACCTTTCTAAATAGCTGATAAGACAAGGATATTTTCTTAGTAATTTGTACATCAGGCGTAGTATTTTTTTTTTACACTAGACTACATTTTATATGGAGCAATAGCAAAAATTACCAAAAATTAAATGTTTGATTAGTGATATTTGCCAAGGTTTTAGGCATTTTTGAACGTTAAATTATTAAAAAAGATTTGCTACGGCATCAACTATGATATTAACTTAAATTTCAGTACAGTCGCGCTGTAAATCATTTTAAATTGGCTCCAAATGATTTAATCTGGGATTTTTCATTAAAAAAACTGAAAATGTAACTAGCTCAAAAACTACTGAACTTCGGTACAACATTTGGTGGCTTAATTTGTTGCATTTTAACCCTACTATGACGTCCTGCAAGGAATACGTCGAGTTCTTCTTTCTTTTTTCCCTTATTGGCTTCGCACGGTTTGTGCATTTAGCCAGTGTCATGTAAAATTAGGTAACTAGTACAAAGCTGTAACTAATATTAATAATGTATAATTATAAAATGAACTCCATGCAATGATGCATGATAAAGATGATAGATGATATCCCGCCCCGCTCCCCTTGAGTTTCAGTAAAGACGTGGCACTTTATTGAAACCTCGCGCGGACTTCTTAAGAGAACTTAAAGTGATGTTGCACTGTTTTGTTTCATTTGTCTACACTAGTGCAGGTTCACGAACACTTAATGATTAATAATCCACCACTATTACACATTAATATTCGGCTAAACACAAATTTTAGAAAATAAAACAAAACTGCTAACATGACGCTTCACTTTCCCGCCAAGAAGTCCAAATACGTCGAGTTTTTTTTTTTTTTTTTTTTTTCTTTTCCTTTTGGCTTCGCACGGTTTGTGCATTTAGCCAGTGTCATGTAAAATTAGGTAACAAGTACAAAGTTATTTAAATAATTATGAAATGAACTCCACTCAATGCATGATAAAGATGATTGATGATATCCCGCCCCGCTCCCCTTGAGTTTAAGTAAAGACGCGGCACTTTACTGAAACCTCGCGCGGACTTCTTGAGAGAACTTAAAGTGATGTTGCACTGTTTTGTTTCATTTGCCTACATTAATGCAGGTTCACGAACACTTAATGGTTAATAATCCACCACTATTACACATTAATATTCGGCTAAACACAAATTTTAGAAAATAAAACAAAACTGCTAACATGACGCTTCACTTTCCCGCCAAGAAGTCCATACGTCGAGTTACTAGTAACCCTGTATAGATTCTTTTTTAATTTGTGAATGTGAGAACGGTGTAGGCTTAATAGACTGTAGCTTTGTAAACTATCTTCTATTTTGTTAAGTACTTTGTACTTGTTGACGGGCCTACACTGTCCTCCCATACCTATTAACACTGTAACTTGGAAACATTGTTAAAGCCCACTTTTTTTTTAAAGACTAGCCGTGGAGTTTCTTGCCGGGTCTTCTCCATAGGAAACGACCAATTGGAACCGGCACCTAGCTTCTGACGTTTCATAAGTGCCCATGTAGGTTTAGGTGAAATATTTTTTTGTTTTTTTGATAGAGAACTGCGTGGCCGCCTGGCCGCGCGGTTCTCCATGTTTCGACTGCGCGGCCATAGTATTTAAGTTCTGTAGGTCGTGAAATGCAAACATTAGGGCTTTATTCATACTGTCTACATTTTCTTCGAAATCGTATCAGTGTTTAGCAAAAAGAGCGGGACCTCTACTAAGCTCCGTTTAAGAGAACTGCGTGACTGCGCGGTTCTCCGTTTCGACTGCGCGGCTATGGTTAAACCTTTACAACTTTCTGAATATTGGATCAAAGAGCTAGAGTTAAGTTTATTTAGGGAGAACTATGATGTTCAGGGGACCAAGTCTGCTATTTTCAATGATTGGTCATTATGACGACCATACCAAGGCAATGCCATGACCATTGTGCCAATAGTTTGTAACCTCCTAAATTCATAATGGCGTGACAGTTGTCCATAGGGAAGTCAAAATAATAGGAGCTTGTCAGTACGAGATTACCAAATACAGACAATTTTTCCAATGGAGTATCAGTGGCACGTCATTGGAAAATCATAAAGACGTCTTTCAATTAGGAGATTAGCAAAACTGTCAAACTCTACAATTACGGTGCCAATGATCGGCCATTCGGACACAACGGCATTAACAGCTGGTCTTATGTTTGACTGAACACTGGTTGAAAGAACATGAAGTGGTATTTATGAATGATAATAAATTTACTGTACAAAGTGCATTTGTAAGAAAAAGTACTATTCGCGGTGGATCTTTATTCTTGTTTCAAATATGTTGAAATCTCTCGATAGAAAGAGAGAGAAAAAGTGTGAATTTGGTCAAAATATAAATCCAAGATGGCGGCTACGAATATTCAAACTTTTCATCATGGGTATCACTTTCATAGTTTTCGAGGGTGCTAAAGCCGATAGTGGATTTCCAAAATGGAAATCCAAGATGGCGGCTACGAAAGTGATCCAATTTTTTATCATGGGTATCAATTTCATAGTTTTCGAGGTTTAGGCCAAAATGTAAATCCAAGATGGCGGCTACGAAAATGTTCCAATTTTTCATCATGGGTATCATTTTCATAGTTTTTGAGGGTGCTAAAGCCGATAGTGAGGTCAAAATGTAAATCCAAGATGGCGGCTACAAAAATTTTGTTTTTGTTTTAAATCATACATGAGAAGGAACTTCGTTCCTAACGGGGGAACGGGGGTTTTTGATTTGTAATAATATCTATCCTTCCGCTTTCTGTTGGAGTGATTTCGTGAAAAGGGATGAAAGTGTGTATCAGGAAGTAACAGCTTGAGCCTGGAATTAGTACTATATCAAGGTACGATGTCAGATGTTACACATCATATGCGACTATTGTAAGGCTCACTTTTTTTTTCGGTGACGTTTAGGCACATGCGGGCGTTTATGCGTAGTACACTAAGAGTCAATCCCATTACTAAAAACACTGTATCAAGTTACGAAAAGCTCATGAGTATGGCTAGTTCGGCTATACAGACGTAACCCGATGCATAACTTTGATACCCATGATGAAAAATTTGAACATTTTCGTAGCCGCCATC
This sequence comes from Tiliacea citrago, assembly GCA_963921375.1. Lineage (NCBI taxonomy): Eukaryota > Metazoa > Arthropoda > Insecta > Lepidoptera > Noctuidae > Tiliacea > Tiliacea citrago. The sequence continues at coordinate 32,095,313 of OY992780.1, forward strand.
TTGGATTTACATTTTGACCTCACTATCGGCTTCAGCAACCTCGAAAACTATGAAATTGATACCCATGATAAAAAATTGGAACATTTTCGAAGCCGCCATCTTGGATTTACATTTTGACCTCACTATCGGCTTCAGCACCCACAAAAACTATGAAAATGATACCCATGATGAAAAATTTGAACATTTTCGTAGCCGCCATCTAGGATTTACATTTTGACCTCACTATCGGCTTTAGCACCCTCGAAAACTATGAAATTGATACCCATGATAAAAAATTGGAACATTTTCGAAGCCGCCATCTTGGGTTTACATTTTGACTAAATTCACATTTTCTCTCTCTCTCTCTCTCTATATCGAGAACATTATTATTTTTCGTTTATGCCCATTTTATTTTACAAAATTTTATCTACCTACTAAAAAATAACTATTTAAAAACGAAACTATACGTAGGTACCTATGTATTATTGTTTACAAGCAATTTTTTCTCAGCCGGTAACAGAAATTAGCGGGGTGCCAGGTCCAAAAAATTTGGCATACGTCCGTCCTCCAACACGTTCCGCTTGGGACCAAAGCACGCGAAGCGAGCGCATCAAAAGATGAAAACCCTTTATTTTGGAATTAATTAGTGATAGTGATATTCATATTTCAAATTCTGACGGCCGACAAATATCACATTTTTTACGACCTTTATTATGGTATAAGTTTTATTGTTCTAAGTCTAATATAACTCAAATGAAATGATAATTAGACCATCATTTAGACGTATCTTTGCGATTTAATTGGATGCAGTAGTGCAAGTAATCGTGAATCGCACAGCCGAAATATCTAGATGGAAGTGTGAAATATGTAATATATTTTTTTCAAAATTTTAATCCTGGTTATCTACGAATAAAACACAATACAAAACGACGATTTTTCGAGGAACCCCGCCTTAAGATAACATTGCCAAAAATCGATATACAACGTTCCTATTGTTGTGTATTCTATATATTTCTATACATGTTACGTCCATGATTATAGAATAAAAGTATTTCGAAAATTCACTACCTAATTTTCGTTAACATAAAAAACAGGTAAACAAAGCGACTTAGACCCACTGCCGAGTGCCAAATCAACCAAGACAAATGATTCTAGGACTAAATGAAGCCTTGTTACAGAGTCTACGAGACGACTGTGTGGTAATTACTAATTAATGATTAGTAACAATACTCCCCGTTTAAATCCGCAGGTCGAACATCAGCTGTTCGTGATAGGTTACCGGTAACGGTGGGCAACCAAACACTGTGACTCTGTTTTACTACGAATATTTGCAGGAGAACAATAATAATCCTGCGTATATATGTAGATACTGCTTTTACATTTAGATGAAGATGTATTATTTGACCTTACACACAGTTACTCAAATAATTAAAACAAAATTTAAAATACAATGCAATGTTGCCAGCCGATGAGCCGAGACAAGGCCACAGAACACTAATTATACTCAGGAGCTTTGTGTACTCCGTGAACAAGGCTTTTAGAATATTTATGTAGAAATATGAAACACTTAAAATCATGAAACAACAATAAAATTGACTGAATTAGTCTTATTTATTATTTACAAATTTAAAAAGCCTAACAAAAGCCGGACAGGCTGGACACCGCTTAATTTGGCCGCACACGCAACCAAAAAGCCTGTGTCCGGCTGTATCCGGACGCCTGGCAACGCTACCTTCATCCAATCCACATTCACAGAGCGATGTGTCTCTGACCCGAATTTTGTGTAGGAAAACCGGAGAACAACAATGGCCTTTACGGAGACGGCAAATAATTGATATCACTTTCTTGGATTTTTCTTTTATAGGTAAAACCAAGGCTTGGGTGTAACTTAAGGCTGTTTATGTAGCGTGTTAAAAAGCATATTTCTGTTTACTTCAACTTGGCCACTGCAATGAGGATAGCAAGCTCTTTTTTGGAAGGCTCAGTAAATCGTAGCCCTGACATTGGAAATGAACGGCTTGGGACAAAACAGCATCTTTATCAAGAGCATCAACTTATTCGTTTCCTCATATGCCACAATGACTTGGAATCCAAATCCAAGTGTACGGTTTTGTGATTCTTGGCACAAGAGAAAAGGGACAAAGATCGTTAGAAACGAAAGACAAAATGACAGAAAAGAAGGATTTATTTCTACGGTGCGATGTCAAAAATGGAGAAATGAAATGTCACTTTGTATTGTATAGAAAGAGCTGTGTCTATTCTTCGTAGAAATAGAGAGCACCATGCTAAGCCTGCAGAAACAGAGCAAAATTAAATAAACTAAAAACTAAAAATTTTATCCACGATTTTCTGTTTTCATAAAGCTTGAGTAAAAAACCCTGTATTCAAACTGATATAAAAGTCAATGTATTGAGCTGCCGCTGCCGCTATAATTCGCGCATGGCAATACAGTTTTTACTTTCAACTCTCAAGCCAGGTCTAGTCCCCGTGCCCCTCTGCTCTGAGTTAAGTGTTCTGTCTGTGGTCTAGTGTTTAAATATCTGTGAAGCAAGTCAAGCCTTTTATTTAATTCAATTCAGTCTCGAGAAGATCGAATTTGCTGACGGTCAAAAATTTCCGTATCCGTGTTATCGATTTTCAAGTAGGCCACTTTATAATCAGTGATTTGGAGACCTTTATTTAGTTTCGTGAAATTATTTTTTCGTTCACCATGGAGTGGACCATACCTGTCAATGACATATTCGACGAACGGGTGACTAAGATAACGGCTACGATGCTGCCGAATAATTTCTCTGGCGATGTACGCACCACTAGGTAAGAATAGGTACCACAGTATTTACTTTTATACATGTTAACATCATCTTAATCAGCTGAACATATCTGTATAAACAAAGGTACCTAAGTCCGAATATGGTGCTCAATACTGTGCGACACGCCTTGTCAAGGTTTGTGTCCATATACGTGCGCATAGACCGCCCTCGGGCTGCTTTCGGCAGAGAGCAAAGTGGCGTGAGCCCCGAGATGCATCGTAATAAAACATAGATCACAGGTAATAAGTTGCAATAACGAGGCGCAGGGCGAGCCGGACGCAGTGCGCCGCCGCAGATGAACTCTGTCCGGGCCCCGCGCGGTATTGATTGCACCAGCAGAGCACTTCAACCATATTATGTACTATTGTACACCTTCCAGAGGTACCCTGGGGCCAGATAAAACAATAAGAAAATGGGATTTTACTTTGAAATGAAGAATGACAAACAGATATATTGGTTGATCTTTGGGAATATTACTGTTTAGCTAAACTCTTTTTGTAACATAATGCAATTTTGTAAAAAGTTAAAAAACAAACACTGTTAGGTATTGTTTATACACATACACACACACATACATAAACTCACGCTTTCTTCCCATGGGGGTAGGCAGAAACTATAGAACGCCACCTGCTACGCTCCTTACATACTCCTTTTGCTTTGCCTACGTTCATACATCTGGTCAAACACCAGAAAAAACCACACCACAATTATTTGTTATAATTTAACAAAATAACCCATTGTTAAAGATGAAGTCACAAAACATGAATTTGTTAATTGTTTAGAATAGGCTTTTAAACATGACTTTCAGACATAATAGATCCCACAGTATCTCTATCTACCTAAAGCATAATATAAAGGTGATAGGTGGTGGTAGGTGGTGGTATATATATATGAAGGTGATCTTCAGGGCTCTACCTCACACAAACTGATCTTCAGTCATCATTCTGCTAAGACAGCACTAATGTGCAAAAGTGTTTATTGCATGACTCCAGTCACATAATATGATAAAAAACCTAAAAATATGAAAGAATTGCCGCTATTGTTATTTAAAAAAAAGCTAAGTTTGGTAGATTAGTGGATTAGTTTATAAATTTGTAACTGTTGCATGGTTACTGGTAAAATTTGACTGAACCTATTCCTTAAATATGTACAAATTTATTTGCAAAATAAATACCTTTTGTCTTTTTTAGGGTTCCGTACCCTAAGGGTAAAACGGGAACCCTATTACTAAGGCTCTGCCGTCTGTCTGTCTGTCAGTCTGTCACCAGGCTGTATCTCATGAACCGTGATAATTAGGCAGTTGAAATTTTCACAGATGATGTATTTCTGTTGCCGCTATAACAACAAATACTAAAAAATAGAATAAAATAGTAAGGAAGTAAAATAAATATTTAAGGGGGGCTCCCTTACAACAAATGTGATTTTTTTTCCGTTTTTATAGATAATGGTACGGAACCTTTTGTGCACAAGTCCAACTCGAACTTGGCCGGTTTTTATGTGTCTTTATCTTCAGTGCTCTAGCTCACACATACTGATCTCCAGTGCTCAAGCTCACACATACTGATCTCCAGTGCTCTAGCTCACACATGCTGATCTCCAGTGCTCTAGCTCACACATGCTGATCTCCAGTGCTCTAGCTCACACATACTGATCTCCAGTGCTCTAGCTCACACATACTGATCTCCAGTGCTCTAGCTCACACATACTGATCTCCAGTGCTCTAGCTCACACATACTGATCTCCAGTGCTCTATTCTCACTCATACTTTCCTTCAACTTGTGTATTTGTCTATCATTGTCATCATCATAATCATCATCATTTTGCAACCTCGTTCATTGTTGCCCAAATCGATTTTTCACACCTCACAACAGTAACAAGTAACTCATTATAAAATCCATAAAGTGAAGATGTTACTAAGGTATTTGCTTTCTATCATAAAGTTTTATCTCGGGTAGACAGGTTGGTCTATAATATTGTATGTCTGATGCACACATTGTTTATATGTAGCTATGTGCGCAAGCTTCGGAGCAATCAGCTGAGTAACTGCCACGCACACAAGACAATGTGCACATGCATCCACAATTCTAAACACACAATGAGACCAACTCAACTATTTCATGGATAAATTGTTTGATAATTGGTAAAATAACCATAAACAGTATAAAAAATAATTTGATGGAGGTTTTGTATGGAGATTGTCATTCTGTTGAGTTCAAACCATATCACAAAAAAAAAAACTAAAATAACAACCAACTTCCATTAAAATACACTACAAAGTGAAAAATAACTTTAATTTCGGACGGTGTCTTTGGATCTGCATTTAAGTTTTTTGGCACCAACTTCAGAAATGAAAAACATTTTTCACTTTGTAGTGTCTCTTTTAGGAAGTTGGTTGTTTTTGTTTAAATGTATTTTTTTCAAAGCCGGGCAAAGTGTTATTTGGCTTTTCCGTCAGGAATTTCTCAGTAGCAGCCCGGAGCCTGGATTTGTGCCATAACTAAACATAACTGGCGAATCGTGGGTGTACTATAGGTACACCTCTGCCTAACCCTTCGGGGATTACAGGCGTGATGTTATGATGTTGTGTGTTTTTTTTTTACTTTTTAGTGGGTCAATTTTTAATTTATCTTAGTTACAATAACGTAATGTCAACTGCTCATCACCTTTAACTAAATATTGCTTTTCCCGACGCAGGGACGTTAATTGTTTAACAGTTCTCCTGGCAAGAACCAGGAGCATGCAAATGCATGTGGAATCCATATGTGCATTGTGACGAGCATAAATTGCTTAGCAACCATTTTAAACTAGCTAATTGAATTGCAACCCGTGAAATACTTATTATTAAGTAGTTCCGGTGGCCATATGTGGTCTTCATCATCAGTTCCACTTCACCAAATGGTGCTTTCCGAGAGCAGATGCATGAGTTACTATGAAAATTACCCAAATCGCTATAGTTTTCAAAATCGGTCCACAATTGGTGAAGATTGGAGAAGGGTGGAGGGTCAAAATCATAGAGGTGGAGAATTTCAGTTGGAAAGACTTTTCATAATTAAAACTGCAGTAAAGGAGATTGACCAAGTGACTATGAAACTTAATATTGGTATTAAACATATGGAGGCTCAAAGATTTATGTTTTAACCATGGACCTATAAAAAACACGGACGGATTCTCGTTAACAGAAAACTGTGTCACTCAAAGTCAGTCAGCTCGCTGTACGTACAGGCCGCACACATTCACAGCATACTCAGCCATTACGCGTGCAAACGTCAACACAGTCGACACGTCCTACGCGGCAAATAAGTATTGAAATACAGCATGTCTTGTGTGGTGAAATGTTGTAAAAACCGTAGCGATCGAAAGAAAAAAAATCCAGGAATCACGTTTCATAGGTAAATGAATAATTCAACAACTTAGTTCCCAATTTTATAGATTACAATCAATCTTCATTCACTAGAAGAAAAAAAATCATCACAAGGCCTGTGTTGTCAATATTCACGTGTGCAAATTACCCTAAATATATGGGAAATTTATATTTCATTTAATCAATTCAACTTATTTAGGTTATTTATTACTAGTTATTTTATATTCTTCTTATTAGATTACCTAAAGAAAATGAAGTATGGAGAAATTATTGGATTTAAAAAAAATCGAAATTGTAACTGTCAAAATGACTGGATTCAAAAAAAACATACTCAGCATTTGGGATGTTATACAATAGATACAGTAAATATTATTTACAATTAAAATATTTTCAATTATTAACTATATTGTTAATTGCACATATTTTCATAGGGAGATTTGGTTCTTACCATTAACTTGTTAAAATAGCACGGTATAATTCTGCCGACATTTCCAAGAAACTTGTCTCTCGACCTGTATTTGTCTTAAAATAAAACAATAATATATGGGTAAATTTGGCTAACATGGCAACCCTAAATTCACTCACACTTAAGACTGTCGCCGCCATTACGGGACACAGTTTTGTCTTAGCGGGAGTTCCGTCCGAGTTTTTTTATAGGTCCATGGTTTTAACATAAAGGATGATTTTAGGGCTTGCAAATGTCCTTTATCATTTAATCATAATTCTTAGCATTACACGGTAATTAGGTTCCAAAATCTTGATTTAGAATCAAATCTCATACTGATAATCATCATTTTTGTCAAAATGTACGCTTGTAAATTCAAAATACGAATTCAAAATGACGTTTGAGCATTTTTAATATTACTCGTCAATTCCGACAGATAAAGATTGATGTAGAAGCTTTAGAGGTAAGTACAAACTCGAGAATTCACATGCAAAAGAACATCGAACATTTAGCATTAATACATTTTGGACGGAACATCGAGAATATCAAGGGATCGTTCCCTTGATATGTTCCGTCCAAGATTCCACGAAAATGTAGTCTGTTATGAAATAAGTCACTTTTCAAGACACCGACGCTTACCCCTAAGTACAACTTAATTTGTAAACTATTACAAAAGTCTTCAGAAAGGTATAAAAAAAAAGAACTATTCAGAAAAACAAAAGGTACGATAACAAATATATAATCATGCGATAAAAGCATTTCATTGAGAACTGCGTTACCACTAAAACCCTTTATTAAGTGGATGGAAATGCTCCAGTTTCTACTAACCTTTAAAATGGTGGCTTCTTTTGAGTTATTGTAATACTTTACAAGAGAAAGGCCGTACTATAAATGCGTTATACAGGTTACAGATATTGCAAATTAAAACTCCAGTAAATAATATACACAAGTTCCTTTATAATAATTTGTTGACCATATCTGTTGTTACTTACTTAGTATTCAACTATAATTTCAATTAACTGGATGCCAAATTTAATCTTTTGCGTAAGTCAACAAGGTCTTATTGTTTCCATACTCTTTGAATGACGATGACATGTGACATTACTTGCGTAAAAAAAAACTATGTAGAGGTAAAATAGGAAATCGAAATAAAAACTAATACTTTTATGATGATTTTTATGCGGAGAATGTAAGGATTCGCATTACTAGATAAAATTATTATATTTAAAAACAAGAATTATCAACATTATAAACTTAAGTCACAGCAGAAGAAATAGTGATACCAGGTCTGGTCAATCTCCTTTACAATCTAGTCTCATTTACCGATTAGTATAATCGATAGTCAACGACACATGACACGCCGACACGACACGAGGAGCTTGTCTGCCGCACGGGGCGCTACGCTTGCCGCGGTTGCTCCGTGTATGGGTGACTTCATACGGAGATTCCTCCGTGCCTCGGAAAGCACGTTAAGCCGTTGGTCCCGGCCACAGGTTCCGGCTGTCATTTGTAGATATTTGACAGTTGTTACGGGTCGTCAGAAGCCCAAGAGTCTGACAACCAGTCTTACCAAGGGATATCGTGTTACCCAGTAACTGGGTTGTGGAGGTCAGATAGGCAGTCGCTCCATGTAAAATACTGGTATTCAGCTGCATCCGGTTAGGTTTTAAGCCGACCCCAACATAGTTGGGAAAAGGCTAGGCAGATGATAGTCAACGACACGTATAATTATTTTATTTAAATGCGTTCTTATTTTAATTTTATTCCATTTAAAATACCCAACAAATCATTTCGGGAACGCTTCCATTATCCATTAAGGGAAATTCAATTGGCCAAGGAACACGTTAAAATGCATTAAATTTGAGTTATTACATTCGCAAAATTACTTAGATATAGTTGGCTTTTATAATTATTGCATCGGTTAGAACCGATGCAATAATAAATTGAACAACTCGTGATTTCTATTTAATTAAAAAGTTGTCTAAGGAACAATTTCTCATTTTGTGAACGCAACCACGAAAGACAGACAGACGTCAATACTATTGTTTCACTGAAGATATCGACATGTTTGAAAAATATTTGATTTTTCTAGTTAGATACGTAATTATATTTTTATAATTGACTTGTTTTTAAAATATGTCATAATTTTAAGGTAAATGTAGTCGTAATTTTTCAACAGCGATTTATAAGTATATTAGGCTTAGGCTAACGTGGCTCTGGAAACCCATTAAAAATGGAGACACGATCGAAAAGAAAACGTATAGGGCCGCTGCCCGGGGGCGATCGCCGCCGCCGGGGCGCACCTGGAGCTGGCCCTGCGTGTCTCAGCATGCGAACCGTCAACGGTGAGGAGTTGAACAGGCGGGCTCCCACCGACAAAGATGCTACAGCCGAAATCATTGACGATGGTGACAGACTGACGGACAGGACAAACACCCCTGTAAAACCATATAGTCCAAGCACAGTATCCTACACACCTTCTAGGCCGCTTTCCGCACACAGATATACGCACGTTTATATATTGCACAGCGGTAGTCGTATCTGAAGAACTTAACTGTAAAATCACGCAACACACAGGAAACACAAGACCAAAACAGAATATCAAACCAGTATGGCAACACAGGTTAGATAAAGACATAGAAAAATTAAGAGCAGATTGTAGTAGGCTTACACAATACATTAACAACATCAGGTCAAGTAAAGTAGTAAGGAGAGTTGAGGCTATATTTAGGAGCAGTTTCACACACACAAGACACGAAAATAACAATAGAAAACCAGAAGAGTTCTTAGATACCTTAAAACAAAAACTAGCTCTTAAAGTTCATAGGCTCAGAAGATACAAAAAACCGGTCAAGTGCGAGTCGGACTCGCGCACGAAGGGTTCCGTACCATTATCTATAAAAATGGTAAAAAAATCACGTTTGTTGTATGGGAGCCCCCCTTAAATATTCGTTTTATTTTAATTTATTTATTTATTTTTAAAGTGAATATATAACTAAATATTCTGTGAATATTTCAAGCGTCTACTTGTTGCCGTTGTCAATATCGAGCAAAAACGATAAAAAAAATCACGTTTGTTGTATGGGAGCCCCCTTAAATATTTATTTTATTCTGTTTTTTAGTATTTTTTGTTATAGCGGCAACAGAAATACATCATCTGTGAAAATTTCAACTGTCTAACAATCACGGTTCATGAGATACAGCCTGGTGACAGACGGACAGACAGACAGACGGCGGAGCCTTAGTAATAGGGTTCCCGTTTTACCCTTTGGGTACGGAACCCTAAAAAGCACAACAGCGCAAAAACGATAACGCCATATTTGCCACTAATGAAAAAATGTTAAACCTACACAAACCAGACACCGACACAAATAATGAAAATAATACAGACGCAACTGACCAACCTACAAAAGAGCAACTAGAAACATATTGGTCTAACATTTGGGAAGAACAAGAACACCATAACGACAAAAGCGACGCGACGTGGATAACAGAAGAAGTAAAAAGATGGACGGCAGTAGATGAAATGGAATTTGTAGAGATTTCAGAGGCCGATATCACACAGGTAACAGGCAGATTACACAATTGGAAATCTCCTGGTACAGACAAAGATGTAATATTTCATATCACACTAATATTATAAAGGCGAAAATTTGTGAGTGTGTGTGTGTGTGGGTGTATGTTCGTTACTTCTTCACGCTCAAACGGTTGCACCAATTTTGATAAAATTTTGTATGAAGGTAGCTGACACCCTGGATTAAGACATAGGCTCCTTTTTTCCCGATATTCCCACGGGATCGAGACTTACGCGGGTGAAACCGCGGGGCGCAGCTAGTAAGATATAATTTTTCAGTCTGTAATATTAAGACTACACTAGTCGTTAATATAAATCAGGAATAGCGTGGGACCCAAAATTCACCCCTGAGGAACACCAAAACCAGTATTTTTCTGCTCATCGCTCGTAGTATCATGTATTTTAACACATAGAAGCGGCCCCCTATAATTAGGCAGAACGCCGCTGAAACTATTTGATGACTAATGTCATTAAATAGTTTCAGCGGCGTTCCCCTTATTCCTATGGTCTCTAATTTGTTTATAAGAACAGAAACAGACACCGTTTCGAAGGCCTTGGTTAAATCAAGGAAGACTCCCAGGGTCTGGTTTCCTTTGCCGAGTTCTTCTGAAATGTAAACAGTCAGACTATGCACTGCATCGGCTGTCGATAGTTTGGCTCTAAAACCAAATTGAGCAGGGGATAAGAAGTTGTTTTTCTTCTATAATGTTCATAATTTTCTCTAGATTTTTGACATTGAGGGGAGTATGGATATTGGCCTATAATTATTAACTAAGTCTTTATTTCCCGATTTAAAAATAGGAACTGCAACTGCTTTTTTAAGGCAACTAGGGAAAATTCCTTCGGAAAGACAGATTCGAAATATATGCGTTAAAGGAAGTAACAAAATACGCTTAAAGGCTCTTACAAACACACGCGATAACGCGGGCGCGACATGCACCGACAAAGGAATTGTCTTTGTCGGTGCCTGTCGCGCCCGCGATATCGCGTGAGTGTGTATGAGCCTTAAAGAGTTTAAGGATCTTATTACTTAATTAATCAGGTTATTTCATCTTCATCAGTGTCCAGCATAGCAAAAGAGTTCGGGTTACAGCTATTACTTGATTTTTGAAAAGGAATCTGTTCAGCAAGATTTTTTCCAACATTTACAAAAAAGTTATTTACATTGTTAGCTGACAAGAGTGGTGAAGGATTAGTAAGCAGTAAACTCGAATTTGATTCACGCTTTTTAGACATATTGGTGACATTTTTAATATGTTTCCAAAGTAAATAAATAAATAAAATGTTGTAGTTGTATCAATAAAATTATATTTTCCATACGAAATTGACGTGTTTAAAAAAAAGCAAGCACCGCAAGTATTACATTTAAATTAAATTAGTGATTTTCTCGAAGATTTACACAAACGCGTATTATTTTTAAGCGTAAATATAATATACTAAACTACATTTCGAGTAAATCTAGTATTTACTTTTTATGTTTTAAAAACGTTCCCGAAATGACCATTTCCTGTACATCATTCATTTGTTTTGACCATAATTTCAAAAATATATCATTTCATGCTCTGTCCGGTCATAAACTAAATTAATGATGAATTAACCCAATTCTTCATAGTAAAAAATCGAGTCCGCGTATCACCGGTCAGTTTCCCTCACTCGTCAGTTTATTTAATTCGCCAGTTTCGTTGATTAGTCAGTTACGCTGATTGGTCACTTATGCGGATTAGACAGTTGGTTGAACTCGACAGTTTGCAGTGTTCGCCAGTTTCGTTGATTCGTCAGTTTTATTTAATTGGTCAGTCAAAGTACAGTCGGTACAAAACTGCACACCCGTCTGCTAATTTAATTATGTACATTTTACGTAACATAACATCACGCCTGTTTACTCAAAGGGTTTGGCAGAGGTGCAGTTAGAGTACACTCATATTTCACTAGATATATTTACGTGCCATGTAATTGGAGGCGAGCCTATTGCCTGTAACCGGACCCAAAACCAGACTCCGAGCTGCTACTGAAAAATGTCTACTGAAAAACTCAATACAACTTTTTTCGACTTGAGAATCGAACCCAGGCTTTCATGCACAGCAGTAACGCTTGCGAACACCAGGCCAAAGAAAGCTAAATAAAAAACAAATATGTATTAAAGTCTACCTATTAGATTTGAGATACAATTATGATGTTAGAAGTTAAATATATTTTTAAAATTTTAAAATATTGTGATTTAAAATACAACTTTAAGTTTGATTTTATTTTGTGATTTTATTGGGTTAGGTAGGTATTCCTTAAATGATCCAGTTTTGTTTACATGAACGTAAACATATCTTCTTCGTTGAGTGTACTAAACTGACGAATCAACGAATCAGCGAACACTGGAAATTGTCGAATAGACGCGACTGTCTAATCCGCAAAACTGACCAATCAGCGAAACTGACTAATCAGCGAAACTGGCGAATTGAATAAACTGACGAGTGAGGGAAACTGACCAGTAATACGCGGACTCGAAAAATCAATTTAATAATAAAGTTTATTTTTTATTACTACGGGAAACTAAATTTTCCACCTCCCAAGATTTTGACCCAGAAATCGTTGAACAAACATAACGCTCATACCGTGATAAAATGTGTGACTGAAGTCATGTCACACTAGTTCGTGCTCGCCCCGCTGTGGCTGGGACTGTTGACCTCGAATCATGAAATTTGGGCAGAAGCAAGGTCTCACAGCACAAGTAAAGGAAAAAGTCCGAAAATTGTAAATTTGTAGTTTTATCACATAAAAAAATATTGCGAATATCTCGCACATAAATCAAAACCTATAGGGTACTTCCCATTGACCTAGAATCATGAAATTTGGGCAGAAGCAAGTTCTCATAGCACAAGTAAAGGAAAAAGTCCGAAAATTGTTAATTAATTAAGTTGGAAAATTGACCGTGGTGTATATCGAAGTATAGGAGAAGATGTTTTTCAAGTACAATGTTAAGTTTGTTTTAGGGATAAATTCATCCCACCTACTACCCTTCATTGTGTGTGGTCCGACACGCACTTAGCCGGTTTTTACTTTCTAAAATGAAGGACTTTCCATACACAACTTCATCCCCCTTTTTAACTTTTCGTGGGTGGGATTTAATGGAAATTGATTAAAACACAATTTCAAGTGGATGCAAGGACATATTATATATATTATTTTTACAGTGACACAACACGACCAATCTATGGTCTATTTCAAAAACATATCGAACAGATTAATATGCCAGTATCAAATCTAAGTGGACCCCAACACACCCCCTTAATCTATTACATATAATACAGGCAAAACAAAACATTCAACAAAAAATACTCTCTGTACTTGCCTGTACTCCTATACTATTATCTTTCTATAGCGTGTCGCGCACAAAGCAAAATAAAACAAATGAATGCAAGGACTGATAACAAATTCAAAATTATTCTATTACACAAAACACTATCAAAACATAAAACTTATAAACGCAAAACATAAAACTTTAAATCGTCTAACTACTTATCCGGCCCCTTAATAGAGTAATTCGTCAAAGATAACTGCCCTAAGAATTCTTTAAGTTTCGGACCATGTACAGACTTAGTTAAAATGTCAGCTATCATTTTGTCTGTTTGCATGTATCTAATTTCAACTTTATTATTTAGTACACATTCCCTAATAAAATTATATTTTATATCTATGTGCTTCGTCCTTATATGCATCATTTTGTTGCCTGCAATTTTATGTACCGACTGGTTGTCATTATAAATGACGACCGCTTTACTATCCACAAATATTAAACTGGTAAGAAAACTACGTAAATAAATCGCTTCTTTCGAAGCTTGACTTAGTCCTACATATTCTGCCTCCGTGTAAGATAAAGATACTCGTACAGTAGCTTGTTTCCTACTCTCCCACGTCACAACATTATTTCCTAATTTGAAAATTAGTCCAGTGAAAGATTTTCTATCATACGCACCACCCCAATCAGCATCTACGTAACCATTAAAATCTAATTTTCCTGATTTCCTAAACGTAAGACAAAGATTTGACGTACCTTTTAAGTACCTAAGGACTCGCTTTGCGCACCTGAAGTGTACTTCATCATAACATGAATTAAACTGGGAAAGTACACTTACAGCGTGTGCGATGTCCGGTCGCGTATTGCAAGTTAGGTAATTTAAACAACCTATTAAATATTGATATGGCAGTTTACAATTGGAATCGGGTGATTTTTCCAACTTCATTTCTACTTCCATTGGAGTTGTAACAGGCTTAGCATCTGTCATGCTAAAATCGTCTAAAACACTCAGAATGACATGCTCCTGCAGTAAATAAATAAATTGATTGTAATAATTTAATTGTAAATAACACCTTGATCCTTCCTCAGTCTCATCCCTAAAACATGTCTAGCCGCGCCTAGGTCTTTCACTTTAAACTTTTTAAGTAGATTCGCTTTTATCTTTTTCTTTTCTTGTTCGCAATTTCCAAAGACAAAAATATCATCAACGTAAATTACCACTATAAGCTTCTTGTTATCTTCTTTTTGATACAAGCATGGTTCTATTTTTGACTGTGAAAATCCTAACCCTAACATCTCTTTATCTAACTCATTAAACCAAGCATTTGAGGCTTGTTTTAATCCATATAAAGAACGTTGAAGCTTACATACTTTAGTTTTCTGACCCTTAACTATAGCTCCTTTAGGTTGAAGCATGTAAATGTGTTCTTTAATCCTACCATATAAGAAGGCAGTAGTGACATCCCACTGGTCAATAAACCAACCATATTCAGCCGCCAAAGAAAACAACAAACGTAAAGTAGAGCTTCTAACAACAGGAGAATAGGTATCATAGTAATCTACACCACGTACTCGTACCTGTGTAAAGCCCTTCGCAACGTACCTAGTCTCGTACTTCGTCACCTTACCATCGCTGTCTTTCTTGACCTTGAATATCCATTTGCATTGTATTGGCTTCTTATCAGCTGGTCGATCAGTCAAAATCCAGGTCTCGTTCTCCTCCAACGACTGTAGTTCGTCATCCATTGCTTGTTGCCATAAATTACCGTCAGGTCTCGCTAAAGCTTCTTCAACAGTCAATGGATCATCGTCAATTATGCTTTCCATAGCACACATGACATTACAGCCGTAGTGATCGACTTGTCTTCTCTCTCTGAGAGGATACCTTCTGACAGGCTCTTCAGGAACAGCCATTACCTCTTCAGGTATCACCACGTCTTCCACAGCGTCACTAAATGTACTACCATCATGCTCCGAGGGTCCCACTTCATTAACAGTTACTGGTTCTGTAGCAACTGGGTCTCTTGCCACATCCGGCTTAACGCTTGCTTCATTATCCAGGTTAATCTTAACGACGGAATCGTCAGCATTTACTTTCTCGTCTTGTAGAAAAACATGTTCTAAAAATTTGACATCTCTTGCTGTTGTTACTTGCCCTGTCTTGGGGTTCATCAAACGATATCCTTTTTGATTATCTGGGTATCCAATAAAAATCATAGTTTCTGTTTTCATGTCTAGTTTACGTCGCTTTTGCTTCGGTTTCAATTCAAAAGCCAAACAACCAAAGATTTTCAGATGACTCACATCTACATCTTTTCCCGTCCATAGTTTCTCCGGTACAGCATTGCTTACAGCCTTCGCAGGGCTCCTGTTCTTTAAATATACAACAGTTTTCACTGCTTCTGCCCAGTACTTTTTGCTCAGTTTGGCTTCCGACAACAGTGTTCTCGCCTTTTCTATAATGGTGATTCTTTATTACGACGTAATGAAACCGAACCATTTTTGAAAAAGCTGATAACTGGTGATGAAAAGTGGATCACGTACGACAAGAACGTGCGAAAAAGGTCGTGGTCAAAGGCCGGTCAGGCTTCACAGACTGTGGCGAAACCCGGGTTAACTCGCAACAAGGTGATGCTGTGTGTGTGGTGGGATTGGAAGGGCGTTATTCATTATGAGCTGTTTCCACCAGGCAGGACCATCGATTCTGAACTCTACTGCGAACAACTGATGAGATTAAAGCAAGAAGTTGAGAGAAAGCGGTCGGAATTAATCAACAGAAGGGGTGTGGTTTTTCATCATGATAACGCTAGACCTCACACATCTTTAGCCACTCAGCAAAAATTAAGAGAGTTTGGCTGCGAGGTGTTAATTCATCCGCCGTATAGTCCTGACCTTGCACCTTCAGATTTCCACCTGTTTCGGTCTCTTCAGAATTGTTTAGGCAGTGTCAGGTTAACATCACGAGAGGACTGCCAAAACCACTTGCCGCGGTATTTTGATCAGAAGTCCCAAAATTTCTATAGCAACGGATCATGTCCCTACCTACAAAATGGCAAAAAGTTATCGAACAAAATGGTACCTACATACTTTAGTAAAATGAAAATAAACTATATTAAAAAATGTTTTGAATTTTCTTCAAAAATGCGAAGAAACTTTTCCCCAACCTATTACAAATACTTTTTAAGATATAAAGAGAAAGCAGGGTTAGTACATCAATTTCTTTGAATTTGTTTCTAAGGGACTCACGAGAACCCATTCCGTAGATGGCCCGAATTGCCCTCTTTTGTAAAATGAAAATTGAATCTACGTCAGCAGCCGATCCCTACAGCAGAATGCCATATGACATAGGTAATACTGTGGAAATAAGCAAAGTACACTAACCTAGCTATAACAGTTAACTGGCTTATTTTTCTTACTGCATATGCAGCTGAACTTAATCTACTTGAAAGAGCTCTAATGTGGGCACCCCATTGTAATTTCGAATATAGAGTAATTCCTAGAAATACAGTTTCCGTAATAGCATCTAGTTTCTTGCCGTCAAGGTTTAAATTTAGACCCACTTGGGGTACATTTGGTAATGAGAACTTAAGACATTTTGTTTTGTTCGCATTAAGTAAGAGATTATTAGCTGCTAACCATTTTGAAAGAACAGCCAGACTATCGGTGACATGTAAGACATCCGTATCTTTTCTATCAATAAAAAAAGGGAAGTGTTATCAGCGAATATAATTATATCCGATAAGTTAGCCATCATGTAAGGAAGATCATTAATATAAACTAGAAATAGGAAAGGTCCAAGAATTGAACCTTGAGGGCCGCCAATCTTTACTTGACCCCGAGGAGGTCGCCCCGTTAACGTTTACTTTTTTCTGCCTGTTTGATAGATAGGAAAAAACAAGATCAGCAGCTTGTCTACGAATTCTTTAGTGGTGTAATTTACAGATTAGTGTATTGTGGTCAACGCAGTCAAACGCTTTTGATAGGTCACAGAAAATGCCAATGGCATCCAGGGTTCCAAACACTGACTAACGAGTTGTAGATAGGTAAAAGAAGAGATGGCGATAATGTGAGTGCGCTCGGAATAAAACAACGTATGTGTCAAAACAAATTGCCGTCTTTTCTAAATAAAAAATATTATTAAAACTAAATCTGCGTTCCTAAAACCTTTATATTTTTACTCTCTATCTTTTAAAGTAAAGTCCATTGAATAACTCATAAGCGTTACTCTTGGATACTCAAAAAATACTAAAAATAGGTAGAACTTTGCAATTTTTTCTGTCGAAAAAATTGTATCGTGTATTCCTTTTCCAGGATACTAGGCCATATAGTCAAAAAACATACACCAACATTTTAAAACCCTATTCCATATACTTAACTTGTTCTTTAACGCGTACCTTGGGTACGCGATAAAGAACAAGCACATTTTTTTAATATAGCACCTTAACATTGTTTGCTATTTACATTCGTGTTCTTAATCTGAAACAAAACAAATACACGCACACTCATCTATTTTTATTACTCAATGTGATGACTCGAAGACAACGCTGTCCGGCTGATGTTGTTAAGCACAGTGAAGCGTGCTCAGTGGGCTTCAAGAATCAGTGGTAATCAACTCGTCAGCCGCCACTTGTGCTGTTATACGAGGCAATGGCTTGTGATGAGCAAAGTACTTGCAACATAGTCGGCTTGTGCGTAAGTGAAAGTCTTGTCGTTTGTGGGCTGTAGGCTGGAATGTAACGTCTGAAGCTGCGAGTACGCTGCCAGGAAAGCTCAGACGGATACTTCACTCCTTCCTCTGTTACCAAATACATAAATTATTAGGAAACTCGGCCAGATCATGGCTGACTGCTATATAGACTGCTGACAGTGGCACTCGGTACCCTTGTGCATTGCGGTACATGCTTGACAGTTGCATGCTAGTGAGTCCACACACAAACACAACACAAAAAACAAACAGTAACACATACACACATAAACATCTATGTGTCGCATGAAATACAGCATTGCCGACTGAAGAAGTACTCTATGCAGTCGGTGCGCTATGATGGAGTCTAAGGACCGACGGGCGAAGGCGCGGGAAATAACAGGAGCGCCAGTCACCCTTCAGCCCTAGGAACGGTCACACGTTCATGAGACGCGTGCGCACAGTGATTCATCCAAAGTTTTATTTCTATTGTTATTATTAACGGACAAGATTAATTAAGACAGTTGTTGTTAATTGTGATTTGTGTAACTGTATTAAACTAAGTGTAAGAAGCTGTTAATATCTTGTAATTGCCCGAGATCCACAAACAGCCCACAGCAATGCCAGAGGATGGAAGTAAGACCCTCCCCCATGTCCTGTGGGGCGACATATATTATGTATAGTGTTTGACGAACGACTGACACTGTACATTGTCATAAGCCCCTTGATGAGACTAAATTAACTACAGCTGTTCTATTAGGTAATTACATACATACATACATAAACTCACGCCTTCTTCCCATGGGGGTAGGCAGAAACTATAGAACGCCACCTGCTACGCTCCTTACATACTCTTTTTGCTTCGCCTATGTTCATACATCTGGTCATACACGTACGCCGATTGCGTGTACTACGCACCTGACCTTTCTGAAGAACATCACCAATTTGGTCACTATATGTCCTCCTAGGACGTCCCCTCCCGGTGTTTCCACTCATAAAGCTAGCTTTATGAATACCTTTTGTTAGTCGCGTTCCACTCATCCTCTCAACATGACCAAACCATCTAAGCATACTCTTTTCAATTTTTGTTACTACATCTTTTAAACTGCACCGTTGCCTTATCACCTCATTTTTCAGCCTATCATTCATAGTCACGCCAGACATGCTTCGCAAGGAACGCATTTCCACTGCATTTATTCTACTTTCATGCTTCTTTTGCCACACCCAACATTCACTTCCCTACATAAGAGTAGGCACCAGCACACCATTGTGAACAGCCAGTCGAGCTTTTTTGGGCATCGACTGATTGGTCACAATCGCATGTATAGCACCATTCACTTTATTTCCCGCATTTACTCTCCTTTCCACATCTTCAATCTTTCCATCCCTTGTAAACTGACTCCCCAAATATATAAACTCACTTGCTCCACACTCTTATCATTTATTTTCACATCACACACCGATACATCCTCTTCTCTTTCAAACACCATGACCTTCGTCTTATTCACATTTATATTCATCCCTTTCCTCTTATATGCTTCATCCATCACAGTCACCATGTCTTGCAACTGTTCTGCAGACGAAGCAAGTAGAACTTGATCATCTACGTAGAGAAGGCATTTGACAGGCAACTCATTAATTCTCAATCCGCACTCACTCTCTTTCAAATCTATCAGACAACTATCCATTTACAAGTTGAACAGCCACGGTGACGCTACAGAACCCTGTCTAACACCCCTTGAGATGCAGAACCAGTCCGTGTACGCCCCATTTAACCTAACACAAGCACTGGAATCCTTGTATAAACATTTCAGTGCCCGTACCAAGCTCCAGTCCACATTAGGTAATTATAAGTAAAAATAAATGACTAACTTAACATTGTTATCGGTGACAGGTCTGTGCAGGAGCAGATCGCCAAGCTCATCGACCTGCTGGGCGAGGAGTCGGCATCTTCGCAAGGCCTCAACAAGGTCATCACGTCGGCCGACAAGCTGCGAAACAACCCCAAGCACACCATCTACCTGTTGAAAGACGACAGGGGCAACGAGTCAGTATCCTACTTGTGCCTTATACAATTATATCTTTTACTTATTCATTTTAACAGAATACCTTCTACTACATACACAATTTTATCTGTAATTGCCAAAAACGTCAACTATTTTTCGAAAAATCAAACAGTGAAGTAATTAACTCTTGAGTTACTTAATAATTTGTATAATCTGACTGAAAAGTTGTATGGAAACCAGTCGCCATGGCAGTTTTAAATGTGAATGTGGATTGCTATAAAGGCAGGGGAAGGCCAAAGAAATGATGGATGGTGTGAAAGATGACATGGCTAGAAAAGGGCCGACTACTGAGATGACGACTGTTAGAGAAGTACGGCAGAAGATATGATGCGCCGACCGTGCTAATGTTTGGGACAAGGGCAGGAGGACGTGAATTTGATTTGTATAATCAAGCAATACCCACCCACCTAGTAGCGCTTTTACACACCAATGTAGAAATTGGTCGGATTGACCAATTCTACTCAAATCGGGACGATTTCATGTACCCTGTCCGCTACCTGTATATCTGCAATTTGCGAGGTGATTACTGTTTGAATATTTTGAGGCAACGGGTTAGTTCATATGCTTTTGACAAATTCTGCAGCACCTGATGGCCCTGCTAGATGTTGCAAGTGCCTCAAGAATTGCGACGGTTTGCGATCACCTAACTTTTCATGCAGTAAAAGCCGTTGTATTCGCTTTTCTTGCGACGCCGTCAACCGAGTTATGAGTTCGGCTTTCAACTTTTCATACTTGTTCGCCTCGGGTGGGTTGGTGATGACGTCCTTGACTTGCGTGGCATATTTATAGTCGAGTTGAGTCGACGCGAAATAAAGATTTGTTGTGTCGCTGCTTATTCGTGACTGAATAAATTGGCCTTCAAGCTGCGCGAACCACAATTCAGGCTCCTCTGGGTAAAATAGTGGACAGCGCAATGGCATTCCAGCTGCTGCTACCTCACCTGAGATAACAGGAGCGTCCTTACAATCAACGTAAGACTCTGACTCAGCCATGGTAAAATTAAATTCGCTCACCGCTTATGTGTTGTACCAACCACGACCAGTTTTTTCTTTAGCACCCGATGTAAACAAACGGCACTTCTCTTCGAGTCCAACGATGTCTTGCAGGCTTGAGTAACGTTACCACGTTCACGTACACGGATCACGTCGGGGTCACTGATGTGTAAGTAAGTAAGGGTACACCACTGACTACCTGCAGTATTGTCTCTCCTTCTCCCTTTAATCCATCCAAAGGTGGTCTGTGAAAGATCGCTTTTAGCGATAAGACCGCGCATTGTGTCACCCTATGTAAAATTTCAACATTTATATCTGTAATTTTTATGTTGTACATAATAAAGAGTATTTTATTCTATTCTTACTAATTGTTTACATTTTTGGCAAATTAACAAGTTTTGTTTTGTCCCTTGCTGTTACCTAAGCTGTGCGAGAGCAACGCTTTTCCAAAAACGCATACAATAATAAAGTCATCAGGCCCACCAGTCTCGACATACATAGCGATCGCTTTACGACCGAATTTTGTCGCAAAGTCCTAATGAAGTCCCATTCTTTTTTTTTTTTTTTTTGACGCTGGGAAAAATGCATTACGCATACCCACCCATCGGGGGATGGGAGGGGTATGTGGGACTCCCCGGAAGATTCGGTATACCCACTAAACGACCCAGCGGCGCTCCTACCTCGTCTGCAAGGAGGAGGACTGGGAATCCGGCAGAGCCATAACATCCAGTCCCCCGCTGACGACCGCCCGCCTTGCAGGCGGGCCCGACACGCCCCCCCCCCCGTCGGGCAGGGGCCCAGGAATGACCGCGAGCGCTCTGTCATTCCCGCCCGACGTGGATGGTGAACTGTGCAATGCAGGAGAAGGCGCCCCCGCACCCGTCTCCCGCTGTTCACCACCAGGGGGCATAAGACGACGATCGTACAATCGCCTTCTCATGCCCCGTCTTCGCCTGCGGAGCGGCGCTGCGTGAGGGTCATCCTCCCGCGCGCGCTCCGCGTCCTCCTTCTGCGACGTTACGTCCTCGCAGAAGGAGGCGACCGCTGTCCAGGCCCCCTCGCTTTCCAGCATCGATTTGACGACGCTGGGAAGCGAGAGGTCCACCTAATGAAGTCCCTAGACCAGCTATACTCAACCTGCGGCCCGTCGGGCCTTTGTTATTGGCCCATCTGAAGTTACTTTATTGTAAACCATTTTTGCTGACTACCTTAGCGCATCCCCCTTAATTGTGGTTTTTAGTGTCAAATTATTATTTTATTTACCATATAATGTCAGGAGTGTCTTCTAAATATCTAGTGAAAATAGATTGTTTCAGGGTGAGTGGGAGACGGATTGTTTTGTTGTGCCCAACAAAAACAATACAGCAACTTGTTTAATATGTCGTGAAAGTATATGTAAGTGTAAAATGAAAGTATATGTCGTCATTTTTACCACGAAACATAAATCTTTCGACAAAACGTTTCCTCCTGGATCGTTCTTGAGAAATGAGAAATTGAGTTTTTTTTAAGACGTCATTGCATCAACAACAAAATGTTATGCCTGTGGCATTATCACAAGACTCTGACACACTTGCGGCCCTCGACACCATGACTGAAACGTGTTTGTGGTCCCTATAAAAAAAGGTTGAGTATGGCTGCCCTAGACGGTCAAAAATGCTTGACAAGGTTGTGATTTTTTCGTGCTTAACAAGCAATTTTGACCGTCTAGAGATCCCATTAGGACTTTGCGATCGAATTCGGTCGTGAAGCGATCGCTATCTATGTCGAGACTGCAGGGCCTGGTATCTCTTATTGCTAATAGAGCTTTATTACCGACTGCGAAATTATATACAATTCATATAAACTTTACAAAAATAAGCAACCAACAACCCAAAGTAAACACTACAAAGTGAAAAATAACTTTAATTTCGGAAGTCGGTGACTTTGGTTTTTGTATTTTTGTTTTCTGCTTTCGACTTCCGATAGTAAAGTTATTTTACACTTTGTAGTGTTTTCACCTTTTAGTTGTTGTACAGCCAGCCTCAAAAAGATGTCTACACGGACAAGGAACCATTTCATTGGTACCTTTGTGCCACGACATTGAGTTCACCGTATAGGTACAGTCGCCAGCACATGAAGTTACCACAAACTATCAAATTTTCTCGTTCGATTTTGAACTTAACCAAAAACATTTTAAGGTATAACCTGATGTACTGGCGACTGTACAAAACATAGTACCTATACAATTTATATACCAAAACAAATTTTTGTCCCAAAACATCTACACACCCTATGACCAAAACAATGTACACAGTGATAGTTCCAGAACAAGGTAAATAAGATTAACAACGTCATACGACTCATATTTAATGAAGTCTAATTCTTACTTAATACTTCGTTTAATAGAAGAAGTTTATTTTTGGCCTTTTCATTTTATGAATAAGAACTATTTATTTGCAGAAAATATAGGTATTACCAGTTGTAAGAGTTGGTGGTTTAAGTACAGTCCATATTTTGCCTGTTTAGGGCATGCAAATTAATTTTACATTAATACCTAATAGGTACTTATTTTACTAAGATATTACACGGTAAATACGAGTAAATATCTATTAGGATTTTTAAATAATGATGAATTTTAAGTAACAATAAAATATACACACATAACAAAACTAAAATTCTTAAAATAATAGTTTTCTTTAGGTAACAAAATACAATATGTTAAATTAGTAAACATAACAAAACTAAAATTCTTAAAATAATATTATTCTTTAGGTAACAAAAGACAATATAACTAAACTATAGGAAACTTGAATATATATTTTTCTTTATGTTGCAGAAATTCTTGTAAACTATAAAACAATTCTCTATTAACCATCTACATAGTTTAATTTTAAAATATTTAAATGGGAGCTCCCTTATGATCTTCGGTAATTTATTAAAAATTGTAATGCACATATGATAAAAATTATTTTTACTTAGACTTGTATTACAAAATGGAAATAAAATAATTGTTGCATCTCTTGGATGATATCTCAAACAAATATATTATAGTTAAGGTCAATAGTTTCAGTTTGAATAAAGGCCTACAAGATTCAAGTGGACCGACACCGCATAATATAGCTCTTACACATTTCTTTTGTACAATAAATGTCTTATCACTGTCTGTAGAATTGCCCCATATTAGTAGTCCGTATCTTAATATTGATTCAACATACCCGCTACGGGCTTTTTTTTCGTCGGACACAATACGAAGTTTTCTTAATACATACACAAATCTATTTAATTTACTGCATATGTTGTTTAAACCAATTACAACATTTGTCTAGAGTTATACCTAGGAATTTAATACTTTCTGTTTCTTCTACTACTTTGTCTTTTGTTTTAATGTTAATACTATCGGAGAGTTTGCTTCTGTTCGTTCGAAATTTAATGAATTTTGTTTTTGATATATATATTTTTTTTTCCTGGGGATTCCCAGGTCGGGCAAAGTGTTATTGGGCTTTTCCATCAGGAATTTCTCAGTAGCAGCCCGGAGTCTGGATTTGTGCCCGGTTGATGGCAATAGGCTCGCCCCCTATTACATTGGACTTAAACATAACTGGCGAAAGGTGGGTGTACTATAGGTACACCTCTGCCTAACCCTTCGGGGATTACAGGCGTGATGTTATGTTTATGTTATATATTTACACATAGGTTATTAGATTCAAGCCATTTTATTACAGACTACAGCTTCGTGTATTTTATTTTCATGAGTTGTGTTAGTGTTATTTGGGACTATAACACAAATATCATCAGCAATTAGAATACTATTATAGTTTATTGAATCCCGTAAATTATTAATATAAAGTAAGAATAGCAAGGGTGCCAAAACGCTCCCCTTTGGTACGCCATATTTATTGGATCTGTAGATAGTGGATTCAAGATTAACATTTAAATTAGTAACTTCGACACATTGCTGTCGGCCTGCTAAAAAACTTTTTATCCAATCTAGAACGACACCACGGATACCATATTTTTCACATTTGGTTAGTAAGATGCTATGATCTACAAAATCAAACTCCTTACTCATGTCAAACAACACTACTACAACCGGAATTTTATCGTCTAGATATTCTCTGATCTTTTTAATTAGGGTAAATGCTGCTAAAGATGTCGATTTATTATGCTGAAAACCGTTTTGTTCCTGTTTTAGGACATTATGCTTATTTAAGAAACTTATTAGTCGGTTGTAGCGATTTCATGCATGACGTCACTGACGTGTCATTTGTTTTTCGATTTTAGATTTGAAATACAAATAGGTAAATCATGAATGTTCAACATGAACTCACCGGGTATTTCTGTATAATTAACATTGCATGATTTGATTTTGACCAATGTGTTACAATACTGCGTCAGCTCGCCGAACTGACTAAGGAGCATTCGCTTTTGTAACCCCTCGAAATATGAGTATTCATACATGTTCGATTCATGTGTAATGCTTGGTTTTCCGGACTCGCTGTTCCAATGTTACGAATTGTATCATTACAGATACGCACTGTAATGCTTGCCAGACTCGCCTGGACGCATTCACTGATGAAATACTCTAATCTGTATTGGTATTCTGTAAAATTGTCACCGCGAAAACTGAGGTGAGTTTGTAGTGAGCTGTCAACTTCTAGATGCGGCTAGTGTCTGGTAGGATGACAGTACATTTCAAGCTCACTTCACCCAAATGTTCACGGTGAGATTTTTGCAGAATAGACCGGCTGAACTGTTCATATCAATATTTGTGCACAATAATCTCAAACATCACCTTGTTGAAGAACAATGCGTGGATGATACTCATTATATCTGGGTATACGAAAAAAAATTCTCTCTAAATATCGGTGCTATCTATAAGCCCAATAAAATGTATATGGACAACTTTCTCGAGATATATTCACAACAATTACACAAATTGAAACGAACAATAGTCTTTGGCGATTACAACCTAGACTTACTCAATCCGGACTTAGCGACACGCAAGTATAAGAACACTTTAAAAGAGAACAACTACAAAATCTTGAACAAAATAAGTTCAAAACACTGTACCCGCGAAACAGCCACAACCAAGACAATGTTAGACCATGTTTCTTGCAACTTATGTGAAAATAATTTTCATTTTGTCACTATGGAATCTTCGTAGTCTGACCACAAACAAATACTTTTAGATATAAAGCAATACCAACCACCACCTATCATAAAACAGAAATACAACGCAGTGGACTTCAATAAACTTTATCAAATAAGTGAAACTTCATTATATATATATATACATATATTAACATAAATAAAATTACACACAATAGGTATATAGATTAACTATACACCTCTAAATGAAAACTATACATTAGTAATTACTTAAACTAAACAAAAACAAATAAAATCCAATACTCAAAATGTTTTATAAACCATGTAGGTATGTACCCAAAATATATAAATAGAATAATAAACTAAAAATAAAATAGTCTTATAATAACAAAGCTGCTTATTAGCAGCTTTGTTATTACAGACTATGCCATCAATGCCACATCTAGTAGAAATCAAATTCATACATCCATGTTGTGTTTGGTTAACTTACAATCGAGCTTATGTTTTCTGTTTACCCACATCTGTGCGCTCTAATTATTAATCTTAGTTTAAGATATTGTTTCTCAGTAAGTGAATTATGTATGCAATTCTTATGAGAAATAAAGTTGTTCTTAAACATAACTGTTACATTATACGCAAATGCTCCCGGTGAGTGACTACCTTAAGATGTGACCGTTGTTATGCCAATAATAATATGTAAGCCTGATGCGTTAGGGTAAATGGCAACATATTTTCAACTAAATACTTATTTCTAGCACCTCATCTCGAAGTTGAACTTTTGAATTGAAAGAACTTTAAAATTTGTTATCTTCCTCATCATCATCATCATCATTTCAGCCGAAAGACGTCCACTGCTGGACATAGGTTATCTACCTATTGAATTATTATTTTATACATTATGTTTGTGAGACTTATGTAGATTACCTTGTTTTGGTCATAAGGTGGGCAAAATTTTTACTTTGTTTTGGTAAAATAAATTGTATACTACGTTTTGTACCTCATCTCAACTCAACTCTAAGCATTTATTTATTTTAAACCATTTCCAGGCACTTTTGAACTGTCCAGGAGTCGGTCAGTTAGAAATATGAAGGTAGTTGCCCATTCCAAAGCGTAATACGTACATATGGAGAAGAACGGGCAAGAAACACCATAGACACGTCGAATAAAAAAAAAACAAAAAAAACGCGTCCATAGTTCAGCAAATAGAAACAAACATAAAAAACAGTTCAGAACTAAAATAAGCTGTGGCGCTCGTTCACGAACATGACGCATGACCTGGATCAGCACCATTCACCTCAACCTTTTGAAGGGAGCTAAATGATCCAACACACGCGCCACCATCAGCGACACATCTGAGTGAGCGTGGCATACTCAGCTGCCAGGGCGGGCACATTCAAGTCAATAAACCTGTACGGTGGATACAACGTTATGGAACACTGGTTGTATACAATAAAATGGCTCCTTGTCCGTGTGTACATATTTTTGGGTGTGACTGTAGCTACCACACAAATTCGAATACCACTACCTGCTATGTAAATAACAGTGACAGGAAGTTAACATAGTTGCATAACATCATCCACATAGACTAAGTGGGAAAAATAAGTACTCGTATTATTGAAGTTAACTCCAAAACTACCCAAGGAAAGTTAATAAAATGTACACACTGCAAATTAGATCGGTTTGCAGGGCACACCGACATAGATATTGGTGTGCGTACAATCAACGGATGTACATTGCTTTACGCCCATTTAATAGTGCTTGCTTCACAAAAACCCGTTGTCCACGCACACACTTGCAATTTCTTCACTTTGATGTTGCAGGCAGGGAATATGAAGCATACATTTAGCAATTATAACAATTGTCTCCGTGGCGCATTAGCTGAGAGTTCGGTAAATAATATCTTACGCTGCCGGCGCCGTAAGTTCGAACCCGACTAGGTACTAACAGTCCAATATTTTTGTATATTGTAATAAAACATTTTGTTTGTTCAATTCATTGCTTCACTATTAGTAAGTCTTCTTTATACTTGGGTTGGAATTTATTAATTGTCTACCCTCTAAAATTAATTGTCTACCCTCTAAAAATGACAAATCTTATTTAAGTTAGTAGTTTAAGTTCATCGTCACAATGCTATTGACTATCGGGCTTTCGTTACGTTTTTAGACATTATACCCTGCGTGTTTTGAAAAGTGCTTTTCTTTGTGAATCAACATGAAACACTTAACTACACTTTTAAGAGCTGAGATAATTATTTTGCATGAACAAAACGTTTGTATTTTATTTTTATCGAAAAGAACAGCAAACAGTTAAATATTATAAGAACTTACAACTAACATAAACAATTTTAATAATAGTAAAACCCACAACGCTGTCCACGGGTAGACATGAAAGTAAAGATAGAAGAGTGTAATCGCTAGGAGTTTTAGTAGCAGAACGAGCAGGAACTATTTGTGTAATGAGCATTAATAAAGTTGTTAAAGGTTACATAATATAAAAATATGACCTTATTAAGTTTGACGAATTTCAGAAAGGGTACACACTTTATTTTTATTTAATAAAGAGGAGCGGGTGAGGCTTTTCAATCTATTCATTGGATAATTGAAGATGTCAATATTTACAAAAGTGCTATTATATGACTCCACCATACGGCGGACTGGTGAGCGCTGGCTGAACATTATAAGACACCATCGCGCAAGCTTCAATAATACAATTTTTTCTCACTTAGTCTATGTGGATAATATTATGTAACTATATCTCGTTTTCATTTACTTCAACAACAAAAAAAAAATAAGAATTTCCAAAATTGGTCCACAA
Organism: Tiliacea citrago; assembly: GCA_963921375.1. NCBI lineage: Eukaryota > Metazoa > Arthropoda > Insecta > Lepidoptera > Noctuidae > Tiliacea > Tiliacea citrago. The sequence continues at coordinate 32,124,415 of OY992780.1, forward strand.
TTGAAAATATTTTTTTTTTTAAACATACAGACGAACATAGAACCTCCTCCTTTTTTCAGGTCGGGTAGAAAATAGACTAGGTGAAAACTAAATGAATGATTGAAACAGGATAAAATAGAAAAAAGAAGATCCTTATTATTAACATGCAGTCAGACATGCTCAGAACGGTCCTAGTGTATGCGTACAGCAATCCTTGCGTTCTCATGAGGGATACCAGCATCGGAAACTGTTCAAAAGTGCCTGGTAATGGTTTAATTGAAATAAATGCTTGGAGTTTGAGCTGTATTCTGTATGATTTCTTAACTGTACAATTTTGTGAAACGACGGCGACGAGAATTCAATTCAACCAAGCAGATAGTGCCGCGTGAGTGTTTTGATCACGGCTTGATGAGCACGAGATTTGATTAGAGAAACAGCAAACTTAGTATTTCTGCTCAGCGCACCTGCAGCATGTCCTGGACTAGCGACTGAGGCTGCGGCTAGAGCAGTGGGCGCTGATCTGCCACCTCTGCGATAGCTTGCGCCTCCTTATTCGTACGACCTAAGCATTAGCTTATTGTTTATGGTTTGCGATTATATTTATCACTATTGCCAGGTTTAAGATTACTGAATACAAAACCACTAAGGAATGTTTGAGCCTCCTAGACTGACCAGTCACCTGCCAGGGTTACGAGCCTGTCCGAAAGGGATATCGTGGCCCTGGCACACAGGCATCTGAAGGAACACGGTGGGTTTTAGTCAGTAAAAGTCTGACACTCCCTCCCGCTCCACCCAGAGCGGGAGAAGTTATTTGATAATTTCCCACCCACCCAAAAAAAAAAAAAAAAAAAAAGACTGACCAGTCAAGCTCACTGCATCTAGCGACAACAAGCTCATGCGTTATTTTTTTTCTTCAAGTCTTAGCGTGCTGCTGCTGAATTAATTGGAACTGTTGAACATCCGAACACTGTAAAGTAATTTTAACACATCACAACGCTAACCTGTTGGTGCTGTGTGTCTGGGCGGAAGCTCTGCATGCTATTGCAATTTGCAGCAGTATTCCTATGCCCAGCAGTGGACATGATAATGATGATGATAGCATTGCCGAGTTGCGAGAGTCTTAACGTTTTGTCAACAAATTAAAAGTTCTCAAATTGTCATGTTTTTGACTGACTCCGTTCCAATGTCTTGGCAATTAATCTAATATGAAGTAACGAATCTTGAGTTAGCTATTAAGTAATTCAGGATTTAATTATGTATTTTGGTTACAATAATGTCTTCAGCAATGTGTAGGTGGCAGGTGGCAGTATAATATTTTTATTAAGTTAGGTAGAAAGTGAAACTCGGGCTGCGCGTTTCTGTGACCGGCTCGACGCAAAGTGGATCATCCCCATACAAGAGGTTGGACATAGAATCAAAAATTGAAAAAGTATATAATTCAAAAAATATATAAATATACAGTTGCATTCCTCTATTAAAGAACAATAAAAATTGTTACTAAGCTTTTTTATTTGACCAGCACTAGGAGCGATTCGATGAAAACTGTTATTTTTGTATGGAACCGAACACAAAAATGTCTGTATGTCATGATTCCCCCCTTGTTTCAATTTGCGGTTTTCACTACTGTTATTTACCCATTTTATGCCACTTTTTCTTCAAGGACACATGGTGCCGCCAGAGTGCCCCTTCGAGATATTTTGTCTATAGTAACTATCTTTGTTATTGTATTACTGATGGAATGGAGGTACATAAAGTATACTTATTACTGAGAATTAGTCATCACTAAGTAGTTCCTTAAATAACGGGTGCATGTGTGAGTACTTTAATGACTTATGAACGCTTTTGTTGCAATATAACAAAAGCGTTAATGAATCATTAAGTAACGACTACCAGCAGTATTTGCTTAATCTAATTAGTTATTGTAATTACTGAGAATTACACATAATTAAGAAGGTTAATGAAGAAAAGGCGTATTAGTGAGTTCTATATAAGTAATAAAATATCGGTAATGATTTGTGACAAAATGTTTTATGATGAATAAGAAAATATGTATTAATATCTTTTTTTTTATGTATATAATATAACACTGTAAAATATCATTAAACCCTAAAGTAAATTCCTAAAATAATTTATAAATAAAAAATAAAACAACCACTAATAACTAAATTAAAAATATTTAATAAAATAAAAAATACTATCATTTAGTTAATAACAATTATATTAGGTACTATAAAACTTCTATATTTTCTTCATCTTCATCAATAACGACATCATGATATTATTGTCGTCATCTTCTTCAATGTCACTAGGTACATTCCGAAACTGCTCCAACTATTGTAACAGTTGTCAATGAGCTCCAATTCACTCCCATCATGTATGAGCAAATCGTCCAGTTCTCTAAATGAAGATTTTTTAACTTTATTGGCCATCGTCGGTCGTAGGCTCGTTAGAAGCGGATCGGAAGATAACAGAAGATTATGAAGAATGTCTTTATTAGTGGCGATGCTACTGTGCTTTCGTGTATGATTTTCTCTAAATTTACGAAAATCCTTGTTTCTTGCTTCAGATGCTTCTTCAGACAAAAACCTATAGGCACTACTGATAGGTGCTCCACTATCTGCGATCCATGAACCGCAATTTATGTAAACTTGATGGCATGTTATACCATGCATATAACTGCACGAATAAATTTGCAGTTTCATCACAATATAATTTTAATTTTTCTATTTCAATTTTTTCGCCTAAGGAGATGCATTGCAAAATGACGGCGAGTCTTCTTATTAAATTGACGTCTAATTTTGTAACTTCCGAGTCGTTTCAGGGTTTGCAAAAAACCTTCTAGCAGTATCTTTGCGGAAGTATCAGTCACAGTTACTTCTTCTTTTGCTGGGTAACACTTACGTTTTTCTTTCACTAACGTGTAATAGCTTAGGTATTTCGCATGACCCCCTTTAAAACTAAAGTCCCTAAGTGTGATGTAACGCCTCTTGGATAACTGCATCTAAACGTAAAGGGCAAGTGCTTTGTGAGTAGGAACTTCACGAAGCAAAGTATTCTGTTTAGTTTCCAAGACATTTAAAACTGTTGAGACGTGTTCAGGATTTCCCAGCAAATGTTTCATTATTCTGGCCACATCATTTTTTCCGACAGACTTAACCCTTAACCAGGCTATGGATTGAGCATTACCCACCTAGATTATTAAGAGTTTTTTACCAGGTTTTGGTAAAGAATCTACCACAATCTGTCAAAAAAGCCAACATAGAAATATTATTTATGGTAACACAAAAATAAAGTGGAACGGAACGCAAATGTCACTTTTGCAGCCATTTCATCTGTGGTCCGCCGCTAAACGAACATTTTTGTGACAAGTGCACCGTATTTTTAATCATTATGGCGAATTGGAAAAAGTTATGTCGTACAATTTTTTGATATGTTGTAGAATTTGAGTTTTTCTAGTGATTTGTGCATTAATTATAAGTAAAAACTTCTAAAATATCATGAACTAAACAAAAAAACATGTGGGGAACCATATGACCTAAGCCTGTGAATGCCTAATTATTGCGGGAGTTATTATGTCCATTGCCCGGTAAATTATTTTTTTTATTTTATACTAGGTTTTTGCCACTGGTTTTATTTAGGATTTACTCACACGTCTCATTTATCGAAATATAAAATGTGGGTAGTGGTAAACTTTTGTCGTCATTTTTTGTCAGTCTACTTTAGTGTATTTTTTGTTATTCAGGTAATAAACGATAAACCGAAAAAAAAAAAAATATAAATCGAAAATATACTAAATGAAATGTTAAGTCGTCGTCGTCTAGACAGGCAATGGGATTATGTTTTTTTTTCAGGTTTTCAGCTAATTTTCTAAATATAGGTAATTGATAAAATCTCATACCAAATTTTATCACTCATCTAAATCTACCAAAAAAACATTATTACTGCAGGGTTTTCCGAGGCCTGGTAAAGGGTAAAGTGCACTTTTAACCGTATGTAAAAGCTCATCTGGACGACTGCAAGTACCAATATTTTCATCAACACGTCTTCTTTTCTGTCTACTCGATAAATCTTCAAAGCGTTTGCGATGAGATTTATATGTTGAAGTTGATGCATCCGATTTTGACGGACTGATTACCTCTTCTGCCTCATTTTCAGCTTCTTCAGTGTGAACAATATTTTCCTTAAAGCAATTTGGGCAAATGATATCGGAACTTAACCACTCTCCGTTCTTGTCCGTGAACTTGTCGACTGTCCTTCTTGATTGCACCCATTTGGAGTAAATCCGATAGAAAAATCGTCGTAACCAGTTCTTTAGATCCGACACATCATTTTCACTTAACTGGACGTTACTATTCGACTTCAATGTGTTAAATAAATTTTCATAGTCACGAATATCTGTATGATTACAAAGAGCAACATAAAGATCTAGATAAGTAGAAAACCCACGGAAAGGCATAATGACAACACTTGGTAGAGGTTGTAATTACAACTGAATTATATTTGTAAAATACACTAAAATATATAGGGCAGCAAGTTTGAAACTAGCAATAAATTTGATAAGCTAATGATGAGATGAGCCAATCACAATGTAGAGCTTAAGGGCTGTTAACATAGTAATTACAATAACTAATTAGATTAAGCAAGTACTGGTAGTCGTTAATGATTCATTAACGCTTTTGTTATATTGCAACAAAAGCGTTCATAAGTCATTAAAGTACTCACACATGCACCCGTTATTTAAGGAACTACTTAGTGATGACTAATTCTCAGTAATAAGTATACTTTATGTACCTCCATTCCATCAGTAATACAATAACAATGAGAACGTCATGCGTTCATACTATGGGGCTACAGAAGGGGAAACAATCTGACCGCGTACCGTGTCAGGCACTTGAGCCAGCTGTCAATGTTTCGGCACAACGACTGTCTGATCAGGTGCGGGTCAACCAGCGTAATCATATGTTGGATGACACTGTACTTGATCGCCTGCGAAGTGAAATGCAGAGTAGCCATGTCATCGCCCCTCTGTCGCAGACTGTCATAGTACTACCGCAGTCCAACACAATCCAAGCTGACGAGGGGAATGATGACAGGGCTACAAACGTAAGTACCCAGTGCAATGAAAAATTGAGGAGTGCTTTGGAGGGTGCGATTCGGGAATATCGGTTTATGTCACCCGAACTTAGACCACGCTTACCTCGTTTGCCCATGCATAACAAAAATAGGGCGCTGGTGGCAGCTCTAGATTCGCAGTAGACCTCACTGATACTCGATTCTATACTGCGCGGCTGTAGCGGCATGTCGTGTAGTTCAAGTAAAATTTACAAATGTCTCTAGAGCTACACGACCGAAACCGGTCGTACCAGCCTGACAGTGCAGAATTGAGCGTCGTATTGGTGGGCCCAGAGCGCTCATTGGCAAACTAATCTGCGTCAGGGAGGGCAATATTCGCCCAAGGGTGGGCTTTGTAAGGCGGGCGTTCTCAGGGACTGATACCAACCCTGAGGACTATTTGTCTCGTGTCACAGGCGCATAGACTTCCTGAAGCAGAAAGTGTATGCTTGGGCGAACCGTATTCGTAGGTATAAGCGGCGTGTGGACCGATACACTCAGAATTGCACCTTCCAGAGTGATGAAGGTGGGTTTATAGGGCTTGGGAGCGACCGACCCAAGATGTGACTGACACGCACCTACCGGATAATGATGCCATGTCTTCTTTCTGGCGCAGTATCTGGTCGGTGCCTGTCGGTCACACTGAAGGTGATTGGACTCGGAAAGTCGAGCGAGCCTGCGATCCAATACCAGAAATAGGGGCTATTACCATCTGCCCCCAAGATGTAGCTCGTGCGGTCCGTCCGTTGCCTAACTGGAAGTCTCCAGGACCGGACGGACTGCACACCTTCTGGATCAAATGGTGTGTTGTGTCGCACGCTCGCTTGGCGGCTCAGTACCAGACTACTTTGGAGTCTGGTTCGATAGCCTAGTTCCTAACGACAGGAATTACCCACCTGCTCCATAAATCAGGTAGCACCGCCGAACCCAAAAATTATAGACCGATCACGTGTTTGCCGACGGTATATAAAGTTCTTACATCCATTTTGAGAGCTAAAATTAACAAACATATAGACACCAACTCCATCATGTCTGCCTCTCAAAATGGGTGTCCGTTTCGACCGCGCGGCCACGGCGAAATTAAAAAAAAAAAACAATGCCAAGATTTTGTAAAAATTTGTAGAAGTTGATTCCCAAAACCATAAATTTGTCAAAGTTATGGTTAAAAAGTTATAAGGGTTTGAACGTGGCCGCGCCATTGAAACGCGGCGAACCGCGCGGCCACGGAGATCTTTAAAACTAAGCGTTGCAGAGATCTGAAATTCAGGTAAATAACAGATTGAATTTGTAAAAAATTTGTAAAAATATATAAAAAAATCCTAGGTTTATATTTTGGGAGCTATAAGACTAAAACTCCATGGCCGCGCCATCGAAACGATGAAAAATACGTTGTCGCCGATATCTCGCTGAAAAAGCATCGCAGGGGTCTGAAGTTTTTTGTAAAACGTAGATTTGAATTTGTCGAAACTTGTAAAAATACTACAAAAAATCCTAGGTTTATGTTTCAGGAGCTGTAAGACTAAAACCTCATGGCCGCGCCATTGAAACGGTCAAAAAACACGTTATCGCCGATATCTCGCTGAAAAAGCATCGTAGGGGTCTGAAGTTTTTTGTAAAACCTAGATTTGAATTTGTCGAAACTTGTAAAAATACTACAAAAAATCCTAGGCTAATATTTCAGGAGCTGTAGTACGGTATCGCGTAGAAATAAGTCGTGATTATTTATCGAAGAAAGTAATTGTAAAGCGAGTTTTTTGTAAACAACACCAATTAATATGTAAAACTACCGATACTAGGCAAAAAACATGTATTTTTTCGGTAATTATAACTTTCAATGCGTTTTGAATATTTCGATAGGGTGACCATGGCTTTTTGTTTACAGAAAACTTTCCACCTATCGTTTTAGAAATTGTATCTCAAGGATTCTAAATTCAATTAAAATGAAACGAATAAAATACAAAATCATATGTTTATTTCTTTTAAATTCACTTAAATCATTGCTTGATTTGACAATACTGTGGTTTTGAGTACACGTGCCAGAACCATAACAAATAACTTTGCACAACATTCGTAATTCCTGTAAGATAGCATTATTTGATGAATAATTGTGGAATCAAACACATAACTTATGTCTAAGACTAAATTCTGCCAGAAATAACCCCCTGTAATTAACAGTATTATGTCATAAGTAACGTGTAATTAACTCATGCATTCCAACAATGAATTGCACTAAAGGAATTAACCATAAGGCCACACACACTACAGTACACAGGAGCGAACAGAAAGCGGGTGCAGCGCGGGAGACGAAGGCTGTATAACCAATCACAGCAGTCCAATATGTGAGAGATATCCCGGCCGCTGCACCCCGTCTTCCCGCCAAAGGCTTTTTTGTTGATCAGTCGTCGTTTTACTTTCAGTTAATTCGCACGGATTGCTCGTTGGTGTTTTAAATTTTGACATTCCTACGGACTTTAATTTGTGCACTGTTTCGGATATTTGTTATCTTTGGAAAACTACGTTCTGCTGTTACAACTTCGAAAGCGTAAGGCGTAAGCCTTAGGATTTGATTTCAAATTAATACTTCTTATCAAGGTAAGTAATTCATACTAATTACTCTCTTCTCTTACCACTTAATACTTTTCCTATTTTTTTATCAACCTAGTTGACCTAGTCTTGTAATGATAATGTGTATCTACTTAGGTACCTATTTTAATACTGGTTGCTCTATCGTGATGATATTTTTATGCGGAAAGGTGTCCAAATTGTGTATTTGCTAGGTATTTATTTTTAGAACTCTGGAAAAAGTGCTACTTATACTACTATACTTATTTTTAAAAAGACATAGACTCTGGCACCAAAAATTCTCTCTAAGAAACTGCTTGAACAAATTTTTAAATTGCTTGAACAAAGATATTGCTAACTGAGGGTTAGTTTTGTAGGAATACATGGTTAAAATATTTTAAAAAAAGTATTTTTTGTTTTTTTACCGAGCGGGGCGTAGGTAGATAGTCTATGCGAGCTATGTTTACCTAGGCGTTCTTTTGTTTAGTTCAACGAATTCTGCTATGCTATTCTTTAAAAGACTCTACGACGAGCTCGTCGCCGATACTAGTTTGGTCCCCAATAGATTTTTAACTATGTGCTCTAGAGCATAAAGTTGAAAATCCATTAAAGACAAACTGTCTCGACGACGAGTACCGAAACAGTTTGTCTTTAATACATTTTTAACTTTATGCTCTAGGGCATAAAGTTGAAAATCCACTAAAGACAAACCGTAGTTTCGGCGCTGCCATTATACTGCTCTTTGTTCTTTTCATTAGCACGGTAACGGTCTTTGAAACTCGTAAAACAATAAATAATTTTATTACCTACGTGATTGTTGGCTGATTGTTCTCACGCGGTCAAACAAATATGTATAAAACAAAAGATTAAGAAGTAGAGATGTTGGTCAATGTTATTACTATATTGTTACAGAAACATGGTCAGAGGTAGAAAACCGAAAATTGATGCGGTGCAACTGAATAACAAGTTTCTTAAGTATGCAGCTACTTGTAGAAATGAAAAAATATCATACAATAATCCTTTATTTATAACTATTGCTCAAGAACTGAACAATGAAATAACGCCGTATTCATTGTTCATGAGACTGAAGAGAAATTTCAAGACGATTTTTGGCCAACGATATGATGAAGAAAGTTCACTCACACAAAGCACCTCAACTTCGCCTTCGTGCCGAAGCACAGTTTCTTCACCTGTGAAATGTACCTCAAAAGAAGTTGAAACTGTTAAAGAGTTTAATTTTTTACTGGATTTATATGACTGGAAGAAAGTGGAACCCGTCTCAGTTAATTACTTCAGGCGTGATCCTAATACTACCTCAACACATAAAAAGTACAATACACTGCCAAAGTACAAATGGGCTTGCTTACTACGAGAGAAACTGTGGGAATCTACAAGGCTTCCATGCACATGGGTTTTTAAAACTAAGCGGGTCGACGAAGACAAGAATGTTCTGATTAAAGGAAAGTGCTCACAATGTAGTTGCGTCTCGGAAATAACGATCAAGGCAGCAACAGATAAAATAGTGGCAGTGACCTGCACTCTATTTAATACCGATAATAGTAGAATGCCACACAATCCAAACAAGAAGACAAAGCTCACTCCGTACAAAAGACGAAAACTAGCGAAAAAATTGCAATATAAACCCGCAACAGTAGTTCACAAAGAAATTGCTTCCGTAGTCATCAAAGATGATGATACTGTAAACTGTCCAGTGCTACCAACGATGGAAGCTTTGAGGAAAATGAAACACGAGAAAAGGCAAAGTAATCGATTGCACTCTGATCCAATCATGAGCATTCTCATGATGTCGATAATGGCAACATACCAACATTTCGTTCGCGAGTTCACCCTGTTACCGAGCTTCCATCTGTGCTATTGGTGTGAGCAACAAATCCAATACTACAAGGCGTATCTGGAGAAAATTCCTCATGTCACAATGACTATAGATGCAACTGGATCATTCTTCCGAACGATCAAACTCCCAGATGGATCTCTGCTAACGAAACGGATGTTCCTCTATGTTGGTATGGTAACGTCTTCAACTATTAAGTCTACAGCAATTTGCCAATTGATTACGGATAACCACACAACGGATTCTATATTGTCATGGTTGAAAAGATGGCACAACGAAGTACGTACTGCGCCTCACGAGATTGTAACTGACGACTCTTCAGCGTTAATAGCAGCAAACGTTCAGACTTTTACTAATTTTCAAACAGTCCGAGACTATCTACGACAATCATTTCTAGTTTTAATGAGTAAATGTAACAATTTGCCTCAAGTATTCCTAAGATTAGACACAAGTCATTTTGTCAAAAACGTATACAACTTGCGATGCTTCGATAACGTTGATATAAATATTAAAATGTTTTACATTCGCAGTATTTTATTTGTGAAAGAGTGCGAAAATTTTGAAATAATAAAAAATGTGCTTTGTCATATTATAAAAATTTGTACTTTCAAATATGAATTCACAAACAATGAGACTTGTAAAATTTCTATGAAATACCTCAAATCTTTGTTGGTCAAGATAGAAGACCCAGTTGAAAAAAACGACAAAAAAGATTTCTGTGATGATTATGTTATAATAACCGACGATGACAATATTTTAGGTTGGTTTGATGAACTTGTGAATAAAGAAAAAATGTTGGATCAAACAAAGAATAAAACAGAAAAACCAAATGACTATTACTTACCCAATCTAGTATCAACTCTTAAAAGGTTAATGATCAAACTGCCTCTGTGGAGCAATGTCATGTGTCCTTTTTACAAATCAGAAAATAAGTCGCCAACATCGTCAGCTATTGAAAGTTATTTCAAAACTTTAAAACACTTATTATTTGAAACACGTATTTTTATAAATTCACTACAATTTTATATTAGGGGAGACAAAAATAGCTGCGACAAATCTTAATATAACTCTAGCAAATACAAAAAAGCAAACAATCAAGGGCCGAAAAAGGAAATTACAAAAAAATAATAATAAGCAGTGTAAAAAAATTAAAATAAACACAAAACAATAATTTTCTTCTGATTCCATATTTACAGAAAAGCCTTCATATACTGAAAACTGGGGTGGAGAGGGATATTCTGCGAAGAATATCTCAGTATTGTTTTTGCGAAATGGGAATTTAGTAAATTCTGTCAATAAAAGTATGAATTTTACGAATACGTGTGCGTTTGATTCAGTTTTCTTTTTGTTAGCATTTGCATACCAAAAAAACGTGCACATTCAACAAATATTTAATACATGCACAAACAAATTAATTCGCGAATTTATAAAAATATTAGCAGAATCGTTAAATTTAAATAGTGCTTATAAACTACGAGAGGAAATCATTACTCAATATTACAAAAGGGATAGCAATACATATGGATGCGATAGTAATATGGCTTTTATATTTGAACACATACTTTTAGAGGATTTGTACAGTGCCAATGTAACTAAAGAATGTTTAATCGAAACATGCGCCAACCACTCAAAAAGAACCATAGTATTTTTGTCAATTAATATGGAAATCATAAATTTATTCGGAATCGGTGGACTGGAAGATGCCGTCATTATCGATGACTCCAATTTAAAAATTTGTTTAAAATGTAACAACGAAACCAAGAGATTTACGTACGAATTGAGTAATATTATTTTATTTGATCTCAATGGCACAGACAAAATTATGCTCCAAGAAACACCTCATTACATCAAAATAAAGCAAAAAAAATATGGACTGATAGGTGCTGTGGAATATGTCCCCCCGGTTGTAGGTCTGATTGGTCATTACAAGTGTCATTGCTTAGTAAATAATTCCATAATGATTTGTTACGACGATAATAAAACCGGAACGCACGCAAGTTCTGAACAACCTCTGACAATTCATAATTTAACATATGGTCTAATAGATGATGATTAAATAATAAAAAACAGGGTAAAATTAAACTATACAGTGGGAATAAGCTCCCATAGGTAACAAGTTTTATTCATGACCCAAGGAACCGGTCGAAATCCCAAAAATATTGGCGAGTACCTCATTATTATAGTTTTGGTTTGTTTGAAATGTCAATTTTTTTGCAAGATTTCGACAAATGTTCCTGAAAGTCCTTGGCTCTGAGGTCGTATTAATAAAAAAAATATCTTATTCTAAGTAAATAATCTGTGATTTGTGACTTTGAAAGAAATATATATAGTAAAGTAAGTAAGTGTAAGCAAATAATCTGTGATTTGTGACTGAAAGAAATATATATAGGGTGACTGGTAATTAGTGACCGATACTTAAACACGTGAATTAGCTCATCATTATGAACATGGCAACAATGGGACCAAACCTGAAATCGCGAAAAAAATATCAGCTGTTCCATACATGTTGACGAGTTATGCGATCGTAAATGTATGGAACAGCTGATATTTTTTTCGCGATTTCAGGTGTGGTCCCATAGTAAAAGTTGTTCATAATGATGAGCTAATTCACGTGTTTAAGTATCGATCACTGCTTACCAGTCACCCTATATAGTAGTGTAAGTAAGTGTAAGCAAATAATCTGTGATTTGTGACTTTGAAAGAAAGTATAAGTAAATAATCTGTGATTTGTGAGTTTGAAAGAAATATATGTGTTAGGGTAAGTAAATAATCTGTGATTTATATGATTATAAAAAAAATATAAATATGTTTTTTGTATCTTGTCGTTTCATTTTAATTTAATTTAGAATCCTTGAGATACAATTTCCAAAACGATAGGTGGAAAGTTTTCTGTAAACAAAAAGCCATGGTCACCCTATCGAAATATTAAAAACGTATTGAAAGTTATAAATACCGAAAAATACATGTTTTTTGCCTAGTATCGGTAGTTTTACATATTAATAGGTGTTGTTTACAAAAAAAAACTCTCTTTTCAATTACTTTCTTCGATAAATAATCACGACTTATTTCTACGCGATACCGTACTACAGCTCCTGAAATATTAGCCTAGGATTTTTTGTAGTATTTTTACAAGTTTCGACAAATTCAAATCTAGGTTTTACAAAAAACTTCAGACCCCTACGATGCTTTTTCAGCGAGATATCGGCGATAACGTGTTTTTTGACCGTTTCAATGGCGCGGCCATGAGGTTTTAGTCTTACAGCTCCTGAAACATAAACCTAGGATTTTTTGTAGTATTTTTACAAGTTTCGACAAATTCAAATCTACGTTTTACAAAAAACTTCAGACCCCTGCGATGCTTTTTCAGCGAGATATCGGCGACAACGTATTTTTCATCGTTTCGATGGCGCGGCCATGGAGTTTTAGTCTTATAGCTCCCAAAATATAAACCTAGGATTTTTTTCTATATTTTTACAATTTTTTTACAAATTCAATCTGTTATTTACCTGAATTTCAGATCTCTGCAACGCTTAGTTTTAAAGATCTCCGTGGCCGCGCGGTTCGCCGCGTTTCAATGGCGCGGCCACGTTCAAACTCTTATAACTTTTTAACCATAACTTTGACAAATTTATGGTTTTGGGAATCAACTTCTACAAATTTTTACAAAATCTTGGCATTGTTTTTTTTTTTTAATTTCGCCGTGGCCGCGCGGTCGAAACGGACACCAAAATGGATGTAGGAATGGGTCTCGCGGTACTAATGAGTTACTCCTCATTGATATGGCCATTAGCCAACAGGTTCGACGTTCCCGAAAGGATCTGTCGACATGTTGGATAGATTATAAGAAGGCCTATGACTCGGTGCCGCATACATGGCTCATGAGGGTGCTGGAGTTTTATAAAGTAGATGCAACTCTGCGCACCTTCCTGATGTCGTGTATGAGGCAATGGCGGACGGTTCTTCGCTATCCAGGATGTCGATAGCGAACCGATAAGGTCGAGCGAGGCATATTTCAAGGCGATAGTTTGAGTCCGCTTTGGTTCTGCCTTGAATCCTCTAAGCACACTGCTGGAGGATTCAGGTCTAGGCTATCGGTTGAGGAGAGGTGGTCAGGTTATATCTCATCTCCTCTACATGGATGACCTAAAACTCTGCTCCCAACAATTTGCAACTGATGGAGCTACTGAAAGTAACTGAAACTTTTAGTAGCGCCATCAGGATGGAATTTGGTGTGGACAAATGTGCGGTTATGCATGTAAAGCGAGGGAAGATTGTGGAATCCGTGGGAACCCAACTCTTGGATTCCATAAACCTTAGAGCCCTGTCCGCATCCGAAACCTATAAGTATGTATGTCGGAAGCGTTGGGCATCAATGTTACTGACATGAAGCAATCGTTGAAGGAGCGCTTCTTTGGCCGCCTGAAGAAAGTATTTAATAGTCTTCTATCAGACGGAAACAAGGTGCGTGCCTTCAACGGTTGGGTCATTTTTGGTTCTGATGTACTTTTTCGGCATACTCAAATGGACTCAGACCGAACTCGACGCCCTGGATAGGAAGGTTCGTACGCTGCTGACTGCATAACGAATGCATCACCCACAGTCCTCGGTAATGAGAATGTATATCCCGCGAAAGTGTGGAGGTCGAGGCTTTTTAAATGATAAGAGTGCTAAGACCCTCCACAATTGCGAAATACGCAGTCTCAGGGAATATTTCCTAGAAGCCGACGTGGGGATGCATCGAGATGTGGTCGTGGTGGACAAGGGCCTCACCCCGCTATCCTTGGCTACAGAGAACTGGCGCAAAGCTGTAGTGCTCGACACTAACGATCGCGGTGAGGTATGTCAAAGTAAGGAGCTTCACGGACGCATGTTCCGGGCCCTACATGAACCCGATGTACACTTTTTAGCGTCCGTAGCCTGGCTGCGTTTCGGTGACCTCTTTGGGGAAACCGAAGGTTTTGTCTGTGCAATTATGGACAAAGTTATCATGACGAAGAATTACCGGAAATTTATTGTAAAGGACGGCACGGTTGACGTGTGTCGGGGATGGCACCGTCCGGGAGAATCAATCCGACACATTATCTCCGAGTGTTCTCGTCTAGCTAACGAAGAGTACTAGCATAGACACAACCTTGTAGCCAGGATTATCCATCAGCAATTTGCTCTGAAATACAGCCTTGTGGAATTGGAGGTGCCATACTACAGGTATGTGCCCGACCCAGTTCTCGAGAATGGAGATATCACATTGTACTGGGACCGACCCATTATCACTGACAGGACTATTGTTGCTAATAAGCCTGATATAGTGGTGGTGGATCGAATAGAGCAGCACAATGATTATTGACATAACGGTCCCTCATGACGGGAACCTCGTGAAAGCCGAGAAAAATAAACAAATCAAGTATCTTGACTTGGCTTGCGAAGTTGTCGTGTGGGATGTGGACTCAGCAATCATTGTGCCGATAGTTGTATCAGCCAATGGCTTAATTGCCAAGAGCCGCGACCAACACCTAAGGAGGCTCTCGTTGGGCAGCTGGATTAAGGGCCTGATTCAGAGAGCGGTACTTCTGGACACGGCTCGCATTGTTAGGAGGTTCGTCTCTCTGGAGCCCTGACCGCCGGTAGCTTGGACCTTGTTCCCGATACCGGTGGGCTACTATTTTTTATATTTTTAAATGTTTTTATATATTTTTTATATTCTAATATTTAAAAATGTGTATAATGAAATAAAGCAGATAATAATAATTCGGCGTAGCTTGCTCACGCGTAAGCTCGCCCAGTAGTTTGGTGGTTTTGGAACCAACAAATTTAATGGAAGAATATTGTCTATACAGAAGTTTTGTAAATAATATTTTTCCAATAAGCGTTTTAATTTTAGGTTATAACTAAAACTTATCATTTAAAATAAATGTTGGCGCGAGCGAAGCCGCGGGTAAAAGCTAGTTCTTAGATATGAGCAAAGCGTTTGATTTTGTATCACACGAACGACTACTCTATAAGTTAGAGAAATATGGCATATGAGGCAACGCGCATGATTGGCTTAAAAGTTATTTATCTAATCGCCAACAGCAACGCAACCATGCTCTTCTATGTATAGGAGGGAGTCTCTGAATCCTTTATCTAATATAAGTACATCGCCGGCATGAACAATATGCATAGGAGTTTTATCATGTACTGATATAGACATAATAGTTGCATCAGACGTTGTCGGCTGCATATGCCTCTTGTACAAAATGCAAAATGTTATTTCGACACTATAAAATAAAATTATAACTTGTTTTATACCTAAATGATCTTATACTTATTCCGCAAATCCAGGTCTTGCCTCTTAGTCTTCTCTTGTGAGCCGGTGGCTTTCTCGCTCTCGCGCTAGAGAACGGTCACATGCAACACAATGGTTTATACGTTCCATATTAACAACATATCCAATCCACTTGCAATCAGGTCCATACAAACTAGTCACAATCAAAGTCTAAACAGTAAAATCAAGTCCGGTTAACGTGCAGAGGTTCAAAATATAAAACAGTGTCGATTCGAGGGAGCAAAAGAAGCGTTCGACGTGCAAATTGTAAGCCAATATGAAACGTGACTATCAATTCAATACAAGACAGCATACAAGTGAAAATTGTCAAACAATAGAATAGCTTCTGTCTCTATCTCTCCCGCCTCCATTTATTGCGATCTCGTTCGTTCATCTGTCCGTTTCTTTTAATAAAAAATAAAATAGTTCATAGATCTTTCTACACGAGTCTCATTGTTGTGTCATGAAATAAAATAAAGCTATTATTATGACCTTTAAACTAAGTATATCACAACTTGGTACACCACTGGGGACAAACCGCCCATTCTCCTTTGGTAATTAACGTTTTGATTCGTATGGCCACCATATGTCTATCAGTGTAGTTCATTACGCAGTTGATTCCAATCTCAATCCAGGCCAAGAAAGCTAATTTTCAAAAGATCTGTATTGAAACTGAATCAGATTGGAATACGATCGAAGTTGGGATTGATTTCAAGAGTAGGTAAACCTGCTGGTTGTCAATTGGCGCTGCAAGCCCGCCTTGATTTTAGCGATGTCATGCGTCAATTTAAATTATTTCATTTTGTGGAGCATTGCATTTTATGGTGGACCCAATATTTTGCACCAAAGATAGAAGGATTTCGTTACGCCTTTCTGGAACATTGCATATCTCTATGTTACAACTCCGAGATAGTTCGTGGGATGATGCATGTCATGCATGCAGCGGTCACACTGTGCGTAGAGAAACTACCCCGATACGAAACGCACACCGCGCGCCGGCGCTGCCGAAGCGACGACGTCGCACCGCTCCACGCCCTTTTCTAGCGTCAAGCGAACAATTGTTTGATGCGATGCGACATTAATGATTGATACTTCGTATGTCGCGAAAAGCTGGCTTTAACAAGTAAAATTTGCGAATGCGAAAGATTAAGTCTTACGGCTGTGTGCAACAAGGCCTGATGGCCCCACTAGTGAAACTGACTTAACTCAGAAATAATGAAATTTTGTGAGATGAATGTTTGACTGTATATTATTATCATTGTGAGTTGATTCCTTATGGAACGATGTTCCTTATCGCACGATATACTCTGCGCAATTGGCGAATGAGAGGTAGACCGAAAAAGTGTAACATTTTGACCGTTACGACATTGCTATCGTACTGTGTGTTTACAAGCGTATTAGTGTAATACAACATGCATGTTTTTAGGGTTCCGTACCCAAAGGGTAAAACGGGAACCCTATTACTAAGGCTCCGCCGTCTGTCTGCCCGTCTGTCACCAGGCTGTATCTCATGAACGGTGATAGTTAGACAGTTGAAATTTCACCGATGATGTATTTCTATTGCCGCTATAGCAACAAATACTAAAAACCAGAATAAAATAAATATTTAAGGGGGCTCCCCCACAACAAACGAGATTTTTTTGCTCGTTTTTGCTCGATACTGATAACGGCAACAGGTAGACGCTTGAATGATTCACAGAATATTTAGTTATATATTCACTTTAAAAATAAATAATTAAATTAAAATAAAACATATATTTAAGGGGGGCTCCCATACAAAAAACGTGATTTTTTTGCCATTTTTATAGATAATTGTACGGAACTCTTCTTGCGCGATTTCGACTCGCACTTGGCCGGTTTTTTATACATACATGCAGGATGCGCCTGTCTGTAATAAATAGAAGAAATGAAAATAAAAATAACAACGAAAGGCACTTCGTTACAACTGGGTGTCCCACTTTGTTGTCTGTCAAGACCCTTTTTCTCAGCAACGCGTAGGTATTTTGAGGTTTGAAATTAATATTAGGTTTTTGCAAAAGAGAGCTGTCAGAGCAATTTATAATCTCCGTCGCCGCGAATCTCTTAGGGAACTATTTAAAAGGATTAATATTATGACGGTACCTTGCCAATTCATTTATGAAAATATTATGTATGTAAGGAAAAATCTACATATTTTTAACAAGATAAGCGATAGACATAATTTTAATACTAGAAATAAAGATAAAATAGATCAACCATTTTTCAGATTATCTAAAGTACATACATCTTTTATGGGGTACTGTGTTAAATGTTACAACAAAATACCTTGTGATATATTGAAATTAAATGAGAGAAAATTTAAAACACATATTAAAAGTACACTTTGTAAACAAGCATATTACAAGTTAGAGGATTATATCCAGGACAGGAATGCTTGGAAACATGCTGGTCCAGCTCCATAGGACAATCTAGAGTCTAGACAAAATCAAACTGGTTGCTATTTTTATGGTAAAATCTGTTACTTTTATGATATTGATTTTACATTCTGTGATAACCTATACTCACACACTGACTTATTTTTTTATTTTTTTAGAAAAACATACTTGTATGATGTTTGTAAAGATGTGAACACCACGTATCTATCTAATAATTAAGTTATTTTTCATTGCTTAGTTTTTAATTCGTTTTACCTATTATGGTATAGTAATTTTATTCTAGGTGCATCGTCTTCACATATAATCATATAATTAATGTAATCAAACAAAATATTGTAAAACATTTTTAAAACAGTACCGGTGGAGTTTCTTGCCCATTCTTCTCCATACGAAACTACCTTTTGGAAGGGGCAACTAGAATCAATTCTATTTTTTTTGTAAATTTTGACGTTCAAAAGTGCCTCTTATGTGCCTATTTGAAATAAATGGTTTGACTTTGACTTTACCTATGAAATTGCCGTTTTTAGGGTTCCGTACATCAAAAAGAAAAACGGAACCCTTATAGGATCACTCGTGTGTCTGTCTGTCCGTCTGTCACAGCCCATTTGCTCCGAATCTACTGGACCGATTAAGTTGAAATTTGGTACACATATAAACTTCTGTGACCCACACACGGACGAGTAGCGTAAATAAATAAATTTTGAATATGGGGGTAACTTGGGGGGCAAATTAGAGAAATGAAAAAAAAAGTTTAGCAATCTGTAGCATGTAACATACCAAATGAAAGGGCTTGTTGTAAGGAATTCAATTTTTTTTTTATAATTTTAAAATAAATATCTACTGTTAAAATGATTGAAGAAAAAAGACGAAAACTAACCCCCTTTATCTCCGAAACAACTGAGACTAAAATTTTGAAAAAAATACCGAACATAGGTCTATGATCTTAAAATAACATGGTAAATCTCAATATTGTGCGTACAAACTTACATTTGCAGTTGGACGGTACTGCAGAACGGCAATTTCATATGTAAAGACCTATTATCAAATACGAAGGTATACGGTACCTTTGTGATTATGTCTTGTTATCTCCTTGTGTGTCACTGTCATATGAAAAAATATCGACTTAATTTTACTAAATTTATTTAATTCTATGATTCATAATATTAAATAATTATACTCATTTTCCATGTAATTTTCTAAGTCGATATATTTTTATATGACAGTGACACCCACAGACACATGACAATACATAATCACTACTTATAAAAAATAAAAATGGAACTCGAAGCAAATATAACAATTGATCGTGACGTATATCGATGTACTTATGTGAGAAAATGATTTTCAACTACAGTGTGTGTCTTGATAATGTGCACATATCAAAATGAGGGAAACTAAGCTTAATTTTATCGACGGAAAAAATAATTTTAAAAATCTAAAAAAATAATTGCTGTGTAAACAAATCGGTATAACTTTTAAACTAGACGATCTATCACGATGAAACAAACTCAGTAATGACTGGAATTAAGATTTATTCTTCGTTCGTCCTGAAGTTTTGTCCCACATTCCAAAAAAATCTTAGTTTGTCCCATATCACTATTGAAGTTGTGTTTCGTCCCAAATATCAAGTACTTGAAAGGTACAGTCAACAAAAAAAAATGTAATTACGTATTTGAAATTTTTAAACAATAATCTATAGAAAATGAATCCCTATTTCCCATAACTTGAGAATGACTTTACCGATTTCAATCGTCTTTTTTTTTTAAGTTTTCCAAAACTTTGTAGAAGATTCTTACGGAAAGAAAAATTCATAAATGGCAAATAATAAGAAGATTCTTACGGAAAGAAAAATTAAGAAAATTTCAGAAATAGCTAATAATAATTTGTCTGTAGGTAGTAATAGCAGTTACCTAAAATATAATACTAGGCTTGCACGAATTCAAGATAGTATAGTTGTGTTAGTATTTCAATCATTAGTATTATCCCACTAATTAGGATTTGGATGAAATAGTTTATAACCTGGATACTTTTAATCCGTAGTACGTTGTAATTACAAGACGGTATTCTGTTCACGAAACGACACGTTGTGCTCATTTTCGAGCAGTAGACCTAACAAAAAGTACTGCTTGCACGAATAATGTTATTATAAAATAATACGAGTAAATTTTCTCTCGCGGAGAAGACAGAGTAGCGTTTGTTTTAAATAGTTGATTAATGTTAAAAATGTATTAATACGTACTTAGCCCTTTTTTGCCGATTGAAAAAGTAGGTATGGCCGTACAAGAAATATAAAATAGGACGAAGCGGGAATAAAATAATTAAAATTATATTTTGGGACGAACGAAGCATATTGTTTGGTACGAACCATGATTGTTTTATATAGGACAAAACTCAGTGGGCCGAACGAAGATTAAATGGGTATTAATAGGGCGTCATTACAAAATAAAAACTAAAGAAAACATTCGCCCTCAATTGAGAATCAGGGTGATTTTATGACAAAAATCTGATGTATTATCATCAATTTTTACCACAAGTAATCGTAAAATATCTCAATAAAAGTCCTAATTACCTGTCCTTTTTTATTACTTTAAATTATTCTCCATCGTGTTAGCACTTTAAAAGTAAAAATACCATGTTTATAATTCAATCACAACGTTTCCTATCAACTGTTAAAGAAAGGCCTTTTACTCGGCTACGTACTTTACTTTAGCAGGTAGAGACCCTTTTCTTGTATATATATTTTTTTTCCGTCGATAAATTTAAGCTTAGTTTCCCTCATTTCGATATGTGCAAATTATCAAGACTCACACCGTATAATGTTAAGTTTGTTCTTGAGCTAAATTCATCCCAACTACGGAACCCTTCATTGTGCGTGATACGACACGCACTTGGCCGGTTTTTTTTAAATATTTTTTTAACTCTTTATTGATATTGTTCACATGTAGTTCACAAATACCTAGTGTAAAAATTAGCTTCGGCAGTACTATTTAAAATTTTAAAATATCCTCATGGTAATAATGTGTTGTGCTCGTGCAGGGGGCAGGGCGAGATCATCGGGCTACTGAAGGTGGGCCGCAAGCATCTGTTCCTGTTCGACGCAAAGGAAGCCGTGCACGAGGTGGAGCCGCTGTGCGTGCTGGACTTCTACATCGTGCGTGACCGCCAGCGCATGGGCTTCGGACGCATGCTGTTCGACTTCATGCTGCACGTGAGTTCACGCGCCATGTCACTGTGTGCCAAGGACTTCATGATTCATCCATTAATATCTGTCGTCAAGATAACGCCAATTATATGTGATCATTTGTGGAAGGCATATACAGGGTTACTGGTAACTCGACGTATTCCTTGCAGGACGTCACAGTATGGTTAAAATGCAACAAATTAAGCCACCAAATGTTCTACCGAAATTCAGTAGTTTTTGATTAATTAGGTTTTTAGTTGTTTTATGAAAAATACAATTTAAAAATGATTTACGGTGCGACTTTACTGGAATTTAATTTATTATCATAACTGATGCCGTAGCAAATCTTTGTTAATAATTAAAAAAATCCAAAATGCCGAAAACTTGGCAGAGATCACTAATTAAACATTTTATTGTTCGTAATTTTTGTCATTACTTTATTTAAAAAAAACCTGAAAAAGTACTGAATTTCGGTAGAACATTTAGTGGCTTAATTTCTTGTATTTTAACCTTACTATGACGTCGTGCAAGGAATACGTCGAGTTACCAGTAACCCTGTATACAGGGTGGAAACTTTCAGCGGGGCAGTAAGGGGAAGTACCTTATCCGTTGCAGCTACGCGAAACCGGTCTTAAGAGACTATCCATATTTTTTTATGAAATTTTGATCCCTATTCACAGATTTACAAAAAAAATACAGTTAGCAAGAAAATAGCCATTTTACACTAAAAAAAGCTTTTTTAGTGACGGTTGAGATCTTTTTCTTGAATGAATAAAAAGATAAAGTTTAAAAACAATTCAAATTTCGAATTCATTATTATTAAATAAAAAACAATCTTGACAGTTTGTTGCGTCAGAAAAGCTCTGAGTGTGTTGTTGATTTTACATTGAGTGCATAATTGGACAGCTATTGATGACCTCCAATTTAGAACGTTTAGACTTGCTAGAAGCATATTACGTAAATAATAAAAATACCTCGGCTGCGTTAGAATGGTATAGGATCAAATATCCAAATCGTCATGTGCCAACCAGAAAGGTTATTACATATCTTTTAAGAAATCTTGCACAAGGTGGCTCTTTCAAGAAAAAATCTGTACGCCACCCATTTATACGAGTACTAGATGAAAATTTGATCATTTCTGTTCTTACACTTGTCGAAGCTTATCCCGAAATATCATCAAGAGCAGTCGCTGAAGAAGTAGGTGTCTCACATCGTTTTGTACTAAAGATATGGAAGAAGTATGTTTATAAATGTTACCGACAGGGGCGACTAGTTCAAGCCTTACATTCTGGGGACGAAGACTTACTTTTTACAGGTGGTTAAGAGGGAAAATAAGCAGAGATTACCATTTTCTGAATTTCAAATTATGGTCTGATGAAACAAATTTTTCTAATAATGGAATGTACAACCGGCGAAATCACCATTATTGGCATAGAGAAAATTCTCTCAGGTTTCGCGAAACACATAATTAAGTGCGATTTTCTTTTAATTGTTGGTGTGGTATAATGTGGAACCGAGTGGTAATGGTCGAATTTTATGAAGGCACCTTGAATTCCAACATTTATAACAACAGAATATTAGAGAATCTTGAAAACCTCGTCGATGATTTACCACTGTCGGAATCAAGGAGAATGTTTTTTCAACAAGATGGCGCTCCACCTCACAACAGCCGTAGTACGCGTTCGACTTTGAACCGACAGTTTGGTGATCAATGGATGGGAACACATGGTCCTATTTCTTGGCCAGCGCGTAGTCCAGATCTGACACTCTTGATTTCTTTTTGTGGGGCTACCTGAAAACTGAGGTTTACAAAAAGCAACGCGATAGTGTTCAAGAACTTAAAGACTCAGTAACCACAATTTTGTGGAATTCATACAAATAAATTGTCAGCAGTCACTAGGTCGGTACAGAAACGAATCAATTTATGTATTCGTCAAAATGGCGGTCACTTCGAGCACTTGATATCGTAGGGCAAGAAACAGCAAGATTTTAAATAAGAATAACATCATCAAGTTATGTTAGTTAATAAAAAAAGAAACTTAATACGCCATCTTTTTGATATGTGTAAAATTCTACGTGATCATTTGTCTTTTGTTTTATTTTTTGTCAAATTCTTTACAAAATGTAAGGGAAAAGTTTTTTGCAATTTGTGAATTTTTGAGTACTCCAACGATGGTTGGTCTCATAAAAGTTTTTGATAAGTATTAGAAACAGGATCGGTTGGCATCAAAAAATGTTTTTGTGTAAAATGGCTATTTTCTTGCTAACTGTATTTTTTTTTTTGAAAATCTGTGAATGGGGATCAAAATTCCATAAAAAATTATGGATAGTCTCCTAAGACCATTTTCGCGTAGCTGCAACGGATAAGGTACTTCCCCTTACTGCCCCGCTGAAAGTTTCCACCCTGTATATTATATAAATGGCAGGTGGCAGTACAAATATGTGACATTGAAGGTACACCAATACTAACTGACGAGACAAGCGACGCCAATATATGTGATGCTGCATCGGCTACAAAATATATGATGCTGCGTCGGCTACAAAATATATGATGCTGCATCGGCTATAAAATATATGATGCTGCATCGGCTACAAAATATATGATGCTGCATCGGCTACAAAATATAATTATGATGCTGCATCGGCTACAAAATATATGATGCTGCATCGGCTACAAAATATAATTATGATGCTGCATCGGGTACAAAAATATGTGTCGTAATAATCTGTACTATTAGTTAATACTAATATAATATTTGTGTAATGTTCGCGTTGAAACAACAACACGCTAATCCCTGGAACTACCAGTCGGATTTGAAAAATTCTTTTTGCATTTGATGATGAATTTTTGAGGAAGGTTATAGTCTTTAAGATCATGCTACCACCCTTAGAAGGCGAGCAAAAGTCTGAAAGAACGCTAAGTGAATACGAAGTAGGTAATAGCGCGGGCGGGAAATACGAAGTAGGTAATAGCGCGGGCGGGAAATACGAAGTAGGTAATAGCGCGGGCGGGAAATACGAAGTAGGTAATAGCGCGGGGGGGGAAATATGAAGTAGGTAATAGCGCGGGCGGGAAATACGAAGTTGGTAATAGCGCGGGGGGGAAAATATGAAGTAGGTAATAGCGCGGGCGGGAAATATGAAGTAGGTAATAGCGCGGGCGGGAAATACGAAGTAGGTAATAGCGCGGGCGGGAAATACGAAGTAGGTAATAGCGCGGGGGGGGAAATATGAAGTAGGTAATAGCGCGGGCGGGAAATACGAAGTAGGTAATAGCGCGGGCGGGAAATACGAAGTAGGTAATAGCGCGGGGGGGGAAATATGAAGTAGGTAATAGCGCGGGCGGGAAATACGAAGTAGGTAATAGCGCGGGCGGGAAATACGAAGTAGGTAATAGCGCGGGCGGGAAATACGAAGTAGGTAATAGCGCGGGGGGGGAAATATGAAGTAGGTACTAGCGTGGGCGGGAAATATGAAGTAGGTAATAGCGCGGGCGGGAAATACGAAGTAGGAAATAGCGCGGGGGGGGAAATACGAAGTAGGTAATAGCGGGGGCGGGAAATATGAAGTAGGTAATAGCGCGGGCGGGAAATACGAAGTAGGTAATAGCGCAGGGGGGGAAATACGAAGTAGGTAATAGCGGGGGCGGGAAATATGAAGTAGGTAATAGCGTGGGCGGAAAATACGAAGTAGGTAATAGCCCGGGCAGGAAATACGGTAATAGCCTGGGTCGGCGGCGGGAGGCGCGCACGCGTTTCATGTGGTGTCATTCATATAAATTCAAAGAATTCTGCCCGCCGCCGCCGTACCGCCGCCCCGTCCCGCGCCCGCCCCGCCCCCGCCGCCTGTGTGTGTTGAGCTTAAGATGTGGAAGCGTTACAAACAAACTCACTTTCGCGTTTATAATATTAGTTGGGATATTGTGGTGTCTTAAGCTTCACGCGAACGATGTAGCGGGCAGAAGCTAGTAGGTATACCTATTTATGCTCGTGAATGTACCTACATAGCGTGGATGGAACATGCTACGATGCTACATAATATAGAAATTACTCGTAATAATTATTAAAGCGAAAAGAAAATAAAGTTAGAGACTATCAAACAAAAATAAAAAAAAAGGTTTAGCATTACTGTTACCATAATATAATTGTTACCATAATAATCAAATGTTATTATAGGAAATATTTGTCTTTTAGGGTTCCGCAACCATAAAATACCAACGGGACTAAATGTAAATAAATACTTAATCAGACCAGCACCCTAATTGCGTAACACAGTTTGAATCGAAATGAATTTGAAGTATATTGCTAATCCATTGCTTCATAAATTAGAAAAAATTGTCTGCTCTACGACGTAAATAACGCAATGGATGTCGTTGAACTGTCAAATTGAAACCGATTCCTACCTACTGATAGTGCGTTACGCAATTAGCCCACTGTTTTGCTTTGATTTTCTTTTCCTTTAGTAAAGAAAATCAAAGCTTCATAAAAACGGTTTCCAAAAAAACATGTAATTGTTGTGCGCCATGAGTTACACACGTGCTTGTGTAGGAGTTGGAGGTGACAGCAAGCCAGATGGCCATCGACGGACCTTCGGACAAGATGGAGCTGTTCCTCGCCAGGAACTTCGGTATCTCGAAGTTGCTGCGCCAGAACAACAACTTCGCAGTGGCGCCGAACTTCTTCGACCGCTCCGACGATGAAATCAGGTCAGCCCATCGACCGACGCCCCCCTCCGCGCCTCCACGTCATTCATGGGTTAGCGCCCAAAGTCAAGCCAGTCCATTAGACTGGCTTGACTTTGGACTTCAACTATACTTAATAGTAGTTGCATTTCATTAAAAAA
The DNA here is from genome assembly GCA_963921375.1 of Tiliacea citrago. Classification (NCBI taxonomy): domain Eukaryota; kingdom Metazoa; phylum Arthropoda; class Insecta; order Lepidoptera; family Noctuidae; genus Tiliacea; species Tiliacea citrago. Next base: position 32,150,658 of record OY992780.1, read on the forward strand.
ATACTAATTATTATTAGGTACTTTTCAATTATATTTTTTGCCTATATAATTCTTGCTCCATTATAACTACATATTCATAACTTTTTTAAATCAATTATTCTAAAAATAATTATTTTAGGTTAGGTGCCATGTTGTTTTGAATGTGTGAGTTGTACATTATTAAGCTCCGTGTAATCAAATCAAATCTTAATTGCTGAACCCAATTAGGGTAACCTGTTGAATGTTCGAGGTTGGGGCGAGTTCAAGATAAACTAGGGTTAAAGATATGAAGTTGGCTATATTTCAGTAATATGGGATAACGATTAAAACTAATGAGGTGAGTGAGATGAGGTTGAGTCGCGCCCGATATGCTATCCGAAAACGTTATGACTATATTACTTGGTAATAAATAAAATATTCAAGGCATAGAGCGCGGTGTCGCAATTACGCTGACATGTTTATTATTGTTCGGTGATTGACCTGAACATGCTCCCGAGGGAGAAAAGATGAGGTTAGTACAGTTCTCATCATGTAAGTCTGCCGCTCTGAAGTAGGCTACAAATCACTGCGCAGTAGTCAAAATTACGAATAAAACAGCAGCGCGCATGCGCGGATATCGGAGCAAGCGGCGGGCAGAGCGTTGTATTTCTGTCTCAGTCGCTCGTATACGTCCGATGCGTGTTTGTGTTCCGCTCGCACAGTACGGTAGGCTGTCGATGCCAAAAGTGTTACGCGTTTACATTGTTTTAAGTTTGCTGTTTTTTGTTTATTTCTTATTGTGTTTGTTATTGTTGCCTTTGCCTTGTTATTGTTACTGGTTGACGTTGTACTTTAAGTTTTGTGAAAGCCATGCCGAAACGGAACACTGTTTTACGCCGTCAGGCGAGAAAAATTATTCATAATGTGGTGAATTATATGCAGAAGGAGAAAGACGAAGGCGTGCATAATGTTGCGAAGGTACAAAGCCGAGCTGCTGAGGCAACCGGCAGTTCGGAACGGACCGTGCGAAACATTATATTATAAATATTAATATTTTTTCGTAAGCGAGTACTTTTTTACGCGATGGTATCTGCGCGGTCGTTCGGAAGGCCTAGCTTCAGAGCGGCAAACTTACATGATGAGAACTGTAAGTGGGTAACGAAATTAATATTAACAAGGTGCAAACAATGTTCAAATAATACTAAAATAGTTATGTAGGGTTAGTTATGCTAAAAGATGAAATAAAAGTAACATTAAAAATTAAACAGAATCGCTACAGGCAGTGTAAAGGTCAGGAAAAGAAAACACGCGAAAGATCGGTGAAGAACTTTATCTTCCTTTTTGTGTAAGCGCTCACTAGACAGAGCTAGTCGCATAGGAACACTTTTCACTGATTTACTACTAGATTGTCCTTTTTCCCTAATTTCACTACACTCAATCAGAACACTTTCTGTAACGGTATGTGGAGATGGCAACGCAATCGCCACCGAGGCTGTCGACCGCTCTGCTGTAGAAGTGGAACGATTTCTTTTACGTTGCCTTTGCTGCCAACGTTTAAAACAGTAAGCTGCCACAAATAACAAGATTCCCAATATGATGAGATATGTAGTATGTAGCAGATGGATGTCGTGGTAGGAGATATTGGTGCTCAAAGGTTCACTCTGCTTCATGAGCTCAAGATTTCTCTTAATAGCTTCAAGTTGTCTGAGGTTGTCTGAGTTATTTGGATTAAACTCATATGAGATTTCTGGCATAGTGATATTTATTATGTGATTAATTGGTGATATTTCTGGCGAGATAATCTTTGTCGTCGTGCTAATACTACTAGACAATCTTTTGATTGAATATACCATAAAATATTTCCCCAACACGCAACAGACCAGCACCTGATAACCGAACTGCCATAACTTGATTTTCACACAGAAGTTTGACGTTACATTCATTGCAGCATAAATAATAATATTTGTTTTCTGATGTTAACTCTCTCCAGTCATTCTTGCTCGAGGTAGTTTTAGTTTTACAAGTTCTTGTGCCTGGGATCGTCTCACAAAGGCTATGATCATCTTTCAACAATCATTTTACAATGCGTGGAACCGGAATAAATTTGAATACCTCGTAAAGATCCCTCTCAATCAGGGGTATTCTTATTTCTATAATTAGGTATTTGCCAGAGTATTGTCGTCTGTAACTACTTTGCGAACATCGATCAAAAGTTGGCATCCATGGTAAGTACCGCAGCCCAACCTTCCCCATCACATCTCTCCCCAACCACGCGTCCTCCTGGCTCCACATGCATATTCGTTTTGGACGTGCTTAATTAACATTTCTCTTGCTGTCTTTATATTTTGCAGAGTAAGAAAACTTGTGCGTTTTTTCTTGTAAAAAACTAATGTCGATGAACTTGTTGATGTAAGCTAATACTCGAGTAACTTTCCTTAAAGTGCTATATTTTGGTTATAAATGACTAATTATTAAATTTTCGGGGTTAACAATGATCGTATTTACTTGCTCCTTTTTTGAGTTCTTCGCTAGTAATACTCGTATAAATCGGTATATTATGAGATTCTTTAGGCTTGTATTGTGGTAACCAGTCGGGCCCTTGCCACCACAGCGAGTGATTGGCTAATTGAGCAGCAGGTAAACTGCGGCTTGCGCAATCTGCGGGGTTTTCTTTGGATTTTACGTAGCTCTAGTTACTTACGGGATTATTTCAGTAATAATCCTCACTTGATTCGCAACAAAAGGTTTCCATTTCTCCGGTTCGCCATTTAACGAACCCAGAACAACTGTTAAATCAGTCCAACCATAAACATGTACCTTGTAGCTCGATAGGGATAAGATGGTTTTTCGCAGAAGTTTTAACAACAAGAGAGCGCTGCAAAGTTCCAAACGCGGGATCGATTGTGGTTTTTTCATCGGTTATTATATTTGATTTCACTGCAATGATGGTCACGTGGGTTTCGTTTTCTCTGTATTTTGCAATACACAACGCAAGCGTTTGCTTCTGTGCTAACGTCCAAAAGCCATGGAGTTCGATGATATCTTTCTCCTGGGTTTGAATCCAACGTAGTATTTTAAATCGAGATATATAGATCGGATTTAATAGTACTCCTCTCTAACGCGATTTCTTGAGGGACAGGGTGGTCCCAACCCAGGTCCGATTTCCATAATTCTTGGAACAAGATCTTAAGTTTTATAGTGACTGGTGCTAGCCGACCGAAAGGGTCATAAGTAAATAAGAATTGTCTTTTTGTAAGGATGTCTTGTGAGATAAATTCTATAGGATGAAAGATAACTTGATCATTTTTTGGTTCCCATCGAAGACCTAAAGTTTTGGTTGACTCCGGTTGCTTAAAGTCGAAGTCTTCCTTTTGAAGTGCATCAAAACTATCTATTATTTCCGCCAAGTTTGATCGCCATTTTCTGAGATTAAACCCGCCAGATTTGAGGAGGTTGATCATCTCTGCTTTGAGCTGTTTAGCTGCTCTCGCTGAACGTTCACCATGCATGAGATCATCCATGTAAAACGAGTGTTGTAAGATGTCAGGAGCGCAACTTTGTGGATAGTTTGGCCTTTCTTCGATGGCCAGTCGCTTCAGGGTCATCATGGCCATAAAAGGTGTGGCTTTTGTGCCATAAGTAACTGTCGCTAACCGATACTCTTTTAAAGGTTGGTAGTGATGGTTCCGCCAGATAATTTTCTGATATTTCTGATCATCGGGATGTAGCCAGATTTTGCGAAACATTTATTCTAAATCCGCTGTAAAACCGTATCTAAATTGTCTCCATTTTAAGATAAGGCTATGAGCGGTCTTGTTGTAAATTGAGCCCTCGGCACATAAGATCATTGAGGCTGTAGCCACTCGAGGTTTTGCCGAGGCATTAAAGACAACTCGCAATTTAGTAGTTGTTGACTCAGATCGTTGGACGCAATGGTGCGATAGGTAGCAGTCCGGCTGTACGTGTGGCGCAATGGGTGTCGTATGTCCGAGCTCTAGGTATTCAGAAATAAATGTTTTATAGTCACGTGCCAGTGCTGGTTACTTACTAAATTTCCGCTCTAATTGGAAAAATTGAGCAATCGATTTTGTTTTCGACTCGCCTATATTTTTTTCAAAATTTTCTTTAAATGGTATCTTAACTACGTAGCTTCCGTCTTCCCGTCTAGAGATCGAAGATTGGTAAAACTCGATGCATTTTTGATCGTCTTCTGATATGGCTGGAGATTCATGAATGTCTACTTCCCAAAAATGCTGAATGTCTTCGATATTATTTAGGATCACATTGCAGTGGTACGTTTTGTAGTTGCCGCTTAAGATCCATCCCAACTGGGTTTGTTGGGCAATGGGCAATATGCCTTCTGATCGACAGATACCTCCATCAGAGAGTCCATAAGGATAGTGGAATAGGTATCTGCCCCAAATAAGATATCAATAGGCCTACTTTTGTAAAATTCGGGATCTGATGGAGTTATTTGGTTAAGAGTAGGCCAGTCTGGCTTAGGTAAGGTACAGCTGGGTAAGTTATTTATGAGTCTATTCATTATATAAACGTCCGTTTCAAAGGTAAAGTCACTAACCAACGACGAGCATTTGATGGTTATCATGCCCTTACAGTTGTTTTCCTTATTTCCTATTCCAGAGATATAACCGTTACATTTCCGTCGCGGTAGTCTTAACAACTGAGCTGCGCTTTCCCTAATAATGAATGTCTGTGACCCTTGATCTAAAAGAACTCTCATTTTTTGGTAAGACCGTCCGCTGCTTGTACGTTAATTATTGCTGTGGCAAGCAATATTTCTGAGGGTTATTTAAGAAGCGATGTAACTGTTACATTCTTGCTGCTCAGAAGGCGATTTCGTAATCGTGGCTGCATTTGACCCAGATCTATGTGACGTAAAAGATTCATGCAAAATGGTATTGTGTTCGTTATTGCATTCTTTGCATCTTATTTCGGAAAGGCATTTTTTGCCTTCGTGATAATAATTAATACAAAGGTTCAAGTTAGCAATAGCATTTTTACATTCATTAGGCTGCAATTCCAATATTTTTTTACATGCACGAATGCGATGATCATTGGCGTTGCAAATAGGGCATTGCTATTTGCAACCTCGACACCTCGACACCGGGCTGCAGGCAATCTAGGGAAGCCATGCCATCCTTAGATGGTAGACTAACCAGGCGTTTGCTACGCCTGGACAGGAACGGCCTGCGCCTGGTGACAGGGACCTTAACGGGACACTGTTCACTAAACAAACACTTACACACAATAGGCATAACGGACAACCCTCTGTGCAGGGCGTGCATGGAGGCTGAAGAAACCGTTGCGCATGTGCTCTTTGACTGCACAGGCGTCACCCAGATCAGAACAGAAACCCTCGGGTCACCCAGATCCTTCACTGATATCCTATGCAGACCAGAAGACCTAATCAGCTTCTGGAGGGAGGTGGGCTGGTTGGAATAAACCACTGACGGCCGCCATGGCCCACGCACAATGGTCCACATGAAGGACTAAGTGCGGAAACCATACCCTCTAACATAGAACATAGAGGGCATTGCTTGCGATTGTTAATTTTGCGTTTCGACTTTGACGATTGCGAAACTTGGTTTGTCGAGTAGTTCGTTTTAGGATTGTTATAATTTCGTTTATAATTAGGACTTTTTGAAAATGATGGTTTGTCATTGTTGTTGGATTGAGGTGGGTTTGATTTCTGTGTGGAATTTTGAAGCTTCTTACGTGAAGTTTCCAGCATCATAAACATAGTTTCCAAGAAATTAAGGAAATCTTCTTAGACGGGCAACACTCGCGGGGATTTTAAGGCTTAAAGATAATCGTCGTATGTATCTGAGTCCACTTTTTGAGACAATATACATACCAGGAAAGAGTCCCAGGAAGACACATTGACTCCCAGATTCTTGATACCATTCACACTCTCGTACGTAGTGTCGTGAATGCGTTTTATATGATTTGATGATTGTTGCTGGTTTGCAGGGATATTCATGAAATTGTTAAAGTAAGAAGTGTGATCAGTCGTTTATTATTATAACGATAATTTAGGATATTCCAGCACACCGGATAATTGTTGGAGCTTATTGGGAGATGTTGGATCAGTTTTTCGGGCTCACCTTTGGTTTTGCCTCTGTTCTTTAGAAACTGCATCTATTGGTCATTTGACAAAGAGGGGTGCACTGCTTCGGTAAAAACATCTTTGAACAAAATCCACTTATTGTAATTTCCCTCAAAGGTGACTATCTCCACTTTGGGAGTAGAATTTTCAATATGCGCAACGGACCACATTTTCTTATTGATGTCTTTCTTGATTTTGTTATAATATTTCTCATAATGATTAAATTGCTCTTCTTTCTCGGGGTTTGATCCGCCATACTCGTTGTCTAGCTCCCAATGAAGCGAGTCAATAGCCGCCCAACGAGATTGTTTCGTCTTCAGGATGTCTTCAAACTCCCATTTTTCCGTGACGAGATCAAGGTCGATATTGGAAGATGTTCACCGTGTGGCACCGAGATAAATTAAGATCAGCAAGATGATGGCACCTTTCCGTCCGGAGCACCGAGGTCAGTTAGGATCCACAGGATGATGAAATTTTTGGAAAGTGCATTCACTCAGTTCTGTTTGTCAGGTGAAAGCTCTAAGAAAACAAGATCGTTTTGAGAGCCAAAACGCAAATTTGTTATGTGGCAAGTATAAAGTACCTACCATTGATAAGTTCCAAGCGAGACACTCACACAGTACAATTAGTAGAGATACACGCGTGATAGTTCCGCTCCGACGGCTCGAAGGACCAATTTTCGGGGTTGGGGTGAGTTCTAGATAAACTAAGGTTAAAGATTATAAAGTTGGCTATATTTCAGTAATTTGGGATAACGATTAAAACTAATGAGGTGAGTGAGATGAGGTTGAGTCGCGCCCGATATGCTATCCGAAAACGTACTGACTATATTACTTGGTAATAAATAAAATATTCAAGGCATAGAGCGCGGTGTCGCAATTACGCTGACATGTTTATTATTGTTCGGTGATTGACCTGAACACTGAAAGTTCTTAGAAAATCAAAAACTGAATAAACTAGCAAGTTATTAGTTTTATTATATCTTTTCAAAATAGTGTACATTTACATCAATACATCGCTGCATCCGATGAGCACTGAGAAAAGCAATTTGCGCACTCGTCCTTAGGGGTCTCTTCGACGGCGTTTTGAAACGCAGCCACTGCTTCCTCGGCGTCCATAAAATTTAAAAGCGTTTTCCTCGAAGTTTTTCTTTTATTTTCGGAAATAAATAAAAATCGCAAGGTGCGAGGTTGGGGCTATAGGGCGGGTGGATGACCCATTAATTCCACATCTGACGTCGCCAAGTAGTCGATTGTTTGCTTGGCGGTGTGCGACTAGGCGTTATCGTGGTGGTGGAGGATCCTACTGCGAGGTCGTTTCTCCCGAACTTTTTCCAAGACAAGTGGTAAACAATTGTTAGTGTACCACTCTGCAGTAACTGTTTTTCGATCCTCTAAAACAATTGTTGCGTAATGACCTGTCCTTCCGAAAAACGAGGCCACCATCATTTTTCCCACACTTCCACCTCTCTTCACTTTAGTTGGCAACTCCTCGGAAGGAAACACCCAGACAGCAGACTGTCTCTTAGTTTCAGGATTATAACAATAAATCCAGCTTTCGTCACCCGTAAGTATGTCGAACACAGCATTTGAGTCACCTCCGTTAAATCTTTGAACCATTTCACGACACCAATCAACACGACGGAGTTTTTGGGCCTCTGTCAAATTATGAGGTATCCACCGGGCACAAAGCTTCCTGACCGCTAAATGTTCATGGAGGATTTTGTGCACTTGACTCATACCGATGGCTAAGCTTGTCCGAATCTGCTGATAAGTCACTCTTTTGTCAGTCTATCATACGCCGCACAATACTGATGTTATCTTCAGTCGTCGCCGTAGAAGGCCGTCCCTCACGCAGATCATATTAGTGCGACCACGTTTAAACTAGTTGTAAACAGTGGCACGAGATGGGGCTTCATGGTGAAAGGCCAATCGAAGTCTATCATAACTTTCTTGTTGACTTAAATGACATCGAAAGTCATAAAAAATCATTGTACGAAAATTTTCTCGCGTTAAATTCATGCTGACGTAACGCAGACAATTTTCAATTTGTCGCCAAATCGTAAATAAATGACAAATTAATAAAATACATACACAATAATATTGGCAGTTCCATTTTCAAAATTTGAACTTATTTTTTTATTATATCGTTTACAAGTGGCTAGTTCTAAAAACTTGCAGTGTCGCCCTCGTATAGTGCGTCTATAAAGTCGTGATATGAATGTTTGAGGAACTAACATTAATCATGTGTCTGGCAATATCAAACATATGTACATCAGCTGTCAATGCTGTCATCGAGTTTGAGTTATGGAACAGTTTTCCTTTCGTATTTTTTATTGTTTTGATTAAACTGCAATAAAATAAGCTACGCAGAAAAGATTCAAAAATGAGTAAAGTAAATCGGAGTGGCACGCGGGAAGTGATTTTTAAAGTTTTCCAGCGATGTTTCGCGGAGTATTAAGCTGGAAAAATTTTGTGGGATTTGGATGATGTTTATGGGCGAACAGCATCTATGACGGGTATGTAATCGTGCTATTGTTTGTTTTTAATCTGCCTGAAGTTTCAAATTTACTGAATTTACGATTTGAAGACCAAAAAAGACATTGTTTACATTGCACATTTTTACGTTAGATTGACATTGTAAGTAGGTCATATTATAGTATGACCATAATTTTTGATACATTAGGATGGTACAACTCAGGTTTTCAACTAATTTTGAATTTGAATTAATTGCTTCATGTCAATAAGTTATTGTTTCCATTCCGTTACAATTTATTTTAACTTTTTTTCAGGAAAATCAGAGGGTACAGTTAGGCGGATAGTCAACGAAGGTTCTAAGAATGATGGAAAGTTTGAAACACCTGGGAAACAGGAAAGGCCGGCCAAAGAAAGAAATGGACGATTTTAATATTTGTGCACTGCGCCAAAAAATCCAATTCTGTTACACAGTGCAAAAAGAGGTAACATTTTTGCATGATTTTGTGTGCCTACAAATGCATCATTTAGCACAATCAACGGAACTCCGCCCCTTAGACGATCCACTGACCGAACCCTTACATGTTTCAGGTACCAACCCTCAGAAAATTGCAGTAGATCGCCAGAACTGATCTGGATTTTGATTATAGTCTTGTAGTTCTCCGTAAAATCTTAAAAGCAATAGGGTTTACCTACAAGAAATGCCAAAATAATAGAAAGGCTCTAATGGAACAATCACATATTGCTGCAAAGCGAGAAGAATACTTGGCGATCATAAAAAAAAAATCGAGATTTGCCAGAAGAATTAAGAAAAGATATCATTTATTTCGATGAGAGCTACATTCACTCTTCGTATATGGTATAGACTTTGTTCTTATTGTGTACGTACGTATTGTTTTTTTTTTATAAAATTTTCAGAATCTCCTTTATCACACATAACACATCCTACCCTACTTAATATTATAAATGTGGAAGTTTGTCTGTCTGTCTATTTGTTACTTCATAAATCAAAAAATACGGGACCGATTTGCGTAAAATTTGGCATATGGGTAGAGGGAAACCGCGAGACGGACATTAGGCTACTTTTTATCCTACGAGAACATGAAATTCTTGGTAAAGCCGCGGTTGGGTGAACGCTAGTTCACAAATAAGAACCTATTTAATTTCCCACCAGGTCACAAAATGTTGACAATCTCTAAACATCGGAGGTGTCACAAAAGACATATCCAAAGGAAAGCGTTACATCATAGTTCATGCTGGAAGCGAAAAGGGGTTTGTGCCAAACTGCCTCCTTATATTCACTGGTAGAAATAAACTAGAAGACTACCACTCAGAAATGAATGCGCATAACTTTACCAAGTGGGTTAAAGAAAAGCTTATACCAAATCTTCACGAGGCTTCAATCATAGTTATGGATAATGCGCCCTACCACTCTGTCATTACAAATAAGGCGCCCACCTCTAGTTCCCGCGTAGACGAGATAAAACTCTGGCTGTTAGAGAATAATATTGATTTTGATCCTACATTCAGGAAGCCAAATTTACTGAGTTTGGTGAAAAAAAACAAACCCCGCCCCGTCTATTCCATTGATGAAGTTTTAGGAGAATACGGGCACACAGTAGTACGGCATCCGCCGTATCACTGTGATTTGAATCCTAAGAGCTCATTTGGGCTAACCTAAAACAAAAAGTAGCTGCACAAAATGTTGGGTCACGCAAAGTGAAGCAACTTGCTGAAGAGGCCTTTAACAGCATCACACCTGAAACATGGAAAAACTGCTGCCATCACGTCGAGACGCTCGAAAAAGAGTACTACGAGCGAGGACGTCACCTGTATCGAGACATAGACGAGTTGATTATTCGCTTAGGCGATGATAGCTGCAGTGGTGACAGCAGCTGTAGTGATGACAGCGCTGCTGAAAGTGGCAACGAAACGTTTTTTGATGTTAAATATTTGGAACCCGATGATGAGTGAGAGTGATTATTCTTAGTTTTTTTAACTATAATAATTTTATTCTGGTTCAATTAAAAATGCTTCGTAAAACTTTTTCGAAGAAGAGGTTAGGTACCTCTGCTTCGAAAAAGTGTGTAAATAAAACAGAAACAAAATATGACTGTATAATGTGTCTTATTTATTTACTAACTTTACTTGAAAAAAAAATGAGCCGTCACGGGACGCCTGGCAGATGTGAAACATCGAATTTATTTACACACTACTGGCGACGCGTCCCGTCGCCACGCCAGCTATCGGTTTTACGTGCGGCTATAGATGTTTCACATCAACAAACTGCTAGTATCAAAATCATTTTGGTCACACTATATAGGGTTGCTACATGCATGTCAGCAGCGCCATCATTTAATGTCACGACTTTATAGAAGCACTGTATTTGTTGTAGGTACTACTTATATCCGTACGCACAATACGTGGCCAGACGTCTCCGCGTCTGCCAACCCGACATACGCACAATACGCGGCCAGCCGTCCCCCAGTCTGCCAGCCCGACATACGCACATTACGCGGTCAGACGTCTCCACTTCTGGCAGCCCGACATACGCACAATACACGGTCAGACGTCTCTACGTCTGCCAGCCCGACATACGCACAATACGCGGCCAGGCGTCTCCAAATCTGCCAGCCCGACATACGTACAATACGCGGCCAGACGTCTCCACTTCTGCCAGCCCGACATACGCACAATACGCGGCCAGACGTTCCCCAGTCTGCCAGCCCGACATACGCACAATACGCGGCCAGACGTTTCCACATCTGCCAGCCCGACATACGCACAATACGCGGCCAGACGTCCCCCAGTCGGCCCGCCCGACATACGCACAATACGCGGTCAGACGTCTCCACATCTGCCAGCCCGACAGACGCACAATACGCGGCCAGACGTCTCCCAGTCTGCCAGCCCGACATACGCACAATACGCGATCAGACGTCTCCACTTCTGCCAGCCCGACATACGCACAATACGCGGTCAGACGTCTCCACATCTGCCAGCCCGACATTCGCACAATACGCGGCCAGACGTCTGCCGGCCCGACATACGCACAATACACGGCCAGACGTTTCCACATCTGCCAGCCCGACATACGCACAATACGCGGCCAGACGTTTCCACATCTCCCAGCCCGACATACGCACAATACGCGGCCAGACGTCCCCCAGTCGGCCAGCCCGACATACGCACAATACGCGGTCAGACGTCTCCACATCTGCCAGCCCGACATACGCACAATACGCGGCCAGACGTCCCCCAGGTCTGCCAGCCCGACATACGCACAATACGCGATCAGACGTCTCCACTTCTGCCAGCCCGACATACGCACAATACGCGGCCAGACGTCCCCCAGTCGGCCAGCCCGACATACGCATAATACGCGGTCAGACGTCGCCACTTCTGCCAGCCCGACATACGCACAATACTCGGTCAGACGTCTCCACGTCTGCCAGCCCGACATACGCACAATACACGGTCAGACGTCTCCACATCTGCCAGCCCGACATACGCACAATACGCGGCCAGACGTCTGCCAGCCCGACATACGCACAATACGCGGCCAGACGTTTCCACATCTGCCAGCCCGACATACGCACAATACGCGGCCAGACGTTTCCACATCTCCCAGCCCGACATACGCACAATACGCGGCCAGACGTCCCCCAGTCGGCCAGCCCGACATACGCATAATACGCCGTCAGACCTCTCCACATCTGCCAGCCCGACATACGCACAATACGCGGCCAGACGTCCACCAGTCTGCCAGCCCGACATACGCACAATACGCGATCAGACGTCTCCACTTCTGCCAGCCCGACATACGCACAATACGCGGTCAGACGTCTCCACATCTGCCAGCCCGACATACGCACAATACGCGGCCAGACGTTTCCACATCTCCTAGCCCGACATACGCACAATACGCGGCCAGACGTCCCCCAGTCGGCCAGCCCGACATACGCATAATACGCCGTCAGACGTCTCCACATCTGCCAGCCCGACATACGCACAATACGCGGCCAGACGTTTCCACATCTGCCAGCCCGACATACGCACAATACGCGGCCAGACGTCCCCCAGTCGGCCAGCCCGACATACGCACAATACGCGGTCAGACGTCTCCACATCTGCCAGCCCGACATACGCACAATACGCGGCCAGACGTCCCCCAGTCTGCCAGCCCGACATACGCACAATACGCGATCAGACGTCTCCACTTCTGCCAGCCCGACATACGCACAATACGCGGCCAGACGTCCCCCAGTCGGCCAGCCCGACATACGCATAATACGCGGTCAGACGTCTCCACATCTGCCAGCCCGACATACGCACAATACGCGGCCAGACGTCCCCCAGTCGGCCAGCCCGACATACGCATAATACGCGGTCAGACGTCTCCACATCTGCCAGCCCGACATACGCACAATACGCGGCCAGACGTCCCCCAGTCGGCCAGCCCGACATACGCACAATACGCGGTCAGACGTCTCCACATCTGCCAGCCCGACATACGCACAATACGCGGCCAGACGTCCCCCAGTCTGCCAGCCCGACATACGCACAATACGCGATCAGACGTCGCCACTTCTGCCAGCCCGACATACGCACAATACTCGGTCAGACGTCTCCACGTCTGCCAGCCCGACATACGCACAATACACGGTCAGACGTCTCCACATCTGCCAGCCCGACATACGCACAATACGCGGCCAGACGTCTGCCAGCCCGACATACGCACAATACGCGGCCAGACGTTTCCACATCTGCCAGCCCGACATACGCACAATACGCGGCCAGACGTTTCCACATCTCCCAGCCCGACATACGCACAATACGCGGCCAGACGTCCCCCAGTCGGCCAGCCCGACATACGCATAATACGCCGTCAGACCTCTCCACATCTGCCAGCCCGACATACGCACAATACGCGGCCAGACGTCCACCAGTCTGCCAGCCCGACATACGCACAATACGCGATCAGACGTCTCCACTTCTGCCAGCCCGACATACGCACAATACGCGGTCAGACGTCTCCACATCTGCCAGCCCGACATACGCACAATACGCGGCCAGACGTTTCCACATCTCCTAGCCCGACATACGCACAATACGCGGCCAGACGTCCCCCAGTCGGCCAGCCCGACATACGCATAATACGCCGTCAGACGTCTCCACATCTGCCAGCCCGACATACGCACAATACGCGGCCAGACGTTTCCACATCTGCCAGCCCGACATACGCACAATACGCGGCCAGACGTCCCCCAGTCGGCCAGCCCGACATACGCACAATACGCGGTCAGACGTCTCCACATCTGCCAGCCCGACATACGCACAATACGCGGCCAGACGTCCCCCAGTCTGCCAGCCCGACATACGCACAATACGCGATCAGACGTCTCCACATCTGCCAGCCCGACATACGCACAATACGCGGCCAGACGTTTCCACATCTGCCAGCCCGACATACGCACAATACGCGGCCAGACGTTTCCACATCTCCCAGCCCGACATACGCACAATACGCGGCCAGACGTCCCCCAGTCGGCCAGCCCGACATACGCATAATACGCCGTCAGACCTCTCCACATCTGCCAGCCCGACATACGCACAATACGCGGCCAGACGTCCACCAGTCTGCCAGCCCGACATACGCACAATACGCGATCAGACGTCTCCACTTCTGCCAGCCCGACATACGCACAATACGCGGTCAGACGTCTCCACATCTGCCAGCCCGACATACGCACAATACGCGGCCAGACGTCCCCCAGTCTGCCAGCCCGACATAAGCACAATACGCGATCAGACGTCTCCACTTCTGCCAGCCCGACATACGCACAATACGCGGCCAGACGTCCCCCAGTCTGCCAGCCCGACATACGCACAATACGCGATCAGACGTCTCCACTTCTGCCAGCCCGACATACGCACAATACGCGGCCAGACGTCCCCCAGTCTGCCAGCCCGACATACGCACAATACGCGATCAGACGTCTCCACTTCTGTCAGCCCGAGATACGCACAATACGCGGTCAGACGTCTCCACATCTGCCAGCCCGACATACGCACAATACGCGGCCAGACGTTTCCACATCTCCCAGCCCGACATACGCATAATACGCGGTCAGACGTCTCCACATCTGCCAGCCCGACATACGCACAATACGCGGCCAGACGTCCCCCAGTCTGCCAGCCCGACATACGCACAATACGCGATCAGACGTCTCCACTTCTGCCAGCCCGACATACGCACAATACGCGGCCAGACGTCCCCCAGTCGGCCAGCCCGACATACGCATAATACGCGGTCAGACGTCTCCACATCTGCCAGCCCGACATACGCACAATACGCGGCCAGACGTCCCCCGGTCGGCCAGCCCGACATACGCATAATACGCGGTCAGACGTCTCCACATCTGCCAGCCCGACATACGCACAATACGCGATCAGACGTCTCCACTTCTGCCAGCCCGACATACGCACAATACTCGGTCAGACGTCTCCACGTCTGCCAGCCCGACATACGCACAATACGCGGTCGGACGTCTCCACATCTGCCAGCCCGACATACGCACAATACGCGGCCAGTCGTCTGCCAGCCCGACATACGCACAATACGCGGCCAGACGTTTCCACATCTGCCAGCCCGACATACGCACAATACGCGGCCAGACGTTTCCACATTTCCCAGCCCGACATACGCACAATACGCGGCCAGACGTCCCACTAATCTTCATAATAATATAATTTGCTTTTAGTTGAAAATAATAAATTAGGATCTATCCTCGCAAAGTGTTTCTCAATTTAATATCAAATACGTAGGTCTCCGGTCCCTTAGAGCTCTAAAAAAATCAAGCTTTTAAGCCAACGCAACAAAAATAAATAAAGTAAAAAAAAAAATGATTCAAAACAAGCTTAAAAACTACTAAATTACAAAAACAAGGACTTTAATATTTTCTTAAAAGTTTGAGGCTTTATATTTAAGTGTAAGAAGGACGTTCACGCCTCAAGCTACATATATGAATGAAAATTAAACTTTTTGTATCTCGACGACCAATATGGGCGTTAAAGTCTCCTAGAATTACTAGCGTACATGTCCTTGGTTTTTGTCTTATCAAGTTTAGTACCCCTGTGAAAGATTTGGTTACTTTCGGTACAACTGTTAATGTGAGAGTTGATTATGTAAAGATAAGTAGGCTTTTCGCTTCCAATACCAACTTTAAGAGTAAATTGACATCGCGTCAGTACCCTTTTCCCGATTTCAATTTGGGCATCCTTTTTAATAAGAATTGCAAGTCCTCGATGTGCTTTCCCTGTGGTTCTACGAGGGCGACACCGAAAGCTTTTAGAACTGGCCACTTGTAAACGATATAATAAAAACATAAGTTTAAATTTTGAAAATGGAACTCTTTGCCAATATTATTGTGATGTTAGTCCAGATCATTCTATACATTTTGTGAATCTCAGAAACATAACAAACAGCATGAACTCTCCATCTAATGATTATGCCTTCAAGTCATCTTGTAACATTGGACCCAACAAGAGTTCGTCGTTTAGTGAAATACTGTTGAAGCCCTTGCACGAAGCGTCGAATACAACACGAGTTTACGTAGTTTCCTTGTCACTACGGATCACCGCATGGTGAATATACTGATTTATTATTTATTTCATCTTTAGGTATTTCTTCCATATATTTAATTCTTTATATTCGTTCATCACCTTTGTGTATTCTTGCTTCAGTTCTGTATTTTGATCAAATCTTTTTTCTAGTTGAAGGAGTCTTCTTTTTGTTTGTTTTCACATAGTTGTTCAGTTAGGGTAAATTTTCTTGTGTCCGCATCAACTTCCCATATTGTGGTCAGTAAATCTTCTATATCAATTTCTTGCTTCATGGCTGTCAAGGATTTTTCACGTGCACACGTTTAGTTTAATTGTTATTCCACCCATTAAAATCCATCCCAGGTAGGTATTTTGGGCGCATGGTGTATCAGGTGGACCTTTAATAAGTCCTTGCTTGAGAATTGATGCATACTCGTTTACACCCAATAGCAGATCAATAGGTCCAGTTGCATAATAATTTGTATCCGCTAATTGGAACTTTTCTATATGCGGCCAATCAGTCTCCATCTTGTTGTTTGTTGGTACGTTGGAGGTCAAGTACTTGGACATCACGTAGGCTCTGATAGGTAAATTGAATTGGTTTACCCATCGTAACAATACTTGTAACTTGACCTCATTTTTGACTCTGATTCTCATGGATTCCATTCCGGAGACGATTAGATTTACTGATAGTGTTTCTAGGTTCAGGATCTGAGTTGCCTTCTCGCTTGTAAAACATGCTTGAGATCCCGAGTCTAACAGCGCTCTTAAAACAGTAGTGTATCCATGTTCACTCTTCAAAATTTCTACTGCGGTAGCCAATAGAGATATCTTCTGCCCCGCGGTATAATGAGACGCAGTCATTGTGTTAACTTTCTTCTCTTCTACATCTGCTTGGCTGGATGAAGTCGGTTGCTTGGTTTTACATTTGAAGCCGCTTCATCAATCTTCTTGGGTTGATGTAAAAGTGTGTGATGTCGTCTCTTACAGGTGCGGCAAGAAATTGGCATACGACACTCGAACGCCGAATGTCCCGCCCCAAGGCAGTTGAAACAGCTTGTTTGCTTTGACATGTTCGCCTCTTTCATTAATCGTCATTTTATTGAATATGCTACAATGACACAGTGTGTGCGTTTCTTTGCACAAAGCACATGGTTTTTTTTATCATTTTCTGTTGCTGTAACATGAAGAACACAATCTTTACTAGGTTTAGTGGTAGTCGTCGGGGAAACCATTTCAAGCGTCCGGAATTTGGCTTCTAAAAAACTCTCGCAATTTCTTCCATGTAGGCAGCTCTTGAGCGTTCACCGAGTAGACAGTCTGTTCCCAATCTTTGTGTGACTCCGGGTCCAATTTCTGCACAACCAGAAATACAATTACTGGATCCCAGGAATTAGTAGGCACTTTTACATTTTTTATGCTGTTAAAAACCTCAGTTGTACAATCCCGGAGGGCTTTCAGCTGTGCAGCAGTTTTATTGGTACATTTTTTCTGACATAATAATCGCTTCATTAACGTATTTACTATTATGCGCCTATTATCGTATCGGTGATTCAGCGTTTCCCAAGCTTGAACATAATTAGCACCCGTAACCTGAATGTGCTTCAGTAATGATGCCGCTTCGCCCGTGATACTGGTCTTCAAATAGTGGAATTTTTCAACTTCACTTAGTGTAGTGCATTCTTGAATTAATGACACATACAAGATGCATAGTCTTTAAATAGAAAATCAAAATCAAAAGTCATTTATTCAAACTAGGCTGAGAATCAGCACTTTTCGAACGTCAAAATTGCATAAGACAGTCCCCAAAAACGCCCACCCTTCACCACTTCCTAGTGCTTTAGCTGGGAAGAAGTGGTGCAACAAACTCCCCAGCAGCGCAGCTGTCTGTTCAGTTAGAAAAACTTGATTCTATACAATAGTATGTATAATAATTTACATTACGCAACACAAAACATTACATAAAATTATTTGCCATAATTATGTTAGCTAGATCACGCCACTATACTAACAAAAAAAAAATCATCAAAAACTGTACTCAGGCAGAAATAAAAATAATAAAACTAAACTAACGTTTCAGCAGTTAACAGCTCAGTCTGAAAACCAGAGTTTTTACTTAAGGTTTTTACACTAAGCTGTGGCACAAAACACCAACGATAATTGTTGTACATTAGGCATGTTGCTTAGGGCACGCCACTATTGTGGCGATAAGGCCCCTCTTTGGGAAGTGGGTAGAGAGGCGCCACGGCGTCCTCACCTTCCGCCTGACGCAGGTTCTCACCCGACACGGATGGTTCGGGAGGTTCCTGTTAAGGATATAGCGGGAGGAAACGCCCAGATGTCACCACTGTGTAGATCGCCCGGCGGATACGGTGCAGCATACGGTGGAGGTCTGCCCGGCTTAGGCGGAGCACCGCCGTGTACTCACGGAGGCGATCGGCGACGGCGATCTCTCGCGTCCGGCCCTGGTTCAGGCCATAATTCAGAGCGAGAGTGCATGGGAGGCCGTCACCTCCTTCTGCGAAGCAGTAATGCTCGCGAAGGAGGAGGCGGGACGCGTGAGTTAGAGGCAGGGTTCGCGCCCTCACTCCCCTAGTTGCCGCAGGAAACGCGCTGGGCGTCGGTACTCGCAAGCCGATTTCCGGCCACCGTAGGCGCGGGCCTGCGGATGGCGAGCGATGGGTAGCTCGCCGTTCGATAAGGACCAGGCCCGGGTCGACGGCGCGTTGTATTCCACGCGCGCCTCAAGAGATATCAGCATAAATTGACGGGGTCCATTAGGGCCAATGCCTGCCAGGGTTGCGAGTTTGTCCGAAAGGGATATCTACGGGTGGGTTTTAGTCAGTAAAAGTCTGACACGTTCCCGCGGTGTATTCCCGTTCGTCCCACTGACTTCGTCCCCGTAGTGGGACGATCGGGAATTTACAAAAATAATATTAAATTTGTTCCCGATCGTCCCATTCATGATTTTAGGGGGACGAACGGGAATAATTTATTAATTATCTTTTAGGCCTCTTGGTCCCACCAATTAATTTCAGACTGGTTGTTTTCATGGTAAAAAAAAACAAATTTTAAAATAAAAATCAGTCATTTATTAAGGAATAAAAATCACAGTTAATATCACAGAATCAACTTTACGTACCTAGGTATCAAAATACACATACACTGAAACATTAAAACAAAATAAAATTCTCCATAAAACTAAAAAATATGATTAAAAAAACAGTCAGCTTCTTTTTGAAAAAAGAAAACGTCCTAATTATTACAAAGTCACACAGTTTGCTTATGTAGGTATACAGTGGCACATTTTTGCGTTAAACATTATATAAGTGAGCAGGACAGTGAACTCGTTAATTTTACACATAAATAGCGTCAATAAACAATAAACTATAACAAAATCATAATAAAAATACCCAAAATATCACAAAATCAAGAATAATATAAAACATCATAAAGAGTAACAATAATAAAAAATTTACATGGATTTAAGAAAGTAGTTGAGACCATAAAATAAAAAATAAGGCGATAATAATTACTGCACACAAAGATTAAATCAACGTACAACCATCGAGCACTTTGCTTATGATTAATATTTACGTAAGTTTTTCTAGAAAATGTCCTATGGTTATTTCTGAATTTAGAAGTTGCATTTGGCAATTCATAACATATTGGTCTGTCAACATTGAATGTAGCTTACGCCGTTTTGGACTTTGTTTTATTTTCACGCTGTATAAGTTGGAGTCTTGATGTAACACCGAAAGCAATTTTAAAATATTTGTTTTTTTTTTGCCTATAGCACTATTTAATTTAAAATGCCACCCTTCGGCAAAGTGATTGGTACGGTGTCGTTTACCAAAACTGCACCACACTTTTACGAAATTTGGTTGAAGCCACTGCGACAGCATGTATTGCCGAAATTTTTCACTTTGGCTATCATCGGGGCTTTCGCTAGCGACATAAAACTAGCCTTCAAAAATACGGTCCTCGGGTAATAATGGAAGCACCGCACTTAGGGCTACTTGACGTCTTAAAATTTTATTTTTTGTTAGGTTTAATTCACGGCCTTTCTTCCAAACAGCGTTATTAAAATGATAATAACAACCGTGTATACTTATTTCTGGAAAAATTGTACGTATAGCAGACATAGCTGCTTCTTCAATATCACTGGTAAATGCTGTAGGATTCCAATCGTTGATTTGAGATTTAACGAGTTTGAAAAGTATCTCGTATGTTCCTTTTTTACGGTTTGACATTAAAGCGTACAATAGTGGCATCAACGCTGTGCTTTGATTATCACTTCCTAAATCACCATGAATCGTGTAAAGTTGTTGGAACGGAGATAGACAACTCCTAAAGGTACCGTCACCAAATATATTTTTTAAAACTATTAATTTTTCTCTAGCTTCTTCGGAACAAAAAATGAGTATTCGTGTGTTATGGTAACAGTAATCTGCTAACAAAAAGGATTGAAATTTTTGAGGAATCTCAACCGTTTTAACGTCATTGAAAATGATTTTACTAACATTATTCGTTCTATTTCGATGGCGATACAAAGAGCTTTTAACGTTTGCAAATTTGGGAATATCTTTAGGTAAAGTTACCATATCTAGTCCTTTGTCCAAAATTTTCGAAATTGTTGAATTAAAGGTTGGTACGCAAGGTACATCATCAGAAGTTATTTTCTTCTTGCATTCATCAATACGGATATCTATTATGTTTCTATTGAAGTCCGGTGTACAGGATACAGTGTGTGTAGTTTCTTTCAAAATTTGATAATTCTGCAATAAACGTGCATAATTTATTTATCCATTTCCTGATTTTTAATGAAAAATAGAAGTAAAAAAAGAACTTACTTTTACAGTTAAGGTCCCCCCCCACTTATTCTTCCTTCTAAGATGGCATTCCCATACAACAGCTCCGCTTTTATATTGCCATTTCCTCAAAAATTGATATCCAGCACGAAGAAGCACGATTCCACCTTTTCTTTGTATATATTGTAAACAGCTTCCTGTACTACTAGAGGGACCAAGATGCGCTTCTTGTGACATTGTTGAGCTCTAAAAAACAGAAGTCAATAATTACACACTTAGTATTGGTTTAGGCGCAAAAGGACTAATTCTCAAAATGGCAACAGAGTCGCAAAAGTACTAATTCTCAAAATGGCCAATTCGCAAAAGGACTAATTCTTAAAATGCCCAATTCGCAAAACGAGTAATTCTTAAAATGCAACTGTGTATAATAAAATAGAATACAAAAATGGTATTAGAATAAATTAACAAGACATGAGACAAAATAGTATTAACTATGTAGGCTATCTAATGATATTTGTAACAAAAATGTACTTACATCAGTAGTTTTCGACAGAATTCGTGTAGAACATTTATATTATTACACTAACACCCGTGCAGTTTCATTGTTTTGTCAACACTAACCCGACCGGTCTAATTTAAGGGTACTGGGAGAGAATGTTGAGTAAACCAATAGGGTTTACGCAAATAACACAATGTTATCGGCACTCTTTTGTTAACTAGCGGCATCGCCGGAGCATCCCACCAGAGCCATATAATATCCCGACAAAGGAGATGTTCCAGAAATGTATGGAGCCTTGGCTAGCGCCATTTACACTATGTAAATGTCGCTGTATAATCTAGTAAAAGTTTTTTTATTTAAATGATCATTTTTGTACGCTTGTACCATTCTTTAAATTAATTTGTTAGTATTTTTATGAAGTTCGCCTATTTTTTTCCTACTTATCTATGTAGCGTACATAGTGGTAGCCCAAAATCAAACATCTCCTTTGAAAGTAAACTACGAAACAACGACTAAACAATACGCACAAAATGATTTAGGTGGACGAATGGCGCTAATCTAAGAACATATTCCCGTTCGTCCCCCTAAAATCATGAATGGGACGATCGGGAACAAATTTAATATTATTTTTGTAAATTCCCGATCGTCCCACTACGGGGACGAAGTCAGTGGGACGAACGGGAATACACCGTTCCCGCTCCGCCCAGAGCGGGAGAAATTATTTGATAATTTCCCACCCAAAAACAAAAAAATGCATGTTGCTTATTTAAATCAGTTTGGAATACAAAATCCGCGTTTACTAATTTTGTGACATCACACAAACAATCAACATGGCGGGACGTTTACGTGCGTTCATAAAAATCCAATGATACGACTTAATGGAATAAGTCAACAACTTTTAACAACATAAACACATACTTCTGTTTGAAAATCAATGCATCTAGTCTATTCATTGAGTTGTGGTACCTAACGAGTAACTCTTTATGTGTCTGTTCCACGACAGATGCTGGAAACTAACAAGAAACATATTAAGTTAATAAGCATAGAGCACAGGTTAGTGTGACTCCTACCTTGTACGGTTGTTCATAATTTTGTCACTTAATCAAGCGGTAAATATTTGGAAATCCCAAGCTCGTCTAAGCAGCAGCTGAAGTAACAAAGCTTTTGTAAAGCCTTCGCCGCCGCAGGCGGGGCAGACCAGGACGCGGTCGCGAGCAACTCGACTGCTCGAGTGTATTACTTGCATCATGTTTTACTAATCTCTAACTACGTTCAGTCGTTAGAAAGATGTGTTTCTATCTAGCTGGCCCCCCTGAGCCACACCAAAGCTTGTTAATTAAACACAAAGACAGAAAGGTAAAGCCATTTCTATCTTTGTGTCGGAGGTAGGTATGTTAAAAATGTTCGTTGGATTAGACAGGTACATTCAACAAGCTAACAGTCTACACTGGTTTTGTTGCTGCGGCTCAGTGGAGCCAGCTAGACAGAAACACGTGTTAGGAAATGCGTCTGCTGAGTGTTACTCGCGCTGCTTGTTCTTTGTTATTCATCAGTCGCTGGTAGCTGGTCCTCCCGCCGGCTAGGCCGGCAGCCAGTCGGTGTACTAACGTGTATTTTGATAGCAGCAACGGTGCTGGCGACGCCTCTGATGCCCCCGCCGCCGCCGTTGGACGTTTCGCCGCACCCAAACCGACTTCCGCCATAGCTAATGTAAGTATACCAACAACCGCCACATCATGTCCTGCAACATTTACATTTCATCGCCAACTGTTGACGAACAAGTGGAACTACTGTTCTAACAGCGTGTGGCTACTCTACCCCTCAGATTATAGTAAGAAGCAGATAGACCGCGCGGAACAATAATGTGAGGCACGTTCGTAGACATGTGTGCCTAACAGCCACGTGACAGCACTAAGATCGTTTGCATCGGGAACTTTTCCTGAGGCCCTGAAATACTCGATAGTCAAGCCTTTATATAAAAAAGGAGAAAAATCTGATATTATTAATAACTATCGTCCTATAACGTTAATACCCATATTATCCAAAATATATGAAAAGTTCATGTATGGAAGAATAATTGACTATTGTGATAAATTTCATATAATTAGCAAAGAACAATATTCTCCCTGGTAAAGGCTGTAGTTACTAATATCAATAATAAAAATCTGACCACTGGGCTATTTTTTGATGTCTCAAAAGCCTTCGATTTAGTTTCTCACAATCTGTTGCTCGAAAAACTTGAACTTGTAGGTATCAGGGGTCCTACACTTCAGTGGATAAAATCATATCTCAGTTTATTCTCAGTAACCGACAACAACGAGTCATTATTGATTAAATTGATGAAAATCAAGTTAAGGTGCCTTTTTCATCAGAATACAAGCACAATACATGGTGTACCACAAGGAAGTGTACTGGGGCCTGCCCTGTTCTTGCTGTACATAAATGATATTATTAATATAACTGACCACCGATGTATATTATTTGCTGATGACATAGCTATTATTATAGCGACAGAAAAATGTAACAATTTTAGAAATAATCATGAGACTGACAATACAATGACTTGACATAAATAATTTAAAAATAAATCTGAATAGATCTGTTTATATTAATTTCAATAAATGTAATAATCCTAAATATAATGTTAAACTAAACGTATCAAAAATGAAAGAAGTAGCACAAACGATGTTTCTAGGCGTAATTATTGATGAGAATTTGAATTGGAAAGAGCATGTGGATAACGCTGCAAAGAGAATAAATAAATTTGTATATGCTCTTAAACAAATCAAAAATATTACAAACTTAAAAACAGCTCTCATGACCTATCATGCATATGTAGAATCGGTACTACGTTACGGGCTTATAATATGGGGAAATAGTACCGGTATAAACCGAGCATTTGTTGCTCAAAAAAAGTGCATTAGGGCAATTTACGGGGTGTACTCGGAGGAATCTTCTAAACCCATATTTAATAAACTAGGTTTTGTTACCGCTGCCGTCGCTTTATATATTTGAAATATGTATGTTCGTTAATAAACATAAAGACCTGTTTATATCAGCCAATGAGCCGGCGTGATCCACAAAAACTCGTTCTGCATGATCTTCCCAAGCTTGCTAAATATAATAAAAGCTTCTTATATAATTGTGTTAGTATATATAATAACATACCGAGTAGCATAAAAAACTTAAACTCCAGATTATTTAAGGGAAAATTGTTTGACTGGTTAAACTCGAAAAATTTCTATAGTCTTAAAGAATTTATGGATAACAAATTCTTATGTTAGTATTAAGTGAACATATGCATGCTAAGTTCAATTCTGGCAAAACATGTAAGATCTTTATTGTAAATTATTGTAACACCATGTATACTATGTTTTATGCAAATAAATACTTACTTAGTTACTTAAGAACACGTGCCTACGGTTGCCAGGATAATGAAAAAAATACCCATAAAATTTCATAACATGAAATAAATAATTTATTGTCTCAGAAAAATGCAGATTAAATAGAAACAGGATTCTAATAAAACAATGAAGAATGGTTGAACAAAACTTTTGAAATACCGAGAGTGCAGCAAAGCTTGGGTCGACCATCGAAATCGTTTACAGGATTTAGCTAAAGAAGAAAAACTTGCCACGTTTTTATTAAGTCACTTTCTTGTTTGTCTGTCTGCCTGTCGTTCCAGGTGGAATCTTGCAACTTAAATTTCGAGCACTTCCCTATTAGCTATCCGGCTGAAACTTTCAGGGTAGCTCACAACTCGATGACAATGCATTTTAAATCCATAAATCCATTAAATCCATGCGTTTCCGACCTTACCTCAAAAAAAAAAAACATAAAAACCGCTATATCTTGTAAAGGTAAATTTCAATTTCGCGGACTGCCTTAGCGCATCTCCTTTAAGTGAAACCCCTTTAGAAAACCGCTAAAACGTGTTATTTTTACTCTATCTCGCTTCCTTTACAAGATATAGCGGTTTTATGGTTTTTTTTGAGGTTAGGTCAGCATTGCATGCCAATTAATGATTTAGAATGCATTATCATCGAGTTGTGAGTTTGTGAGGTACCATGAAAGTTTCCGTCCGCACGTGTTCTTAAGTAAGTAAGTATTTATTTGCATAAAACATGGTATACATGGTGTTACAATAATTTACAATAAAGATCTTACATGTTTTGCCAGAATTGAACTTGGCATGCATATGTTCACTTATTACTCTGAGTTTGTTTCGGCCTTTCTTCTCAGAGTAGTCAGATAGGAAACGCCGACCTCATCTAGTTTTAAAAATATGACTGACGTGTAAAAGTGTTTGTACAAACCTACTTACAGAAATAAAAATCATTTAGCATTTACTAACATGAGAATTTGTTATCCATAAATTCTATAAGACTATAGAAATTTTTCGAGTTTAACCAGTCAAACAATTTTCCCTTAAATAATCTGGAGTTTAAGTTTTTTATGCTACTCTGTATGTTATTATAAATGTTACGGCTAATACCCGAAGTGCGGCTACACCTAGTTTTAGCCGGTTAGAATTATAGGTCCAGACAATCCCTGTTGGATAAAACCAATTTACCAACAATAGAGGGGATCTGGCGCTCGGCGGCCGCTACCGCGGCACGCTCGCTTCGCTCGCTCGCCTTCGCTTGTTAATGGTTACTGTTCTAACCTAACCTAACCCAAATGATTTTACCCGAAAACAATCGGCTCGTACTAGGTTTAACCAAGAGTAAGTGGCTACACCTAGTTCTAACCGGCTAAAACTAGGTGTAGCCGCACTTCGGGTATTAGCCGTAACATATATACTAACACAATTATATAAGAAGCTTTTATTATATTTAGCAAGCTTGGGAAGATCATGCAGAACGAGTTTTTGTGGATCACGCCGGCTCATTGGCTGATATAAACAGGTCTTTATGTTTATTAACGAACATACATATTTCAAATATATAAAGCGACGGCAGCGGTAACAAACCTAGTTTATTAAATATGGGTTTAGAAGATTCCTCCGAGTGCACCCCGTAAATTGCCCTAATGCACTTTTTTTGAGCAACAAATGCTCGGTTTATACCGGTACTATTTCCCCATATTATAAGCCCGTAACGTAGTACCGATTCTACATATGCATGATAGGTCATGAGAGCTGTTTTTAAGTTTGTAATATTTTTGATTTGTTTAAGAGCATATACAAATTTATTTATTCTCTTTGCAGCGTTATCCACATGCTATTTCCAATTCAAATTCTCATCAATAATTACGCCTAGAAACATCGTTTGTGCTACTTCTTTCATTTTTGATACGTTTAGTTTAACATTATATTTAGGATTATTACATTTATTGAAATTAATATAAACAGATCTATTCAGATTTATTTTTAAATTATTTATGTCAAGCCATTGTATTGTCAGTCTCATGATTATTTCTAAAATTGTTACATTTTTCTGTCGCTATAATAATAGCTATGTCATCAGCAAATAATATACATCGGTGGTCAGTTATATTAATAATATCATTTATGTACAGCAAGAACAGGGCAGGCCCCAGTACACTTCCTTGTGGTACACCATGTATTGTGCTTGTATTCTGATGAAAAAGGCACCTTAACTTGATTTTCATCAATTTAATCAATAATGACTCGTTGTTGTCGGTTACTGAGAATAAACTGAGATATGATTTTATCCACTGAAGTGTAGGACCCCTGATACCTACAAGTTCAAGTTTTTCGAGCAACAGATTGTGAGAAACTAAATCGAAGGCTTTTGAGACATCAAAAAATAGCCCAGTGGTCAGATTTTTATTATTGATATTAGTAACTACAGCCTTTACCAGGGAGAATATTGTTCTTTGCTAATTATATGAAATTTATCACGAGTGCACCCCGTAAATTGCCCTAATGCACTTTTTTTGAGCAACAAATGCTCGGTTTATATCGGTACTATTTCCCCATATTATAAGCCCGTAACGTAGTACTGATTCTACATATGCATGATAGGTCATGAGAGCTGTTTTTAAGTTTGTAATATTTTTGATTTGTTTAAGAGCATATACAAATTTATTTATTCTCTTTGCAGCGTTATCCACATGCTCTTTCCAATTCAAATTCTCATCAATAATTACGCCTAGAAACTTCGTTTGTGCTACTTCTTTAATTTTTGATACGTTTAGTTTAATATTATATTTAGGATTATTACATTTATTGAAATTAATATAAACAGATTTATTAAGATTTATTTTTAAATTATTTATGTCAAGCCATTGTATTAATTTATCTATAGTATTATTAATGTCAGTCTCATGATTATTTCTAAAATTGTTACATTTTTCTGTCGCTATAATAATAGCTATGTCATCAGCAAACAATATACATCGGTGGTCAGTTATATTAATAATATCATTTATGTACAGCAAGAACAGGACAGGCCCCAGTACACTTCCTTGTGGTACACCATGTATTGTGCTGATGATTCTGATGAAAAAGGCACCTTAACTTGATTTTCATCAATTTTATCAATAATGACTCGTTGTTGTCGGTTACTGAGATATGATTTTATCCACTGAAGTGTAGGACCCCTGATACCTACAAGTTCCAAGTTTTTTGAGCAACAGATTGTGAGAAACTAAATCGAAGGCTTTTGAGACATCAAAAAATAGCCCAGTGGTCAGATTTTTATTATTGATATTAGTAACTACAGCCTTTACCAGGGAGAATATTGCCAAAGTAGTGGACTTGTTTTTCTGAAAGCCATATTGTTCTTTGCTAATTATATGAAATTTAGTCAATTATTCTTCCATACATGCACTTTTCATATATTTTGGACAATATGGGTATTAACGTTATAGGACGATAGTTATTATGTTTTTTTTTGAGGTAAGGTCGGAATCGCATGGATTTAATGGATATATGGATTTAAAATGCATTGTCATCGAGTTGTGAGCTACCCTGATTCAGCCGGATAGCTAATAGGGAAGTGCTCGAAATTTAAGTTGCAAGATTTCACCCGGAACGACAGACAGACAAACAAGAAAGTGACTTAATAAAAACGTGGTAATATAATCATATTCTTCATAACGAGCTCTTTTATTTACTACATCACATACCTAACGCGTTTTATAAAAGTGTTTTTTTATTAACATTAAGTATACGTCAAATTTAACAACACCCTTAATAAAAATATCGCAAATGCATTGTGGTAATAAACGATAAATTTGCGATATATTTTTATTTTCAGACACCAACATTTTATTGTCTTGCGTAGCTATATTTACTTTATGGTGACGTCATGGTCATCGAATTAATTAATAAAGAGAAAATCCATTAAGTAGTTACAATTACGAAGACACATACATACTTATTTATTTATATACATAGCAACAAGAAAAGGCGATAAATAAAACACTAATATCGAAATAAATATTTTTGGAAATCGATACTCCTGTATCTTATACTTATTTTCTAAATTAAGGGTAAATAAAGAAAAGAAAGAAAATACGTTTATTTGCGGTAAATGTTTCAATATAAACTAGCAACACCGAATGATTATTATCAAGGTTTTGTGTTTCAAGATGTCACAAACAATAAACACGTAAAATAATATCCAAATAGATAAATAATCAATATTTAACTATGAAAAGATACTAGCATCTTCTTTTTTTGTTTTTGGGAACAGTTTTTATAATGTTTAAAAACACAAGACAGTATTATTCTAAAATTATCCGTTAGAGCCCGTGACGTACTATCGCAGCGGTGGTTCGTGCTGTACTGACTCGAGATTGTATTGTATTAGCTTTTGAATTTGTATTCGATTTGTTGACCGCACTTTTGGTGTTCCGCGCGGTCAATCTGCTTCTTTCTATAATCTGAGCTCTACCCATTGATTAATCATTTGAGAAATGTCAGGCCGACGCCATGTTAGTCTGAGACGGGGCGCTATTTCAGTGTGTCGGGCTATTGGTTACTGTGGCTGTGCGAGTAGCTCCGTCCGCTGATGACAAGCCGCACGTTTCAGGTGCTGCGCTGGCAGTGACGCGCTCGTGTAACGCGCGGTGTGACAGTGTGAGTGGCTCACGCTAGTACACCAGTCATTATATATATACACATAGACTTGCCATTATTTCCTGCTTATAGTGTACCAGTACAGGATTTAGGTAGATATTGACAAAAAAACAGAAGTTTCTCTGATCATCTAGCCTTCCGGCGAGTATTTTAGCATTGGCTTCCAGCGGTTGTCGCTGTGGCTGGACGCCTGACAATGTCGATTACATTATAAAGCACGTACTATGTATTTCTACATACTAATTTAGTTTTTTAACATAATTGTTTAGTGTAAAAGCCATCCGCTGATTCAATGAATACACACATATTGCAGCCACTTGTCTATGGCTGGCACTGTGAGGCTGTGACTGTGTCATACAACGAGCTAAATTGGATGAATTCAATGTGAACCAAACGATGACTAGGTGCGCACACAGAAATCAATTTGGATCGCCATAGAACCGACATCGTGCCAGGTTCTCGTGGGTCATCCAGTTGAAGTGCTGCTGAGCGTAGTCACAAACGTCTGCTTTGTTCCGACGGGCGCGTCATGACGTCGTATACTATGAAAGTACGCTTACTTTGCTTGCTTCGTGTTGCAGGTAATCCACGGAGCTGGCCACGAGGAAGCTACCCGCCGGTAAGCATCGTCTTCCTCATGCTTAGGGCCCTAGCAGACTCGATACTTTTAGAACAGATTTTGGAAGCTGTTGTGACTGAACGCTGCATACATTCGAATGGGAGTTGCATGATTGAACGCGGTTTTCTGTGGGAATCTGTGGAACACGGTTCATTGATTAGTTATTCTGTAGCACCGAGATTCTGAAGCAGTCGCTGAAATGCGCGATATAACCGACGCGAATGAAATGCAATGTGCAATATAACCGACGCGAATGAAATGCGCAATATAACCGACGTGAATGAAATGCGCAATATATCCGACGCGAATGAAATGCAATGCGCAATATAACCGACGCGAATGAAATGCGCAATATAACCGACGCGAATGAACGCAAGCAGTCGTCAAACAGCAAAGTAGCATTTAATGAAGACGGAAAATCACTGTGTCCGATGCTCGAAGTATCGTGTCTGCTATGGCCCTAACATAATGATGCTTTGTTGAAGTAACCTCAGCAAAGGCAAACTCTAGTAAGTCTTAAAATCAACCAAAACCAATAAATAAAAATAATAAACAGTTAAATGTTATTAATGTTCCAAGTCTTCAGGGACTAATTAATATGCCGAATAACATGCAACACAATGTGAGGCCGTGAGAAGCCGGCATCGGCAGTGCGTGTGCCTGCGCGCATACGGTATAAACTAACACGTGACGGCGCCGTGACGAAGCCGTATCTTCAATTCCTTGACGTCAAGTGTTATTTTATAACAAACTTATAGAATATATTAATAACGTATCTTTGTCTTTATCTATCATCTGATATGACTATAAAAACTAAGTTTCATAGTAAATAGTGGGAGTAATATGTAGTACCGATCTATATACAGGGTGGATTTTTGAGATGGGGCAGTAAGGGTAGCTACCTTAACCGTTGTTGCTACAGGAAAACGGTCTTAAGAGACTGTTCTTATCGTTTTGAGAAATTTTGATCTGCATTCACAGATTTTGAAAACAATGTACAGTCAGCAGAAAAATGGTCAATTTTTACAAAAACTTTTTTTTATGCCAATCGATCCTCTTTCTTATAAGGATCAAAAACCTATATTGGACCAATTGAGGTTTGAGTTTGACTGTAGAATTTTTTCAAAATCTGTGAATGCATCTCAAAATTTTTAAAAAAAATTAAGGACATTCTCTTAAGACTGAAGTCTGGAAGTTTCTGAAAACTGTCGGCATTGGCAAGTCTCCAGTCGTTTCCAGTAATGACACTGACGTGTGTGCTCTTAACAAACATTTTTCACTTCCCCCTGTTATTTTAGATCCGCACGTCAAATCAGCTACCTTAAATAAACTTTCCTGTTTGCCAGTACCGCAGTGTTCTTCTTTCAAATTAAGTCCAGTGAGTGAAATTGAGGTTAAAAAGTCTATTTGTGCTATCTCCTCTACCGCAGTAGGTAATGATAATCTTTGCTCAAGAATGATTTCTCCTATTCTCCCCGCATTACTTCCCGTCTTAACCCACATTTTTAACTTTTCCTTGTTTTCTTGTACTGTTCCTGAGGTTTGGAAACAAGCTCATATCATCCCCTTACCCAAAATTCCTAAGCCGGTCTCACCCACTGATTTCCGTCCCATTTCTATACTCCCATATCTCTCTAAAGTTCTTGAGCACATTGTTCATCAGCAACTTTCGGCTTTTCTATCTGCGAATGACCTACTTAGTCCTCTTCAGTCCGGTTTTCGACCGGGTCATAGCACAGTGACGGCTCTGTTGAAGGTTACTGATGACATCCGCTGGGCGATGGACCACAAATCTCTAACTTTACTTGTACTTCTCGACTTCAGCAGTGCCTTTAATTCTGTTGATTTCGACATCCTTCTAGGGATTCTTAATTCTTTAAATTTCTCCTCTTCCACTAGTGGTTGGTTCGACTCCTATCTCAGAGGCCGTTCACAGCGTGTTCGTCTCGATGAGTCGTCTTCTGATTGGTGCTCTCTTACCGCAGGTGTGCCTCAAGGTGGCGTTCTCTCTCCTCTTCTCTTTTCTATTTTCATTAACTCTGTCACGAGAGTCATCTCTTCCTACTTCCATCTCTATGCCGACGATCTGCAGCTTTACAATAACTTCTTAAGGGAAGACGCGGCAGCTGCCGTGGCTGCCATTAACAGGGACCTGGACTTGATTAGTGAGTGGTCGCGGTCCTTTGGACTGCTAATCAACCCTAGGAAATCCCAGGCCATGATTATTGGCGGCAGGTATATGCGGAATAGGCTCAATGTTGCGTCGCTGTCTCCTCTCTGCTTGAATGGAGTTCAGATTGAATACGCAAATACGGTTAAAAACCTGGGGGTGACCATGGATTGCTACTTGTCGTGGACTGCCCATGTTGCTCAAGTCAGTCGCAAAGTGCACTACACGTTCCATTCGTTGAAATGTCTCCAGAGATTCTTGCCCTTGAACACCAAAATCTCCCTTGCTCAAACTCTCATTCAGCCCATTATTGATTACGCTGATGCCTGTTACTTGGATGCCACCGAGGAGCTTTTAAATAAACTTGAGCGTTTGCAAAACATCTGTATTCGTTTTGTTTTCAACCTTATAAAGTATGACCACGTTTCTAACTTTCGCAAGATACTCAAGTGGCTCCCTATTCGACTTCGCAGGAACTCGCGGATTTTGTGTCTGCTATTTAACCTCCTTCACAATCCTAAAACACCATCCTATCTGCGGGAACGTTTTTCCTACGCTCGTCCTTCTGATGCGCCTTGCAGGTCGCATCTTAGAAATCTTCTTAAGTCCCCTCCCCACACCACCGACTTCTACTCCTACTCCTTCACTGTGCACGCGGTGCGGTTGTGGAATTCACTGCCACCTGATATAAGAGACTGCCATACTGTTTCAGTATTTAAAAGAAGAGTGAAAGAACACTATCTTTCCACTTCGTCATAGTTGCGTATGTTTTTATTATTTTAATAGAATTATAATTAATATTCTAGTGATATTTATTTTAGAAGTACGTATTTGTGTGTATGTATGTATGTATATTAGTATATTATTTGTTTAGTTTTATTAAGTAAATTGTTTTTGATTATATGTATTCTATTTTCTCTTCTACTCTTACACACGGTGTCTACATCTCTTTATCGACTTTCCTATCGCAGGTATGCTGGAAGAGATTTCTTTAGAAATAAGCATCACCTTTATACGTATTTTTCTGTTCCTTTCTTCTTGTATGTTTATAATGTGTGTACATAAATGGTTAAATAAATAAATAAGACCGTTTTCCTGTAGATATAACGGTTAGGGTAGCTGCCCTTACTGCCCCATCTCAAAAATCCACCCTGTATATAACAGTGGTAGTAATATGTAGTACCTATCTATAAAAAAAAAAAATGCTGTTCGTTGGTAAGCGCATCAGTTCAGAACGGCTGGACCGATTTGTCAATTTTTTTAGGGTTACTTGCACCAAGTAACTTAACGATAACGAATGCCTCGTCAGCTGTCAAATCTCCAGTTAAGCAAAATTCTGGTTGCTCCAATTTAACAATAGTTAAAATGACGTCACAAATAACTATAACAATAACAGCTCAACTTCGGTTGAGAAGTAGAGTTGAATCGTTACGGTTTGTGTCATTTTATGGCCATCTGCTTCGCATAAAATTCCTTTACAATGATGTTCCATGCTTGTTCTTTTGTTTTGAGCTAGTCCCGTCTGTTTTTTTGCATATCAAATTATTATTGTATTTTTCTACACGGATTTGTAATCTAGTAAGTTTTTCCTTGTTAAACTACAACGTTTTTGTTTGAGAACACATGTCAATTATCTAATTACTAAACTAATCATAAAAACATCAGAATATGAATAGATTGTATAGTTTTACATAGCCGCAAGTTCACAATACAAAATTGATCTTATGGGGCAAATTTATTTTGGGTATTCCTCCTGAAATCTTCATATTATCAATTAACTCTGTTTTCTTGAAATATTTTAAAGCAGAATAATTTGTAATTTAAATACCGTGCGTTTAATGATTAATCCCGCTGAAAAACATCTTGATCTATGAAAGCATGATGACAGGAAGCTTAAGATACTTTGATATGTCGGAGACTTCATCGGACGATGAAATTGTCACAGAATATATTCTAATGAGAAGATCCCAAGGGATGTAGAACCCGTAGTTCACCATTGGAGCTTTGGGACGACATTGATATATTTATTTATAGTTAACTAAAACGGCGCCTGCGCAGCTCCAATTACATTAATTAACATAGAATTATACAAATTTGAATAAAATAAGCATTCAAATAACATACAATACAAAATTTAAATTCAAATTCAAAGATATACAATTCGTGGGTAAAATTATTTATAATTATTTGAGTAAATGGTTAAATAAATTAAATACATCATAACTAACATAAACTAACATGTAACAGTGGACACCCTCGCATATTATCTCTCACAAAACACCAGACAAGCACGCATTATTTTCTTCCATTCATCAGCAAACACATCACATTCAGGGTCGACAGTCAGGAGGGCGTTTAGCATCCTTAGGGTTCGACATACTGGGGATTCGGCCCTAGCAACAGATCTAGATAGCGGTAGTGCGAACCGGTTATGACGGCGGCTTTGACGGTGCCCAAGGTATTTGTCGGGCACAA
This sequence comes from Tiliacea citrago, assembly GCA_963921375.1. NCBI lineage: Eukaryota > Metazoa > Arthropoda > Insecta > Lepidoptera > Noctuidae > Tiliacea > Tiliacea citrago. Next base: position 32,185,446 of record OY992780.1, read on the forward strand.
ATAGGCGGCAGAAAAGTCCGTGGAGCTCAGGGCAGTCGATACGACCGCTTAGGGTTTACAGGCAATCGTGAGCTGATCAAAGCCCCTTCTTACCTCCAACGAATTGAAGCCCAACACCCCTAGAAGGTAATTCGTTGGGTACATGAATGGAAAGTAATGGTACAACAGCCTTTGATACAAAAATCTCAGGAAGGTTTTCTGAACTTTCTCAAGCATCAGTGTCTGAGACGCAGTATGTGGATGCCAGACACAGGCGCTGGACTCGAGTTTACTCCGAACCAAAGTGATGTATATAAGTTTAATAACACTGGGATTGCGAAAGTCACGAGCGTTCCTCAAGACAAATCCCAGACGCCTGAAGGATTCCTTTGCAAGGGCAGACACGTGGTCTCTAAATGTCAGACTGCGGTCGAAAGTCACCCCTATACCCCCCAAATTATAATTGTATTTTATTGGTCTCAACCCTCGACCATAAGTCATAACGCTGCATTTACTAATATTAAACAACAACTTGTTCGCAATGCTCCACTCATTGACGGTATCGATATCTTTTTGTAGGAGTTCGCAATCCACCTCTGTTCTGATTTGCGCAGCTAGTTTTAGATTGTAGTATATAGTAGACATTTTGCAAATCGAATCTTACAAATAAGGTCATTGATCATGATCAGAAACAGAGGCGGCCTCAATACGGATCCCTGACTCACGCCCGAGCGAGTGTAATAAGACTTCGACTCAAAGCAGCCATGCCGGACGAACTGTTTGCGATCCCGTAGGTAGTCGGCGAATAAGTTAAGAAGGCCGGATGAGAAGCCCGTAGCCCCTAACTTTGCCAAAAGCACATCGTTGTCCACTTCGAACGCCTTCCGGAAATCAAAATACAGAGTGTCGACTTGCCTACCAGATTCCAGGCTACTGGATATGAAGTCAACATGAATCAGCAGATTTGAGTTCACGGAGCGACCAGGGCGAAAACCATGTTGAGCATCAGAAAGATGCATATTGGTTTGTTTACAGATAACAGTGTGAATTATATGTTCAAAGACCTTTGCAAAGGTTGATAAAATAGCGATGGGTCTGTGTTCCTCGACAGATGTCTTATCACTGGTTTTAGGGATGGGAGTAATACGTGAAGTCTTTCACAGCTCCGGATACACGCCCGACTGAAGAGCTAGATTAAAAACATGACATAAAGGGGCTGCTAATATACTGCTACATCCTTTATCGATATATGCTGGGATGTTATCTGGGCCAACCGAACTGCAGGGTTTGAGTTTGGAAATACCCCTAACCACGTCCGGAGGGACTAAAACGGGTAGGGGAAAATTACCTCCCTCACTTTTCACCGTGTTTGATTTCGGGTCCAATTCTGGTGTGTCCGGCAGAAATACGCTGGAAAAATACTCAGCAAATGCCTCCGCAGCTCTGACTCTGAATAGACCTTGCCATCAAGCACAACGTCTGGCTCAAACCCACCCTTAGATAGCAGGCTTGAAATGTGCTGCCAGAACAGTTTTGGATTTTTGCCAAGGCTGTTTTCCACATTAGAACAACGCAGTCTATATGCTTCCTCGGTTCTCACTTTTAATTCCGACCGCAGTGCGCTATACATAGATTTTTGCAAGCGTTACCGGCTAGCTAAAGAAACCGTTATCTGGGTCGTCAGAGAAATTGTATGGACCATTATTTTAAGTACATTAAAATCGGTGAATTAAAAAAAAAATTAAATGGCTGAGTTATCAACTTTCCTCGTAGGTGATTTTTCTATAATTTATTTAGGATTTTTTGGCATATTAAGTACTTAACCCTGGGAAAGTAGCGTGTTTAAAAAATAACATTTTCGTTAGGTACCACAGTAAAAACTTTTAACTCTCGAAATATTTTATTTTTTAACTATAAGTATAAGTATTGTTTTTCAAATTAAAATCAAAATAAGGACTTAATAAGAACTTTTTATACATTTTTGGTTCTGTTATCGTGTTAAGTTTCTAAAACAGCACAATAGGGCATTTTTAACCGACTTCCAAAAATGAGGAGGTTATTTGTTCGGCTGTATGTTTTTTTTTTATGTATGTTCACCGGTTACTCCGTCAATTGTGGACAGATTTTGAAAATATTTTTTTTTGTATGGAAGGTTTGTCTCGAAAAGCACCATTTGGTGAAGTGGAACTGATGATAAAGACCACATATACCGGTCTACCGGAACTACTTAATAATAAGTATTTCACCGTTGCGATTCGCTTAGGCACTTTAATATGGGTGCTAAGCAATTTATGCTCGTCAAAATGCATATGGTGAAGACACCATCAGTTCTCCTGGTTCAGCTTACCAGGAGAACTCCTCAACAATTAACGCCCCTGCATCGGGAAAAGCAATATTATGTTAAAGGCTTAAAAGTTTTTTATTGGAGTTTACTCCCTAATAGATCTTAAAAGGTCCGGTATGGAAGTTTTATGAGTGAAATTAATACAAGCGTTAAGCCAAGGTTCTCTGGATAGTCGATGTTTTGTATTGTGTTTTGTTTGTTGTTAACAGTGATAACATTTTGAAAAAAAAAGTATAACGTTTATATTATATAACGTTTTATTATTTCACACTTCGAACGCGATATTTCGGCCGTGCAATAGACGCATTAGAGTTATATTAGGTTTTGAACAATAAAACGTATACCATAATAAAGGTCGTAAAAAATGTGATGTAAATCGGCCGTCATAATGTGAAATAAGAAAACATCTATACCACTAATTCCAAAATGAAGTATTTTGACGTTTTCATGCGCTCGCTTCGTGTCCTTTTGTCCCAAGCCGAAAGTGTTGGAGGTCGGACGTGAGCCAATTTTTCCAAACCCGCCTCCTCTGTACGTTCTGTTGCCAGCTGAGCCAAAAATATTTTGTAAATAATAATACCTGTATATAGTTTCGTTTTTAGGGTTCCGTAGTCAACAAGGAACCCTTATAGTATCGCCATGTCCGTCTGTCTGTCCACAGCAATGCTCAAAGACTCTTAGTACTAGAAAGCTGTAATTTGGCATGGATATAGGTACATATTAATCAAGTTGTAAAATAAAATATTGAAAAAAATATATTTTCGTGGCACCTCCTTTGCACATAAAGTGGGGATGATGTATTTTTTTCTCGTCTAACCCATAGTGAGGAGAAAACCACTTATAGATTTAAAGATAAATTTACGTAATTTTTTTGTTAGAGTCAAGTCAGCTAAATGGTTGTTTTTGAATATGTGAAAAAATTCATGGCTAGAGATCGGATATTCGGATGCATATTTACCTAAAGTACGTTTTTTCCCGGCAAAGGATACAAAGTATGGAAACGGCTTCTTAAAATATATTTTTATTCCGGGATCGCGGGGTTTGATTAATAACAGTGTGTAGGTATACAATTTTGTATTCCTAAGTATAAAAAATATTTTTTATTTTTTTTAAATCGACTGTGCGCGCCTCCTCAAACATTGTGGACGCACTACAACGCCACGACAGCCACAACAGTATCCTAAACGCGTTATTATATTGGACGCGCAGATCGCTGTATGTCCTCTGCGTAAAACGGATCCAAAGACTGCACGTGTAGAAAGATTGGCAAAAAGCTTTGAAAAGAGTGACTCTACTTTAGCTCCAAGAAACTGCAAAGAAAAAAACACCGCACATGTGCGGTATGTGGGCGCGAGTAGTTAACTTGATTTGTAAAACGTACAATTGTTCGAACCCGCATGTTACATCGAACAGCCAACGACCTGCGCTCCCTCTCTATATCCATATTATCCTTAAGATCATCAGTGACCCATGCCAAAGGGGTGTCACAGAGCGATAAGTGATTTTGATCATAAGTGATGACGATACTGCCCTGTCGTCTTTGCCGATGCCTCAACGCAGACTACCACGCAGGAGAATAGCAGGACATCGGCCTAACTTGTTCATCACGCTAAGCGACGAACAATTTAAGAGACGGTTCCTTTACGAAGGAGTCGGTTAGGTTTATTTTTTGCCATAGCTGGATTCCCTAGAGTCATAGGTGCTGTAGACTGCACACATGTAAATATAAATTCACCAGGAGGGAGCATAGCTGATCTGTATAGGAACAGAAAAGGTTTTTTTTTTCTATAAATGTTCAAGCCATCTGTGATGCCAATTTGCAAATAACTAGTGTCATTGCACGTTGGCCAGGCTCCGTGCACGACATACTATTTGGAATGACACACCACTTTTTTTTTTTTTTTTTTTTATGGAAATTATCAAATAACTTCTCCCGCTCTGGGCGGAGCGGGAAAACTCGCAACCCCGGCAGGCATTGGTCCTAACGGACCCCGTCAGTTTGTGCTGACATCTCTTTGAGGCGCGCGTGGAACACAACGCGCCGTCGACCCGGGCCTGGTCCTTATCGGACGGCGAGCTACCCATCGCTCACCGTCCGCAGGCCCGCGCCTACGGTGGCCGGAAATCGGCTTGCGACTCCCGACGCCCGGGGCGTCTCCTGCGGCGACTAAGGGCGCGAACCTTGTCTCACCCTCACGCGTTCCGCCTCCTCCTTCGCTAGCATAACTGCTTCGCAGAAGGAGGTGACGGCCTCCCATGCACTCTCGCTCCGAACCATGGCCTGAACCAGGGCCGGACGCGAGAGATCGCCGCCGCCGATCGCCTCCGTGAGGACACGGCGGTGCTCCGCCCAAGCTGGGCAGACCTCCACCGTATGCTCCACCGTATCCTCCGGGCGATCCACACAGTGGTGACACCCGAGCGTTTCCTCCCGCTTAATCCTAAACAGGAACCTCCCGAAACATCCATGTCCGGTGAGGACCTGCGTCAGGCGGAAGGTGAGGACGCCGTGGCGCCTCTCCAGCCACTCCTCAAAGAGGGGACTTATCGCCACAATTGTGGCGTCCCAATGACACACCACTTGCAGCTCAATTTGAAGCTGGTAGATTTGGGTCATACCTTATTCACGGGGATAGTGGTTACCCATGCCTTAGGTATCTCATGACACCCTTTTTGAACCCTGCCTCTCCATCCCAAAAAGCCTATAACAGAGCCCAGATAGCATCACGAAACACAATTGAAAGGTGTTTTTGAATGAAAATTGGAACGCGTTTTGTTTTGTTTTTGGAAGAGCTTTGATCAAGAATATTAAGTAAATAATCAGTTGATTATGGTTTAACGAAATCCGATTATAACTTTTGAAACGCAAAAAATTGACTTACTTACTTAAAACTCTATTTGAGAATAATCAGTTGAGATTTGCTACTTTTCTGAAATCAGAAACCGGCAGATAGTCGACCAACTTAAATTTGCAGTTGGAAAATTGACCGTGACGTATATCGATGAACTCAAACTCAACTCAATGTATAGAAGTTTGTTTTTGGGATAAATTCATCCCAACTACGGAACCCTTCATTGTGCGTGGTCTGACACGCACTTGGCCGGTTTTTTTTAATATTTGTAAAAAAGTTATTTTTTACTAGGAAGATAAAATTGTGTAAAAAAAAATTGTTGGCGTCACTGGCTCTACGAAGGCTGAATAAACAAAAGATTATAATGGTCTCGATAGAGAGAGAGAAAGTGTGAATTTGGGCACAATAAAAATCAAACATTGCGGCTGCCAAATAAAAAAAATCATCGTTTTCGAGGATGTTAAAGCTGATAGTGACGTTAAAACGTAAATCCAAGATGGCAGAAACGAAATTTTTCAAATTTTTCATCATGGCTATCATTTTCTTACGTTTTCGAGGGTGCAAACTCAAACTCAAAGAATTTATTTCAATTAAACCATTTACAGGCGCTTTTGAACTGTCAAGGAGTCTGTCAGTTAGAAATATGAAACTAGTTGCGCATTCCAAAGAGTAGCAGGTTCCTGTGGAGAAGAACGGGCATGAAACTGCACGGACACTCTTTTAAATTAAAATATTGATACAAAGTATTGGTTACATCATTCATGTTGAAATTATACTTGTGAGACCGATGCAGAACACCAGAAGCGTCCATGTTAAAAAAATAAAAAAAAAAACAATTCAAAACTAAAATAATTAAAATAAGCTGTGGCAGCTAAGAGATGACCAGTCCCAACTGACAGCGCCGGGTCACGAACATGACGCATGGATCAGCACCATTCAGCTCAACCATTTTGAAGGGAGCTAAATGACCCAACACACGCGCCACCATCAGTGAAACACCTGAGTGAGTGAGCATGACATACTCTCAGCCGCCAGGGCACATTCAAGTCAATGAAAGACATATTACCGTGTGCGTAGTGCAACGACATATGACGCTGCAACGATGACTGTCCAGGATAAGGAAACCAGCCCCATCCAACTACTCAGGGGGGTGGGACAGGGGGATGTGATATCCGGAAACTGTTCACCAATGCGTTGGAGGACGTCTTCAAGACGCTGGACTGGACTGGACAGGGTATCAACGTAAAGGGCGAGTATATCTCACACCTTCGTTTTGCCGATGACATCGTCATAATGGCAAAGACGTTGGAACAGTTAGACCAGATGCTGCACAGCCTAAATGGAGCCTCTCGGCGGGTTGGCCTCGGCATGAATTTGGACAAGACGAAAGTCATGTACAATTCGCACGTCTTGCCGAGTCCAATCCACATCGAAGGGTCGCTTCTCGAAGTTGTGAAGGAGTATACCTTGGGCAAGTTTTCCAGCTTGGTAGGCACAACTTTGAGAAGGAAGCCGACAGAAGGATCCGGTTGGGTTGGGCAGCGTTTGGAAAACTTCGTCAAGTCTTCTCGTCGTCAATCCCGCAGTGTTTGAAGACTAGGGTCTTCAACCAATGCGTCCTGCCCGTTATGACATACGGTGCCGAAACGTGGACACTAACAGTCGGGCTGGTCCACAAATTCAAGGTCACTCAGTGTGCTATGGAGCCGGCTATGCTTGGAGTTTCTTTGAAGGATAAGATCAGGAATGAAGTTATCCGGAAGAGAACCGGAGTTACCGACATAGCCTGCAGAGTAAGCAAGCTGAAGTGGCAGTGGGCTGGCCATGTTTGTCGAAAGACCGATGGCCGGTGGAGCAGATGAGTCCTGGAGTGGAGACCGCGTATCGGCAAGCGCAGTGTAGGGCGCCCACTAGCTAGATGGACCGACGACCTTAAAAGGGTGGCTGGGACAGACTGGATGCGGAAAGCGGAGGACAGGGTGTTGTGGTGCAACCTGGGAGAGGCCTATGTCCAGCAGTGGACTGCTATATTCTGAGTTGATGTACTGCGCGGCCGCTATTTTGTAGCCATTCAAACTTGGTCGGTTTATCCATGTATTGCGGTTTTTCTGGTATTTTTAATATATATATATATATATATATATATATATATCTGTAATTATTTAGTGTAATGAGCTGGAAGTTCACATGTATAATAGTTGCATTAATACACTAAATATCGGAAAATGTTTTGTTTTGCTTTTCCATTAAAAAGCCCTACCTACAATCGGACGTCATACAATATAGTGGTCCAGTCGTAGTAAATTATGCCATTGCTCATTAATTACTAAGTGCACATAAATGAAACTTGGCAGTAGGTACATTGTAGACCCTTGCAAGATACAAATAAACGTTTTAAGTTGAGCTCTTAAGAGTTCCTATTTTAAGTACTCGGACCTAATAAACTTATTTTATTTTGACGTGTATATCTTCTGAACGGTATGTTTTTTCAAATTCTGTTTTCACAAACATTACACACATTCAAAACAACGTGCGTTAAAAATTAAAACTGCACTAATCCGTTTTATATGATTTTCATCAAATAGCCAATCGTCAACGCAGCGTCAACACTTGCGTATCTTCGCAGTTTTATGACACACAAATTTTATTTAAACATACATTTACCTCTCGTTACACACTAATTGTGAATGTATTTTTTTTCTTGTACGTCCATAGTGAAATAAAAGTGCCGCTAGGATGACGAAGTTCCAGCGGAAACAGTTTTGGTTGAATAGCTCCCCAATGGTTGGATGCACAAATTTGTACTTACCGTACACAATTACACGACGTTATACACTAAATATCTGCTAAACTGAAATGAAGAAATTAGAAATTTTTCCGCTGCGACTCCGCACACCATATTACCCGGTAAATGGTAGCTCTATTGTACATAGCACTCACATCTGTATTTCTAAAAATCTGTATTTCGCTCCAAACAAATTACTGCTTACTTGAAACATAAGTTATATTTCCACCAAATTTCGTGAAACTAATCAAGTACTTAAATATTTGCGCGAGAAAAATTAAAATTCCGATTTTTTCAGAAAATTTGAAGTTATGTGGTAAAATGTTAGGTATAAAAGTTGTATACAATTTTCCGATTTAAATTTTTCGTTAAATGAAATCGTTTATTCTGTAAATAGGATAGCGGAACCACTTTTACACGTCATATTAAAAAGTAAAAAATAAGCTAGATGTAGTCGACATTTCCTATCTGACTACCCCTGAGAAGAAATGGCGAAACAAACTCAGGGGTCAAAGTCTCTTTTAAAGTCCAGACATAATCTTGGTCAAATCATGTGAGAACCATGTAGATCCGTGTCTGAAATGGTATTTTGAGGAAAGAACCACACTAAAATTGAGTGGACCTGTCCAATCTGAGTATAATCGCCTTCGAAATGAACGTGGGTGAACTGTCAAAATGAAACCCATTGCGATCAATTGTCATTAACGTGTGTTACGCATTACCCCATAAATTGGGCACAGGCGCTAGGCGCAGCGAACACTTACTAATGAAAGGGCCAAACAAACGCTACGTAAATAGGGCACAGGCGCTAGGCGCAGCGAACACTTACTAATGAAAGGGCCAAACAAACGCTACGTAAATAGGGCACAGGCGCTAGGCGCAGCGAACTACTAATGAAAGGGCCAAACAAACGCTACGTAAATAGGGCACAGGCGCTAGGCGCAGCGAACACTTACTAATGAAAGGGCCAAACAAACGCTACGTAAATTCGCACTATTTTAAAATTGTAAACACTTGTTTCGCACATAATAATTACTTAGTTTTAAGACTTCATTGATATCTATGGGTAATACTAATAGGGTATATTGATATCTATGGGTAATACTAATAGGGTATATTAATATCTATGGGTAATACTAATAGGGTATATTCAAGTTTTTTTTATTTGTTTAATCTATTCTCTAAGTAAATATATAACCGGAAAAAATACAACACTTGCAGGTTGCATGTTTCTTGCGGGAACTATTTAATTTAGGTATATTTATGAGGGAGTATTACTGATAATTTTGTTGTAATAACGTGTTGTTATTGTGAATTGGATAATGATAAGTGATTAGTTACCTAAATGTGCTGCACAATCTTCACATTGAACAGACAGAATATTTCCCTCGGTCTCATTGCAAGTAATAATCACATTGTAAGGTTTTTGATGGACATTGTGCTCTAGTGTCATTTTAGCCTTTACCACGCAGAGATCTTTCTCTCGTTTTACTTGCACCTATCCAACGGCTGAATCGCCACAGGATTCTCGTTCAGATCTATCACAAAAAATAAAATTAGCGGTATATTTTAGGTTATAATTACTTGATTGACTCATCTCTCGAGTATACAAATCAGGAATATGAAAATGTATCGAATATCTATAACTTATGTACCTTGCAGCTTTTACTCTTCTTAGTTCAGCGGACGTAAAGTCAGAATTATTTCCGATGTACGTAGTCATCATGAACACATCAATTTTAGGCAGATTATCCGACTGTGCTTTCACAAAACCACTTTCAGTCATTGTGGCGAGTCTTTTTTCACAAGGAGTGCTCCTTGCTTTCAGTAAGTAATTCCCAAAAAACACTAATAATCATAAACAGCGGCAAAACAATGCGAATAACCTTCAATAATCATACAAACGACCTGTTGACAGTAGACACCAATTAATCGGTGACGTCATGTTTCGTTCCGCCAATAGCATTGCGTTTTGGAAATTTGCGAGGGAATTTGAAAATGACTACTTTTAAATAATAAAATGTAATATTAGAAACATCATAATTTGTAAAAATAATCATGTGCCACGGACACATTTTTTTTGTCCATTTCTAAATCACATGCATATTCACTTTTGTGATTGTCCCAGATAGTTGATAGTCCGATTCAAATATCGTTCTAATTTACGTTTACGTTGCGCTTTCATACTAGGCCCTCAGGTAGAAAGACGTTAGTTTTGTTTTAGGTCATCAACTTTACTAGTCCCCAGATTTGCCTTTGATCGGGTTTGTACAGTACAGTCAACCGCACGTCTTGGTAACAATATGGTGCAGCGCAGACGACAGACTTTTTGTGCGAAGGAGTCTGATGCACACACCAATGTGAATACATTTTATTAGCTCACAAGCTTTCATTAATCACTCCTTCGCACAAAAAGTCTGTCGTCTGCGCTGCACCTATAATAATAGCGCCTTTATTTCGTAGCAGTAAAAGCGGTTTTGTAGACTAGTTTTACTACTGACGTGCAGTTGCCCGTACCAAACGCGAGCTTGTTCTCTATACACGTAGTTGTTTTATTAGCATCAATGAGTTTGATTTATGTTAATTTATTTGTTTGTTATGTTTATTTTGTATTTACGTTGCTTGCAGCTACGCGCGCTCGCGTCGCGCGATGAACTCGCACTGACGACGACCGTCGCTGGCGACCGCGACCACTAAACTAGCCCAATCGTACGCGTCGACCGCGCGACACGACGGCACTCGACCGACACGCCACACGCACCCCACACGACACACCACATGTTCAGCTCTCACAACTAGCACTCACGGGCTCCATACAGACCGCGTCGCACAACGAACGGGGATCAAAGTGTGCAACTAGATGTAGCCCTCGTTGGTGGCGGTGAGCGACCGCGCCCGGGCGGCGGCGTGCGGCCCTGCGCACTCTAATGACTTGCAGTTGTTCATCGCCCATAAATTAGACAACACTTAGAACTGTCAAACATTTTCTTAACAAAATTCGCACGTGGTACGCACTGCTAGAATTTATATTATCGGGTTTTAAAATACTTAAATATTAAAAAAATATTTTCATTTTTATTTTGGCTTAGCACCCCCGAAATCTGGAAAATGATACCAATGTCCAATAGCTAGCATGTTTCCATTGCAAGTAGGTGCTAGTATTCCTCTTGAAGAAAAAAAAAATTGGGATCTTTGTTTTTTAAACGGAATCAGGATAACCCTTGAAAATACTTAAAATCCCGCATCTTTGCTTAAAGATCTATCCTCTATCATTAAAACTATTTCGATGATATTCGAAACACAGACAGCACGAGCGCTACCAGTGCAGTATGGTGGCGCTTGCGTTGTCTGTGTGCTGTTGTAAATTAATATATTTTTTATTTATTCCAACGATTTATGTTAAGAAAGAATTGCAATAATAATAAATCTTCTCTATTTAAGTTTATGTACTTAGTTAAAAATGACTCTCGACTACTTGTTGTTTTCGTAGTAAATTATTGTGATTATTTAAATAAAAACCGTGCACGAATTCGACTGATTTTTGATCAATTTAGTTAATTGCTTGTGAGAAAGGGAAAAGAATTTAAACAAAGTTATTTGTGATTTGAAAAGTCGAGGTCTTTGTTTTGCATGTGGCTGAACGGGATTTTTCAAATAAATGAAGTATTCATGGAAACTAACTAATATTCGCAACATGCATTCCAAATAATGTCGCAAGGCTGTCATTTGATAATCTTAATACAAGAAACTACCTACTTTGAACATCAAAAAGTAACATCAACATCATTATATGTAGGGCTATGCGGTATTGGGTTTGATAGTAATACCGGTATATTATGCCGGTATTAAAATTTTCAAAACCAGGACACCGGTATTTGGTCCTCGCACATTTGGGAAAAACGCCGGGGTGAAACGCCGCTACCGCGACAAATCACGGCACAGCGGACAGAGCTCCGGCGGGATCTCATGGCGGCATGGAGAGTGCGATTTTCGCAACCCAGTGCTGGGTCTCCTCTTTGAGGAGTGGCTGGAGAGGCGCCACCAACCAACCTACCAACCTCACCTTCCGCCTGACGCAGGTCCTCACTGGACGCGGTTGTTTCGGTAGGTTCCTGTTCAGGATAAAGCGGGAGCAAACGTCCGGGTGTCACAACTATGTGGATCGCCCGGAGGACACGGTGGAGCATACGGTGGAGGTCTGCCCAGCTTGGGCGGAGCACCGCCGTGTCCTCACGGAGGCGATCGGCGGCGGCGATCTCTCGCGTCCGACCCTGGTTCAGGCCATGGTTCGGAGCGAGAGTGCATGGGAGGCCGTCACCTCCTTCTGCAAAGCAGATATGCTAAATCAAAAAATCAAAATCTTCCACCTACATGGGCACTTATGAAACGTCAGAAGCTAGGTGCACGGTTCCAATTGGTCGTTTCCTATGGAGAAGAGCCGGCAAGAAAGTCCACGGTAACTCTTTTTTTTTTTAATTGGACTCTTACAATGTTTTCATGTTACAGTGTTAATATGTATGGAAGGACAGTGTAGGCCGGTCAACAAGTGCCAAGTACTTAACAAAATAGAAGATGGTTTACAAAGCTACAGTCTATTAGGCCTACAACGTTCTCACATTCACAAATTTAAAAAAATCTATATAAAATATTACTAAAATAATAAAAATAAAAATCTACGTATTTAAACCAAATGACAAGTTTGACAAACCACAAGTCACTAATAAATATTTTAAATTAAAATTGTAGGTTATTATGTCAAGGTATGTAAAAAAAAGAAATAAACATCGTAATTTAGGAGCAGTTAATAGATATTTACATAGTTATGCCGTTAATGAGGTTCTTCCTTGCCTTCAACGTAGTACTTAATGTAAAATATGCTTTTTTGATTAGGATTAGGACACGTTTGATGTGGGTTTTGAACTTTCCATCGCTAAGTTCTATAACCGACTTTGGCAACTTGTTATAGAAGCGGATACTGTTCATAAGAAATGACTTGCTTGTTTCTAAATTGGGGTATCACAATTTCATGTTTACAACGTGTGTTTATATTATGGGAATCGCTTCTTATTTTGAAAAGTCCTAAGTTTTTGCGATCATATAAAATACTTTCTTAGACAAAGAGAAGGCAGAGTTAGTACATCAATTTCTTTGAATTTGTTTCTAAGGGACTCACAAGGACCCATTCCATAGATGGCGCGAATTGCCCTCTTTTGTAAAATTAAAATCGAATCTACGTCAGCAGCTGATCCCCATAGCAGAATGCCATAAGACACAATACTGTGGAAATAAGCAAAGTACACTAACCTAGCTGTGGCTGTATCAGGTTAACTGCCCTATTTTTCTTACTGCATATGCAGCTGAACCTACTTGAAAGAGCTCTAATGTGGGCACCCTATTGTAATTTCGAATCTAGAGTAATTCCTAGAAATACAGTTTCCGTAACAGCATCTAGTTTCTTGCCGTCAAGTTTTAAATTTAGACCCTTTTGAGGTACATGCTAATGAGAACTTAAGACATTTTCTTTTGTTCGCTTTAAGTAAGAGATTGTTAGCTGCGAACCATTTTGAAAGAACAACCAGACTATCGTTGACATGTAAGACATCTGTATCTTTTCTATCTATTTTAAAAATAAGGGAAGTGTCATCAGCGAATAGAATTATATCCGATAAGTTAGCCATCATGTAAGGAAGATCATTAATATAAACTAAGAATAGGAAAGGGCCAAGAATTGAACCTTGAGGGACGGTCATTATTACTAGAGACTCCGAGGACGTCGCCCCGTTAACGTTTACTTTTTGTTGCCTGTTTGATAGATAGGAAAAAACAAGATCAGCAGCTTGTCCACGAACTCCGTAGTGGTGTAATTTACAGATTAGTGTATTGTGATCAACGCAGTCAAACGCTTTTGACAAGTCACAGAAAATGCCAATGGCATCCTGGGTTTTCTCCCAGGAATCCAAAATGTGACTTATGAGTTTCACTCCTGCGTCAGTCGTCGACCTACCTTTCGTGAACCCAAACTGGCAACTATGTAAAATCCCATTTGAATTGAAATGTCACAACATCTAGTCTAGCATTATTTTTTCGTATATTTTACTCAATCCTGGTAGCACAGATATAGGCATGTAATTAGAGGGACCACTCTTACTACCCGATTTGAAAATTGGTACTACTTTACTATGTTTCATTAAATCAGGAAACGTACCGCTGTCTAAACATTGATTAAATATGTCTGTAAGGACAGGGGCCATTGTGTCAATAATATCTACAAGAACCTTAACGGAAATTCCCCATAAGTCTTCAGTGTTCTTTATGTTAAGACTTTTGAATGTTTTTTTAATCGTGACAACGGAAATGGGCTTGAATTCAAAACTTGGAATATCTTTAGAGTAGTTTTCTTTGAGAGATTCAGCTAATACAGATGATGAGAGAGATTTCGTAACCTCTATCGGGATGTTGGTAAAGAAGTTTTCTAGTGTCTCAGCAACTTTTAATTTATCTGAGTGTTTCCAGTTTCTTTGTTAATTACCTGCCACACAGCTTTTATTTTTTAGGGGTGCGTGTTGGTGATTAAAAGGCGAATAACGATCTGTCGCATTTATTGGGGAGCGCTGCTTATATACAGCCCTCGTCGAGAGAAAACTAAATTAAAAGGGTACATTGATAAACTTAGAACTAACACAAAAATAAGCAATGCCGGTAGAATGTGCCGCGCTCCTTACGTCGTGGAGCGCGATGATATGGTCGGCTGGTCCACATTCCTTTCACTTTGGGTAGCTTAGTGTGCGCGGGCGCGCGGTGGCGAATGGCTGTATGCGCTCCTCAAAGTTGTATGTGTTTACGTAAGTATACTGCTACAACGTGAACTGTCCGATATATTCAAGGTATCTTGTTCGGCGGGGCGTCTCAGACTTACTGTTTGAAGTTAATGCATTACACAGCGGTTTGTGGTCCGTGTAAACAATTAACTCTCGTCCTTCAAACACACGGCGGAAGTGACGTATTGCCATGTAGATTGATAACAACTCACGGTCATATGTGCTGTACTTTTGTTGAGCGTCACTGAATTTCTTGGAGAAAAATCCCAGTGGTCTCCACCTGCCGTTGATCTTTTGTTGTATAACGGCTCCAGCGCATGTGTTTGAGGCGTCTGTCATCAATGCGAAAGGTTCTCTCAGTGATGGGTAGGACAATAATGCGCAGTTCTTGATATCTTCTTTACTTTGATTGAATGCTTCTTTTGCCTCTTCAGTCCATTTTATTTTTGTTTAATCGTTTTTCTTGGCGTTGTGAAAGTATTTGCTCAATTCTTTTTGATGTTCAGCCGCGTGGGGTATACTTGAACGATAAAAGTTCAGCATTCCGACGAAACGACGTGGATCTTGGATCTTGTTTGGCAATGGATAGGACTGGATTGCTTGCACTTTTTCTTCCGTCGGTGCAATGCCTTCAGGGCTTATTGTGTATCCCAGGAAATTGAGTTGTGACTGACCGAAGATACACTTAGCGACGTTTATTTTTAAACCACTATCGTTGAGTCGCTTAGACACTTCTTGAAGCTCTCTTCTCAGTACTTCTTGGTTCTCTGAAGCTACAAGAATGGCGTCGACAAATGGAAAATTGGGTAGGCCGCGAAGCACGCTGCGCAAACCAAAACACATCCTAGTGAACTCATACAAGCCAAAAGGAGTAATCACGGCTGTCTTCTTCACATCTTCTTCTCTATTTTTAATCTGGTAGTAGGCCTTCTGCAGATCAATTTTTGAGAAGATCTTGTTACATTGGAGGTTATGTGTAAAGTCATGAAGTCGTGGTATCGGGTATCGGTCAGGTGTGGTTACTGCGTTGAGTCTACGGTAGTCACCACAGGATCTGTAGGTACCATCCTTTTTCAAAACCATGTGTAATGGACTAGCCCATGGGCTATTAGACGGTCGACAAATTCCTTCGCTCATCATGAGTTGGAATTCATGTTTTGCAGCGTTGTATTTATGCGGCGGTAGTGGTCTCGCATTTGTAAATATCGGCGGGCCGGTGGTTTCGACATAGTGTTCGACTTCGCTATTTCCCAGTTTATTTAAGTTTGGCCTCGTGATGTGTGGGTACTTGGCCAACAGTTCGTGGTAGGGAAGCGTGTCATCTATGGTTCGGATGCTTCCTTCAGCTGCGGGTGACAGGAAACCTCGTGTCGATAAATTGGTTCTTTTATCCACCAATCGTCGTCCATGGAGATCCACCTTAAGGGCATGGTGGTGCAAAAAATCAGTGCCTAATATCGGCAGACTGACTGTTGCAACTATAAATTGCCAACTGTAGGCATGCCGCATTCCGATGTTGAGAACAATGGTTCGCGCGCCGTATGTGGGTACTTGTGAACCATTTCTTACATACAAGTAGTTGGCTGGAGTCCGCTGTTTATCATGTGCAGTGGCGGGTAAAACGGAAACATTTGCACCCGTGTCGATCAGGAATTTTTTCCCGGTAGATTTGTCGAGTAAAAATAGGCGGTATGAGGATAAATCGTCGACTTCGGCCGCCGCCACGGCTAGTGTCTCCTTTAGTTTTCCGGCTTGTCACTCGAAATACCTTTAAAAACTGCACGGACTTCTACATCTGTTTGCTGCTTTGCCGAATTTCTTATGAAACTAGCACACGGCATTTCTTCTGTCCCCAGATTTCGAGCGGGGACGGCTTCTGTACTCGTGAGATCGGCGTTGAAATTTGCGGGTACGATTTGTTTTCAGCGCTGCAACTTCCTTGGTCAGGGCTTCAATCATGGTGTAGTTTCTTGTCTACAGGTTCAGATGTCGCCGCTATTTCGGCTGGCACCGCTGTCGTTGGGACCTTTGACGTGGAAGGTTGACACTGGCTAGAACACACGGTGGAGGTAGCCATTTCGAACGCGGGGTCACCACTTTAGAGGTTGCGTGTTGGTGATTAAAAGGCGAATAACGATCTGTCTCATTTATTGGGGAGCGCTGCTTATATACAGCCCTCGTCGAGAGAAAACTAAATTAAAGGGGTACATTGATAAACTTAGAACTAACACAAAAATAAGCAATGTCGGTAGAATGTGCCGCGCTCCCTTGGTCGTGCGAGCGCGATGATACGGTCGGCTGGTGCACATTCCTTTCACCTTGGGTAGCTTAGTGTGCGCGGGCGCGCGGTGGCGAACGGCTGTATGCGCTCCTCAAAGTTGTATGTGTTTACGTAAGTATACTGCTACAATTTTAATATTAGAAATACTAATTTTGTTACTTATTTATTTAGCTTGAGCGCAGACTCTTTTAAATATCTTATGCTAGCGAAGGAGGAGGTGGAACGCGTGAGGGAGAGGCAAGGTTCGCGCCCTCGCGCCACTATTCGCCGCAGGAGACACCCCGGGCGTTGGGAGTCGCAGGCCGATTTCCGGCCACCGTAGGCGCGGGCTTGCGGACGGTGAGCGATGGGTAGCTCGCCGTCCGATAAGGAACAGGCCCGGCCCGTGGCGCGTTGTGTTCCACGCACGCCTCAAAGAGATGTCAGCACGAATTGACGGAGTCCGGTAGGGCCAATGCCTGCCAGGGTTGCGAGTTTGTCCGAAAGGGATATCGTGGCCCTGGCACACAGGCAAATGTAAGAACACGGGTGGGTTTTAATCAGTAAAAGTCTGACACACCCTCCCGCTCCGCCCAGAACGGGAGAAGTTATTTGATAATTTCTCGCCCAAAAAAAAAAGGACACCGGTATTTCGGTATTTATATATATTTATTTTTATTGAAGTAAGTACACCTCTTTCTTTCCCTTATGTCTATATTTTCTTTTCTTTTATAGACATAACTATAAATAAAAATTGAATTTAAATTCAAAAATTGAGTCAATTGGACCGTGGAACTGTCAAAAGGTGATGTGGTCCAACTATTTTCAAAGTTGGACATCTGCCCTTAGTAAAGACACATGGTCTAACTAGTTGTACAGAGTAGTTGGACCACTGCCCCAGAATGTAGTAAATAGCTCTAAACACTCAGCTACTACAAAGATAAAAAGAAGTTCAGGGGTCTTTTGTAAGAAATATATAAAAAAATGAAAACTTTTCTACGAAAATGAAAAAGCATTATGCATATAGGAAACATCTAACATGTGATAATTTAAAACACCGGGCACCTAAAAGCAGTTTAGGGATCTTTTGTATCAAATATTACTATAATAAAATACTCCATATTCAATGTAGGTAATACAGTATTTCAATCCAATTTCAATAAAAACAGTACAGACGTTTGAATTTGCATTTCTGTGTTACGAATGTTGTGCTCCCTATTAATTAATACATATACTCTTTGGTTACGAAGGAACTCAAGGAAGAACTTTCACTTTCTCATTTGGCACCACTTGACAGTGAAATTGTGGTGCTGCCATGTGTAACAATTGTGGTGCTGCCATGTGTAACAATTTTACTTACTATCTAGTGGTAATACAGACAAAGATTAACAAAACAATTAAAATTCAAAAACAACTTCAATCATCACACAAATAACTGCTTTAAACATAACCAGACATATAAAACTCATAAGAGGGGTGCGTCTCATATCATATAAAGTTATTTGGTATATTTTCATTTCAATAACGTTCACAAGATATAATAAACGTGAGTTATACCAACTGTTGATATAATTTCTTTAAATATAAAATTTATATAAGTAGGTAAGTACTCTAAAACTTATTTCGTATAACGTTATTGGCATTAACGTTTATTTAACGGAAAATCATTAGCCCTATCGGTTAAAATATATAATACTAGCTGCGCCCCGCGGTTTCACCCGCGAAAGTCTCGATCCCGTGGGAATATCGGGATAAAAATCTATGCCTATATAAGCCTATGTCTTAATCCAGGGTGTTAGCTACCTCCATACAAAATTTTATGGAAATTGGTCCAGCTGTTTGAGCGTGAAGAAGTAACAAACACACACACATACTTTCGCCTTTATAATATTAGTGTGATTGCGATTAATTTGATTGAGCGTGCTGCGGGAGCGCGTGACAGAAACGAATCGCTGCAAAACTGACTCCACGTAGTCTTATCTGCTCCACCCCTAGTGTTATTTAAAATCGCGTAGGCGCGGAGGGGCGAGGCGGCCCGCGAGCTGAGGAGCAGGTGGTTTCAACACTTGCCGCCGCGGCTGAGGCTGGCCAGCAAGCCAAAGCCGCGGTGGTGAGCGTGAAACATCTGCGACGATAAGCTCGCATGGGACCGCCGGAGCCCTGCAGCGCCGGAGCCATGACATAAACCATGCCTGCTGCATGTAACATGCTTGCTTGCATGCTGCATATATGGTGTATGCTTGTTTGCATGGCTGCTGCATGACTGGTGTATGCTTGTTTGCATGTTTTTTTTACAGGGAAATAAAAACCACATAATATGTTCACAATCAACTGTTGCAGCAAAAAAAAACCATTGTTTACAAAAATCTTGACTTAAGGACTTTGCTCCGCAAAACCGTTTTAACGGTTTGTCTTTGGGAACAGAACATACATTTCTACAATTTAGGTTTACTAGTGCAGACACTTAAATTTCACTAATGGTACATATAAAGTAACTAACAATTATCTTATGGCTTATATCTTATATAATATACCTAATTACTCATCTGCTCTCCCCCAACAATCAGCAATCCATTTTCCTAAGAACATCGTTTACAGTCTCCTGAAAAAGAACTGCTTATCTAACTTGGCAAGTTTACCTATTATTTCCTGACTTCTTATATCAGTAGGCAATTGGTTGAGAAGGTATGGGTACTCTTTTATCATGCGTTCGGTCGCCAAAATAATTCCTTATTCTAGGTACATTAGATTTACCTGCTGATACCATCCTAGTTGCGTAGTTGTGGATGACTAGCGAGTGACGCCCCCAGCTGCCATGACTGTTAACCAGAAGTAGGTATTTTTGTTTTAAGCTGATAGAAAGTAATTTGCAAATTTAAAAAAAAAATATTATAATCATCTTTACATCTGTTTTTAGTTTTCTTACTAATAGTTTTAAAAATCTTATTTGTCTTAAAAGTCTTTTTGTCTTTTGAGTGGCAAGTACCTATATCAAACGATTTTATATTCAATGTATGTTATGCTTATAAAAATGAGTTACTCTCAAACTCAAAAACTCAAAGCATTTATTTCAAATAAACCAATTAAAGGCACTTTTGAGTTGTAAAGGGGTCGGTGTCAGAGAGATGAAGCTAGTTGCCCATTCCAAAGCGTAGTAGGTTCCTATGGAGAAGAACGGGCAACAAACTCCACGGACACTCTTTTTAATCAAAATATTGTGACAAAGTATTGGTTAAACCATTAAAAAAACAATTAAAACAAGCCGTGCCAGCCAAGAAATTACCAGTCCGCACTGACGGCGCCCGTTCACGAACATGACGACGCATGGATCAGCACCATTTAGCTCAACCATTTTGAAGGGAAATTAATGATCCAACACACGCCACCATCAGCGAGACATCTGAGTGAGCATGACACACTCAGCCGCCAGGGCACATTCGACTCAATGAAAGACGTACCTACTTAGTAAATGGTAGGTACATAGTGCTCACACATGTGCTATGCAATTATACAATACTAAGAGATTGAATTTATACAATATAAGGATAGTATTTAAAATCTTCAGCAGTTCCAACAATATTTTAGAATGCTTATCAATAAGTTTATGCGCCCTTGTGGAGCAGGACCAGCGTTAAGCCAAGCATTTTTGTCAGCGATGTAATCCCCCAACTTATAATATGCTTGGCTACATAGTGTAAGTTTTATACAAGATTTAAATTTCTTTTCATTTCATTTAGTTGGACTATGTGGGGAGGTATTTTATTGTAACATTATAAACAGTACCCCATGAAGGATGAGTCTACTTTAGGCCAGTCTGAAACCTGGTTGAACTAATTGGTCCCTATTTCTAGTTCCATAATTGTGTCTTTCACCTCTTTTACTGAAAAGATTTAGATTTTTCCTTATGTACATGATGTTTTCATAGATATATTGACAAGGTACCGTCATGATGTTAATATCTTTAAACAGTTCCCTTAGAGAATCGTGCCTGCGGAGGCTATATATTGCTCTGATGGCTCTTTTCTGCAGGATAAAAATAGACTCGATATCTGCAGCCCGTCCGCATAGTAAAATACCGTAAGAGATGATACTATGAAAGTAGCTGATATATACTAGCCTCGCGGTATCTACATTAGTGAATTGACGGATTTTCTCACAGCATATTATGCTGCTGAACTTAGCCGTCCTGCAAGAGATGTTAAATGAGGACCCCATTTCAGCCTTGAGTTATCCCAAGGAAAACAGTTTTATCGACGAATTCAAGTTTCTCCCTATTCAATACTATGTCACAATCACTACTTTTTACATTCGGTAAAGCAAATCTTATGCATTTAGTTTTTTCCCATTTAATACTAAATTATTAGCAGTGAACCAATTTTGGACCTGCAGTAGGGCGTTATTTACGTCGTCAAGATTTGATGCCCATCTATTTATCTTAAAGATTAAGGAAGTGTCGTCAGCAAATAACACCATTTGTGGTTGGTTTTTTAATAAATGGGGTAGATCATTAATATATACTAAAAAGATGAAAGGGCCCAATATAGAGCCTTGTGGAACACCCATTTTTACTTTTAAACCGAGGGAATTGACACCGTTTATTTGAACTTGCTGTTGTCTATCATTTAAATAAGATTTGACTAAACTTAGCTCAACCTTACAAAGTCCGTAATGCTCAAGTTTCAAGAGTAAGGCTTCGTAATTTACGCAGTCAAATGCCTTGGAGAGGTCACAAAAAATTCCTATGGCATCTTGGGCCTCTTCCCACACTGTAAATATGTGTTTTAATAATTTGACACCGGCGTCAGTCGTACAACGTCCTTTGGTGAAGCCATATTGCTGATCGTGTAACATTTGGTTGATGTTAAAATGATTAAGCATCTGATTCACCATTACCTTTTCGAACAACTTGCTGAATACCGGCAACACGGATACTGGTCTATAATTGTTGGTGTCTTTACTGTCCCCAGATTTAAAAAGTGGTATAACTTTACTGTACTTCATTAAATCTGGGAAGACTCCTTGATCCACACACAAATTAAATATTAAAGCTAAGTATGGTGCTACAGTCTCGATTATGGATGTACCAACTTTGATTGACAATCCCCATAGATCTTCGGTCAATTTGATTTTTATTTGCCGAAAACCTTTAATAACTATCACAGGGTTTATATGTTTAAATTCAAATTCAACCGGGGAGCTTGGAACGTTCGCTCTTAATAAGTCAATTGAGACATCGGGTGAGGAATTTAAGGCTTCCGTCGTTTTAGATGGTATATTAGTGAATAAATGTACAAATTCTTGAGCTACTTCTAAGTTAGAGCTTCTGGCACCACGTGAAGTCTCCAATGTGTAATCAGTGTTTCGTGTTTGTTTAATTTTTTTTCAAACTTTCCAAACTGTTTTTATTTTATTTTCTGCTGATTTGATCTTGTTGCTAATGTACAGGGCTTTAGCTATCTTGCAGGTATTCCTAAAAAAAATGGAATAAGTAGCAACATACTTACTGAATGTTTCGGTGTTAATGTAAGACTTGAGGCCATACAGCTCGAACAGTCTTTCCCTACTTATCCTAAAACCTCTAGTCGCCCAGTCTCTAAATATAAAATTAGGGCAAATATTTATTGTTTTCTTTTCAAAAGTTTTATTGAATTCAGTGTGCACTACTGAAAAGAAATCCTCATACAATTTATTTGCATCGTCTATTATACTATGGCGCAGAACATTTAACTTAGGTACTATTTCCTACTATTAAATCTATTTAATTTTCCAGTGGTTATTGGTCTAAATTGTATTTGCACTTTTTGCAAAGGTGTTTTAAACTTAAAAGTTACCGTTTGTCCACAATGATCAGACGGCAAATAATTTACGATGGCTTTATTTATATAATCACAATCGCAGATGACATTATCGCTGCAAGTAGCAGAAGTTGGAGTTACTCTAGTTGGTTCCGTGAAAACATTGGATAAATTAAACGATTTAAAAAGGCTTAATAATCTAGTGCTATTTAAATTATTTTCCAGAATATTGGTATTAAAATCACCACAAACAACTGCGGCTTTGTTACTGGATGCAAGTTTCGTTAGGACATCTTCCATTATTGACTCAAATTAAGAAAAGTTCTAATAATTACGGGGTCTGTACACGCACACTACAACATGCCTATCCAGCTCAACACAGGACAGTTCGATGCAATGTTCAACCGATCAACTATGTCATTACGTTGCTTAGATTTTAAACAATTTTTTATCAAGATTAGAGAACCTCCACGCAGCATCAATTTACGGTTGAAACAACTGCCCACGATATAGTTAAAACGAAAACAAATTATGATAAACTTTTTTATTTATTTAAGAACCCCTTCAAAGGGATACCGAATTTCGAGTTAATCGGGCTGCGCGGTAAATTCTCCCATACAAACATTGACACCTTCCCACCCCCTTAAATTAAAAAAAAAACAAAAATTAACAAACTGGTTTATTTGCTTAGATAAGTATGTATTCGTGCCAAGTTTCAAGTTTATTAACTCATGGATTATTTTTTTCATTCAAACGAAATTCCCCTTTTCACCCCTTAGAGGTTGAATTTACAAAAACTGCTTAGTGCTAGCCTACATCATAAAATAAACCCTAGTGCCAAATGTTACGTCCCTAGTCCCAGCAGTTTGATTTGTGCGTTGATACGGCCGTCAGTCAGTTTCTATAAACCCTAGTGCCAAATGTTACGTCCCTAGTCCCAGCAGTTTGATTTGTGCGTTGATACGGCCGTCAGTCAGTTTCTATAAACCCTAGTGCCAAATGTTACGTCCCTAGTCCCAGCAGTTTGATTTGTGCGTTCATACGGCCGTCAGTCAGTTTCTATAAACCCTAGTGCCAAATGTTACGTCCCTAGTCCCAGCAGTTTGATTTGTGCGTTGATATACGGCCGTCAGTCAGTTTCTCCATTTATTGTATAATTATATATAATATATATAAATACAGGGCGTCCCACGGATATGCAACATGGAGGGAAAGTGCCTTGAATATTGTGGATGGAACATTTTACTGAAAGAAGACATTATTTGAATTTCAAAAACAATTTAAACTGCATTCATAGATAATATATTTAAATAATTACATGGTTGAACCGGAAATCGAACCCGTTACACGAGAAAAATAATGATCGTGTAGCTTTATCATACCGATCGAAAGGATTCATCATAAGGATTATTTTTCGCTAAATAACAGTGTCACAAATAAAAGGAAGACCATGAGTTTTAACAGTTACACTAGGTTAAGTTTACAGACCCACCATCGTATCTGTTCAGTTGACAGCGTCGCTAGTGGAGAATTTGGTATTGCCATTTAAGAAGTTTACCAATAAAAAAGGGAATTCAAAAGTCAAGGGGCAGTCTTTCAAGTCAGTCTTTAAAATATCATAACAATATAAAATAATAATAAGAAACTACAATAAAAAACTTTTTACAAAAAAATAAGAACCGACTACCAAAATTAACACTACAAAGTGAAAAATAACTTTAATTTCGGAAGTCGGTGGCAAAAAACTCAAATACACCAAAGACACCGACTTCCGAAATTAAAGTTATTTTTCACTTTGTAGTGTTAATTTTGGTAGTCGGTTCTTATTTTTTGTAAAAAGTTTTCTTTTATTTTAATGGTATTGCTTGAGTAGTTAGATGTAAGTTTACAATCGAATTTTGGTAACTGTGACTAAGTACTATCTGCGTGATATTCATGTTTTTAGTATTTTTGAAATTAATCAGCCATTACGTAGATAGGTACCCAAAAATGTCAAGCGCTGGCCAAATGCATTAAATACCATATTCTTACGGAAACTAACGACCTAAACATTTTACTATTACAAGGAACACCTACGATTATCCCCCAAGTTGGAAAATATGTAAGTACTTGAAAATATTATTTTTGCTGGCAAATGCTCGAGCATTACATAATCAAATACTAGCCTGGGAGTTTATCGTAGACTTTCGTTGTGATATTTAAAAATAATAATCATTCCCTTATGAAAACAGTAAGTATTTTATTTACTGAGACTGAGACTGGGGCGCGGTTTCAGTATTTTTGATAAAAATTAAAACAAAGTAGTAAAAAATATATTTTCATTTCATGTTTCAAAGAAGTTCAAATTTAGAATGAAGGCCAGCTCATTCTAGGGTTCCGTACCCGAAGGGTCCAAGCGGAGCACTATTGCTGTCACTCACGTGTCCGTGAGCTACAGACCTCAAATTTTCACAGTATAAGCATCTTATTGACCCAAAGCCATACAAATTATTAACAAACATTTTTATATGTTTTTAAGGGGGCTCCCATACAGGTAAAGGGGGGCGCGATATTTTTTTTTTACCTACACCATCGAGTGTGGTATCGTTGTCTAGAGCTCTTTGAGTAGATAAAAATACTGTACAAATGTTTCATTGTATGTAAAAAAAAAAAAAAAATGTAAAATATCTTTTCTTTGAAATTTCTAGCAAAATTTTCTGGCAGCGATTACTGTATTTGCCTCGTCTCGAATCTGGGGACAACATTTCGTAATCGCTTGAACTCATTTTTAATCAAATTAAAAAAAAGGAATTGATTCCTTTCGACCCTTGTATAACAATGTACTATTGTTGTAACATTTAACACAGTACCCCATAAAAGATGTATGTACTTTAGATAATCTGAAAAATGGTTGACCTATTTTATCTTATTTCTAGCATTAAAATGATGTCTATCACGTCTTATCTTATTAAAATGTAGATTTTTCCTTGTACAGTATTTTTGTAGGAATGAGGAGGAGCTACCAAATTCATTTTTTTTTTTTACAAAATTTTGTTTCCAAGAATTTTTTAGCTTTCCATTAACTTATGAACTTGAAAGGAGACGTTCACGAAATGTATGGGGCTTGGTACTAAAATAATTGAAAATTTAAACAGCCTTCTGACCTATATAGGCTGAAAGAGGGTAATTATTTTGATGTCTTTGGGCATTTAATTTTTTTTTACAGCCGCCCGTTTTTTTTAAAACTAGTGTTGAAAAATCAAATGTTCTACAAGCATTATTTATATTTTAGGGATGGCATCCCTGTGGCAAATGACGTGACAATGACAACGTCAGTCAGCAGGACTCAGCTTGACATTCAGCGGATATTTAGTCCGAGTTTACAGCTTTGACTTTTTCGATACGTTTTGTTATTGCATTGTCATGATAGTCAATATTTTTTGTTTCATGGAGCTGCAGCTAAAATTATAATAAAATCTCAAAGTATTTAATAGAAACGGAAACATTAGCCACATAAAATAATTATATTGCATAGAAATGAATAAATAAAGACTATGTGCGTTTTGTTTGTATTGAAACATGTTTCACTTTTTCACAAAAACGGGCGCCAGAAAAAATCTGATTTAACTATAATCGAGTAGCATAATAAATAAGCTTTCTAATAAGGTACATCACATTAGCGTTTAAAAATCGTCGGAATATTATACCAATTTTGACCTCTCCTTTGGTGATAATGTTTATTATTACATATATTTTACTAACAAATACCAATATATTGATAGGTCAGAGTTTTTCTTTGAAATTCCCTCTTTTTAGGGTTCCGTACCCAAAGGGTAAAACGGGAACCCTATTACTAAGGCTCCGCCGCACAGTGGAACGAGTGTATAGGAGAGTTTGGACTTACCCATTTCCGAGAAAAAAAGTCTAATTTTGAAAAAATAATAATGCCATCGTATTTAACTATCAAATGCCTTCAAAACTTGTGCTGACAAAATTCTTTTTATCTCTCGTATTTCAGGAGTTAATTGAGAAAATGTGAAATTTTACTATGCAAATGACTGTATCTAGCTCCCTGCCGCCTGATTCCGGCCTTGTTTCAAGTTGTGGGCTTTACTATCGTATTACGCATAGCAAAAGGTACATTTACTTCTAAGACACATGGTGCGCCAAACGTGCACATTCTGACATATAGGGTGATGTATTTTTTACTGAATCGAGCTCTCTGCCTCCTGAATCTGATCCTATTTCAAGTTGTGGTCTTTACTAGCATAATACACACACCAAGAGCTGCATTTAGTGCTAAGACACATGGTACGTCAAACGTGCATCTTGTGACATATAGGGAGAGGGAGAGGAGAGGTTGAACATGTGCATTTCCGGGAAAAAAAGTCTCACTTTGAAAAACAAATAATGCCATCATTATTAGTTATCAAATGCCTTCAAAACTTGCTTCAAATTTCTTTTAATCTCTAGTGTTTCGGCAGTTAATTGAGAAAATGTGAAATTTTACTATGAAAATGAGTGAATCCAACTCTGCCTCCTCAATCTGGTGCTGGTTAAAGTTGTTTTCTTTACTATTATAATACATAAACCAAGAGCAGCATTTAGTGCTAAGACACATGATGCGCTAAACGTGCACCTTCCGACATAGGTACAGGTTGATTTATATATTTTTAACAAAAAACATATTTTGTCCTTATATTGAAATTTCGTTCGGTTTCGTTAAACTTACAGTAATATGATTCACACGTGGACTGTATTGTGGAATAGCTATTAGGAGTATCGATAAAAAATATAACTTTCCAGAGAACCCAATTCAATGTGATATAAGTTATTAAGAAAAGTGATTAGAGAAATGACTACTTAATGGTTTACACAGAATAACTAATGTAGTAATGAGCACTAACAAACTGCTTATAATAAACTAATTTACCATGCCTCATCAGCAAATAGGACCGTGTAATATTAATCAATCAATGAGGGTATCTGGATATAGTATAAATATTATGTCACCATAAGTAGCCTTCAAATCAGTATTGATTTATCTCTCTTTTTTTTCTCTTTATTATTTATTTATTATATCAGAAGGTGCACGTTTGACGTACCATGTGTCTTAGCACTAAATGCAGCTCTTGGTGTGTGTATTATGCTAGTAAAGACCACAACTTGAAATAGGATCAGATTCAGGAGGCAGAGAGCTCGATTCAGTAAAAAAATACATTACCCTATATGTCAGAAGGTGCACGTTTGGCGCACCATGTGTCTTAGAAGTTAATGTACCTTTTGCTATGCGTAATACGATAGTAAAGCCCACAACTTGAAACAAGGCCGGAATCAGGCGGCAGGGAGCTAGATACAGTCATTTGCATAGTAAAATTTCACATTTTCTCAATTAACTCCTGAAATACGAGAGATAAAAAGAATTTTGTCAGCACAAGTTTTGAAGGCATTTGATAGTTAAATACGATGGCATTATTTTTTTTTCAAAATTAGACTTTTTTTCTCGGAAATGGGTAAGTCCAACCTCTCCTATACACTCGTTCCAATGTGCGCCGTCTGTCTGTCCGTCTGTCACCATGCTGTATCTCATGAACCGTGATAGTTAGACAGTTTAAATTTTCACAGATGATGTATTTCTGTGACCGCTATAACAACAAATACTAAAAAACAGAAAAAAAATATATTTAAGGGGCTCCCATACAACAAACGTGATTTTTTTGCTCGTTTTTGCTCGATATTGATAACGGCAACAGGTAGATGCTTGAAATATTCACAGAATATTTAGTTATACATATTCACTTTAAAAATAAATAATTAAATTAAAATAAAACAAATCTTTAAGGGGGGGCTCCCATACAACAAACGTATTTTTTTTATGTTTTTGTAGATTATGGTACGGAACCCTTCGTGCGCGAGTCCGACTCGCACTTGGCCGGTTTTTATTTCCTATTACAACCAACTCGATTTCGCGGTCAAACGCACACCTACTGCTTATGAATAATTCTACCATTCGGATGGCTTATACTATTCTACTTTTGGTACGGAACCCTAAATGTGCGAAGTCCGACGCATTTGACTGGTTTTTTCTCATTTATCACCAACATTGAAATCTGCCATCATGAATCCAAAATTGGATGGTATACCTATTCGTAAACACCACCTTCAACATCTCCACAGTTGATAAAAATGTCGAAGTTTTATTACAAAAAATACACCCGCCTATTTGAATTAAAAAACCCTACGATATTCTCTTATGATCAAAAATGAATACTTATTGTAAACTAGCTGCGCCCCGCGGTTTCACCCGCATAAGTATCGCTCCCGTGTGAATAAAAAAACCGGCCAAGGGCGAGTCGGACTTGCGCACGAAGGGTTCCGTACCATTATCTCTAAAAACGGCAAAAAAATCACGTTTGTTGTATGGGAGCCCCCTTAAATATTTATTTTATTCTGTTTTTTAGTATGTTTTGTTATAGCGGCAACAGAAATACATCATCTGTGAAAATTTCAACTGTCTTACTATCACGGTTCATGAGATACAGCCTGGTGACAGACGGACAGACGGATGGACAGCGGAGTTTTAGTCAAAGTCAAACCATTTATTTCAAATAGGCACATAAGAGGCACTTTTGAACGTAAAAATTTACAAAAAAATAGAATTGATTCTAGTTGCTCGTTCCAAAAGGTAGTTTCGTATGGAGAACAATGGGCAAGAAACCCCACCGTTACTCTTTTAAAAATGTTTACATTATTTTGTTTGAGTACATTAATTATATGATTATATGTGAAGACGATGCACCTATAGTACCGATAGTAATAGGGTCCCGCTTTTACCCTTCAGGTACGAAACCCTAAAAATGAATGACATATTCGTAATCACCATCCCAAAAACCCCAAAATTTACTATGTAACTAATAGCAAAAAAAAATATTAGCTCCATTTCAATTTTATTATAGATTACACAATGTTTATCCATAATCAACAACCATTATTTATACAAAAAATTACAACTATGTATTTATTTTCCATCCTTGTTTCCATCCTTTCAGTTCATGTTTTGCAGTCGGGTTTTTTGTTTTTTTTTAATAATTTGTTTTATTTTAAACTTTTTAGTGTTATTATTGAACAAATTGTTCAGTTAAGTATTGTTCGTTTAGCTTATAGCAAGATAGGATAGGATAGGTTTTAGAAAAGACTAGCTTGTACCCGCGACTTCATACGCGTGGAAGTCGTAACATATACTAAAATAAAATAGCAGCCACAGTTTTATAGAATACAGCCTCGTTGTTTTAGTGGTCGGAAGTGCTACTGTTGAGTATGAGGTCCTAGGTTCGATTCCGGTCAGAGGTCGGTCAGGCAGTGTTATTGGGTTTTCCATCTGAAATTTCCCAGTAACAGTCCGAAGTCTGGGTTGGTGCCCGGTTAGTGGCAATAGGCTCGCCCCCTATTCATGGGACCTAAACATAACTGGCAAAATGTGCCGTACTAAGTACACCTCTGCCCAACCCTTCGGGGAATACAGGCTGTTATGTTATTTTTATAAGAATTCCCTGTATGCTACGTTTGTAGTTTTGATCTCAACGACCAAAATATATACGCGACACTAGTAGCACAATTTCTTTGTCGGAGCCTGTCACGCCCGCAATATCGAGTGAGTCTGCAAGAGCCTTTAACTGACTAACGTCCATTAAATATTTGCATGACATCAGTATACGGTGGAATATGACTTTGCACTGAATTTTATACACCTTTTGTACCCATTTGTACACATTTATGCAAATAAATGATTTTGATGGGAAACGCTTTTTGCTATTTCTGAGTTTTGTAGCGGCCAGTCTATTCATTATAAAAAACCGGCCAAGGGCGTGTCGGACCACGCACAATGACAGTAGGTTGGATGAATTTATCCCATCAAAATATGTCGCATGAATGGCCGTATTTTTTATTGCGTTGACTTGAAGGATGATTTTTTTGAGCTTTTAGGGACCGTAGACCTTCATATTTGATATTGATTTCAACTTGATACCTCCCCGCGTTCCTGAGAAAAAGGGTATTGACAGACAGACAGACGGACGGACGGACAGACAACGAAGTGATCCTATGAGGGTTTCGGTTTTCTTTTCGTTGGATTTTGACACCCATTATCGTCGTCAGCAAAATTTGCAAATTTTCGTTGGTGCCATCTTGAATTTTGATTTTGACCCCAGTTTTGTGATCAGAGACCTCGAAAACATGCAAACCACACAAAATTTCACAAAATCGCGACAACCATCTTTTTGTGCAAGTAAGTTCGCGCAAGTGTCTTTAGTGGAAATGTCATTCACGCAAGTGTACTAGATCCGATGTATTCAACCACAGTTGGTCTAACTCTCATAAGAATCAGGATCTATTGGATTTTTTTTTGTGAAAATATCTCATTATGCAGATTAAATAAAATATCTCAAAATTTTAAGGACAGTCTCCTAAGACCGATTTCGCGTTATTATGTAGCTACAGTTAAGATTTAATTCCCCATCTTAAAAATCCACCGTGTATATGTCATGATGATTGACTGCTTAGTCCCATAAAGATATAGCGTAATGATAATCATTTAAAAGATTAAATCTGTACCTATCTGCAATGTTCTAACCGTTTGGCTCTTTTTACAATTTACTGTAAACCATAGAGGAATACAAACAATACAATATTGCTTATCCCCCATAATAAATAGGGTGATAAAGTAAATATAGCCTACCGGGTGACCAGACTTATAGGTATTATGCAAAATTTGAACAGAATCTATTCAAAATTTTCGTGATGCTGGAACATACATTCAGACAAACAGACAAAAATTATAAAAACTATATTTTCGGTATTAAAATCGATTCCAAACCTCATAGCAATTGCTTTTTTCAAAAATATTCAATGTACAATTTTGATTTCGCTACCATTTTGTTATTGTATAGAAAATGTACTTTTTTGTAGTTTGAGTCAAAATAGTAGCTAAAAAGTGTTATAATATATATATATATTTGGAATTGGCTTTTTACTAGCTTTTATTTGATACCCATATTATTAAAATCACAAAATATTTTTTTTTATTCCTTCTGTCATTTCTAATTCGCAGATGCCATGTGAAAATTGTATACCCTATGACACTTCTGCAATTAAAACGAATCTAACGATACCTCATATGTTAAAATCCATCAAGCCGTTTAGGCTACAGAGCGTGCCAAAGAAATAGACATACATACAAACATACACTCGAAAAACATAACCCTCCTTCTGAGGCAGTCGGGTAAAAATAAATATCAATCACACAAGTCTAACTAACATATTGAAAACATTTTTGGGCCTACCCACGACGGCTCTGTCCAGTGTCGTCCCTTGCAGCTTGTGCACTGTCACGGCCCAACTTAATATAAGTGGTAGCATGCGTCGATCAACTTTACCATGAGGGGTCATGGTAAAGTTGATCGGCGCGTCGAATTCGATCCACGCCGCCCGGCTGTGACTCCAAATAATTTGTTTTCTCATCGAATTCAACGAATACGGCTTGTGGTAATTCTCCGGGTTCAAGTTGGTCACGACCACGGCGTAGCGCTGGCCATTAAAATTTTCGGGGGATCCCCATAGCGCCATTTACTAAGCCGTGTCCAACGTTAATGTTCTTTCGTAACATAACTCTACACCTGACACCATTTTTTTAAAACGCGATTTTAGCCCCTGTTTTATTGGTATCGGAAGGAATGAACTCCGCGTTCGGTCGCTGCCCGTAGGTCTTGGCTTCTACAGATTTATCCACTGCCTTCACTTCGTACATCCGGTATGTTCTCGAGAGAACGTTGGTCATTGTTGGTATTGTACACATCCACTTATTTTATTGTGAGAAATATGCGCACACACTCGCCATCTGCAAATAAACCAGTCTGTGGGACTAGACGACGATCCAGTACTTCGAGTAGCTGCATAGTAAGTTGACCGACCCGCAAATTATTTAAAATATCTACAAAAATAGTGTCATCTGCTTGTCTCATGTTTTGTGGCAGTTCGCAGAAGCTAAACAGCATCCATAGGGCCACATCAATCTTGAATCTTTCTATGTTGTGATGTTGAAAAACGATACTTTGAATTCATCTTGCATTACTTAATATTTTGAAATAAAAACTAATAGGTTTGGAGAGGTTAAAAACTACGTATTAATTTATTTTTATTATGCAAAAAGTACATTCCATGTACATAGTAAATATACTATGTATGTGTACATGGAATGTACTTTTTGCCCAGGTCCTT
Organism: Tiliacea citrago; assembly: GCA_963921375.1. NCBI lineage: Eukaryota > Metazoa > Arthropoda > Insecta > Lepidoptera > Noctuidae > Tiliacea > Tiliacea citrago. Next base: position 32,218,530 of record OY992780.1, read on the forward strand.
TAATTTTTTATTGCGGAGACTTCAGTTTTTTAGAACTCCAAGCGACCGTATGTATACTAACGTATTTGGTATAATGTTGCAACTTGATTCCTCCACGCGTTCCTGAGAAAAAGGGTATTGACTGACAGACTGATGCACGGACGGACAACGAAGTAATACTATAAGGGGTTCGTTTTTTTTCTTTTGAGGTACGGAACCCTAAAAAGTAAGTTGTAGTCTAATTCCCACGAAATGTATGGGAAAAGGTTTTTTGCGATTTCTGACTCTTCTAGCACTCGAACCTCAGTTGGTCTGATAGAATTTGTTGATTTTCGAAAGAAACAGGATCTATTGGCATAAAAAAATTGTTTTGTTAAAATTGCCCATTTTCTTGCTTTTTTGTAGGTAATTTTTTTTGAAAATCTGTGTATGCAAATCAAACTGTTTCAAAAAGTTAAGGACAGTCTTCACCGACCGATTTTGTGTAGCTACAATAGTAGGGTTTACAGTAGACAGACATGCACAGGAGCTTGACGAGGTAGGTTTACAGTAGACAGACATGCACAGGAGCTTGACGAGGTAGGTTTACAGTAGACAGACATGCACAGGAGCTTGACGAGGTAGGTTTACAGTAGACAGACATGCACAGGAGCTTGACGAGGTAGGTTTACAGTAGACAGACATGCACAGGAGCTTGACGAGGTAGGTTTACAGTAGACAGACATGCACAGGAGCTTGACGAGGTAGGTTTACAGTAGACAGACATGCACAGGAGCTTGACGAGGTAGGTTTACAGTAGACAGACATGCACAGGAGCTTGACGATTTAGGTTTACAGTAGACAGACATGCACAGGAGCTTGACGAGGTAGGTTTACAGTAGACAGACATGCACAGGAGCTTGACGAGGTAGGTTTACAGTAGACAGACATGCACAGGAGCTTGACGAGGTAGGTTTACAGTAGACAGACATGCACAGGAGCTTGACGAGGTAGGTTTACAGTAGACAGACATGCACAGGAGCTTGACGAGGTAGGTTTACAGTAGACAGACATGCACAGGAGCTTGACGAGGTAGGTTTACAGTAGACAGACATGCACAGGAGCTTGACGAGGTAGGTTTACAGTAGACAGACATGCACAGGAGCTTGACGAGGTAGGCTTGACCTAATAATAATAACATAATTAATATCACGAATAGAGCGGCCCACAATGATTATTTACATAACAGTCGCTCATGACGGGAACCTCGTAAAAGCTGAGAAAGATAAACAAATCAAGTATCTTGACTTGGCTCGCGAGGTTGTCGACATGTGGGATGTGGACTCAGCAACCATTGTGCCGATAGTTGTATCAGCCAATGGCTTAATTGCCAAGAGCCTCGACCAACTCCTAAGGAGGCTCTCGTTGGACAGCTGGATTAAGGGCCTGATTCAGAGAGCGGTAGGTACTTCTGGACACGGCTCGCATTGTTAGGAGGTTCCTCTCTCTGGAGCCCTGCGGCGTATCTTGGACCGATCCTGGTGGGCTACTATTTTATTATATTATTAATTCGACGTAAATAACGCTATGCGTAAGGTCCATAATTGGTTTACTATTAATAATTTGTTATTAAATGAGAAGAAAACTAAATGCATAAGATTCGAGTTACCGAATGTAGAAGTAGTGAATTGAACGTTGTATTGAACAAAGAGATACTAGAATTCGTCGAAAATACTGTTTTCCTGGGAATAACGCTTGACTCTAAAGCTGCAGTGGAGTCCTCACTTAACGTCACTTGCAGGGCGGCTAAGTTCAGCCGCAACCGGTGTTTGGAAAATCTACAGCGAGACTGGTCTATTTTAGTTACTTTCATAGCATCATGTCTTGCAGTATTTTGCTGTGGGGACGGGCTGCAGCTATTTTTTCTATCTTTATTCTGCAATAGTGGTCTATCAGAGCCATCTACTACCTCCGCAGACGCGAATCTAGGGAACTGTTTAGAAAAAATAACATCAGGACGGTATCTTGCCAATACCTATAATATGAAAATATTACTTATGTATGTTAGAAAAAACCTACATATTTTTAGTAAGATAGGACAGTGACAGGTATAATTGTAACACTAGAAATAGGAACCAATTAGATCAACCACGTTTCAGATTGTCTAAAGTAGGTACACAATTCGTTCGTTTATTCCCCACGACACCTTTATGGGATATTGTGTTAAATGCTATAATAAAATACCACTCGATATTCTTCAACTGCTGAAAACCAGCGCTGGGGCTCTGTCTCGCATAGGGTCGCAGCATTATGCTGAGCGGTGGCTGTTTTGCGTGGATGTGACGCATATTTTCCCCCAACTTATTCTTTTCGTAGTTGTATTCTTTCTTTGCCTCATGTTTACCGCAAATAAACGTATTTTCTTTCTTTTTCTTCTTTTTTTCTAAATGAGAAGAAATTAAAATTAAAACATGCATTAAACGGATACTAAGTATGTAGACAAGCATTTATTATAAATTGGATGATTATATCGTAGATAAAAATGCTTGGCTTAATGCTGGTTCTGCTCCACAACCAACAACAACGATTGATAGTAAATTAACATAGAAACCCTATATCGAAAGAATTAGTCTGAAATTAAATAAATCTGCATATTATGCACTGTTTCAGCGCTGAAAAAAGTTAATACACAATAGTAGATTGTTATACAAGGGGCTAAAATGAGCCATTATATACGAGGTAGTTTTACGCCCGAGCTTTAGCTGTATCTGTATTAATGATTATAATTATGTAAATACATATCTGCTATAGTCGCGAATCATATTGTGATTAAGATACAACCTGACACTGGCCTGCAAATAACAAAATCTGAATCTCGCGGGCATCAGCTGCGGATTCACCTTAAGGCGCTACCTCGAGCAAAATGTCGCATTAGCCGTTTTTGTGCAGTTTTTGGGAGCTAACTACTCGTCATGTATAAGAAATAGCAACGAATTAAAAATACATTAAATTTCTACATAATCTTGATTCCATAAGGTAGAAGGCATTTTTTAATTTAAGGTATGTATGTTTAATTAATCTCCGTACAACGAAGCCATAGAAATGAGAAATAATGATCGATAACATGCATCTCCTCGTTGAAGTAAAGAATATTTATATTTGCTACTGACACTAATGGATAGACAATTTAATAATGAACATTTATTTTTCAAAAAACCAACATTTGATTTTAATAAAGATATTATTCTAAAATATGGGCGTATTCACTACTGTTAATCATGAGTGAGGTATCAAAATTCAGTAGTTTTGGTTACTGTTTTTGTAGAACGAAGTTGGAGTAAACTGGCAGAAATCGCATCCATACTTGCGACTTTCTTGTTCACTTACACACATACGTACACTTTCTGTGAATTTGGTCAAAATGATAATCCAAGATGACAGCTGCGAAAATGTTCAAATTTTTAATCATGGGTATCGTTTTCGAGGGTGCTAACGCCGATGGTGAAGTCAAATTTAAATCCAAGATGGCGGCTGTGAAAATGTTCAAATTTTTCATCATCGGTATCGTTTTCATGGTTTCGAGGGTGGTCAAGCCGATAGTGAGGTCAAAATGAAAATACAAGATGGCGGCCATGATTTTTTTTTTAAATTTTAGTCATTCGTATCGTTTTCATGATTGAATCTTGATCGCGACGATAGGTCGTAGTGGAGCAAAATGAAAGGAGTGGACTGTATGACATTTATAATGAAAGATAAAGGAAAATACGAAATTACAACTGTGTCGGTTAACAAGCTAACAAGGTTGTGTGTATGACATTAATATAAACGCGTAAGCGCAGCCGTGCGTGAAGGCGTGCAACAGCTGACTTTTGTGTCGCGGGGCCCGCGTCGAGCCGAGCGGCCGTCTTAATCGCCGCTGCCCCCGCACCCCTCGTTCACTGCTGCCAGCGCGCGCCGATGTTGAGAAGGCTGGTCTCAACATACTCCCCCCGTTGAAGAGTCTTCAACAGTGGCGACTGGCAGCGGGCAGATGGTGTTGAAGGCGCGCCGGATGATACCCTTTTTTGTGAGGATGTCGGCGATGCGTTCTAGAAGCCACATAAGAGGAGGTAAGCTTTTGTCCTTTATGACGACCAATGTTCCTTCCTTGAGCTCGCCAGATGACCGGCACCATTTTGTTCTCTCCTGTAGCCACAGAACATATTCATGTGAGAATCGACCCCAGAAGTGTTGCTTCAAGTACTCAATACGGCGAAACCGTTGTAAGGTGTTGACGTTGGCGTTCTGGATCTGTGGGTGAGGTAGCATGATTAGAGAACGACCAATAAGGAAATGTACGGAGGTCGGAAAGGTCGTTGGACAGAGGAGTTAAGGGCCTTGAATTCAAAATAGCCTCAACTTGAATTAAACAGGTAGGCATCTCCTCAAAAGTTAGGTTTGTTAAACCCAAACTGCGTCGTAGATGATGCTTGGTGGATTTAACTGCAGACTCCCATAGGCCTCCGAAGTGTGGAGTATTTGGAGGTATGAAAGAAAAGTTTATGCCAGGGTCGATGTTATCTAAGTTTAAGTCCGCCGACAAAGGTTGTACCGTTGTCAGAAAAGATGTTACGGGGTTTTCCCCTTCGAGCAATAAAGCGGTTTAGAGCAGCTAAGAAGGCTTCTTTAGTAAGGTCCGACACAAGCTCGAGGTGGATGGCTCTCGTAGCTAGACACACAAACACACAAATTAAGCATTTGATGAGCCTACATCCTCTACCTTTCCGGTCAGCTATCATGATGGGACCGACGTAGTCTACCCCTGTATCTAAAAATTGAAATTCTAAATGTAGACGCTGCTCTTGGAGATCACCCATGATAGGTTGAATTGTGTTGGCCTTGAACCTGCAACATTATACGCATTGATGTGTGATCTTTTTAGCCAGGTTCCTACCTCTAATTGGATAGTAGTGATGACGAACAGTGGCCAATAAAAGCTGTGGCCCAGCATGCAAAAGGCGCACATGAAACATATTGATCAAGAGAATGAAAATTGTATGTGAACTAGATAATAGATTTGGATGCTTAATGTTGTAGTCATAAAATGAGTTGTTTAATCTTCCTCCAACACGAATTAGATTAGAAAGAGTATCAAAGAAAGGAGACTAAGATAATAGCTTGTTCTTTGCTGGTAATTGTTTACCTGATTTAAGTAAGTGGTACTCTTCCGGGAAAGATTATTTTTGACTAAATCTTAGTTACAAGTTTAAGGAATTGTTACGTTCAGTAGAAGTTAGTGAACCGGACTCAAGTGATTTCTTTTTGCATTTAGAAATGAATCGCATGACATATGCCTCACACGCTGTAATGTGCTAAAGTTTGAAATTTTTGAAAATAACGCAGTAATAGGATTTTCAGTAATAAGATTACAAACATGACATGCAGAGACTGTTTCCGGTAAACCAGAACGATTATGATGTGATTCAGGGAACTGAGGTCATGAAGTCACATCTTTTTGAAGAAATTGTGGTCCTGACCACCGCAATGAAGTCCACGCGAAGCGAGATCTGCGGGGTTCTCAGCTGACGGAACGTAGTGCCAAGCCTCTCCTCCTACAGTTTCCTGAATTTCAGATACACGATGACGAACGAATGTCTTTAGCTGGTTTGGTGAAGTAGATAACCATCCCAAGACGATGGTTGGATCGCACCAAAAATGTACTTCATCAAAATGTAAAGTAAGCGACTGACGAACCTGACGTTTATTTACGCGAGATAACACGTGATGTTATCCTGATAACAAAATGATATTTCTTACCGAGGTAACACGCGATGTTATCCAGAAGTACAATAACTACTTACTTTCTCGATGAGGTAGTACGTGATACTATCCTGAAAGTAACTTTCTTTTTGTTTCGGCCTTCAGAAAGCCCATCGTTGTGATCTTTAAGCTCATCGCCTTATGACGCATATATAAGTTCTGTTGAAAACAACAGAATTATAGATGAACCACAAGAGGATGATGAAATCCCAGTAGTCAAATCGGTCGCTAATACCGCGTCTCAAGAAAATTTCCTTGCTACAAGGAAAACTTCGAGTGACCCGAGTGTGGTTAGTGAAATTTCTACTGTGGATATTTCCACAGAAATTCTTGAGTTGCTTGGCGAAGCTTGGCTGCACTCGGAGAAAAAATACCCAATGAAGTCTCTGAACGTTGGGGAAAAATACTGCTCGATGGATCAGATAAAGAACACAAAGAATCAAACCAAACCAATCTGTAAACAAACTTGATATTCTGAAAATAATATCAGAAATCAGTCAATTGCTTCTTGATCTACACCCCGACTCCCGCGAATACTACAGGCAACCGGAGAACCGGTTTTCAGGCGGGAAATGTGCGGGGTCCTCTTCGAAGAGCAAACAATATGACTGCAGCACCATCCACAAGTCGACACCAACCAAAACCATCGACATCTTCGGCGAGGAGGACCAACTACTCGACCCAACGCAGTCGGCAGACAGGAGCCATCAAGATGAACGACGAGAAGAACCGCCGGTAAAGGTACCTCACGCCGGTATAATTAAATATTTTATAAAACTCTGGATGTTGTTAAACGACCATCCCATCATACTAAATTATGTTCATGGTTATAAATACAATTTATTGGGACAGTGGTTCAAAACACTGAACCAAAAAACCTACCATCTCATGGAGAAATGGAATCTGCAATATTCAAACTTATTGATCTACGGGCAATTTCTAAAATGATCTGATCTACCGCAACAGTTTATTTCACCGGTATTCTTAACGCCTAAGAGTACAGGCGGTTATAGATTTATCTTAAATCTGAACACCCTTAATAAGTTCTTACCAGCCCAACATTTTAAAATGGATGATATACGTACCGTATCAAAATTAATAATAAATAATGCATTCATAGCAACAATAGACCTAAAAGAATCTTACTTTTAATGCTTAAACATTTATCTCACATAGAAAATATTTGAGACTAGCTGCGCCCCGCGGGTTCACCCGCGTATGTCTGGATCCCGTGGGTATATCGGGATAAAAAGTAGCAAGTAGCCTATATGTTAATCCAGGGTGTCAGCTACCTCCATACAAAAGGACAATGCCAATTGATATATGGAATTCCGTACCAAGTTGCATCAAAATAAAACTTTGTTTTTTATAGACTAAATTTAACATATTAACTCCTACAAATGTTCTTTTTGTAAACAAAATCCGGGTTCCTAATTTCATAAAATCAAAGATAACCTAAAACTATATTTTAGTCTTCACTACCGCGTAACCAAAGAGGTAGATACCAATATCAGTAAAAGAAAGTCGAATGAAAAACACGCTCGTCAGAGAGAGCACCTGCAACCATAACCGTCATCATCACATTATCCTCCTGCTCTTAACCCAATTTATTTAGGGTCCACACAGCATGCTTTCTAAAACCTCCAACCACCAACCAACATGTATCATGATACATATTCGTGTCATGGCAGACTTCTTAGATCATGTCATGTCGTTCACGACTAGGTGATAGAAAAATAAATAAGTAATACAAGTTCCGCTAGATATTTTATTATCCAACCAAAGTAAAAAATATTTATTCAAAATATAAACATAACATCACGCCTGTAATCCCCGAAGGGTTAGGCAGAGGTGTACCTATAGTACACCCACATTTTGCCAGTTATGTTTAAGTCCCATGTAATAGGGGGCGAGCCTATTGCCATCAACCGGGCACAAATTCAGACTCCGGGCAAAAAAAAAACAAAATAAAACAACAACAACAACCGTATTTATTCACCTAAACTGAATAAATACCAGTCCGACGGATGTGTTCCCCACAATAAGATCCTGCCTGTGTGAGCTGGGAGGTCCCAGGAGCAAACCGTTTTACATCATTTATTGTCAGACGTGGAAATCCATTTAAATGTGGATTATTACTGTCTATCATTTGAAAGTTCACTCTCCTTCTATTGCGATTCTCTTGGTCAATATAAGATGCCAAATGGTTCTCAAGTGAAAGCCTTTCTTTAGCAATTCTTACATTTCCAATGCATCTGGTGGATCTTCTATAAGAACATGAAACTTATTTATTAGTGCACAAGAAATCCTAAAATCTTCCTTTAGGTGCAAAGCCGCTCGATTATTAAAAACATGACGAAAGAGTCTAAAATCTCTTTTCACCCTCCCATTTATTACTTCTACCACCCAGCGGCACATAGTTACAAAACGAGACCGATTTGCCTGCTGGGTTGTTAATTGATATTCATTCTCAAGTAGGGACTCCGGCATATGTGTTACAAAGCCATATATCCCTGGAGTTCATTTATTACGTCCCTAAATCCTCTATCAAGGATGAAAATATCACCTCTTCGAAAAAATGATCTTAAACAAGATTCCTCGTTACTTAAGTTTAAACTTGTAATAGTAGCATCATTAGTGGTAGCCTTGTATGGCCCGAGACAATCCACAATATGCCCATCGCAACACACTATCATAAATGATTTGACCAGATTATCCAGCTTTGGCAAACTATAGGTTGGTTTTTGAAATAAGTAATTAGAACTACTTTGGATAAATACATAAGTAGCGTCACATAAGACTATTGCTGGTTTGGTATTTGGCGGCAAATCAGGATTACCAAATAATCCTTCCGGTATTATTCTATTTCGAGAAGCAACATCTTCAACAGTCATTTGATTAAATCCTAAATACAGTAGAACAAAGTCATTTGTTAAACACTCTCTGGCCATATTCATCAACCATTCAAAATTCAAATGACAACTATGATACAAAATAACTGTTTGTACTCTCTCACAAGAAGACTTGGTGGAGTCAAATGTCGCACAGAAATATGAACAAACTTCGTGATTGCTCCTTTCAATGGGAAATATTCACAAGACTCCTCCCTCACAGGATGGGGGACAGCCTGTGAGTGAGGAGGCAAGTGAAATTACTAGAGGTCTTTGGTCAATGAAAGAAAGAAAACACCACATTAACTTCCTCGAGTTACTGGCAGCATTGATGGGCCTAAAAACCTTTTGAAAAAACAAAACAAATGCAGATGTTCTTCTTAGATAATACTATTGTCATTGCTTATGCTAACAAAATGGGTGGCACGCAATTCTCTCATTTAAATGATATCACTCGGCAAATATGGCAGTGGTGCAACAAAACAATAAAATATATTTATTTACGCATCGTATATTAAATCCAGAGAGAACACTGACGCGGACCTAGATTCTAGGTACTAATGTTGATACCGAATGGGAGTTAGATTCACAATTATTTAAATCTATTACGAAAAATTTCGGTAAACCTGTTACCTATTTTTTTTTTTTGCATCGCGCCTTAACAAAAAAACCACAAAATATTTATCCTGGAAACGTGACCCAGACGCCAATGATATAGATGCATTTACAATGCCTTGGAACAATTACTTCTACTATGTCTTCCCACAATTTTCTCCCGTAATAAAATGCTTAAAGTAAATTCTGAACAACAAAGCAACTGACATAGTTATCGTCCCGTATTGGCCTAGCCAACCATGGTCCTCTTGTTCAGTAACCTAATTGATTCTGAAATAACGTTTTTCAAACTTAATGAGAATAATTTATTACCCTTCCAGGGGGCCGATCGCGCTATTTCTCTACGTAATTACCGTTCGAACGGAACGTTTTTGGTTTTGGTTTAGTTTTGGTTTAGCTGATGTAAGAAACGGTATCGCGCTATTTTTTGTGACAGTATTGTTCGATCGATCGTTCCTCCAACGTAACTTCCAAAGTAAAGCTAAATCGTTTCCGTTGAAATGATTAGCGCGATACGAAATGTGTCTAACGTAACGTTTTTGGTTGTGGTTTAGTATTGGTAAATTAGCGCGATCGGCCCCCAGGGAACCCCATCCCGTGTACATAAAGCTTACGCGTGCGCAATATTGTCAGAAAAATCGTACAAAAAGCAAAAAAATCCAATTGAAGAAATATAAATTATGGTTAAATCTTTATCTAATCAAAATCAAAATCAAAATTTTTTATTTCACATAAACCTACATGGGCACTTATGAAACGTCAGAAGCTAGGTGCACGGTCCCAATTGGTCGTTTCCTATGGAGAAGAGCCGGCAAGAAACGCCACGGTTACTCTTTTAAAAAAAGTGGGCTTTAATAATGTTTCCAAGTTACAGTGTTAATAGGTATGGGAGGACAGTGTAGGCCCGTCAACAAGTACCAAGTACTTAACAAAATAAAAGATAGTTTACAAAGCTACAGTCTATTAAGCCTACAACGTTCTCACATTCACAAATTAAAAAAGAATCTACATAAAATATTACTAAAATAATAAAAATAAAAACCTACATATTTAAACCAAATGACAATATTGTCATTACAACTGTAAAAAAAAAACTGAATAAATATTCTGTCCACAAGTCACTAATAAATATTAAATTAAAATTGTAGGTTATGTCAAAGTATGTAAAAAAAAAAGAAATAAAAATCGTAATTTAGGAGCAGTTAATAGATGTTTACATAGTTATGCCGTTAATGAGGTACCAGGGAAGCCACATGTGCAGAAGGAATTATTGCCAAACTTCCTTGTCTTCAATAATAATAATAATACCATGAGCCAGTATAGTTTTGCTCTTAAACGCTGGTATTCTTTTTGTATAACTAATAATATTTACTATTTTGATAGCTCCATAATATACCTATACCTTAAAATTCTTAACTGAGGAATTTAACAAAAAATGTAAAAGTTATGGGACGTTAAATCCTTATCGCTCTGCATGCAATAAAGGACATGTCCAAAAATGTTTTTTTATTATTCAATCATTCTAACCAGGATCAGGTAAATATATTTGGATAGACAACCCAAAAGCTAGTGGTTCTAACTATAACATACATTTTTAAAGGCTTCCATTTTTGAGAAAAATTGTTTTTTTATTTTAGTGTGAATTTACTCCTAAAACGAACATACCTTTCTAACTAACTAGTATATTAAAGTGAACACACCCTAACCAAAAAGAAAACTTGGCAAAATTGACACATGGCATTGTTATTACTGTCTTTAAATATTTGATCGATGATTAAGACAATGTTAACAATAAGAAATATGATGAAAAGGGATATTTTCAGTCAAAAATGTTTAGTCTAACCTTTTAGAATTGAAAGGGATTATATTTTAGATTTTATTTGGGTTGCCATCAACAAATAAATTAAATGAAAAACATTAAATATTTTATAATTTTTCTCTTAAATGGAGGGGTCTAAAAATATTATTTCAGTGGTTACAAATTCTATATTTTTGTCGCTTTTATTTAAGTGTAGTTTGACGCTGGTTAGATTTTTCTCGGAATAAAAAACCAACGCCCATACAAAAAGCGGACATCTCCTTTAACCAAAAATACAAACAGAAAATAATTATGATTATAGATTTTTTTAAAGGTGTTTTTAAAAATCAAGCCTACCTTTCCTAAACATTGTATTAATTTGATTTTTTTTTTAACTTGTAACTTTGCTTACATTGTCCACAGGACAACGGATGCAAACCTTATCTTTGATCAAAGTTAATGGTATCCATGTAACTGAAACAGGAATAATAATCACCGTTAACAAGATGGTTAAAAATTTAAAACATCAACACCAAACAGAAAAAAATCCCCGCTTGATACTACCTTTCTATACTAACAAGCAATCTTATGTCCAGCAAAAACCCTAACTTCCTATATAGAAAAATTTTGCCCACTTAGAAACACTTATAATTGCGATAATTTAATCCAAACTTATAATAAACACTTACCCTCCTTTGCGTCACGCAGTCGGGAAAAAACCAATACACAATAATTGTACCTCCCAGTCCATCAGCCGCTGAATCAAAGAAACGCTTAGTGATAGCGGCGTGGATGTAAATATGTTTACTGCCTACAGTACTAGGCATAGGCATGCATCCACGTCAGCGGCTTTCAGATCGGACGTCTCAATGGAAATAATAAAAAAGACTGCTGGCTGGACTAGTAACACAATATAAGCTTTGCAAAATTTCACAACCAACCTGGGGCCCAAGTCTGCTATTTTTATAAATTCAGTCATTCCAACACGATCCCATTGTCATACCATTGTCATTTTGCTAAAAGTTCGTAATCTGGTAAATTCATCATGGTCGATCATTGGTCGGTCAATGTTCTCGTAATAGAATTGTGTTATTTTAATGGCATGTCGTATTGCCATTATTATAAAATCCATTAGTAGAAATGTCATTCATTTGTCATTATGTACGAGATTACCAATAAATGCAAATTATTTCAATGTAGTGTCAGTGGCCGACCATTGGAAAATCATAATGACGCCATTATAATAGTAGATTACCAAACTTGTCAACATCAATGTAGTGTCAGCGGCCGACCATTGGAAAGTCATAATGACGCCATTATAATAGTAGATTACCAAACTTGTCAAAATGAACAATTATGAAATCAATGATCGACCATTCTGACACTATTGTAATAGCAGACGTGAGGCCCTGTTATTGAATCTGTAAAAGACAGGGCGTTTGCTGATGGCATATTCAATTCATAAACCTGTAAAAATAATCTTCTCTTCCTAATCTGATTCGTTATTTGATGGTTACCAAGTGCCATTTGATTGCTACCAAGTGTTAGCCTTTTGATGGTTACCTTATAATATAAAAACTGATTGTGATCACTGGCCGGATTTGTTTTTTGTTTTGTTTCAAAAACAAATTCCAAACTGCTCTCACATAAACATGAACATACAGGTTTTCCATTCCATAATAAAACATACTCTAAACATCTACCATGTGAGTTAAAGCTCGAGGATGCAACATTGAAGTATAATTTATGGTTAACTGAACTTACCTTAAGTGAACTTCAACCAAAATTATACAAGATGTTGCATCTGAAGAGATAGCCGTGCGTGAAGGCGTGCAACAGCTGACTTTTGTGTCGCGGGGCCCGCGTCGAGCCGTGCGGCCGTCTTAGTCGCCGCTGCCCCCGCACCCCTCGTTCACTGCCGCCAGCGCGCGCCCATGTTGAGAAGGCTGGTCTCAACAAATCTTGAATTTTAATTTTGACCCCATAATAGTCATCAGCGCTTTTGAAAACCATAAAAATAACACCTTGCCTACACCCAAGTCGGAAAAAAATAAAAAGGTAACAAAAAAACTAATTGAAAGATACAATAAATACTCGCACTCGTATCTGTGAATTCATTGAACGCCGTTTCTGTGAACTCCAAAGTCTGTAAATTTTACTTGTATTCGTAAGTTGTCCGCCAGTTGGCGCTAGTAATGTTTTACGAAGTATTGTGGAAGTGAGGTGCGGCAAAGAGGGAACGAATCGTTAAGGTTATTTGGTCAGAGTAGGGCCTTAAGTAAAATAATCATGAATAATGACTAGACTTAATACTGTTTCATAAAAAAATTATACTTTATTTTTTTAAATGGAACTAAAAACGGCTGTCTCTTCGGTAGAATGCGTGCATTGCATTGCGGCCTCGTCGTAGGTGAGTATAAATGTTCGTTGGTTGCGGCTACAGAAGAAATATATAAAGGCATTGGCGAGAAATCTTTAGATTTCTTTTCTCTAATTACAAATTGAGTTGGTTACCGTAATTTATTTTACAACAGTGCAAATGTCATCGTCTAGTGAGAATGGAGACTCGTATTTGCAGATGGAAGAGAAAAGAAAATAAATAAATATCAATCTGTTGCCGTCAAGGTGTAATGGATTATTTTATTTTCTCGCAATCTCAATCGTAGTGAAACGTATAGTGTAACACACGGCGCTGAAAACCCAATATAACTCGGTTTCTATTTACTCCCTCGCTAATGCTCGGGATTAAAACTACCTCGTTTATAATGACTCATTTTAGCCCCTCGTATAACAATCTACTTTAATAGCGTATCACGGATTGGTTGCATCGGTTCTGAGGTTTGGTGTTATTTTTTGGGAGCAATTTACTGAAAGAGATAGTGCTTTAAAGCGCAAAAACGTTGTATTCGATCCATGTGTAGCTTAAAAACTACCGAAACTTGTGCACCTCATTTTAAATCTTTATAATTACTTATTATCTCCAAATTATTATTTTCTCCAACAATATAATTTAAAATTAGCCTTGAATACCCCTACCAGATTGAGTAGCAATACATGCATTGATAACTTTGCACATAACTATCGCGCAGGCTGCAGAGCTGAAATAATAGTTTTAATTCTTTCTGACCACACTTCTCAAATATTAAAAGTACCCATTAACAAAACTTGTAAACTTAAATTTTCGAAAATAAAACGGGAAGACATTTCGAAAGAAAACTTAATTAAATTTAAATCTTACTTGAAAAGCTTATTATTCATGCAAGTTTATGATACCAAAGATGCTAATGACTCTTTTCGAAATTTTATGGATTACTCCTTTATAGACTGTTTTCCAAAAAAAAAATATAACTATTAAAACTAGTAAATCGACTAAATGGATCTCTAATGGAATAAACACATGCAGCAGGAAACAAAGACGTCTACTTTGGGAGTACAGTCATAACCCTAAGACAAAAAATAAACTGGCTTTTAAAAATTACTCAGCACTATATAGAAAAATAATAAGATTAACGCAGAAAGCCCAAAATAATCATTTTGTAAAGACGTCCCAAAACAAACCTAAAGCTGCTTGGCAAATAATTAACAAAACTAAAGTAAATTTTCCCCAAGATCCAGTATTATTATTAAAAAGAGATAATTTGACTTTTACGCATCCGATTGACATAGCAAATGAATTTAATAATTACTTTATTGACACAATTGTAAATAATATTCATACAGATACTACCAATAATAATAATTTTGAAAATCTGACATCTCACTCTTTATTTATGGAACCAGTGACATACATTGACATAATAAAAATAATTAATGACTTAAAAAACACTAACACTGTCGGCTACGACGGCGTATCTACAAAAGTTATTAAATCTGTTAAGGAAATAATTGCGCCGCCACTAGCGCACATTATTAATAACTGCATTACCGATGGAACATTTCCAAATGACCTAAAAAAGCTGTTATAAAACCCCTTTTTCAAGCGAAATGATAAAGCAGATGTCAAAAATTACAGACCAATTGCCAAAATTCCGATATTTTCAAAAGTTATAGAGAGAATAATATATAATGCAATGTATAATTATTTTGAAAAGTATAAACTATTCTGCACTGAACAAAAAGGGTTTCGAAAGAACACTTCAATCAGTATTATAGCATTTTTTGACTTAATATCTAATATTATGACTTCTATGGATAAAAGTAATCCAATATGTGCTATTTACACTGACATGACGAGAGCTTTTGATTTTGTTGATCATAACATCCTACTACGAAAATTGTACGGCTATTGGATAAGAGGAAATATCCTCAATCTTGGAATCATACCTCAGTGACAGATTGCAGTGACCAGAACTATCTAGAATCTGTATACACATCTGAATTTAGACATGTAAAATATGGTGTGCCTCAAGGCAGTGTAGGGGATCGTTATTGTTTTTTATATACATTAACGATCTCCCAAAAGCGATAACACACAAAATGGTTCTCTTTGCTGATGATAGCACAGCAATTATATAGTATACTAATCCTAATGACTATGATAATGAAATCAATGGCTCTGTAGGTGAAATTATAAAGTGGCTTGATAAGAATAAATTTAAGTAAAACTAAAATAATGCATTTCTATCAACGTCGTGTAAACCCAACTTTCTCCGTTACTTATAACGACAGTTTGATAGAAGAGGTCACTAGTCGTAAGTTTCTAGGTATAACAATCGACAATAAACTCACTTGGAAACTCCACGTAGAAGTTATATATAAGTGCATGAGAAAATCCGCATACGCACTGTTCCAATTATCAAAATAAGTAAACATTGAAACATTATTAACAGCGTATCACAGTTTAGCAGGTTCAATTCTCCGATATGGTGTTATTTTTTGGGGACAATCAACTGTTATAGAGACCGTATTCAGGATGCAAAAGCGTTACATTAGGTCTATGTGCAGTCTACAAACCACAGACAGTTGTAAGCCTTACTTCAAATCATTAAAACTGTTAACATTTCCGGCACTATACATATTAGAAACTGCACTTTTTGTAAAAAGAAATCCACATTTATATACTCAGCTATCAGCACTCAAGAGAACTGAATTGCGTGCTCAGTACAAAAATCAAATATGTAACATAAAATGTAAGACTGCTTTGATTTACCAAAGCTTCTTCGGAATTGCTCCGAGAATTTATAATAACATTCCTAATTCATTAAGGGTATTGCCATTGTCAAAATTTAAAAGCGTACTGCAGAAACTTCTTCTTGACAAATGCTACTATACAATAGACGAGTTTTTAAACGATAAACAGTTATAATTTATTAATTTCGTATTTAAAATTTTCACATATGTATTTTTTTTATTTTTGTTAATGACTATTGGAATGTTTGTTTTTATTAATGACATTTGTATGTCTTAATACAAAACATAGCGTGCTATTTTATATGTATGACCATGTTTAACAAATAAACTTTATGATTTATGATTTTATGCCAGCTATGTACATCTACGAGACTGCTTTGCAGGGGCGACGGCTTCATACAACCCCATTCCTACCGGCTTCCCTTCGGAACAACGACTCTACTTGATTTTACTATTACCAAATAATATGGTACATACATAGTCACATTACACGTATTTAATACATCATAAGATAAAAAAACATTATAACAACGCGTAACTATAGTCTATCCTAAATCGCGAACGCAGTTTACATTTTTTGTCTTAAAGGATTCCGAGACTAGCGCCAATAAACCGCACGTGGTGTGTCAGAATACAGTATTAATCGTAGTTCTGACCACGCTACTTCGGGCACACTTCAGTAGCAATCGGGGGTTCCCAAACACCGCTAGTTACGGTGTGAGGTAAGCCGTTTTCGAGCGAGTTATTACCGGGAGCGAAAGAGAAAGCGTAGGCGAGAACGAGATAGAATGAGGTGTTTTTGAAATTCGTAGATTTGCAAATATTTTATTGAGTCGAAGATAAATTAACTTTTACTTTGTTTTCTTTTGCATTTGATTAGTTAGTTACATTCTCAACATAATTTTAAAATCTATAGTAGGTACCTATTACAGCCGAGTTTTGTTTTGGCGTGTGTTGTGCCGTTCAGTGATAATATTTTGATTTACGTGAGTTTTGTGTTTAAAACGTTGTCATTTTGATCTGAATAGAGAGCCAGATAGAATTAGTAATATTCCATTTCGTAGATTTGTTGTGTTGATTTTTTCACACATAAATTCACATGTGTTTTGTTTTCACCCGTCCCTCGCATTTTATTCGTTCTAACATAATTTTAGAACATAATTGTAATATACTGTTTTTCAGAAATAAAAATATAATCGATAATACCTCATCATCATTCTCCTGCCCTTATCTCAATTTATTTGGGGTCGGCGCAACGTGTCCCTTTCTTCCATACTTCTCTATTAGTCGTCATCTCAGTAGTCACCCCCTTTCTACCCATATCATCTTTCACACAGTCCATCCATCATAGTCGTTATTATCTATTATAGTTTTATTTCTGTAAAAAAATTATAATTTTGTTTGTGTAGTAATAGCGCCTCTTTGGTACTACTACTTGGCCATAGATGGCGTTAAACTAAGAAATTTAGATGATAACTTGTGTTTATGAGCACTAAAATTTTTTTCTTCGGCTTCCCTCAATTGGAAGTTGTAGCTTCGCTACTGCTGCTTTGTATGTTAAAATTAATTTACACCTTTTTCAAAAATTATCCGTTGTAAAAAAGACTTATTCCTCATTGGGCACCCGCTTAAATGGCACCTGAGGTATTCCACATATGGCACCTATCGATATTTTTCGCAGGTGCCATTTGTGGACGTCAAATATTAAAAAAAAAAATATTCCACAAATGGCACCTACGGATCAGTACATGTTGGGACGTTTTTTTATTTTTTAGGACCTCAAAATCAATAATTCGATTAAAATCAGTGGAGAGTTTAATAACATGATAAAAACATAACTTCTTTGTTTTTTGTCATTTTAATATCACAATCAGTTTTCTTAATCACACGTATTGCAAAATCAGTCTCGAGTAGGTACCAATAAAATTTAGAAACAAATACATTTTAGGTTCATTTAGGATTATTTCTTTTCTTAGTAAACTTTATCATCTTAATGTTTTTTTTTTTTATATACGACACACAATTAATAATTTGCACTTCTGTTGCAAAATCAGCCTTGAGTTACAATAGAATTAGGAAACAAATACTGCCCTCATAATGAAAAAAGGCACAACTAACATTTTATAAATATGGAGAAAATCGACTTTAAAGTTTTTATTGGTTTTTGGCGAAAAATATTGACTTACACATTATTTTTCGAAAATAGATGAATTAAAATAAATTCATTATCACGATTCTTATACAACTAATGAAATGTAAGTTATTATTTTATTACTATTTATTAAATAATCAACATTTTCCCTTTCAAAGTAACAAAAAAAATTAACTAAAGTTATTAATATTACGAATAAACGGCATAAATAACCAACTGCGACTTTTCATTCTGACATTTTGGGAAAAAATATGAAATATTACAATGAAAAGGCATATTTATTAAAATGTGCCTTTTCATTTTAATAATTATACAAAAAGAAACAGGTAATAAAACAATTAGGAAATAATTATAAATTTTTTATTTTAAAAAGGTAACAAAAATTATCGTCTCACAACTTTAAAAAATTTACATTAGTTAACTGAAATTACCAGTCTTCAAGAAACTTATTTGTTTTTTTTTTTTAATCACAGTCAGGTTATTAAATCAACTTCTAAGTCTTATAAGAATGTTTGTTAAATATGGCACTTTTAAGGTTATCACAATTACAATCATTCTGGCCATGCCCTACAAACAACATTAAAATTATCAAAATAGGAATACACACAAACTAATTCAAAAATTAAAGGAAAAACCTTCATCAAGGAACTTAGGTATTAGTTTCTTTTTTTTTATAAAAAAAGGATATTTAATCAGCTACTAGTAGAAGTTTTATAATAATGTTTTAACATTTTTAAGGTTATCACCTTTTTTAACAATTCTAGCCATGTCCTTTGAACAACATTAAAATTATCAAAATAAGAATAAACAAAAAAAAAAACTATTTGAAAAATAAAAAACCTTAGGTAGGTACATTATTATGTTTAGTAATTAGATAAGTTATCACAATCATCAAGGCACTTATAACTAGAACTTCAGTCAAAATGAGTAAATTAATGATGATTCTAAAATTGTTTTTGCTGGAACTGGCTGCGAGCATGGTATAAAGTCTTCTGAGTCAGACCCATCTGTATCGCTGTTTTTTTCCCGTACTTTTGGTAATTCATAATTTTTATCCAATACTGAGTCATCAGAATCAAAATCAGATTCTGTATCTAACACAGATAGCGGTGCCACATCATGCTCCGAGCTTGATGCTTGCACCGAGTGTTGAACGCCACTGTGACTGGTTGACGGCTCGGGAGACCATTCGCCTACACCATTATCGTTGCGTAAAGCAGCACTAACTAATCTTGCGCTTCGTGATTGCATATTGCTGAAAAAAGAATTAAGTCTTTGATAAAAATGACCTGGTAGTATAAATCCAGTAACAATTATTGCGCGTATTCTAAATTATTTACGATTAGGTAGATACCTACTAAAAATTTCGTTATATTTTTTAACTAAATTGCAATTAATCACTCAAAAATGTAGCCAATAAATACTAATACATTATTATATTCATATTAATGTGTCACAAAAGAAGTTTAATATAATAAAAACACGCAAATGTAACAAAAACTTAATCTTACCAGCGCAGCACAGACAAGCGTGGACTCGTCGAGACACGTCGGGCACAACTCGCGCGTTTCAATCAAACCCTGCCCTCCTTTCCTCACCCCTAATCGTAAATAATTTAAAGAAAAGGCACAACTGGTTATTTGTGCCTTTTATACGTAAATTAATTGAGCCATGCATGGATCATTAATTAAGTAGACAGGGCACATCTGGCATTTGAGCCTTTTCTTTATGTTATGTTGTAAGTGTGCCTTTTCAAAGTAGTTTTTAGTAAAAATCTGTATGAAGTAAATAGTCACATCTACGTATTTGTGCCTTTTCAATATAATGGTAAATAAATGTGCCTTTTCATTCTATAAAACATGAATATTAGTCTCATTTGTGCCTTTTGAGCCTACTGTATCTCCGAATTCCTTGAAGATAAAATTCTATAAAAAATTGAGTAGATGTGCCTTTTTTTTCTGATTCTAAATATGTATATAACTCAATTTTGACAAAAATGTTAGTTGTGCCCTTTTTTCTTATGACGGCAGAATACTTTTTAGGTTTATTTACGACTATTTCTGGTCTTAGTAAACTTTGTCATCTTAATGTTTTATTTTTATTTTTTATTATTACTCGTAAAGTAAGGAACAAGACAACACGTAAACAGAAACATCACAATATCCTCAATAGGTTTGTCCGGATGTTGAAACACTTTTAAGCAATCTTAATACTCTTAATAATCTTATTTCGTAGTTATAAAACATTGTGAGGTAGTTAGTAAATAATAACTAAAAAGTACAAAAACAACGACGGCGCGGCGGCGCGGGTCTAACAGTCCGTCGATGATATTACCAATTGAATGAAATTTTAATAGGATAATGCATTTTCAAAGAGATTCAAAGAAAAGTTTGTATTTATTATTTGTTATTTCCGATTGATTTTTTGTTGGAACATCATTAATTAGAGTAGGTATTAAGTAGGCGTTCGTTCGTTTCCCAATAGTTTTTTTATCTCGGTACTACCAGTTTTGTTTGTTTTATTATGACACACAAACAATAATTGGCACTTCTATTATAAAATCAGCCGTTTAAGCGGGTGGCCAATGTGAAATACATCGTAGAAAAGTCTCCAATGCGTTCGCTGCAATACATAAATCAATTGTGCGGCATAAAATACAGAACTGCTTTGAAAATGAGTTTTTTAGAATGGCTTTGAAAATTAATAATAAAATACTCGCTAATATAAAAAAATATGCCCTTATTAAAGTTGAAAGCTAAAACTGCATAAATGATAGTTTTTAATATTTTTTTGTTTATTTTGTTTAGTTTTATTGTTTGTTTTATTTGGTTTTTAAGTATTTTCGTTTTAAATTAAATTTTACATATTATTTTTACGCCTTCACGGCAAAACATAGCGCCCAAATATGTTAACCTAACACCTTTATGTAAATGCCTAAGTTTTACAAATAAATATTCGGATTCTGAACCACTTAGGCGAACTTGTTAAAATGTTAATATTTGGAAGTTCAAATCAAAATTTAAATATTTTATTTCACATAAACCTACATGGGCACTTATGAAACGTCAAAAGCTAGGTGCACCGTTCCAATTGGTCGTTTGCTATGGAGAAGAGCCGGCAAGAAACTCCACGTTTACTCTTTTAAAAAACTTTTTACAAGAAAAATCAACCGACTTCCGAAAAAAACACTACAAAGTGAAAAATAACCTTAATTTCGGAAGTCGGTGTCTTTGTATCTATTTTAGTTTTTTGCCACCGACTTCCGAAATTAAGGTTATTTTTCACTTCGTAGTGTTTTTTTTGGAAGTTGGTTGTTTTTTTTTTTAAGTTTTTTTTTTTTTTACTTTTAAGTGGGTCAGTTTGTAATTTATCTCAGCTACAATAGCCTAATGTCAACTGTTCATCACCTTTTACAAAGTATTGCTTTTCCCGATGCAGGGGCGTTAATAGTTTAGGAGTTCTCCTGGTAAGAACCAAGAGAACTGGAACTGATGGTAACTTCACCATATGCATTGTAACGAGCATAAATTGCTTAGCAACCATAATAAAGTGTCTAATCGAATCGCAACAGTGAAATACTTATTATTAAGTAGTTCCGGTGGCCATCTGTGGTCTTCATCATCAGTTACACTTCACCAAATGGTGAGTTCAAATTTTCGAGTGCAAATGCACGAGTTACTATAAAAAATACTGTAATCGATACCGGTATGCCTATAAAAAATAAGGTTTGCCCTCGATTTCCATGGGATACCCTCATCAGATTCTGACTTGATGACAATGGAACCACCTCACGAGCATACCCTTTCAAATAAAAAATAATTTTCAAAATCGGTCCATAATTGACGGAGTAATCGCGTAACAAAGATACAAAATAAAAAAACATACTGCCGAATTGAAAACCTCCTCCTTTTTGAAGTCGGTTAAAAATAATGGGCTTCTACAACGTTTTCAAGGTTCAGTGTTACAGTGTTGATAGGTATGGGAGGAAGAGATCCTTCCCCTTTTTTTTGTTCTGACGTTACAATCTTATCGTTTGTTTTTATGTAATCAAGTTTTAGTTGTTGATTTTGCTTTTGCTAGTAAAATTTTTTTTATCAAGCTTTGAATGAAATACATTGCAAGCTATAGTTTTGTATATTTTAAAAGCATTTTTCTAATTTCCAATACTAAGAAGGGATGGGTCACTAGTAGGTAATACTAAGCAGGGGTGGGTCACAAGTAGGTAATACTAAGCAGGGGTGGGTCACAAGTAGGTAATACTAAGCAGGGGTGGGTCACAAGTAGGTAATACTAAGCAGGGGTGGGTCACAAGTAAGTATTACTAAGCAGGGGTGGGTCACAAGAAGGTAATACTAAGCAGGGGTGGGTCACAAGTAGGTAATACTAAGCAGGGGTGGGTCACAAGAAGGTAATACTAAGCAGGGGTGGGTCACAAATAGGTAATACTAAGCAGGGGTGGGTCACAAGTAGGTAATACTAAGCAGGGGTGGGTCACAAGTAGGTAATACTAAGCAGGGGTGGGTCACAAGTAGGTAATACTAAGCAGGGGTGGGTCACAAGTAGGTAGTACTAAGCAGGGGTGGGTCACAAGTAGGTAATACTAAGCAGGGGTGGGTCACTAGTAGGTAATACTAAGCAGGGGTGGGTCACAAGTAGGTAATACTAAGCAGGGGTGGGTCACTAGTAGGTAATACTAAGCAGGGGTGGGTCACAAGTAGGTAATACTAAGCAGGGGTGGGTCACTAGTAGGTAATACTAAGCAGGGGTGGGTCACTAGTAGGTAATACTAAGCAGGGGTGGGTCACTAGTAGGTAATACTAAGAAGGGGTGGGTCACAAGTAGGTAATACTAAGCAGGGGTGGGTCACAAGAAGGTAATACTAAGCAGGGGTGGGTCACAAGTAGGTAATACTAAGCAGGGGTGGGTCACTAGTAGGTAATACTAAGCAGGGGTGGGTCACAAGTAGGTAATACTAAGCAGGGGTGGGTCACTAGTAGGTAATACTAAGCAGGGGTGGGTCACTAGTAGGTAATACTAAGCAGGGGTGGGTCACAAGTAGGTAATACTAAGCAGGGGTGGGTCACAAGTAGGTAATACTAAGCAGGGGCGGGTCACTAGTAGGTAATACTAAGCAGGGGTGGGTCACAAGTAGGTAATGCTAAGCAGGGGTGGGTCACTAGTAGGTAATACTAAGCAGGGGTGGGTCACAAGTAGGTAATACTAAGCAGGGGTGGGTCACTAGTAGGTAATACTAAGCAGGGGTGGGCCACTAGTAGGTAATACTAAGCAGGGGTGGGTCACAAGTAGGTAATACTAAGCAGGGGTGGGTCACAAGTAGGTAATACTAAGCAGGGGTGGGTCACTAGTAGGTAATACTAAGCAGGGGTGGGTCATTAGTAGGTAATACTAAGCAGGGGTGGGTCACTAGTAGGTAATACTAAGCAGGGGTGGGTCACAAGTAGGTAATACTAAGCAGGGGTGGGTCACTAGTAGGTACTACTAAGCAGGGGTGGGTCACTAGTAGGTAATACTAAGCAGGGGTGGGTCACTAGTACGTAATACTAAGCAGGGGTGGGTCACAAGTAGGTAATACTAAGCAGGGGTGGGTCACTAGTAGGTAATACTAAGCAGGGGTGGGTCACTAGTAGGTAATACTAAGCAGGGGTGGGTCACAAGTAGGTAATAGAGTCGTGCAGTGCCATCTATGTACGTAAAGATTAGCTCCGTGTTTTAATATTAATTAAAAATAGAAAGAGTAGATACTTTTTTTGACTTGCTAACAATATAAAATAACACAAAAGGGGTCAATAAATAAGTGATAGCGTTATGCGGACGAAAAGTTTAGAAGAAAATGTGAATCGAAGCAGTTTTGTGTGCTACGGAAAGGTGCAAATTTTGAAGATAATACAAACAATTCAAAGTGTTAACATAGTGGTATGTGCTTCCCTAAACACAGGAAAATACCTAACAACTAGACTTTGTGAAATAAATACGTACCTATTATATGAAGAAGACTGGAAAAATGGTTGATAATTCCGTTTTTTATTCAAATATCAACAGCAATTACTCAGCTAGCAGTGTATTCTGAATAGTGCCATGTAGTTTTATCCAGTATTAACTACAAGAATTGAAAAGTCGGTAAAACAGTTGTTGCTGATACTACAAAAAAAAGGGTCACCGGTCAAGTTTAGATTTGCATGACAGTGACCTTGATTTAAATATATCGTATCAATGTTTACGAAACAACGTAAATAACAGAAATGCAGTGAATATTGAGAATAGCGCCAAAAAAAAAGAGTTGTCACTAGCCCAGCATAAAATTAATCTGAACAAATCTGTTGGCAATAAACTAAAATAGTTGCGGAAAATAATATTGTTGTATTTTACTCTCAGAACAAGTCCTGATTTCCTTTCTACTTAGGTATACTGATAAAAATAGATCTTATCACTTACAAATAGATGGACCTATAGCTATTTTCCACCCGACACCAGACAGTAATTTTTTTTTATAGTAATTAATTTAGTGTTATTGTTTTCAGCTTATCAGTGACCATTTTACGAGTACTCACTTTAACTCTATAATGGATAAGCTCCACAGGAAAGTTAATATATGTTTTAACTTAAAACACCTATCTTTCCTGTGAAAGCATCAAATTGATCTACCTACTTACATACACTTAATATTATACAATAAATAATATTTCTCCTCCATTACCATTTTTATGTTTCTGTAGTTTGTAAACTCATACTCTTCCAACCATATCTGTGCCTAAGCAAATTAATAAAATAATAAGTGGTTTTGATGTGTCAAAAAAACTAAAAATATGCTGCATCATAACCTCTTCTTTATAAGGAAAATCAAAGATTTTCACCATTAATATTATGTCCTTACTAAAACACAAACGATTACCCTAGACAACCGCATGACATATGTGCTGATGGTCCATCCAATCTATTCAGTTGGTCTGCGGGTTCCAACGGACTCCTGACAGACTCGACGCAATCAGGCACATTACTAATGTGCGGTGACTTTGATGGACAAACGTTCATGGGATAAGCGAATAGCGTGTTATTGACTCCTGTTTCCAAACCTCTGCTCTGGTGAATCCAATAATACCAGCTAATATAATGTAATTGTTTATTTTCTCACCACAATATCCAAAAATAGTAACAAAGAACAATATTGTCCAGTCCAGTTAAAGAAAAATACTGTGGGAGACTGGTGCCTTCTTTTTTTTTGTTTCCTGGTTTGAAAATACTCATGGATGTCCTCCACCCTGGGGCGGGCAGAGGGGTCTGTCAGACTCTTACTGACTAAAAACCACCCCAGAGTTCCCTTCCCACACTTGCATCGGGGATCTTGGGATCAAGTGCGACTTCCGCGATCCCCGGAGGGAGACTGGTGCATAAGCTAAGCCAAAGCATCACCAGTCAGGCCAACTGTGCCCTGTTAATCAAAACTTACAAGCCTTGTATTACAAGCATTTTTCCTGTAAAAGTTTTCATTATTACAAATATGTGTTTATCGAAACTATTCGTGTGAACTACGGGTTACTGTCGTTATTTATTTCACAAGTATATTTTTACACATGTATTCGTGATTTTGTTCATCAAAAAATCCTTTGTAAGTTACAATTTGTAGAGAATCATGGCAAACCCTGAAAGTGTCCGGCGACTCTACATTCCATCTTACAAATTTACGAGTGTTGTGCTTAGTACCTACCGCAATCAATTTTTAAATTCGATATTCTGTTGTTCAGCTACTAAGTGGTCGGTACCTGTTTGTTAGTACTACTAATTATACTTTTCGGTATCTTCAATCTAATGTGTTCCTTAATCTTCTTATGGGTACCTATCAACTTTTCGTCCTAAACAAATCTAAATGCTACGAGTGACAGATAGTTTTACAGCAATATCAATTACTAGTCTGTTAAGAGTCCATAATACCTCAGCGCCACCTCACTCTTTATCAAGCTCGCACGTAGATACTGCTCGCGGCCAATCGAGCAAGCGAGACAGGGCGGCAGAGAGAAGGGTCCAAGACGCCATAATTTAGGTAATTTCTTTTTACGGTGTTATCAATGGAAACTATTACTGATCGTAAATAAATACTAATTAAAACGCGCTGGTAAGGTAGCCACAGTTTATTTGTACTAATCGTAGAAAACAACAGTCTCCAGTCATTCCAAAAACTGACAGTTAATACTAGAATTTTGAATACAATCAATGTTCCGAAAAGGTGATAATAAAATGCTATAAAAAGTTCGGTTTGTAACATACTCCACATTTTTTTTAAAGTCTAGCCTAGAGCTCCTGGGGCACTAACTTCTTAAGCGGTCTCCTGAGAGGGCCAGCACCTGTTCGTATGTCGGCCACTCTTGCTACTCCGTCTGGGCCTTTGTATATCTTAGTTACTCTACCTCTCGGCCAAGATCCCCCGGGTAATTGTCCATCTGCAACAATAACCAAGTCGCCCTCCTTTATATTTGGGGATGATCCACCGCCGCGTCGAGGCACCAAAGTTGGAAGATATTCTCGCACCCAGCGCGACCAGAAATGATCCGCGAGTCTTATAGCTCTGCGCCAAGCGTCTCGTCCGATGATATCCCGATCCGTCAACGTAGCTGGGATAGGTCTCCCTGAGGATGATCCTAGTATAAAATGCATTGGTGTCAAGGCTTCCTCACAGTCTGGATCAACTGGCACATGAGTCAGTGGACGTGTATTCACTAAATTCTCCGACTCTAGTAGAAAGGTCTGCAGAACTTCATCTGAGGGGGAGCGTTCTCTTAAGGTAGTCTTTAGTGCTGTTTTGATTGATCTTACCATTCGCTCCCACGCTCCACCCATGAATGGGGCCGAAGGGGGAATGAATCGCCATGAGACCTTCTCATCTGCTGCAAAACGGTTAATTTCCGCTCCGTACAGCTCTTTTAATTTTCTATTGGCACCCACAAAAGCTGTTCCGTTATCGGACCATATTTCACTCGGTGTTCTACGGCGCGCAATGAAACGGCGCAAACTCATGATGGCCGCGTCGGTTGACAAACTATGTACAATTTCTAGATGAACTGCTCGTATAACAAGGCAGGTATACAATGCTACATAGCGTTTCTCTTTCCTTCTGCCAACTGTCACCTGAACTGGGCCGAAGTAGTCCAAGCCGACGAAAGTGAACGGTCTACGATGATGAGCTAGGCGGGCTGGTGGGAGATCTCCAGTAGACGGTGTTCACACCGTCTACTGGTTGACCGCGCACCGGGTTGAGCGCGCTTCAGCCGACACAGTTGACAATCATGGGCGAATTTTCGAACCGCGCTCCGCAAGTTGATGATCCAATAGGTTTGCCGCATTTCGTTAACTACTGTCTCGGAATTAGCGTGGGCGGACTTTACGTGGTAATGTGCAATCAAACGCTGGACAGCAGGGTGTTTGGAGTCTAAGATTATAGGACTTTTCACCCCGTCGCTAATATCTTGCATTCGGTTGATTCTTCCGCCTAATCTCAGGAAATTCTCATTATCTATGTAGGGGGCCAGATTGAATAATCGGCTTTTTCGATGTAATGACCTTTTCTCAGAGAGTTAGATGATTTCATCTGGGAAGGAGTCGAGTTGACTTTTCTTCAGAATATGTGATTCAGCCACGAGCAGACCTTCCGCGGTTATTTCTTTTGAACTGTTTTTGTTTTTCAATAGGTGCAAAAATTTATGGGCTCTCGCTGTAGCTCTCAATAGCCTTCCCCATGAGCTCAGTCTTTCTGGGTCAACACTCAATGGTGTCGGGAAATTATGTGATGAAATGAGATGACAATGATTCTGAACGGATGGTTTTATTTCCAAACTACTGGCCGTATCTACGTATGGTGATGATGGCCATTGTTGTTCTGATTCGAGTAAAAATTTTGGACCTGGGGCCTTACTCCCGACAGCATCGAGTACTGAATCAATCGAATTAGATTCGAAATAAATGACGATCCATACTCTTGAAACCGACACTAGCGCACGATCGTGCGGTGGTTCAAAACGACACTAATTTCGATCGAAAGATTCGTTAGAATCGAAAAGTTCGTACTCCACACGCCATCTGGCAGTTATGTATCGAGTAGTTGAATCAAAACTAAACGTCAAATTACTCGATAGCAAAGAAGCTACTTTATGAAGATCGAGTGAGATTTTTTTGTGTTCTTTACTGCTTTATTTCTTCAAAATCTTTATTATTATGGCTCGCCTTACTTTGTTTTTCAATGTTCTTGAGAAAACATCGTATGGATCTTCGTGCGAAAAGAAATATGAAGCGATATAATACCCGGGGCTATAGAAATGGATTCCGAAGAATTTCGAAGAAGTTATCGTTTCTCGAAGGAGTTGTTTAATGTGTTGGTAGAAGATTTAACACCACATGAAGAAATTAACCAGACGAAGTGACATTTCCATTAAATGCAAGGCGAGAAGCCCGAAAGTCTGACAACCAGTCTTACCAAGGGGTATCGTATTACCCAGTCACTGGGTTGAGGAGGTCAGATAGGCAGTCAACATAATCAGCCTATAATGTTCTCACTGCTGGGGCACAGGCCTCCTCTGTGTGAGAGGGAGTAGGACGTAATCCACCACGCGGGCCCAGTGCGGGTTGGTAGTTTTGACATGTCTTCGAATTTTTGGTTCTAGGACATGCCACCGGTGTCCTCACGATGTTTTCCTTCGCCGTTTTGAGAGCAGTGGTGATGAAATAATTTATACAAAGTAAAGCACCTGTCAGGGTTCGAACCTACGACCTACAACTCGTAAGTCGCTGTCGTTACCACTGGGCCACCACTGCTCTCAAGTAGGCAGTCGCTCCTTGTAAAATACTGGTATTCAGCTGCATCCGGTTAGACTAGAAGCCGAGCACAACATAGTTGGAAAAAGAATAGGCAGATTGGTTGATGTTTTTTTCATAGGGTTTTATTTGTTAAGTTAAAATAAAGCACTAGGGTATCGTTTTTTACGTGAGAAAGTGATAGAGAAGTAAATAAATTCAACCACATAAAAGATTCTAACCCCAGACATAAGACACTTGACAATGACGTAATCCATGAATGATAGGATATAGACAATGACAGGCATAACGACGCTGATAATACTCGAACCTATGTCGATCTTGGTTTACGATTCGATTTGGTTCGGGAGTAAGGTTTTAAATCGAGTTCAGATCAGAAACGAGTTCGAATTGAAAACAAAATCAAACTCGAATCGTTTTCGGGAGTAAGGCCCCTGTAACCCAGCGAGATTCTTGATTGAATATTGCTCGTTTATGGCGTGTCGCGTCGTCTGCCACATTTTCCGCGGTCGGAATCCATCTCCATTCCTTTACATCTGTAGTTTCAAGAATCTCGCCGATTCGATGTGCTACGAATGGTTTGAATGACCGCGCATCACTACGCAACCAACTCAGGACGTTAAGTGAGTTGCACCAAAATATACGCTTACTTGGTATATGTTGATGTGAGTCGTGAACGAATGATGCAAACCGAGCGGCCACTAAAGCCGCCTGCAACTCGAGGCGTGGGATGGAGGTGGGTTTCAATGGTGTGACTCTACTTTTGCTACCAATGATAGCGAGCTTCACTGATCCGTCTGCATAGATATATCGCCAGTATGCCACTGCAGCGTATGCCAACTCACTGGCATCGCAAAACAGATGAAGTTCGCGGTGAATGATATTGGATGATCTTAGACCATAATATCTCGGCAGGTACAACTCAGAAGCAAGTTGTACATCTCGGAGCCATTCATTCCAAAGTTTTTGGGCTCCTTGATCGAGTTCATCGTCCCATGATAAACCTTTTCGCCAAATTAGTTGGAACATGACGCGTCGTCTAGAAACGAGTGGGCCTAAAATACCCAAAGGATCATAAATTCGCATTAAGTAGGACAACGCGTCACGTTTACTTAGCCGAGTTGGCGATTTAGAATCCAAGTTGAGACTGAAACCTATGACATCTTTCCTAGGTTGCCAATTCAGACCGAGCACCCTAGACACGTTGTCATCGTTACCTAACATTACATCGTTAAATGTCTGAGATATCGATTCAGGTACTAATAAGGAAAGAGCTCTTGGGTCGTTCGAGACCCAATCGCGCATCTCAAAACCCGCCTGGCGGTTGAGATGTACGATGTCTCGAGCCAGTCGCGCAGCTTGGTCTACACTCTCTAGTGAGCCAATATAGTCATCCATGTACACATCGTGTATTGTTGCATGCGCGGCATCGGGGTACTCAAGTTTGCATTCAGTCGCGTTAAGGTTCTTTACATATAGGGCGGTACACGGGCTCGAGCACGCGCCAAACATCATGGATGACATACGATACAGCTTTAATTTGTCTGCGGGGTCATTGCGCCACAGAAAGCGCTGCGCATCGCGATCTGCTGGACGAATTCGAACCTGTGGGAACATTTCGCGTATGTCCGCCGTAAGTGCTATAGCGTTTTCCCTAAACCTCATCAAGATCGCAAGTAATGGCTGTAACAAGTCTGGACCTGGTAAGAGGAGAGAATTAAGACTGATTCCTTTAAACTTCGCGGCTGCGTCGTGTACGACTCTCAACTTACCGGGTTTATGGGCATGGGTAACGCCAAAATGTGGGAGATACCATGTGATACCAATTGGAGGGGCCATGCATTCTTCAGCGTATTTTTTATCTAATATTGCTTTAATATTATGCCTATACATATTGGCATATCGTACATCTGACTGCATTTTCTTTTCGAGAGATAAGAATCTAGAAAGGGCTAATTTAAAATTGTTTGGTACATCTTTAATATCGGGCTGCCAGAGAAGACCGGCTTCAAAGTGACCATCGGATAATCTATGTACAGTATCATGCAAAAATTTTAATGCATATGTATCAGAATTGCTTCGGTGGTCTTTCTTTATTATGCCAATAGAGTCTAATTTGTAGTACTTAGTCTTTGATTTCGGTTTCAATAGAAAAAATATCATCTGAAGTTTCGGATATGTTGGCATGATGAAGAAAGTCAACTTTCGATGTTCTACTTGACACGAAGCCATACAAAACCCAACCAAGAGCAGTGTGAACTGCAACTGGTTGGTGATTCTTGCCAGCACGAATAGAATCTGCCACGGTCAACTTCCAATTATCTACACCAATGATTAGCATAGGTTGTACTTCTTCACAACACAAAATGTCTCCTAAATCAGATAAATACGAATATTTACAAATATCTTCCCTATTTACAGAAGCTCGATAATTTATACCTAAAGTTTTGACTGAGCGTGCACTATGTATCTGGTAAGAGTCGGTACAGTCACGCCCTTTTGTTATAAAATCAACGTACTGAATATCACAATCACTTTTATGGTGTACATAATAAAGAGTATTCTATTCTATTCTATTCTATCACAATCACGTGACAAGCCTCCTACACAATCTATACGTACTCGTTTACTCGGGCCTACGATACCTACACGCTTTGTAATCTCGGAGTCCATGAAGTGGTTGTACAGCCATCATCTAAAAGTGCGTGAGTCTCCACAGTTTCCTGGGGACCAGTTACTTGAACTGCGACAACTTTGAGAAGTGGTCGAGATTTAGGTCTACTTACGCTCGACGAAGGGCGAATAGCGGTAGCATGAGCCGAAACTTCGACATCGCAGTTGTCTGGTTCAGGTTTCTCGTCCTTGACATCAATAGATGGCTTCGGCGCTGCCTCAAGTTCAGAGTCCGACGCGTCCTCTAGATCGGCGTGAGCTAGCACGTTCTCATCATTATCTAAGTTATGTAGTAGGCTATGATGTTTGTAGGTACAGCCCCCAACACTGCACGGAGATTTTACTTTGCAAAGATTAAACCTATGTGACCTCTTTTCCAAACATCTATGGCAAACTTTATTTTTTTTTATAAATTGCCATCTTTCATTCACTGACAATGCCAAAAATTTGTCACATTTGTTTACATTATGCAATTTCGAGCAAAAAATACATTTATTTACAGCTTTATTTATAACAGAATTGGAAGATTTTTCGTCGGGTATGCTTTGATCTGTATGTGTGCCTCTCTCTGTAGGTAATTGAACAGAAGCCGTCAAGTAGTGGAAATCCTGAATTCCAAACTTTGTTTGAAGCTCCGTTTCACGCGAAAGAAAATCAGAAAGCATTTCCAATTTGCTCATGCGTTCGCCAGCATGACTACCCGCAAATTCATACCACTTTGCGCGAATTATTGGGGATAATTTGGTCATTAATGAATTGAAAATTTCGGGAGAATGCAGATAGTCGAACTGGTCCAATAGTCTTATTATGCCAATGCAGTTTTTGACCCGGCAAGTAAAATTAACAAAATCTTTACCTTCTGCCCCAACTTTAGGTAAAGCGCGCACAGCGTTGATCTCCTGCATCACAATTTTTTCGAGACGACCAAAACGCATCTCGAGGGCGTCTATTACCTCCATAGGGTCGTTCGCTGACACCAGTAGGATGTAAACGGCTTCACGAGCGGCGCCACGTAAGGAAGAACTAATGCGGGCTAAGTTTTCTACTGTAGTGAATGATGCCTGCGTATCGATAAAAATGCGTTTGAAACCAAGCCAATCCGTGGCAGATTTTCCGTCAAATACTGGCAGTTTGATGTCAGACTTCTTGGGTTTGTTAGCTAGTGCTTAAAAAATGCCGATAAGATCGTTATGTCCGCAGCTGACAGGAGCTAATTAAGTAAACGACAGTCGGAGAGTTTATAAAAATAACTTTATTTTACTGACAGAGTCACAGTGAAGATAATAATGTTCTAATCCTAAAGGTACAAGGTACTTATAGCTAAGTTATGACAATCGCTACGTGACGACCATGTTCTACATTACAATTACTTACTCTCAAGGTTTGGCGGAAGCTATACTGCTGACAAAGCTAATTGTAGTAGGGTTACCACACTTAACTCCTCCCTCCCTAAGAGAGAAATTATCTAAAGGCAACTGTGTGGTCTTTAGGGAATTTCTTTTACAAATTTTACATAAGTCCCATCTATATATAATGAAACCTATAACAGAAACTAGGATTATGACGTAAATACTTAGGGTCCATACACTGATATTGTCACTTGTTACACGTACATAATATGACTCGAAATCACTAACACTTTCACTATACTTTGCTCGGTTCACTAAGTCCTTGATGTCACCTAAGTCCACCCCTCTAAGATCCACTTGCTTCGCCGGTGGGCTGACGTCACGTCGAAGTTCGGGCATCTGTGCTGTTGGCAGGCTGAAGGAGACTGTGCTACTATTCGTTGGCGTTGTAATGGAGATGTCAGCGATCTGCAGTGTGCAGTGCTGACTTGGTACTAAGATGTATGTACCTTGCAAGGTATATTTCCTGGTTTCGTCGTCACAATGTTCCGTTGTCTGGATACTTTTTTCTGCATACACCAACCAGTGACTTTCGGATATGGGTTGTATCTTGGTTTCTTCTATTTTTACCTGGTGTTGCTGACAATCCGTGAAATTATGTTTTAGTAACATAAGTTGCTCGACGCATGT
Source organism: Tiliacea citrago (assembly GCA_963921375.1). Classification (NCBI taxonomy): domain Eukaryota; kingdom Metazoa; phylum Arthropoda; class Insecta; order Lepidoptera; family Noctuidae; genus Tiliacea; species Tiliacea citrago. Next base: position 32,252,403 of record OY992780.1, read on the forward strand.
TTCCTCTGTGTACTGAAGAACGTTGTCCTCGGAGCAAAGGTATGTGAGGTCATCTATTTCTTCGCAGCTGTCGACTACGGGCCTGTATTTCGACTTTTTCACCAGTAGGTAAGGATATTTCGGAATAATGACATAGGGTTTTTTTGTGGTAGGGTTAAAAATTGGAACAGGGATAACTTTATAATAGATATATGTGTTATTGTCTACTAGTGGAACTTCCAAAATAAAAACTATTTTACTACTATCTATAAACCCCTTAATTTTTATACTTCCCTCTAACTTAACTAGGTTATGAATATCTAACGGATAAACTAAGGTATGGTGCGTTTTGCTTATTTCTAAATCATACTTCCTAGCGTCCTCGTTATCTAAATTACCTGTTATTACTTTAACAAGAGAACCCAATGGATTCAAAATACCTCTTTTTGAATTTGTAATTGATGATAACCAGAGGTGAGGTCCAAAGTTGAAAAATACATACTCTTTCCCAACTTATCAAAAAGGTCATTGATATTTGGCAAAGGGTATTTATCGTCTATGGTTATATCGTTTAATCGTCTATGATCCACTACCATTCTCCATTTCTGTTGGCCCGACGCGTCTAACTTTTTTTTTTGAACTAAATGAACAGGTGCACTCCAAGGAGAGTTTGATTCTCGGATTGCATCGTCACTTAACATCTTATCCACTTGACGCCTAATTTCCTCTGTTTGGGCTGGCGGTAACCTGTCCTTAGTTAATTCTAACAGAGAATCTATCTGTACGGTTAATCCTATAAGTTCCCTATATATCTCGCTATTACTATTACAAATAATTTTTAACTTATTATATTCTTGTATATTATTCTCTAATTGTAGGGCTAGAGAATTTAAATCTATTGTTTTTATGATGGAAATTTTCCGCACATACAGGCTCGTCCGAAGTACTTGGTTGTAGTTCCCTTTCAAACGCAAACTGATTATTATTGTATGAATCATTGTTTGTGTAATTAACACGTCTAGAACTCGCAGTCCGCATAGTAACATCGGTGTTTGCACCTGTATTTGCAACCGGTGTATTATGTGCCGACGTCCATCGCCGATCATGCTGACTCGGCGTCCTTGCAGTTGACCTAGACTGTAACGGAATTCGATTTTGTGCAATATGCGAATTCCTTAATTGAAACGATGCGTTTTGTGAACCTGACTGGTTTACGGCATTTTGTGAACTACTAGATGCATTCGGATTTGCCTCTCTTGTTTGTGAGTTATGTAGTCTTTGGAAGTTGTTATTATGGTTTTCCGTAAATTTCCTTGACGGCTTATTTCTGCTATTTTTCAGATCATAAACTGTTTGGAAGCTTTGCTCTTCTAGAACAACCCTTAAGGCATCCTCCAAAGTCGTTACATCTCTCAATCGTACTAGCCTAACTAAATACGCTGGTAAATTATATAAGAAAACATTCAGCGACGAATTAGTATAAATATGCTGTTTGGCTTGACGTACGTTGACATTGCTTATCGTTTCATTGGGTTTTGCAATAAGAATACTACGTATGTTTTGTATCCTATGGCAAAAATCTAAATAACTTTCATTTTGGTTCATTTTTAAGGATTCCAATTCCTACTTAGTGACACAGTTTAATACGAAAATTGTATCGTAATAGACTGTAGGTACTAAACAATTATGCCTACCTAATTGCTTAATCACGAGACTTGTATCGTAATAAAAATGTACTAAACTAACTATATCTACGTATTTATTCTATCACAAAAGTTTTATCGCAATAAAATATGTATGTTACCCAGGTATTGTCTGACCCCCAATAACACAAACACATATATCTAATCAAGGAGGTACACGTAAAGGAAAACAGAAAGGATAGTGAAAAAGTTCTACTCACAGTCCCGAAGTTACTCCCACCTCCTCCTTGGACTATTATCACCACACTCAGCGTCAGCCTCTCGATGAAGTTGCTCAATAAATTTATTTGTTCGGCGATCTCTGTTAAACTGTTGGAACAGACGTCACAGCAGCTTTGTAGAATTTTATACTATACTGAGTGACCACAGAGATCCTACCGGCTGCGCCAATTAAGTAAACGACAGTCGGAGAGTTTATAAAAATAACTTTATTTTACTGACAGAGTCACAGTGAAGATAATAATGTTCTAATCCTAAAGGTACAAGGTACTTATAGCTAAGTTATGACAATCGCTACGTGACGACCATGTTCTACATTACAATTACTTACTCTCAAGGTTTGGCGGAAGCTATACTGCTGACAAAGCTAATTGTAGTAGGGTTACCACACTTAACTAGCTCCATCAGGTGGCTGGAAATGATTAGAGATTTTAGTTGGGGAAACGTTAGTATTTTGATTAGGGTAGGTTTGACGGTGCGTGGCATTCAATATACCGGGATGTACGTATCGACCTGGGCCTGAACCAGAAGGTACGTTGAGCATTTCGTTGTCTGCCGTTGTGTAAGGTTGATGGCGCGCTGTATTTGTTGTGGTGGGAGGTACTTTACCTCCCGTGGTGGTTGTTAGGATGATGTTTGGTTGTACATCGTTAAGCCAACGATTGATGTTCTCTGCTCGCGCACTAGTGCGGTCATTACTATGATCGTTGCCTCTTACGAGTATACTGCGTCTACTTACGCTACCTCTTACGCTTTCTACGTCGATAGCGGCAAGTTCGGCTCGGAGTTGTAGGTCAACCGCTTTACGTTCGAGTTCGGCTTTTTGGGCTGCCATATCGGCTTGTTGGGCTGCCATATCGGCTTGTTGGTTGAGTTGTCGGGTTGTAATGTCACAGAGTTGACGTGCATGAAGTGCTTCAGCGGCGAGTTTTCTCGCTTTTATGGTATTCGAGGATCGTGTAGACCCTAGCGATCGTGTGGTGACCGACTTAGAAGGTATGTCGTGTTGGTGTTGTGGAGGGGGGTCACGGCTACCTGAGGGCACACTGCTGTCGTCATGGACATGCGGTGCTTGGTGGGCCTCTAATAGGTGGGGAAAATATACAGACTTTGAGTTAGGTTCATCAGCTGTCGGGGGCACGTTCCTATTAATATTAACGGGCGGCGCTTGGTGGGCCTCCGACGGGTGGGCTGTGCATTCGTTGTCCTTTCCGCTAGGGCTGGCGACTCCGTTTGAAACTCCTGGTTGTGGTTCACTATTTCGATTTTTAGATCGTGTATTATAAACCATGGCTCCTTTTCACGTGGGAGAAGGACCAAAATATTACTGATCGTAAATAAATACTAATTAAAACGCGCTGGTAAGGTAGCCACAGTTTATTTGTACTAATCGTAGAAAACAACAGTCTCCAGTCATTCCAAAAACTGACAGTTAATACTAGAATTTTGAATACAATCAATGTTCCGAAAAGGTGATAATAAATATGCTATAAAAAGTTCGGTTCGTAACAGAAACTTTAAAAAAACATCCGGCCAAATGCGTGTCGGACCACGCACAATGAAGGATTCCATAGTTGGGATGAATTTATCCCACAAGCAAACTTAACATTGTAGTTGAAGAAGGAGCATGTTCTCCATACATCGATATACGTCACGGTCACTTCTCCAACTGCAAATTTAAGTTGGTCGACTATTACTCGTTAACTTGTAAAGCCTACTTAGCTGTGATAGTTTTCCTTTTAATTTCGTTATATATACTACTGCCATGAATGTTCCACATATCCAATAGCAACTATTAGCTGGCACGTCACGTGACTCTAACAATAGCAACTATTAGCTGGCACGTCACGTGACTCTAACAATAGCAACTATTAGCTGGCACGTCACTTGACTCTAACAATAGCAACTATTAGCTGGCACGCCACGTGACTCTAACAATAGCAACTATTAGCTGGCACGTCACGTGACTCTAACAATAGCAACTATTAGCTGGCACGTCACGTGACTCTAACAATAGCAACTATTAGCTGGCACGTCACGTGACTCTAACAATAGCAACTATTAGCTGGCACGTCACGTGACTCTAACAATAGCAACTATTAGATGGCACGTCACTTGCCTCTAACAATAGCAACTATTAGCTGGCACGTCACTTGCCTCTAACAATAGCAACTATTAGCTGGCACGTCACTTGACTCTAACAATAGCAACTATTAGCTGGCACGTCACGTGACTCTAACAATAGCAACTATTAGCTGGCACGTCACTTGCCTCTAACAATAGCAACTATTAGCTGGCACGTCACTTGACTCTAACAATAGCAACTATTAGCTGGCACGTCACGTGACTCTAACAATAGCAACTATTAGCTGGCACGTCACGTGACTCTAACAATAGCAACTATTAGCTGGCACGTCACGTGACTCTAACAATAGCAACTATTAGCTGGCACGTCACGTGACTCTAACCATAGCAACTATTAGCTGGCACGTCACGTGACTCTAACAATAGCAACTATTAGCTGGCACGTCACGTGACTCTAACAATAGCAACTATTAGCTGGCACGTCACGTGACTCTAACAATAGCAACTATTAGCTGGCACGTCACTTGCCTCTAACAATAGCAACTATTAGCTGGCACGTCACGTGACTCTAACAATAGCAACTATTAGCTGGCACGTCACGTGACTCTAACAATAGCAACTATTAGCTGGCACGTCACGTGACTCTAACAATAGCAACTATTAGCTGGCACGTCACGTGACTCTAACAATAGCAACTATTAGCTGGCACGTCACTTGCCTCTAACAATAGCAACTATTAGCTGGCACGTCACTTGCCTCTAACAATAGCAACTATTAGCTGGCACGTCACTTGACTCTAACAATAGCAACTATTAGCTGGCACGTCACGTGACTCTAACAATAGCAACTATTAGCTGGCACGTCACGTGACTCTAACAATAGCAACTATTAGCTGGCACGTCACGTGACTCTAACAATAGCAACTATTAGCTGGCACGTCACGTGACTCTAAAAATAGCAACTATTAGCTGGCACGTCACGTGACTCTAACAATAGCAACTATTAGCTGGCACGTCACGTGACTCTAAAAATAGCAACTATTAGCTGGCACGTCACGTGACTCTAACAATAGCAACTATTAGCTGGCACGTCACGTGACTAACAATAGCAACTATTAGCTGGCACGTCACGTGACTAACAATAGCAACTATTAGCTGGCACGTCACGTGACTAACAATAGCAACTATTAGCTGGCACGTCACGTGACTCTATCAATAGCAACTATTAGCTGGCACGTCACGTGACTAACAATAGCAACTATTAGCTGGCACGTCACGTGACTCTAAAAATAGCAACTATTAGCTGGCACGCCACGTGACTCTAACAATAGCAACTATTAGCTGGCACGTCACGTGACTAACAATAGCAACTATTAGCTGGCACGTCACGTGACTAACAATAGCAACTATTAGCTGGCACGTCACGTGACTAACAATTGCAACTATTAGCTGGCACGTCACGTGACTCTATCAATAGCAACTATTAGCTGGCACGTCACGTGACTAACAATAGCAACTATTAGCTGGCACGTCACGTGACTCTAACAATAGCAACTATTAGCTGGCACGTCACGTGACTAACAATAGCAACTATTAGCTGGCACGTCACGTGACTCTAACAATAGCAACTATTAGCTGGCACGTCACGTGACTAACAATAGCAACTATTAGCTGGCACGTCACGTGACTCTAACAATAGCAACTATTAGCTGGCACGTCACTTGACTCTATCAATAGCAACTGTATTAGCTGGCACGTCACTTGACTCTAACAAAACATTGCACTTTAATGCTTATTAATATTACGCAAACGCAACCCTGAATCGAGAAATGATTTTGACAGACCCTCAATATTTTTGAACGGCCTATCCAACGATACCCCATATCATGGGACAGACGAGAAAAAAATATCATCCCCACTTTACGAATACGTGCAAGGGGATACCCTAAAAAAAAATTGTTTTCAAGATTTAATTTTAGCACTTTGTTGGCGTGATTAATAAGTAGGTACGTACGCCCGTGCCAAACTACAGCTTACTAGTACTAAGAGTCTCTGAGCTAAGCTGGGGATAGACAGACAGAAATGAAAGGGATGGAAATGGCGAAACTATAAGGGTTCCTTGTTGACTAAGGACCCCTAAAAACATAGTATCTGCTTTATATTATATTTAGTTCAGTTACTTTGACATGTTACATGATCTAATTTGAAGTATGTTTTGAATACTAGCGGTTTATTGGTCGGTTTGGATGAAACTTTGTAATATTATTCAAACATTACGAGTAAAGCCGCAGTATTTCGATATAACGGAGGATTATGCTAAACAATTTGAGGTATTGTAGAATTTTAACAAAGTAAGTAAATTATATTAAACGGATTTATGAACGGGAAAATAAAAAGCTAATGATAAATTAATGTTGCCATTCTAGATATTAAATTTATATAAACATAGATAACAAAGTATTGCATTTATTTTATTTTGTTTATTTTTATCTCATTATGCTGCACCGGTTGACGTCATCGCGTCAACGTCGGCTGTCGCTGAAATCCAACCCCCCTCAACTTGTTCTTCCGTGCGTGCTTGTGTTTATATTCTTTACGTTATGTTTACCGCAAATAAACGTATTTTCTTTCTTTCTTCTTTTCTTAATTGTTACTCGTTAGATTATTAACTTTTTCAAACTTATGTAGGTACCTAGTCATTAGTTATTACTCATTATACGCAAATTCTTATAGCAATTCAATTAAAAACAAATCACAATAACACGATCATAATAATACAAGGTACTAAGGATTATTACATATTTACATGAACTGAAATCAAATTAATTTGTTAAAAACAATGTTTCAGTGGTTCCTAAGATAGTCAATTTAAAGATGTTTGTTTCGACAATAACAATCGTGGTCCGTTGTTGTTAAAAATAGTTGTTTATGTAAGTACTTGATAATGGAGCGCAAGAATTGAGATATTTGAAACAGGAACCATTGATAACAACGAGAAACCGTTGAGTTCCTTGCCCTCCGCTCTGCAGTTCCAAAGTACAATCAGGGTTAAGCAATGTTACATCCGACGTGAAGTTGGCATTTGTGCCTCGCAGCGCACGTGATGCATTATGCCGTTAGTCGTGGCTATCATTTGTAGATCTTTGACAGTTGTTACGGGTCCTCAGAAGCCCAAAAAGTCTGACAACCAGTCTTACCAAGGGATATCGTGTTACCCAGTAACTGGGTTGTGGAGGTCAGATAGGCAGTCGCTCCATGTAAAATACTTGTATTCAGCTGCATCCGGTTAGACTGGAAGCTGATCCCAACATAGTTGGGAAAAGGGTAGGCAGATGATGATGATGATCACAATTTGCCATTTCATAAAATTTTCAATTAATATTTACGGACAGTTTACGTTGGTAGTCGCGAATTGACTACCAACGTAAACTGTCCGTAAATATTAATTGAAAACAATGTATTTCCCTGAGTGAACTGTTCGAAATGTCTACGTATATGTGGTCGTCCAAGCAAAAAGGTATTGAGTTAAGACTACATATTCGGTATCTAGAATAGTCAATTCATAATAAGGATTAAAAACTATTCAAAAACTGGCTCATTTTTTTTATTAGACATTTGAAGTTGAAACTGTGAAAAACTTGATTTGAGAAAAACTATATGAACTTGTAGATAATTGAGCATTAATTAATAATCAATTAAAATCGCGAAATGCAATTTGTTCACCCTACAATATATATATATATATATATGTCGGAACCTAAATATATATATATATGTATATATGTCGGAACCTAAATATATATATATATATATGTCGGAACCTAAATATATATATATATATATGTCGGAACCTAAATGCCGAGAACTGGAGACCCTTTTTGCTTGGACGCCCACATTTTATTATAGTCATAAGATAGAAGATTGGAGATATCACATCCGCTTATACCTTGCCCCGTATCTCCGCAAACTGTGACAGTGAAGGATGAAGCATGTCTAGAGCTGAATCCGACTCTAACTCCAGACTTCCCGAGGTTACACATAATCCTAATAATTATGTCTAGACTATGTTAAGAAAAGTGTAACTTCCAAACATGTAGCATGCCTTGACTTTTTGCAACTTTTTGCGAGAAAAGTGTCGGTTAGTTGTTTAGGAAAATATTGAAAGTATTACTTAGCTAGGTTTGTTATGACACACATGAGTCCAAAGTATTACTTAGCTAGGTTTGCAGGTTTGCTATTTGTTATAACACACATGAGTGCAAAGATCTGAAGACTAAGCTTCAGAAAACGATGCTAGTCTCGTTTCCGAGTTCCCATACGTTCGAAACTTTTCTAGAAATTTTCCAACGTCTATAAATGGAAGGAAAATATTGTCAATTTTATTTGGCTATTTCTGCATTTCTAACTGCTTGTAAAGGCTTGTGAATATTTCTGCATACAAGGTGTTTATTCGAGGATACAACGCAACGTCTTGCTACGAAACGGTTACGTCACGACAGTACAAATGGTCACGTCACGACTGTACAAATTCTTTTGAAGTTGAAAGCTCAAAGCAAATGCAAGTCACATATATGATAGACATTCAACAAAGTATATTAGCGTTCTTTTTTAGGGTTCCGTACCCAAAATTATTTTTAAAAGAGTAACCGTGGAGTTTCTTGCCGGCTCTTCTCCATAGGAAACGACCAATTGGAATCGTGCACCTAGCTTAAGTGAAATAAATTATTTGGATTTTGAACGACCGGTGAGCGCTACCTCCATGTTGCTCGTAGCTCGGCAGTATCGACATAAATTATTTTATGATTGTTAATATATCTACTAAATACTTAACCTTACCATTCTAAAGTATCTACCGGTGAGATACGTGACGGCTATGACTAGTAGCTTTGATGATATACGCCACAGGTCACTATCGCCCACGCCGGTCCCCGCTGCGTCGGGCGCAGCCGCCGTCGAGCCGCGCGCCTGCTTCTCGCCCGGGGGCCGCGTCTACGTGGGGTTCACACCCATGGAGTTGCGGCACGACGAGGAGGAGCCGGAGCCGGAGTTAACAGACGACGCCTACGAGTTTGACTCGGACCAGCCGGCTGCCGAGCGCCGCGACGAAATGCGCCTGCACGGCCCGTTGTACAGCCCGCCCGCGCTGGAGCGACCCGCTTCGCTGGCCGTGCAGCCCCCGGCCGAGCCCGCTGACGTGCCGGCCGCCGGCATGCCGTCCGGCGGCGGCCCAGCCGCGCATTGTGCTGCCGGGAACATCTCCTACGCACAGTGTGCCGCCGGCATGCCATCCAGCAGCGCCGCCGTCGCGCAGTGTGCCACCGGCAGCCACTCCGCCACGCAGTCCGCCGCTGGCACGCCGTCCGGTACCGGCGGCCGTCGAGACTCGCAGCTTACTAATAAAGGGTATTTTGATATTAAATATTTCCACAATAGGCTGTGGTAATCTACCACAGCCTATTGTGGAAATATTGAACATATTTAATTTATTTGCTTCCATGATAGTTGGCATGCATTCCAATTTATTTGCTTCCATGATAGTTGGCATGCATTCCAATTTATTTCCTTCCATGATAGTTGGCATGCATTCCAATTTATTTCCTTCCATGATAGTTGGCATGCATTGCAATTTATTTGCTTCCATGATAGTTGGCATGCATTACAATTTATTTCCTTCCATGATAGTTGGCATGCATTACAATTTATTTGCTTCCATGATAGTTGACATGCATTCCAATTTACTTGCTTCCATGATAGTTGGCATGCATTCCAATTTATTTCCTTCCATGATAGTTGGCATGCATTCCAATTTATTTCCTTCCATGATAGTTGGCATGCATTCCAATTTATTTGCTTCCATGATAGTTGGCATGCATTCCAATTTATTTCCTTCCATGATAGTTGGCATGCATTACAATTTATTTGCTTCCATGATAGTTGGCATGCATTACAATTTATTTCCTTCCATGATAGTTGGCATGCATTATAATTTATTTGCTTCCATGATAGTTGGCATGCATTACAATTTCATGACACAGTATTACGACATACACCCTGTATATAAGGGTACTGGAATTTTTGTGTCAGATTATGTTTATTATTGATTCTAATTATTATAATTCATTACATTGTTTATTATTGATTCTAATTATTGTAATTCATTACATTACACTAGAATATAATAGGTAGCTACCTACTATAACCTTGAATTAGACGTTAACTCATCAAGGCGAGCTTTGCTCGACATAAACGCATTTAAAAGGATCTTTCTTTATCCTAAGAGAGCGCGCGCTCCGCGTAATTAAGCTTATAAAAAATTGTAATTAATTAATAAACGATATTTAATCCCTCTCCGTTTTTTATTAATTTCTACTTTACAATCTAGTCACGCAGCGCAGCTAGGATCAACAGAGATCCTATAAGCCAGATCGGAGTAGGTATATGATTGATCTTACCATATAAGTACACTGCCGGACTCCTAAGTAGAGCCACAGTGCATTACCATGTAAGATATAAAACGGCCCAAAACATCATAATAATGATGACTCAAAAAAAATGGTTTACGCAGTATTGGAGCGGACATAGGTATTGAATTCACGTCTATTAAAAATGCATTAAAGACCTTTCAACAAAAAGTTCAGGGTGGCTCGATTTAGTACTGCGCGATAATTGCGTAACACATACAATGGCAAACGAAGGCAATGCCTTTCATTTTGACAGTTCAGTCGCGTTCATTGCGTTACTTACACTGTCGAGCAGACGAATTTTGCAAACCTATGAAGCAATGCATAATGAAACTTCCTCCAGATTGTGATTGAAGTGTGGGCTGTACAAGTAAGATAAGTGTGGGCTTTACAAGTAGGATAAGTGTGGGCTGTACAAGTAGGATAAGTGTGGGCTGTACAAGTAGGATAAGTGTGGGCTGTACAAGTAGGATAAGTGTGGGCTGTACAATTAGGATAAGTGTGGGCTGTACAATTAGGATAAGTGTGGGCTGTACAATTAGGATAAGTGTGGGCTGTACAAGTAGGATAAGTGTGGGCTGTACAATTAGGATAAGTGTGGGCTGTACAATTAGGATAAGTGTGGGCTGTACAAGTAGGATAAGTGTGGGCTGTACAAGTAGGATAAGTGTAGGCTGTACGAGTAGGATAAGTGTGGGCTGTACAAGTAGGATAAGTGTGGGCTGTACGAGTAGGATAAGTGTGGGCTGTACAAGTAGGATAAGTGTGGGCTGTACAAGTAGGATAAGTGTGGGCTGTACAAGTAGGATAAGTGTGGGCTGTACGAGTAGGTAGCAGGTAGGTACTACACAAAGATGTACGATCAGCAACAAAAGTCGATAAAGTTGATGATGTACGTCCCAGCTCTCAGGCGCCCGCGGCCGCCGCCGCCACGCCGGGCGCCAGCTTCGTCGAGCCGCGCGCCGGCCGACCTGTCGAGCGGCGCTACGGCCCCGCCGTACCGCGCCCTGAAACCTCGCCCGGGGGCCGCGTCTACGTAGGCTTCACGCCCCCGCATATGTTGATCGACGAGGAGGAGGAGCCCTCCGACCCGGAGCTGGATGACGCAGCTTATGAAGCCTACGAGTTCGACCCGGACCAGCCGGCCGCCGAGCGCCGCGATGAAATGCGCGCGCGCGGGCCGTATTATTAATACCTAAGCAAAGTTATTAAAAATGAAAAAGATGCTAAATTCAGATAAAAAACTGAGCTATTGCTCTGTTTGTTTTATCTGAATTCAACATCTGTTCCATTTACATACTCTACTTTCCAACGTTTCATATAACTACCTAACATGCAATGTTGAAAAGTATTGTCATGTGCAGTGTCGGTCTACTTCTCTAGTTGCTGACCGCGCGTAACACAAAATAAGAAATCAAATTTTACTACAAGACACCGGAACATGGTTAGGTTCATAACATATAATAAAAAAGTAAGTACCTACTCAGAAATAAATGATAATTTCGGGGACACGGGAAAAAAATATGCTTTGTGCACTCTGATACAAAGAACAATGGCCAATTTGGCCTGGAAATTAAAAGGATCATCTTTTTAATTTCTAGGCCAAATTGGCCATGAGATGAGACTTACCATAATAAAGTAACTATATTGATAATTAAATCATAGGATAACATTAATTTATTTTCAAAAACAGCGGAATTAATACTTAGGTCATATTTTTTTTTAAATCTTCAAAAATAATAAACTGTCTCTTTCAAAATCCATACATAACTGGATGATGAAGTGCAATAATGTGTCGACCCGAGCGGGCGCAGGCAAGTTCGGTTTCGTCGCATGCTCACGCGCCAGTCCTTTGTCCACCGTTACGCAAGGCACTCACGCGCTCGCTACTAAACGAATACTATCTGCCTAACTTTCTTATTATATCTGGTTTTTATGTTCTTTCATCTTCCTATATTCTATCTAAAGTGTTAGGCGTAACCCCTTCTCTTGTGTTACCGTCGTAAACTCATATTTCAAAATACAGCTGTTCAGTGTGGAAAAAAGGTGTTTCATTGGTGGACTATCCCTACAGTACCTACGGAAAAAAATAATCTAAATCATAAATCAAATAGGAAATCACCTAAACAACATTTGTCAATACGTAAGCTCCGTAACACGGTCGATATTCAAAGTAGCACGTAGTATAATAAAGTAGTATGACATATTTAGAGCCCATTTTCTCAAAATAATGTCCGTGTCGCTTGACATTGTATTGCTTATCAGCCTCCAACTATGCAGGTCAATGTCTGAGATGCACTTTTGAGGAAAGAACCATATAGATTTGAGTGCACCTGTCCAATCAGTGCACGCATTTTTAGTAATTGTGTAGCTCAGCGACTCGACGAACAATACCAAAGAAAGAGCAGTTGGGTAGGCCCGCATAGGTATAGGTACTGCCAGATAATCGTTAAAACTAAAAGAGAAATAAATGACCCACGTAGTTGTCAAACTCACAATAATTATAATAATAGAGCTCTCACCTCTTTCTTGCTTTTATTGACCGGCTTGAGTGTGAGATTCGCAAGAGCAAACGTGCTCAGAGGAAGGAAGTATTCCATTAATATGCTGGTAGAAATCTTGACCATCTTCCGGACTCTGGGATTGTCCTGATAGCCGTGGAATACCTCTCCAGTCAAAGTCAAATTATGTATTTCTGATAGACACATTTATGAAATACTTAAACGTCAAAATTTACAAAAAAATTGAATTGATTCTAGTTGCCCCTTCCAAAAGGTAGTTTCGTATGGAGAAGAATGGGCAAGAAACTCCACCGTTACTTTAAAAAAAAAAACGTTTTACAATATTTTGTTTATTTTGTAGTGCCAGTGATAAAAAATAAAACGGGTGACATAACTGACAAAAGTAATTACAGACCGATATCTTTGGCAACAATCATGGCAAAAGTTCTGGACAGGCTAATTGATAACCACCTAGCGAAGTATATACTTCTACATGATGGGCAGTTCGGGTTTAGACCTGGCCTGTCCACAGAGACTGCTATACTTTGCCTTAAGCAAACAGTCAGATATTATGTGGATAGAAAGACTACGCCTGTTTCCTACACCTGAGCAGGGCTTTTTATATGGTTTGTTATGATGTCTTGTGGAAGAAGTTACGTGATGCCAATATGCCCAAGGAGTTATGTTCTGTTCTTGGGTATTGGTACAATAGGCAGATCAATTATGTATAATGGAATGGGGCTTTCTCGGACCCATATACTTTAGGATGCGGGGTGAGACAGGGGGGTATATCTTCTCCACTTCTTTTCAACCTGTACATGAATAATCTGATAGATGGACTCAGCAGGATGCCTGTCGGATGCCATGTTGATGGAGTTTGTATAAATAACATCAGCTATGCGGATGACATGGTGCTGCTGGCTTCATCTGGTTTCAGATGGTTTCGCGGCAATTCTGCGCAAGAGGGCAGCGTCACTGTTGCGCAGAGTGCTTATGAGTAGCAACAGTATCCTGAGTGTGATAGCGGACAGGTATAACTGTCCGTTCTTCAAACATTGTATGCGTTTATGTGTGAACTAACATAGATATAAGCACTATTTGTTACTAACAAAATGGATCCATGTTGTCTGAAAATAAATAAATAATAATAATAATTTAAGTGAGGACGATGCATCTAGAATAAAATTACTATACCACAAAAGGTAAAAAAAAATTAAGCAATGACAGATAATTTATTAGATACACGGTGCTCACATATTAACAAACATCGTAAAAAAAAATGTTTTCCTAAAAAAAAATTAAATAATAATTAGGCCTGTGTGTGAGTGAAGGTAATCACAGAATGTAAAATCAAAGTCATACAAATAATTAATTATACAATAGCAACCAGTTTTGACTTTGTCTAGACTCTAGATTGTCCTATATAGAGCTGAACCAGCATGTTTCTAAGCATTCTTATCCTGGATATAATCCTCTAATTTGTAATATACCTACTTGTTTACAAAATGTACTTTTAATATGTGTTTTAAATTTTCTTTCGTTTAATTGCAATATATCATAAGTGTGTAATAAATTCGTGAAGCTATCTCCGGCCCACTGCTTCACGCTTCTTGGGATCGGCGGGGTGGCTAGGTCTGAATCCAGGTTAAACCACACTACAAATATTGTCCACAGGTGCTGGTATGTTAATTTCTAGCGTCTTGCGGGGATTGTAGCATTAAATCACTGAAGAACCATTTCTTTTGAGAAAAATGTTTTTGTTAGCGCGGAGCGCGTCGGGAGATTTTGACACGTTGATACAGTGTGAAAGTGCGCGGGGACGCGGCGCTATTGTGCCCATCAGCAGGCCAATCCGATTGCTCAGCGAGTGGACTAATGAGAAGCCGAGAGCTTCATCAAATCAGCAATTACACATAAAAGCTTAATAACTAGTTGTGGGGTGAAAAAACAATCCTGAAATTCAAAAAGAGAACGGTAATTAACAACAAGGTATTTTGTTGTAACATTTAACACGTACCCCATAAAAGATGTACTTTAGATAGGTAATATAAAAAATGGTTGATTTATTTTATCTTTATTTCTAGTATTAAAATTATGTCTATCACTTATCTTCACTGAGAAAAAAGTATTGTGAAAAAACAATAAAAGTTTGCGAAGTAGGGCTCCTACTTCGCAAACTTTTATTGTTTTTATTTTTTTTTTAACAGAGTAAGTTTGCTTCCGCAGCAACCTTTTTATTGCGAATGTGACAAAGTGGAAATGAGTACTTTGTGGATTAGCACATAGCGAATTTCACAAACGCTCGTTTTCACAAACTTACTCTGTTGGCTCCTATTTCGCAACTTAAAACGTAGAGATATCACAGTACTATACTTATATAATCTAGCAACGTACAGTTTGCTATAGTTGCAATGTTACAGTTGCGATTAACGCAATGTTATCTTTCAACATTGTGGTTCTAGCTATGTACACTTTGCTTTATTAGCAACCTTCATGTTGTGGTTTCAACAAAGATGTGATGTAAAAACAGGCCTACAGTTGCGATTAACGCAATGTTATCTTTCAACCTTGTGGTTCTAGATAAGTACACTTTGCTTTATTAGCAACCTTCGAGTTGTGGTTCCAACAAAGTTGTGATGTAAAAACAGGCCTGCAGTTGCGATTAACGCAATGTTATCTTTTAACCTTGTGGTTCTAGCTATGTAGGTACACTTTGCTTTATTAGCAACCTTATTTATTTATTTAATACTTTAAGCACAAAAAACGTACAGAGACTGACTTAATCTTCAAGTTGTGGTTCCAACAAAGGCGTGATCTAACATTGTGATGATCGCAATTTTACCATTGCTATTTCCGCAGTACCATATTGCAGGTATAGCAATGTTACCATTGCTGCTCCCGCAGTACAATATTGCTGGAGTAGCAATATTGTACTGCGGGAACAGAAGTGGTAGCATTGCTATTTCTGCATTATGGCACTACGGGATTAGCAATAGTAGAATTTTTTAGCGTTGCGCACGCCAGCAATGCACAGAGCTTCTAGAGTGCTAAAATCTGAAGACACCGGGCTTCAGATTTTAGCACTAATCATGTGCAACGTCTTAGAAACGCGAATGACTTATCTACATAATAAAAAGCAGTTATCAAAATGTCACCAATTTTTATTTATTTACTTTACACAAACATTAAATAATTACAGCCAGTTAGTCTTTGGTTAGTTTAAAGCCGACACACACGTAAACTAAAACCGTAACCTTACTAAAAATAATATAAAATCGTAACTTTTGTTTTTTGGTCTAATTTCATAAAACTTCTTTTTCACCACACACACTTTTTTACAGTTTTAAAATACTTTTTCACGACAAATAACGACGTAGATGCGCCGACTCTGGTCATAAAACCTATTTTTCACGTTACTGCACAGACTATGTACGTATGTATCTGTGTGTCCGTGCGGTGTATTTAATAATGGTTCCTAGAACTTTCTAGAATCAGATAATTATAGCGTACAACGCGTACTAAGTGCACCAACCCAACGCACGCGCCGCGAATTAGTAGTGTTGCCCGCCACTGCCGACCGAAGACTAAACTAAATACCGAGCGATTTTAACAACTTGACCAAATTCAAACATTGTCGAGAATGGACTTTGTAATTTTCACTATAGTTGATTAGCATTTTTATCTATGTTAGGATTCCCACGCTAAGTTTGAATTGTGTTTATAGCAAATTGAACATTGTTAGAAAATATTCACATTGTGAACTCAGCTAACTATCACTTAGTGATGTTAACAAAGTGCCCTTAAAATTGTTAACCCCGCAGAGTACAAATTTGCAATTTTATAAAAAAAATTGCCAATGCCACAACATATAAAATCAATTTGCTGCATAGGTATGTTGCGAACGACACAAACTTTAACCTTGTGAACGCTTCTTAACAGGATATTGCGATTTTATCAAACTACATGTGTCAATGTCGAACCACCGGAACCATGCACAAACGTATAACCTGTGGACCCTTTCTTCTTATATAAACCAGCATAAATGGAAAGATTATAGATATTTATAGATTAGATTATTTTTATTTACTTTTCACCAGAAATCAGCCATGCCATATGTGAATCCCTCAGATTACCACATCGTGATTCTATCAAAGGGGCCGAAAATTGCTAACGCCACAGCTTATAACATTAATGCACAGCTTATATTGCAAACCACACAAACTTTGCCCTTGTGAGCCCCTCATATTAGGACATTGTAATTTTGTCAAAGGGCCCACGTTTTGGTAATGGCACAACATATAAATCAAAGTGCAACTTAAATTGCGAACTACACAAACTTTACCTTTGTAAACCCTACAAATTACCAACATGCGATTTTAGCAACGGGCCTAAAAATGAATAACACCACAACTTATAACATCAATGTGCGGTTAACATTGCGAACTACACAAACTTTAACCATGTGAACCTCGCACATTAACACTTTGCAAACTTATCAAAGGGCCCAATAATTGCTGACGCCACAACATCTAAAGTCAATGCGCAGCTCACATTGCGAACTGCACAAACGTTAATCATGTGAACCCCGCAAATTATCACTTTGTGAATTTATCAAAGGGCCCAATAATTGCTAACGCCACAACATTTAAAGTAAATTTGCAGCGCACATTGCGAACTACACAATCTTTAACCATGTGAACCCCGCAAAATACCACTTTGCGATTATATCAAAGGGCCCAAAAATTGATAACGCCACAATATTTTATTGCGGGGTGCACTATTTGCGTTTCACAATAAAAAGTTGTTGTGGCAGCAAAGGGTACTTTCCTGTAATCTCAAAATTATTTTGTAACTTTCGCAAGAATTTGCTCGCAATGTAAAACTGCAGCTTTGTGTCAGGATTTTTTTTTCAGTGTTGTTAAAAAGATGTAGAATTTTCCTTACATACATAATATTTTCATAAATGAATTGGCAAGGCGCCTTTATAATATTAGGTAATCTTTTTAAATAGTTCCCTAAGAGATTCGTGGCGACCTAGATTATAAATGGCTCTGACAGCTCTCTTTTGCAAAATGAACGACCCCACAGTAAAATGCCGTAGGAACCTACGACATAATGCTGGGGAAGTAGCTAAAATAAACCAACGCGTGGTTTATATATCTGTTAGCAGTCTTATCTTTCTAACAGCATAAGCGGCCGAGCTCAGCCGCCCCGCAAGAGATGTTAAGTGTGGCCCCCATTGTAGTTTCTCATCTAGAGTTATTCCTAGAAAAACTGTTTGATTTAAAACAGGAATTTATTAATTCCAGTTTTTCTCCGTTCAATATGATATCACATTCGCTACTTCTAACATTAGGTAATTTAAATCAAATAGATTTTTTTTTCATATAATACCAAATTATTTAATTTCGGTTGATTTTGAAGTAGTTGGGGTAAATCATTAATGTAAACTAAAAAAAGGAATGGACCCAAAATCGACCCTCCTCAAGCAGCTCAGGAAGTGTTGCCCCCTTTGTCGCCGTCACTATGTCTAGCGACAGTTTCCGGGGGCCAATTCGGTATGTAAAGTATTTTTCAGGTATGTTTTTTATATTATTATTTTAAAGATAAGAGTATTTGAAACACATAATTTCATCTTTTTGTTTTTACAAGCTGTAGTTATTTTTATATATTTTTTTAAAGTTTTGTTCGTGCTGATTTCTAAAGTAGCCTGAATAGCTTAGGATGTTTGCCACGTTGAACACGTATTTAAAAACAAAATTCAGTAAAGTCAAACAGTCAAATTTGACAGTTAATTTATTTACATTTCATACTTTAACGATTTCCGTACCTTAGTTTAAACTTTAAAGTTATAGCTTATTAATAAAATGAATGGATCAAAGACTACTTCTGCTACGTGCTTCATACCGTCAAGTATAAACACCACAACAAATAGCCGACACAAATTGATTTTTAGTAAAAGGAACCTTAAAAAAGAAATGAGGAAGTAATTGAGTACTAGTCTGTGCGGCGTGTGTTTTATTGTGAAGATCATTTGAACGTAAGTTAAGTTTTCCTGAGGCGATACACCGATGTGATTCGACTTGTACTGTTGGCCGCTGGTGAAAAACTACACTATTTACCTATTTGAATAGAATATTAAGCTTGACTGTACCTTTCTCTAAGCCATAAATTGAGATAGGCGTATCCGGTTCCGGTACGGTGAAGCGCTATAAGCCCCGCAGCGTCATATCCGCCCCAATCCGGCAGGTAGTGGGGATACGTTTGCGCCGCGCGCGACGATATCCATGAACCTCATTCCCTCATTGGCGTTCGGAATCCCGAACGGTGTTGTCGCGTTTAAAAGTAACTCATTACTTTTAAAAAGGGTGTCCTACTTTTTAGTATTTGATAAAAATAATTTTAGTGTTAAAATTAATTTATGTTAAAAATGAACTCTTTGAACGAAATTATTAATAATGATAGTATGGACAATGCCCCATGTGCTCGGTCGCAATCTTGTGGTTCGAGCAGTAGTAGCAGCGATTCTTCTTCCACGGCGCGTAAAAGGAGTCATCGTAGGCGAAAGGAGCGGCGCCGCCGTACAAAGCTAAGTAAACTAGAGGACGCTTTTGTAAAACTTACTGAAAAAGTATCCTCTTTGCGAGATCTATTGTTAAAAATAATACTCGTCGTGTACGTGTCGTGCATGTTTGATAGCGAGTCTATTATATAATATATTCAGAGTCCTACTGAACTGTATAATTAATTAAATAAAGAACAAGTAATTGATTTTAAAATACAAACTATTCTCAAGTCGCAGACATTGCAGACAAATAATAAGCATCTTGCATTGCTTAACAAATTACGACATTTTAACTCGCCTGACTGGGCTCAAGTACGTTATTCTGAAGTACAAAAACTTTATAATTCTACCCCATGTTTTGTAAAGCTAGAAAGTAATTGTTTTGAAAAATTTTGAATGTAATCGTTCGTTCGTTCGTTAGCGGTCGTTGTAAATTCTTTAGCTGCTATGTCACATGCTGTTATTTTGCAAAACGAAGCATTTCAAAAGGGCTTATGCCAATTCATTTCATGGGTATCCGTTGTAAAAAACTCAACGACCGCTAAAAATATTACTTCAAAAATCAATGACATTTTTGCCGACGGGGAATACCAAAAAATACAATCTGAGTTATTACAAATGATATGTGGCAATCGGGCCATTAGAGTGCAACAACGTCGTGATGGTATTTTAAATTCAGTAAAAGGTTGTTCTAAGGAATCTTTAAGGAAAATACCTCCATCCGCGCATTATTTGTTTGACGATGCAAAGTTCACAGATTTTGTAGGAGAACAAGGGCGTCTTAAAATTTTTTCAAGCTGCACCCATTAAATTACCCTCGCAGGGTAGATCGTATAAACCTTCTGTCCCAAGAAGGGACACACAAGGTGGTAAGAAAATAGATAGTGCCTGTGCGCAACAGTGCTAACTATCGCCCCCCACTAATAGTGGCTTTAATCCTGCGCAAGGACAAAAAAGAAGGGCAGAGTTTTTTCGTCACACCGAAGATACACGATACGTTAAGAAACGTAGTACCCTGGGACGGCGTGATAAACGAGTCTATTGACTATCGACGTTTTCAAGCCGGGGGAATCAAACATCGGGTAAGTGTATGGAGGAAGTTGGGGGTACCTTTATATATACTAAAGTTATTATCAGGCTGTCGGATCCCCTTTTTAAGAAAACTACCGCTTATTCATCCCTAGAGGATTCCCAGAAGATTTCACACAATAAATTCAAAAGAAATCTTAATCCAATTAAAGAAGCTAGTAGATCAAGATGTGTTAGAAAAAGCTTCATTGACTCAAGAGCTTTGTCTCAACAATTTTTTTTTATACCAAAAAAGGAAGCGACGTCTTCGTTTCGCCCGGTCTTCAATTTAAAATTACTAAACAACTATGTCAGAATAGATAAATTTCGTTTGGTGAACATGTACAAAGTCCCCGACTTCCTCCAACCACAGGATTGGTTAGTGAAAATATACCTGGCAAATGCATATTTTCACCTGCCAATCGTGCCAGGACACAGACGTTTCCTCAGATTAATAGTATCGGACCAACTTTGGCAAATGACAAATCCCCTTCGGTTTGGCAACTGCTCCGAAGGTTTTTGCCAGCCTGACGAATTGGATCGCGCAGATCCTAAGAGGCCAAGGAGTGCGATTGCAAGACTACTGCAGTCCCTTGGTTTTGTAATAAACTTTCAGAAGTCTGTATTGACTCTTCAGCAATCAATCGAGTATATGGGGATACCTACTATGAGACCCTTGGCAAAATGTCAAATTACTACCACCAGCAAAGGGTTGCTTGCTGCAATCGAGGACATCGAAAATGGCAAAAGCCACCAAGGTAAGTTTAAAAGAAGTCCAAAGTATACTTCTTCTTCGTCGTTCCCTCAATGCTGAGGATCGCGACCACATACGAGGCGTCTCTAAGTTTTGCGGTCTTCTGCAGTGTGGTCCGCTCGGTAAATGCTACACGCTAGTATGCTAGGACTTTGGATTTTTGCCATCTTCGTAGTCCCGCGAGGGCGCTTGAATTCTCGTGCAATGCTGGCCTTCAGCAATTCCCTATTGCGAAAAATGTAAAGGGTCGAACACAGATGCCCGTGAAGGTAATTCCGAACCTGCAATGGTGGATACAGTCACAACATGGCTTTTCAACTGCACTGTTCACTTCCAACTTATTTCCTTACGACGGACTCGGCCAAGGCACGTTGGGGTGCGCAGCTCAAAAACGAGACCTTAAGTGGCAGTTGGTCAGTACAGGAAAGAGACGCTCACAGCAATATCTTAGAGATGTAGGCAATTTTGCGAGTAATTCATGTAAAAGGTCACCTAATGACCGATACGAGCTTACTAATTCGGGGCGACACCCAAACTGTAGTTTCTTGCTTGCGCAATGAAGGCGGCACAGTCACAGCCCCTCCTAAACCTAACATACGAAGTCTTAGATGAAATAGATCGTTATCGGATACATATATATGTCGGTATATCACCTTCCCGGTCTATACAACTATGTAGCAGATTGGCTCTCACGGAAATCTGCCCCGACAGAATGGCATTTGCTCCCCTGTCCTGCCGGGAATTTTTTTAAGCATTTCGGAGTTCCCGAGATTGATCTTTTAGCGTCACGAAGTGCTCACGTAGTACCCAGGTATGTGAGTTGGGATTTAGACCAGGCGGCTGTTTTTCACAATGCCTTCGGTCGCCCTTGGAACTACAGGTAAACATGGGTATTCCCACCAACGTGTCTAATACCCCGAGTATTAGCGCACCTGAAGCAGGCAACCGGCATGTATCTGGTGATAACACCTGATTGGGAGAAGGTCTTTTGGGGACCAGATCTGGTGGCTCTCTCCATGCACCCCCTACCAGGTAAGGAATTTGGACAGATATAAATTTTAGAAGATAGCTGGAGGAACTCGACCCTAAATACTTATAAGCCGGCATGGTTACGATGGTGTAAATGGTCACGTGACAATAAGGTGAGCACTATAGATCCATCCCCTGAAGATGTGGCTCGATTTCTAACTTTTGCATCTTAAATTTACCTATATTATAATACAATTGCAGTACATAAGTCTGTGGTATGTACCTTTTGTCGTCCACCTAGTGGCTTCTCATTAGGTTCTCGCATTATTATTAAGCTAATATAAGGGCGCCCACACAAAACCGCGATGCAATGCGATATTATGATTGATAGTATAGATTTATGCGCAGATATTTGCGATGCATTGCGAATTCGCGGTTATGTGTGGGAGCCCTTAAAGGGTATAGCATTAAAATATTATTTATTTGGGACATTAATGTTTTAATTAGATTCTTAGTTGAATAAATTCCCTCCAAAATATCATTGTTCGAAACTAAAAGAACTGTAATTCTCCTTGTATGGTGTTCCGGACGCATTGTCCATGACCTTACATTATTGAGTTTGAAAACTTGGTAAGGAGTGATGATTCTATAGTGTTTTGGCCGGGTCCAAAACTGATAATATAACTTTTAACCAATCCGGTTGGCGTTTACTTAAATGCGAGTCAAACTCTAACATTAACCCAATTTATTGGATTGACAAATTGCTAGAGTACTCTAATGGTCGAAGAGGTAATATTGAGAGCTTATTTATTAGCAGATATGGGGAACCCAAACCAGCTGCCCGTGTGGCCGTGCCATCACAGGGGACTAGATTAAGTCACTGTTAAAACAAGCTGGAATAAACACTACTCCAGGTAGTGTGCGATCGGCAGTAGCCTCTGCTAGTTGGTCAGATAATATACCCATTGATTAAATTTTGGAGACAGGAAATTGGCGCTCTGCTTTGACATTTCACAAGGATTTCAGGTTTACAAATGAATCAAGTCGTTCAAATCAGATCAGTAATCTGTTTCAAACGATAAGATGATTCACTTAATCGTAATATCGATGTAGTGTTAAAATTAAAATCATAGGAACTAATTCTCTTGATTGAAGTTGAACTATCAAAAGTTTAAAATTTCTAAATAACTTTTTTGATCACATTGGCGTTCTACTTAAGCCCCAATCCTGCAGTCAATAACAAACACTTCTCAATTTATGGCTTAGAGAAAGGTACAGTCAAGCTTAATAGAACAATTTTACCTAAAAATAAAATTGATATTAAGCATACTTACCTTTCTCTAAGCCAATTTATATTTCTGTCTGCGGATTCTTAATTATATCAATCACTGTAAATTGAGCCGCAATGAGGTTCATGGATATCGTCGCGCGCGGCGCAAACGTATCCCCACTACCTGCCGGATTGGGATTGGGATATGACGCTGCGGGGCTTATAGCGCTTCACCGTACCGGAACCGGATACGCCTATCTCAATTTATGGCTTAGAGAAAGGTAAGTATGCTTAATATCAATTTTATTTTTAGGTAAAATTATTCTAATAATAAGTGCTTCATGTAAATTTGTCGTTGACATTGACACTTGACACATACAGAACAACTTAATTATTTAATTACAAGAGGCACTGAAAATTCCCATATCAGGCAACTTTGGATGACATTTAGAGATCAAATAAAAGTCAAGTGATTTTAAGTATTTTTGTGAAAAAAAATACGATAATTAAAAAGCATAAAATCTCGAAATGGTTTTAGAATCGGCATAGGTTAATTTTTACTTTACATACCGAATTATTGAGTGTGCAAATCAGCCAATTTACAGTGAATCTTGATTTGATTTTTTTGCCAACTATTTATAGATTTCTTTTTATTTATACCATTTTAAATACCTAAATTATGACATGAATATTTACTTTGTAAAGTATTATATTATTTTAATTATTGTGAATGTGAGGACTATGTGCATTGTTTTTTTATTTTATTCTCAATCAAAAATTGTTTATTGTCTGGCAGTTTGAGTACTTTATGCGGCCTAACCAAATGTCCTTTCTTTGGTATTGTTCGTCGAATCGCTGAGCTCCTTAAGTTTTGAGTTGAGCTGCACGATAACTGACAAATGCGTGCACTGACTGGACAGGTCCACTCAAATCTGTGTGGTTCTTTCGTCAAAAGACCATGTCAGACACCAATCTACATGGTTCTCAAATAATCTGACCAAGATTATATCCGTATTTTATATAGGTACACATTGACATTGATTAATTTTATACATATAATGACATGAATATTTACTTTATTAAGTATTATATTGTTAAGTATTGTAAATGTGAAGACTATGTGGGTTATTGTTCATTTTTCTTTTTTTCGCAGTTAGTTTTTATCATAAGTTTGAGTAATTTTATGCGGCCTACCCAAATGTCCTTTCTTTGGTATTGTTCGTTGCATCGTTGAGCTCCTTAAGTTCTTAGTTGAGCTGCACGACTACTGACAAATGCGTGCACTGACTGGACAGGTCCCCTCAATATGTGTGGTTCTTTCGTCAAAAGATAAAAATTAGACTGAATTTACCAATACCGCGACTAAAAATGCACTCAAATAGTACCTTTGTCATGTCCATAAAAATATATAATAAGTTACCCGAAATAATAAAGCAAATAAATAAATATAATATCTTTATAAATAAATTGAAGCTTTTTCCTTGTAAGCAAATGCTACTATAGTCTATGCGAATACTTAAACGATAAATTTTAAGTAACTTCCTAACTATATAATTGTATCTACAAATACTCACCATTATAGATACGCCTACCTACTAATAAAAATAAATATGGCGCGTCCAACAAATACTCACCATTATAGATACGCCAACAAATACTCACCATTATAGATACCTACCTACTAATAATAATAAATATGGCGCGTCCAACAAATACTCACCATTATAGATACGCCAACAAATACTCACCATTATAGATACGCCAACAAATACTCACCATTATAGATACCTACCTACTAATAATAATAAATATGGCGCGTCCAACAAATACTCACCATTATAGATACGCCAACAAATACTCACCATTATAGATACCTACCTACTAATAATAATAAATATGGCGCGTCCAACAAATACTCACCATTATAGATACGCCAACAAATACTCACCATTAGAGATACGCCAACAAATACTCACCATTATAGATACCTACCTACTAATAATAATAAATATGGCGCGTCCAACAAATACTCACCATTATAGATACGCCAACAAATACTCACCATTATAGATACGCCAACAAATACTCACCATTATAGATACGCCAACAAATACTCACCATTATAGATACGCCAACAAATACTCACCATTATAGATACGCCAAAAAAAACTCACCATTATAGATACGCCAACAAATACTCACCATTATAGATACCTACCTACTAATAATAATAAATATGGCGCGTCCAACAAATACTCACCATTATAGATACGCCAACAAATACTCACCATTATAGATACGCCAACAAATACTCACCATTATAGATACGCCAACAAATACTCACCATTATAGATACCTACCTACTAATAATAATAAATATGGCGCGTCCAACAAATACTCACCATTATAGATACACCAACAAATACTCACCATTATAGATACGCCAACAAATACTCACCATTATAGATACGCCAACAAATACTCACCATTATAGATACCTACCTACTAATAATAATAAATATGGCGCGTCCAACAAATACTCACCATTATAGATACGCCAACAAATACTCACCATTATAGATACCTACCTACTAATAATAATAAATATGGCGCGTCCAACAAATACTCACCATTATAGATACGCCAACAAATACTCACCATTAGAGATACGCCAACAAATACTCACCATTATAGATACCTACCTACTAATAATAATAAATATGGCGCGTCCAACAAATACTCACCATTATAGATACGCCAACAAATACTCACCATTATAGATACGCCAACAAATACTCACCATTATAGATACGCCAACAAATACTCACCATTATAGATACGCCAACAAATACTCACCATTATAGATACCTACCTACTAATAATAATAAATATGGCGCGTCCAACAAATAACTTACCCTAGGGACAATAAATATTAATTAACTACTAAATAAAAATATTATTATATAATGTAATAATGATTAATTTAAATTAAATAAAAATAAAGGGTTATTCAAATGTTACTAACTAAATAAATAAATGTTCGTATTTATAAAACAATATGAAATAAATAAATAAAAATTTCAATATTAATTATAACAACTAAGTAGCCAAATAAAAGCCCTCATCCTCTCTCCTACTTTTGCTGTGCCCGACAGGGTCCACAATGATCATAATTCTGTAAAACCTACCACCTAAGTTTACATATGGAAGCAATAAATATATTGAGTATTGAAGATCATTTCAGGCACCAATCTACATGGTCTTCACATGATCTGACCAAGATTATGTCTGGACATTAAAAGAGACTGTGACCTCTGAGTTTGTTTCGGCCTTTCTTCTCAGAGTAGTCGGATACGAAACGCCGACCTCATCTAGTTTTTTTTTAATATGGTTGACGTGTAAAAGTGTTTGTACAAACCTACTTACAGAAATAAATCATTTATCAGCCCCGTGCTATTTTATGTCTTTCATTGACTTGAATATGCCCTGGCGGCTGAGAGTATGTCATGATCACTCAGATGTCTCGCTGATGGTGGCGGGTGTGTTGGATCATTTAGCTCCCTTCAAAATGGTTGAGCTGAATGGTACTGATCCACGCGTCATGCTCGTGAATGGGCGCTGTCAGTTGGGTGAACGTTTGATGCAAGTTTGCCATGGCAAGTATATATATACACTTGCGGCAAAATTGCATCAAAAGAAGTAGTTTTGCTATTTTGTTTTGCTGCTTTGTAGTTTTGTTTTGTTGTTTCCCTGTTTCGTGTTTTTCTGTGTTAGCCACTGCAAATACACACTGCTTGCAAGAGCTGATAAGTACGCAGCCAGTTTGACTAATCATTAGGAACATTCAGATTTATGTGAAGCCCACTAGCCAAATGGATCTTCGTGTCTCTTCAAGGTTTCAAAGAAAAGAGCTTCTTGACATAATGTGCACCAATTTTCAAACGTGTATTAATCAGGCCCAATAGTGTGGCCGAACATTCGGCGATTCGGCCATGCAACTAGCCGAATATACGATTCGGCCATGCAACTAGCCGAATATACGATTCGGCCATGCAACTAGCCGAATATACGATTCGGCCATGCAACTAGCCGAATATACGATTCGGCCATGCAACTAGCCGAATATACGATTCGTTGACACACTAGTCGCACACGCCAAAGGAATAATCATTTTTATTGATTTTGTCTCTGCTGAAACAAAAACGGGACTACTGTAGGAATAATTTATACTCTTATACTTACTTAACATTTAAAATTAAGTGAATACCGGGTAAAACTGGGTGAATAGAAATGCAGGGGTGAATCGAGATGCAACTTTATAATGGATTTTAACGTTGAAATAATATAGTTTGTTGCCAAGGCACTTAATCCTTAATTATAGTAGGTACAGGTAACACATTATAGTCCTTTTTGGCATATTCACCCACTTTTACCCGGTATTCACTTAATTTTAAATGATAAGTAAGTTTAAGAGTACCTATAATTTTTTTTAGAAAGATTGCAAAGGACTGTTGGCTATTAGGTATGGCATTATAATAGACAGCACTGTTGGCTATTTGGTATGGCATTATAATAGACAGCACTGTTGGCTATTAGGTATGGCATTATAATAGACAGCACTGTTGGCTATTAGGTATGGCATTATAATAGACAGCACTGTTGGCTATTAGGTATGGCATTATAATAGACAGCACTGTTGGCTATTAGGTATGGCATTATAATAGACAGCACTGTTGGCTATTAGGTATGGCATTATAATAGACAGCACTGTTGGCTATTAGGTATGGCATTATAATATTGATAGATTGCAAAGGAATAGACAGCACTGTTGGCTATTAGGTATGGCATTATAATATTGATAGGTACATTATTTTGGCTGGTTATTAGGTATGGCATTATAATATTGATAGGTACATTATTTTGTTGGCTATTAGGTATGGCATTATAATATTGATAGGTACATTATTTTGGCTGGTTATTGATAACAGAATGCTCTTTTAATGTATGTGTTAATAAATATGAGTGATACTTACACGACTTCATTCCTGCCTCCCATAAACCACCAAAGTGAGGCGCATAAGGCAGAATGAAACTAAATTAAATATTATTACTACTAGGAAAATCTATTATTTACTTTGATTTTTCAAATAAAGCTGAAAGCTCCCTTTTAGCTCCATCGTGTTTCTCTTCATGCGAATACAGGTTACACAGTTATGAACTACTTGCCTTGCTAAATTACGTGCCTCCAGCACCCAGCATCTATCATGCATGGTCGCCCCTAGAAGCTGCTGAGGTCCACCATGAAGTAAACGTTTATGTTCGTATGCACACAATAACCGAGTAAACCGATGTGTACACAGCAACACTGGATGTTTCTTATCGTACTTATTCAAATTTTGAATGACTAAGTCTGCCACCAACAAAAGTTATATTATCCTTAGGTATCTGAAAAAATAACTAAAGCAAAATGTTTTATTACTAGATGTATAGTTTAAATGCACCTTTTCTTTAAGGTTATTGTTGAAACCTACATTGTAGGTTAATCACTGGCCAAGAGCCAAAATTTGCCTGGGCATCTTTATCTCGTAGCTTTACGATAGCCACAACTTCGAATGAAACGTGGAAACGTTTGCGATATACTTAAGCGGATAGTAGCCCGGGGAGACGCCGAAAACTTATGAAGAAACTACTAACCACCAAGCTTGAAAATTACTCAGACGTGGAAGCCTACGTGAATGATATACGCCATGTGCAACAGCAGCTGATTGCCATGCAAGCTGGTCTGGACGATGAACTTGTTGGTGTCATTATGTTAGCAGAGGGCTAATTGCGTAACACACTATCAGTAGGAATCGGTTTTAATTTGACAGTTCAACAACATTCATTGCGTTATTTACGTTGTTGAGCAGACAATTTTTTCTAACTTACGAAGCAATGGATTAGCAATATACTTCAAAATCATTCCGATTCCGATTCAAACTGTGTTACGCAATTAGGGTACAGTACGTCTACCATGAGTTGTTATCGAAAACTTACTCGCTAGCGTATTAACGTGGAAGAAATAGATCTCGATAACGCTTGCACCACGAGTTTTACGTAGTCTAACGCAGGCGATAGGGTAAGCTCGATAGATCGTGTTGTATAGCTAACTTCACTCCATATGTTTTGTTTATTTCTTTCTCAGTAATATGAAGAGAGAACGGCTCATCTCATATTACAGTAAATATTGTTGTAAGTTGCCGGTTCATGGACTAGGTACTTATGGCATTTAGTAGTTGTTGAATGTTTTATCCTTTATAATAGGTATTTCATATCGTCAATTAAATTTGAAATTTTGTTGACGTTGTGTGGTCCGCAGCGTTTTTGACTTAAATTTAAATTGAGATAAGTTTACAAAAATAGAATATGTAATACAACTCATGCACTCATGAACTCATTTCTCTATACACTACTTATACTAAATTGTGACCCACTCTATGTAGTGTACTTATAGAGAAGTGAAAATTATTGTTTTAGTTCTAATGCCACTCTTTGTGTTGACTTCAAATCCGTAACATTATTCAATAATAAGCACAAATCTTCAAATGCTTCTCTATAGAGTCGATAAAGTTGGCCACTGACATATTTTATGCTAAATGAGCTCTTCCCGACATTATTTTGACTTTATTAGACTCAAAAAGTGTATAATTTTAATGTAAACAAATGTTTCACACCTCAAAATGCTAGTGAGCTACGTAACTACTATCGCAAGCGTATTTTCCGATAGCGTCTGTCGAATTAGTGAATCATGGCGCCGTTTTGTATGGTGACAGCTGAAAAACGTCTATCGAATAGATTACGTTAGGTTTCTTACGTATCGAAATCTATAGTGCTCATGGTACCTATTTTAATTCTTGCTGTGACCGCATGGGGCGCTGTACAATATTTCATACATATGATTTACGGCGACGCTAGCTAGTTTTGGCTGTGTAAACTCATGGTAATAGAGGTACTGGGTCTCTAACGTATTAGGTAAATCATATATTCTTATTTTGGCAACAGAAGTTTTATTATTCTAACGTAAATAGAGCCTAATGTTATTATTTGGTAAAACAGTTGCATGCGACTGTACATCTTGACACCAAATAGACCAAGAGCAAGGTTTAATGTTTTAAAGAAATTTAAGTCACATTTAAGTCAGATAAAACTAGAAGTACACATATTAATAGAAATATATTTTTTTGCCAATTTTTCGTAAACGCTTCAATCTAGCTCTTGGACTATACCATAAAAATTGAACTCATTATATCTTCTAAACTAAGCTCCGACTAAATCTGTACCTTGAATGAATGAAATGCACCGTCCCCAGCATGGTTTGACCAGACTCGATTACTCGAATGAACCCAAAGATTCACCCTGAAGGCTCATGTTTCATGAGATTACAGAGACCATTGCATAACAGAGAGTAGACCGGGGGGCGCGATAATGGTAGGGAAGACGTGCCCTTGGGATATGGAACAATTATTTCAGCCTACCGCGGGATATTAGCAAGCATTGGAGTAGTGGAGAGACGGGTTATGTTTATCTATGGGTGGGCATCTTTTAATTTTCCTTTCGATCTTATGACAGTAGATTAAACCATCGATTATATTTGATCGTAGATTTGGAAATCCATAGTTTAAACTGTATTTGATCTTACGGCCCTTGCTCACTCACTATCAACAACACAACGCACTCAACAAAACAAAAGAAACAAAGTTCGATTGGCAACGCAGATGTGCCGCGCATCGCAACGGACGCTTAGCAAAAAACTGTCCCTGGGACTCCATATAAGTGAAGTTAAGAAGTTATGGAATATATCACCCAGATCTGCGCCCTGCTCGGGAATGCGCTCGTTCAGTTCGTACTTACTTATGTTTTACACACGTATACCTATGTCCAGTCCACACCACTTTGCACTGATATAATTAATTTTCACGGCATTAAGACACAACCAAATCAAAATAAAACAAACACTGATCGATTGTGGAACCCGGCGAGCAACCCAAGCACACTTGCTCTGAACGCCAGATGTATAGCAAAAACATGCCGGAAGCCACATCCGAACCGTTCAATTCTTGAACAACCAATCAACCCGACTAAATCTGTAATTTTGTACTTGCTTGTACCAATGTATGGAGAAATTGAATTTTTTAATTACACACCGACTAAATCTGTGACTTGGCCAAAAATTGCGACTAATTAGCGACAAAAGTTGGTAGAAACAGATCTTCACTAGGTGCCCTAGTTTTTGAGATATAAATGTGGCCAAGCCCAGATTCTCTCCAGGTCGGCCACCTAGAAACGCTTATAACTTTTGAACCAGTGACCGACAGATTCTGATATTTGGTGACTGATTCCGACTACCTAATTAGCGACAATTTTTTTGTGTTATCAAAATTATAATCCTTGATGGTGGCCATGCCATTGTCAGTCACACCATTCGGTTGGCGTCATAGCAACACCTCGTTATCATTTGCTACTCAATGTACGTATCAAGTGAAATATGATGAACTGAATTACGATGTAAATGACTGAAAACGAACAACAATTTCTATTCGATATCAATCATCATTAGCATCAATCAGTAGAAGAAGTACCTACCTATGTAGAAGTATGGTGAGGAGACACAAAGTAAAGTGCCTGCCTGTGTTCGAATCCACGACCTACTAACCGACACGTAAGTCGGGGCCGTCACCTCTGGGCCAGCATAGCTCTCGATGATCGCTGCTGTGATACTGTCACCTCTGGGCCAGCACAGCTCTTGAGATCGCTGCTGATACCCTCGCTGGCTGTTTACAAGCGATGTAAACTAGTCTCGTGGAGGACTTGGCCCAATACAATTTACCCCAGTACAATTTAGTGGATGTGCAAGTGCACATCACTAAATTCGTTTAGCCCTAAACATCATTCTGTCTATCATCTTCAAACGATTGACGGAAACAGAACGAAAGTTAAGTTTTAAGTTCGTTTGGCGCTGTATTTAGTGATTTGTGCTGCGAGCGAGCCTTGATATTGCTTAGGTATCACTACTTGATATTGCTCAGGTATCACTACTTGATATTGCTCAGATATCTGTTGAAAGGCCAATACTTGTGCTTTGGATATCTGCTCTTGAGAAATTAAACACTGACGTTGTGAGGCGTGATTTTATTACTAGTTGTAAGCGCAGCCATAGCGGAACAGGAAGAAAACATGACAGACATTTTTCTATTTTAACGTTACAGCGCCACTTGATGAGACGCGGACTTAGGCGGAACTATATTTGTTGCGTTCATTTCAACACCCCCCTCAGCAAATATTTTGCTGTTACCAATAAATAATAAACTGTACTTTTGTTTTATTTGTAAGCACCTACTTTACTTTTAACCACTTCTTATCTTGTCACTTCGCCTTACCAAATAAATTTAAACCCTTACATAGAAATCTTAGAACAAAAATAAAAACTTATCCTAACTTCTTGGCTAGTTACCTATAGCGATTTGAGTATTTTTTATAGTAACTTGTGCATTTGCACTCGAAAAGCACCATTTGGTGAAGTGGAACTGATGATGAAGACCACAGATGGTTACCGGAACTACTTAATAATAAGTATTTCACCGTTGCGATTCGATTAGGCACTTTGTTATGGTTGTTAAGCTTTATGCTCGTCAAAATGCATATGGTGAAGTCACCATCAGTTCTTACCAGGAGAACAAAATTAACGCCCTTGCATCGGGAAAAGCAATATTTTGTAAAAGGTGATGAGCATTTGACCTTAGGCTATTGTAAATTAGATAAATTACAAACTGACCCACAAAAAAGTTAAAATTAAAAAACTTTTTACAAAAAATTAAAGTTATTTTTCACTTTGTAGTGGTTTTTTTTTGGAAGTCGGTTGTTTTTTTCAAGACTTGTTCATACCACTTGACAATAATATTGTTCTAGCCGCTTCAGTTACTGTACGCATTTCACGTTCTATGCAACCATTTTGTTGGGGTATGTAGGGAACATTAGTTTGATGAACAATACCTAAGTGATCCAATAGTGACTTCATCTCCTTGAATGAATGAATGAATGAAATGCACCGACCCCAGCATGGTTAAACCAGACTCGATTGCTCGAATGAACCCAGAGATTCACCCTAGCCCCTGAAGCCTCATGTTTCATGAGACTACAGAGACCATTGTATATCAAAGAGTAGACCGGGGGGCGCGATAATGGTAGGGAAGACGTGCCCTTGGGATATGGAAGGATTATCAGAGCCTACCGAATATGCATCCTTGAGCAAGCATTGGAGTAGTGGAGAGACGGGTGATATTTATCTATGGGAGGGGCATCTTTTAATAGCGTCGCCGCCAGGTTGGCTCTGGTCCTCTCTGTTCTTGACTGTGTCACTGCTATGCTGTATTACACGTTGCTGGTTCCAGAGTCTTCGTCTGAGGTCTCACTATCCGTTTCAGAGTTCTTATAAATCTCTCTGGCAGCTTTCTTTATCTTATTTCGGTCTTCAGCCGTGTCCATCCAAAATCTTATGTCCTTGTTGAAGTATGCCATGTCCTGTTTTAAGTTGTCATTCCATGTTAAGATAAGGCGTCCGACTTTCTTGGATTTGGCCTTGTACAGCATTGCTGCATGTAACAGGTGTCGTTCGTGGCGCCTGTGAACGTGTGCAAGATAGCACATCCTGTGGTTCTTGATGCGTTTGGTTACGGTTTTTCCGTCCAGAATCTCATGCATTTTCTTTTGACTAGGTTTATTCCTAGCATGATTAATCAAGTCTTTCATGATAACTCTTTCATATGTTCTCAGTCTTGACCTGTTGGCTTTAGTGAGTGCCGATACTTTCAATTCGTGTACCATGCCAGGTATGATCACCATTCGATACATGAGTCTGGCTAGTTTCCAGTCCATCTTTGAGTCTGTTATGAATGGTAATAGTGATTTAGCGTTTCTAGTGGCCTGTTCACAGTGTTTTTTAATTGTGCTTTTCCTGCTTAATGCAGATGTTATGTATTTAATTTCGTCGACTGTAGGTAGATTTATTCCATTCATGGTCAAGTAAGTCGTTTTCTGTGTAGCTATGGGGTCCCTAATTACTATTTTTGTTTTGTTTCATTTATTTGGAGGCCGACGCTAGCTAGTAGGGGTTTGATATGGGATACGATTTCTTCTAGCCGTTCTAGGTCGTCTGTAATGAAGATAAGGTCGTCTGCAAATGATAGTACCAGGGGGAGTGAGATCTCGTGATCTTGGTCCAGTTTGATTAACTGAGTTTCCTCTTCCAGGGTTCTAAGGACCTCATCCATGACCAGTGTAAAGAGCCGTGGGGACAAAGGGCAACCCTGTTTGAGTCCCTTTCCTTTGATAATCCAGCTGCTTTGTTGGCCACATCATTTGATGCATGTTCGTTCATTCATGCAAACTTTGATTATCCTGTTGGTTAATGATTTATTAGTTCTTTGTATTAAAATATCTCGCAGTGCGTTGAGGTCGACATTGTCAAAAGCTTTTTCTATGTCGAGGGCAAGTAGTTAGTAGTTCTTTTTACTGCACGCCATTCTTCGTCCAAGACTCTTTTAAGCGTAAAGATGTGGTCATCTGTTGACCTATTGTTTAAAAAGGCGGCTTGGTAGTTGCCTAATTCTTTTATTATTTCGTCTAATTTTTTTAGTACGTAGGATGCATAAATTCTGTAACCCGTATTGCATATCGATATGCGGCGATAATCGTTCGTATCTTTAGGGTTCGTTTTTTTCGGAATTGGTACCTGCACTGTCTGCCACATGAGGTGCTTCGTTCTGCATCCAAGCTTTGTTCATATGTTTGGTAACCTCTTTCTGTACGAGTAATATTTGGGGCATTGCTTTGAAAAGCTCGATTACCACTTGATCTGTTCCTGGAGCCGTCCCGTTTCGCATCTTATTAATTATTTCCATTACGTCAATCGTAGTGGGTCCTACATTTTGTGGGTCGGTTATCGGTTTTTTTTTATATAAACCGTTGGTATGGGTAGGCCCTCGGAGTTTTTAAGGATTTGTTCCCATTTGGACATCGGTATATAAGAGTTTCTTTTCCGGCGTTTTGATTGTAGTTTGTTACTCCTGTAAAATAGGTAAAGCACCTGCATGCGTTTTGAAGGGTGTTTCTTCCCCAGTCCATTAAAGAAGGCCCTGCATGCTTTTTGTTCCTCTTGATATTTAACCTTTTGAAGTGTTACTCGAAATTTTTTTACTTGATTATGTCTATATGGGTTATCTGGTAGCCTACTTTTCAAGAATTTGGCCTTTTGGAGGTTGGCCAGGGCTTATCGATGTTCCCTGGAGTGAATCGGCTGAAACATTAAGGTTTCCTGGGCAGCCGCTTTTAATACTCCAGTTATGGTACTCCACGGTTTTTCTGTGTTTTCATCCGTTGAATTGATTTCTATAGTTCGTAACAGTTTGGTTACGCAGTCTTGATATTTTGTTTCGGTGGATTTGTTATTGAGAGCGGCATAGTAACATTGTTTATGTTTGAAATCCTTGGCCTCTGTTGTTGTGCCTATTGCGGGTTGCTTTTGTTCCTTGTGTTTGGTGTTTTCATGCTTGTTTAAAATTATATTTGTTCTTAATTGCCCCCACATTATTTTATGGTTGGAGGCGCTCCTATCAGCCCATTCACCTTTAATAAATTGGAAGAGTTTTACTGTTGTATGTGGTGTAATAATGTGATCCAACTGAGTGCCCTTTGACCATGTTATCCTGCAAGATGGTCTCGCTTTTGTTGTTTCTATTTGCAGTTTTTCCCTGTTGGCTATATCCATTAACAGTTCCCCGTTGTAGTTAGAATAGTCATGATGCAGGTTTTGGTGAATCATCCCTTTGTGTTGGAAATTTTGTGTATCTCGACGACCAATATGGGCGTTTAAGTCACCTAGAATTATTAACGTACATGTCCTTGGTTTTTCCCTAATCAGGTTTAGTACCCCTGTGAAAGATTTGGTTGATTTAGAGGTACAACTGTTGATGTGAGAGTTGATTATATAAAGATGAGTAGGCTTTTCGCTATCAGTACCAACTTTAAGAGTAATTGACATCGCGTTAGTATCTTTTTCCCGTTTTCCCATTTCAATTTGAGCATCCTTTCTAATAAGAATTGCAAGTCCCCGATGAGCTTTCTCTTTGGTTCCAGATAGATACCAATCGTAGCGCGTGGAGTTATAAGTTCCTAAGTTCATCCCTGTTTCTTGAAGGCAGGCTACATGAATACCTCTTTGTGAAAGTTTAGCATCTATTTTATCTTTTTTGGCCGGTTTCGAGGCCCCTCGGACGTTCCAAGTTGCAATACGCAAGTCTGAGCAAGTGTACTGAATTGCGACAGATGGTCGATTTCTAAGTATTGTGTATCCTGTCTCATCCGCAACTTCATCAGACATATGTGTTTGCATTGTTGATGTTAATTGAGTGCATTGTGTTAATGGGCTAGCTATTTGGGGGCTGTAATTTTGGAACCGAGGTTGTGTGGACTGTCCTTGCGCTTCTCGAATGTTGTGCTGGATAACTTCTTTTTCAGTATGTTGTGATGTTTTGGAGTTAATTGATACCAGCTTTGGAGATTGCGGGTTACTGTTGTATTGTTCAACTTCGATCGTGACCCAGCTATCATAATGCTGGTCCTTGTAGAAGACGTGTATGTTGCCGATTACCGATTCGCCGGTAGGTGAATACACCAGTGTGTTCGCGTTACATGAGTGTACGTGCACATTTACAAGATAAAATTCTGACGCGGCGATTATGATATCTTCTCCTCCCCAGAACGTCTCGTTAAATTGCGCGTTTATGTATCCTGTTATGATTTGTTCCTGGGAAAGATTGCTGTTAGGAAGAAAACCTTGAATGTTATTCAGTAGTGCTAAGTGAATTCTGTTGTCACCTCGATTTAATAAAACATATGTGGCAAGGTCACGCCGTACCGCTAAGTGTTCGAAAGTTAGGCCCATTATATTATTTATTTGGTGAGCTGTACCCCTAAATAAACAGTTGCCATCACGTTTCATGCGGACCAATTTTGGCATTTTAAAAGCTTTTTGTTTCTATGTGGCGTGACTCCTGGCTCCTCCCGGGGGCTGTGCGCGCTAGGCCTAGGGTTGCCAACCGCACTTCAAAATAGAGTAATGCGCTCTATATCATGTAGGCGTACTCTATAATCTATAACACAGATAGAGTATGCTAAAATACTCTTTTTAAACAATGTTTACTATAGTAGTGTCAGTCACGTAATATTTTGCAAACCCACTATCGTAACCAAAAAAGTCGACTATTTACTGTTAATATGTTGGTATCCCCAATTCCCCAAGCCACATTTGGACGTTTCTGAACACTGCTTTGCAAACAGTAACGCTAAATAACACAGACTTTTCGCAAAAGTCCTATGCAGAAAAATGGCAATTTGTTTTTAAAAAACATGTCCCGACGCATATGTTTGTTTAAAAATTATTAGCCATATATTCTCTGTTCCCGCCTCCTCAGCATCTACTGAGAGTCTTTTCGGTTATAAATGTGAAGTGGCGGGGAGAGAGAAACAGAACTTCATTGAAATCGATTAAAATGAGCCCTTGAGTTAGAATGTTAGGAGTCATACAATTCTTTCAAAAACCGCAAAATGCCAAATGGTTGTGCTGCAAAGTACAAGAAAAGAAAATACCTTTAAAAATATAAAATAAAAGAATCTGTTTTGGAAGTCCTTACTCTTTATTTACCTCCCATGAAGTCAGATACACTCTGTTTCTTCTAATAAAAGTTGGCAACCCTAACTGGGCCCGGAAGAATATTTTTTGTGAGTGTAGGTACTTCAGTAGAATTCGCCTTTGTCCTCCGGTAAATGGAAATAAAAACTTGATTTACGGCCGTTGAAGTAGAGGCTGGCTAGCGAGTTATTTGGGTATTTAATGACTGTTTTGTAAAGTTATAGAAATAATCAATTTGTATTGATGTTATAATTCTAAAGTTCAGGGAATAAGATAGTTAGAGCAATTATACCATCATCGGATAACTGCTTAGATTAAATGGACGCGTGTTGTCGATCTCCCAAGCCTCACAGCAATGTCGTATAAAATAAGTAAAATAAACCTGAAAATTATATTATGGACCGATCTCACCAATTCGCTCGGAAATACAGCTCAGTCAAACGGACCGCTGCCTGTGCCAAGGAACGCGCCTTTACAGGTACGTATCGTATACATATATGAATGTGTTTAGTCCACACCACTTTGCACTGATTAAATTAATTCTTCACGGCTTCATTAAGACGCAATCAAATCCATAAGAAAATAAACACAACCCCGAACAAAATAGACGCGAAACCTGCGCGTAGCGAGAGCCTGTATTCTGTTATACCAGATGTATAGCAGTGGCTCTTAGGACACGTGCGAACTGTTCAACGGTTGAACAACCAATCCTCCCAATAGTGACTTCATCTCCTTGTTCATAAATTCTGAACCGCAGTCTGACCTTATAATTTCCAACTTTATATTCTAAGTTCTTAATAACAAAATTCAAAAAACTTTTTATTTTAGTTATTGTTTCACACTTATTTTTTAGAAAATAAACTGTTCTTTATGTACTTGTAGTCGTCCTTTATTAATAAATAATACCTGGCACCACCTACTGATGTTATTTCCATGGTTCCACATAAATCTATATTTAAACACTGACCAAGAAGACATGGCTCACATGTTGACTCCTCTTGTTTACTGAAATCTATGTTACATTTAAGTACCATATTTTTTACCTGTTCTATATCCTGATGGCACATTTTTTCATGCCAATAGACAAACTATCACTTGATTTACCAACACAAGCATTTTCATCACATTTCAAAACTTCATTAAACCTAAATTTCATAAGAAACAAGTTATTTCTACGATATGCAAATGCACAGATACTACTTGTATTATTCTTTTTTTGTGAAATAACATCTCTTATTATTTACTCGTATTGTCATATTATAACCCATAACTAGAGATGGGTAGTGGGTTAAAACCCATTCTTCCCATTTGGGTTAAAACTGGGTGATTTGGGTTTTAACCCATTTTCACCCGTTTTACTGGGTGAAAGTGGGTATTGTTAATTATATAATAGTGGGAAGGAGAGTTCACTACTAGCTCGTCAAAAATAAAAGCCTGAATATAAAATCAGATACATTTATTATTTATTTGCATAATTACAACAGATCAGTAGGTCGTCAATCAATCATCATCATCACTTGAATCGGAAATACGGTTACAGTCAAAAAATTGAAAATTGTTGATGCCGGACGTAGATGGTTCAGGGCTATTTGTACGTGGCGGCGTGGTTTGCATATTATATCTCTGGGATTCCAGATGTGTTGATGGTGAATCAGGCACGCAGTCTTCAGTGTCATCACTTAAATCATCCACGTGCTTGTGCAACAAATTCCAATTGTATGTTACATATGTTAGTTTTGCTGCCCTTTCCGTAGTGAGTCTATTTCTTTTTTTACTGTGTATGTTACTATGAGCACTAAAAGACCGCTCTACAGCAGCAGAAGTGCACGGTGCTGTAAGAATACGGACAGCGACTTTGCTCAATGCAGTAGATCCACATATTCCTTTCCACCAGATTGATGCGCTTACATCGTTGATGTTAGCCCACAGAAATCTTCGACTCCAAAAACCATCTCTTGCTCTATAAGATGCCAAGTTTGTCATGACATTTAATCCGATACTTTGTCCTACTTCGCATATGTACTCCATAGCGTCGACTTCTTGACTTTCGTCAAGTTCAGATCCTTGGTCTGTGGGGTCTAATAAGTACGCTGCAAAGTGAATCGGTTTCAAACACATTTTGATTCTTTGGTCGACATTCATTAATATTTCATCTTTTTTGTCGTTTTCTATTATTGTGACATCCGGTAAACTAAAAAGAAACTTCTATTTCATATTTTTTAATGTCAAAAATACCGTATGAATATTTTTTTCATTTCCTTCTAATTGAAATATTGCATCAGAAATAGGTTCCATAATAAGTTTGCATTGCCGAATAATTTTCCAAAAATTGTCGTCCAACAGCGCTGATTTTTCTTCCGCAGGTAAAAGTGTTGCTTTTTCATGAACAGCTAAGGTCTGCAAGGCTACCTTAGTGTTTTCGATACTTTTAAAGCTGGTGTAATAACTGCCCC
Organism: Tiliacea citrago; assembly: GCA_963921375.1. Taxonomy (NCBI): domain Eukaryota; kingdom Metazoa; phylum Arthropoda; class Insecta; order Lepidoptera; family Noctuidae; genus Tiliacea; species Tiliacea citrago. The sequence continues at coordinate 32,293,154 of OY992780.1, forward strand.
ATCGGGTATCGCATGGCAACTTTAAAGTTTCACCAGCATTTTTTTCCTTTACAATTTTTGCTAGTAAATATGTTAAAACTTGACTTTTTTTTATAGTTTTGACCATGTTAATTGCCATATCCTTACAAGCATTTATAACATCAATTCTGATAATATTTTTGCAGAGCAAATTTAAAGTGTGAGCAGCACAGTTTATACCTATATGTTATGCTTGGATGAACGTCTTTTACGAGACGAAAAGCTTTCTGCATATTACTTGCATTATCTCCTATCATCGTAGCAAACTTATTTGTTCCATACTCAGATAATACATTAAAAATTTGTTCACATATGTTATCACTAGTATGACGATTTTCTGCCGTCGCAATACTTTTAATAAATACAGGTTCTGGTTTTGCTATTATTATATTAATTATTCCTTCATTCCTACAATTTGACCAACCATCTAGCATTAAGTGCAAACATGTTTGCGATTTCATGTTTTCTTTTAATTCGTGATGCATTTCTCTATATGTTTTGTCCAAAATGGTTGTAGAAATAGTTTTTCTGGTAGGCAATTTGTACAATGGCTGGAGTTCATTGAAAAAAAATATCCAGAGGGGGTGTTCTACTTTTGAAAGGGGTGTTCCCGATACATAAACAGCCTTAGCTAATAATGAATGTAAATGTTCTTTATTTACATTCGTTGTCAGACTCACTGAAGATGCACTGCCCTCAATCGACAAACTTAATTCAGACTCAGGTCTCTCATTTTCTTTATCCCTAGGTTGCAATATCGTGTTTCGGACCGCAGATACTGACGAACTATGCGATATATTGGTCCTCAACTGCTGTTTGCAGTTTTCAGGGCAATGAGGACATTTTTGTAAATGTCTAGCCATTTTTTGCAGGTTGGCTACTTTATATTTTGTTTCACAATACTTGCATGTAGCCGATTTGTTCTCACTTTCTCGAAAATGTTTCCATATCTGTTGGTTTTTTGGTCGCACCATGTTGCCCTAAAATAAGGAAGTTTAATAAGTTATTTATGTAAGGGTTTGGTAGACGGACATTACATATGGGTACGTTACGTAAGTAAAGTCCATTTCATTTCAATTGTATTTTGTGTGATACGGATTTTTTTTGTCTACTAACTAAATTTAGTTTCTCATGCAACTGACAGGCAATGTAGGTACTAAAAGCACTTATTAACTCTTATAACTCTATTTCTCATTATACTATAACATAAATTACGTAACGTTGGACTATCAATATCATAGCGCTAACAAATTGATTGAATAGTACATGTGTCTTTAATTTTAAATCAAGTGGACACTTACAAGTACTCTACTTTAAGCTTTTTAAATCTAAATGATGCCAAATTAGTAAATAGATACCGTGCGAAGCCGGAGCGGCAAGTAGCAAATAATACATTAAAACTAAAATATTACATCGTTACTACTTACTACCACTTGAAGTACAAGAATAAAACAAATTACTGTAATATAGAATACATTCTTTTAGAATAAATTAAGGTTAGTAAACAGTAATATTTCTTTTACTTACCGTAGATTCTTTTCTCGTGTTGATAAATCCAATGCTTAAGCAAATCGTAGTCAATGTGTTCAAGCCAAGGTCATTCAGGTAAAAGCAGGATCAGATCTCAATATAACAGTTCGGGGTCGTAGGTACTTAAGTAAAAACACAAAATTCACTCATAACGCGCGCTCTCTAACCAGCGAGGTAAACTCGAGTGAGGGTTTGAGCGGGGAAAAGGGCGCGGGAGCTACCAGCGCACGGTCCCTTCCCCCTCCCTCTCAGTCCTGCCACCCCGCGCACCTACCGTGGCGTGCTACATGTTTAAATATATATTTTTTTAATAATTTGTTTTCACCCGGCCAAACCACCCAGTGGGTGGAATAAAACTGGTGATAACTGGGTTTTAACCCACTAGTAGGTTTTAACCCGGGTGTTTACCCATCTCTACCCATAACTGCTGCTGAACTGGCTAAAAATAAATTCATTTTAATATCAGGAACATGTAAAACGTTATTTAGTGTTGTTCCAAGAACATCTATACCTATGGCTTGTATGACTTTACCATCACCAATAATAATAGGCCTAGGACATTCTAACTTTTTGTAATCTTTAAATATGTTAACATTACGACACGTGTGCTGTGATGCTCCACTATCCATGATATGTTAACATTACGACACGTGTGCTCTGATGCTCCACTATCCATGATATGTTAACATTACGACACGTGTGCTCTGATGCTCCACTATCCATGATCCAGTAATGATTACTTTCTAATTGACCATAAATATGTTAACATTACGACACGTGTGCTCTGATGCTCCACTATCCATGATCCAGTAATGATTACTTTCTAATTGACCATAAATATGTTAACATTGCGACACGTGTGCTCTGATGCTCCACTATCCATGATATGTTAACATTACGACACGTGTGCTCTGATGCTCCACTATCCATGATCCAGTAATGATTACTTTCTAATTGACCATAAATATGTTAACATTACGACACGTGTGCTCTGATGCTCCACTATCCATGATCCAGTAATGATTACTTTCTAATTGACCATAAATATGTTAACATTACGACACGTGTGCTCTGATGCTCCACTATCCATGATATGTTAACATTACGACACGTGTGCTCTGATGCTCCACTATCCATGATCCAGTAATGATTACTTTCTAATTGACCATAAATATGTTAACATTACGACACGTGTGCTCTGATGCTCCACTATCCATGATCCAGTAATGATTACTTTCTAATTGACCATAAATATGTTAACATTACGACACGTGTACTCTGATGCTCCACTATCCATGATATGTTAACATTACGACACGTGTGCTCTGATGCTCCACTATCCATGATCCAGTAATGATTACTTTCTAATTGACCATAAATATGTTAACATTACGACACGTGTGCTCTGATGCTCCACTATCCATGATCCAGTAATGATTACTTTCTAATTGACCATAAATATGTTAACATTACGACACGTGTGCTCTGATGCTCCACTATCCATGATCCAGTAATGATTACTTTCTAATTGACCATAAATATGTTAACATTACGACACGTGTGCTCTGATGCTCCACTATCCATGATCCAGTAATGATTACTTTCTAATTGACCATAAATATGTTAACATTACGACACGTGTGCTCTGATGCTCCACTATCCATGATCCAGTAATGATTACTTTCTAATTGACCATAAAACACTGATGACAGCACGGACACAGAAAATGCATTGCTCTGACTTTTGTTTACATTATGTTTCTCTTTCTTACTATTATCTTTACTATTTTTAAACCAACAATCTACACTTTTGTGATTATGTTTCTTACAATGGTTACAATAAATACCTTTTTTTTTAATTTGCAGTCCTTTTTCACATGCTCTATTTTACCACACTGAAAACATTTTCTTGCAGACCTGGAAGCAAATGCTGCTGACACTTCCTCTTCATGCTCAGAAGTGGCACGCTGTTCTTCAATCAGTAACCTTGCTGTTAGCTCATCCATAGTTCGCTTTTCTGCTGGCACCGAACGAACGAAGCTCTTAAAGTAATACATTCTTATTTATATAATAGATTCCAATGTGTAGATGTTGATGGTGTGAATTCTTCCAAGCTACCAGTTCAGTTAGGTGTACCTCAAGGGTCAATACTGGGCCCATTCTTTTTCTTAGTATATATCAACGACTTACCATTCTATATAAAGGGTATCTGTGACGTTGTACTGTTTGCAGATGATACCTCTCTTATTTTTAAAGTAGACAGGAATAGACAAGATTTTAATGATGTAAACATTGCACTCTCAATGGTTACGGATTGGTTTACGACAAATAACTTAGTTCTCAATGCCAAGAAAACGAAATGTATAAAGTTTGCCTTACCGAATGTTAGAAATTTAGGTCCCAACATCGTTTTAGATAAAGAGGTGCTTGAAACGGTAGGCTCGGCAGTGTTTCTGGGTATAACAGTAGATGCCAAACTTCAGTGGGGACCTCATATATCAAGCCTAGCGGGAAGGCTCAGTTCGGCCGCATACGCCGTCAGGAAAGTAAGACAATACACTGACGTTGATACAGCCCGATTAGTCTATTTTAGTTATTTTCATAGCGTTATGTCCTACTGTATTCTGCTGTGGGGTAAAGCAGCTGACATTCAAAATATATTTGTACTACAAAAACGAGCTGTTCGAGCAATTTACCAGCTGGGTGCCAGAGTTTCTCTAAGAGATTTTTTTAAAGATATTGGTATTCTCACGGTGGCATCACAATTCATCTTCGCCAACATCTTATATGTTAGGCAAAATATACACTTATACACTAAAAACAGTGATATTCACAATATTAACACCAGAAATAAGGATAAATTACGTGCTCCATTTCATCGGCTTCATAAGGTTCATAACTCATTTGTTGGACTTGGTATAACTTTTTATAACAAGCTACCCTCTTCTTTGCTAGATTTGCCTTTTAATGCGTTTAAAGTTAAAGTTAAATCCAATCTTTGTTCAAAGGCATACTATTCTATCAATGACTACTTAAACGATAAGAATAGTTGGTCGCTGTGATTAACTCAAGACAATGTTCATGTTCTTTCTCCAGAATTAGCGTACCTACTGACAGGTTATATGAGTTTATAATTGTTTATTTTATTGACTGTCAGTCAATTTTTTATTTATTTATTTATTTATTATTAGTGACATACTAAACTCATGAAAATGTTTTTTATGAGTTGTATTGCAATAAGTGGTTAGCTAGCGACCTCGACAATTGATTATATTATTCTTGCCTGAGCAACCGCCAGCAAGTTCGCCGTGCTCCCTTAGATGTCACTACTTGCGGTAGCATCGGGGGTCGGGTTGCCTCCTTCCCTCTGCTATGGCGAGGGGGGTGATTGCTGATCTTTGCGTTATGCTCGTGAACGGGTGCTGCTTGTGGTGACTGGTCGTCTTGCTGACCATGGTTTTGTTATTGTTATTAATGATTAACTGTTTTTTATTTTACTTCGATGGTGCTAGTTTATCATTTGTGACTTCGAGTTATGCACGCCTATTATGCACAGAATGTTCCAATGCCAGAGCCTAACAGTGATGATGACAATGATCTACAGAGCCAAGTCTTTAGAGAGGTGGCAAGAAACGAGGCAACTACAGACAACACTAGGGATATTCTAGTCCAAAAATTATGGAATGCTAGAAACAATTAATATTGTGTTTAAATATTATAAAATTCTATTTATTTTTTGTTGTAAGTTTTTTGATTGATTACTATAAGAGAATATAGTCCAAAGATAAAGTTAGAGAATGCTAGAAATAATTTGTAATAATTATTATATTGTGTGTAATGTTGCATGTAATAATGTAAAACTCTTTTTTCTTGTATTAATATTCGTTTTTTTATTGATTACTTTATGTGAATAAAGGCTAAAGATTATAGAATGCTAGCGATAATTTGTAATATTCTATTGAGTGTATTAATATTGTGCCCGGTTGATGGCAATAGGCTCGCCCCCTATTACGTGGGACCTAAACTTAACTGGCGAAACGTGGTTGTTATTATAGGTACACCGCTGTCTAATACTTCGGGGATTCCAGGCGTGATGTTATGTAATGTAAATGTGTATTAATATAGCTCGTAATAATCTAAAATTCATATTTCATAAAATAATGTAATTCTTTGTGTCGATTATGTTATGTACTATCGGCCAAAGTTCCGCATGCTCACCTTAAAGGCGATAATCGCATAGCACGACTCACGACTCCATCGCACAATGCACGAGTTTTGACCAATAGGATGCACAAAGCGTATTTTAGTGGTGTTCGTATTAGTATAATCATGTATAGAATGTGTGACACTCACACTAGGAGCGTACTATGCTCACTTGTTTCTGCTAAGAGACGAGTTTTTAATGGGCACGGCCAGCGCGGCGCGGCGGCGGCGTGAGCTCTTTGTTATTGAATTGAATTGTTATTTTATTATTGACAAGAATTAATTTTAGTACTCATATCTTCTGTTTGTTTGGTTTAGAAAATGTATTATTGATATTTACAATATCAATAATTATTTTTATTTACAAAAATAATTTGTAATAACTAATAAACTACAATTTATATGTATTAATCCACTTTAACATTTTCCTCTCTCTATCGGGTCTATAGATATAGGTTATTTATGAACACTTTCACTGCCTCTCCAATTTTCACCATATCCTATGTGATGCCGCATGCCGCAGCAACCGCACCATATTCCCTTCACAATAAGATGAGACATTGAAACGAACCGTTTTATTACAGTCCGTTCCACCGATTTTGACTTCTATTCCGTAGGCTTATGGATGGCATTAAAGGCAAAAAAGTGGTTACAATACCAACTGTTTACTGCAGCTGCCATTTGTCATGCCACCAACACAATAGCATTCAAAATCGATTGAACGGACATTTATGGTTTGTTTACCTTTTATCACGGCTCCCTGAATACGTTAGGTATAGGTGCGTTGACCGGCACTGCATGAAGGTATCAAATGTTTATATTGAAATTTTTTGTGTTTAATCGACTTTATTAAAAGTAAATAACTATCTAAATTTCTATGTGTTTGTTTATACTTGGGCAATTTGGGAATACTTGAAAATTACAGTAATATTTGAACCAATACTCTGCGCAGTTCATAAAATGTTATCAGAGCTTTTTGTTTGTAGCTAACGCAAGGCCGCAAGCCGCACAACTCTTGCAACTGAAATAAAAATAAGTTCATTATCTAAGACCCATTGTTATTTAGTGGGAATGTGTGGAAATTCGGTTAAACAATAGAGGACGGCTTAATACAAGGGCCATACGTTTTTTTATTACCTTAGGATTATCTCAAATGTTTTGCAGTTGTTCCTTGTATTTGGTTTAATACTTTTAACAGTAGGTAATTGTAATATTACCTTTTATTCATTAAAATAATACAGGGTGAAATTGAATTCATGGGCATCCTTTTAAGGGGTCATTGTACTCATCATTATGAACAACTTCAACTATGAGACCATACCTGAAATCGCGAAAAAAAAATCAGCTGTTCCCTACATTTATGTTTGCATAACTCGACAAAATGTAGGGAACAGCAATTTTTTTTTCTCGATTTCATATTTGTTCCCATAGTCAAAGTTGTTCATAATGACGAGTACAATGACCCCTTAAGAGGATACCCATGAATTAAATTTCAGCCTGTATAACGAACAAGGTATCGTTGCAATTAAAATGCCCAGGCATGCCGTGCAGGATGAGCACTTTAAGACTGGATTATAATCAAACCAACACTTTACTCTTTTATAATTCATGCTCTAGTCAAAGTTTGACAATTCATGATTTTAAGCGAAATCAACGCTACAGGCGCGTTACCGGCATTGCATGTCAAGTTTTTTTTTGACAAATCTAACAATGATTCAGTTCCTACGCCACTTTAAAATTCAGAAGCTTATCAAGTAATTAAACTAAACTATAATTTGTGCCTTGGCAGCAGTGAGAGTGAAAGGATTGAAATAAAATGTTGGGTACTAGTGAAATATATATTTTTAGTTTGTGTTCATTTAACATTATGCAGGATTAAAGATTTATTTAGGTTGATATTTAAATCTTATCTGTATAATAAAAGATGTATAGTAAGTGCTTTTTGTATGAAACTATCGGCTGTAATCTCAGTGTGAAAAAATAAACAGTTAGTTAAAATCTACTTGAGAACAATTTTAAGGATTTGCTGTTGTAGAAAAAAAAACAATATAAGTAACTTAATTTATTTTTAATAGACTTTTTCAAAACATTAAAGATTCATCCAGAAATTAACATATTATAACAAAAAATTACACAGAAATTATCATGAAAATGCAAAATATTATAAGTGAAAAGATTCTTACTCATAATATCATTTATAAACTGTATTTATCTACACTTATATCGTAAAGTTCAAAATATGAAATCAACACAACAATGACAAACAGACAACACAACAACAACAGGCAAAAAGCCTGTCAGTAAATAAGATTAGGAGAATATTGCTCGTGCAGTTCTAATGAAATTGAAAAGTTTTAAGATTAGTACAATTTAAGAATCTTAATAATTTTTATAATTTGCAATAATTACATTACACTACAGACTAGGTTTATCAAGCAAATGAGATCAATTATTTATGAGGTGGACGGATATGATGACACTACTGAATATGTAAAATAACAAACTAACGAGATCGGGGCTTACGACAACATTGATTGTAAATAAAACAACAAATCCACCAATAAAGGCAACATGACACTAAATTGACATCAATAATTTTACAAGAAGACTTCAAAATCGTTGACAATATTTTAAACTATGATTACGGTCTACAGTCTACCCTGTGACATTAATCAACGAAGTAATATAATACAAATTGGAATAATAAAAATAAACCTAATAAAAATAGCTATACAGGGTTATTTGCAAGCCGCCGGAGTCGCGGGTTGTTCGAAAGAGATACCATGGCCCTGGCACAGGCTAGACCTAAAGCACTTTTCATCAGAAAATATGGCGTAAGAGAAATCGAAGTCCCTGTAGTCACGAGCGAATCGCACGCGAGCAGCTTTCTGCTCCTGCGTCAAAATAATTTTTTTGCGGGACGTCTGTGATGGACTCCTGCTCGATGCAACTCGTTTCTAATAGTTTGCATCGAAACTTCGTATTCTTGTGCGAAACTGCGAGTGGGTGTGAACGGGTTCTCTTCATACGTGGCTATCATATTATTTAACTCGTTTTCGTTTATAGCCCGGGGTCGAGGTGCACGAACGCGTTCTGTAATTTCCTCCTTCTTCATATCTTCGCACCCAGCGGCGCACCGTTGTTCTCTAACGAAAAAAAAAAAAAAAAAACAATCAGCATCGATTTTTTACATAATATAGGAACTAAGTATAATAATACGAGTACACTACAAAAGTCTTATTCAAAGGGCACAACTAGTACACTATAAATAAAAATTATAAGTATTGAAATACTTAAGGTGTGCATTTTGGTTGACTTTATGATAAATAAACTCTTAACTTTTCTATAACTAATTTAAGTAGTTATAACATTCATAACTATATTTTAAAATACAAGTTGTAAATGCAATAACTGAAAATCTCTTAAGGGGTCATTACTCATCATTATAAACAATTTTTACTATGAGAACCAAACCTGAAATCGCGATAAAAAAGCAGCTGGTCCATACATTTTGACGAGTTACGCGAACATAAATGTAGGGAACAGCTGTTTTTTTTTCGCGATTTCAGGTTTGGTCCCGTAGTAAAAGTTGTTCATAATGATTAGTACAATGACCCCTTAAGAGGTTTTCAGATATTGCAATTTACACCTCGTATACCTATGAGTAAGAAAAATGGCATAGCGTAAATTCCAACATGGTATGAAACTGTCCCAAGCAAATTTGTGCTTTATCTCTACTATTTAAAAGTGTTTATCCCGTGCGGGCTGGCAACGTGGCATTTCTAAAGGTTTTTCGTGGTTAAATACCAACGATCTAGTGCTTGGCCGAAAAAATAGTAAGTACTTGGTATTTTATCGGCCAGCCAAGCACTAAATCGTTAGTATTTAAAACTATGTGTGCTATTTTTTTTAAGTTTTTTTGGTAAGTATTTACGAGCACTACTAACAAAAATTTACATTATTGTCAATTACTTTCCATCTGCAGTATTATGATAAAATAAATGTTAAAAATAATTATAAAAAACAATTATCTTGTGCTTGGGCGAAAAAAAATTGTAGTTTGAAATATAATGATCAAGCCTCTAGAAATGCGACGAATGCGCTCTGGTTTTTCTAATCATTGTTTAGGTTGTTTTGGTTTAGGATTTATTATCGGGTCAAAAAAGGCTCCAACAACGTCTTTGAAAGCAAAAATAAATAAAAAGAACAATCTTATTTGAATGCATTACTATAAGTAGGTAATATCTTATGAGACTTTTAAAAAGAATCCATCTGAAAGTTATAATAATTTTATTATTTTTATATATAAATCTGCCTAGCCTTTTCCCAACTATGTTGGGGTCGGCTTCCAGTCTAACCGGATGCAGCTGAATACCAATATTTTTCATGGAATTTGTTTTTAAATTGCAATATAAGGAAAAATGCAAACTATGAATTAGTAATATTACTATCACTTTATTTATTTCTATATCTCTCCCTCTATCTGAATACAAAAACATAACTTACTTGCATGTTCAACTCCACTGCTATTTGGGATATATTTAACCCTTGTCTATGCAAAACAATAATTTGATTCCTTTCTTCCTGAATCAGGTTTCGGGTCGTCATGGTTGCACCACGTTAGTCACAGCCCACACACAATACACACACAGTCCAGGATACAAGCTAGGGTCAAGAAGAGGCTTTCGATCACAGTCCGGTATACAAGTGAAGGTCACAGTTAGGCAGGCAATCAGTCCGATAGAAATAAACAGGTCGTAAAATGAAATGGCGATAGGAATTTAAGGGAAGCGTCAACAATTAGCGAGAGCAAATTGGCACTGCCGCGCTCTATTTTTTTTTTTTTTTTTTTTTTTTTTTGTATATGGCATCTCGCAGTTGACCTTGAGAGGCCGTGACTGCTTAACCGGTCTTTCCTGTGGCTGCCCTAAGGTATTAGCTTAAAGCCTCCAGCCAGGAGCGTAAATAAAAGTATTAAAAACTAAACGACAGCGCTCTAAGGGCACCCCCTGTGGGGTACGAACCTCGGCTTAGGGCGTCGTTGGGGAAAAACAAAGCAAATTGGGGACGGGCTGGATCAAAAGTTTAAATTCATGATTATTAACGGGGATTACTATTAAATGCTACGGCTCACTCAGCCTCGGGGCTGGCGGTTCGACGTGCAAGGGACGGGGGGAACAATTTATTCTTGATCTTCGCGTGGTACCTCGGCGGCGAGGACGGAATGACGGTTTGTGTTTGTGCACTGTACTTGTGGCCCTATTGCTTTCCTGAAGGAGAGTAATGGGGTCATCCGGGTCTAAGAGAGTATGCCTAGGTCGGCGAGTCTTACTGATTTGAGATGGCCTATAGCTAGCTGCCTGCACAACCAAGGGGTTGCGATGTCTATCTGCGGACTCGAAGAACCGCTTTGTCGCGCGTTTCAAAAACTGCTTGATGGTGGGGATTCTAAGATCTACGTGTAGGGTTTCGTTCCGAACGAACCATGGAGCGTCCGTAATTTTACGGAGAAATCGGTTTTGAAGTGCCTGCATTCTGTGAATGAGATGGGGACGGGCGTGTGCGAAAGCGGCACACGCGTACGTCATAATCGGCCGGATGCACGCTGTGTAAATACGCAATTTGCCCTTAAGGGACAACTTGCTGCGTGAGTTTAGAACGCAATGAAGCCTACCGAGAGCGAAAGCAGCGCGCGAACGCACTTGCTTTATGTGCTCAGCGAACGAAATGTGGTGATCTAAGATCACACCGAGATATTTGGCTCGCTTCTCCCAAGGGATAGGCTTGCCGAACATCTTGATCTGTCGTGGTAGGTCCGGTCTACGCCGGGGCCTAGAAAAGAGGACCGCTTGGCTCTTATCAGGATTGACCTCGATCCTCCACTTCCTGAACCAGTCACCGAGTCTGTTGACTTCGGTCTGTAGGATGCGGGAGATCTGGTCTTGACTGCGGCCGGTGTAGTAGATGGCCGTGTCGTCTGCGAACAGAGCTAACTGCGCCTTTCTACTTTTCGGGATGTCACTGGAGAACAGCGTAAAAATGAGCGGAGCCAGCACAGACCCCTGAGGGACGCCTGCGCGGATCGGATGAGGCCGCGCTCTAGCTAATGTTTGTTATTTTATGTTACTCGCTCATTACTCACACAAATGCATATTGTCTCTAATAGGGGGAAACTAGGAAGGGGTGTGGTTTGTCACTAGCTGCGCTCTCGCAGGAATATTTTCTTAAGTGAGCATGCTTAACTTGGGCCGATAGTACCTAAATATTCATTCAACATTATTTGTTTTATGCTGCACTCATATTGAAAAGAAAATAACAATAAATATTATGATGTGTAAAATAATAAGATAATGTTTTTATTATTTTATTTATTTATTGACTATTTAATTACATAGCTATGTACATTATCCTGTATCTCCCTCCCTCATTAACTGGACCCCTGCTTGTAGTGCGTCTGCAAGTCGCTGGACCCCCGCTTCCACTGCGACTGCAAGTCGCTCTTCAGCAGCAATGCGTCGACTGTCAATTTTATAAGCCCAGCCTGGCGTCCTTTCTTCTCTAGGAACTGTAATTTAAATAATTTTACATTGACTACAGTTTGAGAAAAAAATCATAACCCTTATTTTTGGCTTTGCCGTAGTCGGGTAAAAACGCCTGCAGAAATCTATTTTATAACACGTTATACACTAACTGCTAATTGTGCCTTTGTGACCTCAAGTTTCAGGATGGTGGAGTAGAGTGCTGAGTTTGTCCTAAAAACAAGATTAGTTTTTAATTTGGCTTTGACCTATCCTACTTTTTATTTACAGGCTTGTGTTTGACCACAACATTGATGTTATAAAATATACTTGCTATTTTCTCTCAACGAAACCTCTGGTTGATCGTCTGACATATTCTGCGTAGGAATGTCTGCAGTATCGGCACGCTGTGTCTCGGCCCACCGATACTGATGACTTTTCTACGACGGCAGGTGGTGGCGTAAAAGTCTGCGATTCGGGTTGTAGCCCTAGTGGAGATGGAACCTCTTCGTCAAGCCAATCCACTTCCATTAAAGGCTCAATGGAAGTGTAAGGATCTGAAGACGGAGTGACGGTTATTGATAAGCAGGATCGGGTGCTGCAATCCCAGAATCAGCAAGGGCCTCAGATTCATGTGTTGATCGTATCTATTTTGTGGGTTTATTTACTTACCTTTATGGATTTATTTTCACAAAATTACACTTTATTAACACAAGTAAACACACACACTATTATATATTAATTCCGCTAGACAACTGCAAAAGATTGAATTTGCCGCCAGCTGTCAACTGTATATAAACCGCTTAATATAAAATGTTCCTTAGAATGAAGTATTTTAACGATTAAAAGGCGTTACTCAACTTAGCCGCATAATAGTCGATAAAAAATAGAGGTGTCAAGTGCTGGGATGAAGAGCACCGTTCCCGGTCGGTTAGTCACCGTAACGTGATATCCACTTACTGTGATACGCAATACCAATGTTATGAAATTCTCAGTTGTCATCAAAGTTCGGTGTTGTACAACTGAAGCCTGTTAGTCACTGGTGATGAATAAGATAGCCAATAGCCCTGCTGGAGGCTTTATATTTAAGTACGTTCTGTTTACGTTATTTCTGCTTGAGTAGTTTTTTGACGATTTTTATGTTTTTTTTTTTTTTGTATAGTGGCGTGTGCTAGCTATCATAAAGCAAATAATATAAATATCTTTAATGTTCTGTGTTGCGTAATGCAAATTATTTTACATTTTATTGTATAGATTCAATTCAAGTTTTATATCTGAACAGACAGCTGTGCTGCTGGGGAGTTTGTTGCGCCACTTCTTCCCAGCTAAAGCACTAGGAAGTGGTGAAGGGGGCGTTTTTGGGGGACTGTCTTATGTAATGTTGACGTTCGAAAAGTGCTGATTCTCAGCCTAGTTTGAATAAATGACTTTTGATTTTTTTTTTGCACCGATTCCCGATGAAGTTATCTTTGTAATAGCCATGGTTTGGCTCTTTTCAGCATTGACATTTTTTAACTTACACATGAGGCTTTCAAACCATCCTAAAAACTGAGATATTGTTTCTTTGTCTTCAAATTTCATTGAAAAGACTTTCTGTTGGAGTATGTGCACCGACAACTCGCCACGTTGTTCATAGATTGTGTGCCCCATATTTGTTTAGCTGTCTTGCAGCTTACTATTTGAGGTATTACTTTCTCTGATATGCGTGTAACCAACATACCTTGCGCTTTTGCATCTTTCACCATCCATTTTTCCCGCTCATCCACTTTTTCTACCAGAGGAAGCGGGGATGTTCCTTCTAAGACGCTCAGGAGATCCGCCGCCCGTAGGATGACCTTGAGTTTGTATGACCATGTGGTCCAATTATCAATGCCTTCTAATTGCTGCTGGCCGACAAGCCCATTTACCATACTCCCGACGAAATCCATCGTGTAATTGTTTAACCGCAAAGCTTATGAGTAGTAGTTTTTCCTTTCCTTCGACCTTTACCGGCCGCCGACGAAATCTCACCCGTCGTGTTGCTACTTGACCGCAGCACACCGTTTCCCAAAAAACAGAAAATCCACCACATTCAGTATATTCTGAGCATGCCTTTTTTTTTGGGTGGGAAATCATCAAATAACTTCTCCCGCTCTGGGCGGAGCGGGAGGGCGTGTTAGACTTTTACTGACTAAAACCCACCCGTGTTCCTTCCGTTGCCTGTGTGCCAGGGCCACGATATCCCTTTCGGACAAACTCGCAACCCCGGCAGGCATTGGTCCTAACGGACCCCGTCAGTTTGTGCTGACATCTCTTTGAGGCGCGCGTGGAACACAACGCGCCGTCGACCCGGGCCTGGTCCTTATCGGACGGCGAGCTACCCATCGCTCACCGTCCGCAGGCCCGCGCCTACGGTGGCCGGAAATCGGCTTGCGACTCCCGACGCCCGGGGCGTCTCCTGCGGCGACTAGGGGCGCGAGGGCGCGAACCTTGTCTCACCCTCACGCGTTCCGCCTCCTCCTTCGCTAGCATAACTGCTTCGCAGAAGGAGGTGACGGCCTCCCATGCACTCTCGCTCCGAACCATGGCCTGAACCAGGCCCGGACGCGAGAGATCGCCGCCGCGGATCGCCTCCGTGAGGACACGGCGGTGCTCCGCCCAAGCTGGGCAGACCTCCACCGTATGCTCCGCCGTGTCCTCCGGGCGATCCACACAGTGGTGACACCCGGGCGTTTCCTCCCGCTTAATCCTAAACAGGAACCTCCCGAAACATCCATGTCCGGTGAGGACCTGCGTTAGGCGGGAGGTGAGGACGCCGTGGCGCCTCGCCAGCCACTCCTCAAAGAGGGGACTTATCGCCACAATTGTGGCGTGCCCATTTCTGAGCATGCCTGGGCCCATAACCTGTTGAAAGGTCAATACCTATGCTTTGGATATCTGGTCTTGAGAAATTAAACGTTGTGAGGCGTCATTTTATTACTAGTTGTAAGCGCAGCCATAGCGGAACAGGAAGAAAACATGACAGACATTTTTCTATTTTAATGTTACAGCGCCACTTGATGAGACGCGGACTTAGGAAGAACTATATTTGTTGCGTTCATGTCAACAGTATCACTACTTGATATTGCTTAGGTATCACTACTTGATATTGCTCAGGTATTACTACTTCGGTAAATATTTATTAGAGGCTACTCTTATTGCCGTCTGTCTTCTATCTGGGAGGGGTGGTAAAAATTATAGACTGTATTCTTAAAGAAATCATTTTATTTCCATTACAATTGGACATGTGTTATGTATCTTTGGATTCTATTACTTATCATAGAAGGGAGTTAAGTCGCCGACGACCAGTGCGAGCAGGGATACATACTGCTCAAGCTGATGACGTAGTAGTAGCGGACTAAGAACGAGCGCCGCCCGCCCCCCCTCCACACACGACGGACATCAACGATAACTAAGTATGTCAGCCTCTCTGGACACAGTTCAACGTACGCCTCGCCAGCGAGATACTCACTGCGCGACTCGGCGTCGACGGGCCTCAGTATATTACATGTCAGCAAGGAATCCATGACAGATTGTCACAAATGCAATAAGTGGGTACCTATTGGTTGTTGACCAGACATCGAATCCGAGGCAACAGCAGCTTCTCTGCTATCGGCTCTCGCTACATGAAAACAGTTCGCGATGGTCGAATAATAAGCAATCATGTTGGCCTGATAAACTAAGAATTTTGATTGAACACAAATATTACTGGCAGGCCTTCTTTAATGTTACAGTGAGTGAGCTGTGATCCACCACGCGGGCCCAGCGCGGGTTGGTGAATGGCACTTATGGAAGAATTGCCTTTAAGAGTTACGAAAGATAAATGGAGTCCGTCAAACTGATGTCGACACCATGGAACTCGGGGTGTTATAGCCTCAAAAAAACTTTTTGCAAAAAAACATTTCGGTAGTCCGTCTTTGGTTTTGTATATTGCCAAATTGCCATCGACTTCAGAAACTAAAATTATTTTCACTTAAGTCGCTTTTTTAAGCTAGTAGTTTTTTGTAATTTTTCAATTTTTCGTAGTAAGTCGTGGTACATGAACTTTGTGGGGTACACAAAGTTCATGTACCCCTACTTACTACCATAACAACAGCGTCAACATGGACAAACTGGATTAAAACCTGTTATTGAAGCTAACTCAAAAACTACTCGAGCAAAGTTAATAAAAATTTATTGGAGATACCGCGCGAGCGTTCTCTAGCAAAAATGAAATGCAAGATCGTCGATGACGTATCGTAATTTTGTTGGTAAATATCTTTTAGTTGACGTGCCGGTTTCGCTTTTAATATATTGAGGTTTGAAGCTACGTCGTTACTTTGCTTTGAACTGTCAAGTTTTGAGATAAAATAATGATTGGTTCGCTATGAAATATAGATTTACGCGCCTAAGTTATGTCGCAAGTTCCGGAATAACAATAAGAAAGCCCATAAACGATATTTTCTGCAGTATAGTGTGGCGCCTTGTTATAAGCTCCACTCTCTTGCCGCGCACAAGCGGGCGGCGTACAAGTTCGTGTTCACCGACTTTAAGCAGTAACATAGGCAGATGCGCTCATACAGTTTACGCGCAACTTCACGTAGGTATACCCAGACTAGCTGAAAGCGGTCGTCTACGATATGGGAAGGATGAATTATGCGTCCGGTTGGGTCCGGTGGCGCTACACATGTGAGTCAGTAGCGCGTTGCTGCGCGACTCGCCAGCTGCTGAACTGTGCTCAGAGGGCGCGGGGGGCTAGGGGGGGCCCGCCCGCTCGGTCCTCCGGCAGCTAATACAAAATTCTTAATGATACATTGATTACTAAAATAGCTTGAATGATTGTACAAGTAGGTACCTATTTCAGAGAACTTACGCACATTTATTATAACAATAAAGACTAGCATACACATGACACAGCGCCACGCGCGGGACACAACATCATGTTCATGTTTTGATACAATTTTTACCGATCGTAATATATAATCAATTTATTAAAATACCTTACAATTTCGATTAATACAAATAATATTAAGGAAAATATTGAGCATAATTATTATTACATTACTTATAAGCCGTATCACAGTACGCTAACTTAAAATAGTTAATGTTTGAGAACTTTATTTGTTCGCACTATATAATAAAATAAAATATAGTATTCATTACGCGCAGGAACGGCACATAGTGGTGACCGAATCATGACGCACAACAACTAAGTATACATTCAAGTATTTTATCTGCACCCATGCTATAAATCCTTTATTAAAGTTTCTGAAACAGTTAGCCAATTGCCAACATTAAAACAACCAGTAAGTCCGGTCAAAGTAGACATAAAAATAGTGATCAAATAACAAAAATTCCGACAGAGCTAAATTTTGGTAGAGACCTTGGGTACACCAGTACAAATATAGTGCCAAAAGTCCCCCTTTATTCCATGGGTGCTAAAAAAGTTATTCAAGGTCTCAGTCAAAATTTTCGGTTTTTTGGATTTTTCTCAGAAACGATGTTTTATCAAAAATTTAGTCTAGAGAAAAATAGTAGATCATAAAATTATCTATACACATGTTCCTGATACTTTTTTTCCTAAGAATCACCATTCCTAAGATATCGCCATTCTAAAAGTTGAAGAATTACATTCTACATGATACCACGTATATACATAGTCAGGCACTTAATATAAGTAAAAATGCCTATTTGTATCTCTTATTTATGTTTAAACCATACAATTTTCAGAATATACACTCAAAAGAAACTCAGTCCCTTTTGTATCCCCGCATGGCCTTGATCAACGTCTGCCTTCTCTATTGTCCACGTGGCGACGCTCATATACCTGCTATTCTCAAGTGGCTTAAGTGAAATACTTTTAGTGTTGAACGTTCCTTTCGAGTGAAAATATGTATTTATTGCTAGCGTTATTACAGTCAAACTAAACCAAAAATAATTCATTGAAATTGACTCTTCTCCAACGATAATCACAAAAGGAATTCGCCTTCTCCTTGCTGTTTATGGAGCTCCAATGAAAATTGATTGTATAGAAAAATATAGATATTTAACTTTTGTAAAAAAGGTAAGTACAACTATCTTGTCTTCCTCTAACATCGGCTTCTGCTCATCAACACTTGTATCGAGCATTCCATCAAGTTCCTACATGGCCCGGTAACGGGTACTAAACCCCGAAGACTTGGGTTGGAAATTGACAGACAATATTTTGGAACCGATTCAAACTATCCTCCCACCTGCTCCGGAAAAACTCCTAAACACCATTTTTCCAATTGTAAAAAAGGTTGTAGTGCTAAATGTGTTTGTAGAAGAGTATCGTTGTCGTGTTCACTAGCGTGTACCAAATGCGTGTAGTCTTGCTCGAATGTTCAATCAAATCCTATAGACGAAGATTCGTGTGATATCGTTGAAGAGACAGCTGATTCATCTTCAATTGAACAATTTATGGACATCCAGCAAGAAGAACAAGAAATAGAAGAAGACATGACTGTTGAAATCGAATTTGAAGAGTATGAATCAGATTAAAATATTAACATAAATTAGAACTACAGTTTAAAATAATCACCTATATCAATATCACTAATCCAATCAATCAACTCAGTCTGTAGCAGTCCACTACTGGACATAGGGCTGTCCCTGGCTGCGCCACAGCACCCTGTCCTCCGCCTTCCGCAACCAGTCTGTCCCAGCCACCCTTTTAAGGTCGTCGGTCCATCTAGCTGGGGGGCGTCCCACACTACGCTTGCCGATAAGCGGTCTCCACTCCAGGACTCGTCTACTCCACCGGCCTTCGGTCCTTCGGCAAACATGGCCAGCCCACTGCCACTTCAACTTGCTTACTGTGCAGGCTATGTCGGTAAGTCTGGTTCTCGTCCGGATAACTTCATTTCTGATATTATCCTTCAAAGAAACTCACTAATATCACTAATCATCATGCAGTAAATACAGTATTTTCCCATAAAACTCCGTCATAACAGACCGTGGAAAAGGCCTACCGAGGAAACCACATTTTTAAAAAAAGCGGCAAGTACACTACCTCAAAGGTGGTGTGGAAATTTGTGCTTATCATGTAGAAAGTAACTCCTTCAACTTTTAGAATGGCGATATCTTAGGAGTGGTGATTCTTAGGAAAAAAATATTTAGATCATTTTTGTAGATAATTTTATGATCTACAATTTTTGTCTGAGTTATATTTTTGATAAAATTTACCGTTTTCGAGAAAAATTCAAAAAACCAAAAAAAAAATACTTTGACCTTGAATAACTTTTTAGCACCCATGGGATGAATAGGGACTTTTTGCACTTTATTTCTACTGGTGTACCCAAGGTCTTTACCAAAATTTAGTTTGTTATTTGAAAATTTTATTATGCAACTTCTTTTCTCACTACTCAATGTGATTGCATCTGTATGAATTTCAAAAAAAGAACAATGTCATGCACGCGCATTTCACTACCACAGCGCCGCAATTATAAAAAAACTTATAGGTTATTCGAATTCACGTCGTATTCCGCCATTTTTGTTTGATTTTAGTATTGCAAAAATTAGAAATAGAGTATTCATATCATGGGTGTAGATAGTATTTTATGCAACTGTACATAATTAGGTATTAAAACACTCATGTGATAATATTACCGATTACCGACCGACCTATTTTAATACCGCTTATTATATAACAGTTGCATAAATAACTATAATATAGGCCCAAACAAACCAATAGTAAAGACAGTCTTACAAGCGTGCGCGAGGGCGCGCCCCTGCCACCTCTAAATCATAACAAGCATCGTTATTGGTCCGAGTCGAACGAGTCTTCTAACGTGTGTAATAACTACATATGTATAAGTATTAGTTAAATGCTAAACGAAGGAGTACATAGGTGAGTGCGTGTATATCTATGTCACGCGTGATCCGGACACTCGCTTACTAACAACATTTTGGCACTGATATAAACTCATAATAATTAAGTAGCGCAACTCAAAGGGCCTGCGGGTGCCGCGCAACACGATCCGTAATACTTGCCGCACTAACACAACTACGAGCAGAGAGTATTGTTCGATGTGCGTGCTACCACCACTAAAAGTCCAATATACGATATTCACTTGTCGGTACCCTCTTTGGTTTGTCAGTTTTGTTGGTGGGCGCGGAGACCGCCGCGCGTCGCTCGCGGTCAGTCGCTCCACAACACTACGGGGTTATGTTTACTTACCAACTACTGTCGCGAAGTCCTACATGTTCGTTTTGAGATCGGTTACATTATACTGATGAAGGAATAGCATGTCGTGGTGACGCCGTGTTAATTATCAGTCGCCGCGGTCGCTCGCTGCAGTTCGTGTGTGTTCTGTAGTAGATGTCAGCCGCTCCACGTTTATCTGTAAAGTTGAATGAATGTCTTACTTAGTATTGTCAGCTAGTTGTTGCTGTTTATGTTTCTTTTGACGGAATAAAAATACTATTATTTGGTTCTTCGAAAATCTACGTTGGACGACAGACGAGGCACACAGTAGTAATGAAGTTGTTAGGGGAGACGCGTCCGGGGCTGCCTTGAAGCGGCTCTAGCCCAACCTAGGGGATCCAAACGCCTCCTGCCGGAGGATTTATGCGGGGATCGTGCGGTCCATGGCCCTTTACGGGGCACCGGTGTGGGCGCGTTCCTTAAGGCTGCGACCAGCCCAGCGGTTGAACGCGTCCCAAAGGGTCATGGCCATCAGGCTGGTACAGGGTTACCGCACGGCCTCCCGTGAGGCGGCGAGCCTCCTTGCCGGACTGCCGCCATGGGATCTGGAGGCAACAGTCCTCGCGCACATCTGGGAGTGGCGCGAGGAGGCGAAACGCCGAGGTGAAACTCCGCTGCCGCGAGAAATCACGGCACAGCGGACAGAGGAGTGGCTAAAGAGGCGCCACGGCGTCCTCACCTTCCGCCTGACGCAGGTCCTCACCGGACACGGTTGTTTCGGGAGGTTCCTGTTCAGGATAAAGCGGGAGGAAACGCCCGGGTGTCACCACTGTGTGGATCGCCCGGAGGACACGGTGGAGCATACGGTGGAGGTCTGCCCAGCTTGGGCGGAGCACCGCCGTGTCCTCACGGAGGCGATCGGCGGCGGCGATCTCACGCGTCCGGGCCTGGTTCAGGCCATGGTTCGGAGCGAGAGTGCATGGGAGGCCGTCACCTCCTTCTGCGAAGCAGTAATGCTAGCGAAGGAGGAGGCGGAACGCGTGAGGGTGAGACGAGGTTCGCGCCCTCGCGCCCTTAGTCGCCGCAGGAGACGCCCCGGGCGTCGGGAGTCGCAAGCCGATTTCCGGCCACCGTAGGCGCGGGCCTGCGGACGGTGAGCGATGGGTAGCTCGCCGTCCGATAAGGACCAGGCCCGGGTCGACGGCGCGTTGTGTTCCACGCGCGCCTCAAAGAGATGTCAGCACAAACTGACGGAGTCCGTTAGGCCCAATGCCTGCCAGGGTTGCGAGTTTGTCCGAAAAGGATATCGTGGCCCTGGCACACAGGCAACGGAAGGAACACGGGTGGGTTTTAGTCAGTAAAAGTCTGACACGACCTCCCACTCCGCCCATAGCGGGAGAAGTTATTTGACAATTTCCCACCCAAAAAAAAAGGGGGGAGACGCGTACTGCGTGTCTCGATTAACTCATAAGTTGGTATTCATAAAAGTTAAATGACGAAACAAATATTTCAAAAATCAACCTCCTATAAAACAACGTTTGTTACCAACAAGCGTTTTTTTATTTAACTCATGTTGTCCCACCACTTTGCAAAGGTCTCCCACATTCGGCTCTCTTTATGTTGTGCCTTGTCCGGTCAATCGGTCAGGTCAGGAATGAGTCAACGAAACCGTTTATATGAAAATTATTTAAATTTAGATCAGTTATGAAAATTTTCATAAAACATAACGAAGTAAATAATTAAATATCGATAACATTATGCCTTAGGATGAAAATCGAAATTTTCTGAGTGGACTGTATGAGGGGCTGTTCAGTGACACAAGTAGGTATTTTGGTGGTGTGGGAAATGATGATGGTCCTGCTTGGTGAGGTATGGCGGAGACACGGTGAGAAGGTGAGTGAGCATCGATGGCCCTGGCGCGATAACACGTACTTTTTTTTTTTTTTTAAACGTTGGCTCATACTAGGAATTTCTCCTGTATCGTGGGTGCGTTTACAAACATTTAAACTCACAAACAGCCAGACCCGGAACATCTACTTGTAGGTCATACAAATATTTGTTCCGTGCGGGAATCTAACCCGCGACACGCAGCGTAGCAGTCAAGCGCTTAACCACTGCGCCAACCGTGCCGTCAAGCCGTACTCACTGTGTGCTTATCGATAAAAAATCTGTGTAGTTAGCTAAACTAATCTCATAATTAAGTTATTTTTATTGTTTAGTTATTAATTCTTGTTACCTATTATGGTATAGTAATTTTATTCTAGGTGATGTCGTCTTCACTTATAATCATATAATTAATGTACCTACTCAAACAAAATATTGTAAAACCTTTTAAAAAAAGGAACGGTGGAGTTTCTTGCCCATTCTTCTCCATACCAAACTACCTTTTGAAATGGCAACTAGAATCAATTCTATTTTTTTGTAAATTTTGTAAAAAACATTCGCTGCGGAGTGCGTGAGTCATTGGTGCACCCGGTCAGCTGTGCTTCGCTCCGAGGTCAACGACTGGCACTTGTACGCGCTGTCTCTCAAGGCCAACTACGCCGGCGCTGTATAGATCGGCTGTCGCTCGGGTTATCGACCATCTACGAAAACCCACGAAGATTAAAACCACTTTGTTGTGCCAGCGCTCAGTCTCACAACAACACGCAGGTACGGACTTTAACCAGTTGTTAAGCCTTGATTTACCAGCTGTCAACAACAATCCCCAATATGCAACGCAGTCCACCGAAGACTCCCATACCGGAGCAATCTCAGTCGGTGCCTGATATTGATTCAGCTTGCAGCAGCAGTGAAGCCAGCAGGAATGTTACCGTTAGAAATAGGCGACAATGTACCGCTGACTCGCCCAACGAACTGGAGATGCATTTTTTTTTTATCTGTAAGTAGGTTTGTACAAACACTTACACGTCCGTCATATTTTTAAAACTAGATGAGGTCGGCGTTTCCTATCTGACTACTCTGAGAACAAAGGCCGAAACAAACTCAGAGGTCACAGTCTCTTTTAAAGTTCAGACATAATCTTGGTCAGATCATGTGAAGGCCATGTAGATTGGTGTCTGAAATGGTCTTTTGAGGAAAGAACCACACAGATTGAGTGGACTTGACCAGTCAGTCAGAGCATTTGTCAGTAATCGTGCAGCTATACTCAGAACTTAAGGAGCTCAATTCATTCCTCTTCCACTTGCGCATGCAGGGAATTAAAGGAAGAACTCGTGCAACATTGAATTCATGGAAGACCGACTATGACCGTAGGATGTCTACGTGGCAATTAAAGGAGGAACTCGTGCAACATTGAATTCATGGAAGACCGACTATGATCGTAGGATGTCTACGTGGCAATTAAAGGAGGAACTCTTGCAACATTGAATTCATGGAAGACCGACTATGATCGTAGGATGTCTACGTGGCAATTAAAGGAGGAACTCTTGCAACATTGAATTCATGGAAGACCGACTATGATCGTAGGATGTCTACGTGGCAATTAAAGGAGGAACTCTTGCAACATTGAATTCATGGAAGACCGACTATGATCGTAGGATGTCTACGTGGCAATTAAAGGAGGAACTCTTGCAACATTGAATTCATGGAAGACCGACTATGATCGTAGGATGTCTACGTGGCAATTAAAGGAGGAACTCTTGCAACATTGAATTCATGGAAGACCGACTATGATCGTAGGATGTCTACGTGGCAATTAAAGGAGGAACTCTTGCAACATTGAATTCATGGAAGACCGACTATGATCGTAGGATGTCTACGTGGCAATTAAAGGAGGAACTCTTGCAACATTGAATTCATGGAAGACCGACTATGATCGTAGGATGTCTACGTGGCAATTAAAGGAGGAACTCGTGCAACATTGAATTCATGGAAGACCGACTATGATCGTAGGATGTCTACGTGGCAATTAAAGGAGGAACTCTTGCAACATTGAATTCATGGAAGACCGACTATGATCGTAGGATGTCTACGTGGCAATTAAAGGAGGAACTCTTGCAACATTGAATTCATGGAAGACCGACTATGATCGTAGGATGTCTACGTGGCAATTAAAGGAGGAACTCTTGCAACATTGAATTCATGGAAGACCGACTA
This sequence comes from Tiliacea citrago, assembly GCA_963921375.1. Taxonomy (NCBI): domain Eukaryota; kingdom Metazoa; phylum Arthropoda; class Insecta; order Lepidoptera; family Noctuidae; genus Tiliacea; species Tiliacea citrago. Next base: position 32,317,684 of record OY992780.1, read on the forward strand.
TGATCGTAGGATGTCTACGTGGCAATTAAAGGAGGAACTCGTGCAACATTGAATTCATGGAAGACCGACTATGATCGTAGGATGTCTACGTGGCAATTAAAGGAGGAACTCGTGCAACTATTGAAGAGAAAGCTGTGGATCAAGACACTTGTCAGCAGAGCTGGTGAGGTATGCGCATACCTAACAACACAGTGACAGGTGCCTCGAGTCCTTTAGCCCGTGTCTGCTGCTCCTGCTGATGCTACTGCAAATGCTTCTATGGGTGACAAAGACTTGAACGGGCAGACGAAAGATGACGGTTGGGCTAAAGTTCGACACAGGTGTTCACGTCGTTCGGTTGGTAACATCGTGCGGGAGACGGCTGCACCTGGCAGCACTAAGTTAGAGGCTTCTGGACGATGCAGATACTTGCACCTCTTCTACGTAAAGCGGGGCACCACTGATAGCCAGTTACGTGAGCACCTTCTTACCATCTGTGTAATGGATATCCACACAGTTGAAGTACTTAAATCCCGTGGCAACTGCATCTTTTAAGTTGGGTTTGCCCTCGAAAGTAGCCGATCAAGTATCTGCGGTTCTTAATGGGGCTAGGCTTGTAGAAAAAATATCGATGTATCAATATATCGATATTTTTTGTTAGATATATCGATTTTTTCGGCGATATCTATTATTCCGATAAATAGATATAAAATATCAAGTATCGAAAACGTATCAAATAAGTACGACATATTTCCAATAGCAACACCGTTGTCCCCACTGACTAAAACCGCTAGAATTCTGATCCGTAAAAAAGTAAACTTATTTTTATCTGTTTTATTTAAGATTTTACATCAGAGATGATGTTTCTTGTTTGGAATTTCTATGAATAAAAAACATACAGAAAACAATTTCATAAAGTTCAAATACTGTTTAGAAAATTTCACCGATATATCGATTTTTTTATATCGATATCAATATATTTTTTAAATATCGATACGATATATATCGATACTTTTTGGCACTTCTTGCATGCCTACGTCAGAAGCTAGGTGCACGGTTCCAATCGGTCGTTTCCTATGGAGAAGAGCCGGCAAGAAACTCCACGGTTAATCCTTTATAAATAATGAGCTTTTACAATGTTTTAAGTTACAGTGTTAATAGGTATAGGAGGAGAGTGTAGGCCCGACCACAAGTACTTAACAAAATAGAAAATGGTTTACAAAGCTACAGTCTATCAAGCCTACAACGTTCTCACATTCACTAATTAAAAAAGATTCTATATAAAATATTACTAAAATTATAAAAATAAAAACCTATTTAAACCAAATGACAAGATTGCCATTACAACTGTAACAAATCAGTAATTGTAACGTGCCTACGTGTCTTGTACCAAAATGTCCGTGGGCTCAACACGAAGTTACCTACGTGGAGATCAAGCTTGTTATTATCCGAGCATGACTAAGTAGCTGTCACAGAAACAAACCTAGATAATTCAGTGGGAGACTCAGAATTGACAGATGGAGATTGGCGCATCTTACGTAGGGGTAAGAGTGACGCTAGGGGGTGGCGTGTTGCTTGCTGCACGCAATGGCATTATTGAAGGTATTGTTTATCAAAATTCAAGGTATTGTTTATGTTTTTATTTAGCAATAATAAACGGTATAGTGCCGTGTTCGTGGTGTATACCTGTGCACGATGTCGGCGAGGTCCTTGAGCGCGCGCTCCACGCCGTCGGCCAGGTGGTGCGTGGGCGGCGCGGGCGACGCCAGCGCGCGCGCCTCCGCCTCCAGGCGCGCCGCCGCCGCGCGCAGCGACACGCGCAGCGCCGGCGAGCAGCGCCGCGCGTCGGCCGCCGCCGCGCACGCCGCGCCCAGCCGCGCCAGCCGCTCCGCCGACTGCAGGCGCCACAGCGAGCCGCGCCCGCCGCCCGCGCCGCACCCGCGCCGCACCTTCACGACCAACAAACTCGCATTAGCGTTTCAAAACATATAATGTAATGTATGTAATGTAATAAATACGCTGCTCAGTTACTTATTACCAAGGTGAATGTTACACACCATATGCAAGTAGGTACTATAAGGCTGGCTCATTTTCTTATTCATTAAAATTTGCCACCTTTTTAAAGTCTAAAAGCCATATTACAGAACCTCACTCAAGACTCAAGTATTACTTAAACTAATTTCAACCAATAAAATGGCTTTAAACAAGTTTTAAGTAATGCTTGAGTTTTGAGTGAGATTCTGTAATACCGACCTAAGTCACTTAATAATTCTAAAAGTATATTTTCTATGATTTGTAAACTAATACACCTGCACGGTACAAAAAGCACCTCCAAATGAATAGCCCACTTACATTATTTATATTCTAATTTTTAGTAATATAACTGTATTAAACTACCGAGTATAATCATTGTCACAAAGAAATAACTCATAATTTATACAGCGACATTGTACAAGTTTCATGTTCGTGTGCTACTGCCACGTATGATAACACTCGTGGTAAGCGAAAACCCCTGGCAGGTTGGAACAGGCATGTGAGCCAGGCTCACAGAAATGTCAGGGTGGAGTTCAATATATGGTGTTGGTACGGTCAACCGTCCAGTGGTCCCATTTTTAACGCCATGATGATGGCGCGAAAGATCTTCAAGGGAAAGCTAAAGTGGTGCCAAAAACACCAGGAACAAATTAACATGGATAGCACAACACCATGCTAATTCAAATTTCAAAGGTTTTTGGAAAGCCACTAATAGATTGAACCCTAAGCCTGGTGTTCCTGTGAGCGTCGACGGGGTTTCCTGCCCAAGGGATATAGCTGAGGTGTTCAAAAATCATTTCTCTATTAAGTCGACACTGTTGTTCAGTGCTGGTCCTGAGCATGCGGAGGTGGCCACTGTAATTCTTGCAAAGGAGATCAAGCACATATTGAGGAAGATGACAAGAGGCAAATCCCCTGGGCATGACGGACTCAGCATTGAGCACCTGCAGCATGCTGGTTCCCACTTGCCTCGTGTGCTGGCACTTTTATTTAATTTGTGTCTGTGTCATTCACATCTTCCACCTGATCTAGTGCGAACTCTGGTGGTGCCGGTGGTCAAAAGCAAGACGGGAGACGTGTCGCACAAGTCAAACTACAGGCCTATTTCACTCGCCATCGTCATAGCCAAGGTCCTTGACTCACATCTAAATAAGCAGGTGCAGCTCTGTGATGGCCAGTTTGGATTCCGGCCGGGGCTGTCAACGGAGACTGCTATTCTTGGTTTGAAGCACGCTGACAGGTATTACACGGATAGAAATACACCGGTTTACGCGGTTTTCCTTGACTTATCCAGGGCCTTTGACCTTGTCCCATACGATCTTCTTTGGCACAAGCTAGAAGAGACAGCGCTGCCGCCAGAGTTCATATATCTCCTCAAGCACTGGTACCTGAACCAAGACACTCAAGTGCGATGGGCAGGAGAGCTTTCGGAGCCATGCCGGCCGGAGTGCGGGGTGAGGCAGGGGGGCCTGTCCTCGCCTGTGCTCTTCGGTCTGTATGTTAATGCATTGATTGAGCGACTCAGCAACACACGTGTCGGCTGCTACGTGGATGGAGTTTGTTTTAACAACATTAGCTACGCAGACGACATGGTGCTGCTGGCTCCCTCGATCGGTGCGCTCCGAAAGCTACTCAATGTGTGCGAGTCGTACACTGCGACTCATGGGCTAGTGTATAACAGCAGTAAGACAAAATTCATGGTCTTCAGGTCTGGCACCAGGTGTCCCACTACTATCCCTCCTCTTCTAATGAAAGGTCAAACTATAAACAGGGTATATAAATTTAAATACCTGGGCCATCTGGTTACTGATGACCTGAAGGATGATATGGATCTAGAGAGGGACCGCAGAGCATTGCCAGAGATTATCTCGATGTACAGACGCAATTAAAATAACCCTTTTTAAGGCATACTGCATAGCACTGTACTCGGGAGCCCTGTGGTTCACATATACACAAAATGCTTACAATGCTCTGCGTATCCAATACAATAACGCATTCAGGGTATTGTTGCGATTGCCGCGCTACTGTAGTGCCTCGGCAAAGTTTGCAGACGCACACACTGACGGCTTTGATGCACTGTGGCGTAAGAAATCTGCCTCGCTACTCCATAGGCTGCGTGGCAGTCCCAACACTATCCTGCAATCGATAGCCGCCCGGGCAGACATCCCGCTAGTGTGGGCGCTTGCAAACTGCACCCGATCTGTTTTAGTTATTAAGTACTAACATAGGCTAAGCTTTTTTGTTACTAACACTATAGACCCCATTGTAGTCTGGAAATAAAAGATAATAATAATAAGCCCCCTAAAATCCAACCTTACGTCCAAGCTGAACACCTAGCTACGTAGGGGGCGGACACGCGTACTGTACAACTGTACAAAAAACTTACGCGGCTAACAAGGCAAGGTAACCCTTTATGGAGATGAGCATTAAAAAAACATATAATTTACGGTCGCTTCCCGGGGAGCGCCGGTGCGCATCTGGAGCCGATGCTGGGTGCCACAGCATGCGAACCATCGGTGGTGAGGAGTTGAGCAAGCGGGCTCCTACCGACAAAATTGTTACAGCTGGTCGTAGTGAGCTGAACAGGCGGGTTCGCTACGTAGAAGCTACAGCCGATTCCATGGGCGATGATACGAGGGCTGCACTAAAAGTATCGGGAATGGAATATTTCCACTGTTCCTGTCATATTAAAATCTTTTTATTTGAAAACTCCTTGGTTTTAAAAATCGAATACCATTTTTTTTTTTTAAAAAGATTCTCGGTCTTGTCACAAGGTTTTGTCAAACTTGTTTAGTCGTTGAGAAAATGGAATTGACTCGAGAAAATTCAAGAGCGATGATTTATTATGACTTTCGAACTGGTTTAACACAATAACAGTGTGTTGACCGGATGATTTCTGCATTTGGTGATGAAGCCCCATCCAAAACCACAATTTATCGCTGGTTTGCTGAATTTCAACGTGGACGTGTCAAGCTCAGTGATGATCCCCGTCAAGGTCGTCCAAAACTGCAGTCACCCAAGAAAACGTTGATGCTGTGCGTAAGCTGATTGAGGAAGATCGACATGTGACATACCGCGAAATTCAGGCAACTTTAGACATTGGCATGAGTCAAATACAAATAATCTTGCATGAACAATTAGGTGTAAAAAAGTTGTTTTCCCGATGGATACCGCATTCGCTCTGTGAAGAGCAAAAAGCGGCTCGCGTTACTTGGTGCGTCAGAACTCTCGAAAGATTCCACGCAGGATCCTCAAATGCTGTATACAACATTGTATCAGGTGACGAATCCTGGATATACGCGTACGAACCCGAAACAAAAAACCAGTCACGAGTTTGGGTGTTCGAAAATGAGTTAAAGCCAACAAAAATTGTTCGTTCACGGAGTGTTGCAAAAAAAATGGTGGCCACGTTTGTCTCCAAAACCGGCCATGTTACGACTATTCCTCTTGAGGGACAAAGAACGGTTAATGCAGAATGGTATGCTAGCATTTGTTTGCCACAGGTCGTTTCTGAACTCCGTAAAGAGAACTGCAACCGCCGCATCATCCTCCATCACGACAATGCGAGTTCTCACACCGCGCACAGAACAAAAGAGTTTTTAGAGCAAGAAAACATAGAATTATTAGACCATCCGCCGTACAGCCCCAACCTAAGCCCTAATGATTTCTATACTTTCCCTAAAATAAAGAATAAATTGCGTGGACAGAGATTTTCATCACCTGAAGAAGCTGTGGACGCCTACAAAACGGCTATTTTGGAGACCCCAACTTCCGAATGGAATGGTTGCTTCAATGATTGGTTCCATCGTATGGAAAAATGTGTCAAGTTTCGCGGAGAATACTTCGAAAAGCAATAAATACATTTTTAAATAGTAATGTTGTGTCACTTCCTTGATTCCCGAAATTTTCAGTGCCGCCCTCGTACCATTTCATTATTCTCATCCATCCCTTCAACTCGCCCCTCCTACATGACAAGAAGAACAGCTAGCTTGTCCACCACTAGCACGCTTGATAGTGTTGCGCAAGATGTCAACCTTGACTCTGAACTTGCACCCACTACAAGTATTCCTACTACGCGTAGGCGATGGACGCCTGAAATGAATAAGTTCATACTGCGCACTTATCTTCAATTAACTTCACTAGATGTATCTAGTGAAGAAGAAGATAAGTTGAAGATAAGTGCGCGATCGAGCGGTTCGAGATAAGTTCTTCTGTCTGTAGACAGAAGAACTTATCTCGAACCGCTCCACTTAAAATTCATAGAAAAATTCCCGAACATGCAGGTTAGTCGACAGAGAATAGGAGACCAACGTAGAGCTATAATAAATAACAAATTACTAGCAAAAAAAACAATAGATGAGGTACGAAACGAAGTAAAAAACGAGTTAGATCTACTACAGTTAAACCATTTTATCCTACAGTCACAAAACTCTAGCGAGCTTAGACAACAAATACTTACACCAACAGAATCTATACAAACATAATCTATAACATTAGAGACACATAGCACACAACATAGAACACAGACCCGAATGAGATGGAACAGTGAACAGAACGAAGCTATAATTCGGTCATATTATAGGGTTACAGCTGGGCACTAATGAAACTAGATATCGAAAACATATGTTCCAAGATTTCATTAATCAATTCCCATCACTTGCTCACCTAAGTGAACAACGAATAGCTGATCAGAGGAGAGCAATATTAAACAATAAATACTTAACCGATGAGAAATTAAATTCATTAAAGTCAGAGGTATTAGAAGAACTAGGTTTAGATAACACACGCAATTACAATAGTGACACGATAGCAGTTATTACTAATATCAACAATACCCAGTCAACAAATAACATTGACATAAACTCTATAGAAGAACCTTTACCTAACATACAAACACCGGATTACACTGAATTAAATAGTATAGAAATTCTTCCTAACCCACAAATTAATTTAGAAAGCGACCCAATAATAGACGATTCTTTCCAACTAGCATTCCAATTTTATAAAGACACTAGCCCTATAAATAGAATTCATATTCCAAAACAAAAACCGTCTAAAAATCTTGCAAGAATAATTAGCTATCTAAACAAAATCATTCTCCCTGAAAATATCAACAACGCCACAGACTTTCACACATTTCAGACCATTATACATATTGTCATTATGTATATTGTGCGGCATGGACCGTTGCTAAGGTCAACGGAGCCAAGATAACAATCGAACCAAGACAAATAACTCGAGGTACAAAAACAGAATATAAGCCAACGTGGCGAAGACGACTAGAACAAAAGTTAAACGATTTACGATCAAAAATAGGTAGAATGACACAATTTATTAACGGTAGTAGAAGTAGAAAATTAAAGAAACATGTAAACAGAATCATAAGACTATATAGATCTCATACCGTACACGAAGAACCAAACACTCAAGCAGCACACACACTAGACACACTTAAACAAAAACTCTCAAGTTGTAACAGGCCGACTCGAAAGATATAAAGCATGCACTTTAAGAAAACAACAAAATACCCAATTCACCCAAAACGAAAAACTTTTTATCGCAATATCAAGCAGGCAACTGTTGAGAATGTGGCTTTTTGGAGCATGTAAAGCATGTGTAGAGTGTTAAGGCTTTGTGTGCTCGCCTTCGGCACTACACCGGTAGATAAGAGTGCTACAGGGACGATATGTACGGTCTGTGCTTTCCCTTGGGTTTTAACTTCTATGGCGTGCTCTTGGTACCAACTTACTAAGTTTTTCGGATATTGTAGTTTGAATGTTGTGTAAGGTAGGTACATCCATATCCATCAAGTAAACTGTTTTATTTATTTTGTCGTGAACAGTGATATCAGGTCTATTGTAATGTATAGTTTTGTCAGTAATTATTGTTTGATCCCAATATATTTTTTGAATCTTGTTTTCTAAAATGGTTTCAGGTTTGTACTTATAATAACGAACCATCTCACATAAATTTATATTTGTGTGCTAAGTGTTGGTGTATGATTCCGGCAATTGGTCATGTCGATGTTTATAATCTGTTTGTGCGAGTGTTTTACAGGCCCCTGTTATGTGTTGAATGGTCTGAGGCACTGTTGCAAAGCCTGCATGTGTCAGTCAGCTGATTGGGCTTTTTTATTATGTACTTTCTGTAGTTTCGAGTTCCTATTATTTGATCCTGAATCGCAAGCATGAAACCTTCAGCTTCGGGAAACAGTTCACCTCGTTTGTGCCATTCGTTCGACTTCATTTTATCGACGTGTGGCTGGCTCAGGCACGTTCGGTGTCTTCCTTGTACACGGTGTGTTCCTTGTGTGTGTCTTGCTTTTACAGACCATTCTGCAATTTTTTGTTGTGTACTTATGACATTTTCATTAATTTAGAAGAAAGAAAGAAAATACGTTTATTTGCGGTAAACATGACGCAAAAAAGGACAAACACAGAAATAAGAAAAGGTTGAGGGAAATATGCGTCACATCCACGCAAAACGGCTATCACTCAGCATTATACTGCGACCCTATACAAGACAGAGCCCCAGCGCTGGTTTTCAGCGACAGCCGGCGCCGGCGCATTGACGTCGTCCGGTGCAGCAAACAATTAATAGGAGGCTGTACCGGTACAGCATACATAAAGATAAATAATGTTAAACTAAACAGGAATATAAAAATAGACATACATGCTGTGAGAATGTCATCCTCCATATACATTTTACGCTATTAGTAGTGGCAACATTTCGAAACGTCATATTTGACGTGCACCCGCATGCACCAAAGAAACTATAGTGTGGTGTAGTGATTACTTAGTTAGTTGTGTAATCTATTCTATCTAATCTATTAATCCTCTTCCTCCTGCTTGGCGTGGCAGTGTAAGTCGTTGTATGCATGATATTGGATGGTGTTTTCTATGTTTGGTTAGGAGTGTATTGACAGTGCGCTGTAGTTTTTTGATATCAGTCTTTGACCACCGTATAATTTCGAAAGAGTATGTGAAAAAGGTATTGTAAATGTGTTGATGGTTTTAATTGTGTTTCTAGAGTTACGGTTGCTTTTTAAGATGAGGTGTGAGATTGTTTTTGTAGTTCTTTATTTGACATCTTTTGTTGTATCTGCCTTGACGGTATTATTATTTTAACAAATTGTATTCAGCTTCAACAGAACAAACTAATACTAGTAAGTTTATAGAATGCAGCTTATGATAATACGGCCAGCAACGAAAATCGATTCCCTTAGCACATCATCTGCAGACATCCCAAAAAACATCTGATTGGTTGAAACTAGTTTTTAGCAATGCTCGAGTCTTGAGTAAGGTTCTGTAATACAGCCCTAAGTGAGCTAAACACATCCCGAATCATTCGCTCGTAGAAAGCAGTGCGTGACACACGCCTTGTTATAAATCCAACTCAAACAAATGTTAAAATGCCTTCTTGTTGTGCCTTTAGAAACTACCTATTCTAATAACTCATTAAATTCTAATAAAGTAAAAAAAGTGACTTTTAACCAGTAAAAAAAACTATAAGTAATAATTATAACAAATTATTATGAGGTAGACCGCAGAGCCCAGATAATTGTTTTGTTTTGTATGGGTTTAAAGATTCTTTATTTATTTTAAAAGAACATAAATGTTGACTTAGCGAATAAATACATGAGTGTAGTCCAGGAGCCATTTTTTCGAATGGAGGTAGGTACAATATCGCATTTTATGTGCAAGACTAGCTTTCGTTGTTAACTTAATAGTTTTGCGTTGTTAGTGACGTACTGTTTGAGTTTAGTTTTAAAATAATATGTTAAAAGAGGATGTGCTCCTGATATCTGCCGGTAGATTACTATAAAGTTGTACACCTTCGTATTTAAATTTTTCCTGCCATAATGCGTCCGCGGGGAGTGCGTCTGTATTTGGTTGTGGTTTCTTTTGCTATATTTGGATGTTTTTATGTTAAATGATAATTTTATTGTGTGTGGTTTTGTTAATAACTTTTCTACCGAGAATGCAGGAATTGAATGTGTAAAGTTCATGAATGCTCATTAGTTTGGTGAGTTTGTATAGCTCGGATGTAGGTGTGTTACAATCGCAGGTACATTGGGTGGCGCATCCCCAGATTTCGATTAAGTAATTTATGTGTGAGCGAACTAGTGAGTTGTAATATTGTAGCGGATTTCTTTGGAAGGTTATAATTATAATTTACAGAATAAACCATTTAATTTCGGCGGGATGTTCAGCGCCGTCGAATTACATGCCATCGTAACGGGCCTCACTCAAAACAACTTAAATAGGCAAATCTGACGAGTCCGTCTCAGCTTGCCGTGTCATTGGCTGAATCGGATATAATCATCACTTCCTGAATCGGATATAATCATATAATTAATGTACTCAAACAAAATATTGTAAAACATTTTTAAAAGAGTAACGGTGGAGTTTCTTGCCCATTCTTCTCCAAACGAAACTACATTTTTTTGGAAAGGGCAACCAGAATCTATTCTATTTTTTGTAAATTTTGACGTTCAAAAGTGCCTCTTATGTGCCTATTTGAAATAAATAATTTGACTTTGACTTTGATCATTATCAGCGACAGTCACACTATCGGACAGTGCAAAATTATGACCTTTTTGTTTCTGAAGTAAAACCTTTTTACGCACGCTTGACTTGGGAAGTAAGCTGGTGAATGCGTGACGAGAGCGTTACGAAAGCGAACGAGCGGAAGTTGAGAGGGAGATATAAGTTAGTGAAGATAGAAAGAGAGAGATTATGTTTAAGTTTTACTTCAGCCGTGTGGTCTAAAGCACACTCGTTTTTATTTTCAAAATCAGTGTGTTCGATTCCTAGCTAGGAAAATGAGTTTAAAAAATCGAATGGTTTCACCAATGTTCGCTTAAAAAATTCAGCCTGTACAGATGAATTGATAAACCTCCTTCTTTATAGTCGGTTAAAACTAAATGATTTTTCTTTTCACCCATAATTATTTAATTTAATAATTATTATCGAAAAAGCGTAAAATGCTACTTACGAGCTTGTCATAAAATGCTAATTACGAGCTTGTCATAAAATGCTAATTACGAGCTTATTATAAAGTGCTACTTACGAGCTTATTATAAAGTGCTACTTACGAGCTTATCATAAAAATAAAAATACGGGCCAAGTGTGAGTCGGACTCGCGCATGAAGGGTTCCGTACCCAAAGGGTAAAACTGAAACCCTATTACTCTAAGGCTCCGCTGTCCGTCCGTCTGGCTGTCTGTCCGTCTGTCACCAGGCTCATGCCTCTCATGAACCATGATAGTTACAGTTGAAATTTTTACAGATGATGTATTTCTGTTGCCGCTATAACAACAAATACTAAAATACCGGCCAAGTGCGTGTCGGACCATGCACAACGAAGGGTTCCGTAGTTAGGATGAATTTATCCCTAAAACAAACTCAACATTAAAGTTGAAAAACATGTTCTCCCATACATCGATATACGCCACGGTCAATTTTCCAACTGAAAATTTAAGTTTATAATTGGATTGGAATGAATGTTTTTTTTTTTGTGATAAAACTACAAATTAACAATTTTCGGACATTTTCCTTTACTTGTGCTGTGAGACCTTGCTTCTGCCCAAATTTCATGATTCTAGGTCAACGGGAAGTACCCTATAGGTTTTGATTTATTTGCGAGTATTGAAATATGTCGCTTATATCGCCGTATTTTTTTATTGTGTTGACTTGGAAGCTTGATTTTTTTAGAGCTTCAAGAGACCATAGACTTACGTATTTGATATTAATTTCAACTTGATACCTCTACGCGTTCCTGAGAAAAATGATCTTGACAGACTGACAGACATACAGACAGACGGACAACGAAGTGATCCTATAAGGGTTCCATTTTTTCCTTTTGAGGTACGGAACCTTAAAAACTGAATAAAATAAATGTTTAAGGGGGCTCTTATACAACAAACGTGTTTTTTTTTTTAAAGTTTATCCACACTAGGATTTTTTTCTGTATCGTGGGTGCGTTTACAAACATTTAAACTCACATACACAAACAGCCAGACCCGGAACAACTACTTGTAGGTCATACAAATATTTGCTCCGTGCGGGAATCGAACCCGCGACACGCAGCGCGGCAGTCAATCGCTTACCAACCGTGCCTTCAAGACGTCGTGTCGTTTGGGAACATGTAGAGTGGAGTGGCCGGTGGTATGCGTACCTCGTTGGTGCACCAGTCGAGCGAGCTGCGCAGTGCGGTCAGCAGGTCCGCATCGTCGGCGTCGTCGGCGCCGGGCTGCAGCGGCGTGGCGTAAATGCCCTGCTTGGCCGGCTTGCCCTTGACGGGCGGCTTGCTGGGCACGGCTGGCTTGTCGTCGCGGCGCCGTGCGCGCGCGCCCTCGGGCGACTCGTCGTCGGGGCGCGCGCGCGCCGCAGGGCTCAGCCGCTCGTCCGCCTCCTTGCTCTCCCACAGCTTCTTGAGGCTGCTGATGCTGCCGGTGCTGCGCCGCTTGTCGTCGTCGTCGCCGGCATCGGGCGCGGCATCATCGCGCGGCTCTTCGGGCGAGCGCTCCGCCTTCTTGCCGGTACCGTTGGTGGCGGGCGCGCCGCTCTCCACTTTCCGCAGTCGAGACTTGAAGTCTATGATAGCACGGCCCGGCTCTTCCACCTCCTTGGGCGCAGGCAACAACTTTTTATTGGTTTCTACCTTTTTGAGTTGCGATTTAAAGTCAGTGTTCTTGATCTCCGTGCTCCTCTGGTCGACGTTGTTGCTGTAAGGCGTCTTGCGCAGGCTAGCTTTAAGGTCGACAGGCGACACGCTCTCCTTGGCGTCGTCGAGGCGCGCCGGCTCGGGCCGGCGCATGTTGAGGCTCTCGGACAGTTCACTCACGAGGCGCGTCACGGGGTCGCGGTCACCGAAGGGCGCACTCACATCCCCCATCACCAACTCGTCGGGCGGCGACTCGTTGAGACGGTGCTTCTTCTTGTCAGCGCGCTCCTTAATCTCCGCCACCAGCTTCAGTTCCAGCATCTCCTTCATGTTTTTCTTGGTGGGCTTGCCGTCGTCGCGCTCGGGCGGCGGTGGCGGCGGCAGGTCGGCGAGGCGCTCGGACGTGTCGGTGCCGGCGTCACAGCAGCAATCGGGTGGCGGCGGCGGCGGCTGCACGTCCTCGGGTGGCGGCGGCAACTCGGGCGGCGGCGGTGGGAACTCCAACTCGGCCAGGCGCGGCCGCGGCTTGGCGGGGCTGTCGGCGAACGAGCGCAGCAGGGGAGCGGCGCGGGGCGCGCGGGGCGAGGCGGGCGCAGGTGCGGTCACGCCACCGGACGAGTTGGAGCGGATCATATGCGGCATGGCGCGCGCCGTACGCGGCGACAGCGAGCGCGCCTCGTCCCGCGGCTCGCGCCCCGCCCCCACTGACTGGCGCATGGACTCCAGGTAAGCGCCGATGCGCGCGCCCTTGGGCAGCGTGCCGTAGCGGTTGATGGCGCGCTTCACGTTCTGCACCTCCAGGGCCGCCACCTGCACTCCTGGCTGCAACAGGACGTCACAACGTTAGGCACTGACACGGGCGGGGCCCGGCGCGCTGGCGCGGCACTTACCTTGGGCGCGGCGTCGTGCTGGTGCGGGTGCGCGTGGTGGCGGCGCTTGTTGCGGTGGCGCGGCTCGCCTCCTGACTCGTCGGTGTCGGGCGTGCCCTCCGCCAGGGAGCCCTCGGAGGAGGCCTCGCGCGCCCGCCCGCCGCCCCCACCGCCTGCACACAACACGCTCGTCATTATTGCTCTATTTGCCCATTACCCTAAGCGAAATCACTCAATGAACACCCTAACAAGTGAAATGCCAACATAATATTCAACCAACTCGCGGTTGATCAAAGTTCACCAAAACGGTTAACTAGACATGAATGTAAGTCTCCGAGCAACCGCGGTCTAGTTGCTCTCCTGAAATTCCCACACACGCACACACGTCACAATCGCACACCGTACGTAATCATATGCAACTTTCAAATAAGATGCCATAACAATATCATATATTTTGTTTATACTTTTATTATCTAAGAAGAAACAGTAAGATGAAATACTAACAGGAATCGAATATCAGTGATGTAACAGCTACGAAGTACTTGTAAACAAACAGTAGTGCACTAGCAGCGAGCTGCTACTCGGAGCGGGTCCGCGCCTGCATACATGGTGTACGTTACCCCAGCAGGAAAGTGTCTCCCAGAGTTATATGAGTGGAACATTTAATCGGTGCCTTAGCTGCTGTAAATGTGCCCCAACATAAAAAATGTGTGCCCGCTGTCGTTTTGGAAAAAAACGGAAAAAACGATTCCTGCTGGGGTAACGTTTTTCTAGCAGGAAAATTCTAAACGAATGATCGGAGAGTGAAAAATTGTGCATGGCCAGATAGCTTATACGTGTGCCAAAATGTGCCCCCATAAATAAAATCTGTGCCCCTTCAGGTTTTTGAGATATTACATTTCCTGCTGGAGTAACGTTTTGCAGAATCGTATATCTCTAAAACCATTGCATGTGCCCCTGTAGAATAAACATACACGAGTAGCTCTTAATGTGTGCCCCTTAGTGCCCCAATTAGATTTAAGAAAATATTTGTTGTTTTCAAGTTATCGCGGTTTTATGAAAACCCGAAAAAACATCGCAGCGCCTAAATGAGATAAGGTATAAGTTCACTGAAAATTGTATTCGGTCCTTCTTGACGCTAATAATAACCATACAAAGTTTCAAAACTGTTCATGCATGCGTTTTTGAATAATCTTGCTAAAAGTCAAAACGATGGTGTCATAACTTTGACGGCAAAATACAAGGAACCGGCTCAATCCCAGATGTGTAGGTGTAAACCAAAATCTTGTGCCTTTAGTCAAAAATATATGGTGAAAATATTCAGCTTGGAATGTTTCGCATTAAGTAAATATTAACAAAAAACCAAAATATGTAAACAACGGCTGGTTATCCGACCAAATTCGAATGACTACTAAAAAGCGATGGATTCATACATATCGATGACCTTCACACGGGCACATTTTGGCACACATATAAGCTATGTGGCCATGCACAATTTTTCTCTCTCCTATCATTCGTTTAGAATTTTCCTGCTAGAAAAACGTTACCACAGCAGGAATCGTTTTTTCTGTTTTTTTCCAAAACGACAGGGGGCACACATTTTTTATGTTGGAGCACATTTACAGCAGCTAAGGCACTAATTAAATGTTCCACTCATATAACTCTAGGATACACTTTCCTGCTGGGGTAACGTATACGCATACATGCGCCTCTGACATACATAATCATGTTTGGCGCAACGGTCGCGAACACGTACATACTAAATCAGTCCACGAAGCATTAACAATTCACACAAATCAATGCTACGCGCGGCGTGTTCACTTTCATGAAGGAAGAATTTTGGCAAACAATTCACACAAATCAATGCTACGCGCGGCGTGTTCACTTTCATGAAGGAAGAATTTTGGCAAACAATTCACACAAATCAATGCTACGCGCGGCGTGTGCACTTCGGTACTTGCCCGTGGTCTCCCAGTCTAGTCCCCCTTGGGGTACCACGAACAAATATTTTTGCCCGTGGAACCCCCAAGGGGGACAAAGGGGTACAATGGGCAAATTATTTGGCCCGCGGTACCCCCGCCAATCGCCAGATAAATAAAATGCAATTAAGTTACGGATGACCTATGATAAAGATCCTTCTGGACTACAATGTTGAATTTTCAAAATGTTGAATCTCAAAATGTTGAATTATATATACTAAATAGGCAAGTAACTGCGACCAACTTTTGGATGTAGCCGGCCGCTCCCGCGGCACCACCGCACGCTCTGCTCGCGCTCGATTGGTTCCAATTCTAACTTAACCTAACCTTTTTTTTTTTTTTTGTTTCCGGGGTGGAAAACCCCATGGCTGTCCTCCACCCTGGGGCGGGCGGAGGGGTCTGTCAGACTCTTACTGACTAAAAACCACCCCAGTGTTCCATTCCCACACTTGCACCGGAGATCTTGAGTTCTGTTATTACTTCCGCAGTCCCCAGCTAGTGCCACCTCAAGTCTGGGGGGCCGTGAACGTAACCTAACCTAACCCGTTTGAGATGGGTTACCATGGACAATAATATTTAATAAAGAAGATTGTTATTCAGGGGGTTCCACGGGCAAAAATATTTGCTCTTGGTACCCCAAGGGGAACTAGACTGGGGGACCACGGGCAAGTACCTGTGCACTTTCATGAAGGAGGAATTTTGGCCGGCGGGTGTCACGTATTCGCGGAAGGCTACATGACACCACAACTCAGCACAATACGTCGCCGACCCAACATAGATTTTGTAGTGATATTTTTAATAATGAAAAACATCACTACGAATACTAGTTACTACTTTGGGTCGTTGGGTTAAATAATAAACTAATACATAACTACTAGTTTATTATTTTGTATGATTATTTGTGTATTTTGTCTATGGACCTTGTTGCCTGAAAATAAAGCAATTATTATTATTATCCTTTATTTCATTATATACTTATAAATTACATTTTTAAATACTAGAATAAAAAAAATATATAAAAACATATAAAAAATAGTAGCCCACCGGTATCGGGAACAAGGTCCAAGCACCGGCGGTCAGGGCTCCAGAGAGAGGAACCTCCTAACAAAGCGAGCCGTGTCCAGAAGACCACTCAAAAAAAAAAAAAAATTAAATTAAAAATTTTAACTTTTTTTTTTTTTAATTTAATTATTAAATTGTGTGCCTTTTAGTCTGTGCTAAATAAATGTATTTTCTTTCTTTCTTTCTTTCACTCTCTGAATCAGGCCCTTAATCCAGCTGCCCAACGAGAGCCTCCTTAGGTGTTGGTCGAGGCTCTTGGCAATTAAGCCATTGGCTGATACAACTATCGGCACAATGATTGCTGAGTCCACATCCCACGTGTCGACAACCTCGCGAGCCAAGTCAAGATACTTGATTTGTTTATCTTTCTCGGCTTTCACGAGGTTCCCGTCATGAGGGACCGTTATGTCAATAATCATTGTGCGCCGCTCTATTTTTATTATTATTTATATAATTTTTATTTATTCGATCCACCATCACTATATCAGGCTTATTGGCAACAATAGTCCTGTCAGTGATGATGGATCGGTCCCAATACAATGTGATATCTCCATTCTCAAGAACTGGGTCACACATACCTGTAGTACGGCACCTCCGAAACCACAAGGCTGTATTTCAGAGGAACTTGCTGATGGATAACCCTAGCTACAAAGGTTGTGTCTATGCAAGTACTCTTCGTTAGCTAGACGAGAACACCCGGAGATAATGTGTCGGATTGATTCTCCCGGACGGTGGCATGCATGACACACGTCAACCGTGCCGTCCTTCACAATAAATCTCCGGTGATTCTTCGTCATGATAACTTCGTCCATAATTGCAGACAAAACCTTCGGTTTCCCCAAAGAGGTCACCGAAACGCAGCCAGGCTACGGACGCTAAAAAGTCTACATCGGGTTCATGTAGGGCCCGGAAAAAGCGTCCGTGAAGCTCCTTACTTCGCCATACCTCCCTGCGATCGTTAGTGTCAAGCACTACAGGTTTGCGCCAGATCTCTGTAGCCAAGGAGAGCGGAGTAAGGCCATTGTCCACCACGACCACATCTCGATGCATCCCCACGTCTGCTTCTAGGAAATATTCCCCGAAACTGCATATCTCGCGATTGTGGAGGGTCTTAGCGTTTAAAAAGCCTCGACCTCCACACTTTCGCGGGATATACAGTATCATTATTATTATTATTCCTTTATTTAATTAGGTACATACAAATTATATTTTTAAATATCAGTATATTAAAAAAAAATGATATATAAAAACATTTAAAAATATAAAAAAAAGTTGTCCACCGGTATCGGGAGCAGGGTCCAAGCTACTGGTGGTTAGGGCTGCAGAGATAGGAACCACCTCACGATGCGAGCCGTATCGAGGAGTACTGCCTTCTGAATCAGGCCCTTGATCCAACCACCTAACGAGAGCCTCAAAAGATGTTGCTCGAGGCTTTCGGCCATCAGGCCATTGGCCGATACGACATTCGGCACAATGATAACCAAGCTCACATTCCACATGTCAACAACCTCGTGTGCTAGCTAGGTCGAGATATTTTATTTGTTTCTCTTTCTCAGCTTTCACGAGGTTCTCGTCATGCGGAATGGCAACATCGATAATCATTGCGCGGCGCGCTAATCGATCTATCACCACTATGTCGGGCTTATTGGCGACAATAGTCCTGTCAGTAATGATAGACCGTTCCCAGTACAACGTGAGATGGTCATTTTCGAGAACTGGGTCGGGCACATATTTGTAACACGGTATCTCAGAATCCACAAGTTTATATTTCAAAGCAAGTTGCTGGTGAATAATCATGGCTACTTGGTTATACCTGTGCAAGTACTCACCGTTAGCAAGACAAGAACATCCTCAAATGGAGGATTTTGTGCACTTGACTCATACCGATGCCTAAGCATGTTCGAATCTGCTGAGAAGTCACTGTTTTGTCAGTCTTTATCACACAACACTAATGTTATCTTCAGTCGTCGCCGTAGAAGGTCGTACCTCACGCAGATCATCGGTGAGATTAGTGCGACCACATTCAAACTCATTAAACCAGTTGTAAACAGTGGCACGAAATGGGGTTTCATCGTGAAAGGCCAATCGAAGTCTATCATAACATTCTTGCTGACTTAAATGACATCGAAAGTCATAAAATATAATTGTAAGAAAATTTTCTCGCGTTAAATTCATGATGACGTGACACAGCCAATTTTCAATTTACCGCCAAATCGTAAACAAATGACAAATGAATAAAATACATACATAATAATATTGGCAGTTCCATTTTCAAAATTTGAACTTATTTTTTTTATTATTAGTCTTATTTATAAACGGCTGTTAAAATTTTAATCAATTGCTAAGAAACTGATTACCAAAATTCTTATTCATAAACGCTATTTAGCGCTAAGAGGTCGCTACGCAATTTATTAGTAGCTGTCAAATTTAAACACCCCCGGTACCCTGTTTAGAGCTTGCTAAGAGGATGCTAAGAGGGAAGATGGCGGATTTTATTTAAATCAGCTGATTGATAAGATTATTGTGTGCTTCGAGGTAATTTTGTTCTGAGCCTTAATAAATATGGATTTCGACAATTTTTTACGGAATTTCAGAACGACAGGCGAATTTAAGCCCGGCAGGAAGTAGACGGAGGAAGACCTACACAGCTCTTATAAATCCGCTACGAGAATGATTAGGTATCTATTACATACTTCGAATGAAGAAGTACCTACACATGATGAAAGGATGTCACATGATGAAAGGATGTAAAGGGAAAGCTCAATCAGGAGGAGGCTCAGAAGGTTTGATGAGAATGAGTTCGTTCGTGAGAAAGCTCATCATCAGCTATAAGGCCCAGAACTAAAGAAAAGCCATGTTGTGGTAGTCACACACAAATACAAGAGAATATTGAGTATTTTAATGGATAGAATATTCTCTTCATTTCGCGACTAATCACTTGCTAACTAGCGTTTATAAATAAAGAAAAGTTACATCATTGATTAGGAGCTAAACAATTATTTAGCTAAACAGTGGCTAATCAGTCATTAGCGAGATTTTCATAAATAAGGCTGTTTATCGTTTACAAGTGGCCAGTTCTAAAAACTTTCAGTGTCGCCCGCGTATGACGTAGGCTAAGAACGGATTTTTGAAAATTTTCACCCTTAAAGGAGTGCAACGGGGGTTCAAAATTAGTATGGGAAATAATATAAGCTAGATGTATCAATTTGAAAACATGTTTCATGCTTTTTCAAAAATAACTCCTTCAGGGGGTGAAAAGAGTAGATAGTCTAAAAATCAACATGGGTATCATTTTCAGGGGTTTGTCGAGATGTTGATCACGTAAATGTCATCAATGTTGAAATTTATTAAACTTAAAGAACAAAAAAAAATCTAAAAGTCCTAATTTATAATTATTATGTACTAATCTAAATTAAAAAAATACAGATGAAGAATCTACAGATGGCGTTAATAGTATTTTAGAATCCGGTGGTAAATGAGCGCTTCAACCTGTATCAAATACGATTCACCATCAACTCCAGGTGGAGGAGTTCTCCTGGTAAGAACCAAGAGAAAGAGTTAGAAGCGTATAATTACATTATTAACGTCCACATTCACATTATTATGTTTATAGTTAATCTAGTAATTCAGGAGCTAAACGACACAACAAATACATAATTATATAGGAAAGTATGCTGGATACACTGTCAATCCGAAACGCATCGTATATCGTATACTTACAAAGAGAACCTATAGCTACAGACCTGAGCGAGCGGATGACAAGCAGAAAACGCTAGTTGATACCGATTGTTAGTTAATACTAATAGAGCCCCGTGTGAGTAGCGGCCGCGCACGAGCACTGGCGCGGGACCGCCTGCTGGCCGAGTGCCTGCGCTGGGCTGCCACGCGACGTCACAAACACGAAAAGAAAACTACACAAATAAATGTAATTTGTTCAAGTCTGTTCTTGGACGGTTGGTATGACAGTGGACGTGTGTGGGCGTGCGACTGACCGTTGAGCTCCGCCAGCTGGTCGTCGGCGCCGTGCTCGTCGGCCGCGTACTGCGACTCGCGGAACGAGCTGCACGAGGACAGCAAGCTGCAACATTACATTCACTTACACCATTTGTTGTTTCACATCTCTTATTGAATTCAGAATCTTAAATAGTTTCGATCAACTAACTCAATGTCAAAGTTTATATAATTTAAACTTTGTCTTACATGAGAAAGTGCAAATTAAATTAAAACCAATTTAAGAACTACAAACTAGCCGTTGCCCGCAGCTTCGCCTGCGTGGCTTTTTCAAAAATAAAGTAAGTTAGTTACTCCTTATATCATCAGGTATATGGATTTTCCAATCGAATTGTTTTTAGAAAAACCACTGTTTGACATAATTTGTTTAACTGAGCATTGGTTAAAAGATTATGAAATGTTAATTAATTATGAGAATTATAGTGTGGCCAGTTGTTTTAACCGGAAATCAATGCTGCGTGGTGGTTCACTGATCTTAATTAGAAGTTGTATTAAATCAAAAACTCGTAAAGACACAGTTGAACTGTCGGTGAAAGACATAATTATAGTACTAGAAGTAGGGACGTATTAGCTCAATCAGGCTTCAGACTGGCTAAAGTAGCCTCATCTTTCATGGGTACTGTTTCAACTGAACGAGACGAAATTAAAATCTTGTATAAAACGCACACTATGCAAGCAGGCATCAGAAATGCTTGGCTCAATGCTGGTCCTGCTTCACAACCTCAACTAATTGATTGCCATTTGAAAATACTGTTAGAGCTGGTGAAGATTGTAAGACTATCTTTTCATTGTATAAACTTAATCTCTTTTGTATTATATAATTGCATAACACAGGTGTGAGTACTATGTACAATAGAGCTACCATTTACTGGGTAATATGTCTTTCATTGACTTGAATGTGCCCTGGCGGCTGAGAGTATGTCATGTTCACTCAGATGTCTCGCTGATGGTGGCGGGTGTGTTGGATCATTTAGCTCCCTTCAAAATGGTTGAGCTGAATGGTGCTGATCCATGCGTCATGTTCGTGAACGGGCGCTGTCAGTTGGGACTGGTCATCTCTTAGGTGCCACGGCTTATTTTAATCATTATAGTTTTGAATTGTTTAATTTTTTTTATCACGGACGCTTCTGACGTTTCGTTCTCACAAGTATAATTTCAATATGAATGATGTAACCAATACTTTGTATCAATATTTTAATTTAGAAGAGTGTCCGTGCAGTTTCTTGCCCGTTCTTCTCTATAGGAACCTACTACTCTTTGGAATGGGCAACTAGCTTCTTATTTCTAACTGACCGACTTTTTGACAATTTAAAAGTGCCTGTAAATGGTTTAATTGAAATAAATGCTTTAAGTTTGAGTCCAGCCGTTTTGAAGATTAGCTGGAACAAACAGACAGACCATCAGACAAAAAAAAATCCGTAGCAGCACTAACAAGCAACTTAAATAAATGAAGTACGCGTGAATGTAACCTACCACGGAGCGAATTCTGGAATGGTGAAAACGGGTGACGCTAGGTTTGTCTGTGGGAAAGGTATAATTACTGTTGATCATGAACGGGGGCGTGGGGTGCTGGTACCTGGTGCGCTTGGGCGGCGTGGGCGCCTGCTTGCCGCGCCGGTTGGTGGGGCGGCGCATCTGCACAGCGCGCGCGTCACTTGCGCCCGCGCCGCCGGTGCCCGTCTTCATCTGCGGGGTGCCACCCGGGCACGACGCTCCGCCCTCCTGCAGCTGCTTCTCAACCTCTGTGCATTACATACAAAAAAGATTAAAAACTATCAAATAATATTCCAGTTATAGTAGAACATATTTTAGGAGAAATATCTCTGCCGCGGGATATTTAAGAACTACCTCGTCGGTCTAGTGGTCGCAAGCGCTACTGCTGAGCTGCTGGTCCTAAGTTTGATTCCCCGGTCGGGAAAGTGTATTCTTGTGTTTTTCCCATATGAAATTTGTCAGTAAAAAACCCAAAGTACGGATTTGTGCCCGATTGATGGTAATAGGTTCGCCCCTATGACATGGGACTTGAAAACATAACTGACGAAATTTTGATATAGCACAGTGCAGCGTGACTTCTGCGGTTACAACTTTTTGATTTCTAGCAGGTCATTAAGTTTTTATTCAATTTTTTTTTTTGATGTTCCAATTTGATGGCGAGTCCAAACAAAGCAAAAGTTTCATTCTTTGAAAAATATGTATTGATTCAAGTCATATTCATTATTTCGGTCAGTTCATTCTAAATTGTACCAAGCAACACTGTGTTTAATAATAAGTTTTTATTTCATAAACAACAGGTTTTAACAAATAAGTCGTAGAGTCGCAATGGTCAGTACTCAAGTGATATCCTTCAAAAAGCAAATGTATCCCAGTAGGCAGTTGCACTCGGAAGCCCAAGTTCTTACAGTTCGACAGTTATATATCCTCCGTACTGTCCTACGTAGACACACTTTGTTACCAATAACTGCAGATGAAATAAATAGACGCACTGGTTTTGCAATCTGCAAAGTTACCAAATGTCGCACTGCTCTTGCGTCTAGACACTTTTTTGAGTTAAGTTCCAAGATCTACAACCGGGTTAATAAATCAATCCCGATTTATAAGCTTACGTTATATAAGGTAAAACAAATTTAAAGACCTTGGCTTCAGTCCTTAAGTTATGACGACACAGAAAAGTTAATTCTTTCAGTACCATACGCGTATAATTTGCAAAAAAACATGAAGTTACTCACACACACACTCATGTACACTCACATGGTTCGCTCACCATCACACATGCACTCACGCATACACCCTCACACTCACACACACTCACGCGCACAAACACGCTCGCATTGTTTCTTTTTATTGTTTAGTTTCATTCTGTTTCAATACCTACTAGTGCTACTTATTTTATTACATAAAAATTGAAATGAAATGTGATGTATGGCGGAGGACACTGGTTCCTGTAACACAGGTTCGCCTAGCACGGGAGTCAGGGGCTTCACATGTATGCTTGTAATATTTTTATGTCAATAAAGTTTATTATTTATTATTATTATTATCGCACGATCGTAGACTGGCCCTCCGTATTGACGTGCATCGCACCATCGCACGATCGTAGACTGGCCCTCCGTATTGACGTGCATCGCACCATCGCACGATCAAAGACTGGCCCTCCGTATTGACGTGCATCGCACCATCGCACGATCGTAGACTGGCCCTCCGTATTGACGTGCATCGCACCATCGCACGATCAAAGACTGGCCCTCCGTATTGACGTGCATCGCACCATCGCACGATCAAAGACTGGCCCTCCGTATTGACGTGCATCGCACCATCGCACGATCGTAGACTGGCCCTCCGTATTGACGTGCATCGCACCATCGCACGATCGTAGACTGGCCCTCCGTATTGACGTGCATCGCACCATCGCACGATCAAAGACTGGCCCTCCGTATTGATGTGCATCGCACCATCGCACGATCGTAGACTGGCCCTCCGTATTGACGTGCATCGCACCATCGCACGATCAAAGACTGGCCCTCCGTATTGACGTGCATCGCACCATCGCACGATCGTAGACTGGCCCTCCGTATTGACGTGCATCGCACCATCGCACGATCAAAGACTGGCCCTCCGTATTGACGTGCATCGCACCATCGCACGATCGTAGACTGGCCCTCCGTATTGACGTGCATCGCACCATCGCACGATCAAAGACTGGCCCTCCGTATTGACGTGCATCGCACCATCGCACGATCGTAGACTGGCCCTCCGTATTGACGTGCATCGCACCATCGCACGATCAAAGACTGGCCCTCCGTATTGATGTGCATCGCACCATCGCACGATCAAAGACTGGCCCTCCGTATTGACGTGCATCGCACCATCGCACGATCGTAGACTGGCCCTCCGTATTGACGTGCATCGCACCATCGCACGATCGTAGACTGGCCCTCCGTATTGACGTGCATCGCACCATCGCACGATCAAAGACTGGCCCTCCGTATTGACGTGCATCGCACCATCGCACGATCGTAGACTGGCCCTCCGTATTGACGTGCATCGCACCATCGCACGATCGTAGACTGGCCCTCCGTATTGATGTGCATCGCACCATCGCACGATCGTAGACTGGCCCTCCGTATTGACGTGCATCGCACCATCGCACGATCAAAGACTGGCCCTCCGTATTGATGTGCATCGCACCATCGCACGATCAAAGACTGGCCCTCCGTATTGACGTGCATCGCACCATCGCACGATCAAAGACTGGCCCTCCGTATTGATGTGCATCGCACCATCGCACGATCAAAGACTGGCCCTCCGTATTGACGTGCATCGCACCATCGCACGATCGTAGACTGGCCCTCCGTATTGACGTGCATCGCACCATCGCACGATCGTAGACTGGCCCTCCGTATTGACGTGCATCGCACCATCGCACGATCAAAGACTGGCCCTCCGTATTGATGTGCATCGCACCATCGCACGATCGTAGGCTGGCCCTCCGTATTGACGTGCATCGCACCATCGCACGATCAAAGACTGGCCCTCCGTATTGATGTGCATCGCACCATCGCACGATCAAAGACTGGCCCTCCGTATTGACGTGCATCGCACCATCGCACGATCGTAGACTGGCCCTCCGTATTGACGTGCATCGCACCATCGCACGATCAAAGACTGGCCCTCCGTATTGATGTGCATCGCACCATCGCACGATCGTAGACTGGCCCTCCGTATTGACGTGCATCGCACCATCGCACGATCAAAGACTGGCCCTCCGTATTGATGTGCATCGCACCATCGCACGATCAAAGACTGGCCCTCCGTATTGACGTGCATCGCACCATCGCACGATCGTAGACTGGCCCTCCGTATTGACGTGCATCGCACCATCGCACGATCAAAGACTGGCCCTCCGTATTGATGTGCATCGCACCATCGCACGATCGCATTGCTGCACCCACTGTTCCGTGGAAGCGCTCTACGCCGTGCAGTAAAGTTGGAGTCCATCAGGGTCTTTTTTTAGGGTTCCGTATATACTTAAACCGTCACACTTAATTACTATAATTATTAGTACTTTCTGCGTTAACTTTTTAACTCTAGTTGATATTTTTTTAACCAGGCCCTGCAGTCTCGACATAGATATCGATCGCTTTACGACCGAATTCGATCGCAAAGACCTAATGGGATCTCTAGACGGTCAAAATTGCTTGATAAGGCAAATGAAGGAACACGGGTGGGTTTTTTTTTAGGGCCTGCTCTGTCGGTCGGGATAAGTTAGGTTCATCTTTCTAAAATAATATTCACTTGACAGGTTACGTAATTTAGGGGCTGCGAGCCTGAATCCGATTGCAATCGATTCCTTCTCTCGTAAACCAAATGGGTGACAAACATTTACCATCTGATGTACGTTACATTTACCATCTGATGTACGTTACATTTACCATCTGATGTACGTTACATTTACTATCTGATGTATGTTACATTTCTCGTTATCCTTCTTCTTCAATAAGGCCAAATTTCCACTTCCATTACTTAGGGAGGATTATGTTTTTTTACTTAAGTTATAATTATTATATATTCTTCTTTTTTTTGTGTGACTAAATTAAAATACGCGTTAAAGTGGAATTCTCTTTTTTAGGGTTTCGTAGTCAACAAGGAACCCTTATAGTTTTGCCATGTCCATCTGTCTGTCTGTCCGTCCGTCCGTCTGTCCCCGGCTTAGCTCAGAGGCGCTTAGTACTAGACAGCTGTAATTTAGCATGGCTATACATATTAATCACGCCGAGAAAGTCGTAAAATAAAACCATGAAAAACATTTTTTTTAGGGTTTCGCTTGCACGTAAAATGGGGATGGTATTTTTTTCTCGTCTATTCCATGGTGTGAGGTATCGTTGGAAAGGCCGTTTAAAAACATTGTGAGTCTGTGAAAACCATTTTTCAATTCAGGGATCCGTTTGCGTAATACTAAGCTTTAAAGTGCTATTTTTTGTTGTCCCTACCAGCTAAATGGTTGGTTTTGGATATGTGAAAAAAATTAATGGCAGTAGTATATATAACGAAATTAAAAGGAAAACTATCACAGCTAAGTAGCAGTTACAAGTTAACGTGTAATAGTCGACCAACTTAAATTTGCAGTTGGAGAATTGACCGTAACGTATATTAATGGGAGAGCATTTTTTTTCAACTACAATGTTAAGTTTGTTTTTTGGATAAATTCATCCCAACTACGGAACCCTTCATTGTGCGTGGTCCGACTCGCACTTGGCCGGTTTTTTTTATTTCACTACTATAAGAAAACCTTTCGGGGAATACAGGCGTGATGATAGTTACCCTCGGTGATGGAGTTATCCTGGAACATGTGCTCGAGCGCGTGGTGGATGTCGCGGAAGGAAGGCCGCTCGGCCGCGCTCCACTGCCAGCAGCCGCGCATCAGCTCGTACACGGCGCCCGGGCAGCCCGGCGGGCACTCCATGCGGTAGCCCTGCAACGACACACACTGTGTCACGCGCGCTTGACAACGACCAACTACCTAGTAGTCCGTCGCATGATATACACACCCCCCGATGCGTTTTCTCATTTTAACAATTGGCTCACTAAAATCGTATAAATGTCGTTATTCTTTTGTTAGAGGCTAAATATTCATAAATATAATAAACATAATTACGTTTAAACAATAGAGAGCAGATATTCCAGATAAATCCATAGTATTCGATGACTAAATTCCTTCTGAGAATGCCTACATCGCACATGAATATAAAGAAAACTGTATTAATAAACAATATCTCAACATAATGTGCTGACACCGTACAATGATGCACGCCGTACTGTCGACCTACGTCACGATTGGGAGACCAATCGTGACGTAGGTCGTCAGTACACCTGACCATTGGTTGTCATTTCGTTTAAACATGTAGGTTTTTATTTTTTGTGAATGTGAGAACGTTGTAGGCCTAATAGACTGTAGCTTTGTAAACCATCTTCTATTTTGTTAAGTACTTTGTACTTGTTGACGGTCACCTACACTGCCCTCCCATACCCACTGTAACTGGAAAACATTGTTAAAGCCCACTTTTTTTTAAAAGAGTAACCGTGGAGTTTCTTGCCGGCTCTTCTCCATAGGAAACGAACAATTGTAACCGTGCACTTAGCTTCTGACGTTTCATAAGTGCCCATGTAGGTTTATGTGAAATAAAAAAAATGATTTTGATTTTGACCGACAGTAATCCAATACTACTCCAGTAGTATTCAGGTTTCCGTTTCCAAAAGAGATTATCTTTTTTAAAATACTAACTTTCGACCGCGGCTTCACCCGCGTAGAGACGAAGAAAACGACAACATTTAGAAAAAATATCCCAGGCGAAGTTCTAGATTCAGGACAAAAATATCCCACACGAAAGTTATAGATTCGGGACAAAAAGTATCCTATGTCGTAGTCTACCCGTGTGCCAAATCCGTTCAGCCGCCGTGTCTTGATTGATTGATTGACAAACATCCAAATCCACAAAGTCACCAAAACAAGTTGTTTCGTAAGTTCCATTACATTATTTTGTTAATATCTAAGAAATTATAATTACTATCTTATCAATTATATTTTTATAGCATTGTTGCAATATTTAGTTTAAAAGTATTTGTTTTGTAGTAGTAGTTCAGTTTATTTTATCTGTTGCAATATTCACGTTAGCTAAGCAGTAAGCAGTACGGGTAGACAACTGTCATTTGAAATGTTATAAAAGATAAGATGTAACTTTATTTTTGGTCTCTTTTCTGTACGTGTCGCTGGACTGGTAACAATATACAAAATAGTAAGTAATTGATTATCATTTATCATCGACCTTCTTCTCAACACCTGCAACATTCATCTTCGTCGCAATCATCAGATAAATAACATCTGATTCTGTAACAAAATAATTGTGGAAATTAACAAATTGCACCATAATCATCAATTCGTAAGAAAAGTAATAATAGAGTACCTTGAACATCAGAAGACAATTCTCGAAGAGATGGTCTGTGGGGCCATCAAATCAATAATAATGGTATTTCTCATCAATTAATGCGCAATTTTCCCGATTTTTTCGGTGGGGCTGCGCATGTGTGCATTTCATGTGTTTTTGAACGACACTTCGACATATAATAAATATGTCTACGCATTAAACGCTCGTAACAAACTGGCTTGGGAAAGGAAACCGACGTTGTCGCAAGGGCAAGCAGTCCATAGAGGCAATTGGGCCTAGCCTACCCTAGCCCAAATGCATTTATACTATGTTATAAAATAATACAAAAAAAAAGTTAAAACTCTTGTTAGAACACATATAGCAACTTCTCGCACCCGTGTGACGTAATTACGCGCGTAAGTCAGTACGTAGTCGACTGTATAGGCTACAAAACGAATTGCCTCACAGTGACAGTGTTTTAAAAAAAATCAAATAGATTTTTTCAACATTTTTTTCTGAAACTATTTGTAATATTTTGATAGTTATTTTTGCTACCTTTTTGAGTTGAACATGTCTGCTTACATAAAATATTTTTAATAAATAAATCTATGTTATTTATAATGAAGAAAAATGTTCCTAAACTCAACACGATATCGTCAATTTAGTGTGTAGAGGCAACGGAAATTATTTTTTACAATATTATAAACCAACATTTTCGAATAAAAAGTTGCTACCAATGGACATGAAGGAGTAATCTAGCTGTGACAATTATTAGTTACCTTAAAGGTGAACGGCAGGCTTGTATGGGAACTTCGTACCGCTAATAAAAGGTAAACGGCAGGCTTGTATGAGAACTTCGTACCGCTAATAAAATTTCGTGTTTTGGGATATTTTTTGTTTTAATAGGTAGTTAATAAGATAGACAAGCCCTTTTTAAATTCTTAGATTTTTAAAAGTTGGGACGTAAAAGTTATAACGAGTTATATTTTTTAAGGTTATGTACTAGTGTACCAATGTAGATTGTTACTTAAAGGTACATAAACATTGTTTTGGTGATAAAGTAAATGTTCTAGATTGCTTGTCGCTATCTTTGTAGTGTTCTACTTACTATTAAATAGGTAGATTGAGATGAGAATCGTACCTACTCAGTGAGGGGTGTATTAAGAGATATCTATGTCCAGCTGCGTACTGCAACAGTTTGATAATGATGAAGTTAATTCGCTAAATTGCTCAGATGCAGGCACAAACCACAATCCAAAACAACAGCAAAGAACTGAACTGAAATACAGTAACAGTAATACAGATTTTCTTTACCTGTCAATAAATAATTGCCATATAAACAAAAATAATATTGATGACGAAAATCATTCCTATCATTATATTATTGTTAACTATTATGATTTTATGCAACGATCACGCATTCTTAGGTATAATATATTAGTGTTTAATTATATTTAATGTTATTTCTATTTCTAAATAATTAATCTATCATTTCGTTATTAGTGTTATTTTACATATGACAACTTTAAAAATCATAACTGCGTTTAGTTTACGATTTTATTACTTTTAATTATTAAAATCTTTTTATTGATAGTATTCATTAATCCGAACTTCTAAAAATAGTACACTTACATGAAAATAAATGTCTTAGTTGCCTTAATAAGTGGTATAAATTCTATAACAAAACAACAACAAAAATATGCGGTACGAAATCTGCCGTTCGCCTTTGCCGCAAAATATACTAAATTTTTTTCAGATTTTGTGATAGCGTTCTTAATACTAAGTAGGTATTTCACGGTTGCGATTCGATTAGGCACTTTAATATGAGTGCTAAGCAATTTATGCTCGTCTCAATGCATATGGTGAAGTCACCATCAATTCCAGTTCTCCTGGTTCTTACCAGGAGAACTCCTCAACAATTAACGTCCCTGCATCGGGAAAAGCAATATTTTGTTAAAGGTGATGAGCATTTGACATTAGGTTATTGTAAATTAGATAAATTACAAACTGACCCACTAAAAAGTGAAAAATAAAAAAACTTTTTACAAAAAAAAAAACAACCGACTTCCAAAAAAAACACTACAAAGCGAAAAATAACTTTAATTTCGGAAGTCGGTGGCAAAAAACTAAAATACAGATCCAACGACACCGACTTCCGAAATTAAAGTTATTTTTCACTTTGTAGTGTTTTTTTTGGAAGTCGGTTGTTTTTTTCTTGTAAAAAGTTTTTTATTATAGTAACTCGTGCATTTACTTTTAGAAAGCACCATATTTTGGTGAAGTGGAGCTAATGATGTAGACCACAGATGGCCACTGGAACAACTTAATAATAAGGAATTCACGATTTGCGATTAGATTAGATTCTTTAATATGGTTGCTAAGCAATTTATGCTCATCACATTGCATATGATGAGTGACAGTTCTCCTGGTTCATACCAGGAGAACTCCTCAACAATGAACGTCCCAGCATCGGGACAATCAATATTTTGTTGAATGTGATGAGCAGTTGACATTAGGGTATTGTAACTTAGATAAATTACAAACTGACCCACTAAAAAGTGAAAAATAAATTTAATTTCGGAAGTCGGTGACTTCCGAAATTAAAGTTATTTTTCACTATGCAGTGGTTTTTTGGAAGTCGGTTTTTTTTTTTGTAAAATGTTTATTATCAACAATAGAATAGAATAGAATTATCTTTATTCAAGTATCTTAGACTCAAAAATGATTAGTAAGACTTACAACTATATTAGTAAGAACTGACACTTCACAAAAACAAACAAATGGTTGTGAATCACCGTTGTGGCAACCATGTGAGATGGCACAACAGCGACCCACAAAAACACAGTCCAGACGAATTGAAATCATGCTTAGGATACTGTTGGAGCTGCCCCACACGCTGCGCTCCATGGAAGCACATCTTTTGCGCATGGTTGTGTAGAAACAATCTACATGCGCATCCGCGAACATCCCCGACGCACTACAGAAGCGCGGCAGCCCCACCAGCATCCTAAACGCGTTATTATACTGAACGCGGATAGCGTTGTACGATGTTTGCGTATATCTAGCCCACAGGCTATTCGTGTAAAACGACGTACAATAGGCTCGAAAGAGCGTTCGTTATCTTTACAGGAAGTGAGCATCGTGCAAACCTGCGAGCCTGCATGCTCGCTCTAACCGACAACGCTCTCCGCTCCCGTTCAATGTCGTCATCGTCTTTGAGATTGGGGTCTTTGACAACGAGTTCCGACGAGGAAGATGTGTCTGCTGTTCTAGCAATAGTAAATTCAGTTTTACAATGGAATCATAGAAATAGATTCCGTGTCCTACCGTACCTGCGACCACGTTCGTTCATAATATTTTTTTTTATCACGAGTTGAAAATTAATGATATAATGAGTTTAAAAAAAAATACTTTAATTTTTAGGGTTCCGTTTTCAACAAGGAACCCTTATAGTTTCGTCATGTCTGTCTGTCCTCAGCTTAGCTCAGAGACTCTTAGTACTAGAAAGCTATAATTTCATGCCAAATTATGTTAGTATGTACAAATTAATGACGCCGACAAAGCGGTAAAATAAAATCATGGCAGTAGTATATATAACCAAATTAAAAGGAAAGCTATCACAGCTAAGTAGGCGTTACAAGTTAACGAGTAATAGTCGACGAACTTACATTTGCAGTTGGAGAATTGACCGTGACGTATATCGATGTATGGGAGAACATGTTTTTCAACTACAACGTTAAGTTTAATTTTGGGATAAATTCATCCCAACTACCTTCAGCAACCCTTCATTGTGAGTGGTTCGACACGCACTTGGCCGGTTTTTGTAATTCCAATTGTTTTTGATATCTCCAAAAAGGCTTCTTGCCTTTTAGATTTATTTTTAAAGTCTATTGATGTAGCGTCCCATATCACTGGTCTTTCTTGAATAAGTTTTTGTCTCCGAACTGCGGCGTAACTTTGCCACGCCCGCGCTGTTCATAGAGCCTTTTTTTGTTCGATTAAGAAATATTTGTTTGTCACGACAGTAATTGTTTCCATGAATACCAACTAATAACGGTGAGTGGCCAGACAGCTCGCTGTACGAGCACAGTTCAACTACAAACTGTCTCATGATCTGTTTGATGCATTTAGGTTTGTTTCTTCCATGGGACCACTATATAGTTTTCTCATTTCTTCTATAAAATGCCAAGTAGCTCTCGTTAAGCACTTAAGTATGACATATAATTGATTTTTTTTAGAAAGCTAGGCGATGCACTCAGAACTAGGTAAGCGACAAATAGAACATGGAGCGCTCACCCGACGTGGCCGCCCGAGCGATCTGCGACATACTTCTGCCACTGACATTCAAACTTGACTATAATCTAGGAGCACGCTAGGCGTGCTAATGGTATATAACTACTGATTGGCAGTGAATCGTACGAGGGGTGCGTTGCGTAAGGACTGCGGGCCGCGCGGTAGGGGCGGGGGCGGGGGGCTGCAGGTGCGTACGCATAACTGAGACGTTAGTGTACTCACATATAAACAATTAGCTTACAAATATACATAAACAAATACTCGCTGTTGTCAGCTAACGTATACAGCGGGATGCAATATTTTACTCACATTTAAAAAACTTATTTTGTTTTAAGATGTTTAACGGTTATTTATTGAGAATACTTAGAGGAAAAAAACGAATCATAGGACGTTCCTTGACACCGGAGTAGCGTCCTGCAACCTATTGTTACTAAATAAGAACAGTAAGGGCGTGGATTAGTTTACAACTTTGTCGTGCGTGTGAGAACATTAGACGATATTCCATCGCGGAAGTACTAGCATCCGTTTACATGAATGTGTGGAGTTTACACAAAGTACATTGTGGACGTGGGTATTTAGTAAACAGGGCCGAGGAAGCAGCCTGCTGCCGCGCCGGGTGACGATAACCTTCACATTTTGTGTTTTCCGAATCTAGTCAAGTAGTCAGGGTTTGTCCGGGCTGAGCGAGGCGCGTGGCTCCATGCCGGCTGCGGCGCGGCGCGCGGCGTGAGGCGGGCGCACCCTGTGGCGCGCGCGCTCGTCGTGGGCCGGGTATAAACGCGGCACGCGCCACTTCCTCGGCACAGTCGCCACCGCACGCTAACGCAAACATGATCGCACTCAAGAACACCATCGTATA
The DNA here is from genome assembly GCA_963921375.1 of Tiliacea citrago. Lineage (NCBI taxonomy): Eukaryota > Metazoa > Arthropoda > Insecta > Lepidoptera > Noctuidae > Tiliacea > Tiliacea citrago. The sequence goes on from OY992780.1 coordinate 32,351,356, forward strand.
TTTCCTGCTCTTCTCCGTCGCTGTACTTGGTAAGATACCTCACCTAATAATTTATTGTCATACATAAAAGACGTTTTACTTTCGAAATGTGTAATTTATTGGGTTTAATTTTTTATAAAACCGAGGACATTTTCAAAAATATAAACTAACGTAACGTCATAGAAAAGCAACTTCTTACACATAGAGTACAATTTAAATTGGGTTCGTTATTTCAGGCAAGCACAAAAAGATGAAGCCCAAGAAATTCGTGTCGCCGACCACGAAGGGAATCCAGTGTTACAACTGCCTGTCGTTCGACCACCCCGGCTGCTGGGACCCCGACCACCCCGACTACGCCAACATCACGGTGAGTGCCCCCCCCCCCCCCCACCCTTTCGACACACCTGTGCCCGCACCCGCCGCTCGCCACTAACCCACCCCTCTGCGCAGGTCCCCAACATCGACTGTTACATTCCCGGCATGGCATTTCTGTGCATCGTCATCACCTCCGAGTCTGCCAAGCTAGGTGAGTGTCCGACTGTACCCTGTGAGCCGGTGTGTATGTGTGGGAGTGTATGTAACGCGAGCGTGTGTTGCAGTGGAGACGGGGCAGGAGATCGGGCCGGTGCGCGCGCGCACGTGCGTGCCCGCTAAGGATTTCTCCAAGAAGACGGTGTCGTACTCCATGTGCAGCAAGCTCAGCAAGGAGCTGTCGGCGTCCGAGATCTTCTCGCGCATAGCTGTGAGCCGGCCGCAGTGTACGCTCTGCAAGAAGCACCTGTGCACGGACGCCACTCACTGCTAGCTGTCGGACCCCGGGGGCGCGGCTGCCGCGGACGTGGGCGCGCGCCTTCTCTCCATCACAATGGGAGCGTGTTACGCGACATGTTTATTAAACTACGGAAGCAGTTTCCATTCTATGAAATGCAAAAACGTATAGTACTTTGTTGTTTTGAAACTAACACACTTTGTTAAACTAATGGAAGTTGTTGGGGCACGGGACGCGGTTTCGTTTGTTTTATTTTTTATTTTTCAAATATTATTTTAATAAACTATTGAAATTATTTAATTGTTTGATTTGTTTGTTTACGTAAGAATAATGCGTCAACACCGTTCAGTTGTAGATAGTTGACGTGCCGCAAACAATGTGATGATCGTTTTGTTTATGATAATGAATACTATTGGTAAATATGAATCGTAGTGCGATCGGAAACACGCTGCAGTGATGCGCGGTGGTACCTTCTCGAGCATGTGGTAGACGTCGGCCAGGTCGACGCCGGGGTAGGGCGACAGGCCGTAGGTGGCGATCTCCCACAGCAGGATACCGAAGGCCCACACGTCAGACTTGGTGCTGAAGGTGTTGTAGGCGAGCCCCTCGGGCGCCGTCCACTTGATGGGGAACTTGGCGCCCGCGTGCGCCGTGTAGGTGTCGTCGCGCATGAGCCGCGCCAGCCCGAAGTCCGCCACCTTCACCAGGTGGTTCTCGCCCACCAGGCAGTTGCGCGCCGCCAGGTCCCTGCACAACAACGTCACACCATCAGACACGTCAGGTACTTTACAACGTATTGCTCACAAATACAAGCGGCAATTCGTTTCAGATCTTTGTTTTCAATTGTGTGTGTACTTATAACTTACAGTGTACACATGCACAATTCAATTATACTTGAATATACAAACAATAGTTCAGCGCTTATTTGAAGATGGCTCAGAAGATTCTAAATTTTCCAAGAATTCCCAATAAGCCTCGAGCTAGTATATACTCGTACAACAGTGATTAGACAAAACATATTAGTACAGTCACTAGCAAAAATATGGAATAATAAAAGTTGTTAAGTATGTATGTTACGGCTAATACCCGAAGTGCGGCTACACCTAGTTTTAGCCGGTTAGAGTTATAGCTCCAGACAACCCCTGTTGGATAAAACCAATTTACCAACAATAGAGGGGATCTGGCGCTCGGCGGCCGCTGCCGCGGCACGATCGCTTCGCTCGCTCGCCTTCGCTTGTTAATGGTTACTGTTCTAACCTAACCTAACCCAAATGATTTTACCCGAAAACAATCGGCTCGTACTAGGTTTAACCAAGGTAAGTGGCTACACCTAATTCTAACCGGCTAAAACTAGGTGTAGCCGCACTTCGGGTATTAGCCGTAACATGTATACATAATAGTGCTCGTGACTGTACGATCAGCAAATAAACTTCTTCAATGTTTCTTTGACGTAGCATCTTAGCAAAACTGACGACAGAACTCAATACACTGATTTTCGGCATTTTATGTTATAGTTTGTGTTATTATACAGTTACATACATTTGTGTTGAAATTTCTATTTTCAAACAACTCTCGTTCGCACTCGATAAGAAAATTAAAACAATGTAGTGGCTTATTGAGTAAGTTATGTTATGTTTACAGCCGGGCGGCGGCGCACAGTGGGCCCATACTGAAAATTAGTGGACTTTGGCAACAAAGTTCCTATATCGATGCGACTTTTTTTATATGACGTGTTATATTATTCCTGACAACTTTTATTCTTATAAAATTTCTTCTAAAGTTGATAGTCGTTGTTAATTGTCTTGAAAAAAAATAATTAGATTTTTTTGTATGGAGCGAATCACGTTTAATTTTTTTTTCTTCAATTGTACTAATATGTTGTGTGTGGCGTGAGTATATGATAGCTAGGGTCATTCTCTATCCACGAAAAAAAAATCAGCGCCGGCCATCTGCGGCAGCGCGAGTAATCATTCGGTAAAAAAAAAATGATTTGGAAGAATTTTTTTGTCATTTAAAATAAATTCAAAGCATATTTTTTGTCTCATTTGGCTGTTTTCACCTTCTTTTTAGTTAAATAAATAGTTTTAATAGCGCATACGTACTTATAACTAGTAATTCTGGTAGAGATTTAGTTATTATAGCATGTTACCGGTAGCACCTGCATTGTGATTGATGACTCATTTGTTTGTGCACTCGCCTAAGCGCATAACTAATGAGTCATCAAAAAATGCTCGTCTCTGATTGGCTGAATAATTTTCACTCACTGTTATGTCCACTACTTGAGTAATTAACACTAACTATAAATATAAAGACATTCATTAAGTCCATCTAGTTTCACTCTTGTCGCTTGTTTGTGAACACAGTGAAATACTTGTATTTTTATATTTACATTAGAACTATGGCTGGATTTTGTACCAACCTAGATCTTTTTGTGAAATTAAGAAGTGGCGGTGATCTGAAAAATCATATGTTTCTGTATGAAAGTATCATTTCTGTCTTGACTACCGAAGTTTCTGAAGAAGACAAGAACCGAATCAAGGAGTTCTGTCGACTTTTTTGTGTAAATTTAAATAAAAAGTGTATAGAGTCAAGTAGAAATCAAAAAACTTTTATGAATCGTGTAATTAATCGCAAGTGGTTGGAAAAAACATCAACTGGCCTGTTTGTGACAGTGTTGATCTGAGAAGTGTGATGGGCTTTTCGGACGCAGCCTTATCTGAGCTTGTGGATATAGATTGCCATGTTCCTACTCTTGCAGTATGTACTGCGGAAGCGGGAACATCTACAGAAAAGGAGCACAGGAAACCGTTCGAAGAGTTAAGTAATAAGCAAAAGAAAAGACGTTCTACTTCCATAGTAGAAGAAAATTCCGAGGAAGAGTTGCAGCACTGGTACATAACAAAATTGAAAGACAACGGCAAAAAGAATCTGGCAAAAGTGGTCGAATACCTTTCCAGTAATCCAGATGCGCTATCCGAAGTAGAAGAGAGACTATTCAAAAAGCAGAGCTTAAGTACTGTCTCTGAAGATAAGTGTTTAGCTCTTTATACATCAGTTGCGCTCTCGAAATGGAAGTACTTAGCTCTTCGACAATTTCTGAAAGAAGAAAACTGTGCTGCCTTTCTATCTTATCCAAAGCTTGTAAATGCCAAGAAAAGATGTTACCCACTACAAGAGAGTATGGAGATTACCGAAAACGGAGCTCACATTAAATTGCAAGCGCTATTGGACCACACTGTGGAGAGGATATTACTTGATATAAATACTGTTGATAGGTCTCAAAATGAAGTTGATAGAACTCAAGTTGATCTGGAAATGGGGACTTGATGGTTCTTCGTCGCAGAGTAACTATAAACAGAAAACGTCAAACACAGCTACAGAGTTCGATGATTCATCAGTAGTCATGATAAGCATCGTCCCTCTTCGGCTAGTGTCTACTAGGCCATCATCTGGGAATGAAAATCTAGTTTGGGAGAACCCCACACCTTGCTCAACTCTGTACTGTCGACCAGTGAAGTTCACTTTCACTTCGGAGACAGCTGACTTTATAAAGTCTGAAGAGTCTGAGATGAAAAAACAAATTGATGAACGAATATCTACACAGTGTGGAAATATTATTGTATCACATGAATTGCATATGACCATGATTGATGGAAAAGTGGCCAATATTATTGCTGGAGTACCATCATATGCAACGTGTCCCATTTGCTTGGCAAAACCGAGTGAGATGAATAATTTAGACGCTTTGACTTCTAAACCACTTCGTGAAGAAATTTACAAACAAGGAATTTCTTCACTGGGTATGAAGATTCGGTGTATGGAATGTCTTCTCCATATATCTTATAATCTGGATTTTCAACGATGGACTGCTCGCGGCGAATATAAGGCTTTGAAACAAGCTAAAAAAAATACCACACAGCAAGAGTTTCGTGAGCAAACTGGAATGCTGATTGATATAGTCAAACAGGTATGTATTTAATTTTCGCTCTCTTTATGCTGTTTGTGAATTATATCTCTATGTATTGTATATTACAGTATTGTTTTCCCATTTTAGGGTTTTGGAACTACAAACGACGGGAATACAGCGAGGCGCTTTTTCCAAGATTACAAAAGATCTTCCAGAATAACGGGAATTGACGAAAATCTGATTTTCAGATTTTCCGTTATTCTACAAGCCATATCATCAGGCAAAAACATTGACTGTGAAAAATTTAGAAGATACTGTAGAGAAACAGCTGATGTGTACGTGCAACACTATTCGTGGTACTACATGCCAGTTAGTGTACATAAACTTCTAATGCACGGTGCAGACATCTGTAACCACTTTGGTGTTTTGCCAATCGGTAAGTAGAAAATAAATATAGTTTGATGTATTATTTGAATCGATTGCGTTTTGAAATTAAAATGTATGTACTTATTCGTTTTAGGTACCTTATCTGAAGAAGCTTCGGAAGCCCGTAATAAGGACTTCAGAAACGTCAGGGAGAGGCACACTCGGAAAACGGGGAGAATAGCAACAAACGAAGACATCCTCCATGGACTTCTAATAAGCTCTGATCCTCACATATCCTACATAAGGCCTAAAATAATGAAACAGGTTCATAATGAGTTGTTGCCTGAAGCAACTCAGTTGTTACAGACTACTGAGCCTCCCTGTGACAGTGAAATTATGGAGGAAGAAGAATGCCTCATAGCAGAGTCCGAAAATTTGCCGGACCCACTAGCACTTCTGGAACAAGAAATAATGTGATCCGGCTCTAAATTATTCCCACAAAAGCCCATCAGGGTTAGGAATATGACAAACAGCCCTTTTCAGGGCTACAATTACTTCACAGTTTCATATTGATCATACGTACGATAACTTATACTATAATAATATACATACAGTTGATTATGTAGATAATTATCAACGACTTGCCCGTACAAATTTAAATTATTTCACCTATCATTAACAAAATTAGTATAACCTGAAACATTACGATATATTTATTCAACAATAGATAACGTGCAGTTAAAAAATAACACAGCCAATCAGAGACGAGCATTTTTCGATGACTCATTAGTTATGCGCGCACAAACAAATGAGTCATCAATCACAATGCAGAGCACCTGCATTGTGATTGATGACTCATTTGTACCGATAACATGCAATAAGAACTAAATCTCTACCAGAATTACTAGTTCTAAGTACGTATGCGCTATTAAAACTATTTATTTAACTAAAAAGAAGGTGAAAACAGCCAAATGAGACAAAAAATATGCTTTGAATTTATTTTAAATGACAAAAAAATTCTTCCAAATTATTATTTTTTTACCGAATGATTACTCGCGCTGCCGCAGATGGCCGGCGCTGATTTTTTTTTCGTGGATAGAGAATGACTCTAGCTATCATATACTCACGCCACACACTCAACATATTAGTAAAATTGAAGAAAAAAAATTAAACGTGATTCGCTCCATACAAAAAAATCTAATTAATTTTTTTCAAGACAAACTATCAACTTTAGAAGAAATTTTATAAGAATAAAAGTTGTCAGGAATAATATAACACGTCATATAAAAAAAAATCGCATCGATATAGGAACTTTGTTGCCTAAGTCCACTAATTTTCAGTATGGGCCCACTGTGCGGCGGCGCGGGGCCGGCCGGCTGCATCGTGTTACGAACATAACAACTGAGCTTGGCCTATTGAGTAAGTTATGTTATGTTTACAGCCGGGCGGCGGCGGCGCGCGGCCGGCCGGCTGCATCGTGTTACGAACATAACAACTGAGCTTGGCCTATTGAGTAAGTTATGTTATGTTTACAGCCGGGCGGCGGCGGCGCGCGGCCGGCCGGCTGCATCGTGTTACGAACATAACAACTGAGCTTGGCCTACATAATTTAATTAGTGTTCAATTAGACGTGGTCAAAATACATATTTTAAAGCCATGTACGTGCACCGTACACCCAGGTTAGTTTATTCGTATGCTACGAATAGGTGCTACGCGTACGTGGTACGAGTAGGTGCTACGCGATGTGGTACGAGTGGGTGCTACTACGCGTAGATGATACGCGAATGTGGTACGAGTAGGTGCTACTACGCGTAGATGATACGCGAATGTGGTACGAGTAGGTGCTACTACGCGTAGATGATACGCGAATGTGGTACGAGTAGGTGCTACTACGCGTAGATGATACGCGAATGTGGTACGAGTAGGTGCTACTACGCGTAGATGATACGCGAATGTGGTACGAGTAGGTGCTACTACGCGTAGATGATACGCGAATGTGGTACGAGTGGGTGCTACTACGCGTAGATGATACGCGAATGTGGTACGAGTAGGTGCTACTACGCGTAGATGATACGCGAATGTGGTACGAGTGGGTGCTACTACGCGTAGATGATACGCGAATGTGGTACGAGTAGGTGCTACTACGCGTAGATGATACGCGAATGTGGTACGAGTGGGTGCTACTACGCGTAGATGATACGCGAATGTGGTACGAGTGGGTGCTACGCGATGTGGTACGAGTGGGTGCTACTACGCGTAGATGATACGCGAATGCGGTACGAGTAGGTGCTACTACGCGTAGATGATACGCGAATGTGGTACGAGTAGGTGCTACGCGATGTGGTACGAGTAGGTGCTACGCGTAGGTGGTACGAGTAGGTGCTACGCGATGTGGTACGAGTAGGTGCTACGCGTAGGTGGTACGAGTAGGTGCTACGCGATGTGGTACGAGTAGGTGCTACGCGTAGGTGGTACGAGTAGGTGCTACGCGATGTGGTACGAGTAGGTGCTACGCGTAGGTGGTACGAGTAGGTGCTACGCGTAGGTGGTACGAGTAGGTGCTACGCGTAGGTGGTACGAGTAGGTGCTACGCGATGTGGTACGAGTAGGTGCTACGCGTAGGTGGTACGAGTAGGTGCTACGCGAATGTGGTACGAGTGGGTGCTACTACGCGTAGATGATACGCGAATGTGGTACGAGTAGGTGCTACTACGCGTAGATGATACGCGAATGTGGTACGAGTAGGTGCTACTACGCGTAGATGATACGCGAATGTGGTACGAGTGGGTGCTACTACGCGTAGATGATACGCGAATGTGGTACGAGTGGGTGCTACTACGCGTAGATGATACGCGAATGTGGTACGAGTGGGTGCTACTACGCGTAGATGATACGCGAATGTGGTACGAGTAGGTGCTACTACGCGTAGATGATACGCGAATGTGGTACGAGTGGGTGCTACTACGCGTAGATGATACGCGAATGTGGTACGAGTAGGTGCTACTACGCGTAGATGATACGCGAATGTGGTACGAGTGGGTGCTACTACGCGTAGATGATACGCGAATGTGGTACGAGTAGGTGCTACTACGCGTAGATGATACGCGAATGTGGTACGAGTAGGTGCTACTACGCGTAGATGATACGCGAATGTGGTACGAGTAGGTGCTACTACGCGTAGATGATACGCGAATGTGGTACGAGTAGGTGCTACGCGATGTGGTACGAGTAGGTGCTACGCGATGTGGTACGAGTGGGTGCTACTACGCGTAGATGATACGCGAATGTGGTACGAGTGGGTGCTACGCGATGTGGTACGAGTGGGTGCTACTACGCGTAGATGATACGCGAATGCGGTACGAGTAGGTGCTACTACGCGTAGATGATACGCGAATGTGGTACGAGTAGGTGCTACGCGATGTGGTACGAGTAGGTGCTACGCGTAGGTGGTACGAGTAGGTGCTACGCGATGTGGTACGAGTAGGTGCTACGCGTAGGTGGTACGAGTAGGTGCTACGCGATGTGGTACGAGTAGGTGCTACGCGTAGGTGGTACGAGTAGGTGCTACGCGATGTGGTACGAGTAGGTGCTACGCGTAGGTGGTACGAGTAGGTGCTACGCGTAGGTGGTACGAGTAGGTGCTACGCGTAGGTGGTACGAGTAGGTGCTACGCGTAGGTGGTACGAGTAGGTGCTACGCGATGTGGTACGAGTAGGTGCTACGCGTAGGTGGTACGAGTAGGTGCTACGCGAATGTGGTACGAGTGGGTGCTACTACGCGTAGATGATACGCGAATGTGGTACGAGTAGGTGCTACTACGCGTAGATGATACGCGAATGTGGTACGAGTAGGTGCTACTACGCGTAGATGATACGCGAATGTGGTACGAGTAGGTGCTACTACGCGTAGATGATACGCGAATGTGGTACGAGTAGGTGCTACGCGATGTGGTACGAGTAGGTGCTACGCGTAGGTGGTACGAGTAGGTGCTACGCGATGTGGTACGAGTAGGTGCTACGCGTAGGTGGTACGAGTAGGTGCTACGCGATGTGGTACGAGTGGGTGCTACTACGCGTAGATGATACGCGAATGTGGTACGAGTAGGTGCTACGCGATGTGGTACGAGTAGGTGCTACGCGTAGGTGGTACGAGTAGGTGCTACGCGAATGTGGTACGAGTGGGTGCTACGCGATGTGGTACGAGTGGGTGCTACGCGTAGGCGCGAAAAGGTAACAAAAAGAAAGACACGACAGTTAATAAATGCAAATAATCTTCTTTTTTTGAACTAAACAGATTTTATGATTCTAAATGTCTAACTTAAAAATAATAATAAGTCATTTTAATATTATCATCATTCATTTGAAACAATCTAGCGCAGCCATTGACCACGTAATACCTACATATTACCTGAGTTATTTTATAACTTTTTCTTAATTTTTATTAACCATTTTGAAAGTATTTACATAATTTAAAAACTAAACAGAGGTAGATAAAAGTTTCAATAATCGAAATCATCCCCTATTTTACCCACATGGGGATGATTTTTATTTATAAAAAAACAGAAACACAAAAAAATAATATTTCATACCAAACTTAAAAAAAATGATGTTTCCCATACAAACTTTCATCCTCTATATGATGATTACGAGGATTTTGGATTATTTTTTTGACAAAAAGTAGCCTATGTCCTTCCCCAGGATGCCATCTATCTTCTCGCCAAATTTTATCGAAATCCGTTCAGTGGTTTAGGCGTGAAAGGGTAAAATACAGACATACAGACAGAGTTACTTTTGAGTTTATAATATTAGTATGGATACCATCAATAAACATTTAATTTATAATATTAGTATGGAAAAAAGTATTTAAAGTTTTTATTTGTTGCCAAACATTGGCCAACTAATCAAACGTTTTTAAAGTTTTTATTTGTTTGCCAAACACTGGCCAACTAATCAAGCGTTTTTTTTTGGCGCAGTTAAAATTTGTTTAGATATTGTATTTGAATGTGTTGCTGATGACAAACCTACAACTGCCATACTTGTATCAGCTCTAATTTAACGATGGTACCCACAATTTTAATATTTTGTCATTTCGAACATACGTCATCATCACCCTCTCCAATACAAAATAAAAGTAGCAGTGTTGAGACAAAACTACAACAAATCCCTCAACATAAAAATGACAGTAAGATCCGTAGATCAGTAGTATCCTGAGTACCAATAACAGGAACGACATTGGAAATATTGCCAAGCAACCCTTCATAATCATTCGGTAAACATATGCCATTACATAGACACATTGCAATACACAGCAACTGGTGCACGACATAGAAACTAAATTAGAAACGTTTACAAAGTAAGACTTCTGCATAATTCAATTACATAATTTACATTATATAATTTAAATACATGTGACTACCTCCAACTGACTCTTCACTTATGAGCTACTTTACAAAAAGTGAACTTTACGAACATCATTATTTGTACACCGTCATATAACTGTAGTTACCAAAGAAATATGTATAATTGGAGAGTAGAGCATTTAAATAACTTACTGTTTCTGGACACATTGACGGAGCATGCTTATCTTTTGGACTCGAACAAAAATCTAGCATTCGATTCAACAATGTTTACCAAACTGGGACTAGTAGGTAAATAGTCATGGAATGAAGACTATTTTCAAAAATATTGACGAGTTTATTGACAGTATTAAAAAATACGACATAATGATGATAGACGATAATATAATACCCGATAGTCAACAATTAGACACACAATTTTTTCTACGATACTTATATTAGGTTGGGGAAAAAGTCTTTTCGCATTATAGTATGTATGAACTTGTAATAAAATCTTTTTGGCTATACTATTTCTATCTGGCTGGTTTTGGTATCATTGAAAGTTTAAATTTTAAAGAACATAATTCCAAATTCAAATTAGGAAAATGTGTGATTTTCATTTGTTTTTCGTACTGTCAAGATAAGTAAATCTAATGAAGAAATTCGATACATTTTTAAATTTTACTACAAAAAAGGTAAAAGTGCAACGCAAGCTGCGAAAAAAATTTGCGATGTTTATGGACCTAGTGCAGTGTCTGTGAGAGTAGCACAAATTTGGTTTAAGCGTTTTCAATCCGGAAATTTTGATGTCAAAGATGCACGTCGCTCTGGTCACCCTAATACGGACAAAATGGATGCCATTTTTGAAAAAGTGGAGTAAGATATATATCTGTAGATACATAGTAGAAGATATCAGTAGTTACGACGTAGCTGAAGAACTGGGAATTGACCACAAAACAGTTTTGGCACATTTGAAAAAAACTGGGTACACAAAAAAGCTCGATATTTGGGTACCTCACGAGCTCACTGAAAGAAACCTAATGAACCGTGTACTCATTTGTGACTCTTTATTACGATGTAATGAAACCGAACCATTTTTGAAGAAGCTGATAACTGGTGATGAAAAGTGGATCACGTACGACAAGAACGTGCGTCAAAGGCCGGTCAGGCTTCACAGACTGTGACGAAACCCGGGTTAACTCGCAACAAGGTTATGCTGTGTGTGAGGTGGGATTGGAAGGGCATTATTCATTATGAGCTGTTACCACCAGGCAGGACCATCGATTCTGAACTCTACTGCGAACAACTGATGAGATTAAAGCAAGAATTTGAGAGAAAGCGGCTGGAATTAATCAACAGAAGGGGTGTGGTTTTTCATGATAACGCTAGACCTCACACATCTTTAGCCACTCAGCAATAAGAGTTTGGCTGGGAGGTGTTAATGCATCCGCCGTATAGTCCTGACGTTGCACCTTCAGATTTCCACCTGTTTCGGCCTCTTCAGAATTCTTTAGGCAGTGTCAGGTTAACATCACGAGAGGACTGCCAAAACCACTTGTCGCGGTATTTTGATCAGAAGTCCCATCTACAAGATGGCAAAAAGTTATCGAACAAAATGGTACCTACATACTTTAGTTAAATGTAAATAAACTATATTAAAAAATGTTTTGAATTTTCTTAAAAAATGCGAAGAAACTTTTTCCCCAACCTATTATAAATATTACATATTACATCAAAACATTGCAGGACTATTAAATAAAGCTGATGCATTCTCTATATGTATAGAAGAACTCATGGCCAAAAATATTGACGTTGATGTTATTTTCATAACGGAACATTTTATGATGGCTGGTTATGAGCAGTATCTCTCAATCCCGAACTCATAGTCAAATCAAATTATTTATTTCAAATAGGCAAATAAGAGGCACTTTTGAACGTCAAAATTTATGAAAAATAGAATTGATTCTAGTTGCACCTTCCAAAAGGTAGTTTCGTTTGGAGAAGAATGGGCAACAAACTCCACCGTTAGTCTTTTAAAAATGTTTTACAATATTTTGTTTCGAGTACATTAATTATATGATTTTATGTGAAGACGATGCACCTATACTCCATTTATAATATCATTAGACAGAAGTTAAAAAAGGGTATTTTACATGCACACTTTGTAACAAAAGTACAGTAAACTTGTTAAAGTTACGATAGACTCCAAATTTATTAAAATCTATTTATATACCAGCTGTCGCACTTAATTGTAATCATGTTACCTATTTATCTTATGAAATTAGGTGGCATTCATTTAGATATATTATTTCATTCCTATTCCTAAAATTAAAATGTCAATGCTAATTTTTTTTTTTAAACCTAAAATAAGCAGGGGTGAATAATACCGGAACGTTTTTTGTTTCACTATAATTCTACCAAACTAAAAAGGTACCTAATTCCTTCATAAGCTGTGACAGCCGGGTTTTTCTAGCCTGCGTTTTTTTTTGGGTGGGATATTATCAAATAACTTTTCCCGCTCTAGGCGGAGCGGGAGGGCGTGTCAGACTTTTACTGACTAAAACCCACCCGTGTTCCTTCCGTTGCCTGTGTGCCAGGGCCACGATATCCCTTTCGGACAAACTCGCAACCCTGGCAGGCATTGGTCCTAACGGACCCCGTCAGTTGGTGCTGACATCTCTTTGAGGCGCGCGTGGAACACAACGCGCCGTCGACCCGGGCCTGGTCCTTATCGCACGGCGAGCTACCCATCGCTCACCGTCCACAGGCCCGCGCCTACGGTGGCCGGAAATCGGCTTGCGACTCCCGACGCCCGGGGCGTCTCCTGCGGCGACTAGGGGCGCGAGGGCGTGAACCTTGCCTCTCCCTCACGCGTTCCGCCTCCTCCTTCGCGAGCATTACTGCTTCGCAGAAAGAGGTGACGGCCTCCCATGCACTCTCGCTCCGAACCATGGCCTGAACCAGGGCCGGACGCGAGAGATCGCCGCCGCCGATCGCCTCCGTGAGGACACGGCGGTGGTCCGCCCAAGCCGGGCAGACCTCCACCGTATGCTCCACCGTGTCCTCCGGGCGATCCACACAGTGGTGACACCCGGGCGTTTCCTCCCGCTTTGTCCTAAACAGGAACCTCCCGAAACATCCGTGTCCGGTGAGGACCTGCGTCAGGCGGAAGGTGAGGACGCCGTGGCGCCTCTCTAACCACTCCTCAAAGAGGGGACTTATCGCCACAATTGTGGCGTGCCCAGCGCTGGGTTGCGACAATCGCACTCTCCATGCCGCCTTGAGATCCCGCCGGAGCTCTGTCCGCTGTGCCGTGATTTCTCGCGGCAGCGGAGTTTCGCCCCGACGTTTCGCCTCCTCTCGCCACTCCCAGATGTGCGCGAGGACTTTTGCCTCCAGATCCCATGGCGGTAGTCTGGCAAGGAGACTCACCACCTCGCAGGAGACCGTGCGGTAACCCCGTACCAGCCTGATGGCCATGACCCTTTGGGACGCGTTCAACCGCTGGGCTGGTCGCAGCCTCAGAGAACGCGCCCACACCGGTGCCCCGTAAAGGGCCATGGACCGCACGATTCCCGCGTAGAGCCTCCGGCAGGAGGCGTTTGGACCCCCCAGATTGGGCAGGAGCCGCTTCAAGGCAGCCCCGGCCCGCTCCAGTCTGGGAGCCAAACGTCGGAATTGTTCCACGAAGTTCCACCGGCTGTCGAGGACGAGTCCTAGGTACTTCATCCCGCCAGAGGCACGTTCCGAGGACCATAAAAACACATGGCCTCGGATTTGTGCAATGCCACCCCCAGTGTGAGTCCCAATTGCCGGATCCTATCGACGATTGTCGCAACCCCACGTGTCGCCAGTTCGGCCGCCGCCTCTTGCGACCTCCCCTGCGCCAGGACCAGCGTGTCGTTAGCGTAGCATACCACGCTGACGCCGCTAGGGAGGTCGGCGCGCAGCACCCAGTCGTAACCGATGTCCAACAGATGCGGCCCCAGGACCGATCCCTGTGGGACACCGCACGACATCTCTCGCCGGTTCCACTCTCCGTGGTAACCGGGGTAGATGACGGCCCTGTCCGTCAGATAGACCTCGACCACGCGACAGAGGTAGGTCGGCATCCGGTGATACCGGAGTGCCTCCCTAATGCAACTCCAGGGCAGGGTATTGAAAGCATTGGCGATGTCAAGAGACACCGCCAAGACGACCCCACCCCGGGCAACAGCATCCCCCGTCGTGAGGGCTCGAACGCGCATGATGGCATCCACCGTAGAGCGCCCCTTGCGGAAACCAACCAACTCGCACCAGCTGCCCGACAAGGCGGTCTGCAATTACTCTTTCAAAGAGTTTGCCCACCTCGTCGAGCAGCACGATGGGCCGGTAAGCGAACGGAGAGTCCGCCGGGCGCCCTGGCTTCTTTATGAGGACCAGTTTGCCCGTCTTCCAACGAAGTGGGAACTGGCCCCTCTCCAAGTATGCGCTTAGGAGCCCCCTTAGTCGAGGCCCTAGAGCCTCCAAGGCCAGAACCCAGGCTTTTCCAAGTAAGCCGTCGGGTCCTGGGGCGGTATTTTTGGCAATTAGCCTACGTACCGCCACTCAAAAATCTATGTCGGTCACTTCCGGAGTATCGTCGTCGTCGTCGTTGGTGTGGTCCGCATCAGGCACCGCAGGAGGCGGAGCCATGGGCGGGGGAGTATGTTCCCCTCGTGATGCTACCTACGCCTTGTTTTTTGTTATTGCCGAATTTTCGTGTTATAGTTGTTATTTGTTACTGTTTATCCTTTGTTATCGTTATCAGTGTTGTTATTGGGTCGTTTTTACAAAACGTTACGTTTTGTTGAGCTATGGGTGATCCCGGTGCGGGCCCGAGTGGCTTACAACATAATATGTGTTCCGAGTCTGACCAAAGCCAATGGCGAAAATAACGTGGCCCAAAGGTTGACCCCGACGAGATAATAATGTCTCCCAAGAAAAAGAGAATGAAGCAAATTGCACTTCGTGCTGTAGTAAAGCAAACAGTAATAAATATTTTTAAGCAATTTAAGGAATCCTGGCCTGCAGGTACTCGTTATAACACTGAGATGATAAAGAAAACCGCAGAAGTTGTCGGTAAGGTTGATTCATCAAATGATTACCTACTATAAAAATATTTGAAAAGAACATGCATTGTGATAAAACATATATTTTCTATTTATAGGCGTATCTCGGGCTACTGTATACAATATACTCAAAGAGTACAACACAAAGTCGCTCGCAGTGATGATTTTGATGACATGACATTAAGTGGAATACGCAGGAAAATTCAATCCTTCTTCTTTAATAATGAGGTTCCCACCTTGAGTAAGATACTGGAAACAGGAAACGGTGACGAGTCTCTGCCAGATTTTAAGAGGAGCAACGTGGGAATTGATTTGTATAAATTGTATTTCACAGGATCAACTGAAGGGTTTTTAATGGATGCTGCCTTAATATTTGATGCAAAGAAAGGTGATGGAGATTACCACTCCGAAATGGACGCCTTCAACTTTGAAAAGTGGTTCAAGTTAATTTTGACCAAAATTGAGAGTGGCGCTGTAATTGTTATGGACAATGCGCCATACCACTCAAGGAAACTGGAAAAGCTGCCAACTACACCCACACGAAAGGCAGATATACAAGAGCGGTTAAAAAACAAAAATATTCCTTGAAACAGACCTTAGGGCTACTTTATTAGAAAAAGTAAAACAACAAAAACATTTATACCAAAAGTTTGTTGTAGATGAGATGGCTAGAGAGAAGGGTATTTCAGTATTGCGCCTCCCACCCTACCACTGCGAGCTCAACCCTATAGAATTAATATGGGCTCTAATAAAGGGGTATGTGGCCCAACATAATAAAACATTCAAATTAGACGAGGTGAAACGATTACTCCCACAAGCTCTGGATACAATTACCCCAGAATGATGGCAGTCTTGCGTTGCTCATGCAATTAAAGAAGAGGAATTATTTTGCCAACTTGATGGCATAATGGATAATGTAGAAAGATTTATTATTAACATCGGTGAAACTTCTTCATCTTCATAATCTGATGATAGTGACTAAATTAGATGAAGAAGACGGAGAAGTTTCATCAACTGTTGTGTGTTGTAAGTTGTTATCTTTAATAAAATATTGTTTAAAAACAGACTTTTCCTTTAATCATAATTAAATTTAAATCATCATGTGATTGGTTGTTTCATTCATTCAAATCAAATGTCATTTATTCAAACTTGAGAATCTGCACTTTTCGAACGTCAAAAAAGACATAAGACGTCCCCCAAAAATGCCCACCCTTCACCACTTCCTAGTGCTTTAGCTGGGAAGAAGTGGCGCAACAAATTCGTTTGGTTATAAGTTTGTAATGTGTTATGAAGATGTTTTTTTTTTCTCTTTATTTAATTTAAGTAGGGACTTTTATATAAAATACATGGCAAACCTAATTGTAAAAACAATATACTTTTATTTCCTTTATCTATGTATTCAGTTCTGTCTTAGATATATTTATGAAAGTTATGTTTCACAATTTTAATTAGAATTGTTTTAACTTAACTTTGAAATAAAATGTTTTGCTCTCCTGCTTCTACGAGCCTCTTTTTTATAATGCCATTATAAATGGAGTATAGAATAAAATTACATAGGTAAAAAAAACTAAAAAGTAAGCAACGAAAAATAACTTAATTATGAGATACATACATGGTGCTCACATATTTACAAAGATCGTAAAAGTATGTTTTTCTAAAAAATTAAAAAATAAGTCTCTAACTATCACGGTTCATGAGATACTGTCTGGTGACAGACGGACAGACAGACAGACGGCGGAGCCTTAGTAATAGGGTTCCCGTTTTACCCTTTGGGTACGGAACCCTAAAAATGGTTGATCTATTTTATCTTTATTTCAAGTATTAAAATGATGTCTATCGCTTATCTTATTAAAAATATGTAGATTTTTCCTTACATACAATACTTTCATAAATGAATTGGCAAGGTACCGTCCGTCCATAATATTAATCTTTTTAAATAGTTCCCTAAGGGTCAATTTCACCAATGGCGTCGTTATCCAAGAATAACTATCCCTGGGATAAAATTATTCGCTGCATTTACTCTCAGAATAACTCATATTACGTTTCACCACTTTGTAAAGACCAAAAGTTACTCCTAGTGTAACTATTCTTTGAAAAGTGTTTTTTTGTTATCTGTGGCACATTGAATGTGAAGTGATGAACGAATGAATTTGAATGCAGACAAATTCTCCGACTCTGACTAACTCCGCTCCACCATCGTCATCGCCCCTCTACATAATACAGACAAACCTCCAGCATAGCCAGACCGCCACAGCTAGCTTGCGAAGAGCGCTGGAGGTTAATCCTCGGACCATCGCACTGATCCAAGAGCCGTGGATCAGGAACAACAGAGTATGCGGCCTCGGTAACATCGGAGGTAAGCTAATCCTCAACACACATAGCCCAGAGAAACCTAGAGCCTGCGCTTACATACCCAAAGATATCCCTATCGCACCACTTACCCAATTCTGTTCCAGAGATCTGACAGCCGTTAGACTCCAAACAGAAGGCGATGTCCCAGATGTTGTACTGGCCTCGGCATACATGCCAGGCGAGAACGCCGACTGTCCGCCGAAAGAGATGGCCGACCTAGTACAGCACTGCGAGCGAGCCAACCTCGACCTGATCATCTGCACTGACTCGAACGCCCACCAACCGCTCTGGGGCAGCGACACACCGAACTCCAGAGGAGAGGTACTATCCACCTATTTATTCTCAACTAACCTGTACATCGTAAACCGCGGCTCGGAACCCACTTGGGTCACAGTCCGAGGACAAACGATCATAGACCTAACGCTTGCTACAGAAAACGCGACAAACATTATCACAAACTGGCACGTGTCGGACGAGCCATCCTTCTCAGACCATAGAACAATCCGATTCACACTAACAACCATTATCAAAAACCCATACCGGGACGATATCCTCGGCGCACCAATGTGCCAGGATATAAGCGTCTCCTAGCCTCGCTATTAGCTAGGCACTTAACACTAACAACCTTAACAGACCCTGCACAACTAGAATACACTGTCACAAAGTTATCAGAATACATAACCGAAGCCTACCATGCATGCTGCAGACTAAGAGCGCCACAAACCAGGGCTTAGAGAAACCCCTGGTGGAACGCCGAACTTAGTAAACTCAAAGATGCACTTCGTAAGCAATTCAACAGAGCTAAAGAACACCAGACTCCCGGACGACTGGGAGCTATACAAAGAAACTCAATATTTGTACAGAAAACAGATCAGGGCTGCCAGGCGAACAGCTTGGCGGAAAGTCTGTGAATCCATAGAGACAAATAACGAAGCCGCAAGGGTTAGGAAGATCCTATCAACTGACCAGGACCGAACTCTTGGCGCGCTGAAAAAACCCGACAACTCATATACAACAAGCGGAGAACTGGTAGACCTCGACACCGGGCTGCAGGCAGTCCAGGGAAGCCATGCCATCCTTAGATGGCAGACTAACCAGGCGTTTGCTACGCCTGGGCAGGAACGGCCTGCGCTCGGTGACGGGGACCATCACGGGACACTGCTCACTAAACAAACACTTCCACAATATAGGCATAACGGACAGCTCTCTGTGCAGGGCTTGCATGGAGGCTGATGAAACCGTTGCGCATGTGCTCTTTGACTGCACAGGCGTCAGCCAGATCAGAACAGAAACCCTCGGGTCACCCAGATCCTTCACAGATATTCTATGCAGACCAGAAGACCTAATTAGCTTCTGGAGGGAGGTGGGCTGGTTGGAATAAACCAAATGACGGCCGCCATGGCCCATGTCCACATGAAGGACTAAGTGCGGAAACCAAACCCTCTAACATAGAACATAGATGCAGACAAATTAAATAGGCTTATAATTTTCTGAGTACAGTATAGCTTACAGGACCTTTTTAATTTAGTCGTCAGTTTGAACATGTCATTGTGTCCGTGTGTCACCGTGTTATTTTTCAAACAAACCTAACTGTAAAGTCACGCTGCGTGTTTAAATTTCAGTTTGCCTTGTGTTGTGGTGTTTAAAATATCTTTGAATAAAATGTCTGAAAGGAAACGAAGTGCTAACTGGCTAAGGCGATTAACACACGGCACCGCGCACCGCCGCGGTGAGAGAGGGTTAGAGCATCGCTCGACCGCGCGGTCGGGCGGTATACGTGTGTTACGCATCAACGGATTTGTTAGAGGCCAATGCGACATGAGGTCCGCTTGACCGCCTACCGCGGCGGTGCGCGGTGCCGTGTGTTAATGGCCTAATACAAGAAAAAATGTTATTGCTAGATCTGGTAACAGACCACTTCAACGTAATTGAAAATAAAAAAAACAGACGGACTAACTGTAAAACAGAAAAATGTATTTTTTTTTAAAAACGTTGCCCCACACTAGGAATTTCTCCTGTATCGTGGGTGCGTTTACAAACATTTAAAGTCACATACACAAACAGCCAGACTCGGAACAACTACTTATAGGTCATACAAATATTTGTTCCGTGCGGGAATCGAACCCGCGACACGCAGCGCAGCAGTCAATCGCTTAACCACTGCGCCAACCATGCCGTCATGGGTGGGTAGGAATGGGTGAAAATGTCCGACGAATTTATTTAATTCGAAATTTTATATACTCCTGGTGTAATGATGCTATAGCTGCACTTACTCTGTGTATTATTCTGTGTGCTGTGGATACACAAAGGCCACTGAAATCACCAGTTGTTAGTTGTGTGTTGTTGGTCGCATAAAATCTTAAGGTGGCCAAGATTTGGTTGATAATTTAGATAGATTTTAATATAGATTGGTTTCTGAAAAAACAAATAGGCTCATATTATTTTAAAAAACAAAGTGAGATGAATGCAAACTAGGTATGGGTACCTACAATGAGATGAAAGTAAACTAGGTACCTACAATCCATTGTTTCTTACTATAAAAGGTCAAATCCATACCTTAGAATAAATAACATTATAAATGCCCATGTAGATACTAAAAGTTACCTATCTATTAGGTTGGGGAAAAAGTCTTTTCGCATTATAGTATGTATGAACTTGTAATAAAATCTCTTTGGCTATACTATTTGAATCTGGCTGGTTTTGGTATCATTGAAAGTTTACATTTTAAAGAACACAATTCCAAATTCAAATTAGGAAAATGTGTGATTTTCATTTGTTTTTCGTGCTGTCAAGATGAGTCAATCTAATGAAGAAATTCGATACATTTTTAAATTTTACTACAAAAAAGGTAAAAATGCAACGCAAGCCGCGAAAAAAATTTGCGATGTTTATGGACCTAGTGCAGTGTCTGTGAGAGTAGCACAAATTTGGTTTAAGCGTTTTCAATCCGGAAATTTTGATGTCAAAGATGCACGTCGCTCTGGTCACCCTAATACGGACAAAATGGATGCCATTTTTGAAAAAGTGGAGCAAGATCGGCATATCAGTAGTTACGACGTAGCTGAAGAACTGGGAATTGACCACAAAACAGTTTTGGCACATTTGAAAAAAACTGGGTACACAAAAAAGCTCGATATTTAGGTACCTCACGAGCTCACTGAAAGAAACCTAATGGACCGTGTACTCATTTGTGACTCTTTATTACGATGTAATGAAACCGAACCATTTTTGAAGAAGCTGATAACTGGTGATGAAAAGTGGATCAAAGGCCGGTCAGGCTTCACAGACTGTGACGAAACCCGGGTTAACTCGCAACAAGGTGATGCTGTGTGTGTGGTGGGATTGGAAGGGCATTATTCATTATGAGCTGTTACCACCAGGCAGGACCATCGATTCTGAACTCTACTGCGAACAACTGATGAGATTAAAGCAAGAATTTGAGAGAAAGCGGTCGGAATGAATCAACAGAAGGGGTGTGGTTTCTCATCATGATAACGCTAGACCTCACACATCTTTAGCCACTCAGCAAAAATTAAGATAGTTTGGCTGGGAGGTGTTAATGCATCCGCCGTATAGTCCTTACCTTGCACCTACAGATTTCCACCTGTTTCGGACTCTTCAGAATTCTTTAGGCAGTGTCAGGTTAACATCACGAGAGGACTGCCAAAACCACTTGTCGCGGTATTTTGATCCCAAAATTTCTATAGCAATGGGGATCATGTCCCTACCTACAAAATGGCAAAAAGTTATCGAGCAAAATGGTACCTACATACTTTAGTTAAATATATATAAACTATATTAAAAAATGTTTTGTATTTTCTTAAAAAATGCGAAGAAACTTTTTCCCCAACCTATTACAATGTCGAGTCAACATTGCTATGTCCATAATCTAAACATCGTGTACTAACCTCTCATATATAAGATTCAATATCGAACCTTGAAGAACGCCCATTGCCATTTCAGACCCTAATGAGTTAACTCCGTTTACTTGAACTTTAACCTTTCTATCTTTTAGGTATGATCTTAGTAAATCAAGAGCTGCATTCCTAATCCCATAGTGCTCTAGTTTTAGCAAGTGTCTCATGGTTCACGCAATCGAACGCTTTAGAGAGGTCGCAAAAGATTCCAATGGCATCTTGTGCTTCCTCCCAGGCGTTAAAAATGTTCTTTATTAGGGTAACACCGGCGTCAGTGGCGCCCTTTAGTGAAACTGTACTGTTGCTCATGAACATTGGAATTTTTATTAAAGTGACGTAACATTTGGTTGAGCATCAACTTTTCAATGAACGAGCAAAAAAATCACGTTTGTTGTATGAGAGCCCTCCTTAAATATTCATTTTATTCTGTTTTTTTAGTATTTGTTGTTATAGCGGCAACAGAAATACATCCATCTATGAAAATTTCAACTGTCTAACTATCACGGTTCACGAGATACAGCCTGGTGACAGACGGGCAGACAGACGGCGGTTTAGTTTAGGGTTCCCTTAGTAATAGGGTTCCCGTTTTACCCTTTGGGTACGGAACCCAATAAAAAAATTTCGCTGGTTTTTATTAATTAAAAACTTGACGTGCGAAATTTCTGTTTTCATAGAAACGCGAGTCTACGGGTCGCCCCGTGCTCGGGAAGAAGAGATATCGAGTGGGATAGAAAAAACTGTCTATTCTTGGTAGAATAGAGATAGAATTGGTCATGCTACGTGTACTGTGCGGATATCGAAATGACATAATATTATGATTTTTTCATGTCACTGGGTTTCAAGTAAGTATAGAACCAATTGAATGGGTTATCATGTAACCCTTTCACTGGGTTTCAAGTATAAAACCCATTCAATGGGTTATCATGTAACCCTTTCACTGGGTTTCAAGTATAAAACCCATTCAATGGGCTACATCATGATAAAGGTCGAAAGGCTTAACTTATAACCGGGGTGGTACGGTCCCTGCTTCGAATACGCCCATTTCGCACAATTTTTGTTTATAATTATCTAAAAACACCAAAGAATTATAGCTATCGATTGCTAAAGATGCTACCGAATTACAATGCGGGCTGTCAAAAACGGTCGCAAAGTAAAATCGTAAACATTACGAAAATCCTAGTTTTCGAAAAAGTTAACGGTTAAGTTCGGTAACATAACGATGACAGTCCGATAATTACTCTGAGTGTAGACAGTTCGAGACTACCAAATATCGTTACATTGGGATCGTTAGGAGTTTGCTACCGAATTCGGTTGTAAAGCGATCGCTATCTATTTCGAGACTGCAGGCCCTGTATTGCCATTTTACTACCTGAGAACTCCAATTCCGACGTAAACAATGAAGATTCAGGTAAAACAACAAGACGTATCTTTATCTATCTACTTGGAGAGTTCGCTTTACTGGATTCATCATTTTGTATAACTATGCATTATTAGAGAGGCAAGACGCAGATCCGTGCGTCTAACTATGATTTCAGCCCTAATTATAGGAATTCAAAAAAATGCATTACTTCAGTTATTCACCAAAGTAAAAATACTTGTATCTGCCAAACACAAGCAGTCTTTTTTATAAACGGCTGTTAAATTCTAATCAATTGCTAAGCAACTTATTAGCAAAATTCTTATTCATAAACGCTATTTAGCGCTAAGACGTCGCTAAGCCATTTATTAGTAGCTGTCAAATTTAAACACACCCGGTACCCTGTTTAGAGCTTGCTAAAAGGAGATGCTAAGAGGGAAGATGGCGGATTTTATTTAAATCAGCTGATTGATTCAATAAGATTATTGTGTGCTTCGAGGTAATTTAGATAAAGATAATTTATTTGTCAAACATGCGTTTACATAAACTGACTTAATCAGACATTCAAGGTATTGAGTTAATAGATGTTGTGTACGTCCATGTTTTGCAAATAACGGCGTACAAAGTCTGTAGGTATAAAAAAAATAAAAATTACATTTAATTTCATTTTACATATAGTCATTCTAAATTTCATTACAAAATACAAAACAAATAAATAATAATAATTGATGTCAGGATATTATAGTATAAGTATATTATAGTCAAAATAGATTAAATTATGTCCAAAATATTCATTATTATGCAGTCAAATAGAATCGTGCAAAAGCCAATTGATTTAAGATTCACATTATTAAATTGTCATTCTTAACTATGTATATTAGAAGTCAGAAGAGAAAAGTCCTTTTCATATAAAAAATCTATAACATTGTAATACACTTTACTAACTAAAAAATGTCTCAGCTTATTTTTGAAAAGTGACAAGGGCAGTTGTCTCCAACTTTTCGGTAATTTATTAAATATGATAGGAGCCATACAGAAGACACTTTTGCGCATGAGAGCATATCCTGCTGTTGTAGCGCCTATTACGTGAGACTACTTCATCTAATCTTTTAAATCGATGTGGATTTGTTTTGACAAAAACAGCTACTCCTAAAATGTAGACATGGTACAGATGTTCTATGTCACGAAGTCCGTTTGGCTATGAATGTTGTCAAGCGTGCACATGCACATTGTTTTTGTGTGCGTAACCTCGAGAGCGCTCAGTGTCGATCGGGACACGGTCCGGATCAGTAGTGGTTTTTAGTTCGCGCCAAATTGTTTCACGGAGTAAGGTCAGCATGGCAACAAAACGAAGAAGAGTTGTCCATAGTGAGGTAATATTTATTTATACGTTTTCAATTAAAATGTTATACAAAGATACTTAATATACCAATAGAAGTATTTATAAAATGAATGTTTTTTTGTGTTATAAAATGTTTATATTACTTAATTATTTTGATTACATTTTGTTTTAGGGTCGAAACATGATAGCTAGTGTTTATCATTTTCTGCGAGAAGAATATGAATTTACAAAATCATTAATGGAACTCAAATGTGATTTGTCTCATTTACGAGACATTACACGCCGTACAGCTGAAGCTACGGGTGTGAGCCAAAAAACAGTTCAAAGAATATTAAAAGAAGAGAAGGAATTCCCATCCACTTCACCTATGAAGAAAAGGAGAAAGCGAGATAATAAAGTGGATATAGATAATTTTACAGCCGATGTGGTTCGCAGTACTGTACAAGATTTCCATATTGTCCATAAAGAAATTCCAACATTAGCTAAGCTAAGAACAGCATTGAATGAAAAAATCGGATTCGAAGGTTGTTTAGAAACTGTTCGCAAGTTACTGTTGAAATTAGGTTACAAGTGGCGCAAAACAGAGAACAACCGTAAAGTCTTGACGGAGCGTCATGATATACAAATGTGGCGTTTAAAATATTAAAAAAAAATAACAGAGTACCGCTCTCAAAGTCGGCCCATTGTCTACACCGATGAGAGCTACGTCCTTTCGACACACGTGCGAAACAACACCTGGGCAAAAAAAAGGAAAAACTCCGTTTTAAAAAAAAATTTGCACAGGCACTCGCTTTATTTTAGTGCACGCGGGAACCAAGGATGGTTTTATTGAAAATGCTTCCTTGGTTTATAAGGCCAACTCAACAGCTGGTGATTATCATTCAAATATGAGCTATGATAACTATGTAAAATGGCTAAATGAAAAGTTGCTACCCAATTTACTTCCGCGCTCTGTCATTGTCTTAGACAATGCATCGTATCACAACACACGGGCTGAACGACTACCGACGCAATCTACAAAGAAAGCCGATATGCAGCAATGGCTCAGGGATAAGGGTATAGCATTTGATGAATCTCTTCTTAAATTGGAATTGTACGATACAATAAAGAAGTACAAAGCCCAAGACGTAATCTACAAGATTGACGATTTTATAAAAAGCAAGGGTTTTGATGTCTTACGCCTTCCCCCTTATCACCCAGAATTAAATGCGATTGAAAATATTTGGGGGATCGTTAAAAATTATGTCGCATCTAAAAATATCGAGCAAAACATGACGAATACGGAAAGACTGATCAATGAAAGTTTGGGCCAAGTTAGCAGTGAAACGTGGCAAAAAACTTGTGCTCATGTTGAAAAAATTGAAAAAGACTACTTGAAATATTTTGATCTCGATTTTGAATTTATAATCAATGTACAAGATGATTCTGACGACAGCAAAACGGAATCGGAAATCGAAAATGTATCTGATAGTGATTGAAAATACTGAATAGTCCTACTTGTTTCGTTTCCATTCTGTAACACCAATGCTTAATTAAATGCCTACATATTCTTAATATTTTTGTATTTATTGCAACCTAATCTAATTTATTTACAAAATGTATATACTTTTAAAACCAAAATTTTATTTAGATTATTAAATCTCGACTTGAATATATATCAGATTTTTTTGCTAACGTTACCTACTTTTACACACACAAGCGCGCTTGTCGGGATACGTCACTACTACAATCAAAGCCGAACGGACTTCGTGAAATAGAATATCTGTAAAGTAAGTATTTTATATTTTTTAAAGTAAGGCACGCAACTATCAGTAGGTTTAATTTTAAATATTGAACGAACGCATCTCTTTTGAGCCTTGAACACCGTGACTTTTTCTGTTGAGTTGCGCCAAAAAATTACACCATAGCGTAGATGAGATTCTGTTTAACCATAGTAGGCTGTAAGTAATGCCTCCACACTTATTATTGACGACAATGTGTGCAGGGCATAGGCAGATTTACTGATTTTCTTCTTACTCTTAATATTGATCCGTTGACTAAAATGTATTAATTTAGTTTTTGTCAGGTTATTTTTTAAGTTATTTTCATCTAGCCACTTTACCATTAGATTTATAGAATCATTTATGTCACTTTCATAAGTATCAACACATCAGCAAATAGTGTCAGAGGTTGAGGGATGCCTTTCGGTAGATCATTGATATATAATATAAATAAAGGGGGGCCTAGAACACTCCCCTGTGGCACACCAAACGAAACCATACGTTCCGAGGATTGAAATACAATTTCATGTTTACTTTTCATATTAATGTGGTTTATATTTGTTATTTGAGTTCTGTTAAGTAAGTAAGATTTAATTAGATTGTTGACATTTCCTCTAATTCCATATGCCTCAAGTTTATTTAAGAGTGTACCATAATGCACATAGTCAAAGGCTTGCGTCATGTCACAAATTACGCCACAGACCGGTTTCCTCTTATCCACGTTAAATGTAACATTATATAAAAAATCATAAATGGCCATATCAATAGTTTTACCTATTCTAAATCCTTTCTGTTCCTTGCATATAATATTATGTCTTTCTATAAACATAAATCAGCAGATGTTTTATCTTAAATATAAGATAGAATAGTAACAATTAATATTAAAACATTTTTGACGTGAAATTGAAAAATAGGTTGACTACTGTCGGATAAACCCGTGCCTATGCACATAGTACAACAACGAAAAGAGCGTATCCAGGCAGAAATTGGGAGCAAGATGGGGTTGTTAGTCGACGTAGTAAGGCCAAATGCAGGCACCACCAACGACGGTAATACTGGCCGAACTGTGCTGTCAGGAAAATACCGGCATTCGTTTGCAGATATTTTAGGACTCCATTCATGGCTATTAGATGACCTGTATACTATCCTGGTCACAATCAATTGTAAGTTGCCAACAGACTCCACCAAGTTTGGCATCTACTGCAGGGGAATTGCAGAAAAATATGTCACGGTGTATGGGTGGCATCCTATGACGGTGACTGTACATAAAATTCTAGTGCACGGTCAAGAGATCATGGATTCCAATCCCCTTCCGAGTATGGTCTCCGAACAAGCAGCCGAATCCAGAAATAAATTCTGGCGTAGAGACAGAGAGCTACACTGCCTTAAAATGGACAGGAAAAAAACCATGATTGATCTCTTGCACTGCGCACTAGAATTATCAGATCCGGCAATTTCACTGCTTTGCCTCCATCGTCGTCAAAAGTTCTCGAAAAGTCTTCCTCAGCCAGCTGCTGTGCGAGATTTACTGAAAGCCGTTGATGAAGAAAGTATCTGGCATGCACATGAAAATGTACAGACGCCAGTACATCAAGCTACTACAATCTGTCAAATTTATTTAATAGATTTTCAACTTTATCCCTACAGCATAAGGTTCAAGGTTGATTAGGAAAATTTGACAGTTTCTGGTAGCTTGACCTGCTGGCATCTGTACAAGCAGAAAATGTTCAAGAGAAAGAGTGCTCGCGGGACGACAGTCAAGTAGATTCAATGTTGATTCAATAGTTTTAAGCAACGAAGCAAATTTATTTGATTAATAGCCAAACACAATGGCAAGCAACGAGGGAAGCGATTTCAAATGTTGAGCATACATCACTATAATTAATTAGTAAATCATAAAACAGCCAATTTACTTTTTATGATAACCCTAAATTTGGAATTTTGACCTTATTACATAAAAATCATTTTCTCGAAACCTAGGCCCAAGTTGAAAGTAATATTTTTGTAGGTGATAAACCTTAGTATACGGAACCTAATTGTAAATGTTCAGACAGAGGTTCTACTTCGACCTAGAAAAATAAATAAAAAATAAAAACTGATTTCGGAAAATCATTTTTGTGTGGGTTCTATTATGATTTCTGATTAAATAAAAACGGGAAAATATGCGCCTAGAATTGCTTCATAAATATGTAATTCAAATAAAAATCAATCATATACAGTTTTTTTTGTACGAATTATTTTCAGTATTTTGACCTTCAAAGTAACGAAAACTTTAAGATTTTCTAAAAAAAAATAGAGTATACTATATTGGCACATGGGAGTTCTACTCGTGCATTTTTAGTGAACTATTGAGTAGAAATATCTAATAAAAAGCTGATGTCACTTTTTTGGGGCAATAAAAACACTGCGTCATATCCTACACTGCTTGTATTGTTTAAGGACATTATAGTATTTTTAATATCGTCTGGTATACTAGGGGGCCATAAACATAGTCTTGTTATTGAAATCCAATGGACACGCCCCAGGTCTGCAGTCGACTGCCAGTTTTGGCTGTATTTTATCAATAAAAAAATCATTAAATGCTTCTGCAATAGTCGTGTGATGTGATATGACACAGCCACCCATTTTAATTTTATTTATGTTAGATTTAGGTAGGTTATATCTTGCACTTTATATCTTGTTTTTAGATGTCTTATATTGTAAATGTTTTGTGCTTTTTGTGTCAAGTGGATTATTTTTTTGTATATTTTAGAATAATTATATTATATGGTTTTATGAATATTACTAGGATTAGGTCTAAACCGCCAGGAGTTTCCTTTCCTTTTTACTGCGTAGTTTGATCCCTTTTGACAACCACTTAGTTCTTCGTATTGTATTTATTTGAACCACTTTTAATGGAAAACACAGATCGTATAATAGCTTGAAAATCTCAATGAAATGATTATAAGCTACGTTTGGATCATCTGTGTCATATAGTTCTGAAAAGGTAAGACTAATTAGATGGTTTTTAAATTTTACTATATATTCCGTACTATAGTCCCTTCTAGTTGCGTACCAATACTTAATGCAGCATATTTTTTGTACTGGACACTGAAGCAGCTGTGCTGTATGATCCGATAATGCCTATTCTAGTACTTCAGTCCTACATGCGTTAAAGTTGTGCGCAAACTTGTCAATGCACGATAAACTGGCCATGCGAGTTGGTTGTTTCAAAGCAAGTTTCATATTGTAACTCATTAAAAGACATTCAAAGTCATTAGTTGCTCTATTTTGCTTGAGTATATCAATGTTAAAATCTCCGCAGATAACAATTTTCTTACAGCATGCACGTAAAATTTCCTGCAAGAGCCATTCATGTTTGTCGAAGCAATAATTTAAATTATTTGAGTTCGGGATTCTATATATACACACAATTATTATCTTGAAACTAGTCAGTTCCATACCACAGCACTCCAATAAGCCTGGAGTTGACAACTTTGCTACTTTTGGCAATTCTTTACATTGTAGCCCATTTTTAACAAGAAAACATGCACCACCCCTTTTTTGTTATATTCTACAATAATGTGCAGCCAGATTATAGTTAGGTATACCACCATTAGGTACACCTTCCATGATAAAGTGCTCCATAACACACAAGACATCAACATTTGTCTTTTTATTAGACAGCTCCTCTAGACATACCAACAGATCATCTGCTATATTTTGATGCAATGTTGATATACCTATAAAAAAAAAACAGTTCATTTTCATCAGTAACATTGCTGGGTACAGTGTGAGGCAAATCTGTCACTTTATTAGAAGAATTACACGAATTTAAGTCACTATACAGTGTAAATTCATTTATCATTATTATTTATATTATGCAATATATATACAATGTGTCTGTATACGGTGTGGCGAAAGTTAAGGGTATGGTACAGACTATCAAACCGAACAACTTCCTCCCGGGGACTAACATCGTAAGCGTGAAAAAAAACAGTCAGCCCATACAAAACTTCAATACCTACTCGAGCAAATGTATGGGACGACTGATAACTTTTCGTGATTACGATGTTGGTCCGGGAGAAAGTGGTTGCTTGATGGTCTGTACCACACCCTTAATTTTCGCCACACCGTATACAGACACATTGTATGTCTGAACCTTAGTAAATATGGATTTCGACAATCTTTTACGGGATTTCAGAACGACAGGAGAGCGGGAAGTAGACGGAGGAAGACCTACACAGCTCGTTTCAATCCGCTACGAGAATGATTAGGTACCTATTACATACTTCGAATGAAGAAGTACCTACACATGATGAAAGGATGTATAGGGAAAGCTCAATCAGGAGGCTCAGTAGGTGCTCAGAAGGTTTGAAGAGAATGAGTTTGTGAGGAAGCTCATCGGAGATAGTGATTACCCAATGTGTTATCCCATGTGCCCATCACCAGCTATGTGGCCCAGAACTAAAAAAAAACCATGTTGTGGTAGTCACACACAAATAACAAGACTTATTAAAGAAAACAATATATTTTGATGCTAAATAAAGCTACATTTTTGTTATCAGTTCATTATTTTTTTATTTCCATTATTCTCCAAAGACATGGGTGCCATTATTATCTCATGCCATTCCCATTCATCTTTTTCACGTAGCATGGTCTCCTCCCTCGCCGTCTTTGCGGGGTTTTTTGTGGGGTGCTAATGGCTTTCATAGCAGCAGTCAAGTCGTCCCTGTAAACAAGTATAATTTGTTATTACAAGACATTGAAACCCCCGTGCACAAGCAATAGGAAGTAATATAAAACAGGCACAAGTACTTTACATAATTACATTTCCAAATGTGTATATTTGTGTATAGCTTTAAACATTTATTTGGTCAGTTTACATTATTAAGTAGATATAAATTCAGAGACCTTTTCCTGTTTACTCCAACGGTTTTTTGTTTACTTTTAATGTTCTTAGAAGCTTGTGCTGAAATCGCTGTATGATCTCTATGTTAGAGTGTGATGCTGTTACCCGTAGCTGAATGCCATAGGTCCCTAAAGGCTTTATTATAGCTTTGTAAATGAGGGTTTTATTTTCCAGGTGTAGTTGTAAGTTTCGACCAAATTATCCAGTAGAACTTTCTTAGTGTCAGTCTAAGTTGCTTCCGTTTTGGAGCTCCAATTTATTGGAGCTTATTATTTTCATTGCTACCATCGCAAACACATTGAAATAAACTTAATAAATTCAAACAAATTTTCCAATTAAACTTTATACTTTTTTCTGTCAGTGTCTCAACAGTTACAAACATCGTGGTTTTGACAACTTTATTCATAATATTCTGCTTTGTTAGTCGACTATTTTGATTATAATCTGTGCCGTACGCATATTGTCTCCTCTATTTCGTTTCGCGACTAATCACTTGCTAACTAGCGTCTATAAATAAAGAAAAGTTAATCATTGATTAGGAGCTAAACAATTATTAAGCTAAACAGTGGGTAATCAGTCATTAGCGAGATTTTTATAAATAAGACTGTATGCTAATGTTGTCGCCGTTTATTGCGGCGTTCTATAACAACTGTATTATTAAAACCTCATGCTCTTTGATCATAAGTAACATTAGACTCTAAGAAAGTGGAACGGACTTGTGTACAGTGCAATAAACACTATTCTAAGTTTTAAAATAATTACCACGTAAAAAATGCAGGTTAAAATTGCTTGTTAGTCTTGATTGCAATTATTAAGAACCTGGTTCTTTTTAATAAAGCACAAAAAATAAATGCTGTTTGATCAGATCTATTTTATTATGTATGAACATCCTAAATACATTCGGCCTTATTTATAATAATCTCGCTAATGACTGATTAGCCACTGTTTAGCTTAATAATTGGTAAGCTCCTAATCATTGATTAACTTTTCTTTATTTATAAACGCTAGCTAGCAAGTGATTAGTCGCGAAATGAAATAGAGGAGACAATATGCGTTCAGCACCGATTACAATCAAAATAGTCTACCAACAAATCAGAATATTACGAATAAAGTTGTCAAAACCACGATGTTTGTATCTGTTGAGACACTGACAGAAAAAAGTCAAAAATTTCATTGGAAAATTTGAATTTATTCATTTAGTTAATTTCAATCATTTCAATGTGTTTGCGATGTTAGCAATGAAAATTAATAAATTGGAGCTCTAAAACGTAAGCAACTTGCACTGACACTAAGAAAATAAATTTCTACTGGATAATTTGATTGAAACTTTTACACCTGGAAAATAAAACCCTCATTTACAAAGCTATAATAAAGCCTTTCTGGGCCTATGACATTCAGCTACGGGTAACAGCATCGCACTCTAACATAGAGGTCAAACAGCGATTTTAGAACGAGCTTCTATGAACAAAAAAAAAATAAACAAAAATATGTTGGAGTAACCAGGAAAAGGTATATCTCTGAATTTATATCTACTTAATAATGTAAACTGACCAAATAAATGTTTAAAGCTATACACAAATATACTCTTTTAGAAATATATGTAGGTACTTGTGCCTGTTTTATATTACTTCCTATTGCTTGTGCACGGGGGTTCCAATGTCTTGTAATAACAAATTATACTTGTTTACAGGGACGACTTGACTGCTGCTATGAAAGCCACTAGCACCTAGCACCACTACTATTCAACCTCGCAAAGACGGCGAGGGAGGAGACAAGACCATTCTACATGAACAAGATGAGGAATGAGAGTGGCATGTGAAAAGAATGGCACCCATGTCTTTTGAGAAAGAATATTGGAAAAAAAATGAATTTATAACAAAAATGTAGCTTTATATGTATCAAAATATATTGTTTCCTTAAAATGGCTCTTGTTATTTGTGTGTACCACAACATGGTTTTTCTTTAGTTCTGGGCCTTATAGCTGGCGTCATAAGATGGGCACATGGGGTAATCACTATCTCCGATGTGCTTCCTCACGAACTCATTCTCTTCAAACCTACTGAGCCTCGTCCTGATGTAGCTTTCCCTATAAATCCTTTCATCATGTGTACTTCTTCATTCGAAATATGTAATAGGTAATCATTCTCGTAGTAGATTTAAACGAGCTGCGTAGGTCTTCCTCCGTCTACTTCCCGCCGCCGCACACTGTGAAATATGTCGTATCTAGCGCGTCACTTTATTCAATACGTCATATTTATTGTTCTATCTCGTAGCATAGTTAATATATTAAACTGAAACTTTTTTTGGACATACAGAAGAGTGTCAGCTAAGCACTTGTATATAAAACAAATCTTTATTATTGTTTTTTTTTTATTAAAAAATATACTAGTCAGGTTTTATTTTCTACCGTTATTAAGCAACATAAAAATATATTAATTGATTGTATATACATAAAGGATATTGGAAAAAGTTTTTGATACTATCATCATAGTCGAGCAGCCACCGCCTGTTTTTTTTAGTGACAGGTTGTTATCAATAATTTTGATGACCTCGTTATTGGGACATATTCTGAGTGTAAAAATCAATCAGTCAAACCATCCATTTTGTAGGACAATTGTTTTTCCGAGTTTATCGTTCAATTACCTCAATATTAAAAAAAAAACTTACTGTTATTCAGACAACTTCGACACCCCACCGAATCTACGTTTTATACCTGCTCTCTACATTAGCTACCTCTATCGAGAAAATTTCAGAGGAAAAACTTGGGCGTCTCGTCGAACCGAACCTGCTCACGAAGGTTCAGCCTGTTCTTACTCACTAAAAAAAATAGGCGGTGGCTGCTGGACTATCATCATCATCCATCTCAATATTTGAATCAGAGTCATTTATATTTTCGCTGAATCTTCTTCGTCCGGATTCTCTAGTCTGACAATTTCTGGAGCCTTTAGCAGTGTTAGTTTCCTGAGGAAGAGCGTGCTTTTTATGGGGTTTGGGTGGAAAGTTTTGGTGATGGTAAATCGGATATTTTTCTCACTTTTTTTATATTTGAAGCCTGAGGTGATATTAGTTAACGTAGTTATTTACCGATGTTTGCAGCCTGCATCTCTTTGTCCGAACAATCTTGGTTTTACTTCGGCAGCGATAGTTAGTTTTCCTCACCTTTTAACCATTCCTCATTATCAGCAAGAAATCTTGGCAAAGATCTGCTGCGTGCTGATGTACCTACACCTTGAGCTCCCTATAATTGCAGCTTTTATCTAACATATTATTTTCCCTTAATATAAAGCCTAAGATACGTTAATTTCGGTCCTTTTTGCAAGTACTACCTACGCCAAACTTCAATAATAGCAAGTTTAATTTTTGTCCACCTAACGAATAAAAAAAACTTTGTATGACATGAGCAAATAGGTGCACGGGAATACAACTGAATCCTTTAGAGCACGAGTCAAGGAATAAAAAAATAATGTTTCAGCTCGGATACACGCGGATACATTTTCTAATGTCTTAACATATGCATAATTAAAAATATAAACAAAAGAAAAACAAACATGTATAAGTAAGACATACCTAACTATTAAATTCACTGTCTAAGATAACTAAAACACTAAGTGTTAATACAAGATTTCACGAATCAATCACTTTAGAAGGCAATTAAACGTCGATTACAAAATCCACATCACCAGCGTCAGTTTCTCGATGTTATAGTATGGAAACTATCGACATCTACCCGCAAATTATGATCAAATCATTCAGTTGCTTTATCTAGCTATCCTGTAAAAATATTGTATCGTTGGATATTGCATGTTCAAATTTTGGATAAAGTGACGCTAGATACGGGTTATTTCACAGTGTGCGGCGGCGTTAAATTCTTCTGTCGTTCTAAAATCCCGTAAAAGATTGGCTCAGAACAAAATTACCTCGAAGTACACAATAATCTTATTGAATCGATCAGCTGATTGAAATAAAAATCCGCCATATTTCCTCTTAGCAAGCTCTAAACAGGGTACCGGTGGTGTTTAATTTTGACAGCTATTAATCAATTGCTTAGCGACCTATTACCGCTAAATAGCGTTTATGAATAAGAATTATGCTAATCAGTTGCTTAGCAATTGATTAAAATTGAAAAGGCGTTTATAAATAAGACTGTTAAAGTTTAATACAAAAACTGTGTCATCAAACATTAAGTACAAACTGCGAGACCTTCGGGCTCCGGTGCCCGATGACGGATAGATTGATACCGAAAATATGAATGTAATTATATCAGTTTGTTAATGGCCTTGTGACTCATACTCGGCTACTCGCTTCACATCATCATTTTGAGTTTCCACCGCCTGTGCAATAATCTTATAAATTATAACATATTATATATATTTATAATATCGCATCATAGGAGGTCATGCGTATAAACAAACCGTCAGAGCAAACTTGAAGATGGCTGTTTTAAAATTTCTGTGCTGTAAATTATTGATGTTGATACCATTCTATAGGATTCGGCCCTCTAGGATGCCTAAAGGGAACCCTTCTGAGCCGACACCAGACGCTTCACACGAGCGAAGGTTTATTTTTGTTCAATTCCACGTTCTTACGACACTGACAACATTAAATTTCATTTTATTCTTCGATTACTTGGTAAGCGAGTGAAAGATGCAGAAGTTGGTGCCGAAGAAGAAGATGCCGAACTCCAATCGTTGGATCGGTTCACTAATGAATTCATTTTTCGCTTTTCAATCGTTTTCTGTTAAATGAAATGTAAAAAGCGAAGCGTATGACATCGGCTTTACTATGCCTACGGCTGCAGAACCGTAAGGGTAAGCAGCTGTGCGGCTGTGCGGCTATACCTGTGTATAAAGGAGCGGCTCTCGAGGTAGCTCATGCCGGACGCGATCTGCGTGGCCATGTACATGAGCACGACGGCGCCGGGCACGGCGTCGCGGCTGCCGGCGCGCAGGTAGTCCAGCAGGTTGCCGCGCGACATGAACTCCGTAAGGATGTAGAAGGGCGGCTCGCGCGTGCACACGCCCAGCAGCTGCACTAGGTTGGGGTGGCGCATCTCCTTCATGATGGCCGCCTCCTCCAGAAAGTCCTTCAGCGCCATCGTGTCGTCCTTCAGCGTCTTCACCGCCACCTTGACACAGACGTTGATATGTTACTTACTACTACGTACTAACTCTGCCTTCCCTTTATATCTTACTAAGTATTTTATATGTTCGCAAAAACTTAGGACTTTTCAAAATCAGAAGCGATTTCCATAATATAAATACACGTAGTAAACATGAAATTGTGATACCCAAATTTAGATTAACTAAAAACAAGCAAGTCATTTCTTATAAACAGTATCCGTTTCTATAACAAGTTGCCAAAGTCGGTTATAGAACTTAGCGATGGAAAGTTCAAAACCCACATCAAACGTGTCCTAATCAAAAAAGCATACTATAAGATTAAGGACTACGTTGAAGACAAGGAAGTTTGGCAATAATTCCTTCAGCACATGTGGCTTCCCTGGTACCTCATTAACGGCATAACTATGTAAATGTCTATTAACTGCTCCTAAATTACGATGTTTATTTCTTTTTTTTACATACTTTGACATAACCTACAATTTTAATTTAAAATATTTATTAGTGACTTGTGGACAGAATATTTATTCAGTTTTTTTTTTTACAGTTGTAATGACAATGTCATTTGGTTTAAATATGTAGGTTTTTATTTTTATTATTTTAGTAATATTTTATATAGATTCTTTTTTAATTTGTGAGTGTGAGAACGCTGTAGGCTTAATAGACTGTAGTTTTGTAAACCATCTTCTATTTTGTTAAGTACTTTTTACTTGTTGACGGGCCTACTGGGAAACGACCAATTGGAACCGTGCACCTAGCTTCTGACGTTTCATAAGTGCCCATGTAGGTTTATGTGAAATAAAAATTTTAGATTTAGATTTTTTTTTTTTTGACTTGAAAATACTAACTTTACTCGCAATACATTTAAACTTACATAAAAAAATACGCCTTCTTCCCATGGGAAAATGCTGAAACTACAGAACGCCACCTGCTACGATCTTTACATACTTACTCCTATTGCTTCGTTTACGTTCATACGTCTAGTCACACACGCTCGCCGGTCACGAGTAGGTACTACGCACCTGACCTCTCGAGTAATCAGCAATAAGTGTACTTCTAGGGCCTCCTCCCATCGTTTCCACTTTATAGTGTCGTATATATAAGAATACGACTTCCTAGAAATGTGGCCAGCAGAGAACTGCTTATTTAACGAGACGTGAAAGTGGCAAAAGGACCAAGTTAAGACCGTAGCAGGTGGCATTCTAAAGTATCTACCAACCCTCATTGGCAAACGGCGTGAGTTTATGAATAACTAACTTTAACCAGCAGCTTCGCCCGCGTGGTGTCGGAATTGATTCCACGGGGACTACTGCCGAGATAGAAAAGTATCATATGTCCTAACTACTGCCGAGATAGAAAAGTATCATATGTCCTAACTACTGCCGAGATAGAAAAGTATCATATGTCCTAACTACTGCCGAGATAGAAAAGTATCATATGTCCTAACTACTGCCGAGATAGAAAGGTATCTTATGTCCTAACTACTGCCGAGATAGAAAGGTATCTTATGTCCTAACTACTGCCGAGATAGAAAGGTATCTTATGTCCTAACTACTGCCGAGATAGAAAGGTATCTTATGTCCTAACTACTGCCGAGATAGAAAGGTATCTTATGTCCTAACTACTGCCGAGATAGAAAGGTATCTTATGTACTAACTACTGCCGAGATAGAAAGGTATCTTATGTCCTAACTACTGCCGAGATAGAAAGGTATCTTATGTCCTAACTACTGCCGAGATAGAAAGGTATCTTATGTACCCAGATCATGGTCAACCCATGTACCAAATTTAATCAAAATCCGTTCAGCTGTTTTAGCGTGAAAAGGTAACAAACTCACTTTCGCATTTATAATATTAGTTAGGATTATGGACTGCTAATGGCTACAGTTATACACTCGCGAGCAATACACTGGAATCACTTCATCATCCGCTGCCCGAAACAAATTTTTAAACTTCTATGCAATTAACTATGGATTGTGGCATATTATTTGAAAGGCAATTTTGTTACTGGTCAACCTCTTTCAATATCTAAACCAAAGATTATTCACCTTAGGTTGAAACGCCGTGAAAACGGCGGCCTTAGAGCGCTTCATCCAAGTTGGTTGAAGTTACTAGGCTATTGCACATCACAATAAGAATTTACTAGGCTAGTGCACATACCAATAAGAAGTTACTAGGCTAGTGCACATTACAATAAGACGATCATTTAGTATTTTTTGGAAATCATAGTGAGAATTATGTGGGATGGATTGGGACATGCCCACAAAAAAATCCCGAGCTATAATTATATTAAACGTTACTTACTATACCGGGGCAATCAGAAAGTTTTGAGAAACAATGTTTTAAAATAAGATTATTTACGAGTCCGCGTATCACTGGTCAGTTTCCCTCACTCGTCAATTTATTTCATTCGCCAGTTTCGTTGATTATTCAGTTTCAGCGAAACTGACTAATCAACAATGATTTTAATTGGGTTAGGTATTCCTTGCATGATCCACTTTTGTTTACTTAAACGAAAACATATCTTTTTCGTTGACTGTACTGAACTGACGAATCAACGAAACTGGCGAATACTGAAAACTATCGGGTTGACGCAACTGTCTAATCCGCAAAACTGACCAATCAGCGAAACTGACTAATCAACGAAACTGACGAATCAAATAAACTGATGAGTGAGGGAAACTGACCAGTGATACGCAGACTCTTATTTACGTTCCCATTTCAAATTTCCTTCTACATTGGTTAATGAGCTTGACGGTGCAACAAGTGGCGCTGCACGGTGGGCTGAAAGTCAGCTTTCATAGACCCCCCCCCCACCCCCCCTCTCCGCCGACTTTTAGAAACCTATAAGTCACAATTCCTTGATTTTGATATTTTCGCGTTGTTGCAATCTACATTCAATAGAATGGTTTCACAACCTCTTGCAAGTCGCCTATAATGACGGATGCACTTGTTATCAATCAATCAATCAATCTTGTTATAATTTTGTATGAAGCTAGTATGAAAAATCTAATTATCTCTTAAACGGAAAGTTGAACACGAACATCCTTACAGGTGATTATAGTGATAATTATTTATGATTTTTTTGTCGCCGATTTACTGAAAAATATTATTCCGTATTTTTTTTCTAAATCGTCAATATATGTTTATTTATTTTTACATATGAAACGGTTCTTTTTAGTGTCTAAGTTAAGAAAATCGATATGTTATTGACCCAAATATTTAAAATACATAAAACAAGAAAAATATTTAAAAAAACTGCTGTTTTTTTCTTTTTTTGACATATAATTTAAATAAAACAGAGGTTACACAATTATTATTTAAGTACTAAATAGAGTTATATACAAAATAATTTTTAAACTAATAATTAACTACTACTAATTTATGGAAATAATACCACGCATTGGTAAAATAAAGTAACATAAATAAAATAAGAAAACATGAAAAAAAATCATTAAATATTACAAAAAAAAAACAATACTTCATGATTAAATGAAGTACTCTCACTTTGTTTCTAAGATATTTAAAATAGTTTGCGCTCAAGCTAAATCAAAATTAATAAGTAACAAAATTAGTATTTCTAATAATAAAATAAAAGCTGTGTGGCAGGTAATTAACAAAGAAACTGGAAACACAAAACAGCGAGATCAGAATGAATTGTCTTTATAAATTAATAATGAAACCATATCAGATAAGTTAAAAGTTGCTGAGACACTAGAAAACTTCTTTACCCACATCTCTATAGAGGTTAATAAATCTCTCTCCTCATCATCCGTATTAGCTGAATCTCTTCTCAAAGAAAACTACTCTAAAGACATTCCAAGTTTTGAATTCAAGCCCATTTCTGCTGTCACGATTAAAAGAGCATTCAAAAGTATTAACATAAAGACTTATGGGGAATTTCCGTTAAGGTTCCTGGAGATATAATTGACACAATAGCCCCTGTCCTAACAGGCATATTTAATCAATGTTTAGACAACGGTACGTTTCCTGATTTAAGGCGGGCTTCTTCGAGCGCTGTAGGCATTTAACGCTTATCTCGGGCCCCGAAACAAGTAGCGATACGTAACAAGTTACGATGCGCGGAAAACACGCGCGCCAAGCGTACCGCTCAGAGTTCACGAACTCGAGTAGGTACTAAGTTGCGTCACAGAATAGAGCATTGAGTAGATCAACTTGAATTCTCTTCTTCTTAGGTCCGTGTTAATAAACGTTACTCAGCCCAAGAGCTCGCACTTGATAACAGTCTTGAGGTCATGATCGTATTCATAAACATAATAATAATTGATGTACTCGGCTGATAACGTAAACCCCAGCCGTAACTTGAGTTACGGCTGGGGTTTACGTTATCAGCCGAGTGATGGACTGATTAATAAACGAAAATCGAAACTTAAATACACAATCGGTTTGTGTACTCGAGATGCTTAAATCTGAGTGTAGGCAGTCCGTGACTTGAGGTTGTGATTAGTAGCGCGAAACATGGAGTTTCAAAATATTTTGCGTGAAAATAATTATTACGATGAATTAGAATCTATTTATGGGATGCCTCGAATCCTTTTGAGTTACCAAGTGAACATTAAAAAAAAACATCCAAGTGCGGGTCGGGCCACGCACAATGAAGGGTTCAGTAGTTGGGATGAATTTATCCCAACAACAAACTTAACATTGTAGTTGAAAAACATGTTCTCCTATACATCGATAAACGTCACGGTCAATTTTCCAACTGCAAATGTAAGTTGGTCGACTATTACTAGTTAACTTGTAGAGCCTACTTAGCTGTGATAGCTTTTCTTTTATTTTTTTTAATAGTTATTAAGTTTTAAAATAATTTAAAGTTTTCACAGATCCGCAATAGTTTTGAAAGACCTGGCCAACGATTACACACCATGGGAGAGGCATAAGGAAAGACAGATAGACGGACATAGCGAAACTATACGGTTCCTTGTTGACTTCGGAACCCTAAAAATGATCCAGATTTGTTCAAGAGTCACATTAATAAAAAGACTCTTTGAACTCTTTC
Organism: Tiliacea citrago; assembly: GCA_963921375.1. Classification (NCBI taxonomy): domain Eukaryota; kingdom Metazoa; phylum Arthropoda; class Insecta; order Lepidoptera; family Noctuidae; genus Tiliacea; species Tiliacea citrago. The sequence goes on from OY992780.1 coordinate 32,392,557, forward strand.
TCTTTCTTTACAGTAACAGAGGTCTTCCAATTTCCCTAGAAATATTTATAACGTGATACAGCGCTATACATTAAAGTTATAACAAAATACAAGTATTTCAATAAATCTTACGACTTATCAAGAACGAAATGTCATGAATGTCATTCTAAACTTCGGTCAATGTGATGTAATCGTTCATCAAGTACAGCTCCTTGAGGAGCTGATCTTGGTAACTGAGATACTGTTTTCATGTGTTTATTATATTTAGTAATGATCTTGAGATGCTGATATCGTAATAATGGCGTATCAAATAATTACGCACTTGAGTACGTCGTTGGGAACGTTTATTAATACGGGCCTTAGTGTCGATGGCAATTATAATTTAAATTTCCTGTTTGGACCAGAACAGAATTGTTTAGTAGAGGTAAGTTTATTTTGTTTTATTTTTCTAATAAGTATTTTTGGAACGGCGCGCGGCGTAAGCTGGCTGAAATCGTCACACAAAAAAAGATCATACTTTTTCCCTATCGATAGAAAGAGAGGGAAAAAGTGTGAATTTGGTCAAAATGTAAATCCAAGATGGCGGCTACGAAAAGGTTCCAATTTTTCATCATGAGTATCATTTTCATAGTTTTCGAGGATGCTAAAGCCGATAGTGAGGTCAAAATGTAAATCCTAGATGGCGGCTACGAAAATGTTCCAATTTTTTATCATTTGTCTGCGTTGACCACAATACACTAATCTGTAAATTACACCACTACGGAATTCGTGGACAAGCTGCTGATCTTGTTTTTTCCAATCTATCAAACAGACAGCAAAAAGTAAACGTTAACAGGGCAACGTCCTTGGGGTCTCTAGTAAAGATGGGCGTCCCTCAAGGTTCAATTCTTGGCCCTTTCCTATTTCTAGTTTATATTAATGATCTGCCTTACATGATGGCTAACTTATCGAATATAATTCTATTCGCTGATAACACTTCCCTTATTTTTAAAATAGATAGAAAAAATACGGATCTCTTACATGTCAACGATAGTCTGGCTGTTCTTTCGAAATGGTTGGCAGCGAATAATCTTTTACTTAATGAGAACAAAACAAAATGTCTTAAGTTCTCATTACCAAATGTACCCAAAGTGAGTCAAAATTTAAAACTTGACGGCAAGAAACTAGATGCTATTACGGAAACTGTATTTCTAGGAATTACTTTAGATTCAAAATTACAATGGGGCCCCTACATTAGAGCTCTTTCAAGTAGATTAAATTCAGCTGCTTATGCAGTAAGAAAAATAAGACAGTTAACTGATATAGCCACAGCTAGGTTAGTGTACTTTGCTTATCTCCACAGTATTATGTCATATGGCATTCTGCTGTGGGGATCGACTGCTGACGTAGATTCAATTTTCATTTTACAAAAGAGGGCAATTCGCGCGATCTATGGAATGGGTCCTCGTGAGTCACTGTGAAACAAATACAAAGAAATTGATGTACTAAATCTGCCTTCTCTTTATATCTTAGAAAGTATTTTATATGTTAGCAAAAACTTAAGACTTTTCAAAATAAGAAACGATTTCCATAATATAAATACACGTAGTAAACATGAAATTGTGATACCCAAATTTAGATTAAAGTCGTTTCTTATAAACAGTATCCGCTTCTATAACAAGTTGCCAAAGTCGGTCATAGAACTTAGCGATGGAAAGTTCAAAACCTAATCAAAAAAGCATATTATAAGAGTAAGACCGCGTATCGGCAAGCGTAGTGTGGGACGCCCCCCAGGTAGATGGATCGACGACCTTAAGAAGGTGGGTGGGGCAGACTGGATGCGGAAGGCGGAGGACAGGGTGTTGTGGCGCAGCCTGGGAGAGGCCTAGGTTCAGCAGTGGACTGCGATAGGCTCAGTTGATTGATTTGATTGAAGATTAAGGACTACGTTGAAGACAAGGAAGTTTGGCAATAATTCCTTCAGCACATGTGGCTTCCCTAGTAGCTCGTTAACGGCATAACTATGTAAATGTCTATTAACTGCTCCAAAATTACGATGTTTATTTCTTTTTTTTTACATACTTTGATATAACCTACAATATTAATTTAAAATATTTATTAGTGACTTGTGGACAGAATATTAATTCAGATTTTTTACAGTTGTAATGGCAATGTTGTCATTTGGTTTAAATATGTAGGTTTTTATTTTTATTATTTTAGTAATATTTTATATAGATTATTTTTTAATTTGTGAATGTGAGAACTTTGTAGGCTTAATAGACTGTAGTTTTGTAAACCATCTTCTATTTTGTTAAGTACTTGGTACTTGTTGACGGGCCTACACTGTCCTCCCATACCTATTAACACTGTAACTTATAACATTGCTAAAGCCCACTTTTTTTAAAAACCCACTTGGCTTTAGCGTGGAGTTTCTTGCCGGCTCTTCTCCATAGGAAACGACCAATTGGAACCGTGCACCTAGCTTCTGACGTTTCATAAGTGCCCATGTAGGTTTATGTGAAATAAAATATTCAGATTTTTATTTTGTAGAAGAACAAACAAGTGTAAATTGATGATTAAACTTTCCATTCTAAGATTTTATAGTCGCAGATCAAAGATTAGTTTACGCAAGAGCAGATCAAAGATTAAAAGATTAGTTAACATTAGATTTAGTGTTAGCAGTTGTCAACAATCTAAATTATAAATCAAAATTTTAGCCTTCATTAGTTTTACAAGATGTGCTAATGAAAATTTATAATCGTCAATAACATTTCTTAGAACTCATAGCAAAATAATCAACTAATTAGCTTACTTATCAGAAAAAGGTGAATGTAGTCCATAGTTGGCATTGTTGTGAGATATTCATTTCAGCCAAAAGACGTCCACTACTGGGCATAGGCCTCCCCCAACATTTGGGAGGAGTTGCCATAATCTCCACGCTTGGCAGGCGGGTTGGCGATCGCAGTATGGTGTTAAAATGCATAGTCAACGCCCCTGCCCATTCTCTAGTAAGTCCCTTAGACGCCTTTTACGGCACCCACGGGAAGAAATAGGGTCGTGCTATTCTTTACGTCCGGCATCACATGGAGCCGTCCGGCATCACATGGAACATTGTGAGATATTGCAAATCAATAAATTCTTTACGTCCGGCATCACACGGAGCCGTCCGGCATCACACGGAACATTGTGAGATATTGCAAATCAATAAATTCTTTACGTCCGGCATCACACGGAGCCGTCCAGCATCACACGGAACATTGTGAGATATTGCAAATCAATAAATTCTTTACGTCCGGCATCACACGGAGCCGTCCGGCATCACACGGAACATTGTGAGATATTGCAAATCAATAAATTCTTTACGTCCGGCATCACATGGAGCCGTCCGGCATCACACGGAACATTGTGAGATATTGCAAATCAATAAATTCTTTACGTCCGGCATCACACAGAGCCGTCCGGCATCATACGGAACATTGTGAGATATTGCAAATCAATAAATTCTTTACGTCCGGCTTCACATGGAGCCGTCCGTCATCACACGGAACATTGTGAGATATTGCAAATCAATAAATTCTTTACGTCCGGCATCACACGGAGCCGTCCGGCATCACACGGAACATTGTGAGATATTGCAAATCAATAAATTCTTTACGTCCGGCATCACACGGAGCCGTCCGGCATCACACGGAACATTGTGAGATATTGCAAATCAATAAATTCTTTACGTCCGGCATCACATGGAGCCGTCCGGCATCACACGGAACATTGTGAGATATTGCAAATCAATAAATTCTTTACGTCCGGCATCACACGGAGCCGTCCGGCATCACACGGAACATTGTGAGATATTGCAAATCAATAAATTCTTTACGTCCGGCATCACATGGAGCCGTCCGGCATCACACGGAACATTGTGAGATATTGCAAATCAATAAATTCTTTACGTCCGGCATCACACGGAGCCGTCCGGCATCACACGGAACATTGTGAGATATTGCAAATCAATAAATTCTTTACGTCCGGCATCACATGGAGCCGTCCGGCATCACACGGAACATTGTGAGATATTGCAAATCAATAAATCACCTATTCATACTTATTAGAACACCCAATCAGTGCAGTTACTTTTAATCACTTCTTTTCAGACTCATTAGTCTTCCTAATGAGTCTGAAAAGAAGTGACACAAAATGAAAACAATTTGTAATTTGGTATTTTGGTAGTATGCAAAGTTTTAAAACCCATTTTGTGTTGATAAATATCTATCTCAAACATAGTTGTCCACGTGTGGGTGTCCTATAAACCTCTGCCTACTCCTTCGGAGATATAGGGGTGATGCTATTTTATGTTATGTGTTGTTAAAAGTATGTGTTCTTCAACACAAACACTAAAAGGAATTGTTTCATATGTAAAAATAAATAAAATATATTGACGATTAAAAAAAACAAAAGGCATAATATTTTATGGGAAATCAGCGTCAAAAAAATCATAAATAATTATCACTATAATCACGTGTAAGGATATTCGTGTTTAACTTTCCGTTTAAGAGATAATTCGATTTTTCATACTAGCTTCATACAAAAATTTCGTTAAAAAAATAGATATAATTCCTTCGTTTTTGAGCAGAATTAACTCGGGTGTCATTTTTGTATAATTATAGTAATTAGTAATAGAAGCTATATCCGGAAAAAAGCCGGCACTTGCAAATTGAAGTCTCTAAGGCCCGTATTAATAAACGTTCCCCAACGACGTACTCAAGTGTGTATTTATTTGATACGCCATTATTACGATATCAGCATCTCAAGATCATTACTAATTAATAAACACATGAAAACAGTACGTCAGTTACCAAGATCAGCTCCTCAAGGCGCTGTACTTGATGAACGATTACGTCACAATGACCGAAGTTTAGAATGACATTCATCACATTTCGTTCTTGATAAGTCACACACCTATTGTATACTTAAGTGTCGATTTTCGTTTATAAATCAGTCCATCACTCGGCTGATAACGTAAACCCAAGCCGTAACTTGAGTACATCAATTATTACGTTTATTAATACGATCATGACCTCAAGACTGTTATCAAGTGCGAGCTCTTGGGCTGAGGAACGTTTATTAACACGGACCTAAGTCTATGAAAGCCGATTTTCAGCCCACCGTGCGCCGTCTAGTTTTGTTACGAAGTTACTAGAAATCACCGAAGAGGTCGAAAAGAGTGACACTGGCTGATTACTGTCACTCTAACAGAGCGTCGGCGTCGCATCGATAGTTGCGTGGCGACTGTCTTCTGATGACAGAGATGATATCAGGGGAGCCGCTGTCGTGCCGTTAATAAATCACTAACACAAAGACCACTTCTGGTAAAGGCTATTCTACGCCATTAAGGACGCTATCACATTTTGAACTCGCTCGATCGTATCTGAATCGCAACACAACAACATTACGCGCACGCACACATTGAAACCACTGACCGCTCGGTTTTATACGTAACTTAACTAATCTTGGTACTTGACCGTATATTTTTTTAAATTTTACTGGTATTGATTGAATAACGTTAATTGTAAGTTTGCAATCGAATTTTAGTAACTGTGGCTAAGTACTATCTGCGTGATAATTATGTTTTTAGTATTTTTAAAATTCATCAGCTATCAGGTACTTGTAAATATTATTTTTGCTGGCAAATGTTGGAGCATTACATAATCAAATACTAGCCTGGGAGTTTATCGTAGACTTTCGTTGTGATATTTAAAAATAATCATTGCCTTATGAAAACAGTATTTTATTTACAGAGACTGGGGCGCGATTTCAGTACTTTTGATAAAAATTAAAACCAAAGTAGGTAGTAAAAAGTATATTTTCATTTCATGTTTCAAAGAAGTTCAAATTTAGAATGAAGGCCAGCTCTTTCTAGGGTTCCGTATCCGAAGGGTCCAAGCGGAGCACTATTGCTGTCACTCACGTGTCCGTCTATCACACAGGTTTTACAACCAAACGGTTGATGAAGCTACAGTCTTTAAATTTTCACATCTTGTTAACCCACCAAAATGTACACTTAGTTTGCAAATAAACCTTTGACTTTGACTTTGACCCTTGTTTTTTCTTTATTCATGATGAGATACTTCACGCCGCAATCAAAAAGAGGAGCTACCTACAAGGATTAGCTGTTCAAAAAAGAAATCCATCTCGATTATTTTTGTGCTTTTTGGCTTATATTCTCTTATTGCGCATTCTTGATCCTGAAAATAAAAAACCGGTCAAGAGCGAGTCGGACTCGCGCACCGAGGGTTCCGTACGTATATATGATGTTGATGATTTCTGAAAAACTGTGCTATTTAGAGACATCGTTTTATTTTTCCTGTAGGTAAACTTTACATAAACTTCTATCACACAGAATAATTTCTGATTTTTATCTATGCAAACTTCGGAGATAAGGGGAACGGTATTTTTTTTTACATTTTGCACCAAAAGACGGAAACCACGCTGCCAAAAAAAGAGAAGATTTTTGAGAAGGTGCAAACAGCGCTCTTTCATATGATACTCCACATGCCCTAGTAGCTCCATTTCAATTTTTTTTCCCTTTCAGTCCGTTTTGCAAAAAAGGCATATTTTTTTTAATTTCTTGTTTGCAAAATAATTGGGCAAACGTCATCTAAAACTATTCTAAATTTCAAGTTGATAGCATTAGTAGTTCTTGAGATATCCAGGTGCGACAGACAGACAGACATAGTCTCACCATAAGGGTTCTTTTTTACCATTTAGGTACGGAACCCTAAAAAGACGACATTCGTAAGTACCTAAGGTAAATCAAATAAAACAAATTACCAACAGACGTATATCAACGTCTGTAACAAAACTCCAGAGTAAATTTGTGATTTCAGAATGAAAATACAGTCTCATTACTTTTGTTTACTGCTACGTGTACGGTTTTTTTGTCCTTTATCCAAATTTCTGAATTCATGGCATCTGTAATAACAAATGTAAATATTTTAGCGATGCACACCACAATCAAAAACCATACTTGGTGTCGAAAGTTATAACCATCTACTATTCTGGATTTATGAATTGACAACTAAGTCGATTTATCACCAAAATGTACATCCGCCATCATGAATCAAAAGTTGGATGATATATTTGTAAACACCACCTTCAACAATTGATAACAAACCTCCACAATTGCTAACAATGTCGAATTAAAAAAAAAAATGAAATACGTAATCACCACCCCCAAAAACCCCAAAATTGACTAAATATCGAATATCTCAAAAAAAAATTATTTCCGCCATTTGATTAAAGATAATATAATTATTTACACAATGTTTATCCGTAATCTACAACCATGATTCATACAAAAATTTTGAACTATGTATTTATTTTTAAAACAAATTCCAATAATCGTACTTACTTTTATTTCGGTCCGAAAAAGTATCAACTTCGTCCACCCACAGTAAACAATACAGCACACACTTCTGTACGTAAATATTATGTTGCGAAAAATCGATACACCGGTGCTTCCACGAGCGCGTCTGAGCGCGGAATGACGAACCGCGAATAGAAAATGTATGGAGAAATTTGAAGGCGCTTCTTATTTTAATCATAAATAAAAAAGTTATTTATTTACTTACAAAATATTTAGTTGACCGTATAAAGGACTATATAAACAATAGTTTGTTATTATTTTTATGTATAACTATGCAGTGGATTTAGCTATATGGGTTCCTATTCAGACCTATATTTTTTTCATTTGTTGGTTTTATTGTGATTGTTAAAACGTATTTTTGTGAAAAATTTATATGGGGCTATAAAATTTTTATGTGCCCATTCTGGAGATGAATATATTATCTTTAATTTGAGACAATGATATCCTTGCAGTTGTGACTCCAAATTCGTTAATACGGTACCTGAAAAGCACTGATATTTGAGGAAAAATGTGATAGCGTCCTTAAGCTTATTGGAATTATCGTGTCCGTGTCTCGTTGAAATATGGACCTACGTTGCGTCGCAAATACTTTCGTACGATGATTTTTTACGATTTCAAATATCGTCTAAGACCGGGCAAATCGTTTGATAACACACCGCCGGTTAAACTTTAGGATCTCTTCTTTCAGCCCTGAATTGGCATAGTGTGACATCTTTTTATTCCCTAGACTAAAGCAAACTACTTTCGTCGTCGGAAGCAGCATTCGAGCAGGCCGAAGAAGTCTGAACTGGAAGTGTTTTGAAAATCGGTTCAGACGTGTATGATGCTGGAGGATAGTTCTTTGAAAATATTACCCTACAACTACCTATTATTTAAGTTAAGCAAAACTTTGAAAGTGCCCCACGTATGTGAGAAACATAATTCTATCACATAGAATAATTTCAGATTTTTCTCTATGCAAACTTCGGAGATAGGGGGGGGGGCGGTATTTTTTCTTACATTTTTCATCAAAACTCGAAAACTATGCCTAAAAATAAAAATAAATGTTTGAGAATGTGGCCCTTTCATATGATACCTCACATACCTTAGTAGACTCCATTCGAATTTTTAAGACCCCCTTTCAGGCCCTGTTACAAAAGTTTTTTTTTTTAATTTCTTTCTTGTTTGCAAAATAGTTGGGTAAGCGACATCTAAAACTATTCCAAATTTCAATTTGATATATACCATAAGGGTTCCTTTTTACCATTTTGGTACGGAACCCTAAAAATCCTGTTTTGCAAGCTGTGTAAGGCAGTGTAACGGTGGTACTAACGGTGATGTTGCCGCGCTTCCAGGCGGCCTCGTAAACGTCGCCGTACTGGCCGCCGCCCAACTTGTGCTTCATGACAATGTCGGTGCGGTCGATCTCCCAGTGGTCGGGCGGTGCCAGCGGGAACACGGTGGGCTTGTTGCGCTTGGGCGCGGGGTACAGCAGTTGCGTGATGAGCCCGTCGCCCACCAGCGAGTGGTGGTGCACCAACTCGGCCAGCGTGCCGAACTTGGACTCTGACGTCACGTACACCTTGCCATCCGCGTCCTCGTTGATGCGGTAGTGGTACACGCGGCCCTCGTAGCGCAGTGAGATGCTGCGCTGCCCCGGGCTCGACTCCGACTCGCGCACCTGCAACACGCGTCGCCTTTGTTACTGACTACATCCCACAGAACAGATAAAAGACGTTAGAAGGGCCTTGAGGGCGGGGCAAGCGCGCCGTTCTTATGAGCAAAAGCTCATAAGTCAACCGAAATTTGCTTCCCCGGCCAACAATCGCGCACTTACTGTGACAGCGTACGGAGCTCCGCAAAAAAAGAAAATTATCCCGTCTTGCGCTATTATAACGTGTCGCAAAAGAAGCCAGGTGTGTAGTGTATAGCCCGAGAGGGTATTTCTTTTCACCGGTAAGTCAACTAACCTTAGAATACAAGTGATACTTGTAATTATTATAATATTATTATGAAGTTCGTAGACAAAAACGATACAATTGCAAATAGATGAAAAATTATCATTGCTTGCACTACATGGGTACCATCTTGAACTACGTGAGCGATCCCGCAATGAAATGAAATGAAATGAAATGAAATGAAATCGTTTATTCTGTAAATAGGATATCGGAATCACTTTTACACGTCATATTAAAAAGTAAAAAATAAGCTAGATGTAGTCGACATTTCCTATCTGACTACCCGTGAGAAGAAATGGCGAAACAAACTCAGGGGTCAAAGTCTCTTTTAAAGTCCAGACATAATCTTGGTCAGATCATGTGAGGACCATGTAGATCTGTGTCTGAAATGGTCTTTTGAGGAAAGAACCACACAATTTTGAGTGGACCTGTCCAATCAGTGCAAGCATTTGTCGTAATCGTGCAGCTCGACTCAAGACTTAAGGAGCTCAACGACTCGACGAACAATACCAAAGAAAGTACATTTGGGTAGGCCTCATAAAGTGCTCAAAATGCCAGACCACCATTAAAACTGAGAAAAAGCATAAAATAATAGGAAAATATTTAAAGAGAAAAAAAAAAAATGACCCACATAGTGCTCACATTCACAATAAATTAAAGCAGTAAATATAATACTTTTCAAAGTAAACATTAATGTAATATTGTATATAATATTCTGCAATGTCAATATTTATATAAAATCATGCATAATAACATTAAATGTCAAGTTTTCCAGTTTGATCACAAGGCTTGCAGTGCGAGCAGCTCAATCCCAAGCTTTTTTGTCTTCTAAATAATCAGAAATTTTATAGTACCCTTTTTTACAAAGTTTGGTTTTAATACAGCTTTTAAATCGTTTAATGGGTAAGTTTCGAATGTCAGTAGGAAGTTTGTTGTGAAAGCGTATACATTGACCCATGAACGAGTTGCCTACTCTGTGGAGGCGAGTGCGATGTACAGCAAGATTGTGTTTATTCCTGGTATTTAAACAATGAATATCGGACATTTTCTTAAAATTTGATATATTTTTGTGTACATACAATAGATTTTCAAATATATATTGAGAGGCTACAGTCAGAATATCTATTTCTTTGAATTTTTCACGAAGTGAATCTCTTGGACCTAGATTGTAAATGGCTCGAACAGCCCTTTTCTGTAAAACAAAGATAGTATTAATGTCCGCACAGGTTCCCCAGAGAAGAATCCCATATGACATAAGACTATGAAAATACGGAAGGTGGAAGCGTGAGTGGGCTTTCTATTGGGCGATTGAGTGGGCGAGAAAATTACCTTCTTTTGAAGTTTAATGTGAGAAACCTACTTATTCATGACGACCTTTGGTGTTCTATCAACGGGTATCCGGAGGACGATAAGTCGACTCCAGAGCTGAATCTGCGTAAGGATGAAAAAGCGTTGGCTAAGATCTGCCTGTCACTGGACGCTTCGTGCGTGTCCCACATGATGACTGCGAAGACGAGTAAGGATGCCTGGCTGAGCCTGGAGAAGGCGTACGACAATAAGGGCATAGGCAGGAGATTAAAACTGTTGCGGATGCTGTGCTCGATAAAGTTGGACGATTTCGGTGCCGATATGGACAAATATGTTGGCGAATGTTTGTCGCTGTCGCAACAGTTGGCGGCTGTAAACAAACCTATTGACGATGAGTTCCTGGCGGCGATTATTCTTCAGGGATTACCTCCTAGAAATAAATCTTGTATAACTAGTGTTAGGTCTGTTAGCGGGGTATACTAACTGCTTACTATCGCAGTAGCTTTAAGTAAGTTATTTTAGCGCAGGTGAGCCGTGTGTTCCGGACAGGTACGTGTGGCGACGACGGCAGCCGCCACTGCTCGTCGAACGCGCGCGAGCACCAACCTTGTAAGGGAGGCGCCGCTGACGCGTGCGCTTCGCACGCTCAACCTCATAGCGATTGAGACGGACTTATTCTGTTGTTCTCTGAGTGAATTCACAAGGAATGCATTGTATGTAATTTGTTATAAGTAGGTACCATGAATGTTAGTACCTATTTAGAATAATTAAGTTAGGATAAGCGCATTTACCACATTGGGTTACTCTGTAATGGTAGATGTAAGAGGAAAATAAATAAATAATAATAAATAAATAAAATAAAGTAGTGTAAATAAAAAGGTTTCAAAGGAGTCTTGGCATCTTAGATTGGGTCATTTAAGTTATGACAGCTTGAAGTCACTGTCACACGTTATTGATTTTCAGAATACAGAAATTACAAATAGTTGCGATGTTTGCATTCTTGGAAAATAAATAAGGTTTCCGTTCAAGAAATTTGGGCGTGATGTAGCGGCTATGCGGTTGGATCTGGTGCACACGGACTTGTGTTCGATTCCTGTTGGGTCTTCAGGTCCAAGATTGGTTTGCGGTAAATAATTTGGTTCTAAATGAAAAAAAAATCAAATGCATTAGATTTAAACTAACTAATGTTAGAAGTAGCGAATGTGAACGGAGAAAAACTGGAATGTATTAATCAAACGGTTTTCCTAGGAATCACTCTTGACGAGAAACTACAATGGGGACCACATATAACATCTCTTGCGGGGCGGTTAAGCTCGGCCGCTTATGCTGTTAGGAAGATAAGACAGTTAACAGATGTAGAAACCGCGCGTTTGGTCTATTTTAGCTACTTCCACAGCATTATGTCGTACGGTATTTTATTGTGGGGGCGGGCTGCTGACGTTGAATCCATCTTTATTTTGCAAAAGAGAGCTGTCAGAGCCATTTATAACCTACGTCGCCGAGAATCTCTTAGGGAACTCTCTAAAAGGATTAATATTATGACGGTACCTTGCCAATTCATTTATGAAAATATTATGTATGTAAGAAAAAGCCTACATCTTTTCAAAAAAATAGGGATAGACATAATTTCAGTACTAGAAATAAAGATAAAATAGATCAGCCATGTTTCAGATTATCTAAAGTACATAAATCTTTTATGGGGTACTGTGTTAAATGTTACAACAAAATACCTTGTGATATATTGCAATTAAATGAAAGAAATTTTAAAACTCATATAAAAAGTACACTTTGCTTTAGCTTATTACAAATTAGAGGATTATATCCAGGATAAGAACGCTTGGAAACATGCTGGTCCAGCTCCATAGGACAATCTAGAGTCTAGACAAAATCTAACTGATTGCTATTTTAATTGTATATTTTATTATTTTTATGACTTTTATTTTACACTCTGTGATTACCTTAACTTTGTGTGAGTTAAGGTAATCACAGAGTGTAAAATAAATTCTGATTGATAAAGACAAGAATATGATAAAAATAAAGACAAAGAAATAAAGACTGATTATTTTAGGAAAACTTTTTTTTTTTTTTTACAATGTTTGTAAATATGTGAGCACCATCTATCTATCACATAATTAATTTATCTGTCATTGCTTCATTATTAATTCTTTTTACCTTTTGTGGTATAGTAATTTTATTCTATGTGCATTGTCTTCACATTATAATTATATAATTGATGTACCAATACCAAATATTGTAAAACATTTTAAAAGAGCAACGGTGGAGTTTCTTGCCCATTCTTCTCCATACGAAGCTAACTTTTGGAAGGGGCGACTAGAATCAATTCTATTTTATTTGTAAATTTTGACGTTCAAAAGTGCCATCTATGTGCCTATTTGAAATAAATAATTTGACTTTGACTTTTGACTTTGTTGTGTCCCACTCAGGTAAGCGGTACATTTTCGCGGAAAGTATACTAGTACTTCTTGAAGAATAAGAGAAAAGTAGCTAGCGTCACCAAAGACTTTGTTAGGCTCGTGGAAAATCAATGTGAATCCAAGGTAAAGCCTATACGCAGTGATAACGGTACAGAATACGTAAACAAAGAGCTGAGCGCATTCTTCAGACAGAATGGTATTGTGCATCAGGTCATTATTATTACAACAGGTTCCGTATTCGCCCCAAATAAATAGTGCGGCGGAGTGGTTGAACCCAACTCTTTTGGAACGGGTACGTTGTATGTTGTATCACGCGGGTTTCGATGACAAGCTGTGGGCTGAGGCGTCTAACACTGTCGGGTACCTTATTAATCGGTCTCCGTCTAGTAGATTAGGTGGGAAGACGCCTGAGGAGGTTTGGTCGGGTAGTAGGGTGAAGTATGACCACTTACGGATTTTCGGTTGCGAGGCCTATGTACATATTAATGACGTTAAGTGGAATAAGTTACAACCTAAGAGTAAGAGGTATAATTTTGTCGGTTATGCAGATAACGGCAGATCTTACCGGTCGTATGACTCTGAGACACATACTACAAAGAGGAGCCGTGATTTAATGAAAGTGTGTTCCCAGCCAAAGAGCTAGGAACTGGACATGGATCAGCCACTATAAAAATCTTTCTTTCAGGGGAAGAAGTTGACGATTTCACTGGTGAGGGGAAGTCAAGCGTGCCTGAGAGTAAGGTGGCTGGTGATGCAGCTCGGGAGCCTGTCACTGGAGAGCCGGTAACGGTGATTGTGTCAGCGAGCGGTGATGATCGCGGCGACGACACTTTGATTTTTGAAGATAGCGTTGAGGAGGTGGTGAAACCTCCGGAACCAAGGTACAATCTTAGATCTAGACAACCTAAGGGTTTGTATGCAGATGATGCGATCCCAGCTGAACCGCGTACTGTTAAGGAAGCTCTGGGTTCTAGGCAGAGCGACTTGTGGCGGCAAGCTATGCAGGAAGAGATTAACTCATTCAATCAACATGAGGCTTGGGAGTTGGTGGATCGACCTATGGGCAAAAATGTGGTTCCGAATAAATGGATCTTCAAAATTAAGTGTGACGCCGAGGGGAAGACAGCCCGGTATAAAGCTAGGTTAGTAGCCAAGAGGTTCACGCAAAAGTATGAAGATTATTTGGAAAGGTTTTCACCAGTAGTACGGTACAGTTCTATGCGACTGTTGTTGACGATTGCTGTAGAGATGGATCTGGATATAGACCATCTGGACGTACAGACTCAGTATCAGAATGCAAACCAGTCCAGACTCCTTTTTTTATTAGGAATTAATAGGTTATCTTATGTATCTGAGTGTATTTACACGGCCGGACATTACGTAAGCAGTTTCGTACCTATGGAACACTGGAGGCCTGCGAAACGTGTACTGAGGTATCTTAAGTGATACGAGGGCTGCACTAAAAGTATCGGGAATGGAATATTTCCACTGTTCCTGTCATATTAAAATCTTTTTAATTAAAAAGTCCTTGGTTTTAAAAATCGAATACCATTTATTTATTTAAAAAAAGATTCTCGGTCTTGTCACAAGGTTTTGTCAAACTTGTTTAGTCGTTGAGAAAATGGAATTGACTCGAGAGAATTCAAGAGCGATGATTTATTATGACTTTCGAACTGGTTTAACACAAAAACAGTGTGTTGACCGGATGATTTCTGCATTTGGTGATGAAGCCCCATCCAAAACCACAATTTATCGCTGGTTTGCTGAATTTCAACGTGGACGTGTCAAGCTCAGTGATGATCCCCGTCAAGGTCGTCCAAAAACTGCAGTCACCCAAGAAAACGTTGATGCTGTGCGTAAGCTGATTGAGGAAGATCGACATGTGACATACCGCGAAATTCAGGCAACTTTAGACATTGGCATGAGTCAAATACAAATAATCTTGCATGAACAATTAGGTGTAAAAAAGTTGTTTTCCCGATGGATACCGCATTCTCTCT
The DNA here is from genome assembly GCA_963921375.1 of Tiliacea citrago. Classification (NCBI taxonomy): domain Eukaryota; kingdom Metazoa; phylum Arthropoda; class Insecta; order Lepidoptera; family Noctuidae; genus Tiliacea; species Tiliacea citrago. Next base: position 32,407,615 of record OY992780.1, read on the forward strand.
GTGAAGAGCAAAAAGCGGCTCGCGTTACTTGGTGCGTCAGAACTCTCGAAAGATTCCACGCAGGATCCTCAAATGCTGAATACAACATTGTATCAGGTGACGAATCCTGGATATACGCGTACGAACCCGAAACTCCGAGTTCTCACACCGCGCACAGAACAAAAGAGTTTTTAGAGCAAGAAAACATAGAATTATTAGACCATCCGCCGTACAGCCCCGACCTAAGCCCTAATGATTTCTATACTTTCCCTAAAATAAAGAATAAATTGCGTGGACAGAGATTTTCATCACCTGAAGAAGCTGTGGACGCCTACAAAACGGCCATTTTGGAGACCCCAACTTCCGAATGGAATGGTTGCTTCAATGATTGGTTCCATCGTATGGAAAAATGTGTCAAATTTCGCGGAGAATACTTCGAAAAGCAATAAATACATTTTTAAATAGTAATGTTGTGTCACTTCCTTGATTCCCGAAATTTTCAGTGCCGCCCTCGTAGCATTGTATTTATCAGGTCGGGTCATGCTAAGGTTGAGGGGTTTGTAGACGCGGACTGGGGCGGTGACGTACGTGACAGAAAATTATTTTCGGGGTTTGTTTTCAATCTAGTGTACAGTCGCCGTCAGATATATTGTAGCAGGCAAGGTGACCAAATACTTCTGAACAATTTAAAATGTCAATAAGTTTCATACACTACAAGTTACCATTAATATCTGAGCAGATGCTTGTCAATAATTTTCAATAAAAATACACGGTAACCTAACCTAACCTAACAATGATGTGGAAATAGATATATGTATAGTGGTGTGTATGTTCACCGAAGTCCTTACATAATCCATTGACATTAAATGCTTTATACTGTGCTTTTTTGTTCTTCCTCTGTATATTTATTGCTTTTCCAATGAAGTAAAAGCTCGAATAAGTTGTCAAGCTTGTGGCTCATGGAAAGTTTGTTACGGTACGAGGTACGAGTTTGTCTTTCCTTAATATGCCACCAAAATACCTAGTTTCTGAAATATCATATTACGTATCTTTACTTTAGGTTGTAAAGCACATAACAGAACAAAACGTATACAACTATTTTAAAAAATTGACAACACTGCCTGATATTTAAAATACCACTAATATTGATTTATCATTGATGTTCTACACAAAAACATATTCACATAAATAATTTCGTAATAATTATGGAGATTTTATGAGTAAATCCCTAAAAATGAACAACGAAAAATGATAGCTACTACAATAGCATGTTGCCTTCGCTTTGGATTCAAATAAACTCGTTAGTTTCAAACCAACTAACAGCTGTCATAATGGTTACGCAATTCGAATATTAGCCGTTTTATGTGCGTATCGTTCACTCTTTAGCGTCTCTAACAGATTCGAGTTGGTTTCACACAATATTGATGTTACGCAAACTCCGATCGGAATGAAGCAAATTAGTCTGAATCGTTTGCCGAAAATGTGTTAAGCAATTAGCCTGCTGGTCAGTTCGCGTTTCACACGCCCAGTATGCCCAGTATACAGCAGTACTGGTAACTGGACGTATTTCTTGCAGGTCGTCATAGTAGGCTTAAAATACAAGTTAAGCCACCAAATGTTCTACCGAAATTCAGTAGTTTTTGAGTTAATTAAATTTTTAGTGGTTTTATGAAAAATCCCAGATTAAATCATTTGAAGCTAATTTAAAAATGATTTACGGGTGACTGTAATTACTTACCATAGTTGATGCCGTAGCAGATATTTGTGAATAATTTAAGTTCAAAAATGCCTAAAACTTTGGCGCAGATCACTAATCAAACAATATTTTTTTTGTAATTACCATTACTTCATAAAAAATATTGTCTAGTGCACAAAAAATACTACGCCTGAAGTACAAATTACTAGGAAAATATCCCTTATCAGCTATCCAAAAAAAAACAACCGACTTCCAAAAAAACACTACAAAGCGTAAAATAACTGTTCGGAAGTCGGTGTCTTTGGATATGTATTTTAGTTTTTTGCCACAGACTTCCGAAGTTAGGGTTATTTTTCGCGTTGTAGTGTTTTTTTGGAAGTCGGTTGTTTTTTTTTTGTAAAAAGTTTTTTATTTTTCACTTTTTGTGGGTTAGTTTGTCATTTATCTAATTTACAATAGCCTAATGTCAAATGCTCATCAAATTTTACAAAATATAGCTTTTCGTAATGCAGGGGCGTTAATTGTTGAGCAGTTCTCCTGGTAAGGACCAGGAGAACTGATGGTGACTTCACCATATGCATATTGACGAGCATAAATTGCTTATCAACCATATTAAAGTGCCTAATCGAATCGCAACGGTGAAATACTTATTATTAAGTAGTTTCTGTGGCCATCTGTGGCCTTCATCATCAGTTCCACTTCACCAAATGGTGTTTTTCGAGAGCAAATGCACGAGTTACTATAAAAAATACTCAAATCGCTATAGGTATGTCTATAAAATTTGAGGATTTCCCTCGATTTCCATGGGATCCCCTCATCAGATTCTGATTTGGTGGCAATGGGACCACCTCGGGAGTATACCCTTCCATACAAAATAAGAATTTTCAAAATCCGTCCACAATTGACGGAGTAATCGGTGAACATACATTAAAAAAAATCAAACAGCCGAATATATAACCTCCTCCTTTCTGGAAGTCGGTTAAAAAGGTATGAAAGTTAATACAAAGTCATGGAATACATTCACTACATCATGAAAATCGTTTTTGATTTAGTACAGGAAGGCCTCAGAATATAGAAAGAAGCAGATAGACCGCGCGGTACAATAATGTAAGGCACGTTTTTAGTCATGTGTGCGTAACAGCCACGTGACAGCACTATCAGAACACATCTATGTGTGGGTACGGTTGCCAGGATAATGAAAAATTACCCATAACATTTCATTACGTACATGAAATAAATTATTTACTGTCTCAGAAAAATGCAGAGAAGAGTTATACATACATTGTTCTCAGTTGAAAGAAAGTAGATAAAATATAAACAAGATTCCTAAAAAAACAATGAAGAATGGCTGAAAAAAACTTTTATAAAACCGAGAGTGCAGCAAAGCTTGGGTCGGCCATCGAAATCGTTTACAGAGTTTAGCGAAAGAAATAAAAGAAGAAAAACTTACCACTTTTTTATTTAGTCACTTTCTTGTTTGTCTGTCTGTATGTCGTTCCCGGTGGAATCTTGCAACTTAAATTTCGAGCACTTCCCGATTAGCTAACCGGCTGAAACTTTCAGGGTAGCTCATTAATTTATTGCCGATATCATACAGAAAAAGCATAAAATTAACAATTTAGGTTATGTTTTCAGGTTTGCTAGGTTATGTTTTATGATTTGCTGACCTCTCGTTCAATGTGTTTGATTAAGTGAAACTTCTTTATAAAGACCACGAAAACGTGTTATTTTCGCTCTATCTCGCTTTTGACGTAAGGTCGAAATTGCATGCTAATAAACGGATTTAGAATGCATAGTCATCGAGTAGTGAGATACCCTGAAAGTTTCAGCCGGATAGCTAATCGGGAAGTGGTCGAAATTTCAGTTGGAAGATTCCACCCGGAACGACAGACAGACATACGAACAAGAATGTAACTTAATAAACCCCCCCCCCCCCCATATTCCTCTATATCGAGCCCTTTTATTTACTATATCACATACCTAACGCGTTTTACAAGTGTTTTTTTTTTTGTTCTAAAATCAGTTCTTTTTATTAACAGTATACGTCAAATTAAACGCCCTTAATAAAAATATCGCAAATGTATCTCTGTCATAAACGATACATGTGCGATATACTTTTATTTTGAGACACCAATATTTTATTGTTTTGGTAGCTATATTTACTTTATTGTGACGTCATCGACATCGACAGCCATATTATGGGTTTAGAAATCAACTGATGTAATAATTATTATTAGAGAAAATCCATTAAGTAGTTACGGTTACGAAGACACATACATATGTATTTATTTATATACATACCAACCAGAAAAGGCATAAAACACTAATATCGAAATAAATATTTATGTAAATCGATATTCCTGTATTCTATACTTATTTTCTTAACTTAGGGGGTAAATGTTTCAATATAAACTAGCAACACCGAACGATATTGTCAAGGTTTTGCGTTTCAATATGTCACTAACATTAAACTCGAAAAATAATATCCATATAGACAAATAATCAATATTTAAGTATGTAATGATACTCCATCTTCTTTCTTTTGATTTTTTAGGAACAGTTTTTACAATGTTTTTTTGAGACTACATTATTTTAAAATTATCTATTAGAGTCCGTGACGTACTAACGATGCGGCGGCGGCGCTTCGTGCTGTACAGACTCGCGATTGAATTAGCTTTTGAATTTGCATTTGATTTGTTGGCCGCACTCTCGGTGTTCCGCGCGGGCTATCTGCTTCTTTCTATAATCTGAGAGGAAGCCATGACTCTCAGAATAAGGTGATACTCGTAATTCGGAAAATTAAATTGAACAATTTCGTGAACATTATTTTTATTTTTATTTTTAGTCAATATTAATTTAAAAACTTGAATTAGACACATTTCACACGTCTTGTTCAATGTGCTGCCCTCGGTTTCGAATACATGTTTTTATTCGCAACCTCACTTCGGTTTTTGTGATTCTTGATGTTATTGGTGCCCCCTCATCCCTGATCCGCATTTGTGATTTTCACCCTTAGTTCTTCAATTGAATTTACTGGGGTCACATAAACTAGGTATTTCATGTGACCCTAGACGTAAAAGTCTAGCAGCGTCAGATCAAGCTTCGTGCAGGCCACGGATTCGGCCCACCGCAGCCTATCCATCGGCTTGGATAGTTTTCATATAGCTATAATTGTCGAATTGTAATTCGGAAGTGGGCTGGACATAGTGGACATCCGTCATGTTGATAAATCATGTTTGCTCTTCTTTCTTGGGGTACATCCGTGAGCAGTTCTGTTAAATGATTTCTTAGGAAATCTTCATAAAGTTCCCCATTTAGTGTTCGGGGTAAAAAATGTGGGCCAATTAACTTGTCGTCGATACTACCCATCCAAACGTTAAGCGAGAACCTACGCTGAGATGCGGTTTGTTTCAGTTTCTTAGTGTTTGCTTCTGCCTTCAGTGCCCAGTAATGTAAATTGTGGTAATTTGTGATACCATGTCAAAGCATGAGTCATCGGTCCACAGAATGTTTTTTAAAAAGTTTTCGCCTTCGGCGTCGGCACTTAGCATAAAATGACAAAATCCAAGCCGTTTTGACGGACCTCCCTTTTCTAATGATTGGACGGTTGGTAGTGGTATGGATGTCGGCCTGACAAGTTAACTACTGACCAGACTTTCCACTGTGACATATTGGTATGTCACAGTGGAAAGTCTGGTCAGTAGTTACTCACGCGCTACAATGTTTGTCGATATGTTGGGGCCGTCAATAAAACGTTGAAGAATCAGCTCCTCGTCATCAGCCGTGCATCTCCGGGAACGACCAGTGTTGCCTGCTTCTTTGGACGCTGCCAGTTTCAGATAATCGCCGATAAGTCGATCTGAAGACAGTAACATGTGGCAGTCGGCGGGTAGGAAAGCGAAGTTGATATTCTTTTCGCGCCTGAGCAGCGTTACCGTCACAAAGTCCGTAACAGTACATTATGTCAGCGTATTCATGATTAGAATATGCAGCCATAGTCAGCAATTATGAAGGCACAACACAGCACAAGAGCAAGATATGCGGCAATTCAGGGGAATGCCCAGATAACAAAACACGAGCTTGTGCGAAGTAGAGTTGAAACTAACTAACCAGATTTTGCAAAGTCGCACCCCGTCTCATGGCGAGAGAACAATAGTGACCAATCACAAAGCTTGGTCCCAGGTAAAAACTACGAATAATATCAATACGAAACAATAGGTTGACCGTCTCCCAATTTTACCTGCTCCTCATAAAACTCTTCTCTTCCCTGTCGCACATGCATAAGTATTGACAATCATACCTTTCTGAATAGCTGCTAAGGTATATTTTCCTAGTAATTTGTACATCAGGCGTAGTAGGTATTAGTAATCTTCGCCAAAGTTTTAGTCGTTTTTGAACTTTTAATTATTCAAAAAGATCTGCTACGGCATAAACTATGATAATAACTTAAATTTCAGTACAGTCGCGCCGTAAATCATTTTTAAATTGGCTTCAAATGATTTAATCTGGGATTTTTCATAAAAACACTAAAAAATTAATTAACTCAAAAACTACAGAATTTCGGTAGACCATTTGGTGGTTTAACTTGTTGCATTTTAACCCTACTACGACGACCTGCAAGGAATACGCCGAGTTACCAGTAACCCTGTATATTCTTTGAAGTTACTTTTTTATAAGTATAACCATCAATGTAGACTTAAATTCCGTTTATATTCGATTAAAACACTTCACAAATTAAGTTATTGTTCATTTTGTAATACAGCACTTGTTCACTGTATAAAAAAAATACTGTACGTGTTGATAACAGAATGATTCACATCTACTTCGAATGTCAGTGTAATAATAGTTTTAGGTAGATATAATAACATAAACAATAGTTTTAGGTAGATATAATAATATCAATAAAAGTTTGAGGAAGATATAATAATATCAATAATAGTTTTAGGTAGATATAATAATATCAATAATGGTTTTAGATAGATATAATAATATATTATTAATAATACCAGTTATTGAACTACCTACTTAAACAAAACAATACTGTCATGATCACTTTGCGAATGCTTTAAAAATATATATATAAAATGATATTTCGTATAAACGTGATTTTCCCAAAAGAAATGAAAAATATGATAGGGTTAACTAAACAACTGAAATTCAAAGAACGTAAGGATATAAAAAAGGTCCACTGAATTCTTACCACTGTGGACAGCTGATTACATTTATTAAGCAAAATAAAGAACTGGCTAAGAGAGATATCACTGTCACGTATTCTTGGACGCGCGTACTTTAGAGAAAGCCTTGGGCTGCGACTCACCAGAAAGCTGCCGTTGATACCGGAGGACAGGAGGTACTCGGCGGCGTTGCGCGAGATGGGCCCGTGGTACCACGAGTGCTTCTCCAGCGAGTTGACGGGCGTGACGTAGTTGCTGGGCACCCAGCCCACGCCGCCACCCAACGTGTGCGCCTCGCACCACTCGCCGCTCTTGTTGTAGCTCTTAATGCGCACCTGCTCGCCTGCGCACACAACCATCACTCACTGACGTGGACACATTCACGGACAACCTTAAAGAAATGACTAACAAAGAGGAACTCATAAAAAATATAATCACTGCGTACTACGTATACAATACATCTCTTATTTCGTCAGGGTACTTGATCACGCTTGAGCGTCTGCATCATGATTTTGTTCACAAAAATATCATAAGAACTCTCAAGCATGTGCGCACAAAATAAAGTTTATGGCTTCGGAATAGCACTCTATATATCCCCCCCCCCTCTTATTAAAATCTGGCCGTAGCCTATTTAGTCCCAGAAATGCGAAATCACACGAAAGAATAAAGTTAAAATTGGCTTAATTGTTATCGCTATCAGTATCCGGATCAAAATACGCTCAGAAGTTGCACTTGTGTCCACCAGAAAGAGGCTGGTGGTGCGAGTGCCAGCCGTATGATTTAGCTCCTAGTGTAGGGTACTCTATAGAGTAACATTACGTCTCACTGTTCAAATAAGCCAACGAGCCGTATGATTTAGATCCTAGTTTAGGGTACTCTATAGAGTAACATTACGTCTCACTGTTCAAATAAGCCAACGAGCCGTATGATTTACATTCTAGTTTAGGGTAATCTATAGAGTAACATCACGTCTCACTGTTCAAATAAGCCAACAAGCCGTATGATTTAGATCCCAGTGTAGGGTACTCTATAGAATAACATCACGTCTCACTGTTCAAATAAGCCAACGAACCGTATGATTTAGATCCTAGTTTAAGGTACTCTATAGAGTAACATCACGTCTCACTGTTCAAATAAGCCAACGAGCCGTATGATTTAGATCCTAGTTTAAGGTACTCTATAGAGTAACATCACGTCTCACTGTTCAAATAAGCCAACGAACCGTATGATTTAGATCCTAGTTTAAGGTACTCTATAGAGTAACATCACGTCTCACTGTTCAAATAAGCCAACGAGCCGTATGATTTAGATCCTAGTTTAAGGTACTCTATAGAGTAACATCACGTCTCACTGTTCAAATAAGCCAACGAACCGTATGATTTAGATCCTAGTTTAAGGTACTCTATAGAGTAACATCACGTCTCACTGTTCAAATAAGCCAACGAACCGTATGATTTAGATCCTAGTTTAAGGTACTCTATAGAGTAACATCACGTCTCACTGTTCAAATAAGCCAACGAGCCGTATGATTTAGATCCTAGTTTAAGGTACTCTATAGAGTAACATCACGTCTCACTGTTCAAATAAGCCAACGAACCGTATGATTTAGATCCTAGTTTAAGGTACTCTATAGAGTAACATCACGTCTCACTGTTCAAATAAGCCAACGAGCCGTATGATTTAGATCCTAGTTTAAGGTACTCTATAGAGTAACATCACGTCTCACTGTTCAAATAAGCCAACGAACCGTATGATTTAGATCCTAGTTTAAGGTACTCTATAGAGTAACATCACGTCTCACTGTTCAAATAAGCCAACGAGCCGTATGATTTAGATCCTAGTTTAAGGTACTCTATAGAGTAACATCACGTCTCACTGTTCAAATAAGCCAACGAACCGTATGATTTAGATCCTAGTTTAAGGTACTCTATAGAGTAACATCACGTCTCACTGTTCAAATAAGCCAACGAGCCGTATGATTTAGATCCTAGTTTAAGGTACTCTATAGAGTAACATCACGTCTCACTGTTCAAATAAGCCAACGAACCGTATGATTTAGATCCTAGTTTAAGGTACTCTATAGAGTAACATCACGTCTCACTGTTCAAATAAGCCAACGAGCCGTATGATTTAGATCCTAGTTTAAGGTACTCTATAGAGTAACATCACGTCTCACTGTTCAAATAAGCCAACGAACCGTATGATTTAGATCCTAGTTTAAGGTACTCTATAGAGTAACATCACGTCTCACTGTTCAAATAAGCCAACGAACCGTATGATTTAGATCCTAGTTTAGGGTACTCTATAGAGTATCTAATATTTAGTTCCTACTGTAGGGTACTCAATAGAGTATTGAGTAACATTACGTCTCACTGTTCAAATAAGCCAACCCGACGTTCCGTCTATCTGCATATCAGTAGTGAATCTGATGCTCAAATGTGTATGGAGTTCAAGGGTTTTTTGTACTTAATAAATAGGCACAATGTAGTTCATAGTAGTACGACACACCAATGGTAGAAAGGTATCGCAACACGCTCAAATGAAGTCAGTTCTGGACATGTACACGAGCGAGTACAAAGCTATTATGTTCGAAGCGTATGTTGTCAACAGTCGGATACGAGCGACGTGCTGCTAATGAATGCGCGTGTTGACCCGCTGGCGTGGAAGCTACCTCCAGTCGGGCGTCAGCTGAGCCGCTGCGCGCTGGAACACTCGCACAATAGGCGCCGAGGGACTCACTGACCGAGTTGTGCCCTGTTTCTTAAGTTCTCCAATAAATTCTCACAACTATTGATTCAATAAAGCGTTTGATAAACGTCGGTTAACTGTCACTGCGTTTCTGAATACGCAACAAACCATTCAGAGTGCGGAAACCGAACCCGCTAACATAACATAACCATTCAATATCTATGAAACAAATAACTAGTTCCGTAGTTGCCGCTAGATGGAGATGCCGCTGTATAAGAGGGGTCCCCTATGTTCCACTGCCTCACAGGTTCGAAAGCTCATGGACTCGAATGAAGTAGTCGCGAAAGACGCTGTTTCGAAAAACATTTTCACTGCCTCATACGCTCGAATGATTTTAAGTTTTATGTCTACAGTATATTTGGTCTTTCCAATCCAAACGATTGGAAAGACCAAATATACTGTAGACATATGCTTTAACCATTATTTTGTAGAATAACATGGAATCTAGAAAACGCAGTAAAAATTTTACTTAAAGAGAGAAGATGCTTGTTAAAGAATTGGCTAAAGAATTTGTTAAAATAACCGACAATAAAAGTACATTTCGAAAGTATTTTTACTACGAGTATGTCTTAAGTTTCTGGGTAGGTTAAAAATAAAAAATAAAATAGTAAATAATATAATTAAAAATAACCTCCAGTGCTTCCAGTTCAAACTCTGATGAGCAGCTCGTATTCATTATGCTAACTCATTGATTTTCTCCTTTGAATAATTTTAATTTATTTTTAACTTTTAGTGGCAATTTGATTCAAATAATACACGTTATAATTATGTATAACCTAAAAGTTGATGTAGTTTGCTATGAAATGGAACGTCTGTTAGACTTATGAAACCGATAAACGGCACACATTGGTCAGTTAAGTTAACTTAAGTTTAAACGGAGTTTATCTTACATTGCGGTGTTTGGAAACGTACTTTCACAAGTTATCGAACCGATAGCGCTAATGAATAGATGAAGTGCCTCAGAAACCGGGCATTAGTCGTGTGGCAAGATAGTTCCATCACGATCTCAGTGTAATTATGATTAAATCTGGGCTTCAAACATATCTTCACGCACGTCCCTAATGTGCACAATCACATGTTCACGCAAAACCCTATTGTGTACAATCACATGTTCACGCACGTCCCTATTGTGCACAAAAATTTGATCCAAACACAGGATGAAAGAAGATGTTAAATCTATTCTTCACTATTTGTGCGGTTGTTGGAGCACTGTCAGCGCCAAAACTCGGTTATCACTTCTGTTTTTTTTATCTTAAATATTGAGCTAAATATTTATTTAAAATCTGAATCGGAAGTAAAATTAAAAGAATACAAACTCTTACCGCTTATATGAAATACAATGAATCAAATTATTTTGTGTCAATTTTGATGTGAAAAAGTGGCAGTGTTAAGAAAGGGTAGTAGTAATCAAAATTGCCTACCTTAAATTTGATTTTTCAAGAAGTTGATAAGATTTAGGTGTAAAATAAAAATAATATGAGTAACTTCCAAACATTTGGTGGAACAGAAACACAAATTATTAAAATTTAAAAAAAACATCGCGAATTTACCTCAAATTTTCACGTATTTTCGATCTTTACTTAATATGCTAATGACTAATGGGATAAAAATAAGATGATTATTTGAACTAATACAAGGAGACCAAGTGCAGGCATTTTTAGAAATTCTTTTTATTTTTGGTTTTATAACGACTACTAGCTTTTAGCACCTTCGACATTCTTAGTTCGTGGAAGAAGTCATCTTCCATCGCACGGTGCAGAAACTTCAAGCATATTTTTGTTTCACATATCAGTCGCCGTCGCTCTATTGAGACGAGAGGACTACGCTCAAATTTTCGCTTGCACTGATATATAGTTTATTTGCGTAAATAATATTTTCGTAATTTATCTCATTGTAGGAAAGAAACTATGATAAATGATTTATTTCTGTAAGTAGGTTTGTACAAACACTTTTACACGTCAATCATATTAAAAAAAACTAGATGAGGTCGGCGTTTCGTATCCGACTACTCTGAGAAGAAAGGCCGAAACAAACTCAGAGGTCACAGTCTCTTTTTAAAGTCCAGACATAATCTTGGTCAGATCATGTGAAGACCATGTAGATTGGTGCCTGAAATGATATTAAATATGAAATAGAAAACATGAAAAAACCACAGATACAAGTTCCGAAACGATTATTCAAAATGTTAAGAATTGATAAAATAAATAGAACCGAGGCGAAACTATTAAAAAACCGTTTACAAAAAAAAAAAAAAAAAAAACACTACGAAGTGAAAAAAGTCGGTGTCTTTGGATCTGTATTTTAGTTTTTTGCCACCGACTTACCACGAAATTAAAGTTATTTTTCACTGTGTAGTGTTTTTTTGGAAGTCGGATATTTTTTTGTTGTAAAAATATTTTTAATTTATACGTTTTAGTGGGTCAGTTTTTAATTTATCTAAGTTACAATAGCCTAATATCAACCGCTCATCACCTATTACAAAATATTGCTTTTCCCGATGCTGGGACGTTAATTGTTGAGGAGTTCTCCTGGTAAGAACCGCCACTCACCATATGCATTGTGACGAGCTTGTAATTGGTTAGCAACCATAATAAAGTACCTAATCGAATCGCAACCCGTTAAATAGTAATTATTATGTGTGTTTCCAAAACACACAGCATTTGTGAAGAGACGTTCAACAAAATTAAGCTTAAAAGATCACGCAATTTCATTCCATAGCGGTTCCTCTTCGTGTTACCTGTCTGTTTCACTCCTAGCAGAGCGTTGCAGTTTTCCTGAACTGTAACGCTCCTGTCAATGTCAACTCATAGCGTTCATAAATTTTGCCGCGCAATCACGCAAATTTTTCTCATGGTGAATATTATAGTAAAAAATAACGTTTTTCAAGTGCATACGAATGATTGTGTAGTTTATTTGTGAGTATGAGCACTCTGCCGGTGAGTAATATTGACAAGGGGAATGGTATTGACGGTATGGACAAGGGCGTTGGTGAACCTGGTAGTTTGGTTGTTGTTGCTTCGGATGAAAAACAGACTTCTCGACGCCCGCGCCAGCCGGTATCCTCTGGTGACGACTGTAACTCTTCCTCATTTTCGGAAGATGAGGAGGGCTATGCCTCGCCGCCGCCGCGGCCGCCGCCAAACAAACGTCTTAAGTACAAACATACTTCTACTTCTGACCCGCGTATTGAAGGTCTGATAAGCCACGTACGTTACATTTCCGGGTATTTGCAACAAACTTTACCTTTAATTAATCGTAATCAGAGTACTGATACCTTAACCCTTCCTGGGTCTAGTAAGGGAACCGAATATTCAGAATTTCTTATTAACCCTGTATGCAACTCCGATAAGTTTAGGAGAGCTAAGCACAGATTTTGATGACAGAAAAGTTGTGCCTCCTGCCAAGAAAGAAAGGCTGGAGAAGCTCGTTAAACTACAACCACCGAATGGCTTTTTAGGTCGGCCGCGTTGGCTCGCTCTCGCTTGCTAGCTCTTGTTTCAGTAGAAGGTAACATAGCATCGAACTGAAGCGGTAACGTTGGCTCGCTCTCGCTTGCTAGCTCGTTTCAGTAGAAGGTAACATAGCATCGAACTGAAGCGGTAACGTTGGCTCGCTCTCGCTTGCTAGCTCGTTTCAGTAGAAGGTAACATAGCATCGAACTGAAGCGGTAACGTTGGCTCGCTCTCGCTTGCTAGCTCTTGTTTCAGTAGAAGGTAACATAGCATCGAACTGAAGCGATAACGTTGGCTCGCTCTCGCTTGCTAGCTCTTGTTTCAGTAGAAGGTAACATAGCATCGAACTGAAGCGATAACGTTGGCTCGCTCTCGCTTGCTAGCTCTTGTTTCAGTAGAAGGTAACATAGCATCGAACTGAAGCGGTAACGTTGGCTCGCTCTCGCTTGCTAGCTCTTGTTTCAGTAGAAGGTAACATAGCATCGAACTGAAGCGGTAACGTTGGCTCGCTCTCGCTTGCTAGCTCTTGTTTCAGTAGAAGGTAACATAGCATCGAACTGAAGCGGTAACGCTACCTCACCTTTGGCTCAAAAAAAAAAATTACATAATAATAATTATTGTAATTACAATTCTATGTGATTTGAAATGGCTCTTAAAAAACCGGCGAAGTGCGAGTCGGACTCGCGCACGAAGGGTTCCGTACCATTATCTATAAAAACGGCAAAAAAAAACATGTTTTTTGTATTGGAGCCCCCTTAAATATTTATTTAATTCTGTTTTTTAGTATTTGTTGTTATAGCAACAGTTACGGCAACAGTTACGGCAACAGAAATACATCATCTGTGAAAGTTTCAACTGTCTAACTATCACGGTTCATGAGATACAGCCTGGTGACAGACGGACAGACAGACACACAGACAGACAGACGGCGCACGGTGGATCGAAAATCGGCTGTAGAAGACATAGGATCTCGATTTCTTAATGTTATTTTTTTTGCTGGAAATGACTTCTGCTGATCATTACTGTTCTATAAAATGTCATATAAAGTAATTGTGTGCACAAATGGAAGAGTTATAATTTTTATAAGAAAAAAATGTATGAAGCTAGTATGAAAAATCGAATTATCTCCTAAACGGCATGTTTAACCGTACTATCCTTGGAGGTGGTCATAGTGCTAATTATTTATGATTTTTTGGTTGCCGATTTGACGAAAAATTTAATGCCGTTTTTTTTAAAAAAATCGTCAAAATATTTTTATTTATTTTTACATGTAAAACGATCCCTTTTAGTGTCCAAGTTAAAAAGTTCGATATTCGATAACCGCTTAGATGCTGTAACATCAAAAATTGTGTGTTCTGACCTGTATAAATTTGGCTTGTCATCCCTACACGCCCGTATAAATTGTATGGAATGTCTGTTACACATTGCATACAGGCTCGACTTCAAACGGTGGGCAGCGAGAAGTGATGAGCACAAAGAAATGCTACAGACAAGGAAGAAAATAATTCAAAATAAATTCAAAGATGAGCTCAATCTGTTGATTGATATAGTAAAACAAGGCTCGGGAACCACCAATGACGGGAATACTGCAAGAAAATTCTTTGAGTTTCCTAATAAAACCGCAGCTATAACCGGTTTGGATGAAGACCTCATCAAAAGATTTGCTGTAATTTTACAAGCAATTACATCTGGAGAGCAGGTCGATATAATAAAATTTAGAGATTATGCCCGCAAAACAGCAGAAAAGTACGTATTATTACACGACTGGTACTACATGTCGTCAACCGTTCATAAACTATTAATCCATGGGGTCAGCCCGCAGCCCCCAGCAGGTCATAATCGAGAAAAATAATATTGTGCCGATTGGGACTCTCTCGGAAGAAGCCTCAGAGTCTCGAAACAAAGATTTTAGGAGGTTTCGAGAACATCATTCGCGGAAAAGAAGCAGGCAGGATTCCAATCAAGACATTTTAAATATGCTTGTTGTTTCTTCGGATCCTTTGCTAAGTGCACAAAGGCCTAAGTTAGATGCCAAGAAAAAGCAGAGCTTTTTTGCTGAAACTCTCGACTTAATTCAATTTCAGGAAACTGAGTTCGAGTTTTTGGATATCTGGATGCTGACTCAGAATTGGAGTCTGACAACGAGAGTGATAAGGAAAATTTGTAAAAAAAATATATATGTACATATTTGTAAATTTGTATTTGAGTGTGTTTGGGTTTTTTTTTGTAATATTTAATGATATTTTGTCTTTTTTTTTATTTATTTTACTTTATTTTACAAATGCTTAGTATTAATTCCTTAAATTAAATTATTTTGTATATAATATAACTTTATATGTTACTTAAATAAGAGTTTGATAATCTTTTTTTATTTAAATTAATAAAAATGTGTCAAAAAACAGCAATTTTTTTATTAAATTTTTCTTGTTTTGTGTGTTCTTAATATTTGGGTTAATAACATATCGAACTTTTTAACTTGGACACTAAAAGGGATCGTTTTACATGTAAAAATAAATAAAAATATTTTGACGATTTTTAAAAAAAAAACGGCATTAAATTTTTCGTCAAATCGGCAACCAAAAAATCATAAATAATTAGCACTATGACCACCTCCAAGGATAGTACGGTTAAACATGCCGTTTAGGAGATAATTCGATTTTTCATACTAGCTTCATACATAATTTTCTTATAAAAATTATAACTCTTCCATTTGTCCACACAATTACTTCATATGACATTTTATAGAACAGTAATGATCAGCAGAAGTCATTTCCAGCAAAAAAAAATAACATTTAAGAAATCGAGATCCTATGTCTTCTACAGCCGATTTTCGATCCACCGTGCGGCGGAGCCTTAGTAATAGGGTTCCCGTTTTACCCTTTGGGTACGGAACCCTGAAAAGGAAGAAGTTCCATATTATAACGGCGCACAAATCTTCGCAATAGAATCAGATACTCTTTTCCAGTTTTTCTTGGGCGGAGTCTTATCAACGCTATCCTGTGCTTTTTCAACAGCGTGATTTGTGCTTATTTGCTCTTCTATAAGGCTCCGTATAGTCGCATGTAAACCATGGCGGTTATTATTTTGTAAATAGTTCCACCGTCTATGCCAAGCCTCCACATTATTCTGACCGATATTCAGGCCGATTTCGTTTATTCTATGTATGGACCACAACTGTGGTGGAAATAATGGAGGGGTTTGTGAGATACACAGTTTTGTACCTTTTGTTCGCGATTTTTTCCTACCATGTATGTAATACGTCTCAAACCAATGTATGATAGTTTCTGCTTCTTCTGGCAAAACCTTTTCTTTGAGAAGTTTAAAGGCGTCCGGTATCTCTTCAGGAGTAACATATTATGCCAAAGCTACTATGTGGCGAAGTTCAAGAGAAAACTTACTGTCATTACTAGAGATCGGATATTCGGATGCATATTCACCTAAAGTTTGAGAATTGACACTAGTATGGAGTGCGCTTCGGTATGGGAAAACGTGTCGATTTCCAGGACTGACAAGTTTTTAAGAACTACTACGAGGGCTGCACTAAAAGTATCGGGAATGGAATATTTCCACTGTTCCTGTCATATTAAAATCTACTCCTTGGTTTTAAAAATCGAATACCATTTATTTTAAAAAAAATTCTCGGTCTTGTCACTAGGTTTTGTCAAACTTGTTTAGTCGTTGAGGAAATGGAATTGACTCGAGAAAATACAAGAGCGATGATTTATTATGACTTTCGAACTGGTTTAACACAAAAACAGTGTGTTGACCGGATGATTTCTGCATTTGGTGATGAAGCCCCATCCAAAACCACAATTTATCGCTGGTTTGCTGAATTTCAACGTGGACGTGTCAAGCTCAGTGATGATCCCCGTCAAGGTCGTCCAAAAACTGCAGTCACCCAAGAAAACGTTGATGCTGTGCGTAAGCTGATTGAGGAAGGTCGACATGTGACATACCGCGAAATTCAGGCAACTTTAGACATTGGCATGAGTCAAATACAAATAATCTTGCATGAACAATTAGGTGTAAAAAAGTTGTTTTCAAGGTGAAGAGCAAAAAGCGGCTCGCGTTACTTGGTGCGTCAGAACTCTCGAAAGATTCCACGCAGGATCCTCAAATGCTGTATACAACATTGTATCAGGTGACGAATCCTGGATATACGCGTACGAACCCGAAACAAAAACCAGTCACGAGTTTGGGTGGTCGAAAATGAGTTAAAGCCAACAAAAATTGTTCGTTCACGGAGTGTGGCAAAAAAAATGGTGGCCACGTTTGTCTCCAAAACCGGCCATGTTACGACTATTCCTCTTGAGGGACAAAGAACGGTTAACGCAGAATGGTATGCTAGCATTTGTTTGCCACAGGTCGTTTCTGAACTCCGTAAAGAGAACTGCAACCGCCGCATCATCCTCCATCACGACAATGCGAGTTCTCACACCGCGCACAGAACAAAAGAGTTTTTAGAGCAAGAAAACATAGAATTATTAGACCATCCGCCGTACAGCCCCAGTAACCTAAGCCCTAATGATTTCTATACTTTCCCTAAAATAAAGAATAAATTGCGTGGACAGAGATTTTCATCACCTGAAGAAGCTGTGGACGCCTACAAAACGGCCATTTTGGAAACCCCAACTTCCGAATGGAATGGTTGCTTCAATGATTGGTTCCATCGTATGGAAAAATGTGTCAAATTTCGCGGAGAATACTTCGAAAGGCAATAAATACATTTTAAATAGTAATGTTGTGTCACTTCCTTGATTCCCGAAATTTTCAGTGCCGCCCTCGTATTTTGTACTGTGTATCCGCGAATAAATATATTTCATTTTAGAATAAAAGGTTTTGAAGAAATATTAATAGTGTTTTTTAAACGTGTTATATTTTCCACAAAATTCTTGCCTAGTTCTAAATAGATAAGAAATTTTTGTTACACTTAGGAATACAAAATTGTATACCTACATACTGTTATTAATGAAACCCCGCGATCCCGGAATAACAATATATTTTAAGTTTCCATACTTTGTATCCTTTGCCGGGGAAAAAACGTACATTAGGTAAATATGCATCCGAATATCCGATCTCTAGTCATTACCGTACTCTGAAGCTCAACCTGATTTCTGTATTTGCCGCCACAAATTTTGCGCTAAATGAAAAAGGCAACCTGTATGAGTAGCTTCAGGGAAATATATCTTGACGAAATTGATAACAGCTGTTTCAAAATCAGTAAGTATATGCTGGGGGTTCAATTCACATTGCAATTCTAAGTTTCTTCAGTCTTATCTCCCAAAAAGCAATACACCAATGGCACTATTTTTCTGCTATCGATATCATTTCCCACCATCCCGTGTATACTATAGATTTGGGTAAAAACTCCAGGACATGTACTAAATGTTCCGTCCATTATCTATAGAAATTAATCACGTAAAAGTCTGATATTTCGCTGAGTACAAAATATAAGCAAGCATTTATTATCATTGTATTTTGTTTGCCGTGCCAAAAACGATTCTCCTTCAACCATATATTCTGCAGGTATATCAATTTCCTCCAGAGTAGAATGTTCTTTCAGAAATGTATTTTTTCTTGCTCTGTAGACAATTTGACGTAAAGCATTTTTATTGGGAAGACAACACGCACTTGTGCTTCGTACGGCTTCCAAATTATTTCGGATGATTACTGTAGGACCGTCATTGCTAGTAGTAGTAGTGGCATCCCTCTTCAATTTATTTTTAAGAGTTATTGAGTCCTGCAAGCCGGCATTTGGGGCGTGTGAATGTTCACTCATACCTTAACCTTTGATTAGAGTGTGTTCATTATTTTCTTTGAGCTCCGTTATCATATGGCTTCTGCACTGTTTTTTTTTGTTTTTGAACACCAACACCAATAATGTTTTTTATCCACATGTTTATTTAACATAAATTCATATCCATCACAATAAGTAATATATCGTTTCCGTATTTAGATTTCTCCGTTTTGGTAACACTATCAGCCATAGTTGCAATAGGAAGTGCACATAACAATTAATCACAAATTAATGTTTGACTAGCGCAAAATATGACACGTTTAGATACACATGTCACTATTATTTACTCCTACCCACATAGCTGTGCTTTTACAAACATAAAACTATTATGGTAACTCTCAAAACGTAATCACAAAGTACCCAATAAACTTTTAAATAAGTAGATGTCCTAGACATACTCATTCATAATAAATATTTTTACAAAACATGAAACAAAAATTTAATTTAGTATCGTAATTTTTATAGCCTGCCGCAAATTAAGCAAATGGTCAAAAAGATGCAAAATAATTTTTCACAGTAAAATAATAGGTGTAGTAATGCCAATTTATTTTCTGGTTTTTAGGGTTCCGTAGTCAACAAGGAACCCTTATAGTTTAGCCATGAGCGTCTGTCTGTCTGTCTGTCCATCCGTCCGTCTGTCCCCGGCTTAGCTCAGAGACTCTTAGTACTAGAAAGCTGTAATTTGGCATGGGTGTACATATTAGTTACGCCGACAAAGTCATAAACTAAAATCGTGAAAAAAATATTTTTTTAGTGTAACCTCCCTTAAAATATCATCCCCACTTTAGGGGATGATATTTTTTTCTCGTCTATCCCATGGTGTGGAGTATCGTTGGATAGGCCGTTTAAAAATATTGTAAGTCTGTGCAAAACATTTTTGATTCAGGGATCTGTTTGCGAAATACTAAGCTTTAAAGTGTAAAATTTTGTTAGTCAAGTGTGCCCCCCCCCCCTCCCCCCGCCAGCTAAATGGTTGACTGGGGATTTGTGAAAAAATTCATGACAGTAGTATATCTAACGAAATTTAAAGGAAAACTACCACAGCTAAGTAGACCGCTCTTTGCTGATGATAGCACTATTACAACTCAATGTAATACTAAAGATAGCTACAATAATGACATTAATAATTCTTTGACATCAATAATTAATTGGATGAATAATAATAATCTAAAAATTAATCTTAATAAAACTAACGTAATGCACTTCAGTCAACGTTTATCAACTATGACTGATCTTAGCATCCAATACAATAATAGAATTATTAAAGAAGTTAAACAACAACAATATAAAGTGTGAACAAGAAACCCGTGCCTTATTTGGATTCCCACACTTACGGCAACGTAAGACATCTACATTCATTAACTGAAAGAGTAGAGTTTATATTGGTATAACCCAAAGGGTTCACCACAAAATTTGGCAGGAAGCAAAATCTCACTGAGTCTCACAGCACATAATTAGTTACAGGAAATTATCTGAAAATCGTTTATTTGTAGTTATATTACATAATGTATGGGAGAATATTTTCTCAACTACATAGTTAAGTTTGTCCTTCAATTCGTAATCGAAAATTTATAGGCAGTGGCAGTAGGCAGGCTTGAAGTAGTATTCAGTGTTTATTTCATTCAAGTCGGTCTACTCTCCAATCGAACTATTTTTTTTATTTTACTGCATAGATAAGTTTGTCCTTCAATCCCGAATTGGTAATTCATAGCCTGTATAACTTGAGTGAGGCCTCGGGCAACTGGGCACAGCTTTGAGGCGGAACCCTGAGGGAGCGACTTCTGCTCGTACTTGCGCGGTTTCTTTAATCAATGCCTACTGACAAATTAACACCGGAATATAATATAATAATTATGTTCAGGTAAATAAAACGTTTAAAATAGTAGCCCACCAGCATCGGTAATAGATTCACGGACTTACAATAATATTGAATAATAAACCTACTTGTAAACAGGACAGCGATCATACTTTGAATAGAGCCATTTCATCTGATTATTTTGCGTATAGTTACTACAGAAGATTCAAATTTAAATAAATAGATAAACGCCGGGCGAAAGGTTTCTGCTGGCGGGAAGGGATAGTGTTTTGTTTTCGTCGTGTTTGATGAGAGGGATAGGCAAGGAGGCGCAGGTGAAACTTGATTTTTTTTTCTGGCTTACTTCGCACTCTGAAACGACTTTTGTCGCTGACCGTACCTGGGGCCTTACTCCCGACAGCATCGAGTACTGAATCAATCGAATTAGATTCGAAATAAATGACGATCCATACTCTTGAAACCGACACTAGCGCACGATCGTGCGGTGGTTCAAAACGACACTAATTTCGATCGAAAGATTCGTTAGAATCGAAAAGTTCGTACTCCACACGCCATCTGACAGTTATGTATCGAGTAGTTGAATCAAAACTAAACGTCAAATTACTCGATAGCAAAGAAGCTACTTTATGAAGATCGAGTGAGATTTTTTTGTGTTCTTTACTGCTTTATTTCTTCAAAATCTTTATTATTATGGCTCGCCTTACTTTGTTTTTCAATGTTCTTGAGAAAACGTATGGATCTTCGTGCGAAAAGAAATATGAATCGATATAATACCCGGGGCTATAGAAATGGATTCGGAAGAATTTCGAAGAAGTTATAGTTTCTCGAAGGAGTTGTTTAATGTGTTGGTAGAAGATTTAACACCATACATGAACATACGTGACATTTCCATTAAATGCAAGGCGAGAAGCCCGAAAGTCTGACAACCAGTCTTACCAAGGGGTATCGTATTACCCAGTCACTGGGTTGAGGAGGTCAGATAGGCAGTCAACATAATCAGCCTATAATGTTCTCACTGCTGGGGCACAGGCCTCCTCTGTGTGAGAGGGAGTAGGACGTAATCCACCACGCGGGCCCAGTGCGGGTTGGTAGTTTTGACATGTCTTCGAATTTTTGGTTCTAGGACATGCCACCGGTGTCCTCACGATGTTTTCCTTCGCCGTTTTGAGAGCAGTGGTGATGAAATAATCTATACAAAGTAAAGCACCTGTCAGGGTTCGAACCTACGACCTACAACTCGTAAGTCGCTGTCGTTACCACTGGGCCACCACTGCTCTCAAGTAGGCAGTCGCTCCTTGTAAAATACTGGTATTCAGCTGCATCCGGTTAGACTAGAAGCCGAGCACAACATAGTTGAAAAAAGAATAGGCAGATTGGTTGATGTCTTTTTCATAGCGTTTTATTTGTTAAGTTAAAATAAAGCACTAGGGTATCGTTTTTTACGTGAGAAAGTGATAGAGAAGTAAATAAATTCAACCACATAAAAGATTCTAACCACAGACTTAAGACACTTGACAATGACGTAATCCATGAATGATAGGATATAGACAATGACAGGCATAACGACGCTGATAATACTCGAACCTATGTCGATCTTGGTTTACGATTCGATTTGGTTCGGGA
Source organism: Tiliacea citrago (assembly GCA_963921375.1). Lineage (NCBI taxonomy): Eukaryota > Metazoa > Arthropoda > Insecta > Lepidoptera > Noctuidae > Tiliacea > Tiliacea citrago. The sequence continues at coordinate 32,429,900 of OY992780.1, forward strand.
GTAAGGTTTTAAATCGAGTTCAGATCAGAAACGAGTTCGAATCGAAAACAAAATCAAACTCGAATCGTTTTCGGGAGTAAGGCCCCTGTTTACATTATGTTAATGCTGATTCCGCCGATTTAAGTTACCTTTCTTGAGGCTGAGCTGGTTCTCGCCGCCCGCCTGGAAATCGTAGAGCGCCACGAACAGCTGCGGGTCGTCCTCCTCATGGTGCGCCAGCAGGTTTTCCTTCGACGTCCATCTGACGACACACGAACTATTCTTAATTATAAGTTAAGGCTATGGGTGGACACCGTCCTTCATTCCTTCAATGTGAAGGGCGACCCAAGTATTCAGTTCTTTACGGATATTATAAAATATAAGGGGACATTTAGAAGGTATTTCTTCCTTTATCATGCATAAACGGCAGCAAAGAAAAAACAAGTAATTTTGCCTTTCTAGAAAATACAATTTTAAGGCGCAGCTATACATGAGATTTAAAAAGGTATTTTTAAGTTATAACCATGAAAATTTATGTAAGGACTAGCAGCTGCCCGCGGTTTCGGCCACGTGTCTTTTCCTAAAATAAAACTGCTTAGGACTCCTTATAAAATCAGCTATTTCCCAGTCAAAGTCCTGTCAAAATTAGCCGAAACAAACAGTCAGACGACAAATTTTTGATATATTATTTTTTGTTATATTAGGTTGGGGAAAAAGTTTTTTCGCATTATAACATAAAGTTAGCGCCCACAGGCTCTGGTTCTTCAACAGAACATTTAAGGTCTTGTTTTACGTATATAACAATGCCGTCATTTTGATTTAGCCAGTTTTTTGAAGAATACGTTGTGTAACCATCAATTATTGGAATAGGTTTGTTATGATGGAGCCAGCATTCAGTGAGATTAATGACATCAAAGTCAAATAAAAACCTTGCTAATTGTGCTTGAAAACTATCCATGTTTTTATAAACACTGCGGATATTCTGCGTTATAATAAGATGGCGTTGAGTTTGTTATGATGAAGTCATCTCAGTTTTCGTCATATATTATGTATGTACCTACCTTAGTACCTACATTCCGTTATAAACTTTCAGATTATTATGCATTTATTAAAAAGCTTTGTTATTTTGCTATTACAACATTTCAATTTTATTTATTTGTATATATTTTAAACACATTTATTATTACTATTTTATTTGTGAGTTGTGACAAACCCGACTGGTTTTCCTACGGGATAGATAAATAAGGTTGGAATGGTAATGTGGGCGTGGCAAGCGCGCCACAATTATGATTCGACAATCATAACTCGACCGATTCATCAGAGAGAACAGAGCTCTGCATTAAAATGCCTTGTTGTGCAATTATAACTTGTAAGACAAAAAGTCAGACCTCAAGTATAGAGCGAGGAGGTATATCTTTCCATAGGTAAGTCGAAAATAACATTTAATTACAATATTATTAGTAAAAAACATAAAATTAAACGGATCACTATGAAATTCCAAACATTAACAACAATATCGCAACAAGTTGCAAAAAATATACATTGCCCGATGTGTACTCGCTTAATCAACGCAATGATCAAGTCCGCTTGCAATGTACTGCATCCATTGCATCCTCTACACTTCAACCATTAACGTTTCGACGTTTGCCGTGATTGGCCGTGACGCACGGCGCATGTCTATCTACAGTGAGGTGACCATGTGTATAAATAAAATCATTGATAGAATTCTCGACTATTATGTACGTTTGGCAAAGATTATTTTTGAAATTTCATTAATGATAGTATATTTTTATTTAGATGTATTTTTCGCATATTAAATATTATAATCATTGAATGAATGTGACAGCATGATATAAAGGGACATGTGTCTACATGTCCCATGTAAAATATAGTAAATACTCGTAGGTGGTATGTCAATACTTACTGGTATGTTTATTTTGAAAAACTCTTTAACAATTGATAGCAAGCGCCAATTGCGTAATAAATACGTTTTGTTCCAGACAGTGGTTATTTGTAATTAAAAAACAAAATTAAATTTATTTCATGAATTTTATTTCATGTTCCATTTTCCCGATTCAATATTTAAAAATACACAACAGTTAGACTTAGTATTTATCGATAAAAAATATCGTCTTAATCAAGCACTTGCGTATATGATTTATTTTTTGCTTTTTTGCGTGTAGTGTCCATTGCCTACGGGAGCTTAGTGCTAGTGTGCAAACGAATAGTTGCGCTGAGATTTAAGTGTGTGTGATTTGGTTGTGTGCGAAATATTTGTAGTTATAGTATTGCGTATGTGTAAGAAATTAAATGGAGGGAGTCAATCGGCGACACTGGCCCTAATACAAAATTGGAGCGAAGGCCTTTCCAACCTTATTTATCTGTTCCGTGGGTTTTCCCATCGGCAAAATCAAATCAAAATATTTTATTTCTCATAAACCTACATGGGCATTTATGAAACGTCAGAAGCTAGGTGCACGATTCCAATTGGTAGTTTCCTATGGAGAAGAGCCGGCAAGAAACTCCACGGTTACTCTTTAAAAAAAAGTAGGCTTTTACAATGTTTTCAAATTAAAGTGTTAATAGGTATGGGAGGACAGTGTAGGCTCTTCAACAAGTACCAAGTACTTATCAAAATAGAAGATAACGAAGCTAGTCTATTAAGTCTACATAGTTCTCAAATTCACAAATTAAAAAAGAATCTATATAAAATATTAGTAAAATAATAAAAATAAGCCCCCCCTAATAAAAATAAATAATAATAACACACACATAAACTACAGCCACAGCGAGCGAATAGGCTCACCCCCTATTACATGGAACTTCAACATAACTGGCGAAACGTGGGTGTACCTACTATAGGTATACCTCTGCCTAACCCTTCGGGGATTACAGGTGTGATGTTATGTATGTAATAAAAATAAAAACATACCTATTTAAACCAAATGACACCACCACCACCAATCGACCGTACATAAAAGCGGATAATTAAGTTTATTCGTAAAAGTTACACGAATTGTTTAGTTGGATGCTAATCCGCGGTTATAGCGCTACGGCAGCTATTGGTCAACTAATTATTATAATTATAAAAGTAAATAAAACGAGTAGCGAAAGTAGGTCGCGGCGTTAGCAAATTGCCTGTACGTGAACCGTACATGCTCCCGAAGGAAAGGTGGGATGAGCCTCCATTACAAGCAAGTCATTATATAAGAACAGTGTAAATGTATAACTCTTAAATTAATTCGTCAAAGTGAAATACTTTCTTCGGCTGTCTTGCTTCGCTGTAAACGGGCTCCGCTGCTGTCGAATGTATTTCTTGTAGCTCGATGTCCCCTCCAAAGTTATCCCTTCCTCTAGGTGTCACTCCTGTTTTGACGCCTTTCTTTGTTTTGCACCATCGCTTAATGATAATATAGAGGGCAAGCACAGCGATTCCTCCCAACAACAAAGAAGTAACCGAGTAGACATAGATGTCGTGACTTGACATGTCAGACGCCTTCGTTAATATTTCCCGTAATTCTGGAATTCCTACTGCTGGTCTATTTTTCTTATTTCTACTGCACTTGGCGTTTCTTGTTCTGTTATATTTTTAATTTTCCAGCCGACGTCAAAGATGTTATTAATAGTTGAATTTATGGTTGGTATTTCTGTCTGGTTCCATGTTAAAACTACGAGTACTACCCAGCTGATTATGTGTAAATATTGTGGCGCCCTTTTTCTGCAGTAAGCACTTTGATTTCAAGGAAATCCCTCCAGTCCCGTCAATGACCGCTGGCGTAACTTGATCGTTACATACGAGGGCTGCACTAAAAGTATCGGGAATGGAATATTTCCACTGTTCCTGTCATATTAAAATCTTTTTAATTGACCTTGGTTTTAAAAATCGAATACCATTTATTTATTTTAAAAAAAGATTCTCGGTCTTGTCACAAGGTTTTGTCAAACTTGTTTAGTCGTTGAGAAAATGGAATCGACTCGAGAAAATTCAAGAGCGATGACTTATTATGACTTTCGAACTGGTTTAACACAAAAACAGTGTGTTGACCGGATGATTTCTGCATTTGGTGATGAAGCCCCATCCAAAACCACAATTTATCGCTGGTTTGCTGAATTTCAGCGTGGACGTGTCAAGCTCAGTGATGATCCCCGTCAAGGTCGTCCAAAAACTGCAGTCATCCAAGAAAACGTTGATGCTGTGCGTAAGCTGATTGAGGAAGATCGACATGTGACATACCGCGAAATTCAGGCAACTTTAGACATTGGCATGAGTCAAATACAAATAATCTTGCATGAACAATTAGGTGTAAAAAAGTTGTTTTGCCGATGGATACCGCATTCGCTCTGTGAAGAGCAAAAAGCGGCTCGCGTTACTTGGTGCGTCAGAACTCTCGAAAGATTCCACGCAGGATCCTCAAATGCTGTATACAACATTGTATCAGGTGACGAATCCTGGATATACGCGTACGAACCCGAAACAAAAAACCAGTCACGAGTTTGGGTGTTCGAAAATGAGTTAAAGCCAACAAAAATTGTTCGTTCACGGAGTGTTGCAAAAAAAATGGTGGCCACGTTTGTCTCCAAAACCGGCCATGTTACGACTATTCCTCTTGAGGGACAAAGAACGGTTAATGCAGAATGGTATGCTAGCATTTGTTTGCCACAGGTCGTTTCTGAACTCCGTAAAGAGAACTGCAACCGCCGCATCATCCTCCATCACGACAATGCGAGTTCTCACACCGCGCACAGAACAAAAGAGTTTTTAGAGCAAGAAAACATAGAATTATTAGACCATCCGCCGTACAGCCCCAACCTAAGCCCTAATGATTTCTATACTTTCCCTAAAATAAAGAATAAATTGCGTGGACAGAGATTTTCATCACCTGAAGAAGCTGTGGACGCCTACAAAACGGCTATTTTGGAGACCCCAACTTCCGAATGGAATGGTTGCTTCAATGATTGGTTCCATCGTATGGAAAAATGTGTCAAGTTTCGCGGAGAATACTTCGAAAAGCAATAAATACATTTTTAAATAGTAATGTTGTGTCACTTCCTTGATTCCCGAAATTTTCAGTGCCGCCCTCGTATGACGCGCATCAGCTGTTTTCCGCACAATGTAAATAGCCAGGTTCGATTTGTGAAATTTCGTCCAGGTTTCTTTGCATGCTACGTCATTGAGGACGCATGATAAAGACTCTTGTTGGTTGAAGACTTGGGCCTCACATGGGGCGTCGTCTTTATCGTGCATGTTGTAGACAGGATTACGTGAGATACAAATGAATTCGTCTTCTCCGTATGAAGTACATTGGCGCATGTCGTGTAAAAAACACTTACACGCAAAACAATACGTAAACGCTTACATAGCGTTTTTTACAAAGTTAATTGCGATGAAGCTTGAACTTGGTAGTACGAGTTTTTTATTGTCAATAATATCACGATACCGTGGTAATAGTGATGGTGTAATAGGCGGTATCGTGATAATATCACAGGTTATTAAGAAATCTTGAAATATCACGATATTAGGATCATGATAATATTGACAAATGTAACATGGCATTCAATCTTTTTTCTTTTCTGCACTGATTGACAATGACTTGTTTGAAATTTGGCACAATGAGTTTATTGAGGTTCTAGCTTTTTTTTTAAATTTATTATATATTATTTATTTATATTTTTTTAATTGTTTGGAAATCAGTTTTACTGGCTAGGCTCTCCTTGAATTGTATTTTCCCTATACAACTTTTATTGTATTGATGCCACTTTATTGGTTGACATATAAATTGTTTGCCTTGTTCATTTACTTTTTTGATTTTGGTGAAGTGAAATTAAAGAAGGGACCCTTTTCCTTTCTTTGATTTCCATTCACCAAGATCAAAAAAGTCCTTTAAGGTGAATCCGCAGTTCTAGCCCGCGAAATTAAGATTTTCTTACGTTTTATTAGAATCATCAATGGAACAAATCTAACTTAGACGAGATGTATTAATGATTATAATTCTGTAAATGTATATCTGTTATAGTCGTGAATCATAATTTTGATCAAGAACAATCTGACACTGACCTGCAAATAGCAAAAAATGTAAGAAAATTTGAATTTCGCGGGCTACAATCGCGGATCCACCTTAAGGTTATCACCACAACGTTGAATGGTTTCATAACCATAGTATAACACAGATGAAAATGAAATTAATTTACATCAATTTAATTTTCATCTGTGTTTTCTTTTTGGTCTTTTCAATAAGTGCATAGTCAGAATCACACTCCATGTGTGTACGTCCACTTAAAAAGAATTTGTGGTTCATTTTGTCTATATTTGAATGACTGCTTAGTAAAAATAAAAACATCATTGCCACTATGTTGTTTTTATTTTGTCCGCCACAAGTGTCGGAACAAAAAGTTACATCCTTGACCGGGTGTCAAGTTTATAAAATGAAATAGAAGTTTTTAAATAATATGGTGTAGGCAAACGCTGCTGCAGATCAAATTTGTAAATGACCTAAATGAATCTGATTTGGCCTTATCCATATCTAGCCGTTTTTCAGCATATTTTGGTGTTCAATTATTTCGGTTTTTTGAAGGACAGATTAGGATCATGACAACACTTACTATATAATTTTAAGGAGACAGGATTTGTAGCAGTTTTTTATACTCTCTATAATTACATTGTAGCAATTATTGATAGATCAGCTGACAAGTATTTCTTACTAGACGATTTTAAGCAATAAAAACTTAAAATGTGTTTTTTTAGTTTACATGTTTCTGATGAATGAATGATTAAATATACTCGTATTACCGTTTTGATAATGTTTCTATGGCCGTACTTAAAATGATCATGTCAATGATTACTTATAGAGCTCCTTACTTATAGAACTTTAGTTGGGGATAATTGATAGCTAAAGATGTCTAATGTGTTTTAAATATTTATAAGCAGTCTGTATTTTGATATAAAAAAATGTCAACTAAAATATTTAATTAGTAGGCGTGAATAACTTGACATTTTGACTTCAAAGATAAGTTTAACGGTTTAAAAAAATTAATAAGTGTACATGGACCTATAAAAAAACTAGGTCCATGTAAGTGTATTACTGAAGATGTCAACTTCTCTCTCTAATTCTGATTATCGCGCATAAGTTAATAAGATAACATATCAATTTTTTTTTTTAATGTGGTATTTAACATATGATAAATGATTTTGTCAAAATAAACACGTTAAAATGAAAGATGTTATATTAGTTACGGAGACAATTTCTACAAAACTAATGCAGATTCCGGGATGTTTTTTTTTTTCATATAAATTCATATTTGTAGAAAGCGTTTGAGCTAATAAAAAAAAATCGTGCTAGTCGAGTTGTCAAGTTATTTACCCCAGGCACGGATATATATTTTTCAAATCTCTTTGAATGTCCTTTACAGGTAATGACAATCCCTGTGGCAACCTTCCGGATATTATGTTTAGCTGTTCGATCAGTTGGTTCGCCGGAAATAGATGGGTATGTAAATGTTGGCGAGAGCATTTATCAGCATTTCCAATATTTGCTCTCGCCAACATTTACATACCCATCTATTTCCGGCGAACCAACTGATCGAACAGCTAAACATAATATCCGGAAGGTTGCCACAGGGTTGCCACATTTATCAGCATTTCCAATATTTCTGAGGTGCTTCCGCTGCCGGGTGGGAAACCACGTGGGAGCATGCTGCACCTCGGAGGTGGACCGCAGCGATCACTGTTTCCGCTGTGGTCAGCCCGGTCACAAGGCCGGCTCTTGCAATGCCACGCCGCACTGTTATGCATGTGCGGCGGCTGGCAAGCCGGCCGATCACCGGGCTGGGGGCAAGGCCTGTGCTCCTCTCCCCAAACCCAGGGGCAGGGGCAAGCCCTCCGCCACCGCCGTCACCGCCACAGCCGCCACGATTGCCGCCGCCGCTGCCACCTCCAACGTCGTCGTTGCCGCCGCTACCACCGCGGCAGGGCCATCCCAGAGGGCCCGGGAGGAGGCTGATATGAAATGCCAATAAATGGCTCCACTACGCCTCCTTCAGGCGAACATCAACCACTGTGCCTGCGCTCAGGATCTATTGCTCCAGAGCATGGCGCAGTGGTCGATTAACATCGCCGTGGTCGCTGAGCCGTACTTTGTCCCGCCCAGGGATGACTGGGTGGAGGACCTGAGCGGCTCAGTGACCCTCATTTCGTCGGCCGCCGCCGGTTCCCCGTCCCTCGAGGCCGTCAAGAGGGGACAGGGTTGCGTGGCAGCACGGTTCGGGGACATTGTCGTAGCAGGAGTTTACTTCTCCCCGAACCGAACTCTCGCCGAATTCCACAACTCCCTAGCAGAGTTGAGAGTCGTCGTCGTCGGGTTCCATCCCCTCCCTGTGTTCGTCCTCGGGGATTTCAATGCCAAGAACGTGGCTTGGGGTTCCCGGTATACGGACACACGGGGCAGGATGGTGGAGGACTGGGCTCTGGAGACAGGCCTGGTCGTCCTAAACCGGGGTTCTGTCCCCACGTGTGTGCGGATGCGGGGTGAATCAGTGGTGGACATCTCGTTCGCCAGCCCCGCTCTGTCGCCGCGTGTGTTCGACTGGCGCGTCATGGAGGGGGTGGAGACGTATTCCGATCACCGATACATCCGGTTTAACGTCTCCGCCCAGACCTCAGGCGCGCTGGTCCGACGGACCCCGAGTGGTCCGCGGTGGGCGCTGAAGCAGCTGGACCGGGAGCTCCTCCTGGAAGCCTCGATCGTGCAGGCCTGGGTGTCATCACCAGACAGGCCTGCCGACATCAACGACGAGGCGGAGTGGTTCCGGGAGGCCATGTCCGAAATATGTGACGTGGCAATGCCCCGGGTCCAGCCCGGACGTGCTCGGCGCCAGGTGTGCTGGTGGTCGCGTGAGCTGACCGCTTTACGCGAGGCGTGCGTTGCTGCGCGCCACCGGCACTCCAGGCACCGCAGGCTCCGTATCCGCCCTCCGGATACGGAAGTCATTCAGGCGGAGCTATACGAGGGGTACAGAGCGGCGAAGACTGCCCTCCGAGCGGAGATCCAGCGGGCCAGAGGACTGGCCCGCGAGGAGACGCTGGAGACTCTGAACAGAGACCCGTGGGGACGCCCCTACAAATGGGTGCGAGATAAACTCCGCCCATGGGCTCCCCCGCTGACGCAGAGTCTCCGGCCCCAGCTCGTGGAGGACGTGGTGAGCGCTCTGTTCCCTTCGCGAGGGGAACATACTCCCCCGCCCATGGCTCCGCCTCCTGCAGTGCCAGATCCGGACCACACTGACGACGACGATGCTCCAGAGGTGACCGAGGTAGATATGAGAGTGGCGGTACGTAGGCTGAATGCCAAGAATACCGCCCCAGGACCCGATGGCTTGCCTGGAAAAGCCTGGGTTCTGGCCTTAGAGGCTCTCGGGCCTCGACTAAGGGGGCTCCTAAGCGCATGCTTGGAGAGGGGCCAGTTCCAACTTCGTTGGAAGACGGGGAAACTGGTCCTCATAAAGAAGCCAGGGCGCCCGGCGGACTCTCCGTCCGCTTATCGGCCCATTGTGCTGCTCGACGAGGTGGGCAAGCTCTTTGAAAGAGTAATTGCAGACCGCCTTGTCGGGCGGCTTTTGCGGGTGGGGCCGGATTTGGCGGAGAGCCAGTTTGGTTTCCGCAAGGGGCGCTCTACGGTGGATGCCATCATGCGCGTTCGAGCCCTCACGACGGGGGATGCTGTTGCCCGGGGTGGGGTTGTCTTGGCGGTGTCTCTTGACATCGCCAATGCCTTTAATACCCTGCCCTGGAGTTGCATTGGGCCAAAGTGAGCCGGGCGCCTCCGTAAAGAGTTTCGCGATGAGCCTCTTGAATAATAAGCTCCGTTAATCTTCCTGTACCCGGAAAAATAATAGGATGTTTAGCTGCGGGAGAAAAAGTTGAGTAGCCTAGTCGCCCCTTAACAAGCAATATTCCACTGTCGTCAAGAAATGGAGTTAACTTCAGCAAGTTGCTCTTTGTTGATATTGGTCGATTTTTCTTTAAACATTCAATTTCGTAGCTATAGTTTTCATTTTGAACGTTCTTGATGACCAATTCTGTTGCTCCCATAATATCTTGTGGTGACAAACACATAACCACCTTTTTGTTACCGCAGTCGGCTAAGTTATTTATTGAGCTTAGTGTGCGTTTTTGTTTACGAATGTTGCTCAGTCGTAATATCCATCCAAGCACTCGTATTACGCGCTTATAATTACTGTTTTTATTAAGTAATGTATCAATTATTTCACAATTCTTGTATGTGACTGCGCAGCAGTTTATTTCTTGCAACTCAGTGTTTGTTGTGTACGTCAGGCAGTTGTCTTGATGGATTTTTGGCACGTTTGTTTTTAACCAATCTAGTCCATTCCACCAAAGTTTAAAATGTAGGAGTTGAAAAGGTGTGAGCACTCGTGTTACTCAGTCAGCAGGATTTCATTCTGACTTCACATAGTTCCAGCAGTTTGCTGAGATAATGCTGTTTATTAGTTTCACTCTGTTCAGGTCAATCACCGAACAATAATAAACATGTCAGCGTAATTGCGACACCGCGCTCTATGCCTTGAATATTTTATGTATTACCAAGTAATATAGTCAGTACGTTTTCGGATAGCATATCGGGCGCGACTCAACCTCATCTCACTCACCTCATTAGTTTTAATCGTTATCCCATATTACTGAAATATAGCTAACTTTATAATCTTTAACCTTAGTTTATCTTAAACTCACCCCAACCCCGAACATTGGTCCTTCGAGCCGTCGGAGCGGGACTATTACGCGTGTATCTAGTAATTGTACTGTGTGAGTGTCTCGCTTGGAACTTATTACCAGACCCTGGCAAACAGAACTGAGCGAATTTACTTTCCAAAAAATTCATCATCCTGCGGATCCTAACTGACCTTGGTGCTCCGGACGGAAAGGTGCCATCATCCTGCTGATCTTAATTTATCTCGGTGCCCCGTACGGAAACGTGCCATCATCCTGCTGATTGACCCTGGGTTTTACGAAAGCATCGCGTCATCTCATCGCGCTGTTACTCCAGGTTTGTTCTTGCAGCCATCGCAAGGACATTTGATCTCCAAAGAAGCCTTCAGTACAAGTAAGGTCTCTTTTTTATCTTTATAATGTCGGAAATGGATGACATTTTAGCAACCCAACAACAACTAATCGAAGCCGTAGATAGGCTCTTCACCAATTTCAAGAAGGATGGTGCAGAGCGCAAGACATCAGACTACTTACGTCGTCGATTAGCTACCTTGGAACAATACTTTACAGAGTTCCATAATAATCATATGACTTTACTGTCTTTTGGTGATCAATCTCCTGCATATTTCAGTACTAAGCAATATGATCAAATGAAGGAAAAATATAACAACATTAAAACTACTATTCAAAACTATGACCCCCTCGCAAACAGACCGCAAATCCCTGAATTGAAACCACCTACGTTCCAATCTTGTGAGGAATCTCAAACCTCGAACCTCGCATCTCTCGTGGCTTCTAAAACCCCTGCTCTTGAAGAGAGTAAAGCCGAAGGTCTCTTCAAAAGGCAAGCTACCAACTTTAAGGCTTTCTTGAGAACATCCTCCAATATCGACCTTGATCTCGTCACGGAAAAATGGGAGTTTGAAGACATCCTGAAAACGATACAATCTCGTTGGACGGCTATTGACTCACTTCATTGGGAGCTAGACAACGAGTATGGCGGATCAAACCCTGAGTACGAAGAGCAATTTACCCATTATGAGAAATATTATAACAAAATCAAGAAAGACATCAATAAGAAAATGTGGTCCGTTGCGCATATTGAAAAATCTACTCCTAAATTGGAGATAGTCACCTTTGAGGGAAATTACAATAAGTGGATTTCGTTCAAAGATCTTTTTACCGAAGCAGTGCACAACAACCCCTCTTTGTCGAATGCACAAAAGATGCAGTTTCTAAAGAGTAAGATCAAAGGTGAGCCCGAAAAACTGATCCAACATCTCCAAATAAGCTCCGACAATTATCCTGTATGCTGGAATATCCTAAATCATCGTTATAATAATAAACGACTGATCTTCACGTCTTACTTTAACAATCTCATGAATATCCCAGCAAATCAGCAACAATCATCAAATCATATAAAACGCATTCACGACACTACGTACGAGAGCGTGAATGCTATCAAGAATCTGGGAGTCGATGTGTCTTCCTGGGACTCTTTCCTGGTATGTATATTGTCTCAAAAATTGGACTCAGGTACATACGAGGATTATCTTCAAGCCTTAAAATCCCCGCGAGAGTTGCCCGTCTTGGAAGATTTCCTTAATTTCTTGGAAACTAAGTTTATGATGCTGGAAACTTCACGTAAGAAGGTTGAAAATGCCACGCAGAGATCATACCCATCTCAATCCAACAACAATGACAAACCATCATTTTCAAAGGGTCCTAATTTTAAACGAAATTATAACAATCCTAAAACGAATTACTCGACAAACCAAGTTTCGCAATCGTCAAAGTCCAAACGCAAAATTAACAAACGCAAGCAAAGCCCTATTTGCAACGCCAATGATCATCGAATTCATGCATGTAAAAAATTATTGGAATTGCAACCTAATGAACGTAAAAATGCTATTGCTAACTTGAACCTTTGTATAAATTGTTTACATTATCACGAAGGCAAAAAATGCCTTTCCGAAATAAGATGCAAAGAATGCAATAACGAACACAACACCATTTTGCATGAATCTTTTACGTCACATAGATCTGGGTCAAATGCAGCCACGATTATGAAATTGCCTTCTCAGCAGCAAGAATGTAACACAGTTACATCGCTTCTTAAAGAACCCTCAGAAATATTGCTTGCCACAGCAATAATTAACGTACAAGCAGCGGACGGATCTTACCAAAAAATGAGAGTTCTTTTGGATCAAGGGTCACAGACATCCATTATTAGGGAAAGCGCAGCTCAGTTGTTAAGACTACCGCGACGGAAATGTAACGGTTATATCTCTGGAATAGGAAATAAGGAAAACAACTGTAAGGGCATGATAACCATCAAATGCTCGTCGTTGGTTAGTGACTTTACCTTTGAAACGGACGTTAATATAATGAATAGACTCATAAATAACTTACCCAGCTGTACCTTACCTAAGCCAGACTGGCCTACTCTTAACCAAATAACTCCATCAGATCCCGAATTTTACAAAAGTAGGCCTATTGATATCTTATTTGGGGCAGATATCTATTCCACTATCCTTATGGACGGTATCTGTCGATCAGAAGGCATATTGCCCATTGCCCAACAAACCCAGTTGGGATGGATCTTAAGCGGCAACTACAAAACGTACCATTGCAATGTGATTCTAAATAATATCGAAGAGATTCAGCAGTTTTGGGAAGTAGAGGATATTCATGAATCTCCAGCCATATCAGAAGATGACCAAAAATGCATCGAGTTTTACCAATCTTCGACCTCTAGACGGGAAGACGGAAGCTACGTAGTTAAGATACCATTTAAAGAAAATTTTGAGAAAAATATAGGTGAGTCTAAAAGAAAATCGATTGCTCAATTTTTCCAAATAGAGCGGAAATTAAGTAAGCAACCAGCACTGGCACGTGACTATAAAACGTTTATTTCTGAATACCTAGAGCTCGGACATATGACACCCGTTGCGCCACACGTACAGCCGGACTGCTACCTATCGCACCATTGCGTCCAACGATCTGAGTCAGCAACTACTAAATTGCGAGTTGTTTTTAATGCCTCGGCAAAAACCACGAGCGGATACAGCGTCAATGATCTTATGTGCCGAGGGCCCAATTTACAACAAGACCTTCAGAGCATTATCTTAAAATGGAGACAATTTAGATACGCTTTTACAGCAGATATAGAAAAAATGTTTCGCAAAATCTGGCTACATCCTGATGATCAGAAATATCAGAAAATTATCTGGCGGAACCATCAATCTCAACCTTTAAAAGAATACCAGTTAGCGACAGTTACTTATGGCACAAAAGCCGCACCTTTTTTGGCCATGTTGACCCTGAAGCAACTGGCGATCGATGAAAGGCCAAACTATCCACAAAGTTGCGCTCCTGACATCTTAGAACACTCGTTTTACATGGATGACCTCATGCATGGTGAACATTCAGCGAGAGCAGCTAAACAGCTCAAAGCGGAGATGATCAACCTCCTCAAATCTGGCGGGTTTAATCTCAGAAAATGGCGATCAAACTTACCGGAAATAATAGATAGTTCTGATGCACTTCAAAAGGAAGACTTCGACTTTAAGCAACCGGAGTCAACCAAAACTTTAGGTCTTCGGTGGGAACCAAAAAATGATCAATTTATCTTTCATCCTATAGAATTTATCTCGCAAGACATCCTTACAAAAAGACAATTCTTATCTCAAATATCAAAAATATTTGACCCTTTGGGCTGGCTAGCACCAGTCACAATAAAACTTAAGATCTTGTTCCAAGAATTATGGAAATCAGACCTGGGTTGGGACCACCCTGTCCCTCAAGAAATCGCGTTAGAGTGGAATACTATTAAAGCCGATCTATCTCATATATCTCGATTTAAAATACCATGTTGGATTCAAACCCAGGACAAAGATATCATCGAACTCCATGGCTTTTGCGACGCTAGCACAAAAGCATACGCTTGCGTCGTGTATTGCAAAATACAGAGAGAAAATGAAACCCACGTGACCCTTATTGCAGGGAAATCAAAAGTAATACCGCTGAAAAAACCACAATTTATCCCGCGTTTGGAACTTTGCGGCGCAGTCTTGTTGTCAAAACTTATGCGAAAAACTATCTTATCCCTATCGAGCTACAAGGTACATGTTTATGGTTGGACTGATTCAACAGCTGTTCTAGGTTGGTTAAGTGGCGAACCGGAGAAATGGAAACCTTTTGTTGCGAATCGAGTGAGGATTATTACTGAAATAATCCCTAAAGATAACTGGAGCTACGTAAAATCCAAAGAAAACCCCGCAGATTGCGCAAGCCGCAGTTTACCTGCTGCTCAATTAGCCAATCACACGCTGTGGTGGCAAGGGCCCAACTGGTTACCACAATATAAGCCTAAAGAATCTCACAAGAAGCCGATTTATACGAGTATTACTAGCGAAGAACTCACACAAAAGGAGCAAGTAAATACGGTCATTGTTAACCCCGATTTAATAATTAGTAAACTATTACCAAAATATAGCACTTTAAGGAAAGTTACTCGAGTATTAGCTTACATCAACAAGTTCATCGACATTGTTGTTTACAAGAAAAAACGCACGTTTTCTTACTCTGCAAAATATAAAGACAGCAAGAGAAATGTTAATTAAGCACGTCCAAAACGAATATTTCAACGAAGAAATATCGCGGCTGAAAAATAATGAACCACTAAATAAGAAAAGCCAGATTATTAATCTCAATCCCATATTAGACACTAATCAAATGGTCCGCGTCGGTGGCAGACTTAAACATTCGAATCTTGATCCCGAAATGAAGCATCCCATCATAATTCCGAATCAATCGAAACTGGCAGATCTTATCATAGATGAATCCCACGAGCTTGTATTTCACGGTGGAGTAAAAATGACTACTGGATTTATAAGACAAAAATACTGGATTCTTGGAGGAAACAGAGTCACAAGGAAACGGTTAAGAATGTGTGTAAAATGTAAAAGAAATAATCCCATACCACAACATCAAATCATGGGTGACCTACCACCAGCACGATTGATTCCTAACCGACCTTTTTACCACACTGGAATATATTATACCGGACACATCCATATTAAGGCAAACAAAGGTCGTGGCATTAAAACCTGTAAAGGATATGTCGCAGTTTTTGTTTGTATGGTAACTAAAGCCATACATTTAGAAATCGTGTCAGATCTCACAGCGTCAGCATTTATTGCCGCGCTTCGACGAATGTCGGCTAGAAGAGGAGTTCCTGGGCACATCTATAGTGATCAGGGAACTAACTTCATAGGAGCCAACAAAATTTTAAGACAAGAGTTTGCCGAAATCTCCTACATCTTGTCTAATCGACAAGTAACCTCGACAATCTCTGAAATGAATATTGAGTGGCACTTTAACGCCCCATCATGGCCCTCTGCTGGCGGACTCTGGGAAGCTGCAGTGAAGAGCCTAAAACATCATCTCAAGCGTGTCGTTGGAGAGCAAAAACTAACCTACGAGGAATATATTACCCTACTATCCCAACTCGACGCTTGTTTGAATTCCAGACCATTGTGCCCTCTGACAGAAGATCCCGAGGACCTGGACTTTTTGACTCCGGCTCACTTTTTAGCAAGTGGCCCCAACTTAACGATTTTTGAAACAGAGCATGATCTCAGAAAACGGTGGCAGATGACGCACAAAATCTATCAAGATATATGGGCTAAGTGGAAGACTGACTACCTCACGCAGCTTTCGACGCGGTCCAAATGGCGACAGCATCAAAAAGATCTCAACCTTAACGACATCGTTATTATAAAGGACGACAACCTTCCACCAGGAAAATGGAGTCTAGGTCGCGTAGTAGCCCTACATCCTGGAAGTGACGGACACGTAAGGGTCGTCACACTTAAAACCAAAAACGGGCTCTTAAAACGCCCAGTTATAAAACTGTCCTTACTGCCAACAAATAAAAATTATCAAGATCCAAATGTCTCAAAAGTTAATAATAAATTGCCTGCTGCGAAGAAAAAACGTTCTATCTCATTCTCAGCTATGGTTTTATCTTTGACATTATTTTTGCTATCACTAATAAACACCGCTCAAGCAGAAGCATCCTACAACTTTACCCTGCTGACTGAAAATAGTGTCTACTTCGACAAAATATCTAATATGCATTTAGTTAGAGATGATTGGCATTTAATAGTCTATTACTACACAAATCCCTATCAAGAAGGAACGGCGGCATTACTAAAGTATATCAAGTATCTTGAAACCTTATGCTCTACGATTAGAACACAAACACCTTGCGACGGCGTCATGTTACAACTCGAGCACGAGTTCGAAGAAATTAAACATTATGATAATATTGTCATGATGAATGAATCGTTTATGACTAATAAGAAACGCCGGCGACGCGGCTTGCTAGACGGAGTAGGCTACGTTGCAAATAGTTTATTCGGAGTGTTGGACCAACGATTTGCAGAGAAATATGAAAAGGAAATTGACCTTTTAAAGCATAATGAAAACCACTTATACAACCTCTGGAAAACCCAAACGTCGGTTGTAGAAGCCGAATTTAATCTCATGAAAAGGATGGAGAAAACTATAAACAAACATCACAAAATAATAAATCAAAAGCTAAATTATCTCCAAGATTCCTATAAAAATCTCTCTCAGCAAGTGCAAAACATAACTATTATCACAGACTTCATAACCTCGGCTTTCACAGCCAACAACTTGTTGTATACCCTTCGACGAATCCAGGACTCAATTTTAGATACAGTAACTGATATTTATAGTGGAAAATTAGATTTTCATTTGATATCTCCGAAGCAACTCAGATCAGAGCTAAGCATAATATCAGCACAAATATCAGGAGACTTGGTAATTCCTGTCGACAACTTGAATCTTAAAGATCTTTACAGCTTGCTCAAAGTAAGAGCCAAATACTCTGGCAAATACCTAATTATAGAAATAAAAATACCCCTGATTGAAAGGGATCTTTACGAGGTATTCAAACTTATCCCGGTTCCACGTATTGTGAAAGATAACATGATGATGAAGGTCGAAACTATTTCTGAATTAGCGGCTATCAACATGAGAAAGGATTCGTATTTAACTATCACAGACACGGATCTGCAGTCATGCGTATTACAAAACCCTATGACTATTCTGTGTCATATCAGAAGGCCTATTCACCACATGGAAGATGATCATAGCCTCTGTGAAACGATCCCAGGCACAAGAACTTGTAAAACTAAAACTACCTCGTGCAAGAATGACTGGAGAGAGTTAACATCAGAAAACAAATATTATTATTTATGCTGCAATGAATGTAACGTCAAACTTCTGTGTGAAAATCAAGTTATGGCAGTTCGGTTATCAGGTGCTGGTCTGTTGCGTGTTGGGGAAGGCTGTTTATTAAAAACAGAAAATTTTATGGTATATTCAAACAAAAGATTGTCTAGTAAAATTAGCACGACGACAAAGATTATCTCGCCAGAAATATCACCAATCAATCACATAATAAATATCACTATGCCAGAAATCTCATATGAGTTTAATCCAAATAACTCGGACAACCTCAGACAATTTGAAGCTATTAAGAGAAGTCTTGAGATCATAAAGCAGAGTGAACCTTTGAGCACCAATATCTCCTACCACGACATCCATCTTTATACCGCTACATATCTCATCATATTGGGAATCTTGTTATTGGTGGCAACTTACTGTTTTAAACGTTGGCGGCAAAGACAACGTAAAGGAAATATTTCCACTTCTACAGCAGAGCGGTCGACAGCCCCTGCGGCGACTGCGTTGCCATCTCCACATACCGTTACAGAAAGTGTTGTGATTGACTGTAGTGAAATTAGGGAAAAAGGACAATCTAGTAGTAAATCCGTGAAAAGTGATCCTAAGCTACTAACTCTATCTAGTGAGTGCATACAAAAAAAAAGAAGGTAGAGGTTCTTCACCGATCTTTCGCGTGTTTTCTCTTCCTGATTTACACTGTAGCGATTCTGTTTAATTTGTAATGTTACTTTTATCTCATCTTTTAACATACCTAATTAACCCTACATAACTATTTTAGTATTACTTGAAAATTGTATTCACCTTGTTAATGTTAGTTTCGTTACCCATTTAACTATACCCACTTACTAATCTCATCTTTTTCTCCCCCGGGAGCATGTTCAGGTCAATCACCGAACAATAATAAACATGTCACCGTAATTACGACACCGCGCTCTATGCCTTGAATATTTTATGTATTACCAAGTAATATAGTCATAACGTTTTCGGATAGCATATCGGGCGCGACTCAACCTCATCTCACTCACCTCATTAGTTTTAATCGTTATCCCATATTACTGAAATATAGCTAACTTTATAATCTTTAACCTTAGTTTATCTTAAACTCACCCCAACCCCGAACACACTCTGTTAGCTAGATTTTTCTCCCATCGGTTTATATCGCCCTGCAACCAGGCTAAGACGACCTTGGAGTCGCTCCAGCACCTTAAATGTAGGTCTTTATTGCAGAGAGCGTTCTGCACCTTTTCAAGTAGTTTGACTAGTAAAACGGCCCACAAAGTTCCATTCTAGGTACAGTTATCCTATTGCTGAATGGAGCAACTTTTGTTTTTGCCGTAAATAGTGTAGTCTTGTATTCGCCGGCTTGATTTTTCACTCGGCTATAAATGACGCACGCGTATGGTTTTTCGCTTGCGTCTCAAAATCCGTGTATCTATAGGTTGTTTTCTTGACATTGTAACCATGTGGTATGGAAGGTTTATTTAGCAACGGGATACCTTTTCTCATAGATTCCCATTCCGTAGCGAGATCGTCGGGTAAGCGTTCATCCCAGTTGATTTTGCATATCCAGATTTTTTGGAACAGAAGTTTGGTTTTTATTGTAAGTGGCGATAGTAAACCAAGTGGGTCGTATAGCTTGCTGATTTCGCTCAGTAGTACGCGTTTTGTCAGTTTTTAGGGTTCCGTACCCAAAGGGTAAAACAGGAACCCTATTACTAAGGCTCCGCCGTCTGTCTGTCTGTTTGTTTGTCTGTCTGTCTGTCCGTCTGTCACCAGGCTGTATCTCAAGAACCGTGATAGTTAGACAGTTGAAATTTTCAACAGATGATGTATTTCTGTTAACATCAACATATAGCAACAAATACTAAAAACCAGAATATCATAAATATTTAAGGGGGCGCCCATACAACAAACGTGATTTTTTTGCCGTTTTTATAGATAATGGTACGGATCCCTTCGTGCGCGAGTCCGACTCGCACTTGGCAGGTTTTTTTCTTAATTGGTAGATCCCACTGGTATGTGAAGCTATCGTTGTCTTGATTCCACCTCAACCAACCACCTCTACCAGAATTACTAGTTATAAGTTTTCCAAATAGTCCCAGTTGCTGATTGAAAACGATGCTGTAGGTAAGTTGCTTATAAGTTTTTTCATAATTAATGCTTCAAAGTTGAATTTGTAGTCTGACTGTATTGACTGGTATTCTAAGTTCATTGTCCCTTTGCAGTTGCCTCTAAGGGTGCCAACACCCGATACAATAGCGCTCACTTTACGTCGCTGTAATCGGAGACGCTGTGCCGCTTTTTCCGTTATTAGGCTCACTGGGAGCCTTGGTCAAGTAGACCTCTCAAGTTGATGAAATTTCCATCAATCCCTTGACTTTCAGAAGTACAGTTGTCAACAAAACTTCCTTTTCTTCGTTTATTGTGTTGTTAACCCCATAGGAAATCGAAGGGGTCGACAATGGGTGTTCCTCCCTTGTTGCTTGTTTGTTGCTAGATAGTACAGTTTCAGCTTCATGCATAAGTGTGTGGTGTGCCTTATGACACACTTTACACGTCTTCCGTGATTTGCATTGTTTTTCTCCGTGGCTGAATAGGCAGTTTTTGCAAATATGCTAGTTGCAAACTGTGTCATTCCGTTTGTTTGTGTTCATAGCCAAGAATGGTTCGCAATTCATCAAAACATGATTAGTTTTGCATGTTGGGCATGTTTTTGCTGTCGTGAAGAAGGTTTTTGGTAGGTTTTTGGTTGATTTGCATGGTTTGTTTGATGACGATAATTTTTGGCTACTTCCCTGCAGAGCTTCCAGTGACATGAATTTTGATTCTAAAAACTCGGCGAACTCTTCCAGGTCGAGAAATTCCCTGGGACGTTTGATCTCCTTTATATAGTCGTTATGCATAATGCTATCTAGTTTTGGGAGTCAATAGATGAACCACGATCGGACCCCAATTGGTGGTACCTAGCCCGATGTTTTTGAGCCCGTTCAAGCACTCCATCATGACGTCGTGCAGCTTCCGTATACTTGCAGCGGTTGCTTGCTGAATACTAGGTTGATTCAGGAGCGTGTTCATGTATAATGTGAATAACAGCCGTTTGTTGTCGTAGCGGTGGGTCAGCATCTCCCAGAAAGATGCGTAGTTCTCAGCACTGATGCCAAGATGCTGAACCAGTTTTTCCGCCTCACTCTTCAGTTTTGTTTTCAGGTGTTGTATTTTCTGAGCCTTCGAAAGTGTCGGATTGTTGTGTACGCTTTCGAGGTAGAGGTCTCTAAAAGTCAACCACTGGTTATAGTTTCCATGAAAATCCGGTATTTGAATTTTTGGCGTAGATTTCTCATAATGTGCATTGTTCCAGATGTGGTGTTGGAGTTTCCTTTCAGGTCATCATAAAGGTTCTCTGCTGTATTGTATTTCTCTTGATAAATTGAGTTTTCATCTTGTAGGATGTATTCTAGTTCCCAATTTGCCTTTTAGTTTTCAGGGTGCTTAAGTTGTCGTCTAATTCCCATTTTTCCATCGGTAACGCCAATGCTATGTTTATCTTCTCCATAGCGCGTTCGAACGCTCTAAAGATGCAGTATTGTTGACGCCAAAGATCTTGTTGCTTTTCCGCCGAATCGCTTGTTCCCCGAAGTGGTATATAGAATTGGATATTGTCGAAACTAAATTTGAACAATTCTCTCTTACCTTGCTTAGGCGTTGCAGGTGGTTGTTCCGTCTTACTAGTAGATGCAGACGGCAATTTACGTTTCAATGTCTTGCGTATGCGTACGCATATGCGTAATAGTACGAAGAAGATGTATGAAGAAGTGCTCTTCATACATCTTCGTACTATTGAAAATGTCGTAGTTGAAGTATCGAAGGTCTGATGCTCCAGACTCTTCCAGTAGCTGATGGTTGTGAACAAACCTTTCCCAGTTATTGTTCAACCGAGAAAGACGCTCCTCCAGGTACGCGAATTTCTTCCTGGTTGGACTGTCCTTCTTGTAGTTGGTGCAAATAAGCTTCAAGTCTCTGAAGATAGTTTCTTGATGACTTATCAGTTCCGTTACACTCAGACCCTTTGTTATTAGTTATTGGTATGACCGTTGGTGGAGTAGAGTTGTATCACCGCAGGTACTAGTTCACCAAAGTTGCGAAGTTTCCGCAAGTTTTGGCTATTTATTGTGTTCGCACTCTATGTACGATATTATGCGCCTTCTCAATCAACTGGGGCGACCCGCTTGTGGGAGACCAGTTGAATTGACTCGCTATCGTAAATAGAGACAATACACACAATAAATATCCGGCTCGAAGGACCACTTTTATGTATGGTTCAGAGGTAGCCAGTGAGTTGTTGGATGTGAGTTGACGAAAACCACAGACTTCACGATAATTAAATTCAATTTTTTTATTTCAGACCAGGTTATAGTGTTAGTATGAACTTAGCCTATGTTAGTAAACTCAATAACTTATAAATATGTACAATAACTAAACACTAATTGGCTACATGAACATGTGCACGCACATGTCTGCCAGCCCAGAGCCTTATAAATGGTCCATCAACCTTGTCCGCCAGTGTAGCTAAAATACTGTTAGGGCTACCCTTGAATCGCCGCAACATCGATGCACACCGTTTGCGCATGATAGCATGAAAGTCATCTATCCGCGCCTGCACAAACATTCCCGACGCACTGCAAAACCGAGGCAGCCCCAACAATATCTTCAGTGCATTATTATATTGCACGCGCAGAGCGTTGTAAGCCTTCTGCATATGTCTAACCCACAAGCTGCATGAGTAAAAAGACTGGCAGTAGGCTCTGAAGAGCGTCAGTTTTACCTCGTTAGAGCACAGCGCAAACCTGCGGGCAAGCATATTGCATCGGGCTGCCAACGCTCTGCGCTCCCTATCTAAATCCTGATCATCTGTGAGAGAACCCGTGACCACATGACCGAGGTATTTAAATTGAGTGACGACTTTTAATGGTGTTCCTTGTAACGTCACCGGTGGTATGTTCGTGGGTATATTATTATGTACTTTAAAGACCACCACCTCACTCTTACTAGCATTATACCTCAAGCCATGAGCCTCCGCATACCTCTCACATATGGCCAACAACTTCCTTAGTCCACAGATTGATGGGCTGAGCAGCACCATGTCATCAGCATAACTAATGTTGTTGATAATAAAGTAAGTAGTACTAGTGTTGTTGGTAATTAAGTTTATTCGTAAAAGTTACACGAATTGTTTAGTTGGATGCTAATCCGCGGTTATAGCGCTACGGCAGCTATTGGTCAACTAATTATTATAATTATAAAAGTAAATAAAACGAGTAGCGAAAGTAGGTTGCGGCGTTAGCAAATTGCCTGTACGTGAACCGTACATGATTGCTATTACAACTGTAACAAATCTGAATTAATATTCTGTCCACAAGTCACTAGGTACCAGGGAAGCCACATGTGCAGAAGGAATTATTGCCAATCTTCCTTGTCTTCAACGTAGTCCTTAATCTTATAATATGCTTTTTTGATTAGCACACGTTTGATGTGGGTTTTGAACCCTAAGCCTAAGTTCTATAACCGACTTTGGAAACGTGTTATAGAAGCAGATACTGTTTATAAGAAATGACTTGCATGTTTTAGTTAATCTAAAAGTGGGTATCACAATTTCATGTTTACTACGTGTATTTTAATTATGGAAATCGCTTCTTATTTTGAAAAGTTCTAAGTTTTTGCTAACATATAAAATACTTTCTAAGATATAAAGAGAAGGCAGAGTTAGTACATCAATTTCTTTGAATAGTGACTCACAAGGACCCATTCTATAGATCGCGCGGATTGCCCTTTTTTGTAAAATGAAAATTGAACCTACGTCAGCAGCCGATCCCCACAGCAGAATACCATATGACATAATACTGTGGAAATAAGCAAAGTACACTAACCTAGCTGTGGCTATATCAGTTAACTGTCTTATTTTTCTTACTGCATACAGTACAGTGTATACAGTTTCCGTAATAGCATCTAGTTTCTTGCCGTCAAGTTCTAAATTTAGAACCACTTAGGGTACATTCGGTAATGAGAGAAAGAGATTATTAGCTGCGAACCATTTCGAAAGAACAGCAAGACTATCGTTGACGTGTAAGACATCCGTATCTTTTCTATTTTAAAAATTAGGGAAGTGTCATTAGCGAATAAAACGACGTTATATCCGATAAGTTAGCCATCACGTAAGGAATATCATTAATATAAACTAAAAATAGGAAGGGCCAAGAATTGAACCTTGAGGAACGCTTATCTTTACTAGAGTTATTACTTATTGTTATTACTCAACAAATGAGTTTTTAAATGAAAAATTTAATTCAAAATTTAAATTAGACGACGACTTGCCTTGTTTTTGAAATAATTGAATGGAATTTTATATTATTTCTATGACATTTGTATTGAATAATTTTCTACATTGTATTTAATAATTCATGACATTATAATGAATAACCTTTGACATTGTATTTGATAGTAGTTAACGTTTTCTTTGACCTTGACATTGTATGGTTTAATTTCGACATAATTATTGTTCTAATACTCCTAATTTAAATTATTTGAAATATTTGTACGCTGGAAACAGCAGAATATTATGGACATCATATTTCGTGCACCTTTGTAACAACAATATTCTAACAAATAAATAATTACTTAATTAGAGACCCCGAGGACGTCGCCCCGTTAATGTTTACTTTTTGGTGCCTGTTTGATAGATAGGAAAAAACAAGATCAGCAGCTTGTCCACGAATTCTGTAGTGGTGTAATTTACAGATTAGTGTATTGTGGTCAACGCAGTCAAACGCTTTTGAGAGGTCACAGAAAATGCCAATGGCATCCTGGGTTTTCTCCCAGGATTCCAAAATGCGACTGATTAGTTTCACTCCTGCGTCATTCGTCGACCTACCTTTCATGAAACCAAACTGGCGACTATGTAAAATCCCATTTGAATTAAAATGTGACAACATCTGGTCTAGCATTATTTTTTCGTATATTTTACTCAATGCTGGTAGCACAGATAGGCCTATAATTAGAGGGATCACTCTTACTACCCGATTTGAAAATTGGTACTACTTTACTATATTTCATTAAATCAGGAAACGTACCGCTGTCTAAACATTGATTAAATATGCCTGTTAGGACAGGGGCTATTGTGTCAATTATATCTCCAAGAACCTTAATGGAAATTTCCCATAAGTCTTCAGTGTTCTTTATGTTCAAACTTTTGAATGCTTTTTTAATCGTGACAAGTTTCGTAGTAGTTTGTTAAATTTTTGTGATGTATTAAGGTTGGGGGAAAAGTCTTATCGCATTATAGTATGTATGAACTTGTAATAAAATCTCTTTGGCTATACTATTTGTATCTGGCTGGTTTTGGTATCATTGAAAGTTTAAATTTTAAAGAACATAATTCCAAATTCAAATTAGGAAAATGTGTGATTTTCATTTCTTTTTCATACTGTCAAGATGAAGAACTTCGATACATTTTGAAAATTTACTACAAAAAAAGGTAAAAATGCAACGTAAGCCGCGAAAAAAATTTGCAATGTTTATGGACCTAGTGCAGTGTCTGTGAAAGCAGCACAAATTTGCTTTAAGCGTTTTCAATCCGGAAATTTTGATGTCCTCTCGTGATGTTAACCTGATACTGCCTAAAGAATTCTGAAGAGACCGAAACAGGTGGAAAAAAAAAGACTTTCCCCAACCTAATATAAGAAATGCAGGGTTCTAAGACCGTGGATGAGCACCAGCCTGATTCGTTGTCTAAGAAACCGAGATAGAATGCAAATCGAAGTCAGGAAAAAGCCTGACGACTCCATACTTAAAATAACATACACACGGTATCGAAACTTTTGTAATACCTTAACGAGAAAATTAAAGCGAACATTTGAAAAGGATGAATTTCTAAAAGCCAAAAATAATCCTAAGGCAATGTGGAAAGTGATTAAATCTATGACGAATACTAATGTTCAAACCCGATCCCCTGGTGAACTACTGCGGGATTCAGTTGACGTTCAAACATCAGCAAACAAAGTCAATGAGTTCTTTGTCAATATAGGTACAAACCTGGCGTCGAAAATTGGAGCCAGCACCAATTTTCACCACTGCTGCAGCATCACCACCCAGTCAATTATCTAGCTCGCTTGTAATCCTCCTTGTGGATGAGGAACAAGTAGGTAGAATTATCCATGACCTCCGCAGTGACTGCGCCTCAGGGTGGGATAATATTCCAGCTAGAGTTATCAAGAGTTCACGTATTACCTTAGCCCCCGTAGTCACTCATATTTGTAACCTGTCTATAGACTCTGGAATCTTCCCTGAAGCTTTTAAGAGAGCAGTTGTGCATCCTATATACATATAAAAGCGGGGGCAGAGACAGTGTCACAAACTATAGACCTATTTCGATTCTGAGTACGCTGTCAAAAATTCTGGAGAGAATTCTGAACAATTGCTTAGTCAGGTTTTTGGAAAATAATAATTTAATAGCCCAAAACCAGTACGGCTTTACAGCTGGAATCTGTACAGAGGATGCCGTTGCTGCCTTCACTAACAGTCTGGTAAGCGAACAAGATAATAAACTGAACTGCTATGGCATCTTCTTAGACTTAACCAAAGCTTTTGACACGGTCTCTGTCCCTCGACTTATTTCAAAGATGGAAAGCTTAGGAGTGCGTGGAGTAACTCTCCAATTATTTACAGACTACCTCTGCGATAGATCCCAGTGTGTTCTCATTGATTCAGTCACCAGTTCATATGATAACCTCACTTATGGCATCCCGCAAGGTAGTATATTAGGACCGACACTTTTCCAAATATATATCAATGATATATGCAAGCTCTCCATCTCTAATTGCGAAATTTTCTCTTATGCAGACGATACGGCACTTTTAGTGTTTGACAAAGACTGGGAGCGACCCAGAGATACAGCAGAATACTCGCTTCGTTTAATAACGGACTGGCTGTCAACTTGCTGACGTTGAATTTGGATAAAACGAAACTAATCAGGTTCTACCGCCCACATTCAGTAACCCCATCCTCTTTCTCTCATACAATTAAAGCTCACACTTGTCCGCCTCATCAGTCAGTGGGTTGTAACTGTCTTGCTCTTAGTACAGTCCCCAATATTAAGTACCTGGGAGTGATTATTGACGAAGAACTTAACTGGCATGCGCATATAGAGGCACTCTGCACTAGAATCAGAAGACTAAAATATATTTTTAAAGAACTCAGGCACTCTGCCAATTCTGAAACTCTTGACTCTTGTGTACCTCAGCCTTTGTCAGTCTATCATTATGTACTGCATCCCGGTGTGGGGTGGTACTCATAAACCCGCAATGCTCCCTGCAGAACGAGCACAAAGTGCGGTTCTTAAAGTGATGCCTTTTAAACCTAGAGACTACCCGACTGATCAGTTATATTCTGAGGCCGAAGTTCTCTAGGCAACTATATGTCCTTCGTTCAGTCCTGCGGAGACACTCCTAACTTCCATTTGATAAAAAGCTGCTTCTAAGACGCCACGGTTTCCCTTTATGTAAAACAAACCCCTGTCGTTTTGCATTTACAAGTCGACAATTGTTGGCTCAAAGTTCACGAATGTATAATAAAATAAATAAAATTATTCCGTTGTACAGATACAACTTACATGAAATTAAAAATAAATTAAGAAAATGGTTCTTATCCTTAACTTATGCTGAAACAGAAAATATATTGGCTATACAATTATAATTTAATCAAACTTACCTAGTATGAAAACTAATCAAACACTCACACTTCACATACACACCTCCCTACACACAAACTACACTCATATACACACTCCTAGATACACAACCACAATCATTCACTCTATCTGCTGTGTTAACAACCACTGTACACAATCAGAAAAGTCACGATTGTATTTTACAAATTGAAGCCGCAAAATTTCCGACTGCTAAGATACAGGTCTGCGCACCTAGTTTAGGAGCCCGGAAAGCTGACTGTAATTTTAAACTTGGTAGTACAAACCTGTCTCTGTTGTTTAATGACATTTGGTTTGGAGGTTAAATTTAATGTTGGCGGCAGACACAATTGCACAGTTTGTTTCGTTTTTAATTGTTATAATGAGTGATTACCGAAACAAGAGGGGTAAAGAACTAGTTGCTCTCGCCCGCTCTCGCCCTGACGGACTCCATTGCGCAACGAGAACTTGTAAGTTTTTTTAGATGTTGGTTTATCTTGGTTTCCCATTATAATGTAATTAATCTATAGCTAATATTGATTAAAACATTACAGTACTACCGCTCTATATTGGAAGCGCAGCGTGATTTATTTGAAAGTTATACCGAGCACGTTGAATTGGATGGCCAAAGAGATGCTGAAATCGAAATTCTAAATAAATCAGGATGTACTATTGAGGTAAATCTGAGTAACTATGTACTACTTAATTACTTATCTACTGCATATTATGTACATAGGAAAAAAGATTTTATTATTTAAATGTCTCATTCATGTATTTTTTATTTTAATACAGGAACAAATTGAAAATGTTCAAAGTGCAAAAAGGAAAATGTTCAACCAGGGGATATTAATATAACGTCAGTCAGTCAATCTTTTGATCCAGAAGGATTTAATAATGGAGATGTAAGTACCTACACTTAGCATACCTATATTAATCATTATTGTTTTGCTGATCGGACAGTTTTGTAGCCGGTCTCTCTGACGTTACCCGTTAGTCTTACCTTTTAGTTTTTATTTTTGTGACATGTGATTCGTATTTCAACAGGTTGAAACAAAGAACATTGATATGGAGTATGGAATGTTAACGCCATAACTTACTTTGTTTTATATTTCATGCCTAATTAATGGCAACTCTAATGAGTATCTATGCGACACAAGATTCCTTCCGCTTCCTTTCTCCCTTCCGCTTTCTCTCTCCCTTCCGCAACTTTATAATGCCTGAGTGAGAGCGAAAAGGAAGATTCGTGACGGCGCATACGCCGCCGCCATGAAGAGACCGCCAGTTTTCTCATCGACATCGCCGCTTGTGGGTCAAAATAAACCCATAGTCGAAAAGGACTCATATTTCACCGCGAAGAACGAAGATTGCTATTAAACTGTGCAAGTGTGTGTCTGTGTGTTGTGAAAAGTCCAGATTTTCGTCCGTACGTGATATCCTGGGCGTGCCGCCACGTGGCTAAGGAAACCCTTCTCACCGTGTCTCCGCCATAGCTCACCAAGCAGGTACCATTTTCTTATTTCCCACACCACCGAAACACCTACTTGTGTCACAGAACCTCCCCTGATACAGTCCACTAAGAAAATTTCGATTTTCACCCTAAGGCTTAGGCCGCCGCAACATTTTTTGGTCCTACGATCACGGATACCTATTTCTTTATCCTCTCGATAACGAGATCCGTATATCATCATCCCGCAACTACATTTCAATCTTCGTTCCCTAAACTCTTAAAATAAACCGCATTCATTTACTACAGTACCTACGTTGTCATCGCGTACATTCACAGGTATTTCGCATCCCGCTCAAAATAACATTAAATTTATGTAGGTAGGTAGAAAAATATATTTCACCAACCGCTCCCTCGCTTCGTCATCGTTCGGTACAATATTCGTTGGTACCTACCAATTCCGCACCGCGCATAGCTCGTTGAAGTTCGCGATTTATTTTAGACTTACCTACATTATACACCAACAAAATATTGAAAATGTCTAAGAAAGCAACCATTGATATGGATGATCCTATAGAAACCGCCATTCAAATAGCACTGTCATGTCGTAATATGATCTTTGCCCGCATGCAAATCATTTACGATTTAATGGAAAAGATGAAGTCTGGTATGGAACCTCTAGAGAAGTTCATGTGTGCGTGTGTCAATGTTGAGGCGATGCGCACCGAGTTCCTCGAGGCATTTAATAAATATAACTCGCTTCTTCTGAAACAAAACCCTAAAAATACGGTTGATGAACAGTCATGGATTAGTTTTGAGGAATTATATTGCCGAATTAAATATAATCATTCGAATTACTTAAAATCAGCAGCCACATCGTCACCGACTTCTAGTGGTAGTGGTGTCAATAAGCAATCAGTTCGCTTGCCTCCCATTGAAATTATGACATTCGATGGCGACATTCGTAACTGGCCCCTGTTCTATGCTAATTTTAAAAGCACGGTACACGAAAATAATACATTGACTGATTCGGAGAAATTATATTACTTGATGGGGAAATTGACAGATAAGGCTCAAACCGCGTTCTCAGGAGTTTGTCCTAATGGCGATAATTACCAATTAATTTTTAATTCACTCATAAACAAGTACGAAGATAAACGTATGTTGGCTTCTAGTTACCTTAATCGGATGTTTGAACATAAATCCTTTAATATCGCATCTATTCAAAATTTCGAATCCTTTTCTGATAATTTTGTTTCCGCCACAAACGCATTAAAAAACCTTAAAATAAATGATTTATCAGATTTGATATTTTTTCATGTCGCTATAAAAAAGGTCGATTCTGAAACCGCTCGACTTTTCGAAATGAACTCGAACGACGAAATTCCTAAATTCGATAGTTTAGTACAGTTCATTAAAAATCAATCTCGCATTTTACAAAATATTAAAGCTTTAAATAGCTCGAGTTCCACTCAGTCTAATAACAATCCTATAAATAAAAAGACATCTAAAACTCCGCAACCGCAATCTTACACTATAATTGATAAATCCGCAAAATGTTTGTGTGATAGCTTTGTCCATGAACATTTATATAAATGTCCTGCCTTTTCTAAAATGACACCAAGTGATCGTTTCAAATCGGCGAAGCAAAAGGATGCATGCATTAACTGCTTAAGTATTAAACACAAGGCTAAAGTCTGTCAATCTGAATCTAGATGTAAAGCTTGTAACAATAAACATCACACGCTTTTACATTTTAATCGCGAATCGCACGCGACTACAGTATCGAACACTGTTGATAATACCGCACATAAACAATCGGATTCAAACGCCACGGCTCGCGCGTGTGATAGCACTGCTGCCACCGCGCAGCTGTCCTTGTCGCACGCACAGGCTCCGAGCGAGCAGCATATTCACGCCGCCACCGTTCAGAGCGCCCCGCAATGTAACGCGTCCATTGCTGCGTCGATCTTCTATAACTCGAACTCCCGCGCATCAAAGCCGCAATGTAACACGAATACTACTATTTTGTTGTCAACCGCTACTGTAATAGTTCGAGATGCATTTGATAAAGAACATTTTATTCGTTGTCTATTAGATAGTGGCTCACAAATTAATTTTATTACCGCAGAATGCTGCAAACGATTAAATTTGACTAAATATTCATCTGATACGCCTTCCGTTAAGGGTATCGGTGGTATGGAAAAATCTGTTAAGGGTTCCGTACAATTCGCTTTCTCTTCCCGCTTTAATCCAAACGTTACTTTTAACGTTAATTCGCTAGTTGTCGATGCAATCACCGACAATCTACCTACCGCTCTCGTAGATACCTCCGCCTTGCCTTACTTAAAAGGTTTGCCGCTCGCCGACGAATCGTTCGGCACACCTGGTCGCATCGATGTGCTGATCGGGGCTTCACTTTATCCGCACCTTATGCTGCCCCGCGTAGTACGCAGCAACTCCTCCTCGCCGCCCGCTATGCAGACAGTACTCGGTTACGTCATCATGGGGACTGTGCCCGCGTTGCCTGCATGTCGTAATAAGACTTCACTGTCTTGTTGCTCATATGTTTCGCACCCATCTGACAAAGACTCGTTAGAATCGGCGTTGAAAAAATTCTGGCAGGTCGATGAAGCGCCCGTCGCTCTTTCGACGAGCAAATCGCTCGACGAACTTGAGTGCGAGTACTTTTATAGTTCGACCACGGAACGCGATGAGGACACAGGTAGATACTCTGTAGCCCTACCATTTCGCAGCGATGTGTTCTCATTGGGGAACTCACTCGACATCGCGAAAAAACGTTTTTCCTGCCTAGAAAAGAAACTAGAATCCGCACCCGAGTTACGTACTGCGTATGATGACGTCATCCGCGAATATATTGATAAAGGATATTTATCGCCTGCTCCTCTCGATAATTCAGACAGTAGTTGTCCTGTCTATGTAATTCCACATCACGCAGTTGTACGTTTAGATAAGACAACAACAAAATTACGCTCCGTGTTAGACGCTAGTGCTAAAACGAGTACTGGAATATCTCTCAACGATATTTTACACAGTGGCCCAAACTTACAGGGCGACTTATTTACTATAATTTTGAATTTCCGCTTGTTCGCATTTGCACTCTCGGCTGATTGTCGACAAATGTTCTTACGGATTGAAGTAAGAGAAAGCGATCGTCGCTTTCAACGCATCTTATATCGTTTCAGTACAAACGATCCTCTGGTTCTATATCAGTTTAACCGCGTCTGTTTTGGTCTCAAGTCAAGTCCCTACCATGCGATCCGCACAGTACAACAGTTGGTTCAAGACGATGGTCATCATTTCCCGCGCGCTAGCGCTATCATCGCAGACTCGCTGTATATGGATGACATAGTCTGTAGCGTAAGCTCCGAATCGCATGCAGTCCAGGTTTCGAACGAACTGATTAAACTCTTTAGAGGAGGTCAGTTCGAGTTGGTCAAGTGGACCAGTAACTCTCAAACTGTTCTGAACAGTATTCCTGCGTCGCATAGGTTGACCGAACAACTAGAATTCGACAAGTCGGTGGAGCAAAAGGTCCTGGGCTTGCGCTGGTGTAAGTCAAATGATTGTTTTGAATTTCTTATTTCCGCACCGCCAGATACGTGTACTAAACGCGCTATACTGTCGGCCGTAGCTAGACTGTGGGACATCATGGGTCTTGTCGCGCCTGTTGTTCTCTATGCTAAACTACTTATCAAAGAGTTGTGGTTACTGAAGCTCGACTGGGATGACACTCCCCCGCGTCACATCATAAATATTTGGCAAACTTTTCGCTCTGCCCTGCCGCTTTTAAATGATTTTAAAATTCCGCGCCATTTAGGTATTTTCGAAAATGGTATTCTTCGCCTACTTGGATTTTCCGACGCCAGCGAAGGCGCCTACGGTGCTGTCATCTATGCGCATATCACTCGCGATGACGACGTGGTCGTTCAGCTGGTTTGTGCCAAGTCGAAGGTATCGCCGGTTAAACCATTGACTATCGCTCGACTGGAGCTCTGCGGTGCCGAGCTCCTCGCTAAGCTTCTTCGACGTGTTCACGACACTTATAATCCGCGTTATAATGTTACCAATATTTACGCATTCACCGATTCAAAGGTGACTCTTTGCTGGATAAATTCTTCTCCGCATCGTTGGCACACGTTTGTGGCCAATCGTGTCGTTCGCATCGTAGACAACGTCCCCGCGGAGCATTTCTACCACGTAGCTGGTACTGAAAACCCGGCGGACTGTTTGTCACGTGGTTTAACACCTGACAAATTCATTGAGCACCCATTATGGTTGCACGGACCCGCTTGGGCTAAGCGTGACCCTTCCGAATGGCCCATTCATAAGGTTACTGACTTGAATTCGGAACCCATTCAGGAGGAAAAGGTCCACGCGCACCCGATTGTCGCGGATTCAAGTCCGGATAATTCACTTCTACTTGCACTCGCAGAACGTACGTCGTCGTGGAGCAAGTTGCGGCGTATTATTGTTTTCATATTCCGCTTTATGAAAAAACTCCCGCGTCGAACTGACGCCGTTACCGCTAGTGACCTTGAGTTCGCTGAAACCATTTTGTTGCGTCATGTTCAAAGAAAACACTTCATGAAGGATTATTCCGGGTTACAAAATAATAAAATTTGTTCTCCCGGTCTTATTAAACTCAAGCCATTTGTAGATGGTGATGATTTAATCCGTGTTGGGGGTCGATTAACCCACTCGGCTGAGGCCTATAGTAGTAAACACCCTGTAATGTTGCCCCGGCATGACCGCATAGTTGATATCCTCGTCGACTATTATCATAAAAAATATTTACATGCAGGTCCAGAATTCACTATGTCGTTATTGCGCCATAGGTATTGGATTTTGTCCGCTAGGCGAATTATTCGTCATAGAATCCACAAGTGCAACGCATGCCACAGGTGGAAACCACGACCTCATAATCCGCCGATGATGGGAGATCTCCCTAAATCAAGAGTAAATGTTGCTACCAAAGCATTTTCTCATACAGGGTGTGATTACGCTGGCCCTATACAGTACGTGCCCATACGCACTCGAGGTACTAAGAGTCGCAAGGGTTACTTATGTATCTTCACCTGTATGACCACTCGCGCTGTTCACATCGAATTAGCTACAGATCTTACAACTGTTTCGTTCATAGCCGCGTTGAAACGGTTTTTGTCCCGCCGCGGACCCGTACAATGTCTGTATTCGGATAACGCGACCAATTTTCGAGGAGCTAATTCATTTTTACGCGACTTATATACGTTCATAAATAAAGAATACCGCCCGCGCTTTGAAGAGGAGCTCGCTGAGCATCGCATTAATTGGCAATTTATTCCGCCCGCGTCACCGCACTTTGGTGGATGTTGGGAGTCCATGGTGAAGGCGGTGAAGACTCACCTTTTCAAGACAATAGGTCAACAACTCCTCTCTTATGAAGAATTAGTTACAATTCTTTCTCAAATAGAGTGCCTGTTGAACTCCAGACCTCTTACTGTTCTTAGCGCTGATCCGGGAGAGCCTAAAGCTCTTACCCCTTCGCACTTTTTACATACTGTACCGCTTAACTCATTGCCCGCCGCGGAAGCAGGACTATTGAATGACAATCTGCTTCAAAGACACTCTCTTATGGATAAATTAGTCCAGTCGTACTGGAAAAGATGGCGAAGCGAGTATCTTCATAGTTTGCAATCCCGCTTAAAATGGAATAAACCTGATGGAGACATGATAAAGGAGGGCACTGTAGTAGTGATTGTTAATAATAATGCGCCTCCTCTATCCTGGCCTCTAGGAGTTATTGAGAAATTGCATACGTCTAAAGACGGTGGCACGCGAGTCGTTTCTGTACGCACTTCTAATGGGATTCTTGTGCGACCTGTGGTCCGCTTGTGCCCAATTCCTACTCAGTAATATCTTATTCGGTCCATTCCCTCTTTAGTTAGATTTAAGTGTAATCTCACTGTATATATTATTATAATTATTATACTCTTTAAAGGTGACCCTTTAAGGCCGCGGGGAATGTTAACGCCATAACTTACTTTGTTTTATATTTCATGCCTAATTAATGGCAACTCTAATGAGTATCTATGCGACACAAGATTCCTTCCGCTTCCTTTCTCCCTTCCGCTTTCTCTCTCCCTTCCGCAACTTTATAATGCCTGAGTGAGAGCGAAAAGGAAGATTCGTGACGGCGCATACGCCGCCGCCATGAAGAGACCGCCAGTTTTCTCATCGACATCGCCGCTTGTGGGTCAAAATAAACCCATAGTCGAAAAGGACTCATATTTCACCGCGAAGAACGAAGATTGCTATTAAACTGTGCAAGTGTGTGTCTGTGTGTTGTGAAAAGTCCAGATTTTCGTCCGTACGTGATATCCTGGGCGTGCCGCCACGTGGCTAAGGAAACCCTTCTCACCGTGTCTCCGCCATAGCTCACCAAGCAGGTACCATTTTCTTATTTCCCACACCACCGAAACACCTACTTGTGTCACAGAACCTCCCCTGATACAGTCCACTAAGAAAATTTCGATTTTCACCCTAAGGCTTAGGCCGCCGCAACAATAATGTTTCCAACACAGAAATTATCCCAATGGAGTCCGAAAGTTGAAGCCCCATTATTTCAGAAAGTAGTTATACTGAAAATGTTAGTATTTAAAGTTTTATTATTAAATTTTCCTGTTACACTTTTCTACTTTCAAATTGCAATATATCTAGCTTAGCGCAAACTATCAACAATGACTTATTTTTTTCAGAGAGTTATTTCAAATTATAACAGAACAAAGCTTTTGGATTATCCTTTAGAAACTGATGATGAGATGGATGACTCCAGTGAGCATCTGATGACGATCCTTGTTACCAGCCACCTCAAGAAACCGAAGATAAAATATCTGACATTTCTGATTATGAGATAGAAGAGGGTAATGTTAGCAATTTAACAAGATGTAGAAAAAGAAATCCAGCAAATTGAAAAGCCAATATGACAAAAAAAAAACACCGAGCAGAATGTCTACCATATAAAAACAAGAAAAAGGAATATGAAGCTAAAAGCCCAAAACCGGTTGATTGCACAAAATGTAGATTTCAGTGTACACTATTTTTCTCAGAAAAAGATAGAGACAGGATTATGTAAAACTTATTGGGGATTTGCAGATTACAATAGACATAAAGATTTTATATTAAAGTATGTGGTAGTGGTGGCACCTAAACGTAGACAAAAAGAAAGATCAAGTGAGAATCGTACTTTATCAAAAATGTATTATTTACAAAAATGTGGTGGTAAACATAGTGTGTCCTAATTTCTTTGAAAATACTAAATATTTCAAATGGGCCTATAAATACAGCCATAAAGGGTGCAGGTGCAACAGGATGTTTCTCTGGATCAGACAAGACAGGAAGAAAAGTACCAGGAAACAAGACCAGTGAAGTAGATGTTCGGGGAATTAGTGAAGGAACACATTTAAAGCTTTCCCGTAATGTAAAGACACTATGTTAGGAACCAAAGTCAAAAATTGTACCTTGAAAGTGGCCTGTCTATTCTTAAAATGTATGAGCTATATCAATCATTTTGTTTGGAAAGGAATGCAACACCTGTAAAGCAATGTACATACAGGCTCATATTTTGTAACAATCATAATTTCTCCTTCTTCAAGCCAAAGAAGGATTTGTGTGCTACTTGTTCCAAGTACAAAGAAGCCAGTTCTAAACTAAAGAGTGACATGGAAACTGATTATTCTTTACATCTTATAAGAAAACAGAATGCCAGGAAGCAAAAGCCAAAGACAAGTTAAAAGCCAGCGAAGACCCAACATTTGTAACAGCCACATTTGATTTGCAAAGTGTATTACAATTGCCATATTCTGATGTTTCTCTATTTTACTATTCAAGGAAAATCTGCGTATATAATTTGACAATTTATTTGGGTAGTGGAGAAGGTCATTGTTATACTTGGACTGAGATAAATGGAAAGAGGGGAAGCAACGAAATTGGTTCCATATTGTTAATGTTTATGCAGTCGCTGCCTGCTACAGTAACAAGTGTTTCCTTGTTTTGTGATACTTGTGGTGAGCAAAACCGTAACCAGCAAGTAGCGGCCGTGTTGTTGTATGCAGTAAAAAAAATTAAGCATTTGAACCAAATTGAACTAAAGTTCCTGGAATCTCACAAATGGAGTGTGATTCAATGCACTCCGCCATCGAGTCCGCAAAGAAGGATAAAAGTGCATTTATCATGGCAGACTGGATTAACATTTTCCGTTCTGCAAGATCCCAAAGAGGAAAAAATAAAACCAATGGTGAGTACATAGTGCACCATTTAAAGTATACGGATTTCTTTGATTTACAGTCTTTGGCGTCATCTTCGATAAAGAATAGAAATAAAGACGAAGATGTAAATACAATCTCATGGTTGAAGACCAAATCTATAAAAGTCGAAAAAGGGTCACCAGAGGTACTGTTCTGTCGGTATGATCATTCTTCAGACTACAAGAAGGTAAACGTAGTTGGTAGAGGTCGCAGAAGAACAGCTGCAACTCTAGTTTTGAACCCTGCATATTCCGACCTACTGCCAATATCTAATGCAAAGAAAGCAGAATCTGTCAACTTCTTGCTTTAATCTCATCAGTTGTTCGCAATAGAGTTCAGAATCGATGGTCCTGCCTGGTGGTAACAGCTCATAATGAATAATGCCCTTCCAATCCCACCACACACACAGTATCACCTTGTTGCGAGTTAACCCGGGTTTCGCCACAGTCTGTGAAGCCTGACCGGCCTTTGACCACGACCTTTATCGCACGTTCTTGTCGTACGTAATCCAATTTTCATCACCAGTTATCAGCTTCTTCAAAAATGGTTCGGTTTCATTACGTCGTAATAAAGAATCAGAAATGATTATACGGTTTATTAGGTTTATTTCAGTGAGCTCGTGAGGTACCCAAATATCGAGCTTTTTTGTGTACCCAGTTTATTCAAATGTGCCAAAACTGTTTTGTGGTCAATTCCCAGTTCTTCAGCTACGTCGTAACTACTGATATGCCGATCTTGCTCCACTTTTTTCAAAAATGGCATCCATTTTATCCGTAATAGGGCGACCAGAGCGACGTGCATCTTTGACATCAAAATTTCCGGATTGAAAACGCTTAAACCAAATTTGTGCTACTCTCACAGACACTGCACTAGGTCCATAAACATCACGAATTTTTTTTTCGCGGCTTGCGTTGCCTTTTTGCTTATTTTGTAGTAACATTTTAAAATGTATCGAATTTCTTCATTAGATTCACTCATCTTGACAGCACGAAAAACAAATGAAAATCACACATTTTTCTAATTTGAATTTGGAATTATGTTCTTTAAAATTTAAACTTTCAATGATACCCAAAACCAGCCAGATACAAATAGTATAGCCAAAGAGATTTTATTACAAGTTCATACATACTATAATGCGAAAATACTTTTTCCCCAACCTATTATTTGTTGTTATAGCGGCTACAGAAATACATCATCTGTGAAAATTTCAACTGTCTAAATATCACGGTTCATGAGATAAAGCCTGGTGACAGACGGACAGACAGACAGAAAGACGGCGGAGCCATAGTAATAGGGTTCCCGTTTTACCCTTTGGGTACGGAACCCTAAAAAATTAAAGATACTAACTTTTATTCAATTATATTTCTATAAGATTTAAAACCAAGTTTTTCATTAAATACACTAGTTTACCTAAAAAGAATGGAAAAAATCATTAAGTACATTTTTCTTATTTAAATACAAACCAATAGATTATAGGCAAACATATAAAAATACTATTATAAAATACATACTTTCACATGTTCACAGAAAGTTTCAGTACCTGTTATCATTCTATTGATTTTTCAGACAGAAAAAAACACGCAGTTTCTTAAGTATCTCCATTAGTCAATTCTGCCAATTAATGAGTTTTACCTTTGAACCGACATTATTTTCCCTAAAAGACTGGTCACCCGGTAGGCCATAACCATATGTCATAGGTGTAACCATATGTGAATTTAAAAGTGTGTCCGTGGAGTTTCTTGCCCGTTCTTCTCCATAGGTACCTACCTACTAGGCTTTGGAATGGGCAACTAACTTCATCTTTATGACTGACCGACGCCTTGACAATTCAAAAGTGCCTGTAATTGGTTTATTTGAAATAAATGCTTTGAGTTTGAGTTGTTTGAGGCTATATATATTATCACGCTATTTATTACGGGGGATGATTTAACCTTTTAAATGCTTATCATCACTCTATAAGATTTAGGACTACGTTGAAGACAAGGAAGTTTGGCAATAATTCCTTCTGCACTCATTAACGGCATAACTACACTCGGCGTCACAAAAATCGCAACTCTCCGAAAATAAGTTTCAACCATGTCCCGCCATCAACGAAGACATTAAACCTAATTAATATTAGTATCAATTGAAAGTATGTTTAACGGCCTTTAAATTTACATTAGTTAGAATTCCTAAACACAACAGGGGGCCGATCGCGCTATTTCTCAACGTAATTACCGTTCGAACGGAACGTTTTTGGTTTTGGTTTAGTTTTGGTTTAGCTAATGTATGAAACGGTATCGCGCTATTTTTTCTGAGCGACAAAATCATTGACGTTACTCAATACTGAAAGTTCGATCGATCGTTCCCCCAACGTAACGTTTCCGTTGAAATGATTAGCGCGATACGAAATGTGTCTAACGTAACGTTTTTGGTTGTGGTTTAGTTTTGGTATTAACGTTCAAAATTAGCGCGATCGGCCCCCAGATCTCATTAGCAGGTAACGTTAAAAAAAATATTGTCAAATGCTCATTATAACGGCCACTAATTGCACCTCCCTACAAGGGTATAAAAAGGGCGACCCGGGTTAAATGTGGGTCATTCGCTATCCAACCTTTGAAGTGAACACACGTGAACAGCTACAGCAAGAAAATACCCCAGAAAATGGATAACACTGCAGATGAAGCCGCTCAACTCATTGCACTACTGCAATCAGGGATGCGGCAATGTGATGTTGCTCGGCAACTGAACTTAAGTCGTTTTTCCGTTCGACGAGTGTTCCAACGCTTCCAAGAGACTGGTGGCTATATCCAAAGACGTGGATGTGGAAGACAACGGTGCACATCCGAAACAGACGATCGCTTCATTGTTTCGACGACTTTACGTAATCGGTTCTCCAATGCTGTTGAGCTGCAACAACAACTGCGATCAGCTCGCAGAACTTCTGTAAGCGTCTCTACGATTAGAAGAAGAATGCGGGAGAAGAAAATTGCAGCTCACAGGGCTGCTACAGAGCCAAAATTGACTGCACAGCACAGGAGAGACCGGTTGCAATTTGCCCGTGACCATGTGGATTGCACAATAGACCAATGGAGAGCTGTGCTCTTCTCGGATGAGACGAGGGTGTGTCTTTTTCTTTTTCTGCAACGACAGGCGTAGAAGAGTGTACCGATTAGTGTATCGTGTAACGATTCGCACAAGCCTGTATTCAAGAGACAGTGGAATACGGGGGTGGCTCATGCATGTTCTGGGGCGGCATGTCAATCGACGGCAAAACGAACCTTGTGTGTGTTTCTCGGACTGGAAGTGCTCGCGGGCAAGGGTCGCTGACTGCTCATCGGTACATAACAGAGATCTTAGAGGAGCAGGTTGTCCCTTATGCGGGTTTTGTCGGCAGTGGGTTCACGTTAATACACGATAACGCCCGCTGTCACACCGCATTAATTGTAAGTGACAACCTGCAAGAAGTTGGGATCCCTGTTATGCGCTGGCCGGCGCGTAGTCCAGACCTGAACCCTATTGAGCACCTTTGGGATGAACTGAAACGGCGAGTACGGGCATGTGATCCTGCCCCTACCACTCTCCAAGACCTCCAAGTCGTTGCAGAATGGGACAACATTCCTCAAGAGACTGTTGTCACATTAATTAGGTCCATGAGAGAACTCATGGAAGCAGTCATCAGGGCTAAACTGGGGGGGGGGGGGGGTAAACACTAGGTTTTAAGTTGTTTTTATGGACTTTGTTGCAAGTTTTGCTGATAAAATTAAATTTAACTTTTTAATCATTTGCATTAGCTTGCTTTTTTATTCCCTGGTAAACAAAAAACCAAATCTATTGATTTATTCTGAAATATAAATAAATTGCCTTGGAATGGCGATTGATACCTTATAGTCATATGTCTACCATTGATTGATATGGTTAAAATGAATTTGAAGGGAATTCTTTTTTTGTGACGAATTTTTGTGACGCCGAGTGTATGTAATTGTCTATTAACTGTTCCTAAATTACGATGTTTATTTCTTTTTTTTTTACCTAGACATAACTACTTGACATAACCTACAATTTTTGAATTTAAAATATTCATTAGTGACTTGTGGACAGAATATTAATTCAGATTTCTTACAATGGTAATGGCAATATAGTCATTTGGTTTAATTATTTATTTATTAAGTTCGGACAAGAATATGGTCCAATTTGTTAGTAAAATACCTTATCACTAGTGTTAGTACTACACAAAACAAAAATAACAATGACCATTCTTCTAACATAGTGCCTCAGAAATGGGCTCTCCACCACTGTTTTCAGGATGCTAAATAAAACTGACCAGCGACTTTTTTGCGAATAACTGCATGGAAGCCACCAGTTCTAGCCATCAGTTAAATAGGTAGGTTTTTATTTTTATTATTTTAGTAATATTTTATATAGGTTCTTTTTTAATTTGTGAATGTGAGAACGTTGTTGCTTTCTGTTTTTATTTTTTACTTTGTTTTATTTTTGTTCTTTATGTTTCTATGAGTGTGTTTTAGTTTAATTTGTGATCTGTGTGAGTCCCAATAAATGCTTTTTCTTTCTTTCTTTATTTCTTTTCTTTGTAGGCGTAATAGACTGTAGCTTTATAAACCATCTTCTATTTTGTTCAGTACTTAGTACTTGTTGACGGGCCTACACTGTCTTCCCATAACTATTAACACGGTAACTTGACAACATTGTAAAAGCGCACTTTTTTTTTAAGAGTAACCGGAGTTTCTTGCCGGCTCTTCTCCATAGGAAACGACCAATTGGAACCGTGTACCAAGCTTCTGACGTTTCATTCATAAGTGCTCATGTAGGTTTATGTGAAATTAAATATTTTGATTTTGATCAAGCTATATCTTTATCATAAGCAGTTAATCGACGTTACTAGGTGCCCATGTAGGCTTATGTGATTTCTTTTATGAGACATCCAGTAGCATGTCCAAAAATTAGTTCATGATTTCTTTTATTTTACTTTTTCCCCCTTTACTTAATTAATTCATGCAGGTGTTTCTTTATTTTGCGGTTTATTAAATGATCCATACACAAAACAAATTCTGGTTTTCAAATTGTGAATGGCGTAATTATTGGTCTTGGATTTTTGAGTATGAATTTCCCGTTTAGGTGTTGTGGTGTAATTTATGTATGTATGACCCATATAAATATAAAAAAATTGGTGAAGTGGCAAGAGGGCGTGTCTGTGTGCGCGCGACATGGTGGCTACGCTCATGTACCAGGCAAATGTTCGTATCTGTGAACTAGTGCGCGTTCGACCGCGGTCGTGACAACATATACGAGTATGAATGCCGTGTTGTTCAGTGGTTTTTTGTAAAAACCGAAGTCAAACTAAAAACTTTATACATCATGGAATCACAGAACATATTTATATAGAGAAGTATTTTACTATATTTGTCTTTAAAATCATGAAAAACATCAAAGCGTAAAATATTGCTTGCTTTTACTACGTCACTTTTGTTTTCATATATCACAGCGACTGTACCTACTAT
Organism: Tiliacea citrago; assembly: GCA_963921375.1. Classification (NCBI taxonomy): domain Eukaryota; kingdom Metazoa; phylum Arthropoda; class Insecta; order Lepidoptera; family Noctuidae; genus Tiliacea; species Tiliacea citrago. Next base: position 32,472,861 of record OY992780.1, read on the forward strand.
CTTTGCATGAAATACATTGCTTCTTAACCGTAAACATAATAAAACTGTATCTTACGACGGGTTAGTGACGTCCTTGTGCAGATCCACTAACGTAGGCTATCGACAACAATGTCGATTGCCTAACGAATATATTTCTATTATAGTTTATTCTTCAATTTGTCAACCGTTGTAACCTGATTGGAATACCCTTGAGGAAATAATGTTGTTTACTCATTTTGATTTGATCATAATGTTTTTTTTTTATTTACTTAATAATATATATTTTTTACAGGGTTACACGAGCTTGTCCGAAAAGGATATCGTGGCCCTGGCACACAGGCATCTGAAGGAACACGGGTGGGTTTTAGTCAGTAAAAGTCGGGAGAAGTTATTTGATAATGACCCACCCAAAAAAAAAACAAAAAAGCAGGTCAAGCTACCCGAAATTTTCCCAATCAACCTTGAACCTTAAGCTGTAGCCATAAAGTTGAAAATTTATTAAATAAATTGGACAGATTGTAGTAGCTTGATGTTTATTTATATTATATTAGTATATCATTTATTATTTATTTTATTTTTAGGAACCCACAATTTTTTTAATACAATCATAAATGGAAGAATCGATAACTTTCCAATTTAGTAATTTACTAGCGTATATGTAAAATAAATGACTTTTGCACAGCACAACGATACCGACTGATGTTTTCGTGTGAGTTGTACGGTGAATGGTAAATGCACCTTCGTTCTGACTACCGTTCTGATTTATTTCTTGCGAGTTTGTGGGCGACTTCGTATAGATTGCTTTTACTGAACTGCATGTGTAGTTGTGGCGAGTGGTAAGGAATTTAAAGTTTCAGTAGTTTTAAGGGAAATATTAGCAAAAAAGTTTACAAATTCCTGAGCCATTTCTACCTCTCAAATGATAGCCCGTGTGCAGTTCCTAAATTAAATTCAGTATTACGCTGTTTTTTCTTACCGGTTTCATTATTTATTATTTGCCAGGTAGTTTTTATTTTATCATCAGCTGATTTTATTTTATTGCTAATATAAAGAGCTTTAGCTATTTTGCACACACTTTTAAGTGTTAGAATATTTTGCATCATATTGATGAAAGCTTGTATTATTATTCATATTTTGTTCAAAAAGATTTCCCTTGCTTTTACGAATACCTGGAGTCGCCCAATCATCAAATACGAACTTTGTGTAAATACTTTTAGTCTTTAGTGGAAAAGTGTCATTAAATTGTGTGTTTAATAGTGAAAAGAACTCAGCGTAGAACTCATTTGGGTCACAAATATTATTAAATCTCTGAACACATAATGTACTGGCCAAAGAATTATTTAATTTCTCTAAATTTTTACTTGTAATTGGCCTAAACCTTATTTGAGTTTTTTGTTCAGGTTTAAAGGAGCAAAATGTTATTGTTTGTCCACTGTGATCAGATAGCAACTTATTTACAATTTGTTTGTGTAAGTAATCGCAATTACAAAACATATTACCTATACAAGTGGCAGAAGAAGCTGTCACTCGGGTTGGTTCAATAAAAACATTTGACATATCAAATGACCTAAAAACACTTAATAATCTGACGTGTTCGAGTTATTTTCTAATAAGTTAATATTAAAATCGCCACATATGATTATTGACTTACTATTAGTACTAAGTTTTTTTTTAACACAAAAGTAGACCATCGAGGCCGTTTGCTATAAAAATGTGGCGTTAGTTTTGTATGTTGTGGTTTCTTACTACATCCACGCGAACGATGTCGCGGGTAGACGCTTGTAAATAAATAAATATACAAATAACATTCACTCGCTATTTAACCGCCACGCCGCACAGTGGAACGAGTGTATAGGAGAGGTTGGATTTACCCATTTCCGAGAAAAAAAGTATAATTTTGAAAAACTAATAATGCCATCGTATTTAACTATCAAATGCTTTCAAAACTTGAGCTGACAAAATTCTTATTATCTCTCGTATTTCAGGAGTTAATTGAGAAAATGTGAAATTTTACTATGAAAATGACTGTATCTAGCTCCATGCCGCCTGATTCCGGCCTTGTTTCAAGTTGTGGCCTTTACTATCGTATTACGCATAGCAAAAGGTACATTTACTTCTAAGACACATGGTGCGCCAAACGTGCACCTTCTGACATGTAGGGTGATGTATTTTTTTACTGAATCGAGCTCTCTGCCTCCTGAATCTGATCCTATTTCAAATTGTGGTCTTTACTAGCATAATACACACACCAAGAGCTGCATTTAGTGCTAAGACACATGGTACGTTAAACGTGCACCTTCCGACATACAGGTTGATTTATATATTTTTAACAAAAAACATATTTTGTCCTTATATTAAAATTTCGTTCGGTTTCGTTAAACTTACAGTAATATGATTCATACATGGACTGTATTGTGGAATAGCTATTAGGAGTATCGATACAAAATATAACTTTCCAGAGAACCCAATTAAATGTGATATAAGTTATTAAGAAAAGTGATTAGAGAAATGACTACTTAATGGTCACACATTACACAGAATAACTAATGTAGTAATGAGCACTAACAAACTGCTTATAATAAACTAATTTACCATGCCTCATCAGCAAATAGGACCGTGTAATATTAATCAATCAATGAGGGTACCTGGATATAGTATAAATATGTTACCATAAGTAGCCTTCAAATCAGTATTGATTTATCTCGAAATGAATTTTCCAAATTTATTATTTTTATTATTTAATTATTATATCAGAAGGTGCACGTTTGACGTACCATGTGTCTTAGCACTAAATGCAGCTCTTGGTATGTGTATTATGCTAGTAAAGACCACAACTTGAAATAGGATCACATTCAGGAGGCAGAGAGCTCGATTCAGTAAAAAATACATTATCCTATATGTCAGAAGGTGCACGTTTGGCGCACCATGTGTCTTATCCCCAGCCGGAATCAGGCGGCAGGGAGCTAGATACAGTCATTTTCATAGTAAAATTTCACATTTTCTCAATTAACTCCTGAAATACGAGAGATAATAAGAATTTTGTCAGCTCAAGTTTTGAAGGCATTTGATAGTTAAATAAGATGGCATTATTAGTTTTTCAAAATTATACTCTTTTCTCGGAAATGGGTAAGTCCAACCTCTCCTATACACTCGTTCCACTGTGCGCCGTCCGACAGGTCAGGAATGTGCGGAAGCGGCCGGCTCTACAGAAGCGCTTCTGCAATAAGTGAATTGTGCTGACGTGGTACCTGTTGGCAGAGTCGAGCGGCTGCGGCGTGCCGGGCGCCGGCTCGCCGTCCGGCAGGTCGGGGATGTGCGGCAGCGGCCGGCTCTGCAGCAGCGCTTCTGCAACAACACCACGCAATGTTATTGCCGCGCGCTCTGCTTCACAACGTGCTATTCAATGCCTTTGCCTAGGTATATAAGCCGACAATTTTTTTAAATTATTATTTTACTAGCACCCCCATCTCTGCTTCGCACGGCTCCAATTTACCAAGTGTAAATTGCACCATACATTCACATTAAAAAAATCTGTAAATGTTGATGAAAACCGCAACTAAATTCATTGTGTACTTTAGAAGAACTAAGGACGGACACACGCGCACACCCACACACGCAAAGCGACTTTATTGTATACTGACAGTTTTTAACACAAATTTTCTAACTAGTTGTTCTGCGAACAGTAAAACTGTTCTGCAACAATTAATATACCACTTAAGTTATTTATAACGAGGTGCTTGTGGCTAAGTAATAACAGCCGCATGGGTCGATCTATCAGGTTAAGAGACCCCCTCGTAACCTGATCGATCGACCCATGCGGCTGTTACCAAAATTGCCTACCTTAAATTTGATTTTTCAGGAATAGTCCGGTCAAATTAGACCAAACAATAGGACTGAAGGTACAATAATTCGCAACCCAGTCGAAAATTGGTAGGATTGTTCAAAACACTATTATAAATGAAATCTAAAAGTCCTCATCGATCCAATACCTGGAAAAAAATACTAGAGGTCAAAGGTCACAAAAGCGGGGTTTTCGCGATTTTCAGCAAAATGGTAAGTTTTATCATAAAATTAGTTCAAACAAAATTGTAGATAAGAATATGTATAAGTACACCACGTATATACATCACTAAAGCTGTAATACTAGGAGAAATATTATTCTATCGGTCAGTGTAACTTACACAAAATATTGTTAATATGAGAATGTCAGGTAAAAAGAAACCCAGTCCCTCATTTTATATGCCAGTGTAAACTTGAGCAACAGTTGTCTCCTATTAAAAAACCACGTGCTTATGATAAGTTTCGTTAAAAATACTCGAAATAAAAAACAAGTGCAATTAGCTTGTCGTCCTCCAACCTCAGCGGCTGCTCATCAACATCTTTTACGGGTATATTACCAAGTTCAAGCGTGGCTTGGTTATCAGCTAGTCCCAAAAGACTGCGGTTGGAAGTTGGTCGATTGACATTAGAACCAGTTCAGACTTTACTCCCGAGACCTGCGCCGGAAAAACTGCTTAACACAATTTTTTGCAACTGTAAAAAGGAATGTAGTGCTAAATGTGGTTGCGGTTGTTGTACCTCCTGTCACTCTTTGCGGATCACTTTTAAACAGATTAAATAAGTTCAAGTATCTGGGTCACTGAGCATTTGTCTAACAATGCGGATATTGAGAGGGAGCGTTGTCTGTCCGGTGCAACATGTTGGCTCTCAGGTTTGCGCGTTGTTCTTCGCAGGTGAAGGTAACCAACTTCACTTAGCGGGCGTACAACGCTCTTCGGATCCAGTACAACAACGCGTTTAGGATTCTCTTCGGGCGGCCACGGTTTTGTAGCGCGTGTGGGATGTTCGCTGAGGCCAGAACTGATGATTTCCACGGTATAATTAGAAAAAGGAGTGCGTCACTTCTGCGCCGTGGCCGTTGCAGCTCGAACGGGCAAATGAGTGTGTTGTCCGAGCGGTGGGACTCGCCTTTTTGCGGAGGTGGCTGCAGGTGCATGCCAGCGCCTGCGTTTATTATGTGTATTAATTTTTAATTTTTGATTTTAACTTTTACGATCATTTTGTTTTTAAAATTTTAATTTCTGATCTTAATATTGATTTTAATTTTGTTTTTGTTTTTAATTCGATTTTAATTTTGTTTTTTTTTTTTTTTAATTTTAATTCAATAAGTTTGCAATTTTATTTTATTATATTTTTGTATTATGAATTTATGACATGAAAATTTTACCTAAGGATATTTATCTTAAATAAATAATTTGATTTGAAAAAGTTGGACTGTTTTGTTCTCTAGCATGTACAAAATAATTGTCAAGGCCGGTCGTGCTCCAATGTCGAATCACCAACAGTTGAGGATTCGTTTGATACCAAAGAGGAGACATGCGATATATCACTATTGAGTCAATTTACTTGCACCCATGATGAAGAAGAACAAGGAGAAGAAGAAAAACAAGAAGAAGAGGAAGCAGAAGTATTAGAGAATTAAGAATCAGACGATTTTTTTTTTAAATTTTACACCGCTTTTATCATTTTAAAGCCTTAATAGCCAATATCTTTTATTATTCAATAGTTTCAAATTAAAGAATAACAACAGATCCGTGGAATAGGTCTACCGAGGAAATCACGTTAAAAAAAACGCACTAAGTATACTTGTAAGAAGGTGGCGTTGAAACGTGCAAATTATGACGATTAAAACTCTTCCAACTTTTTGAATCGTTGTATCTCAGAAACGGTGGCTCTTAGGAAAAAAAGTATTCATACATTTTTATTGATAATTATCTTATCTACAATTTTTGTCTCGACTAATTTTATGCCATAAACCCGCTTTTGTGACCTTTGACCCCCAGTATTTTTTTTCCAGGTATCGAATCGATGAGGACTTTTTAGATTTTATTTATAATAGTGTTTTGAACAATCCTACCAATTTGAGCTGGGTGCGAATTATTGTACCCTCGGATGTCTAAATTGACTGAAATAGAAATTGATTATTACTTAGGTAGAAAATAGGTAGACTTAGGTATAAAATAAAAAATAATATGAGTAACTACATGATATTCACAATAATATGAGTAACTACATTATATTCACAAACTTTTTGTGGAACACAAAAATTTAAAATTTTCTCAATAAAAAATCATCACGAAGTTACCTCAAAATTTCTCGTGTTTTCGATCTGAATTATGCAGGTATTTTTTTTAAATCTTTTTATTTTTGGTTTTAACACGACTGTTTTAGCACTTACGACATTCTTAGTTCGTGGAAGAAGTCATCTTCCGACGCACTTTGCGGGAATTTTGAGCAAATATTTGTTTCACAAATCAGTCGCCATCGCTCTGTTGAGAGTTTGAGACGAGAGAACTGCGTTCAAATTTTCGGCTGCGCTGAGATATAGTTTATTTGCGTAAGTAATATTATCGTAATTTTTAGGGTTCCGTACCTCAAAAGGAAAAAACGGAACCCTTATAGGATCACTTGGTTGTCCGTCTGTCTGTCTGTCCGTCTGTCTGTCTGTCAGTATGTCAAGACCATTTTTCTCAGAAACAAGTTGAAATTAATATCAAATACGTAAGTCTATGATCGCTTGAAGCTGTAAACAAATCGAGCTTCCAAGTTAACGCAATAAAAAAATACGGCGATATAAGCGAAATTATTGCGACATATTTCGATACTCGCAAATAAATCAAAACCTATAGGGTACTTCCCGTTGACCTAGAATCATGAAATTTGGCAAGAAGCAAGGTCTTACAGCACAAGTATAGGAAGACTTGAAGACGTAGAGTTGTGCGATTTCTACAAAAAATACCTAGAAGAAGACTATTTTCCGCAGCTTAGAAAATTCGCAAGAAGATTGATTGGTGCGTTTGGCAGTACTTATAAATGCGAACAGTTCTTTTCATTGATGAAAGTTAATAAATCAACACATCGTACAAGACTGACTGACGATAATTTCGAAAATTCTTTACGTCTTTGTATCAGTGGAATTAATCCAAATATCGATGGATTAGTTTCCCAAATTCAAGCTCAAGTGTCTCATTGATGTCGGTGTATTTAACTTTCGTAGTTTGTACCAATTGCAAATTTTACGATTTAATTATAATGTACCATTTTTTTAAATTTCATTTTTTTATTTTAATAAATTGTACTATAATAACATTGTCGTATTATTTCATGTCTAATCTCTATCGCAAACAATATTATCACTACTTTAAAATGCACTAAGTACTGTTAAGGCTCTTACACACTCACGCGATATCGCGGGCGCGACAGGCACCGACAAAGACAATTCCTTTGTCGGTGCATGTCGCGCCCGCGATATCGCGTGTGTTTGAAAGAGCCTTTAAACGCGGCCCGCGAACGTATTTGCACGCTAAAGTTTGGCCCTCAACATGTCAAAGGTTGTCCATACCTGGTTTAGAGGATTTTAGCATAAACATAGATTCCTTGGCGGGAGAGCAGATGAACGATCCTTTTTGTTATAGATGGATTTCGCGAATACGTGAGCGTCCGGATGTGGCTCATGGTGGCTTCTTTTTGAGAAATGATTTCTTGTATAAAAGGGTGCGTAGAAATGGTGAAATATGTGATGTATTGGTTTTACCTAAGAGTATGTTTCAAAATATAATGCATGAACTGGACGATGAAGCATGGACTGGAGGACACTTAGGGCTCGCAAAAAAAATTAAAAAGATTTCAATCCAGATATTTTATGCGATATGCGGATAAGGAAATAGAGCGGTATGTAAGATCATGTGTGCCCGCTCAAGAAAGAAAGATGGCCAACAATGTGGAGAGTTGATGCCGATCCGGGTATCAAACATTTTTGAAAAGGTAGGAATCGATGTGTTAGGTCCTTTTCCACGTTCTACGAGTAACAATCGGTAAATAATTGTTTCCGTAGAATATGCGTCGCGAATTGCCATTTGTAAAGCTGTTCCTAGGGTTACAGCAGAAGATATAGTAGGATTTCTAATAGAGGAAATATTTTGTAGGTTCGGTGATATTCAAGAAATTATTTCAGATCGTGGTACAGTTTTCACTGCGAGGATAGTGAAAGAGACTGTAGAGCGTTGTGGAGCTAAGTGTATTCTTACGAGTTCCTTTCATCCACAATGTAATGGGTTGGTTGAAATATTAAATAGGACGTTGGCCATGTTATGCAAATATTTGGGGAATAATCAACGAGATTGGTGTTTGTTTTTACCATTGGTCGTACATGTGTATAATACTTGCGTACAGGCAACCACAAAGGTGTCACCATATAATATTTTATTTGGTAGGAAACAAAGTTCGGTAATTGATCGAACTTTAGGTTTAAATGTAGCAGGATTGAATGAGAGTGTGGTAGAGCGTGTAAATCGCATGAGAGGTCTACTTATGAAAGCATTACATAATATCACGAGGGCGCAAATTGTCGAAAAACGATATTATGATAGAAGAATGAGACCAGTATCATTTAATGTTAATGATTTGGTATTATTATATGTTCCAAGGCGAGTTACTGGCAGATGTACGAAGCTGGCACGTCTTTTCCAAGGTCCTTATAAGATTATTGAACGAGTAGGAAGGTCTAACGTGGTGATTCGTAAATTAAATACGCGCTCTCAAGGAGTTGTAGTCCATACAAATCGCCTAAAGCATTTTATGTCACGGTGATATACGCTTGCAAAGGGCCTGCGCCAGAATCACCCCGACGCCACATCCTGCAGTACGACAGGTGGACACAGCAAGCTCATCTGTCACTGTCAAGTGTCATTCATAGAAGTCTTCTCAACAGCAAGCACATTGCTCAAATTGTTTAAGTTTTTCATAACATAATAACTGTTTTGTTTTAATGCAAAACTGCTCTATTATGTTTCCTTCAAAACTTAAACTATTTGAAGTATGAAGACCTGTTTGACATCTGCTGGTGAAAGAATACCTGAAGGATGTAGACGCTATGTGAATGATATATTATATGGAATGAACGAATATTTCGGTCTGTATTCATTAAATGTTCAAATAAAAAATTAAGAGTTTTCAATCAATTTATCCTAGAAAATGCAAAAAAGAACGCATCTTCCATAAAAAGTTATAGGTTAGTGGCAATTTGATTTGCCTTATTTAAGGTGAACATAAAATATAAAGCTCGGATAATTTAAAATCAAAGCGATCTAAAACTGAATTAAAATAATAATATCATTACTAAAGGATAATTGGATCACTCATTCTTATCCTTTATTAATACAAGTTATGTAATATACTTGGATGTACTGAGATCCATCAAAAACACAAATATTTTTAATGATATAGATAATTTTATAAAGAATTGGGAATACGAAATCAATGTCATACGTGACAAAGTTAAAATTTCATTGAAGCTGAATGTTCAATAGATTAATGTCTAAGTAGTAACGTAAAAGTGAATATGTAACTAAATATTCTGTGAATATTTCATGTGTCTACCTGTTACCGTTATCAATATCGAGCAAAAACGACCAAAAAATCACGTTTGTTGTATGGGAGCCCCCTTAAATATTTATGTTATTCTGGTTTTTAGTATTTGTTGCTATAGCGGCAACAGAAATACAGCATCTGTGAAAATTTCAAATGTCTAGCTATCACGGATCATGAGATACAGCCTGGTGATAGACGGACAGACAGACAGACAGACAGAAATATTTGTTTTATTTTAATTAAATTATTTATTTTTAAGTGAATATAAATAAGTAAATATTCTGTGAATATTTCAAGCGTCTACCTGTTGCCGTTATCGATATCGAGCAAAAACGAGCAAAAAAATCACGTTTGTTGTATAGGAGCCCCCTTAAATATTTATGTTATTCTAGTTTTTAGTATTTGTTGCTATAGCGGCAACAGAAATACATCATCTGTGAAAATTTCAAATGTCTAACTATCACGGTTCATGAGATACAGCCTGGTGACAGACGGACAGACACACAGACGGCGGAGCCTTAGTAATAGGGTTCCCGTTTTACCCTTTGGGTACGGAACCCTAAAAAACCACATTTGACGATGCTAAAACCAGAGTGATCTAGGGCACAAAAATATGTTTCTGAGAAAATTGAGGAAATGCGTTAAGCGTTATTGTTGGAAACGTATGAGCTGTATATTCAATTTTTTTAAAATGTCACTTAGATCACTCTGGTTTTAGCGTCGTCATTTGTTGTATGGGAGCCCCTTAAATATTTATTTTATTAAGTTTTTTAGTATTTGTTGTTATAGCGGCAACAGAAATACATCATCTGTGAAAATTTCAACTGTCTAACTATCACGGTTCATGAGATACAGCCTGGTTTCAGACGGACAAACAGACAGACAGACGGCGGAGCCTTAGTAATAGGGTTCCCGTTTTACCCTTTGGGTACGGAACCCTAAAAATACCGCTGGCTGGACTAGTAACCAGGGACCGTACAACCCCGGTTACGGGTTAAGCCTTTCGAAAGGGTAACCCATTCAATGGGTTACCTTTATCATGATGTAACCCATTGAATGGGTTTTATAGTAAAAACCCAGTGAAAGGGTTACATGATAACCCATTCAATGGGTTTTATACTTGAAACCCAGTGAATGGGTTCTACGAGGGCGGCACTGAAAATTTCGGGAATCAAGGAAGTGACAACATTACTATTTAAAAATGTATTTATTGCTTTTCGAAGTATTCTCCGCGAAATTTGACACATTTTTCCATACGATGGAACCAATCATTGAAGCAACCATTCCATTCGGAAGTTGGGGTCTCCAAAATAGCCGTTTTGTAGGCGTCCACAGCTTCTTCAGGTGATGAAAATCTCTGTCCACGCAATTTATTCTTTATTTTAGGGAAAGTATAGAAATCATTAGGGCTTAGGTCAAGGCTGTACGGCGGATGGTCTAATAATTCTATGTTTTCTTGCTCTAAAAACTCTTTGTTGATGAAGGTTGTGATGGAGGATGATGCGGCGGTTGCAGTTCTCTTTACGGAGTTCAGAAACGACCTGTGGCAAACAAATGCTAGCATACCATTCTGCGTTAACCGTTCTTTGTCCCTCAAGAGGAATAGTCGTAACATGGCCGGTTTTGGAGACAAACGTGGCCACCATTTTTTTTGCAACACTCCGTGAACGAACAATTTTTGTTGGCTTTAACTCATTTTCGAACACCCAAACTCGTGACTGGTTTTTTGTTTCGGGTTCGTACGCGTATATCCAGGATTCGTCACCTGATACAATGTTGTATACAGCATTTGAGGATCCTGCATGGAATCTTTCGAGAGTTCTGACGCACCAAGTAACGCGAGCCGCTTTTTGCTCTTCACAGAGCGAATGCGGTATCCATCGGGAAAACAACTTTTTTACACCTAATTGTTCATGCAAGATTATTTGTATTTGACTCATGCCATGCCAATGTCTAAAGTTGCCTGAATTTCGCGGTATGTCACATGTCGATCTTCCTCAATCAGCTTACGCACAGCATCAACGTTTTCTTGGGTGACTGCAGTTTTTGGACGACCTTGACGGGGATCATCACTGAGCTTGACACGTCCACGTTGAAATTCAGCAAACCAGCGATAAATTGTGGTTTTGGATGGGGCTTCATCACCAAATGCAGAAATCATCCGGTCAACACACTGTTTTTGTGTTAAACCACTTCGAAAGTCATAATAAATCATCGCTCTTGAATTTTCTCGAGTCAATTCCATTTTCTCAACGACTAAACAAGTTTGACAAAACCTTGTGACAAGACCGAGAATCTTTTTTTAAATAAATAAATGGTATTCGATTTTTAAAACCAAGGAGTTTTCATTTAAAAAGATTTTAATATGACAGGAACAGTGGAAATATTCCATTCCCGATACTTTTAGTGCAGCCCTCGTTTACCTACTTGATACCCAGTGACATGAAAAAACCATAATATTATGTAATTTCGATATCCGCCTAGCACGCGTAGCATGACCAATTCTATCTCTGTTCTACCAAGAATAGACAAAGTTTTTGATGTGAAACATTCAACAGCCGCACGTAAAACCGACTGCTGGCGGGGCGACGCATGCCACGTGGCGACGCATCGTTACTATATACAGTCATCTGTAGTAGTAGTAGTGCGTCCCGTGACGGCTCAATTTTTTCTATTCAAGTCGTTATCTCTTCTGCCCGAGCACAGAGGGATAATTATTACGTTTCGTTTTCGAAAAAAAAATGTGTCAAACGTCAAGTTTTTGATTAATAAAAACCAGCGAATTTTTTTATATTAAAACAAAAAAAAAAAAAAATCTCGAAAACGGTGCGTCCTAGGTAAAAAATGACAGAAATTGAACCCCCCTGTGTCACCCCCGTGCAAGCAGCATCCCAACATGAATTTAAGGAAAAAATACAGCTTTTTTTTTGCAGATTTTTTTTCATCTTATGAATGGTTTTCGACTAGAACAACAGCTTTCCCACCATTTTCCCGTTTTTTTTTGTTTTCTTTGCTGCTCATGGTGCCTCTAAGCATATTCTCCAACTCCTACAACTCCGCCCCTAAGACGGCTCACTGACCAGATTGTTCAGTGAGAAGAACTTTGGGTGGTGAAAATATTGAATTGAGTTTTCAAAATCAGTAAAGATTCTTGTCTAGGTCTAATTTGATGTAGATTATGTACACTTATCGAGTAGAAATGTTTTTACCCCAAGTGTCAAATAAAAACTTCAAAAGCAGGGACCCTTTTGGTTACCATTTTAGAACCCCTATCGAAAACCCTTTCAATGGAAAGGGTTTTCGATAGGGTTTATCAAAGCAGTTAATCAAAAACCCATACTGTGTGGGTAATTTTGAATGGCTTAAACTAAGCCGTTCAAAAGGGTTACCCACACCGTATGGGTTTTTATCGAAAACCCTTTCAACGGGTTACCAAAATTGTATTTAAGCCATTCAAAAGGGTTACCCATATCGTATGGGTTTTTGATTTACCGCTTAGAAAAACCCTATCGAAAACCTTTTCAACGGGTAACCAAAATGGTCCCTGCTAGTAACACAATTAACTGCTTTGATAAACCCTATCGAAAACCCTTTCAATGGAAAGGGTTTTCGATAGGGTTTATCAAAGCAGTTAATCAAAAACCCATACTGTGTGGGTAATTTTGAATGGCTTAAACTAAGCCGTTCAAAAGGGTTACCCACACCGTATGGGTTTTTATCGAAAACCCTTTCAACGGGTTACCAAAATTGTATTTAAGCCATTCAAAAGGGTTACCCATATCGTATGGGTTTTTGATTTACCGCTTAGAAAAACCCTATCGAAAACCTTTTCAACGGGTAACCAAAATGGTCCCTGCTAGTAACACAATTTATGTTTTGCAAAATTTTACAACCAACCTGTTATTGAATCTGTAAAAGACAGGGCTTGCTGATGGCATATTCAATTCATAAACCTGTAAAAATAATCTGCTGTTCTTAATCTGCTTCGTCATTTGATTGTTACCAAGTGTTCTCCTTTTGATGGTTACAAAGTATTAACCTTATAATATAAAAACTGATTGTGATCCTGATCACTGACCGGATTTGTTTCGTTTAGTTTCAAAACAAATTCCAAACTACTCACACATAAACATGAACATTCAGGTTTTCCATTCCATAATAAAACATACTCTAAACATCTAAGCTAAATCTCGAGGATGCAACATCTCGTATAATTTAAGGTTAATTGAACTTACCTTAAGAGAACTTCAACCAAAATTATACGAGATGTTGCATCCGAGGAGATTTAACATCCTATGTACCCCATATTATTATGGAATGGAGTAAACAATGAGCTGTAAAACGAATAAGGTTTAGGTGACAGTTGACAGATGACACAGACTATTAAAATTTTTTTTTTTTAGTCTCTTGACAATATTACAGTGTAGTGCATAAGTACGGACTACAATGTAAGCTAAATCTCTTCGGATGCAACATCTCGTATAATTTTGGCTGAAGTTCACTTAAGGTAAGGTCAATTAACCATAAAATATTGTCGAAGTAGGACAGCATGCCGGAGAAGAGTAAAACGTCGAAAACGCATCGTTTCCTAGTTATCGAAGAAACGCTTTGTCAGAGTACAGTAGGTAGTGTTTCGAACTAAAATATTGTCGAAATGAAGACATTTATCAGCGTTCCATATTGTCGAAATAAAACCTTGTCGTTTTACGGTTTGTCGAAATTCAGTTTGGTAGTCATGTTTCCACTCAAACGGATGACTCTGGGATCAATATCGCTATTGAAAATATTGTTAATAATAATATAGTGATAAACTGTATGGTAGCGCATAAAATACGAAAAAACAAACAAACATTCATTTTTATAAATTAGATTATTATTGATTCAATTCATTTCTAGTCTATAATAAAGCAATAAAAATCTACGGAGTATCTACCCAAGTATGAACCCCTTCATACTTACGTAGATACTCCATAGATTTTTCTTTGGTTACCAACAATACTTAATTCTGTTACTGTCCTAAATTAAATCTTTAAGCACATTTCCTTTTCAACAATTGTATAAAATTAAATTTTCACGTCGTTAATAGCTCATAATTATTTCCCGGAAAATGATAAGTTTATGACAAGGAACACGAACCCTAGAATAATAAAAAATAAGATTAAATGCGAAAAAAAAAGATTTAATTTTTACCTGAGTACCAAAATTGATCTGACTTGACTATAATTTTGAAATGAATGAACTTTTATCAAGTTTTTTTTTTTTTTTTAATTGTAGATATCTATCTTAACCATAGATATCTATCTTAACTGTAAATATCTATCTTCACTGTAAATATCTATCGATCATCATCATCTGCCTAGCCTTTTCCCAACTGTGTCGGCTGCCAGTCTAACCGGATCTAGCTGAAGGCCAGTATTTTACATGGAGCGACTGCCTATCTGGCCACCACAACCCAGTTACTGGGTAACACAATATCCCTTGGTAGGACTGGTTGTCAGACTTTCGGGTTTCTGACGACCCGTAACAACTGTCAAAGATCTACAAATGACAGCCGGGACCAACGGCTTAGCGTGCTTTCCGAGGCACGGAGGAATCTTGGTATGAAAATGATGGTCACCCATCCACGGACCGACCGCAGCAAGCGTAGCTTAACTTGATCGATCATAATTAATTATTTACATTCTTAACATCAGCTGCACCTAATATTCCAATAAAACCCTTTAAAGTAAAGCTTTACAAAATAACACAAAAAAAATGTAGGGAACGAAATTAATGAGAACTGCTCATATACGTGTCCTCCATGTCATGTCTGAGTCTATTTATAAGAAATTTTGTACTGTTTAATTTTTCTACGTTTTTGTTCATAAACATTTATTTATGTAAAGGTACCAACTTTTGTGTTATTCAAGGTATGCAGTAAAATTCTCCCCGAAAACTTAATTGCCCCTTTTTCCCCCGTTAGGGGTCGATTCTCGAACGCCCCATATACTCGTAATTTTTAGGGTTCCGTACCTAAAGGGTAAAACGGGAACCCTATTACTAAGGCTCCGCCGTCTGTCTGTCTGTCCGTCTGTCACCAGGCTGTATCTCATGAACCGTGATAGTTAGACAGTTGAAATTTTCACAGATGATGTATTTCTGTTGCCGCTATAACAACAAATACTAAAAAACAGAATAAAATAAATATTTAAGGGGGCTCCCGTACAACAAACGTGATTTTTTTTTATCGTTTTTGGTAGATATTGATAACGGCAACAGGTAGACGCTTGAAATATTCACAGAATATTTAGTTATATATTCACTTTAAAAATAAATAATTAAATTAAAATAAAACAAATATTTAAGGGGGGCTCCCATACAACAAACGTGATTTTTTTGGCAGTGTTATAGATAATGGTACGGAACCCTTCGTGCACGAGTCAGACTCGCATTTGGCCGGTTTTTTATTTCTGTCAAAAGTATGAGATGGTACGGAACCCTTCGTGCGCGAGTCAGACTCGCATTTGGCCGGTTTTTTATTTCTGTCAAAAGTATGAGCACTGAGTTTGGGGCTAATCGGACCGCGCGTTAAGATTCTTGCATACAAACATAACGCTCCCTGAAATTCTTTAGTTTTAAAAAACCCAAACTTTATAACAAACTTTGCTATTTAAGAACGTATTGTCGCTATGATTAAAGTTTACTAACTCAAAAAATATGATTTTTCATACAATCTAAATCCCCTTTTACCTCTTTATTGGTCCAATTTTCAAAACCCCTTAGAGTTCGCCTACAATGTATGGAATTTAAATTTATTCTGAAATAAAATGATTAATAATAATAATTAAAAAATTCCTATGTCAGTCAGTATAAGGACTTCGCCCACGACTTTGTTCGCTTGAATTTCGTATTTTCCCTAAATCATTTCAGCAACCCCTCCACACCTCCTTTAAGGTGTCGTATTAATGATTACGATTTTATTAATTATATAAATTAGCATTCGGCCCAAAGGACATGACCAGTTCCTGCCCTCGAATTCGAGAACATGTGCAGGATTACAGTTTTTACAATAAGATTTAAATAGATATATAATTTATCATGGTTATATTATTCCGACTAAAGCCCAGGTTAAAATATCTTAAAAACAGTATTTAAATTGCTTCTGCTTTTCTCATCACAGATGCACTTCCTCACACAGTGGCAGCACTGGCGTTGTAAACAAAGAATTTGATAGTGCTCCCGTAAATTAAATTTCTAAAAATATTAAATGTGCTCAACAGACAGTGAATAGTGCATAAAAGTGGAAAAGGACACCAAAAGCAACTATTGTAGTGTTATCAGTGACATTAGTAGTGTAATAACTATAAAAAGTGGCATCTAAACTATGTGCACAAATGACTAACAAATCAGTGTTAACTGCCAATAAAGTAATAGAAAGAAGTGTGTGAAGACTCCAAGTCGTGTATAGTAAAGAAAATCTAAAGTGAACTTGAACAATCTTATGGGAACTACAAACTCTAAAATTGTAACACTACAGATTCGTTTTTTATTTGAAATACAGCGACAACCACGCCATCTCGTAGCTAAGTCGTGAACTGACATGACTAATCGTTAATATGTTGTAAGTAGCGACATCTATTACCCAGAGAATAACTATAATTAATATTAATACGACCAGAAGGCCAATTCTCGTCCTTAAAAACGTTCAAATTCAAGTTGCGATCTCATCTCAGCGACAATCAATGTCAAATACATGTCAAAAATGTAGGGAAATTAGAAGATTTTTTGACAGATTGACACTGAGATTGGAATGCGAACGTTCTTAAAAATACGGGAATTGCCGCTCTGTTATTTCGACTATAATGTTATTAAGCAGATAGCCAGTACGCCAACACGTCAGACTTCAACGTAAACAGGCTCGGGTTCGAAACTCACCACGAGGAATTATTTTTGAATTACAAAAGTTAAAATATTACGTTCCGTCGCACACGCACACGTTCGGAACCAGAAGATGGCAGTATTATTTCACAAACAAGAAAAGAAACCATTAATAGCATGCCTGACTTGTCCGAGGACGAAGATGACTCACAAATCAAAACATTGACCAATGAAATCGAAAAACTGACATCCCAATTAAACGGTGCGCGCAAGAAAATTGAACTATTGTCATTAGAGAATAACAACCTATAGCAGCAGATTATGAATTACGTAAAAGAAACGAGCTTCTCAAAAAGATTAACAGCCCAGCTAAACTAAGTGCTACACCAAAAAAACACAAAGGAGACACAGAAACAAAAATAATATCAGGTTCTCCTAGTAAAAGTGTACAAACTATAACTTCACAGAGAAATTCTCAAATAAAATCGCAAAAGCAGCAAAACAATAAACAGCTCACAACAGAAAAACCAAACACATATTTTTTTTTTTTGGGGTGGAATATTAGCAAATAACTTCTGGGGCGTGTCAGACTTTTACTGACTAAAACCCACCCGTGTTCCTTCCGTTGCCTGTGTGCCAGGGCCACGATATCCCTTTCGGACAAACTCGCAACCCTGGCAGGCATTGGTCCTAACGGATCCCGTCAGTTGGTGCTGACATCTCTTTGAAGCGCTCGTGGAACAACGCGCCTTCGACCCGGGCCTGGTCCTAATCGGACGGCGAGCTACCCATCGCTCACCGTCCACAGGCCCGCGCCTACGGTGGCCGGAAATCGGCTTGCGACTCCCGACGCCCGGGGCGTCTCTTGCGGCGACTAGGGGCGCGAACCTTGCCTCTCCCTCACGCGTTCCACCTCCTCCGTCGCGAGCATTACTTCGCAGAAAGAGGTGACGGCCTCCCATGCCCTCTCGCTCCGAACCATGGCCTGAACCAGGGCCGGACGCGAGAGATCGCCGCCGCCAATCGCCTCCGTGAGTTCACGGCGGTGCGCCGCCCAAGCCGGGCAGACCTCCACCGTATGCTCCACCGTGTCCTCCGGGCGATCCACACAGTGGTGACACCCGGGCGTTTCCTCCCGCTTTATCCTAAACAGGAACCTCCCGAAACATCCGTGTCCGGTGAGGACCTGCGTCAGGCGGAAGGTGAGGACGCCGTGGTGCCTCTCTAGCCACTCCTCAAAGAGGGGACTTATCGCCACAATTGTGGCGTGCCCAAACCAAACACACCTAAGGACTGTTCTAAAAACACGGAAAAAAAGGCCACAACTCAAAGAAAGGACACAGAGGCTATCAAATCAGAACCCACTAGGAATAAACTATGCATTGTTAGTACCAATAAAATAAATAATATTCAATCCATCGCAGAGGACACATTTCAAAACTGTCAGATATGTCACTACATCTCACCAAACTGTGGATTATTAGAACTTTTAGTAACATACATCAAAAAGTTATGGACTTCACAATGAATGATCTTCATTTTAGTTGGAGAGGAAGACTTCCAAAAAACCAATAACTATGTAGACATAATAATGAAGTCTTCCTTCATTATTATTTCTACATAGTTATTGGGTTTTATTAGAAGAGATTAAGCATACAAATGTTATTTTATGTGTTCCCACCTTTAAACTAAGTAATTACTCAATTATGTTTAACTGGCGCATAGAGACTTTTAACAATTTATTACATCTTGATTTACAAACTTATGGCTATGCAACTGCATTTGACTCTAATTTGGATTTACTTTATGATTTTACTAGCTGTGCCCCGCGGTTTCACCCGCGTAAGCCTCGATCCCGTGGGAATATCGGGATAAAAAGTAGCCTATGTCTTAATCCAGGGTGTCAGCTACCTTCATACACAATTTTATCAAAATTGGTCCAGCCGTTTGAGCGTGTAGAAGTAACAAACATACACACACACACACTCACAAACTTTCGCCTTTATAATATTAGTGTGACTATGTTCTCAAAAGTCAATAGAATAATAAACGCCCGGATGTGCAATATATATTATTTCACAACTTACTGCTAACTATATCTGAGAGCTCAGGACAGAATGTGAAGCTATAGTTCATGAAAATGTTAACACCGTTTCTCCAAGTCGTGAGTTTTTTCTTTGATTACATGTATGTTCTACACCAAAACATTGCCGGTCTTTTAAACAAATCAGATTTATTAAATATTTCCATTGAAGAATTGTTAATTAAACAGAAAGTTGTGGACGTAATATATTTAACCGAGCATTTTATAGTGTCAGGCCAAAAAAAATTATTGTATCAAACTCAAACTCAAAGCATTTATTTCAATTAAACCATTTACGGGGACTTTTGAATTGTCAACAAGTCGGTCAGTTACAAATATGAAGCTAGTTGCCCATTCCAAATAGTAGGTTCCTATGGAGAAGAACGGGCAAGAAACTCCATGGACACTCTTTTTAAATAAAATATTTGATACAAAGTATTGGTTACATCATTCTTATTGAAAATATACATGTCAGAACGATGTAAAACGTCAGAAGCGTCCGTGACAAAACTAAAATAATTAAAAATAAGCCGTGGCAGCTAAGAGATGTCCAGTCCCAACTGACAGCGCCCGTTCACGAACATGACGCATGGACCATTCAGCTCAACCATTTTGAAGGGAGCTAAATGATCCAATACACACGCCACCATCAGCGAGAGAGTATATACTCTCAGCTGCCAGGACATATTCAAGTCAATGAAAGACATATTACCCGGTAAATGGTAGCTCTATTGTACATAGTACTCACACCTGTGTTATGCAATTATATAACACAAAGGTGATTGAGTTTATACAATGAAAAGATAGTCTTACAATCTTCAGCAGCTCCAACAGTATTTTCAAATGTTAATCAATTAGTTGAGGTTGTGGAGCAGGAGCAGCATTGAGCCAAGCATTTCTATCAGCGATGTAATCCCCCAGCCTATAATATGCCTGCTTGCATAGTGTGCGTTTTATACAAGATTTGAATTTCGTCTCATTCAGTTGAAGTATGTGGGGAGGAATTTTATTATAACATTTTAAACAGTACCCCATGAAAGATGAGTCTAATTTAGCCAGTCTGAAACCTGGTTGAGCTAATAGATCCCTACTTCTAGTACTATAATTATGTCTTTCGCCTCTTTTACTAAAAAGATGTAAATTTTTTCTTACGTACATGATGTTTCATAGATATATTGACAAGACACCGTCATGATGTTAATATTCTTAAACAGTTCCCTAAGAGAATCGCGCCTGCGGAGATTATATATGGCTCTGATGGCTCTTTTCTGCAGAATAAAAATAGACTCGATGTCTGCAGCCCGTCCCCAAAGTTAAATACCGTAAGACATGATACTATGAAAGTAACTAAAATAGACTAGCCTCGCGGTATCTACATCAGTAAATTGACGGATTTTTCTGACAGTATATGCTGCTGAACTTAGCCTGAGGTCCTGCAAGAGATGTTAAATGAGGACCCCATTGAAGCCTAGAGTCGAGCGTGATCCCCAGGAAAACAGTGTTATCGACGAATTCTAGTTTCTCTTGATTCAATACTATCTCATAATCACTACTTTTTACATTTGGTAAAGAAAATCGTATGCACTTAGTTTTTTTTTTCCATTTAATACTAAAATATTGGCAGTGAACCAATTTTGGACCTGCAGCAGGGCGTTATTTACATCGTCAATATTTGTAGCACGTCTATCTACCTTAAAAATCAAGGAAGTATCGTCAGCAAATAACACCATTTGTGGTTGATTTTTTAATAAATGGAGATCATTAATATACACTAAAAAGAGAAAAGGACCCAATATCGAGCCTTGAGGAACACCCATTTTTACTTTTAAACCGAGTGAATTGATACCATTTATTTGAACTAGCTGTTGTCTATCGTTTAAATAAGATTTTACTAAACTAAGCGCAAGTTTTCCAAGTCCGTAATGCTCAAGCTTCAAGAGTAAGGTTTCGTGATCGACGCAATCAAATGCCTTGGAAAGGTCACAAAAGATTCCTATGGCGTCTTGGGCCTCTTCCCACGCGTTAAAAATGTGTCTTAATAAGGTTACACCGGCGTCGGTCGTACAACGTGCTTTGGTGAAACCATACTGTTGATCGTGAAGGATTTTATTCGCGTTGAAATGATTGAGCATTTGATTAAGCATTACCTTTTCAAACACCTTGCTGAAAACCGGCAAAACGGATACGGGTCTATACTGTCTCCGGATTTGAAAAGTGGTATTACCTTACTGTATTTCATTAAATCCGGGAAGACTCCTTGATCCACACACAAATTAAATATTAAGGCTAAGTAAGGCGCTATAGTCTCAATTATTGAGGTACAGACTAATGGACATTCCCCAAAGATCTTCGGACAATTTGATCTTGATTTGCTTAAAAGCTTTTAATACTATTATGGGGTTAATATGCTTAAAGTTAAATTCAATCGGGCAGGCTGCAACGTTCGCCTTTACAGAGTCAAAAGCGAGCAAGGGCGAGGAATTTAAGGTTTCAGTTTTAAGTGGGATACTGGTAAAGAAATTTACAAATTCTTGAGCAACTTGTTTGCTATCGCAAATGAGTCCACATGACGTCTCCAGTGCGTAATCAGAATCATGCTATTTGTTCCTATTCGTTTCATTATTGATAATTTTCCAAACCGTCTTTATTTTATTGTCTGCTGATTTAACCTTGTTGCTAATGTATAAGGCTTTAGCGGCCTTGCAAGTGTTTTTAAAAGTTCTAGAGTAAGTAGCAACAAACTTATTAAAAGTTTCCGTGTTTATATAAGGCTTAAGGCCATACAGCTCGAAAAGTATTTCCCTACTTTTCCTGAGTCCTTTAGTTGTCCAGTCACTAAATAAAAACCTAGGGCTGATAGTTTTAGTGTTCTTCTTAAAATAATTATTGAACTCGGTTTGGACTACCGAAAAGAATTCTTTATACAAAATGTCAACATTGGTCATTGTAAGGTTCATAACACTTAACTTACAAATTAAAGTGCTGTTAAATTTATTTAAATTAACAGATGTTATTGGTCTGAATTGTATCTGCACCTTCTGTATTGGTATGTTGGACTCAAAAGTTACGGTTTGACCGCTGTGATCAGAAGGGAGATAATTAATTATAGCTTTATCTAAATAGTCGCAGCAACAAAAAACATTATCAATACATGTAGCAGTAGTCGTAGTTAAAGTCACCACAGATAATTACTGATTTATTCCCAGTTACAAGTTTTGCCAAAATATCTTCCATAACAGACTCAAATATAGAGTAGTTTTGATAGTTTGGGGGTCTGTAAACGCACACTATAACATGCCTATCTAGCTCAACACAAGACAGTTCAATGCAATGTTCAACCGACAAAGCAACTATGTCTTTACGAGTTTTTGATTTAATACAACTTCTAATTAAGATCAGTGAACCACCACGCAGCATTGATTTCCGGTTAAAACAACTGGCCACACTATAATTCTCATAATTAATTAACATTTCATAATCTTTTAACCAATGCTCAGTTAAACAAATAATGTCAAACATTGTTTTTTCTAAAAACAATTCGATTTCCAATTGTTTGGAAGAAAAACCTTGAATATTTTGATGAAATAATTTCAAGAATTTCTGCTTAGCTTTTCTACAATTAACAATGTTTTTGCTAGAAAATACCATTTTGTTGTATAATACCTAATTACAAGTTAGCGGCATACTATGCTAGGTAGAATAGAAAACGTGGTGGTGCTAGTATCCTACATAAAGGCTCTTACACACTCACGCGATATACACAATCTAGGCTAAAATTACACAGTCCTCATGTACATCAATTAAAATATATAATAAAATACCTAACGACATAAAAATGGAACAAAATGATAAAATATTTATTAAACGGCTCAGAAAACTACTGGTGGATAAATGCTATTACACATTGAATGATTTTTTTAATGATGACATCAAAATGGGATGACTTTACTATTTTAGACATTTATTTGATTTTTATTACTTGTATTAATTTAATTCAATTTTTAATATTATTTTAATCTGTGACATTATTATTTATTTCTTGTTTTTATTGAATTTTGAATGATGCCAATTATTGTTATGTTATGTATTATATTCAAATCAGGTAATTGAATTGATAATGGTATAATTTAATTGTTTTTTTAATTCTACAATTTGTAATGACGTATATTACTACAATGTGATATTATTTATTTATTTGAATTGATTCAGTTTTAAATGTTAGCCAAATACTTATAACCTATTATTTTATTATGACGCACGTACAAATTTATTTCTATTTACTTAATGATTTTAAAGCATGCTACTTTCATATTGTGTAAAATTGTTGTGCCCGACAGGGTCCATGTGAACTTTATAATTATTTTTAAGATCTTGTACACACATGTGATAAGCAATAAAGATTTGAATTGAATTGAATATCGCGGGCGCGACAGGCATCGACAAAGACAATTCCTTTGTCGGTGCATGTCGCGCCCGCGATATCGCGTGTGTTTGTAAGAGCCTTAATGATATACTCAATATCAGGAATTATTGAATGTTGTGCCGTTGAATTACCTTTACAAAAAATTATATTTATATGTATTTATAGATCTCCCTAAACTGTGTAACCTGAGTAAGTTTTATGAAAACTTAGAGATCTCATTCTAAAAAAAAAGTGTAAACCTTTCAAAAGAGTAATTTTATGTGGAGACTTTAATATAGATGTTTTAAACAGGAATAGAATGACATTAGAATTTGAATGCTTTCTCAGGAGCTACAACCTCAAACTGGAAATTAATCAACCGACTCAACCTATCAGTAATCCTTGCTTGGACAATTTTGCACATAATTTTAAGCAAAACTGTATATAACAATAAAAAAATCCCCTCTAAAATGAACTACCTCTTTTCACCGCGTCAGGGGTTGATTTTCGAAAAACACTGATACATGTTATTTTTAACAAAAACATAAAAAAAGAAGAATACAAACATCCGAATTGAGGGAGGTTCTCAATTCGGATGATTGTATTTTTTTTTTTTATGTTTGTTCGCGCATAACTCCGTCGCTTGTCAACCGATTTCAAAAATTATTTTTTGTTGGTAAGGGCTTCCCAAATGGTCCCATGAAAATTTTATCGAAATAGGACAAGCGGTTTTTGAAAAATCAACAAACATCTAAAAATGTATCTACATTGTCTACATTAACGATCTTTTCGTTTACTCTGCATTGCGTTTTTTGTTCGCGCATAACTCCGTCATTTACGAACCGATTTGGAAAATTCTTTTTCGGCACTAAAAAGTGAAAAATAGTAAAAGTGAATAATAGTCGGTGTCTTTGGATCTGTATTTTAGTTTTATGCCACCGACTTCCGAAATTAAAGTTATTTTTCACTTTGTAGTGTTTTTTTGGAAGTCTGTTATTTTTTTTTGTAAAAAGTTTTTTATTTTTCACTTTTTAGTGCCGAAAAAGATTTTTTTAGTTTTTAGTTTTAAGTATAATTACTGAGTTTCCGAGTTAATCACACCGCACGTTAAAATTCTTGTATATGTCGTAGGGAAATAAGGATACCAGGGATTTCACGAAATCCCTAGGGATACCATGAAATCACGGTAGATTTCGAATTTTCTTGTTTATTACGTGTTCTGAATTTTTTTTGTGATATGACAAAATACTAATAAAATGTCAGCGCTATGCCGTTTCACTAAACTAAATCTAGTAAAATGAGAAAAGTGTTGATGGATAATGTAATAAAACAAAATTACAAATTAACCTATGCATTTTATTAGATTTAAAGTTTCAATCAGGTTTCAATGCTGAAGACGTAATAAACAAGAATATTCGACATGTACCGTGCTTTCGTGATAACCCTAGGGATTTCGTGAAATCCCTGGTATCCACATTTCCCTGCAACATATACAAACTTTGACATCTCCAGATCCTCCCTTAGAGGGTAGCTAAAAAAAAACAAAAGTGACAAACTTTATAATTTACTTAGGTTAGTATTCGTGCCAAGTTTCAGGTTTATTAAATCAAGGAATAAGATTTTAAATACCCCCTTAAGGCTGCCTGTCTACTGGAGCGGAGCGAGGCTGCGGAGCGGAGAAACGGAGAAATATTAACCAATAGTATTGCGCTCCGGTGGACAGGCAGCCTAAAGGTCGAATTTCCAAAAAACTCTACTTAGCGATGCCTACGTCATCTTAACTATCTGTGTTCCAAAGTTCACCCCAATCCGTTCAGTGGTATGAGCTGTGTGTTGATAGACCAGTCAGTCACGGTTTCCTTTTATATTTATAGAAGATTATAAAATTAAACTATCAGAAATAAACCCTACAGATTGACAGAAGTTGAACTTTGGTAGTAGTATAACTAAAACACAAAAGTTTTTACATGGTTACTTGTGAACTCATCATACTATCCAGTTATAGACATGGATTACTTATCAGAAAAAATAGTTATAATCACTAAGCGGCCGTTCACATGGGGCTGTCTTGTACAATATTTTTTACAGTAAAAAGTTGGGATCACATGTCAACTTCCCACTGTTGATAGGGTTAAACTTACCAGTTGCAGGGACGGCCACATGATCACAAAATTACATAGAAAATAAAATAGGCATCATAGTCATCATTGCCGTGTGAACAGCTTACATGTTATCACATTCGCTTACTACCTGTTCCTAACAACAAATAACTTATACTACATTTATTGAAACATTACAAAAATAATGGTTATCACTCTCGTTAGTTCAATATGAACGTATAATAAACTACGTTATTTCACGATAAATACCAGGCAATGTAATCTATTTACCATTAACATTAAAAAAATAACTCTAAAGTGCAGTAATGTCAACAATATTACACAATAGCAGTCTTATTCTTCCGTTATTTTTCTAATAGTAAATGGAGTAGTGTTCATATAATAATAGGATTTAAAAATTCGCAACGGCATATGGTTTATATTTAGAACAATGACAATGCATGGAACTTTAGGAAAGAAATTGAACACAAAGTAGCTGAGCTCAGCATTCAGTGGGGTGTTCTCAGGGCAAGCTGACAGTTCACAACAGCAAAGAAGCATGTTAGACTAGGGTTACAGTCAGGATATGTGCGGCTTTAGACCCCCCGTCCAGACTTTGTACGGCCTTGGCCTTTTTTCGACAACCAAATTTATTAAGATTTCTTTTATGATTTCTGTAAAACTATGAAATGGTAAAATGCCCAGCTTTTTATCTGAACTTTCAAATTTCGAAATGGTGACCCTATGTTTGACACCATAGACTTGGTCCATACCATAATCATTTGTGGCAATTCATGTAAGGGGCAGGTGAAGTTGAACAGTAATAGTTCCTGCATTTTTTATGTGAAAACAGGAGTATTATAAAATTACACAGCTCCATTTAGTGTACTAATTAAATTGGTTACTTTTACATATTTGTAGTATTAACTATTATCAAGTTTATTACAAATAATAGTAACAAGTAAAAGCAATAAATATTGTCATTTCAATGGATAATGTTTGAAGCTAGGCAAACGGGATCTGAAGCACTGGTGTTTGCAGATACTGCCCAGCCAGCCACATTGCAATGTTTAGTAATACACCTACACCATGACCTTCACCAAGCTACCAGTAGAGTTTTCACATAGGTACTAACTGTTGGTTGCTGGTTACTGGCTGCCATGTACGAAATTGACAGTGCACAGTGTACTGGTGCAATAACTGTCTGCTCATTATTTTTGATGTTGCTAGTTAGATTAAATGTTTTAGGAAGAACGGTATAAACTATGTGAACAGGATTAGCTTATTGTTAAATCCATGGCCATAAAGTAAAAATAGTTATCTGCAAACTGTTTACTAGAGAGCTTTAAAGGAATAATGTAATGGATTTTTTGACCAATTGTGATGAATCTTGACCAACAGTTGGTTTATTATTACAAAGGTTTACTAAAAATAGACATTTTAATATTATTTACTAAATATTACATCTGCATTTACATTGTGCAACTGGTCCTATTACTTCAACTTCGAGGCTTGGTCCCATTTTCACATTTATGTGTCAGGTGAGATCATGACACGAGGTATGACACTTTGGTTAACACAGGCACAGGTTTAATAAAAATTATACAGAATATAATAAACTTTACACAAAATTATGGCATACAGTAAGTCAACCGATAGATGACATCCATACGTAATTAAAAAGCTTAGGCAGAGTGTTGCTTGTGCCAAATCCTTAAATTTTATTGAACATTTTTTTTTTTTTTTTTTAAAAACGTTGCCCCACACTAGGAATTTCTCCTGTATCGTGGGTGCGTTTACAAACATTTAAACTCACATACTCAAACACCCAGACCCGGAACAACTACTTATAGGTCATACAAATATTTGTTCCGTGCGGGAATCGAACCCGCGACACTGAGGCAATGGAATGACTTAAGCAGCAGTAATTTAACAGTAGGTACACTGGTTAATTAATCTAGAATCTAGATCAATGCTTGTGCCTTCGCTGTAGGAGGACTTTGCTCTGCACTGGGACAGTAATAGGCTGGTATTATTATTATTTACACTGGTCAATTACCAGCACAATGTTGGAATCAAGCTGATGCATGTACTCCTCTTAAAGCATATTAAGTACATAAGTGGTCTATGCCTATTGTTGATATTTTATCATTAGCTGGTTACATAATTAAACTTTATCCCCTTATTACAAAACAAGGTTTATCTTCTGACCCAGGTATATAACATGGAGCCATTATGGAATTTCAAACTTTATTCCGACTATGGTAAAGTTCCTAAACACAAAACTGACAACTTAGTACAGAACTAAGTTTTCAGTTTTGTATAAAGAACGGTATTTCAATCACTGTTACATTCTTATTACAATAACTGGCTGCATGGTTTAAGCCATGTCAAAATATAAATCTTGTTTTGTAATAAGGCGGTATACGTTTACCAAATTATCTTCATCTCTGGCATTCAAATGGCTGAAAAGTAGGAAGCTATTGCTTCAGCATTTAAGTAAGAACAAATGAAAAAACATCAATCGAGTAATTATAAATAAATAAAGAGAACTTTCACCGAGAGCAAAGTGTAAGAGTTCGCGTTCACACCCAGCCATTGTCGTTGATAAGCAAGCCGCGGGGGAGCCGGCTGCGCGCCCGGAGCGACGTAGCGCCTGCCAGCGAGGCGTGGCGCACATTACATGGAGGACCACTCACCGCTGTGTTCCGTGAATATGTTGGAGCCCAGAATGCGGGGGTCCTTCGGCACGCGCGGCTTGCTGCGCGCCGAGCGCATGGAAGCGCCGCTGGCCGTGCCGCGCTCCTTGGCCTGCTGCGCCCCCATGGCGCAGCTCGCCGATCCCGCCCTCCGCCGCTCTGCTACTGTACGCACTAATTCAATAACACCGCCGATGCAACATACTCAACCTCCATACTTGTCGCCACTCCACTGCGATCTGATGGCACTTTGTCCTTTGTCTAATAATAAATATCTGATAAACTACCCCAAGGGCATTCTGTTGACCAACAACACACACAATTTACAATTTACCAGAATTAGCCACTCACAAAAAGTAACACAACCACCGCCATTAAGTGTGACTGACATGTTTGTTTGACGTCGATTTTTTAGTTATACATTCGGGCGACGATAGCAGCACTGCTGCTACCACAGAGAAACACAATTTATTAAGTGAAACAAAAACCTCTGTTTCCCTTTTTCCACAAAAATCCAGCCGGCCGGCGCATGCATGTGTCTGCGACTGCGAATTTGGTACACGACCTGCAATAGTGCAGCATGTTCACTTCACACCGCACTTTGCACTATGAACATTATGCCAGCCAGCTACACACGCTTGTCACCAAAATATTTTATTTTACATGGAGCATAAACATTTAGGGGCACTTATGAAACGTCAAAAGCTAGGTGCAAGCTTCTGAGGGTGCACGGTTTCGATTGAACGTTTCTTAAGAGGCTCTTCTCCATAGGAAACGATCAATCGAAACCGTGAAGCCAGAAAATCCACGGTTACTCTTAATAATTGGCTTTTACAATATTTTCAAATTAGACAGTGATGGTCCCCTATTCATTTGCATAAAATTATAAGACGTAACTATCATGGCATACTTTTATATTACCTAACTATTTTTATAATAACAGCAGCTATACCTTCATAATAACAGCTTACGCACAAAGCCGGATTCACACTGTGTTGTGTCGTGTTGTGACGCCTTTTGATGCAGTGTTAGCCAAAATTCATTGCGATTTGTCGTAGTCCTGAACAGATTCGTTTGATTGGTATATCCCGCGTCACGACACAACACGACACTGTAATGTGTCGATGGTTTAATAAATTATTATTGAATCCGCAGCTTTAGCCCGCGAAATTCAAATTTTCTTAGGTTTTTTGCTATTTGCAGGTCAGTGTCAGGTTGTATCTTGATCAACATTTTATGATTGGCGACTATAACAGTTATGTATTTACACAATTATAATAATCTGAATCATTAATACATCTATATAAGTTAGATTTGTTCCATTCAAACAGGGCCTCAAGACTGCTATTCTTAGATTTTAAACTTGTCTAGATGACGTATTCATCGTACCGAACGGCCCACATAAAGTGTACTATTTCGGTAGACTCGCTTGTGACTTAAGTCAGTGTCATTTGAATCACCTAAGGATAACTTACTCACGGAAAATAATTAATTATGCCAGTTTGTGCAGTCAAATTGTGGCGCAATTATGTGGGCAAACTGCATAATAAGGCCAAGATCACTTTCCATCGTTAGGTTTTGTTAAACAATCACTATTATTTTAAGAAAACACAGTTTTTGAGCCGAAAACTACAATAACAAATGTCCACGTGTATCAAAAGACGTTTTTCAATACACTTTTGAAAAAATAAAATAAAATAACAAAAAATATTTTTGTCATGAATTATTGTGAAACTAGGATTTAATTTTCTTTTTTTTTTCGCGCTGTGCTTTCGCCAGGTTGAAGGAGACGCAAAGGTATAAAGCCGATAAACAGCCTAATATGTATATTTTTAGTTTAGAACACAAATAAATGTTAATTTGTTCATAAACGTTTTTTTTTATTGTAATAATCATGATATTCTGTTTATAAACATTATAAAATATTCCAAAAATATTAACGCCGTAAAGACGCACATAATCCCAGATTACAATAGTGTCCCATCAGTTTGCTCAACGTATTTGGCAAAATCTATGAGAGGCTTATTTATAAGCGTCTCAGAGACTATGCCGAGACGAAGGGCCTCATCCCCAATGAACAGTTCGGTTTTAGAACCCAACATTCTTGCGTTCAACAGGTCCACCGTATCATAGAACATATAAGCGCCGGTTTCCAGCGCGGGTTCATGACAGGTGCTGTGTTCTTCGATATTGCGAAAGCGTTCGACAAAGTCTGGCACAACGGCTTATTGTATAAGCTTTACAAATTTGGTGTGCCAGATCGTCTCGTGCTCATCTTACGGGACTTTTTTTCGCACCGCACCTTCCGCTATCGCATCGAGGGTGCGCTACCCATTCGATCCGCGCAGGCGTCCCTCAGGGGTCTGTGCTGGCTCTGCTCATATTGACGGTATTCACCAGTGACATACCGAAATTTAGAAAGGCGCAGTTAGCTTTGTTCGCAGACGACACGGCCATCTACTACACCGGCCGCAGTCAAGACCAGATCTCCCGCATCCTACAGACCGAATTCAACAGACTCAGTGACTGGTTCAGGAAGTGGAGGGTCAATCCTGATAAGAGCCAAGCACTCAAAGCAGTCCTCTTTTCTAGACCCCGGCGTACACCCGCCCTGCCCCGACACAGATCACCATGTTCGGCAAGCCTATCCTTTGGGAGAAGCGAGCCAAATATCTCGGTGTGATCCTAGATCATCACATTTCGTTCGCTGAGCACATAAAGCAGGTGCGTTCGCGCGCCGCTTTCGCTTTCGGTAGGCTTCATTGCGTTCTCAACTCACGCAGTGGCGAATTGCGTATTTACACAGCGTGCATCCGCCCGATTATGACTTACGCCTGCGCTGCTTTCGCACACGCGCGCCGGTCCCCACCTCATTCATAGAATGCAGGCACTTCAAAACCGATTTCTCCGTAAAATTACGGACGCTCCATGGTTCGTTCGGAACGAAACCCTTCATCTAGATTTTAAAATCCCCTTATTAAGCAGTTTATGAAACGCGCGACAAAGCGGTTCTTCGAGTCCGCAGATAGACATCGCAACCCCTTGGTTGTGCAGGCCGCTAGCTATAGGCCTTCTCAGATTAGTCAGACTCGCCGACCTAGGCATACTCTTTTAGATCCGGATGACCCCATTACTCTCCTTCAGGAAAGCGATAGGGCCACAAGTACAGTGCACAAATTAGGTACACAAACCGTCATTCCGTCCTCGCCGCCGAGGTACCACGTGAAGTTCAAGACCTAATTGTTCCCCCCGTCCCTTGCACGTCGAACCGCCAGCCCCGAGGCTGAGTGAGCCGTAGTATTTAATAGTAATCCCCGTTAATAATCATGAATTTAAACTTTTGATCCAGCCTGTCCCCAACTTGCTGTTTTTCCCCAACGACGCCCTAAGCCGAGGTTCGTGCCCACAGGGGGTGCCCTTAGAGCGCTGTCGTTTAGTTTGTAATAAATATATTTACGCTCCTGGCTGGAGGCTTTAAGCTCACACCTTAGGGCAGCCACAGGAAAGTCCGGTTAAGTAGTCACGGCCTCTCAAGGTCAACTACGAGATGCCATACAAAAAAAAAAAATTGAATAGTGTCAGAATGGTCGATCATTGATTTCATAATTGTTGATTTTGACAAGTTTGGTAATCTACTATTATATTGGCGTCATTAATAATGACGCCATTGAAAGAAATTGCATATATTGGTAATCTCGTACATAATGACAAATGAATGACATTTCTACTAATGGGTTTTATAATAATGGCAATACGACAATGCCATTATAAAAACACAATTATTATAATATATTACGAGAACATTGACCGACCAATGATCGACCATTATGAATTTACCAGATTACGAACTTTTAGCAAAATGACAATGGGATCGTGTTGATATGACTGAATTTATGAAAATAGCAGACTTGGGCCCAAGATTTAAGATACTACTAAACAGAGGATAAGCGAAGAAATGTAATAGAAAAACTGTGATGCCAGTTCTCAGTGACGCCATCTAGCATAATATGTGTTGGGTTTTGCTTTGACTTCCACTATAAATCCCGCCAAAAACTGCCAACGGCTCATCTCAGCGCCAATCAACGTGCGCGAGTTGAAAAGTTCCCGATGCGCCCACGCCCGAGCGCGTGGCGCCAATGTCAGTCGCACAACCGAACGAGCGGAGTCTGCAACGCCGCCGTCATTGCATGCGCTCAAAATTAACTAAACTAACAAAACCTGAGTACCTGAACCATATAACTTCCCATTAACACGGCCTAAACCTTGTGAAACCCGTAAAAACTATCAGCCCGTCCCGGGACGAATCGGAGCAGCTTCAACATCCTGGGCGCAGAGCTGGTCGGCGGCGGGTAAGTGAGGCCACATTTCAAATCTATTCAAATACAACACATTTTTGGTCATATCGAGCCGGGATAACCCAGTTATATGGTCATACAAACTCAGTAAACTCATTACAATAACACATTGTTATTTCGTAGCCGCCATTGGTACGTACCTACTTGTTCTAGAATTCGAAACGTTTTGTCATAAATTGTAATATTTCTATGTCTGCTTCAAATAAGTCACTTTATTTAATTACATCGTGTTATTAGTAAACTATAGAAGCCTAATCTATTACGTAAATAAGTCAAATAAAGTGGTTTGAGGTATTAGGGTCATTGACTTGTGGTTCTAGAAAAGTTTCAATTTATCGATGTTTTAATGCCTATTTCTGTTATATTTACAGGCAAATCTGTTGTTATTAATATTTACCAGTGTTTTAGTGCCTAAGTGTTGTGATTTGCGTTCGTAAAAACATAGTTTTTGGCGCGCAGGCCGGCCCGGTCGTGTGTTTATAATACTGCCCTCATAAGCCAAAAAGCGTCATCTCAAAAAAGTGAGACTCGAGAAAATTCATGTTTTAGTTTTTATTGATTTCGCGTCAACTTAGTAAAGTAGTTTTAAAATGATTCATTCGTAATATTAGATACTCATACCCATATTTCTTATTGATGTTTTAAAAAAAAGGAAAAAAATGTTTTTTTTACCTCATTTTTGAGATACCGCTATTAGTCTTCGAATAATGAGTTACTTACCGCTTTTAGTTATAGTAGTGTGTTCATAGGAATTTTCATACAAATGTTTTTCTATACATTTTTGTATAAGAAAATAAAACACGAAAAAGTGCATTTGGAAATAATTTTAATAAACTTAAGATTAACATAATTAGAAAATTTAAAATTTTGAAAATAGGGTTCTATGTCATAAATCACTCAGAAGTAGGGAGCTCCCTCCAGAAAGACAGTCTATTGCCTGGTATTATATTTTGAAGGGATTTCAAAATATTGTTCTTCTTGGCTTGCGAAATTCCGTTAAGCATGGTTTTCTTCTTTGGAGGTGGAAGAACATTCGTTTTAAAAATATATTTATTTTATTATTTTTTTATTCCACCGTAAGTATATTGTGTGTAAAAATAATGATTTATATACCTCTCAGCTCCTTAGTAATATCGTATAAATTTGAGATATGCAATATTTTCTTAGTAGGTTTTAGGTAGTTTCTGCAGGGCTATTGCGTATCTCTGTTGACAGTTCATAGTGATGATCACTTGGCAAAGTGTCTAACGAATAGCTGTCAAACAGTTAGTTTCGTATTGGGTAACTTCAGTGAATAACTAGTATGACGTCATAGGCACCCATTACCGCTGATAGTCACTGACTATTATATGATAGTCACCGTAACACATTTTGACAGATGTTTTTGTATCGATACTTTTAAGATTGCGATTGTGTAAGCTTAGTGGACATCAAATTGATAATCATTTAGTTTTCGGTGGCTTTCGTGAAAGACACTACTCAAACAGTCAGGACGGTATATCGAATTACCCTTGAACGATATAACTGTCTACAGAAAGCATGGTTCACCGACGAACGGTAATACGAGAAAACTATTAGTCGATACCATTATTTAGCGACAGCACGTTTCGCCGAATAACGCTACATAGAATGAATGGTTGGCCGATACCAAGATTTGCCGATGTCATGGTTCGCCGGAACACGCTTGAACTAAATAATCCTTTATCGATAGCAGTTTGCTTTATCGATTGCAGCAAAAAAAATATGACACATAATGAGATCAGCAAAAAAAAATATAAAATTAGATACAAAATTGTAATTTATTGAAGGGTAGTATTTAAACGTATAGTAATTTAGTTAAATTGGATATTGATGAAGAGTTTTTGTTTTGGTAACTGAATTAGGTATGGCATTATAATATTGATACATTATTTTGGCTGGTTATTGATAACAGAATGCTCTTAATGTATGTGTTAATAAATATGAGATGAAAACTAAAATGAGTAGTTCTATTGTGATGGGTGATAAGTGGAATGTGTAATAGAACGTAACAGAAATATTAATAATATTTCATTAATATTTTAGGTGATTCTGGATATGCACAGCGCCCTTGGATGAAGATTCCAATCGCTGGCGCGGCTCTGGGTTCGCCAGAAGAATATTATACAGAAGTTCATTGTATAGTCAGAAATACTATTGAGTGTTGCATTACGAGTTCTGAAAGCACGTTGGCGGTGTTGGTTAGCACACAGTGTACTTCACTAATACCCAGCTACAGCCAAGATAGTGAATGCATGTGTTGTTCTACACAACATCACCAATGCTCGGAATGTTCCAATGCCAGAGCCTAACAGTGATGATGAAAATTATCTACAGAGCCAAGTCTTTAGAGAGAGAGGTGGCAAGAAACAAGGCAACTACAGACAACACTAGGGATATTCTAGTCCAAAGATTATGGAATTCTAGAAACAATACAGTGTTATATTATAAAATTCAATTTTATTTTTGTTGTAAGTTTTTTGATTGATTACTTTATGAGAATAAAGTCCAAAGATATAGGATGCTAGAGATAATTTGTAATATTCTATTATCTGTAATGTTGCATGTAATAATGTAAAATTCTTAATTTCTTGTAGTTAGTTTTTTTGTCAATCAAAAAAACTAACTACAAGAAATTAAGAGTTTACTTTAGGTATGTGAATAAAGTCTAAATAAGATTATAGAATGCAGATCTAATTTGTAATATTCTATTGAGTGTATTAATATTGTGCCCGGTTGATGGCAAGGCTCGCCCCCTATTACATGGGACCTAAACTTAACTGGCGAAACGTGGTTGTTATTATAGGTACACCTCTGCCTAACCCTTCGGGAATTGCAGGCGTGATGTTATGTAATGTAAATGTGTATTAATATAGCTCGCAATAATCTAAAATTCATATTTCATAAAATAATATCATTTTTTGTGTTGATTATGTTATGTACCTAAATGTTCATTCAACAATATTTGTTTTTTATGACACTCATGTTTAAAAGAAAAAACCAATAAATATTATGATGTATAAAATAATAAGGTAATGTTTTTATTATTTTGTTTATTTATTGACTATTTATTTACGTAGCTATGTACATTATCCCGTATCTCCCTCATTAACTGGACTCCTGCTTCCAGTGCGTCTGCAAGTCGCTGAACCCCTGCTTCCACTGCGGCTTCAAGTCACTCTTCAGCAGCAATGCGTCGATTTTCAATTTCATAAGCGCAGCGTGGCGCCCTTCTCTAGGAACTGTAATTTAAATAATTTTTCATTGTACAGTTTCAGAAAAAAATCATAACCCTTCTTTTTGGCTTTGCCGTAGTCGGGTAAAATCGCCTGCTGAAAACTATTTTATAACAAGTTATACACTAACTGCTAACTGTGCCTTTGTGACCTCGAGCTTCGGGATGGTGGAGTAGAGTGCTGAGTTTGTCCTAAAAACAAAATTAGTTTTCAATTTGGCTTTTACCTATCCTACTTTTTATTTAAAAGATTTTTTACTTTTTATTTTAAAGATTTTATCCTACTTTTTATTTACCTATCCTACTTTTTATTTAAAAGCTTGTGTTTGACCACAACTTTGATGTTTTAAAATATACTTGCTATTTTCTCTCGACGAAACCTCTGGTTGATCGTCTGACATATTCTGCGTAGGAATGTCTGCAGTATCGGCGCGCTGTGTCTCACAGCCCGCCGATACTGATGACTTTTCTACGACGGCAGGTGGTGGCGTAAAAGTCTGCAATTCGGGTTGTAGCCCTAGTGGAGATGGAACCTCTTCGTCAAGCCAATCCACTTCCATTAAGGCTCAATGGAAGTGTAAGGAGCTGAAGACGGAGTGACGGTTATTGATAAGCAGGATCGGGCGCTGCAATCCCAGAATCAGCAAGGGCCTCAGATTCATGTGTTGATCGTATCTATTTTGTGGGTTTATTTACTTACCTTTATGGAAATGAAATGAAATGAAATGAAATGAAATCGTTTATTCTGTAAATAGGATATCGGAATCACTTTTACACGTCATATTAAAAAGTAAAAAATAAGCTAGATGTAGTCGACATTTCCTATCTGACTACCCGTGAGAAGAAATGGCGAAACAAACTCAGGGGTCAAAGTCTCTTTTAAAGTCCAGACATAATCTTGGTCAGATCATGTGAGGACCATGTAGATCTGTGTCTGAAATGGTCTTTTGAGGAAAGAACCACACAATTTTGAGTGGACCTGTCCAATCAGTGCAAGCATTTGTCGTAATCGTGCAGCTCGACTCAAGACTTAAGGAGCTCAACGACTCGACGAACAATACCAAAGAAAGTACATTTGGGTAGGCCTCATAAAGTGCTCAAAATGCCAGACCACCATTAAAACTGAGAAAAAGCATAAAATAATAGGAAAATATTTAAAGAAAAAAAAAAAAAATGACCCACATAGTGCTCACATTCACAATAAATTAAAGCAGTAAATATAATACTTTTCAAAGTAAACATTAATGTAATATTGTATATAATATTCTGCAATGTCAATATTTATATAAAATCATGCATAATAACATTAAATGTCAAGTTTTCCAGTTTGATCACAAGGCTTGCAGAGCGAGCAGCTCAATCCCAAGCTTTTTTGTCTTCTAAATAATCAGAAATTTTATAGTACCCTTTTTTACAAAGTTTGGTTTTAATACAGCTTTTAAATCGTTTAATGGGTAAGTTTCGAATGTCAGTAGGAAGTTTGTTGTAAAAGCGTATACATTGACCCATGAACGAGTTGCCTACTCTGTGGAGGCGAGTGCGATGTACAGCAAGATTGTGTTTATTCCTGGTATTTAAACAATGAATATCGGACATTTTCTTAAAATTTGATATATTTTTGTGTACATACAATAGATTTTCAAATATATATTGAGAGGCTACAGTCAGAATATCTATTTCTTTGAATTTTTCACGAAGTGAATCTCTTGGACCTAGATTGTAAATGGCTCGAACAGCCCTTTTCTGTAAAACAAAGATAGTATTAATGTCCGCACAGGTTCCCCAGAGAAGAATCCCATATGACATAAGACTATGAAAATAACTAAAATAAACAATTCTCGCAGTATCTACATCAGTTATCTGTCGAATTTTTTTAACAGCATAGGCGGCTGAACTAAGCCTTCCTGACAATTTTTCTACGTGTGGGCCCCATTGTAATTTACCGTCAATAGTTATCCCAAGAAAAACTGTCGACTCAACAGGGTCCAACTCTATTCCATTAAGTTGAACATTGGTAGTTAGCTGCCTGACATTTGGCATTGAAAATTTAATGAGCTTAGTCTTTTTTTCGTTCAAGAGAAGATTATTTACATTAAACCAATGGACAACCTTAGAGAGTGCATCGTTAACATGTTCAAAATTGACTAGCTGACGTTTGATTTTAAAAATGAGGGAAGTATCATCTGCGAATAATACAATCTTGTGATTATCCCTTATGTGATAAGGTAAGTCATTTATATAAATTAGAAACAAGAAAGGACCTAGAATCGAACCCTGCGGAACTCCCATAGTGACCGCAGATCCTGCAGATCTCTTGCCATTAACATCAACCCTCTGAATTCTGTTGTTCAGATAAGAAGTCAGAAGGTCGAGAGCACTGTCCCTCATACCATAGTGGTGCAGTTTTCGGATGAGTGTATCATGATGAACGCAATCGAAGGCCTTAGACAAGTCGCAGAAAATGCCAAGAGCATCCTGCGACTCCTCCCAGGCCTCGAATATGCTCTTCAGTAATTCCACGCCCGCGTCTGTAGTTGAACGACCCTTTGTAAAACCAAACTGTTTCAGATGAAGTAAATTATTTGTATTGAAATGTCCTAACATTTGTTTTAAAATTAACTTTTCAAAGATTTTGCTCAATGTAGGTAATATCGAAATTGGCCGAAAATTCGTGGGATCAGTTGTGCTGCCAGATTTGAACAGTGGAATCACTTTACTAAGTTTCATCAGATCAGGAAATACACCAGATGCAATACAAGAATTAAAAACAATTGCTAAAAACGGTGAAATAACATTGATTATTGAAGACATGGTATGTACTGATAATCCCCAAAGGTCAGCAGTTTTTTTTACATCAAGATCTTTAAAAGCTTCTATAATATCCTTAGCGGTAACAACCGTGAATTTAAAGTGTTTATCACATTCTGGTACGCATTCTTTTAGTATGGAGTAAGCAGAAGTGGAGGACGACGATGACAGAGTTTTGGTTGTTAAAATGGGAATATTAGTAAAGAAATTTTCAAACTCAGTTGCCACCTCCACGTCTGCCTTAATATCTACATCATTGATTTTTAGGTGGAAGTCACGATTACGTACTGTTGTTCTACCTGTTTCTGAATTAATAATATTCCAAGTTGTTTTAATTTTATTACCAGAAGATTTTATTTTATTTTTAATATGTATGGCTTTTGCTGAGGAACAGGCTCGTTTAAAAGTTTTAGAATATTTTTTAACGAATTCTTTAAAAGTTTCATCATGGTTATATGTTTTTTCATGATACAATTCGTATAACCTCTGCCTACTTTTGTAAATACCTGGTGTTGCCCAATCACTAAATATAACGCGGTCACAAACAGGCAATGTTTTTGAGGTGAATACCTTCCTAAATTCACTATTAATGAGGTTAAATAGTGAAGCATAAGCTTGATCTGGGTCGGTGTGATAAGACAAACCCGGTAGTTTTTCCATTAAATTATTTTTAAATTGTTCTAAGCGACTTATGTTTACAGGAATAAAACTCACAAGTTTTCTTTGAGCTCTGACTATTTTCTGAGGGAAAGTGACTAACTGGCCACAGTGATCAGAGTCCAATTCATTTAGAATTAAATGGCTAGAAGGTCTTAAGTTTGTAAAAATATTGTCATGGATTTATTTTCACAAAATTACACTTTATTAACACAAGTAAAAATACACATTATTATAATATATTAATTCCGCTAGACAACTGCAAAAGATTGAATTTGCCGCCAGCTGTCAACTGTTGCACAGATAACTATATACTAGTCAGAACTGTAGGTATATAAACCGCTTTTCCTTAGACTGAAGTATTTTAACGATTAAAAGGCGTTACTCAACTTAGCCGCATAATAGTCGATAAAAAATAGAGGTGTCAAGTGCTGCGATGAAGAGCACCGTTCCCGGTCGGTTAGTCACCGTAACGTGATATCCACTTACTGTGATACCAATGTTATGAAATTCTCAGTTGTCATCAAAGTTCGGTGTACAACTGAAGCCTGTTAGTCACTGGTGATGAATAAGATAGCCAATAGCCCTGCTGGTTGAGATAGCGCCATGTAACTTAATTTAACCTGTAGGGAATTTGTTAAGCTATCAGATGCAACAAAAATCAGAAATTTGTATTTTTTTGAGATACCGCTTTTTGGCTTATGAGGGCAGAATAGACGTCGTAACATTCGTAAATTTACGTATGCGTAATATTCACGAATAAGTAGTGTTATTTCGTTTGCTTTTTTTAAAATTTAACGGGATCAATGGGGCCGGCAAGTGAAAGCTGATCTCAGATGGCGCCACTACTGTACCGACCCAACATTTTATAGTGCTCTGTGGAGTTTATGTGTTCTGTGATACCAACCCTTGTCAAGTTGTTAGTAAGTGAGATAAATATTTACATTCTTCTGATTTTATAATTGCGTTGATTTCTTGACAATTTTCCTATTTAGAACATGTATTCCACTTGGAAAATATGTAATTTAAAAGAAGAGTTAAGAAAAAGAGGCGCCTCTTTACGTGGAAGGAAAGGAAAGCAGACCTAATTGAAAGTTAAGTTGTTGTTGCTAAATTCCTTTATATTTTTACAATTTTATGGTCTTTAAACTTGCTTCATGGTATATTAAATTGTTACTTACGATACACTCTAGTGTATGATAACATTTTATCATTCTAATAATAACTTTAAACTACGGAACATAGGGTCAGTGGGTAGTCTTAGGCGTGGCCTTTCTGTCGTGTTAGAAAGTTTGAGGCTATATTTTAAGTCTGAGTGATATTAAATAATATTAAAGTATAATTTTTATATTACAGATTAGTCTTATGACCAAAACTTCAATTTTGGGCAGGCTGAAGTTGTAGACGATGAGCCTTCACTGGAGCTTCCACCCACTGAGACTTACAGAGACATAAACAGCAAAACTAAGCTTCCTCCACTGAACAAAACTCAAATACGGCATTACTTATCTATGTAAGTTTATTTCTATTTTCAAGTAGATACTTGCTTTTGTTTAACGTCTATCAACAGTATACTTCCTGTTTCGTTCGTTTTTAACAATAAAGACCTATTGCCTCCGACTGCATGAGATTGTTTGGAGACAAAATCTTGTTTCCAT
The DNA here is from genome assembly GCA_963921375.1 of Tiliacea citrago. Taxonomy (NCBI): domain Eukaryota; kingdom Metazoa; phylum Arthropoda; class Insecta; order Lepidoptera; family Noctuidae; genus Tiliacea; species Tiliacea citrago. Next base: position 32,514,140 of record OY992780.1, read on the forward strand.
CTTTTTTAATGTTCACCTCTTACACAGTCGGGTTTTTTTTTAGCATGAACTACATACAAGTCATTTATTAACAAGCATTTTTTTCTGCTCCTTCTCTTATAGCTCTGACAAGAAAATGGACAAAGTAGTGCAGCTATATGAATCACGCCATTTAGTAACAGCCCACTCTTTTATTGATGCCATCAAGAACACCTGCATAAAAGGAATATGTAGAAAAACAATGAAAAATCTTCATTATGAAGTTAATATAAAATTAGATGAATATGGCAGTATTGTGGTAATGATGCAACTTGTAAACATGTGGCTGTTTTACTTTTAGGTGTTGAAAGCATGGTCAATACAAAAATTATATTACTCTTTGAGACTTGCACCCAAAGACTGCAAAGTTTTCATGCACCTAAAAACCCTTATAGTGGATCACCAGTGCGTGCAGAGAAAGTACTAAGAAGGAGACAAAATATGTCAGTTTTGTTTGAACCTTATCCCATTAACAAAATTGATAAACAGAACTACAACTACAGGGTTAGAAACTTGGTACTTAATTTTCCCAATAGTTCAATGCCATTAAAGCAAATGTATGAACCAGCAAACCCATACGGTATTGAAATAGACCATGATTACTTGGTAACTGAACCGAAAACTAAAGTTCTACGAGATCTGCAGCTCTCGGTAATCACAGTAGAACAATGTCAGCAGATAGAAGAAAATACTAAAGAACAGACAGCTAGTGCAGAATGGCTAATACAAAGAAAAAAAAGATTAACAGCTAGCACCTTTCACACAATATGCTGTTTGAGGCCAACCTCAATGAAAAGCTATGCCAGTCAAATAGTGCGTCGAATAGAATTTTATTCCAGAGCCACCAGCCACGGTATAATAAATGAAAAAATTGCTCTTACCTTATTGCTTCACCATGTGGCCTGTTTGTAAGTCAGGAGCGACCATATCTTGCTGCTTCACCGGATGCGTTGTTAGGCTCTGATACAATAATTGAAATTAAATGCCCCTATGCAAGCAGATTTAAAATGATTGACCCTGTATCTGTCCCATACTTAATATTAAATGGTGATGTTTTAAGTTTGAAACCCAGTACACCATATTACTACCAAATACAAGGGCAGTTGTACTGCAGTGGTAGAAAGTACTGTAATTTAATAGTGTACACATTTAAGGACATGAAAGTGATGTATGTAGACAGTAGTGATGGAATAATTAGCATTCGCATCCATTGTTAGCGTGTGATAGATCATTTAGCAAATTAAGTGTAGTCGCGAAATTCTGTGAAATGCGAAGCGATGTACTTTTCTAAACTATCATACGTCAGAGAGAGCGTCGCGCATGCGCATGCTGCGGTAGCGTGTGCTCTCCGTCGCACCCACGGGAAGTCGGGAATACTAAATCTATCGGTTTCACGCGAACGTGACTTCTTTCGTGAGTGAAGTTTAATAGCAGGTGCTGCGAACTTGCGAGGAATGGGTTAAGCAATTGTTATCTTATTATCTTTGATTTGCGTGTACATTAGGGTTGTATATTGAATGAATGCTTGTGAATGTGATTAATTTATTTAAATTATTAGCGTTAGCAGGAAGAACGATGTTTAGCAATTATTACCATAATGTCTTTGATTTGCTCGTACTTAGGGTCGTGTATTCAATTATCGTCTATAGCATATAGCATAGCGATAGCAATTAACACGCTAAGACTCAAGAATTCCCATGCTAGTTAAATTATTACGAAATCGCAATAATTGCCATTACTAGTAGACACAGACGAAAATTTCATCATATATATGCTGTCAAAACCTGACGAGTTCTATAATAATTATTTTAAGGCAGAACTTTAAAAAAAATATCTGTATTTAAACTATGATAGCTTCCTTAAATAAAAGTCAGTTTTAATAATTAAATGTGTTTTATTTGCATACTATACCCGCTCTGAAACTACAAAGCATAAAGCATATAAACAAAATCTCAGAAGCTACGGGTATATAATATTGATTTAATTCACTAGTTAATATCTTATATGTTTTTGTCAGACCAATTAATCGTTCTATATGAACGCGTTGACTTGCTAATTTTTTGTCAAGTTTTAACAAAACACCTGCAATTTGAGATTAAAAAAAAAAAATAAGAATGTTTATCCCAATTCCTTTATTTGCAAATATATCCTGGACATTAAATCCATGATCTGCCATTATACTGTCTCCTGTGTCACATATTTTTGAAAGGTTGCTATGTTCAACTATTTGGCGATAACTCACTGATCCTGCATATCCTCCAGAGCAATAAGTAAGTAGTCCACCTGGTGAAGACCCAACCAGAAATTTCAATGTGTTTCTGTGTCTGTACTGGCTAAAAATCACTTTTTGAGCATCAGGCTGGCTTTGCTTTTGGATGGGAATTTCAGTACCATCTATTATAATCCTAGTAGATGGATAATTATTTTTAAAATTTTCAGGCATGTAATAATTTACAAGCTCACGGCTAGGCCATAGTAGTGACGTATCCCGACAAGCGCGCTTGTGTGTGTAAAAGTAGGTAACGTTAGCAAAAAAATCTGATATATATTCAAGTCGAGATTTAATAATCTAAATAAAATTTTGGTTTTAAAAGTATATACATTTTGTAAATAAATTAGATTAGGTTGCAATAAATACAAAAATATTAAGAATATGTAGGCATTTAATTAAGCATTGGTGTTACAGAATGGAAACGGACGAAGCTCTCATCGGTGTAGACAATGGGCCGACTTTGAGAGCGGTACTCTGTTATTTTTTTAAAATATTTTAAACGCCACATTTGTATATCATGACGCTCCGTCAAGACTTTACGGTTGTTCTCTGTTTTGCGCCACTTGTAACCTAATTTCAACAGTAACTTGCGAACAGTTTCTAAACAACCTTCGAATCCGATTTTTTCATTCAATGCTGTTCTTAACTTAGCTAATGTTGGAATTTCTTTATGGACAATATGGAAATCTTGTACAGTACTGCGAACCACATCGGCTGTAAAATTATCTATATCCACTTTATTATCTCGCTTTCTCCTTTTCTTCATAGGTTAAGTGAATTTTGATGAAGTGGATGGGAATTCCTTCTCTTCTTTTAATATTCTTTGAACTGTTTTTTGGCTCACACCCGTAGCTTCAGCTGTACGGCGTGTAATGTCTCGTAAATGAGACAAATCACAGTTGAGTTCCATTAATGATTTTGTAAATTCATATTCTTCTCGCAGAAAATGATAAACACTAGCTATCATGTTTCGACCCTAAAACAAAATGTAATCAAAATAATTAAGTAATATAAACATTTTATAACACAAAAAAAACATTCATTTTATAAATACTTCTATTGCTATATTGTCGTAACCCATTCAAGCCCACGCACTTCTTGCCGCCGCCGCATATGCCTCCCGCTCGTTTTAACGACTATGCGCTAGGGGCATAGGAAAGGGACAGCGCTATGGCAACCGCGACGCTCACGCGCCTCCGACGCAGAGGCAGTCGACGATACACGCGCTCAAGGAGTGGTACACGTCACGAACCGCCGCGCGCGCCCGAGCTCTGACTGGCACGCGTTTTCTTTTATCGGTTTGTTCTCTAGATATTAGATAGTTCCCGTGACAGTGATTTAACAATTAGTGTACCCTTTTATTCTATTTCTCTGTCTAACCGTGAATACACGACGTTTAAGTTACACAAGTGTTTTTATTTATGAATCCGCTTCAATCCAGTATGGACACAGTTACGAAAGATGGCGTCCCAACTGTAGGCCGAATGCCACAGTTCCTGTGAAAACTGTAGTGAAAAGACTTAGTGTGTGTACAACTGTGATCGTGTAACAATGCCGAAGACACGGAGTAGGCAATCCCTCAGTGGTTCGCATGACGATGGACTCAACGACAGCGTCACGCTGTCTCGCGATAACTTTACCGCTCTGCTATCAACGATTCAGCAATCGAATGCGGAGATCTGTGAGCGTATGTTAGAGCGCCTGTCGACTTTCACGTCCCCTCTGACCGCTCTTTCACCGGCGCCAGCGCCGAGTGCGGCAGAGAAGACAGGCAATTTCTCACGATGCTCATCCAGATTCTCTGGAGCGGCGAAGGAAAACGTCGAAGCGTTCATCGATGCCATTGAAGCATTTAAAGAATGCACGAACATCTGTGACGATGTCGCTATTCGAGGTATGTCTATGCTACTCACCAGCGAAGCAGCAACCTGGTGGCAGAGTATCCGCGCGGAGGTCACATCCTGGAAAGATGCAATACAATACCTTCGTGACGCGTACGGCGACCGCCGTCCTGAATACAAAATATATCGGGAGTTATTCAGAGACGAACAGGGTGAAAACGAACGAACAGATATCTTCGTAGCGAAGAGTCGAGCCCTCCTAACACGCCTACCAGCAAACGACCTGTCCACCAAGGTACAACTTGATATGATTTACGGCCTATTACACCGAAAAATCCGTAAAAGATTACGACGCGAAGAGGTCAGTAATTTTTCAGAGTTGTTATCAAAATCTAGAATTATCGAAGATTCCATGAACGAATCGAAAAAGAGAGAATCGCAAAACGCCGCATCCATTGCGCCGCGTACGAAACGTAACGAATCCGAAACACCTACTCAGCCCGCAATGAACAACGTGCGAACGTTAAACTCCGCTGCAAGCGTGAGACCGGCGCACGGGACAGCCATCACGCCACGCGGCGACGGCGCCGGCGCTCCGCCCTCCGCCGCGCGCCCGCAGGACTCGCACGCGCAAGTTCCGAACGAGACGCGCGTACAGCGCGCATCCCACGCGCGTGCCACCGCCGCCGCTGCATTACCGCGCGATGAAAACGCACCAGCTGCAGTGTCATCTAAACAACAACGACCGTTTTGTGCGTATTGTAAACACTACGGACACCAACGCGACCAGTGCCGTAAGTTGGCGGATAAAGGTGAGGCAGCGATTGATTCTAATAATTCGGTTTCGTGTTATAAGTGCGGATCTAAAAATGTTACACGTGAAACTTGCAAAAAGTGTAACAACGAATCAAGTTTTATAGTGTTGATACTACTCTGCAAACTTCGGGACCAAAGTACACTCAAATGCAAGAGTCTAAAAATCGTGATTGTAATGCGGGTTCCGAGAATTTGTATAATCGCGTAGAGAAGTATTTTGCTAAGAAACATTGTTGTAAAGATTTGAACAATACTTCGCCTTCTTGTTTTAAAAATGTTGATGCAAACGTTTGTGGTATCGTTCAAGAAAATAATAACTGGCCTTGTGATAGTTCGAGTGAGCCTGCGTACAGTCAAGCTGAAAAATACAATAATAATTGTTATTCTGTACTGAGTAATTTTTCGGGCAACGATTTGTCGAACGATCACATGGCCAGCTGCGAGGTCGATAATAATAACGACCGTTTTTGTAATTTTTCAGATAATGATTATTTTTGTTGTGATGACGCCCTTAATGTAAAAAAGCGTAAGGACGAGGTTTGTAATTTTTCTGAAAATAATTATTTTTGCGTTGATGACGTCCGCATTGCAAAGGGACGTAAGGATAATTTTTGTGATGTTTTCGAAAATAAATGCTTTTGTCAAAGTAACGATCCCAAGGTAAAGGGGCGTAATGACTATTTTAGTAATGTTTTGCAAAATGATTTATTTTGTTGTAATGATGTTTCTAAGGTGTTAAATATTAATATGGTGTGTAGCGAAACATGTGTAGAGAACGCGCGCGCCGGTAGGAGCTCCGACAGAAAAGTTTTGCGGCCGATTTTTGATATCAAAATTTTAGACACGTCGGGGACCGCGTTAGTTGACACCGGTGCCAAACATTGTATTGCGGGTCATACACTGCACACCCTCCTCTGTCGAAAGGGACACCCGTTTGAACCGGCGCGAAGACGTATTAAGCTTGCCGATGGACACGTTCGTGACGTAGACGTGCTCATGACTGTTCTGGACGTGCATTTAGAGGAGAAGGTCATTAGGACTCCTTTTCTTATTCTCCCTGAGGCGCGTAACAATGAAACATTGCTCGGCATGGATTTCTTGTTTGCAGCCGAAGTAGTAATGGAGTTTTCTCGGGAATGCTTCTATTTCTCTAATAACAGCCGCGTTCAGTACATGATGCGTTTTGAACCTTCCTTATCACCAGAGCTATCTTGTTCCTCTGCGGACGTACTCAGGGACGACGAAGGAACACTATTAAACCCACCTGACCGGGACCTGCTGGCGCAGACCTTGGTTACCAATACGGACATTTTCCAGCTAGGGGGAGGGCCTACCCCATTTGCTGAGCACCGTATTGACACAGGTGAGCATCCTCCCATCTATGTACCTCCGTACCGATTGACCCCTGCCAAAAAGGAACTTATGCGTCAGGAGATTGAGAAGATGCTGAAGGACAACATCATTGAAGAGTGTGAATCTGCCTGGTGTTCACCAGCCCTCCTGGTTCCTAAGGCGAACGGCACCACCCGCTTCTGTGTAGATTACAGACGCCTAAACGCCGTAACCAAAACCGACCATTACCCGATGCCTTTGATTGATGAGTTGTTACAGTCAACAAAGAGGGATTGTTATATGAGTACATTGGACCTGAGATCCGGCTACTGGCAGGTTAGTGTAAATGAGCAGGATAGAGATAAAACCGCATTCATTAGCCCATTGGGAACCTTTCGCTTCAAGCGCATGCCCTTTGGTCTCAAAAACGCTCCGGCGACCTTTCAGCGGCTGATCGACCGTCTGCGCTCCTGTTCATCCTTGGCCAATGTGACAATCCTAGCCTATTTAGATGACCTGCTGATCATATCTGAAGGTTTCCAGCAGCATCTACAGGATCTCCAGGCTGTATTCAGTCGGCTTCGCGAGTTTGAGTTGCGGGTCAACCGGGAGAAGTGCGTTTTTGCCAGGGGAAGCGTCAAGTATTTGGGGCACGTAATTACTCAACAGGGCGTGTCACCCGACCCTGAAAAGGTTCAAGCTGTCCTCGACATGAAAGAACCAAGCAACTTGAAACATCTACGCACATTTTTACAAACCTGTTCCTGGTTCAGGAAATTTATCCCGTATTTCTCCTCTGTAGCTGAGCCACTTACAAGGCTAACAAGAAAGCATCAGACCTGGACCTGGGGTTCAGCTCAGATTACGGCATTTAACGAGCTGAAACAACTTCTTACCTCAGCGCCAATCTTAACCCAGGCTGACTTTAATCGCCCCTTCGTCCTCCGCACTGATGCGAGCAATTATGCCGTCGGAGCCGTTTTACTCCAAGGGGAGGAAAAGGAAGAAAGACCCATTGAATACGCCAGCCGTCTCCTAAACGCCGCTGAGCGTAACTATTCTACCACCGAACGAGAGGCCTTAGCGGTAGTGTGGGCGGTGGAGCGATTTAGATGCTACCTAGACGGACATCCGGTGATTATTGGTAGCGACCACCAACCACTTCGTTGGCTCATGACGCTTAAGTCTCCCACAAGTCGTTTGGTGAGGTGGGCCCTGAAGCTACAATCATTTGACATTCAATATCAGTACACCCCGGGAAAAGCAAATGTAGTGGCAGATACGCTAAGTAGGCCGATATGCTCCCAAGATACTCGCGACAATTGCGGTATTTGCTCAGTTATAATTGACTTACCCAGTAAGAACCCTGCAGAGTTAAGGCGGGAACAGCTTGCCGACCCGGAGGTTGACAAAATTATCAAGGAGATGGAAAGTCCAGACGAAGTGGCATCTCGAAGATGGACGGAGCGCGGTTACCTGTTATCCCAAGGAGTATTATACCGGTATAATCCCGACTCAGACAGTGAGACTCCTCAACTTGTTATTCCAATTTCACTCCGTCCCGAGATCTTAAAAGAGTGCCACGATTCACCTCTGGAAGGACATGCTGGAATCGATCGTACTTACCACAAGATAGCCCAATCTTATTATTTTCCCGGCATGCGCAGAATCATTACAGATTATGTAAAGGCCTGTGTTGATTGTCAGCGATACAAGGCTAGCAATGACATACCCCCTGGACTACTACAGACGCCCGTGATGCAGCAACGGAATGAGGTCCTAGCTGTAGACCTTTTCGGTCCCTTACCTGAAGGAGAGAACGGTGAGAGATGGATACTTCTAGTTGAAGACACCGCCACACGTTGGGTTGAGCTTTACGCCCTTCAAGAAGCGACGGCTGAAGCCTGTGCCCGAACTCTTACCGAAGAATACTTTCTCCGATACGGCTTACCGCGTAGGGTCATATCTGATAATGGCGTACAATTTGTCGGGGCTGTCATGCAACAATGTATGTTCATCTTAGGGGTCAAACAAAACTTCGTGCCACTTTATCATCCGGAGGCAAACCCCGCCGAGCGTAAGAATCGAGACCTCAAGGCGCAGCTCTCACAACTTGTGGAGAATGACCATTGTTCTTGGCCGGCGAAACTCCCAGTGATTCGGTTCGCTATGAATAGCGCAGTATGTAGAACCACTGGTGCCACTCCCGCATATCTCATGTTTGCCAGAGAAATGAGGTCCCCCACAGAAGCTCGTCATGATTTGAGGGCGATCCTCGATAAAGAGAATTTTGTTTCCCAAATTACTCCCTACCTAAGATCTTTTATCAACTCTTTATCTGCAATTCGTGAGCGGGCCGAGTTACAGCAAGATCAATCTAAGAGGGTTGCTGATCGATCTCGTCGACCTAGTCCAACGTACGAGGTCGGGGATAAGGTTCTGGTCCGGTCACACGTACTGAGCCAAGGTAGCAAGGGTCTCACCGCTAAATTTGTGCCCAAACGGGATGGACCTTATATTATAACCGAGAAGGTTAGCCCTACCACCTATCTTATCTCTCCAATAGGAAACTCTGAGGAATCCTTAGGAAAATACCATGCACAGGATTTAACGCCTTTTGTAGACAGTGGTACTGGAAGCAACGTACCACCTAATCCTGTCATTCCCAAGCGACGTCGCGGACGCCCGAAGCACAAGGGCAATGAGCCAGTCCAGGAACGAGGGCGTTCTCCTAGACTAGAGGGGGAGTCTATCGTAACCCATTCAAGCCCACGCACTTCTTGCCGCCGCCGCATATGCCTTCCCGCTCGTTTTAACGACTATGCGCTAGGGGCATAGGAAAGGGACAGCGCTATGGCAACCGCGACGCTCACGCGCCTCCGACGCAGAGGCAGTCGACGATACACGCGCTCAAGGAGTGGTACACGTGAGCGTCGCGGTTGCCATAGCGCTGTCCCTTTCCTATGCCCCTAGCGCATAGTCGTTAAAACGAGCGGGAAGGCATATGCGGCGGCGGCAAGAAGTGCGTGGGCTTGAATGGGTTACGACAGACTCCCCCTCTAGTCTAGGAGAACGCCCTCGTTCCTGGACTGGCTAAGTATCTTTGTATAACATTTTAATTGAAAACGTATAAATAAATATTACCTCACTATGGACAACTCTTCTTCGTTTTGTTGCCATGCTGACCTTACTCCGTGAAACAATTTGGCGCGAACTAAAAACCACTACTGATCCGGACCGTGTCCCGATCGACACTGAGCGTTCTCGAGGTTACGCACACAAAAACAATGTGCATGTGCACGCTTGACAACATTCATAGCCAAACGGACTTCGTGACATAGAACATCTGTACTACAAACATCTTTCCTATTTCAAAATCAGGCTTGTTTCTTCTTAATTTTATCAGAAGCATTAAAAATTGATCTTCTATAGATAAACCAAGAACTCTAGTCTATCTATATTTGATATTGTGTGCCATTGGCATTAGGGTTGACAGCACTAAATTCAATTTAGCGTAGCTTTCGAGACCTGTATAATAACTTACTGATTCATTGTCATTCATAGGTCTGTCGAGAATAATCTCAAAATGTTAGAAGTCTGTGTTCCTTTTGCGCAATTTTCCCCAGACCCAGAAGCGAGATCTAAGCTTGTAGACTGAATTACCGTAATATCAACACTATAAGAGACATTTGCATCATCTAATTCATCAAGTGGCTGGATATTACTAAAGCTCTCAGTAGTTGAGTTTTCTCCTTGAAGCAAGCTTTTTCTACAATTACGTGTTCTTTGGCGTTCTTCTCTCAATGTAGAGGCTGGCTTTACATTCCATGGAAACATTGAACTGCAGATCTTTTCAAAATTTTGCGCTGGTTTTTGATCCCTGAAAGAGTGATATGCAGTTAGCAAACAAATAATATACGTATTAGGTATATCAAAGAGAATACAAGATGGATCAACTATCTGGTGAAGATCTCTAAACCTCCAGTGGACTCAAAAGGCTTTAGACCAAGACCATTCCTAGTGGAGAACATGGGCGCACATTAAACTTACATTAACCTAGCTAGGAGAGCAGTGCTCACCCACACGTTTGTGGAACTACTTATTACTACTTATTTTGTAAAACTGTATTTTTTTATGTGTGCATTAAAAAAGTTAACTAAAATTTCTTACAGTATAGGTTATGTGATGCAGGTAGGTAGGTATATGTTATGTACAAATGCGAGGAAATAGGTTTTGACGTGATTGAAACTGAAAGTAATCAGTTTTAATACATACCTGAGTATTTACCGATCTTTTCATAGTCACTTTCCTTGAAATGTTCATGACATACTCTCGCACCGCTTTTAGGCTCAAATTTTACTTATTATTTATATTATATTATTTTTTTTCTTTTTTTTTTTTTTTTTCGCTTTGAGCCACAATTTTTTAAGTTTATCATCTCGAGGAAACTGGTGACCTCCAGTTTCTTTACAGTTTGGCACACTACATCTATGCATTTCCTCAAAATTTATGAATTCACTGATATTTCCTTACAAAACTGCTTTGTTATTGGTCTGTGTGCTACTAGCGCCACTTTGACAGTTGTGAGTTTGTTATTTTAAATAAGTGTACGCGTTAAACATTTTAGTACTTAATCAAAATGGAGGACGCGGAGTTCGATAGATTAATGCAACCACTTCTGACCTCAAAGGAGATGTGTTTTATTCGCTTGCAGAATTTACTCGAAATGTCGAAAACGGTATCTACAGACCCAGACACCGTAGGGTTGTTTATCGCTAGAGTGCAAGATTTGTCTAAGATTCGGGATGAATTCGATAGGTCTGTCGCGGCAATTAACTCGTTGAATAGACAATATGATCCGAAATTTAAGCCAACTTATAAGGAAATCGAAGCATTCGATGATATTTATTACATGATTCGTACTGTCGCGGATACGCTCACGTCAAAGAACGTTTCGATTAAAACCGAACGAAATACGAACGAGAATAGTGACGGTGACTTCCGGCGGGTAAAGTTACCCGAATTGCAACTTTTTAAATTCGATGGCAAAATAGAGAACTAGTCCACTTTTCGTGATACACTTTTAAGTCTCATTCATAATAATTCCCGTACTCGTATAACTAAAATCGAAAAATATTATTATTTGCTGTCGTGCGTTAGTGGTCCAGCATTGCAAATCGTGAAGTCGATGCCGGTCAGCGCGGATAATTACGCGATTGTATGGAAATCGCTAGAGAAACGTTACGAAAATAAACGCGTCCTAGCAACAGCATATTTAGATAAGCTGTTTGGTTTTAAACCGATTGCCAGCGAGTCCGCGTCGAACGTAAATACATTTATGAATATCTATCAAGAGAATATTAGTGCACTAGAGCTTCTTAAAATACCAGATTTGGCCAGTTTCATATTATTTTACGTATCCTTGCGTAATTTGGATGCGGTTACTAGGCGTGAGTTCGAACAGACCGTGGCCCCGGGGCATATCCCTACCATTACGGAATTATTGACGTTTGTTGAGAGTCAGGCGCGCGTACTTGAGATGTTGGAGTGCAAACCGGTGCCCGTCAACCCGTCGGCACCAGGCAAGCAAAACTCATCTAAGTCGCCCCCTCCCGCGGCGTCAAAAGCCTCAAACTCAAATAAATCGCGTAGTCAAGCGCATACATTAGCGTCTGGTGTGGCCAGTACTGATAAGAGTGAGTCAAAATCTTCCATCTCGTGTCGGTATTGTCAAAAGCCACAACATTCCATATATAGATGCACCGAGTACCTACAACGAACTCACACCTGAACAACGCAACGCTAAAGTTGCGGAACTTAAGCTGTGTGCTAACTGTGTGCGGAACAATCACGCCACGGAGGATTGTACGTCCAAACATTGTTGTACGGTGTGCAAAAAGAGACACCACGTCACGCTCCACCTAGATTCGACTAAGTCCGAGGAGAAAGTGGTAGCTCTTACGTGCTCAACTGAAGAGACTGTGTTGCTTGGCACCGCTGTCATACACGTCGCAGATGCATGGTCACAGTATCACCCCGTACGTGTTCTGATTGACAGTGGCGCTATGTCAAGTTACATTACTAAAGATTGAGGCAATTGGGCCTATCCCGTCGTAAGTGCGATTTCGAACCTATAGGTTTAGGCGCAAAAAAAGGGTTCAGCATTTCGGTTTGACAACTTGTACCATAAAGCCACGTGGCACGAGTATTCCAGTGCTTACCACTGATGCTGTTGTTGTGGCCAATATTGCTAGCAACCTGCCAACAGTACATATGCCAGACAAGATATTTAATCAATATCAACACCTTGCCTTGGCAGATCCTGTCTAACAAACCGGCACCAATCGAAATGCTGATTGCTAGTGATCTTTTCCCATATATTTACGGCGGTGACAAGATCTTACCTTCTCAACCTGGGTTGCCTGTCGCTATCGAATCCATCTTTGGATACGTAATTACCGGTCAAGTAGTTCTCGACCAACGGAATCCGCGGCACTATTATGACGCCAGCTATAAGGCCCAGAACTAAAGAAAAGCCATGTTGTGGTAGTCACACATAAATAACAAGAGACATTTTAAAGAAAACAATATATTTTGATACATAATAAAGCTACAATTTGTTATAAATTCATTATTTTTTGATTCCCAATATTCTTCCTCCAAAGACTCTCATTCCGCATCTTTTTCACGTACAATGTTTTCCTCCCTCGCCGTCTATGTTCTATGTTAGCGGGTTTGGTTTCCGCACTTAGTCCTTCATGTGGACCATTGTGCGTGGGCCATGGCGGCCGTCGTTGTTTATTCCAACCAGCCCACCTCCCTCCAGAAGCTGATTAGGTCTCCTGGTCTGCTTAAGATATCCGTGAAAGATCTGGGTGACCCGAGGGTTTCTGTTCTGATCTGGGTGACGCCTGTGCATTCAAAGAGCACGTGCGCAACGGTTTCTTCAGCCTCCATGCAAGCCCTGCACAGAGGGCTGTCCGTTATGCCTATTGTGTGGAAGTGCTTATTCAGTGAGCAGTGTCCCGTGATGGTCCCCGTCACTAGGCGCAGGCCGTTCCTGTCCAGGCGTAGCAACCGCCTGGTTAGCCTGCCATCTAAGGACGGCATAGCTTCCCTGGATTGCCTGCAGCCCGGTGTCGAGGTCCACCAGTTCTGTGCTTGTGTGTGGGTGAACTCTTGTAGCCACCTGCGTAGTTGGTTGAAGGGGATGGGTACGATAGGTTCGGGTCCACAGACTGACGTGCTGGATGCTCTCCTAGCAAGTTGGTCAGCTGCGTCGTTACCTAGTGATCCGCTGTGTCCTTTTATCCATTGCAGTGTCACTGTATTACGGTTGCACACTGTCACCCGTTCCAGTGCGTTGTGACATTCTAGTGTTAGTCTGGAGGTAATATAATTTTTCCCCAAGGATTGCAAGACTGAGGCACTATCGGAGAGTATACGTATACGGGTGTCCGTAACTCTCCTGGCTTCTATGGCGTAAGCCGCTTGTATAATGCCCACACATTCCGCCTGGTAGACGGTGTTGAACAATCCCAGCGGGCTGGATATATTTATGTTGAAGTCATGTGAGAAAACTCCGACTCCGGTTCCGGAGTCGGTCTTTGATCCGTCGGTGTATACTCTCATCTCCTTCGGGCCTGAGTAGTCACACCGTTCTTCTGTGAGTATGATGTTGTAGTGCTTCTGAAAGAAGTGTAGTTTCGGGGCTTTGTCGCAGGGTGATGCCATCATTGGTTGTCGTTTGATTGCATCTTCCCTTATGCGTGTGTGCTTGACCCTAGAGTCTCTGCTCAGGGTTCCCGATATATATAGCCTGAAGGCTGCCAGAGCTGCCTCCTCTCGCACGATGAGGTGCAGGGGTGGCAGTCCCAGCATTACTTGCAGTGCGGCAGTGGGTGCAGTGCTCATGCTGCTGGTTATTGCTACACAAGCGAACCGCTGCAGTTTTTCGAGGTCTTTTTGGGCTGTGCTCAGGTCCGTCCTGGGCCACCAGACCAGTGAGCCGTATGTGATAATTGGTCGAATGACTGTGGTGTATAGCCAGTGGGTGACTTTGGGGCTGATACCCCAATTCCTTCCAAGCAGTCGCTTGCACTGCCATAGTGATATGCTGGCTTTTGTGGTGATGTAGTTGGTGTGTTTTGCCCAGTTCAGCTGTTTGTCCAAATAGATGCCCAGGTATTTGGTTTCAGTTGCCAGGCTTAGGGTAGTTCCAAAGAATCGTGGCAGTTGTAGTGTCGCCAACTTCCTCTTTTTTGTGAAGAGAATCAGTTCGGTTTTTGTTGGATTCACCGACAGTTGGTGTTTATTGCACCAGTCCTCTACTATTTTCAAAGCCTGGCGCATTAGGTTACATAAGGTGTTTTCGTGGGTGCCATTTATTATTATGGTTATGTCGTCGGCGTAGCCTACGGTAAAATAACCTTTGTCATTTAGTGTTTTGATGAGGCTGTCTACTACCAGGTTCCATAGAAGCGGTGAGAGGACACCTCCTTGCGGGCAGCCTTTCGCCACGATGGCCCTTGTAGTGTCATTTACCGTGACTTGTACAGCTCTCATTTTGAGCATATTGGTGATCCAGCCGCTTAGGGTCGAGTCTATATTGTGTCTATCTAACGCCATGTTAATGCTGTTGAACATGGTTTTGTCGAAGGCGCCCTCGATATCAATGAAGGCAGCCAGTGATGAGCATTTGTGGTCCACTGCGCATTCAATCTTAGAGACCACGCTGTGTAGCGCGGATTCTGTTGATTTGCCTGTGGAGTACGCATGCTGTTGTTTATGGAGTGGTTTTACCCGGAGAGGTCCGTCTCGAATGTGTCTATCACAGAGCCTCTCCAGGGTTTTCAGTAAGAAGGATGTGAGGCTAATAGGCCTATAAGCCTTGGGTTGTGTGTAGTCGGTTTTGCCAGGTTTGGGTATGAAAATGACCTTCACTTCGCGCCATGCTAGTGGTATGTGTCTGAGTGCTAAGCACGCTCGATAAATCTTCACCAGCCATGGTGTCAGATGATCTATCCCCCACTGTAGCAGGGCTGGGAAAATGCCATCCAGCCCTGCGGACTTAAATGGCTGGAACGTGTTGATAGCCCACTTTATACGATCTTCTGTTGCTATATTATGGGCTCTTGACCAGTCTTGATCCGTTGGGGTCCATTCTGGCACAACCTCCCAGGTCCTGTCTTCTAAGAGCCTGCAGTCTGGGAAGTGAGTCTCCAGAAGGACCTTACTGGCTTCATGGTCAGTTATTGTGTATGAGTTGTCGGGCTTTTTCAGCGCGCCGAGGGTTCGGTCCTGGTCAGTTGATAGGATCTTCCTTACCCTTGCGGCTTCATTATTTGTCTCGATGGATTCACAAAACTTCCGCCAGGCTGTTCTCCTGGCAGTCCTGATCTGTTTCCTGTACAAATATTGGGTTTCTTTGTATAGCTCCCAGTCTTCCGGGAGTCTGGTGTTCTTGGCTCTGTTGAATTGCTTACGAAGTGCATCTCTGAGTTTACTAAGTTTCCCTCGCCGTCTTTGCGAGTTGGATTGTATAGGTGCTAGGTGTTAGTGGCTTTCATAGCAGCAGTCAACTCGTATTATTTGGGTGGCGAGTAATTATTTCTATAAACAACTTGATATAGCTTTTTATTTCATATTTGTCTGCGGTATTTTCAGATCATGGTAGATCTTCATTTGGTACAAACCATGGGGCGTTTGTGATTGTTCTTAGAAGCTTTTGCTGAAATCGCTGTTTGATATCTATGTTAGAGTGTGATGCTGTTATCCGTAGCTGAATGCCATAGGACCCTAAAGGCTTGATTATAGCTTTGTAAATGAGGGTTTTATTTTCCAGGTGTAATTGTAAGTTTCGACCAAATTATCCAGTAGAACTTTCTTAGTATCAGTCCAAGTTTCATCCGTTTAGGAGCTCCAATTTATTGGACCTTATTGTTTTCATTCCTACCATCGCAAACACATTGAAATAAACTTAATAAATTAATATATTCAAATTCAAATTTTCTAATGAAATTTTTGACTTTTGTCTGTCATTGTCTCAACAGATACAAAAATCGTGGTTTTGACAACTTTATTCATAATAATCTGCTTTGTTAGTCGACTATTTTTATTATAATCTGTGCCGAACGCATATTGTCTCCTCTATTTCGTTTCGCGACTAATCACTTGCTAACTAGCGTTTATAAATAAAGAAAAGTTAATCATTGATTAGGAGCTAACCAATTATTTAGCTAAACAGTAGCTAATCAGCCATTAGCGACATTTTTATAAATAAGGCTGTAATAGATGGTACCTACTACTCGTAGTAACGGTATTTATGAGGTGTATGTGTGAGGTGTAATTATGAGGATAGAGTCACATAGAAGTGATGAATAGAATTAAAGGCAAAAGGTTCATAATCAAAAATAGACGGTTTTTGTATAATATGCTCAACCTTGTGTATAATATAAGTTGTTTTAAATTTAACTCAAGCTGGTACCTGTTTAGTTTCAACCTGATGTTATAAATAATATTAAGTAGGTACCTATTCTTTATCAACAGCAAATAATTAATTACTTGCAATTAAATCATTAGAGATTTTAAAAAGTGGTTTTGTGTATGGAATAGTCAAAACACATCAACACATAATTATAAACAATATTTATTATAGTTCAAGTACGGAACAAACTAAGGACACGGTTATTTTACATGCCTAAGTCACTAAATATACGATACGATTGTGTTGTGATTGATATCCGTTGAGACTAGTCGCGTCGATCGCGTGCTCTACTTAAGTGCAAAGTGCAGACGTAGCAAACAAACCGCGCCGGCCGGACCGCGCTCGCCGTGATGTCACACACAATTACGTAAGAATTAACCTACATTTTAATTATAATTGTTATTTATTAACTCGCCACTAAAATGGCTGAGACCACCAAAATTAAGGTGAAAACCGACAACGAACAACTGCTGTACAAATACTACAGCGCAGAAAGAGCAGATAATGAGCAACTGCGAAATGTTATTTCTGATATGGAAAAACAAATAGAAAGCCTCCAACAACAAGTAAGGTATTTACAGCATAAAGCAGACCAAAGTACAGCTACAACCAGTAAGCCAGCTGAGCCAATGAAAAGTCCAACACAGTGTCCTGAATACTGTACGGACGAGGAGGAGCTAGCCAAGGAAACTCAGTGGATCAGGCAAAAGAGCAGAAAAAAGACAAAATTAAACACATCGCCCACTCACACTGCCAACATTGAACACGTAGAGACTATTCAATCTGAGAAAGTGAACATCAAAAAGATTCCGCCACCCCCGCCTGTTGTAATAGACAGCGTCGAGAACTACCAAGCCTTGTTTGACTTATTGTCAAACTCTGAGTCTGGTGATAAATTCACGACTAAAATGTTGAATGGAAAGTGCGTTAAAATAAATGCAGTGAACGAAGACACTTATAAGTCTATTACAAAGTTATTGAATGAAAATAACTTTCTCTGGAACTCGTACGAAAACAAGCAGGAAAGGCCAATAAGAGTTATGGTAAAAAACCTTAATTTCACGTAAGCCTGCCAGAATTATTGAGGACTTGCAAAATAAAGGTTTCCAGATTGAAGATGCAGCAAACAAATTGAGGTGGAAAAATAAGGAGCCCCTGAACATGTTTATGCTGACTTTCAAAAATGAGGAAGACATAAATAAAATCTATAGCATTAAGTCAATATTAGGATGTAAAGTAGAAGTACATCCTCTCCATACTTCGAGGCTAGTACCGCAGTGCAAAAGATGCCAGGCATACGGACATACACACAAATACTGTTCAAAGGAACCTAGATGTGTCAAATGTACAGGCAAACATCTCACTGCTGAATGCAAAAAACCGGCAGACGAGAAGCCAAAATGTGTCCATTGTGGGGAACCACATCCTGCTAATTATAGACAATGTATAGTAGCCCGGGAAATGCAAGGCATAAAAAACAAAACTATTAAGAAGCCGGCAACAAAAAGCCAGCACAAAATCAACGAAAAAGTGCAAACTAGCTCACAAACGCAAACCCATTACGTGACACAAAACCTCACAAGCGACTTTTCGTGAGAATGCTAATGCCGATAAAGGTATGGAAGGAAAGTTGGACGAAATTATTAAATTGATGTCCTAATTTAACGCTCGTTTGTATATACTAGAAAATAGCGCTTCGAATGCTGTTTCCAGGCAGAAAAAATGAATCCATTAAAAATAATGGCATGGAATTCAAACGGACTACTTAAACATCAACAAGAATTAGAAGTAGTCCTGATCACAGAAAATATCGATGTATGCCTTATATCTGAAAGTCACTTTACTAAGCAATCATACATAAAGTTTCGAGGTTACAAAGTGTACCATGCACTGCACCCTGACAATTCTGCCCGAGGTGGTAGCGCCGTTGTAGTCAAAGATAATCTCTCTCATTATGAAGAAGTTAAGTATGAATGTCATTCATTGTTGCCTGTGATGTCAAAACTACTTGAGAAATTATTTCTAAAGAGATTGAAGCCTCTTATTGATACGGAAAATCTAATCCCCGATTATCAGTTCGGATTTAGAGAACAACACTACGCTCGACCAAGTACACAGAATTACTAATATTATTGAAAGAACACTAGAGGAGAAGAAGGTGTGCTCCATGGTTTTCCTTGATGTTGCACAGGCTTTCGATAAAGTATGGCATGATGGCCTCATTTATAAAATAAAAACAATGCTGCCTCAACAATTTTCAGACATCTTAGAGTCCTATATATCAAACAGATTGTTTAGGATTAGACAAAGAAACGCTTTTTCAGACCTTAGGCAGATAAAAGCTGGAGTACCACAAGGGAGTGTACTTGGTCCTGTCCTGTATCTACTATACACCTGCGATATTCCTGAGCTAGAAAATAATTTCATTGCAACCTTTGCTGACGACACAGCAATCATGGCTGTTGGAAATAATCACGAGGAAGCCGTAGAAAAGGTTCAAGAGTCCATAAACCGTGTCTATGAGTGGACTGCAACATGGCGTATTAAACTCAATGTAAGCAAGTCTATCCACATTGACTTCACCCATAAAAAGCCACAATACTTTCCGGTATTTATGAATAATCAACCAATACCATACGCGAATACTGCTAAATATCTCGGCATGACTGGATGCAAAACTGCGCTGGAAAGAGCATGTCAAAAAGAAAAGAGCCGAACTATATATTAGATACAAAAAAATGTACTGGCTACTTGGTAGACAGTCGCCATTGTCAATATCTAACAAATTGTTGTTTTACAAACAAGTTTTAAAGCCTGTATGGACCTACGGTATTCAGCTGTGGGGTTGCACCAGCCAAAGCAATCGTCAAATTATACAACGATTCCAAAACAAAGTACTCAGGGATATAGTCAACGCGCCCTGGTACATTAGAAACAGCGACCTCCACCGGGACCTCAAGATGGATGTCGTAAACATAGTAATAAAAAAATATGCAGAAGCTCACGAACACAGACTTCATCATCACGTGAATGTCGAGGCGATCCAGCTCCTTGACATCACTGAATTAGTGCGAAGACTAAAAAGGGTAAAACCTTTTGAGTTAGTTTAGTGCAGTGTGAGTGAACTTAAACTGTAGTGCAAGTGCTGACTAAAGAACACGAGAACTAAGTGTCTTCCCCTTAATATAAAGTGAATAAGAAAGACGTTATTGGACGATTTCTTAATTTTATATTTACTTAGCAGTTTAGGTTATATTTAAATTACTTATTAGCGAATAGGCTAGATCGTAATGTGAATAAAGTATCACCAGAAATAATATACTTTATTATTACTTTATAAAAAAAAAAACTAAATATATGTGTATATTTAGTTTAACCTAAAACGTACTATTATCTGGATAATAAGATTTAATGCCATCAAACATAACAATAAGTAATTCAGTCAATCAGTAAAACTTTATAGATTTACTATTAATAGCTGGTAGTTACCACTACTTCATTATAATTTTTACGTAAGACAATTTAGCAAGGTAGGTACGTAGAAAATAAACCTTATTCAATTCAAATACATTAGCATTTATGGTATAATATGGATGGGAATTAATTCTAACACACACATTATAGAACAACAGTTAAACAAGTTAAATATGGTGTCAATGTACTTAACTTAGTCCGATTTCCGATCACCAATTACTCCAAACCACCAATTTGATATTATTATAATTTTATACTTCATCCACCACCTGGTTTACTTGAGGTCCGCACTATCCAACCGCCGAATCAAAAGTGCCCCCTCTCCTTTTTTTTTTTTTTTTTTTTTTATATATGGCATCTCGCAGTTGACCTTGGGAGGCCGTGACTGCTTAACCGGTCTCGCCCCCTCTCCGAATCTTCACCCTTTTTATAACGTCGGTTCTTATAAACAAGGTGGCATGATCAAGCGACATCGTGACTCACAGATTTGACATAACTTCTCAACATTTTGATTTTAAAACAATAAGTATTATTAAACAATTCTTAAATTAGGTAATTTATAATCATTTTACTTAATGATTAATTAAAAATATATTGTAACTGCTACATAACAATATTATGTTGTTACTTTTAAAATTCGCGGTAGATAAAGAATCTTATCAGATTTTAGGCTCCTAATAGTACATAAATATAAGTATTTAGTATCAACATAAATATCGTTGAAATGTTCGGTTAAACCGAAATGCATCCAAATAATAATCAAAAATATACACTATATTATATAGGTCATAGATATACACTATATTACAGGAACGCTGGGTCTAGAGATTCCTTTGGCACGTAGGTTTCTTATGAGGTCAAGGGGTGCACTAAGAAAGGATTTTTCAAAATTCACTGCATAAAGGGGTGAAACGGGGTATGGAAGTTTATATGAAAGTCCGTCAGTTTTGAAGTTAGGATCTTCAAATTTTGTGTTTAGGCTGACGATTGAAAATTAATTTACACGTATCTCAGCGTTTTTGATGACTCCACCCGGGAAGGGTTAAAAAGGGGGATGAAGTTGTGTATGGAAAGTCCTTAATTTTCAAAGTAAAAATCACTAAATTTATTATCTAGGGCCTAGACTAAACCTTTAGTTTTTAACCTTTAGTTAGCTTCCAACCATAAGCCTAGATTCTAGGCTTATGGTTGGAAGCTAACTCAAAGGTTTTGTTAGAATTTCAACCCTTTTAAGGGTTAAAAGGGGGATGAAATTTTGTTTTTAATTAAAGTTCTTTATTTTTAGCGTTCCGTACCTCAATAGGAAAACACGGAACCCTTATAGGATCACTTCATAGTCCGTCTCTCTGTCAGTCTGTCAACACCGTTTTTCTTTTGAACGCGTATCAAGTTAGAATTAATATCAAATACGTAATTCAACGGTCCCTTGGAGCTCTAAAATAATCATGCTTGAAGGGGCTTGATTGCGTTGACTGAAGAGTCAACGCAATAAAAAAATACGGTGATTTATGCGACATATATTGATACTCGCAAATAAATCAAAACCCATACTTCCCGTTGACCTAGAATTATGAAATTTGGCTTTTTTTGGTTTTATTTGGTTGTTTTTTTTTTTTCAACCCACATGGGGGTGAAAAGGGGAATGAAGTTTTGTATTGAAGTTGTTCATTCGTGTATTCAAGTAAAAGTAAAATTTCCCCACCTGAGTAGTTATTCATGTCGAGAAGAAACCACTTGAAGGTCATAGGGGACGTTTTAACGCCCAAACGACCAACGAAGTTGCTTTGGTGATGATTAATCATCAATTTGAGAAACAGGACATTATATTGGAAAGTCGTACTACTGTTTTACGTCGGATAAGTGAACTGCATCGGTCATACGATGCCTTGCAATATCCCATAATATTTTGTTATGGCGACGATGGTTATTCTGTCAAAATGCCTCAACACGATCCCATAACAAAATTGGCTCAAAAAAATGGTTTCGGCAGCCAGTTTCTGTTCCTTCCGTATATAAGA
Organism: Tiliacea citrago; assembly: GCA_963921375.1. Taxonomy (NCBI): domain Eukaryota; kingdom Metazoa; phylum Arthropoda; class Insecta; order Lepidoptera; family Noctuidae; genus Tiliacea; species Tiliacea citrago. Next base: position 32,536,397 of record OY992780.1, read on the forward strand.
GACGGTGAAGATAACATTATCTCCTGCGTTTTATCGCTCTTCTTAGTCAGTATTTAGTGGATCAATACGCTAAAATAGAAACCGAGACTCAATTACATACGACATAATCAGGCAAAGTTACGAGCCGATAATTACATACATCTTAAGGATGCAGTTAGAAGACAAGATGCTGATGCCGATCAATTGGGACAAATGGTAACTAGTACTACCGTCCTCTTTCACTGGTGCTCTGAGCTACATGCACGAGCGTACCCAGGATGCGATGACATATGTACGCAACTACGGTCGCCCTAACCTCTTTGCGACGTTTACATGCGGGTTGCATAGAGGTTAGGGCGACCGTAGTTGCTGGGAGGACATCACCAAAGTTTTACTTCCTGGACAAAAGTATTGTGATCGTCACGATATAATTGTTCGAGTGTTTCATATAAAAGTAAAATAACTGATTAATATTTTGATTAAAAGAAAAATGTTCGGAAATATTCGTTGCTATATGTATTCGGTTGAGTGGCAAAAACGTGAACTTCCACAATATTCTTTCACTGAAAAGTAGCATAACGCCAGACTCTATTGACAAAGTAATTTGCGTTGAAATACCTGACCCAAAACTTCACGAAGTAGTAAAGTCGAACATGATTCATGGCCCTTGAAAGCATCACTTTAATCATAAATCACCTTGTATCCTCATACAAGGTGATTTATTTTAATGTATTGGATACCTTTTAGTGCAGCTGTTGTCCCGACCTCTATTGAGGCAAACACAAACAGGTGATGATGGCTATCCACAGTGTCGGAGACGATCCCCTAGCGAAGGCGGATTTACCGTTAATATTCATGGTGTGGATCTAGATAACCGTTGGGTAGCTCGTTTTTACCCTGTACTATTAAAAACTTTTAACGCACATATAAACGTTGCGTATTGCAACTCTGTGAAATCAATAAAGTATGTATGCAAGTATATGTTAATAAAGGATCGGACCAGGCTACGTTTGCACTAAAAAACGAAAGGATGAAGTGAAGATATATGAGAGCAGAAGTAGCTCAGACACAGTGTGGCAAATACTTGGGTTTTCCATACATGAGCTTTTCCCCACAGTTGTTCATTTAGCATTTTATTTGAGAAACGGTCAGAGTTTACTTTAACTCAAATAATGTCGCTGACAAAATAGCTGACCCACTATTACACTTAACTATGTCAATCAGATAACTTTGCTTAAATTCTACTCTACTCTGAGGCTCCATTTTACATATCGACCAAGAGTAATTTCGTAAGACGAAAAAGAGGAATAACAGTTGATGGTTGGCCTGGTGTGAGGAAGGAACACGCCTTGGGTAGAGTCACCATAGTCACAGTCATGTTCACCCGAACAATACGGAGTACTATCTGCGTTTACTGCTACATTAAGTGCGGGGCCCAACTTCGTTTGAAGCACTAAAAACTGTGAATGGTATGTTGCAGCCTTCTTTCTAAGCTGCTTGCAAAATGTTAGGTTTGCTTGAAGATGGCCTACACTGGCATGCGACGTTGGAGGCCGCAGCGCTTTGTCGGTCACCAGCAAAAATGCGAGAACTGTTATTAGAATAAGAATAATTTATTTGCTGAAAATATAGGTATTACCAGTTGTTAGAGGTTGGTGGTTTAGGTACAGTCCATATTTTGCCTGTTTAGGGCATGCAAATTAACTTTACATTATTACCTAATAGGTACTTATTTTATTAAGATATTACACGGAATATACGATAAAATATCTTAGGATTTTTAATTAATGATAAATTTTAAGTTAAAATAAAATATACACACATAACAAAACAAAAATTCTTAAAATAATATTTTTCTTTAGGTAACAAATACAATTTATGTTAAGTTATTAGACATAACAAATTAAAATTCTTAAAATAATATTTTTCTTAATATAAGATGTTAAATTATTAAACCACAGCACATCATATTGGAAACTAAACTATAGGAAACTTAAAATATTTTTTTTTCTTTATGTTGCAGAAATTCTTGTAAACTATAAAAACAATTCTCTATTAACCATCTACGTAGTTTAATTTTAAAATATTTAAGTGGGAGCTCCCTTATGATCTTCGGTAATTTATTAAAAATTGTAATGCACATATGATAAACATTCTTTTTACTTAAACTTGCGTTACAAAAAGGAACTAAAATTTTTGTTGCATCTCTTGGTCTCTGTTTGGTGTAGTTGTCACCTTTGAATCTAAATAATTCACTATTTTTCCTCACGAAAACCGATACCTCAAACAAATATATTTAAGGTCAATAGTTTCAGGTTTTTGAATAAAGGCCTACAAGATTCAAGTGGACCGACACCGCATATAGCTCTTACACATTTCTTTTGTACAATAAATGTCTTATCACTGTAAGCGGCTTCTGCCCAATCTGGGGGGTCCAAACGCCTCCTGCCGGAGGCTCTACGCGGGGATCGTGCGGTCCATGGCCCTTTACGGGGCACCGGTGTGGGCGCGTTCTCTGAGGCTGCGACCAGCGCAGCGGTTGAACGCGTCCCAAAGGGTCATAGCCATCAGGATGGTACGGGGATACCGCACGGTCTCCCGTGAGGCGGCGAGCCTCCTTGCCGGACTGCCGCCATGGGATCTGGAGGCGAAAGTCCTCGCGCACATTTGGGTGTGGCGCGAAGAGGCGAAACTCCGGGGCATAACTCCGCTGCCGCAAGAAATCGCGGCACAGCGGACGGGGCTCGGGAGGGATCTCATGGCGACATGGAGAGTGCGATTGTCGCAACCCAGCGCTGGGCACGCCACAATTGTGGCGATAAGTCCCCTCTTTGAGGAGTGGCTGGAGAGGCGCCACGGCGTCCTCACCTTCCGCCTGACGCAGGTCCTGACCGGACATGGATGTTTCGGGAGGTTCCTGTTTAGGATTAAGCGGGACGAAACGCCCGGGTGTCACCACTGTGTGGATCGCCCGGAGGACACGGTGGAGCATACGGTGGAGGTCTGCCCAGCTTGGGCGGAGCACCGCCGTGTCCTCACGGAGGCGATCTCTCGAAGGAGGAGGCGGAACGCGTGAGGGTGAGACAAGGTTCGCGCCCTCGCGCCCCTAGTCGCCGCAGCAGATGCCCCGGGCGTCGGGAGACGCAAGCCGATTTCCGGCCACCGTAGGCGCGGGCCTGCGGTCGGTGAGCGATGGGTAGCTCGCCGTCCGATAAGGACCAGGCCCGGGTCGACGGCGCGTTGTGTTCCACGCGCGCCTCAAAGAGATGTCAGCACAAACTGACGGGGTCCGTTAGGACCAATGCCTGCCGGGGTTGCGAGTTTGTCCGAAAGGGATATCGTGGCCCTGGCACACAGGCAACGGAAGGAACACGGGTGGGTTTTAGTCAGTAAAAGTCTGACACGCCCTCCCGCTCCGCCCAGAGCGGGAGAAGTCATTTGATAATTTCCCACCCAAAAAAAAAAAAAAAAATCACTGTCTGTAGAATTGCCCCATATTAGTAGTCCGTATCTTAATATTGATTCAACATACCCAGTACCCACTATATGCTATACGGGCTGTTTTTTCGTCAGACACAATAAGTACGAAGTTTTCGTTTTGTTATGTGTTCACAATTATGTTAGTCTTTTGTCAAATATCAGACCCAATAGCTCTTTGAGAAAACTTCAAAGACTATTTGTCTGAAGATTTTAAGCTCAGGCTGCAAAAAGAGATCGGAGACAATGTAGAGAATTTCAAAGACCGAATTTTAAATGAATGTCTATCTCAAATTGAAGAAACAGTGCTAACGTTAAATGGAAAATCGATAGATATGTTGTACGGTTTGCCAAAACCAACCAAGCCACAAGTTGCCGGTGATAGAGAGTACATGAGAGAAACTAATTTTGATACAGTAGCTTTGGAAAGTTTTGTAAATAATAATACGCAATCGTTGACCGCCGATCAAATGTCTGTATATGACCAAGTCATGAAAAGTGTAGTAAGTGAAGGATTTTTTTTATTTCTGGACGCCCCTGGTGGCACTGGCCGCACAGGTAAGACTTATCTTATAAACTTGCTCTTGGCAAAAGTAAGAAGCACTCGAGACATAGCTTTAGCTGTAGCGCCGTCCGGGGTTGCTGCTACATTATTAGAAGGAGGTAGAACTGCACACGCTGCCTTACAATCAGTAACACAAGTTCAGGTTTCTGTAAATTGTAGGTTGTACACCTACAATTTACAGAAACCTGAACTTGTGCAATAATTAAAACAACTTATTTCATAATAACAGTTTATTTTTTAACATTTCAACAAAGAAAAATTAACATTTAAATAATAAATAATTTAACTTACAGTAGGTACTACCAAACCAACGCTACTCTTATCTCATGCTAGGGCGCACACTTCACACGCAGCGAAGTCGATCACCGGCGACTCGTTGCCGAGCTCTAGCGACGAGTCAACTGACGTGATATACTGAAACCGCTATCGAGTCGCCGCCATTCAAAGGCGCTCCGTGTGTATCTAATCGCTACAGTCTCAAAAATATATTAACAAAATATCAATAATTGCACCGATACAAAACGAAGACGAGGCCGCAAGGGCGCGCGGTGTTTCTTCCCTCGCATTCGTAACGTCTCAAAAGCTATGTATCATAGAGCTGTCCTATGTAGTACTTAAGTACTTTATAATTATAAACTTCGCAATCAACAAAATAAATTAAGTAGGTATCAGTTAATTATAACATTTGTACCACGGTTACATCGGAGAGCAGCCCGAGTGGTACTACAGGGCGTGGCACACAGGGCGGCCCTTTGTTTTTCTATTAGGTTAATGAACAATTCAAAACATTGAGGTCTGATAAGCTAGTTATAGTTTACATTAATGTTAATAGTACCTGTAGGTGTACTAGGATATTGTAGAAGCATCGATACAACGCATAACGAAGGAGCTCGTAGTAGGGTTTGTCCGGCATGGCACGATTCCCGTCCCGCCCGATGCAATGCAACAGTGGCGCTCGGATGGATGCGCTGCTCCAAAATACTAACACTGTACCGAGTTTATACAAGGTGGCCCGTTACCAGTGGTCCTAACCACTTTGTAGGGTTCCGTACCTCAAAACGGAACCCATATTGGATCACTTCGTTGTCCGTCTGTCTGTCTGTCTGTCAAGACCCTTTTTCTCAGGAACGCGTGGAGGTATCAAGTAGAAATTAATATCAAATGCCTACGTAAGACTACGGTCCCTTGAAGCTCTAAAAAAATCAAGCTTCTAAGTCAACGCAATAAAAAAATACGGCGACATTATGCGATATATTTTGTTACTCGCAAATAAATCAAAACCTATAGGGTACTTCCCGTTGACCTAGAATTATGAAATTTGGCAAGAAGCAAGGTCTCACAGCACAAGTAAAGGAAAAAGTTCGAAAATTGTTAATTTGTAGTTTTGACATATAAAAATATATATATTACAAACTTACATTTAAAGTTGGAAAATTGACCGTGGCGTATATCGCTGGAAGGGAGAACATGTTTTTCAACTACAATTTTAAGTTTGTCATCCCAACTACGCAACCCTTCATTGTGCGTCGTCCGACACGCACCTACTTGGCCGGTTCTTTCGCCAAGGGCTTTCCGAAATACCCTTTACACAATGGGTAACACAATTAATGCACATTATGAAAATAGTTTGTTCAGAATCGTTGTATGAATCCATTTCTGTCATTGTAATAGGTCATTTTTACCACAAAAATAATTAAAAGTTCGTGAGTTACCTACTGTCACACTTCTGCTGAATAGTCAAAACAAACCAAAATGGACGAAGTACCTACCGACTACGAGCCATAGACGAGTGTGACTGTGGGCGCCTGTACATTTACGACGTGCGCACAACTCCTACAATCACTATAACTAATTGAATAAATAAACAAGGCATGTATTTAACGCAGCGACAAATTAATCGGAATTTGGGATTAAAAAATAATGAAAGCCGGTAGCAAAAATAGTAGGTTAGCAGCTACAGCGAAGTATTATTTTAAGTAGAAAGTAGCGGCTCAATAATCAGTTTTTAGCTTTATTTTAATTTAAACTGGCATCGAATTTTTGTTTTGGTAACTGAATTTACCAACAATAGAGGGAATCTGGCGATCTTGTTAATGGTTACTGTTTTAACCTAACCTAACCCAAATGATTCAATAACAGTAGATGACTTTGCAGCGATTAAGAAATAATATTTAATCGCTGCCATGGCGACTAATTATTTGCTGCAAAAAAAAATATTTTTTGCAGCAAATAATTAGTCGCCCTTTAAGTTGTAAGTCGCCTCGAAAAGTATTAGCCAATAAAAAATATTGTCTATGTAATAATAAAAATTCAGTGTACTTATGTATTATGATTAACATACAACTCTATTTGGGTTTTTGGTGGCGTGCGATAAATCTGGGACATGTTGTTAGGTTAAACGACGGTCATACTTCAAGAGAGTCGGTCGGTAAAGTTATGACATGCTAACTTCTAGAGTAGGTAACTCATGAAATGACTACTTATAAACTTTTACGATGGTAAATGTCTGAAATTTGAACAAAAAAACAGCTGTCTCCCACATTTTGATCGCGTAGATATAGGTATTGCACTTTGTAGGAAACAGCGGTTTTTTTGAGTTCTGTAGCCAAGTATCCGTGTATTACTGTTTTGAATTCCGTAGCCAAGTATCCGTGTATTACTGTTTTGAGTTCCGTAGCCAAGTATCCGTGTATTACTGTTTTGAGTTTTTCATATTGTTTTCCTTTGTATGAGTGTATTGTAATTTTGATTTATTTTAATGTTAACATGCATGCAATTGTGTAGCCTCTATTGGCCAATAATAAATAAATAAGTGGCTTTAACCTGAGCCCTTATAATTGGGTCACGTCCGTCGCCGGATATGGCAGTGATTTTATTCGGAGACTAGTACTAGTATATCTATATCAATAACAAATTTGAAGGCGATGTATTCTTTGTATCATTGAACAATATTACGTAAGTGAAACTGCGAACAAAATTATAAGGGGTGGCACTCAAATGTCACAGAGGGTTCAAATAAAATTCAATGCACATAAACGTGTTGAGTATTGTTGGAACTTGGAACCCTCCATTAAATAATAATATTCAATGCACATAAACATGTTGGGTATTGTCTACGAAAATTATTTATTTAATCTAAATACTGGGTAAATTACAAAATACTAACGAAAATAAACCGTGGTCTAGTCGTCACTATGTGATTTGCAATACCTGCACAATTATAAAAATAATTTTCTTTTCATGGACACGAATGCGACTTGACATGCAGGCGTACCACACTAGACTATGCGACTATTGGCCACTAGGGCAAATTGGATTAACCGAATCTGGGTTCAACATTTCAGAATCGATTGAACTCATTTTTAATCAAATCTAAGTCTATATAAAACCCAGATTTTGAATTTCGGTACAGCTTACAGAGTTAGTATTCCGTCAAACAAAATGGTAGTCTTTTTAAAATTTTAATTATGGAACATACCGCTTCACCACTACGGGCCGTCACGCTTAATAGGTATTTTTTTTTATTCACACTGGCTGTTTATACAGTCACAAGACCGCAGCTTTTTTTTTCATTTCTCATACTCGGAAAGTAGTGTTTGTTTGGTATGAGTAGCGGGTGGAAAACGCTGCTTCCCACCCTTGGGCGGGAAAGATTCCTAGTAATTGCTTCTCTCCCTAGGGCGGGAATGAATTTTAAATATAGAATTAAATTTGTTTAAGTAGTCTGCGGTCATGTGATTGTAACAGCCAGTGTGAATTAAAAAAAATACTTTTTATTAATCGAGACGGCCCGCGGCAGTGAAGCGGTGTGTTCCATATTTAAAAAATACTATTTTAATTTGGCGGAATACTGAAATTCAAAATCAGAGTTTTGACTAATATTTGATTAAAAATGACTTCAAGCGATTCTGAAATGTTGACCCCAGATTCGGTTAAAGACGAGGCAAATACAGTAATCCAAAATCTTTTGGCAGAAATTTCAAAGGAAAGATATTTGAATACATACAATGATTTTATGAAGTGGCGAGCAAACAAGAAAATAAAATATTTAAGAAAAAATATTTTTTTTTACTTTCCTTATATTCGTAATGAAAAGTAGAGTGTTTAACACGGCCAATTCCTTCCTGAATTGATTCCTTTCGACCCTTGTATAACAATCTACTATTTTAATCGATATTTTTCATAATTACTTAAGTATGTAAATAAATTCGCTGAGTCCGTAACTAAATTTAGTTCTATTTTTAAAATTCATTCCCGCCCTAAGGAGGAAAGCAGTTACTATGCGTCTTTCCCGCCCAAGGGTGGGAAGCAGGTTTTCCACCCGCTACTCAGATCAAACAAACACTACTTTCCGAGTATGAGGAATGAAAACTTATTTTTTTTGTCTGTTACCAACAAGCCTACAAAAACGAAAAAGTCATTCGCGAAATTCAAATTTTCTTACGTTATTTTGCAAATTTGCAGGTGTGTTTGCTTGATCAAAATATGATTCGCTACTATTAATAACAGATACGTATTTACAGAACTATAATCATTACTATATCTCTAATAATAATAAATAATAATAAAATAAAATTTCTTTATTTCCCAAAAAAAACAAAAACATACAGATAATTGTACATTCACAAAAACATAAAAACGTTTGGATTAAAAAAAATTAAAAAATTAAAATGTTTTTATTTATGCTTCAGTTTACATATAAAGGGTTTCATGTCTGGAGCCTCCTTTTAAGCAAACAATGCCTGTGTTAGGAGACTCCGCTCTTCCATAGTACAGCATAATCTTAATCTATAAAACAATTCCGTAGGTACCTACCTAAAATATCTTAAAATATCAAATAAAAACAAGTATGTTAGTGAGAGTGTGATTCGAGTGTGAATACCAGTGCGTAGTGTGTCTGTATGTGAGAGTGAAAGGGGGTGTGTGCGCGAGTGTATGCGAGAGTGAATGAGAGTGAATGTTAGAGTGTAAGGAGTGTATGTTAAAGTGTAAGTGAGAGTGTATGTGTGAGTGTATCTGCTACTTTATGTGCTCTAAAAGTGCCTCCGTTTCATCATATGTAAGTGTCTTTATCCAACTGGTTATTGTTTTTTTACATTCATAACTTTTTTTTGAGTATATGTTAATATGTCTGTTTATTTTGTTGTACAGTTGAGCAGACCGTTTATTAAATTGTCTACAAGCAAACATGGTTTTGGTTTTAGGAATTTGTGCAACAATGTCGGTCCTCCTTTTTCGTAATAAGTGTGGATCATATTGCAGGGTTTTATGCTTTTTTAAAACTATTTGGATAATGTACAGTTTTCTTACGGAAAGCAGATTACTCATTTTATATAAGATATCAGTAGGATATCTTTTACTTTTGTAGTACATTATCTTTATCAGAGCTCGTTGGGATCGCTCCACGTCTATAAAATTAGTTTTCGCTGCACCTCCCCAAATAGGGATGCAATATAACAAGACAGACTGCACCAAAGCCATGTAGATCTCATTAAGAACATTTCTTGGGGGGTCTCGTTTACTCGTAATATTATTTGGAACAACATGTCGAAGTGTTTTAAAGATCCAGCTTAATCTCCTAACCCTATTTGAGACCTGTTCTAGATGTGGATACCAGGATAACCGCTGATCGACTATCACGCCTAGATATTTAATTTGAGTTACTTGTTTTATGCATGAACAATAACAGTATCTGTTATTGGTATCACCGCATGTGTGTATTCTTAGATTGAGATCCTCGCTTGGTTGACTACTTTTGTTAATACTGAAGCAAATGTAATTGGTTTTTGACGTATTTAAAGTGAGCAGGTTATTATTTAGCCAATTAGTTACTTGTGCCATGCCCATCTCTGCTTTGAGTTTCACGTCTTGCCAGGATTTCCCAGAGAAAACGACAGCGGTATCATCGGCGTATGAAAAAACTTTTGCATTATTGATATGCATGTTGCAGAGATCATTTAAATATACCAGGAATAGTGTAGGGCCCAGTACGCTGCCCTGGGGAACGCCATATGTGACCTCAGCATCACTACTGGTCAGTTCACCCACCTTTACCCTTTGTTTTCTAGACGAGAGATAGTCTTTAAGCAATTTCAGAGGGGTATCTCTTATTCCAGCTTTTTCCAGTTTACTCACAAGAACAGGGACAGAGACGGTGTCAAAAGCTTTTTTAAGGTCCAGGAAGACAGTCAGGCATTTATTGCCAGTGTTAAGGTGTTCAGTTACTAGAGAACTGAGTGCTGTAACTGCATCCTCAGTGGATAAGCCTCGTCTAAAGCCAAATTGGTTGAGGGATAGTAAATTAAATTTTGAAAAGTATTTTATTAGTCTATTATTAATTAATTTTTCCAGTATTTTAGAAATGGATGGCAAAACAGATATAGGCCTGTAGTTGTTGACATCGTCTCTGTCCCCGCCCTTATAAACGGGAGTAATAATGGAATGTTTTAGTAGGTCAGGGAAGATGCCGCTTTGGAAGCAGAGGTTTGCAAGGTGAGTTATTACTGGAACAACTTCCTTTCGTATGTGCTTTAGAAATTTAGTCGAGACATTATCCCAACCGGGGGCACTATCAGATTTAAGACCCATCAAGATTCGATCAACTTCATTGGGGTCAGTATCCAGGAGAACAAAAGAATTACATTGTACAGGTAGCTTCATATGTTGATTTATGGGGTAATTATTACTAGGCAGAATTTGCTGAGCCAACTGTTTACCAACGTTAGCGAAATGATCATTAATAAAATTTACTGATTCAAGAGGAGAAGACTTAATATTTAGTAGTTCAGAGTTGTGATTATTTAATTTGGTGGAATAAGTGATATCTTTAATATTTTTCCAGAGTAGCTTATTATTTGTAACAGATTTTGCTAGCAGATCCCTTTCATATTTACGTTTTAGTTTTTTTATCAAATTGTTACAGTAATTCCTGTATCTATTGTAAGTTATTTTTGTAATATCATTGTATGGATCAGATTTATAACGTTTTTGCAATTTATTACGGTTTCTTATACAACGTAGTATGCCGTTGGTAATCCATGGTTTAATAATCTGTTTACTGTTTGATATGGTGCGGGTGGTACTACTGCTTTTTAAAGTATTCGTGAGTTTATTTATGAGAAGGTTGGTCAGTAGATTTGGATCATTACAAAACAGCAATTCGGCTAGATTCTTTTCCTGTAAGTCCTTCATAGCTAATTCAAAGTCAATAATTGTAGCGGTTTTTTTTGGAATGCGGGTGTTTTTTAGTTTAGACAGGGACAAAAATGTTGTAAAGTGGTCAGTGATAGAGGTATGAAGTATGGCAATAAATGCCGATACCTTCTTTTTATTGATTTTTAGCATGAAATGATCCAGGCAGTTTCTTTCTCTAGTGGGTAGCGTATGTCCAGGTAGTATTCCATACAATGACAACATATTAAGATAACTGTTCCTATTATTACGCTCATGAGACGATTCTATTTCTTTAGGTTTAATATTTATATTTATGTCTCCCGCAAGGATAATGCTTTTGTGAGAGTTTAATTTATCTAGGTAAGTACTAAGGGAGTTTATGAAGCTATCCGTGTTTGTGTTTGAGGGGGAGCGGTAAGTACATAACACTATGTTATTTAGAATGTCCAGTTGAAGACAGGACGCTTGTGATAGCTCAATTTCCGTAACTTTCGGTTTCAAGGAGTGTTTTACATACACAACTACCCCATCATTTTGGTTTAGCTGCCGTTTAGTAAAGTAGGATTCATAATTATTCAGTTGTGGAATAGGTTTATTAGCACTTAACCTACATTCCGTCAGTATAATAATATCTGTGTCTGACGGAAAAGTTGATAAGTTGAGCACGAAATCATCAAAATTACAATAAATACTCCTTATGTTTTGGGAAATAATAGTGAGGTCATTCTTATTAATTTGTATGTGTCTGCCAAGCTCTGAGATCCCGCATTCGACTGAACGGGCAATTTCGATACTATCTATATCGGTTACGGTTAATAGTGCGTCATTCATTTAAAGTATTTGTAAGTAGAATATACGTTTCTTTAAGATAAGTGTTTAGGTTATTTAGAGTAAGTTGCAGAAGTTTATGTATTATTTTGATGACTGGGCACATTATGCTAGGTTTTAGGTTAATGTAAGTGAATGTGTTGTTATGGTATGTAGCATGTGTAAAGGGGTGAGTGTGTGTGTTGTACAAATGAGGATGCGTGAGAGTGTTGGTATGATTAGCAACGTACATTAAGTTCAAACTCATTGTGATATAAGTACACAGTAAAAATGCGAAAAATCTTACAGAAAAAGTATAAAATAACAGGTTTGGGGTAGAAACTAACGAAAGTATTATCAGCAAATTAGGTAAACGGGGTGCACACAAAGTATTATAAGTCATAAGTCATGCACTCCCTAAGAGTTTATGTACCTGCTCTTCACAAGTGATAACTATAGATTGCGCATGTTCATCCTTTTTTATATAAACCTTGCCATACGCAGTCCAACAGAACTTGTAGGCCCCAGATTTAATCAGGTCTCGAGCAAGAAAGTGTAGACGCGATCCTTTTGGGGTTAAATGCTCCGACAGAAAGATAAGGGTATCTTCTTGTGTTTTAAAACCCAAGTGCTTGCAGCGCAATTTAGTTTGGTTTTTTAAATTATATGTCTTAGCCATCCTCAGAATCTCAGACCTCAACAAAGTGGAGCCTGTCTCCACAATAATAGGAGTATTTTGTTGGTCATGGTTTTTTCCACGCACTCTATAGATGTCCTTTATGTCATATTTATTTATATTACAGGTTAAGTTTCGGGAAAGACACATGATCATTTCTATGAGGTCGTCTTTGGTTTCATGACTTTTTCTTGGTACATTCTTCACAACAAAATTTGTTTTCCGTCCCCCCATTTGCAAATCCTCAATCTTATTCTCCAAAATAGTAATGAGTTTTTTGTCTTCTACAGATTTGTTTTCAAGCTTGTTGATTTTTTTTGTAAGATCCTCATTTTGCGCGGTTAGGTACGCAATCGAACTCTCTATTTTAATATTAGACTGTTGAATTTCTTTTAAAGTTGAGTTTATATGCTGTGTCTCATTGCCATGTTTTTCTGAGAAGAAGGTCATCATTTTCCTCATTTCCTCCTTGAAATCATCCAGCTGTTTACTGATTGAGTCATCCATATCATCTCTGCATCTCTTCCCTGCACGTTGAAATACGTAGTTAGGTGGTGTTGAGAGAACGTTCCCCACCAAGCTGACATCCGTTTCCGACAGAGACTTATCCATAGTACTTGCCATACTTAATTGGGTTGTCCAGTAAATGGGTATGGAAAAAAATGCGGCCAGCTAATGGTTTGTCGTTATTTATGACGGTGCGAGTTGCGCAAACGACGGGGTGTTATTTCACTAATTACTTAGTGAGGATTCACCTTAGCGCGTGCGTAATTGGGTCATCAATTAGCAGCGGGCGTGGTCAGTGTGGGTTTCGCAGCCAGTTACGCAGCAACGGTGTGTAGCTAGTCCCGTCCCCCGTAAGGGCGGGGCCCACGCGCAGGTATTAGAATAATAGAAGCTCTTACGTGACGTCTCTGCAGGGCGGGGCCAGCGCAGCAGGTAATTAGACGAGGTACCAGGCGCACACGCGTGGGGAATTCTTCTCGCTAGCGAGCGCTCGCAGTTGTCACCTCTTCGATACTTATGCACTCCTATTTTTATTGGTGATTTAATTTACCAAAACTTGATTTTAAATTTAATTAAAAATCGATACGATACTGAGCACACGTTAGCACCTTACGGCGGTCCGAGGGAAGAGGGAATGGATGCTGCAGAAATCTGTACACAATAAATTAAACCCTGCCTCTCAAACTAGGGTATCCTGTATCTTAAGAGACAGTGTATCACAATGAGGTTCCAATTGATAATTATGTATTGGAACCTCATTGTGATACACTGTCTCTTAAGATACAGGATACCCTAGTTACACTCTCTAAGTTATATTTGTTCCATTTAATGAGTTTTTCATGAAATTATAACATTGGGGAACAAATGCCTAGATTATGTATTAATGATTATAATTATTTACCTGTACATATCTGTTGTAGTCGCGAATCATTTTGTGATTAAGATACAACCTGACACTGAGAGACACTGTAAGAAACTTTGAAATTCGCGGGCTACAGCTGCGGATTCACCTTAAGAGGGCGTACAACGGTCTACTAGCGCCACTCCTTTAAAAAAATATTATCTCGTGACTGAGAAGGAATTATGAATAACGGCTAGTAGGGACCCTCGGTAAGTCGGTGGTCGGTCGGTGTGTCTAGAATTTTCTAATACCTTTTATAAAGTTTCATATTGAGACACGAAGCAACAAAATACGATCTAGAGGAAAGTGGCCGCTTTTCTTTAGATCGTATTTTAAAATTTTAATTTATCTACCACAATTATTATCTATTTACTACCATTTTGTAGCGTTCCCCTTAAACTCACCTAAAATCGGTTAAAAATAAACCCTTCGAACAAGTGCCGTTGTCGATACGGTAGCGAATCGTACCGGAGTGAATAGCTATGCAGTTCACAATTTGTCGGTTTGCGATGGATAGATTATATACTATCTAAAAATAATGCGTTAATTGACGATCCAGAGCTTCTTGAAAGCGCGGCTTCATGGGGGCGGAGGATTGTAAATGGTATGTTGCAGTTCACAATTTTTCGATAGTTTATAATCTCGCGAGATAGATTATAAACTAACGATGTTCATATTCATACGATGACATTTAGTAAATTAATAACTTGGATTTATAGCACAGAAATCTCGATGCTTTGACAAGACGTCACTTCAGTAGATTGCACCCATGCGAAGCATGGCTGTGTCGCCAGTAGATAAAAACCTAGGTACACACGACGTCACTTCAGTAGATTGCACCCATGCGAAGCAGGGCTGGGTCGCCAGTAGATAAACACCTAGGTACACACGACGTCACTTCAGTAGATTGCACCCATGCGAAGCAGGGCTGGGTCGCCAGTAGATAAACACCTAGGTACACACGACGTCACTTCAGTAGATTGCACCCATGCGAAGCAGGGTCGCCAGTAAGTACCTATAGGTATACAACGTGGCGATTAGGTTATCACATTAATTCAAACCACGTATTCTACATTACGTATTTTAAGCATACATAAATAAAATAATTAATAAAAGTTAACATTCTACCCGTGAGACCTTTTTTTCCCTTTTAGTATTTAACAACATCATGTATTATACGCCCCGCGCGTGAGCGCAAGTACCTACCCTCCGCTAGTCTCACTGTCGTTTGGCGTGTGCGCCGCCCGCCGCCTAGACGCCCGCGCCGCGCGCCGCGGCGTTGCCGCTTTTACAGGTCAGTAAACTAATAGTATCAAGGGTGGATTATTTATTGCCAATTTTTACGCTATTTAGTTTGTTAGAAAAATTCAGTTTTCTATTTTTAGGTCTATTTTTATTTTTATTATTTTAACAGACTGATAACAACTTGTAATAACCGCTGTACTATTTAATGTGATAACCTAATCGCCACGTTGTATAACCCTTGAAAGAGAATTATTACTAATTAAAAATAATTACGTATCGATGGCAATTAACATGCCCGGAGCTCGTGACGTCGCCGCGCCCGTCACCGGACTATAGTGCGTTCACTGTAGTCAACTACCAATCACATGCCTGCAAAGTTCAGTGCTACCAATCGCGTCACGCGTCAAGTTGTGGTGAGCGCACAGTATGTATTACGCAACACGTCTGCACGTCTAAACCACTACGGTATTACAATCTACACTTTCGGGTAGGTAGTTTTTTTGGCGCTCTAACTTTTGCCCCCGTGTTGATGCAGAATCAGAGTGGAAAAGATCTTTGTGACCGTCGATTAGCATTTTCTCACTGTAACACTGGAGCACTAGATAGTGGCCGCGACTTGCGCCGGAGGCGGCCCTGAGGACAGGACCCCACGGACACTAAGTCCATGGACAGGAGCCGCACGAGCGCGTCGCTCTATCACAAGCTCAAAGCTGTATAAATAATAACACAACAGGCCACAGAGCACGGCACCGTGCACCGCGCGCCGGATACCTACGATACGACAGCGAACACATTTATCCCTATTCAAATATTGAGCTAAATACAATGTCTGATTAGAAACAATACTTTGTAAGTACATGATATCGAAAGTCAGACTAAGTACATTATTTTATATTCGATCCACAGCCACTTTACACGTATGAATAACTTATTATATATTATCTTCATACACTATAATAGTAAACTATAAATTGTTAAATGGACATCAGCAAGAACTTATTAAGATACGGACCTATTGTTTTACAAAATATCAAGGTCGCTCTCATCTAATATCAAGCTGCGCGCACGTCACGAGCGGCGAGGAGCGGTGGCCGAGCGGGGCGGTGCACGGGGGCGACGCACGGTGGGCTGAAAATGAAGCTCCATAGACGTTGCTCAAAAATCAAGTACCTAATTTTAAAAAAAGAACCATGCCAGCTTATTCCTTTACTTAATAGCAATAATGGCTTAATATTGTAAATATGCATTATTTAATTAAATAAATAAACAAATAAATAAACATTCATTCATAATAATAATAAATATTTTATGCACTGGAAGTTTTTTCGATAAAGCTACTATTTATTAAGTTATTTGCGATTTTTTTTTGTATGGTGCTAAACCGTTTTTTATTTTATTCCTAATTCTTAAACTTTCTTAAGATATAACTTTCCGTATCATTTAATGCAACATATTAGCTATATTACCACTAAAGCATGAATGTCGGAAACCTTCGAAACATTGACATTTTCAACTTTGAAAATATATAAAAAATATTTTATGCAAGCACGTCATTTAAAAGTTAATAAATGTCGTTTCTTCCTCACCACCTAACGAGGTGAAGAACTAGTCGCGTCTTTTTTAGTGGTATCCCCAATAGGCCTAATCCACATGGCAGAATACAAAAAATATAGATGTTTTTTGAAATAAGTGTGAAGCTGCGAAGTGAAGTAAGAAGAAGAATTTGAAATGTAGAAGATGTTAAGTGCATCGGTTAGTCTAGAGTCACTTTCTGAGCCGTGGAATGGGTTAATATCTCTAGAAGCCAACTTCTCTTTCTCGGTATCGGCCTCATCGTTCAAATTATCATTAATTATGAATAAGCTTTGTGCAGCTGTTGATAACACTGCGTTTCCTACGAAGTTTAGGTCTATTTGCCGATATATGAGGATCAGATGTTAAAATTAAATTGTGAATATCCTCATTGTGTAACAACAAGTGAACTAATTCAATGACGTCACTTGTTGTTGCACTTTTTTTCCGAGAAATACATGCCACAAACTAGTTGTAACTTGTGGCATGTATTTCTCGGAAAAGATGTATCATTTGTTTTGATACGCGCAATTTGGTCAATTCAAAGTTGTAGGTACAGACGCCAGCACATTAAGCTACTACAATCTGTCAAATTTCTTCAATAGATTTTCAACTTTAACGTGTTCAACGTTAACTTTAAAGTGTTCCGAGGGTTTCCGAGATTCAGGCTTTAGTGATAATATAGCTTATATGATGCGTTCTATAATACTGAAAGTTATATTTTAAGAAAGTATAAGGAAAAAAAAAAAACGGTTCAGCTCCATACAAAAAAATATTAAATATTAGCTTTATCAAAAAAAGTTCCACTACATTCATTATGGAAATACCAGCGTATTTCCATAATGAATGTAGTGGATCTTTTTTCAAAACTAGGTACTAGATTTTTGAGCGACGGTAAGTCTATGGAGCTTTATTTTCAGACCGTCGGTCGCACGTTTGGCTGAAAATCAACCGTAGTGGACTAAGGGATAAATAAATAATAACTAAACTAAAAAAAAAACAAAGACATACCAACCTTAAATGGGCATATCTCTAAAACTACTGGGAATATGGAAACGGTACTTGAACATAATATCATTGTAATGGTACATAGAGTTCCATATAAGTCCGCAGTTTGCATTGCGACGTATCTCGCTCGGGCCGACCTCGCCGCGCCGGCTCCGTGCGCCGGGGACCGACGACGGTGCCGGTGGTACAGGTACGTAATTGAATGAACATCGTTACTTATAGTAGGTAGGGTCAACGCGCGTGAGCTTGTTTTTTCCATAACAGAATCGACGATTGTATTGTTAGCAACTAGGCAGGTATCAACATTTGATAGTCCGTCGCCTTCTCATGGTATACTTAGTGTGACATGGATGCAACATTATTTATGTAAGTAAAGTTAAGTAAATTTATAACTTAACTTATTTATCTGCAGTTAAAACTTAAAACGTTTCAAATGAACGAACAAATTCTTTAGAGTTTAGAGCCAAAGACGTTATATATGGTCTAGACTACGTCACGGCAACACGGTCCCCAGTCGAGCGAACGCGTGGCCGGCTTGCCCAGAGAGTGACGTCACAGCGCGCCGCGTCGGGCCGGAGGTGCTGCGGCGGGCGCTCTAGCCGGGCAGCGGTGCCTCCTCGTAGAAGTCTGGCTCGTCATCCTTGTCGATATCTTTCTGGGCGCCATCCAACTGCCAATTATATAGGTATGCGTTTAAAATTACCAGCACACTCTCGGAAACCGAACCCACAAAATGATTGGCTGTGAACGTTACCGCTCTGAGCTGCAGCGGCGTGAACACGTAAGCCAGTGACATGCGCAGCGGCACCATCATGACTAGGAAGAACGGCATCGCGAGCGAGAAACGCGACGACTTGACGGCGTATAGCACCGCTAGCCCCGCCGCCTGGATCAGCGTGAACGTGTGCATCTTCAGCGTCGGCACCTGCGCACGAACACTCCGTGAGCGATGTCCGGATACCCGATAGATGGGGCCCGGTGGCCCCTGAGGGAGTGCGGTCGGTGAATACGAACCCGCCTGACGTAAGGAAGTTGCGGGTGATGCTTGACGGGCTTGAACAGCAGGATGCAGCGGTCCCAGAACTGGATGCCGCCGAGCGCGGAGATGCCCATGTACAGGAACACCCCGAACAGCACCGCCATGGGCACCAGGCGCAGCCAGCGCGCCGCCAGCACCGACGCGCCCACCAGCAGCGCCACCAGCAGCGCCGTCAGCCGCTGCTCTGTGGGCGTCATAAGGGCAAGGGTTGCAGTCTAACTGGATGCAACCGAATACCAGTATTTTCCTTGTCCTGTTTCGATTATAAACGGAGGAGGCTCCCTATTTTTATGTTAATTTGCATGAATATTCTGAAACAGTCACACAAGCAAAATTAAACTTTAGTATAAGATTTATTTGATCTTTTTCTTTCCATATTGAAGACAGTTACGTAATTGTAATATGTTGTCTCAATACATTTTATATTCGAAAATATTGTCTTTTAAGGATAATTCTAAAAAACAAACAAGATTGTTTAGCTTTTATGTCTAAACTAAATATTCACAGCAAGAAAATATAATTTATTATCCCGATACAAAACATTTTTTCTATAGATCGATTATTACTTTAGTTATAAACGAAATAAGAATTGAGATTTACGCTATTTAGTTTCGTGCTCGAATACAAACACACAAAAATTAAATCGGTCCACAGTTGACGGAGAAATCGATGAATAGATAAAAAAAAAGAAACAGGCATACAGACGCACATAGCCTCCTCCTTATTGGAAGTCGGTTAAAAAGAGGAATATAGAATTTCGTTGTTGATTTCAGGATGTTCACGGGTAAAAGCAAATTGAAGAATACAGTATGTTGTAATTATTATCGGTGGTATCGGACCTTTAACCTCGACGATGTGTGGCTTGTCGCCGGGCGCGTGCGTGGTGGACATGACGGTGAGCGCGGCCACGTGGCTCACGGAGCGCACGGTGGCCACGCACTGCCACGGAGCGCCGAACAGCCCGCACATGGCGTTCACCGACGACATGATCACGATGTCCATGTGGAAGCCGCTGCCCTTCTTCAGCTTGCGCTCCGGCTTGTCGACGATCAGCCTGCGCCAAATGCGTGTCAATACCCTAGTCGCTGCTCTACTCGCATCACCGCAATTATTTATTATGTTTTCCACATATATTTATTGCAGTCAGGTACTTTAATTCGCTAGGCATTCAATAGTTAAACTGGCTCAGCTAATGAGTACACGTACGAGTACGTTCATTACGAAATATTTACAAGAGACAATTCACAATATTTTCGCTTCGAGTGCATTCGCTCAGAACGACATAGTACGTTGGCGATCGACTTACTCGGCGATGTGCGTCTCCATGAAGACGATGATGTAGACCATGAGCGCAGGCAGCCCCATGGCGCAGGCGGCCCAGGCGGGGATGGTGCCGAGCCCGTCGTTGAGCGGCACGAACCACGAGCGCGGCGCCGTGGGGCTGAGCCCCTCGGGCACGCGCAGCGTCTCCGTCCACACGGGCATGCTGCACGACAGCCCCACCATCAGCACGATGGCGATGGGCACGCCGAAGTCGCCGAGCGCGCGCCGCGCCTGTGGCACACCGGCCGGTGAACATGGACCACCACCGCCGGACATCGGCACCGCGCCGGCCCAGCGGCAGCGTATAAACATGATCAACAGTACTACCGTTACCTATGCTCTTCGGATAACCTCTTGTTGCCAGGCAAGTTCTTTTTTAGTTTTCCTAAAATCAAGGGGCGTCTATGAGGTTAAAAAATAATATAATTCAATAAAAGCGATCATTTGCTTCTAAAGTACCTAACTTTTAAAAAGTGACAATTCTAACTATCTACTTTTGAACCAATGAAATTTAATTGTTCTTCATTCATTTCATGATTCATTGCGATTTGTGTCTTTTCTAGTAGGTAGGTATTCTAACCTCAGTAGGTCCAGAAGAGTCTTAATCCTTATACGAAGCTACATCGAAGGGCATCATAAAAATAAAACTGAGAATTGACGTTTTCTAGCTGACTGTACCTACCATTTTTCCAAAACAGATGAATGCGGTTGGCAGTTACAGTAAAATTTACGGACAGCCTCTTAGGAACGTTTTTATGTAGCTAAAAAGGTTAAGGTACCTGACCTTACTGTCCTATCTCAAAAATCCACACTTTACGAGGGCCAAATTTTTTATTTAATTCAGTTTTATAATCAACACAAAAGCAAATAGATTTATGACAGTTTAATAGTTGTTCATCTTTTATTATTAGAATGTTGTGCATGCATAAACGTGATGTATTTACACAGTATTGAAGACTCTGATTACGTACTGTTAGGTCCTGTACTACCTTGTAAATATGTAATTTGTGCCTTGCTCAATAAATAAATAAACCCGGAAGCCCTATAATTTATAAACTTCAGAATTATTTTCATTTTTCGAGGTGTAAGTTAATAGTACATTTTGATACAAGTGGAGAATGTTTGTTATTGCATTCGAGGCGGAATTAACACCCGAGTCGTAGGCGAGGTTATTTTTGACCCGAGAAGTGCAATAACAAAATAATGTCCACGTGTATCAAACGACGTTTTTCAATACACTTTTGAAGAAATAAAATAAAATAACGAAAAATATTTTTGTCATGAATTTTTTTTTTTTTTTAAAAAACGTTGCCCCACACTAGGAATTTCTCCTGTATCGTGGGTGCGTTTACAAACATTTAAACACACATACACAAACAGCCAGACCCGGAACAACTACTAGTAGGTCATACAAATATTTGTTCCGTACGGGAATCGAATCCGCGACACGCAGCGCAGCAGTCAATCGCTTAACCACTGCGCCAACCGTGTCGTCAAATTTTGACGACACGGTTGGCGCAGTGGAGTATTAGGAAAGTATGATTCAATTTTCTTTTTTTTCCGCGCTTTGCTTTCGCCAGGTTGATGGAGAAGCAAAGATATAAAGCCGATAAACAGCCTAATATGAAAAATAGAAACTTGAAATATTTTTGAGTTTAGAACACAAATAAATGGTAATTTGTTCATAAGCGTTTTTTTAATTGTAATAATCATGGTATTCTATTTATAAACATCATCATCTGCCTAGCCTTTTCCCAACTATGTTGGGGTCGTCTTCCAGTCTAACCGGATGCAGCTGAAACCAGTATTTTACATGGAGCGACTGCCTATCTGACCTCCACATATCACGATATCCCTTGGTAAGACTGGTTGTCGGACTTTTGGGCTTCTGACGACCCGTAACAACTGTCAAAGATCTACAAATGACAGCCGAGACCAACGGCTTAACGTGCTTTCCGAGACACGGAGGAATCTTGGTATGAACAGATGGTCACCCATCCACGGACCAACCGCGGTAAGCGTAGTTCAACCTGATCGATCGACCCGTGCGGCAGTTATTATTTAGCCGAAAGATGTGGTACAAATTTTCACCACGCGCACGTGGCGCCATATGCAAATTCGCGCCATTTTCATATTATAAACGTCAAAAATTGTTGCGACTTAAACAAAATAATAATATGAGTTCAAGCGAGGAATCAGATATTAATATGGAATCTACTCCACCTGATATCTTCAATGAGGCGCAAATTGCAGAAAATGGTGTCTTGCCGCCAAAATCGCATGACATTGATTAATTTTATATATACAATGACATGAATATTTACTTTAAGTATTATATTGTTTTAAGTATGGTAAATGTGAAGACTATGTGGGTTATTGTTCATTTTTCTTTTTTTACTCAGTTAGTTTTTATCATAGTCTGGCAGTTTGAGTGATTTTATGCGGCCTACCCAAATGTCCTTTCTTTGGTATTGTTCGTTGAATCGTTGAGCTCCTTAAGTTCTTAGTTGAGCTGCACGACTACTGACAAATGCGTGCACTGACTGGACAGGTCCCCTCAACCTGTGTGGTTCTTTCGTCAAAACATCATTTCAGGCACCAATCTACATGGTCTTCACATGATCTGACCAAGATTATGTCTGGACTTTAAAAAGAGACTGTGATCTCTGAGTTTGTTTCGGCCTTTCTTCTCAGAGTAGTCGGATACGAAACGCCGCCCTCATCTAGTTTTTTATATATAATATGATTGACGTGTAAAAGTGTTTGTACAAACCTACTTACAGAAATAAATCATTTATCATTTATCAATTAAATGAGAGAAAATTTAAAACACATTAAAAGTACACTTTGTAAACAAGCATATTACAAGTTAGAGGATTATATCCAGGACAGGAATGCTTGAAAACATGCTGGTCCAGCTCCATAGGACAATCTAGAGTCTAGACAAAATCAAACTGATTGCTATTTTTATGGTAAAATCTGTTATTTTAATGATATTGATTTTACATTCTGTATTAACCTATACTCACACACTAACTTATTTTTTTTTTTTTGAAAAACATACTTTTACGATGTTTTTAAATATGTGAGCACCATTTATCTATCTAATAATTAAGTTATTTTTCATTGCTTAGCTTTTAATTCTTTTTACCTATTATGGTATAGTAATTTTATTCTAGGTGCATCGTCTTCACATAATAATCATATAATTAATGTACTCAAACAAAATATTGTAAAACATTTTTAAAAGAGTAACGGAGGAGTTTCTTGCCCATTCTTCTCCATACGAAACTACCTTTTGGAAGGGGCAACTAAAATCAATTCTATTTTTTTGTAAATTTTTGATGTTCAAAAGTGCCTCTATGTGCTTACGTGAAATAAATGTTTTGACTTTGACTTTGCCCTTAATAATCTAGCACTATTTAAATATTGTTTCCAGAATATTGGTATTAAAATCACCACTAATAACAGCAGCTTTGTTACTGGATGTAAGTTTCACTAGGACATCTTCCATTATTGACTCAAATAAAGAAAAGTTCTGATAATTCAACACAGGACAGTTCGATGCAATGTTCAACCGATAAATCAACTAAGCCTATTGATGAGCGAGGATGTACTCACGCTGCGGCCGAGGAACTTGCCGTTGCGGAAGATGCGCAGGTAGTAGGCGATGATGAAGGTACAGAGCGTGAGCATGGTGCACCACAGCGCCGTGTTGGGCTGCGGCGGCATGGGCGCGCTCGCGTTGCCTGCACACACACGCACCGATTATCACCATCACGTCTCAGTATTAGTGCACTAATATATATTATGACCTTGGCATTGCCGTAGATTGTTCGGTGTTGCTGAACCGTCAAGATTGCCACAATTGTTAAGAATTGCGCAATTTAATTGTTCATGGGCAATATCGACGTCCTACGTCGAGATTGTCGAATGTCAAACTCTTGCTACTTCGCATTCGGTACTAAGTTGCATACTGTGATTGTATTGAAGATTTTAAATTTCGAGCCACCCCACACGCAGCGCTATCTGGCAATTCGAAACGTATAAACGGCTGACTTTTTGAGGAGGACTAAAATTCAAGTTTCAATCTTTAGCGGTTTGCCCAACCCAACAAACATACCCTGTTCGTATGTACAAAAAACATTTATAAGACCTCCAACAACAATGCAGAGCATAGAAGAGTGGAAGTAGGAGTGCAACAGTACCTGACAGCGTCGAGTTGTCGAACAGCGTGGAGTTGGCATCAGCGGGGGCCAGGAGAGCCGTGGCATTGTCGGGCGCGTAGAAGTGCACGCCCAGCGGGTGCGCGCGGAACACGTTGATCAGGCTCGTCACCGGCTCCCCGATGAAGATCAACGAGATCAGGAACGCGAAGATGTCCTCGGTGAACCTGCACAATACCATGCTCGTTATTAGCTGGTGTTACCGGCCCAGCAACATTTTGAAGATTTTTTACTGAGCACTTACTTCGGCGTAATGTATTATTACGTAGAAGTAAGGGCTCAGTAAAAATCTGCACACGGTTTTTGTAACAACTTGTTTTTTTTTCAAGCACCGATGTTTCACTCTGATACGTTACGTCGAGAATTAAGAATTTATTGGCATTAAATTTAGTAAAGAAAAACATCTTGTTCCAAGTTGTATAATAGGTAGAAGTTGATACAAGAACCGCAGTAGATACTAGGGATTCAATCTTGTATGGTCTGTGGTGAAACCTCGTGATCTTCTTGACAGCGACGCTACCCTCGACGGAGGCGACGGCTAGCGCGATGACGATCATCCACAGGCCGCAGTACATGCGCGCCGTCAGGAAGTCGAACCCGTTGGAGTGGCAGAAGTTGGCCAGCGACTCGTCTAGCAGCAGCAGCGGGCCCGTGGCACCCGTGATCATCATGGGCTGTCCCGACACCAGTGCAAACAGGATTCCGCCCACGGACGTGAACACCTGCACATTACACGCAGTCAAGCGGACTAACCTATACACCTGATTAAGCTTGCGGCTAGCGAATTATAGTACAAGAGAACAATAGGCATGGGCACGGTCAGCTCAGTTCCGCCTGAAATTCTAGTAGACTAACGAAAGAGGGGTGGAGGCATTCCCCGTCACAATGACTCACAAGATAGCAGCTAGCTAGATTCCAGTAGACTAACAAAAGAGGGGTGGAGGCATTCCCCGTCACAATTACTCACAAGATAGCAGCTAGCTAGATTCCAGTAGACTAAAGAAAGAGGGGTGGATGCATTCCCCGTCACAATTACTCACAAGATAGCAGCTAGCTAGATTCCAGTAGACTAACGAAAGAGGGGTGGAGGCATTCCCCGTCACAATTACTCACAAGATAGCAGCTAGCTAGATTCAACACTGTGCCGCCGCCCATTTAGTACCTCAGGGGACCCTTCTCCCAAAAGACATTCTTAGCATTATGAATGCTGGCTCACCAGAGTTTCGGAGATGCCAATGTTGCCGTAGGTCTTCTCGGCGAGCAGACCGCCGAATGTGATGGCGGAGGATAGCGCCGCAAAGTACATGAAGATGGTGGCGGCTACGCACTGCCCGTTGAGCGCGTCTCGGAAGTCGGACGCGTAGTGCGGGTAGCGCCGCTTTATGTCACGCAGAACGCCTGTAACATGGACATAAGATACGCTGAGCCATGCGCTACCTGCCTACAGCTGTGCTCACACGATGAACGACGCCGTTCTTACGGGAAACGAGCATTATTCACGACCACGAGTTAGTGCGCACTAAGTTATGGTGCTGTCTGAATATGTAGATTCACACCATTTTAAGTTTTAAACGATGGTTTACTTCACCGCCTGTCATCATTCATCATCATTTCAGCCGAAAGACGTCCACTGCTGGACATAGGCCTCCTCCAACATTTAGGGGAGGGTTGCCATAATCGCCACGCTTGGCAGTCGGGTTGGCGATCGCAGTATGTTGTTAAAATGCATAGAAAACGCTGCTGCCCTTTCTCTAGTAAACCGCCTGTCAGTTAGTAACCAATCAATAAACTCTTTTGTTTAATGAATGATTATAAATGTACTAGCTGCGCCCCGCGGTTATACCCGCGTAAGTCTCGAGCCCGTTAGAATATCAGGATAAAAAGTAGCCTATATGTAAATCCAGGGTGCTATCAGCTACCTCCATACAAAATTTTACCGACCGACACTAAGGGTTTGGGTGTAACTGAGGTAAGACAGGAACTGGTTAACCTTCTAAATAAAAATGAAATGCTGTTCGTTGGTAAGCGCATAAGTTGAGAACGGCTGGACCAATTTGGCTATTTAATTTAATTTTGATTTAAAAATGTCCGTAAGTTTCTCGTAAAATTTTCCGTTTTTGTATGAATTATTATAATATGGACAGGACAACGTGTTTCGGGTCGGCTGCTGATTATTAAAGTACGGCGTGGACTGGCGCAAGTTAGTTACTAAAGATACAGCAACGGTTCAAACTGACCTCCGAACAGGCGGCCGGTTCGGCGGAGTGGATCGTCGGGCTCCTTACTGGGCAGGCCGCCGGCCTCCGCGGCCAGCAGCGCCTTCTTCTCGTCGAGAGGCGCGGGCGCCTCGCCGGCCGCGCGCTTGCGTTCTATCGCGTCACGCTTGCGCCGCCGGATCATCTCGCTCTTGGCGCGCAGCTCCTCGAACGGTAGCAGCGCCTGGCGCTCCCAGTCACCCGGCGGCAGCACGATGGAGTCGTCCAGGAACTCGTTGATGGCGGACAGCATCTCGCACCGGTCGTCCGCCTTGTACGCGATGGAGTGGAACGCCGGGTTGGACATGAGCGTGGAGATGGAGCGGCCCACCTCATGGTAGTCAAGGTCAGCGCCGCTCGGGCCCAGCAGGATGAACATGAAGCGCACCGGCACCGGCACCTCAGTGATGGACGGCATGAGGATGCCTTGCGCCAAGCGCACGAAGGCGATGGTGGGCTGCTCCAGGAAGCCCACGGCGCCCACCAGTACGGTGGTGGCCTCGGCAT
This sequence comes from Tiliacea citrago, assembly GCA_963921375.1. Classification (NCBI taxonomy): domain Eukaryota; kingdom Metazoa; phylum Arthropoda; class Insecta; order Lepidoptera; family Noctuidae; genus Tiliacea; species Tiliacea citrago. The sequence goes on from OY992780.1 coordinate 32,563,657, forward strand.
CCTCGGGAATGCGCTTGAGGATGGAGTCGTTGTGCGGGCGGCGCAGCTCGTCCTGCGAGCCGGCGGCCGCGTCCACCGCCGCCAGGTACTCCACCTCGCGCAGGTCCAACCCACCCGCCGACGACTTTTTGCGCAGGTCAGCGCGCTCCAGCGGCAACGCGTACGAGCTGCGCCGGCGCCGCGGGTCCGCCAGATTCTGCACACAGGCGCACACTTAGCACACAGTCCATGTCAACGCAACCACGCAACGGTACTCACTTATTTCCTTCAACAATGCAAACGAATCTCCAGTAAATGGAACAATGTTCCATTGTGACGTGTGTCGTTGCGCGTATGTTGGGGTCGGAAGCAAACTTTTTGGGCGCATTGTGTACAATTGTCTGATGAGAGATTAAGCTCACTATTTCAATAAAATCAAAATATTTCAATTAACTAGTCTAGCCACAGTTCATATTATTAGGATTCCAAAGGTTTTGTAATTTTCGTTTTTACCATGAATTTACAGTTAGGGATAATTTTTTATTACTATTACTTAGGCTCGCGTTTGACCACTTCTTATTCACCCGATGGTAAGCGAAAATTACATTATGCAGAATTGCAGTTCTGCCAAATGTTCCCGCGAGATCCTTATCGGCAAACAACTGCAAGTGTGCTGCACAATGGTGTTCAGTATCAGAGGTGCCTCGACAAGTCTTTGAGGGCTGGTAACGAAACTGCGTACATGTAAGTAGATTCTGGGCCGGGCCGGGTGGACTGAATGCTTGTTTCAAAACGAAGGACATTTTAACTGTAACAGAACTTATGGCTAGACTAGGCATAGATATATTACACATGGTTCGACAACAGCAAAATAAGCTCAAATACACTCAAAAGCAATGATGAAGCTTAATACTTCCTATGTCTATTTATACTTAATAAGTTTTTGATTTCAATCAACATTTTAGTACGTGCAAATGCGTTGTTGATATCGATTGGATAGGTAGGTATCGATCGTGTTGCCATGGTATGTACTTATACTAAGCATGTGTAGGTAGATCTCGTAAGAACAGACAGAACAACGTTATAGACCGGGTATGATGATGTGTCGGTCGTGTTGGCAGAGTAATGTAAGTCACTACTTACATATGAACGGTGATGTCTAAGTGGAGTCGAACTCCCGAGTGTGCGTGGATAGTGTGGAATGTGGATACCCAAATTCGAAACTATAAGAAATAGTGAAAATATTTAAACGAGTCTCGGGGGCAATTTTGAATAAAACTAAAATATTTAATTTTGTTGATTATTTCTGATATTTTTGTGTTTTTTTCTATTTGTATTCGTTGCCGAAAGGTAAAATACGGCTTTGAATGCAATCGTCGCACGGATACGCGATCATCGCGATCATTTACATGAATATGACGTACAAACGCGATCAATCAAGTCGAGTTTTTTACGTCATAAATTCATATAAGTAAACGGTCGCCTTGATCGCGTATTCGCGCGATCGTAGTTTTCCTTTAGGACACGAGGAGATACCAATGTACAGGAACTTCATATTGTAAGTCTATATAACCAAGTCAGTATGTGTCACCTGCATAGATATAAGATAGGAGGAGATAGTATGCCCGGTAGTTGACAGTGTATCGGAGCCCGCAGTCTCCAGGTGTCCACCACTCGCCACAACTACATAGATATAAGATAGGAGGAGATAGTATGCCCGGTAGTTGACAGTGTATCGGAGCCCGCAGTCTCCAGGTGTCCACCACTCGCCACAACTACATAGATATAAGATAGGAGGAGATAGTATGCCCGGTAGTTGACAGTGTATCGGAGCCCGCAGTCTCCAGGTGTCCACCACTCGCCACAACTACATAGATATAAGATAGGAGGAGATAGTATGCCCGGTAGTTGACAGTGTATCGGAGCCCGCAGTCTCCAGGTGTCCACCACTCGCCACAACTACATAGATATAAGATAGGAGGAGATAGTATGCCCGGTAGTTGACAGTGTATCGGAGCGCGCAGTCTCCAGGTGTCCACCACTCGCCACAACTACATAGATATAAGATAGGAGGAGATAGTATGCCCGGTAGTTGACAGTGTATCGGAGCCCGCAGTCTCCAGGTGACCACCACTCGCCACAACTACATAGATATAAGATAGGAGGAGATAGTATGCCCGGTAGTTGACAGTGTATCGGAGCCCGCAGTCTCCAGGTGTCCACCACTCGCCACAACTACATAGATATAAGATAGGAGGAGATAGTATGCCCGGTAGTTGACAGTGTATCGGAGCGCGCAGTCTCCAGGTGTCCACCACTCGCCACAACTACATAGATATAAGATAGGAGGAGATAGTATGCCCGGTAGTTGACAGTGTATCGGAGCCCGCAGTCTCCAGGTGTCCACCACTCGCCACAACTACATAGATATAAGATAGGAGGAGATAGTATGCCCGGTAGTTGACAGTGTATCGGAGCCCGCAGTCTCCAGGTGTCCACCACTCGCCACAACTACATAGATATAAGATAGGAGGAGATAGTATGCCCGGTAGTTGACAGTGTATCGGAGCCCGCAGTCTCCAGGTTTCCACCACTCGCCACAACTACATAGATATAAGATAGGAGGAGATAGTATGCCCGGTAGTTGACAGTGTATCGGAGCCCGCAGTCTCCAGGTGTCCACCACTCGCCACAACTACATAGATATAAGATAGGAGGAGATAGTATGCCCGGTAGTTGACAGTGTATCGGAGCGCGCAGTCTCCAGGTGTCCACCACTCGCCACAACTACATAGATATAAGATAGGAGGAGATAGTATGCCCGGTAGTTGACAGTGTATCGGAGCCCGCAGTCTCCAGGTGTCCACCACTCGCCACAACTACATAGATATAAGATAGGAGGAGATAGTATGCCCGGTAGTTGACAGTGTATCGGAGCCCGCAGTCTCCAGGTGTCCACCACTCGCCACAACTACATAGATATAAGATAGGAGGAGATAGTATGCCCGGTAGTTGACAGTGTATCGGAGCGCGCAGTCTCCAGGTGTCCACCACTCGCCACAACTACATAGATATAAGATAGGAGGAGATAGTATGCCCGGTAGTTGACAGTGTATCGGAGCCCGCAGTCTCCAGGTGTCCACCACTCGCCACAACTACATAGATATAAGATAGGAGGAGATAGTATGCCCGGTAGTTGACAGTGTATCGGAGCGCGCAGTCTCCAGGTGTCCACCACTCGCCACAACTACATAGATATAAGATAGGAGGAGATAGTATGCCCGGTAGTTGACAGTGTATCGGAGCCCGCTGTCTCCAGGTGTCCACCACTCGCCACAACTACATAGATATAAGATAGGAGGAGATAGTATGCCCGGTAGTTGACAGTGTATCGGAGCGCGCAGTCTCCAGGTGTCCACCACTCGCCACAACTACATAGATATAAGATAGGAGGAGATAGTATGCCCGGTAGTTGACAGTGTATCGGAGCCCGCTGTCTCCAGGTGTCCACCACTCGTCACAACTACATAGATATAAGATAGGAGGAGATAGTATGCCCGGTAGTTGACAGTGTATCGGAGCCCGCTGTCTCCAGGTGTCCACCACTCGCCACAACTACATAGATATAAGATAGGAGGAGATAGTATGCCCGGTAGTTGACAGTGTATCGGAGCGCGCAGTCTCCAGGTGTCCACCACTCGCCACAACTACATAGATATAAGATAGGAGGAGATAGTATGCCCGGTAGTTGACAGTGTATCGGAGCGCGCAGTCTCCAGGTGTCCACCACTCGCCACAACTACATAGATATAAGATAGGAGGAGATAGTATGCCCGGTAGTTGACAGTGTATCGGAGCCCGCTGTCTCCAGGTGTCCACCACTCGCCACAACTACATAGATATAAGATAGGAGGAGATAGTATGCCCGGTAGTTGACAGTGTATCGGAGCGCGCAGTCTCCAGGTGTCCACCACTCGCCACAACTACATAGATATAAGATAGGAGGAGATAGTATGCCCGGTAGTTGACAGTGTATCGGAGCCCGCTGTCTCCAGGTGTCCACCACTCGTCACAACTACATAGATATAAGATAGGAGGAGATAGTATGCCCGGTAGTTGACAGTGTATCGGAGCCCGCTGTCTCCAGGTGTCCACCACTCGCCACAACTACATAGATATAAGATAGGAGGAGATAGTATGCCCGGTAGTTGACAGTGTATCGGAGCGCGCAGTCTCCAGGTGTCCACCACTCGCCACAACTACATAGATATAAGATAGGAGGAGATAGTATGCCCGGTAGTTGACAGTGTATCGGAGCCCGCTGTCTCCAGGTGTCCACCACTCGCCACAACTACATAGATATAAGATAGTAGGAGATAGTATGCCCGGTAGTTGACAGTGTATCGGAGCGCGCAGTCTCCAGGTGTCCACCACTCGCCACAACTACATAGATATAAGATAGGAGGAGATAGTATGCCCGGTAGTTGACGGTGTATCGGAGCCCGCTGTCTCCAGGTGTCCACCACTCGCCACAACTACATAGATATAAGATAGGAGGAGATAGTATGCCCGGTAGTTGACAGTGTATCGGAGCGCGCAGTCTCCAGGTGTCCACCACTCGCCACAACTACATAGATATAAGATAGGAGGAGATAGTATGCCCGGTAGTTGACAGTGTATCGGAGCCCGCTGTCTCCAGGTGTCCACCACTCGCCACAACTACATAGATATAAGATAGGAGGAGATAGTATGCCCGGTAGTTGACAGTGTATCGGAGCCCGCAGTCTCCAGGTGTCCACCACTCGCCACAACTACATAGATATAAGATAGGAGGAGATAGTATGCCCGGTAGTTGACAGTGTATCGGAGCCCGCAGTCTCCAGGTGTCCACCACTCGCCACAACTACATAGATATAAGATAGGAGGAGATAGTATGCCCGGTAGTTGACAGTGTATCGGAGCCCGCAGTCTCCAGGTGACCACCACTCGCCACAACTACATAGATATAAGATAGGAGGAGATAGTATGCCCGGTAGTTGACAGTGTATCGGAGCCCGCTGTCTCCAGGTGTCCACCACTCGCCACAACTACATAGATATAAGATAGGAGGAGATAGTATGCCCGGTAGTTGACAGTGTATCGGAGCCCGCTGTCTCCAGGTGTCCACCACTCGCCACAACTACATAGATATAAGATAGGAGGAGATAGTATGCCCGGTAGTTGACAGTGTATCGGAGCGCGCAGTCTCCAGGTGTCCACCACTCGCCACAACTACATAGATATAAGATAGGAGGAGATAGTATGCCCGGTAGTTGACAGTGTATCGGAGCCCGCTGTCTCCAGGTGTCCACCACTCGCCACAACTACATAGATATAAGATAGGAGGAGATAGTATGCCCGGTAGTTGACAGTGTATCGGAGCGCGCAGTCTCCAGGTGTCCACCACTCGCCACAACTACATAGATATAAGATAGGAGGAGATAGTATGCCCGGTAGTTGACAGTGTATCGGAGCCCGCTGTCTCCAGGTGTCCACCACTCGCCACAACTACATAGATATAAGATAGGAGGAGATAGTATGCCCGGTAGTTGACAGTGTATCGGAGCCCGCTGTCTCCAGGTGTCCACCACTCGCCACAACTACATAGATATAAGATAGGAGGAGATAGTATGCCCGGTAGTTGACAGTGTATCGGAGCCCGCTGTCTCCAGGTGTCCACCACTCGCCACAACTACATAGATATAAGATAGGAGGAGATAGTATGCCCGGTAGTTGACAGTGTATCGGAGCGCGCAGTCTCCAGGTGTCCACCACTCGCCACAACTACATAGATATAAGATAGGAGGAGATAGTATGCCCGGTAGTTGACAGTGTATCGGAGCCCGCTGTCTCCAGGTGTCCACCACTCGCCACAACTACATAGATATAAGATAGGAGGAGATAGTATGCCCGGTAGTTGACAGTGTATCGGAGCGCGCAGTCTCCAGGTGTCCACCACTCGCCACAACTACATAGATATAAGATAGGAGGAGATAGTATGCCCGGTAGTTGACAGTGTATCGGAGCCCGCAGTCTCCAGGTGTCCACCACTCGCCACAACTACATAGATATAAGATAGGAGGAGATAGTATGCCCGGTAGTTGACAGTGTATCGGAGCGCGCAGTCTCCAGGTGTCCACCACTCGCCACAACTACATAGATATAAGATAGGAGGAGATAGTATGCCCGGTAGTTGACAGTGTATCGGAGCCCGCTGTCTCCAGGTGTCCACCACTCGCCACAACTACATAGATATAAGATAGGAGGAGATAGTATGCCCGGTAGTTGACAGTGTATCGGAGCGCGCAGTCTCCAGGTGTCCACCACTCGCCACAACTACATAGATATAAGATAGGAGGAGATAGTATGCCCGGTAGTTGACAGTGAATCGGAGCCCGCAGTCTCCAGGTGTCCACCACTCGCCACAACTACATAGATATAAGATAGGAGGAGATAGTATGCCCGGTAGTTGACAGTGTATCGGAGCCCGCAGTCTTCAGGTGACCACCACTCGCCACAACTACATAGATATAAGATAGGAGGAGATAGTATGCCCGGTAGTTGACAGTGTATCGGAGCCCGCTGTCTCCAGGTGTCCACCACTCGCCACAACTACATAGATATAAGATAGGAGGAGATAGTATGCCCGGTAGTTGACAGTGTATCGGAGCCCGCAGTCTCCAGGTGTCCACCACTCGCCACAACTACATAGATATAAGATAGGAGGAGATAGTATGCCCGGTAGTTGACAGTGTATCGGAGCGCGCAGTCTCCAGGTGTCCACCACTCGCCACAACTACATAGACATAAGATAGGAGGAGATAGTATGCCCGGTAGTTGACAGTGTATCGGAGCCCGCTGTCTCCAGGTGTCCACCACTCGCCACAACTACATAGATATAAGATAGGAGGAGATAGTATGCCCGGTAGTTGACAGTGTATCGGAGCGCGCAGTCTCCAGGTGTCCACCACTCGCCACAACTACATAGATATAAGATAGGAGGAGATAGTATGCCCGGTAGTTGACAGTGTATCGGAGCGCGCAGTCTCCAGGTGTCCACCACTCGCCACAACTACATAGATATAAGATAGGAGGAGATAGTATGCCCGGTAGTTGACAGTGTATCGGAGCCCGCAGTCTCCAGGTGTCCACCACTCGCCACAACTACATAGATATAAGATAGGAGGAGATAGTATGCCCGGTAGTTGACAGTGTATCGGAGCGCGCAGTCTCCAGGTGTCCACCACTCGCCACAACTACATAGATATAAGATAGGAGGAGATAGTATGCCCGGTAGTTGACAGTGTATCGGAGCCCGCTGTCTCCAGGTGTCCACCACTCGCCACAACTACATAGATATAAGATAGGAGGAGATAGTATGCCCGGTAGTTGACAGTGTATCGGAGCGCGCAGTCTCCAGGTGTCCACCACTCGCCACAACTACATAGATATAAGATAGGAGGAGATAGTATGCCCGGTAGTTGACAGTGAATCGGAGCCCGCAGTCTCCAGGTGTCCACCACTCGCCACAACTACATAGATATAAGATAGGAGGAGATAGTATGCCCGGTAGTTGACAGTGTATCGGAGCCCGCAGTCTCCAGGTGACCACCACTCGCCACAACTACATAGATATAAGATAGGAGGAGATAGTATGCCCGGTAGTTGACAGTGTATCGGAGCCCGCTGTCTCCAGGTGTCCACCACTCGCCACAACTACATAGATATAAGATAGGAGGAGATAGTATGCCCGGTAGTTGACAGTGTATCGGAGCCCGCAGTCTCCAGGTGTCCACCACTCGCCACAACTACATAGATATAAGATAGGAGGAGATAGTATGCCCGGTAGTTGACAGTGTATCGGAGCGCGCAGTCTCCAGGTGTCCACCACTCGCCACAACTACATAGATATAAGATAGGAGGAGATAGTATGCCCGGTAGTTGACAGTGTATCGGAGCCCGCTGTCTCCAGGTGTCCACCACTCGCCACAACTACATAGATATAAGATAGGAGGAGATAGTATGCCCGGTAGTTGACAGTGTATCGGAGCGCGCAGTCTCCAGGTGTCCACCACTCGCCACAACTACATAGATATAAGATAGGAGGAGATAGTATGCCCGGTAGTTGACAGTGTATCGGAGCGCGCAGTCTCCAGGTGTCCACCACTCGCCACAACTACATAGATATAAGATAGGAGGAGATAGTATGCCCGGTAGTTGACAGTGTATCGGAGCCCGCAGTCTCCAGGTGTCCACCACTCGCCACAACTACATAGATATAAGATAGGAGGAGATAGTATGCCCGGTAGTTGACAGTGTATCGGAGCGCGCAGTCTCCAGGTGTCCACCACTCGCCACAACTACATAGATATAAGATAGGAGGAGATAGTATGCCCGGTAGTTGACAGTGTATCGGAGCCCGCTGTCTCCATGTGTCCACCACTCGCCACAACTACATAGATATAAGATAGGAGGAGATAGTATGCCCGGTAGTTGACAGTGTATCGGAGCGCGCAGTCTCCAGGTGTCCACCACTCGCCACAACTACATAGATATAAGATAGGAGGAGATAGTATGCCCGGTAGTTGACAGTGAATCGGAGCCCGCAGTCTCCAGGTGTCCACCACTCGCCACAACTACATAGATATAAGATAGGAGGAGATAGTATGCCCGGTAGTTGACAGTGTATCGGAGCCCGCAGTCTCCAGGTGACCACCACTCGCCACAACTACATAGATATAAGATAGGAGGAGATAGTATGCCCGGTAGTTGACAGTGTATCGGAGCCCGCTGTCTCCAGGTGTCCACCACTCGCCACAACTACATAGATATAAGATAGGAGGAGATAGTATGCCCGGTAGTTGACAGTGTATCGGAGCCCGCAGTCTCCAGGTGTCCACCACTCGCCACAACTACATAGATATAAGATAGGAGGAGATAGTATGCCCGGTAGTTGACAGTGTATCGGAGCGCGCAGTCTCCAGGTGTCCACCACTCGCCACAACTACATAGATATAAGATAGGAGGAGATAGTATGCCCGGTAGTTGACAGTGTATCGGAGCCCGCTGTCTCCAGGTGTCCACCACTCGCCACAACTACATAGATATAAGATAGGAGGAGATAGTATGCCCGGTAGTTGACAGTGTATCGGAGCGCGCAGTCTCCAGGTGTCCACCACTCGCCACAACTACATAGATATAAGATAGGAGGAGATAGTATGCCCGGTAGTTGACAGTGTCAAAAGTCAGCCAGTGACAAAAGCCATTTATTTTACATAAAGGTACGCTAGCGATTGATAAATCGAAAAGTTATCGACTCTTCCATTTATCATTGTATTATATAAAAGAATTGGTGGGGTCCTAAAAATAAAATAAATAATAAATGATATACTGATACTCTCACATTATAGAAAGAAGCAGATAGACCGCGCGGAACACCGAGAGTGTGGCCAACAAATCAAATACAAATTCAAAAGCTAATACAATCTCAACTCAGTAAAGCACGAAGCGCCGCATCGTTAGTACGTCACGGGCTCTAACAGATAATTTTAAAATAATGCCGTCTTGTGTTTATAAACATTGTAAAAACTGTTCCTAAAATCAAAAGAAAGAAGATGGAGTATCATTACATACCTACTTAAGTATTGATTATTTGTCTATTTGGATATTATTTTACGAGTTTAATATTAGTCACATATTTATCGTTTAAGCCTTTTCTGGTTGGTATGTATATAAATAAGTATGAATGTGTCTTAGTAACTGTAACTACTTAATGGTTTTTCTCTTTAATTATTACATCAGTCGATTTGTCATATCATGGGTTCTAAACCCATGATAATAATTATGGCTGTCGATGTCGATGACGTCACCATAAAGTAAATATAGCTACCAAAACAATAAAATATTGGTGTCTCAAAATAAAAATATGTCTCAAATGTATCGTTTATTACCAAGATTAATTTACGATATTTTTATTAAGGGCGTTGTTTATTTGACGTACACTGTTAATAAAAATAACAGATTTTAGAAAAAAAAAATAACAGTTTTATAAAACGCGTTAGCCACATGTGGTATAGTAAATAAAAGGGCTCGATATAGAGGAATATGATTATATTACCACGTTTTTATTAAATCTCATTATTGTTTGTCTGCCTGTCTGTCGTTCGTCGTGTCGTGGAATCTTGCAACTTAAATTTCGAGCACTTCCCGATTAGTTATCCGGCTGAAACTTTCAGGGTAGCTCTCTACTCGATGACAATGCATTCCAAAGCCATTTATAAGCATGCAATTTCGACCTTACCTAAAAAAAAAACATAAAAATCGCTATAACTTTTAAAGGAAGCGAGATAGAGCAAAATTAACATGTTTTAGTGGTTTCTTAAAGGGGTTTCACGTAATCAAACACATCGATCGCGAGGTTCGCAAACCTGAAAACATGACCTAAGTTTTTCATTTTTTGCATTATCTGTATGAAATCGGCAATAAACGAATGAGCTACCCTGATAGTTTCAGCCGGATAGCTAATCGGGAAGTTCTCGAAATTTAAGTTGCAAGATTCCACCCGGAACAACAGACCGACAGACAAACAAGAAAGTGACTTAATAAAAAAGTGGTAGGCGGGGTGGTGGGGTGGTAGTGGCCCCTATTACATGGGACTTAAACATAACTGGCGAAATGTGGGTGTACTATAAGTGCGCCTCTGCCTAACCCTTCGGGGATTACAGGCGTGATGTTATGTTATGTTCTTAAGTTTTTCTTCTTTTATTTATTTCGCAAAATTCTGTAAACGATTTCGATGGCCGACCCAAGCTTTGCTGCACTCTCGGTATTTCAAAAGTTTTTTTCACCCATTCTTCATTGTTTTTAGGAATCTTGTTACTATTTTATCTGCTTTGTTCCACCTGAGAACAATGTCTTACTCTTCTGTGCATTTTTCTGAGACAGTAAATTATTTATTTCATGTACTCAATGAAATATTATGGGTATTTTTTTCATTATCCTGGCAACCGTACCTACACACACATAGAAGCGCGTGTTCTTATAGTGCTGTCACGTGGCTGTTACGCACACATGACTACAAACTTGCCTCACATTAAGGCTCTTACAAACACACGCGATATCGCGGGCGCGACATGCACCGACAAAGACCATTCCTTTGTCGGTGCATGTCGCGCCCGCGATGTCGCGTGTGTTTGTAAGAGCCTTTATTGTTCCGCGCGGTCTATCTGCTTCTTTCTATAATCTGAGATTAAAAAGTTAAAAAAAACAAATGAAACTGATTTTTAATGAAGATTTTACCAAATTTAAAAAAAATAAACTCGAAATGATCGCATAAAAGGTGACGTTCAATTGTGTCCTGAATTTGAAATAATTATATTTTCTAAAATAAAATGAATGGGTAGGGAACTCCGGCTAAGACAAGACTGTGTCCCGCGAGCGGCGGCCGTCGTGACGTCGTGATGTAAGGCTGCCATGGTTACACACTTCACGTTGTTCTATTTCAAGAAAATACAGCTCGGCAGACCAATTTGAGGTACCTTTTGAGGTACTGCATAATTATGTAACAACACGCCGGAGCCCTCCTTTAGTTGTATAAAAGTCATTCGTTTCAAAATGTAAACTGCAAATGACACTATTTATTTGGTCCATATTGATCATTTAGGTACTTTTTTATACCATCTATGTAATACATAAGGAATGCAATAAAGAATTGAGAATTGAGAATCCAGTCATTTTGACAGTTACAATTTCGATTTTTATCAATCCAATCATTTCGCCAAACTTCATTTACTTTAGGAAATCTAGTAGAAATAATATAAAACAACTAATAATAATTAACCTAAATAAATAAAATTGATAAAAAAAAAAACCCATAGATTTAGGGTAATTTGCACACGTGAATATTGGCAACACTGGCCTTGTGATGAATTATTTTGTTCTGGTGAATAAAGATTGATTGTAATCTATAAAATCGGGAACTAAGCTGTTGAATTATTCATTTACCTATGAAACGTGATTCCTGTATTTTTTTTCTTCCGATCGCTACGGTTTTTGCAACATTTCACCACACACGACATGCTGTATTTCAATACTTTTTTGCCGCATAGTAGAGATGGGTAGGACACTCTTTTAAAATGAGGATTGTGCGAGGCACTCTTTTTACAAAATGTGCTAGCACACTGTGCTACCACGAATGAGGCGAGGCAGCGGTGGCCTGTGAGCACGTACGTGCTGTGAGTGTGCGAGTATGTCAGTGAGTCGCGTGCTCACCGCGCGAGTCGCGAGTTGTGTCGTGTCACGTTGTCGTCACTACACACCACACTCACGAGTAGCGAGTGTGGTGTGTACGTGTAGTGACGACAACGCGATACGGCAAACATACTCAGTCGAGTAGTTACACAAGGTGACAAGTCGGTTAAGCGCGTCACACAGCTCGCACGAGTGATGATGAGGGAAAGAGAAATGAGAATGGTTACAAAAATGTTCTGTTTAGCTAATCTGTGCCTGTGGTGTGTGCTAGCACATCAAAATAAAAAGAGTGAGTGACTCTTTTTATCCAAGTGAGTAGCTACAACTGTGCTAGCACATGTGCTGAGTTACCCAACACTACCGCATAGACATGTCGACTGTGTTGACGTTTGCACGCGTAATGGGTGAGTATGCTGTGAATGTGTGCGGCCTGTACGGACAGCGAGCTGGCTGACTCTGAGTGACACAGTTTTCTGTTAGCGAGAATCCGTCTGACTTTTTTATACGTCCATGATGGGTAATCAAACAATAAAAGAATATGCTTAGATATTTTGGTCATGTTGAGAGGATGAATAAAGGCGACTAACAAAAGGTACAAGGCAGAAGTGAGTGGAAACTCCGAGAGGGGATGCCCGAGCAGGACATATTATAGTGACCTAATTGGTGATGTTCTTCAGAAAGGTCTGGTGCGTAGTACGCACAACCGGCGTGCGTGTATGAACGTAAAGGAAGCAAAAGGAGTATGTAAGGAGTGTAGCAGGTGGCGTTCTATAGTTTCTGCCTACCCCATGGGAAGAAGGCGTGAGTTTATACAAGACTTCGGATTTTACAAGAAACCTCTGAACAACACGGAGTTCTTAAATGTTATCACAATCGCGGCCGAAAGCGCACTAGTCCGCAGAAAACGACCATTTGCCTGTGACATGAGCGTTGCGATTGCGATCAAGTCGCGCGGACCCCTACACGCCGCCACTTCTCCTGTTTTTTATATTTCTATGGTCAGCTGCATATTCTTTGATACATATAATACATACATAAACTCACGCCTTCTTCCCATGGGGGTAGGCAGAAACTATAGAACGCCACCTGCTACACTCCTTACATACTCCTTTTGCTTCCTTTACGTTCATACACGCACGCCGGTTGTGTAAAATTGAAATAAAGAAACAGGTTTAACATCTCTGACTTCTTATCTAAATCTAACTGTTTAACATCCCTGCCTTCCTATCCAAATCTAACTGTTTAACATCCCTGACTCCCTTTCTAAATCTAAGTGTTTAACATTCCTGACTTCCTATCTAAATCTAACTGTTAAACTGGTTGTAATTTAACCGACTTTTAAAATGTGGATAAGTTCTTTCACGACTCCTTTGTTAAGTGATGATGACAGAAATATCAGTTGACCAATTTAAAACGGGTGCTATTTAATGCAGCTTCTTTAAAATGTCATTATCGTCTTCAAATATATTTAGTTGTCTAATGAATTAATAGGTCAGCGACGAACTACGTCTAATATATGGTTTTCCAGCGACCATATAATTATTGTAAAACAAGCTACTGTTAATACGACGCAGCATGGTGAATTAGAATTCTTGTGATATGTCTAACAAATACCCTATTTTTATCGGTACTATTACCCCAGATTATGAGCCCATAGCGTATTAATGATTCAACATAAGCATGATAGGTAGTGATAGCACTTTTAATGTTTGTTATATTTTTAACTTTTCTGAGTGCGTTTAGGAATTTATTTATTCTTTTAGATATATCATCTACTTGTGCTTTCCAATTTATGTCTATTATTACTTCAAGAAATTTCGTTTGTGTCACTTCATTTAGTCTTGGTATGTCAAGTTTCAAATTGTATTATACAGACTTATCTAAATTAATTTGTAAATTATTCATGTCAAGCCATTCGATTAATTTGTCAATCGTGTTGTGATTTCTGTTTCATGGTCGTAAATTGTATTTGTCTTTTTATCGGACGTCACTATAATGGAAATATCGTCGGCGAATATACATTTATGATTTGTTATATCTGTGATTGAATTTATATAGAGTAGAAACGATATTGGGCTTCCTTGTTGGACGCCAAAATTGTTGCATTTATTCTCGGATGAGTATTGCATCATGACGTGTTTTTATTTAATCTTGTGATAATAACACATTGGTTGCAGGTGTTAAAGAAATACGTTAGGTTGCAGGTGTTAAAGAAATACGTTAGGTTGCAGGTGTTAAAGAAATACGTTAGGTTGCAGGTGTTAAAGAAATACGTTAGGTTGCAGGTGCTAAAGAAATACGTTAGGTTGCAGGTGCTAAAGAAATACGTTAGGTTGCAGGTGTTAAAGAAATACGTTAGGTTGCAGGTGTTAAAGAAATACGTTAGGTTGCAGGTGCTAAAGAAATACGTTAGGTTGCAGGTGTTAAAGAAATACGTTAGGTTGCAGGTGTTAAAGAAATCTTATGTTGCTGCACTTATAATTTCCCATTTAAAACCCATTTTTTTTCATCAGCAAAATGGTTTCCACAGGCCTTCCAAGCTAAAATTTAAATACGACTTCATTCAATGGTGACTAAAATCCGTCAAGTATTTCTTTTTTTCGCGTACAAATAGTAGGTATTGAATGCATTTGTTAAAACTAATCAAACTGTATCGGCTCGATTTATTAAAAAACAATAATTTTTATTTAGCCATTATTATGTATATTTTCACTGACAGATTTTTTCTCAGGGTGTTCAGTGACATAGGTCTCATTAGTGGTGGATATTTGGACCAAACCCATACATTTGGACCAAACTCCATTCATTTTTGCCCAACGTCCTTTCTCTACAGTTTCAATAATGCCCCTTCTCAACGGACTAACGTTTTTTTATTAAAGAACTAGCTAAGAATTACTCTGAATTAATATTGTCCCCGTGTAACGTTTTAAATCGGGGTTGAGTTGGTGTTAATGATTCGAGACCATGAGAAGTTACATGATAACACATGAGTCTCGATGAAGCCGTGTGCTGTGTTGAGATACAGACTCATGACTGGCAGTACTGACTAGAGTGGGAACTAGTGCAGTAGTGACCAGTGACTGCAGACCGGGACATAACACACCGACAGACGGCGCACAACTCCAGTCGTGACGGCGTTGGCAACAAACAACAATCCAAACTGAGAACAACAACAACTAGAAACAACTAAATGTAATCACACAAGGATAGATGATCGTCATGTACGATGCTACGTCTCGCGGCCGTACGATGCCGTGAGCAAACTATCGAGACAAGCTGATGATGGTAGCGGAGGGGTGAAGGCACACAGGGGCGGGGGCGGCGGTCCGTACGATGAGGTGCGCGCTGTGGCGGCGGCAGGCGGCCGTGGCGCTGCACACGGAGCAGCGCGCGCGCGCAGCGGGCCCGCCCTCCTCCATCCACAGCGACTGCGACACAACACACAGTCCACCTCCAGCACTCCGCCAGGCCGTCGGCAACCACATGCATGTTGCACGACGCGTTCACAGAATAGTGAGAAAATATATTAGAATATCTGAAGTCAAGTGAACATTTTCAGAAAATCAAAATCAATGGACGATAAACCCAAAGGAAAAGCCTTCTAGTTATTTTTTTCCGATACATATTTACGGCAGTAATTGAATAAAAACTTTGGAAAAGGTGAGTATGCCGAAATAAGTCATGGTCCAGCAGCCACCGCCTGTTTTTTTTGTGAGTAATAACAGGCTGAATCTTCGTGAGCAGGTTCGGTTCGACGAGACGCCCAAGTTTTTCCTCTGAAATTTACTCGATACAGGTAGCTAATGTAGAGAGCAGGTATAAAACATGTCGATTTGGTGGGGTGTCGATGTTGTCTGAATAACAGTAAGTTTTTTTAAAATATTGAGTTAATTGGACGATAAACTCGGAAAAACAATTGTCCTACAAAATGGATGGTTTGACTGGAGCGTCCTACACTCAGAATGTTATGTCCAAGTAACGAGGTCATCAAAATTATTGATAACAAGCAGATGTTTTTGTATGCAGCTTAATAAATATTTGTAGAATTAAATGGCCACCTAGTCCTACAAATGTAGTGGTACGGCTTTCCAGTCCTACGTTTAGAAGTTGTCCATTCCACGGTAAACTTTTTTCATTCATAACTGTAGGACCAAAATAACACGTGGTGAGTTACTGCCTTCTTTGCTTAATCGAACCAAAACATAGGTATGTCCTACAAGAATATTGAAAATTACATTATTTCGCCACCAGGCGGTGGCTGCTGGACTATCATATAATTATGCCCAAAAAAATATTTAGCATGTGTTGCATGTCATCCAAATATAAGGGGTATAGAACAGGAACAGCTTGGCTTGAAACAGGACTTCGTTACACTCGCACGAGTCGCACGAGTGGTACGGGTTGCGCAGATGTGGCGGACCGCACAGACGCACGCGCGTCCCGACACATAGCAGAACATTCGAGCTCGCGCGCTCGATGGATTGTCGTACGTATTGATAAGTTTGTAGTGTTATGTTGCCAGTTGTTTGTTACGGTAGTCGATAGCAAAGTCCTTCGTATCGGATTAGCCTTGACCATTTTCACAAACGTACATTCCGTCCGGCACATGCCAAACGTCAGATTATCGTAAGTAACGTTCGGTAAACGTGACTCGCTATCTGACACGACAGATTATCTTTTCTAGTTATCATTTTTGTTTCTTTCATGTAGGTATTTAAAACCGATAAGTTTCATTGTGTCATTCGACAGCTGATAAGTTATTATGGCAAGGCACGGGCGTCAAGGCCACGCGGTGCCATGGCGCTTGATGTGGAGCTCTTCCATTAGGTTCGGGTTGCTGGAATAGCTTCCTAATGCTGATGATGAATTTAAAATCATTAAGGATGATCGAAGAATATGCACGTGTGTGTGGCTCACCTGCAGGCTGGTGTACGAGGAGTGCTTGCGGCCGCTGATGGAGAACCGGAAGCGGTCGTCGTGCACATGGCGGTGGCGCAGCAGCAGCGAGCGCATCACCACGGGCTGGTCGTCCTCCTCGATGAGTCCCTCAGCCACCATGCGCTCGACCACGCGGTAGGCCACGCCGGGCAGGTCTTTCTCGTCCAAGTCCAGCAGCACCACACCCGTCTCCAGGCAGCGGCGAAGGTTCAGTAGCGAGTGGAAGGACAGCGAAGCCACGTGCGGCTTGCCCCAGCGCGCCGAGCCCTCCTCCACGTCCTCCTCGTACTTGATCCAGCGCGCCGTCTCCTTCCACTCTGCCTCGCCGTCCTCCGTGGCCAGCAGCTCGTCCAGTTGCACGAACACCTGCAACATGATCATGACCAGTGCTGATACTGAACAGCTCTTTACGTACCGCACCTCCCGCTACTTCGTGAGAGACGGCTTACCGAGTGTGGGCTGTGATCATACATCTTCTTGTAGGCAGCATCGGTTAATATACTCTGCACTTTGTCGCCACCATCCTTGCGGCTCACGTGGACCGTTGAACCCTGGAAGCATCAGCGAGTGTGATAGTTACATTATATAGATCCGAGACGTCCGATGTGTTCCTCAAGTGTCGGGTGGCACTAGGTGTAAGTGGCAGGCGGCAGATGGTGAGACTGACCCGGGGCTGTATCTTGTGGCGGCGCAGCGCGCGCGGGTCGTCGCTGCGGTGCGCCGCGAGGTCGGCGGCGTCCGCCTCGGGCAGAGACTCCTCGGTGGGCTCGATGGACACGCGCCGCTCCCCCGCGCCCCCGAGCGTGCCGCGCACGCCCTCCTGCAGCGAGTACTTACGAGGCTTGTGCGGGTGCAGGTGCTTGCTGTAACACCACAGTCATTCGTCAGTCGTCTGCCGACACACGCTCTTACATGACATGAACTCTTTCGTTGTCTACATGACAACGTGTACATTTGTACGTGCACATGTACATTTTATATGGAACATTTATGAAAACGTTTTGGTCAATGAAAAAGTTTAAAAACATACACTCATTTCCGCATTGTTTTAGCGATGTAATGAAAATATATACAATCATTTCTGCACTGCTTTAGCGACACAGAAATGTTCAGGTTTCTGCTGGCATTTTCAGTTAACAACTACGATATTACTAGGTAGTTGGAAGAAAAATAACTTTTTCATCACATCTATTCGAAAAGAGCCGAAGGGTTCCTCGATAAGTGTGAACAAAACGGGTCATTCCGGCGCTCTTAATAACAGTGACGAAATGACTTGAATTTGGAACACAATTTAATAAAAAGTCTGAACGCAATTCGCTGATAAAGTCCTGTACCCTAATTGCGTAACGCAGTTTGAATCGGAATGATTTTGAAGTATATTGCTAATCCATTGCTTCATATGTTAGAAAAAATTGTCTGCTCAACAACGTAAATAACGCAATGAATGTTGTTGAACTGTCAAATTGAAACCGATTCCTACTGATAGTGTGTTACGCAATTAGCCCTCTGGCCTGTAATAAAAAAGCGCGCCTGACGACGCACGGTGGATCGAAAATCGGCTGTAGAAGACATAGGATCTCGATGTCTTAAATGTTATTTTTTTTGCTGGAAATGACTTCTGCCGATCATTACTGTTCTATAAAATGTCATATGAAGTAATTGTGTGCACAAATGGAAGAGTTATAATTTTTATAAGAAAAAAATGTATGGAGCTGACATGAAAAATGAGGATATCTCTGGAATCGCTAGGATAGCCATTATATCCTTGCACACTGTTATAGTGCTATTTATTTGTGAATTTTTGAAATACTTAATATTGCGCCATCACTTGCGATTTTTTTTTTTTAAATCGTCAAAATTAAAAAATAAAAAATGTTTATGATATGTACATTTTAATGCTTAAATATGGCTATACCAAGTGTAACTTACAGTATTTTTTATGCTTAGACCAAAACATTCTAAGAAATCACAAAGTCGTATTACCTACTTATTTGGAATGACATGGTGAATTACATAATATGTAATCTTGTCTAATGCCTCAAGTCCACATTAGCTAATGATTAATAAAACTTAATACCTATATACCTGTTAAAAGGATACGTACCATAATGAGGGTAATTAGATAAACGTGATCATTAGTCAATAACAATAAATGGTAAACTATTGTATGATTAAAAATAAAAGCAAATTATTAAAAAAAAATATTAACTTAACCTAACCTAACATAAACAATAAAAGTTAACTTATTTTATACTTCGTCACCATCAGAATCCACTTCAGAATCAGGCTCTACAATAGATATAACTTCTAAGAACTCTGTCGGAGCTTCCTGATCCTGAAGTTTCAGTAGTTCTACTGTTTCCTTAAAGTATGTCTGCCTCTTGTGGGCATTTAATTTTGGTCTTGTGGAAGAAATTAGAGGATCAGAAGAGACGATAAGCATATTGAGGATATCCTCGTTTGATGCTTGTCTACTCTTTTTCCTCGAATGGTGTTCTCTGAACCTCCTAAAGTCTTTGTTTCGGGCCTCTGAAACTTCTTCCGAAAGACTTCCAATTGGTACAATAGCATTTTCTGCAATTATGTCCCCTCCGTGAATCAACAATTTGTGGACGGTTGATGACATGAAGTACCAATCGTACAGTTCCACGTATTTTTCAGCGGTTGTTCTAGCGTATTCTTTAAATTTCGGCACATCTACAATCTCTCCAGATGTGATAGCTTGCAGAATCACAGCAAATCTGCGTATTAGGTCTTCATCTAATCCAGTGATCGCTGCAGTTTTATCAGGAAATTCAAAAAAACCACCTTGCTGTGTTCCCGTCGTTAGTTGTGCCTGATCCTTGCTTAACGATGTCAATCAAAAGGCTGAGATCATCTTTGAATCGATCTTGAATGAGTTTTTTTCGTGAATGCAATAACTCTTGATGACCTTCTCCTCTTGCAGACCACTTTTTGAAGTCGAGACGATACGCTATGTGTAGAAGACATTCCCTCACATTAACGCGGGCATGAAGTGATGATAATCCGAACTCATACACACCAGAATATTAATATCAATATATCATTAATATCTATATTAATATCAAAGTGTGGGATTTGACGGTGCATCTAACAAAAGTAGATATAAGCAAAACATAGAGAGTGGTCAAGATGATTCCAGCATATTGATGACCTCTTTGGTTCCATTAAAGTTGACAGCTGACGGTGATACCGTATGGGTGAATCCAAAACCCTGCTCACCTAGGTATTGCCGTCCAGTCCAGTTTAGTTTTGTGAAAGAAACCAAAGACGTTGTCATAAATGAAAAAAACTGCAATGGATAACGAAATTGAAGCTCTCGTTCTCTCAAAATGTCAAGGACATGAAATTAGTCACAAATTAATGATGACGATGATTGACGGCTAAATTTGTACATATCTGTCTGAAGCTAAGTCAAATGCGGCCTGCTACCTGTGTTTGGCTAAGCCTACAGAAATAAATAAGTTACATGTCATTGCGTCAAAAACCATTTCTTCTGGTGTGTATGAGTTCGGATTATCATCACTTCATGCCCGCATTAATGTGATGGAATGTCTTCTACACATAGCGTATCGTCTCGACTTCAAAAAGTGGTCTGCAAGAGGAGAAGGTCATCAAGAGTTATTGCATTCACGAAAAAAACTCATTCAAGATCGATTCAAAGATGATCTCAACCTTCTGATTGACATCGTTAAGCAAGGATCAGGCACAACTAACGACGGGAACACAGCACGGCGGTTTTTTGAATTTCCTGATAAAACTGCAGCGATCACTGGATTAGATGAAGACCTAATACGCAGATTTGCTGTGATTCTGCAAGCTATCACATCTGGAGAGATTGTAGATGTGCCGAAATTTAAAGAATACGCTAGAACAACCGCTGAAAAATACGTGGAACTGTACGATTGGTACTTCATGTCATCAACCGTCCACAAATTGTTGATTCACGGAGGGGACATAATTGCAGAAAATGCTATTGTACCAATTGGAAGTCTTTCGGAAGAAGATTCAGAGGCCCGAAACAAAGACTTTAGGAGGTTCAGAGAACACCATTCGAGGAAAAAGAGTAGACAAGCATCAAACGAGGATATCCTCAATATGCTTATCGTCTCTTCTGATCCTCTAATTTCTTCCACAAGACCAAAATTAAATGCCCACAAGAGGCAGACATACTTTAAGGAAACAGTAGAACTACTGAAACTTCAGGATCAGGAAGCTCCGACAGAGTTCTTAGAAGTTATATCTATTGTAGAGCCTGATTCTGAAGTGGATTCTGATGGTGACGAAGTATAAAATAAGTTAACTTTTATTGTTTATGTTAGGTTAGGTTAAGTTAATATTTTTTTTTAATAATTTGCTTTTATTTTTAATCATACAATAGTTTACCATTTATTGTTATTGACTAATGATCACGTTTATCTAATTACCCTCATTATGGTACGTATCCTTTTAACAGGTATATAGGTATTAAGTTTTATTAATCATTAGCTAATGTGGACTTGAGGCATTAGACAAGATTACATATTATGTAATTCACCATGTCATTCCAAATAAGTAGGTAATACGACTTTGTGATTTCTTAGAATGTTTTGGTCTAAGCATAAAAAATATTGTAAGTTACACTTGGTATAGCCATATTTAAGCATTAAAATGTACATATCATAAACATTTTTAATTTTTTAATTTTGACGATTTAAAAAAAAAAAATCGCAAGTGATGGCGCAATATTAAGTATGTCAAAAATTCACAAATAAATAGTACTATAACAGTGTGCAAGGATATAATGGCTATCCTAGCGATTCCAGAGATATCCTTATTTTTCATGTCAGCTCCATACATTTTTTTCTTATAAAAATTATAACTCTTCCATTTGTGCACACAATTACTTCATATGACAATTTATAGAACAGTAATGATCGGCAGAAGTCATTTCCAGCAAAAAAAATAACATTTAAGACATCGAGATCCTATGTCTTCTACAGCCGATTTTCGATCCACCGTGCGACGCCGCGTTGGTTAACCAAATAAAAAAAAAATAGGTGGGAACTTCTTATAGAGTCTGAAGTTATTACGAATACCCAAGTAATAAATAAGTCAACGACATTTTCTGTTCCCAACAAAACGTACGATATTTGAGGAATACTGTAAAGAAATACCTACTGTAAAGGACCGGTATCTACCTAAATACCGTCCTTCACAGTATTTTTTTATATAATATACAATGTTTTTCACTAATTTGGAAGCGGGCACTAAAACAACCAGGCTAGTTGGAGAGCTTACACGTGAGCAAACCACATAAAATTGGCCGTGGAAGAAACAGTCTTGCCGCAAATCAACTCCAGCAAATTTCAGAGATTGTCCCTGTGACTTATAACTTAGTCATCGCAAAACAAACCTTGATTGAGAATTGCAATCTTTTTAATTCAAACGGAAGCTAATTTGGTATCAATGGTATACGCGGAACGAAGACTGTTTCTCCCCTGGCTGACCCAGTTAGTATTTTGGCCTCAATAACATTGCGCCGGAGAGCTTGGAGTCTATTTCCATTGCACAAGTTTGGAGGCCGTATATTTCGAAGCAACATGACAGGAGCACCTATACGCAACATATAGTCTGTGACACGGAAGACCCGAGAGGAAAAAGAGATTAAGAGAGTTTAAAATTTTTACAGGATAATTAACCGACTCCTCCACATCGACCATGGTGTCAACATAATTATTAATCATTTTTTCACCTTCGAATGCATTTATCAACATTTCGTTATCGTAGCGGCTTGGTCGTTTTTGCGAGACAAAGTGGCTCTCTCGGTTTGCCTTTAATATTTTTAACATCAGGATAAGTTTTATCTATAAGTCCCTCAACTGTTGATACCACAGTACATAATTCATTTGGTATTTGTATCGACCCATCTATTTGTGGAAAGTTTCCGTTTCCGATTGGAAGAAGAAGATCTGAAAGTCTGCCGGCAGAAACATCACCTCTGAGATGTACTCTTATGTTTCGAAGTAAGTTTTAGCACCTTAATTGAAGGCCATAAGAAAGATCTCTTAATGCATGCTTCGATCTCACCTGGCGCGTTCCTTTGGGCACTACTGGTAACAACGTCATATCACCCATTATGTTTTTATTATTTATTTATTTCGTATGTCCTGCAAACTCCTATTCAAGGCTTCGACTCCTATTTTGTGCGCCACCGTTATTTCATCGCATACTATTAGTTTATTATTTTTAAGCACTTCGGTAAGATTGCTTTGGTTTGGTATATTGCATAAGGGTGTCTCTACATTTGTAAGGTTTAGAGGTAGTTTTAAGGCAGCGTGTGAAGTTCTACTTCCTTCTAATAATGTAGCAAAAACCCCGGACGACGCTACAGCTAAAGCTATGTCTCGAGTGCTTCTTACTTTTGCCAAGAGAAAGTTTATAAGATAAGTCTTACCTGTGCCACCAGGGGCGTCCAGAAAGAACATTTCTCCTTCACTTACTTCTACACTTTTCATGAATTGGTCATATACAGACTTTTGCTCGGCGGTCAACGATTGCGTATTATTATTTACAAAACTTTCGAAAGCTACTGTATCAAAATTAGTTTCTCTCATGTACTCTGTATCACCGGCAACTTGTGGCTTGGTTGGTTTTGGCAAACCGTACATATCTATCGATTTTCCACCTAACGTTAGCACTGCTTCTTCAATTGACATTCATTTAAAATTCGGTCTTTGAAATTCTCTACATTGTCTCCGATCTCTTTTTGCAGCCTGTGCTTAAAATCTTCAGACAAATAGTCTTTGAAGTCTTCTCAAAGAGCTATTGGGTCTGATATTTGACAAAAGACTAACATAATTGTGAACAGTTCTCGCATTTTTGCTGGTGACCGACAAAGCGCTGCCTCCTCCAACGTCGCATGCCAGTGTAGGCCATCTTCAAGCAAACCTAACATTTTGCAAGCAGCTTAGAAAGAAGGCTGCAACATACCATTCACAGTTTTTAGTGCTTCAAACGAAGTTGGGCCCCGCACTTAATGTAGCAGTAAACGCAGATAGTACTCCGTATTGTTCGGGTGAACATGACTGTGACTACGGTGACTCTACCCAAGGCGTGTTCCTTCCTCACACCAGGCCAACCATCAACTGTTATTCCTCTTTTTCGTCTTACGAAATTACTCTTGGTCAATATGTAATATGGAGCCTCAGAGTAGAGTAGAATTTAAGCAAAGTTATCTGATTGACATAGTTAAGTGTAATAGTGGGTCAGCTATTTTGTTAGCGACATTATTTGAGTTAAAGTAAACTCGACCGTTTCTCAAATAAAATGCTAAATGAACAACTGTGGGGAAAAGCTCATGTATGGAAAACCCAAGTATTTGCCACACTGTGTCTGAGCTACTTCTGCTCTCATATATCTTCACTTCATCCTTTCGTTTTTTAGTGCAAACGTAGCCTGGTCCGATCCTTTATTAACATATACTTGCATACATATTTTATTGATTTCACAGAGTTGCAATACGCAACGTTTATATGTGCGTTAAAAGTTTTTAATAGTACAGGGTAAAAACGAGCTACCCAACGGTTATCTAGATCCACACCATGAATATTAACGGTAAATCCGCCTTCGCTAGGGGATCGTCTCCGACACTGTGGATAGCCATCATCACCTGTTTGTGTTTGCCTCAATAGAGGTCGGGACAACAGCTGCACTAAAAGGTATCCAATACATTAAAATAAATCACCTTGTATGAAGATACAAGGTGATTTATGATTAAAGTGATGCTTTCAAGGGCCATGAATCATGTTCGACTTTACTATTTCGTGAAGTTTTGGGTCAGGTATTTCAACGCAAATTACTTTGTCAATAGAGTCTGGCGTTATGCTACTTTTCAGTTAAAGAATATTGTGGAAGTTCACGTTTTTGCCACTCAACCGAATACATATAGCAACGAATATTTCCGAACATTTTTCTTTTAATCAATATATTAATCTGTTTTTTTACTTTTATATGAAACACTCGAACAATTATATCGTGACGATCACAATACTTTTGTCCAGGAAGTAAAACTTTGGTGATATCCTCCCAGCGAGGGTTGCATGTAAACGTCGCAAAGAGGTTAGGGCGACCGTAGTTGCGTACATATGTCATCGCATCCTGGGTACGCTCGTGCATGTAGCTCAGACCACCAGTGAAAGAGGACGGTAGTACTAGTTACCATTTGTCCCAATTGATCAGCATCAGCATCTTGTCTTCTAACTGCATCCTTAAGATGTATGTAATTATCGGCTCGTAACTTTGCCTGATTATGTCGTATGTAATTGAGTCTCGGTTTCTATTTTAGCGTATTGATCCACTAAATACTGACTAAGAGGAGCGATAAAACGCAGGAGATAATGTTATCTTCACCGTCTCTTATATACGGAAGGAACAGAAACTGGCTGCTGAAACCATTTTTTTGAGCCAATTTTGTTATGGGATCGGGTTACGGGAGGCATGTTGACAGAATAACCATCGTCGCCATAACAAAATATTATGGGATATTGCAAGGCATCGTATGACCGATGCAGTTCACTTATCCGACGTAAAGAAGTAGTACGACTTTCCAATATAATGTCCTGTTTCTCAAATTGATGATCAACCATCACCAAACCAACTTCGTTGGTCGTTAATTTCATCCACCTTTTAACCCTGAAATTTTAACAAAACCGTTGAGTTAGCTTCCAACCATAAGCTTAGATAATAAATTTAGTGATTTTTACTTCGAAAATTAAGGACTTTCCATACACAACTTCATCCTCCTTTTTAACCCTTCGCGGGTGGAATTATCAAAAACGCAGAGACACGTGTAAATTAATTTTCAATTGTTACCCTAAATACAAAATTAGAAGGTTGTAACTTCAAATCTGACTGACTTTCATATAAACTTCCATCCCCCGTTTCACCCCTTTAGGTAGTGAAAAATCCTTTCTTAGTAAGGCACGTAGGTTCCTTATGAGGTCTAGGGGTGCCCTAGACGTCATAAGGAACCTACGTGCCTTTGGAATCTCTAGACCCAGCGATTTGGGCTGTGCGTTGATATGTCAGTCAGTCAGTCAGTTTCTTCTTTTATAAATTTAGATGGTACGGAACCCTTCGTGCACGAGTCCGACTCGCAATTGGCCGGTTTTTTTAAGGATAATTTTAAACAAACAAGATTACTGCTTTTATGGCTAAGATAAATATTCACAGCAAGAAAATATAGTTTTCACTTCAGTGGCTCAAACATGTAGGTTTTGCTGCCTGAAATCAGTGAGCAAAGTGCGATTTTGCTCACTGAGTGAGACCAAGTAATTTTTTTTTTCTTTTCAGGAAGCCGTCAGCCTTGGGTTAATCATACAATTCGAAACATTCATACTCTATCTCTTTCTCGCCTTTAGAAAGAGAGAAAGACAAAGACCAGCCCTTTCGAAGTTCCGATTTTGAATTTGACCTCAAAGAAAAACACGTTCGGAATTTCGTACTTACTAAAGAAATTTTGCAAAAAGATAATTATGTCTTTTAATGTAATTTATTGTGTTTTTAACTTATTGTTGTATTTAAACGAAAATAAGTATTTACTGCAAATAAAACTGATATTTAACCTGTAAATATTTATTTCTAGTTTCAATAATGTTACGTAATATATTTTGCATAATAAAAAATCATGGGTGCTATTTCTGATAAAAAAAAAAAAATTAAATCTAATTTAAATAAAAGAGCGGGAATAAACTTTCGTGGCTGGCGTAAAGAGTTGAATAAGTTAAAAAATATTAAAATAATCGTAAAATATGAGTGAAACTAGCGACGAGAACAGTATTTTAACACCGGAAGAGTTAAAACAACAAGTTATTAATGCAGAATTAAGTTTCCTACCTGAGAAGTCTCGCGAGAAATATCTGAGAGCATACCAATTCTTCAATGAATGGAGACTTACAAAGGGCGCAAGCAGTTTTTCGGAGACGGTGTTGCTATCTTATTTTTAGATTTATGACAGACGAGGCGATCATCTACAATGTGGAGTATTTACTCAATGTTGAAACCTACTTTAAAAACAAAACATAACGTGCATATTGAAACACGCAAAACTCGTATCTTTTCTAAAAATAATGTCAGTTGGGCAAGGCAATCTTTTTATAAGGATAAAAAGTCCAAAATTTTCACGGCCCTTAACATAGAAAAATTTCTTAATGAAGCTCCGGACTGCAATTGCTAAAAAATTGGTACCTATGAATCTATGTTGTTAGTTATTATAATTTGTGTGTAGACTGTTATGTATAAAGGTCCTTACTGCCTGCTACTAGTTTTTTGAGGCGCAATGAATCCTAGTCCGGCTTAGCAATACTGTTAAAATATTTATTACGATATGTAAAAGATGCTTTACCTAAATGTTAAATTATGCATATTAATTATGTAATCTTTTCATTACAGGTTGTAGTGATCATAGGAATTAGTGGAGAGTGTCGCAATAACGAGCTAACAGTTAATAATATCGAAAAGCATTCAGATAAATTACTGTTAGTAAAATTGAAAAATACGAAGACGAACCTTGGCAGGTCTTTTGTCGTACGCGAAGAATATGTAAGTATTGTAGATAAATAACAAAATTTACGTCCAGCCAATATAAAAACCGACCGATTTTTCATACAATACCATAATAATAAATACTCAAGACAGCCTATGGGAGTAAATAAAATAGGTGCTACTCGTATACCGCGAAAATTGCCACTTTCTTAAAACTGGAAGAGCCTCAGCTATACACGGGTCACTGCTGTTGGAGAACTTCGGCAACGCTCTCGGCTGATTCCGGAGCCGATCTCACCACTTTAAAACGTCACGGCGGGTGGAAGTCCAATACGGTTGCAGAAGGCTATATTGAAGACTCAATAGAAAATAAGTCGAAAATCTGTAAGCGTATAGTGGAAACAATAATTCTGAATTCGACCTCGGATCCTTGGTCTCACCCACGCCCACCCACTCCCAACGACGCACAGTGTACTTATACAGAAAGCCGATCAGAGTCACCAACGTTCACCGTTGTTCCTTCTCGATCCGCCACCGAAACAGAAACCTTAACCCCAGATAATCAAACTCAACTCAATGCAACTATAACGTTGCCAAATAAATCTGTTACTTTTAATTTGCAGAATTGCAGTAATTTAACTTTTAAAATGTTCCATTTGATTGAATTGGTACCTCTACCTACAGCGTTAATTATTTTGATTCACAATAAATAGTTATTTCAATCTATTCCTGTTTATTATTTTATCTCCTAAAGTGTTCTCGCTGCTGAACTGAAAGTTATGTGTGTTACACGAGAGCAAAGTTTTTTGCATCTCGTGCCTTTGAATCCCTCGCCACACTCAGGATTCAAAATCAGCACTCGCAGCAAAAAACGACTTTGCTCTCTTGTTGCACAAATAACTATTGTTAACCAGCCACGAGATATTTTTTCTCTAGATCAATTATTAATTTAGAAACGAAATAAGAATTGAGACTTATGCTATTTAGTTCGTACTTGAACACGATCAAAGAGCGCACGCCATATTCAACTTTATTACTGACGTGTTAGCGTTTAGCACAACAGAGTGGCGGGGAGCATGGGGCGGAGCTTGCGTGGAAATTTGCTTTAGACTCCCTGGTCTTAAGCCAATTTTTTTACATAGTTCCACAAAATGTTTAAGGGCGCAAAAATGTTAAAATTTGGCACGCACTCTCAACAAAGACGAAGAAATCCCATCAATAATTATTAATACAATAATAGAGCGTGCAGTAGGCCGTGTGCTAATGAATACATTGATTATATTATGGTTCATTCATCGCCGCCGCACGCATTCGTCACAGCCGCGCGTGCCGCGAGTCTGTGAGGCTGCGTGCGTCCGCGCCGCCCATTATTTCAGGCTTCATTGTTTGCGTATCGACAGTCACAGATTGGGAGCATTTACCAGTGTCGTGCGTGTTATGTGGTGCTAATGATGCGATGACGGAAGCAGCGCGTGGACGAGATGCGATGTGCATGTTGTGCGTGTTATGCGTGTGCGCAAACGCGTATGGCTAGCGCAAACAGTCACTAGGCTGTTTGCGACTTACCCAAGATTTTTAAAATGATTCTGATAGACGTAACAGCTCGTTTGATTAAGTACGTAATTAATTCTTTGAGTCTAAATAGATTCATAGGTTGAAATGGTGTCAAAATCACCAAGAGAAAATTAAAATGGACATACTTGCCTCACCACATCCCAAAAATTCAGACTTCCGTAGTTTATGGAAATGTATCAGTAGAATTAGCGAGCGTCGATGGAGTTACGAAACTGAACTTAGTAGCGGATCTGTTTGAAGAACAGTTCATGGTTCAGTCGTTGAGGCCAGCGCAGTCGGTGATCGATGCTGAGGGCCAAATAGGACCATCTCAACACTTGTTACAGCTAATCATGTTAGAGTAGGTCTTAAGAATATGAAAAGAAGGAAATCACCTGGTCACGTCAAAAGTCAAATTATTTATTTCAAATAGGCACATAAAAGGCACTTTTGAACGTCAAAATGAGGTATTCCTCGAAGCGCCACCGTTTTGAGGCGCACCTAATAAGGCGCACCTTTATTATTCCTCAGAGCGCACCTTTTAGTAGCGCTCCCGATAACAATTAAAAATATTAACTTTTTTTCCTCGAAGCGCTCCTATGATTAAAAGTAAAGTAAGTTTTGTTATACAACCACTATTATTTTAAGAAAACACGATTTTTTCATTCGTTATTTTGTAGGTTAGTCTGATTAGCTGGTGTTGTTAGTTTATTACTAGGGAGATTTGGCAAAACTATGGGGGACAAAATACAAATATCATTACATCATCATTCGATCAGGAGAACATTATTATTTTAGACCTGTGACGCGACTATCTAGGATACAATGGGGAGGCGGGGTTGCGGCTTTTGTTTGCAGTGCTCCCGCGGCGCGCGCGCCGCATCGCCAGAGATTAAAGTACGTAGGTACTGACTGATACAGTTGTCTTTGCCCACTTTACACACACAGGATCACTTTTTTTTTTAAACCAATCTATGGTCAAGGAGTATAGAGTTTTTGCAAATTGTATGAAATAACGTGTTTTACTTAGTATCGATAGTTTCAGTTAGTATCCTATCTCTATTCGAAAGTTAATCATAGGAGCGCTTCGAGGAAAAAAAAATTAATATTTTTAATTGTTATCGGGAGCGCTACTAAAAGGTCTGAGGAATAATAAAGGTGCGCCTCATTAGGTGCGCCTCAAAACGGTGGCACTTCGAGGAATACCTCGTCAAAATTTACAAAAAAATAGAATTGATTCTGGTCGCCCCCTCCAAAAGGTAGTTTCGTATGGAGAATAATGGGCAAGAAACTCCACCGGTACTCCTTTAAAATGTTTTACAATATTTTGTACATTACATTTATGTGAAGACGATGCACCGAATACAATTGTATAGTTATTTTATTACACAATATGTAAAAAGAACCAAAAACGAAGCAATGACAGACAAATCAATTGTGATAGATACATGGTGCTCACATATTTACAAATACTGTAAAAAATATACGTTTTCCTAAAAAAATAAAGTAATAGGCCAGTGTGTGAGTTAAGGCAATCAGTATCACGGAATGTAAAATAAATAAAAAATAATAAATTATACAATGATAATAGCAACCAGTTTGATTTTGTCTGGACTCTAGATTGTCCTATGGAGCTGGACCAGCATGTTTCCAAGCATTCTTATCTTGGATATAATCCTCTAATTTGTAATATGCTTGTTTACAAAGTGTATTTTTAATATGAGATTTAAATTTTCTTTAATATAATTGCAATATATCACAAGATATTTTATTGTAACATGTAACACAGTACCCCATAAAAGATGTATGTACAGACGCCAGCAGGTCAAGCTACCCGAAATTGTCAAATTTTCCCAATCAGCCTTGAACCTTATGCTTTAACGATAAAGTTGAAAATCGTTTAAAAAAATTTGACAGATTGTAGTAGCTTGATGTGCTGGCGTCTGTACTTTAGATAATCTGATAAATGGTTGATCTATTTTATCTTTATTTCTAGCATTAAAATTATGTCTATCACATACATATATATGATTTTTTCTTACATACATAATATTTTCATAAATGAATTGGCAAGGCACCGTCATAATATTAATCCTTTTAAATAGTTCCCTAAGAGATTTTCGGCGCCGTAGATCATAAATGGCTCTGACAGCTCTCTTTTGCAAAATAAAGATAGAATCAATGTCAGCAGCCCGACCCCACAGTAAAATGCCGTACAACATAATGCTGTGGAAGTAGCTAAAATAGAACAAACGCGCGGTTTCGACATCTGTTAACTGTCTTATCTTTCCAACAGCATAAGCGACCGAGCTTAGCCGCCCCGCAAGAGATGTTACATGTGGTCCCCATTGTAGTTTCTTGTCTAGAGTGATTCCTAGGAAAACCGTTTGATAAATAAATTCCAGTTTTTCTCCATTCTATATATCACATTCGCTACTTCTAACATTAGGTAATTAAAATCTAATGCATTTGGTTTTTTCTATTAGTACCAAATTATTTACCGTAAACCGATATTAGACCTGAAGAATAGATTTATTCACGTCGTCATGATTTTGTGACCGTCGGTCTATTTTAAATATCCATGATGTGTCTGCAAATACCACCATCTTCGGTTGATTTTGAAGTAATTGGAGTAATTCGTTAATGTAAACTAAAAAGAGGAATGGACCCAATATTGAACCTTGAGGAACGCCCATTGCCATTTCTGACCCTAATGAGTTTACGCCGTTTACTTGAACCTTAACCTTTCTATCTTTCAGGTATATCTTAGTAAATCAAGTGCTGTATTTCTAATCCCATAGTGCTTTAGTTTCACTTTTTTTTTTCTTTCTTTTTTTTTTTTTTTTTTTTTTCACTAAAAGTGTCTCATGGTTTACGCAATCGAACGCCTTAGAGAGGTCGCAAAAGATTCCAATGGCATCTTGAGCTTCCTCCCAGGCATTAAAAATGTTCTTTATTAGGGTGACACCGGCGTCAGTGGAACAACGCCCTTCGGTGAAACCGTACTGTTGTTCATGAAAGATGGAATTTTTATTAAAGTGACAACATTTGATTGAGCATCAACTTTTCAAACACCTTACTGAGAACTGGCAGCATTGACACAGGCCTATAATTGTTGGGTTCTTAACTATCTCCGGATTTGAATAAAGGAACTACTTTACTGTGTTTCATGAGATCCGGAAAAACTCCTTGGTCCACACTGGTGTTAAATATTAACGCTAAATAGGGCGCAATGGTTTCGATGATAGATCTACAGACTTTTACAGACATTCCCCAGAGATCCTCAGTTGATTTAATTTTAAGATCTTTAAAAGCTTTTATAACAGCCTGTGGGTTTGTATGCTGAAACCTTAACTCCAAAGGGCATGTCTTTACATTATTTCTAAGTAAGGCAGCAGAAAGCGCGGGTGAGGAATTTAAAGTTTCAGTAGTTTTAAGGGCAGGGGTTTCTGGATCTTTCTTTCGACGGGTCTCATACGACATTCTTTGGGGTAGGTAACCTAAAAGCGACAGCTGTCCCCAACAAATTGCTGAACGTTTTTAACCGACTTCCAAAAAGGAGGAGGTTATATGTTCGGCTGTGATTACTCCGTCAATTGTGGACGGATTTTGAAAATTCTTTTTTTGTATTTTTTGCTCCCAAGGTGGTCCCATTGCCACTAAATCAGAATCTGATGAGGGGATCCCTTTGAAATCGAGGGAAATCATCAAATTTTATAGGCATACGTATAGCGATTTGAGTGTTTTTTATAGTAACTCGTGCATTTGCACTCGAAAAGCACCATTTGGTGAAGTGGATCTGATGATGAAGACCACAGATGGCCACCGGAACTACTTAATAATAAGTATTTCACCGTTGTGATTCGATTAGGCACTTTAATATGGTTGCTAAGCAATTTATGCTCGTCAAGATGCATATGGTGAAGTCGCCATCAGTTCTCTTGGTTCTAACCAGGAGAACTCCTCAACAATTAACGCCCCTGCATCGGGAAAAGCAATAGTTTGTAAAAGATGATGAGCATTTGACACTAGGCTATTGTAAATTGGATAAATTACAAACTGGGCCACTAAAAAGTAAAAATAAAAAACTTTTTACAAAAAAAAAACTGACTACCAAAAAAAACACTACAAAGTGAAAAATAACTTTAATTTCGGAAGCCGGTTGCCAAAAACAAAATACAGATCCTAACCTATTTACTCGTAATATGTATAAGAATGCATTGAGCAGCGAGGTGGGTGAGCATGCGCATGTGGGCTGCTATGTTGACGGGTTGTGTTTTCTGGCTCCCTCGGTTAATGTTGGCAAGAAGAGTCCAAAATGTACCACCTATTAAAATTAATGACGTCTCGATTCGTCTGGTACACCAGTTCAAATCAGGGACCGTACAACCCCGGTTAAGAGTAAACCCTTTCGAAGGGGTTTTCACACGGGGCTTTATCATGATGTAACCCATTGAATGGGTTTTATACTAGAAACCCAGTGAAAGGGTTACATGATAACCCATTCCATGGGTTCTATACCTACTTGAAACCCAGTGATATGAAAAAATCATAATATTATGTTATTTCGATATCCGCTCAGTTCGCGGAGCATGACCAATTCTATCTCTATTCTACCCAGGGACCATTTTAGAAAATGGAACCCTTTCAATGGAAAGGGTTTTTCTAAGCAGTTAATCAAAAACCCATACGGTGTGGGTAATTTTGAATGGCTTAAACTAAGCCGTTCAAAAGGGATACCCACACCGTATGGGTTTTTATCTAAAACCTTTCAACGGCTAACCAAAATTTTATTTAAGCCGTTTAAAAGGGTTACCCATATCGTTTGGGTTTTTGATTAACCACATAGAAAAACCCTATCGAAAACCCTTTCAATGGGTAACCAAAATGGTCCCTGGTTCAAATACCTTGGCCATTTCGATGCTGACGACCTTAAAGACGATACCGACGTTGAGTGGATACGCATGGCAATGGGCAGTGCGGGCGAATAGAAAAAGGCAAAAGGAAAAAACGGAACCCTTATAGGATCACTCGTGTGTCTGTCTGTCTGGCTGGTTGTCGGTCTGTTTGTCTGTCTGTGTTTCTGTCCGTCTGTCACAGAAGATTGGCTCCGAATCTACTGGACCGATTAAGTCGATTTGGTACACATGAACACCTGTGATCCGAACATGTATGTAACGTCACTATCGGGGGGAAAAGTAAAAAAAAAAAAAAAGGTTTTACAAACTGTACCGTGTGACAAATGAAAGGGCTTGTTGTAAGGATTTCAGATATATTTTTTTATAATAAAAAATGAATTCTTTTAAAATTATTTAAGAAAATATTATCTCCGAAACTACTGAGCTTAAAATAATGCAAAAAATAGTTCTTTACTTAGGTATAGGTTACAGAAAAACCTATAAGAAGTCTAAAGTCTTAAAATAGTATGGTAAATCTCTCAATATTGTGCGTACAAATTTACATTTGCAGTTGGAATGTATGAGATATATCTTGCAACTACAATGTTAAGTTTGTGCTTAGGATAAATTCATCGCAACTACGGAACCCTTCCTTGTGCGTGGTCCGTCACGCCCTTGGCCGGTTTTTTTTCAAATTAAACAGATTTTTATGATTCTTAATGTCTACCTTCAAAATACTAATAATTCATTTTAATATTATCACCATTAATTTGAAATACTCTAGCGCCGCCATCGACCACGTTATATCTACATATTAACTATAATTACAAATTGTAGTAACTTTTAAGGCTCCGTGAACGAAAAAAACCCTTTTTCGTCAATTTCTTATCTAATTATGAGAAAGCTTGAAATAATTGAAACATTAAATCTGTGTAACTATAGAAGTACAGTTTTCGTGGTGATGATAAACCATTCGTATCAATCACAGCACCTGATAGTTTTATCACTTTTGTGCTCTCGAAAATTATAGTACATTGCGCCTTTGATTTACTTAATAAAGTTATTGTATAATCATAAAATAAAATTTCGATTTTATTTCAAGGATAGCTGAAGCCCAATGTGTCCCAGTGTGTAGGATTTTTAATTTTTTGATATGGTTTGCTAAATAATAGGAAAAATACATTAATGACTGGGTATAAAAAAAATATAGGTTTTCCAACATTATTTTTCTGCTAATTTTGTATCGAAGTTATAAAAAATGCTTCGGCCACATGCAAGTAGACCATATAGTTATATTATATTATATTTTTTAATTTTCTGTAAAAAAAATATCAAAGTCTTGCGTCTTTTTTCGGAAAACTTGTTGCAAATATTAGTGGATTTCCATGAATACTTAATCTATTTGAAAAATCCCTTTCCGCCACATGCAAAACAAAGAACTCGACATTTCAAATCACGAATAATTTTGTTAAATTTTTTTTTCCCTTGCTCACAACCAGTTGTTTATTTAATAGACGATAAATATTGAATAGTTTGTACATAATAATTTCAGATGAGAATATTTTCTTGTTTCATACTTTTTAGAGCATGATTTTTCAGAAGTCGGGTTTTAGTTTTTGATCTTATTTTTTATTTAAATTATTTTGGGGTTATAATTTCGTGATAAAGTATTAGCAGAGGCGCTTTAAATATTTTTTTGGTTAGGTTCATTCGAGTGCACCTCATTCATTCATTCATTCATTAGGTTTAATGTTTTATATGTACCTACCTGTGTAATATACCAAACATATACGACGACGACGTTTATGTTTCGAAATTTGAAAGACTTCTTAACCTTTCAGTTGTGTAGGTTTGGAGAGAAAATATGTTTGTTGTTGCTTATGATTTTATAGAAATTATACCTAATTATTGGGTGCATGCAAGCAAAGCCATGAGCAACAGCTGACAATATATATATATATTTGAAATGTGCTAATTAAGGCCTTTCATTTGATACCCAACACGGCATGAACAAACAATTTTTTTTTATTAGGCTTTGACTTTATGTCCGCTAGAGGGACATATTGACTTTAATGTGACTTCACATAGCCTATAACCAGCGGACGATCACGACGCTTCCAACAATACCTCATTTGTCAAATTATGACAAGCAGTTTAGAAGTAATGAGGGAACAGATGAACATACATACATACATATATATATACATTCATAAATACCGGTCAAAATCATAACCTTCCTTTTTGCTTAGTCGGGTAAAAATCAGCCGATTTCGTGCACGGTCCTTTAAGCGGCTGGACCGATTCTAATGAAATAAATACTAAAATAAATATTACCTCAGATACGGACTCTGGCTACGAGTATATTTCCAATTCTTTAAATCTCTTAAAAAGAGGTAGTCAAAAATGTCAATAATTATAGGAATTTTTCTAAAATGGCTTGGAAATTCGAGCATTATTTTGACAAACATCTTCGAGATACATCGAAATTGCTGTACTGGCTAAATACATGCGAGCAGCGGCCACCAAAAGTTGTATGAAAATCCATGTGTCGAGGTTTAGCGGCCAAATAAATTACATAGTAAACTCATATCTATCGTGTAATTTAAAAATGGAACGATATTTTACTCCGAAACATGGCAACAAAGGAGGTAACTTAACAAAGGTTTTATTTAAATTTCGGCCTGGCTTGCAAATAAGAAAGCTATTATATTAAAAAAAAACAAATGAACACATTAGCGCCTGCAAAAATAATCGCTGTTCGTCTTTGAATCTGGAATTTATAAATAATTTACTGTATTTGAATTTCCGCGCATTGTTTGATAAAAGCACTATACAAGTCTTGGCCGCAACCGAGCATTGATGGCCGAACGTGAAAATTTGGGCCGAGGCGAAGGCGAGTCCACACGTACCTACTCATGTATGTGAGGACTCACGTATGTGTGCCTCGGCTTCGCCTCGGCCCACATTTCACATTTTCACGTTCGTCCGTCAATACCCGGTTGCGGCCAAGACATTTATAAATAATTTACTTTGTTTGAATTTCCGCGCATTATTTGAAAAAAGCACTATACAAGCCTTGGCCGCAACCGGGCATTGATGAACTCACATATTGTAGGCCGCTGCAGTAATGTACTAGTAAGAATATTATGAACCAACTACAGAATATGACCATCTTGTGGAAAATAGAAACGACATAATATAAGTGGTAAAAAATTCCTACAAAGAACTTTATAAAAAAGTCAGCGGTTACACAACAGATCCACAAATAAATCCTGTAAATACAGGCCACGTTCCAGAGTTCTGTAAGAGCGAAATCGAATCATTAATAAACTCAAGCTAGAAAAAGTCCAGGCCCAGACGGCAAAACAAATTAAACGATAATAACGGGAAGAAACACCCTAACTAAACCATGAACCACTCTAACTAAACCATGAACCACTCTTAACTAAACCATGAACCACTCGTAACTTTGATATGATCTAACTATGATGCTCAGACAGTGGACATGCTCAAAAATTGTACTTCTGTTCAAAAAAGGAGACCCGAAACAAATATCCAACTACAGACCCTTAATTAGTGACGTGTCAAATCTGTGCAAACTGTTCTCGTCGACTCTTTATTTTTTTGGGTGGGAAACTATCAAATAACTTCTCCCGCTCAGGGCGGAGCGGGAGGGCGTGGCAGACTTTTACTGACTGAAACCCACCCGTGTTCCTTCATTTGCCTGTGTACCAGGGCCACGATATCCCTTTCGGACAAACTCGCAACCCTGGGAGGCATTGGCCCTAATGGACCCCGTCAATTCGTGCTGACATCTCTTTGAGACACGCATGGAACACAACGCGCCGTCGACCCGGGCCTGGTCCTTATCGGACGGCGAGCTACCCATCGCTCACTGTCCGCAGGCCTGTGCCTACGGTGGCCGGAAATCAGCTTGGGACTCCCGACGCCCAGGGTGTCTCCTGCGGCGACTAGGGGCGTGAGGGCGCGAGCCCTGCCTCTCCCTCACGCATTCCGCCTCCTCCTTCGCGAGCATTACTGCTTCGCGGGAGATCGCCGCCGCCGATCGCCTGTGTGAGGACACGGCGGTGCTCCGCCCAAGCCGGGCCAGACCTCCACCGTATGCTCCACCGTGTCCTCCGGGCGATCCACACAGTGGTGACACCAGGCGTTTTCTCGTCGACTCTAATACGACGATTGACAAAACCATAGATGAGAATCAACCAGTTAACAAGCTGGATTTGTACCTATTTGTAGCTTCTCTACCACATACTACACTCTGAAAAAGACCTTAGACAAATACAACGAATACGACAAACCTTTATATCTGTGCTTCATCGCTAACAGTAAAGGGTTTGATTCAACTGCACACGGTTCTATAGGGCAAGCTTTATCAGTGCAAGGAGTTAGCAAAGAATACATCGATCTTATAAAGATAATACACAAAAATAGTTACTCCAGAATTATTCTTGAGAAACTAGGAATTAGTTTTAAATCGAAAGAGGAGTAAAACAAGGAGACCCACTCTTTCCTAAAATATTTATAGCCGCCTTTGAACAAATCTTTAGAGCAATGAAATTTGAAAACAGAGGTCTAAATCTACATTATAGGAAAATACCGTTCAATCTAAGATTTGCTGACTACATAGACATGAGTATTACTCTCAGAAGATTACTACAATTTTATTGTGTTACGGAAAAGCCCCCAATTTATTTTGGTACCGCCTTTATGATGTGGTACCAGGATCTCGATTCGGTATTGATAGTGCCATGCACTGTGCTGACATGACACGGCCCGCGCCGATCTCAAAGTATTTAAAAGCCGACCTTCTGTACGTATCTATTTCGCGGTGTGGCTGTGAGGGCGGAGCGCTCATGCGATGTTAGCGTGCGCAAGGTCGCGGCGTGCCCTCGCGGCGCCGCGTGCCAGGAGCCGCGCGGCTGCCGTGCCCGGCGCGCTCAGCCCGTCGCTGTCATCTTCTATAATGTGGAGACGTCGCCTGTTTACTTACTAATAATACATAAGCATAATCAGCCTATAAAGTTCCCACTACTGAGACACAAGCCTACTCTAGAGTGGACTATATATCCACCGCGCGGGTCCGGTGCGATTTGATGGATGTCACATCAGATGTCTCCAAATGTTTGGTTCTAGATCATGCCGGTTTCCTCACGATGTTTGTGTATGTCCTTCACCGTTTTGAGAGCAGTGATGATATAATGAAAGTAAAGTGTTTTTGGCTGGGGCTTCGAATCCACGACCTACGACACAGAAGTCGGGGCGATACCGCTGGGCTACCACTGCTCTTCATAACACTACGAGTCAGAAGTCGGGACGATACCGCTGGGCTACCACTGCTCTTCATAATACTACGATACCGCTGGGCTACCACTGCTCTTCATAACACTACGATACCGCTGGGCTACCACTGCTCTTCATAATACTACGATACCGCTGGGCTACCACTGCTCTTCATAATACTACGATACCGCTGGGCTACCACTGCTCTTCATAATACTACGATACCGCTGGGCTACCACTGCTCTTCATAATACTACGATACCGCTGGGCTACCACTGCTCTTCATAATACTACGATACCGCTGGGCTACCACTGCTCTTCATAATACTACGAATCCTAACTATCCATACTTAGCATAACATCACGCCTTGTTTCCCCGAAGGTTTGGGCAGAGGTGTACCTGTACACCCACATTACGCCAATTATGTTTGACTCCCATGTAATGGGAGCGAAAGCAAAGGGGCGAGCCTATTGCCATCAACCGGGCACAAATCCAGATCAGATCCGGGCTGCTACTGAGAAATTCCAGATAGAAAAACCCAAAATCACTTTGCGCGACTCGGGAATCGAAGCCAGGACCTCATACTCAGCAGTACCGCTTGCGACCACTAGACCACGAGGCCGTCTAACCAACTAAAGTAAATACCAATATATAAATGCGAAGGTAACGTCTGTCTGTCTGTACGATACCTTCTCACGCCTAAAGTAAATACCAATATATAAATGCGAAGGTAACGTCTGTCTGTCTGTACGATACCTTCTCACGCCTAAAGTAAATACCAATATATAAATGCGAAGGTAACGTCTGTCTGTCTGTACGATACCTTCTCACACCTAAAGTAAATACCAATATATAAATGCGAAGGTAACGTCTGTCTGTCTGTACGATACCTTCTCACGCCTAAAGTAAATACCAATATATAAATGCGAAGGTAACGTCTGTCTGTCTGGCCGATACCTTCTCACGCCTAAAGTAAATACCAATATATAAATGCGAAGGTAACGTCTGTCTGTCTGTACGATACCTTCTCACGCCTAAAGTAAATACCAATATATAAATGCGAAGGTAACGTCTGTCTGTCTGTACGATACCTTCTCACGCCTAAAGTAAATACCAATATATAAATGCGAAGGTAACGTCTGTCTGTCTGTACGATACCTTCTCACGCCTAAAGTAAATACCAATATATAAATGCGAAGGTAACGTCTGTCTGTCTGTACGATACCTTCTCACGCCTAAAGTAAATACCAATATATAAATGCGAAGGTAACGTCTGTCTGTCTGTACGATACCTTCTCACGCCTAAAGTAAATACCAATATATAAATGCGAAGGTAACGTCTGTCTGTCTGTACGATACCTTCTCACGCCTAAAGTAAATACCAATATATAAATGCGAAGGTAACGTCTGTCTGTCTGTACGATACCTTCTCACGCCTAAAACACTGATCGGGTTGTGTAATAAGCTCCGACCTTTACGCCGGCGAAGCCACGGGCAAAAGCTAGTCACTATTAATTTTAAAGGAATATAATTTTCGAGGCGACTTACAACTTAAACGGCGACTAATTAAACTTAAAGGGCAACTAATTATTTGCTGCAAAAAAAAAAACATGGCAGCGATTAAATATTATTTCTTAATCGCTGCAAAGTCATCTACTGTTATTGAATCATTTGGGTTAGGTTAGAACAGTAACCATTAACAAGCGAAGGCGAGCGAGCGAAGCGAGCGTGCCGCGGTAGCGGCCGCCGAGCGCCAGATCCCCTCTATTGTTGGTAAATTCAGTTACCAAAACAAAAATTCGATGCCAGTTTAAATTAAAATAAAGCTAAAAACTGATATATTAATATGCTACCTATTACTTATTACGATACTCCTTATTAGCTGCCAACCCATTATATATGGTACCCACTCTATTTTTTTTTAAACCTATATTCATTTTACTTAGTTGCCGCATTCAATACATGCCAATTTTAAATACTCTAGCGCCGCCATTGACCACGAAAAACACAAATCTACGTATTAGCTATAACTATACCTACATTGTAATAACTTTAAAAGCGGGTGGACCAATTTTAATGATATAAATACTAAAATACATACCTCAAGACACGGACTCTGACTGTATTTCCAATTCCTTAAATCTCATAAAAGAGGTACCTACCTAGTATTTTTTTTTTTAATAATCATGTAAATTTTAAAACCATCCTCTATTTTGCCCTCTTGGGGATAATTTTAGAAAAACGCTGAAACACAAACATTTTTATTTCTTATCAAAAGCATAAATTATATAACTTTTATCCCTAACTAAAGAAATGCTAAGTTCTCCATACAAACTTTCATCACCTTTAGGATTATTTTTGAAACAAAAACAAGCCGATGCCATCCCCAGGATGCCATCTATCTCTTCGCCAAATCTTATCGACATCCGTTCAGTGGTTTAGGCGTGAAAAGGTATCATACAGGACAGACAGACATACTTTCGCATTTATAATATTAACTATGGTTGTACGATGTTTTACAGAAAATACTTTCATAGAATTTCGTTTCACATAAAATTTTCTCATATTATCATTTCATAGAATAATCAATCGCAGAATATTCACTTTAAATAAATTTAAATCAATGATTTTTGTTACAACTTTATTTAACAATTTTATATGAAACGCAGAGCCAATTACAGGTTCTCACGGGTAAAAAACGGATTTTTTTTTAGAAATCTTAGGAGTCTTTGGTTAACTGGACCCATTCGAACTGGTCCCGCGGGATCATTCAACCTAATGACATTTTGAATAGGTCGACTGGACCCACTGCCCAATTTCATTATAACTACAGTCACGGAGTAAAGCCGAATCATTTAGTTTTATTTTTATGACTTCAAATATTATTCAATTTGGTATTTACACTTACTCACCACACTTATTCATTAACACTATATCTAAATATTTTTTTACTGTAATAATACCTAAATTAAGTGCAATGTTCGTACGGTATCAAAACATCAAAGCGGCCGCCGACAGCAAGGAGAGAAAGAATAAGGTCGACGACGCTGGAGGGGCCCGATTAGTTTAGGCCATTGTTTACAAAAACAAAACATTATTTCCAGAAATTACATACAAACTTACAAACAAATTACATACAAACTTACAAACAAATTTTACCTCTTTATAATATTCGTTTATACAATACTAGCTTTTGCCTGCGGCTTCGCTCGCGCCAACATTTATTTTGATTGATAAGTTTTCGTTTCAGCGTTTTCAATTAAAACGCTTATAGAAAAAATATTATTTACAAAACTTCTTTAGACAATATTCTTCACTAAATTTGTTGGTGCCAAAACCACCAAACTATTGGGCGAGCTTACGCGTGAGCAAGCTAAGTAGAATTGCCCGAGTGAGAAACAGTTTTCTCTCAAGTCTATTCCCGATTTTTTTTGTGTTTGCCCTTGAGACTTGCTTATGGTCATTGCAAAGTAGATTTTGAGAGGAAACTGTAATCATTTGATTTCGAACAGAAGAACATTTGGAATTAAAGGAATTCGTGGTACCTACAAACGTTAATTTTACCACAACCACCATCTGGAGCCTTTGAGCACATTTGGCCTATCGCAGTCCGCTGCTGGACATAAGCCTCTCCCATGCTGCGCCACAACACACTGTCCTCGGCCTTCCGCATACAGTCTGACCCAGCCACCTTCTCAAGGTCGTCGGTCCATCTAGCTGGGGGACGTCCCACACTACGCTTGCCGATACGCGGTCTCCACTCCAGGACTCGTCTGCTCCATCGGCCATCGGTCCTTCGACAAACATGGCCAGCCCACTGCGCACTGCCACTTCAGTTTGCTTACTTTGCAAGCTATGTCGGTAACTCCGGTTCTTTTCCGGATAATTTAATTCCTGATTTTATCCTTCAAAGAGACTCCAAGCATAGCCCGCTCCATAGTGCGCTGGGCGACCTTGAATTTGTGGACCAGCCCGACTGTCAGTCTCCACATTTCGGCACCGTATGTCATGACGGGCAGGACGCACTGGTTAAAGGCCTTAGGTCTCTACAGACATTGCGGGATAGGCGGTGAGAAGACTTGATGCAGTTTTCCAAATGCCGCCCAACCCAACTGGATCCTCCTGTCGGCTACTTTCTCAAAGTTGTGTTTACCGAGCTGAATTACTTGGCCTAGGAGACATACTCCTTCACAACTTCGAGAAGCGACCCTTCGATGTGGATTGGCCTCGGCAAGACGTGACAGAAGTAATGTTACGAATTTTCGAATTGATACATCTATCTTATATTATTTCTCCATACTAATTGTAAACCCCCGTTGCACTCCTTTATGGGTTGAATTTTCATCAATCCGTTCTTAGCAGATCGTCATAATAACTATCTGTATGTCGAATTTTAGCCCAATCCGTTCAGCGGTTTGAGCTATGGCTGGATAGATCAGCTTGTAAAATTGACAACCTCATTTTCACCCCTTTAGGGGCAGATTTTCGAAAAACCTTGTTACATATTATTCTTTATTTTTGTTTAAAAGTATAAATACTGAGTTTCAAGTTAATCGGACCACGCGTTAAAATTCTTTTATACAAACTTTGACATCCAAATGACAAGTATTATAATTTATATATATATATATATGTTTGTATATATATGCTTTATGTATTTGTTTAGGTCTACGTAGGTTATCTGCACGTGTGTACGTGTACGTATTCGTGTGTAAATTTTATATGTATATATGTATATGGTATAGTATAGGTATATTTAACATTTTAGTTTAAGACTTCGCATATTCATATTTTTCTCTTCTTGTTCTCACACACTATTGTCTACATTTCTTTTTCATTTCTCAAGAAATAAGCAGTACCTTTGTACTAATATTATAATTATGTCGTCTCTCTGTATTGTGTGTACATAAATAATAAAATAAATAAATAATTTACTTAGGTAAGTATTCGTACCAAGTTTCAAGTTTATTAACTAATATTCCCTTTTTACCCCCTTAAAAGTCGAATTTCCAAAAATCCCTTCTTAGTGGGTGCCTACGTCATAATAGCTGTGTGCCAAATGTCAACCCAATCCGTTCAAATTCAAATTCATTTATTTGCCGGAATGTAGGTTTACAATGTATGATCTTAAAAACTATAATAGTCCCTTTACATTCTACCATTTTATATGGTGTGCAAATATAGACAGTGTTATAAAAAGACAGCTACAACAATGATGAGCTCATGCATTAAGATTTTTATGGAACAAATTAATTAATTGATGTCAAAGTTATACATATGTCAGTTCAAGAGATAAAGTTTACTATAATGTCAG
Organism: Tiliacea citrago; assembly: GCA_963921375.1. NCBI lineage: Eukaryota > Metazoa > Arthropoda > Insecta > Lepidoptera > Noctuidae > Tiliacea > Tiliacea citrago. Next base: position 32,608,475 of record OY992780.1, read on the forward strand.
ATTATTATTATTTATAAATAATTGTAATTGATAATGTCATAACTAATGTAGTTTTAAAGATTAAGTAACATTTGAACATTAATTAATTATTATAAGGTATATACCAATAGTATCGATTTTAGTTTTCGTCTCGGCTATCTGACATGTATTCATTAAGATTGTAAAAGCATTTTTCTTTTAACCAATGCGTTAACTTTTTTTTAAAACGGTCAAAGGTAAATCTTTAAAGGCGTCCGGTAACTTGTTACACACCTTTACAGCATTTATGTACAAGTTCCTCTTATACAATTCGAGCCTGCATTGCGGTAAACAGAGTTCATGTTTAAATTTATTTTTATTTCTAGGAGCTACATTTCGTTTGGTTACATCTTTGTGTTTAGTAAAATATTCCGGATGCTGTTGTACAAATAGGCATAATTCTCTAATGTACATACACGGTAATGGCAGAATATTGTACTTTTTAAACAAGGGCTTACATCTATCCATATACCAGGCTCCACAGATTGCACGTACACATTTTTTTTGGACTCTTAAACGCTTTTAAAATTTCAACCGAATTACCCCACAACAAGAGACCATAAGCGAGTACGGACGAAACGTATCCGTGATATGCACAAAGAGCAGCTTCTGTTGATACCGTGACTCTTAATCTTTTTATTGCGTAGACAAATCTGTCGAGTTTATCACAAACGTAATCGATGTGTGTTTTCCAGTTGCAATTCTGATCCAACCTTATTCCCAGAAATTTAGTACTTGCAACTTGTTCGATGATAGTATATTTAACATTTAACGTCAATGGCTTTCTTTTATGGGTTTGGAATTGGATCATTTTAGTTTTCTCCATATTAATCTGTAAATTGTTAGAATTTAACCAGTGTATTATGTTCTTTACTGCTTTGCTTATGTCTAGTTCATATGTGTCTGCATTTTCACATTTCACAATGAGGGTTGTGTCATCAGCAAACAAGATTGTGTTATGGCAAGTGATATTTGGGAGATCATTAATATATATGAGGAATAAGAAAGGTCCCAATAAACTGCCCTGTGGCACTCCAAAATTATGTTGTCGATAGTCACTTCTATGTAACACCTTTTTGTTGTTATGTATTTTAGAGATTTCCACACATTGATTTCTGTTATTTAGGTAGTCTTGAGAGACTACCTAAATAACAGAAATCAATGTGTGGAAATCGAAAAAAATATGGAATAAGAGGCAAAGCGAACGACTGGTTGAGACCAGTCGTTCGCTTTGCCTCTTATTCCATATTTTTCTTATTTATGTAAGTGCAATTTGTGGTCCACAAAATCAAACGCCTTACTCATGTCAAGGAAAATCGCAGCAATTGGTAAGCCATCATTTATAGCTTGGGTTACAATTTTGATCAAATTGAAACATGCCAATGAAGTGGTCATATTTTGTCTAAACCCAAATTGCTCGTCTTGAAATACGTATACGTTGACTTGCTGTAAAGTTTTGAAGCCTTTTCAGCATAATTTTCTCAAAGATTTTTGACCGTTCAGCGGTTTGAGCTGTGGCGTGATGATGACTCACTCACCCTTTCCTTTTATATACAGGGCGTCCCACGGAAATACCACACGGAGGGAAAGTACCTTGAATATTGTAGATGGAACATTTTACTGAAAGAAGACATTATTTGAAAAAAAAAACAATTTAATCTGCATTCATAGATATTTAAATAATTATATGGTTGAACCGGAAATCAAACCCGTTACACGAGAAAAATAATCACCCTGTAGCTTTATCATACCGATCGAAAGGCTTCATCATAAGGAATGTTTTTTGCTAAACAACATAGTGTCACAAATAAAAGGAAGACCATGAATTTTAACCGACTTATTATAAGTTAGACATTTACAGCAGATTTTTCAATAGTCAGATCTGAAGAATAAATAATATGACAGTTTGACGTCGTATATTAAACCGACTTCCGAAAAGGAGGAAGTTATAATAACGAAATATGTTCGCCGTATGTTTTTTTTTATTTATTAATCTATTTTTATCGATTTCTCCATAAATTGTAGACCGGTTTTGAAAATTCTTTTTTGTGTTTGAAAGAGTATGCTCCCGAGGTGGTCCCATTGTCAGCGGCAGAATCTGTTGATTTATAGGCGCACCTATAGCGATTTGATTATTTTTTATAGTAACTCGTGCATTTGCTCACGGAAAGCACCATTTGGTGAAGTGGAACTGATGATGAAGACCACACATGGCCACTGGAACTACTTAATAATAAATTGTTTGACGGGTTGCGATTCGATTACGTACTTTAATATGCTTGCTAAAAAAAATATGCTCGTCACAATGCATAATTATGGTGAGTGGCAGTTCTCCTGGTAAGAAACAGAATACTCCTTAACAATTAAAGTCCGTGCATCGGGAAAAGCAATATTTTGTAAAAAGGTGTGGAGCAGCTGACATTGTAGGCTGTTGTAATTTGGATACAATTACAAACTTACCCACTAGAAACTGAAAAACTTATTACATCAAAAACCGACTTCCAAAAAAACACTTAATAAAGTGAAAAATAACTTTAATTTCGGAAGTCGGTGACAAAAACCTAAAATACAAATCCAAAGAAACGACGCCGACTTCCGAAATTAAAGTTATTTTTCACTTTGTAGTGTTTTTTTGTAAGTCTGTTTTTTTTTTTGTAATAAGTTATCTTTATAAAAGCTGCCAAATTGAAATGTTTATTCTTCAGTTAAGATTTATCTGACTATTGGAAAATCAGTCTTTAGAATCATAAAAACCTGTTTGGACGCAGTCGCAAATCTGACAAAAATTAGCAGTTTGTCGGTACATATTGCGGCAAAATTAAACTAAACCAAACGTAACGAATAATTGCCACAGATAGATTATATATATATAGATAGATTTATATATTCCTACATAAGTAGTAATTTATTATTTGAAAATGTTGTTATTGTAAAAACGTTGCCTCTTCACACAAAATTTACGATATCCTGTTGAGTTTAGGACATTTTTCTTCAATGTAATAACATAAATTTAGTTTTTATAAATATTTTATGTAAGCAGACATGTCAAAAAGGTAGCAAAAAGAACTATCAAAATGATACAAATAGTCTCAGAAAATAATGTTGAATAACCTATATTTTTTTTAAAAACACTGTCGGTAATGTTTTTTTCCTATTATTTAACAAACCATATCAAGAAATTTAAATATCACAGACTGGGTTTCACCTATCCGTGTGATACAATCAAAATTTTATTTTATGATTATACAATATCTTCATTAAGTAAACCAACGGCGAAATAAGCTATATTTTCGAGAGCGTAAAAGTGATAAAAGTATTAACAGGTGCTGAGACTGACACGAATGATTTATCACCACGAAAACTGTACTTTTATAGTTACACAGACTATCATATTTTTCCACAAATATCAGTGCTTTTCAGGTACTATTTTAATGAATTAGGGATACACAACTGCAAGGATATCATGTCTCAAATTAAAGAAAATATATTCATCTCCAGAATAGGCCCATAAAAATGGTATAGCCCCATACAAAATTTTCACACAGATACGTTTTAACCATAGAAATATTAAAAATAGGTTTTAACCATCACAATAATCCCAAATATTTTTAAAAACGGGGTCTGAATAGGAATCAATATAGCTAAATCCACTGCATAGTTAAACTTAAAAATAATAAGAAATTGTTGCCTATATAGTCCTCTATACGACTAGCTAAATATTTTGTAGGTAAATAAATAACTTTTTTATTTATGAGAAATATAAGAAGCGCCCTCAAATTGCTCCATACATTTTCTACTCGCGGATACTCGCGGTTCGTCATTCCGCGCTCAGACGCGCTCGTTACGATTATTGGAATTTGTTTTAAAAATAGATACATAGTTGTAATTTTTAAATTCCTTTTTTTCATTCTCATTCATTTTTTTGTTCCGTACTAAATGTAGAATATAAGCCATCCGAATGGTAGAATTATTCATAAGCAGTAGGTGCGCGTTTGACCACAAAATCAAGTTGGTTGTAATAGGAAAATAGAGGGAATTTCAAAGAAAAATTCTGAGCTATCAATATATTAGTATTTGTTAGTAAAATATACGTAATAATAAACATTATCACAAATTACAAGTTCATAGGTCAATGGGAAGCTAAACAATTGTGTCCTTTCTTTGGTATTGTTCGTCGAATCGCTGAGCTTCTTAAGTTTTGAGTTGAGCTGCACGATAACTGATAAATGCGTGCACTGACTGGACAGGTCCACTCAAATCTGTGTGGTTCTTTCGTCAAAAGACCTTGTCAGACACCAATCTACATGGGTCTCAAATGATCTGACCAAGATTATATCCGTATTTTATATATACATTGACATTGATTAATTTTATATATGTAACAATGACATGAATATTTAATTTGTTAAGTAATATATTGTTTTAATTAAGTATTGTAAATGTGAAGACTATGTGGGTTATTGTTTTTTTTTTTTTCCCCCGTAAGTTTTTATTATGGTCTGGCCGTTTGAGTAATTTATGCGGCCTACCCAAATGTCCTTTCTTTGGTATTGTTCGTTGAATCTTTGAGCTCCTTAAGGTCTTAGTTGAGCTGCACGACTACTGACAAAAGCGTGCACTGACTGGACAGGTCCCCTCAATCTGTGTGGTTCTTTCATGAAAAGATCATTTCAGACCAATCTACATGGTCTTCACATGATCTGACCAAGATTATGTCTGGACTTTAAAAGAGACTGTGACCTCCTTTCTTCTCAGAGTAGTCGGATACGAAACGCCGACCTCATCTAGTTTTTTTTTTAAATATTATTGACGTAAAGAAGTGCTTGTACAAACCTACTTACAGAAATAAATCATTTATCATTTTTATCAATTCTTGGGAACAAAATTTTGTAAAAAAAAAGCTGACTTTGGTAGCTTCTCATTCCTTTATTTTCCAATCAAAAAATACAGTATTTTTATTTACTACTCAAAGAGCTCTAGACAACGATGCCACACTCGATGGGGTAGGTAAAAAAAAATATCGCGCCCCCTTTACCTGTATGGGAGCCCCCTTAAAAACATATAAAAACATTTTCACTTCAGTAGCTCAAACATGTAGGTTTTGCTGCGTGAAATCAGTGAGCAAAATGCGATTTTGATCACTGAGTAAGACCAAGTAACTTTTTTTTTTTTTCAGAAAGCCGCGAATATCTTATTCAGCCTTGGGTTAATCATACAATTCGAAACATTCACACTCTATCTCTTTCCCGCCATTAGAAAGAGAGAAAGACAAAGACCAGCCCTTTCGAAGTTCCGATTTTGAATTCGACCTCAAAGACAAACACGTTCGGAATTTCGTACTAACTAAAGAAATTTTGCAAAAAGATAATTATGTCTTTTAATGTAATTTGTTGAATTTTTTACTTATTGTTGTATTTAAACGAAAATAAGTATTTACTGCAAATAAAACTGATATTTAACCTGTAAATATTTATTTCTAGTTTCAATAATGTTACGTAATATATTTTGAATAATAAAAAATCATGGGTGCTATTTCTGATAAAAAAAAAAAATTAAATCTATTTTAAATAAAAGAGCGGGAATAAACTTTCGTGGCTGGCGTAAAGAGTTGAATAAGTTAAAAAATATTAAAATAATCGTAAAATATGAGTGAAACTAGCGACGAGAACAGTATTTTAACACCGGAAGAGTTAAAACAACAAGTTATTAATGCAGAATTAAGTTTCCTACCTGAGAAGTCTCGCGAGAAATATCTGAGAGCATACCAATTCTTCAATGAATGGAAACTTACAAAGGGCGCAAGCAGTTTTTCGGAGACGGTGTTGCTATCTTATTTTTTAGATTTATCACAGACGAGGCGATCATCTACAATGTGGAGTATTTACTCAATGTTGAAAGCTACTTTAAAAACAAAACATAACGTGCATATTGAAACAAGCAAAACTCGTATCTTTTCTAAAAAGAATGTCAGTTGGGCAAGGCAATCTTTTTATAAGGCTAAAAAGTCCAAAAATTTCACGGCCCTTAACATAGAAAAATTTCTTAATGAAGCTCCGGACTGCAATTTTCTTGCCGCTAAAAAAGTGGTACCTATGAATCTATGTTGTTAGTTATTATAATTTGTGTGTAGACTGTTATGTATAAAGGTCCTTACTGCCTGCTACTAATTTTTTGAGGCGCAATGAATCCTAGTCCGGCTTAGCAATACTGTTAAAATATTTATTACGATATGTAAAAGATGCTTTACCTAAATGTTAAATTATGCATATTAATTATGTAATCTTTTCATTACAGGTTGTAGTGATCATAGGAATTAGTGGAGAGTGTCGCAATAACGAGCTAACAGTTAATAATATCGAAAAGCATTCAGATAAATTACTGTTAGTAAAATTGAAAAATACGAAGACGAACCTTGGCAGGTCTTTTGTCGTACGCGAAGAATATGTAAGTATTGTAGATAAATAACAAAATTTACGTCCAGCCAATATAAAAACCGACCGATTTTTCATACAATACCATAATAATAAATACTCAAGACAGCCTATGGGAGTAAATAAAATAGGTGCTACTCGTATACCGCGAAAATTGCCACTTTCTTAAAACTGGAAGAGCCTCAGCTATACACGGGTCACTGCTGTTGGAGAACTTCGGCAACGCTCTCGGCTGATTCCGGAGCCGATCTCACCACTTTAAAACGTCACGGCGGGTGGAAGTCCAATACGGTTGCAGAAGGCTATATTGAAGACTCAATAGAAAATAAGTCGAAAATCTGTAAGCGTATAGTGGAAACAATAATTCTGAATTCGACCTCGGATCCTTGGTCTCACCCACGCCCACCCACTTCCAACGACGCACAGTGTACTTATACAGAAAGCCGATCAGAGCCACCAACGTTCACCGTTGTTCCTTCTCAATCCGCCACCGAAACAGAAACCTTAACCCCAGATAATCAAACTCAACTCAATGCAACTATAACGTTGCCAAATAAATCTGTTACTTTTAATTTGCAGAATTGCAGTAATTTAACTTTTAAAATGTTTCATTTGATTGAATTGGTACCTCTACCTACAGCGTTAATTATTTTGATTCACAATAAATAGTTATTTCAATCTATTCCTGTTTATTATTTTATCTCCTAAAGTGTTCTCGCTGCTGAACTGAAAGTTATGTGTGTTACACGAGAGCAAAGTTTTTAGCATCTCGTGCCTTTGAATCCCTCGCCACACTCAGGATTCAAAATCAGCACTCGCAGCAAAAAACGACTTTGTTGCACAAATAACTATTGTTAATAATTTGTATGGCTTTGGGTCAACATGATGCTTATACTGTGAAAATTTGAGGACTGTAGCTCCAACCGTTTGGCTGTAAAACCTGTGTGACAGACGGACACGTGAGTGACAGCAATAGTGTTCCGTTTGGACCCTTCGGATACGGAACCCTAGAAAGAGCTGGCCTTCATTCTAAATTTGAACTTCTTTGAAACATGAAATGAAAATATACTTTTTACTACTTTGTTTTATTTTTTATCAAAAATACTGTAAGCGCGCCCAAGTCTCAGTAAATAAAATACTTATTGTTTTCATAAGGGAATGATTATTATTTTTAAATATCACAACGAAAGTCTACGATAAACTCCCAGGCTAGTATTTGATTATGTAATGCTCGAACATTTGACAGCAAAATTAATATTTTCAAGTACCTACTTACATATTTTCCAACTTGGGGGATAATCGTAGGTGTTCCTTGTAATAGTAAAATGTTTTGGTCGTTAGTTTCCGTAAGGCTATTATGGTATTTAACGCTTAGTGGCCAGCGCTTGAAATGTTTGGGTACATAGCTACGTAATGCCTGATTAATTTAAAAAATACAAAGAACATGAATATCACGCAGATCTATAGCACTGAGTCACAGTTACCAAAATTCGATTGCAAACTTACAACTAACTTTACTCAAGCAATACCAGTAAAATAAATAATTATTTCTTCAAGTACCAACATTAGTTACGTCACGTATACAATCGAGCGGACCGGGCTTTCAGTGTGTGCGTGCGCGTAATGTTGTTGTGTTCCAGATACCTAAACTTGAGCGAGTTCAAAATGTGATGGCGTCCTTAATGTTTCAATTATTTCAAGCTTTCTCACAATTAGAAAAGAAATTGATGAAAAACGTTTTTTTTTGTGATAGCACCCTTATTACAAAAAAACCGGCCAAGTGCGAGTCGGACTCGCGTACGAAGGGTTCCGTACCATTATCTATAAAAATGGCAAACAAATCACGTGTGTTGTATGGGAGCCCCCTTAAATATTTATTTTATTCTGTTGTTTAGTTTATGTTGTTCTAGCGGCAACAGAAATACATCATCTGTGAAAATTTCAACTGTCTAACTATCACGGTTCATGAGATACAGCCTGGTGACAGACAGACAGACGGCGCACGGTGGGCTGGAAATCGGCTTTCATAGACTTAGGGATTTCAATTTGCAAGTGCTTGATTTTTTGCCGGATATCGCTTCTATTAGTCATTACTATGTACAAAAATGACACCCGAGTTAATTCTGCCCAATAACGAAGGAAATATAATTTGTTTACGAAAAATTTGTATGAAGCTAGTATGAAAAATCAAATTATCTCCCAAACGGCTTGTTTAACCGTACTATCCTTGGAGGTGGTCATAGTGCTAATTAGTTATGATTTTTTGGTTGCCGATTTGATGAAAAATATAATGCCGATTTTTTTTTTAAAAAATTCGTCAAAATAATTTTATTTATTTTTACATGTAAAACGATCCCTTTTAGTTTCCAAGTTAAAAAGTTAGATATGTATAAACCCAAATATTAACACACAAACCAAGAAAAATTAAATAAAAAAATTACTGTTTTTTGACACATTTTTATTAATTTAAATAAAAAAAGAATATCAAACTCTTATTTAAGTAACATATAAAGTTATATTATATACAAAATAATTTAATTTAAGGAATTAATACTAAGCATTTGTAAAATAAAGTAAAATAAATAAAAAAAAAGACAAAATATTTTAATATTACAAAAAAAACCCAAACACTCAAATACAAATTTACAAATATGTACATATATAATTTTTTTACAAATTTTCCTTATCACGCTCGTTGTCAGACTCCAATTCTGAGTCAGCATCCAGATTGGATATATCCAGAAGCAATCCAAGTGCCTTTTCTGACGTAAATATGATTGTTTTCGCTGGTTTGCTTCTTCGCTAAAACTCTCAAAGTGGCAATATATTACGTTGCGAGAGGATGCCATTCGGGAAGGTGCTAAGGATATTTATCCATCTTACTATAAAGTGCAACAAACTAAGCTTGATTGCTACCCTCCGAAGCAACCAGTGACAGTTACTGATTCATCGGCTAGGATTACACTTCAAGCTTGACTTGATATCACAGTTACAAGAATCCTTCAAAGCCTTTCTAAGGAAGAGCATAACAAGCAGTTGAAGCTGACATCCAAGTGGGGATTTGATGGTCCTTCTAACCAAAGCCGATACAAGCAGAAAATGGAGGGTGAGGAAGATGACTCGAGCATTTTCATGACCTCCTTGGTGCCACTTAAACTAACAGATGGAGACAACATCTTATGGACGAACCCAAAACCATGCTCAGTTTTGTATTGTCGTCTAGTTGAGTTTACTTTTGTAAAGGAGAGTGAAGCAGTTGTCCTTGAGCTGAAAAAACAAATGGATGAAGAAATTGAGGCCCTTATCCCCACAGAGTGCAGTAATAATAATAGGGTGACTCATGAACTAATGATGACGATGATCGACGCTAAAGTTTGCACTTTCCTTTCTGAAGCTAGATCAAATGCATCGTGCTACCTGTGCTTAGCAAAGCCTACAGAAATGAACCGCTTAGATGCTGTAACATCAAAAATTGTGTGTTCTGACCTGTATGAATTTGGCTTGTCATCCCTATGCGCCCGTATAAATTGTATGGAATGTCTGTTACACATTGCATACAGGCTCGACTTCAAACGGTGGGCAGCGAGAAGTGATGAGCACAAAGAAATGCTACAGACAAGGAAGAAAATAATTCAAAATAAATTCAAAGATGAGCTCAATCTGTTGATTGATATAGTAAAACAAGGCTCGGGAACCACCAATGACGGGAATACTGCAAGAAAATTCTTTGAGTTTCCTAATAAAACCGCAGCTATAACCGGTTTGGATGAAGACCTCATCAAAAGATTTGCTTTTTTGAAAAGTACGTATTATTATACGACTGGTACTACATGTCGTCAACCGTTCATAAATTATTAATCCATGGGGCTGACATAATCGAGAAAAATAATATTGTGCCGATTGGGACTCTCTCGGAAGAAGCCTCAGAGTCTCGAAACAAAGATTTTAGGAGGTTTCGAGAACATCATTCGCGGAAAAGAAGCAGGCAGGATTCCAATCAAGACATTTTAAATATGCTTGTTGTTTCTTCGGATCCTTTGCTAAGTGCACAAAGGCCTAAGTGAGATGCCAAGAAAAAGCAGAGCTTTTTTGCTGAAACTCTCGACTTAATTCAATTTCAGGAAACTGAGTTCGAGTTTTTGGATATATCCAATCTGGATGCTGACTCAGAATTGGAGTCTGACAACGAGTCATAAGGAAAATTTGTAAAAAAAAATTTTTTTTATTTATTTTACTTTATTTTACAAATGCTTAGTATTAATTCCTTAAATTAAATTATTTTGTATATAATATAACTTTATATGTTACTTAAATAAGAGTTTGATAATCTTTTTTTATTTAAATTAATAAAAATGTGTCAAAAAACAGCAATTTTTTTATTTAATTTTTCTTGTTTTGTGTGTTCTTAATATTTGGGTTAATAACATATCGAACTTTTTAACTTGGACACTACAAGGGAACGTTTTACATGTAAAAATAAATAAAAATATTTTGACAATTTGTTAAAAAAAAACGGCATTAAATTTTTCGTCAAATCGGCAACCAAAAAATCATAAATAATTAGCACTATGACCACCTCCAAGGATAGTACGGTTAAACAAGCAGTTTAGGAGATAATTCGATTTTTCATACTAGCTTCATACAAATTTTTCGTAAAAAAAATATATTTCCTTCGTTTTTGGGCAGAATTAACTCGGGTGTCATTTTTGTACATAGTAATGACTAATAGAAGCGATATCCGGCAAAAAATCAAGCACTTGCAAATTGAAATCCCTAAGTCTATGAAAGCCGATTTCCAGCCCACCGTGCGGCGGAGCCTTAGTAATAGGGTTCCCGTTTTACCCTTTGGGTACGGAAACCTAAAAAGGATATTATAAAGAAAGAAAGATAAAGCATTTATTGGGACTCGTACAGATCACAAAAAAAAACAAAATACACTCTTAGAAACATAAAGAACAAAAATAAAACAAAGTAAAAATAAAAACAGAAAGTCCTGTACGAGAACAAAAACCCCTATCTCAGAATGATGCTGCGGCACTTAAAAATAAGTGTCGCAGCGCTGGTATTTATTATCTGTCTGTCTATTACCCATTTTCTATTTGTCTATTTCCACGCTATAACGGCTGAATAGATTCGGATGGTAGGCATACGGATAGGCCATGACCATGACCTGGGTACATAGGATACTCTTTACTTTTTAGGGTTCCGTAACCAAAGGGTAAAATGGAAACCCTATTACTAAGGCTCCGCCCGCGCCGCGCCGTCTCTCTGTCCGTCTGTCGCCAGGCTGTATCTCATGAACCGTGACAGTTAGACAGTTGAAATTTTCACAGATGATGTATTTCTGTTGCCGCTATAACAACAAAAACTAAACAACAGAATAAAATAAATATTTAAGGGGGCTCCCATACAACAAACGTGATTTTTTGCCGTTTTTATAGATAATGGTACGGAACCCTTCGTACGCGAGTCCGACTCGCACTTGGCCGGTTTTTTTATACACACGGGAGCGAGACTTATGCGCGTGAAACCGCGGGGCGCAGCTAGTTTACAATAAGTATTCATTTTTGATCATAAGAGAATATCGTAGGGTCTCCTTCGAGGCTCCGAGCCTCTCGGCCGGATCTACATCGGTGGCGGCAGGACGTGTTGCACAGGGGCGAGCACCGCACGCCTCGTTATGTCGAGGTGGACTCGTCTGAGCAGCGGTCGTTGCTGCGGAGATATTGCTTCCGGTCGTGAAGTCTGTTGTCGGAAGCAAAGCGAGAGTTTGTGAGGAAGTGATGGTCGCACTCAAGGGAGCGCGCGTCTCTCAGGAGGAACTGCGGCCATCAGTACCGACCGAAAGCGGTGGCGGGCTCCGTATGCAGTTGGCCAATACTTGGCTTGGGGAGTGGGACGAAAATAACGTGTTATTCTAATGGGTTACCTGTCATAATAGGTGGTTGCTATGCGGCATCAAAACAAGTGCCGCTCTCAACAGACCGCGTCTCGTGATAGAGCTACGTCGTAGGTCGCGTAGTAAGTGATGGGGTGTCAGTGTCCCGTGTCTACTGGGCCACGTCGTACCGATGTCAGGCAAGTGTGGACTGAACTCGCAACTTGCTGATTGTCACTGTTGTTCACACCCACCCCGGGTGTGAAGATACACGAGCAAGAAGAGAATGACCAAGTAGGTACTTACAGTAAAGAGGGAAAAACGAGCGATGATGTCATTCGGTTGGATTATAAGAATGGCTCGGATTATAGAAATAAGGCATAGGTATTAATTATAAGAATGGCTCGGATTATAGAAATAAGACATATTAATTATAAGAATGGCTTGGATTATAGAAATAAGACATATTAATTATAAGAATGGCTCGGATTATAGAAATAAGACATATTAATTATAAGAATGGCTCGGATTATAGAAATAAGACATATTAATTATAAGAATGGCTCGGATTATAGAAATAAGACATATTAATTATAAGAATGGCTTGGATTATAGAAATAAGACATATTAATTATAAGAATGGCTCGGATTATAGAAATAAGACATATTAATTATAAGAATGGCTCGGATTATAGAAATAAGACATATTAATTATAAGAATGGCTCGGATTATAGAAATAAGACATATTAATTATAAGAATGGCTCGGATTATAGAAATAAGGCATATTAATCTCCATTCACCATTGAATGTCTGAATGTGAATGTGTATTTGTGTGTGTGTTGTCTTTGCATTTGCAAATGCAAAGAACTTGAAAAAGCTTCTGGTAGGAGTCCGTAACGGAAGTTATGTTTAAATAGCTATCACCAATATGATGTCCCAATTTTGTCGACACTTTCAAGAAATTGCAATGGACAGTTGATATTCTTTATAGAGAAATATTTTGATTCCGCTAATATGCAGCGGTCATGTAGAATTCCGTCCATGCGTCCGTCCGTACACATTCAACAAACGTATCGATGATGAGAGCTGATAGATGTAGTCACTAGGAGTGTGAGGATGAGCATTGAGCTGCGAGGTTCCGCGCCGCCTGCGTGTGGGCACACTCGAGAGGATGCGGGCTCACCGCTGGTGCTCCAGCTGCGAGGAGCGCGCGTACGTGACGGGCATGGCGCTGCTGGAGATGGTCGCTGGAGGCCGGTAGAGGCCGATGGCGGCTGGCGGTGGCGGCTGATGCGACCGAGGCGAGCGTGCGGCGCTGCGGCCGCGAGTGGCGAGCGCGCCTGGTTCGCCTGACAATGCCAATGTCAATCTATTTCTGTCACATTACCAACAGACTCAGGGTCCACTTCCGCACGCGCGTGTCGCGCCAGCCGCTGCTCTCCATTCGCCTCCGCCTCTGTCTCGCGCACACACGAAGCCGCAAGACGTCTGAAGAGCGCATGCTTCGCGCGCTGCTACTAGGTACATTATTATTTTGGAATGGTAAAGGCGTCATGCACATTCGTCACGTGCGCGTGTGTTGTGGCAATGTACGTGCGCTCATGCCTGGCTAATAATAATGTTCAGTCTTCTACACATCTGTTGTAGCTATGCAACACATTCTACGCATGACCGAGCTGCTGTTGTTTGTGTAACTAAGTATACGGTTCTAAACCCAAACCACCTCGACCATTGAACCTCCCAGTCTTATTAGACTGCCAGCAGTGCCAGCCGTGTCTGTCGTGTCTCGCTTTTTAAGGGTGCTATCACAAAAAAAAAGTTTTTCGTCAATTTCTTATCTAATTGTGAGAAGCTTGAAATAATTGAAACATTAAGTCTGTGTAACTATAAAAGTACAGTTTTCGTGGTGCTAAACCATTCGTGTCAGTCTCAGCACCTGTTAATAGTATCATCACTTTTGCGCTCTCGAAAATATAGCTTATTTCGCCGTTCATTTACTTAGTGAAGATATTGTATAATCATAAAATAAAATTTTGATTTTATCACACGGATAGCTGAAGCCCAGTGTGTGATTTTTAAATTTCTTGATAAGGTTTGTTAAATAATAGGAAAACAAAACATTACCGACAGTGTTTTTAGGGTTCCGTACCTCAAAAGGAAAAAACGGAACTCTTATAGGATCACTTCGTTGTCCGTCTGTCTGTCTGTTAGTCTGTCAAGACCCTTTTTCTCAGGAACGCGTAGAGGTATCAAGTTGAAATTGATATCAAATACGTAGGTCTATGATCCCTTGAAGCTCTAAAAAAATCAAGCTTCCAAGTCAACGCAATAAGAAAATACGGCGATATAAGCGACATTATTGCGTCATATTTCGATACTCGCAAATAAATCAAAACTTATAGGGTACTTTCCGTTGCAGTCCTGTACGGTATATCGAATTACCCTTGAACGATATAACTGTCTACAGAAAGCATGGTTCACCGACGAACGGTAATACGAGAAAACTATTAGTCGATACCATTATTTAGCGACAGCACGTTTCGCCGAATAACGCTACATAGAATGAATGGTTGGCCGATACCAAGATTTGCCGATGTCATGGTTCGCCGGAACACGCTTGAACTAAATAATCCTTTATCGATAGCAGTTGCCTGACAATGGGATCGTGTTGGAATGACTGCATTTATAAAAATAGCAGACTTGGGCCCCAGAGCGTATATACATTCTTTGCCAGATTGAATCATTTGGGTTAGGTTAGGTTAGAACAGTGACCATTAACGCGCGAAGGCGAGCGAGCGAAGCGAGCGTGCCGCGGCAGCGGCCGCCGAGCGTCAGGTCCCCTCTATTGTTGGCTAGCAAACTGCTATCGATAAAGGATTATTTAGTTCAAGCGTGTTCCGGCGAACCATGACATCGGCAAATCTTGGTATCGGCCAACCATTCATTCTATGTAGCGTTATTCGGCGAAACGTGCTGTCGCTAAATAATGGTATCGACTAATAGTTTTCTCGTATTACCGTTCGTCGGTGAACCATGCTTTCTGTAGACAGTTATATCGTTCAAGGGTAATTCGATATACCGTACGGGACTCTTTCCGTTGACCTAGAATCATAAATAGTAAGGTCTCACAGCACAAGTAAAGGAAAAAGTCCAAAAATTGTTAATTTGTAGTTTTATCACATAAAAAAATACTTTTTGGCGATTACAAACTTACATTTTCAGTCGGAAAATTGACCGTGGCGTATATCGATGTATGGAGAACATGTTTTTCAACTACAGTGTAATAAATTCATCCCAACTTCGAAACTCTTCCTTGTGCGTGGTCCGACACGCACTTGGCCGGTTTAAAAAAAAAATAGTTTTTTTCACACAGTATTATTTTCTGAGACTATTTGTAATATTTTGATAGTTCTTTTTGCTACCTTTTTGAGTTGAACAAGTTGAAGAAAAATGTTCCTAAACTCAACACGATATCGTAATTTTTGTATGAAGAGGCAACGGAAATAATTTTTTACAATATTATAATTATAAACCAACATTTTCGAATAAAAAATTGCTACCAATGGAGACGAAGGAGTAATCTATCTGTGGCAATTATTAGTTACATTTAGTTTAGTTAAATTTTGCCGCAAAATGTACCGCAAATTTTTGTCAGATTTTGTGATAGCGTCCTTAACCCCCGACGAAAAAGATTGCAAAAGGGTGTTATAAGTTTGTAGTGTGTATCTGTATATCTGTGTGTCTGAACGGATGAACCGATTTTGATAAAAAAATATGTTTCTAGAAAATCTGCTCAGCCGTTTTAAGATGATAACCTCTTTTCTAGTTGATGATAAATTTCGAATCTATTTCAGATTCGAAATTTGAAATCCTGTCAATGGGACAGGTTGTCAATGATATTACAAAAGTATGATAACCGAGCTCCAAGCTCGGCATTGTGGACCCCGAGACCCCAGCTCAGATAGGGGTGGGGGGCTAGTGAGTCAGCGAAACAATTGTGGATGTCGAGACCCCGGCTCAGATATGGGCCGGGGGTAATGCGTCAGCGAAACAATTGAATTCAACCACCCCATCAACCCCTTCTTTATACTTTTTTGACCTTCAAACAGAATTGGGTGCCTCGCGAGGCTCAAAGCTCAACACACTTTTGTATTAACTTGTGTTCGGTTAAGGCCGGGTGTTCCCGTTTTTGCATGTTTAAGAACTTTGTTTTGATAGGCAAATTATTACATTTAGAATCTGAAAAAAATATGTATTTCAGATACATTCTTTCTCCATAGGTTGTACCCGATCAATATACGATACAATAAAATTTTCTCAATAGAAAAAAATACCAAACTAAGCTCGATTTGCAGGTTTTTTACAAGCCAAGTTCCATTTTAAACGAGTACTATTACTCCTTTTTTTCTATAATTTATATCAATATATAGGTAATTAATTTAGGCGTCGATTCTACCCGATGGCTTTTTTTTATTGCATTTATAAATTTTTTGATCGATTATTCAAGTGGTTTTCGATCCGCGCGTCGTTTGCCAGTGTCTGCCAGTGTCCCGCGGGACGTTACCGAGGTAAGACCTATGCCAATTTTTTGCGCGCGCGCAACTTTTCTGCTGCGTAAAGAATAAATAAAATAAATTTTAAGTAATTATTGTTTTATAGAACTTTTAGAGGCCACAGTTAAGATTTTATTTCTGTGTTTATTTCTCTTTGTGTAAATATTTGTATATAACTTGTAAGACAATATTTTTGTGATTGTTTTGTGAAAATGGCAAACAAAAATTATAAATATAGGACTAAATCAAGGTTCAAGGCAAAAAAAAATAGCGAAAGAAATATGGTTACTTATATTTTGTATTCATTTATCCCTATTGACCACAGTCACAGTATTACAATAATTATTATTTTCCGCCCGTGTACTTACGCTTAGGTACTTAGCTGTCCACGCAAATTTTGACTTTCGAGCACGCGAGATCGCCGCCGTTGCTCTAGGCAAGTACATTCGTTTCACAACTGTATGGACTGTACAACTGTGCCACAGTCTAAATATAACATCAGTAGGTTCAAAGAGAGGTAAAAGGCTGCTGTTTTTCTTTTACTTACCTACCTTTATTGTTTTAAGTAGTTAATATGTCCTGCCATGATTAAATTGTTATAATAACATAACCCAATTTTATTGTTTCAGTTCAAAAATTAATCGAAATAAAAAAGGCTTATTTGTTCGGAAAAAAACACAGAAGAACAGTAAGTCCGTGTCTTTGTTTTCTTGATAATCGGAATCCTCAGAACAGACTAAATAGTAGTACCTACTTTACAAGCGGACAGAAAAATCACCCCCGAACAATAGTCAGTATAAAGTAAAAAAAATGGCGAAACTGACACCTATTTCGTTCTTGCAACGGTTCACATTCCATTGGGTACCTATTATTGTCTCCAAACCGGTCTTGAGCACTGAAAATTCACTCCGTGCGAATAATAAAAAAATATGGAGCCGGCCACGCGCAACCGCGGGAAGCGGTGAAATTTTGTGCGTGGTGCCGGCTCGACTACCCGGTGTGGCCATTGCACTTAGTGTCGCAATACTAGCTTAGATTTAGTTAATTTTGCATTTTAATAAAGTAAAGTTCTTTAGGGTTTTTTAGGGTTCCGTACCTCAAAAGGAAAAAACGGAACCCTTATAGGATCACTTCGTTGTCCGTCTGTCTGTCTGTCTGTCAAGACCTTTTTTCTCAGGAACGCGTGAAGGTATCAAGTTGAAATTAATATCAAATACGTAGGTCTATGGCCCCTTGAAGCTCTAAAAAAATCAAGCTTCCAAGTCAACAAAATAAAAAAATACGGCGATATAAGCGACATTATTGCGACATATTTCGATACTCGCAAATAATCAAAACCTATAGGGTACTTCCCGTTGACCTAGAATCGTGAAATTTGGCAAGAAGCAAGGTCTTACAGCACAAGTATAGGAAAATGTCCTAAAATTGTAAATTTGTAGTTACACCACATAAAAAAAATGCAAATATCTAGCATATAAATCAAAACCTATAGGGTACTTCCCGTTGACATAGAATCATGAAATTTGGCAAGAAGCAAGGTCTCACAGCACAAGTAAAGGAAAAAGTTCGAAAATTGTAAATTTGTTGTTTTATCATATAAAAAATACTTTTTTTGCGATTACAAACTTACATTTTCAGTTGGAAAATTGACTGTGACGTATAAAGATGTATGGGAAAACATGTTTTTCAACTACAATGTTTTAGAGATAAATTCATCCCAATGACGGAACCCTTTATTATGCGTGATCCGACACGCAATTGGCCGTTTTTTCAGAAAACCGTGTGACGATACGTTTGATAAGACTCACGTATCTTATATATATAATATATATATATATTAGAGCCTATTGATTTGCAATCCTCCGCTACTAAGTAAGGTTTATTTTTGTTGTCTTTAAATACAAATCTAAAATTTGTTTTGTTTATTATTATTTCAGGACATAGACATCGCCCAATGATGATACTTCACAAGATGTACCACTACCAATTATTCGTTATCTGCGCCAGAACCAATTGTTAATTCTGGATCTACTCAGTAAGTTATCAGAACTAACATAACACTTACACAAGTGTGCAGCACGTATGTCACGGCTTATAAGCCTGAATGACCTGAAAATGGTATTTCAACATTTTTTTTTAGGCTCCACGTTATACTATCTCTATATACTATTTTATGTTGTTACAGAGAAACTAATGGATGTGAAGATGAAGACGCGTTTATTATTGGAATGGATAACAAGGAAAACCATTTCCAACCCATACCAGGACGGCGAATAATTGATATCAATTACTTTTTAAAAGAACTTCAAGAAAAAGCACGCCACAATATTTTATTTGATTGTAAATCAAACCACTTTTGCTTAGTTGGTGAAAGAAGACATGGATTTATATCGATAGTTTGTTTGATTCCATCCGAAAACACCAAAGCTACTGAGCATGTAAATGCTAATATAGCTGCTACTACTGGAGTTGTAGCCTCTGGTATAGGATTTTCACAGATCGAAGAGTTATTTTAGGCTATAAACATCCCCATAATAATATTTTCTTCAAAATATTTTATTCAACTACAAAATAAAGTTTATAAGAAATGGGAAGAAACTGCAAATAATAATATTAGGACGTAGGATTATGTGTTTCATAGAAGTAAGAAAAATGTAATCAATTTTTGTGACAATATTATGATACTTATATAATATTTTTTTTCGCAATTTGCATTATTTTTAACTATCCCTATTTTTTTAAGACAACTTTGATATAGTTTTTTTAAGTAGCGCTACATCACAAACTTCATACAAAGCTTGAAAGCTGAAAGTGAATCTATAACTTTATTATTACATAATAATATCAATCACTTACAGTAAGTAGGTATATAATTATTTAAGCTATTTTTATCAAATTTATTAATTTGATTATACCGTTGGAATACTGTTCAGTTTAGACTGTGGCGCGCGAACACTTGAAACTCTACGTCCGCGCGTAAATACCTATTGCGCTTGGGACACCCGGCCCATAAAACAATTTTTACTTATTTATTTAGTTTATTATTTATGTACACACAGTAAAATACAGAGAGATACGACATAATTATAATATTAGTACAAAGGTACTACAATACATTACAACAATAATGGATTAACTATCGTATTTTATTATGTTTTTTAAACAAATATAACAAAATAAGTTGACCTACACGACACGCTTACCTAAACCGTGATACTTCGCTCGGCTATGGGTTCATGTAAGTTCACGCCGGCGACGTAACCGCACGGCTCGCTTCGCGTAGTTTTAAATGCCTACTTCGCTTGGTCTACCTGGCCTTAATCAAGCAAAGCTAGCCGTCTGTACTATAATAATTACGAAAATATTCTGCGTCATTAAATAATGTGTTTCCAATCGTTCGGCAGTTCAATTTTATTTATCCGACTTCCAAAAAGTGGAGGCTTATGTTCGTCTGTATGTTTGTTTTTTTTTATGATTTTGAAAATTCTATTTTTGTTTGAAAGAGTATGCGTCCGAGGCAATCCTATTGTCACCAAGTCAGAATCTGATGATGGATAGGGATCCCATGGAAATTGAGGGAAAACCTCAAATTTTATAAATAAAAATAAAAAAAACAGACCATGTGCGAGTCGGACTCGCGCACGAAGGGTTCCGTACCATTATCTATAAAAACGGCAAAAAAATCACGTTTGTTGTATGTGAGCCCCCCTTAAATATTTGTTTTATTTTAATTTAATTATTGATTTTTAAAGTGAATATATAACTAAATATTCTGTGAATATTTCAAGTGTCTACCTGTTACCTTTATAAATATCGAGCAAAAACGACCAAAAAAATCACGTTTGTTGTACGGGAGCCCCCTTAAAGCAACAAATACTAAAAACCAGAATAACATTAAGTTATTCTGGTTTGCTGCTATATATTCAGTATTTGTTGCTATAGCGGCAACAGAAATACATCATCTGTGAAAATTTCAACTGTCTAGATATCACGGATCATGAGATACAGCCTGGTGACAGACGGACAGACAGACAGATAGACAGACAGACGGCGGAGCCTTAGTAATAGGGTTCCCGTTTAACCCTTTGGGTACGGAACCCTAAAAATAAACTGAACGGAACTGATGATGAAGACCACAGTTGGCCACCGGAACTACTTAATAATAATTATTTAACAGGTTGCTATGGTTGCCAAGCAATGCTCGTCACAATACATAATTATGGTGCGCGGCAGATCTCTTGGTTTCTACCAGGAGAACTCTACAAATAACGTTCCTGCACCGGGAAAAGCAATATTTTGTAAAAGGTGATGAGCAGCTGACATTAGGCTATTGTAACTTAGATAATTTAGTTACAAACTGAACCACTCAAAAGTAAAAAATAAAAACCTTTTTACAGAAAAAAAAACAACCGATTTCCATAAAAACACTACAAAGACGAACTATTTTAATTTCGGAAGTCTGTGGCAAAAAACTAAAATACAGCCAAAGACACCGACTTCCGAAGTTAAAGTAAATTTTTCAATTTGTTTCTCTTGTAAAAAAAAAAAATCTTGCATGTTTGTCTGATATCCCATCTCTAAATTCAACTGCGCAGAGTAAAGTCGAACGGCGTGTGTTACTCACATGTTGCGCTGCGCGCGTCGCTCGTCATTGGCGTCGTCCAGCGAGTCGGCGTGCTCGGCGTGCTCAGCTCGCTCGGCGCGTTCGGCGTCGAACTGCACGTGGCGCGCGTCGGCATCGCGGGGGCTGCCCGAGCCTGAAGCGGAGCACACGCCCGACACCTGCACAGTGCACACAACACGTTACTCCGGACTCGGCATGGTCGGCTGGTCGCGAGCTCACGTCTGCTTCTGTTCCACTCACTAGGTTACCCGCGGACAGAGACTGCCACATGCTGCCCGATACGTTCCAGGACGCGTTTACGTACCTACCCACAAAACTTTTGTATAATGATTTAATTTAAAAAATGTCAATATAATAAATGCGTCTAAAAGATAATGTTATGATGAAGCTCGGGTACATAATAATATGTGTATTGCGTGGTGGAGGGAAGCCGGCGGAGCACTGAGCAGCGAGCGCGGCCTTCAGCGACGCGCGATCGATCGTGCACTCACCTGCTGCTCGGAGCGGACGTCGGCGGCCGGCGGCGAGACCTCCAAACTGCTCAGCGAGCTGGCGCCATCTGCAGACACACCATACTGTTAGCGGCACTGGGCCCCAGCAGCCCACGCCACTGGACTGCCCCGGACTCGGGCGCGACCCTGTGTTGTTCAGAGAGCGCGTCGTCCTCAGGAGCAGCCTCACTCCCACGACCGCTGGCGCGATGTACTTAAGTAGTATTGCCCAATAGCAGCCACATGAGATGATTCCAGGTGAGTTAACGCCACTATGTGTGAACTGCCGGTGTTCGACCGCTCTGGCTAGACTGGACGTCGGTCATAACACTCACAACTTAGTTTAGGAAAAATATTACTGACCGTATTTACCATATTTTTGATATGCAAACTGTATAAACCAGCGACATCTTTAAGCTCGTCCAAACTTGTTTCGCCCATGTAGGCAAGACACAAGTTGGCCAGGTGCTACAGCTGAGAGTTTGTATTATATGCTAGCCCACATGCCTGACACCGTGTCTTGGTGTCCGGAGAGCGCCGAGCGAGTGCAGACTGTGTGGCGGTCGTGGCGCTCGCGTGGACACTCGTCGTTTATTATATGCTAGCCCACATGCTTGACACCATGTCTTGGTGTCGAGAGAGCGCCGAGCGAGTGCGGACCGTGTGGCGGTCGTGGCGTCGCGTCGTCGCGCGGACACTCGTCGCTTGTTCATGAGCTACATGGCGAGCGCAATGTGACGAATTCGCGATCGCGAGTGAATTAGTTCACAATCAAAATATGAGAACTAAAACCATTTAAGGATCGCACTAATTGCGACTCGGATCATCGGATGGCAGACAATATAAAAAACTTTTTTGGGCACAGTATGACCTCAAAAAGTTGTCATGCGTTAGTAATGTGGTGGAGGTGCCCTACCAGGTAAGTGCGTGTGTGAGTAGCGGGGCGGTGCGGCGCTGTCGCGGCGCGGCTCGGTGGCGGCGACGGGCAGGCGCGGCGCGGGGTCGCCCCATACCACTCGCGCCATCTCCTCGTCCAACTGCACCTCGTCATCGCCCGCCACCTGCGGAAAGATTAGAACGTTAAAAATTATATGAGCTAAAAACATTACAACTTCAAATAGGTACGAATCTGTGCGCTACGCTCATCTATGGCTACGATAGCAGGGGTTCACGTTCTTCTCTCACATTCCATCTTTGATTCCACCCCGTGCCGCTGTCGCCAGCCTCCTCTATCATTCCTCTCCAACAATTGCGAGCGTGGCCGTTGGTGTGCTAGAAGCCTGTGCGGGAGCAGGATTTTATGTTCAACGTAACAACCTTGTAAACAATTCCTATGAAAACTTCATGAAAATTGTTCTACTAGAATCGCGTCGCACCGTCGCGTCATGCCTGTCTGCGGGAGCCTTAAGTCATATCCAGTCTGGTTCAGACCTGAGCACAGCATCATCGCCTGAGAGGCGGCCTGCAGGTTTTTTTTGCTTAATTTGCACGCATCGTCCGCGTCGTGGTGGTTCGTGCCGATACTCAGCTAACCTGCAGCGCGTTACAGCGTTAGGGTGATCCCACACTCAGGTAACCTGAAGCGCGTTACAGCATAAGGGTGATCCCACATACAGCTAACTTGAAACGCGTTACAGAGTTACGGTGGTCCCACATTCAAGTAACCTGCAGCGCGTTACAGCGTTAGGGTGATCCCACAATCAGGTAACCTGCAGCGCGTTACAGCGTTAGGGTGATCCCACAATCAGGTAACCTGCAGCGCGTTACAGAGTTAGGGTGATCCCACAGTCAGGTAACCTGCAGCGCGTTACAGCGTTAGGGTGATAACCACACTCAGGTAACCAGCAGCGCGTTACAGCGTTAGGGTGATACCACAATCAGGTAACCTGCAGCGCGTTACAGCGTTAGGGTGATCTACAATCAGGTAACCTGCAGCGCGTTACAGCGTTAGGGTGATCCCACAATCAGGTAACCTGCAGCGCGTTACAGCGTTAGGGCGATCCCACAATCAGGTAACGTGCAGCGCGTTACAGCGTTAGGGTGATCCACAATCAGGTAACCTGCAGCGCGTTACAGCGTTAGGGCGATCCCACAATCAGGTAACCTGCAGCGCGTTACAGCGTTAGGGTGATCCCACAGTCAGGTAACCTGCAGCGCGTTACAGCGTTAGGGTGATCCCACATACAGCTAACCTGAAGCGCGTTACAGCGTTAGGGTGATCACACACTCACCATTCAGGTAACCTGCAGCGCGTTACAGCGTTAGGGTGATTACACACTCACCACTTAGGTAACCTGCAGCGCGTTACAGCGTTAGGGTGATCCCACACTCGGCTAGCTCACGCCGTTACCGACTTACCGAGGTAATGACTTCGCGATCGCCTAGCAGGCGATCTTCTCAACATTTTGTAGATTTTTGTTTTCATTTTGCGAGCTAAAATACCTATGTTCAACGTTGGGTGCCCGCCGTTTTGCCGAAATTATTTTGACAAAATTTCACAACCCAAACAAATTTTGCAACAGATGATGTATTTCTGTTGCCGCTATAACAAAAAATACTAAAAAACAGAATAAAATAAATATTTAAGGGGGCTCCCATATAACAAACGTGATTTTTTTGCCGTTTTTATAGATAATGGTACGGAACCCGTCGTGCGCAAGTCCGACTCGCACTTGGCCGGTTTATTTATTCACACGGGAGCGATACTTATGCGGGTGAAACCGTGGGGCGCAGCTAGTTTACAATAAGTATTCATTTTTGATCATAAGAGAATATCGTAGGGTTTTTTAATTCAAAATGGCGGGTGTATTTTTTTTAATAAAACTTCGACATTGTTATCAACTGTGGAGATGTTGAAGGTGGTGTTTACGAATATACCATCCAATTTTGGATTCATGATGGCGGATTTAAATGTTGGTGATAAATGAGAAAAAACCAGTCAAATGCGTCGGACTTCGCACATTTAGGGTTCCGTACCAAAAGTAGAATAGTATAAGCCATCCGAATGGTAGAATTATTCATAAGCAGTAGGTGTGCGTTTGACTGCAAAATCGAGTTGGTTGTAATAGGAAATAAAAACCGGCCAAGTGCGAGTCGGACTCGCGCACGAAGGGTTCCGTACCATTATCTACAAAAACATTAAAAAAAATACGTTTGTTGTATGGGAGCTCCCCTTAAAGATTTGTTTTATTTTAATTTAATTATTTATTTTTAAAGTGAATATATAACTAAATATGCTGTGAATATTTCAAGCATCTACCTGTTGCCGTTATCAATATCGAGCAAAAACGAGCAAAAAAATCACGTTTGTTGTATGGGAGCCCCTTAAATATTTATTTTATTCTGTTTTTTAGTATTTGTTGTTATAGCGGCCACAGAAATACATCATCTGTGAAAATTTAAACTGTCTAACTATCACGGTTCATGAGATACAGCATGGTGACAGACGGACAGACAGACGGCGGAGCCTTAGTAATAGGGTTCCCGTTTTACCCTTTGGGTACGGAACCCTAAAAAGAGGGAATTTCAAAGAAAAACTCTGACCAATCAATATATTGGTATTTGTTAGTAAAATATATGTAATAATAAACATTTTCACCAAATTTCAAGTTCATAAGTTAATGGGAAGCTAAAAAATTCTTGGGAACAAAATTTTGTAAAAAAAAAAACTGAATTTGGTAGCTCCTCCTCATTCCTACAAAAATATTGTACAAGGAAAAATCTACATTTTAATAAGATAAGACGTGATAGACATCATTTTAATACTAGAAATAAGATAAAATAGATCAACATCATACATCTTTTATGGGGTACTGTGTTAACAACAATAGTACATTGTTATACAAGGGTCGAAAGGAATCAACTCCTTTTTTTTATTTGATTAAAAATGAGTTCAAGCGATTACGAAATGTTGTCCCCAGATTCGAGACGAGGCAAATACAGTAATCGCTGCCAGAAAATTTTGCTAGAAATTTCAAAGAAAAGATATTTAAATACATACAATGAAACATTTGTACAGTATTTTTATCTACTCAAAGAGCTCTAGACAACGATACCACACTCGATGGTGTAGGTAAAAAAAAAATATCGCGCCCCCTTTACCTGTATGGGAGCCCCCTTAAAAACAAATAAAAATGTTTGTTAATAATTTGTATGGCTTTGGGTCAATAAGATGCTTATACTGTGAAAATTTGAGGTCTGTAGCTCACGGACACGTGAGTGACAGCAATAGTGCTCCGCTTGGACCCTTCGGGTACGGAACCCTAGAATGAGCTGGCCTTCATTCTAAATTTGAACTTCTTTGAAACATGAAATGAAAATATACTTTTTACTACTTTGTTTTAATTTTTATCAAAAATACTGAAACCGCGCCCCAGTCTCAGTCTCAGTAAATAAAATACTTACTGTTTTCATAAGGGAATGATGATTATTTTTAAATATCACAACGAAAGTCTACGATAAACTCCCAGGCTAGTATTTGATTATGTAATGCTCGAGCATTTGCCAGCAAAAATAATATTTTCAAGTACTTACATATTTTCCAACTTGGGGGATAATCGTAGGTGTTCCTTGTAATAGTAAAATGTTTATTAGGTCATTAGTTTCCGTAAGAATATGGTATTTAATGCATATGGCCAGCGCTTGACATTTTTGGGTACCTATCTACGTAATGGCTGATTAATTTCAAAAATACTAAAAATATGAATATCACGCAGATAGTACTTAGTCACAGTTACCAAAATTCGATTGTAAACTTACATCTAACATCTACTTTTTACAAAAAAATAAGAACCGACTACCAAAATTAACACTACAAAGTGAAAAATAACTTTAATTTCGGAAGTCGGTGTCTTTGAGTTTTTTGCCACCGACTTCCGAAATTAAAATTATTTTTCACTTTATTCTGAACAATATTTACATAATATATACGCTAACAGACTTAATATAATAATATGTACATTATATAAAAAAGGAGGGGTCAGACCCCAGATCATAGGACATCAAAAAATTCGTCCGCATCGCTGTCAACCGAAAAAGTGCCCAAAAGGCTGGCAGCATTGCCACGTTGTATGGCAATGCTGATTCTTTGCCCAAAAAATAGACCAGCCCTCTGGTCACGTGAAGAGTCGACCAACCGCTTGGCGATATCCTGAAAACCAAGTGGGCACTTGGACCCCATGGCCCTAGTGTTTCAACCCCAAACGGCTCGAACATATAACACCCAATAAGATTGGAATATTTTCGCCGTTTGAGGTTTTCTGCACCTGCAGCAGCCGCCCCAGCACAGCTCGCCGTGCTAGGAAGATGGGATGGCGCAAGGGTGTCGACACATGTTGCATCCCACACCAAAGGCCGACCTAACTTCCAAGGCATTATGGTCATGATGCATGACAAGGCATGATGTCATTAATGCTGGCGTGATGTGCTATCCGGCCTGCGCTCTTACTGCAAGAAAGGCCATGATGTCCAAGGCAGTCGACAGCTTCTCCGCACTGGCAGCGATGCGGAGCCCCGCAAGGAGCGCCCAGACGCAATTTTCACTTTGTAGTGTTAATTTTGGTAGTCGGTTCTTATTTTTTTGTAAAAAGTTTTTTATTTTTCACTTTTTAGTGGGTCAGTTTTGAATTTATCTAAGTTACAATAGCCTAATGTTAACTGCTCATCACCTTTTACAAAATATTGCTTTTCCCGATGCTGGGACGTTGATTGTTGAGCAGTTCTCCTGGTAAGAACCAGGAGAACTGCCACTCACCATATGCATAGTGACGAGCATAAATTGCTTAATCGCAACCCGTTAAATAGGGGTACTCATTATTATATTGTTCCGGTGGCCATATGTGGTCTCCATCATCAGTTCCACTTCACCAAATGATGCTTTCCGAGAGCAAATGTACGAGTTACTATAAAAAATACCCAAATCGCTATAGGTTTGCCTATAAAATTTGAGGGTTTCCCTCGATTTCCATGGAATCCCCTCATCTGATTCTGATTTGGTAGCAATGGGACCACCTCGGGAGTATACCCTTTCAAACAAAAAAAGAATTTTTAAAATCGGTCCATAATTAACGGAGTAATCACGTAACAAACATACGAAAAAAAAAAAAACATACCGCCGAATTGAGAACCTCCTCCTTTTTGGAAGTCGGTTAAAAAGTATTAGTGAACTGACAGACAAGGTAAATACAACGTTGGCAGCTTTTCAGTTTTGGTTCAATACAAATAGATTAATAAAAAATATTAAAAAAACGAACATCATGTTGTTTCGAACCACTGCAGGAAATAAAGATAATATGGATATAACCCTTAGCAATGAAAGTATAGAGTTAGTGAGAGACGTTAAATTTCTAGGTATCCATTTGGATGATTTGCTGAACTGGAAAAAAGAACTAGCACATATAAACTCCACTATATCATCTGCGTGTTATGCGTTGAGGACAGATGAAATAAATACGGAAAAGGTAAAGATGGTATATTATGCTCTTGTCGAATCCAGACTGCGATACAGTATACAGTTCTGGGGAAAAGCTACAGTTATAATTCTCAGCGAGCCTACATTCTCCAAAAAAGAGCAGTACGTACAATTGTCAAAATCCGTTGCATACTGGTGTTGTTAGTTAATTTTAAAAAATATATCCATGAATACGAGTCTGGGGAAGAAAGATTAGCCAGGGAAAATACTCGCAAACTTCATCAAAACCTGGTGCGTCTTTGGGGAACGTCACAAGACAACCAACCTCTTAGAAGCGTAGCATAAAAAAAAATAGAATTGTATCGAAAAAAAAAACCTAACCCATCACAGCCTTTAAATGTTCTGAAGATGAATCAGTTACTGAAGTTCGTGCCAACGAAGTGTGTAAAAATGTTCTCGTGAAGAATAGAACGAAAGGGAGTATCAAGACAAATGAGAGAGACACAAATCCAATTAATCAGCAGGAGCATAACAATTGGACATTTTATATAAAAGTTAAAATAATTTGCATTTTATTATTTTAAGGGGAAGATAATCCTCGGTGATTTATATTTTCTAATTCAATCTTCGAATTGTTAGTATTTTTGATTGTTATCAGCATTACTTAAATTGTTTTTTGAAGTGAAAACTTCTTTAGGCGCGTTGAGCACTTTTTGGGTGAACAAAAATCATGGAAATCGCGTCATCGTCGCCGCACGCTTCGCATGAGCTATATGTATATCACAAGTTACTTAGTTTTCATTTATCGGCTGTCCCCAAAGACTGCCCCGCATGTTTTGTTTACTCTTGGACGTTTGATTGTTCTACTCTCGGTGCATTACCTTTAAGATTTATTTTTACTTTGAATTGTTAGTATTTTTGGTTGTCGTGTCTACAAGTGATTGTTTTATGTTATATTTTCTCTTTATTTTTGTACTTCATTTTTATTTTCTGCAAATTGCCGAAACTCTTGAGAAATGTGTAACTAGTCAGTGATATTATTAAGGGAAACTTTCAGGGGGTATATGCTCCTCCTTCTGCGAAGCAGTAATTCTCGTGACGGAGGAGGCGGAACGCGTGTGGGAGAGGCAAGCTTCGCGCCCTCGCGCCCCTAGTCGCCGCAGGAGATGTCCCGGGCGTCGGGTGCCGCAAGCTGATTTCCGGCCACCGTAGGCACGGACTTGCGGACGGTGAGCGATGGGTAGCTCGCTGTCCGGTAAGGACCAGGCCCGGGTAGACAGCGCGTTGTGTTCCACGCGCGCCTCAAAGAGATGTCAGCACCAATTGACGGGGTCCATTAGGGCCAATACCTGCCAGGGTTGCGAGTTTGTCCGAAACGGATATCGAGGCCCTGGCACACAGGCAACGGCAGGAACACGGGTGGGTTTTAGTCAGTAAAAGTCTGACACGCCCTGCCGCTCCGCCCAGAGCGGGAGAAGTTATTTGATAAGTTCCCACCCAAAAAATAATTAGTTTATGCTAAATAATTAGTTTTTACAGGTACTTTGTTAAAACTGTTTTAATAATTATTTTTACTAAAACCAACCGATTACCCTCACTGCTGTTTGTTTGTGATTGTTTTTACTCTTCATCATATTTTATTATAACAAAATCCTGTGAGAAAATCTACTGATTATACATAATTTATATTGTCGTTTTTTTGTTTATTAAATTGTATCTAGGCACTATTTTTATTTATTTACTTTAAGAGCGTAGAAATCAAAACTAAAAATAAGGGGGAAAAGTGGAATAATCCAAAGTGAAAAGCGGAATTTGTTTTTTTTTTACAATAGGGTTCAGTTTTCCCCCCTAAGGGGGATTCTCTAAGGGGGGAATAGTGGAATAAGCCGCGGTTTCTTTATCTGTTAGCTGTCTTATCTTTCTAACAGCATAAGCAGCCGAGCTAAGCCGCCCCGCAACAGAGGTAATAATATGTGGTCTCCATTGTAGTTTATCGTCTAGAGTGATTCCTAGGAAAACCATTTGATTAATAAATTCCAGTTTTTCTCCGTTCAATATGATAACACATCGCTACTTCTAACATTAGGTAATTTAAAGCTAATATATTTGTTTTTTTTTTTCATTTAGTATCAAATTATTTACCGTAAACAAATCTTGCACCTGAAGAACCCGAATTGACGAAAAAATCATATTTTAATCAAATTTTATTTCACATAAACCTACATGGGCACTTATGAAACGTCAGAAGCTCGGTGCACGGTTCCAATTGGTCGTTTCCTATGGAGAAGAGCCGGCAAGAAACTCCACGGTTACTCTTAAAAAAAAAAGTGGGCTTTTACAATGTTTTCAAGTTACAGTGTTAATAGGTATGGGAGGACAGTGTAGGCCCGTCAACAAGTACCAAGTACTTAACAAAATAGAAGATGGTTTACAAAGCTACAGTCTATTACGAGTAAGCCTACAACGTTCTCACATTCACAAACTAAAAAGGAATCTACATAAAATATTACTAAAATAATAAAAATAAAAACCTACATATTTAAACCAAATGACAAGATTGCCATTACAACTGTAACAAATTTGAATTAATATTCTGTCCACTAGCCACTAATAAATATTTTAAATTAAAATTGTAGGTTATGTCAAGTTTTATATCTGAACAGACAGCTGTGCTGCTGGGGAGTTTGTTGCGCCACTTCTTCTTCCCAGCTAAAGCACTAGGAAGTGGTGAAGGGTGGGCGTTTTTGGGAGACTGTCTTACGTAATTTTTGACGTTCGAAAAGTGCTGATTCTCAGCCTAGTTTGAATAAATGACTTTTGATTTTGATTTTTGAGTTATGTCAAGGTATGTAAAAAAAAGAAATAAACATCGTAATATAGGAGCACTTAATAGACATTTGCATAGTTATGCCGTTAATAAGCACATATGCGGAAGGAATTATTGCCAAACTTCCTTGACTTCAACGTAGTCCTTAATCTTATAGTATGCTTTTTTGATTAGGACACGTTTGATGTGGGTTTTGAACTTTCCATCGCTAAGTTCTATAACCGACTTTGGCAACTTGTTATAGAAGCGGATACTGTTTATAAGAAATGACTTGCTTGTTTTAGTTAATCTAAATTTGGGTATCATAATTTCAAGTTTACTACGTGTATTTATATTATGGAAATCGCTTCTTATTTTGAACATTCTTAAGTTTTTACGAACATATAAAATACTTTCTAAGATATAAAGAGAAGGCAGAGTTAGTACATCAATTTATTTGAATTTGTTTCTAAGGGACTCACGAGGGCCCATTCCATAGATCGCGCGGATTGCCCTCTTTTGTAAAATGAAAATGAATCTACGTCAGCTGCCAATCCCCACAGCAGAATGTCATATGACATAATACTGTGGAAATAAGCAAAGTACACTAACCTAGCTGTGACTATATCAGTTAACTACCTTATTTTTCTTACTGCATATGCAGCTGATCAAACTTAATCTACTTGAAAGAGCTCTAATGTGGGTTTCCCATTGTAATTTTGAATCCAGAGTAATTCCTAGAAAAACAGTTTCCGTAATAGCATCTAGTTTCTCGCCGTCAAGTTTTAAATTTAGACCCACTTAGGGTACATTTAGTAATGAGAACTTAAGACATTTTGTTTTGTTCGCATAGTAAGAGATTATTAGCTGCGAACCATTTTGAAAGAACAGCTAGACTATCGTTGACATGTAAGACATCCATATCTTTTCTATCTTTTTTAAAAATAAGGGAAGTGTATATCCAATAAGTTGGCCATCATGTAAGGCAGATCATTAATATAAACTAGAAATAGGAAAGGGCCAAGAATTTAACCTTGAGGGACGCCCATCTTTACTAGGGACCCCGAGGACGTCGTCCCGTTAACGTTTACTTTTTGCTGCCTGTTTGATAGATAGGAAAAAACAAGATTAGCAGCTTGTCCACAAATACCGTAGTGGTGTAATTTACAGATTAGTGTATTGTGGTCAACGCAGTCAAACGCTTTTGAAAGATCACAGAAAATGCCAATGGCATCCTGGGATTTCTCCCAGGACTCCAAAATGTGTCTGATGAGTTTTACTCCTGCGTCAGTCGTCGATTTCAGAAGAAATTGGTGAACATACATAAAAATATAATCTATGTATACAGGGTGGATTTTTGAGAGGGGGCAGTAAGTGCAGCTACCCTAACCGTTGTAACTGTGTTCCTTGTTGACTACGGAACCCTAAAAACTAAAAACTAGACATGATAGCTATAAAAAGTGTGAAACAAGAAAATATTCTCATCTGAAATTGTTATGTACAAACTCTGTACAGACTATTCAATATATTTTATCGTCTATTATAAACAACTTACACGTAATGAATATTAATGTATTTATTACATATTCATAGTGATGCTCAGAGGATAGCCGTGGTCGTATTCTCTTTGCCATAGAGCTTATGATCGCATAATACTACTTTAATGTGACGTCACATACCGCTAGTTGCTCGTAAATCAATTAAATGAAATTCTCGATTAAAATTAATGCTGTCTCTATCTAATGGAACCTATCAGAAAGTAACAGCATTACTTTTAATGGGGAATTAAATTGTATGGACACAGCTAGCGGTTAGCTTGTAACCACAACCAGCGGACGATCAAGACGCTTCCAACAATACCGCATTTGTCAAACAAATCATGATAAGTAGTTTAGAAGTTATGAGTACTTAGGAGGGAACAGATGAACATACATACGTACATTCATACCGGTAAAATCATAACCGCCCTTTTTACTTCTACTCCTTTTTACTACCAGTAGTCGGGTAGAAAGCCTCCCAGGCCATCATAGTGAGCGGTGATAAAGTAAGGTTAGCAGGTATTCTAGGTACCTGTACTTATTGTAGAGGTAAACAACGTGTATTGGTATTATTAGATTATCCAACGCCTTTACCGCCAACACTCACGATATTCACCTGTCTAACAATAACTATCTAATGTGCTCGCTGAGTAGTAAGTACTACCTAACATACACAGCACGACACCAAGCCGCGTATAAATAACTCAATTTGATCAATTGAACAGGGCAGTGAGTACGTTTGTAAAATTGTGGTAAATATATACACGGGCGCGGGAGGGGCGGCGGGGCGCGGGCGCAGGGGGCGGTGCGGGCGCGTCGCTGCTGCCCTGACAATGACAGCGGGATGTATAAATAAACAGTGGCGGGAGCGCACTCCGCTCTGCTGACCTACTCGCACGGGCTGCTCCCGCCCGCCAGCAGTGACAGTTCCCACAAATTAGTAAGCCACCACCGGCCACGTGGCCTCGTCCGAGGCCGCGGCCGAGGCCGTGTCCGTCGCCGCCGTTCGTCTGCTCCGCCCTGCAGCCGTCGGGTTCAGCACGGAGCGCCAAGAGCGCGCTGCCGACACCGACGCACTACAATCTATGCATTGATCACAATCATAAATTAAGAACGGGTATAAAGAAAACATTTTCAGCCCTTGCACAACCCCGGTTTGTGAAATAAAAAACCAGCCAAGTGCGTGTCGGAGCACGCACAATGAAGGGTTCGTATACTTCGATATACGTCACGGTCAATTCCCCAACTGCAAATGTAAGTAGCTCGACTATGCCTCGTCAACTTGCGAAGCCTAATTAGCTGTGAAAGCTGTGATAGTTATCCTTTTAGAAATTAAAATAATAATCCCACCAAAAACGTTTCATGTAAAATGTTGCCAAGACGACCACATAAGGTTTGCCCTGTGAAAAAGATATCAGATCTCATGTAGAGCCAAGCTTCTGAATCTACACGGCCTAACTCTACCGACCCTAACTTCACAAATTCTACATAGCAGTAAAAATGTATGGCTTCGCCGTTTCGCTACCGTCGTCGTGGAGGTGATGCGAATATTTAGTTTCAGAAGTAAGTAACGAAACAGCCAAGCCATACATTTTTACTGCTATGGAAAATTTGTGAAGTTAGGGTCGGTAGAGTTTTAGTTACTAACATTAGTTACAGGAGCTCGTGGCTAAGTAATAACAGCTGCATGGGTCGATCGATCAGGTTAAGCTACGCTTGCCGGGGTCGGTCCGTAGATGGGTGACAATCTTTACGTACCGAGACTCCTCCGTGCCTCGGAAAGTACGTTAAGCCGTTGGTCCCGGCTGTCATTCGTGATCTTTGACAGTCGTTACAGTAGTCAGCCCGAAAGTCTGATAACCAGTCTTACTAAGGGACGTATTACCCAGTTACTGGGTTGTGGAGGTCAGGCTTATAAGTTATTAGTTATAAGCAAAATGCTTGTTACTATCAACCTTGCCTTGCTTATGGATTTTTTTTGTCTGAAATAAATGATTTTTATTTTATTTTCAAAGCGTGAAATGTTTAAATTTTTTCTCTAATTACAAATTGAATTGGTGACCGTCATTTATTTTACAACAGTGAACATGTCATCATCTAGTCAGAATGGAGATCGTAATTTGCAGATGGAAGAGAATGGAAAATAAATAATTTTCAATCTGTTGCTGTCAAGGTGTATTGGATTCATTTATTTTCACGCAATCGTAGTCAAAAGTAGAGTAACACACGGCGCCTAAAAGTAGAGTGTAACACACGGCGCTAAAAGTAGAGTAACACACGGCGCTAAAAGTAGAGTGTAACACACGGCGCCTAAAAGTAGAGTGTAACACACGGCGCTAAAAGTAGAGTAACACACGGCGCTAAAAGTAGAGTAACACACGGCGCTAAAAGTAGAGTAACACACGGCGCTAAAAGTAGAGTGTAACACACGGCGCCTAAAAGTAGAGTGTAACACACGGCGCCTAAAAGTAGAGTAACACACGGCGCTAAAAGTAGAGTAACACACGGCGCTAAAAGTAGAGTGTAACACACGGCGCCTAAAAGTAGAGTGTAACACACGGCGCTAAAAGTAGAGTAACACACGGCGCTAAAAGTAGAGTAACACACGGCGCTAAAAGTAGAGTGTAACACACGGCGCCTAAAAGTAGAGTGTAACACACGGCGCTAAAAACCCATTATATACGAGGTAGTTTTACTGCCGAGCTTTAGCGAGCGTTTTAGCCCCTTGTATAACAATCTACAATTTCCCTTACGAGTATCCATAGTCCGTACATCAGGGAGAGCCACCTCTAATCGTTTCCATTGTTTGGCGGTGCACAGAATACACCTCTACAATTTTCATCAATGTGGGTAGTGCAAATAGTTTCTGGGTAAAACTGCTGTGTAAAATCCGGACGGACGGATGATGGACAGATGGACATGACGAAATTATAAGGGTTTCGTTTTTGCCATTTGGCTTCAAAGTTCGAGTATCCCTCTCCGATAAAGTTCGAGTATCCCTCTCCGATAAAGTTCGAGTATCCCTCTCCGATAAAGTTCCAGTATCCCTCTCCGATAAAGTTCGAGTATCCCTCTCCGATAAAGTTCGAGTATCCCTCTCCGATAAAGTTCGAGTATCCCTCTCCGATTTAGTTCGAGTATCCCTCTCCGATAAAGTTCGAGTATTCCTCTCCGATAAAGTTCGAGTATCCCTCTCCGATAAAGTTCGAGTATCCCTCTCCGATAAAGTTCGAGTATTCCTCTCCGATAAAGTTCGAGTATCCCTCTCCGATAAAGTTCGAGTATCCCTCTCCGATAAAGTTCGAGTATCCCTCTCCGATAAAGTTCGAGTATCCCTCTCCGATAAAGTTCGAGTATCCCTCTCCGATAAAGTTCGAGTATCCCTCTCCGATAAAGTTCGAGTATCCCTCTCCGATAAAGTTCGAGGTATCCCGTACACACACATTCCACCACTACCTACATGACTTCCTATTCTATATAAATTAATATGGCGATCGAATTAATGAAAATGTATTTTTATATGATTATTGAATTAGGTATAAAAATGTGAACTATATTTGAATGAGTAATTAAGGTACTAAAAAATAGCATAGATAGTTTAATTTTTAATGTTGAATAACCCTCAAATTTGCGATGCCTGGAAAAGGTCGCTAAGTTGTAAGTAACACCAATATATATAAAATATTGTAAAATAACACCAAAATGTACACTTAGTTTGCAAATAAATCTTTGACTTTGACTTTCCCTCTCCGATAAAGTTCGAGGTATCCCTCTGCGATAATGTTCGAGGTACTTATCCCTCTCCGATAAAGTTCGAGGTATCCCTCTGCGATAATGTTCGAGGTACTTATCCCTCTCCGATAAAGTTCGAGGTATCCCTCTGCGATAAAATAGAATAGTCAAAGTCGGACTACTCTGTCAACTTGAGAACCTTTTCCTTTTTTCGGGTCAAAATATGTGTATAGCTTCGGAATTGCTGCTCTAAACTCTTCCACCTTACATGTGGAAGAATTGATTCACTTGACCCTAATGGTAATAAACTATGTCTCTAAATGATAGATACCACTTACCATTAGGCTTTGCCTCGATCAAGGGAAGATCAGTGATGAGGTATTAAATAAAATTAAATGTTTATCCTGTTTGCAAGTTGTGCATGTTCAGCTAGTAGCTGAAGTTGGCGTTAGTTGCACTCTGGACTCTGGATGGACAGACCAAGCCAGGCCGGCCAGGCCATCTATGGACCAGGCACGAGTTCAGTTTGGGCATTAATCGTCCGATTTCAGGTCATGCCTAACGTAAGCAGATGTAGATTGCCTGTAGTGTTTCAAGCCAAGTTCAGCAAAAGGTATATGTGATACTGATGCATGATTCTATTTCTGTAAGTTGGCTTCAATATCATCATCATTTGAGCCGAAGCCGTCCACTGCTGGACACGCCCCCCCAGCACCGTCACTTCGAGCGGTTCTGTGCTTCCCGCATTCAGTGCTAATTTGGCTTCACAAACACTTTTACACGTCAATAATATTTTTTTGTTATACCGGCCAAGTACATGTCGGACGACGCACAATGAAGGGTTTCGTAGTTGGGATGAATTTATTCCAAAAACAAACTTGAGATTGTAGTTGAATAACATGTTCTCCCATACATCGATATACGTCACGGTCAATTCCCCAACTGCAAATGTAAGTTGGTCGACTATTACTCGTTAACCTGTAAAGGCTGCTTAGCTGTGATAGTTTTCCTTTTAACTTCGTTACGAGTATATACTGTATACTACTGCCTTGATGTTTTTGACATCCAAAACCAACAATTTAGCTGGCAAGGGAATTTCGCGGGCAGTCGCCCGCAAAATTCAAATTTTCTTAGGTTTTTTCAATTTGCAGGTCATACATTTCTCTAAGTTAGATTTGTTCGATTGAATGACTTTTTCATGAAATCATGAAATAATTTTACATGATACTGGCTAAACGCACAAACCGTGCGAAGCCAAAAGAAAAAAAAAACTAGTAGGTACCTACTTTAAACCCTAAAGCAATAATAGCTAAATTAATATAAATTTAATTTCTGCCTATTTTGTCTCAGGACATCAGCAATATTATTTTGTCTCAGAGCATCAGAAATGTTATTTTGTCTCAGGACATCAGCAATATTATTTTGTCTCAGAGCATCAGAAATGTTATTTTGTCTCAGGACATCAGCAATATTATTTTGTCTCAGAGCATCAGAAATGTTATTTTGTCTCAGGACATCAGCAATATTATTTTGTCTCAGAGCATCAGAAATGTTATTTTGTCTCAGGACATCAGCAATATTACTTTGTCTCAGAGCATCAGAAATGTTATTTTGTCTCAGGACATCAGCAATATTATTTTGTCTCAGAGCATCAGAAATGTTATTTTGTCTCAGGACATCAGCAATATTATTTTGTCTCAGAGCATCAGAAATGTTATTTTGTCTCAGGACATCAGCAATATTATTTTGTCTCAGAGCATCAGAAATGTTATTTTGTCTCAGGACATCAGCAATATTATTTTGTCTCAGAGCATTAGAAATGTTATTTTGTCTCAGGACATCAGCAATATTATTTTGTCTCAGAGCATCAGAAATGTTATTTTGTCTCAGGGCATCAGCAATGTTATTTTGTCTCAGGGCATCAGCAATGTTATTGAGGGCATTTGGCACAGTTCATACTTTAAATAAGCTAACTTGAACTTGTGCTTATAAACGCACTTTAATACATTCCAAACTAAACACTTAGATGACATCGCTTTGAAACTTTTGTTTATCACGACACTAATAAGTCACAGTTTTTAATCAAGTAGGAACTTATTAAGGGGGATGCGCTAAGGTAGCCCGCTAAATTCAAATTTTATTACGTTTTTTGCAATTTGCATCTCACACCAGGGCCTCAAGTCTGCTATTACAATAGTGTCAGAATGGTCGATCATTGATTTCATAATTGTTGATTTTGACAAGTTTGGTAATCTACTATTATAATGGCGTCATTATGACTTTCCAATGGTCGGCCACTGACACTACATTGAAAGAAATTGCATGTATTGGTAATCTCGTACATAATGACAAATAAATGACATTTCTACTAATGGGTTTTATAATAATGGCAATACGACAATGCCATTATAACAACACAATTATATTACGAGAACATTGACCGACCAATGATCGACCATTATGAATTTACCAGATTACGCACTTTTAGCAAAATGACAATGGCATGACAATGGGATCGTGTTGGAATGACTGAATTTATAAAAATAGCAGACTTGGGCCCCAGGTTGTATGTTGATCTAAATATGATTCGCGGCCGTAACAAATATGGCTTTACAGAATTATAATCATTAGAATCAGCATTACAACTCTCTAAGTTCATAAAATCCTACTGAATGATTATTTCAGAAATAGTCATCATATATACACATCACATCAATAGGATTTTACGAAGAGAGTTAGTTGTATTGCCAATTCTAATGATTATAATTCTGTA
This sequence comes from Tiliacea citrago, assembly GCA_963921375.1. NCBI lineage: Eukaryota > Metazoa > Arthropoda > Insecta > Lepidoptera > Noctuidae > Tiliacea > Tiliacea citrago. The sequence continues at coordinate 32,647,730 of OY992780.1, forward strand.
AAGTCATATTTGTTATGGCCGCGAGTCATATTTAGATCAACATACAAATACAAATATGTTTATTTGTTAAACACAGGTAGGTACAGATGTTGTAATTATTAAAGAACGCTACGAACGAATCTAGCCGTCATTATATTCATATTCATCATCGGCGTACAAATATTATTTTGGTACAAACATGCTGATTATAATAAATTATCAAACAATTATCACACATTATTAAATAATCCAAATTCAAATTGTCAATACCTACAATAAAAACATTCCAATAAATTAAAATAATAATAAATTCTAATAAAATTGTCAAATCAATAAATAATAAATTAACTAATAAAAATAAAAAAGATAATTATAATGTGTCAGTTAGGTAGGTATTCGTTCACCGTAAAAAACTTCTATTGGACCAATTGAGGTTTGAGTACTAGAAAAGTCATAAATCGCAAAAAAACGTTTCCCATACATTTCGTAGGAAATGAGACTCGAACTTAATTTTTGTACCATCGTTTTACTGACCGCTACAAAAAGGACTTATCGAAAAACAAATAAAAAACAATAACTTCTACTTTGGGTATTATTTCAGCTCAAACTAAAAACTTGAAAAGTTTACGTTTGGACTCGCCTAGAAATTTTACTTTTGTACTAAGATATGAGGTGTTCAAAAAAAAAAACAAACATACAGCCGAACATATAACCTCCTCCTTTTTGGAAGTCGGTTAAAAATGGTGGCCGTTTTGATGTAGGCATAGGTTTATTCTCGTTACTACAGTACAGAGCGGGTATCAGCTGATAATGTGCTAGGATTAATTCCATTAATCGTGGGAAGTAAATCTTTGAGTTCCTGAACACTGTCGTACTTATTTCTTTTTATAAAGTTAATTTTTTAAATAGCTTCACATAAAAAAATCAAGAGGCGTGAGATCAGGACTGCGAGGTGGTCACGGTGTAGGACCATATGTTTGTCCATGTGTTTGTTGTTTGTCCCTGCCTTGCGAATTGCCAGTTCAAATTAGTACGGGTACGAGTATGGCGGCTGTTGCGCAGAGTTTCAGAAATTACAAGCAACCAAGCAACAACCTATCTAGATTCTGTTTTCAAAGCAAATTCAATTTTATTAAGACGCGTACCTATTCGTTCGAAATTCGAAGTTTATTTTTTTGTTTATTTTAGGCTAGTCTTCATTGTAGCGGTCCATCTATCCATCTTAAAAAACTAAGTTGGGAGTCTCATTTCCTACGAAATGTATGGAAAAAGTTTTTTGCGATTTATGACTTTTCTAGTACTCAAACCTCAGTTGGTCCAATAGAGGTTTTTGATCCTTGTAAGAAAGAGGATCGATTGGAAAAGTGCCTTTTAATACTTTTGTTGTGGGGTCCGCATTATAAAATAAATCATGAACGATGTACCTACAGATACTAATATAATATAAATAAACAATAATGTACTTAGCTAAAACCAATATGATTTAAGTAAATAAAAAATACATACATAAAGCACGTTCAATTATTGCCATTCAAGAATTGCATGCAAGTGTTACTTTACACGCATGCGATTTCCATAAAATGGCATACAATAATTAAATTCACGTTTTACCATTCAATAATTGCATGCGACTTCTGATTACACTAAGGCAATTATTGTAAGGCGGTTATTGCATGCAAGTTTTGTCTCGTCTAAACACACGAGTTGCCCGTCCTTGTATAATTGATTATTGCCCGTATTTGTACTGCCAAATATTTCAATCAATTTTGTTGAACGTCTTTTCAAGCTTTTTAGGGTTCCGTACCCAAAGAGTAAAACGGGAACCCTATTACTAAGGCTCCGCCGTCTGTCTGTCTGTCTGTTTGTCTGTCACGAGGCTGTATCTCATGAACCGTGATAGTTAGACAGTTGAAATTTTCACAGATAATGTATTTCTGTTACCGCTATAGCAACAAGTACTAAAAACCAGAATAACATAAATATTTAAGGGGCTCCCATACAACAAACGTGATTTTTTTGCTCGTTTTTGCTCGGTATCGATAACGGCAACAGGTAGACGCTTGAAATATTCACAGAATATTTCGTTATATATTCACTTTAAAAATAAATAATTTAACGCTATCACATTTTTCCTCAAGCATCAGTGCTTTTTAGGTATCATTTTAAAGAATTAGGAGTCACAACTGCAAGGATATCATTGTCTCAAATTAAAGATAATATATTCATCTCCACATAAAAATTGTATAGCCCCATACAAATTTTTCACACAAATACGTTTTAACAATCACAATAAAACCAACAAAATAAAAAAATGAGGTCTGAATAGGAACCCATATAGCTAAATGCTAAATCCACTGCATAGTTATACATAAAAATAATGTCAAACTGTTGCTTAAATAGTCCTCTATACGGTCAACTAAATATTTTGTAAGTAAATAAATAACTTTTTTATTTATGATTAAAATAAGAAGCGGTTCGTCATTCCGCGCTCGGACGCGCTCGTGGAAGCATCGGTGTATCGATTTTTGGCAAAAAAATATTAACGTACAGAAGTGTGTGCTGTATTGTATACTGTGGGTGGACGAAGTTGATACTTTTTCGGACCGAAATAAAAGTAAGTACGATTATTGGAATTTGTTTTAAAAATAAATACATAGTTCAAAATTTTTGTATGAATCATGGTTGTAGATTACGGATAAACATTGTGTAAATAATTATATTATCTTTAATCAAATGGCGGAAATATTTTTTTTTGAGATATTCGATACATAGTCAATTTTGGGGTTTTTGGGGGTGGTGATTACGTATGTCATAATTTCTTTTATCCAAGATTGCGGGTGTATTTTTTTAAATAAAAATTCGACATTGTTAGCAATTGTTGAGGTTTTTTATCAATTGTTGAAGGTGGTGTTTACAAATATACCATTCAACTTTTGATTCATGATGGCGGATGTACATTTTGGTGATAAATCGACTTACTTGTCAATTCATAAATCCAGAATAGTAGATGGTTATAACTTTCGACACCAAGTATGGTTTTTGATTGTGGTGTGCATTGCTAAAATATTTACATTTGTTATTACAGATGCCACGAATTCAGAAATTTAGATAAAGGCCAAAAAAACCATACACGTAGCAGTAAACAAAAGAAATTTCTGAATGAAAATACAGTCTCATTAGACTGTATTTTCATTCAGAAATCACAAATCTACTCTGGAGTTTTGTTAGTGACGTTGATATACGTCTGTTGGTAATTTGTTTTATTTGATTTACCTTAGGTACTTACGAATGTCGTCTTTTTAGGGTTCCGTACCAAAATAGTAAAAAAGAACCCTTATGGTGAGACTAAGTCTGTCTGTCTGTCACACCTGGATATCACAAGAACGACTAATGCTATCAACTTGAAATTTAGAATAGTTTTAGATGACGTTTGCCCAACTATTTTGCAAACAAGAGAGAAATTAAAAAAAAATATATTTTTGCAAAAGGGACTGAAAAGTGGTCTTAAAAATTTGAAATGGAGCTACTAGGGCATGTGGGGTCACCTTCTCAAAAAAAAATTTTTTTTTAGTCAGCGTATTGTCCGTCTTTTGATGCAAAATGTAAAAAAAATACCGTTCCCCTTATCTCCGAATTTTGCATAGATAAAAATCTGAAATTATTCTATGTGATAGAAGTTTATGTAAAGATTACAGGAAAAATTAAACGATGTCTCTAAATAGAGCACAGTTTTTCAGAAATAATCAACATCATATATACGTACGGAACCGAGAGTGCGCGAGTCTGACTCGCTCTTGACCGGTTTTTTATTTTCAGGAGCAAGATTGCGCAATAAGAGAATATAAGCCAAAAGGCACAAAAATAATCGAGATGGATTTCCTTTTCCGCAGCTTATCCTTGTAGGTAGCCACACTCCTCTTATTGATTGCGGCGTGAAGTATCTCATCATGAATAAAGAAAAAACAAGGGTTAACAAGATGCTTATACTGTGAAAATTTAAAGACTGTAGCTTCAACAACCGTTTGGCTGTAAAACCTGTGTGACAGACGGACACGTGAGTGACAGCAATAGTGTTCCGTTTGGACCCTTCGGATACGGAACTCTAGAAAGAGCTGGCCTTCATTCTAAATTTGAACTTCTTTGAAACATGAAATGAAAATATACTTTTTACTACCTACTTTGGTTTTAATTTTTATCAAAAGTACTGAAATGTAATGAAAACAGTATTTTATTGACAGAGACTGGGGCGCGCCCCAGTCTCTGTCAATAAAATACTGTTTTCATAAGGCAATGATTATTTTTAAATATCACAATGAAAGTCTACGATAAACTCCCAGGCTAGTATTTGATTATGTAATGCTCCAACATTTGCCAGCAAAAATAATATTTGCAAGTACCTACTTACATCTTTTCTAACTAATAGTAGCCTGGGGAATAATCGTAGGTGTTCCTTGTAATAGTAAAATGTTTAGGTTGTTGGTTATGTAAAAATATGGTATTTAATCCATATGGCCAGCGCTTGAAATTTTTGGGTACCTACCTACGCTACGTAATGGCTGATGAATTTTAAAAATACAAAAAACATAATTATCACGCAGATAGTACTTAGCCACAGTTAATAAAATTCTATTGCAAACTTACAACTAACTTTACTCAATCAATACCAGTAAAATTAAAAAAAATATACCTTCAAGTACCAAGATTAGTTAAGTTACGTATAAAATCGAGCGGTCAGCGGTTTTAATGTGTGCGTGCGCGTAATGTTGTTGTGTTGCGATTCAGATACCTAAACTCGAGCGAGTTCAAAATGTGATAGCGTCCTTAAGGGGGGCTCCCATACAACAATTGTGATTTTTTTTGCTATTTTTATAGATAATGGTACAGAACCCTTCGTGCGCGAGTCCGACTCGCACTTGGCCGGTTTTTAGAACTTTATTGGTTGAAATTTTCATGCCAGAATTGAGTGCGATTTTATTGTACGAGCGGTTTACACCTACTTTTACAAGTTTTGAACGACAAATAACTTGCCTGTACGTCTCAATTGTACGTATTGTTTAGACGGTGCCAGTCAATTGTGTCAATTTTATCTTCGTTGGGCCCATTGAGTTTTGTGCTACTTAAAAAAAACCTGCGTCGTCCGAAAGAATAGAATTTGCTTCCTTCGTCCGAAAATATAATTTTAATTAAAAAAAATCTCGCTTCGTCCTACTCTATATTCCTTCTACGGCCTATATTTTTTTTTGTAAAGGCCAAATTTACTTTTTTTGTACAATCGGCAAAACAGGGTTGCGTATTATTAAATATTTAACATCAATCAACTCTCTAAAACAACCGCTCCTCTCTGTCTTCTCCGCGAGAGAATATTTACTCGTATTATTTTATAATAACATTATTCATGCAAGCAGTACTTTGTGTTAGGTCTACTGCTCGAAAATGTGCAAAACGTGTCGTGTCGTGAACAGAATACCGTCTTGTAAGCATGCAACGTACTACGGATAAAAGGATCCAGGTTATAAACTATTTCATCCAAATCCTAATTAGTGGGATAATACTAATGACTGAAATACTAACTTGAATTCATGCGAGACTAGTACATTATGTTAGGTTACTGCTATTACTACCTACAGAGAAATTATTATTTTCTTATAATTTTCTTAATTTTTCGTTCCGTAAGAACCTTCTACGAAGTATTGGAAAACTTAAAAAATAAATTGAATGAAATCAGTAAAATCGTTCTCAAGTTATGGCGTGACCAAGGGAAATAGGGATACATTTCTATAAAGATTATTGTTTCAAATAAGTACATTTTTTTTTGATTGCACCTTTAACGAAGAATAAATACAATTTTACAGTACGCCACAGGCAATAAATTTGCACCGTGTAAATGGTGCTTAATAATCGCCCCATGGCTCAAGTTGCGCAAGTGGCTGCCGAAATGTTTTTTCATTTCATTATGATGTCGCCTAGTGTTAGTGTAAACGGGGATAAGACCTAGCTGGAGATTGACTGCCAACGAGTGTCTGATGTTGGAGACGGGGATAAGACCTAGCTGGAGATTGACTGCCAACGAGTGTCTGATGTTGGAGACGGGGATAAGACCTAGCTGGAGATTGACTGCCAACGAGTGTCTGATGTTGGAGACGGGGATAAGACCTAGCTGGAGATTGACTGCCAACGAGTGTCTCATGTTGGAGACAGCGATAAGACCTAGCTGGAGATTGACTGCCAACGAGTGTCTGATGTTGGAGACGGGGATAAGACCTAGCTGGAGATTGACTGCCAACGAGTGTCTGATGTTGGAGACGGGGATAAGACCTAGCTGGAGATTGACTGCCAACGAGTGTCTGATGTTGGAGACGGGGATAAGACCTAGCTGGAGATTGACTGCCAACGAGTGTCTGATGTTGGAGACAGGGATAAGACCTAGCTGGAGATTGACTGCCAACGAGTGTCTGATGTTGGAGACGGGGATAAGACCTAGCTGGAGATTGACTGCCAACGAGTGTCTGATGTTGGAGACGGGGATACGACCTAGCTGGAGATTGACTGCCAACGAGTGTCTGATGTTGGAGACGGGGATAAGACCTAGCTGGAGATTGACTGCCAACGAGTGTCTGATGTTGGAGACGGGGATACGACCTAGCTGGAGATTGACTGCCAACGAGTGTCTGATGTTGGAGACGGGGATAAGACCTAGCTGGAGATTGACTGCCAACGAGTGTCTGATGTTGGAGACGGGGATAAGACCTAGCTGGAGATTGACTGCCAACGAGTGTCTGATGTTGGAGACGGGGATACGACCTAGCTGGAGATTGACTGCCAACGAGTGTCTGATGTTGGAGACGGGGATACGACCTAGCTGGAGATTGACTGCAAACGAGTGTCTGATGTTGGAGACGGGGATAAGACCTAGCTGGAGATTGACTGCCAACGAGTGTCTGATGTTGGAGACGGGGATACGACCTAGCTGGAGATTGACTGCCAACGAGTGTCTGATGTTGGAGACGGGGATAAGACCTAGCTGGAGATTGACTGCCAACGAGTGTCTGATGTTGGAGACGGGGATAAGACCTAGCTGGAGATTGACTGCCAACGAGTGTCTGATGTTGGAGACGGGGATAAGACCTAGCTGGAGATTGACTGCCAACGAGTGTCTGATGTTGGAGACGGGGATAAGACCTAGCTGGAGATTGACTGCCAACGAGTGTCTGATGTTGGAGACGGGGATACAACCTAGCTGGAGATTGACTGCCAACGAGTGTCTGATGTTGGAGACGGAAGGCCGTCGAGAGTTCTTATTTGAAAAGGAAACTAAAAGTGAAAAGGTAAAATAAAAAGTTTTGTACGCGGCACTGACTGGCGAGGCGGACTGGTTCTGCTTGGCACGTCATCGTCCACAGTTCAATATCTGATTACAAATGATTATTCTAAGAGTGCTAACTTGTTAGCTGCCGAGAAACATGACTGACGTCACTTCACTTATCTGCAAATAGTAGCCGTCTCCGTCCATCGCCTATTAGCGCGCACAAATGAGAGCGTTAACTGATCGTGCGTCTGAAATAAGCTATAACACCAAATAGATAGTACGTAGTGTGTCTGGAAGTACTTCCACGTGCCTGGAATCTTAGTTCTTAATGTAAGTACAATGTAATCTGACTTTGGTGAAGTTCCACCAAACGATGCTTAACCTAACCGTTTAGACTTCGGGGGGTCTACTCCGAAGCGCTAAACCGAAGTATCGGCCGTTATATAACTTCCAAAGTTTCCTTTTTTGACTTTGAGTCCTTACCTGACTTCAAGTCTCAGTTTTGACTTTAGCTTATCTCTTCGACTGTCTTTTTTTAGGGTTCCGTACCTTAAAAAGAAAAAACGGAACTCTTATAGGATCACTTCGTTGTCCGTCTGTCTGTCTATCTGTCTGTCTGTCAGTCTGTCAAGACCATTTTTCTCAAGAACGCGTAGAGGTATCAAGTTGAAATTAATATCAAATACGTACGTCTATGGTCCCTTGAAGCTCTAAAAAAATCAAGCTTCCAAGTCAACGCAATAAAAAAAATACGGCGATATAAGCGTCATTATTACGACATATTTCGATACTCTCAAATAAATCAAAACATATAGGGTACTTTCCGTTGACCTAGAATCATGAAATTTGGCAAGAAGCAAGGTCTCACAGCACAAGTAAAGGAAAAAGTTCGAAAATTGTAAATTTGTAGTTTAATCACCTAAAAAAACATTGCGAATATCTCGCACATAAATCAAAACCTATAGGGTATTTGTCGTTGACCTAGAATCATGAAATTTGGGCAGAAGCAAGGTCTCACGGCACAAGTAAAGGAAAAAGTCCGAAAATTGTTAACTTGTAGTTTTATCACATAAAAAAAACATTTTTTGCGATTACAAACTTAAATTTTCAGTTGGATAATTGACCGTGGCGTAGATCGATGTAAGGGAGAACATGTTTTTCAACTACAATGTTAAGTTTGTTTTAGGGATAAATTCATCCTAACTACGAAACCCTTCATTGTGCGTGGTCCGACACGCACTTGGCCGGTTTTTTTGTTTTTTCGCAGTAGTCAGCGATAGTTAGCCGTAGTAGAGAAACGACCGAACATTTCGGAATTATGTTCGGAGTAGACCCCCGGGCTCTACGAACGACAACACTGACTATGTAAATCCTAATGGCGCTGACCGTGACTTCTTGAGCACCAAGTGCATCGGCCGGCAAGTCCGAGTCCCACTGGCACCAAGTGCATGGCCTCCAAGCCCGAGTCCCACTGGCACCAAGTGCATCGGCCAGCAAGTCCGAGTCCCACTGGCACCGAGTGCTTCGGCCGGCAAGTGCGAGTCCCACTGGCACCAAGTGCATCGGCCAGCAAGTGCGAGTCCTACTGGCACCAAGTGCATGGCCTCCAAGTCCGAGTCCCACTGCCACCAAGTGCTTCGGCCGGCAAGTGCGAGTCCCACTGGCACCAAGTAATTCGGCCGGCAAGTGCGAGTCCCTCTGGCACCAAGTGCTTCGGCCGGCAAGTGCGAGTCCCACTGGCACCAAGTGCTTCGGCCGGCAAGTGCGAGTCCCACTGGCACCAAGTGCATCGGCCAGCAAGTCCGAGTCCCACTGGTACCAAGTGTTTCGGCCGGCAAGTGCGAGTCCCACTGGCACCAAGTGCTTCGGCTGGCAAGTGCGAGTCCCACTGGCACCAGGTGCTTCGGCCGGCAAGTGCGAGTCCCACTGGCACCAAGTGCTTCGGCCGGCAAGTGCGAGTCCCACTGGCACCAAGTACACTGGCCGGCAAGTCCGAGTCCCACTGGCACCAAGTACACTTGACATTCTATTATTTTTATTATGTGAGGATTTTGCTTTATTTATGGTCTATTTTTCAATGCCCAGATAATTGATTTGAGGAATAAATGGGTATGGTGCGGTTTGATTTATTTTATTAACTGACTTCCAAAGAGGAGGCTATGTTCGTCTGTATGCTTTTAAATTTTTGTGTATATTCAACGATTTCTCCGTCAAGTGTAGATCGATATTGAAAAAAAACAGTTCTCGAGGTGGTCCCATTATTGTCACCCAGTTGGATATCGAGGGAAATCCTCAAATTTGATAAGCACGCCGATAGCGATTTGGATATTTTTTATAGTAACTCGTACATTTGCTCTCGGAAAGTACCATTTGGTGAAGTGGAGCTGATGATGAAAGTCAAAGTCAAATTATTTATTTCAAATAGAGATACAGAGGCACTTTTGAACGTCAAAAATTACAAAAAAATATCTGATAATTGATTCTAGTTGCCCGTTCCAAAATGTAGTTTCATATGGAGAAGAATGGGCAAGAAACTCCACCATTAGGTAACCTTCAAAAAAAAAAAAAGTTTACAATATTTTGTTTAAGATAATATGTGAGGACGATGCATCTAGAACAAAATTACTATATCCAGATTACTCGGAAGTTCAACTTAAGATATTTTCTATCTTAAGTTGAACTTCCGTAATGAGTTAGGGTTCCGTACTACTACTCAAAAGGAAAAAACGGAACCCTTATAGGATCACTTCATTGTCCGTCTGTCAGTCTGTCAAGACCCTTTTTCTCAGGAACGCGTGGAGGTATAAAGTTGAAATTAATATCAAATACGTAAGTCTATGGTCCCTTGAAGCTCTAAATAAATCAAGCTTCCAAGTCACCGCAATAAAAAAATATGGCGATATAATCGACATTATTGCGACATATTTCGATACTCGCAAATAAATCAAAACCTATAGGGTACTTCCCGTTGACCTAGAATCATGAAATTTGGCAAGAAGCAAGGTCTTACAGCACATGTATAGGAAAAAGTCCGTAAATTGTAAATTTGTAGTTTTATCACATAAAAAAAATATTTTTTGAGATTACAAACTTAAATTTTCACTTTTATTGATCATAAGCAGTTTTAACAGATCTGTTTACACTTACCATCGTGGGTTTAACAGCGGTATGGCAAAAAGAAAGAAATAAAATTTAAACAAAGAAGTACTACTGCACGAGTTCAGAATAGCTACACGTTAAACTCGCCAACTCAGTTTCCATATGCTACGAGTATGTACTGTGTAGTTGTTGTTGATGTACTAATAAACTTATAATATATTATTATAACGCACCGTTTGGTCCCAAAGTGGCCTATTTCTACAATCGCTATCGCTTTTACCCTTGGTTGACACGATCGGTGCGAGCGAATTTCGTCTCGCATCCTGCGCAGAAATGCCTCAGTTTGGCCAGCCAGAGGTTTAGATGAAACTTACATTTATTCTTAGTTCGTCCTGAAGTTTTGTCCCACATTCCAAAAAATCCTTAGTTTGTCCCACATCACTATTGAAGTTGTGTTTCGTCCGAAATTTCAAGTACTTTAAAGGTACAGGCAACAATTTTTATTTTTATTTATATGAAATTTTTGAACATAAATCTATATAAAAACCGGCCAAGTGCGAGTCGGACTCGCGCACGAAGGGTTATCTCAAAAAAATCACGTTTTTTTCCTGGTGACAGACGGACAGACAGACGGCGGAGCCTTAGTAATAGGGTTCCCGTTTTACTCTTTGGGTACGGAACCCTAAAAATCACGTTTGTTGTATGGGAGCCCCCTTAAATATTTATTTTATTCAGTTTTTAAGGTTCCGTACCCAAAGGGTACGGGAACCCTATTACTAAGGCTCCGCCGTCTGTCTGTCTGTATGTCACCAGGCTGTACCTATCTCATGAACCGTGATAGTTTTCCCCGTAGGGTTCCCGTTTTACCCTTTGGGTACGGAACCCTAAAAATGAATCTCTATTTCCCTTGGTGACGCCATAACTTGACAATGACTTTACTGATTTCATTCATCTTTTTTTTTTTAATTTCTAATACTTTGTAGAAGATAGTTACGGAAAGAAAAATTAAGAAAATTGCGCAGAAAATTTCAGAAATAACAAATAATAATTTCTCTGTAGGTAGTATTAGCAGTAACATAAAGTAAAAGGCTTGCATGAATTCTAGATAGTATTTCAATCATTAGTATTATCCCACTAATTAGGATTTGGATGAAATAGTTTATAACCTGGATGCTTTTATCCGTATTACGTTGTTTTCTCTCACGGAGATGACTGAGTGTAAGTTGAATCATGTTAAATACTTATTAATACGTAACCCTTTTTTGCAGATTGTACAAAAAATAAATTTTGGCCTATACAAAAATAAATATGGGCCGTACAAGGAATATAACCGAAGATGCGGTTGCAAACTTTTGTAACAAGGCAACAAGGTTACTAGATAAAAAGCGGAAATGTTATGGAATCTTTTTGGATTTGTCGAAAGCGTTTGACACGGTCTCAATTCCCATTATTATCTCCAAAATGGAGAGCATATATGCATACGGCATACGTGGACTAACTTTAAGCATTTTTAAAGATTACTTGTCAGGCCAGACGCAGTCTGTTTGTATCGGTGCAGTGGTGAGTGATGAAGAACCCATTAATTATGGGGTTCCCCAGGGCAGTATGTAGGGACCAACTATTTTTCTAATCTATTTTAATGATCTATGCAATATCCAAATTCCGAATTGTGACATATTAGCGTATGCTGACGACACGGCTCTATTATCGCACGGAGAAGTCTGGATTTCTGCCAAAAAATGGCGAAAATGGAGTGCGGGTCGTAATGCAATAGCTCTCTAACTACCTGCTAACCCTTAATATAGAGTAAACAAAATTTATCCGTTTTTATCTTCCGAACTCTCCTGAGCCACCCGAAGCCACCAATACACTGAAAGCGATGTCAGCGCACTGTGTCTGCTTGTCATTGTCACAAGTGAGCAATTTTAAATATCTTGGGGTCTCACTTGACGAACGACTCGACTGGCGTCCACAAATTGAGCTCTCACTAGTCGCATCAGAAAACTAATGTACATTTTTAAGAATCTGAGATACAGCGCTGATGCTTCAATGATTTACATGGTCTACACTGCCCTTTGTCAGTCATTGTTAATTTATTGAATACCCGTATGGAGTGGAACGTATAAAACTCTTTCTGGTGCTGGAAAGAGCGTAAAGGGCAATTCTAAAAGTGATACATTTTAAACAACGGTTTTATTAAACTGCCAAACTATATGCCGAATGTCAGGTCATGACTGTGAGGCAATTATATATTTTAAAAAGGAATATAATTTTCGAGGCGACTTACAACTTAAAGGGCGACTAATTATACTTAAAGGGCGACTAATTATTTGCTGCAAAAAAAAATAACATGGCAGCGATTAAATATTATTTCTTAATCGCTGCAAAGTCATCTACTGTTATTGAATAATTTGGGTTAGGTTAGAACAGTAACCATTAACAAGATCCCCCGGCAGATCCCCTCTATTGTTGGTAAATTCAGTTACCAAAACAAAAATTCGATGCCAGTTTAAATTAAAATAAAGCTAAAAACTGATATATTAATATGCTACCTATTACTTATTACGATACTCCTTATTAGCTGCCAACCCATTATATATGGTACCCACTCTATTTTTTTTTAAAACCTATATTCATTTTACTTAGTTGCCGCATTAAATACATGCCTTTTAAAAACAGTACTTCGGAGGCATTCGCTACTACCATTGGATGACAAAATCAATTAAAAGCGCTCTGGTGGAGTTGTTTGCCCTGGTGTAGGTAGGTACTTTGCAGAACAGCTTCTGCTAGTAGGCAATTTGACGCAGTAAGCTTGAGACTGTATAATGCAGTTAACAAAACCATACATATTTACAGCTTAACTAAACGTGAGGTTTAACATAAATTAGATAATTGGTTGCAAACTTTAGATTATGTTCAAACTGAGATGCTTCTAAGCATAAAAAAGTAAATCATATTTTTTTTTTGTCGATATGTATGTATATATTATCTATTAGTATTATCTTTTTTTTCTTTTTTTTCCTGTAGTTTTAGATAATGTAGATACTTACTATAAACTATTTCTCAATGTGTTTCGAAATTCAATTTATTTAATGTTATGGAAGTCAATTCCTAGGCTGCAAGGTTGTGTCTATGTAAGTCCTGCATCCTAAGAACCACTAACTCCCAAAATAGAAGCTTGATATAGTTTGGGAGTTGGTAGATCATTTAATATGTGCTGCTGTATGGTCCATCAAACATCTTTATACAGTGTTCTATAAAGATTAAGTTTTTGTTATATTTTGAGAGCGAAATAAAATGTATTATTCCTTTATTTTATTATTACATATAAATTACATTATTAAATATTAGAATATAAAAAAATATATAAAAACATTTAAAAATATAAGGACCGGCCAAGTGCGTGTCGGCCACGCACAATGAAGGGTTCCGTAGTTAGGATGAATTTATCCCTAAAACAAACTTTACATTGCTGTTGAAAAACATGTTCTCCCATACATCGATATACGCCACGGTCAATTTTCCAAATGAAAATTTAAGTTTGTAATCGCAAAAAATGTTTTTTTTATGTGATAAAACTACAAATTTAAAATTTTCGGAATTTTTCCTTTGCTTGTGCTGTGAGACCTTGCTTCTTGCCAAATTTCATGATTCTAGGTCAACGACAAGTACCCTATAGGTTTTGATTTATGTGCGAGATATTCGCATTTTTTTTTAATGTTTTATAACTACAAATTTACAATTTTTGGACTTTTTCCTTTAATTGCACTGTAAGACCTTGCTTTTTGCCAAATTTCATGTGATAAAAATACATATTTACAATTTTCGGACTTTTTCCTATACTTGTGCTGTAAGACCTTGCTTCTTGCCAAATTTCATGATTCTAGGTCAACGGGAAGTACCCTATAGGTTTTGATTTATTTGCGAGTATCGAAATATGTCGCAATAATGTCGCCGTAATTTTTTATTGCGTTGACTTGGAAGCTTGATTTTTGTAGAGCTTCAAGGGACCATAGATTTACGTATTTGATATTAATTTCAACTTGATACCTCTACGCGTTCCTGAGAAAAATGGTCTTGACAGACTGACAGACAGACAGACAGACGGACAACGAAGTGATCCTATAAGGGTGCCGTTTTTTCCTCTTGAGGTACGGAACCCTAAAAATAGTGCTTCGCCGGTATCGGGAGCAGGGTCCAAGCTACCGGTGGTTAGGGCTCCAGAGATAGGAACCTTCTCACGATTCGAGCCGTATCGAGGAGAACTGCCTTCTGAATCAGGCCCTTGATCCAACCACCTAACAAGAGCCTCGAGAGTCATCAGGCCATTGGCCGATACGACAATCGGCACAATGACAGCCGAGCTCACATTGGCCGATACGACAATCGGCACAATGACAGCCGAGCTCACATTCCACATGCCAACAACCTCGTGTGCTAAGTCGAAAATTTATTATTATTATTATCGGGAGTGTTATTTGTTCTCAGCTTTTGGGCTGGTTTTTAGTTACATTTACGGACCATAGCTAAGTAAGTAAATGCAGCGTGTGGTGAATTTTATGGTGAGAGTGTACTTTCCTCTAACTGCATAAATTTCCTAACGATTCTTCATGTGTGTAAGATGGCTGCTTTCTGTATATTGATGTAAAGAGATTCTTCTAGATCTATTAATTTCAAGCTACGGAGGAGATGGTTGGGAATGACACCTGTCGTGACGAGAGCTACAGGAACAACTTAAACTTTATCTTGTCTCCAAATTCTTGGAACTTCTTCTTTAAGCTCAGCTTATTTGCTTATTTTTTCAGCGATTGTTGAGAACTATAGGAACAACATAAACTTTATCTTGTCTCCAAGTTCTTGTAACTTCTTCTTTAAGCTCAGCGTATTTGTTTATTTTTACCCGACTGCCTCAGAAGGAGGGTTATGTTTTTCGAGTGTATGTATGTATGTCTATTTCTTTGGGACGCTCTGTAGCCTAAACGGCTTGATGGATTTTAACATATGAGGTATCGTTAGATTCTTTTTAATTGCAGAAGTTTCATAGGGTATAAAATTTTCACATGGCATCTGCAAATCAAAAATGACAGTCGGAATAAAAAAAATATATTTTGTGATTTTAATAATATGGGTATCAAATAAAAGCTAGTAAAAAGCCAATTTCAAATATATATATATTATAACACTTTTTACCCGACTGCCTCAGAAGGAGGTTTATGTTTTTCGAGTGTATGTATGTATGTCTATTTCTTTGGCACGCTCTGTAGCCTAAACGGCTTGATGGATTTTAACATATGAGGTATCGTTAGATTCGATTTAATTGCAGAAGTGTCATAGGACATACAATTTTCACATGGCATCTGCGAATCAAAAATGACAGAAGGAATAAAAAAAAATATTTTGTGATTTTAATAATTTATCAAATAAAAGCTAGTAAAAAGCCAATTCCAAATATATATATATTATAACACTTTTTAGCTACTATTTTGAATCAAACTACAAAAAAGTACATTTTCTATACAATAACAAAATGGTAGCGAAATCAAAATTGTACATTGAATATTTTTGAAAAAAGCAATTGCTATGAGGTTTGGAATCGATTTTAATACCGAAAATATAGTTTTTATAATTTTTGTCTGTTTGCCTGAATGTATGTTCCAGCATCACGAAAATTTTAATGAATAGATTCTGTTCAAATTTTGCATAATATTACCTATAAGTCTGGTCACCCGGTAGGCTATATTTACTTTATCACCCTATTTATTATGGGGGATAAGCAATATTGTATTGTTTGTATTCCTCTATGGTTTACAGTAAATTGTAAAAAGAGCCAAACGGTTAGAACATTGCAGATAGGTACAGATTTAATCTTTTAAAGATTATCATTACGCTATATCTTTATGGGACTAAGCAGTCAATCATCATGACATATACACGGTGGATTTTTGAGATGGGGAAGTAAATCTTAACTGTAGCTACATAATAACGCGAAATCGGTCTTAGGAGACTGTCCTTAAAATTTTGAGATATTTTATTTAATCTGCATAATGAGATATTTTCACAAAAAAAAATCCAATAGATCCTGATTCTTATGAGAGAGTTAGACCAACTGTGGTTGAATACATCGGATCTAGTACACTTGCGTGAATGACATTTCCACTAAAGACACTTGCGCGAACTTACTTGCACAAAAAGATGGTTATCGTGATTTTGTGATGATTTTTGTGTGGTTTTCATGTTTTCGAGGTCTCTGATCACAAAACTGGGGTCAAAATCAAAATTCAAGATGGCACCAACGAAAATTTGCAAATTTTGCTGACGACGATAATGGGTGTCAAAATCCAAACGCAAGACGGCGCCAACGAAAAGAAAACCGAAACCCTCATAGGATCACTTCATTGTCTGTCCGTCCGTCTGTCTGTCTGTCAATAACATTTTTCTCAGGAACGCGGGGAGGTATCAAGTTGAAATCAATATCAAATATGAAGGTCTACGGTCCCTAAAAGCTCAAAAAAATCATCCTTCAAATCAACGCAATAAAAACATACGGCCATTCATGCGACATATTTTGATGGGATAAATTCATCCAACCTACTGTCATTGTGCGTGGTCCGACACGCCCTTGGCCGGTTTTTTATAATGAATAGACTGGCCGCTACAAAACTCAGAAATAGCAAAAAGCGTTTCCCATCAAAATCGTTTATTTGCATAAATGCGTACAAATGGGTACAAAAGGTGTATAACATTCAGTGCAAAGTCATATTCCACCGTATACTGATGTCATGCAAATATTTAATGGACGTTAGTCAGTTAAAGGCTCTTGCAGACTCACTCGATATTGCGGGCGTGACAGGCTCCGACAAAGAAATTGTGCTACTAGTGTCGCGTATATATTTTGGCTGTTGAGATCAAAACTACAAACGTAGCATACAGGGAATTCTTATAAAAATAACATCACAGCCTGTATTCCCCGAAGGGTTGGGCAGAGGCGTACTTAGTACGGCACATTTTGCCAGTTATGTTTAGGTCCCATGAATAGGGGGCGAGCCTATTGCCACAAACCGGGCACCAACCCAGACTTCGGACTGTTACTGGGAAATTTCAGATGGAAAACCCAATAACTGCCTGACCGACCTCTGACCGGAATCGAACCTAGGACCTCATACTCAACAGCAGCACTTCCGACCACTAAAACAACGAGGTTGTATTCTATAAAACTGTGGCTGCTATTTTATTTTAGTACATCTTACGACTTCCACGCGTAAGAAGTCGCGGGCAGAAGCTAGTCTTTTCTAAAACCTATACTATCCTATCTTGCTATAAGCTAAACGAACAATACTTAACTGAACAATTTGTTCAATAATAACACTAAAAAGTTTAAAATAAAACAAATTATTAAAAAAAACAAAAAACCCGACTGCAAAACATGAACTGAAAGGATGGAAACAAGATGAACAGTAAACCAGGGGCCCAAGTCTGCTATTTTTATAAATTCAGTCATTCCAACACGATCCCATTGTCATGCCATTGTCATTTTGCTAAAAGTTCGTAATCTGGTAAATTCATAATGGTCGATCATTTTCTTTGCAATTTCTTTCAATACGTAGTGTCAGTGGCCGACCATTGGAAAGTCATAATGACGCCATTATAATAGTAGATTACCAAACTTGTCAAAATCAACAATTATGAAATCAATGATCGACCATTCTGACACTATTGTAATAGCAGACTTGAGGCCCAGATCCGATGTATTCAATCAACCACAGTTGGTCTAACTCTCTCATAAGAATCAGCATCTATTGGATTTTTTTTTTGTGAAAATATCTCATTATGCAGATTAAATAAAATATCTCAAAATTTTAAGGACAGAAGACCGACTCCCACAACATAGTTACTGGGTAACACGATATCCCTTGGTAAGACTGGTTGTCAGACTTTTGGGCTTCTGACGACCCGTAACAACTGTCAAAGATCTACAAATGACAGCCGGGACCAACGGCTTAACGCGCTTTCCGAGGCACGGAGGAATCTTGGTATGAAAAGATGGTCACCCATCCACGGACCAACCGCGGCAAGCGTAGCTTAACCTGATCGATCGACCCGTGCGGCAGTTATTATTTAACCACAAGCTCCTCTGTTCTCCTAATACTATATCTGTTCATTTTTTTCTATACCCGGTGACTTCGAATTGAGTCGCGTACCACCAGTCAGTTTCCCTCAGTCGTCAGTTTATTTAATTTGCCAGTTTCGTTGATTAGTTAGCTAATTGGTCAGTTTTACCGATTAGACAGTTAGGTTAACTCAACAGTTTCCAGTGTTTGCTAGTTTCCTCGATTCGTCAGTTTAGTACACTCAACGTAACAGATATGTTTACGTTTAACTAAACAAAAGTGGAAATGTAAGGAACCCAATCAAACTAAAAGTTGTATTTTTACAGTCACAATTTTTTTTTTAATATATTTGATTTCTAATAAAAAATAAAAAAAATCTCTGCCTTGCCCTTTAAGGAAACAGCCGTAATGTTATGTTACGTAATACGTACATAATTAAATTAGCAGACGTGTGGGCAGTTTTCTACAGACTGTACTTTGACTGACGAATTGAATAAAACTGACGAATTTACGAAACTGGCGAATACTGGAAACTGCCGAGTTGACGCAACTGTCTAATCCCCAAAACTGACCAATCAGCGAAACTGACTAATCAACGAAACAGGCATATTAAATAAACTGACGACTGAGGGAAACTGACCAGTGGTACGCGGACTCTTCGAATTATGTAATATAGCCGTTAAATATGTACTTTTCAGACTCTGTTATCTCTTTAAATTCCATTACATCTATTGCTGTCCATTTTCTTGCTTCTTCTGTAATCCAAGTTGCTTTATCAAAATGTTTCTAAGTGTTCTTTTGGGGGTGTATCTGTGTTGTTGAATCGGTGTGCGGTTTATGCAAATAAAAGTATTTGTTGTAAGGATTTCAGATATACTTTTTTATAATTTTAAAATAAAGACTTTTAAAGTTATTTATGAAAATAGATGCAAATTGGCCAATTCCCCCTTATTTCCAAAATTACTAAGTAGGTACCACTTAAGCCTAATTATGAAAAAAATCCAGAAAATAGTTCGTTACTTATAGACAGGAAAACTATCTATAAGAAGTCTGTCGTCTTTAAATAACTTGATAATCTCTCAATATTGTGCTAACAAACGCATAAATTACATTTGCAGTTGGAATATATGAACGAACGTGTTTTTCAACTATATTGTTAAGTTTGTTCTTGGGATAATTTAATCCCAACTACGGAACCCTTCATTGTGCGTGATCCGACACCCACGTGGTTGGTTTTTTAGGGTTCCGTACCCAAAGGGTAAAATGGGAACCCTATTACTAAGGCTCCGCCGCCGCCGCAGCCGTCTGTCTGTCTGTCCGTCTGTCTGTCTGTCTGTCACCAGGCTGTATCTCATGAACCGTGATAGTTAGACAGTTGAACTTTTCACAGATGATGTATTTCTGTTGCCGCATAACAAAAAATACAAAAAAAAAACAGAATATAATAAAAATTGAACGGGGCTCCCGTACAACAAACGTGATTTTTTTGCTCGTTTTTGCTCAATATTGATAACGGCAACAGGTAGACGCTTGAAATATTCACAGAATATTTAGTTATATATTTACTTCTAACCCCCGTGTTCAAGAACGATACTTACATAAGTACGGCAGCGACACTATGCTAAATCAAATCAAATCAAGTCAAAATCAAATCATTTATTTTTGCAAACATAGGTAATTAGTACATAGATGTTTTCTTAAAATGTAGTCTTCCATATTCTACCGTCTCATGATCATGCAAATAATATTCAATTTCTAAATTAAACAAAAAATCTATTAATATCGAATAAATATAAATGTCAAATCATTAGAATACCAAGAAAAAATATAAATAAATCAAAAAACAGACTAATCAGTAGTGACATTTTTACAGTAATGTCAAAAATATTATAAAATATGTCAAAGTGTCAATATGAACAAAAAGTGTCAGAATTGGAACATGTACCTATGTCAATCTTAATAATAGTTTATAAATTATATAATTATATAGATTTATCATTAAGGAAGTCGTCAATTGTGTAATAGTTTTTCTCAATTAATACTTGGTTTAGTGCCCTTTTAAATTGTATTACTGTCATATTTTTTATTACATCAGGTACTTTATTATAAATACGTGAGGCGATACCAAAAAAACTTTTCTGCATAAGTGCGGTATTACATTTTACTTGGCATAATTTGTTTACATTATATTATGCTAAGTAAGGCATTTCTCACTGCGTTCGTCATGGCAGGCCATTTAATTCACAAACAATACTCAAGCGACACTTTACTATGCGAACGCACAGCGTCGATTACAGATATGTGATTGGTCCGTTTCTGTTGCTAAGTTCGATTTAGTGTTTGACAGATGTGTGGACGACATAAATATAACCTTTAAACGTGTTGTCAGTAGTGAAATATAAACCATCAAGTGTGGTGATTTAGGTAATAATAAAAAGTACTCTGTTTTCAAGGATCAACAAAGAAAAAAAAACCGGCCAAGTGCGAGTCGGAGTCGCGCACGAAGGGTTCCGTACCATTATCTATAAAAACGGCAAAAAAATCACGTTTGTTGTATGTGAGCCAAATATTTACACTTAAATATTTGTTTTATTTTAATTTAATTATTGATTTTTAAAGTGTCTAAACTAAAGTGTCTGAACTAAATATTCTGTGAATATTTCAAGTGTCTCCCTGTTACCGTTATCAATATCGAGCAAAAACGAGCAAAAAAATCACGTTTGTTGTATGGGAGCCTTAAATATTTATGTTATTCTGGTTTTTAGTATTTGTTGCTATAGCGCGGTATAGCGGCAACAGAAATACATCATCTGTGAAAATTTCAACTGTCTAGCTATCTCGGATCATGAGATACAGCCTGGTGACAGACGGACAGACAGACAGACAGACAGACGGCGGAGCCTTAGTAATAGGGTTCCCGTTTTACCCTTTGGGTACGGAACACTAAAAATAGTTTAGTTATCTTCAATTGATTAGTTATCAATGGATGTGCATACGATTTCGAAATCTCCAAAAACCAACGAAAAGTTAAGTAGCAGCATAAGTACACCGTCGGGTACTCCCTAACAGTTAAGTAGCAACATAAGTACACCGCCGGGTACTCCCTAACAGTTACGTAGCAACATAAGTACACCGTCGGGTACTCCCTAACAGTTAAGTAGCAACATAAGTACACCGTCGGGTACTCCCTAACAGTTAAGTAGCAACATAAGTACACCGTCGGGTACTCCCTAACAGTTAAGTAGCTACATAAGTACACCGTCGGGTACTCTCTAACAGTTAAGTAGCAACATAAGTACACCGTCGGGTACTCCCTAACAGTTAAGTAGCTACATAAGTACACCGTCGGGTACTCCCTAACAGTTAAGTAGCTACATAAGTACACCGTCGGGTACTCTCTAACAGTTAAGTAGCAACATAAGTACACCGTCGGGTACAGACAGACAGACGGAACTATAAGGGTTTTTTGTAGACTACGGAACCCGAAAACATCCTCATTTTATGAGCTATCTATCTATATTCCGAACATGCTGTTGTCATATTGCCGCGTGCCGTGTCCACAGCAGTCCACATTGTATAGGTACCTAGATAATTGAAACTAAATCCTCAAACGACATCAACACTTCGATACCATTGATTGCAGCTTCGAGTTCATATTTATGAATTGTTCGTCACGCTTGTATACAGCGATAAAATATATCGCGCGGCGCGAATACTGCCGCCTGCCTGTGCACGCGGCTTGCGGACTTCTCGTGACGCGGCGCGGGTGGCGCGCGGCGCACCTAGGGAGCAAACGGTGCACTCCATCCCAAAAATATATAACTTTATTGTTTCTTGACATTTTAAATTGAAATTGTGTATACGTATTCCTGAATACTTATGCTATTGGATAATTAAAACACCGCCACTTTAAAAACTATACCTATTTAGTAACAAAATGGAAAAAATCAGAATTAAGGACGCTATCACATTTTGAACTCGCTCGAGTTTAGGTATCATTACGCGCACGCACACATTGAAACCGCTGACCGCTCGATTTTATACGTACAGATATTCTATTTCACGAAGTCCGTTCGGCTTTGATTGTAGTAGTGACGTATCCCGACAAGCGCGCTTGTGTGTGTAAAAGTAGGTAACGTTAGCAAAAAAATCTGATATATATTCAAGTCGAGATTTAATAATCTAAATAAAATTTTGGTTTTAAAAGTATATACATTTTGTAAATAAATTAGATTAGGTTGCAATAAATACAAAAATATTAAGAATATGTAGGCATTTAATTAAGCATTGGTGTTACAGAATGGAAACGAAACAAGTAGGACTATTCAGTATTTTCAATCACTATCGGATACATTTTCGATTTCCAATTTTTTCAACATGAGCACAAGTTTTTTGCCACGTTTCACTGCTAACTTGGCCCAAACTTTCATTGATCAGTCTTTCCGTATTCGTCATGTTTTGCTCGATATTTTTAGATGCGACATAATTTTTAACGATCCCCCAAATATTTTCAATCGCATTTAATTCTGGGTGATAAGGGGGAAGGCGTAAGACATCAAAACCCTTGCTTTTTATAAAATCGTCAATCTTGTAGATTACGTGTTGGGCTTTGTACTTCTTTATTGTATCGTACAATTCCAATTTAAGAAGAGATTCATCAAATGCTATACCCTTATCCCTGAGCCATTGCTGCATATCGGCTTTCTTTGTAGATTGCGTCGGTAGTCGTTCAGCCCGTGTGTTGTGATAAGATGCATTGTCTAAGACAATGACAGAGCGCGGAAGTAAATTGGGTAGCAACTTTTCATTTAGCCATTTTACATAGTTATCATAGCTCATATTTGAATGATAATCACCAGCTGTTGAGTTGGCCTTATAAACCAAGGAAGCATTTTCAATAAAACCATCCTTGGTTCCCGCGTGCACTAAAATAAAGCGAGTGCCTGTGCTAATTTTTTTTAAAAACGGAGTTCTTTCCTTTTTTTTTGCCCAGGTGTTGTTTCGCACGTGTGTCGAAAGGACGTAGCTCTCATCGGTGTAGACAATAGGCTGACTTTGAGAGCGGTACTCTGTTATTTTTTTAAAATATTTTAAACGCCACATTTGTATATCATGACGCTCCGTCAAGACTTTACGGTTGTTCTCTGTTTTGCGCCACTTGTACTCGTAACCTAATTTCAACAGTAACTTGCGAACAGTTTCTAAACAACCTTCGAATCCGATTTTTTCATTCAATGCTGTTCTTAACTTAGCTAATGTTGGAATTTCTTTATGGACAATATGGAAATCTTGTACAGTACTGCGAACCACATCGGCTGTAAAATTATCTATATCCACTTTATTATCTCGCTTTCTCCTTTTCTTCATAGGTGAAGTGAATTTTGATGAAGTGGATGGGAATTCCTTCTCTTCTTTTAATATTCTTTGAACTGTTTTTGGCTCACACCCGTAGCTTCAGCTGTACGGCGTGTAATGTCTCGTAAATGAGACAAATCACAGTTGAGTTCCATTAATGATTTTGTAAATTCATATTCTTCTCGCAGAAAATGATAAACACTAGCTATCATGTTTCGACCCTAAAACAAAATGTAATCAAAATAATTAAGTAATATAAACATTTTATAACGCAAAAAAACATTCATTTTATAAATACTTCTATTGCTTTATTAAGTATCTTTGTATAACATTTTAATTGAAAACGTATAAATAAATATTACCTCACTATGGACAACTCTTCTTCGTTTTGTTGCCATGCTGACCTTACTCCGTGAAACAATTTGGCGCGAACTAAAAACCACTACTGATCCGGACCGTGTCCCGATCGACACTGAGCGCTCTCGAGGTTACGCACACAAAAACAATGTGCATGTGCACGCTTGACAACATTCATAGCCAAACGGACTTCGTGACATAGAACATCTGTAACTTAACTAATCTTGGTACTTGAAGGTATATTTTTTTTAATTTTACTGGTATTGATTGAGTAAAGTTAGTTGTAAGTTTGCAATCGAATTTTATTAACTGTGGCTAAGTACTATCTGCGTGATAATTATGTTTTTTGTATTTTTAAAATTCATCAGCCATTACGTAGCGTAGGTAGGTACCCAAAAATTTCAAGCGCTGGCCATATGGATTAAATACCATATTTTTACATAACCAACAACCTAAACATTTTACTATTACAAGGAACACCTACGATTATTCCCCAGGCTACTATTAGTTAGAAAAGATGTAAGTAGGTACTTGCAAATATTATTTTTGCTGGCAAATGTTGGAGCATTACATAATCAAATACTAGCCTGGGAGTTTATCGTAGACTTTCATTGTGATATTTAAAAATAATCATTGCCTTATGAAAACAGTATTTTATTGACAGAGACTGGGGCGCGCCCCAGTCTCTGTCAATAAAATACTGTTTTCATTACATTTCAGTACTTTTGATAAAAATTAAAACCAGAGTAGGTAGTAAAAAGTATATTTTCATTTCATGTTTCAAAGAAGTTCAAATTTAGAATGAAGGCCTGCTCTTTCTAGGATTCCGTACCCGAAGGGTCCAAGCGGAGCACTATTGCTGTCACTCACGTGTCCGTCTATCACACAGGTTTTACAACCAAACGGTTGATGAAGCTACAACAGTCTTTAAATTTTCTTTATTCATGATGAGATACTTCACGTCGCAATCAAAAAGAGTGTGGCTACCTGCAAGGATTAGCTGCTGAAAAAGGAAATCCATCTCGATTATTTTTGTGCCTTTTGGCTTATATTCTCTTATTGCGCATTCTTGCTCCTGAAAATAAAAAACCGGTCAAGAGCGAGTCGGACTCGCGCACCCAGGTTTCCGTACGTATATATAATGTTGATGATTTCTGAAAAACTGTACTATTTAGAGACATCGTTTTATTTTCCTGTAATCTTTACATAAACTTCTATGACATAGAATAATTTCAGATTTTTCTCTATGCAAACTTCGGAGATAAGAGGGGGGGGGGGGGGGAGACGGTATTTTTTACATTTTTTATCAAACGTCGAAACTTTGATGCCTAAAAAAATAAAATGTTTGAGAATGTGCAAACAGTGCTATGATGGTGATATGATACCCCACATGCCCTAGTAACTCCATTTAAAAATTTTAAGACCCCCTTTCAATTTTGCAAAAAAGGTATATTTTTTTAAATTTCTTTCTTGTTTGCAAAATAGTTGGGCAAACGTCATCTAAAACTATTCTAAATTTCAAGTTGATAGCATTAGTAGTTCTTGAGATATCCAAGTGTGACAGACAGACAGACTTAGTCTCACCATAAGGGTTCTTTTTTACCATTTTGGTACGGAACCCTAAAAAGACGACATTAGTAAGTACCTAAGGTAAATCAAATAAAACAAATTACCAACAGATGTATATCACCGTCAGTAACAAAACTCCAGAGTAGATTTGTGATTTCTGAATGAAAATAAAAAGTCTCATTACTTTTGTTTACTGCTACGTGTATGGTTTTTTGTCCTTTATCCAAATTTCTGAATTCGTGGCATCTGTAATAACCAGTGTACGACTAAACGCCGACAGACACTACGCCGACAGACTGAACACCGACAAGACTTTACTTCGACGGGACTCTTTGCCGACAGGACACTTCGCCGACAGGACTCTTCGCCGACAGGGCTCATCAGCGACGCAATTTATCTCCGATTACTAACTAAATACGTTTAGCCCTCAACGAATTTAAAACATCGTTTTGCTTCTGTAAATTGTTTGAAAAAGGATAATAATTTTCCAGGCGACTAATAACTTAAAGGGCGACTAACTATTTGCTACTAAAATAATAACTTGGCGACTAATAACTTAAAGGGCGACTAACTATTTGCTACTAAAATAATAACTTGGCAGCGATTAAATATTATTTCTTAATCGCTGCAAAGTCATCTACTGTTATTGAATCATTTGGGTTAGGTTGGGTTAGAACAGTAACCATTAACAAGCGAAGGCGAGCGAGCAAAGCGAGCATGCCGCGGCAGCGGCCGCCGAGCGCCAGATCCCCTCTATTGTTGGTAAATTCAGTTACCAAAACTAAAACTTGATGCCAGTTTAAATTAAAACAAAACTAACAACTGATTGTTAAGCTGAGTATACGACTGATTATTGGAGATAAGTTGCGTCGCTGATGAGCCCTGTCGGCGAAGAGTCCTGTTGGGAAAGTGTCCTGTCGGCGAAGAGTCCCGTCGAAGTAAAGTCTTGTCGGTGTTCAGTCTGTCAGCGTTGTGTCTGTCGGCGTTTAGTCGTACACTCGTAATAACAAATGTAATAAATATTTTAACACTGCACACCACAATCAAAAACCATACTTGGTGTCGAAAATTATAACCACTGATATCTACTATTCTAAATTTATGAATTGACAACTAAGTCGATTTATCACCAAAATGTACATCCGCCATCATGAATCAAAGTTGGATGGTATATTTGTAAACACCACCTTCAACAATTGATAACAAACCTCCACAATTGCTAACAATGTCGAATTATTATTTTAAAAAATACACCCGCCATCTTGGATAAAAAAATTTATAACATACGTAATCACCACCCCCAAAAACCCCAAAATTGACTATGTATCGAATATCTCAAAAAAAAAAATCCGCCATTTGATTAAAGATAATATAATTATTTACACAATGTTTATCCGTAATCTACAACCATGATTCATACAAAAATTTTGAACTATGTATTTATTTTTAAAACAAATTCCAATAATCGTACTTACTTTTATTTCGGTCCGAAAAAGTATCAACTTCGTCCACCCAGAGTATACAATACAGCACACACTTCTGTACGTAAATATTTTTTTGCGAAAAATCCCTGCAAACCGATCTAATTTGCAGTGTGTACACTATATTTTGTTAAACATATGTATGTTTACAGTATATGTCTAAAATATGTACACTATATTTTGCCAATATATGGCGTACAAAATTAACAAACAAGCAATTACAATAAAGTTAAGGTGGCATGCCATTCATCATCATCATCATTTCAGCCAAAAGACGTTCACTGCTGGACATAGGCATAGCCATTAGGTGGCATGCCATTAGATTACATTAATAAAAAATAAAAAAAACATCAATTTAAAATATGTCCGTTAGATAAAGAGATCATTACAATTTTAGATCAATAAACACATTCATACTTAGTCAAACCTGAAAAAAATCAGCTGTTCCTTACATTTTGACGAGTTAAGCGAACAAATGTAGGGAAAAGCTGATATTTTTTTCGCGATTGCAACTTTGGTCCCACAGTAAGAGTTGTTCGTAGCGATGAGTACAATGACCCCCTAGTTCGTGTAAGAATATATACACCTTTTATGTACATAGACGGTAGAGTGAGCAAACTAAGTTCCTTACGGTTTACAACTTGATTGATTTGACTTTATTGTAATTTGGTAAACGATCGCAAGCATTTTTTCTGAGCTTTAAAAGCAATGTCTCTGTCAGTGGAGTTGCCCCAGAAAATGATTCCGTACCTTAATGCCAGAAGCCACATTAGCATTATAAGCTATTTTTACTGTAATGCGGTTAACCGTTTTTGATAGTTTGTACAGAACATTCGCAAATTGACTAAGCTTTTTTGACAAAGCATCAATAATATGATGTTTCCAAGTAAGATGACTATCTATGTAAAGGCCCACAAATGTTGTGATGTCACTTTCAGAGATTGCTACGTTATCATATTTTATATTCAGTTTCGGTTTATTTGTTCTTTGATTAAATTAATGTCTTTATCTTAGTTTTGTTAAGGTTTATTTTTAGATTATTATTAACTGACCAATTTATTATATTTTTAAAATCGTCATTTATTTCATTTTCAAGAATATTCATTTTATTACTAGAGAATAGAATAGTGCTGTCATCAGCAAATAAAACTATCTGGTGCTTACTAGGCTGGCCTTAGGCATATCATTTATGTAGATAAATGTTAAATAATGGAGGGCCAAGAATGCTACCTTGGGGAACACCACAAGTAGTTTTCCTAGGACGTGACATGTATGTTCTTTCAACTTTCGAGCTCAATCAAGCGTTATGATTTGAGTGCGATTAGAGAGATAAGATTGTAATAGGTTTAATGCAGTTCCTCTAATCCCATAACGCTCTAATTGACGGCCCGGTTGGCGCAGTGGTTAAGCGATTGACTGCTGCGCTGCGTGTCGCGGGTTCGATTCCCGCACGGAACAAACATTTGTATGACCTACAAGTAGTTGTTCCGGGTCTGGCTGTTTGTGTATGTGAGTTTAAATGTTTGTAAACGCACGATACAGGAGAAGTTCCTAGTGTGGGGCAATGTTAAAAAAAAAAATTTTGTTTAGCAGTAGGTATACCATGATCTACATGGTCGAACGCTTTAGACATATCCATAAACAAAGCTGCCACTGGAGTTCTAGCATCAACACTTGAAACAATTTTTTTGATCACGTTATAAATCGCCATATATATGGATTTACCTTTCCTGAATCCAAATTGTTCTCTGACAATGAGATCATGTTTTTCAAAAAACGACGAAATGCTGCGTATACTTATCACCTTTTCTATAATTTTTGAAAAATAGGAATAAGTGCTATCGGTCTATAATTACCCATGATACTTTTATCATCTTTTTTATGAATAGGTTCAATAAGAATAATTTTTAATTTGTCCGGAAAATGGCTATATTCAATGCAAAGATTGATGATATAACTCATAGCAGGTCCTATTAATGGCGCTACATAGTTGACCACTTTTGTAATGATGCCATCATATCCATGGCTATTGGTATTATTTAAAGAGCGAATTATAGTCACTATTTGTCTGCTGGTATTGCAGGAGGAATAAATATGGAGCTACAATATTAGTCTCAATATTGGTATAGGAAGGAGTAGAATTATTCGATTGAATTTCGTCTATAAAATAGTCATTAAAAGCTTGTGCAATTAGTCGAGGTTTGTGCATTTTACTGTCATTTACTGTGACATATTCAGGTATATTGTCTCTAGGATAGTTATCTTATTTTTATTGCTAATGCTCCAAGTCGCTTTAGATTTATTCCTGGCCGAATTTATGTGAAAGTCATTTTGAGATTTTTGAGTCAATGTTACCAGTTTATTTTTAGAAGTAAGGTGCTCGCCTATAATGCCATAACATTTCTCTTTTACGCTTACTACTGAGCCTAATTCCCTTGGAAATCCAGTTTGATTTTTTACGCAGAGTGATTCTTACTTTCCTTAAAGGGAAACAGAGGTCATAAAAGAACATAAATAGGTCATAGAAACAGTTAAATGATTCCTCAGGATTGTAGTGTAGATAGACTTCACTAAAACTAAGATTATGAAGAGAATCAATGAATTTAGTTAAGTTTTCTTGGCAATTATAATCGCGCCTTAGGGACCAATGCTTAATGGAACAAGTTTTTTTCACAGGGCATTTGATCACTTGGGCAGTATGATCAGTAGCGCAAGATCAAGTACTGCACACTTACTACCTCTGATATTATGAACGATATTGTCTATGCATTTACCTAGCTAATCGTGTAGGCTGATGAATTCCAATTTTTAAGTCATAGTTTAAAAGGAGAGTGAAAATTATTAGATGGTTTTGATTGTGACAGTCTCTATATTAAAATCACCACAAATAACCTTTTTAGGGCTCCGTACCCAAAGGATAAAACGGGAACCCTATTACTAAGGCTCCGCCGTCTGTCTGTCTGTCCATCTGTTACCAGGCTGTATCTCATGAACCGTGATAGTAAGACAGTTGAAATTTTCACAGATGATGTATTTTTGTTGCCGCTATAGCAACAAATACAAAAAAAACAGAATAAAATAAATCTTTAAGGGGGCTCCCATACAACAAACGTGATTTTTTTGCTCGTTTTTGCTCGATATTGATAACGGCAACAGGTAGACACTTGAAATATTCACAGAATATTTAGTTATTATAATCACTTTAAAAATAAGTAATTAAATTAAAATAAAACAAATATACAACAAACATGATTTTTTGCCGTTTTTATAGATAATGATACGGAACCCTTCGTGCGCCAGTTCGACTCGCACTTGGCCGGGTTTTTTTTAAATTACTGAGGGTACACAATCGTAAAATACCATCTAAGTTAGCAAAAAATAGTTCTAAACTGTCATTCTTAATCTTGGGTGGTCTATAATTATATGCAAATCACTATTAAATCATGTATTATTAATTCTATTGCACAGCGTTCAAGGATGTTAGCTACATAGAATTTACTTAAATCAATGTTTTTATACTTATGCATACGATTTATAAGGATGCAAGAACCACCGCGCCTAGTATTCCGCATTGAAAAGGTAGCTAATTCGTAGTTAGGGATAGATAGAGATCTCGATCTGATGGTCTGACTGACACCCATAAAATCTTAGGGTAGTCACTCACCGGGAGCATTTGCGTGTAATGTAACAGTTGATTCAAGTATTTACTTAACAATAATAAACTGTATACTATGTTTTGTACCTATACGATGGATACAATGTTATGGACCAAAGGTTGTTAACAACAAAATGGTTCCTTGTATACATCTTTTTGGGGCTAACTGTACTACCGGGATAAAAAGTATACTATGTCCTAATCCATGTCACGGTCTACCTGTGTCGTAGTGCCTTTCAGCCGTTATAATTTTACTAGCTTTAGCCCGCGTGAATGTCGGAAATAATCCCACGCCCGTAAAATGAAAATTAAAAGTCATTTATTTATTTTATTTTGACGGCACGGTTGGCGCAGTGGTTAAGCGATTGACTGCTGCGCTGCATGTCGCGGGTTCGATTCCCGCACGGAACAAATATTTGTATGACCTACAAGTAGTTGTTCTGGGTCTGGCTGTTTGTGTATGTGAGTTTAAATGTTTGTCATCGCACCGACAATACAGGAGAAATTTCTAGTGAAAAATATCTAGTGAATAAAAAAACGTTTTCATGAGTATATTATGTCACTAATAAATAAAAATAAATTGACTTAGACAGTCAAATAAAATAAACAATTATATGAACTCATATAACCTGTCAGCAGGTACGCTAATTCTGGAGAAAGAACATGAACATTGTCATGAGTTAATCACAGCTACCAACTATTCTTATCGTTTAAGTAGTCATTGATAGAATAGTATGCCTTTGAACAAAGATTGAATTTAACTTTAACTATAAACGCATTAAAAGGCAAATCTAGCAAAGAAGAGGGTAGCTTGTTATAAAAAGTTATACCAAGTCCAACAAATGAGTTATGAACCTTATGAAGCCGATGAAATGGAGCACGTAATTTATCCTTATTTCTGGTGTTAATATTGTGAATATCACTGTTTTTAGTGTATAAGTGTATAATATATTTTGCCTAGCATATAAGATGTTGGCGAAGATGAATTGTGATGCCACCGTGAGAATACCAATATCTTTAAAAAAATCTCTTAGAGAAACTCTCACACCCAGCTGGTAAATTGCTCGAACAGCTCGTTTTTGAAGTACTATAAAAAATATATTTTGAATGTCAGCTGCTTTACCCCACCACAGCAGAATACAGTAGGACAAAACGCTATGAAAATAACTAAAATAGACTAATCGGGCGTAGTATGGGATACAGTGGATCAAGGGTCATAGTGGATAGATCGATAGATCCTTACATCTTTGCATGTATGGCAAACACACACGTGTGAGTCCACAACGTGGCCGTTCTTACACCTCTCCCGCATCCAAACTAGTCGCCACAGTGACGCCATTTTAGCGCTTTCGGCGCTACATCTAGCGCTTTTTAATGTGCCAGCGCTCCAATAATAATTTTAGCGCCTAGAGAATAATTTAGCGCTTTTTAGGGTTCCGTAGTCAACAAGGAATCCTTATAGCTCCGCCATGCCGTCTGTCTGTTTATCTGTCCCCGGCTGAGCTCAGAGACTCGTAGTACTAGAAAGCTGTAATTTGGCATGGGTATAGATATTAATCACGCCGTCAAAGTCGTAAAAAGAAAACCTTGAATTTTTTTTTGTAGTATCTCCCTTGCACGTAAAGTGGGGATGATATATTTTTTTCTCGTCTATTCCATAGTATGGGGTATCGTTGGATAGGCAGTTCAAAAATATTATGGAGCTGTCAAAACCATTTTTCGATTTAGGGATCCGTTTGCACAATATTCAGCTTTAAAGTGCTATTTTTGTTAAGGTCAACTGTCCCCCGTCCTGCCAGCTAAATGGTTGGTTTTTGATATGTGAAAAAATTCACGGCAGTAGTATATATTAACGAAATTAAAAGGAAAACTATTACAGCAAAGAAGGCTTTACAATAGTCGACCAACTTAAATTTGCAGTTAGAGAATGGACCGTAACGTATATCGATGTATGGGAGAGCATGTTTTTCAACTACAATGTTAAGTTTGTTTTTGGTATACATACGAAACCCTACATTGTTAAAATGGCAACATAAATAAAGAGTGTTTTACCGACATGTTAAAATTAAATGAGTCTTTATTTTCTGACATGGCTACACAGACAATATATGTGTATTTTTCTGTCGATCTCTTGTGATAAGATTATGTGGATTATAGTTAAACCAATGTGTAAGATACTTATTATTTATTTTCTTTACTTAATTAACGTTTAAATTTAGCGGGAAATATAGCTTTTTTTCATATTATATCGTTATATATTAATATATTATATGTTAATATTATATATTATATTGATATTTTATTGATATTATATGATATTATAAATGATTTTATAAAATCTAGCGCTTCTTGAATCGCTGTTAGCGCTGAATGAGTATTTTGATCTGACAGCACTAAGTCGCCATCATAGTTTCGGAGCGGGAGGTCGCGGCGCAGCACATTGCCCGTCAAGTAAGCCAGAAACTATTTTGATCTGGCAGCACTAAGTCGCCATCATAGTTTCGGAGCGGGAGGTCGCGGCGCAGCACATTGCCCGTCAAGTAAGCCAGAAACTATTTTGATCTGGCAGCACTAAGTCGCCATCATAGTTTCGGAGCGGGAGGTCGCGGCGCAGCACATTGCCCGTCAAGTAAGCCAGAAACTATTTTAATCTGGCAGCACTAAGTCGCCATCATAGTTTCGGAGCGGGAGGTCGCGGCGCAGCACATTGCTCGTCAAGTAAGCCAGAAACTATTTTGATCTGGCAGCACTAAGTCGCCATCATAGTTTCGGAGCGGGAGGTCGCGGCGCAGCACATTGCCCGTCAAGTAAGCCAGAAACTATTTTGATCTGGCAGCACTAAGTCGCCATCATAGTTTCGGAGCGGGAGGTCGCGGCGCAGCACATTGCCCGTCAAGTAAGCCAGAAACTATTTTGATCTGGCAGCACTAAGTCGCCATCATAGTTTCGGAGCGGGAGGTCGCGGCGCAGCACATTGCCCGTCAAGTAAGCCAGAAACTATTTTAATCTGGCAGCACTAAGTCGCCATCATAGTTTCGGAGCGGGAGGTCGCGGCGCAGCACATTGCTCGTCAAGTAAGCCAGAAACTATTTTGATCTGGCAGCACTAAGTCGCCATCATAGTTTCGGAGCGGGAGGTCGCGGCGCAGCACATTGCTCGCCAAGTAAGCCAGAAACTATTTAAATCTGGCAGCACTAAGTCGCCATCATAGTTTCGGAGCGGGAGGTCGCGGCGCAGCACATTGCTCGCCAAGTAAGCCAGAAACTATTTAAATCTGGCAGCACTAAGTCGCCATCATAGTTTCGGAGCGGGAGGTCGCGGCGCAGCACATTGCTCGCCAAGTAAGCCAGAAACTATTTTGATCTGGCAGCACTAAGTCGCCATCATAGTTTCGGAGCGGGAGGTCGCGGCGCAGCACATTGCTCGCCAAGTAAGCCAGAAACTATTTAAATCTGGCAGCACTAAGTCGCCATCATAGTTTCGGAGCGGGAGGTCGCGGCGCAGCACATTGCTCGCCAAGTAAGCCAGAAACTATTTTGATCTGGCAGCACTAAGTCGCCATCATAGTTTCGGAGCGGGAGGTCGCGGCGCAGCACATTGCTCGCCAAGTAAGCCAGAAACTATTTAAATCTGGCAGCACTAAGTCGCCATCATAGTTTCGGAGCGGGAGGTCGCGGCGCAGCACATTGCTCGCCAAGTAAGCCAGAAACTATTTTGATCTGGCAGCACTAAGTCGCCATCATAGTTTAGGAGCTGTCGCGGCGCAGCACATTGCTCGCCAAGTAAGCCAGAAACTATTTTGATCTGGCAGCACTAAGTCGCCATCATAGTTTCGGAGCGGGAGGTCGCGGCGCAGCACATTGCTCGCCAAGTGAGCCAGAAACTATTTTGATCTGGCAGCACTAAGTCGCCATCATAGTTTAGGAGCTGTCGCGGCGCAGCACATTGCTCGCCAAGTAAGCCAGAAACTATTTTGATCTGGCAGCACTAAGTCGCCATCATAGTTTCGGAGCGGGAGGTCGCGGCGCAGCACATTGCTCGCCAAGTAAGCCAGAAACTATTTTGATCTGGCAGCACTAAGTCGCCATCATAGTTTAGGAGCTGTCGCGGCGCAGCACATTGCTCGCCAAGTAAGCCAGAAACTATTTTGATCTGGCAGCACTAAGTCGCCATCATAGTTTCGGAGCGGGAGGTCGCGGCGCAGCACATCGGTCGTTAAGTAAGCCAGAAACTATATTTTTTACGCGTTTTTATAAAACTTTTTGCCTTTCCGTGTGCTAGGATTTTGCAAGTTGTTATAATTGGTCATGATCTATATTTAATGTGGAGGGATTTAATCACTCTGATTTGTTTATATTGCAAATAAAAAAAATACTGGTGTTTTTTATTGGCGTCTAATAATGGGGTATAGCGGATCGGATCGGATGAGTAACTATCGACCAATCACTTTAATACCCATATTATCAAAAATATTTGAGAAGGTTATGTGTAATAAAATAGAGAACTTTTCATGTAACATCCTTAAAAAATAACAGTTTGGATTTAGAAAGGGTAGGTCGACAGCTTCAGCATGTTTCTCCTTAATTAAACAAATAACCGAAAGTCTAAACCAAAAATCCAAAATAGGCTGTGTCTTTCTAAACATGACAAAAGCCTTTGACCTTGTCTGCCATAAAATATTACTCTCTAAATTTTCTCACTATGGAGTCCGCAGGAAGGCCAACGAGTGGATTAAAAGCTTTCTTACAGACCGACTGCAGGGCGTAGAAATAACAACAAATTATCAAAATGAACAAAAGAAATTTAGATCAAAATACAGACAAAACAACGTCGGTACACCTCAAGGAGGAGTTTTATCCCCTCTTTTCTTTCTAGTATACATCAACGACCTACCAGAGGCCATTAATGAAGAGTGCGTGCTAGTTGCTGATGACACAACATTGATTATTAAAAGTAACGATAACAAAGACTTGGAAAAACGAATTGTTAAAGCATTACACAAGGCAATCAAATGGTTAGAAAATAATAACTTAAAAATAAATATGACAAAAACAAATATAATACAATTTCAACCACTCAACACAAACACAGATAGTTTATCTAGTAGTATAACAATTCCCCCTTAAACACTGTTGTATATAACCGAGGAGCTAAATTGCAGTGCAGTTGCAGGCAGAAGCCTGAATTGATGTAATCCCTAACGTATCATATGCCTGCAGTGCCTTGTATACAAGATTTGAATTTCGTCATAATCAGTGGAAGTAAGTGGGACGGCACGGTTGGCAGTGGTTGAGCGATCGACTGCTGCGTGCGTGTCGCGGGTTCGACTCCCGCACGGAACAAATATTTGTATGACCTACAAGTAGTTGTTCCGGGTCTGGCTGTTTGTGTTTGGGAGTTTAAATGTTTGTAAATGCAAAATTCATAGCTGGGCAACGTTAAAAAAAACACTACCCCATGAAAGACGAGTCTACTCTCGGCAGTCTAAAACCTGATTGAGCCAATAGGTCCCTATTTCTAGTACTATGATTATGTATTTCACCACTTTTACTAAAAAGATGTAAATTCTTTCTTTCGTAAGTACATGATGTTTTTTCATAGATTTATTGACAATGTCCTGATGTTAATATACTTAAACAGTTCCCTTAGAGAATCGCGCCTGCGGAGATTATAAATGGCTCTGATGGCTCTTTTCTGCAGAATAAAAATAGACTCGATGTCTGCAGCCCGTCCCCAAAGTAAAATACCGTAAGACATGATACTATGAAAGTAAATATAATAGACTAGCCTCGCGGTATCTACATCAGTAAATTGACGGATTTTTTTGACAGAAAATGCTGCTGAACTTTGCCTTCCTGCATGAGATGTTTAATGAGGACCCCATTGTAGAGTAGAGCGTGATCCTCAGGAAAATAGTTTTATCAACGAATTCTAGTTTCTCTTGATTCAATACTATCTCATAATCACTACTTTTGACATTTGGTAAAGAAAATCTTATGCATTTAGTTTTTTTCCCATTTAATACTAAATTATTGGCAGTGAACCAATTTTGGACCTGCAGTAGAGCGTTATTTACGTCGTCAAAATTTGTAGCACGACTATCTACCTTAAAAATTAAGGAAGTATCGTCAGCAAATAACACCATTTAGGTTGATTTTTTTATAAATGGAGTAGATCATTAATAAACACTAAAAAGAAGAAAGGAGCCAACATCGAGCCTTGTGGAACACACATTTTTAGGGTTCCGTAGTCGACAAGGAACCCTTAAAGTTTCACCATATCCGTCTGTCTGTCTATCCGTCCGTCCGTCTGTCCCCAGCTTAGCTCGGAGACTCTTAGTACTGGAAAGCTGTAATTTGGCACGGTTATAGATATTAATCACGCCAACAAAGTCGTTAAAGAAAACCTACAAAAAAATCTTTAAGAGTACCTCCCTTGCACATAAAGTGGGGATGATATTTTTTTTTCTCGTCTATCCCATGTATGGGGTATCGTTGGATAGGCCGTTCAAAAATATTGTGGGTCTGTCAAAACCATTTTTCAATTCAGGGATCAGTTTGCGTAATATTAAGCTTTATTGTGCTATTTTTTGTTAGAGTCAAGTGTCCCCCCCCCCCCCTGCCAGCTAAATGGTTGGTTTTGGATATGTGAAAAAAAATCATAGCAGTAGTATACTTAATTTGGCATAACAGAAAAAAGTTGTAGTAGGAAAGATACCCTTAATATATTGTGTTCATATGCATTCAAAACACACGGGAAAATTAAAAAAAAAAATCTTGCAACTAACGTCTTAAGTAACTGTTGTGTATACCTACGTAAAAAATCCAGTTTACCAACACTTTTAAATTAAACAAAATGTAGGTATACAAAAAATAAATATTTATTTAAAAAACGTTTACATGCAGTAAGTATGGTTAAGTAGGGTGATAATTGAAGCGACAATTTCTATGTTACAGAACAATGTTTCTGAGCAGTAGAGGCCAACCTTCAGTGGGGACCACATGTATCAAGCCTAGCGGGAAGGCTCACTTCGGCCGCCTACGCCGTCAGGAAAGTAAGACAATACACTGACGTTGATACAGCCTGATTAGTGTATTTTAGTTATTTGAATAGCGTTATGTCCCACTGTATTCTTCTGAGGGGCAAAGCCGCTAACATTCAAAATACATTTGTTCTTCAAAAATAAAGCTGTTTGAGCAATTTACCAGCTGGGTGCCAGGGTTTCTCAGAGCTTTATTAAAGATATTGGTATTCTCCCGGTGGGTAGCATCACCATTCATTTTCGCCAACATCTTATATGTTAGGCAAAATATACACTTATACACTAAAAACAGTGATATTCACAATATTAACACCAGAAATAAGGACAAATTACGTGCATTTCACCGGCTTCATAACACATTTGTTGGACTTTGTATAACTTTTTAAAACCAGCTACCTTCATCTTTGCTAGATTTGCCTTTTAATGCGTTTAAAGTTAAAGTTAAATACAACCTTTGTTTAAAGGCATAATTAGTATTCTATCAAAGACTACTTAAACGATAAGAATAGTTGGTCGCTGTGATTAACTCAAGACAATGTTCATGTTCTTTCTCCAGAATTAGCTTACGTACTGAACTACTAACAGGTTATATGAGTTCGTATAATTTTTAATTTTATTTGACTTACGTGCAACTGGCGGTAAGTCGATTTATTTGAAATTTGATCTATTAAGTGACATAATCTACTCATTGCAATGTTTTTTTTTTATATGAGTTGCATTGCAATAAGTGGTTAGCTAGCGCAACATTAACCGTTTATTTATTTTACTTCGAAGGTGCTAAAGCACTAGGAAGTGGTGAATGGTTGGCATTTTTGGGGGACTGTCGTATGTAATTTTTGACGTTCGAAAAGCGCTGATTCTCAGCCTAGTTTGAATAAATGACTTTTGATTTGATTTTGATTTCATATCGAAGTCTTTGTAAGGCTGTTTTTATGACGTAGTTTCAAACTTAAATATATCTTCTAGAACTTTGTCAAACCACTGGACAATTTGAGGTGGGAAAAGTGAAGTTACAGCACTTACAAAACAAAGGGATCGCTGATCCCCACGCTCCCCTACTCCGGGATTCCTGTTAATCCACAAAAAATTAAATGTGTAGGTAACTAATAGACTAACAGCCGTACTAATAGACTAACAGCCGTACTAATAAACTAACAGCCGTACTAATAGACTAACAGCCGTACTAATACAAATATTTAACACACTACAACAACACTCGTTAAATAACCG
The DNA here is from genome assembly GCA_963921375.1 of Tiliacea citrago. Taxonomy (NCBI): domain Eukaryota; kingdom Metazoa; phylum Arthropoda; class Insecta; order Lepidoptera; family Noctuidae; genus Tiliacea; species Tiliacea citrago. Next base: position 32,686,911 of record OY992780.1, read on the forward strand.
TGTAGGCACTTATACATTGTATAAGCTATGGGTGAGAGTTACACACTCCCCTTACCAATAGTGGGTGTGTCAGCATTGTTTAATTATACATTCGTTGTAACAAAAGTCACTGGGAAAATTCGTCGGAAAAGTTTTGAAACTAGATTACCAAAGTGCAGAGACATTCACAAAACATTGTAAACAACATATAAAATGTTTATTTTTAATAAATAATACAAATTGTGACCAAAATATTGTTTCGAAATGTATTTAAAACTAATTGTATGTATTTATGTATGGTAAAACGAAAGAAATAATTAAACATACTTTATGTATGGTAAAACGAAAGAAATAATTAAACATACTTTATAAGTTCGTCATTGAGTTTAAGAATGCACCTTTTAAAAGCCAAACTAGTGTCCTAACGAAATTTGTCTCTTTTAAATAACTTGGTTTTTATTTAAATACTATATCAATGGCGAATAATAACATTTTTAGTGACCAGTTGAAGGTAAAAAGGAAGCGATCTGTAAATTGGGACAATTGCAGGTCGATATCACTTCTAACTCAACTATTTTCCGTACTTAAAAACTGAATCTATATTTCATTCGAAAATTTGTGTCTTGTAAAGCAAAAGGATCGAAACGGTCCATTTCGTCAAAATTTTCACGGCCCTTAACATAGAAAAATTTCTTAATGAAGCTCCGGACTGCAATTTTCTTGCCGCTAAAAAAGTGGTACCTATGAATCTATGTTGTTAGTTATTATAATTTGTGTGTAGACTGTTATGTATAAAGGTCCTTACTGCCTGCTACTAATTTTTTGAGGCGCAATGAATCCTAGTCCGGCTTAGCAATACTGTTAAAATATTTATTACGATATGTAAAAGATGCTTTACCTAAATGTTAAATTATGCATATTAATTATGTAATCTTTTCATTACAGGTTGTAGTGATCATAGGAATTAGTGGAGAGTGTCGCAATAACGAGCTAACAGTTAATAATATCGAAAAGCATTCAGATAAATTACTGTTAGTAAAATTGAAAAATACGAAGACGAACCTTGGCAGGTCTTTTGTCGTACGCGAAGAATATGTAAGTATTGTAGATAAATAACAAAATTTACGTCCAGCCAATATAAAAACCGACCGATTTTTCATACAATACCATAATAATAAATACTCAAGACAGCCTATGGGAGTAAATAAAATAGGTGCTACTCGTATACCGCGAAAATTGCCACTTTCTTAAAACTGGAAGAGCCTCAGCTATACACGGGTCACTGCTGTTGGAGAACTTCGGCAACGCTCTCGGCTGATTCCGGAGCCGATCTCACCACTTTAAAACGTCACGGCGGGTGGAAGTCCAATACGGTTGCAGAAGGCTATATTGAAGACTCAATAGAAAATAAGTCGAAAATCTGTAAGCTTATAGTGGAAACAATAATTCTGAATTCGACCTCGGATCCTTGGTCTCACCCACGCCCACCCACTTCCAACTACGCACAGTGTACTTATACAGAAAGCCGATCAGAGTCACCAACGTTCACCGTTGTTCCTTCTCAATCCGCCACCGAAACAGAAACCTTAACCCCAGATAATCAAACTCAACTCAATGCAACTATAACGTTGCCAAATAAATCTGTTACTTTTAATTTGCAGAATTGCAGTAATTTAACTTTTAAAATGTTCCATTTGATTGAATTGGTACCTCTACCTACAGCGTTATTTATTTTGATTCACAATAAATAGTTATTTCAATCTATTCCTGTTTATTATTTTATCTCCTAAAGTGTTCTCGCTGCTGAACTGAAAGTTATGTGTGTTACACGAGAGCAAAGTTTTTTGCATCTCGTGCCTTTGAATCCCTCGCCACACTCAGGATTCAAAATCAGCACTCGCAGCAAAAAACGACTTTGCTCTCTTGTTGCACAAATAACTATTATTGGTAGAGTAAGCGTTATAACTCCCGGCATACGTCGTGTGTTAATCTTTATTAGTAAGGCTGTAAGCGTCAGGCTGTTCGCTTACACCGCGGCATTTCTTACTTTTAAGGCTCGTTCAGACAGGGGCAATATCGCGGGCGCGACAGGCCGCGTGACACTTTCCATGAAGTTTTCATAGAAATTGTGCTACTAGTATCGCGTCGCGTTTCTCTGCACGAGAGTCGTAACTTCTAAACGAAAGGTCCGATTCGAATAAGGGTGGCCGAACACGAGCGAATTTTTGTAGCTCACGTCGATATTTGACGCTGGCTATCGAGGGATGTGCACGTCATGGATTTACAGAGTCCGGAACGATGTTTAACTATATGTATTTCTTTCTTCGAAGAATACTGTTCAACCGAAATCAATAGTTCAAATAAGTACTAACGCTTAAACTATTATAACAATTAGTAATGTAATTAGTTTGTTAGACATAGTAACAATCAATTAAATAAATTAGTGAAACATTCAAATTGCAAATTAGTATAACATTAGTATAACATTCAAATTGCAAATTAGTCAAATACTAGTTATGGAAATGTCAAAAAGAGTTACAATTTTTCATTCATAAAATCATTAGTCGAGTAGTAGCATTTACATATGAGATAATTGAATTATTTACATTTAAATGTCCTAAATTTAAGAGTTTTAAAACAATCTGGTAGTTTATTATAAACTTTGGTCGCCATACAAAATGCATTATTAGAAAACAGTTTATTATTTCGCCTAGGTACGCAAAGCATGTGAACTTTGCGGCTAGGTCTGGATACAACGTCATTATGCAGATGAAATTCATGCTTATTTTGGTACACAAAAATACATAGAATTACCTACCGTTTTAGTAGGTACCTAATACAATATTAAACTATTTTATGAACTCATCTTAGTGTCTACCTAGGTATGTATTTACCTCTCTATCACTTTCACACCTAAACCGCATAGGTACATACACAAACTTATTACGTAAGTAGGTACTTATCAATGTAGATGAAAAGAAATATTCGGAAGTTTTCAAATTGTATCATACTGAGTCTTATGATTATAATATAGTCACTGGCTCCATCCAGCACGTGGTCGCTGTAGTCGCTGGCGTCGGCGACGCTGCTGCTCGCCTGCCCGCAGCCGTTCACTCCTAACATCCACCAAGTATTATTCGATGCCTAGTAGGTACTATGCGGGGATATTTCTGCGTAAGTAGTTATCTACTTGTGACTAGGCACTTATTATTTGAGTTTTGTATGTTTGAGTTTAAAATGTGTTGTAGGTGTGTGTTATAGGCTCAGATTATAGAAAGAAGATTTTGATGATTCATTTATTGCTGATTTTGAAAGAAAGCAAAAAATTAAAAATTTAGGTTACGTTTTCAGGTTTGCGAACCTCTCGATCGATGTGTCACGATGAAGTGAACCCCTTTAGAAAACGGCTAAAAAGTGGTATTTTTGCTCTATCTCGCCTCCTTTACAAGATATAACGGTTTTTATGTTTTTTTGAGGTAAGGTCGGCATTGCATGCTAATAGTTCATTCATAAGACTCAGTCAGTATCCATGGTCAGTATGATATAATTTGAAAACTTCCGAATATTTATTTCATCTACTTAGATAAGTACCTACTTACGTAATACATTTTTGTAAGCACCTATGCGGTTTAGGTGTGAAAGTGATAGAGAGGTAAATACATAGGTACCTACCTAGGTAGACACTAAGATGAGTCTATAAAATAGTTTAATATTGTATTAGGTACCTACTAAAACGGTAAGTAATTCTAATTGTTATAATAATTCAAGCGTTATTAGATACCAATTTGAACTATTGTTAATGGTTGAACAGTATTCTTCGAAGAAAGAAATATATGTTTTGGTTACACATCGACCCCTGTAAATCCATGACGTGCACATCCCTCGATAGCCAGCGTTATCGACGTGAGCTACAACAAGTCGCTCGTGGGCGAGCACCCTTACTTATTATGTTTTACTCATGTCAAACTGAAACGTAAACAAACACGACACGCGACGCGTACGCGCAGCCCTGAGCCATTCAACTGGCCGAGCTGGTATAAACCGGTTTTTCTTCAAGGCTCCCGCAGAGAGGCGCGACGCGACACTAGTAGTACTATTTCAAGGAAATTTGATGAAAAGTGTCGTGCTGCCTGTCGCGCCAGTCTGCACGAGCCTTCATAGGCGACGAAGCCGCGAGTGGCACCTCATGCTTGTGATAGTGTACCTATTATAGCGCGGTCGTGTGAAGCTTTGCCTCTGTTCCGTTTCCTTCCTGATGCGCCGCCGCGCCTCCAGCAGGCACACTGTCACGGTCATGCACGTTCCGCCCTCGGCTGCTGCCAATCTCTGCTACTAGAAATAGTTTACGTTTGCAGTTTTTCCGCAACAGAGTAAAAATTGCGTAACTAGGTTGTGTTTGTGACCGCTCCCCTTGGAATATGAATAGATGTTAAGTGTTCGCGAACGGCGTTAACGTATTCTAGGCGCTTGTCGTCAGTGTGGCATACGTCACCACCTCCTACCTTGACGTTGGCAGGTTGCACTCGACTTCAAACATTTGCGGCTGCCGCGGCCGCCTTGCCGACGCACGTGCAAGTACAACTTTCTTACTTACTAGATAAATAAAATCATGAATTAATAAATGGTTGAGAAACACTTTTGAGTTACTACTTTATTACCAACAACAATATATGTGTAGTTGTTGCACACGCACTCACTACTTAGCAAGTCCCGTCTGTTCCTAGCTGGCGTCGATGGCGGGGCGATCCGACGCCAGCGCAACTTACTATACTTCAGAGTCTCCGACGAGCCCGCCGGCGCAGCAGTGCGGGGCGGTGCGGCATGACCTGACATGTACTAGAAGCGAGTCTCCGACGAGCCCGCCGAGTGCGGGGCGGTGCGGCATGACCTGACATGTACTACAATCGAGTCTCCGACGAGCCCGCCGGCGCAGCAGTGCGGGGCGGTGCGGCATGGCCTGACATGTACTACAATCGAGTCTCCGACGAGCCCGCCGGCGCAGCAGTGCGGGGCGGTGCGGCATGGCCTGACATGTACTACAATCGAGTCTCCGACGAGCCCGCCGGCGCAGCAGTGCGGGGCGGTGCGGCATGACCTGACATGTACTACAATCGAGTCTCCGACGAGCCCGCCGGCGCAGCAGTGCGGGGCGGTGCGGCATGGCCTGACATGTACTACAATCGAGTCTCCGACGAGCCCGCCGGCGCAGCAGTGCGGGGCGGTGCGGCATGACCTGACATGTACTACAATCGAGTCTCCGACGAGCCCGCCGGCGCAGCAGTGCGGGGCGGTGCGGCATGACCTGACATGTACTAGAAGCGAGTCTCCGACGAGCCCGCCGAGTGCGGGGCGGTGCGGGGCGGTGCGGCATGACCTGACATGTACTAGAAGCGAGTCTCCGACGAGCCCGCCGAGTGCGGGGCGGTGCGGGGCGGTGCGGCATGACCTGACATGTACTAGAAGCGAGTCTCCGACGAGCCCGCCGAGTGCGGGGCGGTGCGGGGCGGTGCGGCATGACCTGACATGTACTAGAATCTTATGCATTGTACATGCACAACTTTTTGCCCATTACACATTGTCCAACACGGCATTTGCAGCATGTTTTTTCATTGAAGTGCATTTTATTTGAGTCTATTAATATGCCATATAAATCTTTTGTGGACGACGCAATCAAATGCTTTGGAGAGGTCCAAGGCATTTGATTGCGTCGTCCACGAAACATTACCCTTGAAACTTGAGCATTACGGACTTGGAAAACTTGCGCTCAGTTTAGGAAAATATTATTTAAATGATAGACAGCAGTAAAATCACATAAATGGAGTCAATTCACTCGGCTTAAAGTAAAAATGGGTGTACCACAAGACTCGATACTGGGTCCTTTCCTCTTTTTAGTATTTATTAATGATCTACCTTATTTGTTAAAAACTGAACCACAAATAGTGTTATTTGCTGACGATACTTCCTTATTTTTTAAATTAATAGACGTGCATCAAATGTTGATGACGTAAATAATGCCCAATTACATGTCCAAAATCGGTTCACTACTAATAATTTAGTATTAATGGGAAAAAAACTAAGCGCATATGATGTTTTTTAGCAATTAATGTTAAAAATTGTAATTGGGAGATAGTATTGAATCAAGGGAAACTAGAATTCGTTGATAAAACAGTTTTCCTGGGGATCACGCTCGACTCAAAGCTTCAATGAGGTCCTCATATAAAAAATCATATCATTGAATGAAGGTCCAAAACTCGGATGTCTTGGAAAACGGGCTAAAGAATGTAAGTTGTGCGAGTGTGCGTCTGGCTGTCTGGCTGTGACAGGCTGCACGACGTGTCGGCAAACAAGCAGGCGGCGTGTCGGCGCAAGTCAGCGCGTGGCGCCCGAGATATACACGTGTCGGCAAACAAGCAGGCGGCGTGTCGGCGCAAGTCAGCGCGTGGCGTGGATATACACGTGTGGCGCTTAGTACCTTAGATAAAGAAATCATAATACTACACTTCCGTACCTACGGCAATTACTAGCTGTGCCTATACCTTCTAACAAAAACTCTCCGCAGCGCGCAGCTCACACTCCACTGTGATGTAGCATGTACCGCCCATCGGCACCCGCGCCAACAGACATATGGCTGCCCTTCGGATGCCGCCGATTCGGTTGAGCTGAGAGGAACGCTCTTTGTCTATTTCCTTTGTACAGTCTTTGACGGCATCCCTCGAAACCGGCCATGATTGGAACCGCGGCAGCCCGTTCCTATGACCGCGTGTCCGCTACAGCCTCGCCGGCACCAGATCGCTACGACACGCGGCACCTCGACCTAGGGCGGGAGTACCTACTCATCACTCACTAGCGGCGTGGGTGGCGACTGTACTAGTATACATATTTATTGATTGATTGATTGACCGCAGCCGGGTTTTGTTTAATCCTTACTATACGAGTAGTATATTAAAGGTATTGTCTGTGGTCAACTCGGCACTTGATTGTCGACTGGGTAATTGATCTTCGCCAACGTCATCTCCGTTAGCTTAACAAACGTTCATTGATAACTTTGAACATTGTTGTGCTACTGCTCTTGCTGACTGACATTAACAGGAGGTAGTACCCAGCCCTACTCAAGGCTCGTGCAGACTGGGGCGATACCGCGGGCGGGACTAGGGTCGCGCTGCCTGTCGCGCCCGCGATACCGCCCCAGTCTGCACGAGCCTTTAAATGTGTAACCACAAACAACTTGGACTTTGTATATACGAGTAGCTCAGGTACGTATCGCTCATCATAATTATAAAAAGCCAATTTTTTGTTTGTTTTATTACATCGAATGAGTTGTTGTAGGTATATTAAGGCCTTGTCCGCACTGCGCAATCTCACCGCGCGATGTTTATATTCAGTGTACGGAATTGCAACTAAAGGCGCGACACCGCTAGAACAATTTCTATGAAAATTTCATGCAAATTGTTCTACCGGTGCAGGTGTCGCGTCGCTCGACAAGTCGCGCCGGTCTACACAAGCCTTAACTCTTATTGCGAATAAAATTCCTCGCAATTTTTGTCAGTTCTATGCAGGTCTCATTTGAAACGCATGTCTACAATAGACAAGAGAACTAATAAAATATATTTATTAATTTATAAATGTCCTCCCACAATCTCACCATAATAATTCTCTCGTGGTATCGCACCAAACTTGTCCCACAGGGGAGGTCTCCTAAGTAGAGCGGTGTACTACTGACATGGGCGTACCCACGGTGAGGCATCTGCCCCACCCTGGTCCCTGACTTGAAGCTAAAAATTTAGGTTGATCATTATCAGTAACAAAATTAATTATTAATTTGGTAAAATACAAAATTACCGAAACAATGCAGTATCGATACAGCGAGCGCATACGTAGAACGTAGTTTGTTTTTTAATCCCAGTTAGTAAGTGGACATTTCAAATCTTTGTTGTTTGTTTTTAGGGTTCCGTGCCTCAAAAAGAAAAAAACGGAACCCGTAAGATAGGATAGGATCACTCGTGTTTCTGTCTGTTTGTTTGTCTGTCACAGCCGATTTGCTCCGAATCTACTGGATCGATTAAATTGAACTTTGGTACACCCAAACGCTGACGTGTAACGAGCGTCACTTTTGGGGGCAAATTATTTTTTTTTTAAAGTTTTGTTAACTAGACCGTGTGACATATTCAAGGATAGAACTTGTCCGGCAGCGCGCCAAATCTGTATCAAACCACAGATATTTTTACCGCGCGAATTTTTAATCACTAGTGCGTGTAGCTACGTAATTATGTGTCATAGTGTTGCGATAGTCGGGAATGCCAGTGTCATGTTGATGCATCATCTGTATCGACTTGCTTGCCGACAGGAGGCTGTGAGTCCCGATACCCACGACCGCGCGTCGCGTAGCATCGATTGGAAACGCACTGCAACTCAATAATAATAGTAAGAATAATAATCGACTTGTTTTAATATGGCCGCCGCCTGCGCCCGCGCCCCCGCCCCCGCCGCGCGCCGGCCTAAACCAAGCGATAGGCTGATAAGTAGGTAGGTACTACGTTTTTATTTAACAGAGATGAAATTGATTGATGGATTGAGGCACTTGGAAAATCAAATCTCAAGCAGATAAGCTAAGTTTTTGCCTAGAACTGCGTAGGTACGTACTTAATGCTTAATATAATAAAAGACCGTTTCAACATTTTTACAAATGAATGAGTGTGCTGTAATTGCTCGTCATGTTGACATTGTGCTTTTGAACTTCCTCCGGCTGTGTCTAGTATTGATATGTAAGTGTTGAGAGGACCTGAAGGTTTTAGATATGAAGGTTTTAGATATGAAGGTTTTAGATATGAAGGTTTTAGATATGAAGGTTTTAGATATGAAAGTTTTAGATATGAAGGTTTTAGATATGAAGGTTTTAGATATGAAGGTTTTAGATATGAAGGTTTTAGATATGAAGGTTTTAGATATGAAGGTTTTAGATATGAAGGTTTTAGATATGAAGGTTTTTGGACCAACTTTTTTCTAGGATTAGCTTTTAGATCGGCACACACTCTGACTCGTATTTGCGTATCGAATCCTGCGTGGGATTCGCCTCAGTCTGTGAACCTTTAGCACCGAAACTTTTCACGCTCCCCGCATGTTCTCACTTGACAGTGTTTTTTGAGTAAATAAAACGACTTAATATTGCAAACATGAGCCGGCGGCGCCAGCGCAGGCACAGCTAGGAGTTTCAAACATGAGCCGGCGGCGCGAGCGCAGGCACAGCTAGGAGTTTCAAACATGAACATATTTAGTTCATTGCAAGACGCGAGCGTAGGCCGTAGGTCCTCAGTTCATCTGTAACTTTTACTCGTATAAGCCGCTCTGTCAACGATAGTCGGTAGCTCCATTAACTAAGAGCTTTCAAAACGTTCCTCTCGTATGGTAGACAACATCGTACATACAAATAATAATAATGACGTATAACGTCGCATAACAAAACTGAAAATGTATCCATATGACGACAGAAAGTCTAGTCCTTGCAATGTTATATAAGGTATACATAGGAATGACTGACTGTTTATTTGAAATAAATGCTTTGAGTTTTTTTGAGTTTTGACCGGGCAGTCCAAAACCGCATCATTCCAAAATAGTCAAGTCCTTGCAATGTTATATAAGGTATACATAGGAATGACTGACGAATTGGACTTTGACAATTCAAAAGTGCCTGTAAATGGTTTATTTGAAATAAATGCTTTGAGTTTTTTTGAGTTTTGACCGGGCAGTCCAAAACCGCATCATTCCAAAATAGTCAAGTCCTTGCAAAATAATGTAACTCTTACTTAAGTCTTGTCATTATCATTAAGGTATAAATTAGAAGGATTGACAAATTGGAGTGTTCACTCCAAAATATAAGTCCTTGCAAGTGTCCACAGGAATGATTGACGAATTGGAATGGTGTCATGAGCCCGTGGATCCATGGGTTGGCAACGTGCCAACATCTTACATCATAATTCGACTCTTACGATCATTTTGTTGGGCAGGACGATACGCCACTGCTCACCTCACGCCAAATGACCGAGAATGTGGAGCTACAAGCGCACAGTGCGCTGCGGATGTGACCTGCGGGGACGTGAGAGGGATGCTTTCGAATGTTATGAAGTGTTCGAGGCGCGAGGCGCAAGGAGCGAGGCTTGCGTCACTTGCGTATCTTATCCGCAGTCGATTGCGAGGCGATAATTTTCGCGTAAACAACGCTATCGCTATCCGTCTGTATCACGCCTTAAGAATATCTAGCCACCTTCGCGCGCCGATAACGACTGCTTAAATGATACGGCCGCGTCCCTGACGCAAGTGTGTCGTCGCCATGGAGGATTATATGTGCGTTGTGCACGCGGCAGGGCCGTGCCGCGCTGGCCGCACTGCCGCGTGCCGCGCCGGCTGCCGTGTGCTTATCGCAGTCACAATCACGACGCCGTGACTTCACGGTCATACACACTTGGTACTTTTCCGAATTTGAGTATCAAGCCCAAACCTTTCATTTTATTATTCGATAAAAACAATCTGAAAAGGAAGTACAGCCGCGGTCTAGTTACATGGTCAGAGGTAGGTACGCGGCCGCGTTGGGTCCAGTGCGGGCCGGTGCGGGCCGGTGCGGGCGAGCGCCTCACAGGCTACGCGTGCTGTTTGCCGGACACACCGACCCACATTACATATATTGTTCCTAGCCCACAAACACTACTGCTAGTTTGGCTTGCAAGTGTTACAGCAAAGCCAAACGAGGTTTATGGTCTGAGCGGCCGTATCTAATCTATTTGTTTTTGTTTTAAATAAAAATAAACTTTGCACGTTTTAGTAGGTAGGTAAATCCCTATGCACACAAAACAGTTGGCTGACTGACAGCCGAGCGTCGCCTGACGAGTGACGACGCACAATCTCGAACACTCGAGCTCTTTATTAATGTGCTCTAAGTTCTATACATTTTATTTAATAAAAGTCGATCTAAACGAGGTCGCAGGCAACAGTTACTTGTAAGCAGGTGCACCGGTGCACTAGCTACTGCCTCCTGCTTGACCTGCGGCGACCGACGACAAAGTTAGTGCAAGTCGTGCGAGCTTTGCCCGATGCCGACGAGGTATAGGAACAGTGGCAAAGGGGTCGTAGGCACGTGTGCAGTGCACAGCACGTGCGAGCGGCCCCACGACTCTCCGCTCAGCAGCGAGCAGCGAGCCTTCTTGTTCCAACAACAAGCATGGCCGCCGCCGCCACGTCCGCGAGGTGGGGCCGCGCATCAGCTCTGGTATACATTATTGTTGTGTGTGACAGCTGTCGGCAGAACAAATGAATACGCGATACACTTAAGTAACGTTGTGGTTGATGATATCGGAACTATAATGCTTTGTTAGTTACCTTCTATTAGTAAATATGCCTTCATAGTTGTCAGTTTTGATGAGATTTCATTATGTCCGTTAACGGAATTATAGATAAATACTGGTTATCAAAAATGTCGTGAAGTGGTTTGTTTCAGATAGAAAATCTGGACTATTCTGGACGCTAGTTGGAGGGGATAGTGTAGACTCCTATGGGGACGCACCGCACCGCACCGCCTATAATAACTAACCCCACCAGATTCTATGGATGCCTTACAAAAACACATAATCGACTAATGATTATAGAAAAAAGTGACCTTAGAGACGCGCTCGGCAACTTCGTAAGTACGTAGACTAGCCGAGGCGCGCAGTCATAATAATAATGTAGCCCTGGCCTCCGCAGCGGCCGCTCTCATTGACATGTTAAGTGTCGCGCTGCTCAGCATTGACCATTCGTTAGTTTAAACGAGCACACCGCGGCACAGGCGGCGCGCGCCCGGTCTGCCCATGTACAGGGACTAGTAGTTGGCGCCGCGGATGCAAGGCTCCCGCAGACCGGCGCGACGCGACAGTGCAACTCGACTATAGTACAACAAATTCTATGAAAACTTAATGGAAATTGTTCTACCAGAATCTTGAAAACCGAGTGTAGCTCCGGCGCCGACGTAGCGGGAGCGCTACGTCACGCACGCTACGGGTGTCCCGTGCGCCTGCTCCGTAGCCCCCGAGACTCGCTACGCGCCTACGCGCCCGGGCGTAGCCCAGAGGAGGCGCGCTCACAAACTTCATTCAGCATTCAGATACACTTGCTTGATATTATATTTCCTATCTATGGCAGACTTACACCCGTATTTATAAACAAGTAAAAGTGATTAGTTGATTATATTATATTATATTAGTGATGAATTACTTCAGTATTTAAAAGTAAATACCTACTCAGGTAATTATTTTTATTCTATAGTTTAGTAATTGCTTGAAGTTAGTACTGTCACAAGTTAGTACTGTCACAAGTTAGAATTCTTAGCCAAGTAATAGTCACCATTTTCTTTACTATTTTTTTTTCTTTACTTAAGCATTGAGAAATCGACCATTTTGCGTATGATTTTGCGGTTATAGCAATGGAAAGCATCGCAGTGACTTCTGGTGTTATAATCAGTGATCGGAAAAAGTTGAGCTAAAATACCTAAAGTTCGAAAAAGAACAGAGACAAAGTGAAGACACTTTACGACAAAATATTTTTTTATTACTTACGACTAAATATTTTTTATTTACTTACGACTAAATATTTTTTCCATAAATTATTTTGCACGGGGGTGACACAGGGGGGATTAAATTTCTGTTTTTTTTTTTGCCTAAGACGCACCCTTTTCGAGATATTTGAATTTCAATTTTTTATCAAGTAATTTGTTAAAAAAAAACGATTTTTCACGATTTTTATTAATGAAAAACTTAACATTTGACACATTTTTTTCGATAACGAAACGTAAATCGTAGAATTCTTAGTTTATCTACATCACTAGCTACCTCCCCGTTGCTAAGGAAAGAATAAATGTCTTTGTCTTCATAGAAACGCGAGTCTACGGATCGCCCCGTGCTCGGGCAGGAGAGATATCGAGTTGGATAGAAAGAACTTTGTCTATTCTTGGTAGAATAGAGATAGAATTGGCTACGCGTGACAAGCAAAAGATAGAAAGAGACAGCAAGTTTTGGCTATCCTGGGAAACGAAAACATGAGGCGGACCCAGTTCTTTACCTGAATTAATAACAAAAGAAAACGTATCTAATGATTTTTGAGAACGTTCTCCTTGTTTTTGAAGTCGGTTTAAAAGCAAAATGAATTCAATTAGTTTACTGTAGGTCCATGACTGTAGGTATTAGTAACATCAATATTAAATGCACTTAAGTGATGTCCCAAAACTCGAACAAATTTTCCGAAAAACAAAATTTTGTCGTAAGGAAGTCTCCACTTTTTTTTCTCTCTGTTCTTTGAAGTTTAGGCACATTAGCTCTACCTATTCCGATTACAACTAACAATATACTACCGGAGATAGAAGTAGCTGAGCCTAGAAATCGCAAAGTTTATTTTCGTGATGTGTAACCATTTCATGATTAGTCAGAAGATTGTTTTAAAAAAGAGATCATTAAATGTCCAAGTAGTTGGTGGCCCTATTTTATTTATTTATGATATATTAGTGCGTTGGGCAGGCAGTACTCATGATAGCCGAATCTTTATGAACTGACGATTAAATATGAGGTTATGCAATGACGAAGTTGACGGGGCATTACTTGCCGATGGAGGATAGCCCTGCACCGGGTACTTTAGTTGCCGATGGAGGATAGCCTGCACCGGGTACTTTAGTTGCCGATGGAGGATAGCCCTGCACCGGGTACTTTAGTTGCCGATGGAGGATAGCCCTGCACCGGGTACTTTAGTTAATTACTCGTACTTATCATTTTGCATGTATTTAAAGTATTATAACATTTTTGCATTAATATAATTTATTAATTTTAATTAATATTTTTTTTTACATTTAATTATTTCTAAAGAAAAGAAGTGATTGTTGTTGATATTTTGTTTCACTTCTTTTCTTTAGAAAAAAATAAATGAAATAAAAAATAAGATAATTTTATCAGTTTTTTTTGTTATCAAATCTAAGTAATATTATAGATGTTAATGTAAAATAATCTACATCTCACGTAAGTATGCCTTCTAATGAAATAAAGGGTACGTAATGAGTTTTTATTATAATATAAAAAAAAATTGTGAGCCTTCACGGGACGCCTGGCAGATGTGAAACATCAAATTATTTATCATTTATAGCGTGGCGACGCGGCGCCGGCGCCACGGCATTCGTCGCCACGCCAGCAATCAGTTTTACGTGCGGCTATAGACGTTTCACATCAAAAATAAATCAAACTCTACAAAATATAAAATGGGCGGCCTTATCGTTGGCTGCAATCTCTTCCAGGCAACCTTGGAATGGACAGTGATTTCCCTGCACATAACGTGGGGCTGTCGTCGGTGCAAGTAATAATTTAAACTATATATTAAAACAGATACACAGATATATACTACCTCACTAACCGCCGCCAATACGTGAAATCAGGCGAACACTCAAGTGGTCAACTTCCTATCAATTTTGGAGTTCCGCAGGGCAGCTTACTAGGCCCAACACTATTTATCACACTAATATTATAAAGGTGAAAGTTTGTGAGTGTGTGTGTATGTTTATTACTTCTTCACGCTCTAACGGCTAGACCAATTTTGATAAAATTTTGTATGGAGGTAGCTGACACCCTGGATTAAGACATAGGGTCACACAGACACTTTTTATCCCGATATTCCCACGGGATCGAGACTTACGCGGGGCGCAGTTAGTAATATATATGAACGACATATTGAACCTCACTCTCTCAAATGCGGAACTAATTTCCTACGCAGGCGACACGGTCATCACGTTTCATGCCCGCACCTGGGATCAGGGGCCCAAGTCTATCTGGTAAATTCATAATGGTCGATCATTGGTCGGTCAATGTTCTCGTAATATAATTGTGTTATTATAATGGCATTGTCGTATTGCCATTAATAAAAAACCCATTAGTAGAAATGTCATTCATTTGTCATTATGTACGAGATTACCAATATATGCAATTTCTTTCAATGTAGTGTCAGTGGCCGACCATTGGAAAGTCATAATGACGCCATTATAATAGTAGATTACCAAACTTGTCAAAATCAACAATTATGAAATCAATGATCGACCATTCTGACACTATTGTAATAGCAGACTTGAGGCCCTGGTCTACAGTCTCGCTGAAGAAGGTTTAGAATCAGTAGCGCACAGCAGTAACACTCAACCACAACCTACTTACTCTCAATTGAAATAAAACCAAACTAATCACATTTTGCATAACACAGTTATCTAGCCCTCCTCGCAATCTAACGTTAACATGTCAGAACCAACTGAAACCCTCACGTGAAGACTGCTCATGCGAATGTATTAACTGAAACCCTCAAGTGAAGACTGCTCATGCGAATGTATTAACTGAAACCCTCACGTGAAGACTGCTCATGCGAATGTATTAACTGAAACCCTCACGTGAAGACTGCTCATGCGAATGTATTAACTGAAACCCTCACGTGAAGACTGCTCATGCGAATGTATTAACTGAAACCCTCACGTGAAGACTGCTCATGCGAATGTATTAACTGAAACCCTCACGTGAAGACTGCTCATGCGAATGTATTAACTGAAACCCTCACGTGAAGACTGCTCATGCGAATGTATTAACTGAAACCCTCACGTGAAGACTGCTCATGCGAATGTATTAACTGAAACCCTCACGTGAAGACTGCTCATGCGAATGTATTAACTGAAACCCTCACGTGAAGACTGCTCATGCGAATGTATTAACTGAAACCCTCACGTGAAGACTGCTCATGCGAATGTATTAACCGGACATCTTCAATTCGTTATTTAGGCCTACTCATTGATGAAAACCTATCTTTTAAAGCGCACATTCAACTTCCTTCTGGCCGAGTAAGAAAAGTAATACATATAATTAAGAAATTACGCGACCGTAGTCCAAGACATCCTGCGAACGATTTATTTCGCAATGTGTCAGTCCATCACCCAATATGGCATATCAATTTGGGGCGGAGCTGGAAAAACGACAATGATTGAGCTCTAAAGAACCCAGAGAGCTGAGAATTTGGCACACAGATAGCCCGTGACCTGGGGCCTGGGGCCTTGGACATAAGATACTTTTATGTCGGTAATACGTTCCCGTGGGACAATTTCCGACCTCCACGAGGGCAAAACCGCGGGCAAAAACTAGTAATTAATCAAATAATTGTAATTCTAACTTAATAGTAATAGGTAGGTAAATAGTGTAAGTAGTCGGCACAATACGTTATACGTGCCGACTATGTAATGCTAGTCCTGCCTGCACGCAGCTCCTAGGTGACGCTGGCACAATACGTTATACGTGCCGACTATGTAATGCTAGTCCTGCCTGCAGGCAGCTCCTAGGTGACGCTGGCACAATACGTTATACGTGCCGACTATGTAATGCTAGTCCTGCCTGCAGGCAGCTCCTAGGTGACGCTGGCACGTGACCGCCGCGCCGCGCCGCGCGACAGAGCGCGTGTGCGCGTGCGCAGTGGCTACACGTGGTCGTCGCCTCCGCTTTGTTTTCGTACATTTACGTTCGTGTTGGCAGTTGGCACATACCACTAACTAATAATAGACCTTAAATTTTAAATTAACTTTCGAAATGTTTCGAGTAGGTAAAGAAGTATTGTTTTGTCCTAGCTATTGTAGGTACCTACAGCATCAAGACACACACATTCACACATTAGCTCATTCCCGTTTCAACTAGTATAACCCTGTACTCTTCGCCTACTGTTGCTGAATCCTTGCTTAAGGAAAATGTTAATGTTTACGATTCGGAATTTAATTATGAACATATTACCTGTAGAGATATAATTAAAACCTTTCACACTTTAAATGTAAAAAACAGGCCAAGTGCGAGTCGGACTCGCACACGAAGGGTTCCGTACCATTATCTATAAAAAAACCGCAAAAAAAACACGTTTGTTGTATGGGAGCCCCCCTTAAATATTTGTTTTATTTTAATTTAATTATTTATTTTTAAAGTGAATATATAACTAAATATTCTGTGAATGTTTCAAGCGTCTACCAGTAGCCGTTATCAATATCGAGCAAAAAAAAACACGTTTATTGTATAGGAGCCCCTTAAATATTTATTTTATTATATTTTTTAGTATTTGCTGTTATAGCGACAACAGAAATACATAATCTGTGAAAATTTCAACTGTCTAACTATCACGGTTCATGAGATACGGCCTGGTGACAGACGGACAGACAGACAGACAGACGACCTATTTCAGTACTACCTACCTACCTATATTTACCGTACTGTACCTATATTTAGTAAAAATTTTGAAAAAATAATTTTTGACCAATTGCATTTTTTTTTAATAATCATAAATTCGAGACAGTTCGGTTTTACAAGGGGTCGTTCGACTACTGACTGGTGTTGAACTGTTTGGACATATTTATAATGCATGGGAAGATAATCGCGATGCCTTGGGCATTTTTTGTGATTTGTCCAAGGCATTCGATTGCGTTTTTCATGAAACGTTAATCAAGAAACTCCACCTCTACAGGATCCGGACTACCGCTCTGGATCTTCTTACTTCATACTTGAGTAATAGGATTCAGAGCGTTGACGTCAATGGGAAAAGATCTCCCGGATCTATAGTAACAATGGGAGTCCCACAGGACTCAATTCTTTGTCCTTTCTTGTATCTTATTTATATTAATGACTTGCCTAACCTCATAACGGATAATCATGATATAGTGTTGTTTGCAGATGACACTTCATTTTTGTTTAAACTTAAACTTCAGCAACTGGTTAATGACGATATAAATAGCGCGATCTCAAAAGTAGTTCACGGGGTCAATGTTTTTTTTTTCTTCTAAATGAGAAATAAGTTTACGCTAACTCACGTTAGGCAGGTGAAAACTAATATGTTGATAAAGGGCGAAGAATTGAATCCTGAAGATAGTACAGTATTCTTGGGCTTAACTTTGGATGCTAATCTTCAGTGGGGTCCACATATAGATAAACTGTCAAAAAAGCCAAGCTGCGCAGCATATGCTGTTAGAAAAAATCGTAATTTAACTGGCATAGAGACAGCCCGTTTAGTGTACTTTAGCTATTTTCATAGTGTAATGTCGTACGGTATTCTGTTGTGGGGAAATGCCGTCGACATTCAGACTATCTTTGTTTTGCAGAAAAGAGCTGTTTGGTCAATTTATAAATTAGGTCCAGGTCCAAAATACTCTCTCAGAGAGAAATTTAAGGAGATTAATGTAATGACTGTGCCTTCTCAGTATATTTTTGAAAATCTTTTAAATGCCCATAAAAATATAAAATTGTTTAAAAAATACAGTGGTGATATCCATAATGTAAATAAGCATACTCCTTGGTATCTTTATTGACCTCAAAAAAGCGTTCGACACCGTAAGTCATGATTTGCTCATTAAAAAGCTAGAAACCATTAAAGTCACCGACAGTGCCTTAAAAATGTCGAGTCCTATCTAAAAAACAGGTCGCAATCAGTTAGAACGGATAATAATTATCAAAGTGGCGCATTACCTATAACGTGTGGAGTTCCCCTGGGCTCAATTTTGGGGCCCCTGCTCTTTTTAATCTACATAAATAATATCCAGGAAATTAAACTACATGGCCATCTTACTCTATACGCTGATGACACTTGCCTGTCTTATTTCGGATCTTCCATTCATGATTTAGTTTCCCAAGCTCAAGATGATTTAAATACCCTTTTTTCATGGTGGTTTCAATATAACTTATTAACGATAAATATTTCTAAAACATGCTATATCTTGTTTAAAGCAAAAAATAAAATCATACCGGCACATAATCCATTAGTTATTAACAACATGCCCTTGCAGCAAAATCTTGTGAAAAATATCTTGGCTTAAGAATGGATAGTTCTCTGTCGTGGACTTTTCACTTGGATTATATCAAATTAAAGCTTACGTCACTACTTGGATCCCTTCGAAACATAGTTCGATGTATTCCGCATAGACTGCGTCACACCATCTATAACGCCTTAGTAAAACCACACGTACTATATCTGGTTAAAATTTGGGGCAGTGCGGCCAAGACGAAGCTAGCAAGTCTCCAAGTAGCCCGAAATAAACTAATAAAAATGATTTTTAACTATCCATATTTATCATCAACATGCAAAATTTATGAAGAAACCAAAATAATGAACATTAGACAGTTATATATTTACAATACATGTATTTTCATTCGTAAGGCACTCAACAAAAGATACAGACTAATTTATCGTTTACTAAAGTAAAACAAGTAACCCAACGTAGCGCTTGCAGAGCCAGCTTTCTGATTTTACCGAAGATGAGAACTAAGTTTGGCAAAAAAATGTTAACTTTTGAAGGAGCACAATTATACAACAACATACCCTCATCTATAAGAAGGTTACGCTCATTCAATGCATTCAAAACTCAATTATCTGAATATTTATTCACAAATAACACCCTTCCTAAAAGCTGAATGTATTGGATGGGTGTATCATTTAGCTACTGTGCCGTCTGTGACGAAACTTTATATTTATAATTTATGCTAAGCATTGTTCTCATGTAAGTGACTTAGTGTCTTTTTTGATAATAAAATATATTTAAACCTATAAATACTAGGAATAAACACAAATTTGTTGTACCTACAAGGCCCAAAAAAAGGTGGCTCGTTCCGATGTCGATGATGTGTAATAAATTTCTAAACCACGTTCAAGATCTAAGCCTTAATAAATTCAAATCATTCATTAAAAGTATGTTGTGCCAGAGAGCCTTATAGACCGTTAAAGATTATATTGAGGACAAAAAGGCTTGGGAATTTGGGATTAAGCTGCTCCAATTTTCGCATACTGAATGTTTTACTTTTATTTTTTATGTATATGATGACATGAATATTTACTTGTAAAGTATTTATTTTGAGCTACTTAAGTTCTGAGTTGTGCTGCACAATTACTGACAAATGCGTGCACTGACTGGTCAGGTCCACTCAATCTGTGTGGTTCTTTCCTCAAAAGACCATTTCAGACACCAATCTACATAGAATAGAATATTCATTTATTTGCTCAGAATGTAGGTATTTACAATAAGGTGGTTAGAATAACATTAAATAATAATAATAAAAATAAATAAATTTATTATTTTATTATTTTTATAAGGTGGATACGTAGATATGTAGCCCGCGAAATTCAAACTTTATTACGTTTTTTGCAATTTACAGGTCAGGTTGTATCTTGATAAAAATATGACTCGCGACTATAACAGATAATGTATCTATTTGTTACGGCTAATACCCGAAGTGCGGCTACACCTGCCACCTGCCGCGGCAGCGGCCGCCGAGCGCCAGATCCCCTCTATTGTTGGTAAATTGGTTTTATCCAACAGGGATTGTCTGGACCTATAATTCTAACCGGCTAAAACTAGGTGTAGCCGCACTTCGGGTATTAGCCGTAACATATTTACAGAATTATCGCGCGGCGTAGCCAGCGCGGCGCGCCACGTTTGAACCGCGCCGCTGCCGCCGAGTCTTACACCCGGCGCCGGGTGTAAGAATTCTGTAAATACATATCTGTTATAGTCACGAGTCATATTTTTATCAAGATACGAGATTTTTACAAGTTGTTTTTGTTTGTAAGCCAATGTATTATTATTTTAATGGTGTAGTTTATACCGTTTTCATAATTTTCATTACTGTCGCATTTTAAGAGTGCTGTACTGTCGTCGACAAACAGTACCATGGGATGGTCGATTTGGCGTGGGAGGTCTTTTATGTAAATTAAAAATAACAAAGGCCCAAGGACGCTTCCCTGTAGTACACCGAATTTAATTTCTCTACTGGAAGATATTTTTTTTTCTAATTTAGACTTTACACATATTTTGTAAATTTCTGTCATCTGTTTGCTACCGGATAAATATGTTTTTATTAGGTTCAGGATATTACCCCGAATGCCATAGGCGTTTAGTTTTTGAAGCAGTATGTTATGGTTGACAAAATCGAAAGCTTTCGACATATCTGTACATATAGGCGTTTTTGTATCACTATTCGACATAATAATATATGATGTGATAATTATTTTATATGAATACTTAAAAAACTGAGATATGTTGTACCAAGAAGAATACATATAAATAAAAATAATATATAGGCGTTTTTGTATCAACATTCCACGTAATAATATATGATATGATATTTATTTTATATGGCTATTCAAAGAGCTGAGATATGTTGTTATAAAAATAAGAATAACCAAAGAAATCTATTAAATGAAATTTATGTATCTTTAGTTCAGTCTGTTATAGTATAATGTATAACTGCATGGGGTGGAGCAGCGAAATCTAGTTTTCTAGGGGTAGGACCCCTAGTGGAAAGAGCGATGCTTAAGGTGATCTACTTAAACAAAAGAAGATTCCCTACTGACAAGCTTTATGAATTATGTAATCTGCTGTCAGTGACAAAATTGTATTCATAGCATTCTCAAAACGCACAAAGAGATACCGTATGATGCTAAAATACTAAGAACAAGAAATAAATACTACATAGTAAACGTTCCCATAGCTAGGACAGAATTTGCCAGCAGACAATATAAAAACCGCTCAGCTTTTTTATACAATAAAATTAATGAAATAATACATATTTATGATAAAAAAAAATTGAATGTAAAAAATGGCTTCTCAGTTTAGATTTTGATGATACAGAGTTACTTTTGCAACGTGTGACTTAATAATATAATTATATTATTAAAGTGATGTTATTTGCTATTTTAGTCACTCATGTTCACTCAAAATCTCTCTCTCTCTCACACACACACATACACACCCTGACACACACTCGTAAAAATTTATCATAATTTTAATTGGACTTGGCTTTTTATCGCGAGACTGAGCGGACGTGTTTCTTTTTTTGTGTTGATTATAACGATATTCATTTAATTAATTACGAATAATGTTATTGCAATAATTGCGAAGTCAGTTTATTGTGCAAGTGACGAGTGTGAGTAACAACTTTGTTCGTTGTGAAAGATGAACAAAATAGTTTTATAGACAATCAGCGTTTTCGGTGTTAGTAGTATGTCTAACCCAGGAGATAGCCCCTTCGGCCGCAGCCAAATGGTACGACGAAGCCCCCCACCGACGCCATCGTCTGCCGATCAAAGCCAGACAAGAGAACCAGTGCCGCCAGCAACCACGGAGAGCGAATTAACGACTGAAGTCGTCTCTACGTCGGAGATTCAGAGATGGCTTGGGTCCATCGACACAATTTTGACAGAAATTTGCACGATTGTGGCCGAGGGAAAAATGAATTCCGACCAAAAACTCCGTGTCACCAATCTGTGTCGAAAAGTTAACCATGGGACGTCTCAGATGGCCGTACTGTACCAATCCCTGAAGCAGAAGTCTATCCAAGCGCACACAACCATCCAGCACCTTCAGGTGCAGCAGAATGTTGCGGAATCCCTTTGCCAGTTCAAAGAAGTCGTGGAAACAAAGATGAGCCGAAACGAAAGTACTTCCTACGCGAACATGGTGATGAAAGGCTCTGATAAATTTATTCGCCCAGCAAACCTCAGTTCGGTCGCTATATATCCCAGCGATAAAACCAAAACCAGTGACGACACCAAGTCGTTGGTACAAAAAATTATCTCGCCTGAGGAATTAAAACTCCATGTCCGCGGTCTAAGTAAAACTAGGAACGGCGGCGTGATCATTAGGACGGACAACAAAGACGACATTAATAAATTAAAAAGCTCACAAAAGCTACTTTCCTCAGGCCTTACAGTTGAAGAACGATCAAAACGTCGTCCTAGGATAGCTGTCATTGGTGTCCCCGTAGCCCTGACTGAAAAAGAGGTATTTGATTGCATTTACGTCCAAAACTTGACAGATAAATTGCCTAATATTAATCGCGAGACCTTTTTAGAAAATATAAAATTGAGCCATAAGTCAGGAAAGAAAGATCGTCCTACTTGCAACTTCATATTGGAAGTTCCTGCTAATATCAGGAAAATTATGATGGACCAAGGCCGAATTTTCATAAATTGGACATCATGTCCAGTGAGAGATTTCACGATTGTTACTAGGTGTTTTAACTGCCAGCAGTTCGGACACGCAGCCAAATTTTGCAAAGAAACGAGCCCTACTTGCAACCTCTGTGGCGAAACAGGACATTCCTTCAAGGAATGCAATAATAAAGGTTCTCCGCCTCAATGTGCGACCTGCAAACGCTTTAAACGGAAAAATGATCATCCAACTGGTGATGTAAATTGCCCAGCACGTAAATATGCAGAAGACAATTATATTAATTCAATTGATTATGAAGGCGCCTAGGAGCGCCGCCGACTAACTAGTTAATTAAGCACATAGATAGTAGGTTAACTTCTACATATATATTTTATTTTATGACCAATCAGCTAATCTGTGATCTAGATGGTTTTTCCGTGTCTGAAGCTAAAATCTGTAATGTCGAGGAATGCAAAAACATAGTCTATACTGGTAATAAAACATTGACTTTACTTACACAAAATATACGCAGTATAACCCGAAATTTTAACGGTTTCCAAGTTTTGTTACAAGATCTTGATATATGCTGCGACATTATCGTTCTAACAGAATGTTGGTTATCCAAACAAACGGCCAATATACCATCTCTCGATGGCTTTAATCTTCACAAAAGTGATAGAACACTCAACCAGAATGATGGCATAGTGGTTTATATTAAAAATAATCTAAGAACACTAGTAGAAGAACCCCATTTTCTAGACTGTAACTGCTTAGTAATTAAAATTATTCCCGATACAGTAATTATGGCTATTTATAGGCCTCCATCCCAAAGTATTGATGGGTTTTTGGATTCGCTTAACGGTAACTTAGAAAAGTTATCTTCGTTTAAAAATATCGTACTGGTAGGTGATATCAACATAAACATTGCTGCCGAAAAATCAATACTCATTCACATAATTACCTCAATATTTGCTCATATCATGGACTATTACCAGCTCATTATCATCCAACCCACCAGAGCGGCTCTTGTCTAGACCATATCCTATTAAAATCGAAAAGTCCATCCAAAACATTGGTTACTAATTCGTCACTTACCGATCATCAAGCTGTTTTACTAACATTACAAATATCTTCACCTAGAAATAATTGCATGCGCAGCTATACTAAACTCAATATGACTAGTCTTGAAACTGACTTTCGCAGTATTAATTTTGACCTAGTTTATAATTCACATGATCCAAATGTTTCCCTACAATATTTTGTCGATTTGTTACAATCTACGATAAGGAAAAATACATTTACTAAAGTAATACCTAGAAAGTATAGTAACATTAAACCATGGATTACGCCCGGACTTGTTCGCTGTATCAGACATAGAGATAAACTCCACCGAAAATCAAAAAATGCACCGGATAACGAATTACTATCAATTACTTACAAAAGATATAGGAATTTCTGTAATAATCTGTTAAAAAAGCTAAAAAACCAATACGATCAAAATCAACTACAGAAAGCAGGTAAAAATAGTAAACTTATATGGAAATTCTTAAAAACTAACACTTTTAGGTCAAAAAATCCCGAACCTGCGCTTGATCTTTTATCTTCTGAGCTAAGCCCTACCGAAGCAGCAAATAAAGCTAACAACTTCTTCATTAACGTAGGAAAAAACTTAGCAGAAAAAACCTTATTATCTAATAGTTGTTTTTCCAATCAAAGCCAAACTAAGACATATGCAACACGAAACTCTATGGTCTTATTAGACACTGATGTTAATGAGGTTTTAAGTATAATAGGCGGATTAAAGGAAACTTGTGCCGTAGGATGTGACGACATACCTAATAGCATACTCAAAAGATTTAGATACGTCATTGCCCCTCCCTTGACTCACATTTTTCATTTATGTTTAACAAAAGGAATATTTCCTAAATTGCTTAAAAAAGCCATAGTCACCCCCGTGTTTAAAGCTGGAGACAAAAAGTGTGTAAATAATTACAGGCCAATTTCAGTTTTAACAGGCCTCTCAAAGATTTTGGAAAAAATTATAAATAGTAGATTAGTAAAATATCTTGAAAGTAATAAATTACTCTCTGATCATCAATTTGGTTTTAGGCCTAAAAGATCAACAAGCCAAGCTGTTCACCGTCTGACAAATTTTATAAGCACAAACCTGGATAACGGCATGCACACCATTGGGATATTTTTAGACCTTGCCAAGGCTTTTGATACAATTTCTTGTACTTTGCTTTTGTACAAGCTGGAAATGCTGGGAATACGGGGATTACAATTGCAACTATTATCTAATTACCTTAGCGACCGCCACCATTATGGAATCCCACAGGGCAGTATTTTGGGTCCTACTTTGTTTTTAATTTACATAAATGATCTGTGCAATTTGACACTTCAAAAGGGTGTAATTATGTCATATGCGGATGACACAGCTTTACTGTTCGCAGCTAAATCAAAGGCCGAGGTCTATGAGGTAGCACAGAATGGGTTTAATACCGTGTCTAATTGGCTTCATAAAAATCTCTTAACATTAAATACAGATAAAACCAAATACCTCTTATTTACAATGAGAAACACTAATCCAACGCTTACTAATCTAAACATTCAAGCGCATAACAATTGTAATTTACATTATGCTGATATTGCATGCCCTTGTCCCACTTTAGCCAAAACCGAACATATCAAATATCTAGGCGTCACAATTGACACAAACCTGAATTTCCGCAAACACATTGATTTATTATGCACCAGAGTGCGTAAACTAATATACATTTTTAAAAATTTACGTAGCATTGCCGACTTTAAATTAATTAGACAGGTTTATTTGGCTTTGTGTTAATCTATTATTTCCTACTGCATAACGTCCTGGGGTGGAGCCGCTAAATCAATTTTACTGCACCTAGAACGCGCCCAAAGAGCAGTCTTAAAGGTTGCTACTTTTCGTCCATTTAGATTTCCTACATACCAGCTTTATATAGCATGTAAGGTGCTAACAGTACGTCAATTATTTGTTTTGAATGTAGTTTTATTACAACACACTGAACTTTATTTTAACCCAGTACCTTCAGATAGGAGAAGAAAAGATTTGGTTTGTGCTAACTCTCAGACTAAACATGCTTTCACTAATCGATTTTATTTATTTTTAGGACCCTACTTGTATAACCAGTTTAACAGAGTGCTAAAGATTTATAGTTTAAGTTATAATAGGTGTAACTTACTAGTACAAGAATATTTGGCAAAACTCAATTATGCAGATACGGAAAAACTACTAGAAATTTTAAAATAAAATTTATATCTACCTACTCTATTTTAAGTCTATACTCCATAGGTATTCTCTTCCTTTACCAAATTAATAATACTTTATCTACTTTAATATTATGTGTTAATTTATTTAAATATAATATATCATACATAATCTAGTTTTAAAATAATATACCCAAATAGTAACTGTTTAAGTCATTGAATATATTATGTCTTCTTTTTAAGTTTGCTTCTAATAAATGTATTTTTGTCTTCTTTTTAAATGTTGATGTAAATTGATGGCCTGAAACACAGGTTTTCTTAAACCTAGATCAGGCTGGTCTTCATTACAGTTAGAATTGAATTTTCCTCGATTGTAATTAATGTAAATCATAATTTTACTTTACTTTGTACTTGAATAATTTTTTTTTTTTTTTTTTTTTTTTTTTTTAATTTTGTTTTTTCCTTTCTTTGTTTATTTTGTATACCTGTTTGTACTCGTACGTTTATAATGTAAGGGAAGAGCGGAGCCTTCAACTACTGGCATTTTCTATGCTTAAATGGAGACTCCTCGACATGCAATGTTTAAGCCAAATAAGAAATATGAACTAAACTTATGTTTTTAATATTCAAAAGGTCAGAAATTGCCATATTGTTCATATTCCTTTTTTCCTGAACCCGTATTGCTCATGGCAAAGTATATTAAATTTAGTCAGGAAAGAAGAATTTGCTTCATACGAGTTTATTTATGACTTTTTCCATTATTTTAGAAAAAACGAGAATTTAAGTTATTAGTTCGACATTATAGTCTCTACTGTTCTTTTTAACCGACTTCCAAAAAGGAGGAGGTTATATGTTCGGCTGTATTTTTTTTTTTTTTTTTTTTATGTATGTTCACTGGTTACTCCGTCAATTGTGGACGGATTTTGAAAATTCTTTTTTTGTATAGAAGGGTATGCTCCCGAGGTGGCCCCATTGCCACCAAATCAGAATCTGATGAGGGGATCCCATGGAAATCGAGGAAAATCCTCAAATTTTATAGGCATACCTATAGCGATTTGAGTATTTTTTATAGTAACTCGTGCATTTGCACTCGAAAAGCACTATTCGGTGAAGTGGAACTGATGATGAAGACCACAGATGGCCACCGGAACTTCTTAATAATAAGTATTTCACCGTTGCGATTCGATTAGGCACTTTAATATGGTTGCTAAGCAATTTATGCTCGTAAAAATGCATATGGTGAAGTCACCATCAGTTCTCCTGGTTCTTACCAGGAGAACTCCTCAATAATTAACGCCCATGCATCGGGAAAAGCAATATTTTGTAAAAGGTGATGAGCATTTGACATTCTAGGCCAGCTATACTCAAAGTGTGTTCCGCGGAACCCTAGTGTTCCGCAAAGCCTCTGTGGGGGTTCCGCGCAAAAACTGGTCAGAATAAAAAAATATACTAAAGCGGTACCTACTATATTTTATTTTACTCTGGTACCTGAGTAAAATATTATCAATCTAAATATTCCAACATAAAGTAAAAAAAATATGCAAATTTTAATGTCAAGTAATATGATTATTAATGAAGAATACACATAAAACCATTTTTGATTACTTTAGGGCTCCGTCAAATATTTCGTTTTCCAAAAGGGTTCCGTCTCCAAAGGAAGTTTGAGAACCACTGTTCTAGGCTATTGTAAATTAGATAAATTACAAACTGACCCACTAAAAAGTAAAAATTAAAACACTTTTTACAAAAAAAAAAACTGACTTCCAAAAAAACACTACAAAGTGAAAAATAACTTTAATTTCGGAAGTCGGTGTCTTTGAATCTGTATTTTAGTGTTTTGCCACCGACTTCCGAAATTAAAGTTATTTTTCACTTTGTAGTGTTTTTTTGGAAGTCAGTTGTTTTTTTTTTGTAAAAAGTTTTTTATTATGAATTGGTTTTACAATTATAGTTTTTAATTCGTCAGGAAATGTTCCTGATAATACACTAAGGTTAATAATATGAGTTAAAGGGTCATTAGCAACAAATTTTACGACTTGAGTGGAAATCCCGTCATAACCTTAAGCTGTTTTCGTTTGTTAGTTTTAATTATTGTCATCACGTCTTGAGGTATGACTGGTGGCACAAATATTGAGTTTGGGTTAAGGTCTATTTTATTAACGTCGTGCATTAGTTTGTTAGTTTTAATTATTGTCATCACGTCTTGAGGTATGACTGGTGGCACAAATATTGAGTTTGGGTTAAGGTCTATTTTATTAACGTCGTGCATTAGTTTGTTAGTTTTAATTATTGTCATCACGTCTTGAGGTATGACTGGTGGCACAAATATTGAGTTTGGGTTAAGGTCTATTTTATTAACGTCGTGCATTAGTTTATTAGGTATATTAGTAATTTGGTCAATGAACAAATTATTGAAAGACTGCTATTTCTTTCGGATCCGTTATTATCTGATTATTATTTCTTATCTGTGAAATTGGTTCCCTATTCATTTTGCTTTTATTTATTATTTGCCATGAGGTTTTAGATGGATTCTTAGAGTTCTTGATCAAGTAATTGTTTTGGGCCTTCTGAGTTAATTTAATTTTTTTTTTATCTCAGAGTAATTAACAAAATCGTTTTTATTTTCTGGTGACGGCCTTAGTCTATGTTTCCTAGCCTTCACATGATCTGACCAAGATTATGTCTGGACTTTAAAAAAGAGACTGACCTTCAGAGTAGTCAGATAGGAAACGCCGACCTCATCTAGTTTTTAAAATATGATTGACGTGTAAAAGTGTTTGTACAAACCTACTTACAGAAATTAAAATCATTTATCATTAAGAGTGAATAAAATAAGCGCCACTGCAGTTTTATTACAACTCGCTTTGCAAGGTTCTATTGAAATAACTCAAAGCCCCGAGCGGCCCGAGCCCACCTCACTCACCTGAACCAAGGACTAACGGAGAGAGATCGAGTGTGCTGTGTACCTGACACGACTGTCCGCTGGGGCAGCGCGACAGCGTGACCCCGCCAGCTGCCAGCCGGCGGCGGCATCCGAGCGGAGCCGGTCAGATGAGCGCGCGCCCGAGCGGAACCAGCCCTGCGCCCGTGAGCTCAATGGCGCGCGGCTGTTCACTAGAGCACCACTCGCACCATGGCTGCATGGTAATTGGTAGACCGCCCGAGAATGTACTCTCCTCCGTGCGATGTAGGTACTACGTGTGGCTGTGGCTTGTATCGTACCGAGACGATCTCGAAAGTAAAAAGTTTTAATTTTTTATTATTGGCGAAAGCTTTTAAAGTCGCTCAAAGGCAATAACAAACAACAAAACACATTCGCAACAGGTACAGTCGAGTTCTTTAATATATGAGCATGTTCATGAATTCATAATTTATAGGTAATGATAAGTTTCATAAAACTCTAAACAGCTTTGCCTTACAATAAATTCCAAACAATCTGTGACATCATAGATATGTGACTACAACAATAATACAATGCAATAATATTGCTACAGACAGACTCTAAAAATTGTGGGCAATCCCTTGTTCATAATATTTAGCGCAAAGTTAGGTTCACAAATATCCATGCAATTTTTCTATGAAAAATATCTTGACAATTTTTGTAATATTTTTCTTTAAAACAAATTCAATTTGAAGTTGTCAGTTATGACATCCTGCATCCGAATACCTAGGTACTGGATAGAATCCTCTTCGTGGATTGATAAATATAAAAAAAATCCGTATATGGAATAAAAACATTCTTAATTATGTATCCAATAGACGAACATACGAAACATGTTATTGTCACTTTGAAGGAACAAGGGAATTCATCCTCGCATGCTCTGGGCGTGTCAGACTTTTACTGACTAAAACCCACCAGTTTTCCTTCAGTTGCCTGTGTGCCAGGACCATGGTATCCCTTTTGGACAAACCCGCAACCCTGGGAGGCATTGGCCCTAACGGACCCCCCCGTCAGTTTGTGCTGGCATCTCTTAGAGGCGCGCGTGGAACACAACCGGTGGCCGGGAATCAGCCTGCGACTCCCGACGCCCAGGTCGTTTCCTGCGGCGACTAGGGACGTGAGGGCGCGAAATTAGCCTCTCCCTCATGCGTTCCGCCTCCTTCTTCGCGAGCATTACTGCTTCGCTTCGCAGAAGGAGGTGACGGCCCCCATGCACTCTCGCTCCAAACCATGGACCAAGGCCGGACCCAAGAGATCGCCGCCGCCGATCGCCTCCGCGAGGACATGGCGTGTCTCCGCCCAAGCCGAGCAGACCTCCACCGTATGCTGCACCATGTCCTCCGGGCGATCCACACAGTGGTAACAAACGCCCGGGCGTTTCCTCCCGCTTTATCCTGAACAGGAACCGCCCGAATAACCGTGTCAGGTGTGGACCTGTGTCAGGCGGACGGTGGGGACGCCGTGGCGCCTCTCTAGACACTCCTCAAAGAGGGGACTTATCGCCGCAATTGTGACGTGCCCATACTACGCCACCTTGTCAGATTGATACAGTCCTATTACGAACGGCAACATTGCATTATTACTCGTACTTCTGCTCCCATAGCAAAAATAAATTTAATAGTAAAGGCCATTTAGTTGAATATTCAAAGCTGTATGGATATTTAATTATTTATGAATCGGTTGCACCTATTGAAATATAATATATATAAATATATTGAAATCTAGAGTATTTAGATGTTTATGTTCCGAAGAGTAGTCAATGTTTTTGACTGCACTACCGTAACATACTTATGAACAGTTTCTATGGTAACATTTGATTGATACCTAAGTTTGTATAGAACTTTATGATCAGTTTAAAGCTTACAATATTTTGAAACATTGTCATTGCCAATATATTAGTGAACTCGACTTTACAAGTGTAAAACTAAGTTCAAAGTACCCATAGGGAACATACTGGCAGGTGGCCGCGGCAGCGTTGCTACACCGGCTACCTACCATACTGGCAGGCGGCCGCGGCAGCGTGGCTACACCGGCTACCTAACATACTGGCAGGCGGCCGCGGCAGCGTGGCTACACCGGCTACCTAACATACTGGCAGGCGGCCGCGGCAGCGTTGCTACACCGGCTACCTACCATACTGGCAGGCGGCCGCGGCAGCGTGGCTACACCGGCTACCTAACATACTGGCAGGCGGCCGCGGCAGCGTGGCTACACCGGCTACCTAACATACTGGCAGGCAGCCGCGGCAGCGTGGCTACACCGGCTACCAGGGGCGACGGCTTTATACAACCCCATTCCTACCGGCTTCCCTTCGGAACAACGACTCTACTTGAGTTTACTATTACCAAATAAAATATTACATACTACATACATAGTCACATTACGAGTACAAGTATTTAATACATCATAAGATAAAAAAACATTAGAACAACGCGTAACTATAGTATATCCTAAATCGCGAACGCAGTTTACATTTTTTGTCATAAAGGATTCCGACACTTGCGCCAATAAGCCACACGTGGTGTGTCAGAATACAGTATTAATCGTAGTTCTGACCACGCTACTTCGGGCACACTTCGGTATCAATCGGGGGTTCCCAAACACCGCTAGTTACGGTGCGAGGTAAGCCGTTCTCGAGCGAGTTATTACCGGGAGCGAAAGATCGTAGATTGCAAAAATTTTATTGAGTCGAATTGTTGACAAATAAATTAACTTTTATTTTGTTTTCTTTTGCATTTGATTAGAATTACATTATCAACATAATTCTAAAATCTAAATTAGGTACCTATTACAGCCGAAATTTGTTTTGGCGTGTGTTGCGCCGTTCAGTGATATTTTGATTTACGTGAGTTTGTGTTTAAAACGATGTCATTTTGATATGAATAGAGAGCCAGATAGAATTAGTAATATTCCATTTCGTAGATTTGTTGTGGTAATTTTTTGCCACATAAATTCATGTGTGTTTTGTTCTCACCCGTTCCTTGCATTTTATTCGTTCTAACATAATTTTAGAACATAATTGTAATAGACTGTTTTTCAGAAATAAAGCTATAATCGATAATACCTATTATAGCTTTATTTCTGTAAAAAAATGATAATTTTGTTTGTGTAGTAAAAGCGTCTCTTTGGTTCTACTACTTGGCCATAAATGGCGTTAAAGTAAAAAATTTATTACCTCAAAAATTTAATCATTTTTGAGGTAATACCATTTTGAGATAATAACTTGTGTTTATGAGCACTTTACAATTTTTTCTTCGGCTTCCCTCAATTGGAAGTTGTAGCTTCGCTACTGCCGGCTACCTAACATACTGGCAGGCGGCCGCGGCATCGTGGCTACCTAACATACTGGCAGGCGGCCGCGGCAGCGTGGCTACACCGGCTACCTAACATACTGGCAGGCGGCCGCGGCAGCGTGGCTACACCGGCTACCTAACATACTGGCAGGCGGCCGCGGCAGCGTGGCTACACCGGCTACCTAACATACTGGCAGGCGGCCGCGGCAGCGTGGCTACACCGGCTACCTAACATACTGGCAGGCGGCCGCGGCAGCGTGGCTACACCGGCTACCTAACATACTGGCAGGCGGCCGCGGCAGCGTGGCTACACCGGCTACCTAACATACTGGCAGGCGGCCGCGGCATCGTGGCTACACCGGCTACCTAACATACTAGCAGGCGGCCGCGGCAGCGTGGCTACACCGGCTACCTAACATACTGGCAGGCGGCCGCGGCAGCGTGGCTACACCGGCTACCTAACATACTGGCAGGCGGCCGCGGCAGCGTGGCTACACCGGCTACCTAACATACTGGCAGGCGGCCGCGGCAGCGTGGCTACACCGGCTACCTAACATACTGGCAGGCGGCCGCGGCAGCGTGGCTACACCGGCTACCTAACATACTGGCAGGCGGCCGCGGCAGCGTGGCTACACTGGCTACCTAACATACTGGCAGGCGGCCGCGGCAGCGTGGCTACACCGGCTACCTAACATACTGGCAGGCGGCCGCGGCAGCGTGGCTACACCGGCTACCTAACATACTGGCAGGCGGCCGCGGCAGCGTGGCTACACCGGCTACCTAACATACTGGCAGGCGGCCGCGGCAGCGTGGCTACACCGGCTACCTAACATACTGGCAGGCGGCCGCGGCAGCGTGGCTACACTGGCTACCTAACATACTGGCAGGCGGCCGCGGCAGCGTGGCTACACCGGCTACCTAACATACTGGCAGGCGGCCGCGGCAGCGTGGCTACACCGGCTACCTAGCGGCTCTGGCTAGAGATGGGCCAGTGGTCCGTCACTGCCGCGGTCGCGACTCGCACATGAAACATTGAAGTGCTGATACGGCACAATCACAATACGGACTGGTTCGACCCGCACGCGGATAACATGGATCATGGTTTCAGTGTCATGTTTATTGATGATAATAAACTGTTATTGTTGTCCAATATGCTAATAATAACTTTCATAATTACGTTTACTAGTAAAAACATAAAAAAAACCGGCCAAGTGGGAGTCGGACTCGCGCACGAAGGGTGCCGTACCATTATCTATAAAAGCGGCAAAAAATCACGTTTGTTGTATGGGGGCTCCCTTAAATATTTGTTTTGTTTTAATTTAATTATTGAGTTTTAAAGTGAATATATAACTAAATATTCTGTGAATATTTCAAGTGTCTACCTGTTACCGTTATCAATATCGAACAAAAACGAGCAAAAAAATCACGTTTGTTGTATGGGAGCCCCCTTAAATATTTATGTTATTCTGGTTTTAAATATTTATGTTAGTCTGGCGGAGCCTTAGTAATAGGGTTCCCGTTTTACCCTTTGGGTACGGAACCCTAAAAATGGCATAAAAAAAATAAAAGTGGATAAGGCCGCTTGTATAACGTACGGACAAGTCGGAGGTCGGAACGGATCAGAACAGATCGGCGCGGGGTAGTCCTAACTGACCGGTACCGACTCCCCTGCATCACAGCGTCCTCCAACAGGCGGACATTTGCAAATAAGTTCGGAAATTTTACTTTTTGCTCTTTCAACTCAGCTCAGCTCAGCTCGGTAACTTTTAGAGTCACTCGTGTATTTGAAAATCACCATTTAGTAAAGTGGAACTGATGATGAAGACCACAGATGGCCACCGAACTAGGTACTTCATAATAATTATTTCACGGGTTGCGATTCGATTAGGTACTTTTTTAAATACCTGACATAATAAAAGATCACACAATACGCAAATTTAAAAATAATTTAACAGCATTATTGATTGAAAAATATTAGTACTCGATCAACGATTTTCTAAATGACAATGTAAATTTCTAATAGTTATAATATTTTTATGCAATTTAACGACGTATCTACTTATTTAATTGTACCCGTTTTGACTTCATTCATTAATGTTTGCATGCCTAATCTAAGGTAGATTGTACAAGGGTCACAACCGTTTTGTAATACCTTAGTCATGTACATACCTACAATCTATGCAAATAAATAAAGTTTACTCTACTTTATACATACCTAAACAAAGATCCGCGCGGAATACATAACCCTTCGTGGCAGTTAGCCTACACGAAAAACTTTTTGTTCCAAAGTTTTTTCGTTTACGCTATAGACATAGGACAGATACTATTTATATAGTCGTACATTTCATTTGCCAACAAAAAGTAAATATTTACCTAATAACTAAAAATTAAGGTATTGAGCGGCACGTCCCACTACTTCACTAGCCCAACTGAGATATCGAGCGGCATGCCTCACTACTTCACTAGCCCAACTGAGATATTGAGCGGCACGCCTCACTACTTCACTAACCCAACTGAGGTTAGGGGCGACTAGCGGCACGCCTCACTACGACACTAGCCCAACTGAGGTAGAGCGGTACGCCTCACTACGACACTAGCCCAACTGAGGTAGAGTGGCATGCCTCACTACGACACTAGCCCAACTGAGGTACTGAGCGGCACGCCTCACTACTTCACTAACCCAACTGAGGTTAGGGGCGACTAGCGGCACGCCTCACTACGACACTAGCCCAACTGAGGTAGAGCGGTACGCCTCACTACGATACTAGCCCAACTGAGGTAGAGCGGCATGCCTCACTACGACACTAGCCCAACTGAGGTACTGAGCGGCACGCCTCACTACGACACTAGCCCAACTGAGGTAGAGCGGCACGCCTCACTACAACACTAGCCCAACTGGGGTACTGAGCGGCACGCCTCACTACTTCACTAGCCCAACTGAGGTACTGAGCGTCACGCCTCACTACTTCACTAGCCCAACTGAGATATCGAGCGGCACGCCTCACTACTTCACTAGCCCAACTGAGATATTGAGCGGCACGCCTCACTACTTCACTAGCCCAACTGAGATATCGAGCGACACGCCTCACTACTTCACTAGCCCAACTGAGATATTGAGCGGCACGCCTCACTACTTCACTAGCCCAACTGAGGTACTGAGCGGCACGCTTCACTACTTCACTAGCCCAACTGAGATATCGAGCGGCACGTCTCACTACTTCACTAGCCCAACTGAGATATTGAGTGGCACGCCTCACTACTTCACTAGCCCAACTGAGGTACTGAGCGGCACGCTTCACTACTTCACTAGCCCAACTGAGATATCGAGCGGCACGTCTCACTACTTCACTAGCCCAACTGAGATATTGAGCGGCACGCCTCACTGCTTCACTAACCCAACTGAGGTTAGGGGCGACTAGCGGCACGCCTCACTACGACACTAGCCCAACTGAGGTACTGAGCGGCACGCCTCACTACGACACTAGCCCAACTGAGGTACTGAGCGGCACGCCTCACTACGACACTAGCTCAAAAGCCTAACACTCGGTATCTGAATTGAGAATTTGAAGTTGAGAACATGTCAACAACCGACTGTTGGCTGCTGTTAACATGTTAGCCTCATCCTTACATGTTAAAAACAAAATCCTCCGCCGCGTCTGTCGGTCTGAACCCGATTAACTTAAAAACTAGTGCACGTTTTCACCATAGATATAAGAAAGAAGGAGATATGGCCGGTAGTTGACAGTGTATCGGAGCCCGCAGTCTCCAGGAGTCCCCACCACTCGCCACAGCTACACACGCAGTTCAGTAAGAACAATCGAAAAAAAAATGATATACCGATACTAATATAAAGAAACAATAATGTAGCTAAAAAAAATATCATTAAGAAAAAACAAGTGCGTGTCGGACCACGCACAATTAAGGGTTCCGTAGTTAGGATGAATTTATCCAAAAACAAAACTTAACATTATAGTTGAAAAACATGCTCTCCCATACATCGATATACGTTACGGTCAATTCTTCAACTGCAAATTTAAGTTGGTCGACTATTACTCGTTAACTAGTAAACCCTACTTAGCTGTGATAGTTTTCCTTTTAATTTCGTTATAAATACTACTGCCATGTTTTTTTTCACATATCCAAAACCAACCATTTAGCTGGCAGGTGGGGCGACACTTGACTCTAACAAAAAAACCGGCCAAGTGCGAGTCGGACTCGCGCATGAAGGGTTCCGTACCATTATCTATAAAAATGGCAAAAAAATCACGTTTGTTGTATGGGAGCCCCCCTTAAATATTTGTTTCATTTTAATTTAATTATTTATTTTAAATGTGAATATATAACTAAATATTCTTCATTTCAAGCGTCTACCTATTACCGTTATCAATATCGAGCAAAAACGAGCAAAAAAATCACGTTTGTTGTATGGGAGCCCCCTTAAATATTTATTTTATTCTGTTTTTTAATATTTGTTGTTATAGCGGCAACAGTAATACATCATCTGTGAAAATTTCAACTGTGTAACTATCACGGTTCACGAGATACAGCCTGGTGACAGACGGACAGACTGACAGACGGCGGAGCCTTAGTAATAGGGTTCCCGTTTTACCCTTTGGGTACGGAACCCTAAAAATAGGACTTTAAAGCTTAATATTACGCAAACGGATCTCAGAATTGAAAAATGGCTTTCACAGACCCACAATATTTTTAAACGGCCTATCCAACGATACCCCACACCATGTATTAGATGAGAAAAAAAATATCATCCCCGTTTTACGTGCAAGGGAACCCTCCCTTGCACGTAAAACGGGGATGATATTTTTTTACCCCCAAAAAAAATGTTTTTCATGGTTTTATTTTACGACTTTTTTGGCGTGATAAATATGGGTGTACAAGGGTGTACCCCTTGCCAAATTACAGCTTTCTAGGACTAAGCGTCTCCGAGTTGAGCCGGGGTCAGACGGACGGACGGACCGACAGACAGACAGACGGACATGGCGAAACTATAAGGGTTCCTTGTTTACTACGGAACCCTAAAAAAACAATATGAGAAAATCAAAATGAGTAAAAAGCATTATTTCCACATGGGTTTTAGAATCGGGTTAAAACGGTTGACAAATTGAAGAATAAACTATAATAGACATATATTCATTAGGAAATCGACATTGTTGTCGATAGCCTACGTTAGTGGATCTGCACAAGGACGTCACTAACCCGTCGTAAGATACAGCCGCCGTACTACACTAGTCGACGCATAACAGTGACCGCCCACGAGCGATTTTATCGGCGATTTTTATCAAATGTACTTAATACATTCTGACAAAAATCGCCGAAAATAGCGCCGAGAAAATCGCCGAGACTTTGTAGCGCCGGTAATCACAGCGATTTTTTGGCGATTTTTTTCAGCGATTTTGTGAGCGACTCAACGCCGTGTGCGTTGAGTCGCTCACTCCGACACTTTGTTGCTGACCATCGTGGGAATGGATTTACAGAGGAACGATGTTTAACCAAAAAATTAATTTCTGTCTTCGAAGAATACTGTTCAACCGAAATCAATAGTTCAAATAAGTACTAACACTTGAATTGAAAATAAATTTTAATAGCGAAAAAAATATCAGTCGTTATTCAACGTAGGTACCAAATAATAATTTTAAAGGCTAAAAAGGTAAAAGTTGTTATAAATTAATTTTCTTAATTTTATTAATAATATTGATGATGATGGTCATTTATTAGTTTGACTACATTAAATATTTTTAAATTCCATTTGAATGAATTTCAGGATTTTATTTATGTGAGTTGGTACATCTGTTATTTAATTTTAGTTATAATAGTAGATATAATTGTGGTGTGTATTTAAAGCTTGGTTACTAACATAATTCTTAAGTATACTAACAAAAATATGGATCACGTGTCTGATGCAAATAAATAAATAAAATTATAAAACAATCATACTTACGGTCAGTAGGACTTTCATTTAGAGCCAATAGACATTATCTTATTAATTCAGTTCATTTCACACTGGAAACACAAAATTATGATTTTTTTGCGCAGGTTAAAACGCATCAACTTCGCGTGCGAAATGCAACTAATGGAATACGCATTACGGTGCACGCCCACGAGCGTTTTTTTCGACGATTTTTTTTAAAAATGTATACAATCTGACAAAAATCGCCGAGAAAAACGCTCGTGAGCGGGCACCCTTAAGAGACGAGTCAATTTATCTTATTATGCTAAACACAATAAAAAAATATTACGTACCTACGCAATAATGAAATGAGTAGGAAAACTTAACTCTTTATTTTTTTGTTGTCGTTTCTGACTAAACTCGAGCTGCAATTTGAGTTCTACGAAATTGTAACACAAATACTGACTTCCTTTTTACCTTAAGGACGCTATCACATTTTTCCTCAAATATCAGTGCTTTTGAAGAACCATTTTAATGAATTAGCAGTCACAACTGCAAGGATATCATTGTCTCAAATTAAAGATAATATATTCATCTCCAGAATGGGCACATAAAAATATTATATTTGTGTAATTTTTTTTTTACACAAATACGTTTTAACAATCACAATAAAACCAACAAATAAAAAAAAATTAGGTCTGAATAGGAACCCATATAGCTAAATCCACTGCATAGTTATACATAAAATTAATAACTAACTGTTGCTTATAATTATAGTCCTCTATACGGTCAACTAAATATTTTGTAAGTAAATAAATAACTTTTTTATTTATGATTAAAATAAGAAGCGCCCTCAAATTTCTCCATACATTTTCTACTCGCGGTTCGTCATTCCGCGCTCGGACGCGCTCGTGGAAGCACCGGTGTATCGATTTTTCGCAAAAAAATATTTACGTACAGAAGTGTGTGCTGTATTGTATACTGTAGGTGGGCGAAGTTGATACTTTTTCTGACCGAAATAAAAGTAAGTACGATTATTGGAATTTGTTTTAAAAATAAATACATAGTTCAAATTTTTTGTATGAATCATGGTTGTAGATTACGGATAAACATTGTGTAAATAATGATATTATCTTTAATCAGATGGCATTTTTTTTTTTTTTTTTTTTGATATATTCGATACATAGTCAATTTTGGGGTTTTTGGGGGTGGTGATTACGTATGTCATAATTTTTTTTATCCAAGACGGCGGGTGTATTTTTTTAAATAAATATTCGC
This sequence comes from Tiliacea citrago, assembly GCA_963921375.1. Lineage (NCBI taxonomy): Eukaryota > Metazoa > Arthropoda > Insecta > Lepidoptera > Noctuidae > Tiliacea > Tiliacea citrago. The sequence continues at coordinate 32,726,528 of OY992780.1, forward strand.
TATTGTTAGCAATTGTGTTATCAATTGTTGAAGGTGGTGTTTACAAATATACCATCCAACTTTTGATTCATGATGGCGGATGTACATTTTGGTGATAAATCGACTTAATTGTTAATTCATAAATCCAGAATAGTAGATGGTAATAACTTTCGACACCAAGTATGGTTTTTGATTGTGGTGTGCATTGCTAAAATATTTACATTTGTTATTACAGATGCCACAAATTCAGAAATTTGGATAAAGGACAAAAAAACCATACACGTAGCATTCAGAAATCACAAATCTACTCTGGAGTTTTGTTACTGACGTTGATATACGTCTGTTGGTAATTTGTTTTATTTTATTTACCTTAGGTACTTACGAATGTCGTCTTTTTAGGGTTCCATACCAAAATGGTAAAAAAGAACCCTTATGGTGAGACTTAAGTCTGTCTGTCTGTCACACCTGGATATCTCAAGAACTACTAATGCTATCAACTTGAAATTTAGAACAGTTTTAGATGACGTTTTCCCAACTATTTTGCAAACAAGAAAGAAATTTTAAAAAATTTACCTTATTTGCAAAAGGGACTGAAAGGGGGTCTTAAAAATTTTGAATGGAGCGACTAGGGGTATGTGGGGTATCATACGAAAGAGCACTGTTTGCACATTCTCAAACATTTTATTTTTTTAGGCATCAGTTTCGAATTTTGATGAAAAATGTAAAAAAAAATACCGTCTCCCCCCCTTATCTCCGAAGTTTGCATAGAGAAAAATCTGAAATTATTCTATGTCATAGAAGTTTATGTAAAAATTACAGGAAAAATAAAACGATGTCTTTAGATAGCACAGTTTTTCAGAAATCATCAACATCATATATACGTACGAAAACCTCGGTGCGCTAGTCCGACTCGCTCTTGACAGGTTTTTTTATTTTCAGGAGCAAGAATGCGCAATAAGAGTATATAAGCCAAAAGGCACAAAAATAATCAAGATGGATTTCCTTTTCGAGCCGCTAATCCTTGTAGGTAGCCACACTCCTCTTTTTGATTGCGGCGTGAAGTATCTCATCATGAATAAAGAAAAAACAAGGGTTAACAAGATGCTTATACTGTGAAAATTTAAAGACTATTGTAGCTTCATCAACCGTTTGGTTGTAAAACCTGTGTGATAGACGGACACGTGAGTGACAGCAATAGTGCTCCGCTTGGACCCTTCGGGTACGGAACCCTAGAAAGAGCTGGCCTTCATTCTAAATTTGAACTTCTTTGAAACATGAAATGAAAATATACTTTTTACTACCTACTTTGGTTTTAATTTTTATCAAAAGTACTGAAATCGCGCCACAGTCTCTGTAAATAAAATACTGTTTTCATAAGGCAATGATTATTTTTAAATATCACAACGAAAGTCTACGTTAAACTCCCAGGCTAATATTTGATTATGTAATGCTCCAACACTTGCCAGCAAAAATAATATTTACAAGTACCTACTTACATCTTTTCTAACTAATAGTAGCCTGGGGAATAATCGTAGGTGTTCCTTGTAATAGTAAAATGTTTAGGTTGTTAGTTATGTAAAAATATGGTATTTAATCCCATATGGATTCGCCAGCGCTTGAAGTTTTTGGGTACCTACCGATGCTACGTAATGGCTGACGAATTCTAAAAATACTAAAAACATAATTATCACGCAGATAGTACTTAGCCACAGTTAATAAAATTCGATTGCAAACTTACAACTAACTTTACTCAATCAATACCAGTAAAATTAAAAAAAATATACCTTCAAGTACCAAGATTAGTTACGTTACGTATAAAATCGAGCAGTCAGCGGCTTCAATGTGTGCGTGCGCGTAATGTTGTTGTGTTGCGATTCAGATACCTAAACTCGAGCGAGTTCATAATGTGATAGCGTCCTTATGGGGGATGCGCTAAGGTAGCCCGCGAAATTCAAACTTTATTAGGTTTTTTTGTAATTTGCAGATCAGTAACAGGTTGTATGTTGATCTAAATATAATTCGCGGCCGTAACAAATAAGGCTTTACAGAATTATAATCATTAGAATCGGCAATACAACTAACTCTCTACAAAAATCCTACAGAATGATTATTACAGAAATAATCTTTCAGTAGGATTTTTTGTACTCTGAGAGTTGTAATGCTGATTTTAATGATTATAATTCTGTAAAGCCATGTTTGTTATGGCCGCGAATCCTAATTAGATCAACATACAACCTGTTACTGACCTGAAAATTGCAAAAAACGTAAGAAAATTTGAATTTCGCGGGCTACCTTAGCGCATCCCCTTAATAAAAAAAGAAAAGAAAAAGCATTTATTGGGACTCGCACAGATCACAAATTAATTAATTATTAATGTTTAGCATCGAATTTTGCAAATGACGGGTTTTTCAATATTTATGACTTATCCCGTTTTACCTTAACACCACAGCCATAAAGTATCGTTTTGTGGTCATTACATTGATTGTCCAGTCACTTAGCGACATGCTTAGGTAGTGGTTAAGAAGCAAAGTATTTCATGCAAAAATAGTAGGTACAGTGGCTGTGATTTATGAAAACAAAATTAACGTAGTAAAAGCAAGAAATATTTTACGATTTGTTGTTTTTCATGATTTTAAAGACAAATATAGTAAAATAATTTTACATATAGTTAAGTGATTCCATGATTTATAAAGTTTTTAGTTTGACTCCGGTTTTTACAAGAAACCACAGAACAACACGGCATTCTTAAAAAGTTGTCACGATCGCGGTCGAAAGCGCACTAGTCCGCAGAAACTACCTGCCTACCTGCCTGTGTCACGAGCGAAAGCGCACTAGTCCGCAGAAACTACCTGCCTACCTGCCTGTGTCACGAGCGAAAGCGCACTAGTCCGCAGAAACTACCTGCCTACCTGCCTGTGTCACGAGCGAAAGCGCACTAGTCCGCAGAAACTACCTGCCTACCTGCCTGTGACACGAGCGAAAGCGCACTAGTCCGCAGAAACTACCTGCCTACCTGCCTGTGTCACGAGCGAAAGCGCACTAGTCCGCAGAAACTACCTGCCTACCTGCCTGTGTCACGAGCGAAAGCGCACTAGTCCGCAGAAACTACCTGCCTACCTGCCTGTGACACGAGCGAAAGCGCACTAGTCCGCAGAAACTACCTGCCTACCTGCCTGTGTCACGAGCGAAAGCGCACTAGTCCGCAGAAACTACCTGCCTACCTGCCTGTGTCACGAGCGAAAGCGCACTAGTCCGCAGAAACTACCTGCCTACCTGCCTGTGTCACGAGCGAAAGCGCACTAGTCCGCAGAAACTACCTGCCTACCTGCCTGTGTCACGAGCGAAAGCGCACTAGTCCGCAGAAACTACCTGCCTACCTGCCTGTGACACGAGCGAAAGCGCACTAGTCCGCAGAAACTACCTGCCTACCTGCCTGTGACACGAGCGAAAGCGCACTAGTCCGCAGAAACTACCTGCCTACCTGCCTGTGTCACGAGCGAAAGCGCACTAGTCCGCAGAAACTACCTGCCTACCTGCCTGTGTCACGAGCGAAAGCGCACTAGTCCGCAGAAACTACCTGCCTACCTGCCTGTGACACGAGCGAAAGCGCACTAGTCCGCAGAAACTACCTGCCTACCTGCCTGTGTCACGAGCGAAAGCGCACTAGTCCGCAGAAACTACCTGCCTACCTGCCTGTGACACGAGCGAAAGCGCACTAGTCCGCAGAAACTACCTGCCTACCTGCCTGTGACACGAGCGAAAGCGCACTAGTCCGCAGAAACTACCTGCCTACCTGCCTGTGACACGAGCGAAAGCGCACTAGTCCGCAGAAACTACCTGCCTACCTGCCTGTGTCACGAGCGAAAGCGCACTAGTCCGCAGAAACTACCTGCATATCTGCCTGTGACACGAGCGAAAGCGCACTAGTCCGCAGAAACTACCTGCCTACATGCCTGTGACATGAGCGAAAGCGCACTAGTCCGCAGAAACTACCTGCCTACCTGCCTGTGACACGAGCGAAAGCGCACTAGTCCGCAGAAACTACCTGCCTACATGCCTGTGACACGAGCGTACGACCTCGTCGCGCGGACACAGACCCCCTTGCCACTTCTCCTGTATTTTATATTTCAATGGTTTTCACCAATGGATTTGAATTTAAATGTATAATTGATTATGGTTTTGTGTAAATTGGCTGAAATATGATGATTATTGTTGAATATGTCGGAAAAATCATGCCGACTTGGGGCTTTAATGGCATGGGCCCCGTAAACCGTAAGAGATACATACAATTTCTGTTCTACAATATTTTACATCTTAAAAAGTTCAACTATAAAATCCGCGATAGCATAGTTATGTCTATCTTCTAAGGGTCACTGTAACCATTTTTAACAGACTTCCAAAAAGGAGGAGGTTCTCAATTCGGCAGTATGTTGTTTTTTTTTTTTTTGTTTCTTTGTTACGCGATTACTCCGTTAATTATAGACCGATTTTGAAAATTCTTTTTTGTTTGAAAGGGTATACTCCCGAGGTAGTTCCATTGCCACCAAATCAGAATCACATGAGGGGATCCCATGGAAATCGAGGGAAACCCTCAAATTTTATAGGCAAACCTATAGCGATTTGGGTATTTTTTATAGTAACTCGTGCATTTGCTCTCGGAAAGCACCATTTGGTGAAGTGGAACTGATGATGGAGACCACATATGGGCATCGGTACAATATAATAATGAGTACCCCTATTTAACGGGTTGCGATTAAGCAATTTATGCTCGTCACTATGCATATGGTGAGTGGCAGTTCTCCTGGTTTTTACCAGGAGAACTCCTCAACAATCAACGTCCCAGCATCGGGAAAAGCAATATTTTGTTAAAGGTGATGAGCATTTGACATTAAGCTATTGTAACTTAGATAAATTCAAAACGGACAGACTAAAAAGTGAAAAATAAATAGCTTTTTTATCTTTCAAAATTTGATAAAAAAATCATTATTATTTCCGAAGCTATTTTAACCGATATTATATTAATCCATATTATCCAATAATATGTTATTTAAATTGGCATTTAATTTAGATTGATTATTATTGATAAATTAGATGTAAATATTCCTTTACATCTTAACATTTAAATAAATACTTTAAATATATCACAGATTCAAAATTACGCGTAACAAAATAATGTTGGCTGACGGTGGCGCGTGGCGCAGCAGTTCTTATCCCGGTATACAAACATTTCCTTTAAATAATTTCCGAACTTCACGCTGGCGCGGCCGCGGGCAAAGTAGTGTATAGACACACGTACATACCTACATAATATATACGTACCTTTATTACTACTAAATTCATAATATAACGACAAAACCAACAATGGATTGTGAAAGCGTCCATTCGAAGATGCCTATGTAATGGGTCTTAGAATTAATCTTTATCAGCACACTTGGTCGAAAAGTGGCTTTTATTGCACCGCTTTTAGGTTCTCAATGAAGCGTGCTTTTAACTTTTCGTGAGTGTACACTCACAGCAGTGTACAAACTGCGCCACACGTAGATACTGTTAAATCGCATATCGGAGATGTGCGTTTTTTTTTTTAATTTTAGGTACATAGCTTTCGTGCTTTTTTCTGCATGCCTGAAAAATTTGGGAGTTTTATTAACGGTGTAGGTACTTAAATAAATAAAACTGGATAAATAATCATTATATGTCATCAGATTGTATAATAATATAAGGATCAACAAATTTACATTAAATTGTGTAATAAAACAAATCCGTTTTTATATTTTAAGGTTCCGTACCTCAAAAGGAAAAAAACGGAACCCTTATAGGATCACTTCATTGTCCGCCTGTCAGTCCGTCAAGACTCTTTTCTCAGGAACGCGTGGAGGTATCAAGTTGAAGTTAATATCAAACACAAAGGTTTACGGTTCCTTGGTGCTCTAAAAAAATTAAGCTTCAATGTCAAATTTTATGTTAATGTTTCAAATCAAAACCTATAGGGAACTTGCCGTGGATTTAGAATCTTGAAATTTGGCAAGAAGCAAGGTCTCACAGCACAACTAAAGGAAAAAGTCCGAAAATCGATAATTTGTAGTTTTATCACATATTTTTTTTTTTGCTATTACCTACTTACATTTACAGTTGACAATTGACCGTGGCGTATATCGATGTATGGGAGAACATGTTTTTCAACTACAATGTTAGGTAAGTTTGTTTTTCGGATAAATTCATCTCAACTACGGAATCCATTGTGCGTGATTTGACACGCACTTGGCCGGTTGTTTAATAATAGGCTGATTTGCAGCTTCGCGTCAGAGAACATATCTGCGAACAATTTTTCACAAATATTTGTTACAAGATACCTATTGTGTAACTTAAGAAAATGTAATAAATTTTTCCTCGCAAGGTGTTGAAAAACTACTTTTGACGCGAGAGCATTTGTCATTACACTCTGTCCAGTAGGCGCGTCGGCGCGGCCTGCCCCTCTCGAGCGCAGTGACACCAGTGCACCTCCTGTTTCTCTGGACCTAGTGCTGTTTGTAACTCTTTCATGTTTGAACCAACGTACTACATTGTGTAGTTTCACCCATTTTCGTTTACGCACTCTATCCGGAGAACAGAGTAAAGGTGCTGAGCAGACCGTTGGCCGGGGCCTGCGGGCTCCGCGCGCACGAGCGGGCGCGGGCGGCGCGCGGCGGCCTCGACCGGACATCTCCGATATCGACAGCGCGCGATACCGATGTTGACGCGCGCAGCTCTCACAGCTCAGCGTTCATATTTTTATTTCGATAATTCAAGTTCGCGTAGGCTTAATTTTTTCAATTATTGAAGTGAAAACTTCTTTAGGCGCGTTAAGCGATTTTTAGTAGCAGAAATACTTATGGGTTCGCGTCACCGACAAGTTTTAGTAGCAGTACCTAAGTTTGTAAAAGTACGTACACTGTGCATTGCTTAAATGGTGCTTTAGATAATGATTAATTCGTTGAAGTGAATTAGTTCAGGTACCTATGGCGCTGTGGTGGCGCGCAGTACATGTTGTTGTTGCAGCGATACGTCTTAACTTCGGTCGGCAGTCCCCATGCCTGCCTGTTTTATTTTTTTCCGTTCGACGTCACACATTCTATGCAGTAAACTTTCCGCATATGCGTGCAATATGCATTTAATTAATCAATTAACTGGTTTGCATAAGTATGGGCGCCGGCGCTGGCCAGGACTCACCTGCGGCGCGAAGCCCAGGAACGACAACTTCCTCTTGCCGGAGCTCATGTTGTGTGCGTCGCGGCGGTCGTACTCGCGTGATGACTGCGTTCGGTGGCGATGCGCGCACGTTCCTCTTGGTTGCCGGCGGCGCACCGACTGTGCGCGGCGCTCGAGTGGGTGTCGCTCGGCGCTGCCGGTGCGCACCGCGGCGGGCGCGGGCGGCGGGCGGCGGGTGGCGGGCCGGGGGGGGGGCGACGCGCGCGCAGCGCACTACCCCACACGCGCGCTCACCTGCTACACATAATAATAATTATCTACGGCGCTCACTAGGACGCCTGACGCGGCTTGACACTGCGAAGCATTCACATTTGTGTGGCCTGGCATGCAAAGCCTTCTGCGGCATACCGCAGCCTCCCTCTATAGGCTCAAGTCCGCTTGAGACGATATCAAAAAAATGTAAGTTCTAAGGGTATGATGTCAAATCATGTGCCGCCTGGTGACCTTAATCGATTCTCAAGGACGAGGTGCATGCCCGGAAGTCTTCGTATATTCTGAAGCCGTCACAGGAGACGGCCGAACGGACCGCAAGCGCAGGCGTGTTCACTATGATTACAACTACAAGCATACCTAATTATTACAACAATGCTTGGTAGCCCAATTTTGCGCTAAGGAGATATTTTTGTAAATTAGTGTCCGACTGAAACACGATTTTCAAGCAATACCGAAAACGTAACCCAATCTTAGGCTCCTCATCTATTTAAAAAGAAAGAAGTGAAGTGTACATCTCCCGCCTGCACTACACCACTAAGGCAGAACACACCGGTGTACATCTCCCGCCTGCACTACACCACTAAGGCAGAACACACCGGTGTACATCTCCCGCCTGCACTACACCACTAAGGCAGAACACACCGGTGTATATCTCCCGCCTGCACTACACCACTAAGGCAGAACACACCGGCGTACATCTCCCGCCTGCACTACACCACTAAGGCAGAACACACCGGCGTACATCTCCCGCCTGCACTACACCACTAAGGCGGAGGACATCATGGAGTACCTACATGCGTCAGAAGACAAGGTACACGCCGAGGGTGAGTCGACGTCGCGCCGCAGTGTCAACTTTAAGGCGTTTGTGGTGCGCGTACCCAATTGTTATCTGCCCCTCGTCATGGAAGAAGACTTTTGGCCGCAGGATGTGGTATTCCGTCGCTTCCGCGGATAACCACCACAGGGCAGCACAATAGCACATAGTCTAGCTAGTGCAAAGTGAAGTTCTACTACCATACACAAGTTTTGTTTTGTTTAAAATAAAAATATGTATGTTTAGGTTATTCCGGTATCTATGGGCCTGTGTTGCCTGAAAATAAATGGTTTTTTCGTACCACTTACTCAAAAAAGTGACATTCTATGCCACAAAAAGCGAACATAACAATAGTCATTTTTAATCTGTTAAAAACAGGGAAAGAAAATTGTACTGAATTTCATTCATTCTCTAGGGGGAGAATGTGATTTAAAGGAATACTTACCGTTTATATTGAACTACATCTGTGTTTACACCATTGAGTTTGTATATAAAGCATTATAGGTACATCTTTTTGAAAAAGGAATACGCATTTATTATGCAGTTATGATTATTAAATAAAATTACGAAAACTGACGAGGCCGTATGAGCTTGACGCCTTTGCTTTTCCGACAAAAAAATATTAGTCTAGGAATTTGCCGCGTTTTTGTTTTCTTCAAATACATAAACGTTAAGTTTATTTTAATTTATTTTTATAAATAAGTTAATGTTCTAAAAATACTGCAGTATGTCGTGTTACTATAAGATAATACTTAGGTATAATTGTTCTAGTGCTAGCTAACATAAGGCAAATAATTTAATTTAATGGTGTGTTGCGTAATGCAAATTCTTTTACATTTTATTGTATAGATTCAAGTTTTATATCTGAACAGACAGCTGTGCTGCTGGGGAGTTTGTTGCACCACTTCTTCTTCCCAGCTAAAGCACTAGGAAGTGGTGAAGGGTGGGCGTTTTTTTGGGATTGTCTTATGTAATTTTTGACGTTCGAAAAGTGCTGATTCTCAGCCTCGTTTGAATTAATGACTTTTGATTTGATTTGATCTAACTAACTGATTCCTTGAACTTTAGAATTATAACATGGAGTCCAGAAACTGCGACAGTTTTTCAGTTTGCTAAGCGTCAGTTGCGCCGCGCGGCACATTTGCGTTGCCGTTTGTTGTTGTTTCTTTCGTTTGTTGTGAGTGCGTTGTGTTGTTGTTCGTGAGTGAGTTGTTTAAGAGTTCTGAAAACCTTTTGTCATTTTAAGTCATTAGATTATTTTGTCCCTGCTAGTTTAATCGGTTATATTAAGTGCTAAACAAATAGCGTAGGTACCTAACTTTAACCAATATTAAGCGTGTGTCAAATATAATAATATTGTGAGCAGTGCAGAGGCTTCTACATACTGGCGCCACCTGTCGCGCGACGCGACACCGGTACAACAATTTCCTTGAATTTTTCATAGATATTGTTCTGCCGGTGTCGCGCCACTATGTAGAAGCCTTTAGGTTGCCCCCCGCCCCCCGCCCCCGCCCGCGAGCGATTTATTGTAGCTCACGTCGATAACGCTGGCTATCGAGGGATGTGCACGTCATGGATTTACAGGGGTCGATGTGTAACCAAAACATATATTTCTTTCTTCGAAGAATACTGTTCAACCATTAACAATAGTTCAAATTGGTATCTAATAACGCTTGAATTATTATAACAATTAGAATTACTTACCTACCGTTTTAGTAGGCACCTAATACAATATTAAACTATTTTATAGACTCATCTTAGTGTCTACCTAGGTAGGTACCTATGTATTTACCTCTCTATCACTTTCACACCTAAACCGCATAGGTGCTTACAAAAATGTATTACGTAAGTAGGTACTTATCTAAGTAGATGAAATAAATATTCGGAAGTTTTCAAATTATATCATACTGACCATGGATACTGACTGAGTCTTATGAATGAACTATTAGCATGCAATGCCGACCTTACCTCAAAAAAACATAAAAACCGTTATATCTTGTAAAGGAGGCGAGATAGAGCAAAAATACCACTTTTTAGCCGTTTTCTAAAGGGGTTCACTTCATCGTGACACATCGATCGAGAGGTTCGCAAACCTGAAAACGTAACCTAAATTTTTAATTTTTTGCTTTCTTTCAAAATCAGCAATAAATGAATCATCAAAATCTTCTTTCTATAATCTGAGCCTATAACACACACCTACAACACATTTTAAACTCAAACATACAAAACTCAAATAATAAGTGCCTAGTCACAAGTAGATAACTACTTACGCAGAAATATCCCCGCATAGTACCTACTAGGCATCGAATAATACTTGGTGGATGTTAGGAGTGAACGGCTGCGGGCAGGCGAGCAGCAGCGTCGCCGACGCCAGCGACTACAGCGACCACGTGCTGGATGGAGCCAGTGACTATATTATAATCATAAGACTCAGTATGATACAATTTGAAAACTTCCGAATATTTCTTTTCATCTACATTGATAAGTACCTACTTACGTAATAAGTTTGTGTATGTACCTATGCGGTTTAGGTGTGAAAGTGATAGAGAGGTAAATACATACCTAGGTAGACACTAAGATGAGTTCATAAAATAGTTTAATATTGTATTAGGTACCTACTAAAACGGTAGGTAATTCTATTTGTTATAATAATTTAAGCGTTAGTACTTATTTGAACTATTGATTTCGGTTGAACAGTATTCTTCGAAGAAAGAAATACATTATATAGTTAAACATCGTTCGTCTGTAAATCCATGACGTGCACATCCCTCGATAGCCAGCGTCAAATATCGACGTGAGCTACAAAAATTTGCTCGTGTTCGGCCACCCTTAAAGTGGGCGAAAATCCTTTGTTTTTGTTTTTGTGAATTATATTTTAGAAAGTGATGACAAAAAGTCCTGACTACTTGAAGCTCGACTATGAAGTCGAGCTTCAAGTAGTCAGGACCCGACCCACCGTAAAAAAGGCTCGTGAGGATCGAACAAGGGCGAGAGATTACTTAACATTGCTTTTAGATTTTTTGCTGTGGGTTCGGGGTACACAAGTGGGAGGCCATTGAATTCTATTAACTACGGCTTACTACTACACCAAAAAAAACAGAAACCTCGGATGAAGACATTGGCAACTTCCACGTGTAAAACAGCATAGCAGTGACATAGAAAAGCGTCGAGGAAGCAGTTTAACCCCGCTAAAAGATTCGCCATTCAAGATTCGGCGAAGCTGGACCTGCACGAAGCTGGATTTGCACGAAGCTGGACCTGCACGAAGCTGGACCTGCACGCAACCTGGCGGCGACGTCATTAAAAGGTGCCCACCCATAGATAAACATAACCCGTCTCTCCTCTACTCCAATGCATGCTAAAGGATGCACATCCGGTATGGCTCTAATAATCCTTTCCAAGGGCACGTCTTCCCTACCATTATCGCGCCCCCCGTTCTACTCTCTGTTATGCAATGGTCTCTGTTAGTAGTCTCATGAAACATGAGGCTTCAGGGGCTAGGGTGAATCTTGAGGTCCATTCGAGCAATCGAGTCTGTACCCTAATTGCGTAACGCAGTTTGAATCGGAATCGGAATGATTTTGAAGTATATTGCTAATCCATTGCTTCATAAGTTAGAAAAAATTGTCTGCTCAACAACGTAAATAACGCATTGAATGTTGTTCAACTGTCAAATTGAAACCGATTTCTACTGATAGTGTGTTACGCAATTAGCCCTCTGGTCAAACCACGCTGGGGTCGGTGCATTTCATTCATTCATTCATTGATGTGAAACAATTCATGGCAGTAGTACATATACATAATATAACGAAGTTAAAATGAAAACTTATAGTCGACCAACTTACATTTGCAGTTGGAGAATTGACCGAGCCGTATATCGATGTATAGGAGAACATGTTTTGCAACTATAATGTTAAGTTTGTGTTTGGGATAAAGTCATCCCAACAAGAGAACTATTCATTGTGCGTGGTCCGACACGCACTTGGCTGGTTTTTTTTTAACATAAAAACAATACGAGTAGTTAGTACTTAGGTTAATTTTCCATGAACGATCAAATTTGAATGACGTAAAGTCATTGCATTGTTACTCTTATTTCATTGTATCAAAATACAAATTAGAATATCATTCTAATTTATAACTTACCATAACGAGAAAATGGCTGATTTGAATCGAAATGACTTACATATTAATGTTTTTTACGTGGATCTTGAATAACAGTTACCGGTATCGAATGCCGCATGCGAGGCACCGAGTGGTAGAGGCAGCGCTACTTGCTCTGCGCGGGCTCCTATTGCTCGCAGTGTCGCCGTCGAGTGGCAGAGGCAGCGCTACTTGCTCTGCGCGGGCTCCTATTGCTCGCAGTGTCGCCGTCGAGTGGCAGAGGCAGCGCTACTTGCTCTGCGCGGGCTCCTATTGCTCGCAGTGTCGACGTCGTGTGGCAGAGGCAGCGCTACTTGCTCTGCGCGGGCTCCTATTGCTCGCAGTGTCGCCGTCGAGTGGCAGAGGCAGCGCTACTTGCTCTGCGCGGGCTCGTATTGCTCGCAGCGGTGCGTCGCGCGTCGCCGTCGCGGCGTCGCCGTCACCTGGCACCTTGCTCTGCGCCCTGCGCTCAGCAGCGCCCATGCCCTACGTATTATTACTACACGAGATCTACAATCTGAAAAATATTGTGATTTTCGTCATTCGTCTGACTTTAATAATCTATGTATGTCATATCCGGTTGTCTGTATGACTCACAAAACATTCAGGCTTTTTAATAATAAACTGTCCACAACAATGAGTCCCGTCACTCTTCACAGACGCGGGACGAGCTGACGACAATCACCAGCGCGTCCAGCGTGCGATGAGCAATAATAAACTGTCCACAACAATGAGTCCCGTCACTCTTCACAGACGCGGGACGAGCTGACGACAAGCACCAGCGCGTCCAGCGTGCGATGAGCAATAATAAACTGTCCACAACAATGAGTCCCGTCACTCTTCACAGACGCGGGACGAGCTGACGACAATCACCAGCGCGTCCAGCGTGCGATGAGCAATAATAAACTGTCCACAACAATGAGTCCCGTCACTCTTCACAGACGCGGGACGAGCTGACGACAATCACCAGCGCGTCCAGCGTGCGATGAGCAATAATAAACTGTCCACAACAATGAGTCCCGTCACACTTCACAGACGCGGGACGAGCTGACGACAAGCACCAGCGCGTCCAGCGTGCGATGAGCAATAATAAACTGTCCACAACAATGAGTCCCGTCACTCTTTACAGACGCGGGACGAGCTGACGACAATCACCAACGCGTCCAGCGTGCGATGAGAAATAATAAACTGTCCACAACAATGAGTCCCGTCACTCTTCACAGACGCGGGACGAGCTGACGACAAGCACCAGCGCGTCCAGCGTGCGATGAGCAATAATAAACTGTCCAAAACAATGAGTCCCGTCACTCTTCACAGACGCGGGACGAGCTGACGACAAGCACCAGCGCGTCCAGCGTGCGATGAGCAATAATAAACTGTCCACAACAATGAGTCCCGTCACTCTTCACAGACGCGGGACGAGCTGACGACAATCACCAGCGCGTCCAGCGTGCGATGAGCAATAATAAACTGTCCACAACAATGAGTCCCGTCACTCTTCACAGACGCGGGACGAGCTGACGACAAGCACCAGCGCGTCCAGCGTGCGATGAGCAATAATAAACTGTCCACAACAATGAGTCCCGTCACTCTTCACAGACGCGGGACGAGCTGACGACAAGCACCAGCGCGTCCAGCGTGCGATGAGCAATAATAAACTGTCCACAACAATGAGTCCCGTCACTCTTCACAGACGCGGGACGAGCTGACGACAATCACCAGCGCGTCCAGCGTGCGATGAGCAATAATAAACTGTCCACAACAATGAGTCCCGTCACTCTTCACAGACGCGGGACGAGCTGACGACAAGCACCAGCGCGTCCAGCGTGCGATGAGCAATAATAAACTGTCCACAACAATGAGTCCCGTCACTCTTCACAGACGCGGGACGAGCTGACGACAAGCACCAGCGCGTCCAGCGTGCGATGAGCAATAATAAACTGTTCACAACAATGAGTCCCGTCACTCTTCACAGACGCGGGACGAGCTGACGACAATCACCAGCGCGTCCAGAGTGCGATGAGCAATAATAAACTGTCCACAACAATGAGTCCCGTCACTCTTCACAGACGCGGGACGAGCTGACGACAATCACCAGCGCGTCCAGCGTGCGATGAGCAATAATAAACTGTCCACAACAATGAGTCCCGTCACTCTTCACAGACGCGGGACGAGCTGACGACAAGCACCAGCGCGTCCAGCGTGCGATGAGCAATAATAAACTGTCCACAACAATGAGTCCCGTCACTCTTCACAGACGCGGGACGAGCTGACGACAAGCACCAGCGCGTCCAGCGTGCGATGAGCAATAATAAACTGTCCACAACAATGAGTCCCGTCACTCTTCACAGACGCGGGACGAGCTGACGACAATCACCAGCGCGTCCAGCGTGCGATGAGCAATAATAAACTGTCCACAACAATGAGTCCCGTCACTCTTCACAGACGCGGGACGAGCTGACGACAAGCACCAGCGCGTCCAGCGTGCGATGAGCAATAATAAACTGTCCACAACAATGAGTCCCGTCACTCTTCACAGACGCGGGACGAGCTGACGACAAGCACCAGCGCGTCCAGCGTGCGATGAGCAATAATAAACTGTTCACAACAATGAGTCCCGTCACTCTTCACAGACGCGGGACGAGCTGACGACAATCACCAGCGCGTCCAGAGTGCGATGAGCAATAATAAACTGTCCACAACAATGAGTCCCGTCACTCTTCACAGACGCGGGACGAGCTGACGACAATCACCAGCGCGTCCAGCGTGCGATGAGCAATAATAAACTGTCCACAACAATGAGTCCCGTCACTCTTCACAGACGCGGGACGAGCTGACGACAAGCACCAACGCGTCCAGCGTGCGATGAGCAATAATAAACTGTCCACAACAATGAGTCCCGTCACTCTTCACAGACGCGGGACGAGCTGACGACAAGCACCAGCGCGTCCAGCGTGCGATGAGCAATCAGCTACTTTGTTCTTCAGTCATTACTTACTGTCATTACAGTACGTGGGCCCTTATCGGAAGCGCGAAACGATTCCATCAATGCATAGCGATTCCAAAATACAAGTAGGTACGTAGCTAAACTTAGTCGAAGATTATAAAATAATATTACTTTATGTTTGATTTTCGCTAAAGCTGTTTGAGTGCGAACTGGCACTTGTCACAATGATGACAGTAAACCCCGTTTGCACTGGTTCGAACTTCGGACACTTCGGACCATAGATTATACACTTATACATAGGTTCTCACCATAGATTATACACTTATACATAGCCACATAGGTTCGCACGGTGCGCACGATAACATTGTTGACGCAGCGACGTTTTTAGGGTTCCGTACCCAAAGGGTAAAACGGGAACCCTATTACTAAGGCTCCGCCGTCTGTCTGTCTGTCTGTCTGTCCGTCTGTCACCAGGCTGTATCTCGTGAACCGTGATAGGTAGACAGTTGAAATTTTTACAGATGTTGTATTTCTGTTGCCGCTATAACAACAAATACTAAAAATCAGAATAAAATAAATATGTAAGGGGGCTCCCATACAACAAACGTGAGTTTTTTGCCATATTTTATAGATAACTAGCTTTTGCCCGCGGCTTCGCCTGCGTGGATGTCGAAAAATATCCGACGGGAACGTACTACCGGGATCAAAAAGTAACCTATAGGTTAATCCAGGTTTTAAACTATCTCTGTGCCAAATATCATCCAAATCCGCCGTTTTGTGCAAACCGGAACATACATCCAAACAAATTGACTAAAATTCTAAAAACCATATTTTTGGCATCCGACTCGAATAGTCAATGTAAGGATTGACTTCGTTACTACATACTTTATTTTACTTCGTCCGCGTAGAGTATAAATTGTTTTTTTCTAGATCATTATGAATTATTATAACAATAACAATATAGAGCTTTGTTCATGGCTATGTCCTCCACCACGTGCGATATTTGAGGAATACTGTAAAGAAATATCTACTGTAAATGATCGGTATCTACCTAAATACCGTCGTTCACAGTATTTCTTTATATACAATGTTTTTCACTAATTCGGAAGCAGGCACTAAAACAACCAGGCTAGTTGGAGAGCTTACACGTGAGCAAACCACATAAAACTGGCCGCGGGAGAAACAGAATTTCAGAGTTTGTCCCTGTGACCTATTAATAGTCATCGCGAAACAAACCTTGATTGGGACTGCAATCTTATAA
Organism: Tiliacea citrago; assembly: GCA_963921375.1. Lineage (NCBI taxonomy): Eukaryota > Metazoa > Arthropoda > Insecta > Lepidoptera > Noctuidae > Tiliacea > Tiliacea citrago. Next base: position 32,743,127 of record OY992780.1, read on the forward strand.
ATTCAAACGGGTCATTTGGTATATAGTATACGCTTCACGAAAACTGTTTGTCCTCTGACAGATCCCGTTAGTATTTTGGCCTCAATAACATTGCGCCGGAGAGCTGTTACTTGTAGTCTAGTTCCATTGCACAATTTTGGAGGCCGTATATTTCGTAGCAACATGACAGGAGCACCTACACGCAACATAGGTGTGTGACACGGCAGACCCGGCGGATTAAAGAGAGTTTAAACATTCTACAGGGTAATTAACCGACTCGTCCATATCGACCATGGTGTCAACAGAATTATAAATCATTTCTTCACCTAAATGTACTTATCAACATTTCGTTAATCGCAGCGGCTTGGTCGTTTTGGGAGTCAAAATGGCTCTCTCGCATAACCACTCCATCGGTTTGTCTTTAATATTTTTAACACCAGGATAAATCATCTCATCAATCATCAGGATAAATTTTATCTATAAGTCTGTTGATACCACAGTACATAATTAATTTGGTATTTATATCAACCCATCTATTTGTGGAAAGTTTCCGTTTCCGATTTGAAGAAGAATTTCTGAAAATCTGCCGGCAGAAACTTCACCTCTAAGATGTACTCACATGTTTCGAGTAAGTTTTAGCACTTTAATTGAAGGCCATAAGAAAGATCTCTTTATGTATGCTTTGATGTAATCTGGCGTTTTCCTTTGGGCACTACCTGAAAAGTCTGGCGAAAATCTCCTGCCAGCAACAACGTCATGTTTTTATTATTTCGTATGTCCTTAAAACTCCTAATCAAGGCTTTGACTCCTCTTTTGTGTGCCATCGTTATTTCGTCCCATGCTATTAGTTTAGTATTTTTAAGCACTTCGGCAAGATTGCTTTGCTTTGGTATATTGCATAAGGGTGTCTCTACATTTGTAAGGTTTAGAGGTAGTTTTAAGGCAGCGTGTGCAGTTCTACCTCCTTCTAATCTAATAATGTAGCAGCAATCCCGGACGACGCTACAGCTAAAGCTATGTCTCGAGTGCTTCTTACTTTTGCCAAGAGCAAGTTTATAAAAGAAGTCATATGTGCCACCAGGGCTGGGGCGGTCAGAAATAAATTTTGTCCTTCACTTACTTCTACCCTTTTCATGACTATTGGTCATAATCATATACAGACTTTTGCTGGGCGGTCAACGATTGTGAATTATTATTTACAAAACTTTCCAAAGCTTCTGTATCAAAATTAGTTTCTCTCATTACCGGCAACTTGTGGCTTCGTTGGTTTTGGCAAACTGTACATATCTGTCGATTTTACACCTAACGTTAGCACTGCTTCTTCAATTTCAGATAGACATTCATTTAAAATTTGGTCTTTGAAATTCTGTACATTTTCTCCGATCTCTTTTTGCAGCCTGTGCTTAAAATCTTCAGACAAGTAGTCTTTGAAGTCTTCTCAAAGTGCTATTGGGTCTTCTAATATTTGACAATAGACTAACATAATTGTGAACAGTTCTCGCATTTTTGCTGGTGAATGAAAAAGCGTTGCCTCTTCCAACGTCGCATGCCAGTGTAGGCCATCTTCAGGCAAACCTAACATTTTGCAAGCAGCTTGGAAAGTAGGCTGCAACACACCATTCATTTAGTGCTTCAAATGAAGTTGGGCCCCGCACTTCATGTAGCAGTAAACGCAGATGATAGCACTCCGTATTGTTAGGGTGAACAGTATAGACTCTACCTAAGGCGTGTTCCTTCATAACACCAGGCCAACTATCAACTGTTACTCCTCTTTTTCGTCTTACGAAATTACTCTTATTCCATAATTATGTAATATGGAACCTCAGAGTAAAGTAGAATTTTAGCAAAGTTCTCTGATTGACATAGTTCGAAAAAGCTAAAAGCGTCGTTTTTGGTGGATTAGCTATTTTATGTCAGCGACATTATTTAAGTTGAAGTAAACTCCCTGACCGTTTACCAAATGAATTGCTAAATAAACAACTGTGGGGAAACGCTCATTTAGGTATGGAAAGGCAAACCCAAGAATTCGCCACACTGCTTCTGAGCTACTAATATACCTTCCGCTCTCATATATCTTCACCTCATCCTTTTCTAGTGCAAATGTAGCCTGGTCGAGATCTTTTAATAACATACTTGCATACATACTTTATTGATTTCCCAGAGTCGCAATACGCAACGTTTAAGTTTTTAATAGTACAGGGTAAAAAGGAACTACCCAACAGTTGTCTAGATCCAAACCATGAATACTAACCGTAAAACCGCCTTCGCTAGGGGATCGTCTCCGACACTGTGGATAGCCATCATCACCTGTTTGTGTTTCCCTCAATAGAGGTCGAGGATATCTTTTAGCGCAGGTGTTGTACTTCAGACAAGATGATTTATGATTAAAGTGAAGCTTTCAAGGGCCATGAATCATGTTTGGATTTACTATTTCATGAAGTTTTGGGTCAAGTTCAGGGTCAGGTATTTCAGCGCACATTACTTTGTCGATAGAGTCTGGCGTTATGCTACTTTTTAGCTATAGAAGAATGTGGACATGTCAATGTGGAAGTCCACGTGTTTCCCACTCAACCGAATACAAATTAATAGCATAGCGAATTTCTCCGAATATTTGTCCTTTAATCAATATATTAATCAGTTTTTTTTTTACTTTTATATGAAACACTCCAACAATTAAATCGTGACGATCACAAGACTTTTGTCCAGGAAGTAAAACTTTGGAGATGTCCTTCCAGCGAGGGTAGCATGTAAACGTCACAAAAAGGTCAGGGCGACCGTAGTTGTGTACATATGTCATCGCATCCTGGATACGCTCGTGCATGTACCTCGGACCACCAGTAAAAGAGGACGGCACTACTACCATTTGCCCCAATTGATTGGCATCAGTATCTTGTCGTCTTACTGCATCCTTAAGATGTATGTAATTATCTGCACGTAACTTTGCCTGATAATGTCGTATATAATTGAGTCTCTCGGTTTCAATTTTAGCGTATTGATCCACTAAATACTGACTAAAAAGAGCGATAAATCACAGGAGAGAATGCTATATTCACCGTCTCTTATCATTCATTATACGGAAGGAATAGAAACTGGCTGCCGAACCACCCATTTTTTTAGAGGAGATTTTCTTATGGGATCGTGTTGAGGCAAGTTGACAGAATAACCATCGTCGCCATAACAAACTATTATGGGATATTGAGAGGCATCGTATGACCGATGCAGTTCACTTATCCGACGTAAAGAAGTACTACGGCTTTCCAATAGAATGTCCCGTTTCTCAAATTGCTGATCAACCATCACCAAACCAACTACGTTGGTCGTTGGGGCGTTAAAACGTCCTCTACTCGTATGACCGTCAAGTGGTTTATTTTCGGCTTGAATAACTACTTTAAATGATTCACAGGTACGCGGAATTTTATTTTTACTTGAATTAAAAATTTAGCGAATGAATAACTTCAATACAAAACTTCATCCCCCTTTTCACACATTTGTGGGTTGAAAATAAAAAAAAACAACGATTTACGTTGTGTTAGTTTCCAACCATAAGCCGAAATATTAGTGACTTTAATTTTAAAAGACCGGCCAAATGCGTGTCGGACCACGCACAATGAAGGGTTCCGTAGTTGAAACGGATTTATCCCAAAAACAAACTTAATATTGTAGTTGAAAAACATGTTCTTCCATACATCTATATAAGCCACAGTCAATTTTACAACTAAAAATGTAAGTTTGTAATCTCAGTTTTTTTGTGTGATAAAACTACAAATCAACGATTTTCGGATTTTTTCCTTTACTTGTGCTATGAGACCTTGCTTCATACCAATTTTAATAATTCTAGGTCAACGGGAAGTACCCTATGTTTTGATTTATTACGTTATCACGTCAAAACACACAGATAATGGGAGACTTACCGGAGTCACGAAGTAATCCGTCGCGACCTTTCAATCAGACTGGGGTCGACTTCACCGGCTATGTGGACGTCAAGGCAAATAAAGGTCGACCAAGGGCTATATAGCGGTATTTGTGTGCATGGTAACCAAGGCCGTGCACCTAGAACTCGTTTCCGACTTGAGCTCAGCTGCCTTCCTAGCAGCATTAAGGAGGATGGCAGCCCACAGAGGAGCTCCAACCCATATCTATAGTTATAACGGGACAAATTTTGTCGGAGCCAACAAGGCGTTGCGTGCAGAGTACATCAACTTATGAAACACTCTTGATGACGAGTTCCACAGAGTAATCACAGATATGCAAATACAATGGCACTTTAACGCGCCTTCCTGGCCGAGTGCGGGCGGGCTCTGGGAAGCGGCTGTCAAAAGTCTCAAACACCACATCAAGAGAGTTGTGGGCGAGCAGAAACTAACGTATGAGGAGTATTCCACACTACTAGCACAGTTGGAAGCCTGCCTTAATACGAGACCACTTTGTGCCATCAGCGAAGATCCGGAGGACTGTATTACCTTACTCCGTCGCACTTTTTATCAAGTGATCCCACACTTACCATAGTTGAGCCTGAAATAGACGCAAGAACACGATGGCAGCTTACCCAGAAGATTTTTGACGACATCTGGAAACGGTGGAAAACCGAGTACCTGTGTCAGTTATCAGCACGTAGCAAGTGGCGGCAGCAGCGATCGAACCTAAAGATCGACGACATAGTTATCATCCAAGACGTTAACTTACCACCAGGGAAGTGTGCCATCGGCAGAATCACACAGATGCACCCCGGCAAGGACGGCTATGTTCGTGTGGTATCAGTAAAAACTAAAAATGGGGCAATCAAGAGGCCAATCTTATAACTTTCCTTGTTGCCAGTCCACGAAGATCAACACCCTGAAAACAAGGCAGAGCAAAATAATATTACAACAGAGCAGACCAATCAACCTTCTGGATCTAATGAAAATGAGCCATCAAAAAATAGATCAAGACGTAGGAGGTTAAAAATCGGCAATTTTATTTATATCACTCTCCTGTTTTTAATGTTAATCGTAACACCATCTAGCTGTGATTACAAAACAGCACCATTGAATAGCAATCAGAGCATTTATTTTGACAATATCTCCAATATGCGTCCCGAACGAGACGAGTGGAAGTTAGTTGTATTATGATATGAAGCCCTATTGGCAAGGATTAGATCTGCTTAGAAAATACGTTGATCATCTGGGCAACATATATGTTCGAACACAACAAAGATATCACAGTGTGACGCAATCCTTATGCAATTACGTCACAGTAGCAATGAACTTGACCATTGTAATAGCATGTTGCTTGGTCAGCAGTTCGCGGGGAATGTCCGACATAAGCGCGGTCTTATCAATCCTATAGGAAACATAGCACGAAGCTTGTTTGGTGTTTTAGACGACGACTTTGCTCAGCAATACGCTAGAGATATTCATCAAATCAGACGTAATTAAAAGCATTTGTCTTTTCTATGGAAAAACAACACATCTATTGTTGAGGCTGAAAACAACATTATCAAAAGAGTCGAAAATGCGATGGATAGACATCACAAGGTGTTTAATCAACACCTCATCACTTTAGAGAAGGAATTTAACACAATTCAAGAATCACTAATGTCTAACAGCTTTAGTGTTTCATCTATCATTGCCAACAGTGTCCTGATGAACTTGAAAACCATCCAAGAAACCATCGTGGATACTATTATGAACCTACACCATACAGGGTTCAATATTCACCTTTTAACACCTAAACAGCTGACGGATGAACTTAATGTCATAATAGGACAGTAAGCAAAAGAATTGACTCTTCCAATAGATAATATCCAATTGGATTTATCGAAATTGTATCATTTACTAAAGACTAAAGTTATGCAGCAGTTTATTATCTACTAAGTTAAAATACCATTAGTGAGCAGAGATAACTACGACATCTACAGAATCATAACAGTTCCGCAGCAGATTGGAAGTAATATGATTAGCATAATCCCCATCGCAGATCTTCTCGCAATCAATTTACAAAAGGACGCCTATATTCCAATGACGGAAAAAGATGTCCAAACCTGTATGCTTTACGACATAGAAACATACATTTGCCCTTTGAAGGGTCCGATTCATCAAATGAGAATGGATCCGATTCATCGAATGAAAACGAGATCAATAGTCCAATCGTTGCAGAACAGCATCTACTATCTGCACAAACCGTTGGACAGAACTTAATAAAATAAACACATTTATATTTCTGTTGCGGACCGTGCTCCATACGAATCATATGCGAGTATCAAGTTACGGCGGAACAATTAACCAAGGGTGGCGTTATCATGCTCGGCGATGGATGCGTCATCAAAGGCGATACGTACTCAGTTTATTCAAATAGAAAGCTGTCCAACACTCTGAACACTACGGCAGACATTCTGAGGATTGATATCCCACCCATCAACAACATAATCAACTTATCTATACCTATTGGTGCAATCAATGAACAGTCTGACCATACTCACATCGAGACTCAAGGTCTAGTAAAGGAAGTCCATGATAAGTTGAGTCAGATAAAAGATGTAACGAGCATTGATGAAGATTATGACGACGGGTTCTCATATCACGACTTGCACCACTACACGGTGATATACTTAATGGTGTTCGCCCTGTGCGCGGCGGGAGCCGTGCACGTGTGGCGGCGCCTTCGGCGTGTGCGCAGCGTGGCTCTGCCCGCGCGCTCGCCTCATCAGCAGCTCCAGAGTGCTAGTGTAATCAGTGTAAATGAGCAATCGGGACCTAGTGAAATTGAGCTCAATACAAGTTCGGGTCTAAGTGCCCGTAAACAAAACAAGGCTACGTCGCCTGAGTTCCGTGAATCTATTTTCGGCAAAAATTAATAACACTTTAGAGACTTATCTACCTAGATTGTGCTTTCGATTATCATTGCTTCTTTATGTACTTACATTTTAAAATGTTTTGATTTTGACATTTATATGTGTAATTTTCATTTTTATCTTAGGCTCTCGTGCCTGGGAGCATGTACGGTCCACCCGTACAATTCATATCTTTTTACGTTAAATAAGCAGTTTTGTACCGCGTGCGCAATTTACTTCAGTTCGCGTTCGGTCTCCGCCGCGTGTACTCATTGCTGTCATAAGTGATCACTGTATCGATTAGCTATAGCATTCTATCAATAAACAGATCATTATAAACTCTATCACTTCTTATTATTATAGTTGTCCCGTACAACTTTGCTAGGCTAGTCTGATCCTATTATTTCACCCACAGCTTTGTAATGGGTTGGACTTGTGCTCTCGTTGTGTATCTCTACTTTCAGATACCGTATTACGCGAGGACGTGTGCTATTGTCAGAATGGCCGTGTCGTAGAGCGCAGTGTCTGAAGGTGGCAGATAATGGAATATCAAGCAATTATTGTCGTTTAGTTCAAACATTTTAAATATTGCTTGAGTGTGTTTGGTTGTGAATTTGTGATGCGATTGCCAACGACGCGCCGGTGACAGATGACTTATGCGGCTGACGGATGACATCTGACACCTGACGGATGACTTCTGACAGCTGACAGATGAAGGATATCTGACAATTGACAGATGACGTATGACAGCTGACGGAGGACCACTGACGTATGATGGATGAAAGATGGTCAGATGACAGTTAGTCAGTGGGGAAGAGGCAAAACGTGCGAACGGGGCCACAGAGTACATTTAACGGGATTCGATTATGAACGGGGCGGCCAGTTGGACGTAATCGCGTTACAACTAACCTCACTACATTCCATGTGGTTATTTAAACTGGTTCCGTTTTTTCCTTTTGAGGTACGGAACCCTGAAAACATAGTAAAATAGAATTTCGCGGGCTGTTGTCTCAATTGTCATTTGTTAATTGTTGCCATATAAAGAATGTAATTTTAATTTGACCTCTAATTTCATTTGCCAGACTCTAGTTGTTAACTTGATTCCTAATCGTTAAATATTATGAGCATCCCTTATTATTTTGTAATCAAAATTAGATCATCAATAAAGACCAGTGTACGGAACAACAACCGAGTGTTATTTTGAGATTTCCATTATGTCCGACGAACATGAAAGATGACCCGCCTCCGCCGTCATATATCTATAATACGTAAAATCGAAGCGAAGTCAAAAATGTACTTTGAATATATTATTTGAAAAAAGTAATTGCTACGATGTCTGGGATCGATTCCAATGCCGAAAATCCGAAAATATAAGTTTTAGAATTTTGTCTGCTTGTCTGTTTGTCTGACTGTATGTTAGAGCATCACGCAAATTCTACTGGATAGATTCTGTTCAAATTTTGCAGAGATATTCCATAGAAGCCTGGTCAATTGGTAGGCTATAATACGAGTATATTATCACGCTATCTACCGTGAGGCGGTAACATTTCTCTTTCGGCTTGAACCCGTTGGGTAAGATTGAGGCCATAGTGCGCACCTTTGTCTTTACTAGATCTCCTAAGCGGTGCGCTAGCTTCTCCCGGAGATCTTTTGCAGCTTCAGTCGTCGTGGTGGCTACAACGTCCTTCTCCTCGTCGAAGTTCTTTACCACCCAGGTTGTCTTGCCGCAACCCGGAACTCCGTTTACCCGACTGATACTGGGCACCGCCCAAATTTCTTGCGATGCTGGACTGTCTGAAGTCCCCAAAATGGATTGTGCCATTTGAAGGATCTTGTCGTCCAGCATGATTTTGGTACATTTGGCGGTAACCAGTATCGGGTCGTCGTCGGTCGCTAAGAATTTAGCTTTGCCTGTGCGCTCCGTTTCCTCCTCGTCCAGGGCCACGAAACCGCTCCTCACGCTGTAGGCTGCCATGTACGACCCCGTCATATCCCCTGTGATGACTTGGGATCTGACGTTGTCGTACACTGCTGCCCCTGCTTCCTCGAGTAGTACCCTTAGCAGACCTTCTGTGTTTCTCTGGAAGGTCTGCAGGATTTTACTGCATGTCATGAGATTGACCTCTCTGGTCGCTCTCACGATCGCTACGTACTCGAGGAACGCGCTCTTCACGTGGTCCGTGGTGCCCAAGTTCGCTGCGAGGGTCGGCAGGCTGACTTGCCCTTTGTCGGCTCTTGTAGGCATTAGGCTTCTGCTGGGGCGGTTCTTTGGGCTTCTTACTAAAGAACCTTTCCACTGCTGATTCTTGTTTGTGGGATGATGATGATGATGCGCAGCTGGTGTTCGGGAGCAGTGCGTTGAGGAAAGTGCCTACGGCTTTCAGGCGACTCCTCAGCCGGATCCGGTCCTCCGGGTTATCGGGTTTTCCCTGCTCCTTTGCAGCTTTCTCGGCGGCAAATAGCAGGTGCCAGACTGTTTCTTCGTAACTGGGGTCGCAGACGCACGAGGGACTATCTTTGAGATGGAATCGGTGGAGATACGCTGAGAATCCTCCGTGTCCTGTTAGGATTTGTACATGGACCGGTGTGAGAACTGCATCTCTGAGTGTTCTTTTCGCCGCTAGGACGTCTGGAAAGAACACTTTTGTGACCGCTCCTGTATTGGAGGACTCGTAACGCGCTTGCCACTTCTTTATAGTCCCCTCCCGTATCTTCCTCCTCACGAACGATACGGGGACCTTGCTGTAGTCTGATGTGTCCTTGGTTATCGCTGCCTCCTTGGCCAACTCATCCGCTCTCTCATTCCCGGCGGTTCCCACGTGGGCTCTCAGCCAGAAGAACCTCACTTCTCTGCCTTCTTCTCTTAACTCTCGGACGCTTCTCTTGATTTGGAGTGCCAGGTGGTGAGTGACAGACGGACTCCTCAGCAGGTCAAGCGACGATCTTGAGTCGCTTAAGATGCTTACGGAGGCCGCCCTAGATTCTCTTGCCATCCTGACAGCTCTGAAGAGAGCGTACATTTCCGATTGGAAGACAGTGTTGTGAGGCTCCAGGCCGAAAAGGCTTGACTCCTTTTCCGTTTTCCCACCAAGTTAGGGCAGCTCCTACTTTTCCCTCTATCTTGCTGCCGTCGGTGTAGATTTGGGGACCGATTACTTGATGGGTTTCCAGGGTTTCGGGAGTCAATTTCTCTAGGCGTGCATACTCTGTTGTTATGAGTTGCGCTGGGTGGGGATTCTTGGAGTGGTGCACGTTGCACTCCAGCTCGGCGGTATGAACTCTTGGGAATGGCCCTTTTTGATCTTGAAAAGGGTTGCGGCCTCGATTACCCGGAGATCTAGGGGGAGTTGGCCTGACAGAATAAGTGCCGATGTTAGAGACACCGTGCGGTATGCTTTGCAGATCTTTTGCGCAAAGCCTCTCTGCAGTGAGTCAAACTGATTCCTGGTCATCAGTTTCTCAGCTGCGGGGGCCCACGCACTCGCTGCATACATCAAGATGGGCTCTATCACCGACACGTATATTGTCCTGATTATCTCTCTGTTGAGACCCCAAGTCACCTTTGCCGCACATGCCAGCTGCTTGTAGATGTCTGCAGCCTTTTTACAGGTCGCAGACACGTGCGCGTTGAAGGTGAGTTTGGAGTCTATTGTGAGACCTAAGAGTTTGACCTGTTCGACCAGGTTCAGCCTCATGCCCGACATGTACAGTACCGGAACGTCGTACTTCAGCTTTCTCGTTAACACCATCGCATTTGTTTTGTGCGCGGCGAAACGTAGCTTATTCTGGACGCCCCATTCCGATACTATGTCTAGCGTGTCGTTGGCTGATTGCTGCAGGGGACCGGCTGTAAGGTCCGAGAAAACCAGGACAACATCGTCTGCGAAGGCTTGGCAGTATACTCCCATACTCGCCAGCTTGTGTAGGAGCGAATCTAGGATAAGGTTCCAAAACGTCGGTCCGGCAATTGAGCCCTGGACGCATCCTTTCGTGGTACCCTTCTCGCTAGTCGCCCTGGCGTAGTTGACCCTGATGTTCCGGTCTTCCAGGTACGAGGTGACGAGAGCGTAGATGTTCTTGGGACAACTCTTGGCCACCATCTGTCATTTGAGTGCTGGCCACCACGCGTTGTCGAAGGCGCCCTCTATGTCCAATGATATCAAAAGCACGATCTTTTTGGCTTTGATTTCGGCTCTTACGTGGCCCATTAGAGCATAGAGGGCGTCCTCGGTTCCGCGCTGCGGCATGAAACCGTACTGGTTTGTGTTAAGGGGTGGGAGGAAATGCCACTGGAGTCTACCTACTAGGAGTTTCTCTACGATCTTTCCTAGGACCGAGAGCAGACCTATTGGCCGGTACGACTTTGGGCTGGTGTATTCGTCCTTTCCTGGCTTACGGAGAATGCACACGTGGGCGACCTTCCACTGCTTCGGAAAGTGTGACAGTGACAGGCATCTATTGGCTGTCGCTAAGAACACTTCCCTATCGCAGTTTATTGCCGCTGTGCAGATGTCTGCTGTTAATCCGTCGGGACCGGGAGCTTTTTTCGGATTTTGGTTTTGGAGAACCATTTCCAGCTCCGCAGTCGTAAAAGTCGGATCGTCTGCAAACAGACCTTTGGGGTTCTTCTCCTCCGCCAGCTTGCGCAGGTCAGTGTGGTATGGCTGTTCGGCATCCGTTGAGTTGTCGGGGTAGAAGGTTTGTGCCAGAAGATTCGCGGATTGCTTTGGACTGAGCGTCTCACCTGCGGTTTTTCTCAGGAGCGCGTCGTCCTGCCTTCTAGCTGTCTTCCTTAGTACCCTGTAGATGCCGTCCCACATGCTCTCTCGGTCCTGCTTAGAGCAGAACTCCTTCCAGTTGGCCGTGGCGGCTTCCGTTGCTGTTGTTGTGTACTTCAGTTTCGCCGTCACGTACTCTTGGACGGTGAAGTGTCTCCGGCTTGCGGCTGCATTTCGGATCCTCCTCTTCTTCGTCAAGGCGTCTTTCTTGAGACGCTCTAGAGAAGAGCTCCACCATGAGGACCTTGCGTCGTGTTTGGGCGACCCCAGTTTTGGGATCGCACTCTCACATGAGCGGTGGATGTTCTGTGTGTATGTCGTGATAATCGTCTCCAGATCCTCTGGGTTCGAGACTTCCGAGACTCTGACCGGTGTTATGTCTGAGACCGCCAGGCTGGTCTTGAAATGGGTGCTGAAGTCAGACCACTTTGCCTTCTTGGTGTAATAGATGCGCGTTGAGATTGGCCTTAACGGTTCCAAGGCCTTTTTGTAAGCGCATCGAGAAGGTAATTGCATTGTGGTCTGATGTTGTAAGACTTCTTTCTACACGCCACTCCTCGAACTTGCCTAGCAGCGACAGGTTGCATGCCGTCACATCGACGATGCTGGTACACCACCTGTCTCCTCTGTAGGTCTCGAACGTCGGTGTTTGGCCCGTGTTTAGGATGTGGAGATCCCGCTCATCGAGGAACGAACTGTACGCTGCCCCGCGATGGTTTTCGGAAACACTTCCCCACCACTGGCTCCAGGCGTTCACGTCTCCTCCCACTATTGTGTTATTTGTGTGTAGTTTTTGTGTAATGTTATGTGTCTCTGAAAGGTATGGTTCGATGTCCTGGTCACCCTCGAAATAGACCGATAGCACTCCAAAGCTGAGCTGACCCACCTTGAGTAATGCAGCGGCGATGTTCTCAGAAACAAGCTGGGGGTCATGAATGACCTCCAGGTTGTTTCCAAAAACAACGATCGCTGCCTTAACTGGTTTTTAGCGGTTGAGGCTGCACTGGATGACTTGCGTGCCAGCTGTTTTTTTCATCACACCTGTTCTTCCTACATAGGGCTCTTGAACAAGTGCTACTAAAATTCCCCTTGCCTGAGCCGCCATATGGAGTTCTTCTGTGGCCAGCTTGGAGCGCTGAAGATTGACTTGAACGAATTTCAATCTTGCTGTCGGTCTTGATGCGATTTCGGGGGTGACTGGTTGGTTCGAATTTGAAGAATGAAAAAGAAAGAAAGAAAAAGAATTTGAGTTTTGGTCAAAAAAATGTTTTTTTTTTAACTGAAAAATGTGAAAAAAACCTGAAATAACCACTACCATACAGGACTCGGGGTGGCTGAGCGCGCACCGGAATACAGGTAAGGCAGGTAGGTATCTATTGAAACTACTATAAACGATGGTTCGGATAAGAATTTTGAGATAAAATTAATTTTTGAAAATTCCTTCAAAAAATCTCACAAAAATTGCTAAGTCGATATACGAAAATATTTTTTCGCGTTTTTGTCAACTTTTATTAGTCAAATACTTGTACGGAACCTATATAAATTGATTTAGCTGAAAACAGCTTCAAAATGCGTCACCTGGATGCAAAGTTATAACGATTTGATGTAATTTCTGTCTAGCTAAGGTGGATTTCGTATATATGTGAATTTACTTGTTATGCAATTTTTTGAAGTTCTATATTCGCCAGACGCACGTGCGAGGTGTCAAAAGACGCGTCTCCGCGCGGGCTAGCGAGCTATGAAATTACTAGAAATATATGCAATACAAAAATTTTGAGTTTTGGTCAAAAAATTGGTTTTTTGACTGAAAAATGTGAAAAAACCTGGAATAAACACTACCAAACAGGACTCGGGGCGGCTGAGCGCGCACCGGAATACAGGTAAGGCAGGTAGGTATCTATTGAAACTACTATAAACGATGTTTCGGATAAGAATTTTGAGATAAAATTAGTTTTTGAAAATTCCTTCAAAAAATCTCACAAAAATTGCTAAGTCGATATACGAAAATATTTTTTCGCGTTTTTGTCAATTTTTATTAGTCAAACAGTTGTACGGAACCTATTTAATATTGATTTGGCTGAAAACAGCTTCAAAATGCGTCACCTGGATGCAAAGTTATAACGATTTGATAAAATTATTGTCTAGCTAAGGTGGATTTCGTATATATATGAATTTACTTGTTATGGAATTTTTTGAAGTTCTATAGGTTAGGTTTTTTTTTTTTTTTTTTTTTTTGTTTTTATTTGGCAGGAGTGGGAAATCCTCATGGACGCCCAGACTGACCCACTGGTGAGCCAGTCTGGGCAGTGCCGGACTCTTACCGGCTAAAACCACACTCCTGCCTTGCCAAGTGTACCTCTGACGTGATCAGAGCTCTTTTCCGTCACGGAAATTGTTTTATTTTTTTTATAAAAGAGTGGCAACAACAAACACGGAGACGTTTGTTTCTTCTGCTCGACAAACAAAACTACTATTACAACTACATCACTATTAATAACAATTTACACAACTTTTCTAATTCTATATCTAGTATATCAAATTTACATACTATTATGACACTTTTCCTAATTACTGGTAGGTACCAAATCTTCTATTACTATTATTTACTATTTATATATATATATATATATTTTTTTTTTTTTTTTTTTTTCTCTCCTTTTTTTTGATAATTATGACACGTTAACTATATAATCATTATATATTAAGTATCATATTTTCTTAAGCTATTTATTTCTAATTATTACTAAAGATACTATTTTATAACAATAATTTAAAAACTCTTTCCTTTCCTTTCCTTTCATTAAAAATGGTAGATTTTTGGCAACCAATGCGACGGCGAGTTTCTGCTCTGTCTCATACCGCATCTTTGCGGTGATCGGGCACTCGAGGAGTATGTGGAGCACTGTTTCCTCTACGCCAGGCTCGCAGGCGCATGATGAGTCCTCCTTACACTTGAAGCGCTTCAGGTATGCAGAGAACCCACCATGCCCCGTCAATAATTGAGTGTCAATGCTGGTTGGAGCCATCTTGCGCACCACGCTATACGCCACCACTGCGTCTGGGAAGAAAAGTTTGGTGCCCGATGCCGTGTCACCAGACTTATATCTCCCGTTCCATTCGTCAAGCGTTTCCGATCGGATTCTTCGCTTGACGAATGATACGGGACAAAGATCGTAGTCCGGCTTCTTCTTCGACCCCAGGGCGGCTTCCTTCGCGAGCTAGTCGGCTCTTTCGTTTCCCTCCAACCCTGCGTGGGCCTTTATCCAGAACAAGGAGACACTCTTGTTCTGGAGCTTACAGCGTCGTATGGTGTCTCTGGTTTCCACGGCCAAGGGGTGGGGGGAACTTATGTTGATTACCGACTGAAGGGCCGCCATAGAGTCGCTGAAGATGCCGAACGTAGTTTCCCTACGCTTGAGCGCTTCTCCTGCCGCTCTTTGTAGGGCCAGGAGTTCAGCCTGGTAGACGGTACAGTAGGACGGCAAGGCAAGCTTGAGGGCCTTTGTTTCGGTGGCGCTATTCCACAAAGATAGCGCCGCTCCGACTTTGCCCTCAATCTTGCTGCCGTCCGTGAAAATGCGCACATCGAAATTGCTGTGGTTGTTATATTGCTCCTCGTCTACCAGGCTTCCAAACTCCAGACTAATTTGCTCCGCGGGGTGCGGGGCCTCCATAGCTGGTGCCATCCGTTCCACCTCTCTGTCCCCTAGTGTGGGCTGGGGCACTCCCCTCTTGGCTCCGTAGAGCGAAGCCACTTCCCGGATACGAAGGTCGAGTGGGAGTATCCCAGCCAGAACCAGTGCCGAGTTCAGAGAGACAGTGCGGTAGGCTCTGCACAGCTTCTGGGCAAACCCTCTTTGGACGACGTTTAGCTGTTTCCTGACGCCCAACTTGTTGGCAGCTGGTGCCCATGCGCTTGCGGCGTACAGCACAGTCGGTTCCACCGCTGCAGTGTAAATGGCCCTTATCACTCCCGGGTGCAGACCCCAACTGATCCGGGCTGCCCTGGCTAGCTGCTTATACATAGCTATCGCCTTCTTACAGACGACAGCTATATGCTTGTTAAATGTTAGCTTGGCGTCTATGACTAGCCCTAGTATTTTAACATCTTGGGACATTCCAATGTCGATCCCCCCCATGCTCAAGCGCGGCGTGTCAAACTTGAGCTTCCGCGTTAGCACCATCGCACAGGTTTTGTGCGGAGCGAATTTCAGCCGATTTCTGACACCCCACGCTCGAACATGTTCGAGAGCGGCATTGGCTTGTCCCTCGATTTCTTGCGCTGTTTTGCCGTCAAAAACCAACACCACATCGTCTGCAAATGCCTGGCAGTAGTCGCCCCTACTCTCTAGCTGTTTCAGGAGTGGGTCGAGCAGCAAATTCCATAAAATGGGCCCCCCTATGGAGCCTTGGACGCACCCCTTGCTGGTCTGTCTCTTGCTCTCCTCCCCAGCGTATCTCACGGCGACTACCCTGTCACTGAGATAGCTGCTGACTACCCGCCTCAGATTTACAGGACACTTTTCCTCAGCCAATCGTACTTTAATAGCCGGCCACCATGCGCTGTCGAAAGCTCCCTCGATATCCAGTGACACAAGCGTGACGATTTTCTTTCGTGCCAGCTTTTCGCGGATGTACTGCACGAGGTTAAAGAGGGAGTCTTCCGTGCTTTTTTGGGGCATAAAACCGTATTGGCGAGTACTGATCCTGGGCAGCAAGTAGAATTTGAGACGAGCAACCAGCATCTTTTCGTACACTTTCCCAAGGACAGGCAAAAGCCCAATCAGCCTGTACGACTTTGGTACGGTGTACGAGTCTTTGCCCGGCTTTCTGAGCACAACCACCGTAGCTTCCTTCCAGATCTTCGGGAAGTGGTGGTGCGCCAGGCATTTGTTACACAGTGCCAGGAAGTAATCAGGGTCACAATTTATGGCTCGACAGCAGATGTCGGCTGTGAAGCCGTCGGCTCCTGGGGCCTTTTTTGGGTTGAAAGACATCAGGGATCTGTTAAGCTCGCTTTGGGTAAACGGTGGGTCATGTCGCTCATCATGACTCCATACGTTTACCGTCTCTGCCAGTTGTCGGGTTTGGCGGTGATCCCTGTTGTCGTCTTCCTCTCGGTCCTCAGGATAGAAAGTCTCGGCCAACAGCCTCACAGAGCCCCTCGCGTCCAGTGTCTCCCCTTCTATCTGCAGCGGCAGATCTTCTTCTCTCTTCGCTATCCTTCCCATTACCCTATAAATCCCCTCCCACACCCCCTCTTTGTCTTCTTTGTCTACGCGATGGTGCAGCGCACCGAATTCTTCTCTTCCTGGTAGCGACGTCATGCTTCATTGCCTCGAGTTCTTCGGACCACCACGGCATGGTAAGTGTTTGGTTTTCTGTTTTATTGGTATAGATGCCTTGCATGCTTCTGTTATTATTTCAGTATATTTGACAATTGTGTGATCTAAATTTTCTTTACTATTAATCTGCTCTATATTTATTTTGTTAATTCCATTTTCTATTTTCAATTGGTCAATTTTTTCATTAAAAAGTTCCCAATTGGCTTTCTTTGTATTGTATTTCCTAGTCGATCTTTTAATGTTCGTTAGGTTAGGTTAGGTTAGGTTAGGTTCGGGGGGGGTCTAACACCTCACCCCCCCCAGACTTGAGGTGGCCCGCAGAGGCGGGCTGGCACTAGCCGGGGATTGCGGAAGTAATAACAGATCCCAAGATCCCCGGCCCAAGTGTGGGAAGGGAACACTGGGGTGGTTTTTAGTCAGTAAGAGTCTGACAGACCCCTCCGCCCGCCCCAGGGCGGAGGACATCCATGAGGATTTTCCACCCCGTGAACAAAAAAAAAAAAAAAAAAAAAAAAAAAAGGTTAGGTTAGGTTAGGTTAGGTTAGGTTAGGTTAGGTTAGGTTAGGTTAGGTTAGGTTAGGTTGGAGGGACTTCGGCGAGGCGGCCAGTCTGGCCTCGGCTGGCGGATCCTTAGTGGCAGGAAGGATCCGCCGCCTAGGGTTGAAGGTGGCGCTCCACAAGACCGAGGCCGTGTTTTTCCACGGGCCACGGCAGCGCATCCCTCCCGACGGCCACATTATCGTGGAGGGCGTCAAGATCGAGGTCAAGGCCCAGATGAAGTACTTGGGCCTTGTACTCGACAGCAGGTGGCGCTTCGGCCCGCATTTTAGCGGGCTGTCGACGCGCCTGCTGAAGACGGCAAACGCCCTGTCGTGGCTCCTCCCGAACCTGGGGGGTCCGAAGGCGAGATGCCGGCGCCTGTACGCCGGCATCCTCAGGAGCATGGCTCTTTACGGGGCCCCAATCTGGGCGGACTCCCTCCACAGGAGAGAGAATGCCACTGCCATCCGGAGGCCCCAAAGGGCCATTGCACTGCGGGTAGCGAGGGCCTACCGATCGGTGGGCTTCTCGGCGGCGTGCGCTCTGGCCGGCACCCCTCCTTGGGAGCTCGAGGCGTGGGTGCTGACCAGAGTTTACGAATGGACGGCGCGGCGTAAGGCGCTTGGGGAGCTCCCCGCCGCAGAAGAGCGGGAGGCCGTGCGGAAAGAGGCGAGGGACGCGATCGTCCATCACTGGACAGAGGACCTCGCCACTGCTGCTTTTGGCCGCCGAACTTTGGACGCGCTCGGGCCGGTCCTGAAGGACTGGCTCGAGCGGTCACATGGTTTCCTCTCTTTCCGTCTGGTGCAGGTGTTGTCCGGCCATGGGTGTTTCGGATCGCACCTGCACCGGATCCAAAGGGAGGAGACCTCGTCGTGCCACGACTGTGGCGCGGCGGAGGATACGGCACAGCACACCCTTGAGGTGTGCCCGGCCTGGTCCGAGCTGCGCCAGACTCTGATCGCAGCGGCCGGGCCGGACCTCTCGCTTCCGAGCGTCGTCAACTTCATGCTGGAAAGCGAGGGGGCCTGGACAGCAGTCGCCTCCTTCTGCGAGGAAGTAATGTCACAGAAGGAGGCGGCGGAGCGCGCGCGGGAGGACGATCCTCTCGCGGCGCCGCTCCGCAGGCGAAGAGGAGGCGCGAGAAGGCGATTGTACGATCGTCGTCTCCGCCTCCTCCCAGGTGGAGGTCAGCAGGCAACGGGTGCGGGGGCACCCTTGCCTGTATTGCACAGGCCTCCACCAGTGCCGGACGGGAATGGCCAGGTGTTCCCTGCCATTCCCCTAGCCCCCCATTGAGAATGGGGGGCACGCGGGGCCCGCCGGTCAGGCGGGCATGCACCGAGAGGGTCATGGATGTAAAGGTTGAGCCGGTTTCCCATGGCCCTCCCATCACGGTGATGTGGGAACACCGCTGAGTTTTAGTGGGTATACTGTCACTTATTGACAGGAGTCCCACATACCCCGACTCGTCCCCCACGAGCGGGCATGTGTAATGCATTTCTCAGCGTAAAAAAAAAAAAAAAGGTTAGGTTAGGTTGGAGGGACTTCGGCGAGGCGGCCAGTCTGGCCTCGGCTGGCGGATCCTTAGTGGCAGGAAGGATCCGCCGCCTAGGGTTGAAGGTGGCGCTCCACAAGACCGAGGCCGTGTTTTTCCACGGGCCACGGCAGCGCATCCCTCCCGACGGCCACATTATCGTGGAGGGCGTCAAGATCGAGGTCAAGGCCCAGATGAAGTACTTGGGCCTTGTACTCGACAGCAGGTGGCGCTTCGGCCCGCATTTTAGCGGGCTGTCGACGCGCCTGCTGAAGACGGCAAACGCCCTGTCGTGGCTCCTCCCGAACCTGGGGGGTCCGAAGGCGAGATGCCGGCGCCTGTACGCCGGCATCCTCAGGAGCATGGCTCTTTACGGGGCCCCAATCTGGGCGGACTCCCTCCACAGGAGAGAGAATGCCACTGCCATCCGGAGGCCCCAAAGGGCCATTGCACTGCGGGTAGCGAGGGCCTACCGATCGGTGGGCTTCTCGGCGGCGTGCGCTCTGGCCGGCACCCCTCCTTGGGAGCTCGAGGCGTGGGTGCTGACCAGAGTTTACGAATGGACGGCGCGGCGTAAGGCGCTTGGGGAGCTCCCCGCCGCAGAAGAGCGGGAGGCCGTGCGGAAAGAGGCGAGGGACGCGATCGTCCATCACTGGACAGAGGACCTCGCCACTGCTGCTTTTGGCCGCCGAACTTTGGACGCGCTCGGGCCGGTCCTGAAGGACTGGCTCGAGCGGTCACATGGTTTCCTCTCTTTCCGTCTGGTGCAGGTGTTGTCCGGCCATGGGTGTTTCGGATCGCACCTGCACCGGATCCAAAGGGAGGAGACCTCGTCGTGCCACGACTGTGGCGCGGCGGAGGATACGGCACAGCACACCCTTGAGGTGTGCCCGGCCTGGTCCGAGCTGCGCCAGACTCTGATCGCAGCGGCCGGGCCGGACCTCTCGCTTCCGAGCGTCGTCAACTTCATGCTGGAAAGCGAGGGGGCCTGGACAGCAGTCGCCTCCTTCTGCGAGGAAGTAATGTCACAGAAGGAGGCGGCGGAGCGCGCGCGGGAGGACGATCCTCTCGCGGCGCCGCTCCGCAGGCGAAGAGGAGGCGCGAGAAGGCGATTGTACGATCGTCGTCTCCGCCTCCTCCCAGGTGGAGGTCAGCAGGCAACGGGTGCGGGGGCACCCTTGCCTGTATTGCACAGGGCTCCACCAGTGCCGGACGGGAATGGCCAGGTGTTCCCTGCCATTCCCCTAGCCCCCCATTGAGAATGGGGGGCACGCGGGGCCCGCCGGTCAGGCGGGCATGCACCGAGAGGGTCATGGATGTAAAGGTTGAGCCGGTTTCCCATGGCCCTCCCATCACGGTGATGTGGGAACACCGCTGAGTTTTAGTGGGTATACTGTCACTTATTGACAGGAGTCCCACATACCCCGACTCGTCCCCCACGAGCGGGCATGTGTAATGCATTTCTCAGCGTAAAAAAAAAAAAAAAAAAAAAAAAAAGGTTAGGTTAGGTTAGGTTAGGTTAGGTTAGGTTAGGTTAGGTTAGGTTAGGTTAGGTTAGGTTAGGTTAGGTTAGGTTAGGTTAGGTTTTTTTTTTTTTTTTTTTTTTTTTTTTAATGAGTAGTTACCGCGGACATGGTGGTCCGCGCTTTTTTTTATTGTGTTTAATTGTTTATATGTTTTTGTTTGTTTACAATTGTCATCCTCCTACACCGGACAACATTATACTACGTTTTCTTAATTCTAAGCTTAAGACTACGTGAATCCATCGTTTTTTTTTTTTTTTTTTTTTTTTTTTTTTTTTTTTTTTTTTTTTAAATAAACATA
Source organism: Tiliacea citrago (assembly GCA_963921375.1). NCBI lineage: Eukaryota > Metazoa > Arthropoda > Insecta > Lepidoptera > Noctuidae > Tiliacea > Tiliacea citrago. The sequence continues at coordinate 32,763,938 of OY992780.1, forward strand.
GTCATGCTTATGCATATATATATATTTTCCATTTTATAAATACTTTTTTATTAATATAATACACAGGCTTACAATGAATAATAAATAAAAATTACTAAAAATTTTTTTTTTTAAGATTACAATTTATTCGTTTTTTTTTTTTTTTTTTTTTTTTTTTTTCTTACTTTGTTAACTACTAATAAATACTTAAAATGACACAATTTTACAGGGATAACTACGTGGCAGTGTGAGTCGACCAGCCTCGACCGACGTCGTCCGTTCACGGACATGACGTATACGTCGGCAGGACATTTACGTGAGTATGACTGACTCACACTGCCATGCAGTTTTACATTTTTTTAAAACTAATACTTAATTTTTTTTTTTTTTTTTAATAACAAACAGGGTTTAGATAGGGGATTTTTATTTAAGTTTGACTTGGAGTATGGATGGGGGGGGCTTTGTTAGGTGTTGTTTTAGTGGGGTCTGATGACCAGGGATTTCGCTAGCCCTAGCAGGGCTTCCATGACAGTGACGTCTCGATGCTGCATGGCCGTCTTCAAGTTGTACTCGACGACCATTTTAGTCGGCGCATCCATCGCCCTCTTTGCAAAGCGGCCCGTGGCGTCGTCGGCGTCGTCGGTGTAATAGACGCAACTGACTGTATGTCTGGACACCGCCACTACCGCGTGGGAGATGCTGTCGTGAACTTTGATCCTCCTGGACTTTGTATTGATGATAATGACGCTGTCGTAGGTCAAGCCCTGGGCTCCGTGTATGGTCAACAGGCGCGACCCTTCGCCGGACCCATATCCCTGGCTCCCAAGAGAGACTTTCTCCTCTTGCGTATGGACCAGGAACAGGGTGTTTTGGGCGTTGCTCGGTATTTGCGCTCCTGTATAACCTTTCACCCTCAGGGAATGGACCCGCGACAGCGATGAATTGGAGGAGTATATACCGGAGTATATCTCGCTCAGCGCAAACGCCACGTCCATCGGGTTGCGGTGTGTGCAAAGCAGCTCCTGAGTGATGCCAGCCACCAGATTTGGACGGGTGTACCTTAACTCGAAAAGGTTCTCTCTGTCCAAAAATGGAAGCTGGTTTAAGTCTCCGACGAGGACAATCTCGCTTGCTCCAGACAACTTTACTGCCATGACTATGGCCCCAAAATGGTTCATAAGAGCTTCGTCTACCGTGAGGCGGTAGCATTTCTCTTGCGGCTTGAACCCGTTGGCTAAGATTGAGGCCATAGTGCGCACCTTTGTCTTTACTAGGTCTCCTAAGCGGTGCGCTAGCTTCTCCCGGAGATCTTTGGCAGCTTCAGTCGTCGTGGTGGCTACAACGTCCTTCTCCTCGTCGAAGTTCCTTACCACCCAGGTTGTCTTGCCGCAACCCGGAACTCCGTTTACCCACCTGATACTGGGCACCGCCCAAATTTCCTGCGATGCTGGACTGTCTGAAGTCCCCAAAATGGATTGTGCCATTTGAAGGATCTTGTCGTCCAGCATGATTTTGGTACATTTGGCGGTAACCAGTATCGGGTCGTCGTCGGTCGCTAGGAATTTAGCTTTGCCCGAGCGCTCCGTTTCCTCCTCGTCCAGGGCCACGAAACCGCTCTTCGCGCTGTAGGCTGCCATGTACGACCCCGTCATATCCCCTGTGATGACTTGGGATCTGACGTTGTCGTACACTGCTGCCCCTGCTTCCTCGAGTAGTACCCTTAGCAGACCTTCTGTGTTTCTCTGGAAGGTCTGCAGGATCTTGCTGCATGTCATGAGATTGACCTCTCTGGTCGCTCTCACGATCGCTACGTACTCGAGGAACGCGCTCTTCACGTGATCCGTGGTGCCCAAGTTCGCTGCGAGGGTCGGCAGGCTGACTTGCCCTTTGTCGGCTCTTGTAGGCATAGGCTTCTGCTGGGGCGGTTCCTTGGGCTTCTTACGAAAGAACCTTTCCACTGCTGTTACTTGTTGGTGGGATGATGATGCGCGGCTGGTGCTTGGGAGCAGTGCGTTGAGGAAAGTGCCTACGGCTTTCAGGCGACTCCTCTGCCGGACCCGGTCCTCCGGGTTATCGGGTTTTCCCTGCTCCTTTGCAGCTTTCTCGGCGGCTGCCTTCTGCTGGGCCCTCTCCGATCCGCTCTGACTGGTCGGGCTTGTTGTGGGGCTCGTCGCGCCGGCTGTTGGCTGTCGGGGGGTTTTGAGGAAACTTAGAGTTTCCCCTCTGTCCTCGTAGACAACCACCTCATGATGTTCCGAGGCTTTCAAACAACCGAATCGGTCTGCGACGTCTCCTCTTACTCCTCCGACCGTCATCGCGTCTACACTGATGGTGCGGGCTGTGGCTCCCGTGTAGTCTCCTGCCTCCCTGATCTTTTGAAGCAATGAGCATGCCTGAACAAATGGAGTCTCCTCTCCCCACTCGAATAGTGCGATCGTCTTACCTTTGAATCGCATTAGACGGCATCGGTGAGTGGCAACTTCCATCTGAGGCAGGGCAGCATACTTGCTACCTTTCATGCTCGTTTTGGTGGTGCTTCCGTTGATCAAAGCGGCAAGGCCTGGTGAAATCGGTATTCGGGCCGCGGTTCTGCTTGAGCCTATGCAGAAACCTATGCCTAGCCTTTCGCCTTCCCTGTTCATGAAGAGGGCGACGCCTCGCAATCGGATGCCTGGGACTCCGTCTCCTCCGCATGCCAGGAATTGCATGGTGGTCATGGTGCTAGGGGCTTGTTGTTGAGAGCTAACTGCTGCTGCCGCTGTTGATGGTGTGGGTCTTGTGTGTGTTGCTTGTGTTGTGGTAAGTGGTGTGGTTGTTATTGTTTGTGTGTTTATTGGTGTAGTTGTGGCTGTTTGTGTGGATGGTGGTCGGTTTCTACTACGCAAGGTATCGTCTGTTTTGTTTGCCCCTGCTGCGACCGTGGCGACTTTGCTTGCGAATGCCAAGAATGGTTTCCTAGTAGCCGGTCTCTCCATGATGGTGTGGAGTGTGGACTGGCTTAGCTGGATTTCGAAAAGTACTTCCAGCTCCATTCTGTCTTGGCTGAATCTTGGGCATTCAAATAGCAAGTGCCAGACTGTTTCTTCACAACTGGGGTCGCAGACGCACGAGGGACTATCTTTGAGATGGAATCGGTGGAGATACGCTGAGAATCCTCCGTGTCCTGTTAGGATTTGGGCATGGACCGGTGTGAGAACTGCATCTCTGAGTGTTCTTTTCGCCGCTAGGACGTCTGGGAAGAACACTTTTGTGACCGCTCCTGTACTGGAGGACTCATAACGCGCTTGCCACTTCTTTATAGTCCCCTCCCGTATCTTCCTCCTCACGAACGATACGGGGACCTTGCTGTAGTCTGATGTGTCCTTGGTTAACGCTGCCTCCTTGGCCAGCTCATCCGCTCTCTCATTCCCGGCGGTTCCCACGTGGGCCCTCAGCCAGAAGAACCTCACTTCTCTACCTTCTTCTCTTAACTCTCGGACGCTTCTCTTGATTTGAAGTGCCAGGTGGTGAGTGACAGACGGACTCCTCAGCAGGTCAAGCGACGATCTTGAGTCGCTTAAAATGCTTACGGAGGCCGCCCTAGATTCTCTTGCCATCCTGACAGCTCTGAAGAGAGCGTACATTTCCGATTGGAAGACAGTGTTGTGAGGCTCCAGGCCGAAAAGGCTTGACTCCGACTCCTTTCCGTTTTCCCACCAAGTTAGGGCAGCTCCTACTTTTCCCTCTATCTTGCTGCCGTCGGTGTAGATTTGGGGACCGATTACTTGATGGGTTTCCAGGGTTTCGGGAGTCAAGTCCTCTAGGCGTGCATACTCTGTTGTTATGAGTTGCGCTGGGTGGGGATTCTCGGAGTGGTGCACGTTGCACTCCAGCTCGCGGCCCGGCGGTATGAACTCTTGGGAATGGCCCTTTTTGATCTTGAAAAGGGTTGCGGCCTCGATTACCCGGAGATCTAGGGGGAGTTGGCCTGACAGAATAAGTGCCGATGTTAGAGACACCGTGCGGTATGCTTTGCAGATCTTTTGCGCGAAGCCTCTCTGCAGTGAGTCAAACTGATTCCTTGTCATCAGTTTCTCAGCTGCGGGGGCCCACGCACTCGCTGCATACATCACGATGGGCTCTATCACCGACACGTATATCGTCCTGATTATCTCTCTGTTGAGACCCCAAGTCACCTTTGCCGCACATGCCAGCTGCTTGTAGATGTCTGCAGCCTTTTTACAGGTCGCAGACACGTGCGCGTTGAAGGTGAGTTTGGAGTCTATTGTGAGACCTAACAGTTTGACCTGTTCGACCAGGTTCAGCCTCGTGCCCGACATGTACAGTACCGGAACGTCGTACTTCAGCTTTCTCGTTAACACCATCGCATTTGTTTTGTGCGCGGCGAAACGTAGCTTATTCTGGACGCCCCATTCCGATACTATGTCTAGCGTGTCGTTGGCTGATTGCTGCAGGGGACCGGCTGTAAGGTCCGAGAAAACCAGGACAACGTCGTCTGCGAAGGCTTGGCAGTATACTCCCATACTCGCCAGCTTGTGTAGGAGCGAATCTAGGATAAGGTTCCAAAACGTCGGTCCGGCAATTGAGCCCTGGACGCATCCTTTCGTGGTACCCTTCTCGCTGGTCGCTCTGGCGTAGTTGACCCTGATGTTCCGGTCTTCCAGGTACGAGGTGACGAGAGCGTAGATGTTCTTGGGACAGCTCTTGGCCACCATCTGTCGTTTGAGTGCTGGCCACCACGCGTTGTCGAAAGCGCCCTCTATGTCCAATGATATCAAAAGCACGATCTTTTTGGCTTTGATTTCGGCTCTTACGTGGCCCATTAGGGCATAGAGGGCGTCCTCGGTTCCGCGCTGCGGCATGAAACCATACTGGTTTGTGTTGAGGGTTGGGAGGAAATGCCACTGGAGTCTACCTACTAGGAGTTTCTCTACGATCTTTCCTAGGACCGAGAGCAGACCTATTGGCCGGTACGACTTTGGGCTGGTGTAGTCGTCCTTTCCTGGCTTACGGAGAATGCACACGTGGGCGACCTTCCACTGCTTCGGGAAGTGTGACAGCGACAGGCATCTATTGGCTATCGCTAAGAACACTTCCCTATCGCAGTTTATTGCCGCTGTGCAGATGTCTGCTGTTAATCCGTCGGGACCGGGAGCTTTTTTCGGATTTTGGTTTTGGAGAACCATTTCCAGCTCCGCAGTCGTGAAAGACGGATCGTCTGCAGACAGACCTTGGGGGTTCTTCTCCTCCGCCAGCCTGCGCAGGTCAGTGTGGTATGGCTGTTCGGCATCCGTTGAGTCGTCGGGGTAGAAGGTTTGTGCCAGAAGATTCGCGGATTGCTCCGGACTGAGCGTCTCACCTGCGGAGTTTCTCAGGAGTGCGTCGTCCTGCCTTCTAGCTGTCTTCCTTAGTACCCTGTAGATGCCGTCCCACATGCTCTCTCGGTCCTGCTTAGAGCAGAACTCCTTCCAGTTGGCCGTGGCGGCTTCCGTTGCTGTTGTTGTGTAGTTCAGTTTTGCCGTCACGTACTCTTGGATGGTGAAGTGTCTCCGGCTTGCGGCTGCATTTCGGATCCTCCTCTTCTTCGTCAAGGCGTCTTTCTTGAGACGCTCTAGAGAAGGGCTCCACCATGGGGGCTTTGCGTCGTGTTTGGGCGACCCCAGTTTTGGGATCGCACTCTCACATGAGCGGTGGATGGTTTGTGTGTATGTCGTGATAATTGTCTCCAGATCCTCTGGGTTCGAGACTTCCGAGACTCCGACCGGTGTTATGCCTGAGACCGCCAGGCTGGTCTTGAAATGGGTGCTGAAGTCAGACCACTTTGCCTTCTTGGTGTTGTAGATGCGCGTCGAGATTGGCCTTAAGGGTTCCAAGGCCTTTTCTAAACGCATCGAGAAGGTAATTGCATTGTGGTCTGATGTTGTAAGACTTCTTTCTACACGCCACTCCTCGACCTTGCCTAGCAGCGACAGGCTGCATGCCGTCACATCGACGATGCTGGTACACCACCTGTCTCCTCTGTAGGTCTCGAACGTCGGTGTTTGGCCCGTGTTTAGGATGTGGAGATCCCGCTCATCGAGGAAAGAACTGTACGCTGCCCCGCGATGGTTTTCGGAAACACTTCCCCACCACTGGCTCCAGGCGTTTACGTCTCCTCCCACTATTGTGTTGCTTGTGTGTAGTTTTTGTGTAATGTTTTGTGTCTCTGAAAGGTATGGTTCGATGTCCTGGTCACCCTCGAAATAGACCGATAGCACTCCGAAGCTGAGCTGACCCACCTTGAGTAATGCAGCGGCGACGTTCTCAGAAACAAGCTGGGGGTCATGAATGACCTCCAAGTTGTTTCCAAAAACAACGATCGCTGCCTTAACTGGTTTTTGGCGGTTGAGGCTGCACTGGATGACTTGCGTGCCAGGTGTTTGTTTCATCACACCTGTTCTTCCTACATAGGGCTCTTGAACAAGTGCTACTGAAATTCCCCTTGCCTGGGCCGCCATATGCAATTCTTCTGTGGCCAGCTTGGAGCGCTGAAGATTGACTTGAACGAATTTCAATCTTGCTGTCGGTCTTGATGCGATTTCGGGGGTGACTGGTTGGTTCGCTGGTGTGTTTTCGTGGTCGCCCTTAGCAATAGGAAACGCGCGACCTCGCTATACCATCCCACTTTTGGCGTTCCTGGCAGTCTGCGCTGAACGCTGTATGAGCCAGGTCGCTGCCGGACCCTTGTGCCACCTTGCAGTTTGCGCAGGTGGGCTGTTTGCCGTCAGCTCGAGTGAGGCAGTCCCTGACGCTGTGCGCTCCGCTGCAATAGCTGCATAGTTCTTTAGCAGCCTTGCATATGGACTTGTTGTGTCCATATGCAAGGCACTTCGTGCACTGGACTAGGGGGGACTGATCCTCAATCGAGCACCGCTTGATGCCCAGGTGTACTTTCTGCACTGCAGTGTAGCACTTCCAGAGCTCCGGGGAGAGCTCCAAGACGGGGTGGCACTCGTGGGTGTTTCTCGCGCGCTTCCTATAGCGCACCTTTAAGGTCTGTCCATCCACAACGACGTTTTGCAGAAGGTGTTTGTTCTGCGCTTTCAGGAGATCTACAATCTCCCCGTCGCTGTAGCTGGACAGCACTCCCTTGATGCAGACGAGGGGGTTGAGTGGTTTTGGCTCCTGGACCTTGAGCCCTGCGTTCGACCGGACTTGCTCCTTGACCTTTTGGTTAGGTTAGGTTAGGTTAGGTTAGGTTAGGTTAGGTTAGGTTAGGTTAGGTTAGGTTAGGTTAGGTTAGGTTAGGTTAGGTTAGGTTAGGTTAGGTTAGGTTAGGTTAGGTTGCACCGAGGAGGACCCAGAAGCCGCCTAAGACGAGAGCCCCCCGCTCCGCGGCTGTGGTGGTAACACTACAGCCCGCAGCCATCGCGAGGGGCGTCACCTATCAGGCGGTTATGGCGGACGTGAGGAGCAGGATCGCGTTCCCCGACCTTGGCACACCGGCTGGCTTTATTTATAAGCAAGCCATTACGGGGGCGCGGCTGTTCGAGGTGTCGGGTGCCTCTAGCAGCGAGAAGGCGGACACGCTGGCAGCCAAGCTGAGAGGGGTCCTCAACCCGGAGGACGTCCGGGTGTCCAGGCCAATGAAGACCTCTGAGCTGCGGGTCGATGGACTGGACGACTCGGCGACCCCGGCTGAGGTCGTGGCGGCCGTAGCCAAAGCCGGCGGATGTCCGCCGGAGGACGTGCGGACGGGTGACATCCGCGCCGACGCTTCCGGGCTTGGCACGATTTGGGTGCGGTGCCCGGTGGCGGCGGCGAGCAAGGTCGCCAACGGTGGGCGTCTGTTGGTGGGATGGGTTGCAGCAAGAGTCAAGCTGCTGCAACCCAGGGCATTGCGGTGTTACCGATGCCTGGACATGGGGCATGTCCGGGCACGATGCACCGCTGCAATAGACCGCAGCGAGCAGTGCTATCGCTGCGGTCAGCCCGGCCACAAGGCAGCCCAGTGCTCCGCGGCACCAAACTGCAGCCTCTGTACAGCTGCAGGGAGGTCCGCGGGGCACAGGGCTGGCGGAAAGGCCTGTCGCGCGCCAGCAGCGAAGAAGAAGAGGGGAGTCATGGCTGCCGGGGGCTCTTTACCCCCCCCTCAGCCTGACTGCCCTACGGCCGACTCCCGGCCTGTGAATGGTGCGGAGGGGATGGACTGCGTCTAATGGCGCTGTACCATTTCCTCCAGGGCAATATCAACCACGCTGCCAGAGCTCAGGATCTCTTGCTCCAGAGCATGGCAGAGTGGTCGATCGACGTGGCTGTGGTCGCCGAGCCGTACTTTGTCCCCCCCAGGGATAACTGGGTGGGAGACCTGGACGGCTTGGTGGCCATCATTGGCGGGGCTCTCGTCAACCCGTCCCGAGGACACGGCTGGGTAGCCGCCCTCGCGGACGGCATTGGCACGGTTGGGGCGTATTTCTCGCCCAACAAGAGTCTCGCCGACTTCGAGAACTTCCTTGTCGAGTTGGGTGCCGTCGTGGGCCGACTCCACCCTCACCCGGTGCTGTTGCTCGGGGATCTCAACGCCAAGTCTGCGGCGTGGGGATCTCCGGTGACCGATGCTAGGGGTGAGGCGCTAGAGGAGTGGGCGGTCACGACTGGCCTGGTCGTCCTGAATCGGGGCTCGGTCCACACGTGCGTGCGGCAGCGGGGCGGGTCTGTAGTGGACGTCTCGTTCGCTAGCCCTGCTGTCGCGAGCCGTGTCCACGACTGGCGTGTCGCCGTGGAGGTGGAGACGTTGTCGGATCACCGATACATCCGATTCGACGTCTCCACCCAGACCACCGGCGGCCGTAGTCCATCGGCCCCGCGAAGGGACGGTCCGCGCTGGGCGCGTAAACGCATCGACAGGGAGCTTCTCGAGGAGGCCGCTATTGTGCAGGCCTGGATCCGGGAGTCGGCAACGAACGGACCCGTCGACGTCGAAGAGGAGGCACTGTGGTTCCGCGGGGCGATGACGCAAATCTGCAACGCGTCCATGCCCCGCGTCCACTCATATCCAGCGAGGCGCCAGGTGTACTGGTGGTCTACCGAGATCGCACAATTACGTGTCGAGTGCGTAGCGGTCAGACGCCAGTACACCCGATACCGGAGGAGACGTCGTCGGGTCCCTGACGAAGAAGCCGCGCTGTATGAGGTGTACCGCGCGGCGAAGCAGGCCCTGTGGCTGGCCATCGGCGAAGCGAGGACGCGAGCCAGGGAGGAGATGTTGGAGACTCTAGACGGAGATCCGTGGGGGCGCCCCTATCGTGCGGTTCGAGGGAAACTTCGAGCCGCGGCGCCTCCACTCACGGAGAGTCTCCAACCTGAGCTGCTGGAGGAAGTGGTCGCAGCTCTCTTCCCGGCAAGAGCGGAGCATACTCCGCCGCCGATGGCTTTGCCCACAGCCGCAGAGTCTGCATATGAAGAGAACGCCATCAGCGTCCCAGAGGTGACACAAGCAGAGATGGGGGCAGCCGTGACGCGGCTCCGGGCCAAGAACGTGGCTCCGGGGCCCGACGGGATCCACGGCCAAGCGCTAGCCCTCGCTCTGAAGGAGCTAGAGCCCCACTTGAGAGGACTCTACACAGCGTGCCTTGAGCAGGGCCAGTTTCCCACTTTGTGGAAATCTGGTCGTCTGGTCCTGCTCAGGAAGGCGGGGCGCCCTGCGGACTCACCGTCCGGGTACAGGCCCATAGTGTTGCTAGACGAGGTGGGTAAGATGTTTGAGCGGATAATCGCTGCCCGCCTCGTCGGCCACTTGTGCGGAGAGGGGCCTGACCTGGCCGAGAGCCAGTTCGGCTTTCGGCACGGGCGCTCCACCATCCACGCGATATCGCGGGTGAGAGTCCTGGCGGAGGAAGCGGTATCCCGGGGCGGGGTGATGTTGGCGGTGTCCTTGGACATCTCCAACGCCTTCAACACCCTGCCCTGGAGCTGTATTCGGGAGGCACTATCTTACCATCGGGTGCCTTCCTACCTCCGCCGCATCGTCGGGGCTTATTTGGCGGAGAGGTGTGTCACCTATACGGGACGTGATGGCGGAAACCAGCGCCGCATGTCGTGCGGTGTTCCACAGGGCTCGGTCGTGGGACCGCTCCTGTGGAACATCGGGTACGACTGGGTGCTGCGGGGCGAGCTCCAGCCGGGCGTGGACCTGACGTGTTATGCGGACGACACACTGGTCACGGCCCGGGGGAGCTCGTACAGGGAGGCAGCGTTGCTGGCGACGGCTGCGGTCTCACAGGTGGTGAGCCGCATACGTCGCCTAGGGCTGGAGGTTGCCCTCAACAAGTCGGAGGCCTTGATCTTTCATGGCCCCCGGCGGGCGCCGCCGCCGGGATCACACATTGTGGTCGGGGGGGCTCAAATCGCTGTCGAGTCCACCATGAAGTACCTAGGATTGGTGCTCGACAGCCGGTGGGATTTTGGCCCCCACTTCCGGCGGCTGGCGCCCAAGTTGTTGGGCGCGGCTGGGGCGTTGTCAACGCTGCTTCCCAATCTGGGGGGCCCGAGCGCCGCCTGTAGGCGGCTCTACGTGGGGATCGTGCGATCGATGGCCCTTTATGGGGCCCCGATCTGGGCGGCTGACCTGACGGCCGGAAGCATCGCAGTCCTGCGAAAACCGCAGAGAGCGATGGCCGTCAGAGTCATCAGGGGATATCGCACGATCTCCTACGAGGCGGCTTGTGTACTGGCCGGATCCCCGCCCTGGGACCTCGAGGCGAAAGTACTCGCGTCACTGTATCGGTGGCGTGAGGAAGCGAGGGCGCGGGGCGAGTGGCTGATGCAGCGACATGTGGAGTTGCGTCGGTCACAGCTTCGCGCAGCCCTGGTGGCGGAATGGCGGGACAGGCTTTCACGCCCTACCGCCGGCCTCGCCACCATCGAGGCGGTCCGGCCGGTACTCGAGCCCTGGCTCGGGAGGAGGCACGGCTCCCTGTCGTTTCGGGTGACGCAGGTGCTCTCGGGGCATGGTTGCTTCGGGAAGTACCTGTGTCGCATAAACAGGGAGCCGGACGCCCGGTGTCACCACTGCGTCGACTGCCGGGAGGACACGGCGCGGCATACGCTGGCAGAGTGTGCCGCTTGGGAAGAGCCTCGCCGTGCCCTCATCTCAGGAGTAGGCAGTGACCTATCGCTGCCGGCCGTGGTCGAGTCGATGGCCGGCAGCGAGGAGTCCTGGGACGCGGTGGTATCCTTCTGCGAAACAGTCGTGTCGCAGAAGGAGGCTGCGGAAAGGGAGCGGGAGATCTCGTCCGCTCACCCGGCCCGCAGCAGGCGCACCGGGCGTCGGCAGAGGGCAGATAATGCCCTCTTCCGGCCCCCCTAAATGGGTCCAGGGACGGCGGACTCGGGGACGTCCGCCGCCCCCTATCACACTGGACCCGAGGTGGCAGCGCGTAGTGTTCCACGCGCGCCCCTTTGAGACGTCGCGGGGGGGTCTAACACCTCACCCCCCCGCAGACTTGAGGTGGCCCGCAGAGGCGGGCCGGCACTAGCCGGGGATCACGGAAGTAATACTAGCTCCCAAGATCCCCGGTGCAAGTGTGGGAAGGGAACACCGGGGTGGTTTTTAGTCAGTAAGAGTCTGACAGACCCCTCCGCCCACCCCAGGGCGGAGGACATCCATGAGGATTTTCCACCCCGGCAACAAAAAAAAAAAAAAAAAAAAAAAAGGTTAGGTTAGGTTAGGTTAGGTTAGGTTAGGTTAGGTTAGGTTAGGTTAGGTTAGGTTAGGTTAGGTTAGGTTAGGTTAGGTTAGGTTAGGTTAGGTTAGGTTAGGTTAGGTTAGGTTAGGTTAGGTTAGGTTAGGTTAGGTTAGGTTAGGTTAGGTTAGGTTAGGTTAGGTTAGGTTAGGTTAGGTTAGGTTAGGTTAGGTTAGGTTAGGTTAGGTTTTTTTTTTTTTTTTTTTTTTTTTTTTTTTTTTTTTTTTTTTCTACTTCCTCTGACACAGTATCAGAGCCTATTTTATCTAATGCTTCTTTTTCATTCCAGTTCTATCAAGTATTCCTCTCGCACTTTTGTTCCGCATACTTTATCTTTCTTTCTTACTATCTCTGTCTTACTAATTCCCGGTGGGATTCCGGTCTTATCCTTCTCTCTACTCTAATTATATTGTATCTTTATTTATGGTATCGGGTTTTACAACACACACAGTTTTCTTTATTAAATTAATAAACAAGCCAATTTCGGCACATTGTTTTCTTAAATGTCTAATTTACAGTTTGTACTTATCATCTATCTTATTTTATGCTTTAACTACAATTTAAATCTATTATACATGTATGATTTGGGGTTCCGGGTCTACAATAACCACTATTTTCTTGAACTCCTTTTGCGCCAGTGTAATTATTTTCTTTGACATTAAGTTCTTACATAGTTCATTACATCAGTACTTATTTATTACTTAAACTAAGCTTATAATCCTACTCTTTAATTACAATATTTCTTTATAAATTTGCGTGTATGATGTACAATATATTCCATAATATACGGTCATCATACTTTTGTTACTTGTTTCTCTTTACGACTGTTTCTACTAGTTTTAAGCAATATTCCATAAACTTTTTCCTTCTTTTGTCTACCATAATACATTTTATATTTTCCGTTGTAAGTTTTGTATCCAGTACTTGTTCAATTTTGTATCTTTCGTATCCAAACACTGGGCAGTCCAAGACAATGTGTGGGATGGATTCTTTAACATTTGGGTCACAAGTGCATGAGGGACTCTCCTTACACTTAAAACGGCATAAGTATTCGGAGAATCCCCCATGGCCGGTCAACAATTGAGTGCTCAGGCATGTCGGTTCGAACTTGCGAATTACACTGTATGCCGCGATCACATCCGGGAAGAAGAGTTTAGTGATTCCGGCTACTTCTCCAGACTTATATCTTGCGTCCCATTCGCGAATCGATTCCAGTCGGAGCTGTCGCTTCGCAAATGAGACGGGAAACAAATCGTAGTCCGGTTTCCTCTTGCTTGATGCTGCAGCGGCAGCCTTGGCAAGCTGGTCAGCCCTTTCGTTTCCCTCCAGTCCTACGTGTGCTTTTATCCAGAACAGAGATACCACTTTGTTCTGTCGAGATGATTCTGAAAGGTTCTCGCGGGTTTCTACAGCTAGTGGATGGAGGGAGCCGAGGTTAGTGACCGTTTGTAGTGCCGCCATTGAATCACTGTAAATTCCAAACGTGAGTGCACCGTGTTTCTTTATTCGCCTTGTGGCTTCGCAAACGGCCAGTAATTCCGCTTGATAGACTGTGCAGTATGACGGCAAGCAAAGTTTGACGGTCCGTGTTTCCGCTTCGCCCTCCCACACGGACAGCGCTGCGCCAACCCTTCCCCCAATCTTACTGCCATCTGTGTAGATTTTTACTGCACAGCCACCATTTGCGTCCACGTCATTCTGGTCTCTAAGGCATGTCAGCTCAAGGTCTGCGACTGTTGCAGGGTGTGGCGCTTCTGTTACTGGCAACAATCGCTCGATCTCTCTGTCTCCTAGTCCCGGCAGGGCCTCCCCCTTCCTGATCCTGTATAGTGAGGCTACCTCGCGTACACGAAGATCAAGCGGGAGCACGCCCGCCAGAACCAGTGCTGAGTTTAGGGAGACCGTGCGATAAGCCTTGCACATTTTTTGTGCGAAGCCTCTCTGCACAGTTCCGAGCTGTTTTTGTACTCCTAGTTTTCCGGCCGCCGATGCCCAAACGCTCGCCGCGTATAAAATGATGGGTTCGATAGTCGCTGTGTAAATCGTGCGTATGACTTCGGGGTGGAGGCCCCAACTCGCCTTTGCCGCTCTTGCGAGCTGCTTGTAAACGTTTATGGCCTTCCTACAAACGTTTGTTACGTGTTCATTAAATGTGAGCTTTTCGTCAAACGTCACACCTAACATCTTAATTTCCTTGGACATGCCAATGTCCACTCCGCCCATGCTCAAGTGCGGAGTGTCAAATTTAAGCTTGCGCGTGATGACCATTGCACTGGTCTTATGAGGCGCGAATTTGAGCTTATTTTCGACACCCCACACTCGAACAAGCTCGAGAGCGGCATTAGCGTGTCTTTCCACTTGCTGTGCAGTCTGACCATCGAACACCATGACAACGTCGTCGGCAAACGCCTGTATATAGTGACCTGCGGATTCAAGGGTATTCAGCAGGGGATCTAGCAATATGTTCCATAGGATGGGCCCACCTATAGACCCTTGGACGCACCCTTTGTTGGTCGCCTTTGTATATGTTTCCCCATTATACCTTACCGTGACTTTCCTTTGGTCAAGGTAGCTGTCAAACACTTTTCGAATGTTTATAGGACAGTTCGCTTTTGCCAGTTGGACTCTGATCGCTGGCCACCATGCGCTGTCGAAAGCGCCCTCTATATCTAATGACACAACGGTTATGATTTTCTTCTCGTCCAATTTAGTTTTTATATATTGCATTAATTTATAGAGGGCGTCTTCGCAGCTCTTTTGGGGCATGAATCCGAACTGGTTGGGGTTGAGTTTAGATAACAGGTGGTGTTTAAGTCTGGCGACCAACATTTTTTCATATACTTTACCCATTACAGGCAACAGTCCTATGGGGCGGTAGGATTTAGGAGTTGTATAAGATTCTTTTCCTGGTTTCCTCAGCACTATAACAGTGGCTTCCTTCCAGATGACTGGGAAATAATGGAGTTCTAGACATTTGTTCAGTACTTCCAGGAAAAGTTTAGGGTCACTCTTTACGGCGTGGTTGCATATGTCAGCAGTGAATCCGTCGGCACCAGGCGCTTTCTTCGGGTTCAAGGAATCCAGTGCGGTGAGCATTTCCGTTATTGTGAACGGAGGATCGTTCTGTCCTTCGGTCTGTTGGAGGTTCACAGCCGATGCTCGGTTTCGTATATCTCGATGCGTCTGGTTATCATTCTCCCTTAGATCTTCCGGGTAGAAGGTTTTCGCCAACAACTCAACCGAGCCTTTGGCATTAAGAGTGATGCCACTTTCTTCCAAGGGTGTGTCCTCTTCTCTTTTGGCTGTTCTCCCTATCACTCGGTAAATACCCTCCCACACACTCTCCCTGTCCTGCTTGCCACAAAATTCCTTCCAGCTCACGATCTGAGCCTCCATAGCCCTAGCTTCATATTCGTCCCTGGCGATTATATAAGCGTCCACCACACCTTGTTTTCGAATCGGTGCGGCGTTCTTGATTCTACGTTTCCTAGTGGTGACTTCCTGCTTCATCTTCGCGAGCTCCTCTGAATACCATGGTAGGGTAAGTGTCTCTGTATTATTTTTTAATGGGATTGAAATGTTGCTAGATTCTGTGATAGCTTTGTTGTAATTTTTGATGAATAGATCTAAATTTTTGACTGTGTTAATGTTGTGAATTTTTCCGATTTCTAAGTTGTATTCTGATTTTACTTGTTTAAATTTATGATGAAAAGTTTCCCAGTTTGCTTTCTTTGTGTTGTAAAGTCTTGTGGTTCTTTTGACACTTACCCCAACCGATTTTGGTTAGGTTAGGTTAGGTTAGGTTAGGTTAGGTTAGGTTAGGTTAGGTTAGGTTAGGTTAGGTTAGGTTAGGTTAGGTTAGGTTTTTTTTTTTTTTTTTTTTTTTTTTTTTTTTTTTTTTTTTTTTGGCAGGAGTGGGAAATCCTCATGGACGCCCAGACTGACCCACTGGTGACCCAGTCTGGGCAGTGCCGGACTCTTACCGGCTAAAACCACACTCCTGCCTTTCCAGTGTCCCTCTGACATTATCAGAGCCCTTTTTTGCGGATTGGGGATTTTTATACACTTTTCTTAATTTTCTACATTTCTTTTTATGATAAACTGATTTAAAAACAGTAATATAATACAAATACAAGTATCAAAGACAATCTAACACGATGCTACTACACACTTATTCTAAGGGAGTCGTATACTTTGCTTTCTTTCTTAGGTCTAACACTTTTTATACACACGCATGCACACCTTACATTATATTTTCTTATTTTTTAACTTATTTCAGATTACATAATAACTATCTCTTTTCTATTTTATATCTCTCTTATCAGACATGATATTCATTATATACTACATTATATATTGATATCATGAATTCTTACACTATTTATTTCTTTTTATAACTATGTTTCCTATTACTATGCAATATTCTAAGAACTTTTTAATATTATTTTTCTGCATTAGTTGTGCCATATTATCAGCCTCAACCTTTATGCCAATACTCTGCTCCACCTCATAGCGCAATCTGGCAAAGATGGGGCATTCTAATAGCACATGTGGAACAGTTTCGTCCACGCCCGGCTCACAGGGGCACGATGGATCCTCCTTACACTTGAAACGGTACAGGTATGCAGAGAACCCACCGTGCCCCGTGAGAATTTGTGTTGAAACCTTTGTGTGTTCCAACTTTCTTACCGCTTTGTACGCTGCGGTTGCGTCAGGGAAGAACATTTTTGTTATTTTTGCGGTCTCCCCAGATCTATATCTCCTGTCCCATTCGTCAACCGTTTCCAACCGGATTCTGCGTTTGGCGAATGAGACCGGAGCAAGATCATAGTCCGGTCTCTTCTTCAACCGCAATGCCGCCTCCTTTGCCAGTTGGTCGGCCCTCTCATTACCTTCCAATCCTGCGTGTGCTTTAATCCAAAACAGAGAGACGCTCTTGTTTTGGAGGCTACAGCTGCGTATGGCATCTCTTGTTTCTACTGCCAGGGGATGAAAGGCCTTAGGATTAGTCA
Organism: Tiliacea citrago; assembly: GCA_963921375.1. NCBI lineage: Eukaryota > Metazoa > Arthropoda > Insecta > Lepidoptera > Noctuidae > Tiliacea > Tiliacea citrago. The sequence continues at coordinate 32,780,652 of OY992780.1, forward strand.
CCGTCTGGAGGGCCGCCATAGAGTCGCTATATACGGCGAAAGATGTTTCGCTACGTCGGAGGGCAACCTTCAGTGCTTCGCGAATGGCCAGCAGCTCGGCTTGGTAGACGGTACAGTAGGTCGGCAAGGCAAGTTTGAGGGCTTTAGTTTCGGCCTGGCTATTCCATATGGATAGCGCAGCACCAACTTTACCCTCAATCTTGCTGCCGTCCGTAAAGATGCGCACTGCATAATCGCTGTGGTTGTGATATTGATCCTCGTCTACCAAGTGTCCGAGTTTAATTTCGTGCTCCTCCGCAGGATGGGGGGCTTCGATTGCCGATGCCATTCGCTCTATCTCTATGGCTGCAGGCTGGGGTACCCCCCGCTTGGCCTCGTACAGTGAGGATACTTCTCGGATTCGAAGATCAAGGGGGAGTATCCCAGCCAGCACAAGTGCTGAGTTCAGAGACACCGTACGGTATGCGCGGCACAGTTTTTGGGCGAAGCTTCTCTGAATAGCATTTAGTTGCTTCTGTACACACACTTTATTGGATGCAGGCGCCCAAGCACATGCCGCATACAGAATAATGGGTTCGACTGCGGCGGTGTATATGCATCTTATGACCTCCGGATGAAGTCCCCAGTTGACTCGAGCAGCCCTCGACAGCTGTTTATATATAGCGACCGCCTTGGAGCATACGTTGGTGACGTGGGTATTAAAGGTGAGCTTATGGTCCAGCGTGAGTCCCAGTATTTTAATCTCACTAGACAGGCCAATGTCGGTGCCACCCATGCTCAGCCGTGGAGTATCGTGTTTCAGCTTTCGCGTTATGAGCATGGCTTTAGTCTTATGCGGTGCAAATTTAAGCTTGTTCGTGACACCCCACGCCTGAACATAATCTAGGGCGGCATTTGCCTGTCTCTCTATAGCAAGGGCTGTGTCTCCATCAAACATCAACACGACGTCATCCGCAAATGCCTGGCAGTGGTACCCTCTCTGTTCCAGGCCCTTCAGCAAGGGATCCAATAAAAGGTTCCACAAGATGGGGCCGCTAATAGACCCCTGTACGCATCCTTTTTCGGGTACTTTTTTGTATTCAGCGCCCGCATATCTGACCGCCACAACCCTTCCGCTCAAGTAGCTGTCCATGACCCTTCTCAAGTTGCCAGGACAACACTCCTCAGACAGTCGCACCCGGATTGCTGGCCACCATGCGTTGTCGAAGGCTCCCTCTATGTCCAAAGACACAATTGTTACGAGTTTTTTCTCGTCTAGTTTTGCCCGAATATGCTGCATTAGGACATAGAGGGAGTCCTCGGTACCCCTCTGGGGCATAAAACCGAACTGCTGAATGCTCATCCTGGGTAGCAAATGGTACTTGAGTCGGGCCACCAACATCTTTTCAAACACCTTCCCCATGACAGGCAGTAGACCAATCGGCCTGTAAGATTTGGGTGTGGTGTAATCTTCCTTCCCATGCTTGCGGAGAATCACCACGGCGGCCTCCTTCCACATCCGAGGGAAGTAGCAGTGTGCCAAGCACTTGTTCAACAGGGTTAGGAAAAAGAGTGAGTCCACCGCTATTGCGCGCTCACATATGTCCGCCGTTAGTCCATCGGGGCCTGGGGCCTTTTTTGGGTTAAATGATTTTACTGCCCAACTTAATTCATTAGTGCTAAACGGCGGATCAAGACGTTCGTCCTGGTGCTCCTCACTCTCTTTCCCCGCTCTGTGACGAATGTGTCGGTGCTCTTCGGTATCCTCCTCTCCTCGGTCCTCCGGGTAAAAGGTCTCCGCCAGCAGTCTAGCCGAATCCTCGGCATTCAGCGTCTCGCCGTTCCTCTGCATCGGCAGATCCTCCTCTCTCCTAGCCGTCCTACTGATTACGCGGTATATCCCCTCCCATAATCCCTCGGTGTCCTGCTTTTCGCAGAAACCCTTCCAACTCCCGACCTGTGCTTTAATTGCTTCGTTCTCATATTTTTCTTTCTGTTTCAGATAATCTTCGACGACCTTCGCTCTACGGACCGGTGCTGCACATCGGATCCTCCTTTTCTTCGTAGCAACCTCCATCTTCATCCTGGCGAGTTCATCGGACCACCACGGCAAGGCGAGTTTTTCTATAGTTTTCTTTTTTGGTATAGTTTGTGTACATGTGTCTACTATTGCTTTGGTAAATGTTTCTATTGCTGTATTTATTTCTTCCGTATTCTTAATTTGACTTATTTCTTCTATTGTAAGTTTATTTTGCTGCATAAGTTGGGTCAGTTTCTCATGAAACTGACTCCAATTAGCTTTCTTGGTATTGTATACTCTAGTGGTTCTATTTACTTGAATTCCTGATGATTTCTCTAGCTTTACTATAAACTCGATGCCGTTGTGATCCGATCCCGTCAGGTCTTCCACGACTCTCCAGTTGTCCACCGTCGCCAACAGATCCGGTGTGCAGGCAGTTACATCGACGCAACTTGTGTAACGCTGCTGCCCTCTTATAACGTCGAAGGTCGGAGTTTTGCCTCTGTTGAGAATTTGCATTCCAAGCTGGTCGAGAGCTGCAAGCATTTCATCTCCTCTGCTGTCGGTCCTACTGCTCCCCCACCAAATGCTCCAGGCGTTGGCGTCCCCTCCAATAAGGAGTCTTGTAGGCAGCTTGCTTTCTATGTTTTCGAGGCACTCCAGGTATGGTCCAATGGGCTGGTCTGGCTCGAAATAGAACGATACTACGGTGATCTTCCAAGCACTTGTTTGGATTCCTACCACAACGATGTTATTAGTGGTCAGTTCTGGGTACTGTATAACGTTTATGGTAGGATCATAGACAACTATTGCCGCTTTAACAGTCCCTTCTCCTTGCTTCGTGTTTTGGAAGATCCTCGCACCTCGGTATCCTTTCATCCTCTTCAACGCTCCAACATACGGCTCCTGGATAAGCGCCACCATTGCCTTCCGTTTTTCCGCCTCAATCATGAGCTCGCAAGTTGCCAACTTTTTTCGCTGCAGATTAGCCTGGAGCATTCGGCATGGTTCTCTTAATGGGCCCTTAGCAGTACGCCACGGCTGACCGGGCTATCGCATCCCATTTTCTTCGCACCGGACAATCCTGACTGAAGGTGTTGTGTGCAACGTTATCCAATTTGGCATGCGTGCAATTACGACAGGACGGCATACCATGGGCAAGCCAGTCGGCACATCCATTCTTGAGGTGGGGACCTCCACAGTGGCTGCACAGGTCCACAGCTTCCTTGCAGTATCGCCTACCATGACCGTAGCCCAGGCAGCGCGTACATTGCACCAGCGGTGACTGGTCTGCAACTCTTACGCGTTGAAGGTCAATGTGCAGAGCCCCCGCATCAGTCGCTCTTTTCCAGATGGTGGGGGAGGTGCTTATAACTATATGGCAAGTAAGTGGGTTCCTTGTTTTCTTCCGGTATTTGATCAGAATTCGGTTATCCTTTTCGTCAAGGCCCTGAAAAACGCCTCGATTCTGGTTATGTAACGCCTTTAGTAAGTCGTCGTCACTATGTACAACCAAGACGTCCCTAAGAATCAAGAGTGGGTCTTTGTTTTCCATTTCCTCGACGATGAGATGCCCTCCTAAGCTTTCGATCCTTTCTTTGACCTTTCTTCGGTCCTCTACCGTACTGCAACCCATTATTACCTTCCTATCTTTAGCCTTCCTCACCCTTTCCACCCGGATCCAGCCCTCTTTCGCATCTACCACCTTCCTTATTTTTTCCAGGACATCATCACCCGTTTCATCCTGGTCCTTAGAGGTGACCACAACTGAGTGTAAGGCAGTACGCTCACAAACTGGTACTACAGTTTGATTTGCGGCCACCACGCTGGCGTAAGTCACTTTCTCGAACGTCTCTTTGTGACTCTCTACGACATTCTTTAATTCCTCTATCCTTTTCCCATTTTCTATTAGCAGTCGTGTATTCTCATCTATTTTTGCCAATAAGCGGCTGTCTTCTCTGTCTCTATCTCTGTCTTGCTCCGTCACTTTCGGGGAGTCTTTTCCTAAATGTTTATCCTCTTCTGGATCGTTTCCCTTTACCATCCGTTTCTTTGCGAGAGGAAGGTCTTTTTCTTTATCCGCCTCTTTCACCAGCAGATATAGTCGGTCGATTAGTGCTACGACTTCACTTTTTATATCCGTCTTTAAATTGCGCGAGCTGTTGAGGTGGAACTTCGCCTTACTCAGGCAGACTCTAGCCTCCGCAACTCGCGACGGGTATTTCCTATTCGTAATCGGACTTTTGGTCGTTCCCGTGGCCAGAAAACCGGATACACCGGCTTTGCCCTCCTGAGTGAGAGCAATTTTGGCCATTGTTTTCGATGGATCCCGGGTATTTGGTTGGGTGGCGCTCGTGCCAGCCTCCCATTCCCCTATGCTTTTTCTGACGGCAAACGTCCTGTCGGACACTGACCCTGCCTGGTCAGTTTTTGCCATTTCTCCGCTGCTTCGCGGCACACAGGGAAGCGAGGGGCCAGCCTTCTCCATTGAGCGTGGCGAGCCTCTAGAGGCCGGCGAGATCGCGTCTTTCTTCGCCGGTGTGCGCATCATGGTGGTTGATGCAGTGAAAGTGAGTTTCATGAACTAAGAAGGACACTGGTAATTACTTCTGTGTCCCTGTAAAGCGGGATAAGCACAGAAGTAACTTAAGCTTATACTAAATATAAATGTAGTACGGCCTTAAGGCCGTAAGGTCAAATTACTAAAGTTAAAACATCAATTTCGTAACTACAAACACTACTAAATACCTAAACGCGAATAAAGTGATTTTAAAATTTTCGACAAAAACCCAAAGTTTACCTGGCCAGTGACAACAGGGAGGGTGGGCGGGCAATTTTTTGAAGTTCTATATTCGCCAGACGCACGTGCGAGGTATCAAAAGACGCGTCTCCGCGCGGGCTAGCGAGCTATGAAATTACTAGAAATATATGCAATACAAAAATTTTGAGTTTTGGTCAAAAAACTGGTTTTTTGACTGAAAAATGTGAAAAAACCTGGAATAAACACTACCAAACAGGACTCGGGGTGGCTGAGCGCGCACCGGAATACAGGTAAGGCAGGTAGGTATCTATTGAAACTACTATTAACGATGGTTCGAATAAGAATTTTGAGATAAAATTAGTTTTTGAAAATTCCTTCAAAAAATCTCACAAAAATTGCTAAGTCGATATACGAAAATATTTTTTCGCGTAATTGTCAATTTTTATTAGTCAAACCGTTGTACGGAACCTATTTAAGATTGATTTGGCTGAAAACAGCTTCAAAATGCGTCACCTGGATGCAAAGTTATAACGATTTGATGTAATTATTGTCTAGCTAAGGTGGATTTCGTATATATATGAATTTACTAGTTATGGAATTTTTTGAAGTTCTATATTCGCCAGACGCACGTGCGAGGTATCAAAAGACGCGTCTCCGCGCGGGCTAGCGAGCTATGAAATTACTAGAAATATATGCAATACAAAAATTTTGAGTTTTGGTCAAAAAACTGGTTTTTTGACTGAAAAATGTGAAAAAACCTGGAATAAACACTACCAAACAGGACTCGGGGTGGCTGAGCGCGCACCGGAATACAGGTAAGGCAGGTAGGTATCTATTGAAACTACTATTAACGATGGTTCGAATAAGAATTTTGAGATAAAATTAGTTTTTGAAAATTCCTTCAAAAAATCTCACAAAAATTGCTAAGTCGATATACGAAAATATTTTTTCGCGTAATTGTCAATTTTTATTAGTCAAACCGTTGTACGGAACCTATTTAAGATTGATTTGGCTGAAAACAGCTTCAAAATGCGTCACCTGGATGCAAAGTTATAACGATTTGATGTAATTATTGTCTAGCTAAGGTGGATTTCGTATATATATGAATTTACTAGTTATGGAATTTTTTGAAGTTCTATATTCGCCAGACGCACGTGCGAGGTATCAAAAGACGCGTCTCCGCGCGGGCTAGCGAGCTATGAAATTACTAGAAATATATGCAATACAAAAATTTTGAGTTTTGGTCAAAAAACTGGTTTTTTGACTGAAAAATGTGAAAAAACCTGGAATAAACACTACCAAACAGGACTCGGGGTGGCTGAGCGCGCACCGGAATACAGGTAAGGCAGGTAGGTATCTATTGAAACTACTATTAACGATGGTTCGAATAAGAATTTTGAGATAAAATTAGTTTTTGAAAATTCCTTCAAAAAATCTCACAAAAATTGCTAAGTCGATATACGAAAATATTTTTTCGCGTAATTGTCAATTTTTATTAGTCAAACCGTTGTACGGAACCTATTTAAGATTGATTTGGCTGAAAACAGCTTCAAAATGCGTCACCTGGATGCAAAGTTATAACGATTTGATGTAATTATTGTCTAGCTAAGGTGGATTTCGTATATATATGAATTTACTAGTTATGGAATTTTTTGAAGTTCTATATTCGCCAGACGCACGTGCGAGGTATCAAAAGACGCGTCTCCGCGCGGGCTAGCGAGCTATGAAATTACTAGAAATATATGCAATACAAAAATTTTGAGTTTTGGTCAAAAAACTGGTTTTTTGACTGAAAAATGTGAAAAAACCTGGAATAAACACTACCAAACAGGACTCGGGGTGGCTGAGCGCGCACCGGAATACAGGTAAGGCAGGTAGGTATCTATTGAAACTACTATTAACGATGGTTCGAATAAGAATTTTGAGATAAAATTAGTTTTTGAAAATTCCTTCAAAAAATCTCACAAAAATTGCTAAGTCGATATACGAAAATATTTTTTCGCGTAATTGTCAATTTTTATTAGTCAAACCGTTGTACGGAACCTATTTAAGATTGATTTGGCTGAAAACAGCTTCAAAATGCGTCACCTGGATGCAAAGTTATAACGATTTGATGTAATTATTGTCTAGCTAAGGTGGATTTCGTATATATATGAATTTACTAGTTATGGAATTTTTTGAAGTTCTATATTCGCCAGACGCACGTGCGAGGTGTCAAAAGACGCGTCTCCGCGCGGGCTAGCGAGCTATGAAATTACTAGAAATATATGCAATACAAAAATTTTGAGTTTTGGTCAAAAAACTGGTTTTTTGACTGAAAAATGTGAAAAAACCTGGAATAAACACTACCAAACAGGACTCGGGGTGGCTGAGCGCGCACCGGAATACAGGTAAGGCAGGTAGGTATCTATTGAAACTACTATTAACGATGGTTCGAATAAGAATTTTGAGATAAAATTAGTTTTTGAAAATTCCTTCAAAAAATCTCACAAAAATTGCTAAGTCGATATACGAAAATATTTTTTCGCGTAATTGTCAATTTTTATTAGTCAAACCGTTGTACGGAACCTATTTAAGATTGATTTGGCTGAAAACAGCTTCAAAATGCGTCACCTGGATGCAAAGTTATAACGATTTGATGTAATTATTGTCTAGCTAAGGTGGATTTCGTATATATATGAATTTACTAGTTATGGAATTTTTTGAAGTTCTATATTCGCCAGACGCACGTGCGAGGTATCAAAAGACGCGTCTCCGCGCGGGCTAGCGAGCTATGAAATTACTAGAAATATATGCAATACAAAAATTTTGAGTTTTGGTCAAAAAACTGGTTTTTTGACTGAAAAATGTGAAAAAACCTGGAATAAACACTACCAAACAGGACTCGGGGTGGCTGAGCGCGCACCGGAATACAGGTAAGGCAGGTAGGTATCTATTGAAACTACTATTAACGATGGTTCGAATAAGAATTTTGAGATAAAATTAGTTTTTGAAAATTCCTTCAAAAAATCTCACAAAAATTGCTAAGTCGATATACGAAAATATTTTTTCGCGTAATTGTCAATTTTTATTAGTCAAACCGTTGTACGGAACCTATTTAAGATTGATTTGGCTGAAAACAGCTTCAAAATGCGTCACCTGGATGCAAAGTTATAACGATTTGATGTAATTATTGTCTAGCTAAGGTGGATTTCGTATATATATGAATTTACTAGTTATGGAATTTTTTGAAGTTCTATATTCGCCAGACGCACGTGCGAGGTATCAAAAGACGCGTCTCCGCGCGGGCTAGCGAGCTATGAAATTACTAGAAATATATGCAATACAAAAATTTTGAGTTTTGGTCAAAAAACTGGTTTTTTGACTGAAAAATGTGAAAAAACCTGGAATAAACACTACCAAACAGGACTCGGGGTGGCTGAGCGCGCACCGGAATACAGGTAAGGCAGGTAGGTATCTATTGAAACTACTATTAACGATGGTTCGAATAAGAATTTTGAGATAAAATTAGTTTTTGAAAATTCCTTCAAAAAATCTCACAAAAATTGCTAAGTCGATATACGAAAATATTTTTTCGCGTAATTGTCAATTTTTATTAGTCAAACCGTTGTACGGAACCTATTTAAGATTGATTTGGCTGAAAACAGCTTCAAAATGCGTCACCTGGATGCAAAGTTATAACGATTTGATGTAATTATTGTCTAGCTAAGGTGGATTTCGTATATATATGAATTTACTAGTTATGGAATTTTTTGAAGTTCTATATTCGCCAGACGCACGTGCGAGGTGTCAAAAGACGCGTCTCCGCGCGGGCTAGCGAGCTATGAAATTACTAGAAATATATGCAATACAAAAATTTTGAGTTTTGGTCAAAAAACTGGTTTTTTGACTGAAAAATGTGAAAAAACCTGGAATAAACACTACCAAACAGGACTCGGGGTGGCTGAGCGCGCACCGGAATACAGGTAAGGCAGGTAGGTATCTATTGAAACTACTATTAACGATGGTTCGAATAAGAATTTTGAGATAAAATTAGTTTTTGAAAATTCCTTCAAAAAATCTCACAAAAATTGCTAAGTCGATATACGAAAATATTTTTTCGCGTAATTGTCAATTTTTATTAGTCAAACCGTTGTACGGAACCTATTTAAGATTGATTTGGCTGAAAACAGCTTCAAAATGCGTCACCTGGATGCAAAGTTATAACGATTTGATGTAATTATTGTCTAGCTAAGGTGGATTTCGTATATATATGAATTTACTAGTTATGGAATTTTTTGAAGTTCTATATTCGCCAGACGCACGTGCGAGGTATCAAAAGACGCGTCTCCGCGCGGGCTAGCGAGCTATGAAATTACTAGAAATATATGCAATACAAAAATTTTGAGTTTTGGTCAAAAAACTGGTTTTTTGACTGAAAAATGTGAAAAAACCTGGAATAAACACTACCAAACAGGACTCGGGGTGGCTGAGCGCGCACCGGAATACAGGTAAGGCAGGTAGGTATCTATTGAAACTACTATTAACGATGGTTCGAATAAGAATTTTGAGATAAAATTAGTTTTTGAAAATTCCTTCAAAAAATCTCACAAAAATTGCTAAGTCGATATACGAAAATATTTTTTCGCGTAATTGTCAATTTTTATTAGTCAAACCGTTGTACGGAACCTATTTAAGATTGATTTGGCTGAAAACAGCTTCAAAATGCGTCACCTGGATGCAAAGTTATAACGATTTGATGTAATTATTGTCTAGCTAAGGTGGATTTCGTATATATATGAATTTACTAGTTATGGAATTTTTTGAAGTTCTATATTCGCCAGACGCACGTGCGAGGTATCAAAAGACGCGTCTCCGCGCGGGCTAGCGAGCTATGAAATTACTAGAAATATATGCAATACAAAAATTTTGAGTTTTGGTCAAAAAACTGGTTTTTTGACTGAAAAATGTGAAAAAACCTGGAATAAACACTACCAAACAGGACTCGGGGTGGCTGAGCGCGCACCGGAATACAGGTAAGGCAGGTAGGTATCTATTGAAACTACTATTAACGATGGTTCGAATAAGAATTTTGAGATAAAATTAGTTTTTGAAAATTCCTTCAAAAAATCTCACAAAAATTGCTAAGTCGATATACGAAAATATTTTTTCGCGTAATTGTCAATTTTTATTAGTCAAACCGTTGTACGGAACCTATTTAAGATTGATTTGGCTGAAAACAGCTTCAAAATGCGTCACCTGGATGCAAAGTTATAACGATTTGATGTAATTATTGTCTAGCTAAGGTGGATTTCGTATATATATGAATTTACTAGTTATGGAATTTTTTGAAGTTCTATATTCGCCAGACGCACGTGCGAGGTATCAAAAGACGCGTCTCCGCGCGGGCTAGCGAGCTATGAAATTACTAGAAATATATGCAATACAAAAATTTTGAGTTTTGGTCAAAAAACTGGTTTTTTGACTGAAAAATGTGAAAAAACCTGGAATAAACACTACCAAACAGGACTCGGGGTGGCTGAGCGCGCACCGGAATACAGGTAAGGCAGGTAGGTATCTATTGAAACTACTATTAACGATGGTTCGAATAAGAATTTTGAGATAAAATTAGTTTTTGAAAATTCCTTCAAAAAATCTCACAAAAATTGCTAAGTCGATATACGAAAATATTTTTTCGCGTAATTGTCAATTTTTATTAGTCAAACCGTTGTACGGAACCTATTTAAGATTGATTTGGCTGAAAACAGCTTCAAAATGCGTCACCTGGATGCAAAGTTATAACGATTTGATGTAATTATTGTCTAGCTAAGGTGGATTTCGTATATATATGAATTTACTAGTTATGGAATTTTTTGAAGTTCTATATTCGCCAGACGCACGTGCGAGGTATCAAAAGACGCGTCTCCGCGCGGGCTAGCGAGCTATGAAATTACTAGAAATATATGCAATACAAAAATTTTGAGTTTTGGTCAAAAAACTGGTTTTTTGACTGAAAAATGTGAAAAAACCTGGAATAAACACTACCAAACAGGACTCGGGGTGGCTGAGCGCGCACCGGAATACAGGTAAGGCAGGTAGGTATCTATTGAAACTACTATTAACGATGGTTCGAATAAGAATTTTGAGATAAAATTAGTTTTTGAAAATTCCTTCAAAAAATCTCACAAAAATTGCTAAGTCGATATACGAAAATATTTTTTCGCGTAATTGTCAATTTTTATTAGTCAAACCGTTGTACGGAACCTATTTAAGATTGATTTGGCTGAAAACAGCTTCAAAATGCGTCACCTGGATGCAAAGTTATAACGATTTGATGTAATTATTGTCTAGCTAAGGTGGATTTCGTATATATATGAATTTACTAGTTATGGAATTTTTTGAAGTTCTATATTCGCCAGACGCACGTGCGAGGTGTCAAAAGACGCGTCTCCGCGCGGGCTAGCGAGCTATGAAATTACTAGAAATATATGCAATACAAAAATTTTGAGTTTTGGTCAAAAAACTGGTTTTTTGACTGAAAAATGTGAAAAAACCTGGAATAAACACTACCAAACAGGACTCGGGGTGGCTGAGCGCGCACCGGAATACAGGTAAGGCAGGTAGGTATCTATTGAAACTACTATTAACGATGGTTCGAATAAGAATTTTGAGATAAAATTAGTTTTTGAAAATTCCTTCAAAAAATCTCACAAAAATTGCTAAGTCGATATACGAAAATATTTTTTCGCGTAATTGTCAATTTTTATTAGTCAAACCGTTGTACGGAACCTATTTAAGATTGATTTGGCTGAAAACAGCTTCAAAATGCGTCACCTGGATGCAAAGTTATAACGATTTGATGTAATTATTGTCTAGCTAAGGTGGATTTCGTATATATATGAATTTACTAGTTATGGAATTTTTTGAAGTTCTATATTCGCCAGACGCACGTGCGAGGTATCAAAAGACGCGTCTCCGCGCGGGCTAGCGAGCTATGAAATTACTAGAAATATATGCAATACAAAAATTTTGAGTTTTGGTCAAAAAACTGGTTTTTTGACTGAAAAATGTGAAAAAACCTGGAATAAACACTACCAAACAGGACTCGGGGTGGCTGAGCGCGCACCGGAATACAGGTAAGGCAGGTAGGTATCTATTGAAACTACTATTAACGATGGTTCGAATAAGAATTTTGAGATAAAATTAGTTTTTGAAAATTCCTTCAAAAAATCTCACAAAAATTGCTAAGTCGATATACGAAAATATTTTTTCGCGTAATTGTCAATTTTTATTAGTCAAACCGTTGTACGGAACCTATTTAAGATTGATTTGGCTGAAAACAGCTTCAAAATGCGTCACCTGGATGCAAAGTTATAACGATTTGATGTAATTATTGTCTAGCTAAGGTGGATTTCGTATATATATGAATTTACTAGTTATGGAATTTTTTGAAGTTCTATATTCGCCAGACGCACGTGCGAGGTATCAAAAGACGCGTCTCCGCGCGGGCTAGCGAGCTATGAAATTACTAGAAATATATGCAATACAAAAATTTTGAGTTTTGGTCAAAAAACTGGTTTTTTGACTGAAAAATGTGAAAAAACCTGGAATAAACACTACCAAACAGGACTCGGGGTGGCTGAGCGCGCACCGGAATACAGGTAAGGCAGGTAGGTATCTATTGAAACTACTATTAACGATGGTTCGAATAAGAATTTTGAGATAAAATTAGTTTTTGAAAATTCCTTCAAAAAATCTCACAAAAATTGCTAAGTCGATATACGAAAATATTTTTTCGCGTAATTGTCAATTTTTATTAGTCAAACCGTTGTACGGAACCTATTTAAGATTGATTTGGCTGAAAACAGCTTCAAAATGCGTCACCTGGATGCAAAGTTATAACGATTTGATGTAATTATTGTCTAGCTAAGGTGGATTTCGTATATATATGAATTTACTAGTTATGGAATTTTTTGAAGTTCTATATTCGCCAGACGCACGTGCGAGGTGTCAAAAGACGCGTCTCCGCGCGGGCTAGCGAGCTATGAAATTACTAGAAATATATGCAATACAAAAATTTTGAGTTTTGGTCAAAAAACTGGTTTTTTGACTGAAAAATGTGAAAAAACCTGGAATAAACACTACCAAACAGGACTCGGGGTGGCTGAGCGCGCACCGGAATACAGGTAAGGCAGGTAGGTATCTATTGAAACTACTATTAACGATGGTTCGAATAAGAATTTTGAGATAAAATTAGTTTTTGAAAATTCCTTCAAAAAATCTCACAAAAATTGCTAAGTCGATATACGAAAATATTTTTTCGCGTAATTGTCAATTTTTATTAGTCAAACCGTTGTACGGAACCTATTTAAGATTGATTTGGCTGAAAACAGCTTCAAAATGCGTCACCTGGATGCAAAGTTATAACGATTTGATGTAATTATTGTCTAGCTAAGGTGGATTTCGTATATATATGAATTTACTAGTTATGGAATTTTTTGAAGTTCTATATTCGCCAGACGCACGTGCGAGGTATCAAAAGACGCGTCTCCGCGCGGGCTAGCGAGCTATGAAATTACTAGAAATATATGCAATACAAAAATTTTGAGTTTTGGTCAAAAAACTGGTTTTTTGACTGAAAAATGTGAAAAAACCTGGAATAAACACTACCAAACAGGACTCGGGGTGGCTGAGCGCGCACCGGAATACAGGTAAGGCAGGTAGGTATCTATTGAAACTACTATTAACGATGGTTCGAATAAGAATTTTGAGATAAAATTAGTTTTTGAAAATTCCTTCAAAAAATCTCACAAAAATTGCTAAGTCGATATACGAAAATATTTTTTCGCGTAATTGTCAATTTTTATTAGTCAAACCGTTGTACGGAACCTATTTAAGATTGATTTGGCTGAAAACAGCTTCAAAATGCGTCACCTGGATGCAAAGTTATAACGATTTGATGTAATTATTGTCTAGCTAAGGTGGATTTCGTATATATATGAATTTACTAGTTATGGAATTTTTTGAAGTTCTATATTCGCCAGACGCACGTGCGAGGTATCAAAAGACGCGTCTCCGCGCGGGCTAGCGAGCTATGAAATTACTAGAAATATATGCAATACAAAAATTTTGAGTTTTGGTCAAAAAACTGGTTTTTTGACTGAAAAATGTGAAAAAACCTGGAATAAACACTACCAAACAGGACTCGGGGTGGCTGAGCGCGCACCGGAATACAGGTAAGGCAGGTAGGTATCTATTGAAACTACTATTAACGATGGTTCGAATAAGAATTTTGAGATAAAATTAGTTTTTGAAAATTCCTTCAAAAAATCTCACAAAAATTGCTAAGTCGATATACGAAAATATTTTTTCGCGTAATTGTCAATTTTTATTAGTCAAACCGTTGTACGGAACCTATTTAAGATTGATTTGGCTGAAAACAGCTTCAAAATGCGTCACCTGGATGCAAAGTTATAACGATTTGATGTAATTATTGTCTAGCTAAGGTGGATTTCGTATATATATGAATTTACTAGTTATGGAATTTTTTGAAGTTCTATATTCGCCAGACGCACGTGCGAGGTATCAAAAGACGCGTCTCCGCGCGGGCTAGCGAGCTATGAAATTACTAGAAATATATGCAATACAAAAATTTTGAGTTTTGGTCAAAAAACTGGTTTTTTGACTGAAAAATGTGAAAAAACCTGGAATAAACACTACCAAACAGGACTCGGGGTGGCTGAGCGCGCACCGGAATACAGGTAAGGCAGGTAGGTATCTATTGAAACTACTATTAACGATGGTTCGAATAAGAATTTTGAGATAAAATTAGTTTTTGAAAATTCCTTCAAAAAATCTCACAAAAATTGCTAAGTCGATATACGAAAATATTTTTTCGCGTAATTGTCAATTTTTATTAGTCAAACCGTTGTACGGAACCTATTTAAGATTGATTTGGCTGAAAACAGCTTCAAAATGCGTCACCTGGATGCAAAGTTATAACGATTTGATGTAATTATTGTCTAGCTAAGGTGGATTTCGTATATATATGAATTTACTAGTTATGGAATTTTTTGAAGTTCTATATTCGCCAGACGCACGTGCGAGGTGTCAAAAGACGCGTCTCCGCGCGGGCTAGCGAGCTATGAAATTACTAGAAATATATGCAATACAAAAATTTTGAGTTTTGGTCAAAAAACTGGTTTTTTGACTGAAAAATGTGAAAAAACCTGGAATAAACACTACCAAACAGGACTCGGGGTGGCTGAGCGCGCACCGGAATACAGGTAAGGCAGGTAGGTATCTATTGAAACTACTATTAACGATGGTTCGAATAAGAATTTTGAGATAAAATTAGTTTTTGAAAATTCCTTCAAAAAATCTCACAAAAATTGCTAAGTCGATATACGAAAATATTTTTTCGCGTAATTGTCAATTTTTATTAGTCAAACCGTTGTACGGAACCTATTTAAGATTGATTTGGCTGAAAACAGCTTCAAAATGCGTCACCTGGATGCAAAGTTATAACGATTTGATGTAATTATTGTCTAGCTAAGGTGGATTTCGTATATATATGAATTTACTAGTTATGGAATTTTTTGAAGTTCTATATTCGCCAGACGCACGTGCGAGGTATCAAAAGACGCGTCTCCGCGCGGGCTAGCGAGCTATGAAATTACTAGAAATATATGCAATACAAAAATTTTGAGTTTTGGTCAAAAAACTGGTTTTTTGACTGAAAAATGTGAAAAAACCTGGAATAAACACTACCAAACAGGACTCGGGGTGGCTGAGCGCGCACCGGAATACAGGTAAGGCAGGTAGGTATCTATTGAAACTACTATTAACGATGGTTCGAATAAGAATTTTGAGATAAAATTAGTTTTTGAAAATTCCTTCAAAAAATCTCACAAAAATTGCTAAGTCGATATACGAAAATATTTTTTCGCGTAATTGTCAATTTTTATTAGTCAAACCGTTGTACGGAACCTATTTAAGATTGATTTGGCTGAAAACAGCTTCAAAATGCGTCACCTGGATGCAAAGTTATAACGATTTGATGTAATTATTGTCTAGCTAAGGTGGATTTCGTATATATATGAATTTACTAGTTATGGAATTTTTTGAAGTTCTATATTCGCCAGACGCACGTGCGAGGTATCAAAAGACGCGTCTCCGCGCGGGCTAGCGAGCTATGAAATTACTAGAAATATATGCAATACAAAAATTTTGAGTTTTGGTCAAAAAACTGGTTTTTTGACTGAAAAATGTGAAAAAACCTGGAATAAACACTACCAAACAGGACTCGGGGTGGCTGAGCGCGCACCGGAATACAGGTAAGGCAGGTAGGTATCTATTGAAACTACTATTAACGATGGTTCGAATAAGAATTTTGAGATAAAATTAGTTTTTGAAAATTCCTTCAAAAAATCTCACAAAAATTGCTAAGTCGATATACGAAAATATTTTTTCGCGTAATTGTCAATTTTTATTAGTCAAACCGTTGTACGGAACCTATTTAAGATTGATTTGGCTGAAAACAGCTTCAAAATGCGTCACCTGGATGCAAAGTTATAACGATTTGATGTAATTATTGTCTAGCTAAGGTGGATTTCGTATATATATGAATTTACTAGTTATGGAATTTTTTGAAGTTCTATATTCGCCAGACGCACGTGCGAGGTGTCAAAAGACGCGTCTCCGCGCGGGCTAGCGAGCTATGAAATTACTAGAAATATATGCAATACAAAAATTTTGAGTTTTGGTCAAAAAACTGGTTTTTTGACTGAAAAATGTGAAAAAACCTGGAATAAACACTACCAAACAGGACTCGGGGTGGCTGAGCGCGCACCGGAATACAGGTAAGGCAGGTAGGTATCTATTGAAACTACTATTAACGATGGTTCGAATAAGAATTTTGAGATAAAATTAGTTTTTGAAAATTCCTTCAAAAAATCTCACAAAAATTGCTAAGTCGATATACGAAAATATTTTTTCGCGTAATTGTCAATTTTTATTAGTCAAACCGTTGTACGGAACCTATTTAAGATTGATTTGGCTGAAAACAGCTTCAAAATGCGTCACCTGGATGCAAAGTTATAACGATTTGATGTAATTATTGTCTAGCTAAGGTGGATTTCGTATATATATGAATTTACTAGTTATGGAATTTTTTGAAGTTCTATATTCGCCAGACGCACGTGCGAGGTATCAAAAGACGCGTCTCCGCGCGGGCTAGCGAGCTATGAAATTACTAGAAATATATGCAATACAAAAATTTTGAGTTTTGGTCAAAAAACTGGTTTTTTGACTGAAAAATGTGAAAAAACCTGGAATAAACACTACCAAACAGGACTCGGGGTGGCTGAGCGCGCACCGGAATACAGGTAAGGCAGGTAGGTATCTATTGAAACTACTATTAACGATGGTTCGAATAAGAATTTTGAGATAAAATTAGTTTTTGAAAATTCCTTCAAAAAATCTCACAAAAATTGCTAAGTCGATATACGAAAATATTTTTTCGCGTAATTGTCAATTTTTATTAGTCAAACCGTTGTACGGAACCTATTTAAGATTGATTTGGCTGAAAACAGCTTCAAAATGCGTCACCTGGATGCAAAGTTATAACGATTTGATGTAATTATTGTCTAGCTAAGGTGGATTTCGTATATATATGAATTTACTAGTTATGGAATTTTTTGAAGTTCTATATTCGCCAGACGCACGTGCGAGGTATCAAAAGACGCGTCTCCGCGCGGGCTAGCGAGCTATGAAATTACTAGAAATATATGCAATACAAAAATTTTGAGTTTTGGTCAAAAAACTGGTTTTTTGACTGAAAAATGTGAAAAAACCTGGAATAAACACTACCAAACAGGACTCGGGGTGGCTGAGCGCGCACCGGAATACAGGTAAGGCAGGTAGGTATCTATTGAAACTACTATTAACGATGGTTCGAATAAGAATTTTGAGATAAAATTAGTTTTTGAAAATTCCTTCAAAAAATCTCACAAAAATTGCTAAGTCGATATACGAAAATATTTTTTCGCGTAATTGTCAATTTTTATTAGTCAAACCGTTGTACGGAACCTATTTAAGATTGATTTGGCTGAAAACAGCTTCAAAATGCGTCACCTGGATGCAAAGTTATAACGGTTAGGTTAGGTTAGGTTAGGTTAGGTTAGGTTAGGTTAGGTTAGGTTAGGTTAGGTTAGGTTAGGTTAGGTTAGGTTAGGTTAGGTTAGGTTAGGTTAGGTTAGGTTAGGTTAGGTTAGGTTAGGTTAGGTTAGGTTAGGTTAGGTTAGGTTAGGTTAGGTTAGGTTAGGTTAGGTTAGGTTAGGTTAGGTTAGGTTAGGTTAGGTTAGGTTAGGTTAGGTTAGGTTAGGTTAGGTTAGGTTAGGTTAGGTTAGGTTAGGTTAGGTTAGGTTAGGTTAGGTTAGGTTAGGTTAGGTTAGGTTAGGTTAGGTTAGGTTAGGTTAGGTTAGGTTAGGTTAGGTTAGGTTAGGTTAGGTTAGGTTAGGTTAGGTTAGGTTAGGTTAGGTTAGGTTAGGTTAGGTTAGGTTAGGTTAGGTTAGGTTAGGTTAGGTTAGGTTAGGTTAGGTTAGGTTAGGTTAGGTTAGGTTAGGTTAGGTTAGGTTAGGTTAGGTTAGGTTAGGTTAGGTTAGGTTAGGTTAGGTTAGGTTAGGTTAGGTTAGGTTAGGTTAGGTTAGGTTAGGTTAGGTTAGGTTAGGTTAGGTTAGGTTAGGTTAGGTTAGGTTAGGTTAGGTTAGGTTAGGTTAGGTTAGGTTAGGTTAGGTTAGGTTAGGTTAGGTTAGGTTAGGTTAGGTTAGGTTAGGTTAGGTTAGGTTAGGTTAGGTTAGGTTAGGTTAGGTTAGGTTAGGTTAGGTTAGGTTAGGTTAGGTTAGGTTAGGTTAGGTTAGGTTAGGTTAGGTTAGGTTAGGTTAGGTTAGGTTAGGTTAGGTTAGGTTAGGTTAGGTTAGGTTAGGTTAGGTTAGGTTAGGTTAGGTTAGGTTAGGTTAGGTTAGGTTAGGTTAGGTTAGGTTAGGTTAGGTTAGGTTAGGTTAGGTTAGGTTAGGTTAGGTTAGGTTAGGTTAGGTTAGGTTAGGTTAGGTTAGGTTAGGTTAGGTTAGGTTAGGTTAGGTTAGGTTAGGTTAGGTTAGGTTAGGTTAGGTTAGGTTAGGTTAGGTTAGGTTAGGTTAGGTTAGGTTAGGTTAGGTTAGGTTAGGTTAGGTTAGGTTAGGTTAGGTTAGGTTAGGTTAGGTTAGGTTAGGTTAGGTTAGGTTAGGTTAGGTTAGGTTAGGTTAGGTTAGGTTAGGTTAGGTTAGGTTAGGTTAGGTTAGGTTAGGTTAGGTTAGGTTAGGTTAGGTTAGGTTAGGTTAGGTTAGGTTAGGTTAGGTTAGGTTAGGTTAGGTTAGGTTAGGTTAGGTTAGGTTAGGTTAGGTTAGGTTAGGTTAGGTTAGGTTAGGTTAGGTTAGGTTAGGTTAGGTTAGGTTAGGTTAGGTTAGGTTAGGTTAGGTTAGGTTAGGTTAGGTTAGGTTAGGTTAGGTTAGGTTAGGTTAGGTTAGGTTAGGTTAGGTTAGGTTAGGTTAGGTTAGGTTAGGTTAGGTTAGGTTAGGTTAGGTTAGGTTAGGTTAGGTTAGGTTAGGTTAGGTTAGGTTAGGTTAGGTTAGGTTAGGTTAGGTTAGGTTAGGTTAGGTTAGGTTAGGTTAGGTTAGGTTAGGTTAGGTTAGGTTAGGTTAGGTTAGGTTAGGTTAGGTTAGGTTAGGTTAGGTTAGGTTAGGTTAGGTTAGGTTAGGTTAGGTTAGGTTAGGTTAGGTTAGGTTAGGTTAGGTTAGGTTAGGTTAGGTTAGGTTAGGTTAGGTTAGGTTAGGTTAGGTTAGGTTAGGTTAGGTTAGGTTAGGTTAGGTTAGGTTAGGTTAGGTTAGGTTAGGTTAGGTTAGGTTAGGTTAGGTTAGGTTAGGTTAGGTTAGGTTAGGTTAGGTTAGGTTAGGTTAGGTTAGGTTAGGTTAGGTTAGGTTAGGTTAGGTTAGGTTAGGTTAGGTTAGGTTAGGTTAGGTTAGGTTAGGTTAGGTTAGGTTAGGTTAGGTTAGGTTAGGTTAGGTTAGGTTAGGTTAGGTTAGGTTAGGTTAGGTTAGGTTAGGTTAGGTTAGGTTAGGTTAGGTTAGGTTAGGTTAGGTTAGGTTAGGTTAGGTTAGGTTAGGTTAGGTTAGGTTAGGTTAGGTTAGGTTAGGTTAGGTTAGGTTAGGTTAGGTTAGGTTAGGTTAGGTTAGGTTAGGTTAGGTTAGGTTAGGTTAGGTTAGGTTAGGTTAGGTTAGGTTAGGTTAGGTTAGGTTAGGTTAGGTTAGGTTAGGTTAGGTTAGGTTAGGTTAGGTTAGGTTAGGTTAGGTTAGGTTAGGTTAGGTTAGGTTAGGTTAGGTTAGGTTAGGTTAGGTTAGGTTAGGTTAGGTTAGGTTAGGTTAGGTTAGGTTAGGTTAGGTTAGGTTAGGTTAGGTTAGGTTAGGTTAGGTTAGGTTAGGTTAGGTTAGGTTAGGTTAGGTTAGGTTAGGTTAGGTTAGGTTAGGTTAGGTTAGGTTAGGTTAGGTTAGGTTAGGTTAGGTTAGGTTAGGTTAGGTTAGGTTAGGTTAGGTTAGGTTAGGTTAGGTTAGGTTAGGTTAGGTTAGGTTAGGTTAGGTTAGGTTAGGTTAGGTTAGGTTAGGTTAGGTTAGGTTAGGTTAGGTTAGGTTAGGTTAGGTTAGGTTAGGTTAGGTTAGGTTAGGTTAGGTTAGGTTAGGTTAGGTTAGGTTAGGTTAGGTTAGGTTAGGTTAGGTTAGGTTAGGTTAGGTTAGGTTAGGTTAGGTTAGGTTAGGTTAGGTTAGGTTAGGTTAGGTTAGGTTAGGTTAGGTTAGGTTAGGTTAGGTTAGGTTAGGTTAGGTTAGGTTAGGTTAGGTTAGGTTAGGTTAGGTTAGGTTAGGTTAGGTTAGGTTAGGTTAGGTTAGGTTAGGTTAGGTTAGGTTAGGTTAGGTTAGGTTAGGTTAGGTTAGGTTAGGTTAGGTTAGGTTAGGTTAGGTTAGGTTAGGTTAGGTTAGGTTAGGTTAGGTTAGGTTAGGTTAGGTTAGGTTAGGTTAGGTTAGGTTAGGTTAGGTTAGGTTAGGTTAGGTTAGGTTAGGTTAGGTTAGGTTAGGTTAGGTTAGGTTAGGTTAGGTTAGGTTAGGTTAGGTTAGGTTAGGTTAGGTTAGGTTAGGTTAGGTTAGGTTAGGTTAGGTTAGGTTAGGTTAGGTTAGGTTAGGTTAGGTTAGGTTAGGTTAGGTTAGGTTAGGTTAGGTTAGGTTAGGTTAGGTTAGGTTAGGTTAGGTTAGGTTAGGTTAGGTTAGGTTAGGTTAGGTTAGGTTAGGTTAGGTTAGGTTAGGTT